>JAYESD010000002.1:158226677-163537255 GCA_036927565.1 Tuctoria greenei | reverse complement strand
AATGGGAGTTGAGTAGGGCTATACTGGGATACGCATGGCACACGAGGGGCCTCGTGGGTGGGAGAATAGGGATTCAAGCCTACCGATAAAACTTTAGGGGGCCCGTACATACTAGTACTCCCTTTTGAAAGGCTATTTTGTGATCTCTTGGCCACACACTAATGGAAGTGTGAGATGGCGTAATAGAGGTTCCTTGGTGAAAGTGCATCTAGGAATCCCTTGTGGGTTTTGGATGATTTATGACAAGCAAATTAGATCCTAACCTATTTGTTGAGATGAGCACAGGTTTTAATAGCAAAATAAGCAAAGTGCCAAAAAGAATGGAGAATGAGGAACAAAGTGGAAATGAGCTCAAGGAAGAAGAATAGTAGATCATTGTGTATGGAATATGTTAAGGAAACACACCCCAAGAGCTCAATTAAAATTAAACACACACATTGCACAAAGTTTTACCGGACCAGACTAGTCCGAATGACACCGGATAAGTCCGATATCCTCTCTGCACAAAATCGGACAAGTCCGATATCTATCGGACTAATATCTCCCTGACTAGAATCGGACTAGTCCTCCCCAGTGCGTACTAGTCTTCAAAACACTTCACAAGTCACACAGAATCGGACAAGTCCAATCACAACCGGACTAGTCCGATATTCTCTCTGGTCCAATTCCAAATAAGTCCGATATTTGCACGGACTGGTCCGAAAAACCCTCTGACCTAAATCGGACAAGTCCTCCAAGCGCGGACTTGTCATCCAATCTACTTAGGGTTTCACATGTCCGGACAAGTCCAATGTCTATCGGACTAGTCCGAAAATTTCCCGAAGCGAAATCGGACAAGTCCGCTCCTAGCCGGACTAGTTCGATATTTCGGGACACTTAGGGTTTGCTACACACAGCACACCGGACTAGTCCGATGTCTACAACGGACTAGTCCGATCCTTCTAAACCCTAACGGTAACTTTTAGAAACCCCATATAAATAGAGGTGCATAGCCCAACTTTAAACTCTCTCGAACCCTAGCGCTATCACACCTCCCAAGAGCCTTAAAAAACCACATCTCTCCACGAAATTAAGTGCAAGAAAGATCAATCCTCTGAGGATTCACTCTAGATCATTGGAGTGACACGTTCAACACTCATTGAGCTCTTAGTTTGATTCTCTAACACACTCTTGTGATTTCATTGTAATCTTTTGAGTGTGATCATGGTGGTATTTCGTGTTGTAATCCAAGGGAGCTCTCAACTTGTGAGAAGGCTGCTTTGAATTTGGTTATTCTCCCCTTTGTGATAAGTGGAAGAGGATTGACCTTTGTGGTGATCCGACGAGGGTAGGGTTGGAGAAGACCCGGTCCTTTTGTGGACTCCTCAACGTGGACGTAGGTTGCCTCTGTGGAGCCGAACCACGGGATAAATCCTTGTGTCTTGTTTTGTGTTCATCGTTCTTATTCTTCACAATAATCTATGGTTTCAATCATTATTGCTTACTTCAAGTTGAATCTTTAAATATAAGATTGAATTATGGTATAACCTGGTTCATAACCTTGTAACACTTCATTTGATTGTATATTTCCGCTGCATACATTGAAGAATCAAATTAATCGATCAAACTTAATCAACCTAGTACGTACACACCGGACTAGTCCGCACTTTACCGGACTAGTTCGATATATCTTGTTTTGAACTGGTTGTTAAGTGTTGCAGGTTCCGACAAATTTCAAAAAGGCCTATTCACCCCCCCCCCCCCCCGCCCCCCTCTAGGCCACATTCAATTGGTATTAGAGAAGGTTCTTCAAGAAAGAGACCAATCGCTCAAAGAAGATCATGTCGGACATGAAGGACACCCACAAGACCAACAACCAAGAAAAGGTTGATGATGAAAAGAACCTCAAGGTAGAGAAGCTCCTCGAATCCATTCAAGACTTCGAGGACGACGATGAGGAGACGCTAGAACTAAGGGCTCTCCTAAGTAAGAAGACACTTTCCAAAGGGAAAGTGAAGATTGAAGAAAAGAAGAAGGGGAGTAGTCTCAATTCCAATAACAATCATTATTTGTCTATCCCACTTGGAAAAGCCCCACACTTCGATGGAAGTGATTACTCAATGTGGAGGGAAAATATGAAAATGCATCTAATTTCCCTCAATCCAAGTTTATGGCATATTGTGTGCACGGGGATAGATATCCCGGACGACGACAAAGAGCTCACACCCAGCCAAGAGCAAGCAATTCAACGAAATGCTCAAGCCGCGGCCATAATTACCTCTTCGCTCAGTCGGGACGAGTTCACCAAGGTGAATGGACTCGCAATTGCTAAGGAGATATGGGACACACTGCAAACTGCACATGAAGGTAACCGACATGTGCGTGAAGCAAAAATCGAAATGATTGAAGGCGAATTAGGAAGATTCACAATTGAATAAGACGAGTCGCCCCAAGACAGGTACAACCGATTAAAGACTCTTGTCAACAAGTTCAGGTCATATGGAAGTAAGAAGTGGAATGACCACGAGGTGGTAAAGCTTATCCTTAGAGCTTGCATGCCCCACAACGTCACCCTATGCTCCATGATCAGAGAAAGCCCCGGATACAAAAGGATGACTCCGGATGAACTGCTTGGAAAGATCATCAACTTTGAGATGATAGAAGAACAAGCAAAGCATGTCAAGGAGATTGCCGACCTCACCTCGGCAAAGAAGAAAGGGGTTGCTTTGAAGTCCACCCTCAAGCCCCTATCCAAAGAAGCTAGAGAAGCACAACTAGAGGAAGACACTGACGACGAGAGCAGTGAATTAGACGAAGAAGACACGATATTGTTCATGAAGAAATTAATGAGAATAATGAAAAAGAGACAAGGTACAAAGTCAAGCGAAGGAAAGTACAAGGAAAGAACAAAGCCAAAGTTGTGGCAGGCATGCTATAATTGTGGTGAGTATAACCACATTATAGATGATTGCCTATATGAGGAGAACAAGAAGAAGACCAAAGAAGCCAAGCCTTAACCCAATAAATTCTTCAAGAAGAAGAAACAAGCTGAACAATCGCACATTGGGAAAGAGTGGGGCTCAAATGATGAGTCCTCATCATTCGAAGAAGAAGAGATGGCTAGCATAGCCATCGAGAAGACATCCAAGAAGTCTACCCTCTTCCCTATACTTGGCGCATGGAAGGGAGATGGCACTTGCCTTATGTCAAAGGAAGGTAAACGCAAGGTAACCATTAAACCCCCTTCCGTGCGTTCCTATTCTAGTGATGATGAAATCAATAGTGATAATGAGGATATGCTTATTGGAATAGATAGGAAAACAGCCACAAAAATGAAATTTTTGCTTGATCATCTTGTTGAGAAGGAGAGGTTAATACATCGTCAAGAAGACATGATCATCTCCCAAAAGGAGGAATATTTTGAACTTGACAAGCTTCTAGAACTTGAAAAGGAACAAAGCAAATCACTAGAGCTTGAGCTAGCTTCAAGCAAGGAAACTTTCTTGGAATTAACCGACTCAAATGCTACAATCAAGGACCAACTTACTGACCTGATCAAGGTTAACAAGATCCTTGATGTGCAAGTTGAGTCACTCAAGCAAGGTGAACCTTCTTCCTCTTCAAGTTCACCTTCTCAACCCACTAAAACTGAGTTTGCTCATGCTTATACATGCAAGAAAGTTGACACCAGTTTGAAGGACAAGCCAACCTCTACAAGGGATAAACATCCTGCCCAAAGTGGCATATTTGACAAGGAGAAGATCAAATATGCACATAGTGCATACTTGGTCAAAAGACCTCCAAATGTCAAATATGGCATTGGTTACTCTTATGGTGAACAGCAACATGCTAGAAGCCATAAGAATAAAAAGGAGAGGATTACCTTTGTAAAGGGAAGACCCTCTCAAACTGGAAAGTCAAAGATTAAAACAGTAATCACACATGAACACCGGACTAGTCCGATTGGTGTCCGGACAAGTCCAGTCCTCCGGACAAGTCCGACCTCCCAGACTAGTCATGTACATAAACAACAATAGATATTGTTTAGAACTTTTGATGCCTCGTATATCTTAATGAAAAATAATTTTGGCAAAGTTTATGCTCATTATGTTGGGCCACACCATGAGAACACCAAGTCTCATGTGTGGGTGCTCAAATGTCTTGTAACTAACCTCCAAGGACCCAAGCAATCTTGGGTACCTAAAACCAAAGCATAATTTGTTTTTGCAGGCCTATTGCTCCGGTGGATCCAAATGGATGCCAGACAGTGGCTGCACCAACCATATGACTGGAGAAAGAAGAATGTTCATTGAATATGAAGAGAATGAGGATCCAAATGAGGGCATCTATTTTGGATATAATAGTCAAGGAAAGGTGCTCGGTACAGGTAAAATTGCAATATCTTCTAAACACACACTTTCTCATGTCTTACATGTTGAATCCTTAGATTATAACCTGCTGTCCATATCTCAATTATGTGACAAAGGTTATAATTTCTTGTTCACTAACGAGGGTGTGACCGTTTCTAGGTGGAGTGATGGTTCCGTTGCATTCAAGGGTATGTTAAAGGGAAAGCTCTATCTCGTTGACTTCAACAAGGATAAAGCTGAACTTGACACATGCTTGATTGCAAAAACCAACATGGGTTGGCTGTGGCACAGACGGCTAGCGCATGTTGGTATGAGGAACCTTCAAAAACTACTCAAGGGCGATCACATCCGAGGTTTAAAGGAGTTTGTGTTTGAGAAAGATAGGCCTTGTAGCGCGTGCCAAGCCGAGAAGCAAGTTGGAGCACCTCACCCCACCAAGAACGTCATGACTACGACAAGACCGCTTGAGCTACTACACATGGACATGTTTGGTCCAATTGCATATATAAGCATCGGCGGTAACAAATATGGTTTAGTAGTTGTTGATGATTTTTCTCGCTTCACTTGGGTTTTCTTCTTGCATGATAAGTCAGAAACACAAGGAATACTCAAGAAGTTCTTCAAACGAGCCCAAAACGAATTCTCATTGACAATCAAGAACATTCAAAGCGACAACGGCACGGATTTCAAGAACACACAAGGAGTACCTTGACGAAGAAGGCATAAAGAACGAATTTTTAGCTCTGTACTCCCCACAACAAAACGGAGTTGCTGAAAGAAAGAACCGAACCCTCATATAGATGGCAAGAACAATGCTCGATGAATACAAGACCTTAGATCAATTTTGGGCGGAAGCAACTAACACCGCTTGCCACGCCGTAAATCGACCTTATCCTCATCGACTACTCAATAAGACATCCTATGAGCTACTCACCGGTAACAAACCCAATATCTCATATTTTAGAGTTTTCAGTTCTCCATGCTACATTTTAAACAAGAAGTCTGGGACTTCAAAGTTCGCTTCAAAGTATGATGAAGGTTTCTTGCTTGGTTATAATTCGAACACTTACGCCTATCGTGTTTTCAACAAGACCTCCGGACTTGTTGAAGTAGCACGTGACGTAGTGTTCGATGAGACTAACGGCTCCCAAAAGGAGCAAGTTGATCCATGTGTACTAGGTAAAGAAGAAGCTCCTAGTCAAGCATTGAAAAGAATGGAACTAGGTGAAGTTCGACCACAAGAGCCACCTCCACACGTACATGAGGAAGATGAACCACAAGAGGAGGTCAACAATCAACGGGGAGCTTCAGCACAAGATCAACCACAAGAATACGAATATAATTAACAAGTCAATGTAGGCAACCATTTAGGGGGAGAAGAAAATGATCATGAAGATACAATGCCTCAAGTGCCACACCCAAGAGTACACCAATGCATCCAAAGGGATCACCCAATCGACAATATCAATGGTGACATCCAAAAGGGAGTAACCATAGAATCTCGTATAGATAACTTTTGTGAACACTATTCGTTTGTATCCTTTTTGGAACTGGACAGGGTTGAGGATCCATTGAAGGACCTGGACTGGGTGGTAGCAATGCAAGAAGAACTGAAAAACTTCAAGCGGAATGAGGTGTGGGAACTTGTGGCAAGACCCAATTCGAACATTGTCAGCACCAAGTGGGTGTTCCGCAACAAACAAGATGAACACGAGGTAGTGACAAGGAACAAGGCACGACTTGTGGCCAAAGGGTATTCACAAGTTGAAGGTTTTATTTCGATTAGACTTTGCTCCAGTAGCTAGACTTGAATCTATTAGAAAATTACTTGCATATGCTACTCACCATGATTTCAAGCTGTATCAAATGGATGTGAAAAGCGCCTTTCTCAACGGACCAATCAAGGAGGAGGTGTATGTGGAGCAACCCCCCCCCCCCCCCCCCCCCCCGGGTTTGAAGACGAAGAGTTTCTCGACCACATATTCAAATTGTGTAAGGCTCTCTACAGCCTCAAAGAAGATCCTAGAGCTTGGTATGAGTGTCTTAGAGATTTCTTAATTGAATATGGCTTTAAGATCGGTGAAGTTGATTATACACTATTTACAAAGAATTTTGACAATGATCTTTTTATTTGTCAAATTTATGTTGATGATAAAATCTTTGGGTCAACTAATCAATCTTTTTGTGAGGAATTTAGTAGAATCATGACAGATAGGTTTGAAATGTCAATGATGGGAGAACTAAAGTACTTCTTGGGATTCCAAGTGCGGAAACAAAAGGAAGGGACGTTTATAAGCTAAACCAAGTACACGCAAGACATACTCAAGAAGTTTGGTATGGACAAGGCGAAGTCTATAAAGACTCCCATAGCAACAAATGGTCACTTGGATCTCAATGAAGATGGACCTAGCGTCGACCAAAAGGTATATCGCTCCATGATTGGATCTCTACTCTATTTATGTGCATCTAGGCGAGACATTATGTTGAGTGTATGTTTGTGTGCAAGGTTTCAAGCCAACCCTAAGGAGTGTCACTTGACAGCCGTAAAAAGGATCTTGAGATATTTAGTTCATACACCCAACCTTGGTCTTTGGTACACAAAAGGCTCAAAATTCAATCTCATTGGTTACTCCGATGCAGATTATGCTGGGTGCAAAGTAGATAGAAAAAGCACCTTCGGTACATGCCAATTCCTAGGGAGATCCTTAGTTTCTTGGTCCTCCAAGAAACAAAATTCCATTGCCTTATCCACAGCCGAAGCGGTGTATGTTGCAGCTGGGAGTTGTTGTGCACAACTCCTTTGAATGCGACAAAATCTAAGGGATTACGGTTACAATATGAACCGTATTCCACTCCTTTGTGACAATGAGAGTGCCATCAAAATTGCCCACAACCCAGTTGAGCACTCTAGAACTAAACGCATAGATAAAAGACACCACTTTTTGAGAGATCATTCCATGAAAGGAGACATATCCATTTCCCATGTCAACACCCAAAAGCAATTGGCCGACATATTCACCAAGCCACATGATGAAAAACGCTTCTGTGAACTCTGAAATGAACTAAATATCCTTGATGCTCGGAGTGTGGCTTGAAATGTTGCATACCTGTATGAATTCTTCAAAATACGTTGATTTCATGGTGAAAATCATCTCTCTCAATTTTCTCTGGAAAACTATGTCAATTACTAGATCTTGGTGAATTATGATCATTGATTGATTGTTGTATGCTTATTGGTCATATTCATCAAAATTATTTGATTTGATTTGCCTCCCTATTTTCTAAATATGTACCTTCAAATATATACGAATGGGCTAAGCAATTCTTCCTGGTGACCACGGACTAGTCCGTGGTTACTGAATGTAGGCCTAGAGGGGGGTGAATAGGCCTTTTTGAAAATTGTCGAATCCTGCAACACTCAACAACCAGTTCAATACCAAAGATATCGGACTAGTCGGTAAAGTGCGGACTAGTCCAGTGTTCACGGACTAAGTTGATTAAACTTGATTGATTGGTTTGATTCTTTTATGTGTATAGCAGAAATATAGAATCAAACAACAGTTTAACAGTTATGTGCTGGATTATATCACAATTAAGTCTTATGTTCAACAATTTAACGTAAGATGAACAATGTGTATGAAACCCTAGATTGAGTTGATTAATTAGAATGATGAACACGAAAACAAGACACATTTATGCCGTGGTCTGGCTACCAACGAAGGCAACCTGCATCCACGTTGAGGAGTCCACAAAAGGACCGGGTCTTCTCCAACCCTACCCTCGTTTGGATCGCCACGAAGGCCAATCCTCTTCCACTAATCACAAGGGGTGAATAACTGAATTCAAGGGGCGTTCTCACACGTTGAGAGCTCCCTTAGATTTCAAAACACAATGCCAGCGAAAACACACTCAAAAGTTACAATTGAAACGCAAGGAGTGTGTTAGAGAATCAAACCAAGAGTTCAATGTGGTGTTGCAAGTGTCTCTCCAATGATATAGAGTGAATCCTCAAGGGATTGGTCGATGTTGCAGCTCTAATTTCATGGAGAGATGTCGTTTTTGAGGCTCTTGGGAGCTGTTGACGGCGCTAGGTTCGAGAGTATATGAAATTTGCCCGTGCACCTTTATTTTTATGGGGTTTCTAAAAGTTACCGTTAGGGTTCCGAAAAGTTCGGACTAGTCCGTGGTGGTCACCGAACTAGTCCGGTGTGCTGTGTGTAGCAAAGCCTAAGTGTCTCGAAATATCTGACTAGTCCGGCTGAAAACGGACTTGTTCGATTTCGCTAATGGAAATCTTCGGACTAGTCCGATGTCCATCGGACTTGTCTAGACATGTGAAACACTAAATGTGTTGGATGACAAAGTCTGCACTCAGAGGACTTGTCCGATTTAGATCAGTGGGTTTTTCGGACTAGTTCGTGTGAATATCGGACTTGTCCGAAGAGGATCAGAAAGAATATCGGACTAGTCCGGTTGATAACGGACTTGTCCGATTTTGTATGGCTTGTGTAGTGTTTTGAGGACTAGTCCGCACTGGGGAGGACTAGTCCAATTCTAGTCAGAAAGATATTGGACTAGTCTGGCAGATATCGAACTTGTCCGATCTGGTGCAGAAAGGTTATCGGACTAGTTCGGTTGTGATCGGACTAGTCCGGTCTGTGTAACTTTGTGCAATTTGTGTGTTTAATTATGATTGAGCTCTTGGGGTGTGTTTCCTTAAAACACTCCATACACAATAATCTACTACTCTTTTTCTTGAGCTCATTTCCACTTTGCTCCTCTTCATCCCTTCTTTTTGGTATTTTGCTCATTTTTCTATTATAGGCCTGCATTCATCTCAACAAAGAGGTAGGATCCCAATTGCTTGTCATAAAATCATCCAAAACCCACAAGGGAGTCCTAGATGCAATTTCAATCTCCCCTTTTTGGTGATTGATGACAACCAATTGAGATTTCACAAAATATGACAAAAATTGAGATTTTCATAAAGTATGCACATATGAATCAAAAATACATCAAGCAGTGAATGAATTATCCATATTTGCATTATTTATGGTGGGATGCATAACTAAGTACATTAAGAAATTGAGAGTGACATAACTTACACTAATCAACCAAAACCAAGAACATATGTCATTCCAGGAGCAAAATTTAGATTTTAACAAATACTTCTCAAATTAAGTAAGCATTGCATCACAGAACCATAGTTAACTTAGAAACAACGTTAAATCATTACAATCACAAAGAAGATAAAAAGAGCTCTCTCCTCGCATCCTACCGCAGCTAAAGCTAAGACTCCCCCTCAATCTCCCCCCCTTTGGCATCAAGACACCAAAAAGAAGGAGAGGAGGGTCCTATGTTCTTCACTCTTCACTGTTGGTCCTCTCGTTGTCGTCTTCATCTTCTTCATCTTCAGCTTGACGAGGAGGAGAAGGAGGAGGGGCGGAGCCACTCGAGCCCCCAATGCCAAAGTAGGAAAGCTCGGAGGGGTTCAGGGACCCGAGCTCAGTGAAGTCCGGGTCGGATTCCTCAGAAATCACTGGATCTCCAGCTTTTGGCGGATTTGCTTCACGTTGGCCTTTATCTACTTCATGTCCTCCTTTCTCTTCTGGTTGAGTTTATGGGCCCTCACTTCGGCCTTCATGCAGGAGGAGAACATGGCAGCTAGATACTTGAGGATCCCACTAGCTGATCCTCTCTGAGGGGCTTCCCTAGAAGTAGGGACAGCTCTAGCTCCATCTCTTGATCTTGTTGGTGCCTCGGGACTAGAGGCCGGCGAGGCAGCCTGGACATTCACTGGTTGAGGCTTCAGAGGCCTCAAAGGAGTATGCTCCACATCCTTCACAAACTCAATCCCTGTGACTTTCTCAATCATAAACATGAGATAGGGAGCATAGCCACATGACCTGTTGGAGTGCTGGAGATGTTGACCATATCATTCCATATGTAGTAAAACACATCAAACTTACGCCCTTTGCTTATGACCTTCATCAAGGTCCGGAGGTATCCTTGTACACTCCCTGCATCCCCATCCTTAGGGGCAATGGTCTTCCTCAAGACCATGTTTAGCACCACAAAGAATGGCTTCATGTTCTTCGTGGAGGGAGGGATGAACTTTGAGTTGGGCTCATAGAGAAACTTCATCCTCTCCTTGTCGATGACACCAACATTGTGGATGACCACATTATCATTGCTGGAAGTGTCAAGATGCAGCATCCTAGCAAACTCCTCATATGTGATAGTGTACTTGGATCCATGAGTCATCCAAGTCACTCTTTCTTCCACATCGCTTGCAAAGTGGCAGGTGGCATAGAATTGAGCCACCACTTCATCATTCTAGTTGTACTTGAAGGAAAAGAGGTCCTTCAAGCCATGTCTTTCAGCTGCCGCAATGACTTCATCAAATGCGGAGCATTTCTTCCTTTCAAGGTGTGCCTAGTCAATCCACTGACTGCGCACCACCGGTGTCTTCATTGGCAAGTATATCAATCTGTAGAAGTCAGCATGGAAGTTGCACCAGAACCATCCATCTGCAGCTTGCTTCAGCCGGTCATACCAGTCGATACTTTTGAATTTTGCCGCCGAGTCACTGCTCTTGCCATTGAATTTCTCTTCAGTGGGGTCCCGGACCCCTTCCCTGGGAGCATGCAACTTCAAATGGCCAATTGGACCCGTTGCTATCCCTTTGCCTTGCCCTTTGCTTGGCGAGGGCCACTTGATGATGCGGTCGCCTTGGAAACTGGCTTCTTTGCCAGCACCTTCCTTCGAACCTGAGGAGGGGAGGGAGCAGGCTCGGAGGGTCTTTCTTGGCGCTTCTTGCCAAGACCCGTCGAGGTTCGAGGTGCCACCTCATGGTCCATCTCGGCCTCAAAGTCGGAGATTTCATCATTTGTGCTCGACATGATCTGAGAATGATTTGCAAGAATGGTGATGAGTGATACAAGGCATAGGTATGAAAAGATAGCAAGGAATTGCATTGAGGAATTGAGGAATTAGGTTTTAGGTTTAGAAACATCGGACTTGTCCAGTGCACAGGCACGGACTAGTCCGGGGGACCGGACTTGTCCATGCATGGACCGGACTAGTCCGGTGTTCATCCTCAAAAAACCTAACGGTTTGGACAAAAACTGATTCCTAATGCACTATAAGTCTAGCATACATGTAGTACATCAAGGAAGCATGTATATAGTGAAAGATGCTAGGCTATTCGATCAACAATGAAGAAAAAACAAGATTTCTAGGGTTTGGGAGAAAATTACCGAAGAAATCGATTGAAGCTTGAAGATTAGGGAGTTGGAGCCCGGACAAGTCCGCTAGCTTCATTCCGCACGAGGTCAAGCTTGATTTCCGCCAAAATGCGGACCTTTTTGATGGAGGGAGCAAGGAATCGCCTTGGGAGCTCGAGCGCAAGAGAGAGAGTGCGTGAGCAAGAGTGGAGATGAGAGGAATTAGGGTTTGGTGGCGGCTAGGGTTATGGAAACGAAAAATCGGACAAGTTCGGAGATAACCGGACTAGTCCGAACTCATCCAGAGAGCTATATCGGACTAGTCCATGGTCTATCGAACTAGTCCGGCCTAACCGGCACTCAGCGGACTAGTCTGCATGGGCGGACTAGTCCGGGTAACCACGGACTAGTCCGTGGTCACTAGGAGAAATTTGCATAGCCCATTCATATATATATTTGAAGATTCATAAATAGAGAATAGAGCGGCAAATCAAATCAATTAATCTTGATGAATTTGACCAGTAAGCATACAACAATCAAACAATGATCATAATTCATCAAGATCTAGTAATTGACATAGTTTTTTGAGAAAAATTGAGAGAGATGATTTTCACAATTCAATAAACATTTTTGAAGAATTCAGACAGGTATGCAACTTTTCAAGCCACACTCCGAGCATCAAGTTTATTTAGTTCATTTCAGAGTTCGCAAAAATGCTTTTCATCAAGTGGCTTGGTGAATATGTTAGCCAATTGCTTTTGGGTGTTGACATGTGAGATGGTTATATCTCCTTTCATGGAATGCTCTCTCAAAAAACGATGTCTTATGTCTATGTGTTTAGATCTAGAGTGCTCAACTGTATTGTGGGCAATTTTAATGGCACTCACATTGTCACAAAGGAGAGGAATACGGTTCATAATGTAACCATAATCCCTTAGAGTTTGTCGCATCCAAAGGAGTTGTGCACAACAACTCCCGGCTGCAACATACTCCGCTTCGGTTGTGGATAGGGCAATGGAATTTTGTTTCTTGGAGGACCAAGAAATTAAGGATCTCCCTAGGAATTGGCATGTGCCGGAGGTGCTTTTTCGATCTACTTTGCACACGGCATAATCTGCATCGGAGTAACCAATGAGATTGAATTGTGAGCCTTTAGGGTACCAAATACCAAGGTTGGGTGTATGAACTAAATATCTCAAGATCCTTTTTACGGTTGTCAAGTGACATTCCTTAGGGTTGGCTTGAAATCTTGCAAACAAACATATACTCAACATAATATCTGGCCTAGATGCACATAAATAGAGTAGAGATCCAATCAAGGAGCGATATAACTTTTGGTCGACGTTAGGTCCATCTTCATTGAGATCCAAGTGGCCATTTGTTGCCATGGGGGTCTTTATGGGCTTTTCCTTGTCCATGCCAAACTTCTTAAGTATGTCCTGTGTGTACTTGGTTTGGCTTATGAACGTTCCTTCCTGTTGTTGCCGCACTTGGAATACCAAGTATTTTAATTCTCCCATCATTGACATTTCAAACCTGTCTGTCATGACTTTGCTAAATTCCTCACAAAAAGATTGATTAGTTGACCCAAAGATTATATCATCAACATAAATTTGAGAAATAAAGAGATCATTGTCTAACAACAACAACAACAACAACAACCAAGCCTTTGTCCCAAACAAGTTGGGGTCGGCTAGAAATGAAACCCAACAATTTTGAAGAAAAGTAATAGAAAATAAGATGAAAGTAAAAAAAATCTACATTTTATTTATTCTAGAAATGGGTTAATAAGAAAGAAGATAAGAGTAACAAATTACGAATAAACTAAGATTCTGGCACATGAATTGCTAATTTCCATGCAGTCCTATCATGAGCCAAATCTCTAGGTATGCCCCACTCCTTTAAATCTCGTTTCACCGCCTCCTGCCAAGTCAACCTTGGTCGACCTCTACCCCTCCTAAAATTTTCTCCACTCTTTATAATCCCACTGTTAACCAGTGCATCTGGAGGTCTCCGCTGGATATGCCCAAACCACCGTAGGCGATGTTGGACTAGCTTCTCCTCAATCGGTGCCACCCCTACCCTGTCACGTATTACTTCGTTCCTACTTTTGTCTCTTCTTGTGTGACCGCGCATCCACCGTAGCATGCGCATCTCCGCAACACTCATTTGTTGGACATTTTGCCTTTTAGTTGGCCAACATTCTGCTCCATACAGCATCGCAGGTCTGATCACCGTCCTATAGAATTTTCCTTTCAATTTTTGTGGAACTTTCTCATCACATAAGATTCCAGATGCTTGTCGCCACTTCATCCACCCGATCTTGATCCTGTGGCAAACATCTTCATCAATATCACCATTGCTTTGTAACATTGATCCTAAATATCGAAATGTGTCCCTCCTAGGTACTACTTACCTTGTAAACTAACATTACCATCCTCGCACCCGACATCACTAAAGTCGCATCTCATATACTCGGTCTTGGTTCTACTAAGTCTAAACCCCTTAGACACTAAGGTCTGCCTCCATAGCCCCAATTTTCTATCAACACCATCCCTAGTTTCATCTACCAACACTACATCATCAGCAAAGAGCATACACCAAGGGATATCCCCTTGTATATCCTTCGACACCTCATCCATCACTAAGGAAAAGATGTAAGGACTTAAGGCTGATCCTTGGTGTAACCCTATTGTGATAGGAAAAGTGTCAGTCTCACTATCTCTTACGCGCACACTTGTCACCACAATATCGTACATATCCTTGATAAGGTTAATGTACTTTGTTGGGACTTTGTGTTTCTCTAGTGCCCACCACATGACCGGTCTTGGTACCTTATCGTATGCCTTCTCCAAGTCAATGAACACTAAATGTAGATCCTTCTTTTGCTCCCTATACCTCTCCATAAGCTGACGGAGTAAGAAAATCGCCTCCATAGTGGACCTCCCAGGCATAAAACCAAACTGGTTTTTAGTGACATTGGTCACTTTCCTCAAGCGGTGTTCAATCACTCTCTCCCAGAGCTTCATAGTATGACTCATGAGCTTAATTCCTCGATAATTAGTACAACTTTGAACATCTCCTTTATTTTTGAAGATGGGTACTAAAATACTTTTCCGCCACTCTTCAGGCATTTTGTTTGACTGAAAAATGCAGTTGAATAGTTTAGTGAGCCATACTATTGCTACATCTCCTAGACATCTCCACACCTCAATGGGGAAATCATCGAGGCCGTGGGCCTTTCCTCCTTTCATCCTTTTTAGGGCCTCTCTAACCTCGGTCTCTTGTATCCTCCGCACGAATCGTCTGTTGATGTCATCAAATGAGTCATCCAACTCGAACCTAATACTCTCATTCCCGTCATTGAATAGTCCATTGGAGTAGTCCCGCCATCTGTCCCTAATTTCTTCCTCCTTCAATAGAATTTGGCCTGCCTCATCCTTAATGCATTTGACTTGGTTGAGATCTCTCACCTTTCTCTCGCGAAGTTTCGCCATCTTGTATATATCCTTTTAGCCTTCTTTTGTCCCTAGCCTCTCATATAGCGCATCATAGGCCTGCCCCCTTGCTTTACTCACAACACGCCGAGCATTTTTCTTAGCCTCTTTATACTTCGCCATGTTACTTGCACTTCTCTCATGATGCCAGCCCTTATAAGACTCCTTCTTCTCCTTAATAGCTTTTTGTACATCTTCATTCCACCACCAAGTGTCTTTATCTACAAGTTTCTTACCTTTTGTCCACCCAAGCACCTCCCTAGCCGTCTTCCTAATGTAAGTTGCCATTTTCTCCCACATACTATCTGCATCTTCCTCTTCGTTCCAAGGTCCTTCTGCGATCATCCTCCTTTTGAATGATTGTTGCGCTTCATCCTTCAACTTCCACCACTTTGTTCTCGTGGTTTTAACACCTTTGTCTCGTGACACACGCACGTGGAAACGAAAGTCGGCTACCACAAGTTTATGTTGTCGAACAACACATTCTCCAGGAATCACCTTACAATCTAAACATGCCGCTCTCTCCCTTCTCCTGGTGAGGATATAATCGATTTGACTAGAATGTTGGGCACTAGTAAAGGTCACTATGTGAGATAGCCTCTTTTTAAATAGGGTGTTAGCTACCAATAGGTCATAGGCTACGGCAAAGTCTAGGATATCCTTACCCTCCTGGTTTCTATCGCCACACCCAAAACCTCCGTGTACCCCCTCAAAACCTACGTTAGTTGTACCTACATGACCATTGAGATCTCCTCCTATGAAGAGCTTCTCGCTTACCGGTACACTACTAACCATATCCTCCAAGTCCTCCCAAAATTGTCTCTTAGTGCTCATATCAAGCCCAACTTGTGGGGCATAAGCACTAATGACATTCAAGATAAGGTCCCCCACAACTACCTTGACTAGGATGATCCTATCCCCTCGTCTACAGACATCCACTACTACATCCTTGAGGCTCTTATCTATTAGGATTCCTACGCCATTCCTAGTTCCCGTCGAGCCAGAATACCAAAGCTTGAAACCGGTATTCTCAACCTCTCTCGCTTTTTGACCTGCCCATCTATTCTCTTGTACACAAAGAATGTTTACACGCCTCCTAATCGCAACGTCCACTAACTCTCGTAGCTTTCCCGTCAAGGATCCTACATTCCAACTACCCACCCGAAACCTAATTTCCTCGGCTAGCTTCGTTACCCTTCGCATCCGTCGAGGAAGATGCAAAGACCCTTGCTCACTTAACACTACATTCGGGCGATGATGTAGCGCGCCACTAAGGTGATGGTGATCCGGCCCTCGCTCATTTAACACCACATCCGGGTTCCGATATGGCGCGCCACTAAGGCGGTGGCGACCCGACCCTCGCCCACTTAACACCATACCCGGGTACCGGTATGGCGCATCGCTAAGAGGGTTACGCCCCAACGAATTTCCAATGAGTTTCATTTCCATGAGAATGGCTAAGTTTAGTTGCTGGCTCGCCAAGCCTATCACAACCCTCTCCTCCTTTACCCGGGCTTGGGACCAGCTATGTCATTACAACATAGGCGGAGTTAGATCATTGTCTGAATTCTTTGTAAATAATGTATAATCTACTTTGCCAATTTGAAAACCATTCTCAATTAAGAAATCTCTAAGACACTCATACCAAGCTCTAGGAGCTTGTTTGAGGCCGTAGAGAGCCTTACGCAATTTGAATACGTGGTCGAGGAACTCTTCATCTTCAAACCCGTATGGTTGCTCCACGTACACCTCTTCCTTGATCGGTCCATTGAGGAAGGCGCTTTTCACATCCATTTGATACAGCTTGAAATCGTGGTGAGTAGCATATGCAAGTAATATTCTAATAGATTCAACCTCGCTACTGGAGCAAAAGTCTCATCGAAATCCAAACCTTCGACTTGTGAGTACCCTTTGGCCACAAGTCGTTCCTTGTTCCTTGTCACCACCCCTTGTTCGTCTTGTTTGTTGCGGAAGACCCACTTGGTGCCGACAATGTTTGCATTGGGTCTTGCCACAAGTTCCCACACCTCGTTCCGCTTGAAGCTGTTCAATTCTTCTTGCATTGCCACCGCCCAGTCCAGATCCTTCAATGCATCCTCAATCCTGCGTGGTTCCAAAAAGGATACAAACGAATAATGCTCACAAAAGTTAGCTATGCGAGATCTAGTGGTTACTCCCTTTTGGATGTCACCGATGATGTTGTCGATTGGGTGATCCCTTTGGACGCATTGGTGTACTCTTGGGTGTGGCACTTTAGGAGTTGTGTCTTCATGATTGTCTTCTTCTCCCCCTAAGTTGTTGCCTTCATTGACTTGGTTATCATCTCCCTACTCTTGTGGTTGATCTTGTGTTGAAGCTCCCCCTTGATTGATGGTCTCCTCTTGTGGTTCATTTTCCTCATGTACGTGTGAAGGTGGCTCTTGTGGTCGAACTTCGCCTAGAGCCATTCTTTTCAATGCTTGACAAGAAGCTTCTTCTTTACCTAATTCACATGGATCAACTTGCCCCTTTTGGGAGCCGTTAGTCTCATCGAACACTACGTCACGTGCTACTTCATCAAGTCCAAAGGCCTTGTTGAAAAAACGATAGGCGTAAGTGTTCGAATCATAACCAAGCAAGAAACCTTCATCGGACTTCAAAGCGAACTTTGAAGTCCTAGGCTTCTTGTTCAGGATATAACATGGAGAACCGA
Source organism: Tuctoria greenei (assembly GCA_036927565.1). Lineage (NCBI taxonomy): Eukaryota > Viridiplantae > Streptophyta > Magnoliopsida > Poales > Poaceae > Tuctoria > Tuctoria greenei. The sequence goes on along the minus strand of JAYESD010000002.1, from coordinate 163,519,491 downwards.
AAACTCGAAAATATGAAATGTTTGGATTGTTACCGGTAAGTAGCTCATAGGGAGTCTTCTTGAGTAGTCGATGAAGATAAAGTCAATTTGCAGCGTGGAAAGCGGTGTTAATCGCTTCCGCCCAAAATCGATCCGAAGTCTTGTACTCATCGAGCATTGTTCTTGCCATCTCCACGAGAGTTCGGTTCTTTTCTTCGGCAACTCTGTTTTGTTGTGGCGAGTATGGCGCTGAAAATTCGTGCTTGATGCCCTCTTCATCAAGGTACTCCTCCACTTGTGTGTTCTTGAACTCCGTGCCATTGTCGCTAAAAATTTGTTTTGAGATCGCTTGAAGAACTTCTTGAGTGTTCCTTGTGTTTCTGACTTATCATGCAAAAGGAAAACCCAAGTGAAGCGAGAAAAATCATCAATGATAAGTAAACCGTATTTGTTACCACTGACGCTTATGTAAGCAATTGGACCAAACATGTCCATATGAAGTAGTTCGAGCGGTCTTGTTGTAGTCATGACGTTCTTTGCGGGATGATGTGCTCCAACTTGCTTCCCGGCTTGGCACACGCTACAAGGCCTGTCTTTCTCAAAAACAACATCCTTCAAACCGCGGATGTGATCGCCCTTGAGGAGTTTTTGAAGATTCCTCATACCAACATGCGCTAGCCGTCTATGCCACAGCCAACCCATGTTGGTTTTTGAAATCAAGCATGTGTCGAGTTCGGCTTTATCCTTGTTGAAGTCAACAAGGTAAAGCTTTCCCTTCAACATACCCTTGAATGCAATGGAACCATCACTCCTCCTAGAGACGGTCACACCCTCGTTAGTGAAAAAGCAATTATAACCTTTGTCACATAGTTGAGATATGGACAACAGGTTATAATCTAAAGATTCAACATGTAAAACATGAGAAAGTGTGTGTTCAGGGGATATTGCAATTTTACCGGTACCGAGCACCCTTTCTTGACTATTATCTCTGAAGTAGATGCCCTCGTTTGGATCCTCATTCTCTTCATATTCCACGAACATCCTCCTTTCTCCGGTCATATTGGTGCATCCACTGTCTAGCACCCATTTGGATCCACCGGAGGAATAGGCCTGCAAAAAAAATTATGTTTTGGTTTTAGGTACCCAAGCTTGCTTGGGTCCTTGGAGGTTAGTTACAATACATTTGGGCACCGACACATGGGATTTTGTGTTCCCATGGCATGGCCCAACATAATTAGCACAGACATTGCCAAGATTATTTCTCATTAACACATAGGAGGCATCAAAAGTTTTGAATAATAGCTGCTGTTGTTTATGAATCGGACTAGTCTGGGGGGCCGGACTTGTCCGGATGACCAGACTTGTAGGGACACCAACCGGACTAGTCCGGTATTCGTGTGAGTTCAAGTTTTTATCCTTCAACTTACCAGTTTGAGAGGGTCTTCCCTTCACAAAAGAAATCCTTCCCTTGTTATTCTTATGACTTCCAGCATGCTGCTTTTCATCATAAGAGTAACCAATGCCATATTTGACATTTGGAGGTCTTTGGACCAAGTATGCACTACGTGCATAGTTGATCTTCTCCTTGTCAAATATGTCACATTGGGTAGGATTTTTATCCTTTGTGGAGGTTGACTTCCCTTTCAACCTGGTGTCAGTATTACTACATGTGCACATATGAGGAAACTCAGTTTTAGTGGGTTGAGAAAGTGAATTTGAAGAGGAGGAAGGTTCACTCAGCTTGAGTGACTCAACTTGCACTTCAAGGATCTTGTTAACCTTGATCAGGTCAGCAAGTTGGTCCTTGATTGCAACATTTGAGTCAGTTAACTCCAAGCAAGCTTTCTTGCTTGAAGCTAACTCAAGCTCTAGTGAATTGTTTTTCTCCTTTTCAAGCTCTAGAAGTATTCCAAGTTCGACATACTCCTCCTTTTGGGAGATAATCATGTCCTCTTGACGATGATTTAACCTCTCCTTCTCAACAAGTTGATCAAGTAAAAATTTCATTTTTGTTGCAGTTTTCCTATCTAGTCCATTTAGCATATCCTCATTATCACTATCTATTTCATCATCACTAGAGTAGGAATGCACGGAAGGGGTTTTGATGATTACTTTGCGTTTACCTTCCTTTGCCATAAGGCAAGTGCCATTTCCCTTCCTTGCACCGAGTGTAGGGAAGAGTGTAGATTTCTTGGACGTGCTCTCGATGGCTATGCTAGCCATCTCTTCTTCATCGGATGATGAGGACTCAACGTTTGAGTCCCACTCGTTCCCAATGTGCGCTTGTTCGGCTTGGTTCTTCTTCTTGGAGAATTTCTTAGGTTGAGGCTTGGATTCTTTGGTCTTCTTGTTGTTCTCTCATATGGGCAATCAACTATAAAGTGGTTATACTCACCACAATTATAGAAAGCCCGTCTGAACTTTGGCATTGTTCTTTCCTTGTACTTTCCTTCACTTGATTTTGTCCCTTGTCTTTTCTTCATTATTCTCTTGAACTTTTTCATGAATAATATCATGTCCTCTTCATCTAGCTCACTGCTCTCTTCATCACTGTCTTCCTCTAGTTGTGCTTCTCTTGCTTCTTTGGATAGAGGCTTGAGGGTGGACTTTAAAGCAACCCCTTTCTTCTTAGCCGAGGAGAGGTCGGCAATATCCTTGACGTGCTTTGCTTGTTTTTCCATCATCTCAAAGTTAATAATTTTTCCAAGCAATTCACCTGGAGTCATCTTTTTGTATCCTGGGCTTTCTCTAATCATTGAACATAGCGTGACATTGCGAGGCATAAAAGCTCTAAGGATGAACTCTACAACCTCATGGTCATTCCACTTCTTGTTCCCATATGATCGAACTTTGTTAATGAGTGTCTTCAATTGATTGTACATATCTTGGGGTGACTCGTCTTCCTCAATTGTGAATCTTCCTAGTTCGCCTCCGATCATCTCAATCTTTGCTTCACGCACATGTCGGTCACCTTCATGTGCAGTTTGCAGAGTATCCCATATCTCCTTAGGAATTTCGACTCCATCCACCTTGGTGAACTCGTCCCGACTGAGTGAGGAGGTGATTACAGCTGCGGCTTGAGCGTTTCTATGAATGGCCTGCTCTTGAGTTGGGGTGAGCTCTTCGTCGTCATCCGGAATATCTATCCCTGTGCATATAACATGCCATAGACTTGGATTTAGGGAAATCAAATGCATCTTCATATTCTGCCTCCACATTGAGTAATCACTTCCATCGAAGTGTGGGGCTTTCCATGTGGGGTAGATAAGTAATGGTTGTTATTGGAATTTAGACGATCATAGTTAAAAGGATATCGGGAGTAGTCAGTGTGACTACTCCCCTTCTTCTTCTCTTCAACTTCTGCTTTCCCTTTGGAAAGTGCCTTCTTTCTGAGGAGTGCCTTGAGATCCAGCGTCTCCTCATCATCATCCTCGAAGTCTTGAATGGCTTCGAGGTACTTCTCCACTTTTTGGGTCTTGTCATTGTTAACCTCCTCTTGGTTGTTCATTTTGTGGATGTTCTTTATGTCCGACATGATCTCTTTGAGTGATTAGACTCTTTCTTGAAGAACCTGCTCTGATACCAATTGAATGTTGCCCTAGAGGGAGGGGTGAATAGGCCTTTTTAAAAATTGTCGGATCCTGCAACACTCAACAACCAGTTCAATACTAGAGATATCGGACTAGTCCGGTAATGTGCGGACTAGTCCGGTGTTCATGAACTAAGGTTATTAAACTTGATTGATTGGTTTGATTCGTTTATGTGTACAGCAGAAATATAGAATCAAACAACAGTTTAACAGTTATATGCCGGATTATATCACAATTAAGTCTTATGTTCAACAATTTAACGTAAAATGAACAATGTGTATGAAACCCTAGATTGAGTTGATTAATTAGAATGATGAACACTAAAACAAGACACAACGATTTATCCCGTGGTTCGGCTACCACGAAGGCAACCAACATCCACGTTGAGGAGTCCACAAAAGGACCGAGTCTTCTCCAACCCTACCCTCCTTGGATTGCCACGAAGGCCAATCCTCTTCCACTAATAACAAAGTGGTGAATAACTGAATTCAAGGGGCGTTCTCACATGTTGAGAGCTCCCTTAGATTACAAAACACAATGCCACCGAAAACACACTCAAAAGTTATAATAGAAACGCAGGAGTGTGTTAGAGAATCAAACCAAGAGCTCAATGTGGTGTTGCAAGTGTCTCTCTAATGATCTAGAGTGAATCCTCAATGGATTGGTCGATGTTGCACTTAATTTCGTGGAGAGATGTCGTTTTTGAGGCTCTTGGGAGGTGTGACAGCGCTAGGGTTCGAGAGTATATGAATTTGGGCCATGGACCTCTATTTATATGGGGTTTCTAAAAGTTACCGTTAGGGTTCAGAAAGTTCGGACTAGTCCGTGGTGGTCACCGGACTAGTCTGGTGTGCTGTGTGTAGCAAACACTAAGTGTCCCGAAATATCGGACTAGACCGGCTGAAAACGGACTTGTCCGATTTCGCTACTGGAAATCTTCGGACTAGTCCGATGTCCATCGGACTTGTCTGGACATGTGAAACCCTAAATGTGTTGGATGACAAGTCCGCACTTGGAGGACTTGTCCGATTTAGATCAGTGGGTTTTTCGGACTAGTCCGTGTGAATATCGGACTTGTCCGAAGTGGATCTGAAAGAATATCGGACTAGTCCGGTTGATAACGGACTTGACCGATTTTGTGTGACTTGTGTAGTGTTTTGAGGACTAGTTCGCACTGGGGAGGACTAGTCCAATTCTAGTCAGAAAGATATCGGACTAGGCCAACGGATATCGGACTTGTCCGATCTGGTGCAGAAAGGTTATCGGATTAGTCCGGTTGTGATCGTACTAGTCCGGTCCTGTGTAACTTTGTGTAATTTGTGTGTTTAATTATGATTGAGCTCTTGGGGTGTGTTTACTTAACACACTCCATACACAATAATCTACTACTCTTTTTCCTTGAGCTCATTTCCACTTTGCTCCTCTTCATCCCTTCTTTTTGGTATTTTTCTCATTTTTCTATTTTATGCCTGCATTCATCTCAACAAAGAGGTTAGGATCCCAATTGCTTGTCATAAATCATCCAAAACCCACAAGGGAGTCCTAGATGTACTTTCAGTTACCCCGACTAGTCCGCCCATGCAGACTGGTCTGCAGAGTGCCCGTTAGGCCTGACTAGTGTGGTATATAACAGACTAGTGCGATATAGTCCTCTGTAAAAGTTCAGACTAGTCCGGTCACCTCCGGACTTGTCCGATTTTCCGTGTCCTTAACCCTAGCCGCCGCAAAACCCTAATCACTTTATCCTCCACTCTTGCCTCACGCGTTCTCTCTCTTTCACTCGAGCTCCCAAGGCGATTTTGCATCCCCTCCACCAAAAAGCTCCACATTTGGGTGGAGATCAAGCATCCTTGCTCTAAGATTGAAGTTCACGGACAAGTCCGGACTTCAACACCTTCCTCTTTGAGCATCAATCGATTTCTTCGGTAATTTTCACTCAAACCCTAGAAATTCCAAATTTCGTCATTATTGATCGAATAGCCTAGCATATTTCACTATATACATGCCTCCTTGATGTATTACGTTTATGCTACGCTTGTTGTGCATTAGGAATCAACATTTGACTGGTAGCTTAGGTTTTTGAGGATGAATACCGGACTAGTCCGGTCCATGCACGGACAAGTCCAGTCCCCCAGACTAGTCCATGCCTGTACACTGGACAAGTCCGTTTTTTCTGTACTCGACACCTAACTTTTCAATTCCTCAATGAAATTACTTGATATCCTGCTATACCTATGCCTTGTACCATTCATTCTCAATCATGCCACTCATTCTCAGGTCATGTCGAGCTCGAACAATGAAGTTTTCGATTTTGAGGCCGAGATGGACCACGAGGTGGCACCTCGGACCTCGACGAGTCTTGGCAAGAAGCACCAAGAGAGACCTTCTGAGTTAGCTCCATCTCCTCCACAGGCTCGGGGGAAAGTGCTAGCGAAGAAGCCGGCCTCCAAGGTGCTAGCTTCTAGGGCTACCACCGGTGGTGGCCCTAGCTCGACAAGTGCTCGCCTAGACAAAGGCAAGGACAAAGGGATAGCGACGAGTCCGGTTGGCCCATTGAAGCTCCATGCTCCGAGGCAAGGGGTCCGGGACCCACTGAAGAGATGTTCAACGGGAAGGGCAGTGATTTGGCGACAAAATTCAGAAGCATTGATTGGTATGGCCGACCGAAGCAAGCTGTCGATGGAAGATTTTGGTGCAACTTCCATGCAGATTTCTACAAATCTGTTTATCTGCCAATGATAACACCAGGTTTGCGCAGTCAATGGATTGATTGGGCACACATGGAGAAGAAGGGCTGCTCACCATTCACTGAAGTAGTGGAAGCCATTGAGAGGCATGGCCTAAAGGATCTATTTGCCTTCAGGAACAATTGGTATGATAAAGTGATTACGCAGTTCTTTGCAACTTGCCACTTCTCGGGTGAAGATGAGGGAAGTGTTACTTGGATGACTCATGGATCCAAGTACAGTATCACTCAAGAAGACTTTGCAAGCATACTTCACCTTGACACCTCAAGATCTGACTGCCTGATCATCCACAACATAGGTGTCATCGAGAAGTATAAGATGAAGTTCTTATATGAGCCAAACTCCAAGTTCAACCCTCCATCCATGAAGAACATGAAGCCATTCTTTGTGGTGCTTAATAGAGTCTTGAGTAAGACCATCGCTCCCAAGGATGGAGATGTCGGGAGTGTGCAGGGTTACCTCCGGACCTTGATGAGGGTGATATACAAGGGCTGCCAATTTGATGTGGCGGACTACATCTGGAATGATATGTTCAACATATCCTGCACACCCAACAGGTCTTGTGGCTATGACCCATATCTAATGTTTGTGATCGAGAAGGTCACTGGGATTGAATTTGTCAAGGATGTGGAGCATCTACCCTTGAGGCCTCAGATGCCTCAGAAGCCAAGTATCTAGGCTGCTACCTCGCCGCCCTCTAGTCCTGAGGCACCTGCAAGAAGATCTGAAGATGCAACAGCTGCCCCTTCTAGTAGAAATTGCTACAAGTTGTCTGGTTTGGCAAAAGTAATTGCAGCAGCAACAATATACGAATAATAGCTTTTAGAAAATAATTTTTATGTGTTTTGTGGTGTCCATTGTACCTAGGCTTGCATCCTATGGTCGATTTTAACTTTGATACAAATTTGTGACACCCGGTTCTGAAAAACAAACCAAGTGCAGTGTATGTGTGCCCAGGATGTTGCTTCACACATACACATCAACATCACAAATGATAATAAGAATTTAACCATGTAACGAATAGTAAAAATACCTTTATTTTGTTTCAGTGGAAAATAATCTAGCGTAGGCGACTTAGACTCCACGGGCAATCGACAGTAGTACGCACGCCTATGCACCAATATGACCTCCAAAATATGTCTTGTAGCCGAACTAATTATGGGAATAGCAAGGGTGAGCACTTGTCGTACTCAGCAAGTGTGCGAAAGTATGACATGTAGCTTAAACAAGGATGGAAATAAATTCTTCATTGCAGAAAAATAATTTTAGTTCACAAACATGAAAAGCAACCTACAATGTCTAAGTGTGTTTAAGTCCCAACATATCCCAAGTAATTATCATAACATGTATCCGACATCCTCATTTACCATCACAATATATTTGTAACTAACTAACAATCAATATCATCACTATATGCCAATTTCATATCTTCTCATAACAGAACCATGCTCATTTGACATAACCAAAACCAATCTCAATTGACATATCCAACCCATCCCAAACCAAGTTCATTCTAATCATGTAGGTCATCAAGGTGCTCTTATCCGGGAGCACAACTATCATGATAGCTTTACACAATGCGGAAGCTGTACCACTTTACCAACATGTTTGCGATTTCATCACATTTCGGTGACTAAGGAACCTCTATTACGCCGTCTCACACTTCCATTGGTGTGTGGGCAAGATATCACAAAATAGCCTTTCAAAAGGGACTACTAGTATGTACGAACCCACTAAGGTTTCACCAGCAGGCTTGAATCCCTATTCTCCCACCCACGGGGCCCCTCGTGTGCCATGCGTATCCCAGGATGGCCCTACTCAACTCCCATTCCCCACGCCATCCAATGGTCCATACAATACTAGTAGCACACCTAATTATTCAGCTACGCCGCACCCATACCTGACCTTGTGGTGGCACTGTTCTCCTGGCATACAAGTCTAGTAAACACCTATTATGGGTTTCCCATCAATTGACACAAGCATGCAGTTTTGTAGCAAAACAATTAAAACATATGATCAATATGGTCAAGGACACATGCCCTTATGTTCCACAATTAGATGGCTCAATCAATTCAAAGTCTCGCACATGAAGATCCATGGATATTCGCTTCTCGATCGTAATTTCTTGAGCGTACTCATCTACCGGCAGTCAAGCACATACACAGACAAACATACACAATAAATGCATTGCAACTACTAATCAATATGCAAAATATGGATGCATGCAAAAATATGTTTGTATTAATGCTAAATTAATTTCTATGGCTTTTTAATAAATTTCGATAATGATTTCCTATTTATTTGAGCATGTTTAGAATTAATTACAATTAATTAAGAGGGAAAATAATTATTTCAGGACATTAAATATTCTTAAAACATTATTAATAACTTAATATAATTTATTCTAATTTTTTAGGAATTTTTCTGGATCTAATTTGATACTTTATGAATTAACTAGGCTTTAATCTTATTTACTAAATCTGAAAAACAGATAATTAATACTGAAAATTTAAATTTGGTTAAATCTAGAATAACGTATTGATCTTAATGGATTTTATATGACTTGCAAGTTTCAAATAGATTTATGAAGATTTTGCGATGATTAATGACCACTCAAAATAAAATATGTCATATATGTAATTCAATTCAAGTATTAGAATTAAAATAGTTGTCTAGATATAAATCTTACTACCTACCGTCTGCGTGGCTAGTCTCGACGGTTGTAGAAGAGCGGTGCGGCGTGTGTCTCCGAGATCTAGAGTTCTGTTGGTCAAGTGGACGAGGCGACGTAGTGACTCCATTGAATATCGATGTCGTGATGTAGACGATGAAGACGACGACAAGACGTTGATGAAGAAGATGATGCAGCAATCTCACGAGAGAATGGCGAAGTCGCGACGATCCCCGGTGGAACAGCGACTCCTCCCTTTTCTTCCTCATCTTTTCTTCTTCTTCTTTTCCCTTTTTTTCCTCCCTGACGGCTAGCCTTTCTCCCGTCGGTTTGCAGCAGCTAGGGGTTATTTTTTTCTCTCTAGCGGCTGCTTACAGCGCGATGGCTGCGGTAGTCTTTGTTTACGCCGGCTGGACTTACGGGAGCATTTCTCCTTTTATAGGGTCCGAGCAGGGCCACGAGACGGGAGTCCCTATGAGGCCCAGCAGCGCACGCGCCTTGGTGCGTGAGTCCGAGTTGGAGGCCCCTGTGGCTTGCTCCGTTGGGTCGCATGGGTGGCTTCTCTTTTTTTCTTATTAATTTTTTTTGCATGGTGGTGCCCAGGCTGTGCGGCCATTGTTGTGGCCGTACGTTGACTTTCTTTATTTTTTTGTTTTGTTTTCTTTCTCTATTCATATTACTTGTTTATTATTTATTTCTTTTATTTAACATTTTTTCTTTTCTTTGTAAATTGTTAATTATTATTTCTTTCCTTATATATTTTTATTATTATCTTTTAGTTTCCTGTTGTTTGTTATTTACATATAGATTCTTTTTATTTATTTATTTATTTATTTATCGGTCGTGATCCGTGAGTCTCGAGGCGGACCCCCGCTCCCTTCTGGGGGGATCGAGTTAATGTGGGGCATAGATTCGTTACACTTAACATCTGCGAGTTGTTCATGGCTCCGAGGGGCTGAGCCGATCATGGGCTTTCCTCAGTAGTCGATCCTTAGGCTCGTCAAGCAGGCTATCAGGTAGAACCATTCACCTTGTTTCGTAGGTGCATCCTGGTTGACTCTCGGTGCTTGCGTTTCATTAGATCCCGCTCATGGCAACCTCGCAAATCCCAATCCTTCCATGGGCCCGGGCTACTCGATGGGGACACTTGGGGGGGTTACTGCGATATTTCGGGGCTAGGACTCGGATACGGACTCAGAGATGTCAGGGGCGTTCACTTCCCCTGAGGTAGTCTCTTTAGGGGACCATCTCGTGTCATCCGCCCCTCGCTTTGTGATGTTTCGAGTGGTCTCGAATCCTCATGGCCCGACCTTCGAACCTGGAACTTGTCGGGCCCCAAAAGTGGTTTGGAAACTTACTTTCCTTACCATGGCTGCACAGGGCCACAATTTCTGAAACTGAGGCAGCACCGCTCGACTCGACTCCCGTACTATGGAAACCTTGCAAGTCCAGTCTAGGGTGGTTGGGCGGATTGAAGCGACACTGGATATGAAGAGGCACAAACGGTCACATGCCCTATGGAAGTTGTTGGGGCCCACTTCACTTCGTCAGCTTTATAAGCATATTTGAGGCATCCTTCCCAAGCACGTGAACTTTTATTGTCCCTGCGCCATTCGCATCCTTTTTGTATTCCTTACACGGGACCTTCAGGAGGCTGGGCAAGGTGAGGGTGGGGAGAATCGCCTTACTCCTCCTTCCTTCAACCACCATGTTGGCATGGACAACATCACGTATCGCCCCTGCCGCATTTTGGACATCATCGGCCAGGTGTTGCTCTCGGCGAGGGAGGCCCATGCCACATGCCTTGCCGATGTAGAGATGATCCCCATACTACGCAATGGCAAGGTCGTGTCGTTCCTCGTGTTCCACATGCAAGGGCTCAATGAGTATGACATCGAGCTTAATCAACTGCTACCAAACAACAACCTCCACATGTCAGTGTTCACCACTTTATGCGAGGCTTTCATAGGGATAGAGCCAGATGTAAACCTGTGGAGATTCTTTTTCCTAATGCGGGCTTCGTTCAGGGATCCGACACTTTCGGACTTGGGCGATGCGTGCGTATACCTTTGATGCCAACAAACACGCTATTCACCATTCCTATTCCCTCATCCCTCAAAGGGTGGTGTCATGGATGGTTCTATATCCAGAACGTGGTGTCCGGGTTCCAACGCTTCACTGGCAACCCGCTGGAGCCCAGCGCCTCCTGACGTGAAGGGATTCCTAACCATGAGATGGATGCGTTGAGGATGCTCCTCGCTCGGTTGGAGGACCTACAAGTGAGGGGCCTCACATTAACGGACATCCTTTGCACCTTTCTGGAACGGTGGGTCCAACCCCTCCTAGCTCAGGGGACCCGATGTGGTCTGGGCTTGGCAGATCCAACAAGGGAGTCGGAAACCGAGCTCTCCCCCTCAGAAGTTGCCATGAGGGTGCGAGAAATTTGAGGATCAACTCTTGTGGACAGTGTTGACTCTCCCGTTGTCCCTCTGTCTATGGATTGGGCCCTCATCCGAACTCAACCTGATGTGTCCGGTCATTGGCAATGTCAGGTGCGGTTCGTGGGCAGCCATCAGAGTGCATCACCGACCCGATGCTGAACAAGTGGAAAACGAGGTTCGAGCGACCAAATCCCCCGAACCCTAAGTCAATCGATGAGGCAGGGGCGGGCGTGATACTTCTCCACTCAAGGAGGTAAGGACCCGTCCTGTTTTGCGCTCGCACCCGAGGTGGACATTGACGACCGTTATATACCAATTTCAACTGTCTATATAACTTATATTAAGGAATAAATATTTCTACAAACATCATTTTTAAATTTGACGTAATTCCAATTGTACTTGAAGAAGTTGTGCATGGAGGTATTTTATTGCAGAAATGATGAACAATTGTAACACCCTCATTTTTCTTCATCATGCATTGCATTCATCGTCATACATTATAAACATAAAGCAATACAAAAATGAAGAAGAATAAAATGAATTAAAGGCAAAAGAACAAGTGAAACTAAACTATGGTACAAACTTGTCTGGTCCAACCCTGGGCTAGTCCGATGTACCCGTCTACATAAACTTAATTTAGTATTTTCAGAGCAACGAACTTGTCCATTTTGTGCGGACTAATCCGATAATGCTACTGTTCCAAATCGAACTTGTCCAGTGTGAAACAGACTAGTACGGTACTTAGGGTTTCAACTCAAATTCAAACATTCCTAAACAATGATTTAATTGGTATTTGAGATATTTAGACAATAAAACATCGTGCCCCAACCCCAAGGAGCCTGAGTGAGACCCAAGCAAGGCACCCACCCGTCCCCACAAAGTCCTACTAGGATTCAACCCACACCCCACCACCCCGCCCCTATATAAACAACCAAATCCCTCCTCTCACCTCTTCCCACGTGAGAAAACCTGCCATCGCCTTGCATTGCATCGTGAGCCGCCGTTCATAAGAGGAAGCTCTAGCTGCAAGGAAGGGAGGAGAAGGAAGGAACGAGAAGAGGAAGGAAGAAGGGGGAGAAACTAGCAATATCATCGTCGCCGCTGCATTCTTCTTCATCAACTCTTCATGGTCAACATTCTTCTTCTATATCTTGCCGCTGATTCATTGTCAATGAATCTAGACGTCAAATTTCACGGGCTATGCTAGATCTACGATTGTTGGACCATTGCACCCATAGTAACTACGCTAGATCCAACTTTCCACGTCAAAATTGACCCCCTACTCAAATCATACCATGTCGTAACTAGAAGGTTCGCAAAACCATAGACCAGTGCAGACTAGTCCGGTCCAGCAGCGGACTTGTCCGGCCGGTGCAGACTTGACCGGCCCCGGTGCAGACTTCTCCAGTGTCTGAATTCCAGAAAATCCTGAAACTTCCACCAATTTCCTTGAAATGACCCAAAATTTGTTAACACATAAAACTGAGTTGTACCCAGTTAGTAACCAATAGTGGTAACTTAGCAACATGTATTACACCATAATTGCCTCATTCATGCATATCATGGCATATTGGTTAATATATGGGCATTTATTGATTACAATGTTCGTTTTGCATGTTTGTTGTGCAAATAGAAGGAAACGCTCAAGATGTTCCTTAAGAGGACCTTCAACACCAGAACATTAAAGCTCTCGAACCAAACCAGCGTCAGAGCTAGGCAAGTGCCCTTGAACATCTCGGTCCTGTTTTTGAAATGTTTTATTTCAAACTTGCATGCATGTGTCAAATTGATGCGAAAACCCATGAATAGAAGTTTACTAGAATTGTATGCCCATCTTTGTCGCTCAGAAGGTAATATAGAGAGTCGGGAAGGATATTTTACATTTTTTCTTTGCTCAATCGGGATCAGGAATAAATAAAAAACTTAAATAGGAGCCTTAATTCATGTGAACCATGCAAGATGATAATATTGACCTTTAGCAACATGGAGTCTAGGGATCTGAGCAAGTAGGTTGTGTGGAATGGGTTGGATGAAATGGTGGTTTTGCTTGCTTAAGATCTAAGGACCGGTTCCTGGAGTGACCGCCCAGGATTACACTGCCACCACAAGGCCAAGTATGGGTCCGGATTAGCAAATTAATTAGGTGCATTGCTAGCATTGTTCGGATCATTTTGGAGGATCAGAGAATGGGAGTCGGTTGGGTTTGCAATAGTGGCGGGACTGCCCTGGGATCCAAACGGCACAAGAGGGGGCCCTTGGATGCATGTACTCAGTTTTGAGACATCACCTCCGGTGAAACCTTAGTTGGTTTGTACATGCTGGTAGTCCCTTTGTAAGGGCTATTTTGTGATCTCTTGGCCACAAACCAACGAAAGTGTGACACAACATAATTGAGATTCTTTAGTCACCAAAAGGTGATGAAATCACAAACTTGTGGGTAAAGTTGTACAACCTATGCATAGTGTAAAACTATAATGATAGTCGTGCTCCCGGTCATGAGCAACATGGAACCTCACATGACTAGAGTTATGGACTTGAGTATTGGACAATGGTTGGAATTGGGAATGGGTTATGCATTTGGTTATGGTTATTTGGATATAGATGGTTATGGTTATTATTGTCAGTTGGTTTTTAAAAAGTAGAGAATGGTAATTGATGGAATTGGATACATAATTGTTGGTATTTGGGTTGCAATGGGATTTGACTGTGCATAGTAAATTTTATTTGCATTTTAACTTTTGTGAATGAAACAAGCTTTTTTGCAAAGAGCCATTTATTACCACCCTAGTTTAATCTACATGCCATACTTTCCCACACATGTTGAGTACGACGTGCTCACCCTTGCTATTCCCACATTAATTCAGCTACAAGTGATAATTGGTAGTACACTAAGGATCAAGAGGAGTACTAGGCATGCGTGTTACCGTCAAATTGCTCGTGGAGCTAGAGTCTACTTGCTGCTTAGTTTTGCGCTGCATTATTGTTAGAATCTATCATTTGAGATTATTTTAGCTGTTTCTATTTACTATTCGTGACATGGTTATAATTTGAATATCATTTGTGAACCACTCGTGTATGTGTGAACGTCTTATGCACACATATGCGCTTCACTTGGTTCATTCTGGAACCGGGTGACACAACAATGAGTGGAGCAATCCTAAAAAGTGACATTCCAACCATTTACACGATGACATGTGGCATTACATGGATCAGTAGACCCATTCCCAGATGTATCTGAGGGTATCCAATGTCGATTCCTGCGGGGATGAGATCAAGGCCCACCAAACAGTGACTTGGAGGAAGCACACCCCGAGGGGCACTACAACCAAGTCGGACGAACCAGAGGTTCAACCAACGCCTTCCTGGTGCCAAACTGATGGAGGGGTAGCACATTCTTCTCGATGAACACAACAATGGGTGTGAAGATAACTTGTGAGACACTCACGAACTCTTCGGCTGTGCCCGTGCTGCCAGTGCAACAGATCTCAACCCTATGGATATTCATAGCACCACACACTTGTGCTCGTAGCCGCCGACCATGAAGCAGTTTGCAATCAACCAATTCCCAATGGAACGATAGATTACACTTGATTTTCAGAATGGAAGAATCACCAAATCGCAACAAAATGGTAAATGGGAAAAATACTCCAAATCGAAACAAAGTGTAATATTTGATCTCAGATGAATGCATACATCAATTCAGTTCTGGAATTTATATGAACTTGTTCAACCTCCCCTAAATCCGTGTCCTACAAGAGTACATATGGGACTACTGGATGTCCAAACTATGTTTGGTAACAAATTTATCACAGGCCCAACTTCCTTAAATTAAAAAGACTCTATTTGGAAGGAAATAGAAGTGACTGCCAAATTTATTTGGTTGCCACGGCCTGTATATGCCTTCCCATAAATTGAGGCCATACTTATTGGAAAGTATTTGGAGTTATCTTTTCAACGGATATTTATTTGCAGGATTCGGATTATGAGAAAGAAATTTGCGGCCGATTCAATTTTAGAGCTTGTGGTTGCCATATCCGAAACTGAATTGATATTCATGATCAATTCTTTATTGGTAGTGCTCCTGCCTTCCTCTCCTCTCCCACGTACTCCTTGATGTGAGCATCCAACTTACAACAATATTCACATATCTCCTCACCTCCACTTGATATTGATGCATCAGCTTCAAATCTGATCATGCAAACATGGAAAGACTGAGGTAGTATAAAACCCTCATCTGTAACAATATTATATTCGACTAGGACCAGCCATGTCATGAATAGGAGAAGATGGTAAAGTGTTAGGTATGACCTCATCACAAACTCGGTTAGGTGACATGTGTAGCCCTCTTGTGGTGCCCTAAAGCTGGTGGCGACTGATTCACCCGCAAAAGATGGCGCGAACCGCCTGTACTCCATGTATAAATATGGGGGAGAGTTCTCACATCACACACACACCACTCAAACATTATCTCATTGTATACACTAGTTCTCTCTATTCCTTAGTGGAGGTTATGGTTTAGAGAGGATCGTCTAGTCCCAAGTCCAAATTGGGAAAGGTATGACTCATGTATCTTTCTTTTCTTTTGTAATTTTGTGCATTATAATAATATTATTAGTCTCTGTTTATTCATATACTTAGGTAAAGCGTTTCTTGTTTGATTGTGGAGTCCATGTATGTGCCGGGTGTAGATGTTATTATGATCTGATCATAATGTATATATCATGTTATCATAAACACTATGCACCTCCACTATAGTCTAATTAGGTAATAATAAGATTATGTTAATATGAATATGTTAGTGTTTGGTCTCAACATTGGTCCAACAATGTTCAGATTAGGCATGGTCTTAGGAAGGTACGTGTATTGCAACTCTTAATGCATTTACTTAACATGTAAGCATAGTGCTTAGATAAGTAGCGTAGGATGTCTCGTTGACTCATGGATTGTAGGGGTAGGCGACAGGTGGTGATAGACCTGTCCGTCCTTTGTACTCCCCCACATTTGGCTACACCACAGGCTCACTGCAGGAATCGTCCTGGTTTTGCCAGTGGTAAACCTATGCCCGATGTGTTGGATCACTAAGCCCAAGTATTCGTTGTTAGCATATTCATGTGTACATTAATAGGCTATGTATATGAGTAATTAGAGCATCGTTGGAGTAGTTCCATCTCGTAACTTGACCTTTACTAGGACATCCTTGTCCATTAGAGTAGATTGCTTAGGTCTATGTCACACTGACCACTTTATCATTTAGCCATCCTACTGGGATCCTCACTAGGACACCCTACTATCTATGATTTTGCCTCACTTCACTTGCCTTTCTTTGTGATAAAATAAATATGATATCCTAGAGAATACTCTCAGGTGAAATGCTACAGTAGTACTTTCTGTGCGCTTGCGGAACTCATTTTGTTTTGGCTTAGTTTAGCCTAGTGGCAACTACATGTCTAGCACTCGTTCCTAGGATGAACTATAGATGCTAAGAAACACCAACAAGCATTTCTTGCACCGTTTCCGAGGAAGGCACATAAGTTTTGCATGATCATGTGGTAGATTGGACTCTAGTAGGTTTTTGGTAGGATAACCTTGCTTTGTTTTCACATTCATTGATGTGAAAAATAGGTATTGTAAGACCGATTTCCATTTGGTGGCAAACTACGTTGAAGATCTCGAGTCACCGCCGATAAGAGTTTGACCTCGTGTCGTTCCTCCACAAGTGATCCTATCGACAAAGAAGCCCGTCATTTCCGCACCATCACGCTGCAAGCCAATGGCCCAAAAGACCCGTCATGAGTTTTCGACTCCCGTTCCTAACAATGTGCCTACTGGGCCAAATGTCAACATGTGAGATGTAAACTTCAAAATCAAGACTGGCCTAATCACTGTGGTGTAGGCTAATCCCTTATGTGGGATAACCAACGAGGATGCAAGTGCTCACCTGCAAAAATTCATTGAGATTTGTAGCACTTTCGAGATCAAGGGTGTCACTCCAAATGCCATCCGTCTTTGACTGTTTCTGTTCTCCCTCCATGGAAGAGCAAAACATTCGTTCTACGTGAATCAAAGTGCTATAAACACTTGGAAAATGTGTTCTACAACATTACTCTCCAAATTCTTCCCATTGGGACAGACTTGGGATTAGCCCAAGGAATCCATTCCCGAGGCTTGAGAGAGGCTCCAGGATTACATCTTGGTCTGTCCCCACTATGGGATGGATGATTGGATCGTCATCCTAAATTTCTTCAATGGGTTGATTTCGTCAGCCCGTGACCATGTGGATGCTGCTTCTTGAGGTACCTTCTTCTCACTTATGCTGCCCAAATGAAAAAACTCATAAAAAAGATGGTTTCCAACATGGGTTGGAGCGACGAGTGTCTCCAGCCCCAACAGCGAGGCATGCACACCTTGAAAGAGGTGGACATGATGGCTACCAAGATCGATCTCTTGATGAAGAAGTCAACTGTGAGGCCAATGGAGAAGTATTTGGCACCACCCAAGCCTTAGACACTCACATGGCATGTGAGGTATGTGGCAATGCGGGTCATATGGGAAGTGACTGTCGTGAGACCCATGAGGATGCCTTGTACTTAGCCAAAAATGAAAACTTCTACAATGACAATCGTCGAGGAGGTCAAGGGTGGGGCCAACCACGCCCTTTTTTTCAAGGGGGCTACAACAACAACAATAGCAATGGAAATCAGCCAACTGAAGGAACTTGCTGTTGAATGTCCTTAAAAGCTAAATTTGACCGTCAATTCACCACATAAAGATTTTAAAATTGAGAACTCAAAATAGTGGTAGGGGTTAATACTAACCAATTTCACAAGTGTTAGTGCCTCTTTGCATGCAGGTGAATTAAGCCCCAAAATACCCAAGAATGCAAGGAGTAATCATAAAAGTTAACATTCGACAAATTATGCGATGACACCTTGCGTATCCGTCGGAATCGAATGACAATTCACGCAGGAATGGAACCTGGGACCACCTAGGAGTGACCCGGAGGAAGCACACACAAAGGGGCTCCAGGACCAGGTTGGCCAAACCATGGGTTCGGTCGAGTCCTTCCCGGTGCCAAACTCGGTCAGCCGCGACGTGTCGACTCCTTGTGGTCCCCAAAAGCCGGTGGAGACTGATGGCGGGAACCACCTCTACTCTGTGTATAATAGGGGGGAGAGGCTTCACATCTCCAACATACCACAAGTTTGACAATAGTACTCTACTCATATGGTTTAGAGCTGCCCAAGTGGCCAGCCAAGTAGAAGGAGAGTGAGGAGGAGCTAGGACGAGGAGGCTTGGGCTTGTCAAGTCTCTTCCACATTTGTACCTCTACAGAAGTTCTTCCGGAATCTAGTAAGAAACTTCCATGAATTCAACACAAGTTTGAGTTCTATTCCATAGTAGTTTTCTTTGTAGCTGCTTGTAGGTTAACCGCTTTAATTCGTTTGAGGCTAAAGTCATAGCTTTGCATGCTAAACAATTAGAGTTGTGAATTAGAACTTAAGCGTGATGCTTAGGTTATAATTCTTTAGTGGATATCTCATAAACCCACGGATTGAAGAGGTAGGCAGCAAGTGGTGACAACCCTATCTGTCCTTAATCCTCCATGTTCTGCTTCGCCATAGGCTCGTAGCAGGAATCATCTTGGTTTTGCCAGGGGTAAACCAATGCTCGAAGAAAGTATCTCTCGTAGGTTGTTGTGGCTGAGAACCAAACCATTGAATTCTTCTCAAATTCTTACCTACCAAACAAATTATGTATCCTTGGGAGAACAAGTTAGAAGATCACACACACGTTCGTTGGATTAGATACCACTAGGAACACTCTTTAAGAGGAAGTGCTAATGTGAGACCTATTAGTGTTGAATAAATTGGATTTGATGTTAAAAGTTTTGAATACTACCAAAACATCTTTTTATCAAGATTCGACGATAGGTCCGACATGTTTTGGTTAGCATTGGCAAGGTTCGGAGCTTTATCTCAGTGGTTGTGCTTTTATCTTGCAATTTTTCAAACATGCTTTACACTTATGGAAAGTTTGCTTAGTAATCTTTTACTAAGTTTTTGGTGTGTTTTGGTGGTTAAGGCTGATATCATTTTGCTATGGTTTACAACATGCTTATGTGAGGTGCTCACGTAAGATGTTGTAGCTTCCGAACGAACGTGAGTCAAGTTGAGGACTTGTCGTCAGAAGTATTGGTTGTTTATTCATGTGCAGGTGTTGCTTCAGTTCAAGACATGTATGTGACGATATCCATTGAACTAGTATTAGGGAGAAGATGAGGTTCAACAATCATATTCTTGAGGAATTGTGGTTGAGTAGATCGGGAGGTTGCTCAACAAGTTTGAATCAAGAACAATGCATCTAAAGGTATTGTGGACATCGTTGGAAGATGTTTGCACGTATGCGAGGAGGGCATGGACGTGG
Organism: Tuctoria greenei; assembly: GCA_036927565.1. Taxonomy (NCBI): domain Eukaryota; kingdom Viridiplantae; phylum Streptophyta; class Magnoliopsida; order Poales; family Poaceae; genus Tuctoria; species Tuctoria greenei. The sequence goes on along the minus strand of JAYESD010000002.1, from coordinate 163,499,639 downwards.
CTACATGGTTTTGGGCGTGATGAAGAGATGTGGACGAGAAAAATTGGTCGGAAAGGTCCAACTGACTAGGTTATGGACTCAGGCTGCGGCTGAGTCGTGTTTGACTCAAATATGGAAAGTTTTGAGTTGGTTATGATAGGATTTTGTGTGGGTCACAAACTTGAGTTGTTTTAGGAATGTGGGATACGTTCCTAAGGTGCTTGTAAGTCTTAAGATTGTTTCTATCTGCGTATAGAAGAGTATTGAGCAGGTATAGAATGTTTCGATTCGTGAATTGAGAAGGATTAGAGTCCTAGTTAGGTTTTGGTTGGCCATAGGACTAGTTATATAAGCAAGGGAGGTCAGAGCTCATGGTAGATAACTTTTGGGCTGTTCCTATTATGTTATATTGAATAAAGATTGTAGTTTAAAGGAACTTTTGTGCCTTGTTCGTCCAACTTGTTCCAAACAAGTTTTTCTCGTCGAGTTTTCTGCACAACACTACCTTTCCTCGGTGGTTTTATCATAACTCGAGTTTTACAGATCCAATTGATGTGATTATTTTTGGGTTGTCTTTGTGACTTGATGATCTAACATTTCTAAAATTTTCACGGTCATTGAATTTGCGGTTTTTGATATACACGAGTTTCTTTGCAGTATTGCAGATCTGTTTTTACTCGGTAGAACAGATTGACCTTTGTTCGATCCTTCGATCGCAACTTGAGTTTCTCTCGACGGGTTTGAGTGATTCTTGTTGTGTCATCTTTGTGACTTGATTCTCTCTGATATATATCACTTTTGTCACGGTGAAACGCATTTAGATTAGTCTCATACACGATTTCTTTAACAGATCGTTTTTCTACCTAGGGGTTTTCATTGCTTCCACTGAAAAAGTTTTAAAACTACCATCCACCCCCTCTAGTAGCTTTTCACATGCTCCTCGATCCTACAATTTGTATCAAAGCAACGGTGATCTAATATTTGTGATTTGCACATATTTTTTACCAATCATCATGAAGAAATACTCCGCCAAACCTTGTGTGTTTAGTGGTATTGATTTTTAGGTTCGAAAGACACGTATGGAAGCTTTCATCCAGGCACAATGCTTCGCAATATAGAAGAAGGTATACAAGACTTACGAAGTGTCGTCAAATGATCAAGGTACAGCTACAAATCTAAGAGATATCGACAACAGCAACAAAGCTAGGAACTTGATCATACAAGGATTAACTCAAAGCGACTTCGACCGTGTTGCACACCTCCGATCTTCATACGATATGTGGAAAGCACTTTTTGACTACCACGAAGGATCCAACGCGATTAAGGAGGTAAGGCAAGACATGTTCAAGAAAGAATACATGTGCTTCGAGATGCAACCTGGTGAGTCCATTGATTATCTCTTTGTTTGTTTTAATAAAATTCTCAGCAACTTGCGTAGCGTCAAAGTTAATTTTTTAGATGCTGAGAATGCTAGACAATTACTAAGTGAATTAGACATGTCAATTTGGGAAATGAAGGTTACATATATTTTTGAATCTACTATCCTGAGTACACTTACTTTAGATGTACTATATTCTAAATTGAAAACTGAGGAAATTGACATAATCACACGTAAGAACCCAAACAAGTCTCTTGCATTTGTTTCTCAAAGTGATATGCCTAGCTCGATCCAATCTTCGTCTTGTGGTACACTTGCTTTGTTGTCCTCTCTAACCCTTGAACAGATTGAGGAGTTTCCAGAGGAGGAGCTAGTGCTTCTCTCTACTAGGTTCTCAAAAGCATTGCAAAATGAGAGGACTAGAAGGAGAGGAAGCTCTGGACCTCAACGATATTTCAAATGTGGTAAGACAAGACATTTTTGTTCAGGTTGCCCTAACCTTTCAGGTCCTACTTCCAGTGATGAAAAGCAATCAAGGATGAATCACTCCTCTGGAAAAGATATGAAGAAAAATAAGGGTTACACATGATGTCAATTTGGAGCTGTTTTATCTCCGCACTTCAAGAACTTGGCTCGAGCGATGTGGACATTGAAAGTGACGAAGATGAAGATGATTTGGCAAACTTGTGCTTCATGGTGAGCAAGTCAAGATCAAGTATGGAGGAGGCTGCACACGACAACAACAATGAAGAGGTATGTCCTACTTATGAAGAAATATGTGATGATATTTCTCGTGCAATTGTTATAGTTAAGAAAAAGGACAAAAAGCATAGGGACAATGCTGTTAAAATTGAGTCACTAGAATCTGAAGTTAATAGTTTGAAATCCTTGATTCCCAGTGATGATTCTTGTTCCTCATGTGATTTAATATATGAACAATTGTCGTAATTAATAGGTGCGCACACCTCCACACTTGATAAACTTGAGTTAGAAATTGAAAAAAAAAACAGAAAGCTTGCTGCACTTAATGATAAAAAATTGAAAGATTCTAGTTGTTCTACAATTGATTTGCATTGTTCTACTTGTCATGATCTTCATAAGAGACTACAAGATGCTATGAATGAAATTTCTATATTGAACAATGCTTTACGTTCTCAAGAAGTTAAATATTGTTCCAATTGCAAATTAAAAGGAAAAAATTCATGTGAAAATTGCCTTGATCTGTCCAATAAACTTGATGACATGCTTAGGACATTAGATCAATTTTGTAATGATAATAAGAACCTAAACTTGCTGTTGAATTCTTCCAAGTTTTGCAATGATAAAACTGGTTTAGGTTTTGATTCTCATGCTCACGCTAAGGCACATCCACCTAAAATTGTAAAGTCATTAGGAAGTGGTTTGATTCAAATAGTTCCTAAACAAAAAGAAGTGGTTTTCAAATCTGCAGGAGTGTTGTCTCATTCGGTTTCAAATAAAAATGTTGCTTGCTGATCTAGACATGAACACAAAGTCAAATTTCATTGCACCTACTGTGGTAGAGGTGGTCATGTCATAGATTTTTGTTATAGACTAGCTAAACAACAACAAAAAAAGAAAGAATGATTGCTAGATCTCATAACTTTCATGCAAATTTTGTTGCACTTGCTAATCCGAATGATAGAAACATGTAATTTGCTATAATGAGTCGAAAACATGCAAAGTTTGCTCCCAAACCTACTGTTTTTTGTGCTACACATGTAACATCTCGTAGGACAGTAGTTAGGTACAAAAATCCTCAAGCTTTGGGTCATAAAACTGCTATTTTATCTCAGCTTTCGCGTGTTATTCCTGTTGGATGTTGTGTGACTCAGTACTGAATTCCTAAATACCTTTTGACTAACCCCAGTATTGCTCATCGACATATTGTTCTTCTATGTAGGTTACATGCTTGAGGAAGGAGAACATTTGGATTATGGATTCAGGTTGCTCACGCCACATGACCGGTAACAAAGAATGGTTCTACTCACTCTCTTTTGTGTCACGTGTAGAGAATGTTACTTTTGCTGATAACTCTTCAACTCCTATAATTGCTAAGTTTCGGTAGTGTAAATGATCACTACACTTTGAAAGATGTGGCACTTGTTAAAAATTTGAAATACAACTTGCTTTCTATTTCACAACTGCTAGATGAAAATCTGGAAATTATTTTCACTAAAAGTTGCAGCAAAGTCGTAAATTCAAATAGTGAGCTTATTTTTAACATGTCATCATCTGGAAGAGTTTTTAAAGCTGATTTTGATATGTCTTCCTCTAAGAACAGATGTCTAGTTGCTAATGATTCCAAAGACTTATATTTTTGGCATCGTAGACTTGGTCACATAGGAATTGATCATCTCACGTGTGTTATTGCTCTTGATCGCATACGTGGGCTGCCTAAGCTTAAAGGGGACAAAGAAATTGTGTGCTCTTCTTGTAGACATGCTAAGATGGTTGTAGGTTCACATACTCCTATCACAATGATCATGACAACTATACCGGGTCAACTTTTGCACCTTGACACCGTAGGACCTTCACATGTTCAATCCTTTGGAGGTAAATGGTATGTTCTTGTGATTGTTGATGATTATTGTAGATTCTCTGTGGTTTAGTTTATGGCATCTAAGAATGAAGCTTTTAGTCACTTTAGAACATTATTTCTAAGATTAGCAATTGATCACCTTGGATCTTTAAAAGCAATTAGAAGTGATAATGGAACCAAAATTAAAAATCAATCTTTTGATCACTTTTGTGCTGAAAATGGAATAGATCTTCAATTTTCTTCAGCATATGTACCTCAACAAAATCGTATTATAGAAAGAAAGAATAGAACCTTAGTTGAAATGGCTAGGACTATGCTTGATGAATATCAAACTCCTAGGAAATTTTGGGTTGATGCGATTGCAATTGGTTGTTATGTCTTGAAACGTGTTTTATTGCGTGCTAAGCTAGGTAAAGCACCATATGAGCTCCGGTTTGGACATAGGCCTGGTGTTACACACTTTTGGGTCTTTGGTTGCAAATGCTTTGTTAAGAAACATGGTAATCTTGATAAATTTGAACCTAGATCCATTGATGGCATGTTTCTTGGTTATCCATCTCATACTAGAGGCTACCATGTGCTTTTACTTGAAACTAACAAAACTGTGGAGACTTGTGAGGTGTCTTTTGATGAAGCTAGCATAGGTACTAGATCAAACATTGCAGTTCTGGATCCATATCCGCAGGGTGAGAGCATTTTCGTTGATGATGAGAAAGAAGTGGTGCTGCTGCCCGAAAATTCAGCAGCTAATGACATTGTTCCAGCTTCTGATTTTGCTTCACAGCCAGCACCAACGACCACCATTACTGGTCTCATCAATTTGTGACGAACGTGAAGAAGAAGAAGAAGAAGAAGCTTGTGAAGTGTTCACTCCCCTCCGGGTTCTCAATAGTCATCCTCCACAACAAATTATTGGAAGCTTGCATGAACGAGTGACACGGTCCAGGTTTTGGGATCCAAACTCTCATCCTCATTTTGCTTTTGTTGCTTCTTTTGAACCCAGACATATATATCACACACACTCACTAATTAATGTTGGATTACTTCCATGCAAGAAGAGTTATAAATTTTCAAAGAAATAATGTTTGGAAAATTGTACCTCCACCTCAAGGTCACACTTTAATTAGAACTAAATGGGTGTTTAAAAATAAACAAATCGAGCGTTGTGGTTAGGAATAAGGCTAGGTTGGTTGCTCAAGGTTTCACTGAAGTTGAAGGTCTAGATTTTTATGAAACATTTGCTCCTGTTGCTAGATTAGAAGCCATAAGAATTTTGTTAGCTTTAGCTACATCTAAAGGTTTTAAGCTATATCAAATGGATGTTAAAAGTGCTTTTCTTAATGGATACATAGATGAGGAGGTTTATGTCAAACAACCACCAGGTTTTGAAAATCCAGATTTTCCTAATCATGTTTAGAAACTGTCCAAAGCCTTGTACGGTCTCAAACAAGCCCCAAGAGCATGGTATGATTGGTTACAAACATTCTTATTTGAAAAGGGCTTTACCATGGGCAATGTTGATAAAACTGTTTTTGTGCTTAAGCATGGCAATGACACATTATTCGTTCAAGTGTATGTGGATGATATTATCATTGGTTGTGCTTCTCATGATCTTCTGTCCAAGTTTTCAGCTATGATGAGTTCAGAATTTGAGATGAGTATGATGGGAGAACTCACGTACTTTTTGGGGCTGCAAATCAAGCAAACCAAGGAGGGTACCTTTGTGCATCAAACGAAGTATACAAAAGGCCTCCTAAGGCGCTTCAACATGGACAAAAGCAAGCCTCTTCGGACAAAAATGGGAACAGCAACAGCACTTGAACTTGATGAAGATGGTGAACCCGTGGATCAAAATAAATATAGAAGCATGATCGGATCACTTTTGTACCTCATGGCATCAAGACCGGACATACAATTCAGCATATGTCTTTGTGCATGGTTTCAAGCCTCCCCACGTGCTTCACATCGTCAAGCCCTCAAAAGGATTCTCGGGTACTTACATGGAACTCAAGAATTTAGCATTTTCCTTCCTTCTTCCTAAACCGTTACATTGAAAGCTTTTTCAGATGCTGATTTTGGGGGTTGTAGGATTCATAGAAAATGTGCTTCCGGTGCTTGTCATTTTCTTGGTAATTCACTTGTTGCTTGGTCCTCTGGAAAACAAAACTCAGTTGCACAATCCACAGTTGAATCTGAATATGAAGCTGTTGCTAGTGCTTGCTCACAAATTATTTGGATTGTTCAAACACTTAAGGACTATGGGGTTGATCTAGATAGTGTTCCACTATTTTGTGATAACACTAGTGCCATTTGCATTGCTAAAAGCCCCGTGCAACATTCTAGAACTAACCACATTGACATTAGGCATCACTTTCTCCGTGATAATGTTAAAAAAAGAAACATTGTGCTTCACCATGTAGATATCGAACAACAATTGTCTGACATTTTTACAAAACCTTTGGATTTGACTTGTTTTTGTTTCATTCGTACTGAAATAGGGGTTATGCATCCTCATGGCTTACATTGAGGGGGAGTTTTGAAACTTGAGAAGTCTATGTGTGAATCTGAAATTAAAATAATATGAGCATATTATTTCATACATATATGACTTTGTGATTCCCTTTACATGATGAAAGTTCTTACTACATTACACGTGTTATACATTTTGTAGTTTTTGCCATGTCTAGTAATCTGATTATTACATACACTAAATCTGATCATGGTCGAACTTTCTTGTTGTTTTGAACATGTTGCATGCTTACAAGTGCTTTTATCATAAAGAATTAATTAAGTAATCAACTCACATGTTGAGTTTTTATGAACAAATATAAATTGAGAAAAGATCAAGAGAATATGCATGCATCACACTTCTTCTTTTGAGATGGCTTATCATTGCACTTAGATATGAACATGGAAGAAGTTGTGTATGACTAAAATCATGTCCTTAAGCTTCCGATTGTCAAATGACATAGGGTTGGCTTAGTTGGTTAGAATAAGGCAGATGTGGCATATAATATGTTGCAAATGTCATATGTTAAAAATTTGTGCTTCAAAGAAAAAAATTACAGCAACAAGTGTCATGCTTTCAGGTATTGAAATAGTTAAGTTTGTGAGATTATGACTTGCTTAAATTAAAATTACATTTGATCTCTAGCTTGTCTAACACTACTTTATGTATCTCATTGTTGTGATAGTGTAAGTTACTTGATAGTATGACTTGGATGAGCTTTGTTATATATGTATATGTCATAATATGCTCATAACAATTAAACTTTCTCTTTTGTAGCTTGCTAAATACATTGTCAAAGGAGGAGAAAATGATCACACATTGCACATGTTGACAAGTGTTTTTGGCGTTATTGCTTGATTCTTCTCAGGGGGAGAAATATGTATAAAGGAGGTAAATTGTTTCTATCTCACTTGGTTTTCAAAAGGAGAGAAAATGTTTTAAAAACTTTTCATATGGATAAGCCAAATATTCGGGATTTTAAATGGTGTTGCCAATGCATTCATCAAGGGGGAGATTGTGAGAACTATGTGTGTTGAATGCATTGGCTTTGATGATAAAATTTTTGAATACTATAAAATCATCTTTTTATCAAGATTCGACGATAGGTCCGACATGTTTTGGTTAGCTTTGTTAAGGTTCGATGCTTGATCGTAGTGGTTCTGCTTTTATCTTGCAAAGTTTTAAACTTACTTTACTCTTATGGAAAGTTTGCTTAGTATTTTTTGTGTTGTGTTTTGGTGGTCAAGGATGATATCATTTTGCTATGGTTTACAACATGCTTATGTGAGGTGCTCACGTGTTGTAGTTTCCGAACTAACGTGAGTCAAGTCGAGGACTTGTGCTCAGAAGTATTGGTTGTTTATTCATATGGAGGTGTTGTTTGAGTTCAAGACATGGCTGGTGACGGGATCCATTGAACTGGTATTAGCAAGAAGATGAGGTTCAACAACCAAGTTCCGAAGGAATTGTGGTTGAGTTGATCGGGAGGTTGCGCAACATGTTTGAATCAAGAACAATGAATATGAAGGTATCGTGGACATCGTTAGAAGATGTTTGGACGTATGCAAGGAGTGCATGAACGTGGCTATATGGTTCCGAGGCGTGATGAAGAGATGTGGATAGAAAAAATTAGTTGGAAAGGTCCAACCGACTAAGTTATGGACTCAAGTTGCGGTTGAGTCGTGTTTGACTCAAATATGGAAAGTTTTGAGTTGGTTATAATAGGATTTTGTGTGGGTCACGAATTTGAGTTGTTTTATAAATGTGGGATACGTTCCTAAGGTGTTTGGAAGTCTTAATATTGCTTCTATCTGCGTATAAAAGAGTCTGGAGCAGTTATGGAAAGCTTCGATTCGTGAATTGAGTAGGATTAGAATCCTAGTTAGGTTTGGGTTGGCCTAAGGGCTGGTTATATAAGCAAGGGAGGTAAGAGCTCAGGGTAAACGACTTTTGGGCTGTTCCTCTCAAGTTCTATTGAATAAAGATCATTGTTTAAAAGAACTTTTGTGCCTTGTTCGTCCGACTTGTTCCAGACAAGTTTTTCTCGTTGAGTTTTCTGCACAGTACTACCTTTCTTTGGTGGTTTTATCATAACTCGAGTTTTACAGATCCAATTGACGTGATTCTTTTTGGGTTGTCTTCACAACTAGATTATCTAACATCTGACAAAAAATTTACGGCCCTTGGAGTTGAGATTTTTGATCTACACGATTTTCTTTGCAGTATTGCAGATCTATTTTTCCTCGGTAGAACTGATTGTGACGCCCAGTTCCGAAAACTGAACCAAGCTAACGCATATGTGTGCCCAGGATGTTCAACACACATACACGAGTGATTCACAAATGATAAACAGATAATTACCACATCTCAAATTATTAAATAAGCACTCTTATTACATAATTCATTATATCCTCGAATACAAGCTCTAATGGATATTAGTGACAAGTTTGAACTAATGCAGCGGAAATAAATTAATTAAGCAAACTAAGCAACTATGCAAAAGGGATTAGTGCAGCTCCATGCAACACCACAGGCAAAGCTGACGGTAGACACGGCCTAGATCTCCACATTATCGCCATTAAACTCACAATTCTGACCTGCAACTGTTGGGGGGGGGGGGGGGGGTTGCAAGAGTGAGTACATGTCGTACTCAGCAAGTGTGGAAAGTATGACATGTGGCTGATTCAAATGACGACAATAATAATGGCTAAGTGCTAAAAAGTACAGTAAAACATTTGAAAAGCAATATATATTACATGTATGTGAAGTAAACCCATCATAATCATAAATGATATCATAATACCAGTCTGAATTCACTACCATCATCAATAATTCCAGATTTCACCATCGTCAATAACCATATTCAATACCAAAGATTAATCCATAACCATCCATAACCATTACCCAACCATAACCATCCCAAATTCCAATTTCCCTCTAATCATGGAAGTTGTCCAGGTGCTCATAACCGGGAACACGGCTATCATGATAGTTTTAATACTCTGTAGAGTTTGTACCTCTTTACCCATGTGTTCGTGATTTCATCACCTTTCGGCGACTAAGAATCTCCCTTATGCCCATGACCCATCAGTCATATTACACACTTCCGTTGGTGTGTGGCCAAGAGATCACAAAATAGCCTTTACAAAAGGATAACTAGCCTATTTAGACCCCACTGAGGTTTCACCGATGGCGATGTCTCCCGCAGAGCACATATTCAACCAAGGGCCCCCTCTTGAGCCATTCGGATCCTAGGGTACTCCCACCAATCATCAACAAACCCAATCCGACTACCCCTTCCCCGAGCATCCACAATGGTCCAAACAGCACTAGCAAAGCCCTAATTAATCAGCTACGCCGCACCCATACTTGGCCTCGTGGTGGCACTGTAGTCCTGGCTTATTCTCGCATGAACCGATCCTTAGATCTAAAGCAAGCAAACCACCATAACATCCAACCCATCCACATACCAGGCTTGCTTAGATCATCCATTACCATACCATATTTAATCAGTTCATGTTAACCATAATCTCATCCATGCATAATTAAATTGAGTGGTATAGTTATTCCCATCCCAGTTGATTAAGCGAAGCAAAAGGTAAAAAGTCCATCCCGACGCTCTACCATAAATTCCAGGTGACAAGGGTGGTTTAGCAAGTCTAGTAAACTTCCTACCATAGGATTCCCATCAAAATTGACACAAGCATGCAGTTTTACAAACAAAAAATATATTTTAAAAACAGGATCAATATGCTTCAAGGACACTTGCCTTGATCCAACGGATTGGGTTGCTCAAGCGCTTCGAAGTCTTGGTTCTCGAAATCCTCGTACCCGACTTCTTGAGCACTTCCCTCTACTAGTGATCACACATATAAGAAATTACATACAAATCAACACGATGCATACATACTAATCAACATGCGATGACATGCATACATGCAAAGTTCATTTATTAATTAACTACAGTTGTTTATTAATTAGATGCAACTAGTTCATACGTGTTCATATGAGTTTACGTGGGTTTTAGCGAGAATTAATGCTGCTGAAAATAAAAAGGCGATGCAACAAAAATCAATTTACGTCTATTAGATCTAATACGTCGCTAAAATTTGCATCGGAACAACGAATCCTACCGTAGATCTGACGGCTTGACGATCGCGGAACGAAGGCAACGCGCAGATGAAGTGGATGGCGCAACAGTCCTTCGGCGGCACGACGACGGCGACGCGACAACGACGACAACGGCGCTCTCTTCTTTTTCTTCCTCTTTCTCCCTTTTTTTCCCTCTCCTTTTTTCCTTCCTGGCGGCGCAGCTCCTGGTGCCTTTTTTTTCTAGCCGCTAGGGTTGTTTTCTCTTGATCCGGCGGCGCGGTTTTCTGGTGTCGAGGGAACACGAGGGCTACGGCTTTTATAGCCGACGCGGCAGGCGGCGCTAGGGCACGGGAATCGCGCGCTAGGGCCGAGGCGCGTGCGGGCGAGCGCGCTACGCGGGATCGGGGCATGCGGTGCGAGGCCGGCTCGGTGCGTAACCGACTCGGCCGGCGGGAGTTGCGGTGCGGGGCCCAGGTGCGTGGGCGGGAGCGCACGGCGCGCGGAGCGCGTCGGTTGGCTGGCGCGGTGCGGGGTGGGGCCCAGGCGGACGCGCGGTGCGCTAAGGCTGGTGCGTGGCCGGCTGGGCCGTTTGGCCTGGCCGGCGGTTGTTTGTTTGTTTGTTTGTTTTCTTCTTTTTTTCTTTTTTTTCCTTTCTTTTTTTTTCTTTTTATAAATATATTATTATTTATTTATTCTTTATATTATTTATTTTTTTATATATAGTTATTATATATATTATTTATTTATTTATATTATATATATATTATTACTATTATTTTTTATACTTATTCCCTATTACAAGTTTTACGCTATTATTTTCCTTTTCTTCTTTTGCTACTCATATTTGTATATGTATATTTTATGTTTTATTATTTTTCTTTTATCCTACTAATGCTTAATGCATGATCATGTATGCAATGCATGATGCGAAATTTAGGGTGTTACACAGATTGACCTTTGTTCGATCTTTCGATCGTAACTTGAGTTTCTCTCGAAGGATTTGAGTGATTATTGTTGTGTCATCTTCGTGACTTGATTCTCTATGATATCATTCGGTGGTTTTGATCCGGCAGATCTCCCAACACTACTAAAAGTGTTTGCGGAGTTTGAAGTTCGGTGTGGGCGCGCGGAGATTCAAGAAGGTAAAATATAAAATGACACAGGGGACACAAGGATTTACGTGGTTCGGGCCACCTGAGCGTAATACCCCACTCTACGGGGTGTGTTGGTGTTGTATTGGATGTATGAACTCAACTCAGGTGATGTGAGTTGAGAGCGCGTGTGAGCCGATCAGACCAGATGTCTTCTATGTATTGTCGGCCTGTCCTTTTATAGTACAAGGACAAGCCATTACAAGTTGGCCTGGCCCGACATGTGGCCCCGGCGGCTACTAATATTGATACACATTTGATGCACTTAATTACCCTTAATGACCGAGTTATGGGCTTTGACAGTGCCATTACTGGTAATAAGGGTCGTCCGATCGTGTGTCATTAACATAGTATTAATGTCAATTAATCGGGTCTTGAAGTCCTTGATTACCCTTTGAAGATCCGGAGCCGTTGTGGATTCTACTGGAGGTTTGAGGCTGAAGATCCGACGGTTGGACACGTGGCAGCTCCGGAGCATACTGTGGGGAATAGATAGGTCCGGTGCCACCAAACACGTGTCAGTTCCGGAGCTTCCCTCGGTCTGGGGTTAGGTCCAGGGGTGCCGTTATGGTGCATAGCCCGGAGCTTCCCCCTTGTGGGCGGTAGCTCCGGTTTGATGGTACACGTGGTGACCATGGGACTAACCATGTTGGGGAAGCGGGTCCGGTTATGTCTGACATGTGGGCCTCCGAAGGTCTTCAAATTAAGTAGATGACATTTCCTTGAGATCTTTGCAATCTCAAGGGGTATACGGTACTTAGGGTACCGACAGTGGCCCCCTGGGCCCACCTCTGGGGAAGACCCTTTGGGTTAAGTCATTCCGCCGGAGGTAGGTCCATCCTTCGACTTTTGAGCCGAGTCTTCAAGGGTCTTCAGATGTGCCGTTGGCGACAGTTTTTGAGTTAAATCCTCGCCGCGTGGCATATCTCGGGTGCGGCAAATGAGATCTTTGGCATGCGGATCTCATGCAATTGAAGGTCGCCAGTTCCCGATACAAAAATCGTATTGGTTCCGCGTGCCTTGTCAGGCCGCCGCCTTCGGGCTTCCTGCCTTTCATGATGACAACCGTTCGCCTGGGTAAGAAACTTGACTTGATCGTCGGGGTGGTCCTGGGCCCTCTTGTCATCGGCAGGGTGCAACATTTGAATAGTATCTTCGGCTTCTCTGTGGTTTCCATCCAAGCATTGTGGGGCCTTACTTAAGAAGGAAATCGTGCATTGTTTGGGGTTCTTTACGCCTCGCATCTGAACTTGCGCTCGAACTCCCAAACTTGTGCTTGCTTTTCCTCCCTTGCCTCGCTGTGCTGCGACGGAGTTGGGTCTCCGCGAGAGCCGCTTGAAGACCGAAAGTGACCTAAAGAAGGTCCAGGCTCTCATGGGGTGGTCCCCGGACATCTTCAACAACCTGGTCCGCGCCGTGGAAAGCTCCCATTAGAGAAGGAGCACGCCGGCGAGATGGCGTACTTTTCTGCGTACGCCATGGTGGGGTTGATCCCACCTTTTTCCTCCTTTTTCTTGATGCTGCTAGACTTCTATGGTCTGCAGCTGTACCACCTTGGCCCCCACTCCATTCTTCTAGTGTCTGTCTTCGTCCACTTCTGTGAAATGTGGGTGGGCATCCCCCTGCATTGAGCATTTCCGGACCTTCTTCACCGTCCATACCACCGGAAGGAGTGATGAGTACCTTGGCTTCTACTACTTTGTGAAGCGCAAGAAGTGCCCATTCAAGTACCTCCGGTCGTTTCCCTCTGGAAAGTGGGACGATTGGAAGAAAGACTGGATAGTCATCCGGGTGGAGGAGCACGAGAAGCTGGAGCTGCCCGAAGGCCTCCCCAACATCGACACTGCAGTCTGGAGTGAAGCTCCGGCACTGTCGGATGCCTTCAACCCTGCTCTGACCAGGATCCGCCAATGTGTAGATGGAGGATTAACTCCTCAGGCGGTATTTTGCAATTTCCTGGTCAACAGATGGGCACCGCTGAAGAGGAGAGAAAAACTCGCTTGGACCCTCAACAGTGTGATGGACGACGACTGGGTCGAGGCCGGGCTGAAGTCCAACATGGAGGGGGCGACCTTGGAGTTTCATCTCAAGAAGTTCCAGCACGGCTTCGACGTCGCGGGTGATGACTTGAACCCACCACCAGCTTTCCTCCCTCTGAACGTGGAAGTACAATTCAGCAGGGAGCTCCGGCGGACGATGCCGACGCTTGACGACCTCGGTGTCGTCGAGAGACGATCGACTTCCAGGGTGGTGATCCCTGGGGCTTCTGAATGGCTCCACCCGTGCCCCGAAGCCAAGGACCGAAGTCGTCGGCAAGGGCAAGGAGCCAGCGGCCGAACCCTCGAGCCGGAAGAGGAAGCTAAAGCATGACGACGGAAGGTCCGTCAGGCCTGCACCCTCTGCAGCAGCTCCTTCTCCCCGGAGGGGGAGGTCTTCTACAACCGCGGCGGCTGTACCTGCAACAGTGTCTTCCCGGGGTGCTAGCCCCGGGCATGTGACTCCAGTACCAGGGCTAGCTGAGGTCTTTCGGTCCGGAGGTCCTTCCCGGTCGAGGGGGGCCTCGACTAAGGAAATGCCCGTGGCTGCAACAAGTTCCGGGGGGGGCCTTCCGGAGCTACCACGCCGGCGGCGGCCATGGTCACTCCAAAACGCCCGAGAAAGAGATTTCGTGCAAGCTGGTGCGGAAGCCTTCTGAGGTAATTTTTAATCTTTACCTTAGATGGTTGTTTTGTTGTAGTAATTGTTTTTTAAGTTTCTTCATCCATCATCTGGAGTGTCCCCAAGAAGAGGAGTGAGGCTCCGCCCTCACCAACAACATCTGAAGTTGTGAGGACAGAGGCTTCTGCTCCTGTCCCGGTGCCGCCCCAAGTGGTGGCTGAAGCTGCGGCAGCTCCGGCACCAGCTGTCGTGGTCATGGACCTCGACTCATCCCCCGAGACTCCCGTGGTAGCGCCGGAGCACATGATAGAAGATGCGCGAGCGGCGCTTGCCCCAGTTGAAGCCCCAGGTCTTGATGCTGAGATGTTGGAAGCTTCAACCACTGAGCCGGAGGAAGCAGTGATTCCGGCCCAGAGGTGGAAATTGTCGAAGCCCCGACGGTTGAGCCAGAAGTTATTGAAGTCCCGGCGAGCAAGCTGGATGTTGAGGAAGTCCCAGCGGTTGAGCCGGCTACCTCCGAAGCTCCGGCCTCAGAGCCGGTTGCCACTGAAGCTCCGGCTGCAGAGCCAGTTGCAGTTGAAGACCTTCCGGTGCCTGAGCCAGTTGAGGTTGAAGCTCCGGCCTCAGGGTTGGTTGTTGTTGACCTTTCGGCGCCCGAGCCAGTCGTTGCGGAGGCATCAGTATTGAACCCATGATGGTCGAGGCACCAACACCCGAGCCACCAGCGGAGGAGGAGCCCAGGCCGGAGCCGGATGTAGCCCCTACTCCGAAAGTGATGACAGCGGAGGTGCCTGCTGCTGAGCCAGGGTGCCCTGATGAAGTCGTTGTCCCCTGCCTGAGGGGGCAAATGAAGACCTGGCGGCAGGGCCATTGGAACCACTTCCGGAGGTCAGAACTTCTTCAGCGGGACCCTCCTCGGTGGCGACTGAGGCTATCCCAGAGGATGGCCCTAGAGCCGTGGAGGCTTAGGGGACCACTCTTGTGGTGTGGCACCCAATTTTTGTAAGCGAGAACCTGCTAGAACCAGCGGAGAAGACCCCAGCAGGTCCGGACCCTATTCCCCTGTCGTTCTCCATTGACAACGCTTGCTCCAGTCTACGTCAAGTCCAGCTTACGTTCTACCACGACAGCAAGGCTCTTGAAGAGGAGCGCCAAAACCTTAGCCAGTGGCATAATCAGCTCTACTTAGAGACCAAGCTGGCACAGTCGAGGCTGGCAGACGACAAGGAGTGGATCAACCAGGAGAAGGTCCTCCTGGAATACTAGGTCAAATTATTGGATGATAGGGAGAGCTTGACTCGTGCCCTCGACACTCAATCTCGGGCCATTTAAGAGCAGGCCAAGGCAGCTAATAGTGCGGCTTATGATCGCCAAGAAAGGCTTGAAGCCATTAACACTAGCCTCATCAAGCGCTGGGAGGCACTTGAGGAGAGGGAGAAGAAGCTCGAAGACGAAGAGCAAAAACTCCTAGAGCTGCGGGATGAGGTCGTGAAGAGGGAGGAGGATCTCGCCGAAAAGGTGGCTCTGGCTAACAAGGGCCTCGAGGAACGCACCATGAAATTGGAGGAGCGTTGCGTTGAGGAGGAGGAGGAGAAGGCCTGGGTGCGAGGGCAGGATCTCTACAAGCAAGAGTGTGCCATCGCTGCCAGGGAGAAGAAAGTTAGGGGCCGGGAGAAGGACTTGGTCGACCGTCGGAACAAGATCCACCTCTGGGAGGAGGAGCTCGGAAAACTCGAGAAGCAGGTTGCTGAAAAGATTCAGCAAAATGCCAATGAGGTTGAGCGCCTTGCTCGTGAGAATTCTGAACTGGCGGCGGCCAAAAGATCCTTGGAGGAACTGAAGGGCTTGAGGACTGCGGACTCCCTACAGGTTTGGGAGTTCCTGAGCAAAGCCAACGACACGCTGACACCAATGGGCTTCAGTCCCATGCTTCTGGATGATCCGGAGTCGGAGCCGGACCTGGCGTTGCAAGCGTTGAGCTCGGTGGGTGACAAACTCTCCAAGGTGGGTGACGCCATCGCGGACCAGTTGGACGCTGAGGGGCAGTCCCTGGCGAAGAACGTCGCAGAGTATGTGCTGACATGCTACACCAGCCGGGATCCCCAATTTCCTCTGGACCCGGTGCTTGAAGGTCCCGTCGAAAGAGAAGGTGAAGCCACCCGAGCCAACGTGTCGGAGGTTTCTCAAAAGGTCGCCCAGTTCTTCCATAGGGTCTAGGACCATCTCTGTAGCTCCCACTTGTATTCTGTCTTTTTCTTCCCCAATTTTGTAATCCCTTGTCTCCAGATGAATGAAATCCACAATTTGTTAATGAATTTCATTTTTTGTCTTCAACACTTCTGTCTTCACTTGGCCCCCTGGTAGATGTACACAATTTTATTGTGAACATGTACCAAGAGGATACTGTATTTTGTTGAAGACTAGTTTGCTTCGAACTTGTAGAGTGTAGGTCCGAAGTCTTTGATAGTGAAGGCCCCCTGAGGTTGTCGGAGCTCAGAAGCTCCAGCATTGACTACCGTCGGAGCTTAGTAGCTCTGGTAATAGTCCCTATCAACTCGTAGAGCACCAATAGTTAGCCCTCCGGTGTGTCGGAGCTTAGTAGCTCCGGCAGTGACCTTTGCCAACGCATATCTTGTCGGCAGCAGACTCCGCTTGTGGGGTCTTCTCACCATGTTTTATTCTGCGTCGATGGCTGGCCCCCCTATCTTTGTCGGAGCTTGGTTGCTCCGGTAATGCTCGTTTTCAATGTTTTACATCGATCACAAGCCACCTAGGGGGAGTCAGAGCTTTGTTAGCTCCGACTTTTCTCCATCAACGTGGATTCTTTATTTTTCCTGCACACTTAAGCCAAGAAAAATAGTAAAATTCGCTCCTTGCCTATAACTTCGTTGCGGCTTGCGATTCCCAGGAAAGTTTTAGGTCAAACACAATTCTGAATACAACCGAAAGCGTTGCCTTCTTTCTTCTAGATCCAATTGTACTTGGACCCACCTTATTTTGGCCTGCCGGGGTGTAGGTAGAGTGGCGTACTTAGGGTGCTTGACCAGGCTAAGTCGATAGCACACTCCGGCCCTAGATTGGCTTGGCAGCATTCAGGCGAGTGGGCCATGAACAATATTTGAATCCAAAAGAATTGACAATACAGCTCGAATTACATGAACTGGTCGAACTAAAATTTCTTAAGAATTGCACAACTTTGTTATAGACAAGAAAGAGAAAAATAAAAAATGTTGAGCCTGTACAAATTAAATGCACGTGGAGTCTGTTTCACATGAAGATGTCTTTCATTATAGGTCCGGGGTATAGGGGAAACAAGTACACTCTTAGGGTACGAAACCAAGCTAAGTGTGTTTCATTTCTCGTTTGACCCAGGGTAGCTAGCCACACTTTTAGTTCTGAGATTGTGACAAGTGTTGCATGAACTTTGCGGACCTTCCGGGAAAGGTTCGGCTGTTCTCCCGGAGGAACTACCCGACTTTGTACAATGACTCTATAACATAAACCTCAATTTACTACAGACTCACCTCCGTGATATTAAGTGTAGAACTTACGGAGGTGCTCAATATTCCAAGGATTTGGGAGAGGTGTCCCATCCTCGGTAGCCAAGCGAATGCTTCCGGGACGGGATACTTTAATCACTGGGAAGGGTCCCTCCCAGCTGGGGGAGAGTTTGTTTAACCCTTCTCTAGATTGTATTCTCCGTAGCACCAGATCGCCTTCCTAGAGCTGTCGGTTGTGTCCATGCCGCTGATGATAGCGCCGAAGGGCTTGGCGGTATCGGGCATACCGAACAGCTGCTTGGTACCTTCCCTCCTCAAGGAGGTCTAGGTCTTCACGCCGGAGCTGGTCCTGCGTGGCTTCGTCGAAGGTCCGGACTCGGAGTGACCCCAAGGTGATTTCCGGAGGAAGGATTGCTTCAGCTCCGTACACCAGGAAGAAGGGTGTCTCTCCAGTTGACCGGTTTGGAGTTGTCCTGTTGGCCCATAGAGTGGGCGGAAGCTCTTCAATCCAGTTGGCTACATGTTTTCTCAAGCGCTCATAGGTGCACGTTTTGAGTCCTTTCAGGATTTTAGCATTTGCTCTCTCGGCCTGGCCATTGCTGGCCGGGTGAGCTACAGAGGCGTAGCAAACTTGAATGCCGAGGTCTTTGCGATATCCTTGAAATGCAGAACTTGTGAATTGGGTCTCGTTATCAGTAATGATTTTGTTTGGGACTCCAAATCTGCATACAATAGACTGCAAAACGTTGATAGCAGATTGATTGTTTATCATCACAACTGGAGTTGCTTCCGGTCACTTGGTGAACTTGTCTATGGCGACGTACAGGAACTTGTAACCTCCAATGGCTCTTGGGAAAGGTCCCAAGATGTCCATCCCCCACACAGCGAAGGGCCATGTAGGAGGTATCATTTGTAGAGGTTGAGCCAGTGTGTGAACTTGCTTTGCATTAAATTGGCATGCTTCCCATTTCTTCACCAGCTCAGTTGCATCCTGGAGTGATGTAGGCCAGTAGAAGCCATGGCAGAAGGCTTTACCGTCCACCGTGCGGGAAGACGCGTGGTTCCCACACTCGCCTCCATGGATTTCTGCGAGGAGCTTGCAGCCTTCTTCCCTTGTGATGCACCACATTAGGACGCCGTTGGCACCTCGCCGGTAGAGATCCCCTTCTACCAATGTGTATCTTTTAGCCAATCTGACTATCTGGTCAGTGGATACATCATTGTCAGGAAGGATGTTGTCTTTCAAGTAGCTCCGGATCTCCAAGATCCATGCATCGGAGCTAACTTGAGCATTTGAGTCTTGCGTGCTGGGTTGCTCGGAGCTTCCGGCAGCACCTACGACCATTGATGGCTGCCATAGTAACAGGGCCATCGGGACCGTCAGCTTCGGGATGCTGATCTCGCCCCCTTCGCTCAGTTCGGCAAGCTGAGCTGTGGGTTTTGACAACCTCCGGACAAAAGTTCCGTCAGGAGCTGGAGCTCCAGTTGACGCTTTCGTTGAGAGTTCGTCGGCTTCAGCGTTGTGGACACGCTGGACGTGGTGGAGGTCTAGGACTTCGAAGTCCTTCTGAAGCCTCTGGACCTTAAGGAGGTTAGCAGCTAGCTGGAGATTGTTGCAGGAGCATTCACCCTTCACTTGTTTAATGATGAGCTGTGAATCTCCCTTGACCAGCAGCTGCTTGACACCGTATGACAGTGCCACTTTTAGTCTGTAGATGAGTGCTTCGTACTCCGCCATGTTGTTGGCCGCCTTGAAGTCAAGGTGTACCATGTATTTTACCTTCTCCCCGGTTGGTGGGAGGAGAAGGATTCCAGCTCCGGCCCCCTGCTTTTGCATGGAGCCGTCGAAGTAGAGGGTCCAGTGAGGCTCGGTGATGACCGCAGCCTTGTGTTTCGGCTTCTACTCACTGGGGCCCCTAGGGTTTGATGGAGAGGGAGTCCATTCCGCCACAAAATTTGCCAATGCTTGACTCTTGATTGCTTGTCTTGGAATGAATTCGAGATCGAATTCGGCCAATTCCGCTGCCCACTTTGCAATATTCCAGTTGAATTGGGATTATGCAAGATTGCTCGAAGTGGGTAAGAAGTAACCACTGAAATCTTGTGAGCTTGGAAGTAATGGTGAAGCTCCCTGGAGGCGATAAGAACTGCATAGAGCAGCTTATACACCTCTAGGTATCGAGTCTTGGCATCATGAAGTACTTCACTGATGAAGTACACTGGGCGCTGGATGGTCCGGACCCTCCTAGAGGGGCCCGGAGCCTCTTCTTCATTGACCCGGATCCTCCCGGAGGGATCCAGACCTTCTTCGGGGACCTCCAGGTCCTTGCTGGAGGGACCTGAAGCTTCTTCAGAAGCGACCTGGACCCTTCCGGAGGGGTCTGGGTCTTCTGATGTAACTTCTTGTGGACTCAAGTCTGGGAACTAGGACCCAGACTCGCTTTCAGGAACCTCTGGACCCTCCCGGAGGGGTCTGGGTTCCTGAGCATGGGATGGTTCTGGTCTCTCCGCAACCAGGACCATACTGATGACTTCGTCAGTTGCTGAAATGTAAAGCAGTAAAGGCTCACCAGGGTTCGGAGCTACCAGAGTTGGTAGGGTGGTGAGGAGCTGTTTTAGCTCCTAGAACGCCTTTTCTGCTTCTTCAGACCATTGGAATGGTCCGGACTTCCTCAATAACTTGAAGAAGGGAAGTGCCCGTTCCGCCAGTCTTGAAACGAACCAGCTGAGGGCTGCTAGACATCCATTTAGCTTTTGGACATCCTTGATGCGGGCTGGTGGCCGCATGTCTTCAATGGCTTTGATCTTCGCCGGATTAGCCTCTATGCCCCGGTGATTTACCAGGAAACCAAGAAGTTTTCCGGAGCTAAACCCGAAGACACACTTGTCTGGGTTTAGCTTTGTGCGGGTGACCCACAGCTCGTCGAAGACAGCCTGTAAGGTGTCAAGGAGTGACTCCTTGTTCTTGACCTTGACCACAATGCCATCAACGTACACTTCCACTATGTCTCTAATGAGTTCTTCAAAAGTTTTGTACATAGCTCGTACAAAGGTTGAAGCTGCATTCTTGAGACCAAATGGCATGGTTGTATAACAGTACAATCCATCTACTGTGATGAAAGAGGTATGCTCTTCATCTTCCCTAAACATTCTGATTTGATGATACCCAAAATATGCGTCTAGGAAACACAGTAATTCACACCCGAAGGTGGAATCCGCTATCTGATATATTCTAGGTAGTGGGAATGGATCTTTTGAACACGCCTTATTTAGTGTTGTGTAGTCAATACACATCCGAAGCTACCCGCCGGCCTTGGGCACAACGACTGGGTTTGCCAGCCATTTTGGATGGAAGACTTCTCGGATGAATCCAGCTTCAATAAACTTCTTCACTTCTTGTCCAATAAAGTTCTATCACTCCACGGATTGCTTCCGAGGCTTCTTATGCACGGGTTGGGCGTCAGGGTAGATCTTCAGATTGTGCTCAATCACTTCCCTGGGGATCCCAGGCATTTGTGACGGTTGCCAGGCAAACACGTCGACATTAGCCCGGAGGAAAGCGATGAGTGCGAGTTCCTATTTGTCATTCAGTCCCCGAGATATACGTGTGGTCTGAGCGGCATCGGAACCGATTTGGACAACTTTGATGGGAATGTCGGTGTCGCCGCTTGGCTGCACACGAGGTGCAGAAGTCGAGCCTCGTTGACCAATGCTCGGGGGTTTTGGAGCTTGCTCCTGCCTGGAGTCCTCCTCTCGCGCCGTAGTAAGCGCATGAAGTTCTCCCAGAGCGGTTACTCTGGTAGTGCGATCTCCGCGGATCCGGAGAACGCCTACTGGTGTTGGCATCTTTAACACCAGGTAGCCATAATGAGCAGCTGCCATGAATTTGTACAAGGCAGGCCTACCCAAGATGGAGTTGAAAGGTAAGTTGATCTAAGGAACGTCAAATACCAACTTCTCAGAGCGATACTTCTCCCTGGTCCCGAAGGTAATGGGGAGAGTAATAGCACCGAGTGGGGTAATGGCTCCCGAACCTACTCCGGAGAAAGGTCACGAGGGGTGAAGATTCGAAGGTCGGAGCTGAAGCTTGGTAAAAGCTTCGAAGCTTATGTGGTTCAGCCCTGAACCTCCGTCTACCATAACATGGTGGAGCTGAATGTTATTGATGGTAGGAGATACCATCAAAGGTAACTGGCCTGCTCCGACCATGCTTCGAGTGCAGTCCGAAGCATCAAAAGTGATGGCTGTGTCCATCCACTTCCGATGAGGCTCCGCCCTGGCTGTAGGAGCTACAGCGGCCATGTCCTCACACATTGTCTTAAGGACGCGGCGGGAGGTGATGTCCCATGATCCACCAAAAATGGTGTTCATGGTTTTCTGATGCTCGTTGTCAGAGACGTCAGAATCGTGGTCGACGGAGGTGTAGACGGCCTTCAGGACCTTTTTATGATCCTGAAAACTTAACTCCTCTTCAGCCGGAGCTTTGTCAACTTTTTGTTTTCCTTCCTTCTGTCGGAAAGGAACTTCTTCCCGACGCTTGTTGTAGCTCGGCAAGGTTTTGGACCTCCTGGCAGTCTTCCAAACTGTTGTTGTCTGTCTTATGAATTGGACACCACACCTTGGGTTTGCCACCGTCTTTAGAAGACGGTCGAGGTCGCTTCTTGGGGCGTGGCCCCCGGCCACCCGGAGCTGCAGCAGCTTCAGCATTAGATGTGATGGCCGATGGCTTCTTCTTGTCGTTGGTCTTTTTCTTCTTTTTGCCACTCCCTGAGGTAGTGGCTTCGCCTTTGGATGATTTCTTGCAATCCTCCAGAGGTGGTTTGGAGTGCATTTCACAGCCCTCCGCAGCTCAGGCACATTTGTCGGCCAAGCTGAAGAGTTCTGTGACACTGGTGATCTCCTTGATCACCAGTTTCCCCAACATCTTCTTATCCCATACACCCTGTCTAAATGCCACAATGACAGAAGCGCTAGAGATAGAATGGATAGTGTTTCGTACCTGAGAGAATCTATGGATGAAAGATCACAGGGATTTTCCCCCTTTTTGCAAAACTGCAAAAAGGTCTAGTTCGGTGCCTGGTCGGGTGTATGAACTCCCGAAGTTGGCGGTGAACTGTCGGCATAACTCCTCCCAACTGTTGATGGAGTTGGGTGGAAGTCTCATAAACCAGGACCGGGCGGTCCCAGTTAAAGCCACTGGAAAATAGTTGGCCATTACGACCTCATTTCCTCCAGCTGCCAGGATAGCAGTGGAGTAAATCTGAAGAAATTCGACAGGATTAACGGTCCCATCAAACTTCTCCGGCAAGTGAGGCCGGAATTTCTGTGGCCACCTGACCATACGCAGATGCATGGCCAGGGCTGAACAGCCTCCTCCTACTCCTTCAGGAGCAGGAATGTCCTGAGGTTCTCCTCTTTCACGAGCACGCTCAATATGGACTCGGCTGTCTTGTTGACGGTACCGACAATCAAGCTCCGCCCGGAGGTCATGAGTTGAAAGCCTTGATACCGTGTGAGTGCGTCGCGCCCCCGAGGGCAATGACGTCACTTGCTGTGACGCAGCACGTCTCCTGTTGTTGGAAACGTGCGGACCAAGTCTGCCAGACAAGGTCCATCGCTACGACGGGGCCTGTCCTGAAGGAGGAGGACCCTGGTTACTGATGCTGTCGGCTGCTGCTGCAACCAAGTGTTCCACATCGGCCCTCCACTGCTCCATTGCATCCCGGGATGCATCCGGAGGTGGTGAGCGCTGAAGGAGAGCATGTGCTGCATGGAGCTCGTGTTCTAGGTTGTCATGATTTGTCGAAGCATTGATTGACGCTGGTGCACCATCGCGCTGCCCAGCTTGATTTGCTGGTGGAGGCGGCGGTGGTGGAAATGTGACTCCTGCTGGAAGTGAGGTTCCTGCTGGTCGCTGCATATAGGAGGGATTGCCCCCAGCAGCTTGAACAGCGGGATGACCATTGGATGATTCAACAGCTGAGTTCACCATTCTTGAAATCTCAGGCGCCCCCTTCCTGGGGCGCCAACTGTCGGTGGTTTTGATCCGGCAGATCTCCTGACACTAGTAGAAGTGTTTGCGGAGTTTGAAGTTCGGTGTGGGCGCGCGGAGATTCAAGAAGGTGAAATGTAAAATGACACAGGAGACACAAAGATTTACGTGGCTCAGTCCGCCTGAGCATGATACCCTACTCCACGGGGTGTGTTGGTGTTGTATTGGATGTATGAACTCAACTCAGGTGACGTGAGTTGAGAGCGCGTGTGAGCCGATCAGACTAGATGTCTTCTATGTATCGTCGGCCTGTCATTTTATAGTACAAGGACAGGCCGTTACAAGTTGGCCTGGCCCGACATGTGGCCTCGGCGGCTACTAATATTGATACACATTTGATGCGCTTAATTACCCTTAATGACCATGCTATGGGCTTTGACAGCGCCGTTACTGGTAATAAGGGTCGTCCGATCTTTTTTTATTAACATAGTATTAATGACACTTAATCGGGTCTTGAAGTCCTTGATTCCCCTTTGAAGATACGGAGCCGTTGTGGCTTCTACTGGAGGTTTGAGGCTGAAGATCCGATGGTTGGACACGTGGCAGCTCCGGAGCATACTGTGGGGAACAGATAAGTGCGGAGCCAACAGACACATGTCAGTCCCGGAGCTTCTCTTGGTCTGGGGTTAGGTCCAGGGGTGCCGTTATGGTACATAGCCCGGAGCTTCCCCCTTGTGGGCGGTAGCTCCGGTTTGATGGTACACGTGGCGACCTTGGGACTAACCATGTTGGGGAAGCGGGTCCGGTTACGTCTGACATGTGGGCCTCTGAAGGTCTTCAAATTAAGTAGATGACATTTCCTTGAGATCTTTGCAATCTCAAGGGGTATACGGTACTCAGGGTACCGACAATATCTATCACTTTGGTCATGGTGAAACACGTTTAGATTAGTCTCAGACACGATTTCTTTAACATATCGTTTTTCTGCCAAGGGGTTTTCATTGCTTCCGTTGAAAAAATTTTAAATCTACCATTCACTCCCCTATGGTATCTTTTCACGTGCTCTTCGATCCTACAGCTACAACGGTTTCTCTGTGCGCTTGCGGATTCTCATCTATAACGCACCAGCCGTCAACAAAGCATTTCTAGCGATGTTGTCGGGGAATGATTGTTGTTGATTTTCGAACCCTGTTCACCCTCATATCTATTTTCTTTTCTTTACTTATTATCTTTTCACCACCAATATGGAGCAGCCCACCATTCTTTCTTATTCTGCCCCAAAGGGCGAGTTCTGCGAGCACCACTGTTGTTGGAACCGATTTGCTCAACTAGCTATGAACTCTGCCCTGGCTTTATAGCCATGCTTCGAGAACAATCCTTCTCCAGAAAGGATTGTGAAAACCCTTACCACCATCTGCGAGAGTTTGAACAATTGTGTTCTTGCCTTTTAATTAAAGGCGTGACATAAGAAACTCTAAAATTGAAGTTGTTTCCTTTTTCTCTCAAGGAAAAAGTAAAACAATGGTACACCCATAATGTTGGGAAAATTAACTAGGCTTCCTACAGATGGGGAAGGAATCGATAGGTGCAACTTGGGGTAGATTTTTGATTTTGCGAAATTCCGGCCCATACTTGTTAATTCCTGATCTGTTGTTATTGCAACATTTCTTCATGGGACTTAACAATGAGTCTGCCCTATATATCGACATTACAGCTGTGTAAGGACCGAATGCCCAAGAGGTGGGGTGAATTGGGCTTTCTTCGAAAAATTCTAAGCAATTGGAACTTAATTTCTAAAGCCCAATTCCCTATGCGACTAACTATGTGTTCTAGTAGATAGGAACTTTGCGGAATATAAATGCATAAAAGAAAGGGAAGGAGAAGGATGCAAACTCCCGAGGAGACAAGTTTTTATCCCGTGGTTCGGCAAGATCTTGAAGATCTTCCTACATCCACGTTGTGGCACCCACCAAAGGGTTTTGCAACACCCACGTCACCAAGACGAGGGGTCTTCACTAATCTTCTCCGTTCGCCTCCTTGGCAAGGTGGAGCTCAAGCCTTGTACAACTTCGACCTTCCGGGCTTCCACACACGCCTTGGCAAGCTCCGGAAGTCTCTTCAAGATTACAACACCAAGGGCACTCCCTTGAGGCTCTCACACTAACCTAGAGAGTCCACTCACCCAGAATGGTGGCACACAAGCTCACTCTCTAGCTAGTTCTAGCCTAAACCTTGGTGTAGAGGTGATCAAAATAGTGTGGAAGTGATTGCTCTTTGCCTTGAACACTTGTGGATGTGTGGATAGCTTCAGGTGATCAAGACATAACGAAATGACACGGTTAGGGGGTATTTATAGCCAGCCTCCCCGAAATAGCCGTTGGAAAAGTAGGATGACATAACTTTACTGTGAACACCGGATGATCCGATGTCTCCCTTTTAGTTATCATCGGTCTAATTACTTTGGCCGACGTCATTGTGTCAGATATGACCGCTGTTAGACCAATGTTGCCCCTGTCTTCTCATCGGATGATCCGGTGGCTCTTCCTCCAGAGTTTGCTTAATCTTGGTGCTTACTGGAGTGATCGACCGATGTGTGTAAGTTTGCACATCGGATGATCCGGTGCTTCACTTGGTCCAATGGTATTTGCAAACTGTACTGATGGACCGATGTCACTGAGCCATTCACATCGGATGATTCGGTGAGTACATTTGTCTGAGGTCTTCTTCTTCGGTTGAACCAACTCGACCGATGTGTACATTTCTGAATCATCGGTTGATCCGGTGAGTTGATTTTGTTTGCTTCGAGTTGTTTTGAGTGAATCTTTTGTGTCTTTCTCAGATGACCTCTTAGACAGTTGTTCCACAAGCCTCTCTGATGATCTTCAAGCATTGTATGTTGTCAACTTATGGTTGAGTGACTTAGACATAAGAGCTTTCACTTTGTGTCTTTAACTCATTGATTTGATCTCAAAAGTTTATTGTATATGGGTCTCCAATGACATATTCATTTCATTTTATGAGTGATTATGGGGACCTTGCATTCACAAATTCATTAGTAAATTTCATTGGTTGTCATTAATCACCGAAACCGTACATCATGGGGGGCCTAGATGCTTTCAATCTCCCCCTTTTTGGTGATTGATTACAAAACTATAATCAAAACACAATAGTAATGAATTTGATAGAATGAAACTTAAAAGAATATGCAATGAATACAAGATGTCATACTTGAAGCTTAAACATCAATTAATAACTCAAGTGTGAATAAACAGAGATCATAAACATAGATAAATACCAAATGAGCCCAATCGATTAATAACTCATGGAAATAAGTTAATTAGAGCTCGAAAGTAGCAAAAGAGTAGCAAACACACCAAATGTAGCAAACATACTGAATTACAAGAATGATAAACGATAAATGATAAAAGAGACTCCCCCTGACACTAAGACGCTCCCCCTGACTCCTCTAACTCTTCTCCCCCTTTGGCATCAAGACACCAAAAAGGGATCCGAGCGCCTAAGAACCCTGAGTGCTGGGCGCGATGACGAACTGGTCATCGTCGCTGTCGTCGGAGCTGCTGGCTGGAGTAGCGGTGGAGGGAGCTGCCGGAGCCGTAGGAGCCACCGTCGGTGCCTGCTGTGGAGGAGCTGCTGGAGCAGGGGCATTGACGACGGAGGCCGACGACTGCTGGAACAAAGTCGTGGCCGGCAGCGGGGAGTGAAGCGGAGCACTAGGAGCCAGAAGAGGAGACATGCTGAAGGAGGGAGTCGGTGTAGAAGGTACTGGGGCCACTGGAGCGGCAGCTGGAGCCAAGACTGGAGGTGGTGGAGCGACTCCTGGCAGCTGCAACGGGAGGGCAATCCCGGTCTGGGTGTAGAGGTTGGTGATCAACCCCAGGATGCCCATCATCGCCTGCTGCGTCTGCTGCTGCTGGTCGAGGGTGCGCTGGTGCACCTGGTCGATGAGCCCCGTCAGCCTGTCAGTGTCTTCACGCCTCTCACGGGCGATCTGACGCTGCATCTCCTACTGCTGCTGCTAGAGCTCAAGGAGACGGGCAGCCTGCTCCGCTCGGGCCTGCTCGGCTGCCAGCCTGTCCAGACGCTGCTGCTCAACCATCTGTTGGAGGAGCGACGTCAGCTCTGACGGCTATGTGACCTGCGCCTCAGTGACGGGAGGTGGAGTAGGTGGTGGCACTGTAGAGCCTCTAGCCTCCGCGTCATGCTGTCTGGGAGAGGGCGGAGGAGGGAAGTACTCCTCGACGCTGTCGTCGGTGTCGCTCTCTGACCAGATATGCTGCAGGTCCTCCCCCTGTGCCTCAGCCTCGGCAAGCCTCTCATCCTCCTTCTCTAGGTCAGACCAGTCCTCCTCAGACAGTCGGGCCCTGACCTGACGCTCAACTGGATGGCCAAGGCGGCGGTCTCCAGGAGCTGGGGCACGATAGTGTCCGAACCGTGTCACACTCTCGTCAGAGATATGGTCGTGCACGGCGGACCCCTCGGGAACCATCATAGTGAGCAGGTAGCTGATCCATTGCCCATATACTAGCTGCCTCATCATGCCCACACCATCTGTGATCACATCCTCCATCTCGCATATGAGGACGTCCATGATGTCAAACTCCATCCCGTTCATGATGTAGAACAGGAGAGTCTGCTGCAAGCTGGTGAACCCCTCCAAATAGCCAGACCTCGGCAGGAGCGTGCGGCGCAAGGCGAGGTGCACTGTGCGCGCAGCAGGAGTCATCAAAGGAGGAACTCTCGGCTGGTCAGGAGAGAAGGTTGGACCGAACAAATAACGAATATCCTCAAGCGGTGGTTCCACTCCTCCAGTGAGCGGCCTCCTCGGTGGGTCTGCCTGACCATAGACCCTCTCATGCACGCAGGTGTCGTGCAAGTCCACTCCAAGCAACTGTCCCAGCGTCTGCCTCATCAAGTGGTAGTCCTGACCCATGAACATGAAGTCAATAGATCTTCTGCCCTCAGAGACATACAGGGTGGCGTAGAAGACGCGGACCCAATCTTCCACGTAGGCACTCCGCTCATATGCCATCAGCTTCACCAAGCCTCGGTACCTCTTAAAGTAAGGACGAATCTCCGTCTCTGCAGCCAAAGCTAGCTGTCCCCAATCCAGATAGTTGTGTTGGAATAGCTTGTGCCCTCGACGCCTGTAGGTCTCGTAGAGAGACGCCTGGGTGACAGTCCAGAAGCGACTATCCACCAGAGCTTCCCAGGGCTGCGGGTACCACTCCTCAAGCAGCACATTCCATCTGAGCTTGCGAAGCTACTTGGCCTTCATCTTCCTGTAGTCGGTCAACCGGACAGCATCGGCGACATGGACAGTGGTGTCCATCTCGTAGATTGCACGCTGGGCCTCCCTATCCTCACGACGGTCGGCAGCCATCGGTCTCGGACGAGGAGCTGCTGGAGGATGACCCCCACGGGTCCGGGCTGAGCGCCGGCGGACGAGAGGCTCAACCGGCTCCTCCTCGGCCTCGGAGTCATCGATCACAGGAGTCTGCCTCGGACGAGCCTCACGGATCCTCAGCGACCCTCCTCGGCCACGCTCACGCTCCTCGGCGACGTGAGCGGCCATCAAGGCCTTCTTCTCCTACGTCGACAGTTTTTGCTTCTTCGCGGTCGGCTCCGCGATAGCCTTGCCCTTGTTCTTCTTATCGCGAGCCATTGTGATGCCCGAGACCACGGAGTCGATGAAGGAGATGACGTGGAGATCAACGGGCCGGTAAACCCTAGCGACGGAACCGGAGATGGCGGCGTCGCTTGGGTGGAGGCGCGGCGATGGCTAGGTGAAGCGGCGGCGGTGGCTGCGGTGAAGAGGCGCGTGGATGGAGGCGGCAGCGCTGGTGTGCGGCGAGTGGATGGAGGCGGCGGTGCGGTGAACGGCGTGAGGGTGGAGGCGGCGGCGCGGCGAGCGGCGGCGGCGGCGACCGGCGGCGGTGGAGGTGGCGGTTGGTGATGGCGCGGCAAGGGGAGAGCGGTGGCGGTGCCGGGATTGGGAGAGAGGTAGGCGAAAGGGTACGGCCGGTTTAAATAGTGGGTCCCAAACCCTAGCCGAATTTTTAACATCGGATGAACCGATGTTAGATGGGATGTACATCGGTCGAATGCAATAGTAAGGATATTCAAAAAATTGCTGTTGACATCAGATGGACCGACGTTTAGGGTTTTGGATCATCGGTCGAATGGCACAGAGAGGGTGTTCAAAAGAGGGATGTTGACATCGGATGGTCCGACGTGGGAGGAAGTAACATCGGTGGAATTGACCACAGTTCCAGAATAGAGAACACCAGATGGACCGATGTTTTTCAGAATGAACGCGTCGGTTGAATTGATAAACTGACTGAACAGACCCTTGGAAAAGAACACCTATTGATCCGATGAGGGATTGACCTAGACATCGGATAATCCGATGACTACAGAACAAAAAACATCCCATATATGTCCTTTGACCAAACAACCAAGCAAAGAGAAACACATGTCTTAGGACTTTCTGGGCAACCCCTTACCCCTCAAAAATGCTAATATGCCAATAACTTGGCTAATCCTTACAGCAAATGGAACACCGAGAAAAAATAGGAGGAAAAATTATCCAAATAAAATGTAAGGCCCATGCTTTGTGAGGTAGAGTATGAAGACTTCTATCTCTTTGAAGCATGTTCCTCTAGGCATTAACGCACCTAACATTTTGTTCTTTCCACCTTATATGAGTTGAGATATTGCATTTCAAACAAGTCTCTTTCTCATGAGGTGGGTTCCCCTTTGTGACAATCTACCGTATGCAATGCCAAACATTTTGTAATGCAAGAAATTGTAAATCTATATGGCAGGCATCATGCAAGACATAAAATAAATCTATCTTGCCAAGTTTGAACCTTTCAAAGGCTTCTTCAGGTAGAGCTACTCTCCAAGCCTTGGGAAACCCAAAAGAACCACAATCCCAAGCTAACCCTTGCTCACCCCTATCCTTTGAGAGTTAGGAAAGACCTATATGATATGCATTCTTACATGATCATGGCAACTTACATGACGTTTGATGCATCTAGCACATTTAATTCACTTCTTAGCCTAGAAAAAGTTTTCTCATAATGTGGCATAGTGAAGATATCCGCCAATTGTTCTTCGGACCTAACACCTCTCAAAGAGATGTCTCCCTTAGCTTCATGGTCCCTTAAGAAATGATGGCGAATATCAATGTGCTTAGTGCGGGAGTGTTGAACGGGGTTTTTAGCTATCTTAACCGCACTTTCATTGTCACAAAGGAGAGGCACACAACCAAGTTTAATACCAAAGTCCAAAAGGGTTTGTTTCATGTAAAGAATTTGGGCACAACATGCACCGGCCGCAATGTATTCCGCTTCCGCCGTGGACAAAGCGACGGAATTTTTCTTCTTGCTTGACCATGAAACTAGAGAACGCCCAAGCAAGTGGCACCCACCGGAGGTACTCTTGCGATCTGCGCGGCATCCGGCAAAGTCCGAATCCGAGTATCCCACAAGATGGAATTTTGCACCTTTAGGGTACCACAAGCCCACACTAGGAGTATGCTTAAGATACCTAAGTATCCTAAAGACCGCCTTCCTATGCGATTCTTTAGGTGCTGCTTGAAAGCAAGCACACAAGCATACGCTAAACATGATATCGGGCCTAGATGCGGTAAGGTAAAGCAATGAACCAATCATAGAACGGTAGTTAGATTGATCAATAGGTTTACCGTCCTTATCCGCGTCGAGATGACAATTGGTTGCCATTGGAGTGCTTCTTGAGCTACAATTTCCCATCTCAAATTTCTTCAAGAGGTCCTTGGTGTACTTCTCTTGATGGACGAAGGTCCCCTGTTGAAGTTGCTTGATTTGAAATCCAAGGAAGAAGTTGAGCTCTCCAATCATTGACATCTCGAATTCCCTAGACATCATTTTGCCAAACTCATGGTTAAAAGATTCGTTAGTTGAACAAAAAATAATATCATCAACATAAATTTGACAAATGAACAAATCTCCGTTGATGTCCTTGGTGAATAGTGTAGTGTCCACCCTCCCGATCTTGAATCCTTGCATGATGAGGAAGTCCCGTAGTCGCTTGTACCACGCCCTAGGTGCTTGCTTGAGCCCGTAGAGCGCCTTGTGCAACCTATACACATGATTAGGATTCCTCGAATCTTCAAACCTGGGAGGTTGTTCAACATAAACAAGCTCGTTAATGTAACCATTAAGAAAGGCACTTTTCACATCCATTTGATAAAGTCTAATACTATGATGTGATGCAAAGGCAAGAAGTATACGGATGGCTTCTAGCCGGGCGACCGGGGCAAATGTTTCCCCAAAATCTAGTACTTCAACTTGTGAGAACCCTTAGGCCACAAGTCTTGCCTTGTTGCGGACCACAACGCCATTCTCGTCTTGTTTGTTGCGGTACACCCACTTTGTTCCGATGACGTTCTTGTCCTTGGGTCGCTCCTCCAACACCCAAACTTCATTGCGGATGAAGTTGTTGAGTTCTTCTTGCATGGCCATCACCCAATTTGGGTCTTGGAGCGCTTCCTCAATGTGAGTGGGTTCTACACACGAAACAAAAGAGTAGTGCTCACAAAACGAAGCAACGTGGCGAGAACGTGTACTTACACCCCTTGACGGACTTCCAATGATTTGATCCATTGGATGCGCCTTGGAGATGCGTCCATGCCTCATAAGCGGTTGTGAAGCACTTGGTGAAGGTGATGCGAGTTGCTCCCCTTGTGGTTGGACTTGATCATGGACTTCTTCTTCTTCTTGATGTTGTTGTGCTTGTGAGTCTTGAGTCGGCAATGGATTATCCTTCTCTTCTTCGTCAACATGAGGTGCCATAGAGGTGTTGTTGTTGGAACTTGAAGCTCCCCCTTGATCATGGCTATCATCAACTTCCGGCTTGATGTCTCCAATGGTCATGTTCTTCATGGCTTCTCGTAGAGGCTCATCATCTATTTCATCATGACCAAAACTCTCCTCTTGGGAGCCGTTAGTCTCATCAAACTCAACATCACAACTTTCCTCAACTAAATTTGAGGTTTGGTTGAATACTCGATATGCTTTTGAGTTTGATGCATAACCAAGGAATATACCAACATCACATCGTCTTTCAAACTTACCGAGCCTTTTCTTGCGGTAGATGTAGCACTTGCATCCAAAGACTTGAAAGTAGGAGATGTTGGGCTTTCTCCCAATGAGAAGCTCGTATGGGGTCTTTTGAAGTAGTCGATGGAGATAGACCCTATTTGCGGCATGGCACGACGTGTTGATCGCTTCGGCCCAAAACTTCTCCGACGTGCCGTAGTCATCAAGCATTGCTCTTGCAAGAGTGATGAGTGTCTTGTTCTTCCTTTCAACGACACCATTTTGTTCAGGGGTGTATGTGGCCGAAAACTCATGTTTTACTCCTTCACGGTCACACCACTGCCCAATGTTGTAGTCTTGAATTCGGTGTCGTTGTCACTCCGGACCTTGATGATGGGAAGTTGAAATTCCCTTTGAGCGCGGTTGGCAAAGGTCTTGAACACTTCCGGAGTCTCACTCTTGTCACCTAGAAATAGAGTCCAAGCATAGCGAGAATAGTCATCTACAATAACGAGACAATAGAGGTTATCGCCAAGGCTTTGATATGTGGACGGTCCGAAGAGGTCCATGTGGAGTAGATCAAGTGGCTTGGAGGTTGACACCATTGTCTTCATTGGGTGGTGTGAAGAAACTTGCTTTCCGGCTTGACAAGCGCTACAAAGCTTGTTCTTCTCAAATGTGACATCCTTTACGCCGGTCACAATCCCAAGCTTGAATGACTTCTTGAGTTTGCTCATTCCAATGTGCGCTATGCGTCGGTGCCATAGCCATCCCAAGCTTGTCTTAATAATAAGACAAGTGGTCAAGCTAGCATTCTTGTTGGTGAAGTCCACTAGGTAGAGATGTCCATACCGGAATCCTTTGAAGACTATGTCTTGGCTAGTTTCACTACTCACAACAACATCATTTTTGCTAAATGTGCACGTTAGTCCAAGATCACATAGTTGTGCAATAGAAAGTAAATTAAAGATAAGTGACTTAACGTACAAGACATTTGAAATGGACAAATCATTTGAAATAGCAATTTTACCTAACCCAATTACCTTTCCCTTAGAGTTATCACCAAAGGTTACTTGTTCATGATTGTCGTGGTTTTCTATGGTGGTGAACATACCATCATTGCCGGTCATATGTTGAGTGCACCCGCTATCGAGTACCCAATGCTTTCCTCCGGCTTTGTAGTTCACCTACACACATGAATTCAATTTTTGGCTTTAGGAACCCAAGCCAACTTAGGTCCTTGTATGTGTGATACAAGTGTTTTTTGGACCCAAAGTTGCTTGGGGAGCTTCCCCTTCATGCCCTTCATGTCTTTGCCAATGAATCTAGCCTTCACCTTGCCACCTACTTTACTTAAGAGATAATAATGATCATTGAAACTAGATTTATAGTTAGTAGGCAATTTAGGAGAAGGTCGGTTAGGAAGAGGACACTCCCTTGTGTGGTGACCAGTGACCTCACAATGTTGGCAATAAGAACCAACTTCCTTGATGAAGATTGTTCTTAGCTCCGGTGAGGGCACCTTTCCTTTGTTAGGCACCGGGAAGGATCCAAGTCCTCTCTTGTTGAAGGCCTTTGCTTGTTGGAAGAGAATTTCCTTGTGCTTCACTTCTCCTTTTGAAAGTCTAGCCACACTAGTGCGGAGACTCTCAATTTCATCCAACAAGTCCTTCTCCCTAGCATTAGCTTTCAAAGGCAAAGACTTGTGCAAAGCATTAGTGAGATGAGAAGTAATGGATATCTTATCATTAAGGGGTTGCTTCTTCATATTTTTCAATTCTTGATCAAGCATGTCATGAGCAAGGTTAAGTGTTTGATGTTCTTGTATTAACTTGTTGTGCTCTTCCAAGAGTGTTCGGTGTGCTAAGTCAAGTTCATGATTATCTATCTTGATTTTAGCCTTTTCTTCCTCAATTTGCTTGACATGGGATTTGAGCGTGTCATGCTCTTTGAGTATGCTTTCATACTTGTCAAGCAAATCAAGGTTAGCACTCTCAAGTTTGGCACTAGTTTCTTCAAGCACTTTAACCTTACTCTTTTCCATCTTAATGATAGCATGATATTCATTTATCAAGGAAGTTAAATCATCGGGGGAAAGCTCATCATCGCTAGAGTCATCACATACCTTGGTGTTACCTTTCGCCATGAGGCACATGGGCGGTGGATGAAGAGGTGCATCATCATTGTTGGCGATGGCGAGGCCGGCCAAGCTTTCTTCTTCCTCTTCACTCTCTTCATCACTTGTTTCTTCATCGGTGACCCATTCATTTGCCTCACACATGAACACCTTTTGTGGGCCATTTCTCTTCTTTGGGAAGAGCCTTGCCTTCTTGCCCTTGTCATGTTTCTTCTTCCCAAAGGATCTTGGTTTGGGTTTGGCCCCTTCTTCATCATCATCACTCTCTTCAAGCTTGCGATGCTTGCCTTTGTAGTTCTCTCTTCTTTTGTCCGGTTTTGGACAATCATAGGAGATGTGGCCTTGATCACCACAATTGTAGCAAGTCTTGCGATCATCTCTCCTTGGTAGAAACGCTTTCTTCTTGGGATCAAAGGTGTACCCCTTCTTGGTAATCTTGGAGTTCAAGCGTGAGAACTTTCTCATCATTAATGCAAGCTCATCATCATCATCTTCACTTGATGCTTGTTCTTCTTCACTTGAGCTAGGCTCAACCACCTTCTTCTTCTTGAGGCTTGTTTTCTTAGTGGAGGCCTTTAGATCAATAGTATTTGATGATGATAGCTCCATCATCCCAAGTACACTCATCTCATGAGCGTGTATTTCTCCAATGAGCTCCGAAACTTCAATGTGGTCAAGTGACTCTTTTTGGAGCATGGAGTTGATGATGTTGTACTTTGGCTTGGGAAGGAGCATGAGGATCTTGCGGTTCATGAGTCCCTTGCCAAGAGAAGCAATGTCAAGAGCATTTATTTCTTCAATAAGCACATTCAAGCGAGAGAACATTTCATTGACATTTTCATGAGGAAGCATTTTAAATTCATCATATTTGGCTTTAAGCATGTGATATTTTAGTTCTTTGACACGAGAAGAGCCCTCATGAATTTCAATTAAGCAAGCACAAATTTCACAAGCCTTTTCCTTGCTAGCAATCCTAGAAAATACATCTTGACTAATACATTCATAGATTGCATTCCTAGCTTTAGCATCCCATTTTAGTTGATCACCTACATAATTGTGTTCTCCAAACCCCACGTGGGTCGCTTCCCATACTTTGGGAGCAATAGCCTCAAGGTAAGCGCGCATGCGTGCTTTCTAGTAGGCAAAGTTCTTGCCCTCGAAGATAGGAACCGAACCCCCAACCTTGGCCATTTTAGCTCTATAGCGGTGAAGCTAGAATGATCCTATGAGCAACCTTGCTCTGATACCAATTGTAAGGACCGAATGCCCAAGAGGGGGGGTGAATTGGGCTTTCTTCGAAAAATTCTAAGCAATTGAAACTTAATTTCTAAAGCCCAATTCCCTACGCGACTAACTATGCGTTCTAGTAGATAGAAACTTTGCGGAATATAAATGCATAAAAGAAAGGTAAGGAGAAGGATGCAAACTCCCGAGGAGACAAGGTTTTATCCCGTAGTTCGGCAAGATCGTGAAGATCTTCCTACATCGACATTGTGGCACCCACCAAAGGGTTTTGCCACACCCACGTCACCAAGACGAGGGTTCTTCACTAAACTTCTCCGTTCGCCTCCTTGGCAAGGTGGAGCTCAAGCCTTGTACAACTTCGACCTTTCGGGCTTCCACACACGCCTTGGCAAGCTCCAGAAGTCTCTTCAAGATTACAACACTAAGGGCACTCCCTTGAGGCTCTCACACTAATCTAGAGAGTCCACTCACCCAGAATGGTGGCACACAAGCTCTCTCTCTAGCTAGTTCTAGCCTAAACCTTGGTGTAGAGGTGATCAAAATAGTGTGGAAGTGATTGCTCTTGGCCTTGAACACTTGTGGATGTGTGGATAGCTTCAGGTGATCAAGACTTAACGAAATGACAGGGTTAGGGGGATTTATAGCCAGCCTCCCCGAAATAGCCGTTGGAAAAGTAGGCTGACAGAACTTTACTGTGAACACCGGATGATCCGATGTCTCCCCTTTAGTTATCATCGGTCTAATTACTTTGGCTGACGTCATTGTGTCAGATATGACCGTTGTTAGACCGATGTTGCCCCTGTCTTCTCATTGGATAATCCGGTGGCTCTTCCTCCAGAGTTTGCTTAATCTTGATGCTTACTGGAGTGATCGACCGATGTGTGTAAGTTTGCACATCGGATGATCCGGTGCTTCACTTGGTCCAATGGTATTTGCAAACTGTACTGATGGACCGATGTCACTGAGCCATTCACATCGGATGATCCGGTGAGTACATTTGTCTGAGGTCTTCTTCTTCGGTTGAACCAACTCGACCGATGTGTACATTTTTGAATCATCGGTTGATCTGGTGAGTTGATTTTGTTTGCATTGAGTTGTTTTGAGTGAATCTTTTGTGTCTTTCTCAGATGACCTCTTAGACATTTGTTCCACAAGTCTCTCTAATGATCTTCAAGCATTGTATGTTGTCAACTTATGGTTGAGTGACTTAGACATAAGATCTTTCACTTCGTGTCTTAATCTCATTGATTTGATCTCAAAAGTTGATTGTATATGGGTCTCCAATGACATATTCATTTCATTTTATGAGTGATTATGGGGACCTAGCATTCACAAATTCATTAGTAAAGTTCATTGGTTGTCATTAATCAACGAAACCGTACATCATGGGGGCCTAGATGCTTTCAAGCTGAAGGATCTTTCCTCCACAAGACGCCAGAAGAAGATAAGGAACTTGTAGATGGAATTCTAGAAAATGCCTCCATCATTATGGGTTTTAAGAACCTCCTCCAGAGGAAGCCACGTCGAGCATCGAGGACGCTCCTATAGCTAAGGAGGAGCCTGTAGCATGCCCATCACCTGCCTTGCGTGTAGAATCCTCTCCAGAACCTAAACCATCAAAGGATGAAGAAATTTGACCTTTGAAATTCCCATTCTAAGAAGAGAATTTTAAAGATTATGGAAGAACTTTGAAGTATTGTTACCGTAGGAAGCCATTTTTTCCTTCAACGCCACCTCACCAACCTGATGGAGTGTTCCTGCAAGAGAAGATCAAGGAGTTGACCTCTATCTTGATTCTGGAATGGACTGCATAGGTTGAGAGCTCACCCAAAATCTTTCAGATGACCTCACCCTTGGATACCATTCTATGCCAGATTAGAAGAGTAGTGCGAGTCCTATATAATTCCTACATTGGAGCTAATATCATTTCTTATACTTGTGTTCTCGCCATTTTGGGCGATGTGCATGTGGCACAGACACAAAAATCCTTCTGAGATACATTTGGAAATATTCTTGAAGGATATAGGCAACATGTGTTGTTGGTAAGACACAAAAATGTTGAGGTTTTCCTTTATTTCTATGTGCTCGAAGTGTGAGACTTTGACATTATAACTGGGTACCTGTTGACATTTCTTACGTCACAGAACGTTTCTCGAAAGAGATGAGGTGCACAAGTGCACGGAGACGATCATGTAGCATTTCACCCAAGAGTATCATAGTTATCCCGAAGGAAGGTAATGGAGTAAAGTAAACACTACTCTCATGATCAAGCTATGGGATACTAATCAATTATCAAGACAGGAGTAAGTTGATAATATATGTGTAGTGTGACACACACCTAAGCAGTCTATTCTAAAGGGTAAATGGGTCCTAATGGGGGTTAGACTAAGAGTTGGGGAGTTGCTCCTGCAATGCTTCTAATATACATATACATAGCCTAGGTTAGATACTAATGAGCATGTCAATGGTGAATTCTTATGCAAAGTTGTTCAACATATCGGGCACGGGCTTACCCCTAGCAATACTAGGACGACTCCCGCCAAGAGCATGTGGCATAACCAAACGTGGATGATTACAAAGGACGGATAGGGCTGTCACTACCTACTGCATACCTCTTCACTCTGTGGGTCTACGAGACATCCAACACTACTTAACTATCCTCACACCACGCTAGCATATTAAGTAAATACCTTAGGAGCTGCAGCACAAGCCATCCTAAGACGATGACTAACCTAAACATCGTTGAACCAATGTTGAAACATAGCATAAGTTGTTCATATTAACATGATCATATCATAGTTAATTAGACTATAGTTGGGGTTTATAGTGTTTAGGATGATAGTATAATGACATTAGGGTACGATCATAAAGACTATACCTACCACATACATTAAATCCACAATCAAACAAGAAACACTTCATCCAAGTATATGAATAAGAGAAGACGAAAGATAAATCTTTATTATGCATAAAGTCACAAATATAAGAAAAGATACATGAGCCATACATTTCCCAATTTGGACGTGGGACTAGAGGATCTCCTCTCTATAGCCTAACTCCACTAAGGACTAAGAGAACTAGTGTATACGATAGAATGGTGCTCAAGTGGTTTGTGTTGAATTTTTTTCTTTTGCTTGTAGCCATGTCTTCTACTCCCTTTTATGCAATAAATTTTTGAAAAGAGTACTAAGAATTGGAGTTTCTCTTTTTTTTTTGTGGATTGGTGGTATGTGGAATTTTGCTTACTTCTAGTGTAGAAGTATAGCATGTGAAAGTGAAGTCTTGAATTCAAAAAGTAATGAATGAAATCTCACAAAGGTCTATACTGGTTTGACAAAGCCCAATATGAAGACAAGTAGCTTATGCATAAGGTCTATCAATGTAATATATCATATAGCTCTGGTAGGTATTTCCAATAAAATGAGGATAACTTAAATATTTTTAGAATATCTCCGAAAATCTACGTTTCACTTTCAAACTAGTAATAGCAGCCCTATGACTATATCATATCTCACAACAACTTGGAATTGGATGAAGCTTTTGCTACCCACAATTTCTAAATCAATGCAAAAGTAATTCTAGCCAATGAAAGCAATATTTTGGAGAGTAGTAAGTTGTAAACTAGGGACTTAGGAAAATTCAAACAGAGCAACTATTCATCATTTCATCTATGTGAATTCCAAATCATTCTTACCGCACATCTTTTATTTTATTTTGAACGGCAAATCTACTCTACTTTTTTATATTATTATATGCAAGGTGGATGATTGGTAATTTGCTTTTCTCACGTGGTCAGGGGTGAGAGAAGGGCTTTGGGTTCTTTATATAGGTAGGAGTGGTCGGGTTAGGGTGGAATCCTAGTAGGAGTTGGTGGGGGTGGTTAGGGGCCTTGGTGGGGTCCCACTTGGGCTCCTTGAGGGTGGGGCATGACGTTCTAAGGCCCAAATATGTCAATCACCTAATATTACGTCGTGGGGGGAAATAGGAATCCGAGTCAAAACCCTAGAAACCAAACTAGTCCGTATGAGGACCGGACAAGTCCGTCCTGTTGTCACACAGACTAGTCTGTTATCAAGCGGACAAGTCCATTGTTCTACAGCAAAAAGGGATCACGGACTAAAATGCAATTACCCGAACAAGTCCGGGGCTTTATAGTTTTAATATCAGACTAGTCCAAAAAATTAACAGACTAGTCTGGGCGGGAACAATCGCAAAACCAGACTAGTTCGCACCAAATAACAGACAAGTCTATTGCTCCAAAGAAACTGAATTTGCTAGATCGGATGTGTACACTGGAAAGATGTGTCGACATCTCCAACTGATATGCCACTTCTCCATGTTTGTCCAAAATCTTGAATGGTCCGGTATATCGAGGTGCCAACTTGCCTTTAACGTTGAATCGCTTATGAACTCGGATAGGTGACACTTTGAGATACAAGAAGTATCCCACTTTGAAGACTAAGTCTCTTCACCTATTATGCGCATATCCCTTTTGACGCGACTGAGCAACCTTCAAGTTTTTACAGATTATTTGGACTTCTTTTTCGACGTCCTGTATCACATCAGGTCCAAATACTTGGATTTATCATGTCTCATTCCAAAATAGGGGTGTTCTACATCGTATTCCATAAAGTGCCTCGTACGGTGACATCTTCAAACATGCTTGGTAGCCGTTGTTGTAGGAGGAGAATTCAGCATATGGCAGACTTTTGTCCCAACTTCCTCCATACTTTAGCGCACACGCTCTTAGCATGTCTTCCAATATCTGTTTTGTCCGTACAGTCTATCCATCCGTTTGTGGATGATATGCAAAACTAAAATTCAGCTGAGTATAGACTTGTGCAGTTTCTGCCAAAACCTAGAGATAAATTGAGAACCTTTGTCGGATACTATTTTCTTAGGTATTTCATGTAAACACACTATTCTCCCCATATACAGTTCTACTAGCTTTGCACCGCTATAGGTAGTCCTGACAGGGATAAAATGCGCTGATTTGGTCAACTAATCCATAATAACCCATATGGAGTCATATCCTGACTGAGTGCGAGGTCATCCAACTATAAAGTTCATACCAACTTCATCCCAATTCCATTCTGGTATCTTCAATGGTTGCAATACTCCGACTGGCCTTTGATGTTCAACCTTCACTTGTTGGCAAATGTCACATAACACAACATATTAAGCTATGTCCTTCTTAATTCTATCCCACCAGTAGCACATCTTCAAATCCTTGTACATTTCGTACAACCTAGATGAATGGAATAAGGCAAGTCATGTGCCTCTTTTGGAATTTTGCCACGAATGCGTTCCATGTTAGGCACAACAATCTGTTTCCCAAGCCATGGCGTGCCATCATCGTCTTTATCTAATCTCCTTTCTCTCCCCTCTTGGATCCTTTCTTTGATATCTTGGATTTCCTCATCCGTGGTTTGACCTTCTTGTATCTTCTGTTCCAGTGTTGGATTTACTTCCATTGCTCCTATTTCTTTCACGAATCCGAGATGCAATCGTTCAAACTCCTTACATAGCTCGGACCATAATTCTCGTACTATGAGTTGGTGACTTGATCTCTTTTGGCTTAGGACATTATCCACTATATTAACCTTTCCTAGGTGTAGTTGATTCTGACATCATAGTCTTTGATGAGTTCTAACCATCTTCGTTGCCTCAAATTCACATCCATCTGCGTGAATCTGTACTTGAGACTCTTGTGATCCGTATAAATTTCACATCAATGTCTGAAGATGTAGTGCCTCCAGATCTTCAATGCATGCACAACGGTTGCAAGTTCAAGATCATGCATAGGGTAATTGAATTTATTTTTCTTCAGTTGCCTAGATGCATAAGCTACTACACGACCTTCTTGCATCAATACACATCCAGGTCCTTGTCTCGATGCGTCACAATAAACATCGTAGCTCTTGCTTACATCTGGCAATATTGATACTAGTGCGATGGTTAACCTCTTCTTTAACTCCTCAAAGGTGTCCTAACAAGCGTGAGTCCATTTGAATGGTTTCTCCTTCATTAGTAGTTCGGTCTTGGGTTTCGCTAACTTGGAGAAGTCCTTTATGAAGCGGCGATAATATCCAGCCATTCCTAAGAAACTTCAGATTTCTTTCACATTCTGCGGGGGTTCCCACTTCAACACATCTCTTACTTTTCCTCGATCAACAGATACACCTCCTTCGGAGATGATGTGGCCTAAGAATGATATCTCTCTCAAAAATAATTGACATTTGTTAAACTTGGCATACAACAGGTGCTCTCGCAGTTTTTGCAATGTTAGCCTTAAATGCTCTTCAAGCTCCTATTCGCTTCTCGAGTATACCATGATATCATCGATCAACACTACAATGAACTGATCCAAATACTCCATGAAGACTTTATTCATGAAGTACATGAAGTAAGCAGGTGCATTCGTCAATCTGAATGAGATAACAGTGTACTCATATGACCCATACCGTCAAAAAGTTGTTTTGGGTATGTCTACAGGTCTGATTTTTAGCTGAAAGTACCCTGATCAAAGATCAATCTTAGAGAATATTCGAGCTCCCTTCATCTGGTCAAAAAGATCCTCTATGTGGGGCAACGAATACTTATTCTTGATTGTCACGTCATTGAGAGATCAGTAATCAATGCACATCCTTTGGGTTCCATCCTTCTTATCTACGAAGAGCACTGGTGCTCTGTGACACCCAGTTCTGAATATGAACCAAGTATAGTGTATATGTGTGCCCATGACGTTCATCACACATACACGGAAACATCACAAACGATATTCATAATTTAACCACGAATGAAATAGTAATTAAGTACCTTATTACAATAAACCAATGGTTCTTGAATGACAAGCCTCTAATTATTGCAGCAGAACATAAACTAAGTAGCACGACTCTACTCCACAGGCAATTGACAGCAGTAGTAACCTTGTACTCCACGTGATCCTCAGGGTACTCCCAAGTGTCTCCTATAGCTGTTGGTGGGAGAATTGCAAGGGTGAGTACATATCATACTCAGAAAGTGCGGAAAAGTATGACATGTAGCTAAAAACAAGGATGGATATAAATGGTTCGTTGCAACAAGCTAATTTTAGTTCGCAATCAAGTAAAAGCATCCTGAAATGTCTACCTGTGATTAAATCCCAACATAACCCAAATAATTATCATACCACATAATGACGTCCTCATTTCCCATCATATTATAATTATAACTAGCCAACAATAAATATCATCACCACATGCCAATTTCATATCCTCTCGTAACCGACCATACTCATATGTCATAACCAAACCATCCTGAAACTCATGTCCAATTCTAATCATGGAAGTTTTCTAGGTGCTCGTGACTGAGAGCACGGCTATCATTTAACAATCTCCAGAGGTTGTACCACTTTACCCACATGTTCGTGATTTCATCACCTTTCGATGACTAAGAACCTCTATTATGCTTTATCACACTTCCTTTGGTGTGTGGCCAAGAGATCACAAAATAGCCTTTCAAAAGGGACAACTAGTATGTATGGGCCCACTAATGTTTCACTAGCAGGCTTGAATCCCCATTCTCCCACCCACGGGCCCCCTCGTGCGCCATGCGGATCCTAGGGTAGCCCTACTCGACTCTCATTCCCCGCGCCATCCAATGGTCCATACCATTCTAGCAGCACTCCTAATTATTCAGCTATGCCACACCCATACTTGTCCTTGTGGTGGCACTGTTGTCCGAACATATATTTGCATGAACCGGTCCTTAGATCTAATGTAAGCAAAACCACCATACCATACAACCCATTCCTCTATACCATGCTTGCTATGATCACCTAAGTTAGTTGTTGCTAAATTAATCATAATCCAATTACCATCCC
Source organism: Tuctoria greenei (assembly GCA_036927565.1). Lineage (NCBI taxonomy): Eukaryota > Viridiplantae > Streptophyta > Magnoliopsida > Poales > Poaceae > Tuctoria > Tuctoria greenei. The sequence continues at coordinate 163,455,470 of JAYESD010000002.1, read as the reverse complement.
AAATTCTCATAATTAAAGTTTTCAAGCATATTATTTATGTTACCTGTCGGTGGTTTGGATCCGGCAGATCTCCTAACACTACTAAAGTGTTAGTGTAGTTTGAGGTTCGGTGTGGGCGCGTAGAGATTCAAGAAGGTGAATTGTAAATGACACAGGAGACACGGAGATTTATGTGGTTCGGGCCGCCTGAGCGTAATACCCTACTCCACGAGTGTGTTGGTGTTGTATTAGCTGTATGAGCTTGAATCGAGCATCTATCCAACGTATGTCGTCTGTCGTCGGCCTGTCCTTTTATAGTACAAGGGCAGGCCGTTACAAGTTAGCCTGGCCCGACATGTGGCCCCGGCGGTTACTAATATTGATACTCATTCAACACGTTTAATTGCCCTTAATGACCGGGTAATGGGCTTTGACAGCACCGTTACTGGTAATTAAGGTTGTCCGATCATGTGTCATTAATATAGTATTAATGACACTTGATCGGGTCTTGCAGCCCTTGATTCCCCTTTAAAGATCCGAAGCCGTTGTGGAGTTTTCCAGAGGTTAGAGGCTGAAGATCCGACGGTTGGACACGTGGCAGCTCTGGAGCATACTGTGGGAAACAGGTAGCTCCGGAGCTACCTAACATGTTTCAGTTCTGGAGCTTCCCTCGGTCTGGGGTTAGGTCCGGGGGTGCCATTTTGGTACATAGCCCAGAGCTTCCCCCTTGTGGGCGGTAGCTCCGGTTTGACAGTACACGTGGCGACCCTGGGATTAACCATGTTGGAGAAGTGGGTCCAGTTATGTCTGACATGTGGGCCTCCAAAGGTCTTCAAATCAAATAGATGACTTTCCCTTGAGATCTTTGTAATCTCAAGGGGTGTACGGTTCCCAGGGTACCTACAGTGGCCCCCTGGGCCCACCTCTGGGGAAGACCCCTTGGGTGAAGTCATTCGGCCGGAGGTGGGTCCATCCTCGCAACTTTTGAACTGAATCTTCAAAGGTCTTGGGAAGTGCCGTTGGCGAGGGTTTGGAGTTAAATCCTCGCCGTGTGGCATATCCCGCGTGCGACACATGAGATCTTTGGCGTGCGGATCTCACGCAATTGAAGGTCGCCGGTCCCTAATACGAAAACCGTATCGGTTCCGCGCACCTTGTCAGGTCGCCGCCTTCGGGCTTCCTGCCTCATGATGACAACCGTTCGCCTGGGTAAGCACCTCGACTTGATCGTCGGGGTGGTCCTGGGCCCTCTTGTCATCGGTTGGGTGGAATTTTTGAGTGTTATATTCGACTTCCTTACGGTTTCCATCCAAGCGTTGCGAGGGCTTACTTAAGAAGGAAAGCGCACACCGTCTGGAGTTCTTTACGCCTCTCATCTGATCTTGCGCTCAAACTCCCAACTTGTGCTTTGCTTTTCCTCTCTTGCCTTGCTGTGCCGCGATGGAGTTGGGTCTCCGCGAGAGTCGTTTGAAGACCGACGGCGACCTGAAGAAGGTCCAGACCCTCATGGGATGGTCCTCGAACTTCTTCAACCGCTCGGTCCGCACCGGGGGAGAGCTCCCGTTTGAGATGGAGCACGCCGGCGAAATGATGTACTTTTCTTCGTACGCCATGGTGGGGTTGATCCCACCTTTTTCCTCCTTTTTATTGATGCTGCTAGAATTTTATGGTCTGCAGCTATACCACCTTGGCCCTCACTCCATTCTCCTTGTGTCTATCATTGTCCACTTCTGTGAGATGTGGGTGGGCATCCCCCCTGCATTGAACTCTTCTGGACCTTCTTCACCGTCCATACCACCGGCAGGTGCAATGAGTACCTTGGCTTCTACTACTTCGTGAAGCGCAAGAAGTGCCCATTCAAGTACCTATGGTCGTTTCCCTCTGGGAAGTGGGATGACTGGAAGAAGGACTGGATAGTCATCCGGGTGGAGGAGCACAAGAGGATGGAGCTGCCCGAAGGCCTCCCCAACATTGACACGACGATCTGGAGTGAAGCTCCGATGTTGGCGGACGTCTTGAACCCTGCTCTGACCAGGATCCGCCAGTGCGTGGAGGGAGGATTAACTCCTCAGGCGGTGTTTTGTAACTTCCTGGTCAACAGGTGGGCACCGCTGAAGAGGAGAGAAAAACTCGCTTGGGCCCTCAACAGCGTGATGGACGATGACCGGGCTGAAGTCAAACACGATGGGGACAACCTTGGAGTTCCACGTCAAGAAGTTCCAACACGGCATCGACGTCGAGGGTGACGACTTGACCCCACTATCAGCCTTTCTTCCTCTGAACATGGAAGTAGAGTTCAGTAGGGAGCTCCGGCGGAAGATGCCCGTGCTTGGCGACCTTGGTGTCATCGAGAGAAGATCAACCACCAGGGTGGCGATCCCTGGAACTTCCGAAGGTGGCTCCGACTCTGCCCTGAAGCCAAGGGTCGAGGTCGTCGTCAAGGGCAAGGAGCTGGCGGACGAACCCTTGAGCCAGAAGAGGAAGCTGCAGCATGCCGACGCAAGGTCCGTCAGGCCTGCCACCTCTTGCGTGCTGGGTTGCTCGGAGCTTCCGGCAGCACCTACGACCCTTGATGGCTGCCATGGTAACAGGGCCATCGGGACCGTCAGCTTCGGGATGCTGATCTCGCCCCCTTCGCCCAGTTCGGCAGGCTGAGCTTTGGGTTTTGACAACCTCCGGACAAAAGTTCCGTCAGGAGCCGGAGCTCCAGTTGACGCTTTCGTCGAGAGTTCGTCGGCTTCAGCGTTGTGGGCACGCTGGACATGGTGGTGATCTAGGACTTTGAAGTCTTTCTAAAGCCTCAGGACTTCAAGGAGGTAAGCAGCTAGCTGGAGATTGCTGCAGGAGCATTCACCCTTCACTTGCTTAATGATGAGCTATGAATCTCCCTTGACCAGCAGTTGCTTGACACCGTATGACAGTGCCACCTTTAGTCCGTAGATGAGTGTTTCGTACTCCGCCATGTTGTTGGTCGCCTTGAAGTCAAGGTGTACCATGTATTTCACCTTCTCCCCGGTTGGTGCGAGGAGAAGGATTCCAGCTCCGGCCCCCTGCTTTTGCATGGAGCCGTCAAAGTAGAGGGTCCAATGAGGCTCGGTGAAGACCGGAGCTTCATGTTCCGGCTTCTGCTCACTGGGGCCCCCAGGGTTTAATGGAGAGGGAGTCCATTCTGCCACGAAGTCTGCCAATGCTTGACCCTTGATTGCTTGCCTTGAAATGAATTTGAGATCAAATTCGGCCAATTCCGCTGCCCACTTTGCAATATTCCAAGTTGAATTGGGATTATGCAAGATTGCTCGAAGTGGGTAAGAAGTCGCCACTGAGATCTTGTGAGCTTGGAAGTAATGTCGAAGCTTCCTGGAGGCGATAAGAACTGCATAGAGCAGCTTATGCACCTCTAGGTATCGAGTCTTGGCATCATGCAGTACTTCACTGATGAAGTACACCGGGCGCTGAATGGTCTGGACCCTCCCGGAGGGGCCCAGAGCTTCCTCTTCACTGACCCGGATCCTCCCAGAGGGATCCGAATTTTCTTCGGGGACGTCCGGGTCCTGACTGGAGGAACCTGAAGCTTCTTCAGAAATGACTTGGATCCTCCCGGAGGAGTCTGGGTCTTCTGAGGTGGTTTCTTGTGGATTCGAATCTGGGAGCTGGGACCCAGACTCGCTTTTAGGAACCTCCGGACCCTCCCGAAGGGGTCTGGATCCCTGAGTATGGGGTAGTTCTGGTCTTTCCACGACCAGGACCATACTGACGACTTCGTCAGTAGCTGAAATGTAAAGCAACAAAGGCTCACCAGGGTTCGGAGCTACCAGAGTTGGTAGGGTGGTGAGGAACTGTTTTAGCTCCTGGAACGCCTTTTCTGCTTCTTCAGACCATTGGAATGGTCCGGACTTCCTCAATAACTTGAAGAAGGGGAGTCCCCGTTCCGCCAGTCTTGAAATAAACCGGCTGAGGGCTGCTAGACATCCAGTTAGCTTTTGGACATCTTTGATGTGGGCTGGTGGCCGCATGTCTTCAATGGCCTTGACCTTCGACGGATTAGATTCTATGCCCCGATGACTTACCAGGAAACCAAGAAGTTTTTCGGAGCTAACCCCGAAGACACACTTATTTGGATTTAGCTTTGTGCGAGTGACTCGCAGCTTATCGAAGACAACCTGTAAGGTGTCAAGAAGTGACTCCTTGTTCTTGACCTTGACCACGATGTCATCAACGTACACTTCCACTATGTCTCTAATGAGGTCTTCAAAGGTTTTGTACATAGCTCGTACAAAGGTTCAAGCTGCATTCTTGAGACCAAATGGCATGGCTGTATAACAGTACAATCCATCTACTATGATGAAAGAGGTATGCTCTTCATCTTCACTAGACATTCTGATTTGATGATACCCAGAATATGTGTCTAGGAAACACAGTAATTCACTTCCCTGGGGATCCCAGACATTTGTGACGGTTGCCAGGCAAACACGTCGACATTAGCTCGAAGGAAAGCGATGAGCACGAGTTCCTATTTGTCGTTCAATCCTCCCGATATACGGGTGGTCTTAGAGGCATCAGAACCGATTTGGACGACTTTGACGGGAATGTCGGTGTCGCCGCTTGGCTGCACATGAGGTGCAGATGTCGAGCCTCGTTGACAAATGTTGGGGGGTTTTAGAGCTTGCTCCTGCCTGGAGTCCTCCTCTTGCGCCATGGTAAGTGCATGGAGTTCTTCCAGAGCAGTTACTCCGGCAGTACGATCTCCGCGGATCCGGAGAACACCTACTAGTGTTGGCATCTTTAACACCAGGTAGCCATAATGAGCAGCTGCCATGAATTTGTACAAGGCAGGCCTACCCAAGATGGCATTGAAGGGTAAGTTGATCTGAGCAACGTCAAAGACCAACTTCTCGGTGCGATACTTCTCTCTTGTCCCGAAGGTAACGGGAAGGGTAATAGCTCCGAGTGGGGTAATGGCTTCCGGACCTACTCCGGAGAAAGGTCGGGAGGGGTGGAGATCCGAAGGTCAGAGCTGAAGCTTGGTAAAAGCTTCAAAGCTTATGAGGTTAAGCCCCAAACCACCGTCTACCATGACATGGTGGAGCTGGATGTTATTGATGGTAGGAGATACTATCAAAGGTAGTTGACCTGCTCCAACCATGCTTCGAGGGCAGTCCGAAGCGTCAAAAGTGATGGCTGTGTCCATCCACTTCCGATGAGGTACCTCCCTGGCTGTAGGAGCTACAGCAGCCATGTCCCGACGCATAGTCTTGATGACACGGCGGGAGGTGATGTCCCATGATCCACCAAAGATGGTGTTCATGGTCTTCCGACGCTCGTTGTCAGAGACGTTGGAATCGTCGTCGACAGAGGTGTAGACGGCCTTCAGGACCTTTTTGGGATCCTGAAAACCTAACTCCTCTTCAGCCGGAGCATCATTGACTTTTTGTTTTCCTTCCCTCTGTCGGAAAGGAGCTTCTTCCCAGCGCTTGTTGTAGCGCTCGGCAAGGTTTTGGACCTCCCGGCAGTCTTCCAAATTGTGGCTGCCCGTTTTGTGAATTGGACACCACACCTTGGGTTTGCCACCGTCTTCAGAAGATGGTCGAGGTTGCTTATCGGGGCGTGACCCCCGGCCAACCGGAGCTGCAGCAGCTGCAACATTGGATGTACCGACCGACGACTTCTTCTTGCCGTTGGTCTTTTTCTTCTTTTTGCGACTCCCGGAGGTAGCGGCTTCTCCTTTGGAGGATTTTTTGTGATCCTCTAGAGTTGGTTTGGAATGCATCTAATGGCCCTCCGCAGCTCTGGCACATTTGTCGGCCAAACTGAAGAGTTCTGTGACACTGGTGATCTCCTTAATCGCCAGTTTCTCCAGCATCTTCTTGTCCTGTACACCCTGTCTGAATGCCACAATGACAGAGGCGCTAAGATAGAAGGGATAGTGTTTCGTACCTGAGAGAACCTCTGGATGAATGATCGCAGGGATTCTCCGCCTTTTTGCACGACTGCAAAAAGGTCCAGTTCAGTGCCTGGTCGGGTGTATGAACTCCCAAAATTGGCGGTGAACTGCCGGCATAGCTCCTCCCAACTGTTGATGGAGTTGGGTGGAAGGCTCATAAACCAGGACCTGGCGGTCCCAGTTGAAGCCACTGGAAAATAATTGGCCATTACGGCCTCATTTCCTCCAGCTGCCAAGATAGAAGTGGAGTAAATCTGAAGAAATTCAACAGGATTGACGGTCCCGTCGAACTTCTCCGACAGGTGAGGCCGGAACTTCTGTGGCCACCTGACCATACGCAGATGCATGGCCAGGGCTGAACAACCTCCTCCTACTCCTTCAGGAGCAGGAACGTCTTGAGCTTCTCATCTTTCACGAGCACGCTCAATATGGACTCGGCCGTCTTGTTGGCGATATCGGCGATCAAGCTCCGCCCGGAGGTCATGAGTTGAAATCCTTGATACCGTGTGGGTGCATCGTGCCCCAGAGGGCATCGACGTCACCTGCTGTGATGCAGCACGTCTCCTGTTGTTGGAAACGTGCAGACCAAGTCTGCCAGACAAGGTCCGTCGCTGCGACGGGGCCCGTCCTGAAGGAGGAGGACCCTGGTTGCTGATGCGGTCGGCTGCAGCTGCAACCAAATGTTCCACATCAGCCCTCTACTGCTCCGGTGCATCCTGGGATGCATCCGGAGGTGGTGGGCGTTGGAGAAGAGCACGCGCTGCATGGAGCGCGTGTTCCGGGTTGTCATGATTTGCCGACGCAGTGATTGACGCCGGTGCACCATCGCGTTGTCCAACTTGATTTGCTGGTGGAGGCGGCGGTGGTGGTAGTGTGACTCCTGCTGGCGCTGAGGCCCCTGCTGGTGGCTACATATTGGAGGGATTGCCCCCAACAGCTTGACCAGCAGGATGACCGTTGGATGATCCAGCAGCTGAGTTCACCATTCTCGAAATCTCAGGCGCCCCTACCTGGCGCGCCAACTGTCGGTGGTTTGGATCCGGCAGATCTCCCAACACTACTAAAGTGTTAGAGGAGTTTCAGGTTCGGTGTGGGCGCGCGGAGATTCAAGAAGGTGAATTGTAAATGACACAGGAGACACGAAGATTTACGTGGTTCGGGCTGCCTGAGCGTAATACCCTACTCCACGAGTGTGTTGGTGTTGTATTAGCTGTATGAGCTTGAATCGAGCGTCTATCCAACGTATGTCGTATCTCGTCGGCCTGTCCTTTTATAGTACAAGGGCAGGCCGTTACAAGTTAGTCTGGCCCGACATGTGGCCCCGGCGGTTACTAATATTGATACTCATTCAACACGTTTAATTGCCCTTAATGACCGGGTAATGGGCTTTGACAGCACCGTTAGTGGTAATTAAGGTCGTCCGATCATGTATCATTAATATAGTATTAATGACACTTGATCGGGTCTTGCAGCCCTTGATTCCCCTTTGAAGATCCGAAGCCGTTGTGGAGTCTTCCGGAGGTTAGAGGCTGAAGATCCGACGGTTGGACACGTGGCAACTCCGGAGCGTACTATGGGAAACAGGTAGCTCCGGAGCTACCTGACACGTGTCAGTTCCAGAGCTTCCCTTGGTCTGGGGTTAGGTCCGGGGTGCCATTTTGGTACATAGCCCAGAGCTTCCCCCTTGTGGGCGGTAGCTCCGGTTTGACAGTACACATGGCGACCCTGGGATTAACCATGTTGGAGAAGCGGGTCCGGTTATGTCTGACATGTGGGCCTTCGAAGGTCTTCAAATCAAATAGATGACTTTCCCTTGAGATCTTTGTAATCTAAAGGGGTGTACGGTTCCCAGGGTACCGACATTACCCATAATCCGTGTAGCGATAAGGTGCAAAATAGAAAAATACCCATACCTGACTCATCATCTATATATCCCGGCGACAAGGGATGGCATACAACACTAGTAAACTCCTACGTATGGGTTTCCCATCATATTGACACAAGCATGGAGTTTCGCAAACAAAGCATTTAAACATAGGTTCAATATGGTCAATGACACTTGCCTTGCACCAACGGGTTCGGTTGCTCAAACGCTTTGAAGTCTTGGTTCTGAAAATCCTTGTACACGGCCTTTTGAGCACGCCCCTCTACTTGCGATGACACACATACAAGAAAACACATACAAATGAATACAATGCACACATATTAATTAATATTCAATGACATGAGTGCATGCAAAGTTTGATAATTAATTATCTATGATTGTTTATTAACTAGATTCCATTAGTTCATATGTGTTCATGCAAGTTTACAGGGTTTTAGCAATGATTGTTTGTTGCTGGAGTAAAATAGGTGCAACTACAATTTAATTCCGGTATTATATCTATTAAGTCGTTAAAATTTATCTCGGAAAACATGTACTACCATAGGGGCAGTGGCTTCGAGCTCGCAGGACGGAGGCGTAGAGTAGACGAAGTACACGCCACAGCGATCCTCCGCCGAGGAGACGACGGCGGCACAACGATCTCCGGCGGACAACAGCTCCTTCTTTTTTCTTCTTCTTCTTCTTCCTGGGTTGTTGCCTTCTCTTCTCTTCCTTTTTCCCTGGCGGCTAGGGCTTTTTTTCTACCGAAGGCAGCAACTTATGTAGCAAGCGGCTGACTATTTTCATTGTGGGCGGCATGCAGATCCGAGGCCTGGGCGCCTTTATATAGGCGGAGGGCCAGCCTCGGGAGAGTCCCAAGCGGCTACGAGACTTGGGACCCAGTCCCGCTCGGCCACGGTCCAACTGCGCTCGCCCGGGAGGTGTCCCCGGCGAACACGGTGCTGGTGCGCAGGTCTGAGTCCTGTCGCGCACAAGTGGGTAGCTCAGCTCGGACTTGAGTCCGAGTCGGAAGTTGGCCGACGTGGTTTTTAGTTTTTTTCTTTTCTCCATTTTCTTATTCTTCCTGTTTATTTATTTATTTAATATATCCATTCTTATATAATTATTTTTTATCTATAGTACACATTATTATTTTTTATATTATATATATTTCCTTTCCTTTTACTTTTCTTTCTTTGTCACTTACTATCCCTATTTATTTATTTTTTATTTCTGTTTTGCTCTAATAATAATTTCCGTATGAAAATGTATGCAATGCATCATACTAAAATGAGGGTGTTACAAACCAATCCCCCTTAAAATGAATCTCGCCCTCGAGATTTGATAGTGCGGAGAAGAGATGAGGAATTCTGCCTTGAGGTCTTCTTCACGCTCTCACATAGTTTCGGTTTCCGTATGGTGGTTCCATTGCACTTTGCACCAACGGACTCTCTTGTTCCTCGTGACATTTTCCTTCATATCCAGGATTTTGATAGGTTGCTCGGCATAGGTCAAATCCTCCTGGAGTTCTATCTCGTCCATCTGTACTTGTTCTTCCGCCACTCTCAGGCACTTCATGAGTTGAGGCACGTGAAACACATCATGCACATCGGAGAGATGCGCCAGCAGCTCGATTTGATATGCTACCTCTCCTTGCTTGTCCAGAATCTTAAATGGCCCAATGTAAGAGGTGCCAGATTGCCTTTAAAGTTAAACCGTTGTTGACCTCGGATAGGTGAGACCTTAAGATACACAAAATATCCAACTTCAAAAGCCAGATTCCTTCGCCTATTATCCACATAGCCTTTTTCCCGTGACTGAGCAGCCCTTAGGTTTTCACGTATTATTTGCACTTGCCTTTCAACATCTTGTAACACATCAGGTCCAAATACTTGGTTCTCTCCTATCTCATTCCAAAACAAAGGTGTCCTACACCTTCTACTGTAAAGTGCCTCGAAGGGTGACATTTTTACGCTGGCTTGGTAACTATTGTTGTATGAGAATTCAGCATACGACAAGCTCTTATTCCAGCTACATCCATGTTTCAAGGCGCAAGCTCTCAACATGTCCTTTAATATCTGGTTTGTCTTCTCGGTTTGTCCATTAGTCTGTGGGTGATACACGGAGCTGGAATTTAACCTGGTACCCATCGCATCGTATAGTTTCTCCCAGAACCTAGAGGTGAATTGAGAACCTCAATCAGAAACTATTTTCTTTGGAACTCCATGTCGGCATACGATGTGTTCCATGTAGAGCTCTGCTAGATTTGCCGCTTTGTATTTGGTACGTACAGGAATAAAATGAGCAGACTTTGTCAACAATTCTACAATAATCCATATAGAGTTGTAACCAAACTGGGTGTGTGGCAATCCAACTATGAAGTCCATACCAATTTCTTCCCACTTCCACTCGGGTATTTTCAGCGGCTGCAATAATCCAACAGGTCACTGATGCTCAACCTTTACTCATTAACACGTGTCACATAGGGCAAAAATTCAGCTAAGTCCCTCTTTATGCCATCCCACCAATAGCAAGTGTTCAGGTTCTGGTACATCTTCGTACATCCGGGATGAATGGAATAGAGCGTGTCATGTGCCTCCTTTAATATTGTGTTGCGGATGCGCTTCACGTTAGGCACATAGATCCGCTTTCCGAACCATAGCTTGCCATTGTCGTCTTCGTCAAACCTTCATTCTCTTCCTTCTTAAATTCTTTCCATGATCTTCTGGATTTCTCTATCCATCATTTGACCTTCCTGTATCTCTTGTTCTAGTGTCGGATCGAAATCCATCACTCCCATTTCATTTATGAACCCAAGATGCAACCGTTCAAACTCCTTGCATAGCTCGGGTGGTAACTCTTGGACCGTGAGCTGATGACATGTTCCCTTTTGACTCAAGGCGTCCACTACTAGATTGGGTTTCCACGGGTGGTAGTTGAACCCTACATTGTAATCTTTGATGAGCTCCAACCATCGGCATTGCCTCAAATTCAGATCTGTTTGTGTGAATATGTATTTGAGGCTCTTGTGATCCTTGTAAATGTCACATCAGTTACCAAAAACATAGTGTATCCATATCTTCAAGGCGTGCACCACGACTGCGAGTTCGAGGCCGTGCATAGGATGATTCAGCTCATGTTTCTTTAGTTGCCTCGATGCATAAGCTACCACTTGGCCTTCTTGCATGACCACGCATCCAAGTCCATGCCTTGAGGCATCCGAATATATATGAAAGCTCTTGCTCATGTCTGGCAATACTAACACCTATGCGGATGTCAACTTTTTTTTAACTCCTCGAAGCTATTTTCACAAGCTTGAGTCCATTTGAATGCCTTCCCTTTCATAAGTAATTCAGTCATGAGCTTCGCTATTTTGGAGAAATCCTTAATGAATTGGCGGTAATATCAAGCCATTCCAATGAAACTATGAATTTCCTTCATATTTTGTGGAGGTTGCCACTTTAGCACATCTCACACTTTCCCTGGATTGATCGATACTCCTCCTTCGAAGATGATATACGCCAAGAATGACACTTCCCATAACCAGAATCGACACTACTTAACTTGGCATACAACTGGTGTTCCCGTAGTTTTTGCAATGTGAGCTTCAAGTGCTCCTCTTGTTCTTCCTCTCTTCTCGAGTATATCATAATATCATCAATGAACACCACAACGAAGTTATCCAGATACTCCATGAAGACCTAATGCATGAGATACATAAAGTATGCAGGCGCGTTCATCAATCCAAATGACATAACGGTGTACTCATAGGATCCATACCGTGTCCGAAAAGCTGTTTTGGGTATATTCGGTTGTCTAATCTTCATTTGGAAGTATCCTGACCGGAGGTCAATCTTGGAGAAAATACAGGCACCCTTCATTTGGTCAAAGAAATCCTCTATGCGGGGCAGCGAATACTTGATCTTGATCGTCACTTTGTTGAGAGACATGTAGTCCACACACATCCTTTGGGTTCCATCCTTCTTATCTACGAAGAGCACTAGTGCTCCCCATGGTGATGAGTTTGGGCATATAAAACCCATCTCTAGCTGGTCTTGAATTTGCTTCTTGAGGTCTTCTAATTCCTTATGAGGCATCCTATACGGCCTCTTAGATATAGGTGCAATTCAGGGTATCAAGTCAATGGCAAATTCTATGTCATCATCAGGCGACATACCTAAAAACTCATCCGAAAACACCTGTATACTCGCGAACAATCGGGATGCTTTCCAATCTCACACCTTCCACGTGATTCAACATCGCCTTCTCCGTTGCACGTTGGGCTTCCTGAACTTTGATGCGAGTACCGTGCTAGCTTGTCAACTGCATAATGCTCTTGGCGGATTGAATCACTCCATTATACTTGCTCAGCCAGTCCATTCCAAGTATTATATCTATGCCTTAGTAGTCCAGGACAATGAGGTTTGCGAGAAAGTCTACCCCCTTATTTTAATGCTTACTTTTGGACATACTATATTTGTCCTCATATCTCCACCAGGAGAATTTTGCTTCGTATGAGATATAGGCAGATTATACTTGGCAACATACTTTGATGAGATGAATGAATGAGATGCTCCTGAATCAAATAAAATAGTCGCGGGGTTGGAGTTGGCGAGGAACATACCAATCACGACATCATCAACTCGCTAAGCTTTCTCCGTAGAGACAAAATTCATATTGGCACGGGCAAAATTCTGTTGTCCACAGTTGCCTTGTTGTGCTCCTCCTTTTCGGCCATGGCGGCCTTGGTGCATTGTTCATAAGTCCATAGCTTCTTTTGGGGCATTGGCTTGCAATGTGCCCAGCCTCTCCACACACGTAGCACGTCTTGCATCCCGTAACACTAGGAAAGCTTGAGAGCAGCTGATTTTGAGCATTAGCCGCCATGTTGGCATGTGGTGCAGGCGGCACAAGATATCGAGGTGCTTGCATGGTAGGGCATTGCTGCGGTGGCTGATTTGGGCGCGGTGGATAAGTAGTGCAGTATGCGTGCGCAGATGGGTTGTACAATGGTGTAGTTGGTGGTGTATAGCGAGGGTGGATATTTCTTCCTTGTGTTTGTCCCTGGTATGACATCTTTATCTTGTTATCTTGTTCTACCTCAAGAACTTTGTTCTCAACAACAATAGCCTTGTCCACAAGCTTCTGGAAGTTTGGATAATCACCATTAAGTAGCTGAACTTGAATCTCATTGTTTACAAACCTCATGAACAAGTATTGCTTTCTGCTGTTTGTATTAACATCTTTTGGAGCATACCTTGACAATTGCGTCAACTTATTCAGGTACTCATTCATGCTCGTCTTCCCTTGTCTTGGAACCTCAAATTCTTATCTTTATAGTATCATTACACCTTCAGGAACATAGTTAGAACGAAAGCTCCTCTTAAATTCAGCCCAAGTGATTGCCTCCTGATTAGCATGAGCATTGCAAAGGGCTTCCCACCATTCAGCAGCTGCTCCAACTAGTTGGTGTGATGCAAAGAGATTCTTATCTCGATCATGGACTAGACAATAGCTAGTTTGTTCTCAACAGGTTTTAGCCAATCATCAGCTTCCATAGGGTCATTGGCTTTTGCAAAGGTAGGTGGTCTAGATCTCATAAACTTCCCAATCTGTTGTGAAGCAATGGTGGTGGTGGCGGTGGTGGTGGCGGTGCAGCAACACGGTAGAGATTGTTGTTGTTGTTTTCTTGCATCTGACCCAAGATTTGCATCATAGTTTGCATGAGTTGGTTCTGCATAGCCATCAAGCGCTCAAGGTTGCTTCCATCAGCCCCAATGTTATTCTTCTGAGGAACTTCCATGCTGTCATCATCACCCTCGTCTATTTTGCTAGTTCCAGCACCACGAGTATTCCTTCGTTTGCGGGTAGCATATCCCCTCGGCATCTGTGAGAGAGAAGAGGATGAGATAGAATTCAGATTTGTGAGATCAATTCCCCAACTATATGCATCAAGGTATATGACACTAAACTATCCTTTATTAATATAAGCCTATATGAGGATGTGGACAAATGCCGAAGCATCCCACAACTCTCTACTATATGTGGATGTGGACATTCGTTGAGGCGTCCCACAACTCGCAACCAAGCACACAAGCACAAGAAAACACCATATAGAATTCAGAACACCACACTATTTAATGCTAATATGATCTAAGTGTTCTCATTAGAAATTACTCATATGGAACTTAAATTTCTAATTGTGAGGCGGTGGGGGTATTCTTGGCTGCGTGGATGTGATAGGATTGCGCCATGGTGATGTAGGTGACTAAATTGAATTGGGTGACCACGGTTCTCTTCTTTCCTCACACTCCTTCATCTCCATGTTTGTTTCCAAATGAGCTAGCTCCTTATAAAGATAGTTTATCTCATTCGCACCAAGTTGTGACCCCCCTTCATGTTCGCCTCCATTTTCCTCCTCTTGTGGGGCTGGTGCGTAATACTCCTCTTCACAAGGTTCATCTTCCATATCATGTTCATACGGCTCAAGCTCCTCCGGATCCTACTCCATAGTGCTTGATTGATAAGCCTCCATCACTTGAATCGGATCGTCGGGAATGTCGATGGGGTTACTCGCAAATCCAAGGGGCAGCGGATCAGCTCCCGCTTGTGCGTCACTCTCAGTGATTGACATCTATGGGGACAACATGAGAACATTAGAAGAGAGGGTAATATAATCTGGAAATTGCAGCAGCCAAAACATAAAGGAAAAGAAAGGTGCGGCTGTCCAAAAGAAAGGAAAAGAGAGAAAAAACGCAGAAGCACGCAAAATAAGTTTACCCTCGCATAGCAGCAGCAAAAACATGAACTTTACACAAAAATAAGATTGGTAATTACAGCAGCAAGCACAATAAGACGTGGCTGAAATCGCATTGAAGATGCTGCAGCAATCGGCACCTTACAGTGGCTGAAACGACAAAATCTAAACAGCAGCAAGAAATTTCAAAACTAGCATATTAGAGTGTTTCCATGTGCTCTAGAGTGTCTATTCTGCTAGGCTTGCGTCCTACAGTCAATGCAGCTCTGATATCAATTTGTGACACCCGGTTCTGAATATGAACAAAGTATAGCGTATATGTGTGCACAGGACGTTCATCACACATACACGAACACATCACAAACGATATTCAGAATTTGACCACGTCTCAAATAGTAATTAAGTATCTTATTACAATAAACAAATGGTTCTTGAATGACAACCCTCTAATTATTGCACCGCAAAATAAACTAAGTAGCACGACTTCACTCCACAGGCAATTGACGGTAGCAACCAACCTAGAACTCCAAGTGATCCTCAGGGTACTCCAAAATGTCTCCTGTAGCTGTTGGTGGGGAATTGCAAAGGTGAGTACATGTCGTACTCAGCAAGTTTGGGAAAGTATGATATGTAGCTAAAAACAAGGATGGATATAAATTGTTCATTGCAGCAAGCTAATTTTAGTTCGCAAACAAGTAAAAGCATCGTGTAATGTCTAGGTGTGATTAAATCCCAACATAACCCCAATAATAATCATACTATATAATGACAACCTCATTTCCCATCATAATATAATTATAACCAGCCAAAATAAATATCGTCACCATATGCCAATTTCATATCCTCTCGTAACCGACCATACTCATATGTCATAATCAAACCATCATGAAACTCAAGTCAAATTCTAATCATTGATGTTGTCCAGGTGCTCGTGACCGGGAGCACGGCTATCATAATAGTTTTTAACACTTTGCAGAGGTTATACCACTTAACCCACATGTTCGTGATTTCATCACCATTTGATGACTAAGAACCTATATTATGCCTTATCACACTTCCGTTGGTGTGTGGCCAAGAGATCACAAAATAGTATTTCAAAAGGGACTACTTGTATGTATGGGTCCACTAAGGTTTCACAGACAGGCTTGAATCCCCTTTCTCCCACCCAAGGGCCCCCTCGTGTGCCATGCGGATCCTAGGATAGCCCTACTCGGCTCCCATTCCCTGGGCCATCCAATGGTTCATACCATACTAGCAGCACTCCTTATTATTCAGCTACGCTGCACCCATACTTGGCCTTGTGGTAGCACTGTTGTCCGGGCATATTTTGCATGAACCAGTCCTTAAATCTCAGCCAAGCAAAACCACCATACCATCAAAGCAATTCCACTATACCATCCTTGCTTACATCACCTAAGTTCCAAGTTGCTAAATTAATCATCATCCCATTACCATCCCAAATTCTCGTAATTAAAGTTGTCAAGCATATTATTTACGTTACACATAACCCTATAGCGATAAGGTGCAAAAGAGAAAAATACCCATACCAGACTCATCATGTATATCCTGGCGATAAGGGGTGTCATACAACACTAGTAAACTCCTACGTATGGGCTTCCCATCATATTGACACAAGTATGCAGTTTCCCAAACAAAACATTTAAACATAGGTTCAATATGGTCAAGGACACTTGTCTTGCTCCAACAGGTTCGGTTGCTCAAACGCTTTGAAGTTTTGGTTCTGAAAATCCTTGTACACAGCCTTTTGAGCATGACCCTCTACTCGCAATCACACACATACAAGAAAACACATACGAATGAATACAATGCACACATATTAATCAATATGCAATAACATGAGTGCATGCAAAGTTTGTTAATTAATTATCTACGATTGTTTATTAACTAGATGCAACTAGTTCATATGTGTTCATGAAAGTTTACAGGGTTTTAGCGATGATTGTTTGCTGCTGAAGTAAAATAGGTGCAACTACAATTTAATTCCGAGATTAGATCTATTATGTCGTTATGATTTATCTCGGAAAATGTGTACTACCATAGGTGCAGCAGCTTTGAGGGTCGCAGGACGGATGCGTAGTGTAGACGAAGTAGACACAGCAGCGATCCTCCGCGAGGAGACGACGGCGGCACGACGATCTCCGGCAGACGTTAGCTCCTTCTTTCTTCTTCTTCTTTTTCTCTAGTTGTGCCCTTCTCTTCTCCTCCTTTTTCCCTGGCGGCTAGGGCTTTTTTTTCCCTACCGAAGACAGCAACTTACGTAGCAGGCGGCTGGCTATTTTCTTTGTGGGTAGCATGGAGAACCGAGGCCTGGGCGCCTTTATATAGGTGGAGGGCCAGGATCGAGAGTGTCCCAAGCGGCTATGAGACTCGAGACCCTGTCCCGCTCTGCCGCGCGTTAACTGCGCTCTCTCGAGAGGAGTCCTCGATGGACACGGTGCTTGTGTGCAGGTCCGAGTCCCGTCAGTCTCGTTGGAGTCTCGAGGCGCGCGCGAGTGGGAAGCTCTGCTCGGACTTGAGTCTGAGTCGGGCGCTGGCCGGCATGGTTTTTAGTTTTTTTTCTTTTCTCTATTTTTTTAATCTTCTTGTTTATTTATTTATTTAATATATATATTCTTTTATAATTATCTTTTATCTATATTATACATTATTATTTATTATATTATATATATTTTTCCTTTCCTTTTATTTTTCTTTCTTTATTACTTACTAATCCCTATTCTTTTACTTAATACATTCATTTATTTTTATCCTTCTCTTTCGCTCTACTAATAATTTATGCATAAAAATGTATGCAATGTATGATACTAAAAATGAGGGTGTTACATGCTCCCCAGGGTCAGGAACTTGGGCGTATAAAACTCTTTTCTAGCTGCTTTTGAATCTGCTTCTTGAGCTCTACTAGTTCGTTAGCAGACATCTTATATGGCCTTTTAGCTATAGGTGCAGTTTCAGGTAGTAAGTCAATGACGAGCTCTGTCACGATCACGTGACATACTTGGCGATTCTTTCGGAAACACTTCTGGATATTCACGGACGATCGGAATTTCCTCCAATGTCACACCTTCCACGTGGTTTAGCATTGCTTTTTCGATTGTCAGTTGAACTTCCTTGAATTCTATATTGATACCCTCGTCATTTGTCAGTTGCACTGTCCGTGTGGCACACTAGATTACTCTATTATGCTTCCATACACAATCATTCCAAGTATTATGTCTGTTGGTGGTTTTGATCCGGCAGATCTCCCGACACTACTAAAAGTGTTTGCGGAGTTTGAAGTTCGGTGTGGGCGCGCGAAGATTCAAGAAGGTGAAATGTAAAATGACACAGGAGACACAAAGATTTACGTGGTTCGGGCCGCCTGAGCGTAATACCCTATTCCACGGGGTGTGTTGGTGTTGTATTGGATGTATGAACTCATCTCAGGTGACGTGAGTTGAGAGCGCGTGTGGGCCGATCAGACCAGATCAGATGTCTTCTATGTATCGTCGGCCAGTTCTTTTATAGTACAAGGACATGCCGTTACAAGTTGGCCTGGCCCGACATGTGGCCCCGTCGGCTACTAATATTGATACACATTTGATGCGCTTAATTACCATTAATGACCGAGTTACGGGCTTTGACAGCGCCGTTACTCGTAATAAGGGTCGTCCGATTGTGTGTCATTAACATAGTATTAATGACACTTAATCGGGTCTTGAAGTCCTTGATTCTCCTTTGAAGATCCGGAGCCATTGTGGATTCTACCGGAGGATTGAGGCTGAAGATCCGACGGTTGGACATGTGGCAGCTCCGGAGCATACTGTGGGGAACAGATAGGTCCGGTGCCACCAGACACGTGTCAGTTTTGGAGCTTCCCTCGGTCTGGGGTTAGGTCCGGGGGTGCCATTATGGTACATAACCCGGAGCTTCCCACTTGTGGGCGGTAGCTCCGGTTTGATGGTACACGTGGCGACCCTGGGACTAACCATGTTGGGAAAGCAGGTCCGGTTATGTCTGACATGTGGGCCTTCGAAGGTCTTGAAATCAAGTAGATTACATTTCCTTGAGATCTTTGCAATCTCAAGGGGTATACGATACTCAGGGTACCGATAGTGGCCCCCTGGGCCCACCTTTGGGGAAGACCCCTTGGGTGAAGTCATTCCTCCGGAGGTGGGTCCATCCTTCGACTTTTGAGCCGAGTCTTCAAAGTCTTCAGATGTGCCGTTGGCAATAGTTTTTGAGTTAAATCCTTACCGTGTGTTATATCCCGGGTGCAGCAAATGAGATCTTTGGTGTGCGGATCTCACGCAACTGAAGGTCGCCGGTTCCCGATACAAAAATCGTATCGGTTCCGCGCGCCTTGTCAGGCCACTGCCTTTGGGCTTCCCGCCTTTCATGATGACAACCGTTCGCCTAGGTAAGAACCTCGACTTGATGGTCGGGGTGGTCCCAAGATCTCTTGTCATCGGTAGGGTGAAATTTTTGAATAGTATCTTCGCCTTCCCTGCGGTTTCCATCCAAGCGTTGTGGAGGCTTACTTAAGAAGGAAAGCGCGCACCGTTTGGGGTTCTTTACGCCTCTCATCTGAACTTGCGCTCGAACTCCCAAACTTGTGCTTGCTTTTCCTCCCTTGCCTCGCTGTGCTACGATGGAGTTGGGTCTCCGCAAGAGCCGCTTGAACACCGAAAGTGACCTGAAGAAGGTCCGGGCCCTCATGGGGTGGTCTTCGAACTTCTTCAACCACCTGGTCCGCGCCGGGGGAAAGCTCACATTCGAGAAGGAGCACGCCGGCGAGATGGTGTACTTTTCTGCGTACGCCATGGTGGGATTGATCCCACCTTTTTCCTCCTTTTTCATGATACCGCTGGACTTCTATGGTCTGCAGCTGTACCACCTTGGCCCCCACTCCATTCTTCTAGTGTCTGTCTTCGTCCACTTCTGTGAAATGTGGGTGGGCATCCCCCTTTGCATTGAGCTTTTTCGGACCTTCTTCACCGTCTATACCACCGGAAGGAGTGATGTGTACCTTGGCTTCTACCACTTTGTGAAGCGCAAGAAGTGCCCATTCAAGTACCTCTGGTCGTTTCCCTCTGGAAAGTGGGACAATTGGAAGAAAGACTAGATAGTCATCCGGGTGGAGGAGCATGAGAAGCTGGAGCTGCCCGAAGGCCTCCCCAACATCGACACTGTAGTCTGGAGTGAAGCTCCGGTGCTGTCGGATGCCTTCAACACTGCTCTGACCAGGATCCGCCAATATGTGGAGGGAGGATTAACTCCTCAGGCGGTATTTTGCAATTTCCTCGTCAACAGGTGGGCACCGCTGAAGAGGAGAGAAAAACTCGCTTGGACCCTCAACAGTGTGATGGACGACGACCGGGTCGAGACCGTGCTGAAGTCCAACATGGAGGGGAGCGACCATGGAGTTTCATCTCAAGAAGTTCCAGCACAGCATCGACGTCACGGGTGATGACTTGACCCTGCTACCAGCTTTCCTCCCTCTGAACGTGGAAGTACAGTTCAGCAGGGAGCTCCGGCGGACGATGTCGGCGCTTGACGACCTCGGTGTCGTCGAAAGACGATCGACTTCCAGGGTGGTGATCCCTGGGGCTTCTGAAGGCAGCTCCGCCCCTGCCCCGAAGCCAAGGACCGAAGTCGTCGGCAAGGGCAAGGAGCCGGCGGCCGAACCCTCGAGCCGGAAGAGGAAGCTAAAGCATGCCGACGGAAGGTCCGTCAGGCCTGCACCCTCTGCAGCAGCTCCTTCTCCCCGGAGGGGGAGGTATTCTACAACCGCGGCGACTGTACCTGCATCATTGTCTTCTTGGGGTGCTAGCCCCGGGCATGTGACTCCGGTACCAGGGCCAGCTGAGGCCTATGGGTCCGGAGGTCCTTCCCGGTCGAGGGGGGCCTCGACTAAGGAGATGCCCGCGGCTGCAACAAGTTCCGGGGGGCCTTCCGGAGCTACCACACCGGCAGCGGCCATGGTCAGTCCAGAACGCCCGGGAAAGAGATTCTGTGCAAGATGGTGCGGAAGCCTTCCGAGGTAATTTTTAATATTTACCTCAGACGGTTGTTTTGTTGTAGTAACTGTTTTTTAAGTTTATTCATCCATCGTCTGCAGCGTCCCCAAGAAGAGGAGTGAGGCTCCGCCCTCAGCGACAGCAGCTGAAGTTGTGAGGGCGGAGGCTTCTGCTCCTGTCCCGGTGCCACCCCAAGTGGTGGCTAAAGCTGCAGCAGCTCTGGCGCCAGCTGTCGTGGTCATGGACCTCGACTCATCCCCCGAAACTCCCGTGGTAGCGCCGGACCACGGGAGAGAAGATGCGCCAGCGGTGCCTGCCCCGGAGGTTGAAGCTCCGTGTCTTGATGCTGAGATGTTGGAAGCTTCGGCCGCTGAGCCGGAGGAAGCAGTGATTCCTGCCCCAGAGCTGGAAATTGTCGAAGCCCCGGCAGTTGAGCCGATGGTTATTGAAGTCCCGGCGAGCGAGCCGGATGTTGAGGAAGTCCCGGCGGTTGAGCCGGCTAGCTCCGAAGCTCCGGCCTCAGAGTCGGTTGCCACTGAAGCTCCGGCTGCAGAGCCGGTTGAGGTTGAAGCTCCATCCTCAGGGCCGGTTGTTGCGGACCTTCCGGCGCCCAAGCCGGTCGTTGCGGAGGCACCAGATCTCGAACCCATGATGGTCGAGGCGCCAACACCCGAGCCACCAGCGGAGGAGGAGCCCAGGCCGGAGCCGGAAGTAGCCCCTGCTCCGGATGTGATGACGGCGGAGGTGCCTGCTGCTAAGCCAGGGTGCCCGGATGAAGTCGTTGGCCCCCTACCTGAGGGGGCAAATGAAGACCTAGCGGCAGGGCCTTCAGAACCACTTCCGGAGGTCAGAACTTCTTCTACGGGACCCTCCTCGGTGGTGACTGAGGCTATCGCAGAGGACGGCCCTAGTGCCGTGGAGGCTCAGGGGACCACTCTTGTGGAGTGGGACCCAATTTTTGTAAGTGAGAACCCGCTGGAACCAGTGGAGGAGACCCCAGCAGGTCCGGACCCTATTCCCCTGTCGTTGTCCATTGACAACGCTTGCTCCAGTCTACGTCAAGTCCAGCTGGCGTTCTACCACGACAGCAAGGCTCTTGAAGTGGAGCACCAAACCCTTAGGCAGTGGTGTAATCGGCTCTACTTCGAGACCAAGCTGGCGCAGTCGAGGCTGGCAGACGACAAGGAGTGGATCAAACAGGAGAAGGTCCGCCTGGAATACGGGGGAAAATTATTGGATGATAGGGAGAGCTTGACTCGTGCCCTCGACACTCAATCTCGGGTCATATATGAGCAGGCCAAGGCAGCTAATAGTGCGGCTGATGATTGCCAAGAAAGGCTTGAAGCCATTAACACTAGCCTCATCAAGCGCTGGGAGGCACTTGAGGAAAGGGAAAAGAAGCTCGAAGACGAAGAGCAAAAACTCCTAGAGTTGCGGGATGATGTCGTGAAGAGGGAGGAGGAGCTTGCTGAAAAGGTGGCTCTGGCTGACATGGGCCTCGAGGAACGCACCAAGAAATTGGAGGAGCGTTGCATTGAGGAGGAGGAGAAGGCCTAGGTGCGAGGGTAGGAACTCTACAAGCAAGAGTGTGCCATCGTTGCTAGGGATAAGAAAGTTAGGGGCCGGGAGAATGACCTGGTCGACCGCCGAAACAAGATCCACCTCCAGGAGGAGGAGCTCGGAAAACTGGAGAAGCAGGTTGCTAAAAAGATTCAGCAAAATGCCAAAGTGGTTGAGCGCCTTGCACGTGAGAATTCTGAACTGGCGGCGGCCAAAAGATCCTTGGAGGAACTGAAGGGCTTGAGGACTGTGGACTCCCTACAGGTTTGGGAGTTCCTAAGCAAAGCCAACGACACGCTAACACCAATGGGCTTCAGTCCCGTGCGTCCGGATGATCCGGAGTCGGAGCCGGACCTGGCGTTGCAAGCGTTGAGCTCGGCGGGTGACAAACTCTCCAAGGTGGGTGACACCATCGCGAACCAGTTGGAGGTTGAGGGGCAGTCCCTGGCAAAGAACATCGCAGAGTATGTGCTGACGTGCTACACCAGCCGGGATCCCCAATTTCCTCTAGACCCGGTGCTTGAAGGTCCCGTCGAAGGAGAAGGTGAAGCCACCCGAGCCAACGTGTCGGAGGTTGCTCAAAAGGTCGACCAGTTCTTCCATAGGGTCTAGGACCATCTTTGTAGCTCCCACTTGTATTCTCTCTTTCTCTTCCCCAATTTTTTAATCCCTTGTCTCTAGATGAATGAAATCCACAATTTATTAATGAATTTCATTTTTTGTCTTCAACACTTCTGTCTTCACTTGGCCCCTTGGTAGATGTACACAATTAGATTGTGAACATGTACCAAGAGGATATTGTATTTTGTTGAAGACTCGTTTGCTTCAAACTTGTAGAGTGTAGGTCCGAAGTCTTCGATAGTGAAGGCCCCCTGAGGTTTTCGGAGCTCGGAAGCTCCGGCATTGACTACCGTCGGAGCTTAGTAGCTCCGGTAATAGTCCCTATCAACGCGTAGAGCATCGATAGTTAACCCTCTGGGGTGTCGGAGCTTAGTAGCTCCGGCAGTGACCTTTGCCAACGCGTAGCTTGTCGGCAGCAGACTCCGCTTGTGGGGTCTTCTCACCATCTTTTATTTTGTGTCGACGGCTGGCCCCCCTATCTTTGCCGGAGCTTGGTTACTCCGGTAATGCTCGTTTTCAATGTTTAACATTGATCACAAGCCACCTAGGGGGAGTCAGAGCTTTGTTAGCTCCGACTTTTCTCCATCAACGTGGATTCTTTATTTTTCCTGCACACCAAAGCGAAGAAAAATAGTGAAATCCGCTCCTTGCCTATAACTTCGTCGCGGCTTACGATTCCGAAGAAAGTTTTAGGTCAAACACAATTCTGAATACAACCGAATGTGTTGCCTTCTTTCTTCTAGATCCAATTGTACTTGGACCCGCCTTACTTCGGCCTGCCGGGGTGTAGGTAGAGTGGCGTACTTAGGGTGCTTGACCAGGCTATGTCGATAGCACACTCCGGCCCTAGATTGGCTTGGCGGCATTCAGGCGAGTGGGCCATGAACAATATTTGAATCCAAAAGAATTGACAATACAACTCGCATTGTACATGAACTGGTCGAACTAAAATTTCTTAAGAATTGCACAACTTTGTTATAGACAAGAAAGAGAAAAATAAAAAATGTTGAGCCTGTAAAAAATAAATGCACGTGGTGTCCATTTCATATGAAGATGTCTTTCATTATAGGTCCGGGGTACAGGGGAAACAAGTACACTCTTAGGGTACAGAACCAAGCTAAGCGTGTTTCATTTCTCGTTTGACCCAGGGTAGCTAGCCACACTTTTAATTCTGAGACTGTGACAAGTGTTGCATGAACTTTCCGGACCTTCCGGGAAAGGTCCGACTGTTCTCCCGGAGGAACTACCCGACTCTGTACAATGACTCTATAACATACACCTCAAGTTACTACAGACTCACCTCCGTGATATTAAGTCTAGAACTTACGGAGGTGCTCAATATTGCAAGGATTTGGGAGAGGTGTCCCATCCTCGGAAGCCAAGCGAACGCTTCCGGGACGGGATACATTAATCACTCAGAAGGGTCCCTCCCAGCTGGGGGAGAGTTTGTTTAACCCTTCTCTGGATTGTATTCTCCGTAGCACCAGATCGCCTTCCTCGAGCTGTCGGTTGTGTACATGCCACTAATGATAGCGCCAAAGGGCTTGGCGGTATCGGGCATTCTGAACAACTGCTTGGCACCTTCCCTTCTCAAGGAGGTCTAGGTCTTCACGCCGGAGCTGGTCCTGCGTGGCTTCATCGAAGGTCCGGATCCGGAGTGACCCAAGGTGATTTCCGGAGGAAGGATTGCTTCAGCTCCTTACACCAGGAAGAAGGTTGTCTCTCCAGTTGACCGGTTTGGAGTTGTCTTGTTGGCCCATAGAGTGGGCGGAAGCTCTTCAATCTAGTTGGCTCCATGTTTTTTCAAGCGCTCATAGGTGTGCGTTTTGAGTCCTTTCAGGATTTCAGCATTTGCTCTCTCGGCCTGGCCATTGCTGACCGGGTGAGCTACGGAGGTGTAGCAAACTTGAATGTCGAGGTCTTTGCAATATCCTTGAAATGCAGAGCTTGTGAATTGGGTCCCGTTATCAGTAATTATTTTGCTTGGGACTCCAAATATGCATACAATGGACTGCAAAAAGTTGATAGCAGATTGCATATTTATTGTCACAACTGGAGTTGCTTCTGGCCACTTGGGAAAGGTCCGAGGATGTCCATCCCCCACACACCGAAGGGCCATGTAGGAGGTATCATTTGTAGAGGCTGAGCCGGTGTGTGAATTTGCTTTGCATGAAATTGGCATGCTTCACATTTCTTCACCAGCTCAGTTGCATTCTGGAGTGCTGTAGGCCAGTAGAAGCCATGCCGGAAGGCTTTACCGACCAGCGTGCGGGAAGACGCGTGGTTCCCACACTCGCCTCCATGGATTTCTGCGAGGAGCTTGCAGCCTTCTTCCCTTGTGAGCACCGCATTAGGACACTGTTGGCACCGCGCCGGTAGAGATCCTCTTCTACCAACGTTTATCTTTTAGCCAATCTGACTATCCGGTCAGTGGATACATCATCGTCAGGAAGGATGTTGTCTTTCAAGTAGCTCCGGATCTCCGAGATCCATGCATCGAAGCTAACTTGAGCATTTGAGTCTTGCGTGCTGGGTTGCTCGGAGCTTCCGGCACACCTACGACCCTTGGATGGCTGCCATGGTAATAGGGCCATCGGGACCATCAGCTTCGGGATGCTGATCTCGCCCCCTTCGCTCAGTTCGGCAGGCTGAGCTGTGGGTTTTGACAACCTCCGAACAAAAGTTCCGTCAGGAGATAGAGCTCCGGTTGACGCTTTCGTCGAGAGTTCGTCGGCTTCAGCATTGTGGACACGCTGGACGTGGTGGAGGTCTAGGACTTCGAAGTCCTTCTTAAGCCTCTGGACTTCAAGGAGGTAAGCAACTAGCTGGAGATTGTTGCAGGAGCATTCACCCTTCCCTTGTTTAATGATGAGCTATGAATCTCCCTTAACCAGCAGCTGCTTGACACCGTATGATAGTGCCACCTTTAGTCCGTAGATTAGTGCTTCGTACTCCGCCATGTTGTTGGTCGCCTTGAAGTCAAGGTGTACCATGTATTTTACCTTCTCCCCGGTTGGTGGGAGGAGAAGGATTCCAGCTCCGGCCCCCTGCTTTTGCATGGAGCCGTCGAAGTAGAGGGTCCAGTGAGGCTCGGTGATGACCGCAGCCTTGTGTTTCGGCTTCTACTCACTGGGGCCCCTAGGGTTTGATGGAGAGGGAGTCCATTCCGCCACAAAATTTGCCAATGCTTGACTCTTGATTGCTTGTCTTGGAATGAATTCGAGATCGAATTCGGCCAATTCTCCTGCCCACTTTGCAATATTCCCAGGTTAATTGGGATTATGCAAGATTGCTCGAAATGGGTAAGAAGTCACCACTGAAATCTTGTGAGCTTGGAAGTAATGGTGAAGCTTCCTGGAGGCGATAAGAACTGCATATAGCAGCTTATGCACCTCTAGGTATCGAGTCATGGCGTCATGAAGTACTTCACTGATGAAGTACACTGGGCGTTGGATGGTCCGGACCCTCCCGGAGGGGCCCGGAGCTTTCTCTTCATTGACCCGGATCCTCCCAGAGGGATCCAGACCTTCTTTGGGGACATCCGGGTCCTTGCTGGAGGGACCTGGAGCTTCTTCAGAAGCGACCTGGACCCTCCCCGAGGGGTCTGGGTCTTCTGAAGTAACTTCTTGTAGACTCAAGTCTAGGAACTGGGATCCAGACTCGCTTTCAGGAACCTCCGGACCCTCCCAGAGGGGTCTGGATTCCTGAGCATGGGATGGTTCTGGTCTCTCTGCAACCAGGACCATACTGATGACTTCGTCAGTTGCTGAAGTATAAAGCAGCAAAGGCTCACCAGGGTTCGGAGCTACCAGAGTTGGTAGGGTGGTGAGGAGCTGTTTTAGCTCCTGGAACGCCTTTTCTGCTTCTTCAGACCATTGGAATGGTCCGGACTTCCTCAATAACTTGAAGAAGGGAAGTGTCCGTTCTGCCAGTCTTGAAATGAACCAGCTGAGGGCTGCTAGACATCCAGTCAGCTTTTGGACATCCTTGATGCGGGCTGGTGGCCGCATGTCTTCAATGGCTTTGATCTTCGCCGGATTAGCCTCTATGCCCCGGTGATTTACCAGAAAACCAAGAAGTTTTCCAGAGCTAACCCCGAAGACACACTTGTCTGGGTTTAGCTTTGTGCGGGTGATCCGCAGCTTGTCGAAGACAGCCTGTAAGGTGTGAAGGTGTGACTCCTTGTTCTTGACCTTGACCACGATGTCATCGACGTACACTTCCACTATGTCTCTAATGAGTTCTTCAAAAGTTTTGTACATAGCTCGTACAAAGGTTGAAGCTGAATTCTTGAGACCAAATGGCATGGCTGTATAACAGTACAATCCATCTACTGTGATGAAAGAGGTATTCTCTTCATCTTCCCTAGACATTCTGATTTGATGATACCCAGAATATGCGTCTAGGAAACACAGTAATTCACACCTGTAGGTGGAATCCAATATCTGATCTATTCTAGGTAGTGGGAATGGATCTTTTGGACACGCCTTATTTAGTGTTGTGTAGTCAATACACATCCGAAGATTCCCGTCAGCCTTGGGCACAACGACTGGGTTTTGCCAGCCATTTTGGATGGAAGACTTCTCGGATGAATCCAGCTTCGAGCAACTTCTTCACTTCTTGTCGAATGAACTTTTGTTGCTCCACAGATTGCTTCCGAGGCTTCTGTTGCATGGGCCGGGTGTCAAGGTAGATCTTCAGATTGTGCTCAATCACTTCCCTGGGGATCCCAGGCATTTGTGACGGCTGCCAGGCAAACAAGTCGACAGTAGCCCGGAGGAAAGCGATGAGCGCGAGTTCCTATTTGTCATTCAGTCCCCCCGATATACGGGTGGTCTGAGCGGCATCGGAACCGATTTGGATGACTTTGATGGGAATGTCGGTGTCGCCTCTTGCCTGCACATGAGGTGCAGAAGTTGAGCCTCGTTGACGAATGCTCGGGGGTTTTGGAGCTTGCTCCTGCCTGGAGTACTCCTCTTTTTTCGAAGTAAGCGCATGAAGTTCTTCCAGAGAGGTTACTCCGACAGTGCGATCCCTGCGAATCTGGAGAACGCCTACTGGTGTTGGCATCTTTAACACCAGGTAGCCATAATGAGCAGCCGCCATGAATTTGTACAAGGCAGGCCTACCCAAGATGGCATTGAAAGGTAAGTTGATCTGAGCAACGTCAAATGCCATCTTCTCAGTGCGATACTTCTCTCGGGTCCCGAAGGTAATGGGGAGAGTAATAGCACCGAGTGGGGTAATAGCTCCCGAACCTACTCCGGAGAAAGGTCGGGAGGGGTGAAGATCCGAAGGTCGGAGCTGAAGCTTGGTAAAAGCTTTGAAGCTTATGAGGTTCAGCCCTGAACCTCCGTCTACCATAACATGGTGGAGCTGAATGTTATTGATGGTAGGAGATACCATCAATGGTAACTAGCCTGCTGCAACCATGCTTCGAGGGCAGTCCGAAGCATCAAAAGTGATGGTTGTGTCCATCCACTTCCGATGAGGCTCCGCACTGGCTGTAGGAGCTACAGCGGCCATGTCCCGACACATTGTATTGAGGACGCGGCAGGAGGTGATGTCCCATGATCCTCCAAAAATGGTGTTCATGGTCTTCCGACGCTCGTTGTCAGAGACGTTAGAATCGTCGTCGACGGAGGTGTAGACGGCCTTCAGGACCTTTTTAGGATCCTGAAAACCTAACTCCTCTTCAGCCGGAGCTTCGTCAACTTTTTGTTTTCCTTCCCTCTGTCAGAAAGGAACTTCTTCGCGGCACTTGTTGTAGCGCTCGGCAAGGTTTTGGACCTCCCGCAGTCTTCCAAACTATGGCTGTCCGTCTTATGAATTGGACACCACAACTTGGGTTTGCCACCGTCTTCAGAAGACGGTCGAGGTTGCTTCTCGGGGCGTGGCCCCCGGCCACACGGAGCTGCAGCATTAGTGCGCTGGCCGACGGCTTCTTCTTGCCGTTGGTCTTTTTCTTCTTTTTGCCACTCCCGGGGGTAGTGGCTTCGCCTTTGGAGGATTTCTTGCGATCCTACAGAGGTGGTTTGGAGTGCATTTCACGGCCCTCAGCAGCTCTGGCACATTTGTCGGCCAAGCTAAAGAGTTCCGTGACACTGGTGATCTCCTTGATCGCTAGTTTCTCCAACATCTTCTGATCCCATATGCTCTGTCTAAATGCCACAATGACAGAAGCGCTAGAGATAGAAGGGATAGTGTTTCGTACCTGAGAGAATCTTTGGATGAATGATCGTAGAGATTCTCCCCCTTTTTGCACGACTGCAAAAAGGTCTAGTTCGGTGCCTGGTCGTGTGTATGAACTCCCGAAGTTGGCGGTGAACTGTCTGCACAACTCCTCCCAACTATTGATGGAATTGGGTGGAAGGCTCATAAACCAGGACCAGGCGGTCCCAGTTAAAGCCACTGGAAAATAGTTGTCCATTACGGCCTCATTTCCTCCAGCTGCCAAGATAGCAATGGAGTAAATCTGAAGAAATTCGACGGGATTAACGGTCCCGTCAAACTTCTTCGGCAGGTGAGGCCGGAATTTCTGTGGCCACCTGACCATACGCAGATGCATGGCCAGGGCTGAATAGCCTCCTCCTACTCCTTCAGGAGCAGGAATCTCCTGAGCTTCTCATCTTTCACGAGCACGCTCGATATGGACTCAGCCGTCTCGTTGACGGTATCGGCGATCAAGCTCCACCCGGAGGTCATGAGTTGAAAGCCTTGATATCGTGTGAGTGCGTCGCGCTGCGGAGGGCAACAACGTCACTTGCTGTGACGCAGCACGTCTCCTGTTGTTGGAAATGTGCGGACCAAGTCTGCCGGACAAGGTCCGTCGCTGCGACGGGGCCCGTCCCGAAGGAGGAGGACCCTGGTTACTGATGCGGTCGGCTACTGCTGCAACCAAGTGTTCCACATTGGTCCTCCACTGCTCCATTGCATCCCGGGGTGCGTCCAGAGGTGGTGGGCGCTGAAGGATAGCACGTGCTGCATGGAGCGCGTGTTCTGGGTTGTCATGATTCGCCGACGCATTGATTGACGCTGGTGCACCATCGTGCTGCCCAACTTGATTTGCTTGTGGAGGCGGTGGTGGTGGAAGTGTGACTCCTGCTGGAACTGAGGTTCCTACTGGTGGCTGCATATTGGAGGGATTGCCCCCAGCAGCTTGAACAGCGGGATGACCATTGGATGATTCAGCAGCTGAGTTCTCCATTCTTGAAATCTCAGGTGCCCCCCTACCTGGCGTGCCAACTGTCGGTGGTTTTGATCCGACAGATCTCTCGACACTACTAAAAGTGTTTGCGCAGTTTGAAGTTCGGTGTGGGCGCGTGGAGATTCAAGAAGGTGAAATGTAAAATGACACAGGAGACACAAATATTTACGTGGTTCGGGCCGCCTGAGCGTAATACCCTACTCCACGGGGTGTGTTGGTGTTGTATTGGATGTATGAACTCAACTCAGGTGACGTGAGTTGGGCGCGCGTGTGAGCCGATCAGACCAGATCAGATGTCTTCTATGTATCGTCGGCCTGTTCTTTTATAGTACAAGGACAGGCCGTTACAAGTTGGCCTGGCCCGACATGTGGCCCCAGCAGCTACTAATATCGATACACATTTGATGCGCTTAATTACCATTATTGACCGAGTTACGGGCTTTGACAGCGTCATTACTGGTAATAAGGGTCGTCCGATCGTGTGTCATTAACATAGTATTAATGACACTTAATCGGGTCTTGAAGTCCTTGATTCTCCTTTGAAGATCCGGAGCCGTTGTGGATTCTACCAGAGCATTGAGGCTGAAGATCCGACGGTTGGACACATGGCAGCTCCGGAGCATACTGTGGGGAACAGATAGGTCCGGTGCCACCAGACACGTGTCAGTTCTGAAGCTTCCCTCGGTCTGGGGTTAGGTCCGGAGGTCCCGTTATGGTACATAGCCCGGAGCTTCCCCCTTGTGGGCAGTAGCTCCAGTTTGATGGTACACGTGGCGACCCTGGGACTAACCATGTTGGGGAAGCGGGTCCGGTTATGTCTGACATATGGGCCTCCGAAGGTCTTCAAATCAAGTAGATGACATTTCCTTGAGATCTTTGCAATCTCATGTGGTATACGGTACTCAGGGTACCGACAATGTCCAATCCTTGTGAATCCAAAACTATAAGGTTGGCGAGGAAATCTACCCCCTTTATTTTAAGACTTACTTCTAGACATACTATATTTTTCCTCATCTCTCCTCCAGGAGAACTAACAATCAAAGTATACTTCATTTGTGTTATAGGCTTACCATACTTTGCGACATACTTTGATGAGATGAAGGAATGAGATGTTCCAAAATCAAATAATATAGTACAAAGGTTGGAGTTTGGAAGAAACATACCAATCACAACATCATCAGCTTGTTGGGCCTCCTCTGTAGATACATGGTTCACCTTGTCACGGGCGAAATTTTGTGGTCCACGGTTGCCTTGAGTTGCTCCTCCATTAGGTCTAGGATTCTTCCTCGGAGCATTGTTCATTGGTCCTTGAACAGACTTTGGGCACTAATTAGAAAAGTATCCCACTTGACCACAAGTACATCATGTATTGTTACTAGTAGCGCCAGAAATGTTTGGGCAAGGCTCATTTTTAGCATAGGCACCCATATTAGGACCAGGTGCAGGCAGCATGTGTAAGCGAGGAGCTTGCATGGGAGGTCGTTGCTGCATTGGATGATTTGGGCGGGATGGATTCGCTGGGCGAAAGCAGGAGCAGACGTGCCGTAGTATGGTGCATTTTGTGCCGTAGTATGAAGCAAACATTGCTTCCTTGTGGCTGTCTCTAATATGTCCTATTCCTCTTTTCGTATTGTTCTATTTCACGGACCTTGCTTTCAACCACAATAGACTTGTCAACAAGATTCTCGGAGTTTGCATAGTCACCGTTGAGCAATTGAACTTGAATTTCATTATTCAGACCCCTGATAAACAAGTATTGCTTCCTGCGGTCTGTATTGATGTCCTCTGGAGCATATCTTAACAGTTGTGTGAACTTATTGAGATACTCAATCACACTCATCCTTCCTTGCCTGAGGCTTTCAAATTCCTGCCTCTTCAGTATCATGAATCCCTCAGATACATAGTGTGAGCGGAAACTCTCCTTGAATTCAGCCCAAGTGATTCTCTCTTGATTAGCATGGACATTGCAAAGAACTTCCCATCAATCGGCGGCAGCTCGAACTAGTTGGTGTAATGCAAAGAGAACCTTCTCCTGGTCACTGTATTGAACAATAGCAAACTTCTTCTCACCAAATTTCAGCTAGTCATCAGCTTCCATAGGGTCGTTGGCTTGAGCAAAAGTAGGCGGTCTGGTCCTCATAAACTCTCCCATGTAGTTGTGGGGCGGTGGTGGCACAGGCATGTGCTTCTGGTTGTTGTTGTTGGCTTGCAGCTGTCCCAGGATTTGCATCATGGTCTGCATGAGCTGGTTTTGGATAGCTATGAGACGCTCTATGTTGGTGGCATCAGGTCCAATGTTGACATTCATAGAGACCTCAACATTGTCATCATCACCATTGACGTTCCTTTGGTTGCGGGTTACCCTCGGTATCCGTGGGTGGAAAAAGAGTACGATATGGAAGAATTCAGAATTTGAAAGAAAACGTCCGCAAACTATATGCATCAAGGTGTATGAAACAATGTAACTCTCTTTATTGATATAACCCTATATGAGGATATGGACAAGGGTCGAAGCATCCCACATCCCTCTACTACGTGCACATGTGGACAATCGCTGAAGCTTCCACAACTCACACCAAGCACACAATCACAAGCACATACCATAGAAAATTTAGCACACCATACTAACTATAGCTATTACGATATAAACATCTTCAAAACTTCTCAACAGGAGACGTAGACTTAGTTGTGAGAGCCATGACTGTTTTGGTCGTGTGGCGGTGAAGGGGACGGCGACGGCGAGTCATACATGAGCACACGCCAAGGTGAATTGGCCGTCCATTTAGGTCCTGGTGCACTTGCCACACCATTGGTCTTCATGTTGGCACGGACCTCCTCTTTCCTTTCATGATGTAGTCTCTTGCGGAGCTAGCATATCTCTTCTAGAGCGTCGGCATAGCGATTTCCCAGATTCACAAGCAGCCTATAAGACCTGCCAATGGTATGAGGGTCGGACTGAGCTCCTTCTTGTGGTCTGATGATTTCCATCGTTCCACTCTTGTGACGCGGGTGTAATGCAAAGCTAGCACCACTAAGCTGCTCAGGTTGGAGTGACACAATCTGGTGAGTGCATCCCAAGTAACATCATCAATAGCTTGCTCCCTGGTGGATCTCCATGTAGGTGCAAAATGTCGGGTGATCACAATGTCCTTAGCAAGAATTGTAACTTGAGCTTTCCATTCATCACGCCCATAGCAAGGAATCCTCTTAACATAATACTCCAGTTGCATATTGCATCGGTCAATGAACTCTTTCAATTCCTTAGCTGCAGATCCTCCATCGGTCCCATTAGAACGGAATTCTTGAGCAAAAAGAAAAACTGAACCCTTACCCTCCTTTCTTGCTTGAATCGGAGCAGTTGTATTTTTCTGGACTGGGGTACATACTCTTGAGCTGCAGGTTCATCCTTTTGAATTGCGGGCTCATCTTCTTGGTTGCCTCCTTGTGGCTCATCCTCATGGGGCTCCCCATTCTTATGTGCTTCATCTTCATCTTCCCCATGTGACTCATCTTCATCTTTACCATCACCATTGAACTCCACCTCTTCAGGATCTTCCTCCGTAGTGTTGGAGTGCTCATGCTCAACCTCCTTTGCGGGGAAGCTCACTTCCTCCTCCTCTTGGACTAGTTCCCTTGGTTCGTTGTAAGGCATAAGCCTGCTTCCAAGAGGTGTCATACGGGGTTACATGCGCACCATCATTTAGTGCCAGTCATTTATGGAGAAAACATGCGAACATTAGAGGAAAGTGAAAATGCAAATTCTGAATTTGCAGTAGTCATAAAACAAGGTAAGAGGATGTGCAATAGCTCGAGAAGATGGAAAAGAGGTAAAAATTGCAGCAGCAGCAAAACCATACATTTTTCTATCAAAATATAACTAGTAATGAGTAAAATAGTGCAAAAATAAGAAATTTTGAAGGGAAGGAAGTCCTAAGTGGGTTATGGTGTCCAAGTATGGCGCATATATGAGCCCAAGATGTTCAACACACATACACGAGTGCGTCACAAACGATATTCAGATATTAACCATGTTTCGATAGTAAATAGTACCTTATTACAATATCCAAATAGTCTCGAATACATGTTCTAATAATACTGCAGTGGAAAAACTAAGCACTAGCATACTCCATCTCCACGGGCATTTGATGGTAACATGCACGCCTAGTACTCCACATTCCTCCGAATACTTGAAATATTCACCTGTTACTGAATTAATGTGGAAATATCAAGGGTGAGCACATGTCGTACTCAACAAGTGTGGGAATGTATGACATGTAGCTTGAACAAGGACGATAGTAATGGTTTATTGCAGAAAAGTACATTTCATTCATAAAACTAAGAAAATGCAACTTACGATTACTATATGAGGTCAATTCTCATCATAACCCCAATAACCATCAATACTATACAAATTCCAACATATGTCATCACCATCCCTTCAATGACCAACCGACACGATTAACCATAGCAATCCATATTTTCCTATGACCATTCATATTCAATTGATCATAACCGAACTCATATCCCAATCCCAATTCCAATTCCAATTCCAACCATTATAAAATACTCAGGTCCATAAATCTAATCATGTGAGGGTTCAGGTTGCTCATAACCGGGAGCGCGACTATCATGATAGCTTTACACTTTGCAGAGGTGGCACTACTTTACCCACAAGTTCGTGATTTCAACATTTTTCGACGACTAAGAACTTCCATTATGCTGCCTCACACTTCTCTCAGTGTGTGGCCAAGAGATCACAAAAAAATGCCTTTACAATGTGACTGCCAGCATGTGCGAACCCGCTAAGGACTCACTGGAGGTGATGTCTTACAACTAAGGACATCCATCCAAGGGCCCCCTCTTCTAACGTTCGGATCCAACGGTAGTCCACCACTATTGCAAACCCAACCGACTCCCATTTCTCGAGCCTTCCATATGATTCGAATGATGCTGGCAATACGCTAATTAATTGGCTAAGCCGCACCCATACTTTGCCCTGTGGTGGCACTATAATCCTGTGTGGTCACTCCATGAATCGGTCCTAAGATCTAAAGGAAGCAAAATCACCATACCATCCAACCCATTCCACATAGTTGGCTAGTTTAGATCCCTAGGTTCCATGTTGCTAAAGGGTCATTATCATCAATTCACATATATAGTTCATATGTTCATTAGTCCATAATTAAGTTATTTGGCTATTCCCAATCTCAATTAAGTAGAGCGGAGCAAAAGTGTAAAATACCATTCCCGACTCTCTACATTACTTCACAAACAACAAGGATGGGCATACAAGTCTAGTAAACATCTATTCATGGGTTTTCCCATCAATTTGACACAAGCATGTCAGTTCAAAATAAAACATTTCAAAACAGGATCAAAATGTTCAGGGGCACTTGCCTTGCTTGGGTGGATGGTTCGGATCGAGAGCTTCAACGTTCAGGTGCTGAAGGTCCTCGTAAGCACCTTCTAGAGCGTTGCCTTCTATTCTGCGTGACAAAAATGCAAAAAAAGCATTACAATAAAAAAAATGCTCATATATTACACAATATGCCATGATATGCATCAATTTTTCAATTATGAGGTACTATACGTTGTTAAGTTACTACTATTGCTTACTCACTAGTAACAAATAAGTTTTACGTGTTCGAGTAAGATTCGAGTCATTTCTAGGATAATTTGGGAAGCTTCAAGAATTTCAATAATTCAGAGTCCGAACTAGTTCGCAAGTAGGTCGGACATGTCCACTCTGGACCGGACAAGTCTGCAATGGTCCATGGTTTCGCAAACTTCTCAACTAGGGCATAGTTTGAATCAAGTGTAGGGTCAAATCGATGTGGAAAGTTGGATCTAAGATACTTACCATGAATGCAATGGTCAATGGTCGAAGAATGGGTGTAACACGTGAAACTTGACATCTAAATCCATTGACGATGAATAGGCGGCAAGACGTAGAAGAAGGACATTGATGTTGAAGAGTTGATGAAGAAGAATGCAGCAGAAGTGATGATCTTGCTTGATCCTTCCTTTTCCTTCTTCTTCTCCTTCCTTCCTCCTCCTCCTCCTCCTCTTCCTTCTCCTCTCTTCCTTGCATCTGGAGCTCCATCTCTTGACGGCGGCTCACTATGAGACGGCAGGGTGGTGGAGTTTTTCTCACGTGGTCAGGGGTGAGAGGAGGGCTTTGGGTTCTTTATATAGGGAGTGGTGGGGCTAGGGTGGAATCGTAGTAGGAGTTATGGGGGCGGTTAGGCGCCTTGGTGGGGTCCCACTTGGGCTCTTCGAGGGTGGGGCACGATGTTCTAAGGTCCAAGTATGTTAATCACCTAATAAAACATCGTGGGGGAAAATAGGAACCTGAGTCGAAACCCTAGAAATTGGACTAGTCCGTATGAGGACCGAACAAGTCCGTTTTTTTCCTCTGTTGTCACAACAGACTAGTTCGTTATTAATGGACAAGTCCGCTGTTCCACAACGAAAAGGGATCACGGACTAAAATGCAATTATCTGGGGCTTTACAATTTCAATATCAGACTAGTACGTAAAATTAACGAACAAGTCTAGATTAGAACAGTAGCAAAATCGGACTAGTCTGCACCGAATAACTGACAAGTCCGTTGCTCCGAAGAAACTGAATTTGCCAGAGCAGATGGGTATATCGGACTAGTCCGGGGTGAGGTGAGGACAAGTCCGTACCCAGAATTGATTTTAACGGTTCTTTTTCCTCTAATTCATTTTAATATTGTTTCTTTTTGTAGTGTCTCATGCTCAACATGTATGGGGATGAATGCATGGCATGATGAATGAAAATGAGGTTGTTACACCCATGCATCCTCCAGCTCCAGGTTCAACCTTAGTGAGGAACCTACGCCGGCCAACAACGGAGCCACCTTTGCCATTGGATCCATCATGGTGTTGGACGTAGCACCTCTCATCGTGATCCCACCGCTTGGAATGCCCCATGGACGTATTCCCGCTCGTCACAGCATGGCTCTCTCGCTCTCTCCTCGTGGAGCGCCATTGAAGTCACAAACCTCAACGCGACGTCTGACAACAGCGACTCTCAAGCCCATTGTGATTCGTCTTTTCCATGGAAAAGAGAAGTTCGTCCCATGCTTCATCCTAGCGAGAAGTACACGGGCATGCTCAAGATGAAGATGGGCGACGTAGTGAGCCACCAGTATGAGTCGCCAACACGAACCTCGCCGGAGCTTACGAACAACCGTTTCATAATCCAAGGCATGAGAATGTCGAAAGGTTATGGAAAAGGTCTATACAAGTGTGTGGACAACATAGCCATGGAGGAGTCAACGGGCTCGTCTCCCTGCAGGGTGAGGCGTCACTTCTCACCACCTGCTATAAAAGGCCTCTAGGCCAATATCAAAGCAGTGATGAGAAATCCCCCCGTGCTGATGCAGTGCAGCTAGCTAAAGAGATAGCAAATCTCCATTTGGAGAACGAAAAGCTAGCGCGCACGATCGCCGAAGCATGCATCAAGAGGGTGGAACTCAAATGTTATATTGATGCCCTTAAGGAGGGGATTGGTGTCCGCCATGGCATAAGTGCCAAAGTTAGGTGCCTATGTGAGGCCGTAGGGATGACCCACATCCACAAGGCACCATGAGTAGACACTCCATTAGGCCTTGGGTGCTTACCTCTTAGTTTGCTTTATTTCGTTTTCATTCCAATATTTGTAATTCAATAATGTAAGGACCCCTAATTTTTATTCAGTAAAGTGAACTTACCAATTAATCTAACACCGATAAAGTTCCCATCTTTTGTTTATTTTGTGTCGAATAAAGTTTCCAGGAACAAGTGTGGGGAGGAGTCCCTTCATGATTTTGCGACATATAGATTGCGCGTTTCACGTGAGAACACGTCGCGATCAAACACGCAAGAATATATCACGAAGCTGAGCACCAGAGGAGCCAGCCAGGGGTCGATCGAACCTCTAGGTCGGCCGACCTAGTGGTGGCCCCTCTCGGGCCGTTTCTCTTTGCAGCATCGGTTTGCATCTCCTATCCCCTATCCCTTATGATACACTGCAAATTAAGTTGACATTTTTTATGCATTCATGTGAAACCTCTCTAAAATGAACTCTATTAAAATAAACAATTAAATTTGCTTAGATATGATATTAGTATAACTTGTATTTTGATTTCACTACCATGTTTCTGGACCCACATGATAAATTAGGATAACATGTCATCTAAGTTTTTGCTTAGTGTGATATGGTGAGTAAAATGAACCCATGAATAAAACCATGCTTGCTTGAAATTGATTTTGAATTTTGCACAATTTTTGAAGTCTTAAGTTTTTGCCTTCCTCTCTCGTTGGAATTAAAATACCCATCATGGCCATATGACACAAATATTGAAAACTACATGCATATGCCACTTCAAATTCTCATTGAACTTTGTCAAACTATTGACCCTATCGAGTGACTTGCATGAAATCTTTGATTAGGAAT
The DNA here is from genome assembly GCA_036927565.1 of Tuctoria greenei. Classification (NCBI taxonomy): domain Eukaryota; kingdom Viridiplantae; phylum Streptophyta; class Magnoliopsida; order Poales; family Poaceae; genus Tuctoria; species Tuctoria greenei. The sequence continues at coordinate 163,417,060 of JAYESD010000002.1, read as the reverse complement.
TCCTTGTACACTCTACAATTTTCCATGATTTTCATTCATCCGCCATCAAAAGATACTCGATGAATTTTTTTGCAAAATCCTCTCTATTAAAAAGATGCATAAAAACAAGTAGAATGCATGGCTATAAGAGCTATAAATACAATTCAAAGAGAGAGAGAGATAGGGAGGGAGGGAGAGAGAGGCAATAAGTAGCCATGCTTCATCCTTGCACTAAAAGAGAGTGATCAAATGGGAGTCATCACTACCACTCATCATCCACCATCCATAATAAGTGCACAAGATTTTCTTTAGTCATTGGTTTTTATTGTCTGGTCTTCTCACATGGATCTTTGTTTTTGACTTGGCAATATATGAATTGCAAGTGTGCTACTCTTTATCTCTACCAAGCTCCACGAAAAAAGCCATATTTAGTTATAGGAACATAAGTGGCAAAACTATGCCAATGTGAGGATTCAAACACTTTGAGTGAGTTGAGAGAATTCAAATGAGAGGAAGAAGGCATTATTCCTTTAACATTCGAGATATAGATTTTTTTCTATGTTATTTCAGCATAAGGTAATCCGGGTGAGATGCGCCCAACCATTCCACCTCTCAAACACCCAACATGATGTGGTAGCCACAACACGGAAAGGGTTCATGAACAAAGGTATGAACTAAAATACCTTGTATACTTCTTTCATATTCAAAGCAAAATTTTAACTTATCACTTAGCTCTTCTTGCCATCACACGAGGACGAGCAAAGGACTAAGTGTGGGGGAGTTTGTTGACAGTCCTTAAAATGCAGCAACTAGTGTCATGATTTTGGGTTTTGAAATAGTTAAGTTTGTGAGATCATGACTTACTTAAATTGAAAATTACATTTGATCTCTAGCATGGCTTACACTACTTTATGTATTTCATTGATGTGATAATGTAAGGTACTTGATAGTATGACTTGGATGAGCTTTCCTTATACGTATATGTTATAATATGCTCATAACAACTAAAGGGGGAGAGATAATTTGTTTATATGCTCATGACTTGCTGAATACATTGTCAAAGGGGGAGAGATAAGCATGAAGAGAAAGAGAATATGTGCATAAGGAGAGATAATAAAGGGGGAGAGATAATATGGGATAATTTTTGGATTTTCTTCTCATTTTACTTTTGATTTACAAAGAGGGAGAAATTTCCTTCAAAAGTTTTATGTGAATAAGCCAATGTTCGGATTTTAAATGGTGTTGCCAATGCATTCATCAAGGGGGAGATTGTAAGACCTATGTGTGTTGAATACATTGGCTTGTAGTGAATACACTTGCTTTGACGATAAAAGTTTTGAATATCACCAAAACACCTTTTTATTGAGGTCCGACTAGTTCTGGTTAGTTCCGGCGCAAGGTTATACTAGCTTTTGTTAGCTCCGGCTCAAGGTCCGGGTTGCTCTGGCAAGGTCCGGAACTTGACCGCAATGCTTCTGTTTTTCATTTGCAATGTTTCGTACTTGCTTTACATCTCTGGAAAGATTTCTTAGTATTCATTTCCTAAGTATTTGGTGCATTTTTGGTTGACATGAATGATATTGTGTTAGTGTGTTTGTGCAACATGCTTATGTGAGGTTCTCACGTAAGGTGTTGTGTTCGGAACTAACTTGAGTCAAGTCGAGGACTTGGGCTCGTATGGATTGGTTGTTTATTCATGTCCAGGTGTTGCTTGAGTTCAAGACATGGCTGGTGATGGGATCCATTGGACTAGTCTCAGGGAGGAGATGAGGTTCCAACAACCAAATTCAGGAGGAATTGTGGTTGAGCTGATCAGGATGCTGCGCAGCATGATTGAATCAAGAACAATGCATGTGAAGGTATTGTGGACGTCATTGGAAGATGTTTGCACGTGTGCAAGGAGTGCATGGATGTGGCTACATGGTTCCGAGACGTGATGAAGATATGTGTACGTAAAGAGTTGGTCGGAAAGGTCCAACCGACTAGGTTATGGACTCAGGCTGCGGCTGAGTCGGGTTTGACTCAAATATGGAAAGATTTGAGTTGCTTATTATAGGATTTCATGTGGGTCACGAATTTGAGTTGTTTAGGAATGAGGGATACGTTCCTAAGGTGTTTGGAAGTCTTAATATTGCTTCTATCTGCATATAGAAGAATCCTAGGCAGTTATGAAAAGTTACGATTCGTGAACAGAGTAGGATTAGGTTCCTGATTTGAGTTTAGTTGGCTTTCGAGCTGGTTATATAAGCAAGGGAGCCCAGAACTCGTGGTGCACAAATTTGGGGCTGTTCCTCTTGTGTTCTATTGAATAAATTTTGTAGTTTGAAGGAACTTTTATGCCTTGTTCGTCCGAGTTGTTACAGACAAGTTTTACTCGTCGAGTTTCTGGACAGCACTACTTGATTAGAAAATGCATCAATTGAATATATTTCAACAAGTCGCTACTTGATAGATGAGGACTATCTAGTGCAAGAAGAAACTCTTAAACATGATCTAGATGGATCCTTGGTGTTTTTTCTATCTCGGCTATGTGAATGAGATCCAGTTATCTAACCCGTATTTTGATTTATAGAAATGTCGGCAACTAACCATTGCTCTTCAACCTATCTATGAGGCCTGTTGGAGTAATATTTCTGGCAAGATCACAAGAAGCTGTTCAAGAAGAGCAACCATGGAGATGCCTCCACAATCTACTCACGCCTATGAGTACCAAGAGGAAGTTGATTCGACGGGTGATGCACAAGGCTAGACCCAACCTCAAACGTATGAGGCCGGACGATCGTCGTGGCAAGAGTAGACTACCTACAGAGGGAGAAGGGACTCCTACGGTTCAGTCTGAAGCTCTAGTAGATTGCCTCCTCCACTGATGAGTACACGTCATTCTTTCTCGGCCCCTGGTTCTCGTGACCTTGGCTAAGGAATGGTGGAACTCACACAACAGATGTAAGATCTTGAAGTGAGGACGGGCGACATCCTTAACAACCTTCAAGACCACATCCAAGTTACCCATGAGTGGCAGCAACAATTCAACGCGCAGTTCAACAACGTCAATGCCACGTTGCAACAACAATAGGGTGACCTCATGTCCTACTTCCGTCATCAAGGGTTTCACCCCCACCACAAAGATTTTTGAAGAACAAGCTTAGGGGAGGACCCCCACTTGACATAACTTGTATTACACCCCATTTGCATTACATTATTTTATTTCTTTCTTTCCACATCATTTTCATCTAAAAAATAAATATATTATAGGTTAGGTTAATAAAATAAAGATATGCGGTAAGAATATTTTTCCTTTGCATAAGTTGAAATGATGAATAGTTGTTCTATTTTATTTTTCCTTAGCCCCTTGCATACAACTTTTTATTCTCCAGGTGTTGCGTTTATTGACTTAGATACTCTTGCCTTAAAACTTGGAATTTGTGGATAGCAAAGGCTTAATCCAACTCTAGGTTGTTGAGGGATAAGATATGGTGATAAAAGCTGCAAAAATCCTAGTTAAAAGTGAAACTTGATCTGCCAGAGAAATTCAAAAATGGAAGTTCCTTATTTCATATAAATTCCTACCAAATCTATATGACTATTCAAATTTGACAAACCCGATGCATATGCTATTTGCTTTCACATTGAGCCTAGTCAAACTAGTATAGACCTATGTGTAGGCTTGCAAATGGGCCGAGTGAGCTCGAGGGCCGATTGGACCTCCTATCTATTGGGCTGGAGAGATTAGGATCAATATGGGCTGTTAAAAGAAAAGGATCAGATTGGATCCAATCGTGATTAAAAATAATAGGATTTTAGATAAGGACCGTTTATGAAAAAAGGGCCCAACCCATGGATCGTTGCCCATTTTCTGCTACTAGGGTTGGTTCACACACATCAGGCGCGGATCGAGTGAGGTTCGCGCGTGCGTCGGATTCACGTCCGGCGAGCACCCGAAGTTTCCAACGCGCGACTACAGATCTGCCCCATGCTCCTAGTTTCCTTCTTCTTTGAGACACCCCCCCCCCTCCCGGTGCCTCCTAAGGATGATCTGGTATGCTCTGTTGATCGCGAGCGCTCAGGTCTGGATCTTGTTTGGCATGAAGCCCTAGGCCACGAATGAGGTCCGTGCCAAGTCTCAATTCTGGTCAGTGCCTTGTACTCTGGTCTCGATGCCGATCCTATAATTGTGTCATGCATGTTTTTTTTACGGTGGCTTTTGTCAGGTTCGTGTCCAGGTACTTTGTCAGGAAGCTGAAGAAGGTTAAGAAAAGCAATGGTCAGGTTCTTGACATCAACGAGGTAAGCGTTTACCTGTTACCATGAATGATGCGACACTTCCTGAATTCGTATGATTAGAATGGTTTATTTATCGCGAATGTGCCGTAAATATCGCGTTCATTTTGTTAATTGGATCGCAGTTAGTGATACTTGAGATTGTTGTGTGCTGTTCTACTCAGTGGCGAAGCCATGTTAATGGTAAGGATGCAAATGCACCCACACTAAAACAAAGTTTACACTAATATTCATATTGTCATCATTTATTTAGCTATGCTGTCCAATTAGCCCAAAGAGCTGCACCCACCACAATTTTGCTCCAGCTTTGCCACTGATTCTACTGGAAGTAGTACTACGGTCAACTGGGCATTTTACTTACACATGTCAAAGCGAATTATCAGCATTTTACTGACAATTGTTAAAGTAAAAAATGACACAAATATCGGCATCCTCTTTGTTCGTTCCGTATTGTTTATGACCGTGTCTTTGTTCCATACGAAGTTGTTGTTTTTGAGCGTATTGCAAAAGAAACCTGCGAGAGAAACTTTTATACTGCTCTAACTGATTTTTGTTTCTTCAGCTGATGCATTGGTCAACACCGGTTTAGCGTAATTGGTTGCCGAGTCTTCACGTAAACTTGAAGCTTATTGATTGCCGAAGGAAGCAATAGTGCAGGTTAGACCATCTGTTTGTCTTCACACTAAGCTAAGCTTATTATTTGCTCACTGTTTGCACCAGTACCTAGGTAGTTCATGTCTGACTTGGTAACAGAGCATGATGGTTCATACATTATGGTTGTGTCTAAATGTTTTTCCCTTTAGAGCATATGAATCAGTTTTAGTAAACATCTCCATTTACTAATCCCCATTCCACTGTTTTTTTAGTACATGGACTTATATCAATATTTTTTTTTTCATCCTTTTAGCCTTGATTGTTAAATGTATTCATATTAGTATTGTTCCTGTTGCAACTTGCATTTCTACAAAATTCATGCATATGTGAATACCTGTTTGCATCCGGTGTTCCTACCATTTTCTGTTATCTATATTGATTATTACACTTGTAACTGCAGGAATTATTCTTATAAGGGCCGGAGTACTACAGGAGGACCTGAAGTACTGCATATGTGAACACATGTTTCTTGTTGCGACTCTGCAGGAGGACCTGAAGTACTGTTTTTTTTGTTTTTTCGTTTTTGGCTTGGATGTAAGTACCGTGAAAGCAGCAAGTAAATGGAATGTGTTGTGCTTTGCTTTGAAGGTCGGCCTCTGATGGAGAGCAGGATAATAATGCAATGCAAATACAACTCTTTCATTTGTTTTTACTGATGACCAAGTTTTTGGTTCTGTAATCAGTGGTACTAGTAATAAGCTTGCTAAAGATTAACTCTCTAATTTGCTTATTTTGTAATCATTTTTGATACTTTTCGAAATTAATTTTCTATATTAATTATGCCAGTCTTGGTCACAATATATATTTAATAAAAAGTTATCAATCTTCATATTTTAGCCATTTTTTCCTTTTTGGGATTGTTTCCAGTATTTAGTCCTTATTTTCAATAACTCCTGTTTTTAGCCTCCGTTAGTCAGGACTCAGGACAAGCTGGCGGTTGTAACTCACAAGAAGAAAGAAAGTCCACGGGCCTAATCCATAGCGACGACCCGAATTTTTGTAGAGGGTCAGGATAGAGGTGGGTTTATTTTTTATAAGGGCTGAATTGAATTGGGCTTATGAGTTCAGAATCGGACCGGATAGATAGGGTCCATATAAAAAAAAACATTGGACTGGATTGAGGTTTGGATTGGACTTCGGCTCATTTGCGGGCCTACTATGTGAGAATATTTTCATACTTTTAAGATGAAGATTTCACGGGCACATGCTAAATTTCAACACTAGAAGTTAGCGAAATTCCACCATACCATTCCATCATCAAAAACTACTCTATGTTTTTCATGCATAATATTCTCTTCAATATATTTGAAAAAAAAAAAGAGGAGTAGAAGACATGGCTACAAGAAAAGAAAAAAGAAAATGCGTGCTCATGAACAAGAGTATGGGAAAAAAAGAGAAAAAGAAAAGAAGTAACCACGTTTCATCTTCAAATAAAGACAGTGCATACAAAGAAGTTATCTTCATATTTCCACTCCACAAATATTGCATCACACTTGCACAATCTTGATCTGAAAGAATGATTTGTTTTCTCTTAAGGCTTACTCTTTGACTTAGCAATATATGTGTTGCAAATATGCCTCTCTTGATCCCTACCAAGCTCCACATATAAGCCCATTTAGATGTAGGACAATAAAGACATTGGCTTGGTGAGGATACAAATACCACTTACCACATAGGAGTGATTGAGAGTGTTATTTGAGGAACCTAAACTTAAACACCATTGGAAACTCTCCGGAATTGGAGTTAAACTTAAACATTAGGTAATGCATGCTCACTTTGTTGTTCTATCCTTCAACCACCCAAGAAAAGGATGAGGAATAAGTCCCATAATGAACAAGAAAAAGAGGTGATAGTCAATTTATTTAATGCAAGGTAGAATATTTTGTTTAACACTTGGTACTATTCAAAGATAGAACATGGTAGCAATTCCTAATCAACAACCAAAGTCTTCGTCTTTGCTTCGGGACGAGCAAAGGGCAAGCTTGAGAGAGTTTGTTAATGGTCATTATATACCAATTAAACGTCAATATAAGTCAGTTTTATGAAGGAATAAATATTTCTTAAACACATCATCTTTAGATTTGATGTAATTTCACTTGTACTTGAAGAAATAGTGCATGCAGATATATTGTTGCAAAAATGATGAGTAATGTGGAGAGCAATCCTGAAAAGTGACATTCCGACTAATCACGCGATGACATGTGGCATCACATGAATTCGTGGACCCATTCTCATGCATATCCGAGGGTATCCAACGTTGATTTACGCTAGGATGAGGTCAGCGCCGACCAGATAGTTATCTGGAAGAAGCACACCCCAAGGGGCACCAGGACCAAGTCGGCCGAAGCAGGTGTTCGGCCGATGCCTTCCTAGTGCTAAACACGGTCAGCTGACACGTGTAGCCCTCCCGTGGTACCCTGAAGCTGGTGGTGACTGATTTGCGCGCAAAAGATCGCAGGAATGTTTTAAATTGGAAAAGATGGCATTCAAATTGGAAAAGGTATGACTCATGTATCTTTCTTTCCTTTTGTGACTTTATGCATTATAATATTGTTCTTATTAGTGTCTCTTTATTTATATACTTGGGCAAAACAATTCTTGTTGATTCTGGAGTCCAGGTATGTGCTAGGTGTATTTGTTATTATGATCTGATCATAATATCCATATCATGTTATCATAAACAACATAAACCTCTACTATAGTCTACTTAGGTAATAATATGGTTATGTTAATATGAATATGTTAGTACTTGGTCCCAACATTGGTTCAACGATGTTTAGGTTTGTCATGGTCTTAGAATACTGCAGCTCTTAGTGCATTTACTTAACATATAAGTGTGATGTAGATAGTTAAGTTGCGTTGGATATCTCGTAGACCTATGGGTTGTATGGGTAGGAAGCAGGTGGTGACAGTTTTGTCCGTGCTTTGTACTCCCCCACGTTCGGCTACGCTGCAGGCTAAGCGTCTTGGTTTTGCGAAGGATAAACCCGTGCCTGAGGAATTGGACCACAAAGCCTTAGTATTCATCGTTAGCATATTCTTGTGCACACTAATAGGCTATGTATATGAGTAATTAAAGCACAAAAGAAGTAGTTTCATCTCGTAACTTGACCTTCACTAGGACATCCTTACCCGTTAGAGTAGATTGCTTAGGTGTGTATCACACTACTCCACTCCATCATTTACCCATCCTACTGGGATCCTCACTAGAACAGCCTACTCTACCTATGATTTTGCCTCACTCGACTTGCCCTATTTTGGGACAAAATAAATATGATACCTTAGGGAAAACTCTCGGATGAAATACTACAGCGGTACTTGTCGTGCGCCTGCGAACCTCATCTTGCTTCGGCTTAGTTTAGCCTAGTGCGAACTGCATGTCTAGCACTCGTTGCTAGGATGAACTGTAGATGTTAAGAAATACCAACATTAGGGGTAGCCTGGTGCTTGAGGGTCTCCGTTGTGCGGAGGCATGCCCCAAATGTCAGCGTTCTGACCAAGGGCTCGGTGGGAGAGAATTACCAGGTTTCGCTTGTGATGGAGGAACATTTGCCCTCTTCATAGCTCGCCCTATCGGATCTTGTGTTGGTTGGGGCGCGAGAGATGAAGTGGTCAAGCTGATCGCTGCCTCAGGACCATCGCCACCCGCTGTAGTGGGGATCGATACCTGTCGTGGAGGTCGAGGCGGTGCCGGGGACTGTGGACCCATCGCTGTAGCCTATGTCCAGGGCTGGGTTGCTTAGACCATCTGCACCAGCGTACTCTAAAGCATACTTTATATACTATTCTCCTTCAGTTTTTACAGTACATACTCTAAATTACACTGGAAAACAGTGTATCTAGTATGTTTTACAATACGACACTGCGGATGGTCTTATACGAGATCGGTTTTGGCTGCGTCCTGTCCTTCGAGGAATGATATGTCTCCGACTATTGAGGGGCTCGGCACCCTGGCTACCCACGGCCTGGCCCCAAGCCTCGTGAATGCGGTCGGGAAGCCGTTAGTGACGAACTTAATCCCTAGGCTCGAAATGCCGACTGCGAGTGTCCACCCGAGTGGTTCAGCTCCGACTCTCGAGGTCTGGGTCTCCGCCATCGAGATGGATGTTGTAGTTTTTAACATCACATATCTTCTCCGGTAAGAGTTGAGATCTGTAAGCGCATGGAAGATACCGTCGTAGTATTTCACCCAATAGTATTCTCAATGGTATCGTATTTATACCAAACAAACGCGAAGAAGTAAAGTAAAAACTATCCTTATGATCAAGATATAGGGTACTAAGTAATTATCAAGAGAGGGTTAAGTTGATAATAAGGCTAGTGCGACACACACCTAAGCAATCAACTCCTAGAGATAAGGTAGTCCTAGTGAGAGCTAAGCTATGAAAGGGCCATTGCTAATATGCTTCTAATATACATATGCATAGCCAAACTAGTCTACACAAGGATATGCTAGTGGTGAATATTAGGTCTTAATGGTCCAACACATCGGGCACAGGTTTACCCCTGACATCATCAGGACGATTCGCCCAGGAGCGTGCGGCGTGGGGGGGGGGGTACAAAGACGGACTGGACTGTCACCACCTGTCGCCTACCCCTACAACCTGTGGATCTACGAGACAACCACTGCTACTTAACTATCTAAGCACCATGCTTACATTTTAATTAAACCTTCAAGCAATGACTAAACTATACATCGTTGAACCAATGATGGACCCAAACACTATGTTATTCATACTAACATATTCACATCATACCTAATTAGTCTATAACGGAGGCCTATGGTGTTTATGATTACATAATAACATGGATACTATACTATCCTAAGAACAACTAAATCTACCACATACATGGGTTCCACAATCAAACAAGACACGCTTCACCCAAGCATATGAATAATAAAATAATAATATTGTTATAATGCAAAAAGTCACGTAAAGAAGAAAAGATTCATGAGCCATACATTTCCCAAAATGGACTTGGGACTAGAGGCTCCTAACTACAGCCTAAACTCCACTATGGACTTAGAGAACTAATGTATACAAGAGAGTGATACTAAAGTGGTGTGTGTGAAATGAGGTACCACCCCCCTATTTATACAGTCACTAAGGCGGTTTCACGCGATAATCTCCACGACTTTTAATTACTTCCGCATCAAGGAAACCACCAAAGGTCAACATGTGTGAGTGGAGCGAGTTGGCGCGCTTACCAGTTCTGTCGAACTAGGGGTTTAGCTGAACTTGGGGAGACTCCACTAGGCTCTCACTTGCTCCGGGGCACTGATATGTGGGCCCTTATCGGCCTTCTAGATGAATCTTGGTAAAAACGTGTGTGTACCCGCCTGTAAGTGGGACATTGGATCCGTGGGAGTCCACATGGCAACGTCTGATTGGTCAGAAGTTTGTTTTCTTGCCATGTGGACATGTATTCACCACAAATCTATGTAAATTACCAGCACGCACAATTCTTTCCAAGTATATAAGTGGAACTAGGTTATTTTTAAAAGCAATGCGTGTAAGAAATGTCTACTCCTTCACATAGTTACATTATATTGACTATCGAAAGTGATACTTGTCGGTACCCAGCAGACCGGGTACCTCTGCGCACATGATGAAAACACCTAAGTGACCTGCCTCCCGCTAAGTCAAGGTCTGGTGGCGCCACGTGTCGAGCAGGTCCGGACCCTGTCCCTCTTGATTGACAGGCTCTGGTACTGCCACTTGGACCTCAACACGGGACCAAACTCCCCAAAGAGGCTCTTGGGCTACCACGTGTCCAGCGGGACGGGACCTCGCTTCTCCACAGGAGTGGGCTCTGGTGCCGCCACTTAGCCCGAAGCTCTGGGCTGGCCTCCCTGCTGAGGCAGGCTCTGGAACCACCATGTGTCCAGTAGTCCCAGACCCCCGACTCTCCTCAAAGTTGCACTCCGGAGCTCTTACGTGGCTTGCAGCGCAGCGCTCGGTCTCCCACGCAGAGGTGGGCCCCAGTGCTGTCGCGCGTCCTGCAACTTGTCCTGACCGGTAGGTTGCGTGAGTAATGGGTGGCGTGCCTTGTCCAAGTTTCGCATTGAAGGTACACGCCTCCCCCGACGTGGCACGCGCTCCTGTGGGATACTGCTGCGCCCAATCGCATTACAGTGAAGGCACCACAGGGCTACCCCACGGTGCCAAGTGGGTAGATTACGGCAAACAAGATGAACGGGACACTCCCTGCCATCATCAACAACTACGCATGGCCATTAGCATCCGACGCGGCAAGACGGTGGGTCTTCAAGCCGCGATCAAAGGCAGCGTATGAATCAATCCCTAGATCATGTACATGCATAAGATCGCACCAGGCCACCTGTCAGGCACCATACCCCACTTATAAGGCGCCCGACCTTACTATAAAAGGATCGGGTGGCCACCGACTTAGACAGATCCAATTTCCACAACTCAACTCACGCACGCCATTCATACACACGAGCTTCCGTAGCTCACAAGATAGCAACACAACTCTCACCGTGGGGTAGGTTGTTACACTCTGGCGCCCTGAACAACGTTGAATTATCGCACCGTCCCTCATACGTGCGACCTCACCGGAGACTAAACCCTGCCTAAAAAAGAACCTTCGTGGGTTGTGACTAAGAAGGTTGGGGGAAGTGTCGTAAGAACACTTTGACATTTGGCACGCCAGGTAAGGGCCGACTGGTTGGGGACACCTACCACTTATTCGTAGGATGTCAAATGATGCAAAGCGTCTACAGTAAGTGTGTGAACGTTGGTTCCTAAAAAACTAATGAGGCCAGCAAGGTTCTTCGGGCCCTTACGTTGCTAAGGACATGGTGAACAAGTTGAGAAGCACAAGATAGAGCCAATAAACTGAACATAAATTCAAATTCATTAATGATTATTAACGAAGGGGCAAGCCCTCGATACAAAGGTGCTCCGTCTGGGAGCCACCACCCTCAATCGCGCTTAAACGCCGAAGCCACCTGTGCGCGCGAGGTCTGCAACTTGAGCCCTCGCCTCCTCCTCCCGCGGCTCGTAGGGGTCCTTCTCTACCGGGTCCATAGTGATACCTAGGTACCAACTAGGGTAGCACACCAGCACATGGGAGGCCACCTACTGTGCTAATTCCCTCCCTTCAACCTCCAGCCACTCATCGATGACTGCGCCCACCACCCACATCTTCGAGCCGATGGAGTCCAGGGCTTGGAGCAGCTGGTCCACCTCACATACTCGCTCGCCCCTCGGCCCGGGACCAAGGCCGAGAGGTTCTAGCACTGCCACAGCATGGCCTAGGAAATCTCAGAGCCTCCGCGCCCTCCTGTCGTGCCGTCTACAGGGCATTCGGGCCACTTTTTTAGAACTCTGACTCCCTGGGGGCCAATGCCTCCTCCCGCTCGGTGAGCTCTCAGGCGTGGCGCTCCAGGACACCCTCCCGAAGCTTGACGTCAAGCTAGAAGTTCTGCACGGCTTGATGCCTCTCCTCCAGGCGCTCCCACTCCTAAGTTGGATTAGCTTCCCGGCGATCAAGACCCTCACTGCGGGACCTCAACTCGTCGCAGTCAAGCTGGAGTTTTCGGGAGGCCAACTCCTCCTTCTCGGCCAACGCCCACTCCTTATCGGCAACTTGATTCGGATACACTAGTGGACGAGGTCGTGCATGGTGGAGTAGTACAGGCCCAGTGCTCACGTTGCTGGAGGGGAGCGATGCGGTGGGACAGGAAGTCCTTCAGCACCATCAGGGAGGTCAGGCCCGCTTTTACCAGGAGGCTGATCCTATCCAACACGGGCACATACACCACCTTTAGCTTCCGGAACTCTTCCTAGTAGGTGGGCTCGGAAGTCGTGTCCCCTATCGATAGCTTCATGAGGGCATGGTCCACGGTCCTCACGATCACCCAGCTCTTCCTCCAGCGCTCCCACTTGGATCCCTTCAAGGGTGTGATGTACCGCTTAGAGGTCTTCTACCGATGTTGGAGGTAATGGGCCTCCACCTGGATTATTGAGCATTTTCCAATGGTTTTTAGCGCAAAGAAGTATTGGAATAGCTCCACGGTCGTGTAAAACCCCACTTTTGTGGCATGTGAATTCAGTTATGAGTTTTGTGATCAACTATATCAAAAATCCAATATAGTGGTACACACGAACTTAATACCATCCAAACCTTTCGTGCACTCATGGTTAAATTTTATTAACATGAGTATTTGACTTCACCACTAATTCCAGAATAATTCTATTAACCCCTTTTCAAACATTAGAAATATTTGAATGAAGTTTAGTAAGGCAATTCCAAGAGCAGTACTAAATGGGTCCTGCCAAAAACATTCAGATTAGAGGCTATAAATTTTTTCCTTGCCTTCTAATATCCTCAATAGCTTGCCTGCAAAATTTCAAGATTTTAGGAACTCATTTGTTATTTTATTTGAGACGCTCAGTGAATTTGAATCAGGTTTAAATTCAAATTCAAAAGCTGGTCAAAATATACTTGAATATAAAGATCTAAACACACCATTGTGTTCATCACAATTTTCTTGACTTATCCCTGAAGTTTCATGATTTTTGGAGTTCATTTACTATTTTTAAGTGAATTACCAAAATAACAGTAGCTGTGGGGCTGACTGGAGGGGCCCACCAGTCAGCAGCCCACGTGCAGCCGCATTTCAACGCGCGCTGCGCGCGCCACCGCGACGGCGTGCATGCCCAGCGCGACAGCCCCCCCCCCCCCCCATCGCCGGTTGAGCTCTATAAATGGCGCCCTGGCTCTCCCTTATCACTTCCCAGTCGCCCTTATCGCCTCCCCTCTCGCTGAGCCAACGGTGTGCACCGTTTTCATCCCGCGCACGAGCTTCCGACCACCGGCGCCGCGCGCCCATTGCTGGCCAACCGGAGAACTCTCACGCCAAGCCTCCAACAGCTAGGTGATTCCTCTCTTCCTCCCCTGTCCTCCGGATGGATCTTTTCGTTGCGTAGTTAACGGTTTGGCCGATGATTTTGAGGCTATACCGAGGGTCGCCGTCGTGTTCACCACGTGCCGTCCCTGCTCCACGTTGCCAGGCCGCTGCATGCCGTTTCATGCTCCGACTCCCATGACAAATAGGTGCGCCGGGACACGCTCTACGCAACAGTGAAAGCCGTTCCTTGATTACGCAAGTATCGAGCAAGTTAGCTAGGTTTTACTCTTGGCCGAAGCTTATGAACGCGCTCGGTATTTCATGCAATTAGAGTTCCATGCTTAATCACTCTTCACAATTGCTATCAAATAGTTTCTACACTTTCTTGCGCACCCTCTCGAACTGGAATCACCGGAAATGGTCGACCATAGCTCAAGAATCGCGAGTTCTCCCCTCTGCCGTTAAAAAGTGCCTCTGTCGCCGTCGACGACTGCTTTGCCAACCGTTACAAGGCGATATCACCGGCCCAACACGTTCCTCGTGGTTCCAGGATACTTCCCCAGCCTTTTTAGTAGGGTTTTAGCCACAGAGCGGCAGTTCCGACATAGCCGGAGGCCTAGCGGCGGCCGCCGCCGATGCACCATGGTTTTCGACCGTCGGCATACCTCCCCGACCCCACCATCGTGCTCAGCGCGTGATTTTATGGTTGGGTGCCCAAAGGTAGGAGCTGCGGTGGCCGGGAACTAAAAATCGGCGAGGCTCGCCGTAGAGCGCCGCCACGGGAACTCCGCGCGCCGCCCGCATCGCGAGGTGGAAGACGACGCGGTGGGTCCCGCGTGTTAGCGTATGTAAACCCCGTCGGATCAGGTGTGGCCACGGGATCTGTTGTTGCTACGCGGTGGATATCTGTGGCCCCCGTGTGGTTTAAATACCATTGGTCCATTTTAAAACAGTGGGGCCCACGAGTTAATTCAAATTAGGAATTTATTCCAGATTTGGCTCCAACTTAGAAAATCCATAACTTGCTGTAGGATACTCCAAAAATCTTCAAACAAATTTTGTTTGAAAGCCCTGGAGCTCTCGTTTCTTTCAATACCAATTAGATTCTGTGAAACTCAAAGTTAAATTCTGTAGGAAATAATCTTTCCAAATGCAAATGCAATTTTTCCAGACAAGATAATCACTGGAAAAATCCCCAAAATTTACCTAAAATTTAATGTCCTATTCTGGACCACCAGAAAATGTTTGGGAGCCATTGCACCTGTTTAAACCTCTGTATGGTTCAATTTCCTTTTTCAGTTATTAAATTTTTACAGATGTTCAGTTGCTTTATCATGTCTCAAATTTAAACTGAACCTTCCTTTAGTCACATACTAGTTCCTGTAAAAATCTTGGATTTAGTTGACCTAATATCATAGTTCTAATCCAGCTACAAACTGACTATTTGTTTAAAAGCCAAAAATTCAAATGTAAATAATTCCAGAAATTATTGCCAACTTAGAAATTCAATAACTACTTTACCAAAGCTTAGAAAATTATGAAACAAATTTTGTTAGAACCAGGACAACTTCCTCTATCTTGATTATCAACTGTTCGCTAGATTCAAGCTACCGTTTCCTCTCTAGAATTTTTGAAAGTTGATTGCTTGCCGTAAGTTTGGAGACCACAATCTACTATGATCATCTCCTGTTCTTTACAAGAGCCTTGTTCATATTCCTTAGTATCTACCATCGAAGTTCCAAAGCCAATTAGGGTCCCAATCATAAAATGATCACCATGGGTTAAATTATGGTCTTGGTAATAATTATTTTTCAAAGTCATTTATATACATGTTATATGCATATCGTATAGTGACCGAAGTCGAGGAGGAGCCATAAGTCTTGGAAGAGCATCTTCCAAATTCTAACACAAACTTTGACTTGCAACAAGGCAAGCCCCGGTTTGCATTTAAGAGCTTTTTAAAATTTTCCAGTTTTATTCACTTACGTCTTCAGTTGATATTGTGCATTACGTATAAGGTGTTTGATACTCCACTTGCATGGCCAAAAATCCCAGGAATTGGTTGTAACGAGTTACAATTTGACCTGTAGTAACTGCCTTGCTAATGCATAGGAGATCCGGTAGAAGTCGAGTAGTTGGAATCTACTCGCGATAGATGTAGGACATATCTCACAGGATTGGTTAGATACAAAATGGCACAATATAATGAAATGGAGACCGGGTAGGGAATGGATAGGAAGCGGCGAGAAGTGAGTCTCGGTCGCGTAGCCCTGCCTGTGTCGATTAAGGCCCGCTCCGTGTGCGGCCCCGCTGAACAAGATTGACTTGTACCGCAACATAATGGACATATGGAATCCAATAAACTGACGTAGCTTGGTCACTTGGGTGTCGAGGCATACCGTTCCATTTTATAGGTGTGGGTTGAGGGCAGCAACATGTAAATCCACTGGTGGGCATGTCAGAGTATGCCCCACGCAGGGACCTCCTGCTCGTGACGGATCGACCGGTTCGGCATTTGAGTGTCTCGCGAAAGGTTGCCATATACGACTAGTACTGAAGTGCTACGTAGGTACTACGCGAAGTACTCGCTGGCATTTCCGAAAGTGCGTATGTGTCGTGTTGTCCGGGTGTGTCCTGATTGCAATCACTGTCCCTCGCAGTAATAGAGTACCACTTGTTCACTGTGTCGGGACGTAGTAAAATACTAAAAAAACCAGAAAATCACATTGTATTGAATTATAATTACTTTGCAACCTTGTATGATTTAGAGATAATACAATTAAAAGTTTACAATTTCCCCATACTTTAGCTGTAATAGCATTATGTGCCCTGAGCATGTCATATCATCGGTAAAGCGTTTCTTGTTTGATTGTGGAGCCCATGATGTGCCGTGCTCGGAGAATGTCATTTGCTACTTAAAACTTGATTACAAGGATCCACTTGTAGGCGAGTCATTTATGCTTCACCTTACCTATGTTGAGTGTCCCCTTGCATATGTCTAGTGAGACGGGTTAGTCTTGCCGAGCCTTATGCTCACGTTTGCAGTTAACGAGTTTTGCAGGTTATACAGTTGATGACGGGTTTGATGATGAGGCTGCACCCCCTCCAGGGTGTACAACCGAGTGGGAACCCTACACGCCGCCATAATTGAGTGCTGCTAGTGCGAAGTATCCAAGGCATGGATAACTTTGCTTTTGCATAGCTAGTGCTGAGAGCGTAGCTATGATATATATATATATTTTCTTTCCTTACGCTAGTATTGTAAAAACTTCCGCTGTAAGATAAATAAAAGACTTCGTCTTGTACTTATTCAGGTTCTATTCATGTATAACTGTTGGGTGTCGCATCGCACGACACCACCCAATGAGATCCTCGGATGTCAGGATTCCGGTCCCCACAGACATGGTATCAGAGCATCGTTGGGAACAGTGTACCTGAAAAGAACATATTTTCAAAAATTAGGACTTGACTGAGGAATTAGTTATATGCCTTTATAAGGAGTATTATTAGTATAAGGTATAAAGGTGGTAAACTAACTATGTGTTATTATATTTTGTAACGACACCCCGACGTCAGGTAAGAGGTAAGGTACACCACCGAGAGCGGATCAATCTCGGTAAGCTCAGCATACGAGGAGTGGTATGTGAAATTTCCGTGGCTTGGCACGGGAAGTTAATAGGAGTCTCTGAATCTTTCAATGTTTCTGAGAACCTATGACACGCGGTACCCCAGCGTGCTTCAAAGTTAGTGGGAGCCCCCGTCGGGTGGTGTATAAACCGATAGTATGCCTCTCTAGAACTATTCATGTTCTATGAGAGCATGCGAAACACGTATGCCCGATCGTGTATAAGCCGGATCGTACGGGAGTCTTTATTGTATAGACGTATTTACAGCCATGTACCTCGAGACATGGCCTCACTCGAGGATGACTCACACCAGAGTCGTATGCATTTATTTTCATATATATTATTGTGACTGTCTGTCATGTTTCCCCGTGCCGCCCTTGAGGTGTGAAGGTGTGAAAGGGGATTGTTTGTCTTTTGCAGCATTAACTATGGTAGAAGACCGTGTAGAAGCCGTTTGCGAGAGAACGATATAGGAACCACCTATAGACGTAACCGGAAATACCGGATAGAATTTTCTTTGGTGAGATACGTAGTACCGTCAGTATCAAACATGATACTAGACCATCCCCACCGACAGATTGGTTGCATAATGCTTTGGAAAGTCCAAATATCAGATGCTGGTAGGTTTGGAGTCCGCAAAAAGGGTTCTGACTCGATAGAATGAATAGAATCAAGATTCTTGTTTTCGGGCAGAAGTTGGCTCGACTTCGCCGGGTTGTAATCTTGGTTATTTACTAGAGAGTATAGGGGTATCATATATGGATGGAAAGCTCGTGAAGATCTCTACAACTTTTCTGTTGACCACAAAGACAGAAAAACGTGATAATTTGTTGAAATCTGGGGTGTATTGTAACTGCTCCAGATGACCTTACCATTACACCAGTCTCTGTATTTTTGCCATAACTTGCTGTAGAAAAATCCCCTGCCTTATTGTGATATATGTTTGGAAAGGGTAGGAGGAGTTTTACAAGTTGTTATAGGAGGTTTTTCCTGATTTGGGTTGGAGTTACACCAAATTGGGAAGTCAATACAGTGAACCGCAGGACGGCTGGTGCAAACCAGTCAGCTCAACTGTTAAGTTTGGATAGTTATAGCTCTTAATCCAGAATAGTGACCTGGTCACATATATACATTTATGGAAATCTTAGGAAGTCCTCTATCAACTTTATTTTTCACTCCTGACCTGAATATGGGTGTAGCTATGCCTAATTCCAATTGTTGCAAACTTGGTTCTTGCAGTCCAGAACTTGGAACAGTTTGCACAGGGTTGTGAAATTGTGCGCGATATCTGTATAACAAAATTTTTAGGATAGCACTCTTTTATTTCTGGATTTTTAACGCGATGTTATACAATGTTTATTTTGTCATTACCTCGTTATCTTATCATGATAAACCTGTATAGGATGTGGAAGTAAGCCCATATACAGGAGAGGTTCTGTCAAAATTTCCAAAAACTTGAGTCAACTTAAAACCTGTATAGATTCCTCATATTCGTTCACCTAGAGCTGTATGAGTATAATCTGGAAAGGTTTTGAAGTGTAATACAACTTTTGTATTCAACTTAACTTTTAATTTTGACATTTCCTGTATGAAACTTTTGGTTTAATATAGGAAGGTCAGTTGAACCAGAACTGTGATCATTTCCAGTTTGCAGATTTGCTTGAATCAATTGATTATGGATAATTTCTTTTGTCCAACATTATCATTGATTGAGTTGAATACTTATACGGTATATTGACATCCGGGTATGTTTATCCACAGATGGCAGCACCAAGAATTCAGTTGCCTAATGAATGGGTGATCTCAACGTGCACCGGGCAAGCCGGTTTCCCGGACGTGTTTGTTAGGTTGCTTCGCCAGTTTGGCTACCAGGTGTTGCCTAGCTATTGAGGTAAGAAGTTCCAAAAAAATGCTATGTGGAGTTGCACCATCTACGTCGATGTACCTGCTGGTCCACCACACCTTGGATGGGCTCCATACTCCATCAAGATCAAAGGGTTGATATTAGAGAAAACATGGAGCTACGCCGCAAGCATTGCCATAGGGAGGTTTTGCAAACTCCATTACCACAATCTGATGGGTACTCCATATGAGTTCTTTCCAGTTAATGGCAGGGCTTCTGAAGCCTGGGCAACCCGCTTGCTTGCGGAGGTGGACGAGCACGGTGAAACATCCGCAACAGCCTTAGCGGTGTATGCAGCCGCATCACATCGCGAGAAGGGTAATCAAAGGGCATGCATAAAAGAATTGACGAATAATCTGAAGCAAGCCATGATTCGAGCAAAGCTCTTTGAGAGGGCAAATGACGGTCTCAACCATCGTTTGAACCTCAGGGAGAATCAATGGCATGACGCTGTTATGGATTTAGCCGCATCTCGTCAGGAGACTCTAGAGATGGAAATTGACTTGGAGGCGAGCCTACGCTATGGACACCAGCGGGACACCCAGTTGGGCGCGGTGACTGCAGATCGGGGTCAGTCCAGAGTGGAGGCTCAGAGCTGGAAGACCAGCTGTGAGCAGGCTCAGCAGGAGAATGAGGCCTGGGGAATGTTTATGGTACAGACGGATTGGCAAACTATGATTGCCAAAAAGACGTCACTTTTGAACGAGGCATCATCTTTTGCTCCAGCACCAATACCAGTGATGCCTAATCCTGAGGATGACGAGGAAGAAGAAGATCCTCAGGAGGTCGAGTTTTATGAATAAAGGGCAGTGATGATGTACTTATCACTTTAGGCCGAGTGTAATGATGTGTAGTAAAACACCACGCTTATTTTGCGACTTTATGAGTCTTATTGTAAATAGTAGCGAGGTGGACGTACAATGATATAGACATGACGACTTGTGGTGACCAAGCATAAATGAGACGACTTCTTTAAATGAAGTCTGTCTATTTTTGGAGTTCTTTTGTAAACTTGGGCCCAGGATAATATAGATTGTATAAAGTATGTGCTTTATCAATATATGTGAATGATATGCATCATCTATTGTTACCTACCGCATTACTCTTTATATGGAAGGATGAACTTAAGGCAGTGAGACTTATGGTGTGAATCGTTGTATTGCAGTATGGTGCATACTCGTACCAGTCAAGATGGGGGAGGATCCAATGGAGGTCAGGGGGATGACACACCACCCCCGGGGCAGAATACGCCTCAAATGCAACCACCTCCACCACCTCCTCCCACACTTCCGAGTAGCCTCGCGGAGGGTCTCGCTGCAGTACTCGGCTCACGCGACGAGCAAACGGAGCTATTGCGGACTCTGTTGCAGCACTCGTCCCATCAAGGGGGACGACAAAATGATGGACCGCGTCAGCAATATCAGAGTTCCTACTCCGATTTTTCATCGACACATCCACCGGTCTTCAGAGAAGTCGATGAACCGTTGGATGCGGATAATTGGCTCCGCACCATTGAAGGAAAGTTCGGCTTACTCGAGGTAACCGAACAGCAGAAGACGCTGTTTGCAGCGCAGCAACTGCAGGGGTCTGCCGGTGCATGGTGAGCCAATTACCTTGCCGCACGCCCCGCAGGCCATGTCGTAAGCTGGGTCGAATTCCGGGAGGCGTTCCGTGCCTACCACATCCCTCCCGGGATTATGAGAAGGAAGCTTCAAGAGTTCATGGAGCTAAGGAAGGGAGGAAGGAGTGCATACGAGTACTCCAAATCATTCAACCACTTGGCCCAATACGCTCAGGACCAAGTGAATACCGAAGATCGGAAGTGCGAATGCTTCTACCGGGGTTTGAACCCCATGTTGAAGGACAAGCTTGTCCCGTTCAACTGCGGCAGCTTCAACGACATCGTCAATGCCGCTATCATGTAGGAGGATGCTATGCGCGAGCTTTCCTCAGATAGGAAGAAGAGGAGTGCTCTGCAGGGCAGCGGAGGTGGTGCTCCTCAGAAGTACCGTATGGTGTATCGATCACCATCCGGCCAGAGGTGGCAACCTCCATCATGACCACCAATGTTCAGTGGTCGCCAGTTCAGCAACTCCGGATTCCAGCCTCAACAACCACAGGGGATGATCCCACGTGCAATTCCACCTCCACCACGTGCACCAGGATTCCGTCCTCCCATTCGTATTGGCCAAACCCCGTACACGTGTTTCACGTGTGGAGGCACGGGGCACTTCGCCAAAGACTGTCCGTAGAATCGACAAGGCAGAGGGCAATCATCCTACCAGGGGGCCAACCAACCCCGCAACCAGCTCAAGAAGCCAGCCACCAAACCCGGCAACATCCACCACCTCGCCATCGAGGACG
The DNA here is from genome assembly GCA_036927565.1 of Tuctoria greenei. Lineage (NCBI taxonomy): Eukaryota > Viridiplantae > Streptophyta > Magnoliopsida > Poales > Poaceae > Tuctoria > Tuctoria greenei. Next base: position 163,395,378 of record JAYESD010000002.1, on the reverse strand, counting down.
TTCCGGAAGGCGCCCCCGTGCTCACAGGTACGTTCTCTATCTGTCATCAATCCATAGTCATACTCTTTGACTCCGGAGCTTCCCACAATGTCATTAGTAAATCTGTTGTCATTAAAAATCAGCTGCCTGTTATCTCCACAAAAACTCCATATATGATTTGCACTCGAGCAGGAAGGGTAGTAACATATGCCATGGCCCATAGGGTGCCTCTTGACCTAGATGGGAACATCTATCCTACCTCCTTCATTATCCTAGAGACTCAAAAGCTAGATATCATCTTAGGAGTGGCATGGTTGCAATACCATGGTCCTATTCTTGATATCATTCCTCGAAAGATTTATCTAAACTCTCCACTCCATCAACCCCAAGTTCTCAATCTTGAGAACATCATTCCATTGGACCCATCTACTCACAATGCTGAGGTGATGGAACTTAAGGATATTCCGGTAGTATGTAAATACCCGGACGTGTTTCCTGAAGATCTTCCTGGTATGCCCCCAGAAAGAGATATAGAGTTCAAGATTGAACTTGCATCGGGAACAGTGCCAATCTCAAGACCAGCCTACAAGATGGCACCCAAGGAACGTGCAGAACTTAAGGAGCAGTTAACCAAATTTGAGAACGAGGGTTTCATTCGTCCAAGTTCATCACCATGGGGTTGTTCTGCACTGTTCGTAGAAAAGAAAGATAAGACCTTGAGACTGTGTATAGACTATCGCCCACTTAATGCTGTCACCATCAAGAACAAGTATCAACTGCCACGCATTGATATTCTCTTTGATCAATTGGTGGGTGCTAAGGTATTTTCGAAGATGGATCTTCGTTCTGGTTATCATCAGATTAGGATCCGACCAGAAGATATACCAAAGACAACCTTCTCAACCAGGTATGGACTATATGAGTACCTTGTTGTGTCATTCGGATTGACCAACGCATCGGCTCATTTCATGTATCTCATGAACTCGGTGTTTATGCCCGAATTGGAAAAGTTTGTCGTGGTTTTCATTGACGACATACTTGTGTATTCAAAATCCGAAGAAGAACATGCTCAACACTTGCATATCGTGCTTCAACGATTACGAGACCATCAGCTATATGCTAAGTTCAGCAAGTGTGAATTCTGGATCAGCCAAGTGCCATTATTAGGGCACATCATATCAGTAGAAGGGATTGCAGTTGATCCCAGCAAGATCAAGCAAGTCCTCAAGTGGGAGTCTCCAAAGTCTGTGCATGAAGTCTGATGTTTCCTAGGTTTAGCAGGATATTATCGTTCATACCCAATTTTTCCATGATAGCTAAACCAATGACCGAACTTCTGAAGAAAAGGGCAGAAGTATGTATGGACTGAGACATGTGAGGCATGTTTCCAAGCATTGGTGAAACACCTTAACACGGCACCAGTTTTAGCCCAACCATACACAACCAAATCATTTGATGTCTATTGCGATGCATCATGAATTGGTTTGGGATGTGTGTTGATGCAAGATAGATGGGTGATCGCTTATGGATCACGGAAGCTCCAGAACCATGAGCAGCACTACCCGACTCATGATCTTGAGCTTGCTGCTGTGGTATTGGCATTGAAGATGTGGAGGCATTACATACTGGGTAATCTAGTACACCTCTACACTGATCACAAGAGCTTGAAATACATTTTCACCCAGAAGGATTTGAATATGTGACAACAGAGATGGTTAGAGTTGATCAAGGACTATGAGATTGAGATTCACTACCATCCAGGCAAAGCGAATGTAGTCGCAGATGCTCTGAGCCGCAAGTCCCATGTCAACAATCTTTCGATTACCTCCATGGAAGGAGAAGAAGAATCGAGTCTCTACTTGATTCCAGATGGGGCACTCTACAATCTCGCTCTCATTCCTACCATTAGGGAGGATATTGTAGCAGCTCAGAAGAAAGACAAAATAATGTCACACATTCAGCAAAGAATGAAAAAGGGGGAGATGAAATGTTTCCGATGTGACAATGAAGGCACCCTCTGGTTTAACAACCGTATAGTGGTACCACGAGATATGGAGCTTAGAAAGAAGATACTGGATGAAGCTCATTTGTCCAAGTATTCCATTCATCCGGGAAGCAACAAGATGTACCAAGATTTGAAAAAGAAATTCTGGTGGACGCGGATGAAGAGGTAAGTAGCTAAATACGTATCCGAGTGTGATACGTGCCGGCGAGTGAAGGCCGACCATATGAAGCCAGCCGGACAGCTTCAACCCTTAAGCATCCCGGCATGGAAATGGGAGGATATCAGCATGGATTTCATTGTGGGTTTACCTCTCAATCTCCGAAAACACGATTCAATCTGGGTGATAGTTGACCGACCGACTAAGACGACGTATTTCATTCCCGTCAATACCAACTAGCATTCATCAAGATACGCGGAGTTATATATTGCCAGAATCGTATGCCTCCACAGAGTACCCCGCACCATCATCTCCGATCATGGAGCCGTATTTGTTTTGCGATTCTGGGAGCATCTCCACGATGCGCTAGGAACCAAGTTGATTCGGAGCTCGGCTTATCATCCTCAGACCGATGGTCGGACCGAACGAGTGAATCAAGTACTAGAAGACATGCTTCGCGCCTGTGTCATCCACCATGGTAGGAATTGGGATGATCATCTACCATTGGCGGAATTTTCGTACAACAACGGGTACCAGGCAAGCATCCAGATGGCGCCATATGAAGCTCTTTATGGTCGGAAGTGTCGCACACCCTTGAACTTGTGTGAATCTGGGGAACGAGTTGTATATGGCATCGACTTAATAAAAGAGGCCGAAGGGCAAGTTCGCACTATTCAAGCCAATATCAAAGCTGCTCAGTCTCGTCAGAAGAGCTATGCGGACAAACGACGTCGACCACTTCACTTCAACGTGGGGGATTCCGTCTATCTTCGTGTGTCCCCTATGAAAGGTATCCATCGATTCGGAGTGAAAGGGAAGCTAGCTCCACGTTTTATTGGGCCATTCGCGATCATGGAACAATGCGGACCTGTGGCATATCAATTGGAGTTACCGTCGTCACTTTCAGGAGTTCACAATGTATTCCACATTTCCCAGTTGCGGAAATGTCTTAAAACTCCCGCTGATGTCCGTATAGAAGATTTGGAAGCTCTCCAACCAGATCTCACTTATTCCGAACATCCAACTCAGATCGTCCATGAGAAGACTCACACCACAAGAAGCCGCACCTTACGTTTCTACAAGGTCTCGTGGAGCCACCACAGTGCTAAAGAAGCCACGTGGGAAAGCGAGGAGTATCTTAGGACGAACTATCCGGACTTATTAGCGGCATATGTTTGTTAGATCTTGTTCTTTTGCTTCCTTTTGTAATCTCGGGACGAGATTCTTTTAAGGGGGGAGGAATGTAAAACCCCACTTTTGTGGCATGTGAATTCAGTTATGAGTTTTGTGATCAACTATATCAAAAATCCAATATAGTGGTACACAAGAACTTAATACCATCCAAACCTTTCATGCACTCATAGTTAAATTTTATTAACATGAGTATTGGACTTCACCACTAATTCCAGAATAATTCTATTCACCCCTTTTCAAACATTAGAATTATTTGAATAAAGTTTAGTAAGGCAATTCCAAGAGCAGTACTAAATGGGTCCTGCCAAAAACATTCAGATTAGAGGCTCTAAATTTTTCCCTTGCCTTCTAATATCCTCAATAGCTTGCCTGCAAAATTTCAAGATTTTAGGAACTCATTTGTTATTTTATTTGAGATGCTCAGTGAATTTGAATCAAGTTTAAATTCAAATTCAAAATCTGGTAAAAACATACTTGAACATAAAGATCTAAACACACCACTGTGTTCATCACAATTTTCTTGACTTAGCCCTGAAGTTTCATGATTTTTGGAGTTCATTTACTATTTGTAAGTGAATTACCAAAATAACAGTAGCTGTGGGGCTGACTGGCGGGGCCCACCAGTCAGCAGCCCACGTGCAGCCGCATTTCAACGCGCGCTGTGCGCGCCACCACGACGGCGTGCATGCCCAGCGTGACAGCAGCCCCCCCCCCCCCCCCCCCACCGCCGGTTGAGCTCTATAAATGGCGCCCTGGCTCTCCCTTATCACTTCCCAGTCGCCCTTATCGCCTCCCCTCTCGCTGAGCCGACGGTGTGCACCGTTTTCATCCCGCGCGCGATCTTCCGACCGCCGGCGCCGTGCGCCAGTTGCTGGCCAACCGGAGAACTCTCGCGCCAAGCCTCCAACAGCTAGGTGATTCCTCTCTTCCTCCCGTGTCCTCTGGATCGATCTTTTCATTGCATAGTTGACGGTTTGGCCGATGATTTTGAGGCTATACCGAGGGTCGCCGTCGAGTTCACCGCGCGCCGTCCCTGCTCCACGTTGCCAGGCCGCTGCATGCCGTTTCGTGCTTCGACTCCAATGACAAATTGGTGCGCCGGGACACGCTCTACGCAACGGTGAAAGCCGTTCCTTGTTTACGCAAGTATCGAGCAAGTTAGCTAGGTTTTACTCTTGGCAGAAGCTTATGAACGCGCTCGATATTTCATGCAATTAGAATTCCACGCTCAAACACTCTTCCCAATTGCTAGAAAATAGTTTCTACGCTTTCTTGCGCACCCTCTCGAACTGGAATCACCGGAAATGATCGACCATAGCTCAAGAATTGCGAGTTCTCCCCTCCGCCGTTAAAAAGTGCCTCAATCGCCGTCGACAACTGCTTTGCCGACCGTTACAAGGCGATATCACCGGCCCAACACGTTCCTCGTGGTTGCAGGATACTTCCCCAGCCTTTTTAGTAGGGTTTTAGCCACAGAGCGGCAGTTCCGACATAGCCAGAGCCCTAGCGGCCGCCGCCGCCGATGCACCATGGTTTCCGACCGTCGGCAGACCTCCCCGACCCCACCATCGTGCTCAGCGCGTGATTTTACGGTTGCGTTCCCAAAGGTAGGAGCTGCGGTGGCCGGGAACTAAAAATCGGCGAGGCTCGCCGGAGAGCGCCGCCGCGGGAACCCCGCGCGCTGCCCGCGTCGGGAGGTGGAAGACGACGCGGTGGGTCCCGCGTGTCAGCATCTGTAAACCCCGTCGGATCAGGTGTGGCCACGGGATCTGTTGTGGCTACGCGGTGGATATCTGTGGCCCCCGTGTGGTTTAAATGCCATTGGTCCATTTTAAAACAGTGGGGCCCACGAGTTAATTCAAATTAGGAATTTATTCCAGATTTGGCTCCAACTTAGAAAATCCATAACTTGCTGTAGGATACTCCAAAAATCTTCAAACAAATTTTGTTTGAAAGCTCTAGAGCTCTAGTTTCTTTCAAAACCAATTAGATTCTGTGAAACTTAAAGTTAAATTCTGTAGAAAATAATCTTTCGAAATGCAAATGCAATTTTTCCAGACAAGATAACAACTGGAAAAATCCCCAAAATTTACCTAAAATTTAGTATCCTTTTCTTGACCATCAGAAAAAGTTTGGGAGCCATGGCATCTGTTTAAACCTCTGTATGGTTCAATTTCCTTTTTCAGTTATTGAATTTTTACAGATGTTCAGTTGCTTTATCATGTCCCAAGTTTAAACTGAACATTTCTTTAGTCACATAGTAGTTCCTGTAAAAATCTTGGATTTAATTGACCTAATATCATAGTCCTAATCCAGCTACAAACTGACTATTTGTTTAAAAGCCAAAAATTCAAATGTAAACAATTCCAGAAATTATTGCCAACTTAGAAATTCAATAACTACTTTACCAAAGCTTAGAAAATTATGAAACAAATTTTGGTAGAACCAGGACAACTTCCTCTATCTTGATTATCAACTGTTCGGTAGGTTCAAGCTACAGTTTCCTCTCTACAATTTTTGGAAGTTGATTGCTTGCCGTAAGTTTGGAGACCACAATCTACTATGATCATCTCCTGTTCTTTGCAAGAGCCTTGATCATATTCCTTAGTATCTACCTTCGAAGTTCCAAAGTCAATTAGGGTCCCTATCATACAATGATCACCATGGGTTAAATTACGGTCTTGGTAATAATTATTTTTCAAAGTCATTTATATACATGTTATATGCATATCGTATAGTGACCGAAGTCGAGGAGGAGCCAGAAGTCTTGGAAGAGCATCTTCCAAATTTTAACTTAGGCTCTGACCTATAACAAGGCAAGCCCCGGTTTGCATTTAAGATCTTTTTAAATTTTTCCAGTTTTATTCACTTACGTCTTCAGTTAATATTGTACATTACGTATAAGGTGTTTGATACTCCACTTGCATGGCCAAAAATCCCAGGAATTGGTTGTAACGAGTTACAATTTGACCTGTAGTAACCGCCTTGCTAATGCATAGGAGATCTGGTAGAAGTCGAGTAGTTGGAATCTACTCGCGAGAGATGTAGGACATATCTCACAGGATTGGTTAGATACAAAATGGCAGAATATAATGAAATGGAGACCGGGCAGGGAATGGATATGAAGCGGCGAGAAGTGATTCTCGGTCGTGTAGCCCTGCCTGTGTCGATTAAGGCCCGCTTCGTGTGCGGCCCAGCTGAACAAGCTTGACTTGTACCGGCAACATAATGGACATATGGAATCCAATAAACTGACGTAGCTTGGTCACTTGGGTGTCGAGGCATACCGTTCCGTTTTATAGGTGTGGGTTGAGGGCAGCAAGGTGTAAATCCGCTGGTGGGCACGTCAGAGTACGCCCCACGCACGGACCTCCTGCTCGTGACGGATCGACCGATTCGGCATTTGAGTGTCTCGCGAAAGGTTGCCATATACGACTAGTACTGAAGTGCTACGTAGGTACTGCGCGAAGTACTCGCTGGCATTTCCAAAAGTGCGTATATGTCGTGTTGTCCGGGTGTGTCCTGATTGCAATCACTATCCCTCGCAGTAATAGAGTACCACTTGTTCACTGTGTCGTGACGTAGTAAAATACTAAATAAGCTAGAAAATCACATTGTATTGAATTATAATTACTTTGCAACCTTGCATGATTTAGAGATAGCAAAATTAAAAGTTTACAATTTCCCCATACTTTAGCTATAATAGCATTATGTGCCCTGAGCATGTCATATCATCGGTAAAGCATTTCTTGTTTGATTGTGGAGCCCATGATGTGCCATGCTCGGAGAATGTCATTCGCTACATAAAACTTGATTACAAGGCTCCACTTGTCGGCGAGTCATTTATGCTTCACCTTACCTATGTTTAGTGTCCCCTTGCATATGTCTAGTGAGACGGGTTAGTCTTGCTGAGCCTTATGCTCACGTTTGCAGTTAACGAGTTTTGTAGGTTATACAGTTGATGAAGGGTTTGATGATGAGGCTGCACCCCCTCCAGGGTGTGCAGCCGAGTGGGAATCCTGCACGCCGCCATAATTGAGTGCTGCTAGTGCGAAGTATCCAAGGCATGGATAACTTTGCTTTTGCATAGCTAGTGCTGAGAGCATAGCTATGACATATATATATATATATATATTTTTTCTTTCCTTACGCTAGTATTGTAAAAACTTCCGCTGTAAGATAAATAAAAGACTTCGTCTTGTACTTATTCAGGTTCTATTCATGTATAATTGTTGGGTGTCGCATCGCACGACACCACCCAATGAGATCCTCGGATGTCAGGATTCCGGTCCCCACACGTCGATCGGATGCCCACGAACTCCTTGCAAAAGTGGACGAAGACGACTGCCATGGTGAAGGAGTTCGGCGATAGGTGATGTAGTTGGAGGCTGAACTACTCTAGCAGTGCAAGGAAGAACGAAGACACTAGGAGCCCGAGCCCAGCCATCACATATGCTGCAAAGAAGACAATCTCATCTCCACGCAAGTCGCAAAGAGAAGACAACTCGCAATAGATACACCACCTTTGCTCTCCTACGTGCCAGCCAAGCAGCCGCATTATCAGTGCCAGTTGCTCGTATGTCTTAACGCGAGAGCGAGGCAGCATGGAAGCCATTGCCATGGGGCGAAGTAGGAGTCTTGTGTGAGGTGATGGTTCGGGTGCTCGAGAAAGAAGACGAAGGTTCATGCATTGGGTTGTGAGTAAGGAAGCAACTGTCTTTGTATGCAAAGTTTTCCTTTTACTAACCTTCGTGACACTTGGCCACATCGTGCAGGCCGCCTAGCCCTGCCACATGCTGCAAAACCCGCAGCACCCATGACATCTTGGCCCAGGTCCCCTGTCAAAAGGGTTGACCCGAGTAGACAGCCACTTCAAAAGATGACTCAGCAGTTCCTATAAAGACGGAGCGACGGAGGCACCTCGGCCGCAATGGGAACCATCATGGTTAAATATACTGCAGCAGGCAAAGATCACATCGCGACGACATGATGAGGATATCGCTACCATTGATACAACCACAACAGCAGCCCATTCACCACTTGCGGCTAATCAAGGCCCAATGACACGCGCTCGTCCACTAGCTTGGGAATTGATCCAGCTAGGAGGGACGGAGGGGTTAATGCTATGAAGGCTGCTCCACCCGAGGGGTCCTCGTAACTGCAGCAAGTACTAGTTTAAATGCGGCATAACTTTCAACTCCTAATGTTGTTTAATGCAAATATGTACTTGCTGTAAAGGTCTCTTCGTCTACTTTCCATTGGATTAAGAATCAAAGCCAGATGACACTTGAGCTGCACAGAAAATGCTGAACAAGACTCATGACTCCATCCTAAGTTTTAGTCTTCCTCCTCTATATAAGCAACTAGCAGCCATAGGAAGAACTTGGGTTTTGTTTTCTGTAAGTTTAGCCATTGCTACTTCCTTGTAACACAAGTGTCGACGAGACCTTCCTATTTCTTGAATCAGAACCCCAACTTATCACACCCATGAGTTTTTGCTTGTTATCTTGTTCTTCCTTGTTCTTCGATTGCTTGCAGGTTCAAGGCTGTTCTTGGCACGACAAGAACAGCAACAACAGGAGCCAGTGTAACAATCGCTAAGGTGCAGTACCCTTGTGGTTGTTGTAGTCGGGTAGTACAACGTCGACCTCCAACCAAATTGTGGTTATCAAGAGACGGTGTAATTGTCGCTAAAGGCGCCACACCATTCTGGTTGTGGTAGTCGGGCAGCCAACGTCGACCTCTACCAAATACATTCACCACCAACATATCTCATCGAAAAATAGGGCATCCTCCATACCCGTTGGGTTCATGACGATTTTCAACTCGGGGTAGATGTGTGGCCATCATTACAGAGGCACGCAATGCTTCGGCTGCCCAAGACAAAAATGAAATGGCAGCGCATGAAACCATGGTTAGGGATCCACCCACGGGCTCATCGCCTCCTCCAGGGTGGACTCAGGGGCCACTGCCTGTACATGTTGACAGCTGTTATGTCCCAATTTCATCCGTCAACATAACTCAATTATGTGATGGAAATATCATTTCTTGCGCACATCACCTTTCTATTTAACCTATTTCCGCTTTTCTTTGGAGAAATAAGTGCATGCATGTATTTTATACATAATTGAAGTGAAACAAGGCGATGGATCCTATAAAATATCATCCCAGCCAATCAAGCATTGACACGTGGCATCACATTGTTAAAATGGCCCACAAACATAAGTATTCAAGGCCATCCAACGCTGTAGCACCCATATCAAGGGATGGGACCCACTTGGAAGTCACCCTAAGAAAGCACTGACCATTTGGAGGACTTACCAGGTCGGCCGACCCCCCTATTCGGTCAACCTGGTCTTTCCTCCAAACTCGGTCGGCTTCCACGTGTTGACTCCCCCAGTCTTGAAGAAGTCAATGGTGACTGATTCGCATGCTTTGTGTGGCTGGAACTGACCCTTCTCCAAGCTATAAATTGGACCCCTCACCCCTCACTTCAACACACACCACTTGAGCATCATTCTATTGTATACACTAGTTCTCTTAGTCCATAGTGGAGTTAGGCTATAGAGTGGAGAGCCTCTAGTCCCAAGTCCAAGTTGGGAATGGTATGGCTCATGTATCTTTTCTTATATTCGTGACTTTATGCATAATAAAGATATTATCTTTAGTATTCTTTTATTCATATACTTGGATGAAGCGTTTCTTGTTTCATTGTGGATTCCATGTATGTGGTAGGAGTAGTATTTATGATCATGCCATATCACTCTTAATCTATCATCATAAACACTACAAACTCACACTATAGTCTAATTAGCTTTGATATGATCATGTTAATATGAATCACTTGTGCTATGTATCAACATTGGTTCATCAATGATTTAGTTCATTGCCTTAGGATTGCTTGTGTCCGGGCTCTTAAGGTAATTACTTAATATGCTAGCATGGTGCTAGGATAGAAAGTAGCGTTGAATGTCTCGCAGACCCACAGATGAAGAGGTAGGCAGTAGGTGGTCATAGCCCTATATGTTTTTTGTAATCCTTCACGTTCGGCTATGCCATAGGCTGTTGGTGGGAGTTGCCTAGTGTTGCTAGGGGTAAACTCGTACCCGATGTGTTGAACAACTTAGCATAAGTATTCACCATTGACATGCTCATCAGTATCTAACTTATGCTATGTATATGTATATTAGAAGCATTGTAGGAGCAACTCCCAACTCTTTGTCTAACCTCCATTAGGACTCATCTACCTTAGAATAGATTGCTTAGGTGTGTGTCACACTACCCATATATTATCAACTTATCCCTGTCTTGATAATTGATTAATATCCCATAGCTTGATCATAAGACTAGTGTTTACTTTACTCCATTGTCTTCCTTTGGGATAAATATGATACCCTTGGGAATACTCTTGGGTGAAATGCTACACGAAAGTTTTAGTGCGCTTGCAGACCTCATAACTTTCGAGAGATGATATGTGACGTTAGTAGCCGTCAACAGTGCCCAGCAAACCGGGTATCCCCACGCACAGGACAAAATTGCCTAAGTGCCCTGCCTCCCCGCTGAGGCAGGGTCAAGTGGACCACTTGTCCAGCAGGCCCGAACCTTGTCCCTCCTCAGGGGCGGGCTCCGATAGTGGCACGTGGACCTTGACATGAGACCGAGCTCCATCAAAGAGGCAGGCTCTTGGGCTACCACGTGTCCAGCGGGACGGACCCTTCTCCTCCAAAGGAGTGTGCTCTGGTACCTCCACGTGGCCCGAAGCTCTAGATTGGCCTCCCCCGCAGAGGAGGGCTCCGAAGGCACCACGTGTCCAGCAGTCTTGGACCCCCGACTCTCCTGAAATTGGGCTCTAGAGCTACCACATGGACAGAGCGTAGGGCTCGACCTCCCCCGCAGAGGCGGGCTCTGGTGCATATGATAAACAATATGCGAGAACGAGCACAGTTTGATGACCATAAAATTAATAGGTAATTACATGAAGATGAGAGAGCACAAGGCAAGACAGTGATGATTTCAACTTGGTATCCATAGAACGACACATGCTTTACAAGAAGGAAAATGTCCAAGTGTTTTAGCGATACTTCCCCTGGACCTACTATGAGAGCAGCCTGCGGAGGTTCTTGATCGGCGGGGGCGTAGTCCTGAGGCAAGGCTATGTGTAGGAGTGATGGGTTGAGATAGTGGTTTTACGTGTTTCGGGCCGCCGAAGCATAATACCCTACTCTATGGTGTGTGTTGTATTTCTAGAGAGTGTGCTCTCTTGGGTCTGAATGGTCACCTGGTCCTTAGTAAGGTCGGGCACCTTATGATGAACCCAACGGGTACGGAGGATGCCCTATCTTTCGATGAGAGATGTTGGTGGTGAACGAATTTGGTGGAGGTCGATGTTGGTTGCCCGACTACCACGAAAAGAATGGTGTGGCGCCTTGAGCATTAGTTACACCATCTTCGGATAACTACAATTTGGGTGGAGGTTGACGTTGTGCTACACGACTACAACAAACACAAGTTTGATGCGCCTTAGCGATAGTTACACCGACTCCTAAGGTTGCTGTTTTGCCGTGCCAAGAACAGCCTTGAACCTGCAAGCAATCGAAGAACAAGCTAGAACAAAATAACAAGCAAACACTCACGGGTGTGATAATTTGGGGTTCTGACACTTGCGTTATAAGGAAGTAGCAATGGCTAAACTTATAGAAAACCAAACCCATGTTCTTCCTATGGCTGCTTGTAGCTTATATAGAGGAGGAAGACTAGAACTCAGGATGGAGTCACGAGTTTTGTTCGGCCTTTTTGGGCAGCTCAAGCGTCATCTGCCTTTGTTTCTTGATCCAATGGAAAGTATACGAATGGACCTTTCCAGCAAGTACTTATTTGCATTAAACAACCATGAGAGTTGAAAGTTATGCCCCTTTTAAGTTGGTACTTGCTGCAGTTACGAGGACCCCTCGAGTGGAGCAGCCTTCATTGCATTAATCCCTCCATTGCTCCTAGCTGGATCAATGCCCAAGCACCTAATAATAACAAGGTCATCACAAGTCTTTAATAGTTCTCCATTTGAAGGATAATTAGTTTGAACAGCCACGAATGAATTCACCTGATAATTAAGTTCACGTGCACGAGCGCGTGTCATTGGACCTTGACTAGCTGCAAGTGGTGAATGGGCTGCTGTTGCGGTTGTATCATGGTAGCGATGTCCTCATCATCCTACCTTCTTATAATTGAGTCGTCCTCGACTCAAACGTGTCTTCCTCGCCCATATATAGATTCAAATCTGCAACATTAAAAGAGTAAGTAACCCCAAAATGTGCAGCCAACTCAATTTCATATGTATTATCATTAATTTTCTGAAGCACTTTGAAGGGTCCAGCAGCTCTAGGTAGCAATTTAGATTTTCTCAAATCAGGAAATCCATCTTTCTTAAATGCACCCAAACCAAATCACAAGGTTCAAAAGTAACATCCTTTCTACCCTTGCTACCGACTTTTTGATACTTAGCGTTCATGCTCTCAATGTATGCTTTAGTTTGCTCATGCATTTTAAGAAATAATTCCGCATGGTGAGAAGCATCAAAATTCAATTTCTTTGAAGGTGGCAGAGCCAAAAGATCAACCGGAGCACAAGGGATAAAACCATATACAATCCGAAAAGTGCACAAATTAGTAGTAGAATGCAGCAAACGATTGTAAGCAAATTCAATATGAGGCAAACATTATTCCCATAATTTCATGTTATGTTTCAGAACAGCCCTAAGAACGACAGATAAACTCCAGTTTAGTACTTCGGTCTGTCCATCAGTTTGATGGTGACAAGTGGTAGAAAAGAGCAATTTTGTCCCCAACTTAGCCCATTAGGTGTTCCAAAAATGACTAAGAAATTTGGCATCTCTATCTGAAACAATAGTGTTTGGGACCCCATGCAAATGAACAACTTCTCGAAAGAACAAATCAGCAATATCGGTAGCATCATTAGTTTTGTGGCATGGTATGAAATGTGCCATTTTAGAAAATTTGTCCACAACAACAAAAATACTATCCCTCCCCTTCTTTTTTCTAGGCAATCCTAGAAAAAATCCATAGAAACATCCTCCCATGAGCACTAGGAACAGGGAGAGGCATGTATAAACCTTATGGATTAAGACGGGACATAGCTTTTTGACAGGTGGTGCAACAAGCAACAAACTGCTCCACATCTCTTCTCATCTTTGGAAAAGAAATGGCTTGCTAGGGTGTCTTCTGTCTTCTTGACACCAAAGTGTCCCATCAACCCTCCACTATGTGCTTCCTGCAATAGTAAGATCACTACAAGAAACTCGATGATTTGCGACGGCCAGGGCCGTCGCAAATAAGCCAAAGGTCATCGCAAATAAGCAATTTGCGACGGCTTTCCTTATTTGCGACGGTTTTTGGCCGTCGCAAATAAGTCATCGCCATCAAGCTTATTTGCGACAGCCACCGTCGCAAATAAGCTTAATTGCGACGGCTAGCAGCGGTCGTCGCAAGTTACTATCGGGGGCCAGTGGGCCCCGCAACAATATTTGCGACGGCCGGGCCATCGCAATTAAAGCTTATTTGCGATGGCCAGGCCGTCGCAAATAGCGGCACTTATTTGCGATGGCCAGGCCGTCGCAAATAAGTTCAGCCGACAGGGCCCACGTGTCCTCCCCCGGGACCCACACTGCTATTTGCGACGGCCTAGCCGTCGCAATTAATGTTTATTTGCAACAGTCAGGCCATCAAAAATAGAAGTGGCTTAATTGCGATGGCCTGGAACCTTATTTGCGACGGTACTGTATAAAAAGCCGTCGCAAATAAGGTTTTTTATTTTTTTTAAAAAAACTGAAAATACTAACCGGCTCGATGGCCAGAATCACAGAATAGGCAATATTCATCACAAGACATCACAACAGTTTCAAAACACATGACACACATAGTCCAAACATCGCATCAACATCAACAAACTAAACATGGGCTCACTCGTCCGTCTGACCTCCGTATCCACCTCCGGAGCCACCTCCGAAGTCGAAGTCGTCGTCGCGCCTCATTCCAGGGGGCGGTAGTGATGGCGACGGCGTTTGTGCAGCCGTCGCGGATCCCTGCAATTAATGAAACTTAGAGTTAGAATATAAATGCATCAATATCGCTCTCCCTCCCTTCCTCTCCCTTTATCTTCATCTAGATCCCCCTCTCTTCCTCTCTCTTTTCATTTCACTCTTTGTCTCTCACTGTATCTTTCCCTCTCACTCTATCTCTCTATTGCTATCCTTTTCCCTCTATCTTCCTCCCCCTATCTCCATCTACATCTCCCTCCCTCTATCTTTCCCTCTCTCAATCTCCATTTACATCTTACTCTCTCTCTCTCTCTTCATTCCCCTCGTACTCCATCTATCTATCTTTCACTCTTTCTTCTGTCTCTCTCTTTCTTCTCTTATTCTTTCTTCTATCTCGATCCTTTTATTCTATCTAACTATCTCCCTCTTTCTTCTATGTCAATATTTTTACACTAAAGAAGAAGGATTACATAGAAAATTACCTGACTCGTAGAAGAAGGATCGCCTGGAAGGACCAGTGGTAGTACCGGTAGCTGGATCCCCAGACCTTGCGCCCGAGCCATGGCCTGTCATTGCAAACATTAAATGTTATATATTAGTAAGTCATTTACGCTGAATTAATGAGAACTTTAGTTTTTATTTGGTTACCTCCATTACTTCCCGCATCTGCGCCAACGCTGCTGCCTGGGTTTGGATCATGGCCTCCATCGCGATCATTTGGCGTTCCGACACCTCCTGTCGCCTGAAGAGGGACTGCATCTCAATGTCCCTCTGCAAGGCTAGACGACTAGTTGTGCCTACCGAAGAAGCCTACGTGGAGCTGCTCTCGCAGGTCTCCCTACCCTCGAGTCGACAACTCCGTCGAATATGGCGAGCCTATAAAAAAGAGAGTCAGTAATATGAAATTGAAATATCTTGAATACTTTGAATTGAAAATGATAAAATGACTTGTAAACTCACCTTTCATGTGCTTTTCCACCACCGCTTGCATACGCGGCTTGAGGATCGATTGGTTGACGTTCCCAATCAAAATCCTCGCTGTGTATCTTCCTAGCCTCCTCCCCGTACTTAGACCGAAAAACAAGAAAACCGTGTAAGTTCAACAATCTATATAGTTATATTTAATATGAATGATTTCTAAACTTACCAATCGCTCGGCTGCAACCTTACTACACCCCGTCGGCTGAGAAGGGTCCCTGTGACCTCTCTTCTGGATCTCAGCAGGGGTCGGCGGCACCCTCGTCTCGCGCTTGTGTCAATACGTGTTAGTACGAACAATATATTATGAATATATAAACATAAGTTACACACACTTACCATGCGTTTAGCTAAACGCAAGTGGTTATCTTGCCCGTGCCTGCTCTTCCCCTCGTCCCCTCTGCAGTCTCGAGCCTTCTCGGACTTAGCTTTAAACTCATCGCTAGCCCAGTAGCGACAAAGGGCCCGAAATGCATCGGTCCGACCCTGCAACCAGCTCACATGGCCTTGCACATAGTTGGAAGTCGTTAAAAATACCATCAAGGAAATTATCAAAAAAAAAAATACTTACTACACTCCACGTACCTGCGCGTACTCCTCCTCCGTCAGGTGCATCTCGCTCGCTTGCCGGAAGTGTAGCAAGGCTGCTGGATCGCCTTCAAGTGCTCATTAATAATTTGAACACGGGCATTTGACAAAGCTTGTCGAAGCGCCTTGGCAGCATTGTAGTGAAACACTCGCCTCGCATCCTCAAACTGGCGATGGTCGTTCGGGTCCTCTAAAGTATATCTTGCCTGCAATAAAAAATATATTGAAGAGATGTTCAATAAAAGGGTTGAAGAGTTGAAACTTAGAAACCTTTTTTTACGTACTTACCATAAAATCGGACCATACGGCCTCCTGAAAGTTGTCGTGCTACTAGTGATGGACGCGTGCGTAGTCCTCCCACAAAAGAGGAGGTGCCCTGTCGATGATCCAGGGATAGTGCAAACGCACTAAGGACCCGAGGACACCATTCACCGGTCTGTGGTGTCTCTCAGCGGTGAAAGACGTGCCGTACCAAACCCTGCAAGATATTTATTGATTGATTACTTAATTAACCAAAAGAAACTAAAATTGAACACTATAATTTTTATTACCTGTCTCCGACTGGACGAATCACGATCCTCTGTGAAGGGACCGCAGGAGGACTGACAAAGTGAGTCCTCCTCGTCCTCCGCGTCTGCTGGGGTGCCACGTTAGGTGACCCAGATGGCTCCTCACCAGCCGAGTCAAAAGCCTCAGGAACAGAATGATTGCCAGCTGGGGGCTGGCTGGCCGAGGGCTGGCTCACCGAAGGGTAGCCACGGTCAACTGGCGCCGCAGCCTCTGAGTCAGCCAGTGAGGACTACAACATTCAAATGATTCATAAGTAAGTTTAATGTGAAATTGAATTTAAATAATTTGTCAAAAACGAGTGAAATTTACCTGTGACGAAGCTCTAGAGCTGGTCTGAACGTGCCCCAGCAACTGAGAGCGTCTGCTGCCAGTCGACGAGGCACCAACGAAAGCGTCCTCAGGTCTAGAGGGGTAGAACCCCCTCGTCGGCGGCACCTTCTTACCCTTCTTTGACGCCATCCTGCTTGAATTAGATAATTAGTAAATATGCAAATAAAATATACAAAATTCAGGTTACTATCTTCAAGAAAACATTACTTGTAGTCACTTTCAAAATACATCAACATCATTGTCATGTGTCTGTGCCCTACTCCTTAAACCAGCCCAACGATCTTCCATCATGGCCTGTTCTAATTTTCGTTTTCGCATATCATCTGCCTCTACATCTTCAACGTCTTCAACATCTCCAACTAATTGATCGAGTCCTGCACCAAGCTCAACGATAAAAGTGTCTGACAACTCTTCTTCTTGGTACACTTCTTCAACGTCTTCGCTATCTTGGTAACCATCATCCCCAGGAGTGTATAGCCGCTCACGAGGATTCACCTTATATACCACCCACCAAGCATTGAGCTTCATGCATGGATAAGTTAAATAATACACTTGTTCAACTTGATGTACAAGAACAAATGTATCGTAACCTCGTAGTCGGTCCTTATGTTTCACTTCCACCATTCCAAATTGGTTTTCTTGAGTTCCATATGTGCGATGAAACCAGTCACAGTCAAAGAAGACAACTCAAAGGGTTTTATTTCTGGTAAAAGTAAATTCAAGGATTTTGTTAATGATTCCATAATAATCGGTTAAATTCCCTTGAGTGTCCATTGCTCTCGTCACAACACCGGAATTTGATGTTGCCGCGAGAGGACGAAGAGCTTCAAAATGAGTTATACAGAATCGGAAGAAATTTATGTCATATCAACCATAGCTTCTAACATTCACCAATCCATAAGATAGCTGCCGCAAATTTTTATGGACATTGTGAGTCCGACACTGTCATAAATGATCGTGAGTTAAAATAATACTTTTTTAATAATAGTACTTTATAATATATAGAAGACGAGAGAATATTACATAATCTCGAAACCAGGATAGGAAACTCTGCCCTCCATTTATTCCTTCTTTTCGCATCGCTTCTACTTGTTTGGCCGTAGGTTTATGCCTATGTGGCCAACATTGTCTGTGGAACTCGCTGAACATGAAAAAACATTTTTAGAGTACATGTGTAGCAAAATATGTCGATTAGCATAAATGTAGGACAAACACTTACTTGAAGTATTCTTGCATGCCTTCTATATTTGTGTACATGTAGAGTAAAGCAACAATCCTTTTATGTTCCGATAGCACGTAGGTCGTGTAGCTACCAACGGTGGTGCCTCTCGTTTGAAAAATGGAAAGGTCGCTTAGAGGGGGTGTTTCATCCACATTGTACCGCATCGCTGAAGTATTGATATTGTTTTCTTCCGCAAAGTAGACACCTGAAAAGTATCCTACTTCCTTAAGAGCATATGCTTCAGCGATGCACCCTTCCACCCTTGCCCTGTTGCCAACCATTGGTTTTAGATATCGTAGCGCTCTTTCAATGTGATACATCCACCTATATTGCACAGGACCGCCAACTTTAGCTTCGAATGGAAGAAGGATAAGCAGATGTTGCATTGGATTGAAGAAATCCGGTGGAAAAATTTTTTCCATCTTACATAAAAGTATGGGTATCTCCTTCTCTAACTTATACATCATCCCGATCTTGAATTCTTAAGCATGAAGCTGTCTATAGAAATAGCTGGGCTAGGCTCAAACCTTCCACACCGCATCATCTAGATAGCCTCGAAACATAATAGGTAAGAGTCTGTCCAT
The DNA here is from genome assembly GCA_036927565.1 of Tuctoria greenei. NCBI lineage: Eukaryota > Viridiplantae > Streptophyta > Magnoliopsida > Poales > Poaceae > Tuctoria > Tuctoria greenei. The sequence continues at coordinate 163,376,721 of JAYESD010000002.1, read as the reverse complement.
TATAATGTGATAATCATGACTCTTCAACCCAGTGAGGTTTCCTGTGTTAAGATTTACAGCTCATTTCAAGCTAGCTGCTTAACCATCTGGGAATTTCAAAGTTTTCATTCATTTCATAACTTCTTTCTTTTCTTTCGATCGAAGACATAAAGAAGCACGTGGCTTTCCACCACTTTCAGAGATTTCAAGAGTTGGACGGTGACAAATGTCTGCCAAATCTAGTCTAGCTTTATAATTGTTTTTCGTTTTGCCAGGCATATCCATGCAAGTGCTTATGATACTTTCGCTCATGTTACGCTCCTGATGCATGACATCAATGTTGTGCATTAGAATCAACGACCTCACATACAGTAGCTCCCAAAGTCCACATATGTGAGTCCGATTGTGTTTCTCTCCATAACCTACGAAATATCCAGAGCGACCTTCATCAGGCACCAGTTTATCCAAAATATCAGAAATTTCTGACCCGTTGAGACGCTTCATTGGTCCTTTAGTGACAACAGTGTTCCTTCGAAAGACATGCCTCTACTGCCTAAATATAGGATTCGAGGGCAGCCAACGTCTGTGACAATCGAAGTAAGATATTTTGCCTCCATGAGTTAGTCGAAAGCAATTCGTGTCTAAAGCACATATCGGAGACGTTAGATGACCGTGAGTGCTCCATCCGGAAAACATGCCGTATGCCAGCAAATCATGGACGGACCACAAATAAGCAGCTCAAAGGTTGAATTTCTGCTTCTTGTAACTATCGTACGCTTCGACTCCTGTCCACAAGACTTTCAATTCTTCGATCAGCGGTTTTAACATCACGTTGAGACGTGACCCGGTATGATCAGCTCTAGGTACAATGAGGATGAGAAGCATGAACTCATTCTTCCTACAAAAGCAGGTGGCAGGTTGTACGGAATGACAAAGACGGGCAACATGAGTATAACGTGGCATTCGTACTGAACGGTGAGAATCCGTCTCTCGCTAATCCGATGTGAACAGGTTTCGCATCACGAGAAAAGTCTGGATCGAAATGGTCTAGCGCCTTCCATGCATCACCATCGGAAGGATTGTCAAGAATTCTTTATTCTCACGTTTACCTTCTTTGTGCCATCTCATGTGTCTTGCGGTTCTTTTTGAAAGAAACATCCGCGTCAACCGAGGTGTCACAGGCAAGTAACAAAGCTGCTTATGTGCGACATCTATCATCACATTATCGCCATCATCATTAACAACTTCGACATACCTCAATTTTCCACATTTCAAGCACATCTTCTCATTGGTGTGCTCTTTCCAGAATAGCATGCAGTTTTCTTGGAACACATCGATTTTCTCATACTTCATACCGCTACCAGATATCATGATCTTCGAATGATACATATCGGCCGACGCATTGTGAGGTTGTGGAAGGATATCGAAGATCAATTTCATGAGATCATTGTAGCAGTTGATGGAAAAAAGTACTTGGACTTAATTGCCATAAATCTGGTCAAGAAAGCAAGTACGGTCACAACCGTGTGTTCATGCAACGGCTCTTGTGATTTCTTCAGCTCCTCGAAGAACTTCCCTGCCTCATTTGTAAGAGGATCCTCCGCTTCCAGAGCTTCTAGCATCTCATCCATCCTATCAACCTCTATTATATCATCATCCTCATCCACTTCGGCTATGACTCGAGAATTATTCTCGCCGTGAAAGGTCCACACTTCATAATGTGGAGTGAAACCGTTTCAACATAAGTGAAACAAAAGATCCAATCTTCTCAAAAACTTGGTGTTCCGGCATTTTGTACATGGGCACCGCACCATATCTTCCGTTGACAACGAAAATGTTCAATCTAAAAATTGATCTAACTTGATAAACCACTCATCTGAGTGACCACCAGTTATGCTTTTCCAGCCAGTATACATCCAACTGCGGTCTTCACCCATGTTTGGCTCTGCAGTTTAACGCGAAAGAAATTGTCGTTAATGTATTGTTGTGTTATGTCACGGCCCTACAACCTAGGCAAATAGATCCTAAACCCACCCAAGAGTGACCGAGCGGAGCGTGCTCATGACGAGACGTGTGATCCGGATTCGAATGAAATTTCGGCAGCATAACCCCGCTGTTCTCCACTGCACGCCCAAAAATTGTGCAGCAGAGAACAACAGGGTTACGCCACCGAAATCTCGTCCAAATCCAGACCTCCATCTCGTCACAAGCCACGCCCCCTCGGTCACTCCGAGGCTGTCCAAAAAGGGACAATTTTGAACCTGCACATCTCACATGCCAAGGGCATGTGAGACGTGCCTATCCGAAACGGGTAATACATTGCTATAGGTTATGTTGCTCATTTTCATTTTGAGGTCATTTAAGAAAGTGGAAAGAACTAGAGAAAGAGTGAGAGGAAAGTTGGTCTTAGATGACAATTCCACATCCATTTCCACCGTCCACGCAATCGCGGGTCATTGACGTCCTTACCAACCCGTTCGCTTCCATGTCGCGTTGACTACTATGGTCTACACGGCACGATCACACTTATTGCGTGTCGTGCCCTTCCGGGTTGGTCCGAGGCGGCCCAAAACCCCTTTATTTATATATATTAAGTAGTCACTCAAAAACATTATATGAATGCACTAAAGTACAAACATACACTAAACGGAATAGAAAAAATTATTAATTCTAAACACTCACGCAATCAAAAGAACAAGAGAAAAAAATTATTAATTCTAGTAACCTACATGATAAACATATTTACCAAAGCATGACAAAAAATAATCTAAACCTAAAAAAACATAATCATGTAGCAACATCTATATCACACACTTGACATAGGCTGAACTAGTAACATGGTGATGCAAATCTAATGAAAATGTGTTACATCATTAAAAGATTGATAAAAAACGGTTGGAACATTATACATATCAGAGCAGCTACTGTAAAAGCAACGAGTCATCATATACAGCTAAAAGCATTGTACTCTGTCATATACAATATGAGAAGAATGATGGTGCCATACCTGAGCAGTGAAGTGGATCTGAGTGTGTACGGTGGGGAGGGGACCTTGCCAATGTAAAGAAAATGCATTATGTCAAGACCGATTTGATAAAAATAGCTAGAACACTCAAAGAACTGAATATAATGCCTGTCCAGACCCGCCATGGTCCACGCCGCGGTGGTAGGGCAAGAAGACTGCGACGGCTCAGGGTTCAACGCCGCCGAGTGGGAAACAGAAGCGGACACACTCCAAGACAGTTGTCGAGAACAGTGCTGGTCATGGTGTATTTCACCGTCATCCTATTCGTGCAATGGCGACCATAGAACTTGACAAACTACACACCTCGCACCATCTCTCTTCTGTCACTCATTTCACTTTGGGATTGCCCAGCTCAATGTCAGGGTGGAGCAGCATGTACAGATCGATGCTTAGGCTGTGAGCACCAAAGGATGGCTGAGGAGGAAGCAGCAACGGGGAGCCAGGAACCAAAGCTCGATGAGCAGGGGAGCAAGCAGCAATCACAATACTACTGTGGCGGCAAGTTACAGCTGCAAAATGATGTGACGTCTGAGCCGCTGCGCTCGACGCGCATGCGGCGGGGCTGGACGAGTTGCACAGGTGAATGCAGCAGCAGCGTGTTCATCGTCTTGCAGGATGGCAGAAGCGTGTTCATCGCTTCCCAGAAAGGCATGCATGAGAACGGTAGGCAGGCACGAGAACGGCCATCATGGCGCCACATCTGCAACGGCGGCGGCGGTAGCATCAGGAGCTGGAGGAGGAGGCAAGGGTGGAGAGGGCGGCGACTCACACGAGGACGACTTGGTGATGATGGGGTTTCGTTTCCACCCGACCGAGGAGGAGCTCATCGAGTTCTACCTCCGGCAGAAGGTGGAGGGCAAGAGCTTCAACGTCGAGCTCATCACCTTCGTCGATCTCTACCGCTACGACCTGTGGGAGCTCCCTGGTCTGCCTGATGCTCTCTAAAACTTATTAGATCGCACCTTATATATTAACTAGCTACCTCCTAATTATAAGCCGTTCGATCTCATCCCTTTTCATCCTTTCAATCAAACAAAAAACAAGGTTCATCCCATCCTTATAAACAAACGTCGAGATGGAATCATTCTGTTCCTAAAATCTAGGTTGAATTCATCCCATACCTTCTGATCCTAAAACCAAACACACCCTAAAATGAAAGAAAAAAAAAGAGCTCACCTCGGAGGCGTCGGGGGCCGGGGGCGGCTGGAGCGCGGAGGTCCGGGGCTAGCGAGGCCGGGGGCGCGGCGGGCCGGGGCGGCAGGGGCGCAGCGAGACGAGCCGAGGGCACGGCGGACCGGGGGCGGCGAGGCCGGGGGCGGAGAGCAGTGGCGACGGCGGGGCGGCGATGGCGGGGCAGTGGGCCGGTGGCAGGGCGGTGACGTTGGGCCGGCGGCGGGGCGCGGCAGGGCGGCGGGCACGCAGCGGGGCGCAGAGGGTGGCGGGGCTGTGTGTTGAGTGGACGGGAATGAAACGTTGGGGTCGGGATAAAAGCCCTTATTTGCGACGGCCTCCTAAATGCGATGGCCCCACCATACGGCCGTCACAATTAAGGTTACTTGCGATGGCCTTTTTAGCAGCTGTCGCAAATAAACATTTATTTGCGACGGCTACCTTAGTTGCGATGGTCCTAGGGTTGGCCATCGCAAATAAGTTGTTATTTGTGATGGCTTTATGGTCAGCCGTTGCAAATAAGGTGTTATTTGCGACGGCCACGTTATTTGCGACAGCCAAAGGCGGGCCCTCGCAATTTAATCTATTTGCGACAGCTGGCCATCGCAAATAAATCCAGCTGTCGCAAATGATTGTGTTTCCTGTAGTGGATACGCACGGAACCAGCTGGAGTGCACAATTTGTTAGCTCGAAACACAAAACCATTAGTGAGAACAAACTTGTTCCATGTTTTTTTCTTGTTTACATTGCAGCAGCACATCTTTGGAATTAGTATCAAAAGCATATTGTTCTTTAATTGTTTCCAAGCCAAAAATCTTAAAATCAAGTTGGGACAACATATTATAACGGCGAGATAAGGCATCCGCAATGACATTATCTTTTCCTTTCTTGTGTTTGATAACATAAGGAAAGGACTCAATGAATTCTACCCACTTGGCATGCCTATGGTTCGGATTAGTTTGGCTCTTAATATTCTTCAAAGATTATTTATCAGAATGTATAACAAATTCTTTAGGCCATAAATAATGTTGCTATGTTTCCAATGTTTGTACTAGTGCATATATATCTTTATTGAAAGTGGAATAGTTCTGACTAGGCCCATTCAGTTTCTCACTAAAATAAGCATTAGTTTCCCCCCCTTGCAACAAGACACCTCCCAATCCGATACCACTAGCATCACATTCAAATTCAAAAGTCTTACTGAAATCTGGTAATTGGAGAAGAGGTGTATGAGTTAACCTATTCTTCAAAGTTTCAAATGCAGCCTCTTGCACCTTGCCCCATGTGATTGGAGCACCCTTCTTTGTAAGCTCATGCAGTGGGCCTGCTATGGTGTTGAAGTCCTTTACAAAAAGACGATAGAATCCAGCAAGTCCGAGAAAGCTTTGTACTTTGGTGACCGTAGTAGGAGTCGATCAGCTGTGTATCGCCTCCACCTTGGCTTGATCAACTTCAATTCCTTGTGGTGTCACAACATAGCCAAATAAAAGAGACTATCTATGCAGAAGGTGCACTTGTCAATGTTACCAAATAAGCGTGCCTCACGTAAAGCATTAAAAATAGCACGGAGCTGATCAAGATTCTCTTCTAGAGATGTGCTATAGATCAAGATGTCATGAAAATATACTACCACAAATCTTCCAATGAAAGCACGTAAAACCTCATTCATTGATCTCATGAAAGTGTTAGGTGCATTAGTGAGACCAAAAGGCATGACTAACCACTCATACAAACCAAATATGGTTTTAAACGCTCTTTTCCATTCATCACCTAGCTTCATGCAAATTTGGTGGTATCCACTACGCAAGTCAATTTTTGAGAAAATCATCGAGTCACTAAGTTCATCAAGAATATCATCTAACCTAGTAATAGGAAGATGATATCTAATAGTAATCTTATTAATTGCTCGACAATCTACACACATGCACCATAATCCATCTTTCTTTGGTACCAAAAGAACAGGAACAGAGCAAGGACCAAGGGACTCACGCACATAACCTTTGTCGAGAAATTCCTATACTTGTTGTTGAACCTCCCTATTCTCCTCCGGGTTGGTCCTGTATGGTGCTCGGATTGGCAAAGAAGCCCCAGGGATATGGTCAATCTCATGCTCAATCCCTCTCAATGGTGGCAGCCCGACTGGTACCTCTTGTGGAAACACATCAGCGTATTCCTGCAAAAGGTTAGTGATAGCAGGAGGCAAAGCACATTGTATGTCGTGAAGTGAGAACAAAGCTTATTTGCAAGCAAACACATAGCAGATTGCAGCATTATTTTTTAATTCAAACATACCAGATTTGGAAGCAAGAAAACAAGCACTCTTCAATTTTATTTCAATCTTCTTCACGTGAGCAGATTTAGAATTGTCAGTCTTAGGTTGTACCAATTCCTTCGCAACATTTAAATTTTCATTTTGAGTAGATTTCTTAATTTTTCTCTTTACAAGCTCTAGCGATATCATCCTTCAAAATAGCATCGGGGGACATAGGGTGCAAAACAAGCTTCTTCTCATTATGCATGAAAGAGTATTGATTTGATTTACCATGATGTAATGTATCTTTATCAAATTGCCCAGGTCGACTGAATATCATAGTGCAAGCTTGCATAGGTACCGCATCGCAATCAATGTAATCATGGTAGGAACCAAAGATTCAACACGAACCAAACATGTTACCTTAAGCTTACCACTGTCGTTGAACCATTAGATGTAGTAGGGATGTGGATGTGGAAGTGTTGTTATCCCAAGCTTCTCTATCATGGCAGCACTTGCTAAATTGTTGCAGCTTCCTCCATCAATAATAATGCTCCTCGATCGTTGCAAAACTACACACTTAGATTGGAATAGATTGTGTTGCTGGTTCCATTCAGCTTTGATCATTTGGGCACTCAAGACATGCCTCACAACAAGACTCTCGTAGTGGTCAGCATGATCAGCGCCAATGTGCTCATCATCATCATTCTTCTTTCCTGCATCTTGTGCAGCAAGCATGGCATATGTATCATCATCTAAATCACTAGCGGATGAGTACTCACCATTTTCTCGTACGATCAGCACACGCTTGCTTGGGCAGTCTCTTCGTAGGTTCCGAAAACCCTTGCACTGGAGGCATTGAATGTCTTTTGTTCTCCCAGTGGAAGCGATGGAAGAAGTGATGGCTGCAACTTGGGTGGATCCTTTTGTTGTCTCGATAGCATGCGAAGGTGCTTATTTGATGTAGTCCTGGGCAACCGATTGGAAGCATCGTCCGGAGAATTATGCTTAAGACCAGCAGCACTTGAGCGGGACTGCCATGAGGTAGTTCCACTTGCAAAAATGTTAGTTATTTTGCGTCGTCCCTGCACTTCTCTTTCAGCCTTACATACAAGCAAGATGGAATAATCATGTGATGTTAGTGTATTACTGATAAGCCAATATGCCCTGAATTCTTTTGTTAAACCACCATAAACCTAGGCATTGCAGCCTATTAATTTTTTAACTAGGCCACATCGCATCATGCCTATTTGGAGTTCTTGATCCTATTCCTCAACAGATTTGTTGCCTTGCCTATGTTTCAGGCATCCTAAGTTTGTGGTACGGTAGCTGAATTTTTAGTTTGAGACTCATGCCACCAAACAGAAGCAAAGTCAGTGAATTCACTAGTAGCAGCTCTAATATTTTTGTCGTTAGGAAAATCATGACATGCAAATTTTTGATCTCTTGATAATGCCCAAGACAGATATGCATCTGGATCACATTTCCCATCAAAGGGTGGTATGGAGAATTTAATACCGCATAGGGAATCATCATTGTCACGTACCTCACGTCGTAGGGCTCGACCACCCAAACCACGATGATCGCGACGTGGCTGCCGTCGATACTTGAAAGGTCTATCATCAAGCTCGGTATTCGTTGAATACTTCGCCTCATCATATCTTGCAGCACTACCAATAGAGTCATGGCTGTCATCGACACGTCTTTGCCTCTCTTCGCGTCCAACCTGTTCCATCCTCTCCAATCGCTCAATGATTTCTGCAATAGAAGTGTTAATAGCCGTAATAGTGCTTTCTAATGTGGTCAGTGTGCTGTTGGTGCAAATCAGTGTCAACTCTAATTGACCAATGCATTCATTGGTGACTTGAATATCCTTGTTGAGGGCATCCGTGTGCAGCTTTACCTGGCATTCGAAATGTTGAATGATCTCCCTCGTATGTGGTGAATGTGGAGATGTCTCTTTCGCATCAGCTGACATGGTTAGTAAAGAAAGGAATTACAACAGGATGCAGATTAATCCTAGCAGTTGCTAAGAGGTGGTAGGACACAATCACTTCCTCACTAGCAAGAAATCAAGCTCTTACAAGTTCTTACAACGCGATGCAGGAGGCACCGACAAACAGCAAGAACAACAAACGGTGGCTGTCAGCATAATCCTGTGGTGTTGTAGATGATTTTGTGGAGCTTTAGGTGGCTCCTAAAAATGAGTTGCAGAAAGAAACAACTAGTACCACATTAGTCGAAAAAAAGTTGAATAAATGTTCCATGATGGTACTGTACTCGTCCTAGTCTAAACCGTGATAGAGACGTGAGCCGTTACTCCACGTGATGTTAAGTTTATTGTAGTACAAAAGTTCAGACAGCAAGAACGTCGTGTTTTAACAAAACATTCAAAACAGCAAGTTGAACTCCGAAACTTGAAACAAATGTTACACAAAATGTTTCTTTTTTTTTACTGAGAAACTTTTTTATAGCAATATTAATTAGCGCAACCATTCTTTCTTTGCACATGCCTTTTTCTTGTTGATCTGTGCGGCTTTCCTTTTGCACTTGCCTTTTTCTAAACTTTGGATAGATAATGGAAATTGATTGAGAACAAGGTGGCACGAACTCGAAGCTCTAGCGGTGAAAAACATAGGACCAACAACTTGACACAAAAAGGCAACCATGAATTAAACAAGTCGAGAGTTAAGTAGCCAAGCAAAAGGCTCAAAGTGTTTTTAGGATTTTTAGAGCGAACTTCTGTAGGCAAAACTGGACTGTAGGTAAATGAAGAACAAGGAGAAGGAAATTTCTCACCGAGCAACCTGAAATCTGATACCACTTGATAAACCCAACGGGTACGGGAGATGCCATATCTTTCGATGAGAAATGTTGATGGTGAACGATTTTTGTGGAGGTCGACGTTGGCTTCCCGACTACCACAACCAGAATGGTGTGGTGCCTTGAGTGACAGTTACACCGTCTCCTGATTACTACAATTCGGGTGGAGGTCGCTGTTGTGCTACACGACTACAACAACCATAAGGGTCTTGCACCTTAGTGATAGTTACAATGGCTCCTGTTGTTGCTGTTCTTGCTGTGCCAAGAACGTCCTTCACCTGCAAGCACTCGAAGAAACAGCAAGAACAAGATAACCAACAAACACTCATGGGTGTGATAAGTTGGGGTTCTGATTCAAGTAATCAAAAGGTCTCGTTGACACTTGCGTTACAAGGAAGTAGCAATGGCTAAAATTACAGAAAACAAAACCCAGGTTCTTCCTATTGCTGTTAGTTGCTTTTATAGAGGAGGAAGACTTGAACTCGGGATGGAGTCACAAATCTTGTTCGGCCTTTTCTAGGCAGCTCAAGCTTCATCTGCCTTTTGATTCTTGATCCAATGGAAAGTACACGAAGAGACATTTCCAACAAGTACTTATTTGCATTAAACAACCCTGAGAGTTGAATGTTATGCCCCTTTTAAGCTGGTACTTGCTGCAGTTACTAGAACCTCTCGGGTGGAGCAGCCTTCATTGCATTAATCCCTCCATTACTCCTAGCCGGATCAATTCCCAAGCACATAATAAAAACAAGGTCATCACAAGGATTTAATAGTTCTTCATTTGAAGGATAATTAGTTTGAACAGCTAAGAATGAATTCACCTGATAATTAAGATCACGTGGACGAACGCATGTCATTGGACCTTTATTAGCCGCAAGTGGTGAATGGGCTGCTATTGTGGTTGTATCAATGGTAGAGATTTCCTCATCACCTTACAAGTAGGGTCTGGGGTCCGACAGGTGGTCCTGAGACGATCATATCCTAAAGATCTAAAGCTTCACAGCTACACTGCCTCCTACCGCGGTTTGAAGACCTACCATCTTGCCACCTAAGACGCTAGTGACCCCATGTGTAGTCGTTGATGATGGCAGAGAATGTCCCATCTATCTGTCTTGTCACCATAAGCTACCCACTTGGCGTAGTGGGGTAGGCCTGCTGTATTTTCACTGCAATGCGATTGGGCGCAGCTGTACCGAACAGGAGCCGTGCGACGTGTTGTGCGCCTGGGGAAGGTGCGTGTCTTCAATGCCCGATTAGGCAGGACGCATGGCAGCACCGGAGCCAGCTTCAGCAAGGGAGGCCAAATCCTATACTACGGGCCACGTGGCACCCCTGGAGCCTATCTTCAAGGAGAGCTGAGGGTCTGAGACTAGACACATGGTGGTTCTAGAGCCTGCCTCTACGAAGAAGGCTGCTCCAGAGCTTCGGGACACGTGGCAGGTAGGAAGCCCATCTCTTCAGGGGTGTCAGATCATGTCTTGAGGTCCATGTGGCAGGGTTCGGAGCCTGCCCTTGAGGAGAGGCGAGGTCCCGGCCTACAGAACACGTGGCGCTAGCGGACGCTGCCTCAACGGGGAGGCAGGGAACTTAGGCATTTGATCCTTTGCACGAGGGTACCCAGTATGTTGGCTACCAACAGTGCCCCTGAGTTCACACTGGGGAGAGGTGATGAGCTCGAGGGTGGAGCCCTAACCTTGCTTTCCTGCACCATGTTTTGATATTGGTCTAGACTAGTTGAAGCGGTGCGTGCTTCTGCCATTGCGGCCACACGTCCTCCTTTGGTTGAGAGGCTGTGGCAGCGTGATCTTTACTTGCTGCAGTATCTTTAACTGCTACAGTTCCCAATGTGGCTGCTATGCTTCCGCTTCTCCACCTTTATAGGAACCGCCGAGTTGTCTTCTCAGTGTGTGTGTGTGCTCGAGCTAATCCTTTTGACACGAGATTTGGGCCCGCTGTCATGAGCGCTGCGGGTTGCAGAGCGCGTGCCGGGTCTAGGCGATCCACAAGATGTTCCCAAGCGTCGTGGTGTGCTCAAAAGGAAACTTTTGGAGGCAAAGGCAGTCCCTTCCTTAGTCACCCCCAGTGCCCGTGCTTTCGTCTTCTTCCTTGACACGTGAGCCTTCACCATGTGCAATGTCCTTGATCTCGCCTGCCCCAATGGCCTCGACCTTGCCTCCCTCCCGCATCAAAGACATAGAGCCAGTGAGGCAGCTACTTAGCTGGGTAGATGAGGAGCAGCAGGAACAGGTCCACCTCGGCTCCCTCCCTCTTGATTTGAAAGATGGAGAGATCGTCTTCTTTTCTTCGTATGCGTACTCTGAGTTCGCTCTACATTTCCTCTTTCCGTGTGATGCTTCTGGAGTCTTTGGGCTTAGCTTCATCACCCATCGTTGAACTCTTTGGTGGTGGTGGTGGTCTTCTCACACTTCTGCGAGATGTTCGTGGGAGTCCACCCGTCCGTGCCGGTGTTCTAGCAGTTCTTCGTGTTGAGGCGGACCGGGAAGAGCAGGACAAACTTCCTTGGAGCCTACTACTTCTAGCAGCAGCCCAAATGCCTGTTCAAGTACATCACCCCACTTTCATCTGCGAGGTGGGAAGGATGGAGGGAAGAATGGATGATAGTGCACAGCGACGCCCATGACCGCATGACCCAACCTACGAACTGGGCGATATTCAGGAAGAGGACCTAGAAGGAGTGCCCATAGTTGAAGCCGGAGTACACCCTGGCAATGGAGAGGGTCCGATATCTGGCGGATCATGGTCTGTCATCGTTGATGTTGCTGGGAAACTTCATGAGCCAACGCCTTGCCCCACTCTAGCAGCACTGTCGCCCGATGTGGTTATACTGAGATCAGTTGGAAGTTTGGCTAGCACCAAGTGTTTAATGTCCTCTCTAAGGCCACTTACAAGGGGAGTTATGTAATGGCTTTCAGGCTGGTAAGGTAACTCAACATGTAACCTTGATTGTATCAACTCAAACTGATGCATGTATTCTCTGTTAGTCTGAGAAAGTCTCTTCATTTCCCCATAAGACCCTCCTTTCTATGATTTACCAAACCGGATTTTCATCATCCTAACCAAATCTGCCCATGGGGGAATAAAAGATCAGACGAAACAACAAAAGTCATACGGAAAGAACCCCGCCACTGCGAAAAATGAAGTTCTCACTTCGGGCCAATTCATGAGTATCGGAGATCTGCTATAGTTGTCTCAGCACCCTCCAGAAGTAGCTACTAAGACTTGGGCCCGTGTAGAGGGGGGGGGACCTTGGGTGGCATCGCTGATTGTGAAGATAAAAAGATTTAAGTGGAACTAAAACAAATAGATTTTGAATGTATTTCAATTTCTTTGGAAATGTATGACCTATTGCATGAATAGTTAGTCCAAGCATGAATTGAATCCCCTTCACTAATTGATGGAACCGAAAGCCTTAAGCCATATTACTCGCAATAGTTAGAAAGGAAAGAGGAATCCGAAGTAAGGGAGCAATGGGCCAGTTCTGGAACTCCACCGAAGCCTACACCCACTATTCTTTTGAGTCCAAGAGGGCGCTTAGGCCAACAATCTAGGCCGAGGGTATTCTAGCTACAAATGGTGGTCAGTTCACACAGGAACGAGCTGTGCCCTACTTTGTAATTCGATCAAGATAAGATCTGCTGCTTGCACTTCAGAAATAGCCATGATTTGATTACATCGATTTTCAACATGCATGGCCTTGAGAGTACACAATTTATTTTTTCCCCTTGGCATTTGGATCCATCTTTTGTTTCTCCGCGATAGTAAAGGTTTTTTGGTAGCCATTGCTTTAGACGGCGATGAAAGAAAGAGAACCCCTCCTATATTTTGATCGTGGTCAAAATCCTATTTAAGTCCCCTTTTTTCAGATCTTTCTCCTGGTTTTGATCATCACCGTTCTCCTACTTGTTACGGAGATCCCGACCAATGCAGATTCTGAGATAGGCCGGCAAGAGGTGTTCGAGGTGATGTCCATGTCGTGCGGCGATCCGCTGTCCACCAACGTCTTCACTCTTCCAGAGCTCTGTCTGCCGCTCTCCACGGACCGAACCTCAAGGTGAAGGTCTTGAGGTAGATGTCAAACCTGAACCCACTCGGTCTTGCGCCACGGGAAGTTGGAGACGTGGACCGAGGGATAACCATTTGCGGCCCTCAGCAGGAGTCTGCACCCAACCCGAGCCCTAGATTGCGGGGGGAAGACTCGACCTCCGATAGGGGGAAGGGCAAGGTGCTGGCCCCTGACACGATGAAGGGGAAGTCGACGATGCTGAGGTCATGAAGAATAAGTGTCCTCGGTTACCGCCGAGGGCAGCCTTTGCCCCAAGCCAGCACTCGATGGAGCGCCCATTCCCAACCCCGGGTGTTGGCACATCTTCAAGTGGGGTCCTCGCCCGCCAATCGACGGGTTGATTGGGGACGGCGCACCAGCCTTCCCAAGGTGGTCCCAGGAGCGTCAGTTCGTCGATGTCCTCGTATCTAGTGCAGTCCAAGGTGCTGGCGAGGGCACTGGCGGTGCCACACCTGTGGAGCCCCAGACCAAGAGGCCTCAGGCCGTGAGCATCCTTGTTGCGGGCGTGACCATGGATGTTGGCAGCGCCTCTAGAGAGGGCTCCAGATGTGGCACGATTGGGTTCATAGCTGGAACCCAACACGAGACTACAGAGGCTAGCATTGCGAGCCTTCCATCCTGTGGGGTCGGTTCAGGTGCACGGACGACTACCAGTAGCAACGCTGGTGGTTCTGGTGGAGGCTCAACTGCTTCTGCCCTGCCTGCCATATCGACAGCGGCAGCCACAACCTCAGAGCAACAGAAGCTTGAGGCCCGCTAGAGCTTCCGAGGCATCAAAAAGGCACACTTATTGAATCTTTTCATCGTTGTTTATCCTGTTCTTTTGTTTGATTAGTCCTTGACTCAACCGTGCAGGTCATCATCAGCTGTAGTGACACCCTTGCCACCAGGGATGTTGGTGGGGAGCGCTCCCACCTCCCAGGGTGCCACAATTGTGATGGTGGAGCAGGCCTCCAGGTCGGCCCAGGAGATGTGGTGCCACAACTTTTGCTTGGCCCTCGTCGGCGAGGTCCTTAGCGCTGGCGGCCTTACCATCCTTGCTGCAAGGGGAAGAGAATCCTGATGTGGTCACCGAGCACCCCTCCATAGCATGGGTCCAACCAGAAATCCTCTCCAACGTCATCGACTCGGCGCAGTCCAACCTTCGTCGGGCGCAGCATGCTCTTGCCACGCAGTGGGAGAAGCTGCGGATGGAGGACGAACGTCTTCGAGCTTGGGAGAATGTTCTGAGATCCAAGATTGCCAAGGCAAAGGAGAGGGTCTGGAAGGAGGATGAGCTGCTGGAGTTGAAACATCACCTGGAGAATGCCATGGACGCCAGGTCCCAGCAAATCCAGACCAAAGCCAAGGAGGCCAGCTAGGCAGCTGATGCCCGCCTTAGCTCCCTTGAGGAGTTCGAGAGGCCGCTGTTGCTGAGTGAGAGACGGGGGCCTAAGAGATTAAGGCGCAAGTTGAGGCAGGCCGGAAAAGTTGTAGTCGTGTATCAGAGATCTTGAGCTCCGCGAGGGTAACCTGGCGTAGGATCGGGAGCAGCACCTAGCGGAGCGCCTGGACCTCCTCTTGCTAGAGCTTGATGTCAGCAACCAGGAGTTGACTGTGGAGCATCGTTGTCGAGAGGTTGATCTATGGGAACAGCAGTTGGCCACCCGTGAGAGGGAGTTCGCCAAAAGCAGGTCGGACGCGTTGAGGGCATCATAGCAGGAGGTCAGGGACCTCCAAGCATCCCATGCGGCTGAGGCGAAGAAGGTCTAGGACTTCCTGGGCCGCAACCGAGGAGGCACAGCAACCCTTCGGCTTTATCCTAGTGCAGAGTGGGGAGCCAACACAGGAGGTGGGTCAAGTGATCCCCACGCTTGACTCTGCCATTAAAAAGATGCAAGCTGTTGGGACAGTTGTCGCCCGTCGTCTGGAGACTGAGGGGATAGCACCGATGGAGACGGTGGCATCCCACATTCTGGTGTGCTGCCGGAGTCGGTACCCGGCGATGCCTCTGGACCCAGTAATCGACGGCCCCCTTGAGATGTGTGAAGAGGCGGCAAAGGCTAAAGTCGGGGACTTCGACAAATATGTCGCTGCACAGTTCGGGAGATTGAAGTCGGTGGCCCCTAGGCGGGGCACTTTTTTATTCGGTGCTCGCCCCTTTTGTAAATAACTTCAATGAATTTGAATTCATGTCCAGTTTCTTGGATTTTCTTTTGCATCTCAACTTGTTTGCACAGGTCCTTCGCAGCGTAAGGGCCCCAAGAACTTCACCGTCTTTGTTAGCTTTTAGGAACCTATGTTCGCACACTTGACGTAGCCGCTTTGCGGCGTTTGACATCCTTCCTAGGGACCCCCTTAGTGGCCCCCTGTTAGGTGTGGCCAACTGGTTCGGCTTGCCTTCCACTTAACTGCAGGATGTCACCGACGGCCCCCTGGCGGAGCACGGGAGCTTAGGTAGTCGATGTCGGCAGGTCTCCTGAGGGACGCCAAGCTTGTTTTAAAATGCATGGTCGCTGTCAAATAGGTCTCAGCAAGGCATCTACGTAGTCGAGGTGGTGCCCACCCTCAAAGTTAAAGAACGACGACGGTGGGCCCTTTGGGTGGTGCCCGAGCTGGATCACTCCAGTGTCACCCACGATCGTCGTGTAGAAACGTCGACGCCAGTCTCACTGGGAGGTGCCAGAGTTGGATGCTCTGGCGTCGCCCACCATCATCGTGTAGAAACATCGACAACAGGCCCCTAGGGATGTGCTGGAGCTAGATGCTCTAGCTCGCCAACCATCATCGTGTAAAAATGTCGACAACAGGCCACCTGGGAGGTTCCAGAGCTGGATGCTCCGGTGTTGTCCACCATCGTCATGTAAAAACATTGACGGCAGGCCCCGTGGGAGGTGGCGGAGTTGGATGCTCCCCGGGAGGTGCTGGAGCAGGACGCTCTGGCATCGCCCACCAGCATCGTGTAAAACAGTTGATGAAAGACCTCCTGGGAGGTGCCGGAGCTTTAAGCTCCGTCGTCACCTACCATCGTCGTGTGAAAATGTCGACGACAGGCCCTGTGAAAGGTGCTGGAGTTGGCTGCTCCGACGTCACCCACCATCATTGTGTAAGAAACATCGACAGCAGGCCCCTTGGTGGTGCTAGAGCTGGATGCTCCGGTGTCACTGACCATCATTGTGTAAGAATCATCGACGGCAGGCCCCTAGGAGGTGCTGGAGCTGGATGCTCCGGCATCGCCCACCATCGTTGTGTAGAAACATTGACGGCAGGTCCCTGGCATACAAGATACCAAAAGAAAACCCAATTAGCAACAAGAACGGAGCGGGAGAGGGTACTCACCAATCAACACTTGTTGTCAATATCAACGTGTAGAGACGTCGACGATGGGCCCCCTGGGAGGTGCCAGAGCTGGATGTCCTGCACACAAGACAGAGGAGGGATAACTATGCTCGCCGGTTACCTCTCTTTCTGTTTAGCTTTGTTCTATCTTACGATCTCGGGCTGGTATGCGGGGCTTGCGTAGTTTGGTGCGCTAGAATTTGGGGTCCAGCTCCTGCCTCGCCTAGGATGCGAGCCTTTCGGAACCCAGTACTCAGCCGCAGTGCTGGGAGGTAGGGTGTGCACACTTAGGGTACAGGATCAGGCTAAGCAGGCTACATACCCTAGACCTCTGGCTTGGCGTAGGCCTTTTGTGGGAGGCTATCTGACACCACAGGACCCTAAGTAAGGGGCAACCGTGAGACCCTATAACACAATGCAAGTACCTCAAGCGGGCCTGCCTACAGTAGGATTGCATAACTCCACAAAGGCAATACGTAGAGAAAATAATAGTGTATATGAAGACAATATATACGAATACGAGAATAGTTAGATGATCATAAAATCAATGAGTAATTAGATGAACATACGAGAAGCATGGGGCAAGACATTGATTCTTTTAAAATGGCATTCATAGGAGGAGGTAGGCTTACAAAAGAAGGCAACGACGCACTTCCAGATGACAGGGGAGGCAGAGTGTACAAGCTTAGGGTTTTGGCCCAGGCTAAGCTGACTGCGCACTCTGGACCTTGCCCTCCTGGAGCTTGGTCATCTTGTGTGTTGCTCCTAGACTCTACGACACCTTGACACTGTTCTACCATTAATCTATGGGTAACATACGGGGGTGCTCCATACCCCGAGGTTATCTATGATGGTTGTCAGGAAACATGTCGACACTAGCCCCTGGGAAGGCAATGAGCAGATGTTCCAATTTGCTGCTCGGGCCCCTCGCTATGCGGGTGGCCTTGACAGCATTGGAACTGATATTGACAGCTTTCATGGGTACATCGTTGTTGTCGGAGGGCTGCAAACGGGGTGCAGTGGATGAGTCGCGCTGGCGCAAGCTTGATGGATGCTGACTTGGTCCAATGCTGCACGGGACAGGTGCTGGAGCTGCTGCAAGTGCTTGGAGCTTCTCCAAGGCTGACACCACAGCAGTGAGGTCTTCGCGGATCTTGAGGGCGCCAGAGGGGGTCGACATATTCAAGACGAGGTAGCCGTAGTGGCCTACGACCATAAATTGGTACGGGGCGGAGTTACCGATGATGGCAATGAAGAGGAGGCTGACCTCTGCGATATCGAACAGGATGCTCTTCGTTCTGAAGTTCTCGGTGTCCCGAAGGTCACCCAAAGGTGTATGTTGCCATACGGTATGATTTTCCCTGGTCCCACCCTTGAGAACAAGCTCGAGGGAGTGAGCTGAGACATTGGGATCTTTAGATTGTCGAAAGCCGCACGATTGATGAGATTTAGGACGTCCCCACCATCGATCAAGACATGGTGGAGCTTGATCTTAGTGATGGTGGGGCTGACGAGGAGAGGCAGGATCCCGGCTCCCGCGAGGTTCGTGGGGCTATCGGAGGTGTCGAAGTTGATCAGCGTCACCTTCCACTTTTGGTGCAGCGTCGAAGTAAGGGTAGGAGCTACTGAGGCCACCACTCGGCGCAGGGTGTTGATCGCGTTTCGGGACACGGGATCCCAAGACCCTCCGAAGATGATGTGGAGTGTCTTGCAACGCTCGTGGTCATTGCTGGTGTTGGAGTCCTCATCCAGGTGGACCGCATTAATGACTAGTTTGATCTTCTGGTAGTCCATCTCCTCGTCATCGTCGACTTTGGGGTCGACCTTCTGCTTACACTCCCGCTGGCGGATGGGTGCGCCTTTAGGCCGCCGTTGTGCTCGCTCTTGGTATTGCTTGGCGGACCTCCTAATCTCCTGGCAGTCACTCACGCTGTGGTCATGAGGCTTGTGCACTGGGTAGGGCTCGACACTGTCGTCAGTAGCAGGTGGCTGACGCGGGCGTTGTTGGGACGTGGAGGTTTGGAACCACCAGCCGCAGCTGTTGCAGCAACAGGTGCCCCTTGTATAAGTTTGTTCTGGCTGCCACCCTGATTCTTGTTCTTCTTTTCGGTGCTACCCTGGGTAGCGACACCTTCACAGGTCTGGTTGACTTTACCTGCTCCAAAGGCAGGCTATGAGTGCCAGTCACGGCCTTCTGCTGCCTTAGCGCACTGGTTGGCAATGGCAAAGAGCTTGGATATGTCTTGCACGTTGTTCTTGGCTAACTTCTCGAGCATCTTATTATCCCACACAACCTGTCAGAACGGTACTATGACAAAAGCATTTGGGATGTTGGGGATGGAGTTGCGTACCTTGAATAACTACTGGATGAATGATTGCAGGGTCTTCGCGGGTTGCTTACGCATGACATGGTGGTCGAGGTTGGTGCCTGGACGCTTGTGGGAGCTGCCGAAGTTCGTTGTGAACTGCCGCCGGAACTCTTCCCAAGAGGTTACGAACCTCTCAGGCAGGTTCATGAGCCATGACCAGGCCCAGCCGGTCAAGGCGACGGGGAAGTAGTTCACCAGGATGAGCTCATTTGCTCCTGCATCAAGGAGTGCAGTTGTGTAGATCCGCAGGAATTCAGCGGGGTCGACAATTCCATGAAACTTCTCCGGCCGGTGTGGCTAGAACGTGCGTGGCCACGTCGTTAAGCGAAGGTATGGAGCCAGGGCTATGTACCCTCTAATGGCCTTTATCGGAGAAGAGTAAGGCATACCCTTAGGGAGTCTGCTGCGCACCGTACAGCGAATGCGGTGTTGTAGCCTGCACGACGTTCAGCTGCTGCAGAACATGCTGCACAAAGTACTGCTATTGTGGCACCTCCTGGTGTGGAACATGTTGTGCAGAGTAGTGTTGGGCAGTGGTTCACCCGGCATAATCTTTATGTCGGGTGGCGGTGGGTTTAACTGTGGTGCACCTCGGACGGAGGACACCTCTTGCTCAGGTTCTAGAGTGTCGTACTCGGCCTCAAGGTTGCGCCGTCTCGCCCGCTGCCGCTCGATGATGATGTGGCTATCTTCATTTGCTCGATGGTGGTCGAGCTTGGCCCTAAGGTTGGCCGTGGGGATCCTGCCAGCGCTAGTAAGCCTGGTGGAGCGGGAGTCGGCGGAGTAACAATCGATGGTCGTCGTGCGCGACACGTGATGTCTCCCTTTGACTGTGGAGTTGATGGCCGCAATGACGAGGTGGTCGATGTCATAGACCCACTGCTAAGCTGCTCCCTGGGAAGCATTCACGGATGGTGGGTTGTGGAGAAGGGCCCTCGCTGCTGTGAGAGCGCTCTCCGGACTTGCAGCCAGTGGCACCAGGGGTGCCAACTGGGTCAGGATGCGCCGGGGTGCGCCCCCTGGCTAGCTGCATCTCCGTGGGGGCGCGAGTGACCAGATCGCGCCCAAGAGTGGGATCTGGTCACGAGACGACCCCCGGTGTGGCGATGGCCATGGGAATCGCCATCCGAAGTCTTAATGTTCACCATTGCGGTGAAAGCGGAACCACTTATTAGAGGAAAAACCCCCTACCTGCGGTGCCAAATGTCGATGTGTTTTTGCGACACTTCCCTCGGACCTACTTTGAGAGCAGCCCGCCGAGGTTCTTGATCGACGGGGGGCTTAGTCCTCAAACGAGGCTACGCATAGGATAGATGGGTGAGACGATAGTTTTATGTGGTTCAGGCCGTCGAAGTGTAATACCCTAGTCCATGGTGGATGTTGTATTGCTAGAGAGTGTACTCTCTTTTGTTTGAATGGTCTAAAAGAGTTTGTTCTATAAAAATGGCTACCAGGTCATTTTATAGTAAGGTTGACCAACATACAAGTGGGGTTCAGAGCTCGATAGGTGGCTTCAAGATGATCTTATCCTAAATATCTAAAGCTTTCCAGCTACCCTGGCTCTAACCGTGGCTTGAAGACACACCGTCTTGTCGCTTCAGATTCTAGTGGCCCATGCTTTGTCATTAATGATTGAAGGAAATGCCCCGTCCAACCGTCTTGTCACCGTAAGCTACCCACTTGGTGGTGTGGTGTAGTCCTGCGACATCTTCACTGTGATGCGATTGGGCTTAGTGGTACCTAACAGGAGGCGTGCACTGCGTCTGCGCCTGGGGAAGGGTCTTCAATGCCTGATTTAGACAGGGCGCACCGCCCGTTAACTCCCATATCCTACCATTCACAACAAGTTGTAGGATGCGTGGCAGCACCGGAGCCAGCCTCAGCAGGGAATGTCGGGTCTTATACCGCGGGCCACATGGCAGTCCCGGAGCCTATCTTGAGGAGAGCTGAGGGTTCAGGACTGTGGGACACGTGGTGGTTCTGGAGCCCGACTCTGCGAGAGAGACCGGTCCGTATCTTCAGGCCATGCAGCGGCATCAGATCCCGCTCCTACGGAGGAGCGGGGTCCTGTCCCGCTAAACACGTGGCAGCTCGAGAGCCCATCTCTTCAGCGATTTTGGGTCCTCTCTTGAGGTCCACGTGGCAGGGTTCGGAGCCTACCCTTGAGGAGGGATGAGGTCCCGGCCTGCTGGACACATGGCGCAAGCGGATCCTACATCAACAGGGAGGCAAGACACTTAGGCATTTTTATCCTGTGCGCGAGGGTACTCGGTATGGACAGCATCTACCCACTCCAGATGATAAGAGAGGCAGAGTGCCCATGCTATGGTATGGAACCAGGCTATACAGGCTATACACTGTGGATCGAACCCCCCCTGGAGCTTGGTTGTTCTCAACACTGCTCCTAGACACTATGACACCTTTACACTGTGCTACCACTATGCTAGGGGTAAAACTTACGAAGGTGCTCTATGTTCCAAGGGTTTAAGAGGGGTTCTCCTTCCTCCGTAGCCATGCTGATGCACCTGGGGTGGGATACCTCTGTCACCTTAAAGGGGACCTCCCAGCTGGGGGAGAGTTTGTTCGACCCTCCACGAGAAAGTATGCACCATAGATCCAGGTCACCCACCTACCATTCTCTACTCCGCATGAACCATTCCTGACAGCGTTGGAGTGTCTGTTGGTACCGTAAATTTCGAACGACAACATGCCATCTTCCATCATCGACAAGGTCAATATCTTCGCGTCGGAGCTGGTCTTGCACGGCTTTGTCATATGCTCAGACACAGGGGAGCCTGCAACGATTTCTGGGGGGAGGAGGCCTCGGCCGCGTACAGCTCAACTGGGTGATGACCGTCTAGCCCATATCACACACGAAAGTTCATCAACCCACTTAGTACCATGCTTCTCCAAGCTTGCGTAAGTGCGCGTCTTGAGGCCCTTGAGGATCTCAGCATTGGCCTTCTTGTCTCCAACTCTATGGATGAGTGATGGATGCATAGCAAACTTGGATGCCAAGGTCTTCGCCCTATTCTTGGAACACTGCGTTAGTGAACTGGGTTCCGTCAACGGTGATGATCCTGTTCGAGACTCAGAACTTGCAGACGATCGACTTTATTAATTTGACTGTGCATTCCTTGTTGACTGTAACTGTCGGGGCTACTTCCGGCCACTTGGTGAACTTCTCTATGGTGACGTAGAGGAACCGGTACCCTCCGACGGCCCTAGTGAAGGGCCCTAGTATATCTAGCCCCCAGATCGCTAACGGCCATGAGGGAAGGATCATCTGTAGCGTCTTCACCGACGTGTGGATCAGCTTGGCGTGGAACTAGCACGTCTTTCAACTCTTGACTAGCTTGACGGAATCAAGAGAGCTGTGGGCTAGTAAAAGCCATGTCGAAAGGATTTACTGACAAGCATGCGGGATGAACCATGGTTCCCGCACTCGCCTCCATGGATCTCTGCGAGCAGCTCGCGACCCTCTTTTCGGGTTATGTGTATCACCTAGCCACCCTGACGATTCGTTCAGCTGATGCATGTTCTTCAGGAAGGATGTTGTCCTTCAAGTAGTTCCGGATCTTCGTGATCCATTCATCAGGACTAGCTTGAGCTTATGAATGTTAGACGTTAGGGTTCACGGAGTCCCTGGTGACGCTACGAGGTGCTTGGCTTGCCCCATTCACTAGGACTAGCAGGCCTGATAGCTTGTCGTAGCAACTTCCTTTCAAAGAAACCCTCGGGCACCAGATCCCTGGTGGATGCCTTCATCGACAGGTTGTCAGCGACGGAGTTGTCGGCGCACGGTACATGGTAGAGGTCCAAGGCTTCAAAGTCCTTTTCCAACTTCTGGACGTGCTACAGATATGCTGCAAGATGGAGGACGTTGCAGCAGCATTCTCCTCGAACTTGCTTGATGATCAGCTGGGAGTCTCCTTTGACCAACATCTAGTGGACGTCGAGAGTCGGCGTAGCTTTCAGCCCAAAGATGAGGGCTTCATACTCCACCATGTTGTTGGTTGCCCTGAAGTCGAGGCGCACCATGTACTTGAACTGGTTCCCTGCTGGCGTGAGGAGCAGTACGGCGGCTCCAGCCGCTTGCGTACCCGAGGAGCCATCCAAGAAGAGCATCCAGTGGGGCCCGGTGAGCACCAGGGCCTTGGGCTCTAGCACCCCATTGTCAGGGCCCCCAGGGTTGCTTGGGGATGGCGTCCACTCAGCCACGAAGTCCACCAGTGTCTGACACTTGATCACATGCTGCGGCAAAAAGTCGAACTCAAACTCCGCTAGTTCTGCCGCGCACTTTGTGGTGTTGCCAATCACGTTGGGGTTGCAGAGCACAACCTCCAGTGGAAACGAGGTCACCACTGAGATCGTGTGTTCTTGGACGTAGTGGCAGAGCTTCCTCGATGCGATGAGCACTACATACAACAACTAATGTACCTCAAGGTACCATGTTTTTGTATCGTGCATAACTTCGCTGATGAAGTAGACCAGGCACGGATAGTTCGAACTCTCCTTGGGGGATCGGTGTTTCCTCTTCCATTGGTGTCGGACCCTGGGGCCCCTGGAAGGCTTCCTCTGCCTCTTCGGTCTACACGAAGGGTTCGGACCTGGGCAGCAGAATGAAGAACGGGAGAGCCCGCTCAGCCAGCCTAGTGATAAAGAAACTGAGCGCGACAAAGCAACCCGTGAGCTTTAGCTTGATCGCGTTGACCTTCTTTGGGTTGACTTTAATTCGACAATGCAAGACCAATAAAACAACGAGCTTCCTTGTAGAGACTATGGCGCGCGGAGTGTACATGTGTGGAGTGTAGTCAGTCAAGGTTGTCATGGTTGAGCTTTGTGCGCGTGGAGTGTAGCCTGTCAAAGACTAGGGCGAGGTTGTCTAGAAAGGATGTATGTGTTTGCATTTTGACAACAATGTCATCGATGTACACTTCTACTAGGTCTCGAATGAGGTCTTCAAATGTTTTATGCATCGCACGTATAAAAGTAGGGAGAGCATCTTTAAGACCATAAGGCATAGAGACATAATGATGAGGACATCACTAACATTAATACAACCACAACAGCAGCCCATTCACCTCTTGCGGCTAATCAAGGTCCAATAACACGCGCTCGTGCACGTGAACTTAATTATCAGGTGAATTCATTCCTTGCCGTTCAAACTAATTATCCTTCAAATAAAGAACTATTAAAGCATTGTGATGACCTTATTATTATTAGGTGCTTGGGAATTCATCCAGCTAGGAGGAATGGAGGGATTAATGCAATGAAGGCTGCACCAGCCGAGGGGTCCTCGTAACTGCAGCAAGTACCCGCTTAAAAGGGGCATAACTTTCAGCTCCCAAGGTTGTTTAATGCCAATAAGTAATTGCTGGAAAGGTCTCTTCGTCTACTATCTATTGGATAAAGAATCAAAGGCAGATGACAATTGAGCTTCCTAGAAAAGGCCAAACAAGACTCGTGACTCCATCCTGAGTTCTAGTCTTCCTCCTCTATATAAGCAACTAGCAGCCATAGGAAGAACTTGGGTTTTTTTTTGTATGTTTAGCCATTGCTACTTCCTTGTAAATCAAGTGTCGATGAGAGATTCCGATTACTTGAATCAGAACCCCACCTTATCACATCCGTGAGTGTTTGCTTGTTATCCTGTTCTTGCTTGTTCTTCACTTGCTTGCAGGTTCAAGGCTGTTCCTCGCACGGCTAGAATAGCAACAGAAGGAGCCAGTGTAACTATCGCTAAGGCGCAACACCCTTGTGGTTGTTATAGTCGGGTAGCACAATGTCGACCTCCACCCAACTCATAGTTATCAGGAGACGGTGTAAATGTCGCTCAAGGCGCCACACCATTCTCGTTGTGGTAGTCGGGCAGCCAACATCGACCTCCACCAAATTCGTTCACCACCAACATCTCTCATAAAAAGATAGGGCATCCCCGGTACCCATTAGGTTCATCACATAACAATACAGGCCATCTACTATTACAAAAGCGATATGCTCTTCATCCTCTCCAAACATTGGTATTTGATGAAAACAAGAATAAGCATCTAAAAAGCACAGTAGATCGTAACAAGAATAAGCATTCTTGGGAGAGGGAATGGATCTTTAGGGCATGCCTTATTGAGACTAGTGTAGTTGATGCACATCCGAAGCATCCCGCCGGCCTTGGACATTTCGATAGAAGCCAGCATCGAGCATTTTCTTGATTTCTTCGCGGATGAACCGGGCGAGCATTGGAGTACATCTTTAGATGGTGCTTGATCAGTTTTGACGGCTGTTATACACAAATTTTACACGTAATATAACTCAATTATGTGAAGGAATTGTCATTTCTTGCACACATAACTTTATATTTAACCTATTTCCACTTGTCCTTGGAGAAAGTACATGCAGGGATTCTATGCAGAAATGAAGTGAATCAAGGAGATGGATACTATAAAATATCATTCCAGCCAATCAGGTGATGCCACATGGCATCACATGGATCAAATGGCCCACAAACAGAAGTAGCTAAGGCCATCCAATGGTGGAGCACCAATATTAGTCAATGGGACCCACCCGTCTGTCACCTATAGGAAGCACACCACAAAAGGGGCCAAGACCGGGTCGACCAACCCCCTAGTCGGCCGACTAGGTCCTGGCGCCTTTCTCCGACAAACTCCACGTGTAGGCTCCTCCCGGCTTGAAGAGGTCAAGGGTGACTGATTCACGTGCTTTTGGTGGCAGGAACCAACACTTCTCCAAGCTATAAATTGGACCCCTCGCCCCTCACTTCAACACACACCACTTAAGTATTCATCCATTGTATCCACTACTCTCTATAGGTTTAGAGGAGTATAGGCTATAGAGAGGAGAGTCTCTAGTCCATAGTCCAAATAGGAGAGGAGTAGGAGTCTCTTCCCAATTGGGAAAGGTATGTCTCCCATATTCCTATTTGTATTTGTGACTTTATTCATATTAAAGATGATATCTTTAATCTTCTATTGTTCATATACTTGGATGAAGCGTTTCTTGTTTGATTGTGGATTCCATGTATGTGGTACGAATAATATTTATGATTGTGCTATACTATGCTCATTATATTATCATAAACACTATAGACCTCCACTATAGTCTAATTAGCTATGATATGACTATGTTAATATGAATCACTTATGCTATGAATTAATATTGGTTCAACGATGATTTAGTTCAGTGCCTTAGTATGGCTTGTTCCTAGGCTCTTAATGTAATTACCTAATATGCTAGCATGGAGCTAGGATAGAGAGTAGCGTTGAATGTCTCGTAGACCCACGGATTGAAGAGTTGGGCAGTAGGTGGTGACAGTCCTATTTTTCTTTTTGTAATCCTCCACGTTCGGCTATGCCACATGCTCTTGTCGAAAGTCGCCTAGTGTTACTAGGGGTAAACCTGTGCCCGATGTGTTAATCCACTTAGCATGAGAATTCATAATTAACATGATCATTATTAACTAACTTAGGATATATATATGTACCTTAGAAGCATAGTAGGAGTATATATCTAACTCTTAGCCTAGTCCCTCTATTACCTTATTTATCACTTATGATAGGATGGTCTTGTGTGTGTCACACTACCTCCACTTATCATTAAACCCATCCTTCCTAGAACCCTACCTAGGCCAACCTAGCCTTTCCACTTGATGATTGTTTTACTTCCATCTAGTCTCCCTTTAGGAAAATATAAATAACACTATTTGGGAATACTCTTAAAAGGGACAATGCTACATCGATAGTTTTGTGCGCTTGCGGACGTTCATTTGAGAATTAAAACCTACCAAAAAACATTTTTGGCACCCTCGCTAGGGATGAATTGTTAGTAGTGCATAGGAAATATCAAAAATCAGCTCCCTGAGGATCCCGAACATTTGTGACGGTTGCTAGGCAATGTGACACCCGGCTCTGAAGATGAACCAAGTATAGCGTATATGTGTGCCCAGAACGTTCATCACACATACACGCAATTTCACAAATGATATGCAGAATTTAACCACGTCTCAAATAGTAAATAATTACCTTATTACAATAATTCAATGATTCATGAATGACAATCCTCTAATTATTGCAGCAGAAAATAAACTAAGTAGAACGACTTCATTCCACAGGCAATTGACGGTGGCATGCAACCTAGTACTCCTCGTGATCCTCAGGGTACTTCCAATTGTCTTTTGTAGCTGTTGGTAGGGGAATTGCAATGGTGAGTACGTGTTGTACTCAGCAAGTGTGGGAAAGTATGACATGTAGCTAAAAACAAGGATGGATATAAATTGTTCATTGTAGCAAGCGAATTCTAGTTCACAAACAAGTAAATGCCTCCTGCAATGTCTAGGTGTGATTAAATCCCAACATAACCAAAATAATTATCATACCATATAATGACATCCTCATTTCCCATTATAATATAATTATAAACAGCCAACAATAAATATCATCACCATTTGCCAATTTTATATCCTCTTGTAACTGACCATACTTATGTGAGATAACCAAACCATCCCAAAACCCAAGCCCAATTCTAATCATGTTGGTGTGTGGCCAGGTGGTCATCCAGGTGCCCTTACCGGGAGCATGACTACCATGATAGTTTTTAACACTATACAGACGTTGTACCACTTCACTCACATGTTCATGATTTCATCACCTTTTTGTGACTAAGAACCTCTATGTTGCCTATTCACACTTCCATTGGTGTGTGGCCAAGAGATCACAAAATAGCCTTTCAAACAGGACTACTAGTATGTACGGGCCCACTAAGGTTTCCCTAGCAGGCATGAATCCTCATTCTCCCACCTACGGGCCCCTTCGTGTGCCATGCGGATCATAGGATAGCCCTACTCGACTCCCATTACCCGCGCCATCTAATAGTCCATAAAATTATAACATCCTGATCTTTACAAATTTGTTGATCGAGCTTATACTAATAATCACCAAATAATAATATGTACATATATATCAGTGAGTTGAAATAAATAATAAAATAAATCAATCACTGATTCCTACAAACAAAAATAAATAAATAATAATCAGACTAGAAGCAAATAGGAATAAAATAAAATAAAACGAAAACTAAAGTCACTCTTTACTGCTAAACACCCACGCCACTCCCTCTCTATCTGCATGAAGACAACGGCCAGCCTAATATACTTTACAATTACCCCTCCCACTTCTCCATAATTGCAAACAGCCCCTTCTTCCTACTCCATCACAAAAACAGCCTCAAGCAACAACCAGATGTTTCTATCTGACCAAAGCAGCTATGGCAGAAGCTCAGATTGCCCTCCTCTCTCTCTTCTTCCATTTCCTTAGAAGACTCCGAAGCTTTTGTATGATGCATTCACGACGCCGACCGCCGCACAGACCAAGTGACATGTACCTATTCTTTTCACTCACAACTCGTGACCTCCTCGACGACCGCGTGGACGCCACTGCTAGCTGACGGTCCAGGTAGGATGACACGACGTATCGTGCAGCGCTGTGGCCCCACCCTGACCGCGTACGCGTGGTTGTACGGCGTCATCATTGCGCCCGACCGACCTCCGTCGAGGACAGCCGGCAACAGCCTTACCGCGCCTATAAATTGACCTTGCCGTGCTCAGCTTCACCCACTCCTCGCCCTACACAGACTGTCCGAGCTCCCTCACTTGCAACGTTCGCCTGCGCAGCAACCACCTGACCGACGTGTCGATCTCCGGCGAGAGGCTCTCCCACTTCGAGCCGTGCCCCAGGTGAGCACCTCCGACACTCAAGCTGCCTTATAGACCCTTCCCCGAGCTGTTTCCCTCGCTCTCCGGGCCCGGCCGCGACCACAAGCCGCCATGGCCGCTCCCGCATGAGCAGTCGTCGTACCCCTTATTGATGCCCAAACTGATATCCCAATCTAGTTGGCCGGACCTTGAACCTCTGATCCCCCACTCCCAGTTGGCCTCTATCTCCGTTTCCCCCCTCCGATTTGAGCCCTCGAGCAATCCTCACTGCCTCGCCGAAGGAAGACAAAGACTCTGTCTTCTTCCCTGTAGGACGTCCGGTTGGGCCAAGATATTGGGTATATTAGCTAGAACAGATTATAATTGGCCCAGGTGTTAGCTAGTCAGTAACCCATGTGGCCCACACACCAAGCCAAGCACCAGCAGCTAGGACGCAACCGTGAGCAAGCCATAAGCCTGATCTGTTGGACTAACAACTAAACTAATAGGCCATTAGTTAATTAAGCAATGGCCCATAAGGTTGACCGCAGCCCAACCCGGTATTAGACCAGTCTTAGTACAAGTCACTGGCAGCCTAAGCGCATCACGCTCAGTCCAAAAGAAACCACGTGCTGTCAGCCCATTAAACCCGAGCCAACGTGAGCAAATATCCTCTGATCTAGACCGTACGCCAAATTCTCTAATTATAATAGTAATTTCCGAAATTGACCCAGCCTTAAGCTTATAAAATCCATATCTCACTCATACAAATTCCAATTAACTTGATTCTTTCTTTAAAATTCATATAAAAATCATATTCTATTTAATACAGTCACATTTATATGATGTGTTGAAGAATGCTTGTGTTCTTTGTGTGTTTGTTTGTGCGTATGCTACGGAGCAGAACTAGTGCCGGAGGAGAACCCGGAGGAACCAGCTGACCAGGAGCACAACACCGCAGACTGTAGCGAAGGCAAGTTCCATCTATCCCTTTTTTATCATATCGCACCTTTGTGAGGTTCATCCATTGTAGCCAGTAGATTAGGTTAATACATTTGTCGAGCGTCGAGTGATAGAGTAGAGCCGTGCTAGTTCCATTTGCTGCATATTAGAATGATGAGATTATACATGATTATGTGGCCTCTTGTATGTTGCATCAATGGTGAGAGCATGCATGAGTTATGACCGGGGCAGATAGGTTAGTATTGGTGTATGTGCTACCGTGGTGGTAGACTTACGATGAGTTCTATCATGATGATAGGCTCGTGATGTGTGTATGGAGGCTGCTCTGGTGAGCCTTAAGGATCGAGTTGTTTTGACATATCATCTAACTTCCTTTTAGTACGACCACATGTCTCTGTATGGGCGGGGCTTAGCCTAATCCCGGTAGCTAGCCCGACATTCTTCCACGGTGGAGAGAGAGTTATGTTGAGATATTATTGAGCTCACTGATTATACTGATGCTGGGTTGGGGGTGCGACTGGTCTAGGTGATGTTTCGACTGGATTTCGGTTATGTCAGACCATCTTTGATGGTCCGTGTATGTGGGTACATCGTACAACCTTTGCAGTGTGAAAAATCCATTCGAATAGTCGTGTCCTCGGTATAGGATGGGTTATGGTGTGGTCCTGACAACTAGAAAGCCACCTACGATGAGATTGAGATGAGTGATGTGTCTATGGAAGATATTCACGTGCATTAGTTGCATTAGGTTGCATCGATATTTATCTCGGGCATTGCATTTATATCTGTTTATTCCCCTCCGGATGGGTGAGGTGGAGCTTGCTGAGTACTTTTGTACCCCAACGCTGTTGATTGATTGCTTTTTTTCAGAGGATACTGACTTCGTACCGGAGGACTTTGAGTAGGGTCGTGTTCGCACCCAAGTTGTGGGTAGTGGAACCATGGGCGACCATGAGCTACTAGTCTACGTGTTGATGTTCATTATATTTGTCTTGTCACTACTTGTAGTTTTTATCCATAAGACTATGTCGTTGAAATAAAACTATGTATGGTTGCGGTTCCACTTGTGTTGTAAAATTATGTACCAAACTTTGTATTTGGTAATAATATTACATGCTTAATTCCAATCTTATGGGTCGGGTGCTTCAAGTGGTATCAGAGCCATACTTGGCTGTAGGATGCGGACCCTAGGGTGTAGGTGATCGTAGGAGACCGTAGAATGGTTTTCCTGTAGGAACCTTTGACCATTAAGCCTTGGTGATAGGTTTTGCCCTCATCTAACCCTTGTGCCTTGTTGTGAGCCAGATGTCTGACGACCGTATCACCACATTCTGCATCAACGAAGATGGTTTCCCCAAGGTGCTCCATGCTGCCATGACCCGACTTGTATTCCAGAGCATCCGAAATACGTGGGTCGCGAGTTCACGGAGCACGGCACTGAAAACTGTGAAATCACAGGCCACATCAGCGCCAGTGAGAGATTCCTGGAGATGAAGCTATGGAATGTCACCGCCACTAGATGCTGGATGAAAGACACTTTCCAACTTGTGGCACGCAAGGCCCTGAAGTACTTGTGCCACATGTTTGACTTGGCACTTGGGTTCCACACCTATGAAGTACTTACCACCTTTGGATCATAGTTTTCCTGCGCGGGCGGCAAGGATCCGCAACTTGGAAGGCCTTGGGACAACTGAAGATGACCCCACCGTTGTTGCCATGTCCGACTATTTATTGAGCCTAGATGATCTGTGTGAACAGCTGAACCAGCGTGTGAAGACCCTCGTCAAGCGCGCTGAGGCAATGGAGACCCGATGGCGAAAGGCTAAGCTAGCGCTAGCACAAGCTGAGGCCTGTGTTTCCAGCGCCTAAAGTCGTGTCGCCTTGGCCAAGGCGAACCTTAGGGAGTAGGCCGACTGCCACATTCAGCTCCTAAGGGGCATCTACCTCACAGACCAAGCCAAGTGGAAAGACCGTCGCGCCCGTGCTACTGCCGAACCGCTCACTCTGGATGGGACTCCATTGTACCATTTGTCCAACCCCCGTAGGAGGATTTACGAGCCTGTACCTTCAACTCCTCCGACTTCACCACGCGAAGCCTTGCACGAAGATCCTAAAGACCAGGATGTAGGCCCTAGTAGTTAGGCAGAGGTCCCGACTGACCCTTAAAGGGACGGACCTAGGGACTACATGCCTAATGTATCTTGTACCCATTTGCTTGAATGAATGAATGTTTGTTGTATTGCTTCCAATGCTTGATGTTAGTGTGCCTTGTGTGATATGAAATAATAGTAATAATAAATATATATATAATTTATGTATATATATATATATATACATACACATAAACAACAATAGTAACAACAATAACAAAATAGTAATGAAGACGCATATTAATACACCCTAACAATACAATCTAATAATAAATTCTAAACCGCACTCTTGCCTTGTCACAGATGTCTTGCCGTTCGAGTCGAGCCAGAAACGGACAGGAGGTGGAGCAAGGACTTCGAGAGATTCCCCTTTTACTGAATGAGCATGACGAGCATGACACGGCGGAGAGCAACCCCATCCTCCCATGACTGCCTCCCTAAGCACCTGCCTTTGACCTAACTACCATCTTGGACCGTCAGACTCGACTCCTCGAGATACTGGCGAGCATGTTTGCTGCTCAGGTCAACAATGGCCTCAAGAACCGTCAGCCAGCACCCCAGAAGAATCACCAGATTCCAGACTTCAACAGGATAATCCCTCCTAAGTTTGCTAGATCTGAGGACCCCATCGAAGCGGATGATTGGTCGAGGGAGATTGAGATGAACCTCAAGGTTGTCCATGCTAATGAGTAGGTTAAGGTTCTACTTGTAGTTCGGCAACTAAGAGGACCTGCTTCAGCATGGTGGCAAAGCTACAAGGAGATGCATGCATATGCCAAAACCATGATCTGGGACGAGTTCGTGCAGCTATTTAGAGAGCACCATATTCTGAGCAGCATCGTGAAGTTAAAGAAGGAAAAGTTCATGAACCTCAATCAAAAGGGTATCACATTACCTGCACAAGTTCACAGGATTATCCTTCTATGACCATCGCTCTGTGGATACTGATTAGAAGAAACAAGAAGCTTTTCTTCATGGCATTAACCATGAGATCAGGACTTTTATTTGAGCAACTGTCTACCCTGATTGCAACACTATGGTCAACAAGACAATCACCACAGAGAAGAACATGGAGGATGAGCAGTGAGAGAAGAAGAGAAAGTTCTAGAGCAAGAAGATGTTTCAGCAGGCGAAGTTTCAGGCAATTAGTCCGCCTGCTTATTCTGGACTAAGGACACAACAACCAGCTTACTCTATGCAAAGGACCTAACAACCGACATACTCAAGACAGAAGACTCACAGTGGAATGTCCTACAGAGCACCAGTTACAACATTCAAGCAGCCAGTGCAGTCCGCTAAACTACAAGGCTCTTTCCGTCCTCAGAAGTCTGTAGTGAGTCACACGAGTGACTCGAGGATTTGGTTCATTTGTCGTGAACCTGGTCACATCTCTATTAACTGTCCTTACAAGAACAACCCAACACCTTCAGTCGTCTCCAACTCTGTTAATGGACCAAGGCATCCAACTAGAGGTAGTCGTGGAGCAGCCCCATGGACCCAACAATCATTTGGAAAGGATACGGTGAACGACGTCTACGCTGAGGAGGCAGATGTAGCGCCAGGAGTTCTCCTTGGTGGGTTTTTTGGTTCACTCAGTTTTGGCTTTAGTACTATTTGACTCTAGTGCATCACACTCCTTTATATCATCGCACTTCGTGGAAGTGCATGATATAGCTACGGTAGCTATTAAGAGGCCCTTAATAACCCAATCACCGGGTGGTTATAAACCGTACCCCTTAGGGGTTAACAACATACTTTTAAACCTAAGTGGGGTAGTATTCTGGGTTATCCTAGTGGTGCTTGAGTCCCACATGATAGATGTAATACTTGGAATGGATTGGTTAGCAAAGTGCAAAGGGAGCATAGCACGTGCAGAAAGGACTGTGACAAAGAGAAACCATGAAGGGAACACGGTCACATGCCATGTCCAGTCTTGCCCATCCAAGCCAGTGGTAAAACATTTAAAGGCGGAAACACAACAAGAACTGTCGGTAATCAAGGAGTATGTCGATGTCTTCCCAGAGGAAATACAAGGCATGCCACCCGACAGGGAAGTGGAGTTCTCTATTGATCTAGTTCCAGGAACTGCTCCTATTGCCAGGAGACCTTATAGGATGGCAGCCCCAGAATTGGTAGAGTTGAAGAAGCAGTTGGAGGAGTTACAACAAAAAGAATACACTAGACCTAGTGCATCCCCACGGGGCGCTCCAGTCCTCTTATTGAAGAAGAAGGATGGAAGCATGAGATTATGTGTAGATTATCGAGCCCTCAATGATGTGACCATCAAGAACAAATATCCTCTACCTCGAATAGATGACCGGTTTGTTCATTTAATGGGAGCCAAGTTATTCTCAATGATTGACCTAAAATTCGGGTATCATCAAGTAAGGATCAAGCCTGAAGACATACCCAAAACAGCATTTTTTACTCGCTATGGGAATTTGAGTTCACAGTGATGTCTTTTGGATTAACCAATGCTCCTGCCTACTTCATGAACTTGATGAACCGAGTTTTTATGCTAGAGTTGGATAATTTTGTGGTTGTCTTCATTGGTAACATCCTGGTCTACTCAAGAAGTGAAGAAGAGCATCACAACACCTACGTGTTGTACTGGACCGGCTTAGAAGCCACCAACTTTATGCCAAGTTCAGCAAGTGTGAGTTCAGGTTGCAGAAAGTCAGCTTCCTTTGACATGTTCTAACAGCTGAAGGAGTTACAGTTGATCTAGAGAAGGTTGAGGCAGTATCATCTAGGAAGCAACCAACATAAGTCTCATAGATTCATTGTTTCCTAGGTCTGGTTGGCTATTATAGGAGGTTCACCGAAGGGTTCTCTAAGCTAGCCTGACCGATGACGGAGCTACTCAGGAAGGACAAGAATTTTGTGTGGACTGAAGCCCGTGAGCGAAGTTTAGTGAGTTGAAGAAGAGACTAACCACCACCATAGTCTTAGTCCTACCAGATATTCACAAGAGTTTCATCATATACTATGATGCATCTAGACATGGCCTAGGATGTGTGCTAATGCAAGAAGGACGAGTGGTGTCCTATGCCTCTCGCCAGTTAAGGCGACACGAGCAGAACTACCCGACTCATGACTTTGAATTGGCTGCAGTAGTTCATGCTCTCAAGATTTGGAGACATTACTTAATCGGTAATAATTGTGAGATGTACACGGACCACAAGAGCCTTAAGTATATTTTACCCAGCCTGACCTCAACCTAAGGCAACGAAGATGGTTGGAGCTAATAAAGGATTATGACTTGGAAATCCATTATCACCCGAGTAAAGCAAATGTGGTAGCTGACGCTCATAGTAGGAAAGCATACTGCCACCACCTGGTGACTCAAGTACCGCAGTTATGTGGGGAAATGAGAAAGTTGAACCTCAGTGTTGTACCTCACTTCTACAGCTACAACCTTAGTGTTTGGCCTGTCCTAGATGAACAAATCAAGAAGGCTCAACATGATGATGAGAAGTTGATGGAGATCAAGGAACAAACCAGTGAAGGCAAGGCCCTTGATTTTAGAGTTGATAAAGATGGAATATTACGGTTCAAGAAATTATTGTGTGTGCCTTCACATGGTCACTATGGGAACACCATCACTAATGAACGCAACAGGTACAGGGGATGCACTATCCTTCGATGAGAGATGTTTGTGGTGAATGAATTTGGTACAGGCCGACGTTGGCTGCTCGACTACCGAAACCAGAATGGTGTGGCGCCTTGAGCGGCAGTTACACAATCTCCTGATAACTAGGATTTGGGTGGAGGTTGACATTGTGCTACCCGACTACAATAACCACCAGGGTGTTGCGCCTTAGCGATAGTTACACCGGCCCCTGTTGTTGCTATTCTCGTCGTGCCAAAAACACCCTTGAACCTGCAAGCAGTTGATGAACAATCAAGAACAAGATAACAAGCAAACACTCACGGGTGTGATGAGTTGGGGTTGTGATTCAAGTAATCGGAAGGTCTCGTAAAAAGTTGCGTTACAAAACAGTAGCAATGACTAATCTTACAGAAAACAAAACCCAAGTTCTTCCTATGGCTGCTAGTTGTTTATTTAGAAGAGGGAGACTAGAACTTAGGATGGAGTCCCGAGTCTTGTTCGGCCTTTTCTGAGCAGCCCAGTCGTCATCTGCCTTTGACTCTTGATCCATTGGAAAGTAGACGAAGAGACCTTTACATTAGGTACTTATTTGCATTAAACAACCTTAGGAGTTGAAAGTTATGCCCCTTTTAAGCTGGTACTTGCTGTAGTTATGAGGACCCTCGGGTGGAGCAACCTTCATTGCATTAATCCCTCCATTCCTCCTAGTTGGATCAATTCCCAAGCACCTAATAATAACAAGGTCATCACAAGGCTTTAATAGTTCCCCATTTGAAGGATAATTACTTTGAACAGCCCGGAATGAATTCACCTGATAATTAAGTTGACGTACACGAGCGCGTGTCATTGGACCTTGATTAGCTACAATTGGTGGATGGGCTGCTGTTGTGGTTTTATCAACTGTAGCGATGTCCTCATCAATCACGGATGAAGCTCATTACCCCGCATACTCTATTTACCCTGGAGCTACCAAGATGTACTTGGATCTTAAGCAGAAGCATTGGTGGATTGTTATGAAAGGTGACATAGCTAGATTTGTAGCCTGCTGCGATGTGTGCCAAAGAGTCAAGGCCGAACATTAGAAGCCAAGTGGCCTACTACAACCTCTTTCAATCCCAATCTGGAAATGGGATGAAGTAGGGATGGATTTCATCATAGGGTTACCAAGGACCAAGGATGGTAACGAATCTGTGTGGGTAGTGGGCGAACATCTAACAAAGGTTGCCCACTGTTGATATTTCCTACGCACTACTAACAATTCATCCCTTGCATGGGGTGCCAAAAATGTTTGTTTGTAGGTTTTAATTCTCAAATGAACGTCCGCAAGTGCACGAAAACTATCGATGTAGCATTTCCCCTTTTAAGAGTATTCCAGAAGGGTGTTATTTATATTTTCCCAAAAAAAGGCTAGATGGAAGTAAAACAATCATCAAGTGGAAAGGCTAGGTTGGCCTAGGTAGGGTTCTAGCAAGGATGGGTTTAATGATAAGGGGTGGTAGTGTGACACACAAAAGTGATCCTATCCTATGGCGATAAATGAGGTAATAGAGGGACTAGGCTAAGAGTTAGGTAGATACTCCTACTATGCTTTTAATGTACATATACATCATCTAATTTAGTTTCTAATGATCATGTTAATTATGAATTCTCATTCTAAGTGGATTAACACACTGGGCACGGGTTTACCCCTAGCAACACTAGGCGACTCCTGCCAAGAGCCTGTGACATAGCCGAACGTGGAGGATTACAAAGGACAAATAGGGTTGTCTCCACCTACTACCTACCTCTTCAATCCGTGGATCTACGAGACATTCAACGATACTCTCTATCCTAGCACCATGCTAGCATATTAAGTAATTACCTTAAGAGCCTAGGCAAAAGCCATCCTAAGGCAATGAACTAAATCATCGTCGAACCAATGTTAATTCATAGCATAAGTGATTCAAATTAACATAGTCATATCATAGCTAATTAGACTATAGTGGAGGTTTATAGTGTTTATGATAATGTAATGAGAATGGCATAGCACAATCATAAATACTATTCCTAACACATACAATGAATCCACAATCAAACAAGAAACGCTTCATTCAAGTATATGAACAATAGAAGACTAAAGATATCATCTTTATTATGAACAAAGTCACAAATACAAATAGGAATATGGGCGACATACATTTCCCAATCGGGAAGCGAGTCCTTCTACTCCTCTCCTACTTGGACTATGGACTAGAGACTCTCCTCTCTACAGCCTATACTCCTCTAAACCTATGGAGAGTAGTGGATACAATGAATGAATACTCAAGTGGTGTGCGTTGAAGTGAGGCATGAGGTGTCCTATTTTTAGCTTCAAGAAGGGTCAGTTCCTGCCACCAAAAGTGTGTGAATCAGTCACCCATGACCACTTCAAGCCGGGAGAAGCCTACACATGGAGTTTGACCAAGAAAGGCGCTAGGACCTAGTTGGTCGACTAGGTGGGTCGATTGACCTGGTCTTGGCCCCTTTTGTGGTGTGCTTCCTCCAAGTGACTGACAGGTGGGTACCATTAACTGATATTGGATCTACACCGTTAGATGGCCTCATATACTTCTGTTTGTGGGCCATTTGATCCATGTGGTGCCACGTGGCGTCACCTGATTGGCTGGAATGATATTTTATAGGATCCATTCCCTTTTTTCACTTCATTTCTGCATAGAATCCCAGCATGCACTACTATCTCCAAGGACAAGTGGAAATAAGTTAAATAGAAAGCTCATGTGTGCTAGAAATGACAATTCCTTCACAAAATTAAGTTATATTGACGGGTGAAATTGGTGTATAACAGCCGTCAATAACTCCCCCAAGCTTATCCTTTGCTCGTCCCAAGCAAAGTCAAGACTTTAGGTTGATGATGAGGAGTTGCTACTATGTTCTATTTTTCGAAAGTACCATGTGCAAAACAAAATACTTTACCTAGTATTGAAAAAATTGGCACGGTACTTCACCCATCTTAGGTTATTTATGGGGCTTATGCCATCTCCTATTCATGGTGGTTGATAGAACAACAAATGGAGCACACATACCCTAGAAATCAAGTTCCACTCAAATACCAGAGAGTTCAATTTAGAATTTAAGTATATTATCTTTAATCATTCAAGTCTCTCCTTTTTGTGTAGTGGAAATATGTCCTCACCAATGCATTGTGCCTAAATTCATCCTACCTCTACATAAGGCTTCTATGTGGAGCTTGGTAGGGAATATATTAGGCATATTTGCAACACATAATATTGCTAAGTCAAAAGAGCAAGACTGAGGAGAAATCAATTCAAAACAATTTGATTCAAGACTTGTGTATGTGTGATGGAATGGAGTGGATGTGGATATTTTGAGATGACTCCTTTTTTAGTGGACTTTCTTATTTTGCAGGGATGAAGCATGGATACTTCTCATTTTTTTCTCATGCTTATGATGTAAGCATGTATTTTCTTTTTCTTTTTCTTGTAGACATGTCTTCTACTTTATTTTTAAAAATTTTTGGAGAGAGTACTAAGCATGAATGATATGGAGTTTCTCTTTTTATTGTGGAATGGTGGTATGATAGAAATTTGCTTACTTCTAGTGTAGAAGTATAGCACATGCAAGTGAAGTCTTGAATTCAAAAAGTAATGAATGAAATCTCACATAGGTCTTTGTCGGTACCCTGAGTACCGTATACCCCATGAGATTGCAAAGATCTCAAGGAAATGTCATCTACTTGACTTGAAGACCTTCGGAGGCCCACATGTCAGACATAACCAGACCCACTTCACCAACATGGTTAGTCCCAGGGTCGCCAAGTGTACCATCAAAACGGAGCTACCGCCCACAAGGGGGAAGCTCCGGGCTATGTACCATAACGGCACCCCCAGACCTAACCCTAGACCGAGGGGAGCTCCGGAACTGACATGTGTCTGGTGGCACCGGACCTATCTGTTCCCCACAGTATGCTCCGGAGCTGCCACGTGTCCAACCGTCGGATCTTTAGCCTCAAACCTCCAGTAGAATCCACAACGGCTCCAGATCTTCAAGACCCGATTAAGTGTTATTAATACTATGTTAATGTTACACGATCGTACGACCCTTATTACTTGTAACGGCGCTGTCAAAGCCCGTAACTCAGTCATGAAGGGTAATTAAGCGCATCAAATGTGTACCAATATTAATAGCCGTCGGGGCCACATGTCGGACCAGGCCAACATGTAACGGCCTGTCCTTGTACTATAAAAGGACAGGCCAACGATACATAGAGGACATCTGGTCTGATCGGCTCACACGTGCTCTCAACTCATGTCACCTGAGTTGAGTTCATACATCCAATACAACACCAACACACCCCGTGGAGTAGGGTATTACGCTCAGGCGGCCCGAACCACGTAAATCTTTGTGTCTCCTGTGTCATTTTACATTTCACCTTCTTGAATCTCCGCGCGCCCACACCAAACTTCAAACTCCGCAAACACTTTTAGTAGTGTCGGGAGATCTACCTGATCAAAACCACCGTCATTCTATACTAGTTTGACAAAGCTCAATGCGAAAGCAAATAGCATATGCATAAGGTCTATCAATGTAATATATCATATGACTTTGGTGGGTATTTCCAATCAAATGTGGATACCTTAAATATTTTTAGAATTTCTCCGAAAATCTAAGTTTCACTATCGTACTAGGAATAGCAGCCCTATCACTATATCATATCTCACAATAACTTAGAATGGATTAAGCTTTTGCTATCCACAATTTCCAAACCAAGGCAAAAGTAATTTTAGCCAATGAGAGCAATATGTTGGAGAGTAGTAATTTGTAAGCTAGGGACATAGGAAAACTAAAACAGAGCAACTATTCTTCATTTCATCTATGTGAGTTCCAAGTTATTCATACTGCACATCTTTTATTTTATTGAAAATAAAAATATCCTATTTTTTTAGATGCAAGGTGGATGATGTGTAAGTGGAAAATAAATATGCAAGAGGTTGATACAATTTACCTCAAGTGGGGGTCCTCCCCAAGCTTGTTCTTCACTCACCTCCGTGTCGAGGGCTGAACCCTTGATGACGGAAGTATGCCGCGAGATCCCCTTGTTTTTGTTGTAGCATGGAGTTGAAGTTGGTGAAGTGAGTGTGCATGTGTTATTGCCAGTCTTGGGTACCTTGGACATGCCATTGGAGAGTGTTGTAGATGTCACCCGTCCTTACTTCATGCTCCTTCATACGTCTAGAGAAGTCTATCATTCTTTGGCTATAGTCATGATGACTTCTAGCCAAAGTGGAATGACATCTTCTCATAGAAGTTGGAGGCAAGCTGCTAGAGCTTGAAGTGGATAGGGGTGTCTCCCATGTGGCACCTGGCCATCCATGCCAAGACAGACCTTCTGTCTCATACGAAGGAGGATGAGTCCATCCAGGTGCATCACCCGTTGGATTCTCTTTCTCTTCGTACTCATGGACCATGGAGGTTGTTGGGGGCATGGCCACTCTCAATGTGCGGATTCTAGTTACCCTGCTAGAGACATTACTTCTTCCAGCTTCCTCGATGGGAAGTAGGTCAATGGTTATCGTCCGGCATTTGTACAAATGATAATCTGGGTTAGGTAACTGAATTTTATTGACAAAGCCGGGATAATAAAATATCAAGGAGCCATCTAGATCATGCTTAAGGGTGTGTCCCTACACTAAATAATATTTTCAATTAATTCTCTTTCATTTTCAATGTACTAAAATGAAAAATATTCTAGTGCTCCTACCCTAGTAGCAATGCGGATGATCAATGAAGTGCATTCAATTGGCCCTACCCTTGGAATGTAATCTAACCATTGTGTCATCATGGCAATAACTGGAGCAACTTTTATCTTTTTAATCATGGCAAATAATAATTTTCAGCTCATCATCGCGCACTATCCTTACATCTCGTCTAGGGAACATAGTCATAGCCACCCATCTATGTATGAAGCGTAAAGTAGGGTTCTGCAAGTGGCTATTCCTAGGTGCACTACATCTGACCTCACCAGTTAAATCTTGCCAAATACATTGTTTGTTAAACTTAGGAAAAGTGTCTAAATCTTGCAAACAACGTTTATGGAAGCCTAGGATTTCACTTAATTCTTTCCATAGGATGTTGTATTCTTTTTGAAATAATCTAAAAGTAATACCATCAATCCTATCTTGAGTGTGCAAAGGAATTGTATTGAGAGAAGGCGTGAACCTTTCTCCTCTATGTGAGAAAAATTGTCCCATCCTAGTGCACGCCAAATGGAAAAGAATTCGGAATCCATACCTATTTTGGAGATAAAATCCAGATCATAAGTTTTCGCATGAGAAAACACACGATATTGGAGGAGCTTGCGTGCTTGATCTTCAACTTCTCTTTGGATGTCGAGGTCGTTGTCATGAAGAAGTTGGTGAGGTTTGCTCCTCTCACCGATGGGAGTGTCTTCTCCTACACTTCTCCTCCGTGAACTTGGTGTAGCAATGGAAGAGGGGCGTGCACTTGAGTCTCCACCATGGCTTGAACTTGCAGCCTCCTTCCTCTTTCCAAACAACCTTTTCATTCCTTTCATGGCCACAACAAGCAAGAACAAAACAAGGCAAAAACTCGAAAGAGGTGATGTTAGTGAAGACAAAACCCCGACGAATTTTCCCTTGAAGAACTTGAGA
Organism: Tuctoria greenei; assembly: GCA_036927565.1. NCBI lineage: Eukaryota > Viridiplantae > Streptophyta > Magnoliopsida > Poales > Poaceae > Tuctoria > Tuctoria greenei. The sequence continues at coordinate 163,334,605 of JAYESD010000002.1, read as the reverse complement.
GCAAATTGCAAATGCAAACAAAAGCAAAATTTTTTGAGTTGGATTTTGAGCAAGAGTGCTTCAATAAAGAGCATGAAAAAACAATTTGAGCAAAAGTGACTTTGGGGATGTAATAAATGAGGTGAAGTGTGAGGAGAAGAGCTCCTCACAGCCACCTTTTATAGTATGCAATCTCCAACAGTCACTAGGGAACCAAATGTTGCCGTTGGAGGAGAGAGAGCCGAATTGGCTCCTTCCCCTAGTCAACCGAACAGGGGGGTCAGCCGACCTAACAAGTGGGCCCCCCTGTTCTACCTTTTGGCAGGTGGCTCCCCAAGGGCTATGGAATCAGCACGTTGGTGAAATTGATTTCCAAATAAAAATTCTTTTTTTTTCAAAACCCAACAATTCTCTTTTTGTGAAAATTAAAGAAATAAAAATGTTGGTTGACAATATAAGATTCACAACTTGCTAAAAAAATCAAATATGCAGTGGGGAGAATCAAACTAAATGGGGAAAATCAAATTAAGAGAAGAGAAAAGAAAAATCAAATAAAGGATAACTACCAATTTAACATATTGGCTAGGTCTCACCACCAACTGATGAGATGGACATTCTTCCTTCTTCATTTCTTAATATCCAGGCCTGGAGGGATGGGCTCAGATGGCTTGTCTTGCTTCTTCCTCCATACCTTCTTTGGCGGCTTGGTCGACTTGGGCCTTCGAAGAGGCCCATACTTTTCCATCTTCTTAGGGTGTTGGTATGGACGATAAGATAGGTTTTCCGCCTAGATCAAATATCTCATGAATGCAATGAGCAGATCCACCTTTGGAGATGTGATTTCGACCTCATGAATGTGTTTGACATTCGTCACATACTTTATATGAATCATGGAGCATTGCTCCAACTTTGGGCAAAAGTTCAACTTCTTCTCATTGCCGTTGATATGGAAGTGGATTTCTCCAGCTCCCACATCTATGCAAGACTTCGCAGTGCTTAGGAACGAGTGCCCAAGAATGATCGGCGTATTCTTCTCGACCTCCATGTCGAGCACCACGAAATCCACAGGTATGAAGCAGTTCCGGATTTTCACCAAGACATCTTTGGTAATTCTCGCCGGGTAACGGGCTGAAGAATAAGCCAGTTGGAGCTGCATTGATGTTGGAGTAAGTTTCATGAAGTTCAGCTGGTCGAAAACCACCTCGGGCATCACACTCACGCTTGCTCCAACGTCTCAAAGGGCCTTGTCAAAGTGTTGTGCCCAAATTGAGCATGAGATTATAGGACATACAGGGTCCTTCAGCCAGTTGCCTCCTTGTAGAGAAATCATGTTGACATTTTACACAGGGGGTTCGGACTGTCCTACCATCTTGCCATTCTCCATTGGAGGAACAACATCTGCCAGTTGAGCCAACTGAGTCTCCAACATCTTGTTGAAACTCAATTGATTCTTGAAGGCTGAGGATAGTCCTTTGATCTCCGAATTTATGCTTTCTAGAGTCTTGTCATTGGCTGACAACTTCTTGGATATAGCATCATTGATCTTCAGTTTGGCAATGGAAAGTTCTCTCAATTTGGGTTGATTTCCATTGTTGCCATTGTTGTACTACCCTCTTTGAAAGAATGGTCGTGGTTGGCCCCACCCTTGACCTCCTCGATGATAGGCATTATTGTTTCCATTGTTGGCTACATTAAGGCATCCTCACGGGTTTTTGGGCAGTCATTTCCCAAATGGCCCGTGTTGCCACAGACTTCACACGTGATGTGAGAGTCTAAGGCATAGGAATTGCCGCACGCTTCACCATTGCCTTGTCCATCGATGTTCTTCATAAGGAGGTCAAATTTAGCAGCGATCATGTCCACCTCCTTCAAGGTGTGCATGCCTCGCTGGAGGGTATGGAGACGCTCATCGCTCTAACCCATGTTTGACACCATCTTCTTAATCAAATCTTTGGCTTTGGGCACCGTCAATGAGAAGAAGGCACCTCCAGCAGCAACATCAACATGGTCACGGGCGGAAGGGATCAGCCCATTGTAGAAGTTTTGGATTATGAGCCAATAATCCATCCCATGGTGGGGACAGGCTAGGGTATACTCCTGAAGCCTTTCCCAAGCATTGGGAATAGATTCCTTGGCATCTTGCTGGAAGCTGGAAATTCTTCCACGTATGGCATTGATCTTGCCCAACGAGAAAAACTTGGCGAGGAATGTTGTAGAACATTTCTCCACAGTGTCTATAGCACTTTGGTTCGCGTAGAACCAATGTTCTCCCAAGAAGAGAGAACGGGAACAGCTTAAGATGGACAACATCAGGAGATACGTCCTTTATCTTAAAAGTGTTGCGGATCTCAAGGAACTGCTGTAGGTGAGCACTTGCATCCTCATTAGCCTTCCCACTAAATGGGCTGGCTTGCACCATAGTGATTAGGCAAGTCTCGATTTTGAAGTTTACATCTCTAGTGTTAACAGTGGGCCCAATAGGCACATTGTTAGTAGAGGGAGCGGAAAACTCACGAAGGGTCTTCTGGGCCATTGGTGTATCTGTTGTTGGTGCGGTTGTGCTGGCTTGCTTTGCCGCTCGAAGCTTCTGAGGAGTAACGACACGAGGTCGATCTCTCAAAAGGGATTCGGGATCTTCAACAAATTTTTCCGGCAAGCGGAAACCATAAATACACTACCTTGTTTTCACATAAAATGTGAAAACAAAGAAGGGGCATCCTACTAAAATCTACCAGGGTCCTATCCTATTCACTCAATCATGCAATACTTCGGCTGCCATCCCCGACAACGGCGTCAAAAATGCTTGTTGATATTTCCTACCCACTACTAACAATTCATCCTTAGAAGGGGTGCTAGAAATGTTTGTTGGTAGGTTTTAATTCTTATATGAACATCCGCAAGCGCACGGAAACTATCGATGGGTTTAATGATTCTCCTTTTAAGAGTATTCCCAAAGGGTGTCATTTATATTTTCCCAATGGAAGGCTAGATGGAAGTAAAACAATCATCAAGTGGAAAGGCTAGGTTGGCCTAGGTAGGGTTCTAGCAAGGATGGGTTTAATGATAAGCGGAGGTAGTGTGACACACACAAGAGCATCCTATCCTAAGGGGATAAATGAGGTAATAGAGGGACTAGGTTAAGAGTTAGGTAGATACTCCTACTATGCTTCTAATGTACATATACAAAGTCTAAGTTAGTTACTAATGATCATGTTTATTATGAATTCTCATGCTAAGTGGATTAACACATCGGGCATGGGTTTACCCCTAGCAACACTAGGCGAGTCCTGCCAAGAGCCTGTGGCATAGCCGAACGTAGAGGATTACAAAGGACAGATAGGATTGTCTCCACCTACTTCCTACCTCTTCAATATGTGGGTCTACGAGACATTCAATGCTACTCTCTATCCTAGCACCATGCTAGAATATTAAGTAATTACCATAAGAGCCTAGGCACAAGCCATCATAAGGCAATGAACTAAATCATCGGTGAACCAATGTTAATTTATAGCATAAGTGATTCATATTAACATAGTCGTATTATAGCTAATTAGACTATAGTGGAGGTTTATATTGTTTATGATAATGTAATGAGCATGGCATAGCACAATCATAAATACTATTCCTACCACATACAATGAATCCACAATCGAACAAGAAACGCTTCATCCAAGTATATGAACATTAGAAGACTAAAGATATCATCTTTATTATGAATAAAGTCACAAATACAAATAGGAATATGGGAGACATACCTTTCCCAATTGGAAAGAGACTCCTTCTACTCCTCTTCTACTTGGACTATGGACTAGAGACTCTCCTCTCTACAGCCTATACTGCTCTAAGCCTATGGAGAATAGTGGATACAATGGATGAATACTCAAGTGGTTTGTGTTGAAGTGAGGTGTCCTATTTATAACTTGGAGAAGGGTTGGTTCCCGCCATCAAAAGTGTGCGAATCAGTCACCCATGACCTCTTCAAGCTGGGAGGAGCCTACACGTTGAGTTTGAACGAGAAAGGTGCTAGGACCTAGTCGGCCGACTAGGGGGTCGACCGACCTGCTCTTGGCCCCCTTTTGCGGTGTGCTTCCTCTAGGTAACTGATAGTTGGGTCCCATTGAATGATATTGGTGCTACACTATTGGATGGCCTTGGATACTTCTCTTTGTGGTCCATTTGATCCATGTGGTGCCATGTGGCGTTGCCTAATTGGCTAGAACGATATTTTATAGGATTCATCCCTTTGTTTAACTTCATTTCTGCATAGAATCTCTGCATGCACTACTTTCTTCAAGGACAAGTGGAAATAGGTTGAATAGAAAGGTGTTGTGTGCAAAAAATGACAGATCCTTAACATAATTGAGTTATATTGACAGGTGAAATTGGTGTATAACAGTTGTCAACACCCACATCATTCCTGTATGCACTACCTACGATGGAAATAAGTTGGCCATGCTGTACATCGACCATATTGTGAAACTACACGGTGTACCCTCGAGGATAGTTTCCGACAGAGGTACCCAATTTACTTTGAGATTCTGGAGAAGTCTGCAGAAAGCGCTTGGTACTAAGTTGGATTTTAGCTTTGCGTATCACCCTCAGATGGATGGTCATACAGAAAGGATCAATCAAATCTTAGAGGACATGTTAAGAGCCGCTATTCTTACCTACGGTAAAGATTGGGAAGATAGTCTACCATATGCCGAGTTCTCTTATAACAATAGTTATTAGGCTAGTATCAAGAGTCTCCATTTGAAGCTCTTTATGGAAGAAAGTGTTGCACTCCGCTTATGTGGTCGGAGGTTGGAGACCGCATCATAGAGCGACCAAATTTCATGATGGAAGCGGAAGACAAGGTAGCGGAGATCCGAGCAAGTTTGAAGGCAGCCTAGTCACGCCTGAAAAGCTATGTGGACAAGAGAAGGCGTTAACTCAGCTTTGAAGTCGGGGATCACGTATATCTTAAGGTGTCTACGATGCATGGCACGCGAAGATTCCAAGTGCGTGGAAAGTTAGCACCGCGTTATATTGGTCCTTCTCCAGTCGTAAAAAGGATAGGATTAGTTGCATTACCTGAGGAAATGTCAAGCGTGCACAACATCTTTCACTTGTCGCAGTTGAGAAAGTGCCTACGGGTGCGTGAGGAACAAGTGGTGCGCGACACTTTAGACCTACAAGACGATCTGCGCTACCAGGAGGTGCTAGTGAAGATTTTGGATACTTTTATCTGGAGAACACAAACAAATTCCGTCAAGCTTTGTCAGGTTCAATGGAGCAGACACTCGGAGGCCGAAGCTACATGAGAAAGAGAATATGTGCTTCAAGTCGAATTTCCCCATCTTTTCGAAGACCAGCCGAATCTCGGGGACGAGATTCCACCTAAGTGGGGTAGTTCTGTAGCATCCTGATTTTCGCAAATTTGTTGATCGAGCTTATAATAATAATCACCAAATAATAATGTGTATATATATCAATGAGTTGAAATAAATAATAAAATAAATTAATCACTTATTCCTACACATAAAAATAAATAAGAAATAATAATCAGACTAAGAGCAAATAGGAATAAAATAAAATAAAATGAAAACTAAAGTCACTCTTTATTGATAAACACCCACACCACTCCCTCTCTCTCCGCATGAAGCCAATGGCCAGCCTAATATACTTTCCAATTACCCCTCCCAATTCTCCATAATTGCAAACAACCCCTTCTTCCTCCATCACAAAAACAACCACACATTCTCTCTGGTCCAAGCAACAACCAGATGTTTCTATCTGACCCGAGCAGCTACGGTAGAAGCTCAGCTCGTCCTCCTCTATCCTCCTCCTCAATTTCCTTGGAAGACTACAAAGCTTCTGTACGCCGCATTCACGATGCCGACCACCGCACAGACAAAGTGACATCTACCTATTCTCTTCAGTCACAAGTCGACGACCTTCTCGACAACCGCGTGGATGCCACCGCTAGCCGACGATCGAGGCCAGATGACATGACGCATCGTGCAGCGCAGCGGCCACGCCACGAACTCGTTCGGCATGGTTGTACGACATCATTCCTGTGACCGACCGACCTCTGTCGAGGCTGGTCGACAATCGCCTTACCACACCTATAAATTGACCTCGCCATGCTCAGCTTCGCCCACACCTTGCCCTACACAGACCGTTCGAGCTCTAGCACTCGCACAGTTCGCCTACACAACAATCACCCGGCCGACATGTCGATATCCGGCGAGGGGCTCTCCCAGTCTCAGTCGTGCCCCAGGGTACCATCTCCGATGCCTAAGCTGCCTTACAGACCTGTCCCGGAGCCATTTACCTTGCTCTCTAGGCCCGGCCGCGACCACAAGCCGCCATGGCTGCTCCCGCCTAAGCAGTCGCCGTGCCCTTTGATTGATGCCCAAACAGATATCCCAATCGAGTTCGCCGGACCATGAACCTCTGATCCCTGACTCCCAGCTGGCCTCTATCTCCATTTTCCCCCTCCGATTTGAGCCCTCCAGCAATCCTCGCTGCCTGGCTGGAGAAAGATGTAGACTCTGTCTTCTTACCTGTAGGATGTCCAGTTGAGCAAAGATATTGGGTGTATTAGCTAGAACATATTATATTTGGCCCAGGTGTAAGGCAGCCAGTAACCCATGTGGCTCACACACCAAGCCGAGCACCAGCCGTTGGGACTCAACTGTGAGCAACCCACAAGCCTGATCTATTTGACTAACAACTAAATCAATAGCCATTAGATAATTAATCAATGGCCCACAAGGCTGACCACAACCCAAACCGGTATTAGACCAGCCTTAGTACAAGTCACTGGCAGCCTAATTGCATCACACTCGGTCCAAAAAAAAACCACGTGCTATCGCCCCTTTAAACCCAAGCCAACGTGAGCAAATATCCTCCGATCCGGACTGTAAGCCAAATTCTATAATTAGAATAGTCATTTCCGAAGTTGACCCAGCCTCAACCTTATAAAATACATATCTCACTCATACAAATTCCAATTAACTTGATTCTTTCATAAAAATTCATATTCTATTTAATACAACCAAATTTATATGATGTGTTGATAATTGCTTGTCTTGCTTGTGTGTTTGTTTGTGCGTGCGCTACGGAGCAGAACCAATGCCGGAGGACAACACAGAGGAACCGGCTATCTAGGAGCACGATGACGCAGACGGTAGCGAAGGCAAGTTCCATCTATCCCTTTTTGATCATATCACATCTATGTGAGGTTTATCCATTATGGCCAGTAGATTAGATTATTGCATTTGTCGAGCATCGAGTGATAGAGTAGAGCCGTGCTATTTCCATTTGCTGCATATTGGAATGATGAGATTATACATGAGGATGTGGCCTCTTGTATGTTGTATCGTTGGTGAGAGCATGCAAGAGTTGTGACCGGGGCAGATGGGTCCGTGTTGGTGTATGTGCTACCGTTGTGGCAGACTTACGACGAGTTCTAACAAGAGGATAGGCTTGTGATGTGTGTATGGAGGCTTCCCTGGTGAGCCTTAAGAACCGAGTTGTTTTTACATCTCACCTAACTTCCTTTCAGTACGACCAAATGTCCCTGTATGGGCGGGGCTTAACCTAATCTCGGTGGCTAGCCCGACAGTCATTCACGGTGGAGAGAGAGTAATGTTGAGAGATTATTGAGCTCACCGATGATACTGATGGTGGTATGTGGGGCGACTAGTCTAGGTGATGTTTCGACTAGTGTCGGTTATGTTGGACTGTCTTTGATGGTCCGTGCATGTGGGTACAATGTACAACCTCTACAGAGTGAAAAATCCATTGAATGGCCGTGTCCTCGATATAAGATGGGTTATGGTGTGGTCCTAACAAATAAAAATCCACCTACGGTGAGATCGAGATGAGTGAAGTGTCTGTTGAAGACATTCATGTGCTTTAGTGGCATTTGGTTGCGTTGATATTTATCTTGTGCATTGCATTTATATCTATTTATTCCCCTCCTGAAGGGCGAGGTGGAGCTTGCTAAGTACTTTTGTTCTAAAACATTGTTGATCGATTGTTTTTTTCAGAGGATCCTGAATTCATGCCGGAGGACTCTGAGTATGGTCGTGTCTGCACCCAAGTTGTGTGTAGTGGAACCATGGGCGACGACGAGCTACTAGTCTACGTGTTGATGTTCATTATTTTTGCCTTGTCACTACTTGTAACTTTTATTCATAAGACTATGCCATTGTAATAAAGATATGTATGGTTGTGGTTCCACTTGTGTTATAATATTATGTACCGAAGTTTGTATTTGGTAATAATATTCCATGCTTAACTCCGATTTTATGGGTTGGGACGCTTCAATAATACTTGCAACGCACCTAATTATTCAGCTACGCTGCACCCATACTTGGCCTTGTGGTGGCACTGTGGTCCTGGTATATTTTAGCATGAACTGGTCCTTAGATCTAAAGCAAGCAACCCACTATACCATCCAACCCATTCCACAAAACCATGCTTGCTTAGATCACCTAAGTTCCATGTTGCTAAAACAATCATCATCCCATTACCATCATCAGTCCTTATAATTGAAGTTATTAATCATATTAATAAAGTTACCCATAACTCGTGCAGCGATGCGGTGCAAAAGAGAAAAATACCCATACCCGACTCATTGTGTATATCCCGGTGACATGGGGCGGCATACAACACTAGTAGACTCCTACGTATGGTTTCCATTCATATTGACACAAGCATGCAGTTTCTCAAACAAAACATTTAGACATAGGTTCAATATTGTCACGGGCACTTGTCTTTCTCTGACGGATTGGATTGCTCAAGCGCTTCAAAGTCTTGGTTCTGAAAATCTTCATACATGGCCTCTTGAGCACGTCCCTCTACTCGCGATCACACACATACAAGAAAACACATGCGAATGAATACAATGCACACATATTAATCAACATGCAATGATATGAATGCATGCAAAGTTTGATAATTAATTATCTACGGCTTTTTATTAATTAGAAACTAGTTCTTATGTGTTCATGCATGTTTACGGGGTTTTAGTGATAATTGTTTGCTGCTGAAATAAAATAGGTGCAACTACGATTTAATTCTCGGTATTAGATCTATTACAATGTTAAAATTTTCTCGGAAAACATGTGCTAGCGTAGGTGCAGAGGCTTCGAGCGTCGCGGGACGGAGACGTAGTATAGACGAAGTAGACGGTGCAGCGATCCTCCGGCGGACAGACGACGGCGGCGCGACGATCTCCAGCGAACGATAGCTCCTTCTTTCTTCTTCTCTTCTTCTTCTTTTTCCTCTGGTGGCTGGGGCTTTTCTCTCCCTTTTTTTCTACCGTGGCAGCAACTCACGTATGTGTGGCTAATTCCTTAAGATGGCTGGAGTTTACATAGCATGGGCAGCTGGCTATGGGGCTCTCGGTTCCTTTTATAGTCCGAGGGCCAGCCACAGGAGAGTCCCGAGCGGCTACGGGAACTTGGGACCAAGTTCCGCTCGGCCACGGGCGAACAACGCTGGCCTATGGGTCCGAGTCCCGTCGGACTCGATGGAGTCCTGGGGCGCGTGCACGGGTTCTAGAGATCGCGTCCACTCGAAATCAGTGGTGGCCAGCAGTCGTTTTTTTCTCTTTCTTTCTATTTATTTATTTATTATATATATATATATTCTTTTTTATTCTTTATTATACATAATTATTTTATTTTATTATATATGTATTTCCTTTCCACTTATTTTTCTTTCATTATTACTTATTAATCCCTATTCTTTTATTTAGCAAATTCATTTTTTTGCTCTTTTGCTCTAATAATAATTTATGCATGAAAATGTATGCAATGCATGATAATAAAAATGAGGGTGTTACAGGTAAACGCGCTGACATTGGCCCGAAGGAAAGCTACGAGCGCGAGTTCCTCTAGACTCTCAGGTATGTGGGTGGTCTGAGCAGCTTCGGAGCCAACCTGGATGACCTTGACAGGGACGTCGTCACAGTTAGAGAGCTGCATGCGGGGTGCTGCGGTTAAGCTGCGTTGACGCGAGCTCATGGGAGGCCGGCTTGTTCCAGCACCACCAAGGGTAGGAGCTGGGACCACTGCGAGTGCTTCGAGCTCCTCCACGACTGACACTGCTGCACTGTGGTCTCCGCAGATCTTGAGGACTACGGTGGGAGTTGGCATCTTCAAGACCAGGTAGACATAGTGGGCTACAACCATTAAAATGTATAGGGCTGACCTACCAATAATGGCGTTGGAGGGGAGACTAACCTCTACGACGTTGAACAGGGTGTTCTCCGTCTTGGAGTTCTCGGGCGTCCCGAAGGTTACCTGGAGGTGGATGTTGCCATATGGGGTGACATGCCTGGGACCCACCACCAAGAATGGGGCTCGAGGGGCTGAGATTGGACATCGGGATCTGCAGCTTCTCGAAGGCTGCACGGCCAATGAGGTTGAGGCTAGCACCGCCATCGTTCAAGATGTGGTATAGCTTGACATTGGTGATGGTTGGGTCAATAAGGAGTGGTAGCAGCCCGGCTCCCATCGTGTTCTTGGGGTAGTCGGAGGCGTCGAAGCGTACTGGTGTCCCAATCCACTTGTGATGTGGCGTCGGGCTGGGGGTAGGAGCTACCGATGCCACTGCCCGTCATAGGGTCTTGACGTCTTGCGGCGCTCGTTGTCACTGCTCCAGTCAAAGTCCCCATCATTGTAGACCGCCTTGATGGATCGCTAGGCCTACTAGTAGTCCATCTTATTTTCCTTGTCGACATGGGGGTCAACATTCTGCTTGCCTTCCCGCCAGCGGAAGGGCACGCCATCATGGCGCTGTTGTGCTTGCTCGCTGTATCGCTCTGCAAGCTTCTTGATCTCCCATCACTCACTAGCACTATGGCCGCTAGTGTTGTGTACTGGGCACCTCTCTCTGTCATCGCCATAGCCTGACGATTGCCACAGGCGCTTGTAGGGGCGTGGCCCCCTGGGTTCGCTGGCCTGTGCTGCTGCAGCGATGGGGGCCCCAACCAGTGGCCTATCCTTGCCACCAGCCTTATTCTTGTTCTTCTTGCCGCTGCCCTGGGGAGCAGGGCTTGCGCCAGCCTGGTCTGCCATTCCTACCTCGGGGGCGGCTGCGAGTGCCAGTTGTGGCCTTCGGCAGCCCTAGCGCACTTGTCTGCTATGGAAAAGAGCTCAGAGACGTATTGCACATTGTGCGTGGCTAACTTCTCGAGCATCTTCTTGTTTGTAACATGCTGGCGGAATGCAACTATGACAGAAGCATCCGGGATGTGGGGGATGGTGTTGCGTAGCTGGGAGAACAGCTGGATGAACGACAGCAGCGTATCTTCAGAACGTTGTCGCACGGCATGGACGTCGAGCTTGGTGTCGGGACGCTGTAGGGGCTACCAAAGTTTGCTGCGAACTTCCGACACAGCTCCGCCCACGAGGTTATGGACCCCTGGGGTATGTTCGTGAGCCATGACTAGGCTTTGCCGGTCAGGGCAATGGGGAAGTAGTTGGCCATGGTGTTCTCATCCCCTCCTACAGCTAGGAGGGAGGTGGTGCAGATTTGCAGGAACTAGGCGGAGTTGACGCTCCCGTCGTGCTTCTTCGACAGATGTGGCCGGAACTTGTGTGGCCATGCTACGATGCGAAGGTGTGGAGCCAAGGCTGCATATCCTCCTATAGCCCTTGCCAAAGCTTGGTGCGGTGAAGTGTACATGTGGGGCGTAGGGTGCGTCGCATACGCCTGGGTGGTTGGCTGCACGATGTATGGCGGAGGCTCAGGCTGCATGACATACTGCTGTGGTGCTTGCTGCGCGGCGTACGGCTGATGTGTTTGCTGCACGGTGTACGGCTGTTGTGCAGGCTGTGTGGCATCCTGCTGAGGTACGTGTTGCACGGCATACGGCTGATGTGCGTGCTGCGCAAGCCGTGTGGCGTACTACCAAGGTGTTCTGTGCAGATTACTACGGCGGTGGAGGCTCTGCATTGTTTAACTGGATCACATGCTTCTCAAGGTATGTGTGGGCCGCACCTTGTGCAGCATACTTGTGAGGCAGACGCCTGGTGTTTGACTCCTTAAGCGTTGTGTCAGCCTCAAGGTTGCATTGTCTCTCCTTCTGCATATCGATGGTGATGTGGCTATCCTCCTTTGTAGCCCCGACGGCGGTCGATCTCGGCCCTGAGGTCAGCCTTGAGGTCCGCTGCTGTGTTGCTCTCTGAGGAGTGTTCATGGAAGGTGGGTTGTGGAGTAGAGCATGCGCTGCAACCAACGTGCTCTCTGGACTTGCAGCCGGTGGCACCGTGGACGCCGACGGTGCGGGCATCTGTGGTGAAGCGCCGGCCTGACCCTAAAACCCTAAACCCTAAACCCTAAAACCCTAAACCCTAAAGCCGGCCTGACCTGCCGCAGCTATACGGGGTCGCGAAAGACCAGACCGTCCTCTGGAGTGGGCGGTAGCCTCGTCTTCGCCCGCCGTGATGCGACAGCCTTAGGAGGTACCATCCAAAGGCCTGATGTTCACCATTGCATAGAGGCGCGAACCTCTCAGAGGAACAAACCAACCTACCCGACGTGCCATATGTGCCGGTTGTCAGAAGCTAGGCAAAGTTGTTGATGATGGCAGGGAATGTCGTGTGTCATATCACTGTAAGCTGCCCCGTCTGCAGCGTTGGGTAGCATTGTGGCACATTATTGTGATGTGATTGGGCACTATCGGTACCCAGCACACTGGGTACCCCCGCGCACAGGATAAAAATGCCTAAGTGCCCTGCCTCCCTGCTAACGTAGGGTCCAATGGCACCATGTGTCTAGCAGGAACGGACCCCGTCCCTCCTCAGGAACGAGCTCCAATACTGCCAAGTGGACCTCAACAAGGGACCCGACTCCCCAGAATAGATGGACTCCGGGGATGCCACATGTCTTGCAGTACGGGACCTCGTTCCTCCACAGGAGTGGGCTCTGGTGCAGCCACATGGCCAGAAGCTCCGGGCTGGCCTGTCCCGCAGAGGCGGGCTCCAGAATGGCCACGTGTGCAGCAGTCCTGGACCCCTGACTCTTCCTGGAGTTGGGCTCTGAAGCTGCCACGTGGTCCGCAGCGCAGGACTCGGCTTCCCCGCCGGAGGCATGCTCCGGTGCTTCCACGCGTCCCGCAGCTTGTCCTGAACGGTAGGTTGTGGCAGTAAATGGGTGGTGTGACTTGTCCAAGTTAGGCTTTGAAGGCACGCTCCTTCCCCAGACGCACAACGCGGTGCATGCCCCCTATTAGGTACCGCTGCATCCAATCGCATCGCAGTGAAGGCGCCATAGAGCTACCCCACACTGCCAAGTGTGTATCTTAGGGTGACAAGACGGACATGATATTTCCTGTCATCATCAACGACTACGCATAGCCACATGCGTCCAACGTGCAAGACGACGAGTCTTCAAGCCGCGTTCATAGGCAGCATATGCAAGAAGTTTAGATCTTGTACTAGATAAATATCACCCTGGGGCCACCTGTTGAGCCCCGAACCCTATTTGTAAGGTGCCCGACCTTACTATAAAAGGACCAGGTAGCCACTGACTCTAGACAGGCTCACATGCTCACTCACAAATGCCATTCAGACAAAAATCACTAGAGCACTCAGAAACAATAAAATCTCACCATGGAGTAGGGTGTTATGCTCCAACGGTCCGAACCATGTTAAAAGACCGTCTGACCATACCTCATACGCGCGACCTCACCGAAGACTAAGCCCCTGCCTAAAAAAGAACTTCCGCGGGCTGCTCTTAAAGCATGGTGGTAGGACAGTGTAAAGGTGTCATGGAGTCGAGGAGGAGCGCTCATGACAACCAAGCTTCGTGAGGGTTCGGTCCAGAGTGTGCAGTCTGCTTAGCCTGGTCCTGTACCCTAAGCTTGTAAACTCAATCTCCCTTGTCATCCAGAGCGTGTCGTTGCCTTCTTGTAAAGCCTGCCTCCTCCTATGAATACAAATTGAAAGAATCATTGTCTTTCCTGTGTTTCTCTTATGTTCATCTACTCATTAATTTTATGATTATCAAACTATGCTCGTTTTCACATAACGTCTTCGTATGCATGGTTATTTTCCCTCTATCTCGCCACTGGTAGAATTTTGCAATCCTGCTGCAAGCGGCCTATTTTGAGTTACCTGCTGTGTGTTTTGGGGTCTCATGACTGCCCCTGTTGATGGTCTTTACATACCAATTTCGAGCATCAATTAACTCAATTATGTGAAGAAATAAATATTTCTTACACACATCATAATTATAAATAACCTAGTTCCACTTGTACTCAGATAAATTGGTGTATGTAGGTATTATATACAGATTTGAGGTCAATGCATGACCACGAGGCAAGGAAACACACATCCAACCAATAAGACGATGCCATATGGCTTCCCATGGATCCAATGGCCCACTTACAAGCGGGTACCCGCAGGTTTTCACTCCGATTCATGTAGAAGGTCGACAAGGGCCCACATATCAGTGTCCAAGAGCAAGTGCGGGCCAAATTGGTCCAACCCTAGTTCGACCGAACCACCTGTTCTACCGAACTAGTAAACCCACCAAACTCGGTCCAATTGCACGTGTCAACCCCTTGTGGCTTCTTTGACGCGCCAGTAAGTGAAAGTCCGGGAGATTACTGTGCGAAGCTTCTTGAGTGAGTATATAAATAGCAGAAGTGCCTCATCTCACTTCACACACACCACTTGAGCATCATTCTATTGTATACACAAGTTCTCCTAGTTCCTTAGTAGAGGTTAGGCTGCAGAGAGGAGTCTCTAGTCCCATGTCCAAATTGGGAAATGTATGGATCATGTATCTTTTCTTGTATTTGCGACTTTATGCATAATAAATATATTGTCTTTAGTCTTCTTTTATTCATATACTTGGATGAAGTGTTTCTTGTTTGATTGTGGATTTCATGTATGTGGTAGGAATAGTCTTTATGATCATGCCTTAATGTCATTATACTATCATCATAACCACTATAAACCCCCACTATAGTCTAAGTACTTATAATATGGTCATGTTAATACGAATAACTTATGTTATGTCTCAACATTGGTTCAACAATGTTCGGATTAGTCATTTCCTTAGGATGGCATGTGCCATGGCTCCTATGGTATTTAGTTAATATGCTAGTATCGTGCTAGGATAGTGGATAGTTAAGTAGCGTTGGATGTCTCGTACACCAACAGATTTAAGAAGTAGGCAGTAGGTGGTGACAGCCCTATCTGTCCTTTATAATCCTCCACGTTCGGCTATGCCACACGCTCCTTGCAGGAGTCGCCATAGTATTGCTATGGGTAAGCTTGTGCCCGATGTGTTGAACAACTTAGCATGAGGATTTACCAGTGACATGCTCATTAGTATCTGACCTAGGCTATGTATATGTATATTGAAGCATTGTAGGAGCAACTATTAACTCTTAGTCTAATTTCCATTAGGACCCATCTACCCTCTAGAATAGATTGCTTAGGTGTGTGTCACACTACCCATATTGTCAAGATACCCTGTCATGATAATTGATTAGTATCCCCTAGCTTGATCATAAGAACAGTGATTACTTTATTTACTCCATTGCCTTCCTTTGGAATAAATATGATACCCTTGGGAATACTCATGGGTGAAATGCGACAATGGTATTTTCTCTGTGCTTGCGGATATCATCTCTTTGAAGGGATAATCTGCGATGTTAAGAACCATGAACAAGCATTTCCGGCGCCATTGCTGGGGAAGGCAAAAGTGAAGGATAGCTATCACTTGTGATTAAGCTATAGGTACTAATAGTTATTAGACATGATTATTCTTGTTTGTTTTCTCTTATTATGTGAAAACAGGGTAGTGTTGGCTAGCCCATTTTATGGGATAGCCAACAAGGATGCAAGTGCTTAACTGCAAGATGATTCAAGGCATACCTCAGCAAATGTCCACTAGGCAGCACCATTGCCTTTTGCGGAGGAATTTCAGCTTCAGTAGGAGCCAAAGTCATCCATTCCAAAGCTTGGGGGAGGCTCTAAGAGATCTTCCCGATTTGCCTTCATCATGGGGTGGATAATTGGTGCTTCATCCAACAGTCATGTCATAAGTTGGCTTCACCAATCCATGACCACATTCATGCTGGAGTTGGAGGAGCCCTATTCTTATTCACTATGGATGAGAATATGGTCTCTGCTCAAGGGATGGATTGGAGAATGCTCTCGTTCCTTAGCTTGGCATGCACAATATTTAGCAAGGTCGACATGATAGCTATGGAACTACACTTCCCATTGATGTATAATGAAAACCAAGCCAATGGAGAAGTGTTTGGGATGATCCAAGTCATAGATATTCACATGATTTGTGAAAATTCATGTCAACATGGGACACTTGGAAATTATTTCCTTAAGACCCGTGAGGATCTTTAATTTCCAAACAATAACTCCAATGGCTATCACCCACAAGGAGGTCAAGGATGGAACCAACATAACCCTTGTAATCAAGGAGGCTATGGAGATTTCAAGGGATTTAAGTTCAACTAGCCTACTTTGAAGTATCTTGTCCATGGCCAAGCAAGAAATTAAGAAAACATTTACATGAAGTTCTTGACCAAAGACAAGAAACTTAAAGAGCATTCAAGATCCAAGATGTCCCACAATCACTTGATGGAATTCCTACACTTCGATCAAGCCCAAGCAACTTAGGGAAAGTCACATTGTAGATGAAGTGTTTCTTGTTTGATTGTGGAGTCCACATGTCAACATGCCCAAGGAAGTCTTTGATCCATGAATAAAGTATGGGTTAACTCAAAGGAACATCAAAAAGGTCGAAGTGGCACCCCTAAAGAAGGACAAGCCTCACCATGCTCATAGGAGAATATTTTGAAGAGGGAGAAGCCATAACTACATCAACAAGTCTTCATCAAGGCGACGAAGAGGCTAGGGCTACCATATGGCCCACATGTCCAAATGACAGCCAAAGTAATTTTAGCATGTCAAACAAGAGAAGTTGTCCACATCTTCAACTCCTAGATCGGACAACAAATCATCGCACAAAACGAACGTAGGTAAGTCCCACTCATCGGACTTCAAAAATTTAGTGAGTCTTGCCAACATGTTAATTGGTAGTTATCCCATATTTGATTTCTTTATTGCATGTTTGAATTTCCCATGAAATCTTGCATTTGCTTTAGCATGTTTCAATTTCCACACTTGCATGTTGGAAAGTAAAATTTCCAACCATCATAAAACTAAAATTTTGAATTAGGAAATAAATTTATTTGGATGTGAACCTTGGGCCTAACCAATTGAATTCATCTTCTTAAATCAAACCAAAAATATTTCTTTAATATTCAATGCATTTGCAAGTTGTTTCAAGTTGGGCAAAACAAATTGACAAAGGTTACAACTTGCTTGTGAGCTAACATAACTCGTTTTCAAGTTGTTTTGTTTGTTCTTGATTTTATTGAAACCAGGACAAAATTTGTAAAGAGGTTGGAAGGCCCCATCAATCACATATCCCTCCATTGATCATATTTTGAGTTAATGGTGCAGGAATGCTCAAGATGGTGACCCAATGGACGAGTAAGATGAAGCTCATTCAACTCCAACCTCAACTTTGCAGAAGATATTGAACATGAAGGCTACACCAAAATTCATGGTCGTGAGTTTCTCACACAACAACATTCAACCCGGACTACACTTCAATTGAGTTACGAGTTTAAAATTTTCTGTCGTTGGAATTGCCTTAGGATTGAATGATTTTTGCATACATTGGTAAGGGAGTTTCACCTTCTCATCATTCAATTCTTATGCATCCTCACGAGAGCAAGTGCTGGCCTTTTTGATTCTTCAAAAAGGAATGTCATCTTACTTGGGAAAAAATTAAACAAGTACCTATAATTTCATGAGCATTGCTAAAATTGACTTAGACATTTTCTTTCTAGATTAGTAAATAATGCTTATGGAGTGGCTTAATGGTTGAATTGGTATGTAGCAACCTAGGAACATTGATATCCATAGATTTGATTTGAAATTTATTCATGCATCTATTACTAAATATCAAATTTCTAGGCAAGAAATAAAAAGTGTTCAGGAAGATAAAATTGAGAATCTTGTTTGTCATAATCCACATGATAAATATTTGCTTGTGTAAAAAGTTATGCTGCTTAGAAACTTTACAAGATGAGGGATCTATATAGTGTATTTATATAACTTGCATTGTTATGAATAGGAGCTTTACACAATGTGCAAATTGATTTATCCATAAAGCCCCACTCTTATCGATTAATAATACCAAGTTCATGGCTACACTTGAAATTGGACCCAATGCATCTTTGATTTTGTTCCCCTGTACATACAAATGAAGATTCAGTTACCTAACCCAAAGATTCATTTGTACAAGTATCGGGAGTTAACCATCCCACTCTATCATAGAGGGGAAATTTTTAGAAGTAATATTACTATGCAGGCATTCAAAGATCCGATTGTTGGAACCCTAAGAGGATTCCTTTTCAACATCTCTTGGACAAGGAGTAAATTAGGATGGTTGTTACCTATCGAAAATTAAGCTTCAAGGTCGATCATAACTATACGATGCTGGAGATTTGACATGGAAACCCTCCACGAACAACCAATGAGCCGCTACGAATGTGTTAGAGCATTATGGTCTCAACTATTCTAAGCACTCATTCAAGCTCAAGGTGATTGCCACCATCACTGGGTGTAAGTTATTTCTTTGTGGCTAAAAGGTATGATGTACCTTAACCAAGGAATCACAAGATCACATCCAATGTATATTAGTTGCAAGTTGTTCCTATGTTGCTAGAAGGTATATTATAGCTTAGTCAACGAACAACGGATCACACTCAACTCATGTTGAGTGCACGTCATCCCTTCTTGGTTATAGGTATGTTGTACCTTAGCCAGGGGACAATGGATCGTACTCAACACATGTTGGGTACTTGTCACTCCTTTGTGACATTTATTGTGATGCTTCAAGACATGGACTTGGTTGTGTATTGATGCAAGAAGGCCGAGTAGTAGCTTATGCATCCAGGCAGTTGAAGAAAAATGAGCAGAACTATCCTACGCATGATCTCGAACTTGCAGCCGTAGTGCATGCGTTGAAGATTTGGAGACATTATGTTCTTGGTCATAGATGTGAGACCTATACGAATCACAAGAGTCTCAAGTACATATTCACACAAACGGATCTGAATTTGAGACGGCAACGGTGGTTGGACTCACTAAGGATTACGACGTGGGAATTAACTATCATCCAGGGAAGCCCAATGTAGTGGTTGATGCCTTGAGTTGAAAGGGAGCAAGCCACCAGCTTACCGTTAGAGAGTTACCACCCGAACTATGCAAGGAGTTTGAATGGTTGAATCTTGGATTTGTGAATGAGATGGAAGCAATGGAAGTGAATCCCACCCTGGAACAAGAGATTCGAGAAGGTTAAACGAAGGAAAAGGAAATCCATAAAATCAAGGAAAGGACCCAAGAAGGGAGAGAATTCAGATTCGATGAGGATGACCTAGGTACTCTATGGCTGGAAGAACGGATTGTTGTGCCTAATGACAAGAGTATCCAACAAATGTTATTAAAGGAGACACATGACTCACTTTACTCTATCCATCCTGGTTGTACAAAGATGTACAAGGATCTAAAGACGTGCTACTGGTGGGATGGTATGAAAAGGGACATAGCAGAATATGTTGCATTGTGTGGTGTATGCCGACGAGTAAAATCGGAACATCAAAGGCCAGCTGATTTATCAAAACCATTGAAGATTCCAGAATAGAAGTTAGAAGAGATTGGTATGGACTTCATAGTTGGGTTGCCTCGCACTTCGGCAGGATCTGATTCAATATGTGTTATTGTAGATTGACTGACAAAATCAGCTCATTTCATTCCTGTTAAGACTACTTATAGTGGAGCAAAGCTAGCAGGACTATATGAGGGAAGAATAGTGTGTTTACACGGAGTGCCCAAGAAGACAGTGTCTGATAGAGGTTCTTAGTTTACCTCGAGGTTCTAGCAAAAGTTGCACGAGTCAATGGGAACTCAATTAATTTCAGTTATGCATATCACCCTCAAACGGATGGACTGACTGAGAGGACAAATCAGATTTTGTAAGACATGCTAAGGCCTTGTGCGCTAAAGTATGGAGGAAGTTGGAACAAGAGCTTGCCATATGCTGAATTTTCCTACAACAATAGCTATCAAGCAAGCTTGAAGATGTCACCATATGATGCACTGTATGGGAGATGGTGCAAAAAACCCTTGTTTTGGAATGTGACAGGGGAAGCTCAAGTATTTGGACCTGATGTGATCCAAGAGGCTGAAAAGCAAGTGCAGACCATCCGCGAGAACTTAAGGGCTGCTCAGTCAAGACAGAAGGGTTATGCGGATAATCGACGAAGAAGCTTATCATTCGAAGTGTAAGACTTTGTATACCTCAAAGTGTCACCTATGCGAGGTCACAAGCGGTTTAACGTCAAAGGCAAGTTGGCACCTCGCTATATTGGACCGTTCTAGATTTTGGACAAACGGGGAAAAGTAGCCTATAAACAAGAGATGCATGCACACCTTTCGGATGTTCACGATGTGTTTCATGTCTCTCAGCTCAATAAGTGCTTGAGGATACCGGAAGAGCAAGTACCAATGGAAGAATTGGAGATAAAGGAAGATTTAACCTATACAGAGCAACCTGTCAAAATTTTGGACACCGAGGAGAGGGTCACAAGGAACAAGGTGATTCGATGGTGCAAAGTGCAATGAGCGCATCATACAGAATTGAAAGCAACTTGGGAGCAAGAAGAGAATATCAAGAAGGAATTTCCCTATCTCTTTCCTCTCGCATCGAATCTCGAGGGTGAGATTCATTTTAAGGGGGTAGGTTTGTAACACCCTCATTTTCATGTATAATGCATTGCATGCATCCTCATACATATTTAATATTAAGCCATGTAAAAAGGAACAAGATTAAAATGAATTTGGACTTAATATGGAAGTTTCAGTATGTTAGAGTGCGGACTTGTCCGGTCAGAACCCCAGACTAGTCCGATATTCCTTTTAGAAGTGCGCACTAGTCCTTTATCACCATGGACTAGTCCTATCAGCCTTATTGGACCAAAACGGACTAGTCCTTTACGACACCGGACTAGTCCGATCAGCCTTTTTGTAACACTTCGAACTGTTCTAAAAACACCTGAATTAGTCCGATCCAACCCCGGACTTGTTCGGTATCAACACCACACTAGTCTGAAGACCCTTACTGTACGAGAACGAACTTGTTCGGTCCCTATTGCGGACTAGTCCATCCTTTGGAAATCAAGTCGAATTCTTCATCCAAGTTCTTCATCAACTCATCTCCATCAAGCCCTAATTGCCAAGATTCAAAGTCTCACGCCCAAACCTTGATCTTTGGATCTCTAAACACGTTGTATACCCTCTACATTTAAGTTTTCATGCAAATTATACCCCAATTCTCGCAGATCATGAAAACCCTAAATCTAGTTCTATCAAGGGAGGACTAGTTCGACCCGTGAAAGCAGACTAAATATGCTAGTAATCACTTTGTAAACGCTATTTTGTGATCCCTTGGACACACACCAAAGGAAGTATGAGACGGCATAATTGAGATTCCATAGTCATCGAAAGGTGATGAAATCACGAACTTGTGGGTAAAGTGGTACAACCTCTGCAGAGTGTGTTTAAAACTATCATGATAGTCGTGATTCTGGTCATAAGCAACTTGGATCGTCACATGAATAGAATTTGGACTTTAATATGGTTTAATGGTTGGAATTGAATTGGGAATCGGTATTGGCTAATTTGATGAATTTGAGACAAAAGAGCAGCTATGAGTTGAATATGGTTTATTATTGCTGGAATTTGTTATTTAAGTTGAAATTGATGATATTTGGGTTATTTTGGGAAGGACCTCACTTAATGATCATATAATTGCATTCTCAACTGTCTTGAATGTACTCTTATGCAATTAGCCCACTTTATTATCATCCCTTGTTTAAGCTACATGTCATACTTTCCCACATTTGCTTAGTATGACATGTGCTCACCCTTGGTATTCCCCCACCCAATTTAGACGTAGGCAACCAGGTGGAGTACCAGAAGGTTTTTAAGGAGTACTAGGCGCGCGTGTTACCGTCAAACCTGACTATGGAGTTGGAGTCATTAGATATTGTTTTCCCGCTGAAGTTTTATTATAGCTTGTAATCGAGACTATTTGGTTTGTAATAAGGTACTATTATTAGTGTTATTATTCAAGACATGGTTTATAATCTGTTTATCAACTGTGATTCACTTGTGTATGTGCGTTAAACATCCTGGACACACATATGCATTACACTTGGTTCATTTTCAGAACCGGGTGTCACAGGAAGGCAACCCAACATCGACACTCAACCCTCCAATGCCAAAGCAGTGCTACGACAAGGTTAGGCCAACTTCATGGCCTACATCCGTCGTTAGGGTATTAGCCTTTATCTCGGACCTTGACCAAGAACATGCTTGGGGGAGAACACCACTTGAGGTAACTTGTATCACACCCCATTTGCATTCCTTTATTTTATTTATTTCTTTCCACCACATTTGCACCTAAAAAAATTAATAATGTAGTATAGGTTAAGTTAATAAAACAAAAGATGTTCGGCAAGAATATCTTTACTTTGCATAAGTTGAAATGATGAATAGTTGCTCTGTTTTATTTTCTCTAGTCCTTACATACAACATAGTATTCTCTAAGTATTGGGTTTATTGACCTAGAGTATTCTTACCTGAAACTTGGAAATTGTGGGTAGCAAAAGCTAAGTCCAATCCTAGGTTGTTGTGGGATATGATATAGTGATAAGAGCTACTAATATCCTTGTTGAAAGTGAAACTTGTTTTCATGGAAAAAATTTATAATGGGACTTCCTAATTTGATAGAAATTCCTACCAAAGCCATATGATAATTTGAATTAGAGAAACCTTATACATATGCTATTTGCCTTCACATTGAGCCTAGTGAAACTAGTATAGACCTAGGTGAGAATCTTTTGATTCTTTTAAGATCAAGATTTCACGAGCACATGCTAAACTTCTACATTAGAAGTTAGCAAAATTTTATCATACCATTCCATTACAAATAGACACTCCATGATTTTCATCCATAATACTCTCTCAAAATTAATTAAAAAAAAAGAGGAGTAGAAGACATGGCTACAAGAAAAAGAAAATGCATGCTCATGTACGAGAGCGTGAGAAAAAAAGAGAATAAGTAGCCATGTTTCATCCCCACAAAAAATGAGTGTATATAAAAGAGTCATATTCATATTTCCACTCCACAAATATTTATCATACTTGGACAAATCATGATCAAAAGTATGATTTGTTTTCTCCTAAGGCTTACTTTTTTGACATGGCAATATATGTGTTGCAAATATGCCTACTCTCTATGACTACCAAGCTCGACATACAAGCCTCACATAGATGTGGGACAAGAAAGACATTGCTTTGGTGAGGATACAAATAATAATTCCCATATAGGAGTGATTGAGTGCATCATTTGAGGAACTTAAATCTAAACATCATTTGAAATTCTCGGAAAAGCTGAGTGGAACTTAAACATTAGGAGATGCATGCTCATTTTGCAGCCAAGAAAAGTGTGATATCCTAGATGAAGGCTTAATATGATTGATAGATAAACTCATACCAAAGGAATACCTTCTTTGGCAGAAGCTCACCTGCAAAGAACACTGATGTTAACCGTGCTTGGCTCGGAGCAATTTACGGATGGGTGACCGACCTGGAAGTTTTCTCGGGTGCGCGCGAGTGACAAAATGCGCAAAGAAGATTATTCTTGGTCTGTGGGGCTATTATGTTATCTTGGAGAGCTGCCAAAAGTAATGACTGGTGGGCCTATAGTGGCTAGGGTGTTACGAATGGTATCAGAGCCGACCCTTGCGGTTTCATGGTAGCATACGAGTCAGGGACGTGGGTACGTACACATGATGTGTGGGTCCTCTAGGACGGACACGGTATGGTACATATGTAGGTACTAAACGAATGAACATGGCCAAGAGGGGATGGTCCTGGCTTGAGGTTTGACCGACGAGGGTGTCGATCTTCTAAGGGGGTGGATTGTGACATCCTAGCTCAAGGCTTAGTAGGATTGATAGAATAACTCAAACTAACAAGGTATACCTTCTTTTTTGAAAGCTCACCTGCAAAAACTCTGAGGTTAAGCGTGCTTGGCCCAGAGCAATTTACGGATGGGTGACTGACTGTGAAGTTTTCTCGGCTGCGCACGAGTGACAAAATGCGCAAAAAATTACTCTTCCTCTGTCGTGTGTGCAAGACATACAGGGCAGGTTGGTTTAGGCACTATCAGTAACAGCATTAGCAGGGTTCACACATCCCAAGGGGCCCGCCCATATAGAGTCGTAACGAGACTTAGTACGCGGAAATCCAACTATAAAGTCCATGGCGATTGATGAGGACATCGCTATCATTGATACAACCACAACAGCAGCCCATTCACCACTTGCGACAAATCAAGGTCCAATGACACGCGCTCATGCACGTGAACTTTATTATCAGGTGAATTCATTACTAGCTATTCAAACTAATTATCCTTTAAACGGAGAACTATTAAAGCCTCGTGATGACCTTGTTATTATTAGGTGTTTGGGAATTGATCTAGATAGGAGGAATGGAGGAATTAATGCAATGAAGGCTGCTCCACCCGAGGGGTCCTTGTAACTGCAGCAAGTACAAGCATAAAAGGGGCATAACTTTGAACTCCCAAGGTTGTTTAATGCAAATAAGTCTTTCTGGAAAGATCTCTTCGTCTAGTTTCCATTGGATCAAGAATCAAAGGCAGATGACGCTTGAGCTGCCCAGAAAAGGCTGAACAAGACTCGTGACTCCATCTTGAGTTCTAGTCTTCCTCCTCTATATAAGCAACTAGTCGACCTCCACCAAATTCGTTCACCACCAACATCTGTTACCGAATGATAGGGCATTCCCCGTACCCATTGGGTTTATGAAGTGGTATTAGAGCCAGGTTGTTCGGTGAGAGATTTCCTTCTCCTTGTTCTTCATTTACCTACAATCCACTTTTGCCTACAAAAATTCACTCTAAAAATCCTAAAAATATTTTGAGCCTTTTGCTTGGCTACTTAGCTCTTGACTTGCTGAATTCAGGGTTGCCTTTTTGTGTCGAGTTGCTGGACCAAAGTTTTTCGAGTTTCGAGTTCGTGCCACTGTGTTCTAAGTCCATTTTCATTATCTACCCAAAGTTGAGAAAAAGGCAAGTGCAAAAGAAAAGCCGCACGGATCAGCAACAAAAATACACGTGCAAAGAAAGAAAAGCCGCACTAATTAAAATTGGTGGAAAAATTTTCTCAGTAGAAAAAAAATTAGTTAGTGTAACATTTGTTTCAACTTTCGGAGTTCAACTTGCTGTTTTGAAGAACACAATGTTCGTGTTGTCAGAACTTTTCTACTACAGTAAATTTAACATCACGTGGAGTAACGGCTCGCATCTCTATCACCGTTTAGAGTTGGACCAGCACAGTACTGTCATGGAACGTTTATTCAACTTGTTGTGACTAATGTGGTACTATCTGTTCCTTTGTGCAACTCATTTCTAGCAGCCACCTATAGCTCCAAAAAAAATCATCTACCACACCACAGGGTTGTGCTGGCAGCCATCGTTTGTTGTTCTTGCTATTTGTCGGTGCCTCCTGCATCGCATGGTAAGAACTTGTAAGAGCTTGATTTCTTGGTAGTGAGGAATTGATTGTGTCCTACCACCTCTTAGCAACTGCTAGTATTAATTTGCTTGTTGTTGTATTTCCTTTCTTTACTAACTATGTCAGATGATGCGAATGAGACATATCCACATTCACCACGTACGAGGGGCCTCACTCAGCATTTCGAATGCCAAGTAATGCTGCACACGTATGCCCTCAATGAGGATATTCAAGTCACCAATGAATGCATTAGTTATTTCGAGTCGACACATATTTGCACCAACACCGAGCTGACCACAATAAGAAGCACTGCTGGGGCCATTAACACTTCTCTTGCAGCAATCATTGAGCGATTGGAGAGGATGGAACAGGTTGGACGCGAAGAGAGACAAAGACGTGTTCATGGAAGCCACAACTCCGTTGGCAGCGCTGCGAGATATGACAAGGCGGAGTACTCAGTGGATATCGAACTTGATGATGGACCTTTTAGGTATCAACAGCAGCCACGTCGCGACCATAGTGGTATGGGTGGTCGAGCCCTATGACGTGAGGTACATGACAATGACGATCCCCTACGTACCATTAAATTCTTTGTACCACCCTTTGATGGGAAATATGATTCGGATGCTTATCTGTCTTGGGAATTATCAGTAGATCAAAAATTTGCATGCTATGATTTACCTGATGATTAAAAAGTTCGATCTGCCACTAGTGAATTAACTAACTTTGCTTCTGTTTGATGGTATGAGTATCAAACTAAAAATCCAGCTACGGTAGCACAGACATGGAATGCTTTGAAACAAATCAAGCGTCATCATTTTGTTCCTTCCTATCATGCTTGTGACCTGTTGCATAAATTACAACAACTTAGGCGAGGCAACAAATCTATTGTGGAATACTATCAACAATGCTAATCATGGAAGTTGTCCAGGTGCTCGTGACCGGGAGCACAACTGTCATGAGAGTTTTTAACACTGTGCAAAGGTTGTACCGCTTTACCTACATGTTCATGATTTCATCACCCTTCGATGACCAAGAACCTCTATATTGCCTTATCACACTTCGTTGGTGTGCAGCCAAGAAATCACAAAATAGCCTTTCAAAAATGGATTACTAGTATGTACGGGCCCACTAAGGTTTTACCGACAGGCTTGAATCTCCATTCTCCCACCCAAGGGCCCCCTCGTGTGCCATGCGGATCCCAGGATAGCCCTACTCGACTCCCATTACCCACGCCATCCAATGGTCCATACAATACTAGCAGCACTCCTATTTATTCAGCTATGCCGCACCCATACTTGGCCTTGTGGTGGAACTGTTGTCCTACCATATATTTGCGTGAATCGGTCCTTACATCTAAGGCAAGCAAGCCAGCGTACCATCCAACCCATTCCACAAAATCATGCTTCCTAAGATCACCTAAGTTCCATGTTGCTAAATTAATAATCATTCCATTACCATCCCAAACTCTCATATTAAAGTTGTCAAGCATATTTCTTTAAGTTACCCATAACCCGTGTAGCGATGCGGTGCAAAAGAGAAAAATAGTCATACCCGACTCATCATGTAAATCCCGGCGACAAGGGTGGCATACAACACTAGTAAACTCCTACGTATGGGTTTCCCATCATATTGACACAAGCATGCAGTTTCGGAAACAAAACAATTAAAAACATCGAATTAATATGATCAAGGACACTGGCCTTGCTCCAACAGATAGGGTTGCACTTCGATGTCCTTGTACACGACCTGTTGATCACGTCCCTCTACTCGCGGTCACACATACAACAAAACACATACGAATCAATACAATGTACATATGTAAATCAATATGCAATGATACGAATGAATGCAAGGTTCAATAATTAATTATGTGCGGTTGTTCATTGATTAGATGCAACTAGTCCATATGTGTTCATGCAGGTTTACGGGGGGTTTTAGCCATAGTTATTGCTGCTGAAAGAAAATAGATGCGACAACAAAATTTGTGCAATACTTCCGTCCATGTTTCAACCACAAGGCGTCAGTGTTTACATGGAAGTATGGACATGCTAGCCTACCTTTTGTGCTCCATCCACATAGCATTGCATATGCTGGAAATTCATTTATTGTCCACAATATAGAAGCTCGCATGAGAAATGTCTCTTTCTTTGAACTTTCATATGTTTCAACACCATCAGACCATAATTTCAGTAGCTAATCAATCAAAGGCTGCAGATACACATTAATGTTGTTTCTAGGTGACTTTGGCCCAGGAATTATCATTGACATCGACCAATAAGGCTGCTTCATACACAACCAAGGTGGTAGATTTTAAGGGATTAGAATCACAGGCCATGTACTGTAAGAAACATTCATTACTCCAAAAGGATTGAAACCATCAGATGCTAGCCCAAGTCTTATGTTGCGAGTATCAGATGAGAAATTTGGGTGAATGCTATCAAAATGTTTCCTTGCTTTCGAATCTGCAGGATGGCGTAATATCCCATCATCAATATGTTCTTCTTTGTGCCAGCGCATGTTTGATGCTGTTGATTATGCCATATAAATCCTTTGAAGACGGGGAGTTAGATGGAAGTATCGTAGAATCTTGTGTGCTACAAGCTTCTTGGCTTTTCCACAAGGTAAAGCCTCTCTTGCATCCCCACCAGTACTATTTTTCCAACTTAATTCACCACATTTTGGGCATCATTGACACATGCATCGATCTTTTTGTAGCTCAGCCTGAGGTCACGAACAACCTTCTGAATCTTATCAAGTGTATTAGCAATGCAATGGCCCTCTGGAAGCACATATGAGAATAGTTCAAGGATCAACTCACAAGCTTTTTTGCTCAAACTAGTTAAGCACTTTATCTGGCACAACCTGACAATGAAGGATAATTGGGTCACCTTCTCACAACCTGGATACTAGTCCTTTTTGGCATCATTAAGTCATAGAATGCCTTTGCACACCCAGTTGGCTCTTGCTGGTTTATAGCATTTTCTGGATCATCAACATCTGCTGAAGTACCACCATGATCAGTGCCTCTAAGTAGACTGGACAACATATTTTCCATAGCAGCAGCATCAGAAATTATCTCCTCATTATTTGCTGATTGGTCAGCAATATTTTTCACAACTCATTTTTCTACATGGTGTACCCAACAAGTATAATCAAATGACATCCCATTACGAAGCAATCGAAGATGAACTTCCTTGCGTGTCCCGTGGCAAATATTACGACATTTCGTGCAAGGACAAGGCTTAGCTTCTTCTTCATGAGTGCCCTAGAATGCTAAATTAAAAAATGACTTCATTCCATCCTGCCACTCCTTCGTACGCCTGTCTTTTCCCATCAACGTCTTATCTTGTGACATCGCTTACTACAATACAATCAGCGTATCCGTAAGAGGATAGAACTACAATAACATTATGTGAGCAATTGTACATAGCGCTGTTGCCCCTCCACGTGCGGCGGCCGACAGATGCTCCTTCATGCTGGTGGACTGCGGATGCTCTTCCAAGAGTGTGGCGGCCGGCGGATGCTCCTCCAAGAGCTTGGCGACTGGCGGATGCTCCTCCAGGCGCGTTTCGTGCAATCGGGAAAGGGTTTGTTGTGGATCGAAAGGTCCAGCGGGGAGGTAGCTAGGACAAAGCGTACGTGAAGCTATCAGAGTAGGAACAACACCGCGTTGGGCCGCTTATTATTCGTAGGCCGAAACTGCGCTGAGTCACTTTGTATTCCTGGACCGAAACTACGCTGGGACGCTTGGTGTTCGTCCCCATGACAAGTGAGCCCATCTACGGGCGTGTGTCTGGATCTGGCAATTTGTAATATAAATGAGTTAATGTAGCAATGGGGGTTACACGACTGTTCTAGTCCTTGCAATAATACCATCGCGACTGTTCAGATTTTGGCAGGAAAACAACATCACAAAACGTGAAAAGAAAAAACATAAAAAAAACAAGAAAAGAAGCACAACATCACGACTTGGATTAATATGCATCAATCAATTTCTTGTTTTAGAGTTTCGTTCTCCAGGCTCTTTCACCTTAAATCTCTTACGTAGTACCTATTTTTTTCTAATATTTTTCTCTTCCTTTCTTTTCTTTTCTTTTCTTTTCTGGAGTTCATTGTCTCCACTTTTATTTTATTTTCTTTTCTGGAGTTCATTGTCTCCACTCTAGAGGCCCCCGGTGTGGAGGGTCACACAATTCGATTCACGCACGAAGTGGGTTAAAGGGGAAAATTTGGCGTCGTTAAAGGAGATGTTTTTCGATAAAAGGAGAAATTTTTAATTTGACACGCAAAGGGCCCAGCGTATGCGGGGGAAAATTATGCTTATAAAACCAGCGGTTTGCATCCCTCTCGGTTATCGCAACGGCTCGACGTGTCCCATCGGCTTGACTGCCAGTTTTTTAATTTGACACAGAAAGGGCCCATGGCTTTATATAATTTGACACGTCCCGTTCAATTTTGACTGGGCGAGCGAACGATGTCGAACGGAGCGTGGCCGAGTCTTGTACGACATCTTTTTTCAATCGGTTGTGCAACGACAATAGCACGTGTTGCCTTATATTCTCGTTGCAACGAGCTTACCTTTCCGAGTTGAGTCAAATCGTTCACAGGTTATCAAAATCGCTCGCATGACTTCGTTATGGAGACCACGTATAGGAGTAGTGGTAATGATTACACCGCGTATAGGGGCATTGGGTCAGTTTTACGTTGGGGCCAGTGGTATTAGATGGTGCCACGATCAGGGAACGGTGATTGAGGACACGAAGGAAGTACATGGCACCATCTGAGAACGGTATGCACTTTCTCTCCGGTGCATCGTTAAAGGACAAGTTTTTCGATAAAAGGAGAAATTTTTAATTTCACACGCAAAGGGCCCAGCGTATGTGGAGAAAAATTATGATTATAAAAAACCGCGGTTTGCATCCCTCTCGGTTATGGCAACGGCTCGACGTGTCCCATTGGCTTCAGTGACAGTTTTTAATTTGACACGGAGAGGGCCCAAGGTTTTATATAAAAAACATCCACCCCGTACACGCCTCATCAACGTCCCGGTTGACATCAACCAGACGGGCGGACGATGTTGAGCGGAGCGTGGCTGAGTCTCGTACGACATCTTTTTTTAATCGGATGTGTAACGACAATAGCACGTGTTGCCTGATATTCTCGTTGCAACGAGCTCAACTTTTCGAGGTCGGACAAATCGTTCACAGCTTGTCAAAATCGCTCGCACAAATTCGTTACAGACACTGCGTATAGTAGTAGTGGTAATGATTACACCGCGTACAGGGGCATTGGAACAGCGTTACGTTGGAGCCAGTGGTATATAGATGGTGCCACTATCGGGGAACGGCGATTGAAGACCCGAAGGAAGTTACATGCGTGCATGCTTATCCTTTCTAAAGTCTGGTGGTGAAGCTCCTGCGTCATAGGAAGCCTAGATGGAGTTGGAGGACAGGAATCGGAGCATACCTGCCTGGACCAGGATCGCCTGATGTAGCGACATTTTACTGCATGCGTGCTGTAAAGACTGCATCCACGGTTTGTTTTGATCCGACTAGGGGGTCCATTCATATCGTTTCTTAAACTCTTGCCTACTTGCTTCAACATGAGAAAGAGTTTACATGCATATAATGATGCATACTTCAAACATCTAAATAAAACAAACTTCTATAACAAATTAAGAGGATTGAAAACACATTAACTATAGAGGACATTAGGGAGGGTTCCCATGCTTTCATTTTGTAAACTTGACAAGAACTCAAGAGTTTTTATTTTAATTGTATCTTGTTTGCATCAGCATGAAGTACAATCTTTTTTCTTTTTTGCCTAGAGCATGAAGTGTTGTATAGATCGACCGCAATAATTAATGAGAAAATGCCATATTGAAAAAGACTCCTGAAAATAGGATGCAGTAAAATTCACTACGTCAAGCAAACCTGATCTGCCTGCAAGGGTCTTCCCAACAACCACCGGGGACACACTACGGGGGTTAAGGTGCACCGACACACCGGCCCAGACTGTACGTGTACCCAGCCAGCCGCGTAGCTGCATTTTATATTTTATTCCTTAGGCTTAAAAGTTTGCTATTCCTCTCTGTTTTTGCTTTGTTTTCTCTTTGCTAGGCTTAGAAGTTTTATATTGTACAATATTTTTACATATGTAATATGACATAGGATATATCACTTGATGGTTTTGCAAAAAAAATGGAGGAGAAATATGTATATCCCATGCAACTACGTAAGTCCACCCAAATTAGTTAGCTAGTTATTTTTCAGATGATAAAAAATTATTATCTTTTTCTAAGTGAGGTGTCCGGGGTAGATGATGTACATGGCACAATAGCTTATGTGGCATGCCAATGTGGATGTCTAACTGAGACTAAGGATGAAAGTGAAACGGTTTTTTGAAGTTGACGGACTAAAATAATTGACCCATATGAAATTTGAAGTACCAAACTTACTTTTGATTGAAAGTTTGTGGAATAAGTTGAGTATTGCAATCTTGATGAGCTCAAGCTCGAAAAGTTCGAGTAAGCTCATTTGGTTTTGTCACCTATGATACGTATGTATGACTAAATAAACTATATAATTCTATTAAAAATGTTCTATGGGGCACAATTTTTATAGATGATAGAAACAAACTCGCTCGAGTTCGACTCATTGAGAGCCCTACATGCAATTAAAGTTTTGGTGCAATCGTGTAATCCAAGATTTTTCATCCATTGGATCTATACATCTTACGGTTATTGCATCTTTTCATTGAACCCCTTCCACCACCACCACCACCCCTCCGCCTGGTGGAGGGGGTTAAATAAAAAGATTTAATGACCGTAATGTAGACCGATCCAATTGTTGAATATGGTTGATTGTATGATTGCACCAAACATATGATTACATTGTTGTTGAACCCAAACTTTAAAACAATAAATCTATTGACACTGATTAATCTAATTGTGATGTTTTTCTCTTCTTGATTTTCGTGATGTTTTATTTTTTCTTGTTCAGTGATGTTGTTTTTCATGTTTTGTACTTCCTACTTCCCATATTACTTGTCGTTAATAATTAGGACAAGTTTGCTAGTTCAAATATGAACTGAAAAACTTGTTCCAACGACAAGTAATATAGGAAGGAGGGAGTAATGTTTAATGATAATAAACTCAATGTTGTTCGTCTATTCAATGTGTTGATTTGTTTTCTATGTACTGTTTAGTGAACTATCTGTTCTATTTGTATTATCTGTTAATGAACGACCCTCCACACCGCCGGTGGCCTCTAATGCGGCCTGTACAATACTTTAGCCGCTGGAGGTGCCCGGAGATCGCCCGCAGCGGGACCTACAAAGCGGTCTGTAAAGTGCTAACAGGTAGCGATGACTGTAAAGAAAACTAGAGACAATCAACATATTGAAAATAAAAGAAAGGACGAGAAAAATGTTAGAAAAAGATCGCTAGAACTCAAACGTACCACTAGCCCTATGCCCCTACGCGGTGTAATCATTACCACTACTCCTATACGCGGCGAGAAGTTATTACCACTGCTTCAAGGGAAATGATGCGGACTAGATGTGCCGTTAGTTTATTTTGTGTTTATTGGGGATTAAGTAACAGCTAGTTATGTCAGTTAGCGACGACTGGAATGAAAAGTGGAAACAAACAGAGAGAAAATAAAAGAAAGGACAAGAAAAATGTAAGAAAAAGATTGGTAGTACTGTAAAACAGCAAATGCTTGGTGCAGATTACTGTCAAAGATACTATGTTATCTCTATTGATGACAGGATATTATTCTTGTGCTGATGTTGAAAACAGAGTGATTCCATTACTTCACGCGTCCCATCAGTGCATGAGGCGTGGGTCCCATAGGCTGTGGGTTCCTCGCCTTTGTTCCTCTCAGGCATATTTGTTTCTTTGCGACTCGTCGCTCATTAATAGCAAACTTCTCGATCGACCTGTGTCGGTTTTGTCCGCAGCTGATGATCCCAGAAGATGGTTGCCCGCTGTGCCACATATCTGGCGAAATCGCGAAGAAAAATGAGGAATGTGTGGATGCGGTCACAGATGAGGTACTAACTCTAATGAATTTATGGACCCATGGGATTGGCATGTACTAGTACGAGTTAAGAAATAAACTTGAGAGAGATGCTTTAGGGCTTGTTTGCGTGCACTCAATCTAAGTGGATTGAAGTGGATTGGAGTGAAAAATGAACTAATTTTCTCCTAAATCCACCTCAATCCACTGAGATTGAAGTGGATCCACTCCTATCCAAACAAGCTCTTAGTCCGAGCAAATTCCCACGTCGAATGTATTTCCTTCTGAAGGGAACAATGATTTCCTTTGTTCCAAACTACAGTATGGTTGAATGTATTTCATTTCCGGAAGAATCCATTTCTTTAAATTGTCCCATGAGTTTCCTTTGATGCAAACGGGGCTAAAAAAAGACGAGCGCGCATAGGAGAAACACAACAAGTGCAACATTCATCAAAGACGAGCGAGCATAAGGAAAACACAAAGTAAAAGTTGATTTTATATACTCCCTTTGTTCTGTTTTAATTGGCATTGGGAGAACTAGCGGTGCATCCAAAATGGAATGGAGGGAATATAACCCATAGAGTACAACGTCAGACGGCAGCACCGGTCATGCTATTGCTTAATCCTATAGTTCTCAGTACAGAAGACTCTCCACTCCTCCCACGTACCTTGCCTGCCACAGCGGGCAGTTCCCCGGTTCCCCCTATTGAGCAGCCCCAAGCGTCATCGTCAATGTTAGGCACCGCCACCAGCGGCGCTTTCGGTCAAGGCTTGCCCAAGAACCTCCAGACGACACCATCGACACTCTTCATGGCTTCATGCTAACACGGACAACACTCCTTGCTGGTCTACTTCAACGCGATGGACCCGGCCGCGTTGTAGCCGACGTGGGCCTCACTTTCGACCTACCGGATATACTCGAAGGCATCGCGGGCCCCGTGGTCAATATCGTAGCAGAGCATGGCGAGGACGTAGGCCAGGACCATGTGGCCGTTCGCAGCCGCCCGGGGCAAGGAACTAGGTGCCCTGCTGCGCGCGACCGTCCGGGAAGACGAGCTCAAACCCAGTGACTTAGCATGCATGATGGTTGCCGACGATTGCCAGGCGCTCCACGAGGGTGTCGTAGCTCCGGTTAAGCTTCCAGATGCTCTCACGCTCCAGTGCCACATGCCTGCCCATGGCGTGATCCTGGCACGCCGCGTGCATGGCCTTGTAGGTGGCGCAGACTGGAGAGGTTGTCCATGGGCTGCGGGGAGGTTGCAGCAACCCACCCCGCGATCAGGACTGCAATATCGTGCGGCAAGGGGAACTCCATGGGCTTCGAAGGGAACCAATGAGGGCGCACGCGACGGAGACGAAGAGGAAGACTGGAAGAGTATGCGTGGAATAGAGGATGGCATGTGTGTGTCGTGGAGAAGAGGATGGTGTGTCTTTAATAGTACGCGCGGAGAAGATGATGAGATGCGCGCAGACGCGCGTAGTGTATGTTATGGCTTCTAAAGTGCACCGTTTGGAATGCTACTTACAAAACTCGTATGAATGTCTTTCCCTTCCGAAGGATTCCATTCCTTTAAACTGTCCCATGAGTTTTATTTGATGCAAACTGGGCTAATCAAAAGACGAGTGCTGGAGTTATGGCTTCTAAAGTGCAGATGTACGCTACCTTAGCCGCTAGAGTTGTCAGGAGGCAAGAGATTGCCCGCAGCGGGGCCTACAAAGCGGTCTTTAAAAAGTACTTCTCCCTCCGTCCCTACTCGACTCTATTTTTAACTTTGGTAAAACATACCTTTGACCAATGATTTCTTGTCTAGTCCTTATCCTTATGTTCAAGGTCCTCCGCCTGCTGCCCCAGATGAATTGGGGCAGAATGATCCTGGCGACCAGAATAAAGTGTCGGATATGTTGTCCACGGCGCAAGGTTATTCAACACAAGCAAAAGGTAGCATATCCTAATCTTTCTCCTCATATATAGCGTTTTAACTAATTTTCCGGCCCCAATGATCAATAAAAAATACTCCAGATTTGATGATGCCATAAACTAATCGCTGCTCAAAACAATGACGGTGCTCATCAAGCTCGCAAGCTCAACTTCATCCTCAAACTATCAATCAAAACTCAAAACTCAGTTTTTGGTCCTTGAACTTTCAAATGGGTCAATTATTTAGTCCCTCGACTTCACACAATCATTGTAAAAGCCCGCTTTTCGGAAAAACAAAAATGCAAAAATGCAAACTTAAAATTTTTGAAAGTGGACTTTGAAATCCAAACTCACATGAATCATATGTGTTAACCCATGTTCACTAGAAATAGAAACTTGTTAAAATTTCACATAGAGAACATGGTTGCTAATGTATATTAGAACTTAAGGTGTTAAATCCTTAATTTCCAAATATTCACATTTTCAATGAAAAATTAAAGGAGAAAAGAAAACAAAATAGAGAGAAAGAAAATGGAATTATTCCAACCCTAAAATGGGACATCCAAAAATATTCAAATCTCATGCCGTAAATTTTTTCATGACCTTCTAATATTTCAAATAGACTCTCGGTAAAGTTTCAAAATTTTTGAAGGATGTTTCCCATTTATTGGACACGTACTGAGAGTTTCATCAATGACGACTTCAAATGTAAACTTTGTGCTCAACCTTGTCCAAATCAACTCCAAATTTTTCCTGAGGTCTCTAATGGTTCAAAAAGGTTAACTTCAAAGTTTCAGGACTTTTGACCCTAATCTACCATTTATTTCATTGAATCAAGTATCACCGCTTGAATTCAAATTCAAACATGAGTTTAAAATTCAACTTGCACAGTTTTGAAATCTGGTTGCACCATAAAATTCTTCATATTTTATTTAGTCATTGGGCGAAAGTTGAATATTTATGAAGCATGATTGCTATCTCTATTTGAATTTTGAAAAGGAGAAGGGAGGAGAGTGAAGTGGGTCCCACATGTCATGTCTATCCTCATGGCCACAAAAACCAACTTTGCTTCTCTCTCTCTGTCCTTATTAGCGCCCGACCCCGCATCTTCTTCCCTCCTCCCACGGCCGCTCATGGCACCGTAGCGCCATCCCGCTGCTCCGCCCCGCGCTCCACCGCCCCACGCCGGCAGCCGCTCGGCCCGGAGCCACACCACCGCGCCGCTCGCCTTGTCGCCAGCCCGCGCACCTCCCCGCGCCGCGACGCCGCCCAAGGCGCCACCAGCTCGCGCCCCAGGCTTCCGCCGCCATAGCTCCCCGATGGCCGGCCGCATCGCGCTCCTGCCGTGCACCCCCCCTCACCGCTGCACGCACCTCCGTCGCTGCGTCGCCCCAGCTCCTCCCTCCGCGGCCGCGTCACTGGCCCTGCGCGCTGCTGCTCAGCCGCCACACCGCCGCCCAGGCACCCCACGGCTGTGCGCACCTCCCCGCCGGTCGCCTCCTCACCGGCGCCGTTCGTGTCTACCGGCCCGCGCGCGTCGCCCCAACACCCCCCGACGACGCGCCCGCCTCTGCATCGCACCGCCTGTGCCGCCGTTCTGCGCCTTGTTCGCGCGCCGGCCTCGCCGCGTCCGAACTCCACATTGCTGCCACAACCACGCTCCCTGGCCGCCGTCTTGCCACTCCGGCGCGCTGCTCTAACCTGGTGTGTCCTGTTCCTGTGGCAATCATGCCCGCGCGCAGCATGCCGCCCTGCTGCTGCTCGCCTCACCGCGCCCCATATTGGCGCTGCCGTCCAACTCCCTGTCCGTCCACCGCTGCGCCAGTGACGGCCGTCCGCCCTTGCTGTTGTCCAGACCCAGCACCACGCGCAGACACCCGGCCGCCGTGTCCCTGCTAGCTGCGCCTTTCCGGGCCGACCGCGAGCACCATGACGCCATGTCCACGTTCCGCGCCGTGGCTATGTCCTGGAAGCAAGGCGAGTAATGGGTGTGATGGAGAATATGCAGGAACACGTCGTTGACACACCGGCATCAACAACTGGTCCAAGGTTATCTCTTATTTTCCAAGAGTGATTGGATCAGTGACTGAAGCCAAGGTGTTCGATGAAATGGTTACCAGGCGAAACTAAGTGTGTTGCCATTCGATGCTGGTCTATGGATGCAGGTCTATTTTGGGGTGGCAATCGACAAGGACATGTGCCAAGATACCCTTTGAATGGTGATGACGCGATGGAACTCAAGTACACACCCAAGATGTTCGGCGAAATGCCTACAAGGTGAGCCTTGCCCTAAAATGTCTTGCTTGATGTCATTGAGGTCCGTTCGTGGTGATCGCTAAGGTTACTCATATGTCATCAAGTCGTACGTCCAGTTTCCGCATTAATATCATTCCAATAGAAATCCCTAAGTTGACCTCTTTTGTCGTTTGTATCACGTTGGCATGTCCGTGCGTGCTCGTGATGCTCCACCATGAGTCGCGTCGACGTCGTTGACCATATGACGTCGTCGTGACGTTCCGAGCCATCATCGTGTCCTGGCATCGAGATGAAGGATGCCTGTAACGTACATGATGCTGAAACACAACCAAGACACAACGGTCGATAGTCGTTTAGCCAAATTAGGGTTTGGTCAAGGCGAGACTCGTCGAGTCCTAGGTGTAGCCTAGATGCTCGATGAAATGCCTTCTAGGTCAAATCGTGTGTATTGGTGACCACCGATGACCTAGGGTACAATACTGCGAGAATGTTGCGACCGACGAGGGGAACTAGTCCATGTGGAACCTTGGATAAGAATTTCTTAGTCGTGTCGAGGACGTTTCCTTCCGTTCGCAGAATTGCTTACCTAGGTGTACCTCTTCATCGACGGTAGGTTCGTCGAGTCTTTTGTCGACAACTAAGTCGAGTCCCTAACTCTCCGACTCATGAGGTGGTGTTCGAGATTCTGCTCACCACTGTTGACGAGTCCAGGTTGATGTGGACGTCGCTAAGACGATCTTCTCGAGATGGCAAAGCATGCCTTCACGACAAGGTTTCGCATCATGTTTAAGTCCAAAGAGCTTACCGAGCTCACCTGGACAAGCTTGCGGGAGACACTACATTAGTGTCATTATGTAAGCACTTGAACGATGCTCGAGAAGCTTGCTGTAGGAACTACTTTACCTAAAAGTCATTTGACGTTGTCTTGGTACTCATGCTAGGTTAACAGTGCTTGTAATGACTTCTTAAGTCCAAGCCATATTGATCCCAATTCAGTCCCAAGTGTCGCTAGGGTTTCACCCTGGTTCATCCTTATCAGAACCCTGCGACCACACTTGTCACGTAATTAGGTTTACTCCTTAATGAGTTTGTGACACTTCACTGGTCGACTTGTAAGTCACAACCTCTTGTTGCACAGTTCACTCATGCCTTAAGCATTCAATGCTCCATCTTGATCGCTTAGTCTTCCTTACATCACAGAGTCCAGTAATGCTTCTTCACCATTCTACCTTATTACTCTTTAAGCGGCATAGCTCCAAGTGTCGATTGCTAAATTGCGATGTGTCATTACATTGCACCTTTCAGTGCTTATCTCGACACTACTATGCCACCTTGACTCTTAGGTCATCCTTACACTACCAGTATGACACTTCCACACCATTCAGCTGTATCGTCCTTGAGTGGCATAGCGTCCAGTGTTGAGTGCAAAGTTGCAATGTGTGCTTACATTGCACCTTTCAATTCACATCTCGATACTACGATGACCACTTGACTCCATCCTTTGTTCATCCACACAACAGAGGCATATATGTCCTTCCTAGTATAACTCATCATTCTTAGAGTTTACACAACCCCGTGGAGTCTATTCTTTAATTACTTATATGCATATCATGTCGATAGGAACGTGCTGATAGGTGATCGACAAGAAACTTCACTTGGAGGAGAAGGCCAAGGTGTTCCCACTGAAGTTCCATGCCAGGTTCTCCGGAGGAAGACCAAGCCCTAACAGTGGACATTTACTCAAGTCGCAAACTAAGGCAAGCCCCGGTTTGCATTTAAGAGCTTTTCAAAGTTTTCCAGTTTTATTCACTTACGTCTTCAGTTGATATTGTGCATTACGTATAAGGTGTTTGATACTCCACTTGCATGACCAAAAATCCCAGGGATTTGTTGGAACGAGTTACAGTTTGACCTGTAGTAACTGCCTTGCTAATGCATAGGAAATCCGGTAGAAGTCGAGTAGTTGGAATCTACTCGCGAGAGATGTAGGACATATCTCACAGGATTGGTTAGATACAAAATGGCAAAATATAATGAAATGGAGACCAGGCAGGGAATGGATAGGAAGCGGCGAGAAGTGAGTCTCGGTCGCGTAGCCCTGCCTGTGTTGTTTAAGGCCCGCTTCGTGTGCGGCCCTGCCGAACAAGCTTGACTTGTACCGGCAACATAATGGACATATGGAATCCAATAAACTGACGTAGCTTGGTCACTTGGGTGTCGAGGCATACCGTTCCGTTTTATAGGTGTGGGTTGAGGGCAGCAAGGTGTAAATCCGCTGGTGGGCACGTCAGAGTACGCCCCACGCAGGGACCTCCTGCTCGTGACGGATCGACCGGTTCGACATTTGAGTGTCTCGCGAAAGGTGGCCATATACGCCTAGTACTGAAGTGTTATGTACGTACGGGTGTGCTCGCTGACACTTCCGAACGACGTATGTGTCGTGTTGTCCGGGTGTGTCCTGATTGCAATCACTGTCCCTCGCAGTAATAGAGTACCACTTGTTCACTGTGTCGTGACGTAGTAAATACTAAAGAAGCCATAAAAATCATATTTTATTGAATTATAATAGCTTTGCAACCTTGTATGATTTAGAGATAGTAAAATTAAAAAATTACAATTTCCCTATACTTTAGCTGTAATAGCATTATGTGCTCTGAGCATGTCATATCATTGGTAAAGCGTTTCTTGTTTGATTGTGGAGCCCATGATGTGCCGTGCCTGGAGAATGTCATTTTCTACTTAAAACATGATTGTAAGGATCCACTTGTAGGCGAGTCTATTTATGCTATTCCTTACCTATGCTTAGTATTCACCCTGCATATGTCTAGTGAGACGGGTTAGTCTTGATGAGCCTTATGCTCACGTTTGCGCTTTAACGATTTTTGCAGGTATTAGTTTTATTTCTTCTATTTAGGTTGTCCATGAGACTCGAGGTGTCGAGATAAATCTCATGTGAGCCACGCCGCTGCTGAATGTTCTTCTTGTTGCTAGTGAGAATCGTCCTAGGGCATGGACGTCTTCTCTCCTGCTTAGTTAGGTGAGATTATGAGTATGTATTTTCCGCTGCGTGTGTACTTCTGTGGTACACTCTTTTGTAAACTCTTCTTACTATGAAATGAAAACTTTATATGTTTGGTATACTTTTTGTATGTGCTGTTAGGTGCCGCATCGCACGGCACCACCCAATGAGATCCTCGGATGTGTGGACCCCGGTCCCCACAGACATGGTATCAGAGCTTCATAGGGAATAGCACGCTCGAAAAGAGCCTATTTTTGAAAACTCCGAAGTAGTTGAATGAGGATTAGCTATATGCCCATTAATGACTATTTCTAGTATAAGTTATAAAGGTGGTGAACTAACTTGTTATATTATTCTGTAACGACGCTCCGTCTTCAAGGTAAGAGGTAAGGTACGCCGGCGAGAGCGGATCAATCTCAGTAAACTCTGCATACGAGATATGGTATGTGAAATTTTCGTGGCTTAGCACGAAAAGTCAATATGAGTCTCTGAAACTTTTCCATGTTTCTGAGAACATATGACACGCGGTACCCCAGCGTGACACAAAATTAGTGGGAGCCCCCGTCAGGTGGTGTATAACCCGATAGTATGCATCTCTAGAACCATTCATGTTCTATGGGATCATGCAAAACACGTATGCCCGAGCGTGTATAAGCCGGTTCTTGCGGGAGTCTTTGCTGTACAGACATATTTACAGCCATGTACCTTGAGATAGGACCTCGCTCGAGGGCGACTCACACCAGAGTCGTATGCATTTACTTTTGATTATATCTTATTGTGATTGCATGTCGTGTTTCCCCGTGCCGCCGTTGAGGTGTGAAGGTGTGAAAGGGGATTGTTTGTCTTCTGCAGGTACACTAACTCCGGTAGCGACCCGTGTAGAATACGTTTGCGAGTGATCGATATTAGGATCACCTATAGACGTATCCGGATATACCGGGGTAGACTTTTCTTTTGGTAAGGCACGTAGTACCGTCAGTATCACATATGATACTTGACCATCCCCAACGACAGAATGGCTTCATTATCATCTTGTAAGATCCAATTACCAGTTGCTGGTAAGCTTTGGGTCAAAGTTTCGACATGGTTAGTTCAATGCGAAGAAGGATGAAGATTAAGGCTTTTGTGTACTGTTGACGGAATCTAGCTCGACTTTGTCAAGAGATGCTTCTAGTTAAACTTCGTAGCACATAATAGTATGCTATATGGAGTATGAAGATCTTCATGTCCTCGACGACTTCTCTATAGACGAGTTGGACAGAACGACACTTGGGAACTCGTCCAAATCATTAGAAACTAGCATTTCTTCACCTCCTTGATCTAATGAACTAGCCTCGGCATTTTGACTATAACTCTTTGTAGACTTCACAAATGAAGGTCTAAACTATCTTGTTGGAAAGTGTAGAGTCCTCTACAACCTTTCCATTGAACTTCCGGTCAGCGTTCTCATGGAACTCGGCGAAAGACTCGAAGCTCCAAATTTTATCGAATCTGAACACCTAGCAGACAGTTCTGCATACTGTTACGGTTTCAACTATACCTCTTCGCAGAATCGTCGGATAGCTTCGTGCAAAACATTTCCAGAAACCTTGCGACTGGCGCAACAAGTTTGTATTGGGACTTGCTGTCAAATTGTGAGGTTATCCATCTGAAAATCAGTGGCCAAATCAGCTATAAACAACCATGATCTATAAACTAAATTTTAAAACCTGAACCGATTGTTCCACTTCAAAAATCCGAATCTTTTCAACCTGGAGTGCTATGAATGCAATTAAATACTTTTTAGAAATATTTTGGAGTCTTCTATAAGTTTTCTATTGACCTCCAAGCCAAAAGACCTTTATATGGTGACGAAAATGCACCATAACCACTGCAGCTGCTGTTCTGAAACTGTACAAGACAGTATCTGAACTTTTGTCATAGTTCCTTGACGAAAGCTCTTCTATTACACTATGATACATTTCTGGAAAGGGGAAAATCTATTCTACAACTTTTTTATTCAGTGTTACCTCAAATTCAGTTTAGAACTAATTAGAAACTGGAGTTGAAGATAGTACATGTATATAGGTGCTATCTGAAACAGCCAGAAAAATTTTGAACTTTGAACAGCCATAACTGTTAAACTAGAAATGCAACCTAGGCATATTTATACATGACTGGAAATCTTAAAGAGTCCTCTACCAACTTCCTATTCAACACGAAGGATAAAACTCGCAATAACCAAGTCTAAATTGAAGTATCGTTTAAGGTGTCGAAACAGTTCAGAATATGGACAGTTACCTACTCAGTTACTGTTTCCATTCTAATTCCTAGTAGACTTATCGAATGGCTTCGTATTTTACATTTCTGGGATCCTGAGAATGTATGCAACAAGTTTTCTATGTATTACTTTTGCAAATATTGATGTTTGTATATCTGAAAATTGTGGACAAAATCAGCCTTAAACAAGGGAGATGCTGTCCAAATTTTCAGAAAAACTGTCAACATTCAAATGCCATATCTTCTCAACCAGAAGTGCTATGAGGGCAAGTAAATACTCCTTAGAAATATTTGGAAGTAATTTACGAGTTCTCTATTCATTTCAAGACCAAAATATTTTTATAGGTGGGTGAAATTTGGATAATAACAGAGACTGTCCAGGCATACCCAAACTGGACAGCAATCTGTACACCTCTGAATTTAATCCATAACTCGCACACCCTTGATCCAATTGTGTCGCGCGAGTAACCGTTGGAAAAGTTAGAGAGTCAGCTACAATTTTTGCAATTTACTCCAGACCTTAATCGGTCATCTACCTATTCCAAATCGAGTTTGAATACAGAGTGGTCAATCTGAACTGAATTCAATCCTGAATCCTGAAATTTTACCCAATTTCAAAAATTCATATATTTTGAACCAAAACTGATATGAATACAAGTAGGTACATTCTGGAAA
Source organism: Tuctoria greenei (assembly GCA_036927565.1). Lineage (NCBI taxonomy): Eukaryota > Viridiplantae > Streptophyta > Magnoliopsida > Poales > Poaceae > Tuctoria > Tuctoria greenei. The sequence goes on along the minus strand of JAYESD010000002.1, from coordinate 163,290,758 downwards.
TCTTATTACATTGGCTACAGCTTTGTAAGTAAGAATATTTCCAGATTTTGATCAGAACAGCCTGAAAACTTTAGATCAAAACTCCTACTGTTTAAGCAGATTCTGCTGAATGTGCAGAGAAATCTGCTAAATTCAAAATTGCATAACATGCAAACCAGAGATGATCTAGAGGCCAACCAATACTTTTTGGAAAGGTCTTGAAGTTTAATTTAACTTTGTTGTTCACCTCAAGATCTGATTTTGCCATTTACTTGGCAAAAATCGAAGTTGCGTCCAAGCTGTTCATCCTCCACCAGGATTTAATCGGTTGATGACCCTTTAGGCTGATTATGGATTTGGCTCTCGAGTTCAACTCGAGGAGTTTCATAACATCCCAGGTCTTGCGACCCAACAATATTTGCCATTAGAGTTGAGTATTATACTAAGGCAAATCCCTTTTGCTCGGATGTACATGCTAGTGTTTTAACTATGCAACCTTGCACCTCACACTTTATATATGCATTGAGCATGTATGACACTTCCCTTAGTTGGACGACCCTCCCCATAAAGATTGCTTGGAGTAAGTTTCTTGATCACCTAGCTTGAATCTTAAGGGGGAAGAAGTTCATCTAGTAATCGAAGTGTTACGTTCACCTAGGTGTCATACCAAGGTACATCGACACTGAACCAACGTGCTGGAAGCAATGCTCAAGTGAGTAGGACCGAGTACAACATTGACTCATTGAGTCAATGAGAAGCTTAAGTAACGGATCACCTCGAACCCGTTTCTTGTGGAACTCGATCATCGAGTTAAAGAAGTCAGTTGATTCTTCATGCTAAACCACTCCCTTGTTTCTGTCTCTGAGACGAGAAGCCATATGTGAGTAGTATGAGCTGTAGATTCTTTAGCAAGAACGTGGATCACTAACCAAGATCGTGCCTAGCACAATACCTTGTCTAACACTTAGTGTAACCTACGGAAGTGATGAGAACCTTACTCTTCAAAGGTTACTCTCTTTGCAACTTCTGAAGGTAACCCTGCCACACCTTTTAAGGGGTAGACATAGTACTTTAAGAAAACTACGAAATGAAAAACCTGACCCTTTGTTAAGGGACCACAACTACCTGTAAGTTGTGATTAAAAAGCTTTAGGGAACTTCCGATCAATAAGAAGTTCAATCACTTTGTTCCATTTTGTACACTCCGTTGCCTTGAGATGAACCTCACCATTCCTTGCTAATACTTTTACCTTGAAACCATCGAACTTGGTCGAGATATGAAAGTAGCAAGTCTTGTCTAGTGCCTTTCATGACTAAGTTTATTCAATCCTCCTGTATTTGGGATACTTCTGACTATGTTTGGATTGTATTACTTATTTTTGCTCAAAGCATTATAATGAATGCATCATACCGTCTACATTTCTTGCTGGCCAGCATTGCATCATTAATGCATAACATTATTCCACTTGTGATGCATCATGAAACGTAATTACCAATGAGTTTTGAGCAAGAATATATGACCCCATTCAAATACCTACGTTGTGCCTCACAATTTTGAGTTGTGATCAACTTTACCATTCGCAACACCTTCGACTTGTTTCATTATCTTGAGTGACACAAGGGAAACCACTTAACACCTTGTGACCAAAACACAGTTGAGCCTTTGTCCTTGACTCGTTGAACCTCAAATCAACTTGAGTCCTGGAAACTAATTGTTTCTAGTTGTGAGGAGTTTCCTATGGACTTCTCGACCTCGCTAAAACCCTACATCTTTCCTTTCGCGAGGTTATCATTTAATTATCAAGTCTTGGAACTCCTTGACTCATAATGGATGGTGACATTGCTTTGGCCACGAGACCAGGGCAGAAAGGTCTTCGTAAGAGAAACACCCAGAGTTAAGGACACCTAACTATCTTAGAGTTCTAAAGTCCTCCAATGCAGAAGCTTACTTTTTTTTTACGAAAAGAAGAAGACCCCAATATATCAATATAGCTTTCTAAGCTACAAACTTTACGGTGTGATCCCAGTCACGCTGAGCATCCAAACCATAGATGCAATAAGAAGACGAAGAGTCTCTTTCTCCAATCACATGGCAGGAGATGGTTGTCTCATCAACAACTCGGCCTAACTTTCTCTCTTCCTTAGAATCTCGGGACAAGATTCCTTTAAGGGGGAAGGATTGTAAAAGCCCGCTTTTTGGAAGAACAAAAACGCAAAAATGCAAACTTAAAATTTTTGAAAGTGGACTTGGAAATCCAAACTCACATGAATCATATGTGTTAAACCATGTTCACTAGAAATATGAACTTGTTAAAATTTCACATAGAGAACATGGTTGCTAATGTATATTAGAACTTAAGGTGTAAAATCCTTAATTTCCAAGTATTCACATTTTCAATGAAAAATTAAAGGAGAAAAGAAAACAAAATAGAGAGAAAGAAAAAGGAATTATTCCAACCCTAAAATGGGACATCCAAAAATATTCAAATCTCATGCCGTAAATTTTTCCATGACCTTCTAATATTTCAAATAGACTCTCGGTAAAGTTTCAAAATTTTTGAAGCACGTTTCCCATTTATTGGACACGTACTGAGAGTTTAATCAACGTCGACTTCAAATGTAAACTTTGTGCTCAACCTTGTCCAAATCAACTCCAAATTTTTCCTGAGGTCCCTTATGGTTCAAAAAGGTTAACTTCAAAGTTTCGGGATTTTGAACCTAATCTACCATTTATTTCATTGAATCAAGTATCACCGCTTGAATTCAAATTCAAACATGAGTTCAAAATTCAACTTGCTCAGTTTTGAAATCTGGTTGCACCATAAAATTCTTCATATTTTATTTAGTCATTGGGCCAAAGTTGAATATTTATGAAGCATGATTGCTATCTCTATTTGAATTTTGAAAAGGAGAAGGGAGGAGAGTGAAGTGGGTCCCACATATCATGTCTATCCTCATGGCCACAAAAACCAACTTTGATTCTCTCTCTCTGTCCTTATCAACGCCCGACCCCGCTTCTTCTTCCCTCCTCCCACGGCCGCTCATGGCACCGCAGCGCCATCCCGCCGCTCCGCCCCGCGCTCGACCGCCCCACGCCGGCCGCCGCTCGGCCCGGAGCCGCACCACCGCGCCGCTCACCTTGCTGCCAGCCCGCCCACCTCCCCGCGCCGCGACGCCGCCCACGGCGCCACCAGCTCGCGCCCTGGGCTGCCACCGCCATAGCTCCCCGATGGCCGGCCACATCGCGCTCCTGCCGTGCCCCCCCCTCACCGCCGCGCGCACCTCCGTCGCTGCGTCGCCCTAGCTCCTCCCTCCGCGGCCGCGTCGCTGCCCCTGCCCGCTGCTGCCCAGCCGAAACACTGCCGCCCAGGCACCCCCCAGCTGTGCGCGCCTCCCCGCCGGTCGCCTCCTCACCAGCGCTGTTCGTGTCTACCAGCCCGCGCGCGTCGCCCCAACACCCCCCGACGACGCGCCCGCCTCTGCCTCACACCGCCTGTGTCGCCGTCCTCCGCCTTGTCCGCGTGCTGGCCTCGCCCCGCCCGAACTGCACCTTGCTGCCACAACCACGCTCCCTGGCCGCCGTCTTGCCGCTCCGGCGCGCTGCTCTGTGGCAAGCATGCCCACGCGCAGCATGCCGCCCTGCTGCTGCTCGCCTCGCCGCGCCCCATAGCGGCGTTGCCGTCCAACTCCCTATCCGTCCACCGCTGCACTAGTGACGGTCGTCCGCCCTTGCTGTTGCCCAGACCCAGCACCACGCGCAGACACCCGGCCGTCGTGTCCCTGCTAGGTGCGCCTTTCCAGGCTGACCGTGAGCGACATGACGCCATGTCCGCGTTCCGCGCCGTGGCTATGTCCTGGAAGCAAGGCGAGTAATGGGTGTGATGGAGAAAATGCAGGAACACGTCGTTGACACAACGGCATCGACAACTGGTCCAAGGTTAGCTCTTATTTTGCAAGAGTGATTGGATCAGCGACTGCAGCCAAGGAGTTCGATGAAATGGTTACAAGGCGAAACTAAGTGTGTTGCCATTCGATGCTGGTCTATGGATGCAGGTCTATTCAGGGGTGGCAATCGACAAGGACATGTGCCAAGATACCCTTTGAATGGTGATGACGCGATGGAACTCAAGTACACACCCAAGATGTTCGGTGAAATGCCTACAAGGTGAGCCTTTCCCTAAAATGTCTTGCTTGACATCATTGAGGTCCGTTCGTGGTGATCGCTAAGGTTACTCATATGTCGTCAAGTCGTACGTCCAGTTTCCGCATTAATATCATTCTAATAGAAATCCCTAAGTTGACCTCTTTTGTCGTTTGTATCACGTTGGCATGTCCATGCGTGCTCGTGATGCTCCACCATGAGTTGCGTCAACGTCGTTGACCATATGACATCGTCGTGACGTTCCGAGCCATCATCGTGTCCTGGCATCGAGATGAAGGATGCCTGTAACGTACAAGATGCTGAAACACAACCACGACACAACGGTCGACAGTCGTTTAGCCAAATTAGGGTTTGGTCAAGGCGAGACTCGTTGAGTCCTAGGTGTAGCCTAGATGCTCGATGAAATGCATTCTAGGTCAAACCGAGTGTATTGGTGACCACCGATGACCTAGGGTAGAATACTGCGAGAACGTTGCGACCCAAGAGGAGAACTAGTCCAAGTGGAACCTTGGATAAGAATTTCTTAGTCGTGTCGAGGACATTTCCTTTCCGTTCGCATAATTGCTTACCTAGGTGTACCTCTTCATCGACGGTAGTTTCGTCGAGTCTTTTGCCGACAACTAAGTCGAGTCCCTAACTCTCCGACTCATGAGGTGGTGTTCGAGATTCTGCTCACCACTGTTGACGAGTCCGGATTGATGTGGACGTCGCTAAGACGATCTTCTCGAGATGGCAAAGCATGCCTTCATGGCAAGGTCTTGCATCATGTTTATGTCCCAAGAGCTTACCGAGCTCACCTGGACAAGCTTGCGGTAGACACTACATTAGTGTCGTCATGTAAGCACTTGAACGATGCTCGAGAAGCTTGCTGTAGAAACTACTTTACATAAAAGTCATTTGACGTTGTCTTGGTACTCAAGCTAGGTTAACAGTGCTTGTAATGACTTCATAAGTCCAAGCCATGTTGATCCCAATTCAGTCCCAAGTGTCACTAGGGTTTCACCCTGGTTCATCCTTATCAGAATCCTGCGACCACACTTGTCACGTAATTAGGTTTACTCCTTAATGAGTTTGTGTAACTTCACTGGTCGACTTCTAAGTCACAACCTCTTGTTGCACAGTTAACTCATGCCTTATGCTTTCAATGCTCCATCTTGATAGCTTAGTCTTCCTTACATCACAGAGTCCAGTAATGCTTCTTCACAATTCTACCTTATCACTCTTTGAGCGGCATAGATCCAAGTGTCGAGTGCTAAATTGCGATGTGTCATTACATTGCACCTTTCAGTGCTTATCTCGACACTACTATGACACCTTGACTCTTAGGTCATCCTTACACTACCAGTCCGACACTTCCACACCATTTAGCTGTATCGTCCTTGAGTGGCATAGCGTCGAGTGTTGAGTGCCAAGTTGCAATTTGTGCTTACATTGCACCTTTCAATTCACATCTCGATACTACGATGACCACTTGACTCCATCCTTTGTTCATCCACAAAACAGAGGCATATCTGTCCTTCCTAGTCAAACTCCTCATTCTTTGAGTTTACACAACCCCGTGGAGTCTATTCTTAAATTACTTAATTACTTATATACATATCATGTCGATAGCAATGTGCTGATAGGTGATCGACAAGAAACTTCCCTTGGAGGAGAAGGCCAAGGTGTTCCCACTGAAGTTCTATGGCAGGTTCTTCGGAGGAAGACCAAGCCCTAACAATTGACATTTACTCAAGTCGCAAACTAAGGCAAGCCCCGGTTTGCATTTAAGAGCTTTTCAAAGTTTTCCAATTTTATTCACTTACGTCTTCAGTTGATATTGTGCATTACGTATAAGATGTTTGATACTCCACTTGCATGACCAAAAATCCCAGGGATTGGTTGGAACGAGTTACAGTTTGACCTGTAGTAACTGCCTTGCTAATGAATAGGAAATCTGGTAGAAGTCGAGTAGTTGGAATCTACTCACGAGAGATGTAGGACATATCTCACAGGATTGGTTAGATACAAAATGGCAGAATATAATGAAATGGAGACCGGGCAGGGAATGGATAGGAAGCGGCGAGAAGTGAGTCTCGGTCGAGTAGCCCTGCCTGTGTCGATTAAGGCCCGCTTCGTGTGCGGCCCTGCTGAACAAGCTTGACTTGTACCGACAACATAATGTACATATGGAATCCAATAAACTAACGTAGCTTGGTCACTTGGGTGTCGAGGCATACCGTTCCATTTTATAGGTGTGGATTGAGGGCAGCAAGGTGTAAATCCGCTGGTGGGCACGTCAGAGTACGCCCCACACAGGGACCTCCTGCTCATGACGGATCGACCGGTTCGACATTTGAGTGTCTCGCGAAAGGTGGCCATATACGCCTAGTACTGAAGTGTTATGTAGGTACGGGTGTGCTCGCTGACACTTCCGAACGACGTATGTGTCGTGTTGTCCGGGTGTGTCCTGATTGCAATCACTGTCCCCCGCAGTAATAGAGTACCACTTGTTCACTGTGTCGTGACGTAGTAAATACTAAAGAAGCCAGAAAAATCATATTGTATTGAATTATAATTGCTTTGCAACCTTGTATGATTTAGAGATAGTAAAATTAAAAGTTTACAATTTCCCCGTACTTTAGCTATAATAGCATTATGTGCTCTGAGCATGTAATATCATCTGTAAAGCGTTTCTTGTTTGATTGTGGAGCCCATGATGTGCCGTGCTTGGAGAATATCATTTGCTACTTAAAACATGATTATAAGGATCTACTTGTAGGCGAGTCTATTTATGCTATTCCTTACCTATGCTTAGTATTCACCCAACATATGTCTAGTGAGACGCGTTAGTCTTGCTGAGCCTTATGCTCACGTTTGGGCTTTAACGATTTTTGCAGGTATTAGTTTTATTTCTATTGTTCAGGTTGTCCATGAGACTCGAGGTGTCGAGATAAATCTCACGTGAGCCACGCCGCTGCTGAATGTTCTTCTTGTTGCTAGTGAGAATTGTCCTAGGGCATGGACGTCTTCTCTCCTTCCTAGTTAGGTGAGAATATGAGTATGTATTTTCCGTTGCGTTCTGTGGTACACTCTTTTGTAAACTCTTCTTATTATGAAATGAAAACTTTATATGTTTGGTATCCTTTTTGTATGTGCTGTTAGGTGCCGCATCGCACGGCACCACCCAATAAGATCCTCGGATGTGTGGACCCCGGTCCCCACAATCGTGGCATGCCGCATAAGCTATTATGCCACATCATCTACCGCGGCCACCTCACATAGAAAAAGATAATAATTTTTTATCATCTTAAAAAGTAACTAGCTAATTAATTCGGGTGGATTTACGTAGTAGCATGGGATATACATATTTATCCTCCATGTTTTTTTTCAAAACTATCAAGTGATATATTCTATGTGCATATTACATATGTAAAAATATTGTAAAATATAAAACTTTTAATCCTAGGGAAGGGCAAACAGAGCAAACAAGGAGGATGAGGAAACTTTTAAGCCTATGGAATAAAATATAAAACGAAGTTACACGGCTGGCCAGGTATACGTATGGTCCGGGTGTTCCGGTGCACCATAACCTCCGATCCGTCGTGCATCCCATGTCAACCCTAGTTTTCAATTCCTATGCTTTTCATATTCCTGTGTGTTTTAATTCCTTTTCCAAAGGGACCCTTAGGATTCGTCAAATCTATATTTGACCAATGATTTACGTAATTTTGATCTGTTTTAACAATACAAGAATTGTACTTTTAGATTCATCATGAAAATATTTCCATAATATACAATCCAGTACTACATGTTATTGAAGTTAATAAATTTCATATAAATCATTGGTCAAAGCTAAGTTTGACCATAAAAGAAATAGAGTTGAGTTGGGGCGGAGGAAGTATTATACGTTGTTGTTTGCTCCATAAGGTTTGGTCCTTGAAGCCGTAGCCATTTGTACAGGTGGCTGATGCGACCGGGCGCACCGCGCTTATGTGCGCGCCAGTCATCAAGGCGCCTTAAACGCGTGCAGCGCATGCACATATTTGAATTCAATTGGAACCGCTCCTTGTCCCATCACCACTACTGCGCACCTTGAGAGACGAATACTCAGGCTGCCACTACGCTATAAGATCACCCGGGCACGCCATCGTCTTCTCCACACAGCCACTCTTCCTCTCTTCCCAAAACCGCGCTAAGAACACCATGGCTGACAAGAAAAGGCCGCCGCCAATCCCGCTGAAGGACGCCAAGTGGAAGCGTCCACGACTAGAAGATGACGTGCGATGTATTTGACAATGCATTGTGCTCCATGCGTCACCTTGGGCTTTGTCCCCTTCTAGAGTATGCTGCAATGGGGACCACGGACCACTACGTCTTTGTCATGACGCACTTGGCCGGTCGCCTCGACGTCCTCTGGGAGACGCTGGCGGATGAGCTCAGCGACGCAGGCCGCGACAACCTGGTGGCGGCGACGTCCAGGAAACTGGGCTTCCCGTCTCTGCCGTGGGAGGCGCCCCCGCCCAGCCAGGAGCCCAGGGAGGAGGAGGAGGAGGAGGAGAAGGAGAAGTAGGTGGAGCGAGGTGGAGGAGAAGTAGTTTTTTTCTTGTTCTTAGTTGTGTTGTTTTTCTTTTCTTGTTTGTATGTGTTTTTCTTTTTTCTTGTTTGTAATGTATTGTCTTAAGGTAATGAACTTTATTTTGATATTCATTGGTGCGCAAAAATAGTTCTAATGTTGCTGTTCTAACGATAAACTAGTGGACTATTTATCTCTTTTATCTTTTAGAATGGAATATATTTCCACTTCCAACTCTACTGAGCTAGAGATCCAGAAAGAGACTACCACCTAGTTTATCTGACAACACCAGCAGGGAGAAGGCCACTCTCTATGTTCAAACCCAACACAGATCCAACATAATGAGCAATCAAACAGCAAGTACGTAGTAAATCACAAAAAATGCAACAACAGTTTCTAGAGTATCAACTTTAGCCCAATACTAGAAGTCAGGGTCATCAAAGGGTGAAGACAAAAAAGACTTGATTCGGATGGCTTGCAAAGACATACTAGAAGTCAGGGTCATCGAAGTTTTTAGCCGATTTGGAATGAGTCTTAGTTATAGGCTTCCGTAATAATAAAATGTATCGGGTTTTTTATTTTTACTAGTGTGTCATAAAATGTATCGGGTGTTTTACTTTCACTAGTGTGTCGGGTTGAGTCTTTTGTTGTTGATCTTCACAACTTGGTGTATCAGTATGGCCGTACTCTGTACTGAAGAAAAGGTCGGTTTAATGGCAACGAATGCTATGCAATCTGGACTCTTGTGCAACCGTGCAATCCACATCTAAAGATGGCTACCATTTTACACATAGATCCTAGTTCAGATTGCATAGCAGTTGTTGCCCGGTTTAATTATTTCCATTATCTAAAAAAACTTTAGCCCAGATTAACAAAGCACCATCCATGACCGAGCGCTGTCCTCACTCTCGTCGTGCATGTTTGACACGAAGAATGTTACCTCAAGGGTTCAAGGATAGAATACCATCTAGGAATAGCTCACTATGTACGCAGTTCATCAAATTAATCACATGCCTTGCACGTTACAATATAATTTCCAACCATGTTGTACTTATCCCTTCAAAGAAACAACAGCCGTAGGCGCTAACGCTTACGTGTTTAGATTTTAGGAACAAATAAACACACTTGTGAAAACACGTACGCTAAATCCGATCCTCGACATCATCAAATTCAACAAGGGGAGCAACGTCTCTCCATGACGTTCCGCCTGGTGTTGCACACATGACTCTCGCCTCACGCCGGCCACGTATCCTAATCCTACCGTACAACATCAAAAATTACAAAGAGTATATCAGATTCAAAAAACTTCATTAGTATCTTTACTCCGGGCTCGGGACCGTCAAATTCGGAAACTCCTCCACTCATATAGTAACTGCATCAGTTATATATCCAGGCCTGTTTCCAATTAAAATCCAAACTAAAGGTGTAGACGAAGGTTTGCACAAAAGAAAAGTTGTGTCGCGCCGCCGCAGACGGCAACCGTAGGGACGACAAGGAGAGAGGACCCAATGGTAGGAACTCAGGTGTACAACGTGACGTTCGAGGAAGACGTGATCACCACCACCATTATGTCATCCGGTGAGGCCGTGGATGACTGGCTCAGTGAGGTCCTCTCCGTCCACTGTCGACGCCTTCACAAGCTCGTTGCTGGGCTCGACGTCGAGTGGCGCCCCAGCTACTCCGCCGAACAAAACCCCATCGCCGTTCTGCAACTCTGCATTGGCCGTCGTTGCCTCATCCTCTAGGTCATCCACGCTGACTACTTCCCCGACGAGCTGGAAGATTTCCTTGGCGATTCCGACTACACCTTCATTGGCGTGGGTGTGGAGGGTGACGTCGACAGACTTTCGAAGCACTGGCAGCTGAAGGTGGCCAAAATAATGGACCTGGCCGAGCTCGTGGCGGAGGAGATAGATCGCCTGAGCCTCCGTCGCGCGGGGCTGAAGGACATCGCGGGCGCCTTGTTGGGCGCCGACATGGAGAAGCCTTACCGGGCGAGGACGAGCAACTGAGACGCGTACAATCTCTCCGGCGAGTAGATCAGCTATGCGCGCATCCACGCCTTCGTCTCCTTCGAGGTCGGCCGCAAGGATCTCTCCGGCGACTACTGATCTAACCACCGAGTTTGCGGATCGGCTGCCATCGATCATCCTGGCATGTAATTCGCAGGTGCGTCGCTCAAGTTCTAGCTTTTCTGCTTGTGCGCCCAATCTCTCATAAATTATTTTTTCTTGAGGAAACACTGTATCTTGCTTTTAAAAAAATGCATTTTATTTCACATGCATCGAGGTCTTTCACATGGATGTTAGTCGTCCATGGGTGCTACGCCCCAAACATGGTCAACGAGCCTCAAACATGACAATCTCTCAACAAAAAGAGAAAACACGTAACGTTAGCAAACATGATTGAGGTTTTTCACATGGATGTTAGATGTACATATGCATGCTACGTCCCAAACATGTATTCCAAGAATAGAATATTTCCTACCATGTATATATATTTCTATATTTATCATATTCTCTACCATACATGTGTATGATCTCAACTTAAATGGCAATTTATCTACCACACTAATGAAGAATAATATCATGTCATCAATAGAGATAGCAAATTTGACACAAGGATGTTCCCTTGATGGTACGAGGATAGAATATGGACTACCATCGCCTAATAAGCACACAGCTCTCACTACGTACGTACGTAATTCATCAAATTAATCGATCACATGTTACCATTTTGTATCGCTGTACTCATCTTTTGGAGAAACGACAAGTGTAGGCGCTAGCCGCTACGTGTTCTGATTTTAGGAACAAATGAACACACTTGTGAAAATACGTACGCAACATCCGATTCTTAACATCATCAAATGAACATATTCCTCAACAAGGGGGCACAAAAATCCTCAACACGTGACCAAACATGCTTGATCGCGAGTCGCTTTCACATGCATTACATTCATGTCAACCAGCATCCATGATCACGACGATTATCGTCGGTTTGATATGGACTCTCAGTCTGCAACGATTGGATCCTTCAAAAAAAATATATGAACTCTCGGTCGATTGCCATGCGTGTTCACATCAATCTCCACACCTAGTTGAAATCATTCGCATGAAATATTACAAACACCGCGGGACGGACCTGCAAAGTATGCCAGGTGCACCATTGCATATCCTGAGCCCTTTGTGTGTCAAATTAAAAAACTAGCAGATGGGACGTGTCGAGCCGTTGCGATAACTGAGACGAGGTGAACCGCGGTTTAGAGTAACTCTGACCGTCGATCCAAAAGCACAATTTTTGAAGCATCTGATCATCTCCACTCACGCGCTTAGACGACAATCCGCTATAAAGGCACACCATCCTCTTCTTCTCCGCCGCAACTCTTGATCGATTTCAGCCTCCAAACTTCTCCTCTTGCTTCTCTGCCACACCACCGTCGACCACCTCGCTCTCTTTGTTCGCACCTCTATCGCCGCATAAATGTGTAGCCCTGCACGGAAGCGCTCCAGGTCATCGACATCCCCCGAACCCCCTTCTCTGTTTCTGTCGCCACTAAGTCCGGTGGAACTGGAGGCGGCGCTCGCACCTCCTCCACTCCTCTCTCCGCCCGCGGCTCCCACACCTCTTCGTCCGACTATGATCAGAGTGTCTGCCTCATCAAAGATAACATCGACAAACTTGACGCAAAGCTTAAGGATGTCATCGGCAACCTGTTCGCTGCCGACGTGCAAGCAAAAGCACTCGACAAAATGGCACAGGATGTATTTGACAATACATCTCACTCCTATCGCCGACTGGGACTTGGGACCCTTCCCCACCACACCAGCATGGACTCTGCCGGCTACTACATCTTCGGGTTAGGCTTTGTGGCAACTCGTCTCGAGTGCCTCTATGAGATGATCGGTGAGGAGGCTGGGGTGGAGTTGTGAGCAACTTGTGAACACCGTCAGCCGGAAGAAGTTCGATCTGGTGTTGGAGGATGCTCCGCCGGCGGATGCGGAGGCGGCGGCGGAGGAGGTGGACAAGTCCTCCTCCGAGTAGAGTAGGATTAGTAGTAGTTTTTTCTTTTGTTTTCTATATCTTTTTTTCTTGTTTGTAATATATGTGTTGTTTTTATGTTAATGAAAAATGTCTTTTATTTTATGTTCATGAACAATGTGTCCTACAGTACATGCACTAACGAAAATATCCTCCTTTTATCAAAAAACAACGTATATGGAAAATTAACACATTAGTAATATTACATCTAATAAATATTAAACACATTAGTAGGATGTAGTACGTAGTAGAATTATATTTCAAAAAATTACAAAAATAAAAAGTTGGACCGTGTAACTGTACATCGCATCCGGATGATGCAAATATTAATTAATTTTATTTCTTTTCCCTATACCAACTGTCATCGTGCCCCCCCCACCCACCCACCAGCCTGGCCCTAGGCCGTAGCGCCTCCCGCCTAGGCCCAGAGCCGGGCTTGCCTTTAAGACCATCCGCCGCAGTGGTTCACGGTAAAGCTTAGGCTGTGTTTGGGAGCACAGTATTTCAATACTAATGTTTTGGAAATCACAGTTTTTAAAATGAGATAGCAATACCAAAGTATTTCAATAACACAGTTTTGTAATACCACGATTTTGCAATACATAGGATTCTTTGGGAGCAAAGTAGCAAGCATCAATAGCAAGCCAGCAGAGAAAAACTTTGGTTCAGATCAAAGTTTTTTATACTCCAAGAATACCATAGTATAGAAAAAACTGTGGTTTTTGAGTTGGTTGCCAAACACCATTCTGTAAAAAAATACCATAGTAATCTCAAATACCATGGTATTGCTCTATAACTCCAAAAATACCGTGTTCCCAAACACCATTACTGGACTGCGGCTTGCAAATCAGATGGTCTTATATTTTAAACCCTTGGTGCGGAAATTGAATTCTCTGCGGCCTTGCCGCACAACCGTCTCTGTGCGACCCTGCCCAGATGGTTGGCACGTACGTTCACGCTCCGAATTACAGCCGTACAGCCAAGGGCGCACTGCACGGTTCCCACGACTGTGCCACCCTGCCCTGATGATTGCCACGTACGCGAACGCACCGAATCTTGCAGCGCGCACGGGCACACGAACTCCACGTACGAAATTTGCTCAGCGATCCAAATAACTCGGCTCTCGGCATGCACAATCCGTCATCATGCGCACGGGGCACGTATGACATGACCAAAAAGATCTGTGTTTCATTGCTTTTCTTGGATTGAATTGACTTGGATTAATTGGATGGTCTAGTCATGTGTTATTTGTTTCGCAGTCAGACGGGTGATCCAGGTTCGAGGAATATAAAATATTCCTCGCAGATGCTGGATGAGATGGCCAGGGATATTTAGTTGGATGTGAGTCCATCCACCTTATCTAATTATGCTTCTTAGTAATGTAATTAGTGATAATTATCTTGTTTATTGTTGATTAATGATTACAATTATGATATTAACTTTAATATTCGTCAGTAATATGATAATTTGTATATAAATAATTAATATTATGAAATTATCAACTTCGATAATTCAATAATCCAATCAAGTTTCATCCAACCTATGTACCAAAGAAAAAAATTTGGATCGTCTAGTCCATCCAACCAAACGTTATTTTGGATGATCCAAGACATAAAGAAATGGATGATCCTATATCTCCAATTCAACTTCGACGTCAAACCAAACGCAATTGATGACTGAGCACTTTGTCACATGTCACTAGAGTGTACGCACAAATGACAAATACACAACCCCAACACCGGTTTTAGGGTGCAACATGGACTAACCACATGACCCGCCCAAACACTCACGTAATTAACATACACCTGCAAGAGCAACTTCCTGGCCGCATCCTTCGCGTACGAACGACAACGCCGACCAACTTATACTTTTTGTACTACGTACAAGGAATTTTCCTTGCACTACAGGAATCGGGCAAAAGGCCGTCGACCATATAGACGTCGGTAGCCTATTCCTCTTTTCTTGTAGTGTTGTCCATGAGCCAATAAACAAGCTCTTCTAATGCTGCTTTGTAGTTAAAAATGAACTACAAAGCGACAAGTTTATGGAGACGGGGGGAGTTTGTATATATATATATATATATATATATATATATATATATATATATATATATATATATATATATGTTAATGAATGAATGTGTGGTGTGTTCATCGTCTTGTACTTTCTTCTTGTGTTTTCTTACGATCTTTCAACTATATATATATGACGATCTTTCAACGAAAAGAGAAAACACGTAACTCATGAAACATGATCGATGTCTTTTGCGTGACAAACTGAAAAAACCCGGAACATTGCATATACCTTGGGCCGATGGGCCCTTTGCGTGTCAAACATAAAAACTGGAACTGAAAAACTAAAACACCGCCGGACGGACCTACAAAGTATGCACGGGGGGCCAAAGCATACCCTGGACCCTTTGCGTGTCAAAATAAAAAACTACCTGTGAAACGGAGATGGGACGCGTCGAGCCATTGCAATAACTTAGAGGAGGCTAACCGCAGTTTAGATTAATTCGAAAGCGCAGTTTTCGAAGCTTATGATCATCTCCACTCGCACGTTATGCAATGACTGCTATGCAATCTGAATTCCTGTGCAAGCGTGCAATCCGCGAATCTCAGCCATTGGACAGACATCCATGGGTGGCTGAGATTTTACACATATATCCTTCCCTTTACACAGACAGGTGGAAGGATTTATGTGTAAAATGTCAGCGACCATTGGATGTTCGTCCAATGACTGAGATTCGCAGATTGCACGCTTGCACAAGAGTCCAGATTGCACAACAGTCGTTGCCTAGACGACGACCGACTACGAAGGCACAACCGTCCTCTTGCGCCTCCGCCGCACCACTCCGTCGATCGTAGCCTCCAAACTTCTCTTGCTTCATTGCTGCACCATCACCAACCACCTCTCGCTCTTTCTCCGCAACTCCGTCGCCGCACAAATGGGTAGCCCCACACCGCAGTGCTCAAGGCTGTCGACGTCCTCCGAACCTCCTTCTTCTCCGTTTCTGTCGCATCCAATGCCGGTGGAACTGGAGGCGGCGCCCGCACCTCCTTCGTCCCCTTCTCTGCCTATGGCGCCCGCACCTCCTCATCCTGTTTGGGTTCAGGAGATTGTGTGCCTCGTCGAAAACCGCTTTGATGAACTCGATCGGCACCTGAAGGTCGACACTGAACACCTTTCCGCCACCACCGAGCGCGCAAAAAAGCTAAACAAATTGGCATGGGATGTATTGTCTGATACATCTCGCTCGTGTGACCGTTTGGGTCCTGGGAAACCTCCCGTCTGCACCAGCATGGACACCGCCGGCCACTACTGCTTCGGTTTAGGGTTTGTGGCCGGTCGTCTCAATGTTCTCTACGAGACGATCAGGGAGGTGGCTGGGGTGGAGGGCTGCCAACATCTTCGGTAGACCGTCGCCGGAAAGCGGCAGCAGCGGCGGAGGCAGCGGCGGCAGCGGCTGAGAGGCGGCGGCGGCAGCAGCAGTGGAGGAGGAGGCGGCAGCGGCGGAGAAGGAGGTGGAGGAGATCTCCTCCGACTCCGAGTAGAGTAGTATTTGTAGTTTTTCATTTTCTTGTTTTCTATGTGCTTTCGTAGTTCTTGTTTGTAATATATGTGTTGTTTTTATGTTAATGAAAAATGTCTTTTTTGTTCATGAACAATGCTCCTATGCAGTATCAAAAAACAACTCCTTTCTGAAAAAGGGGCGAGATAACTGTTGTTCAATGTCTATCCTAGAGTTTGCCATTGAGATCGTGGTTGAGTCTGCGTTTCTCCTCTTATGTGTTCTTTCACTACTTTTTTCATTTGTAGTCAGCGCATGTGAAAATGTATTTTTAGTAGTAGTATATACTACATGTTATCATATCATTGTGATTAATGTTACAGAATGCTGATTGTTTGCCATCATCCTTTCATGGACTTGGGTGTTCTGTATTTGCATATCGTTTGCATTATCACATATACATTTGCCAATTCATATTTTTTTTGTATTTTTTGGATTGTCCCACTAGCTAGCAGATGACTGCTTTTAGATTTTGATCTCCATGCATGGGAACAAAGATGAATTAAGAAGCGAGCAAGTTGTCCTAAGAAGTCTATCCCTCTAGCTACACGCACCATGTGCAGGAATCGATGCAACATGACATGTAATTAATAACGATTGCACGCGTGCATAAGGGCACGGCTTGTGTCAAATTCTCCACTCCCGTGACAACTTTTTCATTCTTCTTGGCGCGCCATATTTGAGATTTTGACAATTCAATTTTCACTACCTGCGCCTCCAATTTCAGTCCCGCCTATTATTGTAACCCTATTTCAGCCACGATGAGTATAAATGGAAACACTAGCCTCCATTCCCGACACACCACTGCCCCGCCCTTCCGGTAATCTCGCAATACTCCAAATGTGTTGTCTCTCTGTCCTGTGTTCTATACTCGTATTCCTATGAAATTCCTGTGATTTCATTTCCCACGGTTTTTACAATCCCCCCCCATGGATCTCGCAGTGACGCATTGAAGCTCCTGGTGGTGTAGACTCCTGGGTACAACGCTGGGCGACCAAGTTTGACGGGCTTTATCGAACCACTTCGTCGCCGACACCTCCCTGCGACATCGCATCCTGGACTCCAGTTTTGTGCTACGTAAACTACACGATCCATGCCATCTTTTTATAGAGCTATATTGGCTTGGTTCTACATGATCCATGCAGTTTTGGGCTAGTTAAGTTCTACACGATCCATCCTGATATACGAAGATTAAATAAATTAACAAAGAATAAATGTGGTCTTCTGTTTCATGAATTTAGTTATATATATAGCATATACTACATCTGTCCCGAAATAAATGTTGCTCCGACATCTTATTACGGTAGTATATTTCTAGTTCAATTCCTGGCCGAGAACAACAAATACTAAAAACTAGAGGTAGTATGTACTTTCCTGATTTAGAAGTAAATGACACACGGTTTATCTAATCAACCACTCCAAATGTTGTACTCTCATTCCTGTTTTACAAATTTGTATTCCTAAGATTTTCAGTTCCCACGGTTTTTACACTTTTTTCTTTCTTTTGGCTTTCTCGAATCGTATGTTTTTTCTATTCATTCATTTGTAATTTCTCCGTTCGTAACAAATACTGCAGTTTATACAAACAACACTGTCCGACCAAAAATCTACGTCGGTCATGTAATATGATGTTATCACTGTTATTTGGAATAACTACTTACAATGCTCTTTACATTAGGAACAAGACATGAAATTGTGATGTTGTCTACAAGCATTCATGGTGGCCAACAAGCACCTGGTATATTGCATGGTACACAGAGAATATTGCAGCACATGATGTTTGGAAACCCCGAGGTTCTTCACTCCCTGGTACTTCGATGCATGAGTCAACAGCAGGTATAGATATACAAAACAAAAATACTCCTTCCGCCCCAGCATAACTTTACTTTTGGAGTTTAAAAAAATGTCCCACTCCAACTCTATCGGTAGCTTCCAACTACCCGTATCACATCACATTACTACCTGCCTCTCTACCGTGCCATTTGTTCTGGCAGAGCGTGTTAGTTTTTTACTCCATTGGCATTGAATTTGGAGCATTTTGAGAGACTACGTTCAGTCATTAGATGTATTGATGACAGGTGTATCATGGTCATTTGCATTATTGCTAGGCTCTACTAATTGTTTTAGCATGCCTTGTGATTCTACTTTCTTAGTACTCCCTCCTTCCCACAATAGTTCTCTTTAAGACAACAAACTTAGTTCAATTTTGAACTAGATTTGTTGTCCTAACGACAACTATTGTGGGAAGGAGGGAGTAGTCTTTATAGTTAATAGTTCATCAGCCTGTGTGATGGCGTGATTTTTTTATGCCTCCACGCTGTGCTCTCTCGCCGCTGGACACTATGGCCGGCACCGGCGCCTACGTCTTGCTGCTGGTCACTTCAGTATCCTCCCCGACGCGTCTCCCTTTACCATTGCCACGTCTCATCCTTCGCGTGCCATGATTACCCTGTCGCACACAAATCCCAGGCCATTACTCGCCCTGCAACCAATCCTCCTCGAGAGTTTCGGCGAGACCGAACCCTCGCTTTATTGAGCGTCGCAAGCTGGAACTATGCAGTATTGCACCTATAGTAGCCGCCACTGACAAGTGGACCCGATGTCTCATGGGCCCATATGTTAGTGTCTGCTAATGCAGGTGTAGTACTGCAGAGGATTTCAATCCTGCAAGTTGCCTGCCTCATCTGTCTTGCATTCACCATGCGCTACCGCTGGCGTTCATTACATGCCCTGCAACTATTAATTCTCTTCGAGACGCGCTCGGCTGGTGTTAGTCAGACCGAACCGGCGAACCCTATATTTGTCTAGTCTAGCATTGCCAACTGCATGCCCGCCGCCTCAGTCTTGCCTGCTTTGCTGCTGGACTAAAAATCCTATGTAGTACTACGAGTGCAGTAGTGTCACTAACATGTGTACCTGATGGCTCATTTTAGGGTATGAACAGCAACACGAAGTCAACAATGTCCTCCTCCCTCCCCGATCAAAATAGTTGACGTTCAGACAGTGCTAACTAGTTCATTTTTAATTCATTATTTGGTCTGATACGGAATTAATATAAACCAGGAGGGAGTAATACAAGAACAAAATGGTGCTAGGACGACGCGGTCATACCACGCTCATATTTGCCACACTCGTCCTGAAGATGGTATGAACATCAGACTTTACTTCTTTTCACACTATTTGTACATGATACTAAACTTGTTCAGGCGGTAATTTGCTTTAATCATTTATTTTTTGAATCAATGTAACAGAAGGAAGGAAGCTAGGAAGAAGTGTGTCTGAAAGACTTAAGCTTGCTAGAATACGCTATGCATCCCAAGTTAGTAGAACGGAGCATGTGAAGCTACCAATTCAATTCTCCGCTAGGTTTGGTGCTGCGATTGGTATTAATCAGCGGCACTGTGTCGATGATGTGGTTATGTTTGCAAAAAGACATGCATCCCTCAGCGGTGCAAGGAAGTGGACAGAGGTTGGCCATTGTAACAAGAGAGTTATAGTATGAGACATTCTTGTTAGTGTTGTCACACCCCCACAAGTATTTTTTTCTTGCAATCTCCATCTTGTACGTTTACAACAACTTTTTATACAATGTACAGGATTCCTGGGACACGGAGGACACACCGGAGAGCGCAGGAAAAAATTTGAAAATTGATGGTGAGTGCTACAAGAGGTGGCGCTCGACATTGCATACCACCTATAAGAGTTATTCTACCGATGAAGAATGTATATGAAACAAGCTTGCTGACGTAACGGTGCCCGAGTGGTTGCACCTAATAGAATATTTTGGGTCTGAGCGATTCAAGGTCAACTAACTTTTTAATAGCTTCGCATCATACAAAAAATATTTGATTTACTTTCATTCGTGTAATTAATTCTTAAAATTATTGCAGTCAATAAGCAGGATAGATTCTCAAAATCTAAGAAGACAAAAGGCGAGTAACTTGCTTGGCTCCAAATCCAATGCCCAACTTAGTTACACGAAGGTATGAAAAATAAATCACGCTTTTACTTTGCGCTGCAAACAATATGTATACCGACATGTTGAATTTTACTTGTATTTTGTGTAGCGAGACCCAGAGACCCGAGAAGAACCCGATGACGTACAACTGTGGGAGGCAAGCCATTTGTTGGAGAATGGTAACTGGGCAAACAAGCTGGCAGAAGTTGTACATGTGAGTAACACATCAAACAATCCCCAATTAAATAAATATTTGCAAATTACCTGTGACTTTTCTTTTCATATGTAGATCCAGGCACAAGCCCAAGTGGACGACATGGAAGCTGAGCAGGGAGGCCCAATTCCAAATGAGGAGAGAAACCAAATCTTCTAGCGTTGTTATAGATCCTCAATCGGTTGTGTAGGATCACAAGTTCGGGGGCGTGGTTACATAGCTAACCCAACTGGTCCTGTACGTGAACGTATGCCTATCCATATGTCTGAACACCTCAACAACCAAGTTCGAAAATTAGAAGATAGAAATGCAGGCCTCAATCACCAAGTGCAGGAGTTGAAAGGAAGAAATGATAGCTTAACCACCTAGATGGACTGCATAAACCAGAAGAATAAAGAGTTAAACGTTCATGTCTAGAAATTACAAGGTCAGATAGCAGCTGATCGTGAACAGACAGCTAAGGAAATGCAGGACATGCGTGCCTCAATAGCTGAAATGCACAAGATGGTGATGGAAACCACTCCACAAAAGGTCCACCAAAGGAACCCCCAAAAGCCACCTACTCCAACAATTAGTCCCGGTCAGCTTAGGAACACTCTTAGTATTCAAACACATCGCTTTAGTAATCCTTGAGTGTTGTTATGCGTGTTGCAATATCAATTGATTGATGTTTATTGTTAAACTCGTGATTTTGTTGCCACTAATTTTCAAACCTGGTGCATTCGGGTTCTACGACCGCTAATTATAAAACGTGGCATTACAAATTTCTTGTCATGACTGATGAATTGTTGCAATAGGAAGCTATTGCCAGGAATTACAAAATGTTACAGCATAAACATTTGGCAACGACTCAAAAAACGTTGCAGTAAACTGCTATTGCCACCATGCAGAAAATGTTGCATTGAAACACTATTGCCACAGATGAGAAAATGTTGCATTACACCTCTATCACCACAAATCATTAAACGTTGCATTACAACCGTACTACCACAAATCAAAAAATGTTGCATTACAAACCTATTGTCACAGATCAGGAAACGTTGCATTTGAAACCTATTGGCACAGAGTAGGAAATGTTGCATTACTAACCTATTGCCACAGATAAGATATCATTGCAATACCAAACTATTCGCCACGGATGCGAAATCGTTGCAGTAACATACTAGTTCCCACGGATCTAAACTCGTTGCAATACAGTACTATTCGCCACGTTTGTGAACTCGTTGTAATAATATACTATTTGCCACGGACGTTAAACCGTCGCAGTACCATACTATTTGCCACGACTGTGACATCATTGTAGTACCATACTATTTGCCATGAATGTGAAGTCATTGCAATACCGTGATATTCATTGCAATGGTAAATCGTCGCAATACCATAAATCATTGCAATACCATATTATTTGCCACGGCTGTGAAAATCATTGCAATACTGTAGTATTTGCCACCAATGAAAAATCGTTCTAATCACATACTATTACCACGAATGTGAAATAGTTGCAATACCATGTTGTTCGTTACAATACGTTAAATCGTCATAATACGCTAAATCATTGTAATAACATACTATTTGCCACGAATGTGATATCGTTGCAATACCGTGCTATTGCCACGGCTGTGAAATCGTTGCAACCACATACAATTACCACGAATGTGAAATCGTTGCAATACCATGCTATTTGTTGCAATACGTTAAATCGTCGCAATACGCTAAATCGTTGTAATAACATACAATTTGCCACGAATATGAAATTGTTGCAATACCATACTATTTGCCACGATTGTGAACCCGTTGCAAGACCGTGCTATTCGTTGCAATACGTTAAATCGTCGCAATATCAGAAATCATTGCAATAGTGTCCTATTTGCCACCGATGTGAAATCGTTGCAATACCATACTATTCGCCACGGATGTCAAGGCGTCGCAATAACCTATCGCCATGGGAATTATTCTCGCCATGCCAAATTAGTTATTAAAATGCATGAGCAAACTAAAGCAAACATTGAGAGCATGAACGTAAGTATCAACAAGCTGGTAGCAAGGGTAGAAAGCATGTTACTTTTGAACCTGATGATTTGGTTTGGGTGCATTTGAGAAAGGATAGATTTCCTATTTTAAGAAAATATAAATTGCTACATAGAGCTGCTGGACCCTTCAAAGTGCTTCGAAAAATTAATGATAATGCATATGAAATTGAGTTACCTGCACATTTTGAGGTTATTTCCTCTTTTAATATTGCAGATTTGAAACCATATGTGGGCGAGGAAGACATGTTTGAGTCGACGACGACTGAATTGCAAGAATGGGAGGATGATGAGGACATCGCTACCGTTGATACAACCAAAACAGCAGCCCATTCACCACTTGCGACTAATCAAGGTCCAATGACACGCGCTCGTGCACGTGAGCTTAATTATCTGGTGAATTAATTCCTGGCTGTTCAAACTAATTATCCTTTAAATGGAAAAATATTAAAGCTTTGAGATGACCTTTTTATTATTAGGTGCTTGGGAATTGATCGAGTTAGGAGGAATGGAGGGATTAATGCAATGAAGGTTGCTCCACCCGAGGGGTCCTCGTAACTGCAACAAGTACCAGCTTAAAAGGGGCATAACTGTCAACTCCCACGGTTGTTTAATGCAAATAAGTACTTGCTGGAAAGGTATCTTTGTCTACTTTTCATTGGATCAAGAGTCGAATGCAGATGATGCTTGAGCTGACTAGAAAAAGCCAAACAAGACTCGTGGCTCCATCCTGAGTTCTAGTTTTCCTCTTCTATATAAGCAACTAGCAGCCGTAGGAAGAACCTGGGTTTTGTTTTCTGTATGTTTGGCCATTGCTACTTCTTTGTAACGCAAGTGTCGACGAGACCTTCCGATTACTTGAATCAGAATCCCAACTTATCACATTCGTGAGTGTTTGCTTGTTATCTTGTTCTTGCTTGTTCTTCGATTGCTTGCACGTTCAAGGCTGTTCTTGGCACGAGAAGAACAATAACTACAGGAGCTGGTATAACTATCACAAAGGCCCAACACCCTTGTGGTTGTTGTAGACGGTTGACACAATGTCGACCTCCACCCAAATCGTAGTTATCACGATACGGTGTAACTATCACTCAGGGCGCCACTCCATTCTAGTGGTGGTAGTCGGGCAACCAACATCGACCTCCACCAAATTCGTTCACCACCAACATCTCTCATAGAAAGATAGGGCATCCCCCATAACCGTTGGGTTTATCACCAATTTCTTCGACCTCCACTTGGGTATTTTCAGCGGCTGCAATAATCCAGCAGGTCATTGATGCTCGGCCTTTACTTGTTGACACCTGTCACATAGGGCAACATATTCGGCTATGTCCCTCGTCATGCCATCCAACCAATAGCAAGTTTTGAGGTCCTTGTACATCTTCGTACATCTGGGATGAATGGAATAGGGCATATCATGTTCCCCCTTTAATATTGTGTCACAGATGTGCTTCACGTTAGGAACATAAATCCGCTTTCCCAACCATAGCATGCCATTGTCGTCTTCATCAAACCTCCATTCTCTCCCTTTTTGAATTCTTTCCTTGATCTTCTGAATTTCTCTATCCGTCATTTGACCTTCCGTATCTCTTGTTCTAGTGTCTGATTTAACTCCATCACTCCCATTTCATTTATGAACCCAAGATGCAACCGTTCAAACTCATTGCATAGCTCAGGTGGTAACTCCTTGACCGTGAGCTAGTTACATGTTCCCTTTCTACTCAAGGCGTCTGCTCCTTCTTTGGCATTCCCCGGGTGGTAGTAGATCCCTACATCGTAATATTTGATAAGCTCCAACCATCGGCGTTGCCTCGGATTCAGATCCATTTGTGTGAATATGTACTTGAGGCTCTTGTGATCCATATAAATCTCACATCGGTGACCAAAAACATAATGTCTCCATATCTTCAAGGCATGCACCACAGCTGCAAGTTCAAGGTCGTGCGTAGGATAATTCAGCTCATGTTTCTTTAATTGCATTGATGCATAAGCTACCACTTGACCTTCTTGCATAAGCACACATCCAAGACCTTGCCTTGATGCATCACAATATATATCAAAGCTCTTGCTAACGTCTAGCAATGCTAACACGGGTGCAGTTGTCAACCTCTTTTTTTTTCACCTCAAAGCTATCCTGACAAGCTTGAGTCCATTGGTACGCCTTCCCTTTCATTAGTAATTCAGTCATGGGCTTCGCTATTTTGGAGAAATACTTGATGAATGGGTGTTAATATCCATATATTCCAAAGAAACTCTGAATTTCCTTCACATTCTATGGCGGTCCCCACTTAAGCACATCTCTCACTTTCCCCGGGTCGAGTGATACTCCTCCTCCAGAGAAGATATGACCCAAGAATGAGAATTCCCTTTACCAGAATTAACATTTGCTGAACTTAGCATACAACTAGTGTTCCCGTAGTTTCTGCAATGTAAGCTTCAAGTGCTCCTCTTGTTCTTCATTGCTTCTTGAGTATGTCATAATATCATCAATGATAACCACGGCAAACTTATCCAGATATTCCATGAAGACCTTATTCATGAGATACATAAAGTACGCACACACATTCATTAATCCAAATGACATAATGGTGTACTTGTATGACCCATACCATGTTTAAAAAGTTGTTTTGGGTATATCCGATGGTCTAATCTTCATTTGGAAGTACCTTGACCGCAGTTCGATCTATGAGAAAATGCAGGTGCCCTTCAATGGTCGAACAAATCCTCTATATGGGGCAGCAAGTACTTCTTCTTGATCGTCACTTCATTGAGAGACCTATAGTTCATACACATCATCTGGGTTCCATCCTTCTTATCTACGAAGAGCACTGGTGCTGCTCATGGTGATGAGCTTGGGCGTGTAAAACCCTTCTCTAGCTGCTCTTGAATTTGCTTCTTAAGCTCTGCTAATTCCTTAGGAGGCATCCTATACGGCCTGTTAGCTATAGGTTCAGTTCTGGGTATCAATTCAATAGCAAATTCTATGTCACGATCAGGCGGCGTATCTGGCAACTCATCCGAAAACACATCTCGGTACTGCCAAACAACCGGGATATTTTCCAATGTCACACCTTCCACATGATTCAGCATTGCCTTCTGTGCTGCAGGTTGGGCTGCCTCAACTTTGATGCGAGTACCGTGCTCGCTTGTCATTTGCACAATCCTCTAGGCGCATTGAATGACTCCATTATACTTGCATTTATTATATCTATTCCATGAGAGTCCAACACAATGAGGTTTGCGAGAAAGTCTACCCTCCTTATTTTAATGCTTACTTTCGGACATATTATATTTGTCCTCATCTCTCCACCAGGAGAATTTACCAACATAGTTTGCTTCATATCAGATATAGGCATATTATACATGGCAACATAATTTGATGAGGCAAATGAATGAGATGCTCCAAAATCAAATAAAACAGTCGCGGGGTTGGAGTTGGCGAGAAAAGTACCAATCACGACATCATCATCTTGCTGGGCTTCCTCAGTAGAGACATGATTCACATTTTCACGAGCAAAATTTTGCTATTCACGGTTGCCTTATGGTGCTCCTCCTTTCGGCCTTGGTTAGTTTGGCCTTGTTCATCAGTCCATAGCTTCTTTTGGGGCTTTTACTTGCAAAGTGCCCGGCCTCTCTACACACATAGCACGTCTTGCTGCTCGTAGCAACAGGAAAACTTGGCGCATCTGATTCTGAGCATTGGCCGCCATGTTGGGATGTGGTGCGGGTGGCACAGGATAGCGAGGTGCTTGCATAGTGGGGTGTTGCTGCGGTGGCTGATTTGGGCGGGGCGGATAAGCATTGCGGTCTGTAGGAGCAAATGGGATTTGTTAGGGTGCAGTTGGTGGTGCATAGCGGGGGCCAACATTGCTTCCTTGCGGCTGTCCCTGGTATGTCATCTTCCTCTTGTTATCTTGTTCCATCTCACGAACTTTGTTCTCAACAACAATAGCCTTGTCCATTAGCTTCTGGAAGTTTGGATAATCACGATTAAGTAGCTAAACTTGAATCTCGTTGTTTAGACCCCTCATGAACATGTATTGCTTCCTGCAGTCCGTGTTAACATCTTCTGGAGCATACCTTGACAATTGCATGAACTTGTTCAAGTACTCATTCACGCTCATTTTCCCTTGCCTCATAACCTCAAATTCTTGCCTTTTTTGTATCATGACACCTTCAGGAACATAGTGAGAATGAAAGCTCTACATAAATTTAGCCCAAGTGACTGCCTCCTGATTAGCATCAGCATCGCAAAGGGCTTCCCACCAGTCAGCAGCTGCTCCAACTAGTTGATGTGATGCAAAGAGAACTTTCTCTCAATCACTGCATTGAACAATAGCAAGCTTTTTCTCAACAGACTTCAGCCAATCATCAGCTTCTATAGGATCATTGGCTTGTGCAAAAGTAAGTGATGTAGTCCTCATGAACTCTCTCAATCTGTTGTGTGGCGGTGGTGGCGGTGGCGGTGGCGGTGGCGGTGCAGCACCATGGTGGAGATGGTTGTTGTTGTTTGCTTGCATCTGGCCAAAGGTTTGCATCATGGTTTGCATGAATTTGTTCTACATAGCCATCAAACGATCAAGGTTGCTTGCATCAGCCCCAATGTTATTGTTCTGAGAAACTTCCATGTTGTCATCATCACCCTCATGTTTTTCGCTAGTTCCAGCAGCACAAGTGTTCCTTTGTTTGCGAGTAGCGTATCCCCTCAGCATCTGTGAGAGAAGAGAGGATGAGATAGAATTCAGATTTGAAAGAACAATTCCCCAACTATATGCATCAAGGTATATGACACTAAACATTCCTTTATTAATATAAACCTATATGAGGATGTGAAGAAGTGCCGAACCATCCCACAACTCTCTACTATATGCGGATGTGGACATTCGCCGAGGCGTCCCACAACTCGCAACTAAGCACACAAGCACAAGCAAACACCATATAAAATTCAGCACACCACGATTTTGAAAATCTCAGGCAAGGAAGGATGAACGTGAGTGAGTATCTCAACAAATTCACTCAATTATCAAGATATGCTCTAGAAGACATCAAAAGTGATAGTGGGAAGCAGTATTTGTTTATGAGGGGTCTCAAAAATGAAATTCAAGTCCAGTTGCTCAATACTGATTATCCAAACTTCCAAAAGCTGGTTGACAAGGCTATTGTGGTTGAGAACAAGACTCGTTAGATGGAGCAGGACAACAAGAGGAAGATGCCACATCATGGACCGCAACAAGGAAGCAATGTTCGCCCCCGCTATGCACCACCTACTGCACCACACTACAACCCATCTGCTCCTGCATACCGCGCTGCTTATCCGCCCCGCCCAAGTCAGCCACCGCAGCAACGCCCCGCCATGCAAGCGCCTCGCTATCCTGTGCCACCTGCGCCGCGTCCTAACATGGGGGCAAATGCTCAAAACCAGTTGCGCCCAAACTTCCCTAATGCTACGGGTGGTAAGACATGCTATGTGTGTGGAGAACCCGGACACTTTGCAAGTCAATGCCTCAAGAGAAACTATGGACCTATGAACAATGCACCAAGGCCAAATAACCCGCGACCAAATGGAGGAGCACCACAAGGCAACCGTGGACAGCAGAATTTTGCTCGTGTCAATGTGAATCATGTCTCTACTGAGGAAGCCCACCAAGCTGATGATGTCGTGATTGGTATGTTTCTCGCCAACTCCAACCCCGCGATTGTTTTATTTGATTCGGGAGCATCTCATTCATTCATCTCGTCAAAGTATGTTGCCAAACACGAATTGCCTATATCTCATATGAAGCAAACTATGCTAGTAAGTTCTCTTGGCGGAGAGATGAGGACAAATATAGTATGTCCGAAAGTAAGCATTAAAATAAGGGGGGTAGACTTCCTCGCAAACCTCATAGTATTGGACTCCAAAAGAATAGACATAATACTTGGAATGGACTGGTTGAGCAAGTATAATGGAGTCATTCAATGCGCCGAGAGGATTGTGCAGTTGAAAAGTGGACATGGTACACGCATTGAAGTTGAAGCAGCCCAACCTGCAAGAGGGAAAGCGATGCTGAATCACGTGGAAGAAGTGACATTGGAAAGCATTCCGATCGTTTGCAAGTACCCGGACGTGTTTCCAGATGAGTTGCCAGGTATGCCACCTGATCGTGACATAGAATTCGCCATCGAGTTGATACCCGGAACTGCACCTATAGCTAAGAGGACGTATAGGATGCCTCCTAAGGAGTTAGCAGAGCTCAAGAAGCAAATTCAAGAGCAGCTAGAGAAGGGTTTTATACGCCCAAGCTCATCCCCATGGGGAGCCCCAGTGCTCTTCGTAGATAAGAAGGATGGAACCCATAGGATGTGTGTGGACTATAGGTCTCTCAACGAAGTGACAATTAAGAACAAGTACTCACTACCCCGGATAGAGGATTTGTTCGACCAAATGAAGGGTGCATGTATCTTCTCCAAGATCGACATGCGGTCAGGATACTTCCAAATGAAGATTAGACCATCGGATATACCCAAGACAGCATTTCGGACACAATATGGATCTTATGAGTACACCGTCATGTCATTTGGATTGACGAACGCGCCTGCGTACTTTATGTATCTCATGAATAAGGTCTTCATGGAATATCTGGATAAGTTCGTTGTAGTGTTCATCGATGATATTATGATCTACTTGAAGGATGAGAAGGAACATGAGGAACACTTGAGGCTTACGCTGCAGAAATTGAGGGAGCATCAATTGTATGCCAAGTTCAGTAAATGTCAATTTTGGTTACGGGAAGTTTCTTTCTTAGGCCATATTATTTCCGGAGGAGGAGTATCAGTTGACCCAGGGAAGGTGAGAGATGTGCTTAAGTGGGAACCGCCACAGAATGTCAAGGAAATTTGGAGTTTCCTTGGAATGGCTGGATATTACCGCTGATTCATAAAGGATTTCTCCAAAATAGCCAAGCCTATGACCGAATTACTCATGAAAGGGAAGGCATTCCGATGGACTCAAGCTTGTCAGGATAGCTTTGAGGAGTTAAAGAAAAGGTTGACAACCGCGCAGGTGTTAGTATTACCGGACGTGAGCAAGAGTTTTGATATTTATTGTGATGCATCAAGACAAGGATTAGGATGTGTGCTCAAGCAAGAAGGCCAAGTGGTAGCTTATGCATCGAGGCAACTAAAGAAACATGAGTTGAATTATCCTACGCACGACCTTGAACTCGCAGCCGTGGTACACGCCTTGAAGATATGGAGACACTATGTTTTTGGTCACCGATGTGAGATTTATACGGATCACAAGAGTCTCAAGTACAATTTACGCAAACGGATCTGAATCTGAGGCAACGCCGATGGTTAGAGCTCATCAAGGATTATGACGTGGGAATCAACTATCACCCAGGGAAGGCCAATGTAGTGGCCGATGCTTTAAGCAGAAAAGGGGTAAGTCATCAACTCACAGTTCGAGAGTTACCATCTGAGTTATGCAAGGAGTTTGAACGGTTGAACCTTGGATTCATAAATGAGATGGGAACAATGGAAGTCAACCCAACATTAGAGCAGGGAATACGGGAAGGACAGACAAAGGACAAGGAAATACAGGAAATCAAGGAAAGGACCCAAGAAGGAAAAGAATTCGGATTTGATGAGGACGAACAGGGTACCTTATGGCTTGGAAAGAGGATTGTGGTACCTAATGTCAGGCATATTCGTGAAACAATATTGAAGGAGGCACATGACTCGCCTTACTCAATTCATCCTGGCTGTACGAAGATGTACAAGGACTTAAAGACATGTTATTGGTGGGCCAGCATGAAAAAGGACATAGCCGAATATGTTGCACTTTGTGATGTGTGCCAACGAGTTAAAGCTGAACATCAAAAGCCAGCCGGATTGTTACAACCATTGAAGATCCCGGAGTGGAAGTGGGAAGAGATTGGTATTGACTTTATAGTTGGATTACCGCGAACTCAGTCTGGCTATGATTCAATATGGGTTATTGTGGATCGGTTGACAAAATCAGCTCACTTCATCCCCATCAAGACCACATATACCACCGCGAAGCTAGCAGAATTGTATATGGAACATATCGTGTGTTGACACGGAGTACCGAAGAAGATAGTCTCGGATAGAGGTTCTCAATTTACCTCCAGATTTTGGTAGAAATTGCATGAAGCAATGAGAACAAGGTTAAACTTCAGTTCGGCGTATCACCCTCAAACAGTTGGACAAACCGAGAGGACCAACCAAATTTTGGAAGACATGTTAAGAGCATGTGCTTTAAAGCATGGGAAAAGTTGGGATAAAAGTTTGCCGTATGCTGAATTCTCGTACAACAATAGTTACCAAGCAAGTTTGAAAATGTCACACTATGAAGCATTATAAGGAAGGAAGTGTAGGACTCCCTTGTTTTGGAATGAAACCGGAGAGAATCAAGTGTTTGGTCCCAACGTGTTACAAGACGCTGAAAGGCAAGTCCAAATAATACGGGAAAACTTAAAGGTTGCCCAGTCTCGACAAAAAGGTTATGCTGATAATAGGCGAAGGAGTTTGACTTTTGAAGTTGGAGATTTTGTATACCTCAAAGTGTCACCTATCAGAGGTCAGCGACGGTTTAACGTCAGAGGAAAACTGGCACCACGTTACATCGGACCGTTCAAGATTTTGGACAAGCAAGGAGAGGTAGCTTATCGACTTGAGCTGCCAACGTATCTCTCCGATGTACACGACGTGTTTCACGTCTCTCAACTCAAGAAGTGTCTCAGGGTACCGGAAGAACAAGTGCCGATGGACGAGTTAGAACTTTAGGAGGATTTGTCCTATGTCGAGCAACCTATCAAAATTTTGGACATAAAGGAAAGGGTCACGAGAAATAAGAGGATCCGTTGGTGCAAAGTGCAATGGAAACATCATACGGAAGCCGAAGCTACATGGGAACGTGAAGAAGACTTGAAGGCAGAATTCCCTCATCTTTTCTCCACGCTATCGAATCTCGAGGGCGAGATTCACTTTAAGGGGGGTAGGTTTGTAACACCCTAAATTTCGCATCATGCACTGCATACATGATCATGCATTAAACACTAGTAGAATAAGAGAAAAATAATAAAACATACATATACAAATATGTGTAGCAAAAGAAGGAAAGGAAAATAATAGTTATAGCCTAGAACTTGTAATAAGGAATAAGAATAAAAAAATAATAAAAATATATATAAATATATATATATATAAATAATATATATAACAATATATAAAATAGATAAAATATTAATATTAATAATATATGTTATAAAAATAATAAATATATAATATATAATATGAATAATATATATAATAAATTATATAATAAAAAGAGTATAAAAAAAGTAAAATAAATAAATATAAATTATAAAATAATAATAATAATACTAAATAGAAAAAGATAAAAAAAAGAAAAAAAAGGGGCCAACCCGGCGGCTAGGCCAGCGGCCTAGCCGACCGAGCGCCCCGCGCCAGCCCCGACCTCACCGCGACCCCGCCAGCACGCCCGCGCCCGAGGCCCCACGCCCGAGGCCGCAGCGACCGAGCGCCTCCCGCGCCTCGGCTCCGCTCCCGCCCGCCGTACGCGCCCGGCCCCGCCTGGGTCCCGCCCCCGAGTCCCGATCCCGCCCGCTCCCGATTCCAGCGCCGAGCCCCGCCCGCGTATGTGCCTTGCCCCGCCTTCCAACCGAGCCGGATTCCACGGTAACCTCTCGCGCCTATAAAAGGACCGGCTCCATAGGTTTTTTTTCCCGATACCAGAAGCAGCCGCCGGAAGCCGCCAGTACAGAAGTGAAAAAAAGGTCCAGAGAGCTGCGGCCATGGAAGAAAAAGGAGAAAAAGAAGGGGAAGAAGAGGAAGAAAAAGAGGAGGGCTCCACCGTCCGCCGGAGATCGAAGTCGACATCGTGCCGCCGGAGGACGCATCTACTTCGTCTACGCGTTGTCCCCATCCCGCGATCATCGAAGCCATCGCATCTACGGTAGGCCATGTTCCCGATGCGAATTTTAGCGATCATATTGAACCTAATAGGCGTAATTTGATCGTAGTTGCGTCGTATTTTTATTTTCAGCAGCATTAATCCACCCTAAAACCCCCGTAAACTCATATGAACGCGTATGAACTTGTTGCATCTAATTAATAAACGACCGTAGTAAATTAATTATTGAATTGTGCATGCATACATGTCATTTCATGTTGATTATTTTGTGTGCATTATGTTGATTGTATATGCTTTCTTGTATGTATGATCACGCGTAGAGGAACGTGCTCAAGAGGCCGCATACGAGGATTTCCAGAACCAAGACTTCGAAGCGCTTGAGCAACCCCATCCGCCAGAGCAAGGCAAGTGTCCTTGAAGCATATTGATCCTATTTTAAATTAAATGTTTTGTTTGCGAACTTGCATGCTTGTGTCAAATTGATGGGAATCCTATGGTAGGAAGTTTACTAGTTTTGTTTGACCACCCTTGTCACCTCGAATTTATGGTAGAGAGTCGGGAAGGGTTTTTACCTTTTTGCTTCGCTTAATTAATTGGGATGGCAAACACCACTACACATTAAATTATGCATCGATGATATTCTGGTTAATGTGAACTGGTCAATATGATGGGTGATCTAAGCAAGCCTGGTATGTGGATGGGTTGGATGTTATGGTGGTTTGCTTGCTTAGATCTAAGGACCGGTTCATGCGAGAATATGCCAGGTCAACAGTGCCACCACAAGGCCAAGTATGGGTGCGGCGTAGCTGAATAATTAGGAGCGCTGCTAGTATTGTATGGACCATTGGATGGCGCGGGGAATGGGAGTCGAGGAGGACTGCCCTGGGATCCGCATGGCACACGAGGGGGCCCGTGGGTGGGAGAATAGAGATTCAAGCCTGCCGGTGAAACCTTAGTGGGCCCGTACATACTAGTAGTCCCTTTTGAAAGGCTATTTTGTGATGGGAATCCTATGGTAGGAAGTTTACTTGTTTTGTTTGACCACCCTTGTCACCTGGAATTTATGGTAGAGAGTCGGGAAGGGTTTTTACCTTTTTGCTTCGCTTAATTAATTGGGATGGCAAACACCACTACACATTAAATTATGCATCGATGATATTCTGGTTAATGTGAACTGGTCAATATGATGGGTGATCTAAGCAAGCCTAATATGTGGATGGGTTGGATGTTATGGTGGTTTGCTTGCTTAGATCTAAGGACCGGTTCATGCGAGAATATGCCAGGTCAACAGTGCCACCACAAGGCCAAGAATGGGTGCGGCGTAGCTGAATAATTAGGAGCGCTGCTAGTATTGTATGGACCATTGGATGGCGCGGGGAATGGGAGTCGAGGAGGACTGCCCTGGGATCCGCATGGCACTCAAGGGGGCCCGTGGGTGGGAGAATAGAGATTCAAGCCTGCCGGTGAAACCTTAGTGGGCCCGTACATACTAGTAGTCCCTTTTGAAAGGCTATTTTGTGATCTCTTGGCCACACACCTACGGAAGTGTGAGATGGCATAATGGAGGTTTCTTAGTCATCGAAAGGTGATGAAATCACAAACATGTGGGTAAAGTGGTACAACCTCTGCAGAGTGTTAAAAACTATCATGATAGCCGTGCTCCCGGTTATGAGCGCCTGGATGACCTACATGATTAGAGTTGGAAATTGGGATTTGGGATGGTTATGGTCTGGTAATGGTTATGGTTGGTTTATGGTTATGGGATGGTAAGTGTTATGGTTTATGGATTATGGTCATGGATATGAATTTGAGTTATGGTAATTGGACATGGATAATGGTGATGTTGGCAATAATTGGATATGGTTTATATTTTGTTAATATGATGGTTATGATGGGATTGTTTCACATAGACATAGTATAATGCTTTTCAAATGTTTTACTGTACTTTTCAGCACTTAGCCATTATTACATTCGTCGTTTGATTAAGCCACATGTCATACTTTCCACACTTGCTGAGTACGACATGTACTCACCCTTGCAATCCCCCCCCCCCCAACAGCTACTGGAGACAATTGGGAGTACCCTGAGGATCACGAGGAGTACTAGGTTGCGTACCGCCGTCAATTGCCTGTGGAATGGAGTCATACTGCTTAGTTTATTTTCCGCTGCAATTATTTAGAGTTTTATCATTCGTGAACTATTGGATTATTGTAATAAAGTACTTATTTAATAGTTAAGACGTGGTTAATTTTGTATATCGTTTGTGATGCAACCGTATATGTGTGATGAACTTCCTGGGCACACATATGCGTTACGCTTGGTTCATATTCGGAACCGGGTGTCACATCGTTCCTCGATGGCTTTCTCTCAATTTTTGCGAGGTGATGCACATGGAGGTCTAGGAGATAATACCTTACTGGATTGACGATTAATCGTACGTAGAAATGGAATTTAAACGGTAATCTATCGACATCGGTATGAACGGTTTTGGGGAAAACTGGAGATAAAGGAGCTAGGAAGCATGACAGTGTCTGAAACTTCACAAGAAGCATCTAGGTACCTTTGCGCACCTTATTGCTTCAAAGAGGAAGATGGAATCGGCTTGGAGTGCTCTGTCCTCGTGGAACAGGAAGCTTCCCTTCGTGACCTCACCCGCGAGCATCGAGGAACTTTGAAATACCGCATATTTATGCAGTGAATCAAACAAGCGATTGGACAGGAAGGAAGAGCAACAAGTTGAGCAACCTTGTGCTGTTGGAAGCACTACGAGTCTTTGCCTCGTTTGGCTGGCCTGTCCAGAATGGCGGCGGCGGTGCGGTGCAGTGGCGAAAGAATGGAAAGAGGGGCAAGTGCTCGGGGTGGTGTCCACTGCGACCGAGGGAGAGTATTTATAGGCCGGGGAGGAGTAGGGGGGATGCCATGAAGCAGGCAGGCGAGCAGCTCCGTGGAGCTTTGCATGCGGCGCGGTGTCGAGCGGAGGAATGCCGGAAAAATGGCGTGTAGAGACGCTTCGAGTGTGTCCCACTGAATGGTGGGTCCCACGACCCTTATCCCTGTCCCTCCTGTGCAGACTTCAATTCTCCTACCAAATGATGTCCAAAAATTCTAGATTTTTGTGGGGAGGCTCAAATAAATATCTAGAATTTGATTCGACAAATTTATTTTGAATTGGAGCAAGTTTCAATTTGATTTCAAATTCAAATTGAATTTGGATGGAATTCAATGGTGCCACTGTTTTAAATAGCTACTGAGTTGCAAAAATTGTGAAACTATGGGAATAAGTCCAGCAACATATGCTGAACATGAGTGTGTGTTCAAATCTTGATGTTCTATTTAGTTGAACAGAATTCATATTTTGAATTCAAGACATGGTTTGAATTTGCTATGTGTCTCAATTAAAATAGCAAATGAAGTTCAAAGTTTATGAAACTTTGCAGGAAGTCTATTTGGAATATTAGAAAACCATAGAAAAATTTATGGCCTCTGAATTGAATAATTTTGACAGGGCCAAATATACAGTAGTATACATTCAATTTTATATTAATTTGAATATCTATTTGGTACTGCATATTAAATTGGCCTAGAAATCTTTCTTCAAATAATTCCAAACTTCGAAGAGAGGTCAAAAGAATTAATCTAAGTTCATTGGTGAAGTTTATTCCTCATGTTAATAAATTTAAACATGAGTAGAAGAAAAGATTTGATGAGATCAAGTTAATAAACATAGCTATAATTGGTCTCCATTAGTGCTAACAACCACTTTAACTGAACCTCATATGAAGGAAAATGTGGGATTTTACACTAAGGCGCTTAAACATGGACAAAAGCAAGCCTCTTCGGACACCAATGGGAACAGCAACAACACTTGAACTTGATGAAGATGGTGAACCCGTGGATCAAAAAGAAGATAGAAGCATGATCAGATCACTTTTGTACCTCACGACATAAAGATCAGACATACAATTCAGCGTATTTCTTTGTGCACAGTTTGAAGCCTCCCCACGTGCTTTACATCATCAAGCCGTCAAAAGGATTCTCAGGTACTTATATGGAACTCAAGAATTTAGCATTTTTCTTCCTTCTTCCTCAACAGTTACTTTGAAAGCTTTTTCCGATGCTGATTTTGGAGGTTGTAGGATTGATAGGAAAAGTACTTCTGGTGCTTGTCATTTTCTTGGTAATTCACTTGTTGCTTGGTCCTCTATAAAACAAAATTCAGTTGCACAATCCACAGCCGAGTCTTAATATGTAGCTGCTGCTAGTGCTTGCTCACAAATTATTTGGATTGTTCAAACACTTAAGGACTATGGGGTTGATGTAGATAGTGTTCCACTATTTTGTGATAACACTAGTGCCATTTGCATTGCTAAAAACCCTATGCAACATTCTAGAACTAAGCACATTGACATTAGGTATCACTTTCTCTGTGATAATGTTGGAAAAGGAAACATTGTGCTTCACCATGTAGATACTGAATAATAATTGGCTGATATTTTTACAAAACCTTTGGATTTCACTCGTTTTTGTGACATTCGTAGTGAAACGGGGGTTATGCATCCTCATGGCTTAAATTGAGGGGGAGTTTTGAAACTTGGGAAGTCTATGTGTGAATCTGAACTTAAAATAATATGAGCATAGTATTTCATACATATATGACTTTGTCATTCCTTTTACATGCTGAAAGTTCTTACTATATTACTCGTGTTATACATTTTGTAGTTTTTGCAATGTCTAGTAATTGGAATAATTACTTACACTAAATCTGGTCATGGTCGAACTTTCTTGCTCTTTTGAACTTGTTGCATGCTCACAAGTGCTTTTAATCATAAAGAATTAATCAAGCTCTCAACTTACATGTTGAGTTTTTGTGAACAAATATAAGTTGAGAAAAGATCAAGAGAATATGCATGCATCACACTTCTTCTTTTGAGATGGCTTATCATTGCACTTAGATATGAACTTGGAAGAAGTTGTGTATGACCAAAACCATGTCCTTAAGCTTCTGATTGTCAAATGACAAAGGCTTGGCTTGGTTGGTTAGAATAAGGCAGATGCGCATATAATCTCTTGCAAATATCATAGGATCTAAATTTGTGCTTTGAAAAATAATAAAATGCAGCAACAAGTGTCATGCTTTCAGGTTTTGAAATAGTTAAGTTTGTGAGATCATGACTTGCTAAATTGGTAATTACATTTGATCTCTAGCATGGCTTACACTATTTTATGTATTTCATTGATGTGATAGTGTAATTTACTTGATAGTATGACTTAGATGAGCTTTGTTTTATATGTATATGTTATAATATGCTCATAACAATTAAAATTTGTCTTATAAACCTTGTTGAATACATTGTCAAAGGGGGAGAGATAATTGTGAATTTTAATTTAAAAAAAACAAATATGCAAGGGGGAGACATTGGTTACACATTGCATATATTCACAATTGTTTTTGTCACGATTCTTCTCAGGGGGAGAATTTTTTTCTCATTTTATTTTTGTTTTACAAAGGGGGATAAATTGTTTTCAAAACTTTTAATGTGAATAAGCCGATGTTCAGATCTTATGTAGTGTTTCCAATGCATTCATCAAGGGGGAGATTGTGAGACCTATGTGTGCTGAATACATTGGCTTTGACAATGAAAGTTTTGAATGCTGCCATAACATCTTTTTAGCAAGGTTCGACAATAGGTATGACTTTCTTTGTCTAGATCCGACATGTTTTTGGGTAGCTCCGGTGAGCTTTGTCTTTAGCTCCGGTATGTCTCTGATAGCTCCGACATGTCTTTGTTAAGCTCCGATATGTTTTGCTAGGTCCGACTTATGTTGGTTAGCTCAGACATGTCTTTCTAGCTCCGACTTTTGGGATCACTAGTTCCGACTAGTTTTGGTAAGCACCGACGCTAGGTTATACTAGCTTTGGTAAGCTCCGGCTCAAGCTCCGGTTAGCTTTGGCAAGGTTCGAAGCTTGATCGCAATGTTCCTGCTTTTACTATGAAATGTTTCAAACTTGCTTTACATCTATGGAAAGGTTGCTTAGTATTCTTTTACTAAGTTTTTGGTGTGTTTTGGTTGATATGGCTGATATCGTTTTGATATGCTTTGCAACATACTTATGTGAGGTGCTCACATAAGGTGTTGTAGTTTCACTTCAGTCAAGTCGCGGACTTGGGCTCGTACGCATTGGTTGTTTGCTCATGTGCAGGTGTTGCTTGAGTTCAAGTCATGGCTGGTGACAGGATCCTTTGGACTAGTCTCAGGGAGGAGATGAGGTTCCAACAACCAAATTCAGGAGGAATTGTGGTTGAGCGGGTCAGGAGGTCGCGCAGGATGATTGAATCAAGGGCAGTGCATATGAAGGTTACTGGACATCGAAGGAAGGTGTTTGCACGTATGCATGCGGTGCATGACGTGGCAACATGGTTCCTAAGATGGTTTATGGATGGGAAGATCTGGTTGGAAGGATCGGATAGTATCGGTTGATGACTTTGGCTGCGCGCGGAGTCGTTTAAGGCTCGGTATGGAAAGTATCAAGTTGGTTATGTTAGGATTTCATGTGGGTCACGAATTTGAGTTGTTTTAGGAATATGGGATATGTTACTAATGTGTTTGGAAGTCTTAAGATTGCTTCTATCTGCGTATAGAAGAGTCCTAAGCAGTTATAGAAAGTTTCAATTCGTGATCGAAGTAGGATTGGAGTCCTAGTTGAGATTGGATTGGCCTAAGGTATGGTTATATAAGCAAGGGAGGCCAAAGCTCGTTGTGCACTACTTTGGGGCTGTTACTCTTGTGTTCGATTGAATAAAATTCGTAGTTTGAAGGAACTTTTGTGCCTTGTTCGTCCGACTTGTTTCAGACAAGTTTTACTTGTCGAGTTTCTGGACTGCACTACCTTTCGTTGGTGGTTTTATCGTAACTTGAGTTTTATAGATCCAATTGACATGATTCTTTTTGTGTTGTCTTCACAACCTAATTATCTATCATCTGTAAAAATTTCACGGTCATTGGATTTGTGGTTTCTGATGTACACGAGTTTCTTTGCAGCGTTCCAGAACTGTTTTTCTCGGGTAGGACAGATTGACCTTTGTTCGATCCATCAATCATAACTTGATTTTCTCTCGACGGATTTGAGTGATTCTTCTTGTGTTTTCTTCGTGAATTAATTCTATCTCATATATATCACTTTTTCATGGTGAAACACATTTAGATTAGTCTCACGCATGATTTCTTTAACAGATCGTTTTTCTGCCGAAGGGGTTAGGATTTAATTGTTTCCGCTGCGTAAGATTTTTTTTTAAAAGCTACCATTCACCGCCCCTCTGGTAGCTTTTCAAGTGCTATTCGATCCTACAGAACTGTATGCCTTAGTGCGAGTATTACAAACTTGGCAACATTATATTTGGTCTATGAAATTTGTCATAATACATTCCGATCATGAATCATTGAAGTATCTTAAGTGTCAAACCAATCTGAATAAACAACATGATAAATGGATTGAGTTCATAGAGTCATTCCCATACATCATTAAGCATAAGAAAGGGAAGGAAAATGTCATTGCCGATGCATTATCTAGACGTTATACCATGCTGTCCCAACTTGATCATAAAATCTTTAATTTGGAAACAATAAAAGCATTATATCCTACTGATTTGGACTTCAAAGATGCTTTTGAAAATTGTAGAGAAGGAATAACATGTAATAAATATGTGCTGCGAGAGGGTCTCTTCTATCGTGCTAACAAGCTAAGCGTTCCAGCTAGATCTGTTCATCTATTACTTTTGCAGGAAGCACATGGAGGAGGTTTTATGGGACATTTTGGAGTGAAGAAAACTGAAGACGTGCTGTCCACGCACTTCTCTTGGCCAAAGATCAGGCGTGATGCCGAGCGCTACGTGTCAAAATGCACTACTTGCAATAAAGCTAAGTCTCGCCTTAACCCACATGGTCTTTATATGCCTCTTCCTGTTCCTAGTGTACCTTGGGAGGATATTTCTATGGACTTTGTTTTGGGATTTCCTAGGACTAAGAGGGGGAGGGATAGTATTTTTGTACCTGTTGATCATTTTTCCAAAATGGCACACTTTATACCTTGTCATAAGAATGATAATGCCTCACACATTGCTGATTTATTTATGACGGAAATTGTTTGTTTACATGGTGTGCCAAATACCATTGTTTCTGATCGTGATGCAAAATTTTTAAGTCATTTTTGAAAAACTTTGTGGTATAAATTGGGAACCAAGTTACTGTTTTCAACTACATGTCACTCACAAACGGCTGGACAATCCGAGATAGTTAATCGTACTTTATCCACTATGTTGCGGGCTGTCTTGAAAACAAATTTGAAGTTGTGGGAGGAGTGTTTACCACATATATAATTTGCTTACAACAGATCCGTTCACTCCACGATAGAGGTAAGTCCATTCCAGGTAGTGTATGGTTTCAATCCCCATGCCCCTATTGATTTACTACCTTTGCCTCCTTCCAAAGCTATAAATTTGGATGCTACACAACCATCTGAATTCATTCTTAAGATGCATAAAACTACAAAGAAAAATATTGAAATGATGCACGAGAAGTATAGGATTGCAGGTAGTAAAGGTAGAAAGGAAGTAAAACTTGAACCGAGTGATTTGGTGTGGTTACACATGAGAAAAGAGCAATTCTCTGACTTGAGATAATCTAAACTTATGCCACAAGCTTCTGGTCCTTTTAAGATTGTTGAAAAGATTAATGATAATGCATATAATCTTGAATTGTCTCCCAATTTTGGGGATAGTCCTACATTTAACATTTCAGATTTGCGACCGTACTTGGGAGAAGAAGATGAACTTGAGTCAAGGACGAATCCAATTCAAGAGGGGGAAGATGATGAGGACATCACAACAACGTAGACGCACATTGAACTCCAAGGACCAATCACAAGAGCATGAGCACGGTTAATAAATCAGCATGTGAATTTGTTCCTAACTTCTTTTGCATGTGAGTTTTAGAATAGATTGATATGTGATGATTTAATTGTTATTAGGAATAATGGAGAAGATCAACAAGTGAAGGAAAGAGGCCTTGGGAGCGTGGAGAACCAGCTGGGACGTCCACAAGTTGATCGAAGCAGTTTACAACTCGGACTCGAGTTCAACTCGCAGTCCAGGAGCAGTCCACCTTAAAATGGACGCCCAGGAGGTATACGGACTCCGTTTTCAACGTTCTACATACGCACGGAAAGATGAGAAGATAACTTTCCAATGGTTCTGGTCCCACCTCAAAATTCCACCAGAGTCATTGGGAATCGTCGAAACAAGTCGAGTCCAGATTTCCGTCCGGTGCTGCGCCACTGAATCTGGCCTTTGGGCCTTGTACCCCATAAGAGTCTATTATGGACGCGTCTAATTCTGTTTTGGTCGAACACTAGCCTATATATACTGCAGCCACCGGTCATATTCGGTGGGTTTTGCTTAGATCAATAATATCGCCGTTCTACAGTTTGTGAGACCCCAAATTTGCGATTTCAGATCGTGTCTTTGACGTTCTTGCTCGTGTTCTCGGTTGCACTTGCAGGGATTAGCCTTCTTGGCAAGGTCAAGCGTGTGCAGCACGGTTGATAACCAACGGAGCCGTGGTGTAGTGATTGCAGGGGTACTCGAACCTCTCGAGCGTCACGGATCATCAACGTCGAGTCTTCCACCTCAATCGACATACCTTTCGGATGATCGGGCCTAAACCTACTCATCACACCATAGTTTAGATGTCCCGACAGTATAGGATGCTTACTAGTTTAAGTTTAGTTTATTTCAAAATTTTTATTCTTCCAAATTAGATTGAATAATGTAGGCATCCCCAATTTTAGAATTCAATAAAGTGAACTTAGAGGTTCATCTAACACCGGTAATGTTCTCCCTTTAGTTTATTTTTATTGAATAAAGAAATCATGGAACAAGTATGGGGGAGGCAACCCGAAACGCGAAATTTCAACGTGCAAAATTAGTGTTGCATCCTAAAACACATCGCAACTGAAGCTACGATTGGACACGTCAAAATGGAGCACCAGAGAGGCCAGAGGGGGTTCAGCCGAACCCCCTTGTTCGGTCAAAGATGTGGGCCCCTCACGGCCCCGTTTCGCTCCACAAGTTCGTTTTGGATCTCGTATCTCCGAATATACGTGCTATCCTGCTATTTTATTGATTTACCATTTATATTGAATATTTAAAATAAATCAACTCAACACATGAAATTAAAACTTGGTAGGCAATTCGCTTGAGCTGAAAATTTAAATACTTTATATTTCGTTTTAGTGCCCTGTTTGTGATTCCCACAATATAAGTAAAAAAACATGTCATCTAAGTATTTAACTAGTGCAATATGGTAAATTAGTTACTCGAGGAGATATTTCTTTGCTTGAAATTGATTTTGATAGTTACAAAAAATTGGAGTCTTTACCTTTGCCTAACTCTGTCATTGGAAATTAAAATACCCACCAAGGCCTTATGATATAATTTCTTGAAAACTACATGCATATGTTACTTTGCTTTTCATTGAACTTTGTCGAACTTGTGACCCAATTGAGTGACATGCATGAACTTTTGACTTCAAATTTCTTGTGCACCCCATTGATTCAAAATTTCTCACACAGAGAATTTGCATCCACAATTCATCCATCAATAAGGAAACTCCATACATTATGGTTATCAATCTATCTAGAAAAATAGAAAAGGAGTAGAAGACATGGCTACGAAAAAAAAGAGAAAGAAGAAGCATCTACTCTTCAAAAGAGGAATATGCCAAACAAAAGAAGAAGAGAGAAAAGTAGCCATGTTTCATGTAACACACTAATTTTTAGTATCGTGCATTGCATACATTCTCATGCATAAAACATTAGTAGAACAAAAAAAGAAGAAAAAGAAAAAAAAACAGTCGCCAGCCACCCGGCTCGGACCCGAGTCCGAGCGGGGTTCTTCCCAGCGCGCATGTCTGGCGCCATATGCGCTCAGGAATCCGAGTCCCAACTAGTGTCGTGCCGCAGGGCTTTCGTCGGGTGCGCCACACCAACTCGATTGGGACTCGGCCCGTGTGTTGTGTCATGCAGCCGCCCTCCGCCTATTTAAGGCACCGAGGCCCTGGTCTCACATGCACCTGCCCACGTAATTTCCACCGCCATGCGTAGTTGCTTTCCCACGGTAGAAACTGAAGAACCCTAGCTGCCAGTAGCAAAAGAAGGAGGAACGGTAGGGGGAAAGGGAATGAAAGAAGAAGGAAAAAGGGAAGGGATGAGTTGTTGTCCGTCGAAGATCGTCGCGTCGCTGTTGACTCTTCGCCGGAGGATCGCTACGCCGTCTAATTCATCTACAATACACCGTCTAACTACTCAACAAAGGTTATGTACTTGAGTCTCTTGGTCCTTGTGCTGTTCTAGTTATTCTAGTACTGAAAAAGGATGGATCTTGGCGTATGTATTTGGATTGTAGAGCAATCATCAATATCACCATTCGATATCGTCATCCTATTCCACGCTTAGATGATATGATTGATGATAGTTGTGCTATTGTGTTCTCAAAAGTTGATTTGCGTAGTGGTTATCACCAAATTCGCATGAAACTATGGGATGAATGGAAAACTGCTTTCAAAACTAAGTTCGGTTTATATGAGTGGTTTGTCATGCCTTTTGGGTTAACTAATGCACCTAGCACCTTCATGAGATAAATAAACGAGGTTTTGCGTGCATTCATTGGAAAATTTGTCGTTGTGTACTTTGATGATATATTGATTTATAGCAAATCCATGGATGAACATCTTGATCACTTACGTGCTGTTTTTAATGCTTTACGTGAGGCACGATTATTTGGTAACCTAGAGAAGTGCACTTTTTGCATGGATCGAGTCCCTTTTGGTGGCTATGTTGTTACTCCACAGGGAATTAAAGTTGA
Organism: Tuctoria greenei; assembly: GCA_036927565.1. NCBI lineage: Eukaryota > Viridiplantae > Streptophyta > Magnoliopsida > Poales > Poaceae > Tuctoria > Tuctoria greenei. Next base: position 163,246,400 of record JAYESD010000002.1, on the reverse strand, counting down.
TCAAGCCAAGGTAGAGGCTATTCAGGGGTGGCCTGTACCAAAGACCATCACACGGGTGTAGAGCTTTCTAGGACTGGCTAGGTTCTATCGTCGCTTTATGAAGGATTTCAGCACCATTGCTGCTCCTTTGAATGACCTTACAAAGAAGGGAGTGCCTTTTTCTTGGGGCACCGCACAAGATAACGCCTTTACCATATTGAAAGATAAGTTGACGCATGCACCTCTTCTCGAACTTCCAGATTTTTCTAAGACATTGAGCTTGAATGTGATGCTAGTGGGATTGGATTTGGTGGTGTTTTGTTACAAGAAGGAAAACATGTTGCATATTTTAGTAAGAAAATGAGTGGGCCTGTTCTGAATTATTCTACCTACGATAAGGAATTATATGCTCTTGTACGAACTTTAGAAACATGGCAGCATTATTTGTGGCCCAAAGAATTTGTTATCCATTCTGATCATGAATCACTAAAGCAAACATCCACACCAACTCAGCTACTGGTTTCTGGTCCAATCACTCGCGCTCGTACGCCGATCGAACGTGACAAGAACTCGAAACTCCAAAGGACTAAACACTAAGACCAGCAACTCGACACGATGATGCAACCAACTACTCAACAAAGCAAAAACTGAATAGAAAATTGTGGAAGGCTCAGATTGGTTCAGATATGATAATCTTGAAAGTTTTTTTGGCTATTACATGGACTGTAGGTATAAAGGATCAGATGCGATAGACTACGAAGATCTAGTAAAATCTCATCGAGAAACCTGGAAATCTGATACCACTTAATAGAGGCGAAGGTGTCCCATCTTTCGATGAAATGGTAACTATCGCTTTGACTTTGGCGATCCGACTATGAACGTGTCATGATGTCGCGCCTTAGCAATCGCTAAAGCAACTCCGAGAGGTTATTGATCACACCGGAGCATGATCAACCTGACCACAAGGGGCTATTTCCTGCATGCAAACGAGGAACAAGCAAGAAAATAAAATTGCAATATGGAAATTGCAAAATTAAGAAGAAAACTTTATTGATGAAAATGGGGTTCTGAAACGTCCTGGTCTAGTCGTTTGACACAAATGAGGTACATAAGTTGCTGCTATGGCAAACTTTAATCTAAACAAAACCCACCCTCTCAAGAAACTATGGGCCTACTTGAATAGGAGAGGGAAGAGGGAAATTCGTCCAGCAGCAAAGGTAGGACATGATCTCCCTTATTCTCTTCCTATTTCTGAGATAGACTACCTTTTAATAGGGAAAGAACGAGGGAAATTCATCCAGCAGCAAGGCATGCTATGATTTCCTCTTTTTATTTCGTTATTATAACACATATATATTTAAATGGGGGAAGAAAGAGGGGAATATCATCCAGCAGCAATGGTTGGACCAGATTTCCCTTATTCCTTTCCTTATTTGCCTAAGTCTCTCTTTATTACATTGCCCCAGCCTCAAGATTTGGTGTACAACACCTTATTCAACCACTTGACTTTATTCTGGTCCGCCATCTTGTATATTTTGTCCATGTCCTTGTATGTCATCATGGTAGCTTCAAAGTGCTGAAAAGTCCACTGGAAACTCCATTCTGATTCTCTTCGCGCGCGCCTTCATCTCACTGTTGGATGATGCTCCCATGTTCATTCCTCTTGTCCATGCTAGGCCCTTTATTTGTAAGCAACAAAAATGTTTCCAATTTAGGCAGCATCATATTCTCATCAACATTAGAAAAATTACCAAGAAATGAAAGTATCTAATAATTTATCTTGTGTGCGTGAGCTCTAGTAATTGGTCCCAGATTTGTGGGGGTAGGAGCTATGGGTGTAACAGTGGTAGTGATGTCCTCGTCACTAAAGAGCAGGGAAAGGTGACCGGCAAGCAAAGTTACTCCTCCTCTGTCTTGGGTGCAGGACATACAAGGCAGGTTGGTCCAGGCACTATCAGTAGCAGTATTGGCTTGGTTCACACCTTCCAAGGGGCCTATCGTCGATGTTCCTTGTATTGATGATGGGCCCCATAGAGCATCCAACTCCGGCACCTCCCAAGGGGCCCGCCGTCGACGTTTTCTATGTGTCGTCAATTGGCGCTACAGGAGCATCTAACTCTGGCACATCACAGGGGGCCCACCGACGTTGTTCTACATAATGGAACTGAGCGCCGACCAGTGAGTACGCTATCTTGTTCCGCTCTTGTTGTTAATAAGGTTTCTTTGTTCTCCTTTATTCGAGTTGGCCCGCCGTCAACATTTTCTACGTGTTGATGATGGGCACCGCTGGAGCATCCAACTCCGGCACCTCTTTGGGGTCGTAGTCGATGTTTTCTATGCGTCGATGATGGGCGCCGCCGGAGCATCTAGCCCCGATACCTCCCAGGGGGCCCACCGACACTGTTCTACATAATGGCAATGAGCGTCGATAATTGAGTACGCTCTCTCGTTCCGCTCTTGTTGTTAATAAGATTTGTTTGGTCCCCTGTCTTCCAAGGGGCCTGCAATCAATGTCCTTCACGCCAATATGAGTTGATGGGCTTGTCTTCTTTTTTCTGAAATTTTTCTTTTCTTGAGGTATTGTTTCCCTCTTCTTTTTATTTTCTTCATAGGGGCAATCTACCATGAAGTGACCATACTCTCCGCAGTTGTAGCAAGTGCGTCGAGCCTTGGATTTTCCTTTATCCTTGCTTTTGCCTTCATTTGAATTGTTGCCGTGTCTTCTTTTCATCATGCGTTTTAACTTCTTGATAAATAGTACCATTTGTTCATCATCAAGATCAGTGCTCTCGTCGCTTGTATGCGCATCGTCTTGGTCATCACGACTTTCCTTAAGTTTGGGTCTACACGTTGCTTTGAGAGCAACTTCTTTCTTCTTGGAAGAGGTGAGTTCGGCTAAGTATTTGATGTATTGAGCCTCTTTTTCCATCATTTCATGAATTATGATCTTCCCCAATAACTCATTCGGAGTCATTTTGTGAAATCCAGGGCTTTCTCTAATCATCGAGCAAAGTGTAATATTTCTTGGCATGAAGGCTCTAATCATTCTCTTGACCACCTCGTGATCCGTCCATTTCTTACTTCCATAGGAACAAATTTTGTTGATAAGTGCCTTCATCCGGTTGTACATGTCTTGAGGTGATTCGCCTTCTTCAATAGCAAATCTCCCCAACTCTCCTTCAAGCATCTCGATTTTAGCTTCACGAACCGACCTATTTCCTTCGTGAGCTATCTTGACTGTATCCCAGATTTCTTTTGCACTTTCTAAGCCATCAATCTTGGTGAATACCTCTCTGCTTAGTGATGACGTGATCACGGCAATGGCTTATGCATTTCTGTGAATCTCTTGTTCTTGTTCTTGGGTGAGTTCCTCATCCGTGTCCGGGATATCTATGCCAGTGCAAACAATGTGCCACAGACTAGGATTTAGGGATATTAGATGCATCTTCATGTTGTACTTCCACATGGTATAGTCACTTCCGTCAAATTGTGGAGGCTTTCCCATAGGAAAGGAGAGATAGTGATTGTTTGAATTGAGACGGTTGTAGTTGTAAGGATGTCGGGAGTAGTCGTGATGACCACTCCCCGTCGTCTTCTCTTCTTCTTTTCCTTTTTGTCCTAGCAGTTTCTTTCTCAGAAGTGCCTTTAGTTGTCGCACTTCTTCATCATCATGTGGGCTTTCTTTCAGCACATCAAAGGCTTTAGCTTCTTGTTCCTCCTCATCGATGTTCATCTTCGAGATAGTGTTGTTCTTCTCAGAGGCCATTGATCTCTCCGAGATGTGAGTCTCGTTGGCAGAGAACCTTGCTCTGATACCAATTGAATGTGGCCTAGAGGGGGGTGAATATGCCTTTTGAATTTCCTGCACACTTAATAAATTCATCAAAAACTTGATGGACCGGACTAGTCCGGTTATGTGGACAGACTAGTCCGGTGTGCTGAAACTTGTGAGTTGATTAAGTGTTATTTGGGACACTAAGTTCTTCTAGCAGAGGAAAGGAGAACAACAGATTCTTTGATTTAAGATTATTGTATGAATACATGTAGAAACTTATAAGCAACTTAATTGATGTTTAGTAATCAAGTGATATAGTGAACGAAAAGTAATGTAAATGAGGCACAAGAGACAAGTGAATTTTCACCGAGGTTCGATCTCACCACGAGATCTACATCCTCGTTGAGGAAGCTCACAAAGAGCCGGGTCTCCAACCCTTTCCCTCTTCAAGTCACCACGAAGGCCGACTTGATTCCACTATCATGGGTAGTCACCAAGTTTGTGGGGCAACCTCACACGTTGAGGGCTCCCACGAGAATTACAACAAAGAGGCGATCAAATACACTTGAAAGTATTACAATGCAGAGTAAAAGTGTAGAAAGATCAAACCCCAAGAGCTCGCAACGAAGGAACGACGATATCCCAATCCCGAATAAAAGTGTTCTAATGATTTGATTCCTTTTTGCACTTTAGATGTGTGGGGAGATGTGTTTTAGGCTCTTGGGACGAAGTGGCAGCACTAGGGTTTGCGTTTGCAGCAATATTTGACGTGTGTGTCCTTTGGAAGGCCGTGGATTCTCTATTTATATGGTTTCCAACAAGTTACTGTTGAAAAACCCTAACACCGGACTAGTCCGGTGCAAGTCCGGACTTGTCCGGTCATAGTGTACTTTGAAGTTTAGAAATTCTGCCGGACTAGTCCGGTCCAAGCTCGGACTAGTCTGGTGCTATGTGAAGGTGGACTCCAGAAAGTTCAACGGACTAGTCCGCGGACTAGTCCGATCTCCACAGATGGGAGACTCCAGAAAGTTCAACGGACTAGTACGGTGGGCACACGGACTAGTTCGGTCTCCCAATATGAGAGAATCTAGAAAGTTCAACGGACTAGTCTGGTGGACACACGGACTAGTCCGGTCTCCCAATATGAGAGACTCCAAAAAGTTCAACGGACTAGTCCGGTGGACACACGGACTAGTCCGGTCTCCCAATATGATAGATTCCAGAAAGTGAAACGAACTAGTCCGGTCCATGATCGGACTAGTCCAGTGCATTGTGAAAGTTAGGTTAATCTTAAACCCTTACCCCAGTGCAAAGTTGTGAGCTCTTGTAGTGTGTCTTTCATACACTCTCTATACATTTAAAATCTAATTTGATCTTCCAAGCTCCATCAAAGTATCCCTCTTTGGACACCACTCCATTTTTCACCTTTTTGTGTGCACCGAGCTGTTTCACTTGTTTGTCCTGCAATCATCTCAATAGATTCATTAGGATCTCATATGTTTGTCATCAATTAGCCAAAACCCACAAGGGATATCCTAGATGCACTTACACTTGCACTGGCTCTCCACTTTGCAAAGGGACAAGGAAGTCCCAAACCTTATACGCCTAGGCCGCATGGGATGCCCGGAGGTCTCTTACCTCCTACTGTGCTGCCCTAAGTGCATCTGCCCCACCCTTTGAGAACTCCTACACCTGGGCGGCCAACAACCTTTCCCGCTCGTCAAGCTCCCGAGCATGAAGAGCCACAATATGCTCTCGGGCGTCGAGTCAATCTCGCACAACAGGAGGGCCTGGTGCTCTTCTAGGTGGCACTCCTGATCCCGTGCCACGCTACCCTCTAGAAGATCAACATCTTCGACATGGAATTGCAGCTCGTCTCGGTCTGCCTCCACTTGATGAACCCAATGGGTACGGGGGATGCCCTATCTTTCGAATAGAGATATTGGTGGTAAACGAATTTGGTGGAGGTCGACGTTGGCTGCCCGACTACCACAACCAGAATGGTGTGGCACCTTGAGCAATAGTTACACCGTCTCCTGATAACTACGATTTGGGTGGAGGTCGACGTTGTGCTACCCGACTACAAAAACCAGAAGGGTGTTGCGCCTTAGTGATAGTTACACCGACTGCTATTGTTGCTGTTCTTGCCATGCCAAGAACAACCTTGAACCTGCAAGCAATCAAAGATCAAGCAAGAACAAGATAAAAAGCAAACACTCACGGGTGTGATGAGTTGGGGTTCTAATTCAAGTAGTCAGAAGGTCTCGTCGACACTTGCATTACATGGAAGTTGCAATGGCTAAACTTACAGAAAACAAAACCCATGTTCTTCCTATGACTGCTAGTTTGTTATATAGAGGAGGAAGACTAGAACTCGGGACGGAGTCATGAGTCTTGTTTGGCCTTTTCTGGGCAGCTTAAGCATCATCCGCCTTTGATTCTTGATTCAATGGAAAGTAGATGACGAGGTCGCGACGTGGCTGTCGTCGATACCTGAAAGGTCCATCATCAAGCTCGGTATCCGCTGAATACTCCGCCTCGTCATATCTTGCAGTGCTACCAACAGAGTCATGGTTGTCATCAACACATCTTTGCCTCTTTTTGCATCCAACTTGTTCCTTCCTCTTCAATCGTCAATGATTGCTGCAAGAGGTGTTAATAGCCCCAACAGTGCTTTCTAATGTGGTCAGCTTGGTATTGATGCAAATCCGCGTCGACTCAAATTGACCAATGCATTCATTGGTGACTCGAATATCCTCGTTGAGGGCATCCATGTGCAGCTTTACTTGGCATTTGAAATGTTGAATGATGTCCCTTGTACATGGCGAATGTGGAGATGTCTCATTTGCATCAGCTGACATGGTTAGTGAAGAAAGGAAATACAACAACAAGCGGATTAATCCTAGCAGTTGCTAAGAGGTGGTATAACACAATCACTTCCTCACTAGCTAGAAATCAAGCTCTTACAAGTTCTTACCACGAGATGCAGGGGGCGCCGGCAAACAGAAAGAACAACAACAAACGGTGACTGCCAGCACAATTCTGTGGTGTTATAGATGATTTTGTGGAGCTGTAGGTGCCTGCTAGAAATGAGTTGCACAAAGGAACAGCTAGTACCACATTAGTCACAACAAGTTGAATAAACATTCTATCATGGTATTGTGCTGGTCCTAGTCTAAACCGTGATAGAGACGCGAGGTGTTACTCCACATGATGTTAAATTTACTGTAGTAGAAAAGTTCGAGCAGCACGAACGTTATTCTTTAACAAAACGTTCAAAACATCAAGTTAAACTTCAAAACTTGAAACAAATGTTACACAAATTGTTTCTTTTTTTTGTAATAAGAAACTTTTTCTAGAAATTTTAATCAGCGCACCTTTTCTCTCTTTTAACGTGCATTTTCCTTGCTGATTCGTGCTGCTTTTCTTTTGCACTTGCCTTTTTCTCAACATTGGGTAGGTAAAGAAAATGGATTGAGAACAACGTGGCACGAACTCAAAACACTAGTGGTGAAAAACTTAGGACCAGCAACTCGACACAAGAAGGCAACCGTGAATTGAACAAGTCGAGAGCAAAGTAGCCAAGCAAAAGGCTCAAAGTGTTTTTAGGATTTTTAGAGCAAACTTTTGTAGGCTAAAGTGGACTGTGGGTAAATGAAGAACAAGGAGAAGGAAATCTCTCACCGAGCAACCTGAAATCTGATACCACTTGATGAACCCAATGGGTATGGGGGATGCTCTATCTTTTGATGAGAGATGTTGGTAGTGAACGAATTTGCTGGAGGTCGACGTTGGCTGCCCGCCTACCACAACTAGAATGGTGCGGCACCTTGAGTGACAGTTTACACCGTCTCTTGATAACTACGAATTGGGTGGAGATCGACATTGTGCTACCCGACTACAACAACCACAAGGGTGCTGCGCCTTAGCGATAGTTACACCGGCTCCTGTTGTTGTTGTTCTTGCCGTGCCAAGAATAGCCTTGAACCATCAAGCAATCGAAGAACAAGCAAAAACAAGATAACAAACAAACACTTACGGGTGTCATAAGTTGGGGTTCCGATTCAAGCAATCAGAAGATCTCGTCGACACTTGTGTTACAAGGAAGTAGCAATGGCTAAATTTACATAAAATAAAATCCAAGTTCTTCCTATGTCTGCTAGTTGGAACTCAGGATAGAGTCACGAGTCTTGTTGGGCATTTTTTGGGCAGCTCAAGCATCATCTGCCTTTGATTCTTGATCCAATGGAACGTAGACGAAGAGACCTTTCTAGAAAGTACGTATTTGCATTAAACAACCTTGGGAGTTGAAAGTTATGCCCCTTCTAAGCTGGTACTTGCTGCAGTTATGAGGACCCCTCAGGTGGAGCAGTCTTCATTGCATTAGTCCCTCTATTCCTCTTAGCTGGATCAATTCCAAAGCACCGAATAATAACAAGGTCATCACAAGGCTTTAATAGTTCTCCATTTTAAGGATAATTAGTTTGAACAGCCAGGAATGAATTCACCTGATAATTAAGTTCATGTGCACGAGCGCGTGTCATTGGACCTTGATTAGCCGCAAGTCGTGAATGGGCTGCTGTTGTGGTTGTATCAATGGCAGCGATGTCCTCATCACCACCAGGGCCTTCATCCCTTGGGCTGCCTTCTCTTGCTCAGCGATGGCAGCCTCTAGGAGTTGGAGGGCCTCTCTAAGCTCATCAAGGGTGCGCAGTCAGGCGCCGGCTGCTTGGTGGGCAGCCTTGATTTCTGCCAGGATCTTCTTTGACTGGGCGTCCATAGCCGTTGTCAGGCGACACTGCATTTCCAACGCCTCCTCCCGCCTCCGAATCCTATCCTTCGCCTAATCGATCTTGTACCCAAGTACGTGGTTCCAAGCTCAGAGGCGTGCGTCCTCCATCCGCAACTTCTCCCACTTCGCGTTGAGAGCAAGCTGCGCTTGGCGGAGGCTGGACTTTGCCAAATTAATGGTGTTGGAGAGGCGATTCGGCTCAGCTCACGACGTGGAGGGTCGCCCGGTTGTAGTCTCAGGCTCTTCTTCCTTCTGTGGTGAGGGTGGAAAGGCCACCAACGCCAAGGACCTTGCTGCCGAGGGCCAACCAAAAGTGGTGGTACCACCTGGAGCAGCGGCGCCGCTATTAGCCGCGGCGCCGGCGATCGAGCAACAACTTTGGGGGTGGGGACCTTAACACACTATAGAGGCTCCTGCACCACATTTGTACCAACAACCCCAGTTACATCTCCACTCGCGCCAGACACGAGTGACGGAGGGAGGGTCTCCCGGGCCGACCTGGGGGCTCACTCTGCTGTCACGCCTGTGGCTCCCTTGGAGGCAGGGGCGCTCCCCACTGATGCCCCCTGCGGCAAGGGCATCACGTCGGCTAGCAATTACCTGCAGGATGGAGTGAGGAACATAACGAGACAAACAACAACATAAGACTCAGCAAGAGTGCCTTACCGCAACCCCGGAAGCTCCAGCCGCCCTGGATCTTTGGTTGCACAGGAGGTGTGTGCGCTGCTACCGATACGGTGGCCGGGGCGGATCCAACCAAGCCTCCACCAGAACTGTTGTTCCTATCAACACCATGTTGAAAGTAGTTATATACCAATTTCGACCGTTAATATATTTCAATTATGTGAAGGAATGAATATTTATTATACGCATTATAGTTAGAAATAACCTAGTTCTACATGTACTTGGAAAAATTGATGCATGCAGGTATTTTATATAGAATTGAGGTGAAAAAAGGGTTACCTTCCCAGCCAACCAGACGCTGACACGTGGTAGCAAATGGATCAAATGGCCCACTTACAGAAGTATCCGAGGAGATCCAACATCGTAGCACCCAGAAATAGTCATGGGACCCACCAGTCAGCCACCTGGAGAAAGCACAACCAGTTTGGGGGGTTTACCAGGTCAACTGAAAAGGTGGTTCAACCGACCTGGTCTTCCCACCAAACCCGGTTATCTTCCACGTGTTGGCTCCTCCCGGCTTCCTAAAGTCGTTGATTACTGATTCACATGCAAAAAATGGTTGGAACGTATCTCAATACTAGTATAAACAAGACCCCTCATGATGAGGACATCACTATTGTTGATACAACCACAACAGCAGCTCATTCACCACTTGCAACTAATCAAGGTCCAATGAAACGCGCTCGTGCACATCAACTTAATTATCAGATGAACTCATTACTGGCTATTCAAAATAATTATCCTTCAAATGGGGAACCATTGAAGCCTTGTGATGACCTTGTTATTATTAGGTGCTTGGGAATTGATCCAGCTAGGAGGAATGGAGGGATTAATGCAATGAAGGCTACTCCACCCGAGGGGTCCTTGTAACTTCAGCAAGTACCAACTTATAAGGGGCATAACTTTCAACTCCCAAGGTTGTTTAATGCAAATAAGTACTAGATGGAAAGGTATCTTCATCTATTTTCCATTGGATGAAGATTCAAAGGCAGATGACGCTTGAGCTGCTCAGGAAAAGCCGAACAAGACTCGTGACTCCATCCTGAGTTCTAGTCTTCCTTCTCTATATAAACAACTAGCAGCCATAGGAAGAACTTGGGTTTTGTTTTCTATAAGTCTAGCCATTGCTACTTCTTTGTAACGCAAGTGTCGACGAGACCTTACGATTACTTGAATCAGAACCCCAACTTATCACACCCGTGAGTGTTTTCTTGTTATCTTGTTCTTGCTTGTTCTTTGATTGCTTGCAGGTTCAAGGCTGTTCTTAGCACGACATGAAAAGTAACAACAGGAGCCGGTGTAACTATTGCTAAGGCGCATCACCCTTGTGGTTGTTGTAGTCGGGTAGCACAACATCGACCTCCACCCAAATCGTAGTTACCAGGAGACGGTGTAACTGTCACTCAAGGCGCCACACCATTCTTGTTGTGGTAGTCGGGCAGCCAACATCGGCCTCCACCAAATTTATTCACCACCAACATCTCTCATCGAAAGATAGGGCATCCCCCGTACCCGTTGGGTTTATCACCTCACCCCTCACTTCAGCACACACCACTTAAGCATCATTCTATTGTATACACTAGTTCTCCTAGTTTCTTAGTGGAGGTCACGCTTTAGAGAGGAGTCTCTAGTCCCAAGTCCAGTTGGGAAAAGTATGGCTCATATATCTTTTCTTGTATCTGTCACTTTATGCGATAATAAAGATATTATCTTTAGGTTTCTTTTATTCATATACTTGGATGAAGTGTTTCTTATTTGATTTCAGATATCATGTATGTGGTAGGAGTAGTCTTTATGATTATGCCATAACAATCTTAATCTATTATCATAAACACTACAAACCCCCACTGTAATCTAATGAGTTATGACATGATCATGTTAATATGAATAACTTATGCTATGTCTCAACATTGGTTCAATGATGTTTAGGTTAGTCATTGCCTTAGGATGGCTTATGTCGCAGCTCCTAATGTATTTACTTAATATGCTAGCATGGTGCTAGGATCGTTAAGTAGCATTGGATGTCTTGTAGAACCACGGATTGAAGAGGTAGGCAGTAGGTGGTGACAACCTTATCTATCCTTTGTAACCCTCCATGTTCGGCTATGCCATAGGCTCTTGGTGGGATTTGCCCTAGTATTGCTAGGGGTAAGCTCGTGCCCGATGTGTTGAACAACTTAGCATAAGGATTCACCATTGATATGCTCACTAGTAACTAACCTAGGCTATGTATATGTATATTAGAAGCATTGTAGGAGCAACTCCCCAACTCTTAGTCTAATATCCATTAGGACTCATCTACCCTCTAGAATGGAAGCTTAGGTGTGTGTCACACTACCCATATTATACACTTACCCCCTGTCTTGATAATTGATTAGCATCCCATATCTTGATCATAAGAGTTGTGTTTCTTTTACTCCATAGCCTTCCTTTGGGATAAATACGATACTCCTCGGAATACTCATGAATTAAATGCTACAACGGTATCTTTCATGCACTTGCGGACCTCATCTCTTACTAGAGATGATCTGTGGTATTAAAAACCGTCAACGAGCATTTCTAGTGCCAATGCCGGGGAAGGCAATGGAAGTAAAAGATAGCTATCACTTGTGATTAAGTTATAGGTACTAACAGTTATTAGACAAGATTACCCTTGTTTGTTTTCTCCTTTTGTGTGAAAACAGGGTAGTGTTGGCTAACCCATTTGATGGGATAGCCGACGAGGACGCCAGTGCTCGACTGCAAAATGATTCAAGATGTATCTCAAAAAATTTCCGCTGGGCAACACCATTGCCTTCCAGTAGAAGCCAAAGTCTTCCATCCCCAAGCTTGGGGGAGGCTCCAAGAACTTTTCTTGGTTTTCTTTTATCATAGGGTGGATTGTTGGCTTTTCATCTAGCACTCATATCATGGGTTGGCCACCAATCCATGACCACATTCTGCTGGAGCTGAAGGAGCCCTATTCTCATTCATCATGGATGAGAATATGGTCTCCACTCAAGGGGTGGATAGAAGAGTGCTCTAGTTTCTTTAGCTTGGCATGCACACCACTTAACAAGGTGGACATGCTATTCATGAAACTACGCCTCCCATTGAGTAACATGAAGATCAAGCCAATGGACAAGTGTTTGTATGATCCAACCAATGGATATTCACATGATTTGCTAAAATCCATGTCAACATGGGCCACTTAGGGAATCATTTCCCTAAGACCCATGAGGATTCTTCCTTTCAAACACAACTTCAATGGGTACCACCAACAAGGAGGTCAAGGGTTAAATCAACATCACCCTTGTAATCAAGGAGGCTATGGGGATTTCAATGGATTTAAAATTAACTAGCCTACCTTAAAGTATCTTGTCCATGTCCAAGCAAGAAATTAAGAAAGCATTTACATGGAGCTTTTTGGCCAAGGACAAGAAACTTAAAGATAATTCAAGATCCAAGATATCCCACAATCACTTGTTGGGATCCCTACCCTTTGACCAAGCCCGTGCAACCTAAGGAAAGTGACATTGTGGATGAAGCATTTCTTGCTTGATTTTGGAATCCACATGTCATCATTCCCAAGGAAGCCTTTGATCTATGATCAAAGTATGGGTTTAACTCAAATGAACATCAAGATGGTTGAAGTGGCACCCATAAAGAGGGACAAGCCTCACCATGCTCATGAAAGAATATCTTCAAGAGAGAGAAGTCTTCACTACAAGTCTTCACCAAGATGACGGAGAGGCTAGGGTCATCTTCTGGCCCACATGTCTGAATGACAGCTAAAGTAATTTTGGCATGTCAATCAAGAGAAGATTTCCACATCTTCAACTCCGGGATTGGACAACAAATCATCAAACTAAATATGACATAGGTAACTCACACTCATTGGACTTCAAAAATTCGGTGAGTCCTTGCCAATAGGTTAATTGATAGTTATCTCATTTTTGATTTCTCAATGCATGTTTGAATTTCCCATCAATCTTTGCATTTGCATTTAGCATTTTTGAATTTTCACACTTGCATGTTGGAAAGTAAAATTACCAACCATCATAAAACTAAAATTTTGAATTAGGAAATAAATTTATTTGGATATGAACCTTTGGAGTAACCATTTGAATTCATCTTCCTAATGCGAACCCAAAAATATCTCCCTTAATATTCAATGCATTTGCAAGTTGTTTCAAGTTGGGCAAAACAATTTGACGAAGGGTACAACATGCTTTTGAGCTAACATAACCCGTTTTTTGAGTTTTTTTGTTTGTTCTTGACTTTAGTGCAACCAAGTCAAAAATTTTGAAGAGGTTGGAAGGCCTCATCAAGCGCATGTCCCTCCATCGATCTTATTTTGAGTTCATGGTGAAGGAATGCTCAAGATAGTACCCAATGGAGGAGTAAGATGAAGCCCATTCAACTCCAACCTCAACTTGGCAGGAGACATTGAACATGAATTCTACACTAAAAATTCTTGGTCGTGAGTTCCTCGCACAACGACCTTCAACCTGAACGGCTCTTCAATTGAAGTACATGTTCAAAATTTTCAGTCGTTTGAATTGCATAAGGATTGAATGATTTTTGCTTACATTGGTATGGAAGGTTTACGTCTTCTCATCATTCAATTGTCATGCATCCTCACGAGAGTAAGTGTTGGCATTGCTCTTTTCGATTCTTCAAAAAGGAATGTCACCTTACATGGGAAAAAATTTAAACAGTACCTACAATTTCATAAGCATTGCTAAAATTGACTTAGACAATTTTCGCCTAGGTAATGCTTATGAAATGACTTAACGGTTGAATTGGTATGTAGCAACCTAGGAATAGTGATGTCCATAATTTTGATTTGAAACTCATTTATGCATGGATCACTAAATTTCAAATTCCTAGGCAAGAAACTAAAAATGTTCAGGATGATAAAATTGATAATCTTGTTTCTCATAACCCACATGATAAATGTTTGCTCTTGTAAAAAGCTATGATTATTAGAAATTTTACAAGATGAAGGGATCCATATAGTGTATTTATACCACTTGCATTGCTAGGAGTAGGAGCTTTAGAAAATGTGCAAATTGATTTATCCATAAAGCCCCACTCCTACAAATGATTCATATATTGTTCATAGATACACTTGAAATTGGACCCAATGCATCTTTGATTTTATTCTTCCCCGTATGTACAAATGAAGATTCGGTTACCTAACCCGAAAATTCATTTGTACAAGTATCCCTCTCTATCATAGAGAGGAAGTTTGCAGGAGCAATATGACTATGCAGAATAAAATGCTCCGATTGTTGGAAACCCTAAGAGGATTCTATTTCAACATCTATTGGCCAAGGAGTAAACTAGGATGGTTGCTACCTATTGGAAATAAAGCTCGAAAGTCAACTATAACTATATGAGACTGGAAATTTGGTATGAAAACCCTCCATGAGCAACCAATGGGTTGCTACGAATATGTGAGAGCATTTTGCTCTCAACTATTCCATGCACTCATTCAAGCTCAAGGGAATTCCCACCATCATTGGCTGTAAGTTATTCCTTTGTGGCTAAAAGTTATGATGTACTTTAATCAAGGAATGACAAGATCACACCCAATGTATATTGGGTGCAAGATGTTCCTATGTGGCTAGAAGGCATTTTATACTTTAGTCAAGGAACAATGGATCACACTCAACCCATGTTGAGTGCACGTCATCTCTTTGTTGTTATAGCCAAGGAATAACGGATCACATCCAATGCATGAGGGGTACAAGCTTTTCCTTTATAGCAAGAAGATATGATACACCTTAGCGAAAGATTGACGAAACACACGCAATGCATAATGAGTGCACACCATTTCTTTGTAGTCAAGAGTTATAATTACCTTAGGCAACAAGCTTGGGGGATGACCCCCACTTGAGGTAACTTGTATCACACCTCATTTGCATTCCTTTATTTTATTTCTTCCTTTCCACCACATTTGCATCTAGAAAAATATAATGTAGTGTAGGTAAGGTTAATAAAATAAAGAATGTGTGTACAAATACTTTTACATTGCATAAGTTGAAATGATGAATAGTTGCTCTATTTTATTTCTTCTATAGTCCTTTGCATTCAACATAATTCTCCAAGTATTGGGTTTATTGGCCTAGAATATTCTTGCCTAAAACTTGGAAATTGTGGTTAGCAAAAGCTAAGTCCAGTTCTAGGTTGTTGTGGGATATGATATAGTGATAAGAGCTGCTAATATCCTAGTTGAAAGTAAAACTTCATTTCATGGAGAAAATTTAAAATAGGAGTTCCTCATTTGATAGAAATTCCTACTGAAGCCATATGATGATTTGAATTAAATAAACCTTATGCATATGCTATTTGCTTTCACACTGAGCTTGGTCAAACTACCTATGTGAGAGTCTTTTCATGCTTTAAGACCAAGATTATACGGGCACATGCTAAACTTCCACACTAGAAGATAGAAAAATTTTATCATACCATTCCACCACCAAAAAGATACTTCATAATTTTCATGCATAATACTCTCTCAAAATTACTCAAAAAATAAAAAGAAGAGAGAGGAGTAGAAGACATGGCTACAAGGAAAAGAAAATGCATGCTCCTGTACAAGAGCGTGAGAAAAAAAGGGCGAATAAATAGCCATGTTTCATCCTCATAAAAATAGAGTGCATACAAAAGAGTCATCTTCATATTTCCACTCCACAAATATTCCATCACACTTGCACAAGTCTTGATCAAAAGTATGTTTTGTTTTCTCCTGAGGCTTACTCTTTTGACTTAGCAATATATGTGTTGCAAATATCCCTACTCTTGATCCCTACCAAGCTCCACATACAAGCCTTATTTAGATATAGGACAAGAAAGGCATTGCCTTGGTGAGGATACAAATACCACTTCCCACATAGGAGTGATTGAGTGCATCATTTGGGGATCTTAAATCCAAACACCATTTGAAATTCTTTGAAAATTTGACTATAACTCATATATTAGGTGATGCATGCTCATTTTGTTGTTCTATCCTTCAACCACCTAAGAAAAGGATGAAGCATAAGCCACATAATAACTAAGAAAAAGGGTGAGGTACCATATCAAATTTATTCGATGCAAGGTAGAATACTTTGGAGTGCACATTATACTTTTGCAAAGGAACAATTGCTTTTTACCATAGATTTGTAGGCTAATTGTGTTTTAGACCCTATTTTTCAGATTTTGTGAAATAGCCACAATTTTCTTACTACTAACGTGCCAGTAGCCATTGATTCTTAACTCCATTAGGCAGCTAGGAAAAAGATATTAAAAACGAAAAAGCAAGGCCGAAATATGAAAAGGACAAAACTGCCCCTCCCTATTCGGCCCTTGTGAGACCTATGTGTGCTGAATACATTGGCTATGACGATAAAAGTTTTCAATACTGCCAAAACACTTTCTTAACAAGGTCCGACTCTAGATCCAAGATCCGGCAAGGTCCGACAATAGTTCCGACATGTTTTGGGTAGCTCGGACAAGGTCCGTTGTTAGGTCCGACTTACATGGTCTAGGGTTGACTGGTTTTAGTTAAGTCGGACCTGTTGTGGCCAGGTCCGACATGTTTTCCTAGGTCCAGCGCTAGGTCCGACTAGCTTTGGTTAGCTCCAGCACTAGGTCCGACAAGCTTTGGTTAGCTCCAGCACTAGGTCCGACTAGCTTTGGTTAGCTCCGGCGCTAGGTCCTGCTAGCTTTGGTAAGCTTGGCTCTATGCCCTGCTAGCTTTGGCAAGGTCCGGTGCCAGATTGCAATGATTCTTCTTTTAACTTGCAATATTTAAAACTTGCTTTACACTTTTTGAAAGTTTGCTTAGTATTCTATTATTATGTTTTTGATGCATTTTGTCTGATCATGGTCGTTAATGTTTTTGCTATGGTTTGCAACATGCTTATGTGAGGTGCTCACGTAAGGTGTCATGGTTTCGGAACTAACATGAGTCAAGTCGAGGACTTGTGCTCGAAAGTATTGGTTGTTTATTCATGTGCGGGTATTGCTTGAGTTCAAGAAATAGTTTGTGACGGGATCCATTGAACTAGTCATGGGGAGCAGATGAGATTCAACAACCAAGTTCGGGAGAACTTGTGGTTGAGTTGATCGGGAGGTTGCGCACCATGTTTTAATCAAGAGCAATGCATATGAAGGTACCGTGGACATCGTTGGAAGATGTTTGCATGTATGCATGGAGTGCATGGATGTGGAAACATGGTTCCAAGGCATGATGAAGAGAAGTGGACGTAAAGATTTGGTAGGAAAGGTCCAACTGACTAGGTTATAGACTCAGGTGATGAGGACATCGCTACCATTGATACAACCACAATAGCAGCCCATTCACCTCTTGCAACTAATCAAGGTCCAATGACACGCGCTCGTGCACGTCAACTTAATTATCAGGTGAACTCATTCCTGGCTGTTAAAAATAATTATCCTTCAAATGAGAAACCATTAAAGCCTTGTGATGAATTTGTTATTATTAGGTGCTTGGGAATTGATCCAACTAGGAGGAATGGAGGGATTAATTCAATGAAGGTGGCTCCAACCGAGGGGTCCTCGTAACTGCAGCAAGTACGACATTAAAAGGGGCATAACATTAGACTCCCAAGGTTGTTTAATGCAAATAAGTACTTGCTGGAAAGGTCTCTTCATCTACATTCCATTGTATCAAGAATCAAAGGCAGATGACGCTTGAGCTACTCAGGAAAGGCCGAACAAGACTCGTGACTCCATCCTGAGTTCTAGTCTTCCTCCTTTACATGAACAACTAGCAGCCATAGGAAGAACTTGGGTTTTGTTTTTGTAATCTTAGCCGTTGCTACTTCCTTGTAACGCAAGTGTCGACGAGACCTTCCGATTACTTGAATGAGAACACCAACTTATCACACCCATGAGTGTTTGTGTGTTATCTTGTTCTTGCTTGTTCTTCGATTGCTTACAAGTTAAAGGCTATTCTTGGCACGACAAGAACAGCAACAACAGGAGCCGGTGTAACTATCCCTAAGGCACAGCACCCTTGTGGTTGTTGTAGTTGGGTAGCACAACATCGATCTCCACCCAAATAGTATTTACCAGGAGACGGTGTACTTGTCGCTCAAGGCGCCACACCATTCTAGTCTTGGTAGTCGGGCGGCCAATGTCAGCCTCCACCAAATTCATTGATCACCAACATCTCTCATCGAAAGATAGGGCATCCCCCGTACCTGTTGGATTCATCAAGTGGTATCAGATTTCAGGTTGCTTGGTGACAGATTTCCTTCTCCTTGTTCTTCATTTACCTGCTATCCACTTTTGCCTACAAAAGTTTGCTCTAAAAATCCTAAAAACACTTTGAGCCTTTTGCTTTGCTACTTTGCTCTCGACTTGTTGAATTCACGGTTTCCTTTTTGTGTCGAGTTGCTGGTCCTAAGTTTTTCACCGCTAGAGTTTTGAGTTTGTGCCACTTTGTTCTCAGTCCATTTTCATTACCTACCTAAAGTTAGGAGAAAAGGCGAGTGCAAAAGAAAAGCCGCACGGATCAGCGAGCAAAGGCACGTGCAAAGAAAGAAAAGCTGCACTGATTGAAATTGCTAGAAAAAGTTTCTCGGTACAAAAAAAGAAACAGTTTGTGTAACATTTGTTTCATCTTTCGGAGTTCAACTTGCTGTTTTGAATGTTTTGTTAAAACACAACATTCGTGCTATCTGAACATTTCTACTACAGTAAATTTAACATCAGGTGGAGTAAGACTCGCGTCTCTATCACGGGTTAGACTAGGACCAGCACAGTACCATCGTGGAACGTTTATTATACTTGTTGTGACTAATGTTGTACTATCCTTTCCTTTGTGCAACTCATTTCTAGCACCCACCTACAGCTCCACAAAATCATCTACAACACCACAAGATTGTGCTGGCAGCCACCGATTGTTGTTGTTCTTGCTATTTGCCGGCGCCTCCTGCATCATGTGGTAAGAACTTGTAAGAGCCTGATTTCTTGCTAGTGAGGAAGTGACCGTGTCCTACCACCTCTTGGCAACTGCTAGGATTAATCTACTTGTTGTTGTATTTCCATTCTTTACTAACCATGTCAGCTGATGTGAATTGGACATCTCCACATTCACCACATACGAGGGGCATCATTCAGCATTTCGAACGCCAAGTAAAGCTACACACAGATGCTCTCAACAAAGATATTCAAGTCACCAATGAATGCATTGGTCAACTAGAGTCGACAAAGATTTGCACCACACCAAGCTGACCACATTAGAAAGCACTGCTGGGGCTATTAACACTTCTCTTGCAGCAATCATTGAACGATTGGATAGGATGGAACAGGTTGGACGCGAAGAGAGGCAAAGACGTGTTGATGACAGCCATGACTCCATTGGCAGCGCTGCAAGATATGACGAGGCGGAGTATTCAGCGGATACCGAGCTTGACGATGGACCTTTCAGGTATCAACGGCAGCCACGCCGCGACCATCATGGTATGGGTGGTCGAGCCCTACGACGTGAGGTACGTGACAATGATGATTCTCTACGCAGCATTAAATTCTCCATACCACCCTTTAATGGTAAAAATGATCCGGATGCATATTTGTCTTGGGAACTATCAGTAGCTCAAAAATTTTCATGACATGATTTCCCTGATGATAAAAAGGTTAGAGTTGCCACTAGTGAATTCACTGACTTTGCTTCTGTTTGGCGGCATGAGTATCAAATTAAAAATCCAGCTACCGTACCACAATCATGGAATGCTTTGAAACGAATCATGCATCCTCATTTTGTTCCTTCCTATCATGCTCGTGTCCTGCTGCATAAATTACAACAACTTAGGCAAGGCAACAAATCTGTTGAGGAATACTATTAAGAACTCCAAATAGGCATGATGCAATGTGGCCTAGTTGAAAATCAAGAGGCCGCAATGGCTATGTTTATGGGTGGTTTAACAAGAGAAATTCAGGACACATTGGCTTATAAGGAATACACTAACGTCAATCGATTATTCCATCTCGATTATAAGGCTGAAGGAGAAGTGCAGGGACAATGCACAATAACTAACATTTCTGCAGGTCGAACTAACTCATGGCAGTCCCGCTCAAGTGCTACTGGTCTTAAGCATGATTCTCTGGATGATGCTTGCAATCGGTTGCCCAGGACTACCTCAAAATCAGCACCTTCGCATGCTATCGAGATAACAAAAGGATCAACCCAAGTTGCAGCCAACACTTCTTCTTCCATCGCTTCCACCCGGAGAACAAATGACATTCAATGCCTCCAGTGCAAGGGTTTTGGGCACCTACGAAGGCACTGCCCAAGCAAGAATGAGCTGATTATACGAGAGAATGGTGAGTACTCATCCGCTAGATATTTAGTTGATAAAACATATGCCATGCTTGCTGCACAAGATGCAGGAAAGAAGAATGATGACGAAGAGCACATTGCAGCTGATCATGCTGACCACTATGAGAGTCTTGTTGTGAGGCGTGTCTTGAGTGCCCAAATGATCAAAGCTGAATAGAACCAGCGACACAATCTATTCCAAACTAAGTGTGTAGTTCTGGAATAATCATGTCGCATTATTATTGATGGAGGAAGCTGCAACAATTTAGAAAGTGTTGCCATGGTAGAGAAGCTTGGGATGACAACACTTCCACATCCACATCC
Organism: Tuctoria greenei; assembly: GCA_036927565.1. Lineage (NCBI taxonomy): Eukaryota > Viridiplantae > Streptophyta > Magnoliopsida > Poales > Poaceae > Tuctoria > Tuctoria greenei. The sequence continues at coordinate 163,225,529 of JAYESD010000002.1, read as the reverse complement.
CTACTACATCCAATGGTTCAACGATAGTGGGAAGCTTAAGGTAACACGTCTGGTTCGTGTCAAATTTGCAATTCGTTCCTACCATGATTACATTGATTGTGATGTGGTACCTATGCAAGCTTGCTCTATGCTATTTGGTCGACCTTGGCAATTTGATAAAGATACATTACATCATGGAAAATCAAATCAATACTCTTTCATGCTTAATGAGGAGAAGCTTGTTTTGCACCCTATGTCTCCTGATGCTATTTTGAAGGATGACATTGCTAGAGCTTGCAAAGAGAAAAATAAGAAATCTACTCAAAATGAAAATTCAAATGTTGCGAAGGAATTGGTACACTCTAAGGCTGACAATTCAAAATCTGCTCATGTGAAGAAGAATGAAATAAAATTGAAGAGTGCTTGTTTTCTTGCTTCCAAATCTGATTTGTTTGAATTAAAAAATAATGCTGCAATCTGCTATGTGTTTGCTTGCATAGAAGCTTTGTTCTCACTTCACGACGAACCATATGCTTTGCCCCCTGTTGTCACTAAGCTTTTGCAGAAATACGCTGATGTGTTTCCACAAGAAGTACCGGCCGGGCTGCCACCATTGAGAGGGATTGAACATCAGATTGACCTCATCCCGGGGCTTCTTTGACATACCGAGCACCATACAGGACCAACCTGGAGGAGACTAAGGAGATTCAGCGACAAGTACAGGAATTACTCGACAAAGGTTATCTGCGTGAGACCCTTAGTCCTTGCTCTGTTCCTATTCTTTTGGTTCCGAAGAAAGATGGATCATGGCGCATGTGTGTAGATTGTCGAGCAATTAATAACATTACCATTAGATATTGTCATCCTATTCCTAGGTTAGATGATATGCTTGATGAACTTAGTGGTTCGGTGATTTTCTCTAAAATTGAATTGCGTAGTGGATACCATCAAATTCGCATGAATCTAGGTGATGAATGGAAAACAACATTTAAAACAAAGTTCGGTTTGTATGAGTGGTTAGTCATGCCTTTTGGTCTCACGAATGCACCTAGCACTTTTATGAGATTAATGAATGAGGTTTTATGTGCTTTTATTGGAAGATTTGTGGTAGTATATTTTGATGACATCTTGATCTATAGCACACCTCTAGAAGGGCATCTTGATCATCTCCGTTCCGTTTTCAATGCTTTACGTGATGCATGCTTATTTGGTAACATTGACAAGTGCACCTTTTGCACGGATAGAGTCTCTTTTCTTAGCTATGTTGTAACAACACAGGGAATTAAAGTCGATCAAGCCAAGGTGGAGGCGATACACAGCTTGACTCCTACCACAGTCACACAAGTACGAAGCTTTCTCGGTCTTGCTGGATTCTATCATTGTTTTGTGAAAGACTTCAGCACCATAGCAGGCCCACTGCATGAGCTTACAAAGAAGGGTGCTCCATTCATATGGGGCAAGGCGCGAGAGGTTGCATTTGCAACTTTGAAAAATAGGTTAACTCATACACCCATTCTCCAATTACCATATTTCAGTAAGACTTTTGAATCGGAATGTGATGCCAGTGGTATTGGATTGGGAGGTGTCTGGTTGCAAGATGGGAAATCTATTGCTTATTTTAGTGAGAAATTGAATGGGCCTACTCTGAACTATTCCACTTACGATAAAGAATTATATGCACTAGTACGAACTTTGAAAACATGGAAACATTATTAATGGCCTAAAGAATTTGTTATACATTCTGATCATGAATCTTTGAAGCACATTAAGAGCCAAACTAATCCGAACCGTAGGCATGCCAAGTGGGTAGAATTCATTGAGTCCTTTGCTTATGTCATCAAACACAAGAAAGGAAAAGATAATGTCTTTTCAGATGCCTTATCTCGCCATTATAATATGTTTTCCAACCTTGATTTTAAGATTTTTTGCTTGGAAAAAATTAAAGAACAATATGCTTTTGATGCTGATTTCAAAGATGTGCTGTTGCAATGTAAAGAAGGAAAAACATGGAACAAGTTTGTTCTCACTAATGGTTTTGTGTTTCAAGCTAACAAATTGTGCATTCTAGCTGGTTCTGTGTGTATCTTACTATGGCAGCAAGCACATGGTGGAGGGTTGATGGGACACATTGGTGTCAAGAAGATCGAAGACATCCTAGCAAGCCATTTATTTTGGCCAAAGATGAGAAGAGATGTGGAGCGATTTGTTGCTCGTTGCACCACCTGTCAAAAAGCTAAGTCCCGTCTTAATCCACATGGTTTATACATGCCTCTCCCTATTCCTAGTGCTCCATGGGAGGATGTTTCTATGCATTTTGTCTTAGGATTGCCTAGAACAAAGAAGGGGAGGGGTAGTATTTTTGTTGTTGTGGACAGATTTTCTAAAATGGCACACTTCATACCATGCCACAAAATTTATGATGATACCCATATCGCTGATTTGTTCTTTTGAGAAGTTGTTCGTTTGCATGGGGTTCCAAACACTATTAGTTCAGATAGAGATGCCAAATTTCTTAGTCATTTTTAGAAAACCTTATGGGCTAAGTTGGGGACAAAATTGCTCTTTTCTACCACTTGTCACCCTCAAACTGATGGAGAGACCGAAGTAGTGAACCATAGTTTATCTACCATGCTTAGGGCTGTTCTGTAACATAACATTAAATTATGGGAAGAATGTTTGAATTTGCTTACAATCGTTTGTTGCATTCTACTACTAAATTGTGCCCTTTTCAGATTGTATATGGTTTTATCCCTTGTGCTCCCATTGATCTTTTGGCTCTGCCACCTTCAGAGAAATTGAATTTTGATGCTTCTCGCCATGCTGAATTAATTGTTCAAATGCATGAGCAAACTAAAGCAAACATTGAGAGCATGAATGCTAAGTATCAACAAGCCAGTAGCAAGGGTAGAAAGCATGTTACTTTTGAACCTGGTGATTTGGTCTTGGTGCATTTGAGAAAGGATGGATTTCTTGAGTTGAGAAAATCTAAATTGCTACCTAGAGCTGCTGGACCCTTCAAAGTGCTTCAAAAAATTAATGATAATACATATGAAATTAAGTTGCCTGCACATTTTGGGGTTACTTCCTCTTTTAATATTGTGGATTTGAAACCATATGTGGGCGAGGAAGACACATTTGAGTCAAAGACAACTTAATTGCAAGAAGGGGAGGATGATAAGGACATCGCTACCGTTGATACAACCATAATAGCAGCCCATTCACCACTTGCAACTAATCAAGGTCCAATGACACGCGCTCGTGCACGTCAACTTAATTATCAGGTGAACTCATTCCTAGCTGTTCAAAATAATTATCCTTCAAATGGGGAACTATTAAAGCCTTGTGATGACTTTGTTATTATCAGGTGCTTGGAAATTGATCCAGCTAGGAGGAATGGAGAGATTAATGCAATGAAGGCTGCTCCACCCGAGGGGTCCTCGTAACTGCAGCAAGTACCAACATAAAAGGGGGATACTTTCAACTCCCAAGGTTTTTTGAAGCAAATAATAACTTGCTGGAAATGTATATTTGTCTACTTTCCATTGGATCAAGAATCAAAGGCAGATGACGCTTGAGCTGCTCAGGAAAGGCCGAACAAGACTCGTGACTCCATCCTAAGTTCTAGTCTTCCTCCTCTATATAAACAATTAGCAGCCATAGGAAGAACTTCCGTTTTGTTTTCTATATTTTTAGCCATTGCTACTTCCTTGTAACGCAAGTGTCGACGAGACCTTCCGATTACTTGAATCAAAACCCCAACTTATGACACCATGAGTGTTTGTTTCTTATCTAGTTCTTGCATATTCTTCGATTGCTTGCAGGTTCAAGGCTATTCTTGGCACGGCAAGAACAGCAACAATAGGAGCCGGTGTAACTATCGCTAAGGCGCAACACCCTTGTGGTTGTTGTAGTTGGCTAGAACAACATCGACCTCCACCCAAATCATAGTTACTAGGAGACGGTGTAAATGTCGCTAAAGGCGCCACACCATTATGGTTGTGGTACTCGGGCAGCCAACGTCAACCTCCACCAAATTCATTCGCCACCAACATCTCTCATCGAAAGATAGGGCATCCCCCATACCTATTGGGTTCATTATTAGGCTGCGGCTGAGTCGTGTTTGACTCAAATATGGAAAGATTTGAGTTGGTTATGATAGGTTTCCGTGCTGGTCACGAAGTTGAGTTACTTTTAGGAATGTGGCATACGTTCGTAAGGTGTTTGGAAGTCTTAAGATTGCTTCTACGTGCGTATAGAAGAAGCTTGAGCAGTTATGGAAAGTTTCGGAGGAATCTGAGTAAGATACGAGTCATAGTTTGGTTTGGGTTGATCTCATGGCTGGTTATATCAGCAAGGGAGGCCAGAGCTCTTGGAGCACGGACATTTGGCTGTTCCTCTGGTGTTATATTGAATAAAGATCATAGTTTAAAGGAACTTTTGTGCCTTGATCGTCCGACTTGTTTCAGACAAGTTTTTCTCGTCAAGTTTCAGGACAACACTACCTTGCTTTGGTGGTTTTGTCATACCTTGTGTTTCACAGGTCCAATTGACATGATTCTTTTTGGGTTGTCTTTACAACTTGAGTATATATCATCTGTGAAAATTTCAAGGTCATTGGATTTGTGGTTTCTGATCTACACGAGTTTCTTTGCAGTGTTCCAGAACTGTTTTTTGCTCAGTAGGACAGATTGACTCTCGTTTGATCTTTCGACTTGAGTTATTTTTGACAGATTTTCGTGATTCTTGTTGTGACGTCTTTGTGACTTGATTCTCCACCATTTATACTGGTTTTGTCACAATAGCTGACTTTTAGATTAGTCGCACACATGATTTCTTTAACAGATCAATTTTTCTGTCGAGGGGTTTTTGTTGCTTCCACTGGAAAAGCTATAATCTACCATTCACCTCCCCCTCTGGTAGCTTTTCATATGCTCTTCGATCCTACAATTGGTATCAGAGCCACTGTGCTCTAATCTTTGTGATTGTCACGTGTTTTGAATAATCGTCATGGATAAATACTCCGCCAAACCTTGTGTGTTTAGTGGTATTGATTTTCAGGTTTGGAAGGCACGCATGGAGGCTTTCATCCAGGCGCAAGGCTTTTGCAATATGATAAAAGGTGTACAAGCCTTACAAAGTGCCGCCAAACGATCAAGTTACACCTACAAATATGAGAGATGTCGATAGTAACAACAAGGCTCAGAACTACAAGGACTAACTCAAAGCGACTTCGATCGTGTTGCTCACCTCCAATCTGCGTACAATGTTTGGAAAGCTCTATGTGATTACCACGAATGATCCAGCACGATCAAGGAGGTAAGGCAAGACATGTTTAAAAAGGAGTACATGCGCTTTGAGATGCAACCACATGAGTCCATTGACAACCTCTTTGCTCGCTTTAATAAAATTCTCAACAACTTGCTGATGAGGTCATCCCTAACACTTTACCATCTTTTCCTATTCATGATATGGCTGGGCCAGTTGACGTTCAACCTGAATTCAATGAACCCCATATTGGACCCATTACAAGAGCTCGTGCCAAATTATTAGAACACCAGGTGAATACTCTCCAAGTCGAATACAATATTGTTACAAATGAGAATTTTATATTACCTAAGTCTTTGCATGTTTGCATGATCAGATTTGAAGCTGATGCATCAATAGCAAGTGGAGGAGAGGAGATATGTGAAGATTGTTGCAAGTTGGATGCCCACATCAAGTAGTACATGGGAGAGGACAGGAAGGCAGGAGAACTACCAATAAAGAATTGAACATGGAAATCAATTCAATTTTGGATATGGCAACCAGAAGCTCTAAAATTTAATCAGTCGCAGATTCCTCTCCTAGAATCCGAACACTACAGATAAATATCTGTTGGAAAGATAACTCCAAATACTTTCCAATAAGTATGGCCTCAGTTTATGGGAAGGCATATACAGGTCGTGGCAACCAAATAAAGTTGACAATCACTTCTATTTCCTTCAAAATAGAGTCTGTTTTATTTAGGGAAGTTGGGCCTCTGATTTATTTGTTACCAAACATAGTTTGGATATCCAGGAGTCCCATATATACTCTTGTAGGACGTGGCTTTAGCAGAGGATGAACAAGTGATGATGACATCACTACCGTTGATACAACCACAATAGTAGTAGATTCACCACTTGCAGCTAATCAAGGTCCAGCGACTGCGCTCGTTCACGTCCACTTAATTATCAGGTGCTTGGGAATTGATCCAGCTAGGAGGAATGGAGGGATTAATGTGATAAAGGCTGCTCCACCCGAGGGGTCCTCATAACTGCAGCAAGTACTAGCTTAAAAGGGGCATAACTTTCAACTCTTCGTCTACTTTCTATTGGATCAAGAATCAAAGATAGATGACGAGTGAGCTGCTCATAAAAGGCCGAACAAGACTCGTGACTCCATCCTGAGTTCTAGTCTTCCTTCTCTTTATAAACAACTAGCAGACATAGGAAGAACTTGGGTTTTGTTTTATGGAAATTTAGCCATTGCTACTTCCTTGTAACACAAGTGTTGAGGAGACCTTGCGATTACTTGAGTCAGAACCCTGACTTATCACACCTGTGAGTGTTTGCTTGTTATCTTGTTCTTGCTTGTTCTTCAATTGCTTGCAGGTTCAAGGCTGTTCTTGGCATGGCAAGAACAGCAACAACATGAGTCGGTGTAACTATCGCCAAGGCGCAACATCATTGTGGTTGTTATAGTTGGGTAGCACAACGTCGAACTCCAGCCAAATCGTAGTTATCAGGAGCCGATGTAACAGTCACTCAAGGCGCCACGCCATTCTGGTTGTGGTAGTCGGGCAGCCAACGTCTACCTCCACCAAATTCATTCATCACCAACATCTCTCATTGAAAGATAGGGCATCTGTCCTACCCGTAGGGTTCATCAAGATGCTTGCCTGGGCAGTCCCTTCGCAGGTGCCCAAAACCTTTGCACTGGAGGCATTTAATATTTCTGTTCTCCTGGTGGAAGCAATGAAAAAAGAAGTGTTGGCTGCAGCTTGGGTGGATCCTTTTGTTGTCTCGATTGCGCGCAAAGGTGGTGATTTCGATGTAGTCTTGGGCAACCGATTGGAAGCATCATCCAGAGAATCATGCTTAGTACCAGAAGCACTTAAGCGGGACTTCCATGAGGTAGTTCGACCTGCAGAAAAGTTATGTCACACCTGATTTTATTAAACATAAAACAAGCTGCAAAATACATGTATGCCAGGATCAGTTTCACCATACATGTATGACAAAAAGTGATAAACAGTTCTATATCGCATACAAATAACATTTCTACCTTTAAAAGAGTTTTGAAACAGCAGCAGAAGAGGAGAAACTCTAGGGCAACCACGGGAAAAATCGACTGGTAGCAACACGACCTTCTATGCACCATCTTCAATAGGACTTGTGTTCGTTGAATCTTCTTTTCACTGAGCAGCATTTATGAAAAACATAATGGCAAGCGCATGAGTACATAGAGTACTCAACAAGTGTGGGAAATAAATGACATGAAGGCCAATCAAAAGGAAAGGATGATAGTGGATTAAGCACTAAGCATTAAACCTAACCTTAGCTTTCATTAGCAACCTACATCTAGGTGAATAATTGCAATCATAACAGAATAATAAATGAATAACTCATACCAATGTCCATTCTCAACCATCATCCCAACCATTGACTAATTATGAATTGGACACCAAGGTGCTCTTGTCTGTGAGCACGGCTATCATGACAGTTTTCCAATCTCTACGGAGAATGAATCTTTTACCCACAAGCCATGATTTCATCCCCTGTTGCCAGGTGGACTAAATGAACCTCCGCGATGCCTGTTGTGATCAACCACATTAAACACTTTCGTAGGTGTGTGGCTAGTAGATCACTACGAGGTCTTTATAAAAGATTCTCCCAACGCGTACTAGCCCTCTAAGGTTTCACCCCTGTACAAAAGTGTGAACTGTTACACCGCGTCTCAACACCCCAGTTGGCCCCTCTTGAGCCATGCGGATCCCAAGGAAGTAAACCCTGAACCAATTCCCCGGACTATCGAACCACCAATACTACGCCGGGAGAGGCCTAATTAGTCGACCAAGCTGCCCCATACTCAATATTGTGGTGATAATATAAAGCTTAGTGACTTTCTTCATAAACCGGTCCTTAAAATACGGCAAGGTTCATACCCCAAAACCCGAGTCTCATGCATACTGCACCATAGCGTTCAAACCAATCCGCCAGATTCCTATCCACTATAACTCATTTTCCATATCTCAATAAATAATCATAAATTGTAGGTGACATATATGATCAATATTTCCCCCATCTATCACGCATGGCTAAACGTAAATCAATACCCTAAGTACCACCATTTCCATCCCGAGCGACAAGAAATTATATGGAACGGAAAATAAAATAGGAATCACATTAATTTAAACATGCAACTAACTATAATCCCTAAAGTAGACACAAGATGGTCAAGAGAACTTGCCTGTTTTTATATAGTGCTTAGTTCTTCTACAATGAACTCTTGATCTTCACATCTTCATGTCGCTTTGGTCGAGATACGAACGCGCATAAACTATCATCAAAAGAGAAATAAAAACAATCAAGAACAATACACCATAAAAGCAACACAAATATTATTATTGGATATGTTACATAATAGTTTAAATGAAAGTTATGAGCGATTCATTATGTTATATTAAGAGTATTAATCATAAATGGTGTACTTTATGGTAATTATTCAAATGACAAAATGAATTATATTATTAATTCACGGTTTTATGAGAAAGTTGGATATATTTATACGTTTATACTATTTCATATTTATTGCTAAGGATTTTCATTAATTTATTAAATTATATAGGCTAGAGGACACTTAATATGCATAATCGGAATTATAATATATTAATAGGCATTTTTAGTATTTTCTTATAATGATTTAATATTTATTTGTGAAAGTTTAGAATTATTTTTTAAATCAGAGATAAAATATTAGTTGTGAAATATTAATTGGACTCTAAATGTTAATAATGCCTTTCTACAATTTTTCCTAGAATTTAGGAAATTTTCTAGTATTTATTTGCAATTGTTTATGCAAGTTGAGGATTAATTAGGACTAAAATTTTAATTATAAAATACTAATTAGGCTGAAAAGATTATTATTAACTTCTTGGATTTATTATGAATTTTATGGAATTAATTTGACATTTTATACATTAACTAGGCATTAATCTTGTTTAGTAAATCTGGAAAACAATTAATTAATAATGAAAGGAATTATTGTGGTGAAAACAGAAATAATAAGTTGATTAGGGGCTCTGATGTAAAAGACAAGGGTTTGCTTTATTAGGTCAAGAGAGTATAGGGTCTTTACTGCAAATTTTGCCTTTTTTCTATTTTTCTTATTTGTTTTTCTAATGGAAAAGGTATGGAATATGTTTATGGATATATGGGCCAAGGCTGGGGTGTGGTCTACGATGGACCGAATGGTGCATCCCTTCACTGATCTAATCGGGCCCATTGATTTGGGATCCGACGGCCAAGGAAGGCCCAACGGGGGGAGCGGGGCCGGCGGCCCTTGGCGGCGGCGCCATGGCCGGACTCTCACCGGAGTTGCTAGATTCTGCACTCCAGGGACCAAACGCGACAAAGAAAAGGACAAGGAGAAAGATGAGAGGGCGGCCAACTCACCTGTGGTGACGAGCACACGCAAAATTGGTCGGGGACGACGAGCGATGGTGGTGCGCGGCGGAGATCTTTCGGTGACTCAGGGAGGCATCAAGGGCGGCGAAACCCATCACGTGCAGGTCCCCTAGGCGCATTGTGGCACTACGGTGCTGATCATGCCTTCGGTGGCTGCCGGATTGACGTGAATTCACGAACATCGAGCTCCCATCGGCATAAATGGTGATGGACATGTGCTGCTAGGGTTTCAGGTGGGAGAAGGTTTGTGCGGCACGGCGGGAGACTAAATAGGGGGGAGAGGCGGTTGCGCTGTGCGGGATTTTGATGGTGGCAAGGGGCACGGGCATCATGGCGGGTGCCGCGAGATTGGGCTGAGTTAGTCCGATGGCGTGCGGGCTGGCCAGGTGGGGAGAGAAGAAAGGGAAGGAGAAGAGATGGGCCGTGGAGTAAAGTCTTGGCCCAGGGGGGTTTCTTCTTTTCTTTTTACTTCTCTTTTGTTTTGATTTTCATTTTCAAGTTTTAAGTGAATTTTCCATTGAATTCAAAGCTCACACCAAAATGCACAAGTAAGGATTGTTTTCTTAATCACAAAAGTTATTAAAGGAGTAATTTCTTTTATTTATATTTATTTATTTACATATTGTTTATTTTATCATTCCTAATTTATTTATTTGCATTTTATTAGTTTTTGAAAATGCGGGTGTGACAACTCTACCCCCCTTAAACGGAATCTCGCCCCGAGATTCTATGATGCTGGATGAAGATTTGGACTAGGTTTTAACCAATTGATAAACTATATTATGATTATTATGTTTTCTTTAGAAAACAAATGTTATTATTATTATCTAATGTCATTCCAATACTTTTAGAAGTTTTAAGATTTCACACAACGGGATGCGTAATGACAAAATACATTTCGTCCTAAATTGATTTTTATGAAACGTATCATTACCACAATTTTAGATCTTATATTATTATTGTTTGTGTTATTATTATTTTTCTTATTTTTTATTATATTGATTTTCTTATCAACATTATTATGATTTTGAACACAGATATACAAAGGCTGCTAGTGTTTTCTTTGTCGTACCTTGATTTTGTTTCAAACGTATTCTCTATCAATTGGAATCTGCATTGTCCACGCTTAAACGCTTTGGATGCAATATGTTAAATTGGTTTAATTAAAAGGTACAACACTATATATGTTCTTCTACATTATTTATTACTATTATTTCGAACTTGGCCTTAATTTCCATCGTGGTTTGAATTTTTAAAATCTTTCATTTCAAATGCATGGTCATCATTAATAGATTTATTGTTATTAATGTTATTATTATTTCTTTTCCCATTTGTTAAATACGGTGGTTACAATCCCACCCACCTTGCAAGGAATCTCGCCCCCGAGATTCAAATGGGTTGCACGAAAGAGGGAGGATATGATTTACTATCAATCGGCTACCCCCCTTAAACAGACAAATGTTATAATATATTGTTGTTACAATATATCAAGCAATGTGTTCTAATTTTGCTGTGATGAAGGCATGGGCTTCACTTGCTAGCCAAAGGGAACCTAAGCAAGTGATGTGTCATAATCTTCAAGAGTCTTCTTCTTACTTCACATTGTCCTCATACATCGATCTTCATGCTTGTGTCAGATGAGTCTTCTTGAGCGAGGTCTCTAAGAGGTCCATTCTAACTATGGTCATGTGCCTAGAGTTGATATATAGATCTGGTACCACTTTGTCACACTCGGTTTTATTAAACATAAAACCAGTTGCGAAATACATGTATGCCAAGATCAGTTTCACCATACATGTATGACAAAAAGTGATAAACAGATCTATATCGCATACAAACAACATTTTTACCTTTAAAAGAGTTTTAAAACAGCAGCAGAAGAGGAGAAATTCTAGGGGAACCACAGGCAAAATCGACTGGCAGCAATGCGACCTTCTATGCACCATCTTCATTAGGACTTGTCTTCGTTGAATATTCATTTCACTAAGCAACATTTATGAAAAACATAATGGCAAGCGCATGAGTACATAGAGTACGCAGCAAGTGTGGGAAATAAATGACATGAAGGCTAATCAAAAGGAAAGGCTGATAGTGGATTAAGGAGTAAGTATTAAACCAAACCTTAGATTTCATTAGCAACCTACATCTAGGTGAATAATCCCAACCATAATAGAATAATAAATGAATAACCCATACCAATGTACATTCCCAACTATCATTCCAACCAATGGCTAATTATGAATAGGACACCAAGCTGCTCTCGTCCGTGAGCACGGCTATCATGACAGTTTTCCAATCTATGCAGAGAATGTATCCTCTACCCACAAGAAATGATTTCATCCGCTGTTGCTAGGTGGACTAAATGAACCTTCGTGATGCCTGTGGTGATCAACTACGTTACACACTTTCGTAGGTGTGTGGCCAGGAGATCACTACGACGTCTTTACAAAGGATTCACCGGACGCATACTAGCACTCTGAGGTTTCACCCCTGTACAAATGTGTGAGCCGCTACACCGCGTTTCAACACCCCAGCTGCCTACCTTGATCCATGCGGATCCCAAGGTAGTAAACCCTTAACACATTCTCCGCACTATCCAACCACCAATACTACATCGGGAGAGGCCTAACTAATCGACCAAGCTGTCCCATACTCAGTCTTGTGATGATACTATAAAGCTTAGTATCTTTCTCCATAAACCAGTCCTTAGAATCTGTCAAAGTTCATACCAAAAAACCCGAGTCTCGTGCATACTGCACCATACCGTTCAAACCGGACCGCCAGATTCCTGTCCACTACAACTCATATTCCATATCTCAATAAATAATCATAAATTGTAGGTGACATATATAATCAATATTTCCCTCATCTATTATGCATGGCTAAGCGTAAATCAATACCCTAAGTACCACCATTTCAATCCTGAGCGACAAGGAATTATTTGGAACGGAAAATAAAAAAATTATTCACATTAATTTAAACATGCGACTAACTATAATCCCTAAAATAGGCACAAGATGGTCAAGAGCACTTGCCTGTTTTTATATAGCTACTCAGTTCTTCTCCAATGAACTCTTGATCTTCACATCTTCATGTCACTTTGGTCGAGATACGAATGTGCATAAACTACCGTCAAAAGAGAAATAAAAACAATCAAGAACAATACACCATACAAGCAACACAAATATTATTATTGGATATGTTACAATAATAGTTTAAATCAAAGTTACGAGCAATTCATTAAGTTCTATTAAGAGTACTAATCATAAATGGTGTACTTTATGCTAATTCTTCAAATGACAAAATGAATTATATTATTAAATCATTGTTTTATAAGGAAGTTGGATATATTTATAGGTTTATATTATTTCATATTTATTGCTAAGAATTTTCATTAATTTTAGTAAATTATATACGTTAAAGGACACTAAATATGCATAATTAGAATTATAATATATTAATAGGAATTTTTAGTATTTTTCATATAATGATTTCATATTTATTTGAGCAAGTTTAGAATTTTTTATAATTAATTTAGAGACAAAATATTAGTTGTAAAATATTAATCAGACTCTAAATGTTAATAATGCCTTTCTACAATTTTTCCTGAAATTTAGGAAATTTTCTTGTATTTATTTGCAATTAGTTATGCAAGTTGAGGATTAATCAGGACTAAAATTTTAATTATAAAATACTAACTAGGCTGGAAATATTATTATTAACTTCTTGGATTTATTATGAATTTTGTGGACTTAATTTGATATTTTATACATTAACTAGGCATTAATCTTGTTTATTAAATTTGGAAAACAATTAATTAATAATGAAAGACATGATTGTGGTGAAAACAGAAATAATAAGTTGATTAGGGGCTCCGATGTAAAAATCTAGGTTTTTCTTTATTAGATCAAGAGAGTATAGGGTCTTAACTGCAAATTTTGCCTTTTTCTATTTTTCTTATTTGTTTTTCTAATGGAAAAGGTATGGAATATGTTTATGGATCTATGGGCCAAGGCTGGGGTGTGGTCCACGGTGGACCGAAGCATGCACCCCTTCGCTGATCTAATCGGGCCCATTGATTTAGGATCCGACGGCCAAGGGAGGCCCGACGGGGGCAGCGGTGGCCGGCGGCCCTTGGCGGCGGCGTAATGGCCGGACTCTCGCCGGAGTTGCCGGATTCGGTGCTCCGGGGACCAAACTCGACGGAGAAAAGGACAGGGAGAAAGAGGAGAGGGCGGGCAACTCACCTATGGTGATGAGCGCATGGAAAATCGGTCGGGGACGGCGAGCGACGGTGGCATCGAGCTCCGATCGGCATAAATGGTGATGGACATGTGCGACTATGGTTTCAGGTGGGAGAAGGTTCGTGCTGCGTGGCCGAAAATTAAATAGGGGGAGAGGCGGTTGCGCTTTGCGGGATTTAGATGGTGGCAAGGGGCACGGGCATCATGGCGGGTGCCGCGCGCGGGCGGGCACGATGTATCGCGGAGGCGACGACTAGAGGCGACAGTTGGGGAAGAACGCATTGACGGGTGGGCCCTGCATGCAGAGAGAGATGAGAGGGAAGGAGGGGGCGCGACTGGGCTGAGATGGGCCGGTGGCGTGCGGGCTAAACCAGGTGGGGAGAGAAGAAAGAGAAGGGGAAGAGATGGGCCGCAGAGTAAAGTCTTGGCCCAGGGGGTTTTCTTCTTTTCTCTTTCCTTCTCTTTTTATTTGATTTTCATTTTCAAGTATTAAGCGAATTTTCCATCGAATTCAAAGCTCACACCAAAATGCACAAGTAAGGAATGTTTTCTTAATCACAAAAGTTATTAAAAGAGTGGTTTCTTTTATTTCTATTTATTTATTTACTTATTATTTATTTTATTATTCCTAATTCTATTTGATTTGAATTTTATTAGTTTTTTAAAATGCGGGTGTGACATGTTAGTTCTTATGCGTCGTCTCTGCACTTCTCTTTCAGCCTTACAAGCAAGATGGAATAATCGAGTGACGTTAGTGTATTCCTTATAAACCAATATGTCTTGAATTTCTCTTGTTAAACCAACCATAAACCTAGCCATTGCGGCCTCTTCATTTCAACTAGGCCACAACACATCATGCCTATTTGAAGTTCTTGATAGTATTCCTCAATAGATTTGTTGCCTTGCCTAAGTTGTTGTAATTTATGCAACAGGTCACGAGCATGATAGGAAGGAACAAAACAACGACCCATGATTCATTTCAAGGCATTCCAAGTTTCTGGTACGGTAGCTGGATTTTTAGTTTGATACTCCTGCCACTAAACAGAAGCAAAGTCAATAAATTCACTAGTGGCAGCTCTAACCTTTTTATCATCAGGGAAATTATGGCATGCAAATTTTTGATCTACTGATAATTCAACTGGCAGATATGCATCCGGATCATATTTACCATCAAAGGGTGGTATGGAGAATTTAATGCCGCGTAGGGAATCATCATTGTCACGTACGTCACGTTGTAGGGCTCGACCACCCATACCATGGTGGTCGCGATGTGGCTGCCATCGATACCTGAAAGG
Source organism: Tuctoria greenei (assembly GCA_036927565.1). Lineage (NCBI taxonomy): Eukaryota > Viridiplantae > Streptophyta > Magnoliopsida > Poales > Poaceae > Tuctoria > Tuctoria greenei. The sequence continues at coordinate 163,210,304 of JAYESD010000002.1, read as the reverse complement.
TCCATCATCAGGCTTGGTATCCGCTGAATACTCCACCTAGTCATATCTTGCAGCGCTGCTAATGGAGTCGTGGCTGTCATCAACACGTCTTTGCCTCTCTTCGCATCCAACCTTTTCTATCCCCTCCACATCGCTCAATGATCTCTCTTCTGTCCCTCATTTCACTTTGGAATTGCCCAGCTCAATGTCAGGGTGGAGCAGCATCTACAGATCGACGCTTAGGCTGTGAGCACCAAAGGATGGCTAAGGAGGAAGCAGCAACGGGGAGCCAGGAACCAAAGCTTGATGAGCAGGGGAGCAAGCAGCAATCACGATACTACGGTGGCGGCAAGCTGCAGCTGCATAACGACGTGACGTCCGAGCCGCCGCGCTCGACGCGCATGCGGCAGGGCTGGACGAGGTGCACAGGTGAATGCAGCAGCAACGTGTTCATCGTCTTGCAGGATGGCAGAAGCATGTTCATCGCTTCCCAGAAATGCATGCACGAGAACAGCAGGCAGGCACGAGAACGGCCCTCATGGCGCCGCATCTACAATGGCGGCGGCGGTAGCATCAGGAGCTGGAGGAGGAGGCATGGGTGGATAGGGCGGCGACTCGCACGAGGACGACTTGGTGATGTCGGGGTTCCGTTTCCACCCGACCGAGGAGGAGCTCATCGAGTTCTACCTCCAGCAGAAGGTGGAGGGCAAGCGCTTCAACGTCGAGCTCATCACCTTCGTCGATCTCTACCTCTACGACCCATGGGAGCTCCCTGGTCTGCCTGATGCTCTCTAACACTTATTAGCTCGCACCTTATATATTAACTAGCTACCTCCTAATTATCAGCTGTTCGATCTCATCCCTTTTCATCCTTTCAATCAAACAAGATACAAGGTTCATCCCATCCTTATAAACAAACATCGAGATGGAATCATTCTGTTCCTAAAATCTAGGATGGATTCATCCCATACCTTCTGATGCTAAAACCAAACACACCCTAAAATGAAAGAAAAAAAATGAGCTCACCTCGGAGGCATCGGGGGCCGGGGGCGACGGGGGCGCGGCGGTCCGGGGCGGCGGGGGCGCAGCGAGCTGAGCCGGGGGCGCGGCGGACTGGGGGCGGCGAGCAGTGGCGGCGGCGGGGTGGTGACGGCGCAGTAGCGGGCCGACGGCAGGGCGGCGACGGCGAGCCGGCGGCGTGGCACGGCAGGGCGGCGGGCAGGCGGCGAGGCGCGGAGGGCGGCGGGGCTGTGTGTTGAGTGGACGTGAATGAACCGTTGGGGTCAGGATAAAAGCCCTTATTTGCGACGGCCTCCTAAATTGCGACGACCCCACCATACAGCCGTCGCAATTAAGGTTACTTCCGACTGCCTCTTTAGCAGCCGCCGCAAATAAACATTTATTTGCGACGGTCCTAGGGTTGTCCATCGCAAATAAGTTGTTATTTGCGATGGCTTTATGGTCGGCCGTCGCAAATTAGGTGTTATTTGCAACGGCCCCGTTATTTGCGATGGCCAAAGGCGGGCTGTCGCAATTTAATCTATTTGCAACGGGTGGCCACCGCAAATAAATATAGCCGTCGCAAATGATCGCGTTTCCTGTAGTGCAATCGCTCAATGATTGCTGCAAGAGAAGTGTTAATAGCCCCACCAGTGCTTTGTAATGTGGTCAGCTTTGGTGCAAATCTGCATCGACTCTAATTGACCAATGCGTTCATTGGTGACATGAATATCGTCGTTGAGGGCATCCGTGTACAGCTTTACTCGGCATTCGAAATGTTGAATGATGGCCCTCGTATGTGGTGAATGTGGAGATATCGCATTCGCATCCGCTGACATGGTTAGTACAAAAAGGAAATACAACAGCAAGCAACTTAATCCTAGCAGTTGCTAAGAGGTGGTAGGACACAATCACTTCCTCACTAGCAAGAAATCAAGCTCTTACAAGTTCTTACCACACGATGCAGGGGGCGCCGACAAACAGCAAAACAACAAGAAATGGTGGCTGCCAACACAATTCTGTGGTGTTGTAGATGATTTTGTTGAGCTGTAGGTGGCTGCTAGAAATGAGTTGCACAAAGGAATAGCTAGTACCACATTAGTCACAACAAGTTGAATAAACATTCCATGATGATACTGTGCTGGTCCTAGTCTAAACCCTGATAGAGACGCGAGCCGTTATCCACGTGATGTTAAATTTACTGTAGTAGAAAAGTTCGGACATCATGAACGTTGTGTTATAACAAAACGTTCAAAACAGAAAGTTGAACTACAAAACTTGAAACAAATGTTACACAAACTATTTTTTTTGTACTGAGAAACTTTTTCTAGCAATTTTAGTCAGTGCGGCTTTTCTTTCTTTGCACGTGCCTTTTTCTTCCTGATCCGTGTAGCTTTTCTTTTGCACGTGCCTTTTTCTCAACTTTGAGTACGTAATGAAAATGGACTGAGAACAAAGTGGCACGAACTGAAAACTCTAACGGTAAAAAACATAGGACCAGAAACTCGACACAAAAAGGCAACCATGAATTCAACAAGTCGAAAGCTAAGTAGCGAAGCAAAAGGCTCAAAGTGTTTTTAGGATTTTAAGAGCAACTTATGAAGGCAAAAGTGGACTGTAGGTAAATGAAGAACAAAGAGTAGAAATCTCTCACCGAGCAACCTGTAATATGATACCACTTGATGAACCCAACAGGTACGGGGGATGCCCTATCTTTCGATGAGAGATGTTGGTGGTGAATGAATTTTGTGGAGGTCGACGTTGGCTGCCCGACTACCACAACCAGAATGGCGTGGCGCCTTGAGCGACAGTTACATCGGCTCCTGATAACTATGATTTTGGTGGAGGTCGACGTTGTGCTACCCGACTACAACAACCACAAGGGTGCTGCACCTTACCGATAGTTACACCGGCTCCTGTCGTTGCTGTTCTTGCCGTGCCAAGAACAGCCTTGAACGTGCAAGCAATTGAAGAACAAGCAAGAACAAGATAACAAGATAACACTCACGGGTGTGATAAAATGGGGTTCGAATTCAAGTTATCGGAAGGTGTCGTCAACACTTGCGTTACAAGGAAGTAGCAATGGCTAAACTTACAGAAAAAACAAAACCTAAGTTCTTCCTATGGCTGGTAGTTGTTTATATCGAGGAGGAAGACTAGAACTCAGGATGGAGTCACGAGTCTTGTTTGGCCTTTTTTGAGCATCTCAAGCCTCATCTACCTTTGATTCTTGATCCAATGGAAAGTAGACGTGGAGACATTTCTAGCAACTACTTATTTGCATTAAACAACCTTGGGAGTTGAAATTTATGCCCCTTTTAAACCAGTACTTGGTGCAGTTACGAGGACCCCTCGGGTGGTGCAGCCTTCATTGCATTAATCCCTCCATTCCTCCTAGCTGGATCAATTCCCAAGCACCTGTTAATTAAGTTGACGTGCACGAGCGCGTGTCATTGGATCTTGATTAGCTGCAAGTGGTGAATGGGCTGCTTTTGTGGTTGTATCAACGGTAGGGATGTCCTCATCAACAAGTTCATAAAAATTCCAGAACAGAATTGCTATTTGCATTAACCTGAGATCAAATAGTCCACGTTGTTTCGATCTGGAGTATTTTTCCCTTCACCATTTTGTTGCGATTTGGTGATTCTTCCATTCTGAAAATCAAGTGTAATATGTCGTTCCATTGGGAATTTGTTGATTGCAAACTGCATCGTGGTCGGCGGCTACGAGCACAAGTGTGTGGTGTTGCGAATATCCATACGGTTGAGATCTATTGCATTGGCAGCAGGGGAACAGACGGACAGTTCGTGAGTGTCTCACAAGTTATCTTCACACCCATTGTCGTGTTCATCGATAAGATCGGGCTACCCCTCCATCATATTGGTATCAGATTCCAGCGTTTACTCGGTGAGCAATTGTCCATCCCATAGATTTGTTTTCTTTTCGTCCTATCCAGAAAAAAAGCCATAAATAAATTATACATCAGTTTAGATTTTTGCCATAGCCTAGATAACACCATTTTTTCAATTTTAGTTGTTGGTCGTCTTTCTTGTTGTAACTTAGTATTTACTTGTGTTTCAAGCAAGAAGAGTAACAAAAAAAAAGATAATAAAACAAAAGAAAAAGAGGCATATAATTTCATACTTATGTTTTAATTGTGGAGCTTATTCGGATTGAGTAATCGTGTGCCTGTTGCAACTTGCACTATTTTCTACATCCATCTTTGTTCATTGCAACACGAGCATTACTACAACATACACCATTGTTGGCCATTTCATGTCCACCATGTGTGTTCCATCTTGTTTTCTTATTCCCATACATCAGCACTAGGATTTGTGAATTGGTGTTGTTAGGTATCCCAACCAAGTTCCACCATGTACCCTGGTTTGTCGTGTGATAGGTTTGACCCTCAATATTCGCCACATCACATCCATGCAAGTTCTGCCCATAAGAGTTGGTAAGCTATATTAATTCACTTTGGAACGGTAAGATACCTTGCTTCTTTCGTTTTGAGTGAGTTGAGTGTTTTCCACATATCTATACACTTTTTATATTCTTGTGCGAGCTAACCATGTCTTCAAATGAGATTGATGTGACTCGCAAAGTGTCCTACTGATGTGGTACATTGGAATGAATATGAGGCTCTTCGTGATCCTCTTCATGAGGGTGTCCAAAATGTGGACTTGGGCCTGAAGGATGCCATTGAAACCATCTCCGATACACAACGATAAGTTACTGAAGTTCAACAAACTTTCACTGCAATGCAGCAAGCTATGACAGCTTTTCAAGCATCAGTTGATCGTCAGCAACGTCGTCAGCATGATGATGATGGTGAAGCAAGTGTACAAGGTGGTGCTCATCCTCACGCTCTGAATGCTCAGTACCGTCTAGCCTGCCAAGCTGGTGGTCATGGTAATGAAGGCCGTGTTGGAGGCCAAGCTGGTGGAGGCCGTTGATTTATTCCCCTGCGTGTGCGTTGCCAATTTGATGATCCTAATTTTGCAGAACCAGCCCATCGTGATGAAGATGGGTTGGGAAAACCAAAATTCACCATGCCCAAATTTGTGGGTTCTAATGATGTTGACGAGTATCTCAATTGGGAGCTGAAAGTGGAAAAATTATAGTGGTATGCATGAGTACACAGAGGACAAGAAAATAAAGTTAGCATCTTCTGAATTTGATGACTACGCTTTGATTTGGTGGGACAATTTAGTGCAGTCTAGAATTGAAGATGGTTTTCCACCCATTGTTACATGGAGAGCTATGAAGGAGGAGTTGCATGCTCGTTTTGTTCCACGCAACTATATTCGTTCTCTCAAAGACAGATTGCAGAATTTGCAGAAAGGCACTTTGTTTGTTGATGATTATTTTCAGGAGATGGAGTGTATGATGCAACATGCTCGAGTGCATGAACAGCCCGAACAGACAATGCAACGTTTCCTTGCTGGTTTGAGTTACAACATCAAGTCGGCATCACCAGTATTTTGACATGACAGATTTATTACATCAAGCACGTGAGGCAGAATTGCAGTTGGTTGATGATGCGAAGAAGCCATAAAAAGGGACATGAATTGTCATACATGTGGTGGCCGGGGCCACTTCAAGAAAGATTGTCGCAATAGAAAGGTTATGTTGATCATTGAAGAAACCGCTGAGTATGAGACCGGAGATGATGCTGATCCAAATTAGGTTGTTGGGGCGATGAGGATGGTTCACTGGATGCTTATGCGACACATTCACCCACTATTGTTTGCTCGCCAAAGGTGTTGAGTGTTACTCCTAGTCCTGCAGATCAGCGGTGCAATTTGTTTCAAACAAAGGCTGTTGTTGGTCCAGGTATAGTGTGCAAAGTTATTATTGATGGTTGTAGTTGTCATAATTTGGCCAGCAAAGAGCTTTGTACCAAGCTAAACCTGAAATATTTTCCGCACCCCAATCCTTATTACATTCAGGGGTTGAGTGATGGTGGAGAGATGAAGATCAGCTACATAGTGCGAGTAGAGTTTCAGATTGCACCATATAAAGATACCATTGAGTGTGATGTGGTTCCTATGACTGTATGTCACACTCTGTTGGGCAGCCCTTGGCAATATGATCGAGATGTTCGTCACAATAGGAGAGTTAACACTTATAACCTGAAGTGGAATGGTAAGGAAATTACATTGCAACCTATGACACCACAACATATTGTCAATGAGTCTCACCTGAAAATTGAAGTAAACTGTGAGAAAGAGCGTGAGAAATTAGATAGGCAAGAGATTCCACTTTCGGTGAGCGAGAGCCACAAGCCAAATCTGAGTGGTAAAAAGAAATGTGAGGGAGTGAATTCCTTAGTAATGCTAGCCACCAAATCAGATTTAAGAAAGTTTTGTGAGGATCCCGCAGCTGTACCTCTTGTGCTTATGTACAAGCATAACATTTTGTTTTCTAATGATATGACACCTCTCTCTATTGCTGTCTCTAATGTTTTACGGGAATTCAGCGATGTATTTCCGGAGGAGATCCGTGCTGGTTTGCCACCATTGCCAGGGATAGAGCATCAGATTGATTTGATTCCAGGAGCGTCGCTTCCCAATCGTGCGCCATACCGCACCAACCCTGATGAGAAAAAAAAATTCAGAAACAGGTACAAGAGCTTCTCGACAAAGGGTACATTCATGAGAGTTTATGTCCTTGTGCTATTCCTGTCATTTTAGTTCCTAAAAAAGATGGTACATGGTGCTTGCGCATAGATTGTAGAGCAATTAATAACATTACTGTTCAATATTGTCATCCTATTCCACGGTTAGAAGATATGCTAGACGAATTGAGTGGTGCTGTGTTGTTTTAAAAAATTGATTTGCATAGTGGTTATCATCAAATTAGAATGAAAGAAGGGGATGAATGGAAAACTGCTTTCAAAACGAAATTTGGATCATATAAGTGGGTAGTTATGACTTTTGGGCTAACTAATGCACCTAGTACTTTCATGAGACTAATGAACCATGTTTCGAAGCATTTTATTGGCAAGTTTGAGGTTGTCTATTTTGATGATATCCTTATTTACAGCCGCAATGAATCTGGACATATTGCTCATATTCGACATGTCTTACATGTGTTGCGTAATGCCAAGCTTTATGGTAATCTTTACAAGTGCACATTTTGCAAAGATAAAGTGATATTTTTAGGATATGTTGTTTCTGCACATGGAGTTGAGGTAGATGAATCTAAAATTTCTGCTATAAAGAATTGGCGTACTCCATTGAATGTTAGTCAAGTACGAAGCTTTCATGGTCTTGCTGGTTTCTATAGGTGTTTTGTGAAGGATTTTAGTACCATTGCTGCACCTTTGAATGAACTTAAGAAGAAAGGTGTTGACTTTCTGTGGGGCACAGCCCAAGAAAATGCTTTTGTTGAACTGAAATTCCATTTGATTGCTGCACCATTACTTGCACTTCCTGATTTCACTAAACAATTTGAGGTGGCAAGCGACGCTAGTGGACATGGTATTGGTGGTGTGTTGATGCAAGAGGGTAGACGATTGCATATTTTTCTGAAAAGATGAATGGTGCACAGTTGAATTATCCTGTATATGATAAAGAACTATATGATCTTGTTCGTGTTCTTGAGGTTTGGCAACATTATCTGTGGCCAAAAGAATTCATCATACATTCTGATCACGAGGCATTGAAATTTTTGAAAAGTCAGTCCAATTTAAATAAACGACATGCTAAACGTGTTGAATTTATTGAATATTTTCCATTCATCATTAAGTATACAAAGGGTAAAGATAATGTTTTTGCTGATGTTCTCTCTCTGAAAAGTATGTTATTGACACAATTAGATGTTAAAGTTCCTGGTTTAGAGAGTTTGTGCGACTTATATCCTACTAATCCTGATTTTTCAACACCATTTAAGTTGTCTACAGATGTGAAAGCATGGGAATAATATCATATACATAAAGGCTAGTTTAGATGTAATAAACTATGTATTCCCAAGTCCTCCGTGCGCTTGTTGTTATTGCAGGAATAACATGCTCGAGATTTGATGGGACATTTTGGACGTGACAAGACTTTTCTTATGCTTGCTGATCACTTTTATTGGCCTAAGATGAGACGTGATGTTGACATATTTGTGCGGCGATGTATTACTAGTCACAGGTCAAAGTCCAAGCTAACACCTCATGGTTTGTATACCCCTCTCCCTGCCCCTACTACACCATGGGAAGATATAAGAATAGATATTGTGTTAGTGTTGCCTAGGACCAAGAGATGACATGATTCAATTTTTGTGGTAGTTGATCGATTTTCTAAGATGTCACATTTTATAGCCTGCCACAAGAGCGACGATGCGTCGCATATTGCTAATTTGTTTTTTAGGGACATTGCGCGCTTACATGGAGTGCCGAAGACAATCATTTCTGAAAGTTGGGGAAAGTTGGGGATAATGTTATTATTCAGCACAACTTGTCACCCCCAAACTGATGGACAAATGAAGGTGGTGAAGCGCACAATTCAACGTTAGTCCGATCGATGATCAAGAAGAACCTACGAGTGTTGGAGGAGTGTTTACCACATGTGGAGTTGACAGGATCTTGGTTCCCGATCTTTCGATGAGAATAGGAGGGTTCGATTTGTGGAGGAGAAGACGTTGGCACTCCGACTACACCATCCCCAAGACGACGTGCCTTAGCGATCGGTACACCGACTCCAAAGTTGTACTGATCTTGCTGGCGCACAATCAACCTGACCAAGAGGGCCTTCGTTCCTGCAAGCAATCGAAGAACATGCAAGAACAAGAAGAACAAGCACTTATTAGTTGAATCAATCTGAAGTGGGGTTCTGAATACAAGTAGACGGGCGATCTAGTCGACACGCGCGTGTACAAGGAAGCAGCAGAAGCTAACTTACGAATAAAAAAACCCTACCAGCTAATGAGGGCGGTGGCTACTATTTATTACCTCCCTAGGGTCGTGAGGAACCCTAATCACGAGTCCCTAATGGACTCCAAACGATACATGGGCCATGGGCCCGATTTTGGTGATGCAGCACCGTGGACAGAAAAGTTCTCGGTATTAAAATAAAGATTGCGGCTGACTCCGAATAGATATGGACATGAGGCTAGATCCGTTTGAAAGTAGACTTGATAATCTTTCCAGGAAGTACTTGAACAGTCAGATCGGAGTCCATATGAAGTAGTGGTGGCTGTCACAAGTTTGTGTTGTTCTGCTGTCCAAATCCCGTCCACGCGAATTTCCTTCCCATTGGCTCCTCTCTATTGTTCCTAAGCAAAACAAGAAAGCACGTAGTTCCACGTCTAGATAAGATGGACATAAGGCCAAGAACGAGTTCACCTCATAGTTTAGTTGACGTGCACGAGCGCGAGTGATCGGACCAGAAACTGGTAGCTGAGATGGTGTGGATGTATCGAGGGTGTTGATGTCCTCATCATCCTCCCCTTCTTGCATTTGAGTCGTCCGCGACTCAAGCTCATCTTCTTCTCCCAAATATGGCTTCAGATCATGTGGATTAAGTCGTGAGTTAGCTTTTTGACATGACGTGCAGCGAGCAACGAAGTGCTCCTCGTCTCGCCTCATCCTTGGCCAAATGAAATGACCAGCAAGTATGTCCTCCGTCTTTTTCACTCCAAATTGCCCCATCAGCCCGCCTCCATGCGCTTCCTATAACAACAACAAACGAACGGAGCTAGCTGGAATGCATAACTTGTTAGCTCTAAACACATAGCCATCGATGAGGACAAATTTATTCAATGTATTTCCATCTTTACATTTCAGCAATACATCTTTAAAATCAGCATCATGTTCATATTGATCTTTAATCGTTTCTAATCCAAAAATTTTAAAGTCAAGTTGAGATAAAAGAGTATAAAATCTAGATAAAGCATCAACAGTAACATTATCCTTTCCCTTTTTATGTTTAATGACATAAGGAAAAGACTCAATAAATTCCATTCACTTAGCATGCCTACGGTTCAGTTTCCCTTGACTCCTAACATGCTTTAGTGATTCATGATCAGAATGGATAACAAATTCTTTGGGCCACAAATAATGCTGCCATGTTTCTAAAGTTTGTACAAGAGCATATAATTCCGTATCATAGGTAGAATAATTCAGAACATGCCCACTCATTTTCTTACTAAAATATGCAACAGCTTTTCCTTCTTGTAACAAAACACCACCCAATCAAATCCCACTAGCATCACATTCAAGCGCAAAAGTCTTAGGAAAATCAGGATGTTGGGGAAGAGGTGCATGCGTCAACTTATCTTTCAGTATGGTAAAGGCGTTATCTTGTGTGGTGCCCCAAGAAAAAGGCACCCCCTTCTTCGTAAGGTCATTCAATGGAGCAGCAATGGTGCTGAAATCCTTCACAAAGCGACGATAGAACCAATACAGCCCTAGAAAGCTTCGCACCTGTGTGATGGTCTTTGGTACAGGCCACCCCAGAATAGCCTCTGCCTTGGCTTGATAACCTTCAATTCCTTGTGGAGTAACAACATAGCCAAGGAAAGAGACTCGATCCGTGCAAAAGGTGCACTTCTCAAGATTACCAAATAATCGTGCTTCACATAAAACATTAAAAACAGCACGCATGTGATCATGATGTTCATCCATGGATTTGCTGTAAATCAATATATCATCAAAATACACAACAACAAATTTTCCAATGAATGCACGCAAAACCTTGTTCATTAATATCATGAAGGTGCTAGGTGCATTAGTTAAACCAAAAGGCATGACTAACCACTCATATAAGCCGATCTTAGTTTTGAAAGCAGTTTTCCATTCATCTCCTAGTTTCATGCGAATTTGGTGATAACCACTATGCAAATCAACTTTTGAGAACACAACAACACCACTTAATTCATCAAGCATACCATATAAGTGTGGAATAGGATGACGATATCGAATGATGATATTGTTGATTGCTCTACAATCCACACACATATGCCATGATCCATCCTTTTTAGGTACTAGAATAACTGGAACAACACAAGGACTAAGAGACTCACGCACATAACCTTTGTTGAGTAGTTCTTGTACTTGGCGTTGAATCCCCTTTGTTTCTTCCAGATTTGTCCTGTATGGTGCACGGTTGGGCAATGAAGCACCGGGAATGAGGTCAATCTTGTGCTCAATCCCTCAAAGTGGTGGTAGTCCTGGTGGTATTTCACTTGGAAACACATCAGAATATTCCTGCAAAATGATAGCAACAGCAGGAGGCAAAGAATGTTGCATATCGTAAAGGGAAATCAAAAGCATCTTTGCATACCAAAGCATAGGCAACAGAGGTGGAAGCAATCAGTTCATTAATATCAGATTTCATAGCAAACAAGCATTTTCCCTTCAGAGATATCTCATTTTTCTTATCAAACACAAATTTGGCATTGTTATTATTCTCAACGTTAGCATGGTCCTGATATTTAGTTTTCCTAGCTCTGGCAACGTCATCTTGCACAATAGTTTCAGGAGACATAGGATGCAACACAATTTTTTTATCATCGTAAAGAAAAGAATACTGATTTGATCTACAATGATGCATAGAATCTCTATCAAAATGCCAAGGTCTTCCTAGCAGAATATTACAAGCTTGCATAGGCACAACATCACATTCAACGACATCCTTATATGATCCAATAGTAAAATTGATTCGCCCAAGTCTAGTTACCTTTGCCTTACTGCTGTTGTTTAACCATTGAATGTAATAGGGATGTGGGTGCGGTTTGGTGCTTAGTGCCAGCTTGGTTACCATGTCACCGCAGGCCAAGTTGTTGCAGCTACCTCCATCAATGATCATGCGGCAAGATCGCTCTTTGATGACACACTTTGTTTGGATTTGGAATAATGTGTGCCTTTGATTTTTTTTCCGCTTTCTCCATTTGTGCACTAAGCACACGCTGCACAATGAGACTATCACAGCGCTGCATCTTCTGCACCAATATGCTCTTCTTGATGTTCATTGCTACTTGCTTAGTCAGCTGCAAGCAAAACACATGTATCGTCATCAAAATCGCTAGCAGATGAGTACTCACCGTCATCTTTAACAATTAGAACATGTTTGCTTGGGAAGTCACGCTGCACATGGCCAAAACCCTTGCACTTGTGACATTGAACATCTCTAGATCGTCCGGTAGATGCTATGGAAGAAGCACTCTCGGTGGGCTTTTGGGTGGTCTTTACTGCTGAGCTAGTGTAAGAAGCATGTGGCTTGTTGCTGGAGGAAGAAGGTGCTGCCCGACTTGGTGAAGAAGATGGCGGGGAAGCACGCCCAGTCGAAGGAGTAGTCGTGCATGGTTGCCATGAGCTAGTCTTTCCTGCAGAAATATTAGTTCTAGAGCAAGCTCGTCGTCCCTGCACTTCCCTTATTGCTTTACAAGCAAGATAAAAAAACGGGTAACATTATTGTAATCTTTATAAGCAAGTATGTCCTGAATTTCACGGTTTAAAGCACCGAAAAATCTAGCCATAGCTGGTTCCTCATCCTCGTCTAAATTACAATGCAACATACCCATTTGTAATTCCTGAAAATACTCTTCTACACTTTTAGTTCCCTGTCTCAATTGTTGCATCTTATTTAACAGATCACATGCAAAGTAAGAAGGAACAAATGGAGCCCGCATGAGCCGTTTCAAAGCATCTCAAGTTTGTGGTATGTTATTAGGATTTTTCTTGCCATGTTCTATCCACCAAACATAAGCAAAATCAGTAAACTCACTAGTGGCTGCTCTAACTCTTGCGTTTTCAGGAAACTCATGACATGCAAATTTTTGATCAACAGAAATCTCCCAAGTAATATATGCATCAGGCTCATATTTACCATCAAAATGAGCTATCTTAAATTTGATCTTGTTAAAAGTATCATCATAATTGCGTACCTCACACCGACGATGTCCACCCATTCCTTGACGATTGCGTTTTAGCCGGCGCCGCAGCCTAGCTTCCTCATCTTCCCCAATCTCCGTATCTGCAGAATAGTCATTTTCATTGTCACGTACAATACTAGGAGCATTATTCACCTGTCCATCCGTGGTGCATCCATGGATCCCTCTCCTCAAGGCGCTGCAGGATGGCTCCAAAAGAGGTGTTCAATGTTTGAATGGAAATCTCCAACGTGCTGATTTGTGTGTTGGTTTCGATCTACATATTTTCCAATTGACCAAGGCGGTCACTGGTAACACCAAAATCCTCACCAAGCGCTTTTGTGTGTAGCCGCACTTGGCATTCGAAGAGTTTTATAATTCCCCGAGTGCGAGGTGAATGCACGTCTTCGTTTGTATTTGCTCCTCCTGCCATGGTTAGTAGAAAAAAAGAACAATCCAATATGAAAGGGTAACGTTATCCCTAGCTACAAAGGTGTTGGTGGAGATAACTCGCTCACTCTCAACCTGTTCAATCAAGCTCTTACATGTTCTTACCAAGCTCAGCAAGAAGGTGATTGCAACCAGCAAGTAATGAACAACTTCAAGAGCAGTTGTCAATCTATGGCTTTAGGTGGCTGAACTAGCACAAGGAGCAAACTTTCACCATGTTAATCACAACAAGCTAAATAAATGTTCTACAACAGTATTGTGCTAATCTTAGTCTAGACCATCCTAGAGACACGAGCTGAGACACCAATGTCGTCACCAAAAACACCCCAAACAACAATCTGATTTTTTTTCTTTTTTTTTGTTTTTTCTTTTGTTGGGGTGGTCACCCAAACTCTCTATAGATGGAATCAGGAGACCCTAGAACTAAATTTGCACATGCGGCTTTTGATCTTGCACTTGCCTTTTTTTTCTTCTCTAATTGCTTGTGGCTTTTGTGTGGCTTTTGATTTTGCACTTGTCTTTTTCTTGTTGTCAAACTCAAAATACTAATCTGACTCAAACTCGAAGTAGCAATCTGATTCGAACTCGAACTAGTAATCCGACTCAAACTCGAACTAGCAATCCGACTCAAACTCGAAGTAGCAATCTGATTTGAACTCGTAATCCGACTCAAACTCGAACTAGCAATCTGACTCAAACTCGAAGTAGCAATTTGATTCAAACTCAAACTAGTAATCCGACTCAAACTCGAACTACGAATCTGACTCGAACTAGGTGACCGAGTGTGACACAAACTCGAAACTCTAGTGGTGCAAAACTAAAGACCAGCAACTTGACTCGTCGAAGCAACCATGAACTCAACAAGTCTTGACTAAGTAGAGAAAGTAAAAGGCACAATGGTCTAGGAATAATGGAAAAACCAGATCTAGTATTTTTTTGTGCTTTTTCTGGACTATAGGATGATAACAGCGGAAAAAAAAGTAATGGTAGCACTCTCACCGATTAACCTTGCTCTGATACCACTTGATAGGATCTTGGTTCCTGATCTTTCAATGAGAATAGTAAGGTTCGATTTGTGGAGGAGAAGATATTGGCGATACGACTACATCGTCCCCAAGACGATGTGCCTTAGCGATCGGTACACCGACTCCGAAGTTGTATTGATCTTGCTGGTGCACAATCAACCTGACCACAAGGCCCTTTGATCCTGAAAGCAATCAAAGAACACGCAAAAACAAGAAGAACAAGCACTTATCAGATGAATCAATCTGAAGTGGGGTTCGGGATACAAGTAGATGGGCGATCTAGTCACACGCGCGTGTACAAAGATGCAGCAGAAGCTAACTTACGAATAAACAAAACCCACCAGCTAATGAGGGCAGCGGCTATTATTTATTACCTCCTTAGGGTCGTGAGAAACCCTAATCACGAGTCCCTAATGGACTCCAAACGATACATGGGCCATGGGCCCAATTTTGGCGATGCAGCACCATGGACAGAAAAGTTCTTGGTATTAAAATAACGATTGCGGCCGACTCCGAATAGATATGGACATGAGGCCAGATCCTTTTGAAAGTAGACTTGATAATCTTTCCAGGAAGTACTGGAACGCCCAGATCTGAGTCCGTATGAAGTAGTGGTGGCCGTCACAAGTTGGTGTTGTTCTGCTATCCAAATCCCGCTCGCGCGAATTCCCTTCCCATTGGCTCCTCTCCATTGTTCCTATGAAAAACAAGAAAGGACGTAGTTCCACGGTCTAGATAAGATGGACATAAGGCCAAGAACGAGTTCACCTCATAGTTTAGTTGACGTGCACGAGCGCAAGTGATCGGACTAGAAACCCGTAGCTGAGTTGGTGTGGATGTATCGAGGGTGTTGATGTCCTCATCAGGAGTTTGCCTATAACATGGCAGTGCACTCGACAACACAGTATGGCCATTCGAGGTGGTCTATGGTTTTAAACCCATTACACCAGTTGATATGCTGCCACTCTCAATTGATGAGAGAGTCAACATGGAAGCATCAAAGCGGGCAGATTTTTTGCGGAAGATACATTAGAAGACAAAAGAAGAAATTGAAAATAAGGGCGAGTACAATGCTGACCGTGCCAATCCGAAGAGAAAGAAGGTGTTTTTTCAACCAGGTGGCTTGGTGTGGGTACACTTCCATAAAGACAGATTCTCTGAACGGCGATAGTCTAAGTTGCTACCTCGAGGTGGTGGACCTTACAATGTTCTTGCCAGGATCAATGATAATGCTTACAAGATAGATCTTCCTAGTGATGAATTTGGTGTATGTAATACTTTCAAGGGGCTATTGTGATATTACCGCTGATTTGAAGTGCAATTGTGATTTTACCCTTGAAATTGAGAGTTTGTGAGTTTACCCTGCTTTTTAGAGGCGAAGGCAAAATGTACCCCTACTCTGTTAGTAAGTGTTAATAGCGTTAAGTATGAGGAAAAAAGACATAAATGCCCTTATCATTTTATTTGTATTTTGTATTTAGCAAGAATTCACAGATGTCTAGTTCTCGCACGTAACATTGTGCAAAAAAATTGGAATGCATGAAACAATAAATATGATCATTCGAGACCATGACGATCTGATCGATATCAAACAACTGAAAAATCACTCGGGAAGATCAGAACAACAAACAAGCCCATCCTAGTAGAGAGATCAGCTAGAGCCTACACGTGAGGTCGGGCTCCTCCACCGCATGTGTGACGCCACTGACAACATCTCTCCTTGCGGCCTGCGCAGGGACAGCGGTCAGCCAGAAGCTACCGGGCCAGTTGAAGCTGAGCTCCTCATCGCCACAAAGAATGGCATCAGGGTGAGCAGCAGGCTGGGGATAGCACCGACAACCGGCGAGCGGGCACGCAGCCGGCGCACGGGCTGGGATGGCAGCGGTGGCAGCCTCGGTCGGGGCACGGGCTGCAGAGGCGGTGGCTGCCGGGCGTGAGGTTCAGGGTGGGCGGCGCGTGGTCCAAGGTATTGTGGTCTTTTTCAGTTCGTGGTGGATGACGCCTTTTGAAGAGGGGAGGATGATGAGGTCATCCCTAACACTTTACTATCTTCTCCTATTCATGACACGGCTGATCCAGTTGACGTTCAACCTGAATCCAATGAACCCCGTACTAGACACATTACAAGAGCACGTGCCAAATTATTAGAACAGCAGGTGAATACTCTCCTAGATGAATATAATATTGTTGCAAATGAGAATTTTATACTGCCTAAGTCTTTGCTTGTTTGCATGATCAGATTTGAAGCTGATGCATCCATAGCAAGCGGAGGTGAGGAATATGTGAATATTGTCGCAAGTTCGACGCCCACATCAAGGAGTATGTGGGAGAGGAGAGGAAGGTAGGAGCACTACTAATAAAGATTTGATCATGAAAATCAATTCAGTTTCAGATATGGCAACCAGAAACTCTAAAATTGAATCAACCGCATATTTCTCTCCTAGAATCCGAATCCTGCAAATAAAGATTTGTTGGAAAGATAACTTCAAATACTTTCCAATAAGTATGGCCTCAGTTTATGGGAAGGCATATACAGGACGTGGCAACCAAATAAAGTTGACAGTCACTTCTATTTCCTTACAAATAGAGTCTGTTTTATTTAGAAAAGTTGGGCCTGTGATTTATTTGTTACCATACATAGTTTGGACGTCCAGGAGTCCCATATATACTCTTGTAGGACGTGGCTTTAGAGGGGGTTGAAGAAGTTCATAAAAATTCCAGAACTGAATTGCTGTATGCATTCATCTGAGATCAAATATTCCACTTTGTTTCGATCTAGAGTATTTTTCCCCTTCACCATTTTGTTGCGATTTGGTGATTCTTCCATTCTATAAATCAAGTGTAATCTGTCATTCCATTGGGAATTGGTTGATTGCAAACTGCTTCGTGGTCGGCGGCTACGAGCACAAGTGTGTGGTGTTGCGAATATCCATAGGGTGGAGATCTGTTGCATTGACTGGAGGGGAACATCCAGAGAGTTCGTGAGTGTCTCACATGTTAACTTCACACCCGTTGTTGTGTTCATAGAGAAAATCGGGCTACCCCTCCATCATCTTGGCATTAGATTCCAGCATTTACTCGGTGAGCAATTGTCCATCCTATAGATTTGTTTTCTTTTTGTCCTATCCAGAAAATGCCATAAATAATTATACATCAGGTTTAGATTTTTGCCATAGTCTAGATAACACCATTTTTTTCAATTTTTAGTTGCTGGTCGTCTTTCTTGTTGAAACTTATATTGGTTCTGACGATAAATGTTTTGAATAATGCCAAAACACCCTCTTAATAAGGTCCGTCTCTAGATCCGAGCTCCGGCAAGGTTCGGTAATAGTTCTGACTTGTTTTAGGTAGCTCCGGCAAGGTTCGATGTAAGGTCCGACTTACTTTGTCTAGGTCTGACTTGTTGTATTTAGGTCCGATCTGATTTGACTCGGTCCGACATGTTTTTGCTAGGTCAGGCGCTAGGTCCGACTAGCTTTGGTTAGCTCTGGCACTAGGTCTGACTAGCTTTGGTTAGCTCTTGCACTAGGTCCGACTAGCATTAGTTAGCTCCGGCGCTAGGTCCTACTAGCTATGGTAAGATCCGTCTCTAGACCGGTTAGCTTTGGCAAGGTCCGATGCTAGATTTCAATGATTCCTCTTTTAACTTGCAATGTTTAGAACTTGCTTTACACTTATGGAAAATTTGCTTAGTATTCCTTTAATAAGTTTATGATGTGTTTTGGCTGATCATGGTGGTTAATGTTTTTGCTATGGTTTGCAACATGCTTATGTGAGGTCCTCACGTAAGGTGTTGTGGTTTCAAAACTAAACGTGAGTCAAGTCGAGGACTTGTGCTCGAAAGTATCGGTTGTTTATTCATGTGTAGGTGTTGCTTGAGTTCAAAACATGACTGGTGACAGGATCCATTGAACTAGTCTTATGGAGAAGATGAGGTTCACAACCAAGTTCGGGAGGAATTGTGGTTGAGTTGATCGGGAGGTTGCGCACCATGTTTGAATCAAGAAAAATGCATATCAAGGTATCATGGACGTCGTTGGAAGATGTTTGCATGTATGCATGGATGCATGGACGTGGCAACATGGTCCCAAGATGTGATGAAGCAAAGTGGATGTAAAGAATTGGTCGGAAAGGTCCAACCGACTAGGTTATGGACTCAGGCTGCGGGTGAGTCGTGTTTGACTCAAATATGGAAAGATTTGAGTTGGTTATGATAGGTTTCTATGCGGATCACGAAGTTGGGTTGTTTTTAGGAATGTGAGATATTTTCCTAAGGTGTTTGGAAGTCTTAAGATTGCTTCTATCTGCGTATAGAAGAGTCTTGAGCAGTTATTGAAAGTTTCAGTGGAATCTGAGTACGATACGAGTCCTAGTTTGGTTTGGATTGGCCTCA
Source organism: Tuctoria greenei (assembly GCA_036927565.1). Classification (NCBI taxonomy): domain Eukaryota; kingdom Viridiplantae; phylum Streptophyta; class Magnoliopsida; order Poales; family Poaceae; genus Tuctoria; species Tuctoria greenei. The sequence continues at coordinate 163,191,599 of JAYESD010000002.1, read as the reverse complement.
TGGCTGGTTATATAAGCAAGGGAGGCTAGAGCTCATGGAGCACGGACTTTTGGCGGTTCCTGTTGTGTTTTATTGAATAAATATCATAGTTTAAAGGAACTTTTGTGCCTTGTTCGTCCAACTTGTTTCAGACAAGTTTTTCTCGTCGACTTTTTGCACAGCACTACCTTGCTTCGGTTGTTTTATCATAACTCGAGTTTTACAGATCCAATTTACATGATTCTTTTTGGGTTGTCTTCACAACTTTATTATCTATCATCTGTCTTAATTTCATGGTTATTGGTTTTGTGGTTTCTTATATACATGAGTTTCTTTGCAGTGCTACAGATCTGATTTTTCTCGGGAAAAACAGATTGACTTTCATTCAATCTTTCCATTGTAACTTGAGTTTTTCTCGACGGATCTTCGTGATTCTTGATGTGACATTCTTGTGACTTTATTCTAACCAATATATATTAGTTTTGTCACAATTGATCATGTTTAGATTAGTCGCACACATGTTTTCCTTAACAGATCAATTTTTCTGCTGGAGGGTTTTCGTTGCTTCCTCTGAAAAAAGTTGTAATCTACCATTCACTTCCCCCTCTGGTAGATTTTCACGTGCTCTTAGATCCTACAGCCCTCTTCTGCATGATCGCACGCGACTAAACCTGCGATGCTAGGGTTCGAGAGCAGCCTAGGGCAACCGAGGGCGGCGCACCCGAGCATGGCAGAAGCGCGGGCGAGGGGGCCGAGGCCCAACCGAGGGCGGCCGAGGTGCGGGCGGGCATGGCCGAGGCGTGGATTCTCGAGGCACGCGTGAGTCCCGGCCCAACGGCCAACGTGTGACTCCCTGAAGTGTGGGCGAGCGCAGTCAAGGCGTGGCTCCTCCCATCGGGCGGACGCTGGTGCTGGTCCATGGCGGCGGAAGTCCCACTGTCCCACGTAGTAAAACTGATGCCTTGCATCCTAAATTGTTTACTTGAATTACTCTATTCCGTGACCTTATTGCTTGATGCTAAACAACAATGGATGGAGCAATGGTTCCTCTGGACACTGAGACATCTCAAGGTTCACCCGTAGGTCATGACACAGGGATATAGCTAAAATGATCGACAAGCAGGGATATAGCTAAATATACACCAGGATTACAGAACTAATCATATGTAGCAGTGCATTATGCATATAATGTAACCAAAAAGCAGATAAGGGCTGATGTACAATCGAACTCACTCAGTGGCGCCGGAGGCGTCGGGGGCCAGGGGCGGGCGGGGTGCAGTGGGGGCGCGGCGGTCCTGGGCCGGCGAGGCCGCCGGGGGGGGGGGGGACGCCGGGGGCGCGGCGGGCCGGGGCGGCGGGGGTGCAGCGAGCGAAGCCGGGGGCAGCGACGCTGGGGGCGCGACGGACGCGAGCCGGGGCGGCGACGGCGGGGCAGCGGGCCGGCAGCGGGGCGACGACGGCGGTCAGGCGACAGGGCGCGGCAGGGCGGCGGGCAGGCGGCGGGGCTGGTGAGTTGAGTGGACGAGAATGAACCGTCGGGGACGGGATAAAGGCCCTTATTTGCGACGGCCTTCTAAATTGCGACGGCCCGACCATATGGTCGTCGGAATTAATGTTACTTGTGACGGCCTTTTTAGCAGCCGTCGCAAACAAACATTTATTTGCGACGGTTGCCTTAGTTGCGACGGTACTAGGGTTGGCCATCGCAAATAAGTAGTTATTTGCGACGGCACTGGGGTTGGCCATCGCAAATGAGCTTTTATTTGTGACGGCCATGTTATTTTCGACGGCCAAAGGCATGATGAAGAGATGTGGATATAAAAAATTGGTTAAAAAGGTCCAATCGACTAGGTTATGGACTCAGGCTACGGCTGAGTCGGGTTTGACTAAAAAATGGAAAGATTTGAGTTGGTTATGATAGGATTTCTTATGGGTCACGAAGTTGAGTTGTTTAGGAATGTAGGATATGTTCCTAAGGTGTATGTAAGTCTTAAGATTGCTTCTATATGTGTATAGAAGAGACTCGAGAAGATATGGAAAGTTTCAGCTGAATCTGAGTAGGATTTTAGTCCTTGTGAGGATTGGTTGGCCAAAGGGCGGTTATATAAGCAAGGGAGGCTAGAGCTCATGGGCATGACTTTGGGGCTGTTCCTTTTTTGTTTTGTGATGAGGACATTCACCAATTGTGGCTAATCAAGGTCCAATGACACGCGCTCGTGCACGTGAACTTAATGATCAGGTGAATTCATTCCTAGTCCTTCAAAGTAATTATCCTTTAGATGGAGAACTATTAAAGCCTTGTGATGACCTTGTTATTATTAGATGCTTGGGAATTGATCCAGCTAGGAGGAATGGAGGGATTAATGCAATGAAGGCTGCTCCACGCGAGGGGTCCTCATAACTACAGCAAGTACCAGCTTAAAAGGGGCATAACTTTCAATTCCCAAGGTTGTTTAATGCAAATAAGTACTTGATGGAAATGTCTATTCATCCACTTTCAATTGGATCAAGAATCAAAGGAATATGATGGTTGAGCTACCCAGAAAGGGTCGAACAAGACTCGTGACTCCATCCTGAGTTCTAGTCTTCCTCCTCTATATAAGCAACTAGCAGCCATGGGAAGAACTTGGGTTTTGTTTTCTATAAGTTTAGCCATTGCTAATTCCTTGTAACGCAAGTGTCGACGAGACCTTCTGATTACTTGAATCAGAACCCCAACTTATCACACCTGTGAGTGTTTGCTTGTTATCTTGTTCTTGCTTGTTCTTCGATTGCTTGTAGTTTCAAGGCTGTTCTTGGCACGACAACAACAGGAGCCGGTGTAACTATCACTAGGGAGCAGCACCCTTGTGGTTATTGTAGTCGGGTAGCACAACGTCGACCTCCACCCAAATCGTAGTTATCATGAGACAGTGTAACTGTCGCTCAAGGTGCCACACTATTCTAGTTGTGGTAGTCGGGCAACCAACGTCGACCTCCACCAAATTCGTTCACCACCATCTCTCATCGAAAGATAGGTCATTCATCAAGTTGTATCAGATTTCAGGTTGCTCGGTGAGATCTTTCCTTCTCCTTGTTCTTCATTTACCTACAGTCCACTTTTGCCTACAAAAGCTCGCTCTAAAAATCCTAAAAGCACTTTGAGCTTTTTGCTTGGCTACTTAGCTCTCAACTTGTTGGATTCACGGTTGCCTTTTTGTGTGAAGTTCATGGTCCTAAGTTTTTCACCTCTAGAGTTTCGAATTCGTGCCACCTTGTTCTCAGTCCATTTTCATCATCTATCCGAAGTTGAGAAAAAGGCAAGTGCAAAAGAAAAGCCGCACGGATCAGCAAGATAAAGGCACGTGCAAAGAAAGAAAAGCCGCACTAATTAAAATTGCTTGAAAAAAGTTTCTGAGTACAAAAAAAAAACAGTTTGTGCAACATTTGTTTCATGTTTCGGAGTTTAACTTGTGGTTTTGAACGTTTTGTTAAAACACAACGTTCGTGTGGTCCGAACTTTTCTACTGTAGTAAATTTAACATAACGTGGAGTAACGGCTTGCGTCTCTATCACGGTTTAGACTAGGACCAGCACAGTACCATCATGGAACGTTTATTCAACTTGTTGTGACTAATGTGGTACTAGCTGTTCATTTGTGCAACTCATTTCTAGCAGCCACCTATAGCTCCATAAAATCATTTACAACACCACAGGGTTGTGCTGGCAGCCACCATTTGTTGTTCTTCTTGTTTGCCAGCGCCTCCTGCATCGCATGGTAAGAACTTGTAAGAGCTTGATTTCTTGCTAGTGAGGGAGTGATTGTGTCCTACCACCTCTTAGCAACTGCTAGGATTAATCTGCTTGCTGTTGTATTTCATTTCTTTACTAACCATGTCAGCTGATGCGAATGAGACATCTCCACATTCAGCACGTACGAGGCGGATCATTCAACATTTCGAACGCCAAGTAAAGCTGCTCACGGATGCCCTCAACGAGGATATTCAGGTCACTAATGAACGCCGTGGTCAATTAGAGTCGACGCAGTTTGCACCAACACCAAGTTGACCACATTAGAAAGCATTGTTGGGGCTATTAACACTTCTCTTGCAGCAATTATTGAGCGATTGGAGATGATAGAACAGGCTGGATGCGAATGGAGGCAAAGTCGTGTTGATGACAACCACGACTCCGTTGGTAGTGCTACAGGATATGACGACGTGGAGTATTCAGCGGATACCGAGTTGACGATGGACCTTTCAGGTATCGACGACAGCCATGTCCCGACCATCGTGGTATGGGTCGTCGAGCCCTACAACATAAGGTACGTGACAATGACAATTCCCTATGCAACATTAGATTCTCCATACCACCCTTTGATGGGAAATATGATCTGGATGCATATTTGTATTTGGAATTATCAGTAGATCAAAAATTTGCATGCCATGATTTCCCTAATGATAAAAAAGTTCGAGCAGCCACTAGTGAATTCACTGACTTTACTTCTGTTTGGTGGCATCAGTATCAAACTAAAAATCCAGCTACTGTACCACAAACATGGAATGCTTTGAAACGAATCATGCGTCATCATTTTGTTCCTTCCTATCATGCTCGTGACTTGTTGCATAAATTACAACAACTTAGGCAGGGCAACAAATCCGTTGAGGAATACTATCAAGAACTCCACATAGGCATGATGCGGTGTGGCCTAGTTGAAAATGAAGAGGCTGCAATGGCTAGGTTTATGGATGTTTTAACAAGAGAAATTCAGGACATGTTGGCTTATAAGGAATACACTAACGTCACTCGATTATTCCATCTTGCTTGTAAGGCTGAAAGAGAAGTGCAGAGATGACACACAAGAACTAACATTTCTGCAGGTCGAACTACCTCATGGAAGTCCCGCTCAGGTGCTGCTGGTCTTAAGCGTGATTCTCCGGATGATGCTTCCAATCGGTTGCCCAGGACTACATCAAAATCAGCACCTTCGTGTGCTATCGATACAACAAAAGGATCCACCCAAGTTGTAGCCAACACTTCTTCTAATGCTTCCACCGGGAGAACAAAAGACATTCAATGCCTCCAGTGCAAGGGTTTTGGGCACCTACGAAGGTGCTGCCCAAGCAAGTGTGTGCTGATTGTACGAGAAAATGGTGAGTACTCATCCGCTAGTGATTTAGATGATGAAACATATGCCATGCTTGCTGCACAAGATGCACAAAAGAAGAATGATGATGAAGAGCACATTGGGGCTGATCTTGCTGACCAATATGAGAGTCTTGTTGTGAGGCGTGTCTTGAGTGTCCAAATTTCAAAGCTTAACATAACTAGCGACACAATCTATTCCAAACTAAGTGCGTAGTTTTGGAACGATCGTGTCACATGATTATTGATGGAGGAAGCTGCAACAATTTAGCAAGTGCTGCCATGATAGAGAAGATTGGGATGACAACACATCCATATCCACATCCCTACTACATCCAATGGTTCAACAACAGTGGTAAGCTTATGGTATCACGTTTGGTTTGTGTTGAATTTACGATTGGATCCTACCATGATTACATTGATTGTGATGTGGTACCTATGCAAGCTTGCTCTATGCTATTTTGTCGATCTTGGCAATTTGATAAAGATACATTACATCATGGAAAATCAAATAAATACTCTTTCATGCATAGTGAGAAGAAACTTGCTTTGCACCATGTCTCCCGGTGCTATTTTGAAGGATGATATTGCCAGAGCTTGTAAAGAGGAAAATAAGAAATCTACTCAAAATGAAAATTCAAATGTTGCAAAGGAATTGGTACAACCTAAGACTGACAATTCCAAATCTACTCATGTGAAGAAGAATGAAATAAAATTGCAGAGTGCTTGTTTTCTTGCTTCCAAATCTAATTTGTTTGAAATAAAAAATAATTTTGCAATCTGCTATGTGTTTGCTTGCAAAGAAGCTTTGTTCTCACTTCACGACATACCATGTTCTTTGGCCCATGCTGTCACTAACCTTTTGCAGGAAGACGCTGATGTGTTTCTGCAAGAGGTACTAGCCGGGCTGCCACCATTATGAGGGATTGCGCATCAGATTGACCTCATCCCTGGGGCTTCTTTGCCAAACCGAGCACCATACAGGACCAACCCGGAAGAGACTAAGGAGATTCAGCGACAAATACAGGAATTACATGACAAAGGTTATGTGCGTGAGTCTCTTAGTCCTTGCTCTATTCCTTTTCTTTTGTTCCCAAAGAAAGATGGATCATGGCGCATGTGTGTAGATTGTCGAGCAATTAATAACATTGCCATTAGATATCGTCATCCTATTCCTAGGTTAGATTATTTGCTTGATGAACTTAGTGACTCAATGAATTTCTCTAAAACTGACTTGCGTAGTGGATACCACCAAATTTGCATGAAGCTAGGTGATGAATGGAAAATAGCGTTGAAAACTAAGCTCGGTTTCTATGAGTGCTTAGTCATGCCTTTTGGTCTCACTAATGCACCTAGCACTTTCATGAGATTAATGAATGAGGTTTTGCGTGCTTTTATTGAAAGATTTGTAGTAGTATATTTTGATGACATCTTGATCTATAGCACGTCTGTAGAAGAGCATCTTGATCATCTTTGTGCTGTTTTCAATGCTTTACGTGAGGCACGCTTATTTGGTAACATTGACAAGTGCACCTTTTGTACAGATAGAGTCTCTTTTCTTGGCTATCTTGTGACACCACGGGGAATTGAAGTCGATCAAGCCAAGGTGGAGAGGATACACAGCTGGCCGACTCCTACCACGGTCACACAAGTACGAAGCTTTCTCGGACTTGCTGGATTCTATCATCATTTTGTGACGGACTTCAGCACCATAGCAGACCCACTGCATGAGCTTACAAAGAAGGGTGCTCCATTCACATGGGTCACAGCACAAGAGGCTGCATTTGAAACATTGAAGATTTCAGTAAGACCTTTGAATTACCAGATTTCAGTAAGACCTTTGAATTAGAATGTGATGCAAGTGGTATTGGATTGGGAGGTGTCTTGTTGCAAGAGGGGAAACCTATTGCTTATTTTACTGTGAAAACGAATGGGCCTAGTCAGAACTATTCCGCTTATGATAAAGAATTATATGCACTAGTACAAACTTTGGAAACATGGCAACATTATTTATGGCCTAAAGAATTTGGTATACATTTTGATCATGAATCTTTGAAGCACATTAAGAGTCAATCTAATCTGAACCGTAAGGTATGCCAAGTGGGTAGAATTCATTGAGTCCTTTCCTTATGTCATCAAACACAAGAAAGGAAAGGATAATGTTATTGCAGATGCCTTATCTCGCCGTTATAATTTGTTGTCCCAACATGATTTTATGATTTTTGGCTTGGAAACAATTAAAGAAAAATTATGCTTTTCATGTTGATTTCAAATATGTGCTGCTGCAATGTAAAAAGGAGAAAAAATATAGAACAGGTTTGTTCTCACTAATTGTTTTGAGTTTTGAGCTAACAAATTGTGCACTCTAGCTGGTTCTCTACGTATATTACTATTGCAGGAAGCACGTGGTTGAGGGTTGATGGGACACTTTGGTGTCAAGAAGATGGAAGACATCCTAGCAAGCCATTTCTTTTGCCCAAAGACGAGAAGAGATGTGGAGAGGTTTGTTGCTCGTTGCACCACCTGTCAAAAAGCTAAGTCCCGTCTTAATTCACATGGCTTATACATGCCTCTCCCTGTTCCTAGTGCTCTATGAGAGGATGTTTCTGTGGATTTTGTTTTAGGATTTCCTAGAACAAAGAACGGGAGGGATAATATTTTTATTGTTGTGGACAGATTTTCTAAAATGGCACATTTCATACTATGCCACAAAACTAATGATACTACCCATATTGTCGATTTGTTCTATCGAGAGGTTGTTCATTTGCATGGGATTCCAAGCACTATTGTTTTAGATAGAGATGCCAAATTTCTTAGTCATTTTTGGAAAACCTTATGGGCTAAGTTGGGGACAAAATTGCTCTTTTCTACCACTTGTCACCCTCAAACTGATGGACAGACCGAAGTAGTGAACCATAGATTATCTACCATGCATAGGGCTGTTCTTAAACATAACATCAAATTATGGGAATAATGTTTGCCTCATATTGAATTTGCTTACAATCATTCGTTGCATTCTACTACAAAATTGTGCCCGTTTCAGATTGTTTATGGTTTTATACCTCGTGCTCCCATTGATCTTTTGGCTCTGCCACCTTCAAAGAAATTGAATTTTGATGCTTCTCGCCGCGCTGAATTAATTCTGAAAATGCATGAGCAAACTAAAGCAAACATTGAGAGCATGAACGCTAAGTATCAACAAGCCGGTAGCAAGGGTAGAAAGCATGTTACTTTTGAACCTGGTGATTTGGTTTAGGTGCATTTGAGAAAGGATAGATTTCCTGATTTAAGAAAATCTAAATTGCTACCTAGAGTTGTCGGACCCTTCAAAGTGCTTTGAAAAATTAATGATAATGCATATGAAATTGAGTTGCCCGCACATTTTGGGGTTACTTCCTCTTCTAATATTGCAGATTTGAAACCATATGTTGGCGAGGAAGACACGTTTGAGTCGAGGACGACTCAATTGCAAGAAAGGGAGGATGATGAGGACATCGCTACCAGTGATACAACCACAACAGCAGCCCATTCACCACTTGCGGCTAATCAAGGTCCAATGACACGAGCTCGTGCAGGTGAACTTAAATATCAAGTGAATTCATTCCTGGTTGTTCAAACTAATTGTCCTTTAAATGGAGAACTATTAAAGCCTTGTGATGACCTTGTTATTATTATGTGCTTGGAAATTGATCTAGGTAGGAGGAATGGAGGGATTAATGCAATGAAGGCTGCTCCACCCGAGAGGTCCTCATAACTGCAGCAAGTACCAGCTTAAAAGGGGCATAACTTTCAACTCCCAACGTTGTTTAATGCAAATAAGTACTTGCCGAAAAGGTCTCTTAGTCTACTTTCCATAGGATCGAGAATCAAAGGCAAATGACGCTTGAGCTGCCTGTAAAATGCCGAACAATATTCTTAAAATGGAGAATGATACATCGATAGTTTTCATGCGCTTGCGGACGTTCATCTGAAAATTAAAACCTACCAATAAACATTTTTGGCAGCCCTGCTAGGGGTGAATTGTTAGTAGTGCGCAGAAAATATCAACAGTTGCTCAAGGTTACACACAGGTTGAAGGTCTAGATTTTGATGGAACTTTTGCTCCTGTTGCTAGATTAAAAGCCATAAGAATTTTTTTAGCTTTTGCTGCATCTAAAGCTTTCAAGTTACATCAAATGGATGCTAGAAGTGCTTTTCTTAATGGCTACATAGATGAGGATGTTTTTGTCAAGCAACCACTGGATTTTGAAAGTCCAGATTTTCGTAATCATGTTTACAAACTATCCAAAGCCTTGTACGGTCTCAAACAAGCCCCTAGATCATGGTATGATAGGTTAAAAACATTATTACCTGAAAACGGGTTTACCATGGGCGAGGTTGATAAAACGGTTTTTGTGCTTAAGCATGACAATGACTCATTATTCATTCAAGTGTATGTGGATGATATTATCTTTGGTTGTGCTTCTCATGATCTTGTGTCCAAGTTTTCAGCTATGATGAGTTCAGAATTTGAGATGAGTATGATGGGAGAACTCACATACTTATTGGGGCTGCAAATCAAGCAAACCAAGGAAGGTACCTTTGTTCATCAAACAAAGTATACAAGAGCCTTCTTAAGTGCTTCAACATGGACAAAAACAAGCCTCTTCGGACATCAATGGGTATAGTAACGACACTTGAACTTGATGAAGATGGTGAACTCGTGGTTCAAAAAGAATATAGAAGCATGATCGGATCACTTTTGTACTTCACGACATCAAGACCGGACATTCAATTTAGTGTATGTCTTTGTGCACGATTTCAAGCTTCCCCACGTGCTTCACATCATCAAGCCATCAAAAGAATTCTCAAGTACTTACATGGAACTCAAGAATTCAGCATTTTTCTTCCTTCTTCCTCAACCGTGACTTTGAAAGCTTTTTCGGATGCTGATTTTGGGGTTTGTAGGATTGATAGGAAAAGTACTTCAGGTGCTTGTCATTTTTCTTGGTAATTCACTTGTTGCTTGGTCCTCTAGAAAATAAAACTCAGTTGCACAATCCACAACCGAATCTGAATATGTAGCTATTGCTAGCGCTTGCTCACAAATTCTTTGAATTGTTCAAACACTTAAGGACTATGGGGTTGATCTAGATAGTGCTCCACTATTTTTTGATAACACCAGTGCCATTTGCGTTGCTCAAAATCTCGTGCAACATTTGAGAACAAAGCACATTGACATTAGGTATCACTATCTCCATGATAATGTTGAAAAAGGAAACATTGTGCTTCTCCATATAGATACCGAACAACAATTGGCTGATATTTTCACAAAACCTTTGGATTTCACTCGTTTTCATTACATTCGTAGTGAGATAGGGGTTATGCATCCTCATGGCTTAAATTGAGGGGGGGGGGGGGGTTTGAAACTTGGGAAGTCTATGTGTGAATCTAAATTTAAAATAATATGAGCATAGTATTTCATACATATATGACTTTGTCGCTCCTTTTACATGATGAAAGTTCTTACTACATTACTCATGTTATACATTTTGTAGTTTTTGCCTTGACTAGTAATTGGAATAATTACTTACACTAAATCTGATCATGATCGAACTTTCTTGCAGTTTTGAACTTGTTAAGCTTGTAATAATGAAAAATTAATAAATCAACTATCCACTTGTTGAGCTTTTGTGATCAAATAAAAATGAGAAAAGATCAAGAGAATATACATGCACCACACTTGTTCTTTTGAGATGGCTTATCATTGCACTTCGATATGAACTTGGAAGAAGTTGTGTTTGACTAAAACCTTGTCTTTAGGCTTCTGATTGTCAAATGACATAGGCTTGGCTTGGTTGGTTGGAATAAGGCAGATGCGGCATATAATCTCTTACAAATGTTATATGATCAAAATTTGAGCTTTAAATGATATTGAAAAATGAAAAATACAGCAACAAGTGTCATGCTTTCATGTTTTGAATAGTTATGTTTGTGAGACCATGACTTGCTTAAATTTAATATTATACTTGATCTTTAGCATGCCTTACACTACTTGATGTATCTCATTGATGTGATAGTGTAAGTTACTTGATAGTATGACTTGGATGAGCTTTGTTTTATATGGATGTGTTACAATATGCTCATAACAAATTAAAATTTCACTTCTGAGCCGTGCTGAATACATTGACAAAGGGGGGAGAACTTGATCACACATTGCACACATTCACATGTGTTTTGGCACGATTCTTCTCAGGGGAGAAATTTTTGTTTTTCATCTCATTTTATTTCTGATTTACAAAGGGGGGAATATTCTGAGGAGAAATTTTTTTAAAAAAACTTTTTATGTGAATTAGCCAATGTTCGGATTTTAAGTGGTCTTGCCAATGCATTCATCAAGGGGGTGACTGTGAGACCTATGTGTGCTGAACACTTTGGCTTTGATGATAAATGTTTTGAATATTGCCAAATCACATTTTTCAACAAGGTTCGACTCTAGGTCCGAGCTCTACGAAGGTTTGACAATAGCTCAAACTTGTTTTGGGTAGCTCCAGCAATGCCCGATGTAAGGTCCGACTTACTTTTGCTAGGTCCGACTTCTTTGTCTAGGTCCGACTTATTTTTATTAGGTCCGACTTGCTGTGGATAGGTCTGACTAGCTTAGGTAAGCTCCGATGCTAGGTACGAATAGCTTTGGTAAGCTCCGGTGCTAGGTCCTGCTAGCTTTGGTAAGCTTCGACCCAAGGTCCGGAGATAGATTGCAATGGTTTTGCTTTTACCTTGAAATGATTCAAGTTAGCTTTCTGGGTTGTGGAAAGCTTGCCTAGTATTCATTTACTATGTTTTTGGTTTGTTTTGGTGGTTATGACTGATATCATTTTGCTATGGTTTGCAACATGCTTCCGTGAGGTGCTCACGTAAGATGTTGTGGTTTCAGAACTAACGAGAGTCAAGTCGAGGACTTTTGCTCGGAAGTATTGGTTGTTTGTTCATGTCCAAGTGTTGCTTGAGTTCGAGACATGGTTGGTGACGAGACCCATTGAACTAGTCTTAGCGAGAAGATGAGGTTCAACAACCAAGTTCGGGAGGAATTGTGGTTTAGTTGATCGGGAGGTCGTGCAACATGTTTTAATCAAGAACAATTCATATGAAGGTACCGTGTACGTCGTTGGAAGGTGTTTGCACGTGTGAAAGGAGTGCATGGACACGACTACATGGTTCTGAGGCATGATGAAGAGATGTGAACATAAAAAATTTGTCGGAAAGGTCCAACCGACTAGGTTATGGACTCAGGCTACGGCTGAGTCGGGTTTGACTCAAATATGGAAATATTTGAGTTGGGTACGATAGGATTTCGAGTGGGTCACTAAGTTGAGTTATTTAGGAATGTAGGATATGTTACTAAGGTATTCGGTAGTCTTAAGATTGCTTCTATCTTCGTATAGAAGAGTCTTGAGCAGATATGGAAAGTTTCGGTTGAATCTGAGTAGGATTTGAGTCCTAGTTAGGATTGGGTTGGCCTAAGGGCTGGTTATATAAGCAAGGGAGGCCAGAGCTCGTGGGCACGACTTTGGGGCTATTCCTTTTGTGTTTTGATCAATAAAACTCGTGTTCTGAAGGAACTTTTGTGCTTTGTTCATCCGACTTGTTTCTGTCAAGTCTTTCTCGTCGAGTTTCTGCACATCACTACTTTGCTTCGGTGGTTTGATAGATCCAATTGACATGATTCTATTTGGGTTGTCTTCACAACTTGATTATCTATCATCTGAAAAATATCATAGTCATTGGATTTGTCGTTATGGATCTACATTAGTTTCTTTGCAGTGTTGCAAATCTGGTTTTTCTCATGTAGAACTGATTGACCAGCGTTCAATCTTTCAATCGTAACTTGAGTTTTTGTCGATGGTTTTTCGTGATTCTTATTGTTGTGTCTTTGTGACTTGATTCTCAACAATCTATAGTGGTTTTGTAATGGTTGATCACATTTATATTAGTCCCACACATGATTTTTAACAGATCAATTTTCTGCAAAGGGGTTTTCGTTGCTTGTACTGATAAAGTTTTAATCTACCATTCACCCCCTCTGGTAGCTTTTCACTTGCTCTTCGATCCTATAAATACATCAATGAAACCAAAGCAGATAGAAGCTGAGATTAGGAAGCTATATAAAGTGGAAGTTCTAGACGATCGAGTGGTCGGAGGTAGAGACAAAGCACTTGATAAGATAAATGGAGCATGGGATGAGAGTTATGATTTGTTACCTACATATAAGGTTGATCTTATGAGAGCATTGCCTAGTAGTGTTGTTGAGTTAGACACTGAAGAATGGTAGGGTCAAACATGCTTTAGGAGTTTCTTTGTTGCTCTCAAACCATGCATTGATGGCTTTCTTGAAGGATGTAGGCCATACATAGCCATGGATGCCACTCACTTGACAGGAAGGGCAAGAGGTCAGTTGGCATCTGCAGTTGCAGTGAACGGCCATAATTGGCTATATCTAGGGGCTTTTGGTGTGATTGAGATAGAATTGAAATAAAGTTGGACTTGGTTTGTTGAAAACTTGAGGAAATCAATTGGCACTCCTGATGGTATGTTGACCATTCATAACACTTTATCTTTCATGTCACATCTTCATCTATCTATTTGTACTAGATCATAGATCATGTATTTGTTTTCTTTTCAGGTTTACTCATAAGCACAGATGCAAACAAAGAAATAGAAGTACTTATTCATGAAGTGTACCCTGAAGTGGAACATAGAGAATGCATGAGGCATTTATGGAAGAACATGAAGAAGCACTATAGCGGAACTTTTTTTGCTCAACATATATGGGCAGTGGCCAAGAGTTACACAATTGATCAATACAACTATTGCATCTGGAAGATAGTGGAGAAAAGTCTAGCTGCCATGGCATAGGTGGATGACAATCATCCATATGTGTGGAGTATGGGGAAATTCTATGAAGATTGCAAGGTGGATTACATCAACAATAACCTCTCTGAGAGTTTCAATAGTTGGGTGTCAAAGGAAAAGGCTAACTGTAGGTCCATTTTGGAGAAAATACAGACGTCCTTCATTTGGTCGAACAAATCCTCTATATGGGGCAGCGAGTACTTGTTTTTGATTGTCACTTCGTTGAGAGACCTATAGTCCACACACATCCTCTGGGTTCCATCCTTCTTATCGATGAAGAGCACTGGTGATCCCCATGGTGATGAACTTGAGTGTATAAAACCCTTCTCTAGCTGCTCTTGAATTTGCTTCTTGAGGTATTCTAATTCCTTTGGAGGCATCCTATATGGCCTCTCAGCTATAGGTGCAGTTCCAGGTATTACATCAATGACAAACTCTATGTCACGATCAGGTGGAATGCCTGGCAACTCCTCTGAAAACACATTCGAGAACTCGCACGCCACCGAAATCTCTTCTAATGTTGCACCATCCATTTTATTCAGCACTACCTTCTTTGTTGTGGGTTGAGATGCTTCAAACTCTATGCTAATCCCCTCATGATTTGTCAACTACACTGTGTTTGTGGAACACTGAATTATGCCATTATGCTTCCGCAACCAATCCATCCCCAGTATTATGTTGAGTCCTTGTGAATCCAAAACATTAAGGTTAGCGAGGAAGTCTATCCCCTTATTTTAAGGCTTACTTTTTGATATACTATATTCATCCTAATATCACCTCCAGGGGAGCTAACCTACATAGTATACTTCATGTGAGAAATAAGCAGACTATACTTGGCAACATACTTTGATGAGATGAAAGAATGGGATGCTCAAGAATCAAATAATATAATTGTTGGGTTGAAGTTTGCGAGGAACATACCAATCACGACATCATCAGCTTGCTGGGCTCCTCAGTAGAGACATTGTTCAACTTGCCACGAGCAAAATTTTGCGGTCCACGACAGCCCTGGGTTGCTCCTCCATTCGGCCTTGGGTTTTGCTTTGGAGTATTGCTCATCTTTCCATGATCTAACCTTGGGCACTAATTTGCAAAGTGTCATACTTCACCACAATTCTAGCATGTCCTGTTGCCAGCAGCACCAGAGAAGTTGGGGCGTCGCTGATTTTGAGCATAAGCGCCCATATTAGTACTAGGTGCAAGTTGCATTGGTGGGTGTTGACGGCTGTTATATACCAATTTTGCCTGTCAATATAACTCAATTATGTGAAGGAAATATCATTTCTGGAACACATAACCTTTCTACTTAACCTATTTCCACTTGAACTTGGAGAAATTGGTGCATGCAAATATTTTATATAGATTGAAGTGAAACAAGGGGATGGATCCTACATATTTTATAGGATCCATCCCCTTGTTTCACTTCATTTCTGCATAGAATCTCTGCATGCACTACTTTCTCCAAGGACAAGTGGAAATAGGTTAAATAGAAAGGTGTTGTGTGCAAGAATTCCTTCACATAATTGAGTTATATTGACGGGTGAAATTGGTGTATAACAGCCGTCAACAATTCCCCCAAATATGTCCTTTGCTCGTCGCGAGCAAAGTCAAGACTTTAGGTTGATGATCAGGAGTTGCTACTATGTTCTATTTTTCAAAAGTACCATGTGCACAATAAAATACTCTACCTAGTATTGAAAAAGTTTGCATGGTACTTCACCCATCTTAGGTTATTTATGGGGCTTATGCCATCTCCTATTGATGGGTGGTTGAAACATAGAACAGCAAATGGAGCACACATACCCTAGAAATCAAGTTCCACTCAAATCTCGAAAAGTTCAATTTAGAATAAGTATCTCAATTTTATTCTCTCAAGTCACTCCTTTTTGTGTAGTGGAAATATGTCCTCACCAAGGGATTGTTCCTAAATTCATCCTACCTCTACACAGGGCTTGTATGTGGAGCTTAATAGTGAATATAGTAGGCATATTTGCAACACATAATATAGCTAAGTCAAAAGAGCAAGCCTTAGGAGAAATCAATTCAAAACAATTTGATTCAAGACTTGTGCATGTGCAATGGAATGAAGTTAATGTGGATATTTTGAGATGACTCCTTTTTGAGTGGACTCTCTTATTTTGCAGGGATAAAACATGGCTACTTCTCTCTTTTTGTTTCTCATGCTTATTATGTAAGCATGCATTTTCTTTTCCTTTTTCTTGTAGCCATGTCTTCTACTACCCTTTTATGCAATGAATTTTGGAGAGAGTACGAAGCATGAATGATATGGAGTTTCTCTTTTTATTGTGGAATGTTGGTATGATGGAAATTTGCTTACTTCTAGTGTAGAAGTATAGCATGTGCAAGTGAAGTCTTGAATTCAAAAAGTAATGAATGAAATCTCACATAGGTCTATACTAGTTTGACAAAGCTCAATGTGAAAGCAGATAGCATATGCATAAGGTTTATCAATGTAATATATCATATGACTTTGGTGGGTATTTCCAATCAAATGAGGATAACTTAAATCTTTTTAGAATTTCTCCGGAAATCTAAGTTTCACTACCAAACTAGGAATAGCAGCCCTATCACTATATCATATCTCACAACAACTTAGAATGGATTAAGATTTTGCTACCCATAATTTACAAATCAAGGCAAATGCAAGTTTAGCCAATGAGAGCAATATGTTGGAGAGTAGTAAGTTGTAAACTAGGGACTTAGGAAAATTAAGACAGAGCAAATATTCATCATTTCATCTATGTGAGTTCCATGTCATTCTTACCGCACATCTTTTGTTTTATTGAAAATAAAACTATCCTATTTTTTTAGATGCAAGGTGGATGATGGGTAAGTGGAAAATAAATATGCAAGGGGTTGATACAATTTACCTCAAGTGGGGGTCCTCCCCCAAGCTTGTTCTTCACTCATCTCCGTGTCGAGGGTTGAACCCTTGACGACGAAAGTATGCCGCGAGATCAGCTTGTTGTTGTTGTAGCGTGGAGTTGAAGTTGGTGAATTGATCGTCCATGTTTTGTTGCCAGCCTTGGGTACCATGGACATGCTCTTGGAGAGTGTTGTAGATGTCACCTATCCTTATTTCAAGCTCCTCCATACGTCTAGAGAGGTCCGTCATTCATTGGCTATAGTCACGATGACTTCTAGCCGAAGTGGAATGACATCTTCTCAAAGATGTTGGTGGCAAGCTGCTAGAGCTTGAAGTGGATAGGGGTGTCTCCCATGTAGCACCTTGCCATCCAAGCCAAGACGGACCTTTAGTCAATCCGTGTGCATCACCCGTTGGGTTCTCTTCCTCTTCGTACTCATGGACCGTGGAGATTGTCGGGGGCATTGCCGCTCTCCTTGTGTGGCTTCTACTTACCCTGCTGGAGACATTAATTCTTCCGGCTTACTCGATGGAAAGTAGGTCAATGGTTAGCCTCCGGCATTTGTACAAATGACAATCCGAGTTAGGTAACCGAATTTCATTGACAAAGCCGGGATAATAAAATATCAAGGAGCTATCTTGATCATGCTTAAGAGTATGTCCTTACACTAAATAATCTTCATCAATTAATTCTCTTTCATTTTCAATGTACTCAAATGAAGAATATTCTAGTGCTCCTACCCTAGTAGCAATGCGGGTTATCATTGAGCTACATTCAATTAGCCCTACCCTTAGAATGTAATCTAACCATTGTATCATCATGGCAATAACTGGAGCAACTTTTATCTTTTTAATCATGGCAAACAAAAAAACTAGCTCATCATCACACACTATCCTTACATCTCCTCTAGGGAACATAGTCATAGCCACCCATCTATGCATGAAGCGTAAAGTAGGGTTGTGCAAGTGGCTATTCCTAGGTGCACTACATCTGACCTGACCAGTTAAATCTTGTCAAAAACTTTCTTTGCTAAACGTAGGCAAAGTGTCTAAATCTAGCAAACAACGTTTATGGAAGCCTAGGATTTCACTTAATTCTTTCCATAGGATGTTGTATTCTTTTTTGAAATAATCTAAAACTAATACCATCAAATCATATATTGAGTGCGCAAAGGAATTGTTGGAGAGAAGGTGTGAACCTTTCTCCTCTATGTGAGCAAAATTTTCCCATCCTATTGCACGCCAAATGGGAAAGAATTCGGAATCCATACCAATTTTGGGTATTAAATCCCGATCATAAGCTTTCATATGAGAAAACTCACGGTCTTGGAGGACCTTGCGTGCTTTATCTTCAACTTCACATTGGATGTCGAGGTCGTCGCTGTGAAGAAGTTGGTGAGGGTTGCTCCTCTCACCCATGGGAGTGTATTCTCCTAAACTCCTCCACCGTGAGCTTGGTGTAGCAACAGAAGAGCGGCGTGCACTTGAGTCTCCACCATGGATTGAGCTTGCAGCCTCCCTCCTCTTTCCAAACAACCTTTTGATTCCTTTCATGGCCACAAGCAAAAACACAACAAGGCAAAAACTCGAAAGAGGTGATGTTAGTGAAAACAAAACCCTGGCGAATTTTCCCTTGAAGAACTTGAGAGAAAATTGTAAATGCAAACAAAAGCAAATCTTTTTGATTTGGATTTGAGCAAGAGTGCTTCAATGAAGAGCAAGAAACACAATTTGAGCAAGAGTGACTTTGGGGATGTAAGAAATGAGGTGAAGTGTGAAGAGAAGAACTCCTCATGGCCACCATTTATAGTGTGCAATCCCCAACGGTCACTTGGGAAGCAAATGTAGCCGTTGGAGGAGAGGGAGCCAAATTGGCTCCTTCCCCTAGTCGGCCGAACAGGGGGGGGGGGGGGGGGCGGGGGGTCGGCCGACCTGACAGTTGGGCCCCCCTATTCTCCCTTTTGGCAGGTGGCTCCACAATGGCTATGGAATCAGCACGTTGGTGAAATACCACTTTTATAGCTCAGAAAAATTGTTTTCCAAATAAAATTTTCTTTTTTCAAAACCCAACAATTTTCTTTTTGTGAAAAATTAAAGAAATAAAAATGATGGTGGAGGATATAAGATTCTCAACTTGCTAAGAAAATCAAATATGTAGTGGGGGAATCAAACTAAATAGGGAAAAATCAAATAAAGAAAAGAGAAAAGAAAAATCAAATAAAGGATAACTACCAATTTAACCTATTGGCTGGGTCTCACCACCGTCCGATGAGATGGACATTCCTTCTTTATTTCTAGACATCTGGGCCCGAAGGTGATGAACCCAACAGGTACAGGGGATGCCCTATCTTTCAATGAGAGTTGTTGGTGATGAATGAATTTGGTGGAGGCCGACATTGGCTGCCCGACTACCACAACCAGGATGGTGTGGCGCCTTGAGCGACAGTTACACCGTCTCCTGGTAACTACAATTTGGGCGGAGATCGAAGTTGTGCTACCTGACTACAACAACCACAAGGGTGCTGCTCCTTAGCGATAGTTACACCGGCTCCTGTTGTTGCTGTTCTTGTTATGCCAAGAACATCCTTGAACCTGCAAGCAATCGAAGAACAAGCAAGAACAAGATCACAAACAATCACTCACTGGTGTGATAAGTTGGGTTCTAATTCAAGTAATCGGAAGGTCTCGTCGACACATGCATTACAAGGAAGTAGCAATGGCTAAACTTACAGAAAATAAATCCAAGTTCTTCCTATGGCTGCAAGTTGTTCATATAGAGGAGGAAGACTAGAACTCAGGATAGAGTCACCAGTTTTGTTCGGCCTTTTTTGAGCATCTCAAGTGTGATCTGCATTTGATTCTTGATCCAATGGAAAGTAGACGAAGAGGCCTTTCCAGCCATTACTTATTTACATTTAAACAACCTTGGGAGTTGAAAGTTATGCCCCTTTTAAGATGGTACATGCCGCAGTTACGAGGACCCCTCGGGTGGAGCAGCCTTCATTGCATTAATCCCTCAATTCCTCCAAGTTGGATCAATTCCCAAGAACCTAATAATAACAAGGTCATCACAAGGCTTTAATAGCTCTCCATTCGAAGGATAATTAGTTTGAACAGCCAAGAATGAATTCACCTGATAATTAAGTTCACAAGCACGACCGCGTGTCATTGGACCTTGATTAGCCGCAAGTGGTGAATGGGCTGCTGTTGTGGTTGTATGAATGGTAGTGATGTCCTCATCATCCTATCCTTCTTGCAATGGAATCAACCTTGACTCAAACGTGTCTTCCTCGCCCACATATGGTTTCAATTCTGCAACATAAAAAGAGGAAGTAAGCCCAAAATGTGCAGGCAACTCAATTTTATATGCATTATCATTAATTCTTTGAAGCACTTAGTGTCCAGCAGCTCTAGGTAGCAATTTATATTTAATCAAATTATAAAATCTATCCTTTCTCAAATGCACCCAAAACAAATCACCAGGTTCAAAAGTAACATGCTTTCTACCCTTGCTCGCGGCTTGTTGATACTTAGCGTTCATGCTCTCAATGCTTGCTTTAGTTTGCTCACGCATTTTAAGAATTAATTCAGCACGGCGAGAAGCATCAAATTCAATTTCTCTGAAGGTGGCATAGCCAAAAGAACAATGGGAGCATGAGGGATAAAACCATAAACAATCTGAAAAGGGCAAAATTTAGTAGTAGAATGCAGCGAACGATTGTAAGCAAATTCAATATGAGGCAAACATTCCTCCCATAATTTGATGTCATGTTTCAGAACAGCCATAAGCATGGTAGATAAACTACGGTTTCACTACTTCGGTCTG
Organism: Tuctoria greenei; assembly: GCA_036927565.1. Classification (NCBI taxonomy): domain Eukaryota; kingdom Viridiplantae; phylum Streptophyta; class Magnoliopsida; order Poales; family Poaceae; genus Tuctoria; species Tuctoria greenei. Next base: position 163,170,891 of record JAYESD010000002.1, on the reverse strand, counting down.
TGCATCAGTTTGAGGGTGACAAGTGGTAGAAAAGAGCAATTTTGTCCCCAACTTAGCCCATAAGGTTTTCCAAAAATGACTAAGGAATTTGGCATCTCTATATGAAATAATAGTGTTTCACTACAGGAATATCGATCACTTACGTCGGCCAGATCAACTTACGTGGGCCGGCTGACGTAAGTAAGTAACTTACGTCGGTGCCTGGTAGCCAACGTAATTTAAATAAATTACGTCGGCTGGCCAACGTAAGTAAAGGGACCGACGGTAATAAAAGGTACTGACGTCGGCCTCGGCCCATAGCCGACGTAAGTTAACACTTACTTACGTCGGCCCTGACGTCGGTCGACGTAAGTAACTGCAGCCGAAGTAAGTTGTGGATTTAACCTAACCGCGCGAGCGGTGCACACCTGTTTCATTTCACGCGCGCCGCTTCGTTTTCCATCCGCCGCCGCCGACCCGGAGCCGCCCCGCCGCCTGCCCGCCGTCGACGCCCGCCGCTGGCACGCCGCCCCGCCGTCGCCGCCCGACCGCCACCCCTGCTCCCGCCCGCGGCCCCGCCCCCGCGGCGCTGCCCTGACCCCAAGCATCCCCAACCCCGAGCCGCCCCGCCGGCTCGCCTCCGCGCCCCAGCCACTGCCCGGCCCCGTCGCCCCTGCGCAGCTACCGCCGGCCCACCCCAGGCCCCGTCGCCCCTGCGCCCTCGCCGCTGGCTCGCCTTCGGCCGTCCGTCCGTCGGCACCCATCAATCACTAGGTACACACTTCAATTCAGACTTCAGTGCTTTCAAATACTTGTTATGCTATCGTTGTAGCCTTAGAATTGTTAGCTTAATATCGTGTTTTATTGCTCAAGTGATTCTATGATGGCAGTGCTTGCTTAACTATTTATTTAATTATGGTTAAGTGGTTAATTTGATTAAATATGCTTAAGTGGTTTATTTTATTATGCTTAATTTGCTTAATTATGCATAATTAAGCTTAAGCGGTTTATTTTATTATGCTTAATTTGCTTATTTTTGCTTAATTTGCTTAATTATGCTTAGGTGGTTTATTTAATTATGTTTAATTATGCTTAAATTGCTTAAATTTGTTAAATTATGCTTAATTGGTTTATTTAAGTTGTTAATTTGCTTATGCATTTAATTATGCTCAAGTGGTTTATCTATTTATTCTTAAGTGGTTAATTGCACCATGAGGAGGGCAGCGTTGGGGGCGGCCGACTGTCAGGTGCCACGGTGTCGCCGGTAGCTCCAAGAGAGAGAGAGAAACCGTGGGTCGTGTGTAGAGGTGAGCAGAGGAGATCGGGGCGGCGGCGCGGCTTGGTGCGTCATGCAGCATGCGGAGGAGTTCGTGCTGAGAGGAGCTCGCGCCGGCGGAGGAGCTCGAGGCGGTGGGCGGCACGCAAAAGAAGCTCGCGCCAGCGGTGAACTGAGAAACGCGGTATATTTTGTCGTTGAACATAGTTATTAAGGCGTCACTTTAGCACCGCTAAAGTGACGCTAAAGCGGTAAGGCGCTCCGGCATCGTAAGGCGTCCCTGTTGCCTTGCTTTCTAGGGTAAGGCGGTGGCGGCCAGGGAAGCCGGCGGTGGCAGGGAAAGCTGGCGCTGCGGGAGCAGGGGGATCCGTCGCCTTAAGTTGCCTTACTGCCTTAAGAACGTCAATGACCCGCAATTGTGTGGACGGTGAAAATGGATGTGGAATTGTCATCTAAGACCAACTTTCCTCTCAGTCTTTCTCTAGTTCTTTCCTCTCTCCCAAATGACCTCAGAATGAAAATGAGCAATGTAATCTATAGCAATGTATTACCCATTTTGGATCGGCACCTCTCACATGTCATTGACATGTGAGACGTGCAGGTTCGGAATTGTCCCTTTTTGGACAGCCTCAGAGTGACCGAGGGGGCATGGCTTGTGACGAGACGCGGGTCCAGATTTGGACGAGATTTCGGTGGAGTAACCCTGTTGTTCTCTGCTGCACCATTTTTGGGCATGCAATGGAGAACAGCGGGGTTATGCTGCCGAAATTTCGTTCGAATCCGGATCATGCGTCTCGTCATGAGCATGCTCTGCTCGGTCACTCTTGGGTGGGTTTAGGATCTATCTGCCTAGGTTGTAGGGCCGTGACACATAACATAACAATAAATTAACGACAATTTCTTTCGCGTTAAACTGCAGAGTCAAACATGGGCTAATATCGTAGTTGGATGTACACTGGTTGGAAGAGCAGAACTGGTGGTCACTCAGATGAGTGGTACGCCAAGACAGAAGCTTTTGTAGAACGAGCTTTTTCGTTGTCAAATAGCGATAAGGCGTGGTGCACATGTACGAAATGCCGAAACGGATCGTTTTTGGACAATGTGGAACTTACGTTGCACTTGTGTCGAAACGGTTACGTGTCACATTATGAGTTGTGGAACTTCCACGGCAAGACATCTTCTCAAGCTATACAAGAAGTGAAAGCGGACAATCATGATGCTCAAGAGGTTGATATGATGGATGAGATGCTGGAAGCTATACGACCAGAGCTTACAGAAGATACTCAAACAGCATAGGTTAAAGAGTTCTTCAAACGTCTCAAAGATTCAGAAGAGGCTCTGCATGAACACACTAAAATGTCAAAGCTTGGTGGGTGGCACATAAGGTGAATCCTCATGAGCGGTTATACGCTCCAGGAGATGATGATTACCACGACGAAGCTGAGGTTGATTGTGTCTACCAAAAGGAAGAGTTGCCAGACTCCTTCTCAGTCGAGCCCAGTGTAGGACTCGATAACTTAGTTGGAGACGCTCAAGATATCGAGGCTGGCACGGAAGCTGAAACAGAATCAGAATCAGAAACTGAAGATATCAATGACATAGTCGAACCTGCTGATTTGCGCAAACGAAAACAATATGCGGAAGAAGTTGATCGATGGGCTGGTTTAAGGAGTAGGGTGCATGATCGTGTTGTTGATGAATTTTGAAGTAACATTTTATTCACTAATTTAACATTAATTTTGTATATTATCTATGCATATTAATCATTTATTCCTTGCAACTGGATGTCTTCAAAGGGGAAGGGGAAGGGGAAGGGGAAGCCAGTGAGAGGGTTTGAGCCGCCAGGAGACCCTTGCTCAGGGAGCTCGTTCCTTTCTAGCCGACGTTCCCTCTTTCTGGCACACGCTCCACCCTCAGCTGTCGTGTGCTTTCAGCGAACAGAGGTAAATTTTAGTTACAATAAAGTTATTTTTGAAATTGCAATTGTTATTAATTATTAGTTGTCAATCTTTTACTTTTGTGCAGTTTGACTCAGAGACTTCTGAGTCAGAGTCAGAGGCTAGGGGGCCGCTACAGGAGCCTGACTCAGAGACTAGGGGGCCACTACAAGAGCCCTCTAGCGCTAGCCTCCCTTCGGAGCCGGCTAGCGCTAGCCTCCCTGTGCAGCCAGCTACCACTAGCCTTCCTGGAGGCTCCGGGGGTTCCGCAGAGCCTTCAGGGTCACATGATGCAGCAACGTTGCACCAGAGGCGACGAACGAGGAGGACCCACTTTGCGTCTCCTCCTCCGGTTACTTCTCAGCGGACAAATATCTTTCCTATTGGAGACAAGTATAAATATTGTATATAGTATATTAAATATTAGATGTTGTTTTCCTTTACTTAATGATTTAATATATTTTGTAGATGTTGGTACAACTTTTCGTTCACGGGGGCCGAGAAGCACCACAAGAAGATTAATAGTGTCCTCGGTGCTATCGTCAAGTTGCACTACCCCGGTGTAATTGACGGTTTTCCTGCCCTGTCGTGGGAAGACTACGCTCGGGTCTATCACCCGGTGCATGGCACCGTTCAGGGAGCCATGTGGCACGATTTTATGGTAAGTTTAACTGTTTCATTTTTTCAACTCATTTGAATTCTTAATGCATATCACTTAAATATTTGTTTGCTTAAAGCTGAGGTACCAAGTAGAGGAACCGGGCATGGAGGACCACGCGAGACGCGTGTTCCATTGCAACGCTCGGAAGCTCACGGCGGAGGCGTTGTCGTACGCCCGGATTCAGGCCGTCAACGCGTACTACAAGCGGCACCCCCAGGAGCAGGAGCAGGAGCAGCAAAGAGGTGTATTTAGGAAGGACTCCGACTTGTACTTGACGGAGGAGCAGTACGCGAAGGTAAGTTTTTAATATTGTTGAATATTTACAATATCTACGTATGTTAACTGTGTTGATGAAAAATGAAATATGTGCAGCTTAGTATTTCCTGGTTACAGGGTAACATTGAGGCGTACTTAGCTCTCTATCAGTACTGGGCTAGCGACGCTTTCATCAACATGTCCACAAAGGCTAGACAGTGCCGCATGGGGTCCGAGGGCAAGCACAACTATGGTGGCGACGGCTACTTGCATTTGGCTAAACGCATGGTAAGTACCTTTTTATTTTATTTATGTGTTCCTAATATATTATTTATCTCACTAACACGGTTGTACAGGAGCGAGAGATGGTTCATGAGCCGACCCCGACCCAGGTTTGGAAGAGAGGTCACAAGGGAAGTGACCCTTCTCAGCCAGGGCAGTGTAGTCAGGTCACAGCCGACCGACTGGTAAGTTTTCGAAATTCATCAATTTCATTATAACTAATACTATTATTGACATGCTTACAAGATTTATTTGTTTTGTATACAAAGTACGCGCAGGAGGTCACGAAGATACACGGTGCGGATTACGATTGGGAAAGCGCGCCGATCGACCCCCAAGCCGCGTATGCAAGCGGAGGCAGGAAGGCCCACGGACGGTGAGTTCTTCGTGTGTTTCATTTCTTTTTCAATTAATCTTCTTCTACTTAGTGTTTTCATTCTTTTGCAGGTTTGCCATTTTTGATGGAGTTGTCGACTCAAGGTTGACGCGACTTTGAGAGGCGCTTCATCATCGCAGGCTTCGACCGTTGGGACCAGTGGTCGTCTCTCGCAGACCCAGCTGGAGCTCCAGGCCATGAGGGTGACGCTGACGCAAACCCAGGCAGAGCTGGAGAGGACGAGAGCGAAGCCAAGGGAGGAGCAGCAGAGGACGGCCTTAATGATGGCCCAGATGCAAGCAGCAGTGGCGGTAAGTAATTTAAAGTACCGTAGTTAAATTTCACAGCACTTCAATAACATATATCTTCTAATATTTTGCAATGGCAGGGTCTTGCTCGACACAGCGGTCAGGATATCGAGATTCCTACGCTTCCGCCGCAGCAGACACCGGAGCAGGTGATAAACTCTCTCTTTAATATTATTGTATCCATTTTAGTATTTTACATAGAGAGATAAGGAGGTAGAACATAGAGGTAGATCTTGATGACTTGTCACATATTGATTCCTATAGTGGTGAGGAAGTTAAGTGTAATCAAGCTTTTGGTGGGTAATATAATAATGTTAGAGTTGGATTGCTTCACATTAAGTCTTGCACCTAGGCTATCACATAAGGTTTCAAGAGGTAATGTAGCATGACTGTCAAAAAAACATCAAAGACCACTACATTACCTCTTGAAACCTTCTGTGATAGCCCAGGTGCATGACTTAATGTGAAGCAATCCAACTCTAACATTATCACTGATGTTTTTTGGACTCTGATGTTATCATTGAGTTGACATTGATGCTTACTAGTGACTATGTTTCTTCTGCAGGGTTCGGGAACACGCCGAGAAGATCACGGGGGTAGTGGAGGGGCTAGCATGTAGCCCGGTGGAATTTATTTTGCAAATTGTGTTGTTGTCGATTTTTCGGACTATATTTTGTAACTGTTATGTTGTGCATATGTTATCTGTATGTTCTGTGTTCTCGCCATCGAGCGAGGTAGACAGTTTCTGTTTTTTTTTTAAAAAAATCGAAAACTCAACTTACGTCGGCTATGGAATTGCCGATGTAAGTTAGCCCAGTTTAACTTACGTCGGTCAGACCATACCGACGTAAGTTAAACCACTTAACTTACATCAGTTTGGCGCTAACCGACGTAAGTTAGGGCACATAACTTACGTCGGCATGCTTCAGCCGACGTAAGTACTCCGGCCAAGCCCAAGGCCCATCTTGGTACGTGACTTACGTCGGCTGCTGCAGACCGACGTAATTAAGGTAACTTATGTCGGTGGTCGATGTAAGTTACCTTAATTACGTCCAAACCGCTACGTCGGCCAGTCGCCGACGTAATTAAAGAAAAACCGACGTAATTAACTTACTTACATCGTTTATTCCTTACTTACGTCGGCTATGCCCAACGTAAGTGATCGATATTCCTGTAGTGTTTGGAACCCCATGCAAACGAACAACTTCTTGAAAGAACAAATCAACAATATGGGTAGCATCATCAGTTTTGTGGCATGGTAGGAAATGTGCCATTTTAGAAATTATGTCCACGACAACAAAAATACTATCCCTCCCCTTCTTTGTTCTAGGCAATCCTAAAACAAAATCCATAGAAACATCCGCCCATGGAGCACTAGGAACAGGGAGAGGCATGTATAAACCATGTGGATTAAGACAGGACTTAGCTTTTCGGCAGGTGGTGCAACGAGCAACAAACCGCTCCACATCTCTTCTCATCTTTGGCCAAAAGAAATGTCTTGCTAGGATGTCTCCCGTCTTCTTGAAACCAAAGTGTCTCATCAACCCTCTACCATGTGCTTCCTGCAATAGTAAGATACAAACCAAACCAGCTGGAATGCACAATTTGTTAGCTTGAAACACAAAACCATTAGTGAGAACAAACTTGTTCCATGTTTTTCCTTCTTTACATTGCAGCAGCACATCTTTGAAATCAGCATCAAATGCATATTGTTCTTTAATTGTTTCCAAGCCAAAAATATTAAAATCAAGTTGGGACAACATATTGTAACGGCAAGATACGGCATCCGCAATGACAGTATCTTTTCCTTTCTTGTGTTTGATGACATAAGAAAAGGACTCAATGAATCTTACCCACTTGGCATGCCTATGGTTCAGATTAGTTTGGCTCTTAATGTGCTTCAAAGATTCATGATCAGAATGTATAACAAATTCTTTAGGCCATAAATAATGTTGCCATGTTTCCAAAGTTCGTACCAGTGCATATAATCCTTTATCGTAAGTGGAATAGTTCAGACTAGGCCCATTCAGTTTCCCACTAAAATAAGCAATAGGTTTGCCCTCTTGCAGCAAGACACCTCCCAATCCAATACCACTAGCATCACATTTCAATTCAAAAGTCTTACTGAAATCTAGTAATTGGAGAAGGGGGGTATGAGTTAACCGATTCTTCAAAGTTGCAAATGCAGCCTCTTGCGCCTTGCCCCATGTGAATGGAGCACCCTTCTTTGTAAGCTCATGTAGTGGGCCTGCTATTGTGCTGAAGCCTTTCCCAAAATGATGATAGAATCCAGCAAGTCCGAGAAAGCTTCATACTTGTGTGACCATGGTAGGAGTCGGCCAGCTGCGTATCGCCTCCACCTTTGCTTGATCGACTTCAATTCCCTGTGGTGTCTCAACTTAGCCAAGAAAAGAGACTCTATCCGTGCAAAAGGTGCACTTGTCAATGTTACCTAATAAGCATGCTTCACGTAAAGCATTGAAAACAGCACGAAGATGATCAAGATGCTCTTCTAGAGATGTGCTATAGATCAAGATGTCATCAAAATATACTACCACAAATATTCCAATGAAAGCACATAAAACTTCATTCATTAATCCCATAAAAGTGCTAGGTGCATTTGTGAGACCAAAAGGCATGACTAACCACTCATACTGATGAGGACATCACAACAGCGGAGACGCACATTGAACTGCAAGGACCAATCACAAGAGCACGAGCACGGTTATTAAATCAGCAGGTGAATTCATTCCTAACTTCTTTTGCATGTGTGTTTGAGAATAGATTGCTATATGATGATTTAATTGTTATTAGGAATAATGGAGAAGATCAACAAGTGAAGGAAAGAGGCCTTGGGTGTGTGGAGAACTAGCTGGGACGTCCACAAGTTGATGGAAACAGTTTACAACTCGGACTCGAGTACAACTCGGAGTCTAGGAGCAGTCCACCTTAACACGGATGACCAGGGGGCATACGGACTCCGTTTTCGACATTCTTCATATGCACGGAAAGAGGAGAAGATAAAATTTCCAATTTTTCTGGTCCCACCTCAAAATTCTTCCGGAGTCATTAAGAATCTTCGAAACAATTCGAGTCCAGATTTCTGTCCGGTGCTGCGCCACCGAATCGGGCCTTTGGGCCTTGTATCCCGTAAGAGTCCATTAGGAGCGTCTAATTGCGTTTTGGTCGAACCTAGCCTATAAATACTGCAGCCGCAGGTCATATTCGGTGGGTTTTGCTTAGATCAATAATATCGCCGTTCTACGATTTGTGAGACCCCAACTTCGCGATTTCCTGATCGTGTCTTCGACGTTCATGCTCGTGTTCTCGGTTGCACATGCAGGGATTAGCCTTCCTAGCGAGGTCAAGCGTGTGCAGCACGGTGGATAACCAACGGAGCCGTGGTGTAGTGATTGCAGGGGTACTCGAACCCCTCGAGTGCCGCGGATCATCAACATCGAGTTCTCCACCCCAATCGACATACCTTTTAGAAGATCGGGCCTAAACCTACTCATCAATTGGTATTAGATTTCTAGGTTGTCCGTGAGGTATCTTTGTTTTCCTTCCATTAGATCAATTTTGTTTCGTACCTAGAGTCCACAGAAAAACCACAAGAAAATTAGATCGTTTCTACCGCTTCCCAGACTATAGTGCCTGCAGTTTCGTTTTTCAGTTTGCATTGTTGAGTTTGAATTCGTGTGGTCGAGTCTTGTTGCTGGTTTAGCTTTGAGTTTTGGGTCCTAGTTATCGTGTTTCGTCCTTGTTTTCTTGCTACTTGACACCTATTCCACAATCCCTAAGTAACAAACCGATCCAACATGTTCATCGGTTTGCCCTAACTAGCCGCCTTGCGTGAACTCCCGCATCACCAGCCCTAGATTAGGTGACAAAATTTTGTGCCATTCGTCCTTGAATCATCATACACCACCCCATTAGTTGCTGTGCAAATTCCCAATCATTCTCATATCCGATTGCGAGTTCTGTTCTCAAACCGAGTTGGAATCAACATCCAAAAAAACGTAACTCGAACAGCCTACCTTAAAACGGCCATAACTTTCGCATACGAACTCGAAATCGGGCGAATTTTGTTTTCAAATTCATCTACGCGAAATTTTGCATCTGATTTTCCGCGGAATAGCCGCGTTAGGTGAAATTAGGTTGCCCAAATTCCCCTGGGAAGATAGGCTATCCGGCCTCCGAAGTTCCAGCATGAATTTTAAAGAATCTTCTTGATTTTCTATAGGCCGCATATTACATCCAATTGAGCTGCAAATTTGTGTCCTTCCTATATTTTATCTCCTGAGTAAATAAAAAATATCAAAAAAATATTACAAAAAAGAAAAAAATAGTGAAGAGCACGCATATTAAGGCAATTGGCCTATACCACTTGGTGTTGTTTTGTTGGCTATATCATTCTGTCTTTCTTTTGCCTTGATACTTCCTTGTGTTGTGCTAGGCTCTAGGGCACTTGGTTGACTAGCAACAGTTTCCTACATTGAATACTTATTAACCTTTGTTTAGCTGTTAACGATTTTCTGCTTATTAGCCACCATATTGTGCCATCCAAGCTCCACCTTTCTATTGAGCATAACAGGTACCTTTGCAATCATCCCACGCTTCATCGGTTCATCTCACCGTCCACACCACCTGCTGTGTCGGTAAGAACACTTGTAAGAGCGTGGTAAGACGCTTGAGCGAGAGAGATTGTTTTCTTCCACCTTCCACATTGTCACTGTAGTTGATAGGGATAACATATTTTTTTTGTTGTCTTTTGTTTCCTACTAACAATGGCAGGAGAAGACAATGATGACGAATGTGTTCAACATGTTGAGTTACGTGATATGATGAAGACCATGACGGATATGTTCGCCAAATACAACGCAACAATGGAGGAGTCATTGGCGAACTTGACTCGCCAACTGGATGACCTTGCTCTTCGGATGAATACTTTTGAGGCTCGGTTGCCTCTCGCTGGAAGACAAGAAGACAATGCTTATGATGAACTGGAAGATCACAATAATCAGCCAAGACTGCCACTTTATCGTTGAGGTATGGGAGGTATAATCATAACAATTATTATAATCGTCCTCCTGATGATCCTTTTGCTAAAGTGAAATTTACTATACCCTCTTTTTCTAGTGCTTATGATGCTGAGGCTTATCTTGATCGGGAGATGAGAGTAGAGCAAAAATTTAATTCCCATCTTGTTCCTGACCAACATAGAGTTCGTCAAGCCACTAGTGAGTTTAAGAACTTTGCAATCATATGGTGGAATGAACTTGTTAAAACTAGAACTGACCCTCCAACATGGGATAGATTAAAGGAAGCTATGCATGTTCGATTTGTTCATCCATCTTTTCAGCGGGACCTTCGTAAAAAATTGCAGTGTTTAGACCAAGGTAACATGTCCGTAGAGGAGTATTATCAAGAGTTACAAAAAGGTATGCTGCGTTGTGGGGTAGTAGAGGACATGGATGATAAAATAGCTCGTTTTTATGGGGTTTTGAGGCGTGAAATTCAGGACATTGTTGATTACAAGGAATATGATACTGTTAACAGATTGTTTCAGCTTGCTATGTTGGCAGAAAAAGAATTGCAGGGCCGACAACAACAGCAACATCGCACGAGGAGCAACTTCATGCCGCGTGCAGCGACTACACCATCCAAAATAGCACCATCTTCTACCCCTTGTGCAGCGACTACACCACCAAATGGCGGCCAACGAACTATAACTGCTGCTCCACCTTCTCGTGTGCCGGAAGGCAGCAAGGCGACATCATTCAAGCCTTCTTCGTCCACTCCTTCTACGGGTCGTACTTCCGACATCAAGTGTCACTGCTGCTAGGGACTTGGTCATATGATGAGAGATTGTCTGAGCAAATGAGAATACATAGCACGCGACGATGGCGGGTATGACAGTACTTCGGATGTTGAAGATGAATACTCTTGCTACTGACTTTACAGATCCAAATGACGAACACACTAAAGAAGAGGTACTTGGTACAGCGACGACGGAGAACTATAGGAGCATCATTGTGCAGCGTGCCTTGAGCTCCAAAGTGGAGACCGACGACAAGCTACAATGACACAACCTCTTCCACATGTTTCTCGTCATCAAGGACTGCCGTGTAGACACTATAATTGATGGAGGTAGCTGCAATAACTTGGTGAACACGGACGTCGTCAAGAAACTCGGTTTGACAACAAGAGCACACCCTCATCCGTACCACATTCAATGGTTCAACAACAGCGGTAAGGTTCGGGTAACACAAACAGTGAGAATACATTTTTCAATTGGTTCATACCATGATTTTGCTGGTTTTGATGTTGTTCCTATGGATGCTTGTTCTCTTTTATTGGGTCGTCCTTGGGAATTTGATACAGATGCTATTCATCATGGTAGAACCAATAAATATACTCTCATGCATAAGGGAAAGAAAATCACTTTGCTCCCCATGACTCCTGCTGAACTTGTGCATTTTGAGAAGAGTAAAATTTGTGATGGCAAAACAACAAAATTAGAATCTGAAAAACAGCAAGTTATTAAGTTAAAATCACCATCGCTGCTCGCAGCTAAATCTGAACTTGCTAATTTATTCGATGCTAAGGGGATGTGCTATGCTTTAGTTTGCAAAGAAGCCATGTTTTAACTTCATGAATTGTCTATTGCATTGCCCCCTGCTGTTGCTAACCTTTTGCAGGAGTTTGAGGGTGTGTTTCCCTCCGAGATACCCCCTGGTTTACCACCGATGAGAGGCATTGAACACAAGATCGATTTGATTCCAGGAGCAAGTTTGCCAAATCGTGCAGCATACAGGGCAAATCCACAAGAAACTAAGGAAATTCAGCGACAAGTCCAAGATCTTTTGGACCGCGGGTACATTCGTGAAAGCCTCAGCCCTTGTTCCGTTCCTGTTCTTTTGGTTCCTAAGAAAGATGGTAGTTGACGCATGTGTGTTGATTGTCGAGCGATTAATAACATCACCATTCGATATTGTTATCCTATTCCTCGATTAGATGACATGCTTGATGAATTGAGTGGTGCTATCATCTTCACAAAATTTGACTTGCGTAGTGGTTACCACCAAATTAGAATGGCACTAGGAGATGAATGGAAGACTGCACTTAAAACCAAGTTTGGACTTTATGAGTGGTTAGTCACGCCTTTTGGTTTAACTAATGCACCAAGCACCTTTATGCTATTAATGAACGAGGTTTTACGTGCTTTCATTGGACAATTTGTGGTGGTTTACTTCGATGATAGCCTCATTTACAGCAAGTCATATGATGAACATCTTGATCATTTACGTGCTGTTTTTACTGTTTTGAGAGATGCACGTTTGTTTGGTAACCTCGAAAAGTGTGTCTTTTGCACCAATCGAGTCTCGTTTCTTGGCTATCTCGTTTCCTCACAGAGAATTGAGATGGATGAGGCGAAAATTGAAGCAATCACCAGCTGGCCAGCCCCAACAACTGTCACACAGGTTCGTAGTTTTCTTTGTCTTGCAGGTTTTTATCGGCGCTTTGTGCGGGATTTCAGCACCATTGCAACACCTCCACATGAGCTAACGAAGAAGGGAGTTCCATTTCGATGGGGCGAACAGCAGCAACAAGCTTTTGATGCTCTCAAATCGAAGCTTACACAAGCACCATTACTACAACTTCCTGATTTTGACCAGACCTTTGAGCTAGAATGCGATGCAAGCGGCATTGGTATTGGAGGCGTTCTCATACAAGGAGATAAACCCGTTGCTTTCTTTAGTGAAAAACTTCATGGTACTTCTCTGAACTATTCTACTTATAATAAGGAATTGTATGCCTTAGTACGTGTATTACGAACTTGGCAACATTATCTTTGGTCTAAGGAGTTTGTCATACATTCCGATAATGAATCATTGAAGTATCTTAAGTGTCAACCAATCTGAATAAATGACATGCTGAATGGATTGAGTTCATAGAGTGGTTTCCATACATCATTAAGCATAACAAAGGGAAGGAAAATATCATTGCTGATGCATTATCTTGGCGTTATACCATGCTGTCCCAACTTGATCATAAAATCTTTGGTTTGGAAACAATTAAAGCATTATAGCCTACTGATTTGGACTTCAAAGATGCTTTTGAAAATTGTAGAGAAGGAAGAACTTGGAATAAATATGTGCTGCAAGAGGGTCTCCTCTATCGTGCTAACAAGCTATGCGTTCCAGCTAGCTCCGTTCGTCTATTGCTTTTGCAGGAAGCACATGGAGGAGGTTTGAGTGGACATTCTGGAGTGAAGAAAACTGAAGACGTGCTGTCCACACACTTCTTTTGGCCAAAGATGAGGCGTTATGTCGAGCGCTACGTGTCACGATGCACTACTTGCAGCAAAGCTAAGTCTCGCCTTAACCCACATGGTCTTTATATGCCTCTTCCTGTTCCTAGTGTACCTTGGGAGGATATTTCTATAAACTTTGTTTTGGGATTGCCTAGGAATATGAGGGGGAGGGATAGTATTTTTGTAGTTGTTGATCGTTTTTCCAAAATGGCACACTTTATACCTTGTCATAAGAATGATAATGCCTCACACATTGCTGATTTATTTATGACGGAAATTGTTCGTTTATATGGTGTGCCAAATACCATTGTTTCTGATCATGATGCAAAATTTTTAAGTCATTTTTGGAGAACTTTGTGGTATAAATTGGGAACAAAGTTGCTGTTTTCAACTACATGTCACCCACAAACGGATGGACAAACCGAGGTAGTTAATCGTACTTTATCCACTATGTTGCGGGCTGTCTTGAAAACAAATTTGAAGTTGTAGGAGGAGTGTTTACCACATATAGAATTTTGTTACAACAGATCCGTTCACTCAACGACAAAGGTAAGTCCATTCCAGGTAGTGTATGGTTTCAATCCCCGTGCCCCTACTGATTTATTACCATTGCCTCCTTCTGAAACTATAAATTTGGATGCTACACAACGATCTGAATTCATTCTTAAGATGCATGAAACTACAAAGAAAAATATTGAAATGATGAATGAGAAGTATAGGATTGCAGGTAGTAAAGGTAGAAAAGAAGTAAAATTTGAACCGGGTGATTTTGTGTGGTTACATTTGAGAAAAGAGCGATTTCCCGACTTGAGAAAATATCAACAAGTGAATGAAAGAGGCCTTGGGAGTGTGGAGAACCAGCTGGGACGTCCACAAGTTGATGGAAATAGTTTACAACTCGGACTCGAGTACAACTCGGAGTCCAGGAGCAGTCCACCTTAAAACGGACGCCCAGGAGGCATACGGACTCCGTTATCGACGTTCTTCATATGCACGGAAAGACGAGAAGATAAACTTTCTAATGGTTCTGGTCCCACCTCAAAATTCTTCCGGAGTCACTGGGAATCGTCGAAACAAGTAGAGTCCAGATTTCCATCCGGTGCTGCGCCACCAAATCGGGCCTTTGGGCCTTGTATCCCATAAGAGTCCATTAGGGACGCGTCTAATCGTTTTTTGGTCGAACCCTAGCCTATAAATACTCCAGCCGCTGGTCATATTTGGTGGGTTTTGCTAAGATCAATAATATCGCCGTTCTACGGTTTGTGAGACCCCAACTTCGCGATTTCCTGATCGTGTCTTCGACGTTCTTACTCGTGTTCTCGGTTGCACTTGCAGGGATTAGCCTTCTTAGCGAGGTCAAGCGTGTGCAGCACGGTTGATAACCAACAGAGCTGTGGTGTAGTGATTGCAGGGGTACTCGAACCGCTCGAGTGCCGCGGATCATCAACGTCGAGTTCTCCACCCCAATCGACATACCTTTCGAAAGATCGGGCCTAAACCTACTCATCACATACAAACCAACTTCATTTTAAACGATGTTTTCCATTCATCACCTAGCTTCATGCGAATTTAAGGGTATCCACAACGCAAGTCAATTTTACAAAAAATTATCAAGCCACTAAGTCCATCAAGCATATCATCTAACATAGGAATAGGATGACGATATCTAATGATAATGTTATTAATTGCTCGACAATCTACACATATGTGCCATGATCCATCTTTCTTTGGAACCAAAAGAACAGGAACAGAGCAAGGACTAAGGGACTCATGCACATCACTTTTGTCGAGTAATTCCTGTACTTGTCGCTGAATCTCCTTAGTCTCCTCCGAGTTGGTCCTATATGGTGCTCGGTTTGGCAAAGAAGCCCCAGGGATGAG
This sequence comes from Tuctoria greenei, assembly GCA_036927565.1. NCBI lineage: Eukaryota > Viridiplantae > Streptophyta > Magnoliopsida > Poales > Poaceae > Tuctoria > Tuctoria greenei. Next base: position 163,155,619 of record JAYESD010000002.1, on the reverse strand, counting down.
GTCAATCTGATGTCCAATCCCTCTCAATGGTGGCAGCCCGGCTGGTACCTCTTGTGGAAACACATCAGCATATTCCTGCAAAAGCTTAGTGACAGCAGGGGGCAAAGCACATGGTTCATCGTGAAGTGAGAATAAAGCTTCTGTGCAAGCAAACACATAGCAGATTGCAGCATTATTTTAATTCAAACAAATCAGATTTGGAAGCAAGAAAACAAGCACTCTTCAATTTTATTTCATTCTTCTTCACATGAGCCTATTCGGAATTGTCAGTCTTAGGGTGTACCGATTCATTCGCAACATTTGAATTTTCATCTTGAGTAGATTTATTATTTTTCTCTTTGCAAGCTCTAGCAATGTCATCCTTCAAAATAGCATCAGGAGACATAGGTTGCAAAACAAGCTTCTTCTTCTAATTATGCATGAAAGAGTATTGATTTGACTTACCATGATGTAATGTATCTTTATAAAATTGCCAAGGTCGACCAAATAGCATAGAGCAAGCTTGCATAGGTACCACATCACAATCAATGTAATCATGGTAGGTACCGATTGCAAATTCGACACGAACTAAATGTGTTACCTTAAGCTTACCACTGTCGTTGAACCATTGGATGTAGTAGGGATGTGGATGTGGAAGTGTTGTCATCCCAAGCTTCTGTACCATGGAAATAATTTCTAAATTGTTGCAGCTTCCTCCATCAATAATAACGCGACACGATTGTTCCAAAACTACACACTTAGTTTGGAATAGATTGTGTCGCTGGTTCTATTCAGCTTTGACGATTTGGGCACTCAAGGCACGCCTCACAACAAGACTCTCATAGTGGTCATCATGATTAGCCCCAATGTGCTCTTCATCATCATTCTTCTCTCCTGCATCTTGTGCAGCAAGCATGGAATATGTTTCATCATCTAAATCACTAGAGGATGAGTACTCACCATTTTCTCGTACAATCAGCACACGCTTGCTTGGGCAGTCCCTTCGTAGGTGCCCAAAACCCTTGGACTGGAGGCATTGAATGTCTTTTGTTCTCCGGTGGAAGCAATGGAAGAAGAAGAGTTGGCTGCAGCTTGGGTGGATCCTTTTGTTGTCTAAATTGCACGCGATGGTGCTGATTTAGTCCTGGGCAACCGATTGGAAGCATCGTCCGAAGAATCATGCTTAGTACCAGCAGCAATCGAGCGGGTCTGCCATGAGATAGTTCGACCTGCAGAAATGTTAGTTCTTGTGCGTCGTCCCTACACTTCTCTTTCAGCCTTACAAGCAATATGGAATAATCGAGTAACGTTAGTGTATTCCTTATAAGCCAATATGTCCTGAATTTCTCTTGTTAAACCACTCATAAACCTAGCCATTGCAGCCTCTTCATTTTCAACTAGGCCCCATCGCATCATGCCTATTTGGAGTTCTTGATAGTATTCCTCAACAGATTTGTTGCATTGCCTAAGTTGTTGTAATTTATGCAACAGGTCACGAGCATGATTGGAAGGAACAAAACGACGACACATGATTTGTTTCAAGGCATTGCAAGTTTGTGGTATGGAGTTGGATTTTTAGTTTGATACTCATGCCACAAAACAGAAGCAAAGTCAGTGAATTCACTAGTGGCAGCTCTAACCTTATTATCATTAGGAAAATCATGGCATGCAATTTTTTGATCTACTGATAATTCCCAAGACAGATATGCATCCGGATCATATTTCCCATCAAATGGTGGTATGGAGAATTTAATGCTACGTAGGGGATTGTCATTGTCATGTACCTCCTGTCGTAGGGCTCGACCTCCCATACCACGATGGTCGCAATGTGGCTGCCGTTGATACCAGAAATGTCCATCATCAAGCTTGGTAACCGCTGAATACCCCGCCTCGTCATATCCTGCATCGCTGCCAACAGAGTTGTGGTTTTCATCAACACGTGTTTGTCTCTCTCCGCGTCCAACCCGTTCCATCCTCTCCAACCGCTCAATCATTTGCCCTACATACATAAAGTGTTAATAGCCCCAGCAGTGCTTTCTAATGTGGTCAGCTTGGTGTTGGTGCAAATCTGCATCGACTTGTAACACCCTCATTTTCATGCGTCATGCCCTACATATATTCATATACATGTTTAACATTAATACACATCAAGAGGAATGAGTTTAAAATTGATTTGCAACAAAACCTCACTTAAATGCTGAAGAAGTGCGGACTAGTCCGATTTTAGTGAGGACTAGTCCGATTTCTCTCTGACTAAAAATGAACTTGTCCGTTTTTGCTGCGGACTAGTCTGATTTTGCCTCTGGAAACTTTCGGACTTGTCCGATTTGTGCAGACTAGTCTGATATTCCAACGATCCTTAAAAATTTGCTAAGTCCCTAGACTTTTCCGGACTAGACCGGTGTTCCAGCTGACTTGTCTGTTTTCCTCTCTGACTAAAATCGGACTTGTCCGATTTTTTGCCATACTTGTCTGATTTCTCTCTGGACAACTTTGGACTAGTCCGGTCCTTTTCAGACTTGTTCGATATTTCGCAACTCCGAGTTGATCTTTTATTTTAAGACTTGTTTCTTGGTTTCACGTTAAGTGGGCCTAGAGACGTCGTGCCTAACTCTTTTAGAGACCATGTGGGACTCTATACCGGCCTCTACTCATCCCAAACTCAAAATTCATCTAACCCTAGCCTCCACCTCTATATAAACAACCCCACCCCTTGGCTTGACATCTATTGGCCACTTTTCCACCCCACCCAAACCCTAGTTTGTGAAGAGCCACCACCAAGGAGGGAGGAGGAGATCCCAAGCAAGAAGAAGAAGAGGGGGAAACGAAAGAGGATCCTTCATCAAGTTTCGTTCTTCATCACCAATTCATCTCCAAGATCATCCCCAACCCTAGATCATCAAGATCCAAGTGTTACCTCCAAGTTTCTTGATTCATTAGAGTCCTAAACACCTGGTATACCTTCTATTCCCTTTTCCTTACATGAATTCAATCCCAAATCTCCAAATTCACGTTGATCTAAAAACCCTAGTTTGATAGTTCTGCGAAGTGCGAACTAGTCCGACCTTCTGTAGACTAGTCCGATTTTCCTAGCTAAATTGTGTTGAATTAATTCTAAAAGTAGATCTAATCAAATCAAAACCTATATAAACTTGTTACAATCTATTAGAACTAGTTAGTGATCATTAAAAGCAATCTATTAACAAGTTCTACCTTGCATTTGCATCAATCATGCATGTCATGTCATACTGAGTAATGTTTATTGTGTGGATTAGACAGATTTGCGCTAGAAAGTGCCGCGGAGGATGTACAGCACCAAGAGTTTGAAGGCATTGACCCTAATCAACTGCAAGAGCAAGGCAAGTGTCCTTGAAGCATATTGATCCTGTTTCTAAAATAATTGTTTTGTTTGCAAAACTGCATGCTTGTGTCAAATTGATGGGAATCCTTTGATAGGAAGTTTACTAGTTTTGTTTAACCACCCTTGTCACCTGGAGTTCATGGTAGAGAGTCGGGATGAGATTTTTACCTTTTTGCTTCGTTTAATTAATTGGGATGGGAAAACAATACTACACATTTAATTATGTATTAATGATATTTTGGTTAATGTGAACTGGTCAATATGATATGGTAATGGGTGATCTTAGTGAGCCTAGTATGTGGATGGGTTGGATGTCATGGTGGTTTGCTTGCTTTAGATCTAAGGACCAGTTCATGCGAGAATAAGCCAAGATTATAGTGCCACCATGAGGCCAAGTATGGGTGCGGCGTAGCTGATTAATTAGGGATTTGCCAGTGCTATTTGGACCATTATGGATGCTTGGGGAAGGGGTAGTCGGATTGGGTTTGTTGATGATTGGTGGGACTACCCTGGAATCCGAATGGCTCAAGAGGGGGCCCTTGGTTGAAGATGTTCTCTATAGGAGACATCGCCACCGGTGAAACCTCAGTGGGGTCTAAATAGGCTGGTAATCCCTTTGTAAAGGCTATTTTTTGATCTCTTGGTCATACACCAAAGGAAGTATAATTGGTATAAGGGAGGTTCTCTAGTCGTCGACGAGTGATGAAATCACGAACACATGGGTAAAGCGGTACAAACTATGCAGAGTCTAATAAATCTATCATGATAGCCGTGCTCCCAGTTATGAGCACCTAGACAACTTCCATGATTAGAGGGAACTTGGAATTGGGATGGTGTTTGGGATGGTTATGGTTTGGTAATGGTTATGGATGGTTATGAATGAATTCTAGTATTGAATATGGATATTGGTATATGATGATGGATATGGAATATGGACTTGTATTATGATAACTAGATAGTTTATGATGGGTTATTTCACATACATATAATACATTGCCTTTCAGATGTTTTAATGTACTTCTCGACACTCATCCCATATTATTTTCGTCATTTGAATTAGCCACAAGTCATACTTTCCACACTTGCGGAGTACGACATGTACTCACTCTTGCAATCCCCCCCCCAACAGTTGCAGGTCATGATTGGGAGTTTAATGGCGATAATGCGGAGTTCTTGACCGTGTCTACCGTCAGCTTTGCCTGTGGTGTTTTGGAGTTACGCTATACCCTATTGCTTATGCTGCCTAGCTGTTTAGTTTGCTTGATTAGTTATTTCCGCTACATTAGTTGATAATATTCATTAGAACTTGTATTCGAGAATAATATGGTTTGTGCAATAAAATTTGGTTAATTAATCTTGCTATGTGGTAATTTTTTTGTATACTCTTTTGTGAATGCACTCGTGTATGTGTGTTGAACATCCTGGGCACAGATATGCGTTCACTTGGTTCATTTTTCGGAACCGGGTGTCACAGATTGGTATCAGAGCCAAAGGTTGGCCGTAGGATGCAGCCTAGATAGAATGGACACTTTAGAGCACATAGGAGCACTCACGAACCAATGTGTTTTGTTTGGTGTGTTGTTGCTATATATATTATTTGCTTGCGTGCTTAGTAGAGGTATATGGGATCCTTTAGCATTTCCATGTCCACCTAAGCTAGTGTAGCTAGTTGGTTAGTTTCATATACCTTGATGCATATAGTTGGGGACATTTCTAAATTCTTATCTTTTGCTTTCCTTCAGATGGTGAGGACTCGCAACCAGAGGCATGCTAATGATGAGGAGGAGAACTATGGAGCACCTCAGAACAACAATGGACAAGGTGAAAGCATCTAGGCCCCCATGAGGTATGGTTTCGGTGATTAATGACAACCATTGTACTTTACTAATGAATTTGTGGATGCAAAGTCTCTCATAATCACTCAATCAAATGAAATCAATATGTCATTGGAGACCCCTAAACAATCAATTTATGAGATCAAGTCAATGATATGAAGACAAGAAGTGAAAGCTCTTATGACAAAGTCATTCAACCACAATTAATGACACTTAATGCTTGACAATCATCAGAAATATATTTCCAACAAAGTCTAAGAGGTAACTTGAGCAAGACACAAAAGAATCACTTAGAAACTACTTGAAGCAAGCAAAATCAACTCACCAGATCAACCGATGATTCCTGAGAACAACACATCGGTCGAGTTGGTTCAGCAGAAAAAGAAGACCTCAGAACAAAGCACTCACCGGATCATCTGATGTTAAGGGCTAAGCTACATCGTTCCATCAGTACAGTTTGCAATATCCTTGGACCAAGTGTATCACCGGATCATCCGATGTATAGAAATATACACATCGGTCAATCACTCCAGTAAGCATCAAGTTTGAGCCAATTCTGGAGGAAGAGCCACCGGATCATCCGATGAGAAGACAAGTGCAACATCGGTCTAACAACGGTCATATCTGACACAGTGATGTTAGCTAAAGTAAACTTGACCGATGATAACTAAAGGGGAGACATCGGATCATCCGATGTTCGCAGAAAAGTTCTGTCAGCCTACTTTTCCAACGGCTATTTCGTGGAGGCTGGCTATAAATACCCCCTAAACCTGTCATTTCGACAATTCTTGATCACAAAACATTATCAACACATCCACAAGCGTTCAAGACCAAGAGCCATCACTTTACATCATTTCAACCACCTACACACCAAGAGATAAGCTAGAACTAGCTAGAGAGAGAGCTTGTGTGCCTCCATTCTGGGTTAGTGGAATCTCTAGGATAGTGAGAGCCTCAAGGGAGTGCCCCTTGGTGTTTGTAACTGTGAGAGACTTCCGGAGCTTTCCAAGGCGTTTGTGGAAGCCCGGAGGGTCGAAGTTGTACAAGGCTTGAGCTCCACCTTGCCGAGGTTGCTAAACGGAGAAGAATAGTGGAGATCCCTCATCTCGGTGACTTCGGTGTGGCTATACCCTTTGGTGGGTGCCACAACGTGGATGTAGGAAGATCTTGACGACCTTGCCGAACCACGGGATAAATCCTTGTGTCTCCTCGGGAGTTTGCATCCTCTTCCTCTCCCATACATTTATGCATTTTATATTCCACGAAGTTGCTATTTACTTCAATGCATAGGTTGTTTGCGTAGGGAATTGGGCTTTTAGGGATTAAGTTTTATTGCTGAGATTTTTTAAAAAAGCCCAATTCACCCCCCCTCTTGGGCATTCGATCCTTACAATTGGTATCAGAGCAAGGTTGCTCATAGGATCATTCTAGCTTCACCGCTAGAGAGCTAAAATGGCCAAGGTTGGGGGTTCGATTCCTACCTTCGAGGGCAAGAACTTTGCCTATTAGAAAGCACACATGCACGCTTATCTAGAGGCTATTGCTCCCAAAGTATGGAAAGCGACCCACACGGGGTTTGGAGAACACAACTATCTCGGTGATCAAATTAAATGGGATGCTAAAGCTAGGAATGCAATCTATGAATGTATTAGTCAAGATGTGTTTGCTAGGATTGCCAACAAAGAAAAAGCTTGTGAAATTTGGGCTTGCTTAGTAGAGATTCATGAGGGTTCTTCTCGAGTCAAGGAACTTAAATATCACATGCTTAAAGCAAAATATGATTAATTTAAGATGCTACCTCATGAAAATGTCAATGAGATGTTATCTCGCTTGAATGTACTTATTGAGGAAATTAATGCTCTTGACATTGCTTCTCTCGGAAAGGGACTCATCAACCGCAAGATCCTCATGCTCCTTCCCAAGCCAAAGTACAACATCATCAACTCCATGCTTCAAAAGGAGTCTCTTGACCACATTGAAGTTTCGGAGCTCATTGGAGAAATTCACGCTCATGAGATGAGTGTACTTGGGATGATGGAGCAATAATCTTCAAAAACAATTGCTCTAAAGGCCTCCACCAAGAAAACAAGCCTTAAGAATAAGAAGGTGGTTGAGCCTAGCTCAAGTTAAGAGGGGCAAGCATCAAGTGAAGATGAAGATGATGAGCTTGCATTGATGATGAGGAAGTTCTCACGCTTGAACTCCAAGATTACCAAGAAGGGATACACCTTTGATCCCAAGAAGAAAGCATTTCTACCATGGAGAGATGATCACAAGACTTGCTACAATTGTGGTGATCAAGGCCACATCTCCTATGATTGTCCAAAACCGGACAAAAGAAGAGAGAACCACAAGAGCAAGCATCGCAAACTTGAAGAAAGTGAAGATGATGAAGAAGAGGCCAAACCCAAACCAAGATCCTTTGGGAAGAGGAAACATGACAAGGTCAAGAAGGCAAGACTCTTCCTAAAGAAGAGAAATGGCCCACAAAAGGTGTTCATGTGTGAGGCAAATGAATGGTTCACCGACGAAGAAACAAGTGATGAAGAGAGTGAAGTGGAAGAAGAAAGTTTGGCCGTCCTCACCATTGCCAACAATGATGACTCACCTCTTCATCCACCACCCATGTGCCTCATGGCGAAAGGTAACACCAAGGTATGTGACTACTCTAGCGATGATGAGCTTTCCCCCGATGATTTAACTTCTTTGATAAATTAATATCATGCTATCATTAAGAGGGAAAAGAGTAAGGTTAAAGCTCTTGAAGAAACTTGTGCTAGACTTGAGAGTGCTAACCTCGATTTGCTTGACAAGTATGAAAGCATACTTAAAGAGTATGACACGCTCAAATCCCATGTCAAGCAAATTGAGGAAGATAAGGCTAAAATCAAGTTAGATAATCATAAGCTTAACTTGGCACATCAAACACTCTTGGGAGAGCACAACAAGCTAATACAAGAACATCAAACACTTGACCTTGCTCATGACGTGATTGACCAAGAGTTGAAAAATATAAAGAAACAAACTCTTAATGATAGGATATCCATTACTTCTCATGTCACTAATGCCTTGAACAAGTCTTTGCCTTTGAAAGCAAATGCTAGGGAGAAGGACTTGTTGGAAGAAACTGAGAGTCTCTGCACTAGTGTGGCTAGACTTTCAAAAGGGGAAGTCAAACACAAGGAAATACTCTTCCAACAAGCAAAGGCCTTCAACAAGAGAGGACTTGGATCCTTCCCGGTGCCCAACAAAGGAAAGGTGCCCTCACCGGAGCTTAGAATAAGCTTCATCAAGGAAGTTGGTTCTTATTACCAGCATTGTGAGGTCACCGGTCACCAGACAAGGGAGTGTCCTCTTCCTAACCGACCTTCTCCCAAGTTGCCCATTAATTACAAATCCACCTTCAATGATCGTTATTATCTCTTGAGTAAAGTAGATGGCAAGGTGAAGGCAAGTTTCATTGGGAAAGACATGAAGGGCATGAAGGAGAAGCTCCCCAAGCAACTTTGGGTCCCAAAGACACTTGTATCACACATACAAGGACATAAGTTGGCTTGGGTGCCTAAAGTTAAAAGTTGAATTCATGTGTGTAGGTGAACTACAAAGCCGGAGGAAAGCATTGGGTACTCGATAGTGGGTGCACCCAACATATGACCGGCAATGATGGTATGTTCACCACCATAGAAAACCCCGGCAATCATGAACAAGTCACCTTTGGTGATAACTCTAAGGGAAAGGTAATTGGGTTAGGTAAAATTGCTATTTCATATGATTTATCCATTTCCAATGTTTTGTATGTCAAGTCACTTAGTTTTAATTTACTTTCCATTGCACAACTATGTGATCTTGGACTAACATGCACATTTAGCAAAAATGATGTTGTTGTGAGTAGTGAAACAAGCCAAGACATAGTCTTCAAAGGATTTCGGCATGGACATATCTACCTAGTAGACTTCTCCAACAAGAATGCTAGCTTGACCACTTGCCTTTTCACTAAGACAAGTTTGGGATGGCTATGGCACTGACGCATAGCGCGCATTGGGATGAGCAAACTCAAGAAGTCATTCAAGCTTGGGATGGTGACCGGCGTGAAGGATGTCACTTTTGAGAAGAACAAGCCTTGTAGCACTTGTCAAGCCAGGAAGCAAGTTGCTTCACACCATCCAATGAAGACAATGGTGTCAACCTCCAAGCCACTTGAGCTACTCCACATGGACCTCTTCCGACCGTTCACATATCGAACCTCTGGTGGTAACCTCTATTGTCTTGTTATAGTTGATGACTACTCTCGCTATGCATGGACTTTATTTCTAGGTGACAAGAGTGAAACTCCGAAAGTGTTCAAGACCTTCGCCAACCGAGCTCAAAGGGAATTTCAACTTCCCATCGTAAAGGTCCGGAGTGACAACGGCACCGAATTCAAAAACTACAACATTGGGGAGTGGTGTGACCGTGAATGGTAAAACATGAGTTTTCGGCCACGTACACTCCTCAACAAAACGGTGTCGTTGAAAGGAAGAACAAGACACTCATCACTCTTGCGAGAGCAATGCTTGATGACTACGGCACGTCGGAGAAGTTTTGGGCCGAAGCAATCAACACGGCGTGCCATGCCGCAAATAGGGTCTATCTCCATCGACTACTTCAAAAGACCCCGTACGAGCTTCTCATTGGGAGAAAGCCCAACATCTCCTACTTTCGAGTCTTTGGATGCAAGTGCTACATCTACCACAAGAAAAGGCTCGGTAAGTTTGAAAGAAGATGTGATGTTGGTATATTTCTTGGTTATGCATCAAACTCAAAAGCATATCGAGTATTCAACCAAACCTCCGGTTTAGTTGAGGAAAGTTGTGATGTTGAGTTTGATGAATCTAATGGCTCCCAAGAGGAGAGATTTGGTCATGATGCAATAGATGATGAGCCTCTACGAGAAGCCATGAAGAACATGACCATTGGAGACATCAAGCCTGAAGTTGAGGAGAGCCATTATCAAGGGGGAGCTTCAAGTTCCAACAACAACACCTCCATGGCACCTCAAGTTGACGAAGAAGAGAAGGATGATCCATTGTCGACTCAAGACTCACAAGCACAACAACATCAAGAAGAAGAAGAAGAAGTCCATGATCAAGTCCAACCACAAGAGGAGCAACATGCATCACCATCGCCAAGTGCTTCACAACCACATATGAGGCATGGACTCATCTCCAAGGCACATCCAACGGACCAGATCATTGGAAGTCCGTCAAGGGGTGTAAGTACACGTTCTCGCCATTTCGCTTCATTTTGTGAGCACTACTCGTTTATTTCATGTGTAGAACCCACTCATATTGAGGAAGCGCTCCAAGACCCAAATTGGGTGATGGCCATGCAAGAAGAACTCAACAACTTCATCCGCAATGAAGTTTGGGTGTTGGAGGAGCGACCCAAGGACAAGAACGTCATCAGAACAAGGTGGGTGTACCGCAACAAACAAGACGAGAATGGCGTTGTGGTACGCAACAAGGCAAGACTTGTGGCCAAAGGGTTCTCGCAAGTTGAAGGACTAGACTTTGGGGAGACATTTGCTCCGGTCGCCCGACTAGAAGCCATCCGTATACTTATTGCCTTTGCATCACATCATAATATTAGACTTTATCAAATGGATGTGAAAAGTGCCTTTCTCAATGGTTACATTAATGAGCTTGTTTATGTTGAATAACCTCCCGGGTTCGAAGATCCGAGGAATCCTAATCATGTGTATAGGTTGCACAAGGCGCTCTACGGGCTCAAGCAAGCACCTAGGGCGTGGTATGAACGACTACGGGATTTCTTGATCATGCAAGGATTCAAGATCGGGAGGGTGGACACCACACTCTTCACCAAAGACATCAACGGATATTTGTTCATTTGTCAAATTTATGTTGATGATATTATTTTTGGTTCAACTAACGAAGCTCTTAGCCATGAGTTTGGCAAAATGATGTCTAGGGAATTTGAGATGTCAATGATTGGAGAGCTTCTTCCTTGGATTTCAAATCAAGCAACTTCAAGAGGGGACCTTCATCTATCAAGAGAAGTACACCAAGGACCTCTTGAAGAAATTTGAGATGGGAGATTGTAGCTCAAGAAGCACTCCAATGGCAACAAATTGCCATCTCGACGCGGATAAGGACGGTAAACCTATTGACCAATCTAACTACCGTTCTATGATTGGTTCATTGCTTTATCTTACCGCATCTAGGCCCGATATCATGTTTAGTGTATGCTTGTGTGCTCGCTTTCAAGCGGCACCTATAGAATCGCATAGGAAGGCGGTCTTTAGGATACTTAGGTATCTTAAGCATACCCCTAGTGTGGTCTTGTGGTACCCTAAAGGTGCAAAATTGCACCTCTTGGGATACTCGGATTCGGACTTTGCCGGATGCCGCGTGGATCGCAAGAGTACCTCTGGTGGGTGCCACTTGCTTAGGCGTTCCCTAGTATCTTGGTCTAGCAAGAAGCAAAATTCCGTCGCCTTGTCCACAACGGAAGCGGAATATATAGCGGCCGGTGCATGTTGTGCCCAAATTCTCTATATGAAGCAAACCCTTTTGGACTTTGGTATTAAACTTGGTTGTGTGCCTCTCCTTTGTGACTATGAAAGTGCGGTTAAGATAGCTAAAAACCCCGTTCAACACTCCCGCACTAAGCACATTGATATTCGCCATCATTTCTTGAGGGACCATGAAGTTAAGGGAGACATCTAATTGCGAGGTGTTAGGTCCGAAGAACAATTGGCGGATATCTTCACTAAACCACTTGATTAGAAAACTTTTTCAAGGGTAAGAATTGAGTTAAATGTGCTAGATGCAACGAACTTCATGTAAGAATGCACTTCATATAGGTCTTGTCTAACTCTCAAAGGATAGGGGTGAGCAAGGGTTAGCTTGGGATGGAGGTTCTTTTGGGTTTCCCCAAGGCTTGGAGAGTGGCTCTCCCTGAAGAAGCCTTTAAAAGGATCAAATTTGGCAAGATAGATTTATTTTATGCCTTGCATGATGCCTGCCATATAGACTTGTAATTTCTTGCATTATAAAATGTTTGGCATTGCATACGGTAGATTGTCACAAAGGGGAACCCACCTCATGAGAAAGAGACTTGTTTGAAATGCAATATCTCAACTCATATGTGGTGGAAAGAACAAAATGTTAGGTGCGTTAATGCCTAGAGGAACATGATCTAAAGAGATAGAAGTCTTCATACTCTAGCTCACAAAGCATGGGCCTTACATTTTATTTGGATGATTTCCTTCCCATTTTCTTCGGTGTTCTATTCGCTTTAAGGCTTAGCCAAGTTATTGGGATATGAGTATTTTTGAGGGGTAAGGGGTTGCCCAATAAGTCCTAAGACATGTGTTTCTCATTGATTGTTTGTTTGGTCAAAGGACATATATGGGATGTTGCTGTTTTGTAGTCATCGGATTATCCGATGCTTAGGTCAGATCATCATCGGATAAGTTGGTGTTCAAAAGCCAAGAGTCAGATCATTCAGTACCACAAATCATCCGACGCATTCATTTGGAAAAACATCGGTCCATCCGGTGTTCACATTTCTGGAACTGTGCTGAATTCCACCGATGATATTACCTTCGACGTCGGACCATCCGGTGTCAACGGTACCTTTTGAATACCCTTACTGTGACATTCGACCGATGCTATCTCTTTGCACGTCGGTCCATCCGATGTCAACGGTACCTTTTTGAATACCCTTACTGTGCCATTCCACCGATGCTTCTATCATTTCTACATCGGCCCATCCGGTGTTAAATTTATGGCTAGGGTTTGGGACCCACTATTTAAACGGCCGTTCGCCTCCTCTCATCTCTCTCCCGATCCCGTCACCCACGCCTCACCTTCCACCGCCGCCGTCTCGCTCGCCCTACGCCGCCGCCGCCCTCCAGTCGCCGCCGTCCGAAGCAACCGCCACCACCACTCGCTTCCACCACCGCAGTCACCACCGCCACTCGCCTTCGCCACAGTCGCCGTCGCCGCTCCACCCTAGCGCCGCCGCCGCTCTCCCTCACCACCACAGCACCCAAGCACCGCCTCCTCCCGTGCACCACCGTCGCCCCAAGCACATCGCCGTCGTGGTGCTTCCACCGTCGCCATCTCTTCATCGCTAGGGTTGCCGGCCGCGATCATACTTCATTCTCGTGCATCGCCCGATCGCAATGGCTCACGACAAGAAGAACAAGGGCAAGGACATTGCGGAGCCAGCCGCAAAGAAGCAGAAGCTCTCGAAGGAGGAGAAGAAGGTGTTGATGGCCGCTCGCGCCGCTGAGGAGCGAGAGCGTGGCCAAGGAGGATCGTTGAGGATCCGCGAGGCTCGTCCAAGGCAGCCTCCCGTGATCAATGAGTCTGAGGCCGAAGAAGAGCCGGAAGTGCCTCTTGTTTGTCGGCGCTCCGCCAGGACCCGTGGGGGTCATACGGTGGCAGCACCATGTCTGAGACCGACGGCTGCCGATCGTCGTGAGGACAGGGAGGCCCAGAGAGCCATCTACGAGATGGACACTACCGTCCGTGCCGGTGAAGGTGTCCATTTGACTGATTACCGGAAGATGAAGGCCAAGTAGCTCCGAAGACTCAGATGGAGTATCTTGCTTGAGGAGTGGTACCTGCAGCCCAGAGAGGCTCTTGTGGACAGTCGCTTCTGGACTGTGACACAAGCATCGCTCTACGAGACCTATAGACGCCGAGGCCACAAGTTATTCCAGCATAACTTTCTGGATTGGGATCAGCTTGCCCTGGCAGCAAAGACAGAGATTCGCCCATACTTTGAGAGGTATCGCGGGCTGGTGCAGTTGATGTCCTATGAGAGGAGTGCTTATGTGGAGGATTGGGTACGCGTGTTCTACGCTACCCTATACGTCTTTGAGGGCCGCAGGTCGATTGACTTCATGTTCATGGGACAGCATCATCACATGACGAGACAGACGCTGGCACAACTGCTGGGAGTGGACCTGCACGACACTTGCATGCATGAGAGAGTATACGGTCAGGCAGACCCGCCGAGGAGGCCGCTCACTGGAGGAGTGGCACCACCACTGGAGGAGATTCGCTCTTTGTTTGGCCCGATCTTCTCTCTAGACCAGCTGAGGTTATCAGCATTGTTGACTCCAGCTGTGCGCACAGTGCACCTTGCCTTGCGCCGCACTCTCTTGCCAAGGTTCGGTTACTTAGAGGGGTTCACCAGGCTGCCGCAGACCCTCCTGTTCTACATCATGAACGGGATGGAGTTTGATATTGTGGATGTCCTCACATGCGAGATGGAGGATGTGATCACCGATGGAGTGGGCATGATGAGGCAGCTTGTGTACGGACACTGGATCAGCTACCTGCTCTCCATGATGGTTCCTGAGGAGTCCACCGTGCATGACCGTCTCACTGACGAGAGCGTCACACGGTTTAGCCACTATCATGCTCCAGCTCCTGGAGACCGCCGCCTTGGCCGTCCAGTCGAGCGTCAGGTCAGGGATCGTCTATCTGAGGAGGACTGGTCTGATCTGGAGAAGGAGGATGAGAGGCTGGCTGGGGCAGAGGCATAGGGTGAGGACCTGCAGCATATATTGTCCGAGAGCGACACAGATGACAGCGTTGAGGTGTACTTCCCACCTCCTCCCTCACCCGGGCAGCACGACGCGGAGGCTGGAGGCTCTATAGTGCCACCCCCTACTCCACCTCCCGTCTCAGAGGCACAGGTTTCTCAGCCGTTCGAGCTCACATCCCTCCTACAGCAGATGGTTGAGCAGCAGCGCTTGGACCAGCTTGCAGCTGAGCAGGCCCGAGCGGAGCAGGCAGCACGACTTCTGGAGCTCCAGCAGCAGTAGCAGCAGGAGATACAGCGCCAGATCGCCCGTGAGAGGCGTGAGGACACTGACCGGCTGACTCGGGTGATCGACCAGATGCACCAGGGCTCCCTCAACCAGCAGCAGCAGACGCAGCAGGCGATGATGGGCATCCTGGGGTTGATCACCAACCTCTACACCCAGACCGGGATTGCCCTCCCGCCGCAGCTGCCAGCAGTTGCTCCACCTCCACCTGTCCTTGCTCCAGCTGCCGCTCCGGTGCCGACCACGCCGATCCCTTCGATCAGCATGTCTCCACTGCTGGCTCCCGGTGCACCGATTCACTCTCCACTGCCGGCCACGACACTGTTCCAGCAGACGCCGGCATCCGTCGTCAGTGCCCCTCTTCTAGCAGCTACTACTCAGCAGGCACCGACGCCGGCTCCTACGGCTCTAACAGCTCCTTCCACCTCTACTCCAGGCAGCAGCTCCGACGACAGCACCCCCGACAGTGACCAGTACGTCATCGCGCCTAATACTCAGGGTCCTTAGGCACTCGGATCCCTTTTTGGTGTCTTGATGCCAAAGGGGGAGAAGAGTTAGAGGAGAGTCAGGGGGAGGATAGCTTAGTCTCAGGGGGAGCATCCTAGCTTTAGGGGGATTTTCTCTATATGAGTTATCTTTTGTAATTTGGTGTGTTTGCTACTCATTTGCTACTTATTGAGCATTAATGAACTTCTCACTTATTCCCACTTTCGAGTTATTGATTGATTTTGAGCCTTCAAATTTTAAGTGTGATAATATTGTATTCATTGCATATCCTCTTAAGTTTCGTACTATCAAATTCATTACTATTATGCTTCAATTGTTGTGTTGTCATCAATCACCAAAAAGGGGGAGATTGAAAGCATCTAGGCCCCCATGAGGTGTGGTTTCGGTGATTAATGACAGCCATTGGACTTTACTAATGAATTTGTGGATGCAAAGTCTCTCATAATCACTCAATCAAATGAAATCAATATGTCATTGGGGACCCCTAAACAATCAATTTATGAGATCAAATCAATGATATGAAGACAAGAAGTGAAAGCTCTTATGACAAAGTCATTCAACCACAATTAATGACACTTAATGCTTGACAATCATCAGAAATATATTTCCAACAAAGTCTAAGAGGTCACTTGAGCAAGACACAAAAGAATCACTTAGAAAATACTTGAAGCAAGTAAAATCAACTCACCGGATCAACCGATGATTCCTGAGAACAACACATCGGTCGAGTTGGTTCAGCAGAAAAAGAAGACCTCAGAACAAAGCACTCACCGGATCATCCAATGTTATGGGCTAAGCTACATTGGTCCATCAGTACAGTTTGCAATATCCTTGGACCAAGTGTAGCACTGGATCATCCGATGTACGGAAATATACACATCGGTCAATCACTCCAGTAAGCATCGAGTTTGAGCCAATTCTGGAGGAAGAGCCACCGGATCATCCGATGAGAAGACAAGTGCAACATCGGTCTAACAACGGTCATATCTGACACAATGACGTCAGCTACAGTAAACTTGACCGATGATAACTAAAGGGGAGACATCGGATCATCCGATGTTTGCAGAAAAGTTCTGTCAGCCTACTTTTCCAAGGGCTATTTCGTGGAGGCTGGCTATAAATACCCCCTAAACCTGTCATTTCGACAAGTCTTGATGACAAAACATTCTCAACACATCCACAAGCGTTCAAGACCAAGAGCCAACACTTCTACATCATTTCGACCACCTACACACGAAGAGATAGGCTAGAACTAGCTAGAGAGAGAGCTTGTGTGCCTCCATTCTGGGTGAGTGGAATCTCTAGGATAGTGAGAGCCTCAAGGGAGTGCCCTTTGGTGTTTGTAACTGTGAGAGACTTCCGGAGCTTGCCAAGGCTTTTGTGGAAGCCCGGAGGGTCGAAGTTGTACAAGGCTTGAGCTCCACCTTGCCGAGGTTGGCAAACGGAGAAGAATAGTGGAGATCCCTCGTCTCGGTGACTTGGGTGTGGCTATACCCTTTGGTGGGTGGCACAACGTGGATGTAGGAAGATCTTGACGATCTTGCCGAACCACGGGATAAATGCTTGTGTCTCCTCGGGAGTTTGCATCCTCTTCCTCTCCCTTACATTTATGCATTTTATATTCCACGAAGTTGCTATTTACTTCAATGCATAGATTGTTTGCGAAGGGAATTGGGCTTTTAGGGATTAAGTATTATTGCTTAGATTTTTTAAAAGAAGCCCAATTCACCCCCCCCTCTTGGGCATTCGATCCTTACACAAGGACGTGCCCAAGGAGCTATTAATATTGAGCAGCTATTGGCTACGCAAAACCAGCTCATGCAGACCATGCTACAATCTATGGGATAGCTGCAGGCTGGTAACATCAATAATCAGCCCCACATGCCTCCACTGCCACCCCCACCTCCTCATGACCGGTTGGGAGAGTTTATGAGGACTAAGCCGCCAACCTTTGCTCAAGCCGCTGACCCTATGGATGCGGATGATTGGCTCAAGTCCGTGGAGAAGAAGCTTGTTATTGTCCAATGCAGTGGCCGAGAGAAGGTGCTATTTGCCTCTCATCAACTCGTTGGAGCAGCTGCGGATTGGTGGGATGCTTATTGCAATGCTCATGAGAATCAGAATCAAGAGAGGATCACTTGGGCGAAATTCAAGGAGAACTTCCGTTCTCGTTATGTGCCGAAAGGAGATATGATTTTGAAGAGGCAAGAATTTGAGAACTTAAGGCAAGGAAGATCAAGCGTGAGTGAATATTTCAATAAGTTCACTCAACTCTCAAGGTATGCGCCTAAGGATGTGAGCCGGAACCGCCGGAAACAATACTTGTTTATGAGGGGCTTGAACAATGAAATCCAAGTGCAACTACTGAACTGTGATTATGCCAACTTTCAGAAGCTTGTGGACAAAGCAATTGTGGTGGAGAATAGGGTCCGTGAGATGGAGCAAGGCAATAAGAGGAAGGCGCCATATCAAGGACAACAACGAGGAAGTAATGTGCACCCTCGCTTTGCGCCTCCTAATGCCCCATACTACAACTCCTCTACTCCTATAAAGCGCCCTGGTTATGCACCGCACCCAGCTTAGTTTGTGCAGCAGCGCCCTGTCATGCAAGCACCTAGGCCTCCAATGCCTTTTGCACCTCGTGCTAATTTTCCTGATGCAAATGTTCAGAACCAAGCTCGTCCCAATAATTCTGGTGGAGTTAAGAAGTGCTATACTTGTGGAGAAGCTGGACACTGTGCATCAATGTCCTAAGTCAGGGCTTGGTCAAGGAAGTAATGCACCAAGGCAAAACCCAAGACCCAATGGATGACAGCCACAAGGGAACCATGGACAGCAGAATTTTGCTCGTGGCAACGCGAACCATGTCTCTACGGAGGATGCTCAACAAGCGGATGACGTGGTCATTG
Organism: Tuctoria greenei; assembly: GCA_036927565.1. Taxonomy (NCBI): domain Eukaryota; kingdom Viridiplantae; phylum Streptophyta; class Magnoliopsida; order Poales; family Poaceae; genus Tuctoria; species Tuctoria greenei. The sequence goes on along the minus strand of JAYESD010000002.1, from coordinate 163,137,181 downwards.
GTATGTTTCTCGCCAACTCCAACCACGCGACTATGTTATTTGATTCTGGAGCATCGCATTCATTCATTGCATCGAAGTATGTTGCCAAGTATAGTTTGCCTATCTCTCTTATGAAGTTTACTCTATTGGTTAAGTCTCTTGGAGGAAAGATGAGGACAAATATAGTATGTCCAAAAGTAAGCCTTAGAATAGGGGGGGGGGGTAGACTTCTCCGCCAACCTCATTGTTTTGGACTCTCAAGGATCGGACAATATACTTGGTATGGTCTGGTTGAGGAAGCACAATGGAGTTATTAAGTGTGCCATGAAGACGGTGAAGTTGACTAATGAGGAAGGGATCACTATAGAATTTGAAGCATCTCAAACCGCGCCGAAGCAATTGGAGATGAATCTTATGGACGGTGCCGCAATTGAGGAGATTCCGGTGGTGTGTGAATTTTTGGATGTTTTCCGGATGAGTTGCCAGGTATGCCACCCGATCAAGACATTGAGTTTGTTATTGATTTAATACCTGGAACTGCACCTATAGCTAAGAGGCCGTATAGGATGCCTCCTATGGAACTAGCGGAGCTGAAGAAGCAGATTCGAGAGCAACTAGAGAAGGGTTTTATTCGCCCTAGTTCTTCAACGTGGGGAGCGCCTGTTCTGTTTGTGGACAATAAGGATGGAACCCAAAAGATATGTGTGAATTACCGAGCACTCAATGAGGTGACAATCAAGAACATATACACCTTGCCACGCATAGAGGACTTGTTTGATTAGATGAAGGGTGCTTGTGCCTTCTCTAAGATTGATTTGAGGTCGGGATACTTTCAAATGAAGATTAGACCATCGGACATACCCAAGACAACTTTTAGGACACGGTATGGATCTTATGAGTACAAGGTGATGTCTTTTGGATTGGCAAATGTGCCTTCCTACTCTATGTACCTCATAAATAAGGTCTTCATGGAGTACTTGGATAAGTTTGTTGTGGTGTTTATTAATGACATTATGATCTATTCAAAGGATGAGAAAGAACATGAGGAACACTTGAGGCTTACGTTGCAGAAATTGAGGGAGCATCAATTGTATGCCAAGTTCAACAAGTGTCAGTTTCGGTTGAAAGAGGTGTCGTTTTTGGGTCATATAATCTAAGGAGGAGGAGTATCGGTTGACCCAGGAAAGGTGAGGGACGTGTTGAAATGGGAACCCCCGCAAAATGTAAAGGAAATAAGGAGTTTTCTTGGAATGGCTGGATATTACCGTAGATTCATCAAGGACTTTTCCAAGATAGCCAGTCCAATGACAGAATTGCTAATGAAGGAAAGGCATTCCAATGGACTCAAGCTTGTCAAAATAGTTTTGAGGAGTTGAAGAAGAGGTTGACAACAACCCCAGTTTTGGTATTGCCAGATGTAAGCAAGAGTTTTGATATTTATTGCAATGCATCGAGACAAGGACTTGGATGTGTACTGATGCAAGAAGGTCAAGTGGTCGCCTATGCATCAAGACAATTGAAGAAACATGAGCAGAACTATCCAACGCATGATCTTGAACTAGTAGCCGTGGTACATGCATTGAATATTTGGAGACACTATATCCTAGGACATAGGTGTGAAATTTATACGGATCACAAGAGCCTTAAGTATATCTTCACACAAACGGATCTGAATTTGAGGCAACGATGATGTTTGGAGCTCATCAAAGGTTATGCATTGGGGATTAACTATCATCCGGGAAAAGCCAACGTAGTGGCCGATGCTTTGAGTAGGAAAGGAGTAAGTCATCAACTCATAGTTCGAGAGTTACCATCCGAGTTATGTAAGGAGTTTGAAAGGTTGAACCTTAGATTTGTAAATGAGATGGAGATGATGGAGTTAAAACAAACCCTGGAGCAAGAAATTCGAGAGGCACAGACCAAGGATGAGGAAATTCAGGAAATCAAGGAAAGGACCCAAGAGGGGAGAGAATTCAGATTTGATGAGGATGAACATGGTACCTTATGGCTGGGAAAAAGGATTGTCGTGCCTAATGTGAAGCATATTCGGGAGACAATATTAAAAGAGCCACATGACTCACCATACTCAAATCATCCTGGTTGTACGAAGATGTACAAAGACTTGAAGACTTGCTATTGGTGGGCTAGCATGAAGAAGGACATAGCTGACTACGTAGCATTGTGTGATGTGTGCCAACGAGTCGAGGCAGAACATCAAAGGCCAGCTGGACTATTACAACCATTAAAGATTCTGGAATGGAAGTGGGAAGAAATCGGTATGGACTTCATAGTTGGTTTACCGCGTACCCAGTCCGGGTATGACTCAATTTGGGTAATCGTGGATCGATTGACCAAGTCAGCTCATTTTGTTCCTGTCAAGACCAAGTATATAGTTGCACAATTAGCCGAAATATACATGGAGCATATTGTGTGTCGACATGGAGTCTCTAAGAAGATAGTCTCGAATAGAATTTCTCAATTTACCTTCAGGTTTTGGCAAAAGTTGCATGAAGCATTAGGAACAAGGTTGAATTTTAGTTCAGCATACCACCCTCAAACGGATGGACAAACCGAGAGGACCAATCAGATTCTAGAGGACATGTTAAGAGCTTGTGCTTTGAAGCATGGGAAAAGTTGGGACAAGAGCTTGCCATATGCAGAATTTTCATACAACAATAGTTACCAAGCAAGCTTGAAAATGTCACCATATGAAGCGCTTTATGGAAGGAAGTGTAGGACACCTTTATTCTGGAATGAGGCAGGAGAAACTCAAGTATTTGGTCTGGATGTGTTGCAAGAAGCCAAAAAGCAAGTCCAAATAATTCGTGAAAACTTGAGGGCTGCTCAATCAAGACAAAAAGGCTATGCGGACAATAGGAGAAGGAAATTAACCTTTGAAGTGGGAGACATCGTTTACCTCAAGGTGTCATCGATGAGAGGTCATAAGTGGTTTAACATAAGAGGCAAGCTAGCGCCTTGGTACATTGGACCATTCAAGATCTTAGACAAATGAGGAGAAGTAGAATATAAGTTTGAGATGCCAACTAATCTTTCAGATGTACATGATGTGTTTCATGTTTCCCAGCTCAAGAAGTCCTTGAGAGTACTATAAGAACAAGTGCCCATGGAAGGATTGGAAAGAGAGGAAGATTTGTCTTATACCGAACAACCGATCAAAATTTTGGAGCCAAGGAGAGAGTCACAAGGAACAAGGTTATTAGATGGTGTAAAGTTCAATGGAGGTACCACACAGAAAAGGAAGCGACGTGGGAATTGGAGGATGATCTCAAGAAGGAATTTCCCTATGTCTTCTATTCCACGTCGAATCTCGAGGGCGAGATTCATTTTAAGTGGGGTAGGTTTGTAACACCATCATTTTCATGCATCATGCCCTACATACATTCATATACATGTTTAATATTAACACAAATCAAGAGGAATGAGTTTAAAATTGATTTGGAACAAAATCTCACTTAAAATGCTAAAAAGTGCGCCTAGTCCGATTCTATTGAAGACTAGTCCGATTTCTCTCTGACCAAAAATTGTCTTGTCTGTTTTTGCTGCGGTCTAATCCGATTTTGCCTCTGGAAACTTTCAAACTTGTCTGATATTGTGCGGACTAGTCCGATATTCAAAGGATCCTTGAAAATTTGCTAAGTCCCTGGACTTTTTCGGACTACTTCGGTGTTCCAGCGGACTTGTCCGTTTTCCTCTCTGACTAAAATCAGACTTGTCCGATTTTTGGCCAAACTTGTTCGATCTCTCTTTGGACAACTTCGGACTAGTCCGGTCTTTTTCGGACTTGTCCGATATTTCGCGACTCCGAGTTGATCTTTTGTTTTACGACTTGTTTCTTGGGTTTCATGTTAAGTGGGCCTAGGGACATCGTGCCTAACTCTTTTAGAGCCCATGTGGGACTCTAAACCGGCCTCTACTCATCCCAAACTCGAAATCCATCTAACCCTAGCCTCCACCTCTATATAAACAACCCCACCCCATGGCTTGACATCTATTTGCCACTTTTTCACCCCACCCAAACCCTAGTTCGTGGATAGCCACCACCAAGGAGGGAGGAGGAGATCCCAAGCAAGAAGAAGAAGAGGAGGAAACGAAATAGGATCAAGATCTCCATCAAGTTTCGTTCTTCATGACCAATTCATCTCCATGTTCATCCCCAACCCTAGATCATCAAGATCCAATTGTTACCTCCAAGTTTCTTGATTCATTGGAGTCCTAAACACCTGGTATACCTTCTATTTCCTTTTCCTTACATGAATTCAACCCCAAATCTCCAAATTCATGTCGATCTAAAAAACCCTAGTTCACTAGTTCTCCGAAGTGCGGACTAGTACGAGTTTCTGCAGACTAGTCTGATTTTCCTAGCTAAATTGTATTGAATTCATTCTAAAAATAGATTTAATCAAATCCAAACCTGTATAAACTTGTTAAAATCTATTAGAACTAGTTAGTGATCATTAAAAGCAATCTATTAACAAGTTCTACCTTGCATTTGCATCAATCATGCATGTCATGTCAAACTGAGTAATATTTGTGCACTCTTTGATTGTGTTTCTTGTCTTGTATGTTTGTTGTGTGGATTAGACGGATTTGCGCTAGAGAGTGCCGCAGAGGATATACAGCACCAAGAGTTTGAAGGCTTTGACCCTAATCAACTGCAAGAGCAAGGAAAGTGTCCTTGAAGCATATTGATCCTTTTTCTAAAATAAATGTTTTGTTTGCAAAACTGCATGCTTGTGTCAAATTGATGGGAATCCTATGATAGGAAGTTTACTAGTTTTGTTTAACCACCCTTGTCACCTGGAGTTTATGGTAAAGAGTCAGGATGGGATTTTTACCTTTTTGCTTTGCTTAATTAATTGGGATGGGAAAACAACACTACACATTTAATTATGCATTAATGATATTCTAGTTAATGTGAACTGGTCAATATGATATGGTAATGGTTGATCTAAGCAAGCCTGGTATATGGATGTGTTGGATGTCATGGTGGTTTGCTTGCATTAGATCTATGGACTGGTTCATGGGAGAATAAGACAGGATTACAGTGCCACCACGAGGCCAAGTATGGGTGTGGCATAGCTGATTAATTAGGGCTTTGCTAGTGCTATTTGGACCATTATGGATGCTCGGGGAAGGGGTAGTCGGATTGGGTTTGTTGATGATTGGTGGGACTACCCTGGGATCCGAATGGCTCAAGAGGGCGCCCTTGGTTGAAGATGTGCTCTGTAGGAGACATCGCCACCTGTGAAACCTCAGTGGGGTCTAAATAGGCTAGTAATCCCTTTGTAAAGGCTATTTTGTGATCTCTTGGCCATACACCAAAGGAAGTGTAATTGGTATAAGGTAGGTTCTCTAGTCGCCGACGGGTGATGAAATCACAAACACGTGGGTAAAGCGGTACAAACTCTGCAGAGTCTAATATAACTATCATGATAGCCGTGCTCCTGGTTATGAGCACCTGGACAACCTCCATGATTAGAGGGAACATGGTATTGGGATGGTGTTTGGGATGGTTATGGTTTGGTAATGGTTATGGATGGTTATGAATTGAATTCTGGTATTGAATATGGATATTGGTATATGAGGATGGATATGGAATATGGGCTAGTATTATGATAACTACATGATTTATGATGGGTTATTTCACATACATATAATATATTGCTTTTTAAATGTTTTAATGTACTTCTCAGCACTCAGCCCTTATTATTGTCGTCATTTGAATCAGCCACATGTCATACTTTCCACACTTGCTGATTACGAAATGTACTCACTCTTGCAATCCCCCCCAACAATTGCAGGTGAGGATTGGGAGTTTAACGGCGATAATGCGGAGTTCTAGGCCGTGTCTACCGTCAGCTTTGCCTGTGGTCTTTTGGAGCTGCGCTATACCCTATTGCTTATGTTGCCTATCTGTTTAGTTTGCTTAATTAGTTATTTTCGCTGCATTAGTTGAACTTGTCATTAATATTAATTAGAACTTGTATTTGAGATAATATGGTTTGTGCAATAAAATTTAGTTAATTAATCTTGTTCTGTGATAATTTTCTGTATACTCTTTTGTGAATTCACTCGTGTATGTGTGTTGAACATCCTAGGCACACATATGTGTTCACTTGGTTCATTTTTCGGAACCGGGTGTCACACGACTCTAATTAACCAATGCGTTCATTGGTGACTTGAATATCCTCGTTGAGGGCATCCGTGTGCAGCTTTACATGGCGTTCGAAATGTTGAATGAAGCCCCTCGTATGTGGTGAATGTGGAGATGTCGCATTCACGTCCGCTGACATGGTTAGTACAGAAAGGAAATACAACAGCAATCAAATTTATCCTAACAGTTGTTAAGAGGTGGTAGGACACAATCACTTCCTCACTAGCAAGAAATCAAGCTCTTACAAATTCTTACAATGCGATGCAAGTGTCGCCGGCAAACAGCAAGAACAACAACAACCGGTGGCTGCCAGCACAATTCTGTGGTGTTGTAGATTATTTTGTGGAGCTGTAGGTGGCTGCTAGAAATAAGTTGCGCAAAGGAACAGATAGTACCACATTAGTCACAACAAGTTGAATAAACGTTCCATGATGGCACTGTGCTGGTCCTAGTCTAAATCGGGATAGAGACATGAGCCGTTACTCCACGTGATGTTAAATTTACTGTAGTAGAAAACTCAAGACAACACGAACGTTGTGTTTTAACAAAACGTTCAAAACAACAAGTTGAACTAAGAAACTTGAAATGAATGTTACACAAATTGATTCTTTTTTATATTCATAATCTTTTTCTAGCAATTTTTAACGGTGCGGCTTTTCTTTCTTTGCACGTGACTTTTTCTTGCTGATTCGTGTGACTTTTCTTCCTTTGCACGTGCCTTTTTCTTGCTGATCCGTGCAGCTTTTCTTTTGCACTTGCCTTTTTCTCAACATTGGGTAGATAATGAAAATGGACTGAGAACAAAGTGGTACGAACTCAAAACTCAAGCAATGAAAAACTTAGGACCAGCAACTCGACACAAAATGGCAACTGTGAATTGAACAAGTCGAGAGCTAAGTAGCCAAGCAAAAGGCTCAAAGTGTTTTTAGGATTTTAGAGCGAACTTTTGTAGGCAAAAGTGGACTGTAGGTAGATGAAGAACAAGGAGAAGGAAATCTCTCACCGAGCAACCTGAAATCTGATACCACTTGATGGGTACAGGGGATGCCCTATCTTTCGATGAGAGTTGTTGGTGATGAATGAATTTGGTAGAGGCTGACGTTGGCTGCCCGACTACCACAACTAGATTGGTGTGGCACCTTGAGCGAAAGTTACACTGTCTCTTGGTAACTACGATTTGGGTGGAGGTCGACGTTGTGCTATGCGACTACAACAACCACAAAGGTACTGCGCCTTAGCGATAGTTACACCGGCTCCTATTGTTGCTGTTCTTGCCGTGCCAAGAACAGCCTTGAACCTGCAATCAATCGAACAACAAGCAAGAACAAGATAACAAGCAAACACTCACGGGTGTGATAAGTTGGGGTTCTGATTCAAGTAATCGGAAGGTCTCGTCTGCACTTGCATTACAAGGAAGTAGCAATGTCTGAACTTACAGAAAACAAAACCCAAGGTCTTCCTATGGCTGCTAGTTGTTTATATAGAGGAGGAAGACTAGAACTTAGGATAGAGTCAGGAGTCTTGTTTGGCCTATTTTGAGCATCTCAAGCGTCATCTGCCTTTGATTCTTGATCTAATGGAAAGTAGACGAATAGACCTTTCCAACAAGTACTTATTTGCATTAAACAACCTTGGAAGTTGAAATTTATGCCCCATTTTAAGATGGTACTTGCTGCAGTTACGAGGACCCCTCAGGTGGAGCAGCCTTCATTGCATTAATCCCTTCATTCCTCCAAGCTGGATCAATTCCCAAGCACCTAATAATAACAAGGTCATCACAAGGACTTAATAGTTCTCCATTTTAAGGATAATTAGATTGAACAGCCAGGAATGAATTCACCTGATAATTAAATTAATGTGCACGAGCGCGTGTCATTGGACCTTGATTAGCCGCAAGTGGTGAATGGGCTGCTATTGTGGTTGTATCAATGGTAGCGATGTCCACATTAGGAGGGATGGGCTCAGACGGCTTGTCTTGCTTCTTCCGCCATACCTTGTTTGGCAACTTGGAAGACTTGGGCCTTTGAGGAGGCCAGACTTCTCCGTCTTCTTAGGGTGTCGGCGTGGACAATAAGACAGGTTTCCCGCATAGTTCAAAATTTTCATGAATGCAATGAGCGGGTGAATGTGGCCTAGAGAGGGGTGAATATGCCTTTTTGAAATTTTTCGGAACGTGCAACACTTAACAACCAGTTCAAAACTAGAGATATCGGACTAGTCCGGTAAAGTGCGGACTAGTCCAGTGTGTACGAACTAAGTTGATCAAGATTGATTTATTAAGTTTTATTATAGGGTATAGCAGGGAAATATACTTGTAATTTATGTGTTGCAAGATTATGTACTAGGGTATATCAGAAGTCAATCTTAAATTTGATATTTCAACGTAAAGTATGCAATAATAATTGAAACCCTAGATTGTTGTGATGAATAAGAACGATGAACACAAAGCAAGACACAAGGATTTATCCCGTGGTTCGGCTCCCACAGAGGCAGTCTATGTCCACGTTGAGGAGTCCACAAAAGGACCGGGTCTTCTCCAACCCTACCTTCATCGGATTGCCACGAAGGCTAATCCTCTTCCACTTATCACAAAGGGGTGAATAACCGAATTCAAAGGGGCCTTCTCACACGTTGAGGGCTCCCTTAGATTACAACACGAAATACCACCAAGAACACACTCAAAAGATTACAATGAAAACACAGGAGTGTGTTAGAGAATCAAACCAAGAGCTCAATGAGTGTTGAACGTGTCTCTCCAATGATCTAGAGTGTATCCTCAAAGGATTGATCTTTGTTGCACTTAATTTCGTGGAGAGGTGTGTTTTTGAGGCCCTTGGGAGGTGTGATGGCGCTAGGGTTCGAGAGTGTTTAAAGTTGGGCCGTGCACCTCTATTGATAAGGGGTTTCTAAAAGTGACCGTTAGGGTTTCAAAAGATCGAACTAGTCTGTGGTGGACACCAGACTAATCCAGTGTGCTGTGTGTAGCAAACCCTAAGTGTCCCGAAATATCGGACTAGTCCGGCTAGGAGTGGACTTGTCCGATTTCACTTCTGGAAATCTTCGGACTAATCTGATCGTCATCGGATTTGTCTGGACATGTGAAACCCTAAGTGAATTGGGTGACAAGTCCGCACCTGGAGGACTTGTCTGATTTAGGTCAGAGGGTTTTTCGGACTAGTTCGTGCTAATATTGGACTTGTCCGATCTGGATCAGAATGAATATCGGACTAGTCCGGTGGTGATCGGACTTGTCCGATTTAGTGTCACTTGTGAAGTGTTTTGAGGACTAGTCCGCACTGGGGAGGACTAGTCCGATTCTAGTCAGAGAGATATCGGACTAGTCTGATGGATATCGGACTTGTCTGATTTTGTGCAGAGAGGATATCGGACTAGTCCGGTCCTGTATAACTTTGTGCAATGTGTGTGTTTAATTGTGATTGAGCTCTTGGGGTGTTTTTCCTTAACACACTCTATACACAATGATCTACTATTCTTCTTCCTTGAGCTCATTTTCACTTTGCTCCTCATTCTTCCTTCTTTTTGGCACTTTTCTTATTTTGCTATTAAAACATGTGCTCATCTCAACAAATAGGTTAGGATCTCATTTGCTTGTCATAAGTCATCCAAAACCCACAAGGGATTCACATATGCACTTTCAATCTCCCCCTTTTTGGTGATTGATGACAACCAATTGAGATTTCACAAAATATGATAAAAATTGAGATTTTCATAAAGTATGCACATATGAGTCTAAAATACATCAAGCAGTGAAACCATAATCCATATGTGCATTCTTTATGGTGGGATGCATAACTAAGTACGTTTAAACAGTGAGAATGACATAATTGACTTTATTTAACCAAAAGCAAGCATATATGACATCCTAGGAGCAAAATCACAGATTTCAACAAATACTTCTCAAATTGATCAAGCATTGCATCACGAACCATAATTAACTTAAGAACATAGTTAAAGCTTTACAACCAACAAAATAGTCAAAAAGCATAAAAGAGAGCTCTCTCCTCGCATCCTACAGCTAAGACTAAGACTCCCGCTCAATATCTCCCCCTTTGGCATCAAGACACCAAAAAGAAGGAGAGGAGGGTCCTAAGGTGTTCACTCTCCGCCGTCAGTCCTCTCATCATCGTCTTCGTCATCTTCATCTTCAGCCTGATGAGGAAGAGGAGGAGGTGCGGGGCCACTCGAGCCCCCAATTCCAGAGTAGGCAAGCTCGCAGGGGGTCAAGGGCCTGAGCTCGGTGAAGTCTGAATCGGAATCTTTAGAGATTACCGGAGACCCAATGGGTTCGGTCTCCAGTTTCTGGCATATTTGCTTCATATTGCCTTCACATACTTCATATCTTTTTTTCTTCTCTTGTTGAGCTCCTGGGCCTTCACTTCAGCCTTTTTGCAGGAAGCGAAGATGACAGCCAAGTATTTGAAGATCCCACTGGCGGATCCCCTTTGAGGGGCTGCCCTACTGGCAGGGGCAGCTTTGGCATCTTCAGTTCTTCTTGTCGGTGCCTCAGGACTAGAGGCCAGCGAGGGAGCAGCCTGGACACTTGGCTTCTGAGGCATCTGAGGCCTCAAGGGTAGGTGTTCCACATACTTGACAAATTCAATCCCGGTGACCTTCTCGATCACAAACATCAGATATGGGGCATACCCACAAGACCTTTTGGGTGTGCAGGATATGTTGACCATGTTATTTCCAGATGTAGCCCGCCACATCAAACTGGCGGTCCTTTCTTATCACTCTCATCAATGTTCGGAGATAACCCTGCACACTCCCGGCATCTAAATCCTTGGGAGCGATGGTCTTCCTCAAGACTCTATTGAGCACCACTAAGAATGGCTTCATGTTCTTCGTGGATGGGGTATTGAACATGGAGTTTGACTTATACAGGAACTTCATCCTATCCTTCTCAATGAAATGTATGTTATGGATGATTAAGTTGTCACGTCCGGATGTGTCAAGATGAAGCAGACTCGCAAAATCCTCTTGAGTGATATTGTACTTGGATCCATGAGTCATGCAAGTAACACTTTCCTCACCTTGACTTGATAAATGGAATGTTGCAAAGAATTGTGCTATGACCTCATCATTCCAGTTGTTCCTGAAGGCAAAGCGATCCTTCAGGCCATGCCTCTCAATAGCTTCCACCACTTCAGTGAACAGGGAGCAGCCCTTCTTCTCAATGTGTGCCCAATCAATCAATTGATTGTGCACAACCGGTGTATTCATTGGGAGATACACAGATTTGTAGAAATCTGCATGGAAGTTGCACCAAAATCTTCCATCGGCAGCTTGCTTTGGTCATCCATACCAATCAATGCTTCCGAACTTTGCTGCCAAATCACTGCCTTTCCCGTTGAACTTCACTTCAGTTGGGTCCCGAACCCCTTCCCTCGGAGCATGCAACTTTAACGGACCAACTGGACCTGTTGCTATTACTTTGCCCTTGCCCTTGGCTAGGCAGACACTTGCCGAGCTAGGGCCACCACCGTTGGTAGCCCTAGAAGCTGGCACCTTGGAGGCCAGCTTCTTCGATAGAACTTTCCACCGAGCCTATGGAGGAGACGGAGCTGGCTTGGAAGGTCTCTCTTGGCGCTTCTTTCCATGATTCGTCGAGGTCCGAGGTGCCACCTCGTGGTCCATCTCGGCCTCAAAGTTGAAAAGTTCGTTGTTTGAGCTCGACATACCCTGAGAATGAGTTAAATAAGTCATGAATTAGAATGAATGATACAGGACATAGGTGTGAAATGGATAGCAAGGGATTGCATTGAGGAATTGAGAAGTTATGTTTTGAGTTTAGAAAAATCGGACATGTCCTGTGTACAGGCACAGACTAGTCCGGGGGAACGATATTGTCCGCGCATGGACCGGACTAGCCCAGTATTCAACCTCAAAAACCTAAGCGACTGGACAAATGCTGATTCCTAATGCACAACATGCGTAGCATAAACGTAATACATCAAGGAGGCATGTATATAGTGAAATATGATAGGCTATTCGATCAATAATGAAGAAATTCGGAATTTCTAGGGTTTTAGTGAAAATTACCGAAGAAATCGATTGGAACTTGGAGATGAGGGTGTTGAAGGCCGGACTTGTCCGAGAACATCAATCCCGATGCGATGACAATCAAATTCCACCCAAACTTGCAAAGTTCCGATGAAGAACTCAAGGAATCACCTTGGGAGGTCGAGTGTGAGAGAGAGAACGCGTGAGGCAAGAGTGGAGGTGAGGAAATTTGGGTTTGGCGGCGGCTAGGGTTATGGACACGAAAAACCAGACAAGTCCGGAGACGACCGAACTAGTCCGAACTTTTCCAGAGGCTATATCGGACTAGTCCGTAGTCTATTGGACTAGTCCGGCCTAACCGGCACTCCGCGGACTAGTCTGCATGGGCGGACTAGTCGGGGTAACCACAGACTAGTCCGTGGTCACCAGGCAAGCATTTCTTAGCCCATTCATATATATTTGAAGGTACATATTTAGAAAATAAGAGGGCAAATCAATTCAAATAATCTTGATGAATATGATCACTAAGCATACAACAATCAAGCAATGATCATAATTCACCAAGTTCTTTTAATTGACATAGTTTTCCTGAGAAAATTGAGAGAGATGATTTTCACAATCCAACCAACATATTTTGAAGAATTCATACAGGTATGCAACATTTCAAGCCACACTCCGAGCATCAAGGATGTTTAGCTTATTTCGGAGTTCACAAAAGCGCTTTTCATCAAGTGGCTTGGTGAATATGTCGGCCAATTGCTTTTGGGTGTTGACATGGGAAATGGCTATGTCTCCTTTCATGGAATGATCTCTCAAAAAGTGATGTCTTATATCTATGTGTTTAGTTCTAGAGTGCTCAACTGAGTTGTGGGCAATTTTAACGGCACTCTCATTATCACAAAGGAGTGACGGTTCATATTGTAACCGTAATCCCTTAGAGTTTGTCGCATCGAAAGGAGTTATGCACAACAACTTCCGGCTGCAACATACCCCGCTTCGGCTGTGGATAAGGTAATGGAATTTTGTTTCTTGGAGGACCAAGAAACTAGGGATCTACATAGGAATGGGCATGTGCCGGAGGTACTCTTTCTATCTACCTTGCACTCAGCATAATCTGCATCGGAGTAACCAATGAGATTTAATTTTGAGCCTTTTGGGTACCAAAGACCAAGGTTGGGTGTACGAACTAAATATCTCAATATCCTTTTTACGGCTATGAAGTGACACTCCTTAGGATTGGATTGAAATCTTGCACACAAACATACACTCAATATAATATCTGGCCTAGATGCACATAAATAGAGTAGAGATCCAATCATGGAGTGATATACCTCTTGGTCGATGCTAGGTCCATCTTCATTGAGATCCAAGTGGCGATTTGTTCCCATGGGAGTCTTTATAGGCTTCACCTTGTCCATACCAAACTTCTTGAGTATGTCTTGCGTGTACTTGGTTTGGCTTATGAACATCCCTTCCTTTTGTTGCCGCACTTGGAATACCAAGAAGTATTTTAGTTCTCCCATCATTAACATTTCAAACCTGTCTGTCATGATTTTACTAAATTCCTCACAAAAATATTGATTAGTTGACCCAAATATTATATCATCAACATAAATTTGACAAATAAAAAGATCATTGTCAAAATTCTTTGTAAATAGTGTATAATCTACTTTGCCAATCTTAAAGTCATTTTCAATTAAGAAATCTCTTAGACACTCATACCAAGCTCTAGGAGCTTGTTTGAGGCTGTAGAGAGCCTTATGCAATTTAAATACGTGGTCGGGAACTCTTCGTCTTCAAACCCTGGGGGTTGCTCACATACACCTCCTCCTTGATTGGTTCGTTGAGGAAGGCGCTTTTCACATCCATTTGATACAGCTTGAAATCATGGTGAGTAGCATATGCAAGTAATATTCTAATGGATTCAAGTCAAGCTACGGGAGCAAAGGTCCCATCGAAATCCAAACCTTCGACTTGTGAATACCCTTTGGCCACAAGTTGTTCCTTGTTCCTTGTCACCACCCCGTGTTCAACTTGTTTGTTGCGGAAGACCCACTTGGTGCCGACAATGTTTGCATTGGGTCTTGCCATGAGTTCCCACACCTCATTTCGCTTGAAGTTGTTCAATTCTTCTTGCATTGCCACCACCCAGTCCGGATCCTTCAATGCATCCTCAACCTTGCGTAGTTCCAAAAAGGATACAAACGAATAGTGTTCACAAAAGTTAGCTATACGAGATCTAGTGGTTACTTCCTTTTGGATGTCATCGATGATATTGTCGATTGGGTGATCCCTTTGGACGCATTGGTGTACACTTGGGTGTGGCACTTGAGGCCTTGTATCTTCATGACCATCTTCTTTTCCCCCTAAATGGTTGCCTTCGTTGACTTGTTGATTATCTTCGTATTATTGTGGTTCATCTTGTGTGGAAGCTCCCCTTGATCACTGACCTCCTCTTGTGGTTCATCTTCCTCATACTCGTGTAGAGGTGACTCTTGTGGTCGAACTTCACCTAAGGCCATTCTTTTCAATGCTTGACAAGGAGCTTTTTCTTTGCCTAGAACACATGTATCAACTTGCTCCTTTTGGGAGCCGTTAGTTTCATCGAAACTACGTCACGTGCTACTTCAACAAGTATGGGGGTCTTGTTAAAAACACGATAGGCGTAAGTGTTCGAATCATAACCAAGCAAGAAGCCTTCATCGGACTTCGAAGTGAACTTTGAAGTCTTGGGCTTCTTGTTTAGAATATAACATGGAGAACCGAAAACTCAAAAATATGAAATATTTGGCTTGTTACCGGTGAGTAGCTCATAGGATGTCTTCTTGAGTAGTCGATGAAGATAAAGTCGATTTACGGCGGGGCAAACGGTGTTAATTGCTTCCGCCCAAAATCGATCCGAGGTCTTATACTCATCGAGCATTGTTCTTGCCATCTCTATGAGTGTTCGGTTCTTTCTTTCGGCAACTCCGTTTTGTTGTGGGGAGTACGGAGCTGAAAACTCGTGATTTATGCCTTCTTCAGCAAGGTACTCTTCCACTTGTGTGTTCTTGAACTCTGTTCCATTGTCACATCGAATGTTCTTGATTGTCAATGAGAATTCGTTTTGAGCTCGCTTAAAGAACTTCTTGAGTATTCCTTTTGTTTGTGACTTATCATGCAAAAAGAAAACCCAAGTGAAGCGAGAAAAATCATCAACAACTACTAAACCATATTTGTTACCGCCGATGCTTATGTAAGCAATTGGACCAAATAAGTCCATGTGAAGTAGCTCGAGCGGTCTTGTTGTAGTCATGACGTTCTCGGCGGGGTGAGGTGCTCCAACTTGCTTCCCGGCTTGGCACGCGCTACAAGGCCTGTCTTTCTCAAACACAACATCCTTTAAACCTCGGATGTGATCACCCTTGAGGAGTTTTTGAAGGTTCCTCATACCAACATGCGCTAGCCATCTATGCCACAGCCAACCCACGTTGGTTTTTGCAATCAAGCATGTCTCAAGTTCAACTTTATCCTTGTTGAAGTCAACAAGATAAAGTTTTTCCTTTAACATACCCTTGAATGCAATGGAACCATCACTCCTGCTAGAGACAGTCACAACCTCGTTAGTGAACGAGCAATTATAACCTTTGTCACATAATTGGGATATGGACAGCAGGTTATAATCTAAGGATTCAACATGTAATACATGAGAAAGTGTGTGTTTAGATGATATGGCGATTTTACCGGTACTGAGCACATTTACTTGGCTATTATCTCCAAAATAGATGCCCTCATTCGGATCCTCAATCTCTTCATATTCAATGAACATTATTCTTTCTCCGGTCATATGGTTGGTGCAGCCACTGTCTAACACCCATTTAGATCTACCTGAGGAATAGGCCCGCAAAAACAAATTATGCTTTGGTTTTAGGTACCCAAGCTTGCTTGGGTCCCTGGAGGTTAGTTACAAGACATTTGGGCACCCACACATGAGACTTGGTGTTCTCATGGTGTGGCCCAACATGATGAGAAAATTTGCCAAAATTGTTTTTCATTAAGACATACGAGGCATCGAAAGTTCTAAACAATAATTGTTGTTGTTTATGTATAGGACTAGTCTAGGAGGCCGGACTTGTCCGGAGGACCAGACATGTCCGGACACGTACCGAACTAGTCTGGTGTTCGTGTGTGATTAATGTTTTAATCTTTGACGTTCCAGTTTGAGAGGGTCTTCCCTTTACAAAGGTAATCATCTCCTTGATATTCTTATGGTTTCTAGCATGTTGCTTTTCACCATAAGAGTAACGAATGCCACATTTGACATTTGGAGGTCTTTTGACCAAGTATGCACTACGTGCATATTTGATCTTCTCCTTGTCAAATATGCCACTTTGGGCAGGATGTTTGTCCTTTGTAGAGGTTGTCTTGTCCTTCAAACTAGTGTGATCTTTACTACATGTACAAGCATAAGCAACCTCAGTTTTAGTGGGTTGAGAAGGTGAACTTAAAGAGGATGAAGGTTCACATTGCTTGAGTGACTCAACTTGCACTTCAAGGATTTTGTTAACCTTCATCAGGTCAGCAAGTTGGTCCTTGAATGTAGCATTTGAGTCGGTTAACTCCAAGCAAGTTTCCTTGCTTGAAGCTAACTCAAGCTCTAGTGATTTTCTTTGTTCCTTTTCAAGTTCTAGAAGCTTGTCAAGTTTGACATATTCCTCCTTTTGGGAGATGGTAATGTCCTCTTGACGATGTATCAACCTCTCCTTCTCAATAAGTTGATCAAGTAAAAATTTCATTTTTGTGGCAGCTTTCCTATCTAGTCCAATAAGCATATCCTCATTATCACTATTGATTTCATCATCACTAGAATAGGAATGCACAGAAGGAGGTTTGGTGTTTACCTTGCGTTTACCTTCCTTTGCCATGAGACAAGTGCCATTTCCCTTCCATGCACCGAGTGTAGGGAAGAGAGTAGACTTCTTGGATGTCTTCTCGATGGCTATGCTAGCAATCTCTTATTCTTCAGATGATGAGGACTCATCATTTGAGTCCCACTCTTTCCCTATGTGAGCTTGTTCGGCTTGTTTCTTCTTCTTGAAGAATTTCTTAGGTTGAGGCTTGGATTCTTGGTCTTTTTCTTGTTCTCTTCATATGGGCAATCAACTATAAAGTGGCTATACTCACCACAATTATAGCATGCCCGCCTCAACTTTGGCTTTGTTCTTTCCTTGTACTTTCATTCGCTTGATTTAGCGCCTTGTCTCTTCTTCATTATTCTCTTGAATTTCTTCATGAACAATATCTTGTCTTCTTCATCTAATTCACTGCTCTCATCATCACTTTCTTCTTCTAGCTGAGCTTCTCGAGCTTCTTTAGATAGGGGCTTGAGGGTGGACTTCAAAGCAACCCCTTTCTTCTTTGCTGAGGTGAGGTCGGCAATTTCTTTGACATGCTTTGCTTGTTTTTCCATCATCTCAAGATTAATGATTTTTCCAAGTAATTCATCCGAAGTCATTTTCTTGTATCTGGGGCTTTCCCTAATCATTGAGCATAAGGTGACGTTGCGAGGCATGAAAGCTCTAAGGATGAGCTTCACCACCTCGTGGTCATTCCACTTCTTGCTTCCATAAGATCGAACCTTGTTGATGAGCGTATTTAACCGGTTGTACATATCTTGAGGTGACTCATCTTCTTCAATTGCAAATCTTCCTAATTCGCCTTCGATCATTTCAATCTTTGCTTCATGCACATGTCAGTCACCTTCATGTGCAGTTTGCAGTGTGTCCCATATCTCCTTAGCAATCTCGAGTCCATCCACCTTGGTGAACTCGTACCGACTGAGCGAAGAGGTAATTACGGCCGCGGCTAGAGCATTTCGGTGAATTGCCTGCTCTTGGCTCGGTGTGAGCTCTTCGTCGTTGTCCGAGATATGTATCCTTGTGCACAAAATATGCCATAAACTTGGATTGAGGGAAATTAGATGCATTTTCATATTTTGCCTCCACATTGAGTAATCACTTCCATCGAAGTGTTGGGCTTTTACAAGTGGGATAGACAAATAGTGATTATTATTGGAATTGAGACGATCATAGTTAAAAGGATATTGGGACTAGTCGGTGTGACTACTACCCTTTTTCTTTTCTTCAATCTTCACTTTCCCTTTGGAAAGTGTCTTCTTTCTTAGGAGTGCCTTTGGTTCTAGCGTCTCCTCATCGTCGTGCTCGAAGTCTTGAATGGCTTCGAGGAGCTTCTCCACCGTTAGGTTCTTGTCATCATCAACCTTTTCTTGGTTGTTGCTCTTGTGGATGTCCTTCATGTCCGACATGATCTACTTCGAGCGATTAGTCTCTTTCTTGAAGAATCAGCTCTGCAACCAATTGAATGTGGCCTAGAAGGGGGGGGGGGTGAATAGGCCTTTTTAAAATTTGTCGGAACCTGCAACACTTAACAACCAGTTCAAAACTAGAGATATCAGACTAGTTCGATAAAGTGCGGACTAGTCCGGTGTGTACGGACTAAGTTGATCAAGTTTGATTCTAGGGTGTAGCAGCAGAAATATACTTGTAATTTATGTGTTGCAAGATTATGTACTAGGGTATATAACAAGTCAATCTTAAATTTGATATTTCAATGTAAAGTATGAAATAATGATTGAAACCCTAGATTGTTGTGATGAATAAGAACAATGAACACAAAGCAAGACACAAGGATTTATCCCGTGGTTCGGCTCCCACAGAGGCAACCTACGTCCATGTTGAGGAGTCCACAAAAGGACCGAATCTTCTCCAACCCTACCCTCATCGGATCACCATGAAGGCCAATCCTCTTCCACTTATCACAAAGGGGTGAATAACCGAATTCAAAGGGGCCTTCTCACACGTTGAGGGCTCCCTTAAATTACAACATAAAATACCACCAAGGACACACTCAAAAGATTACAATGAAATCACAGGAGTGTGTTAGAGAATCAAACCAAGAGCTCAATGAGTGTTGAACGTGTCTCTCCAATGATCTAGATTGTATCCTCAAGGGATTGATCTTTGTTGCACTTAATTTCGTGGAGAGATGTGTTTTTGAGGCTCTTGGGAGGTGTGACGGCGCTAGGGTTCGAGAGTGTTTAAAGTTGGGCCGTGAACCTCTATTTATATGGGGTTTCTAAAAGTGACCGTTAGGGTTCCGAAAGATCGGACTAGTCTGTGGTGGACACCGTACTAATTTAGTGTGCTGTGTGTAACAAACCCTATGTGTCCCGAAATATCGGACTAGTCCGGCTAGGAGCGGACTTGTCCGATTTCTCTTCTGGAAATCTTCGTACTAGTTTGATCGTCATCGGACTTGTCCGGACATGTGAAACCCTAAGTGAATTGGGTGACAAGTCCGCACTTGGAGGACTTGTCCGATTTAGGTCAGAGGGTTTTTCGGACTAGTCCGTTGCTAATATCGGACTTGTGTGATCTAGATCAGAATGAATATCGGACTAGTCCGGTGTTGATCGGACTTTTCCGATTTAGTGTGACTTGTGAAGTGTTTTGAGGACCAGTCCGCACTGGGGAGGACTAGTCCGATTCTAGTCAGAGAGATATCGGACTAGTCCAATGGATATCGGACTTGTCCGATTTTGTGCAGAGATGATATCAGACTAGTTCGGTGACATTCGGACTAGTCCGGTCCTGTATAACTTTGTGCAATGTGTGTGTTTAATTGTGATTGATCTCTTGGGGTGTGTTTCCTTAACACAGTCCATACACAATGATCTACTATTCTTCTTCCTTCAGCTCATATCCACTTTGTTCCTCATTGTCCCTTCTTTTTGGCACTTTGCTTATTTTGCTATTAAAACTTGTGCTCATCTCAACAAATAGGTTAGGACCTCATTTGCTTGTCATAAATCATCCAAAACCCACAAGGGATTCCTTGTCAAATCCCAAACTTTTGGAAACTTTTGTCTCCAATGTATGGCACATGAAATAATAGTTGTCTCCAATGTATGGCACATGAAATAATAGCTGTAAGCATGTACATTGAAGTCTAAGGTCCTATGAGAGCCAATAAAGTTCATATGGACATGAGTAAAATTGTTAATGTGAAGCTCTAGATAAAACCTAGGATCCCTTTTTAAATTCAGCTAAGCTCAAATTTCCAAAGGTCTTGAATTTTTAAATTTAACACCTAAAATTTTGTGCTTTGCTCACAAGGGAAAAATCAAAAGAAATAAAAAAACATGAGTGAATAAAAGTATATATGGAAATGTACAAAATATTCAAATCAATGATCAAGGTACATATTCTCCATTTGATCAGGTTAGGCAATTATAAACATTGGGACAATATATACATTAATATTAGGGGAAAGAATTAAATGACATGCATATAGATTAAAAAAAATTAATTTGAATCTAATTCAAATTTAACCAAACATGTTATATGTGGAATAGAAAATATATTCAAAGTAAGTGCTAAATTTCAAATCTGCATTTGGACTAATTATTGAGCACATTATTGGAATCCCTTGACCATTAAAAAGGCAATAATTGAGTAGATTAAAATATATGCATAAAAGTTATCAGTTCAAATTTGAATCTAATTCAAATTCTAATTGGCCAAATAGGATATTCAAATTGTCAAACAATTTAAATGTAGCAGGACCAATTCTCTTCTGAATTTGAGTCATTATCACATGTAGACTTGAGTAACCAAAAAGAAATAGCAGAATTGAGGGGATAAGAGCAGAGTGGGGCCCACCTGTAAGAGGAGCCCAAAGCAAAACCGCTCTGTTTCACCTCACGCACCATGGGCGCCAGCGCCGAGCAGCAGCGGCAAGCAGGTCGCCACCGCGATCTCCAGCGCGACGTCCTGCCTTGTGCATGCGCGCCACGGCGAGCCGCGAAGACACCTGCCCCGCTCCGTCATCGGCCTATAAGAGGGGACCGAGCGCTCGCTCTTTTTCTTCCTACTGCAGCGCTCCACTCGGCCGCCCAAATCACCGTCGCCCCGCTCGAGCAAAGCCTCGATTAGGTGCGCGCTCATACGCCCTCAACGTCCCTGAACCGAGGCTGCCACCAGACGTAGCGTCCCGGATGGAATCGCGAGTTTTTCCCCCGGCGTGCCGACGACCTTCTTCGATTACAAACCGAGGCCCTTCTTCCATGGTGAGTAGCTCCACAATTCCAGCCGCCCCCAACATCCACACTTACGTGCGAACCTTCCCGAGGCATTAGATAGCCCTAGCCCCACTCCAGCTAGGCGGGATTTCAATTCTCGCCGCCGCCTAGAATCTGCTCCACGGTGCCCCCATCCTCCGGCCAATTTCAATCCGATTGAAGTGTGGTACAATGATCAGAGCATCACCACGAAGCTTCTAGAGCAAGAACCAGCTTCTCCCATGCCTTGTACACCGAGAACGCCGTCGCCGATCGTCGGGTTCCGCCGGTCACCGGTGTAGACACTTTTTCGTGGATTTTCAGTCGAAACGGAGGCCACCAGTGAGTTCCTGAGGGTTGAAAACCCCCGGGTAGCAAGTCCTGGCCACGGTAAAGGTGGTCCGACGTCCTCCGGCCGGTCTCCGGCCATGGCGCCCCAGGGCTCGTCGGGGAAGAAGATAACCCCCGTGGGATTTTCTGTGGCGCATGGATGTAATGTGGCAACGCGTTTAAACCTTGTGGCCCCGGTGTGGCATCGACGGGGGGGGGGGGGGGGGAATTGGAGGCCAAGTGTCAGTGTATTAAAGGGTTATCCTTTTCCCATTCAGAAAGAATTCCTCAAAATACCTAAAATTTTGAAATACTATAACTTTGGCTAGGATGCTGCAAAATAGGTGAAACAAATTTTGTAATTCTTCTTAGGATCTGTACTTTCCAGTGGTCCATCCATATATTCATGAAAATACCTAGAGAATATTTTATAATTTAATTAGTATAATACATTGTGGAAAATAGAGAAAATAGGATTTTATTCAGATAATTCTGGAAATTTACCCAACCCATCATTTTGTTATGTAGAAGCTCCTGTAAAAGTTTCAAACATAACAAAGTTGTTTAAGAGGGTTTAATTCAAAATCTTTACCTATGCTAATTATAAATCCAAAAAAATAACAAATTAAATCCAGAAATTCATAAGAAGTTGTAAATTCAATATCTTACTGTAGAAAGCTTGAAAAATTGTGAAACCATCTTCGGTAGTTTCCTTTTGATCATTAATATCTAGCTGTGCCATTTATGGACATGATAAAACCTCAGGTTTTATCTGCAAATTCCTAAATGATGAAAATTTGATTGATTTTTGTAGACCATTTTCTCCCATCAAATTCTCTGAAATATTTATGGAAATTTTTTCATCACATCTCTATACCAGAGTTAAATTATCTGAGCCAAAAGAACTCATCTACATAAGAATGTAATTCTGTATAGTTTCCTAATATTCATGACTATATAGAAATCTCTTATGTACATTCTTAGAATATGAAGTAATATCAAATTAACCTACCCAAATCCAATTCAATACCCAACAGTACACTTTATTCATTCTTGAATTACAAACATACTTCTATTATGAGTATGACATCGCATAATGTATGCATATTCATTAGTTAAGTTATTAAAGTATATTGTATGTTATATGCATCTTCATTGCGATAGACGCCGTGACGAAAAGGAGTCGAAGAGGACCTGTTCGTGCAGCATCAAGCCACTGACTCTTTGACTTAGCGCAAACTAAGGCAAGCCCTAGTTTGCATTTAAAAGCTTTACAGAGTTTTGCAGTATTTCTCACATTACGTCTTAAGTTTGATATGTGCATTATGTATATGGTGATTGATAATCCACTTGCATGACCACAAATCCCAAGGATTGGTTGGAACAGTTTACAGTTTGACCTGTAGTAACTGCTTTGCTAATGTATAGGAAAATCGGTAGAAGTCGAGTAGTTGGAATCTACTCGCGAGAGGATCACATTTTATTGATCAAAAGTCAAGTAGTTGAATTCTACTTGCGAGAGAAGTCGAGTAAGGGAAACCTACTCACGAGATGTTACCAAAATGTTCACTCTTAATAATTGAAGATGTGGACGGGGATGTTCCTATAGGACGGGACGCGCAAGGTTGTTTGATCCCTGATGAGGGGGACAATGCTTGCGACCACATTTGGGCCTGGGACGGTAAGGGTAAGGCAAATGTAGAGGTTGGTTGTAGCCCCGTTTGTGTCGGTTAAGGACCATCTTGTGTGCGGCCCTATTGAGCAAGTTTGAATAGTACCAGTTACATAATGGATTAATGTGGTCCATTAAACTAATGTAGCTCGGGCACCCTCGTGTCGAAACTTATACCACCGTCCTTCAGGGGAAGATGATCATAAGGTGGGAACCTCTAAGGAGCAACTTCGACGTGCTCAGTTAGGGACCTTACTTTTGGGACGGTAGAACTGGTTCGACATCGGGATGACGGGTGAAAGGTGGCCACATACGACGTGGGAGTGGAGTACAGTGAAAGGTACTTCCGAGCGGGAATATGTGTTGTGTATTCCGGGTGTGTCCTGATTGCAATCACCTTCCCTCGCGGTAATAGAGTACCACTTGTTCACTGAGTTGTGACGTAGTAAACAAGGGTGATGGAACGATGCTAAATATTGCTGATCTACTTAATTATTGTAATGCAACCTTTTTTGGCTTAGAAATAATACAATTAAAAGTTTACAGTTTCCCCATACTTTAGCTGTAATAGCATTATGTGCTTTGTGCATGTCATATCATCGGGGAAGCGTTTCTTGTTTGATTGTGGAGTCTATGATGTGTCGTGCCTGAAGAAAGTCATTTGCTACTTAAAACATTATTATAAGGATCCACTTATTGGCGAGTCCTTTATGCTATTCCTTACCTATGCTTAGTACTTAACCCTGCATATGTCTAGTGAGACGGTTAAGTCTTGCTGAGCCTTATGCTCACGTTTGCGCTTTAACGATTTTTGCAGGTATTAGTTTTATTTCTGCTGTTCAGTTTGTACATGAGCCTCAAGTTATCGAGATAAATCTCATGTGAACCACGCCGCTGCTAAATGATTCGTCATGTTGCTAGTGAGAATCGTCCTAGGGCATGGACGTCTTCTCTCCTGCTTAGTTAGGTGAGAAAATGAGTATGTATTTTCCGCTGCGTGTGTACTTCTGTTGTACACTCTTTTGTAAACTCTTCTTATTATGAAATGAAAACTTTATATATTTTGGTATTCTTTTCGTGTGTGCTGTTAGGTGCCGCATCGCACGGCACCACCCAATGAGATCCTTGGATGTGTGGACTCCGGTCCCCACAAACATGGTATCAGAGCTTCATTGGGAATAGCACGCTCGAAAAGAGCCTATTTTTTAAAACTATGAAGTAGTCGAGTGAGGTTTAGTTATATGCCCACATAAGGTCTAGTATAGTATTAGTACTTAAGGTGGCAAAACTAACATATGTGGTATTATATTCTGTAACGACGCTCCGACGTCAGGTAAGAGGTAAGGTACGCCACTGCAAGCGGATCAATTGTGGTAAGCTCACCATGCGAGACGTAGCATGTGATTATTTCTGTGGCTTGGCACGGAAATGTCAATATGATTCTCTGAAACTTTCCATGTTTCTGAGAGCATATGACACGCGGTACCCCAGCTTGACACAAAATTAGTGGGAGCCCCCGTCGGGTGGGACATAACCCGATGCGCCTCCTACTGGTGCAGCATTATGCAAAGACTTGGGACCCCGTCGGGTGGTAGAAAACCCGGTCATGTACCTCAAGACGTGGCTTAACTCGAGACGGCCCGTATGGAATGATACGGGACGAATGTTTTTACTTTAATATATGTTTTTGTGAATTGATCGCCCGTGCGGGCTAGACTGTACCGTACGGTACCATATGATTGATAAGTAGTTTGAGTGTAGTGACAGGTACACTAACCATGTAGGACGTATTGCAAGTAGAATATGTTTGCGAGTGATCGTTTTAGTGCCACCTATAGCACGTTATGCCGGTTAAAAATCCGGTAAAGATTTTCAGTTTGTGAGGTAACGTAGTACTGACATAATTATTGTGATGCATTCACACCTTACTTCACCCCAAAAATCTTTTTCTGTTAAAGACAACTAAAACCTTGAGTTGAGAACCAAAAGAAAGTTTAGAATCTAATATTAACTATAGAACTAAGATTCAAGTGGAGTTTAGTGATTTTCAAAAAGATTCTAAAGCAGAGTTTCCTGTTTTCCTGGCAGAATTTTTGCTGGATTTGTACAGCGCATAACTCTTGCTAAATTTAACCAATGTGAATTTGTAATACAGTTTTGGGAAGGTCTTGAAGTGCTCTGCAACTTGTTTGTAGACTGCCATAACGGAATCAATCTTCAAATTGGTGAAAATTCCAGGTTAGTAGAACCTATTGTTGAAAACAGAACCGTAAAAACCTCGCTGGAATTTTTCGGTTTTTCAACCATAACCTCCTGTGAAAAAATTCTATAGTTCCTAGGTTACACCGTTGGAAATTTTATGATATGTGTTACAACTGTGTAATTCAAAGTTTTTTTTCCAAATTTGGGGCAGAACTGTATGGAAATTGATGTTCAAATCAGCCACTTCCAAAGGAGGTGCTGTTGAAATTTTTCCAGAAATGCTGTCAACTTTGAATATTATAACTTTTGATCCAGAGATGATCAGGAAGCAAAGTAAGATGTTTCCGAAAGCTAATGAAGTTGGCTGTAACTTTGGTATTCAAGTTCAGGACTGATTCTACTCTTAACTGCAGTAGAATCTGAGTTCTTTGCAAACTGGTCAAATTTGGACAGCAGATTGGCCAATGCAATTGAAATGGAAACTTGTTTATGGATAGGCGTGTTTGAAACTTGCCAAAATTGTGCAGCATGTCAAAATGTATGTATGTTCAGTTTATGAAACTTGAGCATTTGAAAAAGCTCGTTAAGAGGTCTAGAAGAAGTTTAGAACCAGAATGTCGTTGGAACGCGTATGAATATGCTGCAAAGTTTTATGATTCATATGCGGTTAATGTTTTTCAAGCATCGACTGTCATTCAATCTTGGAAAGTAACCGTATTTGGTAATTTTTGCAGTAAGGTTTGCACTCGTTCCGGCGCTGAAATGGGAGAGTCTAGTCACAGCGGAAATGACTTGACTTGACCGCAAGAACTTCCGTCGACCCGATTGACGGAGGTTATGGCACAAATGGTTGAGTCTCATCGAGAGAACAACCAGCTGCTTCAGACATTGGTGCAACAAAGTTTTATTCAAGCATCACGACAACGGGATCTGAATGAAAGTTCGTATTTGAATTTTCTGACAACTCAACCGCCTGTCTTCACAGAAGCAACAGATCCGTTGGAGGCACATCATTGGATTGGGATTATTGATGCTAAACTCGGTTTGATCCAATGTGACGAGTATCAGAAGGTGGACTTTGCAGTTCAGCAGCTTCATGGATCTGCTGGAGCTTGGTGCACAGAGTATCTCGTCATGACCATTGAGGGACATCACGTTAATTGGAATGAATTCCGTGATGCGTTCTGTGCTCGATATATTCCGAGGGGGATTATCAAGTCGAAGCTTGAAGAGTTTGTAGAATTGACCCAAGGGGGGAGGAGTGCTCTTGAGTACTCCAAAGAATTCAACCGGTTAGCACAATATGCACCAGACTATGTGAGAACAGAAGCTTCGAGGTGTGACCTATTTCTCCAAGGCTTGAATGTCAAACTTCGTGAAAGATTGGTCCTATTCAACAAAGGAGACTATAACGAATTGGTCAGTAACATTATATATCAGGAAGATGCTTCTCTTCGTTGTCAGGCCGAGATGAGGAAGAGAATCACAGCAATGGATGATATTAATGGTACTCCTCGGAAATATCAACTGGTATGTCAGTTACCGCCGAACCGGAAGTTCGGGTAATTACAAGACAACCACCGATGCAGAGTTGGCCACCACCATTGCAGTGGATTGAAGCACCTGAGATGCAGCAGCAAGTAAGTTCGCATACACCACCTCCACGAGTGGAACGAAATGTTACTCCACTGCAGTCAATGCAAAGGACAGTATAGAGTGGTGGTGATAAAGAGCAGTTAGTTCTAGGAGGTCCTGCAGCTAAACAAGACCTCAGTCTAGAAGTTGCCCCTCCGAGAAATGTTTGATCTCGTGGACAACGGAAGAAGATAAAAGTCGGCAGCCTCAACTTTATAGCTGTCGTGGATATTCCAGTAGGAGAACCTGTGTTAGCGGGTATGTTCAGCTTAAATGCTCAACCAACATTTGTGTTGTTTGATTCTGGAGCAACACATGATTTCATCAGCAAGGAGTTCGTGTTGAAGCGTCAATTATCATCAACAACGCTATCAACACTGTATACAATAAATTTACCTGGAGGAAAGATGTTAGCCAACCAGATTATTGCCCGAGCACCTCTATGTTTGGATGGTAGGATTTACCCTACCACCTTCATTATATTGGACAGGCAGAAGATTGACATTATCCTGGGAATGTCCTGGTTGGCACATCATGAAGCAATCTTCAATATCAGTGCTCGTACCGTGAAACTAAATTCTAAAATGCACGGGCAGCATACTTTGGTTCTGAAGAATGTGACACCACAACTTCTAGTGGTGTATAACACGGAAGCCACAAAGTTAGAGGACATTTCAGTTGTTCAAGATTACCCCGATGTGTTTCCCGACGATCTGCCAGGCATGCCACCTGAGCGAGATGTGGAATTCAAGATTGAGTTAATACCAGGAACAACACCCATATCTCGAAGACCTTACAAGATGGCACCCAAGGAATTGGCGGAGTTAAAAGATCAGTTGAATGAGTTACCCGAGAAAGGATTCATACGTCCCAGCTCATCACCTTGGGGATGCTCAGCGATATTCGTGAAGAAGAAGGACGAAACACTAAGGTTATGTGTTGATTATCGTCCGCTGAATGCTGTGACTATAAAGACAAGTATCCACTACCACGGATTGACATGCTATTCGATCAGTTAGTGGGTGCTAAGGTATTTTCGAAGATGGATCTTCGGTATGGTTATTATCAAATCAAGATACGGGCTGAAGATATACCTAAGATGGCATTCTCGACAAGATAAGGGCTATATGGGTATCATTTCATGTCTTTTGGTCTCACCAACGCACCGGCTCACTTCATGTATCTAATGAATTCAGTATTCATGCCGCAGTTGGACAAGTTCATGGTGGCCTTTATAGATGACATCTTGGTTTATTCCAAATCATAGGAAGAACATGCCGAACATCTAAATACCGTGCTTCAACGATTGAGAGACCATAAGCTATATGCCAAATTTAGCAAATGTGAATTTTGGATTAACAAGGTACCATTTTTGGGTCATGTTATCTCAGCAGATGGTATTGCTGTGGATCCAAGCAAAGTGGTACATGTACTTAAATGGAAATCTTCGACCTCCGTCCATGAGGTCAGAAGTTTCTTAGGTTTAGCTGGCTACTACCGGAGATTTGTTCCAAGTTTCTCCAAAGTGGCTAAGCCTATGACGGAATTGCTGAAGAAAGGAAACAAGTATGTCTGGAGTGAATCCTATGAAGAGGCATTCCAGATATTGAAGAAACATCTCACAACGGCACCAATTCTAGCTCAACCAGACACGACAAAGCCGTTTGATATTTATTGCGATGCATCAGGCACTGGTCTGGGATGCGTCTTAATGCAAGGAGGACGTGTAATCGCATATGGATCAAGGCAACTCTGTATTCATGAGCAGCATTATCCGACTCATGACTTGGAGTTGGCTGCCGTGGTAATGGGATTGAAAATGTGGAGACACTACATAATGGGAAATCTAGTGCATCTCTACACATACCACAAGAGCCTCAAGTACATATTCACTCAAAAGGATTTGAATATGAGGCAAAGAAGATGGTTAGAGCTTATAAAGGACTATGAACTTGAGATCCAATACCATCCGGGCAAAGCAAACATAGTTGCAGATGCTTTGAGTCGGAAATCTCATGTTAACAACATAACCATCATTCCGGATGAAGAGGAAGAACCAAGTCTACGGTTGGTTCCCTACAGAGCTCTATATAATCTTGCTCTCATACCTACAATCCGAGAGGAGATTATTGTAGCTTAGAGGAAAGACAAGGCTATGTCTCACATTCGGAAGAGAATGAGAGACGGAGAGGTGACATGTTTCTGGGAAGATGAACAAGGAACCCTATGGTTCAACGATCGTATAGTGGTACCCCGGAACATGAAACTCAGGAAGAAGATCTTGGATGAAGCTCACTTATCGAAGTATTCAATCCATCCAGG
Source organism: Tuctoria greenei (assembly GCA_036927565.1). Lineage (NCBI taxonomy): Eukaryota > Viridiplantae > Streptophyta > Magnoliopsida > Poales > Poaceae > Tuctoria > Tuctoria greenei. The sequence continues at coordinate 163,107,724 of JAYESD010000002.1, read as the reverse complement.
AAGCAATAAGATGTATCAAGATCTTAGAACGAAATTTTGGTGGACACGAATGAAAAGAGAGATTGCAAAGTACATGTCCGAGTGTGATACATGCAGAAGGGTGAAGGCTGACTACATGAGGAAAGCGGGACCACTACAACCTTTAAGTGTCCCTGCATGGAAATGGGAGGATCTCAGTATGGACTTCATTGTTGGATTGCCTCTCACGTTCCACAAGCACGATTCTATTTGGGTAATCGTAGACCAATTAACCAAGTCAGCACACTTTATTCCAGTGAACACGGTGTATAATGCAAAGAAATATGCTGAGCTGTATATGTCACGGGTCATGTTCTTACACGGAGTTCCCCGCACCATCGTCTCTGATAGAGGATCGTTGTTTGTTGCTCGTTTCTGGGAGCAACTAAATGCAACAATGGGAACTAAGTTAATCCGAAGCTCGGCATACCACCCTCAAACTGATGGACAAACTGAAAGGGTGAACCAGATCCTAGAAGATATGCTAAGGGCATGTGCCATAGATCACGAAAAGAACTGGGATGATCATTTACCATTGGCAGAGTTCTCATACAACAACAGTTATCAGTCCAGTATCAAAATGGCACCTTTTGAAGCTCTCTACGATCGGAAGTGCCGCACACCACTCAATTGGTGTGAGTCTGTAGAAAGAGTAATTTTTGGGGTGGATCTCACTAATGAAGTTGAAGAACAAGTTAAGCTAATTCAGGCAAACCTCAGAGCAGCTCAGTCTCGGCAAAAGAGTTATGCTGACAAGCGACGACGTCCCTTGAGCTTTATCGTCAGAGACCATGTGTATCTTCGTGTATCTCCGACGAAAGGAATTCATCGCTTTGGAGTAAAGGGAAAGTTAGCCCCAAGATTTATCGGGCCATTCCCCATCACGGAAAGATGTGGACCCGTAGCCTATGTGGACCCGTAGCCCATCGGCTGGAGCTAACCGCGTCCTTGTCCGGAGTACACAATGTATTCCATGTGTCTCAGTTAAGAAAGTGCCTAAAAACTCCAACAGGAGTCATATCTGAGGACATGGAAGAACTGAAGCCGGATCTGACATACGTTGAACAACCGATTCGGATTATTGATGAGAAGACAAGAGTGACAAGAAACCAATCGTTGTGGTTCTATAAAGTGTTATGGAAGAACCACACCGTTGAAGAAGCTACCTGGGAGAGTGAAGACTATCTTCGCTCCAACTATCCGGAGTTGCTATCGCCATATCAACGGTGATACACTCCAACATTTCTTCTTCTTTTGTTATCTCGGGACGAGATTCTTTTAAGGGGGGAGGAATGTAAAATCCCAAACTTTTGGAAACTTTTGTCTCCAATGTATGGCACATGAAATAATAGTTGTCTTCAATGTATGGCACATGAAATATTAGTTGTAAATATGTACATTGAAGACTAAAGTCCTATGAGAGCCAATAAAGTTCATATGGACATGAGTAAAATTGTTAATGTAAAGCTATAGATAAAACCTAGGATCCCTTTTTAAATTCAGCTAAGCTCAAATTTCCAAAGCTCTTGAATTTTTAAATTTAACACCTAAAATTTTGTGCTTTACTCACAAGGGAAAAATGAAAAGAAATAAAACAAACATGAGTGAATAAAAGTATATATGGAAATGTACAAAATATTCAAATCAATGATCAAGGTACATATTCTCCATTTGATCAGGTTAGACAATTAAAAACATGGGACAATATATACATTAATATTAGGGGAAAGAATTAAATGACATGCATATAGATTAATTTTTTTTAATTTGAATCTAATTCAAATTTAACAAAACATGTTATATGTGGAATAGAAAATATATTCAAATGAAGTGATAAATTTCAAATCTGCATTTGGACTAATTATTGAGCACATTATTGGAAACCCTTGACCATTAAAAAGGCAATAATTGAGTAGATTAAAATATATGCATAAAAGTTATGAGTTCAGATTTGAATCTAATTCAAATTCTAATTGGCCAATTGGATATTCAAATTGTCAAACCATTTAAATGTAGCAGGACCAATTCTCTTCTAAATTTGAGTCATTATCACATGTAGACTTGAGTAACCAAAAAGAAATAACAGAATAGAGGGGATAAGAGCAGAGTGGGGCCCACCTGTAAGAGGAGCCCAAAGCAAAACCGCTCTGTTTCACCTCACGCACCATGGGTGCCAGCGCCGAGCAGCAGCGGCAAGCAGGTCGCCACCGCGATCTCCAGCGCGACGTCCTTCCTCGTGCATGCGCGCCACGGCGAGCCGCGAAGACACCTGCCCCGCTCCGTCATCGGCCTATAAAAGGGGACCGAGCGCTTGCTCTTTTTCTTCCTACAGCAACGCTCCACTCGGCCGCCCAAATCACCGTCGCCCCGCTCGAGCAAAGCCTCGATTAGGTGCGCGCTCATACGCCTGAACCGAGGCTGCCGCCGGACATAGCGTCCCGGAAGGAATCGCGAGTTTTTCCCACGGCGCACGATGACCTTCTTCAATTACAAACCGAGGCCCTTCTTCCATGGTGAGTAGCTCCACAATTCCAGCCGCCCCCAGCATCCAGACTTATGTGCAAACCTTCCCGAGGCATTAGATAGCCCTAGACCCACTCCGGCTAGCCGGGATTTCAATTCTCGCCGCCGCCTAGAATCTGCTCCACGGGCCCCCATCCTCCGGCCGATTTCAATCCGATTAGAGTGTGGTACAATGATCAGAGCATCACCACGAAGCTTCCAGAGCAAGAACCAGCTTCTCCCATTCCTTGTACACCGAGAACGCCGTCGCCGATCGTCGGGTTCCACCGGTCGCCGGTGTAGACGCTTTTCCATGGCTTTTCAGTCAAAACGGAGGCCACCAGTGAGTTCCTGGGGGTCGAAAACCCCCGGGTGGCAAGTCCCAGCCACGAGAAAGGTAGTCCGACTTCCTCCGGCGAGTCGCCGGCCGGTCTCCGGCCATGGCGCCGCCAGGGCTCGTCGGGGAAGATGATAACCCCCGTGGGATTTTCTGTGGCGCATGGATGTAATGTGGCAACACGTTTAAACCTTGTGGCCCCGGCTTGGCATCGACGGGGAGGGGGGGGGGATTGGAGGCCACGTGTCAGCGTATTAAAGGGTTATCCTTTTCCCATTCAGAAAGAATTCCTCAAAATACCTAAAACTTTGAAATACTATAACTTTGTCTAGGATGCTCCAAAATAGGTGAAACAAATTTTTTAATTCTCCTTAGGATCTGTACTTTCCAGTGGTCAATCCAAATATTCATGAAAATTCCTAGAGAATATTTTTTAATTTAATTAGTATAATACATTGTGGAAAATAGAGAAAATAGGATTTTATTCAGATAATTCTGGAAATTTACCCAACCCATCATTTTGTTATGTAGAAGCTCCTGTAAAAGTTTAAAACATAACAAAGTTGTTTAAGAGGGTTTAATTCAAAATCTTTGCCTAGGCTAATTATAAATCCAAAAAATAACAAAATAAATCCAGAAATTCATAAGAACTTGTAAATTCAATATCTTACTGTAGAAAGCTCGAAAAATTGTGAAACCAATTTTGGTAGTTTCCTTTTGATCAGTACTATCTAGCTGTGCCATTTATGTACATGATAAAACCTCAGGTTTTATCTGCAAAATCCTAAAGGATGAAAGCTTGATAGATTTTTGTAGACCATTTTCTCTCATCAAATTCTCTGAAATTTTTATGGGAATTTCTTTATCACATCACTATACCAGAGTTAAATTATCTAAGCCAAAAGAACTCATCTACATAAGAATGTAATTCTGTATAGTTTCCTAATATCCATGACTATATAGAAATCTCTTATGTACATTCTTAGAATATGAAGTAATATCAAATTAACCTACCCAAATCCAATTCAATACCCAACAGTACACTTTATTCATTCTTGAATTACAAACATACTTCTATTATGAGTATGACATTGCATAATGTATGCATATTCATTAGTTAAGTTATTAAAGTATATTGTATGTTATATGCATCTTCATTGCGATAGACGCTGTGACGAAAAGGAGTCGAAGATGACCTGTTCGTGAAGCATCAAGCCACGGACTCTTTGACTTAGCGCAAACTAAGGCAAGCCCCGGTTTGAAATTAAAAGCTTTACAGAGTTTTGCAGTATTTCTCACATTACGTCTTAAGTTTGATATGTGCATTACGTATAGGGTGATTGATAATCCACTTGCATGACCACAAATCCCAAGGACTGGTTTGAACAGTTTACAGTTTGACCTGTAGTAACTGCTTTGCTAATGTATAGGAAATTCGGTAGAAGTCGAGTAGTTGGAATCTACTCGCGAGAGGATCACATTTTATTGATCACAAGTCAAGTGGTTGAATTCTACTTGCGAGAGAAGTCGAGTAAGGGAAACCTACTCGCAAGATGTTACCAAAATGTTCACTCTTAATAATTGGAGATGTGGACAGGGATGTTCCTGTAGGACGGGACGCGCAAGATTGTTTGATCCCAGATGAGGGGGACAATGCTTGCGACCACATTTGGGCCTGGGCCGGTAAGGGTAAGGCAAATGTGGAGGTTTGTTGTAGCCCTGTCTGTGTCGGTTAAGGACCATCTCGTGGGCTGCCCTGTTGAGCAAGTTTGAATAGTACCGGTTACATAATGTATTAATGGGGTCCATTAAACTAATGTAGCTCGGGCACCCTCGTGTCGAAACTTATACCGCCGTCCTTCAGGGGAAGATGATTGTAAGGTGGGAACCTCTAAGGAGCAACTTTGACGTGCTCAGTTAGGGACCTTACTTTTGTGACGGTAGAACTGGTTCGACATCAGGATGACGGGTGAAAGGTGGCCACATACGACGTGGGAGTGGAGTACAGTGAAAGGTACTTCCGAGCGGGCGTATGTGTCGTGTATTTCGGGTGTGTCCTGATTGCAATCACCGTCCCTCGCGGTAATAGAGTACCACTTGTTCACTGAGTTGTGACGTAGTAAACAAGAGTGATGGAACGATGCTAAATATTGCTGATCTACTTAATTATTGTAATGCAACCTTTTTTGGCTTAGAAATAATACAATTAAAAGTTTACATTTTCCCCATACTTTAGCTGTAATAGCATTATGTGCTTTGGGCATGTCATATCATTGGCAAAGCATTTCTTGTTTGATTGTGGAGTCTATGATGTGCCGTGCCTGAAGAATGTCATTTTCTACTTAAAACATGATTATAAGGATCCACTTATAGGCGAGTCCTTTATGCTATTCTTTACCTATGCTTAGTACTTAACCCTGCATATGTCTAGTGAGATGGTTAAGTCTTGCTAAGCCTTATGCTCACGTTTGCGCTATTAGTTTTATTTCTGCTGTTCAGGTTGTACATGATCCTCGAGTTATCGAGATAAATCTCATGCGAACCACGCCGCTGCTAAATGATTCGTCATGTTGCTAGTGAGAATCGTCCTAGGGCATGGACGTCTTCTCTCCTGCTTAGTTAGGTGAGAAAATGAGTATGTATTTTCTGCTGTGTGTGTACTTCTGTTGTACACTCTTTTGTAAACTCTTCTTATTATGAAATGAAAACTTTATATATTTTGGTATTCCTTTCGTGTGTGCTGTTAGGTGCCGCATCGCACGGCACCACCCAATGAGATCCTCGGATGTGTGGACTCCGGTCCCCACATTCCTAGATGCACTTTCAGCGGGTCCACCTTTAGAGGTGTGATTTCGACCTCTTGAATGTGTTTAACATTCGGCCCATAGTTGATACGGATCATGGAGCATTGCTCAAACTTTGGATGTAAGTTAAACTTCTCCTTGCCATTGATATGGAAGTGGATTACTCCAGCTCCCACATCTATGTGAGCCTTTGCGGTTCTTAGGAAAGGGCGCCCAAGAATGAGCAGCGTATCCTTCTCAACCTCCATGTCGAGCACCACAAAATCCACTGGTATGAAGAAGTTCCATATTTTCAACAGGACATCTCCGACAATTTCTGCCGAATAACAGACTAAAGAACCAGCCAGGTTGAGCTGCATTGGTGTTAGAGTATGTTTTGTGAAGTTCAGCTGGTCGAAAACCACCTTAGGCACCACACTCATGCTTGCTCCATGGTCACAAAGGACCTTGTCAAAGTGGTGTGGCCAAAATGAGCATGAGATTATAGGACATCCAGGGTCCTTCATCCAATTGCCTCCTTGTAGAGAAATCATGTTGACATCTTCCACAGGGGGTTCGGGCTGTCCTGGCATCTTCCCATTCTCCATTGGAGAAACAACAGCTGCCAGTTGAGCCAACTAAGTCTCCAACATCTTGCTAAAACTCAACTGATTCTTGAAGGCTGAGGGTAGTCCTTCGATCTTGGCATTTATGCTTTCTAGGTTCTTGTCATTCGCTGACAGCTTCTTGGATATAGCATCACTGATCTTCACTTGGCCAATGGCAAGTTCTCTCAAGTTGGGCTGATTTCCATTGTTGCTCTTGTTGTTGTACCCTCCTTGAAAGAATCGGCGTGGTTGGCCCAACCCTTGACCTCCTAGACGATGGCCATTGTTGTTTCCATTGTTGGCTGCGTATAAGGCATCCTCATGGGTTTCTGGGCAGTCATTACCCAAATGACCCATGTTGACACAAACTTCGCAAGTGATGTGAGAGTCTAAGGCATAGGCATTGCCACACACTTCACCACTTGTTCATCGATCTTCGTCATAAGGAGATCCAATTTAGCAGCGATCATGTCCATCTCCTTCAAGGTGTGCATGCCTCGCTGGCAGGTATGGAGACGCTCGTCGCTCCAACCCATGTTTGACACCATCTTCTCAATCAAGTATTTGGCTTTAGGCACCGTTAATGAGAAGAAGGCACCTCTAGCAGCAACATCAACATAGTCACGAGCAGAAGGGATCAGCCCGATGTAGAAGTTTGGGATTATGATCTAATCATCCATCCTATGATGGGGACATGCTAGGATGTACTCCTGAAGCCTTTCCCAAGCCTAGGAAATACGTTCCTTGGAATCTTGCTGGAAGCTGGAAATTCTTCCACGTAGGGCATTGGTCTTGTCCAACGAGAAAAACTTGGCGAGGAATGCCGTAGAACATTTCTACCAAGTGTATATAGCACTTTGGTTCACGTAGAACCCCTGTTTTGCTCTCCCAAGAAGACAGAACGGGAATAGCCTAAGACGGATAGCATCAGGAGATATGTCATTTATCTTAAAAGTGCTGCAGATCTCAAGGAACTGCTACAGGTGAGCACTTGCATCCTCGTTAGACTTCCCACAAAATGGATTGGCTTGCACATTAGTGATTAGGCCAGTCTTGAATTTGATTTTTACGTCTCCTGTGTTAACAGTGGGCCCAATAGGCACATTGTTAGCAGAGAGAGACAAAAACTCACAAAGGGTCTTCTGGGCCATTGGTGTTTCGGTTGTTGGTGCGGTTGTGCTGGCTTGCTTTGCTGCTAGAAGCTTCTGAGGAGTAACGACACGAGGTCGATCTCTTAGAATGGATTCGGGATCTTCAAGAAAGTTTTCCGACAAGCGGAAACCAGACATACACTTCCCTGTTTTCACATAAAATGCGAAAACAAAGAAGGGTCATCCTACTGAAACCTACCAAGGTCCTATCCTATTCACTCAATGATACAATACTTCGGCTTCCTTCCCCGACAACGGCGCTAGAAATGCTTGTTGATATTTCCTACGCACTACTAACAATTCATCCCTAGCAGGGTGCTGAAAATGTTTGTGGGTAGGTTTTATTCTCATACGAACATCCGCAAGCGCACGGAAACTATCGATGTAGCATTTCCCCTTTTAATAGTATTCCCAAAGTGTGTCATTTATATTTTCCCAAAGGAAGGCAAGATGGAAGTAAAACAATCATCAAGTTGAAAGGCTAGGTTGGCCTAGGTAGGGTTCTGCAAGGATGGGTTTAATGATAAGTGGAGGTGGTGTGACACACACAAGAGCATCCTATCCTAAGGGGATAAATGAGGTAATAGAGGGACTAGGCTAAGAGTTAGGTTGATACTCCTACTATGCTTCTAATGTACATATACATAGCCTAAGTTAGTTACTAATGATCATGTTAATTATGAATTATTATGCTAAGTGGATTAACACATCGGGCACGGGTTTACCCCTAGCAACACTAGGCGACTCTCGCCAAGAGCCTGTGGCATAGCCAAATGTGGAGGATTACAAAGGACAGATAGGGCTGTCACCACCTACTGCCTATCTCTTTAGTCCATGAGTCTATGAGACGTTCAACTCTACTCTCTATCCTAGCACCATTGCTAGCATATTAAGTAATTACCCTAAGAGCCTAGGCACAAGCCATCCTAAGGCAATGAACTAAATCATCGTTGAACCAATGTTAATTCATAGCATAAGTGATTCATATTAACATAGTCATATCATAGCTAATTAGACTATAGTGGAGGTTTATAGTGTTTTTTATAATTTAATGAGCATGGTATAGCACAATCATAAATACTATTCCTACCACATACATGAAATACACAATAAAACAAGTAACGCTTCATCCAAGTATATGAACAATAGAATACTAAAGATATCATCTTTATTTTGAATAAAGTCACAAATACAAATAGGAATATGACAGACATACATGTCCCAATTGGGAAGAGACTCCTTCTACTCCTCTCCTACATGGACTATGCACTAGAGACTCTCCTCTTTGTAGCCTATACTCCTCTAAACCTATGGAGAGTAGTGGATACAATGGATGGATACTCAAGTGGTGTGTGTTGAAGTGAGGGGTGAGAGGTCCTATTTATAGTTTGGAGAAGGGTTGGCTACCGCGACCAAAAGCGCGCCAATCGTTCACCTATGACATCTTCAAGCAGGAAGGAGCCTACACGTGGAGTTTGACCGAAAAAGGCACTAGGACCTAGTCGGCCAACTAGGGGTGTCGGCCGACCTGGTCTTGGCCCCTTTTGCGGTGTGCTTCCTCCAAGTGACTGAGAGGAGGGTCCCATTGACTATATTAGTGCTACACCATTGGATGGACTCGGATACTTCTTTTTGTGGTCCATTTGATCCATGTGGTGACACGTGGCATCGCCTGATTGGCTGGAATGATATTTTATAGGATCTATCCCCTTGTTTCACTTCATTTTTGCATAGGATCCCTGCATGCACTACTTTTTCCAAGGACAAGTGGAAATAGGTTAAATAGAAAGGTGATGTGTGCAAGAAATGACAATTCCTTCACATAATTGAGTTATATTGACGTGTGAAATTGGTGTATCACTGCAGTCAACATTGTCCACATCTTCAACTCCAGGATTAGACAACAAATCATCACTCTAAACAGGATGGAGGTAAGTCCCACTCATCAAACTTCATAAATTCGGCGAGTCCTTGCCAATAAGTTAATCGGTAGTAATCTCATATTTGGTTTTCCCAATTGCATATTTGAATTTCCCACAAATCATTACATTTGCATTTAGCAGGTTTCATTTCCACACTTACATGTTGGAAAAGTAAAATTTCCAACTTTCATAAAACTAAAATTTTGGATTAGGAAATAAATTTATTTGGGTATGAACCTTGGGCGTAACTACTTGAATTCATCTTTCTAATTCAACCCAAAAATATTTCCCTTAAATATTCTTTGCATTTGCAAGTTGTATCAAGTTGGGAAAAACAATTTGACAAAGGGTAGAACATGGTTTTGAGCTAACGTAACATGTTTTGGAGTTGTTTTGTTTTTTTTATTTTTGTGCAGCCAAGACGAAATCTGTAAAGAGGTTGGAAGGCCCCATCAAGCGCATATCCCTCCATCTAATTTTGAGTTCATGGTGGAGGAATGCTCAAGATGGTGGTCCAATGGAGGAACAAGATGAAGCTCATTCAACTCCAACCTCAACTTGGCAGGAGACATTGAACATGAAGGCTACACCAAAATCCATGGTCGTGAGTTTCTCACACAACGAGCTTCAACCGAGACTGCTCTTCAATTGGGGTACAAGTTTAAAATTTTCCATCGTTGGAATTACATTAGGATTGAATGATTTTTGCTTACATTGGTAAGGAAGACTTACACTTTCATATCATTCAATTCTTATGCATCCTCAGGAGAGTAAATGCTGGCATTACTCTTTTTGATTCTTCAAAAAGAATGTCACCTTACTTGGAAATAAATTTAAACAAGTACCTAAAATTTCAAGAGCAGTTCTGAAATTGACTTAGACATTTTCTGCATTGGTAATGCTTATGGGATAACTTAATGGTTGAATAGGTATGTAGCAACCTAGGAATTGTGATATCCATAATTTTGATTTAAAACTCATTCACGCGTTGATCACTAGATTTCAAATTCCTAGACAAGAAAATAAAAAATGTTTGGGAGGATAAAATTAAGAATCTTGTTTGCCATGACCTAAATGATAAACATTTTCTCTTGTGTAAAGAGTTATGAAGGTTAGAAATTTACAAGATGAAGTGATCCATATAGTGCATTTATATCACTTGCATTGTTATGAGTAGGAGGTTTAGAAAATGTGAAAATTGATTTATCTATAAATCCTCACTCTTATCAATGAATAATACATTGTTCATGAATAAACTTGAAATTGGACCCAATGCATCTTTGTCTTGTTCTTCCCCGTGCGTACAAATGAAGATTTGGTTACCAAACCCGAAAATTCATTTGTACAAGTATCGGGAGCTGACCATGCCTCTCTATCATAGAGGGGAAGTTCGCAAGAGTAAAATAACTATGCAGTCATTTAAAGATTTGATTTTTGGAAATCGTAAGAGGATTCAATTATAATATCTCTTGGCCAAGGAGTAAATTAGGATGGTTGCTACCTATCGGAAATTAAGCCCAAAGGTCAATCATAACTATATGAGGGCGGAGATTTGATATGGAAACCCTTCGTGAGCAACCAATGGGCTGCTACGAATATGTGAGGGCATTATGCTCTCAACTGTTGTAAGCACTCATTCAAGCTCAAGGAATTTCCACCACCATTTGGTGTAAGTTATTCCTTTGTTGCTAAAAGGTATGATGCACCTTAACCAAGGAATGACAAGATCACATGCAATGTATATTGGGTGCAAGTTGTTACTATGTGGCTAGAAGGTATTTTATATCTTAGCCAAGGAACAACGGATCACACTCAACCCCTGTTGAGTGCATGTCATCCCTTTGTGGTTATAGGTATGTTCTACCTTAGCCAAGGAACAACATATCATACCCAACACATGTTGTGTACATGTCACTTCTTTGTGGCTAAAGGTTATCATTACCTTAGCCAAAGAATGTCGGATCACACACAATGCATGAGGGGTAAAACTTATTTCTTTATGGCAAGAAGGAATGATACACCTTACCCAAAGAATGACGGAACAAACTCAACACATGTTGAGTGCACGTCATTCCATTGTAGCCAAGGGATATCATTACTTTAGCCATAGAATAACAAAGTACATCCAACCTATGTGAACCTTAAGGTGTAGACGACCGACATCAACAATACTCTCCTCGACCACACTTGTGGAACCCATGGAAGACAACTCAACATCAACACTCAACCCTCCAAAATCAAAGTCATGCTGCAACAAGGTTAGGCCAACCTTATGGCCTACATCCGTTGTTAGGGTTTTAGCCCCTAGCGCGGACCTTGAACAAGAACAAGTTGGGTTAGGACACCCACTTGAGGTAACTTGTATCACACCCCTTGCATATTTATTTTCTATTCACCCATCATCCACTTGCATATAAAAAATTTAAAAATAAATAGAGTAGGTTTGCTTTCAAAATAAAATAAAAGATGTGCGATAAGAAGTACTAGGAATTCACAAGGATGAAATGATGAATAGTTGCTCTATTTTTAATTTTCCTAGGTCTCTAGTTTACAACTTACTACTCTATAAAATATTGCTTTCATTGGCTAGAATTACTTTTGCCTTGATTTAGAAATTGTGGGTAGCAAATGCCTAGTCCAATTCTAAGTTTTTGTGAGATATGATATAGTGATAGGGCTGCTATTCCTAGTTTGAATGTTAAACATAAATTTCCAGATAAATTCATAAAATATTTAAGTTACTCTCATTTGATTGGAAATACCCAGAGCCATATGATACATTACATTGATAGACCTTACGCATATGCTATTTGGCTTCACGTTGAGCTTTGTCAAACTAGTATAGACAAATGTGAGATTGTATTCATTACTTCTTGAATTCTAGACTTCACTGGCACATGCTGTGAGACCTATGTGTGTTGAATACATTGGCTTTGATGATAAAAGTTTTAAATACCATCAAGATTTGGTGATAGGTCCGACATGTTTTGGTTAGCTTTGGCAAGGTTCGAAGCTCGATTGCATTTGTTCTGCTTTTATCTTGCAATGTTTCAAACTTGCTTTACACTTATAGAAAAATTGCTTAGTATTTTTTTACTAAGTTTTTGGTGTGTTTTGGTTGTTATTGCTGTTATCAATTTGCTATGGTTTGCAACATGCTTATGTGAGGTGCTCACGTAAGGTGTTGTAGTTTCGAAACAAACGTGAGTCAAGTCAAGGACTTGAGCTCGGAAGTATTGGTTTTTTATTCATGTGCAGGTGTTGCTTGAGTTCAAGACATGGCTGGTGACTGGATCCATTGAACTAGTCTTAGAGAGAAGATGAGGTTCAACAACCAAGTTCGGGAGGAATTGTGGTTGAGTTGATCGGGAGGTCACGCAACATGTAAGAATCAAGAACAATGCATATGAAGGTATCGTGGACATTGTTGGAAGATATTTGCACGTGTGCAAGGAGTGCATGGATGTGGATACATGGTTCCTAGGCGTGATGAAGAGATGTGTACGTAAATAATTGGTCGGAAAGGTCCAACCGACTAGGTTATGGACTCAGGCTGCGGCTGAGTTGGGTTTGACTTAAATATGGAAAGATTTGAGCTGGTTATCTTAGCATTTCATGTGGGTCACGAATTTGGGTTGTTTTAGGAATGTGGGATACGTTCCTAATGTGTTTGAAAGTCTTAAGATTGCTTGTATCTTCGTATAGAAGAGTCTTGAGCAGTTATGGAAAGTTTCGATTCGCGAATTGAGTAGGACTAGAGTCCTAGTTAGGTTTAGGTTGGCCTAAAGGCTGGTTATATAAGCAAGGGAGGCCAGAGCTCGTTGTGGAATACTTTTGGGCTGTTCCTCTTGTGTTCTATTGAATAAATATCATAGTTTAAAGGAACTTTTGTGCCTTGTTCGTCCAACATGTTCCAACAATTTTTTTCTCATCGAGTTTTCTGCACAGCACTACCTTTCTTCGGTGGTTTTATCATAACTCGAGTTTATAGATCCGATTGATTTGATTCTTTTTGGGTTGTCTTCACAACTTAATTTTATATCATCTGTAAAAATTTCACGAGTTTCTTATCTACATGAGTTTCTTGGCAGTGTTGACAGATTGACCTTCGTTCGATCTTTCAATCGTAACTTGAGTTTCTCTCGACAGATTTGAGTGATTCTTGTTGTTTCGTCTTCGTGACTTGATTCTCTCTGATATATATCACTTTTGTCATGGTGAAACACGTTTAGATTAGTCTCACACACGATTTCTTTAATAGTTCGTTTTTCTGCTGGGGGTTTTCATTGCTTTTGTTAAAAATGTTTTAATCTACCATTGACCCCCTCTGGTAGATTTTCATGTGATCTTCGTTCCTACGATTGGTATCAGAGCCACGATTCTCTAATCTTTATGATTTGCACGTGTTTTTTGACTAATCATTATGGAGAAATACTTTGCCAAACCTTGTGTGTTTAGTGGTATTGATATTCAGGTTTGGAAGGCATGTATGGAAGCTTTCATCCAAGCACAAGGCTTCACAATATGGGAGAAGGTGTACAAGCCTTACGAAGTGCCGTCAAACAATCAAGTTACAGCTACAAATCCGAGAGATGTCGACAACAACAACAAGGCTCAGAACTTGATCATACAAGGATTAACTCAAAGCGACTTTGACCGTGTTGCACACCTCTGATCTGCATACGATGTGTGAAAAGCACTTTGTGACTACCACGAAGGATCCAACATGATCAAGGAGGTAAGGCAAGACATGTTCAAGAAAGAATATATTCGCTTCGATATGCAACTTGGTGAGTCCATTGGTGATCTCTTTGCTCGCTTTAATAAAATTATCAGCAACTTGTGTAGCGTCAATGTTAATTTTTCAGATGCTGCGAATGCTAGGCAATTACTAAGTGTATTAGACATGTCAATTTGGGAGATGAAGGTTACATATATTCGTGAATGTACTGTCATGAGTACACTTACTTTAGATGTACTTCAGTTTTGATTTGATTTCTACAAGGCTTGCTTTTTTGAATTAGCAATATTATGTGTTGCAAATATGCCTACTATATTCCCTACCAAACTCCACATACAAGCCTTATCTAGTTTTAGGATAAGTATAGGCAAAATGCCTTGGTGAGGAAATATTTCCACTACAAACAAAGGAGAGACCGAGAGAATCAAGTTGAGGTACTTAAAATCTAAATTTAACTCTCCGGAATTTGAGTGGAACTTGATTTCTAGGGTATGTGTGCTCCATTTGTTGTTCTATCTTTCAATTGCGTAAGCCCCCTAATGACTTAAGATTGGTGAAGTACCATGCCAATTTTTGCTATACTAGGTAGAGTATTTTATTGTGCGCATGATACTCTTAAAAAGTAGAACATTGTAGCAACTCCTGATCATCTACCTAAAGTCTTGACTTTGCTCGAGACGAGCAAAGGATAAGCCTGGGGTGTTTGTTGACGGCTGTTATATACCAATCTCACCCATCAATATAACTCAATTATGTGAAGGAAATATGATTTCATGCACACATCACATTTCTATTTAACCTATTTCCACTTGTACTTGGAGAAATTGGTGCATGCATGTATTTTATACGGAATAGAAGTGAAACAAGGGGATGGATCCTATAAAATATCATCCCAGCCAATCAAGTACCGACATGTGGCACCACATGGATAAAATGGCCCACAAACAGAAGTATTCGAGGCCATATAATGATGTAGCACCCATATCAAGGGATGAGACCCACCTGGCAGTGATCTAGAGAAAGCACACGCGAAACGGTGCAAAGACCAGGTCGACCGACCCCCCTAGTCGGTCGACCTGGTCCTAGCGCCAAACTCGGTTAGGTTCCACGTGTTGGCTCCTCCCGGCTTGAAGAAGTCATTGGGGACTGATTCGCGCGCTTTTGGTGGCAGGAACGGACCCTTCTCCACCTATAAATAGGACCCCTCACTTCAACACACACCACTTGAGCATCATTCTTGTATACACTAGTTCTCTTAGTCCTTAGTGGAGTTAGGCTATAGAGAGGAGAGCCTCTAGTCCCAAGTCCAAGTTGGGAAGGGTATGGCTCATGTATCTTTTCTTATCATTGTGACTTTATGCATACAACAACAACAACCAAGCCTTTGTCCCAAACAAGTTGGGGTCGGCTAGAAATGAAACCCAACAATTTTTTAAAAAGAAAGTAATAGAAAATAAGATGATTAAAAAATAAAAAATTAAAATAAGATTCTATATTTTATTTATTTTAGAAATGGATTAATAATAAAGAAGATAATGGTAAAAAATTCGAATAAACTAAGATTCTGGCACATGAATTGCTTATTACCATGCTGTCCTATCATGAGCCAAATCTCTAGGTATGTCCCACTCCTTTAAGTCTAGTTTCATCGCCTCCTGCCATGTCAACCTTGGTCAATCTCTACCCCTCCTAAAATTTTCTCTACTCTTTATAATCCCACTGTTACCGGTGCTTCTGGAGGTCTCCGCTAGATATGCCCAAACCAGCGTAGGCGATGTTGGACTAGCTTCTCCTCAATCGTTGCCACCCATATCCTATCACATATCATCTCGTTCCTAATTTTGTCTCTTCTCATGTGACCGTACGTCCACCGTAGCATGCGCATCTCCGCAACACTCATTTGTTGGACATGTTGCCTTTTAGTTGGCCAGCATTCTGCGCCATACAGCATTGCAGGTCTGATCACCGTCCTATAGAAATTTCCTGTCAATTTTTGTGGAACTTTCTTATCACATAACATTCCAGATGCATGTCGCCACTTTATCCACCCGATCTTGATCCTGTGGCAAACATCTTCGTCAATATCACCATTGCTTTGTAACATTGATCCTAAATATCGAAATGTGTCCCTCCTAGGTACTACTTGTCCTTGTAAACTAACATTTCCATCCTCGCACCTGACATCACTAATGTTGCATCTCATATACTCGATCTTGGTTCTACTAAGTCTAAACCCCTTAGACTCTAAGGTCTGCCTCCATAGCTCCATTTTTCTATCAACACCATCCCTATTTTGATCTACCAACACTACATCATCAGCAAAGAGCATACACCAAGGGATACCCCCTTGTATATCCTTCGACACCTCATCCATCACTAAGGAAAAGATGTATGGACTTAAGGCTGATCCTTGGTGTAGCCCTATTGTGATGGGAAAAGTATTGGTCTCACTATCTCTTACGCGCACACTTGTCACCACTTTATCGTACATATTCTTGATAAGGTTAATGTACTTTGTTGGGACTTTGTGTTTCTCTAGCGCCCACCACATGACCGGCCTTGGTACCTTATCGTATGCCTTCTCCAAGTCAATGAACACCATATGTAGATCCTTCTTTTGCTCCCTATACCTCTCCATAAGATGACGAAGTAAGAAAATCACCACCATAGTGGACCTCTCAGGCATGAAACCAATCTGGTTTTTAGTGACATTGGTCACTTTCCTTAAGCGGTGCTCAGTCACTCTCTCCCAGGGCTTCAAGGTATGACTCATAAGCTTAATTCCTTGGTAATTAGTACAACTTTGAACATCTCCTTTATTTTTGAAGATGGGTACTAAAATACTTTTCCGCCACTCTTCAGGCATTTTGTCTGACTGAAAAATGCGGTTGAATAGTTTAGTGAGCCATACTATTACTACATCCCCCAGACATCTCCACACCTCAATGGGGACATCATCGGGGCTGAGGGCCTTTCCTCCTTTCATCCTTTTTAATGACTCTCTAACATCAGACTCTTGTATCCTCCGCGTGAATCATCAGGATGTGTCATCAAATGAGTCATCCAACTCAAACCTAATGCTCTCATTCCCGTCATTGAATTGTCCATTGAAGTAGTCTCTTCATCTGTTCCTAATCTCTTCATCCTTCAATAGAATTTGATCTGCCTCATCCTTAATGCATTTGACTTGGTTGAGATCCCACACCTTCCTCTCGCAAAGTTTCGCCATCTTGTATATATACTTTTTTCCTTCTTTTATCCCTAGCCTCGCATATAGCACATCATAGGCCTGCCCCCTTGCTTTACTCACAACACGCCTTGCATTTTTCTTAGCCTCTTTGTACTTCGCCATGTTACTTGCGCTTCTCTCATGATGCCAGCTCTTATAAGACTCCTTCTTCTCCTTAATAGCTTTTTGTACATCTTCATTCCACCACCAAGTGTATTTATCTATATGTTTCTTACCTTTTGTCCACACAAGCACCTCCCTAGCTGCCTTCCTAATGTAAGTCGCCATCTTCACCCACATACTATCCGCATTTTCCTCTTTGCTCCAAGGACCTTCCGCAATCATCCTCCTTTTGAATGATTGTTGCACTTCATCCTTCAACTTCCACCACTTTGTTCTAGCGGTTTTAGCACCTTTGTCTCGTGACACATGCACGTGGAAACTAAAGTCAGCTACCACGAGTTTATGTTGTGGAACAACACATTCGCAAGGAATCACCTTACAATCTAAACATGCCCACCTCTCCCTGCTCCTAGTGAGTATATAGTCGGTTTGACTAGAATGTTGGGCACTAGTAAATGTCACTAAGTGAGATAGCCTCTTCTTAAAGAGGGTGTTAGCTACCAATAGGTCATAGGCTACGACAAAGTCTAGGATATCCTTACCCTCCTGGTTTCTATTGCCACACCCAAAACCTCCGTGTACCCCCTCAAAACCTACATTAGTTGTACCTACATGGCCATTGAGATCTCCTCCTATGAAGAGCTTCTCAACTATCGGTACACTACTAACCATATCCTCCAAGTCCTCCTAAAATTGTCTCTTAGTGCTTATGTCGAGCCCAACTCGTGGGGCATAAGCACTAATGACATTCAAGATAAGGTCCCCCACAACTACCTTGACTAGGATGATACTATCCCCTCCTCTGCAGACATCCACTACTCCATCCATGAGGCTCTAATATATTAGGATGACTACACCATTCATAGTCCCAGTCGAGCCAGAATACAAAAGCTTGAAACCGGTATTATCAACCTCTCTCGCCTTTTGACCTGCCCATCTAGTCTCTTGTCCACAAAGGATATTTACACGCCTACTAATTGCAACTTCCACTAACTCTCGTAGCTTCCCCGTCAAGGATCCTAGTTTCCTCGGCTAGCTCACTTAACACTACATTCGGGTGATGATGTAGTGTGCCACTAAGGTGGTGGCGATCTGACCCTCACCCATTTAACACCACATCTAGTTTTCGATATGGCGCGCCACTAAGGCGGTGGTGACCCGGCCCTCGCCCACTTAACACCACACCCGGGTTCTGGTATGGCGCGTCGCTAAGAGGGTTATGCCCCAACAAATTTCCAATGGGCTTCATTTCCATGTGAATGGCTAAGTATAGTTGCTGGCTCGCCAAGCCTATCACAACCCCTCCTTTTTTACCCGGGCTTGGGACCGGCTATGTCATTACAACATAGGTGGAGTTATCTTGGTGACTTTATGCATAATAAATATATTATCGTTAGTCTTCTTTTATTCAAATACTTTGATGAAGCGTTTCTTGTTTGATTGTGGATTCCATGTACGTGGTAGGAATAGTGTTCATGATCATGCCTTAATGTCATAATACTATGATCATAAACACTATAAACCCTCACTATAGTATAAGTAGTTATGATATGATCATGTTAATATGAATAACTTATGATATGTCTCAACATTGGTTCAACGATGTTTAGGCTACTCACTGCCATAGGATGGCTTGTGCCATGGCTCCTAAGGTATATACTTAATGTGCTATCATGGTGCTAGGGTAGTTAATTAATGTTGGATGTCTCGTAGACCCACGGATTGAAGAGGTAGGAAGTAGATGGTGATAGTCCTATCTGCCCTTTGTAATCCTCCATGTTCGGTTATACCACAGGCTCTTGGCGGGAGTCGTGCTGGTATTGCTAGGGATATACCCGTGCCCGATATGTTAAGCAACTTAACATAAGTATTCACCACTGACATGATCATTAGTATCTAACCTCGGCTATGTATGTGTATATTAAAAGCATTGTAGGAGTAACTCCCCAACTCTTAGCCTAATCTCCATTAGGACCCATTTACCCCTTAAAATAGATTTCTTAGGTGTGTGTCACACTATCCATATTATCAACATACCCCTGTCTTGATAATTGATTAGTATCCCATAGCTTGATCATAAGGATAGTGTCTAGTGTACTCCATTGCCTTCCTTTGGGATAAATACGATACTGTTGGGAATACTCTTGGGTGAAATGCTACATGACAGTTAACGTGCACTTGTGGACCTCATCTCTTACTAGAGATGATCTATGATGTTAAGAAACGTCAACAAGCATTTCTGGCATCGTTGCCGGGGATGATTTATTAATGTTTCTTAGTAGCTGTCAATAGTGGGCGAGGTGCTTGCATGACAGGGCATTGTTGCGGTGGGTGATTTGGGTTCGGTGGATAAGCGGGGCGGTATGCAGGAGCAGATGAGTTGTGGTATAGTGCTGTTGGTGGTGCATAGCAGGGACGAACGTTGCTTCCCTGCGGTTGTCCCTGATATGGCATCTTCCACTTGTTATCTTGTTCCACCTCATGAACCTTGTTCTCAACCACAATATCCTTATCCACAAGCTTTTGAGAAGTTTGCATAATTGCCATTAAGCAGCTGAACTTGAATCTCATTATTTAGACCCCTCATGAACAAGTATTGCTTTCGGTTGTCCGTGTTAACATCTTCTGGAGCATACCTTGACAATTGCATAAACTTGTTGAAGTACTCATTGACGCTCATCCTCCCTTGCCTAAGAACCTCAGATTCTTGTCTTTTTAGTATCATGACACCTTCAAGAACATAGTGAGAATGAAAGCTCCTCTTAAATTCAGCCCATGTAATTGCCTCCTGATTCGCATGAGCATTGCAAAGGGCTTCCCACCAGTCTGCAGCTGCTCCAACTAGTTGGTGTGATGCGAAGAGAACCTTCTCTTGATTACTACATTGAACAATAGCAAGCTTCTTCTCAACAGACTTCAGCATATCATCAGCATCCATAGGGTCATTGTCTTGTGAAAAGGTAGGTGGCCTAGTCCACATAAACTCTCCCAATCTGTTGTGAGGCGGTGGTGGTGGTGGCGGTGGCAGTGGCAGTGCAGCAACACGGTGGAGATTGTTGTTGTTGTTTGCTTGCATGTGACCCAAGGTTTGCATCATAGTTTGCATGAGTTAGTTCTGCATAGCCATCAAGCACTCAAGGTTGCTTGCATGAGCTCCAATGTTAATGTTTTGAGAAACTTCCATGTTGTCATCATCACCCTCGTGTGTTCGCAGGTAACGTATCCCCTTGGCATCTGTGAGAGAGGACAAGATGAGATAGAATTCAGATTTGAGAGAACGACTCATGAACTATATGCATCAAGGTATATGACATTAAACAATCCTTTATTAATATAAACCTATACGAGGATGTGGACAAGTGTTGAAGCATCGCACAACTCTCTACTATATGTGGATGTGGACATTTGCCGAGGTGTCCCATAGCTCGCAACCAAGCACACAAGCACAAGCAAACACCATATAAAATTCAGCACACCACACTATTTAAAACTAATACGGTTAAGCACTATCATTATGAATTACTCATAGGGGACTTAAATTCCTAATTGTGAGGCGGCGGGGGCATCCTTGGCTACACGGATGTAATAGGATTGCGCCCTGGTGATGTAGGTGACCAAATTGGCTTGGGTGACCACGGTTCTCCTCTTTCCTCACATTCCTTCATCTCCATAAGTGTTTCCAAACGAGCTAGCTCCTTGCGAATGTAGTGGATCTCTCCATGTGCGGTTGCATAGCGATTGCTCATGTCCAGTAGTGCCTTCTGAGACCTATCGATCATTGCCATGTTGGTAGTAGCTTCTTGTGGTCCAATTATCTTTCCCGTACCAATCTCCTGTTGAGGGTGCAGCTCAAACGTGGTACCCTCAAGCTCAAAGCAAAGAGTATGGCACAAACTTGTGAGCACTTCCCACGCAGCATCATCCATAGCATCCTTTTGAGTAGACCTCCGGGTGTGAGCAAAGTGCCGCGAGACCACTTTGTTAGTGAAGAAAATTACAACTTCAGCTGCCATTCATCGTGTCCAGGATGAGGGACTTTCTTCACGAAGTAATCCGCATACATGCCACGGGAATGGAGGAATCCCATTAGTTCCAGCGATGCATGTCCTCCTTCGTCTCTAGTGGTCCGAAACTCCTCGACTTGGCGGAACTCTGGGCTGTTGTGTCCATTCCCGTTCACACCCGATGGTGGCTCCTCTTCATGTCCCTCTCCGTGCTCCCCCTCATGTGAGGAGGGTGCATAGTATTCTTCCTCATAAGGCTCATCTCACATATCCTATTCTTGTAGTTCTTCCTCATAAGGTTCATCTCCCATATCCTCTCCATACGTATCAAGATCCTCCGGATCCTTCTCCATAGTGCTTGATGGATCAGCTCCCTCTACCTCGGGCTTGCCATTGTCCTCCTCTTGAATTGGATCGTCGCGGTTCTTGATGGGCCTAAGCACACATACAAGGGGCAGCGGGCAAGTCCTCATGCGAGTTGTACTCCTAGTCATCGGCATCTATAGAAAACAGGAGTACATTAGTGGAGAGAGTAATATAATATAAATCTGAAAATTGCAGCAGCCAAAACAATAGGAAAAAGGGGGTTGTGGCTATCCAAAAGAAAGGAAATGAGAGGAAAATACAGAAACCTAGCAAAATATGTGTACCCGCGCGTTAGCAGCAGAAAAAACACAAACATTATACAAAAATATGATTGGTGACTACATCAGCAAGCGCAATAAACCGTGGCTGAAATCTCATTGAAAACACACTAATAATCAGCACTTTCTAGTGGCTGAAACGACAACATCAAAACAGCAGCAAGAAATTTCAAAATAGCATATTAGAGGAGTGTTTCTATGTCCCCTAGAGTGTCCATTCTACCTAGGCTTGCATCCTATGGTCAACCTGGCGCTGATACCAATTTGTGATACCCGGTTCCAAATATAACCAAGTATAGCGTATATATGTGACCAGGACATTCATCACACATAAACGGAAACAACACAAATGATATTCAGAATTTAACCACGTCTCAAATAGTAATTAAGTACCTTATTAAAATTGTCCAATGGTTCTTGAATTACAAGCCTCTAATTATTGCAGCGGAAATAAACAAATAGCATGGCCCCACTCCACAGGCAATTGACGGTAGCACGCAACCTAGTACTCCACGTGATCCTCAGGGTACTCCCAAGTGTCTCCTGCAGCTGCTTAGTGTGGGAATAGCAAGGGTGAGTACATGTCGTACTCAACAAGTGTGGGAAATTATGACATGTAGCTAAAACAAGGATGGATATAAATGGTTCATTGCAGCAAGCTAATTTTAGTTCGCAAACAATTAAAAGGATCCTGCAATGTCTAGGTGTGGTTAAATCTCAACATAACCCAAATAATTATCATATGACATAATGACATCCTCATTTACGATCATAATATAATTATAACCAGCCAACAATTAATATCATCACCATATGGAAATTTCATATCTTCTCGTACACAACAATACTTGTGTGATATAACCAAACTATCCCCAAAACCAAGTCCAATTCTAATCATGGAAGTTGTCCAGTTGCTCGTGTTTGGGAGCACGACAATCATGATAGTTTTACACTCTGCAGAGGTTGTACCACTTTACCCATAATTTCATTATTTTGTCCCCTTTCGGCTCACGTTACACACTTCTGACGGTGTTTGGCCAAGAGATTACAAAATAGATTTTACAAAGGAACCACCAGCATGTGCAGGCCCACTAAGGTTTCACTGGAGGTGATGTCTCATAATTGAGCACATCCATCCAAGGGCCCCCTCTTGTGCCCTTCGGATCCCAATGTTGTCCCGCCACTCATGCAAACTCAACCGACTCCCATTCCCTGCTCCCCCAAATGATCTGAAAAAGCTAATGATACACCTAATTAATTGGCTAAGCTGCACCCATACTTGACCTTGCGGTGGCACCGTTGTCCTTGCATATATTTGCATGAATTGGTCCTTAGATCTAAGGAAAGCGAAACCACCATACCATCCAACCCATTCCACAACACCATGCTTGCTTAGATCACCTAAGTTCCAACAACGACAACCAAGCCTTTGTCCCAAACAAGTTGGGGTCGGCTAGAAATAAAACGCAACAATTTTTTAAAAAGAAAGTAATATAAAAAAGATGAATAACAAAAAAATAAAAATAAATAAAATAAAATAAAATAAAAATAAGTAAATAAAATAAGATTCTACATTTTATTTATTTTAGAAATGGATTAATAAGAAAGAAGATAAGGGTAACAAAATTCGAATAAACTAAGATTCTGGCACATGAATTGCTAATTTCAATGCAGTCCTATCATGAGCCAAATCTCTAGGTATGTTCCACTCCTTTAAGTCTCATTTCACCGCCTCCTGCTGTGAGACCTATGTGTGTTGAATACATTGGCTTTGACAATAAAAGTTTTGAATGCTGCCATAACATCTTTTTAGCAAGGTCCGACTCTAGTTCCGAGCTTCTGCAAGGTCCGACAATAGGTCCGACTTTCTTTGTCTAGATCTGACATGTTTTTGGGTAGCTCCAGTGAGCTTTGTATTTAGCTCCGACATGTCTTTGAGAGCTTCAACATATCTTTGTTAAGCTCCGATATGTTTTGCTAGGTTCGACTTATGTTGGTTAACTCTGACATGTTTTTCTATCTCTGACTTTTGGGTTGACTAGTTCCGACTAGTTTTGGTTAGCTCTGGCGCTAGGTACTACTGGCTTTGGTATGCTCCGGTGCTAGGTCTTGCTAGCTTTGGTAAGCTCCGGCACTAGGTTGTACTAGCTTTGGTAAGCTCCGGTTAGCTTTGGCAAGGTTCGGAGCTTGATCGTAATGTTCCAAATTTTCATGTGAAATGTTTAGAACTTGCTTTACACTTATGGAAAGGTTGGTTAGTATTCTTTTACTAAGTTTTTGGTGTGTCTTGGTGGTTATGGTTGATATCATTTTTATATGGTTGGCGACATGCTTATGTGAGGTGCTCACGTAATATGTTGTAGTTTCAGAACTAACGTGAGTCAAGTCGAGGACATGGACTTGTACGGATTGTTGTTTATTCATGTGCAGGTGTTGCTTGAGTTCAAGACATGGCTGGTGACGGGTTCAATTGAACTAGTCTTCGGGAGAAGATGAGGTTCAACCACGAAGTTCGGGAGGAATTGTGATTGAGTTGATCAGGAGGTTGCGCAACATGTTTGAATCAAGAACAATGCATATGAATGTATCGTGGACATCGTTGGAAGATGTTTGCACGTATGCAAGGAGTGCAAGGATGCGGCTACATGGTTTCGAGGCGTGATTAAGAGATGTGGACGCAAAGACTTGGTCAGAAAGGTCCAACCGACTAGGTTATGGACTCAAGCTGCGGCTGAGTCGTGTTTGACTCAAATATGGAAAGATTTGAGTTGGTTATATTAGGATTTCGTGTGGGACACGAATTTGAGTTGTTTTAGGAATGTGGGATACGTTCCTAAGGTGTTTGTAAGTCTTAAGATTGCTTCTATCTGTGTATAGAAGAGTCCTAAGCAGTTATGGAAAGTTTTGATTTGTGAACGGAGTAGGATTAGGGTCCTGATTTGAGTAGAGTTGGTTTTCGAGCTGGTTATATAAGCAAGGGAGGCCAGAGCTCGTGGTGCACGAATTTAGGGCTGTTCCTCTTGTGTTCTATTGAATAAAATTTGTAGTTTGAAGGAACTTTTGTGCCTTGTTCGTCCGACTTGTTCCCGACAAGTTTTACTCGTCGAGTTTATGGACAGCACTACCTTTCATCGGTGGTTTTATCATAACTCGAGTTTTACAGATCCAATTGACGTGATTCTTTTTGGGTTGTCTTTAAAACTTGATTATATATCATATGTCAATATTTAACGGTCATTGAATTTGTGGTTTCTGATCTACACGAGTTTCTTTGCAGCGTTCCAGAACTGTTTTTCTCGGGTATGACAGATTGACCTTTGGTCGATCTTTCGATCATAACATGAGTTTCTCTCGACGGATTTGAGTGATTATTCTTGTGTTTTCTTCGTGACTTGATCCTCTATGATATTTATTAATTTTGTCATGGTAAAACACATTTATATTAGTCTCACACACGATTTCTTTAACAGATCGTTTTTCTGCCGAAGGGGTTGGATTTATTTGTTTCCGCTGCGTAAGGTTTTTTAAATCTACAATTCACCCCCCCCCCCCCCTCTGGTAGCTTTTCACGTGCTCTTCGATCCTACAATTAGTACCAGAGCCACGGTGCTCCAATCATTGTGATTTGCACATGTTTTTGACTAATCATCATGGAGAAATACTCCGCCAAACCTTGTGTGTTTTCTGGTATTGATTTTCAGGTTTGGAAGCCACGAATGGAGGCTTTCATCCGGGCACAAGGCTTCGCAATATGGGAGAAGGTGTACAAGCCTTACGAAGTGCCACCTAAAGATCAAGTTATGGCTACAAATCTACGGGACATCGACAACAACAACAAAGCCCGAAACTTGATCATCCAAGGACTCACTCAAAGCGACTTCAACCGCGTTGCACATCTCCGATTGGCATACGATGTATGGAGAGCACTTTGTGACTATCAAGAAGGATCCAATATGACCAAGGAGGTAAGGCAAGACATGTTCAAGAAAGAATACATGCAATTCAAGATGCTACCCAGTGAGTCCATCGATGATATCTTTGCTCGCTTTAACAAAATTCTCAGTAACTTGCATAGTGTCAACTTTAATTTTTCCGATGCTGAAAATGCTAGGCAACTTCTTAATGTATTAGACATGTCAATTTGCGAGACGAAAGTTACATCTATTCGTGAATCTACTGTCATGAGTACACTTATTTTAGATGTGCTTCACTCTAAACTCAAAACTCATGAAATTGACATCTTATCACGTAAGAACCCAAATAAGTCTATTGCATTTGTCTCACAACATAATATGCCTAGCTCTGACCAATCATCATCTTGCAATACTCTTGCTTTGTTGTCCTCACTAACCCTAGAGCAGATCGAGGAATTTCCAGAGGAGGAGCTAGCTCTTCTCTATACTAGGTTCTCAAAAGCATTGCAAAATGTGAGATCTAGAAGGAGAGGAAGCTCCGGACCTCAATGATTCTTCGAGTGTGGTAAGACATGATATTTTCATACAGAATGCCCTAACCTTTCAGGTTCTACTCTCCGAGAAGAAAAACAATCAAGGACGAAGCACTCCTCAACAAATGATAAGAAGAATAAGAAGAAGAAGGGCTTTACAGGTCACCAGCTGGTGAACAGTTTATATCCGCACTGCAGGAACTTGTCTCAAGCGACGTGGACATTGGAAGTGACGAAGATGAAGATCATTTGGCCAACTTATGCTTCACGACGGGCAAAACAAGATCAAGATCAAGCCAGGAGGATGCAAAACACAACAGTGACGACGATGAGGTATGTTCTACCTCTAATAAAATGTGTGATGCAATTTCTTGTGCAATTATTATTGTTAAGATAAAGGAAAAAAACCTTAGGGATAATGCTGCTAAAATTGAATCACTAGAATCTGAAATCAACCATTTGAAAACCTTGATTCCTAGTGATGATTCTCGTCCCTCGTGTGATTCAATCTATGAACAATTGTCCACATTAATAAATGCACATTCCTCTACTCTAGATAGACTTGAACATGAAATTGAAAAGAACAAAAAGCTTGCTGCACTTGACATTGGAAACTTAAAAGATGCTTCTTCTTCTACAATTGATTTGCATTGTTCTAGTTGTGATGATCTTGAAAAGAAACTAAAAGATGCTATGAATGAAATTTCAAGATTGAATAATGCTTTACGTTCTCATGAAGTTAAATATTGTTCCAGTTGCAAATTAAAAGGAAAAATTTCATGTGAAAATTGCCTTGATCTGCCCAATAAACTTGATAACATGCATAGGACATTAGATCGGTTTTGTAATGGGAATAAGAACCTAAACTTGCTTCTGAATTCTTCCAAGTCTTGCAATGATAAAACTGGTTTAGGTTTTGATTCTCATACTCATGCTAAGGCAAAATTGTAAAGTCATTAGGAAGTGGTTTGATTCAAACAGTTCCTAAACAAAAAGAAGTGGTTTTCAAATCTGCAGGAGTGTTGTCTCATTTGGATTCAAATAAAAATATTGCTTGCTCATCTAGACATAAACACAAAGTTAAATTTCATTGTACCTACTGTGGTAGAGATGGTCATGTCATAGATTTTTGTTATAGACTAGCTAAACAACAGAAAAGGGAAAGAATGATTGTTATATCTCATAACTTTCATGCAAAATTTGTTGCACATATTAAACCGAATGCCAGGAACATGCAACCTGCTGTTATGAGCCAGAAACATTCAAAGTTTACCTCCGGACCTTCTGTTTTTGCCTCCGGAGCTACTGATTTTTGTGCTACACAAGTAACACCTTATAGGTCAGTAGTTAAGAATAAAAAAACTCAAACTTTGAATCATAAACCTGCTGTTTTATCTCAGCTTTCGCGTGTTTTTCCTGTTGCACGTCGTGTGACTCAGTACTGGATACCTAAATGCCTTTTGACTAACCCCAGTATTGAGTCATTGATGTATTGTGCTTCTATGTAGGTTACATGCTTGGGGAAAGAGAATATTTGGATTGTGGATTCAGGTTTCTCACGCCACATGACCGGTAACAAAGAATGGTTCTCCTCCCTCTCTTTTGTGTCACGAGTAGAGAATGTTACTTTTACCGATAATTCTTCAACTCCTATAATTGCTAAGGGTTCGGTAAATGATCACTACACTTTGAAGGATGTGGCACTTGTCAAAAGTTTGAAATACAACTTGCTTTCTGTTTCACAATTGCTAGATGAAAATCTGGAAATTATTTTCACTAAAAACTGCTGCAAAGATGTAAATTCAAACAATGAGCTTATTTTTAACATGTCATGATTTTGAAGAGTTTTTAAAGTTGATTTTGATATGTCTTCCTCTAAGCATAGGTGTCTAGTTGCTAATGATTCCAAAGATTTATATTTTTGGCATCATAGACTTGGTCACGTAAGCTTTGATCATCTCACGCGTGTCAGATCTCTTGATCACATACGTGGGCTGCCTAAGCTTAAAGGGGACAAAGAAATTATGTGCTCATCTTGTAGACATGCTAAGATGGTTGCAGGTTCACATACTCCTCTCACAATGATCATCACAACTGAACCGGGTCAACTTTTGCACCTTGACACCGTAGGACCTTCACGTGTTCAATCCTTCAGAGGTAAATGGTATGTTCTTGTGATTGTTGATGATTATTCTAGATACTCTTGGGTTTAATTTATGGCATCTAAAAATGAAGCTTTTAGTCACTTTAGAACTTTATTTCTTAGATTACCAATTGATCACCCAGGATCTTTAAAAGCAATTAGAAGTGATAACGGAACTGAATTTAAAAATCAATATCTTGATCACTTTTGTGCTAAAAATGGAATAGATCATCGATTTTCTTCACCATATGTACCTCAAAATGGTGTTGTAGAAAGAAAGAACAAAACCTTAGTTGAGATGGCTAGGACTATGCTTGATGAATATCAAACTCCTAGGAAATTTTGGGCTGATGCGGTTGCAACCGCTTGTTATGTCTCAAATCTTGTTTTCTTGCACGCTAAGCTAGGTAAAACACCATATGAGCTCCGGTTTGGACATACGCCTAGTGTTACGCACTTTCGGGTCTTCGGTTGCAAATGCTTTGTTAAGAAACATGGTAATCTTGATAAATTTGAACCTATATCCATTGATGGCATGTTTCTTGGTTATCCGTCTCATACTAGAGGCTACCGTGTGCTTTTACTTGACACTAACAAAATTGTGGAGACTTGTGAAGTGTATTTTGCTGAATCTAGCCATGGAACTAGCTCAAACATTGCAGGTCCAGATCCATATCCGCAGGGGGAGAGCATTTTCGTTGAAGATGAGGAAGAGGTGGAGCTGCTGCCCGAAAATTCAGCAGCTAATGACATTTTTCGAGCTCCTGATTTTGATTCACAGCCAACACTGACAACCACCATTGCTGGTTCGGATCCTCCTCAAGTCACAAGCTCATCGATTTGTGATGAACATGAAGAAGAAGAAGCTTGTGAAGTGTCCACTCCCCTCTGGGTTCTCAAAATTCATCCTCCACAATAGATTATTGGAAGCTTGCACGAATGAGTTACATGGTCTAGGTTTTGCGATCCAAACTCTCATGCTCATTCTGCTTTTGTTGCTTCTTTTGAACCAAAAGATATATCACACGCACTCACTAATGAATCTTAAATTACTTCCATGCAAGAAGAGTTAGAAAATTTTGAAAGAAATAATGTTTAGAAACTTGTACCTCCTCCTCAAGGTCACACTTCAATTGGAACTAAATGGGTGTTTAAAAATAAACAAAGTGAGGATGGGGTTGTGGTTAGGAATAAGGCTAGGTTGGTTGCTCAAGGTTTCACTCAAATTGAAGGTCTAGATTTTGATGAAACTTTTGCTCCTATTACTAGATTAGAAGTCATAATAATTTTGTTAGCTTTTGCTGCATCTAAAGGTTTTAAGCTATATCAAATGAATGTTAAGCTTTTCTTAATGGCTACATAGATGAGGAGGTTCATGTCAAACAACCACCGGGTTTTGAAAATTCAAATTTTCCTAATCATGTTTACAAACTATCCAAAGCCTTGTACGGTCTCAAACAAGCCCCTAGAGCATGGTATGATAGGTTGAAAACATTCTTACTTGAAAAGGGGTTTACCATGGGCAAGGTTGATAAAACTCTTTTTGTGCTTAAGCATGGAAATGACTCATTATTCGTTCAAGTGTATGTGGATGATATTATCTTTGGTTGTGCTTCTCATGATCTTGTGTCCTAGTTTTCAGCTATGATGAGTTCAGACTTTGAGATGAGTATGATGGGAGAACTCACATACTTTTTGGGGCTGCAAACCAAGGAGGGTACCTTTGTGCATCAAACGAAGTATACAAAAGACCTCCTAAGGAGCTTCAACATGGACAAAAGCAAGCCTCTTCGGACACCAATGGGAACAACAACAACACTTGAACTTGATGAAGATGGTGAACCCGTGGATCAAAAAGAATATAGAAGCATGATCGGATCACTTTTGTACCTCACGACATCAAGACCGGACATACAATTCAGCGTATGTATTTGTGCTCGGTTTCAAGCCTCCCCACGTGCTTCACATCGTCAAGCCGTCAATAGGATTCTCAGGTACTTACATGAAACTCAAGAATTTGGCATTTTTCTTCCTTGTTCCTCAACCGTTACTTTGAAAGCTTTTTCCGATGCTGATTTTGGAGGTTGTAGGATTGATAGGAAAAGTACTTCCGGTGCTTGTCATTTTCTTGGTAATTCACTTGTTGCTTGGTCCACTAGAAAACAAAATTAAGTTGCACAATCCATAGCCAAATCTGAATATATAGCTGCTGCTAGTGCTTGCTCACAAATTCTTTGGATTGTTCAAACACTTAAAGACTATGGGGTTGATCTAGATAGTTATCCACTATTTTGTGATAACACTAGTGCCATTGCATTGCTAAAAACCCTGTGCAACATTCTAGAACTAAGCACATTGATATTAGGTATCACTTTCTCCGTGAGAATGTTGAAAAAGGAAACATTGTGCTTCACCATGTAGATACCGAACAACAATTGGCTGACATTTTTACAAAACCTTTGGATTTCACTCGTTTTTGTTTCATTCGTAGTGAAATAGGGGTTATGCATCCTCATGGCTTACATTGAGGCGGAGTTTTCAAACTTGAGAAGTCTATGTGTGAATCTGAAATTAAAATAATATAAGCATAGTATTTCATACATATATACGACTTTGTCCTCTTACATGATAAAAGTTCTTACTACATTACTCGTGTTATACATTTTGTAGTTTTTGCCATGTCTGGTAATTGGAATAATTACTTACACTAAATATAGTCATGGTTGAACTTTCTTGCTATTTTGAACTTGTTGCATGCTCACATGTGTTTTTAGTCATAAAGAATTAATCAAGTAATCAACTCACATGTTGAGTCTTTTTTGTGAACAAATATAAGTTGAGAAAAGATCAAGAAAATATGCATGCATCGCACTTCTTCTTTTGAGATGGCTTATTGCACTTAGATATGAACTTGGAAGAAGTTGTGTATGACTAAAACCATGTCCTTAAGCTTCTGATTGTCAAATGGCATAGACTTGGCTTGGTTGGTTAGAATAAGGAAGATGTGCATATAATCTCTTGCAAATATCATATGATCTAAATTTGTGCTTAAAAAAATAATAAAATGCAGTAACAAGTGTCATGCCTTCAGGTATTGAAATAGTTAAGTTTGTGAGATCATGACTTGCTTAAACTGAAAATTACATTTGATCTCTAGCATGGCTTACACTACTTTATGTATCTCATTGTTGTGATAGTGTAAGTTACTTGATAGTATGACTTGGATGAGCTTTGTTTTATATGTATATGTTATAATATGCTCATAACAATTAAAATTTCTCTTTTGAACCTTGTTGAATACATTGTCAAAGGGGGCGAGATAATATGGTGAATTATGCAAGGGGGAGAAATATGTATAGGGGGAGAAATTTATTTCTATCTCATTTTATTTTCAAAAAGGGGGAATTGTTCTCAAAACTTTTCATGCCAATGTTCGAATTTTAAATGGTGTTGCCAATGCATTCATCAAGGGGGAGATTGTGAGACCTATGTGTGCTGAATACATTGGCTTTGACAATAAATGTTTTGAATGCTGCCATAACATCTTTTTAGCAAGGTCCGACTCTAGCTCCGAGCTTCTGCAAGGTCCGACAATAGGTCCGACTTTCTTTGTCTAGATCTGACATGTTTTTTTGGTAGCTCCGGTGATCTTTGTCTTTAGCTCCAACATGTCTTTGAGAGCTTCAGCATGTCTTTGTTAAACTCTGATATGTTTTGCTAGGTTTGACTTATGTTGGTTAGCTCCGACAAGTTTTTCTATCTCCGACCTTTGGGTTGACTAGTTCCGACTAGTTTTGGTTAGGTCCGGCGCTAGGTACACTAGCTTTGGTAAGCTCCAGTGCTAGGTCCTGCTAGCTTTGGTAAGCTCCGAAGCTAGGTTGTACTAGCTTTGGTAAGCTCCAGCTCAAGCTCCGGTTAGCTTTGGCAAGGTTCAGAGCTTGATCGTAGTGTTCCAAATTTTCATGTGAAATGTTTCGAACTTGCTTTACACTAATGGAAAGGTTGCTTAGTATTCTTTTACTATGTTTTTGGTGTGTTTTGGTGGTTATGGTTGATATCATTTTGCTATGGTTTGCAACATGCTTATGTGGGGTGCTCACGTAAGATGTTGTAGTTTTGGAACTAACGTGAGTCACGTCGAGGACTTGGGCTCGTACGGATTGGTTGTTTATTCATGTGCAGGTGTTGCTTGAGTTCAAGACATGGCTGGTGACGGGATCCATTTAACTAGTCTTAGGGAGAAGATGAGGTTCAACAACCAAGTTCGGGAGGAATTGTGGTTGAGTTGATCGGGAGGTTGCGCAACATGTTTGAATCAAGAACAATGCATACGAAGGTATCGTGGACGTTGTTGGAAGATGTTTGCGTATGCAAGGAGTGCATGGACGCGGCTACATGGTTTCGAGGCGTGATGAAGAGATGTGGATGTAAAGAATTGGTCGGAAAGGTCCAACCGACTAGGTTATGGACTCAAGCTGCGGCTGGGTCGTGTTTGACTCAAATATGGAAAGATTTGAGTTGGTTATGTTAGGATTTCAAGTGGGACACGAATTTGAGTTGTTTTAGGAATGTGGGATACGTTCCTAAGGTGTTTGGAAGTCTTAAGATTGCTTCTATCTGCGTACAGAAGAGTCCTAGGCAGTTATGGAATGTTTTGATTCGTGAACGGAGTAGGATTAGGGTCCTGATTTGAGTAGAGTTGGATTTCAAGCTGGTTATATAAGCAAGGGAGGCCAGAGCTCGTGGTGCACGACTTTGGGGTTGTTCCTATTGTGTTCTATTGAATAAAATTCGTAGTTTGAAGGAACTTCTGTGCCTTGTTTGTCCGACTTGTTCCAGACAAGTTTTACTCGTCGAGTTTCTAGACAGCACTACCTTCCGTCGGTGGTTTTATCATAGCTCATGTGTTTACAGTTCCAATTGATGTGATTCTTTTTGAGTTGTCTTCACAACTTGATTATCTATCATCTGTCAAAATTTCACGGTCATTGAATTTGTGGTTTCTGATCTACACGAGTTTCTTTGCAGGGTTCCAAAACCGTTTTTCTCGGGTAGGACAGATTGACCTTTGTTCGATCTTTTGATCATAACTTGAGTTTCTCTCGACGGATTTGAGTGATTCTTCTTTTTTTTTCTTTGTTACTTGATTCCCTCTTATATTTATCACTTTTTTAA
Organism: Tuctoria greenei; assembly: GCA_036927565.1. Taxonomy (NCBI): domain Eukaryota; kingdom Viridiplantae; phylum Streptophyta; class Magnoliopsida; order Poales; family Poaceae; genus Tuctoria; species Tuctoria greenei. The sequence continues at coordinate 163,073,897 of JAYESD010000002.1, read as the reverse complement.
TGGTAAAACACGTTTATATTAGTCTCACACATGATTTCTTTAACAGATCGTTTTTCTGCCGAAGGGGTTTAGATTTAATTGTTTCCACTGCGTAAGGTTTTATAAATCTACCATTCACCCCCCCCCCTCTGGTAGCTTTTCACGTGCTCTTTGATCCTACACCTTCCATGTCAACCTTGGTCGACCTCTACCCCTCCTAAAATTTTCTCTACTCTTTATAATCCAACTGTTAACTGGTGCTTCTGGAGGTCTCCGCTGGATATGCCCAAACCACCGTAGGCGATGTTGGACTAGCTTCTCCTCAATCGGTGCCACCCCTACCCTATCACGTATCACCTCGTTGCTAATTTTGTCTCTTCTTGTGTGACCGCACATCCACCATAGCATGTGCATCTCTGCAACACTCATTTGTTGGACATGTTGCCTTTTAGTTGGCCAGCATTCTGCTCCATACAGCATCGCAGGTCTGATACTCGTCCTATAGAATTTTCCTTTCAATTTTTTTGGAACTTTCTGATCACATAAGATTTTAGATGCTTGTCGCCACTTCATCCACCCGATCTTGATCTTGTGGCAAACATCTTTGTCAATATAACCATTGCTTTGTAACATTGATCCTAAATATCGAAATGTGTCACTCCTAGGTACTACTTGTCCTTGTAAACTAACATTTCTATCCTCGCACCCGACATCACTAAAGTTGCATCTCATATACTCGGTCTTGGTTCTACTAAGTCTAAACTCCTTAGACTATAAGGTCTGCCTCCATAGCTCCAATTTTCTATCAACACCATCCCTAGTTTCATCTACCAACACTACATCATCGGCAAAGAGCATACACCAAGGGATATCCCCTTGTATATCCTTCGACACCTCATCCATCACTAAGGAAAAGATGTCTGGACTTAAGGCTGATCCTTGGTGTAGCCCTATTATGATAGGAAAGGTATTGGTCTCACTATCTCTTACGCGCACACTTGTTACCACATTATCGTACATATCCTTGATAAGGTTAATGTACTTTGTTGGGACTTTGTGTTTCTCTAGCCCCCACCACATGACTGGCCTTGGTACCTTATCGTATGCTTCTCCAAGTCAATGAACACCATATGTAGATCCTTCTTTTGCTCCCTATACCTCTCCATAAGCTGAGGGAGTAAGAAAATTGCCTCCATAGTGGACCTCTCAGGCATAAAACCAAACTGGTTTTTAGTGACATTGGTCACATTCCTTAAGCGGTGTTCAATCACTCTCTCCTAGAGCTTCATAGTATGACTCATACGCTTAATTCCTCGGTAATTAGTACAACATTGAACATCTCCTTTATTTTTGAAGATGGGTACTAAAATACTTTTCCGCCACTCTTCAGGCATTTTGTCTGACTGAAAAATGCGGTTGAATAGTTTAGTGATCCATACTATTGCTACATCTCCCAGACATCTCCACACCTCAATGGGGACATCATCGGGGTCGAGGGCCTTTCCTCCTTTCATCCTTTTTAAGGCCTCTCTAACCTCAGACTCTTGTATCCTCCCCATGAAACGTCTGTTGGTTTCATCAAATGAGTCATCCAACTAGAACCTAATGCTCCCATTTCTGTCATTGAATAGTCCATTGAAGTAGTCCCGCCATCTGTTCCTAATATCTTCATCCTTCTATAGAATTCGATCTACCTCATCCTTAATGCATTTGACTTGGCTGATATCCCTCACCTTCCTCTCGAGAAGTTTCGCCATCTTGTATATATCCTTTTCACCTTCTTTTGTCCCTAGCCTCGCATATAGCGCATCATAGGCCTGCCCCCTTGCTTTACTCACAACACGCCTTGCATTTTTCTTAGCCTCATTATACTTTGCCATGTTACTTGCGCTTCTCTCATGATGCCAGCTCTTATAAGACTCCTTCTCCTTAAAAGCTTTTTGTACATCTTCATTCCGCCACCAAGTGTCTTTATCTATAAGTTTCTTACCTTTTCTCCACCCAAGCACCTCCCTAGCTGCCGCCCTAATGTAAGTTGCCATCTTCACCCACATACTATCCGCATTTTCCTCTTCGCTCCAAGGACCTTCCGCGATCATCCTTCTTTTGAATGATTGTTGCGCTTCATCCTTCAACTTCCACCACTTTGTTCTAGCGGTATTAACACCTTTGTCTTGTGACACACGCACATGGAAACGGAAGTCGGCTACCACAAGTTTATGTTGTGTAACAACACATTCCCCAGGAATCACCATACAATCTAAACATGCCCCCTCTCCCTTCTCCTAGTGAGGATATAGTCGATTTGACTAGAATGTTGGGCACTAGTGAAGGTCACTAAGTGAGATAGCCTTTTCTTAAAGAGGGTGTTAGCTACCAATAGGTCATACGCTATGAAAAAGTCTAGGATATCCTTACCCTCCTGGTTTCTATCGCCACACCCAAAACCTCTGTGTACCCCCTCAAAACTACGTTAGTTGTACCAACATGGCCATTGAGATCTCCTCCTATGAAGAGCTTCTCGGCTATCGTTACACTACTAACCATATCCTCCAAGTACTCCCAAAATTGTCTCTTACTGCTTATTTCGAGCCCAACTTGTGGGGCATAAGCACTAATGACATTCTAGATAAGGTCCCCCACAACTACCTTGACTAGGATGATCATATCCCCTCGTCTACGGACATCCACTACTCCATCCTTGAGGCTCTTATCTATTATGATGCCTACGCCATTCCTAGTCCTGGTCGAACCAGAATACCAAAGCTTGAAACCGGTATTCTCAACCTCTCTCGCCTTTTGACCTGCCCATCTAGTCTGTTGTACACAAAGGATATTTACATGCCTCCTAATTGCAACGTCCACTAACTCTTGTAGCTTCCCCGTCAAAGATCCTACATTCCCACTACCCACCCGAAACCTGGTTTCCTCGGCTAGCTTCCCTACCCATCGCATCCATTGAGGAAGATGCAAAGGCCCTTGCTCACTTAACACTACATCCGGGCGATGATGTAGCGCGCCACTAAGGTGGTGGCGATCCGACCCATGCCCATTTTACACCACATCCAGGTTCCGATATGGCGCGCCACTAAGGCGTTGGCGACCCGGCCCTCGCCCACTTAACACCACACCCGGGTTTCGGTATGGCGTGTCGCTAAGAGGGCTATGCCCCAACGAATTTCCAATGGGTTTCATTTCCATGAGAATGGCTAAGTATAGTTGTTGGCTCGCCAAGCCTATCACAACCCCTCCTCCTTTACCCGGGCTTGGGACCGGCTATGTCATTACAACATAGGCAGATTTAGATCACCTAAGTTCCATGTTGCTAAATTAATAATCATCCCATTACCATTCCAAATTCTCATAGTTCAAGTTGTCAAACATATTATTTAAGTTACCCATAACCTGTGTAGCGATGCTGTTGGAGTCTGGTTCCGACAATTCTACCGGTACTACTGTTAGCAGCCCGTGGAGTTTCTTAGTTCGGTTGGGGCGCGCGGGAATTCAGAACAAGTTGGTGACATGACGCGAGGATTTACGTGGTTCGGGCCGCCTGAGCGTAATACCCTACTCCACGGGTGTGTTGTTGTTGTTGTTGTTGTATTGGGTGTATGAGAGCGTGAGCCAGAGAGAGGCCAAAAAAAGAAGGTCCTCCAGCCAGTCCCACCTTGTCTCCAGCGCGTGTCCCCCTATGTATCACTCGACCAATCCTTTTATAGTACAAGGACTGGCCGTTACATCATAAGCCAGGCCCAACATGTGGCCCTGGCGGTTACTGATGCTTAATACACAGTTAATGTACTTAATTCCCCTTAACAGCGTGTAATGCCCCTTAATGGTGGCATTACTAGTATTAAGAGTCCTCCGATCGTGGGTCATTAAGATAGCATTAAAGACACATAATAAGGTCTTGAAGTCTTTAATGTTCCTTGAAGGTCCGAGTCATTGGAGGTCCACCAATCTACCTGTTGAGGTTGAAGGTCCGGCGGTTGGACGCGTGGCAGCTCCGGAGCTTACCGTCTTGGACGATTAGGTCCGGTGTTTTTGTACACGTGTCGGTACCAGAGCTTCCCTCTGTCGGGGGTTAGGTTTGGGGGTGCCACACAGGTATCTAGTCCGGAGCTTTACCATGTATGGAATGTAGCTCCGGTTTTATGGTACACGTGGCAGCACTGGGACTAACCATAGGAGGGAGGCAGGTCTTATTCTAAGTGACACGTGGGGCCTTCGGAGGTCTTCAACTCAGATAGGTGGAGTTCCTTTGCACTCTTCACAGTTCCAAGGGGTATCCGGTACGCAGGGTACCGACAGTGGCCCCCTTGGCCCACCTGTGCGAGAGACCTTTTGCGTTAAGTCATTCTTCCGGAGGTGGGTCCATGTTTCGATTTCTGTGTCGTGTCTTCAAGGGTTTTTGGATGTGCCGTTGAGGTGGTGGTTCGCAGTTAAACCATTGCCGCTTGGCATCTTAAGGATGCGACACATGAGATATGCGCGTGCGGATCTCACGCAATTGAAGGTCGTCGGTTCCCAATACGAAAACCGTATCGGTTCTGCGCGCCCTATCAGGCCGCCGCCCTCGGGTTTCCCACCTCTCATCATGACAACTGTTCGCCTGGGGTAAGGACCTCGACTTGATTGTCTGGGTGGCCCCGGGCCCTCTTGTCATTGGTAGGGTGAAATTTTTTAACTGTATCCTTGGCCCTTCTGCGGTTTCCATCCAAGCGTTGCGAGGGATTACTTAAGAAGGAAAGCGCACATGGTTTGGGGATTCCTTACGCCCTTATCTGAACTTGCACTGGAATACTCCAAACTTTTGCTTGCTTTTTCTCTCTCGCCCCGTTGTGCTGCGATGGAGTTGGGTCTCCGCTAGAGCCGTCTCACAACTGATGATGATTTGAAGAGGGTTCGGACCTACATGGGGTGGTCCAGTGACTCCTTCAACCACCTGGTCGGCGCCGGCGAGCTACCATTCAAGAAGAAGCGCAGCGGCGACATGGTGTACTTTTCTGCGTACGCCATGGTGGGATCGATGCCACCTTTCTCAACTTTCCTCTTGATGTTGTTAGACTTCTATGGTCTGCAGTTGTACCACCTTGGTCCCCACTCTATTCTTCTTGTCTCAACATTTGTCCACTTCTGCGAGATGTGGGTGGGTATTCCCCCCTGCGTCAAGCTCTTCCGTACCTTCTTCACCATCCACACCACCGGGAAGAGTAACGAGTATCTTGGCTTCTACTATATTGTGAAGCGCAAGAAATTCCCTTACAAATACTTGAGGTCGTTCCCTTCCAGCAAGTGGGACGACTGGAAGGCGGATTGGATTGTCATCAAGGCAGAGGAGCATGAGAAGCTGGAGCTGCCTGAAGGTCTTCCCAATGTTGACACTGACGCTTGGAGTGAGGTTCCGGTGCTGTCAGAGGCCTTCAACCCTACCTTGACCAGGATCTGCCAATGTGTTGAAGGAGGGGTGACCCCCCAGACGGTCTTCTGCAACTTCTTGGTCAATAGGTGGGCTCTTCTAAAGAAGAGGGAGAAGCTCGCCTAGGCCCTCAACAGCGTGATGGATGATGACTGGATTGAAACCGGTCTGAAGTACAATTCAGAAGGCTCTGCTTTGGAGCTTCATCTCATGAAGTTCCAGCATGGCATCGACGTCGAGGGTGATGACTTAACTCCGTCGGCGGCTTTCCTCCCTTTGAACATGGAGGCGCAGTTCAGCAGGGAGCTTCGGAGGAAGATGCCGGTGCTTGACGACCTCGGCGAGGTAGAGAGGCGTATGACCACTAGATTGGTGATCCCCGGAGCTTCCGAGGGTGGCCCTGCTTCCGCCCCGAGACCAAGATCTGAAGTCATAGGCAAGGACAAAGAGTTGGCGGAGCCCTCCATCCGAAAGAGGAAGTTGAAGCACTCTGACGGGAGGCCCGTCAGACCTGCTCCTTCCACAACACCTCCTTCTCCCCGGTGGGGGAGGTCTTCGACGGCGACGACAAATTCAGCATGGGCGTCTCCCCGGAATGTCAGCTCCGCCCAGGTGACTCCAGCGCCGGGGTCAACTAATGGCTTTAGGTCCGAGGGTCCTTCTCAGTCTAAGAAGGCCCCAACCAAGACACAGCTAACGGCGACAACAGGCTCCAAAGAGCCTTCCAGAGTTTCTACACCAGTTGCGACTGGGTCGGGCTCCGAGCGCCCGACGAAGAGGTTTCGCTCTAGCTGGAGCGGAAGTCTTCCAAGGTAAATTTGCTTTTTTACCTCAGTTGGTTATTTTTGTTGTAATCAAATTTATAGTTTCTTCGTCCTTCATCCACAGGGTATCCAAAGAAGGAGCTGAAGCTCCGGTTCTGGTGACAGTAGCTGATGCTGTACAGGCGGAGGCTCCGGCTCCAATTCTGACACCGCCCCAGGTGGTAACTAAGGTCACGATAGCTTCGGCGCCAGCTGATGCTGTGATGATAGACACTCCAGCCTCAGAGCCGGAGGTAGCTACAGTTCCGGCCTTTGAGCTGGATGTTATTGAAGCCCCGACGGCGGAGCCGATGGTTCATGATGTTTTGGCGCCTGGGCCAATTGTCGTGGAGGTGCTGGCACCCGAACCGGTGGAGGTCGAAGAACCGGCGCCTGAACTGACGGTGGAGGAGGCACCAACGCTGGAGCCGGAGGTCGCCTCAGCTCCGGCCGAGTCTTCAATGCCTACCCCGGAGGTTGTAGTTCCGGAGGTACCTGTGCTCGAGCCAGGGTCCCAAGACGAAGTGATCGGTCCTCTGCCAAAGGGACCAGTTGCTGATGACCTGGCGGCGGGACCTTCGGAGCTGACTCCGAAGGTAGAAGCTCCCATTGCCGGACCTTCCTCGACCACGACTGAGGCACTCCCGGAGGGCGGCCCTAGTGCCGCAAAAGCTCAAGGGACCACTCTTGTACAGTGGGACCCAATTTTTGTTATGGAAAACCCACTGGAGTCAGTGGAGAGGACCCCGGCAGGTCTCGAGCCGATCCCCCTATCGTTATTGTGGGGACCAGAATCCCGACATCCGAGGATCTCATTGGGTGGTGCCGTGCGATGCGGCACCTAACATCACACACAAAAAGGATACCAAAACATATAAAGTTTTCATTTTATAATAAGAATAGTTTACTAAAGAGTGTACAACAAGGTTACACACGCAGCGGAAAATACATACTCATAATCTCACCTAACTAAGCAGGAGAGAATACATCCATGCCCTAGGACGCTTCTCACTAGCAACAAGAAGAACATTCAGCAGCGGCGTGGTTCACATGAGATTTATCTCGACACCTCGAGTCTCATGTACAACCTGAATAGCAGAAATAAAACTAATACCTGCAAAAATCATTAAAGCGCAAGCGTGAGCATAAGGCTCAGCAAGACTAACCCGTCTCACTAGACATATGCAAAAGGGGACAGTACACATAGCAAAGGAATAACAGAAATAGACTCGCCTATAAGTGGATCCTTATAATCATGTTTTAAGTAGCAAATGACATTCTTCAAGCACGGCACATCATGGACTCCACAATCAAACAAGAAACACATTGTCCATGATATGACATGCCCAAAGCACATAATGCTATTACAAGTAAAGTAAGGGGGAAACTATAAACTTTTAATTATACTATCTTTAAGCCATACAAGGTTGCAGAACAATTATAATTCAATACAATTTATTTCTCTTACTTCTTCTGTATTTACTACATTGCCGCTCAGTGAACAAGTGGTACTCTATTACCGCGAGGGATAGTGATTGCAATCAGGACACACCCGGACAACACGACACATACGTCGTTCGGAAGTTTCAGCGAGCACACCTGTACCTACATAACACTTCAGTACTAGGCGTATATGGCCACCTTTCACAAGAAACTCGAACGTCGAGCCCGTCTCACCTCCGCGAACAGAAGGTCTCCGCACGGAACACCTCATGTGTCCGCCGATCGATTTAGAACCTTAATGTCCTCAAACCACCCCTATCGATGGTGAGTTAATGGGCCTCGACACCCTAGTTATCAAGTTACATCAGTTTATTGGATTCCATATGTCCATAATATTGCCGGTACAATTCAAGCTTGTCCGAAGGGGCTGCATACGGACGGGCCTTAATCGACACAGGCAGGGCTATGCGACCGAGACTCAATTCTCGCCGCTTCCTATCCATTCCCTGCCCGGTCTCAATTTCATTATATTAATCCATTTTCTATCTAACCAATCCTGTGAGATATGTCCTACATCTCTCGCGAGTAGATTCCAACTACTCGACTTCTATCGGATTTCCTATGCATTAGCAAAGCAGTTACTATAGGTCAAACTGTAACTCGTCCCAACCAATCCCTGGGAATTTTGGCCATGCAAGTGGAGCATCAATCACCCTATACGTAATGCACACATCAAACTTATGACGTAAGGTGATAAAGACTGTAAAAACTCTGTAATGCTTTTAAATGCAAACCGGGGCTTGCCTTAGTTTGCGACTCGAATAAATGTCAATTGTTAGGGCTTGGTCTTCCTCCGAAGAACCTGCCATGGAACTTCAGTGGAAACACCTTGGCCTTCTCCTCCAAGCGAAGTTTCTTGTCGATCACCTATCAGCACGTTCCTATCGACATGATATGCATATAAGTAATTAAGTAATTTAATAATAGACTCCACGGGGTTGTGTAAACTCTAAGAATGAGGAGTTTGATTAGGAAGGACAAATATGCCTCTGTTGTGTTGATAAACAAATGGTGGAGTCAAGTGGTCATAGTAGTATCGAGATGTGAATTGAAAGGTGCAACGTAAGCACACATTGCAACTTGGCACTCAACACTCGATGCTATGTCACTCAAGGATGATGAAGCTGAATGGTGTGGAAGGTTTGGACTGGTAGTGTAAGGATGACCTAAGTGTCATGGTGGCATCGAAAGCTTGCGTATGAGTGGAGTGTACAAGACGAAGGTCCTGACTTAACAGTCGACCAATGAATTTGTTCTAACTCGTAAAGGAGTAAAGCTAGTCACAGCTGAGAACTGTTGCCGCGGGGTTCAAGAATAGGATGAATCAAGGTGGAACCCTAGCGATACTTGGGAGTGAAGTGAGATCGACATTGCTTGGACTCAAAGAGTCATAACAAGCCCTGTTAATCTGATGTGAGTATGAAGACAACATTGAAATGACTTTTTGGTAAAGTAGTTTCTACGGCAAGCTTCTCGAGCATCGTTCAAGTGCTTACACGACACTATTTCAGTGTCCTTTGCAAGATTGTCCAGATGAGCTCGGTGAACTCCTGGAACTCGAACATGATGCGAGACCTTATCGTGACGGTCATGCTTTTCCATCACGAGAAGATCGGATTAGCGAGGTCCACATCGACCCGGACTCGTCAATGGGGTGAGCGGAATCCCGAACACCACCTTGTGAGTCTTAAGGCTAGTGATGTCGACTCGGTTGTTGATAAGCAACTCGACGAACCTGTCGTCGATGAAGTGGTACACCAAGTTAACCAATCCTGTGATCGGTTAAGGAACATACTCAACACAACCAAGGAACTCTTATCCAAGGTTCCCCTTGGTCTAGTTCTCCTTGTTGGTCACAACGTTCTTGCATACCTCTACCCCAGGTCATCGGTGATCACCGACACACCTGGTTTGACCTAGAAGGCATTTCATCAAGCACCCTGGCTACACCCAGGACTCGACGAGTCTCGCCTCGACTAAACCCTAATTTGGCTAAACGACTGTCGACCGTTGTGTCGTCGTTGTGTTCTAGCATCATGTACGTTACAGGCATCCTTCATCTCGATGCCAGGACACGATGATGGCTCAGAACATCACGATGACCAGTTGTTGATGCCGGTGTGTCAACGACGTGTTCCTGCATATCCTCCATCACAGCCATTACCCGCCTTGCTTCCAGGACATAGCCACGGCGCGGAACGGGGCGACGATGCCGATGGGGAGTAGACAAGCACGACCAGCAGCAACTGGAACGTGGGCACGTGGGTGGCCAGGGCAGCAAGTTTCACGTGGTCGGGAGCAGCTGGTGGCGGCGCGGGGCACCGGCGAAATGCGACCATCAGAGAGCCGACCATGGCGTGAGCGGGGTGCCGGCGGTGGGCGGCATGCAACCGGCGTCCACAGCAGCTGGGACGCGGCCAGGCGAGGGACGCTGCGGTGTCGCCGCGCAGGGGGACGGCGCTGCAGGCGGGACGCGACCGGTGAGCAGGCGCCATGCGCCGGAGGGTCGGGCAGTGTCGGCGGACTGTGCAGGGGCGGGGCGAGCTGGCAGCTGGCGCTGGCGAGGAGGCGGAGCAGCGCGGTGGGGGCAGCACCGGTGAGCACGGAGCGGTAGGGAGGAGCTGGCGACCATCGCCGTGGTTCGGCGCTAGCGAGCCGAGGTGGCCGGCGGTGAAGGCGCGCAGGGCGGCGAGCAGGGCGACGCGCGCGGGCCAGCCGTAAGGGGGCGCGCGGCGCACTGTGGCGCTGGCGGCAGGAGCCGGTGGCCGGGAGGTCGGGCGCGGGACGAAGCCTCGCCGTGGGCGGCCGAGCGACGCTGGGAGCGAGCGGCAGGCGCGGGCGCAGAGCAGAGGTGGCCGACGGGGGAGGCGCGCGGACCGACGGCAAGGGGGCACGGCTGACGACGGTCGGGAGCGGCCAGCGGCGGCGCAGGAGGTGCGACGGCCAGGGCGAGCGTGGCTGGGAGGTGGAGCGCGACCGGACGCTCGACGCATGCGGTGCTGTGGCCGGACGCCGGAGGGAGCCGAGCGGAAGGATAAGGACTGAGAGAGGAAGAAAACTTGAGTTTCTATAGCTGGGGTAAGACTGACCTGTGGGGCCCACTCCAAATTCCCCCTTATCCACTTCATTCCAGATGCAAAATATCTCCATCCATTGAGTAGCTTACCAGTGGGGCCCACCTTTTCCTAGTACTGAGGATAAGTATAACATGTGGGTCCCACTCTCTTCTCCCTTCTCTTTTCAAAATTTGAATGGAGCTAGCAGACATGCTTCAAAAATATTCAACTTTGGCCCAATGACTAAATAAAATGTGGAGAGTTTTATGGTGCAATCAGATTTCAAAATTGAGCAAGTTGAATTTGAACTCAGGTTTAAATTTGAATTCAAGTGGTGATACTTGACTCAAGGAAATAAATAGTAGATTAGGTTCAAAAATCCTGAAACTTTGAAGTTAACCTTTTTGAACCATAAGGGACCTCAGGAAAAATTTGGAGTTCATTTGGACAAAGTTAAGTACAAAGTTTAAATTTGAAGTCGACTCTGATTAAACTACCAGTACGTGTCCAATAAATGGACAACGTGCTTCAAAAATTTTGAAACTTTACCGAGAGTCTATTTGGAATATTAGAAGGTCATGGAAAATTTTACGGCATGAGATTTGAATATTTTTGGATGTCCCATTTTAGGGTTGGAATAATTCCTTTTTCTTTCTCTCTATTTTGTTTTCTTTTCTCCTTTAATTTTTCATTGACAATGTGAATACATGGAAATTAAAGATTTTACCCCTTATGTTCCAAATACATTAGCAACCATTCTATATGTAAAATTTTAACAAGTCCCTATTTTAAGTGAACATTGGTTAACTCATATGGTTCATGTGAGTTTGAATTTCCAAGTCCACTTTCAAAAAAATTTAAGTTCGCATTTTTGGGTTTTTGTTCTCCCGAAAAGCGGGCTTTTACAATCCTTCCCCCTTAAAGGAATCTCGTCCCGAGATTCTAACATGTAGAATAACAGAAACGATTAAGGAACGATCCATAAAAGAGGGTCATTGACTAAGGAAAATGGCAATGCCCTTAAAGACTTGGGTTCTACGAAATAATGATTATCTTCAGACATCTTAAGAAATTCTAAAGTTCGCTTCAAGTGATTCCAGTCTTTAGGTTGAAAATCTTGACAGGAGGCTCGACATGACAATATCACGTCGTAAAACTCTCACGTCTGGTACTGATCCTTTATTGTTGTACTCTTACACTGACATGACATCTTGTCCTGTCCTAGTCTTGACTTGAAGGAAACAGGATTTTTTCTTTGCTTCTCTAGGTCACCTGGATAGTTTGAAACCAGCTTTGCATTGATTCTTGGTTGCTTGCTTGGTTTTGCATAGGTCCTTATAAATTAATGTGGTATTTCCCCTGACATTAGTTAAGATGGTTTACGGGGTTAAACAACAATCATTAACCTCGTTTGATGTTTAGTCAACCATAGGATCCCTTAGCTGTATCATAAGAGTAGCAAAGCACTCAACACTCTTATGGAATCAAAACAGCAGGAATACTGAAGATATGGCGACTATAAGGTTTTGGGTATATCAACGTCTTCAAACAATAGAAACAGAAGATGAAGACCCTTTGCGGTGGTACACGAGGATTTAAAGATTCATCATCCTCATATGTTTCAGCACAGCAAAGAACTCAATCATATGGTAACTACAAGGTTCTTGGAGTATCAAGGTTACCATATACCAACGCAAGATCTTAGATGGACCCCCAAAGAGTTTCACGAGGTTGACAATCGAACGGTATCCTCACGAGGAAGGAGATTTCATGGATTTTACAAGGTTGATCATCAAACTGATGACTACTCCATGATGAACGGTATAGTTGCAACAATCAAGGTACTTGAACTAAAACAAGTCAAGGATGGAAGTTCAAGTGTTTGTTTAGTTGCAAGGGGGTTGACTGATCGGCTGCCCAGGTATCACTCAATAGAAAGATCAACAATGTAAGAAGTCAAATGAATATGGTTAAATGATCATAGTCATTAGACACCTTAGAATAGTTTGAATGGGGTACACAATCTTGCTCTAAATTCTAGTATTATCATGCATTCTATCATTGGTGTTACATTGGTAATGATGCTTCATGATGCATCATATGTTTATGGTGCAATGAATATGCACATGGTATGGTGCAAATGGTGCATATATATGGTGCAAATGATGCATATGTATGATGCAAATGGTGCACATGCATGGTGCAGTAGCTTTTATAGTTGGAGCAAGACTAAATGAACCACAACCACAAAACTCAAGTATTGTCTGATGATTTGCAAGGATTGGATACCATGGTAGTGAAAGACACTCAATGAGTAGCATTACTTTCATGACTCGACCACAGTTAAGGAATTTATAACAGAATGATTGACAAGGAATGTGGGAAATATACCATGTTACCTCGACCTTTCGAAAGCTTGTTCATGTTCTACTCAACTTGATTGTATCTTCATCAGGAGAAAAACAACTAACTATATGTCTCTAGTGATGCTTCACTTAACCTTCGCTTTGATCTGGCAAGAGGAACTGATATCCTTAGCGATCACTTTAGTGGAATTAAAGTCACACTTCTTCTTTGAGTAACTCAATCTGGTGGTGGATGTTGGATCCTCTTGAAGATGTAATCTTACTTAATCGTCTTCTTGTTGACACGACTCGTTGTAACCAAGGTTGATGGTTGAATACCACCATTACTTGAGTGCTCGCCTTCCCCCTTAAAGTTCCAAACCAGGATGTCGAAGAGTACTCCAAACAGTCCTCATGGAAAGACGAGATGCAACTCGAGTAAATTGCGACCTGCGTTCAATATCACAAGATGTGATGTGGCAAGTCACATAAATCAGACACTAGTGTGCCTATCAAGGGAAAAGGGCTGCAAATGAGTTAAACACTCTATTCAACTTGGTAAATACTTGAGTCCTAACTCTTGGTTGGTTATGACACTCCTCGAATTGAAATCGAGAGCCGAATGCCTAATAAAAACCAAAAGGTTCAAACTGGCCAGACTGTGGTGACAAACGACCAGTCTGAACGCAAACTCGATTTTGGCCAAGTAAATGGCAAAATCAGATCTTGAGGTGAACAACAAAGTTAAATTACACTTCAAGATCTTTCCCAAAAAGTATTGTTTTGCCTCTTGATCATCTCTGGTTTGCAAGTTATGCAATTTTAAAGTTAGAAGATTTCTCTGCACTTTCAGCAGAATCTGCTTAAAAAGTACCAGTTTTGATCTAAAGTTTTCAGGCTGTTCTGATAGAAATCTGGAAATATTCTTATTTACAAAGTTGTAGCCAATGTAATAAGATTTCCTTAATGTACTTACTTGTCTTCATATCAGTCATTGTTTAAGAGATATGCATTTTTAAAGTTTGCTGAAATTTCAGCATTCAGACTTTTATATTCAGTTCAGATTGACCACATTGTATTCAAACTCGATTTGGAAAAAGTAGAAGACAGATTCAGGTCTGGAGCCAATTGAAAAAATTGTATCTGACTCTCTAAATTTTCCAACGGTTACTCGCGTGATACCATTGGATCAAGGGTCTGCGAGTTATGGATTAAATTCAGAGGTGTACAGATTGCTGTCCAGTTTCGGGTGTGCCTGGACAGTTTCTGCGATTTTCCAAATTTCACCCACATAGAAAAGGATTCTGGTCTGGTGTTGAACAGAAAACATGTAGAGGACTTCCAAATCTTTCTAAAGAGTATTTACTTGCCCTAGTAGAATTTCTGGTTGAGAAGATACGGCATTTGCAAGTTGACAGTTTTCTGAAAAAAAATTGGACAGCACCTCCTTTGTTTAAGGCTGATTTTGTCCATAATTTTCAGATATACAAACATCAACATTTGCAAAAATAATACATAGCAAATTTGTTGCATACATTCTCAAGATTTCAGAAATGCATCACAAGAAGTCATACGACAATTCTACAGCGAGTTATGCGAGAAACAGTAACTGTACACAGGACTGTCCACTCGCTGTCCAGATTTGATCAAGTTTAGAAATTTGAAATTTTGAGTATGTTAGAGATGGATTATGCTCTGGAGTTCTATCGAAACGTTGTAGAGGACTCTCTAAAATTTCCAACCACATAAAGTAGGCCTGCAGAGGTGAAGTCTGTAAAAAGCTATGATTTAATTGGTAAAGAGTTCAGATTCTGTCTTCTCTTCCGGGCTGTCAGAACCTCTTAAACGACACTTCAATTTAGACCTTGTTAATGTGACTTTTAGCCTTTGTGTTGAATAGGAAGTTGATAGAGGACTCTTTAAGATTTCCATACATCTATAAACATGCATAGGTTGCATTTCTAGTTTAAGAGTTATGGCCGTTCAAAGTTCAGAATTTTTCTGACTGTTTCAGATAGCACCTATATACATGTACTATCTTCAACTCTGTTTTCTAATTAGTTATAAACTGAATTTGAGGTATCACTGAATAAAAAAGTTGTAGAATAGCTCTTCCCCTTTCCATAGATGTATCATAATGGACAAGAAGAGCTTCCTACAAGGAAATATGGCAAAAATTCAGATGCTGGTCCGTGTAGTTTCAGAACAGCAGCTGCTGTGGTTATGGTGCATTTTCATCACCATATAAAGGTCTTTTGGCTTGGAGGTCAATAGAAAACTTATAGAAGTCTTCAAAAGCTTTCCAAAAAGTATTCAATTGTATTCATAGCCCTCCAGGTTGAAGAGATACGGAGTTTTTAAGTGGAACAATCGGTTCAGGTTTTAAAATTTAGTTTGATAGATCATGGTTGTTAATAGCTGATTTGGCCACTGATTTTCAGATGGATAACCTCACAATTTGAAAGCAAGTCCCAATACAAACATGTGGCGCCAGTCGTAAGTTTTCCGGAAATGTTTCGCACGAAGCTATCTGACAATTCTGCGAAGAGGTATGGTCGAAACCGTAACGGTATGCAGAACTGTCCGCTAGGTGTTCAGATTCGATAAAATTTGGAGCTTTGAGTCTTTCGCCGAGTTCCATGAGAACGCTGACCGGAAGTTCAATGGAAAGGTTGTAGAGGACTCTACACTTTCCAACAAGATAGTTTAGACCTTCATTTGTGAAGTCTACAAAGAGTTACGGTCAAAATGCCGAGGCTAGTTCATTAGATCCAGGAGGTGAAGAAATGCTAGTTTCTAAAGATTTGGATGAGTTTCCAAGTGTTGTTCTGTCCAACTCATCCATAGAGAAGTCGTCGAGGACTTGAAGATTTTCATACTCCATATAGCATACTATTATGTGCTATGAAGTTTAACTAGAAGCATCTCTTGACAAAAGCGAGCTAGATTCTGTCAAGAGTACACAAAAGCCTTAATCTTCATCCTTCTTCGCATTGCACCAACCATGTCGAAACTTTGACCCAAAACTTACCAGCAACTGGTAGTTGGATCTTACAAGATGATAATGAAGCCATTTCTTTCATGGGGGATGGTCAAAGTATCAAGTGGGATACTGACGGTACTACGTGCCTTACTAAAAGAAAAGTCTAGCCCGGTATATACGGATACGTCTAGAGGTGGTCCTAATATCGATCACTCGCAAACGTATTCTACACGGGTCGCTACCGGAGTTAGTGTACCTGCAGAAGACAAACAATCCCCTTTCACACCTTCACACCTCAAAGGCGGCACGGGGAAACACAACAGACAGTCACAATAAGATATAATCAAAAGTAAATGCATACGACTCTGGTGTCAGTCGTCCTCGAGCGAGGTCATGTCTCGAGGTACATGGCTGTAAATACGTCTGTACAGCAAAGACTCCTGCACGAACCGGCTTATACATGCTCGGGCATACGTGTTTCGCATGCTCCCATAGAACATGAATGGTTCTAGAGATGCATACTATCGGGTTATATCCCACCCGATGGGGGCTCCCACTAATTTTGTGTCACGCTGGGGTACCGCGTGTCATATGTTCTCAGAAACATGGAAAGTTTCAGAGACTCATATTTACATTCCGTGCCAAGCCACGGAAATATTACATACCACATCTCGTATCCAGAGCTTACCGAGATTGATCCGCTCTCGGTGGCGTACCTTACCTCTTACCTTGAAGATGGAGCATCGTGACAGAATAATATAACAAGTTAGATTACCACCTTTAAAACTTATACTAGTAATAGTCCTTAATGGGCATATAGCTTATTCTCACTCGACTACTTCGGAGTTTTCGAAAATAGGCTCTTTTCGATCGTGCTATTCCCAATGAAGCTCTGATACCATGTCTGTGAGGACCGGAATCACGACATTTGAGGATCTCATTGGGTGGTGCCGTGCGATGCGGCACCTAACAGCACACACAACAAGGATACCAAAGCATATAAAGTTTTCATTTTATAATAAGAAGAGTTTACAAAAGAGTGTACAATAAGGGTACACATGCATCGGAAAATACATACTCATAATCTCACCTAACTAAGCAGGAGAGAATACATCCATGCCCTAGGACGCTTCTCACTAGCAACAGGAAGAACATTTAGCAGCGGCGTGGTTCACATGAGATTTATCTCGACACCTCGAGTCTCATGTACAACCTGAACAGCAGAAATAAAACTAATACCTGCAAAAATCGTTAAAGCGCAAACGTGAGCATACGGCTAAGCAAGACTAACCCGTCTCACTAGACAGATGCAAAAGGGGACACTACACGTAGGTAAGGAATAGCAGAAATAGAGTCGCCTATAAGTGGATCCTTATAATCATGTTTTAAGTAGCAAATGACATTCTTCAAGCACGGCACATCATGGACTCCACAATCAAACAAGAAACGCTTTGCCGATGATATGACATGCCCAAAGCACATAATGCTATTACAGGTAAAGTAAGGGGGAAACTGTAAACTTTTAATTATACTATCTCTAAGCCATACAAGGTTGCAAAACAATTATAATTCAATACAATTTATTTCTCTTACTTCTTTAGTATTTACTACGTTGCCGCTCAGTGAACAAGTGGTACTCTATTACTGCAAGGGACAGTGATTGCAATCAGGACACACCCGGACAACACGACACAGATGTCATTCGGAAGTTTCAGCGAGCACACATGTACCTACATAAAACTTCAGTACTAGGCGTATATGGCCACCTTTCACAAGAAACTCGAACGACGAGCCTGTCTAACCTCCGCGAACAGAAGGTCTCCGCACAGAACACCTCATGTGTCCGCCGACCGATTTACACCTTACTGTCCTCAACCCACCCCTATCGATGGTGAGTTAATGGGCCTTGACACCCTAGTTATCAAGTTACATCAGTTTATTGGATTCCATATGTCCATTATATTGCCGGTACAATTCTTGTCCGAAGGGGCTGCATACGGACGGGCCTTAATCGACACAGGCAGGGCTATGCGACCGAGACTCAATTCTCGCCGCTTCCTATCCATTCCCCGCCCGGTCTCAATTTCATTATATTAATCCATTTTCTATCTAACCAATCCTGTGAGATATGTCCTACATCTCTCGCGAGTAGATTCCAACTACTCGACTTCTACCGGATTTCCTATGCATTAGCAAAGCAGTTACTACAAGTCAAACTGTAACTCGTCCCAACCAATCCCTGGGTATTTTGGCCATGCAAGTGGAGCATCAATCACCCTATACGTAATGCACACATCAAACTTATGACGTAAGGTGATAAAGACTGTAAAAACTCTGTAAAGCTTTTAAATGCAAACCGGGGCTTGTCTTAGTTTGCGACTCGAATAAATGTCAATTGTTAGGGCTTGGTCTTCCTCCGGAGAACCTGCCATGGAACTTCAGTGGAAACACCTTGGCCTTCTCCTCCAAGCAAAGTTTCTTGTCGATCACCTATCAGCACGTTCCTATCGACATGATATGCATATAAGTAATTAAGTAATTATGTAATTTAATAATAGACTCCACGGGGCTGTGTAAACTCTAAGAATGAGGAGTTTGATTAGGAAGGATAGATATGCCTCTGTTGTGTGGATAAACAAAGGATGGAGTCAAGTGGTCATAGTAGTATCGAGATGTGAATTGAGAGGTGCAACGTAAGCACACATTGCAACTTGGCACTCAACACTCGATGCTATGTCACTCAAGGATGATAAAGCTGAATGGTGTGGAAGTGTTGGACTGGTAGTGTAAGGATGACCTAAGTGTCAAGGTGGCATCAAAAGCTTGCATATGAGTGGAGTGTACAGGACGAAGGTCGTGGCTTAACAGTCGACCAATGAAGTTGTTCTAACTCGTAAAGGAGTAAAGCTAGTCATAGCTGAGAAGTGTTGCCGCGGGGTTCAAGAATAGGATGAATCAAGGTGGAACCCTAGCGATACTTGGGAGTGAAGTGAGATCGACATTGCTTGGACTCAAAGAGTCATAACAAGCCCTGTTAATCTGATGTGAGTATCAAGACAACATTGAAATGACTTTTTGGTAAGTAGTTTCTACGGCAAGCTTCTCGAGCATCGTTCAAGTGCTTACACGACACTATTGCAGTGTCCTTTGCAAGATTGTCCAGATGAGCTCGGTGAACTCCTAGAACTCGAACATGATGCGAGACCTTGTCGTGGTCATGCTTTGCCATCACGAGAAGATCGGATTAGTGAGGTCCACATCGACCCGGACTCGTCAATGGGGTGAGCGGAATCCCGAACACCACCTTGTGAGTCTTAAGGCTAGTGATGTCAACTCGGTTGTTGATAAGAAACTCGACGAACCTATCGTCGATGAAGTGGTACACCAAGTTAACCAATCCTGTGATCGGTTAAGGAACATCCTCAACACAACCAAGGAACTCTTATCCAAGGTTCCCCTTGGTCTAGTTCTCCTTGTTGGTCGCAACGTTCTTGCATACCTCTACCCCAGATCATCGGTGATCACCGACACACCTGGTTTGACCTAGAAGGCATTTCATCACGCACCCTGGCTACACCCAGGACTCGACGAGTCTCGCCTCGACTAAACCCTAATTTGGCTAAACGACTGTCGACCATTGTGTCGTGGTTGTGTTCCAGCATCATGTACGTTACAGGCATCCTTCATCTCGATGCCAGGACACGATGATGGCTCGAAACATCATGATGACGTCATATGGTCAACGACGTCGACGCGGCTCATGGTGGAGCATCACGAGCACGCACAGACAGGCCAACGTGATACAAACGACAAAGGAGGTCAACTTAGGGACTCCTATAGGAATGATATCAATGAGGAAACTGGACGTACGACTTGAAGACACATAAGTACTCTTAGCGATCACGACGAACGGACGTCGGTGACGTCAAGCAAGGTATTTTAGGGCAAGGCTCACCTTGTAGGCATTTTGCTGATCATCTTGGGTGGGTACTTGATTCGGTTACTTCATCAACATCCCAAGAGTACCTTGGCACATGTCCTTGTCGATTGCCACCCCAGAATAGACCTGCATCCATAGACCAGCATTGAACGGCAACACACTTAGTTTTGCCTTGTAACCAGTTCACCGAACACCTTGGCTGCAGTCACTGATCCAATGAATCTTGCAAAATCAGAGCCAACCTTGGACCAGTTGTTGATGCCGGTGTGTCAACGACATGTTCCTGCATATCCTCCATCACACCCATTACTCGCCTTGCTTCCAGGACATAGCCACGGCACGGAATGGGGTGACGATGCCGATGGGGAGTAGACAAGCACGACCAGCAGCAACTGGAACATGGGCACGCGGGTGGCCAGGGCAGCGAGTTTCGCGTGGTCGGGAGCATGTGGTGGCGGCGCGGGGCACCGGCGAAACGCGACTATCAGGGAGCCGACCATGGCGTGAGCGGGGTGCCGGTGGTGGGCGGCATGCAACCGGCGTCTGGGGCAGCTGGGACGCGGCCAGGCAAGGCGCGCTGCAGTGTCGCCGCGCAGGGGGACGGCGCTGCAGGCGGGGCGCGACCGGTGAGCAGGTGCCGTGCGTCGGAGGGTCGGGCAGTGCCGGCGGACTGTGCAGGGGTGGGGCGAGCCGGGAGATGGCGCTGGCGAGGAGGCGGAGCAGCGCGGTGGGGGCACGCGGCGTTGGCGGTGCTTGGGGGCGGCACCGTTGAGCACGCAGCGGCAGGGAGGAGCTGGCGGCCGTCGCCGTGGTTTGGCGCTAGCGAGCGGAGGCGGTCGGTGGTGAAGGCGCGCAGGGCGACGCGCGCGGGCCAGCGGTGAGGGGGCGCGCGGCGCACCGTAGCGCTGGCGGTAGGAGCCGGTGGCTGGGAGGTCGGGCGCGGGACGAAGCCTCGCCGTGGGCGGCCGAGCGACGCTGGGTGCGAGCGGTAGGCGCGGGCGCAGAGCAGAGGTGGCCGAAGGGGCAGGCGCGCAGACCGACGGCAAGGGGGCACGGCTGACGGCGGTCGGGAGCGACCAGCGGCGGTGCAGGCGGTGCGACGGCCAGGGCGAGCGTTGCTGGGAGGTGGAGCGCGACCGGACGCACGGCGCATGCGGTGCTGTGGCCGGACGCCGGAGGGAGCCGAGCGGAAGTATAAGGACTGAGAGAGGAAGAAAACTTAAGTTTCTGTAGCTGGGGTAAGACTGGCCTGTGGGGCCCACTCCAAATTCACCCTTATCCACTTTATTCCAGATGCAAAATATCTCCATCCATTGAGTAGCTTACCAGTGGGGCCCACCTTTTCCTAGTACTGAGGATAAGTATGACATGTGGGTCCCACTCTCTTCTCCCTTCTCTTTTCAAAATTCAAATGGAGCTAGCAGACATGCTTCAAAAATATTCAACTTTGGCCCAATGACTAATGTGGAGAATTTTATGGTGCAATAAGATTTCAAAACTGAGCAAGTTGAATTTGAACTCAGGTTTAAATTTGAATTCAAGTGGTGATACTTGACTCAAGGAAATAAATAGTAGATTAGGTTCAAAAATCCTGAAACTTTGAAGTTAACCTTTTTGAACCATAAGGGACCTCAGGAAAAATGTGGAGTTCATTTGGACAAAGTTAAGTACAAACGTGCTTCAAAAATTTTGAAACTTTACCGAGAGTCTATTTGGAATATTAGAAGGTCATGGAAAATTTTACGGCATGAGATTTGAATATTTTTGGATTTCCCATTTTAGGGTTGGAATAATTCCTTTTTCTTTCTCTCTATTTTGTTTTCTTTTCTCCTTTAATTTTTCATTGACAATGTGAATACTTGGAAATTAAGGATTTTACCCCTTAAGTTCCAAATACATTAGCAACCATGTTCTATATGTAAAATTTTAACAAGTCCCTATTTTAAGTGAACATTGGTTAACTCATATGGTTCATGTGAGTTTGAATTTCCATGTCCACTTTCAAAAAATTTTAAGTTCGCATTTTTGCGTTTTTGTTCTCCCGAAAAGTTGGCTTTTACAGTTATCCATGGACAATGCCTGCTCCAGCCTTCGTCAGGTCCAAGTTGCCTTTTATCACGACAGCAAGGCCCTCGAGGAGGAGCGCCAAACCCTTAGGAGGTGGCACAACTGGCTCCAATTCGAGACCAAGCTGGAGCAAACAAGGTTGGCCGATGACAAGGAGTGGGTCAAGAGGGAGAAGGCCCGGATGGAGTACTGGGGCCAGCTGCTGGACGAGAGGGAAAGCATGGTGTGATCCCTCGACAATCAGTCCCGGGCTATACACGAACAAGCCATGGCTGCTAATGAAGCAGCGAATGATCGCCAGGAGAAGCTTAGTACCATCCACCAAAGCCTCGTCAAGCGCCGGGAGGCTCTTCAGGATCGAGAGAAAAAGCTCGAAGATGAAGAGAAAAAACTCCTGGAGTTGAGGGATGACCTCGTGAAGACGGAGGAGGTGCTCGCCCAACGGCTCTGAGTGACAAGAGCCTTGCGGAGCGCACCCAAAAGCTGGAGGAGCACTACAAGAGCGAGGAGGAGAAGGCCTGGCAGCGGGGACAAGACTTTACGAAAAGGGAGGACGAAGTCGCTGCCAGGGAGAAGAAGGTGCGCGACCGGGAGAAAGACCTCGTTGACCGCCGAAACAAGATCCACGTCCGGGAGAAGGAGCTTGCCAACCTTGAAAAGCAAGTTGCTTAGGGTATTCAACAGCACGCCAAGGAGGTTGAGCGCCTTGCCCGGGTGGGTTCGGAGCTTGCGGCGGCCAAGAGGTCCTTGTAAGAGATTCGAGGCTCAAGGGCTGCGGAGTCCCAACAAGTATGGGACTTCTTGGGCAAAGCTAATGATGAGCTGATGCCGCTGGTCTTTAGTCCCATGCGTCCAGACGATCCGGAGCCAGAGCTGGACCATGCATTGAAGGCATTGAGCTCGGTTGGCAACAAACTCAACAAGATGGGCGATGTCATCGCGGACCCATTGGAAACTGAAGGAAAATCCCTTGCGCAGAACATCGCATAATACATGCTGACGTGCTACACAAGTCGAGATCCTCATTTCCCACTAGATCCAGTGCTTGAGGTTCCCATCGACAGAGAGGGAGATGCTGCCAAGACCAGCGTGTCGGAGGTTGCCCAGAAGGTTGCATCGTTCTTCCATAGAATTTAGGACTTTCTCCTTGTAGCTCCCATTTGTATCTTCTCTTCTTTTCTCCAATTTTGTAATCTCTTGTCTTCAGATGAATGAAATCCAAGAAATTTATGAATTTCATTTTTTGTCTTCAACCTTTGTCTTACTTGGCCCCCTGGTAGATGTACACAATATGATTGTGAACGTGTACCAAAAGGATGTAGCATTTTGTTGAAGACTTGAGTGCTTCAAACTTGTAGAGTATAGGTCTGAAGTCGTCGACGGCAGGGGGCCCCTGAGGTCTTAGGAGCTTAGTAGCTCCGGCAGCAACCATTGTCAACACGTGGAGCATTGACAGTTGGCCCTCTGGGTTGTCAGAGCTTACTAGCTCCGGCTGCGGCCACTGTCAACACGTAGAGCATCGATAGCAAACCCCATTGAGGTATCCTTCTACCATATTTTCTTCACGTTGACGGCTGGCTCCCTGGATTTGTCAGAACATGGTAGCTTCGGCAACGCCTACTATCAATGTTTAAAACATCGACAGCGGGCCACCTTAGGAGATGTCAAAGCTTTGATAGCTCTGGCATCATCCACCATCATCATGAGATTTTTATTTTTTCTACACACTGAAGTCAAGAAAAATAGTAAAATCCATTTCTTATATATAACTCGTTTGCAGCTTACTATTCTCGAAATAAAGTTTTAGGTAAACAGCAATTTTATATACAATCAAGTGTATTTGTTTATTTTCTCCAGGTCCGATCGTTTTCTGGACTCACCTTACTCAGGCCTGTCGGGGTGTAGGTAGAGTGGCGTACTTAGGGTGCAGGACCAGGCTAAGTCGATATCACACTCCGGACCTAGATTGGCTTGGCGTTTAGGCGAGTAGGCTATTCAACAATGTTAAGACCCGAAAGAATTAACAATGCAACTTGAATTATACATGAATTGTTCGATCTAAAGTTTCTTGAGAATTGCACAACTTTTTTATAGACAAGAAAGAGAAAAATAAAAAATAATGAGCCTGTACAAAATAAATGCACGTGGAGTCTGTTTTCTCATAATAATGTGTTTCATTATAGGTCTGGGGTACAGGGGAAACAAATACACTCTGAGGGTACAGAACCAGGCTATGTGTGTTGCGTTTCTTGTTTGACCCAGGGTAACTAGCTACACTTTTAGTTATGAGACTATGTCAAGTGTTGCTTGAACTTTACTTACCTTTCGGGAAAGGTCCGGCTGTCCTCCCGGAGGAGTTTCCCGACCTGTACAATGACGCCATAACATACATCATATGTACTTACAGACTCACCTCTGTGATATTAAGCGTATAACTTATAAAGGTGCTTAATGTTCCAGGGATTAGGAAGCGGTGTCCCATCCTCAGTTGCCAAGCGAACGCATCCGGAACGGGATACTTTGATCACTCGGAAGGGTCCTTCCCAACTGGGGGAAAGTTTTTTTAACCCTTCTCGAGTTTGTATTCTCCGTAGCACCAGATCGCCTTCCTCGAGCTGTCGGTTATG
Organism: Tuctoria greenei; assembly: GCA_036927565.1. Lineage (NCBI taxonomy): Eukaryota > Viridiplantae > Streptophyta > Magnoliopsida > Poales > Poaceae > Tuctoria > Tuctoria greenei. The sequence continues at coordinate 163,049,175 of JAYESD010000002.1, read as the reverse complement.
CACATGCCTTTGGTGATAGCGCCAGAGCGCTTGGCGGTATCGTGCATTTTGAACAGCTGCTCAGCACCTTCCCTCTTCAACAAGGTCAAGGTCTTCACGCCGGAGCTGGTTCTGCGTGGCTTCATCGAAGGTCCAGACCCGGAGCGACCCAAAGGTGATTTTAGGAAGAAGGACTGTTTCAGCTCCGTACACCAGGAAGAAGGGTGTCTCTTCAGTTGACCGGTTTGGAGTTGTCCTGTTTGCCCATAAGGTGGGCGGAAGCTCTTCAAACCAGTAGCTCCATGTTTTTTCAGGCGCTCATATGTGTGCGTCTTGGGTCCTTTTAGGATTTCTGCATTTGCTCTCTTAGCTTGGCCATTGCTTGCCGGATGAGCCACGAAAGCGTAGCTGACTTGAATGCCGCGGTCTTCGCAATATCCTTGGAATGGAGAGCCTGTGAATTGGGCCCCATTGTCAGTTATGATCTTGTTTGGGACTCCAAATCTGCATATTATGGACTGCAAGAAATTGATAGATGATTGCTTATTTATTGTCACAACTGGAGTTGCTTCCGGCCACTTGGTGAATTTGTCGATGGCGACATACAGGAACTTGTAACCTCCGACGGCTCTTAGGAAAGGTCCCAAAATATCTATACCCCACACGGCGAATGGCCATGTCGGAGGTATCATTTGTAGTGGTTGAGCTGGTGTGTGAATTTTCTTCGCATGGAACTGGCATGCTTCACATTTCTTCACTATCTTGGTTGCATCCTGGAGTGTTGTAGGCCAATACAAACCATGCCGGAAGGCTTTACCGACAAACGTGCGGGAAGACGCGTGGTTCCCACACTCGCCTCCATGGATTTCCACAAGGAGCTCGCGACCTTCTTCCCTTGTAATACACCGCATTAGGACGCCGTTGGCACCACGCCGGTAGAGATCGCCTTCTACCAGTGTGTATCTTTTAGCCAATCTGACTATTCGGTCAATAGATATATTGTCTTCAGGAAGGATGTTGTCTTTCAAGTAGCTCCGGATCTCCGAGATCCATGCATCGCAGCCAACTTGAGCTTCTTAGTCTTGCGTGCTGGGTTGCTTGGAGCTTCCTGCAGCACCTACGACCCTTGATGGATGCCATGGTAACAGGGCCATCGTGACCGCCAGCTTCGAGGTGCTGGTCTTGCCCCCTTCGCTCAGTTTGGCGGGTTGTGCTGTTGGTCTTGACAATCTCCAAACGAAGGTTCCGTCGGGAACCGGAGCTTCGGTTGCAGCTTTCGTCGATAGTTCATCAACTTCAACGTTGTTGAGACACTGGACATGGCAAAGACCTAGGACATTGAAATCCTTCTGAAGCTTCTGGACTTCAAGTAGATATGCAGCTAGTTGAGGGTTGTTGCAGCAGCATTCACCTTTGACTTGATTTATAACGAGCTGCGAATCACCCTTTACCAACAGCAGCTTGACAAACATATGATAGTGCCACCTTGAGCCCATAGATTAATGCTTCATACTCCGCCATGTTGTTGGTCGCCTTGAAGTCAAGGTGAACCATGTATTTGACCTTCTCCCCGGTTGGAGCGAGGAGAAGGATTCTAGCTCCAGCCCCCTACTTCTGCACGGAGCCGTCGAAGTAGAGAGTCCAGTGGGGCTCAGTGAAGATTGGAACCTTAGGTTCCGGTTTCTGCTCACTAGGGTCCCCACGATTTGATGGAGAGGGGGTCCATTCCGCCAAAAAGTATGCCAATGCTTGACTCTTGATCGCTTGTCTTGGGACGAATTCAAGATTGAACTCGGCCAATTCCGCTGCCCACTTTGCAATGTTCCCAGTAGAGTTGGTGTTATGCAAGATCGCACGCAGTGGACAAGAGGTTGCCACCGAAAGCTTGTGAGCTTGGAAGTAGTGACGAAGCTTCCTAGAAGCGATAAGAACTGCGTAGAGCAGATTATGCACCTCTAGGTACCGAGTTGGCATCATGGAGTACCTCACTGATGAAGTACACTGGGCGTTGGACTGTCCGGACCCTCCCGGAGGGGCCTGGAGCTTCCTCCTCATCAACCCGGACCCTCCCGGAGGGGTCCAGACTTTTTCTGGGACCTCTTGGTTCTGGGTAGAATATCTCGGAGCTTCTTCTAAAGTGTCTCGGACCTTCCCGGAAGGGTCCGGATCTTCTTGTTCAACAACAGCAACTCCTTCATTTGAAGGAGGTTGATCCTCTAGCATCTCACCTCGAGGATTCAGATCTGGGGGCTAGGACCCAGACTCGCCTTTAGGTAGCCCTGGACCTTACCGGAGGGGTCTGAATTCCTGAACGGGGGATGGTTCTGGTCTTTCCGCAACCAGGACCATGCTAACAACTTCGTCAGTTGCTGAAATGTAAAGCAGAAGTGGATCACTAGGGTTCGGAGCTACCAAAGTTCGTAGAGTGGTGGGGAGCTGCTTCAGCTCTTCAAATACCTTTTCTTCTTCTGCAGACCATTGGAATGGTCCGAAATTCCTCAATAATTTGAAGAAGGGTAGCGCCCGTTCCGCCAGTCTTGAGATGAACCGGCTGAGGGCAGCTAGACATCCAGTCAGCTTCTGGACATCCTTGATGCGAGCTGTTGGCCGCATGTCTTCAATAGATTTAATCTTCACCGGATTCGCCTCTATTCCTCAGTGGTTCGCTAAGAATCCAAGAAGTTGTTTTGAGCAAACCACAAAGACACACTTGTCTGGGTTCATCTTTGTGCGTGTGATTCGCAACTTGTCGAAGACAGCTTGCAATGACTCCTTGTTCTTGATCTTGATGACGATGTCATCGACGTACACTTCCACTACATCTCTAATGAGCTCTCCAAAAGTTTTGTACATAGCTCGCGCAAACGTTGAAGCAGCGTTTTTTAGACCGAATGGCATGGCAGTGTAACAGTACAATCCATCTACCGTGATGAAGGCGGTATGCTCTTCATCTTCCCTTGACATTATGATTTTATGATACCCGGAATATGCGTCTAAGAAGCACAATAATTCACAACCGGAGGTATAATCCACTATCTGATCTATTCTAGGTAGTGGAAATGGATCCTTTGGGCATGCCTTATTTAGTGTTGTGTAGTCGATACACATCTGAAGCTTCCCACCAGCCTTAGGTACAACGACTGGGTTTGCCAGCCATTTTGGGGGGAAGACTTCCCGGATGAATCCAGCTTCGAGCAACTTCTTCACTTCTTGACATATGAAGTTCTGTCTCTCTACCGATTGCTTCCGAGGCTTCTGATGTACAGGTGGACCGTCGGGATAAATCTTCAGATTGTGCTCAATCACCTCCCTAGGGATCCCAGGCATTTGTGACGGTTGCCAGGCAAACACGTCGACATTAGTTCGGAGGAAAGTGATGAGCGCGAGTTACTATTTGTCGTTCAGACCTCCCAATATACGGGTGGTCTCAGCAGCGTCGGAACCAATTTGGATGACTTTGATGGGAATTTCGGTGTCGCCGCTCGGTTGCACACGAGGTGCAGAGGTTGAGCCTCGATGACGAATGGTCGGGGGTTTTGGGGCTTGCTCCTTTCCGGATTCTTCCTCCTGCGTTGTAGCAAGCGCCTGGAGTTCTTCCAGAGTAGTAACTCCGGCGATGCAGTCTCTGCGGATCCGGAGAACGCACGAGGGTGTTGGCATCTTCAACACCAAGTAGCCATAATGAGCAGCAGCCATGAATTTGTACAAAGCTCGCCTGCCCAAGATGGTGTTGAATGGTAAGTTGATCTGCGCCACGTCGAAGACCAACTTCTCGGTCCTGTAATTCTCTCGAGTTTCGAAGGTCACCGGGACAGTAATGGCACCGAGTGGAGTTATGGCCCTCGGACCTATCCAGAGAAAGGTCGGGAGGGGCGAAGATCCAAAGGTCAGAGCTGAAGCTTGACGAAGGCTTTGAAGCTTATGAGGTTCGGACCCAAACCTCCGTCGACCATTATGTGGTGGAGCTGGATGTTATTGTTGGTCAGAGATACCATCAGCGGAAGTTGACTAGCTCCGATCATGTTCCAAGGGCAGTCCGAAGCATCAAATGTGATGGTAGTATCCATCCACTTCCGATGAGGCTCCGCCCTAGCGGTGGGAGCTATAGAGGCCACGTCCCACCGCATTGTCTTGAGGACATGGCAGGGAGTGATGTTCCATGAACCACCAAAGATGGTGTTCATGGTCTTCTGACGCTCGTTGTCAGAGACGTCGGAGTCGTTGTCAACGGAGGTGTAAACAGCCTTCAAGACCTTTTTGGGGTCCTAAAAGACTAACTCCTCTTTAGCCTAAGCTTCGTCGAGTTTTTGTTTTCCTTCCCTTTGATGGAAAGGAGCTTCTTCCCGGTGCTTGTTGTAGCGCTCGACCAGGTTCTGGACCCCTCGGCAGTTTTCCAGGTTGTGGCTGTACGTCTTTTGTATGGGACACCACATCTTGGAGCTGCCACCATCTTCAGACGACGGTCGAGGTCGTTTTTTGGGGCGTGGCCCCCGGCCACCCAGAGCTACTGCAGCAGCGGCAGTAGGTGTGTCGGCCGACGGCTTCTTCTTGCCGTTTGACTTTTTCTTCTTTTTGCCACTCCCATAGGTAATGGCTTCACTCTTGGAGGATTTTTTGTTGTCATCCGGAGATTGTTTGGAGTGCATTTCACGGCCCTCCGTAGCCTTGGCACACTTGTCTGCAAAGCTGAAGAGTTCCGTGACGCTGGTGACTTCCTTGGTCGCCAGCTTCTCCAGCATTTTCTTATCTCGATTGCCCTGTCTGAATGCTACAATAACAGAAGCACTTGAGATAGAAGGAATGGTATTTCGTACCTGGGAGAATCTTTGGATGAAAGATGGCAAGGACACTCCCCCTTTTTGCTTGACAGCAAAAAGATCTAGTTCCGTGCCTGGTCGGGTGTATGAGCTCCCGAAATTGATGGTGAACTGTTGGCACAACTCCGCCCAACTATTGATGGAGTCAGGCGAAAGGCTCATGAACCAAGACCTGGTGGTCCCAATCAAAGCCACGGGGAAATAATTGGCCATCACGGCCTCATTTCCCCTAGCCGCAAGGATAGCAGTGGAGTAGATTTCAAGAAATTCGGCAGGATTGACAGTCCCGTCAAATATCTCCGGTAGGTGAGGCTGGAACTTTTGCGGCCATCTAACCATGCGTAGGTGCATGACCAAGGCAGAACAGCCTCCTCCTGCTCCCTCAAGAGCAGGACTGTGCTGAGCCTCTCGCCCCTCGCGAGCATGGTCGATGTGGACGCGGCTGTCCTATTGCCGGTAACAACGATCAAGCTCCGCCCGAAGGTCGTGAGTCGAAAGCCTTGTTATCGTGTGAGTAAGTCGCGCCCTGGAAGGTAGCGACATTGCCTGTTGAGATGCAGCACGCCTCCCGTGCTACGAAGCTTGCGGACCGAGTCCACCTGACAAGGTCCGACGCTGCGATGGGGCCCGCCCCGAAGGGGGAGGACCTTGATTGCTGATGCGATTGGCTGCTGCAGCAACCAGATGATCCTCATCAGCTCTCCACTGCTCCATCGCACCCTGGGGTGCTCTTGGAGGCGGTGGATGTTGGAGAAGAGCACGCACAACATTAAGCGCGTGTTCGGGGTTATTGTTCGCCGATGCCGTGGTCTATGCGGATGCCCCATCTCGACGTCCAACTTGATTCGCCGGAGCGGATGGTGGTGGTGGTGGTGGCATGACTCCTGCTAGGGCTACAGTACCTATTGGCTGCTGCATGTTGGAGGGATTGCTCCAACAGGTTGCTTAGCGTGGTTACCGTTGGATGATCCAGCAGCAGAATTCACCATCCTTGAATCTCAGGCGCCCCCCTACCTGGTGCGCCATCTGTTGGAGTCTGGTTCCGGCAATTCTCCCAGTACTACTGTTAGTAGCCCATGGAGTTTCTTAGTTTGATTGGGGCGCGCGGAAATTCGGAACAAGATGGTGACTTGACGCGAGGATTTAAGTGGTTCAGGTCGCCTGAGCTTAATACCCTACTCCACGGGAGTGTTGTTGTTGTTGTATTGGGTGTATGAGAGCGTGAGCTAGAGAGAGGCCAAAAAAAAGAAGGTCCTCCAGCCAGTCTCAGCCTGTCTCCAGCGCGTGTCCCCCTGTGTATCGCTTGGCCAGTCCTTTTATAGTACAAGGACTGGCCGTTACATCATAAGCCTGGCCCAACATGTGGCCCTGGCGGTTACTGATGCTTAATACACAGTTAATGTACATAATTCCCCTTAACAGCGTGGTAATGCCCTTTAATGGTGGCGTTACTGGTATTAACAGTCCTCCGATCGTGTGTCACTAAGATAGCATTAATGACACATAATCAGGTCTTGAAGTCTTTAATATTCCTTGAAGGTCCGAGCCGTTGGAGGTCCACCAATCTGCCTGTTGATGTTGAAGGTCCGACGGTTGGACGCGTGGCAGCTCTGGAGCTTACCGTCTTGGACGAGTAGGTTCGGTGCTGTTGTACACGTGTCAGTACTGGAACTTCCCTCTATCAGGGGTTAGGTCCAGGGGTGCCACACAGGTATCTAGTCCGGACCTTTCCCATGTATGGAATGTAGCTTCGGCTTTACGATACACGTGGCGGCACTGGGACTAACCATAGGAGGGAGGCAAGTATGGTTCCGAGTGAACCGTGGGGCCTTTGGAGGTCTTCAACTCAGATAGGTGGAGTTCCTTTGCACTCTTCGCAGTTCCAAGGGGTATCCGATATGCAGGGTGCCAACAGATGTGGAGCAAAAGAGAATAATATCCATACACGATTCATCATGTACATCCCGACGACAAGGGATGGCATACAATGCTAGTAAACTACTACGTATGGGTTTCTCATCATATTGACACAAGCATGGAGTTTTGCAAACAAAACAGTAAAAACATTGGTTCAATTGCTCCGACGGATTGAGTTGCTCCAGCGCTTCGAAGTCTTGGCTCTGAAAATCCTCGTACACGACCTCTGGAGCATGTCCCTCTACTCGCGATCACACACATACAAGAAAACATATGCAAATCAACACAATGCACACATATTAATCAATATGTAATGACATGAATCCATGCAAAGTTTGATAATTAATTATCTACGATTGTTTATTAACTAGGTGCAACTAGTTCATATGTGTTTATGCAAGTTTACAGGGTTTTAGCGATGATTGTTTGCTGCCAAAATAAAATAGGTGCAACTACAATTTAATTCTGGGTATTATATCTATTACGTCGTTAAAATTCATCTTGGAAAACGTATCCTAGCATTTGTGCAGCGGTTTCGAAGCTTGTGGGCGGAGGCATAGTGTAGACAAAGTAGACGGGGCAGCGATCCTCCAGCGAAGAGACGGCGGCAGCACGAGGTTCTCCGACGGACGGCAGCTCCTTCCTTTTTTTTCTTCTTCCCCCTTCTCCCTGTCGTGGCTCCATCCTTTGTTCCTAGCGGGTAGGTTTTTTCTCTACCTTGGCAGCAACTCACGTATGTTGGGGTGGCTGCTATTCTCTCTACGTGGGCAGGGGCATGCTATACCGAGGCCTGAGCGCCCATAAATAGCCGGCACAAGCCAGGCCTACGGGAGAGTCCCGGTCTGGCACAGCTGCGGACTGGAATCCCAGGTGCTTACGGTGTTACGCGCGCGCGCTTGGCTGCCAACGGCTGTTGGTTTCATTTTTTTTCTTTTGATTTATTTATTTAATATATATATATATATTCTTTTATTTTTTATTATTTTTTCTTTATTATACATATTTTTATTATCCTAAATATATATATATATTTTCCTCTTATTTTTCTTTTTTTTTACTTACTATTCCCTATTCTTTTATTTAATACATTCATTTATTTTTTTCTCTTTTGCTCTACCAATGATTTATGCATGAAAATGTATGCAATGGATGATACTAAAAATGAGGGTGTTACATCCTATGCTGGAAGGGGCTGAGGCAGTGTTGGGCGAGGAAGCGCCCAACTTGGTCGTCACGGTTACCCGTGGTGAGGCAGACCCACCCGCTGTTCACACGCACCAGAGCTAGATGTCATTGTCGCGCAAGACGGCGCCTCACCAATTGTGGCTGGCGATACTCGTGCTCCGGCACCGGGCAGTGACGCACTCCTTCATGAAGCTCCAAGCTGGGAGCCATCAGGTTTCCGGGCGTCTGTGGCTGCAACAGTCTGCAGAAGGAGCAGAAAGACGTCGATCCATCTTGCGCTAGACGCAGGCTGCTCTCGCCCGGGAGTGAGAACAACTTGCAGAAGAGCGGCACCTGGTGAAGCTGGTTGACGCCAAGATGAAGGAGCTCGATGGGAAGGCCTTGAAGGCCCACACCGAAGCCGATGACCGCCTTAGGTTGTGGGAGGATATGCGGCTGGAGCTGGTTTGTCGTGAGGTTGCTGTTGTCGATTAGGACCAGGCCTTGGTGGTGAGTTAAGAAGAGGCCTCATGGAGCCTCAGCATGATAGAGGAGAGGCATCGAGCCGTGCAGGACTTGGAGCTCACCATCAAACGCTAGGAGCACGACTTAGAGCACCATGCTCGGGAGCTTGCCAGGTGGGAGGAAGCAGCGCGGAAAGAGGTACAAGACCTCGAGGCCTCCCACGCAGCCGAGGCGCGGGGTATTCGGGATTTCCTGGCCCGTGCCGTGGTGGTGTTAGAACCCCTCAGAATTGGTCCCGTGATGCGCGGGGAGCCATCTCATGGGGTGAGTGAGCTGCTCCTAGCCTTGGACTCCTTCTACTAACGTTGAGGTTGGTGACCACTGTCCTTGCCAAGCGGCTGAAGGTCGAAGGGAGGGAGTTAGTGCAACAGGTGGCCTCCCATGTTCTGGTGTGCTACCAGAGCTGGTATTCGGGAATCCCTCTGGATCCGGTAGACAAGGGCCCCTACGATCAACGGGAGGAGGATGTGAGGGCCAATGTCGAGGACCTTGCAAAGAAGATGGCTTCTTTGTTCCAGCGGGATTGAGACTGGCGGCCCCCAGGCGGGGAACCTTTATAACCGGGATTGGCCCCTTTGTAAATAACTCTTAATGAATTTGAATTCATTTTTAGTTTTTTGGCATTTCTTGTGCTTCTCAATTTGTTCCTCCGGATCCTTAGGTTAGTAAGGGTCCGAAGAACCTCGCTGACTTCATTAGCTTTTAGGAGCCAGTTAGTTGCACGCTTGACATAGCCATTCTTGTGCGGTCTGACGTCCTGCATATGCAATCCCCCTTAGAGTCCCCCTGGTAGGTCTGGCCAAGTGGTTGGGCACGCCTACCACCTGATCCCATGATGTCGCTGACGGGCCCCCGACAGAGTGGGGGGGGGGGGGCTTGAGCAGTTGACACCGGCAGGCCCCCTGTGGAGCGTCAGACTTGGTTTGAAATGCATGGTCGTCGTCGAAGGAGTGTGCGGTGGTGATGTCCGCAAGGAAGCTTGCGAGCCATGCGAGGTTCGTGTCTGACCCTGGGAGGTGCCTAAGCTGGATTCTCTGGTGTCGCCCACTATCAACGTGCAGAAACATCGACAGCGGGCCCCTTGGAAGGTGCCGGAGGTGGCTGCTCTAGCGTTATCCACCCTCAACGCCTAGAAATGTTGACAGTGGCCTTTTTGGAAGGTACCGGAGCTGGCTGCTCCAGCGTCGCCCACCATCAACGCGTTGAAACACCAACGGTGGCCCCCCTGGGGGGTGCCGGAGGTGGATGCTCCGGCGTCGCCCACTATCAACATGCGGAAACGTCGATGGCGGGCCCATTGGGAGGTGCCAGAGCTGGCTGCTCCAACGTCACCCACCCTCAACGCCTAGAAACATCAATGGCAGACCCCCTGGGAGGTGGCGAAGCTTGATGCTCCGGTGTCGCCCACCATCAATGCATAGATACATCAACCATGGGCCCCTAGGGGGTGCGGGAGCTGGATGCTCCGGTGCCACCCATCCTCAACAAGTAGAAACATCGACGATGGGCCCCTTTGGAGGTGCTAGACCTGGATGCTACGACGTGACCAACTATCAACATGTAGAACATCGACGGCGGGCCCCTGGGAGGTGCCAGAGCTCGCTACTCTGGCATCGCCCACCATTAGTGCGTAAAGACGTCGATGGCGGGCCCATTGGGAAGTGCTGGAGTTGGCTGCTCCAGCACCGTCCATCATCAATGCAAAGAACGTCGACGGCAGGCCCCTGACAGATAGGAGACCAAAGAAACCTTGTTGGCAACAAAAGCGAGATGAGAGCGCACTAACAAATCAGCACTTGTTGCCATTATGTAGAAGAGCGTCGGCAGACCCCCTGGGATGTGCTATGGCTTGATGCTCTGGTGGCGCCCATCATCGATGCGTCGAGACGTCGATGGCGGGGCCCCTTGGAAGGCATGTGCCTTGCCAATGCTGCTACTGGTTGTGCTTCAACCGACCTGCCTTGTATGTCCTGCACACACGACAGAGGAGGAATAATTTTGCCTGTCGGACACCTTTCCCTACTCTTTTAGTTTTGTTAGAGCTTATATTCTTGGGCTGGTACGCAGGGCTTGGGTAATTATGTGCATTAGCGCCTGGGATCCGGCTCCTGCCTTACTCAGGGTGTGAGCCTCCTAGCCCCCAGTACTTAGCCGCCATGCTGGGAGGTAGAGTGCGCATGCTCAGGGTACAGGACCAGACAAAGCAGGCTGCACACCCTGCACCTCTAGCTCGGCGTAGGCCTTTCATGGGAGACCATCTGGCGTCGTGGGGCCCCAAGTAAGAGAGCAGTCGCGAGATCCTGAAACATGTTGCACGTATCTCAAACAAGTCCACCTGCAGTAGGGTTGCATAACTCCACCAGGGGCGATATAGAGAAAATTGACTAGGCATATGAGGATGATATGCGAAAAACGAGCATAGTCTGATGATCATAAAATTAACGCATAATTTAGATGAACGTAAGAGAAAGCACAGGACAAGATAGTGATTCTTTCAAATTGGCATTCATAGGAGGAGACGTGTTTTACAATAAGGCAACAACCCACTCCAGATGGCAAGGGAGGTAGAGTGTTCATACTTAGGGTGCATGACTAAGCTAAGCAGGTTGAACACTCTAGACCTGTCTCTCCTAGAGCTTGGTTGTCTTGAGCGCTGTTCCTGGGCACCAAGACACGCTACACTGTCCTACCATTATTCTAAGGGTAACACATACATAGGTGCTCTATATTCCATGGGTTGGAGAGGGGCTCTCCTTCCTCTGTGGCCAGCCGGACGCACCCGAGGCGGGATACCTGCGTCACTCGGAACGGACCCTCCTAGCTTGGGAAGAGTTTATGCGACCCTTCTCAAGAAATATTCACTGCAGCACTCGTTCACCCATCTAGAGCTCTCTACTCCCCATGAATCATTCTTGGTAGAGACATAGCGCCTGCCGGTACCATGCTTTCATGGTAGCGAACAGTCAGGAGGGCAGGATCATCTACAATGTTTGCGCTAGTGTGTGAATCTGCTTGGCGTGGAACTGGCATGCTTTGCCCCTTTTCACCAGCTTGACGCGTCTTATGTGCTATCGGCCAATAGAAGCCATGTCGGAAGGCCTTACCAACTAGCGTGCGGGAAGCAGCATGATTCCCGCACTCTCCTTCGTGGATCTCTGCGACCAAGTTGTAGCCCTCCTTCGATGTTATGCACCGTAATAGAACACTGGTTGCACCACTCCAGCAGAGGTCTCCCTCTGCTAGCGTGTAGAATTTTTCCACCTTCACGATCCGCTCAGTGGATACATGTTCATCGGAAAGGATGTTGTCCTTCAGGTAGTCCCGAATCTTCAGGATCCATGAATCGGGACCCTCCTTACCTTCAGGATCTTGAGCGCCGGGTGACATGGGGTCCCAGAGATGCACAAGAACCTTGGTAGGCCCCATGGTTGTAGGCCCACCGAGACTGCCTACTTCGAGGTGTTTGGCTCACCTTCTTTGTTAGGCCCTGCAGGCCTAAAAGTTTATCATACCAATCTCCTGTCGAAGACACCCTCAGGAACCAGGGCCCTAGCTGATGCCGTCATTGACAAGGCATCAACGATGGAGTTATGATCATGTGGTATATGGCTGAGGTCCAAGGCCTCGACGCTAGCCTCCAGCTTCTTGACGTGTAGTAGGTACACCGCGAGCTCGGGGTCATTGCAACAGCATTCTCCCTGGACCTGCTTGATGATCAGTTGGGAGTCTTCCTTGACCAACATCTGTTGGACAACGAGATCCTGCGCGGCTATTAGTCCGAATATGAGGGCTTCATACTCTGCCATGTTGTTGGTCATCTTGAAGTCAAGGCGCACCACGTACTTGGACTGCTCTCCTGTTGGCGAGATGAGCAGTACACAGGCTCCGACCCCTACTTCCACGAAGAGTCATCGAATAAAAGCATCCAGTGGGGTCCCGTGAGCACCAATGCCCTGGGCTCTTGCTCGCTAATTTTATGGCCCCCTGGGTTGCTTGGTGACAGAGTCCACTCAGCAATGAAGTCCACCAGTGCTTGGCTCTTGATCGCATGCTGCGGTATGAAGTCGAGCTCAAACTCCGTCAGCTCCGCTTCCCACTTGGCAATGTTGCCGGTCGTATTGGGGTTGCGGAGCACAATCCCCAGTGGGAACGAGGTCACCACTGAAACCTTGTGTGCTTCAAAGTGGTGGCAAAGCTTCATCCACGTGATTAGCACTGCATATAGCAACTTATGTACTTCAAAGTACCTTGTTTTTGCTTCATGCAGAACTTTGCTGATAAAGTAGACTGGGCGCTAGATGGTCCGGACACTCCCTGGGGGTTCCTGCGCATCCTCTTCCATCTGCTCTGGTCCTAAAGGCACAGGTTCCCTGAGCCTGGTGCGTCCTCTGGGGGCTGGGATCCAGAGGAATATTGATCTGCAGGGCCCCCTGGGGGGGGGGGGGGGCAGGCACCCTCTGGGTTGGGACCCAAAGGCAACTTGTTTGTTGGGTCCCCCTGCGGGTTTCAATCCCTAGGGCTTAGAACCATAGGAGCCTCATCCGTCCCTTGGGGCTAGAGGGGACCAGGTCGTTCTTCAACCAAGACCATGCTTACCACTTCCATTGTGGTGGCGATGTGGAGGTACTGAGGCTCCCTGGGCTCCGAAGCCACCATAATGGGCAGTGACGTAAGTTGTTGCTTCAGCTTGCAGAACACCTTTTTTGCTTCCTCTGTCTAGACTAATGGTCCGGACTAGCGTAGCAGCTTGAAGAATGGGAGGGCCCACTCAGTCAGTCTAGAGATAAACTGGCTGAGCGCTGCCAGACAACCTAGAAGCTTCTGCACGTCCTTCATGCTGGCTGGAGGCCGCATCAGCTCCACGACTTTGATCTTCTCCAGGTTGCCCTCAATCCCTTGGTGCGAGACCAAGAAACTAAGGAGCTTCCCTGCTTTGACTCTGAACACACACTTGTCTGGGTTGAGCTTTGTGTGTGTTGTTTGCAGCTGTGACACTCGGTTCCAAAAATGAACCAAGCGTAATGCATATGTGTGCTTAGGATGTTTAACACACATACACAAGTGATTCACAAACATGTCTCGAATAATAACACTAATAATAGTACCTTATTACAAACCAAACAGTCTCGAATACAAGATCTAAACAACTACAACAGAAAACACTAAACACTAAGAATCCCACTCCACAGGCAAGCTTGACATGAACACGCACGCCTAGAACTCCTCAAAGACCTCCTGGTACTCCACATTATCGCCCGCGTCTGAATTTGTTGGGGGGATAGCAAGAGTGAGCACATGTCGTACTCAGCAAGTGTGGGAATGTATGACGTGTAGTTTAAACAAGGAACGATAATAAAATGGCTAATTGCATAAAAGTACTTTCAAAACAGTTGAAAATGCAATTATATAATCATTAAGTGTGGTCCTTCGCAAAATAACTCAAACAGCATTAATTCCAAATTAAGTAACCAACACCAGCATTAATAATCCATAATCAACCCATAACTGCTCACATGTCTCATTTTCATCAATTCCATATATCAAAGCCAATTAATAAACCACTACCAATTCCCAATTCAATTCGAGCCATTAAACCATGTTCAAGGTCCAAAACTCTAATCATGTTAGGGTCCAGGTTGCTCATAACCGGGAGCACGACTATCATGATTGTTTTAAACACACTCTGCAGAGGTTGTACCACTTTACCCACAAGTTCGTGCTTTCATCACCTTTCGATGACTATGGAATCTCAATTATGCCGTCTCACACTTCCTTTGGTGCGTAGCCAAGAGATCACAAAATAGCCTTTACAAAGTGATTACTCGCATATGTAGACCCCACTGAGGTTTCAATCCGGTGATCATGTATCCAACTGAGCACATCCAATCATGATCCCCCTCTTGAGCCATTCAGATCCCGGGGTAGTACTACCATCACTACAAACCCATCCGACTACCCCTTGCCCGAGCCTTCCTAATGGTCCAAATAATACTGGCAGTACACTAATTAGTCAGCTAAGCCGCACCCATGCATGGCCCTGTGGTGGTACTGTAAATCCTGGATGGTCGCTCCATGAACCGGTCCATAGATCTAAAGCAAGAAAAACCACCGAAATAGTTTAACCCATTCCACATAACTTACTTGCATAGATCCCTAGGCACCGTGTTGCTAAAGGGTCATTGTTATCAATTCTCATAATTAAAGTGTTCAATAGTTCATAATTAAGCAATATGATAGTTTCCCGAACCCAATTGAGTAATGCAAGGAAAAAGTGTAAAATACTCTTCCCGACTCTCTACACTGTGTTCAAGCGACAAGGGTGGTCATACAAGACTAGTAAACTCCTATAATTGGGTTTTCCCAACAATTGACACAAGCATGCAATTTTGCACACGAAACATTTGAAAACCTAGATCAAAATGATCAAGGACACCTGCCTTGCTCTTGAGTTTGGTTTGGATCAAAGGCATCAAAATTATGGTTCTGTAGGTGCTCGAAAGCACTCTCTACAGTGACACCTTCTATTCTGCACAACAAACATGCAAAAACAACTTTACAATCAAATAATGCTCATATATTACTCAATATGCCATGATATGCATAATTAATGCAATTGTGAGGTAAAACTTGTTAATGAGTTACTATTAATGTTTACTAACTAGTTACAATAGTTTCTAACAAGTTTGAACAAGTTTCGAATTGATTTGGATCAAATTATATTCAATTCAGCATTAACAGATTCAGAGGTCGGACAAGTCTGGTACCGGGGCCGGACTAGTCCACCCTGTCTAGAACTGCAAAATAGGGTTTTTTGGACAGCGAGGTTTTAGGGTTGAATTCACGTGGAAAAGTTGATGTAAAGGGTGTACCATGTATCTAGAGATCCAAGGATCGAAGATTGGATGCAAAGTTTGTATCTTTATGTCTAGGGCTTGATGAGAGGTGTTGATGACAATTTGGCTGTGAAGAACATCGATGTTAAAAAGTTGATGAAAATCGTGCTTGATTGATCCTCCTTTCTCTTCTCCTACTTCTCCTTGCTTCTAGACTCCTTCTTGATGATGACACGAAGGCAAAAGATGGCCGCGAGGGTTTTCAATTGTGATGGAGAGGTGTTGGGTATTGGGTTGCTTGTATAGGGGTAAAGAGGTAGGGTTTAGCGGTGAATTCCAAGTGGATTTCGGTGCGGGAGATGTAGGGGTCGTGGGGGGGGTCCACTTGGGCTCCTCTGAGGTTGGGTACGAAGTTCTTGGGCCCAATTAAGGTGATTACCCAATGACCAATCGAGTGGAATTCAGCAGGCCAGACTTGTCCGCAATAGGACCGGACAAGTCCGTTTTGGAACAAAGACTATTTCGAACAAGTCTGGGGTGGCTAGAAAATACTGATCCGGACTGAAATTACAAGATCGAACTAGTCCACTCAGACATCGGACAAGTCTAGAAAAACATCAGAGGCACAATCCGGACTAGTCCGTGCATTGTGCCGGACAAGTCTGGGTTCTAAAGAAACTTAATATTTTGAATCAGCAGGGGAATATCAGACTAGTCCAGTTTGGAGGCTAGACAAGTTCGTACCCTGACGGACTTAAAATGTTGATTAGACCTAAATTCATCTTAATAAGGTTCCTTTTAAGTTTTCTTTATGTTAAATTTGTATGAGTATGTATGCAATGCATTATGCATGAACATGAGGTTGTTACAGCAACTTGTCGAAGACTAGGGCGAGGTTTTCTAGCAATGATTATATGCGTCTAGATTTTGACAACGATATCGCCGACGTACAACTCTACCAGCTCCCAAATGAGATCCTCAAATATTTTATGCATGGCACGTACAATGTAACACCCTCATTTTTAGTATCATGCATTGTATACATTTTCATGCATAAATCATTAGTAGAGCAAAAGAGAAGAAAAATAAATGAATGTATTAAATAAAATAATAGGGGTTAGGAAGTGATAAAGAAAAAATAAGAGAAACGGAAACACATATATATATAATATAATGTATAATATAGAAAAAATATACAGATAATAAATAAACAGAAAGAAAGAAAAAGAAAAATAGAGAAAAAGAAAAAACCCGCCGACCACTGAGTCCGAGTGGACTCGGTATCTAGAACCGCACGCGCGCCCGGGGCGGGGAGTCTGCACTCGAGCGGGGCTCCCACCCGCGTTTGGTCGTGGTCGAGCGGGACTCTGAGCCGAGTCCCACCGCCGTGCCGCACGAGGACTGCCATCAAGTCCATTGCACCGAGCCGCCTTCGCCTATATAAAGGAACGCAAGTCTCGGTTCCGCAACCCCTGCCCACGTAGAAATAGCCAGCCGCCTACTACATAACTTTAGCAAATGATAGAAACAAAAAAGGAGAAACCCTAGCCACCAGGAGCAAAAGAGGAAGGCGACAGCAAGGAAAAAAGGAAGAGAGAAGAAAAGAAGAAGAAGAAGAGAAGAAGAAGGAAGGAGCCGCCGTTCGCTGGAGATCGTCGTGCCCCAATCGTCTCTTCACGGAAGGATCGCTGCGCCATCTACTTCGTCTACACTATGCCTCTGTCCTCCGACCCTCGAAGCCGCTGCACCTATGGTAGGATACGTTTTCCGAGTTGAATTTTAACGACATAATAGATCTAATACCCGGAATTAAATCGTAGTTGCACCCATATATTTTATTACAGCAGAAAACAATCCTTGCTAAAACCACGTAAACTTGCTTGAACACATATGATCTAGATGCATCTAGTTAATAAACAACCATAGATAATTAATCATCAAACTTTGCATGCATTCATGACATTGCATATTGAGTAATATGTGTGCACTGTATTGATTCGCATGTGTTTTATTGTATGTGTGCGATCGCGAGTAGAGGGACGTGCTCCAGAGGCCGTGTACGAGGATTTTCAGAACTAGGACTTCAAAGCGTTTGAGCAACTCAATCCGTGGGAGCAAGGCAAGTGTCCTTGACCATGTTGAACCTATGTTTTTAATGTTTTGTTTGCGAATATGCATGCTTGTGTCAATATGATGGGAAATCCATACGTAGGAGTTTACTAGTATTGTATGCCACCCCTTGTCGCCATGATATACATGATGAATCAGGCATGGGTATTTTTCTCTTATGCACTGCATCGCTACACGGGTTTTGGGTAACTTGAATAATATGCTTGACAACTTTAATTATGAGAATTTATTATGGTAATGGGATGATGATTAATTTAGCAATATGGAACTTAGGTAATCTAAACAAGCATGGTGTTGTGGAATTGGTTGGATGGTATGGTGGTTTCGCTTGCCTTAGATCTATGGACCGGTTCATGCAAATATATGCTAGGACAATAATGTCACTACAAGGCCAAATATGGGTGCGGCTTAACCAATTAATTAGGTGTATCGCTAGACTTGTTCGGATCATTTGGAGGAGCGGGGAATTGGAGTAGGTTGGGTTTGCATGAGTGGCGGGACTACCCTTTTATCTGAACGACACAAGAGGGGGCCCTTGGATTGATGTGCTTAGTTGTGAGATATCTCCTCCGGTGAAACCTTAGTGGGTCTGCACATGCTAGTGATCCCTTTGTAAACTCTATTTTGTGATCACTTGGTCACACACCGTTGGAAGTGTGAAATGTGACCGACGGGTCACAGGCATAATGGAGGTTCTTTAGTAACCGAAAGGGGACAAAATCAAGAACTTGTTGGTAAATTGGTACAACCTCTGCAGAGTGTAAAACTATCATAATAGCCGTGCTCCTGGTCACGAGTACCTGGACAACATCCATGATTAGAATTGGACTTGGTTTTGGGGATGGTTTTGTTTTGTCACATGAGTATGATCGATTCCGAGAGGATATGAAATTGGCATATAGTGATGGTATTAATTGTTGTCTGGTTATAATTATATTATGATGGTAAATGAGGATGTCATTATAGGGTATCATAATTACTTGAGTTATGTTGGGATTTAATCACATCTGGACATTGCAGGATGCTTTTACTTTATTCTGAACTAAAATTAACTTGTTGCAATGAACCATTTATATCCATCCTTGTTTTAGCTACATGTCATATTTTCCCACACTTGCTGAGTATGACATGTACTCACTCTTGCTATTCTCATAATAAACAGCTACATGAGACGCTTGGGGAGTACCCTGAGGATCACGTGGAGTACTAGGTTGCGTGCTACCATGAATTGCCTGTGGAGGGGAGTCGTGCTACTTAGTTTATTCCCACTACGATAATTAGAGTCTTGTCATTCAAGAACCATTGCATTATTGTAATAAAGTACTTAATTACTATTTGAGACGTGGTTAAATTCTATCTATCATTTGTGATGTATCCGTGTATGTGTGATGAACATCCTAGGCACACATATACGCTATACTTGGTTCGTATTCGGAACCGGGTAACACAAATTGGTGTCAGAGCCGCGTTGACCAGAGGACACAAGCCTAGGTAGAATGGACACTCTAGAGCACATAGGAACACTCCTCTAATATGCTATTTTGAAATTTCTTGCTGCTGTTTTGATTTTGTCGTTTCAGCCCCTGTAAGGTGCTGATTGCTGCTGTGTTTTCAATGCCCCATCTTATCGTGCTTGCTGCTGTAATTACTACTCAAATTTTTGTGTACAGTTCGTGATTTTACTGCTGCTATGCGCGGGTAAACTATTTTTTGCGAGCTGCTGCATTTCTCCTCTCATTTCCTTTCTTTTGGACAGCCTCACCCCTCTTTTCCTATTGTTTTGGCTGCTATAATTTTGATATTTATATTATATTACTCTCTCCTCTAATGTACTCTTGTTTTCTATAGATGCCGATCACTAGGAGTACAACACGCATGAGGACTTGCCGGCCACCACTTGGATGTAAGATGTAAGCTTAACCCCATTAAGATTCCCGACGATCCGATTCAAGAGGAGGAGAATGTCAAGCCCGAGGTGGAGGGAGCTGATCCGTCAAGCACAATGGAGGAGGATCCGGAGGATCTTGAGGCGTATGGAGAAGATATGGAAGATGAACTGTAACACCATCATTTTTATCCATCATGCATTGCATAAATTCTTATACATGTTTAACATTATGTAACATCAAAAACGAATGAGTTGTTAACAGCTAAGCAACCGCTTTCTTGCCGAGAAAAAAACTCGCCGAGAATGCTTCATTTTGCCGCTGGTTCATCTTAACAACCGCCGGTGGAACTGATGTCTAGCCTAGGATATTCCCATCATTCCATGGTGATTGGTGATTCTTCTAGGCTGTGATTCTGGTGAGGACGTGGTTGCAGCCGTGTTCCTCTTCGTTTGTGGTTCTCTCTGTAATCGTTGATGGAGAGAAACAAGTCACAAGAGATTGTGCGCTCACGCTAACCGCTCCACGAGTTCGCTGGCGTCTACGCCTGCGTTTCTTCCGATCGGCTGCTGCGGGAAGCCATGATCCGGTGTTCGGCCTTACATCTCAGTGAATTGAGTTGCTTAAGGTCAGAACTTTTCTGAAATCTCGATCTTTTGATCGATTTTCTCTGAATCTTGTGTTTTCATCACCATTCTGCCTCGTGTGTTTTTTGCTCCTCCAGCTTTGTCTCTTCCTTGAGGTTCAGGACGAATTCGGGGTGCTCGGGTAGTGCTGCCCGTCCTTGGCCGCTCGGAAGGCAACTGGACTGGTTGTGGCTATGTTGAACCCAACGGGTACGGGGGTTGCCCTATATTTCGATGAGAGATGTTAGTGGTGAATGAATTTGGTGGAGGCCAACGTTGGCTGTCCGACTACCACAACCATAATGGTGTGGCGCCTTGAGCGACAGTTACACGGGTACTGGTAACTACAATTTTGGTGGAGGTCGACGTTGTGCTACCCGACTACAACAACAACAAGGGTGCTGCGCCTTAGCGATAGTTACACTGGCTCCTATTGTTGCCGTGCCAAGAACAGCCTTGAACCTGCAAGCAATCAAAGAACAAGCAAGAACAAGATAACAAACAAACACTCACAGGTGTGATAAATTGGGGTTCTGATTCAAGTAATCAGAAGGTCTCGTCGACACTTGTGTTACAAGGAAGTAGCAATGGCTAAACTTACAGAAAACAAAACCCAAATTCTTCCTATGGCTGCTAGTTGTTTATATAGAGGAGGAAGACTAGAACTCAAGATGGAGTCACGAGTCTTGTTCGGCCTTTCCTGAGCAGCTCAAGCGTCATCTGCCTTTGATTCTTGATCCAATAGAAAGTAGATGAAGAGACCTTTTCCAACAAGTACTTATTTGCATTAAGCAACCTTAGGAGTTGAATGTTGTGCCCCTTTTAAGTTGGTACTTGCTGCAGTTACGAGGACCTCTTTGGTGGAGCAGCCTTCATTGCATTAATCCCTCCATTCCCCCTAGCTGGATCAATTCCCAAGCACGTAATAATAACAAAGTCATCACAAGGCTTTAATAGTTCCCCATTTGAAGGATAATTATTTTGAACAGCCAGGAATGAGTTCACCTTATAATTAAGTTGACATGCACGAGCGCGTGTCATTGGACCTTGATTAGTTGCAAGTGGTAAATAGGCTGTCGTTGTGGTCGTATAACGGTAGCGATGTCCTCATCAGGCTATGGCCAGGAAGGATGGTGGGAAGGCCCCCAAGGAGGTAGACACGGCAGAAGAGATGTCGCTTCTGAGGCTAACTATGGTAGAATCAGAACCAGTAATTATTGATGACGAGGATGATATTGATCTAGTGGATTCATATTGTTCGCTTATGTGTAATGTCCTTGCCCCTAATGTCTTGCAAATTCAAACAATCTCGGCTGCCATGCGGCCTGCATGGGAAAACCCAAAAGGGCTAGTATTCAATCCAGTGGGAGACAACATGTTTATAGAAGAATTTGGCTCGACTCTTGATCGCGATCGGATCATAGATGGCTCCCCGTGGATGGTCGGGAAGCATGCTGTTCTATTAAAAAAGTATGATGCAGATGTGAATCTGCTGCAGGTCGATTTTGACCGTTTGGCCATCTGGGCCCGGTTTCTTGCTCTCCCAAATAGACTTATGAAAGCCGAGAGAGGTATGGAGATAGCGACGCCGATTGGGCTGGTCAAGAAAGTTGATTCTGATGCTTTGGTACGTTGCTGGGGTGGATTCATGTGTGTTCGGGTTGAAGTAGGATTCAAAAGACCTCTTATTCGCTGCATCATAGTTTACTCAAGTAAATTGCAGAAGACAGAATGCTTTGCTGTTCAATATGAATGGTTGCCGTTTTTCTGTTGTTCATGTGGTTTGTTGGTCATTTTGCTTTAGCTTGTCCTAACCCAGCAAAACGGGATGAAAATGGTGACCTCCCGTACCCTGTCAAGAGGCTATCTGTGGGTAATGATTATTACAAAAAATCTGGAGGGTCAAAATTTGGTGATAATGCAACTTCATCAGATGAGTCAAAGAAAGCAGTAGAACCACATAGTACAGGTAGAGGTGGTCGTCAGAATATGCAGGGCAAAGATGATGTTGGAGACTCGCCTCCGGTTAACAATGGATGTGATTCACAAGGATGCGGTCGTGGAGGTATAGGTCGAGGCCTCTTCGCTGAGAAAAGCAAAGAGGTAATTCCTTCCAATAAGGAGAGGAAAATAGGTGTTGGACAGAAAAGAAAATATGTTAAGGATACACAACATTAGGTGGTGCAGCAAAATGAGTTGTTGATAGCGGCTACAACAGCATCGATTGTGCCTGTTGCAAATGTTGGTACATCCGTGGATGAAGTTGATGCAGGCGAGAATTCAGATTCCAACAAGAAGCAAAGAACAATCCCAATTAGATCGGCGGGTCCAACGGAGTCTGCTTTGCAGTCCTGCCATACGCAATGAGTGTATTAGTGTGGAATGTCGCGGGCTGGGGTCGGACGCGACAGTAGGCAAGGTTCACTAGCTGGTGAAGCAATTCCGACCTATGATCCTATTTTTGTTTGAGACGAAGATGGGAGATCAAAGAGCGAGGAACATTATGTGGTCATTGCGATATACAGGTTTCTACATAGTGAGTTGCGAGGGTCGCAGTGGCGGCCTTGCCCTATTTTTGAAGCAGCCAACATCTATTTCTCTCAGAGGTTTCAACTCACATTTCATTGATGTGATTATTACTGTGGATGCTATGGTACCTTGGCGAGCTACCTTTGTGCATGGTGAGCCAAGGCGTGATCTTCGACATGTCTTTTGGGAGACGCTACGCTGGCTTAGCCATGACTGGAGGGGTCCATGGATTTTTTGTGGTGATTTCAACGAAGTGGTTAGCCATGATGAACACTAGGGTGCACAAGATCTCTCAGAGGCTCAGATGGAACAGTTCCGAGAAAGTTTGGATGTATGTAATTTGGTGGACCTCGGATATTTAGGCCCCAAATTTACATGGACGAATCGTCAAGATGTACAAATCAATGTTAGAGTGCGCCTCGACAGAGTTGTGGCCAATGCAGAATTTATGTCGCTCTTTCAATACTGCCGGGTGGAGAACGTCATCACGACGTCCTCGGATCATTATGCGCTACTATTCACTCTGGATGGACATGTATTTTGTCGGGCTTCAGTACCTGTACAACAGTGTTTCAGATATGAAGCTGCATGGCGGCGAGCTGAGGAGTACACAGATGTGGTGAATTCAGCATGGAAGGTAAAAGATGGGGAACCAAGTCCACTGCATTCAGCGTGGCCTGGTCTCAATCAAATGGCCTGTTCTTTAAAGAATTGGAGTCGAGTCTCGTTCGGTTCCGTTAAGCGGCAGATACAAAAGCTCGAACGACAATTACATGCACTGCACACATCTCTTCTAACCAACACTGGGATCACGAAGGAGAGTAGGTTAGAAAAGCAGTTGTGCGTGTTATTTGAGCGAGAAGAAATAATGGCTCGACAGAGATCGTGAGTTGATTGGCTCTGTGAGGGAGACCAGAATACAAAACTTTTCAATGCTAGGGCATCAGTTGGAAAGAGGAACAACAGAATAAGTGCTCTAGTACGTGAAAATGGTACCATCTGTAATGATCAAACAGAGATTAAGGGTATGGTGCATGACTTTTATGAGAAACTATTCACCACTGAGCCGTCATTGGTAATAGATCCTATGATTGATTCCATTCCTGTTAAAGTGAATGATCAAATGAATTTTGAATTGTGCAGGCCATATTTTAATGAAAAGATTAAATTTTCACTATTTCAAATGGGTCTGACCAAATCTCCTGATCCTGATGGTTTCCCAGCATTATTTTATCAAGTGCACTGGGATATTCTGGAACACACATGTGTGTAATGCTGTTCACAGTTTCATGGAAGGCTTGGCGATACTGGATGGATTTTGTGATTCGGTGATAGTTCTAATTCTGAAGGTATCCAATGATAAACACCTCTCCAAATTTCGACCTATTAGTCTCTGCAATGTTCTATACAAGTTGGCTTCCAAAGTCATTGCTAATAGGTTGAAAGTTTGTCTTCCGAATATTATCTTGGAGTACCAAAGTGCTTTCGTTCATGGACGTCTCATCACAGATAGTGCACTAATTGCATTTGAGTGCTTGCATACTATCCGACGTCAGAAGAGCAAGTCTCCTTTCTTTGCTCTGAAGGTTGATATGATGAAGGCGTACGATCGCATTGAGTGGGCTTATCTTCACATGTTCCTATGTAAATTAGGTTTTGCATCAAGCTGGATTAACTAGGTCATGAGGTGTGTTACTAATGCTAGGTATGCTGTTAAGGTGAATGGTGAACTGACGCCTTCAGTTATTCCCTCTCGAGGCATTCATCAAGGAGATCCTATAAGGCTATATTTGGTTCTCTTATGTACAGAAGGCTTATCTTGTCTGTTGCAGAAGAAAGAGGGTTTTGGTGAACTCCAAGGTTTAAAAAAATGGTAGACATGGCCCTCATATATCTCATTTACTCTTCGCAGATGATAGTATCTTCTCTGCTTGCAGTGATCAAAAAAGTGTGGACACCTTGAAATCAACTATAGATGCTTATTGTGAGGCTTCTGGTCAAAAAGTAAATTTGCAAAAATCATCTATATTTTTTGGTCATAAGTGTGTTGATGAAGTGAAGATTCATGTGAAAACTTCTTTGGCAATGGACAATGAGATCATTCAAGACACGTATCTGGGAACGCCAACAGATATTGCTAGAGCAACAGCTTCATCTTTCAAGTTCCTTCCCGAAAGAGTATGGAGGAGCATATCTAATTGTTCAAGTCGCCACCTCTCAAGGGACGGAAAGGAAGACTGGTTGAAGTCAGTTGCCCAGTCAATTCCAACCTATGTTATGAGTTGCTTTAAGCTCCCTGCTACTATTTGTGACAAGTTGAGAGTCTACATAGCTAACCACTGGCGGGGGGTTGAAGATGGCAAGAGGGAGATGCACTGGTGATCTTGGGATTGGTTATCTTCTCCTAAGGCGCTAGGCGGGCTGGGATTTTGAGATTTCGGTCTTTTTAACCAGGCGATGCTAGGGAAACAAGGATGGACATTGATTACTGAGCCTTCTTCTCTTTGCGCAAGAGTTCTTAATGGACTTTATTTTCCTGAGGGAGATTTTTTTTTTACATCTAGTAAGCCAAAGGCGACATTTTACTTGGCGATCAATTCTTTTTTGGCCGTGAGTTATTATTGGAAGTATTGGTAATGGAACTCATGTTAGAGTCTTGTTAGATAACTGGATACAAGGATTCCCCGCGGGTACTTTCAAAATGATTACATCCATACCGCATAATGCTACTGTTAATATACTGATTGATGAAGATTCAAAGTCCTGGAAGGTTGATGTGATTAATAGTATTTTCCACGTTGAACATGCACAAGTGATCTTGCAAATCCCAATCAGTAGATATGATGGTGAAGATTTCGTGTTTTGGCCCTTTGATAGACATGGTGTCTATTATGTACATTCGGCATACAATATGGTCAGAACAAATACATTCTTTGCAAAACAATCCTCATCGGGTCAAGGTGTTGGTTCTGATTAGGTATCCGAAGGATAAATGTGGAAAAAACTAGGGGCAATTTGTGCACCGGGAAATATGAAGATAGTGCTTTGGAGGATGACACATGATTGTCTTCCAACAGGTTTTCAACTGGCACAACATCATTTATCGGATGATTGTCATTGTATTTTCTGCGGTTCAGTGGAGAGCATCAAGCATCTTTTCCTGCTATGCCCGTTTGCTAGAGAAGTGTGGAGCCATGGGAAGGAGGCTTTCCAATTCAGTTTAAAGAAAAAGTTTGTCACTTCAGCGAGACAATGGTTGTTCAACTTTCTCGAGATGGGGAATAGCATCGCTGCAACTTGCATGACAGTGACTTGTTGGTATATTTGGGAATCATGGAATGCAATTAAAAATGGTGATGCCATTATGCATCTGAAACATGTGGCAACCAAGATTAATGGATACATTGATATGAGTCTTCAGGTTTGCCTCAAGGAGCCATCTGTGAACACATGTGCTCCTTCTGCTATCACTCCTTGTTGGTGTCCTTCATCGGCAAGGATGCTATTTTTGCAAGTTGACGCTGCTCTTTTTCCATAAGAACATTGTATGGGGTGGGGTGTTGTCATTAGGAACCACAAAGGTTCTTTTCTCATAACTTGCAATGAAGGTTCGTAGGAGTTTCTAGATGCGGAGTTGGCCGAGTGCCTGGCCATTCGACAAGCTCTAACAGTCTTATGAGACCGTATTGGTGGCAATGTTATTGTAGGGACTGACTGTTTGACAGTGATTCATCAGCTAAATGATGCTACAAGGGACCGCTCACCTCTTGGAGTTGTGGTTTCGGATGTCAATGTTTTATCATTGAGCTTTGCATCTTGCACTTTTAGACATATCAGTCGTAGTTTGAATTTAGTAGCTCATGAGCTTGCTCGTTCCTCAAAGTTATCTTCCTGTAACATTACAACTTGTGTTACCCCGGATGTATTTCTGGGTGATCTTTGTACTGATGTTCATTAATCAATATACTGTAGTATTCTAAAAAAAAGGAACGAGTTTAAAATTAGAACCAAAACAACATTTAAATCTTGAATTAGTGTGGACTTGTCCGGTTTGGACCCCGGACTGGTCCGGTTTTGCTCTCTGTTGACTCTCGGACTTGTCCGCTCTTGCTGCGGGTTAGTTCGATTCAATTTCTGTTGATTGTTCGGTTGTCTGTTGTTCAGTATGGACTAGTCTGTTCTTCGCTACTGGAGCTATTCAGAGTTGTCCGGTAATCTCTCTTTCAGTCCGGTTTTTTGATAAACTACCAAACCTCTGGACTTGTCCGGCATAAACCGGACTTGTTCGTTTTCCTTTCGGGACAAAATCGGACTTGTTCGTTCAACATTCTGTAACTTCGAAATAACTTCGAGCGGACTTGTCTGGCTTGATACTAGATTTATCCGTTCAACCTTATGACTTCCAACGGACTAGTCCAGCCCCCTGGCGGACTTGTCTGGTGTGCCCGACTCAGATTCAATCTTTTCCTCCACGATTTGTTATTGGGTTTCTGCTTTGTGCAAGAATGTCATGCCCAACGCCTGTGGAGCCCGTGTGGGACCCCTACACGGCCTCCACCGCCTTAAACTCAAAATCTATCAAACCCTACCACCTCCACCTCTATATAAACACCCCAACACCACCCCTACACCTCTTTGCAACAATTGAAGAAACCCCAAACCCTGGTTCGTGAGAGCCGCCATCAAGAGGAGTTCATCGCAGCTAGGAGGAGGGAAGGAGGAAGGTGAAGGATCAGTCAAGATCGATCTTCATCAGCTCATCGATGACATCGTAGATTCTCCACAATTCTCCATCTTCTTTGGATCTAGAAGCCAATTCTGGAAGCCCTCAACCCTTGGACACTTGGATTCGCGGTAAATGTCTTATATGCACCTCTTCTACGTAAAATGTGATCCTATATTAACTTTAACCATGCTCTAGTTGGAAATTCAACAAAAATCCTAGCCGAGCGGACATGTTCGGCCCTGTGGAGACTAGTCCGATCGACTTTCTGGCCCAGGGCGGATTAGTCCGGCCTCCAGTATGGACTTGTCCGGCCATCTGAATCTGATGTTGCTGAACTAATTCCAATTTGACTCAAACTATCTCAAAACCTGTTCAAACTTGTTTAACACCATTGTAACTAGTGAGTAAACATTAATAGCAACTCATTAATAAGTTCTACCACATAATTGCATTAATCAGGCATATCATGGCACATTGAGTAATATATGAGCGTTATTTGATTGTAATGTCTGTTTTGCATGTTTATTGCGCGGAATAGAAGGTTTTTCTCTAGAGGGTGCTGTCGAGGACCCCCAGTACCAAAACTTTGATGCTTTTGACCCAAATCAAGCTAAGGAGCAAGGCATGTGTCCTTGACCATTTTGGTTCTGTTTTTAAATGTTTTGTTTTCAAAACTGCATGCTTGTGTGAATTTGATGGGGAACCCATGATAGGTGTTTACTAGACATGTTTGACCATCCTTGTTGCTTGGGACATATTGTAGAGAGTCGGGAAGGGTATTTTACCTTTTTGATTCGCTCTAATTAATTGGGATGGAAAACAACCAAATGACTTAATTACGAATTAATGACCCTATGGATGATACAAATTGATGAACATGGTTAATTAGTAATCATGGAACTTGGGAGATCTAAGCAAGCATGGTTTATGGATTGGGTTGGATGATATGGTGGTTTGCTTGCCTTGGATCTAAGGACCGGTTAATGCGAGAATAAGCCAGGAATACAGTGCCACCATAAGGCCAAGTATGGGTGCAGCTTAGCCGATTAATTAGGTGCATTGCCAGCATTGTTTGGATCATTTGAAAAAGTGGGGAATGGGAGTCGGTTGGCTTTCCAATAGTGGCGGGACTGCCTGGGATCTGAACGGCACAAGAGGGGGCCCTTGGTTGGATGTGCTCAGTTGGAGGCATCACCACCGGTGAAATCTTAGTGGGTCTGAATGTGCTGTTAGTCCCTATGTAAAGGCTATTTTGTGATCTCTTGGCCATACACGTAAGGAAGTGTAATTGGCATAAGGGAGGTTTCTTTAGTCGCCGACGGGTGATGAAATCACGAACTTGTGGGTAAAGTGGTACAATCTCTGCAAAAGTTTTAAAACGTCGTGCACCTAGTTATGAGCACTTGGACAAGTTCCATGATTAGAGTGGAAATTGGGATTTGGGATGGTTATGGTTGAGTTATGGTAATGGTTATGGTTATGATTATGGATTGGATGGTGATAAATGGCCATGGTTAATGATGATGGTAAGAATATGAAATATGGATGGATAATGAATGATGGATATGAAATATTATCTTTATTTGGGATATGATGTGATAAACATCATATAGACATTGTGGGATGCTTTTTACATGTTTTAAATGTTCTTTTCAGCAAATAGACATTATCTATTATCAATTCCTTGTTTTAAGCTACATGTCATTATTTTCCCACACTTGCTGAGTACGACATGTGCTCACCCTTGCAATTCCTCCACCAATAGTTTCAGGTGTGTTTGAGAGTACCTGAGGATAATGTGGGGTACCAGGTTGTGTACTACCGTCGGCTTGCCTATGGTGTTGCTCGAAGCCGCGCTACCCTATATGCTTAGTCTTCTTAGAATATTTCCACTGCATTAGTTTCAGATTTATCAATAATGATCATTTGACTTGTAATTTGAAGATTATCTGACTATTGTAATAAAAGTACATATTTAATAATTTGTGTTTTGGTAATTATCTGCTTATCATTTGTGAATTACTTGTGTATGTGTGTTAAACATCCTGAGCACACATATGCATCATGCTTGGTTTATTTTCAAAATCGGGTGTCACAAATTGGTATCAGAGCCACAGGTTGACCGTAGGATGCAGTCTATATAAAATGAACACTTTAGAGCACATAGGAACACCTAGGAATGGTTGGGGTTTGCTTGGTTTGCTGATTGCTATGTAATGTTGCTTGTGTGCTTGTGTTCTTAGTAGAGGATTGTGGGATGCTTTAGCGTTTGCCACGTCCACATAGGCTAGTATAGGTAGTTGCTTAGTTTCATATCTCTTGATGCATATAGTTGGGGACATTTTCTAAATTGTTCTCTCTTGCTCTTTCTTCATGTGCCGAGGACTCGCAACCAAAGGGATGCCAATGAGAATGAGGAGAACAATGGAGCACCTCAGAACAACAATAACAATGGACCTGTACCTGAGGCTCTCATCCTTCAGCAGTTGTTGGCTATGCAGAATCAGCTTATGCAGACCGTGATGCAAACTTCGGGACAGCTGCAGGCCAATAATCAAAACCAGCCCCATATGCCTTCACCACCACCACACCCACCGCTTCATGACAGGTTGGGAGAGTTTATGAGGACTAGGCCACCTTGAATGTGGCCTAGAGGGGGTGAATAGGCCTTTTGAATTCCCTGCACACTTAATAGAATCGTCAAATTTTGGTTGGCCGGACTAGTCCGGTTGTGTGGACGGACTTGTCCGGTGTGCTAAAAATATGTGTGTTGATCAAGTGTTGATTGGGAAACTAAGTTTCTTTAGCAGCGGAAATGAGAACAACTGATATTTTTATTTGAGATTAATATAGTAATGCAGCTAAAACTTATAATTGCCTTAGGTTAATGTTTTAGCACTTAGGTGATCTAGTGAACAAAATTCAAATGAAATAAGGCACAAGACACACGAATTTTTCCCGAGGTTCGATCTCACCATGATATCTACGTCCTCGTTGAGGAAGCTCACACAGAGTCGGGTCTCCAACCCTTTCCTTCTTCAAGTCACCACGAAGGCCAACTTGATCTCACTATCACGGGTAATCACCAGGTTTGTGGGGCAACCTCACACGTTGAGGGCTCCCACGAGAATTACAACAAAGAAGTGATCAAATACACTCAAAAGTATTACAAAGCAGAGTATGAGTGTAGAAAGATCAAACCCCAAGAGCTCGCAATGAAAGAACGACGATCTCCCAATCCCGAATCCAAGTGTTCAATTGATTTCACTCTTTTTGCACTTTAGATGTGTGGAGAGATGTGTTTTGGGCTCTTGGGATGAAGTGGTGGTGCTAGGGTTTGCTCTTTGATCAATATTCGACATGTGTGTTAATAGGAAAGCCGTGGAGTCTCTATTTATAGGGTTTCCAAAAGCTAGCCGTTGAATAACCCAAACACCGGACTAGTCCGGTGCAAGTCCGGACTTGTCTGGTCTCAATGTGTTTTGAGGTCCAGAAAGTCTGCCGGACTAGTCCGGTCCAAGCTCGGACTAGTCCGGTTCTGTGTGTGGGTGACTCCAGAAAGTTCATCGGACTAGTCCGCGGAACAGTCCGACCTCCACGAATGGGAGATTCCAGAAAGTTCAACGGACTAGTCCGCTCCATGATCGGACTAGTCCGGTCTCTCAATATGAGAGACTCCAGAAACATCAACAGACTAGTCCGGTGGATGCACGGACTAGTCCGGTCTCCCTATAAGTGGGATTCCAGAAAGATGAACGGACTAGTCCGGTCCATGATCGGACTAGTCCGGTGCTTTATGAAAGTTAGGTTAATTTTGATCCCTTACCCTTGCGCAAAGTTGTGAGCTCTTGGAGTGTGTATTTCATACACTCCCTATACATTCAAAATCTAATTTAGTCTTCCAAGCTTTATCAAAGTATCTTGCTTTGAACACCACTTCATTTTTCACCTTTTTGTGTGCACCGAGCTGTTTCACTTGTTTGTCCTGCAATCATCTCAGTGAATTCATTAGGATCTCATATGTTTGTCATCAATTAGCCAAAACCCACAAGTGATATCCTAGATGCACTTACAATCTCCCCCTTTTTGGTGATTGATGACAAATGAGATATCACAATTGTGAATAAAATCTTGATTTTCATAAGGTGTGCACATATGAGAATAATGATAAGTCCACAAAAAGTTTCTCACATATGCACACACCTTATGGTGGGGTGCCTAACAGGTGTGTGATCAACAAGGTGTGATGAAGTAAAGGTAATCAATGATGAGCATAAAGATAATCATCCAAGCAACAATAAGCATCACACATAAGAGAAGAAATAGTGCATTACAAGGTTTTAAAAATAAGTACACATGTCCTTGATCACAAAAACATAAAGACACCAACTACTCTCAAACTATTAGTCTCAATATCTCCTAGTCTCAATCTCTCGCCCTTTGGCATCAAGGCACCAAAAAAAGGGAAAATTTGAGGGGAATCACTCATCGCCACTCTCTCCTTCAGTCTCGGTCCTGTCCTCATCTTCACCACCATCATCATCATTCGCCGGAGTAGACTCCTCCTCAGAGTCCTCGAAGGCGGGCGGGGATCCCACCGGCTCAATCTCCATCTTGTCACAAATAGCTTTGATGTTGGCGTTGACATATTTTTTACGCTTCTTCTGCCTGACTTCAATCTTGCGGCAGCAGGCAAAGATGGAGGTGAGCATTTTGAGCACACCACCGGAGGATTCAGGAGCAGGTGTAGAGCTAGGAGCAGCAGCAGAAGATCTAGTGACATTCACGTCCCGAGTTTGTTTAGTCCTCCTCTCAGCTTCAGGGGATGGAGGTGCATCAGGAGCCGAAGGTAGAGTGTACTCGGTGGGATTTTGTGGTTTCATCCCCGTATGGTGAACATCCTTGATGAACTCAAGTCCAGTCACCTTCTCAATCATGTACATGATGTACGGGGCATACCCGCAAGATCTGTTTGGAGTGATTGAGATGTTCACAATGTCATTGTAGATGTATTCAAAGACATTGAACGGTCTCCTCCCACCAATGACCTTCATTAGGGTCCTCAAAGTTCCTTGAATAGTCCCCGCATCTCCATCTTTTGGGGCTATTGTCTACCTCAAAATTCTGTTGAGGACCAAATAGAAGGGCTTCAAATACTTGATAGTGGGAGCAACATATGGCATCCTTGTGTCATAGAGAAATGTGAGCTCATCCTTCTCCAGGGGTTGCAGATTGTGGATGACTAGATCATGATCCAAGGTGTGCTCAAGGTGGAGAGTCCTTGCAAACTCATCATAAGTAACACTATACTTGGAACCATGGGTCATCCAAGTAAGACTGTCTCCATCACCACGAGCAAAGTAGAGGGTAGAGTAGAATTGGGTGATGACTTCATTGTTCCAGTCATTCTCAAAAGAAAACAGTTCCTTCAATCTGTGCCTCTCCAGGGACTCAACGACCTCACAGAAGGCAGGATACTTCTTTGACTGCATGTACTCGATGTTCACCCATTGACTCTTCACAACGGGATTCTTCATCTTCATGTACACATGCTCGTAGTAGTCGGCATGGAAGTTTCTCCAAAATCTTGGGTCTGAGCATTGTCGAGGTTGAGCATACACATTAACCTGCCTGAAGCTATCGGCAAGCTCACCCCCTTTTTCAGTGAAATCCTTACCTGAGCGCTGCCTGTTGCGGTGACTTGGGTTCTTCATTTTCAGGGGTCCAATGGGACCACTAGCAAGCCCCTTTCCTTTGTTGAGAGTCCTCTTGGGCCCTGAGGAGCTCTCACCAGCTTTTCCTTGGGCCTTCTTCACAACTACCCTCCTTTTCTTGGGCAAGTTGTCGTCAGAGGGTGGAGAGTGCACATTTACATCATGCCTTTTCTTCATGTACCTCTCCTTCGCTCTCTTCACTTTTTCGCGCTCAACTTCTTCATCAACATGGAAGGAGCAGTCATCTGAGCTTGAAGACATCATGCCTAACAAGGAGTTCATGATTTAGATGAGAGTGAACTCAGAATGAAAGTGATGTGAGGATTCAAATGTCAGAGACCGGACTTGTCCGGTTTCAGAGTGCGGACTTGTCCGGTGTACCAGACTAGTCCGTACCTGGGAGCCGGACTAGTCCGGCCTGGCACAAGAACCCTAACAAAACTAGAATCACAACTTCTATCTGAAGGTGCAAATGAGCATGAAGGTGAAAGGAATACATCTCTGAAGCTAATGTACTTCCTTGGAATCAAGAGAAATAAGCTAGAACTAGAAAAGTTGAGAGTTTGACTTTAGGGAGAAATTTATCGAGATTTGAGGATTCGCGTTGAAGGAGCACAAATCTATCCGGATGAGTTTGGAGAGGAGTACCAACTCGTTGAGGGAAGGATTTCCCACGGAGAGAGCTTGGATTTTGAGGGCTCAACTCGAAAATCACCTTTTTGGGGGATAGGGTTTGAGAGGTAAGGGTTCAACTCAAGTGGAGGGAGATTTTGAAACGGTTTTGGGCCGGCTAGCTGCTTATATAGGCGGCCGACTGGACTAGTCCGGTCAGAGGGCGGACTAGTCCAGTGTCCCTAGAAAACCTAGGAAGAGGGACTATCCGGACTAGTCCGGTGGCAAACCTGAATAGTCCGGTGTCACTGGACAAACTAAGTATTTAGAGATAACTAATAGTGATCCAAGGACAAGTTTTGCAAATAATCTTGGTAATTATGACCAGAAAGCAATCAACAATGAAAAATGGTCATAAACTCCAAGATTTCTTCATTAGAATGGTTTTCTTAGGAGAAAAAGAGGTGAGGTGCAGTTTTAGCAATAAAATGTAACATTTGAAGTTTCAACCAGGTGTGCAACGTCTCCAGCCACATTTCGAGAGTCAAGAATGTTAAGCTCATTCCTAAGTTCACAGAACCTTTTCTCATCCAATGGTTTGGTGAAAATATCCGCAAGTTGTTTTTCAGTTCTAACATGTGAAATAGCAATGTCACCTTTTAATGAATGATCTCTAAGAAAAATGATGACGGATATCTATGTGCTTAGTTCTTGAGTGCTCTACCGGGTTGTGTGCAATTTTTATAGCACTTTCATTATCACATAGAAGTGGGATATGGTTAAAATTGTAGCCGTAGTCCCTAAGGGTTTGTCGCATCCAAAGTAATTGGGCGCAACAGCTACCGGCTGCAATATATTATGCTTCTGCTGTGGAAAGGGCAATGGAGTTTTGCTTTTTGGATGGCCAAGATACCAGGGACCTACCAAGAAACTGACAAGTCCCTGACGTGCTCTTTCTATCGACTTTGCATCCTGCATAGTCGGCATCGGAATACCCTATCAAGTTAAATTTGGATCCTTTGGGATACCAAAGGCCCAAGTTGGGTGTGTGCACAAGGTAGCTTAGGATTCTTTTTACAGCAACTAAATGACACTCTTTAGGTGCAGCTTGAAACCTTGCACACAAGCAAACACTAAGGATAATATCTGGCCTAGATGCACATAAGTAAAGTAAAGAGCCAATCATGGACCAATATACCTATTGGTCCACATTTGGACCGTCTTCATTAAGGTCGAGGTGTCCATTTGTGGCCATGGGTGTCTTGATGGGCTTGGCTTTGTCCATATGAATTTATTGAGAATGTCTTGTGTATATTTGGTTTGGCTTATAAATGTACCTTCTCTTAGTTGCTTCACTTGGAATCCCAAGAAGAACTTTAATTCATCCATCATTGACATCTTTAACGTATCTGTAATAATTTTGCTAAACTCTTCACAGAAGGATTTGTTAGTGGATCCAAAAATGATGTCATCGACGTAAATTTGACATACAAATAAATAATCATCACAATGTTTAGTGAAAAGTGTATAGTCAGCTTTGCCAATTTTGAATCCATTTTGAATTAGATAATCTCTAAGACACTCATACCAAGCTCGAGGAGCTTGTTTGAGGCCATAGAGAGCCTTACGCAGTTTGTAGACATGGTTGGGTTATTTCTGGTCTTCGAATCCTGGTGGCTGCTCCACATAAACTTCCTCCTTGATTGGGCCGTTTAAGAAAGCGCTCTTGACGTCCATTTGATACAGCTTAAAATTATGGTGAGTAGCATATGCCAATAAAATACGAATGGACTCAAGTCTAGCTACAGGAGTGAAAGTTTCATCGAAGTCCAAACCTTCGACCTGAGAATAACCTTTGGCCACCAGTCTTGCCTTATTTCTTGTTACTACTCCATGTTCATCTTGCTTGTTCCGAAAGACCCATTTGGTTCCAACTATGTTCGCCTTTGGTCTTTCCACTAGCTCCCATACTTCATTTCTCTTGAAGTTGTTCAGCTCCTCTTGCATTGCAATCACCCAGTCTGGATCCCTTAAGGTTTCTACTACCCTGTATGGTTCCATAAAAGACACAAAAGATAGGATTCACAGAACTTTGCAACTCGAGATCTAGTAGTTACTTCCTTAGCAATATCTCCGATGATATTGTTGACAGGGTGATCTCTTTGCACGCTCTGGTGTACTCTTGGGTGTGGAGCTTGCGTAGTTGCTTGTTCTTCATTTTCTTCAGGTGCATTGTCTCCCCCTAGATCATTGTTTCCATGATAGTCCTGATCTTCTTGATTTTCCTCCTCTTGATCTTGTGCAAGAGCTCCCCCTTGATCATTGCCTCTGTGGTGAGGTTCATCTTTTGCATTTGAGTCGAATGTTTGCTCTTGTTGTAAGATATCACCAAGTCCCATTTTCTTTAGTGCTTCATATGGAGCTTCCTCTTTATCTAGCACACACTTATCAACTTGCTCCACTTGTGAGCCGTTAGATTCATCGAACACTACGTCACGTGCTACTTCAACAAGGCCGGACACCTTGTTGAAGACACGATAGGCGTAGGCATTCGACTCATATCCGAGCAAGAATCCTTCATCGGACTTTGAAGCGCACTTCGAGGCCCTTGGTTTCTTGTTCAGAATAAAACATTTGCAACCAAAAACTTTAAAATAAGAAACATTAGGCTTTTTACCGGTAAGGAGCTCATATGGAGTTTTCTTCAGTAGTCGATGGAGATACAGTCGATTTGTGGCATGGCAAGCGGTGTTCACCGCTTCTGCCCAAAAACGATCTGATATCTTGTATTCATCCAACATAGTTCTCGCCATTTCGATTAATGTTATGTTCTTCCTTTCGGCCACTCCATTTTGTTGAGGGGAGTAGGGCGCCGAGAATTCATGCTTTATCCCTTCTCCATCGAGAAACTCCTCAACTTGGAGGTTCTTGAATTCTGTCCTGTTGTCACTTCTGATATTCTTTATGGTTGATGAGAATTCGTTCTGAGCTCTTTTCAAGAACTTCTTGAGGATCCCCTGAGTTTCGCCGATGCTGATGTACGAAACTGGACCAAAGAGATCCATGTGGAGAAGTTCCAGCGGTCTTGCGGTAGTCATCACATTCCTGGCGGGGTGTGGTGCTCCGACTTGTTTTCCTGCTTGACACGCGCTGCATGGCCTGTCTTTTTCAAAAACCACATCCTTAAGACTACGGATGTGACCACCTTTTAGAAGTTTCTGCCGATTTCTTATCCCAACATGGGCTAGCCGTCTATGCCACAGCCATCCCATGTTGGTCTTAGCAACCAAGCAAGTGTTGAGTTCGGCTTTATCTTTGTTGAAGTCAACTAGATAAAGCTTGCCCTTCAACATTCCCTTGAATGCAATCGAGCCATCGCTTCTTATAAAAACAGTCAACCCTCATTAGTGAATAAACAGTTGTAACCTTTGTCGCATAGTTGGGATATTAACAAAAGGTTATAATCTAGAGAATCTACATGTAAAACATTTGATAAGGTATGTTGAGAGGATATTTCAATGTTACTGCTACCAAGGACCTTTCCTTGGCTGTTGTCTCCAAAGTATATGCCTTCACCTGGATCCTTGTTGTACTCGTACTATACAAACATACCTCTCTCTCCGGTCATGTGATTTGTGCATCCGCTATCAAGTACCCATTTTGTTCCACTGGAGGAGTAAGCCTGCAAAAAGAATTATTTCTTGGTTTTAGGTACCCAAGCTTGCTTGGGTCCTCTCAGATTAGTCACAAGAGTCTTGGGCACCCACACACAAGTTTTCAAGTTCTTGTGCCATGGCCCTGTATATTTTGCAATTACTTTCCCATATTTGGCTTTCATAAGAACATAAGAAGCGTTAAATGTATGAAACAATATTTGGGATTCAGATTTATGGGATTTTTCCTTAACAAAGACAATTCTATTCTTAGCATGATTGGAAGTAGACATGTGTTTGTTCTTATCAAAACCAATGCCATCTTTGACATTAGGAGGTCTAGTGACCATATATGCACTGCGTGCATATTTGATCTTCTCCTTATCAAAGATGACGCTTGGAGGGGCATGCATATTATGAGAGGTTGAAGCATTAGTAATAGTGTTCTTCTTACTAGAGAAAGTGCAAGTTCCGATTGTTGTCGAACTTATATCTTTGGAGGAAGAGCTCTTGGAGGAAGAGGAGTCACTTTGCTTGAGCGACTCGACTTGAACCTCAAGGATCTTGTTAGCTTTTGACAAGTTAGCAAGTTCTTCCTTGATTGCAATATGCGAGTCTTCTAGCTTTGAGTAAGTTTCCTTACTCAAGGCTAGCTCAGCTTCAAGTGACTCGTTCTTCTCTCTTTCAAGCTCGAGAAGCTTTTCAACTTCTTGATATCTCTTCCTTTCACGGATGAGCATATCTTCTTGTCGGTCAAGAAGTTCTTCCTTTTCAAAGATTTCGTTCGACAACATTTCCATTTTCTTTAGAGCAATTTTACTTATTTCTCTAAACATTTCTTCATTATCACTAGAGCTGTCAAAGTCATCAATAGAGGAATTTAGCATAGTAGGAGTGAGCCGTACCTTTTTCTTGCCTTCCTTAGCCATAAGGCAAGTATGGTTGTTCATGTCCCATCCTCCCATGTTTGGAAAGAGTGTGGCCTTCATAGTAGGTTTCTTGATTGCGATAGTAGCCATCTCTTCTTCTTCATCGGAGGAGGACTCATCGTTTGAGTCCCACTCCTTGCCAATGTGAGCTTGATGTGTTTGTCTTCTTTTTATGAAAATTTTCTTTTCTTGAGATCTTGTTTCCTTCTTCTTTTTGTTTTCTTCATAAGGGCAGTCCACCATGAAGTGACCATACTCTCCGCAGTTGTAGAAAGTGCGTCGAGCCATGGATTTTCCTTTATCTTTGCTTTTGCCTTCATTTGAGTTGTTGCCGTGTCTTCTTTTCATCATTCGCTTGAAATTCTTGATAAAGAGTACCATTTCTTCATCATCAAGATCGGTGCTCTCGTCACTCGTATGTCCATCGTCTTGATCTTCACGAGCTTCTTTGAGTTTGGGTCGGCATGTAGCTTTGAGAGCAACCTCCTTCTTTTTGGAGGAAGTGAGTTCGGCCAAGTCTTTTACGTATTGTGCCTCTTTCTCCATCATTTCATGGTTTATGATCTTTCCCAAAAACTCATCGGGAGTCATTTTGTGAAACCCGGGGCTTTCTCTAATCATTGAGCAAAGTGTCACATTTCTTCTCATGAAGACTCTAATCATTCTCTTGACTACCTCGTGATCCGTCCATTTCTTACTTCCATAGGCACGTATCTTGTTGATGAGTGCCTTCATCCGGTTGTACATGTCTTGAGGTGATTCGCCTTCTTCAATAGCGAATCTCCCCAACTCTCCTTCAAGCATTTCGATTTTTGCTTCACGAACCGATCTATTCCCTTCGTGAGCTGTCTTGAGTGTATCCCAGATTTCGTTTGCACTTTCTAAGCCATCAATCTTGTTGAATTCCTCTCTGCTTAGTGATGATGTGATCACGGCGATAGCTTATGCATTTCTGTGAATCTCTTGTTCTTGTTCTGGGGTGAGTTCTTCATCTGTGTCTAGGATGTCAATGATAGTGCAAAAAATGTGACATAGACTAGGATTTAGAGATATTAGATGCATCTTCATGTTGTACTTCCACATTTTATAGTCGCTTCCGTAAAATTGTGGAGGTTTTCCCATTGGAATGGAAATATAATGGTTGTTTGAATTGAGACGGTTGTAGTTGTAAGGCTGTCGGGAGTATTCGTGATGACCACTCCCCGTCGTCTTGTCTTCTTCTTTTCCCTTTTGTCCTAGAAATTTCTTCCTCAGAAGTGCTTTCAATTGTTGCACTTCTTCATCATTGTGTGGGCTCTCTTTCAGCACATCAAAAGTTTTAGTTTCTTGTTCCTCCTCATTGATGTTCATCTTCGAGACATCGTTGTTCTTCTCAGAGGCCATTGATCTCTCCGAGGTGTGAGTCTCGTTGGTGGAGAACCTTGCTTTGATACCAATTGAATGTGGCGTAGAGGGGGGGGGTGAATAGGCCTTTTGAATTCCCTGCACACTTAATAGAATCGTCAAATTTTTGTTGGCCGGACAAGTCCGGTTGTGTGGACGGACTTGTTCGGTGTGCTAAAAATATGTGTGTTGATCAAGTGTTGATTGGGAATCTAAGTTTCTTTAGCAGCGGAAATGAGAACAACTGATATTTTTATTTGAGATTAATATAGGAATGCAGTTAAAACTTATAATTGCCTTAGGTTGATGTTTTAGCACTTAGGTGATCTAGTGAACAAAATTCAAATGAAATAAGGCACAAGACACACGAATTTTTCCCGAGGTTCGATCTCACCAAGAGATCTACGTCCTCGTTGAGGAAGCTCACACAGAGCCGGGTCTCCAACCCTTTCCCTCTTCAAGTCACCACGAAGGCCAACTTGATCTCACTATCACGGGTAATCACCAGGTTTGTGGGGCAACCTCACACGTTGAAGGCTCCCACGAGAATTACAACAAAGAAGTGATCAAATACACTCAAAAGTATTACAAAGCAGAGTATGAGTGTAGAAAGATCAAACCCCAAGAGCTCGCAATTGAAGAACGACGATCTCCCAAGCTCGAATCCAAGTGTTCAATTGATTTCACTCTTTTTGCACTTTAGATGTGTGGGGAGATGTGTTTTGGGCTCTTGGGATGAAGTGGCGGCGCTAGGGTTTGCTCTTTGATCAGTATTCGACGTGTGTGTTAATAGGAAAGCCGTGGACTCTCTATTTATAGGGTTCCCAAAAGCTAGCCGTTGAAAAACCCTAACACCAGAATAGTCTGGTGCAAGTCCGGACTTGTCTGGTCTCAATGTGTTTTGAGGTCCAGAAAGTCTGCCGGACTAGTACGGTCCAAGCTCGGACTAGTCCGGTTCTATGTGTAGGTGACTCCAGAAAGTTCATCGGACTAGTCCGCGGACCAGTCCGACCTCCACGAATGGGAGATTCCAGAAAGTTCAACGGACTAGTCCGGTCCATGATCGGACTAGTCCGGTCCCTCAATATGAGAGACTCCAGAAACATCAACGGACTAGTCCGGTGGATGCACAGACTAGTCCAGTCTCCCAAAGTGGGATTCCAGAAAGATGAACGGACTAGTCCAGTCCATGATCGGACTAGTCCGGTGCTTTGTGAAAGTTAGGTCAATTTTAATCCCTTACCCTCGCGCAAAGTTGTGAGCTCTTGGAGTGTGTCTTTCATACACTCCCTATACATTCAAAATCTAATTTAGTCTTCCAAGCTTTATCAAAGTATCTTGCTTTGAACACCACTTCATTTTTCACCTTTTTGTGTGCACTGAGCTGTTTCACTTGTTTGTCCTGCAATCATCTAAGTGAATTCATTAGGATCTCATATGTTTGTCATCAATTAGCCGAAACCCACAAGGGATATCCTAGATGCACTTACACACCTACTTTTGCTCAAGCCACAGATCCTATGGAAGCTGATGATTGGCTGAAATCTATGGAGAAAAAGCTCGCTATTGTGCAATGCAGTGACAGTGAGAAGGTTCTCTTTGCTTTCCATCAACTAGTTGGAGCAGCTGCGGATTGGTGGGACTCTCTTTTCAGTGCCCATGAAAATCAGGAGAGGATCACTTGGGCTGAATTCAAAGAGAAATTATGTTCTCACTTTGTTCCTTAAGGTGTTATGATCCTAAAGAGGCAGTAATTTAAAAACCTAAGACAGGGGAAGTCAAGTGTGAGTATGTATCTCAATAAATTAACTCAACTCTTAAGGTATGCTCCAGAGGATGTCAACCAGGAAAGCCATAAGCAATATTTGTTTATTAGGGCCTAACAATAAGATTCAAGTCGAATTGCTCAAATGTGACTATGCAAATTTCCAGAAGCTTATGGACAAAGCTATTGTTGTTGAGAACAATGTTCGCGAGATGGAGCTAGATAACAAGAGGAAGGTGCCATATCAAGGACGGCCACAAGGAAGCAATGTTTGCTGCTGCTTTGCACCACCAAGTGCACCATACTACAACCCCTCTGCTCCTACATATCGCACTGCTGTTCCACCGCGCCCAGCTCAACCAATGCAGCAATGCCCTGCCATGGAAGATCTTCGCCCTCCAATGCCTCATGCACCTCGCACCAACTTTCCTACTAATGCTCAAAATCAAGTTCGTCCAAACAATTCTGGTGCAGCAAGGTCATGCTATTCCTGTGGTGAGGTCGCACACTTTGCATCTCAATGTCCTAAGTCAGGCCTTGGTCAAGGGAACAATTGTCCAAGACAGAACCTAAGACCAAATGAAGGAGCGTCAGAGGGCAACTGTGGACTGCAGAATTTTGTTCCTGGCAAGGTGAACCATGTATCTACGAAGGAAGCCCAACAAGCGTATGACGTGGTGATTGGTATGTTTCTCGTAAACTCTAAACCAGCTATTCCAACTTAAGTAACCAATGCCAGTAATAATAATCCATAACCATCTCATGACTACTCATAAATCTCATTTTCATCAATTCCATATACCAAAACCAATTAATTAACCAATACCAACTTCCAATTCAATTCCAGCCATTAAACCAATTCAAGGTCCACAACTCTAATCATGTGAGGGTCCAGGTTGCTCATAACCGGGACCACGACTATCATGGTAGTTTTAAAACACACTCTGCAAAGGTTGTACCACTTTACCCACAAGTTCATGATTTCATCACCTTTCGATGACTAAGGAATCTCAATTATGTCATCTCACACTTCCTTTGGTGTGTGGCCAAGAGATCTTAAAATAGCCCGTACAAAGTGATTACTAGCATATTTAGAACCCACTGAGGTTTCACCGTTGGTGATGTCTCCAACTGAGCACATCCAACCAAGGGACCCCTCTTGAGCCATTCGAATCCTAGGGTAGTCCCACTATCACTACAAACCCATCCGACTACCCCTTCTCGAGCATTCTAAATGGTCCAAATAGTGCTGGCAAAACACTAATTAGTCAGCTAAGCCGCACCCATACTTGGTCCTGTGGTGGCACTGTAAATCCTTGATGATCGCTCCACGAACCGGTCCTTAGATCTAAAGCAAGCAAAACCACCGATAGGGTCCAACCCATTCCACATAACCGGCTTGCTTAGATCCCTAGGCACCATGTTTCTAAAGGGTCATTAATATCAAATTCCACCATTCATGTGTTCAATAGTTCATAATTAGGTAGTACGACTGTTTCCCAAACCCAATTAAGTATAGCAAAGCAAAAAAGTTTAAAATACCCTTCCAGAATCTCTACATTGTGTTCAAGTGACAAGGTGTTCATACAAAACTAGTAAAATTCTACAATTAATATTTTTCATCAATTGAAACAAGCATGCAATTTTGCAAACAAAACATTTAAAAGGCTAGATCAAAATGATCAAGGACAATTGCCTTGCTCTTGAGCGTGATTTGGATCAAAGGCTTCGAAGTTCTGATTTTGCAGGTCTTCGAAAGCACCCTCTACAGCAAGACCTTCTATTCTGTGCGACAAACATGCAATATAATAATTACAATCAAATAATGCTCATATATT
Organism: Tuctoria greenei; assembly: GCA_036927565.1. Lineage (NCBI taxonomy): Eukaryota > Viridiplantae > Streptophyta > Magnoliopsida > Poales > Poaceae > Tuctoria > Tuctoria greenei. The sequence goes on along the minus strand of JAYESD010000002.1, from coordinate 163,006,149 downwards.
ACTCAATATGCCATGATATGCATGTGTTGTGCAATTGTAAAGTAAAACTTGTTAATTAGTTGTTATTAATGTTTACTAACTAGTTATAATGGTTTCTAACAAGTTTGAACAAGTTTCGAATTGATTTGAGTAAAATTGGATTCAATTCAGCATTTAACAGATTCAGACACTGGACTAGTGCACTTGTAAGGGCCGAACTAGTCTGCCCTGTCTAGAACTGCAAAAAAATAGGGTTTTTCGAACAGCGGGGTTTTAGGGTTGAATTCATGTGGAAACTTGGATTTAGAGGGTGTACATGTCTAGAAATCCAAGGGTCGAAGATGGGATGCAAAGCTTGAATCTTGACGTCTAGAGCTTGATGAAGTTGAGTTGATGAAGGTTTGATGATGAAGAACGTCATTGTCGAAAAGTTGATGAAGATCGATCTTGATTGAGCCTTCTCCCTCTTCTCCTCCTTCTCCTTGCTCCAGGGCTCCCTCTTGATAGCGGCACACGATCAAGGAACGACAGCGAGGGTTTCTCTCTAAGGTTGGAGAGGCAAGGGTATTGGGTTGTTTATATAGGGATGGAAAGGTATGGTTTTGGGGTGAATTCCAAGTGGATTTTGGTGGGGGACGTGTAGGGGCTGAGGTGAGGTCCACTTTGGCTCCTCTGAGGTTGGGCCCAAAGTTTTTGGGCCCAATTAAGGCAATTACACAATAACCAATCGTGGAAGAATAATATAATTCGAGTGGAATTCAGCAGGCCGGACTAGTCCGCAAGAGGGACGGGACAAGTCCGTTTGGCAACAAAAAGGTTTTCTGACAAGTCCGGTATTTGTAGCCAGACAAGTCCAGGGTTGTAAAACCAAAGACTTTCAGGCTAAAAATTGGACCAAATTGGACTAGTCTGCTTGGAATCTGACAAGTCCGGGGAAACATGAGAAGCTCAACAGAACTAGTTCGTGCATTGGGCCGGACAAGTCCGTAGTCCTAAATAACTGAATTCTGAAACAGAGAGGGATGTTGGACTAGTCCGGTTTAGGGCCGGACAAGTCCGTGTCCCGACGAACTTAAATTCCTAATTAAGCCTAAATTCATTTTAATCTGGTTCCATTTAGGTTTGCTTAATGTTGAACATGTATGAGGATGCATGCAATGCATTATGCATGAAAATGAGGGTGTTACAAACCTATCCCCTTTAAAATGAATCTCTCCCTCGAGATTCGACGTGGAAGGTAAGAGATAGGAAAATTTCTTCTTTAGATCTTCTTCCAGCTCCCAAGTCACTTCCGATTCTTTATGATGCTTCCATTGCACTTTGCACCATCTAATCACCTTATTCCTTGTAACCCTTTCCTTGGTGTCCAAAATTTTGACACGTTGATCGTCATAAGTCAAAACTTCCTTAAGCTCCAATTTCCCCATTGGCACTTGCTCTTCTGGGACCCTCAAGCATTTCTTGAGTTGAGAAACATGAAACACAATGTGAACATTGGAAAGATGTGTAGGCATTTCCAATTTATATGCTACTTCTCTTCATTTGTCCAAAATCTTGAATGGCCCAATATAGCGAGGTGCCAACTTGCCTTTGATGTTAAACCGCTTATGACCTTGCATAGGCAACACTTTAAGGTATACGAAGTCTCCCACCTCAAAAGACAGGCTTCTTCATCTATTATCCGCGTAACCCTTTTGTCTTGATTGGGCAGCTCTCAAATTCTCGTGGATTGTCTGGACATGCTTTTTGGCATCCTGTATTACATCAGGTCCAAACACTTGAGTTTCTCCTGTTTCATTCCAAAACAAGGGTATTCTACACCTTCTCCCATACAATGCTTCATATGGTGACATCTTCAAACTTTCATGATAACCGTTGTTGCAGGAGAACTCAACATATGGCAGACTTTTATCTCAACTTCCTCCATACTTTAACGCACAAGCTCTTAACATGTCCTCCAATATCTAATTCATTCTCTCAGCCTGTCCATCCGTTTGAGAGTGATATGCAGAACTGGTATTCAATTCAGTTCCCTTTGATTCGTGCAGCTTCTGTTAGAACCTTGAGGTAAATTGAGAACCTCTATCAGACATTATCTTCTTGGGCACTCTGTATAAACACACTATTCTTCCCATGTACAATTCTGGCAACTTTCCTCCACTATAGGTAGTCTTGACAGAAATAAAATGCGCTGATTTTGTCAATCGATCCACAATAACCATATTGAATCATATCCTGCTGAAGTGCGAGGTAAACCAAATATGAAATCCATACCAACCTCTTCCCACTTCCATTCTGAAATCTTCAAAGGCTGCAATAATCATGCTAGCCTTTGATGTTCAACTTTTACTCGTTGGCACACATCACATAATGTGACATATTCAGATATGTCCCTTTTCATACCATCCCACCAATACCGTGTCTTCAGATCCTTGTACATCTTCGCACAGTCAGGATGGATGGAGTAAATTGAGTCATGTGCCTCCTTTAATATCAACCGTCGGAGATGCTCCTCATTCGGCACAACAATCCGCTTTCTAAGCCATGAAGTACCTTGGTCGTCATCATCAAATCTGAATTCTCTCCCTTCTTGGGTCCTTCCCTTGATTTTCTGGATTTCCTTGTCCTTCGTCTGACCTTCTCTTATTTCTTGCTTTAGGGTCGGATTCACTTCCATTGCTCCCATCTCATTCACAAATCCAAGATTTAACCGTTCAAACTCCTTGCATAGCTCGAATGACAACTCTTGAACAGTGAGTTGGTGGCTTGCTCCCTTTCAACTCAAAGCATCAGCCACTACGTTGGTTTTTCTTGGATGATAATTGATTCCCACATCATAATCCTTAATGAGTTCCAACCATCATCGTTGCCTCAAATTCATATCCGTTTGCGTGAATATGTACTTGAGACTCTTATGATCCGTGTAAATCTCGCATTTGTGACCAAGGACATAATGTCTCAAAATCTTCAACACATGCACTACAGCTGCAAGCTCGAGATCATGCGTCAGATAATTCTGCTCGTGTTTCTTCAGCTGGCTGGATGCATAAGCTACTACTCGGCCTTCTTTCATCAATACACAACCAAGTCCTTGTCTTGAAGCGTCGAAATAGATATCAAAGCTCTTGCTCACATCCAGCAATACCAACACAAGTGATGTTGTTAATCTCTTTTTCAACTCCTCAAAACTGTTCTGACAAGCTTGAGTCCACTTGAAAGGCTTCTCCTTCATTAACAGCTCAGTCATGGGCTTCGCTATCTTGGAAAAGTCCTTGATGAACCGACGGTAATATTCGGCCATTCCCAGAAAACTCCTTATCTCCTTCATGTTCTATGACTGTTTCATTTTAGCACATCTCCATCCTTTCTTGGGTTGACTGACAATCCTCCTCCTAATATGACATGGCCTAGGAATGATATCTCTCTCAACCAGAATTGGCACATGTTAAACTTGGCATACAACTGATGCTCTCGCAATTTATGTAACGTCAAACTTAGATGCTCTTCGTGCTCTTCTTCACTCTTCGAGTAGATCATGATGTCATCAATGAACACTACTACGAACTTATCCAAATACTGTATGAAAACCTTGTTCATAAGATACATAAAGTATGCGGGTGCATTAGTCAATCCAAATGACATGACCGTGTACTCATAGGATCCATACCGTGTCCTGAAAGTTGTTTTTGGTATGTCTGATGGTCTAATCTTCATTTGGAAATATCCCGACCGAAGATCAATCTTAGAAAATATTCTAGCTCCCTTCATTTGGTCGAACAGATCCTCTATGTGGGGCAGCGTGTACTTATTCTTGATCGTCACCTTGTTGAGAGACCGGTAATCCACGCACACTCTTTGGCATCCATCTTTCTTATCTATGAAAAGCACTGCGACACCTCATGGCGACGAACTTGGGCATATGAAACCCTTTGCTAACTGCTCTTGAATCTGCTTCTTGAGCTCTACTAATTCCTTAGGAGGCATCCTATATGGCCTATTTGCTATAGGTGCAGTTCCAGGTATTAAATCAATGACGAACTCGATATTGCGATCGGGTGGCATACCTGGCAATTCTTCAGGAAACACATCTGGGTACTCGCGAACACTTGGAATTTCCTCCAAGGTTACTCCTTCTGCATGATTTACCATTGCCTTCTCGGTTGTCGGCTGAACTGCCTTGAATTCTATACTTACTCCTTCTTCATTTGTCAAATGCACTCTCTTAGTGGTGCACTGAATCACTCTGTTATGCTTCCTTAGCCAATCCATTCCAAGTATGATATCCAAGCCTTGAGAATTCAGGACTATAAGGTTGGCGAGGAAATCTACCCCCTTATGGAAATACTTACTTTTGGACATACTATATTCGTCCTCATCCCACCTCCTGGAGATTTAACCAACATGGTATACTTCAAGTATGATATGGGCATGCTATGCTTTGCGACAAACTTTGATGATATGAATGAATGGGATGCTTCAAAATCAAATAATATAGTAGCGAGGTTCAAGTTTGCGAGAAACATACCAATCACAACATCTTTAGCTTGATGAGCCTCTTCTGCAGATACATGGTTCACCTTGCCACGAGCGAAATTCTGCGGTCCTTGGTTTCCTTGAGTTGTTCCTCCATTGGGCCTAGGATTCTGCCTTGGAGCATTGTTCATCTGACCTTGTCCTGATCTTGGGCATTGATTTGCAAAATGTCCTGCTTGACCATAATTATAGCAAGTATTTCCATTAGTGGCGCCAAAAAAGTTATGGCGAGGATGATTTTGAGAATAGACAGGCATATTTGGGCGTGGAGCAGGCTGCATGGATAAGTGAGCTGCTTGCATGAGCGGGCGTTGCTGCATTGGTTGTTGCGGTCACGATGGATAAGCAGGGCGTTATGCAGCAGCAGACGGGTTGTATTATGTTGCAGCAGGCGGTGCATAGCGAGGATGGATGTTGCTTCCTTGTGGCTGTTCCTTGTATGGCATTTTTCTCTTGTGGTCTAGTTTCATCTCATGAATCTAGTTCTCAACAACAATGGCCTTGTCAACCAGCTTCTGAAAATTTGCATAATCAGCATTGAGCAACTGAATTTGAATTTCATTGTTGAGACCCCTCATGAACAGATATTGCTTCCTGCTATCAGTGCTGATGTCCTTTGGAGCATATCTGGACAGTTAAGTGAATTTATAAAGATACTGACTCACACTCATCCTTCCTTGCCTGAGGTTTTCAAATTCTTGTCTTCTTAGTATCATGACTCTCTCTGGCACATAGTGAGAACAAAACTTCTCCTTGAATTCAGCCCGGGTGATTCTCTCTTGATTTTCATGGGCATTGCAAAGGGATTCCCACTAGTTTGCAGCAGCTCCAATCAACTGGTGTGAGGCAAAAAGAACCTTTTCTCTATCAGTGCACTGGACAATAACAAGTTTCTTCTCTATGGACTTTAGTCAATCATCAGCTTCCATAGGGTCTGTTGCTTGAGAAAAAGTAGGTGGCCTGGTCCTCATGAACTCTCCCAAATGGTTGTTGGGTGGCGGGGTGGTGGTGGTGGAGGCATGTGCGGCTGATTGATATAGCCAGCTTGCAGCTGTCCCATTGTCTGTATCATGGTCTGCATGAGCTGGTTCTGCATCGCCAACAACTGCTCAAGGTTGATAGCTCCATGTGCAGGTCCCTCGTTGTTCTGGGGTGATTCATTGTTCTCCTCCTAACCATTGGCGTTCTTTTGGTTGCGGGTCCTCGGCATCTGTTGGTGAAAGAGTAGTAGAGACGGAAGAATTCAGGATTTGAAAAGAAACGCACCAGCTATATGCATCAAGGTATGTGATACCAAACAACTCCTTTAATACTAATAACCCTATTAAAGGATGTGGAGAAGGATCCAACAACTCTCTACTATGTGCGGATGTGGACAAAACACTAGACATCCCACAACTTGCATAAAGCACACAAGCACAAGCACACACCACGAAAATTCAGCACACCATACTAAACATGACAAAGACGATCTAAATGCTTTTCTAACTTCTAAACAGGAGACGTAGACTTAATTATGTGAGCCGTGGCTGTCCTGGACGTGAGGTGGCGAAGGCAACGGTGATGGTGAGGCATACATGGGCGCACGCCAGGGTGAGTTGGTCGTCCATGTAGGCGCTAGGGAGGTAGCTACACCATTGGCCTCCACTGTGGCACGAACTTCCTCTTGTTCTCCATGATGAACTGTGACACCTGGTTCCGAATATAAACCATGTATAGCGTATATGTGTGCCCAAGACGTTCATCACACATACACAGATGCATCACAAAAGATATACAGAATTTAACCACGTCTCAAATAGTAAATAATTACCTTATCACAATAATCTAATGGTTCATGAATGACAAGACTCTAATTATTGCAGTAGGAAATAAACTAAGTAGCACGACTCCATTCCATAGGCAATTGACGGCGGTACGCAACCTAGTACTCCACGTGATCCTCGGGGTACTTCCAAGTGTCTCATGTAGCTGTTGGTGGGGGAACTGCAAGGGTGAGTACGTGTCGTACTCAGCAAGTGTGGGAATAGATGACATGTAGATAAATAGAAGGATGGAAATAAAATGGCTAATTGCAGAAAAGTACATTTCATAAACATGTAAAATCATCCTATTATGTCTATGTGATATTAATTCCCATCGAGTCCCTATTAATCATTATAATCCATATCCATCATTCTCATTTACCATCATATTTCACTTATACCAAACTAACAATTAATATCATCACCATATATCAAATTCATATCCTTCCATAATCTGACTATACTCATGTGACAAACCAAACCCTACCAAAATCTCAAATTCAATTCTAATCATGGAATTTGTCCAGGTGATCGTGACAGGAGCACGGCTATCATGATAGCTTTTACACTCTACAAAGGTTGTACCACATTACCCACATGTTTGTGATTTCGTCACCTTTCGGTGACTAAAGAACTTCTATTATGCCTTATCACACTTTCATAGGTGTGTGGCCAAGAGATCACAAAATAGCCTTTCAAAATGGACTACTAGTTTGCACGGACCCACTAAGGTTTCACCAGTAGGCTTGAATCTCCATTCTTCCACCCACGGGCCCCCTCGTGTGCCATTGCGGATCCCATGGTATCCCTACTCGACTCCCATTCCTCACGCCATCCAATTGTCCATACAATACTAGCAGCACACCTAATTATTCAGCTACGCCGCATCCATACTTGGCCTTGTGGTGGCAATGTTGTCCTCGCATATTCTCGCATGAACTGGTCCTTAGATCTAAGGCAAGCAAAAACCGTACCATCAAACCCATTCCACTATGCCATGCTTGCTTAGATCACCTAAGTTCCATGTTGCCAAATTAATCATCATTCAATTACCATCCCAATTTCTCATAATTAAAGTTCTCAGGTATATTATTTATGTTACCCATAACCCGTGTAGCAACACGGTGCAAAAATAAAAATACTCATACCCAACTCATCATGTATATCCCGACGACAAGAGGCGGCATACACGCTAGTAAACTCCTACGTATCAGTTTCCCATCATATTGACATGAGCATGCAATTTCGCAAACAATACATTCAATAAAACGGGATCAATATGATCAAGGAAAAATGCCTTGTTCCGACGGGTTGGCTTGCTCAAGAGCTTCAAAGTCTTGGTTCTGGAAATCCTCGTATACGGTTTCTTGAGCAGGTCCCTCTACTCGCGATCATACACATACAAGAAAACACATACGAAACAACACAATGCACACTTATTAATCAATATGCAATGACATGAATGCATGCAATGTTCGATAATTAATTATCTACGGTTGTTTATTAATTAGATGCAACTAGTTCATATGTGTTCATGCGAGTCTACGGGGGTTTTAACAATAATTAGAGTTGATAAAATAAAATAGATGTAGATGCAACTACAATTTTATTCAGGATATTAGATCTATTACATCGCTAAATTTTGTCTCGGAAAATGTGTCCTACTGTAGGTGCAGCGGCTTCAAAGGTCGCCGGACAGAGGCATAGCGTAGATGAAGTAGACGGTGCAGTGATCCTCCAACGTCATGATGATGGCGATGCAACAATCTCTGTTGGACGGCGGCTCCTTCGTTCTCTTCCTCTTCTTCTTCTTCTTCTCTTTTCTCTCCTTCTTTTCCTCCTTGCCGCGGCCTCCCATTTTCTTGCCCAATGGTTAGGGTTTATTTCTTTTTCTCCTGGCGCCGTTGGGACTTACGATAGCTGGTGTTGAAAACCCGGGGCCGTGCGGCTCCTTATATAGCCGGGCCATGCACGGGAGTCCTAGTGCACCACGGTACGCGAAGCCCCCAACAGGCTTAGCCTCGGCCCGCCGAGCGCGCTGGTGCGCGTGGAGAGGCCCGGCTCGGGCACGCCCGGGCGCCAGGACGAGTCCCGCTTGGGTTCCCGGAACCTTCCGTGAATGGAAGGGAAGCTTCCCCCGGAAACTTCCTAAAGGTTCCAAAAATTCTTTTTTTTTCTTTATAGATTTTATATGTATTTGTTTTATATTTTTGATATATTTTCCATTTATTTATATTTATTTTTCTAATATATACTTTATATTCTAATTCACTTTTCTTATTACCTACACATATTTATATATATGTTTTATCTTTTATTTTTCTTCTCTTTGTTCTACTAATGTTTTATGCATGAGAATGTATGCAATGCATGATGCTCAAAATGAGGGTGTTACAAACCTAGCCCCTTAAAATGAATCTCGCCCTCAAGATTCAATAGTGTGGAGAAAAGAGGAGGGAATTCTGCCTTGAGGTCTTTTCACGTTCCCACGTAGATTCGGCTTCCGTATGGTGGTTCCATTGCACTTTGCACCAACGAACTTTCTTGTTCCTCGTGACTCTTTCCTTCATATCCAAGATTTTGATCGGTTGCTCGACATAGGTCAAATCCTCTTGATGTTCTAGATCCTCAATAGGCACCTATTCTTATGGCACTCTAAGATACTTCTTGTGATGACACACGTGAAATACGTCGTGTACATTGGAGAGATGCGCCGGCATCTCAAGTCAATAAGCTACCTCTCCTCGCTTTTCCAAAGTCTTAGATGGCCTGATGTTACGAGGTGCCAATTTTCTTTTAACGTTAAACCGCCGTTGACCTCAGACAGGTGACACTTTGAGGTATACGAAATCTCCAACTTCAAACGAAAGATTCCTCCGTCTATTATCCGCATAGCCTTTTTGTCGAGACTGGGCAGCCCTTAGGTCTTCACGTATTATTTGAACTTGCCTTTCAGCGTCTTGTAACACATCAGGACCAAATACTTGATTCTCTTCTGTCTCATTTCAAAACAAAGGTATCCTACACTTCCTTCGTATAGTGCTTCATAATGTGACATTTTCAAACTGGCTTGGTAGCTCTTGTTGTACGAGAATTCGGCATATGGTTAACTCTTGTCCCAGCTATGTCCATGTTTCAAGGTGCAGGCTCTCTGATGAACCAAACAGGTACAGGGGATGCCCTATCTTTTGATGAGAGATGTTGGTGGTGAACGAATTTGGTGGAGGTCGACGTTGGCTGCCCGACTACCACAACCATAATTGTGTGGCGCCTTGAGCGACAGTGGCACCGTCTTCTGATAACTACAATTTGGATGGCGGTCGGCGTTGTGCTACCCGACCACAACAACCACATGGGTGTTGCACCTTAGCGATAGTTACACCAGCTCATGTTGTCGTTGTTCTTGTCATGCCAAGAATAGCCTTGAACCTGCAAGCAATCGAAGAACAAGCAAGAACAAGATAACAAGCAAACACTCATGGGTGTGATAAGTTGGGGTTTTGATTAAAGTAATCAGAAGGTCTCATCAACACTTGCGTTACAAAGAAGTATCAATGTCTAAACTTACAGAAAACAAAATCCAAGTTCTTCCCATGGCTGCTAGTTGCTTATATAGAGGAGAAGACAACAACTCGGGATGGAGTCACGAGTCTTGTTCGGCCTTTCTGGGCAGCTCAAACTTGATCTGCCTTTGATTATTGATCCAATGGGAAGTAGACTAAGATACCTTTCCAGCAAGTACTTATTTACATTAAACAACATTGGGAGTTGTAAGTTATGCCCCTTTTAAGCTGGTTCTCGCTGCAGTTACGAGGACCCCTCGGGTGGAGCAGTCTTCATTGCATTAATCCCTCCATTCCTCCTAGCTGGATCAATTCCCAAGCATCTAACAATAACAACGTAATCAAAAAGCTTTAATAGTTTTCCATTTGAAGGATAATTAGTTTGAACAGCCATGAATGGATTCACCTGATAATTAAGTTCACGTGGACGAGCGCGTGTCACACTACTACAAAAAGTATTTCTACAGTCGGTCCTAAACATATTATTACAGGCGGATTTGAAAACTGCATGTAAGCAAGAGCCTGTAAAAATAGCCTATTATCACAGACGATTACAAAAACCGCCTGTGAAAATGTATTATCACAGGCGGTTTTTTACCACCAACCGCCTGTGAAAATAAATTATCACAGAAGTTTTTTTATGACCAACCACCTGTGAAAATATATTATCACAGGCGATTTTTTACAACCAACCGTCTATGATAATATATTACCACAGACGGCTTTTACACTCTCGAAAATTGTAGGGCGGATATCACAGCCAACGGATTTTGTGCATTTTTTGGTGGCCAAAATTAGGAGGCAATGAATCAAATGAATTAGTCCCTTTCTAAAATAGTTAGATCTGCAAATCTGAAAGTCTAAAAGTACTTAAATCGATAAGCTTTAGGCAAAATTACACTGCAAATGTGCATCACTTGCTCAAATACACATCAGAAATTATATAGCAGGAATCATTGCAAAAAAACCTAGTCATTGACCAGTCCCAACCCTCCATAGTCGGCGTCATCTATCTCCGCCACCGCGTGCAGACCGATCCCGCGGGAGTCTACGGAGAGTTGAACGCCCCGTCCGCGATGCTCCAACCGGCGTGGACGCTGGAAGGATCTGGCCACCGAAACTGTGGCCCTCAATGTCGTGGTTGCGGATGCGACCATGGTCGTGGCTTCTGTCTTCGCGGTCGTCTTCCCCGGCTCCTAGCAGCTAACAGACCTGCAACAACGTACAAAGCGACTACATCAACAAGTAGAGAGATCTGGAGCAGAAAAGCAGCGAGCTGCATGTTAGGAAGAAAAACGATGACGTGAATTGACATACCTGAGAAGAGAAGCGCGGATGTTGCGGGAGGAGAACGTGGAGTGGATGAGAAGCATAAGAATCACCGACGCCATGTGAGAGCTCCATGGTTGATTGGGCTTTGCTGGCTTGGAGAAGAGAGAGCATGTCACCGTGTGAGAGCTGGTGGGCAGGCTCCAGCTGCAAGTGGTGTGATGTGACAAGAGACAAGAGAGCACAAGTCAAGTGGGCACGGCTCTGATGGAAGAAGTGCTGGTAGGGAGGTAGACAGATTATTAATAGAAGAGCAGATGTGAGTAAAGAGTTTTGATTGGTGGAGAACTGGAAGGGCGGATCGAGGATTGTATTTTCACAAGCGGTAGCTTTTAAAAACCGCCTGTAAGAATATATATTATCACAGGCGGTTTGTACCATTAACCGCCTGTGATAATATATATTTTTTCACAAACGGTTTTCAGCTACGAACCGCCTGTGATATTCACATATTGCAGGCGGTTTTAAAATATTTTACAGTACAGACGGATTTTTTTGCGGACCGCCTGTAAAAAAAATTTTGTAACGCCTGTGAAAATACTTTTTGTAGTAGTGTCATTGGACCTTGATTAGACGCAAGTGGTGAATGGGCTGTTGTTGTGGTTGTATTAATGGTAGCGTTGTCCTCATCATCATCCCCTTCTTGCAATTGAGTCGTCCTCGACTCAAACGTGTCTTCCTCGCCCACATATGGTTTCAAATCTGCAATATTAAAAGAGGAAGTAACCCCAAAATGTGGAGGCAACTCAATTTCATATGCATTATCATTAATTTTTCAGAGCACTTTGAAGGGTCCAGCACCTCTAAGTAGCAATTTAGATGTTCCCAAATCAAGAAATCTATCCTTTCTCAAATGCACCCAAACCAAATCACCAGGTTCAAAAGCAAGATGCTTTCTACCCTTGCTACCGGCTTTTTGATACTTAGCATTCATGCTCTCAATGTTTGCTTTAGTTTGCTCATGAATTTTAAGAATTAATTCAGCATGGTGAGAAGCATCAAAATTCAATTTCTCTGAAGGTGGCAGAGCCAAAAGATCAATGGGAGCATCAGGGATAAACCATATACAATCTGAAAAGGGCACAATTAAGTAGTAGAATGCAGCGAACGATTGTAAGAAAATCAATATGAGGCAAACATTCTTCCCATAATTTGATGTTATGTTTCAGAACAACCCTAAGCATGGTAGATAAACTACGGTTCACTACTTTGGTCTGTCCATCAGTTTGAGGGTGACAAGTGGTAGAAAAGAGCAATTTTGTCCCCAACTTGCCCATAAGGTTTTCCAAAAATGACTAAAAAGGTTGGCATCTCTAACTGAAACAATAGTGTTTGAGACCCCATACAAACGAACAACTTATCGAGAGAACAAATTAACAATATGGGTAGCATCATCAGTTTTGTGGCGTGGTATGAAATGTTCCATTTTAGAAAATATGTCCACAACAACAAAAGTATTATCCCTCCCCTTCTTTGTTCTAGGCAATCCTAAAACAAAATCCAAAGAAACTGTAGGATCGAAGAGCACGTGAAAAGCTACCAGAGGGGGGGTGAATGGTAGATTTAAAAATCTTACGCAGCGGAAACAATAAAACCCTAATCCCTTGGTAGAAAAACGATCTGTTAAAGAAATCGTGTATGAGACTAATCTAAACGTGTTTCACCGTGACAAAAGTGATATATATCAGAGAGAATCAAGTCACGAAGACAACACAAAAAGAATTACTCAAATCTGTCGAGAACAACTCAAGTTATGATCAAAAGATCAAACACTGGTCAATCTGTCCTACCCGAGAAAAACAGTTTCTGGAGTGCTGCAAAGAAACTCGTTTAGATCAAAAACCACAAATCTAATGACCGTGAAATTTTGACAGATGATAGATAATCAAGTTGTGAAGACAACCCAAAAAGAATCACGTCAATTGGATCTGTAGAACTCGAGTTATGATAAAACCACCGACGAAAGGTAGTGCTGTCCAGAAACTCGACGAGTAAAACTTGTCTGGAACAAGTCGGACGAACAAGGCACAAAAGTTCCTTCAAACTACGAATTTTATTCAATAGAACACAAGAGGAACAGCCCCCAAGTCGTCTACCACGAGCTTTGACCTTCCCTTGCTTATATAACCAGCCCTTAGGCCATCCCAATCTCAACTAGGACTCCAATCCTAATCCGATCACAATCGGAACTTACCATAACTGCTCAAGATTCTTCTATACGCAGATAGAAGCAATCTTAAGACTTCCAAACACCTTAGGAACGTATCCCACATTCCTAAACAACTCAATTTCGTGATACACACGAAATCCTAACATAACCAACTCGATACTTCCCATACCGAGCCATAACCGACTATGCCGCAGCCAAAGTCTTCAACCGATACGATCCGATCCTTCCGATCAGATCTTCCTTCCATAATCCGTCTCTAGAAGCATATTGCCACGTCATGCACCGCATGCATACGTGCGAACACCTTCCTTCGACCTTCATATGCACTGCCCTTGATTCAATCATCCTGCGTGACCTCCTGACCCGCTCAACCACAGTTCCTCCCGAACTTGGTTGTTGGAACCTCATCTCCTCCTGAGACTAGTCCAATGGATCCTGTCACCAGCCATGACTTGAACTCAAGCAACACCTGCACATGAACAAACAACCAATCCATACGAGCCCAAGTCCTCGACTTGACTCACGTTAGTTCCGAACACAACACCTTACGTGTGAACCTCACATAAGCATGTTGCAAAACCACATTAGAAACGATATCAGCCGTATCATCCAAAACGCACCAAAAACTTAGCAAATGAATACTAAGCAATCTTTCCAATCTTGTAAAGCAAGTACAAAACATTGCAAATAAAAAGCAGAAGCACTGCGGTCAAGTTCCGGACATTGCCAGAGCAACCCGGAGCTTGAGCCGGAGCTAACAAGAGCTAGTAGAACCTAGCGTCGGAGCTTACCAAAACTAGTAGATCCTGGATTCGGAGCTTATCAAAACTAGTAGATCCTGGATTCGGAGCTTATCAAAACTAGTAGATCCTGGATCCGGAGCTTATCAAAACTAGTCGGAACTAGTCAACCCAAAACCCGGAGCTAGACAAAGTACGTCGAAGCTTAGCATCCCGGAGCTAACGAAAATATGCTGGAGCTATCAAATATATGCCGGAGCTATCAAATATATGCCGGAGCTAAAGATAAAGCTCACCGGAGCTAACCAAAGCTGGTCGGACCTTACCAAGAAGTCGGACCTAGCATCAAACGTAACCGGAGCTACCCAAAACAAGCCGGACCTATCGTCGGACCTTGCTGTAGCTCGGAGCTAGAGTCGGACCTTGATAAAAAGGTGTTTTGGTGATATTAAAAACTTTTATCATCAAAGCCAAGTGTATTCACTACAAGCCAATGTATTCAGCACACATAGGTCTTACAATCTCCCCCTTGATGAATGCATTGGCAACACCATTTAAAATTCCGAACATTGGCTTATTCAAATAAAAGTTTTGAAAACAATTTCTCCCCTTTTTGTTTAAATAAAAAATAAAATGAGAAGGAAAAAAATATCCCATATTATCTCTCCCCCTTTATTAACTTTCCTCATGCACAATTTCTCTTCATGCTTATCTCTTCCTTTTTGAATGTGTGATTAATCTCTCCCCCTTTGACAATGTATTCAGCAAGGTAAAAGAGAAATTTTAATTGTTATGAGATATAAACAAATTATCTCTCCTTCTTTAGTTGTTATGAGCATATTATAACATATACATATAAACAAAGCTCACCCAAGTCATACTATCAAGTAACTTACACTATCACATCAATGAGATACATAATGTAGTGTAAGCCATGCTAGAAAGCAAGTGTGATTTTCAATTTTAGCAGGTCATGATCTCACAAACTCAACTATTTCAAAACCTGAAAGCATGACATTTGTTGCTGCATCTTATTATTTTTCAAAGCATAAATTTAGATAATATGATATTTGCAAGAGATTATATGCTCATCTGCCTTATTCTAACCAACCAAGCCAAGCCTATGTCATTTGACAATCAGAAGCTTAAGGACATGGTTTTAGTCATACACAACTTCTTCCAAGTTCATATCTAAGTGCAATGACAAGCCATCTCGAAAGAAGAAGTGCGATGCATGCATATTCTCTTGATCTTTTCTCAATTTATATTTGTTCATAAAAACTCAAAATGTGAGTTGATTACTTGATAAATTCTTAATGATTAAAAGCATTTGTGAGCATGCAACAAGTTCAAAAAAGCAAGAAAGTTCGACCATGACCAGATTTAGTGTAAGTAATTATTCCAATTACTAGACATGGCAAAAACTATAAAAAGTATAACACGAGTAATGTAGTAAGAACTTTCAGCATGTAAAAGGAATCACAAAGTCATATATGTATGAAATAATATGCTCATATTATTTTAATTTCAGATTCACACATAGACTTTCTAAGTTTCAAAAACTCCCCCTCAATTTAAGACATGAGGATGCATAACCCCTATTTCACTACGAATGTAACAAAAACGAGTGAAATCCAAAGGTTTTGTAAAAATGTCAGCCAATTGTTGTTCGGTATCTACATGGTGAAGCACAATGTTTCCTTTTTCAACATTATCACGGAGAAAGTGATACCTAATGTCAATGTGCTTAGTTCTAGAATGTTGCATGGGGTTTTTAGCAATGCAAATAGCACTAGTGTTATCACAGAACAGTGGAACACTATCTAGATCAACCCCATAGTCCTTAAGTGTTTGAACAATCCAAAGAATTTGTGAACAAGCACTAGCAGCAGCTACATACTCAGATTCGGCTGTGGATTGTGCAACTGAACTTTGTTTTCTAGAGGACCAAGCAACAAGAGAATTACCAAGAAAATGACAAGCACCGGAAGTACTTTTCCTATCAATCCTACAACCCCCAAAATCAGCATCCGAAAAAGCTTTCAAAGAAACGATTGAGGAAGAGGAAGAAAAATGCCAAATTCTTGAGTTCCATGTAAGTACCTGAGAATCCTTTTGACGGCTTGACGATGTGAAACACGTGGGGAAGCTTGAAACCGTGCACAAAGACATACGCTGAATTGTATGTCCGGTCTTGATGCCGTAAGGTACAAAAGTGATCCGATCATACTTCTATAATCTTTTTGATCCACGGATTCACCATCTTCATCAAGTTCAAGTGTTGTTGCTGTTCCCATTGGTGTCCGAAGAGGCTTGCTTTTGTCCATGTTGAAGCGCCTTAGGAGATCTTTGGTATACTTTGTTTGATGCACAAAGGTACCCTCCTTGGTTTGCTTGATTTGCAGCCCCAAAAAGTAAGTGAGTTCACCCATCATACTCATTTCAAATTCGGAACTCATCATTGCTGAAAACTTGGACACAAGATCATGAGAAGCACAACCAAAGATAATATCATCCACATACACTTGAACGAATAATGAGTCATTGCCATGATTAAGCACAAAAAGAGTTTTATCAACCTTTCCCATTGTAAACCCCTTTTCAAGTAAGAATGTTTTTAACCTATCATACCATGCTCTAGGGGCTTGTTTGAGACCATATAAGGCTTTGGACAGTTTGTAAACATGATTAGGAAAATCTGGATTTTCAAAACCTGGTGGTTGTTTGACATAAACCTCCTCATCTATGTAGCCATTAAGAAAAGCACTTTTAACATCCATTTGATATAGCTTAAAACCTTTAGATGCTGCGAAAGCTAACAAAATTCTTATGGCTTCTAATCTAGCGACAGGAGCAAAAGTTTCATCAAAATCTAGACCTTCAACTTGAGTGAAACCTTGAGCAACCAACCTAGCCTTATTCCTAATCACAACCCCATCCTCACTTTGTTTATTTTTATATACCCATTTAGTTCCAATTAAAGTGTGGCCTTGAGGTGGAGGTACAAGTTTCCAAACATTATTTCTTTCAAAATTTTATAACTCTTCTTGCATGGCAATAATCCAAGATTCATTAGTGAGTGCGTGTGATATATCTTTGGGTTCAAAAGAAGCAACAAAAGCAGAATGAGCATGAGAGTTTGGATCGCAAAACCTGGACCGTGTGACTCGTTCATGCAAGCTTCCAATCATCTGTTGTGGGGGATGATCTTTGTAAAAACGTAGGGGAACAGATGTCTCACAAGCTTCTTTTTCATTAGGTTCATTGTAGATTGATGAGCTTGTGATTTGTGGACGATCAGGACCAGCAGAGGTGACAGCCGGAGCTTGTTCAATGTCCGGAGCTGGACACGTGTCAACTTCGGAACTACCAGGCAGTATCACCGGCTCTTCTTCATCTTCGAAAATACCCTCCCCCTGAGAATATGAATCTGGTCCTGCAACACCGGAGCTAGTACCTGGGCTAGCTTCATCAAAAGACACTTCACAAGTCTCCACAATTTTGTTAGTGTCAAGTAAAAGCACACGGTAGCCTCTAGTATGAGATGGATAACCAAGAAACATGCCATCATTTGATATAGGTTCAAATTTATCAAGATTACCATGTTTCTTAACAAAGCATTTGCAACCAAAGACCCGAAAGTGTGTAACACTAGGCCTATGTCCAAACTGGAGCTCATATGGTGTTTTACCTAGCTTAGCACGCAAGAAAACATGATTTGAGACATAACAAGCGGTTGCTAATGCATCAGCCCAAAATTTCCTAGGGGTTTGATATTCATCAAGCATAGTCCTAGCCATCTCAACTAGGGTTCTGTTCTTTCTTTCTACAACACTGTTTTGTTGAGGTACATATGGTGAAGAAAATTGATGATCTATTCTATTTTCAGCACAAAAGTGATCAAAGAATTGATTTTTAAATTCAGTTCCATTATCACTTCTAATTGCTTTTAATGATCCTGGGTGATCAATTGATAATCTAAGAAATAAAGTTCTAAAGTGACTAAAGACTTCATTCTTAGACGCCATAAAATACACCCAAGAATATCTAGAATAATCATCAACAATAACAAGAGCATACCATTTACCTCCGAAGGATTGAACACGTGAAGGTCCTACGGTGTCAAGATGCAAAAGTTGACATGGTTCAATTGTCATGATCATTGTGAGAGGAGTATGTGAACCTGCAACCATCTTAGCATGTCTACAAGAAGAGCAAACAATTTCTTTGTCCCCTTTAAGCTTAGGCAGCCCACGTATGTGATCAAGAGCACTAACACGCGTTAGGTGATCAAAGCCTACGTGACCAAGTCTACGATGCCAAAAATATAAGTCCTTTGAATCATTAGCAACTAGACACCTATGCTTAGAAGAAGACATATCAAAATCAGCTTTAAAAACTCTTCCAAACCGAGACATGTTAAAAATAAGCTCACTATTTGAATCTACAACTTTGCAGCAGTTTTTATTGAAAGTAATTTCTAGATTTTCATCTAGCAATTGTGAAACAGAAAGCAAGTTATATTTCAAATTTTTGACAAGTGCCACATTCTTCAAAGTGTAGTGATCATTTACTCTAACCGAACCCTTAGCAATTATAGGAGTTGAAGAATTATCGGCAAAAGTAACATTCTCTACACGTGACACAAAGGTGAGGGAGGAGAACCAATCTTTGTTACCGGTCATGTGGCGTGAGCAACCTGAATCCACAATCCAAATATTCTCCTTCCTCAAGCGTGTAACCTACATAGAAACACAATACGCCGATGACTCAATACTGGGGTTAGTCAAAAGGCATTTAGGAATCCAGTACTGAGTCACGCGACGTGCACCAGGAAAAACACGCGAATGCTGAGATAAAACAGCAGGTTTATGAGTCAAAGATTGAGGTTTTCTGTTCTTAACAGTTGATTTAGAAGTTGTTACTTGTTTAGAGTGAAAACCGGTAGCTCCGGAGGTAAAAGCAGAAGGTCCGGAGGCAAAAACTGAAGCTCCAGAGGGAACAACAGAAGATCCGGTAGCTCTCGGAGCTATCGGAACTATCGGAGCTGCTTTTGCGGATTTCTTACCAGAAGGTCTGGAAGCTACCTTCTCAAATTTCTGACTCACTAGAGCAGGTTGTGTTTTTCTAATTGCATGAAAGTTATAAGATCTAGCAATTTTTCTTTCCTTTTTCTGTTGTTTAGCTAGTCTATAACAAAAATCTATGACATGACCATCTCTACCACAGAAGGTACAATGAAATTTAACTTTGTGTTCATGTCTAGATGAGCAAGCAATATTTTTATTTGAAACCGAATGAGGCAACACTCCTGCAGATTTGAAAACCACTTCTTTTTGTTTAGGAACTATTTGAATCAAACCACTTCCTAATGACCTTACAATTTTAGGTGGATGTGCCTTAGCATGAACATGAGAATCAAAACCTAAACCAGTTTTATCTTTGCTAGACTTGGAAGAATTCAGCAGCAAGTTTAGATTCTTATCCCCATTACAAAACTGACCTAGTGTCCTATTCATGTCATCAAGTTTCTTGGACAAGTCTAGGCAGTTTTCACATGAAGTTTTTCCTTTTAGTTTGCAATTGGAACAAAATTTAACTTCATGAGAACGTAAAGCATTGTTCAACATAAAAATTTCATTCATAGCATCTTGCAGTTTCTTATCAAGATTTTCACATGCAGAACAACGCAAGTCAATTGTAGAACAGCTAGCATCCTTCAAGTTTTTATCATTAAGTGCAGCAAGCTCTTTGTTCTTTTTAATTTCTTCATCAAGTTTATCTAGAGTGGAGGAGTGTGCACTTCTTAATGTGGACAATTGTTCATAGATTAAGTCACATGAGGGACATGCATCATCACTAGGAATCAAAGTTTTTAAACGGTTAATTTCAGATTCTAGTGATTCAATTTTAGTAGCACTATCCCTAAGCTTTTTGTCCTTTTTCTTGACAATAATAGTTGCACGAGAAATAGCATCACACATTTCATTGCAGGTAGCACATACCTCATCATCGTCACTGTTGTGTTCTGCTTCCTCCTGACTTGATCTTGATCTTGCTTTGCCCGCCATGAAGCATAAGTTGGCCAGATCATCATTATCTTCATCACTTTCAAAGTCTACATCACTTGAACTGAGCTCTTGAAGCGCGGTGATGAAGCTGTTGATCATCTTGCGTCCTATGGTACCTTTCTTCTTCTTGTTGGAATTTCCAGAGGAGGTCCGGATCTTGCTTTGTTTTTCTTCCCGGGTGGTCGGACCTGAAAGGTTAGGGCATTCTGTACGAAAGTGTCCTGTTTTACCACATTCAAAACAGCGTTGAGGTTCGGAGCTTCCTCTCCTTCTAGTTCTCACATTTTGCAATGCTTTTGAGAATCTAGTAGAGATGAGTGCCAACTCCTCTTCTGGAATTTCTTCGCTCTGCTCCAGGGTTAGTGAGGACAATAAAGCAAGAGTATTGCAGGATGATGATTGGCCGGAGCTAGACATATCACGTTGTGAGACAAATGCAATAGACTTGTTTGGGTTCTTACGTGCTAGGATGTCAATTTCATGAGTTTTTATTTAGAATAAAGTACATCTAATGTAAGAGAACTCATGACAGTTGATTCACGAATAGATGTTACTTTCATCTCCCAAATTGTCATGTCTAATGCACTAAGAAGTTGTCTAGCATTCTCAGCATCAGAAAAATTTACATTGACACTACGTAAGTTGCTGAGAATTTTATTGAAACGAGCAAAGAGGTCATCGATCGACTCACCTGGTTGCATCTCAAAACGCATATATTCTTTCTTGAACATATCTTGTTTTACCTCCTTGATTGTGTTGGAGCCTTCATGATAATCACAGAGAGCTCTCCAAACGTCGTATGCTGACCGGAGGTGTGCGACACGATCAAAGTCGCTTTGAGTGAGTCCTTGGATGATCAAGTTTCGGGCTTTGTTGTTGTTGTCGACGTCCCGGAGGTTCGTGGCCGTGACTTGATCATTGGGTGGCACTTCATAAGGCTTATACACCTTCTCCCATATTGCAAAGCCTTGTGCCTGGATAAAAGCCTCCATGCGTGCCTTCCAAACCTGAAAATCAATATCAGCAAACACACAAGGTTTGACGGAGTACTTCTCCATGATGATTAGTCAAAAACACGTGCAAATCACAAAGATTAGAGCACCGTGGCTCTGATACCAATTGTAGGATTGAAGAGCACGTGAAAAGCTACCAGAGGGGGGGGTGAATGGTAGATTTAAAAATCTTACGCAGCGGAAACAATAAAACCCTAATCCCTTCGGTAGAAAAACGATCTGTTAAAGAAATCGTGTATGAGACTAATCTAAACGTGTTTCACCGTGACAAAATTGATATATATCAGAGAGAATCAAGTCACGAAGACAACACAAAAAGAATTACTCAAATCTGTCGAGAACAACTCAAGTTATGATCAAAAGATCAAACACTGGTCAATCTGTCCTACCCGAGAAAAACAGTTTCTGGAGTGCTGCAAAGAAACTCGTTTAGATCAAAAACCACAAATCTAATGACCGTGAAATTTTGACAGATGATAGATAATCAAGTTTTGAAGACAACCCAAAAAGAATCACGTCAATTGGATCTGTAGAACTCGAGTTATGATAAAACCACCGACGAAAGGTAGTGCTGTCCAGAAACTCGACGAGTAAAACTTGTCTGGAACAAGTCGGACGAACAAGGCACAAAAGTTCCTTCAAACTACGAATTTTATTCAATAGAACACAAGAGGAACAGCCCCCAAGTCGTCTACCACGAGCTTTGACCTTCCCTTGCTTATATAACCAGCCCTTAGGCCATCCCAATCTCAACTAGGACTCCAATCCTAATCCGATCACAATCGGAACTTACCATAACTGCTCAAGATTCTTCTATACGCAGATAGAAGCAATCTTAAGACTTCCAAACACCTTAGGAACGTATCCCACATTCCTAAACAACTCAATTTCGTGATACACACGAAATCCTAACATAACCAACTCGATACTTCCCATACCGAGCCATAACCGACTCTGCCGCAGCCAAAGTCTTCAACCGATACGATCCGATCCTTCCGATCAGATCTTCCTTCCATAATCCGTCTCTAGAAGCATATTGCCACGTCATGCACCGCATGCATACGTGCGAACACCTTCCTTCGACCTTCATATGCACTGCCCTTGATTCAATCATCCTGCGTGACCTCCTGACCCGCTCAACCACAGTTCCTCCCGAACTTGGTTGTTGGAACCTCATCTCCTCCTGAGACTAGTCCAATGGATCCTGTCACCAGCCATGACTTGAACTCAAGCAACACCTGCACATGAACAAACAACCAATCCATACGAGCCCAAGTCCTCGACTTGACTCACGTTAGTTCCGAACACAACACCTTACGTGTGAACCTCACATAAGCATGTTGCAAAACCACATTAGAAACGATATCAGCCGTATCATCCAAAACGCACCAAAAACTTAGCAAATGAATACTGAGCAATCTTTCCAATCTTGTAAAGCAAGTACAAAACATTGCAAATAAAAAGCAGAAGCACTGCGGTCAAGTTCCGGACATTGCCAGAGCAACCCGGAGCTTGAGCCGGAGCTAACAAGAGCTAGTAGAACCTAGCGTCGGAGCTTACCAAAACTAGTAGATCCTGGATCCGGAGCTTATCAAAACTAGTAGATCCTGGATTCGGAGCTTATCAAAACTAGTAGATCCTGGATCCGGAGCTTATCAAAACTAGTCGGAACTAGTCAACCCAAAACCCGGAGCTAGACAAAGTACGTCGAAGCTTAGCATCCCGGAGCTAACGAAAATATGCCGGAGCTATCAAATATATGCCGGAGCTATCAAATATATGCCGGAGCTAAAGATAAAGCTCACCGGAGCTAACCAAAGCTGGTCGGACCTTACCAAGAAGTCGGACCTAGCATCAAACGTAACCGGAGCTACCCAAAACAAGCCGGACCTATCGTCGGACCTTGCTGTAGCTCGGAGCTAGAGTCGGACCTTGATAAAAAGGTGTTTTGGTGATATTAAAAACTTTTATCATCAAAGCCAAGTGTATTCACTACAAGCCAATGTATTCAGCACACATAGGTCTTACAATCTCCCCCTTGATGAATGCATTGGCAACACCATTTAAAATTCCGAACATTGGCTTATTCAAATAAAAGTTTTGAAAACAATTTCTCCCCTTTTTGTTTAAATAAAAAATAAAATGAGAAGGAAAAAAATATCCCATATTATCTCTCCCCCTTTATTAACTTTCCTTATGCACAATTTCTCTTCATGCTTATCTCTTCCTTTTTGAATGTGTGATTAATCTCTCCCCCTTTGACAATGTATTCAGCAAGGTAAAAGAGAAATTTTAATTGTTATGAGATATAAACAAATTATCTCTCCTTCTTTAGTTGTTATGAGCATATTATAACATATACATATAAACAAAGCTCACCCAAGTCATACTATCAAGTAACTTACACTATCACATCAATGAGATACATAATGTAGTGTAAGCCATGCTAGAAAGCAAGTGTGATTTTCAATTTTAGCAGGTCATGATCTCACAAACTCAACTATTTCAAAACCTGAAAGCATGACATTTGTTGCTGCATCTTATTATTTTTCAAAGCATAAATTTAGATAATATGATATTTGCAAGAGATTATATGCTCATCTGCCTTATTCTAACCAACCAAGCCAAGCCTATGTCATTTGACAATCAGAAGCTTAAGGACATGGTTTTAGTCATACACAACTTCTTCCAAGTTCATATCTAAGTGCAATGACAAGCCATCTCGAAAGAAGAAGTGCGATGCATGCATATTCTCTTGATCTTTTCTCAATTTATATTTGTTCATAAAAACTCAAAATGTGAGTTGATTACTTGATAAATTCTTAATGATTAAAAGCATTTGTGAGCATGCAACAAGTTCAAAAAAGCAAGAAAGTTCGACCATGACCAGATTTAGTGTAAGTAATTATTCCAATTACTAGACATGGCAAAAACTATAAAAAGTATAACACGAGTAATTTAGTAAGAACTTTCAGCATGTAAAAGGAATCACAAAGTCATATATGTATGAAATAATATGCTCATATTATTTTAATTTCAGATTCACACATAGACTTTCTAAGTTTCAAAAACTCCCCCTCAATTTAAGACATGAGGATGCATAACCCCTATTTCACTACGAATGTAACAAAAACGAGTGAAATCCAAAGGTTTTGTAAAAATGTCAGCCAATTGTTGTTCGGTATCTACATGGTGAAGCACAATGTTTCCTTTTTCAACATTATCACGGAGAAAGTGATACCTAATGTCAATGTGCTTAGTTCTAGAATGTTGCATGGGGTTTTTAGCAATGCAAATAGCACTAGTGTTATCACAGAACAGTGGAACACTATCTAGATCAACCCCATAGTCCTTAAGTGTTTGAACAATCCAAAGAATTTGTGAACAAGCACTAGCAGCAGCTACATACTCAGATTCGGCTGTGGATTGTGCAACTGAACTTTGTTTTCTAGAGGACCAAGCAACAAGAGAATTACCAAGAAAATGACAAGCACCGGAAGTACTTTTCCTATCAATCCTACAACCCCCAAAATCAGCATCCGAAAAAGCTTTCAAAGAAACGATTGAGGAAGAAGGAAGAAAAATGCCAAATTCTTGAGTTCCATGTAAGTACCTGAGAATCCTTTTGACGGCTTGACGATGTGAAACACGTGGGGAAGCTTGAAACCGTGCACAAAGACATACGCTGAATTGTATGTCCGGTCTTGATGCCGTAAGGTACAAAAGTGATCCGATCATACTTCTATAATCTTTTTGATCCACGGATTCACCATCTTCATCAAGTTCAAGTGTTGTTGCTGTTCCCATTGGTGTCCGAAGAGGCTTGCTTTTGTCCATGTTGAAGCGCCTTAGGAGATCTTTGGTATACTTTGTTTGATGCACAAAGGTACCCTCCTTGGTTTGCTTGATTTGCAGCCCCAAAAAGTAAGTGAGTTCACCCATCATACTCATTTCAAATTCGGAACTCATCATTGCTGAAAACTTGGACACAAGATCATGAGAAGCACAACCAAAGATAATATCATCCACATACACTTGAACGAATAATGAGTCATTGCCATGATTAAGCACAAAAAGAGTTTTATCAACCTTTCCCATTGTAAACCCCTTTTCAAGTAAGAATGTTTTTAACCTATCATACCATGCTCTAGGGGCTTGTTTGAGACCATATAAGGCTTTGGACAGTTTGTAAACATGATTAGGAAAATCTGGATTTTCAAAACCTGGTGGTTGTTTGACATAAACCTCCTCATCTATGTAGCCATTAAGAAAAGCACTTTTAACATCCATTTGATATAGCTTAAAACCTTTAGATGCTGCGAAAGCTAACAAAATTCTTATGGCTTCTAATCTAGCGACAGGAGCAAAAGTTTCATCAAAATCTAGACCTTCAACTTGAGTGAAACCTTGAGCAACCAACCTAGCCTTATTCCTAATCACAACCCCATCCTCACTTTGTTTATTTTTATATACCCATTTAGTTCCAATTAAAGTGTGGCCTTGAGGTGGAGGTACAAGTTTCCAAACATTATTTCTTTCAAAATTTTATAACTCTTCTTGCATGGCAATAATCCAAGATTCATTAGTGAGTGCGTGTGATATATCTTTGGGTTCAAAAGAAGCAACAAAAGCAGAATGAGCATGAGAGTTTGGATCGCAAAACCTGGACCGTGTGACTCGTTCATGCAAGCTTCCAATCATCTGTTGTGGGGGATGATCTTTGTAAAAACGTAGGGGAACAGATGTCTCACAAGCTTCTTTTTCATTAGGTTCATTGTAGATTGATGAGCTTGTGATTTGTGGACGATCAGGACCAGCAGAGGTGACAGCCGGAGCTTGTTCAATGTCCGGAGCTGGACACGTGTCAACTTCGGAACTACCAGGCAGTATCACCGGCTCTTCTTCATCTTCGAAAATACCCTCCCCCTGAGAATATGAATCTGGTCCTGCAACACCGGAGCTAGTACCTGGGCTAGCTTCATCAAAAGACACTTCACAAGTCTCCACAATTTTGTTAGTGTCAAGTAAAAGCACACGGTAGCCTCTAGTATGAGATGGATAACCAAGAAACATGCCATCATTTGATATAGGTTCAAATTTATCAAGATTACCATGTTTCTTAACAAAGCATTTGCAACCAAAGACCCGAAAGTGTGTAACACTAGGCCTATGTCCAAACTGGAGCTCATATGGTGTTTTACCTAGCTTAGCACGCAAGAAAACATGATTTGAGACATAACAAGCGGTTGCTAATGCATCAGCCCAAAATTTCCTAGGGGTTTGATATTCATCAAGCATAGTCCTAGCCATCTCAACTAGGGTTCTGTTCTTTCTTTCTACAACACTGTTTTGTTGAGGTACATATGGTGAAGAAAATTGATGATCTATTCTATTTTCAGCACAAAAGTGATCAAAGAATTGATTTTTAAATTCAGTTCCATTATCACTTCTAATTGCTTTTAATGATCCTGGGTGATCAATTGATAATCTAAGAAATAAAGTTCTAAAGTGACTAAAGACTTCATTCTTAGACGCCATAAAATACACCCAAGAATATCTAGAATAATCATCAACAATAACAAGAGCATACCATTTACCTCCGAAGGATTGAACACGTGAAGGTCCTACGGTGTCAAGATGCAAAAGTTGACATGGTTCAATTGTCATGATCATTGTGAGAGGAGTATGTGAACCTGCAACCATCTTAGCATGTCTACAAGAAGAGCAAACAATTTCTTTGTCCCCTTTAAGCTTAGGCAGCCCACGTATGTGATCAAGAGCACTAACACGCGTTAGGTGATCAAAGCCTACGTGACCAAGTCTACGATGCCAAAAATATAAGTCCTTTGAATCATTAGCAACTAGACACCTATGCTTAGAAGAAGACATATCAAAATCAGCTTTAAAAACTCTTCCAAACCGAGACATGTTAAAAATAAGCTCACTATTTGAATCTACAACTTTGCAGCAGTTTTTATTGAAAGTAATTTCTAGATTTTCATCTAGCAATTGTGAAACAGAAAGCAAGTTATATTTCAAATTTTTGACAAGTGCCACATTCTTCAAAGTGTAGTGATCATTTACTCTAACCGAACCCTTAGCAATTATAGGAGTTGAAGAATTATCGGCAAAAGTAACATTCTCTACACGTGACACAAAGGTGAGGGAGGAGAACCAATCTTTGTTACCGGTCATGTGGCGTGAGCAACCTGAATCCACAATCCAAATATTCTCCTTCCTCAAGCGTGTAACCTACATAGAAACACAATACGCCGATGACTCAATACTGGGGTTAGTCAAAAGGCATTTAGGAATCCAGTACTGAGTCACGCGACGTGCACCAGGAAAAACATGCGAATGCTGAGATAAAACAGCAGGTTTATGAGTCAAAGATTGAGGTTTTCTGTTCTTAACAGTTGATTTAGAAGTTGTTACTTGTTTAGAGTGAAAACCGGTAGCTCCGAAGGTAAAAGCAGAAGGTCCGGAGGCAAAAACTGAAGCTCCAGAGGGAACAACAGAAGATCCGGTAGCTCTCGGAGCTATCGGAACTATCGGAGCTGCTTTTGCGGATTTCTTACCAGAAGGTCTGGAAGCTACCTTCTCAAATTTCTGACTCACTAGAGCAGGTTGTGTTTTTCTAATTGCATGAAAGTTATAAGATCTAGCAATTTTTCTTTCCTTTTTCTGTTGTTTAGCTAGTCTATAACAAAAATCTATGACATGACCATCTCTACCACAGAAGGTACAATGAAATTTAACTTTGTGTTCATGTCTAGATGAGCAAGCAATATTTTTATTTGAAACCGAATGAGGCAACACTCCTGCAGATTTGAAAACCACTTCTTTTTGTTTAGGAACTGTTTGAATCAAACCACTTCCTAATGACCTTACAATTTTAGGTGGATGTGCCTTAGCATGAACATGAGAATCAAAACCTAAACCAGTTTTATCTTTGCTAGACTTGGAAGAATTCAGCAGCAAGTTTAGATTCTTATCCCCATTACAAAACCGACCTAGTGTCCTATTCATGTCATCAAGTTTCTTGGACAAGTCTAGGCAGTTTTCACATGAAGTTTTTCCTTTTAGTTTGCAATTGGAACAAAATTTAACTTCATGAGAACGTAAAGCATTGTTCAACATAAAAATTTCATTCATAGCATCTTGCAGTTTCTTATCAAGATTTTCACATGCAGAACAACGCAAGTCAATTGTAGAACAGCTAGCATCCTTCAAGTTTTTATCATTAAGTGCAGCAAGCTCTTTGTTCTTTTTAATTTCTTCATCAAGTTTATCTAGAGTGGAGGAGTGTGCACTTCTTAATGTGGACAATTGTTCATAGATTAAGTCACATGAGGGACATGCATCATCACTAGGAATCAAAGTTTTTAAACGGTTAATTTCAGATTCTAGTGATTCAATTTTAGTAGCACTATCCCTAAGCTTTTTGTCCTTTTTCTTGACAATAATAGTTGCACGAGAAATAGCATCACACATTTCATTGCAGGTAGCACATACCTCATCATCGTCACTGTTGTGTTCTGCTTCCTCCTGACTTGATCTTGATCTTGCTTTGCCCGCCATGAAGCATAAGTTGGCCAGATCATCATTATCTTCATCACTTTCAAAGTCTACATCACTTGAACTGGGCTCTTGAAGCGCGGTGATGAAGCTGTTGATCATCTTGCGTCCTATGGTACCTTTCTTCTTCTTGTTGGAATTTCCAGAGGAGGTCCGGATCTTGCTTTGTTTTTCTTCCCGGGTGGTCGGACCTGAAAGGTTAGGGCATTCTATACGAAAGTGTCCTGTTTTACCACATTCAAAACAGCGTTGAGGTTCGGAGCTTCCTCTCCTTCTAGTTTTCACATTTTGCAATGCTTTTGAGAATCTAGTAGAGATGAGTGCCAACTCCTCTTCTGGAATTTCTTCGCTCTGCTCCAGGGTTAGTGAGGACAATAAAGCAAGAGTATTGCAGGATGATGATTGGTCGGAGCTAGACATATCACGTTGTGAGACAAATGCAATAGACTTGTTTGGGTTCTTACGTGCTAGGATGTCAATTTCATGAGTTTTTAGTTTAGAATAAAGTACATCTAATGTAAGAGAACTCATGACAGTTGATTCACGAATAGATGTTACTTTCATCTCCCAAATTGTCATGTCTAATGCACTAAGAAGTTGTCTAGCATTCTCAGCATCAGAAAAATTTACATTGACACTACGTAAGTTGCTGAGAATTTTATTGAAACGAGCAAAGAGGTCATCGATCGACTCACCTGGTTGCATCTCAAAACGCATATATTCTTTCTTGAACATATCTTGTTTTACCTCCTTGATCGTGTTGGAGCCTTCATGATAATCACAGAGAGCTCTCCAAACGTCGTATGCTGACCGGAGGTGTGCGACACGATCAAAGTCGCTTTGAGTGAGTCCTTGGATGATCAAGTTTCGGGCTTTGTTGTTGTTGTCGACGTCCCGGAGGTTCGTGGCCGTGACTTGATCATTGGGTGGCACTTCATAAGGATTATACACCTTCTCCCATATTGCAAAGCCTTGTGCCTGGATAAAAGCCTCCATGCGTGCCTTCCAAACCTGAAAATCAATATCAGCAAACACACAAGGTTTGACGGAGTACTTCTCCATGATGATTAGTCAAAAACACATGCAAATCACAAAGATTAGAGCACCGTGGCTCTGATACCAATTGTAGGATCGAAGAGCACGTGAAAAGCTACCATAGGGGGGGTGAATGGTAGATTTAAAAATCTTACGCAGCGGAAACAATAAAACCCTAATCCCTTCGGTAGAAAAACGATCTGTTAAAGAAATCGTGTATGAGACTAATCTAAACGTGTTTCACCGTGACAAAAGTGATATATATCAGAGAGAATCAAGTCACGAAGACAACACAAAAAGAATTACTCAAATCTGTCGAGAACAACTCAAGTTATGATCAAAAGATCAAACACTGGTCAATCTGTCCTACCCGAGAAAAACAGTTTCTGGAGTGCTGCAAAGAAACTCGTTTAGATCAAAAACCACAAATCTAATGACCATAAAATTTTGACAGATGATAGATAATCAAGTTGTGAAGACAACCCAAAAAGAATCACGTCAATTGGATCTGTAGAACTCGAGTTATGATAAAACCACCAACGAAAGGTAGTGCTGTCCAGAAACTCGACGAGTAAAACTTGTCTGGAACAAGTCGGACGAACAAGGCACAAAAGTTCCTTCAAACTACGAATTTTATTCAATAGAACACAAGAGGAACAGCCCCCAAGTCGTCTACCACGAGCTTTGACCTTCCCTTGCTTATATAACCAGCCCTTAGGCCATCCCAATCTCAACTAGGACTCCAATCCTAATCCGATCACAATCGGAACTTACCATAACTGCTCAAGATTCTTCTATACGCAGATAGAAGCAATCTTAAGACTTCCAAACACCTTAGGAACGTATCCCACATTCCTAAACAACTCAATTTCGTGATACACACGAAATCCTAACATAACCAACTCGATACTTCCCATACCGAGCCATAACCGACTCTGCCGCAGCCAAAGTCTTCAACCGATACGATCCGATCCTTCCGATCAGATCTTCCTTCCATAATCCGTCTCTAGAAGCATATTGCCACGTCATGTACCGCATGCATACGTGCGAACACCTTCCTTCGACCTTCATATGCACTGCCCTTGATTCAATCATCCTGCGTGACCTCCTGACCCACTCAACCACAGTTCCTCCCGAACTTGGTTGTTGGAACCTCATCTCCTCCTGAGACTAGTCCAATGGATCCTGTCACCAGCCATGACTTGAACTCAAGCAACACCTGCACATGAACAAACAACCAATCCATACGAGCCCAAGTCCTCGACTTGACTCACGTTAGTTCCGAACACAACACCTTACGTGAGAACCTCACATAAGCATGTTGCAAAACCACATTAGAAACGATATCAGCCGTATCATCCAAAACGCACCAAAAACTTAGCAAATGAATACTAAGCAATCTTTCCAATCTTGTAAAGCAAGTACAAAACATTGCAAATAAAAAGCAGAAGCACTGCGGTCAAGTTCCGGACATTGCCAGAGCAACCCGGAGCTTGAGCCGGAGCTAACAAGAGCTAGTAGAACCTAGCGCCGAAGCTTACCAAAACTAGTAGATCCTGGATCCGGAGCTTATCAAAACTAGTAGATCCTGGATCCGGAGCTTATCAAAACTAGTAGATCCTGGATCCGGAGCTTATCAAAACTAGTCGGAACTAGTCAACCCAAAACCCGGAGCTAGACAAAGTACGTCGAAGCTTAGCATCCCGGAGCTAACGAAAATATGCCGGAGCTATCAAATATATGCCGGAGCTATCAAATATATGCCGGAGCTAAAGATAAAGCTCACCGGAGCTAACCAAAGCTGGTCGGACCTTACCAAGAAGTCGGACCTAGCATCAAACGTAACCGGAGCTACCCAAAACAAGCCGGACCTATCGTCGGACCTTGCTGTAGCTCGGAGCTAGAGTCGGACCTTGATAAAAAGGTGTTTTGGTGATATTAAAAACTTTTATCATCAAAGCCAAGTGTATTCACTACAAGCCAATGTATTCAGCACACATAGGTCTTACAGAAACATCCTCTCATGGAGCATTAGGAACAGGGAGAGGCATGTATAAACCTTGTGGATTAAGATGGGACTTAGCTTTCTGACAGGTGGTGCAACGAGCAACAAACCGCTCCACATCTCTTCTCGTCTTTGGCCAAAAGAAATGGCTTGCTAGGATTTAATGAATTCTACCCACTTAGCATGCCTACGGTTCAAAATAGTTTGTCTCTTAATGTGCTTTAAAGATTCATGATCAGAATGTATAACAAATTCTTTTGGCCATAAATAATGTTGCCATATTTCCAAAGTTCGTACTAGTGCCTATAATTCTTTATCGTAAGTGGAATAGTTCAGACTAGGCTCATTCAGTTTCTCACTAAAATAAGCAATAGATTTTAATGAGGACCAACACCGTCGATACATCCACACCCACTCAACTACCGGTTTTCGGTCTGATTACTTGCACATGTGCACGTTAACTAAACTATCATTTGAACTCATTCTTGGCCTTATGTACATTTTATCTAGACCGTGGAACCACATGCTTTCTTGTTTTGCTTAGTAACAATGGAGAGGAGCCAAAGGGAAGGGAATTCACGCAGACTGGATTTGGACAGCAAAACATCACCAACTTGTGATGGCCACCACGACTTCATACGGACTCCGATCCGGGAGTTCAAGTACTTTCTGAAAAGATTACCAAGTATACTTTCAAACAGATCTGACCTTATATCCATATCTATTCGGAGTCGGCCGCAAACGTTATTTAATTCGGAGACCTTTTTTGTCCATGGTGCTGCGTCACTAAAGTTGGGCCCAAGGCCCATGTATCGTTAAGAGCTCATTAGGGACTCGTTATTATGGTTTCTCATGACCCTAGGGAGCTATTAAACAGTAGCCACCGCCCTCATTAGATGGTGGGTTTTGTTTATTCAAAAGTTAGCCTCTACAGCTTTCCTGTACACGCCCGTGTCGACTAGATCGCCCGTCTACTTGTATTTGGACCGCCACTTTTTGATTGTTTCAAAAGATCTATGCTTGTTCTTCTTTTTCTTGCATCTTCTCCGATTGCTTGCAGGAACAAAGGCCCTCGTGGTCAGGTTGATTGTGTGCCAGCAAGAACAATACAACTTTGTAGTCGGTGTACCGATCGCTAAGGCGCATCAACCTGGGGACGGTGTAGTCAGATCACCAACGTCTTCTCCTACACAAATCGAACCCTCCTATTCTCATCGAAAGATTGAGAACCAAGGTCCTATCGTGTGGTAATCAGAGCAAGGTTAATCGGTGAGAGTTCTACCATTGTTGTTCTTTCCGCTGTTATCATCCTATGGTCCAAAGAAAGCAAGAAAAATACTAGATCTGTTTTTCCATTATTTCTAGACCATTGTGCCTTTTATTTTCACTACTTAGTTCAAACTTGTTGAGTTCATGGTTGCTTTGACGAGTCAAGTTGCTGGTCTTACTATTTAGTCCTTTAGAGTTTCGAGTTCTTGTCACGTTTGATCTGCAAAAAAAAAAAAACACCATCATCCCCACCATCATGAAATTAGGGAGATGTTCACTTCCTAATTCACATCTCCAAAAGAGGAAATAATCAGATCAGATCTGATTTCGAGTATCTTCTTGGTTTTGGAAGAAAAAGGTCGTAACTTCTTCATACTTTGTCCGTTTGGAAAGTGTAAGCAAAAACTGGAATGGTTTATCTCGCCATCTTTCCGACGGATCAAACCTTGCCCGAAAATTCCATCTGTGCGCATCGCAATCACCAAAGATATTTTGAGATATTCTGCATATTTTTTCTTTGGAAAGCAATATTTATAAGACCTGCAAGGAACCTGTGAAAATAAGTGTGCTATCTATGGTAATTGGTAGCTTATCATCTGATCCTTGTGTAATCTTTTAGAACTGCGGGGCTTTGTAAAAAAAAAGAAAGAAAAAGAAAAAGGAAGAAAGAAAGAAATAAATAAAGAAAAGAAAGAAATAAAAAGTGAGCTTATGTTGCTGCTGTTGTGGGCTATTATGTGACTGGTGTGAATTTCTTTGTGTCTAGGCTCGCGTCTCTAGAACGGTCTAATCTAGGACCAGCACAATACTGTCGTAGAATGTTTATTCAACTTGTTATGACTAACGTGGTGAAATTTTGTTCCTTGTGCTAGTTCAGCCACCTAAAGCTCCATATATGCACACCTACTCTTGAATTTGTTCATTACTTGTTGGTTACAATAACCTCCTTGCTGAGATTGGTAAGAACAGGTAAGAGCTTGATTGAACAGTTTGAGAGTGAGTGAGCTATCCCCACCAGCACCCTTGTAGCTAGGGATAACGTTACCCTCTTATATTTGATTGTTCCTTTTTTTCTACTAACCATGGCAGGGAGAGCAAATGCAAATGAAGACGTGCATTCACCTCGCACACGGGGAATTATACAACACTTCGAGCGCCATGTGTGGATACACACAGAAGCGCTTGATGAGGATGTTGATATTACCAATGACCACCTTGGTCAATTGGAAATGTGCAGATCGACACCAACACCAACAGCATGTTGGAGGTTTCCATACAAACAATGAACACTTCTATTGGAGCCATCCTGCAGCGCCTTGAGGAGAGAGATCGAGGATGAACTGTGGATGACATGTGAGCAATGCCCCTAGCATTGTACGTAACAATGAAGATGACTATTCTGCAGAAACTAAGATTGGGGAAGATGAGAATGTTAGGCCACGACGCCGGCTACAACGCAACCGTCAAGGTATGGGTGGACATCATCGGCGTGAGGTACATAATAAGGATGATACACTTAACAAGATAAAATTTAAGATACCTCCTTTTCATGTAAATATGACCCTTATGCATATATTACTTGGAAGATTTTTGTTGACCAAAATTTGCATGTCACGAATTTCCTGAAAATGCAAGGGTTAGAGTACCAACTAGTGAGTTCAGTGATTTTGCTTCTTGTTTGGTGGATAGAACATGGCAAGAAAAATCCTAATAACATACCCCAAACTTAGGAAGCTTTAAAATGGCTCATGCGGGCTAGATTTGTTCCTTCTTACTATGCACGTGATCCATTAAATAAGTTACAACAATTAAGACAGGAAGCTAAAAGTGTAGAAGAGTATTTTTTTTGGAACTACAAATTGGTATACTGCATTGTAATTTAGACGAGGATGAGGAACCAGCTATGTTTAAGTTTTTGGGTGGTTTAAACCGTGAAATTCAGGACATCCTTGCTTATAAAGATTACAATAATGTTACCCATTTGGTTCATCTTGCTTGTAAAGCTGAAAGGGGAGTGCAGGGATGATGAGCTAGTTCTAGAACTAATATTTTTGCAGGAAAGACGAGCTCATGGCAACCACGCACGACTACTCCGATTGGGCGTGCTCCTTCGCCATCTTCTTCACCGATTCGGGTAGGACATTCTTCCTCCGGCAACAAGCCACATGCTCCTTCCACTAGCTTAGCAGCAAAGACAATCGAAAGGCCCACTGAGAGTGCTTCTTCTGTAGCATCTACAGGGCGAGCTAGAGACGTTCAATGTCACAAATGCAAGGGATTCGGCCATGTGCAGCGTGACTATCTGAGCAAACGTGTTCTAGTTGTTAAAGATGATGGTGAGTACACATCTGCTAGTGATTTCAATGATGATACATGTGCTTTGCTTGCAGCTGACTATGCAGGTAGTGACGAACATCAAGAAGAGTATATTGGTGCAGAAGATGCAGCGCGCTATGAAAGCCTCATTGTGCAGCATGTGCTTAGTGCCAAAATGGAGAAAGCGAAGCAAAATCAAAGGCATACATTATTCCAAACAAAGTGTGTTGTCAAAGAGTGTTCTTGCCGTATGATCATTGATGGAGGTAGCTGCAACAACATGGCCAACAGTGACATGGTGGCCAGGCTGGCAATAAGCACCAAACCGCACCCACACCAAACCGCACCCACATCCCTATTACATTCAATGGTTAAACAATAGCGGTAAGGCAAAGGTAACTAGACTTGTGCGGATCGATTTTGCTATTGGATCATATAAGGATGTCGTTGAATGTGAAGTTATGCCTATGCAAGCTTGTAATATTCTGCTAGGAAGACCTTGGCAATTTGATAGAGATTCTATGCATCATGGTAGATTGAATTAGTATTCTTTTCTTTACCATGATAAAAAAAATTGTGTTGCATCCGTCTCGTAAAGCTATTGTGCAAGATGGTGTTACTAGAGCTAGGAAACTAAATCTCAAGACCATGCTAATGTTGAGAACAATAACAATGCCAAATCTGTGTTTGATAAGAAAAATGAGATATCCCTGGAGGGAAAATGCTTGTTTGCTACAGAATATGATATTAATGAACTGATTGCTTCCACCTCTGTTGCCTATGCTTTGGTATGCAAAGATGCTTTGATTTACCTTTACGATATGCAACATTCTTTGCCTCTTGCTGTTGCTAACATTTTGTGGGAATATTCTGATGTGTTTCCAAGTGAAGTACCACTAGGACTACCACCACTTCGAGGGATTGAGCACCAGATTGACCTCATTCCCGTTGCTTCATTGCCCAACCGTGCACCATATGGAACAAACCCAGAAGAAACAAAGGAGATTTAGCGCCCAGTACAAGAACTACTCGACAAAGGTTTCTTACGTGAGTCTCTTAGTCCTTCTGCTATCCCAGTTATTATAGTACCTTAAAAGGATGGATCCTGGCGTATGTGTGTGGATTGTAGAGCAATCTATAATATCACCACTTGATATCGTCATCCTATTCCACGCTCATATGATATGCTTGATGAATTGAGTGGCACCGTTGTGTTCTCAAAAGTTGATTTGCGTAGTGGTTACCACCAAATTCGCATGAAACTAGGATATGAATGGAAAACTACATTGAAAACCAAGTTTGGTTTATATGAGTGGTTAGTCATGCCTTTTGGGTTAACTAATGCTCCTAGAACCTACATGAGATTAATGAACGAGGGTTTGCATGCATTCATTGGAAAATTTGTTGTTGTGTACTTTGATGATATATTGATTTACAGCAAATCCATGGATGAACATCTTGATCACTTACGTGCTGTTTTTAATGCTTTACGTGAGGTACGTTTATTTGGTAATCTTGAGAAGTGCACCTTTTGAACGGATCGAGTCTCTTTTCTTGGCTGTGTTGTTACTCCACAGGGAATTGAATAAGATCAAGCCAAGGTGGAGGCTATTCAGGGGTAACCTGTACCAAAGACCATCACACAGGTGCAAAGTTTTCTAGGACTGGCTGGGTTCTATCGTTGCTTTGTGAAGGATTTCAGCAACATTGCTGCTCCATTGAATCACCTTACAAAGAATGGAGTTCCCTTTTCTTGGGGCACCATGCAAGATAACGCCTTTACCATACTAAAAGATAAGTTCACACATGCACCTCTTCTCCAACTTCCTGATTTTTGTAAGACATAGAGCTTGAATGTGATGCTAGTGGGATTGGATTTTTTTGTTACAAAAAGGAAAACTTGTTGCATATTTTAGTGAGAAAATGAGTGTGCTTGTTCTGAATTATTCTACCTATGATAAGGAATATTATGCTCTTGTACGGACTTTAGAAACATGGCAGCATTATTTATGGCCCAAAGAATTTGTTATCCATTCTGATCATGAATCACTAAAGCATTAGAAGTCAAGGGAAACTGAACCGTAGGCATAATAAGTGGATGGAATTTATTGAGTCTTTTCCTTCTGTCATCATACACAAAAAGGAAAGGACAATGTTATACCTAATTCTTTATCTAGACGTTATACTCTTCTATCTCAACTAGACTTTAAAATTTTTGGAAATGATTAAAGGTCAATATAAACGTGATACGAATTTCAAAGATGTATTGCTAAAGTGTAAAGAGGGAAGAAACATTCAACAAATTTGTCCTCAACGATGGTGTAAGGATCGAATGCCCAAGAGGGGGGGGGGGTGAATTGGGCTTCTTTTCAAAAATTAAAGAAATAAAACTTAATTACTAAAAGACCAATTCCCTATGCAAACAACCTATGCATTCAAGTGAATAGCAACTTTGAGGTATAAGAAATGCATAAGTGTAAGGGGGGAGGAAGAAAGCGCAAACTCCCGAGGAGACACGAGGACACGGAGATTTATCTTGTGGTTCGGCAAGATTGTCAAGATCTTCCTACATCCATGTTGTGGCACCCACCAAAGGGTATAGCCACTCCCAAGTCACCGAGACCAGGGATCTTCACTATACTTCTCCGTTTGCCAACCTCGGCAAGGTGGAGCTCAAGCCTTGTACAAGTTGGATCCTTTGGGCTTCCACAATCGTCTTGGCAAGCTCTGGAAGGCTCTCTCCAATACAAACACCAAGGGATACTCCCTTACAGCTCTCACTACACTAGAGATTCCAATCACCAAGAATGGAAGCACACAAGCACTATCTCTAGCAAGTTCTAGCCTATCTCTTGGTGTGTAGGTGGTGTAGATGATGTAGAAGTGTTAGCTCAACGTCTTGAATGCTTGAGAATGTGTAGAGTAGCTCTGGTTGTCAAGTCTTGTCGATTAGACTGGTTGAAGGGGTATAAATAGCCAGCCTCCACGAAATAGCCGTTGGAAAAGTAGGCTCATCACTATTCTGCGAACACCGGATGATCTGATGCTCCCCCTTCAGTTATCATCGGTCAAATCCAAATTAGCTGATGTCACTGTGTTAGATATGACTGTTGTTAGACCGATGTTACCCTTGCCATCTCATCGGATGATCCGGAGGCACTTCATCCAGAATTGGTTCAGAATTGATGCTTACTGGAGTGATTGACCGATGTGTTTAAGGTTGTACATCGGATGGTCTAGTGTTACACTTGGTCCAGGGAGATTGCTTACTGTACTGATGGACCGATGTAACATGCCCTTCATCATCGGATGATCTGGTGAGTACTTAGTTCTGAGGTCTTCTTCTTCTGTTGAACCAACTCGACTGATGTGTTGTTTCCTGGAAACATCGGTCAATACGGTGAGTTGATTTTGTTTGCCTCGAGTTGTTCTAAGTGATTCTTTTGGAATTTGCTCGATTGACCTCTTAGGCATTGGTTGGAAATATTCTTATGATGATTATCAAGCATTGAGTGCTGTCAATTTTTGTTGAATAACTTTGACATATGAGCTTTTACTTATAATCTTCATAAACATTGATTGATCTCATAGAATGATTGTTTAGGGGTCTCCAATTATATCTAATGAGCAGTATATGATATTCATATAGATTTCATTTGAGTGTGATGAGTGATATGGGAGACCTTGCATTCACAAATTCATTAGCAAAAACCAATGGTTGTCATTAATCACCGAAACCATACCTCATGGGGCCTAGATGCTTCCAGATGGCTATGTGTTTAGAGCTAACAAGCTATGCATTTCAGCTAGCTCCGTT
This sequence comes from Tuctoria greenei, assembly GCA_036927565.1. NCBI lineage: Eukaryota > Viridiplantae > Streptophyta > Magnoliopsida > Poales > Poaceae > Tuctoria > Tuctoria greenei. The sequence goes on along the minus strand of JAYESD010000002.1, from coordinate 162,966,926 downwards.
CATTTGTTTGTTATAGGAAGCGCATGGAGGCGGGCTCATGGGGCACTTTGGAGTGAAAAAGACGGAGGTCATACTTGCTAGTCATTTCTTTTGGCCTAGGATGAGGCGAGACGTGGAGCGCTTCGTTGCTCGCTGCACGACATGTCAAAAAGCTAAGTCACGACTTAATCCACATGGTTTTTACATGCCTCTTCCTATTCCTAGCATTCCTTGGGAGGACATTTCTATGGACTTTGTTTTAGGACTGCATATAACAAAGAAGGGGAGGGATAGCATCTTTGTTGTGGTGGATAGATTTTCTAAAATGGCACACTTCATACCTGGTCATAAAAGTGATGATTCTACACATGTTGCTGATTTATTTTTCCGATAGATTGTTAGGTTGCATGGTTTGCCAAACACAATAGTTTCAGATCGTGATGCTAAGTTTTTTAGCCATTTTTGGATAACTTTATGGGCAAAATTGGGGACTAAGCTTTTATTTTCAACTACTTGTCATCCCCAAACTGATGACCAAACTGAGGTTGTGAATATAAGCTTATCTACCATGTTAGGGCTGTTTCAAAATATATATATATATATATATATATATATATATATATATATATATATATATATATATATAATGTGGGAAGAGTGTTTGCCTCATGTTGAGTTTGCTTATAATCGCTCCCTACATTCTATTACTAAGAAATTCCCTTTTGAGATTGTTTATGGATTTGTACCCCGTGCTCCTATTTATTTATTACATCTTCCCTCAATGGAGTGAGTAAATTTTGATGCTAAAAATCGGGCTGAATTGATCTTAAAATTGCATGAAACCACTAGGAAGAATATAGAGTGCATGAATGCTAAGTACAAACTTGTTGGTAGTAAGGGAAAGAAACCTATCACTTTGGAACCTGGTGATTTAGTTTGGCTACATTTGCAAAAGGATAGGTTTCCTGATTTGAGAAAGTCTAAATTGTTACCTCGAGCTGATGGTCCATTCAAAGTGTAAGAAAGTATTAATGATAATGCATATAAACTTGAGTTGCCTGCGGATTTCAAGGTTAGTCCCACACTTAACACTGCAGATTTGAAGCCATATTTGGGATAAAAATATGACCTTGAGTCGCGGACGACTCAAATACAAGAAGAGGATGATGATGAGGACATCAACACCGACGATACATCCACACCCACTCAACTATCGGTTTTCGGTCCGATTACTCGCACTCGTGCACATCAACTAACCTATCAGGTGAACTCATTATTGGCCTTATGTCCATCTTATCTAGACCGTGGAACCACGTGCTTTCTTGTTTTGCTTAGTAACAATGGAGAGGAGCCAAAGGGAAGGGAATTCACGCGGACTGGATTTGGACAGCAGAACATCACCAACTTGTGATGGCCACCACGACTTCATATGGACTCCGTTCCGGGAGTTCATGTACTTCCTGGAAAGATTACCAAGTCTACTTTCAAACTGATCTGACCTCATATCCATATCAATTCGGAGTCAGCCGCAATCGTTATTTTAATTCGGAGACCTTTTCTGTCCATGGTGCTGCGTCACCAAAGTTGGGCCCATGGCCCATGTATCGTTAAGATCCCATTAGGGACTCATGATTAGGGTTTCTCACGACCCTAGGGAGGTGTTAAACAGTAGCCTCCAACCTCATTAGATGGTGGGTTTTGTTTATTTGAAAGTTAGCTTCTACTGCTTCCTTGTACATGTGCGTGTCGACTAGATCGCTCGTCTACTTGTATTCGGAACCCCACTTTTTGATTGTTTCAATATATTAGTTCTTGTTCTTCTTGTTCTTGCATGTTCTTCGATTGCTTGCAGGGACAAAGGCCCTCGTGGTCAGGTTGATTGCGTGCCAGCAAGAACAATACAACTTTGGAGTCGGTGTACCGATCGCTAAGGCGCATCATCCTGGGGACGGTGTAGTCGGATCGCCAACGTCTTCTCCTCCACAAATCGAAACCTCCTATTCCCATCGAAAGATCGGGAGCCAAGATCCTATCAGGTTTCCCCTCTTGCAACAATATACCTCCCAATCTAAAACACTAGCATCACATTCCAATTCAAAAGTCTTACTGAAATCTGGTAATTGGAGCAGGGGTGTATGAGTTAAACTATTCTTCAAAGTTTCAAATGCAGCATCTTGCACCTTACCCCATGTGAATGGAGCACCCTTCTTTGTAAGCTAATGCAGTGGGCCTGCTATGGTACTAAAGTCCTTCACAAAACGACGATAGAATCCAGCAAGTCCGAGAAAGCTTCATACTTGTGTGACCGTGGTAGGAGTCGGCCAGCTGTGTATCGCCTCCACCTTGGCTTGATCGTGTAAGTGCATCTAGGATATCCCTTGTGGGTTTTGGCTAATTGATGACAAACATATGAGATCCTAATGAAACTATTGAGATGATTGCAGGACAAACAAGTGAAACGGCTCGTTGCACACAAAAAGGTGAAAATGAAGTGGAGTCCAAAGAGGGATACTTTGATGGAGCTTGAAAGACCAAATTAGATTTTGAATGTGTAGGGAGTGTATGAAATACACACTCCAAAAGCTCACAACTTTGCGCTAGGGTAAGGGATTAAAATTAACCTAACTTTCACAATGCACCGGACTAGTCCGATCATGGACAGGACTAGTCCGTTAAACTTTCTGGAACCTCTCTTATTGGGAGACCGGACTAGTCTGTGTGTCCACCAGACTAGTCCGTTGAACTTTCTGGAGTCTCTCATATTGAGGGACCGGACTAGTCCGTGTGTCCACCGGACTAGTACGTTGACCTTTCTGGAGTCTCCCATATGTGGAGATCGGACTAGTCTGCGGACTAGTCCGTTGAACTTTCTGGAGTTCACCTTCACACATAACCGTACTAGTCCGAGCTTGGACCGGACTAGTCCGGCAGACTTTCTGGACTTCAAAATACACAGTGACCGGACAAGTCTGTACTTTCACCGGACTAGTCCAGTATTAGGGTTTTTCAACGGTTACTTTTTGGAAACCCTATAAGTAGAGAATCCACGGCCTTCCAAAAGATACACACATCGAATATTGCTGAAAACACAAACCCTAGTGCTGCCACTTCGTCCCAAGAGCCCAAAACACATCTCCCCACACATCTAAAGTGAAAAAAAAAAGAGTCAAATCAATTGAACACTTGGATTCAGGATTGGGAGATTGTCGTTCTTTCATTGCGAGCTCTTGGGGTTTGATCTTTCTACACTCATAATCTGCATTGTAATACTTTCGAGTGTATTTGATCACTTCTTTCGTTGTAATTTTCGTGGTAGCCCTCAACGTGTGAGGTTGCCCCACAAACTTGGTGATTACCCATGATAGTGGAATCAAGTCGGCCTTCATGGTGACTTGAAGAGGGAAAGGGTTGGAGACCCGGCTCTATGTGAGCTTCCTCAACGAGGACGTAGATCTCGTGGTGAGATCGAACCTCGGGAAAAATTCGTGTGTCTTGTGCCTTATTTCCTTTACATTTTGTTCAGTAGACCACTTGATTGCTAAAACATCAATCTAAGGCACTTATAGGTTTTTACTTGCATTCTTACATTAATCTCAAGTAAAAATATCAGTTTTCTCATTTCTGCTGCTAAAAGAATTTGGTTTCCCAAATAACGCTTACTAAACACACATATTTCTAGCACACGGACTAGTCCGCCCACGCAACCGGACTAGTCCGGTCAACCAAGTTTTAACAATTCTATTAAGTGTGCAGGAAACTTTAAAGGCCTATTCACCCCCCCTCTAGGCCACATTCAATTGGTATCAGAGCAAGGTTCTTCGCCAACGAGACTCACATCTTGGAGAGATCAATGGTCTCTGAGAAGAACAACGATATCTCGAAGATGAACATCAATGAGGAGGAACAAGAAGCTAAAGCATTCGATGTGCTGAAAGAAAGTCCACATGATGATGAAGAAGTGTGACAACTAAAGGCACTCTTGAGGAAGAAACTGCTAGGACAAAAAGGAAAAGAAGATGAGAAGACGACGGGGAGTGGTCATCACGACTACTCCCGACATCCTTACAACTACAACCGTCTCAATTCAAACAATCACTATCTCTCCATTCCTATGGGAAAACCTCCATAGTTTGATGGAAGCGACTATACCATGTGGAAGTACAACATGAAGATGCATCTAATATCCCTAAATCCTAGTTTGTGGCACATTGTTTGCACTGGCATAGATATCCTGGACATGGATGAGGAACTCACCCCAGAACAAGAACAAGAGATTCACAGAAATGCACAAGCCGTCGCCGTAATCACGTCATCACTAAGCAGAGAGGAATTCACCAAGATCGATGGCTTAGAAAGTGCAAAAGAAATCTGGGATACACTCAAGACAGCTCACGAAGGAAATAGGTCGGTTCGTGAAGCTAAAATCGAGATGCTTGAAGGAGAGTTGGGGAGATTTGCTATTGAAGAAGGCGAATCACCTCAAGACATGTACAACCGGATGAAGGCACCCATCAACAAAATTCGTGCCTATGGAAGTAAGAAATGGACGGATCACGAGGTTTTCAAGAGAATTATTAGAGCCTTAATGCCAAGAAATGTCACACTTTGCTCAATGATTAGAGAAAGCACTAGGTTTCACAAAATGACTCCCGATGAATTGTTGGGGAAGATCATAAATCATGAAATGATGGAGAAAGAGGCACAATACATCAAAGACTTGGCCGAACTCACTTTTTCCAAAAAGAAAGAGGTTGCTCTCAAAGCAACATGCCGACCCAAACTCAAAGAAACTCGTGAAGATCAAGACGAGTGGCATACAAGCGACGAGAGCACCGATCTTGATGATAAAGAAATGGTACTCTTTATCAAGAAGTTCAAGCGAATGATGAAAAGAAGACACGGCAACAACTCAAATGAAGGCAAAAACAAAGATAAAGGAAAATCCAAGGCTCGACGCACTTGTTACAACTGCGGAGAGTATGGTCACTTCATGGTGGACTGCCCTTATGAAGAAAACAAAAAGAAGAAGGAAACAAGACCTCAAGAAAAGGAAAATTTCAGAAAAAGAAGAAAAGCCCATCAAGCTCACATTGGCAAGGAGTGGGACTCAAACGACGAGTCCTCCTCCGATGAAGAAGAAGAGATGGCCACTATCGTAATCAAGAAACCTACTATGAAGGCCACACTCTTCCCAAACATGGGAGGAAGGGATATGAACAACCACACTTGCCTTATGGCTAAGGAAGGCAAGAAAAAGGTACGACTCACCCCTCCTACACTAAATTCCTCTATTAATGACTTTGATAGCTCTAGTGATAATGAAGAAATGTTTAGAGGACTAAGTAAAATTGCTCTAAAGAAAATGGAAATGTTGTCGAACGAAATTTTTGAAAAGGAGGAACTTCTTAACCGACAAGAAGATATGCTCATCCGTGAAAGGAAGAAATATCAAGAAGTTGAAAAGCTTCTCGAGCTTGAAAGAGAGAAGAACGAGTCGCTTAAGGTTGAGCTAGCCTTGAGTAAGGAAACTTACTCAAAGCTAGAAGACTCGCATATTGCAATCAAGGAAGAACTTGCTAACTTGTCAAAAGTTAACAGGATCCTTGAGGTGCAAGTTGAGTCGCTCAAGAAAAGTGACTCCTCTTCCTCCAAGAGCTCTTCCTCCAAAGATATGAGTTTGACAACAATCGGAACTTGCACTTGCTCTAGTAAGAAGAATGTTATTTCTAATAATTCAACTTCTAATCATGCCTCTCCAAGGGGCATCTTTGATAAGGAGAAGATCAAATATGCACGCAGTGCATATATGGTCACTAGACCTCCTAATGTCAAAGATGGCCTTGGTTTTGACTGGAACAAACACATGTCTACTCCCAATCATGCTAAGAGTGGAATTGTCTTTGTTAAGGAAAAATCCCATGAATCTGATTTACAAATATTGTATCATACATTTGATGCTTCCTATGTTCTTATGAAAGCCAAACATGGAAAAGTCATTGCTTAATATATAGGGTCACGCCACAAGAACTTAAAAACTTGTGTGTGGGTTCCCAAGACTCTTGTGACTAACCTGAGAGGACCCAAGCAAGCTTGGGTACCTAAAACCAAAGAATAATTCTTTTTTTGCAGGCTTACTCCTCCGGTGGATCTAAATGGGTGCTTGATAGTGGATGCACAAATCACATGACCGGAGAGAGCGGTATGTTTGTGGAGTACGAGTACAACAAGGATCCAGGTGAAGGCATATACTTCGGAGACAACAGCCAAGGAAAGGTCCTTTGTAGCAGTAACATTGGAATATCCTCTCAACATACCTTATCCAATGTTTTACATGTAGAATCTCTAGATTATAACCTTTTGTCAATATCTCAGCTATGCGACAAAGGCTACAACTGTTTGTTCACTAATGATGGTGTGACAGTTTTTAGAAGAAGCGATGGCTCGATTGCATTCAAGGGAATGTTGAAGGGAAAGCTTTATCTTGTTGACTTCAACAAAGATAAAGCCGAACTCAACACTTGAAGGGTTGCTAAGACCAACATGGGATGGCTGTGGCATAGACGGCTAGCCCATGTTGGGATGAGAAATCTGCAGAAACTTCTAAAAGGTGGTCACATCCGTGGTCTTAAGGATGTGGTGTTTGAAAAAGACAAGCCTTGCAGTGCTTGTCAAGCGAGAAAACAAGTCGGAGCACCACACCCCGCCAAGAATGTGATGACTACCACAAGACCGCTGAAACTCCTCCACATGGATCTCTTTGGTCCAATTTCGTACATCAGCATCGGCGGTAACAAATACGGTTTAGTAATTGTTGATGATTTTTCAAGATTTACCTGGGTATCTTTCTTGTATGATAAATCTGAAACTAAGGGAATCCTCAAGAAGTTCTTGAAAAGAGCTTAGAATGAATTCTCATCATCTATAAAGAACATCAGAAGTGACAACGGGACAGAATTTAAGAACCTCCAAGTTGAAGAGTATCTTGATGAAGAAGGGATAAAACATGAGTTCTCGGCACCCTACTCCCCTCAACAAAACGGGGTGGCCGAAAGGAAGAACGGAACAATGATCGAAATGGCAAGAACTATGTTGGATGAATACAAGACATCAGATCGATTTTGGGCAGAAGCGGTGAACACCGCTTGTCATGCCACAAATCGGTTGTACCTCCATCGACTACTGAAGAAAACTCCATATGAGCTCCTTACCAGTAAAAAGCCTAATGTTTCTTATTTCAAAGTATTTGGCTGTAAATGTTTTATTCTGAACAAGAAACCGAGGACCTCGAAGTTCGCTTCGAAGTCTGATGAAGGGTTCTTGCTCGGTTATGAATCGAATGCCTACGCCTATCGTGTCTTCAACAAGGTGTCTGGCCTTGTTCAAGTAGCACGTGACGTAGTGTTCGATGAATCTAACGGCTCACAAGTGGAGCAAGTTGATAAGTGTGTGCTAGATAAAGAGGAAGCTCCATATGAAGCACTGAAGAAAATGGGACTTGGTGATATCTTACCACAAGAGCAAACATTCGACTCAAATGCACAAGATGAACCTCAACACGGAGGCAATGATCAAGGGGGAGCTCTTGCACAAGATCAAGAGGAGGAAGATCAAGAAAATCAGGACATTCATGGATGCAATTATCTAGGGGGAGACAATGCACATGAAGATAATTAAGAACAAGCAACTACACAAGTTCCAAACCCGAGAGTACACCAGAGCGTGCAAAGAGACCACCCTATCAACAATATCATTGGAGATATTGCTAAGGGAGTAACTACTAGATCTCGAATTGCAAATTTCTGTGAATACTATTCTTTTGTGTCTTTTCTGGAACCATATAGGGTAGAAGAAGCCTTAAGGGATCTAGACTGGGTGATTGCAATGCAAGAAGAGTTGAACAGCTTCAAGGGAAATGAAGTGTGGGAGCCAGTGGAGAGACCAAAAGCGAACATAGTTGGAACCAAATGGGTCTTTCGGAACAAGCAAGATGAACATGGAGTAGTAACAAGAAATAAAGCAATATTGGTGGCCAAAGGTTATTCTCAGGTCGAAGGTTTGGACTTCGATGAAACTTTCGCTCCTGTAGCTAGACTTGAGTCCATTCGTATTTTATTGGCATATGCCACTCACCACAATTTTAAGCTGTATCAAATGGATGTCAAAAGCACTTTCTTAAACGGTCCAATAAAGGAGGAAGTTTATGTGGAGCAGCCACCAGGATTCGAACACCAAAAGTATCCCAACCATGTCTACAAACTGCATAATGCTCTCTATGGCCTCAAACAAGCTCCTCGAGCTTGGTATGAGTGTCTTAGAGATTTTCTGACTCAAAATGGATTCAAGATTAGTAAAGCTGACTATACACTCTTCACTAAACATTATGATGATCATCTATTCGTATGTCAAATTTATGTTGATGACATTATCTTTGGATCCACTAACAAGTCTCTCTGTGAAGAATTTAGTAAAATTATGACAGATAGGTTCGAGATGTCAATGATGGGCGAATTGAAGTTCTTCTTGGGATTCCAAGTGAAGCAATTAAGATAAGGTACATTTATAAGCCAAACCAAATATACACATGACATTCTCAAGAAATTCAACATGGACAAAGCCAAGCCCATCAAGACACCCATGGCCACTAATGGACATCTCGACCTCAATGAAGATGGTCCCAATGTGGACCAAAAGGTATATCGGTCCATGATCAGCTCCTTACTTTATTTATGTGCATCTAGGCCAGATATTATGCTTAGTGTTTGCTTGTGTGCAAGGTTTCAAGTCGCACCCAAAGAGTGTCACTTAATTGCTGTAAAAAGAATCCTAAGGTACCTTGTGCACACACCCAACATGGGCCTTTGGTATCCCAAAGGATCCAAATTTAACTTGATAGGGTATTCCGATGCCGACTATGCAGGATGCAAAGTCGATAGAAAGAGCACGTCAGAGACTTGTCAGTTTCTTGGTAGGTCCCTAGTTTTTTGGTCATCTAAAAAGAAAAACTCCATTGCTCTTTCCACAGCGGAAGCAGAGTATGTTGCAGTCGGTAGTTGTTGTGCACAACTACTTTGGATGCGACAGACTCTCAGAGACTATGGCTACAATCTAAGCCATATCTCGCTTCTATGTGATAATGAAAGTGCTATGAAAATTGCACACAACCCTGTAGAGCACTCAAGAACTAAGCACATAGATATCCGTCATCATTTTCTTAGAGATCATTCATTAAAAGGTGACATTGCTATTTCACATGTTAGAACTGAAAAACAACTTGCAGATATTTTTACCAAACCATTGGATGAGAAAAGGTTTTGTGATCTTAGGAATGAACATAATATTCTTGACTCTCGAAATGTGGCATGAAATGTTGCACACCTGGTTGAAACTTCAAATGTTACAGTTTATTGCTAAAACTGCCCCTAACCTCTTTTTCTTCTAAGAAAACTAATTTTAATGAAAAAATCTTGGAGTTTATGACCATTTTTCATTATTGATTGCCTTCTGGTCATAAGTACCAAGATTATTTGCAAAACTTGTCCTTGGATCACTATTAGTTATCTCTAAATACTTAGTTTTTCCAGGGGCACCGGACTAGTCCGTCCTCTGATCGGACTAGTCCAGTCGGCTGCGTATATAAGCAGCTGGCCGGCCCAAAATCAAAATTTCAACCTCCCTCCACTCTGAGTTGAGCCCTCACCTCTCAAACCCTAGACCCCAAAAGTGATTTTCGAGTTGAGCCCTCAAAATCCAAGTTTTCTCTGTGGGAAATCCTCCCCTCGACGAGTTGATACTCCACTCCGAACTCATCCGGACAGATTCGTGCTCCTTCAATGCGAATCTTCAAATCTCGATAAATTTCTTCCTAAAATCAAACTCTCAACTCTTCTAGTTCTAGCTTGTTTCCCTTGATTCCAAGGCAGTACATTAGCTTCAGAGATGTATTCCTTTCACTTTCATGCCCCCTTGCATCCTTAGATAGAATCTGTGATTCATAGGTTTTGTTAGGGTTCTTATGCCAGGTCGGACTAGTCCGGCTCCCAGATACGGACTAGTCCGGTACACTGGACAAGTCCGAGCTCTGAAACCGGACAAGTCCGGTATCTGACATTTGAATCCTCACACCTCCTTCAATTCTTTGTTCTTTCCCGTCTAATCCATGAACTCCTTATTAGGCACGATGTCTTCAAGCTCAGATGACAGCTCTTTCCACATTGATGAAGAAGTTGAACGTGAAAAAGTGAAGAGAACCAAGGAGAGGTACATGAAGAAAAGACATGATGTCAATGTGCACTCTCCACCCTCCAACGACAATTTGCCCAAGAAAAGGAAGGTGGTTGTTAAGAAGGCCCAAGGAAGAGCTAGCGAGTGCTCCTCAGGGCCAAAGAGGACTCTCAACAAAGGAAAGGGGCTTGCTAGTGGTCCCATTGGGCCCCTGAAGATGAAGAACCCAAGTCATCGCAACAGGCAGTGCTCGAGTAAGAATTTCACCGGAAAAGGGGGTGAGCTTGCCAATAGCTTCAGGCAGGTTAATGTGTATGATCAACCTCGGCAATGCTCAGACCCAAGATTTTGGAGCAACTTCCATGCCGACTGCTACGAGCATGTGTACATGAAGATGAAGAATCCCGTAGTAGAGAGTCAATGGGTGAATGTTGGATACTTACAGTCGAAGAGATATCCTGCCTTTCGTGAGGTGGTGGAGGCCCTAGAGAGGCACAACTTGAAGGATCTACTTGCCTTTGAGTATGACTGGAACAATGAGGTCATCACCCAATTTTACTCTACCCTCTACTTTGCTCGTGGTAATGGAGACAGTCTTACTTGGATGACTCATGGTTCCAAGTACAGTGTCACTTATGATGAATTTGCAAGGATCCTCCACCTTGAGCACACTTTGGATCATGATCTTGTCATCAACAATCTGCAACCCTTGGAGAAGGATGAGCTCAAATTTCTCTATGACACAAGGATGCCTTATGTCCCTCCCACTATCAAATATTTGAAGCCCTTCTATGTGGTCCTCAACAGAATTTTGAGGAAGACAATAGCCCCGAAAGATGGAGATGCGAGGACTATTCAAGGAACTTTGAGGACCCTAATGAAGGTCATTGGTGGGAGGAGACCGTTCAATTTCTTTGAATACGTCTACAATGACATTGTGAACATCTCAATCACTCCAAACAGATCTTGCGAGTATGCCCCGTACATCATGTACATGATTGAGAAAGTGACTGGACTTGAGTTTGTCAAGGATGTTCACCATACGGGGTTGAAGCCGCAAAAGCCTACTGAGTACACTCTACCCTCAGCTCCTGGTGCACCTCCCTCCCCTGAAGCTGAGAGGAGGTCAAAACAAGCTCGGGATGTGAATGCCACAAGATCTGCAGCTGCTCCTCCTAGCTCTGCACCTGCTCATGAACCCTCCGGTGGTGTGCTCAAAATGCTCACCTCTATCTTTGTCTGCTGCTGCAAGATTGAAGTCGGGCAGAAGAAGCATCAACAATATGTGAATGTCAACATCAAAGCTATTTGTGACAAGCTTGAGATTGAGTCGGTTGGATCCCCGCCCGCCTTCGAGGACTCTGAGGAAGAGCCTGCTCCAACGAATGATGGTGGTGGTGAAGATGAAGACCGGACCGAAACTGAAGAAGAGAGCGGCGATGAGTGATTCCCCTCAATTTTTCCCTTTTTGGTGCCTTGATGCCAAAGGGGGAGAGATTGAGACTAGTAGTTTCTCTTGTTGGTGTCTTTTTGTTTTTGTGATCGAGGACATGTACTTATTTTTAAAACCTTGTAATGCACTATTTCTTCTCTTATGTGTGATGCTTATTGTTACTTGAATGATTCTCTCTATGCTCATTATTGATTACCTTTATTTCATCACACCTTGTTGATCACACACCTGTTAGGCACCCCACCATAAGGTGTGTGCATATGTGAGAAGCCTTTTGTAGATTTATTGTTATTCTCATATGTGCACACCTTATGAAAATCAAGATTTTATTTTCAATTGTGATATCTCAAATGGTTGTCATCAAACACCAAAAAGGGGGAGATTGTAAGTGCATCTAGGATATCCCTTGTGGGTTTTGGCTAATTGATGACAAACATATGAGATCCTAATGAAACTATTGAGATGATTGCAGGACAAACAAGTGAAACAGCTCGGTGCACACAAAAAGGTGAAAAATGAAGTGGTGTCCAAAGAGGGATACTTTGATGGAGCTTGGAAGACCAAATTAGATTTTGAATGTATAGGGAGTGTATGAAAGACACACTCCAAGAGCTCACAACTTTGCGCTAGGGTAAGGGATTAAAATTAACCTAACTTTCACAATGCACTGGACTAGTCCGATCATGGACCGGACTAGTCCGTTTAACTTTCTGGAACCTCTCTTATTGGGAGACCGGACTAGTCCGTGTGTCCACCGGACTAGTACGTTGAACATTCTGGAGTCTCTAATATTGAGGGACCAGACTAGTCCGTGTGTCCACCGGACTAGTCCGTTGACCTTTCTGGAGTCTCCCATATGTAGAGATCGGACTAGTCCGTTGAACTTTCTGGAGTTCACCTTCACACAGAACCGGACTAGTCTGAGCTTGGACCGAACTAGTCCGGCAGACTTTCCGGACTTCAAAATACACAGTGACCGGACAAGTCCGTACTTGCACCGGACTAGTCTGGTATTAGGGTTTTTCAACGGTTACTTTTTGGAAACCCTATAAATAGAAAATCCACGGCCTTCCAAAAGATACACACGTCGAATATTGCTGAAAACACAAACCCTAGTGCCGCCACTTCATCCCAAGAGCCCAAAACACATCTCCCCACACATCTAAACTGAAAAAAAAAATTGAAATCAATTGAACACTTGGATTCGGGAGTGGGAGATCGTCGTTCTTTCATTGCGAGCTCTTGGGGATTGATCTTTCTACACTCATACTCTGCATTGTAATACTTACGAGTGTATTTGATCATTTCTTTTGATGTAATTTTTGTGGGAGCCCTCAATGTGTGAGGTTGCCCCACAAACTTGGTGATTACCCGTGATAGTGGAATCAAGTCGGCCTTCGTGGTGACTTGAAGAGGGAAAGGGTTGGAGACCCGGCTCTATGTGAGCTTCCTTAACGAGGACGTAGATATCGTGGTGAGATCGAACCTCGGGAAAAATTCATGTGTCTTGTGCCTTATTTCCTTTACATTTTGTTCATTAGATCACTTGATTGCTAAAACATCAATCTAAGGCACTTATAGGTTTTTACTTGCATTCTTACATTAATCTCAAGTAAAAATATTAGTTGTTCTCATTTCTGCTGCTAAAAGAATTTGGTTTCCCAAATAACGCTTAATCAACACACATATTTCTAGCACACCGGACTAGTCTGCCCACGCAACCGGACTAGTCCGGTCAATCAAGTTTTAACAATTCTATTAAAACTTTAAAGGCCTATTCACCCCCCCCCCCCCCCCCCCCCCCGTCTAGGCCACATTCAGATCGACTTCAATTCCCTGTGGTGTCACAACATAGCCAAGAAAAGAGACTCTATCTGTGCAAAAGGTGCACTTGTCAATGTTACCAAATAAGAGTGCCTCACGTAAAGCATTAAAAACAGCACGGAGATGATCAAGATGCTCTTCCAGAGATGTGTTACAGATCAAGATGTCATCAAAATATACTACCACAAATCTTCCAATGAAAGCACATAAAACCTCATTCATTAATCTCATGAAAGTGCTAGGTGCATTAGTGAGACCAAAAGGCATCACTAACCACTCATACAATTCAAACTTTGTTTTAAATGCTGTTTTCCATTCATCACCTAGCATCATGCGAATTTTGTGGTATCCACAAAGCAAGTCAATTTTAGAGAAAATCATCAACCCACTAAGTTCATCAAGCATATCATCTAACCTAGGAATAGGATGATGATATCTAATGGTAATGTTATTAATTGCTCGACAATCTACACACATGCACCATGATCCATCTTTCTTTGGGACCAAAAGAACAGGAACAGAGCAAGGACTAAGGGACTCACTCACATAACCTTTGTCGAATAATTCCTGTACTTAACGGTGAATCTCCTTAGTCTCCTCCGGGTTGGTCCTGTATGGTGCTCGGTTTGGCAAAGGAGCCCCAGAGATGAGGTCAATCTTTTGCTCAATCCCTCTCAGTGGTGGCAGCCCTTCTCGTACCTTTTGTGGAAACACATAAGTATATTCTTGCAAAAGGTTAGTGAGAGCAGGGGGCAAAGCACATGGTATGTCGTGAAGTGAGAACAAAGCTTCTTTGCAAGCAAACACATAGCAGATTGCAGCATTATTTTGTAATTCAAACAAACAAGATTTGGAAGCAAGAAAACAAGCACTCCTCAATTTTATTTCATTCTTCTTTACATGAGCAGATTTGGAATTGTCAGTCTTAGGTCATACCGATTCCTTCACAACATTTGAAATTTCATTTTGAGTACATTTCTTATTTTTCTCTTTACAAGCTCTAGCAATATCATCCTTCAAAATACATAGGGTCCAAAACAAGCTTCTTCTTATTATGCATGAAAGAGTATTGATTTGATTTACCATGATGTAATGTATCTTTATCAAATTGCAAAGGTCGACCAGATATCATAGAGCAAGCTTGCATAGGTACCACATCGCAATCAATGTAATCATGGTAGAAACCAATTGTAAATTTCACACAAACCAAACGTGTTACTTAAGCTTACCATTGTCGTTGAACCATGGGATGTACTAGGGATGTGGATGTGGAAGTGTTGTCATCCCAAGCTTCTCTATCATGGCAGCACTTGCTAAATTGTTGCAGCTTTTTCCATCAATAATAATGCGACACGATCGTTCCAAAACTACACACTTAGTTTGGAATAGATTGTGTCGCTGGTTCTGTTCAGCTTTGATCATTTGGGCACTCAAGACACGCCTCACAACAAGACTCTGATAGTGGTCAGCATGATCAGCCCCAATGTGCTCTTCATCATCATTCTTCTTTCCTGCATCTTGTGCAGCAAGCATGGCATATGTTTCATCATGTAAATCACTAGCGGATGAGTACTCACCACTTTCTCGTACAATCAGCACACGCTTGCTTGGGCAGTCCCTTCGTAGGTGCCCAAAACCTGTTCACTGGAGACATGGAATGTCTTTTGTTCTCCCGGTGGAAGCGATGGAAGAAATGTTGGCTGCAACTTGGGTGGATCCTTTTGTTGTCTCGATAGCACGCGAAGGTGCTGATTTTGATGTAGTCCTGGGCAACCGATTGGAAGCATCGTCCAGAGAATCATGTTGAAGACCAGCAGCACTTGAGCGGGACTACCATGAGGTAGTTCGACTTGCGGAAATGTTAGTTCTTGTGCATCGTCCATGCACTTCTCATTCAGCCATACAAGCAAGATGGAATGATCGAGTGACGTTAGTGTATTACTTATAAGCCAATATGTCATGAATTTCTCTTGTTAAACCACCCATAAATTAAGCCATTGCAGCCTCTCCATTTTCAACTAGGCCACATCGCATCATGCCTATTTGGAGTTCTTGATAGTATTCCTCAACAGATTTGCTGCCTTGCCTAAGTTGTTGTAATTTATGCAACAGGTCACGAGCATGATAGGAAGGAACAAAACGAAGACGCATGATTCATTTCAAGGCATTCCAAGTTTGTGGTACTGTGGCAAGATTTTTAGTTTGATACTCATGCCACCAATCAGAAGCAAAGTCAGTGAATTCACTAGTGGCAGCTCTGACCTTTTTATCATCAGGGAAATCATGACATGCAAATTTTTGATCTACTAGTAATTCCCAAGACAGCTATGCATCTGGATCATATTTCCCATCAAAGAGTGGTATGGAGAATTTAATGTTGCATAGAGAATCATCATTGTCACGTACCTCACATCGTAGGGCTCGACCACCCATACCACGATGGTCATGACGTGGCTACCGTTGATACATGAAAGGTCCATCATCAAGCTCGGTATCCGCTGAATACTCCGCCTCCTCATATCTTGCAGCGCTACAAATGGAGTCGTGGCTGTTATCAACACGTCTTTGCCTCTCTTCACGTCCAACCTGTTCCATCCTCTCCAATCGCTCAATGATTGCTGCAAGAGAAGTGTTAATAGCCCCAGCAGTGCTTTCTAATGTGGTCAACTTGATGTCGGTGCAAATCTGCGTCGACTCTAATTGACCAATGTGTTCATTGGTGACTTGAATATCCTCATTGAGGGCATCCATGTGCTGGTTTACTTGGCGTTCGAAATGCTGAATGATGCCCCTCGTAAGTGGTGAATGTGTAGATGTCTCATTCGCATCAGCTAACATGGTTAGTACAGAAAGGAAATACAACAGCAAGCAGATTAATCCTAGCAGTTGCTAAGAGGTGGTAGGACACAATCACTTCCTCACTACCAAGAAATCAAGTTCTTACATGTTCTTCCCACGCGATGTAGGGGGCTTTGGCAAACAGCAAGAACAACAAATGACGAGGACATAAACACCGTCGATACATCCACACCCACTCAACTACCGGTTTTCAATCCGATTACTTGCGCTCTTATGCACGTCAACTAAACTATCAGGTGAACTAATTTTTGGCCTTATGTCCATCTTATCTAGACTGTGGAACCACGTGCTTTCTTGTTTTGCTTAGGAACAATGGAGATGAACAAAAGGGAAGGGAATTCACGCGGACTGGATTTGGACAGCAGAACATCACCAACTTGTGACGGGCACCACGACTTCAGACGGACTCTGATCCAGGAGTTCAAGTACTTCCTGGAAAGATTACCAAGTGTACTTTCAAACTGATCTATTCGAAGTCGGCCGCAATCGTTATTTTCATTCAGAGAACTTTTCTGTCCATGGTGTTGCGTCACCAAAGTTGGGCCCATGGCCCATGTATCGTTAAAAGACCATTAGGGACTCATGATTAGGTTTTCTCACGACCCTAGTGAGGTATTAAAAAGTATCCGCCGCCATCATTATATGGTGGGTTTTGTTTATTCGAAAGTTAGCTTTTGCTGCTTCCTTGTACACGCGCGTGTCGACTAGATCGCCCATCTACTTGTATTTGGAACCCCACTTTTTTATTGTTTCAATAGATCAGTGCTTGTTCTTCTTGTTGTTGCGTGTTCTTCGATTGCTTGCAGGAACAAAGGCCCCCGTGGTCAGGTTGATTGTGTGCCAACAAGAACAATACAACTTCAGTGTTGGTGTACCGATAGCTATGGCGCATCATCCTGGGGACAGTGTAGTGGGATCGCCAACGTCTTCTCCTCGACAATTCAAACCCTCCTATTCTCATCGAAAGATCGGGAACCAAAATCCTATCAACAACAAACGGTGGCTGCCACCACAATTTTGTGGTGTCATAGATGATATTGTGTAGTTGTAGGTGGCTGCTAGAAATTAGTTACACAATGGAATAGCTTGTACCACACTAGTCACAACAAGTTGAATAAATGTTCCATGATGTTACTGTGCCGGTCCTAGTCCAAACCGTGATAGAGACGTGAGCAGTTACTCCACGTGATGTTAAATTTAGTGTAGTAGAAAAGTTCGGCCAGCACAAACGTTGTATTTTAACAAAATGTTCAAAACAGCAGTTGAACTCCGAAACTTGAAACAAATGTTACCCAGAATGTTTCTTTTTTTGTACTGAGAAACTTTTTCTAGCAATTTTAATTAGTGCGGCTTTTCTTTCTTTGCACGTGCCTTTTTCTTGCTGATCCGTGCGGCTTTTCTTTTGCACTTTCCTTTTTCTCAACTTTGGGTAGGTAATGAAAATGGACTAAGAACAAAGTGGCACGAACTCGAAACTTAGGACCAGCAACTCGACATAAAAATGCAAACATGAATTCAACAAGTCGAGAGCTAAGTAGCCAAGCAAAAGGCTCAAAGTGATTTTAGGATTTCTGGAGTGAACTTTTGTAGGCAAAAGTGGATTGTAGGTAAATGAAGAACAAGGAGAAGGAAATCTCTCACCGAGCAACCTGAAATCTAATACCACTTGATGAACCCAATGGGTACGAGGGATGCCCTATCTATTGATGAGAGATGTTGGTGGTGAACGAATTTGGCAGAGGTCAACGTTGGCTACCCGACTACCACAGCCAGAATGGAGTGGCATGTTGAGCGACAGTTACACCGTCTCCTGATAACTATGATTTTGGTAGAGGTCGGCGTTGTGCTACCCGACTACAACGACCACAAGGGTGTTGCGCCTTCGCGATAGTTACAATGGCTCCTATTGTTGCTGTTCTTGCTATGCCAAGAACAGCCTTGAACCTGCAAGCAATCGGATGGTCTCGCCGACACTTGCATTACAAGGAAGTAGCAATGGCAAAACTTACAGAAAATAAAACCCAAGTTCTTCCTATGGCTGCTAGTTGCTTATATAGAGGAGGAAGACTAGAGCTCAGGATGGAGTCACGAGTCTTGTTCAGCCTTTTCTGGGCAGATCAAGCGTCATCTGCTGTTGATTCGTGATCCAATGAAAAATAAACGAAGAGACCTTTCCAGCAAGTACTTATTTGTATTAAACAACCGTGGGAGTTGAAAGTTATGCCACTTTTAAGCTTGTACTTGCTGCAGTTACGAGGACCCCTCGGGTGGAGCAGTCTTCATTGCATTAATCCCTTCATTCCTCCTAGCTAGATCAATTCCCAAGCACCTAATAATAACAAGATCATCACAAGGCTTTAATAGTTCTCCATTGGAAGGATAATTAGTTTGAACAGTCAGGAATGAATTCACCTGATAATTAAGTTCACGTGCATGAGCGCGTGTCATTAGACCTTGATTAGCCGCAAGTGGTGAGTGGACTGCTGTTATGGTTGTATCAATGGTAGCGATGTCCTCATCAATAGGAGTGTTCCTATGTGCTCTAGAGTGTCCATTCTATCTAGGCTTGCGTTCTACGGTCAACGCGGCTCTGATACCAATTTGTGACACCCAGTTCCTAATATGAACCAAGCATAGCGTATATGTGTGCCCAAGATGTCCATAACACATAAATGGATGCATCACAAACGATATCACATCTTAAATAGTAAATAAGTACCTTATTACAATAATCCAACGGTTCATGAATGACAAGACTCTAATTATTGCAGTGGAAAATAAACTAAGTAACACGACTCCATTCCAGAGGCAATTGACGGCGGTACGCAACCTAGTACTCCACGTTATCCTCGGGGTACTCCCAAGTGTCTCCTGTAGCTGTTGGTGGAGGAATTGCAAGGGTGAGTACGTATCGTACTCAGCAAGTGTGGGAATAGATGACATGTTGCTAAACAAAAGGATGGAAATAAAATGGCTAATTGCAGAAAAATACATTTCTTAAACATGTAAATGCAGCCTATCATGTCTATGTGATATTAATTCCCCTCCCGTCCCAATTAATCATTATAATCCATATCCATAATTCTCGTTTACCATCATAATTCACTTAACAAGCTAACAAGTAATATCATCACCATATATCAATTTCATATCCTTCCATAATCTGACTATACTCATGTGACAAACCAAACCATACCAAAATTCCAACTCCAATTCTAATCATGGAAGTTGTCCAGGTGCTCGTGACCGGGAGCACAGCTATCATGATAGTTTTTAACACTTTACAAAGGTTGTACCACTTTACCCACATGTTCGTGATTTCATCACCTTTCGGTGACTAAAGAACCTCTATTATGCCTTATCACACTTCCATAGGTGTGTGGCCAAGAGATCACAAAATAGCCTTTCAAAAGGGTATAAGTATGCACGGGCCCACTAAGATTTCACCAGCAGGCTTGAATCTCCATTCTCCCACCCACAGCCCCCTCGTATGCCATGCGGATCTCAGGGTAGCCCTACTCGACTCTCGTTCCCCGCGCCATCCAGTGGTCCATACAATACTAGCAGCACACCTAATTATGTAGCTATGCCACACCCATACTTGGCCTTGTGGTGGCATTGTTGTCCTGACATATTCTCGCATGAACAGGTCCTTAGATCTAAGGCAAGCAAAACCATCGTACTATCCAACCCATTCCACTATGCCATTCTTTCTTAGATCACCTATGTTCCATGTTGCTAAATTAATCATCATTCCATTACCATCACAATTTCTCATAATTAAAGTTGTCAAGTATATTATTTAAGTTACACATAACCCGTGTAGCGACGCGGTGCAACAAGAAAAATACTCATACCTGAGTCATCATGTATATCCCGGCGATAAGGGGTGGCATACAACACTGGTAAACTATTACGTATGGGTTTCCCATCATATTGACACGAACATGCAATTTCGCAAACAATACATTTAATAAAACGGGATCAACATGATCAAGGACACTTGCCTTGTTCCGACGGATTGGGTTGCTCAAGAGCTTCGAAGTCTTGGTTCTAGAAGTCCTTGTATACGGCCTCTTGAGCACGTCCCTCTACTCGCGATCATACACATACAAGAAAACACATACGAATCAACACAATGCACACATATTAATCAATATGCAATGACATGAATGCATGCAACGTTCGATAATTAATTATCTACGGTTGTTTATTAATTCGATTCAACTAGTTCATATGTGTTCATGCGAGTTTACAGGGATTTTAACAATAATTAGAGTTGCTGAAATAAAATAGATGTAGATGCAACTACGATTTTATTCCGGATATTAGATCTATTACGTCTCTAGAATTTGTCTCGGAAAACGCATCCTACCATAGGTGCAGCAGCTTCGAAGGTCGCAGGACGGAGTCGTAGCATAGATGAAGTAGACGGCGCAGCGATCCTCTGGCGGCACGACGACGACGGCGCGACGATATCCGACAGACGGCAGCTCCTTCCTTCTCTTCCTCTTCTTCTTCTCTTTTCTCTCCTCCTTTTCCTCCTTGCTGCGGCCTCCCTTTTTCTTCACTGGCGGCTAGGGTTTTTTTCTTTTTCTCTTCGAGCCGCTGGGACTTACGATAGCTGGTGTTGATAATCCAGGGTCGTGCGGCTCCTTATATAGTCAGGCCTGCACGGGAGTCCCGGTGCACCACGGTACGCGGAGTCCCCAACCGGGTCGGCCTCAGCCCGTCGAGCGCGCTGGCTCGCGCGGAGAGGCCTGGCTCGGGCGTGCCCGGGCGCCAGGGCGAGTCCCGCTCAGTTGCTCGGAACCTTTTGGGGGTGGAAGGGAAGCTTCCCCTAGAAACTTCCAGAAGCTTCCAAATTTTTTTTTCTTTATATATTTTATATGTATTTGTTTTATATTTTTATATATTTTTTCTATTTGTTTATATTTATTTTTCTAATATATATTTTATATTCTCATTCACTTTTCTTATTACCTACACATATTTATATATATATTTTATCTTTTATTTTTCTTCTCTTTGTTCTACTAATGTTTTATACATGAGAATGTATGCAATGCATGATGCGCAAAATGAGGGTGTTACATGAACAACTTCTTACGGAGGTAACGGATCTCTTCCATGGCATCAGCATAGTGATTTCTTAAGTTCACCAGTACT
The DNA here is from genome assembly GCA_036927565.1 of Tuctoria greenei. NCBI lineage: Eukaryota > Viridiplantae > Streptophyta > Magnoliopsida > Poales > Poaceae > Tuctoria > Tuctoria greenei. The sequence continues at coordinate 162,945,421 of JAYESD010000002.1, read as the reverse complement.
TCCTAAGATCTATCAATGGCACGAGAGCTGACTTGAGCTCCATATTGCGGTCTTAAGGCTCCCCTTATTCCCTTCTTGCATTGCGGTACCTCCATCCTGCTCTTAGTAAATTTGGCACAATCTAGTAAGTGCATCCCAAGCAACATCATCAATGGCTTGCTTTCTGGTGCTTCTCCATGTGAATGCCATGTGTCGGGTGACCACCTCAACTCTAGCAACAGCAGTAACCTGAGCCCTCTATTCTTCACGTCCATGGTGAGGAGTTCTCTTAACATAGTACTCCGTGTGCATCTTGCATAGATCAAGGAACTCCTTCAACTGCTTAGCTGCAAATCCACCATCAGTGCCATCAGAACAGAATTCCTGAGCATCATGGTCAACTAGGCATTTGTCCTCCTTGTTGGCTTCACTAGGCTGTGATGCATTCCTTTGGGCTTTAGGTACTTCTTCCTGTGCAGTGGGTTTCTCTTCTTTCGGCAGTTTCTCCTCATCTTGGGCTTCATCTTTATTTCCCTCGTAAGCTTCACCTTCCTCCTCCTCACTATCATAGATTTCCACCATATCCGGACCTTCCTCCTCATCATCATCATAGAATTCCACCATCTTAGGGTCTTCCTCCGTCGTGTGGGAGTGTTCATGCTCAACTTCCTTTGTGGGAGAATTTACTTCTTCCTCCTCTTGAGATGGTTCCATTTGCTGCTCCTTGCAAAGCCTAAGCTTGCTTCCAAGGGGTGGCAGACGAGCTCTCTTGTCGGGCTATCATTTTGGTGTGAGCCATCTACAATAAAACATGAGAAAAATAGAGGAACACATAAATATCAATTCTGAAATTGCAGCAGCCATAAATCAAGATGAGAAGACGTGCATTTGCTCAAAAAGATGGAAAATAGCAAAAAATGCAGCAACAGCAAAAAATACAAATTTTTCCCACTTATATAGCTAGTGGAAGGCAAAATAGTGCAAAACGGGCAAATTTTGTGGTGTCCATTCTACCTAGGCATGCGTCCTACGGTCAAACACGGCTTTGATACCAAATTGTGACACTTGGTTCCGAAAATGAACCAAGCGTAACGCATATATGTGCCCAGGATGTTTAACACACATACATAAGTGATTCACAAACGATAAACAGATTATAACCATGTCTCGAATAATAACACTAATAATAGTACCTTATTACAAACCAAATAGTCTCGAATACAATCTCTAGACAACACTGCAGCAGAGAACACTAAACACTAAGACTCCAACTCCACAGGCAAGCTTGACGGTAACATGCGCGCCTAGTACTCCTCAAAGACCTCCTGGTACTCCACGTCGACGCCTGCGTCTGAATTTGTTGGGGGAATAGCAAGGGTGAACACGTGTCGTACTCAGCAAGTGTGAGAAAGTATGACATGTAGCTTAAACAAGGAATGATAATAAAATGGGTTAGTTGCATAAAAGTACATTCAAACAGTTGAAAAGGCAATAATATGATCATTAATTGAGGTCCTTCTCAAATAACCCAAATAACATTATTCCAACTTAAGTAACCAATACCAGCAATAATAATCCATAACCATCTCATAACTGCTCATAAATCTCATTTTCATCAATTCCATATACCTAAACCAATTAATTAACCAATACCAACTCCCAATTTAATTCCAGCCATTAAACCAATTCAAGGTCCTTAACTCTAATCATGTGTGTCGGCGTTTAGAACCGGCAGATCTCCTAACACTACCTTTGGTAGATCGAGGAGTTGTAGTTCGGTAATGGGCGCACAGAGATTTAAGAAGGTGAAAGACACATGGACACATGGATTTACGTGGTTTGGGCCGCCTGGGTGTAATACCCTACTCCACGGGGTGTGTTGGTGATGTATTGAGCTCGAGAGTCTAGAAGAAGCTCCAGAAGAAGAAGCTCGTCTAGCTTAGAGTGTTAAGCAGTGGTCTCGAACCATCCTTTGTGTATCGTCGACCAGTCCTTTTATAGTACAAGGACTGGTCGTTACAACGTTAGCCTGGCCTGACGGGTGGCCCCGGTGGTTACACACGCTTGATACACAATAAATGGGGTTAATTACCCTTAATAGCCTGGTAACGGGCCTTATAAATAGTGTTGTTACTAGTATTAAGGGCCATCCGATCGTGTGTCATTAATATGGCATTAATGACACTTAATTGGGTCTTGAAGTCTTTGATTGATCCTTGAAGGTCCGGAGCTGTTGGGGGTCCTCCGGCTTGATAGTTGAAGTTGAAGGGCCAACGGTTTCCACATGGCAGCTCCGGAGCTCACCGTTGTGGACGGTTAGGTCCGGTGCTATTGGACACGTGTCAGTACCAGAGCTTCCCTCTGTCTGGGGTTAGGTCCGGCGGTGCCATATTGGTATTCTGACCGGAGCTTCCCAGGTGTGGATGACAGCTCCGGTCTTGTGATACACGTGGCGGCCTCAGGACTAACCATGTCGGGGGAGCAGGTCCGGCTACGCCTGACATGTGGGGCCTTCGGAGGTCTTCAAATCTGGTATGTGAAGTTTCCTTGTGATCTTTGCAATCCCAAGGGGTATCCGATACGGAGGGTACCGACAGTGGCCCCCTGGACTCACCTCCGGGAGAGACCTTTTGTATGAAGTCATTTCGCCGGAGATGGGTCCATTCTTTGGTTTCTGAACCGTGTCTTCAAGGGTCTTTGGTTATGCTGTTGGCGGTAGTTCACAGTTAAACTTCCGTCGTGTGGCGTATCTTGAAGGCGGCAGGTGAGATCTTAGCGTGCGGATCTCACGCAATTGAAGGTCGCTGGTTCGCGATACCAAAATTGTATCAGTTCCGCGCGCTCTGTCAGGCCACCGACTTCGGGTTTCCCGCCTTTCATGATGACAACCGTTCGCCTGGGGTAAGAACCTCGACTTGATCGTCGGGGTGGCCTCTGGCCCCTTGTCATTGGCGGGGTTAAATCTTCGACTGGTATCGTCGGCTCCTCTGCAGTTTCCATCCAGACATTTCGGGGCTTACGTAAGAAGGAAAGCACGCACCATTTGGGTTTCTTTACGCCTTTCAATCGATCTTGCACTCAAACCTTCCAAAATTTTGCTTGCCTTTCCTCTCTTGTCTCGCTGTGCCGCGGTGGAGTTGGGTCTCTGCCAAAGCCGACTGAAGACCGACAATGATTTGAAGAAGGTTCGGGCCCTCATGGGATGGTCCCCTGACTTCTTTAACCACCTGGTCCACGTCGGCAAGCTTCCGTTCGAAAAGGAGCACGCCGGCGACATGGTGTACTTCTCCGCGTACACCATGGTGGGACTGATCCCACCTTTCTCCTCCTTCTTCTTCATGCTGCTAGACTTCTATGGTCTGCAGCTTTACCACATTGGCCCCCACTCCATTCTGCTGGTGTCCATATTCGTCCATTTCTACGAGATGTGGGTGGGGATTACCCCCTGCATTGAGCTCTTCCGCACCTTCTTCACTGTCCAGACCACAGGTCGGAGTGACGAGTACCTTGGCTTTTACTATTTCATGAAGCGCAAGAAGTTCCCGTACAAGTACTTGCGGTCGTTCCCTTCCGGGAAGTGGGATGACTGGAAGAAGGACTTGATTGTAATCAGGTTGGAGGAGCACAAGAAGATGGAGCTGCCGGAAGGCCTCCCCAACATCGACACTGCAGTTTGGAGTGAAGCTCCGATGCTGTCGGATGCCTTCGATCCTGCTCTGACCAGGATCCGCATGTGTGTGGAAGGAGGAGTAACTTCCCAGGCGGTGTTTTGCATCTTCCTGACCAACAGGTGGGCTCCGTTGAAGAGGAGGAAGAAGTTGGCTTGGGCCCTCAACAGTATGCTGGATGACGACTGGATCGTGACCGGTTTGAAGTCCAACATGAAGGATGCAACTTTGGAGTTCCACCTAAAGAAATTCCAGCACGGCATCGACGTCGAGGGCGACGATTTGGCTCCTCCGCCAGCTTTCCTCCCACTGAACATGGAGGCTGCATTCAGTAGGGAGCTCTGGTGGATGATGCCGGTGCTTGACGACCTTGGTGTCATTGAGAGGCGCTCGACCACCGGATTGGCGATCTCCAAAGCTCCGGAGGGTGGCTCCGTTCCCGCCCCTAAGCCAAGAACCGAAGTCGTCGGCAAGGGCAAGGAATTGGCCGAGCCCTCGAGCCGTAAGAGGAAGCATGCCGACAGGAGGGCCAGACATTCTTCTTCCGCAGCGTCCCCTTCTCCCTGGAGGGGAAGGTCTTCAACGGCAGCGTCTACTCCAATTGCGGCACCTTCCCGGGGTGCTAGCTCCGGCCAAATGACTCCGGTCCCAGGGCCAGCTTAGGGCTCCGGGTCCGGAGGTCCTTCCCGGTCAAGGGGGGCCTCAACCAGAGCAACGCCGACAGCAGCAGCAAGCTCCGGGGGGCCCTTCGAGACTACCACGCCGGTGTCGGCTGGGGCCAGTGCGGAGCGTCCGGGGAAGAGGTTCCCCGAAAACTGGTGCGGAAGCATTCCGAGGTAATTTCTGATTTTTTACCTCAGTTAGTTGTTTTATTGTTAAATGTATTTTGAGTCTCTTCGTCCTTCATTCACAGCGTGTCCAAGAAAAGGGCTGAAGCTCCAGCCCCTGCAGCAGCAGTTGAGGCTGTGCAGGATGAAGCTCCGGCTCTGATTCCGGCGCTGCCCCAAGAGGTGGCAGAGGCTGCAGCAGCCCCGGCGCCGGCGGTCGTGGTATTGGATGACTCATCCCATAAGCTCCCGGGGTAGCGCCGGACCACGAGACTAAAGATGTACCAGCAGCGCCAGCCTTGGAGGTTGAAGCTTTGCGATTGGATGGTGTGATGTTGGATGCTCCGGCTGCAGAGCCGGAGGAAGCTACGATTCTGGCCCTAGAGTCGGATGTTGTTGAAGCCCCAATAGTCGAGCCAGAGGTTGAGGAGGACCCGACAGTAGAGCCAGGTGTTGATGAAGCTCCAGCACTTGAGCCGGTCGTCGAGGAAGCTCCAGCGGCAGAGCCGGTTGCTGTAGGAGTTCCGACTGTGGAGCCGGCTCTTGAAGAGGTTCTGGCGTCCAAGCGAGTTGTTGCAGAAGTGACGGCGCTTGAGCCTATGGCGGTTGAAGCGCCAGCGCCGAAGCCCATGATGGCTGAAGCGCCAGCACCCGAACCAGAGGCGGAGGAAGCGCCTGTGCCGGAGCCAGAAGTAGCTTCTGCTCTGACCGAACCTTTAACGCCCGTTCCAGAAGCAATGATCCCAGAGGTGCCCGTTGCCGAGCCAGAGTGTTGGGATGAAGCTGCTGGCCCCCCGCTGGAGGGACCAATTGTTGATGACCTGGCGGCTGGGCCTTTGGAACCAATTCCGGAGGTCGCTACTTCTGCTGCAAGCACTTCCTCGGTGGTGGCCGAGGCTATCCCAGAGGACAGCCCTAGTGCCGTGGAAGCTCAGGGTACCGCTCTCGTAGAGTAGGACCTAATTTTTGTTGCTGAAGACCCGCTGGAGCCAGCGAAGATGACTCCGGCAGGTCCGGACCCGATCCACCTATCGTTGTCTATCGACAAAACCTGCTCCAGCCTTCGCCAGGTGCAGTTGGCCTTCTACCACGATATCAAGGCTCTCACAGAGGAGCGCCAAACCCTTAGGAGGTGGCGCAACCGACTCTATTTTGAGACCAAGCTAGCGCAGTCGAGGCTGGCTGACAACAAGGAGTGGGTGCGAAGGGAGAAGGTCCGCCTAGAGTATTGGGGAAAGTTGTTGGATGAGAGGGAAAGCATGACGCGGACCCTCGACGACCAATCCCAGGCCATCTATGAGCAGGCCAAGGCTACGAATAGCGCGGTGGATGATCGCCAGTAAAGGCTCACCTCCAGCCACGATAGTCTTGTCAAGCGTTGGGAGGCTCTTGAAGCTCGGGGAAAACGGCTCGAACATGAAGAGAAGAAATTCCTGGAGCTGCGAGACGACCTCGTGAAGAGGGAGGAGGAGCTTGTCCAAAAGACAGCTCTGGTTGACAAGAGCCTTGAAGAACGCACCAAGAAATTGGATGAGTGTTGCAAGGAGGAGGAGAAGAAAGCCTGGGAGCAAGGGTAGGAACTCTACAAGCAGGAGAATGCCATCGCTGCTCGGGAGAAGAAAGTGCGGGGTCGGGAGAGAGATTTGGTCAAACGCCGGAACAAGATCCACCTCCGGGAGGAAGAGCTCAGTAGGCTCGAAAGGAAAGTTGCTGAAACGATTCAGCAGAATGCCAAAGAGGTGGAGCGCCTTGCCCGGGAGATCTCGGAGCTAACAGCAGCCAAAAGATCCTTGGCGGAGATGTGTGGTGCAAGGGTTGTGGAGTCCCAACAAGTTTGGGACTTCTTGGGTAAGGCCAACGATGCGCTGATGCCAATGGGCTTCAGTCCCGTGCGTCCGGATGATTCGGATCCGGAGCTGGACCAGGCGTTGGAGGCGCTGGGGTCAGCAGGTAACAAGCTATCCAAGGTCGGCGATGTCATCGCGGACCAATTGGAAACGGAGGGTCAGGCCCTGGCGAAGAACGTCGCAGAGTATGTGCTGACATGCTACACCAGCTGGGACCCTCAATTCCCTTTGGACCCAGTGCTTGAAGGTCCCATCAAAGGAGAGGGTGAAGCCGCCCGAGCCAACGTGCCGGAGGTGGCCCATAAGGCTGCCCAATTCTTCCATAGGGTCTAAGATCGTCTCCCTGTAGCTCCCGCTTGTACTTTCTCTTCTTCCTCCCCAATTTTGTAATCTCTTGTCTCCAGATGAATGAAATCCAAATTTTTGTGAATTCGAATTTCATTTTTGTCTTCAACACCTTTGTCTCGCTTGGCCCCCTCGTAGATGTACACAATTTGATTGTGAACATGTACCAAGAGGATGTAATAGTTGTTGAAGACTTGCATTCTTCGAACTTGTAGAATGTAGGTCCGAAGTCTTCGATAGTGTAGGCCTCTTGAGGCTGTCGAAGCTTAGTGGCTCCGGCATTGACCATCGCCAGAGCTTAGTAGCTCCGGAGCATTGATGGTTAATCCTCTGGGGTGTCGGAGCTTTGGTAGCTCCGGCAGTGACCTCCGTCAACACGTATTGTATCAACGTTAGACTCCACTTTAGGGTCTTTCCACCATCTTCACGTTGACAAATTGCCTCCTAGCTTTACCGAAACTGAGTAGTTCCGGATATGTTCAATGTTAATGTTTGAACATTGAGCACAAGCCGCCTAGAGGATGTCGTAGCTTATTTATTTTTCTTGAACACTGAAGTCAAGAAAGACAGTAAAATTCATTTCTTATCTAGAACTTCGTTGCGGCTTACTATTCCCAAGAAAGTTTTAGGTCGAACACAATCCTAAGTACAATCAAGAGCTCCGTCCTGCTTCCTCCGGATCAGATTGTTTCTGGACTCGCCTTACTTCGGTCTGCCGGGGTGTAGGTAGAGTGGCGTACTTAGGGTGCAGGACCAGGCTAAGTCGATAGCACACTCCGGGCCTTGATTGGCTTGGTGACATTAAGACAAGTAGGCCATCAACAATGCTTGAACCCGGAAGTACAGACAATGCAACTCGAATTGTACATGAATTGGTCGAGCTAAAATTTCTTAAGAATTGCACAACTTTGTTATAGACAAGAAAGAGAAAAATAAAAAATATTAAGCCTGTACAAAGTAAATGCACGTGGAGTCTGTTTTCACACAATGATGTCTTTCATTATAGGTCCGGGGTACAGGGGAAACAAGTACACCCTCAGAGTACGGAACCAGGCTAAATGTGTTTTGTTTCTCGTTTGAACCAAGGTAGCTAGCTACACTTTCAGTTCTGAGACTGTGACAAGTGTTGCATGGCCGTTGCGGACCTAATAGGGTAAGTGAAAGTGCATCTAGGACTCTCTTGTCAGTTTTTAATGATTTATGACAGGCAATTGGGATCCTAACCTCTTTGTTGAGATGAATGCAGGCCTATAATAGAAAAATGAGCAAAATACCAAAAAGAAGGGATGAAGAGGAGCAAAGTGGAAATGAGCTCAAGGAAAAAGAGTAGTAGATTATTATGTATGGAGTGTGTTGAGGAAACACACCCCAAGAGCTCAATGATAATTAAACACACACAGTGCATAGAGTTACACAGGACCGGACTAGTCCAAGTCACCACCGGACTAGTCCGATAACTTTTTTGCACCAGATCGGACAAGTCCCAATCTGTCGGACTAGTCCGATATCTTTCTTACTAGAATCGGACTAGTCCTCCCCAGTGCGGACTAGTCCTTAAAACACTACACAAGTCACACAAAATCGGACAAGTCCGTTGTTAACCGAACTAGTCTGATATCCTTTCTGATCCACTTCGGACAAGTTCGATATTCACACAGACTAGTCCGAAAAACCCACTGATCTAAATCGGACAAGTCCTCCAAGTGCGGACTTGTCATCCAACACACTTAGGGTTTCACATGTCCGGACAAGTCCGATGGACATCGCACTAGTCCGAAGATTTCCAGTAGCAAAATCGGACAAGTCCGTTTTCAGCCGGACTAGTCAGATATTTCGGGACACTTAGGGTTTGCTACACACAGCACACCGGACTAGTCCGGTGACCACCACAGACTAGTCCGAACTTTCTGAACCCTAACAGTAACTTTTAGAAACCCCATATAAATAGAGGTGCACGGCCCAATTTCACACACTCTTGAACCCTATCGCCGTCACACCTCCCAAGAGCCTCAAAAATGACCTCTCTCCACGAAATTAAGTGCTACATCGATCAATTTCTTGAGGATTCACTCTAGATCATTGGAGAGACACTTGCAACACCACATTGAGCTCTTGGTTTGATTCTCTAACACACTCTTGCGTTTCAATTGTAACTTTTGAGTGTGTTTTCGGTGGCATTGTGATTTGTAATCTAAGGGAGCTCTCAATGTGTGAGAACGCCCCTTGAATTCAGTTATTCACCCCTTTGTGATTAGTGGAAGAGAATTGGCCTTCGTGGCGATCCAACGAGGGTAGGGTTGGAGAAGACCCGGTCCTTTTGTGGACTCCTCAACGTGGACGTAGGTTGCCTTCGTGGTAGCCGAACCACGGGATAAATCGTTGTGTCTTGTTTTAGTGTTCATCATTCTAATCAACCAACTCAATCTAGGGTTTCATACGCATTGTTCATCTTACGTTAAATTGTTGAACATAAGACTTAATTGTGATATAATCCAGTATATAACTATTGAACTGTTGTTTGATTCTATATTTCCGCTGTACACATAAAAGAATCTAACCAATCAATCAAGTTTAATCAACTTAGTTCGTGAACACCGGACTAGTCCGCACTTTACCGGACTAGTCCGATATCTCTGGTATTGAACTGGTTGTTGAGTGTTGCAGGATATGACAATTTTCAAAAAGGCCTATTCACCCCCCCTCTAGGCCTACATTCAATAGGTATCAGAGCAGGTTCTTCAAGAAAGAGTCTAATCAATCGAAGATATCATTTCGGACATGAAGGACGTCCACAAAATCAACAACCAAGAGGAAGTTAACAACGACAAGATCCAAAAAGTGGAAAAGTACCTCGAAGCCATTCAAGACTTCGAGGACGATGATGAGGAGACGCTGGAGCTAAAGGCACTCCTCAGAAAGAAGGCACTTTCCAAAGGGAAAGCGAAAGTTGAAGAGAAGAAGAAGGGGAGTAGTCACACCGACTACTCCCGATATCCTTTTAACTGTGATAGTCTAAATTCCAATAACAACCATTACTTATCTATCCCACTTGGAAAAGCCCCACACTTCGATGGAAGTGATTACTCAATGTGGAGGCAGAATATGAAGATGCATTTGATTTCCCTAAATCCAAGTCTATGGCATGTTGTATGCACAGGGATAGATATTCCGGATGATGACGAAGAGCTCACCCCATGCCAAGAACAGGCCATTCATAGAAACGCTCAAGCCACAGCTGTAATCACCTCCTCACTCAGTCGGGGCGAGTTCACTAAGGTGGATGGACTCGAAATTGCTAAGGAGATATGGGATACTCCACAAACTACACATGAAGGTGACCGACATGTGCGTGAAGCAAAGATTGAGATGATCGAAGGCGAACTAGGCAGATTCGCAATTGAGGAAGACGAGTCACCCCAAGATATGTACAATAGATTGAAGACACTCGTTAACAAAGTTCGATCATATGGGAGCAAGAAGTGGAATGACCACGAGGTTGTAAAGCTCATCCTTAGAACTTTTATGCCTCGCAATGTCACGCTATGTTCTATGATTAGAGAAAGCCCCGGATACAAAAAGATGACTCCGGATGAATCGCTTGGAAAAATTATCAACTTTGAAATGATGGAAAAACAAGCAAAGCACGTCAAGGAAATTGCCGACCTCACCTCGGCTAAGAAGAAAGGGGTTGCTTTAAAATCCACCCTCAAGCCTCTATCCAAAGAAGCAAGAGAAGCACAACTAGAGGAAGACAGTGACGAAGAGAGCAGTGAGCTAGATGAAGAGGACATGATATTATTCATGAAAAAGTTCAAGAGAATAATGAAGAAAAGACAAGGGACAAAATCAAGTGAAGGCAAGTACAAGGAAAGAACAAAGCCAAAGTTGAGACGGGCATGCTATAATTGTGGTGAGTATAACCACTTTATAGTTGATTGCCCATATGAGGAGAACAAGAAGAAGACAAAAGAATCCAAGCCTCAACATAAGAAATTCTTCAAGAAGAAGAAACAAGCCAAACAAGCGCATATTGGGAAGGAGTGGGACTCAAAAAATGAGTCCTCATCATCCGATGAAGAAGAGATGGCTAGCATAGCCATCGAGAGCACGTCCAAGAAATCTACACTCTTCCCTACACTCGGTGCAAGGAAGGGAAATGGCACTTGCCTTATGGCAAAGGAAGGTAAACACAAGGTAATCATCAAAAACCCTTCCGTGCATTCCAACTCTAATGATGATGAAGTAGATAGTGATGATGAGGATATGCTAAATGGACTAGATAGGAAAACTGCAACAAAAATGAAATTTCTACTTGATCAACTTGTTGAGAAGGAGAGGTTAATTCATCGTCAAGAGGACATGATTATCTCCCAAAAGGAAGAGTATGTCGAACTTGACAAACTTCTAGAGCTTGAAAAGGAGAAAAATAATTCACTAGAGCTTGAGTTAGCTTCAAGCAAGAAAGCTTGCTAGGTGTTAACTGACTCAAATGTTGCAATGAAGGACCAACTTGCTGACCTGATCAAGGTTAACAAGATCCTTGAAGTGTAAGTTGAGTCACTCAAGCTTAGTGAACCTTCCTCCTCTTCAAACTCACCTTCTCAACCCACTAAAACTGAGTTTGCTCATATGTGCACATGTAGTAAAACTGACACCAGATTGAAAGGGAAATCAACCTCCACAAAGGATAAAAATCCTACCCAATGTGGCATATTTGACAAGGAGAAGATCAACTATGCACGTAGTGCATACTTGGTCCAAAGACCTCCAAATGTCAAATATAGCATTGGTTACTCTTATGATGAAAAGCAGCATGCTGGAAGTCATAAGAATGACAAGGGAAGGATTTCTTTTGTGAAGGGAAGACCCTCTCAGACTGGTAAGTCGAAGAATAAAAACCTGAACTCACACGAATACTGGACTAGTCCGGTTGGTTTCTGGACAAGTCCGGTCCTCACACTAGTCCAGCGGATAAACAACGGCAGCTATTATTCAAAACTTTTGATGCCTCCTATGTATTAATGAGAAATAATATTTGCAATGTATCTGCTCATTATGTTGGGCCATGCCATGGGAACACAAAATCCCATGTGTGGGTGCCAAAATGTATTGTAACTAACCTCCAAGGACCCAAGCAAGCTTGGGTACCTAGAACGAAAGCATAATTTGTTTTTGCAGGCCTATTCCTCCAGTGGATCCAAATGGGTGCTAGACAGTGGATGCACCAACCACGTGACCAGAGAAAGGAGGATGTTCGTGGAATATGAAGAGAATGAGGATCCAAACGAGGGCATCTACTTCGGAGATAATAGTCAAGGAAGGGTGCTCGGTACCGGTAAAATTGCAATATCCTCTGAACATACACTTTCTCACGTTTTACATGTTGAATCTTTAGATTATAACCTGCTATCCATATCTCAACTATGTGACAAAGGTTATAATTGCTTGTTCACTAACGAGGGTGTGACCGTCTCTAGGAGGAGTGATGGTTCCATTGCATTCAAGGGTATGTTGAAGGGAAAGCTTTACCTTGTTTACTTCAACAAGGATAAAGCCGAACTCGACACATGCTTGATTGCAAAAACCAACATGGGTTGGCTGTGGCATAGACGGCTAGCGCATGTTGGTATGAGGAACCTTCAAAAACTCCTCAAGGGCGACCACATCCGCGGTTTGAAGGATGTTGTTTTTGAGAAAGACAGGCCTTGTAGCGCGTGCCAAGCCGGGAAGCAAGTTGGAGCACATCATCCCGTAAAGAATGTCATGACTACAACAAGACCGCTCGAACTACTTCACATGGACTTGTTTGGTCCAATTGCTTACATAAGCATCGGCGGTAACAAATACGCTTTAGTTATCATTGATGATTTTTCTCGCTTCACTTGGGTTTTCTTTTTGCATGATATGTCAGAAACACAAGGAACACTCAAGAAGTTCTTCAAACGAGCTCAAAACGAATTTTCATTGAAAATCAAGAGTATTCGAAGCGATAACGGCACGGAGTTCAAGAACACACAAGTGGAGGAATACCTTGATGAAGAGGGCATCAAGCACGAATTTTCAGCGCCATACTCGCCACAACAAAACGGAGTTGCCGAAAGAAAGAACCGAACACTCATAGAGATGGCAAGAACAATGCTCGATGAGTACAAGACTTCAGATCGATTTTGGGCGGAAGCGATTAACACCGCTTGCCACGCCGCAAATCGACTCTATCTTCATCGACTACTCAAGAAGACTCCCTATGAGCTACTCACCGGTAACAAACCAAACATTTCCAATTTTCGAGTTTTCGGTTCTCCATGTTATATCATGAACAAGAAGCCTAGGACTTCAAAGTTCGCTTCGATGTCCGATGAAGGTTTCTTGCTTGGTTATGATTCGAACACTTACGCCTATCGTGTTTTCAACAAGGCCTTCAAACTTGTTGAAGTAGCACGTGACGTAGTGTTCGATGAGACTAATGGCTCCCAAAAGGAGCAAGTTGATCCATGTGAATTAGGTAAAGAAGAAGCTCCTTGTCAAGCATTGAAAAGAATGGCTCTAGGCGAAGTTCGACCACAAGAGACACCTTCACACGTACATGAGGAAAATAAACCACAAGAGGAGACCATCAATCAAGGGGGAGCTTCAACACAAGATCAACCACAAGAGTACGAAGATGATCAACAAGTCAATGAAGGCAACCACTTAGTGGGAGAAGCGGACAATCATGAAGACACAACTCCTCAAGTGCCACACCCAAGAGTACACCAATGCGTCCAAAGGGATCACCCAATCGACAAAATCATCGCTAACATCCAAAAGGGAGTAACCACTAGATCTCGCATAGCTAACTTTTGTGAGCATTATTCGTTTGTATCCTTTTTGGAACCACGTAGGATTGAGGATGCATTGAAGGATCCGGACTGGGTGGTGGCAATGCAAGAAGAATTGAACAACTTCAAGCGGAACGAGGTGTGGGAACTTGTGGCAAGGCCCAATGCAAACATCATCGGCACCAAGTGGGTCTTCCGCAATAAACAAGACGAACACGGGGTGGTGACAATGAACAAGGCACGACTTGTGGCCAAAGGGTACTCACAAGTCGAAGGTTTGGATTTCGATGAGACTTTTGCTCCAGTAGCTAGGCTTGAATCTATTAGAATATTACTTGCATATGCTACTCACCATGATTTCAAGCTGTATCAAATGGATGTGAAAAGCGCCTTCCTCAACGGACCGATCAAGAAAGAGGTGTACGTGGAGCAACCACCCGGGTTTGAAGACGAAGAGTTCCCTGACCATGTATTCAAATTGCATAAGGCTCTCTACGGCCTCAAACAAGGTCCTAGAGCCTTGTATGAGTATCTTAGAGATTTCTTAATTGAGAATGGTTTTCAAATTGGCAAAGTAGATTATACATTATTTACAAAGAATTTAGACAATGATCTATTTATTTGTCAAATTTATGTTGATGATATAATCTTTGGGTCAACTAATCAATCTTTTTGTGAGGAATTTAGCAAAATCATGACAGACGGGTTTGAAATGTCAATGATGGGAGAATTAAAATACTTCTTGGGATCCAAGTGCGGCAACAAAAGGAAGGAACATTCATAAGCCAAACCAAGTACACGCGGGACATACATAAGAAGTTTGGCATGGACAAAGCAAAGCTCATAAAGACCCCCATGGCAACAAATGGCCACTTGGATCTCAATGAAGATGGACCTAACGTCGACCAATAGGTATATTGCTCCATGATTGGATCTCTACTCTATTTATGTGCATCTAGGCCAGATATTATGTTGAGTGTATGTTTGTGTGCAAGATTTCAAGCCAACCCTAAGGAATGTCACTTGACAGCCGTAAAAAGGATCTTGAGATATTTAGTTCATACACCCAACCTTGGTCTTTGGTACCCAAAAGGCTCAAAATTCAATCTCATTGGTTACTCCGGTGCAGATTATGTCAGGTGCAAAGTAGATAGAAAAAGCACCTCCGGCACATGCCAATTCCTAGGGAGGTCCTTAGTTTCTTGGTCCTCCAAGAAACAAAATTCCATTGCCCTATCCACAGCCAAAGCGGAGTGTGTTGCAGCCGGGAGTTGTTGTGCACAACTCCTTTGGATGCGACAAACTCTAAGGGATTACGGTTACAACATGAACCGTATTCCTCTCCTTTGTGACAATGAGAGTGCCATTAAAATTGCCCAGAATCCAGTTGAGCACTCTAGAACTAAACACATAGACATAAGACATCATTTTTTGAGAGACCATTCCATGAAAGGAGACATAACCATCTCACATGTCAACACCCAAAAGCAATTGGCCGACATATTCACCAAGCCACTTGATGAAAAGCGTTATTGCGAACTCTAAAATGATCTAAATATCCTTGATGCTCCGAGTGTGGCTTGAAAAGTTGCATACCTGTATGAATTCTTCAAAAATGTTGATTGAATTGTGAAAATCATCTCTCTCAATTTTTATCGAAAAACTATGTCAATTACTAGATCTTGATGAATTATGATCATTGTTTGGTTGTTGTATGCTTACTGGTCAAATTCATCAAGATTAATTGATTTGTTTTGCCCATCTATTCTCTATTTATGAAACTTCAAATATATATGAATGGGCTATGCAAATTTCTCCTGGTGACCACGTACTAGTCCGTGGTTACCCGGACTAGTCCGCCCATGCAGACTAGTCCGCTGAGTGCCGGCTAGGTCGGACTAGTCCGATAGACCACAGACTAGTTCGATATAGCTCTCTGGATGACTTCAGACTAGTCCGGTCATCTCCGGACTTGTCCGATTTTTCGTGTCCATAACCCTAGCCGCCACTAAACCCTAATTCCTCTCATCCCCATTCTTGCTCACGCACTCTCTCTCTTGCGCTCGAGCTCCCAAGGCGATTCCTTGCTCCCTCCATCAAAAAGGTGCGCATTTGGGCGGAAATCAAGCTTGACCTCGTGCGGATTGAAGCTAGCGGACTTGTCCGGGCTCCAACTCCCTAATCCTCAAGCTTCAATCGATTTCTTCGGTAATTTTCTCCCAAACCCTAGAAATCTTGTTTTTCTCCATAGTTGATCGAATAGCCTAGCATATTTCACTAGATACATGCTTCGTTGATGTACTACGTGTATGCTAGACTTGTTATGCATTAGGAATCAGCCTTTGTCCAGTGTGTTAGGTTTTTGAGATGAACACCGGACTAGTCTGGTCCATGCACAGACAAGTCCGGTCCCCCGGACTAGTCCGTGTCTGTGCACCAGACAAGTCTGATGTTTTTGAACTTAAAACCTAATTCTTCAATTCCTCAATGCACTTCCTTGCTATCTCTTCATACCTATGCCTTGTATCACTTATCATCATTCTTGCAAATCATTCTCATATCATGTTGAGCTCAAACGATGAAATCTCCGACTTTGAGGCCGGGATGGACCATGAGGTGGCACCTCGGTCCTTGACAGGTCTTGGCAAGAAGCGCAAAGAAAGACCCTCCGAGCCAGCTCCTTCCCCTCGTCAGGTTCGGAGGAAGGTGTTGGCAAAGAAGCCAGCTTCGAAGGCAGCCGCATCATCAAGTGGCCCTCGCCAAGCAAAGGGCAACGGCAAAGGGATAGCGACGGGTCCAATGGGGCCTTTGAAGCTGCATGCTCCCAGGGAAGGGGTCCGGGACCCTACTGAGGAGAAGTTCAATGGCAAGGGCAGTGACTCGGCGGCAAAATTCATGAGTATCGACTGGTATGGCCAGCCGAAGCAAGCTGCTGATGGAAGGTTCTGGTGCAACTTCCATGCTGATTTCTACAAATCAGTGTATCTACCGATGAAGACCCCCGTGGTGCGTAGTCAGTGGATTGACTGGGCACATTTTGAGAAGAAGGGCTGCTCACCGTTCACTAATGTAGTGAGAGCCATTGAGAAGCATGGACTGAGAGATCTGTTTGCTTTCAGAAACTGGAATGATGAAGTGATTGCGCAGTTCTTTGCGACCTGTCACTTCTCAAGTGAGGATGAGGAGAGTGTCACTTGGATGACCCATGGATCCAAGTACAGCATCACTCAAGAAGATTTCACTAACCTGCTTCATCTTGACACCACAAGATCTGATTGCTTGGTCATACACAACATTGGTGTCATTGACAAGGATAGGATGAAGTTCCTATATGAGCCAAACTCAAAGTTCAACCCTCCTTCCACCAAAACCATGAAGCCATTCTTTGTGGTGTTGAATAGAGTGTTAAGAAAGACAATTGCTCGCAAGGATGGTGATGTTGGGAATGTGCAAGGATACCTCCGGACTCTGATGAGAGTCATAAGCAAGGACCGCCCATTTGATGTGGCGGAATACATTTAGAATGATATGGTAAACATATCCTGCACTCCCAATAGATCTTGTGGATATGCTCCTTACCTAATGTTTGTGATTGAATAAGTCATCAGCATTGAGTGTGTGAAAGATGTGGAGCGTCTCCCCTTGAGGCCTCAAATGCCTCAAAAGCCGAATGTCCAGGCTGCTCCCTCTCCGGCATCCAGTCCTGAAGCACCGGCAAGATCAAGAGAAGGTTCTAGAGTTGTCCCTACTTATAGGGAAGCCCCTCAGCGAGGATCAGCCAGTGGGATCCTCAAGTATTTGGCTGCCATATTCTCCTCCTGCAAGAAGGCCGAAGTGAGGGCCCATAAACTCAACCAGAAGAGAAAGGAGGACATGTAATACATAAAGGCCAACGTGAAGCAAATCTATCAAAAGCTAGAGATCGACCCCATTGGGTCTCCAGTGATTTCTAAGGACTCTGACGCTGACCTCACTGAGCTTGCACCCTTGAACCCCTCCGAGCTTGCCTACTTTGGCATTGGGGGCTCGAGTGGCTCCGTCCCTCCTTCTTCTCCTCCTCGTCAAGCTGATGATGAAGAAGACGAAGACAACGATGAGAGGACCGACAGTGAAGAGTGAAGACCCTAGGACCCTCCTCTCCTTCTTTTTGGTGTCTTGATGCCAAAGGGGGAGAGATTGAGGGGGAGTCTTAGCTTTAGCTGTAGGATGCGAGGAGAGAGTTCTTTTTATCTATCTTTGTGATTGTAATGATTTAACGGTGTTTCTAAGATTAACTTTGGTTCTGTGATGCAATGCTTACTTAATTTCAGAAGTATTTGTTAAAATCTGTAATTTTGCTCCTGGAATGACATATGTGCTTTGTTTTGGTTGATTAATGTAAATTATTTCACTCTTAATGTCTTAATGTACTTAGTTATGCATCCCACCATAAAGAATGCACATATGGATAATTCTTTCACTGCTTGATGTATTTTTGATTCATATGTGCATACTTTACGAAAATCTCAATTTTTGTCATATTTTGTGAAATCTCAATTGGTTGTCATCAATCACCAAAAAGGGGGAGATTGAAAGTGCATCTAGGACTCCCTTGTGGGTTTTGGATGATTTATGACAAGCAATTGGGATCCTAACCTCTTTGTTGAGATGAATGCAGGCCTATAATAGAAAAAATGAGCAAAATACCAAAAATAAGGGATGAAGAGGAGCAAAGTGGAAATGAGCTCAAGGAAAAAGAGTAGTAGATTATTATGTATGGAGTGTGTTGAGGAAACACACCCCAAGAGCTCAATGATAATTAAACACACGCATTGCACAGAGTTACACAGGACCGGAATAGTCCGAATCACAACCGGACTAGTCCGATAACCTTTCTGCACCAGATCAGACAAGTCCAATATCTGTCGGACTAGTACGATATCTTTCTGACTAGAATCGGACTAGTCCTCCCCAGTGCGGACTAGTCCTTAAAACACTACACAAGTCACACAAAATCGGACAAGTCCGTTATTAACCGGACTAGTCTGATATCCTTTCTGATCCACTTCGAACAAGTCCGATATTCACACGGACTAGTCCGAAAAACCCACTGATCTAAATCGGACAAGTCCTCCAAGTGCGGACTTGTCATCCAACACACTTCGGGTTTCACATGTCCGGACATGTCCGAAGATTTCCATTAGCAAAATCGGACAAGTCCGTTTTTAGCCCGACTAGTCCGATATTTCGGGACACTTAGGGTTTTCTACACACAGCACACCGGACTAGTCCGGTGACCACCATGGACTAGTCCGAACTTTCTGAACTCTAATGGTAACTTTTAGAAACCCCATATAAATAGAGGTGCACGGCCCAATTTCACACACTCTCGAACCCTAGCGCCGTCACACCTCCCAAGAGCCTCAAAAATGACCTATCTCCACGAAATTAAGTGCTACATCGATCAATCCCTTGAGGATTCACTCTAGATCATCGGAGAGACACTTGCAACACCACATTGAGCTCTTGGTTTGATTCTCTAACACACTCCTGCGTTTCAATTGTAACTTTTGAGTGTGTTTTCGGTGGCATTGTGATTTGTAATCTAAGGGAGCTCTCAATGTGTGAGAACGCCCCTTGAATTCAGTTATTCACCCCTTTGTAATTAGTGGAAGAGGATTGGCCTTCGTGGTGATCCAACGAGGGTAGGGTTGGAGAAGACCCGGTCCTTTTGTGGACACCTCAACATGGACGTTGGTTGCCTTCATGGTAGCCGAACCACGGGATAAATCGTTGTGTCTTGTTTTAGTGTTCATCATTCTAATCAACCAACTCAATCTAGGGTTTCATACACATTGTTCATCTTACGTTAAATTGTTGAACATAAGACTTTATTGTGATATAATCCAGTATATAACTGTTGAACTGTTGTTTGGTTCTATATTTTTGGTGTACACATAAAAGAATCAAACCAATCAATCAAGTTTAATCAACTTAGTTCGTGAACACCGGACTAGTCCGCACTTTACCGAACTAGTCCGATATCTCTGGTATTGAACTGGTTGTTGAGTGTTACAGGATCCGACAATTTTCAAAAAGGCCTATTCACCCTCCCTTTAGGACTACATTCAGTAGGTCCGGCTGCCCTCCCGGAGGAGCTACCCGACTCTGTACAATGACTCTATAACATACACCATATGTAATTACAGACTCACATCCGTGGTACTAAGCATAGAACTTACGGAGGTGCTCAATGTTCCAAGGATTTGGGAGAGGTGTCCCATCCTCAGTTGCCAAGTGAACGCATCCGGGACGGGATACTTTGATCACTCGGAAGGGTCCCTCCCAGCTAGGGGAGAGTTTGTTTAACCCTTCTCTGGATTGTATTCTCCGTAGCACCAGATCGCCTTCCTCGAGCTGTCGGCTGTGAACATGCTGTTGGTGATAGTGCCGAAGAGCTTGGCAGTATCGGGCATTCCAAACAGCTGCTCGGCACCTTCCCTCTTCAAGGAGGTCAAGGTCTTCACGCCAGAGCTGGTCCTGCGTGGCTTCGTCGGAGGTCCGGACCCGGAGCGATCCCAAGGTGATTTCCGGAGGAAGGACTGCTTTAGCTTTGTACACCAGGAAGAAGGGTGTCTCTCCAGTTGATCGGTTTGGAGTAGTCCTGTTGGCCCATAAAGTGGGCGGAAGCTCTTCAATCCAGTTGGCTCCATGCTTTTTCAGGCGCTCATATGTCCGCGTCTTGAGTCCTTTCATGATTTCTGCATTTGCCCTCTCGGCTTGGCCATTGCTTGCCGGGTGAGCTACAGAGGCATAGCTGACTTGGATGTCGAGGTCTTCGCAGTATCCTTGGAAAGCAGAGCTTGTGAATTGGGTCCCATTATCTGTTATGATTTTGTTCGGGACTCCAAATCTGCATACTATGGACTGCAAGAAATTTATAGCTGATTGCTTGTTTATTGTCACAACTGGAGTTGCTTTCGGCCATTTGGTAAACTTGTCGATGGCGACATACAGGAACTTGTAACCTCCGACGGCTCTTGGGAAAGGTCCCAAGATGTCCATCCCCCACACGGCGAAGGTCCATGTAGGAGGTATCATTTGTAGAGGCTGAGCTGGTGTATGAATTTGCTTTGCATGGAACTGGCATGCTTTGCATTTCTTTACCAGCTCAGTTGCATCCTGGACACTGTAGGCCAGTAGAAGCCATGTCAGAAGGCTTTACCGACCAGCGTGCAGGCAGACGCGTGGTTCCCACACTCGCCTCCATGGATTTTTGCGAGGAGCTCGCAGCCTTCTTCCCTTGTGATGCACCGCATTAGGACTCTGTTGGCACCGCGCCGGTAGAGATCCCCTTCTACCAACGTGTATCTTTTAGCCGATCTGACTATCCGGTCAGTGGATACATCATCGTCAGGAAGGATATTGTCTTTCAAGTAGCTCCGGATCTCCGAGATCCATGCATTGGAGCTTGCTTGAGCATTTGAGTCTTGCATGTTGGGTTGCTCGGAGCTTCCTGCAGCACCTACGACCCTTGATGGCTGCCATGGTAACAGGGCCATCGGGACCGCCAGCTTCGAGATGCTGGTCTCGCCCCCTTCGCTCAGTTCGGCAGGCTGAGCTGTGGGTTTTGACAACCTCCGGATGAAGGTTCCGTCAGGAGCCGGAGCTCTGGTTGACGCTTTCGTTAAGAGTTCATCAGCTTCAGCGTTATGGACACACTGGACATGGTGGAGATCCAGGACTTCGAAGTCCTTCTGAAGCCTCTGGACTTCAAGGAGATAAGCAGCTAATTGAGGATTATTACAGGAGCATTCACCCTTCACCTGTTTAATGATGACTTGCGAATCTCCCATGACCAACAGCTGCTTGACACCATATGATAGTGCCACCTTTAATCCATAAATGAGTGCTTCATACTTGGCCATGTTGTTGGTCGCCTTGAAGTCAAGGTGGACCATGTAATTTACCTTATCCCTGGTTGGAGCGAGGAGAAGGACTCCAGCTCCAACCCCCTGCTTTTGCATGGAGCCGTTGAAGTAGAGGGTCCAATGAAGTTCGGTGAAGATTGGAGCCTTAAGTTCCGACTTCTGCTCACTAGGGCCCCCAGGGTTTGATGGAGAGGGGGTCCATTCCGCCACAAAATCTGCCAATGCTTGACTCTTGATAGCTTGCCTTGGGACGAATTCAAGATCGAATTCGGCCAATTCCGCTGCCCACTTTGCAATGTTCCCAGTAGAGTTGGGACTATGCAAGACCGCACGCAGTGGGTAAGAGGTCACCACTGATATCTTCTGAGCTTGGAAGTAGTGGCAAAGCTTCCTGGGAGGTGATGAGAACTGCATAGAGCAGCTTGTGTACCTCTAGGTATCGAGTCTTGGCATCATGTAGTACTTTGCTGATGAAGTACACTGGGCGTTGGACTGTCCAGACCCTACCGCAGGGGCCCGGAGCTTCCTCCACATGGACCCGGACCCTCCCGGAGTGGTTCGGGCCTGCTTTGGGGACCTCCGGGTTTCTGCTAGTGGAACCTGGAGCTTCTGTTGTACTGACCCGGACCCTCCCGGAAGGGTCTAAGTCTTCTGGAATAACTCCCTGTTGATCCAAGTCTGGGGGCTGGGACCCAGACTCTCCTTTAGGAACCTCTGGACCCTCCCGGAGGGGTCTGGATTCTTGAGCTTGTGATGGTTCTGGTCTCTCCGCGGCCAGGACCATGCTGACAACCTCATCGGTTGCTGAAATGTAAAGCGGTAAGGGCTCACCAGGGTTCGGAGCTACCAGGGTTGGTAGAATGGTGAGGAGCTGCTTTAGCTCTTGGAACGCCTTTTCTGCTTCTTCAGACCATTGAAATGGTTCGGACTTCCTCAATAGCTTGAAGAAGGGTAGCGCTCGTTCCGCCAGTCTTGAGATGAACCGGTTGAGGGCGGCTAGACATCCAGTCAGTTTCTGGACATCTTTGATGCGGGCTGGTGGCCGCATCTCCTCAATGGCTTTAATCTTTGCCAGATTTGCCTCTATGCCCTGGTGGTTTACCAGGAAACCGAGAAGCTTTCCAGAGCTAACCCCGAAGACGCACTTTTCTGGGTTCAGCTTTGTGCGGGTGACCCGCAGCTTGTCGAAGACAGCTTGCAAGGTGTCAAGGAGTGACTCCTTGTCCTTGATTTTGACTACGATGTCATCAACATACACTTTCACTACGTCTCTGATGAGCTCTCCAAAGGTTTTGTACATATCTCGTACAAATGTTGAAGCTGCATTCTTGAGACCAAATGGCATGGCTGTATAACAGTACAATACATCTACTGTGATAAAAGAAGTATGTTCTTCATCTTCCCTAGACATTGTGATTTGATGGTACCCAGAATATGCGTCTAGGAAACACAGTAATTCACACCCGGTGGTGGAATCCACTATTTGATCTATTCTAGGTAGTGGGAATGGATCTTTTGGGCATGCCTTGTTTAGTGTTGTGTAGTCGATACACATCCGAAGCTTCCCGCCAGCCTTGGGTACAACGACTGGGTTTGCCAGCCATTTTGGATGGAAGACTTCTCGGATGAATCTAGCTTCGAGCAACTTCTTCACTTCTTGTCGTATGAAGTTTTTTATCTCTACGGATTGCTTCCGAGGCTTCTGATGTACGGGTCGAGCATCAGGATAGATCTTCAGATTATGCTCGATCACTTCCCTAGGGATCCCAGGCATTTATGACGGTTGCCAGGCAAACATGTCGACATTAGCCCGGAGGAAAGTGATGAGCGCGAGTTCCTATTTGTCATTCAAACCTCCCGATATACGAGTGGTCTGAGTAGCATCGAAACCGATTTGGACGACTTTGACGGGGATGTCGGTGTCGCTGCTTGGTTGCACGCGAGGTGTAGAGGTTGAGCCTCGCTGACGAATGCTCAGAGGTTTTGGAGCTTGCTCCAGACTGGATTCTTCCTCCTGTGCTGTAGCAAGCGCATGGAGTTCCTCCAGAACAGTCACTCTAGTAGTACGGTCTCCGCAGATCCGAAGAACGCCAACTGGTGTCGGCATCTTCAACATCAGATAGCCATAATGAGCAGCAGCCATGAATTTGTACAAGGTAAGCCTGCCCAAAATAGGGTTGAAGGGCAAGTTGATCTGAGCGACGTCAAAGATCAACTTCTCAGTGCGATAATTCTCCCGAGTCTTGAAGGTCACAGGGAGAGTAATGGCACCAAGCGGTGTTATGGCCCCTGGACCTACTCCGGGGAAAGGTTGGGATGGGCGAAGATCCGAAGGTCAGAGCTGAAGCTTGATGAAAGCTTCGAAGCTTATGAGGTTCAGACCCGAACCTCCGTCCACCATTACATGGTGGAGTTGTATGTTGTTGATAGTAGGTGATACCATCAGAGGTAGCTGGCCAGCTCTGATCATATTCCGAGGGCAGTCCGAAGCATCAAAAGTGATGGTAGTGTCCATCCACTTTCGATGAGGCTCCACCCTGGCTGTAGGAGCTACTGAGGCCATGTCCCGCCGCATAGTCTTAAGGACACGGCGGGAGGTGATGTCCCACGAACCACCAAATATGGTATTCATGGTCTTCCAACGCTCATTGTCAGAGACGTCGAAGTCTTCATCGATGGAGGTGTATACAACCTTCAGGACCTTTTTAGGGTCCTCGAAGCCCAACTCCTCTTCAGCCGGAGCTTCATTAACTTTCTGCTTTCCTTCCCTCTAACGGAAAGGAACTTCTTCCCGGCGCTTGTGGTAGCACTCTGCAAGGTTTTGGACCTCCCGGCAGTCCTCCAAGTTGTGGCCGTTCGACTTGTGGATAGGACACCGTCTTCATGGGACGGCTGAGGTCGTTTCTCAGGGCGTGGCCCCCGGCCACCCGGAGCTGCAGCAGCTGCAGCGATGGATGTGTCGGCCAACGGCTTCTTTTTGCCGTTGGACTTTTTCTTCTTTTTGCCACTTCCGGGGGTAGTGGATTCGCCTTTGGAGGATTTTTTGCCATCCTCCGGGGGTGGTTTGGAGTGCATCTCATGGCCCTCCGCAGCTTTGGCACACTTGTCTGCCAAGCTGAAGAGCTTCGTGACGCTGGTGATCTCCTTGACTGCCAGCTTCTCCAACATCTTCTTATCTCGCACGCCCTGTCTTAATGCCACGATGACAGAAGCACTAGAGATAGAAGGAATGGTGTTTCGTACCTGGGAGAACCTTTGGATGATTGAGTGCAGGGATTCTCCCCCCTTTTGCACCACTGCAAAAAGGTCCAGTTCGGTGCCTCGTCGGGTGGATGAACTCCCGAAATTGGCGGTGAACTGTTGGCACAATTCCTCCCAGCTATTGATAGAGTTGTGAGGAAGGCTCATAAACCAGGACCTGGCGGTCCCAGTCAAAGCTACTGGGAAGTAATTGGCCATTACAGCCTCGCTACCTCCGGCCGTAAGGATTGCGGTGGTGTAAATTTGGAGAAACTCGGTGGGGTTAACAGTCCCATCAAACTTCACCGGCAGGTGTGGCCGAAACTTTTGTGGCCATCTGACCATGCGTAGGTGCATGGCCAGTGCAGAACAGCCTCCTCCTACACCCTCGGGAGCAGGGATGTCTCGAGCTTCTCGCTTTTTGCGAGCGTGCTCGATATGGACACGGTCGTCCTGTTGACGGTAACAGCGATCAAGCTCCGCCCGGAGGTCATGAGTTGACATTTTGGTTACCGTATGAGTACGTCGCGGCCCGGAGGGTAGCGACGTAACTTGCTGTGATGCAACACGCCTCCTATTCTGGGAAGCATGCGGACCAAGTCCGCCAGACACGGTCCGACGCTGTGATGGGGCCTGCCCTGACGGAGGAGGACCTTGGTTGCTGATGCGGTCAGCTGCTGCCGCAGCCAGGTGTTCCACATCAGCCCTCCACTGTTCCATTGCACCCTGGGATGCACCTGGAGTTGATGGACGTTGGAGGAGAGCACGTGCTGCATGAAGCGCGTGTTCAGGGTTGTTGTCATTTGCCGATGCAGTGACTGATGCCGATGCAATGTTACGCTTCTCAGCTTGACGTGCTAGTGCAGGTGGTGGCAGTGGAGGCATGACTCCTGCTAGAGCCACAGCACCTGCTGGTTGCTGCATGTTGGAGGGATTGCCTCCAACGGGTTGAACGGCAGGGTTACCGTTGGATGATCCAGCAGCTGAGTTCACCATACTCGAAATCTCGGGCGCCCCCTTCCTAGCGCGCCAACTGTCGGTGTTTAGAACTGACAGATCTCTCGACACTACCTTTGGTAGATCGAGGAGTTGTAGTTCGGTAATGGGCGCGCAGAGATTCAAGAAGGTGAAAGACACATGGACACAGGGATTTACGTGGTTCGGGCCGCCTGAGCGTAATACCCTATTCCACGGGGTGTGTTGGTGATGTATTGAGCTCGAGAGTCTAGAAGAAGCTCGTCTAGCTCAGAGTGTTAAGCTGTGGTCTTGAACCGTCCCTTGTGTATCGTCGACCAGTCCTTTTATAGTACAAGAACTGGTCGTTACAATGTTAGCTTGGCCCGACAGGTGGCCCCGGCGGTTACACACGCTTGATACACAATAAATGGGGCTAATTACCCTTAATAGCCTGGTAACGGGCCTTAATAGTGTCGTTACCAGTATTGAGGGCCATACGATCGTGTGTCATTAATATGGCATTAATGACACTTAACCGGGTCTTGAAGTCTTTGATTGATCCTTGAAGGTCCGGAGCTGTTGGGGGTCCTCCGGCTTGTTAGTTGAAGTTGAAGGTCCGACGGTTGCCACGTGGCAGCTCTGGAGCTCACTGTCGTGGACGGGTAGGTCCGGTGCTATTGGACACGTATCAGTACCGGAGCTTCCCTCTGTCTGGGGTTAGGTCTGGGGGGTGCCATATTGGTATTCTGACCGGAGCTTCCCAGGTGTGGATGACAGCTCCGGTCTTGTGATACACGTGGCGGCCTCAGGACTAACCATTTCGGGGGAGCGGGTCTGGCTACGCCTGACATGTGGGGCCTTCGAAGGTCTTCAAATCTGGTATATGAAGTTTCCTTGTGATCTTTGCAATCCCAAGGGGTATCCGGTACGGAGGGTACTGACAATGTGAGGGTCCGGGTTGCTCATAACCAGGAGCATGGCTATCATGATAGTTTTAAAACACACTCTGCAGAGGTTGTACCACTTTACCCACAAGTTTGTAATTTCATCATCTTTTGATGACTAAGGAATCTAAATTATGCCGTCTCACACTTCCTTTGGTGTGTGGCCAAGAGATCACAAAATAGGCTATACAAAGTGATTACTAGCATATTTAGACCACACTGAGATTTCACCGGTGGTGATGTATCCAACTGAGAAAATCCAACCAAGGGCCCCCTCTTGAGCCATTCGGATCCCCGGGTAGTCCCACCATCACTACAAACCCATCTGACTACCCCTCCCCTGAGCATTCTTAATGGTCCAAATAGTACTAGCAAAACACTAATTAGTCAGCTAAGCCACCCATACCTGGCCTTGTGGTAGCACTGTAAATCCTGGATGGTCGCTCCACAAACCGTTCCTTAGATCTAAAGCAAGCAAAACCACTGAAACGGTCCAACCCATTCCACATAACCGGCTTGCTTAGATCCCTAGGCACCATGTTGCTAAAGGGTCATGTGTTCAATAGTTCATAATTAGGTAGTATGATTGTTTCCCAAACACAATTAAGTATAGCGGAGCAAAAAGTGTAAAATACTCTTTCCGACTCTCTACATTGTGTTCAAGCGACAAGGGTGGTCATACCAAACTAGTAAAATCTTACAATTGGGATTTTCCATCAATTGACACAAGCATGCAATTTTGCAAACAAAACATTTAAAAACCCAGATTAAAATGATCAAGGACACTTGCCTTACTCTTGAGCTTGATTTGGATTGAAGGCTTCGAAGTTCTGATTCTGCAGGTCCTCAAAAGCATTCTCTACAGCGAGACCTTCTATTCCGCACGACAAGCATGCATTATAATAATTACAATCAAATAATGCTCATAGATTACTCAATATGCCATGATATGCATTATTTGTGCAATTGTGAAGTAAAACTTTTTAACGATTTGTTATTAATATTTACTAACTAGTTACAATGGTTTCTACCAAGTTTGAACAAGTTTGGAATTGATTTGAGTCAAATTCGATTCAATTCAGCATTTAACAGATTCAAACACTAGACTAGTTGGATGTCAGGGCCGGACTTGTTCGCCCTGTCCAGAACTGCAGAAAATAGGGTTTTCTGGACAGTAGGGTTTTAGGGTTGAATTCATGTGGAAACTTGGATTTAGAGGGTGTACCATGTTTCTAGAGATCCAGGGTTCAAAGATGGGATGCAAAGCTTGAATCTTGACGTCTAGGGCTTGATGAAGATGAGTTGATGATGGTTTGATGATGAAGAACGCCAATTATTGAAAAGTTGACAAAGATCAATCTTGATTGAGCCTTCTCCCTCTTCTCCTCCTCCTTGCTCCTGGGCTCCTTCTTGACAGCAGCACACGATCAAGGAACAACAGCAAGGTTTTTTCTGAAAGGTTGGAGAGGAGAGGGTATTGGGTTGTTTAAATATGGGTGGAGAGTTAGGGTTTTGGGGTGAATTCCAAGTGGATTTTGGTGGGGACGTGTAGGGGCCGAGGTGGAGTCCACTTTGGCTCCTCTGAGGTTGGGCACAAAGTTCTTGGGCCCAATGAAGGCAATTACCCAATAACTAATCGTGGAAGAATAATAGAATTCGAGTGGAATTCAACCGGTCGAACTAGTCCGCAAGGGGGACCGAACAAGTCCATTTGGCAACAGAAAGGTTTTCGGACAAGTCTGGTATGTGTAATCGGACAAGTCCGGGGTTGTAAAACCAAAGCCTTTTGAACTAAAAATTGGACAAAATCGGACTAGTCTGCCTGGAATCGGACAAGTTCGGGGGAAAATCAGAAGCTCAATCGGACTAGTCCGTGCAGTGGGCTGGACAAGTCTGTAGTCCTAAAGAACTGAATTTTCTGAAACAGAGAGGGATGCCGGACTAGTCCGGGTTTAGGGCCAGGCAAGTCCGTATCCTGACAGTCTTGAATTCCTAATTAAGCCTAAATTCATTTCAATCTTGTTCCATTTAGGTTTGCTTAATGTTGAACATGTATGAGGATGCATGCAATGCATTATGCATGAAAATGAGGGTGTTACAAGCTGGCCCCGCCATCTATCAAGGAGCGGTAGAGCTTGACGCTGGCGATGGTGGGGGTGACGAGGAGGGGCAGGAGCCCGGCTCCTGCCATGTTCTCGGGGAAGTCGGAGGAGTCGAAGCTAACTGGCGTTTCAATCCACCTGTGATGTGGCACCTGGGTGTGGGTAGGAGCTACCGAAGCCCCTTCCTAATGCAAGGTCTTGACCGCGTTCAAGGACGCGGGATCCCAAGATCCCCCATAGATGATGTGGAGTGCTTTGCGACGCTTGTGGTCGCTACTGGGGTCGAAATCCTCAACCTAATGGACTATCTCAACGGCCCGTTTAGGCTTCTGGAATTCCATCTACACGTCTTTGTCGATCTGCAGGTTGACCTTCTGTGGCTTGTTCTGGCTGCTGATGAAAGGCTTGATGTCCACTATTCTGATGGAAGCACAACAACTTTTGGAGGAAAGAGCCCCCCTACCTGGTGCGCAAAATGTCTAAGTGTTTTCGCGACACTTAGTCCCCAGGCGAAGTTGCACGTATGAGAGAGGAGTGAGACTATGGTTTTACATTGTTTGGGCCGCCAGAGCGTAGTACCCTACTCCACGGTATGTGTTGTATTGCTAGAGACTGTGCTTTCTTGGGTGTGAATGCGCCTCTTTGTAACGGTGGCAATCCAATCCTTTTATAGACAAGGTCGGACTTCTTACAAGTGGGGTTTGGGGCCCGACAGGTGGCTCCATGGTGATCTTATCCTAAAGATCTAAGGCTTCTCTGCAACGCTGCCTGTAACCCTGGCTTGGGGACTCATCATCTTGTACCCTTAGACGTAGTGGCCCATGTGTAGTCGTTGATGGTGGCAGAGGATGTCCCGCCTGTCTGTCTTGTCGCCATAAGCTACCCCACCTGGCAGAGTGGGGTAGGCCTGCGGCGCCATTACTGTGATGCGATTGGGTGCGGCGGTACCTGACAAGAGGCGTGCGCCGTGTCATGCGCCAGGGAGAGGGTGCATGTCTTCAATGCTTTATTTAGACAGGGAGCACCACCCCTTAACTCCCGCAACCCACCATCCAGGGCAAGTTGCAGGACACAAGGCAGCATCAGAGCTAGCCTCTGCGGTGGAGGCCAGGTCCTGTACTGCGAGGCACGTGGCAGCCTCAGAGCCCATCTCTCAGGTGAGCTGGGAATTAAGGACTGCAGGACACATGGCGGAGCCGGTGCCTACCTCCACCAGGGGGGTGGGGGGGTGGGGTAGCCGACCTGATGCTTCGGGCCACGTTGCAGCACCGGATCCCACTCCTATGGACGAGCGGGGTCCCGTCCCACTAGACATGTGGCAGCTCGGGTGCCCGTATCATCGGGGGAGCTGGGCCCTATCTTGAGGTCCCTGTGGCAGCGCCGAAACCCGTACCTGAAGAAGGTCGGGGTCCGGGCCTTCTGAACACATGGAACCATCGGAGGTTGCCTCAGCAGGGAGGCAGGGTACCAAGGTGCTGTCAGCCTGTGTGCGAGGGTACCCCGTATGCTGAGTACCAATAGTTGGCTACCCAGTCCTATTATAGGAAGGTCGGACACCTTACAAGTGGGGTCCAGGGCCCGACAGGTGGCCCAGGGACGATCTTACCCTAAAGATTTAAAGCTTCTTGCCTACGCTTCCTCTGGCCGCGGCTTGAAGACTTGTTGTCTTGTCGCCTCAGATGCCAAGGGCCCATGCGTAGTCGCTGATGGTGGCAGGGATGTCCTGCCCTTCTGTCTTGTCGCCATAAGATACCCACTTAGCGGAGTGGGGTAGGCCTGCGGCGCCTTTACTATGATGCGACGCGTTGTAGCGGTACCTGACAGGATGCGTGTGCCACGTCCTATGCCTGGGGAAGGCACGCTACTTCAATGCCCATCTTGGACAAGGTGCACTGCCCATTTACTCCTGCAACCTACCGGTCAGGGCAAGTTGCAGGACATGTGGTAGCAACGGAGCAAACATCTGCGGGGGAGGACGGGTCATGTACCACATGGCGGCACTAGAGCTCACTCCTTTAGAGGAGTGAAGTCCCGTCCTACTGGACACATGGCACCCCGAGGGCCCGTCTCCTCGGGGGAGGTGGGTCCCATCTTGAGGTTCACGTGGCAACACCGAAGCCAACCAATTAGGAGGGACAGAGTCCAGACCTGCTAGACACGTGGCGCCGCCAGATCCTGCATCAGCGGGGAGGCGGGTACATAGGCATTTTTATATTGTGCGCGAGGGTACCCAGTATGCTGGGTACCGAAAGTGGCCCCTGGGTCCACCTTGGGGGGGGGGGTGATGAACCCGAAGGCGGAGCCCTAACCTTTGCATTCCCGAGGTGCCTTTTGATTTTTGTCCTAGTCAGTCGAAGTCTCGCGCACCTCTTCCATCGTGGCCACACGTCCTCAGATCTTGGTGGGGATGCTGAAGATGGTGACTTGCGACACGATTTATGACGAGCATGCCTCCATCCCGGCTGGCTGCCTGCCGCTTTACTTGACTCCAGATCTGAAGGATGAAGTGCGGAGTTAGATGTCGAAGGACAATGACTTCGGCCTGGTTTGGCTGCATGCTGAAGGACCATCCCATGCTTCGGCCGTCCCACAGCAGAGCCACGTCAGGGGTTAGTGAGGGATCGGGGTCCAGCCCACGTACTTTAGCACGGGTGGAGGAGAGGACCACGGCGACCCCCGACAGGGGGAGGGATAAGCAGCTGGTGCCTGTTCCTATGCTAGGAAAGAGGTCTCGTACACAGGCTAGGAGTTCCAGCCATCCATCCAAGCCGAGTGGTGAGGGTTCGGCTGGTAGTGCAGCCGCCTCCCAGGAGAAATAGCAAAGGATGGTTTGAGGGTTCGGTGCCCCAGTCTCCCATCAGGAGGAGCCTGGGGCAACCGTTACTTCCGTCATCGACCTAGAATCCTGTTTCAGCGATGGCTTCGAAGGGGCATGGAAGGATCCGACGCCGGCCACTTAGGAGCAGGAGCCATGGGTGGCGGTGCCAGCCTGGGTGTCAGGCCCAGGAGGCCCAATCTGTCATGTGGGCTTGGACACCAGGGTCATTGGAGCTGCGAGACTTGTCGGTAAGTCGCAGTTTCTGCATCTGCTATTTTTGTTGCTTATTTTTCTCTAACAAGGATCAGCTTTGGCTTTGCAGGGCATCGTTGGATGACATAGCACCATTGGTGCTACTGGGGGTAGGCGTGACAACCATGACCGCTTACAAAATTAGAACAGCGCTCGTTCCAGAACAGCTTGTGTTTGAGGATGCACCAGCCTCCAATGACGCTGCAGCAGTTGTGGCTAATCATTGCGCTTCCACAAACGAAGGAATGGACGGGGCTGAGGCAGTGCTGGGTGGTGAGGCACCCGCCTTGGTCATTGTGGTTGCTCCGAGTGAGGCAGACATGTCCACCATCAACATGACGCCAGACCCAGATGTCGTTGGCGCATAAAGCGGTGACTCGCCAGCGGCGGTCGGCGACACGCCCGCGGTAGGGGAAGATGCCTTGGTGCTGAGCGCCGATGCACCCCTTCCTGGAGCTTCTACCAGGGTGTCTTCAGATTCCCAGGCATTGGTGGCTGCTACCGAGTCAGCCGAAGAGGCTGAAAGGCGATCCTCTGCAGCGCCGCCTGCGGCAATCCCCCTCTCCGAGGCCATTGTTGTGGCTCAGTCCATTTTGCGCCAAATGCAAGTAGTGCTCGACAGGGAGTGTGAAAAGCTTGTGGAAGAGCTGTGACTGATAAATGTGGTTGATGCCAAGGCGAAGGAGCTCAAGGTGAAGGCCCTGAAGGCTCATGCCGATGCCAATGTTCCCCTTAAGTCATGTGAGGACACACGGCTGGAACTGGTCCGCTAATAGATTGTTGTTGCTGATCGAGAGCGGGTCACGGTGGAGAAGGAACAGGAGGCCTCCCGGAACCTCAACATGTTGGATGAGAGGCGCCAAGCCGTGCATAACTTGGAGCTCGCCATCAAATGTCGGTAGGACGACCTGGAGCACTGCGCTCGGGAGCTCTACGATAGGGAGGAAGCGGTGCAAAAAGAGGTACAAGACCTCTAGGCCTCCCATGCAGCCGAGGCATAGGGAATCTAGGACTTCCTAAGCCATGCGAGGCAGCGTTGGAACCTCACGGACTTGGTCCCATGCCACTCGGGGAGTTGTCTCATGGGGTAAACCAACTGCTCCCAGCCCTGGACTCCGTCTGCTCGAAGCTGAGGTCGGTGAAAACCGTCCTCATTGTTCACGGATGTTATATACCAATTTCACCCATAAATATAACTCAATTATGTGAAGGAAATACCATTTCTTGCACACGTCACCTTTCTATTTAACCTACTTGTCCTTGGAAGAATAGTGCATGCAGACATTTTATGTAGGAAAATGGGGTAAAAGAGGGGGAGCTATCATATATAATATCATCCCAGCCAATCAAGTGCCGACATGTGGCATCACATGGATCAAATGGCCCACAAACAGAAGTATCTGAGGCCATACAATGTGTATCACCCGTATCAATCAATGGGCCCCACATGTAGGTGACTTGGAGAAAGCACAACCTCAACAGTGCAATGACGAGGTCGGCCAAACCACCAGCTCGACCGACTTGTTCCTGGTGCCAAACTCGATTAGCTTCCACATGTCAACTCCATGCGGTACCCTGATCAGGACGAAGACTAATTCGTGCGCATTTGGTGCCGAAAACCGACCCTTCTCGAGCTATAAATAGGCTGTAGAGAGGAGAGAGGAGAGCCTCTAGTCCATAGTCCAATTTAGGAAGGAGAAGAAGGAGTCTCTCTTTTCCCTATTCCAAATTGGGAAAGGTATAGCTCATATATTCCTCTTTGTATTTGTGACTTTGTTCATAATAAAGATGTTATCTTTATTCTTCTTTTATTCATATACATGGATGAAGTGTTTCTTGTTTGATTTTGGATTCCATGTATGTGGTAGGAGTAGTCTTTATGATTATGCCATAACAATCTTATTCTATTATAATAAACACTACACACCCCATGATAGTCTAATTAGTTATGACATGACCATGTTAATATGAATAATCATGCTATGTTTCAACATTGGTTCAACAATGTTTAGGTTAGTCATTGCCTTTAGGATGGCTTGTGCCTAGGCTCCTAAGGTATTTACTTAATATGCTAGCATGGTGCTAGGATAGTTAAGTAGCGTTGGATGTCTCATAAACCCACGGATTGAAGACGTAGGCAGTAGGTGGTGACAGTTTTATCTGTTCTTATAATCCTCCACGTCAGCTATACCACAGGTGATGAGGACATCACTACCATTGATACAACCACAACAGCAGCCTATTCACCACTTGCGGGTACTCAAGCTCCAGTGACATGCGCTCGTGCACGTGAACTTAATTATCAGGGAAATTCATTCCTGGCTGTTCAAACTAATTATCCTTTAAATGGTGAACTATTAAAGCTTTGTGATGACCTTGTTATTATTAGGTGCTTGGTAATTAATCCAGCTAGGAAGAATGGAGGGATTAATGCAATGAAGGCTGCTCCACTCGAGGGGTCCTCATAACTGCAGCAAGTTCCAAATTAAAAGGGGCATAACTTTCAACTCCTAATGTTGTTTAATGCAAATAAGTACTTGCTGGAAAGGTCTCTTCGTATACTTTCCATTGGATAAAGAATCAAAGGCAGATGACGCTTGAGCTGCCCAGAAAATGCTGAACAAGACTCGTGACTCCATCCTGAGTTCTAGTCTTCCTCCTCCATATAAGCAACTAGGAGCCATAGGAAGAACATTGGTTTTGTTTTCTGTAAGCTTAGCCATTGCTACTTCCTTGTAACGCAAGTGTCGACGAGACCTTATGATTACTTGAATGAGAACCCCAACTTATCACATATGTGAGTGTTTGCTTGTTATCTTGTTCTTGCTTGTTCTTCGATTGCTTGCAGGTTCCAGACTATTCTTGGCACGGCAAGAACAGCAACAAAAGGAGCTGATGTAACTATCGCTAAGGCGTAGCACCCTTGTGGTTGTTGTAGTCAGGTAGCACAATGTCGACCTCCACCCAAATCATAGTTATCAGGAGACGGTGTAACTGTCGCTCAAGGCGCCACTCCATTCTGGTTGTGGTAGTCGGACAGCCAATGTCTACCTCCACCAAATTCGTTCACTACCAACATCTCTCATCGAAAGATAGGGCATCCCCCGTACCCGTTGGGTTCATCAAGTGGTATCAGATTTCAGGTTGATCGGTGAGAGATTTCCTTCTCCTTGTTCTTCATTTACCTACAGTCCACTTTTGCCTGCAAAAGTTTGCTCTAAAAATCCTAAAAATACTTTGAGCCTTTTGGTTGGCTACTTAGCTCTCGACTTGCTGAATTCATGATTGCCTTTTTGTGTCGAGTTGTTGGTCCTATGTTTTTCTCTGCTAGAGTTTTGAGTTGGTGCCACTTTGTTCTCAGTCCATTTTCTTTATCTACCCAAAGTTTAGAAAAGGCAAGTGCAAAAGAAAAGCCGCACGGATCAGCAAGAAAAAGGCACGTGCAAAGAAAGAAAACTCGCACTAATTAAAATTGCTAGAAAAAAGTTTCTCAGTAGAAAAAAAAAATCAGTTTGTGTAACATTGATTTGAAGTTTCGGTGTTCAACTTGCTGTTCTAAACGTTTTCTTAAAACACAACGTTCGTGTTGTCCGAACTTTTCTACCATGTTAAATATAACATCACGTGAAGTAATGGCTCGCGTCTCTATCACGTTTTAGACTAGGACCAGCACAGTACCATCATGGAACGTTTATTCAACTTGTTGCGACTAATCTGGTACTAGTTGTTCCTTTGTGCAACTCATTTCTAGCAGCCACCTACAGCTCAACAAAATCATCTACAACACCACAGGGTTGTGCTGGCAGCCACCGTTTGTTGTTCTTGCTGTTTGCCGGTGCCTCCTTCATCGTTTTGTAAGAACTTGTAAGAGCTTGATTTCTTGCTAGTGAGGAAGTGATTGTGTCCTACCACCTCTTAGCAACTGCTATGATTAATCTACTTGTTGTTGTATTTCCTTTCTTTACTAACCATGTCAGCTGATGCGAATGAGACATCTCCACATTCACCATGTACGAGGGACATAACTCAGCATTTCGAACGCTAAGTAAAGCTGCACACGGATGCCCTCAATGAGGATATTCAAGTCACCAATGAACACATTGGTCAATTAGAGTCGACGCATATTTGCACCAACACCAAGCTGACCACAATAGAAAGCACTGTTGGGGCTATTAACACTTCTTTTTCAGCAAGCATTGAGCGATTGGAGAGGATGGAACAGGTTGGACGTGAAGAGAGGCAAAGACGTGTTGACGACACCCACAACTCCATTGGCAGCGTTGCAAGATATGACGAGGCGGAGTATTCAGCGGATACTGAGCTTGATGGACCTTTCAGGTATAAACAGCAGCCACGTCGCGACCATCGGGGTATGGGTGGTTGAGCCCTACGACGTGAGGTCTGTGACAATGACGATTCCCTATGCAGCATTAAATTCTCCATACCACCCTTTGATGGGAAATATGATCCGGATGCATATCTGTCTTGAGAATTATCAGTAGATCAAAAATTTGCATTCCATGATTTCCCTGATGATAAAAAAGTTTGAGATGCCACTAGTCAATTCACTGACTTTGCTTCTGTTTGGTGGCATGAGTATCAAACTAAAAATCCAGCTACCGTACCTCAAACTTGGAATGTCTTCAAACGAATCATGTGTCGTCGTTTTGTTCCTTGCTATCATGCTCCTGACCTGCTGCATAAATTACAAAAACTTAAGCAAGGCAACAAATCTGTTGAGGAATACTATCAAGAACTCCAAATAGGCATGATGCGATGTGACCTAGTTGAAAATGAAGAGGCTGCAATGGCTAGGTTTATGGGTGGTTTAACAAGAGAAATTCATGACATATTGGCTTATAAGGAATACACTAACGTCACTCGATTATTCCATCTTGCTTGTAAGGCTGAAAGAGAAGTGCAGGGATGACGCACAAGAACTAACATTTCTGCAGGTCGAACTACCTCATGGTAGTCCCACTCAAGTGCTGCTGGTCTTAAGCATGATTCTCCAGACAATGCTTCCAATCGGTTGCCCAGGACTACATCAAAATCAGGATCTTCACATGCTATCGAGATAACAAAAGGATCCACCCAAGTTGCAGCCAACACTTCTTCTTCCATCGCTTCCACCGAGATAACAAAAGACATTCAACGCCTCTAGTGCAAGGGTTTTGGGCACCTACGAAGGGACTACCCAAGCAAGTGTGTGCTGATTGTACAAGAAAATGGTGATTACTCATCCGCTAGTGATTTATATGGGGATACATATGCCATGCTTGCTGCACAAGATGCAGGAAAGAAGAATGATGATGAAGAGCACATTGGAGCTGATCATGCTGGCCACTATGAGAGTCTTGTTGTGATGCATGTCTTGAGTGCCCAAATGATCAAAGCTGAACAGAACCAGCAACACAATCTATTCCAAACTAAGTGTGTTGTTTTGGAACGATCGTGTCGCATTATTATTGATGAAGGAAGCTGCAACAATTAGAAAATGTTGCCATGGTTGAGAAGATTGGGATGACAACACTTCCACATCCACATCCCTACTACATCCAATGGTTCAACAATAGTGGTAAGATTAAGGTAACACGTCTGGTTCGTGTCGAATTTGCAAATGGTTCCTAGAATGATTACATTGATTGTGATGTGGTACCTATGCAAGCTTGCTCTATGCTATTTGGTCGACCATGGCAATTTGATAAAGATACATTACATCATGGTAAATCAAATCAATACTCTTTCATGCATAATGAGAAGAAGCTTGTTTTGCACCCTATGTCTCCTGATGCTATTTTGAAGGATGACATTGCTAGAGCTTGCAAAGAGAAAAATAAGAAATCTACTCAAAATGAAAATTCAAATGTTGCGAAGGAATCGGTACACCCTAAGACTGACAATTCCAAATCTGCTCATGTGAAGAAGAATGAAATAAAATTGAAGAGTGCTTGTTTTCTTCCTTCCAAATCTGATTTGTTTGAATTAAAAAATAATGCTGCAATATGCTATGTGTTTGCTTGCAAAGAAGCTTTGTTCTCACTTCACGATTAACCATGTGCTTTGCCCCCTACTGTCACTAAGCTTTTGCAGGAATACGCTGATGTGTTTCCACAAGAGGTACCAGCCGGGCTGCCACCATTGAGTGGGATTGAGCATCAGATTGACCTCATCCCTTTGGCTTCTTTGTCAAACCGAGCACTATACAGGACCAACCCGGAGGAGACTAAGGAGATTCAGCAACAAGTACATGACTTACTCGATAAAGGTTATGTGTGTGAGTCCCTTAGTCCTTGCTCTGTTCCTGTTCTTTTGGTCCCAATGAAAGATGGATCATGGTGCATGGGTGTAGATTGTCGAGCAATTAATAACATTACCATTAGATATCGTCATCCTATTCCTAGGTTAGATGATATGCTTGATGAACTTATTGGCTCGATGATTTTCTCTAAATTTGAATTGCGTAGTGGATACCATCAAATTCGCATGAAGCTAGGTGATGAATGGAAAACAGCGTTTAAAAAAAGTTCGGTTTGTATGAGGGGTTAGTCATGCCTTTTGGTCTCACGAATGCACCTAGCAGTTTTATGAGATTAACGAATGAGGTTTTATGTGCTTTTATTGGAAGATTTGAGGTAGTATATTTTGATGACATATTGATCTATAACACATCTCTAGAAGAGCATTTTGATCATCTCCGTGCTGTTTTCAATGCTTTATGTGATACACGCTTATTTGGTAACATTGACAAGTGCACTTTTTGCACGGATAGAGTCTCTTTTCTTGGTGAAAGTGCATCTAGGCATCCCATGTGGGTTTTGGTTGATTTATGACAAACAAATGAGATGCTAACCAAATTGTTGAGATGAGCGCAGGTTTTAATGAAATTATAAAGAAAGCGCAAAAAGAAAGGAGAGTGAGGAATCAAGTTGAAAATATCTCAAGAGATAAATAGAATATTCTTTCTGTATGGAGTGTGTTAGAGAAACACACCCCAAGAGCTCAATCAAAAGAAAACACTCTCACTGCACAAGTTTACACAGGTCCGGACTAGTCCGATGTTCTCCGGACTAGTCCGATATTCTCTCTGTCCAGGATCACATAAGTTCACCCAGTGCGGACTTGTCTGCAACGGAGTAGTCCGATAAAGTACAGACTAGTCCGATAATGCCTCTAGTCAATATCGATTAAGTCTGATATTCCACAGACTAGTCCGAAATCTCCACTAACCAACATCAGACAAGTCACCCCCAATTTCTCACTTTTCCTTAGCCCCTCAAAATTTCACGACACCGGACTAGTCCGATCTTATCCGCACTAGTCCGATAACCTCTCTGACTAAAATCGGACAAGTCCTCCAAGTGCAAACTTGTCCTCAATTCACTAAGGGTTTCACCACATCGGACTAGTCCGATATGTGCCGGACTAGTCCGAACATCTCCAGAGACAAAATCGGACTAGTCCGCCGATTGTTGGACAAGTCCGGTAATTCAGGACACTTATAGATTCCCACACGCCGCACACTGGACTAATCCGGACTTTGTAAATCCTAAAAGTAACCCTTGGAAACCCTAGTATAAATAGAGGTGTATGGCCTCTAATCAAACACTCTTGACCCCATGCGGCATCACACCTTCCAAGAGCCCATAAAACACGTCTCTCCACACAATCTAAGGCAAGAAAGATCAAATCCTTGAGGATTAACCATAGATCAAAGGAGAGACAAGTTCTTCACGTCTTAAGCTCTTGGGTTTGATTCTCTCACGCACTTTCGCTGTTTCATTGTGTAGGATCGAAGAGCACGTGAAAATCTACCAGAGGGGGGGGGGGGGGGGTGAATGGTAGATTTAAAAATCTTACGCAGCAGAAACAATTAAACCCCAAACCCTTTTGGCAGAAAATGATCTGTTAAATAAATCGTGTGTGAGACTAATCTAAACGTGTTTCACCGTGACAAAAGTGATAGATATCAGAGAGAATCAAGTCACGAAGACAACACAAAAAGAATCACTCAAATCCGTCGAGAAAAACTCAAGTTATGATCGAAAGATCAAACAATGGTCAATTTGCCCTACCCGAGAAAAAACAGTTCTAGAATGCTGCAAAGAAACTCGTGTAGATCAGAAACCACAAATCCAATGACCGTGAAATTTTGACATATGGTAGATAATCATGTTGTGAAGACAACCCCAAAATAATCATGTCAATTGGATCTGTAAAACTCGAGTTATGATAAAACCACCGACGAAAGGTAGTGCTGTCCAGAAACTCGACGAGTAAAACTTGTCTGGAACAAGTCGGACGATCAAGGCACAAAAGTTCCTTCAAACTACGAATTTTATTCAATAGAACACAAGAAGAACAGCCCCAAAGTCGTGCACCACGAGCTCTGGGCTCCCTTGCTTATATAACCAGCCCTTAGGCCAACCCAATATCAACTAGGACTCCAATCCTACTCAGATCACGAATCGTAACTTTCCATAACTGCTCAATATTCTTCTATACGCAGATAGAAGCAATCTTAAGACTTCCAAACACCTTAGGAACGTATCCCACATTCCTAAACAACTCAAATTCGTGACCCACACGAAATCTATCATAACCAACTCAAATCTTTCCATATTTGAGTCAAACCTGACTCAGCCGCAGCCTGAGTCCATAACCTAGTCGGTTGGACCTTTCCGACCAATTCTTTACGTCCACATCTCTTCATCACGTCTTGGAACCATGTAGCCACGTCCATGCACTCCTTGCACACGTGCAAACATCTTCCAATGACGTCCACGATACCTTCATATGCATTGTTCTTGATTCAATCATGCTGCGCAACCTCCTGATCAGCTCAACCACAATTCCTCCTGAATTTGGTTGTTGGAACCTCATCTCCTCCCTGAGACTAGTCCAATGGATCCCGTCACCAGCCATGACTTGAACTCAAGCAACACCTGCACATGAATAAACAACCAATCCATACGAGCCCAAGTCCTTGACTTGACTCAAGTTAGTTCCGAACACAACACCTTACGTGAGAACCTCACATAAGCATGTTGCAAAGCATAGCAAAACGATATCACCCATATCAACCAAAACGCACCAAAAACTTAGCAAATGAATAATAAGCAATCTTTCCAACAATGTAAAGCAAGTACGAAACATTGCAAATGAAAAGCAGAAGCACTACGGTCAAGTTTCGGACCTTGCCAGAGCAACCCGGACCTTGAGCCGGAGCTAACAAAAGCTAGTAGAACCTAGCGCCAGAACTTAC
Organism: Tuctoria greenei; assembly: GCA_036927565.1. Taxonomy (NCBI): domain Eukaryota; kingdom Viridiplantae; phylum Streptophyta; class Magnoliopsida; order Poales; family Poaceae; genus Tuctoria; species Tuctoria greenei. The sequence goes on along the minus strand of JAYESD010000002.1, from coordinate 162,904,449 downwards.
CAGAACTAGTATAACCAAGCTCCCGCTGGAGCTTACAAAACTAGCAGGACCTAGCACCGGAGCTAACCAGAACTAGTCGGAACTAGTAATCCCAAAAGCCGGAGCTAGAAAAATCAACTCGGAGCTTAGCAAAAACATGTCGGAGCTATCAAAGACATGTCGGAGCTAAAGACAAAACTCATGGAGCTGACCAAAGCTAGTCGGACCTAGCATCGAACGTAACCGGAGCTACCCAAAACAAGCCGAACCTAACGTCGGACCTTGCTGTAGCTCAGAGCTAGAGTCGGACCTTGATAAAAAGGTGTTTTGGTGATATTTAAAACTTTTATCATCAAAGCCAAGTGTATTCACTACAAGCCAATGTATTCAGCACACATAGGTCTTACAATCTCCCCCTTGATGAATGCATTGGCAACACCATTTAAAATCCGAACATTGGCTTATTCACATAAAAGTTTTGAAGTCAATTTCTCCCCTTTTTGTAAATCGGAAATAAAATGAGAAGAAAAGCAAAAATTTAAAATTCGAAATTCAAAATTCACATATTTCTCCCCCTTTATCATCTCTCCCCATGCACATTATCTTTCCCTTTTTGAATGTGTGATTAATCTCTCCCCCTTTGACAATGTATTCAGCAAGTCATGAGCATACAAACAAATTATCTCTCCCTCTTTAGTTGTTATGAGCATATTATAACATATACATATAAACAAAGCTCATCCAAGTCATACAATCAAGTACCTTACATTATCACATCATTGAAATGCATAAAGTAGTGTAAGCCATGCTAGAGATCAAATGTAATTTCAATTTAAGCAAGTAATGATCTCACAAACTTAACTATTTCAAAACCTGAAAGCATGACACTAGTTGCTGCATTTTATTATTTTTCAAAACACAAATTTAGATCATATGATATTTGCAAGAGATTATATGTGCATCTGCCTTATTCTAACCAACCAACCAAGCCTATGTCATTTGACAATCAGAAGCTTAAGGACATGATTTTAGTCATACACAACTTCTTCCAAGTTCATATCTAAGTGCTATGACAAGCCATCTTAAAAGAAGTACGATGCATGCATATTCTCTTGATCTTTTCTCAATTTATATTTGTTCATAAAAACTCAACATGTGAGTTGATTACTTGATTAATTCTTTATGATTAAAAGCATTTGTGAGCATGCAACAAGTTCAAAACAGCAAGAAAGTTTGACCATGATTAGATTTAGTGTAAGTAATTATTCCAATTACTAGACATGGCAAAAACTACAAAATGTATAACACGAGTAATGTAGTAAGAACTTCCAGCATGTAAAAGGAATCACCAAGTCATATATGTATGAAATACTATGCTCATATTATTTTAATTTCAGATTCACACATAGACTTCCAAAGTTTCAAAAACTCCCCCTCAATTTAAGCCATGAGGATGCATAACCCCTATTTCACTACGAATGTAACAAAAACGAGTGAAATCCAAAGGTTTTGTAAAAATGTCAGCCAATTGTTGTTCGGTATCTACATGGTGAAGCACAATGTTTCCTTTTTCAACATTATCTTGGAGAAAGTGATACCTAATGTCAATGTGTTTAAATCTAGAATGTTGCACGGGGTTTTTAGCAATGCAAATGGCACTAGTGTTATCACAGAACAGTGGAACACTATGTAGATCAACCCCATAGTCCTTAAGTGTTTGAACAATCCAAAGAATTTGTGAGCAAGCACTAGCAGCAGCTACATATTCAGATTATGCTGTGGATTGTGCAACTGAATTTTGTTTTCTAGAGGACCAAGCAACAATAGAATTACCAAGAACTGACAAGCACCGGAAGTACTTTTCCTATCAATCCTACAACCCCCAAAATCAGCATCCGAAAAAGCTTTCAAAGTAACGGTTGAGGAAGAAGGAAGAAAAATATCAAATTCTTGAGTTCCATGTAAGTACCTGAGAATCCTTTTGACAGCTTGACGGTGTGAAACATGTGGGGAAGCTTGAAACCATGCACAAAGACATACGCTGAATTGTATGTCCGGTCTTGATGCGTGAGGTACAAAAGTGATCCGATCATGCTTCTATATTCTTTTTGATCCACGGGTTCACCATCTTCATCAAGTTCATCTTAGATTGATGAGCATGTGACTTGTGGACGATCAGGACCAGCATAGGTGATAGTCGGAGCTTGTTCAATGTCCGGAGCTGGACACGTGTCAACTTCAGAACTACCAGGCAGTATCACCGGTTCTTGTTCATCTTCGAAAATACCCTCCCCCTGAGGATACGGATCTGGTCCTGCAACACCGGAGCTAGTACCTGGGCTAGCTTCATCAAAAGACACTTCATAAGTCTCCACAATTTTGTTAGTGTCAAGTAAAAGCACACGGTAGCCTCTAGTATGAGATGGATAACCAAGAAACATGCCATCAATGGATCTAGGTTCAAATTTATCAAGATTACCATGTTTCTTAACAAAACATTTGCAACCAAAGACCCGAAAGTGTGTAACACTAGGCCTATGTCCAAATCGGAGCTCATATGGTGTTTTACCTAGCTTAGCACGCAAGAAAACACGATTTGAGACATAACAAGCGGTTGCTAACGCATCAGCCCAAAATTTTCTAGGAGTTTGATATTCATCAAGCATAGTCCTAGCCATCAACTAAGGTTCTGTTCTTTCTTTCTACAACACCGTTTTGTTGAGGTACATATGCTGAAGAGAATTGATGATCTATTCTATTTTCAGCACAAAAGTGATCAAAAGATTGATTTTTAAATTCAGTTCCATTATCACTTCTAATTGCCTTTAAAGATCCTGGGTGATCAATTGATAATCTAAGAAATAAAGTCCTAAAGTGACTAAAAGCTTCATTCTTAGACGCCATAAAGTAAATCCAAGAGTATCTAGAATAATCATCAACAATAACAAGAGCATACCATTTACCTCCGAAGGATTGAACACGTGAAGGTCCTACGGTGTCAAGATGCAAAAGTTAACATGGTTCAGTTGTCATGATCATTGTGAGAGGTGTATGTGAACCTGCAACCATCTTAGCATGTCTACAAGAAGAGCACACAATTTCTTTGTCCCCTTTAAGCTTAGACAGCCCACGTATGCGATCAAGAGCACTAACACGCGTTAGGTGATCAAAGCCTACGTGACCAAGTCTACGATGCCAAAAATATAAGTTCAAACGACAAGTTCAAAAATCCTATTCACCCCACCTCTAGGCTACATTCAATTGGTATCAGAGCAGGACGCTATAAAAGGAGACTAATCGCTCGAAGAGAAGATGTCGAACATGAAGGATGTGCACAAGAACTTCAACCAAGAGAAAGTTGAAGATGAAAAGACTCAAAAGTTGGAGAAGCTCCTCGACGCCATCCAAAACTTCGAGGATGATGATGAGGAGACGCTTGAACTCAAGGCGCTCCTAAGAAAGAAGACACTCTCCAAAGGGAAGATAAAGATCGATGATGAGAAGAAGAAGAAGTTGAGTAGTCACACCGACTGCTCCCGATATCCTTTTAACTATGATTGTTTAAATTCACACAATAATCATTATTTATCAATTCCTCTAGGAAAAGCCCCATACTTCGATGGCAATGATTATTCAATGTGGAGGCAAAATATGAAGATGCATTTAATATCACTTAACCCCAGCTTGTGGCATATAGTGTGTACATGGATAGATATCTCGGAGGACGATGAAGAGCTCACACCAAGTCAAGAGCAAGCTATTCATCAGAACGCTCAAGTTGCGGCTATCATAACTTCATCATTGAGCCGAGAAGAGTTCACCAAGGTGGATGGACTCAAAATTGCTAAGGAAATATGGGATACATTACAAACTGCACATGAAGGCAATCGTCATGTGCGAGAGGCCAAGATTGAAATGATCGAAGGCGATTTGGGAAGATTCGCCATAGAAGAGGATGAGTCACCGCAAGACATGTACAATCGGTTGAAGACTCTCATCAATAAAGTTCGAGCCAATGGAAGCAAAAAGTGGAATGATCACGAGGTGGTGAAGCTAATTCTTAGAGCCTTCATGCCTTGCAATGTGACTCTATGTTCGATGATTAGAGAAAGCCCTGGGTACAAGAAAATGACCCCGGATGAATTGCTTAGAAAGATTATCAATTTTGAGATGATGGAAAAGCAAGAAAAACATGTCAAAGAGATTGCCGACCTCACCTCAGCAAAGAAGAAAGGAGTCGCTTTCAAGTCCACTTGCAAGCCCGTGTCAAAAGAAGCTCGAGAAGCTCAATAAGAAGAGGACAACAACGACAAAAGCAGCGATATAGATGAAGAAGATATGATTCTCTTTATGAAGAAATTCAAGAAGATGATGAAAAGAAGACAAGGTGGTAGATCAAATGAAGGAAGACATAAATACAGATCAAGACCTAAGTTGAGGCGTGCTTGCTATAATTGTGGTGAATACGATCACTTTATAGTTGATTGTCCCTATAAAGAATACAAGAAGAAGACCAAGGATACAAAACCTCAAGCCGAGAGGATGTTCAAGAAGAAAAAGCAAATTGGACAAGCGCACCTAGGAAAGGAGTGGGACTCCAATGATGAGTCCTCATCTGAAGAGGAAGACGAGATGGCTAGCATAGCCATCAAGAAGACAACCAAGAAATCCACCCTCTTCCAAATACTGGCGCAAGAAAGGACAACAACACATGTATAATGGCGAAGGAAGGTAAAAGAAAGGTAAAAACTAAATATTCCTCCTCACATTCTTTCTCTAGCGATAGTGATGCTTATAGTGATGATGAAGATATGCTTGTTGGCTTAGATAAGAAAACTGCTGCAAAATTGAAATTCTTGATGGATAAGCTTGTTGATAAGGAGGAGCTTGTTGATCGCCAAGAAGATATGATCATCCTTCAAAAGGAGGAATATCTTAAGATCAAAAAGCTCCTTGAACTTGAAAAGGAGCGAAGCAAGTCACTAAAACTTGAGTTAGCTTCAAGCAAGGAAGCTTGCTTGAAGTTAAGCGACTCAAATGTAATCATCAAGGATGAACTTGCTAACTTAACAAAAGTTAACAAGATCCTTGAGGTACAAGTTGAGTCACACAAACAAAGTGACCCTTCATCCTCTTCAAGCTCACCTTCTCAACACTTAAAATTTGTAACTACTATTACTTGTGCATGTGCTAATAATGATACTAACTTGAAGGATAAGTCGAACTTGACAAAGGACAAGCATCCTTCCCGTAGTGGCATATTTGACAAGGAGAAGGTCAAGTATGCACGCAGTGCGTACTTGGCCACAAGACCTCCTAATGTCAAATATGGCATTGGGTATTCTTATGGTGAAAAGCAAAATGCTCGAAGCTGCAAGAATAACAAGGAATGCATTGCCTTTGTCAAGGGAAACTCCTCTCAAGCTAGAAAATCCAATAATGTTGATGAGACAAACATGTTAACACATATGAACAACAACAATTGTTTAGAACTTTTGATGCATCATATGTTATCATGAAAAGTAATCTTGGTAGATTTTATGCCAAACATGTTGGGCCATGCCATGGGAACACCAAGTCTCATGTGTGGGTGCCCAAATCACTTGTGACTAACCTCAAAGGACCCAACAAAGCTTGGGTACCTAATACCAAGGCGTGATTTGTTCTTGCAGGCCTATTCCTCCGGTGGATCAAAATGGGTGCTAGATAGTGGATGCACCAACCACATGATCAGAGAAAGAAGGATGTTCGTTGAATATGAAGAAAATGAAGATCCAAGTGAAGGCATCTATTTTGGAGACAAGGTCAAGGAAGGGTCCTCGGTAATAGTAAAATTGCAATATGTCTCAACACACTCTTTCTCATGTCTTACATGTCGACTCCTTAGATTATAACATTTTGTCCATACCTCAATTATGTGACAAGGGCTATAATTTCTTGTTCACTAATGAGGTTGTGACCGTCTCTAGAAGGAGTGATGACTCAGTTGCATTCAAGGGTGTGTTAAAGGGAAAGCTTTATCTTGTTGACTTCAACAAAGATAAAGACGAACTTGACACATGCTTGATTGCAAAGACCAACATGGGTTGGCTGTGGCACAGATGGCTAGCACATGTTGGTATGAGGAATCTTCAAAAACTCCTTAAGGGCGATCACATCCGTGTTTTAAAGGATTTTGTTTTTTAGAAAGACAGGCCTTGTAGCGTGTGCCAAGCCGAGAAGCAAGTAGGAGCACCCCATCCCGCAAAGAACATCATGACAACAGTAAGACCGCTCGAGCTACTTTACATGGATCTATTTGGTCCAATTGCTTACATAAGCATCGGCGGTAACACATATGGTGATAAACCCAACGGGTATAGAGGATGCCCTATCTTTCGATGAGATATGTTGGTGGTGAATGAATTTGGTGGAGGCCGACGTTGGTTGCCCGACTACCACAACCAGAATGGTGTGGCGCCTTGAGGGACAGTTAGACCGTCTCCTAGCAACTATGATTCGGGTGGAGGTTGACGTTGTGCTACCCGACTACAACAACCACAAGGGTGTTGCACCTTAGCGATAGTTACACCGGCTCCTGATGTTGCTGTTCTTGCCGTGCCAAGAACAGCCTTGAACCTGCAAGCAATCGAAGAACAAGCAAGAACAAGATAACAAGCAAACACTCACGAGTGTGATAAGTTGGGGTTTTGATTCAAGTAATTGGAAGGTCTCGTCGACACTTGCATTACAAGGAAGTAGCAATGGCTAAACTTATAGAAAACAAAAACCCAAGTTCTTCCTATGGTTGCTAGTTGTTTATATAGAGGAGGAAGACTAGAACTCATGATGGAATCACGAGTCTTGTTCGGCCTTACCTGAGCAGCTCCAGCATCATCTTCCTTTAATTCTTGATCCCATGGAAAGTAGACGAAGAGACCTTTCCAGCAAGTACTTATTTGTATTAAACAACCTTGGGACTTGAAAGTTATGCCCATTTTAAGTTGGTACTTGCTGCAATTACAAGGACAATCCCTCCATTCCTCCTAGCTGGATCAATTCCCAAGCACATAATAATAACAAGGTCATCACAAGGCTTTAATAGTTCCCCATCTGAAGGATAATTATTTTTAACAGCCAGGAATGAGTTCACCTGATAATTAAGTTGACGTGCACGAGCACGTGTCATTGGACCTTGATAAGTTGCAAGTGGTGAATGGATTGCTGTTGTGGTTGTATCAACGGTAGTGATGTCCTATTCATCCTCCCCTTCTTGCAATTGAGTCGTCCTCGACTCAAATGTGTCTTCCTCGCCCACATATGGTTTCAAATTTGCAATAATAAAAGAGGAAGTAACCCCAAAATGTGCAGGCAACTCAATTTCATATGCATTATCATTAATTTTTCGAATCACTTTCAAGGGTCCAGCAGCTCTAGGTAGCAATTTAGATTTTCTCAACTCAAGAAATCTATCCTTTCTCAAATGCACCCAGACCAAATCAGCAGGTTCAAAAGTAACATGCTTTCTACCCTTGCTACTGGCTTGTTGATACTTAACGTTCATGCTCTCAATGTTTGCTTTAGTTTGCTTGTGCATTTTAAGAATTAATTCAGCATGGCGAGAAGCATTAAAATTCAATTTCTCTAAATGTGGCAGAACCAAAAGATCAATGGGCGCACGAGGGATAAAACCATATACAATCTAAAAAGGGCACAATTTAGTAGTAGAATGCAGTGAATGATTGTAAGCAAATTCAATATGAGGCAAACATTCTTCCCATAATTTGATGTTATGTTTCAAAACAGCCCTAAGCATGGTAGATAAAATATGGTTCACTACTTCGGTCTGTCCATCAGTTTGAGGGTGACAAGTGGTAGAAAAGAGCAATTTTGTCCCCAATTTTGCCCATAAGGTTTTCCAAAAATGACTAAGAAATTTGGCATCTCTATCTGAAACAATAGTGTTTGGAACCCCATGCAAACGAACAACTTCTTGAAAGAACAAATCAGCAATATGGGTAGCATCATCAGTTTTGTGGCATGGTATGAAGTGTGCCATTTTAGAAAATTTGTCCACAACAACAAAAATACCATGCCTCCCCTTCTTTGTTCTAGGCAATCCTAAAACAAAATCCATAGAAACATCCTCCAATGGAGCACTAGGAACAGGGAGAGGCATGTATAAACCATGTGGATTATGACGGGACTTAGCTTTTTGACAAGTGGTGCAACGAGCAACAAACCGCTCCACATCTCTTCTCATTTTTGGCCAAAAAAAATGTCTTGATAGGATGTCTTCCATCTTCTTGACACCAAAGTGTCCCATCAACCCTCCACCATGTGCTTCCTGCAATAGCAAGATACGCACAGAACCAGCTGGAATGCACAATTTGTTAGCTCGAAACACAAAACCATTAGTGAGAACAAACTTGTTCCATGTTTTACCTTCTTTACATTGCGTCTGCACATCTTTGAAATCAGCATCAAAAGCATATTGTTCTTTAAATGTTTCCAAGCCAAAAATCTTAAAATCATGTTGGGACAACATATTGTAAAGGCGAGATAAGGCATCCGTAATGACGTTATCTTTTCCTTTATTGTGTTTGATGATATAAGGAAAGGACTCAATGAATTCTACCCACTTGGCATGCCTACAATTCAGATTAGTTTGGCTCTTAGTGTGCTTCAAAGATTCATGATCAGAATATATAACAATTTCTTTAGGCCATAATTAATGTTGCCATGTTTCCAAAGTTCGTACTAGTGCATATAATTCTTTATCGTAAGTGGAATAGTTCAGACTAGGCCCATTCAGTTTTTCACTAAAATAAGCAATAGGTTTCCCCTCTTGCAACAAGACACCTCCCAATCCAATACCACTAGCATCACATTCCAACTCAAAAGTCTTACTGAAATCTGGTAATTGGAGAATGGGTGTATGAGTTAACCAATTCTTCAAAGTTGCAAATGTAGCCTCTTGTGCCTTGCCCCAGGTGAATGGAGCACCCTTCTTTGTAAGCTCATGCAGTGGGCCTATGGTGCTGAAGTCTTTCACAAAATGACGATAGAATCCAGCAAGTCCGAGAAAGCTTCGTACTTGTGTGACCGTGGTAGGAGTCCGCCAGCTTTGTATCGCCTCCACCTTGGCTTGATCGACATCAATTCCCTGTTGTGTCACAATATAGCCAAGAAAAGAGACTCTATCCGTGCAAAAGGTGCACTTGTCAATGTTACCAAATAAGCGTGCATCACGTAAAGCATTGAAAACAGAACGGAGATGATCAAGATGCTCTTCTAGAGATGTGCTATAGATCAAGTTGTCATCAAAATATATTATCACAAATCTTCCAATAAAAGCATGTAAAACCTCATTCATTAATCTCATAAAAGTGCTAGGTGCATTCGTGAGACCAAAAGGCATGCCTAACCACTCATACAAACCGAACTTTCAAACGGTGTTTTTGATTCATCACCTAGCTTCATGCAAATTTGATGGTATCCACTACGCAAGTCAATTTTAGAGAAAATCATCAAGCAACTAAGTTCATCAAGCATATCATATAACCTAGGAATAAGATGACGATATCTAATGGTAATGTTATTAATTGCTCAACAATCTACACACAACGCCATGATCAATCTTTCTTTGGAACCAAAAGAACATGAACAGAGCAAGGACTAAGGGACTCACGCACATAACCTTTGTCGAGTAATTCCTATACTTGTCGCTGAATCTCCTTAGTCTCCTCCGGGTTGGTCATGTATGGTGCTCGGTTTGACAAAGAAGCCCCAAGGATGAGGTCAATCTGATGTTCAATCCCGCTCAATGGTGGCAGCCCAGCTCGTACCTCTTGTGGAAACACATCAGCGTATTCCTACAAAAGCTTAGTGAGAGCAGGGGCAAAGCACATGGTTGGTCGTGAAGTGAGAACAAAGCTTCTTTGCAAGCAAACACATAGCAGATTGCAGCATTACTTTTTAATTCAAACAAATCAGATTTGGAAGCAAGAAAACAAGCACTCTTCAATTTTATTTCATTCTTCTTCATATGAGCAGATTTGGAATTGTCAGCCTTAGGGTGTACCGATTCCTTCACAACATTTGAATTTTCATTTTGAGTAGATGTCCTATTTTTCTCTTTGCAAGCTCTAGCAATGTCATCCTTCAAAATAGCATCAGGAGACATAGGGTGCAAAACAAGCTTCTTCTCATTATGCATGAAAGAGTATTGATTTGATTTTCCATGATGTAATGTATATTTATCAAAATGCCAAGGTCGACCAAATAGCATAGAGCAATCTTGCATAGGTACCACATCACAATCAATGTAATCATGGTAGGAACTAATTGCAAATTCGATACGAACCAGACGTGTTACCTCAAGCTTACCACTGTTGTTGAACCGTTGGATGTAGTAAGGATGTGGATGTGGAAGTGTTGTCATCCCAAGCTTCTCTACCATGGCAACACTTGCTAAATTGTTGCAGCTTCCTCCATAGATAATAATGCGGCACGATCATTCCAAAACTACACACTTAGTTTGGAATAGATTGTGTTGCCGGTTCTGTTCAGCTTTGATCATTTGGGCACTCAAGACACGCCTCACAACAAGACTCTCATAGTGATGAGCATGATCAGCCCCAATGTGCTCTTCATCATCATTCTTCTTTCCTGCATCTTGTGCAGCAAGCATGGCATATGTTTCATCATCTAAATCACTAGCAGATGAGTACTCACCATTCTCTCGTACAATCAGCACACACTTACTTGGGCAGTCCCTTCGTAGGTGCCCAAAACCCTTGCACTGGAGGCATTGAATGTCTTTTGTTCTCCCGGTGGAAGCGATAGAAGAAGAAGTGTTGGCTGCAACTTGGGTGGATCCTTTTGTTGTCTCGATAGCACGCGAAAGTGCAGATTTTGAGGTACTCCTGGGCAACCGATTGGAAGCATCGTCCAGAGAATCATGCTTAAGACCAGCAGCACATGAGCGGGTCTGCCATGAGGTAGTTCGACCTGCAGAAATGTTAGTTCTCGTGCGCCGTCCCTGCACTTCTCTTTCAGCCTTACAAGCAAGATGGAATAATTGAGTGACGTTAGTGTATTCCTTATAAGACAATATGTCCTAAATTTCTCTTGTTAAACCACCCATAAACCTAGCCATTGCAGCCTCTTCATTTTCAACTAGGCCACATCGCATCATGCCTATTTGGAGTTCTTGATAGTATTCCTCAACAGATTTGTTGCATTGCCTAAGTTGTTGTAATTTATGCCGCAGGTCACGAGCATGGTAGGAAGGAACAAAACGACGACGTATGATTCGTTTCAAGGCATTCAAGTTTGTGGTACGGTAGCTGGATTTTTAGTTTGATACTCATGCCACCAAACAGAAGCAAAGTCAGTGAACTCACTACTGGCAGCTCTAACCTTTTTACCATAAGGGAATCATGACATGCAAATTTTTGATCTGCTGATAATTCCCAAGACAGATATGCATCCGGATCATATTTGTCATCAAAGGGTGGTTTGGAGAATTTAATGCTGCGTAGGGAATCATCATTGTCACGTACCTCACGTCGTAGGCCTCGACCACCCATACCATGATGTTCGCGACGTGGCTGCCGTCGATACCTGAAAGGTCCATCATCAAGCTCGGTATCCGCTGAATACTCTGACGCGTCGTATCTTACAGCGCTGCCAACGGAGTCGTGGCTGTCATCAACACGTCTTTGCCTCTCTTCGCTTCCAACCTGTTCCATCCTCTCCAATCGCTCATGATTGCTGCAAGAGATGTGTTAATAGCCCCAGCAGTGCTTTCTAATGTGGCCAGCTTAGTGTTGGTGCAAATCTGCGTCAACTCTAATTGATCAATGCGTTCATTGCTGACTTGAATATCCTTGTTGAGAGCATCCGTGTGTAGCTTTACTTGGCGTTCGAAATGCTGAATGATGCCCCTCGTACATGGTGAATGTGGAGATGTCTCATTCGCATCAGCTGACATGGTTAGTAAACAAAGGAAATACAACAACAAGGTGATTAATCCTAGCAGTTGCCAAGAGGTGGTAGGACACGATCACTTCCTCACTAGCAAGAAATCAAGCTCTTACAAGTTCTTACCATGCAATGCAGGGGGCGCCGACAAACAACAAGAACAACATCAAACGGTGGCTGCCAGCACAATCTTATGGTGTTGTAGATGATTTTGTGGAGCTGTAGGTGGCTGCTAGAAATGAGTTGCACAAAGGAAAAGCTAGTACCACATTAGTCACAACAAGTTAAATAAACGTTCCATGATGGTACTGTGCTGGTCCTAGTCTAAACTGTGATAGAGACGCGAGCCGTTACACCACGTGATGTTAAATTTACTGTAGTAGAAAGGTTCGGACAGCACGAATGTTGTGTTTTAACAAAACGTTCAAAACAGCAGTTGAACTCAGAAACTTGAAACAAATGTTACACAAACTGTTTGTTTTTTGTATTGAGAAACTTTTTCTAGCAATTTCAATCTGTGTGGCTTTTCTTTCTTTGCACGTGCCTTTTTCTTGCTGATCCGTGTGGCTTTTCTTTTACACTTGCCTTTTTTCTCAACTTTTGGTAGGTAATGAAATGGACTGAGAACAAAGTGGCACGAACTCTAAACTCTAGCGGTGAAAAACTTAGGATCAGCAACTCAACACAAAATGGCAACCGTGAATTCAACAAGTCGAGAGCTAAGTAGCAAAGCAAAAGGCTCAAAGTATTTTTAGGATTTTTAGAGCGAACTTTTGTAGGCAAAAGTGGACAGTAGGTAAATGAAGAACAAGGAGAAGGAAATCTCTCGCCGAGCAACCTGAAATCTGATACCACTTGATAAACCCAATGGGTATGGGGGATGCCCTATCTTTCGATAAGAGATGTTGGTGGTGAATGAATTTTGTGGAGGCCGACGTCGGCTGCCCGACTACCACAACCAGAATGGTGTGGCGCCTTGAGCGACAATTACACCGTCTCCTAGTAACTAAGATTTGGGTGGAGGTCGACGTTGTGCTACCCGACTACAACAACCACAAGGGTGTTGCGCCTTAGCGATAGTTGGAGCCTGCTCCTGTTGTTGTTGTTCTTGTCATGCCAAGAACAGCCTTGAACCTGCAAGCAATCGAAGAACAAGCAAGAACAAGATAACAATCAAACACTCACGGGTGTGATAAGTTGGGGTTCTGATTCAAGTAATCGGAAGGTCTCGTCGACACTTGCGTTACAAGGAAGTAGCAATGGCTTAACTTATAGAAAACAAAAACCCAAGTTCTTCCAATAGCTGCTAGTTGTTTATATAGAGGAGGAAAACTGGAACTCAAGATGGAGTCACGAGTCTTGTTCTGACTTTCCTGAGCAGCTCAAGCATCATCTGCCTTTGATTCTTGATCCAATGGAAAGTAGACGAAGAGACCTTTCTAGCAAGTACTTATTTGCATTAAACAACCTTAGGAGTTGAAAGTTATGCCCTTTTTATGTTGGTACTTGCTGCAGTTACGAGGACCCCTCGGGTGGAGCAGCCTTCATTGCATTAATCCCTCCATTCCTCCTAGCTGGATCAATTCCCAAGCACCTAATAGTAACAAGGTCATCACAAGGCTTTAATAGTTCCCCATCTGAAGGATAATTATTTTGAATAGCTAGGAATGAGTTCACCTGATAATTAAGTTGACGTGCACGAGCACGTGTCATTGGACCTTGATTAGTTGCAAGTGGTGAATGTGCTACTGTTGTGGTTGTATCAACGGTAGCGATGCCCTCATCATACGGTTTAGTAATTGTTGATGATTTTTTGCGCTTCATGTGGGTTTTATTTTTGCACGATAAGACAGAAACTCAAGGAACCCTCAATAAGTTTCTCAAGTGTTCCCAAAATGAATTTTCATTTAAGATCAAGAACGTACAAAGTGACAGTGGCACGGAATTCAATAAGACCCAAGTTGAGGAGTACCTAGATGAAGAAGGTATAAAACATGAATTTTCAGCACCATACTCCCCTCAACAAAACGGAGTAGCCGAAAGGAAGAACCGAACCCTCATAGAGATGGCGAGGACATTGCTTGATGAGTACAAGACTTCGGATTGATTTTGGGCTGAAGTGGTCAACACCGCTTATCACACCATAAATCAACTCTATCTTCATTGCCTACTCAAGAAAACGTCATATGAACTACTCATCGGTAACAAGTCTAATATTTCCTACTTTCGAGTTTTCGGTTCTAAGTGTTATATCTTGAACAAGAAGCCTAGGACTTCAAAGTTTGCTTCAAAGTCCGATGAACATTTCTTGCTTGGCTATGATTCAAACTCTTACGTCTATCGTGTCTTCAACAAGGTCTCCAGACTTGTTGAAGTAGCACGTGATGTATTGCTCAATGAAACTAACGACTCTCAAGAAGAGCAAGTTGATCAATGTGTGCTAGATAGAGAAGAAGCTCCATGTCAAGCATTGAGAAGAATGGCATTGGGCGATGTTCGACCATAAGCACCACCTCCAAATCCAAATGAAGAAGATGAACCACAAGTGGAGGTAATTGATCAAGGGGGAGCTCCTACACAAGATCAACCTCATGAAGATCAAGGTGACCAAAAATCAATAAGGGTAACCATCTAGGGGGAGAAGAAGATGACCATAAAGATTCAAGACCACAAGTGTCACATCCAAGAGTACACCAATGCATCCAAAGAGATCACCCCGTCGACAACATAATCAGTGACATCCAAAAGGGAGTAACAACTAGATCTCGAATTGCTAATTTTTGTGAACATTACTCGTTTGTATCCTTTTTGGAACCACACAGGGTTGAAGATGCATTGAAAGATCCGAATTGGGTGGTGGCAATGCAAGAAGAATTGAACAACTTCAAACAGAACGAGGTGTGGGAACTTTTTGAAAGGCCCCAGTTCAACGTAGTTGGCACTAAATGGGTCTTCCGCAACAAGCAAGACGAACACGGGGTGGTGAAAAGAAACAAGACGTGACTTGTGGCCAAAGGGTATTCACAAGTCGAAGGTTTGGATTTCGACGAAACTTTTGCTCTCGTAGCTAGGGTTGAATCGATTAGAATATTACTTGCATATGCTACTCACCATGATTTCAAGCTCTATCAAATGGATGTGAAAAGCGCCTTCCTCAACGGACCAATCAAGGAGGAGGTGTACATGGAGCAACCGCCCGGATTCGAAGATCAAGAGTTCCCGACCACGTGTTGAAACTACATAAGGCTCTCTATGGCCTCAAACAAGCTCCTATAGCATGGTATGAGTGCCTTAGAGATTTTTTAATTGATAATGGATTTAAGATTGGCAAATCTGATTACACATTGTTCACCAAGCACTTTGACAATGATCTATTTATATGTCAAATTTATGTTGATGATATTATATTTGGTTCAACTAACAAATCCTTTTGTGAAGAATTTAGTAAGATTATGACAAATAGATTTGAGATGTCTATGATGGGAGAATTGAGATATTTCTTGGGATTCCAAGTGAAGCAACAAAAGGAAGGGACGTTCATAAGCCAAGCCAAGTATACTCAAGACATACTAAAGAAGATTGTAGTGGACAAGGCAAAGCCTATAAAGACTCCCATGGCAACGAATGGACACTTGGATCTCAATGAAGACGGATCGAATGTGGATCAAATGGTATATCGCTGCATGATTGGATCCCTACTTTACTTATGTGCATCTAGGCCTGATATTGTGTTGAGTGTATGTTTGTATGCAAGATTTGAAGCCAATCCTAAGGAGTGTCATTTGACAGTCGTAAAATGAATCTTGCGATATTTAGTTCATACACCCAACCTAGGCCTTTGGTATCATAAAGGTTCCAAGTTCAATCTCATTGGATACTCCGATGCAGATTATGTCGGATGCAAAGTAGATAGAAAAAGTACCTTTGATACATGCCAATTCCTAGGTAGATCCCTAGTTTCTTGGTCCTCCAAGAAACAAAACTCCATTGCCTTATCCACGGCCGAAGCAGAGTATGTTGCAGCCGGGAGTTTTTGTGCACGACTCCTTTGGATGCGACAAACTCTAAGGGATTACGGTTATAATATGAGTCGTATTCTACTCCTTTGTGATAATGAGAGTTCTATTAAAATTGCCCATAACCCCGTTGAGCACTCTAGGACCAAACACATAGACATCCGGCATCACTTTTTGAGAGACCACTCAATAAAAGGAGACATAGCCATTTCCCATGTCAACACCGAAAAACAACTAGCTGATATATTTACCAAGCCACTTGATGAAAAACATTTTTGCGAGCTCCGAAATGAACTAAATATCCTTGATGCTCGGAACATGGCTTGAAAACTTGCATACATGTATTCCATCTTCAAAATTTATTGATTGTGCTATGAAAATCATCTTTCTCTATTTCCTCCAAAAAAACTATTTTAATTACTTGATCTTGGCGAATTATGGTCATAGCTTGATTGTTGGATGCTTACTGATCACATTCATCAAGATTATTTGTGTGTTTTTCCCCCTATTTTCTTTGTAAGCACCTTCAAATATATACGAATGGGCTAAATGCTTCTGTTCTGATGACCATGAACTAGTCCATAGTGGTCTGGTAGTCCAGACTAGTCCGGTTTACCACGGACTAGTGAAAGTGCATCTAGGAATCCCTTGTGGGTTTTGGATGATTTATGACAAGCAAATGAGATCCTAACCACTTTGTTGAGACGAGCACAGGTTCTAATGAGAAAATAAGCAAGGTGCCAAAAAGAAGGGAGAATGAGGAACAATGAGGAAAAGAGCTCAAGAAACAAGTGTAGTAGATCATTGTGTATGGAGTGTGTTAAGGAAACACACACCAAGAGCTCAATCACAAATAACCTCACACACTGCACAAATTTATACAGGACCGAACTAGTCCGACTAACACCGGACTAGTCCGATATCTTTCTGCACAAGAGAGGACAAGTCCGATATTCCCACGGACTAGTCCAATATCTCTCTGACTAGAATTAGTCCTCCCCAGTGCGTACCAGTCCTCCAAACACCTCACAAGTTGCACGAAATCAGACAAGTCCGATATTAGCACGGACTAGTCCGAAAAATTCTCTGACCTAAATTGGACAATTCCTCCAAGTGCGGACTTGTCCCCAAATCACTTAGGGTTTCACTTTTCCAGACAAGTCCGATATCCATCGGACTAGTCCGAAGATTTACAGAACCAAAATCGGACAAGTCCGCTCTCTGCCGGACTAGTCCGATATTTCGAGACACCTAGGGTTTGCTACACACAGCGCACCGGACTAGTCCGGTGTCCACCACGGACTAGTCCGATATTCCTAAACCCTAACGGTAACTTTTGGGAACCCCATATAAATTGGTATACACGGCCCATCTTTCAGCTCTCTCGACCCCCTACGCTGTCACACCTCCCAAGAGCCTAAAAAACACCTCTCTCCACGAAATCAAACTCAGCAAAGATCAATCCCTTGAGGATACACTTTGGATCATTGGAGAGACACGGTTCATCACTCATTGAGCTCTTGGTTTGATTCCCTAACACACTCCTGTGGTTTTCATAGTGATCTTTCGAGTGTGTTCTTGGTTGTGTTCTTGTTGTAATCTTGGGGAGCTCTGAATTTGTAATAAGGCCCCTTGAATTTGGTTATGTGCCCTTTGTGATCGGTGAAGAGGATTGGCCTCCGTGGCGATCCGATGAGGGTAGGGTTGGAGAACACCCGGTCCTTTTGTGGACTCCTCAACGTGGATGTAGGTTGCCTCCGTGGGAACCGAACCATGGGATAAGTGCTTGTGTTCATTCTTTGCGCGCATTGTTCTTACAGTTCATACATATCTAGGGTTTGAACCAATCATATTCACTTTACGTTGAAACATTGAATATAAGATTAACTTGTGTTACATCCTAGTTCATAATTGTGTAACACTTCAATTACAAGTATATTTCCGCTGCATACATCCTAGGATCAAGATAATCGATCAAATTTGATAAACATAGTCGGTACACACCGGACTAGTCTGCACTCGACCGGACTAGTCCAATATCTCGAGATTTGATCTAGTTGTTAAGGGTTGCAGGTTCCGAAAAAAATCAAAAAGGCCTATTCAACCCCCCCCTCTAGGCCACATTCAATTGGTATCATAGCAAGGTTCTTCAAAAGGAGACTAACCGCTTGAAGAGATCATGTCCGACATGAAGGACGTACACAAGAGCATCAACCAAGAGACGGTTGAAGAAGACAAGAACTAGAAATTGGAGAAGCTTCTCGAAGCCATTCAAGACTTCGAGGATGACGATGAGGAGACGCTGGAACTCAAGGCGCTCCTAAGGAAGAAAACCCTTTCCAAGGGAAAGGTGAAAATCGAAGATGAGAAGAAAAAGAAGGGGAGTAGTCACACCGACTACTCCCGATATCCTTTTAATTATGATCGCCTAAATTCTAACAACAATCATTATCTATCTATTCCACTTGGAAAAGCCTCACACTTTAACGACAATGACTACTCAATGTGGGGGCAAAAAATGAAAATGCATTTGATTTCTCTCAATCCATGTTTGTGGCACATAGTATGCACAGGAATAGATATCCCTGATGATGAGGAGGAGCTCACACCTAGCCAAGAGAAAGTGATCCATCGAAATGCCCAAGCTGTTGTAGTCATTACTTCATCAGTCAGTCGAGATGAGTTTAAAAAGGTAGATGGAATCGAGATCGCAAAGGATATATGGGATACATTGCAAACCGCACATGATGGCGATCATCATGTGCGAGAAGCGAAGATCGAGATGATTGAAGGCGAGCTGGGAAGGTTCACAATCAAAGAAGATGAGTCGCCACAAGACATGTACAACCGATTAAAGACGCTCATCAACAAGGTGCGAGCATACAGAAGTAAGAAGTGGAACGACCATGAGGTAGTGAATCTCACCCTTAAAGCCTTCATGCCTCATAATGTTACCTTGTGCTTGATGATACGAGAAAGCCTCGGATGCGAGAAGATGACCCCGGATGAGCTACTTGGGAAAATCATCAACTTTGAGATGATGGAAAAACAAGCCAAACATGTTAAGGAAATCGCCGATCTCACCTTGGCAAAGAAGAAAGGGGTCGCTCTAAAGTCCACCCTTAAGCCCTTGTCTAAAGAAGCTCGAGAAGCTCAACTAGAAGAAGACGGTGATGATGGGAGCAGTGACTTGGATGAAGATGACATGATACTATTCGTGAAGAAATTCAAGAGAATGATGAAGAAGAGACAAGGGGCTAAATCGATTGAAGGGAAGTATAGGGAAATATCAAAACCGAAGTTGAGGCGGGCATGCTATAATTGTGGTGAGTATGACCACTTTATAGTTGACTGCCCATATGAAGAGAATAAGAAGAAGACCAAAGAAGCGAAGCCTCAACCCAAGAAGTTCTTCAAGAAGAAGAAGCAAGCTGAACAAGCGCATCTTGGGAAAGAATGGGACTCAAATGATGAGTCCTCATCCGAAGAAGAAGAGGAGATGGCTAGCATAGCCATCGAAAAGACATCCATGAAGTCCACTCTCTTCCCCACTCCTGGCGCACGAAAGGACAGCACTTGCCTCATGGCAAAGGAAGGTAAACGCAAGGTAACAACAAAACCCTCTTTCATACATTCCTATTCTAGTGATAGTGAAATTGCTAGAGATAATGAAGATATGCTCATTGGACTAGATAAGAAAACAGCCGCGAAAATGAAATTCTTACTTGATCAACTTGTTGAGAAGAAGAAGTTGATACATCGTCAAGAAGACATGATTATCTCCCAAGGAGGAATATGTTGAACTTGACAAGCTTCTAGAACTTGAAAAGGAGCGAAGCAAGTCACTAGAGCTTGAGTTAGCTTCAAGCAAGGAAGCTTGCCTGGAGTTAAACGATTCAGATGCTACAATCAAGGATAAACTTGCTAACCTAATCAAGGTTAACAAGATCCTTGAAGTACAAGTTGAGTCACTCAGGCAAGGTGACCCTTCATCCTCTTCAAGCTCACCTTCTCAACCACTTAAAACTGAAACTATCATTACTTGTTCATGTGGTAAAGTTGACACCAGTTTAAAAGACAAGTCAACCTCTACCAAGGATAAGCATCATGCCCAAAGTGGCATATTTGACAAGGAGAAGGTCAAATATGCACGTAGTGCATACTTGGCCACAAGATCTCCTAATGTCAAATATGGCATTGGGCATTCCTATGGTGGCAATCAAAATGCTAGAAGCCATAAGAATAACAAGGAAAACATTACCTTTGTAAAGGGAAGACCCTCTCAAACTGGAAAATCCAAAGTTAATGCATCCAACATGCATGATCACCGGACTAGTCCGGTCGGGATCCGGACAAGTTCGGTCCTTCGGACAAGTTCGATCTCCCAGACTAGTCCTGTATATAAACAACAACAGTTGCTATTTAGAACTATTGATGCATCTTATGTCTTAATGAGAAGTAATTTTGGCAAAGTCAATGCTCATTATGTTGGGCTACGCCATGGGAACACCAAGTCTCATGTGTGGGTGCCCAAATCCCTTGTGACTAACCTAAAAGGACCCAAGCAAGCTTAGGTACCTAAAACCAAGGCATGATTTGTTTTTGTAGGCCTATTCCTCCTGTGGATCAAAATGGGTGCTAGACAGTGGCTGCACCAACCATATGACCAGAGAAAGAAGAATGTTTGTTGAGTATGAAGCAAATGAGGATCCAAGCGAGGGCATCCATTTTGGAGACAATAGTCAAGG
Source organism: Tuctoria greenei (assembly GCA_036927565.1). Classification (NCBI taxonomy): domain Eukaryota; kingdom Viridiplantae; phylum Streptophyta; class Magnoliopsida; order Poales; family Poaceae; genus Tuctoria; species Tuctoria greenei. Next base: position 162,883,739 of record JAYESD010000002.1, on the reverse strand, counting down.
AAAGGTGCTCGGTACCAGTAAAATTGCCATATCATCACAACATACTCTTTCTCATGTGTTACATGTTGATTCCTTAGATTATAACCTGCTGTCCATATCTCAATTATGCGACAAAGGTTATAATTGTTTGTTCACTAACGAGGGTGTGACCGTCTCTAGAAGGAGTGATGGTTCCATTGCATTCAAGGGTATGTTAAAGGGAAAGCTTTACCTTGTTGACTTCAACAAAGATAAAGCGGAACTTGACACATGCTTGATTGCAAAGACCAACATGGGTTGGTTGTGGCATAGACGGCTAGCGCATGTTGGTATGAGGAACCTTCAAAAACTCCTCAAGGGCGATCACGTTCGAGGTTTGAAGGATGTTGTTTTTGAGAAAGACAGGTCTTGTAGCGTGTGCCAAGCCGGGAAGCAAGTTGGAGCACCTCATCCCACTAAGAACGTCATGACTACAACAAGACCGCTCGAGCTACTTCAGATGGACTTATTTGGTTCAATTGCTTACATAAGCATAGGCAGTAACAAATATGGTTTAGTAATGGTCGATGATTTTTCTCACTTCACTTGGGTTTTCTTTTTACATGATAAGGCAGAAACACAAGGAATCTTGAAGAAAATTTTCAAGCGTGCTCAAAATGAGTTTTCATTGACGATCAAGAACATTCGAAGCGACAACGGCACGAAGTTCAAGAACACAAAATTTGAGGAGTACCTAGATGAAGAAGGCATAAAGCATGAGTTTTTAGCTCCTTACTCCCCTCAACAAAATGGAGTTTCCAAAAGGAAGAACCGAACCTTCATACAGATGGCGAGAACAATGCTCGATGAGTACAAGACCTCGGATCGATTTTGGGCGGAAGCGGTCAACACCGCTTGCCACGCCATAAATCGACTTTATCTTCATCGACTACTCAAGAAAACATCCTATGAGCTACTCACCGGTAACAAGCCTAATATTTCATATTTTTGAGTTTTTGGTTCCAAATGCTATATTTTAAACAAGAAGCCTAGGACTTCAAAGTTTGCTTCGAAGTCCGATGAAGGTTTCTTACTTGGTTATGATTCGAACACTTACGCCTATCGTGTCTTCAACAAGACCTCCGGACTTGTTGAAGTAGCACGTGACGTAGTGTTCGATGAAACTAATGGCTCCCAAAAGGAGCAAGTTCATCCATGTGTGCTAGATCGAGAAGAAGATCCTTGTCAAGCATTAAGAAGAATGGCGTTAGGCAAAGTTCGACCACAAGAGCCACCTCTACATATGCATGAGGAAAATGAACCACAAGAGGAGGCCAATGATCAAGGGGGAGCTTCCATACAAGATCAACCTCAAGAAAGCGAAAATGATCAACAAGTCAATGAGGACAACCATTTAGGGGGAGAAGAAGATGATGATGAAGATTCAAGACAGCAAGTGCCACACCCAAGAGTGCACCAATGCGTCCAAAGGGATCACCCAATCGACAACATCATCAGTGACATCCAAAAGGGAGTAACTACTAGATCTCGCATAGCTAATTTTTGTGAGAATTACTCGTTTGTGTCCTTTTTGGAACCGCGCAGGATTGAGGATGCATTGAAGGATCCGGATTGGGTAGTGGCCATGCAAGAAGAACTCAACAATTTCAAAAGGAACGAGGTGTGGGAACTAGTCGAAAGACCCAAATCCAACGTCGTCGGCACCAAATGGGTCTTCCGCAACAAACAAGACAAACACGGGGTGGTGATAAGGAAGAAGGCACGACTTGTGGCCAAAGGGTATTCACAAGTCGAAGGTTTGGATTTTGATGAGACCTTTGCTCCCGTAGCTAGACTTGAGTCTATTAGAATATTACTTGCATATGCTACTCACCATGATTTCAAGCTCTACCAAATGGATGTGAAAAGCGCCTTCCTCAACGGACCAATCAAGGAGGAAGTATATGTGGAGCAACCCCCCAGGTTTGAAGATGAAGAGTTTCCCGACCACGTATTTAAATTGCGTAAGGCTCTCTACGGCCTCAAACAAGCTCCTAGAGCTTGGTATGAGTGTCTTAGAGATTTCTTAATTGAAAATGATTTTAAGATCGGTAAAGTAGATTATACGTTGTTTACAAAGAACGGTGACAATGATCTCTTTGTTTGTCAAATTTGTGTTGATGATATAATCTTTGGTTCAACTAACAAATCTTTTTGTGAGGAATTTAGTAAAATTATGACAGATAGGTTTGAGGTGTCTATGATGGGAGAGCTAAAGTACCTGATTCCATGTGAGGCGACAAAAGGAAGGGGCATTCATAAGCCAAACTAAGTACACTCAAGACATACTCAAGATGTTTGGAATGGACAAGGCGAAGCCTATAAAGACCCCCATGGCAACGAATGGCCACTTGGATCTCAATGAAGATGGAACAAACATCGATCAAAAGGTATATCGCTCCATGATTGGATCTTTACTCTACTTATGTGCATCTAGGCCAGACATTATGTTGAGTGTATGCATGTGTGCAAGGTTTCAAGCCAACCCAAAAGAGTGTCATTTGACAGCCGTTAAGAGAATCTTGTGGTATTTAGTTCATACACCCAACCTAGGACTTTGGTATCCCAAAGGTTCCAAATTCAATCTCATTGGCTACTCCGATGCAGATTATGTCAGATGCAAGGTCGATAGAAAAAGTACATCTGGTACATGCCAATTCCTAGGGATAACCCTAGTTTCTTGGTCCTCCAAGAAACAAAACTCCATTGCCCTATCCACGGCCGAAGTGGAGTATGTTGCAGCTGGGAGTTGTTGTGCACAACTCCTTTCGATACGATAAACTCTAAGGGATTACAGTTACAATATGAAGTGCATTCCACTCCTTTGTGATAATGAGAGTGCCATTAAAATTGCCCATAATCCCGTTGAGCACTCTAGGACCAAACACATAGACATCTGGCATCACTTTTTGAGAGACCATTCAATGAAGGGAGATATAGTCATTTCACATGTCAATAACGAAAAGCAACTAGCCAATATATTCACCAAGCCACTTGATGAAAAACGCTTTTGCGAGCTCCAAAATGAACTAAATATCCTTGATGCTCGGAGTGTGGCTTGAAATCTTGTATACCTGAATGCTTATTCATAATTCATTGATTGTGTTGTGAAAATCATCTCTCTCAATTTTTCCGAAAAAACTATGTCAATTACTAGATCTTGGTGAATTATGATCATTGCTTAATTGTTGTATGCTTACTGATCATATTCATCAAGATTGTATGATTTGATTTGCTTCCCTCTTTTCTTATTAAGTACCTTCAAATATATACGAATGGGCTAGCTAATCTTGTCTGATGACCACGGACTAGTCTGTGGTTACCTGGACTAGTCCGCACGTGCAGACTAGTCCGCAGAGCACCAGTTAGGTCGGACCAGTCCGGCGGACCACGGACTAGTCCGATACAGTCTTTGGAAAAGTTTAGACTAGTCTGATCATTTTTGTACTTGTCCTATTTTTCGTTTCAATAACCCTAGCCACCGCCAAACCCTAATCTTCCTCACCCCCACATTTGCCTCAAGCTTTCTCTCTCCACGCTCGAGCTCCCCGAGGCGATTCAACGATTTCTCCATCAAAAATCTCCAAGGTTGGGTGGAAATCAACCTCCTTTGCTTAGGGATTGAAGACCATGGACTTGTCCGCCCTTCAACCCCCTCTTCTCCGAGATGCAAGCGATTCTTCGGTAAATTTTCCCCCAAACCCTAGAAATCTCCATTTTCTTCATTGTTGATCGAATAGCCTAGCTTTTGTCACCTGATACAAGTGTCCTTGATGTATTACATTGCTGTTAGGCTAGTTTTGCATTGAGCAACTCCATTTGTCTCATAGTTAGGGTTCTAGAGGTTGAACACCGGACTAGTCCGGCCCATGCTCGGACAAGTCCGGTCAACCGGACTAGTCCGTGCCTGTACACCGGACTAGTCCGATTTTCTAAACTCAACCCTAACTCCTTAATTCCTCAATGCAATTCCTTGTCATCTATTCTCATCAACACCTTGTAAAATCCATTCTCAGGACAATGTCGAGCACCAACGAAGAACTCTCTGATTTCGAGGCCGAGATGAACCACGAAGCAGTGCTTCGGTCCTCGACAAGCCTTAGCGAGAAGTGCCAAGAGCGCCCTTCCGAGCCGGATCCCTCTCCTCCCCAGGCTCGAAGGAAGGTGCTCGCGAAAAATCCAGCATTCAAGGCTTCTGCTGGAGATGGCCCTCGCCAAGCCAAGGGCAAGGGAATTGCAACGGGCCCGATTGGCCCCCTAAAGCTATCAGCTCCAAGGGAAGGGGCCAGGGATCCCGCAGAGGAGAGATTCAATGGAAAGGGCAGTGACATGGCATCCAAATTCAGAAATGTTGATTGCTACAGTCATCCCAAGCAAGCTGCTGATGTGAGGTTTTGGAGCAACTTCCATGCAGACTTCTACAAGTATGTATATCTCCCAATGAAGACGCCCGTGGTGAGTAGCCAATGGATAGATTGGGCGCACTTTGGAAAGAAGGGCTGCTCACCCTTTGTTGAGGTGGTGGTGGCAATGGAAAGGCATGGCCTGAAGGATCTTTTCTCCTTTAGGAACAATTGGAATGATGAGGTCATCGCGCAGTTCTATGCGGCGTGTCACTTTGCTAGTGACGAGGAAGAGCGGGTGACTTGGATGACTCACGGATCCAAGTACGCCATCACATATCAAGAGTTTGCAAGATTGTTGCATCTTAACACCTCGAGCAATGATAATGTTATCATCCACAACATTGGTTTCATCGAGAAAGATAAGATGAAGTTTCTTTATGAACCCAACTCCAAGTTCAACCCTCCTTCCACGAAGAACATGAAGCCCTTCTTTGTGGTTTGAACAGGGTTCTAAGGAAGACAGTTACCCCCAAGGATGGGGATGCAGGAAGTGTGCAGGGGTGTCTCAGAACCTTGATGAAGGTCATTAGCAAAGACAGAATATTTGATGTCTTCGACTATATTTGTAATGACATGGTGAACATCCCCTGCACACTGAATAGGTCCTGTGGCTATGCTCCTTGTCTCAGGCATAGAGTTTGTTAAGGATGTGGAGCACCTTCCTTTGAGGCCCCAGATGCCTCAAAAGCCAAGTGTTCAAGCTGCCCCATCTCCGGCCTCCAGCCCTGAGGCTCCAGCGAGAGCCAAAGTGGGTACTAGAGCTGCTCCCGCCACTAGGGCCCCTCCTCAAAAGGGGTCCCCAAGTGGCATCTTGAAGTATCTATCTGCTATTTTTGCCTCCTGCAAAAAGGCTGAGGTGAAGGCCCTCAAGCTCAACAAAATAAGAAAGGATGACATGAGATATGTCGAGGAGAACATGAAGCAGATTTGCCAAAAGCTGGAGATCAAGCCCATTGGATCTCCAGTAATTTCTGATGATTCCGACTCTGATTACACCGAGCTCAGGCCCTTGACTCCCTCCGAGCTTGCCTATTTTGGCATTGGGGACTCAAGTGGTTCTGTTCCTCCTCCTCCTCCTCATCGGCCCGAGAATTAAGATGAAGACGATGAGAGGACCGACAGCGAGGTTTGAAGAATTTAGGTCCCTCCTCTCCTTCTTTTTGGTGTCTTGATGCCAAAGGGGGAGCGATTGAGGGGGAGTCTTAGGTTTTAGCTGTAGGATGCAAGGAGAGCTTCTTTTTGTGTCTTTTGTCTATATTGTGTGTTGTAAAACTTTTAATATGCTCTTATGATACTTTTGGTCTTGTGATGCAATGTTTTGAACTACTTATGAAGAAATTGATGAAATCTGTGATTTTGCTATAAGAATGACATATATGCTTGATGATGATGTGTTAATGTCAATTATATCATTCTCATCATGATTATTGCTTCTATACACTTAGTTCTGCATCCCACCATAAAGAGTGCACATATGGATCATGTTTTCATTGCTTAATGTGTTTTAAACTCATATGTGCACACTTTATGAAAATCTCAACTTTTCATCATATTTTGTGAAATCTCAATTGGTTGTCATCAAACACCAAAAAGGGGGAGATTGAAAGTGCATCTAGGAATCCCTTGTGGGTTTTGGATGATTTATGAAAAGCAAATGAGATCCTAACCACTTTGTGAGATGAGCACAGGTTCTAATGAGAAAATAAGCAAGGTGCCAAAAAGAAGGGAGAATGAGGAACAATGAGGGAAAGAGCTCAAGAAACAAGTGTAGTAGATCATTGTGTATGGAGTGTGTTAAGGAAACACGCCCCAAGAGATCAATCATAAATAACCTCACACACAGCACAAATTTATACAGGACCGGACTAGTCCGACTGACACCGGACTAGTTCGATATCTTTCTGCATAAGAGCGGACAAGTCCGATATTCCCATGGACTGGTACGATATCTCTCTGACTAGAATCAGACTAGTCCTCCCCAGTGCGGACTAGTCCTCCAAACACCTCACAAGTTGCACAAATCCGGACAAGTCCGATATTAGCACGGACTATTCCAAAAAACTCTCTGACCTAAATTGGACAAGTCCTCCAAGTGTGGACTTGTCCCCAAATAACTTAGGGTTTCACTTTTCCTGAAAAGTCTGATATCCATCGGACTAATCCGAAGATTTGCAGAACCAAAATCGGACAAGTCCGCTCTCTGCCGGACTAGTCCAATATTTCGTGACACCTAGGGTTTGCTACACAAAGCGCACCAAACTAGTCTGGTGTCCACCACGGACTAGTCCGATATTCCTAAACCCTAACGATAACTTTTTGGAACCCCATATAAATAGGTGTACACGGCCTATCTTTCAGCTCTCTCGACCCCCTGCACCGTCACACCTCCCAAGAGCCTAGAAAACACCTTTCTCCACGAAATCAAACGCAACAAAGATCAATCCCTTGAGGATACACTTTGGATCATTGGAGAGACACGGTTCATCACTCATTGAGCTCTTAGTTTGATTCCCTAACAAACTTCGATTGTTTTCATTGAGATCTTTAGGGTGTGTTGTTGGTGGTGTTCTTGTTGTAATCTTGGGGAGCCCTCAACTTTTGAGAAGGCCCCTTGAATTTGGTTATTTGCCCTTTATGATAAGTGAAGAGGATTGGCCTCCGTGGCGATCCGACAAAGGTAGGGTTGGAGAAGACCCGGTCCTTTTGTGGACTCCTCAACGTGGATGTAGGTTGCCTCTGTGGGAACCAAACCACGGGATAAAGTGCTTGTGTTCATTCTTTGCGCGCATTGTTCTTACACTTCATACATATCTAGGGTTTGAACCAATCTTATTCACTTTACGTTGAAACATTGAATATAAGATTAACTTGTGTTACATCCTAGTTCATAATTGTGTAACACTTCAATTACAAGTATATTTCCGCTACAAACATCCTAGGATCAAGATAATCGATCAAATTTGATAAACCTAGACGGTACACACCGGACTAGTCCGCACTGGACCGGACTAGTCCGATATCTCGAGATTTGATTTTGTTGTTAAGTGTTGCAGGTTCCGACAAAAATCAAAAAGGTCTATTCACCCCCCCCCCCTCTAGGCCACATTCAACTAGTCCGATTTTTTGACTCCATAACCCTAGGGCTGCCAAACCCTAATCCCCTTCATCCTCACAACGTTCCTTACACTCTCTCTCTCTCTCTCTTCACTCGAGCACCCCCATGGTGATTTGGTGATTTCTCCACCAAATCTCTTCAACTCTCCGTGGAAAACGATCTTGATCGCAAGGGGAACGAGGTCCACGGACTAGTCCGCAACAACAACTCCTACAACCTCAAGAATCGAAGGATTTTGGTCAACTTTCTCCAAAACCCTAGAATCTTTGATTTCTTGTGTTATGGACCAAATAGCTTAGCTCCACTAGTTCATACATGTCTTCTTGTTGTATTACATCTACCTTGAGCTATTTTCGCATTCAGAAACACCATTGAATTGCTAGTTAGGGTTTGAGCAGTTGAACACCGGACTAGTCTGGTCTCTGTACAGACAAGTCCAGTACTACAGACTAGTCTGCTCTTGAGCACATGACAAGTCTGATTTTTGACTGAAGTCAACCCTAAATTTCAACCACTCAATGCATTTCCTTGCCGTCAATCCCCATCCATGTATTGTATAATTCCCTCGTCAGGACCATGATGAGCTCCAATGATGAGATCTCCGACTATGAGGTTGAGAGGGAACAAGAGTTATTGCTTCAGTCCTCGACAGGCCAAGGCAAGAAGCGGCAAAACCGTGTCGCTGACCCGTCTCCCACTCCACCTCTGGTGCGGTGAAAGGTCGTGGCCAAGAAGCCCGCATCCAAAGGAAAGGATGCAGCTGGCCCTAGCTCGGCAGCGCATCGCCAAGCTAAGGGTAAAGGGAAAGGGATCGCCACTAGTCCGGGCGGCCCTCTCCGGATGAGTGCACCAAGACAGGGGAACAGGGACCCCTCTAAAGAAAGATTCAATGGCAAAGGAAGCGATGTAGCTTCAAAGCTCAGGGCGATTGATTGTTACAGCAGTTCTAGGAAGGCAGCTGATGCAAGGTTCTAGAGCAATTTCCACACGTACTATTGTAGTTCTGTGTATCTCACGATGAAGACTCCGATGGTCCGCAACCAGTGGATTGACTGGAGCCACTTTGAGAGAAAGAGCTACCCAGCCTTTGATGATGTGATTGCAGCTGTGGGGAGGCATGGTCTGAAGGATTTGTTTGCCTTCCGATACAACTGGAATGATGAAGTCATTGCTCAGTTTTTTGCTACCTGCTATTTTGCTAGTGATGAAGAGGAGAGGGTGACTTGAATGACTCACAGATCCAAGTACACCATGACTTATGATGAGTTTCCTATATTGCTTCACCTGGAAGACACTGGCAACAATGATCTCATCATTCAGGACACTGGTGTCTTATAGAAGGACAAGATGGAGTTCCTATATGACACTCGCCTGAAATTCAATGCCCCTTCCACCAAGAACATGAAGGATTCTACATGGTTCTGAACAGGGTGCTCAAGAAGACAATTTATCTAAAAGATGGAGATGCATGGAGTGTCCAAGGTTACCTAACGGTATTGATGAAGGTGATCAGCAAAAGCAGGAAGTTTGATGTCTTCGACTATATTTGGAATGATATGGTGAACATCTCCTGCACACCGAACCGCTCCTGTGGCTATGCACCATACCTGATGTTTATGATCGAGAAAGTCACAGGAATTGAGTTCGTGAAGGATTTAGAGCATACTCCTCTAAGGCACAGAAGCCTTCCCAAGCCACTCTCCCAGCTGCTCCATCTCCTGTGTCAAGTAAAGAGGCTCCGAGGAGAGCTCAAGGAGTTTCAAGGACTGCTCCCACTACTAGGGCCCCTCCTCAAAAAGGGTCTCCTAGTGGCATCTTGAAGTACTTGGCCACCATCTTTGGCTCCTTCCAAAAGTCTGAGGTGAAAGTCCACAAGTTGAACAAGGCAAGGAAAGAGGATATGAGATACATAAAGCAAAATGTCAAAGTCATATGCCAGAAGCTGGAGATTGAGCCTATTGTGTCTCCTGTCATCTCCGAGGACTCTCCTTCTGACTTCTCAGAGCTTCCACCCCTTTCACCCTCCGAGCTCGCCTATTTTGATGTTGGGGGCACTTTGAGTGGATCCGCTCCTCCTCCTCCTCCTCCTCCTCCTCAGCCTGAAGATGAATACGATGAGAGGAACGACAATGAGGAGTGAGTCGATGGCGATTGCTAGGTCCCTCCTCTCCTTCTTTTTGGTGCCTTGATGCCAAAGGGTGAGAGGTTGAGGGGAACTAACTAGGTCTAGCAGTAGTCTGAGAGATGAGAGCTCTTTTGCATCTTTTGCTCTTTGTTGTGATTTTTGTTCTGTAAGACTGTTGTTGGGGTTGCAAAACTTTCATTATGCCTCTATTATGTTTCTAGTCATGGTTATGAAGTGTGTGATTGTGCTTTGATATGATCTACATCTTTGCTCTGAAATTGACATATATGCTTGATGTTGATATGATTATGTCGATTATCTCATTCTCATCACGAATATTGCTTACACACACGTAGTTTTGCATCCCACCATAAAGAGTGCACATATGTCTTATGCTTTCATTGCTTAACTTGTTCCAAGCTCATATGTGCACACTTTATGAAATCCGGATTTTTAATCATATTTGTGTAATCTCAATTGCTTGTCATCAATGACTAAAAAGGGGGAGATTGAAAGTGCATCTAGGCATCCCTCGTGGGTCTTTGTTGATTTATGACAAACAAATGAGATGCCAACCAAAAGCAAATGTGATCAGCAAAAGCAGGAAGTTTGATGTCTTCGACTATATTTGGAATGATATGGTGAACATCTCCTGCACACCGAACCGCTCCTGTGGCTATGCACCATACCTGATGTTTATGATCGAGAAAGTCACAGGAATTGAGTTCGTGAAGGATTTAGAGCATACTCCTCTAAGGCACAGAAGCCTTCCCAAGCCACTCTCCCAGCTGCTCCATCTCCTGTGTCAAGTAAAGAGGCTCCGAGGAGAGCTCAAGGAGTTTCAAGGACTGCTCCCACTACTAGGGCCCCTCCTCAAAAAGGGTCTCCTAGTGGCATCTTGAAGTACTTGGCCACCATCTTTGGCTCCTTCCAAAAGTCTGAGGTGAAAGTCCACAAGTTGAACAAGGCAAGGAAAGAGGATATGAGATACATAAAGCAAAATGTCAAAGTCATATGCCAGAAGCTGGAGATTGAGCCTATTGTGTCTCCTGTCATCTCCGAGGACTCTCCTTCTGACTTCTCAGAGCTTCCACCCCTTTCACCCTCCGAGCTCGCCTATTTTGATGTTGGGGGCACTTTGAGTGGATCCGCTCCTCCTCCTCCTCCTCCTCAGCCTGAAGATGAAGACGATGAGAGGAACGACAACGAGCAGTGAGTCGATGGCGATTGCTAGGTCCCTCCTCTCCTTCTTTTTGGTGCCTTGATGTCAAAGGGTGAGAGGTTGAGGGGAACTAACTAGGTCTAGCAGTAGTCTGAGAGATGAGAGCTCTTTTGCATCTTTTGCTCTTTGTTGTGATTTTTGTTCTGTAAGACTGTTGTTGGGGTTGCAAAACTTTCATTATGCCTCTATTATGTTTCTAGTCATGGTTATGAAGTGTGTGATTGTGCTTTGATATGATCTACATTTTTGCTCCGAAATTGACATATATGCTTGATGTTGATATGATTATGTCGATTATCTCATTCTCATCACGAATATTGCTTACACACACGTAGTTTTGCATCCCACCATAAAGAGTGCACATATGTCTTATGCTTTCATTGCTTAACTTGTTCCAAGCTCATATGTGCACACTTTATGAAATCCGGATTTTTAATCATATTTGTGTAATCTCAATTGCTTGTCATCAATGACTAAAAAGGGGGAGATTGAAAGTGCATCTAGGCATCCCTCGTGGGTCTTTGTTGATTTATGACAAACAAATGAGATGCCAACCAAATTGTTTAAATGAGCGCAGGTTTTAATGAAATTGTGAAGAAAGCGCACAAAGAAAGGAGAGTGAGGAATCAACTTGAAAAGAGCTCCAGAGATTAATAGAATATTCTTTGTGTATGGAGTGTGTTAGAGAAACACACCCCAAGAGCTCAAGCAAAAGAAAACACTCTCACTGCACAAGTTTACACTGGTCCGGACTAGTTCGATGTTCCCTGGACTAGTCTGATATTCTCTCTATCCAGGATCGGTCAAGTTCACCCAGTGCGGACTTGTTCACAATGAACTATCCCAATAAAGTCCGACTAGTCCAATAATGCCTCTGGTCAATATCGGACAAGTCCGATATTCCACAGACTAGTCCGAAATCTCAACTGAACAAAATCGGACAACCCCAATTTCAGACTTGTCCTTAGACCCTCAAAATTTCATGACACCGGACTAGTCCGATCTTATTCGGACTAGTCTGATAACCTCTCTGACTAAAATCGGACAAGTCCTCCAAGTGCAGACTTGTCCTCAATTCACTAAGGGTTTCACCACGCCGTACTAGTCCGATAAGTGCCGGACTAGTCCGAACATCCCCAGAGACAAAATCGGACTAGTCCGCCAATTGTCGGACAAGTCCGATAATTCAGGACATTTAGGGTTTCCCACACGTCGCACAACGGACTAGTCTGGAGTCCACCACGAACAAGTTCGGACTTTGTAAACCCTAATTGTAACCCTTGGAAACCCGAGTATAAATAGAGGTGTACGGCCCCTAATCAAACACTCTTGACCCCCTGCGCCGTCACACCTTACAAGAGCGCAGAAAACACGTCTCTCCACACAATCTAACGCAAGAAAGATCAAATCCTTGAGGATTAACCATAGATCAAAGGAGAGACATGTTCTTCACGTCTTGAGCTCGTGGGTTTGATTCTCTCACACACTCTCGCTGTTTCATTGCATACTTTTCAAGTGTGTTTGGTGGTGTTTGGAATTGTAAATCTTGGGGAGGCCTCAACTTGTGAGAAGGCCCCTTGAACACGGTTATTTACCCCCTTTGTGATTAGTGGAAGAGAATCGGCCTCCGTGGCGATTTGATGAGGGTAGGTTTGGTGAAGACCTGGTCCTCCGTGTGCTCCTCAAAGTGGATGTAGATTTCCTCTGTGGAATCGAACCACGGGATAAAAATCATTATGTCTTTGCTCTCGTTCTTACTTTTCATTGCAATTTAGGGTTTCCTCAATCTTGTTCAATTACTTAAATCTTTGAAACTAAAGTTAACTTGTGCCATAGCTAGTTCCATTGAAACAATACATTCAAGTTACAACTCAATTTCTGCTGCATAGAGTACTTGGATCGAAATCATTGATCATACTTGATTGATCTAGTCCGCACACACCGGAATAGTCCACACACTACTGGACTAGTCCAATTTCTCTGTGTTTGATCAGGTTTCTAAGTGTTTCAGGTTCCGACGAAAAGTTCGAAAAGCCTATTCACCCCCCCCCCCCCTCTAGGCTACATTCACTTGGCTATGTTGTGACACCACAGGGAATTGAAGTCGATCAAGCCAAGGTGGAGGCGATACACAGCTGGCCGACTCCTACCGCGATCACACAAGTACGAAGCTTTCTCGGACTTGCTGGATTCTATCGTCGTTTTGTGAAAGACTTCAGCACCATAGCAGGCCCACTGCATGAGCTTACAAAGAAGGGTGCTCCATTCACATGGGGCAAGGCGCAAGAGGTTGCATTCGCAACTTTGAAGAATAGGTTAACTCATACACCCTTTCTCCAATTACCAAATTTCAGTAAGACTTTTGAATTGGAATGTGATGCTAGTGGTATTGGATTGGGAGGTGTCTTGCTGCAAGAAGGGAAAACTATTGCTTATTTTAATGAGAAACTGAATGGACCTAGTCTGAACTATTCCACTTACGATAAAGAATTATATGCACTGGTACGAACTTTGGAAACATGGCAACATTATTTATGTCCTAAAGAATATGTTATACATTCTGATCCTGAATCTTTGAAGCACATTAAGAGCCAAACTAATCTGAACCGTAGGCATGCCAAGTGGGTAGAATTCATTGAGTCCTTTCCTTATGTCATCAAACACAAGAAAGGAAAATATAATGTCATTGTGGATGCCTTATATCGTCATTATTATATGTTTTGCCAACTTGATTTTAAGATTTTTGGCTTGGAAACAATTAAAGAACAATATGATTTTGATGCTGATTTCAAAGATGTGCTACTGCAATGTAAAGTGAAAAAAAACATGGAACAAGTTTGTTCTCACTGATGGTTTTGTGTTTCGAGCTAACAAATTGTGCATTCCAGCAGGTTCTGTGCGTATCTTACTATTGCTGGAAGCACATGGTGGAGGGTTGATGGGACACTTTGGTGTCAAAAAGACGGAAGACATCCTGGCAAGCCATTTCTTTTGGCCAAAGATGAGAAGAGATGTGGAGCTGTTTGTTGCTCGTTGCACCACCTGTCAAAAAGCTAAGTCTCGTCTTAATCCACATGGTTTATACATGCCTCTCCCTACTCCTAGTGCTCCATGGGAGGATGTTTCTATGGTTTTTGTTTTAGGATTGCCTAGAACAAAGAAGGGGAGGGATAGTATTTTTGTTGTTGTGGACAGATTTTATAAAATGGCACACTTCATACCATGCCATAAAACTGATGATGCTACCCATATTGCTGATTTGTTCTTTCGAGAAGTTGTTCGTTTGCATGGGGTTCCAAACACTATTGTTTCAGATAGAGATGCCAAATTTCTTAGTAATTTTTGGAAAACCTTATGGGCTAAGTTGAGGACAAAATTTCTCTTTTCTACCACTTGTCACCCTCAAACTGATGGACAGACCGAAGTAGTAACCGTAGTTTATCTACCATGCTTAGGGCTGTTCTAAAACATAACATCAAATTATGGGAAGAATGTTTGCCTCATATTGAATTTGCTTACAATCGTTCTCTGCATTCTACTACTAAATTGTGCCATTTTCAGATTATTTATGATTTTATCCCTCGTGCTCCCATTGATCTTTAGGCTCTGCCACCTTCAGAGAAATTTAATTTTGATGCTTCTCACCGTGCTGAATTAATTCTTAAAATGCATGAGCAAACTAAAGCAAATATTTAGAGGAACGCTATGTATCAATAAGCCGGTACCAAAGGTAGAAAGCACGTTACTTTTGAACCTGGTGATTTGGTTTGGGTGCATTTGAGAAAGGATAGATTTCCTGATTTGAGAGAATCTAAATTGCTACCTAGAGCTGCTAGACCCTTCAAAGTGCTTCGAAAAATTAATGATAATGCATATGAAATTGAGTTGCCTGCACATTTTGAGGTTACTTCCGCTTTTAATATTGCAGATTTGAAACCATATGTGGGCGAGGAAGACACATTTAAGTCGGGATGACTCAATTGCAAGAAGGGGAGGATGATGAGGACATCGCTACCGTTGATACAACCGAAACAGCAGCCCATTCACCACTTCCAGCTAATGAAGGTCCAATGACACACGCTTGTGCACATCGACTTAATTATCATTGTGCCTGGCTGCACCACCACGGACTAAACCGGTCCCGCACGCACTAGACCGGTGCAGTGCGGACTAGTCCGCCTCAGTGTGGACTTGTCCGATCAACTCCTTGTGCTCGAACGGACTTGTCTGGCCTCCTTCAGACTAGTCCAGTATTCTGTTCGGTACATTTACACAGATACGAAATCTTTCGGGAGTCTGGGCAGCTCGGTGTCGACACTTCGTGGGGTTAGCGTTGAGTCAATGACTTGGGACTCGAATACGGCGTGTTGGATATGTTGAAGGTATTCGCTACCTCCGAAGATGTCGCACGTGAGGCCATCTCTCCGTCGTCTGTCCCTTGCTTTGGTTTGTCTCAGGCGGTTCGAGACCCGTTGGGTCGACCTTCAAACCCGGAACTTGGTCGGACCCCTTGCGTTGGCACAGGTCCTCGCCTTCTTATTTCAGCTCAGTAGGTTGAGGCTGCAGGGTCAAAATAGCTCGTCTCTGGCCTCTTGTCACGGGACCTTTGCTTGTGGGGGGCGTGTCCCTCCAGGCAGGCGCGAGTCTCAAGGAGGAAGGAGACGAAGCAAGTCACGAGCGTCCATGGTCTTCGCTAGCCTTTATTGGGCGTGGCTTTTGAGGAAGTGGAGCGACGCGGGAAAGGAATCTTCGGTCGTCGTGATCCTTTATTCATGGTGTCAGTTGCAAGGTGGTTTGATGCGCCACCATCGCCATTTACGTCTTTTCGACTCCCTTAGTGGGACTATAAATAGCCCCTAATGGGAGGCTTCTATTCTTCGCTGCTCCCACCTTTCTCCTCTATCGATGGAGAAGGAACTCCTCCCCCCTTTCATCCATCCTTCCCTCTTGTAGCCCAGTAGCCTCCCCGGTGATGAGAGTGTGGCGGTTGGGACACCATTCTCAACTGTCTAAGACCATCATCTCGACCGTGGAGGTCCCAGTCGAGGGTGCAGAGGGAGGGGAGAAGTTACCTTGAAGTTTGAAACAAGTCGAAGCCTCTCGAGGGCTCGACGGTGGGAAAGACCGACCAAAAACACAAAAGGAGGGTTGGCTCGATCTGGATGCAGGGTGTCATCAAGCCTGTACCAATCCTTCTGTCACGGCCCGAGGAGGATCGGGAAATAAGTTGGACGCGTTGACATCCCGACCCGCCTCAGCGGGCTTCGATTCCAATCCCTCCTCGAAGGGCAACAGAGAAGGTCCACAGTTTCTCTTTGGGAGATTAGTGGCCTTTCTTTCTTAGGGGAGCCACGCCCTTGACGAAGAAGGAGACGTCGGTCGTAGCGGCTTCCTACATTCTTTATATTTTGAGGAAATGATGACCAGGAAGCCGAGGTCGATCGCCGAAGCAAAAGCGATACCTCAGAGAAGGGCGCGAAGCCTTCGGAGCTACCGACCTCACCGGTCGAGGGGCCTCGGAGGCATCAATGTTGCTGACTTCAAAGGGTAGTACCTATATAGGGGCATTACTTTTGTAAATGTGACATGTATTTCATCATGTAAATTTCCAATCCATCGTGTAATATGGAATATCATTCATGATTTAATAATGTTTCTTGTTTATTCATTCTTCATCCAATCGGTCATGTCTGAGTTGTAGCCTCTGAGTTTTCATCTCACGTAGGCCGTAGGTTGTAGGACACGGAATACTTTGAAAGGGAGGAACATCCTTAAAACAAAGGATCCTGAAATCCTGATCGGGCCTGATAAGGTGAAAACCCCCCGGGTCGGACTTTCGAGGTCGGGATCAAGGCTGTGGTCCCAGACCGGGCTCGGGGTCACAACCTCCTTTAACGATGAGAGTTGGGAGTTCCCTATTTCTTCTGGACAGCGGATGGAGTGAACTTACCTCATGTGTGTTGGAATCGAGTGTTGCAACGAGTCCCGAGGTGGGAGCCCAGTTGGTGTTGGGCCACGCTGACGCAGCAAGTCGAGCACGCCTTCCCATTTGAAACCACCCGTCATAGTGGAGCTTGCTTTGATCTTTGGAGCGCGCTGAGAGCCTGATGCATCCCCCCACCCCAAGCTGAGGATGAAGGGGTCGGGGCTCGGGCTTCGCAAACTGTTGTGCTTTGCGCTTTTGCGCTAGGGCTCGAGGGCTCGGGGGTCTCGGAACGTCAGGTGTTCGTTGTATCCTCTGTCGGAGCCTTCGATAGAGTCTCAGTAGCGGTCACCAACACCCTTCAAGTGATTTGCCTTCTATATAATGAGTAAATGTGCCCCGTCCGCGAGTTGGCCATGGCTCAGAGGGGTTGAGCCTAGGGTTTTACCTCGATGATCGAACCGAGCTCGTTGAGCTGCCTAGCGAGTGAATCTGAGTGAAACCCGATCTCCCCATATCATAGGAGGTACAAAACCATGCATCCGATTTCAATGGACCGTATGATTGGGGTGTGATGCTCGTGCTTTGTTAGACCCTGCTTAGGCCTTCCGCACGGATCTCGAGCTTTTCGAGGCCTGGGCGGCTCAGTGCCGACCCTTTGGGGGGCTACCATGGGACAACGAGGTGGGACCCAGATATGGAATGTCGGAGGTGTCGATGGTATCCGCTACCCAGGACAAATCCCCTTTGAAAGGTTGTCCCACACTCATCTATCCCTTGCTCTGGTTTGTTCCAAGCAGTCTCCAAACGCCGAAGGGCCAACCTTCGAACTTGGGACTCGCTCGTGCCTTGGCTTTGGTCTGGTGCTTACCTGTTTTACCTCAGTTCATGACTCGGGGTAGTAGACGTCGCGATAGGCATCGCGGAGGCACTCCCTTGATCCATAGGGCTCCGGTCCTGGTCGAGTCCAGCAGATCAATAAGATGGTTAGTTAGCTTACCTCGGGTTGGAGGGTCGGTCATGTTGCGGTCATTTTTTCTTTTTGTTGGCCTCGATGGCTGTTGGTATTTGTTAATGTCTACATGTCTTCCTAACAACGAATGCTAGATATACAGTTGGCACTAGGCTAACCTAAGCCAAAGCAAGATGAGCTCCGCAAGTGCACAGAAAGTATGTGTAGCATTTCACTAGAGAGTATTGCCTAGGGTATCGTAATTTCTTTATCTCAAAGGATGGCAAGTGAAGTGTGGCAAAATCTTTGGTAGTGTAGGATGATCTAGTCAGGATCCTAATAGGGTGGATAAATGATGGAATTGGGTAGTGTGAGACACACCTAAGCAATGTACTCAAAAGGGCATGAGTGTCCTAGGGAAGGTTATACTAGGGGAAGGGGCTACTCCTACTGTGCTCTAATTACTCATACACATAGACTAATAATATACACATGAACATGTTAATAGTGAATACTAGGGCTTAGTAGTCCAACACATTGGGCACAGGTTTATATCTAGCAAAACCAGAACGATTCCACCTAAGAGCCTGTGGCGTAGCCAAATGTGAGGGAGTGCGAAGGACAGACTGGGCTGTCACCACCTGCCGCCTACCCTACAACCCGTGGGTATACGAGACATCCAATGCTACTTAACTATCTAAGCATCATGCTTACATGTTAAGTAAATGCCTTAAGAGTTGCAGTACAAGTATCTTCCTAAGGCCATTACTAACCTAAACATCGTTGAACCAATGTTGGGACCAAGCACTACTTTATTCATATTAACATAATCATGACATACCTAATTAGACTATAGTCGAGGTATATCTTGTTTATGATAACATAATATAGACATTACTATTGGATCATAATAACAACTAAACCTATCACATACATGAACTTTACAATCAAACAAGAAATGCTTTGCCCAAGTATATAAATCAAGAGAGACTAATAATAATATTATTAATATGCATAAAGTCACAAAAGAAAAGAAAGATACATGAGCCATACCTTCCCCAATTTGGACTTGGGACTAGAGGCTCCTCTCTACAGCCTAACCTCCGCTAAGGACTAAGAGAACTAGTGTATATAATGGAGTGAATGCTCAAGTGGTGTGTGATGAAGTGAGGGGTGATGGGTCCTATTTTTACTTGGAGTTTAGTCGATTGCCGCAATCTATTGCGCGTGAATCAGTCTTCACCGCCATCAGGGAGCCACAGTAGAGTTCCACGTGTCGGTTGACCGAGAATGATGCCAGGAAAGAGTCGACCGAGCTAGGAGTCAGATGGCTTGGTCCTAGCCCCCCTCAGCCAGTGCTTTCTCCTAATCACTGATATGTGGGCCCTCACCTCCTTCCTGGATTCCCTCGGGTACGCCTAGTAATGGGTCCATGGATCCATTTGATACCACATGTTGTTGCGTGATTGGTCGGGATATCACTTTTTAGGATTGCTCCCGTCATTTCTCCTCATTCCTGCAATAAAATACCTACATGCACTATTTCTCCAAGTACAAGTGAAATTATGTTAAATGTGAAGGTGATGTGTGTTAGAAATATTTATTCCTTCACATAATTGAGTTATATTGATGGTCGAAATTGGTATATAATGACCGTCAACAAACTCCCCCAAGCTTACCCTTTGCTCGTCCCGAAGCAAAGATGAAGAGTTAGGATGTTGATCAAGAGTTGTTAAATGTCCTATTTTCAAAAGTAATAAGTACACAACAAAATATTCTACCATGCATTGAATAATGGCTAAGGTACCTCACCCTTTTTCTTAGTCATTATGTGGCTTATACCTCCTCCTTTTTCTTGCATGGTTGAAGGATTGAACAGCAAAGTGAGCATGCATCATCTAATGTCTAGGTTCCACCTGAATTCCAGAGAGTTTCAAATGGTGTTTAAGTTTAAGTTCCTCAAATGATTATCTAAATCACTCCTATGTGGTGAGTGGAATTTTTATCCTCACCAAGGCAATGCCTTTCTTGTCCTACATCTAAATAAGGCTTTTATGTGGAGCTCGGTAGGATCAAGAGTAAGCATATTTGCAACACATATATTGCTAAGTCAAAAGAGTAAGCCTTAGGAGAAAACAAATCATACTTTTCATAAATATTTTGCATGTGCGATGGAATGCAGTGGAATGAAAATTTGAATATGCCTCCTTTTTGTGGACTCTCTTTATTTTGAGAATTAAATGGCTACTTATTTTCTTTCTCTTTTTTTCTCATACTCTTGTATGTGAACATGCATTTTTCTTTTTTTTCTTATAGTCATGTCTTCTACTCCTCTTTTTTCAAATATTTTGAAGATAGTGTTATGCATGAAAGATATGGAGTGTCATTTGATGGTGGAGTGGTATGATGTAATTTTGCTCACTTCTAGTGTAGAAGTTTAGCATGTGCTCGTGAAATCTTGACCTTAGAAGATGAAAAGATTCTCGTAAAGGTCTATACTAGTTTGACTAGGTTCAATGTGAAAGCAAATAGCATATGCATGGGGTTTATCAAATTTTAACATCATATCGCTTTGGTATGAATTTCTATCAAATGAGGAACTTCTATTTTAGAATTTCTCTAGAAAATCAAGTTTCACTTTGAATTAGGATTAGCAGCTCTTATCACTATATCATATCCCACAATAGCCTAGAATTATATTAAGCTTATGCTACCCTCAATTTCCAAGTTTCAATGCAAGAATATTCTAAACCAATAAACGCAATACTTGGAGAATACTAAATTGTATAAAAGGGACTAAGGAAAAACAAAATTGAGCAATTATTCATCATTTAAAGTTATGCAAAGTAAAAATATTGTTAACACACATCTTTTATTTTATTTAAACTATCCTATTGTACATTATTTTTTTAGATGCAAATGATTCGTAAAGAAAGAAATCAAACAATGAAATGCAAATGGTATGTGATACAAGTTATCTCAAGTGGGGGTCCTTCTCCAAGCTTGTCCTTAATTAATCTTCGTGATAAGGATTGAACCCTTGATGACGGAGGAAGGCCATGAGGTCGGCATGTTGTTGTTGCAGCGTGGCGTTCACATTGTTAAACTATGCGTCGACTTGTTGCTGCCAGTTGTGGGTACTCCGTATGTGATCTTGAATGGTGTTGAAGACGTCGCTTATCCTCACTTCAAGGTCTCCCATCCGTTGGGTGAGTTCTGTCATTCCTTGTACAAGGTTGCGAGAACCTCAAGCGGAGAAGGAAGACGTGTACCCATCGGGTGAGGAGGCAAGCTAGTAGAGCTTGAGTTGCAACTGTATGGGTCCCATCTCCCTCCGGTGGTAGCCCACTCATGCCATGACAATCCTTCGACCTCATACGTTTGAGCTTGGGTCCAACCGGGTGCATCACCCGCTGAATCCACTTTCTCTTGGTACTCATAGGAGGAAGTGGATCGTGGAGGCATCTCCATGTCTGCTCCCCTTGAGCAGTTCTCTGTGACCCTGCAAGAAACATTACTCCTATGAACCTCTTCGATAGGCTGAAGAACATTGGTTAGCTACCGGCATTTGCATAAATGAAAATCTGGGTTTGGTAACTGAATTTTATTTACAAAGACGGGATAGAAAAACACCAAGGATACATCTAGATTGTGTTTAAGAGTGTGTCCATGCACTAAATAATCCTCATCTATCAAGTAGCGGCTTGTTGAAATATATTCAATGGAAGCATTTTCTAAAGCCCCTACTTTTGTAGCAATGCAGGTAATGAATGAAGTATATTCTATTGCGTCTTTCTAGTGTTTTCTAACCATTGAGACATCATAGCCTTGATAGGAGTAATTTTGATCTTTTTAACTATGGCAAAAAGGATTCTAAGTTCATCATCACGAACAATCCTAATATCTCTTCTAGGGAACATAGGCATAGCCACCCACCTATGCATGAAGCTTAAAGGGGGATTTTTAAGTGACTATTTCTAGGAGCCCTACGTGCTATCTCACTAGTTAGTTCTTTCCATAAACTTTGTTTAATAAATTTAGGCAAAGCGTCTAAATCTATTAAACAACATCTATGGAAGTCTAGGGTTTCACTTAATTATTTCCATAGGATAGAGTATTCTCTTAGGAAAAAACTAAAGTAATACCATCACATCCTAAGTTTAGAGTGCATAGGAATTAAATAGTGAGGAGGTGTGAACCTTCCTCATCTATATGAGCAAAATTATCCATCCTAATGCATGTCAAACGGTAAAGAACCAGTTTTGGTGACTAGCACTGGATCGTAGACCTACGTGTGAGAAAACTCACTCTCGGAGGAGGTTGTAGGTCTATAATTTAACGTCATGCTCCAAGTTGAGGTCGTCGTTGTGGAGAAGGTGGAGTGGAGCATCACCTTCCTCCATTGAGACATCGTCTTGAACACCTCCCCACCATGGACTTGGTGTAGGCTCGGAGGAGAGGTGCAAGCTTGAGTCTCTCCTATTGCTTGAGCTTGATGAAGCTCCCTTACTCTTCCCAAACAACCTCTTAATTTCCTTTTTCACTGCTGCAAAATATGAGAACAAACAGCAAAAGAAACTCTAAATGGGTTACGTTAGTGAAAACCAAACGAAACCTTCGACGAATTGTTTCGTCAAGCTTGAGAGCAACTTGAAATTGCAAATGCGAAGGCAAATAGGAATGGAAGCAAATATTTTTTGGTTTTGGAATTTGAGAGAAGTGCTTAAAGGAAGAGCAAACAATTTTGAGCAAATGATCGAGTGGGTTGGGGAGGTGAAAATGGAGTGAAGTATGAAGCAACACACTCACCTAGGCATGTATAAATAGTGTAGCACCTCCCAATGGTCACAAGAAAAGGGAATATAGCTGTTGGAGGAGGGAGATTCAAAATGGCACTCCCCCATGTCGGCCGACTAGGGGGTTAGGCTGCTCTGACAGTTATGAACTCCCTATGGAAAAATCGAACATGTTGTGGAAAGAGCAAAATCCAAATGGGAAAATTAAATGAGGATGGAAAAAGCAAAAAATTGAGATAACTGCCAAATTAACCTATTGACGAGGTCTCACACAAAAATCCGATGACATGGATTTTTCTCAGTCTCGTGAAGCTTCAATTTTCAGCCTCTGGACCCGGAGAAGTAGACTCAAATCACGTGGCATGCTTCTTCCGTCATTCTTTATTTGGCAGTTTAGTGGACTTGGGCTGTTCAGATGGCTCTAGCTTTTTCTATCTTCTAGTTCAAATGTCGGCATGTAAGAAAAGACAGAGTCTCCTCATAAATCAATTTCCTCATGAAGGCAATGGGGAATCAAAACCTAAACCAGTTTTATCATTGCAAGATTTGGATGAATTCAGCAGCAAGTTTAGATTTTTGTTCCCAATACAAAATTGCTCTAGTGTCCTATTCATGTCATCAAGTTTCTTAGACAATTCTAGACAGTTTTCACATGAAGTTTTCCTTTTAGTTTGCAATTAGAACAATATTTAACTTCATGAGAACGTAAAGCATTGTTCAATATAGAAATCTCATTAATAGCATCATGTAGTTTCTTATCAAGATCACCACAAGTAGAACAATGTGAATCAATTGTAGAACAGCAAGCATCTTTTATGTTTCTATCATTAAGGGCAGTATGCTTTTTGTTCTTTTCAATTTCAAGTTGTAGCTTATCAAGTGTGGAGGTGTGCGCACTTCTTAAAGAGGACAATTGTTCATATATAAGCTCACATGAGGAACAAGAATCATCAGTAAGAATCAAATATTTCAAATGATTAATTTCAGATTCTAGTGAACCAATTTTAACAGCATTGTCCCTAAGCTTTTTGTCCTTTTTCTTAACTATAACAGTGGCACGAGAAATATCATCACACATTTCTTCGCAAGTAGGACATACCTCTTCATTGTCGCTGTTGTGTTCTGCCTCCTCTATACTTGATCTTGATTTGCCCGCCACGAAGCACAAGTTTGCCAAATCATCTTCATCTTTGTCACATCCAATGTCCACATCGCTTGAGACAAGTTCTTGAAGTGCGGAGATAAAACTATTCACCAATTGGCGTCATGTAAAACCATTTTTCTTCTTCTTCTCGTTTGCAGAGGAGTGCTTCGTCCTTGTTTGCTTTTCATCACGGGAAGTAGTACCTGAAAGATTAGGGCAATTTGTGCAAAAATGTCCTGTCTTACCACATTTGAAGCATCGTTGAGGTCTGACACTTCCTCTCCTTCTAGTTCTCACATTTTGCAATGCTTTTGAGAACCGAGTAGAGATGAGTTCATGTTCTTCCTCTGGAAACTCTCCAATCTGTTCTAGGGTTAGAGAGGACAACAAAGCAAGTGTTCCATAAGATGAAGATTGGCTGGAGCTAGGCATGTCATGTTGAGAAACAAATGCAAGAGACTTGTTGGGGTTCTTATGTGAGATTATTTCAATTTCATGAGTTTCCAATTAAGAATATAGAACATATAAAGTAAGTGTACTCATGAAAGTAGATTCACGAATAGATGTGACTTTCATCTCCCAAATTGATATGTCTAATGCACTTAGTAATTGGCTAGCATTCTTAGCATCTGAAAAATTAACATTGACGCTACGCACGTTGCTGAGAATTTTCTTAAAACGAGCAAAGAGATCGTCGATGGACTCACCTGGTTGCATCTCAAAGCGCATGTACTCCTTTTTGAACGTGTCTTGCCTTACCTCCTTGATCGTGTTTGATCCTTCGTGGTAGTCACAGAGTGATTTCCACACATCATATGCAGATCGAAGGTGAGCAACACAGTCAAAGTCGCTTTGAGTTAATCCTTGTATGATCAAGTTGCGAGCCTTGTTGTTGTTGTCGACATCTCTCATGTTTGTAGTCATGACTTGATCGTTTGACGGCATGTCGTAAGGCTTGTACACCTTTTCCCATATTGCAAAGCCCTGTGCCTACATGAAGGCTTCCATACGTGCCTTCCAAACCTGAAAATCAATATCACTAAACACACAAGGTTTTGAAGAGTATTTCTCCATGATGATTAGTCAAAAACACATGAAAATCACAAAGATTAGAGCACCGTGGATATGATACCAATTGTAGGATCGAAGAGCACGTGAAAAGCTACCAGAGGGGGTGAATGGTAGATTAAAACTTTTTCAGCTGAAGCAACAAAAACCCCTCAACAAAAAATAATCTGTTAAAGGAAATCGTGTGTGCAACTAATCTAAACGTGATCAATCATGAAAAACCCAGTATAGATTGTGGACAATCAAGTCACGAAGACACGACGACAAGAATCATGAAAAACCGTCGAGAAAAACTTAAGCTACGATCGAAAATTGAACAAAGGTCAATCTGTTCTACCCGAGAAAAACAAGATCTGCAACACTGCAGTGAAACTCGTGTAGATACAAAACCACAAATCCAATGACCGTGAAATTTTCACAGATGATAGACAATCAAGTTGTGAATACAACCCAAAAATAATCACGTCAATTAGATCTGTAAAACTCGAGTTATGATAAAACCACCGAAGCAAGGTAGTGCTATGCAGAAACTCGACGAGAAAAACTTGTCTAAAACAAATCGGACGAACAAGGCACAAAAATTCTTTAAACTACGAATTTTATTGATCATACCACAAGATGAATAGCCCCAAAGTCGTGATCCATGAGTTATGGCCTCCCTTGCTTATATAACCAGCCCTTAGGCCAACCCAATCCTAACTAGGACTCAAATTCTACTCAGATTCAACCGAAACTTTCCACTACTGCTCAAGATTCTTCCATACGCAGATAAAAGCAATATTAAGACTTCCAAACACCTTAGGAACATATCTAATATTCCTAAAACAACTCAACTTCGTGACCCACACGAAATCCTATCATAACCAACTCAAATATTTCCATATTTGAGTCAAACCCGACTCAGTCGCAGCCTGAGTCCATAACCTAGTCGGTTGGACCTTTCTGACCAATTCTTTACGTCCACATCTCTTCATCACGCCTTGGAACAATGTAGCCACGTCCATGCACTCCTTTCACACGTGCAAACATCTTCCAACAACGTCCACGATACCTTCATATACAATGTTCTTGATCCAAACATGTTGCATGACTTGCCGATCAACTCAACCACAATTCCTCCTGAACTTGGTTGTCGAACCCCATCTTATCCCTAAGAATAGTTCAATGGATACCATCACCAGCCATGTCTTGAACTCAAGCAACACCTGCACATGAATAAACAACTGATACTTCTGAGCACAAGTTCTCGACTTGACTAACGTTAGTTCCAAAACCACAACACCTTATGTAAGCACCTCACATAAGCATGTTGCAAACCATAGCAAAATGATATCAGCCGTAACCACCAAAACACACCAAAAACTTAGTATAAGAATACTAAGCAAACTTTCCATAATCCAAAAAGTAGTTCAAAACATTGCAAGTTAAAAGCAGAACCAATGCGATCTAGCACCGGACCTTGCCAAAACTAATCGGACCTTGAACCAAAGCTTACCAAAGCTAGCAAGATCTAGCGTCAGAGCTAACCAAAGCTAGTTGGACCTAGCGCCAGAGCTTACCAAAGCTAGTCGGACCTAACGCCCGAGCTTACCAAAGCTAGTCGGACCTAGACAAAGAAGTCGCACCTAGCCAAAGTAAGTTGGACCTTACGTCAGACCTTGCCGGAGCTACACAAAACAAGACGGACCTATCGTCAGACCTTGCAAGAGCTCGGGCCGGAGTCGGACCTTGATAAAAAGGTGTTTTTGGTAGTATTCAAAACTTTTATCATCATAGCCAATGTATTCAGCACACATAGGTCTCACACCTTGAGCAACCAACCTAGCCTTATTCTTAACCACAACCCCATCCTCACTTTGTTTATTTTTAAACACCCATTTAGTTCCAATTAAAGTGTGACCTTGAGGTGGAGGTACAAGTTTCCAAACATTATTTCTTTCAAAAATTTTGAACTCTTCTTGCATGGCAATAATCCAAGATTCATTAGTGAGTGCGTGTGATATATCTTTGGGTTCAAAAGCAGCAACAAAAGCAGAATGAGTGTGAGAGTTTGGATTGCAAAACCTAGATCGTGTGACTCGTTCATGCAAGCTCCCAATGATTTGTTGTGGAGGATGACTTTTGAGGATTCGGAGGGGAGTAGACACTTCACAAGCTCCTTGTTCTTCATGTTCATCATAGATCGAAGAACTTGTGGCTTGAGGACGATCTGTAGAAGCTGCAGTAGTTGTTGGTGCTGGTTGTGGTGCAAAATCAGCAGCATGATCAACGTCATTTGCTTCTAAATTTTCGGGCAGCAGCACCACTTCTTCGTCTTCTTCGTTCAAAATACTCCCCCCCCTGCGGATATAGATCTGGACCTGCAATATTAGAGCTAGTACCTGGGCTAGCTTCATCAAAAGAAACCTCACAAGTCTCCACAATTTTGTTAATGTTAAGTAAAAGCACATGGTAGCCTCTAGTATGAGATGGATAACCAAGAAACATGCCATCAACAGATCTCGCTTCAAATTTATCAAGATTACCATGTTCCTTAACAAAGCATTTACAATCAAAGATCCGAACGTATGTGACACTAGGCCTATGTCCAAACCGAAGTTCATATAGTGTTTTTCCTAGCTTAGCACGCAAGAAAACACGATTTGAGACATAACAAGCGGTTGCAATTGCATCTGCCCAAAAATTTCTAGGAATTTGATATTCATCAAGCATAGTCGTAGCCATCTCAACTAAGGTTCTATTCCTCTAAAACACCGTTTTGCTGAGGTACATGAGGTGAAGAAAATTGATGATCTATTCCATTTTCAGCACAAAAGTGATCAAACGATTGATTTTTAAATTCGGTTCCGTTATCACTTCTAATTGCTTTTAAAGATCCTGGGAGATCAATTGATAATCTAAGAAATAAAGTTTTAAAGTGACTAAAGCTTCGTTCTTAGATGGCATAAAGTAAACCCAAGAGTATCTAGAAAAATTATCAACAATCACAAGAACATACCATTTACCTAAGAAGGATTGAATACGTGAAGGTCCTATGGTGTCAAGGTGCAAAAGTTGACCCGGTTCAGTTGTCATGGTCATTATGAGAGGAGAACATGAACCTGCAACCATCTTAGCATATCTACAAGAAGAGCACACAATTTATTTGTCCCCTTTAAGCTTAGGCAACCCACATATGCGATCAAGAGAACTAACACGCGTTAGATGATCAAAGCCTACGTGACCAAGTCTACGATGCCAAAAATATAAGACCTTTGAATCATTAGCAACTAGACACCTATGCTTAGAAGATGACATATCAAAATCATCTTTAAAAACTCTTCCAAACTGAGACATGTTAAAATAAGTTAACTATTTGAATCTACAACTTTGCAACAATTTTTATTGAAAATAATTTCCAAATTTTCATCTAGCAATTGTGAAACAGAAAGCAAGTTGTATTTCAAATTTTTGACAAGTGCCACATCTTTCAAAGTGTAGTGATCATTTACCATGACCAAACCCTTAGCAATTATAGGAGTTGAAGAATTATCGGCAAAAGTAACATTCTCTACACGTGACATAAAAGAAAGGGAGGAGAACCATTCTTTGTTGCTGGTCATGTGGCATGAGCAACCTGAATCCACAATCCAAATGGTCTCCTTCATCAAGTGTGTAACCTACAAAGAAGCACAATATGTCGATGACTCAATACTGGGGTTAGTAGAAAGGCATTTAGGAATCTAGTACTGAGTCACGCAACGTGTAGCAGGAAAAACATGCGAAAGCTGAGATAAAACGGTAGGTTTATGAGCCAACGTTTGAGGATTTTTGTACCCAACTACTGACTTACGAGGTTTTACATGTGTAGCGTGAAAAACAGTAGATTTGGGAGAAAACTTTGCATGTTTTTGACTCATAACAACAGGTTGCATGTTCTTGATATTTGGTTTAGCATGTGCAGCAAATGTTGCATAAGAGTTATGAGATCTAGCTTGCATTCATTCCTTTCTGTTGTTTAGCTAGTCTATAACAAAAATCTATGACATGACCATCTCTACCATAGTGGGTACAATGAAATTGAGCTTTGTGTTCATGTCTAGATGAGCAAGCAACATGTTTATTAGAAGCTGAATGAGACAGCACCCCTGCAGATTTGAAAACCACTTATTTTTGTTTAGGAACTGTTTGAATCAAACCACTTCCTAATGACATTACAATTTTAGGTGGATGTGCCTTAGCATGAGCATGAGAATCAAAACCTAAACCAGTTTTATCATTGCAAGACTTGGAAGAATTTAGCAGCAAGTTTAGATTCTTATTCCCATTACAAAACCGCTCTAGTGTCCTATTCATGTCATCAAGTTTCTTTGACATGTCTAGGCAGTTTTCACATGAAGTTTTTCCTTTTAGTTTGCAATTGTAACAATATTTAACTTCATGAGAACGTGAAGCATTGTTCAATATAGAAATCTCATTCATAGCATCTTGTAGTTTCTTGTCAAGATCATCACCAGTAGAACAATACAAATCAATTATAGAACAGCTAGCATCTTTCAAGTTTTTATCATTAAGTGCAGCAAGCTCACTATTCTTTTCAATCTCTAACTCAAGTTTATCAAGTGTGGAGGTGTGTGCACTTCTTAAAGAGGATAATTGTTTATATATTAAATTGCATGAGGAACAAGAATCATCACTAGGAATCAAAGATTTTAAATGGTTAATTTCAGATTCTAGTGACTCAATTTTAACTGCATTGTCCCTAAGCTTTTTGTCCTTTTTCTTAACTATAACAGTGGCACGAGAAATAGCATCACACATTTCTTCGCGAGTAGGACATACCTCTTCATTGTCACTGTTGTGTTCTGCCTCCTCCATACTTGATCTTGATTTGCCCACCATGAAGCACAAGTTTGCCAAATCATCTTCATCTTCGTCACTTCCGATGTCCACATCGCTCGAGCCAAGTTCTTGAAGTGCGGAGATTAAACTATTCACCAATTGGCGTCCTGTAATACCCTTCTTTTTCTTGTTGTTGTTTGCAGAAGAGTGATTCGTCCTTGTTTGCTTTTCATCATGGGAACTAGTACCTGAAAGGTTAGGGCAATCCTTGCGAAAATGTCCTATCTTACCACATTCGAAGCAACGTTGAGGTCTGGCACTTACTCTCCTTCTAGTTCTCAGATTTTGCAATGCTTTTGAGAACCGAGTAGAGATGAGTGCAAGTTCTTCCTCTGGAAACTCTTCAATCTGTTCAAGGGTTAGAGAGGAAAACAAAGCAAGTGTTCCACAAGATGAAGATTGGCCGGAGCTAGGAATGTCACGTTGAGAAACAAATGCAAGAGACTTGTTGGGATTCTTACGTGAGATTATGTCAATTTCATGAGTTCTCAATTTAGAATATAGAACATCTAATGTAAGAGTACTCATGACAGTAGATTCACGAATAGATGTGACTTTCATCTCCCAAATTCACATATCTAATGCACTTAACAATTGCCTAGCATTTTCAGCATCTGAAAATTTAACATTGACACTACGCAAGTGTTGAGAATTTTATTAAAATGAGCAAATAAATCATTGATGGACTCACCTGGTTGCATCTCAAAATGCATGTATTCCTTTTTGAGCATATCTTTCCTTACCTCCTTGATCGTGTTGGATCCTTCGTGATAGTCGCAAAGTGCTTTCCACACATCGTATGCAGATCGGAGGTGTGCAACACGGTCGAAGTCACTCTGAGTTAATCCTTGTATGATCAAGTTCCGAGCTTTGTTGTTGTTGTTGACATCTCTCAAATTCGTAGCTATAACTTGATCATTTGGCGGCACTTTGTAAGGTCTATTCACCTTTTCCTATATTGCAAAGCCCTGCGTCTGGATAAAGGCTTCCATACGTGCCTTCCAAAGCTGAAAATCAGTACCACTAAACACACAAGGTTTTGCAGAGTATTTCTCCATGATGATTAGTCAAAAACACCTGCAAATCACAAAGATTAGAGCATCGTGGCTCTGATAAAAATTGTAGGGTCGAAGAGCACGTGAAAAGCTACCAGAGGAGGGTGAATGGTATATTACATCCTTTTTAGCGGGGGCAACAAAAACCCCTCGGCAGAAAATTGATCTGTTAAAGAAATCATGTGTGCGACTAATCTAAATGTCATCAATTGTGACAAAACCAGTATAGATTGTGGAGAATCAATTCACGAAGACGTCACAACAAGAATCATGAAAATCCGTCAAGAAAAACTCAAGTGACGGTCGAAAGATCGAACGAAAGTCAATTTGTTCTACCCGAGAAAAATCAGATCTTTAACATTTCAAAGAAACTCGTGTAGATCAGAAACCACATATCCAATGACCGTGAAATTTTTACAAATGGTAGATAATCAAGTTTTGAAGACAATCCAAATTAAATCACGTCAATTAGATATGTAAAACTCGAGTTATGATAAAACCAGCAAAACAAGGTAGTGTTGTGCAGAAACTCGACGAGAAAGACTTGTCTGAAACAAGTCAGACGAACAAGGCACAAAAGTATTCAATAGAACACAAGAGTAACATCCCAAAATCTGTGCTCATGAGCTCTGGCCTCCATTGCTTATATAACCAGCCATGAGGCCAACCCAAACCAACCTAGGACTCATATCCTACTCAGTTTCCACTGAAACTTTCCATAACTGCTCAAGACTCTTCCATATGCAGATAGAAGAAATCTTAAGACTTCCAAACACCTTAGGAACATATCCCACATTCCTAAAACAACTCAACTTCGTGCTCACCAAGAAATCCTAATGTAACCAACTCAAATCTTTCCATATTTGAGTCAAACCCGACTCCGCTGCGGCCTGAGTCCATAACCTAGTCAGTTGGACCTTTCTGACCAATTCTTTACGTCCACATATCTTCATCATGCCTTGGAACCATGTAGCCATGTGCATGCACTCCTTGCACACGTGAAAACATCTTCCAACGACATCCACAATACTTTCATATGCATTGTTCTTGATTCAAACATGTCGCAACCTCCTGATCAACTCAACCACAATTCCTCCCGAATTTGGTTGTTGAACCTCATCTTCTCCCAAAGACTAGTTCAATGGATCCTGTAACCAGCCATGTCTTGAACTCAAGCAACACCTGCGCATGAATGAACAACCGATACTTCTGAGCACAAGTCCTCGACTTGACTCTCGTTAGTTCCGATAACCACAACACCTTATATGAGCACCTCACATAAGCATGTTGCAAATCATAGCAAAATGATATCAGCCATAACCACCAAAACATACCAAAAACTTAGTAAAATAATACTAAGCAAACTTTTCATAGATGTAAAGCAAGTTCGAAACATTGCAAGGTAAAAGTAGAAAAATTGCAATCAAGCTCCTGACCTTGCCAAAGCAAACCGGACCTTGAGTCAGAGCTTACCTAAGCTAGCAGGACCTAGCACCAGAGCATACCAAAGCCAGCGGGACCTAGCACTGGAGCTTACCAAACCTAGTCGGACCTTGCGCTGGACCAAGCAAAAACATGTCGGACCTAGCTATAGCAAGTCAAACCTAGCAAAAGTATTCGTACCTTACGTTGGACCTTGCCGGAGCTACCCAAAACAAGTCGGACCTATCGTTGAACCTTGCAGGAGCTCGGACCTAGAGTCCTACCTTGTTAAAAGAGTGTTTTGGTAGTATTCAAAACTTTTATCGTCATAGCCAATGTATTTAGCACACATAGGTCTCACGCTTTGGTAGCAAATGTTACATTATCAACAAGAAGCCTAGAATTTTGAAGTTCGCCTAGAAATCCAATGAAGGTTTCTTTCTTGGTTATGACTTAGACACCTACGCCTATTGTGTTTTCAACAAAACCTCCGGTTGTGTTGAAATTGCACGTGACGTGGTGTTTGATGAGACTAATGGATCCCAAGTGGAGCAAGTTGATCAATGTGTGCTAGATGAAGAAGAGGCACCATGTGTTGCGTTGAGAAGGATGGCGCTTGGTGATGTAAGACCTCAAGAGCAACAAGTCCCAAGTGACCCAATTCCAGCACAAGAAGTGCCCCAAGCACAAGATCAAGTCCAAAATCCCAAAGATCAACAACATGATAAAGATCACCATTATCAATAAAATGAAGATCAAAATGGTGGCAATGCTCAAGGGGTGGGGGGACTATGAAGATGAGGGTGAAAGTTCATCTAGGCATCCTCGGTGGGTTTTGGTTGATTAATGACAAACAATTGGGATCCTAACAAGATTGTTGAGATGAGAGCAGATTTCAAGAGATGAGAAAGAAGTCACAAAAAGGAACGAGAATGAGGATCCAAAAGGAAAAAAGGGCTCACGATTTGAAAAGAGTACATTTAATTTGTCAGGGGTGTGTCGGAGAAACACATCCCAAGAGATCAAGTGACGAGATCGCACTCACTGCACAAACTTCAAAAATAACGGACTAGTCCGATATTGACCAGACTAGTCCGAAATCTCTCTGGATAAAAACGGACCAGTCCTCTAGGTGCGGACTTGTCTGCAACTCTTCACAATTTGCACAAGAGCAGACTAGTCCGATATTGATCGGACTAGTACAAAAATTCTCTGGATAGAAAACGGACAAGTCCTCCAAGTTCGAACTTGTCTTTAGTTGTTCACATTTGCACCAGAGTGGACAAGTCTGATATTAATTGGACTAGTCTGAAAACTCTTTGAGACAAAAACGGACTAGTCTGCACCATAACAAACTAGTCTGGTACACTCAACCCTTTGGGTTTTTCACAAAAGCACACCGAATTAGTCTAGTGTCCAACAGCGAACTAGTCCGCACTTTGCGAAACCTAATGGTAACTTTTGGAAACCCTTGTATAAAAGGAGGTGCACGGCCACTTAACCCTAACTCTCGAACCCCTGCGTCGTCACACCTTCCAAGAGCACAAAACACCTCTCTCCGCTCATTCTAAACCAAAAAGGATCAAATCCTTGAGGATTAGGGATTGGATAAAGGAGAGAATTCATTCTTCACGGTCTTTAGCTTTTGGGTTTGATCTCTTGCACACTCTCATTGATTATTGTACATCTTTTGGGTGTGTTTGGTGGTGTTCATTCATTTTAATCTTCGGGGATCTCTCAACTTGTGAGAAGTCCCCTTGAACGAGGTATTTACACCTTGTGTGGTTAGTGATTGAGAATCGGCCTCTGTGGCAATTGAACAAGGGAAGGGTTAGTGAAGACCCGATCCTCCGTGGACTCCTCAATGGGGATGTAGATTCCTCCATGGAATCGAACCTCGGGATAAAATCTTGTCTTGCGTGTTCTTGTTCTACTTTTTTATCACATTTTAGGGTTTGCAAATTCTTGTTTAATCTTTATCGAAAAATTGTATTAAACTTGATAGTTGCCATCTCTTACTTCATAATCACAATATATTTAAGTTGTCAATTGCTTTCCGTAGCATAGAGTACTAGAAGAAGAACTGAAGATTTACTTTGACATTCAAGTGCGCATATACCGGACTAGTCCGCACCGTAACAGACTAGTCCAACCTTCTTGTATTTGATCTCTTTGCTAAGTGTTTTAGGGATCGATAAAAATTCAAAAAGCCTATTCACCCCCCCCCCCTAGGCTACATTCAATTGGTATCAGAGCCAAACTCTTCAAAAAAGAATCACCACTCGAAGAGACGATGTTGGAAATCAAGGGTGAAAACCAGGGCCTCAACCATGAAAAGGGTATGATGAAGGAAACCAAAAACTAGATAAACTCTTCAATGTCATTCAAGACAGTGAGGATGATGATGAGGAGATGCTTCAACTCAAGGCACTTATGTGAAAGAAGCCACTCTCCCCCAAAGGGAAGAATATTGAAGAATAGAAGCAAAAAGGGAGTAGTTACACAGACTACTCCCGATATCCTTTTAACTATGAGCGCTTAAATTCTAATAATCATTACTTGTCAATTCCTTTAGGCAAAGCTTCATACTTTGATGGAAATTATTATTCAATGTGGAGATAGAACATGAAAATGTACCTTATATC
The DNA here is from genome assembly GCA_036927565.1 of Tuctoria greenei. Taxonomy (NCBI): domain Eukaryota; kingdom Viridiplantae; phylum Streptophyta; class Magnoliopsida; order Poales; family Poaceae; genus Tuctoria; species Tuctoria greenei. The sequence continues at coordinate 162,848,967 of JAYESD010000002.1, read as the reverse complement.
TCTTAAGCCAAGTCTTTGGCATATAGTGTGTACAGGGATAATTATTCCCGATGATGATGAAGAGCTAACTCCGGATCAAGAGCAAGCTATCATCGAAATGCTCAAGCCACAACTATGATCACCTCGTCATTGAGCCGAGACGAGTTCAGCAAAGTGGATGGACTCGAAGTTGCCAAATAAATTTGGGACACTCTCAAAACCGCACATGAAGGTGATCATCATGTACGTGAAGCTAAAATTGAGATGATTGAAGGTGAATTGGGAAGGTTTGCTATCGAAGAAGGTGAATCACCCCAAGAGATGTACAATCGACGGAAATATCTCATTATCAAAGTCCGAGCCTATGGCAGCAAGAAGTGGACAGATCATGAAGTGGTCAAATTGATTCTTAGAGCATTTATGCCTCGAAATTTGACTCTCTGCTCCATGATTAGAGAAAGTCTTGGGTTTCACAAAATGACCCTGGATGATCTTCTTGGCGAAATCATCAACTTCGAAATGATGGAGAAGGAGGACAAGCATGTCAAGGAACTTGCCGACCTTACCTCGGCAAAGAAAAGAGGAGTTGCTCTAAAGGCAACATGCAAGCCCGCATCAAAAGAAACTCGAGAAGCTCCTAAGGAAGATGATGATGATGATGAAAGCACTGATGTCGATGATGAAGACATGATCTTGCTCATCAAAAACTTCAAGAAAATGATGAGAAGAAGAAAGGGTGGCAGTTCATGTGAAGGAATACATAAGGACAGGCAAAGATCCAAGATGAGATGCACATGCTACAATTGTGGAGAATATGTTCATTTCATAGTGGATTGCCCACATGAAGACAATAAGAGGAAGAGTAAAGACAACAAGCCTCGACAAAAGAAAATATTCAAGAAAAAGAAAGAAATATGGCCAAGCACATCTAGGGAAGGAGTGGGACTCCAATGATGAGTCATCATCTGAAGAAGGAGGTTACCACTATAGCTATCAAGAAGCCTACCATGAAGTACACTCTCTTCCCAACCATGGGAGCATGGAAGGACACCAACCACACATACCTAATGGCCAAGGAAGGAAAAAGAAAGGTTAAAATTAAATCTTCCTCCTCGCATTCCTTTACTAGTGATATTGATAATTCTAGTGATGATGAAGAGATGCTTAGAGGTTTAGATAAAAATATTGTAGCTAAAATAAAAATTCTAATGGATGAGATTGTTGACAAGGAGGAGCTAGTCAATCGCCAAGATTGAAAAGCTTCTTGGGCTTGAAAAGGAGCGAAGTAAATCACTTGAACTTGAGTTAGCTTCAAGCAAAGAGACTTGTCTGAAGTTAAAAGACTCAAACATCACTGTCAAGGATGACCTTGCCAACATAACCAAAGTTAACAAGATACTTGAGAGTTGAGTCACTCAAGCAAAGTGGCTTTTCATCCTCTTTAAGCTCACCTTCTCAACATATTGAATCTAAAACTGTCATAACTTGTACATGTGCTAAAAGTGATACTAACTTGAAAGAAAACTCAAACTTGACACAAGACAAGCATCCCTCCCAAAGTGGCATGTTTGACAAGGAGAAGGTCAAGTATGCACGCGGTGCATACTTGGTCCCAATACCTCCTAATGTTAAACATAGCATTGGGTATTCTCATGGTGAAAGGCAAAAGGCTAGAAGCCACAAGAATGAAAAGGATTGCATTGTTTTTGTCAAGGGAAACTCTTCCCAAGTTCGAAAACATAATAATGTTGATAAATTTAACATTGTGAACTCTTATGAACAACAAATCTTGTTTAGAACTTTTGATGCTTCATATGTGCTTATGAAAAATAGTTTTCGAAAAGTTCATACTAAATATGTTGGGCCGTACCATGAGAACACCAAGTCTCGTGTGTGGGTGCCCAAGTCACTTGTCACTAACCTCAAAGGACCCAAGAAAGTTTGGGTACCTAAGACGAAAGCATAATTTTTTTGTAGGCATATGCATCCGGTGGAGCAAAATGTGTGAGATAGTGGATGCACAAATCACATGAACAAAGAAAGAAAAATGTTTGTGGAGTACGAACAAAATGAAGACTCAAGCGAAGGCATCTATTTTGGTGATAATAGTCAAGAAAGGGTGCTAGGTACCGGTAAAATAGCAATCTCATCACAACATACACTTTCTCAAGTTTTACATGTTGATTCCTTAGATTATAACCTTTTGTCCATATCTCAACTATGTGACAAAGGTTATAAATGCTTATTCACTAATGAGGGTGTGAACATCTCTAGAAGGAGAGATAACTCTATTGCATTCAAGGGTGCGTTAAAGGGAAAACTTTATCTAGTTGATTTCAACAAAGATAAAGCCGAACTTGACACATGCTTGATTGCAAAGACTAACATGGGTTGTCTATGGCATAGACGGCTAGCACATGTTGGCATGAGGAATCTACAAAAACTTCTAAAAGGTGATCACATCCGAGGTTTGAAGGATGTCCTTTTTGAGAAAGACAGACCTTGCAGCGCATGCCAAGCCGGGAAGCAAGTAGGAGCACCCCATCCCATGAAGAATGTCATGACTAAAACAAGAAAACCTCATATGAACTACTCACCAGTAACAAACCAAATATTTTGTACTTTCGAGTTCTTGGTTCAAAATGTTATATTCTAAACAAGAAGCCTAGGACCTCGAAGTTCGCTTCAAAGTCCGATGAAGGTTTCTTGTTTGGCTATGATTCGAACTCCTACGCTTATCGTGTCTTCAACAAAGTCTCTGGACTTGTTGAAGTAGCACGTGACGTAGTGTTCGATGAAGCTAATGGCTCTCAGGTAGAGCAAGTTGATAATTGTGTGCTATATCAAGAAGAAGCTCCATGTCAAGCATTGAGAAGAATGGCACTTGGCGATATTCGACCACAAGCATCACCTCAGAATCCGAGTGAAGAAAATGAACCAAAAACGGAGGAAAATGATCAAGGGGAAGCTTCCACACAAGATCAACCTAAAGGAGATTGGGATAATCAAAACAATAATGAGGGCAACCATCCAGGGGGAGACAAAGAAGATGATGATCATGAGAATTCACGACCACAAGTGCCACATCCAAGAGTACACCAAAGCATACAAAGAGATCACCCCGTCGACAACATAATTGGTGACATCCAAAAGGGAGTGACAACTCGATCTCGTATAGCTAATTGTTGTGAATACTATTCTTTTGTATCCTCTTTAGAACCATACAGGGTTGAAGATGCACTAAGAGATCCTGATTGGGTGATGGCAATGCAAGAAGAATTAAACAACTCCAAAAGGAACGAAGTATGGGAACTTGTTGAAAGACCCAAGTCCAACATCGTCGGAACTAAATGGGTCTTCTGTAACAAGCAGGACGAACACGGAGTGGTAACAAGAAATAAGACACGACTTGTGGCCAAAGGTTACTCACAAGTCGAAGGTTTGGATTTCGGCGAGATATTTGCTCCCGTAGCTAGGCTTGAATCAATTTGTATATTACTTCCATATGCTACTCACCATAATTTCAAGTTGTATCAAATGGACGTCAGAAGCGCCTTCCTCACGGGACCGATCAATGAGGAGGTGTACGTGGAGCAACCCCCTCGATTCAAAGATCAAGAGTACCCCGACCATGTATCCAAACTGTGTAAGGCTCTCTATGACCTCAAACAAGCTCCTAGAGCTTGGTATGAGTGCCTTAGATATTTTCTAGTTGAAAATGGCTTCAAAATTGGTAAAGATGATTACACCTTGTTTATCAAGCACTTTGATGATAATCTATTTATTTTCAAATCTATGTTGATGATATCATATTTGGTTCAACTAATAAATCTTTTTGTCAAGAGTTTATTAAAATCATGACAAATAGATTCAAGATGTCCATGATGGGAGAGTCGAGATACTTTTTGGGACTCCAAGTGAAACAATGTTGACGGCTGTTATATACCAATTTCAGCCGTCAATATAACTCAATTATGTGAAGGATTGATCATTTCTTGCATACATCACCTTTCTACTTGACCTATTTCTGCTTGTACTTGGAGAAATATGTGTATGCAGATATTCATACAGGAATTGAAGAAAAGTATGGGGAGCAATCCTATAAAAAATCATCCCAGCCAATCAGGCAACAACACGTGGCACCACATGGATCAAATGGCCCACAAACAGAAGTATATGAGGCCATCCAACAGTGTAGCACCAATATCAGTCAATGGGACCCACCTGGCAGCCACCTGGAGGAAGTACGGGCCGTTTGGAGCCCTGACCAGGTCGGCCGAACCAGGGGGTCGGCCGACCTGGTCCTGGCGCCAAATGCGGTCAACTTCCATGTGTTGGCTCCTCCCGGCTCCCTGGAGTCAATGACGACTGATTCGCGCGCTTTTGGTGGCAGGAACCGACCTCAACACTAGTATAAATAGGACCCCATACCCCTCACTTCAACACACACTATTTGGGCATCATTCTATTGTATACACTATCTTACATAGTCCTTAGAGGAGTTAGGATGTAGAGAGGAGAGCCTCTAGTCCCAAGTCCAAATTGGGAAAGGAGTAGAAGGAGTCTCTCTTCCCAATTCCACATTGGGAAAGGTATATCTCATGTATTCCTTCTTGTATTTGTGACTTTGTGCTCAATAAAGATATTATCTTTAGTCTTCTTTTATGGACAAAGCGTTTCTTGTTTGATTGTGGAGTCCATGTAAGTGGAAGGTATAGTCTTTATGATTGTACTCTCATGATCACATCTTATGGTCATAAACACTATAGACCCCCACTATCGTCTATGTAGTTATGATATGATTATGTTAATATGAATAACTATGCTATGCAATCAACATTGGTTCAACGATGATTTAGTTCATTGCCTTAGGATGGCTTGTGCTGTAGCTCTTAAGGTATTTGCTTAGTATGCTAGCATGGTGCTAGGGTATTTAAGTAGCATTGGATGTCTCGTAGACCCACGGATTGAAGAGGTAGGCAGTACGTGGTGACAACCCTATCCGTCCTTTGTAATCCCCCACGTTCGGCTATGCCACAGGCTCTTGGCGGGAGTCGCCCTAGTATTGCTAGGGGTAAGCCCGTGCCCGATGTGTTGAATAGCATTGCATAGGAATTCATCATTGACATGACCATTAGTATCTACCTTAGGCTATGTATATGTATTAGGAGCACTGTAGGAGCAACTCTCTAACTCTTAATTCAATCTCCCTCTAGTACCCATTTACCCTTTAGAATAGATTGCCTAGGTGTGTGTCACACTACCCCTATTATCAACTTACCCCCTGTCTAGATAATTGATTAGTATCCCATAGCTTGACCATAAGAGTAGTATATACTTTACTCCATTGCCTTCCTTTGGGATAAATACGATACCCTTGGGAATACACATGGGTGAAATGCTACAACGGTATCTTCCGTGCTCTTGCGGATCTCATCTCTTTACCGGAGATGATCTGTGGTGTTAAGAAATACCAACAAGCATTTTTGGCGCTGTTGCCGGGGATGATTTGTTAGTATATCTTAGGAGCCGTCAACAAGCATTTCTGGCGCCGTTGCTGGGGAAGGCAAAGGAAGTGAAGGATAGCTATCACTTGTGATTAAGCTATAGGTACTAATAGTTATTAGACAGGATTACCCTTGTTTGTTTTCTCCTTTGTGTGTAAACAGGGTAGTGTTGGCCAACCCATTGTATGGGATGGCCAACGAGGACGCAAGTGCTAAACTGCAAGATGATTCAAGGTGTACCTCAACAAATGTCCGCTAGGAAACACCATTGCCTTTTGCAGGAGAATTTCAGCTTTCAGTAGGAGCCAAAGTCATCCATACCCAAGCTTGGGGAAGGCTCCAAGAAGTTCTTGGTTTGCCTCCACCATGGGGTGGATAGTTGGCTCTTCATCCAACACTCGTTTCATGGGTTGGCTCCACCAATCCATGACCACATTCATGCTGGAGCTGAAGGAGTCCTATTCTCATTCATCATGGATTAGAAGAAGGTCTCCACTCAAGGGGTGGATTGAAGAATGCTTGAGTTCCCATAGCTTGTCATGCACACCACTTCACAAGGTGGATATGCTAGTTATGGAACTACACCTCCCATTGAAGTGTCATGAATATCCAAGTCATTGGAGATTTGTTTGGATAATTCAAGTCATGGATATTAACATGATTTGTGAAAATACATGTCATCATTGGACGCGTGGGAATTATTTTCCTAAGACCCATGAGGACCTTTTTCAAATAACAACTCCAATGGCTACCATTCACAAGAAGGTCAAGGGTGGAATTAACATCACCCTTGTATTCAAGAAGGCTATGGCTTTCCAAGGGATTTAAGTTCAACTAGCCTACCTTGAAGTATCTTGGCCAAGCAGAAATCAAGACAACATTCACATAAAGATCTTGGCCAAGGACAAGAACTTAAGGAGCATTCAAAGTCCAAGATATCCCACATCACTTGTTGGGATTCCCACACTTCGACCAAACCCATTCAACCTAGGGCAAGTGACATTGTGGATGAAGCGTTCCTTGTTTGATTGTGGAGTCCACATGTCATCAAGCCCAAGGAAGCCTTTGATCCATGATCAAGGTATGGGTTGATTCAATGGAATATCAATATGGTCAGAGTGGCACCCCTAAGAAGGAAAAAGCCTCACCATAATCATGAAGGAATACATTCAAGAGGGAGAACCCTTCGCTACAACAACATGTCTATATCTATACAACGGGGAGAGGCTAGGGCCACCATGTGGCCCACATGTCCAAATGACAGCCAAATGAGTTTGGCATGTCAAAACAGAAGAAATCGTCCACATCTTCAACTCCGGGATTGGACAACAAATCATCACGCTGAACAGAACGGAGGTAAGTCCTACTCATCGGACTTCGAAAATTCAGTGAGTCCTTGCCAATAGGTTAATTGGTAGTTATCTCATATTTGTTTTCCAAATTGCATCAACCCTTGCATTTGCATGTTTGAAATTCCACACTTGCATGTTGGAAAGTAAAATTTCCAACCATCATAAAACTAAAAATTTGAATTAGGGGAGAAATTTAATTGCATATGAACTACGTGCATGACCACTTGAATTTATCTTCCAAGTTCAAACCAAAAAGATTTGCTTTGACAATCATTGCATTTACAAGTTATTTCAAGCTGGGCAAGACAATTTGAAAATTGGGTTCAATTTGCTTTTGGCTAACGTAACCTGTTTTCGAGTTGTTTTGTGTGTTCTTGATTAAAGTGCAGCTAGGTCAAAATTGTGAAGAGGTGGCATGGCAAGAAAGTGGAAGGTTTCATCAAGCTCAAGTCACCATTGGGAGGATTTGAGAACACTTCTCTCCTTCAAACTCATTTTGAGTTTGAGTAAGAGAAATGTTCAAGATGATGACCCAATGGAGGAGCCAGAACCAAATTCATTGCCAAATCTAATCTCAACTTGGCATTTGACATCAACCATCAAGCCTACGCCGAAAATCAATGTTGTGAGTTTCTCACACAAAGACCTTCGTCACCAACTGCTCTTCAAATGAGGTATGAGTTTAGAATTTTTCATTGTTTGGTTTGCCATAGAATTGAATGTATTTGCTTGCATTTGTGAGGAAGGTTGACACTTCCTCATCATTTAATTATCATGCATCCTCACAAGAGTAAGTGTGGATATTGACTTTTGGATCTCCAAAAGGAAATCCCACCTTACTTGGAAAAATCTAAAACAAGTACCTAGAATCCTTTAAGCATTGTTTTGTAGACTTAGTCATTTTTGTCTAGGTTTAGAAAATAAAACTTTTGGGCATGACTTAATTGGTGAATTGGCATATAGAAACTTGGGCATAGCCATAATTTTTAATTGAGCTTCATGCATAGATGGTGTCACTAGATTTCAAACTCCTAGGAATAAGTGATATCCTTGCTCTAAAATTGAATTGCATTTTTTGGAGGAGTCACTAAATTTTAAATTCCTAGTGAAGTTCGGGAGGATAAAATTGAGAATCTTGTTTGTCATGGTCTAAATGATAAAATTTGCTCTTGAAAGCTAAGATGGTTAGAAACATTAAAGGATGTAGGGATCCATATAGTATATTTCTATCACATGCATTGCTACGAGTAGGAGCTTTAGAACATATGCAACATGAATTATCCAAAAAGCTCCACTCTTATCAATGAATAACACATTGATCATGGATACACTTGACATTGGAACCAATGCATCTTTGATTTTGTTCTTCCCCGTATGTACAAATGAAAGTTCGGTTACCTAACCCGAACGTTCATTTGTACAAGTATCGGGAGCTAACCATCCCTCTCTATTCAAGAGAGGAAGTTTGCAGGAGTAATATTACTATGCAGGCATTCAAAAAGCTGATTGTTGGGATCCCTAGAGGATCCCATTTCAACATCTCTTGGCCAAGGAGTAAATGAGGATGGTTACTACCTATCGGAAATTATGCCCGAAGGTCAATCATAACTATACGAGGCTAGAGATTTGAAATGGGAACCCTCCATGAGCAACCAATGGGCTGCCACGAATGGGTGAGAGCATTATGCTCTCAACTATTCTAAGCACTCATTCGATCTCAAGGGATTTGCCACCATCATTGGGTGCAAGTTGTTCCTATGTGGCTAGAAGGTATGTTGTACCTTACCTAAGGAACAAGTGATCATACCCAATGCATGTTGGGCACATGTCACTCCCTTATGGCAAAAAGATATGATACACCTTAGCCAAAGAATGACGAAACATACTCAATGTATGTTGAGTGCACGTCATTCCTTTGGATCTAAAGTTATCATTATCCTAGCCAAGGAATGACAAATCACAACCAACACATGGAGACCCTGATCTGCGGACGATCAACATCGAAAACACTCTATTCAACCACACTCATGGTGTCCATAGGAGGCAACACAACAATCAACACTCAACCCTCCATTGTCAAAGCCACGCTGCAACAAGGATAGGCCAACTCATGGCCTACCTCCGTCGTTAGGGTTTCAACCCCTATCACGGACCTTGATCAAGAATAAGCTTGGGGGAGGACCCCCACTTGAGGTAACTTGTATCACACCCACTGCATTTTATTTCAAATCATCCATTGCATATTTACTTTCCATTCATCCACCATACACCATGCATCTAAAAAAACATAAAAATAGGAACTTAGATTTGCTTTGCTTATCAAATAAAGATGTGCGGTAAGAATGATTTAGAATTCACATAGATGAAATGATGAATAGTTGATCTGTTTTATTGTTCCTAAGTTCCTAGTTTACAACTTGCTACTCTCCGAATATTGCTTAAATTGGCTAAAATTAACTTTGCCTTGATTTAAAAATTGTGGGTAGCAAAAGCTTAATCTACTTCTAGGTTGTTGGGAGATTTGAATTAGTAATAGGGCTGCTATTCCTATTTTGAAAGTGAAACTTAGATTTTCGGAGAAATTCTATCAAGATTTAAGTTTCCCTCATTTGATTGGAAATACCTACCAAAGTCATATGATATTCATACATAGACAACACCTTATGCATATGCTATTTGCTTTCACATTGAGCCTAGTCAAACTAGTATAGACCTATGTGAGAAATCATTCAATTCTTTTTGAATTCAAGACTTCACTTGCACATGCTATACTTCTACACTAGAAGGAAGCAAAATTCCATCATATCCACCATTCCACAATAAAAAGAGAAACTCCATGCTATTCATAGTTAGCACTCTCTTCAAGTTATTGCATAAAAAGGAGTAGAAGACATGGTTACAGAAAAAGAAAAAGAAAAGGCATGCTTATATCATAAGCATGAGAAAAAAAAAAGAAAAAATATGCTTACTCCATAAGCATCAAAAAAAAAGGTAGCCATGTTTCATCCTTGCAATAAAGAGAGTCCACATCGAAAGGAGTCATCTCAATGTTTCCACATCCACCTCCATTCCATCACACATGCACAAGTCTTGATTCAAAAGTTTGAATTGATTTCTCCTAAGGCTTGCTCTTTTGACTTAGCAGTATTATGTGTTGCAAATATGCCTACTTACTTTCCCTACCAAGCTCCACATACAAGCCATATTCAAAGAGTAGGAATAGTATAGGCATAATGCCTTGGTGAGGACATATTTCCACTATACACAAAGGAGTGATTGAGAGAATCAATTGAGGTACTTATAATCTAATTTCAATCTCTCTGGAAGTTAAGTGGAACTTGATATCTAGGCTATGCTTGCCCCATTTGCTGTTATATCTTTCAATGACCCATGAATAGGAGAAGGCATAACTCCCATAATGACTTAAGAAGGGTGAAGTACCATAGCCACTTTTTGCAATACTAGGTAGAGAATTTTGTTGTGCACTTGGTACTTTCGAAAGGTAAAACATTGTAGCAACTCCTGATCATCAACCTAAAGTCTTGACTTTGCTCGGGACGCAAAGGATAAGCTTGGGGGAGTTTGTTGACGGCTGTTATATACCAATTTCAGCTGTCAATATAACTCAATTATGTGAAGGGTTGATCATTTCTTGCACACATCACTTTCTACTTGACCTATTTCCACTTGTACTTGGAGAAATATGTGTATGCAGATATTTATACAGGAATTGAGGAAAAGTATGGGGAGCAATCCTATAAAATATCATCCCAGCCAATCAGGCGACGACATGTGGCACCACATGGATCAAATGGCCCACAAACAGAAGTATCTGAGGCCATCCAACGGTGTAGCACCAATATCAGTCAATGGGACCCACATAGAAGCCACCTAGAGGAAGTACAGGCCGTTTAGAGCCCTGACCAGGTCAGCCGAACCAGGGGGTCAGCCGACCTGGTCCTGGCGCCAAACGCGTTCAACTTCCACGTGTTGGCTCCTCCCGGCTCCCTAGAGTCAATGACGACTGATTCGCGCGCTTTTGGTGGTGGGAACCAACCTCAACACTAGTATAAATAGGACCTCATACCCCTCACTTCAACACACAGCACTTGGACATCATTCCATTGTATACACTATGTTCCATAGTCCTTAGAGGAGTTAGGATGTAGAGAGGAGAGCCTCTAGTCCCAAGTCCAAATTGGGAAAGGAGTAGAAGGAGTCTCTCTTCCCAATTCCACATTGGGAAAGTTATATCTCATATATTCCTTCTTGTATTTGTGACTTTGTGCTCAATAAAGATATTATCTTTAGTCTTCTTTTACACGTATACTTGGACAAAGCGTTTCTTGTTTGATTGTGGAGTCCATGTAAGTGGAAGGTATAGTCTTTATGATTGTACTCTCATGATCACATCTTATGGTCATAAACACTATAGACCCCTACTATAGTCTATGTAGTTATGATATGATTATGTTAATATGAATAACTATGTTATGCAATCAACATTGGTTCAACGATGATTTAGTCCGTTGCCTTAGGATAGCTTGTGCTGCAGCTCTTATGGTATTTGCTTAGTATGCTAGCATGGTGCTAGGGTATTTAAGTAGCATTGGATGTCTCGTAGACCCAGAGATTGAAGAGGTAGGCAGTAGGTGGTGACAGCCATATCTGTCCTTTGTAATCTTCCACGTTCGGCTATGCCACAGGCTCTTGGCGGGAGTCGCCCTAGTATTGCTAGGGGTAAGCCCGTGCCCGATGTGTTGAATAGCATTGCATAGGAATTCATCATTGACATGACCATTAGTATCTACCTTAGGCTATGTATATGTATTAGGAGCATTGTAGGAGCAACTCTCTAACTCTTAATCCAATCTCCCTCTAGGACCCATTTACCCTTTAGAATAGATTGCCTAGGTGTGTGTCACACTACCCCTATTATCAACTTACCCCCTGTCTAGATAATTGATTAGTATCCCATAGCTTGACCATAAGAGTAGTATATACTTTACTCCATTGCCATCCTTTGGGATAAATACGATACCCTTGGGAATACTCATAGGTGAAATGCTACAACGGTATCTTCTGTGCGCTTGCGGATCTCATCTCTTTACCGGAGATGATCTATGGTGTTAAGAAATACCAACAAGCATTTCTGGCGCCGTTGTCGGGGATGATTTGTTAGCATATCTTAGGAGCCGTCAACAAACAACTAAAGGAAGGAATGTTCATAAGTCAAACAAAGTATAGACAAGACATTCTCAAGAAATTTGGCATCGACAAAGTGAAGCCCATAAAGACTCCCATGGCAACAAATGGACACTTAGACCTTAATGAAGATGGACCTAACGTGGATCAAAAGGTATACCGCTTCATGATTGGTTCTCTACTTTACTTATGTGCATCTAGGCCCGATATCATGTTGAGTGTATGTATGTGTGCAAGATTTCAAGCCAATCCTAAGGAATGTCATTTGACAGCCGTAAAAGGATCTTGTGATATTTAGTTCATACACCCAACCTAGGCCTTTGGTATCCTAAAGGTTCAAAATTCAATCTCATTGGATACTCCGATGTAGAATATGTCTAATGCAAGGTGGATAGAAAAAGTACCTCTAGAACTTGCCAATTATTGGGTAGGTCCCTAGTTTCTTGGTCCTCTAAGAAGCAAAACTCCATTGCCTTGTCCATAGCCGAAGTAGAGTATGTTGCGGGCGGGAGTTGTTGTGCACAACTCCTTTGGATGCGACAAACTCTAAAGGACTACAGTTACAATATGAATCGTATTCCGCTCATTTGTGATAATGAGAGTGCGATTAAAATTGCACATAACCCTGTTGAGCACTCTAGGACCAAACACATTGGTATCCGGAATCAATTTTTTGAGAGACCATTCAATCAAAGGAGACATAGCCATTTCCCATGTCAAAACTGAGAAACAACTAGTCGATATATTCACCAAGCCACTTGATGAAAAACACTTTTGTGAGCTTTGAAATGAACTAAATATCATTGATGCTCGGAATGTGGCTTGAAATCTTGCATATCTGAATGCTAACTTCTTCAAAATCAAGATTTTCGAAGAAAACTCATCTTTACTTGATTTTTCCTGAAAACTATGTCAATTATTAGATCTTGATGAATTATAGTCATAGCTTGATTGTTGAGTGTTTATTGATCATGTTCATCAGGAATATTTGTGAATTTTTGTCCAAAAAATCTCTATTAGACACCTTCATATATATACGTAAGGTTTATATAAATATAGACTTCTCTGTCCAGGTTACCACGGACTAGTCTATGGTTACCCCAGACTAGTCTGCTCATGCAGACTAGTCCATGTTGTGCTGCAGGACCGAACTAGTCCGGTGTATAACTATGGACTAGTCCGGTATCCCGACGCCTTAACCTCTTGGGCAGGTGCAAATTCCTCTTCTTCCTCCTCACAATTCTGTCATTTTCTCTCTCCTCACTCAAGTGCTCCCAAGTTGGGCAGTTGCAATCTCTTACTTCATAATCACAATATATTTAAGTTGTCAATTGCTTTCCGTTGCATAGAGTACTAGAAGAAGAATTAAAGATTTACTTTAACATTCAAGTGCGCATATACCAGACTAGTCCGCATCGTAACGGACTATTCCAGCCTTCCTGTATTTGATCTCTTTGCTAAGTGTTTCAAGGATCAATAAAAATTCAAAAAGACTATTCACCCCCCCCCCCCCCCCCCCCCGCTCTAGGCTATATTAAGAGGGAGATGAAGAAGTTTACTCAAGACCAAGTGTACCACACCCAAGAGTTCATCAATGTGTTCAATGGGATCATCCCGTTGACCACATAGTTGGAGACATCTCCAAGGGGGTAATGACTCGCTCTCATATGGCTAATTTTTGTGCTCACTATTCCTTTGTGACTTCTTTGGAGCCATTTAAGGTTGAAGATGCCCTAAGAGATTCTGATTGGGTGATAGCCATGCAAGAGGAGCTCAACAACTTCAAGAGGAACAAAGTGTGGGAGCTCATGAGAAGACCTAATGTTAATGTGGTAGGCACCAAGTGGGTCTTCCACAACAAGCAAGATGAGCATGGTGTGGTAACAAGAAACAAAGCTAGACTTGTAGCCAAAGGATACTCTCAAGTCGAAGGTTTGAATTTCGATGAGACTTTTGCTCCCGTAGCTAGGCTTGAATCTATTCGCATATTATTGGCCTATGCTACTCACAATGATTTCAAGTTGTATCAAATGGACATGAAAAGTGTCTTCCTTAATGGACCGATCAAGGAGGAGGTGTATGTAGAGCAATCGCCTGGCTTTGAGGACGATAAGTATCCTAACCATGTCTTTAAGCTTCATAAAGCTTTCTACAGCCTCAAATGAGCTCATAGAGCTTGGTACGAGTGCCTTAGGGATTTTCTCATTGACAATGGTTTTAAGATAGGAAAGTCTGACTATACAATCTTTACTAAGAACATGGATGATGATTTATTTGTATGCCAAATTTATGTTGATGACATAATATTTGGTTCTACTAACCAATCTTTTTTTGAAGAGTTTAGCAAAATCATGACGGAAAGATTTGAGATGTCGATGATGGGAGAATTGAAGTTCTTTTTAGGTTTCCAAGTAAAACAACTCAGGGAAGGCACATTCATATGTCAAACCAAGTATACTCAAGACATCCTCAAGAAGTTTGACATGGAGAAAGCCAAGCCCATCAAGACGACAATGGCGATGAATGGGCATCTCGATCTCGACCAGGACGGCCCTAGCATCGACCGAAAGGTATACCATTCCATGATTAGATCACTCCTTTACCTTTGAGCATCTAGGCCTGATATTATGCTAAGTGTATGCATGTGTGCAAGGTTTCAAGCCACTCCTAAGGAGTGGCACTTGAAAGCCATAAAGAAAATCTTGCGCTATTTAGTTCATACACCTAACCTAGGGTTGTGGTATCCAAAAGGGTCCAAGTTTAATCTCATCGGATACTCTGATGCAGATTATGCCGGATGCAAAGTGGATAGGAAAAGTATCTTCGGGACTTACCAATTCTTGGGTAGGTCCCTAGTATCATGGTCATCCAAGAAACAAAATTTCATTGCCCTATCCACAGCCGAAGCGGAGTATGTCGCAGCCGGAAGTTGTTGTGCACAACTTCTTTGGATGTGACAAACTCTAAGGGATTATGGTTTCAATATGAACCATATTTCACTCCTATGCAACAATGAGAGTGCTATCAAGATTGCCCATAACCCCTTTGAACACTCTAGAACCAAACACATTGACATTCATCATTATTTCATTCATTACATCAAAGTATGTTTCTCGCAAACTCCAACCCAATGACTAGGTTATTTGATTCTGGAGCATCACATTAATTCATTGCATTAAAGTATGTTTCCAAGTATAGTTTGCCCATATCTCATATGAAGTATACTTTGTTGGTCAAATCTCCTGGAGGGGAGATGAGGACGAATATAGTATGTCCGAAAGTAAGCCTTAGAATTAGGGGGTAGACTTCTTTTCCAACCTTATTGTTTTGGATTCACTAGAATTGGACATAATACTTGGTATGAACCGGTTAAGGAAGCACAATGGGATAATTCAATGTGCCAAAAAAAACAGTGAAGCTGACAAATGAGGAAGGAGTTAGCATAGAATTTGAAGCATCTCAACACACACCAAAGCACGTGGAGCTAAATCAAATGGATGGTGCAGCAATAGAGGAGATCCTAGTGGCGCGTGAATTTACGGGTGTGTTTCCGGATGAGTTGTCAGGTATGCCACCTGATCGCGACATAGAGTTTGTTATTGATTTAATACTTGGAACTGCACCTATAGTTAAGAGGCCACATAAGATGCCCCCTATGGAGTTAGTGGAGCTCAAGAAGAAAATTCAAGAGCAGCAAGAGAAGGGTTTTATCCGCCCAAGCTCTTCACCTTGGGGAGCACTAGTGCTTTTTGTGGATAAGAAGGATGGGTCACAAAGGATGTGTGTGGATTACCGGGCTCTTAATGAGGTGACGATTAAGAACAAGTACACATTGCCCCGTATAGAGGATTTGTTTGATGAAATGAAGGGCGCCTGTGTTTTCTCCAAGATAGACTTGAGGTCAGGTTACTTTCAGATGAAGATTAGACAGTCGAACATACCCAAAACGGCTTTTCGAACACGGAATGGATCCTATGAGTACACCGTTATGTCTTTTGGATTGACGAATGCACCTGCATACTTTATGTGCCTCATGAATAAGGTTTTCATGGAGTACTTGGATAAATTCATTGTGGTGTTCATTGATGACATTATGATCTACTCGAGAAGAGAGGAGGAACATGAGGAGCATTTGAGGATCATATTGCAAAAATTGAGGGGGCACCAATTATATGCCAAATTCAGCAAGTGCTAGTTTTGGTTAAGGGAGGTGTCATTTTTGGGACATCATCTCCGGAGGGGGAGTATCGCTTGACCCAGGAAAAGTGAGAGATGTGCTAAAATGGGAGCTGCCACTGATTGTGAAGGAAATCCGGAGTTTTCTTGGAATGACTAGATATTACCGTCGGTTTATCAAGGATTTCTCCAAAATAGCCAAGCCCATGTCTGAATTATTAATGAATGGAAAAGCTTTCCAATGGACTCAAGCTTGTCAAAACAGTTTTGAGGAGTTAAAGAAGAGGTTAACCAACGCACCAGTGTTGGTATTGCCCGATGTGAGTAAAAGTTTTGATATTTATTGCGATGCATCAAGACAAGGGCTCGGATGTGTGCTCATGCAAGAAGGTCAAGTGGTAGCCTATGCATTGAGGCAATTAAAGAATCATGAGCAGAATTATCCTACGCATGATCTTGAACTTGCAGCCGTGGTGCATGCCTTGAAAATTTGGAGACATTACATTCTTGGTCATAGGTGTGAGATTTACACGGATCACAAGAGTCTCAAGTACATTTTCACATAAACAAACTTGAATTTGGGGAAACGAAGACGGTTGGAGCTCATCAAGGATTATGATGTGGGAATCAACTATCATCCACAGAAGGCTAATGTAGTGGCCGATGCTTTGAGTCGCAAAGGAGTAAGCCACCAACTCACGGTTCGAGAGTTGCCAACCGAGCTATGCAAGGAGTTTGAACGGTTGAATCTTGGATTTGTGAAAGAGATGGGGATAATGCAGTTAAATCTGACTTTGGAACAAGAAATTCGAGAAGGTCAAACAAAGGATAAGGAAATCCAAGAAATCAAGGAAAGGATCCAAGAAGGGAGAGAATGGAGGTTTGATGAAGATGACCATGGTACTCTATGGCTTGGGAAGAATTGTCATGCCTAATGTGAAGCATCTTCGCGGGTTGATATTGAAGGAGACACATGATCACCTTACTCAATTCATCCAGGCTTTACGAAGATGTACAAAGACATGAAAACTTGCTATTGGTGGGATAGGATGAAAAAGGACATAACTGAATATGTTGCTTTATGTGATGTGTGTCAACGAGTCAAAGCTGAACATCAAAGGCCAGCTGAACTATTGCAGCCATTGAAGATTTCGTAATGGAAGTGGGAAGAAATTGGAATGGACTTCATATTTGTATTATCGTGCACCCAGTCCGGTTATGACTCTATATGGGTGATTGTGGATCGGTTGACAAAATCAACTCATTTCATTCCCATCAGGACAATCTATACCACCGTGAAACTAGCAGAATTGTGTATGAAAATATCGTACGTTGACATGGAGTTCCAGAAAATAGTGTCTGATCGAGGTTCTCAATTTACCTCTAGGTTCTGGGAGAAACTGCATGAAGCTATGGGTACAACGTTAAATTTCAGCTCAGCATATCATCCACAAACCGATGGTCAAACTGAGAGGACAAACCAAATATTGGAAGATATGTTGAGAGCTTGTGCCTTGAAGCATGGACGTAACTGGGACAAAAGCTTGTCGTATGCTGAATTTTCCTACAATAACAGTTACCAAGCCAACTTGAAGATGTCGCCATAAGAAGCACTATATGGAAGGAAGTGTAGGACACCCTTGTTTTGGAAAGATACAAGAGAGAACCAAATATTTGGATCAAATGCAAGAAGCTGAAAAGCAAGTTCAGACAATCTACGAGAATTTGAGAGCTACTCAATCAAGACAAAAGGGCTACGCGGATAATAGGCGAAGAAACTTAGCTTTTGAAGTGGGAGACTTCGTATACCTCAAAGTATCACCTATGCGAGGTCATAAGCGGTTTAATGTCAAGGGCAAGTTGGCACCTCGCTATATTGGACCATTCAAGATTTTGGGCAAACGTGGAGAAGTGGCATATAAGTTGGAAATGCCAGCACATCTTTCTGATGTTCATGATGTGTTCCACATTTCTCAGCTCGAGAAGTGCTTAAGGGTATCGAAAGAACAAGTGCCAATGGAAGAACTGGAATTAGAGGGAGATTTGACTTACCCGAGCAATCGGTCAAGATTTTGAAGACCAAGGAGAGAGTCACAAGAAACAAGGTGATTCGATGGTGCAAAGTACACTGGAAGCATCATGCAGAATCGGAAGCAACTTGGGAGCTGGAGGATGAGAATTTCCTGATCTCTTTCCTTCTACGTCGAATCTTGAGGGTGAGATTCATTTTAAAGGGTGTAGGTTTGTAACACCCTCATTTTCATCCATCATGTATTGCATACATTCTTATACATATTTAACATTAAGCAACACAAAATTGAATAAGTTTAAAATGAATTAGAACCAAAACTGAAGTTAAAAGTCTGTGTCAGTGCGGACTTGTCAGGGCTAGACCCCGGACAAGTCCGATTTTGCCCCTGTTATTTTTCGTGTCCACTTTTGCTGCGGACTAGCTAAAATCGGTTCTGTTGTTCCCAAGACTTGTCCGTTATCGAGTGCAAACTAGTCTGATCTCCCCTATTGGAACTTTTTGGAGTTGTATGATAATTCTCCAATTTGGTCTGGTTTTCGAAAATTTGGACAAACCTCTGGACTTGTCCGGAACCATACTTGACCTTTTCGTTTTGCTCTCTGGTCCGGATTGGACTTGCCCGGATTTCCACCAGACTAGTCCGTTCTACTCTCTGTTCAATATCGGACTTGTCCGGCCACCTAGCGGACTAGTCCAATGTGCCCGACTTAGATCTATTTTCCCCCACGACAAGTTATTGGGTAATTGCCTTAAATGTGCCCAAGAACATCATGCCCAACCCCTGAGGAGCGCAAGTGGACCCCACCATGACCCCTACTCGTCCTCCGCCGCCTTAAAAACTCGAATTCCACCCAAACCCTACCACCTCCACTCTATATAAACACCCCAACACCCACCCTCTCATCTCTTTGCCACAGTTGAAGAAAACCCTAAACCTAGTTCGTGGGAGCCGCCATCGAGGAGAGAGGAGATCGCAGCCAGGAGGAGGAGGATAGGAGGATCAAGCAAGATCGATCTTCGTCAACTCATCAACATCATCGTCAATTCACCACCAACTCTTCACCATCAACCCAAGACGTCAAGATCCAAGTGTTGCACCCAATTCTCACCTTTGAACCCTTGGATTCGTGGTAAATACCTTAGATTCATCTTATCTACACAAATTATGGTTCTATATTAACTCAAATTATGCCCTAGTTGAAAATTTGCCATAAACCCGGACTTGTTTGGTCCCGGTGCGGACTAGTCCGATTTCCTTTCTGATCCAGAACAGACTTGTCCGGTTTCAGTGCGGACTAGTCTAATCTTCCTGTTCTGAAACTTCCTGGAACTTCTTTAATATCCTTCAAAACTTAATTGTGAATAGTTAGTAGGCTATGATATCAACCTAATAACATGCATTACCACATAATTGCATCAATCATGCATATCATGGCATATTGAGTAATATATGAGCATTTATTGATTGTAATGCTTGTTTTGTATGTTTGTTGCGCGAAATAGAAGGTGTTGCTCTAGAGGGTGTTGTCGAGGACCTCCAGCACTAGAACTTCGAAGCTTTTGATCCTAACCAACCTCAAGAGCAAGTCAAGTGTCTTTGATCATTTTGATCCTGTTTTTTAAATGGTTTGTTTGCAAAACTGCATGCTTGTGTCAAATTGATGGGAAACCCATGATAGGTGTTTACTAGTCTTGTTCGACCATCCTTGTCGCTAGGAATATATTGTAGAGAGTCAAAAAGGGTGTTTTTTTACCTTTTTTGCTTCGCTCTAATTAATTGGGATGGGAAAACAACCAAATGGCTTAATTATGAATTAATGAACTTATGGATGATGAGAATTATGAACATTACTAAATGGTAACATGGGACTCCGAAGATCTAAGCAAGCATGGTTTGTGGATTGAGTTGGAAGAAATGGTGGTTTTGCTTGCCTTGGATCTAAGGATTGGTCCATGCGAGAATAAGCGAGGACTACAGTGCCACCACAAGGCCAAGTATGGGTGCGGCTTAACCGATTAATTAGGTGTATTGCCAGCATTGTTCGGATCATTTGGAGAGTGGGGAATGGGAGTCGGTTGGGTTTCCAATAGTGGCAAAACTACCCTAGGATCCAAACAACACAAGAGGGGGTCCTTGGTTAGATATGCTCAGTTGGAGGCATTACTACCAGTGAAACTGTCGGAGTCTGGTTCCGGCAATTCTCCCGGTACTACTGTTAGTAGCCCGTGGAGTTTCTTAGTTCGGTTGGGGCGCGCGGAAATTCAGAACAAGATGGTGACTTGACGCGAGGATTTACGTGGTTCGGGCCGCCTGAGCGTAATACCCTACTCCACGGGTGTGTTGTTGTTGTATTGGGTGTATGAGAGCGTGAGCCAGAGAGAGGCCAAAAAAAGAAGGTCCTCCAGCCAGTCTCATCCTGTCTCCAATGCGTGTCCCCCTGTGTATCGCTCAGCCAGTCCTTTTATAGTACAAGGACTGGCCATTACATCATAAGCCTGGCCCGACATGTGGCCCTAGCGGTTACTGATGCTTAATACACAGTTAATGTACCTAATTCCCCTTAACAACGTGGTAATGCCCCTTAATGGTGGCGTTACTGGTATTAAGAGTCCTCCGATCGTGTGTCATTAAGATAGCATTAATGACACATAATCAGGTCTTGAAGTCTTTAATGTTCCTTGAGGGTCAGAGCCGTTGGAGGTCCACCAATCTGCCTGTTGAGGTTGAAGGTCTGGCGGTTGGACGTGTGTCAGCTCCAGAGCTTACCGTCTTGGACGAGTAGGTTCGGTGTTGTTGTACACGTGTCGGTACCAGAGCTTCCCTCTGTCGGGGGTTAGGTCCGAGGGTGCCACACAGGTATCTAGTCCGGAGCTTTCCCATGTATGGAATGTAGCTCCGGTTTTATGGTACACGTGGCAGCACTGGGACTAACCATAGGAGGGAGGCAGGTCTAGTTCTGAGTGACACGTGGGGCCTTCGGAGGTCTTCAACTCAGATAGGTGGAGTTCCTTTGCACTCTTCGTAGTTCCAAGGGGTATCCGGTACGCAGGGTACCGACAGTGGCCCTCTGGTCCCACCTTTGGGAGAGACATTTTGGGTTAAGTCATTCTGCCGGAGGTGGGTCCATCTTTTGATTTCTGCGCTGTGTCTTCAAGGGTTTTTGGATGTGTTGTTGAGGTGGCGGTTCGCAGTTAAACCATCGCCACGTGGCATCTTCAGGATGCGGCAGGTGAGATCTGCGCGTGCGGATCTTACGCGATTGAAGGTCACTGGTTCCCAATACGAAAACGGTATCGCTTCCGCGTGCGCTGTCAGGCCGCCGCCCTCAGGTTTCCCGCCTCTCATCATGACAACTATTTGTCTGGGGTAAGGACCTCGAGTTGATTGTCTGGGTGGCCCCGGGCCCCCTTGTCATTTGCAGGGTGAAATTTTTGAATTGTATCCTTGGCCCTTTTGCGGTTTTCATCCAAGCGTTGTGAGGGCTTACTTAAGAAGGAAAGCGCGCATGGTTTGGGGATTCCTTACGCCTTCATTTGAACTTGCGCTTGAATCCTCCAAACTTTTGCTTGCTTTTTCTCTCTTGCCCCGTCGTGCTGTGATGGAGTTGGGTCTCTGCAAGAGTCGTCTCACGACCGATGATGATTTGAAGAAGGTCCGGACCTACATGGGGTGGTCCAGTGACTCCTTCAACCACCTGGTCCGCTCCGACGAGCTCCCGTTCAAGAAGAAGCGCGACGGTGACATGGTGTACTTTTCTGTGTACGCCATGGTGGGACTAATCCCACCTTTCTCAACTTTCCTCTTGATGTTGTTAGACTTCTATAGTCTGCAGTTGTACCACCTTGGTCCCCACTCTATTCTTATTGTGTCAACATTTGTCCACTTCTGCGTATGTGGGTAGGTATTCCCCCCTGCGTCGAGCTCTTCCATACCTTCTTCACCATCCACACCACTGGCAAGAGTAACGAGTATCTTGGCTTCTACTATTTTCTGAAGCACAAGAAATACCCCTACAAATACTTGAGGTTGTTCCCTTCCGGCAAGTGGGACGACTGGAAGAAAGATTGGATTATCGTCACGGCAGAGGAGCACGAGAAGCTGGAGCTGCCTGAAGGTCTTCCCAATGTTGACACTGACGCCTGGAGTGAGGTTTCGGTGCTGTCAGAGGCCTTCAACCCTGCCTTGACCAGGATCCGCCAATGTGTGGAAGGAGGGGTGACCCCCCAGATGGTCTTCTGCAACTTTCTGGTCAACAGGTGGGCTTCGCTGAACAAGAGGGAGAAGCTCGCCTGGGCCCTCAACAGCGTGATGGATAATGACCGGATTGAAACCGGTCTGAAGTCCAATTTGGAAGGCTCTTCTTTGGAGCTTCATCTCAAGAAGTTTTAGCATATCGACGTCGAGGGCGACGACTTAACTCCACCGGCGGCTTTCCTCCCTTTGAACATGGAGGCGGAGTTCAGCAGGGTGCTCCGGAGGAAGATGCCGGTGCTTGACGACCTCGGCGAGGTAGAGAGGCGTCTGACCACCAGATTGCTGATCCCCAGAGCTTCCGAGGGTGGCCCTGCTTCTGCCCCGAGACCAAGAGCTGAAGTCATAGGCAAGGGCAAAGAGTTGGCGGAGCCCTCCAGTCGAAAGAGGAAGTTGAAGCTGATGGGAGGCCCGTCAGACCTGCTCCTTCCACAATAGATCCTTCTCCCCAGCGGGGGAGGTCTTCGACGATGATGACAACTCCAGCATCGGCGTCTCCCCGGAATGTCAGCTCCGCCCATGGGACTCCGGCGCCGGGGTCAGCTAAGGGCTCTAGGTCCTGCGGTCCTTCCCAGTCTAAGAAGGCCCCAACCAAGACACAGCTGACGGCGGCAGCAAGCTCCGAAGAGCCTTCCAGAGTTACTACCCTAGTTGCGACTGGGTCGGGCTCTGAGCGCCCGACGAAGAGGTTCTGCGCTAGCTGGAGCGGAAGTCTTCCAAGGTAAATTTGCTTTTTTTTACCTCAGTTGGTTATTTTTGTTGTAA
The DNA here is from genome assembly GCA_036927565.1 of Tuctoria greenei. Taxonomy (NCBI): domain Eukaryota; kingdom Viridiplantae; phylum Streptophyta; class Magnoliopsida; order Poales; family Poaceae; genus Tuctoria; species Tuctoria greenei. The sequence continues at coordinate 162,825,699 of JAYESD010000002.1, read as the reverse complement.
TCATATTTTGAGTTTCTTCATCCTTCATCCACAGGGTATCCAAAAAAGGGGTTGAAGCTTCGGTTCCTATGACAGCAGCTGATGCTGTACGGGCGGAGGCTCTGACTCCGATTCCGGCACTGCCCCAGGTGGTAACTGAGGTCACGGCAGCTTCAGCGCCAGCTGTCATGGTTCTTGACTCATCTCTCGAAGCTCCCGTGGTAGCGCCAAACCACGGGAATGAAGATGTATCAGCAGCACCAGCTCCGGAGGTAGAAGCTCCAGTTTTGGATGCTGTGATGACGAATGCTCTAGCCTCAGAGCCCGAGGTAGTTGCAGTTCCGTCCATTGAGCCGAATATTATTGAAGCCCCGACAGCGGAGCCAGTGGTTCATGAAGTTCTGGCACCTGATCCGGTTGTCGTGGAGGTGCCGGCACCCGAACCGGTGGAGGTTGAAGCACTGGCGCCTGAACCAGCAGTGGAGGAGGCACCAGCACTAGAGCCGGAGGTGGCCTCAGCTCCGGCCGAGTCTTCAATGCCTACCCCGGAGGTGGTAGTTCCGGAGGTACCCGTGCCTGAGCCAGGGTGCCAAGACGAAGCGATCGGTCCTCTGCCAGAGGGACCAGTTGCTGGTGACCTGGCAGCAGGATCTTCGGAGCCGACTTCGGAGGTAGAAGCTCCCGTTGCCGGACCATCATTGGCGACGACTGAGGCACTCCCGGAGGGCGGCCCTAGTGCCACGGAAGCTCAGGGGACCACTTTTGTAGAGTGGGGCACAATTTCTATTATGGAGAACCCACTGGAGTCAGTGGAGAGGACCCCGGCAGGTCTAGGGTCGATCCCCCTGTCGTTATCCATCGACAACGCCTGCTCCATCCTTCGTCAGGTCCAGCTCGCCTTTTATCATGACAGCAAGGCCCTAGAGGAGGAACGCCAAACCCTTAGGAGGTTGTGCGACTGGCTCCAATTCGAGACCAAACTGGCGCAAACAAGGCTGGCCGATGACAAGGAGAGGGTCAAGAGAAAGAAGGCCCGGATGGAGTATTGGGGCCATCTACTGGACAAGAGGGAAAGCATGGTGCGATCCCTCGACATTCAGTCCTGGGCTATACACGAACAAGCCATGGCTGCTAATGAAGCAGCGAATGATCACCAGGAGAAGCTCAGTACCATCCACGAAAGCCTCGTCAAGCGCTGGGAGGCTCTTGTGGAGCGAGAGAAAAAGCTTGAAGATGAAGAGCAAAAACTCCTGGAGCTGAGGGATGACCTCGTGAAGAGGGAGGAGGAGCTCACCCAAAGGCTAGCTCTGGGTGACAAGAGCCTTGCGGAGCGCACCCAAAAGCTGGAGGAGCGCTGTAAGAGCGAGGAGGAGAAGGCCTAGCAGCGGGGACAAGACCTTACCAAAAGGGAGGACAAAGTCGCTGCCAGGGAGAAGAAGGTGCGGGGCCGGGAGAAAGACCTGGTTGACCGCCAGAACAAGATCATTGTCCGGGAGAAGGAGCTTGCCAACCTTGAGAAGCAAGTTGGTGAGGGTATTTAGCAGCATGCCAAGGAGGTTGAGCGTCTTGCCCAGGAGGGTTCGGAGCTTGCGGCGGCCAAGATCCTTGGAAGAGATTCGAGGCTCAAGGGCTGCGGAGTCCCAACAAGTATGGGACTTCTTGGGCAAAGCTAATGACGCGCTGACGCCGCTGGGCTTTAGTCCCATGCGTCCGTACGTTCTGGAGCCGGAGCTGGACCATGCATTGAAGGCGTTGAGCTCGGCTAGCAACAAACTCAACAAGATGGGCGATGTCATCATGGAACAGTTGGAAACTGAAGGGAAATCCTGTGCGCAGAATGTCACAGAATACATGCTGACGTGCTACACAAGTCGGGATCCTCATTTCCCACTAGATCCAGTGCTTGAGGGTCCCATCGACGGAGAGGGAGATGCTGCCAAGACCAGCGTGTCGGAGGTTGCCCAGAAGGTTGCCTCGTTCTTCCGTAGAATTTAGGACTTTCTCCTTGTAGCTCCCATTTGTATCTTCTCTTCTTTTCTCCAATTTTGTAATCTCTTGTCTTCAGATGAATGAAATCCAAGAAATTTATGAATTTCATTTTTTGTCTTCAACCTTTGTCTCACTTGCTCCCCTGGTAGATGTACACAATTTGATTATGAACATGTACCAAATGGTTGTAGCATTTTGTTGAAGACTTGAGTGCTTCGAACTTGTAGAGTATAGGTCTGAAGTCGTCGACAGCAGGGGCCCCCTGAGGTTGCCGGAGCTTAGTAGCTCCGGCAGCGACCATTGTCAACACGTGGAGCGTCGACAGTTGGCCCTCTTGGGTTGTCGCAGCTTAGTAGCTCCGGCAGCGACCACTGTCAACATGTAGAGCGTCGACAGCAGACTCCATCGGGGTGTCCTTCTACCATATTTTCTTCACGTTGACGGCTGGCTCCCTGGACTTGTCAGAACTTGATAGCTCCGGCGACGCCTACTATCAATGTTTAAAACATCGACAACAGGCCACCTTAGTAGATGTCAAAGCTTTGATAGCTCCGACATCATCCACCATCATCATGAGATTTTTATTTTTCCTGCACACTGAACTCAAGAAAAACAGTAAAATCCATTTCTTATCTATAACTCGTTTGCGGCTTACTATTCCCGAAAGAAAGTTTTAGGTCGACAGCAATTCTATATACAATCAAGTGCATTCGTTTATTTTCTCCAGGTCCGATCGTTTTCTGGACTCACCTTACTCAGGTCTACCGAGGTGTTGGTAGAGTGGCGTACTTAGGGTGCAGGACCAGGCTAAGTCGATAGCACACTCCGAACCTAGATTGGCTTGGCGTTCAGGCGAGTAGGCCATTCAACAATGTTAAGACCCGAAAGAATTAACAATTCAACTTGAATTATACATGAATTGTTCGAGCTAAAGTTTCTTGAGAATTGCATAACTTTGTTATAGACAAGAAAGAGAAAAATAAAAAATAATGAGCTTGTACAAAATAAATGCATGTGGAGTCTGTTTTCTCATAATGATGTCTTTCATTATAGGTCCGGGGTACAGGGGAAACAAGTACAATCTTAGGATATGGAACTAGGCTAAGTGTGCTGCGTTTCTTGTTTGACCCAGGGTAACTAGCTACACTTTTAGTTCTGAGATAGTGTCAAGTGTTTCTTGAACTTTGCGGACCTTTTGGGAAAGGTCCGGCTGTCCTCCCGGAGCAGTTATCCGACTCTGTACAATGACGCTATAACATACATCATATGTAATTACAGACTCACCTCCATGATATTAAGTGTAGAACTTACGGAGGTGCTCAATGTTCCAAGGATTAGGGAGCGGTGTCCCATCCTCAGTTGTCAAGCGAACGCATCGGGGACGGGATACTTTGATCACTCGGAAGGGTCCTTCCCAGCTGGTGGAAAGTTTGTTTAACCCTTCACGAGTTTGTATTCTTCGTAGCACCAGATCGCCTACCTCGAGTTGTCGCTTATGCACATGCATTTGGTAATAGTGCCGGAGCGCTTGGCGGTATCGGGCATTTCGAATAGCTGCTCGGCACCTTCCCTCTTCAACGAGGTCAAGGTCTTCATGCCGGAGTTGGTCCTGCGTGGCTTCGTCGAAGGTCCGGACCCGGAGCGACCCCAAGGTGATTTCAGGAGGAAGGACTGCTTTAGCTCCGTACACCAGGAAGAAGGGTGTCTCTCCAATTGACTGGTTTGGAGTTGTCCTATTTGCCCACAAGGTGGGCAGAAGCTCTTCAATCCAGTTGGCTCCATGTTTTTTCAGGCGCTCATATGTGCACGTCTTGAGTCCTTTTAGGATTTTTGCATTTGCTCTCTCAGCTGGGCCATTGCCTATCGGGTGAGCCACGGAAGCGTAGCTGACTTGAATGCCAAGGTCTTCGCAATATCCTTGGAATGCAGAGCTTGTGAATTGGGTCCCGTTGTCAGTTATGATCTTATTTGGGACTCCAAATCTGCATACTATGGACTGCAAGAAATTGATAGCTGATTGCTTGTTTATTGTCACAACTGGAGTTGCTTCTGGCCACTTGGTGAACTTATCGATGGTGACATACAGGAACTTGTAACCTCCGACGGCTCCTGGGAAAGGTCTTAAAATATCCATATCCCACACGGCGAATGGCCATGTCGGAGGTATCATTTGTAGTGGTTGAGCTGGTGTGTGAATTTGCTTCGCATGGAACTGGCATGCTTCACATTTCTTCACTAGCTCGATTGCATCCTGGAGTGTTGTAGGCCAGTAAAAACCACGCCGGAAGGCTTTACCGACCAACGTGTGGGAAGACGCATGGTTCCCACACTCGCCTCCGTGGATTTCTGCAAGGATCTCGCAGCCTTCTTCCCTTGTAATGCACCGCATTAGGACGCCGTTGGCACCACGCCGGTAGAGATCCCCTTCTACCAGTGTGTATCTTTTAGTCAATCTGACTACCCGGTCAGCAGATACATTGTCTTCAGGAAGGATGTTGTCTTTCAAGTAGCTCCGGATCTCCGAGATCCATGCATCGGAGCTAACTTGAACTTCTGAGTCTTGCGTGCTGGGTTGCTCGGAGCTTCCTGCAGCACCTACGACCCTTGATGGACGCCATGGTAACAGGGCCATCGGGACCGCCAGCTTCGAGGTGATGGTCTCGCCCCCTTCACTCAGTTCGGAAGGCTGAGCTATTGGTCATGACAATCTCCGAATGAAGGTTCTGTCGGGAACCGGAGCTCCGGTTGAAGCTTTCATCAAGAGTTCGTCAGCTTCAGCATTGTTGAGACGCTGGACATGGCAAAGATCCAGGACTTCAAAATCCTTCTGAAGCTTCTGGACTTCAAGTAGATATGCAACTAGTTGAGGGTTGTTGCAGCAGCATTCACCTTTGACTTGTTTTATAACGAGTTGCGAATCACCCTTTACCAACAGCTGCTTGACACCATATGATAGTGCCACCTTGAGCCCATAGATTAACGCTTCATACTCCGCCATGTTGTTGGTCGCCTTGAAGTCAAGGTCAACCATGTATTTGACCTTCTCCCCAGTCGGAGCGAGGAGAAGGATTCCAGCCCCAACCCCCTACTTCTGCACGAAGCCGTCGAAGTAGAGAGTCCAGTGAGGCTCAGTGAAGACTGGAACCTTAGGTTCCGGCTTCTGCTCACTGGGGCCCCTAGGATTTGATGGAGAGGGGGTCCATTCCGCCATAAAGTCTACCAATGCTTGACACTTGATCGCTTGTCTTGGGACGAATTCAAGATCGAACTCGGCCAATTCCGCTGCCCACTTTGCAATGTTCCCAGTAGAGTTGGGGTTATGCAGGATTGCACGCAGTGGATAAGAGGTTACCACCGAAATCTTGTGAGCTTGGAAGTAGTGACGAAGCTTCCTAGAAGTGATAAGAACTGCGTAGAGCAGCTTATGCACCTCTAGGTACCGAGTCTTGGCGTCATGGAGTACCTCACTGATGAAGTACACTGGGCGTTGGACTATCCGGACCCTCCCGGAGGGGCCCAAAGCTTCCTCCTCATCAACCCGGACCCTCCCGGAGGGGTCCAGACCTTTTTCGGGGACCTCTCGGTTCTTGCTAGAATAACCTGTAGCTTCTTCTAAAGTGACCCGGATCTTCCCAGAAGGGTCCGGATCTTCTTGTTCAACAACAGCAACTCCTTCATTTGAAGGAGGTTGATCCTCTAGTGTCTCACCTCAAGGATTCGGGTCTGGGGGCTAGGTCCCAGACTCGCCTTCAGGTAGCTCCAGACCTTCCCGGAGGGGTTTGAATTCTTGAATTGGTGATGGTTCTGGTCTTTCCTCAACCAGGACCATGCTAACAACTTCGTCAGTTGCTGAAATATAAAGCAGAAGTGGCTCACCAGGGTTCGGAGCTACCAAAGTTGGTAGAGTGATGAGGAGCTGCTTCATCTCTTGGAATGCCTTTTCTGCTTCTTCAGACCATTGGAATGGTCCGGACTTCCTCAATAATTTGAAGAAGGGTAGTGCCCGTTCCGCCAGTCTTGAGATGAACCGGCTGAGGGCTGCTAGACATCCAGTCAGATTCTGGACATCCTTGATGCGACCTGGTGGCCGCATGTCTTTAATAGCTTTAATCTTCACCAGATTCGCCTCTATTCCTCGGTGGTTCACCAAGAATCCAAGAAGCTTTCCGGAGCTACCACAAAGACACACTTGTCTGAGTTCAGCTTTGTGCGTGTGATTCGCAACTTGTCGAAGACAGCTTGCAAGGTGTCAAGAAATGACTCCTTGTTCTTGATCTTGATGACGATGTCATCGACGTACACTTCCACTACATCTCTAATGAGCTCTCCAGAAGTTTTGTACATAGATCGCACAAACGTCGAAGCAGCGTTTTTGAGACCGAATGGCATGGCAGTGTAACAATACAATCCATCTACCGTGATGAAGGCAGTATGCTCTTTATCTTCCATAGACATTCTGATTTGATGATACCCAGAATATGCGTCTAGGAAACACAATAATTCACACCCGGAGGTGGAATCCACTATCTGATCTATTCTAGGTAGTGGAAATGGATCCTTTGGGCATGCCTTATTCAGTGTTGTGTAGTCGAAACACATCCGAAGCTTCCCGCTGGCCTTAGGTACAACGACAGGGTTTGCCAACCATTTTGGGTGGATGACTTCCCGGATGAATCCAGCTTCGAGCAACTTCTTCACTTCTTGACGTATGAAGTTTTGTCACTCTACTGATTGCTTCTGAGGCTTCTGATGTACAGGCTGAGCATCGGGATAAATCTTCAGATTGTGCTCAATCACCTCCCTAGGGATCCCAGACATTTGTGATGGTTGCCAGACAAACACGTCGACATTAGCCCTGAGGAAAGTGACAAGCGCGAGTTCCTATTTGTCGTTCAGACCTCCCAATATACAGGTGATCTGAGCAGCGTTGGAACCAATTTGTACGACTTTGACGGGAATGTCGGTGTAGCTGCTCGGTTGCACACGAGGTGCAGAGGTTGAGCCTTGATGACGAATGCTCGAGGGCTTCAGGGCTTGCTCCTTTCCAGATTCTTCCTCCTGCGTTGTAGCAAGCATGTGGAGTTCTTTCAGAGCAGTAACTCCAGCGGTGCGGTCTCCGCGGATCCGGAGAACACTTGAGGGAGTTGGCATCTTTAACACCAAGTAGCCATAATGAGCAGAAGCCATGAATTTGTACAAAGCTGTCCTGCCCAAGATGGCGTTGAATGGTAAGTTGATCCGCGCTACGTCGAAGACCAACATCTCGGTCCTATAATTCTCCCTAGTTCCGAAGGTCACCGGGAGAGTAATGACACCGAGTGGAGTTATGGCCCCCAGACCTACTCTGAAGAAAGGTCAGGAGGGGCGAAGATCTGAAGGTCGGAGCTGAAGCTTGATGAAGACTTCAAATCTTATGAGGTTCAGCCCCGAACCTCCGTCCACCATTACATGGTGGAGTTGGATGTTATTGATGGTCGGAGATACCATCAGCGGAAGTTGACCAGCTCCGATCATGTTCTGAGGGCAGTCCAAAGCATCGAAGGTGATGGCAGTATCCATCCACTTCCGATGAGGCTTTGCCCTGGCGGTGGGAGCTACAAAGGCCATGTCCCGCTGCATTGTCTTGAGGACACGGCAAGAAGTGATATCCCACGAACCACCAAAGATGGTATTTATGGTCTTCCGACGCTCGTTGTCAGAGACTTCGGAGTCTTTGTCAACGAAGGTGTAAACAGCCTTCAAGACCTTTTTGGGGTCCTGAAAGCATAACTTCTCTTCAGCCGGAGCTTCGTCGACTTTTTGTTTTCCTTCCCTTTGACAGAAAGGAGCTTCTTCCCGGCGCTTGTTGTAGCGCTCGGCCAGGTTCTGGACCTCTTGGCAGTTTTCCAGGTTGTGGCTGTCTGTCTTGTGTATGGAATACCACATTTTGGAGCTGCCACCATCTACAAACAACGGTCGAGGTCGTTTCTCGGGGCGTGGCCCCCGGCTGCCCGGAGTTGCTGCAGCAGCGGCAGTAGGTGTGCCGACCGACGGCTTCTTCTTGCTGTTGGACTTTTTCTTCTTTTTGCAACTCCCAGAGGTAATAGCTTCACTCTTGGAGGATTTTTTATTGTCCTCCAGAGATGGTTTGGAGTGCATTTCACCGTCCTCCACAGCCTTGACACACTTGTCTGCCAAGCTGAAGAGTTCCGTGACGCTGGTGACTTCCTTGGTCACCAGCTTCTCCAGCATTTTCTTATCTCGAACGCCCTGTCTGAATGCTACAATAACAGAAGCGCTTGAGATAGAAGGAATGGTATTTCGTACCTGGGAGAACCTCTGGATGAAAGATCGCAAAGACTCTCCCCCTTTTTGCTTGACAGCAAAAAGATCCAGTTTCGTGCCTGGTCGGGTGTAAGAGCTCTCCAAATTGGCGGTGAATTGTTGGCACAACTCCTCCCAATTGTTGATGGAGTCAAGCGAAAGGCTCATGAACCAAGGCCTGGCGGTCTCGGTCAAAGCCACAAGCAAATAATTGGCCATCACGACCTCATTTCCCCCAGCCGCAAGGATAGCGGTGGAGTAGATTTGAAGAAATTCGGCGGGATTGACAGTCCTGTCAAATTTCTACGGCAGGTGAGGCCGGAACTTCTGCGGCCATCTAACCATGCATTGGTGCATGGCCAAGGCTAAAAAGCCTCCTCCTGCTTCCACAGGAGCAGGACTGTCCCGAGCCTCTCGCCTCTTGCGAGCGCGCTCGATGTGGACGCGGCCGTCCTGTTGCCGGTAATGACGATCAAGCTCCGCCCGGAGGTCGTGAGTCGAAAGCCTTGTTATTATGTGAGTACGTCGCGTCCTGGAAGGCAACAACATCGCCTGTTGAGATGCAACACGCCTCCCGTGCTGCGAAGCTTGCGGACCGAGTCTACCCGACAAGGTCCGACGCTACGATGGGGCCCGCCCCGAGGGGGGGGGACCTTGATTGCTGATGCGATCAGCTGCTGCTGCAACCATATGATCCACATCAGCTCTCCACTGCTCCATCGCACCCTGGGGTGCTCTTGGAGGCGGTGGACGTTGGAGAAGAGCACGCGCATCATTAAGCACGTGTTCGGGGTTATTGTTCTCCGATGCAGTGATCGATGCAGACGCCCCATCTCGACGTCCAGCTTGATTCGTCGGAGCAGATGGTGGTGGTGTTGGCATGACTCCTGCTGGGGCTACGGCACCTGTTGGCTACTGCATGTTGGAGGGATTGCCTCCAGCAGGTTGCTCAGCGTGGTTACTATTGGATGATCCAGCAGCAGAATTCACCATCTTTGAATCTCAGGCGCCCCCCTACCTGGCGCGCCAACTGTCGGAGTCTGGTTCCGGCAATTCTCCCGGTACTACTGTTAGTAGCCCGTGGAGCTTCTTAGTTCAGTTGGGGCGCGCGGAAATTCAGAACAAGATGGTGACATGACGCGAGGATTTACGTGGTTCGAGCCGCCTGAGCATAGTACCCTACTCCACGGGTGTGTTGTTGTTGTTGTATTGGGTGTATGAGAGCGTGAGCTAGAGAGAGGCCAAAAAAAGAAGGTCCTCCAACCAGTCTCAGCCTGTCTCTAGCGCGTGTCCCCCTGTGTATCGCTCGGCCAGTCCTTTTATAGTACAAGGACTGGCCGTTACATCATAAGTCTGGCCCGACATGTGGCCCTAGAGATTATTGATGCTTAATACATAATTAATGTACTTAATTCCCCTTAACAACGTGGTAATGCTCCTTAATGGTGGCGTTACTGGTATTAAGAGTCCTACGATCATGTGTCATTAAGATAGCATTAATGACACATAATCAGGTCCTGAAGTCTTTAATGTTCCTTGAGGGTCTGAGCCGTTGGAGGTCCGCCAATCTGCCTGTTGAGGTTGAAGGTCCGGCGGTTGGACGCGTGGCAGCTCCAGAGCTTACCGTCTTGGACGAGTAGGTTCGGTGTTGTTGTACATGTGTCGGTACCGGAGCTTCCCTCTGTCGGGGGTTAGGTCCGGGGGTGCCACATAGGTATCTAGTCTGGAGCTTTCCCATGTATGGAATGTAGCTCCGGTTTTATGATACACGTGGTGGCACTGGGACTAACCATAGGAGAGAGGCAGGTCTGGTTTCGAGTGACACATGGGGGCTTCGGAGGTCTTCAACTCAGATAGGTGGAGTTCCTTTGCACTCTTCGCAGTTCCAAGGGGTATCAAGTACGTATGGTATCGACAGGAACCTTAGTGGGTCTGAATATGTTGGTAGTCCTTTTGTAAAGGCTATTTTGTTATCTCTTGCTCATACACTTAAAGAAGTGTAATTGGCATAAAAGAGGTTTCTTTAGTCACGGACGGGTGAAAAAATTACAAACTTGTGGGTAAAGTGGTACAACCTTTGCAGAGTGTTAAAAGCTATCATGATAGCCGTACTCCCGGTTAAGAGCATCTGGATGACCTACATGATTAGAGTTGAAACTGGGAATTGGGATGGTTTGGTTATGGTTATGGATTGGATGGTGATAAATGGATATGGTTAATGATGATGGTAAGAAAATGGCATATGGATGGATAATGAATGATGGATAGGAATTAATATGTTATTGGGATGATGGGATTATTTCACATAGACATTGTAGGATGCTTTTCATATGTTTTAAATGTACTTTTCAGCTACTAGACAATATTTATTATCATTCCTTGTTTAAGCTACATGTCATTATTTTCCCACACTTGCCGAGTACGACAAGTGCTCACCCTTGCATTTCCCCCCACCAACAGTTTCAGATGATGTTTGGGAGTACCCAGAGGATAATGCGGAGTACTAGGTTGTGTGCTGTCATCGACTTGTGAAAGTGCATCTAGGACTCCCTTGTGGGTTTTGGATGATTTATGACAAGCAATTGGGATCCTAACTCTTTTGTTGAGATGAATGCAGAAAAATGATGAAAGATGAGCAAAGTGCCAAAAAGAGGAAATTGAGAAGGAAAATGGATTTGAGCTCAAGGAGAAGAAACTAGTAGTTTAGTATGTGTGGAGTGTGTTAAGGAAACACACCCAAGAGCTCAATCTCATTTAATCACACACACACATGCACAAAGCTATACAGGACCGGACTAGTCCGGTCTCCACCGGACTAGTCCGATATCACATTCTGCACAAGATCGGACAAGTCCGGTCATCACCGGACTAGTCCGATAATTCTTCTGTTCCACTTCGGACTAGTCCTCCCCAGTGCGGACTAGTCCTCAACACAATGCACAAGTCACTAGATCGGACAAGTCCGGTCTCCACCGGACTAGTCCGATATCCTTTCTGATCCACTTCGGACAAGTCCGGTGTTTACACGGACTAGTCCGATATACACACTGATCTAAATCGGACAAGTCCTCCAAGTGCGGACTTGTCATCCTAAACACTAAAGGTTTCACAGGTCCGGACCAGTCCGATGACAATCGGACTAGTCCGAAGTTTTCCAGCAGTGAAATCGGACAAGTCCGTTTTCAAACGGACTAGTCCGATATTCCTGGACACTTAGGGTTTGCTTCTCACAGCACACCGGACTAGTCCGGTCACCACCACGGACTAGTCCGAATTTTCTGAACCCTAACGGTAACTTCCAGAAACCCCTTATAAATAGAGGTGCACGGCCCACTTTCAAACACTCTCGAACCCTAGCGCCGTCACACCTCCCAAGAGCCTCAAAAACTACTTCTCTCCACAAAACCAAGTGCTAAATTGATCACTACATTGAAGATCACTTGTAGATCATTGGAGAGGGCACTTGATACGCGATTGAGCTCTTGGTTTGAATCTCTAACACACTCTTGCATCTCAGTTTGTATATTTTGAAGTGTGTTATTGGTGGTCTTGAATCTTGTAATCAAGGGAGCACTCAACTTGTGAGTTCGCCCCTTAAACTCGGTGATTTACCCCTGTGTGATTAGTGGAAGAGGATTGGCCTTCGTGGCGATCCGAACGAGGGAAGGGTTAGTGAAGACCCGGCCCTTTTGTGGGCTCCTCAACGTGGACGTAGGCTGCCTTCGTGGTAACCGAACCACGGGATAAATCTTGTGTCTTTCATTTGTGTTCTTTATTCTAGTTGATCAACATTATCTAGGGTTTGATTAGATTTGTTGAATACAAAGTTAATAGTTGAAATAAAGTCATATTCTTAATAGAATCTGTTACACAACTATTGAACTGATCACAAAGTTTATATTTCCGCTGCAAAAGTCAACAAACAATCAAATTGACCTAACTTGATCAACCTAGCCCGTAAAATCCGGACTAGTCCGCACTTTACCGGACTAGTCCGTTATATCTGTTTTTGATCTCGTTGTTGAAGTGTTACAGGAACCGATAAAATTCAAGAAGGCCTATTCACCCCCCCTCTAGGCCAACATTCAATTGGTATCAGAGCAAGGTTCTTCAAGAAAGAGTGCAACCGCTCGAAGAGATCATGTCGGACATGAAGGAAGTCCAAAAGATCAACAACCAGGAAGAGATGAACAATGACAAGCATCAAAAGCTTGAGAAGTATCTCGAAGCCATTCAAGACTTTGACGATGATGATGAGGAGACATTGGAGCTGAAAGCTCTCCTTAGAAAGAAAGCGCTTTCCAAAGGGAAAGCCAAAGTTGAAGAAAAGAAGAAGGGGAGTAGTCACACCGACTACTCCCGATATCCTTTTAATTATGACCGTTTAAATTCTAACAGCAATCACTATCTATCCATTCCCCTTGGAAAAGCCCCACACTTCGATGGGAGTGACTACTCTATGTGGAGGCAAAACATGAAGATGCACTTGATTTCCCTTAACCCAAGTTTATGGCATATTGTGTGCACAGGAATCAATATCCCAGATGACGACGAAGAGCTCACGCCAAGTCAAGAGCAAGCCATCCACAGGAATGCACAAGCCGCAGCCGTCATCACCTCATCTCTAAGTCGAGATGAATTCACAAAGGTGGACGGATTAGAAATTGCCAAAGAAATCTGGGATACCCTACAAACAGCGCATGAAGGTGACAGACATGTGAGGGAAGCCAAGATTGAAATGATTGAGGGCGAACTAGGAAGGTTCGCGATTGAGGAAGATGAGTCACCCCAGGACATGTACAACAGACTGAAGACTCTCGTGAACAAGGTTCGATCATATGGGAGCAGAAAGTGGAATGATCACGAGGTTGTAAAGCTCATCCTTAGAGCTTTCATGCCTCGCAATGTTACACTTTGCTCTATGATCCGAGAGAGTCCGGGGTACAAGAAAATGACTCCTGATGAACTGCTTGGCAAGATCATTAACTTTGAGATGATGGAGAAGCAAGCCAAGCACGTAAAAGAAATAGCCGACCTCACATCGGCCAAGAAGAAGGGAGTTGCCCTAAAGTCCTCACTCAAGCCTTTATCCAAAGAAGCAAGAGAAGCACAGCTTGAGGAGGACAGCGATAATGAAAGCAGCGAGCTAGATGAAGAAGATATGATTTTGTTCATGAAGAAGTTTAAGAGAATTATGAAGAAAAGACAAGGAACAAAATCAAATGAAGCAAAATACAAAGAAAGGACGAAGCCAAAGATGAGGCGGGCGTGCTATAACTGTGGTGAATACAACCACTTTATAGTCGACTGCCCGTATGAGGACAATAAGAAGAAGAACAAAGAGTCCAAGCCTCAAGCAAAGAAGTTCTTCAAGAAGAAGAAACAAGCTGAACAAGCACACATTGGAAAGGAATGGGACTCAAACGATGAGTCTTCATCGTCCGATGAAGAAGAATTGGCTAGCATAGCCATCGAGAGCGTGTCCAAGAAACCCACACTCTTTCCCACGCTCGGTGCAAAGAAGGCAAATGGGACTTGCCTCATGGCTAAGGAAGGTAAACGCAAGGTAAATATCAAAACTCCTTCCTTACATTCTTATTCAAGTGATGATGATTTAGATAGTGATGAAGATATGCTAGCTGGCTTAGATAGAAAAACTGCTGCAAAAATGAAATTCTTGCTTAACCAACTTGTTGAGAAGGAAGAGCTAATCGATCGTCAAGAAGACATGATTATCTCCCAAAAGGAGAAGCATGTGGAACTTGACAATCTTCTAGTTCATGAAAAGGAAAGAAGCCACTCACTAGAGCTTGAGCTAGCTTCAAGCAAGAAAACTTGCTTGGAGCTAACCAACTCAAATGTAGCAATCAAGGACCAACTTGATGACCTGATCGAGGTCAACAAGATCCTTGAAGTGCAAATTGAGTCACTCAAGCTTAGTGAACCCTCCTCCTCTTCAAGCCTACCTTCTCAATCCACTTCAAGTAATAATACTCATATCTGCAAATGTGAAAAGATAAACACCAGGTTGAAAGAAAAGTCCACCTCCACAAAGGACAAAAACCCTACCCAATGTGTAATATTTGACAAGGAAAGGATCAACTATGCACGTAGTGCATATTTGGTCCAAAGACCTCCAAATGTCAAGTATGGCATTGGTTATTCCTATGATGGAAAGCAAAGAGCTGGAAATCATAAGAATAACAAGGGAAAGATTACCTTTGTGAGAGGAGGACCCTCACAACCCGGCAGCACGAAAACTAAAAATCTGAACTCTCATGAAAACCGGACTAGTCCGGTTGTGGTCCGGACAAGTCCGGTCATCCGGACAAGTCCGGTCACACAGACTAGTCCGACCAATAATCAGCAACAACTCCTGTTTAAAACCTTTGATGCTTCATATGTATTAATGAGAAACAATATTGGTAAAGTATATGCTTATTATGCTGGGCCACACCATGGGAACACAAAATCCCATGTGTGGGTGCCCAAATGTATTGTCACTAACCTCCAAGGACCCAAGCAAGCTTGGGTACCTAAAACCAAGGCGTAACTTGTTTCTGCAGGCCTACTCCTCCGGTGGATCCAAATGGGTGCTAGACAGTGGATGCACAAACCACATGACCGGAGAAAGGAGGATGTTTGTGGAGTATGAAGTGAACGAGGACCCAAATGAAGGGATCTACTTTGGAGACAACAGTCAAGGGAGGGTCCTCGGTACCGGTAAAATAGCCATATCCGCTGAACATACTCTTTCACATGTTTTGCACGTTGAATCTTTAGATTATAACCTGCTGTCCATATCTCAATTGTGCGACAAGGGTTATAATTGCCTGTTTACTAACGAGGGTGTGATCGTCTCAAGAAGGAGCGATGGTTCTATTGCATTCAAGGGTATGTTGAAGGGAAAGCTTTACCTTGTTGACTTCAACAAAGATAAAGCCGAACTCGACACATGCTTGATTGCAAAGACCAACATGGGTTGGCTGTGGCATAGACGGCTGGCACATGTTGGTATGAGGAACCTTCAAAAACTCCTCAAGGGCGATCACATCCGAGGTTTGAAAGATGTTGTGTTTGAGAAAAACAGGCCATGTAGCGCGTGCCAAGCAGGGAAACAAGTTGGAGCACAGCATCCTGCGAAGAACATCATGACCACAACAAGACCGCTCGAACTACTTCATATGGACTTGTTTGGTCCAATTGCTTACATAAGCATCGGCGGTAACAAGTATGGTTTAGTTGTTGTTGATGATTTTTCCCGCTTCACTTGGGTGTTCTTTTTGCATGAAAAATCAGAAACACAAGGGACACTCAAGAAGTTCTTCAAGCGAGCACAAAACGAATTTTCATTACAAATCAAGAGTATCCGGAGTGACAATGGCACGGAGTTCAAAAACATACAAGTGGAGGAGTACCTTGATGAAGAAGGAATCAAGCACGAATTTTCAGCACCATACTCCCCACAACAAAATGGAGTTGCCGAAAGGAAGAACCGCACGCTCATAGAAATGGCAAGAACTATGCTCAATGAATACAAGACTTCGGACCGATTTTGGGCGGAAGCAATCAACACAGCTTGCCACGCCACAAATCGCCTCTATCTTCATCGACTACTAAAGAAGACCCCCTATGAGCTACTCACCGGTAACAAACCGAACATTTCATATTTTCGAGTTTTTGGTTCTCCTTGCTATATTTTAAACAAGAAGCCCAGGACTTCAAAGTTCGCTTCGAAGTCCGATGAAGGTTTCTTGCTTGGCTATGATTCGAACACTTACGCCTATCGTGTCTTCAACAAGTCCTCCGGACTTGTTGAAGTGGCACGTGACGTAGTGTTCGATGAAACTAATGGCTCCCAAAAGGAGCAAGTTGATCAATGTGAATTAGGTAAAGAAGAAGCCCCCTATCAAGCATTGAAGAGAATGGCTCTAGGCGAAGTACGACCACAAGAGTCAACGTCTCAAATACAAGATGAAAGTGAACCACAAGATGAAATCAACCATCAAGGGGGAGCCTCAATACAAGATCAACCACAGGAGTACGAACGTAATGAACAAATCAACGAGGACAACAACTCAGGGGGAGAAGAAGATGATCACCAACACACGACTCCCCAAGTACCACACCCAAGAGTACACCAATGCATTCAAAGGGATCACCCGATCGACAACATCATCGGCGACATCCAAAAGGGAGTAACCACTAGATCTCGCATAGCAAATTTTTGTGAACATTACTCGTTTGTCTCCTTTTTGGAACCCCGCAGGACTGAGGATGCATTGAAGGATCCGGACTGGGTAGTGGCGATGCAAGAAGAATTGAACAATTTCAAGAGAAACGAGGTCTGGGAACTTGTGGCAAGACCCAATGCAAATGTTGTAGGCACCAAGTGGGTCTTCCGCAACAAGCAAGACGAACACGGTGTGGTAACAAGAAACAAGGCACGACTTGTGGCCAAAGGTTACTCACAAGTCGAAGGTTTGGATTTCGATGAAACTTTTGCTCCAGTAGCTAGGCTTGAATCAATTAGAATATTACTTGCATATGCTACTCACCATGATTTCAAGCTGTATCAAATGGACGTGAAAAGCGCCTTCCTCAACGGACCGATCAAGGAGGAGGTGTACGTGGAGCAACCACCCGGGTTTGAAGACGAAGAGTTCCCCGATCACGTGTATAAACTGCGTAAGGCTCTCTATGGCCTCAAACAAGCTCCTAGAGCTTGGTATGAGTGCCTTAGAGATTTTTTAATAGATAATGGTTTTCAAATTGGCAAAGTTGACTATACGTTATTCACAAAAAATCTGGATAATGATCTTTTTATTTGCCAAATATATGTTGATGATATAATTTTTGGGTCAACTAACCAATCCTTCTGTGAAGAGTTTAGCAAAATTATGACAGAGAGATTCGAAATGTCGATGATGGGAGAATTGAAGTACTTCTTGGGATTCCAAGTGCGACAACAAAGGGAAGGAACTTTTATAAGCCAAACCAAGTACACGCAGGACATCCTCAAGAAGTTTGGCATGGACAAAGCAAAGCCGATAAAGACTCCCATGGCAACGAATGGGCACTTGGACCTCAATGAAGATGGAACGAGCGTCGACCAAAAGGTATATCGCTCCATGATTGGATCTTTACTATATTTATGTGCATCTAGGCCAGACATCATGTTGAGTGTTTGCTTGTGTGCAAGATTTCAAGCCAACCCCAAGGAATGTCATTTGACAGCCGTTAAGAGAATCTTAAGATATTTAGTTCATACACCCAACCTTGGTCTTTGGTACCCAAAAGGCTCAAAATTCAATCTCATTGGGTATTCCGATGCAGATTATGCCGGGTGCAAAGTAGATAGAAAAAGTACTTCCGGCACTTGCCAATTTCTAGGAAGATCCTTAGTTTCTTGGTCATCCAAGAAACAGAATTCCATTGCATTATCCACAGCCGAAGCGGAGTATGTTGCAGCCGGGAGTTGTTGTGCACAACTTCTTTGGATGCGACAAACTCTAAGGGATTATGGTTACAATATGAACCATATTCCTCTCCTTTGTGATAATGAGAGTGCCATTAAAATAGCACACAATCCAGTTGAGCACTCTAGAACAAAACATATAGACATAAGACACCACTTCTTGAGAGACCATTCCATGAAAGGAGACATATCCATCTCTCATGTCAACACCCAAAAACAATTAGCCGACATATTCACCAAGCCACTTGATGAAAAACGCTTTTGTGAACTCCGAAATGAGCTAAATGTTCTTGATTCTCGGAGTGTGGCTTGAAAAGTTGCATACCTGTATGTTTCTTCAAAATTTTGATTGAATTGTGAAAATCATCCCTCTTCACTTTTCTCTCGAAAACTATGTCAATTATTAGATCTTGATGAATTTTGATCATAGTATGATTGTTGTTTGCTTACTGGTCAAATTCATCAAGATTATTTGAATTGTTTTGTCTCTCTAATCTCTTATATTGAACCTTCAAATATATATGAATGGGCTATGCATTTCTCTCCTGGTGACCACGGACAAGTCCGTGGTTACCCGGACTAGTCCGCCCATTGCAGACTTGTCCGCAGAGTGCCGGTTAGGCCGGACTAGTCCGACAGACCACGGACTAGTCCGATATAAGTCTCTGGACGACTTCGGACTAGTCCGGTCTTGTCCGGACTTGTCCGATTTTTCGTGTCCTTAACCCTAGCCGCCACCAAACCCTAATTCATTCACTCTCACACTCGCCCCAAGCATTCTCTCTCTTGCGCTCGAGCTCCCAAGGCAAATACTCGATTCCTCCGTCGAAAAGCCTCAAACTTGGGCGGAGATCAAGCTTGAAGACTCGGGGATTGAAGTTAGCGGACAAGTCCGGCCTCCAACCCCCAAAATCTCAAGCCTCCTTCGATTTCTTGGTAAATTTTCTTCAAACCCTAAGAAATCGCAAATTTCTCCATTGCTTATCGTTTGGCCTAGCATTCTTCACTAGTTACATGTCCAATAGATGTACTACGTGTATGCTAGACTATTTTTGGCTTAGGGATCAAATTTTACCCAATCTGTTAGGTTTTTGCGGATGAACACCGGACTAGTCCGGTCCAGGAACGGACAAGTCCGGTCCACCGGACTAGTCCGTGCCTGTGCACCGGACAAGTCCGTTGTTTCTGAACCAAAACCTAATTCCTTCATTCCCTAATGCCTTCCATTGCCATATTATCTCACCAATACCTTGTATAACCTGTATTTTACCTTGATCACTCATTCTCAGATCATGTCGAGCTCTGACTACGAAATGTCCGATTTTGAGTCCGAGGTGGCACCTCGGCCCTCGGCGGGTCTTGGCAAGAAACGCCAAGAGAAACCCTCCGAGCCAGCTCCCTCACCTCCCCAAGTCAGAAGGAAAGTGTGTGTGAAGAAAGCTGCATCGAAGGCCGGCACCTCCTCAAGTGGCCTTCGACAAACCAAAGGAAAGGGCAAAGGAGTTGCCACAGGGCCGGTTGGGCCCCTCAAGCTGCATGCCCCCAGAGAAGGGGCCCGGGACCCAAATGAAGAGAAGTTCACTGGCAAGGGCAGCGAGGTGGCTGCTAAGCTGCGAGGGGTAGACTGCTATGCAAGATCCAAGCAAGCAGCAGATGGCAGATTTTGGTCCAATTTCTACTCGGACTTCTACAAATTGGTCTATTTGCCTATGAAGACCCCAGTGGTGCGCAGTCAATGGATTGACTGGGCCCACCTGGAGAAGAAGAAGTGTGCAGCCTTTGATGAGGTTATTGCAGCTGCTGAGAAACACGGACTGAAGGACTTGTTTGCCTTCAGATATAACTGGAATGATGAAGTGATTGCACAGTTTTATGCAACGTGCCACTTCTCCAGTGAAGACGAGGAAAGTGTGACTTGGATGACTCATGGATCCAAGTACTCAATTACTCAAGAAGAGTTTGCCAGTTTGCTGCACCTTGAGTCTGGAGGACATGACCACCTCATTATCCACAACATAGGGGTCATTGAGAGGGACAGGATGAAGTACATGTATGAGCCCAACTCCAAGTATGTCCCTCCCTCTACCAAGAATATGAAGCCTTTCTTTGTTGTGCTCAATAGAGTCCTCCGGAAGACAATAGCCCCCAAGGATGGGGATGCAGGGAGTGTACAAGGCTACCTCCGGACCCTGATGAGGGTCATAAGCAAGGACAGAAAGTTTGATGTGGCTGACTATATCTGGAATGATATGGTCAATATCTCAAGCACCCCCAACCGATCCTGTGGCTATGCCCCCTACTTGATGTTTATGATCGAGAAGGTCACAGGGATCGAGTTCGTGAAGGATGTGGAGCACACTCCACTGAGGCCTCAGAAGCCTCAGCCAGTAATTGTCCAAGCTCCTCCATCGCCGGCCTCAAGCCCCGAGGCACCGGCAAGACAAGAAGAAGCTGCTAGGGAAGCCCCTAAGAAAGGATCCGCCAGTGGGATCCTAAAGTACTTGGTGTCTCTTCTCTCCTCCTGCAAGAAAACTGAAGTGAAGCTTCATAAGCTCAACCAGAAGAGGAAAGAAGACATGAGGTACATAAAAGCAAATGTGAAGCAGCTGAGTGAGAAACTGGAGATCAACCCAATAGGGTCTCCAGTCATTTCTGAAGACTCTGATCTGGACGTCACTGAACTCAGCCCCTTGACTACATCCGAGCTTGCCTATTTTGGCATTGGGGGCTCGAGCAGCTCCGTTCCTCCTCCTCCCTCTCAACCTCGCCAAGAAGAAAGCGATGAAGATGATGAAGACGATGAGAGGACTGACAGCGAAGAGTGAAGCCCTAGGACCTCCCTCTCTCTCTTTTTGGTGTCTTGATGCCAAAGGGGGAGAGATTGAGGGGGAGCTTCTAGACTTAGCTTTAGCTGCGTAGAATGCGAGGAGAGAGTCTCCATGTATCTTCTATTTGTGATTGTAATTGTTTAACGCTATTTTCATATCATGTTTGGTCCTATGTTAAATTGCTCAGTTAATTTGCAAGTGTGTGATGAAATCTGAATTTTTGCTCCTGAAATGCTATATTCACTTGATATTAGTTGATCAATGCAAATTCTGTCATTCTTAATGCATTCATGCTCTTAGTATGCATCCCACCATAAAGAATGCACATATGAATGATTCTCTTGTTGCTTGATGCACTTTTGAGTCATATGTGCATACTTTATGAAAAATCTCATTTTATACCTCATTTTGTGAAATCTCAATTGGTTGTCATCAATCACCAAAAAGGGGGAGATTGAAAGTGCATCTAGGACTCCCTTGTGGGTTTTGGATGATTTATGACAAGCAATTGGGATCCTAACTCTTTTGTTGAGATGAATGCAGAAAAATGATGAAAGATGAGCAAAGTGCCAAAAAGAGGAAATTGAGAAGGAAAATGGATTTGAGCTCAAGGAGAAGAAACTAGTAGTTTAGTATGTGTGGAGTGTGTTAAGGAAACACACCCAAGAGCTCAATCTCATTTAATCACACACACACATGCACAAAGCTATACAGGACCGGACTAGTCCGGTCTCCACCGGACTAGTCCGATATCACATTCTGCACAAGATCGGACAAGTCCGGTCATCACCGGACTAGTCCGATAATTCTTCTGTTCCACTTCGGACTAGTCCTCCCCAGTGCGGACTAGTCCTCAACACAATGCACAAGTCACTAGATCGGACAAGTCCGGTCTCCACCGGACTAGTCCGATATCCTTTCTGATCCACTTCGGACAAGTCCGGTGTTTACACGGACTAGTCCGATATACACACTGATCTAAATCGGACAAGTCCTCCAAGTGCGGACTTGTCATCCTAAACACTAAAGGTTTCACAGGTCCGGACCAGTCCGATGACAATCGGACTAGTCCGAAGTTTTCCAGCAGTGAAATCGGACAAGTCCGTTTTCAAACGGACTAGTCCGATATTCCTGGACACTTAGGGTTTGCTTCTCACAGCACACCGGACTAGTCCGGTCACCACCACGGACTAGTCCGAATTTTCTGAACCCTAACGGTAACTTCCAGAAACCCCTTATAAATAGAGGTGCACGGCCCACTTTCAAACACTCTCGAACCCTAGCGCCGTCACACCTCCCAAGAGCCTCAAAAACTACTTCTCTCCACAAAACCAAGTGCTAAATTGATCACTACATTGAAGATCACTTGTAGATCATTGGAGAGGGCACTTGATACGCGATTGAGCTCTTGGTTTGAATCTCTAACACACTCTTGCATCTCAGTTTGTATATTTTGAAGTGTGTTATTGGTGGTCTTGAATCTTGTAATCAAGGGAGCACTCAACTTGTGAGTTCGCCCCTTAAACTCGGTGATTTACCCCTGTGTGATTAGTGGAAGAGGATTGGCCTTCGTGGCGATCCGAACGAGGGAAGGGTTAGTGAAGACCCGGCCCTTTTGTGGGCTCCTCAACGTGGACGTAGGCTGCCTTCGTGGTAACCGAACCACGGGATAAATCTTGTGTCTTTCATTTGTGTTCTTTATTCTAGTTGATCAACATTATCTAGGGTTTGATTAGATTTGTTGAATACAAAGTTAATAGTTGAAATAAAGTCATATTCTTAATAGAATCTGTTACACAACTATTGAACTGATCACAAAGTTTATATTTCCGCTGCAAAAGTCAACAAACAATCAAATTGACCTAACTTGATCAACCTAGCCCGTAAAATCCGGACTAGTCCGCACTTTACCGGACTAGTCCGTTATATCTGTTTTTGATCTCGTTGTTGAAGTGTTACAGGAACCGATAAAATTCAAGAAGGCCTATTCACCCCCCCTCTAGGCCAACATTCAACTTGCCTGTGGTTATTCTTGGAGCCGCGCTACCCTATATGCTTAGTTTGCTTAGTTAGATTATTTCCGTTGCATTAGTTTCAGATTCTATTAGTAATAATGATCATTAGAGTTGTAATTTGAGGATTAATTGAATATTGTAATCAAAATACTTATTTACTAATTTGTGTTGTGGTATTTTTTGTATATCGTTTGTGATGCACTCATGTATGTGTGTTGAACATCCTGAGAAGATATATGTGTCGCACTTGGTTCATTTTTTGGAACCGGGTGTCACAATCAAACGTCGATTCATGCGAGGAGATTTAGGCCCACCAGTCAGCCACTGTGAGAAAACACAGCCGAAGAGGGTCCAAGACTAGGTCGGTCGACCTGGTCTGGGCGCAAAATGCAGTCAATCAGCACGTGGGGCCCTCCTGTGGCTCCCTAATGGCGGTAATGACTGATTCGTGCACTAATTGTGGCACTAAACCGACTGAACTCGTGTATAAATACTCTTTGACTCCCTCACTTAACACACCACAAGTTTAAGTTTAGAATTTCACTCCAAAGGGTTAATGCTACCCAAGTGGCCAGCCAAGTAGAAGGAGAGTGAGGAGGAGTTAGAAGGAGGAGACTTGGACTTGTCAAGTCCCTCTTCCACACTTGTACCTATAGGAAAGTTCTGCTAGAATCTAGTAAGAAAGTTTTGTGATTTCAATACAAGTTTGATTTCTATTCCATAGTAGTTTGCTTTGTAGTTACTTGTAGGTTCACTGCTTTAATTCATTAGAGGCTCTAGTCGTAGCTTTGCAGTCGACATGCTTAGAGTTGTGAATTAGAACATAAGTGTGGTGCTTAGGTCAGGATTCATCAGTGGATATCTCATAGACCCACGGATTGAAGAGGTAAGCAGTAGGCGGTGACACCTCTATCTGTCCGTAGTAATCCTCTAGTTCGGCTACGCCATAGGCTCTTAGCGGGGATCATGTTGGTTTTGCCAGGACGAACCCGTACCTGAAGCAAGTATCTACCGTAAGCTATTGTGTCTTAGAATCAAATCGTTCAATTCCTCTCAAATCCTTACTTACCGAAGAAATTGTGTGTCCTTGGGAGAACAAAATTAGGAGATCTTACACACATTCCTTGGATTCAATACCCTTGGGAATACTCTTTAAGGAGATGTGTTACAACAGTTTCTCCGTGCGCTTGTGGGTTTCATCTGTGACGTACCAACCGTCAACAGCAACTTAGACTCCCGTCAGTGGAGCTTGCCCCTCCCCTTCCAGTTCGGGGTGTTAGAAGAGCGAGATTCCCGACTCTGCCTGGCAAGGGCCTGAGCCATCCGGCCGGGCCCTGATGACGGGGGCTGGATTATGGTCAACGAGTCTTCTTGTGGGAAATCCCGCCAATGCTACTGCCATCCCCCTGCACGTCCCTTTCGGTCTCGTCGTGGATGGCACGCCAGCCTGGGCCCCGAGGCGCTGATAAGGGGCTTAAAGTGACCGTACGAGGCAGACGCGGCGCAAGCAGGTGCCACAGTTCCACCCCGCCTCGAGAAGCAGTTAGGATAGGAACGAATATGTAAAGTCCACCTCCCATATGAGGAAGGCGGGAAGTAGCTAGAAAATGGAGGGTCCGTCGCTGCCCATAAAAGGGACTGAAGCTGCCCTGCGCGAGAACGATGAGAGAGAGGACAACGAAGAAGACAATCGAGAAGAGGGATTTCACCCCCTTCCATGAGAGTGCTGAAACATAGCTTCACATATGTACTCCTCCACCATTGATAATAATAAGAAGAGATCCCGCAAGAATAGATTTTCGCACTGGATGTATGACACCTTTCCCAAACCAATATACATCCTCTGTTCTAGTTGCTAGACCGCCTCGAGGCGGAACGCATGGTACATACAGTTCTCATTAGCAATCTATACTCTGATAAGTAGCATACTAGTTGGAGAAATTTTTTTTATTTGGATTTGCTAAATAGTAGGACAAGACATCATAATACCGGTTGGAGATATTATTAGTTCCTCACCAACGGCTTATACGAAGAGATTCGACCACTAACAACAACCCCATATGAACCAATTCTAGAGCAATAAAGAAGAATACAAGAGGATGTAATCGAAGAGTTTGATGGGGCCAAAAGTCATCACAACAACATCCACATAGAAAATCTCATCTAGTCAAATCATCACCACAAACACAGCAAAAATGGTCTGCTCCATGACTATATGAAACTAGCTATATAAAGAAGAAAGAAAAACCTTTGGATGATGACAAGGAAGCCCCCCGCTAAACTCAGGGGAGTGGATCAGATCTAGCTAAATCATGGAGGAAAAAAGCTTCTGATTAGCTATACTAACAAAAGAGAGACGACTGAGGAAGACTCAAGAAAGTATTTTCTTTTGATAGATTATTTTAACGCTGTTGATCGAACTTATGATGTATTGAAAGATAAAAAATGGTATAACTAGGGTGATAATTCCTTAGTTTTTTATATGTCATGCCTAAACAATCACATTCCTATCCTACTACTATACTTTTCCTATTTCTGTGCTTTTTCATTTTTATGTTTCTAAGGAGCCTAAGAGGAGGTAAGAATAGATATAAAACAGAAAAACTCTCTAGCATGACTTGAAATCCGGCTCAATTTCAAGCGACCATTGATTTGACTTTAAGATTTGTTCAGAGCAATATATCTTTATTCCTACCCTTCCTCTTCCCAATCTCACACGGTACTTGCTGGCGGCGGCGCCTATTCTTCAGTCGATTTGAGTGGGCGGCACCGTGGTGCTCGACGCCGGAGGGGATGCGTGACATCGGCGGGGAGGCAGACGGCGGAAGGCCGAGACTGACGGCGGCACAGAGGCCAACGATGGCGCATCGAGGCTGACGACGGCAGTCGCGGCTCGTGTTCGCAGCGACGATAGCCGCTGCTCACCTACGGCGACTGTGGCTCGCAGGCGCGGCGTCGCCGACACCCGGATCTCGTGGGAGGAGCGGCACCGACCGGTCGACCGGATGCGAAGAAGATGAGCTAAATTTTTTAGTTGTAAATTCGTAGTTGTTAATCTGTAATTATAATTTCGTAATTGTAAGGATTATATTAATTATAAAACAATCAAACAAAAAAATTGTGATTGATTAACCTATAATATAAATAGTTAATAGTTAATTACAAGATTAGTGAATAATAATAATAAGAGTAAAGTATAACAACGTTATCTGAACTTGTCGGAGTGTGTCATCTAGGTTCACGAACTTCTAAAGTACATATTTGAGTCTATAAATTTGTTAAAGTGTGTCATTTGGGTCCAGAATACCAAAACACCCCTATAATTTTTTATATAAATGTTATTTGAGCATTATTTCTCATATTTGTTCTCTTCTTAAATCAATGTTGTTAATACATATTAAAGGCTAACAACGCTGATTTGTGGAGAGAACATGTATGAAAAAAAACTCAAATAACAGTCATGTTAATAGTCATAGGGGTATTTTCAGTATTTTGGATCCAGATGACCCACTTTAACAAGTTTATGGACTCAAATATGCACTTTAAAAGTTCATAGATTTAGATGACACACCCAGACAAGTTCAGTAACTGTTGATGCACTTTACTCTAATATTAATTAACTATTAATGATTCGGTGCTTGAAATTTAAGAAATTTCCAGCCACGTGACAAATAGACAAAACCATATAATAATAGAGAAAATGAAAAAAATGTCAAAATAAGTTGTGCTGAATGGAAAAACGAATTGAGTGATTCCTTGTGTGGCAAATTCTGAAAAATCTCGCTGTACCGCTTCCCACGGTGAATGGAGGGCCCTTCCGCTCCTCGCCGCGACCACCGCGGCGGCGGGAGTTCGGCTGCGAAAGAGAAAGACCGCCCGAGGTCCTTCGACGAGAAGACCCGGGCAGCGTGCTGGCGAAAGGCGGCGGTGTTGGCGGGGCGGCACCCGGAGCGGTGGCGGCAGGACGCCGCAGGTAACGTCGTGTGCCGCCGCTTCTGGAGCTGCCACGGCTGCCTCTGCTACGAGTACGACCACATCGTCCCCTTTTCCAAAGGTAATGTTCTTGGCGTCAGCGCCTCACCCCCTCCCCTCAACTGGTTGGATCGGTGCCGGTGATTCAGTCGTGAAGGAGACGCGGCCATGCTTTGCCGCAGATGCAGTGGATTTCATGGATTATTTTTTGATAGAATAATCACTTCAAGTAGCTTTTCATTTAATTTGTTTGGGCAGCTCCGACTTACCGCTACAAGAAGTAAGTTGTTGCATAAGCGTTTTAGACAGGACAGCGTTAGATTGATTCTGTTTCAGGGTGCTCTACTATACATATCTTCAGCCTGAAGCCTACTGCTGTCTCTTGGAATGTTTCATTCCATTCATTTTTATATGTTTATTACTGAGAGGTATCGACAAGGTTTGGAACTGAACTAACTTTTTAATCTGTACGTGTATAGTGGCACATGGTTCCGTTCATGTTTGAACTCGCACATATTCGGAACGGGACTGATATATTTCTTTATCAAATTAAATATTATCATTGTGGAGCTATGGTGTCAGAACAGGGGTAGTTAGGTCAAAATGCTGGTCAGGTCTCAGGTCTCACCACTTGAATATACCTTAGTTTTGTTTCTTTCTGTTTTGTACAACCCCACATGTTTTGGTTATGTGTGAGTGGGTGGTGTTTGTAAGGAACTGTTCTTTTTCTTCTCTATCAATACAAAGATATGCAACTCTCCTGCACATTCGAGAAAAAACTATTATTGTGGAGTAGCTGGAGGAAAGTTTGTGTGGTGCAACGGTTGAGGCCTCTATGTTGGAAAGAGCCGGTTTGGTTTCGAGCTCCTCCGGCCGCACTGCTTTTTAACTCCGCCTATGTTCTAATGACATAGCCGGTTCCAAGCCCGGATGAAGGTGCAGGGGTTGTGATAGGCTTGGCGAGCCAACAACTATACTTAGCCATTCTCATGGAAATGAAACTCATTGGAAATTCGTCGGGGCGTAACCCTCTTAGCGACGTGTCATACCGGAACCCGGGTATGGTGTTAAGTGGGTAAGGGCCGGGTCGCCACTGCGTTAGTGGCGCGCCATATCGGAACCTGAATGTGGTGTTAAATGGGCAAGGGCCGGATCGCCACCACCTTAGTGGCGTGCTACATCATCGCCCAGACGTAGTGTTAAGTGAGCAAGGGTCTTTGCATCTTACTCGACGGATGCGAAGGGTAAGGAAGCTAGCCTAGGAAACTAGGTTTCGGGTGTGTAGTTGGAATGTAGGATCCTTGACGGGAAAGTCACGAGAGTTAGTGGACGTTGCAATTAGGAGGTGTGTAAATATCCTTTGTGTACAAGAGACTAGATGGGCAGGTCAAAAGGCGAGAGAGGTTGAGAATATCGCTTTCAAGCTTTGGTATTCTGGCTCGACTGGGACCAGGAATGGCGTAGGCATCCTAATATATAAGAGCCTCAAGGATGGAGTAGTGGATGTTCGTAGACGAGGGGATATGATCATCCTAGTCAAGGTAGTTGTGGGGGACCTTATCTTGAATGTCATTAGTGCTTATGCCCCACGAGTTGGGCTCGACATGAGCACTAAGAGACAATTTTGGGAGGACTTGGAGGATATGGTTAGTAGTGTACCGATAGCCGAGAAGCTCTTCATAGGAGGAGATCTCAATGGTCATGTAGGTACAACTAAAGTAGGTTTTGAGGGGGTACACGGAGGTTTTGGGTGTGGCGATAGAAACCAGGAGGGTAAGGATATCCTAGACTTTGCCGTAGCCTATGACCTATTGGTAGCTAACACCCTCTTTAAGAAGAGGCTATCTCACTTAGTGACCTTTACTAGTGCTCAACATTTTAGTCAAATCGACTATATCCTCACCAGGAGAAGGGAGAGTGGGACATGTTTAGATTGTAAGGTAATCCCTGGGGAATGTGTTGTTCCACAACATAAACTTGTGGTAGCCGACTTTCGTTTCCACGTGCGTGTGTCACGAGACAAAGGTGTTAATACCGGAAGAACAAAGTGGTGGAAGTTGAAGGATGAAATGCAACAATCATTAAAAAGGAGGATGATCGCGGAAGGACCTTGGAGCGTAGAGGAAGATGCAGATAGTATGTGAGTGAAGATGGTGACTTACATTAGGAAGGTAGCTAGGGAGGTGCTTGGGAGGACAAAAGGTAAAAAACTTGTAGATAAAGACACTTGGTGGTGGAATGAGGATGTACAAAAAGCTATTAAGGAGAAAAAGAGTCTTATAAGAGCTGACATCATGAGAGAAGTGCAAGTAACATGTTGAAATATAAAGAGACTAAGAAAAATGCAAGCGTGTTGTGAGTAAAGCAAGGGGACATGCCTATGATGCGCTATATGAGAGACTAGGGACAAAAGAAGGCGAAAAAGATATATACAAGATGGCGAAACTTCGCGAGAGGAAGGTGAGGGATATCAACCAAGTCAAATGCATTAAGGATGAGGCAGATCGAATTCTATTGAAGGATGAAGAGATTAGGAACAGATGGTGGGACTACTTTAATTGACTATTCAATGACGGGAGTGAGAGCATTAGGTTCGAGTTGGATGACTCATTTGATGACACCAACAGACGTTTCGTGCGGAGGATACAAGAGTCTGAGGTTAGAGAGGCCTTAAAAAGGATGAAAGGAGGAAAGACCCTCGCCCCGATGATGACCCCATTGAGGTGTGGAGATGTCTGGGGATGTAGCAATAGTATGACTTACTAAACTATTCAACCGCATTTTTCAGTCAAACAAAATGCCTGAAGAGTGGTGAAAAAGTATTTTAGTACTCATCTTCAAAAATAAAGGAGATGTTTAAAGTTGTACTAATTATCGAGGAATTAAGTTTATGAGTCATACTATGAAGCTCTGAGAGAGAGTGATTGCACACCGCTTGAGAAAAGTGACCAATGTCACTAAAAACCAGTTTGGTTTTATGCCTGGGAGGTCCACTGTGGAGGCGATTTTCTTACTTTGTCAGCTTATGGAGAGGTATAGAGAGCAAAAGAAGGATCTACATATGGTGTTCATTGACTTGGAGAAGGCATACGATAATGTACCAATGCCGGTCATGTGGTGGGCGCTAGAGAAACACAAAGTACCAACAAAGTACATGAACCTTATCAAGAATATGTACGATAATGTGGTGATAAGTGTGTGCGTAAGAGATAGTGAGACCGATACTTTTCCTATCACAATAGGGCTACACCAAGGATTAGCCTTAAATCCATACATCTTTTCCTTATTGATGGATGAGGTGTCGTAGGATATACAAGGAGATATCCCTTGGTGTATGCTCTTTGCTGATGATGTAGTGTTGGTAGATGAAACTAGGGATGACGTCGATAAAAAATTGGAGCTATGGAGGCAGACCTTAAGGTCTAAGGGGTTTAGACTTAGTAGAACCAAGATCGAGTATATGAGATGCGACTTTAGTGATGTTGGGTGCGAGGATGAAAATGTTAGTTTAAAAGGACAAGTAGTACCTAGGAGGGACACATTTCGATATTTAGGATCAATCTTACAAAGCAATGGTGATATTGACGAAGATGTTTGCCACAGGATCAAAATCGGGTGAACGAAGTGGCGACAAGCATCTGGAATCTTATATGATAAGAAAGTTCCACAAAAATTGAAAGGAAAATTCTATAGGACGGTGATCAGACCTGCAATGCTGTATGGAGCAGAATGTTGGCCAACTAAAAGGCAACATGTCCAACAAATGAGTTTTGCTGAGATGTGCATGCTACGGTGGATGTGCGGTCACACAAGAAGAGACAAAATTAGGAACGAGGTGACACGTGGTAGGGTAGGGGTGGCACCGATTGAGGAGAAGCTAGTCCAACATCGCCTACGGTGGTTTGGGCATATCCAACGGAGACATGCAGAAGCACTGGTTAACAGTGGGATTATAAAGAGTAGAGAAAATTTTAGAAGGGGTAGAGGTCGACCATGGTTGACATGGCAGGAAGCGGTGAAACGAGACTTAGAGTGGGACATACCTAGAGATTTGGCTCATGATAGGACTGCATGGAAATTAGCAATTCATGTGCCAATATCTTAGTTTATTCGCATTTTGTTACTCTTATCTTTTTTCTTATTAATCCATTTCTAAAATAAATAAAATGTAGAATATATTTTATTTGTATTTTTTTACTCTCATCTTATTTTCTATTACTTTTCTTCAAAAATTGTTGGGTTTCATTTCTAGCCAACCCCAACTTGTTTGAGACAAATGCTTGGTTGTTGTTGTTGTTGTTATTGTGGAGTAGCTGGCCTATCCGAATTCACAAGTAGTAACCATAAGTTCATTGATTTTTGTTGCTCATACAGTATACTACTTGTAAGTAGTAACCATAAGTTGAATTTGTGTTGCAATCAGTGTTGTTAAGGCATCACCTAGGCGACGCCTAGTCGCCGCCTAGGCGTCCAGGCGCTCCGGCCTGGACGC
This sequence comes from Tuctoria greenei, assembly GCA_036927565.1. Lineage (NCBI taxonomy): Eukaryota > Viridiplantae > Streptophyta > Magnoliopsida > Poales > Poaceae > Tuctoria > Tuctoria greenei. The sequence goes on along the minus strand of JAYESD010000002.1, from coordinate 162,794,643 downwards.
CATGGTTGGTCGCCTCGCCTAGAGGAGGTCGTGCGCGGCGCTGGGAGCTTGGGAGGAGATCAGGCGGACGGTGGGAGGTTGGGAGAAGGTCGAGGACGCCGCTGGGAGGGTGGCAGGAGCTCGGTGTCGACGCTGGAAGCCGGAGGAGGTCGATGGTGGCGACGGGAGTTCGAAGGACGTTGGGGGCGGCGGAGGAGACGCGACACTGGAGAAAAGGCGGCTGGGTTGGGAAAAAAGGATAGGGTTTGAGGAGGGGTATGTTTCTTATTTTAGGCCCGGCCCAATAAGTCTGCCCGTCACCTTCCAACTTCCAGCTGATACGGAGGCACACGCGACTGGATCCCGGCGGCGCATCCCCGATCCAGCGGCGGCCTCCCTGATCCTGGCGTCGCACCCCCGTCGGCGATTGTCCGGCGTCCACCCCCCCTCCCCCGGGCCCCCTCCCACCTTCCTCGACTCGCCGCCCCGCCTCTCCTCCTCTATCAGGCGTTGTGCCGCCTCTTCAGCCCGCCGCTATCCCCCCCCCCCCCCCTCAGCCTGCCGCCACCCCTCGCCTGGCTGGTCGCCTAGGCGCCTAGGCGTCCAGGCGGCAATTTACAAGCCTGGTTGCAATCCGATCGCTTGGAAATAGTTCTAGTGCCCCTACAACAACCAAGGTTCATTAGTTGCCTAGTCGACTAAGGACTGACTAGGGCGAGTAGATCGATTAGTCATCGACTAGGGCGATTAGTCGACCTCTAGTCGCCCTGGATATTTTGGAGGACATTTTCCAGTCAACACTATATAATGTCAACATATATATATACATATATATATATATATATATATTACATACGCATAGCAATTACAGAACAACAAAGTATATAAAGAAAGCATGGCAGTTGACAGCCACGAGCCATCAACTGTTGCAGACAGCCATGAGCCATGAATAGCAATTGCAGACAGCCGTGAGCCGTTGCACACAGCCATGAACACAGTGCAATGTGTGACTGTCTTCAACCCAGAACCTACTTACATTAACACAAAGCAAAACACCAAGCATCAAGCCATCAACTACCAGCACATGAATAACACGACAAGTATCAAGAAGTAAAAACAGAGGACTGAGAGGAGGGGCGAAATCAGTACCATCCTCCGATGATGAACTCATCCCGACCTCCTGCACGCAGGAAGAGGATGGGAAGGGGCGCCACAGGGACCAGGCCACCAGGGAGGCCGGGCAGGAGCGGCCGGAGGAGGGCGGCAGCCGTGACAACGGAGGTGCGCAGGGAGCGGCGGATCTGCAATGGGAGGAGCCGACGAGGACGAGCGGCGGCTGGCACCTTCGCGGTTCGAGAGTCTGAGTTGGGAGTCTCGGGACAGAGGGCTTTGATGGTAGGAGTATACCGTAATGGGCCGCCTGTAACATGCCTGATTTTTTTCCCTTCCCTTAACATGATCGTCCAACGCCCGGGCCTCCTAGTCGTCCTGGTCGGACGACTAGGTTTCTGATCGGCCTAGTCGTGTCGGGACCCCTAGTCGAGCTCAGAGGAGCAATAAGGACTAATGAACAATGACAACAACAACAAGGACTTTGTCCCAAGCACTGCAGTAAGTAAGCTAGCTGCAGGTAGAATTAAGTAACACAGCTATATTTATCAGCCAATGTTGTCTAGCTGGCTACAGATATGAGTTTGTCTTTTACAATTGCTTCTGTTGTTAGGTTATTATTATTTTTATCATGGTTTGTACTATTCCATCAGTAAATACCCCCCCCCCCCCCCCCCCTCCGGTAGTAAAATTTATTTGAACCTCGCAATCTGTTAATTCAAATTGCAATTGACAATTTTATCTGAAACAATCCACCGAAGTAGGATACTAGGAATAGCTGCGCTTTCCAATTAATGTCACAATGCCGGGTCCTGCATGAATAGTTTGCAGCTGTTTTGCTGCTTCGGCACCTTTGGCGCAGCAGTGACTGACATAATGGTTTGGTCATTTGTTCAGGAGGAGAGTCTACCGTTGAGAACTGCCAGATACTCCAGACTAGGGTGAACCGATCCAAATCTGATAAAGCATGGGTAGCTGAAGCAGAGATGAGGGGTTTCTCCTGTGATATCATGTTTACTGGTGAGTAAATTGACTTTTATGATTTTATCCATGTTTAAAACTTTAGATGTTCTAGAGATCACAACTTGTCTGATAATCAGTATGATGCACAACAAACACGTGGTGAAAATTCTGAGATGAACAGTAGTGATATTGATAGAAGACTAGAATAATTGCTTGATTAATCCATAGGTCTAGGTACATATTTATTGATACATAGATGGGCCGGTATACAGGCTAGGCCCAAACACATAACTCAACACAGTCCAACACCCCCCGCAGTCCCAACATCTAGCCACAACAGATGTTGAGACTGGACCGAAACTCAGAGAACAAAGTCGACGGGAGTCCCTTCGTGAAGATGTCGGCAAACTGTGATGTCGTCGGCACGTGGAGAACTCGAACCTCACCGCGTGCAACCCGCTCACGAACAAAGTGAAGATCAATCTCCACATGTTTCGTGCGCTGGTGCTGGACGGGGTTGGTGGAGAGGTAAACGGCGCTGACATTATCACAGTAGACCAACGTGCTCCGAGCGACAGGGGAGTGGAGCTCCTGAAGTAACTGCTGGAGCCAAGACGCCTCTGCTACGCCGTTAGCCACGGCGCGGTACTCCGCCTCAGCACTGGAGCGAGAAACCACGGGCTGCCGCTTCGAGGACCAGGAGACAAGATTCCCCCCCTCCCCCCAGGAAGACGGCGTAGCCAGAGGTGGAGCGGCGGGTATCAGGGCACCCCGCCCAGTCAGCGTCGGTGTAGACTACCAACTCAGAAGGCGAGTCACGTCGTAGTAGAAGACCGTAGTCGAGGGAGCCGCGCAGGTACCGAAGAATCCGCTTCATCATCGTGAGATGCGTCTCCCGCGGATCATGCATGTGGAGACACACCTGCTGAACCGCGTACGAGATGTCCGGCCTGGTGAAGGTGAGATACTGCAGGGCACCTGCAAGACTCCTGTAAGAGGTGGGGTCGACGACCGAGGCGCCGTCGGCCGAAGCCAGCTTCGCCTGGGTGTCCACGGGAGTGGAGCACGGCTTTCAATCAGCCATGCCCGCTCGCTCAAGGATATCCAGGCAGTACTGGCGCTGGTGGAGGAACAGAGCGTCCGGACGGTGCTCGACCGCAACGCCCAGGAAGTGGTGGAGCTGGCCGAGGTCCTTCATCGCAAACTCGCGCTGCAGGGCGGAGATCGTGTGCTGAAGAAGAGCCGGGCTGGGCGCCGTGAGGACAATATCGTCCACGTACAGGAGGAGGTAGACGGTGTCACCCTCATGCCTGTAAATGAAGAGCGAGGTGTCCGACTTGGCCTCGACGAAGCCAAGCGAGGCCAGGAAGGAGGCGAACCGGCTGTACCAAGCCCGAGACGCCTGCTTCAGCCCGTATAGGGACTTGTTCAGCCGGCAGACCAAGTCTGGACGGGCTGAATCAACGAACCCTGTCGGCTGACTGCAGTTCACCGTCTCTGTCAGCGTCCCGTGAAGGAAGGCGTTCTTGACGTCCAGCTGGTGGACAGGCCAAGAACGCGAGAGAGCCAAGGACAGAACAGTCCGTACTGTCGCTGGCTTAACCACCGGACTGAAGGTCTTGTCGTAGTCCACTCCAGGGCGCTGAGTGAAGCCCCGAAGTACCCAGTGAGCCTTATATCTCTCCAGGGAGCCATCCGCCTTCCTCTTATGCGTGAAAACCCACTTGCCTGTGACAACGTTGCCACGGGAGGGACGGGGAACAAGGTCCCACGTCCGGTTGGCAAGTAGGGCCGCATACTCCTCCTCCATAGCGCGGCGCCAGTGAGGGTCAGCGAGGGCGCTACGGACGGAGGTCGGTATAGGTGATACCGAAGAGGAAGTGGATGGTGTCGGTGTCGTCGAAGAGAGTACCACTCCGGAGAACCTCTCAAGAGGCCGGAGAACCCCAGCGGCACGTCTAGTCACCATCGGGTGAACGTGTCCTAGGTCCCGGTGTAGCAACGGTGGGTGGTACACCGAGGGCTCTGGACGCGCAGGCGTAGAGGCTCCAACCCGCTCTCGTCGCTGGTGACAAGAGCAGGATCGGCGAACCGTGGAACAGGGGCCGCGTGTGGCGCAGCAGGGGACGCGGGAGTCGGAGTAGTTGTCGGGTCCCCGCACGGCGCGGGAGTCGAGGCCGGAGATGCCGAGGCCGCGCGTGGCGCAGCTGTAGGGGTCGTCGGGGCCTCGTGTGGCGCAGAAATCGAGGCTGGAGATGCTGGGGCCGCGCGTGGCGCAGCCGTAGGAGACGTCGGGACCTCGAGTGGCGCAGGAGTCGAGGTCGGAGACACCGTTGCCGCGCGTGGCGCAGCTGTAGGAGGCGTCGGGGCCTCGCGTGGTGCAGGAGGCAAGGTCGGAGACGCCGGGGCCGCGCGTGGCGCAGCAGGGGACGTCGGTGCCACGCGTGGTGCGGCACTCGTCCCCAGGGTCTACGGAGCCTGGGCACCAACCCGCACTCGTCGCTGGTAGACGAGAGCAGGGTCAGTGAACCGCCGTGTCGTGGCTGTAGGAGGCACAGCCGGAGTCACCACAGGTGTCGGTGCTGCATAGGGTGCAGCTGGCGACGTCGTGGGGGTCACCTGGGAGCTGGTGGGTGATGTACCTGCAAAAAAAGGCCAAGGCAGCTGTGGTGGAGCAGCCTCGGTGTCAGTAGAAAAAAGAGAGTCCAGCTCTGCAGCTGAACCAGAGGTGGAGGAAGAAAAGGGGAAGGATGACTCGTCGAAGACGACGTGCCGAGAGATCAAAATGCGGTGGGTAGAGAGGTCGAGGCACCGGTATCCCTTATGCTCAAGGGAGTACCCAAGAAAGACACACCTAGTAGAGCGGGGGGCAAGCTTATGTGGAGCAGTGGCGGAAAGATTAGGGTAGCAGGCGCACCCGAAGACACGGAGGTGGTCGTAGAGAGGGGTAGTGCCATACAGGGCAAAGAAAGGAGTCGGTGCTCGAATCGCCTTGGTAGGAAGGCGATTAAGGAGGAAGGTGGCAGTGTGAAGTGCCTCTACCCAGTATCGAGCGGGGATAGATGCCTGAAACATCAAGGAACGCATGACATCATTAGTGGTGCGAAGCATGCGCCCAGCCTTGCCATTTTGGGGGGATGTGTATGGGCAAGACATGCGTAGCTGTGTGCCATGTGTAAGAAGAAAGTCACGGAGTCGCGAGTTGTCAAACTCTCGTCCGTTGTCACACTGGAGAGCACGAACAGTACGCCCAACCTGTGTGGAAACCCAAGTGAAGAAGTGAGAGAGGGTATCAAATGTCTCAGATTTCAGACGTAAGGGAAAAGTCCAAGAGAAATGTGAGAAATCATCAAGTACCACCAAATAATATTTAAAACCCGAGACACTGATAACAGGAGATGTCCACAAATCGCAATGGATAAGATCAAAAATATGTTACACATGAGACACAGAAGTGGGAAAGGGAAGCCGAACATGGCGACCAAGCTGACAAGCGTGACACAATGACTCATGTGTGCCCCTAGTACACGATATAACTGAACTACTAGACAACTTCGACATAGCATCAGCGCCAGGGTGACCAAGCCGACGGTGCCAAGTAGAGGACGAAGCTGTCGTAGCCAGAGCAAAGGACAAAGACACAGCAGAAGAAGGAAGTCGAAGAGTGTACAGGGACCCTGGACTATCACATCGAAGAAGAAGACGCCGGGTGGAAAGATCCTTCACAGACAAACCAAAAAGATCAAACTCAACAGAAATATTATTATCAGTGGTGAAACGACGAATGGAAAGCAAATTTTGAATAATGTCTGGAGCAACGAGAACATTATTAAGATGGAATGAACCCGGAGAAGCTGAGTCACCTACAGAGGTGACTGGAAGAACGGATCCATTGCCAACAACGATCGATGAAGGAAACGAGGGATGAGGTGGGTGGGTAGAAGAGAGAATACCAGCATCTGGGGTGGTGTGGTAGGAGGCGCCAGAATCAGCCACCCAATCAGTAGTCGGCGGTGTAAGGTGCATGGTGCTGAAGGAAGACGCCAAGTCCTGACGGTCCCACCCCATGTGCGGCTCCTGGAGAGGTGCTGGTGGCTCCGAGTACCCAGCGGGGTAGGAAACACCGCCATAGGCTGGAGTTGGCGATCCAGCCGCAGGGCGACCAGGTCCACTATAGCCCGGATGGGCTACGTACGCCGCCTGAGGACGTGGCTGGTGCGGAGTGGAGGAAGTCGGTGGCGCCCCAAGAAGACCCGGAGACGATCCAGGCCACATAGAGATCCGGCCAGTCCACGGGTTGTACGGTGTGGGCCAGGGCGCACCTCCCTGGCCAGTGCCACCAGTACCACTACCAGTAGGAGCAGTAGACGTAGGAGTGCCGCCAACACCTCGTCCTGTGTGCCTTCCGCCGCGACGTCGACGAGTACCACCCCCAGAGCCAGCAGAGGCACCCGGGGCGGTAGGTGGAGTAGGTGGTCGCGGTAGTGGTCCCCCAGAAGACGGTGGGCGTGAGGGCTGCCCAGAGCCATAGAAGGCCGTGGCAGACCCAGAGGTAGCAGATCCACCAGTCGTGATCTCCTCAAGCTCGAGATCAGACCAGACCTTCTCGAAGGTTGGTGGCGGCTCCATACGGAGAAGCCAGAAGCGAAGATGGCTGAAGCGCTCGTTCAGGCCGTGAAGGACCCGAAGTACTAGAGTGCTGTCAGCGACCGACTCGCCAAGGTCGCGCAAGGAGTCAGCCATGCCCTTCATCTCTCCACAGTAGGCCGAGATGGAGCGGTCTCCCTGCACTGTAGTTTGGAACCGTGCGTTAATGTGAAGAGCCCGAGTCGTACGGTTCCCCAAGAAGTGGTGCTCCAGTATCTGTCAAGCCTGGCGCGCGGTCCCCCCACCGCGTTGTCCGACAAGCTTGTACAGATCATCGGCGAGAGTGCCAAGGATCTAGGCAAGGACCAGACTGTCCATGCTGATCCAAGAGTCATCCCACGGGGCGTCGTCCTGCTGGACGTGGTCCGCAAGCTGGTACCGCCGTAACGTGAGGAGGAACTCGTTACGCCAGCGGGCGTAGGTGGTAGAGGTACAACTCAGAACAGTCGGCACTAGTGTCCGAATGTTCTGAACTCCAGCCGCCTGGGCGTGTAGGGCGGCGGTGAGCGACGCCGAGTATGCGGAGTGCACACCGGTGTCCGAGGTGGGCTCGTACGTCGCGCCCGGCGTTCGGTGAGCGCTCTCCTGGATCTGGTGCGAGAGAGCAGCCGCCGACGCGCGCTCCTGCTCTAAGGCAAGAGTGAGTGCCCGCTCGCGATCGCGAGAGGCAGCCAGAGCGACGAAGACATCGGAGGTGTCCGCGGCCGTCGTGGTGATGCTGGCGACGCCGTAGAAAGGATCAGTGGCCGCACGAGGAGCAGTAGCAGTGCCAACAGCAGATCCGGAGCCTGTCATGAAGGCGACGGCAGTAGGGCCGGCAAGTGGTCCGCCGGCGGCGGGACCAGTCGCAGCGCCGTACGCAGGCCGGGTCATGTCGATGAGGGACGCGCCCGCTGCAGGACCAGTGGTAGGCGCACCAGCGCAGGGGAGGGAGCCGGCCAGGGAGGGGACGGCGCCGGTCAGGGGCGCGCCGGCCCAGGGAGGGGAGGCGGCCGGCGGCGGCAGGGGCGCGGCGGCGCCAGGGTAGGGGGCAGCCGGCGGCGGCTGGACCAGGGGCGCGCCGGCGCCAGGGAGGGAGGCGGCTGACGGCGGCCAGGAGGGGGACGCCGGCGGCAGCGGCGGCGGCGGGGGGGGGGGGGGGGGGGGGGGGGTGCCGGCACCGGCGGCCAGGGGAGGGGGCGGCCCCGGCGGCGGCCAGGAGGGGGCGGCCGGCGGCTGCAGCGGCGGCGGGGGCGCCGGCGGCCGCGGCGGCCACGGGAGGGGCGGCCCCGGCGGCGGCCAGGAGGGGGCGGCTGCGGCGGCCAGGGGGAAAGGCACCGGCGGCCAGGGGAGGGGCGGCCTCGGCGGCGGCCAGGAGAGGGCGGCCGGCCGGCGGCGGCGGCGTGGGGGGCGCCAGCCATTGGGGGAGAGGGGGGGGCGGCTAGGGTTAGGGTTAGGATGGTGGGGATTAGGGTTTGGCTAATGATACCATGATAGAAGACTAGAATAATTGCTTGATTAATCTATAGGTCTAGGTACATATTTATAGATACATAGATGGACCGGTATAGAGGCTAGGCCCAAACACATAACTCAACACAGTCCAACAGATATGTTATGATTCCTCCTCCTGGAGTGTGCAGGGGAGAGAGGGGGTCGCTGGTGGGACTGAGGATCAGACCTGAGAGGATATCATGGTTAATTGGAAGAGGACAGAGGGGTATTGCCAAAGCTGGAAGCAGTCCAGCCAGGGCTACCAAAGGAACAAGCCCTTTGTAAGGGAGATCTTTATTCCTCTGATGTCGAATGCAGAACTAAGCTGCAACCTTTATAGACTCAGGCGCAACAGTATTATTCAACATATTCCGCTAGGCAGAATTCTTATCTAACAAACTGAGAACAGACTATCAAACTTAGTCTCCCTTTTGTGCTTATCCTAAGTCTCCATGCTCCTGCAGCAAGTGCGGCCATAGAGTGAATTTATAACATTTCCCCCTTCTCAAAGAACAACTTGTCCTCAAGCTGAAAATGAGGATACTTGTTGAAATCATCAATAAACTCCCAAGTAGTCTCTGCAGAGCTACTGTCAAGTCCTTGGTCTATTTCCCGTCAAACATTTCAAATACATTGTGATGACTTTATTGACCACCTCAATTGCCCATCGGTTTGAGGGTGGAAAGCTGAACTCATATGTAATTTGACACCAGCTTGCTGAAATGAAACAGTTCCTTCAAAAGTTATTAGTGAAGACTGTATCCAGCATTTTCGAGGCGTCGTCTGAAGACTGTATCCAACGTTTTTGAGGCGTCGCCTAGGAAGCCAGTCGCCCCGGCCCGGTCGCCTCGCCTGTCCGCCGTCGCCTAGGCGACGCCGCCGCTGCCGGCAGCTCCTTCGCGGCCACCGCCTGCACCTTGCGGCGACGCCCCCGCACACTGTGCGGGCCGCCCACCATGGCTGCTGTCTGCTGTGCCGCCACCACCTATTGTGTCGCCACTGTCGGTTGAGAAGAAGAGGAGAGGGAGAGTGAGGAGAAAATTAGGTTAGGGTTAGGAGTTTTATTGACCACGATGTAAAATGGGAACCATCGGATGAAATCTGACGGTTCACATTAATTGGGCCGATTGGTCATCTAGCCCACCATCACCTGCTCGTCTCCACCTGACGCCACCATCAGGCACCCGACTGTTCGTTTCCGCCTCGACGCCCCCATCGCCTCCACCGGTCTGTCGCGCCACCTCCGCCTCCGCCGCCATCCCCGCCACCGCCTCCATCTCTGCCGCCATTACCATCTCTGCCGCCACCGTTCGCCTGGCCGAACGCCTAGGCGCATAGGCGGGCGCCTGGGCTTCTAGGTGCCGGCCTGGCGCCTAGGCGTCTAGGCGGCGTTTTAGAACACTGACTGTATCCCTATCACTCAAAATGGAACATGGGAAGCCATGTAATTTGATAATGTGCTCAAAGAAAGCCCTAACCACAAATGCTGTCGAATACGGATGGCAAAGTGGAATAAATGGGCAAATTTAGAGAATCGATCCACCACTGTCAAAATTACTGACTTACCTCTCACTTTCGGAAATCCTTTAATAAAATCCACATAGATGTCCAAATCTCCGAGAGAATAGGCAGCAGCTAAAACAACCCTGCTGGATGCCTGGATGTAGGTGGTCTGTTTTATTTTTCTGACAAACAACACACTCCTGGACATACTCCACACGTCGATGTGCAATGCTGCTGTAGAAAACCCCCTGAACCTATGTAATGTTTTATGCACGCCTTCATGACCCATATGAGCAATAGATGGGAGTTGGAGCTACAATGCTGACTGTTCAGGCAAGGAGATCTTTCCTTTATATAACAATAACCCATCTGCTATTGCCCAACCTTCTGGAGCGGTTTGGGACTCCACCTGTCCACACAAGGTGACCGCTGATCAAATGATGGCGCTGATAGCACATAGAGAGTCCCCTCCACCGTATCCCTTCTGGACAGGGCGTCTGTCGCCCCATTCTGCTTACCAGGACAATATTCAACGGTGCGATCAAAGCCAAATAATTTACTGACCCATGTATGCTGTGGTATTGCGATAATAAAAAGCCGCGAAAGCCATAGAGAGGTGTACAGTACCATACAAAACCAGAAACACCTCTCTTCTTCCACCTCCAAACCCATCTACTATCCATGGCAGACAAAGGCATCACCCCCCACGCTTCCTCAAGCTTGTCGTTCAACCTTAGTGGGAAGCCTACGCCTGCCAATGAAGGGACGTCGCTTGCTATCGAGGCGGTCATGGTACTTGATGTGGAGCTTCTCGCCATGCTCCCACATCAAGGCACGCCTCGAGGGCGCAGCCCCGCTGCCCCAACACCTCGCGGGACAAGACATTCCCTTTCTCCTAGGAGGGCCCCGATGAAATCACAAACGCCTACACGGCGTCCTACGGTATGTGCCCTGAAACCCATCCGGACACGTCTTTTCCATGGAAAAGACGATGTCGCTCTTACGTTGAAGCCCGATGAGAAGTACACTGGGACATTGTTGACGAAGAATGGCGACGTGGTGAGCCACCACTACACGTCACCCACATGTACCTTGCCAGAGCCCCCTAATGAGTGTTTCATCATCTGTGGGGTTAAAACCCCCACGTGACAAAGCAAAGAATCCTAGGGAAAGAATTCAATGGAAAAGACAGTGACTGCGAAATCGAGATTGAGAGGGAGAAGGGTGACGCGACAGATACATGGTAATACCACTGCCCACGTAGGTAAAAATGGTTTAGATTTGTGGCTAAAGATGAAAAGTGAGCCTATTTTGAGAATCCTAGACGTTAAGTAAACGATTTAATAGTTGAGGGGATTACGTGTACTCGAACCATACTTTGAGGGAGTAAAGTGAACTTTCTCCTTAAGAAATAAAGCATTCTATAATTATCTATTTAGAGTAAACTTCAAAACTGTAACTATTTGTGTCCTTGTATCAGGAAGCTACAACTTTTGATGCCAGTTTCACAAAACAACAAGACCTGTTGTATCAGAAAACTACAACTTTTGTGGCTGATCCCACTTCTACTGCACAATGATCACATCTCATATTGTGAGTCTAACAAATATGACCAACCACAAAGTTGTAGTTTTCTGAAATAGAGGGTCAAAGGTATTGTAGTATTTTGCAATTGGCATTAAAATTTGTAGTTTTGTCATACGATGACATATACAGTTGTAGTTTTGTGAATTTTACTCTACTCTCTTCTTTTGAACCTTTAGTTCTTGAACATATTGAATTCTAATCAGTGTTTAAAAAAGCGGACGCCTAGGCCGCTTAAGTGCCGCCTAGGCGCTGAGCGCTGCCTGGCCTCTCCGCTTTCCATTGAGCGAGGGATTAAGCGCCAACGCCGCTCAGTTTCGTCTGGACCACTCAATAGCTTGTGGGCCGCTTTTTTATGTGCCTGGCCTAGTTAAAAGGAGGAAGTAAAACCTAAACACAATCCCGTCTGGTAGCCGCCAGCTCTCACGACCGCAGGTGCTGCTCGCCCGACGCTTAGCTTCTGATTTTGATTCCAGTAGACCAGTTACCGGTACCCTTTTGTGCTTCTGATTTTGATTCAAGTAGTTCAGTTGATGAAATTTATATTCCCCACAGTCCCACTTAATAGGAACTTGAATGTCATATACATATATGTAATATATTATATAAATTTAGCTCCGCTTTTTGCGAAACGCCTAGGCGCCGCCTGGGCGGCCTAGGCACTAGGCGGAGCTCTTTCGCTTAATTTTCGCCTCCGCTTTTTGAAACACTGATTCTAATGCTGGTACACACATAGAAAACAGAGACCCCAATAGTTGAGAGTTTTGTGGGCCAGTTTTCTAACTAACTTCGACTGAAGCTTCACCCTTTGATCTTGTTATGCCTTATGTTGTCTTCATAGTCATTTCATTGTTCAGATATGGCTGCGAGGTGGAGTTTCACAGCTTGTTGTATTCCAATGGCAGCAGTACATTTTTAAAGAACTTCTGGAACTGTCAAAGAACGATGTTTGCCAGTGTCCAAAAGCATTGAATGTAAATAGTCTGTGCTTACCCAGTGTTGAGGGTTCTCACACATAATGAAGTCTGGGGAAGGGAATTTTTAGGCAGCCTTCCCATTGCTTATTGTAAGGAGGCTGATTTGAGCCGAGGCCCGAGGGCCTCTTGGACACAAGTGGAGAGACTGCCACTGTACCAGGCCCGCCCTTCCATTGAATTCAAATAGTCTACTGATGGTTTGTCATTTATATTTGATTATAATTTTAGGAGCAATTCACACACTTATATTTTGGTAATTCACATTTAGAATGATTGCACACTAATATCTGCTTTGGTGATTGTTCTCGACTCCTTGTTTTCTCCGATATTTAACAAGTACCTGAAATTGATACTCAGAACAAAACTTCGACCAATCGTGCATATATTTCCTTTACATTATTCAAATTACGGAAACCTTCCGCTAATTCCAAATGTACAATTTTCTTATTGTATCTTTTCTTCGGTATCTGAACAGATAAGGAGCTTGACATTATTGAGATGGCAGTCTATGGAGATGTCGTTCGCCCCGGGAAGCAGTGCCGCTGCAGGACAGTAGCTGAGATGCTGGGGCAGGTCAAGTCAAAGAACAACATGGCCGCTTGTGAGTTACCAGACAACAATACCTCTTAACGTCTTCATCTCTTTGAAGACGTAGTCCCAATATCTGCAGCTCCAGTCAAGAAGCACAAACATTTTGTAGCACAACTTATTCCAGGACCATTCATTCTTTCTTCACCAGGATGCCATTCATTAAAGCACCACATTGAATTGTGTCTTAGGTCAGTCATTCCTTGTGTGTGTTGGAATGTGAAACGGATTTGGAGGTGTCTATTGCAGTTGGGAGTGGCGACACCATTAAGATTGGTTGATGACCCCTTGTTTTATGCACTTGAGCTAGTATAGATTGTTTGAAACTTTGAACAGCTTACAAATAATCTGATAAGTAACAACTAAGCATTTTGCTGCAACTAAATTTGTCTAACTAGAAATCAAACACATTAGAAAATTAAATTAAAAGAGGGCATACGATTATAATTGTCTATATGGCTGGTTATCTTTCCGGTGGATGGTTGCAATAGCCAAACTGATGGTACACGGGAAATATCGACTAATTCATCGGCCTGGTCTTTGCCTAATCACAAAAAAAAAGTTCCGTACAGATGTTGAATCGTCCGTTTTGTCTTGGTGTAGCAACCTGCTCCTAAGTTTACGCATTAGCATAGTCGTCCTGTTAATTCTTGTCTGGCTGAATAGCCAAATTCGTGCCTAAACTCAACTTCAAGGTCTAACTTACAGGTCAGTTTACCCCCATGCACTTTGGTTTTGAGTCCAAATTTGTCCCTAATCTGATGTAGCAATCCATGTTGGCATGTCCAGTCAGCAGAGGTTGTCATATGTGGACAATTAATCCACATTTCAATTATATTATTGGTCTTTGACAGTTCAACAATTAAAATTCCATGGGTATGAAATTAACAACTAATATACCACCATCTGCCATGTTCATGAGGCATCATATTGTCAAATTATAGTAAAAGCTATTGGGAAATCGGCGGTACGCTACTCTAGCAACTCTACCGTATCACCCAGGAAACATGCGAGTACAGAGGTCATAGATCGCTACCACTAGACGCGCAGCGCAGCGGAACGTAGACGCGCGTCGGTATAGGGGAAGCAGACGATCTCGTTCGTCTCCTCGTCCACGTCACGACAGCAGGTAGATGATCACGATTGTCGTAGTCGATCAATGCAGCAGTAGCAGCAGCGCTTCTACGGAGTCCACACGTACAGGGAGGAACGCTGTGCGCCGGTGTGCTAGCACCGCGTGCGCGACAAGGGTCTCGGCGTGAGGCCTGCAAGGGGGTGACGGCTAGGGCTGTCACGTGGCCGAGTAATTAGCCCCTAACCCTCCCCCTGGTATTTATAGGCATGCTAATAGGCTTTTAGGTCGCAGACCCATTAGTACCCTAATTGCTTATGGATCAAATATCCAACCGACCTGAATGTGGCCTAGAGGGGGGGGGGGGGAGTGAATAGGCCTTTTTGGAATTTGTCGGAACCTGCAACACTTAACAACCAGTTCAAAACAAGAGATATCGGACTAGTCCGATAAAGTGCGGACTAGTCCGGTGTGTACGGACTAGGTTGATTATGTTTGATCGATTAATTTGATTCTTCAATGTATGCAGCGGAAATATACAATCAAATGAAGTGTTACAAGGTTATGAACAAGGTTATACCACAATTCAATCTTATATTTAATGATTCGACTTGAAGTAAGCAATAATGATTGAAACCCTAAATTATTGTGAAGAATAAGAACGATGAACACAAAACAAGACACAAGGATTTATCCCGTGGTTCGGCTCCCACAGAGGCAACCTACGTCCATGTTGAGGAGTCCACAAAAGGACCAGGTCTTCTCCAACCCTACCCTCGTCGGATCGCCACGAAGGTCAATCCTCTTCCACTTATCACAAAGGGGTGAATAACCGAATTCAAAGGGGCCTTCTCACACGTTGAGAGCTCCCTTGGATTACAACACGAAATACCACCAAGAACACACTCAAAAGATTACAATGAAATCACAGGAGTATGTTAGAGAATCAAACCAAGAGCTCAATGAGTGTTGAACGTGTCTCTCCAATGATCTAGAGTAAATCCTCAAAGGATTGATCTTTGTTGCACTTAATTTCGTGGAGAGATGTGGTTTTTGAGGCTCTTGGGAGGTGTGACGGCGCTAGGGTTCGAGAGAGTTTAAAGTTGGGCCGTGCACCTCTATTTATATGGGGTTTCTAAAAGTTGCCGTTAGGGTTTAGAAGGATCGGACTAGTCCGTGGTGGACACTGGACTAGTCCGGTGTGCTGTGTGTAGCAAATCCTAAGTGTCCCGAAATATCGGAGTAGTCCGGCTAGGAGCGGACTTGTCCGATTTCGCTTCTGGAAATCTTCGGACTAGTCCGATAGACATCGGACTTGTCCGGAAATGTGAAACCCTAAGTGGATTGGATGACAAGTCCGCACTTGGAGGACTTGTCCGATTTAGGTAAGAGGGTTTTTCGGACTAGACCGTGCAAATATCGGACTTATCCGAATTGGACCAGAGAGAATATCAGACTAGTCCGGTTGTGATCGGACTTGTCCGATTTTGTGTGACTTGTGAAGTGTTTTGAGGACTAGTCCGCACTCGGGAGGACTAGTTCGATTCTAGTCAGAGAGATATCGGACTAGTCCGATAGATATCGGACTTGTCCGATTTTGTGCAGAGGGGATATCGGACTAGTCTGGTGTCATTCGGACTTGTCCAGTCCTGTATAACTTTGTGCAATGTGTGTGTTTAATTGTGATTGAGCTCTTGGGGTGTGTTTCCTTAACACACTCCATACACAATGATCTACTATTCTTCTTCCTTGAGCTCATTTCCACTTTGCTTCTCATTCTCTCTTCTTTTTGGCACTTTGCTTATTTTGCTATTAAAACCTGTGCTCGTCTCAACAAATAGGTTAGGATCTCATTTGCTTGTCATAAATCATCCAAAACCCACAAGGGATTCCTAGATGCACTTTCAATCTCCCTCTTTTTGGTGATTGATGACAACCAATTGAGATTCATATGTGCATAAAGCATGCACATATGGGTCTAAAATACATCAAGCAGTGAATGCATAATCCATATGTGCATTCTTTATGGTGGGATGCATGACTAAGTATGTTGAAACAATGAGAATGACATAAATGACATTAATCAATCAAAAGCAAGCATATATGTCATTCTAGGAGCAAAATCACATAACTCAACATTTACTTCTCAAGAGATCATAACATTGCATCACAGAATCATAATTAACATAAGAACATAGTTAAAGCTTTACAACCCACAGAATAGTCAAAAAGCATAAACGAGAGCTCTCTCCTCGCATCCTACAGCTAAGGCTAAGACCCCCCCCCCCCCCCCCCCCTCAATCTCTCCCCCTTTGGCATCAAGACACCAAAAAGAAGGAGAGGAGGGTCCTAAGGTCTTCACTCTTCGCTGTCAGTCCTCTCATCATCGTCTTTATCATCTTCATCTTCAGCCTGATGATGATGAGGAGGAGGAGGTGCGGACCAATCGAGCTCCCAATGCCAAAGTAGGCAAGCTCGGAGGGGGTCAAGGGCCCGAGCTCAGTGACGTCTGAATCGGAGTCTTCAGATATTACTGGAGACCCAATGGGTTCAATCTCCAGTTTCTGGCATATTTGCTTCACATTTGCCTTCACATACTTCATGTCTTACTTTCTCTTCTTGTTCAACTTGTGGGCCCTCACTTCGACCTTCTTGCAGGAAGCGAAGATGGCAGCCATGTTCTTGAAGATCCCACAGGCTGATCCCAATTAAGGGGCTGCCCTACCAGCAGGGGCAGCTGTTGCATCTTCAGATCTTCTTGCCGGTGCCTCAGGACTAGAGGCCGGCGAGGGAGCAGCCTGGATACTTGGCTTCTGAGGCATCTGAGGCCTCAAGGGTAGATGCCCCACATCCTTGACAAATTCAATCTCGGTGACCTTTTCGATTACAAATATTAGATATGGGGCATAGCCACAAGACCTGTTGGGTGTGCAAGATATGTTGACCATATCATTCCAGATGTAGTCCGCCACATCAAACTGGCGGCCCTTGCTTATCACCCTCATCAAGGTCCGGAGGTAACCCTGCACACTCCCGGCATCTCCATCCTTGGGAGCGATGGTCTTCCTCAAGACTCTATTAAGCACCAAAAAGAATGACTTCATGTTCTTCGTGGATGGAGGGTTGAACTTGGAGTTTGGCTCATATAAGAACTTCATCTTATCCTTCTCAATGACACCTATATTGTGGATGATCAGGCAGTCAGATCTTGAGGTGTCAAGGTGAAGCAGGCTTGCAAAGTCTTCTTGAGTGATACTGTACTTGGATCCATGAGTCATCCAAGTAACACTTTCCTCATCTTCATTCGAGAAGTGGCAAGTTGCAAAGAACTGCACAATCACTTCATCATTCCAATTGCTCCTGAAGGCAAAGAGATCCTTCAGGCCATGTCTCTCAATGGCTTCCACTACTTCAGTGAATGGTGAGCAACCCTTCTTCTCAAAGTGTGCCCAATCAATCCATTGACTGCGCACAACTGGTGTCTTTATTGGCAGATAAACAGATTTGTAGAAATCTGCATGGAAGTTGCACCAAAATCTTCCATCGGCAGCTTGCTTCGGTCGGCCATACCAATCAATGCTTCTGAATTTTGCCGCCGAATCACTGCTTCCCGTTGAACTTCTCTTCAGTGGGGTCCCGGACCCCTTCCCTCGGAGCATGGAGCTTCAACGGGCCAACTGGACCCGTCGCTATCCCTTTGCCCTTGCCTTTGGCTAGGCGGGCACTTGTCGAGCTAGGGCCACCACCGGTGGTAGGCCTAGAAGCTGGCACCTTGGAGGACAACTTCTTTGCTAGCACTTTCCTCCGAGCCTGTGGTAGAGATGGAGCTGGCTCGGAAGGTCTCTCTTGGCGCTTCTTGCCAAGACTCGTCGAGGTCCAAGGTGCCACCTCGTGGTCCATCTCGGCCTCAAAATCAGAAACTTTATTGTTTGAGCTCGACATGACCTGAGAATGAGTGGCATGATTGAGAATGAATGGTACAAGACATAGGTATGGAAGGATATCAAGTAATTGCATTGAGGAATTGAAAAGTTAGGTTTTGAGTACAGAAAAATCGGACTTGTCCGGTGTATAGGCACGGACTAGTCCGGGGGACCGGACTTGTCCGTGCATGGACAGGACTAGTCTGGTATTCATCCTCAAAAACCTAAGCTACCAGTCAAATGGTGATTCCTAATGCACAACAAGCATAGCATAAACGTAATACATCAAGGAGGCATGTATATAGTGAAATATGCTAGGCTATTCGATCAACAATGAAGAAATTTGGAATTTCTAGGGTTTGAGTGACAATTACCGAAGAAATCGATTGATGCTCGAAGAGGAAGGTGTTGAAGTCCGGACTTGTCCGTGAACTTCAATCTTCGAGCAAGGATGCTTGATCTCCACCCAAATGCGGAGCTTTTTGGTGGAGGGTATGCAAAATCGCCTTGAGAGCTCGAGTGGAAGAGAGAGAACACGTGACGCAAGAGTGGAGGATGAAGTGATTAGGGTTTGGCGGCGGCTAGGGTTAAGGACACGAAAAATCGGACAAGTTCGGAGGAGACCGGACTAGTCCAAACTTTTCCAGAGGACTATATTGGACTAGTCCGTTATATAACGGACTAGTCTGGCCTAACCGACACTCTGCGGACCAATCTGCATGGGCGGACTAGTCCGGGTAACCACGGACTAGTCCGTGGTCACCAGGAAGAATTGCTTAGCCCATTCATATGTATTTGAAGGTACATATTTAGAAAATGGGGAGGAAAATCAAATCAAATAATCTTGATGAATATGACCAGTAAGCATACAACAATCAAGTAATGATTATAATTCACCAAGATCTAGTAATTGACATAGTTTTCCGGAGAAAATTGAGAGAGATGATTTTCACAATCCAATCAACGTATTTTGAAGAATTCATACAGGTATGCAACATTTAAATCCACACTCCGAGCATCAAGGATATTTAGTTCATTTTGGAGTTTACAAAAGCGTTTTTCATCAAGTGGCTTGGTGAATATGTGGGCCAATTTCTTTTGGGTGTTGACATGGGAAATGACTATGTCTCCTTTCATGGAATGATCTCTCAAAAAGTGATGTCTTATATCTATGTGTTTAGTTCTAGATTGCTCAACTGGGTTGTGGGCAATTTTGATGGCGCTTTCATTGTCACAAAGGAGTGGAATACAATTTTTATTGTAACCGTAATCCCTTAGAGTTTGTCGCATCCAAAGGAGTTGTGCACAACAACTCCCAGCTGCAACATACTCCGCTTCGGCTGTGGATAAGGCAATGAAATTTTGTTTCTTGGAGGACCAAGAAACTAAGGATCTCCCTAGGAATTGGCATGTACTGGAAGTGCTTTTTCTATCTACTTTGCACCCGACATAATCTGCATCAGAGTAACCAATGAGATTGAATTTTGAGCCTTTTGGGTATCAAAGACCAAGGTTGGGTGTATGAACTAAATATCTCAAGATCCTTTTTACGGCTGTCAAGTGACACTCCTTAGGGTTGGCTTGAAACCTTGCACACAAACATATACTCAACATAATGTCTGGCCTAGATGCACATAAATAGAGTAGAGATCCAATCATGGAGCGATATACCTTTTGGTCGACACTAGGTCCATCTTCATTGAGATCCAAGTGACCATTTGTTGCCATGGGAGTCTTTATAGACTTTGCCTTGTTCATACCAAACTTCTTGAGTATGTCTTGCGTGTACTTAGTTTGGCTTATAAATGTCCCTTCCTTTTGTTGCCGCACTTGGAATCCCAAGAAGTCATTTAGTTCTCCCATCATTGACATTTCAAACCTATGTAATTTCAATATGTGGTCGGGAAACTCTTCGTCTTCAAACCCGGAGGGTTGCTCCACATACACCTCCTCCTTGATTGGTCCGTTGAGGAAGACGCTTTTCACATCCATTTGATACAGCTTGAAATCATGGTGAGTAGCATATGCAAGTAATATTCTAATATATTCAAGTATAGCTACTGAAGCAAAGATCTCATCGAAATCCAAACCTTCGACTTGTGAATACCCTTTGGCCACAAGTCGTGCCTTGTTCCTTGTCACTACCCCGTGTTCGTCTTGTTTGTTGCGGAAGACCAACTTGGTGCCGACAATGTTCACATTGGGTCTTGCCACGAGTTCCCACACCTTGTTCCGCTTGAAGTTAAATTCTTCTTGCGTTGCCACCACCCAGTCTGGGTCCTTCAATGCATCCTCAACCCTGTGCAGTTCCAAAAAGGATACAAACGAATAGTGTTCACAAAAGTTAGCTATACGAGATCTAGTGGTTACTTCCTTTTGGATGTCACTGATGATATTATCGATTGCGTGATCCCTTTGGATGCATTGGTGTACTCTTGGGTGTGGCACTTGAGGCATTGTATCTTCATTATCATCTTCTTCTCCCCCTAAATGGTTGCCTACATTGACTTGTTGATTATCTTCGTATTCTTGTGGTTGATCTTGTGCTGAAGCTCCCCCTTGATCGTTGACCTCCTCTTGTGGTTCATCTTCCTCATGTAGGTGTGGAGGTGGCTCTTGTGGTCGAACTTCACCTATTGCCATTCTTTTCAATGCTTGACAAGGAGCTTATTCTTTACCTTGTAAACATGGATAAACTTGCTCCTTTTGGGAGCCGTTAGTCTCATCGAACACTACGTCTCGTGCTACTTCAACAAGTCCGGAGGTCTTGTTGAAAACACAATAGGCGTAAGTGTTCAAATCATAACCAAGCAAGAAACCTTCATCGGACTTTGAAGCGAACTTTGAAGTCCTAGGCTTCTTGTTTAAAATGTAGCATCGAGAACTGAAAACTCTAAAATATGAGATATTGGGTTTGTTACCGGTGAGTAGCTCATAGGATGTATTCTTGAGTAGTCGATGAAGATAAAGTCGATTTACAGCGTGGCAAGCGGTGTTAATTGCTTCCGCCCAAAATCAATCCGAGGTCTTGTACTCATCGAGCATTGTTCTTGCCATCTCTATGAGGGTTTGGTTCTTTCTTTCGGCAACTCCGTTTTGTAGTGGGGACTACGGAGCTGAAAATTCGTGCTTTATGCCTTCTCCATCAAGGTACTCCTTCACTTGTGTGTTCTTGAACTCCATGCCGTTGTTGCTTTGAATGTTCTTGATTGTCAGTGAGAATTCGTTTTGGGCTCGTTTGAAGAACTTCTTGAGTATTCCCTGTGTTTCTGACTTATCATGCAAGAAGAAAACCCAGGTGAAGTGAGAAAAATCATCAACAACTACTAAACCATATTTGTTACCGCCGATTCTTATGTAAGCAATTGGACCAAACAAGTCCATGTGTAGTAGCTCGAGCGGTCTTGTTGTAGGCATGACGTTCTTGGTGGGGTGAGGTGCTCCAACTTGCTTCCCGGCTTGGCACGCGCTACAAGGCCTGTCTTTCTCAAACACAACATCCTTTAAACCTCGGATGTTATCGCCCTTGAGGAGTTTTTGAAGGTTCCTCATATCAGCATACGCTAGCCGTCTATGCCACAGCCAACCCATGTTGGTTGTTGCAATCAAGCATGTGTCAAGTTCAGCTTTATCCTTGTTGAAGTCAACGAGATAGAGCTTTCCATTTAACATACCCTTGAATGCAACGAAACCATTACTCCTCCTAGAAACGGTCACACCCTCGTTAGTGAACAAGCAATTATAACCTTTGTCACATAATTGAGATATGACAGCAGGTTATAATCTAAGGATTCAACATGTAAGACATGAGAAAGTGTGTGTTTAGAAGATATTGCAATTTTACCGGTACCGAGCACCTTTCCTTGACTATTATCTCCAAAATAGATGCCCTCATTTGGATCCTCATTCTCTTCATATTCAACGAACATTCTTCTTTCTCCGGTCATATGGTTGGTGCAGCCACTATCTAGCACCCATTTAGATCCACTGGTGGAATAGGCCTGCAAAAACAAATTATGCTTTGGTTTTAGGTACCCAAGCTTGCTTGGGTCCTTGGAGTTTAGTTACAAGACATTTGGGCACCCACACATGAGACTTGGTGTTCTAATGGTGTGGCCCAACATAATGAGCATAAACTTTGCCAAAATTATTTTTCATTAAGACATACGAGGCATCAAAAGTTCTAAACAATAACTGCTGTTGTTTATGTACAAGACTAGTCTAGGAGGTCGGACTTGTCCGGACACCAACCGGACTAGTTCGGTGTTCATGTGTGATTACAGTTTTAATCTTTGATTTTCCAGTTTGAGATGGTCTTCCCTTTACAAAGGTAATCCTCTTTGTCGGTGGTTTTGATCCGGCAGATCTCCCGACACTACTAAAGTGTGAGAGGAGTTTGAGGTTCGGTGTGGGAGCGCGGAGATTCAAGAAGGTGAAGTGTAAATGACACAATAGACACGAAGATTTACGTGGTTCGGGCCGCCTGAGCGTAATACCCAACTCCACGAGATGTGTTGGTGTTGTATTGGTTGTATGAGCTCAAAGTGAGTTCAGGGTGTAGAGTCAGCGTGTCTCTGGAGAGTGTCCAGAGAGTGTGTCTAGAGCGTGTGTGTAGAGTGTGTCCTATGTATCGTCGTCCTGTCCTTTTATAGTACAAGGGCAGGCCGTTACAAGTTAGCCTGGCCCGACATGTGGCCTTGGCGGTTACTGATATTGATACACATTCAACACGTTTAATTGCCCTTAATGACCGATTTTGTGGGCTTTGACAGCACCGTTACTGGTAATTAAGGTCGTCTGATCATGTGCCATTAATATGGTAATAATGACACTTAATCGGGTATTGAAGTCCTTGATTCCCCTTTGAAGATCCGGACCGTTGTGGAGTCTTCCGGAGGTTAGAGGTTGAAGATCCGACGGTTGGACACGTGGCAGCGCCGGAGCACACTGTGGGGAACAGATAGGTCCGGTGTTACCCGACACGTGTCAATTCCGGAGCTTCCCTCGGTCTGGGGTTATGTACGGGGGTGCCATTTCGGTACATAACCCGGAGCTTCCCCCTTGTGGGCGGTAGCCCCGGTTTGATAGTACATGTGGCGACCCTGGGACTAACCATGTTGGAGAAGCGGGTCCGGTTATGTCTGACATGTGGGCCTCCGAAGGTATTCAAATCAAGTAGATGACTTTCCCTTGAGATCTTTGCAATCCCAAGGAGTATATGGTACCCAGGGTACCGACACTCTCCTTGTTATTCTTATGGCTTCTATCATGTTGCTATTCACCATAAGAGTAACCAATGCCATATTTGACATTTGGAGGCCTTTTGACCAAGTATGCACTACGTGCATATTTGATCTTCTCCTTGTCAAATATGCCACTTTGAGCAGGATGTTTATCCCTTGTAGAGGTTGGCTTGTCCTTCAAACTGGTGTCAACTTTCTTGCATGTACAAGCATGAGCAAACTCAGTTTTAGTGGGTTGAGAAGGTGAACTTGAAGAGGAAGAAGGTTCACCTTGCTTGAGTGACTCAACCTGCACTTTAAGGATCTTGTTAACCTTGATCAGGTCAGCAAGTTGGTCCTTGATTGTAGCATTTGAGCCGATTAATTCCAAGCAAGTTTCCTTGCTTGAAGCTAACTCAAGCTCTAGTGTTTTGCTTCGTTCCTTTTCAAGTTATAGAAGCTTGTCAAGTTCGACATATTCCTCCTTTTGGGAGATGATCATGTCCTCTTGACGATGTATTAACCTCTCCTTCTCAACAAGTTGATCAAGCAAAAATTTCATTTTTGTGGCTGTTTTCCTATCTAGTCCAATAAGCATATCCTCATTATCACTATTGATTTCATCATCACTAGAATAGGAATGCACGGAAGGGGGTTTGATGGTTACCTTGTGTTTACCTTCCTTTTCCATAAGGCAAGTGCCATCTCCCTTCCATGCGCCAAGTATAGGGAAGAGGGTAGACTTCTTGGATGTCTTCTCGATGGCTATGCTAGCCATCTCTTCTTCTTCGGATGATGAGGACTCATCATTTGAGTCCCACTCTTTCCCAATGTGCGCTTGTTCGGCTTGTTTCTTCTTCTTGAAGAATTTCTTGGGTTGAGGCTTGGATTCTTTGGTCTTCTTCTTGTTCTCCTCATATGGGCAATCAACTATAAAGTGGTTATACTCACCGCAATTATAGCATGCCCGCCTCAACTTTGGCTTTGTTCTTTCCTTGTACTTTCCTTCGCTTGACTTTGTACCTTGTCTCTTTTTCATTATTCTCTTGAATTTCTTCATGAACAATATCATGTCTTCTTCGTATAATTCACTGCTCTCATCGTCACTGTCTTCCTCTAGTTGTGCTTCTCTAGCTTCTTTGGATAGGGGCTTGAGGGTGGACTTCAAAGCAACCCCTTTCTTCTTTGCCGAGGTGAGGTCGGCAATCTCCTTGACATTCTTTGTTTGTTTTTCCATCATCTCAAAGTTGATGATCTTTCCAAGCAGTTCATCCGGAGTCATCCTTTTGTATCTGAGGCTCTCTCTGATCATGGAGCATAGGGTGACGTTGCGGGGCATGAAAGCTCTAAGGATAAGCTTTACCACCTCGTGGTCATTCCACTTCTTACTTCTGTATGACCTGACCTTGTTGACAAGAGTCTTTAATCGGTTGTACATGTCTTGGGGTGACTCGTCTTCTTCAATTGTGAATCTTTCTAATTCGCCTTCAACCATTTTGATTTTTGCTTCACGCACATGTCGGTCACCTTCATGTGCAGTTTGCGGTGTGTCCCATATCTCCTTAGCAATTTCGAGTCCATCCACCTTGGTGAACTCATCCCGACTGAGCGAAGAGGTAATTACAGCCGCAACTTGAGCATTTCGGTGAATTGCCTGCTCTTGGTTGGGTGTGAGCTCTTCGTCGTCATCCGGGATATCTATTCCTGTGCACACAATATGCCATAAACTTGGATTGAGGGAAATTAGTTGCATTTTCATATTTTGCCTGCACATTGAGTAATCACTTCCATCGAAGTGTGGGGCTTTTCCAAGTGGGATAGACAAATAATGATTGTTATTGGAATTGAGACGATCATAGTTAAAAGGATATCGAGAGTAGTCGGTGTGACTACTCCCCTTCTTCTTTTCTTCAATCTTCACTTTCCCTTTGGAAAGTGTCTTCTTTCTTAGGAGCGCCTTTAGTTCTAGCGTCTCCTCATCGTCGTCCTCGAAGTCTTGAATGGCTTCGAGGAGCTTCTCCACCTTGAGATTCTTTTCATCATCAACCTTTTCTTGGTTGTTGGTCTTGTGGGTGTCGTTCATGTCTGACATGATCTTCTTTGAGCGATTAGTCTCTTTCTTGAAGAACCTGCTCTGATACCAATTGAATGTGTCCTAGAGGGGGGGTGAATAGGCCTTTTTGAAATTTGTCAGAACCTGCAACACTTAAAAACTAGTTCAAAACAAGAGATATCGGACTAGTCCGGTAAAGTGCGGACTAGTCCGGTGTGTACGGACTAGGTTCATTAAGTTTGATCGATTAATTTGATTCTTCAATGTATGCAGCGGAAATATACAATAAAATGAAGTGTTACAAGGTTATGAACCAGGTTATACCACAATTCAATCTTATATTTAATGTTTCAACTTGAAGTAAGCAATAATGATTGAAACCCTAGATTATTGTGAAGAATAAGAACGATGAACACAAAACAAGACACAAGGATTTATCCCGTGGTTCGGCTCCCACAGAGGCAACCTACGTCCACGTTGAGGAGTCCACAAAAGGACCGGGTCTTCTCCAACCCTACCCTCGTCGGATCGCCACAAAGGCCAATCCTCTTCCACTTATCACAAAGGGGTGAATAACCGAATTCAAAGGGGCCTTCTAACACGTTGAGAGCTCCCTTGGATTACAACACGAAATACCACCAAGAAGACACTCAAAAGATTACAATGAAATCACATGAGTGTGTTAGAGAATCAAACCAAGAGCTCAATGAGTGTTGAACGTGTCTCTCCAATGATCTAGAGTGAATCCTCAAAGGATTGATCTTTGTTGCACTTAATTTCGTGGAGAGATGTGGTTTTTGAGGCTCTTGGGAGGTGTGACGGCGCTAGGGTTCGAGAGAGTTTAAAGTTGGGCCATGCACCTCTATTTATATGGGTTTCTAAAAGTTACCGTTAGGATTTAGAAGGATCAGACTAGTCCGTGGTGGACACCAGACTAGTCCGGTGTGCTGTGTGTAGCAAACCCTAAGTGTCCCAAAATATCAGACTAGTCCGGCTAGGAGCGTACTTGTCCAATTTCGCTTCTGGAAATCTTTAGACTAGTCCGATAGACATCGGACTTGTCCTAACATGTGAAACCCTAAGTGGATTGGATGACAAGTCCGCGCTTGGAGGTCTTGTCCGATTTAGGTTAGAGGGTTTTTCAGACTAGTCCGTGCAAATATCGGACTTTTCCGAATTGGACTAGAGAGAATATCAGACTAGTCCGATTGTGATCGGACTTGTCCGATTTTGTGTGACTTGTGAAGTGTTTTGAGGACTAGTCCGTACTGGGGAGGACTAGTCCGATTCTAGTCAGAGAGATATCGGACTAGTCTGATAGATATCGAACTTGTCCGATTTTGTGCAGAGAGGATATCGGACTAGTTCGGTGTCATTCGGACTAGTCCGGTCCTGTATAACTTTGTGCAATGTGTGTGTTTAATTGTGATTGAGCTTTTTGGGTGTGTTTCCTTAACACACTCCATACACAATGATCTACTATTCTTCTTCCTTGAGCTCATTTCGACTTTGCTCCTCATTCTCCCTTCTTTTTGGCACTTTGCTTATTTTGCTATTAAAACGTGTGCTCATCTCAACAAATAGGTTAGGATCTCATTTGCTTGTCATAAATCATCCAAAACCCACAAGGAATTCCTAGATGCACTTTCACGACCTTACCCGAATTGTTAATGATTGCCTCTTGGGCATATCACCAACAATCTCCCACTCTCACTAGAGATAATCATCTAGCCAAGCTTTTCAATATTCCAACCCCTTAAGTGTCTGACCTGTTAGGTTCATGTGCAGTCGGTCGTGAATGGAAACCGTTTCCAACCACAAGTCAGTAGAGGTACCTAGCAGGACATACTGACTCCCGAATGTACGTAAAGATCATATCGGCCGAACCTAGATACATTCAACATGCTGATCCCTTTGCCTCACGATACTAGTCAAGCTCAAGGCAAGATGCGTGCCATCCTTGTGATAGCTTGACCATTCACTCAATCAAATAGTGGATTCATTCCATGACTAACTATTAGTCACTGTGATTAACCTTTAATCACTTTGGCATGTCCATGCACTTTTAAATCCAACTATCTCGAGGGGCCCAAAGATATCTCTCCTGTTATTAAGGAGGGGCAAATCCAATCTTGATCCGTGTATATCCCGTTCTATGTTTCATTATATACCTGAAGACTACTTTTATGACTACCCAGTTACGGATTAGCGTTTGATAGTCTCAAAGTACACAACTACACAGAGTGAGAAACAATGGCGATCTCAGGTCTAAGGATCTAGCAGGTGTATCACTCAAGACCGACTAATGGCACATATGGAAATAACAATCCCAACAGTGTCTTGGAGTGGGTCAATCCAACACCATGTTCACTAACATGTGTTCACATTATTAATTTGATATCTCCATATTTATGATCCGTGAAACGTGATCATCAATTAATACATGTGCTAGTCTATGTGATATCATTATCTAATATAATGGTATAGACTAGGGATCATTTAGAGTAACATTACTATTAACAAAGAGTTCCACGAACAAGTCACATACTTGATGATCTATGTAAATAACGATTACTCATATAACAATTTATTTAATAGTACATAAACATAGCTGTGTCACAAGTCTCCGACTACACACTATGATCATTGATGTAAGTATCTAATACCCATAGATCTCGTGTGCGCCTCATGTTTTGATTGTGGAAGAGGCTTTGCCAACTGATCTGCAACGTTCAAATCCGTGTGCACCTTACATATCTTCACATCACCTTGGTCGATGATCTCTCGAATGAGGTGTTAACGTCATAGTATGTATTTGGATCTTTTGTGTGATCTAGGCTCCTTTGCCTGTGCGATGGCTCCACTATTGTCACAATAGAGATCCACAGGATTGGACGCGCTAGGAACAACACCCAACTCAGAAACAAATTTTCTGATCCAAACAACTTCCTTTGCAGCTTCAGAAGCTATATACTCCGCCTTTGTGGTTGAATCTGCTACTGTGTCTTGCTTGGAACTTTTCTATCTCACTGCTGCTCCATTGAGGCAGAATACAAAACCGGATTGCGATCTAGAATCATCCTTATTAGTTTGGAAGCTGGCATCGGTGTAACCTTTTACAACGAACTCTTCTTCACCTCCAAACACTAAGAATGCATCCTTAGTTATTCTCAAGTACTTAAGGATGTTTTTGACAACGGTCCAATGAGCATAACCATAGTCTGATTGATACCTGCTCGTGATGCTTAGAGCATAAGATACATCTAGGCGTGTACATAGCATGGCATACATGATGTATCCAATAACCGAAGCATAAGGAATTGCTCTCATCGTCTTTGGCTCATTAGGTGTCGAAGGACACTGACTCTTGCTTAGAGTAATGTCATGTGACATTGGCAAGAAACCTTTCTTGGAATCTTGCATATTGAATCTATTCAATATCTTGTCAATATATGTATCTTGGCTTAATCCAATTAGCCTTTTAGATCTATCTCTATAGATCTTTATGCCCAAAATGTATGCTGCCTCTCCTAAATCCTTCATTGAGAAACTTTTTCTTAATGAGGATTTAACTTCATCAAGCATTGGAATGTCATTTTCGATCAATAATATGTCATCTACATGTAGGACAAGAAATACATATGCGCTCCCACTAAACTTCTTGTAAATACAAGGTTCTTCTACATTCTTGATGAAACCAAACCCTTTGATCACTTCATCAAAAGGTAGATTCCAACTCCGAGATGCTTGCTTCAACCTATAGATGGACTTTTGAAGCTTGCATATTTTACTAGCATTTTTAGGATCGACAAAACCCTCAGGTTGTGTCATGTACACATCCTCAGTCAGACTTCCATTAAGAAAGGCCGTTTTGACATCCATCTGCCATATTTCATAATCAAAATATGCAGCAATTGCGAGGAGAATCTGAACAGATTTAAGCATTGCGACGGGTGAGAAAGTTTCATCATAATCAACACCTTGAATTTGTTTGAAACCTTTCTCCACCAATCACACTTTATAGATGTGAACATTTCCATCCATATCGGTCTTTTTCTTGAAGATCCATTTACAATCGATAGGTCTCACACCTTCGATTGGATTAAACAAGTTCCAAACTTGATTTTCATGCATCAATTTCGGATTCCATGGCTCCAAGCCACTTCTCAGAGTCGGGTCCTGTCATTGCTTCGGTATAGGTCGTGGGCTCATTATTGTCCAACAGTACCATGCCATGCTGCTCCGTGGTTAGAAGGTTAATTTTTCAGTCGCACAACGTACCCTCGTAGACCTTCGTGGGGCTGGTGTTTCATCAACTGGTTGCACAACATCTTGTACATCCTGTATTGGATCAGTGGATGCTGAAACATTTTTAGGTGTTTCTTGAATTTCTTAAAGATGTACCTTGCTCCTACTAACTCCTTTTGAGAGAAACTCTTTCTCCAAGAAGTCACCATTGCGAGCGGTAAACATTTTACCCTCTACTTTATTATAAAAATAATATCATTTGGTTTCCCTAGGATATCCCACAAAGAAGCATTTGTCTGATTTTGGAGTGAGTTTGTCTGACGTCAAACGTTTGACATAAACATCACACCCCCAAACTTTGAGGAAAGACAATCCGGGATGTTTCCCGATCCACATCTCATATGGTGTCTTCTCAACAGACTTAGTTGGGACTCTGTTTAGTGTAAACGCAGCAGTTTCAAGAGCATAACCCCAAAAGGAAAGTGGAAGATCTGCTTGGCTCATCATCGACCTAACCATGTCCAACAAGGTTGGGTTCCTTCGCTCGGACACCCCATTGCATTGAGGCGTTCCAGGTAGAGTCAACTGTGGAACAATTCCACATTGTTTCAAATGATCATAAAATTCATGGCTCAAATATTCACCCCGACGATCAGATCATAGAATTTTAATTGTCTTGCCCAATTGATTCTGTACTTCATTTTGAAATTATTTGAACTTTTCAAAGGATTCAGACTTGTGCCTCATTAGGTAGACATAACCATATCTACTAAAGTCATCAGTAAATGTGATGAAGTACTGAAAACCACCTCTGACAATTGAACTCATTGGTCCACATACATCTGCATGTATAAGTCCCAACAAGTCAGTCGCCCTCTCACTTTGACCAGTGAAGGGTGCTTTGGTCATCTTCCCAAGCAAACAAGATTCACATGTGTCAAGTGATTCAAAATCAAATGAGCTTAGTAATCCATATTTATGGAGTTTGTCAATGCGTTTCTCATTTATATGACCTAAGCGACAATGCCAAATAAAAGTGGGATTTAGATCATTTCGTCGAGCCCTTTTGGTATTAATGTTACAAACAGTTTTATCCTCAAGATCAAGAACATATAATCCATTCACCAATGGACATTGAGCATAGAAAATATTATTATAATAAATAGAACAACATTTGTTCTTTATTACAATCTCATAGCCATCAACTTCTTCTAAACACGAAGAAGAGATAATGTTCTTTCTCAAAGTAGGAATGCAATAACAATTATTCAATTCCAAAACTAATCCTGAGGATAATGACAAGTGGTAGGTTCCGACAGCTATGACCGCAACCTTTGCTCCATTGCCGACACGAACATCCAACTCGCCT
The DNA here is from genome assembly GCA_036927565.1 of Tuctoria greenei. Classification (NCBI taxonomy): domain Eukaryota; kingdom Viridiplantae; phylum Streptophyta; class Magnoliopsida; order Poales; family Poaceae; genus Tuctoria; species Tuctoria greenei. The sequence goes on along the minus strand of JAYESD010000002.1, from coordinate 162,763,932 downwards.
TTTGCAAATCTTCTAGTCTCACTTAGACCCTGCAACGATTTGCATGTGTGAATCATCGATCCGGTATCAAATACCCATGATTCACTAGAAGATAATGCAATGTTAATTTCTATAACATATATACCTGAAGTAGAAGTCTCACTTCCCTTCTTCTTCTTGTCTTCCAAGTACTTCTTGCAGTTCCTAGACCAGTGCCCCTTACCATGACAGTGAAAGCATTCATCATCAGGAGAAGTGCCAGATTTTCCCTTTGGTTTAAAATTCGAGCTTGAAGGCTCATCGGGAACCTTTCCCTTGCCTTTACGTTTAGGATGCGTCACACGCTTCCTCTTTTTATTCTCCTTTTGCACCATCATCACATGAGTGGCATTTTTCTTAATGCTTTCTTCAGCTGTTTTAAGCATACCATGCAATTCAGTCAAAGTTTTCTCCATGCCATTTATTTGAAAATTCAATATGAATAACTCGTAGCTCGGTGGGAGTGACTGGAGAACAACGTCAATAGCCAGATCATCCTTGAGTTCAGAACCAAATTTGCCCAAAGTTTCAATATAACCAATCATCTTGATTACATGAGGGCTGATCAGGCTACCCTCCGTCAACTTGCATGAGAGCAAGGACTTTGAGATGTTGTATCTCTCAGCCCTTGCTTGATTCTCAAACATTCCACGCAGTACCTCAATCATAGAATAAGCATCTGTATGCTCATACTATTTTTGCAAATCAGGGGACATAGTGGCGAGCATGAGGCAGCTTACATTAAGCGCATCATTGCAGTGCTTCGTATAAGCTCTACGTGCTGCATTAGTTGCATCAGCTGGGAGGTCTTCAGGGTAAGGCTGCAGAAGAACGTACTCGATTTTCTCTTGCCTAAGAACGATTCTTAGGTTGCGGTACCAATCAATAAAGTTAGCTCCATTGAGCTTTTCCTTTTCAAGCACATATCACAAATTGAAACCAGAATTGTTACTAACAGACATTATCTATAATAGAAAATAAATATGCAAGGTTTAGCACTATGTTATGTACCAATCTTCTATTAATAGTTTAATAAAAGATATCACCACTATATGATCATCGTCTTCCCTCTAACGACATATAGTGGTTCCAGATCCATATTCACTAATTCCTAGTGAGATTTGGCTTCACTGCTAGGAAATTAGTGACATAGGTAAACAACCATTGTTAATCATATCCATATATGAATCTTGTTTGTTGGGTGACATCCAATGCCCCAGCTCCCAACTCTATGCCACAAAGCCCAAAACCGTTTTAATAGCTTTGTTGAGTAAACCAACACTATATGCATGTGAATGTCCAACATTCACCCTATTCATTATGATAGATGATGGTACTTTGCTTTGACAAACCTACCACACAACAATCGAAATAACATAGGTGCAGTTATTGGTAAATGACATCAAATACTCAACTTTTCCGAGGGAAGCTATTCTATCATGACAAAACGTCCACCATATGAAAAGCATGAAAAGAATAGTAATACGTAAACATCACATGTATATGATCATATCACATTGTGAATAGTATGACCCCTAAAATCATAATGGTCTCCATCGCCATGGTTCCATCATGATCTGAGCTGCCATGCCTCCCTTCTTGTGGTGATCTCCATCTCCACCATGCTTGAACACATCTCCACGATCATAAAAGAAGCTAATACAACTAATAGCTACCAAATTACATGAGAGATCAAGCATCACAGGTCGACACGCAGGTTGTTATATAATTATGTGACAACCTCAACCCGGTTGTGTTAATTTGCAACACGTAGGCTGCACGAATTTACACATAGATCATCATCATCACATTAAGGTCATACCATTCACATCATTCCCTGCAAAAATGAGTTAAGTGTAGAATGATTTCTAGCGCGAAACTATATTATGTAATCACTATAGCAGACAACAAAACGAAGGTCCTGCTATGAACACCAAACAGAATTGTATAGATTGCATCTATGAAATCACTATGAAAATCTCATCGGATTGATCAAATCAACCCGAATCTGAGCCATTCAGAATGACTTAATTTTCAATGTGACTGGTTATTCATGAGTAAATCGCGACTCATAATCGTGGTCTGTTGACTCAATCTGTTAGCTATATACGCGATTAGTTCCGATGGTGATTCCAGCCGGTAGGGACAAGTTGCGCACACAGCAGAGAAGGAGCAGAACTGACCCTTTAGTCATATACAATCGCAATCTATTCTAACCAATTCCAAACCCTGAAAATCGTGTGAAAAATTCATCGTATGAACATGTCTGCAGTAGATCCCATCTACTAAGAAGATCCAGAACAAAAACTACGCAAGTCGGCTCTGATGCCGCTGTTGGAAAATCGGCGGTACACTACTCTAGCAACTCTACCGCATCACCCTGGAAACATGCGAGTACAAAGGTCATATATCGCTACCACTAGATGCGCAGCGCAACAGAACATAGACGCGCGTTGGTGTAGGGGAAGCAGACGATCTCGTTCGTCTCCTCCTCGTCCTCATCACGGCAGCAGGTAGACGATCTCGATTGCCATAGCCGATTAGCGCAGCAGTAGCAGCAGCGCCTCTACGGAGTCCACACGTACGGGGAGGAATGCCGTGCGCCGGTGTGCTAGCACCGCGTTCGCGGCAAGGGTCTCGGCGTGAGGCCTGCGAGGGGGTGGCGGCTAGAGCTGTCACGTGGTGGAGTAATTAGCCCCTAACCCTACCCCTGATATTTATTGGCATACAAATGGGCTTTTAGGTTGCATGCCCATTAGTACCCTAATTTCTTATGGATCAAATATCCAACAGACCTTACCGAATTGTTATGATTGCCTCTTAGGCATATCACCAACAAAAACAATAGCCAAAATCATATTGAACAAGTGTCTGTTCATTTATCTTCTATGGTGACACATAGTTCATTGGGTTTGACTGAGCAACATGAACTACCACCTCAGATTACATGCAAATTCAGGCTCAAAACAAAACTTTAGGGACTAAACTGGTTTCTTTTAAAGTTCAAGGATGAATTATGTTTCAGACAAGATGTGGAACAAATTGAGCTATTTCTCATCCTAGTTTCTCAATACTGCAGGAGACCCTTTTTACTGTAAGAATCCACACACAATGTATTGTTGAAGCAGGAGTACATCCCTGTGACTCCAAGTTCTATAACCTGGAACTACTGAGAACTGTGCAAAAATCCTGTACACAGGCGTTTGTTATGAACATATCAAATTTCTGGAACATCAGAAAATTCCTGTTTATGATAAAATAAAGGTTCCGGTTCCTACAAGGTTTGGTCCACACTCTGAATGTCGGTATGTTTCCATTTTTCAATTTTTATTTGGAGTTGAAGAGATAAAATTACATTAGGGGATTTAATCATCTAGCAAAAAAAATACTCTCTTGACTACACTTCCCTTGCTAGTCAAAGAATTTTTTTATTATTATACGAATTTAATATTGAATTAATATTAATAACCCATGGATCCTAATTTTTATAAAAATGACCCACCTGTCGTCCAAGTAATGGACGAAATTCGACGAGGCAAGCCAAATGGCGGCAATGTCGTCCATCTCACGAACGATGTGAGGCCAATGATGCATTTAGTCAAGGAGCTGGACAATATACCCGTGATGTATCCGACCACTACGACGCGTCTCCATTTTGCCCAGGAGCTGGACGACGGGCTCTGAAAAGTGGGTCCACCCAATTCGTCTGTTAGCAGTGTCATCCCGGAGGTGGGCAAAGGTTACTATTAAGGATGAATAACTCGTTGATGATCGTGTTGATACAGAGGCTATAAATAGCCGACTACAATGTAACGAGTACATGGATGTAACTGACTAAAACAAACGAGCGACATGAGCTGCCACGATCCTATTTTACAGGAGTTCGTTGTTGACAGGAAAGCAACATGTGTGACATGCTGTTGTGATCGTGACTCGGTAAAACTCATCGCTAATAGTTACCATCCGAGGTTTTGGTTTAGGGTTTTAGGGTTTAGGTTCCTGTCTTTTTTTTTAATTTTCTAATTTTGCATTTATCAATTTTTGAGGTGTAAAATAAGAAAGTTAAATTTATGAAGTCGTATGAGGGTGAATAATTTGCGTAAGTATGAACAAGGATGAAAAAACTAACTTAATCAAGTCATATGGAAGGTGATTGTTCGTGGTCAATATATACAACGAATCCACAATAGGCAGTGGTGACTGCGTTGCTAGATATAAGTCGTTGAAACGAATGTAAAGGAATTGAAATATGAAGTTCATAGAGTAGTATAGTTTTGTATATTATCCGTGAGTCCCTTTCGGAGAAATATATCATCTACCTATGTGGCGGGTCAGACTCGTAGTTGTCACACATCCAAACTTAGAGCCCATAGATGACGTCGAAAACTCGGTTCCTTATGAGACGGCAAGCAGTGCTACACTGGCACATTGGAGGCTGAAGGTCCTCAACCACACAGTTTCTCCCTGTCGAATGGTACTGATAAAGGCCACTCCATAATGACACCATTTGGGGAATGGCTGTAGTGTTGGTTTGAGATGGCCTTGGTTGGTTGATGTCTCTTTTATAGACGATAAGACGAAGCTGATGGACTCTGTGGACTAAGTGCAGGGTAATATTCAGGAATCTACTTTTGATGTAAAGTTGAAACAAGGACAACATCATTTATGGTGGTACAGAATACATGCTAGATGGACTGCTTTTTGTTATAATTTTGTAGGGTGTATCTGATGCTGAGTGGGGAATCTACTTTCAGGGTAAAGTTCAAACAATGAGAACATAAATTATGTGATACACAACATGTCAGATGTACTTCTTTCTGCAACATGGGAAAAGTTCGAATAAGAGATGACATAATTAGTAAGGAATATGATAATGACGTATACATTACAATGACATGATTGCCACACATAGAAACCACTATTACGGTACATTGGCATTACTTTCGAAGGAGTGCGTTAGGTAATTTTGTAAAATCCCAAACTAGAGTATTCCATTCAGCTTTGGAATTAATTATCAAGTACACATGTGAGGGGAAATAAAAACCAAGCCCTAAAAAGGAAGGTTCAAATTCAAATTCAAACTCCATATCAAACTTAGTCAAATGTCAGGTTTGAATTCACCAATGGGATCGTTATACTTCAATTAGGCAACCTGCCAAAATTTAGCATTTTTAGAGCTCAATTGCAATTTAATTTGATTTTTCAAAGAGGATAGGGGGAGAAGCGAGTCCCACCTGTCAGTGGCCCACCGGTCAGTCAAAGCCAGAGCCTCCTCTGTTTCTCCTCTGCGTGTGCCACGACAGCAAACCACCACCACCTCCTGCTTGGGTGAAGAGGAAACCAGCTCACTGAGCTGCAGCAAAGCCGTTCTAATCCCTGCGCCGTCTTTTTTACTCCTCTACTCTCGCAGTACATCGTGTGAAAGTTCTTCTCTACTCCCGCAAAAACAACACCGCCGATAACTCTCCTCTGCTCCGCCGTTGGATCACTGATTCAAGCCTTGTATCATGCCCCTTCAAACACAGAAAGGTGCACCTGCACATCTTCGATATGTCCCTCCACTTTGTTCATCGAGTTATGCATCGTGATCGTCGTATTTTCAAGCTTTGCCTGCATGTTCATAATAGCCGAGCTAGGTTTTGCAACAATTCTTTATACATGCTTGATCTTAGCTTATTCCTATTATGGATCATACTCTAGACGTCCTTGCGAGTTCACCCAAAAAAAAAGAATGGAATGCAAGCTTGCAAAAACACCTAGGTCATCAGTGAACTATGTGTTTCAAGTCTTTTCCTCGATTTTGTGATTTAGTTCCGAGTTTCCTGTGCTCCCATGATGCTCCTGGACCAAACCCGGAGTCAAATAGTGCTATCCCGAGCGAGTCCTACATCACCGGCGAGCTCACCTCCACCAGCACCGTCGCGAGCTTAGCTTCAGCCGTCGTCGAGCCTCGCCGAGCCCACCATCGTAGTCATCTTGCTGTTGCCTCTGTGACACCATCACAGCGAGGAAACGGCCACGGGAAGCGTCGCTGGCGAGGGCACCGCCGTCAGCCTGGCGCGAGGTTGAAGACGGTGAATTCTGTATGGCAGCGAGATTCCATGCGGCTACGCGGGTTAATCCAATGGCCCTGTGTGGCTTGCGTCTGAGTGGCTGGTTTAAAAACATGGATCCATCTGTCAGCAGTAGAAAGGGATTTCCAATCGAAAAAAATCCAGTAAATATCCAAACTTTGAAAATTCATATCTTTTGGTAGAAAACTCCAAAATTTCCAAAAATAATATTTAGTTGCCCCTTGACCAGTACATTGCATTAGTACAATTTAATTGGTATTGAAGTACTTAGGATGTAATCTAGAGATCCTTTGTTCATAAACCTTGGGATAATTATTCATTAGGAAAATTATGAAAATTGGCCAAAACATTACTCTTGTACACTAAGATGTTCAGTAAAAGTCGCAGTCCCATTGAGCTTGTATGGTTCGTCTCATTGAGTTACTTTGCTTTAGGTTAAATGAAAATCATAGAGAATCTCATAGAAATTTGTAAAACTCAAAACCTTGTAGAAAGATCATAAAAATGCGAAACCAATTTTGTTGGACTACTTAAGACCAACCCTTTATGATAAACCTATTTATCAGTATGACAAAGTCAAAATCTTTCTTTGTAAATTTGTAGAAGTAGAAAGACTCAGAGAATTATTGTGATCACATTCTTCTATAGAAAAAAGTGAAACTTTTTTATTACTTCACTTATGACCTCTGTAAGCTATTGTAGAAATATCAGAGGCATTAAAGTTTACTTACTATATATTTAAATTATCAATAGCTCTCTTTACTCTTATAACTCTATTAATTCATCCTTTTCAATTGTGTGCATATCGTTTGTCATCGAGCTCGAGGGGACCCTGGAGGCCATCGACAGCATTCCTCCGGAGATTCACTTCGACCCCGACTAGTAGCAAGGCAAGCTCAAGTTTGCATATTAACATTGTTTATAATGTTTTTGCTTTGTAACACCTTATCGAGTATAATATGAAATGTGCATTAAGTCTGGTATGGATGACACTCCGGATTCATGACCAAAGAAACCATGGAGTGTTTGGGTGTTGACGGTCCTTAAGTACCATGTTCGACCGTCAATATACCTCAATTATGTGAAAGAGTAAGTATTTCTTACACACATTACCTTTACAAATAACGTAATTCCACTTGCACTTGGAGAAATAATGCATGCATGTACTTTATTATAGAAATGAGGTCAATCCAAGGGAGTTCTCCTGAAAACTACACTCCTAGCGATTCAAGAGCTGACATGTGGTAGTCTGTGGATTCAATGGCCCACTTTCAGGGTATCCAAGAGAATCCAAGTTAATCACCCGGGAAGCATCAAAGGGCCCACCTACCAGTCTCCTGGAGGAAGCACATGACCAAAAGGGCAATGTGGGGGTGTAGCCGAACCAGGGGTTCGGTCGAACCAATCCTCCTGCCAAACTTGGTCCACTGCTATGTATCACACTTCTATGATGCCCTGAAGGCTCACGCGTAAATTATAGCGGGAACCAACTCAGAAACTAGTATAAATAGGAGCCCTCACTCCTATACACCATTTGAGAATCACTCTCTTGTATACACACTTAACCTAATCCTTAGCGGAGTTTAGGTTGTAGAAGAGGAGAATTTCTAGTTCAGAAGTCCATTTTGGGAAAGGTATGGCTCATGTATATTTTTGCTTAATTATGACTCTATGCTATTTAATAATATTAGTCTTTTCATATTCATATGCTAGGATGAAGCATTTCCTTTTTTTATTGTAGATTCCATACTGTGATGTTGTTATGATAACGTAGTAACATTGTTATTATGTTATCATAAACACCATATGCATTCACTATAGTCTAATTATGTAAGGTATGAATATTTTAGTATGAACAACTTAGTGCTTAGATACATAATTGTTTCAATGATATTTAGGTTAGGAACTTCGTTAGATGATATTTGTACAATGGCTTAAAAAGATATCTACTTAGTGTGTAAACGTAGTGTTTGGATACTTAAGTAAAGTTGGATGTCTCGTAGACCCATGTGTTGTAGGGGCAGACGGTGGATGGTGAAGTCCTGTTCTTCGATCGTAATCGCCCACGTTCAGCCATGATACTGACTCTTAGCAAGAGTCACCTAGCAGACTAGTAAGTTTGTGTCCAATATGATTGGATCACTAAACACTAGGACTCATCACTGACACGTTCACGTGTACACTATTGTGCTATGCATATGTATATTAGAAGGACATTAGGAACAACCCCTTTACTCTAACTTTCACTACGATTAAAATAACTTAATAAGAGTTGGTGCTTAAGTGGGTATCACACTACCCCATAACCATCATTTACCTTTCTACTAGAGAACCTATTAGGGCAACCCTACATTACCCATAGATGTAGTTATACCATACTTCACCGCCTTCCTTTGGGATAAATACAATATTATTGGGAATGCTCATGGGTGAAATGCTACAACGGTATTCTTCGTGCACTTGCAGATCCTATATGTAGTCATGCGAGATACCAACATACTTCTAGGGTGCATTAGCATAATATTCATAGGCCCTTCTGGCACCATTATCATGGATGTTTTATTAACATAGCTTAGCATGTGTCAACAAGCATTTTTTGCACCATCGCCCAGAAAGACAAATTGAAGCAAAACATAATTACTCCTGGTAGTTAGGAATCCTAGTAGTCATTTAGTAGGATAACCTTGCTTTGTTTTCGAATTCCTCTGATGTGAAAACAGGGTAATGCATGGCCGGTTTTCTCTTGTCGACAAACTACGTTGAAGATCCTGAATCACTTCTGAGGAGAGTTCAATCCTGTGTCGTTCCTCCTCTAGTGATCCTTTAGGTAAGCCGATTAGTCATTTTTGCACCATCAAGCTTCACATCAATGGCTTAGAAGACTCTTCGCGGGTTCTCTACTCCCTCTGCCATGAATGTGCCCGTTAGGCTCATTGTCAACACGAGAGATGCGAACTTCAAGATCAAGATAGGTTTTATTATTATGGTGCAAGCTAGTCCCTTCCGTGGGAAATCCAATGAGGATGCAAGTGCCCATTTGTAACAATTCCTGGAGATTTGCAACACTTTCAAGTTCAGGATGTCACTCAAGATGTCATCCGTCTTCGACTGTTTCTGTTTTTCATCCTCGGGAGAGCGAAGTAGTGGTTCTACGTGAACCAAAGTGTTGTGAATATTTAAAAAAAGTGTTCTATGGCGTTCCTCACAAAGTTCTTCCCGTTGGGCAAAAGTAATGCCTTGCATGAGAGAATTTCAAGCTTTCAGCAAGAGTCAAAGTAATCTATCCCCAAGGCTTGGGAGAGGCTCTAGGAATACATCATGGCCTATCCTCACAACGAGATGGATGATTCGCTCGTATCCAAAACTTCTACAACAGGTTGTCATCATCAGCCCATGATCGTGTGGATGCTGCTACTGAAGGTGCCTTCTTCTCGCTGATGGTATCAAAGGCAAAATAATTGATCGCGAAGATGGTGGTAAATATGGGTTCGAGCAATGAGCGATTCCAATCTCGAGAGCAAGACATGCACACCTTGAAAGAGGTGGACATGATCGTTGTCAAATTGGACCTCCTTATGAAGAAGGTAGAATGTCAAACCATTGGTGAAGTATGGCACAGTTCAAGCCTTGGACACCTACATGACGTACGAGGTTTGTGGCAACACGGAACATATGGGGAGTGGTTACCCCGAAACTCCCGAGGATGCCTTATACTTGGGAAAAAACACCAACAACTACCATCCAAGAGATCAGGTATGGAACCAACCACACACTTACTATCAAGGGGGCTATAATTATAGCAACAATAAAAATCAGCCCAACTTGAGGGAACTTACCATTAGCCAATTGAAGATCAATGAAGCTATGTCATAGAAACTCTCGGCTAATGACGAGACATTGGAAAGCATCAACGCTAAGATTGAATTGCTATAATCAGACTTCAAGAACCAGTTGAGCTTCAACAAGATGATAGAGAGTTAGTTAGCTCAACTGAAAACCCGAACTTCTCATTAAAAGTGTTAACATGATAATCACACAAGGCAATAAAATGCTAAAATACTTAGAGTGTTCCACCATGCTCGATTGGGAATCAAAACATTGACAAGGCCCTTTCTTACCTTGGAGCAAGTGTGAGTGTCATGCTAAAGGTGGTCTTCAACAAGCTCAATTTCACAACACTATCTCCAATGTCGATGTAGCTCAAGCTGGCTGATTCTTTGGTCCGCTACCTTGCGGGAATAGCCAAAGATGTTCCGATGAGACCAATCCTTAGCACCGCGAATGCTTGCACCGATTTGGAGGATAGAGAAATCCTCTTCCACATCAATGTCAAGGGAACAAGTTTGAGTTTCGGCCAAGAAAGAAGCAACGCCGCATGATCAAAATCAATTACAGCCCAAATGTCAAATACATCAAGGAAGTCGAAGTTACACCCCCCACAAGTGGACAACCCCATTCCTTTTATAATGAATGTTTTTCAAGAAGATACACCGTAGCTATATCTATGCAAACAATTCAAGACGATGGAGAGGCTAGAGCCATCTGAACGGCCCATGTCCACAAGGCCGCCAAGGAAAGAATGATGAAAGAAACAAGTGAAGCCATCCTAGTCTTCTTCTCCGGGCCCGAATGCTAAATCCTCAAGTTGAACACAACGAAGGAAAGTCGTTCTCATCGGACTTTAAAAGATTTGGGTGAGACCTTGCCAATAGGAAAATTGGTAGTTATCTCATTTATTTTTCCTAATCAGGTTTGATTTTTCCCAACTAGTTTGCATTATTCATAGCATGTTTGGATTTTTCTTTACATGTTGAGAAATTTATATTCTCAACCAAAAGTTTTATTAAAAAATTTGGGATTGAGAAAAGATTTATTTGGAAAACATGTTTTTGAGCAGAATATGTGGCTCTTGCACCCAACAGGCGAAATATAGCCGTTGGGAGGCCACATGCCAAAGAAGGAATCTGGGGGCCCCATATGGCAGTACGGCCGAACCTATGGTTTGACCAACTTTGGGGAGGGGTCATTTGGTCTCCCACCAGCGACTATATTTTTGCCTCTTGTGACTATTGGGAGGTGAAGCACTATAAATTGGTGCCCGGGTGAAGGAGTTGCTTCACACTTCACCTCATTTACCTTCCCAACTTCTCAAACAGATTAATTTCTCAATCGATCGTCATGAGATGGAGGGTGTGAATTGATTACCAAAACGTAAAAAGGCAACAAGGACCATTTTCCAGTGCCTTTTATTGATGAGATGCCATTTTCCAGCTCAAAATGAATTCTCATTGACGATCAAGAACATACGAAGTGACAATGGAACAGAGTTCAAGAATACTCAAGTTGAGGAGTATCTAGATGAAGAAGGAATAAAGCAAGAATTTTCAGCACCCTACTCTCCTCAACAAAACGGGGTAGCCGAAAGGAAGAACCGAACACTCATCAAGATGGCGAGGACAATGCTCGATGAATACAAGACTTCGAATCGGTTTTGAGATGAAGTAGTTAAAACCATTTGTCACGCCATAAACCGATTATACCTTTGTTGTTTAGTCAAGAAAACCTCATATGAACTACTCACCGGTAACAAACAAAATATTTCATACTTTCGAGTTTTTGGTTCAAAATGTTATATTCTAAACAAGAAGCGTAGGACCTCGAAGTTTGCTTCGAAGTCCGATGAAGGTTTCTTGCTTGGCTATGATTAGAACTCCTACGCTTATCGTGTCTTCAACAAAGTCTCTGGACTTGTTGAAGTAGCACGCGACGTAGTGTTCGATGAAATTAATGGCTCTCAAGTTGAGCAAGTTGATAAGTGTGTGCTAGATCAAGAAGGAGCTCCATGTCAAGCATTGAGAAGAATGTCACTTGGCGATATTCGACCACAAGCATCACCTCAAAATCCGAGTGAAGAAAATGAACCACAAACGGAGGGAAATGATCAAGGCAAAGCTTCCACACCATATCAACCTCAAGGAGATCAAGATAATCAAAACAATAATGAGGGCAACCATCCAGGGGGATACGAAGAAGATGATGATCATGAGAATTCAAGACCACAAGTGCCACATCCAAGAGTACACCAAACCGTACAAAAAGATTACCCCGTCGACAACATAATTGGTCACATCCAAAAGGGAGTGACAACTCAATCTCGTATAGCTAATTTCTGTGAATACTATTCTTTTGTATCCTCTTTAGAACCATATAGGGTGGAAGATGCACTAAGAGATCCTGACTGGGTGATGGCGATGCAAGAATAATTGAACAACTTCAAGAGGAACGAAGTATGAGAACTTGTTGAAAGACCCAAGTCCAACATCATCGGCACTGAATGGGTCTTCCGTAACAAACAGGACGAACATGGAGTGGTAACAAGAAACAAGGCACGACTTGTGGTTAAAGGTTACTCACAAGTCGAAGGTTTGGATTTCGACAAGACTTTTGCTCCTGTAGCTAGGCTTGAATCAATTCGTATATTACTTGCATATGCTACTCACCATGATTTCAAGTTGTATCAAATGGACGTCAAAAGCGCCTTCATCAAGGGACCGATCAATGAGGAGGTGTACGTGGAGCAACCCCCTAAGTTTGAAGATCAAGAGTACCTCGACCATGTATTCAAACTGCGTAAGGCTCTCTATGGTCTCAAACAAGCTCCTAGAGCTTGGTATGAGTGCCTTAGAGATTTTCTAGTTCCAAATGGCTTCAAAATTGGTAAAGCTGATTACACCTTGTTTACCAAGCACTTTGATGATGATCTATTCATTTGTCAAATCTATGTTGATGATATCATATTTGGCTCAACTAATAAATCTTTTTGTCAAGAGTTTAGTAAAATCATGACAGGTAGATTCGAGATGTCCATGATGGGAGAGTTGAGATACTTTTTGGGATTCCAAGGAAACAACTAAGGGAAGGAACATTCATAAGCCAAACAAAGTATACACAAGATATTCTCAAGAAATTTGGCATGGACAAAGTGAAGCCCATAAAGACTCCCATGGCGACAAATGAACACTTAGACCATAATGAAGATGGACCTAATGTGGATCAAAAGGTATACCGCTCCATGATTGGTTCTCTACTTTCCTTATGTGCATCTAGGCCCGATATCATGTTGAGTGTATGTATGTGTGCAAAATTTCAAGCCAATCCTAAGAAATATCATTTGACAGCTGTAAAAAGGATCCTGCGATATTTAGTTCATACACCCAACCTAGGCCTTTGGTATCCTAAAGGTTCAAAATTCAATCTCATTGGATACTCCGATGCAGAAATGCCGGAAGCAAGGTGGATAGAAAAAGTACCTCCGAAACTTGCCAATTCTTGGGTAGGTCCCTAGTTTCTTGGTCCTCCAAGAAGCAAAACTCCACTGCCTTATCCACAGCTGAAGCGGAGTATGTTGCAGCCGGGAGTTGTTGTGCAAAACTCCTTTGGATGCGACAAACTCTAAGGGACTACAGTTATAATATGAACCATATTCTGCTCCTTTGTGTTAATGAGAGTGCGACTAAAATTGCACATAACCCTGTTGAGCACTCTGGGACCAAACATATTGATATCCGACATAATTTTTTGAGAGACCATTCAATCAAAGGAGACATAGCCATTTCCCATGTCAAAACTGAGAAACAACTAGCCGATATCTTCACCAAGCCACTTGATGAAAAAGACTTTTGTGAGATTCGAAATGAACTAAATATCATTGGTGCTCGGAACATTATGAGGACATCACTTCTATGGATACAAACAACACTCCATTGAACATACAAGATGCAATCAATAGAATTCACACACAACAATTAATTTGAGGGGTGAGCTCGTTCTTATATGTTTCCTTATATAAATTTGAGAATAGATTGCTACCTAATAATTTATTTGTAATTAGGATACATGGAGTGATTCAAGGAGTAATTGGAGGAAGGTTTAGGGGCGTGGAGGACCAGAGAATACGTTCAATGAAGATGGAAACTGACCCCAACTCAAAATCGTGTCCAACTCGGAGTCCAGAAGTAGTACGCACTAAAACGGACGCCCAGGATGCATACAAACTCCGTTTTGGACGTTCCACATATGAATGGACAGGGGAGAGGATAAAATTTCAAATGGAGCTGGTCCCATGGAAAAATTCCATGAGAGTCGACATGAATCATTGAAACAATATCGAGTACAGAATCTGTCAGGGTGCTGCGCCACCCTATTGGGCTATTGGGCCTTGTATCAAGTCTAAGTCCATTATTTTCGTGTCTTAGGGTTAGGTCACGACCCCAAGACCCCCTTGGACGTCCTCCCACCTATATATAATCCATGGTAGCCTCCTTAGACAATTGGGTTTTGCTTAGATCAATAATATCGCTGTTCTACGGTTTGTGAAATCCCAACTTCGCGATTTCAGATCGTGTCTTCTACATTCTTGCTTGTGTTCTCGGTTGCACTTGTAGGGATTAGCCTTCTTGGCAAGGTCAATCGTGTGTAGCACGGTTGATAGCCAATGGAGCGGTGGTGTACTGATTGCAGGGGTTTTTCATGTTCTACTCGAGAGCCTCGGATCATCAACGTCGAGATCTCCACATCAATTGACTTATCCATTACCTTTCGGAAGATCAGGACTCATCCTTCTTATCAATTGATATCAGATTTCCAGGTTGCCCGTTAGGTAATTCATCTATCCATTACATTAGTTTTGTTTTTGATACCTAGAGTCCACAAAAAAGCCACAAAAAATTTGCAGTTTAGTAGATATGTTCATTACTTTGTCCAAACCACATTGAGCTTTTGCAACTTTTGTTTTCAGTTTGGTTTTGTTGAATTTGTGTCCGTGGTTGAGTCATATTTCTGGTTTATAAAGTGTTTTTGGTATTAGTTTGAGTTTTGCATTGTGTTGATTCATCTTTTTGAATCGCGTCATCACGTCTAGATTAGATTCATCTCTATCCAGTTTGGTATTTTGATCATATCTCACACATACGAACTTAGAATTCTTAGTTCTTGTACTTTATGGAAATTTAAGAAGTTCTCTACAACTTTTGTATTCATAGGATTTCTAGAAAACGGAGTTATCATGGTCCAAAGTGCGTTAGATCTGAATCTATTCTCGACGTAGAATTTCTAATCAGTCTGTGTTTCGGGGGCAATATCTCCTATTGTTCTTGTCCAAAATAGTTCTTCCATATATTGAAATTAAAGAGGAGAGATATATATGCAATCTTGCTGTTGAAAGTTTTTCTACTAAGTATGCCTATTTGTCCTTGGACGATTGAGCATAAAATCTGTGACAGACCCACAAGATATCTTTGATTGCTTTTTATTGTGTTCTTCTTTTGCAGCACATTCTGAAAAAAAGGAAGAAAAAAGAAAAAGGCAAGTGCAAAACAAGATACAAAAGCCGCACAAAAAAGGAGAAAAAAAACAACAAAAAAATACAAGTGGTTGCATTCTTTGTGTCATCTAGTTTTGTCTCATGCCTTGCTAGCTTGAACTACTAGGAACACATTTAGGCCAGCAACTTTGACAATTACATTGGACACCTATTCAACTTTACTATCTGATTTTATTGTTGCTAATCCTTGCGACATATAAAGTTCCATCCAAGCTACACTTTACTCTTGAGCAGAATCGATACACCTTTGCAATCATCCCACACTTCATTGGTTTCATCATACCGACCACCATTTGCTACCTGCAGTGTCAGTAAGAACACTTGTAAGAGCATGGTAAGACGCTTGAGAGTGTGTGATTCTACTTCCACTTTGCCATTATCCTTTGTAGTTGATAGGGATAATATATTTTTTTATTGTCTTCTGTTTGCTACTAACAATGTCAGGTAAAAGCAAGAATCATGCATAATATGCTGAGATGATTGACATGATGAAGACGATGATGGAGTTTCTCACCAAAAATCAAACATCAACCAAGGTTGCACATGACGTTCATACCACCTTTACAACTCCTTCAACATTACATTCTCCCATCTTTTCCTTCTTTTGATGGTCTTGGTTATGATGAATATATTGCTTGGGAAATAGGGTTGGATAAAATTTTTGGACAATGTCATATGTGTGAGAGGAGAAAGATTAGAAAGGTTGCGAGTGCATTAGTAGATTGTGCATTAACTTGGTGGAACAACTTAAGTGATTTAGAAAAAACCACAAACATGGAAAGATATGAAAATTCTTATGCAAAAAACTTTTGCCAATATATCTAATTCCAAAGATAAAATAAATGAACTTGAGAAGAATTTTCTTGTTGTACATCCTCCTATGCCTAACCTTTTGCAGGATCATGAACAAATAAATGTAGAAAATTCAAAAGAGAACGAGGCTTTCGACAACACTTGTAAAATTTTAGATGGATCAACTCATAATGCACTCGAAATCACTGCTGAAAATTGTAAGGCAAGACATTCTACAGATACAGAAGGTGAGAAGTTTTTGGATGTTCTTAATTTTTCCACCAATGATTCTAGTTTCGAGGAGCAACTATTAGAATCGTTTATTTATACACCATTGTCACATGTTGATTTTTCTGCTGATCGTTGCGCTAAGAAAGAGTTGTGTGCTGATAATTATATTGTACCTATGCTAGAATAATCAAATAAATTTGATACTTTATCACTCACTTGTGCTAAAATTAAGCATTTGATTCTAATTACATGTGAAAGGGATGAGCTGAAATTGTTGTCTTCTCTAAATACTTTGGGTTATATTGAATTTGACACTCTTTGTGATCTAGATATCGTAGAGAAGAGAATATTTTCCCAATCTGAATTGCCTTTGTTAAGTAGAAATATTTTTCATGCTATAGACAAATATGAACATAGTGGTATGTTTTTGGTGCATAAAGTTCACATATGTTCAAATAAGAAAGCTCCTTTTGTGCTGCAACAACATGGTCAAGTAAATGAATGTACTAACGCTAATAATGTCTTGTCAAGTTTTCCATTATTTTTTCCTTGCAGCAGGTACAATAAAATCATTATTCACCGCGGTTGTGCATTATGGACAACACTCATTCTACCCCCAAAGCAAGACTTTTTGCTGGACAAACGAGCAAGCCGAGGATGACTTGTCATCAAGAAGGAGAGAATGATGAGATCATGCACATTATCATTGCACCTACAAACATGACACAATGTTTATTTGTTTGGCATCCTGGCTCAAGTAAATGTGCAATCTTATTTGATGGACAAGATAAGATGGCGCACTATGTCGTCCACAACCTTGGCCTCCTCCATTCATGCATACAAAAAGATTTGATGGCGTTGCACATTTGGACCAACACATGAGAGAAGATGAACTTGAGTCGAGGACGACTCCAATTCAAGATGAGGAGGATGATGAGGACATCACTTCTATGGATACAAACAACACTCCATTGAACATACAAGATGCAATCAATAGAATTCACATACAACAATTAATTTAAGAGGTGAGCTCATTCTTATATGTTTCCTTATATATTTTTGAGAATAGATTGCTACTTAATAATTTATTTGTAATTAAGATACATGGAGTGGTTTAAGGAGTAATTTGAGGAAGGTTTAGGGGCGTGGAGGACCAGAGAATACGTTCAAAGAAGATGGAAATCGACCCAACTCGAAATCATGTCCAACTCAGAGTCTAGGAGTAGTACGCACTAAAACGGACGCTTAGGATGCATACAAACTCCGTTTTGCACGTTCTACATATGCACGGAGAGGGGAGAGGATATCCTTTCAAATGGAGCTAGTCCCATGTCAAAATTCGTTGGGAGTCGACCGGAGTCATCAAAACAATATTGAGAACAGAATCTATTAGGGTGCTGTGCCACTGTATTGGGCCATTGGGCCTTGAATCAAGTCCAAGTCAGTCCATTATTTTCGATTCTTAGGGTTAGGTCACGAACCCAACACGCCCTTGGACGTCCTCCCACCTATATATACTCCATGGCAGCCTCCATAGACAATTGATTTTTGCTTAGATCAATAATATCGCTGTTCTATGGTTTGTGAAACCCCAACTTCGCGATTTCAGATCGTGCCTTCTACGTTCTTGCTTGTATTCTCGGTTGCACTTGCAGGAATTAGCCTTCTTGGCGAGGTCAATCGTGTGTAGCACGGTTGATAACTGACGGAGCGGTGGTGTAGTGATTGCAGGGGTTTTTCGTGTTCTACTCGAGAGCCTCGGATCATCAACGTTGAGATCTCCACATCAATCGACTTATCCATTACCTTTCGGAAGATCGGGAATCATCTTCTTACTGGAACGTGGCTTGAAATCTTGCATATCTGAATGCTAACTTCTTCAAAATCTAGATTTTCAAAGAAAACTCATCTTTCCTTAGTTTTTCCTAAAAATTATGTTAATTATTAGATCTTGATGAATTATTTTCATAGATTGATTGTTGAGTGTTTACTGATCATGTTCATAAAGAATATTTGTGAATTTTTGTCCAAAAAATCTCTGTTAGACACCTTCATATATATACATAAGGTTTATATAAATATAGACTTCTCTATCCAGGTTACCACGGACTAGTCCGCTCATGCAAACTAGTCCGCATTGTGTCCGCAGGACCGGACTAGTCCGGTGTATAACCATGAACTTGTCCGGTATCCCGATGCCTTAACCTCTTGGGCAGGTGCAAATTCCTCTTCTTCCTCCTCACAAATTCCCTCATCTTCTCTCTCCTCGCTCAAGTGATCCCAATGTGATTTTGCGAGTTCTCCATCAAATCTTCACATCTCTTCATGGAAGTTGATCTACGTTGCAAGGGGATCGAAGACCCCGGACTAATTAGCATCGACAACTCTCCAAACCCTTTGGATTGAAGGATTTGATAATTTTCTCACAAAACCCTAACTCTTCGATTTTCCTTGGTATTGCTGAATAAGTTTGATTCCTATTCCCATACTTCTTGATGCATTGCAACTACACGTTGTCACTATTACACTCTTGTATTGAGAAACTCTAAAATTTGTTTGGCTAGGGTTTGAACAAACACACAACAGACTAGTCCGTTATCTGTGTTGACAAGTCTGGTGCTCCGAACCAGTCCGCATATGATATACGGACAAGTTTGGTGTGTTGTTGATTAAATTCCTAGCTTATTCTCTCTCAATGCATTTCTTGTCACCGATTCTTATCAATGGCATGTATCTCTCCTCTGTCAGGGAAAATGTCGACCTTCTAAAATGTGAATATCTCCAACTATGAGGCCAAAATGGATCAAGGGATATTGCCTCGTGCTACGGAGGATCGTATCAAGAAAAGGCAAGATCGTGCTGCTGACTCTTACACCCGGTCCACCTCGTGCGCGGCGAAAGGTCCCAGCAAAGAAACCACCTGCAAAAGGTAAAGAAGTGGTTGGATCTAGCTCAGCGGCTCCACGCCAAGATAAAGGCAAAGGAAAAGGGATTGCCTCTCGCCCGATTGGTCCTCTGAAGATGGCACCTCCGAGATAAAGAAATAGGAGTTCCTCAGAGGAGAGATTCACTAGAAAGGGCAGCGATGTTGCTTGGAAGTTCAGGAAAGTCGACGCTTACAATAGTGGGAAGGTAGATGCTGATCCGAGGTTTTGGAGTGATTTCCACTCGAATTACTATAGCAGCGTCTACCTCAACATGAAGACCCCAGTGGTACACAGTCAATGGATAGACTAGAACTACTTTGGAAGATAGAGCTATGCTGCATTTGATGAGGTAGTGGCCGCTACAGAGAGGCATGGTCTAAAGGATCTGTTATCCTTTAGATACAACTAGAATGATGAAGTGATAGCCCAATTATATGTCACTTGCCACTTTGCTGATACGCGTGAAGAAAGAGTAACCTGGATGACTCATGGATCAATCTACTATGTCACCTATGTTGACTTTCCCAAGTTGTTACATCCTGAGGATATAGGGAACCATGAGATTATGATCCACAATGACAACACTCTGGAGAAGGACAAGATGAAGTTTCTCAATCATCAAACATGAAGCCATTCTCCATTGTCATCAATCGAGTGATTTGGAAGACCATTGCTCCTAAGGATGGGGATGCAGGCAGTGTCCAAGGGTACTTGAGAACCCTGATGAAGGTCATAAGCAGGAGTAGAAGGTTTGATGTGTTCAACTATATTTGGAATGACATGGTGAACATCTCTTGCACTCCCAACTGCTCCTGTGGCTATGCGCCATACATTATGTTCTTGATTAAGAAGGTCACAAGAATCGAGTTTGTGAAGGACGTAGAGCACATTGCCTTAGGCGTCAGAAGCCGCCTCAAGCTGCTCTTCCAACAGCTCCCTCTCCTGCGTCAAGTGAAGAGCTCCCAAGGAGGGCCCAAGAAGAAGCAAGGGCTCCCTCTAGCTCTAGGGCCCCTCCATCTTACAAGGGCTCCGCTAGTGGGATAATGAAGTATCTTGCTGCGATCTTTGGTTCTTGCCGCAAATCAGAGGTGAAGCTACACAAGATCAACAAGGCAAGAAAGGATAAAATGCGATACATGAAATAAAACGTCAATGCCATTTGTCAAAAACTGGGAATTGAGCTTGTGGGGTCTACTGTCATCTCAGAAGACTCCGGATCTGACTTCTCTAAGCTTCCTCCTCTCACCAACTCTAAACTTGCTTACTTTGGCCGTGGGGGCATGATGAGTGGTTCTCCTCCTCCTCATCAACATGATGAACAAGAAAGTGAAGAAAGGACCAAAAGCGCGGGTGGAGCCGACAACGACTGGTAGATTCATCCTTCACTTCCTTTTTTCGTGCCTTGATGCCAAAGGGGGAGAGATTGAGGTGGAGTCCTAAGTCTTAGCTTATATTAAGGGGGAGTCCTAGGACTTATCTTATGTCTTTATGCTCCACCTCTTTTAAGACTCTTTTACGCATTTGGTCATGTACTACTCTTATTACGCTTTTGGACAAGTAATTTGTGTTCTCTATGACCTATGCATTATGCTTTAAAATTACTATGGGGTGCTTGATTATCTTTATGATGTTATGATTATTCTTTTCACCTCATCCACATCAAAATTCTTACTCACACACACATAGATTTGCACCCCACCATAAAGAGTGCACATATGAGTAGTACTTCTACATTTACAATTTTTCTCAAAACTCATATGTGTACACTCTATGAAAATCTGAACTTTTTATCATATTTGTGTAATCTGAATTGGTTGTCATCAATCACCAAAAAAGGGGAGATTGAAAGTGCATCTAGGCATCCCCAATGGGTTTTGTTTGATTAATGACAAACAAATGAGATCCTAACAAGATTGTTGAGATGAGAGCAGGTTTCATGAGATGAGAAAGAAGTCACAAAAGGAAGGAGAATGAGGATCCAAAAGGAAAAAGGGCTCAATATTTGAAAAGAGTAGATTTAATTTGTTAGGAGTGTGTAGGAGAAACACATCCCAAGAGCTCAAGTGACGAGATCGCACTCACTGCACAAACTTTAGAAATAACGGACTAGTCAGATGTTGACCGGACTAGTCCGAAATCTCTCTGGATAAAAACGGACAAGTCCTCCAGGTGCGGACTTATCTGCAGCTCTTCACAATTTGCACAAGAGTGGACTAGTCCTATATTGATCGGACTAGTCCGAAATTCTCTAGATAGAAAACAGTCAAGTCCTCCAAGTGCGGACTTGTCCTTAGTTCTTGACATTTTCACCAGAGCGGACAAGTCCGATATTAACTGGACTAGTCCAAAACTCTCTGAGACAAAAACGGACTAGTCCGCACCATAACAGACTAGTCCGGGAAACTCAACACTTAGGGTTTTTCACACACGCACACTAGACTAGTCCGGTGTCCAACAACGGACTAGTCCGCACTTCGTGAAACCTAACGGTAACTTCTGGAAACCCTTGTATAAAAGGAGGTGCACAACCACGTAACCATAACTCTCGAACCCCTGCGTCGTCACACCTTCCAAGAGCACAAAAACACCTCTCTCCACTCATTCTAAACCAAAAAGGATCAAACCTTTGAGGATTAGGGATTGGGTAAAGGAGAGAATTTGTTCTTCACGATCTTGAGCTCTTGGGTTTGATCTCTTGCACACTCTCATTGATTATTGTACATCTTTTGAGTGTGTTTGGTGGTGTTCATTCATTGTAATCTTTGGGGAGCCCTCAACTTGTGAGAAGGCCCCTTGAACGAGATATTTACCTCTTGTGTGGTTAGTGATTAAGAAGCGACCTCCATGGTGATCCAACGAGGAAAGGGTTAGTGAAGACACGTTCCCCCGTGAACTCCTCAACGGGGATGTAGATTCCTCCGTGGAATCGAAACCCGTGATAAAATCTTGTCTCGCGTGTTCTTGTTCTACTTTTTGATCACATTTTAGGGTTTGCAAGTTCTTATTTAATCTTCATCGAAACATTGTATTAAACTTGATAGTTGCAATCTCTTACTTCATAATCACAATATATTTAAGTTGTCAATTGCTTTCCAGTGCATGGAATACTAGAAGAAGAATTAAAGATTTACTTTGACATTCAAGTGCGCATATACCAGACTAGTCCGTACCGTAATGGACTAGTCTGGCCTTCCTGTATTTGATCTCTTTGCTAAGTGTTTTAGGGATCGATAAAAATTCAAAAAGCCTATTCACCCCCCTCTAGGCTACATTTAGAGGGAGATGAAGAAGTTTACTTAAGACCAAGTGTACCACACCCAAGAGTTCATCATTGTGTTCAACGGTATCATCCCATTGACAACATACTTGGAGACATCTCCAAGGGGGTAATGAATCGCTCTTGTGTGGTTAATTTTTGTGCTAACTATTCCTTTGTGTCTTCTTTGGAGCCATTTAAGGTTGAAGATGCCCTATGAGATCTGGATTGGGTGATAGCCATGCAAGAGGAGCTCAAAAACTTCAAGAGGAACAAAGTGTGGGAGCTCGTGAGAAGACCTAATATCAATGTGGTAGGTACCAAGTGGGTCTTCCGCAACAAGCAATATGAACATGGAGTGGTAACAAGAAACAAACCTAGACTTGTAGCCAAAGGATACTCTCAAGTCGAAGGTTTGAATTTCGATGAGACTTTTGCTCCCATAGCTAGGGTTGAATCTATTCGCATATTATTGGCCTATGCTACTCACAATGATTTCAAGTTGTATCAAATGGACATGAAAAGCGCCTTCCTTAATGGACCGATCAAGGAGGAGGTGTATGTGGAGCAACCGCCTGGCTTCAAGGATGATAAGTATTGTAACCATGTCTTTAAGCTTCATAAATCTCTATACAGCCTCAAATGAGCTCCTAGAGCTTGGTATGAGTGCCTTAGGGATTTTCTCATTGACAATGATTTTAAGATAGAAAGGCCGACTATACAGTCTTTACTAAGGACATGGATGATGATTTATTTGTATGCCAAATTTATGCTGATGACATAATATTTGGTTATACTAACCAATCTTTTTGTGAAGAGTTTAGCAAAATCATGACGGAAATATTTGAGATGTCGATGATGGGAGAATCGAAGTTCTTTTTAGGTTTCCAAGTAAAACAACTCATGGAAGGCACATTCATATGTCAAACCAAGTATATTAAAGACATCCTCAAGAAGTTTGACATGGAGAAAGCCACGCCCATCAAGACGCCAATAGCGATGAATGTACATCTCGATCTCAACCAAGACAACCCTAGTGTCGACCAAAAGATATACCGCTCCATGATTGGATCGCTCCTTTACCTTTGTGCATCTAGGCCCGATATTATGTTAAGTGTATGCATGTGTGCCAGGTTTCAAGCCACTCCTAAGGAGTGTCACTTGAAAGCCATAAAGAGAATCTTGTGCTATTTAATTCATGCACCTAACCTAGGGTGTGGTATCCCAAAGGGTTCAAGTTTAATCTCATCAGATACTTCGATGCGAATTATGCCAGATGCAAAGTGGATAGGAAAAGTACATCTTGGACTTTTCAATTCTCGGGTAGGTCCCTAGTTTCATGGTCATCCAAGAAACAAAATTCCATTGCCCTATCCACAGCCAAAGCAGAGTATGTCGCAGTCGGTAGTTGTTGTGCACAACTTCTTTGGATGCGACAAACTCTAAGGGATTATGTTCTCAATATGAACCATATTCCACTCCTATAGTGCTATCAAGATTGTCCATAAGCCCATTGAACACTCTAGAACCAAACACATTGACATCCGACACCATTTCATTCATTGCATCAAAGTATGTTTCTCGCAAACTCCAACCTGGTGACTATGTTATTTGATTCTGGAGCATCAGATTCATTCATTGCATCAAAGTATGTTGCCAAGTATAGTTTGCCCATATCTCATATGAAGTATACTTTGTTGGTTAAATCTCCTGGAGGGGATATGAGGATGAATATAGTATGTCCAAAAGTAAGCCTTAGAATAAGGGGGTAGACTTCTTTTCCAACCTTATTGTTTTGGATTCACTAGGATTGGACATAATACTTGGTATGGACTGGTTAAGGAAGTACAATGGGATAATTCAATGTGGCACAAAAACGGTGAAGTTGACTAATGAGGAAGGAGTTAGCATAGAATTTGAAGCATCTCAACACACACCAAAGCAGGTGGAGCTAAATCAAATGGATAGTGCAGCAATAGAGGAGATCCCAGTGGTGCGTTTACGGGTGTGTTTCCAGATGAGTTGCCAGGTATGCCACCTGATCGTGACATAGAGTTTATTATTGATTTAATACTTGGAATTGCACCTATAGCTAAGAGGCCATATAGGATGCCCCCTATGGAGTTAGCAGATATTTCCGTCTATTTACCAAGGATTTCTTCAAAATAGCAGAGCCCATGGCTGAATTATTAATGAAGGGAAAAGCTTTCCAATGGACTTAAGCTTGTCAAAACAGTTTTGAGAAGTTAAAGAAGAGGTTAACCACCACACCAGTGTTGGTATTGCTCGATGTGAGTAAAAGTTTTGATATTTATTGTGATGCATCAAGACAAGGGCTCAGATGTGTGCTCATGCAAGAAGGTCAAGTGGTAGCCTATGCATCGAGGCAATTAAAGGAACATGAGCAGAATTATCCTACGCATGATCTTGAACTTGCAGCCATGGTGCATGCCTTGAAAATTTGGAGAAATTACATTCTTGGTCATAGGTGTGAGATTTATACAGATCACAAGAGTCTCAAGTACATTTTCACACAAACAAACTTGAAATTGAGGCAATGAAGAAGGTTGGAGCTCATCAAGATTATGATGTGGAATCAACTATCATCCAGGGAAGGCTAATGTAGTGGTCGATGCT
This sequence comes from Tuctoria greenei, assembly GCA_036927565.1. Taxonomy (NCBI): domain Eukaryota; kingdom Viridiplantae; phylum Streptophyta; class Magnoliopsida; order Poales; family Poaceae; genus Tuctoria; species Tuctoria greenei. The sequence goes on along the minus strand of JAYESD010000002.1, from coordinate 162,738,615 downwards.
TTGAGTCGGAAAGGAGTAAGCGACCAACTCACGGTTCGAGAGTTGCCAACCGAGCTATGCAAGGAGTTTGAACGGTTGAATCTTGGATTTGTGAATGAGATCGGGATAATGGAGTTAAATATGACTTTGGAACAAGAAATTCAAGAAGGTCAAACAAAGGATAATAAAATCCAAGAAATCAACAAATGGATCCAAGAAGGGAGAGAATGGAGGTTTGATGAAGATGACCATGGTACTCTATGGCTTGGGAAGAATTGTCGTGCCTAATGTGAAGCATCTTCGCGAGATGATATTGAAGGAGGCACATGACTCCCCTTACTCAATTCATCCAGGTTGTACAAAGATGTACAAAGACTTGAAAACTTGCTATTGGTGGGATAGGATGAAAAAGGACATAACTGAATATGTTGCTTTATGTGATGTGTGTCAACGAGTCAAAGTTGAACATCAAATGTCAGCTGGACTATTGCAGCTATTGAAGATTCCGGAATGGAAGTGGGAACAAATTGGTATGGACTTCATAGTTCGATTATTGCGCACCCAGTCCGGTTATGACTCCATATGAGTGATTGTGGATCAGTTGAAAAAATCAGCTCATTTCATTCCCGTCAGGACAACCTATACCACCACGAAGCTAGCAGAATTGTATATGGAAAATATCGTATGTTGACATGGAGTTCCAGAAAATAGTGTCTAAACGAGGTTCTCAATTTACCTCTAGGTTCTGGGAGAAACTGCATGAAGCTATGTGTACAACGTTAAATTTCAGCTCTGCATATCATCCACAAACCGATGGACAAACTGAGAGGACAAATAAAATATTGGAAGATATGTTGAGAGCTTGTGCCTTGAAGCATGGACGCAGCAGGGACAAAAGCATGACATATGCTGAATTTTCCTACAATAACAGTTACCAAGCCAGCTTGACGATGTCGCCATACGAAGCACTATATGGAAGGAAGTGTAGGACACCCTTGTTTTTGAAAGATACAAGAGAGAACCAAGTATTTGGATCTGATGTGTTGCAAGAAGCTGAAAAGCAAGTTCAGACAATCCGCTAGAATTTGAGGGCTACTCAATCAAGACAAAAGGGCTATGCATATAATAGGAGAAAAAACTTAGCTTTTGAAGTGGAAGACTTCGTATACCTCAAAGTATTACCTATGCGAGGTCATAAGCGGTTTAATGTCAAGGGCAAGTTGGCACCTCACTATATTGGACCATTCAAGATTTTGGGCGAACATGGAGAAGTGACATATAAGTTGGAAATGTCAGCACATCTTTCTGATGTTCATGATGTGTTCCACATTTCTTAGCTCGAGAAGTGCTTAAGGGTACCGAAAGAACAAGTGCCAATGGAAGAACTAGAGTTAGAAGCAGATTTGACTTACCCGAGCAACCGGTCATGATTACGGAAACCAAGGAGAGAGTCACAAGAAACAAGGTCATTCGATGGTGCGAAGTACAATGGAAGCATCATGCATAATCGGAAGCATCTTGAGAGTTGGAGGATGAGAATTTCCCTATCTCTTTCCTTCTGCGTCGAATCTTGAGGGCGAGATTCGTTTTAAGGGGGGTAGGTTTGTAACACCCTCACTTTCATCCATCATGTATTGCATACATTATTATACATGTTTAACATTAAGCAACACAAAAAGGAATAAGTTTAAAATGAATTAGAACCAAAACTACAGTTAAAAGTCTGTGTCAGTGCGGACTTGTCCGTACTAGACCCCAAACTAGTCCGATTTTGCCCTTGTTATTTTCTGTGTCCGCTTTTGCTACGTACTAGTCAAAAATCGATTCTGTTGTTTCCCAGACTTCTCCGTTATCGAGTGCGGACTAGTTAGATCTCCCCTACTGGAAGTTTTTGGAGTTGTTTGATAATTCCCCAATTTGGTACGGTTGTCGAAAAGTTGGACAAACCTCCATACTTGTCCGGACCCATACCGGACTTGTCCCTTTTGCTCTCTGGTCTGGATCGGACTTGTCCGGATTTCCACCGGACTAGTCCATTCTACTCTCTGTTCAATATCGGACTTGTCCAGCCACCTAGCAGACTTGTGCGGTGTGCTCGACACAGATCTATTTCCCCCCTACAAGTTATTGGGTAATTGCCTTAAATGGGCCCAAGAACATCGTGCCCAACCCCTGAGGAGCCAAAGTGGACCCCACCATGACCCATACTCGTCCTCCACCACCTTAAAAACTCGAATTCCACCCGAACCCTACCACCTCCACTCTATATAAGCACCCCAACACCCACCCTCTCATCTCTTTGCCACAATTGAAGAAAACCCTAACCCTAGTTCATGGGAGCCGCCATCAAGGAGAGAGAGGAGATCGCAGCTAGGAGGAGGATGATAGGAGGATCAAGGAAGATCGAGATTTTATGAACATGACTAAATGGTAACATGGGACTCGGGATATCTAAGCAAGCATGGTTTGTGGATTGGGTTGGAAGATATGGTGGTTTTGCTTGCCTTGGATTTAAGGATCGGTTGATGCGAGAATAATCGAGGACTATAGTGCCACCACAAGGCCAAGTATGGGTGCGGCTTAACCAATTAATTAGTTGTATTGGCAGCATTGTTCGGATCCTTTGGGGGAGCAGGGAATGGGAGTCGGTTGGGTTTGCAATAGTGGCGGAACTGCTCTGGGATCCAAACGGCACAAGAGGGGGCCCTTGGTTGGATGTGCTCATTTGGAGGCATTACCACCAGTGAAACTTAGTGGGTCTAAATATGCTGGTAGTCCATTTGTAAAGGTTATTTTGTGATCTCTTGCACATACACCTAAAGAAGTGTAATGGCATAAAAGATGTTTCTTTAGTCGCCAACGGGTGATGACATTACAAACTTGTGGGTAAAGTGGTACAACCTCTGCAGAGTGTTAAAAACTATCATGATTGTCGTGCTCCCGGTTAACAGCATTTGGATGACCTACATGATTAGAGTTGAAACTGAGAATTGGGATGTTTGGTTATAGTTATGGATTGGATGGTGATAAATGGATATGGTTAATGATGATGGTAAGAATATGGCATATGGATGGATAATGAATGATGGATAGGAATTAATATGCTTTTGGGATGATGGGATTATTTCACATATACATTGTAGGATGCTTTTCATACGTTTTAAATGTACTTTTCAGCAACTAGACAACATTTATTATCATTCCTTGTTTAAGCTACATGTCATTATTTTCCCACACTTGCTGAGTACGACATGTGCTCACCCTTGCACCCCCCACCAACAGTTTCAAATGATGTTTGGGAGTACTCGGAGGATAATGCGGAGTACTAGGTTGTGCGTTGCTGTCCACTTGCCCGTGGTTGTGCTTGGAGCTGCGCTATCCTATATGCTTAGTTTGCTCAGCTAGATTATTTCCGCTGCATTAGTTTCAGATTTTATTAGTAATAATGATCATTAGAGTTGTAACTTGAGGATTAATTGAATATTGTACTAAAAATACTTATTTACTAATTTGTGCTGTGGTATTTTATGTATATCGTTTGTGATGCACTCGTGTATATGTGTTGAACATCCTGGGAACACATATGTGTCGCACTTGGTTCATTTTTTGGAACCGGTTGTCACAATACAACATCGATTCACGCGGGAAAGAGATCTAGGCCCACCAGTCAGCCACCCTAAGAAAACACAGCCGAAGAGGGTCCGTGACTAGGTCGGCCGACCTGGTCTGGGCGCAAAATGCAGTCCATCGACGCATGGTGCCCTCCTTTGGCTTCCTAATGGCGGTAACAACTGAGTCATGCACTAATTGTGGCACTAAACTGACTGAAGTTGTGTATAAATACCCCCTCACTCCCTCACTTAACACACCACAAGTTTAAGTTTAGAATTTCACTCCAAAGGGTTAATGCTACTGTCGGTACCCTGCAGACCGGGTACCCCCGCGCATAGGAGAAAACCGCTAAGGACTCCGCCTGTGCCTAAGAGGCCGAATCCGAGGCTGCCATGTTGAGGAGGGAAGGACCAGATCCTACCTCCCCGTCGGGGGAGGCTCCCAAGCTGCCACGTGGCCGGCAGGACTGGACCCACGCCTCCTCGCTGAGGCGGGCTCCAGAGCCGCCACGTGGCCAATCTGGACCTCAGGGCCAAGCCCGCGCCCTCGTAGGGAAAGGCACCGGAGCTACCACGTGGCCTGCAGGGCTGAGCCCCCACCCCTCCATAGGGGTGGGCTCCGAATGCACCACGTGGCCTGTTCCGTCAAGTGCTATACTTCTCGCAGAGGCAGGCTCCGGCGCAACCACGTGGCGGACGGCCAACTCAGTGCGGTAGGAAGCCGCAGTAAAGGAACGCGTGCGCTGCTTAGACAGACATTAAGTACGCGCGCCTTCCCCAGGCAAGCTGAGCCGCGCTTGCGAAAGTCAAGGCTCCAGTGTCCTGTCTTGTCCGAGTAGCCGGTACAGACCCGCGCCGCAAGGACAAGACGGACGAGATGTGCACGGCCATCATCACCAACTATGTGTAGCCCTAGCGCACAACGCGGCGGGACGGCGCATTGACATCCCTGACAAAGGGAAGTAGATAGCAATTAATCCTAGATCTTGTACAGGATTTGGCTCTCCCCAGGACCACCTGTCGGGTACTGGGACCCACCTTGTGACTGCAGAGTCCTTGAACTATAAAAGGGCTCTGCAGACGACCTTCGCGGGGGGGGGGGGGGGGGGGGGGGGGAATTAGACCAAGGCTCATACACGCTCAAGCGAGGCAATACACAAACACTCCCGTGGACATAGGGTATTACGCTCCGGCGGCCCGAACCACGTAAATCGCCTATGTTCACCACCCTGCTGTGTTCGATCTCCTGGGACTAGCCCTCGTGAATCCAAAGAACCTCCGCGGGCCGCTCTCTAAGCAGGTCCGTGGGAAGTGTCGTTTACGACCTTTGACATTTGGCGCGCCAGGTAGGGGGCTTTATCCCCGTAAAGATCTCCACCAGCAGCAATGGTGAACGACGAATCCAACGCCGATTCATCCAGGGCGCAGTCGCGGCGACAGACAGTGGTGGAGGATCAGGCGTCATCCTGCTCTAGGGCAGGAAGGTCAGGACCTTCGCTTCGCGCTGCAGTCACTTTGCCGGCTGCGGGCCGACACGCCACCCCACAGCGTACTCCAACTGTGACAGCAATCACGGTGCCACTGGCTGCAAGCCCGGAGAGTGCGCTTGCGGCAGCGCGCACGCTACTCCAGAACCCTCCTACTGAGGATGCTCCTCAGGGAGCAGCTCAGCAGTGGATCAACGACGTCGACCACCTCGTCACCGCCACACTCAAGGCGCCTCTGCCGAGGGAGACACATGCCCAGCCGATGCATGTGTCATTGTTGCGAACGCCGACAACCGGTGGACGGTAGACTTGCGCTCGACCAGGATCTCAACAACAGATCTGAGAACCGGGCTGTAGCACCGCAGGGCCAGAGAGGACTGCCGAGTCACCATCGAGCGCCAAAGGGAGCGTTGGCGCAACCTCGAGGCAGATTACATCGTGCCGGGCCCCGTGCCCCTGGCTCATGATGTGCCTCCACCACACCAGACGTGCGTCGCGCCTTTGCCGCACCAGGCGTACGTCGCTCCTCCTGCACAGGCGTATGCAACACCACCCCAGCATCAGGTGTACGCAGGCCCGCCTGCTCACCCGAGGTATGCGCTGCCGCCGTCGGCACCAGTCAGCCCCAGTCAAGGGTGTGCAACACTAGCGCCTCACCTCCGTTTCGTGGTCTGGCCACGAAAATTCCGGCCGCACATGCCAGAGAAGTACGACGGGAGCGTCAACCTGAGCAAGTTCCTACAGATCTACACCACTGCGATACTAGCTGCAGGAGGCGACGAGGCCATTATGGCTAACTACTTCCCCGTCGTCTTGATCGGCCCAGCTCGGTCATGGCTCATGAACCTGCCCTAGGGGTCCATAACCTCTTGGTATGAGTTGTGCCGACAGTTTGTGGCTAACTTCGGCAGTTCCTACAAGCGCCCCGGCACCGAGCTTGACCTCCACGCCGTTAGACAGCGCGCTGGAGAGTCGTTGCGATTGTTCATCCAGCAGTTCTCCCAGGTACAGAACACCATCCCTCATGTTGCTAGCGCATCGGTTATTGTTGCGTTCAGACAAGGTGTGAGGGACAAGAATATGCTCGAGAAGCTAGCCACGCACGAGGTGCGTGATGTCTCCGAGCTGTTCTCCCTGGCAGACAGATGTGCTAGGGCAGCTGAGGGGTGCAACTGGCACTCCCAGCCATCCTCAGAAGCAAGGGAAGCCACCCCGACTGAGGAAGGAGCCTCTGCGAGGAGCAACGGCAAGAAGAATAAGAAGGGCAGTGGCAAGAACAGGCCAAAGCTCGGAGCCCAGGCAATGGCGGCTGCGGCACCCAGCGGAGCCCAGGCGTCGTGTCGAGACAAGCGCCCTAGGCAGTCGCCTGAGCCTGAGGAGCCTGACTTCAAGTGTCCGGTGCACCGTACAAATAGCCATAGTGCTAGCGAGTGTCGGGAAGTGAAGAGGTTCGCGAAACATTTCCGCGAATAGAAACAGAGGCAGCAACGCCAGCAGGGCGTACCCCCCCGCCAGAGGGAGGGCAAGCAGAAGGCTGATCCTGAGAAGGAGGATGACAGCGAGATGGGGTTCCAGGAACCCTAGCGGGCGGTCAAGGCCGTCTTCGAGGGTGGTGACTCTGACTCCAGCAGTGATAAGGAGCACCGCAAGAGCCTCTATGTCATCTACGGGGGAGTCACCGACCCCACGTCCCAAAACGAGGTGAAAACCCTGCAACGGGCAGTAGCTGCAGTGGCCCCCGCCCCAAGTCCCGCTCCCCACCACAAGTGGATGGCCACGGCGATCAGCTTCGACGCTTCTGACTGCCCGAAGAACATGGCAGGGGCAGGAGTGCTCCCGCTGCTGATGTCCCCGACCATCGCCAACGTGAAGGTCTTTCACATGTTGATAGATGGAGGGGCGGTCCTCAACCTCATCTCCACGGCGGCTTTCCGAAAGCTACAGCTGCCGATGTCCCAGCTCACACCCTCGAGCCCGTTCTAGGGTGTCGGACCTGGGCAAATTCTCCCGTATGGTAACATACACCTCTCGGTGACCTTTCGGACCCCGGAGAATTGCCGTACGGAGAGCGTTTTATTCGATGTGGCAGACGTCGACCTCCCCTTCAACACAATCATCGGGAGGCCAGCCCTCTACAGGTTCATAGCTGTAGCCCACTACGGCTACCTCGTCCTGAAGATGCCAATGCCTTCCAGTGTCCTCAGGATCAGGGGGGACCACTCAGCTATAGTGTCAGCCTTGGAGCAGCTCCAAGCACTTGCAGCGGGGAGGGCTCCGGCCCCAGGAGGCTCGAAGGAGAGTCGGCCAGAGCAAGGCCTGGCGCAGCGAGCCTCCACTACTGCACCCCGAGTGCAACCTGCCAACGACGACGACGTCCCCGTGAAGGTCATCAGGATTGGCTCTGAGGCTACCCATACAACCCGTATCTCAGGGAACTTGGACAGCAAATAGGAATGCGCGCTCATCACCTTCCTCCGGGAAAACTTCGATGTGTTTGCATGGCAACCATCACAAATGCCCGGGATCCCCAGGGAGATGATTGAGCACCATCTGAAGATCTACCCCGACGCCCCACCTGTACAGTAGAAGCCCAAGAAATAGTCCATCGAGCGGCAGAACTTCATCCGTGAAGAAATTAAGAAGCTGCTCGATGCTGGTTTCATCCGGGAGGTTCACCACCCTTGGTGGTTGGCCAACCCTGTTGTTGTCCCCAAGGCTGGCGGGAAGCTCCGGATGTGCATCGACTACAGCAACCTCAATAAGGCATGTCCAAAGAATCCATTCCCTCTCCCTACGATAGATCAAATAGTAGACTCAACATCAGGCTGTGATCTTCTGTGTTTCCTAGATGCGTATTCTGGTTTTCACCAAATACCTATGTCTAGGGAAGATGAGGAACACACTGCTTTCATAACAGTAGACGGTCTGTATTGTTATGTCTCCATGCCTTATGGTCTAAAAAAATGCTCTCCCCACCTTTGTATGTGCAATGCATAAGACATTCGGGGACCTCATTAGAGATCTGGTAGAGGTATATGTTGACGACATCGTGGTAAAAATCAGGGACAGCACATCCCTATTAGACAACCTAGCCCGAGTCTTCAGCAAGCTGTGCACGACACGCACGATGTTGAACCCCAACAAGTGTGTCTTTGGGGTCTCTGCAGGGAAGCTCCTTGGTTTCTTGGTATCGCACCGAGGGATCGCAGCTAACCCAGAGAAGATCAAGGTGATAGAGCTGATGCGACCGCCAGCCCACATCAAGGACATGCAGAAGCTTGCAGGATATTTGGCAGCCCTCAGTCGGTTCATCTCAAGACTGGCTGAGCGAGCCCTGCCCTTCTTCAAGATTCTTTGGAAGTCAGGACCCTTTGAGTGGACTGAGGAAGCTGAAGTGGCCTTCCAGGAGCTCAAGAAACACCTGACGACACTACCCATTATGGTGGCGCCAGAACCCGACGAACTGCTCCTGTTGTACATCACCGCAACAACAGAAGTGGTCAGCATGGTCTTGTTTGCAGAGCGGCCGGAGCTACTACCGCAACAAGCACCAGAAGGAGCCCCAGAGGAGGAGGCCGAGCCTCAAGGCCCGAACCCAGAAGAGATCCCCCCCCCCCCCCCCCCCGCTGTGAGTTCCAGTGACCAAGTGCCTTACGGGTCCCAGCCCCCGGAGGCCCAACTAGACCGTGGGAGCCACATTCCCCAGGATGCAGATGCATTGCAAGGAGCCCCGGACCCCCCAGGGAGGGTTTGGACCTCCCAGCGGCTAGTCTACTACGTCAGTGAGGTCCTCTATGAAGCAAAAACAAGATACTTGGAGGTACACAAACTGCTGTATGCAGTGCTCATCGCGTTGAGAAAGCTCCGACATTACTTCCAGGCTCACCGGGTTTTAGGGGTCACCTCCTTCCCACTAAAAACCGTACTCCACAGCCCCAATTCAACTGGCAACATTGCCAAGTGGGCTGCGGAGCTGGCTGAGTTCGAGCTGAAGTTCTTACCTCGACATGCAGTCAAAAGCCAAGCACTGGCGGACTTCTTGGCCGAATGGACCCCATCACCAAGCAACCCGGGGGGCCCGGACAACGGCGAAACGGTGCCCAAGGCTCCAGTTTTCACCGAGACCCCCTGGACGCTCTACTTCGATGGCTCCTCGCGGAAGCAGGGGGCCGGAGCCGGGGTCCTGCTCCTCAGCTCGACTGGGGAGCAGTTCAAGTACATGGTGCGCCTCGACTTCAAGGCGACAAACAACATGGCAGAGTATGAAGCCCTAATCTTTGGGCTGAAGACTGCCCTGACCCTCAATGTCCGATAGCTTCTGGCTAAAGGTGATTGTCAACTGATCATCAAGCAAGCCAAAGGAGAGTGCAGCTGCAACGACCCTCAATTAGCAGCATACCTGCTGCACGTCTGGAAGCTGGAGAAGGACTTTGAAGTCTTGGACTTGTGCCATGTACCTCGAGCCGACAACTCAGTCGCAGACGACCTGTCAACGAAGGCCTCCACAGGGGCCCCAGTGCCCCATGGAGTTTTTGCAAGGACGTTACCGCGACCAACCGCCTGGGTAGCCGAGTCGGGCAAAGGGGGTGAGCCCAGCACCTCGAAGCTGGCAGTCCCGGCGACCCTGCTACCATGGAGTCCACCAAGGATCGTATGCGCCACCGGGGGCTCGGAGCTACCGGGCGCCCAAGATCCAGAAGCTCAAGCAAGTCCCGATGCATGGATCCCGGAGGTCCGGGACTACTTGAAAGACAATATACTTCCCGAAGAACATGCCCTGGCAGAAAGGATTGTTCGCATGGCTAAAAGGTACACGCTGGTGGAAGGGGATCTCTACCGGTGTGGCGCCAACGACATCCTACTGCGATGCATTACCCGGGAGGAGGGCTGCGACTTGCTCGCAGAGATCCATGAAGGCGAGTGCGGGAACCACGCGTTCTACCGCACGCTGGTCGGTAAAGCCTTTCGGCTTGGCTTTTACTGGCCGACAGCACTCCAGGATGCCGCCGAGATGGTAAAGAGATGCAAGGCGTGCTAGTTCCATGCCAAGCAGATCCACACACCAGCTCAGGCACTGCAGATGATCCCTCTCTCATGGCCATTCGTTGTATGGGGGTTGGACATCCCGGGACCCTTTCCCAGAGTCGTCGGAGGATTCCGGCATCTCTACATTGCCGTAGATAAGTTCACCAAGTGGCCGGAAGCCGCCCCAGTTATCACCATCAACAAGCAGTTAGTAGTAAAGTTCATCAAGTCGATCGTCTGCCGGTTCGGGGTCCCGAACAGAATCATCACTGATAACGAGACCCAGTTCACAAGTGCAGCGTTCCACGAATACTGCGAGGACCTGGGGATCCAAGTCTGCTATGCATCTGTTGCTCATCCAGAGAGCAATGGGCAAGTCAAGAGAGCCAATGCGGAGATCCTCAAGGGCCTCAAGACGCGCACATTCTCACACCTTGAGAAGCATGGTGCGAATTGGGTGGATCAGCTTCCGTGTGCACTGTGAGCTAGCCGGACATCAACCAGCCGGGCCACGGGGGAAACGCCTTTCTTCTTGGTGTATGGGGCAGAGGCCTTCCTCCCCCCAGAAATTACCATGGGCTCCCCCCGTGCCCGGAGGTACGACGAAGCCGCGCAGGACTAGCTCCGGCGTGAAGACCTGGACCTCGTCGACAAGGGACGAGTGTGAGCGGCTCTCCGAAATGCACGGTACAGGCAGGCGCTCCGGCGCTAGCATCAGAGGACCGTGCGGAGTAGGGAGCTTAAGGTAGATGACCTGGTGTTGCGCCGGATACTCTCCCGGGAAGGATCTAACAAACTCTCCCCCAGCTGGGAGGGTCCCTTCTGGGTAACAGAGGTTTGCCGCCCAAGATGCGTTCGCCTGGCTACGAAGGATGGATAGCGATTACCCAACCCATGGAACATCGAGCACCTCCGTAAGTTCTACCCCTAGACCAGGGTTGGAGCAATGCTATTTCATTGTAAAGGTTACATATTATCTCAGGACAGCACTTAGGATAAGGGGATGGGGCTCCGAGTGCACATTCCGCTTAGCCTGGTCTAGAACCCTAAGTAGGTGCACTCGACTCCATCTAACACCCAGGCCGGGTTATTCCCCTTGTAAAGTCTGCTCCATATTATGAGAAACTATAATGAAAGAATGTTGCCCTGCCTGGTATAGGGTTTGTCAATTCAGAAATTATCTTTAATTTTTATGATGTTGCTGTAAGCCACCATAGCTCGTGATCTATCATGGGCGCTGTCGTTTTTCCCCTGCTTTAGCAATAGTGGGAGTCTTGCTGACTGGACTGCAGATGGGGTTGCTTGAGGTACCTGCAATGCGCCTGGGGCCTCGGATGTTCCAATGCTCGGGGGCCTGTGTCTCCAGATGGTCCCCCCCGGAAAAGGCTTACGCCGAGCGGGAGGTCCAGGGCCACAGCCTGCTTAGCCTGGTCCTGTACCCTAAGCCTGTGCGCTCTGCCTCCCCAGCGCTACAGCCGAGTACTGGGGGCCATATGGACCACCCTTGGGTAGTATGGACGACGAGTCCAAGGTGCAGGAGCACTGAATTACCCAAGCCCCACGAGTCAACCCAGGATCGTAAGTCAAGCGACACTACAAAAAGAGCAGGGGTAAAGTGACCAGCGGACAGAATTACTTCTCCTTTTTGATCTATGTACAGGTCTTTGAGGAAGTTATTCCAGCAACCACCGTTAGAGTACCCGCGAAGCCAGTGGGCACCACTGGACTAGAGCTCCGGCGGCACCCCCAGGGGGCCCGCTGTCGACCTCTCACTGAAGATGGAGGGCACCGCTAGATTGGAGCTCCGGCGGCGCCCCCAGGGGGCCCGCTGTCGACCTCTCACTGAAGATGGTGGGCACCGCCGGACTGGAGCTCCGGCGGCACCCCCAGGGGGCCCGCTGTCAACCTCTCACTGAAGATGGCGGGCACCGCTGGACTGGAGCTCCGGCGGCACCCCCAGGGGGCCCGCTGCCGACCTCTCGCTGAAGATGGCGGGCACCACCGGACTGGAGCTCCGGTGGCACCCCCAGCGGGCCCGCTGTCGACGTACCTGCATACTCAGCTACGGCAATGCAACCTACACATCCTAGGCTCCCCCTGCACCCGTCCGCCCTAAGTCCTAAGTGTATGACAGGTGTGCCCACAACAACTGGCCACGCCTGTCAGGGGGCCATACTTTGGGGGACGACAGGTCCTGGAAGTTAAGGAACAACAAGCAGCTGGAAGACATTGCTGGAAATAAAAGCAAGCTGAGTATAAAAGGGCACCACAGACAGGTTTTTTATCACGCAAATAAAGAGTTCGTCACCACAGGCAGCCACAAGACAAAAACAGAAAGATAAAAACTTAAACAGACGCCCGGGGAGCGCTTAGCCGCTCCGCTGGAACCTTGTGGCGATGAGTGCTACCGCATCCGAAACTTCAGACTTGGCGGCCTCTTCCCTCTCGGCAATGGGCCCCTCGAGGACCGGCTGCAGGGAGAAGTCGGGGTACCAGCTCCGGTAGCAGGACAGGATGTGCGTCGCCACCTCCTTCACCAGCATCCGTCCCTCGGCCTCCAGTTGTTTGTCGAGGATGGCCCCCAGCGAGCGCATCCTCGAGCTGGTGGAGTCAAGCGCCGGGAACACCTGACTCACCTCCTGCGCCGGCTCCCCCACGCACGTCGGGCTGAAGCCGAGCGGCACCAGAGCCGAGTCGGCACCGCCAAGGAACTCCCAGACCTTCTGGGCCTCGGTGGAGCGCGCCGCCCGGAGCTCTGCCACCTCCTGCTGGGCCGCCGCCAGTGCCCGGGGGCCGCCATCCAGGAACTGCTTCTCCATGGCCGCCAGGGCCCTCTCGCGCTCGCTGACCCCCGCCTCGCGGCGGTTCAAGTCACCCTCCTTTAGGGCGAAGTTGAACTCGCGGTTCAGGAGGGCCTGGCGCTCAATGGACTGGGCCTGCTGTGCCTCAGCCATGGCGGCTTCTCGGCAGTCCAACTCGGCGGCGCGAACTCTTGCCCCTTCCTGTTGGAGGATGACCCCGCGGCAGCTCGCCTCCACTTCGGCCTGCTTCGCCGCCAGCTCCTGCTCCCGTTCGGCTAGAGCAGCCTCCCGGAGGGACAGAGGTGCTGAAGGTCCTTGCAGGCCTGGAGGCGGGAGCTGGCCTCAGCGTGGATGGCCTCGGCGTCTGCCTTCAGCTTCTGGGTGATGGCGTCCAGCTGTGCGATGAGGTCGCACTCCTGCTCGAGGATCTTCATCTCCTCCCGAATGAACGCCTCCCGCTGGGCCGCTCGGCTCTTCGCTAGCCGGGTCCGAGCCTCCAGGGTCTTCGCCCACTCCCGGAGCCGGTCGTCCTCGTCCTCGAGCCGCCCTTTCTCCCGGGCAAGGGCCGCCTGGGCCTGCCGGAAGCTGGAGTAGGCCACGGCCATAGCCTCGGACAGGGGGAGAGGCTCCACCGTAGCAGCGGGCCCCTGCCTCCCCACTTCCTCAATATCATCCTCCATTTGGAGGATCACTGGAGAGGCGGGGACCAGGGCCCCCTCCCGGATGGCAGCACCCGGGGCGGTGGCGCCAGCCGACATAGCAGTGTCGAAGGGCGCGGCAGCATCGGCCGACACGGAGTAGCCGGTGGACGCGGAGTCGTTGGCAGGCGCGGCGGCGGTCGTCGGCGCGCGCGGCTGGGCTCCGGAAGCCGCTGCGGGGGTCTCGGGCATGGAGGCCCGAGGTACCGCGGCGGCAGCAGCCTGGTGCACCGGAGCAGGACCCAAGGCAGCAGACGACCCCCACGAGCTGGCTGGAGCGGCAGACCCCCCAGCAGAAGTGCCGTGGGTGGTGGAGTAGCTGTGGTGGCGCTGAAATCAAGCAAACTCAGATCGTAAGAGATTGATAGGGTAGGCGCACAGCAAAGAACACCCAAGGGACCTTTGTCCGGCGCTGGAAATAGTAGGCGCCGAGGTGCTCCTTCGAACTCCTGCCGGTGGCCCTCAGTACAAAAAAGTACCGGAAGAGCTTCACCGATGGCATCACCCCCACGAACATCTCGCAGAGGTGAGCGAAGACCGCCAGCATGGCGATCGAGTTCGGCGCGAGGTGGTGGAGTTGGAGGCCGAAGGTCTCCAGGAACATGACCAGGAAGGCGGATGCTGGCGAGACGAAGCCGGCCAGCACGTACGATGAAAAGGGGACCATCTCCTCGGCGGAGAGGCTCAGCGGGAGCCTCCCGGGATGGAGCCACGACTCCCGCTCAGGAGTATGCCAGCCGAGAAGCCGGTGCATGGGGGCCAGGTCAGTGGACCTAGACAGCCTAGACTTGGGCAAGATGCTCGCCATGAGGGTTGAGGGAGGAAGCTCTAGACGGGGAGACTGAGAACTAGAGCGCAAGATCTGGGCTTGAGGCAAAAGCATGAGCGCAGGGATGCAGAGTCAGGAGAAAGGACCCTCAGGGGGAAAGTTCTCTTTTTATGCACCCCTGCAGGCCAACAGACGCAAAAGTGTGGATCGCTGCAACCTCAGTAGAAGAATAATAAACCCGTATGGGCAATGACATGAGGGCCCGGGTCGCTCGACAAAGAAGGCGAGCCGGGCAGCTAGCTATGCGGGAGGTAACTCGGCGGTTTCCGAAAGGGCAAAAGCAGCGAAAGTGCAGGAGCCACCTTGGGAACCACCGCAGTTAAAGCACGATTGAAGGCAGGAGTCACGTTGCGCGGCGCCTGTTCAGCGCCTTCACTTACCGGAAGGGGACACGTCACCTCAACGGCAGGGGCGTGTCGCCTGGGGAACTGCCTCAAAGTGGAATCGAAAGAGTTGCGCGGGAAGAAAAGGGAGAAGACCCCACCTGCGGTAGCGACAACTCTCCCGAGGTGGGCTCGGGGGCCACTGTCGGTACCCTGCAGAACGGGTACCCCCGCGCATAGGAGAAAACCGCTAAGGACTCTGCCTCTGCCTAAGAGGCCGAATCTGAGGCTGCCACATTGAGGAGGGAAGGACCAGATCCTACCTCCCCGTCGGGGGAGGCTCCCAAGCTGCCACGTAGCCGACAGGACTGGACCCACGCCTCCCCGCTGAGGCGGGCTCTGGAGCCGCCACGTGGCCAATCGAGACCTCAGGGCCAAGCCCGCACCCTCGCACGGTGTAAGACCTATGTGTGCTAAATACATTGGCTTGTAGTGAATATACTTGTTCTGACGATAAAAGTTTTGAATATCACCAAAACACCTTTTTTTCAAGGTCCGACTCTAGCTCTGAGCTACAGCAAGGTCTGACGGTAGGTCCGACTTGTTTTGGGTAGCTCCAGTTACGTTCGATGCTAGGTCTGACTAGCTTTGGTCAGCTCCGGTGAGTTTTGTCTTTAGCTTCGACATGTCTTTGATAGCTCCGACATGTTTTTTGCTAAGCTCCGAGTTGATTTTTCTAGCTCCGGCTTTTGGGTTTACTAGTTCCCACTAGTTCTGGTTAGCTCCAGCGCTAGGTCTTGCTAGTTTTGTAAGCTCCGGCGGGAGCTTGATTGTACTAGTTTTGGTAAGCTCCGGCGCTAGGTTCTACTAGCTTTTGTTAGCTCCGGCTCAAGCTCCGGGTTGCTCTGGCAAGGTCCAGAACTTGACCGAAGTGCTTCTGCTTTTCATTTGAAATGTTTCGTACTTGCTTTACATTGTTGGAAAGTTTGCTTAGTATTCTTTTACTAAGTTTTTGGTGCATTTTGGATGATATGGCTGATATCGTTTTGCTATGCTTTGCAACATGCTTATGTGAAGCTCTCACGTAAGGTGTTGTGTTCGGAACTAACTTGAGTCAAGTCGAGGACTTGGGCTCGTATGTATTGGTTGTTTATTCGTGTGCAGGTGTTGCTTGAGTTCAAGACGTGGCTGGTGACGGGATCCATTGGACTAGTCTTAGGGAGGAGATGAGGTTCCAACAATCAAATTCAGGAGGAATTGTGGTTGAGCTGATTAGGAGGTTGCACAACATGATTGAATCAAGAAAAATTCATATGAAGGTATCGTGGACGTCATTGGACGATGTTTGCACGTGTGCAAGGAGTGCATGGACATGGCTACATGGTTCCGAGACGTGATGAATAGATGTGGATGTAAAGAATTGGTCGGAAAGGTCCAACCGACTAGGTTATGGACTCAGGCTGCGGTTGAGTCGGGTTTGACTCAAATATGGAAAGATTTGAGTTGGTTATGATAGGATTTCATGTGGGTCACGAATTTGAGTTGTTTAGGAATGTGGGATACGTTTCTAAGGTGTTTGGAAGTCTTAATATTGCTTCTATCTGCGTATAGAAGAATCCTAAGCAGTTATGGAAAGTTACGATTCGTGATCTGAGTAGGATTGGAGTCCTAGTTGATATTGGGTTGGCCTAAGGGCTGGTTACATAAGCAAGGGAGCCCAGAGCTCGTGGAGCACGACTTTGGGGCTGTTCCTCTTGTGTTCTATTGAATAAAATTCGTAGTTTGAAGGAACTTTTGTGCCTTGTTCGTCCGACTTGTTCCAGACAAGTTTTACTCGTCGAGTTTCTGGACAGCACTACCTTTCATCGGTGGTTTTATCATAACTCGAGTTTTACAGATCTAATTGACGTGATTCTTTTTGGGTTGTCTTCACAAATGGATTATCTATCATATATAAAAATTTCAAGGTTATTGGATTTGTAGTTTCTGATCTACACGAGTTTGTTTGCAGCATTCCAGAACTGTTTTTCCTCAGGTAGGACAGATTGACCATTGTTTGATCTTTCGATCATAACTTGAGTTTTTCTCGTCGGATTTGAGTGATTCTTCTTGTGTTGTCTTCGTGAATTGATTCTCTCTGATATCCATCACTTTTGTCACGATGAAACACATTTAGATTAGTCTCACACACGATTTCTTTAAGAGATCGTTTTTCTGCCAAAAGGGTTTGGGGTTTAATTGTTTCCGCTGCGTAAGATTTTTAAATCTACCATTCACCCCCTCTGGTAGCTTTTCACGTGCTCTTCGATCCTACAATTGGTATCAAAGCCACGGTGCTCTAATCTTTGTGATTTGCACATGTTTTTGACTAATCATCATGGAGAAGTACTCCGCCAAACCTTGTGTGTTTGCTGGTATTGATTTTAAGGTCTGGAAGGCACGCATGGAGGCTTTCATCCAGGCACAAGACTTTGCAATATGGGAGAAGGTATACAAGCCTTACGAAGTGCCATCAAATGATCAAGTTACAGCTACAAATCTGAGAGATGTCGACAACAACAACAAGGCTCGGAACTTGATCATACAAGGATTAACTCAAAGCGACTTCGACCGTGTTTCACACCTCCGATCTGCATACGGTGTGTGGAAAGCACTTTGTGACTACCACGAAGGATCCAATACAATTAAGGAGGTAAGGCAAGACATGTTCAAGAAAGAATACATGCGCTTTGAGATGCAACCCGGTGAGTCAATTGATGATCTCTTTGCTCGCTTTAATAAAATTCTCAGCAACTTGCATAGTGTCAATGTTAATTTTTTAGATGCTGAAAATGCTAGGCAATTGCTAATTGCATTAGATATGTAAATTTCAGAGATGAAAGGCACATCTATTCGTGAATCTACTGTCATGAGTTCTCTTACATTAGATGTACTCTATTCTAAACTAAAAACTCATGATATTGATACCCTAGCACGTAAGAACCCAAATAAGTCTATTGCATTTGTTTCACAAGGTGATGTCTAGCTCCGGCCAATCATCATCTTGCAATACTCTTGCTTTGTTGTCCTCACTGACCCTGGAGCAGATCGAAGAATTTCCAGAAGAGGAGTTGGCACTCATCTCTACTAGATTCTCAAAAGCATTGCAAAATGTGAGAACTAGAAGGAGAGGAAGCTCCGGTCCTCAACGCTGTTTTGAATGTGGTAAAACAGGACACTTTCGTACAGAATGCCCTAACCTTTCAGGTCCGACCACTCGGGAAGAAAAACAAAGCAAGGTCCGGACCTGCTCTGGAAATTCCAACAAGAAGAAGAAAGGTACCATAGGACGCAAGATGATCAATAGTTTCATCACCGCACTTCAAGAGTTCAGTTCAAGTGACGTGGACATTGGAAGTGATGAAGATGAAGATGATTTGGCAAACTTGTGCTTTATGGCGGGCAAGTCAAGATCAAGTATCGAGGAGGCAGAACACAACATCGACAATGAAGAGGTATGTCCTACTTGCAAAGAAATGTGTGATGCTATTTCTCGTGCCACTGTTATTGTTAAGAAAAAGGACAAAAAGCTTAGGGATAGTGCTGCTAAAAATGAATCACTAGAATATGAAATCAACCGTTTAAAAACGTTGATTCCTAATGATGATGCATGTTCCTCATGTGATTTAATATATGAACAATTGTCCTCATTAATAAGTGCGCACACCTCGACACTTGATAAACTTGAGTTAGAAATTGAAAAGAACAAAGAGCTTGCTGCACTTAATGATAAAAACTTGAAAGATGCTAGCTGTTCTACAATTGATTTGCATTGTTCTACTTGTGATGATCTTGATAAGAAACTACAAGATGCTATGAATGAAATTTCTATATTGAACAATGCTTTACATTCTCATGAAGTTAAATTTTGTTCAAATTGCAAACTAAAAGGAAAAACTTCATGTGAAAATTGCCTTGATCTGTCCAATAAACTTGATGACATGCATAGGACATTAGATCGGTTTTGTAATGGGAATAAGAACCTAAACTTACTGCTGAATTCTTCCAAGTCTTGCAATGATAAAATTGGTTTAGGTTTTGATTTTCATGCTCATGCTAAGGCACATCCACCTAAAATTGTAAAGTCATTAGGAAGTCGTTTGATTCAAACACTTCCTAAACAAAAAGGAGTGGTTTTCAAATCTGCAGGAGTGTTGCCTCATTCGGTTTCAAATAAAAATATTGCTTGCTCATCTAGACATGAACACAAAGTTAAATTTCATTGTACCTTCTGTGGTAGAGATGGTCATGTCATAGATTTTTGTTATAGACTAGCTAAACAACAGAAAAGGGAAAGAATGATTGCTAGATCTCATAACTTTCATGCAAAATTTGCTGCACACATTGAACCGAATGTACAACCTGCTGTTTTGAGTCAAAAACCTTCAAAGTTTACCTCCGGACCTTCTGTTTTTGCTTCCGGAGCTACTGATTTTTGTGCTACACAGGTAACACCTTATAGGTCAGTAGTTAAGAATAAAAAATCTCAAACTTTGACTCATAAACCTGCTGTTTCGTCTCAGCTTTCGCGTGTTTTTCCTTCTGCACGTCGCGTGACTCAGTACTGGATTCCTAAATGCCTTTTGACTAACCCCAGTATTGAGTCATCGATGTATTGTGCTTCTATGTAGGTTACACATTTGAGGAAGGAGAACATTTGGATTGTGGATTCAGGTTGCTCACGCCACATGACCGGTAACAAAGATTGGTTCTCCTCCCTCTCTTTTGTGTCACGTGTAGAGAATGTTACTTTTGCCGATAATTCTTCGACTCCTATAATTGCTAAGGGTTCGGTTAGAGTAAATGATCACTACACTTTGAAGGATGTGGCACTTGTCAAAAATTTGAAATACAACTTGCTTTCTATTGCACAATTGCTAGATGAAAATTTAGAAATTATTTTCAATAAAAACTGCTGCATAGTTGTAGGTTCAAATAGTGAGCTTATTTTTAACATGTCTCAGTTTGGAAGAGTTTTTAAATCTGATTTTGATATGTCTTCATCTAAGCATAGGTGTCTAGTTGCTAATGATTCAAAGGACTTATATTTTTAGCATCGTAGACTTGGTCACGTAGGCTTTGATCACCTAACGCGTGTTAGTGCTCTTGATCGCATACGTGGGCTGCCTAAGCTTAAAGGGGACAAAGAAATTGTGTGCTCTTCTTGTAGACATGCTAAGATGGTTGCAGGTTCACATACTCCTCTCACAATGTTCATGACAACTGAACCATGTCAACTTTTGCATCTTGACACCGTAGGACCTTCACGTGTTCAATCCTTCGGAGGTAAATGGTATGTTCTTGTTATTGTTGATGATTATTCTAGATACTCTTGGGTTTACTTTATGGCATCTAAGAATGAAGCTTTTAGTCACTTTAGGACTTCATTTCTTAGATTATCAATTGATCACCCAGGATCTTTAAAGGCAATTAGAAGTAATAATGGAACTGAATTTAAAAATCAATCTTTTGATCACTTTTGTGCTGAAAATGGAATAAATCATCAATTTTCTTCCCCATATGTATCTCAACAAAACGGTGTTGTAGAAAGGAAGAACAGAACCTTAGTTGAGATGGCTAGGACTATGCTTGATGAATATCAAACTCCTAGGAAATTTTGGGCTGATGCGTTAGCAACCGCTTGTTATGTCTCAAATCGTGTTTTCTTGCGTGCTAAGCTAGGTAAAACACCATATGAGCTCCGGTTTGGACATAGGCCTAGTGTTACACATTTTCGGGTCTTTGGTTGCAAATGCTTTGTTAAGAAACATGGTAACCTTGATAAATTTGAACCTAGATCCATTGATTGCATGTTTCTTGGTTATCCATCTCATACTAGAGGCTACCGTGTGCTTTTACTTGACACTAACAAAATTGTGGAGACTTGTGAAGTGTCTTTTGATGAAGCTAGCCCAGGTACTAGCTCCGGTGTTGCAGGATCATATATCAAAATTTCAAGGTCATTGTATTTGTGGTTTCTGATCTACACTAGTTTTTTTGCAGCATTCCAGAACTATTTTTCCTCAGGTAGGACAGATTGACCATTGTTTGATCTTTCGATCATAACTTGAGTTTTTCTCATCGGATTTGAGTGATTCTTTTTGTGTTGTCTTCGTGACTTGATTCTCTCTGATATCCATCACTTTTGTCACGGTGAAACACATTTAGATTAGTCTCACACACGATTTCTTTAAGATATCATTTCTTTGCCGAAATGGTTTGGGGTTTAATTGTTTCCGCTGCGTAAGATTTTTAAATCTACCATTCACCCCCCCTCTGGTAGCTTTTCACGTGCTCTTCGATGCTACATAGGGAAAGGCACTGGAGCTACCACGTGGCCTGCAGGGCTGAGCCCCCACCCCTCCATAGGGGTGGGCTCCGAATGCACCATGTGGCCTATTCCGTCAAGTGCTATACTTCCCGCAGAGGCAGGCTCCAGCGCAACCACGTGGCGGATGGCCAACTCAGTGCAGTAGGAAGCCGCAGTAAAGGAACGCGTGCGCTGCTTAGACAGGCATTAAGTACGCGCGCCTTCCCCAGGCAAGCTGAGCCGCGGTTGCGAAAGTCAAGGCTCCAGTGTCCTGTCTTTTCCGAGTAGCCGGTACAAACCCGCGCCGCAAGACGTACGAATGGGCCGCAAGGACAAGACAGATGAGACGTGCACGACCGTCATCACCAACTATGTGTAGCCCTGGCGCACGACGCGGCGGGACGGCGCATTGACATCCCTGACAAAGGGAAGTAGATAGCAATTAATCCTAGATCTTGTATAGGATTTGGCTCTCCACAGGACCACCTGTCGGGTACTGGGACCCACCTTGTGACTGCAGAGTCCTTGAACTATAAAAGGGCTCTGCAGACGACCTTCGCGGTGGGGGGGTGGAGGGGGAAATTAGACCAAGGCTCATACACGCTCAAGTGAGGCAATACACAAACACTCCCGTGGACGTAGGGTATTACGCTCCGGCGGCCCGAACCACGTAAATCCCCTGTGTTCACCACCCTGCTGTGTTCAATCTCCTGGGACTAGCCCTCATGAATCCAAAGAATCTCCGCGGGCTGCTCTCTAAGCAGGTCCAGGGGAAGTGTCCTTTACGACCTTCGACAGCTACCCAAGTGGCCAGCCAAGTAGGATGACAGTGAGGAGGAGTAAGAAGGAGGAGGCTTGGACTTGTCAAGTCTCTCTTCCACACTTGTACCTCTAGGAAAGTTCTGCCAGAATCAAGTAAAAATGTTTTGTGATTTCAGTACAAGTTTGATTTCTATTCCATAGTAGTTTGCTTTGTAGCTGCTTGTTGGTTCACTTCTTTAATTCGTTAGAGGCTCTAGTCGTAGCTTTGCAGTTGACACGATTAGAGTTGTGAAGTAGAACATAAGTGTGGTGCTTAGGTTGAAGAGGTAAGCAGTAGGCGATGACACCTCTATCTGTCCGTAGTAATCCTCTAGTTCAGCTACGCCATAGGGTCTTAGCAAGATCATATTGGTTTTGCAAGGGTAAACCCGTACTCGAAGCAAGTATCTACCGTAAGCTGTTGTGGCTTAGAATCAAATCTTTGAATTCCTCTCAAATCCTTACTTACCGAACAAACTGTGTGTCCTTGGGAGAACAAGATTAGGAGATCTTACACACGTTCCTTGGATTCGATACCCTTGGAAATACTCATGAAGGAGAAGTGCTACAACGGTTTCTCCATGCGCTTGTGGGTTTTCATCTGTGACGTACCAATTGTCAACAGCAACTCAAACTCCCGTTGGTGGACCCCCCCCTCCCTCCAGTTCGTGCTATTAAGAGAGCGAGGTTCCCGACTCTGCCTGGCGAGGGCCCAAGCCATCCGGCCAGGCCCTGATGACGGGGTCGGATTTTGATCAACGGGTCTCCTTATGGGAAATCGCACCAATGCTACTACCATTCCCCTGCACCTCCTTTTTGGTCTCGTCGTGGATGGCACGCCAGCCTGGGCCCCAAGGCGCTGATAAGGGGCTTGAAGTGACCGTATGAGGTAGACGCGACACAAGCAGGTGCCACAGTTCGACCCCGCCTCGAGAAGCATTTAGGATAGGAACGAATATGTAAAGCCCGCCTCCCATATGTGGAAGGCGGGAAGTAGCTAGAAAATGGAGGGTCCGCCGCTGCCCATAAAAGGGGCTGAAGCCGCCTTGCGCGAGAACGACGAGAGAGAAGACAACGAAGAAGACAACCGAGAAGAGGGATTTCACCCCCTTCCGTGAGAGCGCTGGAACATCTCTTCACATATGTACTCCTCTGCCATTGATAATGAGAAGAAGAGATCCCGCAAGAAGAGATTCTCGCACTCGACGTATGATACCTTGCCCAAACCAATATACATCCTTTCTAGTTGCTAGACCACCTCAAGGCAGAACGCATGATACATACAGTTCTCATTAGCAATCTATATGCCGATAAGTAGCATACTAGTTGGAGATATTTTTTTATTTGCATTTGCTAAATAGTAGTATAAGACATCATAATACCGGTTGGAGATGTTCTTAGTTCCTCACCAACGGCTTATACGAAGAGATTCGACCACTAACAAGAGCCCCATATGAACCAATTCTAGAGCAATAAAGAAGAATAAAAGACGATATAATCGAGGAGTTTGATGGGGCCAAAAGTCATCACAACAACACCCACATAGAAAATCTCATCAGTCAAATCATCACCACAAACACAGCAAGCTCCATGACTATATGAAACTAGCTATATAAAGAAGAAAGAAAAACCTTTGGATGATGACAAGGAAGCCCCCCCCCCCCCCCCCCCCCCCCCCCCCCCGCGCTAAACTCAGGGGAGTGGGTCTGATCTAGCTAAATCATGGAGGAAAAAAGCTTCCGATTAGAATCTATACTAACAAAAGAGAGAGGACTGAGGAAGACTCAAGAAAGTATTTTCTTTTGATAGATTATTTTAACGCTGTTGATAAAACTTATGATGTATTGAAAGATAAAAAATGGTATAACTAGGGTGATAAAAATCACAATAGATTTTATACTTCTAAAATTCCTTAGTTTTTTCTATGCCATGCCTAAACAATCACATTCCTATCCTACTGCTATACTTTTCATATTTCTGTGCTTTTTCATTTTTATGTTTCGAAGGAGCCTAAGAGGAGGTAAGAATAGACATAAAAATAGAAATCGTCTCTAGCAAGATCTTGAAATCCGACTCAATTTTAGGCGACCATTGATTTGGCTTTAAGATTTGTGTAAAGCAATATATCTTTTCCTACCCTTCCTCTTCCCAATCTCACACGATACTTGCTGGCGGCGGTGCCTATTCTTCAATCAATTTGAGCGGGCAGCAGCATGGCGCCTGACACCAGAGGGGCCCGCGTGACATCGGCGGGGAGGCAGACGACGGAGGGTCGAGGCTGACGGCGGCGCGTCGAGGCCGACGAGGGCGCACGGCGGCGGTTGCGGCTCGCGTTCGCGGTGACGATAGCCGCTGCTCACCTACGGCGACTGCGGCTCGCAGGCGCGACATCGTCGGCACCTGGGTCTCGCGGCGGGAGCGGCACTGACCGGTCGGCCGGATGTGAAGAAGATGAGCTAAATTTTTTCGTTGTAAACTCGTAATTGTTAATCTGTAATTGTAATTTCGTAATTCTAAGGATTATATTAATTATAAAACAATCAAACAAAAGAATGTGATTTATTAACCTAAAATATTAATAGTTAATAGTTAATTACAAGATTAGTGAGTAATAATATTAAGAGTAAAGTATAACAACGGGACCTGAACTTGTCGGAGTGTGTCATCTAGGTCCACGAACTTCTAAAGTTCATATTTGAGTCTATGAACTTGTTAAAGTTTGTCATTTGGGTCCAGAATACCAAAAATACCCCTATATTTTTTATATAAATGTTATTTGAGCTTTATTTTTCATATTTGTTCTCTTCTTAAATCAATGTTGTTATCATAATACATATTAAAGGCTAACAACGCTGATCTGTGAAGAGAACAAGTATGAAAAAAAACTCAAATAACAGTTATGTTAATAGTCATAGGGGTATTTTCGGTATTTTAGATCTAGATGACCCACTTTAACAAGTTCATGGACTCAAATATGCACTTTAAAAATTCGTAGATCTATTCAATAATTGTTGATGCACTTTACTCTAATATTAATTAGCTGCTAATTATTCGGTTCTTGAAATTTAAGAAATTTCCAAGCACGTGACAAATAGACAAAACCATATAAAAATAGAGAAAATGAAAAAAATGTCAAAATAAGTTGTGCTGAATGGAAAAACGAATTGAGTGATTTCTTGTGTCAGTGCCTCACCCCCTCCCCTCAACTGGTTGGATCGGTGCCGGTGATTCAGTCGTGAAGGAGACGCGGCCATGCTTTGCCGCAGATGTAGTGGATTTCATGGATTACCATTTGATAGAATAATCACTTCAAGTAGCTTTTCATTTAATTTGTTTGGGCAGCTCCGACTTACCGCTACAAGAAGTAAGTTGTTGCATAAGCATTTTACACAGGACAGAGTGAGATTGATTCTGTTTCAGGGTACTCTACTATACAAATCTTCAGCCTGAAGCCTACTGCTGTCTCTAGGAATGTTTCATTCCATTTATTTTTATATGTTTATTACTGAGAGGTATAGACGAGGTTTGGAAATGAACTAACTTTTTAATCTGTACGTGTATAGTGCCACATGGTTCCGTTCATGTTTGAACCCGCACATATTCGGAACTGGACTGATATATTTCTTTATCAAATTAAATATTATCATTGTGGAGTCATGCTGGAGCGCGAGGCCTTAGAGCCCTAGCTGCAGGTTGAGCTATGGTGTCAAAACAGGGGTAGTTAGGTCAAAATGCTGGTCAGGTCTCACCACTTGAATGTACTTAGTTTTGTTTCTTTCTGTTTTGTACAACTCCACATGTTTCGGTTATGTGTGAGTGGGTGGTGTTTGTAAGGGACCGTTCTTTTTCTTCTCTATCAATACAAAGATATGCAACTCTCCTGCATATTCGAGAAAAAACTATTATTGTGGAACTCCGCCATTGTGGGAGCTGCTTCAGCGATTTCCTTTAGACGGCTAACTGATTGGGCCAGTGCTTCAGAGCAGGGCTGTAGGACCCATTGTCATGGGTGTCGTGTGTTTAGCGGTGTGAGCCGAACCTTGATACGCAAGAAGTGCTCACGCGTCGTGGGGTGATAAAAAAGGAAACCTTTGATAGAGGGATCGGTTCCTTCCTTACTCGAGCCCCACTGCCTGAGCTTTTGCCTTCTTCCTCGAGCGCCCGAGCCTTCATCCCTCAGCCAAAGGTCTCACCGTCTCTGGCTCCAATGGCTTCTCCACTGCCCCCTTCTCGCTTCCAGTCGGCAGATGGCCTGTTGTCGATGCGACGACTGCTTGGCTGGTTAGCGGTGGAGTGTGCGTGGATGATCCGGTGCGGATCTCCCACCCTTGAGGACCTGCGCGAAGACATGACCGTCCTCTTCGCCGCCTACGTGTCTGCGGGGCTGGGGCTTCCGCCGTCGAGGTTCTTCCTCGTAGTGCTAGAGGAGTACGGGCTGCAGCTTCACCACCTGTCGCCGAACTCCATCGCCGCGATTACGGTGTTCGTCCACTTCTCTGAGGCGTTCATGGGCTGCAAGCCAGCGGTGGAGATGTTCCGGTTCTTCTTCGTGATGAATACCACCGGAAAGAGTGAGACGACCCAGGTGGATGCCTACTACATTTAGCACTGGGACAAGACCTCCCATTCCTACATTCCTTTGCTCAAAGGGGGCAAGTGGAAGACCTGGAGGGAAGATTGGGCGATCGTGCGGGTTGAGGCCCATCCAGAGCTGAAGATGTCTTCTGAAGGTCCGACCTCTGATCCCACCACTTGGGAAGCCTTCCAGGGGTTGACGAAGGAGTACACGCTGATATTGAGGAGGATCAATTTCGTGGCGAGCAAAGGCTTGACCTCCCTGATGGTGCTGGCTGACTTCTTATGCCGCTGCACCGCCCCTCTCCAGAAGCGCCAGTACGGGGCCTGGCACTATGTCGGCACCTATGATCGGTGCCGGTTGGATCTGGACGACCCCACCTTGGAGGTGTTGGATGGCTTGTTGAAGGTGGTGACCTCCGACACGATCGACGACGAGCACATCTCCACCCCGAATGACTGCCAACCGCTCTTCATGACTCCGGAATTGAGAGACGAACTACTGAGCTCAATGCCAAAGGTCAATGTGTTCAACGTTACTCGCCTGCACCCCGAGGAGACGTCCAGGGCTTCTGCAGGTCCTGGCACAGTGCCGCGCCATGGCGCAAACAAGGTTGGGGTCCTCCTCCCATTCTTCGGAAAGGGCGGAGGTAGGGCCCCCAACATCTTCTGTCAGGCTGGAAGGCAGCCAACCATCGCCAATTTCGTCATCGGGAAAGCGTTCTCGCCCTCTGGTCGCGGGTTCTGCTACCACTGCGCCGAAGAAGTAGAAGCTGACGCGGGGGGACGATACCCCCATCTCCCCTCGCGATGGAGCCAGTGCGACCGATGCTCCCGTCATCGACTTGGTTTCTGATTCCAACGGTGGCTCTGGTTCTGGAGAGGCGCATAGGGGTCTACGGAGGTGGTCGCGCCGTCACAGGTTGATCAAGAGCCGGTGCCAGAGACGGCGGTGCCGACCTTGTCACCAGGTCCAGACGACCTTGATCTGTCTTGTGGGGCGGAAGGCCATGGTCATTGGAGCGGCCCGTCCCGCTGGTAAGCCGCAGCTTCTCCCTCTGCTATTTATCTTCTTTTCATTTTTTTGCTCTAATGGAGTTTTACCTTGTCTTTTTAGGGCGTCGTCAGCCGACTTGGTGCCCTTGGTGCTTCCAGGGGTGGGCTTGATAGCCCTTGCCTCTCCCAGAGCTGGAACGGGTCCTGCCGCGCCACATCCTATGCCCAAAGGTGCGTCGACCTTTGTTGCCTTTGACGTCTCTGGACCCCCGTCCGTCGAGGCCGGTGGGGCAGAAGTGGTACCAGACGAGGAAGTGCCAGGCGAGGAGGTGCCACGCGAGGAGGTGCCCGACGAGGAAGAGGCTACCTTGGTCGTAGCTGCTTCCCTTGGCAGAGCTTACCTGCACACCGTTGAAGCAGCGCCGGCGCCTGATGTCATTGGCACGCAAGATGGCGACTCGCTACTGGTTGCCGGCAATGTCCTTATAGCAGAGAAGGGGACTTCAGCACCGGGCAGTGGCGTGGCGATTCCTGAAGCTCCAGCCGAGGAACCATCTAATCCCCAGGCGCTGGTGTCTGTCGTGGTGTCGGCAGGAGGGGTGGAGGGGCAGTCGTCCGTGGCGACAGCCACGCCAATTCCTCTCGCCGATGCTGCTGCCGCAGCTCAGTCCGTCTTGCGCCAGACGCAAGCTGTGTTTGCCCGAGAGTGGGATCAGCTTGCAGAGGAGCGACGCTTGGTGAAGTTGGTCGACGCCAAGAATAAGGAGCTTGAGGTGAAGGCCTTGAAGGCCCATGCCGTCGTCGATGCCCGCGTGAGGCTGTGCGAAGATCAGCGGCTAGAGTTGGTCTGCCACGAAGTTGCCGTTGTTGACGCTGAACAGGACTTGGCGGTGAAGGAGGAGGAGGTCTCCCGGAGCCTGGAGGAGAAGCGCTGGGCATTGCAGGACTTGGAGCTCGCCATCAAGCGCCGGGATGACGATCTGGAGCGTCGTGCTAGGGAGCTCGCCGGTCGGGAGGAGACTGCGCGGAGAGAGGCGTAGAGCCTCCAGGACTCCCGCACAACTAAATCCCAAGGGATCCGGGACTTCCTGGCCCGTGCTGGGGCGGTGTTGGAACCCCTCGGCCTTGGTCCAGTGCCGCACAGGGAACCACCTCAGGGGGTAATTGAGTTGCTCCCAGCTTTGGGCTCCCTGTGCTCGATGTTGGGGACGGTGAACACCATCCTTGTGAGGCAGCTGGAGGTCGAGGGAAGGGAGCTGGTGGAGCTGGTGGCCTTCCATGAATTGGTATGCTTCCGGAGCTCGTACCCGATTATCCCGCTAGAGCTAGTGGAGAGAGGCCCCTTGATGAGCGAGAGGAAGAGGCGAGAGACGAAGTCCAGGACCTTGTCAAGCAGGTGGCCTCTTTGTTCCAGTGGAATTTAGACCGGCGGCACCTAGGCGGAATACTTTTTGTATCCGGGGATGAACCCTTTGTATAAATAATTGTTAATAAATTTGAATTCAAGTTTTGCTTGTTGGCTTGTCTTGTGCTTCTCAAATTGTTTCCCTAATTCTTTCTCTATGTAAGGTCTTGAGGAGCTTTTGTTGATGCCGTTAGCTTTTTAGGGACCAATGCTTGCACAGCTGACACGACCAATTTGTCGCTAGTTGACGTCCTACCTATGGAACCCCCTTAGAGGCCCCCTGGTAGGTGTGGCCAGGTTGTCGGGTACGCTTACCACTTGAGCACAGGATGTCTTCGACTAGTCCCCAGCGGAGCAGGGGAGTTGGATTGGATTGCTTCAATGTCTCCCATCACCATCGACAGCAGGTCTCTCAGGGGGTGCTGGAGCTGGCTGCTCCAGTATCGCCCACCATCATCGTGGAGACGTCGAAGGCAGGCCCCTTGGGAGGTGCCGGAGCTGGATGTTCCGGCATCGTCCACCATCGTTGTAATGTCGTCGACGGCAGGCCCTTTGGGAGGTGTCAGAGCTGGATGATCCTGCGCTGCCCACCATGGTCCTAGGGATGTCGACGGCAGGCCCCTTGGAAGGTGCTGGAGCTGGATGCTCTAGCGTTGTCCATCATGTTCGCAGAGACATCGATGACAGGCCTCCTGGGAGGTGCCGGAGTTGGATGCTCCAGCATCGTCCACCATCTTCGCAGAGACGTTGACGGCAGGCCCCGTGGGAGGTGCAAGAGTTGGTTTCTCTAGCGTCGCCCGCCATCGAGGTAGAAGCGTCGACAACAAGCCCCTGGTGTACACGATATCGCAAGAGAACCTTGTTTGCAACAAGAGATGTGCAGGAGAGTGTACCCACTTATCCATGCTTGTTGCTGTTGTTGGCGTGCTTGGACGTTGACGGCTGGCCCCTTTGGAGGTGCTGGAGCTGGATGCTCCGGCATCGTCAACTATCTTCGCAAAGACGTCAACGGCAGTCCCCCTAGGAGGTGCGGGTGCTGGTTGCTCCGGTGTTGCCCACCATCGTCATAGTTGCGTCGGCGGTAGGCCCTCCTGTGAGGTATCGGAGCTGAATGCTCCGACATCGTCCACCATCTTCGTAGAGACATCGACCTGAGAGGTTCCCGAGGTAGATGCTCCAACATCGTCCACCATCTTCGCAAAGACGTGCAGGCCCCTTGGGAGGTGCCTGAGCTTGTTGCTCCGGCATCGCCCACCATCGTGGTAGAAGCATCGATGGCAGGCCCCTGGTGTCCACGATACCGCAATAGAACCTTGTTAGCAACAAGAGATGTGCAGGAGAGTTTACCCACTTATCCACGCTTTTTGCCGCCGTTGGCTTGCTTGGACGTTGGCGGCTGGCCCCTTGGGAGGTGCCAGAGCTGGATGCTCTGACATCGTCCACCATCTTCATAGAGACATCGATGGCAGGCCCCCTGGGAGGTGCCAGAGCTGGTTGCTTCGGTGTTGGCCACCATCGTCGTAGATGCGTCGGTGGCAGACCCCCTGGGAGGTGCCGGAGCTGGATGCTCCGACGTTGGTCATCATAGTAATCTGCTCTGTATGTCCTACACACATAATAGGGGTGCATATTTTTTGCTCGTGGGTGATCTTTTCCTATCCTTCTTAGCTTTGTCATGTCTTACAGTCGTGGGCCGATACATGGGGTTTGGGTGATTCAATGCGTTAGTGCCCGTGACCCGACTCCCACCTTATTCGGGGTGTGAGCGTCCTGGTCCTCAGTACTTAGCTGTAGCACTGGGAGGTAAAGTGCACATGCTTAGGGTACAGGACCAGGCTAAGCAGGCTGCACGCTCAGGACTTGCAACTCGGCGCAGGCCTTTCGTGGGAGGCCATTTTGCACCATAGGACCCCAAGTAACGGGGCATCCACGATGTCCCAGGACACTTTGCAGGTACCTTAAACAAGTCCACCTTCAGCAGGGTTGCATAACTCTACTATGGATGATAGAAAAAATTTCACAAGATATATGGCGATAATATACGAAAGAATGAAACTAGTCTGATTGATCACAAAATTAATATGTAATTAAGTGAACATAAGAGAAAGCACATGGTAAGATAGTGATTTTTTGAAAGTGGCATTCATATGAGGAGACTGGCTTTGATAATAAGGCAACGACCCACTCCGGTTGGCAAGGGAGGCAGAGTGTTCATTCTTAGGGTACGGGACCAAGCTAAACGGCTGAACATTTTGGACCTGTCCCCCCAGAGCTTGGCTATCCGACGTGCCGTTCCTTGGCACCATGACACCCTACACTGTCCTACTATTCATGCTTAGGGATAGAACTTATAGAGGTTCTCTATGTTCCAAGGGTTGGGGAGGGGCTCTCCTTCTTCTATGGCCAGGCGGACACACCCGGAGCGGGATACTTGCGTTACTCAGAAGGGACCCTCCCAGCAGGGGGAGAGTTTGTGCGACCCTTCTCGAGAAATTATACGCTGTAGCACCAGGTCACCTGCCTGGAGCTCTCTACTCCACACAAACCGCTCCTGGTAGCGCCTCAATGCCTGTCAGTAGCGTGCATTGCGGATGGTGGCATGCCACCTTGCTTCGTCGACGAGGTCGACATCTTCTCGTCAGAGCTGGTCCTGTGAGGCTTCATCGAACGCTCGGACTCATAGTGAGCCCACTGCGATCTCTGGGGGAGGACGACCTTGGTCCCAAACACCAGGAAGAAAGGTGTTTCTCTAGTGGTGCGGCTGGGTGATGTCTGGGTTGCCTATAGTGCGCAGGGTAGTTCGTCGACCCACTTGGCACCATGCTTATCCATGTTGTTATATGTGCGTGTCTTGAGGCTCCTGAGGATCTCAGCGTTGGCCCTTTTGACTTGGCCATTGCTCTTTGGATGAGACACAGATGTATAACAAACTTGGACGCCGAGGTCTTCATAGTAGTCCTGGAAAGCTGCACTGGTGAACTGGGTCCCATTGTCGGTGATCATCCTGTTCGGGACCCCAAACCTGCAGACAATCGACTTGATTGTGGACTCCTTGTTGATGTTGATCACTGGGCTGCCTCCGGCCACGTGGTGCACTTGTCTACAACGACGTAGAGGAACAGGTACCCTCTGACTTCCCTAGGGAAGGGTCCAGGATATCCAGCCTCCAGACCGCGAAAGGCCAAGAGGGCGGGATCATCTGCAGTGTCGGCACCAGAGTGTGAATTCCCTTGGCGTGAAACTGGCACGCCTTGCATCTCTTGACCAGCTTGACAACGTCTTGTAGTGCTGTTGGCCAGTAGAAGCCATGCAAGAATGCTTTGCCAACCAGCGTGCGGGAAGCTGCGTGATTCCCGCACTATCCTTCGTGGATCTCTGCGAGCAAGTCGCAACCTTCCTATCGAGTTATGCACCGTAGCAGAAACCGGGAGAGGTCACCTTCTACCAGCATGTAGCGTTTCACCATCCTTACGATCCTCTTAGCGGATACTGGATCCTCCAGGAAGATGTTATCCTTCAGATAGTCCTAGATCTCCGTGATCCACCCATCGGGACTCTCCTGAGATTCTGGATCATGGACGTCGGGTAATCTAGGGTCCCCGATGACACACAAGAACCTCAGCGGGCCCCATGGTTGCAGGGCTGCTGTGATTGCCAGCTCTGTGGTGCTGGGCTCGCCTTCTTCCTTAGACCCCGCAGGCCTAGCAGTTGGCCGTACCAACCTCACGTCAAAGACCCCTTCAGGGATCGGGGCTCCCTTGGACACCAAGGTTTACAAGGCGTCAGCGTTGGAGTTGTCGACGTGTGGCACATGGTAGAGGTCCAAGGACTCAAAACTAGCTTTCAACTTCTTGACTTGCAGTAGATACGGTGCGAGCTGAGGGTCGTCGCAGTAGCACTCTCCCCGAACCAGCTTGATGATCAGCTGGGAGTCTCCCTTGACCAGCATCTGCTGGACATTGAGACCCGGCATAGTGAGTCCGAAGATGACGGCCTCGTACTCTGCCATGTTGTTGGTCGCCTTGAAGTCGAGGCGCACCGCGTACTTGGACTGCTCCCCTGTTGGAGAGGAGAGTGGTACACCGGCTCCAGCCCCTTGCTTCCGCGAGGATCCGTCGAAGAGAAGTGGTTTGATTAAAATAGTTCCTAAACATAAAGAAGTGGTTTTCAAATCCACAGGGGTGTTGTCTCATTCGGTTGTTAGTAAAAATGTTGCTTGCTCATCTAGACATGAACACAAAGTTAAATTTCATTGCACCTACTGTGGTAGAGATGGTCATGTCATAGATTTTTGTTATAGACTAGCTAACTAACAGAAAAAGGAAAGAATGATTGATAGATCTCATAACTTTCATGCAAAATTTGCTGCACATGTTAAACCGAATGATAGGAACGTGCAACCTGCTGTAATGAGTCGAAAACATGCAAAGTTTGCTCCCAAGCCTACTGTTTTTCGTGCTACACATGTAACACCCCATAGGTCAGTAGTTGGGTACAAAAATCCTCAAATTTTGGCTCATAAACCTGCTGTTTTATCTCAGCTTTCACGTGTTATTCCTGCTAGACGTCATGTGACTCAGTATTGGATTCCTAAATGCCTTTTGACTAATCCCAATATTTAGTCATTGACATATTGTGCTTCTATGTAGGTTACACGCTTGAGGAAGGAGAACATTTGGATTTTGGATTCAGGTTGCTCACGCCACATGACCGGTAACAAAGAATGGTTCTCCTCCCTCTCTTTTGTGTCACGTGTAGAGAATTTTATTTTTGCCGATAATTCTTCAACTCCTATAATTGTTAAGGGTTCGGTTAGAGTAAATGATCACTAAACTTTGAATGATGTGGCACTTGTCAAAAATTTGAAATACAACTTGCTTTCAGTTTCACAATTGCTAGATGCAAATCTGGAAATTATTTTCAATAAAAATTGCTGTGAAGTTGTAGGTCCAAATAGTGAGCTTATTTTAACATGTCTCGGTTTGGAAGAGTTTTTAAAGCTGATTTTGATATGTCATCCTCTAAACATATGTGTCTAGTTTCTAATGATTCAAATGACTTATATTTTTGGCATCATAGACTTGGTCACGTAGGCTTTGATCATCTAACGCGTGCTAGTGCTCTTGATCGCATACGTGGGCTGCCTAAGCTTAAAGGGGACAAAGAAATTGTGTGCTCTTCTTGTATACATGCTAAGATGGTTGCAGGTTCACATGCTCCTCTTACAATGACCATGACAGCTGAACCGGGTCAACTTTTGCACCTTGACACCGTAGGACCTTCACGTGTTCAATCTTTTGGAGCTAAATGGTATGTTCTTGTGATTGTTGATGACTATTCTAGATACTATTGGGTTTACTTTATGACATCTAAGAATAAAGATTTTAGTCACTTTAGAACTTTATTTCTTAGATTATCAATTGATCACCCAGGATCTTTAAAAGCAATTAAAAGTGATAACAGAACCAAATTTAAAAATCAATCATTTGATCACTTTTGTGCTGAAAATGGAATAGATCACCAATTTTCTTCACCATATGTACCTCAACGAAACAGTGTTATAGAGAGAAAGAATAGAACCTCAGTTGAGATGGCTAGGACTATGCTTGATGAATATCAAACTCCTAGAAAGTTTTGGGCAGATGCAATTGCAACCGCTTGTTATGTTTCAAATCGTGTTTTCTTGCATGCTAGGCTAG
Source organism: Tuctoria greenei (assembly GCA_036927565.1). Lineage (NCBI taxonomy): Eukaryota > Viridiplantae > Streptophyta > Magnoliopsida > Poales > Poaceae > Tuctoria > Tuctoria greenei. Next base: position 162,704,037 of record JAYESD010000002.1, on the reverse strand, counting down.
GAAAAACACCATATGAGCTTCGGTTTAGACAAAGGCCTAGTGTCACACACCTTAGGGTCTTTGGTTGCAAATGCTTTGTTAAGAAACATGATAATCTTGACAAATTTGAAGCTGGATTTGTTGATGACATATTTCTTGGTTACCCATCTCATACTAGAGGCTACCGTGTGCTTTTACTTGACACTAACAAAATCGTGGAGACTTGTGAGGTTTCTTTTGATGAAGTTAGTCCTGGTACTAGCTCAAATATTGCATATCCTGATCCATATCCGTAGGGGGAGAGTATTTTCGTTGATGATGAGGAAGAAGAGGTGCTGCTGCTAAACAATTCAACAGCTAATGACATTGTTCCAGCTCCTGATTTTGATTCACAACTAGCACCGACTACCACCATTGCTGGTCCAGATCATCCTCAAGTCACAAGCTCATCGATTTGTGATGAACATGAAGAATAAGAAGCTTGTGAAGTGTCCACTCCCCTCCGGGTTCTCAAAAGTCATCCTTCACAACAAAATATTGAAAGCTTGCATGAATGAGTCACACAGTCCAGGTTTTGCGATCCAAACTCTCATGCTCATTCTGCTTTTGTTGCTTCTTTTGAACCCAAAGATATATCACACGCACTCACTAATGATTCTTGGATTATTTCCATGCAAGAAGAGTTAGAAAATTTTGAAAGAAATAATGTTTGGAAACTTGTACCTCCACCTCAAGGTCACACTTTAATTGGAACTAAATGGGTTTTTAAAAATAAAAAAAGTGAGGATGGGGTTGTGATTAAGAATAAGGCTAGGTTGGTTGCTCAAGGTTTCACACAAGTTGAAGGTCTAGATTTTGATGAAACTTTTGCTCCTGTTGCTAGATTAGAAGCCATAATAATATTGTTAGCCTTTGCTGCATCGAAAGGTTTCAAGTTATATCAAATGGATGTTAAAAGTGCTTTTTTAAATGGCTACATAGATGAGGAGGTTTATGTAAAGCAACCACGGGGTTTTGAAAATCTATATTTTCCTAATCATGTTTACAAACTATCCAAAGCCTTGTACGGTCTCAAACAAGCCCCTAGAGCATGGTATGATAGGTTAAAAACATTCTTACTTGAAAAGGGGTTTACCATGGGCAAGGTTGATGAAACTCTTTTTGTGCTTAAGCATGACAATGACTCATTATTCGTTCAAGTGTATGTGGATGATATTATCTTTAATTGTGCTTCTCATGATCTTGTGTCCAAGTTTTCAGCTATGATGAGTTCAGAATTTGAGATGAGTATGATCGGAGAACTCACGTACTTTTTGGGGCTACAAATCAAGCAAACTAAGGAGGGTACTTTTGTGCATGAAACAAAGTATACAAGAGACATCCTCAAGCGCTTCAACATTGACAAAAGCAAGCCTCTTCGGACACCAATGGGTACAACAACGACACTTGAACTTCATGAAAATGGTGACACAGTCGATCAAAAAGAATATCGAAGCATGATTGGATCACTTTTGTACCTCACGGCATGAAGACCGGACATACAATTCGGCGTATGTCTTTGTGCAAAGTTTCAAGCTTTCCCATGGCTTCACATCGTCTAGCCATCAAAAGGATACTCAGGTACTCACATGGAACTCAAGAATTTGACATTTTTCTTCCTTCTTCCTCTACCATTACTTTGAAAGCTTTTTCCGATGCTGATTTTGGGGGGTAGGATTGATAGAAAAAGTACTTCAGGTGCATGTCATTTTCTTGGTAATTCACTTGTTGCTTGGTCCTCTAGAAAACAAAGCTCAGTTGCACAATCCACAACCAAATCTAAATATGTAGCTGCTGCTAGCGCTTGCTCGCAAATTCTTTGGATTGTTCAAACTCTTAAGGACTATGGGGTTGATCTAGATAGTGTTCCATTGTTTTGTGATAACACTAGTGCAATTTGCATTGCTAAAAACCCCGTGCAACATTCGAGAACAAAGCATATTGACATTAGGTATCACTTTCTCCGTGATAATGTTGAAAAAGGAAACATTGTGCTTCACGATGTAGATATCAAACAACAATTGGCTGAGTTACAAAACCTTTGTATTTCACTCGTTTTTGTTTCATTCGTAGTGAAATAGGGGTTATGCATCCTAATGGCTTAAATTGAGGGGGAGTTTTGAAACTTGGGAAGTCTATGTGTGAATCTGAATTTAGAATAATATGAGCATAGTATTTCATACATATATGACTTTGTAATTTTTTTTACACGCTGAAAGTTCTACTACATTACTCATGTTATACATTTTGTAGTTTTTGCCATGACTAGTAATTAGAATAATTACTTATACTAAATCTGGTCATGATGGAACTTTCTTGCTGTTTTGAACTTACTGAATGCTCACAAGTGCTTTTTAATAATGAAAAATTAATCAATCAACTCACATGTTGAGTTTTTATGTTCAAATAAAACTAAAAAAAGATCAAGAGAATATGCATGCATCACACTTCTTCTTTTGAGATGGCTTATAATTGCACTTATATATGAACTTAGAAGAAGTTGTGTATGACTAAAACCATGTCCTTAAGCTTCTGATTATCAAATGACATAGGCTTGGCTTGGTTGGTTAGAATAAGGCAGATGCGGCATACAATCTCTTGAAAATGTCATTGATCTGAATTTGTGCTTTGAAAAATAATAAAAATGCAGCAACAAGTGTCAGGCTTTCAGGTTTTGAAATAGTTAAGTTTGTGAGATCATGGCTTGCTTAAATTGAAAACTACATTTGATCTCCAGCATGGCTTACACTACTTTATGTGTTTCATTGATGTGATAGTGTAAGTTACTTGATAGTATGACTTGGATGAACTTTGTTTTATATGTATATGTTATAATATGCTCATAAAAAATTAAAATTTCTCTTTTGTACCTTGCTTAATACATTGTCAAAGGGGGGAGATTGATCACACATTGCACACATTCACAAGTATTCACAAGTGTTTTGGCAAGATTCTTCTTAGGGGAGAATTTTTGTTTTTCTTCTCATTATTTCTGATTTACAAAGTGGGAGAAATATTTCGGGGAGAAAATTGTTTTCAAATTTATTCATGTGAATAAGCTAATGTTTAGATTTTAAGTGGTGTTGCCAACGCATTCATCAAGGGGGAGATTGTGAGACCTATGTGTGCTGAATACATTGGCTATGATGATAAAAGTTTTGAATACTGCTAAAAACACCCTTTTATCAAGGTCCGACTCTAGGTCCGAGCTCTTGCAAGGTCCAACGATAGGTCCAACATTTTTTCGTAGCTCCGGCAAGGTCCGACCTAAGGGCCGACTTACTTTTCTAGGTGCGACTTCTTTGTCTAGGTCCGACTAGCTTTGGTAAGCTCCGGCGCTAGGTCCGACTATCTTTAGTAAGATCCGACGCTAGGTCCGACTATATTTGGTTAGCTCCAGCGCTAGGTCCTACTAGCTTTGGTAAGCTCTAGTTCAAGGTCTGATTAGTTTTGGCAAGGTTCGGTGCTAGATCGCAGTGGTTCTGCTTTTAACTTGAAATGTTTCAAACTTGCTTTTTGGATTATGGAAAGTTTGTTTAGTATTCTTGTACTAAGTTTTTGGTGTGTTTTGGTGGTTATGGCTGATATCATTTTTCTATGGTTTGCAACATGCTTATATGAGGTGCTCACGTAAGGTGTTCTGGTTTCGGAACTAACATGAGTCAAGTCGAGGACTTGTGCTTGAAAGTATCGATTGTTTGTTCATGTGTAGGTGTTGCTTGAGTTCAAGACATGGCTGGTGACGGGATCCATTGAACTAGTCTTAGGGAGAAGATGAGGTTCACCAACCAAGTTCAGGAGGAATTGTGGTTGAGTTGATCGGGAGGTCGCGCAACATGTTTTGAAAAATAAAAAAATGCAGCAACAAGTGTCATGCTTTCAAGTCTTGAAATAGTTAAGTTTGTGAGATCATGACTTGCTTAAATTGAAAATTACATTTGATCTCTAGCATGGCCTACACTACTTTATGTATTTCATTGATGTGATAGTGTAAGTTACTTGATAGTATGACTTGGATGGCTTTGTTTATTTCTCTTTTGAACCTTGCTGGATACATTGTCAAAGGGGGAGAAATTGATCACACATTCACAAGTGTTTTGGCACGATTCTTCTCGGGGGGAGGGGGGTGTTTTTTTTTCTCATTTTATTTCTTATTTACAAAGGGGGAGAAATATGTATAGGGGAGAAACATTTGTATTGAAATTTATTTCTCATTCGATTGTTTTCAAAACTTTTCATGTGAATAAGCCAATGTTGGAATTCTATGTGGTGTTGCCAATGCATTCATCAAGGGGGGTTGTAAGACCTATGTGTGCTGAATACATTGGCTATGACGATAAAAGTTTTGAATACTGCCAAAACATTCTTTTAACAAGGTCTGACTCTAGGCCCGAGGTCCTGCAATGTCCGACGGTAGGTCTGGCTTGTTTTTGGTAGCTTCGGCAAGGTCTGACGTAAGGTCCGACTTACTTTTGCTATGTCCAACTTGCTATGGCTAGGTCCTACATGTTTTTGCTAGGTCCGGTGCAAGGTCCGACTAGCATTGGTAAGCTCCGGTGCTAGGTCTTTCTAGCTTTGGTAAGCTGCGACTAAAGGTCCGGTTAGCTTTGGCAAGGTTTGGAGCTTGATTGCAATTATTCTGCTTTTACCTTGTAATGTTTCGAAATTGCTTTACATCTATGAAAAGTTTGCTTAGTATTATTTTACTATGTTTTTGGTGTGTTTTGGTGGTTATGGCTGATATCATTTTGCTATGGTTTGCAACATGCTTATGTGAGGTGCTCATATAAGGTGTTGTGGTTATCGGAACTAACGAAAGTCAAGTCGAGGACCTGTGCTCGGAAGTATTAGATGTTTATTGATGTACAGGTGTTGCTTGAGTTCAAGACATGGCTGGTGACGGGAATCCATTGAACTAGTCATAGGGAGAACATGAGGTTCAACAACCAAGTTCTGGAGGAATTGTGGTTGAGTTGATCGGGGGGTCGCGCAACATGTTTAGATCAAGAACATTGCATCTGAAGGTATCGTAGACATTGTTGGAAGATGTTTGCACATGTGCAAGGAGTGCATGGACGTGGCTATATGGTTCCGAGGCGTGATGAAGAGATGTGGACGTAAAGAGTTGGTCGGAAAGGTCCAACCGACTAGGTTACGGACTCAGGTTGCGGCTGAGTCGGGTTTGAGTCAAATACGGAAAGATTTGAGTTGGTTACATTAGGATTTCGTGGTGATCACGAAGTTGAGTTGTTAAATGTGGAATACATTATTTAGGTGTTTGTAAGTCTTAAGATTGCTTCTATCTGCGTATGGAAGTGTCCTAAGCAGTTATGGAAAGTTTCGGTGGAAACTGAGTAGGATACGAGTCCTAGGTTGGTTTGGGTTGGCCTTATGGCTGGTTATATAAGCAAGGGAGACCAAAGCTCGTGGAGAACGGATTTTTAGTTGTTCCTCTTGTGTTCTATTGAATAAAGATTGTAGTTTAAAGGAACATTTGTGTCTTGCTCGTTCGACTTGTTTCAGACAAATTTTTCTTTTCGAGTTTCTGCACATCACTACCTTGTTTTGGTGATTTTATCATAACTTGAGTTTTACAGATCCAATTGATGTGATTATTTTTGTAATGTCTTCACAACTTGATTATATACCATATGTGAAAATTTTACGGTCATTGGATATGTGGTTTCTAACCTACACGAGTTTCTTTGCAGTGTTACAGATCTGATTTTTCTCGGGTAGAACAGATTGACTTTCGTTCGATCTTTCGATCGTAACTTGAGTTTTTCTTGATGGATTTTCGTGATTCTTGTTGTGACTTATTCTTGAATTGTTTATACACAATCTATACTTGTTTTGTCACAATTGATCACGTTTAGATTAGGCGCACACACAACTTCTTTAATAAATCAATTTTTTGCCGAGGGGTTTTTGTTGCTTCCGCTGAAAAAGTTGTAATCTACCACTCACCCCCCTCTGGTAGCTTTTCACATGCTCTTCGATCCTACTCAAAGACTCTAAAATAGGAGATGTTTGGTTTGTTACCCGTTACAAGTTCATATGGAGTCTTCTTCAATAGGCAATGGAGGTAGAGGCGGTTTGTGGCATGGCCAGTGGTGTTGACCGCTTCTGCCCAAAACCTATCGAAAGTCTTGTACTCATCAAGCATGGTCCTTGACATCTCTATTAGTGTTTTGTTCTTCCTTTCGGCCACCCCATTTTGTTCGGGTGAGTAGGGTGCCGAAAACTCATGCTTGATACCCTCCTCGTCCAAGTACTCTTCAACTTGAGTGTTTTTGAATTCGGTGCTATTATTGCTTCTTATCTTCTTGATTCTCAAGGAGAACTCATTTTGAGCTCTCTTAAAGAAACTTTTGGGGACACCTTGTGTTTCACCTTTTTCATGCAAGAAAAAAACCCAAGTGAAGCTGGAAAAGTCATCAACAATAACTAAACCATATTTGTTACCGCCAATGCTTATGTAAGCAATGGGATCGAAAAGGTCCATGTGCAGCATCTCTAACGATCTTGTTGTCGTCATCACATTCTTGGCGGGATGAGCTGCTCTGACTTGTTTCCCGGCTTAGCACACGCTACAAGGCCTATCTTTCTCAAAGACAACATTCTTAAGACCTCGTAAGTGATTTCCTTTTAGAAAATTGTGAAGATTCCTCATACCAACATGGGCTAGCCTACGGTGCCACAACCACCCCATGTTGGTCTTTGCAATCAGGCATGTGTCAAGTTGAGTTTTATCCGCGGTGAAGTCCACAAGATAAAGCTTTCCCTTGAGCACACCCTTGAAGGCAATCGAGTTATCAACTATTCTAGTGACAATCACACCCTCATTAGAAAACAAGCAATTATAGCCAATTTCACATAATTGAGAAATAGATAAGAGATTATAATCTAGAGACTCAACGTGCATGACTTGTGAAATGGTGTGTTGTGAAGAAATAGAGATTTTATCCATACCTAGTACCTTACTTTGACTATTGTCGCCAAAGTAGATACCTTGACTTGGGTCTTCATTTTCTTCATACTCCACAAACATTCTTCTTGCTCCGGTCATTTGATTTGTGCAGCCACTATCTAGCACCCATTTTGAACCGCCGGAGGAGTAAGCCTACAAGACAAGTTTAGGCTTTGGTTTTAGGTACCCAAGCTTGGTTGGGTCCTTTGAGGTTAGTGACAAGACATTTGGACATGACACACTAGGCTTTGGGCTTTTGCGATGTGGCCCAACATATTTAGCATAGGTATAACCAAATTTGTTTCTCATTAGCACATAAGATGCATCAAAGTCATGAAACATGGTTAAGTTGACATTTATAACATTTTGGGCCCAACATATTTCACTTTTTCACTAGAGGTAGATGCATGATGTTCATTCTTGACTTGAAATGAACCCTCCTTGACAAATTCAATTTGCATCTGTTTATTCTTAAGAATTCTAGCATTTTTCTTTCCTCCTCTTGAATAGCCAAGACCATCTTTGATCAAGGGAGATCTTGTGATCGAGTATGCACTACGTGCATACTTGATCTTCTCCTTGTCAAAGATGCCACCCTAAGGTGCGCTCTTGCTCTTTGCCAAGTTGAGCTCATTCTTTAGGTCAAGCACTTGGTTATCACATTTGCAAGCTTTAGTGTCTGATTCCATTTTAGGCAAGTTTGGGCTTGTTGAGGGAGAAGAAGGGACACTTGATTTGAAAGTTGCGAATTGTGCCTCAAGACTCTTGTGGGCTTTCTTCAAGCTCACAAGTTCATCTTGGAGCACAACATTCAAACTCTTGAGGCTTGAGGAAGCCTCCTTGCATTTCGCAAGTTCAAGTTCAAGTGCCTTGTTATTTTCCTTCTCAAGCTCAAGAAGTTTCTCAAGGTTAAGATTCTTTTGCCTCTGTTGGACAAGCAATTCATCTTGTTCCTCGAGAAGTTCTTCCTTGTGTAAAATTTCATCAGAAAGCTTTTTCATTTTAATGATAGCACTTTTACTTCAGCCTTCAAACATGTATTCATTCACTATCACTATCAAAATCCTCATCTTTAATGGAATGCGAGGAGAGTTTACATTTAACCTTTCATTTTCCTTCTTGTCCATAAGGCAAGTGTGGCTTGAGCTTTTCCACTCGCCCTTGTTTGTTAGGAGAGTATTCTTCATTGTTGGCTTCTTGATGGCAATGGTTGGCACTCCCGCTTCATCATCGGAGGAGGACTCATTGTTGGAGTCCCACTCCTTGCCAACATGAGAGTGCCCATGTGCTTTCTTCTTCTTGAACATCTTCCTCTCTTGAGGCTTCTCATCCTTGATCTTCTTTTCTTGTCATCTTCCTTTTCGTATGGGCAATTCACAAGGAAGTGCCCATACTCACCACAGTTGTAGCAAGCTCTCCTTGGTCTTGAACTGCTCTTGTCCTTGCCCTTGCTTGACCCTCTTATTTTCCTCATCATCCTCTTGAATCTTTTGATGAAGAAGGACATTTCCTCTTCATCCATGTCGGTGCTCTCTTCTTCTCCACATTCATCATCATTGTTTGAAGCTTGCACCTCTTTGCCTTTGGACTTGGGTGAGGCTTTGAGAGCAATGCCTTTCTTCTCAGAGGATGTGATCTTGGCAAGGTTGTTGACATTACATGTTTCCATCTCCATCATCTCATGGTTGATCATCTTGCCAAGCACCTCATCCGGATTCGTCTTGTGGAAGTTGGGACTCTCGCAGATGAGAGTTCAAAACATCACATTGCGAGGCATGAAAGCTCTTATCATCCTCTTGACCACTTCATGTTCGGTCCATCTCTTGCATCTGTACGCTCGACGCCTATTGATGAGAGTCTTGAGTCAGTTGTACATTTCTTGAGGGGTCTCGTCTTCTTCCATGGTAAATCTTCCAAGCTCCCTCTCGATCATTTCAATCATGGCTTCCCTCATGGATGGTTGCCATCATGTGCAATTTGAGAGTGTCCCAAATTTCCTTGGCTTGCTCCAACCCATCCACTTTGTTGAATTTTTCTTGGTTCACGGCTGAGTTGAGCATGGCCGCCGCGGTCAGCTCTTTGTCGTCCACGGGGATATCTACGCTTGTGCAAACAACATGCCAAAGTGTAAGATTGAGAGAAATAAGATGCAACTTCATGTTCTGTTTCCAGATAGTATAGTTAGTCCCATCAAAATGTGGAGGTTTGCCCATTGGAATAGAAAGGTAGTTTGAATGTGAATTGAGACGCTCATAGTTAAAAGCATATCGCGTGTAGTCTTCTTTGGGCTTCTTGAGCTTCTCCTCCTTCTCAATCCTTCTTCTCCTCTTGGCCTCATCTCTTTCCTTCTAAAGAAGGTCTACAAGACGCTTCACTTCTTCATCTTCATCTTCGGTTTTCCATCGAAAGGAGGAGGCTTTGGATTGCTCTTGGTAGTGTTGCCGGTCTTGTCGTGCAAAGGATTGGATCCTTGTTCTCCATTGTGGCTGTTCTCGCTGGTGCCGGTGGTGTCGACGTCTTCTTCTCACCGTTTCCCCTCATCTTCTCTCCAAGTGGTTAAGCTTTTAGGAGAGTTAGGCTCTGATACCAATTGAAAGTTGCCTAGATGGGGAGTGAATAGGTGGATAACCTGAAATTTAACTCAACTAAGGCTAATCAAATCACAGAGTGCGGACTAGTCCGGCCTAGGGGCAGACTAGTCCGATCAGGGAGTTAAACTTAAGGAAAGGTGAGATTTTTATGTGATTCGATAGGCGTAACTTGCTGAAAGGTAAAGTAAATGAACCTAGGAATCTAGTAGTGTATATGCACAAAGTGAAAAAACTAGATCAAGGTGGATCACTACATTAAGACAAAAAACGTGTGGAACCCTAACTTGATCCAGCAAAGAACGAGGAAGGCAAATCAAAGACACAAGACGCAAGATTTATCTCGTGGTTCAGCCCCACAAAAGGAGCCTACATCCACGTTGAGGATGCTCATGAAAGGTAGGGTTTCGCTCAAACCTTTCCTCACTTAGCCACCATGAAGGTCGACTACTCTTCCACTAGATCACATGGGTAATCACTAAATCCGTGGGCCAAATCACAACTTGAGGCTCCCACAAGTTTACAACTTGAAAATATCGAAGATCAACACCCACACGAACTCCAATCAATCAGTCAAACCGAGAGAATCAACCAGGAGCTCAAAATCAAGCAAACCCTTCTCTCCTCTCTTCCATAACTCACAAATCCTCAAGAATCGCTCTTAGGATTCCAAGAATGGTTGAGAGAGGGCTAGGATGGCTCTAGGAAGGATGTGGTGGCTCTAGAGTTTGAGAGAGGCCCTTTGGGGACCGGGGGATCCCTGTTTATAGGGATCCTGACAAGTAGTCGTTGCCACTAGAAAAAGTGCAGACTAGTCCATCCTTTGACCCTTGACTAGTCTGGCCTGCGAGAACCAGTGATGTCACCCTTGACCAACAACAAAATCTACCCGCCACCATTTGAATTCAAACGGTCACTACACCACGAACTAGTGCGTACAACAACAAACTAGTCCGATCTCACACAGAAACAATTGGTCCGGGTGAGAACGGACCAGTTTGGTCCACCGGACTAGTCTGCCCCCTGATGGCGGACAAGTCTGGCCAGCCAGGACTTAGTCCCAAAAGCCACCTCCAAGTCCAAAATGGACTAGTCTGACACGGAACGGACTAGTCCAATCTCACACGAAAACTACTTTTTCAATCTGAAACAGACTAGTCTGTCCAAACGGACTAGGCTGACCCCCTAGGACGGACTAGTCCGCTCCTTTGGGACTTAGTTCCAGAAGAACACAAACACACTCACCACGGACTAGTCCATCCCCAAATGGACAAGTCCGAACTCACACAAAAACTCTTGGTCCGCCTAACATCGGATCAGTCCGATGTGGTCGAACTAGTCCGACCTTCTAGGCCGGACAAGTACGGCCCTGTCCTTAGGGCTGCTTCATCTCATCTCTAAATCAAATCTAGCTTAGACTGCGAGCTCTTAGGAGATTCTCAACATTTTGACGCATTGAACACACTCAAGCTATGTAGCTGAACTCAACACAAAGAATTTAAACACCTAAATTATATTATCGAGTTTTTTTGCCTTTTTCTTCTCTTTTTCCTTTTTGAGTGTATCCAACGCCGTCAATCTTTCAATCACCTGTACTTACACTTGTAAAGCTCACTAGTCCCTTACGTGTTGTCATTAATCATCAAAACCCACGGGGATTAGCCTAGATGCACTTTCAATATAGAACCATAATTTACGTAGAAACGATGAATCTAAGGTATTTACCATGAATCCAAGGGTTCAAAGGTGAGAATTGGGTGCAACACTTGGATCTTGACGTCTAGGGTTAATGGTGAAGAGTTGGTTGAGAATTAACGACGATGTTGATGAGTTGACGAAGATCGTTCTTGCTTGATCCTCCTATCCTCCTCCTTCTGGCTGCGATCTCCTCTCTCCTCGATGGCGGCTCCCATGAACTAGGGTTAGGGTTTTCTTCAATTGTGCCAAAGAGATGAGAGGGTGGGTGTCAGGGTGTTTATATAGAGTGGAGGTGGTAGGGTTTGGTTGGAATTCGAGTTTTTAAGGCGGTGGAGGATGAGTAGGGGTCGTGGTGGGTCCCACTTGTGCTCCTCAGAGGTTGGACAAGACGTTCTTGGGCCCACTTAAGGCAATTACCCAATAACTTATCTTGTGGGAAAAATAGATCTGAGTCGGGCACACCGGACTAGTCCGCTAGGTGGCTGGACAAGTCCGATGTTGAACAAAGAGTAGAACAGACTAGTCCAGTGGAAATCCAGACAAGTCCGATCCGGACCAGAGAGCAAAACAGACAAGTCCGGTATGGGTCCGGAAAAGTCCAGATGTTCGTCCAACTTTTCAAAAACCACCAACATGGAGAATTATCGGACAACTCCGAAAATTTCAAGTAGGGGAGATCGGACTAGTCCACACTCGATAACGAACAATTCCAAGAAACAACAGATTTGATTTCGAACTAGTCCACAACAAAAGCAGTCAAGTCCAGAAAACAACAGGGGCAAAATCGGACTAGTCCGGGGTCTAGTCCAGACAAGTCCGCACTAATACAGACTTTTAACTGCAGTTTTGGTTCTAATTCATTTTAAACGTATTCCTTTTTGGGTTGCTTAATGTTAAACATGTATAAGAATGTATGCAATACATGATGGATGAAAATTAGGGTGTTACATGGATCCCGTCGGATATGCCTGGGAACGGGTCCATGGATCCATGTGATGCCACATGTCATTGCCTGATTGGTTGAATGACAACTTTTTGGATTGCTCTCTGCATTCTTGGGTGTTTTGGGGCTTAATTCACCTACATGCATATAGACACTAACAATTGTGGAATTGGTTAGTATTAAGCCCTACCACTATGTTGTGTTCTCAATTTTATAATTTTTATACGATGAATTGATGGTCAAATTTAGCATTTAAGGACTGTCAACAAACTCCCTTACACTTAGTCCTTTGCTTGTCCTCCAATGAAGGCAAGAAGAACTAAGTGCTAAAATAAAATTTTGCTTCGAATACGAAAGAAGTATAAAGTATTTCAATTCATACCTTTGTTCATGAACCCTTTTTGTGGTGTGGCTACCACGTCATCTTGGGCGTTTGAGAGGTGGAATGGTTGAGTGCATCTCATCCTGCTGAAATGACTTCGAAAATTGGTATTTCGAATGTCAAAAATGTAATGCTCTTTTCCTCTCAATTTGATTCTCTCAATTCACTCAAAGTGTTTGAATCCTCACCTTGGCATCATTTTGCCACTTTTGTCCCTACGATTAAATATGGTTTTTTGTGAAGCTTGGTAGGGATAAAGAGTAGAACACTTGCAATTCATATATTACTAAGTCAAAAATGATATCCACATGAGAAGATCATGCGACAAAAACCAATGAATGAAGAAATTCTTGTGCACTTATTATGGATGGTGGAATGGTGGTGATGACTCCCAATTGATCACTCTCTTTTTGTGCAAGGATGAAGCGTAACTACTTATTGGCTCTTTTTTTAATTATTTTTTAGAGCTCTTATATCCATGCCTTCTACTCCTTTTTTGTGCATCTTTTTATTGAGGGAGGATTTTGCAAAATTTGCATGGAGTATTCTTTTATGGTGGATGTATGAACATCATTGAATATGTTGCAGTGCATAAGAAATTAATAATCAAAGATTTCATGCAAGTCACTCAAATAGGTTCAAGGGTTTGACAATGTTCAATGAAAATGCAAAGTGGCATATGAATGTGATATTCAATGTTTGTATCATATGACCTTGGTGGGTATTTAAATTCCAATGAGTAGGAAGGCAAAACCCTAAAGCTATCCGCACTCATTACTCTAAAACATACTCTATACACTATTCTCTTTCTACTTTTCCAGTATATACTCTAAATTTACACTACCTAGTATAGTTTACAGTATCACCGGTGGGGGCGGTCTAAGGCCTCAAAATTGTGCAAAATTCAAAATCAATTTTAAGCAAGGATGGTTTTATCCATGGGTCCATTTTACTCACCATATCACACCAATCAAAAACTTAGATGACATGTTGTCCTAAATTAATCATGTGGGTCCAGAAACATGGTAGTGAAATCAAAATACAAGATATACTAATCTTATAATTAAGCAAATTACATTGTTCATTTTTATTTTGAGTTGATTTTAAAAATATTTTACGTGAATGCATCAAAAATTTCAACTCAATTTGGGGTGAATCATAAAGAGCAGGGGATAGGACATCCAAACCGTTGCTGTGTAGTGAAACGGGGCCGAGAGGGGCCACCATCAGGTCGGCCGAACCCTAGCTAGCTCCTCTAATGCCCAACTTCATCGTGTCGCCATGTGTTTTTGTTCGCGACGTGTTCTCGGGTGAAACGCGTAACCTATGCGTTGCAAAAGTGCAGAGGACTCCTCCCCCACACTTATTCCTGGAAACTCTGTTGGACAAAAAATAACCTAAAAAAGGCGAACTTTAGCAGTGTTAGATTAGTCGGTAAGTTCACTTTATTGAATAAAAAATTGGGGGTTCTTACATTATTGAATTACAAATATTGGAATAAAAACAAAATAAATCAAACTAAGGGGTAAGCATCCAAGGCCTAATGGGACGTCTACTCATGATGCCTCGTTGATGTCGGACATCCCTACGGCCTCACATAAGCTCCTAAGTTTGGCACTCATGCCACAACGGACACTGTCAATCTCCTACTTAAGGGCCTTAATGTCATCTTTGAGCTCCGCCCTCTCGATGCGTGCCTCGACCATCGTGCACACTAGCTTTTTGTTATCCAAAAAGATATTTGTTATTTCCTTTGCTTGCTGCACTGCATCGGCACGGGGATATTTCTCATCACTGCTTTGATATTGGCCTGGAGGCCTTTTATAGCAGGTGGTGAGAGGTGACGCCTCACCCTGGAGCGAGACAAACACGTCGACTCCTCCATGGCCATGATGTCCACACACTTGTACAGACTTTTTCCATAACCCTCCAGCATTCTCACGCTATGGATTAAAAAACGGTCATTCGTCGGCTCCGCCGAGGTGCGAGTTGGCGATTCGTAGTGGTGGCTCACTACGTCGCCTTTCTTTGTCTTGAGCATGTTCGTGTACTTCTCGCCAGGGTGAAGTGTGGGACAAACTTTGTCTTTTCCATAGAAAAAACGAGTCGCAATGGGTTCTAGAGCCGTAGTCAAAGGATGTCACATCGGAGTCTGCGACTTCATCAGCGCTCTACGAGGAGAGAGCGAGCGAGCCACGCTGCGACAAGCGAGGCTACACCACGAGGCGTGCCAAGTGGCGGAATCACAGTGAGAGGTGCCACATCCAATGCCATGATGGATTCAATAGCCAATGTGGTTCCGTCATTGGCCGGCGTAGGCTCCCCACCAAGGTTGAACGTTGAGCTGGAGAATACATGGGGGACGATGTCCTTGCCGACCATGGTAGATCGAACTTGGTGGAAAATAGGAGGTGATGTTTATTTTCTGAACGGCGCAAGTCTACCCCTCTATTCAAAGCTATTTAATTGCACCGAGCAGAGATTCAATCTATCGCACCAAGGTTTCTGTTGGGATAACACGGGGGAGATAACCTGTGAAAACCGAACCAAGACAGTGCCAACACAGAGTTGGCAGAACCTAGGGTTCGGCCGACCTAGGATGGGCCTTGTTTGGGCTACTGTTTTGCAGGACATCTCCGTGGGCCATATCAATCATCTTTATAATGGGCCCACTTGTTGGACTTCAAGGAATTACGTGGAATTTGAAAGAATGGCGTGAAAATCGATTAAATTTATCAAGTCGACCTCCTTTTCCAAATCCTTGTGGGAATCTAAGAATATTTTGAGACAGCACCCATTCACCTTAAATAGATGGTCTTCAACATCTTGGAGTGTGATGGATCCGTGAGATGAAGTTTCTATCACGGTAAATGGTCCTTCCCTTTTACTTCGTAATTTCCCATGTTTAAAGAGTTTTACCCTCGAGTGAAAGAGAATGAATTTATCTCCAGGCTTAAACTCCTTTGGCGTAATCCCTTTATCGTGCCATCTCTTAGTTCTTCCCTTATAAATCTTGGCACTATGATACGCTTATCCCTCCATTCCTCAAGTTCGGGAATTTACTTCAAACAGTGCTTCCCATCCTCGATAAGATCTATGTTACACCGTTTTATGGTCCAATGAGCTCCATGTTCCAATTCTACGAGAAGATGGCAAGCCTTTCCATAGATAAGTTGGAATGGAGATATGCCGATGGGTGTCTTGTAGTCAGTTCGGTATGCTCTTAGCGCATCGAGTAGTTTATACTTCCGACCCGTTCCCATTTCCATGACAGTCTTTTGCAGAATGTTTTTGATCTACTTGTTTTTGACCACAGTCTTTTTGCATTGTTGGTGGTATGGAGTACCAATGTTATGCTGAACTCCAAGCTCCCTTGGAAAGTTTCGGAAGCTCTTATCAATGAAATGAAACCCTCCATCACTTGTGACCATTCAGGGAGTGTCAAAGTGTGGGAAAGTAATCTCATGGAACATTTTCCTTACTTGCTTGGAGTCGACGTTTTTGCAAGGCAATGCCTCTACCCATTTTGGCACATGATCGACGACTATCGAAATATACTTGCAATCATAGTACTTTGGAAAAGGTCTCATGAAGTCAATACCCCACACATTGAATAATTCAACTTGGAGATTATATGTGAAGGGCATGGCATTACGAGTAGTCATTCCTCCATGCTTTTGACATTTCCAACATCGACAAATGAATTTCTTGGTGTCTTCATACATAGAAGGGCAATAGAATCTACTTTGCCAGATCATTGACTGAGTATGCTAAACACCGTAACGGCCTCTATAGGGGCCAACGTGACATTTTTCAATGATTTTGGTGCCTTTGATAGTGGGGACACACCTTCTAAGAAGGCCATCGGCACATACTAGATAGAGATATGGGTCATCCCATACGTGTCTACGACTCTCACACATGGTACCGGTACATATCGCGTAACCAGTGATTCCTGGAATGTCGGGACCCCGATCCTCACAGTCTAGTATCAGAGCTGCATTGGGAATAGCACGCTAAAAAAAGAGCCTATTTTTAAAACTTCTAAGTAGTCGAGTGAGGATTATTTATTATGCCCACATAAGGTCTATTATAGTATTAGTTACTTAAGGTGACAAAGATAACATATGTGTTAATATATTTTGTAACGACGCTCCGACATCAGGTAAGAGGTAAGGTACGACACTGCAAGCGGATTAATTGCGGTAAGCTCCCCGCACGAGAGGTAGTATGATGTTTGTCCCCCGTGGCTTGGCACGGGAATTAATATGAGTCTCTAAATCTTCTCATGGTTCTGGGAATATTTGAAAACGCTGCTCCCCGGCGTGCTTCAGGCAGAAGAGAGGATACCCCAACGTGTGGTCAAAAACAAAAAGTATGCAACTCTTGAATATTCAATGTTCAAAGGGCCATACGCAGCGCTGATCCCTAGCACAAGAGATATATTACGTGGACACCTATCGTGCGGTTGAAAAGCACGTAGTGTGTTTTTAAGAAACACGCGAAAGCGCATCCTACTAATGCAGCATTAGGCAATGATGTGGGACCCCCATAGGTGGTAGAAAACCCGGTCATGTACCGCGAGATGTGGCTCAGCTCGGGGCATCCCGTATGGAGTGGTATGAGACGGATGTTCTTGCTTATATATATATATTATTGTCACTGTCTGAAACGATCGTCCGTGCAGACCGTGCCGTACGTCACCATAATGGGTGTTCTATAAATTGAGTGTCTTATGCAGGTACACTAACCGCATTTATCGTATTGCACCTAGAAAACGTTTGCGAGTGTCCGTTCTTAGTTCTACCGTTGATACGTATACCAGAATACCTGTTTAGGATTTTCTTTGGTGAGGAACGTAGTACCGGCATTGCATTCGAGTTTCATCGGACACGTCGATGACGATATCCGTGCCAAAGATGTGACTTGTAAAACAAGTAAAATGAACCAATATGATGTAAGAATACATGTATTAGCTATCAATCTCTGATTTTGAACTAAGTTTCAAAATTGTAGTAGGTTTGAACTCAAGAGTTCAAAAACTAGAGTGTCCTGTTCTCTGCTAGAAATTTGACCTTATTTTGAAAAGTCATAACTCCCAGTAGATTTAACCAATGAGGGTGTACCGTACATGGTTGGAGAGATCTGAGAGTACCCTACAACTTTTCTGTTCAAGCCTAGAGCAAAATATCCTTATATAACAGAGTCAAAATTTCAAAACACTGTCAATCTGGAAAGCAACTGGAAAACAGTTTCTGGACTCTTTACTAATTCGACCATAACTCCATGTACAAAATTCAAATGGGTTCATATGATACATTCCCGGAAACCATACGAGATGTGTAACAATTTTGTAATTTAGATGTCTGTTAGATTTTGAATATATCTATATGTAAAACTGTGCTCAAATCCACAACATACAAAGGAGGTGCTGTCAAAATTTCTCCAAAAACCTGGGAACTTGGTTGAACTTTGAAAATTCATATCTCCTCAACCAGAACCTATATGGAGGCAAAAAAATACATTATAGAAATTTAATTAAGTGTACTATAACTTTGTAATTCAACTCAAGTCCTCATTTTGCCTCTAACTGGTTGAAATTTTTTAATACCACCAAACTAGTCGGCTGGAACAGCAACTGTCTCTGAAATTCCAGTTTCAAGTTTTCCTTTGTATTTGAGTTTAGATTCATTTTCATGCTTCATTTTCACATCCATGAACTGTATATCAACAATAATTTGATCCCTGTTTGCTGTTGTAGTTCGGTGGACTTTTGAAATCCCACTCGAAAGTTCCTGATTCATGTGAATGAGGTTTCTAAAAGAAGACTTCATCGGAAAAAACCCTTAACCATGTTTTACTCCAAACATTGGTCTTATCTGACGTCAGACTTATTATAGTACATATGATACTCATTGTAAAGAATAGCAGGTATTAAAAAAACTTTTTTTTACATGAATATCCTTGGTTCTGCTATAAACATCTATTAATAATTTGAATCTATTATACCATCAAATCACTCCCATTT
The DNA here is from genome assembly GCA_036927565.1 of Tuctoria greenei. Classification (NCBI taxonomy): domain Eukaryota; kingdom Viridiplantae; phylum Streptophyta; class Magnoliopsida; order Poales; family Poaceae; genus Tuctoria; species Tuctoria greenei. Next base: position 162,685,410 of record JAYESD010000002.1, on the reverse strand, counting down.
CAAGTTCTCGAAGTTCATCATCATGATCCATCTTTCATACAATGTGAATCCTATTGTACTCCTCTGATGAATACGTGTTAATAACTGTTGAAAAACCTGGGAGATTCTATCTAAAGTTGATCCTTCAACTCTTCATATTTAACCTCCGACACCATATGACCTTTTACAACTTCTTGGGTGCTAAATCTGTCCAAAGCAGAATAAATCACCAGATTCTCTCCCATCTTCTTTCGACAATAACTTTCAACTTGATTAGTATCGATCGATATCTATAAGATACCCATTGGAAAGTTATGAACGTTATTAGACTGGAACTTAAGGGGGAAGGAGTGCAACCAAGCTGATCATGATGTTCAAATAACCGATATTGCCCAACGGGTTATGTTAACACCAAGCGATGAAATGGAATCGCGTCTTCAAGTAGTCTGAGTACAAGATCAGTTCAACACAAAGAAAAGATTAAGCTTCCGTAGTATGTTCTCAACAATTCTTGGCAACACTGTTCTCATGGATTCATGAACTTGGTCAAGTCTAAAGGTGCCATTCCTTATTGCACCCCTTCATGACCAAGTTATCTGCAACTTACCAAGTTGAGATATTCCTTAATCATGTTAAACTGTTTTACTCATTCTTACTCACAACCTAAAAGATGACGCACCATACATATTATGAATTGTTGCAAATTGCACAACCGATCATGTGCAAAACCTTGTATGCACCATACATATGTATCATTGTGCACCATACATATGCACCATTTGCACCATATCATGTGCATATGCATTGTGCCATACTACATGTGATGCATCATGAAGCACCATTCCTCATGAAAAAAATACGATGTATGATAAATACTAAAAATCTGAGCAAGATTGTGTATCTCCATTCAAACTATTAAGTGGTGTCGAATGACCTTGATCTTCTCATGACCCTTGTATGTCATCATCCTACGAGTAAATATTTTTATTGGGTAATACCAATGAAACCGATTACTCAATGTCCTTTGAAATTAAGCAAAGCTTGAAACTTCATCTTTGACTTCTTTAGGTTCAAGTACCTTGATTATTGAAACTATACTATCAATCAACATGAGATCGTTGTTATCTGATCAATCATGTGAAGACTTTGATTCTCCTTATCCGCGAGGGTACCATTTGATTGTCAACCTCGCGATCCTCTTGGACCGATTTAAACTCTTAAATTGATATATTGTGACTTTGAGACATCAAAACCCTTGTAGTTACTATGATGAGGACATCAAAACAGTAGAGATGCACATTGAACTGCAAGGACCAATCACAAGAGCACGAGCACGGTTATTAAATCAGCAGGTGAATTCGTTCCTAACTTCTTTTGCATGTGAGTTTGAGAATAGATTGCTATGTGATGATTTAATTGTTATTAGGAATAATGGAGAAGAACAACAAGTGAAGGAAAGAGGCTTTGGGAGCGTGGAGAACCAGCTGAGACGTCCACAAGTTGATGGAAACAGTTTACAACTTGGACTCGAGTACAACTCGGAGTCCAGGAGCAGTCCACATTAAAACGGACGCCCAGGTGGCATACGGACTCCGTTTTTGATGCTCTACATATGCACGGAAAGAGGAGAAGATAAACTTTCCAATGGTTCTGGTCCCACCTCAAAATTCTTCCGGAGTCATAGGGAATCATCGAAACAAGTCGAGTCCAGATTTCTATCTAGTGCTGCGCTACCGAATCGGGCCTTTGGGCCTTGTATCCCGTAAGAGTCCATTAGGGACACGTCTAATCGTGTTTTGGTCGAACCCTAGCCTATAAATACTGTAGCCACCGGTCATATTCGGTGGGTTTTGCTTAGATCAATAAATCACCATTCTACGGTTTGTGAGACCCCAACTTCGCGATTTCCTGATCGTGTCTTCGACGTTCTTGCTCGTGTTCTCGGTTGCACTTGCAGGGATTAGCCTTCTCGGCGAGGTCAAGCGTGTGCAGCACGGTTGATAACCAATGGAGCCGTGGTGTAGTGATTGCAGTGGTACTCGAACCGCTCGAGTGCCGTGGATCATCAACGTCGAGTTCTCCATCCCAATCGACATACCTTTCGGAAGATCAGGCCTAAACCTGCTCATCAATTGGTATCAGATTTCCAGGTTGCCCGTGAGGTATCTTTGTTTTCCTTCCATTAGATCAATTTTGTTTCGTACCTAGAGTCCACAGAAAAGCCACAAAAAAATTAGAACGTTTTTACCGCTTCCCAGACTATAGTGCCTGCAGTTTCGTTTTTCAGTTTGCATTGTTGAGTTTGAATTCGTGTGGTTGAGTCTTGTTGCTGGTTTAGCTTTGTGTTTTGGGTCCTAGTTATCGTGTTTCGTCCTTGTTTTCTTGCTATTCGACACCTATTCCACAATCCCTAAATAACAAACCGATCCACCACGTTCATCGGTTTGCCCTAGCTAGCCGCCTTGCGTGAACTCCCGCATCGCCAGCCCTGGATTAGGTGACAAACTTTTGTGCCATTTGTCCTTGAATCATCACACACCACCCCATTAGTTGTTGTGCAAATTTCCGATCGTGTTCATATCCGATTGCGAGTTCTGTTCTCAAACCGAGTTGGAATCAACATCGAAAAAAACGTAACTCGGACAGCCTACCTTAAAACGGCCATAACTTTCGCATACGAACTCGAAATCGGGCGATTTTTTTTTCAAATTCATCTACGCGAAATTTCGCATCTGATTTACTGCGGCACCGCCGCATTCCGCGAAACTAGATTGCCCAAATTCCCCTCGGAAGATAGGCTATCCGGCCTCCGAAGTTTTAGCACGAATTTTAAAGAATTTTCTTGATTTTCTATATGCCGCATATTACATCCAATTGAGCTGAAAATTTGTGTCCTTCCTATATTTCTGCTCCTGAGTAAATAAAAAATATCAAAAAAATATTACAAAAAATAAAAAAATAGTGAAGAGCACGCATATTAAAGCAATTGGCCTATACCACTTGGTGCTGTTTTGTTGGCTATATCATTCTATCTTTCTTTTTCCTTGATACTTCCTTGTGTCGTGCTAGGCTCTAGGGCACTTGGTTGACCAGCAACAGTTTCCTACATTGAATACTTATTCAACTTTGTATAGCTGTTAACGATTTTCTTCTTATTAGCCACCATATTGTGCCATCCAAGCTCCACCTTTCTCTTGAGCATAACAGGTACCTTTGCAATCACCCCACGATTTAGCGGTTCATCTCACCGTCCACACCACCTGCTGTGTCGGTAAGAACACTTGTAAGAGTGTGGTAAGACGCTTGAGCGAGAGAGATTGTTTTCTTCCACCTTCCACATTGTCACTGTAGTTGATAGGGATAACATTTTTTTTGTTGTCTTTTGTTTCCTACTAACAATGGCAGGAGAAGACAATGATGACGAATGTGTTCAACATGCTGAGTTACGTGATATGATGAAGACCATGACGGGTATGTTCGCCAAATACAACGCAGCAACGGAGGAGTCATTGGCGAACTTGACTCGCCAACTGGATGACCTTGCTCTTCGGATGAATACTTTTGAGGCTCGGTTGCCTCTCGCTGGAAGACAAGAAGACAATGCTTATGATGAACTGGAAGATCACAATAATCAGCCAAGACTACCACTTTATCATCGAGGTATGGGAGGTAATAATCATAACAATTATTATAATCATCCTCCTGATGATCCTTTTGCTAAAGTGAAATTTACTATACCCTCTTTTTTTTTGTGCTTATGATGCTAAGACTTATCTTGATTGGGAGATGACAGTAGAGCAAAAATTTAATTCCCATCTTGTTCCTGAACAACATAGAGTTTGTCAAGCCACTAGTGAGTTTAAGGACTTTACTATCATATGGTGGAATGAACTTGTTAAAACTAGAACTGACCCTCCAACATGGGATAGATTAAAGGAAGCTATGCGTGTTCGATTTGTTCCTCTATCTTTTCAGTGGGACCTTCGCAAAAAATTGCAGCGTTTAGACCAAGGTAACATGTCCGTAGAGGAGTATTATCAAGAGTTACAAAAAGGTATGCTGCGTTGTGGGGTAGTAGAGGACATGGATGATAAAATAGCTCGTTTTTATGGGGGGTTGAGGCGTGAAATTCAGGACATTGTTGATTACAAGGAATATGATACTATTAACAGATTGTTTCAGCTTGCTATGTTGGCAGAAAAAGAATTGCAGTGCCGACAACAACAACAACATTGCACGAGGAGCAACTTCACGCCGCGTGCATCAACTACACCATCCAAAACAGCACCATCTTCGACCCCCCGTGCAGCGACTACACCACCCAATGGCGGCCAACGAACTATACCTGCTGCTCCACCTTCTCGCGTGCCAGAAGGCAGCAAGGCGACATCATTCAAGCCTTCTTCGTCCACTCCTTCTACGGGTCGTACTTCCGACATCAAGTGTCACCGCTGCCAGTGACTTGGTCATATGATGAGAGATTGCCCGAGCAAACGAGCATACATAGCACGCGATGATGGCGGGTATGATAGTACTTCGGATGTTGAAGATGAATATTCTCTTGCAACTGACTTTACAGATCCAAATGACGAACACACCGAAGAAGAGGTACTTGGTACAACGGCGACGGAGAACTATAGGAGCATCATTGTGCAGCGTGCCTTGAGCTCCAAAGTGGAGACTGACGACAAGCTACAACGGCACAACCTCTTCCACATGTTTCTCGTCATCAAGGACTGCCGTGTACACAATATAATTGATGGAGGTAGCTGCAATAACTTGGTGAACACGGACATCGTCAAGAAACTCGGTTTGACAACAAGAGCGCACCCTCATCCGTACCACATTCAATGGTTCAACAACAGCGGTAAGGTTCGGGTAACACAAACAGTGAGAATACATTTTTCAATTGGTTCATACCATGATTTTGCTGATTTTGATGCTGTTCCTATGGATGCTTGTTCTCTTTTATTGGATCGTCCTTGGGAATTTGATACAGATGCTATTCATCATGGTAGAACCAATAAATATACTCTCATGCATAAGGGAAAGAAAATCACTTTGCTCCCCATGACTCCTGCTGAAATTGTGCATTTTGAGAAGAGTAAAATTCATGATGGCAAAGCAACAAAATTAGAATCTGAAAAACAGCAAGTTATTAAGTTAAATTCACCATCGTTGCTCGCAACTAAATCTGAACTTGCTGATTTATTCGATTCTAAGGGGATGTGCTATGCTTTAGTTTGCAAATAAGCCATGTTTTCACTTCATGAATTGTCTATTGCATTGCCCCCTGCTGTTGCTAACCTTTTGCAGGAGTTTGAGGATGTGTTTCCCTCCGAGATACCCCTGGCTTACCACCGATGAGAGGCATTGAACACAAGATCGATTTGATTCCAGGAGCAAGTTTGCCAAATCGTGCAGCATACAGGGCGAATCCACAAGAAACTAAGGAAATTCAGTGACAAGTCCAAGATCTTTTGGACCGCGGGTACATTCGTGAAAGCCTTAGCCCTTGTTCCGTTCCTGTTCTTTTGGTTCCTAAGAAAGATGGTAGTTGGCGCATGTGTGTTGATTGTCGAACGATTAATAACATCACCATTTGATATCGTTATCCTATTCCTCGATTAGATGACATGCTTGATGAATTGAGTGGTGCTATCATCTTCACAAAATTTGACTTGCGTAGTGGTTACCACCAAATTAGAATGGCACTAGGAGATGAATGGAAAACTGCATTTAAAACCAAGTTTGGACTTTATGAGTGGTTAGTCATGCCTTTTGGTTTAACTAATGCACCCAGCACCTTTATGCGGTTAATGAACGAGGTTTTACGTGCTTTCGTTGGACAATTTGTGTTGGTTTACTTCGATGATATCCTCATTTATAGCAAGTCATATGATGAACATCTTGATCATTTACGTGCTGTTTTTACTGTTTTGAGAGATGCACGTTTGTTTGGTAACCTCGAAAAGTGCGTCTTTTGCACCAATCGAGTCTCGTTTCTTGGCTATGTCGTTTCCTCGCAGGGAATTGAGATGGATGAGGCAAAAATTGAAGAAATCACCAGCTGGCCAACCCCAACAACCGTCACACAGGTTCGTAGTTTTCTTGGTCTTGCAGGTTTTTATCTGGGCTTTGTGCGGGATTTCAGCACCATTGCAGCACCTCTACATGAGCTAACGAAGAAGGGGGTTCCATTTCGATGGGGCGAACAGCAGCAACAAGCTTTTGATGCTCTCAAATCGAAGCTTACACAAGCACCATTACTACAACTTCCTGATTTTGACAAGACCTTTGAGATAGAATGCGATGCAAGCGGCATTGGTATTGGAGGCGTTCTCATACAAGGAGGTAAACCCATTGCTTTTTTAGTGAAAAACTTCATGGTCCTTCTCTGAATTATTCTACTTATGATAAGGAATTGTATGCCTTAGTACGTGTATTACAAACTTGGTAACATTATCTTTGGTCTAAGGAGTTTGTCATACATTCCGATCATGAATCCTTGAAGTATCTTAAGTGTCAAACCAATATGAATAAACGACATGCTAAATGGATTGAGTTCATAGAGTCATTTCCATACATCATTAAGCATAAGAAAGAGAAGGAAAATATCATTACCGATGCATTATCTAGGCGTTATACCATGCTGTCCCAACTTGATCATAAAATCTTTGGTTTGGAAACAATTAAAGCATTATATCCTACTGATTTGGACTTTCAAGATTCTTTTGAAAGTTGTAGAGAAGGAAGAACTTGGAATAAATATGTGCTGCGAGAGGGTCTCCTCTATCGTGCTAACAAGCTATGCATTCCAGCTAGCTCCGTTCGACTATTGCTTTTGCAGGAAGCACATGGAGGAGGTTTGATGGGACATTTTGGAGTGAAGAAAACTAAAGACGTGCTGTCCACACACTTCTTTTGGACAAAGATGAGGCGTGATGTCGAGCACTACGTGTCACGATGCACTACTTGCAACAAAGCTAAGTCTCGCCTTAACCCACATGGTCTTTATATGCCTCTTCCTGTTCCTAGTGTACCTTGGGAGGATATTTCTATGGACTCTGTTTTGGGATTGCCTAGGACTAAGAGGGGGAGGGATAGTATTTTTGTAGTTGTTGATCGTTTTTCCAAAATGGTACACTTTATACCTTGTCATAAGAATGATAATGCCTCACACATTGCTGATTTATTTATGACGGAAATTGTTCGTTTACATGGTGTGCCAAATACCATTGTTTCTGATCGTCATGCAAAATTTTTAAGTCATTTTTGGAGAACTTTGTGGTATCAATTGGGAACCAATTTGCTGTTTTCAACTACATGTCACCCACAAACGGATGGACAAACCGAGGTAGTTAATCATACTTTATCCACTATGTTGCGGGCTGTCTTGAAAACAAATTTGAAGTTGTGGGAGGAGTGTTTACCACATATAGAATTTGCTTACAACAGATCCGTTCACTTCACGACAAAGGTAAGTCCATTCCAGGTAGTGTATGGTTTCAATCACCGTGCCCCTATTGATTTACTACCATTGCCTCCTTCTAAAACTATAAATTTGGATGCTACACAATGATCTGAATTCATTCTTAAGATGCATGAAACTACAAAGAAAAATATTGAAATGATGAATGAGAAGTATAGGATTGCAGGTAGTAAAGGTAGAAAAGAAGTAAAATTCGAACCGGGTGATTTGGTGTGGTTACATTTGAGAAAAGAGCGATTTCCCGACTTGAGAAAATATAAACTTATGCTATGAGCTACTGGTCCTTTTAAGATCGTTGAAAAGATTAATGATAATGCATATAAGATTGAATTGCCTCCCAATTTTGGGGTCAGTCCTACATTTAACATTTCAGATTTGCGACCGTACTTGGGAGAAGAAGATGAACTTGAGTCGAGGACGACTCCAATTCAAGAGGGGGAGGATGATGAGGACATCACAACAGCGGAGACGCACATTGAACTGCAAGGACCAATCACAAGAGCACGAGCACGGTTATTAAATCAGCAGGTGAATTCGTTCCTAACTTCTTTTGCATGTGAGTTTGAGAATAGATTGCTATGTCATGATTTAATTGTTATTAGGAATAATGGAGAAGATCAACAAGTGAAGGAAAGAGGCCTTGGGAGCGTGGAGAACCAGCTGGGACATTCACAAGTTGATGGAAACAGTTTACAACTCGGACTCGAGTACAACTCGGAGTCCAGGAGCAGTCCACCTTAAAACAGACTATCAGGAGGCATACGGACTCCGTTTTCGACGTTGCACATATGCACGGAAAGAGGAGAAGATAAACTTTCCAATGGTTCTGGTCTCACCTCAAAATTCTTCCGGAGTCATTGGAAATCATCGAAACAAGTCGAGTCCAGATTTCTGTCCAATGCTGCGCCACCGTATCCCGTAAGAGTCCATTAGGGACGCGTCTAATCGTGTTTTGGTCGAACCCTAGCCTATAAATACTGAAGCCGCCGGTCATATTCGGTCGGTTTTGCTTAGATCAATAAATCGCCGTTCTACGGTTTGTGAGATCCCAACTTCGCGATTTCCTGATCGTGTCTTCGACGTTCTTGCTCGTGTTCTTGGTTGCACTTGCAGGGATTAGCCTTCTTGGCGAGGTCAAGCGTGTGCAGCATGGTTGATAACCAATGGAGCCGTGGTGTAGTGATTGCAGGGGTACTCGAACCGCTCGAGTGCCGCAGATCATCAACGTCGAGTTCTCGACCCCAATCGACATACCTTTCAGATGATCGGGCCTAAACCTACTCATCATACTATCTGATGGGTGTCTTTGCACTTTGAAGACTTAAGAGGAACTGAATATTAAATTCTCTTGTGATGCTGCAAAAAGTTCGATTCTTCTCCACTTGTTGAGATACCGATTCCTTACGAGATTAGTGACCCATGGCTATTCCTTGGAAACACCTTGATTCATGTCGGGGAAATACTATATTGAGGTTATAATGACTTGCGCGAAACAAAGCAAGGCAACAAGAACAGTTGCAGGGTTAGTTCAAGGATATCAAGATGGTAAAAAGAAGTGAAGAGCAAATGTTAAAATCTTTAAATCAAAATTAGGACATCAATGTACATCTTGTTAAAGTTAGAGAAAATATTACAAGATGCTATTGGAAGTTCGAGCACCTACTCAATCTTATCAACATAAGGACTCGAATCCATACAAATTAAACACAAAGTCTACATGGTGTCTCAGGAAAAGGCATCTTCGAAGACGCTACGTGGAGGCAAGAAGATAATCACCAATTCTATCAATCGAAGTTGCTATCATATTTTTTGGGTTAACATCCATCTTTTGCCAATCTTTCCCTAATTGTTTCCATTGTTCCTTTCACTTGAATCTCGGGATGAGACTCCTTTAAGGGGGAAGGACTGTAAAAGCCCGCATTTGAAAAGAACAGAAATGCAAAAATGTGAACTTAAATTTTTTGAGTTCAAATAGAAATTCAATTCACGTGAGATAGGTTAAATACTAAATGAGGGTAAGAATATGACTCCTAAAAACTTAGTGCCAACCTCAGCTCAAGGATCCATTTAGAGGAAAATAAATTTGAAATAAGAATAAAGTGCTCATGTTGTGTATGTAGAGTAAACCCTAAAAAGGGAATTTCCAAATCAAATTTAATTCACATATTCAAATCTTTTAAATTTTAAATAGAACTCGCCAATGTCTTTCCCATGTTTCAATTATCATCTCTATCAATTTTGAAGATTTTTGAACCTCATTTGCAATTATTTGAACCAATCCATTTAAGTGCATTCAAATTCGAATTCGGATTCAAATTCTATTTTCAACTTGGTCAAACATTGGATTGGAGTTCAAATATGGATTATTTATATTTATTTTGCTCTAGATGCCAAATTCTGCTACTTTGGTGTTTTTTTGTTTGGTGATTTACAATAGCAGAGATAGGATAAGGGGGAGAGTGGCCGTGGGCCCCACTTGTCAGCTTCACAAAGAATGAATCGCCTCTGTTCTCTCGTTCACAGAGCACCACAACGAATGTTGCATGCACCACCTCTGCTTCTCCAAAGCTGGACCGCTGCTCAACCTGTTTTTCCTCTCCTTATCGTCAAAAAAGCCGTGTGTTACACTTCCAAGCTTGTGCCTTAGCTCCTCCTGTCTGACCAGAGAAAAATGCGCGCTCTGTTCTTGCCGCCGTCAAGCCTTCCGGAGCAGCACCTCGCCCACCGTTCTCCCTTGTTTTCTTGCCTTGCCAAGCTGCAGAGGGTTGCATGGCTTCTTCCTGTACCTCCCCAACGTGCTGCTAGATCTTCTCCGCGTTGACCATCAACCACTGCGTATTTTCGTTCCCGACGTTAAAATGGATATGCCGCCTCTGTTCTTCGGCACCAAGCTGTTCCAACGCGGTTCCCACCTAGTTGCTTCTCCAAGAAGGTTCTCCTTACCATGCTTGCCCTTCCTGCAAAGTTACTCTTCCTTTCTTAGCTCGGGTATGGTGGATTTAAAGTGTCTTCTGCCGTCGGGTTCTAGGAACCGGTGTTAGAAATTCAGCCAATTCTTATTACACCCAAAATCAACCTTCAATTCATCAAAGAAAATATTCCAGTGGTACTTGCAAATTCACACAAAGAAGAAGATCGGAGAAAGATCCAGTATGCACCTCAGAATCCTAGTTTTCGTGGCCGCCACCCAGTTCCACCAAGGTCATCGATGCAAAGCATTTTCCGGCCATTTTCTCCACGTTTCAGTGTTATTTTCAAACTCCATATGTTTCCCTGGTTCTCTACGACGAATTCCCGTTTGCTTTAGAGATTCTCTGAGAAAGGTTGTGCTCGTCGGCGGTGGCCGAGCCGCCTTCACTGACGTCACGGTTGTTCCGTACCTCGCCAGTCCTTTCTTGCGTCAACATTGGACTCGCGACGTGGTGGAGCATCGAGGACATGGTAGGTGGTGAGATTTTTCTAAACGGGGGGGGGGGGGGGGGGGGGGGGACTCCGGCGGTTGCGCCGCCATCCACACCGCCGCTCAGTCCTTCTGTCTTAAGGTAGAAAAAGACCCAGCCGCGTGGCCCACCTGTCAATCACTTTGTTAACATTGGTTTGATCTTCTTTGAATTTTAGATCTACTGCGGCTGTGCACCAAAAAGCTGTAGCCCCCCATGTTGCCTCATCCGGATTGGTTGATTTTAAACCCAGTGGGCCCAGTGCTCAATTAAACCTTTTTCCTTTTGCAAAATAATTCCAGATTTGTGCCTAACTTCCAAAAATCATAGAGACTAGTAGAATGGTCCAAAAATTACCAAATAAATTTTGTTGAACTCCTTTTGATCTTTACATCGCAGTGGTGCACTTGAATCGATATGAACGGCCAAGAATTTGTCTCAATAATTCTATTAAGCAAGAAGGTTTTAGAACTGATTCCAGATGATCCATTAATTGGAAAACTCCCAAATTTGGCCAGACTCTTCCACTTAAATCTTTAGAAACACAGTAAAAATTTTAGATCCATTTGACGTCATTAGCTAAGTTAAATTGTGTTTCCAAGCAGTATGCACACGAAAAATTCCAAAATTTACAGAAACATATTCAGAGAATTGTCCAAACTTATAAAATCAATATGTCCCTACATAATGCTTATAAAATTATGAAACCAATTTTGTTATTGACGTCCCCTAAATAGATCATTCACTGGTTTCCATGTCAATGCTACAGAACAGGCATGAAAATTCTAAGAAGGGTTTAACTTCATAGAATTTTAGGAGGCGGAGACCTCCATGAACATAGCTCCATTTTGGCCCGACGTTCTCTCATGTTGCCTAGTGTCTGCTATAAAAGTTTCAGCAGCAGTGGACCACATTATCTATACTCAATTGTGTTTCATCCCTATTCCTAACATTGTCAATTTAACTTCGTAACCACATTCTTCTATGTTCCACTTTTAGTTTCTTCCCTGTTTCTGTACCCTACAGCTGAGATCTTCTTGTAATTCTGGTACAACAGGTTGCTTCTTTTCAACATTCATATAGTATGCCTCCTTGCTAAACTATATTCCTTTATATGAAGCATATCTCACTTGATGTCATAATCCCATAAGGGTCCAGTTATTTCTTCTCAGTTTTCCTTGTACAGCAGAGGCATACTTTTCATTCGCATCTATGTTTAATCCTTCTCAGCTATAAACATCTTCACTAATTACATTACTACTTATATTCCACTTATTTGCATAATCATGTCAATAGAGAATATGACGAAGGCACTCAACGATGAGTTCAACTCGGAGGCGAGGATTTCCATCTCGGAGCTGCTGTGGTGAATTATTCGGAGGAAGATCAAGCCATTGACTTGTTGACATTTACTTAGTCCCAACCTAAGGCAAACCCCAATTTGCATATAACAGCCTTTATAAAGTTTTCTTTAGTATACACTGTATGTATGAGGCATGTATTGTGCATTAGGTCAGGTTTTGATGATACTCCTCATGCATGACCAAATAATCCTTGGAGTGGTTGTGTAGGACATTACTATATCGTATTATAATGCTATGCTTAATTGTTTAGTTGAAAGGTCGGTAGAAGTCGAGTAGTTGGAATCTACTCGCGAGAATGGTCACATTTTATCGATTCCAAGTCAAGTAGTTGAATTCTATTTGCGAGAGAAGTCGAGTGAAGGAAATGTACTCGTGAGTGTCACCACAATATTCACTCTTAACGTTCGAAATGTGGACGGGGATTTTTGTAGGATGGGATGCACAAGGTTGATCTCGACCCGAAGGGCGGAACAACACTTGTGACCACATTGTGCCTGTGTCGGTCATGGTGAGGCAAATGTTGGAGGTTGGTACAGTAGTCCCATCTGTGTCGGTTAAGGACTGCGCCGTGTGCAGCACTGCTGGGCAAGTTTGAGTTGTACCGGATGCATACTGGAATATAGGACTTAGGAAACTGATGTAACTTGTATACCTTGGTGTGAAAACTTATTTGTTGTCCTTGAATGGAGATGTGAAGGCATAAAGGTGTAAATCTTCTAGCGGGCAACTTAGACATGTCCGTGTAGGGGACCTTTTGCTCAGGATGGAGAGTTGATTCCATATTAGGGTCTCTTGTGAAAAGTGGATCCGTGTAACATAGAGAGAAGCGCACCGATGTGGCTTTCCTTGCAGGTGTATGTGTCGTGCATTTCGGGTTGTTATTGATTTGAATCATCATCGCTCGTAGTTATGGACTGAGCATACTTGTTCACTGTGGCGTGACATAGTAATAAAGAGTATCTGGAATGTTATGAATTTGCTGGAATGAATATATTATTGTGTTGCAACTTGTATAGCTTAGGAGTAGCACAATTAAATTTATCATTCCCAAACAGTTAATTTGTATGCAACCTATGCAGCTTTGGGCATGTAACGTCGTAGATGAAGCGTTTCTTGTTTGACTGTGGAATTTATGATGTGCCATGCCCATGGAATGCAAACCTGCTACTTGAAACCTGAAAATAAAGATTTACTATTAGGCGAGTCCTTTATGCAAATAAGCTTTCCTATATTACAAGTGCTTGCATGTAGAGTTTCATGTTTAGGTGAGACGGCTAAGTCTATCTGAGCTTTCGTGCTCACAGTTGCTATATATGTTGTTTTGCAGGTAATGGTTTAGCTGCTGCTATTGTGGTTGCCCGTGAGGCCTCGGACTTTTCGAGGTGTATGGCTCACGAGAAACTTCGCTGCTGCTTTATCTTCTTCTGTTGCTAGTGAGAAGCATCTGCGGGCATGGACATCTTCTCTCGTGCTTAGATAGGTTGAGAGTTTGAGTATATTCTTCCCGCTACTTATGTACTCCTTATGTACACTATGTTGTATACTCGATTATCTTATGAAACAAAAAATTTAATGTTTCACGTATTGTTTTCGTGTGTGTTGTTGGGCGTCGCATCGCATGACACCACCCAATGGCATTACGGAATGTCGGGACCCCAATCCTTACACTGGCGGAGGCCGTGGCACTCAACCTATGCAGGACAACCCACCTCGAGCCTCGCCCTCGCACCTACAAGTTGCAAGCCAAGGATGAGGGCATCCCGCTGAGCAAACTCCACAGCCCCGCCCGACTCAGGGACGTCTCCAGCCGCAGGAGGCAAAATCTAGGGACTATTGGCATCCCCGACGACCGGCGCCTCGCCCATAGCAAATGAGAGGACAGGAGCCCTAGGTCGCGATGATGAGGCGACCTCCCTTTGCTCCCACCTTGGAAAGCCTTTGCATACCCTCGAAGGGCATCTCCCATGTGGCCGACTCGTCGGCGGCTGCCATTCAGACAGGCTCGACGAGGCAGCCTCGTCGGCCTCCACGACAACGCGCCCCGCCAGACTGACCACCAGGTATAGCAGGAGCGGATGCAACTCTGTCGCCTTGGAAGCCACCACAAAGGACGACGATACCCGCTCTTGTTGAGACGGGGAAGTCATCAAGCTCGGATGTACCCGTCTCGAAGGACGTTTTGTAGGACCCAAGCTCCTTGCCAAAATCGTCATGCCAAAGCTATACTTCTTCGAAATGAAGAAAGAATAATGGTAAGGAAAAAAGAAACACAAACAGGTGGCGAGCAGGTCAGGAGAAATCCCAATCTCTAGGATCGATGAGGGTCTGTAAGTCCACGACCCCCAGCCAATTCTCACCCCCAACCATGGGTCGCGGAGCAAACTAGTAACCATTGCAAGAGCCACAGCGAAAGGAGACCCGAACGGCGACGAATCATCCTCTACGCTTGCGGTGGACCTCTTCACAGCAAATTCATCCCCAAACTCTACCCCTCATTTCAGCCACGGTGACATCGAGAAAAATGACAGTTATCTCCAAACTCTCTCTTTTTGTTACCTAACGATTACACTCTTCTAGCCTTCGTAGAAGAAGTGGAGGGGGCCGCAAGGTATGGAGAGAATGGGTAAGGAGGAGAGGCTAGAATATGTGTCGGGGCCTTTTTATAGCACTCGGCGAGGAGGTTACGAAAAGCTGGTGCGAGGAGACGTGTGTGCGGTGGGCCATGGCATTAAGGTGCCTTGTACTGTCAGTCACACACTATCGAAGGCGCATGGACTGGAGCACCAGAGTGTGCGTCATCGCCCCTAGCCCCTCGTAACCATCACCGCTTTGGAGATCTCGTGAAATCGAGGTCATCATTAAGTAGCGGGTCTAAATTTGCCTAGTGGCTGCTTCCTTGTAACCGCCACCTAGTCCAAGTTGTGAGGTGTCCCCACGTCTCCTCCTTGCGCCCATGGGCTACGACGTTTTCAGACAAGCGAGCCCATATAAGTAGGTAAGTTTTTCGGCTCACTTTTGAGGCCCATTTTAGTTTGGGGTGCCTACCTGTCTGACGGGTCATAATGTTGCTACCTCGAAGGAACAAGAGTGAGGGATGAATGACTCGAGATGGCTGACGTAAGTGCGTACTCAAGGGTCTTGCTCCCCATACATCCTGAACTATTCATGTCCAGATCTTAGCTCTGTGACTCCTTAGTATCATAGTGATGGGTTGGTCCCAGGGGCACTCGGGTCCCTCTGGACCCGATATTTATGATGATGTCCCCTAGGGGATTTATAAAATGTGGGCATTCGTGTCTCGATGTACTGCCATCACTAATGAATAGAAATGGATGTGTTCCGGTCATCCCATACGAATTGGTCCAACTATAGTCTACCTGGATAACCCATTAGATAGCTCATCGAGAGCAGGATTTTTCACCCAAACCTTGGACATCCTGGCCTGCTCACCCCTCCGAGCAAACGAATGGCTCTGCGGCAGAGTGCAAATCTGGGCTAACAACCTAAGCTCGTAAGAGGCTAGGGGTCTGCCACGTGATCACGACTAACAATGATGGGGCGCCAGTGCCTCGTTTGAATTAGTTTGGGTCGCTAGTGGTCAGGCGTGTAATCAAATTGATACTAACATGTTTTTGAGCTCTTGTCTTTCAAGGTCCACGCGCGCGGGCAAGTTCAACCTATGATCGACTCCACGAAGACTCGAGCGAAGGCTTAGAGGCTACTACATAGTTCTGTACCAGGAGTACCAAACATATGGGACCTTACAGTACGTGAGCACTACACAGCTACGGACTGAAGCTACCCTCCATTCAAGAAGGGGCCCGCCACCAATGCCACAACAACACAAGGTCATGGTATTTGACATGCCCAAGTCCCAACCGAGAGGTTGGGCCGATGATTCCTCCTGAGCTCAAGCCTGGGAGGTAGTTGGGGGCATTTATGACGGACGGTGGGCATGGTAACTTTGGGTAGGGGAGATGAACCTGCGATGTGTCCCATTGCAGAATAAGCATACCATCCGTCCAATCCATCATGAGAGGGGCGATAACTTCACTTGCAAAGACAATTCCTTGGAGACCACAACGAAGCTCAAGACCGAAGTTTCCAATAGATTGGATACATAAAATGAACCTTGTAAAATCGGCCCCACTATTTGGAATGTCAGATAGATAGGGCCGCCTTGCCCCCCCTATAAAGGACCCCAAGGCCATCAGCCGGGGGGGGGGGGTGAGTTCACTTTATATTCGCAGTTACTATATGCATTTCAATTTCTGTATTTACTTACACACTTTTCCCTTTGGTGCTCTTGCACCCTTTTCCTTCAACGCACCTGCGTTCATGCTTTACTCTCTTACGCCCGTGTGTGTTTATGTTTATGCATTACGTTTGTAGATGTTCTTACTTTATTAGAGTTCATATGCTCGGACCAGACCCGCTTGTAATATGTTCTCTTGCCTTTTGAGCTAACAAAGATCACAAAAGACTCCCTTTGGACATAGGGCCTTTTTTGCCCAAACCAGAATAAATCTCTTGTTCTTTGCAGCTAGCCATATGAAGGCGATTGTGATTCAATCAAAATGTACAAGCCAATTACCAAAACGCTGATACCATTGTTTCACTTTTTCCTTTAGGTAGAAAAGAAACAACTTCCATGTGAGAGTTTCTTGTGTCATACCTTTAATTAAATTGCAAGAACACAATTGTTCAAATTCTCGCAGATGGTGGTTGTTGAAGTGTTTCTATGACACTTTCCCCGGATCTGCTTTGGGAACAGCCCGCGAAGGTTCTTGATCGGCGGGGGCTTAGTCCTCAGGTGAGGCTACGCATATGAGAGATGAGTGAGACAATGGTTTTACGTGGTTTGGACCTCCGGAGCATAATAACCTACTCCATGACGTGTGTTGTATTGCTTGAGAGTGTGCTCTCTTGGGTCTGAATGGTCTGTGAGGTTGGATTAGGGATCCTTTGTAATAGGGGCGGTCCGGTTCTTTTATAGACAAGGCCGAACGCCTTACAAGTGGGGTCTAGGGCCCGACAGGTGGCCCCATGGTGATCTTATACTAAAGATCTAAGACTTTTCGCATAAACTACCTCTGACCATGGCTTGAAGACCCACCGTCATGCCGCCTCTGATGCTAGTGGCCCATGCGCAGTTGCTGATGGTTGCAAGGGACGTCCCGTCTGTCTGTCTTGTCACCGTAAGATACCCACTTGGAAGAGTGGGGTAGGCCTACAGCGCCTTTACTCTGATGCGATTGGGCGCAGCGGTACCTCACAGTAGGTGTGCACCTTGTCCTTCGCTTGGGGAGGCGTGCTACCTCAATGCCCACCTTGGACAAGGTGCACCTCCATTTTACACATGCAACCTACCTATCAGGTCAAGTTGCAGGACGCGTGCCAACACCGGAGCAAGCCTCTGCGCGGGAGGCCAGGTCCAGTACTGGGGCCATGTGGCAGCCGCGAATCCCATCTCTGAGGTGAGCTGGGGGTCCAGGACTGCAGGTCGCATGGAGGATCCAGAGCCCGCCTCTACGGGGGAGTACGACCCGGAGCTTCGGGTCACGTGGCGGCATCGAAGCCCAGTCCTTTTGAGGAGTGAGGTCCCGTCCCACTAGACACGTGGCAGCTCGGGAGCCCGTCTCCTCGAGAGAGTTGTGTCTCGTCTTGAGGTTCACGTGGCAGTACCGGAGCCCACCCTTGAGGAGAGACAGGATCCGTACCTACCGGACACGCGTCACCGCCGGACCCTGCCGGAGTAGGGAGGCGGGGTACTTAGGCACTTTTATCTTGTGCGCGAGGGTACCCTGTATGGTGGGTATGGGCAATGGTCCCTGAGTCCACCCTGGGGAGAGGTGATGAACCCGAGAGTGGAACCCTAGCCTTTGGATTCCCGCGCTGCCTTTTGATTATTGTTTTGGTTAGCCAAACCGGCACGCGCCTCCGCCATTGCGGCCACACGTCCTCTCCAAGTTGAGGGGTCGTGGTGATGTGATCTTCGCTTGTCGTAGTATCTTTGCTTGTCGAAGTTCCTTTAACCGCGACAATTCCCATTGTGGCTTCAGTGCTTCCGCTGCTCCACCTTTATGGGAACCGTCGAGCTATCTTCCTAGGTGGCTGACTGCTCGGGTCAGTCCTTCTAACAGGAGACCTGGGCTCGCTGTCGTGGGTGCTGCGGGTTGAGCAGCGTGTGCTAGGCCTAGGTGACCCGCACTATGTGCTCAAGCGTCTTTGAAGTGATAAAAAAGGAAACTTTGTAGGCAAAAGCAGTTCCTTCCTTACTAACACACCATCATCTGAGCCTTCGTCTTCCTCCTTGAGCGCCCGAGCCTTCACCACACGCAAGGCTCTTCTTCTCGCCTGCTCCAATGGCCTCCATGCTGCCTCCTCCCCACGCCAAGACAGAAAAGGACCTGATGCTGATGAGGCAGTTGCTAGGTTGGCAGGCCGCAGAGCAAAGGTGGATGATCCGCTGCAGATCTCCCTCTCTTCACGACTTGCACGCAGACGAGACTGTTCTTTTCACTATGTACCTGGCTGCGGGGCTCGGGGTCCCAGTGTCCTCATTCTTCCTTGCATTGCTGAGGGAGTTCGTCCTGTAGCTGCACCACGTGTCTCCGAACTCCATCGCCATGGTTGCCGTGTTTGTCCACCTCTACGAGGCGTTTGTGGGCCTTCCTCCTATTGTGGAGATGTTCTGGTTCTTCTTTGTGATGAATACCACCGAAAGGAGCGCAACAAGCTAGGTGGGGGCGTATTACTTTCAACACAGAGAGAAGACCTCCCATCTTTACATCGCACCCCTCAAAGTAGTAAAATGTAGCCGTTGAAGGGAGGACTAAGCGATCGTGCGGACCAAAGCCCACACCCTTCTGAAGCCACCGACTCATGATCCGACTTCCAAACCCTCTTCCTGGCAAGAGTTCAGAAGATGGTGAAGGAGTATAAGCCAGCGTTGAAACAGATCATTCTTCTGGAACAAGGGGTCTTGACCTCTGTAATGGTGTTGGGGGACTTCTTGTCCTGCTGTATCACCCCTCTCCAGTGGAGTGAGTACGGGGCCTGGGTCTACACACGCGTGTAAGACCCATGATGTTTGGATGCTGCTTCTGCCCCAAGCGCTTAGATGCTGGTGGGGATGCTAAAGATAGTGATTTTCAACCTGATTGATGATGAGCACGTCTCCGTTCCAGCTACCTACTTGCCGCTTTACATGACCCCTGATCTGAGGATCAAAGTGCGGTGATAGATGCCAGGTCAATGTCTTCGACCTTGTTTAGGGCGGAGGACCATCCCAAGCTTCAGCCGTCTTGGATTAGAGCCACGTCGGGGGACAACAATATTCGGTGTGCGTGTCCCCATGTTGGGGAAGAGGTTCCATAAGCAGGCTAGGGATTCCAACTAACCATCCAAGCCGAGCGGTGATGGTTTGACCGGGGGTGCAGCCGTCTCCCAAGAGAAAAGGCGTGGTGCGAGGTGATGGTGCCCCAATCTCCCATCAGGACAAGCCTGGGGCAACCAGTACTCCTGTCATCAACCCAGAATCCGGTCCCAGTGACGGCTCTGGAGGTGCCATGGCCACTCAGTCCTTGGCTGGGGGCCCCAAGCTGCACTTGCCTCGACGTCGGGCGGGGAGAAGAACAACGGTGGTGGCTCTAGAGGGGGCGTGGAAGGGACTACGTCGGTGATCGCATTGACGCAGGCTGCTCAGGAGCAAGAGCCAGAGGTGGCGGCGCTGTCCTTGGCATCGAGTCCAAGAGGCCCCAATTCGCCAAGCCTGGAGCTGCCAGGCCCGCCGGTAAGGTGCAGTTTCTGCATCTGTTGTTTTCTTTGCTTCTTTTGATTTGACAAGGGTCACCTTTGGGTTTGTAGGGCGTCGTTAGATGACATAGCACCAATTGTGCTACCGGGGGCAGGCGTGACAGCCCCAACCTCTTCCGAAACTAGAACAATACCTGTTCCAGAACAGTTTGTGCTTGAGGACGCACCGGCCTCCAACTACGCTGCAGTAGTTGTGGCTGATCCTCACACTCCCACACCTGAAGGAGGGGACGGGGCTGAGACAGTACTGGGCAATGAGGTGCCCACCTTGGACATCGTGGTTGTCCCGGGTGAGGCAGACATGGCCACCGCCAACACGGTGCTGGACCCAGATGTCGTTGGTGCGCAAAGCGGCGACTCGCCAGCGGCGGCCGGCGACACCCCCGTTGTAGGGGAGGATGCCTTGGTGCTGAGCAGCAATGTGCCCCCTTCTAAGCTTCTACCGGGGTGTCTTCGGATCCATAGGCGTTGGTGGCTGCTACCGAGTCAGCCAAAGAGGCAGAAACGCTATCGTCTGCGGCAAGGGCTGCACCGATCCATTTCTTCGAGGCCATTGTTGCGGCCCAATACATTTTGCACCAAACATAGGTTGCGCTCGACCGGGAGTGGGAAAGCTTGCAGAAGAGTGGCGCCTGATAAAACTTGTTGACACAAAGGCAAAGGAGCTCCAGAGGAAGGGCCTGAAGGATCACGCCGACGCCAATGCCAACGCCCGCCTTAAGCTGTCTAAGGACACGCGGCTCGAACTAGTATGCTGTGAGATTGCTTTTGTCGATAGGGAGCAGGTCGTGGCAGAGAAGAAAGAGGAGGCCTCCCGGAACCTCAACGTGTTGGAGGAGAGGTGCCAAGTCGTGCAGAACTTGGAGCTCGCCATCAAACGTTGGGAGGACGACCTAGAGTGCCGCAATTGGGAGCTCACTGAGCGGGAGAAAGCGGCGCAGAAAGAGGTACAAGACCTCCAGGCCTCCCGCTCGGCGCAGGGGGTCTGGGACTTCCTGAACAGTGCCAAGGCAGTGCTAGAACCTCTCAGACTTGGTCAAGTGCTGCGCAGGGGGGGGGGGGTGCTGCCACATGAGGTGTGTCAGCTACTCCCAGCCCTAGACCCCATCTGCTTGAAGTTGAGGTCAATGAACACTACCCTCGTCAAGCAGCTGGAGGCCGAAGGGAGGGAATCAGCAGAGCAGGTGGCCTCCCACGTACTAGTGTGTTACCTAGCTCGTATCCGCAACTCCCTCTAGATCTGGTAGACAAGGGCCCCTACGAGCTGCGAGAGGAGGCGAGGGCCCAAGTCAAAAACCTTGCCAAGCAGTTAGCTTCCGTGTTTAAGCGGGATGGAGACTGGTGGCAACTAGGAGGAGCGCCTTTGTATCTGGGTCTTGCCCCTTTCCAAAAAATCTTCAATGAATTTGAATTCATGTTTAGTTTCTTGACCTTACTTGTTGACACTGCGGAGTGTGATGCATATGTGTGCCCAAGATGTTTAACACACATACACAAGTTATTCACAAATGATAAACAGATAAAACTAGGTCTCGAATAAAAACACTAATAATAGTACCTTATTACAAACCAGAAGAATACACTAAAATCTAAAGATTCCAAACTCCGCAGGCAAGCTTGACAGGGACACACATGCCTAGAACTCCTCGAAGACCTCCTGGTACTCCACGTCGACTCCTGCGTCTGAATTTGTTGGAGGAATAGCAAGGGTGAGCACATGTCGTACTCAGCATGTGTGGAAAAGTATGACATGTAGATTAAACAAAGAATGATAACAAACAATGGCTAGTTGCATAAAAGTAAATTGAAAACAGTTGAAAATGCAATAATATTATCATTAAGTGAGGTCCTTCCCAAAGAAACCCAAATAACTTTAATTTCAACTTAAATAACCAATACCAGCAATAATAATCCATAATCAACTCATAACTGCTCATCTTTCTCATTTTCATCAATTCCGTATAACAAAGCCAACTACTGAACCAATACCGATTCCCAATTCAATTCCAGCCATTAAACCATGTTCAAGGTCCATAACTCTAATCATGTGAGGGTACAAATTGCTCATAACCGGGAGCATGACTATCATGATTGTTTAAACACACTTTGCATAGGTTGTATCACTTTACCCAAAAGTTTGTGATTTCATCACCTTTTGATGACTATGGAATCTCAATTATGTCGTCTCACACTTCCTTATGTTTGCGGCCAAGAGATCACAAAATAGCCTTTACAAAGTGATTACTATCATATTTAGATCCCATTGAGGTTTTACCGATGGTGATGTCTCCAAATGAGCACATCCAATCAAGGGCCCCTCTTGAGCCATTCAGATCCCAGGGTAGTGCAACCATCACTACAAACCCATCCAACTCAATTATGCCATCTCACACTTCCTTAGGTGTGTGGCCAAGAGATCAGCCTTTACAAAGTGATTACTAGCAATTTTAGACCCCACTGAGGTTTCACCCGTCGTGATGTCTCCAACTAAGCACATCCAACCAAGGACCCCCTCTTGAGCCATTCGTATCCCAGGGTAGTCCCACCATCACTACAAACCCATCTGACTACCCCTTCCCCGAGCCTTCCTAATGGTCCAAATAGTACTGGTACAATAATTAGTTAGCTAAGCCGCACCCATACTTGGCCCTGTGGTGGCACTGTAAATCCTGGATGGTTGCTCCACAAACCGGTTCTTAGATCTAAAGCAAGCAAAAGCACCAAAAATAGTCCCACCCATTCCACATAACCGGCTTGCTTAGATTCCTACGCACCATGTTGCTAAAAGGTCATTATTATCAATTTCCATGATGAAAGTGTTCAACAGTTCATAATTAAGCAATATGAGTGGTTCCCAAACCCATTTTGAGTATAACGATGCAAAGTGTAAAGTACCATTCCCGACTCTCTACATTGTGCCCAAGCAACAAGGGTGGTCATACAAGACTAGTAAACTCCTATAATTGGGTTTTCCCGTCAATTGACACAAGCATGCCATTTTGCAAACAAAAAAAATTTAAACCCAGATCAGAATGATCAAGGACACTTGCCTTCCTCTTGAGCTTGGTTTGGATTGGAGGTTTCGAAATTCTGATTCTATGGGTCCTCAAAAGCACTCTCTACAGTGAGACCTTCTATTCTGCGTGACAAACATGCAAAACAACCATTACAATCAATAATTGCTCGTATATTACTCAATATGCCATGGTATGCATGATTAATGCAATTGTGAGGTAAGACTTGTAAACTAGTTGCTATTAATGTTTACCAACTAGTTACAATAGTTTCTAACAAGTTTCGAATTAATTTGGATCAAATTGTATTCAATTCAGCATTAACAGATTCAGAGGCCGAACAAGTCCGGTATCAGGGCCGGACTAGTCTGCCCTGATCAAAACTGCAAATTAGGGTTTTTTGATCAGTGAGGTTTTTGGGTTCAATTCACGTGGAAAAGTGGATGTAGAGGGTGTACCACGTATTTAGAGCCCCAAAGGTTGAGAAATTGTCATGAAACTTGAATCTTGATGATCTAGGGTTGTTGGAGATGAGTTGACGAAGATTTAATGATGAAGAATATCAATTGTTGAAAAGTTGATGAAGATCGATCTTGATTAATCCTTTTCCCTCTTCTCCTCCTCCTCCTTGCTTTTGGAATCTTCTTGATGTCGGCACAAGGTAAAAGGTGGCAACAAGGGTTTTCAATCGTGATGGAGAGGTGTGGGGTATTGGGTTGCTTACATAGGGGTGGAGAGGTAGAGTTTTGGGGTGAATTCCAAGTGGATTTCGGTGGGGGTCGAGTAGGGGCTAAGGTGGGGTCCACTTGGGCTCCTCTGAGGTTGGGAACAATGTTCTTTGGCCCAATTAAGGAAATTATCCAACAAACAATCGTGGAAGACTAATAGAATCCGAGTGGAATTCAGCAGGCCAGACTAGTTCGCAATGGGGACCGGACATGTCAATTTTGGAGCATATACTATTTCGGACAAGTCCGATTCTATGGGTTGGACAAGTCTGTTTGAGAACAAAGGCGAAATCAAACAAGTCCAATATGCAAGGCCGGACAAGTCCGCTCGAAATCGGACAAGTCCGAGAAAACATTAGAACCTCAAACGGACTAGTCCGTGCATTGTGCTGGATAAGTCTGGGCTCTGAAGAAGACTGAATTTTCTGAATACAAGGGGGAATACTGGACTAGTCCGGGTTTTCGGACGGACAAGTCCGTACCCTAACATACATAAATTCCTGATTATACCTAATTTCATTTTAATCTTGTTCCTTTTAAGGTTGCTTTATGTTAAACATATATGAGGATGTATGCAATGCATTATGCATGAAAATGAGGGTGTCAAAACCTACCCCCTTAAAATGAATCTCACCCTCGAGATTCGACGTAGAAGGAAAGAGATAGGGAAATTCCTTCTTGAGATCTTCTTCCAGCTCCGAAGTCACTTCCGATTCTGCATGATGCTTCCATTGTCTTTTGCACCATCTAACCACCTTGTTCCTTGTGACCCTTTCCTTGGTTTCCAAAATTTTGACAGGTTGCTCGGCATAGGTCAAATCTTTCTCAAGCTCCAGTTCCTCCATCGGTGCTTTCTCTTCCATGACCCTCAAGCACTTCTTGAGCTAAGAAACATGGAACACATCATAGACATCGAAAAGATGTGCTAGCAATTCCAACTTATATGCCACTTCTCCACGTTTGCCCAAAATCTTGAATGGTCCAATATAGCGAGGTGCCAACTTGCCTCTGACATTAAAACGCTTATGTCCTCAGATAGGTGATACTGTGAGATATACGAAGTCTACCACTTCAAAGGCTAAGCTTCTTCGTTTGCTATCCGCGTAACCCTTTTGTCGTGACTAGACAACCCTCAAATTCTCGCGAATTGTATGAACATGCTTTTCGGCATCCTGGATCACGTCAGGTCCAAATACTTGCGTCTCCCCTGTCTCATTCCAAAACAAGGGTGTTCTGCACCTTCTCCCATACAATGCTTCATATGGCGATATTTTCAAGCTTGCCTGGTAACGTTGTTGTAGGAGAATTCAACATATGGCAGAATTTTGTCCCAACTCCCTCTATACTTTAGCGCACAAGCTCTTAACATATCCTCCATTATTTTATTTTTTCTGTCGGTCTGTCCATCTAGCTAAGGGTGATATGTAAAACAGAAATTCAATTGAGTTCACATAGATTCGTGCAACTTTTACCAAAACCTTGAGGTAAATTGAGAACCTCTATCGGACACTATATTCATTGGCACTCCATGTAAACACACTATTCTCCCCATATACAATTCTACCAACTTTGCTCCACTATTAGTCTTGACAGGAATGAAATGCTCTGATTTTGTCAATCGATCCACAGTAACCCATATTGAATCATAACTTGTCGAAGTGCAAGGTAGACCAACTATGAAATCCATACCAACCTCTTCCCACTTCCATTCCGGAATCTTCAACGGCTGCAATAATCTTGTTGGCCTTTGATGTTAAGCCTTGACTCGTTGGCATACATCACATAATGCGACATACTCAGCAATGTCCCTTTTCATACCATCCCACCAATAGTGCATCCTTAGATCCTTGTACATCTTCGTACAACCGGGATGGATGGAGTAAAGCGAGTCATGTGCCTCTTTTAATATCAACTCTCTGAGACTCTTTTCCTAGCCATAGAGTACCATGGTCATCCTCATCGAATCTGAATTCTCTCCCGTCTTGGGTCCTTTTTTGATTTCCTGGATCTCCTTATCCTTCGTCTGGCCTTCTCTTATTTCTTGCTCCATGGTTGGATTCACTTCCATTGCTCCCATCTCATTTACGAATCCAAGGTTCAACCATTCAAACTCGTTGCATAGCTCGAGTGGGAGCTCCCTGGCGGTAAGCTGGTGGCTTGCTCCATTTTGACTCAAAGCATCGGCCACTACGTTTGCTGTTCCTGGGTGATAATTGATTCCCATGTCATAATCCTTAGTGAGCTCCAACCATCGTCATTGCTTCAAATTCAGATCTGTTTGCATGAATATGTATTTGAGACTCTTATGATCTGTATAAATCTCACATCTGTGGCCAAGAACGTAATGTCTCCAAATCTTCAACGCATGCACCACGACTGCAAGTTTGAGATCATGCATAGGATAATTCTGTTTGTGTTTCTTCAATTGCCTGGATGCATAAGCTACTACCTGACCTTCTTGCATCAATACACAACCAAGTCGCTGCCTTGAAGCGTCGCAATAGTTATCAAAACTCTTGCTGACATCTGGCAATACCACCAAAGGTGCTTTTGTTAACCTCTTCTTTAGCTCCTCAAAACTGTCCTGACAAGCTTGAGTCCACTTGAAAAGGCTTTTCCTTCATTAATAGTTCAGTCATGGGCTTCACTATCTTGGAAAAGTCCTTTATGAAACGACGATAATATATAGCCATTCCATGAAAAATCCTTATTTCCTTCTCATTCTGCGGCGGCTCCCACTTTAGCACATCTCTAACCTTTCCTGGGTCAACTAACACTCCTCCACCGGAGATAACATAGCCTAGGAATGATATCTCCCTCAACCAGAACTGGCACTTGTTTAACTTGGCATACAACTGGTGCTCTCGTAGTTTCTACAACGTCAGCCTTAGGTGGTCTTCGTGCACCTCTTCACTTTTTGAGTAGATCATGATGTCATCAATGAACACTACCACGAACTTATCCAATTACTCCATGAAAACCTTGTTCATGAGATACATGAAGTATGTGGGTGCATTAGTTAATCCAAATGACATGACCGTGTACTCATAGGATCTATACCGTGTCCTGAAAGCCATTTTGGGTATGTATGATGGTCTAATCTTCATTTAGAAATATCCCGACCGAAGATCAATCTTAGAGAATATTTTGGCTCCCTTCATTTGGTCGTACAGATCCTCAATGTGGGGCAACATGTACTTATTCTTGATCGTCATCTTATTGAGAAACCGATAATCCACACACATTATTTGGGATCCATCCTTGTTATCTACAAAAAGCATCGGGGCTCCCCATGGCAACAAACTTGGGCGTATAAAACCCTTTTCTAGCTGCTCTTGAGTCTGCTTCTTGAGCTCCGCTAATTAATTAGGAGGCATCCTATATGGCCTCTTTGCAATAGGTACAATTCCAGGTATTGAATCAATGATGAACTTGATGTCACGATCAGGTGGCATACCTGGCAATTCCTCAGGAAACACATCCAAAAATTCACACACCACTAGGATATCCTCTATTGCTGCACCGTCCATTTGATTCACATGCTTTGGTGTGTGTTGAGATGCTTCAAATTCTATGTTGACCCCTTCCTCATTTGTCAACTTTACCGTCTTTGTGGCACATTGAATTATTCCATTATGCTTTCTTAACGAGTCTGTACCAAGTATTAGGTCCAATTTTGCGAATCCTAATGATAAGGTTGGCGAAGAAATATACTCCCCTTATTCTAAAGCTTACTTTTGGACATACTATATTCATCCTCATCTCTCCTCCATGAGATTTAACCAACAAAGTATACTTCAGGTATGATATAGGCATGCTATGCTTTGCAACATACTTTGATGAGATGAATGAATGGGATGCTCCAGAATCAAATAATATAGTAGCGGTGTTGGAGTTTGTTAGAAACATACCAATCATAACATCTTCAGCTTGCTGAGCCTCTTCTGCAGATACATGGTTCACCTTGCCACGAGCGAAATTCTGTGGTCCTCGGTTGCCTTGAGTCACTCCTCCATTGGGCCTACGATTCCGTCTTTGAGCATCGTTCATCTGTCCCTGACCTGATCTTGGGAATTGATTTGCAAAATGTCCCGCTAGACCACAAGCATAGCAAGTCTTTCCACCAGTGGCGCCAGCAAAGTTAGGGCAAGGATGATTTTGAGCATAGGCAGGCATGTTTGGGCGTAGCGCAGGCTGCATAGGTAAGCAAGGTGCTTGCATGGGTGGGCGTTGCTGCATTGGCTGTTGTGGCCGTGGTGGATAAGCAGGGCAGTATGCGGCAGCAGACGGGTTGTAATGTGGTGCAGCAGACGGTGCATAGCGAGGACGAACGTTGCTTCCTTGTGGATGTCCATGATATGACATCTTCCTCTTATTATCTTGCTCCATCTTGCAAATGTTGTTCTCAACCACAATTGCTTTTTCCACAAGCTTCTGAAAATTCACAGAGTTACAATTGAGCAATTGGACTTGAATCTCATGTTTTAGGCCCCTCATAAACAAGTATTGCTTGCGGCTGTCCCGATTAACATCCTTCGAAACATATCTTGAGAGTTGAGTGAATTTATTGAGGTACTCATTCAAACTTGACCTTCCTTGCCTTAGGTTCTTAAATTCTTGCCTCCTCGAGATCATAAGGCCCTCAGGAACAAAGTGAGAATGGAAGCTCCCCTTGAATTCAGCCCAAGTGATCCTCTGTTGATTTGCATGGGCATTGCATAGCGAGTCCCACCAATCTGCAGCTGCTCCAACTAGCTGATGGGAGGCAAAAAAGACCTTCTCCCTGTCACTGTATTGGACAATAGCAAGCTTCTTCTCCATATATTTTAGCCAATCATCAACTTCCATAGTATCATTGGATTGAGCAAAGGTAGGTGGCCTGGTCCTCATGAACTCTCCCAATCGGTTGTGGTGTGGAGGGGGTGGTGGTGGTGGCGGCATGTGGGGCCGATTGTTGTTGCCAGCTTGTAGCTGTCCCATGGTCTGTATCATGGTCTGCATTGCCAACAGCTTCTCAAGGTTGATAGCTCCATGTGCAGGTCTCTGGTTGTTCTGGTGTGCTTCATTGTTCTCTTCCTCACCATTGGCATTCCTCTGGTTACGAGTTCTCGGCATCCGTCGGTGAAACAATAGTAGATACGAAAGAATTTAGAATTTGAAAAGAACGACCCAACTATATGCATCAAGGTATATGTAACTAAAAATTCTCTTATTAATACTATAAACCTTATTAGAGGATGTGGACAAGGATCCCAAAACTCTCTACTACGTGCGGATGAGGAAAAAACGCTAAGCGTTCCACAACTCGCACCAAGCACACAAGCACAAGCACTCACCATGAAAATTCAGCACACCACACTAAACACAACCCAAATGATCTAAACTCTTTTCTAACTTCTAAGCAAGAGACCTAGACTAAATTGTGTGAATCGTGGCTGTCCTGGCCATGAGGTGGCGAAGGCGACGACGGCGAGGCTTACATGGGCAAATGCTTGGTGAGTTGGCCGTCCATGTAGGCTCTGGAGAGGTTGCTACACCATTGACCTCCTCGGTGGCATGAACTTCCTCTTGCTTCTCCATGATGAACAACTTCTTACAGAGGTAGCGGATCTCTTTCATGGCACTAGCATAGTGATTTTCAAAATTCACAAATACTTCCTGAGATCTGTCAATGGCACAAGAACAGATTTGAGCTCCATCTTGCGGCCTTAAGACTTCCCTTGTTCCCTTCTTGCGTTGCGGGTGCAGCGCAAAGCTAGTATCTCCAACCTCCTCTCGGTAGATGTGGCACAATCTAGTAAGTGCATCCCAAGCCACATCATCAATAGCTTTCTCCCTAGTGCTTCTCCATGTGGATGCAAAGTGTCAAGTGACCTCCTCTTCTTTGACAAGAACAATAACTTGAGCCCTCCATTCTTCACGTCCATGGTGAGGAATCCTCTTAACATAGTATTCCGGGTGCATCTTGCATAGATCAAGAAACTCCTTCAATTGCCTAGCTGCAAATCCTCCATCAGTGCCGTCAGAACAAAATTCTTGGGCATCACGGTAAACTAGGCATTTGTCCTCCTTTCTGGCTTCACTAGGCTGTGATGCATTCCTTTGGGCTTCGGGTACTTCTTCTTGTGCAGCGGGTTCATCCTCTTGTGGTTCCTCCTCATCTTGGGCTTCATCTCCATTCTCCTCATAGGCTTCACTTTCCTCTTCCTCACTATCATAGATTTCCACCGTCTCCGGATCTTCCTCCTCCTCATCATCAAACCATCTCAGGGTCTTACTCCGTCGTTTTGGATTTTTCATGCTCAACTTCCTTCGCGGGAGAATTCACTTCTTCCTCCTCTTGGGCTGGTTTCATTTGCGGCTCTTCGCGAGGCCTAAGCTTGCTTCCAAGGGTGGCAAACGAGCTCTCTTGCGAGCTGTCATTTTGGTGTGAGCCATCTACAAGAAAACATGAGAAAAATATCAGTTCTGAAATTGCAGCAGCCATAAATTTAGATAAGGGAATGTGCATTTGCTCAAAAAGATGGAAAAGTGGCAAAAATTGCAGCAGCAGCAAAAATACAAGTTTCTCCACATTATATAGCTAGTGGAAGGCAAAATAGTGCAAAATAGGCTAATTTTGAATAGAATTGAAGTCCTAAGTGATTTGTGGAGTCCATTCTACCTAGGCATGCGTCCTACGGTCAAACACCGCCCTGATACCAATTTGTGATGCCGAGTTCCGAAAATGAACCAAGCGTGATGCGTATGTGTGCCCAGGATGTTTAACACACATACACAAGTGATTCACAAGTGATAAACAGATAAAAAAATTCTCAAATAATAACACTAATAATAGTACCTTATTACAAACCAAATAGTCTCGAATACAAGGTCTAAACAGTTGTAGTGGAATACACTAAACTCTAAAGACTCCAAACTCCACAGGCAAGCTTGATGGTAACCCGCACACCTCGAACTCCTCAAAGACCTCCTGGTACTCTACGTCGACTCCTGCGTCTAATTTTGTTGGGGGAATAGCAAGGGTGAGCACATGTCGTACTCAACAAGTGTGGGAAAGTATGACATTAAGCTTAAACAAGGAATGATAATAAATAATGGCTAATTGCATAAAAGTACATTCAAAACAGTTGAAAATGCAATACTATTATCATTAAGTGAGGTCCTTCCCAAAATACCCCAAATAACATTAATTTCAACTTAAATAACCAACACCAGCAATAATAATCCATAATCAACTCATAACTGCTCACCTGTCTCATTTTCATTAGTTCCATATACCAAAGCAAACTATTGAAACAATACCAATTTCCAATTCAATTCCAGCCATTAAACAATGTTCAAGGTCTGTAACTCCAATATGTGAGGGTCCAGGTTGCTCATAACCGGGAGCATAGCTATCATTATAGTTTAAACACACTCTGCAGAGGTTGTACAACTTTACCCACAAGTTCGTGATTTCATCACCTTTCGATGACTATTGAATCTCAATTATGCCGTCTCACACTTCCTTAGGTGTGTGGCCAAGAGATCACCCTTTACAAAGTGATTACATGCAAATTTAGACCCCACTGAGGTTTCACCCGTCGTGATGTCTCCAACTGAGCACATCCAACCAAGGACCCCCTCTTGAGCCATTCGGATCCATGTGTAGTCCCACCATCACTACAAACCCATCTGACTACCCCTTCCCCGAGCCTTCCTAATGGTCCAAATAGTATCGGAAACACACTAATTAGTTAGCTAAGCCGCACCCATAGTTGGCCCTGTGGTGGCACTGTAAATCCTGGATGGTCGCTCCACGAACTGGTTCTTAGATCTAAAGCAAGCAAAAGCACCAAAAATAGTCCCACCCATTCCACATAACTGGCTTGCTTAGATCCCTAGGCACCATGTTGCTAAAATGTGATTATTATAAATTCTCATCATAAAAGTGTTCAATAGTTCATAATTAAGCAATACGAGCTTCCGAAACCCAATTTGAGTATAGCAATGCAAAAGTGTAAAATACCCTTCCCAACTCTCTACATTTTGCTCAACCGACAAGGGTGGTCATACAAGACTAGTAAACTCCTATAATTGGGTTTTCCCATCAATTGGCACAAGCATGGAATTTTGCAAACAAAACATTTTTGAACTCGGATCAAAATGATCAAGGCCACTTGCCTTGCTCTTGAGCTTGGTTTGGATCGAAGGCTTCAAAATTTTGGTTCTAGAGGTCCTCGAAAGCACTCTATAGTGAGACCTTCTATTCCGCACGACAAATAGAATCAATCGTGGAAGACTAATAGAATCCGAGTGGAATTCAGCAGGCCAGACTAGTCCATAATGGGGACCAAACAAGTCCGTTTTGGAATAGAAACTATTTCTAACAAGTCCAGTTCTATGGGCCGGACAAGTCCGTTTGGGAACAGAGGCAAAATAGGACACGTCTGGTATGCAAGTCCGGACAAGTCCGAGGTTGCAAAATATAAAGCTTCCGCACTGAAAACTGGACCAAATCAGACTAGTCTTCTTGAAATCGGACAAGTCCGGATAAACATCAGAACCTCAAACGGACTAGTCCGTGCATTATGTCGGACAAGTTCGGGCTCTGAAGAAGACTGAATTTTCTGAATACAAGGGGAATACCGGACTAGTCCAAGTTGGAGGTTGGACAAGTCCGTACCCTCACAGCCTTAAATTCCTGATTAGACCTAATTTCTTTTAATCTTGTTCCTTTTAAGGTTGCTTTATGTTAAACATGTATAAGGATGTATGCAATGCGTTATGCATGAAAATAAAGGTTTTACAAACCTACCCCTCTTAAAATGAATCTCACCCTGGAGATTCAACGTAGAAGGAAAGAGATAGGGAAATTTCTTCTTGAGATCTTCTTCCAACTCCCAAGTCGCTTTGGATTCTGCATGATGCTTCCATTGTACTTTGTACCATCTAACCACCTTGTTCCTTGTGTCCCTTTCCTTGGTGTCCAAAATTTTGACAGGTTGCTCGACATAGTTCAAATCTTCCTCAAGCTCCAATTCCTCTATCGATACTTGCTCTTCCGGGACCCTCAAGCACTTCTTGAGCTGAGAAACATGAAACACATTAAGGACATCGGAAAGATGTGCTGGCATTTCCAACTTATATGCCACTTCTCCACGTTTGCCCAAAATCTTGAATGGTCCAATATAGCAAGGTGCCAACTTGCCTCTGACATTAAACCTCTAATGACCTCACATAGGTGACACTTTGAGATATACGAAGTCTCCCACTTCAAAGTTTAAGCTTCTTCGTCTGTTATCCGTGTAACCCTTTTGTCCTGACTGGGCAACCCTCAAATTCTCGTGAATTGTCTGAACTTGCTTTTCGGCATCCTGGATCACGTCAGGTCAAAATACTTGAGTCTCCCCTGTCTCATTCCAAAACAAGGGTGTTCTGAACCTTCTCCCATACAATGCTTCATATGGCGACATTTTCAAGCTTGCTTGGTAACTGTTGTTGTAGGAGAATTCAGCATATGGTAGACTTTTGTCCCAATTTCCTCCATACTTTAGCGCACAAGCTTTTAGCATATCCTCCATTATCTGATCTGTTCTCTTAGTCTGTCCATCTGTCTTAGGGTGATATGCAGGATTGAAATTAAATTGAGTTCCCTTCGATTCTTGTAGCTTTTGCAAAAACCTTGAGGTAAATTGAGAACCTTTATTGGACACTATCTTCTTTGGCACTCCATGTAAACACACTATTCTCCCTATATACAATTTTGCCAACTTTGCTCCGCTATAGGTAGTCTTGACAAGAATGAAATGCGCGTGGTGCACCCGACAGGAGCCCTCGTGCGGCACGACGCTGGGACTCGGCTCAGAGTCCCGCTCGGCCACGGGCCAAACGCGCTCGCCCTGGAGAAATCCCCTATGGGCACGGTGCTGGCGTGCGGGTCCTAGAGACCGAGTCCACTCGAACTCGGTGGTGGCCCATGGTTGTTTTGTTGTTTTTTCTTTTTTTTTTCTTTTTTTATATTATTTCTGTTTATTTATTTTTTAGTATATATTTATTTCTTCTATATTATACATTATTATTTATTATATTGTATGTATTTTCTTTCCTCTTATTTTTCTTTCTTTATTACTTACTAATCCCTATTCTTTTACTTTATACATTCATTTTTTTCTTTTTCTTTTGCTCTACTAATAATTTATGCATGAAAATGTATGGAATGCATGATACTAAAAATGAGGGTGTTACACCAACAAAATGGGGTTGTAGAAAGAAAGAGTTACACCAACAAAATGGTATTGTAGAAAGAAAGAACAAGACTTTAGTTGAGATGGCTAGGACTATGCTTGATGAATATCAAATTTTGGGCAAATGCAATTTTAACAACTTGTTATGTTTCAAATCTTGTTTTCTTGCAAGCTAAGTTAGAAAAAAAAACATATAATCTTCGTTTGGACATAGGCCTAGTGTCACATATTTTAGGGTCTTTGGCTGCAAATGTTTTGTTAAAAAACATGGTAATCTTGATAAATTTGAAGCTAAATCTGTTGATGGCTTGTTTCTTTGATATCCATCTCATACTAGAGGCTACCGTGTATTTTTACTTAACACTAACAAAATTGTGGAGGCTTGTAACATTTCTTTTGATGAAGCTAGCCCAAGTATTAGCTCAAAAATTGCAGGTAAAGATGCATATCTGCATTGGGAGAGCATTTTCGTTGAAGATGAGAAAGAAGTGGTGCTGCTGCTCAAAAATTTAAAAGCTAATAATGTCATTGCAGCTCCTGATTTTGATCCACAACCAACACCAACAACTACTACTGCTAGGTCCAGATTGCCTTCAAGCCACAAGTTCATCTACTTGTGATGAACGTGATGAAGAAGAAGCTTGTGAAGTGTCTACTCCCCTCCGTGTCCTCAAAAGTCACCCTCGATAATAGATTATTGGAAGCTTGCACGAGCGAGTCTCATGGTCTAGATTTTTCGATCAAAACTCTCATGCTCATTCTGCTTTTGTTGCTTCTTTTGAACTCAAAGATATATCACATGAACTCACTGATAATCTTAGATCATTGCCATACAAGAAGAGTTAGAAAATTTTGAAAGAAATAATATTTGGAAACTTGTACCTCCAACTCAAGGTCACACTTTAATTAGAACTAAATCGGTGTTTAATAACAAACAAAGTGAGGATGGGGTTGTGGTTAGGAATAGAGCTAGGCTGGTTGCTCAAGGTTTCACACAAGTAGAAGGACTAGATTTTGATAAAACTTTTGCTCTTGTTGCTAGATTTGAAGCCATAATAAATATATTTGCTTTTGCTGCATCTAAAGGTTTTAAGTTTTATCAAATGGATGTTAAAAGTGTTTATCTTAATGGCTATATAGATGAGGAGGTTTATGTTATGCAACCAACGGGTTTTAAAAATCTAGATTTTCCTAATCATGTTTACAAACTGTCCAATGCTTTGTATGGTCTCAAACAAGCCCCTAGAGCATGATATGATAGGTTGAAAACATTCTTACTTGGAAAGGGGTTTACCATGGGCAAAGTAGATAAAACTCTTTTTGTGCTTAAGCATGGCAACGACTCACTATTCGTTCAAGTGTATGTGGATGATATTACCTTTGGTTGTGCTTCTCATGATCTTGTGTCCATATTTCCAGCTATGATGAGTTCAGAATCTGAGATGATTAAGATGAACTCAAGTACTTTTGGGGGCTGCAAATCAAGCAAACTAAGGAAGGAACCTTTGTACATCAAACAAATTATACGAAAGATATCCTTTGGTGCTTCAACATTGAAAACAACAAGCCTCTTTGGATACCAATAGGAACAACGACAACACTTGAACTTGATATAGATGGTAAACCCGTTGATCAAAAAGAATATCAAAGCATGATTGGGTCACTTTTATACCTCACGACATAAAGACCTAACATACAATACATTGTTTGTCTTTGTGCACGATTTCGAGCTTCCTCACGTGCTTCACATCATCAAGCCGTCAAAAGGATTCTCAGGTATTTACATGGAACTAAAGAATTTGCCATTTTTCTTCCTTCTTCCTCAATCGTTATTTTGGAAGCTTTTTCCCATGCTGATTCTGGGGGTTGTAGAATTGATAGGAAACATAATTTGGGTGCTTGTTATTTTCTTGCTAAATCACTTGTTGTTTGGTCTTGTAGAAAACAAAGCTCAGTTTTACAATCTACTAACAAATCTAAATATGTAGCTGCTGCTAATGCTTGCTCACAAATTCTTTGGATTGTTCAAACACTTAAGGACTATGAGGCTAATCTAGATAGTGTTCCACTGTTTTGTGACAATACTAGTACCATTTGCATTGCTAAAAACCTCGTGCAACACTCTAGAACAAAGCACATTGACATTAGGTATCACATTCTCTGTGATAATGTTGACAAAGGAAATATTGTGCTTTACAATGCAGACACCAAACAATAATTGGCTGACGTTTTTACCAATCCTTTGGTCACCCATTTTTCATTCATTTGTAGTAAAATAGGGGTTATGCATCCACATGGCTTAAATGGAGGGGGAGTTTTGCAACTTGAGAAGTCTATATGTGAATCTGAATTAGGGGGAGAATTTGTTTGCTTTCCTCTTATTTGATTTTAAATTTTCAAAAAGGGGGAGAGATTTCCTTTTGTCAAAAATCTTCATGAAACGTGAATGAGCTAATGTTCGGTTTCGTAGTGGTGTTGCCAATGCATTCTTCAAGGGGGAGATTGTTAGACCTATGTGCTGAATACATTGGTAATTATGTTGAATGTGAGGGTTTACATGTAAAGTTTTGAATATACTTAAGAAGCCCACTTCGGATTTTCTGAACTTTGTAGCACGTGAGCTGCATGTGAGTCAATGCTTCGGAGTGTCCGAACTTTCCTTTTATAATACATAGCAGCTGTTTGGACTGTCCGAACTTTCTATGTGCTAAAATAATCGTGTGGCTGCTATGTTTTGTGGCTGCTATGTTTTTACTTGCAATATTTCAAACTTGTTTTTTGGCTAATGGGTAGTTTGCTTAGTATTATTTTACCAAGTTCTTGATGTGTTTTCGCTGATCATGGAGGACATTATCTTGCTATGTTTGCAACATGCTTGTGTGAGGTGCTCACATAAGGTGTTGTGGTTTTCGGACTAATATGAGTCAAGTCGCAGACTTCTGCTCGGAGGAATTGGTTGTTTATTCTTGTGCAGGTGTTGCTTGAGGTCAAGATATGGCTGGTGATGGTGATCCACTAAACTAGTCTTATGAAGAAGATGAGGTTCAACAACCATATTCAGGAGGAATTATGGTTGAGTTGATCTGGAGGTCACACAACATGATTGGGTAAAGAACAATGCATATGAAGGTATCGTGATCATATTTGGAAGGTGTTTGCACGTGTGCAAGGGTTGCATGGACATGGCAACATGGTTCCAATGCATGGTAAAGAGTTTTGGATGTGAAGAATTAGTCAGAAGGTCCAACCGGCTGCATTATGCCTGAGGCTGCGGCTGAGGCAGTTATGGTTCATTTATGGAATGTATTGAGTTCATTTTGTTTAGATTTCATGTTGAGCATGAAGTTGAGTTGTTTTAGAAATTTGTAAGATGTTGCTAAGGTGTTTGTAAGTCTTAATATTGCTTCTATTTGCATATGGAAGAGTCTTCAGCAGATATAGAAAGTTTGGGTTGAATCCAAGTAGGAGTAGAAAGTCCAGAGAGGGCAGGGCTCATGGAGAGACGACGTGTGGTTGTTCCTCTTGTGTTTTTGGTGAATACCATTCGTAGTTTAGAGGATCTTTTGTGCCTTGTTCGTCCGACTTGTTTTCGTCAAGTCTTTCTCGTTGAGTTTCTGCACAGTCCGATGTTGCCTCAGTGTTTTGATCATAACCCGCTTTTTACTGATCCAAATGACGTGTTTCTTTTTGTTTTGTCTTGACAACTCAATTGCCTATCATCTATGAAAATTTCATGATCATTGTATTTGTTGTTTTATATCTTCATGAGTTTCTTTGCAGCATAGCAGATCTGTTTTTAACTCGGGTAGAACAGATTGACCTTTGCTTAGTCTTTTAATCAGAACTTAAGTTCCACTCATTGTTTTCATGTGATTTTTATTGATTTGGTTTCATGAATTGATTCTCTACAATCTATACTAGTTTTTATCATGATTGAACACGTTGAAAACACTTGCAAACACTGATTTCTCCAACCGATTAATTTTTGACGAGGGATTTTTTGTAGCTTCCGCTGAAGAAGTTTTAATCTACCATTTACCCCCCTCTGGTAGTTTTTCATGTGCTCTTCGATCTTACAGACGGGCGAGAAAGTTTCATCATAATCAACACCTTGAACTTGTTTGAAACCTTTGGCCACTAATCGCGCTTTATAGATGTGAACATTTCCATCCATGTCAGTCTTTTTCTAGAAAATTCATTTACAGTCGATAGTTCTCACACCTTCGATTGGATCAACCAAGTTCCAAACATGTTTCTCATGCATGGATTCAATTTTGGATTCCATGTCTCCAAGTCATTTCTTAGAGTCGGGTCCCTTTATTGCTTCGGTACAGGTCATGGGTTCATTATTGCCCAACAATATCATGTCATGTTGCTCTTTGATTAGAAGTGTTAACTTGTCAATCACACAACGTGCCCTTGTAGACCTTTGTGGGGCTGGTGTTTCATCAATTGGTTGCAGAACATCTTGTACATCCTATATAGGATCAATGGGTGCCGAAATATTTTCAGGTATTTCTTAAATTTCTTCAAGATGCACCTTGCTCCCACTAACTCCTTTTGACAAAAACTCTTTCTCCAAGAAGGCACCATTGCGAGCGGTAAACAGTTTACCCTCCACTTTATTATAAAAATAATATCCTTTTTGTCGGTGGTTTGGAACCGGCAGATCTCCCTACACTACTAAAGTGATAGGGGAGTTTGATGTTCGGTGTGGGCGCGCGGAGATTTAAGAAGGTGAGTAGAAAATGACACAGGAGACACAAGAGTTTACGTGGTTTGGGCCGCCTGAGCGTAATACCCTACTCCACGGGTGTGTTGGTGTTGTATTAGTTGTATCAGCTTGTGTTGAGCGTCGATGCCGTGTGTGTCTCTAGCCCCTGACCGTGTCGTCGGCCTGTCCTTTTATAGTACAAGGGCAGGCCGTTACAAGTTAGTCTGGCCCGACATGTGGCCCCGGCGGTTACTAGTATTGATACCTCTTCAACACGTTTAATTGCTCTTAATGACCCTGTAACGGGCTTTGACAGCCCCATTACTGGTGTTAAGATTATCCGTTTAAGTGTCATTAATATGGTATTAATGACACTTAATCGGGTCTTGAAGTCCTTGATTCCCCTTTGAAGATCTGGAGCCGTTGCGAGGTCTTCCGGAGGTAAGAGGCTGAAGATTCATCGATTGAACACGTGGCAGCTCTGGAGCATACTGTGGGAAACAGGTAGCTCCGGAGCTACCTGACACGTGTCAGGTCCGGAGCTTCTCTTGGTCTGGGGTTAAGTCCGTAGGTGCCATTTCAGTACATGGCTCGGAGCTTCCCCCTTGTGGGCGATAGCTCCGGTTTGATGGTACACGTGGCGACCCTGGGATTAACCATGTTGGAGAAGCGGGTCCGGTTATGTCTGACATGTGGGCCTCCGAAGGTCTTCAAATCAAGTAGATGACTTCCCTTTGATATCTTTGTAACCTCAAGGGGTGTACGGTTTCTAGGGTACCGACAGTGGCCCCCTGGACCTACCTCCGGGGAAGACCACTGGGGTGAAGTTATTCTGCCGGAGGTGGGTCCATCCTCACGACTTTTGAACTGGGTCTTCAAAAGTCTTTGGAGGTGCCATTGGCAAGGATTTGGAGTTAAATCCTCGGCGCGTGCGGTAGATGAGATCTTTGCCATGCGGATCTCACGCAATTGAAGGTCGCCGGTTCCCGATACGAAAACCGTATCGGTTCTGCGTGCCTTGTCAGGCCGCCGCCTTTGGGCTTCCCGCCTCACGATGGCAATCGTTCGCCTGGGTAAGAACCTCGACTTGATCGTCGGGGTGGTCCCGGGCCCGCTTGTCATCGGCTGGGTGGAATTTTTGGGTGGTATCTTCGACTTACTTGCGGTTTCCATCCAAGCGTTGCGAGGGCTTACTTAAGAAGGAAAGTGCGCACCGTCGGGAGTTCTGTACGCCTATCATCTGTTCTTGCACTCAAACTCCCAACTTGTGCTTTACTTTTCCTTTCTTGCCTCGCTCTGCCGCGATGGAGTTGGGTCTCCGCGAAAGCCGTTTGAAGACCGACAGCGACCTGAAGAAGGTTCGGGCCCTCATGGGATGGTCCTCGGACTTCTTCAACCGCTCGGTCCGCGCCGGTGGGAAGCTCCAGTTTGAGAAGGAGCATGTCGGCGAAATGGTGTACTTCTCTTCGTACGCCATGGTGGGGTTGATCCCACCTTTTTCTTCCTTTTTCTTGATGTTGTTAGACTTCTATAGTCTGCAGTTATAACACCTTGGCCCTCACTCCATTCTCCTCGTGTCTATCTTCGTCCACTTCTGTGAGATGTGGGTGGGCATCCCCCCCTGCATCGAACTTTTCCGGACCTTCTTCACCGTCCATACCACCGGTAGGAGCAATGAGTACCTTGGCTTCTACTACTTCATGAAGCGCAAGAAGTGCCCATTCAAGTACCTCCGGTCATTTCCCTCTGGGAAGTGCGATGACTGGAAGAAGGATTGGATAGTCGTCCGGGTGGAGGAGCACGAGAGGTTGGAGCTGCCCGAAGGTCTTCCCAGCATGGACACGACAATCTGTAGTAAAGCTCCGGTGCTGGTGGAAGCCTTCAACCCTGTTTTGACCAGGATCCGCCAATGCGTGGAGGGAGGATTGACTCCTCAGGCGGTGTTTTGCAACTTCTTGGCAACCAGGTGGGCGCCGCTGAAGAGGAGAGAGAAACTCGCATGGGCCCTCAACAGCGTGATGGACGACGACCGGGTCGAGACCGGGCTGAAGTCCAACATGGTGGGGAAAACTTTGGAGTTCCACCTCAAGAAGTTCCAGCACGGCATCGACGTCGAAGGTGACGACTTGACTCCGCCATCAGCTTTTCTTCCTCTGAACGTAGAAGTGGAGTTCAGCAGGGAGCTCCGGCGGAAGATGCCCGTGCTTGACGACCTTGGTGTCGTCGAGAGAAGATCAACCACCGGGTTAGCGATCCCCGGAATGCCCAAGGATGGCTCCGCCCCTGCTCCGAAACCGAGGGAAGAGGTCATCGGCAAGGGCAAGGAGCTGGTGGATGAACCTGTGAGCCGGAAGAGGAAGCTGCAGTATGCCGACGGAAGGTCCGTCAGGCCCGCTACTTCTGCGTCGGCTCCTTCTCCCCAGAGGGGAAGGTCTTCTACAACTACGGCGACTGTTCCCGTAGTGGGGTCCTCCCGGAGTGCAACTGTTCCCGCAGTGGGGTCCTCCCGGAGTGCGTCTATTCCCGCAGTGGGGTCCTCTCGGGGTGTTAGCTCCGGGCACGCGACTCCAGCACCTGGGCCGGTGGAGGCCTCCAGGTCCGGAGGTTCTTCCCGATCGAGGGGGGCCTCGACTCGGGAAACGCCCGTGGCCGCGACGAGTTCCGGGGGGCCTTCTGGAGCTTCCACGCCGGCTATGACCAGCCCAGAACGCCCAGGAAAAAGGTTCCGCGCAAGCTGGTGCGGAAGCCTCCCAAGGTAATTTTTAATCTCTACCTTGGATAGTTGTTTTAATTGTAGCAACTATTTTCTTTAATTTTCTTCATTCATCATCTGCAGCGTCCCCAAGAAGGGGAGTGAGGCTCCACTCTCAGCCACAGTGGCTGAAGCCGTGAGGGTGGGAGCTTTTGCTCCTATCCCGGTGCTGCCCCAAGTAGTGGCTGAAGCTGTGACAGCTCCGGCGCCGGCTGTCGTGGTCATGGACCTCGACTCATCCCCAGAAGTTTCCGTGGTAGCGCCAGACCACGGGAGTGAAGATGCGCCAGCGGCACCTGTCCTGGAGGTTGAAGCTCCGGGTCCTGGTGCTGAGAGGATGGAAGCTCTGGCTGTTGAACCGGAAGAAGCAGTAATTCCGGCCTCCGAGCTGGAAATTGTCGAAGCCCCGGCGGTTGAGCCGGAGGTGATTGAAGCCCCGGCGTGCGCGCCGGAAGCTGAGGTAGTTCCGGCAGTTGGGCCGGCTACTTCCGAAGCACCGGCCGCTGAGCCGGTCATTGTTGGAGCTCTGGCCACAGGGCCAGTCGATGTTGAAGGTCTTCCGGCTACTGAGCCGGTTGTTGAAGAGGTGACGGAGCTCGAGCCCCCATCAGAAGAGTTGCCCAGACCGGAGCCAGCAGCGGCTCCTGCTCTGGAAGCGACGACGTCTGAGGTACCTGCGGCCGAGCTGGAGTGCCCAAGCGAAGTCGATGGCCCCCTGCCTGAGGGGGTGAACGAAGACCTGGCGGCGGGGCCTTCCTCGATGG
Organism: Tuctoria greenei; assembly: GCA_036927565.1. Lineage (NCBI taxonomy): Eukaryota > Viridiplantae > Streptophyta > Magnoliopsida > Poales > Poaceae > Tuctoria > Tuctoria greenei. The sequence continues at coordinate 162,643,116 of JAYESD010000002.1, read as the reverse complement.
CGACTGAGGCCATCCCGGAGGACGGTCCTAGTGCCATGGAGACTCAGGGGACCACTCTTGTGGAGTGGGACCCAATTTTTGTATCTGAAAATCCGCTGGAACCAGCGGAGGAGACCCCAGTAGGTCCGGAACCCATCCCATTGTTACTGTCTATTGACAACGCATGTTCCAGTCTGCGTCAAGTCCAACTGGCCTTCTTCCACGACAGCAAGGCTCTTGAAGAGGAGCGCCAAACCCTTAGACGGTGGCGTAACCGACTCTACTTCGAGACCAAGCTGGCGCAGTCGAGGCTAGTGGATGACAAAGAGTGGATCAAGCGGGAGAAGATCCGCCTGGAATACTGGGGCAAGTTACTGGATGACAGGGAGAGTATGACTCGTGCCCTCGACGCTCAATCCCGGGAGTTCTACGATCAGGCCAAAGCAGCCAATAGTGCGGCCGATGAACGCCATGAAAAGCTTGAGGCCATTAACACTACACTCATCAAGCGTCGAGAGGCACTTGAAGAGAGGGAGAAACGGCACGAAGATGAACAGCATAAACTCCTAGAGTTGCGGGATGGCATCCTGAGGAGGGAGGAGGAGCTCGCCGAGAAGGTGGCTCTGGCTGACAAGGGCCTCGAGGAGTGCGCCAAGAAATTGGAAGAGCGCTGCCATGAGCAAGAGGAGAAGGCCTGGGTTCGAGGGCAGGAACTCTACGAACAAGAGTGTGCCCTTACTGCTAGGGAGAAGAAAGTGAGGGGCAGAGAGAAGGACCTGGTCGACCACCGGAACAAGATCCACCTCCAGGAGGAGGAGCTCGGAAAACTCGAAAAGCGGGTTGCTGAGAAGATTCAGCAAAACGCCAAAGAAGTTGAGCACCTTGCCCGCAAGAATTCTGAACTGGTGGCGGCCAGAAGATCCCTGGAAGAAAAGAAGGGCTTGAGGACTGAGGACTCCCTACAGATTTGGGAGTTCTTGGGCAAGGCCAACGACGCGCTGACACCGATGGGCTTCACCCCCGTGCGCCCGGATGATCCGGAGCCGGATTCGGACCTGGCGTTGCAGGCGTTGAGTTCGGCAGGCAGCAAACTCTCCAAGGTGGGTGATGTCATCGCGGACCAATTGGAGGTTGAGGGGCAATCCCTGGCGAAGAACGTCATAGAATATGTGCTGACGTGCTACACCAGCCGGAACTCCCAATTTCCTCTGGACCCGGTGCTTGAAGGTCCCGTCGAAGGAGAAGGGGAAGCTGCCCGAGCCAACGTGTCGGAGGTTTCCCAGAAAGTCGCCCAATTCTTTCATAGGCTCTAGGACCTTCTCTGTAGTTATCACTTGTATTTCCTCTTTTTCTTCCTCAATTTTGTAATCCCTTGTCTCCAAATGTAATTCCTTGTCTCCAGATAAATGAAATCCCCAAATTTTTGTGAATTTCACTTTTTGTCTTCACTTGGCCCCCTGGTAGATGTACACAATTTGATTTTGAACATGTACCAAGTGGATATTATGTTTTGTTGAAGACTCATTTGCTCCGAACTTGTGGGATTTAGGTCCGAAGTCTTCGATAGTGAAGGCCCCCTAAGGTTGTCGGAGCTTAGAAGGTCCGACATTGTCTATCGCTGGAGCTTGGTAGCTCCAGCAATATTCTCTATCAACGCGTAGAGCATCGATAGTTAGTCCTCCGGGGTGTCGGAGCTTAGTAGCTCCGGCAGTGACCTTTGCCAACACTTATTTTGTTGGCAGCAGACTCCATTTATGGGGTCTTCTCACCATCTTTTATTCAGCGTCGACGGCTGGCCCCCCTGGCTTTACCGGAGCTTAATTACTCTGGTGATGCGTAACATCGATTACAAGCCACCTAGGGGAGTCAGAGCTTTGTTAGCTCCGGCTTTTCTCCATCAACGTAGATTTTATTTTTCCTGCACACTTAAGCCAAGAAAAAATAATAAAATTTCTTTCTTGTCTATAACTTCGTCGCGGCTTACGATTTTAAAGAAGATTTTAAGTCAAACGCGATTCTAAATACAACCGAATGCGTTGTCTTTTCTTCTAGATCCAACTGTACGTGGACCCGCCTTACTTCGGCCTGCGAGGGTGTAGGTAGAGTGGCGTACTTAGGGTGCTTGACCAGGCTAAGTCGATAGCACACTCCAGCCCTAGGTTGGCTTGGCGGCTTTCAAGCGAGTTGGCCATGAACGATATTTGAATCCAAAAGAATTGACAATACAACTCGTATTGTATATAAACTGGTCGAACTAAAATTTCTTAAGAATTGCACGTCTTTGTTATAGACAAGAAAGAGAAAAATAAAAATGTTGAGCCTGTACAAAATAAATGCACGTGGAGTCTATTTCACATGAAGATGTCTTTCATTATAGGTCCGGGGTACAGGGGAAACAAGTACACTCTTAGGGTACGGAACCAGGCTAAGTGTGTTTCATTTCTCGTTTGACCCAGGGTAGTTAGCCACACTTTTAGTCTTGAGACTGTGACAAGTGTTGCATGAGCTTTGCGGACCTTTCGGGAAAAGTCCGGCTGCTCTCCCGGAGGAACTACCCGACTTTGTACAATGACTCTATAACATACACCTCAAGTTACTCAAGACTCACCTCCGTGGTATTAAGTGTAGAACTTACGGAGGTGCTCGATGTTCCAAGGATTTGGGAGAGGTATCCCATCCTCAGTAGCCAAGCGAACGCTTCCGGGACGGGATACTTTAATCACTCGGAAGGGCCCCTCCCAGCCGGGGGAGAGTTTGTTTAACCCTTCTCTAGATGGTATTCTCTGTAGCACCAGATCGCCTTCCTCGAGCTGTCGGTTGTGTACATGCCGCTGGTGATAACGCCGTAGGGCTTGGCGATATCGGGCATTCCGAACAGCTGCTTGGCACCTTCCCTCCTCAAGGAGGTCTAGGTCTTCACGCCGGAGCTGGTCCTGCGCGGCTTCGTCGAAGGTCCGGACCCGGAGTGAACCCAAGGTGATTTCCGTAGGAAGGATTGCTTCAGCTCCGTACACCAGAAAGAAGGGTGTCTCTTTCGTTGACTGGTTTTGAGATGTCCTGTTGGCCCATAAAGTGGGCGGAAGCTCTTCGATCCAGTTGGCTCCATGTTTTTTCAAGCGCTCATAGGTGCGCGTTTTAAGTCCTTTAAGGATTTCAGCATTTGCTCTCTCGTCTTGGCCATTGCTGGCTAGGTGAGCTACGGAGGCGTAGCAAACTTGTATGCCGAGGTCTTCACAATATCCTTGGAATGCAGAGCTTGTGAATTGGGTCCCATTATCAGTGATGATTTTGTTTGGGACTCCAAATCTGCATACAATGGACTGCAAAAAGTTGATAGCAGATTGCTTGTTGATTGTCACAACTGGAGTTGCTTCCGGCCACTTGGTGAACTTGTCAATGGCGACGTACAGGAACTTGTAACCTCCGACGGCTCTTGGGAAAGGTCCCAAGATGTCCAACCCCCACACAGCGAAGGGCCATGTAGGAGGTATCATTTGTAAGGGCTGAGCTAGTGTGTGAATTTGCTTTGTATGAAATTGGCATGCTTCACATTTCTTCACCAGCTCAGTTGCATCCTGGAGTGTTGTAGGCCAGTAGAAGCCATGCCGAAAGGCTTTACCAACCAGCGTGCGGGAAGACGCGTGGTTCCCACACTCACCTCCATGGATTTCTGCGAGGAGTTCGCAGCCTTCTTCCCTTGTGATGCACCGCATTAGGATGTCGTTGGCACCGCGCCGGTAGAGATCCCCTTCTACCAGCGTGTATCTTTTAGCCAATCTGACTACCCGGTCAGCGGATACATCATCGTCAGGAAGGATGTTGCCTTTCAAGTAGCTCCGGATCTCCGAGATCCATGCATCGGAACTAGATTGAGCTTTTGAGTTTTGCGTGCTGGGTTGCTCGGAGCTCCCGGCAGCACCTACGACCCTTGATGGCTGCCATGGTAACAGGGCCATCGGGACTGTCAGCTTCGGGATGCTGATCTTGCCCCCTTCGCTCAGTTCGGCAGGCTGAGCTGTTGGCTTTGACAACCTCCGGACAAAGATTCCGTCAGGAGCCAGAGCTCCGGTTGACACTTTGGTCGAGAGTTCGTCAGCTTCAGCGTTATGGGAACGCTGAACATGGTGGAGATCTAGGACTTCAAAGTCCTTCTGAAGCCTCTGGACTTCAAGGAGGTAAGCAGCTAGCTGGAGATTATTGCAGGAGCATTCACCCTTCACCTGCTTAATGATGAGCTGTGAATCTCCCTTGACCAGCAGTTGTTTGACACCATATGACAGTGCCACCTTTAGTCCGTAGATGAGTTCTTCATACTCCGCCATGTTGTTGGTCGCCTTGAAGTCAAGGTGTACCATGTATTTCACCTTCTCCCTGGTCGGTGCAAGGAGAAGGATTCCAGCTCCGGCCCCCTGCTTCTGCATGGAGCCGTCGAAGTAGAGGGTCCAATGAGGCTCGGTGAAGGCTGGAGCTTGATGCTCCATCTTCTGCTCACTGGGGCCCCCAGGGTTTGATGGAGAGGGAGTCCATTCTGCCACAAAATCTGCCAATGCTTGACTCTTGACTGCTTGTCTTGAAATAAACTCAAGATCAAATTCAGCCAATTCCGCTGCCCACTTTACAATATTCCCAGTTGAATTAAGATTATGCAAGATTCCTCAAAGTGGGTAGGAGGTCACCACTGAGACTTTGTGAGCTTGGAAGTAATGGCGAAGCTTTCTGGAGGCAATAAGAATTGCATAGAGCAGCTTATGCACCTCTAGGTATCGAGTCTTGGCATCATGTAATACTTCACTAATGAAGTACACCGGGCGCTGAATGGTCCGGACCCACCCGGAGGGGTCCGGAGCTTCCTCTTCACTGACCCGGATCCTCTCGGAGGAATCTGGATTTTCTTCGGGGACCTCCGGGTTCTGGCTGGAGGAACCCGGAGCTTCTTCAGAAGTGACTTGGACCCTCCCGGAGGGGTCTGGGTCTCCTGAAGTGACTTCTTATGGATCCGAATCTGGGAGCTGGGACCCAGACTCGCTTTCAGGAACCTCCGGACCCTCCCGAAGGGGTCTGGATTCCTTAGTATGGGGTAGTTCTGGTCTCTCCGCAACCAGAACCAGACTGACGACTTCGTCAGTAGATGAAATATAAAGCAACAAAGGCTCACCAGGGTTCGGAGCTACCAGAATTGGTAGGGTGGTGAGGAACTGTTTCAGCTCCTGGAATGCCTTCTCTGCTTCTTCGGACCATTGGAATTGTCCGGACTTCCTCAATAACTTGAAGAAGGGGAGTTCCCATTCCGCCAGTCTTGAGATGAACCGGCTGAGGGCTGCTAGACATCCAGTTAACTTTTGGACGTCTTTGATGCGGGTTGGTGGCGGCATGTCTTCAATGGCCTTAATCTTCGCCGGATTAGCTTCTATGCCCCGGTGACTTACCAGGAAACCGAGAAGTTTTCCGGAGCTAACCCCGAAGACACACTTGTCTAGGTTTAGCTTTGTGCGGGTGGCCCGCAGCTTGTCGAAGACAGCCTGCAAGGTGTCAAGGAGTGACTCCTTGTTCTTGACCTTGACCACGATGTCATCGATGTACACTTCCACTATGTCTCTAATGAGTTCTTCAAAAGTTTTGTACATAGCTCGTACAAAAATTGAAGCTGCATTCTTGAGACCAAAGGGCATGGCTGTGTAACAGTACAATCCATCTACTGTGATGAATGAAGTATGCTCTTCATCTTCCCTAGACATCCTGATTTGATGATACCCGGAATATGCGTCTAGGAAACACAGTAATTCACACCCGGAGGTGGAATCCACTATCTGATCTATTCTAGGTAGTGGGAATGGATCTTTTGGACATGCCTTATTTAGTGTGGTGTAGTCGATGCACATCCGAAGCTTCCCGCCGGCCTTGGGCACAACGACTGGGTTTGCCAGCCATTTTGGATGGAAGACTTCTCGGATGAATCCGGCTTTGAGTAACTTCTTCACTTCTTGTCGGATGAAGTTCTGTCGCTCTACGGATTGCTTCCGAGGCTTCTGATGCATAGGCCGGGCGTCGGGGTAGATCTTCAGATTGTGCTCAATCACTTCCTTGGGGATCCCAAGCATTTGTGATGGTTGCCAGGCAAATACGTCGACGTTAGCCCGGAGGAAAGTGATGAGCGCAAGTTCCTATTTGTCGTTCAATCCCCCCGATATATGGGTGGTCTGAGCGGCATCGGAACCAATTTGGACGACTTTGACGGGAATGTCGGTGTCCCCGCTTGGCTGCACTCGAGGTGCAGAAGTCGAGCCTCGTTTACGGATGCTCGGGGGTTTTGGAGCTTGCTCCTGCCTGGAGTCCTCCTCTTGCGCCGTAGTGAGTGCATGGAGTTCTTCCAGTGCAGTTACTCCGGCAGTACAATCTCCGCAGATCCGGAGAACGCCTACTGGTGTTGGCATTTTCAACATCAGATAACCATAATGAGCAGCTGCCATGAATTTGTACAGGGCAGGCCTTCCCAAGATGGCATTGAAGGGTAAGTTGATCTGAGCGACGTCAAAAACCAACTTCTCGGTGCGGTATTTCTCCCGTGTCCCGAAGGTAACGGGGAGAGTAATAGCTCCGAGTGGGGTAATGGCCCCTGGACCTACTCCGGAGAAAGGTCGAGAGGGGTGGAGATCCGAAGGTCGGAGCTGAAGCTTAGTGAAAGCTTCGAAACTAATGAGGTTAAGGCCCGAACCTCCGTCTACCATGACATGGTGGAGCTGGATGTTATTGATGGTGGGAGATACCATCAAAGGTAACTGACCTGCTCCAACCATGCTCCGAGGGCAATCCGAAGCATCAAAAGTGATGGTTGTGTCCATCCACTTCCGATGAGGTTCCGGCCTGACTGTAGGAGCTACAGCGACCATATCCCGACGCATAGTCTTGATGACACGACGGGAGGTGATATCCCATGATCCACCAAAAATGGTGTTCATGGTCTTCCGACGCTCGTTGTCAGAGACGTCAGAATCATCGTCGACTGAGGTGTAAACGGCCTTCAGGACCTTTTTGGGATCCTGAAATCCTAACTCCTCTTCGGCCGGAGCTTCGTCGACTTTTTGCTTTCCTTCCCTCTGTCGGAAAGGAGATTCTTCCCGGCGCTTGTTGTAGCGCTCGGCAAGGTTTTGGACCTCCCGGCAGTCTTCCAAATTGTGGTTGCCCGTTTTGTGAATGGGACACCACACTTTGGGTTTGCCACCGTCTTCAGAAGATGGTCGAGGTCGCTTCTCGGGGCGTGGCCCCAGGCCACCCGGAGTTGCAGCAGCTGCAACGTTGGATGTGCCGGCCGACGGCTTCTTCTTGTCGTTGGTCTTCTTTTTCTTCTTGCCACCCCCAGAGGTAGCGGCTCCTTCTTTGGAGGATTTCTTGTGACCCTCCGAGGTTGGTTTGGAGTGCATCTCACGGCCCTCCACAGCTCTGGCACATTTGTCAGCCAAGCTGAAGAGTTCCGTGACGCTGGTGATCTCCTTGATCGCCAGTTTCTCCAACATCTTCTTGTCCCGTACACCGTGTCTGAATGACACAATGACAGAGGCGCTAGAGATAGAAGGGATAGTGTTTCATACCTGAGAGAACCTCTGGATGAATGATCGCAAGGATTCTCCCCCTTTTTGCACGACCGCAAAAAGGTCTAGTTCAGTGTCTGGTCGGGTGTATGAACTCCCAAAGTTGGCGGTGAACTGCCAGCACAGCTCCTCCCAACTGTTGATAGAGTTGGTTGGAAGGCTCATAAACCAGGACCTGGCGGTCCCAGTTAAGGCCACTGGAAAATAATTGGCCATCACGGCCTCGTTTCCTCCAGCTGCCAAGATTGCAGTGGAGTAGATCTGAAGAAATTCGACGGGATTGACAGTCCCGTCGAATTTTTCCGGCAGGTGAGGCCGGAACTTCTGTGGCCACCTAACCATGCGCAGGTGCATGGCCAGAGCTGAACAGCCTCCTCCTACTCCTTCAGGAGTAGAAAGGTCCTGAGCTTCCCGTCTTTCACGAGCACGCTTGATATGGACTCGGCCATCTTGTTGACGGTATCGGCGATCAAGCTCTGCCCGGAGGTCATGAGTTGAGAGCCTGGATACCATGTGAGTGCGTCATGCCCCGGAGGGCAATAAAGTCACTTGTTGCGATGCAGCACGTCTCCTGCTATTGGAAACGTGCGAACCAAGTCTTCCAGACAATGTTCGCTGCTGCGACGGGGCTTGTCCTGAAGGAGGAAGACCCTGGTTGTTGAGGCGTTCGGCTGCTGCTGCAACCAAATGTTCCACGTCAGCCCTCCACTGTTCCAGGGCATCCCGGGATGCGTCCGGAGGCGGTGGGCGTTGGAGAAGAGAACGCGCTGCATGGAGCGCGTGTTCCGGGTTGTCATGATTTGCCGATGCAGTAATTGACGCCGGCGCACCATCACGTTGCCCAGCATGATTTGCTGGAGGAGACGGTGGTGGTGGGAGTGTGACTCCTACTGGTGCTGAGGCTCCTGCTGGTGGCTGCATATTGGGGGATTGCCCCCAACAGCCTGAGCAGCAGGTTGACCGTTGGATGATCCAGCAGCTGAGTTCACCATTCTCAAAATCTCAGGCGCCCCTACCTGGCGCGCCAACTGTCGGTGGTTTGGAACCGGCAGATCTCCCTACACTATTAAAGTGATAGGGGAGTTTGATGTTCGGTGTGGGCGCGCAGAGATTCAAGAAGGTGAGTAGAAAATGACACAGGAGACACAAGAGTTTATGTGGTTCGGGCCACCTGAGCGTAATACCCTACTCCACGGGTGTGTTGGTGTTGTATTAGTTGTATCAGCTTGTGTTGAGCGTCGATGGCGTGTGTTTCTCTAGCCCCTCACCGTGTCGTCGGCCTGTCCTTTTATAGTACAAGGGCAGGCTGTTACAAGTTAGCCTGGCCCGACATGTGGCCCCGGCGGTTACTAGTATTGATACCTCTTCAACACGTTTAATTGCTCTTAATGACCCTGTAACGGGCTTTGACAGCACCGTTACTGGTGTTAAGATCGTCTGTTTAAGTGTCCTTAATATGGTATTAATGACACTTAATCGAGTCTTGAAGTCCTTGATTCCCCTTTGAAGATCCGGAGCCGTTGCGAGGTCTTCCGTAGGTAAGAGGCTGAAGATTTGTCGATTGAACACGTGGCAGCTCCGGAGCATACTGTGGGAAACAGGTAGCTCCGGAGCTACCTGACACGTGTCAGGTCTGGAGCTTCTCTCGGTCTGGGGTTAAGTCCGGAGTTGCCATTTCGGTACATGGCCCAGAGCTTCCCCCTTGTGGGCGGTAGCTCCGGTTTGATAGTACACGTGGCGACCCTGGGATTAACCATGTTGGAGAAGCGGGTCCGGTTATGTCTGACATGTGGGCCTCCGAAGGTCTTCAAATCAAGTAGATGACTTCCCTTTGAGATCTTTGTAACCTCAAGGGGTGTACGGTTTCTGGGGTACCGACACTTTTGTTTCCCTAAGATATCCGACAAAGAAGCATTTGTCTCATTCGGGAGTAAGTATGTCCGACGGTAAACGTTTGAATAAGCATCACATCCCCAGACTTTGAGAAAAGACAATACGAGATGTTTCCCTGTCCACATCTCATATGGTGTCTTCTCAACAGACTTAGTTAGGACTCTGTTTAGTATAGACGTAGCAGTTTTAAGAGCATTAACCCCAAAAGGTTAGTGGAAGATTAGTTCGGCTCATCATCAACCTAACCATGTCTAACAAGGTTTGGTTCCTCCGCTCGGACAATCCATTCCATTGAGGCACTCCAGGTGGAGTCAACTATGGGACAATTCTACATTGTTTTAAATGATCATAAAATTCATAGCTCAAATATCATCTAAGAATTACCCCATTGGGTTGTGCTACCTTAGGTCCGCCTGGATGATGATTGCAGCAGCTCTGGTGTCGCATCTTCTCCCACTTTTCACCTCTTGCGTGGCAATACAGACGCATCCTCATTGCTCCTCCCTCCCCTGCGCAGCCCTAGGCAAAGCAGGAGGCCTCCTCCCCATCTTGATCCACAACATTTTGAAAGTTGAGCTCATTTCTTGGTAGGTCAGTTTTTTAATTCTAATTTAGCTTAGATCAAATTTTCCTTATTGTGGCTTATTTGTTGGATAGGAAAATGATACAAATATAGGGTGTGAGATGAACTTTTGTTTTTCATGTGATGGGTTTAGTGATAAAAATTATGTGCATTTTAGCAGGACTGGGCTATGAGACAATTGAATCAACCTAACTTAGTTTTTAAACGGGAGGTTTCAAAGGGATTGTGACTCAAGATTGAAATGGATGGGAATGTTGTAATACGGAGTGTTACAGTCATCCCCCTTAAGGAAATCTCGTCCCGAGATTTCGGAGAAGGAATGCAAGGTTTGAGTGAAGGGCTACAATGTTGGTTATGGGTTCTAAGACACAACAACAACAACAACAACAACAACAACAACAACAACAACAACCAAGCCTTTATGTCAAGCAAGTTGGGGTCGACTATAAATGAAACCCGACAATTTGAAGAGAAGTAAGAGAAAATAAGATGAGAGTAAATAAATACAAAAACATAAGATTTAGAATTTTATTTATTTTGGAGATGAAATAATAGGAAGGAAGATAAGAGTAACAAAATACGAATAAACTAAGATTTTGGCACATGAATTGCTAATTTCCATGCAGCCGTATCATGAGCCAAATCTCTAGGTATGTCCCACTCCTTTAAGTCTCACTTTACTGCCTCCTGCCATGTCAACATTGGTCGACCTCTACCTCTTATAACATTTTCTCTACTTTTTATAATCCCACAGTTAATCGGTGCTTCTCGAGGTCTCCGATGGATATGCCCAAACGAGCGTAGGTGATCTTGGACTAGTTTCTCTTCAATCGGTGCCATCCCTACCCTTCTGCGTGTCACCTTGTTCCTAATTTTGTCTCTCCTTGTGTGATTGCACATCCACTGTAACATTCGCACCTCTGCAACACTCATTTGTTGGACATGTTGCCTTTTAGTTGGCCAACATTCTGCCCCATACAGCATCGCAGGTCTGACCACCGTCCTATAGAATTTTCCTTTTAGTTTTTGTGGGACCTTCTTATCACATAAGATTCCAAATGCTTGCCGCCACTTTATCTACCCGATCTTGATCCTGTGGCAAACTTCTTCGTCAATATCACCATTGCTTTTTAAAATTGACCCTAAATATCGAAATGTGTCCCTCCTAGGTACTACTTGTCCTTGTAAACTAACATTTCCCTCGTCACACCCGACATCACTATAGTCGCACCTCATGTACTCAGTCTTGGTTCTACTAAGTCTAAATCTCTTAGATTCTAAGGTTTGCCTCTATAGCTCCAATTTTATTTCAACGCCATCTCTAGTTTCATATACCAACACTACATCATCAAAGAGCATACACCAAGGGATATCCTCTTGTATATCCTTCGACACCTCGTCCATCACTAAGTAAAAGATGTATGGGCTTAAGGCTGATCCTTGGTGTAGCCCTACTGTGATTGGAAAAGTATTGGTCTCACTATCACTTACGCACACACTTGTCACTACATTATCATACATATCCTTGATAAGGTTATCGTACTTTGTTGGGACTTTGTGTTTATCTAGCGCCCACCACATGACCGGTCTTCGTACCTTATCGTATGCCTTCTCCAAGTCAATGAACACAATATGTAGATCCTTCTTTTGCTCCCTATATCTCCAAAAGGTGACGGGGTAGGAAGATTACCTCCATAGTGGACCTCCCTGGCATAAAACCAAACTGGTTTTTTGTAACGTTGGTCACTCTCCTCAAGCGGTGTTCAATCACTCTCTCCCAGAGCTTCATAGTCTGACTCATAAGCTTAACTCCTCATTAATTAGTACAACTTTTAACATCTCCTTTATTCTTGAAGACATGTACTAAAATAATTTTCTGCCACTCTTCAGACATTTTGTTTGATAGAAAAATGCGATTGCATAGTTTATTTAGCCATACTATTGCCACATCCCCCACACATCTCCAGACCTCAACGGGGACACCATCGGGGTCGAGGGCCTTTCCTCCTTTCATCCTTTTGAAGGCCTCCCTTACCTCGGACTCTTGTATCCTCCGCACGAATCCCCTGTTAGTGTCATCAAATGAGTCATCCAACGCGAACTTAATGCTCTCATTCTCGTCATTGAATAGTCCATCGAAGTACTCTCGTCGTCTGTTCCTAATCTCTTCATCCTTCACTAGAATTCGATCTGCCTCATCCTTAATGCATTTGACTTGATTGAGATCCCTCACCTTCCTCTCGTGAAGTTTCGCCATCTTGTATATGTCCTTCTCGCCTTCCTTTGTCCCTAGTCTGTCATATAGGACATCATAGGCCTGCCCCCTTGCGACTCAGAACACGCCTTGCATTCTTATTACCTCTTTATACTTTTCCATGTTGCTTGCGCTTCTCTCATGATGCCAACTCTTGTAAGACTCCTTTTTCTCCTCAATGAATTTTTGTACATCCTCCTTCCACCACCAAGTGTCTTTATCTACAAGTTTCTTACCTTTTGTCCATACAAGCACCTCCCTAGCAACCTTCCTAATGCAAGTCGCCATCTTCACCCACATGCTATCTGCATCTTCCTCTTCGCTCCAAGGTCCTTCTGTGATCATCCTCCTTTTGAATGATTGTTGCGCATCATCCTTCAACTTCCACCACTTTGTTCTTGTGTTTTTAACACCTTTGTCTCGAGACACACGTGCGTGGAAACGAAAGTCGGCTACCACAAGTATATGTTTGTTACAACACACTCTCCAGGGATCACCTTACAATCTAAACATGCCCCTCTCTCCCTTCTCTTTGTGAGGATATAGTCCATTTGGCTAGAACGTTGGGCACTAGTAAAGGTCACTAGAGATAACCTCTTCTTAAAGAGGGTGTTATCTATAAATAGGTCATAGGTTACGACAATGTCTAGGATGTCCTTACCCTCCTGGTTTCTATCGTTACACCCAAAACCTCCGTGTACCCCCTCAAAACCTATGTTTGTTGTACCTACATGGCCATTGAGATCTCCTCCTATGAAGAGCTTTCGGCTATCAGTACACTACTAAACATATCCTCCAAGTCCTCCCAAAGTTCTCTCTTAGTGCTCATGTCGAGGCCGACTTGTAGGGCATCAACACTAATGACATTCAAGATAAGGTCCTCCACAACTACCTTGACTCGGATGATATGTAACACCCTAAATTTTCGCATCATGCATTGCATACATGATCATGCATTAAACACTAGTAGAATAAGAGAAAAATAATAAAACATACATATACAAATATGTGTAGCAAAAGAAGGAAAAGAAAATAATAGTTATAGCCTAAAACTTGTAATAGGGAATGAGTATAAAAATAACAAGAATAAAAATATACATAAATATATATATAAATAATATATATAACAATATATAAAAAATAAATAAAATATTAATATTAATAGTATATATTATAATAACAATAAATAATAAATAATATATATATAATATGAATAATAATATATATAAAAAAATATAAATAATAAATCATATAATAAAAGAAAGTATAAAGAAAAAAAGAAAAAAAAGAGGGAGCAGCCCGACCGACCGAGCAGGCCGACCGAGCAGGCCCACCCCCGCACCGCGACCGCGCCCCGTGTCAGCGCGCCCCGCCGCTCGGCCGCCCGCCCCCGCGCCCGATGCCGCAGCGCCCGAGTCCCGCCCGACGCACCAACGCGCGGAGCCGCCCGCTCGTGACCGACCCGGCCTCTGGCCGATGGCTGCCCTAGCGCCGCTTATATAAAGGACGGGAGTCCTCGTGAGTTCTCCCGATCCAGCAAACCGCCGCCGCCGGTACAGGAAGAAAAACTCCAGAGAACAGAGTCGCCGCCAGGGAAGAAAAGAGAGGAAAAAAGAGGAAGAAGAGGAAGAAAAAAAGGAGGGTGCCACCGTTTGCCGGAGACCGTCGTCGCCATCGCGTCGCCGTCGTCGTGCCGCCGGAGGATGCATCTACTTCGTCTATGCATCATCCCCATCCCGCGATCATCGAAGCCATCGCATCTACGGTAGGCCATGTTCCCGATGCGAATTTTAGCGACCATATTGAATCTAATAGGCGTAAATTTATTTTAGTTGCACCATAATTTTATTTTCAGCAGCATTAATCCACTCTAAAACCCCCATAAACTCGGATGAACACGTATGAACTAGTTGTATCTAATTAATAAACAACCATAGTTAATTAATTAATTGGTCCTTGCAAGCATGCATATCATCGCATGTTGATTAGTGTGTGTGCATCATGTTGATTTGTATGTATTTTCTTGTATGTGTGATCACGAGTAGAGGGAAGTGCTCAAGAGATCGTGTACGAGGATTTCCAGAATCAAGACTTCGAAGCGCTTGAGCAACCCTATCCGCCGGAGCAAGGCAAGTGTCCTTGAAGCATATTGATCCTGTTTTTAAAATAAATGTTTTGTTTGCAAATGGCATGCTTGTGTAAAATTGATGGGAATCCTATGGTAGGAAGTTTACTATTTTGTTTGACCACCCTTGTCACCTGGAATTTATGGTAGAGAGTCGGGAAGGGTTTTTACCTTTTTGCTTCGCTTAATTAATTGGGATGGCAAACAACACTACACATTTAATTATGCATCAATGATATTCTGGTTAATGTGAACTGGTCAATACGATGGGTGATCTAAGCAAGCCTAGTATGTGGATGGGTTGGATGTTATGGTGGTTTGCTTGCTTTAGATCTAAGGACCGGTTCATGCGAGAATATGCCAGGACAACAGTGCCACCACAAGGCCAAGTATGGGTGCGGCGTAGCTGAATAATTAGGAGCGCTGCTAGTATTGTATGGACCATTGGATGGCGCGGGGAATGGGAGTCGAGGAGGACTGCCCTGGGATCCGCATGGCACACGAGGGGGCCCGTGGGTGGGAGAATGGAGATTCATGCCTGCCGGTGAAACCTTAGTGGGCCCGTACATACTAGTAGTCCCTTTTGAAAGGCTATTTTGTGATCTCTTGGCCACACACCTATGGAAGTGTGAGATGGCATAATGGAGGTTTCTTAGTCATCGAAAGGTGATGAAATCACAAACATGTGGGTAAAGTGGTACAACCTCTGCAGAGTGTTAAAAACTATCATGATAGCCGTGCTCCTGGTTATGAGCGCCTGGATGACCTACATGATTAGAGGGAAATTGGGATATGGTTATGGTTATGGTATGGTTGGATTATGGTTATGGGTTGGTAATGGTTATGGATGGTTTTTGGCTTATGGTTACGGATATGAAATTGAGTCATGGTAACTGGACATGGATGATGATGATGATGTTGGCAATAATTGGATATGGTTTATATTTTGTTAATATGATGGTTATGATGGGATTGTTTCACATAGACATAGTATAATGCTTTTCAAATGTTTTACTGTACTTTTCAGCACTTGGCCATTATTACATTCGTCATTTGAATAAGCCACATGTCATACTTTCCACACTTGCTGAGTACGACATGTACTCACTCTTGCAATCCCCTCCAACAGTTGCAGGTCAGGATTGTGAGTTTAATGGTGATAATGCGGAGATCTAGGCCGTGTCTACCGTCAGCTTTGCCTGTGGTGTTGCATGGAGCTGCGCTATCCCTTTTGCTTAGTTTGCTTAGTTGCTTAACTAGTTTATTTCCGCTGCATTAGTAGAACTTGTCATTAATATTCATTAGAGTTTGTATTCGAGGTTATAATGAATTATGTAATAAGAGTACTTATTTAATAATTTGAGCTGTGGTAATTATCTATTTATCATTTGTGAATCACTCGTGTATGTGTGTTGAACATCCTGGGCACACATATGCGTTAGCTTGGTTCAGTTTTCGGAACCGGGCGTCACATGATCATATACTCTCACTACAGACATCCACTACTCCATCCTTGACGCTCTTATCTATTAGGATGCCTACGCCATTCCTAGTTCCAGATGAGCCAGAGTACCAAAGCTTGAAAATGGTATTCTCGACCTCTCTCGCCTTTTGACCCACCTATCTAGTCTCTTGTACGCAAAGGATATTTACACATCTCCTAACCGCAGTGTCCACTAACTCTCGTAGCTTTCACATCAAGGATCCTATATTCCAACTACTCACCTGAAATCTAGTTTCCTCGGCTAGCTTCCTTAACCTTCGCATTTGTCGAGTAAGATGCAAAAACCCTTGCTCACTTATCACTACATCCGAGCGATGATGTAGTGTGCCACTAAGGTGGTGGCGTTCCGACCCTTGCCCATTCAACACCACATCCGGGTTCCAATGTGGCGTGCCACTAAAGTGGTAGCGACCCGGCCCTTGCCCACTTAACACCATACCCGGGTTCCGATATTGCGCGTCGCTAAGAGGGTTACGCCCCAACGGATATTGAATGAGTTTCATTTCCATGAAAATGGCTAAATATAGTTGTTGGCTCGCCAAACCTATCACAACCCCTCCTCCTTTAACCAGACTTGGGATCGGCTATGTCATTACAACATAGGTGTAGTTTTACGGGTTCTAAGATGAGTTAGAAAATTGGGATTGTGAGATATGAATGTACTTAGTCCAAATTGCTTCTTAGATGGTGTGATCACTTCATCGAATCTTATGAGACTGGATAGTTTGATACTATGCCTCACCGGCCTTCGTCAAGATTTTAGACAAGTTGCTTGACATGTTCAAGGTCACGTAATTGTACTTCTATGTCTTGGAATCGATCATCCCCAAGGTGTAGATGTGAGCGATGAAAGGATGCGAAGTCTTTTGGAAAGACCTGACTTGGGGCTGAAACTGGAGATATCCAAGAGGAAACGGATGTTACAAAAGCTACAAACTGCAATGATGAAGGAGTTTGCTGGCTGCTGAGAGTTGAGCCCGGAATGCAAAAGTGACAACAGGCTGCAACATCAAATGTCGTTCGAGTTAATGGAGAGAAGGTGCATCATGTCTCGAAACAACAAGAAAGGGGCGTCATTGAGGGAGAAAGCGAAAGAGAGACATTTGGACACACCGCTTTTTCTGAGAAGGTTGTTGTTGCAAGGAAATGTCAAGGGGTTTAGCTAGATTAGGTAAATAGTCGATAACTTTGTAAAAAGTGAACAATTAAATCATATGAAGGAAGTGACATCTCAACGAGTTGAGGATGGAAGCCCAAAATTTTTTATAATGAGATCAGGCATGGAAGGTCCATTAGGCCACAAATGGGAGTGGCAAGCAAGCAGATGAATCCACAATGTTCTAGAATGATCAATATCGTAATACATGAATTCAAGGATCCAAGTGAAGGTCCACATTCTTGCTAGTGGTTTATTATTCATGCATCATGTTTTTATAATCGAAGAGAATATGGACATGCTGCACTATATACTCACATGATGCAATGCATATGCAACCCCCACAATGTGGTCAATATTTGCAATGTCATGATGATGCACATGGTATGGTGCATAATGATGCATATGGAATGATGTAAGATGATGCACATGTATGGTGCACAATGGTGCATGTGTATGATGCACGATGGTGAACATGAATGCTTATGCGATGGTGCACATGTCCATGTTATGACGTGTGCATGTCAATGTATCTCATGCATATGCTCATGGTGCACCATGCGAGAAAACACATGACATACTATGCATTTCTTGATGTGCAACGTGATGCTCAGGTTGATGATGCACATGAGATGATATACGTGATATGATGTGCACTCTTAGTGCATATGGCGATGCATTGCAAGATGCTAGTGCAATTAAAAAATTATAGTGATGCATCTTCAACAAGCACTACGTAAGAAACCCAAATAGGAGACAAAGATGGGCGACGCGCTCATAGGCGGCGTTTTTGATAATTTTAAGCGAGACGAGCCCGTTTCAGCATGGATCTGACATGTCTTGACTGAATGTACGAGGAGACGCATTAAAACAAAGCCCATCTCAGTTAAATTGGTATCTGAGACACACTATCCTCTCTGAAAAGCGGGAGACGAGCATAAATACAGCTCGTCTCCTATGACCGATGTCTCTCTCTCCTCTGCTAAAAGAGAGATGCGCTCTAATTGAAAGCGCGTCTTCGATTCTTCACATCACATTTAGCTTCTGATTTCTCTTTTTGCTTCGGTTCACTATTGATATCACACATCACTGAACTCAGGGTACATTCTCACTTGATACATGAATATAATCAAATACTTCCTTATGATACCTGAGGAACATGTTAAACACATCACAAATTCATTCATTCACATAGTTGAAGAACACACAAGATAATATTCACACAGTTGAAGAACACACAAGATAATACTCAAGACAATTCATTCATTAACAATATTTACAAAACAGAAGCTACTAAAAACAACAAAGAAAAACTAAATCCTACTCCTACTCCTCCTCCTCCTCCTCCTCCTCCTCCTCCTCCTCCTCCTCATCCTCCTCCTCCTCCTCCTCCTCTTCCTCCTCCTCCTCCTCCTCCTCCTCCTCCTCCTCCTCCTCCTCCTCGTCCTCCGGCAGCAACTCTAGCGCCAGTGCAACAGGAGCCTGGGCCGGCTGCTTCGGCTGCGCCGGCTGCACCGGCGGTGCAACCCCGTGAACGAGGTTGCTCTTCGTCGCCTCCACCAGGTTATTGCGGCCCTCGGGGCCAAGCACATGGGCCATCATCTTGAACAGAATGTCGAGACGATCGGCCACTCCCGTGAGGGCGAAGAGGTAGTGGTCGATGGTACCCATTCCAGTAAACTGGGGAAGGGTACCCACACCCAAGGAACTCATGGCGCGAGACGTATTGTTGTACGCCTCTTGCGTCATGAGGAGGCGCTGCTCGCTGTTGAACCTCTCGGGGGAGCTACAGCACAATTTCTTGCAGGGTGTCTCTCTGGCGGGCTTGGAGGCAGAAGTTCGGACATGGTGGTGGTGGGTCGTCGGGGCGGAGAAGACGATTGAAGAAAAGAAGAGGATTCAAAATGAGTGACGCGCTTGTGGAGAACTCAATGGTGATGGCGCGTCTTAAATAAGGTCCGCGAAGAGTCGTTGAGGGAGCGGTTGGTTTCCCGCACATTGATGGAATGATGGGACGCACCGATACCGCCTCGGGGAAACGAAAGGTCGTGCACGGATGTCGCACATGTCTCTGCACCATGCCGCCGAAATTAAGTTCTCTGCAGACCTGTCACGCGTCTCTCTTTCGACTATGGAAGACGCGCTTTAGATTAACGCGCGACTCTCTTTGTTGTAGCGCGTCTTGCATTTATCTCCCTCGTCTCTTTGACAATGGAAGACGATCTATAACTTAACGCGCGTCTTGCATTTATCTCTCCCGTCTCTTCTTCACCTCTGGTGATCCTTTATTACTAATCAACCAACGGTACTTTACTAATCGACCAACACCAGTGCGACCGCCTCCTCTGTTCGCCATCGCCGTTGTCATCATCATCGTCATCATCATCATCATTGTCCTCGTCGTCGTAGCCGTCGCCGTCCTCCTCGTCATCGTCACTGTTCATGGCTGGTATCGGCTTGGTGCATAGCCGACTGAAAGAGGAGCGCTTGGCGTGGCGCAAGAATCATCCCCATGTATGTACATATGGCACACCGATCGCATAGTTGTATATATGTAGATCTACAATAGACTGATGAACTTAACTTTAGTTTTGTTTTTCCGTCTGCGTAGGGTTTCTCTACGAAGCCTGAATCGAGAGATTTATTGATGTGGCAGTGCATTGTCCCCGGTAAAGAAGAGGTAAGTCATGAAGAACAAGCACAATATGAGTTTAACCATCGTCCTCGTATTAATGAATTTCCTTTGTAGACTGACTGGGAAGGTGGTTACTACCCCCCTGACAATCTCCTTCTCAGAGGACTATCCATTGTTGCCTCCAAGATGCGCCTTTCCAAGTGGTTTCTTCCACCCAAATGTCCATCACTCAGGAGCACTCTACATTGGGATTCTTGATCAAGAGACTGTAAGATAGACCTATTTTGCTCATGTAATTAGTAATTGTTGCTGAACTTATTTGAACTGGTTTCTTATGTTGCTTAAATTGATATTTCATAGGGGTGGTGCACTGCTTTTACAATCAAAACTATACTACTTGTAGTTCAGCGTTTGCTGCATCAGCCAAATGCGCCTGATGTTGAAAATGATTGCTATAATCTACTTATCAAGGTTAGACACTTTGTGTTAGTGACCAATGTTAGTTATTCATTCCTTCTTCAACATTTGTCAATTTAAAGAATGTCAATATTTTCAGTATCCAGGGCAATATAAGAGACGTGTTCGGGAGCAAGCTAGACGGTACAGTTTAGATTGATCGATGGGAACTTTATGAATAAGTTTAGATTCAAAATTAGTTTAGAGGGCACACAATGTGTATGAACAATGAAATTCATTGAGTTGCAAATTATCTCTGAATTGCAATGTCATTACTCGTCTCCGATTTGTTATGAAGATCTTTTGTCCCACCTCGTAAAGCTGTGCACGTTGCAATGATTGTATAAGGCACTGCGCACAGTTACCAGTTGGAAACATTGGAATGTCCTAGATGTTGTTTTGGCTTCAGCACACCGTGGCGCATCTAGGGCACTCTAGCGTTTCCGAGGCCACAAGATAATGAGAGACGCGCCTTTCAATAGCTCGTCTCCCATTTACACCGAAGATCTTTTGTCCCACCTCGGAAAGTTGAGCGCAATGCAATGATCATATAAGGCATTGCGCACAGTTGGCAGTTGGACATGCAATGTCCTAGATGTTGTTCCTGGCCATCTTCAGCACGTTGTGGCGCATCTAGGACATTGGGGCATGTCCGGGGCCACAAAATAATGAGAGACACGCCTTACACTGGCGCGTCTCCGATTTATGCCCAACATACGGCCAAAACAAAATCCGAGACGCGCCTTATGTTGAGCTCATCTCCGATTCATGCCGAAGATTTTTTTCCCACCTCAGAAAGCTGAGCACAATGCAACGATCATATAAGGCATTGCGCACAGTTGCCAGTTGGACACGCCGGAATGTCATGTATGTTGTTCCTGGCTTCGACAAACCGTGGCGCATTTAGGACACTCCAGGGTGTCCGGAGCATCAAAATAATGAGAGAATCGCCTTACATTCGCGCATCTCCCATTTACGACGAAATTTTTTGTCCATCACGTGCTCTCTCCCAACATTTTGCAAAAAAATTTAGCTGTCCCGTGCTCTCCCGACCTATAAACCGCAGATCCTAAGCACGCCACCGTCATCGACCCCGATCTTCGCGTCATCAGAGAGTTAAGCACGCTGGAGCACACTGTCTCGTCCTCTATCCCCGAGCACACTGCCGGCATCGACCCCTACCCCACCGTCAACCCCGACCTTCATCATCAGAGAGTTGAGCATGTTGAAGCACGCCGCCTCGTCCCCTGTCCCCAGAGCACGCCGCCGCCTCAACCCCGACCTCGGTTATCGGTATGAGCACGCCGCCACCTTCACATAAGTGGAAATGTTCTCCCTATCCCCAGAGCACACCGACCTACTGTCAAAAGAGAGTTGAGGAACTGCCACTCCGGCGCCTCTGCCAGCTCGTCCCGGAGCACCCCGCCGTGTCCCCTGTCCCCGGAGCATGCCGCCACCTCGACCCTACCCTCAGAGCGTGCATTCCAGTGATTTTATTGAATTTGAGGATGTCCAATGAAGGCTCATCATTAATGAAGTCATTGATCCAAAGGGAGAATTTTCATTATGGTATACATTCATCTTCCTTATTTATGTCCAATGTAGAAGTAATGTATTTCTTTAGACTATCAATGTATAATAAATTCTAATTCGCAAACCCTAGAAACTGCAGGAATTGTGGTTGACACTAGCATTTGCCATCCAAGTGAGTTTGATTTCTACCTCTGCAGCCATGCTGGAATCAAGGTACTTATGCGATAATTGGTATTCCTCTCGCGAGTTTTTGATAGCAGGCTCTCGGTACCCTACGTACCAGGTACCCCTTAATACCGCGAAGAATACAAGGGAGTTCTACCTGTCAGAGTTGAAGGACTCCTCAGGCCCCACATGTCACATTGCACCGGACCCGCTCCCCTCATATGGGTAGCTCCTAGGTCAACACGTGTAAAGGAAAACCGGAACTAACCTCCTAACAAAGGAAAGCTCCGGTGCCAACACGTGTACAACAGTCCTGAAGCTAACCCCCAGCAGAGAGGAGCTCTGGTGCTGACACGTGTACAGTAGCCTCGGACCTAACCTCTCATAAGGGAGAGCTCCAGAGCTTCCACGTGTGGAGCCTTCGGACCTTCATCGACGCGTACACTGGCAGATCTCCTTCAGCATGAGCCATCAAGCTTAATTAAAGCGGCAGTTACAAGATGTAATTATATGTCATTAATGTTGTATTAACGACACACGATCAAGAGCGCTGTTAATAGGGGTAACACAGCCATTAAGGCTCATTATCACATTATTAACCATGCTTAATACTCTTTAGACTGTGTATTAGACCATTAAATACGCCAGGGCCACATGTCGGGCCAGGCAAGTTTTGTAACGGTCAGTCCTTAGAACTATAATAGGGATGTACCGGACGAACTCAGGGGGGGGGGGGGCTATTCAACCTGATCCCAGCTGACCAGCTCGCAATACAGCAACACAAACCCCGTGGAGTAGGGTGTTACGCTCAGGCGGCCCGAACCACGTAAATCTCTAGTGTCATCATCTTGATCTTGATCTCTGTGTGCCCCAATCACAAAAGAACCTTCGCGGGCTGCTTCTTAGCGGATCCGGGGGAAGTGTCGTATCAAACACTTCGACACAGACTATAAAAGCATCAGTGGAATGTAAATTGTTTGTTTTTAGGGGACAAGCACACCAACTGAGTACCATGCCCTTTACCATGAGAACAATTTCTCTGTTGATGCCTTGCAGATGCTCACCAACTGCATATGCTACAAGTAAGCTCTGTTCTCCATTCACTAATAGTTCATGTGTTTATTACAATTGTATACCAATTTGTTCTTGTGTTTATTACAGTTGAATTTTAGGATGTCTCAGTCGGAGCATTAGAGGTTATGAAGGCTCATAGTCAATGAAGTCATTGATCGGGAGAATTTTCATTACAATATACATGATTAGATGATGACAGTTATGATGTATGTAATTAGTTACATTGTAATCAGGATGAACAGTCTTTGTTGTGTAATTAGTATACTTGATAACCACGATTGACACTTTGGTAATATTTGATTGGTCATTATAATTTAATGTGTGATAATTTTGGCTATATATATGTTCATGAACAATATGTTGCTGACGCTAATAATACGGCTGCCAAATCCTGGCTAGCTCCTAATAGTAGTGTCTGTAAACAATCCGCGACGAGCTGTAGCAGAGAGCGTCTCGAATAACCTACATAAAAGAGACAAGATTCAATAAAGTCCGTCTCACATAAGTTAATGAATCTGCGACATTTGATCACTCATCTTGATAACCAGAGACACAACTTATGATAACACTTCCAATTGGTCTGAACAGAGCAGCATAGGGCACAACAGCAGCAGGTCATCCGTACTGGAGAGCTCTGGGTTAAGCAACAGACACTGCCATAGAGAGCTGGATATCACACATAATTCAAAACACTGCAGACACTGGGATAAGGGTCCCCGATGGACCCAAGCCAAACACTAGCACCCGATGGACCCAGGTCAAACACTAGCACACGACCAATGGGAGCCAGACCGCCGGAGCACATGACACTGGCACACGGCTACTGAGAACCAGATCAAACATCTAAAACAAGAAATTAGATAACTTGGCGACCGATACATGGATGGAGGGTTGACACCACAGTGCATGTAACTAGAGATCAACGGAGGCGCTAGGCATGAGCTGCCACCTCCTCTGTTGCAAGCACATTTGCTGCCTCAGTTAGGGTATGGTTGTCCAGCCCAAGAGCTCCTCTGATTGCTGTGATAGCCTCCCGCGCCAGCGGAGTCTTGAACTTATCCTTGTACTTTGCAACTGCAGCGTCACCAGTGGGTTCAGCGGCGCCAGTGATGTCCATGACGCGCATCAGCCACTGCAGGGCGCGCTGGGAGATAAGAACCACCGAGGGACATGCTGCATGTCTGGCGCTCCGCCGTGTCGGCTCCGCCGATGCAGCTCGCTGCATGCGCCGCGTACCCTTGGCCGGCGGAAGGGGGCGTGGCCAGGATTTCCGGTGGCACCAGCGGAAAAAGCTTGCTGAGCATGTTGGCGTCGCGCCCTTCCACAGAAGTCAGCCCAAACGTGCGGCCTGGTGGTGAGTCAGCCCTTATGGAGACTGTGCGAGCTGTATGTTGACAGCCCTGGAGAACGTGGTCATTATTAGCAGTACGTGTAGTCGGTTATTAGCCTACCACTACTCCTATTATCTCAGCACTTTTGTATCATGTAAACGTGCTCTGTAAACCGACTGATATCCCAGGATCGGCAACGGACACGATCTGTATTGCGCCTATTTACAGGCCCCTGAATGAACACGATAGTCAGAGTCTCTACTGAATTCTTTCATGGTAATCAGAGCGGGATAACATCTTACATTCTTCTGCCCACCTCTCCACACCCTAACAATGGCAGATACAGTTTCCTCCGCTGCTAGCCCTACCTCCGGCGCCATGACTTCGTCTTCTACAAGTTCAGCAACATCAGGCTCTCTTTCACCGACCACCAACACAACAAGTCCCCTTGCTGCTGCTGCACAATCAGTTAATATCACCAGCCTCATCTCCGTCCGTCTCGACATGTTTTCAACATTCTATCGTCGCTGGAAGAGGCTTTTCCTGGTGGTCCTTGGGCGCTACAATCTGCGCCACCACGTCGACGGCACGGCGTCTCGCCACGACGACCCGGTGTGGATCCAAGAGGATCTCACCGTCCTTATGTGGCTGCACGCCACCCTCGCCGACGACCTGCTCGACTTTGTCATGGAGGATGACATCAAGGCCTTTGGTGTCTGGACAAAGATCGCATCATTCTTCCTCGGCAACAAGTCCAACCACGCCGTACAATTGGAGCAGGAGCTTCATGGCCTTGTTCAAGGTGATATGACTGCAGTTGCTTAATGTCATAAGTTAAAGACCTTGGCTGATTCTCTTGCAGACTGCGATCAGCCGATCTCTGATCGGGCTCTGGTGCACCAGCTCATACGTGGTCTGAATCCAAAGTTCCACGTCCTTCGGCAACTGCTTCCTGCTATGCCGATCTTTCCATCGTTCATGGAGTCTCGCGACCAACTCATCGTTGTCAAGAACACACTTCTCTCATCTGCAGCACCAAGCCAAGAAACCGCCTTACATTCTAGTGAGGCGCCGACAGATACCAACAACCTGCAGCACAACACTGCGACACAGTCGACACGCTTTGATGGTGATCGTGCACCATTCAACCAGTCCACTCGTGGACGTGGTCGCGGTGGCGGTCGCGGCCGTGGCCGTGGTCGTGGCGGTCGCGGCAACAACACCAACAACAATTGGCAACAGACTATGTTGCCATGGTTTGCGCCTTGGTTCTCTGGACAGCCTTGGCGCGCGCCTTGGACAGGCACCACTGGACCAGGCGTTCTTGGCTCTCGTCCTCCTTCTAGACAGGCCTATCATGCCAACATGACTCAGCCAACTACTCAGTTTGCACCAGCAGCACCACCAAATTTCGACACCACTGGACTACTACAAGCCTTGCATGCTATTTCTCAGCAGACTCCTACTGCACCCTCTGAATGGTATATGGATACAGGTGCTTCTGGGCATATGGCTTCAGACTCAGGTATTTTGTCCAACTATTCTCCATCTCTGCATAATTCCTCTACCATAATTGTTGGCAATGGATCTACTAAACCCATTCACGGCACAGGCACATCAACCATTTCCACTCCCCATGGTACTTTTTGGCTAAATATATAGAATTCTGCACATTCCTAATCTCATTAAAAACCTTATCTCCGTCAGACAATTTACAACTAACAATTGTTGTTCTATTGAGTTTGACCCTTTTGTCTTTTCAATTAAGGATCTCATCAGCAAAATTCAGATCATGAGGTGCAATAGTCAAGGAGAGCTATATCCTTTTCTTCATCAACAAAACTCCAACTCGGCCACAACACTTGCTGCTTCCACCAGTACACTCTGGCATCAGAGACTTGGCCACCCTGGTCACAAGAGTCTTGGGAGCATCCTTTCTGAATTTACAAGCTTCATCGACAATAAGCAAGACCACTTGTGTGATGCCTGTCAGCAAGGGCGACACACTCGTTTGCCTTTCTCACTTTCCTTGTCAGTTACTTATTTTCCTTTTCAAATTGTTCATTGTGACCTTTGGACGTCACCTGCTGAGAGCATAACTGGATTCAAATATTACATTGTACTCTTGGATGATTTTAGTCGTTATTTGTGGACTGTTCCACTTAGACAAAAGCTGATGCCTCTACCGCAATAATCCAGTTCTATTCTCTCATTCTTAATCAGTTTCATATTAGTATTCAGTCCTTACAATGCGATAATGGCAAGGATTTGATAATGCCCACCTTAGACCCTTTCTCACTGCACGAGGGGTCACTTATCGTTTTTCCTGCCCTTACACATCGGCTCAAAATGGCAAGGCAGAGCGATCACTTCGAACAATTAACAATATTATTCGTTGCCTTCTTTGTCAGGCAACCTTGCCTCCAAAATATTGGGTGGAAGCTCTTACTACAGCCACATACCTTCTTAATCGTCGACCTTCTCAACCTCTCAAGTTCTACAGTCCCTATCAGATCTTATTTGGCCAACCTCCAGACTACTCCTACTTAAGTGTTTTTCGGTGTCTTTGCTACCCAAACACCAGTGCCACAGCACCTCACAAGCTGGCTCCAAGGTCGACTAAATGTATCTTTCTCGGGTATCCTACCGAGCACAAAGGATACAATTGCACAAACCTTGTCACTAAGAAAGTTATTATATCTCGGCATGTAGTTTTTGATGAAAGAACCTTTCCTTATGCCGCGGCACATCAACCAGCTTCTCTGTCAGACAACATCCCAGCTTGTCCACACTTTGTTATAGTGCCTGGGCCACCTCCATCACAATCAGCACCTATCTCCCAAATTCAGGCAGACACTCCTTCCCTTTCTGTACCTTCAGACTGCACTTTCACACTTGCACCCTCTGGTAACCAGCAGCAAAATACACCTTCCTCGCATTCCTCTCTACACAGCAGATCATCTATTCCCACACCACCACCAAAACCTCCACGACATCACATGGCCACTAGAGGTAGCCTTGGGATATTTCTACCTAAAAAGATCCTTAACCTACACACGTCCACTACTGTCTCCCCACTCCCATCTAACTAAAAACAGCCCTGAAAGATCTAAACTGGCTAACTTCTTTGACTGAGGAATATAATGCATTGATGCAGAATAAAACTTGGACTCTTGTACCACAGCCTGCAGGTGTTAATGTTGTTACAGGGAAATGGATTTTCAAGCACAAATTGAACAAAAATGGGACTGTTGCAAGACACAAAGCAAGGTGGGTTAACCGAGGTTTCAGTCAAGAACAGGGTGTTGATTTTCAAGAGACATTCAGTCCAGTCATTAAACCTGCCACAATCAGGACTGTTCTTAGCATTGCAACTTCTGCTGATTGGCCAATCCATCAATTTGATGTTAAGAATGCATTTTTGCATGGTGAATTATCTGAGACTGTATTTTGTGCTCAACCTTCAGGCTTTGTGGATCCTAGAAAGCCAGATCATGTCTGCAAATTGAACAAGGCTCTTTATGGGTTGAAGCAAGCTCCAAGAACTTGGTTCCTTCGGTTTACCAGGTTTCTGACTTCTATTGGCTTTACTGCATCCAAAGCAGATAACTCTTTATTCATACTCCATGACCATCAGCATACTGCATATGTTCTTTTATATGTCGATGACATCATCTTGACTGCTAGCTCTGAATTCCTACTACACAAGGTCACCTCTCAACTCTGCAGTGAGTTTTCAATGACGGACCTTGGACCACTGAATCATTTCCTTGGCATAAGAGTTTACAGATTTGCACAAGGCCTCTTTCTTGATCAGGAACAATATGCTTTGGAAATTCTGGACCGGGCAAACATGACTCAGTGCAATCCTGTTACAACACCTACTGACCTCAAGACCAAGCTTTCAGCAACTGATGGTCCTCTTCTGAAACAGCCAACTGGGTACAGAAGCCTTGCCGGAGCATTACAATTTTAACATTGACTCGTCCCGATATCACATATGCAGTGCAACATGCTTGCTTATTCATGCACGCCCCAAGAGAACCACACATGGCTCTGCTCAAAAAGATCCTCCGGTATGTGAAAGGGACACTAACACATGGTCTGCGTTTTCACAAGTCTCCCTCTACAGACCTTATCGCTTATTCGGATGCCAATTGGGCCGGGTGTCCAGACACCCGGCGCTCCACATCTGGGTTCTGTATTTACTACGGCGATAATCTCATATCCTGGTCATCAAAGAGACAAACTACAGTGTCACGTTCGAGCGCCGAAGCTGAATATCGGGGGGTCGCAAATGCAGTTTCAGAAATGACTTGGCTGCGACAACTACTTGCTGACCTTCGTCGTCCTCTGAAGAAGTCTTATGTGGTCTTTGGTGACAACATAAGCGCAATCTACCTGTCTACAAATCCGGTACAACACCAGAGGACAAAACACATAGAGATCGATATTCATTTTGTTCGCGGCAAAGTTGCCTTGGGAGACATCAAAGTTCAGCATGTTCCTTCAGCTCATCAATTTGCAGATATTTTTACAAAAGGGCTATCCTCAGCGTTATTTCATTCATTCAGAGACAGTCTGAACGTGCAATCACGTACAGACTGAGGGGGTATTAGTAGTACGTGTAGTCGGTTGTTAGCCTACCACTACTCCCATTATCTCAGCACTTTTGTATCATGTAAACGTGCTCTGTAAACCGACCGATATCTCAGGATCGGCAACGGACACGATCTGTACTGCGCCTATTTACAGGCCCCTGAATGAACACGATAGCCAGAGTCTCTGCTGAATTCTTTCAGTCATCGAGCGTTGCATGATGTTGTAGTTGCTGGGTCTCGGCCTGGCCATTAGTCGGCCCATGTGCCTGCACCACGGAGGAGTCAGCCCCAGCAGCGGTCAACCCACCGGCCAGCAGGAGCGAGCCGCGATGAATTGCATGTGACTCGGGCGGCTCCACATCCTCAAACGGTGCAGCACGTCCTGTGCCGCGTAGCCCCCCTGCAGCAGCACGCCCCCACCCCGACAGGTCCTCTAGCATTGGGTCTTGACTAGCAGCTTGGAGGAAGTCCACCACCTCCCTTTCTATCTCGCACAGTAGCAGTGAAGCGTCAGTCACCATTCGAGGCTCTGGAAGCCAGGTTGCAGGCGCCAGATTATCAGCCTTGTCTGGTTCACCGCCCTTGGTCGCCATAGGGTTAGGACAGCGTGCCTCCTCTAGAACTTGAGGGGCGAGGCTGAAGTACCCACCCTTCTTCGCCCAGGATTTGCCTTTTGAGCGCGTGAGCAAGCGCCAGCACACCCCTGTAGCGCCAAAATGGGAGCACGTAAGCGAGCTCCCGCATCCCTGCAGCCTCGATGATCCCGTGATGTCAGTTGGGGCCCCCCTTGTTCCCATGGTGAGCTGCCAAGGAAGCATTGTATCTTCCGCTGATCGGTGGGCCACCAATCCTTGAGAAACAACCTCCCTGACCGTGATGTCCCTCGAAGCCCGGAGGTGGAGGATGGTCATCGTTGTCGTTCCTTCGACTAGGCCCTCCAAGAGATGGAGGACGACATATCTCCAGATGACGCGAGGGTGCAGCAAATGCACGAGCCGCGTCTGGAACACCGGGAATCCAGGTGAACCGATGATAGCGTGGCCCTCCCTCGTCATGATTGTTGGAGGAAACCGAAGATAAATGACCACTATCATCCAAGGAAGAAGAGTTTGGACGGGCAGGGGTGAAGTCATGAAGATGGTCAAGATGTATAAGAATGTCAACCTTGTATCCTTCGGCAAGGTGACGATCTTGACGCATGGAAGGAGATTGGGGTCGGCCATCCATCCGACAAAGTGAAACTCCTCCGCACCAGTCGGCGTGAAGGTGGTGTGGTCCATGTGATCAGAGAAGTACATGTCATCGAGTAAACAGCGGAAGATATTCAACCACAAATTTCACTCGGAAAAGCCAGGCGGTGCTTTGGGAAGTAGCATCCACACTCCAGGGGGAGGCATGGAAATCAGTGTTTCCGGCGAAGACGCCGCCCATTTGAAGGACCCTGTCCCACTGATCAGCATGGTCAAGTCGCGCGATGAAGGTGTTGGGGTCATGGCGGGCCACAGAGACGTTACATAGTAGGATGTGGATTTGCTGGTTAATGGCGTGTCACACATCACCCAGCCCAGCGTCGTGACAACCTCCGACTGCCCTAGGGAGCTTAACGTGACAACGAAGGCGCAAAACCTCAGCCGCCATCGACCCACTGATCAGGACAGAGGCCCGGCCGTGGAACGACCTCCTCTCGAGATGCCCCACAATTCGAGCTCTCGCCCAGCCCTCCATTGCCATGCCCTCGCTCGGTGGGGTCGATCGTTGCCGAAGAGCGTCCCAGAATGATAGCCCAGGGTGAATCTGACTGTTCCCACCGGAAGCGGTCAAGAGAGGCTAGGCGGCTCTTGATAGTGGACTTGATGGACAGTAAACGAGGGTGGATTTCGCGCTGACCGTCGGAGCTAAGTGGTTGTGAGTGCAGGCGGGATGTATGCCCACTGTGGAGGTAGGAGACACACCTAGGAGGCTCCCGACACTGGATGACGAAGTGATCTGTTGCAAGGCACCGATAACAGTGTCCCCTGAGGGCCTTTTTAAGCTCGCCCCCGAAATGTCAAGACAATCGGCCACCCCAGTGAGGCCGAAGAGGTAGTGGCCGATGGTACCCATTCCAGTAAACTGTGGAAGGGTACCCAGACCCAAGAAACTCATGGCGCAAGACGTATTGTTGTACGCCTCTTGCATCGTAAGGAGGCGCTGCTCGGTGTTGGACCTCTCGGGGGAGCTGCAGCACAGTTTCTTGCACAGTGGCTCCCTCGGCGGGCTTGGTGGCGGAAGGTCGGTCATGGTGGTGGTGGGAAGTCGGCGCGGAGAAGATCAAGAAGAAGAAAGGGATTAAAAATGTGCGACGCGCTTGCGGAGAACTCATGGGAGATGGTGCATCTTAAATAAGGTCTGCACGGAGTCGACGATGGAGCTGGTTTCCCGCCCATTGATGGAACAATGGGATGCATCGATATCACCTCGGGGAAATGAAAGGTCGTGCACGCTGGTCGCATACGTCTCTGCACCATCACTGCTGAAATTAATTTCTCTACAGTCCTCGTGTCGTGCGTCTCTCTTTCAATAATGGAAGACACGCTTTCATATAGCGCGTCTCGCACGTCTCACTTTAGTCTCTCTCGTCTCGCATTTATCTCACTCGTCTCTTCGCCTCCGGTGTCCTTTACTAGGATCAATGCTCCTTTACTAATCGACCAACTCCAGTGCGATCACCACCTCTGTTCGCCATCGTCGTAGTCATCGTCATTGCCGTCCTCATCATTGTCGTCACTGTTCATGGCTGAGTTAGATATCAGCTTGGCGCGTAGGCGACTAAAGGAGGAGCGCTTGGTGTGGTGCAAGAACCATCCCATGTATGTACGTATGGCACCGGTCACATGATTTTATATATGTAGCTCTGCAATGGACTGATGAACTTAACTATTTGTTTTTCATATTTTCAATTTATCTACGTAGGGTTTCTCTACGAAGCCTGAATTGGAAAATTTATTGAAGTGGCAGTGCATCGTCCCTGATAAAGAAGGGGTAAGTCATGAAGAACAAGCACAATCATATGAGTTTAACCATCGTCCTCTTATTAATAAATTTCCTTTGTAGACTGATTGAGAAGGTGGTTACTACCCCATGACAATCTCCTTCTCGAAGGACTATCCGCTGGTGCCTCCAAGATGTGCCTTTCCACGTAGTTTCTTCCACCCAAATATCCATCGCTCAGGAGCACTCTGCATTGGGATTATTGATCAAGAGACTGTAAGATAGACTTATTTTTCTCATGTAATTAGTAATTGTTGCCGAACTTATTTGAACTTGTTTCTTATGTTGCTTAAATTGATATTCGGTAGGGGTGGTTGACTGGTTTTAAAATCAAAACTATACAAGTTAAAGTTCAGCGTTTGCTTCATCAGCCACATGCGCCCCGATGTTGAAAATGATTGTTATAATATACTTATCAAGGTTAGACAATTTGTGTTAGTAACCAACATAGGTTATTCATTCCTTATTCGACATTTGTTAATTTGAGGAATGTCAATATTTTCATGATCCAGGGGAATATAAGAGACGTGTTCAGGAGCAAGTTGGACTGTACATTTTACATTGATCGATGGGAGCTTTAGGGATAAGTTTAGATTCAAAATTAGTTTAGAGGACACGCAATGTGTATGAACAATGAAATTCATTGAGTTGCAAATTATCTCTGAATTGCAATTTCATTGCGTTTGTTTATCCCTGAATTCCAATTATATCCCTTAATTACAATGTCATTGTGTTTGCTTATCACTGCAACGGATACTCACGATAACGTGTGAGTGGCAACGGACGCTCACAATGTCGTGCGAGTGGCAATAGGGAGACGAGTGCATGAGAGACACACTTTAAAAAGGAGCGTCCCTGATTTCTCAGATCCAGCAAAAGGGAGACGCGCTTACTCGGGCGCGTCTTAGATTAGTTCCAAAGATTTTTTGTCCCACCTCGGAAATCTGATCACATTGCAACTATCATATAAGTCATTGAGCACACTTTCCAGTTGGACAAGTCCACATGTGAAAGCTGTTGTTTCGCGGGAGCAACAGCTTTCACATGCGGCTTGCCCGTTCGGTCACAAAATAATGCAAGACGTGCGTTATGTATGGTCGTCTCCGATTCTTGACGCTCGTGTCAGATGAGCTAATGCGAGACGTGCCTTACCCGGGCCCGTCGCCGATTCATGCGAAGATCTTTTGTGCCACACCGGAAAGAAGAGTGCGTTGCAACAACATATAAGGCATTGCACGCGCACAGTTGTCCATCGGACACGCGCGTATTCAAAATGCACACCGTGGTGCATCTTTGCATACCGTGTACCCATTCTGGCCACAAAATAATGCAATACACGCATTTTATACGTCCGTCTCCAACTTTTGACCAATTTTTAGCTCGCGCGGGCTCTGGCGAACATTTTTGCGCTCTCTCCCAGCCTTTTGGCGAAAAATTTTAGCTCCTGCACGCTTTCTCAACCTACAAACTGCAGCTCCCTGAGCACGCTGTTGTCGTCTCTCTTTCTCAACTCACTCTTCATCCTTGTCGTGTTGCCGCCATCGACCCCTACCCCGCCATCAACCCGACCTTCGTCATCAGAGAGTTGAGCGCGTTGGAGCACGCCGCCTCATCCCCTGTTCCCGGAGCACGCTGTTGCCTCGACCCCGACCTCGGTAATTGGTATGAGCATGCCGCCACCTTCACATAAGTGGAAATGTTCTCGCTTTCCATGGAGCATGCCGGCCTGCTGTCATTACAGAGTTGAGGAACCGACACTCCGGCACCTCCGCCAGCTTGTCTTGAAGCACGCCGCCGCCTCGTCCCATGTCCCCAGAGCACGTTGCCGCCGCAACCCTGCCCTCAGAGCATGCATTCCAGTGATTTTATTAAATTTGAGGATGTCCAATGAAGGCTCATCATTAATGACGTCATTGATCCAAAGGGAGAATTTTCATTACGGTATACATTCATCTTCCTTGTTTATGTCCAATGCAGAAGTAATATATTTGTTTGGACTATCAATGTATAATGAATTCTGATTCGCAAACCCTTGAAACTGCAGGCACTGTGGTTGACACTAGCATTTGCCATCCCAGTGAGTTTGATTTCTACCTCTGCAGCCATGCTGGAATCAAGTTACCTATGCAATAATTGGTGTTTCTCTCACGAGTTTTTGATATCAGGCTATAAAAGCATCAGTGGAATGTAAATTGTTTGTTTTTTCATGGGACAAGGACACCAGCTCAGTACCATGTCCTTTACCATGCGAACAATTTCTCTGTTGATGTCTTGCAGATGCTCACCAACTGCCAGTGCTACAAGTAATATAGGTTCTCTATTCACTAATAGTTCTTTTGTTTATTACAAGTGTATACCAATTTGTTCCTATGCCTTATGTGACTGGTTAAGCGAATGTGACTGCAATTTGATAATGTTCTATATGACTTCTGTGATTTCATTGAATTTGAGGATGTCTCAGTCGGAGAATTAGAGGCTATGAAGGCTCACCATTAATGAAGTCATTGATCGAGAGAATTTTCATTACGGTATACAGGACTAGATGATGACAGTTATGATGTGAGTAATTAGTTACATTGTAATTAGGATGAACACTTTGTTAATGTTTGATTGATAAGTATAATTTAAGGTGTGATCTTTTTTTATATACATATGTTCATGTATGTGTATGTTGGTGACACTAGCGATTAGGCTACCAAATCCTGGCTAGCTCCAGTATGGAGCCGGTAATCAGGATAATCAGGGGGCACCTAATAGGAGACTCTGCCTGTAAACAATCCGCGATGAGCTGTAACAGAGAATGTCTCGGATTACCTAAATAAAGGAGACAAGCTTCCATAAAGCATGTCTCATATCAGGAAACAAATCTGCGATGGGCTACAATCAAGCACGTCTCGGATCTGCCAATAAATCTGCGACGGGCTTTGTTAGTGCTTGTCTCGCATGTATGCTGATGGGCGACGCGCATGACAAACGTCTCCAATGACCCCGTAAACGACGTCTGTTATGACACAAAGAAAGGACAAACGCTTCCTTTGAGCATGTCTTGCACTTAGGATGATCGACGACGCGACAGTCGCACGTCTCTGATGACAATGTAATGTGAGACGCGACGACGTAGACGCACAATTTGTTTGTCTTCCTTCTTTGTTGGGGCTCGTCTCGGATGAGCCTTTCTTACGTAGTGGCTTATGCTTAGCCTTTACTCGTTCACATGTGTCACATAGGGCAACATATTCGGCTATGTCCCTCTTCATGACATCCCACCAATAGCGAGTTTTCAGGTCCTGGTACATCTTCGTATATCTGAGATGAATGGAATAGGGCGTTTCATGTTCCTCCTTTAATATTGTGTCGCAGATGCGCTTCACGTTAGGCACATAAATCCACTTTCCCAACCATAGCGTGCCATTGTCATCTTCGTCAAACCTCCATTCTCTTCCGTCTTGAATTATTTCCTTGATCTTCTGGATTTCTCGATCCATCGGTTGACCTTCCCGTATCTCTTGTTCTAGTGTCGAATTTAACTCCATCACTCCCATTTCATTTATGAACCCAAGATGCAACCGTTCAAACTCCTTGCATAGCTCGGGTGGTAACTCCCAGAGCGTGAGCTGGTGACATGTTCCCTTTGGACTCGAGGCATCCACTACTACATTGGCTTTCCCCGGGTGGTAGTTGATCCCTACATCAGAATCTTTGATAAGCTCCAACCATCGGTGTTGCCTCAAATTCAGATCCGTTTGTGTGAATATGTGTACTTGAGGCTCTTGTGATCCGTGTAAATCTCACATCGGTGACCAAAAACATAGTGTCTCCATATCTTCAAGGCGTGCACCACGGCTACAAGTTCAAGGTCGTGTGTAGGATAATTCAACTCATGTTTCTTTAGTTGCCTCGATGCATAAGTTACCACTTGGCCTACTTGCATGAGCACGCATCCGAGTCCTTGCCTGAGGCATCACAATATATATCAAAGCACTTGCTCATGTCTGACAGTACTAACACCGGTGTGGTTGTCAACCTCTTTTTTAACTTCTCAAAGCTATTCTGACAAGCTTGAGTCCATTGGAATGTCATCCCTTTCATTAGTAATCCAGTCATGGGCTTTGCTATTTTGGAGAAATCCTTGATGAATCGGCGGTAATATCCAGCCATTGCAAGGAAGCTCCGAATTTCCTTCACATTTTGTGGCGGCTCCCAATTTAGCACATCTCTCACTTTCCCCGGGTTGACCGATACTCCTCCTCTGAAGATGATATGGCCTAAGAATGATACTTCCCTTAACAAGAATTGACACTTGCTGAACTTGGCATACAACTGGTGTTCCCGTAGTTTCTGCAATGTAAGCTTCAAGTGCTCCTCATGTTCTTCCTTGCTTCTTGAGTATCTCATAGTATCATCAATGAACACTAGAATGAACTTATACAGATACTCCATGAAGAC
Source organism: Tuctoria greenei (assembly GCA_036927565.1). Taxonomy (NCBI): domain Eukaryota; kingdom Viridiplantae; phylum Streptophyta; class Magnoliopsida; order Poales; family Poaceae; genus Tuctoria; species Tuctoria greenei. The sequence continues at coordinate 162,606,765 of JAYESD010000002.1, read as the reverse complement.
CTTATCCATAAAATACATAAAGTATGTCGGCGTGTTCATCAATCCAAATGACATAACGGTGTACTCATAGGATCCATATCATGTTTGAAAAGCCGTTTTGGGTATATCCGATGGTCTAATCTTCATTTGGAAGTATCCTGATCGTAGGTCGATCTTGGAGAAAGTACAGGCACCCTTCATTTCGTCGAACAAATCCTCTAAACGGGGCAGCGAGTACTTTTTCTTGATCGTCACTTTACTGAGAGACTATAGTCCACACACATCCTCTAGGTTCCATCCTTCTTATCTAGGAAGAGCATTGGTGCTCCCCATGGTAATGAGCTTTGGCGTATAAAACTTTTCTCTAGCTGCTCTTGAATTTGCTTCTTGAGCTCTACTAATTCCATAGGAGGCATCCTATACGGCCTCTTAGCTATAGGTGCAGTTCCGGGTATTAAATCAATGGCAAATTCTATGTCACGATCAGACAACATACCTGGCAACTCATCCTGAAACACATCTAGGTACTCGTGAATAATCGGGATGATTTCCAATGTCACACCTTCCACGTGATTCAGCATTGCCTTCTCTGCTGCAGGTTGGGCTGCCTCAACTTCGATGCGAGTACTGTGTTTGCTTGTCAACTGCACAATCCTCTTGGCGCATTGAATCACTTCATTATACTTGCTCAGCTAGTCCATTCCAAGTATTATATCTATTCCTTGGGAGTCCAGAACAATGAGGTTTGCGAGAAAGTCTACCCCCCTTATTTTAATGCTTACTTTCGGACATACGATATTTGTCCTCATCTCTCCACCAGGATAATTTACCGTCACAGTTTGATTCATATGAGATATAGGCAGATTATACGTTGCAACATACTTTGATGAGATGAATGAATGAGATGCTCCAGAATCAAATAAAATAGTTGCGGGGTTGGAGTTTGCAAGGAACATACCAATCACGACGTAATCAGCTTGCTGGGCTTCCTCAGTGGAGACATGATTCACATTGCCACGAGCAAAATTCTGTTATCCACGGTTGCCTTGTGGTGCTCCTCCTTTCAGCCATGGGTAGTTTGGCCTTGGTGCAATGTTCATTGGTCCATAGCTTCTTTTGGGGCAGTGACTTGCAAAGTGCCCGACCTCTCCACACACATAGCATGTCTTGCTGCCCATAACACCAGGAAAGCTTGGGCACAGCTGATTCTGAACATTAGTTTCCATGTTGGGACGTGGTGCGGGTGGCACAAGATAGCGAGGTGCTTGCATGGCGGGGCATTGCTGTGGTGGCTGATTTGAGCATGGTGGATAAGCAGCGCGGTTGCAGGAGCATATGGGTGGTAGTATGGAGCAGTTGGTGGTGCATAGCGGGGGCGTACATTGCTTCCTCGCGGCTGTCCCTGGTATGGCAACTTTCTCTTGTTATCTTGTTCCATCTCACGAACTTTGTTCTCAACAAAAATAGCCTTGTCCACAAGCTTCTAGAAGTTTAGATAATAACCATTAAGCAGCTGAACTTGAATCTCATTCTTTAGACCCCTCATGAACAAGTATTGTTTCCTGTTGTTTGTGTTAACATCTTCTGGAGCATACCTTGACAATTGTGTGAACTTGTTAAAGTACTCATTCATGCTCATCTTCCCTTGCCTCAGAACCACAAATTCTTGTCTTTTTAGTATCATGAAACCTTCAGGAACTTAGTGAGAACAAAAGCTCATCTTAAATTCAGCCCAAGTCATTGCCTCTTGATTAGCATGAGCGTTGCAAAGTGCTTCCCACTAGTCCGCAACTGCTCCAACTAATTGATGTGGTGCAAAGAGAACCTTCTCTCGATCACTCGATCACTGCATTGGACAATAGCTAGTTTCTTCTCAACAGAATTTAGCCAATCATTAGCTTCCATAGGATCATTAGCTTGAGCAAAGGTAGGTGGCCTAGTTCTAATAAACTCTCCCAATCTGTTGTCAGGCGATGGTGGCGGTAGTGAGGTGGTGGTGGCGGTGCAGCAACATAATGGAGATTGTTGTTGTTTGCTTGCATCTGACCCAAAGTTTGCATCATAGTTTGCATGAGTTGATTCTGCATCGCCATCAAGCACTCGAGGTTGCTTGCATCAGCCCCAATGTTAATGTTCTAAGGAACTTCCATGTTGTCATCATCACCCTCGTGTGTTCTGCTAGTTCCAGCACCACGTGTGTTCCTTTGTTTGCAGGTAGTGTATACCCTCGGCATCTGTGAGAGAGGAGAGGATGAGATAGAGTTCAGATTTGAGAGAATGATTCCCCAACTATATGCATCAAGGTATATGACACTAAACGATCCTTTATTAATATAAACCTATAGGAGGATGTGGAAAAATGCTGAAGCATCCCACAACTCTCTACTATATGCGGATGTGGACATTTGCCGAGGCGTCCAACAACTCGCAACCAAGCACACAAGCACAAGCAAATACCATATAGAATTCAGCACACCACACTACTTAAAGCTAATACAATCTAAGCATTCTTATTGCAAGTTACTCATATGGAACTTAAATTCCTAATTGTGAGGCGGTGGGGGCGTCCTTGGCTGCGCGGATCTGATGGGGTTGCGCCATGGTGATGTAGGTGACCAAATTGACTTGGGTGACCAAGGTTCTCCTCTTTCCTCACATTTCTTCATCTCCATGCTGGTTTCCAAACGAGCTAGCTCCTTGTGAAGGTAGTGGATCTATCCTTGTGCGGTTGCATAGCGATTGCTCATGTCTAGTAGTGCTTTTTAAGACCTATCCACCACTAGCAAGTTAGTTGTAGCTTCTTGTGGTCCAATTATCTTCCCTGTACCACTCTCCCGCTGAGGGTGCAGCTTAAATGTGGTATCCTCAAGCTCAAAGCGGCGTGTATGGCACAAACTTGTGAGTGCTTCCCACGCAGCATCATCTGTAGCATCCTTTTGAGTAGACCTCTAGGTGGGAGCATAGTGGCGTGAGACCACTTTGTTGGTGTAGGATCGAAGAGCACATGAAAAGCTACCAGAGGGGGGGTGAATGGTAGATTTAAAAATCTTACGCAGCGGAAACAATTAAACCCCAACCCCTTTGGCAGAAAAACGATCTATTAAAGAAATCGTGTGTGAGACTAATCTAAACGTGTTTCACCATGACAAAAGTGATAGATATCAGAGAGAATCAAGTCACGAAGACAACACAAGAAGAATCACTCAAATCCGTCGAGAAAACTCAAGTTATGATCGAAAGATCGAACAAAGGTCAATCTGTCCTACCCGAGAAAAAACAATTCTGGAACACTGTGAATCATATACCACAAATCCAATGACTGTGAAATTTTTATAGATGATAGATAATCAAGTTGTGAAGACAACCCAAAAAGAATCACGTCAATTGGATCTGTAAAACTCGAGTTATGAAAAAACCACCAACAAAAGTTAGTGCTGTCCAGAAACTCGACGAGTAAAACTTGTCTGGAACAAGTCGGACAAACAAGGAACAAAAGTTCCTTCAAATTACGAATTTTATTCAATAGAAAACAAGAGGTACAACTCCAAAATCGTGCACCACGAGCTCTGGTCTCCCTTGCTTATATAACCAGCTCGAAAGCCAACTCAACTCAGATCAGGAACCTAATCCTACTCTGTTCACGAGTCGTAACTTTCCATAACTGCTTAGGATTCTTCTATACGAAGATAGAAGCAATCTTAAGACTTCTAAACACCTTAGGAACGTATCACAAATTCCTAAAGAACTCAAATTCGTGACCCACACGAAATCCTATCATAACCAACTCAAATCTTTCCATATTTGAGTCAAACCCAACTTAGCCGCAGCCTGAGTCTATAACGTAGTCGGTTGGACCTTTCCGACCAACTTTTTACGTCCACATCTCTTCATCACGTCTCGGAACCATGTAGCCACGTCCATGCACTCCTTGCACACGTGCAAACATTTTCCAATGATGTCCATAATACCTTCACATGCATTGTTCTTGATTAAATCATGCTGCACAACCTCCTGATCAGCTCAACCACAATTCCTTCTGAATTTGGTTGTTGGAACCTCATCTCCTCCCTGAGACTAGTCCAATGGATCCTATCACCAGCCATGTCTTGAACTCAAGCAACACCTGCACATGAATAAACAACCAATCCATACGAGCCCAAGTCCTCGACTTGACTCAAGTTAGTTCCGAACACAACACCTTACGTGAGAACCTCACATAAGCATGTCACAAAACCACAGTAACACGATATCATCTATGTCAATCGAAAATGCACCAAATACTTAGCAAATGAATACTAAGCAATCTTTCCAACAATGTAAAGCTAGTACGAAACATTGCAAATAAAAAACAGAAGCATTGCGGTCAAGTTCTGGATCTTGCCAGAGCAACCCGGACCTTGAGCCGGAGCTAACAAAAGCTAGTAGAACCTAGCGCCGGAACTTACCAAAACTAGTCAGAACTAGTAAACCCAAAATCCGGAGCTAGAAAAATCAACTCGGAGCTTAGCAAAAATGCGCCGGAGCTATCAAAGACATGTCGGAGCTAAAGACAAAACTCACCAGAGCTAACCAAAACTAGTCGGATCTTAATAAAAAGGTGTTTTGATGATAATCAAAACTTTTATCATCAAAGCAAGTGTATTCACTACAAGCCAATGTATTCAGCACACATAGGTCTTACAATCTCCCCCTTGATGAATGCATTGGCAACACCATTTAAAATCCGAACATTGGCTTATTCACATAAAAGTTTTGAAGGAAATTTCTCCCCCTTTGTAAATCAAAAGTAAAATGAGAAGAAAATCCAAAAATTATCCCATATTATCTCTCCCCCTTTATTATCTCTCCTTATGCACATATTCTCTTTCTCTTCATGCTTATCTTTCCCCCTTTGACAATGTATTCAGCAAGTCATGAGCATATAAACAAATTATCTCTCCAACTTTAGTTGTTATGAGCATATTATAACATATATAAACAAAGCTCATCCAAGTCATACTATCAAGTACCTTACATTATCAAATCAATGAAATACATAAAGTAGTGTAAGCCATGCTAGAGATCAAATGTAATTTTCAATTTAAGCAAGTCATGATCTCACAAACTTAACTATTTCAAAACCTGAAAGCATAACACTAGTTGCTACATTTTATTATTTTTCAAAGCATAAATTTAGATCATATGATATTTGCAAGAGATTATATGCGCATCTGCCTTATTCTAACCAACCAAGCCAAGCCTATGTCATTTGACAATCAGAAGCTTAAGGACATGGTTTTAGTCATACACAACTTCTTCCAAGTTCATATCTAAGTGCAATGATAAGCCATCTCAAAAGATGAAGTGCGATGCATGCATATTCTCTTGATCTTTTCTCAATTTATATTTGTTCATAAAAACTCAACATGTGAGTTGATTACTTGATTAATTCTTAATGATTAAAAGCACTTGTGAACATGTAACAAGTTCAAAACAGCAAGAAAGTTCGACCATGACTAGTTTTAGTGTAAGTAATTATTCCAATTACTAGACATGGCAAAAACTACAACATGTATAACACGAGTAATGTAGAAAGAACTTTCAGCATGTAAAAGGAATCACAAAGACATATATGTATGAAATACTATGCTCATATTATTTTAATTTCAGATTCACACATAGACTTCCCAAGTTTCAAAACTCCCCCTCAATTTAAGCCATGAGGATGCATAACCCCTATTTCACTAAGAATGTAACAAAAACGAGTGAAATCCAAAGGTTTTGTAAAAATGTCAGCCAATTGTTGTTTGGTATCTACATGGTGAAGCACAATGTTTCCTTTTTCCACATTATCTCAGAGAAAGTGATACCTAATGTCAATGTGCTTAGTTTTAGAATGTTGCACGGAGTTTTTAGCAATGCAAATGGCACTAGTGTTATCACAAAAAAAGTAGAACACTATCTAGATCAACCCCATAGTCCTTGAGTGTTTGAACAATCCAAAGAATTTGTGAGCAAGCACTAGCAGCAGCTACATATTCAGATTCGGCTGTGGATTGTGCAACTGAATTTTGTTTTCTAGAGGACCAAGCAACAAGTGAATTACCAAGAAAATAAAAAGCGCCGGAAGTACTTTTCCTATAAATCCTACAACCTCCAAAATCAGCATCGGAAAAAGCTTTCAAAGTAACGGTTGAGGAAGAAGGAAGAAAAATGCCAAATTCTTGAGTTCCATGTAAGTGCATTAGATATGTCAATTTGGGAGATGAAAGTCACATCTATTCGTGAATCTACTGTCATGAGTTCACTTACTTTAGATGTGCTATATTCCAAGTTAAAAACTCAAGAAATTGATATAATCTCACGTAAAAACCCCAACAAGTCTATTGCTTTTGTTTCTCAACGTGACATGCCTAGCTCCAGCCAATCTTCATCTTGTGGTACACTTGCTTTGTTGTCCTCTCTAACCCTTGAACAGATTGAGGAGTTGCCAGAGGAGGAGCTAGCACTTCTCTCTACGAGGTTCTCAAAAGCATTGCAAAATGTGAGAACTAGAAGGAGAGGAAGCTCCGGGCCTCAACGATGTTTCGAATATGGTAAGACAGGACACTTTCGTACAGATTTTCCTAACCTTTTAGGTCCTACCTCCCAGAAGAAAAACAATCAAGGATAAAGCACTCCTCAAGAAACGATAAGAAGAAAAAGAAGGGCTTTACAGGTCGCCAACTGGTGAACAGTTTTATCTCAGCACTCCAGGAACTTGGCTCAAGCGATGAGGACATTGGAAGTGATGAAGATAAAGATGATTTGACAAACTTTTGATTCATGGCGGGCAAGTCAAGATCAAGTATGGAGGAGGCAGAACACAACAGCGACAATGAAGAGGTATGTCCTACTTGCGAAGAAATGTGTGATGCTATTTCTCGTTCCACTGTTATTGTTAAGAAAAGGACAAAAGTTGAGGGACAATGCTGTTAAAATTGAGTCACTAGAATCTGAAATTAATCGTTTGAAATCCTTGATTCTTAGTGATGATTCTTGTTCCTTATGTGACTTAATATATGAACAATTGTCCTCCCTAAGAAGTGCACATACCTCCACACTTGATAAACTTGAACTTAAAATTGAAAAGAACAAAAAGCTTGCTGCACTTAATATTGGAAACTTAAAATATGCTTCTTGTTCTACAATTGATTTGCATTGTTCTAGTTGTGATGATCTTGATAAGAAACTGCAAGATGCTATGAATGAAATCTCTATATTGAACAATGCTTTACGTTGTCATGAAGTTAAATATTGTTCCAATTGCAAATTAAAAGGAAAAACTTCATGTGAAAATTGCCTTGATCTGTCCAATAAACTTGATAACATGCATAAGACATTTGAACGGTTTTGTAATGGGAATAAGAACCTAAACTTGCTGTTGAATTCATTCAAGTCTTTCTATGATAAAACTGATTTAGGTTTTGATTCTCATGCTCATGCTAAGGCACATCCACCTAAAAGTGTAAAGTCGTTAGGAAGTGGTTTGATTCAAACAGTTCCTAAACAAAAAGAAGTGGTTTTCAAATCTGCAGGAGTATTGTCTCACTCGGTTTCATATAAAAATGGTGTTTGCTCATCCAGACATGAACACAAAGTTAAATTTCATTGTACCTACTGTGGTAGAGATGGTCATGTCATATATTTTTGTTATAGACTAGCTAAACAATAGAAAAGGGAAAGAATGGTTGCTAGATCTCATAACTTTCATGCAAAATTTGCTGCACATATTGAACCGAATGTACAACCTGCTGTTTTGAGTCAAAAACATTCAAAGTTTACCTCCGGACCTTCTGTTTTTGCCTCCGGAGCTACAGATTTTTGTGCTACACAAGTAACACCTTATAGGTCAGTAGTTAAGAATAAAAAATCTCAAACTTTGACTCATAAACCTGCTATTTTGTCTCAGCTTTCGCGTGTTTTTCCTGCTGCACGTCGCGTGACTCAGTACTGGATTCCTAAATGCCTTTTGACTAACCCCAGTATTGAGTCATCGACATATTGTGCTTCTATGTAGGTTACACGTTTGAGGAAGGAGAACATTTGGATTGTGGATTCAGGTTGCTCACGCCACATGACCGGTAACAAAGATTGGTTCTCCTCCCTCTATTTTGTGTCACGTGTAGAGAATGTTACTTTTTCCGATAATTCTTCAACTCCTATAATTGCTAAGGGTTTGGTTAGAGTAAATGATCACTACACTTTGGCACTTGTCAAAAATTTGAAATACAACTTGCTTTCTGTTGCACAATTGCTAGATGAAAATCTATAAATTATTTTCAATAAAAACTGCTGCAAAGTTGTAGGTTCAAATAGTGAGCTTATTTTTAACATGTCTCGGTTTGGAAGAGTTTTTAAAGCTGATTTTGATATGTCTTCCTCTAAGCATAGGTGTGTAGTTGATAATGATTCGAAGGACATATATTTTTAGCATCGTAGACTTGGTCACGTAGGCTTTGATCACCTAACACGTGTTAGTGATCTTGATCGCATACGTGGGCTGCCTAAGCTTAAAGGGGACAAAGAAATTGTGTGCTCTTCTTGTAGACATGCTAAGATGGTTGCAGGTTCACATACTCCTCTCACAATGATCATGACAACTGAACCATGTCAACTTTTGCATCTTGACACCGTAGGACCTTCTCGTGTTCAATCCTTCGGAGGTAAATGGTATGTACTTGTTATTGTTGATGATTATTCTAGATACTCTTGGGTTTACTTTATGGCATCTAAGAATGATGTTTTTAGTCACTTTAGAACTTTATTTCTTAGATTATCAATTATTACCCAGGATCTTTAAAAGCAATTAGAAGTGATAATGGAACTGAATTTAAAAAATAATCTTTTGATCACTTTTGTGCTGAAAATAGAATAGATCATCAATTTTCTTCACCATATGTACCTCAACAAAATGGTGTTGTAGAAAGAAAGAACAAAACCTTAGTTGAGATGACTAGGACTATGCTTGATGAATATCAAACTCCTAGGAAATTTTGGGCTGATGCGTTAGCAACCGCTTGTTATGTCTCAAATCGTGTTTTCTTGTGTGCTAAGCTAGGTAAAACACCATATGAGCTCCGGTTTCGACATAGGCCTAGTGTTACACACTTTCGGGTCTTTGGTTGCAAATGCTTTGTTAAGAAACATGGTAATCTTGATAAATTTGAACCTAGATCCATTGATGGCATGTTTCTTGGTTATCCATCTCATACTAGAGGCTATCGTGTGCTTTTAATTGACACTAACAAAATTGTAGAGACTTGTGAAGTGTCTTTTGATGAAGCTAGCCCAGGTACTAGCTTAAACATTGCAGGTCCAGATCCATATCCGCAGGGGGGAGCATTTTCGTTGAAGATGAGGAAGAATTGGAGCTGCTGCCCGAAAATTCAGCAGCTAAAGACTTGTTCAGCTCCGGATGTTAATTCTCAACCAGCACCGACAACCATCAATGCTGATTCAAATCATCCTCAAGTCACAAGCTCATCGATTTTTGATGAACATGAAGAAGAAGAAGCTTGTGAGACATCTGTTCCCCTACGGTTTTACAAAGATCATCCCCCACAACAGATGATTGGAGGCTTGCACGAACGAGTCACACAGTCCAGGTTTTGCGATCCAAACTCTTATGCTCATTATGCTTTTGTTGCTTCTTTGAACCCGAACATATATCACACGCACTCACTAATGAATCTTGGATTATTGCCATGCAAGAAGAGTTAGAAAATTTTAAAAGAAATAATGTTTGGAAACTTGTAGCTCCACCTCAAGGTCACACTTTAATTGGAACTAAATGGGTATTTAAAAATAAACAAAGTGAGGATGGGGTTGTGGTTAGGAATAAGGCTAGGTTGGTCGCTCAAGGTTTCACTCAAATTGAAGGTCTAGATTTTGATGAAACATTTGCTCCTGTTGCTAGATTAGAAGCCATAAGAGTTTTGCTAGCTTTTGCTGCATCAAATGGTTTTAAGCTATATCAAATGGATGTTAAAAGTTCTTTTCTTAATGGCTACATAGATGAGGAGGTTTATGTGAAACAGCCACCGGGTTTTGAAAATTCAGATTTTTCTAATCATGTTTACAAACTGTCCAAAGCTTTGTACGGTCTCAAACAAGCCCCCAGAGCATAGTATGATAGGTTAAAAACATTCTTACTTGAAAAAGGGTTTACCATGGGCAAGGTTGATAAAACTCTTTTTGTGCTTAAGCATGGCAATGACTCATTATTCGTTCAAGTGTATGTGGATGATATTATCTTTGGTTGTGCTTCTCATGATCTTGTGTCCAATTTTTTAGCAATGATGAGTTCCGAATTTGAAATGAGTATGATGGGTGAACTCACTTACTTTTTGTGGCTGCAAATCAATCAAACTAATGAGGGTACCTTTGTGCATCAAACGAAGTATACAAAAGATCTCCTAAGGCGCTTCAACATGGACAAAAGCAAATCTCTTCAGACACCAATGGGAACAGCAACAACATTTGGACTTGATGAAGATGGTGAACCCGTGGATCAAAAAGAATATAGAAGCGTGATCGGATCACTTTTGTACCTCACGGCATCAAGACCAGACATACAATTCAGTGTATGTCTTTGTGCACGGTTTCAAGCCTCCCCACGTGCTTCACATCGTCAAGCCGTCAAAAGGATTCTCAGGTACTAGCAATTGCCTAGCATTTTCAGCATCTGAAAAATTAACATTGACACTACGCAAGTTGCTGAGAATCTTATTAAAGCGAGCGAAAAGGTCATCAATAGACTCACCGGGTTGCATCTCGAAGCGCATGTATTCTTTATTGAACATGTCTTGCCTTACCTCTTTGATCGTGTAGGATCCTTCGTGGTAGTCACAAAGTGCTTTCCACACATCGTATGCAGATCGGAGATGTGCAACACGGTCGAAGTCGCTTTGTGTTAATCCTTGTATGATCAAGTTTCAAGCCTTGTTGTTGTTGTCGGCATGTCTCGGATTTGTAGATGTAAATTGATCGTTTGATGACACTTTCTAAGGCTTGTATACCTTCTCCCATATTGCAAAGCCTTGTGTCAGGATGAAAGCCTCCATGCGTGCCTTCCAAATCTGAAAATCAATACCAGCGAACACACAAGGTTTGGCAGAGCACTTCTCCATGATGATTAGTCAAAAGCATGCACAAATCACAAATATTAGAGCACCGTGGCTCTGATACCAATTGTAGGATCGAAGAGCACGTGAAAGGCTACCATAGGGGGGTGAATGGTAGATTTAAAAATCTTACGCAGCGGAAACAATTAAACCCCAACCCCTTTGGCAGAAAAATGATCTGTTAAATAAATCATGTGTGAGACTAATATAAACGTGTTTCACCATGACAAAAGTGATATACATCAGAGAGAATCAAGTCACGAAGACAACACAAGAAGAATCACTCAAATCCGTCGAGAAAAACTCAAGTTATGATCGAAAGATCGAACAAAGGTCAATCTGTCCTACACGAGAAAAAACAGTTCTGGAACACTGCAAAGAAACTCGTGTAGATCATAGACCGCAAATCCAATGACCGTGAAATTTTGAAAGATGATAGATAATCAAGTTTTGAAGACAACTCGAAAAGAATCATGTCAATTGGATCTGTAAAACTCGAGTTATGATAAAACCACCGACGAAAGGTAGTGCTGTCCAGAAACTCGATGAGTAAAACTTGTCTGGAACAAGTCTGACGAACAAGGCACAAAAGTTCCTTCAAACTACAAATTATATTCAATAGAACACAACAGGAACAGCCCCAAAGTCGTGCACCACGAGTTCTGGGCTCCCTTGCTTATATAACCAGCTCAAAAGCCAACTCAACTCAGATCAGGAACTTAATCCTACACTGTTCACGAATCGTAACTTTCCATAACTGCTTAGGATTCTTCTATACGCATATAGAAGCAATCTTAAGACTTCCAAACACCTTAGAAATGTATCCCACATTCCTAAACAACTCAAATTTGTGACCCACACGAAATCCTATCATAACCAACTCAAATCTTTCCATATTTGAGTCAAATCTTTCCATATTTCACTTCTCAGAACCATGTAGCCACGTCAATGCACTCCTTGCACACGTGCAAACATTTTCCAATGACGTCCATGATACCTTCACATGAATTGTTCTTGATTCAATCATGATGCGCAACCTCCTAATCAGCTCAACCACAATTCCTCCTGAATTTGGTTATTGGAACATCATCTCCTCCCTGAGACTAGTCCAACGGATCCCATCACCAGACATGTCTTGAACTCAAGCAACACCTGCACATGAATAAACAACCAATCCATACGAGCCCAAGTCCTCGACTTGACTCAAGTTAGTTCCGAACACAACACCTTACGTGAGAACATCACATAAGCATGTTGCAAAACCACAGTAACACGATATCATCTATGTCAATCAAAAACGCACCAAAGACTTAGCAAATGAATACTAAGCAATCTTTCCGACAATGTAAAGCAAGTACGAAACATTACAAATGAAAAACCGAAGCATTGCGGTCAAGTTTCGGACCTTGCCAGACCAACCCGGACCTTGAGCCGGAGCTAACAAAAGCTAGTAGAACCTAGCGCCGGAACTTACCAAAACTAGTCGAAACTAGTAAACCCAAAAGCCGGAGCTAGAAAAACAACTCGGAGCTTAGCAATAACGCGCCGAAGCTATCAAAGACATGTCGGAGCTAAAGACAAAACTCACCGGAGCTAACCAAAACTAGTCGGATCTTAATAAAAAGGTGTTTTGGTGATAATCAAAACTTTTATCGTTAAAGCAATTGTATTCACTACGAGCCAATGTATTCAGCACACATAGGTCTTACAGTTGGTGAAGAAAATGACAACTTCAGCATGCCATTCATCACGTCTGGGACGAGGGACTTTCTTCATGAAGTAATCCACACACATGCCATGGGAATGGAGGAAATCATTAGTTCCAGCGATGTGTGTCCTCCTTCGGCTCCGGTAGTCCGAAACTCCTCAACTTGGCAGAACTCTGGGCTGTTATGTCCATTCTCGTTCGCACCAAATTGTGTCTCCCCTTCATGTTCACCTCTGTTTTCCTCTTCTTGTGGGGATGGTGCGTAGTACTCCTCCTCATAAGATTCATCTTCCATATCATCTTCATACGGCTCAAGCTCCTCCGGATCCTCCTCCATAGTACTTGACTGATCAGCCTCCTCCACTTGAATCGGATCGTCGAGAATCTTGATGGGGTTACTCGCACATCCAAGGCGCAACGGATCAGCGCAAGGTTGTGCTTCACTCTCAGTGATTGTTCTATAGAAAACAATAGTACATTAGAGGAGAGAGTAATATAATAAAATTCTGAAAACTGCAGCAGCCAACACAATAGGAAAAGGAGCGTTGCGGCTGTCCAAAAGAAACGAAAAGAGAGGGAAAATGCAGCAGCTAGCAAAATAAGTTTACCTGCGCATAAAAGCAGCAAAAACATGAACTTTACACAAAATATGATTGGTAATTAAAGCAGCAAGCGCAATAAGATGTAGCTGAAATCGCATTGAAGATGCAGCAGCAATCGGCACATTACAGTGGCTGAAACGACAAAATCAAAACAGCAGCAAGAATTTTCAAAAATAGCATATTAGAGGAGTGTTCCTATGTGCTCTAGAGTGTTCATTCTACCTAGGTTTGCATCCTACGGTTAACCTGGCTCTGATACCAATTTGTGATACCCGGTTCCAAATATGAATCAAGTATGGCGTATATGTGTGTTGAGGAGATTCATCATACATACATGTGTCGGTACCCTGGGCACTGTATACCCCTTGAGATTGCAAAGACCTCAAAGAAATGTCATCTACTTGATTTGAAGACCTTCTGGGGCCCACATGTCAGACATAACCGGACCCGCTTCCCCAACATGGTTAGTCCCAGGGTCGCCACGTGTACCATCAAACCGGAGCTACCGCCCACAAGGGGGAAGCTCCGGGCTATGTACCATAACAGCACCCCCGGACCTAACCCCAGACCGAGGGAAGCTCCAGAACTGACACGTGTCTGGTGGCACCGGACCTATCTGTTCCCCACAGTATGCTCCGGAGCGGCCAGATGTCCAACCGTCGGATCTTCAGCCTCAAACCTCTGGAAGACTCCACGAAGGCTCCGGATCTTCAAAAGGGGATCAAAGACTTCAAGACCCAATTAAGCATCATTAATACTATATTAATGACACATGATCGGATGACCTTAATTACCAGTAACGGTGCTGTCAAAGCCCGTAACTCGGCCATTAAGGATAATTAAGCGCATCAATTGTGTATCAATATTAGTAACCGCCGAGGCCACATGTCGGGCCAGGCCAACTTGTAACGGTCTGTCCTTGTACTATAAAAGGACAGGCCATAGCACACGCGCTCACTCTACGCTCACTAGACTGATCTGACCTGCTCTGATCTGATCTTTGAGTCCATACATCAATACAACACTAACACACCCCGTGGAGTAGGGTATTACGCACAGGCGGCCCGAACCATGTAAACCTTCGTGTCTCCTGTTCATTTTAAATTTCACCTTCTTGAATCTCTGTGCGCCCACACCGAACTTCAAACTCCGCAAACACTTTAGTAGTGTCCAGAGATCTGCCGGATCAAAACCACCGACAGTTGGCACGCCAGGTAGGGGCGCCTGAGATTTCAAGAATGGTGAACTCAGCTGCTGGATCATCCAATGGTCATCCTGCTGTTCAAGTTGCTGGGGGCAATCCCTCCAATATGCAGCCACCAGCAGGAACCTCAGTGCCAGCAGGAGTCACACTTCCACCACCGCCGCCTCCACCAGCAAATCAAGCTAGGCAGCGCGATGGTGCACCGGCGTCAATCACTGCATCGGCAAATCATGACAACCCGGAACACGCGCTCCATGCATCACATGCTCTCCTTCAGCGCCCACCACCTCCAGACGCATCCCGGGATGCAATGGAGCAGTGGAGGGCCGATGTGGAACACTTGGTTGCAGCAGCAGTCGACCGCATCAGCAACCAGGGTCCTCCTCCTTCAGGACGGGCCCCATCGCAGCGACGGACCTTGTCTGGCAGACTTGGTCTGCACGTTTCCAACAACAGGAGACGTGCTGCATCACAGCAAGTGACGTCTTTGCCCTCCGGGGCGCGACGCGCTCACACGGTATCAAGGCTTTCAACTCATGACCTTCGGGCGGAGCTTGATCGCCGATACCATCAACAAGACGGCCAAGTCCATATCGAGCGTGCTCGTGAAAGACGAGAAACTCAGGACATTCCTGCTCCTGAAGGAGTCGGAGGAGGCTGTTCAGCCCTGGCCATGCATCTGCGTATGGTCAGGTGGCCACTGAAATTCCGGCCTCACCTGCCAAAGAAGTTTGACGGGACCGTTAATCCTATCGAATATCTTCAGATTTACTCCACTGCTATTCTGGCAGCTGGAGGAAATGAGATCGTAATGGCCAATTATTTTCCAGTGGCTTTAACTCGGACCGCCTGGTCCTAGTTTATGAGCCTTCCACCCAACTCCATCAGCAGTTGGGAGGAGTTGTGCCGGCAGTTCACCGCCAACTTCGGGAGTTCATACACCCGACCAAGCACCGAGCTGGACCTTTTTGCAGTCGTGCAAAAAGGGGGAGAATCCTTGCGATCATTCATCCAGAGATTCTCTAAGGTATGAAACACTATCCCTTCTATCTCTAGCGCTTCTATCATTGTGGCATTTAGACAGGGCGTACGGGATAAGAAGATGTTGGAGAAACTGGCGATCAAGGAGATCACCAGTTTCACAGAACTCTTCAGCTTGGCTGACAAATGTGCCAGAGCTGCGGAGGGCCATGAAATGCACTCCAAACCACCTCCAGATGATTACAAAAAATCCTCCAAAGGGGAAGCCACAACCTCCAAGAGTGGCAAGAAGAAGAAAAAGACCAACGGCAAGAAGAAGCCATCGGCTGGAGCATCTAATGCTGCAGCTGCTGCAGCTCCGGGTGGCCGGGGGCCACGCCCCGAGAAGCAACCTCGACCGTCTTCTGAAGACGGTGGCAAACCCAAGGTGTGTTGTCCAATTCATAAGACGGACGGCCACAGTTTGGAAGACTGCCGGGAGGTCCAAAACCTTGCCGAGCGCTACAACAAGCGCCGGGAAGAAGTTCCTTTCTGACAGAGGGAAGGAAAACAAAAAGTTGACGAAGCTCCGACTGAAGAGGAGTTAGGTTTTCAGGATCCCAAAAAGGTCCTGAAGACCGTCTACACCTCCGTCGACGACGATTCTGACGTCTCTAACAACGAGCGTAAGAAGACCATGAACACCATTTTTGGTGGATCATGGGACATCACCTCCCGTCGCGTCATCAAGACAATGCGTCGGGACATGACCGCTGTAGCTCCCACAGCCAAGGCGGAGCCTCATCGGAAGTGGATGGACACGACCATCACTTTTGATGCTTCGGACTGCCCTCGAAGCATGGTCGGAGCAGGCCAGTTACCTTTGATGGTATCTCCTACCATCAATAACATTCAGCTCCACCATGTTATGGTAGACGGAGGTTCGGGGCTGAACCTCATAAGCTTCGAAGCTTTTACCAAGCTTCAGCTCCGACCTTCGGACCTTCATCCCTCCCGACCTTTCACCGGAGTAGGTCCGGGAGCCATGACCCCACTTGGTGCTATTACCCTCCCCGTTACCTTCGGGACCCGGGAGAAGTATCGCACCGAGAAGTTGGTCTTTGACGTTGCTCAGATCAACTTACCCTTCAATTCCATCTTGGGTAGGCCTGCCTTGTACAAATTCATGGCAGCTGCTCATTATGGCTACCTGGTGTTAAAGATGCTAACACCAGTAGGCGTTCTCCGAATCCACAGAGATCGCACTGCCGGAGTAACTGCTCTGGAAGAACTCCATGCACTTACTACGGCGCAAGAGGACGACTCCAGACAAGAGCAAGCTCCAAAACCCCCAAGCATTCGTCAGCGAGGCTCGACTTCTGCACCTCGTGTGCAGCCAAGCGGCGACAACGACATTCCTGTCAAAGTCGTCCAAATCGGTTCCGATGCCGCTCAGACCACCCGTATATCGGGGGGATTGAATGACAAATAGGAACTCGCGCTCATTGCTTTCCTCCGGGCTAATGTCGACGTGTTTGCCTGGCAACCGTCACAAATGCCTGGGATCCCCAGGGAAGTGATTGAGCAAAATCTGAAGATCTACCCTGACACCCGGCCCAAGCACCAGAAGCCTCAGAAGCAATCCGTGGAGCAACAGAACTTCATTCGACAAGAAGTGAAGAAGTTGCTCGAAGCTGGATTCATCCGAGAAGTCTTCCATCCAAAATGGCTGGCAAACCCAGTCGTTGTGCCCAAGGCTAGTGGGAATCTTCGGATGTGTATTGACTACACAACACTAAATAAGGCATGTCCAAAAGATCTATTCCCACTACCTAGAATAGATCAGATAGTGGATTCCACCTCCGGGTGTGAATTACTGTGTTTCCTAGACGCATATTCTGGGTACCATCAAATCAGAATGTCTAGGGAAGATGAAGAGCATACCTCTTTTATCACAGTAGATGGATTGTACTGTTATACAACCATGCCATTTGGTCTCAAGAATGCAGCTTCAACCTTTGTACGAGCTATGTACAAAACTTTTTAAGAACTCATTAGAGACATAGTGGAAGTGTACGTCGATGACATCGTGGTCAAGGTCAAGAAAAATGAGTCCCTCCTTGACACCTTGCAGGCTGTCTTCGACAAGCTACGGGTCACACGCACAAAGCTAAACCCAGACAAGTGTGTCTTCGGGGTTAGCTCCGGAAAACTTCTTGGTTTCCCGGTAAGTCATCGGGGCATAGAAGCTAATCCGGCGAAGATCAAAGCCATTGAAGACATGCGGCCACCAGCCCGCATCAAGGATGTCCAAAAGCTAACTGGATGTCTAGCAGCCCTCAGCCGGTTCATTTCAAGACTGGCGGAACGGGCACTTCCCTTCTTCAAGTTATTGAGGAAGTCCGGACCATTCCAATGGTCTGAAGAAGCAGAAAAGGCATTCCAGGAGCTAAAACAGTTCCTCACCACCCTACCAACTCTCGTAGCTCCAAACCCTGGTGAGCCTTTGCTGCTTTACATTTCAGCAACTGACGAAGTCGTCAGTATGGTCCTGGTTGCGGAGAGACCAGAACTATCCCATACTCAGGAATTCAGACCCCTCCGGGAGGGTCCGGAGGTTCCTGAAAGCGAGTCTGGGTCCCAACTCCCAGACTTGAGTCCATAAGAAGTTACTTCAGAAGACTCAGACCCATCCGGGAGGGTCCAGGTCACTTCTGAAGAAGCTCCAGGTCCCTCCAGCCAGGACCCGGAGATCCCCAAAGAAGGTCCGGATCCCTCAGGGAGGATCCGGGTCAATGAAGAGGAAGCTCCGGGCCCCTCCGGGAGGGTCCGGACCATCCAGCGCCCAGTGTACTTCATCAGTGAAGTACTTCATGATGCCAAGACTCGATACCTAGAGGTGCATAAGCTGCTCTATGCAGTTATCATCGCCTCCAGGAAGCTTCGCCATTACTTTCAAGCTCACAAGATTTCAGTGGTGACTTCTTACCCACTTCGAGCAATCTTGCATAATCCCGATTCAACTGGGAATATTGCAAAGTCGGCAGCGGAATTGGCCGAATTCGATCTCTAATTCATTCCAAGGCAAGCAATCAAGAGTCAAGCATTGGCGGATTTCGTGGCGGAATGGACTCCCTCTCCATCAAACCCTGGGGGCCCCAGTGAGCAGAAGCCGAAACACAAGGCTCCGGTCTTCACCGAGCCTCACTGGACCCTCAACTTCGACAGCTCCATTCAAAAGCAGGGGGCCGGAGCTGGGATCCTTCTCCTCACACCAACCGGGGAGAAGGTAAAGTACATGGTACACCTTGACTTCAAGGCGACCAACAACATGGCGGAGTACGAAGCACTCATCTACGGACTAAGGGTGGCACTGTCATACGGTGTCAAGCAACTGCTGGTCAAGGGAGATTCACAGCTCATCATTAAACAAGTGAAGGGTGAATGCTCCTGCAACAATCTCCAGTTAGCTGCTTACCTACTTGAAGTCCAGAGGCTTCAGAAGGACTTTGAAGTCCTAGACCTCCACCATGTCCAGCGTGCCCACGACGCTGAAGCCGACGAACTCTCAACGAAAGCGTCAACCGGAGCTCCAGCTCCAAACGGAACTTTTGTCCGGAGGTTGTCAAAACCCACAGCTCAGCCTGCCGAACTGAGCGAAGGGGGCGAGATCAGCATCCCGAAGCTGACGGTCCCGATGGCCCTGTTACCATGGCAGCCATCAAGGGTCGTAGGTGCTGCCGGAAGCTCCGAGCAACCCAGCACGCAAGACTCAAATGCTCAAGTTAGCTCCGATGCATGGATCTCGGAGATCCGGAGCTACTTGAAAGACAACATCCTTCCTGACGATGATGTATCCGCTGACCGGATAGTCAGATTGGCTAAAAGATACACGGTTGTAGAAGGGGATCTCTACCGGCGCGGTGCCAACGGCGTCCTAATGCGGTGCATCACAAGGGAAGAAGGTTGCGAGCTCCTCGCAGAAATCCATGGAGGCGAGTGTGGGGACCACGCGTCTTCCCGCACGCTGGTCGGTAAAGCCTTCCGGCATGGCTTCTACTGGCCTACAGCACTCCAGGATGCAACTGAGCTGGTGAAGAAATGCAAAGCATGTCAATTCATGCAAAGCAAATTCACACACCGGCTCAGCCTCTACAAATGATACCTCCTACATGGCCCTTCGTTGTGTGGGGGATGGACATCTTGGGACCTTTCCCAAGAGCCGTCGGAGGTTACAAGTTCCTGTACGTCGCCATTGACAAGTTCACCAAGTGGCCGGAAGCAACTCCAGTTGTGACAATAAACAAGCAATCTGCTATCAACTTTTGGCAGTCCATTGTATGCAGATTTGGAGTCCCAAACAAAATCATTACTGATAACGGGACCCAATTCACAAGCTCTGCATTTCAAGGATATTGCGAAGACCTCGGCATTCAAGTTTGCTACGCCTCCGTAGCTCACCCGGCAAGCAATGGCCAGGACGAGAGAGCAAATGCTGAAATCCTGAAAGGACTCAAAACACGCACCTATGAGCGCTTGAAAACACATGGAGCCAACTAGATTGAAGAGCTTTTGCCTACTCTATGGGCCAACAGGACAACTCCAAACCGGTCAACTAGAGAGACACCCTTCTTCCTAGTGTACGGAGCTGAAGCAATCCTTCCTCCGGAAATCACCTTGGGGTCACTCCGGGTCCGGACCTTCGACGAAGCCACGCAGGACCAGCTCCGGCGTGAAGACCTAGACCTCCTTGAGGAGGGAAGGTGCCAAGCAGCTGTTCGGAATGCCCGATAACACCAAGCCCTTTGGCGCTATCATCAGTGGCATGTACACAACCGACAGCTCGAGGAAGGCGATCTGGTGCTACGGAGAATACAATCCAGAGAAGGGTTAAACAAACTCTCCCCCAGCTGGGAGGGACCCTTCCGAGTGATTAAAGTATCCTGTCCCGGAAGCGTTCGCTTGGCTACCGAGGATGGGACACCTCTCCCAAATCCTTGGAATATTGAGCACCTCCGTAAGTTCTACACTTAATATCACGGAGGTGAGTCTGTAGTAACTTGAAAAGTGTATGTTATAGAGTCATTGTACGAAGTCGGGTAGTTCCTCTGGGAGAACAGCCGGACCTTTCCCGGAAGGTCCGCAAAGTTCACGCAACACTTGTCACAGTCTCAGGACTAAAAGTGTGGCTAGCTACCCTGGGTCAAACCAGAAATGAAACACGCTTAGCCTGGTTCCGTACCCTAAGAGTGTACTTGTTTCCCCTGTACCCCGGACCTATAATGAAAGACATCTTCATGTGAAACAGACTCCACGTGCATTTACTTTGTACAGGCTCAACATTTTTTATTTTTCTCTTTCTTGTCTATAACCAAGTTGTGCAATTCTTAAGAAATTTTAGTTTGACCAGTTCATGTACAATTCGAGCTGTATTGTCGATTCTTTTGGATTCAAATATTTTTCATGGCCCACTCGCCTGAATGCCGCCAAGCCAATCTAGGGTCGGAGTGTGCTATCGACTTAGCCTGGTCAAGCACCCTAAGTAAGCCACTCTACCTACACCCCGGCAGGCCGAAGTAAGGCGGGTCCAAGTACAATTGGATCTGAAAGAAAGATGGCAACGCATTCGGTTGTATTCAGAATTGTGTTTGACCTAAAACTTTCTTGGGAATCGTAAGCCGCGACGAAGTTATAGGCAAGGAGCGAATTTTACTATTTTTCTTGGCTTCAGTGTGCAGAAAAATAAAGAATCCACATTGATGGAGAAAAGCCGGAGCTAACAAAGTTCCGACTCCCCCTAGGTGGCTTGTAATCGATGTTAAACATTGAAAACGAACATCACCGGAGCAACCAAGCTCCGGTAAAGCTAGGGGGGCCAGCCATCGAAGCAGAATAAAAGATGGTGAGAAGACCCCACAAGCGGAGTCTGCTGCCGACAAACTATGCGTTGGCAAAGGTCACTGCCGGAGCTACTAAGCTTCGACACCCCGGAGGGTTAGCTATCGATGCTCTGCGCGTTGATAGGGACTATTGTTGGAGCTACTTAGCTCCGACGGTAGTCAATGCCGGAGCTTCTGAGCTCCGATAACCTCAGGGGGCCTTCACTATCGAAGACTTCGGACCTACACTCTACAAGTTCGAAGAAAACGAGTCTTCAACATAACACAATATCCTCTTGGTACATGTTCACAATCAAATTGTGTACATCTACCAGGGGGCCAAGTGAAGACAAAAGTGTTGAAGACAAAAATTAAATTCATTAACAAATTGTGGATTTCATTCATCTGGAGACAAGGGATTACAAAATTGGGGAAGAAAAAGAGAGAATACAAGTGGGAGCTACAGGGATGGTCCTAGATCCTATGGAAGAACTGGGCGACCTTCTGAGCAACCTCCGACACGTTGGCTCGAGTGGCTTCACCTTCTCCTTCGACGGTACCTTCAAGCACCGGGTCCAGAGGAAATTGGGGATCCCGGCTGGTGTAGCACGTAAGCACATACTCTGCGACGTTCTTCGCCAGGGACTGCCCCTCAACCTCCAACTGGTCCGCGATGATGTCACCCACCTTGGAGAGTTTGCTACCCGCCGAGCTCAATGCCTGCAATGCCAGGTCCGGCTCTGGCTCCGGATCATCCGAACGCACGGGACTGAAGCCCATCGGTGTTAGCGCGTAGTTGGCTTTGCTCAGGAACTCCCAAACCTGTAAGGAGTCCGCAGCCCTCAAGCCCTTCAGTTCTTCCAAGGATCTTTTGGCCGCCGCCAGTTCAGAATTCTCACGAGCAAGGCGCTCAACCTCTTTGGCATTTTGCTGAATCTTTTTAGCAACCTGCTTCTCGAGTTTTCCGACCTCCTCCTCCCGGAGGTAGATCTTGTTCCGGCGGTCAACCAGGTCCTTCTCCCTGCCCCTAACTTTCTTCTCCCTGGCAGCGATGGCACACTATTGCTAGTAGAGTCCCTGCCCTCGCACCTAGGCCTTCTCCTCCTGCTCCACGCAACGCTCCTCCAATTTCTTGGCGCATTCCTCGAGGCCCTTGTCAGCCAGAGCCACCTTTTCGGCGAGCTCCTCCTCCCTCTTCAAGACGTCATCCCGAAGCTCTAGGAGTTTTTGCTCTTCATCTTCGAGCCTCTTCTCCCTCTCCTCAAGTGCCTCCCGGCGCTTGATGAGAGTAGTGTTAATGGCTTCAAGCCTTTCTTGGCAATCATCAGCCACACTATTAGCTGCCTTGGTCTGCTCATAAATGGCCCCGGATTGAGCATCGAGGGCATGAGTCAAGCTCTCCCTATCATCCAACAATTTGCCCCAGTATTCCAGGCGAACCTTCTCCTGCTTGATCCACTCCTTGTCATCTGCCAGCCTCGACTGCGCCAGCTTGGTCTCGAAGTAGAGCCGATTACGCCACCGCCTAAGGGTTTGGCGCTCCTCTTCAAGAGCCTTGCTGTCGTGGTAGAACGCCAGCTGGACTTGACGCAGACTGGAGCAAGCGTTGTCAATGGACAACGACAGGGGAATAGGGTCCGGACCTGCTGGGGTCTCCTCCGTTGGTTCCAGCGGATTCTCGCTTACAAAAAGTGGGTCCCACTCGATAAGAGTGGTCCCCTGAGCCTCCACAGCACTAGGACCGTCCTCTGGGATAGCCTTAGTCGCCACCGAGGAGGGTCCCGCAGAAGAAGTTCCGACCTCCGGAAGTGGTTCCGAAGGCGCTGCCGCCAGGTCTTCATTTGCCCCCTCAGGCAGGGGGCCAGCGACTTCATCTGGGCACCCTGGCCCAGCAGCAGGCACCTCCGCCATCATCACTTTTGGAGCAGGGGCAACTTCTGGCTCCGGCCTGGACTCCTCCTCCGCTGGTGGCTCGGATGTTGGCACCTCGACCACCATGGGTTCGAGTGCTGATGCTTCCGCAACAACTGGCTCTGAGGCCAGAGCTTCAACCTCAACCGGATCAGGTGCCGGAAGGTCTTCAACCGCAACCAGCTCTGCAGCCGGAGCTTCAGTGGCAACCAGATCTGAGGCCAGAGCTTCGGAGGTAGCCGGCCCAACCTCCGGCTCAACCGCCGGGGCTTCGACAATTTTCGGCTCTGGGGCCAGAATCACTGCTTCCTCTGGCTCAACAGCCGGAGCTTCCGACATCTCAGCATCAAGACCCGGGGCTTCCACCTCTGGGACAGGTGTCGCTGGCGCATCTTCTCTCCCGTGGTCCGGCGCTACCACGGGAGTCTTGGGAGATGAGTCGAGGTCCATGACCACGACAGCTGGCACCGGAGTTGACGCAGCTTCAGCCACCACTTGGGGTGGCACCGGGACAGGAGTAGAAGCCTCCGCCCTCACAGCTTTAGTCACTGTGGCTGAGGGTGAAGCCTCACTCCTCTTCTTGGGGACGCTGCAGATGATGGATGAAGAAACTTAAAAAACAATTACTACAACAAAACAACTGTCTGAGGTAAAGATTAAAAATTACCTCAGAAGGCTTCCGCACCAGCTTGCACGGAATCTCTTTCCCGGGTGTTCTAGGCTGACCATAGCCGCCGCCGGCGCGGTAGCTCCGGAAGCCCCCCAGAACTTGTTGCAGCTGCAGGCATTTAATTAGTCGAGGCCCCCCTCGACCGGGAAGGACCTCCGGACCCAGAGGCCTCAACTGGCCCTGGTGCTGGAGTCACATGCCCGGAGCTAGCACCCCAGGAAGACGCTGATGCAGGTACAGCTGCCGCAGTTGTAGAAGACCTCCCCCTCCAGGGAGAAGGAGCTGATGCAGAGGATGCAGGCCTGACGGACCTTCCGTTGGCATGCTTCAGCTTGCTCTTCTGGCTCGAGGGTTCGTCCACCGGCTCCTTGCCGACGACTTCGGACCTTGGCTTCGGGGCAGGGTCGGAGTCACCTTCAGAAGCCCCAGGGATCACTACCCTGGAAGTCGATCTTCTCTCGACGACACCTAGGTCGTCAAGCACCGGCATCATCTGTCGGAGCTCCCTGCTGAACTCTACTTCCACGTTCAGAGGGAGGAAAGCTGGTGGTGGGGTCAAGTCATCACCCTCAACGTCGATGTCGTGTTGGAACTTCTTGAGATGAAACTCCAAGGTCGCCCCCTCCATGTTGGACTTCAGTCCGGTCACGACCCGGCCGTCGTCCATCACACTGTTGAGGGCCCAAGCGAGTTTTTCTCTCCTCTTCAGCGGTGCCCACCTGTTGACCAGGAAATTCCCAAATACCGCCTAAGGAGTCAATCCTCCCTCCACACACTGACGGATCCTGGTCAGAGCAGGGTTGAAGGCATCCGACAACACCGGAGCTTCACTCCAGACTACAGCGTCAATGTTGGGGAGGCCTTCGGGCAGCTCCAGCTTCTCATGATCCTCCACCCGGATGACTATCCAGTCCTTCTTCCAATCATCCCACTTTCTAGAGGGAAACGACCGGAGATACTTGAATGGGCACTTCTTGTGCTTCACGAAGTAGTAGAAGCCAAGGTACTCATTACTCCTACCGGTGGTATGGATGGTGAAGAAGGTCCGGAAAAGCTCAATGCAGGGGGGATGCCCACCCACATTTCACAGAAGTGGACGAAGACAAACACTAGAAGAATGGAGTGGGGGCCAAGGTGGTACAGCTGCAGACCATAGAAGTCTAGCAGCATCAAGAAAAAGATGGAAAAAGGTGGGATCAACCCCACCATGGCGTACGAAGAGAAGTACACCATCTCGCCAGCGTGCTCCTTCTCGAACGGGATCTCTCCCCTGACGCGGACCAGGCGGTTGAATAAGTCTGGGGACCACCCCATGAGGGCCCGGACCTTCTTCAGGTCACCTTCGGTCTTCAAACGGCTCTCGCGGAGACCCAACTGCATCGCGGCACAGCGAAGCAAGAGAGGAAAAGCAAGCACAAGTTGGGAGTTTGAGCGCAAGATCAGATGAGAGGCGTAAAGAACCCCAGACGGTGCGCGCTTTCCTTCTTAAGTAAGCCCTCACAACGCTTGGATGGAAATCGTAGGGAAATCGAAGATACTACTCAAAAATTTCACCCTGCCGATGACAAGAGGGCCCGGGACCACCCTGACGATCAAGTCAAGGTTCTTACCCAAGTGAACGGTTGTCATCATGGAAGGCGGGAAGCTCGAAGGCGGCGGCCTGACAAGGCGCGCGGAACCGATACGATTTTCGTATCGGGAACCGGCGACCTTCAATTTCGTGAGATCCACACGCCAAAGATCTCATTTGCTGCACCCGGGATATGCCACGTGGCGAGGATTTAACTCCAAAACGATCGCCAACGGCACATCTGAAGACCTTTGAAGACTCGGCTCAGAAGTCAAAGGATGGACCCACCTCTGGCGGAATGACTTTGCCCAAGGGATCTTCCCCAGAGGTGGGCCCAAGGGGCCACTGTCGGTACCCTGGGTATCGTATACCCCTTGAGATTGCAAAGACCTCAAGGAAATGTCATCTACTTGATTTGAAGACCTTCGGAGGCCCACATGTCAGACATAACCGGACCCGCTTCCCCAACATGGTTAGTCCCAGGGTCACCATGTGTACCATCAAACCGGAGCTACCGCCCACAAGGGGGAAGCTCCGGGCTATGTACCATAACAGCACCCCCGGACCTAACCCCAGACCGAGGGAAGCTCCGGAACTGACACGTGTCTGGTGGCACCGGACCTATCTGTTCCCCATAGTACGCTCCGGAGCTGCCACGTGTCCAACCATCGGATCTTCAGCCTCAAACCTACGGAAGACTCCACAAAGGCTCCAGATCTTCAAAAGCGAATCAAGGACTTCAAGACCCGATTAAGCGTCATTAATACTATATTAATGACACACGATCGGACGACCTTAATTACTAGTAATGGTGCTGTCAAAGCCGGTAACTCGGTCATTAAGGATAATTAAGCCCATCAATTGTGTATCAATATTAGTAACCGCCGGGGGCCACATGTCAGGCCAGGCCAACATGTAACGGCATGTCCTTGTACTGTAAAAGGACAGGCCAACGATACATAGGACACGCGCTCACTCTACGCTCACTAGACTGATCTGACCTGCTCTGATCTGATCTTTGAGTCCATACATCCAATACAACACCAACACACCCCGTGGAGTAGGGTATTACACCCAGGCGGCCCGAACCACGTAAACCTTCGTGTCTCCTGTTCATTTTAAATTTCACCTTCTTGAATATCCGTTCACCCACACCGAACTTCAAACTCCGCAAACACTTTATTAGTCTCGGGAGATCTGCCGGATCAAAACCACCGACAACATGGAAACATCACAAACAATATTCTTAATTTAACCACCTCTCAAATAGTAAATAAGTACCTTATTACAATAATCCAATAGTTCTTGAATGTTAAGCCTCTAATTATTTTAGCAGAAAATAAACTAAGTAGCACGATTCCACTCCATAGGCAATTGATGGTAGCACACAACCTATTACCCCAGATGATCCTCAGGGTACTCCCAAGTGTCTCCTGTAGCTTTTGGTGGGGGAATTGTAAGGGTGAGTACATGTCGTACTCAGCAAGTGTGTAAAATTATGACGGCAATAACTAATATGCAATCTGAGTTTTTGTGCAATCATGCAATCATCCATCCTCATCCATTAGATGTTCATCTTATGGTGGTTATCTTTTTTCACACAACTCCCTTTTTGTGAGAACACCAAGTGGAAGGGGTTAAATGAAAAAATACAACCACCTTAGGATGAACATCTAATGGATGAGGATGGATAATTGCATGATTGCACAAAAAGTCAGATTGCATAGTAGATGTTGCCAATTATGACATGTAGCTAAAAGCAAGGATGAATATAAATGGTTCATTGCAGCAAGCCAATTTTAGTTTGCAACAAGTAAAAGCATCCTGCGATGTCTAGGTGTGATTAAATCCCAACATAACCGAAGTAATTATCATTCTACATAATGACATCCTCATTTACCATCATAATAATTATAACCAGCTAGAAATTTATATCATCACCATATGTCAATTTCATATCCTCTCATAACCGACCATACTCATGTAACATAACCAACCATCCCCAAAACCCAAGTCCAATTCTAATCAAGGAAGTTGTCCAGGTGGTCGTGACAAGGAACACGGCTATCATGGTAGTTTTACACTCTACAGAGGTTGTACCACTTCACCCACATGTTTTTGATTTCATCACCTTTCAGTGTCTAAGAACCTCCATTATGCCTTATCACACTTTCGTTCGTGTGTGGCCAAGAGATCACAGAACAGCCTTTCAAAAAGGACTTCTAGTATGTACGGACCCACTAAGGTTTCACTGGCAGGCTTGAATCTCCATTCTCCCACCCACTGCCCCCTCATGTGCCATCCAGTTCCCAAGGTAGCCCTACTCGACTCCTATTCCCCGCGCCATCCAATGGTCCATACAATACTAGCAGCACACCTAATTATTCGGCTATGCCACACCCATACATGGCCTTGTGGTGGCACTTTTGTCCTGGCATATATTTGCATGAGCCGGTCCTTAGATCTAAGGCAAGCGAAGCTACCATAACATCCAACCCATTCCGCAATACCATGCTTGCTTAGATCACCTAAGTTCCATGTTGCTAAATTAATCATCATCCCATTATCATAATCATTTCTCATAATTAAAGTTGTCAATCATATTGATTGAGTTACCCATAACCCATGTAGCATTGTGGTGCAAAGATAAAAATACCCATACCCGACTCATCATGTATATCTCGGCGTCAACAAGTGGCATATAACACTAGTAAACTCCTACGTATGGGTTTCCCCATCATATTGACACAAGCATGCAGTTTCGCAAACAAAACATTTAAACACAGGTTCAATATGGTCAAGGACACTTGCCTTGCTCCGACGGGTTGGATTGCTCAAACGCTTCGAAGTCTTGGTTCTAAAAATCCTTGTACACGGCCTCTTGAGCATGCCCCTCTACTCGCGATCACACACATACAAGAAAACACATACAAATCAATAACAATGTACACATATTAATCAATATGCAATGATATGAATGCATGCTAAGTTCGATAATTAATTATCTACGGCCGTTTATTAATTAGATGTAACTAGTTCATATGTGTTCATGCCAGTTTGAGGGGTTTTAGTGATGATTGTTTGCTGCTGAAATAAAATAGGTGCAACTATGATTTAATTCCGAGTATTAGATCTATTACGTCATTAAAATTGGTCTCGAAAAACATGTACTACCGTAGGTGCAGCGGCTTCGGGGTCGTGGGAGGAGGCATAACGTAGACGCAGTAGATGGCGCAGCAATCCCCCGGTGAAGAGACGACGGTGGTGTGATGATCTCCGGCGCACGGCGGCTCCTTCTTTCTCCTCCTCTTCTTCTCTCTTTATCTCTTCCTTTTTTCCTTGTCGTGGCCTTCCTTTCTTTCCTTCCTTGGCTGCGGCTAGGGCTTTCTTCATTTCATCTCGTGGCCAGCAACTACGTAGCAGGCGGCTGCGATCCTTACATGGGCGAGCATGTAGAACCGAAGTCAGGGCACCTTTATATAGGCGGAGGAATTCATACCGAGCATGGAGTCTCGGTAGGACTCGGCTCTCACGGCGTCGGGCATGCGGGAGAGCCTGATGCGGCTCGGTGGTGCACCCGACGGGAGCCCTCGTGCGGCACGACGCTGGGACTCGGCTCAGAGTCCCGCTCGGCCACGGGCCAAACGCGCTCGCCCGGGAGAAATCCCCTATGGGCACGGTGCTGGCGTGCGGGTCCTAGAGACCGAGTCCACTCAGACTCGGTGGTGGCCCATGGTTGTTTTGTTGTTTTTTTCTTTTTTATATTCTTTCTGTTTATTTATTTTTTAGTATATATTTATTTTTTCTATATTATACATTATTATTTATTATATAGTATATACTTTCTTTCCTCTTATTTTTCTTTCTTTATTACTTACAAATCCCTATTCTTTTACTTAATACATTCATTTTTTTTCTTTTTATTTTGCTCTACTAATAATTTATGCATGAAAATGTATGAAATGCATGATACTAAAAATGAGGGTGTTACACCAACAAAATGGGGTTGTAGAAAGAAAGAGTTACACCAACAAAATGATATTGTAGAAAGAAAGAACAGGACTTTAGTTGAGATGGCTAGGACTATGCTTGATGAATATCAAATTTTGGGCAGATGCAATTGCAACAACTTGTTATGTTTCAAATCTTGTTTTCTTGCAAGCTAAGTTAGAAAAAAACCATATGATCTTCGTTTGTACATAGGCCTAGTGTCACATATTTTAGGGTCTTTGGCTGCAAATGTTTTGTTAAGAAACATGGTAATCTTGATAAATTATCTGTTGATGGCTTGTTTCTTGGATATCCATCTCATACTAGAGGCTACCGTGTGTTTTTACATAACACTAACAAAATTGTGGAAGCTTGTAAGGTTTCTTTTGATGAAGCTAGCCCAAGTATTAGCTCAAAAATTGCAGGTAAAGATGCATATCCGCATGGGGAGAGCATTTTTGTTAAAGATGAGAAAGAAGTGGTGCTGCTGCTCAAAAATTTAGAAGCTAATGATGTTATTGCAGCTCCTGATTTTGATCCACAACCAACACCAACAACTACTACTGCTAGGTCCAGATTGCCCTCAAGCCACAAGTTCATCTACTTGTGATGAACATGATGAAGAAGAAGCTTGTGAAGTGTCTACTCCCCTCCGCGTCCTCAA
This sequence comes from Tuctoria greenei, assembly GCA_036927565.1. Lineage (NCBI taxonomy): Eukaryota > Viridiplantae > Streptophyta > Magnoliopsida > Poales > Poaceae > Tuctoria > Tuctoria greenei. The sequence goes on along the minus strand of JAYESD010000002.1, from coordinate 162,576,484 downwards.
AAGTCACCCTCGATAATAGATTATTGGAAGCTTGCACGAGCGAGTCTCATGGTCTAGATTTTTCGATCAAAACTCTCACGCTCATTCTGCTTTTGTTGCTTCTTTTGAACTCAAAGATATATCACACGAACTCACTGATAATCTTAGATCATTGCCATGTAAGAAGAGTTAGAAAATTTTGAAAGAAATAATATCTGGAAACTTGTACCTCCACCTCAAGGTCACACTTTAATTAGAACTAAATCAGTGTTTAAAAACAAACAAAGTGAGGATGGGGTTGTGGTTAAAAATAAAGCTAGGCTGGTTGCTCAAGGTTTCACATAAGTAGAAGGACTAGATTTTGATAAAAATTTTGCTCCTGTTGCTAGATTTGAAGCCATAAGAAATTTATTTGCTTTTGCTGCATCTAAAGGTTTTAAGTTTTATCAAATGGATGTTAAAAGTGTTTATCTTAATGGCTACATACATGAGGAGGTTTATGTTAAGCAACGAACGGGTTTTAAAAATCTAGATTTTCCTAATCATGTTTACAAACTGTCCAAAGCTTTGTATGGTCTCAAACAAGCCCCTAGAGCATGATATGATAGGTTAAAAACATTCTTACTTGAAAAGGGTTTTACCATGGGCAAAGTAGATAAAACTCTTTTTGTGCTTAAGCATGGCAATGACTCACTATTCGTTCAAGTGTATGTGGATGATATTACCTTTGGTTGTGCTTCTCATAATCTTGTGTCCATGTTTTCAGCTATGATGAGTTAAGAATTTGAGATGAGTAAGATGAACTCAAGTACTTTTGGGGGCTGCAAATCAAGCAAACAAAGGAAGGAACCTTTGTACATCAAACAAATTATACGAAAGATCTCCTTTGGTGCTTCAACATCGAAAACAACAAGCCCCTTTGGATACCAATAGGAACAACAACAACACTTGAACTTGATGAAGATGGTGAACCTGTTGATCAAAAAGAATATCAAAGCATGATCGGGTCACTTTTATACCTCACGACATAAAGACCTAACATACAATACATTGTATGTCTTTGTGCATGATTTCGAGCTTCCTCACGCGCTTCACATCATCAAGCCGTCAAAAGGATTCTTAGGTATTTACATAGAACTCAAGAATTTGGCATTTTTCTTCCTTCTTCCTCAATCGTTATTTTGGAAGCTTTTTCCCATGCTGATTTTGGGGGTTGTAGAATTGATAGGAAACGTACTTCGGGTGCTTGTTATTTTCTTGGTAAATCACTTGTTGTTTGGTCTTCTAGAAAACAAAAGTCACTTTTACAATCTACTATCAAATCTAAATATGTAGCTGCTGCTAGCGCTTGCTCACAAATTCTTTGGATTGTTCAAACACTTAAGGACTATGAGGCTGATCTAGATAGTGTTCCACTGTTTTGTGACAATACTAGTACCATTTGCATAGCTAAAAACCTCGTGCAACACTCTAGAACAAAGCACATTGACATTAGGTATCACTTTCTCCGTGATAATGTTGACAAAGGAAACATTGTGCTTTACAATGCAGACACCAAACAATAATTGGATGACATTTTTACCAATCCTTTGGTGACCTATTTTTCATTCATTTGTAGTAAAATAGGGGTTATGCATCCACATGGCTTAAATGGAGGGGGAGTTTTGCAACTTGAGAAGTCTATGTGTGAATCTAAATTAGGGGGAAAATTTGTTTGCTTTCCTCTCATTTGATTTTAAATTTTCAAAAAGAGGGAGAGATTTCCTTTTGTCAAAAATCTTCATGAAACGTGAATGAGCTAATGTTCGGTTTCGTAGTGGTGTTGCCAATGCATTCTTCAAGGGGGAGATTGTGACACCTATGTGCTGAATACATTGGCAATTATGTTGAATGTGAGGGTTTACATGTAAAGTTTTGAATATAATTAAGAAGCCCACTTCGGATTTTCTGAACTTTGTAGCACGTGAGCTGCATGTGAGTCAATGCTTCGGAGTGTCCGAACTTTCCTTTTATAGTACATAGCAGCTGTTTGGACTGTTCGAACTTTCTATGTGCTAAAATAATCCTGTGGCTGCTATGTTTTGTGGCTGCTATGTTTTTACTTGCAATATTTCAAACTTATTTTTTGGCTAATGGGTAGTTTGCTTAGTATTATTTTACCAAGTTCTTGATGTGTTTTCGCTGATCATGGAGGACATTATCTTGCTATGTTTGCAACATGCTTGTGTGAGGTGCTCACATGAGGTGTTGTGGTTTTCGGACTAATATGAGTCAAGTCGCAGACTTGTGCTCGGAGGAATTGGTTGTTTATTCTTGTGCAGGTGTTGCTTGAGGTCAAGACATGGCTGCTGATGGTGATCCACTAAACTAGTCTTATGGAGAAGATGAGGTTCAACAACCAAGTTTAGGAGGAATTATGGTTGAGTTGATTGGGAGGTCACGCAACATGATTGGGTAAAGAACAATGCATATGAAGGTATCGTGATCGTATTTGGAAGGTGTTTGCACGTGTGCAAGGGGTGCATGGACATGGCAACATGGTTCCAATGCATGGTAAAGAGTTTTGGACGTGAAGAATTAGTCAGAAGGTCCAACCGGCTGGATTATGCCTGAGGCTGCGGCTGAGGCGGTTATGGTTCGTTTATGGAATGTATTGAGTTTGTTTTGTTTAGATTTCATGTTGAGCTTGAAGTTGAGTTGTTTTAGAAATGTGTAGGATGTTGCTAAGGTTTTTGTAAGTCTTAATATTGCTTCTATTTGTGTGTGGAAGAGTCTTCAGCAGATATAGAAAGTTTGGGTTGAATCCAAGTAGGAGTAGGAAGTCCAGAGAGGCCAGGGCTCATGGAGAGATGACGTGTGGTTGTTACTCTTGTGTTTTTGGTGAATACCATTTGTAATTTAGAGGATCTTTTGTGCCTTGTTCGTCCAACTTGTTTTCGTCAAGTCTTTCTCGTTGAGTTTCTGCACAGTCCGATGTTGCCTCAGTGTTTTGATCATATCCCGCTTTTTACTGATCCAAATGACGTGTTTCTTTTTGTTTCTTTTTGTTTCTTTTTGTTGCCTATCATCTATGAAAATTTCATGATCATTGTATTTGTTGTTTTATATCTTCACCAGTTTCTTTGCAGCATAGCAGATCTATTTTTAACTCGGGTAGAACAGATTGACCTTTGCTCAGTCTTTTAATCAGAACTTGAGTTCCACTCATTGTTTTCATGTGATTTTTATTAATTTGGTTTCATGAATTGATTCTCTACAATCTATACTAGTTTTTATCATGATTGAACACGTTGAAAATACTTGCAAACACTGATTTCTCCAACCGATTAATTTTTGACGAGGGATTTTTTGTAGCTTCCGCTGAAGAAATTTTAATCTACCATTTACCCCCCTCTGGTAGTTTTTCATGTGCTCTTCGATCCTACAGACAGGCGAGAAAGTTTCATCATAATCAGCACCTTGAATTTGTTTGAAACCTTTGGCCACTAATCACGCTTTATAGATGTGAACATTTCCATCCATGTCAGTCTTTTTCTAGAAAATCCATTTACAGTCGATAGTTCTCACACCTTCGATTGGATCAACCAAGTTCCAAACCTGTTTCTCATGCATGGATTCAATTTCGGATTCCATGTCTCCAAGTCATTTCTTAGAGTCGGGTCCCTTTATTGCTTCGGTACAGGTCATGGGTTCATTATTGCCCAACAATATCATGTCATGTTGCTCTGTGATTAGAAGTGTTAACATTTCAGTCACACAACGTGCCCTTGTAGACCTTTGTGGGGCTGGTGTTTCATCAATTGGTTGCAGAACATCTTGTACATCCTATATAGGTTCGATGGGTGTCGAAATATTTTCAAGTATTTCTTAAATTTCTTCAAGATGCACCTTGCTCCCACTAACTCCTTTTGACAAAAACTCTTTCTCCAAGAAGGCACCATTGCGAGCGGTAAACAGTTTACCCTCCACTTTATTATAAAAATAATATCCTTTTGTTTCCCTAAGATATCCAACAAAGAAGCATTTGTCTCATTCGGGGGTAATTTTGTCCGACGGCAAACGTTTGTAGTATAGACGCAGCAGTTTTAAGAGCATAACCCCAAAAGGTTAGTGGAAGATTAGTTCAGCTAATCATCAACCTAACCATGTCTAACAAGGTTTGGTTCCCCCGCTCGGACAATCCATTCCATTGAGGCACTCCAGGTGGAGTCAACTATGGAACAATTCTACATTGTTTTAAATGATCTTAAAATTCATAGCTCAAATATCATCTAAGAATTACCCCATTGGGTTGTGCTACCTTAGGTCACCCTGGCTGATGATTGCAGCAGCCCTGGTGTCGCATCTTCTCTCACTTTTCCCCTCTTGCAGCAATCCAGACGCATCCTCATTGCTCCTCCCTCCCCTGCGCAGCCCTAGGCAAAGCAGGAGGCCTCCTCCCCATCTTGATCCACAACATTTTGAAAGTTGAGCTCATTTCTTGGTAGGTCAGTTTTTTAATTCTAATTTAGCTTAGATCAAATTTTCCTTATTGTGGCGTATTTGTTGGATAGGAAAATGATACAAAGATAGGGTGTGAGATGAATTTTTGTTTTTCATGTGACGGGTTTAGTGATAAAAATTATGTGCATTTTAGCAGGACTGGGCTATGAGACAATTGAATCAACCTAACTTAGTTTTTAAACGGGAGCTTTCGAAGGGATTGTGACTCAAGATTGAAATGGATGGGAACGCTGTAATACAGAGTGTTACAGTCATCCCCCTTAAGGAAATCTCGTCCCGAGATTTCGGAGAAGGAATGCAAGGTTTGAGCGAAGGGATACAATGTTGGTTATGGGTTCTAAGACACAACAACAACAACAACAACAACAACAACAACAACAACAACAACACCAACAACCAAGCCTTTGTGTCAAGCAAGTTGGGGTCGACTATAAATGAAACCCAACAATTTGAAGAGAAGTAAGAGAAAATAAGATGAGAGCAAATAAATACAAAAACACAAGATTTAGAATTTTATTTATTTTGGAGATGAAATAATAGGAAAGAAGATAAGAGTAACAAAATATGAATAAACTAAGATTTTGGCACATGAATTGCTAATTTCCATGCAGCCGTATCATGAGCCAAATCTCTAGGTATGTCCCACTCCTTTAAGTATCGCTTTACCGCCTCCTGCCATGTCAACCTTGGTCGACCTCTACCTCTTCTAACATTTTTTCTACTTTTTATAATCCCACAGTTAACCGGTGCTTCTCGAGGTCTCCGCTGGATATGCCCAAATGAGCGTAGGTGATGTTGGACTAGTTTCTCTTCAATCGGTGCTATCCCTACCCTTCCGCGTGTCACCTTGTTCCTAATTTTGTCTCTCCTTGTGTGATTGCACATCCACTGTAACATTTGCACCTCTGCAACACTCATTTGTTGGACATGTTGCCTTTTAGTTGGTCAACATTCTGCTCCATACAGCATCGCAGGTCTGACCACCGTCCTATAGAATTTTCCTTTTAGTTTTTGTGGGACCTTCTTATCACATAAGATTCCAAATGCTTGCCGCCACTTTATCTACCCGATCTTGATCCTGTGGCAAACTTCTTCGTCAATATCACCATTGCTTTGTAACATTGACCCTAAATATCGAAATGTGTCCCTCCTAGGTACTACTTGTCCTTGTAAACTAACATTTCCCTCGTCACATCCGACATCACTATAGTCGCACCTCATGTACTCAGTCTTGGTTCTACTAAGTCTAAATCTCTTAGATTCTAAGGTTTGCCTCTATAGCTCCAATTTTATTTCAACGCCGTCTCTAGTTTCATATAGCAACACTACATCATCAACAAAGAGCATACACCAAGGGATATCCTCTTGTATATCCTTCGACACCTCGTCCATCACTAAGGAAAAGATGTATGGGCTTAAGGCTGATCCTTGGTGTAGCCCTACTGTGATTGGAAAAGTATCGGTCTCACTATCGCTTACGCACACACTTGTCACTACATTATCGTACATATCCTTGATAAGGTTATCGTACTTTGTTGGTACTTTGTGTTTATCTAGCGCCCACCACATGACCGGTCTTCGTACCTTATCGTATGCCTTCTCCAAGTCAATGAACACCATATGTAGATCCTTCTTTTGCTCCCTATATCTCCAAAAGGTGACGGGGTAGGAAGATTGCCTCCATAGTGGACCTCCCTGGCATAAAACCAAACTGGTTTTTCGTAACGTTGGTCACTCTCCTCAAGCGGTGTTCAATCACTCTCTCCCAGAGCTTCATAGTCTGACTCATAAGCTTAACTCCTCAGTAATTAGTACAACTTTTAACATCTCCTTTATTCTTGAAGACATGTACTAAAATACTTTTCTTCCACTCTTCAGACATTTTGTTTGATAGAAAAATGCGATTGCATAGTTTATTGAGCCATACTATTGCCACATCCCCCACACATCTCCAGATCTCAGTGGGGACACCATCGGGGCCGAGGGCCTTTCCTCCTTTCATCCTTTTGAAGGCCTCCCTTACCTCGGACTCTTGTATCCTCCGCACGAATCCCCTGTTAGTGTCATCAAATGAGTCATCCAATGCGAACTTAATGCTCTCATTCTCGTCATTGAATAGTCCATCAAAGTAGTCTCGTCGTATGTTCCTAATCTCTTCATCCTTTACTAGAATTCGATATGCCTAATCCTTAATGCATTTTACTTGATTGAGATCCCTCACCTTCCTCTCGTGAGGTTTCGCCATCTTGTATATGTCCTTCTCGCCTTCCTTTGTCCCTAGTCTGTCATATAGGACATCATAGGCCTGCCCCCTTGCGACTCAGAACACGCCTTGCATTCTTATTACCTCTTACTTTTCCATGTTGCTTGCGCTTCTCTCATGATGCCAACTCTTGTAAGACTCCTTCTTCTCCTTAATGGATTTTTGTACATCCTCCTTCCACCACCAAGTGTCTTTATCTACAAGTTTCTTACCTTTTGTCCATACAAGCACCTCCCTAGCTACCTTCCTAATGCAAGTCGCCATCTTCACCCACATGCTATCTGCATCTTCCTCTTTGCTCCAAGGTCCTTCTGTGATCATCCTCCTTTTGAATGATTGTTGCATATCATCCTTCAACTTCCACCACTTTGTTCTTGTGGTTTTAACACCTTTGTCTCGAGACACACGTGCGTGGAAATGAAAGTCGGCTACCACAAGTATATGTTTGTTACAACACATTCTCCAGGGATCACCTTACAATCTAAACATGCCCCTCTCTCCCTTCTCTTTGTGAGGATATAGTCCATTTGGCTAGAACGTTGGGCACTAGTAAAGGTCACTAGGTGAGATAACCTCTTCTTAAAGAGGGTGTTAGCTATAAATAGGTCATAGGTTACGACAAAGTCTAGGATGTCCTTACCCTCCTGGTTTCTATATCGTTACACCCAAAACCTCCGTGTACCCCCTCAAAACCTATGTTTGTTGTACCTACATGGCCATTGAGATATCCTCCTATGAAGAGCTTTCGGCTATCAGTACACTACTAAACATATCCTCCAAGTCCTCCCAGAGTTGACTCTTAGTGCTCATGTCGAGCCCGACTTGTGGGGCATCAACACTAATGACATTCAAGATAAGGTCCTCCACAACTACCTTGACTCGGATGATCCTATACTCTCACTACGGACATCCACTACTCCATCCTTGACACTCTTATCTATTAGGATGCCTACGCCATTCCTAGTTCCAGACGAGCCAGAGTACCAAAGCTTGAAAATGGTATTCTCAAACTCTCTCGCCTTTTGACCTGCCTATCTAGTCTCTTGTATGCAAAGGATATTTACACATCTCCTAACCGCAGTGTCCACTAACTCTCGTAGCTTTCACATCAAGGATCCTACATTCCAACTACCCTCCTGAAATCTAGTTTCCTCGGCTAGCTTCCTTACCCTTCGCATTTGTCGAGTAAGATGCAAAAACCCTTGCTCACTTATCACTACATCCGAGCGATGATGTAGCGTGCCACTAAGGTGGTGGCGTTCTGGCCCTTGCCCATTCAACACCACATCCAGGTTCCAATGTGGCGTGCCACTAAGGTGGTAGCGACCTGGCCCTTGCCCACTTAGCACCATACCCGAGTTCCGATATTGCGCATCGCTAAGAGGGTTACGCCCCAACGGATATTTAATGAGTTTCATTTCCATGAAAATGGCTAAGTATAGTTGTTGGCTCGCCAAACCTATGATAACCCCTCCTCCTTTATCCAGACTTCGGATCGGCTATGTCATTACAAAATAGGCGTAGCTTTACGGGTTCTAAGACGAGTTAGAAAATTGGGATTGTGAGATATGAATGTACTTAGTCCAAATTGCTTCTTAGATGGTATGATCACTTCATTGAATCTTATGAGACTGGATAGTTCAATACTATGCCTCACCGGCCTTCTTCAAGATTTTAGACAAGTTGCTTGACATGTTCAAGGTCACGTAATTGTACTTCTATGTCTTGGAACCGATCATCCCCAAGGTGTAGATGTGAGCGATAAAAGGATGCGAAGTTTTTTGGAAAGATCTGACTTGGGGTTGAAACTGGAGATATCCAAGAGGAAACAGATGTTACAAAAGCTACAAACTGCAATGATGAAGGAGTTTGCTGGCTGCTGAGAGTTGAGCCCGGAATGCAAAAGTGACAACAGGCTGCAACATCAAATGTCATTCGAGTTAATGGAGAGAAGGTGCATCATGTCTCGAAACAACAAGAAAGGGGCGTCATTGAGGGAGAAAGTGAAAGAGAGACATTTGGACACACCACTTTTTGGGTTTAGCTAGATTAGGTAAATAGTCGATAACTTTGTAAAAAGCGAACAATTAAATCATATGAAGGAAGTGACATCTCAACGAGTTGAGGATGGAAGCCCAAATTTTCTTTATAATGAGATCAGGCATGGAAGGTCCATTAGGCCACAAATGGGAGTGGCAAGCAAGCAGATGAATCTACAATGTTCTAGAATGATTAATATCGTAATACATGAATTCAAGGATCCAAGTGAAGGTCCACATTCTTGCTCGTGGTTTATTATTCATGCATCACGTTTTTATAATCAATGAAAATAATATGGACATGCTGCACTATATACTCGCATGATGCAATGCATATGCAACCCCCACAATGCGGTCAATATTTGCAATGTCACGATGATGCACATCGTATGGTGCATCATGATGCATATGGAATGATGTAAGATGATGCACATGTATGGTGCACAATGGTGCATGTGTACGATGCACGATGGTGAACATGAATGCTTATGCGATGGTGCACATGTCCATGTTATGACGTGCGCATGTCAATGTATCTCATGCATATGCTCATGGTGCATCATGCGAGAAAACACATGACCTACTATGCATTTCTTGATGTGCAATGTGATGCTCAGGTTGATGATGCACATGAGATTATATACGTGATATGATGTGCACTCTTAGTGCATATGGCGATGCATTCCAAGATGCTAGTGCAATTAAAAAATTATAGTGATGCATCTTCAACAAGCACTACGTAAGAAATCCAAATAGGAGACAAAGATGGGCGATGCGCTCAAAGGCGGCGTCTCTGATAATATTAAGCGAGACGAGCCCGCTTCAGCAAGGATCTGACATGGCTTGACTGAAAGTACAAGAAGACGCGTTAAAACAAAGCCTGTCTCAGTTAAATTGGTATATGAGACACACTATCCTCTATAATAGGGGGAGACGAGCATAAAACAAAGCTCGTCTCCTATGACCGACGTCTCCCTCTCCTCTGCTAAAAGAGAGATGCGCTCTAATTGAAAGCGCGTCTTCAATTCTTCACGTCACATTTAGCTTTGTGATTTCTCCATTTTGCTTCGGTTCACTATTGATATCACACATCACTGAACTCAGGGTACATTCTCACTTGATACATGAATATAATCAAATCATTCCTTATGATACCTGAGGAACACGATGAACACACCACAAATTCATTCATTCACACAGTTGAAGAACACACAAGATAATATTCAAGACAATCCATTCATTAATAATATTTACAAAACAGAAGCTACTAAAAACAACAAAGAAAAACTAAACCCTACTCCTACTCCTACTCCTACTCCTACTCCTACTCCTCCTCCTCCTCCTCCTCCTCCTCCTCCTCCTCCTCCTCCTCCTCGTCCTCCGGCGGCAACTCCTGCGCCAGTGCAACAGGAGCCTGGGCCGGCTGCTCCGGCTGCGCCGGCTGCACCGGCGGTGCAACCCCGTGAACGAGGTTGCTCTCCGTCGCCTCCACCAAGTTTTTGCGACCCTCGGGGCCAAGCACCTGGGCCATCATCTCGAACAGAATGTCGAGACGATTGGCCACTCCCGTGAGGGCAAAGAGGTAGTGGTTGATGGTACCCATTCCAGTAAATTGGGGAAGGGTATCCAGACCCAAGGAACTCATGGCGCGAGACGTATTGTTGTACGCCTCTTGCGCCATAAGGAGGCGCTGCTCGCTGTTGAACCTCTCGGGGGAGCTGCAGCACAATTTCTTGCAGGGTGGCTCTCTCAGCGGGCTTGGTGGCAGAAGTTCGGACATGGTGGTGGTGGGTCGTCGGGGCAGATAAGACGATTGAAGAAAAGAAGAGGATTCAAAATGAGCAACGTGCTTGTGGAGAACTCAATGGTTATGGCGCATCTTAAATAAGTTCCGCGCGGAGTCATTGAGGGAGCGGTTGGTTTCCCGCACATTGATGGAACGATGGGACGCACCGATACCGCCTCGGGGAAACGAAAGGTCGTGCATGGATGTCACACACGTCTCTGCACCATGTTGTCGAAATTAAGTTCTCCGCAGACCTGTCACGCGTCTCTCTTTCGACTATGGAAGATGCACTTTAGATTAACGCGCGACTCTCTTTGTTGTAGCGCATCTCGCATTTATCTCCCTCGTCTCTTCGACAATGGAAGACGATCTTTAACTTAACGTGCGTCTTGCATTTATCTCTCCCGTCTCTTCTTCACCTCCGGTGCTCCATTATTACTAATCGGCCAACGGTACTTTACTAATCAACCAACACCAGTGTGATCGCCTCCTCTGTTCGCCATCGCCATTGTCGTCATCGTCACCGTCCTCATCGTCACCATCGTCGTTGTCCTCGTCGCCGTCGCCGTCCTCCTCGTCATTGTCACTGTTCATGGCTGGTATCAGCTTGGCGCGTAGCCAACTGAAGGAGGAGCGCTTGGCGTGGCGCAAGAATCATCCCCATGTATGTATATATGGCACACCGATTGCATAGTTGTATATATGTAGATCTACAATGGACTAATGAACTTAACTTTAGTTTTGTTTTTCCGTCTGCGTAGGGTTTCTCTACAAGGCCTGAATCGGGAGATTTATTGATGTGGCAGTGCATTGTCCCCGGTAAAGAAGAGGTAAGTCATGAAGAACAAGCACAATATGAGTTTAACCATCGTCCTCCTATTAATGAATTTCCTTTGTAGACTGACTGGGAAGGTGGTTACTACCCCCCTGACAATCTCCTTCTTAGAGGACTATCCATTGTTGCCTCCAAGATGCGCCTTTCCAAGTGGTTTCTTCCACCCAAATGACCATCACTCAGGAGCACTCTGCATTGGGATTCTTGATCAAGAGACTGTAAGATAGACCTATTTTGCTCATGTAATTAGTAATTGTTGCTGAACTTATTTGAACTGGTTTCTTATGTTGCTTAAATTGATATTTCATAGGGGTGGTGCACTGCTTTTACAATCAAAACTATACTACTTGAAGTTCAGCGTTTGCTGCATCAGCCAAATGCGCCCGATGTTGAAAATGATTGATATAATCTACTTATCAAGGTTAGACACTTTGTGTTAGTGACCAACGTTGGTTATTCATTCCTCCTTCAACATTTGTCAATTTAAAGAATGTCAATATTTTCAGTATCTAGGGCAATATAAGAGACGTGTTCGGGAGCAAGCTGGACGGTACAGTTTAGATTGATCGATGGGAACTTTAGGAATAAGTTTAGATTCGAAGTTAGTTTAGTGGGCATGCAATGTGTATGAACTATGAAATTCATTGAGTTGCAAATTATCTCTGAATTGCAATGTCATTACTCGTCTCCGATTTATTCTGAAGATCTTTTGTCCCACCTCGTAAAGCTGAGCACGTTGCAACGATTGTATAAGGCATTACGCACAGTTACCAGTTGGAAACATTGGAATGTCCTAGATGTTGTTTTGGCTTCAGCACACCGTGGCGCATCTAGGGCACTCTAGCGTTTCCGAGGCCACAAGATAATGTGAGATGCGCCTTTCAGTGGATCGTCTCCCATTTACGCCGAAGATCTTTTGTCCCACCTCAGAAAGCTGAGCGCAATGCAATGATCATATAAGGCATTGCGCACAGTTGCCAGTTGGACATGCAATGTCCTAGATGTTGTTCCTGGCCATCTTCAGCACGCTGTGGCGCATCTAGGACATTGGGGCATGTCCGGGGCCACAAAATAATGAGAGACACGCCTTACACTGGTGCGTCTCCGATTTACGCCCAACATACGGCCAAAACAAAATTCGAGACGCACCTTATGTTGAGCTCGTCTCCGATTCATGCTGAAGATTTTTGTCCCACCTCAGAAAGCTGAGCGCAATGCAACGATCATATAAGGCATTGCGCACAGTTGCCAGTTGGACATTCCGGAACGTCATGGATGTTGTGTCGGGCTTCAGCAAACCGTGGCGCATTTAGGACACTCCGGGGTGTCTGGGGCATCAAAATAATGAGAGACTCGCCTTACATTTGCGCATCTCCCATTTACGACGAAAATTTTTGTCCATCACGCGCTCTCTCCCAACATTTGGCAAAAAAATTTAGCTGTCCCGTGCTCTCCCGACCTATAAACCATAGATCCTAAGCACGCCACCGCCATCGACCCCGACCTTCGCGTCATCAGAGAGTTGAGCACGCTGGAGCACACTGTCTCGTCCCCTGTCCCTGGAGCACGCTGCCGGCATCGACCCCTACCCCACCGTCAACCCCGACCTTCATGATCACAGAGTTGAGCACGTTGAAGCACGCCGCCTCGTCCCCTGCCCCCAGAGCACGCCGCCGCCTCGACCCCAACCTCGGTTATTGGTATGAGCACGCCGCCACCTTCACATAAGTGGAAATGTTCTCCCTATCCCCAGAGCACGCTGGCCTGCTGTCAAAAGAGAGTTGAGGAACTGCCACTCCGATGCCTCCGCCAGCTCGTCCCGAAGCACGCCGCCGCGTCCCCTGTCCCCGGAGCATGCCGCCACCTTGACCCTACCCTCAGAGCGTGCATTCCAGTGATTTTATTGAATTTGAGGATGTCCAATAAGGCTCATCATTAATGAAGTCATTGATCCAAAGGGAGAATTTTCATTACGGTATACATTCATCTTCCTTATTTATGTCCAATGCAGAAGTAATGTATTTGTTTGGACTATCAATGTATAATAAATTCTGATTCGCAAACCCGAGAAACTGCAGGAATTGTGGTTGACACTAGCATTTGCCATCCAACTGAGTTTGATTTCTACCTCTGTAGCCATGCTGGAATCAAGGTACTTATGCGATAATTGGTATTCCTCTCACGAGTTTTTGATATCAGGCTGTCGGTACTCTGCATACCAGGTACACATTAATACCGCGAAGAATACAAGGGAGTTCTACCTGTCAAAGTTGAAGGACTCCTCGGGCCCCACATGTCACATTGCATTGGACCCGCTCCCCTCATATGGGTAGCTCCTAGGTCAACACGTGTAAAGGAAAACCGTAACTAACCTCCTAACAAAGGAAAGCTCTGGTGCCAACACGTGTACAACAGTCCCGAAGCTAACCCCCAGCAGAGAGGAGCTCTAGTGCCGACACGTGTACAGTAGCCCCGGACCTAACCTCTCGTAAGGGAAAGCTCCAGAGCTTCCACGTGTGGAGCCTTCGGACCTTCATCAACGAATACACTGGCAGATCTCCTTCAGCATGAGCCATCAAGCGTAATTAAAGCAGCAGTTAGAAGATGTAATTATGTGTCGTTAATGTTGTATTAACGACACACGATCAAGAGCGTTGTTAATAGGGGTAACGCAGCCATTAAGGCTCGTTATCACACTATTAACCATGCTTAATACTCTTTAGACAGTGTATTAGGCCATTAAATACGCTAGGGCCACATGTCGGGCCAGGCAAGCTTTGTAACGGTCAGTCCTTAGAACTATAATAGGGATGTACCGCACGAACTCAGGGGGGGGGGGGGGGGGCTATTCAACCTGATCCCAGCTGACCAGCTCCCAATACAGCAACACAGACCCCGTGGAGTAGGGTGTTACGCTCAGGCGGCCTGAGCCACGTAAATCTCTAGTGTCATCATCTTGATCTTGCTCTCTGTGTGCCCCAACCACAAAAGAACCTCCGCGGATTGCTTCTTAGCGGATCCGGGGGAAGTGTCGTATCAAACACTTTGACACAGGCTATAAAAGCATCAGTGGAATGTAAATTGTTTGTTTTTTAGGGGACAAGCACACCAACTCAGTACCATGCCCTTTACCATGAGAACAATTTCTGTGTTGATATCTTGCAGATGCTCACCAACTGCATATGCTACAAGTAAGCTATGTTCTCCATTCACTAATAGCTCATGTGTTTATAAACATTGTATACCAATTTGTTCTTCTGTTTATTATAGTTGAATTTTAGGATGTCTCAGTCTGAGCATTAGAGGCTATGAAGGCTCATAGTCAATGAAGTCATTGATCGGGAGAATTTTCATTACAGTATACATGATTAGATGATGACAGTTATGATGTGTGTAATTAGTTACATTGTAATCAGGATGAACAGTCTTTGTTGTGTAATTAGTATACTTGATAACCACGATTGACACTTTGGTAATATTTGATTGGCCATTATAATTTAACGTGTGATAATTTTGGCTATACATATGTTCATGAACAATATGTTGCTGACACTAATAATACGGCTGCCAAATCCTGGCTAGCTCCTAATAGTAGAGTCTGTAAACAATCCGCGACGAGCTGTAGCAGAGAGCATCTCGGATAATCTACATAAAGGAGACAAGCTTCAATAAAGTCCGTCTCACATAAGTTAATGAATCTGCGACGGGCTACATAATAGAGCGTCTCGGATAGTCAATATATCTGTGACGTGCTTTGTAAGGCCTGTCACGCTTGTAAGCTGGTGGACGACGCGTGCCAACGGCGTCTCCAATGACACCGTAAAGATCGTCAGTTATGACAAAAAAGAAAGGAGACGAGCTTCTTTTGAGTGTGTCTCGCACCTAGTTTGATCGGCGACGCGCCTTGAAGCCCGTCTCTGATGCCACCGTAATGCGAGACGCGATGACAGAGATGCGCAATTTGTTTGTCTCCCTTCTTCGTTCGAGCCCGTCTCGTATGAGCCTTTCTTACGTAGTGAAGGTTTGTATATTTTTAACAGCGTCCATTTTATAGTTAGATTAAGAATTAGAACGCACAAGTTAAACAAGGTCAAGGAAGTCTTAAGAATAATAAGATTTGGACAAATTTAACCTGTAGGAGGATTGACAAGAAAGAATAATTTATGACTCAAATACTCAAATCAAATTTAACTATTGTTACGGCAAGGACGTTGAGGTGGGAACAACACTGTAAGACGCTGCAGCGTGGCAAGAAGTCAACATGGCTTAGAAGAAGCACCATGACCAGCAAGGACCAGAACCGTTTTAGCTCATACATCGAGTCTATGGTGATAGATTATGTTGAACATGGTAGGGACTCCCTACTACTCCCGAGTCAAGCAGTCTACTTATAAATATATAATGGTTGCTCCAAGAATTTCTCCCCTATTTCTGCTCCAAAGCAAGACTTTGATTCTGCAATTTGGTTCACGGTAATTGTGTTTCTGTTTATCCTTTCATTTGATGATGAAGTATCTATTCTTCATTATATGTTTACAACCCACCTGCAGCTAAATAGTATTTGTTTTGTTGACTTAAAGTATAGTACCTCACAGTTCTCAAAGGGTTCTTGTACTAGTGCTATTACTGATTGCAGCTCGGTGAGGCAGGTTTCAAGTTAAAATAAATATTGTACTTATTTAAAAGTGATTATCATCTAAATCAGGTGAGAAGGGGGGTCTGGCATTCTCCACCAGTATGATGTGAGGAGCACAAGGGGATTTCAAGAAGATATTGGTGCTGAGAAAGTCTGGTTATCTGTCTGAAACTGAAACGAGTAATAATATTTTTTGCAAGTTTTTTTTCGAAAACCCCATTGTAAGACCTATGTGTGCTGAATACATTGGCTTGTAGTGAATACACTTGTCTTTTGATGATAAAAGTTTTGAATATCACCAAAACACCTTTTTATCAAGGTCTGACTCTAGCTCTGAGCTACAACAAAGTCCGACGGTAGGTCCGACTTGGTTTGGGTAGCTCCGGTTATGTTCGATGCTAGGTCCGACTAGCTTTGGTCAGCTCCGGTGAAGTTTTGACTTTAGCTCCGGCATGTCTTTGATAGCTCTGGCATGTCTTTGATAGCTCCGACATGTTTTTGCTAAGCTCCGAGTTGATTTTTCAAGCTCCGGCTTTTGGGATTACTAGTTCCGACTAGTTCTGGTTAGCTCCAGGGTTAGGTCCTGCTAGTTTTGTAAGCTCCGGCGGGAGCTTGGTTGTACTAGTTTTGATAAGCTCCGGCGATAGGTTCTACTAGCTTTTGTTAGCTCCGGCTCAAGGTACGGGTTGCTCTGGCAAGGTCTGGAACTTGACCGCAGTGCTTTTGCTTTTCATTTGCAATGCTTCGTACTTGCTTTACATTGTTGGAAAGTTTGCTTAGTATTCTTTTACTAAGTTTTTGGTGCGTTTTGGATGATATGGCTGATATCGTTTTGCTATGCTTTGCAACATGCTTATGTGAGGCTCTCACGTAAGGTGTTGTGTTCGGAACTAACTTGAGTCAAGTCAAGGACTTGGGCTCGTATGGATTGGTTGTTTATTCATGTGCAGGTGTTTCTTGAGTTCAAGACATGGCTGGAGACGGGATCCATTGGACTAGTCTCAGGGAGGAGATGAGGTTCCAACAACCAAATTCAATAGGAATTGTGGTTGAGCTGATCAGGAGGTTGCACAGCATGATTGAATCAAGAACAATGCATATGAAGGTATTGTGGATGTCATTGGAAGATGTTTGCACGTGTGCAAGGAGTGCATGGACGTGGCTACATGGTTCGGAGACGTGATGAAGAGATGTGGACGTAAAGAATTGGTCGGAAAGGTCCAACCAACTAGGTTATGGACTCAGGTTGCGGCTGAGTCGGGTTTGACTCAAATATGGAAAGATTTGAGTTGGTTATGATAAGATTTCATGTAGGTCACGAATTGGAGTTGTTTAGGAATGTGGGATACGTTCCTAAGGTGTTTTAAAGTCTTACGATTGCTTCTATCTGCATATAGAAGAATCTTGAGCAGTTATGGAAAGTTACGATTCATGATCTGAGTAGGATTGGAGTCCTAGTTGATATTGGGTTGGCCTAAGGGCTGGTTATATGAGCAAGGGAGCCCAGAGCTCGTGGTGGACGACTTTGGGGCTGTTCCTCTTGTGTTCTATTGGTTTGAAGGAACTTTTGTGCCTTGTTCGTCAGACTTGTTCCAGACAAATTTTACTCGTCGAGTTTCTGGACAGCACTACCTTTCATCGGTGGTTTTATCATAACTCGAGTTTTACAGATCCAATTGACGTGATTCTTTTTGGGTTGTCTTCACAACTTGATTTTTAATCATTTGTAAAAATTTCACGTTCATTGTATTTGTGGTCTATGATCTACAAGAGTTTCTTTGCAGCATTCTAGAACTGTTTTTTCCCCGGGTAGGGTAGATTGATCTTGTTTGATCTTTCGATCATAGCTTGAGTTTTTCTCGGCGGATTTGAGTGATTCATTTTGTGTTGTCTTCGTGACTTGATTCTCTCATATATTCATCACTTTTGTCACGGTGAAACACTTTTATATTAGTCTCACACACGATTTCTTTAAAAGATCGTTTTTCTGCCGAAGGTGTTGGGGTTTAATTATTTCCGCTGCGTAAGATTTTTAAATCTACCATTCACCCCCCCCCCCTCTGGTAGCTTTTCATGTGCTCTTCGATCCTACAATTGTATCAGAGCCACGGTGCTCTAATATTTGAGATTTGCACGTGTTTTTGACTAATCATCATGGAAAAGTACTCCGCCAAACCTTGTGTGTTTGCTGGTATTGATTTCCAGGTTTGGAAGGCACGCATGGAGGCTTTCATCCAGGCACAAGGCTTTGCAATATGGGAGAAGGTATACAAGCCTTACGAAGTGCCATCAAACGATCAAGTTACAGCTACAAATCTAAGAGATGTCGACAACAACAACAAGGCTCGGAACTTGATCATACAAGGATTAACTCAAAGCGACTTCGACCGTGTTGCACACCTCCGATCTGCATACGATGTGTGGAAAGCACTTTGTGACTACCACGAAGGATCCAACACGATCAAAGAGGTAAGGCAAGACATGTTCAAGAAAGAATACATGCGCTTCGAGATGCAACCCGGTGAGTCTATTGATGACCTTTTTGCTCGCTTTAATAAGATTCTCAGCAACTTGCGTAGTGTCAATGTTAATTTTTTAGATGCTAAAAATGCTAGGCAATTGCTAAGTGCATTAGATATGTCAATTTGGGAGATGAAAGTCACATCTATTCGTGAATCTACTGTCATGAGTTCACTTACTTTAGATGTGTTATATTCCAAGTTAAAAACTTATGAAATTGACATAATCTCACGTAAGAACCCCAATAAGTCTATTGCATTTGTTTCTCAACGTGATATGCCTAGATCCGGCCAATCTTCATATTGTAGTACACTTGCTTTGTTGTCCTCTCTAACCCTTGAACAGATTGAGGAGTTTCCAGAGGAGGAGCTAGCACTTCTCTCTACGAGGTTCTCAAAAGCATTGCACAATGTGAGAACTAGAAGGAGAGGAAGCTCTGAACCTCAACGATGCTTTGAATGTGGTAAGACAGGACATTTTCGTTCATATTGCCCTAACCTTTCAGGTCCTACTTCCCGGGATGAAAAGAAAACAAGAACGAAGCACTCCTCTACAAAAGATACAAAGAAAAAGAAGGGTACCATAGGACGCAAGATGATTAACAGCTTCATCACCGCACTTCAAGAACTTAGTTCAAGTGATGTAGACTTTGAAAGTGATGAAGATGATGACGATCTGGCCAACTTATGCTTCATGGCGGGCAAAACAAGATCAAGATCAAGTCAGGAGGATGCAGAACACAACAGTGAAGACGATGAGGTATGTTCTACCTGCAATGAAATGTGTGATGCTATTTCTCGTGCAACTATTATTGTCAAGAAAAAGGACAAAAAGCTTAGGGATAATGCTGCTAAAATTGAATCACTAGAATCTGAAATTAAACGTTTAAAAACTTTGATTCCTAGTGATGATGCATGTCCCTCATGTGACTTAATCTATGAACAATTGTCCACATTAAGAAGTGCACACTCTTCCACTCTAGATAGACTTGATGAAGAAATTGAAAAGAACAGAGAGCTTGCTGCACTTAATGATAAAAACTTGAAAGATGCTAGCTGTTCTACAATTGATTTGCATTGTTCTACTTGTGATGATCTTGATAAGAAACTACAGGATGCTATGAATGAAATTTCTATATTGAACAATGCTTTACGTTCTCATGAAGTTAAATTTTGTTCAAATTTCAAACTAAAAGGAAAAACTTCATGTGAAAATTGCCTTGATCTGTCCAATAAACTTGATGACATGCATAGGACATTAGATCGGTTTTGTAATGGGAATAAGAACCTAAACTTACTGCTGAGTCCTTCCAAGTCTTGCAATGATAAAACTGGTTTAGGTTTTGATTCTCATCCTCATGCTAAGGCACATCCACCTAAAATTGTAAAGTCATTAGGAAGTGGTTTGATTCAAACAGTTCCTAAACAAAAAGGAGTGGTTTTCAAATCTGCAGGAGTGTTGCCTCATTCGGTTTCAAATAAAAATATTGCTTGCTCATCTAGACATGAACACAAAGTTAAATTTCATTATACCTTCTGTGGTAGAGATGGTCATATCATAGATTTTTGTTATAGACTAGCTAAACAACAGAAAAGGGAAAGAATGGTTGCTAGATCTCATAACTTTTATGCAAAATTTGCTGCACACATTGAACCGAATGTACAACCTGTTGTTTTGTGTCAAAAACATTCAAAATTTACCTCCGGACCTTCTGTTTTTGTCTCCGGAGCTACTGATTTTTGTGCTACACAAGTAACACCTTATATGTCAGTAGTTAAGAATAAAAAATCTCAAACTTTGACTCATAAACCTGCTGTTTTGTCTCAGCTTTCGCGTGTTTTTCCTGCTGCACGTCGCGTGACTCAGTACTGGATTCCTAAATGCCTTTTGACTAACCCCAGTATTGAGTCATCGACGTATTGTGTTTTTATGTAGGTTACACGTTTGAGGAAGGAGAACATTTGGATTGTGGATTCAGGTTGCTCACGCCACATGACCGGTAACAAAGATTGGTTCTCCTCCCTCTCTTTTGTGTCACGTGTAGAAAATGATACTTTTGCCGATAATTCTTCAACTCCTATAATTGCTAAGGGCTCGGTTAGAGTAAATGATCACTACACTTTGAAGGATGTGGCACTTGTCAAAAATTTAAAATGCAACTTGCTTTCTGTTTCACAATTGCTAGATGAAAATCTAGAAACTATTTCCAATAAAAACTGCTGCAAAGTTGTAGGTTCAAATAGTGAGCTTATTTTTAACATGTCTCGGTTTGGAAGAGTTTTTAAAGCTGATTTTGATATGTCTTCCTCTAAGCATAGGTGTCTAGTTGCTAATGATTCAAAGGACTTATATTTTTGGCATCGTAGACTTGGTCACGTAGGCTTTGATCACCTAACGCGTGTTAGTGCTCTTGATCGCATACGTGGGCTGCCTAAGCTCAAAGGGGACAAAGAAATTGTGTGCTCTTCTTGTAGACATGCTAAGATGGTTGCAGGTTCACATACTCCTCTCACAATGATCATGACAACTGAACCATGTCAACTTTTGCATCTTGACACCGTAGGACCTTCACGTGTTCAATCCTTCGGAGGTAAATGGTATGTTCTTGTTATTGTTGATGATTATTCTAGATACTCTTGGGTTTACTTTATGGCGTCTAAGAATGAAGTTTTTAGTCACTTTAGAACTTTATTTCTTAGATTATCAATTGATCACCCAGGATCATTAAAAGCAATTAGAAGTGATAATGGAACTGAATTTAAAAATCAATCTTTTGATCACTTTTGTGCTGAAAATAGAATAGATCATCAATTCTCTTCATCATATGGACCTCAACAAAATGGTGTTGTAGAAAGAAAGAACAGAACCTTAGTTGAGATGGCTAGGACTATGCTTGATGAATATCAAACTCCTAGGAAATTTTGGGCTGATGCGTTAGCAACCGCTTGTTATGTCTCAAATCGTGTTTTCTTGTGTGCTAAGCTAGGTAAAACACCATATGAGCTTCGGTTTGGACATAGGCCTAGTGTTACACACTTTCGGGTCTTTGGTTGCAAATGCTTTGTTAAGAAACATGGTAATCTTGATAAGTTTGAACCTCGATCCATTGATGGCATGTTTCTTGGTTATCCATCTCATACTAGAGGCTACCGTGTGCTTTTACTTGACACTAACAAAATTGTGGAGACTTGTGAAGTGTCTTTTGATGAAGCTAGCCCAGGTACTAGCTCCGGTGTTGCAGGACCAGATCCGTATTCTCAGGGGGAGGGTATTTTCGAAGATGAAGAAGAGCCGGTGATATTGCCTGGTAGTTCCGAAGTTGACACGTATCCAGCTCCGGACATTGAACAAGCTCCGGCTATCACCTATGCTGGTCCTGATCATCCACAAGTCACAAGCTCATCAATCTACGATGAACCTAATGAAGAAGAAGCTTGTGAGACATTTGTTCCCCGACGTTTTTACAAAGATCATCCCCCACAACAGATGATTAGAAGCTTGCACGAACGAGTCACACGGTCCAGGTTTTGCGATCCAAACTCTTATGCTCATTCTGCTTTTGTTGCTTCTTTTGAACCCAAAGATATATCACACGCACTCACTAATGAATCTTGGATTATTGTCATGCAAGAAGAGTTAGAAAATTTTGAAAGAAATAATGTTTGGAAACTTGTACCTCCACCTCAAGGTCACACTTTAATTGGAACTAAATGGGTATATAAAAATAAACAAAGTGAGATGGGGTTGTGGTTAGGAATAAGGCTAGGTTGGTTGCTCAAGGTTTCACTCAAGTTGAAGGTCTAGATTTTGATGAAACGTTTGCTCCTGTTGCTAGATTAGAAGCCATAAGAATTTTGTTAGCTTTTGCAGCATCTAAAGGTTTTAAGCTATATCAAATGGATGTTAAAAGTGCTTTTCTTAATGGCTACATAGATGAGGAGGTTTATGTCAAATAACCACTGGGTTTTGAAAATCCAGATTTTCCTAATCATGTTTACAAACTGTCCAAAGCCTTATACGGTCTCAAACAAGCCCCTAGAGCATGGTATGATAGGTTAAAAACATTCTTACTTGAAAAGGGGTTTACCATGGGCAAAGTTGATAAAACTCTTTTTGTGCTTAAACATAGCAATGACTCATTATTCGTTCAAGTGTATGTAGATGATATTATCGTTGGTTGTGCTTCTCATGATCTTGTGTCCAAGTTTTCAGCAATGATGAGTTCCGAATTTGAAATGAGTATGATGGGTGAACTCACTTACTTTTTGGGGCTGCAAATCAAGCAAACAAGGAGGGTACCTTTGTGCATCAAACGAAGTATACCAAAGACCTCCTAAGGCACTTCAACATGGACAAAAGCAAGCCTCTTCGGACACCAATGGGAACAGCAACAACACTTGAACTTGATGAAGATGGTGAATCTGTGGATCAAAAAGAATATAGAAGCATGATCATATCACTTTTGTACCTCACGGCTTCAAGACCGGATATACAATTCAGCGTATATCTTTGTGCACAGTTTCAAGCTTCCCCACGTGTTTCACATCGTCAAGCCGTCAAAAGGATTCTCAGGTACTTACATGGAACCCAAGAATTTGGAATTTTTCTTCCTTCTTCCTCAACTGTTACTTTGAAAGCTTTTTCGGATGCTGATTTTGGGGGTTGTAGGATTAATAGGAAAAGTACTTCTGGTGCCTGTCATTTTCTTGGTAATTCTCTTGTTGCTTGGTCCTCTAGAAAACAAAATTCAGTTGCTCAATCCACAGCCAAATCTGAATATGTAGCTGCTGCTAGTGCTTGCTCACAAATTCTTTGGATTGTTCAAACACTTAAGGACTATGGGGTTGATCTAGATAGTGTTCCACTGTTCTGTGATAACACTAGTGCCATTTGCATTGCTAAAAACCCCGTGCAACATTCTATAACTAAGCCCATTGACATTAGGTATCACTTTCTCCGAGATAATGTTGAAAAAGAAAACATTGTGCTTCACCATGTAGATACCAAACAACAATTGGCTGACATTTTTACAAAACCTTTGGATTTAACTCGTTTTTGTTACATTCGTAGTGAAATAGGGGTTATGCATCCTCATGGCTTAAATTGAGGGGGGGGGGGGTTTGAAACTTGGGAAGTCTGTGTGAATCTGAAATTAAAATAATATGAGCATAGTAATTCATACATATATGACTTTGTGATTCCTTTTACATGCTGAAAGTTCTTACTACATTACTTGTGTTATACATTTTGTAGTTTTTGCCATGTCTAGTAATTGGAATAATTACTTACATTAAAACTGGTCATGGTCGAACTTTCTTGCTGTTTTGAACTTGTTACATGTTCACAAGTGCTTTTAATCATTAAGAATTCATCAAGTAATCAACTCACATGTTGAGTTTTTATGAACAAATATAAATTGAGAAAAGATCAAGAGAATATGCTTGCATCGCACTTCTTCTTTTGAGATGGCTAGATATGAACTTGGAAGAAGTTGTGTATGACTAAAACCATGTCCTTAAGCTTCTGATTGTCAAATGACATAGGCTTGGCTTGGTTGGTTAGAATAAGGCAGATGCGCATATAATCTCTTGCAAATATCATATGATCTAAATCAGTGCTTTGAAAAATAATAAAATGCAGCAACAAGTGTCATGCTTTCAGGTTTTGAAATAGTTAAGTTTGTGAGATCATGACCTGCTAAAATTGAAAATTACATTTGATCTCTAGCATGGCTTACACTACTTTATGTATTTCATTGATGTGATAATGTAAGGTACTTGATAGTATGACATGGATGAGCTTTGTTTATATGTATATGTTATAATATGCTCATAACAACTAAAGAGGGGGAGATAATTTGTTTATATGCTCATGACTTGCTGAATACATTGTCAAAGGGGGAGAGATAAGCATGAAGAGAAAGAGAATATGTGCATAAGGAGAGATAATAAAGGGGGAGAGTTTTTCTTCTCATTTTACTTTTGATTTACAAAAGGGGAAAATTGCCTTCAAAACTTTTATGTGAATAAGCCAATGTTCGGATTTTAAATGGTGTTGCCAATGCATTCATCAAGGGGGAGATTGTAAGACCTATGTGTGCTGAATACATTGGCTTGTAGTGAATACACTTGTCTTTTGATGATAAAATTTTTGAATATCACCAAAACACCTTTTTATCAAGGTCCGACTCTAGCTCTGAGCTATAGCAAGGTCCGACGGTAGGTCCGGCTTGGTTTGGGTAGCTCCGGTTATGTTCGATGCTAGGTCCGACTAGCTTTGGTCAGCTCCGGTGAAGTTTTGTCTTTAGCTTCGGCATGTCTTTGATAGCTCCAGCATGTCTTTGATAGCTCCGGCATGTTTTTGCTAAGCTCCGAGTTGATTTTTCTAGCTCTGGCTTTTGGGATTACTAGTTCCGACTAGTTCTGGTTAGCTCCGGTGTTAGGTCCTGCTAGTTTTGTAAGCTCCGGCGGGAGCTTAGTTGTACTAGTTTTGGTAAGCTCCGGCGCTAGGTTCTACTAGCTTTTGTTAGCTCCGGGTCAAGGTCCAGGTTGCTCTGGCAAGGTCCGGAACTTGACCGCAGTGCTTCTGCTTTTCATTTGCAATGTTTCGTACTTGCTTTACATTGTTGGAAAGTTTGCTTAGTATTCTTTTACTAAGTTTTTGGTGCGTTTTGGATGATATGGCTGATATCGTTTTGCTATGCTTTGCAACATGCTTATGTGAGGCTCTCACGTAAGGTGTTGTGTTCGGAACTAACTTGAGTCAAGTCAAAGACTTGGGCTCGTATGGATTGGTTGTTTATTCATGTGCAGGTGTTGCTTGAGTTCAAGACATGGCTGGTGAAGGGATCCATTGGACTAGTCTAAGGGAGGAGATGAGGTTCCAACAACCAAATTCAGGAGGAATTGTGGTTGAGCTGATCAGGAGGTTGCGCAGCATGATTGAATCAAGAACAATGCATATGAAGATATCATGGACGTCATTGGAAGATGTTTGCACATGTGCAAGGAGTTCATGGACGTGTCTACATGGTTCCGAGACGTGATGAAGAGATGTGGACGTAAAGAATTGGTCGGAAAGGTCCAACCGACTAGGTTATGGACTCAAGCTGCGGTTGAGTCGGGTTTGACTCAAATATGGAAAGATTTGAGTTGGTTATGATAGGATTTCGTGTGGGTCACGAATTGGAGTTGTTTAGGAATGTGGGATACGTTCCTAAGGTGTTTGTAAGTCTTAAGATTGCTTCTATCTGCGTATAGAAGAATCTTGAGCAGTTATGGAAAGTTACGATTCATGATCTGAGTAGGATTGGAGTCCTAGTTGATATTGGGTTGGCCTAAAGGCTGGTTATATAAGAAAGGGAGCCCAGAGCTCGTGGTGGACGACTTTGGGGCTGTTCCTCTTGTGTTCTATTGAATAAAATTCGTAGTTTGAAGGAACTTTTGTGCCTTGTTCGTCAGACTTGTTCCAGACAAGTTTTACTCGTCGAGTTTCTGGACAGCACTACCTTTCATTGGTGGTTTTATCATAACTCGAGTTTTACAGATCCAATTGATGTGATTCTTTTTGGGTTGTCTTCACAACGTGATTGTCTATCATATGTCAAAATTTCACGGTCATTGGATTTGTGGTCTATGATCTACACGAGTTTTTTTGCAGCATTCCATAACTGTTTTTTCCTCGGGTAGGGTAGATTGATCTTGTTTGATCTTTCGATCATAGCTTGAGTTTTTCTCGACGAATTTGAGTGATTCATTTTGTGTTGTCTTCGTGACTTGATTCTCTAAGATATTCATCACTTTTGTCATAGTGAAACACTTTTAGATTAGTCTCACACACGATTTCTTTAAGAGATCGTTTTGCTGCCGAAGGTGTTGGGGTTTAATTATTTCCGCTGCGTAAGATTTTTAAATCTACCATTCACCCCCCCCCCCCTCTAGTAGCTTTTCACGTGCTCTTCGATCCTACACCCATAGAGTGTTATATATTAAGTAGATAGAATGATACTTTACAATTTACAGGAAGAACATCACACGAAAGCTATTTTGCAATTTACATGAAGAACGTCACACAAAACATCAACGGAGCCAACTTGCTTTACTGGACCAACTTGCTCTGCCTACCAACCAGTCGGGATCACTGCAGCAATGTCTTTTGCCCCGGCAAGGACTCACAGTTTTGCTTCGTCTTTCACCTCTGAAACAAGCTGGTGCCTCGTTTTTTCCTTGCTGGTAAAAACGCGGGCATTTCTCTCTTTCCAAATGAGTCAACACACAAGAATGGTCAGTGAGCGAGTTCCTTTAGCAGCTGATGTTTGAACATCAGCGGACAGCCTAAAGAACCAGGGCTCAATGTGCACATCCTGCCATGATAACAGGTCAAAAGTACAGATAGCAGACCAATCAAATACCTGCCGCCAAATGGATCGGGTCACCAAACAATCGATGAAAAGGTGTGTGATCGTCTCCAAGTTCCTATAGCACAATGGACAAAAATATTGATTTGTCCACCCTCGCGGCTGCAGCCTTGCCGCTGTCCATAGACGGTCTTGTAGCAGCAGCCAGAGAAATATTTTGCAACGGGTAGGAGCCCAAACGTGCCAGATCTTCAATGGGAAAAAAGGTCAGAGAGCTTCCAATAAATTGTAGCTTGTAAGATGATCTCGCCGAATATTCTCCTGCTGCTGTTTTTGTCCACGGTATAATGTCTGGTCGTCCGTCACTAAGGTCGATTTCCAGCTCTTGCAGCCTGCTCCATAGCAGGGTAAAGTCATATAGTATAGGTAAGGTGAGACTATGTGCAATATCCCTTTATCCATATGTTATCTGTTAGAGCATCCGCTAAGGTTCGCCGTTTTCTCTTGGCATGCCTAAACAGAGCCGGGAATTGGGCTGCAGGTGAGTTCCCGTTGAGCCAACTGTTTGTCCAGAAACTCGCTGATCTTCCATTATGCACTGTGACAGATGTCGCTGCAGCAAAGAGAGCATCATCCGTGGCGTCCAGTGGTAACTCTGAGCCAACCCATGCCCTGTTTAGCGCTGTCCAGTGGAACCATCACTATCTAAGTCTGAGCGCCCTGCTAAAACGTTCGAGGTCTGTTATACCCAGTCCACCCATCTCAAGCGGCCTGCAAACGCGCCCCCAACTGACCGTGCATTTCCCTCCTTGCAAGTCTTGGTTGCACCCATAGGAAGCAACGTCGAATTTTGTCAAGCTCTTTGATAAACCGTTTGGAGTTCTTAAGACAGTGAGGGCATAAGTTGACAAGGAGCTCAGAACAGTTCTGACCATCTCGCGACGTCCGCCTTAGCTCATCAGTTTGCTCTGCCACACAGCAAGCCCTGCCGTGGCCTTGTCTTTAATGGACTGCAAATGCACCATCAGTAGTCGCTCCAAATTGAGTGGCAAACCAAGATATGTAATAGGAAGGTTCTGTATTCGCCTTCGCCCTCCAAATTTCTGCAACGCTTCATGAATGATTTCCTCCGAACATCGAATAGGAGATGCAGAGCTCTTTACAACATTGATCCTCAATCTTGCCGCTTCACCAAATCTATGCATGATACTCATTGCCAAGTCCACTTCTGCTTTGTCTGGTTTGAGAAATAATACAGCATCGTCAGCGTGTAAAGAAAGTCTAAGCTTTGCTTATCTTTCCTCAAGCGGAGTCAGTAGTCCATTTTGTGTCACCAACCCAAATATTTCTTGCAGTGTGTCAATGACCAAGATAAAGAGGTATGGGGACAGGGGGTCTCCCTATCTTAAACCTCGGTTGTTGTGATGTATCTTCGGCCCTGGCACACCATTCAACTGCACCGCTGATGATGAAGAGGACAGTAGCAATGCAATCCAGTTCCTCCATCCTCGTGCTTGCATCAATTCAATGAGAAATTCTCATGACACTGAGTCGAACGCTTTAGAAATGTCCAATTTTAATAGCAAGACAGGCTTGTGTCGTTGATGATATGCTCTGACCAGGTTGCGCATATATAAGAAATTATCCTGGATGCACCTTTTGCGGATGAATGCTCTCTGCGCATTTGATATCAGCCCATCAATATGTTTCGAGAGTCTGAGTGCCAGTACCTTTGAAACCAACTTTGCAAATGAATGTATCAAGCTGATCGGATGATAGTCAGGTGGGGAGTCTGCATCTGGTTGCTTCGGTATTAAGGTGATCAAGGCACTGTTGAGCTGTGTAGCTGGCTTGTTGTCTAGTTATAGAAACTGTTGAAGGCTGCAATTATGTCAGCCTTAATGATCAGCCAGCAAGCTCTGTAAAATTCGTTATTAAAGCCATCTGGGCCCGACGTCTTTTCACTTGGTAATTCCTTAATAGCTTGCAAGATTTCTTCCTCTAAAAACGGTGAGTCAAGGTGATTTGGCGGCAACCGGGATAGCCCAAGCAAGTCTCAGTTTAGTGTAATGCCACGGTTTGGCCTGGTACTCAGAAGCTGTTGGTAGTACTATTGCAGTTCGACTTCTTTTTCATGATGCTCCCACACATAATGGCCAGCAGCAGATTTTAATCGAAGTACGTAGAGTTTCCTTCGTCGCGCATTTGCCCGTATGTGGAAGAAACGTGTACAGGCATCTCCATCCTTTAACCAGGTCACTCTCGATGCTTGTCAGCGCCGGGATCTCTCCACTGCTGCCAGACCTAGCACTCTCAAATTTAGGTCCCGGCGCAGGTTGAGTTCATCTTTAGTGAGAAGGCGTTCTTCTTGGGCACAGTCTAGCTAGAACAGAACTTCGTTCACCATGTAAAGTTGCATCCTGGCTTTGCCAAACAGTGATTTGCTCCACTCATGAAGTGCTTTGGAAGTGTTTGCCAATTTCTGATTCAGAATGGTCATCGCAGACCTTCTGTTGACCGCAGTGTCCCAGGCTCCCTTGACTGTATCCATGAACCACGGTACACGAGTCCAAAAAGTCTGGAATTTGAAAAATGCCTTATGTCTCGGTATATTTTGCTGACTGAGAAAAAGTGGGGAGTAGTCCAATAGCGAGGATGATAAGGGTTGCAGGTGGCTGCCTGAGAACATGACATCCCAATGCTTGTTGCAGAACATACAATCCAATCTTACCAAAGTGGGATTTGCTCGCCCATTGCTCCATGTGTACTTCCGACTGCGAAGGGCGATTTCCATAAGCTTTGCCACATCCAAGGTGTGACGAAAGCACCCCCATCACGGGCAATCTTGGTTCAGATTATTTTTGTTTCGGGCATCACATATAAGTTGCCAATGCAAATCCATGGCGTCTCCGTAGGTGGCTTCAAAGCAACAATCTTTTACAGGAAGCGCTGTTTTCCAGTCTCATGTGTTGGGCCATACACGGATGTGAGGAGGAATGCAGAGCTAAGCCACTCGGTTTGATGTTCAGGGATATGGAGAATTCATTCCTGGATGCCCCCCGGCTTCTATATAATCTGTGTTCCAAGCAATTAGTATTCCACCTTGAGTGCCATTGGCAGGCAAATAGTCAAAACCATCCATATTTGGTCTAAGGATTTCCCAGCAAAGCGTTGAGTTGATCTGGGCCAATTTGGTTTCCTGCAGACATATAATTTTAGGCTGTGTCCCTTGAACCAATGTAGACACAGCTTCTCGCCGTGCTGCTGTATTAAGCCCACGCACGTTCCATGTAAGGATTGACATTTGATCACTCATCTTGATAACCAGAGACACAACTTATGATAACACTTCCAATTGGTCTGAACAGAGCAGCATAGGGCACAACAGCAGCAGGTCATCCGTACTGGAGAGCTCTGGGTTAAGCAACAGACACTGCCATAGAGAGCTGGATATCACACATAATTCAAAACACTGCAGACACTGGGATAAGGGTCCCCGATGGACCCAAGCCAAACACTAGCACCCGATGGACCCAGGTCAAACACTAGCACACGACCAATGGGAGCCAGACCGCCGGAGCACATGACACTGGCACACGGCTACTGAGAACCAGATCAAACATCTAAAACAAGAAACTAGATAACTTGGCGACCGATACATGGATGGAGGGTTGACACCACAGTGCATGTAACTAGAGATCAACGGAGGCGCTAGGCATGAGCTGCCACCTCCTCTGTTGCAAGCACATTTGCTGCCTCAGTTAGGGTATGGTTGTCCAGCCCAAGAGCTCCTCTGATTGCTGTGATAGCCTCCCGCGCCAGCGGAGTCTTGAACTTATCCTTGTACTTTGCAACTGCAGCGTCACCAGTGGGTTCAGCGGCGCCAGTGATGTCCATGACGCGCATCAGCCACTGCTGGGCGCGCTGGGAGATAAGAACCACCGAGGGACATGCTGCATGTCTGGCGCTCCGCCGTGTCGGCTCCGCCGATGCAGCTCGCTGCATGCGCCGCGTACCCTTGGCCGGCGGAAGGGGGCGTGGCCAGGATTTCCGGTGGCACCAGCGGAAAAAGCTTGCTGAGCATGTTGGCGTCGCGCCCTTCCACAGAAGTCAGCCCAAACGTGCGGCCTGGTGGTGAGTCCGCCCTTATGGAGACTGTGCGAGCTGTATGTTGACAGCCCTGGAGAACGTGGTCATTATTAGCAGTACGTGTAGTCGGTTGTTAGCCTACCACTACTCCTATTATCTCAGCACTTTTGTATCATGTAAACGTGCTCTGTAAACCGACTGATATCCCAGGATCGGCAACGGACACGATCTGTATTGCGCCTATTTACAGCCCCTGAATGAACACGATAGTCAGAGTCTCTGCTGAATTCTTTCATGGTAATCAGAGCGGGTTAACATCTTGCATTCTTCTGCCCACCTCTCCACACCCTAACAATGGCAGATACAGTTTCCTCCGCTGCTAGCCCTACCTCCGGCGCTATGACTTCGTCTTCTACAAGTTCAGCAACATCAGGCTCTCTTTCACCGACCACCAACACAACAAGTCCCTTTGCTGCTGCTGCACAATCCGTTAATATCACCAGTCTCATCTCCGTCTGTCTCGACATGTTTTCAACATTCTATCGTCGCTGGAAGAGGCTTTTCCTGGTGATCCTTGGGCGCTTCAATCTGCGTCACCACGTCGACGGCACGGCGTCTCACCACGACGACCCGGTGTGGATCCAAGAGGATCTCACCGTCCTTATGTGCCTGCACGCCACCCTCGCCGATGACCTACTCGACTTTGTCATGGAGGATGACATCACGGCCTTTGGTGTCTGGACAAAGATCGCATCATTCTTCCTCGGCAACAAGTCCAGCCACGCCGTACAATTAGAGCAGGAGTTTCATGGCCTTGTTCAAGGTGATATGACTGCAGTTGCTTACTGTCACAAGTTAAAGACCTTGGCTGATTCTCTTGCAGACTGCGATCAGCTGATCTCTGATCGGGCTCTGGTGCACCAGCTCATACGTGGTCTGAATCCAAAAGTCCACATCCTTCGGCAACTGCTTCCTGCTATGCCGATCTTTCCATCGTTCATGGAGGCTCGCGACCAAGTCACCGTCACCAAGAACACACTTCTCTCATCTACAGCACCAAGCCAAGAAACTGCCTTACATTCTAGTGAGGCGCCGACAGATACCAACAACCTGCAGCACAACACTGCGACACAGTCGACACGCTTTGATGGTGATCGTGCACCATTCAACCAGTCCACTAGTGGACGTGGTCGCGGTCGCGGTCGCGGCCGTGGCCATGGTCGTGGCGGTCGCGGCAACAACACCAACAACAATTGGCAACAGACTATGTTGCCATGGTTTGCGCCTTGGTTCTCTGGACAGCCTTGGCGCACGCCTTGGACAGGCACCACTGGACCAAGCGTTCTTGGCTCTCGTCCTCCTTCTGGACAGGCCTATCATGCCATGACTCAGCCAACTACTCAGTTTGCACCAGCAGCACCACCAAATTTCGACACCACTGGACTACTACAAGCCTTGCATGCTATTTCTCAGCAGACTCCTACTGCACCCTCTGAATGGTATATGGATACAGGTGCTTCTGGGCATATGGCTTCAGACTCAGGTATTTTGTCCAACTATTCTCCATCTCTGCATAATTCCTCTAATTGTTGGCAATGGATCTACGAAACCCATTCACGGCACAGGCACATCAACCATTTCCACTACCCATGGTACTTTTTGGCTAAATAGAATTCTGCACATTCCTAATCTCATTAAAAACCTTATCTCCGTCAGACAATTTACAACTGACAATTGTTGTTCAATTGAGTTTGACCCTTTTGCTTTTCAATTAAGGATCTCATCAGCAAAATTCAGATCATGAGGTGCAATAGTCAAGGAGAGTTATATCCTTTTCTTCATCAATAAAACTCCAACTCGGCCACAGCACTTTCTGCTTCCACCAGTACACTCTGGCATCAGAGACTTGGCCACCCTGGTCACAAGAGTCTTGGGAGCATCCTCTCTGAATTTACAAGCTTCATCGACAATAAGCAAGACCACTTGTGTGATGCCTGTCAGCAAGGGCGACACACTCGTCTGCCTTTCTCACTTTCCTTGTCAGTTACTTATTTTCCTTTTCAAATTGTTCATTGTGACCTTTGGACGTCACCTGTTGAGAGCATAACTGGATTCAAATATTATATTGTACTCTTGGATGATTTTAGTCGTTATTTATGGACTGTTCCACTTAGACAAAAATCTGATGCCTCTAGTGCAATAATCCAGTTCTATTCTCTCATTCTTAATCAGTTTCATATCAGTATTCAGTCCTTACAATGCGATAATGGCGAGGAATTTGATAATGCCCACCTTAGATCCTTTCTCACTGCACCAGGGGTCACTTATCGTTTTTCCTGCCCTTACACATCGGCTCCAAATGGCAAGGCAGAGCGATCACTTCGAACAATTAACAATATTATTCGTTGCCTTCTTTTTCAGGCAACCTTGCCTCCAAAATATTGGGTGGAAGCTCTTACTACAGTCACATACCTTCTTAATCGTCGACCTTCTCAACCTCTCAAGTTCTACACTCCCTATCAGATCTTATTTGGCCAACCTCCAGACTACTCCCACTTACGTGTTTTTGGGTGTCTTTGCTACCCAAACACCAGTGCCACAGACCTCACAAGCTGGCTCCAAGGTCGACTGAATGTATCTTTCTCGGGTATCCTACCGAGCACAAAGGATACAAATGCATGAACCTTGTCACTAAGAAAGTTATTATATCTCGGCATGTAGTTTTCGATGAAACAAACTTTCCAACCAGCTTCTCTGTCAGACAACATCTCAGCTTGTCCGCACTTTTGTATCATGTAAACGTGCTTTGTAAACCGACCGATATCCCAGGATCGGCAACGGACACGATCTGTACTGCGCCTATTTACAGGCCTCTGAATGAACACGATAGTCAGAATCTCTGCTGAATTCTTTCAGTCATCGAGCGTTGCATGATGTTGTAGTTGCTGGGCCTGGGCCTGGCCATTAGTCGGCCCATGTGCCTGCACCACGGAGGAATCAGCCCCAGCAGCGGTCAACCCACCGGCCAGCAGGAGCGAGCCGCGTGGAACTGCATGTGACTCGGGTGGCTCGACATCCTCAAACGGTGCGGCGCGTCCTGTGCCGCGTAGCCCCCCTGCAGCAGCACGCCCCCCCCCCCCCCCCCCCCGATAGGTCCTCGAGCATTGGGTCTTGACTAGCAGCTTGGAGGAAGTCCACCACCTCCCTTTCTATCTCGCACAGTAGCAGTGAAGCGTCAGTCACCATTCGAGGCTCTGGAAGCCAGGTTGCAGGCGCCAGATTATCAGCCTTGTCTGGTTCACCGCCCTTGGTCGCCATAGGGTTAGGACAGCGTGCCTCCTCTAGAACTTGGGGGGCGAGGCTGAAGCACCCACCCTTCTTCGCCCAGGCTTTGCCTTTTGAGCGCGTGAGCGAGCGCCAGCGCACCCCTGTAGCGCCAAAATGGGAGCATGTAAGCGAGCGCTCCCGCACCCCTGCAGCCTCGATGATCCCATGACGTCAGTTGGGGCCCCCCTTGTTCCCATGGTGAGCTGCCAAGGAAGCATTGTATCTTCCGCTGATCGGTGGGCCACCCATCCTTGAGAAACGACCTCCCTGACCGTGATGTCCCTCGAAGCCTGGAGGTGGACGATGGTCATCGTTGTCGTTCCTTCGACTAGGCCCTCCAAGATATGGAGGACGACATATCTCCAGATGACGCGAGGGTGCAGCAAATGCACGAGCCGCGTCTGGAACACCGGGAATCCAGGTGAACCGATGATAGCGTGGCGCTCCCTCGTCATGATTGTTGGAGGAAACCGAAGATAAATGACCACTATCATCCAAGGAAGAAGAGTTTGGACGGGCAGGGGTGAAGTCATGAAGATGGTCAAGATGTATAAGAATGTCAACCTTGTATTCTTCGGCGGGAAGACCGCCTCTGCCGTTCCCCCAGGTCCATCACTTGCATCGGAGAGAACTCCATCCGATGGGAAGAAGGTGACGATCTTGACGCATGGAAGGAGATTGGGGTCGGCCATTCATCCGACGAAGTGAAACTTCTCCGCACCAGTCGGCATGAAGGTGGTGTGGTCCATGTGATCAAAGAAGCACATGTCATCGAGTATCTGCCGGATGCCTTCAACGACTTAGCGAACAGCGGAAGATATTCAACAACAATTTTCACTCGGAAAAGCCAGGCGGTGCTTTGGAAAGTAGCGTCCACACTCCATGGGGAGGCATGGAAATCAGTGTTTCCGGCGAAGACGCCGCCCACCTGAAGGACCCTGTCGCACTGATCGGCATGGTCAAGTCGCGCAATGAAGGTGTTGGGGTCATGGCGGGCCACAGAGATGTTACGTAGCAGGATATAGATTTGTTGGTTAATGGCATGTCACACATCACCCAGCCCAGCGTCGTGACGACCTCTGACCGCCCTGGGGAGCTTAACGTGACGACGAAGGCGCAAAACCTCAGCCGCCATCGACCCACTGATCAGGACAGAGGCCTGGCCGTGGAACGACCTCCTCTCGAGACGCCCCACGATTCGAGCTCTCGCCCAGCCCTCCATTGCCATGCCCTCGCTCGGTGGGGTCGATCGTTGCCGAAGAGTGTCCCAGAATGATAGCCCAGGGTGAATCTGACTGTTCCCACCGGAAGCGGTCGAGAGAGGCTAGGCGGCTCTTGATAGTGGACTTGATGGACACTAAACGAGGGTGGATTTCGCGCTGACCGTCGGAGCTAAGTGGTTGTGAGCGCAGGCGGGATGTATGCCCACTGTGGAGGTAGGAGACACACCTAGGAGGCTCCCGACACTGGATGACGAAGTGATCTGTTGCAAGGCACCGATAACAGTGTCCCCTGAGGGCCTTTTTAAGCTCGCCCGCCGGGATTTGGGTACCCTTCATCACCCCCGACGGAGTGTGGTCATGCCCCGGGCCCGTCGCTATCTTCGGATAGTCAACCTGGCATCCTCGGCGTTTTGACCTGAGGGCCTTTTTGCAAGTTAGTTACTAGGTGCAGTGGCTAGCATGGTTCGGATATGAATACATCTTAAATATATGATTTATGAGAATCACTGCTCACTAATACAGTAAGAACAATATTTAGATATTCGATTCAATGTCTTTCCTTGGTTATGGTTTACAGGCGAGAGAGTGTGCATGAGGGTCGATGGTTACATAAGCTGGGTACTAATAGGAATTCCTCTCCCCTTAACTTCAACATTATTAGTCATTGGAGCTTCTTAGTTATAATTTTAAAGGGGTCACGACCTGTGTGGAGTGATTCACGGGCTCGTGGTTAGAGTCATTTTCTTGTCCCAAGATGTTGATTAAGAGGAGCAACACCGGTAAGACGAGAAATTTTAACCCAATCTCATCAATGGTTCAAAATTGAGTTGGCGATGCCCATTTATGATCATGAGACTAAGTTAAAGGAGCTCAACAGTTATGGGTTTGCATCATATTGCAAAACAGGTGTCAATGATCTTTTAAGGAACCTTACAAGATTTTTGGTTCATCCAAACTTCAAATCAACGGTTCCGGTTTCATACTGTTACAACTGAGTAACACTTGGAGGTTCCAATTTTTTTGTGTCATTAGGGACATAATTTTAACTCAAGTTAACCATGTAAGTTATACTCATCGTCCATACCTTTCCCATATGTATCTTTACATGTCCAACACTAATTAGGATCAAGATTACGGTGGTTGTTAGTGGGTATAGGTCATGAAAGATTTCAGCTCTGGTCATGTTGCATAATCGTGGAACTATATTTCCTTGATGTTCTTGGGAGCCATTTTTCTTTTTAAATTTTTCACAGATTACAATAAGCCAGGTTAACTGCTACTCCTCATGATGCTTAGTACAGCCGTAGATGAGTTTTTACAACAGAAGTTATCCAAGTTTTACCAAACGTTGCAAGGACGTGTTGAGACAGTCTTCTTATGGCGAAACCGGGACTTTGAGCATTTCCTCAGGTTTGGCAACAAAATCTTATTTTCACGTGAATAGAAAAGTTGAAACTAATTTCCTTATTTTTCCAAAAGGTACTTATCTATACCAGGTCAGTTCTAGATTGAAAGTTATGACTTTTGGAAATGGACGGTAAATCTAACAAAAGTTCTGGTGAACAGCAGTTTTGAGGTAAGTCGGGTACCTAACTTGATTGATTTCTCTCCAAGTGTTTCGGGTCAGAATCTGAAAATTCTTTGAATTAAAAGATTAGTGAATTTCCTAAGCATTTTAATGGTGTATTTTACTACTCTTAGTTATTTTTATTCGAAAAGTTAGGGTCAAAATACAGAATGGGTACAAAAACAGTCTTCTTGGTTCTGTGCCGGTGACAGGTTCTGTTTCCTGCATATTTCAACCGGTTTGAAGGGCAAATCTATCCTGGAGATGAACAGAAAACTTGGAGAGAGCGTCCACGTCTTTCCAACGGTATAGCGCAGGACCGCTGGAATTTCTGGTTTGGGCAGATTTGATAGTCCAAGTTTTCTAAATCTCTAAACTTGAAGATGATGTCCTAACATTCTTAACGGGATTCATCTGCATTCAAACTAACGAGTGTAACAGGTTGCATGACCTTTTGAAGAGGAACATAGTGCAAAATTTTGAGCGGGACAGATTAGCGGTTCAAATACTTTGAGATTTTCAGGGGTCTTGGAGGTCAAATCAGGAAATTCTAGGAAAAATAAAGTAGAAGAGGATGTTCAAG
Organism: Tuctoria greenei; assembly: GCA_036927565.1. Lineage (NCBI taxonomy): Eukaryota > Viridiplantae > Streptophyta > Magnoliopsida > Poales > Poaceae > Tuctoria > Tuctoria greenei. The sequence continues at coordinate 162,538,778 of JAYESD010000002.1, read as the reverse complement.
GATTTCTAACGGTTACTTACACAGTTTTATAAAGTAATCAGAGATGGAAATTGCATAACCGATGGTGCTATCGACAATTCAAAGCGTGATGAAGTATACAAGAGTTTGTGTCCACTTGAAGTGAGGTTCCAATGAAGGAAACAACTAACGTTGAACTGGTTTTTGATAGATGTGTAACTGTGGTTCATTCAAAGGTCATAGAAAGGGAATCAGGGTGGTTGATCAATACCAGTATTAAAGACAACATTATGTGGTTTCGCGAGAACTTCTGAACTCTCTGATTTCTGGATCGGGAATATTTCTATGAGTTTTCATTGCTAGCAGAAATTCAAGGATACAATACACAAACGTCAGAATTCGTTCAGCTTCTAGAAACCTTGAATCTAGTAGCTCTAGAGGATTAGGACAAGATAATAAATTGAAAAGGGGTTTGGCTGAAGGGATTAACTAACACTAGCTTGGTTTCGTTCGTAATTACATTTAAGGTCCAACATAAGCCAGAAGTTTTGGTTTGTCTCAACCTTGAGTGTCTCTTTTAACAAGTTGATTATGATTAGGTAGATGTTGATAATGCATAATGAACTGTCACACAGATCCTATGTGCCTCACAAAATGAAAACTCTAGACCATATCTTAGCTAGCATACATGTAGTCGGTGGCACTAAATCGATCACTTGCAAACCGCGTTCTACACTTACTATGGAAGTTAGCGTACCTGCAGAAGATGGATCACATCAATAAAATCTTCACCTCAACTCCAAAAAATCTACTAAATATATCTTAAACATGACATAAAACTCGTAGGCGAATGAAGATCCAAAAACAGTCCATAAAAAATCTACAAACAATAAAATAAATCACACCCATAACCTAGTAAAACTAAAAAGAGCACCAACAACAAAATAAGTCAAAAATGTAAAATACACTCCATCAATCAACCTAGTTTTACCTACTACTTCAATCATATTCGTAGTTGCAAGTATAAAACACTGTTAGTTTTGCCACTTGAAGTATACACTAATAACATCCTTATATGTGCTTCAACACTAATCTAATCCTCAGCGTAAACGGGTTTTCAAAAATAAGTCATTTTTAATATGCAATTAATCCAACTTGTTCTGGTACCACACTATGATGGTCGGCCGCTCGAAAACCCAAACACGTACCCCTCAGGATCTTTATTGGGTCGGTGCCACACGCTGCGATACCATATTGCTTATTACAAGTGACATGGCTTGAAAATACATAAGCATGTTCATTATGGTATGTTAATGTGAGATTTGATAAAATAAGCATAAGCAACGGAAAATACGGTTAATACGTTATTACACTCTCAATAGACATATAATGCAAAAGTGAAGTCTTAGCCCACGAGCATTCACACTAGCTCCACACAGCAATCAACAGCGGTAGATTGTAGCTTGCTCTACTCTTAGTACCTAAAAAATAATCAACAAGCGGCGAGTCCTAATGACTTCGCAAAGCTTATCCGACAAAATAAAGTCCTAAACACCTATCCAATATGCAAGTAAAGAATAAGCATATAGGAGGGTTGTGTTGCATAAAAAGCACTAATGGTGAGTGTCGGTACCCTGCGTACCGGATACCCCTTGGAACTGCGAAGAGTGCAAAGGAACTCTACCTATCTAAGTTGAAGACCTCCGAAGACCCCACGTGTCATACGGAATCGGACTTGCCTCCCTTCTATGGTTAGTCCCAGTGCCGCCATGTGTATCCTGAAACCGGAGCTACATTCCATATATGGGAAAGCTCCAGACTAGATACCTGTGTGACACCCCAGGACCTAACCCCCGACAGAGGGAAGCTCCGGTACCGACACGTGTAAAATAGCATCGGACCTACTCATCCATGACAGTAAGCTCCTGAGTTGCCACGCGTCTAGCCGCTAGACCTTCAACCTCAACAAACAGACTGGTGGACCTCCAACGGCTCGGACCTTCAAGGAACAATCAAAGCTTCAAGACCTGATTATGTGTCATTACTACTATCTTAATGACACACGATCGGAGGACCCTTAATACCAGTAAAGCCGCCATCAAGGCGTGTTATCACGCTGTTAAGGGTAATTAAGTATATTAATTGTGTATTAAGCATTAGTAACTGCTAGGGCCACATGTCGGGTCGGGCTGACGATGTAACGGCCAGTCCTTGTACTATAAAAGGACTGGCCAAGCGATACACAGGGAATAACACATCCACATGCGCTCAAGACACTCTAGTCTCTGACACTCTAGCGCTGAGACGCTTAATAAAACAACAACACACCCGTGGAGTAGGGTATTACGCTCAGGCGGCCCGAACCACGTAAATACTTGTGTCAAATCGCCACCTTCTTCTGAATCTCCGCGCGCCCTAACCGAACTACAAAACTCTGCGGGCTGCCGTACCGGGAGAATTACCGGAATCACACTCCGACAGTTGGCGCGCCAGGAAGGGGGACAGCGCTTGAGATTCAAAGATGGTGAATTCTGCTGCTGGATCGTCCAACGGCAACCATGCTGCGCAACCTACTGGAGGCAATCCCTCCAACATGCAGCAGCCAGCAGGTGATGTGGCTCCAGCAGAAGTCATGCCACCACCGCCACCGTCTGCACCGGAGAATCAAGCTGGACAGCGAGATGGGGCGTCCGCGTTGATCACTTCATCGGCGAACAACAACCCCAAACACGCGCTTCATGCTGTGTGTGCTCTTCTCCAACGTCCACCGCCTCCAGGAGCATCCCAGGGTGCAATGGAGCAGTGGAGAGCTGATGTGGATCATTTGGTTGCAGCAGCAGTCGATCGCATCAGCAATCAAGATCCTCCCCCCTCGGGGCGGGCCCAATCGCAGCATCAGACCTTGTCAGGAAGACTCGGTCCGCATGCTTCACATCACAGGAGGCGTGTTACGTCTCAACAGGCGACGTCGCTACCTTCGGGGGCGCGACGTACAAACACGATAACGAGGCTTTCGACTCATGACCTCCGGGCTGAGCTTGATCGTCGTTATCGACAATAGGATGGCCGCGTCATCATCGAGCGTGCTCACGTGAGGCGAGAAGCTCGGGACAGTCCTGCTCCTGAGGGAGTAGGGGGGGCTGTTCTGCCTTGGTCATGCACCTACGCATGGTCAGATGGCCGCAAAAGTTCCGATCTCATTTGCCGGAGAAATTTGACGGGACTGTTAATCCCGCCGAATTTCTCCAAATTTACTCCACCGCTGTTCTTGTGGCTGGGGGAAATGAGGCTGTGATGGCCAATTATTTCCCTGTGGCTTTGACTGGGACCGCCAGGTCTTGGTTCAAGAGCCTTCCGCCTGACTCCATCAACAGTTGGGCAGAGTTGTGCCAACAGTTCATCGTCAATTTCGGGAGCTCATACACCCGACCAGGCACGGAACTGGACCTTTTTGCTGTTAAGCAAAAGGGGGGAGAATCCCTGCGATCTTTCATCCAGAGGTTCTCCCAGGTACGAAATATCATTCCTTCTATCTCAAGCGCTTCTGTTATTGTAGCATTCAGGCAGAGCGATTGGGATAAGAAGATGTTGGAGAAGCTGGCGACCAAAGAAGTCACCAGCGTCACGAAACTCTTCAGCTTGGCAGACAAGTGTGTCAAGGCTGCAGAGGGCCATGAAATGCACTCCTAACAACCTTCGGAGGCCAGCAAAAAGTCCTCCAAGGGTGAAGCCACTACCTCCAGGAGTGGTAAGAAGAAGAAAAAGTCCAACGGCAAGAAGAAGCCGTCGACCGGCACACCTACTGCTGCAGCTGCTGCAGCTCTGGGTGGCCGAGGGCCACACCCCGAGAAACGACCTCGGCTGTCGTCTGAAGATGGTGGCAGCTCCAAGATGTGGTGTCCCATACACAAGACGAACAACCACAACCTGGAAGGCTGCCGAGAGGTCCAGAACCTCGCCGAGTGCTACAATAAGCACTGGGAAGAAGCTCCTTTCCGTCAAAGGGAAGGAAAACAAAAAGTCGACAAAGCTCCGACTGAAGAGGAGTTAGGCTTTCAGGACCCTAAAAAGGTCTTGAAGGTTGTTTACACCTCCGTTGACGATGACTCCGACGTCTTCGACAACGAGCGTCGGAAGACCATGAACACCATCTTTGGTGGTTTGTGGGACATCACCTCCCATCGTGTCCTCAAGAAAATGTGGCGGGACATGGCCTATGTAGCTCCCACTGCCAGGGTGGAGCCTCATCGGAAGTGGATGGATACAACCATCACCTTTGATGCTTCGGACTGCCCGCGGAACATGATCGGAGCTGGTCAACTTCCACTGATAGTATCTCCGACCATCAATAACATCCAGCTCCACCATGTAATGGTGGACGGAGGTTCAGGGCTGAACCTCATAAGCTTTGAAGCCTTCGTCAAGCTTCAGCTCCGACCTTCGGATCTTCGCCCCTCACGACCTTTCTCCGGAGTAGGTCCGGGGGCCATCACTCCACTCGGCGCCATTACTCTCCTGGTGACCTTCGGGACTCGGGAGAATTACAGGACCGAGAAGTTGGTCTTTGACGTGGCACAGATCAACTTACCATTCAACGCCATCTTGGGCAGGCCAGCCTTGTACAAATTCATGGCTGCTACTCTTTATGGCTACTTGGTGTTGAAGATGCCAACACCCTCAGCCATTCTCCGGATCCGCGGAGATCGCACCGCCGGAGTTACTGCTCTGGAAGAACTCCACGCGCTTGCTACAACGCAGGAGGAAGAATCCGTAAAGGAGCAAGCTCTGAAGCCTCCAAGCATTCGTCATCGAGGCTCAACCTCTGCACCTCGCATGCAGCCAAGCGGCGACACCGACATTCCCGTCAAAGTCGTCCAAATTGGTTCCGATGCTGCTCAGACCACCCGTATATCAGGAGGTCTGAATGACAAATAGGAACTCGCGCTCATCACTTTCCTCCGGGCTAATGTCGACGTGTTTGCCTGGCAACCATCACAAATTCCTGGGATCCCTAGGGAAGTGATTGAGCACAATCTGAAGATTTATCCCGACGCTCGGCCTATGCATCAGAAGCCTCGGAAGTAATCAGTAGAGCGACAAAACTTCATACGTCAAGAAGTGAAGAAGTTGCTCGAAGCTGGATTCATCCGGGAAGTCTTCCACCCAAAATGGCTGGCAAACCCAGTCGTTGTACCTAAGGCAGGCGGGAAGCTTTGGATGTGTATCGACTACACTACACTGAATAAGGCTTGTCCAAAGGATCCATTCCCACTACCTAGAATAGATCAGATAGAATTCCACCTCCGGGTGTGAATTACTGTGTTTCCTAGATGCATATTCTAGGTATCATCAAATCAGAATGTCTAAGGAAGATGAAGAGCATACTGCCTTCATCACAGTAGATGGATTATATTGTTACACTACCATGCCATTCAGTCTCAAAAACGCTGCTTCAACGTTTGTGCGAGCTATGTACAAAACGTTTGGAGAGCTCATCAGAGATGTAGTGGAAGTGTACGTCGATGACATCGTCGTCAAGATCAAGAACAAGGAGTCATTTCTTGACACCTTGAAAGCTGTCTTCGCCAAGTTGCGAATCACTCGCACGAAGCTGAACCCGGACAAGTGTGTTTTCGGGGTTAGCTCCGAAAAGCTTCTTGGATTCCTGGTAAACCACCGAGGAATAGAGGCGAATTCGGCAAAGATTAAAGCTATTGAAGACATGCTGCCACCAGCTCGCATCAAGGATGTCTAGAAGCTGACTGGATGTCTAGCTGCCCTCACCCGGTTTATATCAAGACTGGCAGAACGGGCGCTACCCTTCTTCAAATTATTGAGGAAGTCCGGACCATTCCAATGGTCTAAAGAAGCAGAAAAGGCTTTCCAAGAGATGAATCAGCTCCTCACCACTCTACCAACTTTGGTAGCTCCGGATCCTGGTGAGCCACTTCTGCTTTACATTTCGGCAACTTACGAAGTTGTCAGCATGGTCCTGGTTGCGGAAAGACCAGAACCATCCCCAGTTCAGGAATCCAGACCCCTTCGGGAGGGTCGAGAACTACCTGAAGGCGAGTCTGGGTCCCAGCCCCAGACCTGGATCCTCAAGGCGAGATGCCGAAGGATCAACCTCCTTCAAATGAAGGAGTTACTGTTACTGAACAAGAAGATCTGGACCCTTCTGGGAAGGTCCGGATCACTCCAGAAGAAGCTCCGGTTCCTCCAGCAGGAACCAGGAGGTCCTCGAAGAAGGTCCGGACCCCTCCGAGAGGGTCCGGGTTGATGAGGAGGAAGCTTCGGGCCCCTCCGGGAGGGTCCGGACAGTCTAGCGCCCAGTGTACTTCATCAGCGAAGTACTTCATGATGCCAAGACTCAGTACTTAGAGGTGCATAAGCAGCTCTACGCAGTACTTATTGCCTCAAGGAAGCTTCATCACTACTTCCAAGCTCACAAGATTTCAGTGGTAACCTCTTATCCATTGCGTGCAATCTTGCATAACCCCAACTCCACTGGGAACATTGCAAAGTGGGCATCGGAATTGGCCGAATTTGATCTTGAATTTGTCCCAAGACAAGCGATCAAGAGTTAAGCATTGGCAGACTTTGTGGTGGAATGGACCCCCTCTCCATAAAATCCTGGGGGCCCCAGTGAGCAGAAGCCGGAACCCAAGGTTCCGGTCTTCACTGAGCCTCACTGGACTCTTTACTTCGACGGCTCTGTGCAGAAGCAGGGGGTCAGAGCTGGAATCCTTCTCCTCGCTCCGACTGGGGAGAAGGTCAAATACATGGTTCACCTTGACTTCAAGGCAACCAATAACATGGCGGAGTATGAGGCATTAATCTATGGGCTCAAGGTGGGACTATCATATGGTGTCAAGCAGCTGTTGGTAAAGGGTGAATCGCAGCTCATTATAAAACAAGTCAAAGGTGAATGTTGCTGCAACAACCCTCAACTAGCTGCATATCTACTTGAAGTCCAGAAGCTTCAGAAGGACTTCGAAGTCCTGGATCTTTGCCATGTCCAGCATCTCAACAACGCTGAAGCTGACGAACTCTCGACGAAAGCTTCAACCGGAGTTCCGGTTCCCGACGGAACTTTCGTCCGGAGATTGTCAGGACCAACAGCTCAGCCTGCCGAACTGAGCGAAGGGGGCGAGACCAGCACCTCGAAGCTGGTGGTCCCGATGGCCCTGTTACCATGGCGTCCATCAAGGGTCGTAGGTGCTATAGGAAGCTCCGAGCAACCCAGCACGCAAGACTCAGAAGCCCAAGTTAGCTCCGATGCATGGATCTCGGAGATTCAGAGCTACTTGAAAAACAATATCCTTCCTGAAAACAATGTATCTCCTGATCAGATAGTCAGATTGGCTAAAAGATACACACTGGTAGAAGGGGATCTCTACCGGTGTGGTGCCAACGGCGTCCTAATGCGGTACATTACAAGGGAAGAAGGCCAAGAGCTCCTCGCGGAAATCCATGGAGGCGAGTGTGGGAACCATGCGTCTTCCCGCACGTTGGTCGGTAAAGCCTTCCAGCGTGGTTTTTACTGGCCTACAGAACTCCAGGATGCAACTGAGCTAGTGAAGAAATGCGAAGCATGCCAATTCCATGCGAAGCAAATTCACACACTAGTTCAACCCTTATAAATGATACCTCCTACATGGCCATTCACTGTGTGGGGGATGGATATCTTGGGACCTTTCCCAAGAGCCGTCGGAGGTTACAAGTTCCTGTACGTCGCCATCGACAAGTTCACCAAGTGGCTGGAAGCAACTCTAGTTGTGACAATAAACAAGCAATCAGCTATCAATTTCTTGCAGTCCATAGCATGCAGATTTGGAGTCCCAAAAAAGATCATAATTGACAACGGGACCCAATTCACAAGCTCTGCATTCCAAGGATATTGCGAAGACCTCGGCATCCAGGTCAGCTACGCTTCTGGAGCTCACCCGGCAAGCAATGGCCAAGCTGAGAGAGCAAATGCAGAAATCCTAAAAGGACTCAAGACGCGCACATATGAGCGTCTGAAAAAACATGGAGCCAACTGGATTGAAGAGCTTCCGCCCACCCTGTGGGTAAAGAGGACAACTCCTAACCGGTCAACTGGAGAGACACCCTTCTTCCTGGTGTACGGAGCTGAAGCAGTCCTACCTCCAGAAATCACCTTGGGGTCGCTCTGGGTCTGGACCTTCGATGAAGCCACGCAGGACTAGCTCCGGCATGAAGACCTTGACCTTGTTGAAGAGGGAAGGTGTCGAGCATCTGTTCGAAATGCACGATACCGCCAAGCGCTCCGGTGCTATCACCAAAGGTATGTGCATAACCGACAGCTCGAGGAAGGCGATCTGGTGCTATAGAGAATACAAACTCGAGAAAGGTTAAACAAACTTTCCCCCAGCTGGGAAGGACCCTTCCGAGTGATCAAAGTATCCCCTTCCGAATGCGTTCGCTTGGCAATCGAGGACGGGACACCGCTCCCTAATCCTTGGAACATTGAGCACCTCTGTAAGTTCTACGCTTAATATCTCGGAGGTGAGTCTGTAATTACATGTGATGTATGTTATAGCGTCATTATAAAGAGTCGGGTAGCTCCCCGGGGAGAACAGTCGGACCTTTCCCAAAAGGTCCGCAAAGTTTAGGCAACACTTGACACAATATCAAAACTAAAAGTGTAGCTAGTTACCCTGGGTCAAACAAGAAATGTAACATACTTAGCCTGGTTCCGTACCCTAAGAGTGTACTTGTTTCCCTTGTACCCCGGACCTATAATGAAAGACATCATTATGTGAAAACAGACTCCACGTGCATTTATTTTGTACAGGCTCAATATTTTTTATTTTTCTCTATCTTGTCTATAACAAAGTTGTGCAATTCTCAAGAAACTTTAGCTCGAACAATTCATGTGTAATTCAAGTCACTTTGTTAATTCTTTCGGGTCTGAACAATGTTAAATGCCTACTCGCCTGAACACCAAGCCAATCTAGGTCCAGAGTGTGCTATCGACTTAGCCTGGTCCAGCACCCTAAGTACGCCACTCTACCTACACCCCGGCAGGCATGAGTAAGGTGAGTCCAGAAAACAATTGGACCTGGAGAAAATAAGCAAATGCAGTTGATTGTATATAAAATTACGATCGACCTAAAGATTTCTTTCGGGAATAGTATGCCACAAACGAGTTATAGATAAGAAATGGATTTTACTGTTTTTCTTGACTTCAGTGTGCAGGAAAAATAAAAATCCCATGATGATGGTGGATGATGCCGGAGCTATCAAAGCTTCGATATCCCCTAAGGTGGCCCGTTGTCGATGTTTTAAACATTGATAGTAGGCGTCACCGGAGCTACCAAGTTTCAGCAAATCCAGAAGGCCAGCCATCAACGTGAAGGAAAGATGATTGAAGAACACGCTAATGGGGTCTGCTGTCGACGCTCTACGTGTTGATAGTGGACGCTGCCAGAGCTACTAAGCTCCGACAACCTCAGAGGACCAGCCGTCGACGTTCTACGTGTTGACAATGGTCACTACCGGAGCTACTAAGCTACGACAACCTCAGGGGGCCCTGCTATCGGCGACTTCGGACCTATACTCTACAAGTTCGAAGCACTCAAGTCTTCAACAAAATGTTACATCCTGTTGTTACATGTCCGCAATAAAATTGTGTACATCTACCAGGGGGCCAAGTGAGACAAAGGTTGAAGACAAAAAATGAAATTCATAAATTTCTTGTATTTCATTCATCTAAGGACAAGAGATTACAAAATTGGAGAAAAAAAAAGAGAAGATACAAGTGGAAGCTACAAAGAGAAAGTCCTAGATCCTACGAAATTACGAGGAAACCTTCTGGGCAACCTACGACACGCTGGCCTTGGCGGCATCTCCCTCTCTGTCGATGGGACCTTCAAGCACTGGATCTAATGGGAAGTGAGGATCCTGACTTGTGTACCACGTCAGCATGTACTCTGCGACGTTCTGTGCAAGGGATTTCCCTTCAGTTTCCAACTGATCCGCGATGACATCATCCATCTTGTTCAGTTTGCTGCCTGCCGAGCTCAACGCCTTCAACGCCTGGTCCAGCTCCGGCTCCGGATCGTCCAGACGCACGGGACTAAAACCCAGCATCGTCAGCGCATCATTGGCTTTGCCCAAGAAGTCCCATACTTGTTGGGACTCCTCAGCCCTTGAGCCTCGCACCTCTTCCAAGGACCTCTTGGTCGCCGCAAGCTCCAAATCCTCCCGGGCAAGGCGCTCGACCTCTTTGGCGTGCTGCTGAATCTTTTCAACAACTTGCCTTTCGAGTTTAGCAAGCTCCTCTTCCCGGACGTGGATTTTTTTCCGGTGGTCGACTAGGTCTCTCTACCGGCCCCGCACTTTCTTCTCTCTGGCAGCAACTTCATTCTCCCTCTTGTTGAGGTCCTGTCCCCGCTGCCAGGCCTTCTTCTCCTCGCTCTCGCAGAGCTTCTCTAGCTTCTTGGTGCGCTCCGCGAGGCTCTTGTCACCCAGAGCCACCCTCTGAGCAAGCTCCTCCTCCCTCTTCACGAGGTCATCCCGCAGCTCCACGAGTTTTTGCTCTTCATCTTCAAGCTTTTTCTCCCGCTCTTCAAGAGCCTCCCGGCGCTTGACGAGGCTGTCATGGATCGCGCTGGGCTTCTCCTGGTGATCGTTCGCTGCTTCATTAGCAGCCATGACCTGTTCGTGGATGGCCCGGGACTGGTTGTCATGGGATCACACCATGCTTTCCCTCTCGTCCAGCAGCTGGCCCCAGTACTCCATCTGGGCCTTCTCCCTCTTGACCTGCTCCTTGTCGTTGGCCAGTCTTGTGTGCGCCAGCTTGGTCTCGAATTGGAGCCGGTTGCACCACCTCCTAAGGGTCTGGCGCTCCTCCTCGAGGGCCTTGCTATCGTGGTAAAAAGCAAGTTGTACTTGACAAAGGCTGGAGCAGGCGTTGTCAATGGACAACGATAGGGGGATCGGCTCCGGACCTGCAGGGGTCCTCTCCGCTGACTCTAGCGGGTTCTCCGTAACAAAAATCGAGTTCCACTCTACAAGAGCGATCCCCTGAGCTTCCGCGGCACTAGGGCCGCCCTCCGGGGTAGCCTCGGTTGCCGCCGAGGAAGGTCCTGCAACGGAAGGTCCTACCTCTGGAGTCGGCTCCGAAGGTCCCGCCACCAGGTCATCAGCAACTACTCCCTCCGGCAGAGGACCGGTCGCTTCGCCTTGGCACCATGACTTAGGCGCGGGTACCTCTGGAACCACTACCTCCGGGGCAGACATTGAAGATTCGTCCGGAGCTTAGGCCACTTCCGACTCTAGTGTTGGCGCCTCCTCCACTGCCGGTCCAGGCGTCGGCGTTTCAACCTCAATCGGTTCGGGCGCTGGCACCTCCGCAACAATGGGCTCATGTGCCGGAACTTCATCAACTACCAGCTCCATCGCCGGGGTTTCAATAACATCCAGCTCTAAGGCCGGAACTGCAGGTACCTCTGGCTCTAAGGCCGGAGCGTCCGTCATCACAGCATCCAAAACCGGAGCTTCAACCTCCGAAGCTGGTGCCGCTGGTACGTCTTCATTCCCATGGTCCGGTGCTACCATGGGAGCTTCGGGAGATCAGTCGAGGTCAAGGACCACGACAGGTGGCGCCAGAGCTGCCGCGATACCCTGTGGATGAAGGACAAAGAAACTCAAAATATGATTACAACAAAAAATAACCAACTGAGGTAAAAAAGCAAACTTACCTTGGTAGACTTCCGCTCTAGCTAGCGCGGAACCTCTTCGTCGGACGCTCGGAGCCCGACCCAGTCGCAACTGGGGTAGTAGCTCCGAAAGGCCCTCTAGAGATTGCTACTGCCGCCAGCGACGTCTTGGTTGAGGCCCTCCTCGACTGAGAAGGACCCTCGGACCTAGAGCCCTTAGCTGCCTCCAGTTGTGGAGTCACCTAGGCGGAGCTGGCGTCCCGGGGAGACGCTGATGCTGGAGTGGTCGTTGTCGTCGAAGACCTCCCTAGTCGGGGAGAAGGAGCTGTCGTGGAAGGATCAAGTCTAACGGGCCTCCCGTCAGAGTGCTTCAACTTCCTCTTTCAGCTAGAGGGCTCGGCCAACTCTTTGCCCTTGCCTACGACTTCAACTCTCTGTTTCGGGGCAGGAGTAGGGCCACCCTCAGAAGCTCTGGGGATCGCCAGCTTGGTGGTCGACGCCTCTCAACTTCACCGAGGTCGTCAACCACTGGCATCTTCTGCCGGAGCTCCCTGCTGAACTCCGCCTCCATGTTCAGAGGGAGGAAAGCCGCTGGCGGAGTCAAGTCGTCGCCCTCGACGTCGATGCCGTGCTGGAACTTCTTGAGATGAAGCTCCAAAGTTGCGCCTTCCAGGTTGGACTTTAAACCGGTCTTAATACGGTCATCTTCCATCATGCTTTTGAGGGCCCAGGCGAGCTTCTATCTCTTCTTCAGCAGATCCCACCTGTTGACCAGGAAGTTGCAGAAGACCGCCTAGGGGGTCACTCCTTGAAGCGCCCCGACCCGCAGATCGGAACTCAACATGTAATATAATACCAAGAACGATGTTTGGTATAATATATTACACCACAAGTGGAACCAAATCATAGAGAGCTTTATTAAAGTGGCATAGTCTTGTGAATAAAAACGATAACAGCTAACAACATAACGATAATAGTCAACATAACGGAAGCAACTAGCACTTCATCGCCCATGGTTCCACCTTCAGCCCTTGGGTGCGGATGCGTCCCTACTCGAAGTCCATCGGCACGTAGTCGGGATCCTCTGAAGATATCAACAATGTTTGAATACAAAGATACTCAACAAGTTCCACCTCGTCCTACGGGAGGGGATGCAGCAATATACATGCGATGAACAAATAACAATGCAACCCGATGCACCAGGACATCTCATCTCGAGATATCCATCATCTCAATCTCACAATAGGTAGCTCTGTAGTTGTTAGGACCACACTGTAACACATCCCGTACCACGGACACAACCATTCGAACGGATTTTACACTCTATAGAGGTTGTACGTTGTACCCACATGCACAGAACTATCCACTATAGTTCGTCATAACCGACACCCAGTCGTAACATCACCCAGTCCAGTCCCCCTCAAACCACGGGTCATGACTCAGCTCAGTCTCCACCCACGAACCATCCACCGTGGACGACTGTCGGGCTAGCCACTGGGATTAGGCTACGCCCTGCCTATACAGGATCACGTGATCGCACGAAAAGAAGTCAGGTGAGATGTTAAAACAACTCGGTCCTTAAGGCTCACCAGGGCAGCCACCATACATCAACCACAGTCGTAAGTGTACCACCACGGTAGCCTTACACCAACAATGACCAGTCTGCCCCGGTGTCAACTGATGTATACTCTCCCAAGATGTACAATAATACCATCATCACATAATCATCATCTCAGTATGCAACCATAGAAATAAGTATGGCTTCCCTCAGTCACTCGAGTCGCAAATACTCACAAATGCATAATCTATCATACTGGCAACAAGGAAAAATCCTCACATAGGTGCGACATGAACAAAAAGGGTTCCATGAAACTTGCCTTCTCTACCATCCGCGACGTCGAACTCCTGGTCTTGCAGCTGCTCAGGATTCTCCTCTGGCACTTGCTTTGAACCGGCACACGCGCACAAACAATCGTACAAACAAAGCACACATATATTAATAAATCATACCCAAAAATAGTTATATTAAATAGATTATGAGTGTTTATAAATTTTTAGAAGAAGAATTGTTGTAACCGGAGTTCATATGTGAGAGTTACAGATTTTACAATATAGTGATAGGATTAGTAATAAAATCAATGTTAATTTTTGGGCTTGGACTGCTGGTTTAGTTCTATGGTTGAACTGTACCTGGATGTTATGGCATCACAGGCCAAGGTTTGCTGTCACCTGGGCTAATTAAGGTTTAGCTAAATTATGGTTCAACTAATATAAGGATTAACTAATACCACTTAGCTGACTGAGAAAGAGGTCGTACTACTTTGGAACAACAAGGAAAATATACGGCACTAATGTTGTGGTGACACCATAGCCTGCTCTCAATCACGTACTGGGCTGCCCTCAGCACGTGGCCCAAGCATCTAACCTCAACATGTGGCCCAAGCATCTACTTAACTAGTATTGGACTAGGTATTGAGTGGATTAGTTAACCGTCCAGCCCAACAGGACATACGAACATCACATATGGACCTTCGTCTACCTCTAGCAGATTCCTGCTCTTCTCAGCAAGCTCCACGGAGGGGAACAACCATGGCCGGAGCTGGTGGTGGTGAGCTCGGGGGAGAAGAAGAACCGGCCGGAAAACAGATTGGGGAGGCGGAGTGAAGGTCGGGCAAGCTCACCTTGGTGGCGGTTCGGGTGGAGAACGCTGCTCGGCGGAGATCGACGGTGGGCTGCGCCTTGCGACATGGGAGCGCAGAAGAGAAAGAGAGTAAGGCTGGTTTCGGCTGGTCGGAGTGAGGATAAGGACGAGAGTAGGGTACGATTGATTTTTATACAGGCTGGGTACTACCCAGAAGTAGGCGATCAGGTAGATGAACGCAGTAACTCGGCCGGACTGCGAATGAGAACACTGAATGACGCTTTGCGTGAGCGTGTGGTGGTGCTTTTCATCGGCACTGAACTCGTCGCACGCGTGCACGCCGAATGGTCGGGTGGTGCGTAGACTAGCGGGTGGCATGATTCGGCTGACAGGACGATACGGCCGCGGTTCGCGGGGCACAAACTATGAGTATATTAAAAGGGGCGCGCCGAGGGCTGCTGTCGCAAGTAGATGGTCTGCTAGTCATCTATTTAATTGGTCTCGTTTTATAGTTTTATTATTTTATTTAGATATTATTTTTATTTAGTCACTTGATTATTTTATGAATTCGATTTATTAATTTACGAAAGATGGGATGTTACAGATCTAGCCCACTTAGATTGAATCTCGTCCTCGAGATTCGGCAAACCTTCAAAGAGATGCGAAAACTCTGATCGCAACGCATCTTCCCTCTCTCATGTAGCTTCGGTTTCTGAATGTCTGCTCCACTGAACCTGACACAGTGTGACAAAACTTGTTCTTGTTCCTCGAGTAACGGTATCCAAGATCTTCACTAGCACCTCCCGATAGCGTAAATCATCCTGCAATTCTAAAGTTTCTTGCACCATTTGGTCTTCAGGTATTTGCAAACATTCCTCAGTTGTGATATGTGAAAGACGTTGTGCACGCTGGACATTTCTTCAGGTAGTTGGATCTGATAAGCTACTGCTCCTATCTTTTGCAAGACTGGAAAAGGACCAATGTACCGTGGGGCTAACTTTCTCCGTACTTGAAATCTGCGTGTGCTACGGATTGGAGACACTTTAAGATACATATGATCCCCGATCTCAAAACTGAGTTCCTATCTCCTCTTGTCTGCATAGCTTTTCTGGCGTGACTGTGCTGCCTTTATATTTGCTCGAATTTCCGCTACTTTGTCTTCCGCTGCTACAATGAAGTCTGGTCGCTCCACGATGCGATCACCCACCTCTGACAACATGAGCGGTGTACGACATTTCCTTCCATATAGAGCTTCAAACGGTGACATCTTGATGCTGGTCTGATAGCTGTTGTTGTAGGAAAACTCGGCATATGGCAAACTGTCTTCCCAATCTTTGCCGTAGGTGAGTATAGCGGCTCTCAACATATCCTCCAAGATTTGGTTGACTCTTTCGGTCTGTCCATCTGTCTAAGGATGGTATGCTGAGCTAAAGTCTAACTTAGTACCAAGTGCTCTCTAAAGACTTCTCCAGAATCTGGATGTGAAGTGGGTACCTCGATCTGAGACTATCCTTGATGGCACACTATGAAGCTTCACAATACGGTCTATGTACAGCTTAGCTAGCTTGTCTCAGTAGGTAGTGCACACAGGAATAAAGTGTGTAACCTTCGTGAGGCGATCGACAACTACCCATATGGAATCATTACCATTCTTTGTTCTTGGTAAGCCTGTGATGAAATCCATCCCTATCTCATCCCATTTCCAAACTGGTATTGGTAACGACTGGAGTAGGCCATTTGGCTTCTAATGCTCAGCCTTGATCCTCTGACACACATCACAGAGGGCTACGAACTTTGCTATGTCACCCTTCATGCCGACCCAACAATACTTCTCTTTAAGATCCAAGTACATCTTGGTAGCTCCAGGGTGGATAGAGTATGCAGAGTTATGAGCTTCGTCCATGATGGTGTTCCGGTAGTGGCATTGTGAGGGCACACATAATCGTTTATTGAACCACAATATTCCATCTCTATCGACTCTAAAATATGGAGCCTTATCTTCATCGGTCTGTGCTTTGATCTCCATCAACTTTCCATCCTCTTGTTGAGCCTTCTTGATTTGTTCATCCAGAACAGGCTGAACACTAAGATTGTAGTTGTAGGAGTGAGGTACAACCCTTAGGTTCAACTTCCACATCTCATCGCACAACCGCAGTACTTGTGTCACCAAGTGATGGCAATAGGCTTTCCTACTAAGAGCATCAACTACCACATTTGCTTTACCCGGATGATAATGGATTTCCAAATCATAATCCTTGATAAACTCTAACCATCTTCGTTGCCTCATGTTGAGGTCCGACTGAGTGAAGATATATTTGAGACTCTTGTGGTCTGTATAGATCTCACATTTGTTTCCGATCAAATAGTGTCTCCAAATTTTCAGAGCATGCACTACTGCACCCAATTCTAAGTCATGTGTCAGATAGTTCTGCTCGTGTGGCCGTAACTGACGAGAAGCATAAGCTACCACTCGACCTTCGTGCATTAGCACACATCCGAGACCTCGTTTTGAAGCATCACAATAAATGATGAAGTTCTCATGAATGTCTGGCAAGACTAGTACTGGTGTTGTGGTTAGCCTTTTCTTCAACTCCTAAAAACTCAGATCACATGCTTCAGTCCAAACGAACTTCTTGTCCTTCTTGAGGAATTCTGTCATTGATCGAGCCAGTTTAGAGAATCCTTCAATGAACCTCCGATAATAGCCGACCAATCCCAGAAAACTATGAATTTGTGAAACTGATGTTGGTTGCTCCCAAGATGATACATCTTGAACCTTCTTTGGATCGACTGCAACTCCTTCAGCTGTCAGAACATGTCCAAGGAAGCTAACATTTCACAACCAAAATTCACATTTGCTAAACTTAGCATATAGTTGATGACTTCGAAGTCGTTCCAGAACAATTCGCAGATGTTGTGCATGTTCTCCTCACTCCGAGAATATATCAGAATGTCGTCAATGAAGACAACGACAAACTTGTCTAGCTCTTGCATGAACACCCGGTTCATTAGAGTCATGAAGTAGGCATGAGCAATGGTTAACCCAAATGACATCACTGTGTACTCAAATTGTCCATAGCGAGTCACAAATGTTGTCTTAGGTATGTCCGTTGTCTTAGGTATGTCCTCAGGTCTGATCCTCACTTGATTATACTCAAATCTCAAATCAATCTTCGAGAAGAACTTGGCTCCCTTGAACTGATCAAAAAGATCATCAATCCGAGGTAGAGGATACTTTTTCTTTATGGTCATCGCATTGAGAGCTCGGTAATCTGTACAAAGCCTCTTGCTTTTATCCTTCTTCTCCACAAATAGAACTGGTGTACCCCATGGTGATGCACTAGGTCTAACGTATCCCTTCTGTTGCAACTCATCTAATTGCTTCTTTAACTCCGCTAGTTCTGGGGCTGCCATTCTGTAAGGCCTCTTAGCGATCGGAGCAGTTCCAGGAACTAGCTCAATGGAGAACTCTACTTCTCTTTCTGGTGGCATGCCTGGTAATTCTTCTGGAAACACATCTGCGTACTCCCTGACTACCGGTATTTCTTTAAGTGTTGCAGCCTTCAAGTGATTTATCACTGGTTCCGATAAGCTAGACTGAACACGGCAAGTGACAGTCTTCCCTTCATGGTTGGTCACAGTCACCATCCTTTCTACACAAGCTATGCTTCCTTTGCACTGGGCCAACCACTCCATGCCAAGGATCACATCTATTCCATGGGAATCCAGCACTACTAGATTAACCAAGAATACTACCCCACTTAGGTTCAAAGGGATGTTGTTAACTCCTAAGTGGCAGGGTATATAACCTCCCGGCGATTTGGTTATTAAAGGCCTCTTAAGGGCCACTGCTGATATATCATGTGCCTCTATGAATTGTGATGATATGAAAGAGTGTGATGCACCAGAATCAAATAGCACTGAAGCTAAGACTGACTGAACCAAAAACTCATCAAGTAACACTCCTGGTGCTGCATCTGCCTCCTCAGTGTAGACGTGGTTCACCGTGGCTTTTCTGAAGGACTGCTGCATCCTAGAGGGTGCTCCACAGCTAACTCCAACTGGCTGTCTCGGTCCATTAACTGAGTTGGAGTAGACTGAGGGAGCTGGTTGGTTCTTGTAAGGACAATTCACAACAATGTGACCAAGCTCACGATACTTAAAGCAAGTCCTCTGGTCGCCCATACAACTCACTCCACACTGTTGTGGGTTGATGGATCCCTGGGCTTAGCAGGTTGCATTGGCTGTCTGAACGTCTGGGTTAGTGCCTTGTAGGACACTCCACTCTGGGTCATCTAACCTGAGTATACTGGCTACTGCTGCCTTGGTACTGAGTAGACAAACTGTTGGGTCCTCTGTCCAGAATAGGATGACTGAGGAGTCCTCTGAGACTTGGCTTGTTGGAACATCTTATTGCTCTCATACTTCCTTTTCCTCTCCTGCATCTCATCTTTCTTGTTCCTCTCTGTGGTGATAGCCTTGTTTACCATGGTGTTGAAATCATGGTAGACAGACACTTCGATCAAAGTTCTGATCTCAGAGTTGATGCCACGCAGGAAGGCATCCTGCATCTTCTCATCTGTGTCCACCGCATTGGGGTCATAGCGGAACAAGCTAGTGAAACTGTGTAGGTACTCTGTCATAGTCATACCCCTCTGCTGAAGATCCCTGAACTCTGCTTTTTTCATCTTCACGACACTGCTAGGGATGTGGTGATCTCTGAACAGTCTCACAAACTCATCCCATATCATTGTCTTTGCATCTGCATTTATATCTCTGTAACTCTGCCACCAAGCTAAGGCAGGTCCCCGTAGCTGTTGCACTGCCAGTAGAACATTATCCATCTCATTTGCATGGACAACTTCTAACTTCATCTCTAACTCTCTCAGCCAGTCATCCGCTGCAATCTGGTCATCCGATCCTGCAAACTTGGATGGGTTCATCCTGTTGAAGTCTGCAATCTGGTGGTTGCTCTGAGGTGCTGGCTGACGGTTGGGGAGGCCATTGTTGCCTTGAGCAGCAAACGTGTTTGCCATCATCTCTAGAAGTCGAGTCTGACGATCAAGGATAGCAATCAAGTCTTGGGCAGGCGCCTGGGGAATGGGTGCTTGTGGAAGTAGTGTTGCCGCTAGACTGGGTGCACTATTCACTGACGCCTGTGGTTGCGGTGCACGCGGAATCTCGGGGATATCTTGGTTCTCTTCTTGACCAATCCTAAGTCGGTTTGAACGCCGATACATCTATGACAAGGGAAGGTGGAGTTAGTCAACAATTTATTATTAATCTGCCCATGTGTATGTATATATACAAGCTTTTAATATATACTATTTTATATTTTTTTATAACACGCAGAGCACACAAACATCATGCATTGCAAGCAACACACCAAACATTCATTCATCAAAGCAAAAGGGTACATGATACATTGGGGCATGTCGTTCCTAAGTCCATCCCTTCAAGGGTCGATCGGAACCTCTGCCTGACTATCGGGTCCTACGTTGCGGTCTTCGGGGTCTTCATCTTCAGCTCCACGAGGTGACGTCGGAGGAGTGGGCGGCACAGGCTCACAGATTCTCCTATGAGGGTTGGACATGTGATACATTGGAACTCCTTCCACAATAGGCGGTTCAGCAGTTGCACTGACGTGGCGGTCCTTGCGCTTGGCTCGGTCAATGAGGTAGACACCCCTAAGAAGTTGGCTGTGGTGGTTGGCCTCCTCCCTGAGATTCTCTTCAGCCAAAGCGACACGGCTTTCGGCATTGGTAGCACGGGCTTCAGCTTGCACTAGCACTAGTTTAGTCTTCCTCCAACGAGTCTCCAATTTCTCCGCGCGCTTGATGAGGGTCTTTACACGTTGGTTCAGCAGGTCACAAAGGTCATCCAAGCTTAACAAATAGCCAGACATGGCGACAATGGTGGGGGTCATCTTCAGTCGACCCGAGTCCTTCCAGGTTGCGGATCCTTGCCATCCAGGCAGGACGACTACGATCCACGGGTGGGAAATACTTCATGCGTGTGGAACCCATATGCCAGTCAAACATGTGGCACAAGTACTTCAGGGCTTTGCAGGCTACAAGCTGACAAGTATCTGTCATGCGACATCCTGTAGTAGTGACGCTCCATGGCTTCATCTCCAAGAACTTGTCACTGGCACCCACGTGCACTGTGACCTAGCAGCTTTCGGTGCCATGCTCCATGAATTCATGACCCACGTACTCCGGACGATCCAGAATACCAAGTCGAACGATGGCGGCATAGAGCACCTTGGGGAAGTCGTCTTCGTTGATGCAGAAGGTAGTGATACGGTCGTCAGCCATCTGACTCAAAACAGGGCACAAGGATTAGTTAAGAGCAAAACCTATCACTAAGGCTCTACTGTCCAAAAGTTCCTACAAGAAAATCCTTCTACAGTCTCTTACGGTCACTTACGTACTAGGGCTCGCATCCTACAGCCAAGTATGGCTCTGATACCACTTGAAGTGTCCCGACCCGCAGATCGGAACTCAACATGTAATATAATACCAAGAATGATGTTCGGTATAATATATTACACCACAAGTGGAACCAAATCATAAAGAGCTTTATTACAGTGGTATAGTCTTGTGAATAAAAATGATAACAGCTAACAACATAACGATAATAGTCAACATAACGTAAGCAACTAGCTCTTCATCGCCCATGGTTCCACCTTCAGCCCTTGGGTGCGGATGCGTCCCTACTCGAAGTCCTCCGGCACGTAGTCGGGATCTTCTAAAGATATCAACAACGTTTGAGTACAAATATACTCAGCAAGTTCCACCTCGCCCTACGGGAGGGTATGCAGCAATATACATGCGATGAACAAATAACAATGCAACCCGATGCACCAGGACATCTCATCCCGAGATATCCATCATCTCAATCTCATAATAGGTAGCTCTCTAGTTGTCAGGACCACACCGTAACACATCTTATACCGAGGACACGACCATTCGAATGGATTTTACACTCTACAGAGGTTGTACGTTGTATCCACATGCACAGAACTATCCACGATAGTTCGTCATAACCGACACCCATTCATAACATCACCCAGTCCAGTCGCCTTCAAACCCTGGGTCATGACTCAGCTCAGTCTCCACCCACGAACCATCCACTGTGGACGACTGTCGGGCTAGCCACTGGGATTAGGCTACGCCCTGCCCATACAAGATCATGTGATCGCACGAAAAGAAGTCATGTGAGATATCAAAACAACTCGGTCCTTAAGGCTCACCAGGGCAGCCACCATACATCAACCACAGTCGTAAGTCTACCACCACGGTAGCCTTACACCAACACTGGCCAGTTTGCCCCGGTCTCAACTGATGTATACTCCCCCCCAATGTACAACAATATCATCATCACATAATATCATCATCTCAGTATGCAACCATAGAAATAAGTATGGCCTC
The DNA here is from genome assembly GCA_036927565.1 of Tuctoria greenei. Lineage (NCBI taxonomy): Eukaryota > Viridiplantae > Streptophyta > Magnoliopsida > Poales > Poaceae > Tuctoria > Tuctoria greenei. The sequence goes on along the minus strand of JAYESD010000002.1, from coordinate 162,517,059 downwards.
TGTCACTCGAGTCGCAAATACTCGCAAATGCATAATCTATCATACGAGCAACAAGGAATAATCCTCACATAGGTGCGACATGAACAAAAATGGTTCCATGAAGCTTGCCTTTGCTACCATCCGCGGCGTCGAACTCCTGGTCTTGCGGCTGCTCAGGATTCTCCTCCGGCACTTGCTCTGAACCGGCACACGCGCACAAACAAAGCACACATATATTAATACATCATACCCAAAAATAGTTGTATTAAATAGATTGAGTGTTTATAAATTTTAAGAAGAAGAATTGTTTTAACCGGAGTTCATATGTGAGAGTTATAGATTTTACAATATAGTGATGGGATTAGTAATAAAATCAATGTTAATTTTGGGGCTTGGACTGCTGGTTTAGTTCTATGGTTGAACTGTACCTCGATGTTATGGCATCACAGGCCAAGGTTTGCTGTCACCTGGGCTAATTAAGGTTTAGCTAAATTATGGTTCAACTAATATAGGGATTAACTAATACCACTTAGCTGACTGAGAAAGAGGTCGTACTACTTTGGAACAACAAGGAAAATATACGGCACTAATGTTCTGGTGACACTATGGCCTGCTCTCAATCACGTACTGGGCTGCCCTCAGCACGTGGCCCAAGCATCTAACCTCAACACGTGGCCCAAGCATCTACTTAACTAGTATTGGACTAGGTATTGAGTGGATTAGTTAACCGTCCAGCCCAACAGGACATACGAACAGCACATATGGATCTTCGTCTACCTTCAACAGATTCCTGCTCTTCTCTCTCTAGTCACCCAAGCTGACCTAAAGACGCTCAAATCAAAGGAGGGGAACAGGACAGAGGGTGGTCAGGGGAGATGGGAACCGTGCCCTCAGGCCCTTGCATGTCTGCGAGTGGTCATGAATCGGCCATGGCCACAGGAGCAGCAAGCTCCACGGAGTGGAACAACCATGGCCGGAGTGGTGGTAGTGAGCTCGGGGGAGAAGAAGAACCGGCCGGAAAACAGGTTGGGGAGGTGGAGTGAAGGTCGGGCAAGCTCACCTTGGTAGCGGTTCGGGTGGAGAACGCTGCTCGGTGGAGATTGACGGTGGGCTGCGCCTTGCTGCACGGGAGCGCAGAAGAGAAATAGAGTAAGGCTGGTTTCGACTGATTTGAGTGAGGATAAGGATGAGAGCAGGGTGCGGTTGATTTTTATATAGGCTGGGTACTAGAAGTAGGCGATCGGGTAGATGAACGCACTAACTCGGCCAGACTGCGAATGAGAACACTGAATGACGCTTTGCGTGAGCGTGTGGTGGTGCTTGTCGTCAGCACTGAACTCGTCGCACGCGTGCACGCCGAATGGTCGGGCAGTGCGTCGACTAGCGGGTGGAGCGATTCGGCTGACAAGACGATACGGCCGCGGTTCGCGGGGTATAGACTATGAGTATATTAAAAGGGGCGCGCCGATGGCTGTTGTCGCAAGTAGACGGTCCGCTAGTCATCTATTTAATTGGTCTCGTTTATAGTTTTATTATTTAATTTAGATATTATTTTTATTTAGTCACTTTATTATTTTATGAACTCGATTTATTAATTTACGAATATGGGATGTTACACTCCTTCCACACATTGATGGATCCTGGTCAAGGCAGGGTTGAAGGCCTCCGACAGCACCGGAACTTCACTCCAGGCTTCAATGTCAACATTGGGGAGGCCTTCAGGCAGCTCCAGCTTCTCGTGCTCCTCTGTGGTGATGGCAATCTAGTCCTTCTTCCAGTCGTCCCACTTGCCGGAAGAGAACGACCTCAAGTACTTGTAAGAGAACTTCTTGCGCTTTACAAAGTAGTAGAAGCCAAGATACTCATCGCTCTTGCCGGTAGTGTGGATGGTGAAGAATGTACGAAAAAGCTCGACGCAGGGGGAAAACCCACCCACATCTCGCAGAAGTGGACGAATGTGGACACAAGAAGAATGGAGTGTGGACCAAGGTGGTACAGCTGCAGACCATTGAAATCTAGCAGCATCAAGAGAAAAGTGGAGAAGGGTGGGATCAGTCCCGCCATAGCGTACGCGGAAAAGTGCACCATGTCGCCGGCGCGCTCCTTCTTGAACGGGAGCTTGCCGGCGCGCACTAGGTGGTTGAAGGAGTCACTGGACCACCCCATGTAGGTCCGGACCTTCTTCAAATCGCCGTCGATCGTGAGATGGCTCTTGTGGAGATCCAACTCCATCACAGCACGGTTGGGCGAGAGAGGAAAAGCAAGTGAAAGTTTGGAGAATTCGAGCGCAAGTTCAAATGAAGGCGTAAGGAATCCCCAAACGGTGCACACTTTCCTTCTTAAGTAAGCCCCCACAACGCTTGGATGGAAACCACAGAAGGGCCAATGATACAGTTCAAAAACTTCACCCTGCCAATGAAAAGGGGGGCCGGGGCCACCCTAACAATCAAGTCGAGGTCCTTACCCCAGGCGAACAGTTGTCATCATGAGAGGAAGGAAACCCGAGGGCGGCGGCCTGACAGGGCGCGCGGAACCAATACGGTTTTCGTATCGGGAACCGGCGACCTTCAATTGCGTGAGATCCGCACGCGCAGTCTCACCTATCGCATCCTGAAGATGCCATGCGGCGGTGGTTTAACTGTGAACCACCACCTCAACGGCACATCCAAAAATTCTTGAAGACACAGCACCAAAATCGAAAGATGGACCCACCTCCGGTAGAATGACTTAATCCAAAAGGTCACTCCTAGACGTGGGCCCAGGGGGTCACTATCGGTACCCTGCGTACCGGATCCTTGCCATCCAGGAAGGACGACTACGATCCACGGGTGGGAAATACTTCATGGGTGTGGAACCCAGATGCCAGTCAAACATGTGGCACAAGTACTTTAGGGCTTTGCAGGCTACAAGCTGACAAGTATCTGTCATGCGACATCCTGTAGCAGTGACGTTCCATGGCTTCATCTCCAAGAACTTGTCACTGGCACCCACGTGCACTGTGACCCGCAGCTTTCGGTGCCATGCTCCATGAATTCATGACCCACGTACTCCGGACGATCCGGAATACCAAGTCGAATGATGGCGGAATAGAGCACCTTGGGGAAGCCGTCTTCGTTGATGCAGAAGGTAGTGATACGGTCGTCAGCCATCTGACTCAAAACAGGGCACAAGGATTAGTTAAGAGCAAAACCTATCACTAAGGCTCTACTGTCCAAAGGTTCCTACAAGAAAATCCTTCTACAGTCTCTTACGGTCACTTACGTACTAGGGCTCGCATCCTACAGCCAAGTATGGCTCTGATACCACTTGAAGTGTCCCGACCCGCAGATCGGAACTCAACATGTAATATAATACCAAGAACGATGTTCGGTATAATATATTACACCACAAGTGGAACCAAATCATACAGAGCTTTATTACAGTGGCATAGTCTTGTGAATAAAAACGATAACAGCTAACAACATAACGATAATAGTCAACATAACATAAGCAACTAGCTCTTCATCGCCCATGGTTACACCTTCAGCCCTTGGGTGCGGATGCGTCCCTACTCGAAGTCCTCCAGCACGTAGTCGGGATCTTCTAAAGATATCAACAACGTTTGAGTACAAAGATACTCAGTAAGTTCCACCTCGCCCTACGGGAGGGGATGCAGCAATATACATGCGATGAACAAATAACAATGCAACCCGATGCACCAAGACATCTCATCCCGAGATATCCATCATCTCAATCTCATAATAGGTAGCTCTCTAGTTATCAGGACCACACCGTAACACATCTTATACCGAGGACACGACCATTCGAATGGATTTTACACTCTATAGAGGTTGTACGCTGTACCCACATGCACAGAACTATCCACGATAGTTCGTCATAACCGAGACTCAGTCGTAACATCACCCAGTCCAGTCGCCTTCAAACCCTGGGTCATGACTCAGCTCAGTCTCCACCCACGAACCATCCACCGTGGACGACTGTCGGGCTAGCCACTGGGATTAGGCTACGCCCTGCCCATACAAGATCATGTGATCGCACGAAAAGAAGTCATGTGAGATATCAAAACAACTCAGTCCTTAAGGCTCACCAGGGCAGCCACCATACATCAACCACAGTCGTAAGTCTACCACCACGGTAGCCTTACACCAACACTGGCCAGTCTACCCCGGTCTAAACTGATGTATACTCTCCCCCAATGTACAACAATATCATCATCACATAATATCATCATCTCATTATGCAACCATAGAAATAAGTATGGCCTCTGTCACTCGAGTCGCAAATACTCGCAAATGCATAATCTATCATACGGGCAACAAGGAATAATCCTCACATAGGTGCGACATGAACAAAAAGGGTTCCATGAAGCTTGCCTTTGCTACCATCCGCGGCGTCGAACTCCTGGTCTTGCGGCTGCTCAGGATTCTCCTCCGGCACTTGCTCTGAACTGGCACACGCGCACAAACAATCGTACAAACAAAGCACACATATATTAATACATCATACCCAAAAATAGTTGTATTAAATAGATTTTGAGTGTTTATAAATTTTCAGAAGAAGAATTGTTTTAACCGGAGTTCATATGTGAGAGTTACAGATTTTACAATATAGTGATGGGATTAGTAATAAAATCAATGTTAATTTTGGGGCTTGGACTGCTGGTTTAGTTCTATGGTTGAACTGTACCTGGATGTTATGGCATCACAGGCCAAGGTTTGCTGTCACCTGGGCTAATTGAGGTTTAGCTAAATTATGGTTCAACTAATATAGGGATTAACTAATACCACTTAGCTGACTGAGAAAGAGGTCGTACTACTTTGGAACAACAAGGAAAATATACGGCACTAATGTTCTGGTGACACTATGGCCTGCTCTCAATCACGTACTGGGCTGCCCTCAGCACGTGGCCCAAGCATCTAACCTCAACACGTGGCCCAAGCATCTACTTAACTAGTATTGGACTAGGTATTGAGTGGATTAGTTAACCGTCCAGCCCAACAGGACATACGAACAGCACATATGGACCTTCGTCTACCTCCAACAGATTCCTGCTCTTCTCTCTCTAGTCACCCAAGCTGACCTAAAGACGCTCAAATCAAAGGAGGGGAACATGACAGAGGGTGGTCAGGGGAGATGGGAACCGTGCCCTCAGACCCTTGCATGTCTGCGAGTGGTCATGAATCGGCCACGGCCACAGGAGCAGCAAGCTCCACGGAGTGGAACAACCATGGCCGGAGTGGTGGTAGTGAGCTCGGGCGAGAAGAAGAACCGGTCGGAAAACTGGTTGGGGAGGTGGAGTGAAGGTCGGGCAAGCTCACCTTGGTGGCGGTTCGGGTGGAGAACGCTGCTCGGCGGAGATTGACGGTGGGCTGCGCCTTGCTCCACGGGAGCGCATAAGAGAAATAGAGTAAGGCTGATTTCGACTGATCTGAATGAGGATAAGGACGATAAGGACGAGAGCAGGGTACGGTTAATTTTTATATAGGCTGGTTACTAGAAGTAGGCGATCGGGTAGATGAACGCAGTAACTCGGCCAGACTGCGAATGAGAACACTGAATGATGCTTTGCGTGAGCGTGTGGTGGTGCTTGTCGTCAGCACTGAACTCGTCGCACGCGTGCACGCCGAATGGTCTGACAGTGCGTCGACTAGCGGGTGGCGCGATTCGGCTGACAAGACGATACGGCCGCGGTTCGCGAGGCATAGACTATGAGTATATTAAAAGGGGCGCGCCGATGGCTGCTGTCGCAAGTAGACGGTCCGCTAGTCTTCTATTTAATTGGTCTCGTTTTATAGTTTTATTATTTTATTTAGATATTATTTTTATTTAGTCACTTTATTATTTTATGAACTCGATTTATTAATTTACGAAAGATGGGATGTTACACTCCTTCCACACATTGACAGATCCTGATCAAGGCAGGGTTGAAGGCCTCCGACAGCACCGGAACTTCACTCCAGGCTTCAATGTCAACATTGGGGAGGCCTTCAGGCAGCTCCAGCTTCTCGTGCTCCTCTGTCGTGATGAAAATCTAGTCCTTCTTCCAGTCGTCCCACTTGCCGGAAGGGAACGACCTCAAGTACTTGTAAGAGAACTTCTTGCGCTTCACAAAGTAGTAGAAGCCAAGATACTCATCGCTCTTGCTGGTGGTGTGGATGGTGAAGAAGGTACGGAAAAGCTCGACGCAGGGGGGAATACCCACCCACATCTCGCAGAAGTGGACGAATGTGGACGCAAGAAGAATGGAGTGTGGGCCAAGGTGGTACAGCTGCAGACCATTGAAATCTAGCAGCATCAAGAGAAAAGTGGAGAAGGGTGGGATCAGTCCCGCCATAGCGTATGCGGAAAAGTACACCTTGCCGCCGGCGCGCTCCTTCTTGAACGGGAGCTTGCCAGCGCGCACTAGGTGGTTGAAGGAGTCACTGGACCACCCCATGTAGGTCCGGACCTTCTTCAAATCGTCGTCGGTCGTGAGACGGCTCTTGTGGAGATCCAACTCCATCACAGCACGGCTGGGCGAGAGAGGAAAAGCAAGTGAAAGTTTGGAGAATTCGAGCGCAAGTTCAAATGAAGGCGTAAGGAATCCCCAAACAGTGCACACTTTCCTTCTTAAGTAAGCCCACACAACGCTTGGATGGAAACCGCAGAAGGGCTAACGATACCGTTCAAAAACTTCACCCTGCCAATGAAAAGGGGGGCTGGGGCCACCCTAACAATCAAGTCGAGGTCCTTACCCCAGGCGAACAGTTGTCATCATGAGAGGCGGGAAACCCGAGGGCAGCGGCCTGACAGGGCGCGCGGAACCAATACGGTTTTCGTTTTTCGTATCGGGAACCGGCGACCTTCAATTGCGTGAGATCCGCACGCGCAGTCTCACCTATCGCATCCTGAAGATGCCATGCGGCGGTGGTTTAACTGCGAACCACCACCTCAACGGCACATCGAAAAATTCTTGAAGACACAACACCAAAATCGAAAGATGGACCCACCTCTGGTAGAATGAATTAATCCAAAAGGTCACTCCCAGACGTGGGCACAGGGGGCCACTGTCGGTACCCTGCGTACCGTATACCCCTTGGATTTTCGAAGAGTGCAAAGGAACTCCACCTATCTGAGTTGAAGACCTCCGAAGGCCCCACGTGTCATACGGAACCGAACCTACCCCCCTTCTATGGTTAGTCCCAGTGCCGCCACGTGTATCCTGAAACCGGAGCTACATTCCATACATGAGAAAGCTCCGGACTAGATACCTATGTGACACCCCCGGACTTAACCCCCGACAGAGGGAAGCTCCGTTACCGACACGTGTACAACAGCACCGGACCTACTCGTCCAAGACAGTAAGCTCCGGAGTTGCCACGCGTCCAGCCGCCGGACCTTCAACCCCAACAAGCAGACTGGTGGACCTCCAATGGCTCGGACCTTCAAGGAATAATCAAATCTTCAAGACCCAATTATGTGTCATTAATGCTATCTTAATGACACACGATCGAAGGACCTTTAATACCAGTAACGACGCCATCAAGGCGTGTTATCATGTTGTTAAGGGTGATTAAGTACATTAACTGTGTATTAAGCATCAGTAACCGTCAGGGCCACATGTCGGGCCAGGCTGACGATGTAACGGCCAGTCCTTGTACTATAAAGGGACTGGCCAAGCGATGCACAGGGAAGAACACGTCCACATGCGCTCAAGACACTCTAGTCTCTGACACTCTAGCGTTGAGACGCTCAATACAACATCAAAACACCTGTGGAGTAGGGTATTACGGTCAGGCGGCCCGAACCACGTAAATACTTGAGTCCAATCGTCACCTTCTTCTGAATCTCCGGCGCCCTAACCGAACTATAAAACTCCACGGGCTGCCAACGGTAGTACCGAGAGAATTGCCGGAATCACACTCCGACAGTGAGTTCTTAATTGCATATTTTAGCATCATGTTAATGGTCCATTGGAATGTAAATTTAATTAGCGACTATGTATAAACATACAAGTTTGCAAACAATAATTTAAATACATACAGGTATAATCCTGAGCATTATCATTCCTCTTGTTTACTAAGTGGCGACTGCTGAAACAAGATTGCTCATATCTGCGAGTGACGGTAATTGCAACCATTATTAACCTTGCACGAAGAAACTCGAGTGCACGCCAAGTACACTTGCTCGGAAGTGACATACGGTTCACTCCACTCCACGTTTTACACGATAACCTTTCCCATGACACACCAATGGGAAACATGGATTCCGCTCCAGACAGTGGGTCCCTACTTGGTAGACGTTGACTCCGCTAGCAGATTTACACACAACTTGTCCCCTCCCCCCAATACCGAGTGGCCTACATGATGTTTGACACCACAGTGATTAAGGTACATCGGTTACTAGATTCCATAAACTAGCACACGCACGGTACAGTTCAATACTTTTCCAAGAGACCGACTACGGCGCGGTCCTTAATCGACACTGGCAGACCTATGCGCACAAGACCATGCCTTGTTGCTTCCTACACACCTACCCTGATGAGCACATCGCTACCGTTGATACAACCACAATGGCCCATTCACCACATGCAACTAATAAAGGTCCAATGACACACGCTCGTGCACGTGAACTCAACTATCAGGTTAATTCGTTCCTAGCTGTTCAAATTAATTATACTTCAAATGGGAAACTATTAAAGCCTTGTCATAACTTTGTTATTATTAGGTGCTTAGGAATTAATCCAGCTAGAAGGGAAGGAGAGATTAATGCAATGAAAGCTGCTCCACCCGAGGGATTCTCATAACTGCGGCAAGTACCAGCTTAAAAGGGGCATAACTCTCAACCCCTAAGGTTGTTTAATGCAAATAAGTACTTGCCGGAAAGGTCTCTTCGTATACTTTCCATTGGATCAAGAATCTAAGGCAGGTGATGCTTCAGCTGCCCAAGAAATGTTGAACAAGACTCGTGACTCCATCCTGAGTTCTAGTCTTCCTCCTCTGTATGAGCAAGTAGCAGCCATAGGAAGAACTTGGGTTTTATTTTTTATAAGTTTAGACATTGCTACTTCCTTGTAACACATGTGTCGATAAGACCTTATGATTATTTGAATCAGAACCTCAACTTATCACATCGTGGGTGTTTGCTTGTTATCTTGTTCTTCGATTGCTTGCAGGTTCAAGGTTGTTATTGGCAAGAACAACAACAACAGGAGCCGGTGTAACTATCGCTAAGGTGCAACACCCTTGAGGTTGTTGTAGTCGGGTAGCACGTAGTCGACTTCTACCCAAATTGTAGTTATCATGAGACGGTGTAACTGTCGCTCAAGGTGTCACACTATTCTGGTTGTGGTAGTCGGGCAGCCAGCGTCAACCTCCACCAAATTCGTCCACCACCAACATGTCTCATCGAAAGATAGGGCATCTCCGGTACCCGTTGGGTTTATCAAGTGGTATCAAATTTCAGGTTGCTCGATGAGGGATTTCCTTCTCCTTCGTTATTCATTTACCTACAGTTCACTTTTGCCTACATAAGTTAGATCTGAAAATCCTAAAAACACTTTGAGCCTTTTGCTTGACTACTTAGCTTTCGACTGTTGAATTCACTGTTGCCTTTTTGTGTCAAGTTGTTGGTACTAAGTTTTTCATCGCTAGAGTTTCGATTTTGTACCACTTTGTTCTCTATCCATTTTCATTATCAACTCAAAGTTAAAAAAAAGGCAAGTGCAACAGAAAAGCCGCACGGATCAGCAAGAAAAAGGCACATGCAAAAAAAAAGGAGAAACCGCATCAACTAAAATTGCTAGAAAAAGTTCTCAATACAAAAAAAGAAACAGTTTGTGTAACATTTGTTTTCAAGTTTCATAGTTAAACTTGTTGTTTTGAACTTTTTGAAACACAACGGATCGGGTTGTCCAAACTTGCCTCTGCATCGGCCCAAGGCAGTCCACACAGTACGAACTTGTTCGGGCTGTCCGAACTTTCCTCTGTAGCACCCAAGGCAGTCTGCACTGTTCGAACTTTCTTCTGCAGTTGCCCACGACAGTCCGCACTGTCCGAACTTGTTCGGGCTGTCCGAACTCCTCTCCCATAGTAAATCCAACGTCACATGGAGTAACGGCCCACGTCTCTCATACTGTTTGAACTAGGACCAACACAGTACCATCGTGAAATGTTTATTCAACTTGTTGTGACTAGAGTGGTACTAGTTGTTCCTTTGACCAAATTGTTTCTAGCAGCCACCTACAGCTCCACCAAACAATCTACAACACCATAAGGTTATGTCGGCAGTCATTGTTTGTTGTTGTTCTTGTTGATTCCTGCATCGTATGGTAAGAACTTGTAAGAACTTGATTTCTTGCTTGTGAGGAAGTGTTGTGTCCCGCCACCCCTTAGCAACTGCTAGGATTAATCTACTTGCTTTTGTATTTCACTTTACTAACCATGTCAGCTGGTGCGAATGAGACATTTCCACATTCACCACGTACCAGGGGCATCTTTCAGCATTTTGAACGCCAAGTAAAGCTGCACATGGATGCTCTCAATGAGGATATTCAAGTCACCAATGAACGCATTGGTCAATTAGAGTCGATGCATATGTGCACCATCACCAAGCTGACCACATTAGAAAGCATTGTCGGAGCTATTAACACTTCTCTTCCAGCAATCATTGAGCGATTGGAGAGGATGGAACAGGTTGGACACGAAGAGAGGCAAAGACGTGTTGATGACAGCCACGACTCTTTTGGCAGCGCTGCAAGATATGACGAGGCGCAATATTCAGCGGATACCGAGGTTGATGATGGCCCTTTCAGGTATCGACGACAGCCACGTCACGACCATCGTGGTATGGGTGGTCGAGCTCCACGATGTGAGGTACGTGACAATGACGATTCCCTATGCAACATTAAATTCTCCATACCACCTTTTGATGGGAAATATGATCCGGATGCATATCTTTCTTAATAATTGTCAGTAGATCAAAAATTTGCATGCCATGAATTTCCTACTGATAAAAAGATTAGAGCTACCACTAGTGAATTCACTAACTTTGCTTCTGTTTTGTGGCATGAGTATCAAACAAAAAATCCAGCTACTGTACCTCAAACTTGGAATGCCTTGATGAATCATACATCGTCGTTTTGTTCCTTCCTATCATGTTTTTCATTTGTTGCATAAATTACAACAACTTAAGCAAGGCAACAAATCTGTTGAGGAATAGTATCAAGAACTCCAAATAGGCATGACGTGATGTGGCCTAGTTGAAAATGAAGAGGCTGCAATGGCTAGGTTCATGGGTGGTTTAACTCGAGAAATTTTGGATATATTGGCTTGCAATCAATACACTAACGTCACTCGATTATTCCATCTTGCTTGTAAGGCTGAAAGAGAAGTGCAGGGATGACGCACAAGAACTAACATTTCTACAGGTCGAACGTCCTAAGCATGATTCTCAGGATTATGCTTCCAATAGGTTGTCTAGGACTACAGCAAGATCTGCACATTCGCGTGCTATCGAGACAACAAAAGGATCCACCCAATCTGCAGCCAACACTTCTTCTTCCGTTGCTTCCACCGGGAGAATGAAAGACATTCAGTGCCTCCAGTGCAAGGGTATTGGGCACCTACAAAGGGACTGCCAAGCAAGCGTGTGCTGATAGTGCGAGAAAATGGTGAGTACTCATCCGCTAGTGATTTAGATGATGAAACATATGTCATGCTTGCTGCACAAGATGCAGGAAAGAAGAATGATGATGAAGAGCACATTGGGGCTGATCATGCTGACCACTATGAGAGTCTTGTTGTGAGGCGTGTCTTGAGTGCCCAAATGATTAAAGCTGAACAGAACCAGTGACACAATATATTTCAAACTAGGTGTGTAGTTTAGGAACGATCGTGTCGCGTTATTTTGAAGGATGACATTGCTAGAGCTTGCAAAGAGAAAAATAAGAAATCTGCTCAAAATGAAAATCAGATGTTGCGAAGGAATCGGTACAACCTACGACTGTCAATTCCAAATATGCTCATGTGAATAAGAACGAAATAAAATTGAAAAGTGTTTGTTTTCTTGCTTCCAAATCTGATTTCTTTAAATTAAAACATGATGATGCAATCTGCTACGTGTTTGCTTGCAAAGAAGCTTTGTTCTCACTTCACGACACCATGTGCTTTGCCCCCTGATGTCACTAAGCTCTTACAAGAATACGCTGATGTGTTTCCAGAAGAGGTACAAGCTGGGCTGCCACCATTGAGAGGGATTGAGCATCAGATTGACCTCATCCCTGGGGCTTTTTTGCCAAACCGAGCACCATACATGACCAACCCGGCGGAGACCAAGGAGATTCAGTGACAAGTACAAGAATTACTTGACAAAAGTTATGTGTGTGAATCCCTTAGCCCTTGCTCTGTTCATATTCTATTCGTTCCAAACAAAGATCAATCATGGGGCATGTGTATAGATTGTCAAGCAATTAATAGCATTACCATTAGATATCATCACTCTATCTTAGATGATATGCTTGATGAACTCAGTGGCTTGTGATTTTCTCTAAAATTGACTTTCGTAGTGGAGTAGCACCAAATTCGCATGAAGCTAGGTGATGAATGGAAAACAGCGTTTAAAACCAAGTTTGGATTGTATGAGTGGTTTAGTCATACCTTTTGGCCTTACTAATGCACCTAACACTTTCATGAGATTAATGAATGATATTTTACGTTCTTTCATTAGAAGATTTGTGGTAGTCTACTTTGATGACATATGGATCTATAACACATCTCTAGAGGAGCATCTTGATCATATACATGCTATTTTTAATGCTTTACCTGCTACACGTTTATTTGGTAACTTTGACAAGTGCACCTTTTGCACGGATAGAGTCTCTTTTCTTGGCTATGTTGTGACACCACAGGGAACTGAAGTCGATCAAGCCAAGGTTGAGGCGATACACAGTTGGCCGACTCCTACCATGGTCACACAAGTATGAAGCTTCCTCCGGCTCGCTGCATTTTATCGCCGCTTTGTGAAAGATTTCAGCACCATAGCAGGCCCGATGCATGAGCTTACGAAGAAGCGTACTCCATTCACATGGGGCAAGGCGCAAGAAGCTGCATTTGAAACTTTGAAGAATAGGTTAACTCATACACCCCTTCTCCAATTACCACATTTCAATAAGACTTTTGAATTGGAATGTGATGCTAGTGGTATTAGATTGGGAGTTGTCTTGTTGCAAGAAGGGCAACCTATTGCTTATTTTAGTGAGAAACTGAATGGGCCTAGTTTGAACTATTCCACCGATGACAAAAAATTATATACGCTAGTACGAACTTTGGAAACATGGCAACATTATTTATGGCCTAAAGAATTTGTTATACATTCTTATCATAAATCTTTGAAGCACATTAAGAGCCAAACTAATTTGAATCGTAGGCATGCCAAGTGGGTAGAATTCATTGAGTCCTTTCCTTATGTCATCAAACATAAGAAAGGAAAAAGGTAATGTCATTGTGGATGCCTTGTATCGCCATTATACTATGCTGTCCTAACTGGATTTTCTGATTTTTAGCTTGGAAACGATTAAAGAAAAATATGCTTTTGATGCTGATTTCAAAGATGCGTTGGTGCAATGTAAAGAAGGAAAAACATGGAACAAGTTTGTTCACTAATGGTTTTGTGTTTCGAACTAACAAATTGTGCATTATAGCTGGTTCTGTGCGTATGATACAATTGCAGGAATCACATAGTGGAGGGTTGAAGCCATTTCTTTTGGCCGGAGATGAGAAGAGATGTGGAGCGGTTTTTCGCTTGCTGCACCACCTATCAAAAAGCTAAGTCCCGTCTTAATCCACATGGTTTATACATGTCTCTCCCTATTCCTAGCGCTCTATGGGAGGATGTTTCTATGGATCTTGTTTTAGGATTGTCTTTAACAAAGAAGGGGGGATAGTATTTTTGTTGTTGTGGACATATTTTCTAAAATGGCACATTTCATACCATGTCACAAAACTGATGATGCTATCCAAATTGATGATTTGTTCTTTCGTGAAGTTGCTCATTTGCATGGGGTACCAAACACTATTGTTTTAGATCGGGATGCCAAATTTCTTAGTCATTTTTGAAAAACCTTATGGGCTAAGTTGGGAACTAAATTGCTCTTTTCTACTGCATGTCACCATCAAATCGATTGACAGACCGAATCTGTGAACCGTAGTTTATCTACCATGCTTAGGGTTGTTCTGAAACATAACATCAATTGTGGAAAGAATGTTTGCCTCATTGAATTTGCTTACAATCGTTCACTGCATTCTACTACTAAGTTGTGCCCTTTCTAGATTGTGTATGGTTTTATCCCTCGTGCTCCTATTGATCTATTGGCTATGCCACCTTCAGAGAAATTGAATATTTATGTTTCTCGCCATGCTGAATTGATTCTTAAGATGCATGAGCAAACTAAAGCAAACATTGAGAGCATGAACGCTAAGTATCAACAAGCCGGTAGCAAGGGTAGAAGCATGTTACTTTTGAACTTGGTGATTTAGTTTGGGTGCATTTGAGAAAGGATAGATTTCCTGATTTGAGAATGTCTTAATTGTTACCTAGAGCTGTTAGACCCTTCAAAGTGCTTCGAAAAATTAATGATAATGCATATGAAATTGAGTTGCCTGCACATTTTGGGGTTACTTCCTCTTTTAATATTGCAGATTTGAAAGCATACGTGGGCGAAGAAGGCACGTTTGAGTCGAGGACGACTCAATTGCAAGAAGGGGAGGATGATGAGGACATCACTACCGTTGATACAACCACAAGGCAACCCATTCACCACTTGCAGGTAATCAAGGTCCAATGACGCACACTCGTGCACATGAACTCAATTATCAGGTGAATTCAGTCCTGGCTGTTCAAATTAATTATCCTTCAAATGGGGAACTATTAAAGCCTTGTGATGACTTTGTTATTATTAGGTGATTAGGAATTGATCCAGCTAAGAGGGAAGGAGGGATTAATGCAATGAAACCTGCTCCACCTGAGGGGTTCTCGTAATTGCAGCAAGTACTGGCTTAAAAGGGGCATAACTCTCAACTTCCAAGGTTGTTTAATGCAAAGAAGTACTTTCTGGAAAGGTCTCTTCGTCTATTTCCATTGGATCAAGAATCAAAGGCAGACGAAGCTTGAGCTGCCCATAAAATGTTGAACAAGACTCATGACTCCATCATGAGTTCTAGTCTTCCTCCTCTATATAAGCAAGTAGCAGTCATAGGAAGAACTTGGGTTTTGTTTTCTATAAGTTTAGCCATTTACTTTCTTGTAACGCAAGTGTCGACGAGACATTCCGATTACTTGAATTAGAACCCCAACATATCACACCGTGAGTGTTTGCTTGTTATCTTGTTCTAGCTTGTTCTACGATTGCTTGCAGGTTCAAGGCTGTTCTTGGCACGACAAGAATAGCAACAGCAGGAGGCGGTGTAATTATCACTAAGGTATAGCACCCTTGTGGTTGTTGTAGTCGGGTAGCACAACTTCGACATCTACCCAAGTCATAGTTATCAGGAGACGGTTTAACTGTCGCTCAAGACGCCACCCCGTTCTGGTTGTGGTAGTCGGGCAGCCAACGTCGGCCTCCACCAAATTTGTCCACCACCAACATCTCTCATCGAAAGATAGGGCATCCCCCGTACCCGTTGCGTTTATCATGCTCGGTCTCCAATTCCATCATGTGTGATCCAAAGTTTTTCATTTATCTCCCACATTTTCAAAACTTACAATCTCGCAAGAGGATTCCAACTACTCGACTTCGATCACCTATAATTTGGTAGCATCTAATAACGTAGATGATGACTCTTTTCCCTTGCCCAAAAGGTTCTTTGGCTATGCCAGTGGAGTTTACAACCAACACCTAGGCCTAATGCACGTAAACAATAAAACATACACTAAATTATGTACAAAGAATTTTGAAAAAGGCTTATGAGTAAACCGGAGCTTCCCTTGCTCAATGTTAGTAGTTATATCTAGGTCAGCAGCTTCGTCCTCCGAGTTGAGCTCCTCATCAATCGTCATCAGCTCATGTTATATCGTTATATTTATGCACATGAAAATGTATAATCAGTGAATTAATACACATGAAAAGATTAGGTTTCAATTATAGCATGTTACTCATAAAGCCATATAGTCGTTGTAATATGCATCTATATGGTGAATAAACTTCTTGAGCTTACAAGGAAGGTATTTGGACAGAATCACTGGAGGTAGTAAATGGATAAACGAAAGTTACCACTAATTATCCAAAGCTATGTCCATAATCTTAATTGTCTAAGATTTATTCAATATGGCCCATTAATTACTTTATTTAATTTATTTAAATGGGGATATTAGGACAGGTAAAAGGATTTCTAGAAATGTTACAGAATTCTTCCCAATGAAAGGACCTTACAAGATTCAGTTTCAAATGATAATCCTTAATGAAATTATTTCACAAAGTTAAGCATTTCATACAAGGTTCACAAAGAGTCTAGCAAATAATGTTTTACATTTCTCTGTTTTTTTAGCTATGAATTCTAAAGGTTCCACTATCTACTGGATCGATTTCTAAAATGAAATTTTTTGGAATGAAACTAGCAATGTGATTTTTGCGTCCACAACTTCACGTGATAAGACTGATCTAGAAGCATTCTCTTTGCAGTATAGATGGTTGATGCTTAACAGAATATAATTAATTATTTATACCTTACGGTTGTAGTAGAAAAGTATGAGTTGATCTGTATAGATTTTTAAAGCTAAGCTTGCTAGAAGATTTTTCCCACAATGCACTCAATTTAAAGAGCAAGGATATTGGCCCTTTGTTGCCGCAGAGTGTGTGACCCCAAACCTTAATGCTAGCAATGAATTCAGTGCCCTCAATCTTACATGACCGGAACCATTTGCCTGCAGCAGCCACCAGTTCAAGGATCAAATGGATACACAGGCGAGCACAATTAACAGTAGAGTAAGAAGAATCTGAGGAACCTGTGAGAGGACCCCAGTTTCGACAAAGAGCGTCTGGACTGCAGCCACCATGGCATGGGTGTAGCAATCATCAGCATGGCCACATGCTTCGCAACAGCTGTGGGTGAACGGATGCACCGCGGTGTGGTGAAAGCACCTACCCAAGTAGGCCGACACCATGATCGCCCATGCCATATTGTTCTTCGCAGACATTATGTCGAATACATTGCATGCACCGCACGCCGGCTGGTCGTGGTGCGAGCAGGAGGGCACGGCGGAGGTCGGCACTGAGTAGCAGCGTCAGGACAAAGCTCGCCCAGAGGAATTGAGTACCGCACGGAGTTGCGCCAAACCGGGGCAGCTGCTAGGGGGCCTGGTTGAGTAGGAATGGCAGCCAAGACCAAGTGCACCGATGGAGGTGTAGCAAGCCGCGTTGCTGCGGTGAAGATGAGCCAGAGGTGCTGGGGAGAGGACCTGCGTGGGCTGCCTGCTTGAGTGATCGGGGTGAGGAAGGGAAGTTGCTCGAGGTGTAGCTCTCGGCGGGAGAAACTTTGATCTGTTCTTGCCTTGGGCGCAGAGAAGGAAATGGTAGTGGACCAAGGTAGAGAGCAGTCCACTTCGTATTTAAGTTTCTGCAGAAACTAGAATGCAGTGCTGGCCACTCTGTGGCAGAGGTGGCAAGCATGCAAGAGTTGATGGATTATGATACAAGCAAGGGAAAAAATGAGGGAAAGACACACGAGCGCAGCCCGGTAATAATCTTCTCACTCGAGTCAGTTCAGCTTGCGGTTTCTGAATCTAAGGACGATGAAAAGGCCAGGACATCAAATTCACAAAGTGTGGTCAGGAAAGCCGCAAACGTCAAAATTAATATTTTTAGGACCCAAATTTCAATATAAAAAAATTATGAGAGTTAATTTAGTTTCTAAATTATTAATGCAGTTCACATATAAGTGGCCCGAGAATTCTATAAAGGAAGATCCTGTGATATCCGGTTCCGAATATGAACCATGTATAGCGTATATGTGTGCCCAATACATTTATCACACATACACAAAACATCACAAACGATATTCATAATTTAACCACGTCTCAAATAGTAATTAAGTACCTTATTACAATAATCCAATGGTTCTTGAATGACAAGCCTCTAATTATTTCAGCGGTAATAAACTAAGTAGCACGACTCCACTCCACAGGCAATTGACGATAGCACGAAACCTAGTACTTCACGTGATCTTCAGGGTACTCCCAAGTGTCTCATGTAGCTGTATAGTGTGGGAATAGCAAGAGTGCGTATATGTGGTACTCAACAAGTGTGGGAAAGTATGATATGTAGCTAAAAGAAGAATGGATATAAACGGTTCATTGCAGCAAGCTAATTTTAGTTCCCAAAAAAGTCCAATTCTAATATCCTCTCATAACCGACCATACTCATGTGACATAACCAAACCGTCCCCAAAACCAAGTCCAATTCTAATCATGGAAGTTGTCCAGGTGCTCGTGATCGGGAGCACAACTATCATGATAGTTTTACACTCTGCAGAGGTTGTACCACTTTACCCACAAGTTTGTGATTTCGTTCCCTTTCGGTGACTAAAGAACCTCCATTATGCCCGTGACCCATCTGTGACATTACACACTTCTAACGGTGTGTGACCAAGAGATCACAAAATAGCCTTTACAAAGAGACCATCAGCATGTGCAGATCCACTAAGGTTTCACCAGAGGTGATGTCTCACAACTGAGCACATCCATCCAAGGGACCCCTCTTGTGTCGTTCAGATCCCAGGGTAGTCCCGCCACTCATGCAAATCCAACCGACTCCCATTCCCAGCTCCCCCAAATGATCTGAACATTGCTGGCGATACACCTAATTAATTGGCTAAGCTGCACCCATACTTGGTCTTGTGGTGGCACTGTTGTCCTGGCATATATTTGCATGAACCGGTCCTTAGATATAAAGCAAGCGAAATCACCATACCATCCAACCCATTCCACAACACCATGCTTGCTTAGATCTCCTAAGTTCCATGTTGCTAAATTAATCATCGTCCCATTACCATCCAAAATTCTCATAATTAAAGTTGTCAAGCATATTATTTAAGTTGCTTCTCGAGTATATCTTAATGTCATCGATGAACACCACGACAAACTTATCCATGTACTCTGTGAAGACCTTATTTATGAGATACATAAAGTACACAGACGCGCTCGTCAATCCAAATGACATAATGGTGTACTCATAGGATCCATACCGTGTCTGAAAAGCTATTTTGGGTATACCCGATGGTCTAATCTTCATTTGGAAGTATCCCGACCGCAGATCAATTTTGGAGAAAATACAGGCGTCATTCATTTGGTCGAACAAATCCTCCATACGAGGCAGTGAGTACTTGTTCTTGATCGTCACTTCATTGAGAGACCTATAGTCCACACACATCCTCTGGGTTCCATCCTTCTTACCTATGAAGAGCATTGGTGCTCCCCATGGTGATGAGCTTGGGCGTATAAAACCCTTCTCTAACTGACCTCAATTTTTTTTCTTGAGCTCTGCTAATTCCTTTGGAGGCATCCTATACAACCTCTTAGCTATAGGTGCAGCTCCAGGTATTAAATCAATGACAAACTCTATGTCACGATCAGGTGGCATACTTGACAACTCTTCCGGAAACACATTCGAGAACTCGCACACCAACGAAATCTCTTCTAATGTTGCACCATCCATCTTATTCAGCACTACCTTCCTTGTTGTGGGTTGAGAGGCTTCAAACTCTATGTTGCTTCCCTCATCATTTATCAACTCCACCATCTTTGTGGCACACTGGATTATGCCATTGTGCTTACGCAACCAATCCATCCAAAGTATTATGTCGAGTCCTTGTGAATCCAAAACAATGAGGTTGGCGAGAAAGTATACCCCTCTTATTTTATGGCTTACTTTTGGACATACTATATTCGTCCTCATTTCCCCATCAGGGGAGTTAACCAACACAGTATACTTCATGTGAGATATAGCTAGACTATACTTAGCAACATACTTTGATGAGATGAATCAATGAGATGCTCCAGAATCACATAATATAGTTGTTGGGTTAGAGTTTGCGAGAAACATACCAATCACGACATCATGAGCTTGCTGGGCCTCCTCAATAGAGACATGGTTCACCTTGCCCCGAGCAAAATTCCGCGGTCCACGACTGCTTTGAGTTGCTCCTCTATTCGGCCTTGGGTTCTGTTTTGGAGCATATTCATCTGTCCTTGATCTGACCTTGGGCACTGATTTGCAAAGTGTCCTACTTCACCACATGTGTAGCATGTACTGCTGCCAGTAGCACCAGAGAAGTTGGGGCGAGGCTGATTTTGAGCATAGGCGCCCATATTAGAATGAGGTGTAGGTTGCATTGGTAAGCGAGGTGCTTGCATGGCGGGGCATTACTGTGGTAGCTGATTTGGGCGCGGTGGATAAGTGGCGTATGCAGGAGCATATGAGTTGTGGTATGGTGCTATTGGTGGTGCATAGCAGGGACGAACATTGCTTCCTTGCAGCTGTCCCTGATATGACATCTTCCTCTTATTATCTTGTTCCATCTCATAAACCTTGTTTTTAACCACAATAGCCTTGTCCACAAGCTTATGGAAGTTTGTATAATCACCATTAAGCAACTGAACTTGAATCTCATTGTTTAGATCCCTCATGAACAAGTATTGCTTCTGGCTGTCTGTGTTAACATCTTTTGGAGCATACCTTGACAATTGCGTGAACTTGTTCAAGTACTCATTCACGCTCATCCTCCCTTGCCTAAGAACCTCAAATTCTTGTCTTTTTAGTATCATGACACCTTCAGGAACATAGTGAGAACGAAAGCTCCTCTTAAATTCAGCCCAAGTAATTGTCTCCTTATTAGCATGAGCGTTGCAAAGGGCTTCTCACCAGTCCGCAGCTGCTCCAACTAGTTGGTGTGATGCAAAGAGAACCTTCTCTCGATCACTGCATTGAAAAATAGCTAGTTTATTCTCAACAGACTTCAGCCAATCATCAACTTCCATATGGTCATTGGTGGCTTGTGCAAAGGCAGGTGGCCTAGTCCTCATAAACTCTCCCAATCTGTTGTGAGGAGGTGGTGGCGGTTGCGGTGGCGGTGCAGCAACACGGTGGAGATTGTTGTTTTTGTTTGCTTGCATGTGACCCAAAGTTTAAATCATAGTTTGCATGAGTTGGTTCTGCATAGCCATCAAACGCTCAAGGTTGCTTGCATCAGCTCCAATGTTAATGTTCTGAGGAACTTCCATGTTTTCATCATCACCCTCGTGTGTTCCGCTAGTTCCAGCACCAGGAGTGTTCCTTCATTTGCGGGTAGCATATCCCCTCAACATCTGTGAGAGAGGAGAGGATGAGATAGAATTCAGATTTCAAAGAACGATTCCCCAACTATATGCATCAAGGTATATGACACTAAAAATCCTTTATTAATATAAACCTATACGAGGATGTGGACAAGTACCGAAGCATCCCACAACACTCTACTATATGCGGATGTGGACATTCGCCGAGGTGTCCCACAACTCGCAACCAAGCACACAAGCACAAGCAAACACCATATAAAATTCAGCACACCACACTATTTAAAACTAATACGATCTAAGCGTTCTTATTACAAATTACTCATATGGGACTTAAATTCCTAATTGTAAGGCGGTGCGTCCTTGGCTGCGCGGATGTGATAGGATTGCACCATGGTGATGTAGGTGACCAAATTGGCTTGGGTGACCACGGTTCTCCTCTTTCCTCACAGTCCTTCATCTCCATGCTGGTTTCCAAACGAGCTAGCTCTTACCAAGGTAGTGGATCTCTCCTTGTGCGGTTGCATAGTGATTTCTCATGTCCAGTAGTGCCTTCTGAGACCTATCCATCGCTGGCAAGTTGGTAGTAGCTTCTTGTGATCATATTATCTTCCCTATACCACTCTCCCACTGAGGGTGCAGCTCAAACGTGGTATCCTCAAGCTCAAAGCAGCAAGTATGGCACAAACTTGTGAGCGCTTCCCAAGCAGCATTATGTGTAGCATCTTTTTGAGTAGACCACTTTTTTAGTGAAGAAAATGACAACTTTAGCATGTAATTCATCGCGTCTGGGACGAGGGACTTTCTTCATGAAGTAATCCGCATACATGCCACGGGAATGGAGGAATCCCATTAGTTCCAGCGATGCATGCCCTCCTTTGGCTCTAGTGGTTCGAAACTCCTCACCTTGGTGGAACTTTGGGCTGTTGTGTCCATTCTCGTTCACACTCGGTGGTGGCTCCTTTTCGTGTCCCTCTCCGTGTTCTCCCTCAAGTAGGGAGGGTGCATAGTACTCTTTTTCATAAGGTTCATCTCCCATATCCTGTTCTTGCGGTTCTTCCTCATAAGGTTCATCTTCCATATCTTCTCCATACGTCTCAAGCTCATTCGGATCCTCCTCCATAGTGCTTGACGGATCAGCTCCCTCCACCTCGGGCTTTGTAAGGATCAAATGCCCAAGAGGGGGGTGAATTGGGCTTCTTTTCAAAAATCTAAACAATAAAACTTAATTCCTAAAAGCTCAATTCCCTACGCAAACTATCTATGCATTGAGGTAAATAGCAACTTTGTAGAATATAAAATGCATAAACGTAAGGGAGAGGAAGAGGATGCAAACTCCCGAGGAGACACGAGAATTTATTCCGTGGTTCTGCAAGATCGTCAAGATCCTCCTACATCCACGTTGTGGCACCCACCAAAGGGTTTAGCCACACCTAAGTCACCGAGACGAGGGATCTCCACTATTCTTCTCCGTTTGCCAACCTTGGCAAGGTGGAGCTCAAGCCTTGTACAACTTCGACCCTCTGGGCTTCCACAAACGCCTTGGCAAGCTCCGGAAGTCTCTCACAGTTACAAACACCAAGGGGCACTCCCTTGAGGCTCTCACTATCCTAGCGATTCCACTCACCCAGAATGGAGGCACACAAGCTCTCTCTCTAGCTAGCTCTAGCCTATCTCTTGGTGTGTAGGTGGTAGAAAATGATGTAGAAGTGATGGCTCTTGGTCTTGAACGCTTATGGATGTGTTGAGAATGTCTGGTGATCAAGACTTGTCGAAATGACAGGTTTAGGGGGTATTTATAGCCAGCCTCCACGAAATAGCCGTTGGAAAAGTAGGCTGACAGAACTTTTCTGCGAACATCGGATGATTCGATGTCTCCCCTTTAGTTATCATCGGTCAAGTTTACTTTAGCTAACGTCATTGTGTCAGATATGACCGTTGTTAGACCGATGTTGCACTTGTCTTCTCATCGGATGATCTGGTGGCTCTTCCTCCAGAATTGACTCAAACTTGATGCTTACTGGAGTGATTGACCGATGTGTATATTTTTGTACATCGGATGATCCGGTGCTACACTTGGTCCAAGGATATTGCAAACTGTACTGATGGACCGATGTAGCTGAGCCCTTAACATCGGATGATCCGGTGAGTGCTTTTGTTCTGAGGTCTTCTTCCCCTGCTGAACCAACTCGACCGATGTGTTGTTCTCAGAAATCATCGGTTGATCCGGTGAGTTGATTTTTTTTGCTTCGAGTTATTTCTAAGTGATTCTTTTGTGTCTTGCTCGATTGACCTCTTAGACTTTTGTTGGAAATGTACTTCTGATGGTTGTCAAGCATTAAGTGTCATCAATTGTGGTTGAATGACTTTGACATAAGAGCTTTCACTTCTTGTCTTCATATCATTGATTCGATCTCATAAAGTGATTGTATATGGGTCTCCAATGACATATAGATTTCATTTGATTGAGTGATTATGGGGACCTTGCATTCAAAAATTCATTAGTAAAATCCAATGGTTGTCATTAATCACCGAAACCGTACCTCACGGGGGCCTAGATGCTTTCAATCTCCCCATTTTTGGTGATTGATGACAACACAATAATTAAAGCACAATAGTAATGAATTTGATAGTACGAAGCTTAAGGGGATATGCAATGAATACAAGATTATTACACATAAAATTTGAAAGCTCAATCAAAGAATAACTCAATTGAATAAGTGATCATAAGATAGGCACCAAATAAGCTCAATCGATTAATATCTCAATAAATAGCAAGTGAGTAGCAAAAACACCAAATTACAAAAGATGATATAGATAGATTCCAATAAGCTCAATCGATTAATAACTTAAGAGTACTCAATAAACACCAAATGAGTAGCAAAAATATCGAATTACAAAAGATGATATAGGTAAACTCCCCCTAGGGCTAGGACACTCCCCCTGAGACTAAGCTATCCTCCCCCTGACTCCTCTAACTCTTCTCCCCCTTTGGCATCAAGACACCAAAAAGGGATCCGAGTGCCTAAGGACCCTGAGTACTAGGCGCGATGACAAACTGGTCATCGTCGCTGTCGTCAGAGCTGCTGCCTGGAGTAGAGGTAGAAGGAGCTGTCGGAGCCGTAGGAGCCGTAGGAGCCGTCGTCGGTGCCTGCTGGGTAGGAGCTGCTGGAACAGGGGCACTGACGACGGATGCCGCCATCTGCTGGAACAGTGTCGTGGCCGGTAGTGGAGAGTGAATCGGTGCGCCGGGAGCCAGCAGTGGAGACATGCTAATCGAAGGGATCGGCGTAGTCGGCACCGGAGCGGCAGCTGGAGCAAGGACAGGTGAAGGTGGAGCAACTCCTGGCAGCTGCGACGGGAGGGAAATCCCGGTTTGGGTGTAGATGTTGGTGATCAACCCCAGGATGCCCATCATCGCCTGCTGCGTCTGCTGCTGCTGGTCGAGGGAGCGCTGGTGCATCTGGTCAATGAGCCTAGTCAGCCGGTCAGTGTCCTCACACCTCTCACGGGCGATCTGGCGCTGCATCTCCTGCTGCTGCTGCTGGAGCTCCAGAAGGCGTGCGGCCTGCTCTGCTCGGGCCTGCTCAGCTGCAAGCCGGTCTAAGCGCTGCTGCTCAACCATCTGCTGTAGGAGGGATGTGAGCTCGGACGGCTAAGAAACCTGTGCCTCTGAGACGGGAGGTGGACTAGGGGGTGGCACTGTAGAGCCTCCAGCCTCCGCGTCGTGCTGCTTGGGTGAGGGAGGAGGAGGGAAGTACTCCTCAACGCTGTCACCTGTATTGCTCTCGGACCATATATGCTGCAGGTCCTCACCCTGTGCCTCTGCCTCAGCGAGCCTCTCATCCTCCTTCTCTAGATCTGACCAGTCCTCCTCAGATAGACGAGCCCTGACCTGACGCTCGACTGGACGACCAAGGCGGCGGTCTCCAGGAGCTGGGGCACGGTAGTGACCAAACCGTATGACACTCTCGTCAATGAGACGGTCATGCACGGGGGACTCCTCAGGGACTATCAGGGAGAGCAGGTAGCTGGTCCAGTGTCCGTACACGAGCTGTCTCATCATGCCCACTCCGTCAGTGATCACATCCTCCATCTCGCATATGAGGACGTCCACTATATCAAACTCCATCCCATTCATGATGTAGAACAGGAGGGTCTGCTGCAGGCTGGTGAACCACTCTAAGTAACCGGACCTCGACAAGAGAGTGCGGCGCAAGGCAAGGTGCACTGTGCGCGCAGCAGGAGTCAGTAGTGCTGGTACCCTCGGCTGGTCTGGAGAGAAGGTCGGGCCAAACAAAGAGCGAATCTCCTCTAGTGGTGGTGCCACTCCTCCAGTGAGCGGCCTCCTCGGTGGGTCTGCCTGACCATACACCCTCTCATGCTCGCAAGTGTCGTGCAGGTCCACTCCCAGCAGCTATGCCAATGTCTGCCTCGTCAAGTGATAGTGCTGGCCCATGAACATGAAGTCTATTGATCTGCGGCCCTCAAAGACGTAGAGGGTAGCGTAGAACACGCGGACCCAATCCTCCACATATGCACTCCTCTCATAGGACATCAGCTGGACCAGCCCTCTGTACCTCTCAAAGTAGGGGCGTATCTCTGTCTCTGCAGCCAGGGCGAGCTGATCCCAGTCCAGAAAGTTGTGCTGGAATAACTTGTGGCCGCGGTGTCTGTAGGTCTCATAGAGTGACGCCTGTGTCACAGTCCAGAAACGACTGTCCACAAGAGCCTCTCTGGGCTGCGGGTACCACTCCTCAAGCAACACACTCCATCTGAGTCTTCGGAGTTGCTTGGCCTTCATCTTCCAGTAATCTATCAATCGGACACCTTCACAGACACGGACGGTGGTGTCCATCTCGTAGATGGCTCTCTGGGCCTCCCTGTCCTCACGACGATCGATAGCCGTCGGTTTCGAACATGGTGCTGCCGCGGGATGCCCCCCACGGGTCCGGGCTGAGCGCCGGCGGACGAGTGGCACTTCCGGCACTTCTTCGGCCTCGGACTCATCGATCACTAGGGGCTGCCTCGGACGAGCCTCGCGGATCCTCAAAGATCCTCCTCGGCCACGCTCTCGCTCCTCGGCGGCGCGAGCGGCCATCAACGCCTTTTTCTCCTCCTTGGATAGCTTCTGCTTCTTTGCGGCCGGCTCCGCAATGGCCTTGCCCTTGTTCTTCTTGTCGCGAGACATTGTGACGAGGCGCAACGATGTCAAGCGCGCGGAACACGACGATCGACGCGGCCGAAAACCCTAACGGCAAAGAGACGCGACCGTTTGGGGGAAGGCACCACGTCGACGCGGAGAAAGTGGTGGTGTGGCTGCTGGGGGGGGGGGGCGTCGGCGGTGGTGGTGCTTGGTGGAGCGGCGGCGTCGGCTGGGTGGAGCGGTGGCGACGGCTGCGGTGGAGGCGAGTGGCAGCGGCGGCTGCAGCTGCGTTGGTGCGGAGGCAGTGGCTGCGATGGTGCAGCGGCGGCGGCGGCAACTGGAGGGCGGCGGCGACCGGAGGGCGGGAGAATCGGCGGCGGCGGTGAGGGCTACGTTGGGATCGGGAAGAGAGAGAAAACGGGAGGCGAAGCACTGTTTAAATAGTGGTTCCCAAACCCTAGCCGAAACTTTAACACCAGATGGACCGATGTAGAAACGATAGAAGCATCGGTCGAATGACACAGTAAGGGTATTCAAAAAGGTATCGTTGACATCGGATGGACCGACATGCAAAGAGATAGCATCGGTCGAATGTCACAGTAAGGGTATTCAAAAAGGTGCCGTTGACACCGGATGGTCCGACGTGGAAGGGAATATCATCGGTGGAATTCATCAAAGTTCCAGAATTGTGCACACCGGATGGACCGATGTTTTTCAGAATGAACTCGTCGGATGATTTGAAATACTGACTGAACTGGCCCTTGGCTTTTGAACACCAACTAATCCGATGATGGTCTGACCTAAGCATCGGATAATCCGATGACTATAAACTGCAACATCCCATAAATGTCCTTTGACCAAACAAGCAATAAGAAGCACATGTCTTAGGACTTTTTGGGCAACCCCTCACCCCTCAAAAATACTAGTATGCCAATAACTTGGCTAAGCCTTAAAGCGAATAGAACACCGAAGAAAATGGGAAGGAAATTATCCAAATAAAATTTAAGGCCCATGCTTTGTGAGCTAGAGTATGAAGACTTCTATCTCTTTAGAGCATGTTCCTCTAGGCATTAACGCACCTAACATTTTGTTCTTTCCACCACATATGAGTTGAGATATTGCATTTCAAACAAGTCTCTTTCTCATGAGGTGGGTTCCCCTTTGTGACAATCTACCGTATGCAATGTCAAGCAATTTTACACTGCAAGAAATTACAAGTCTATATGGCAAGCATCATGCAAGGCATAAAATAAATCTATCTTGCCAAATTTGAACTTTTCAAAGGCTTCTCCAGGGAGAGCCACTCTCCAAACCTTGGGGAAACCCAAAAGAACCTCCATCCCAAGCTAACCCTTGCTCACCCCTATCCTTTGAGAGTTAGGCAAGACCTATATGAGATGCATTCTTACATGACGTTCGTTGCATCTAGCACATTTAAGTCACTTCTTAGCCTAGAAAAAGTTTTCTCATCAAGTGGTTTAGTGAAGATATCCGCCAATTGTTCTTCGGACCTAACACCTCGCAATGAGATGTCTCCCTTAGCTTCATGGTCCCTCAAGAAATGATGGCGAATATCAATGTTCTTAGTGCGGGAGTGTTGAACGGGGTTTTTAGCTATCTTAACCGCACTTTCATTGTCACAAAGGAGAGGCACACAACCAAGTTTAATACCAAAGTCCAAAAGAGTTTGCTTCATATAAAGAATTTGGGCACAACATGCACCGACCGCTATATATTCCGCTTCCGCCGTGGACAAGGCGACGGAATTTTGCTTCTTGCTAGACCAAGAAACTAGGGAACGCCCAAGCAAGTGGCACCCACCGGAGGTACTCTTGCGATCCACGTGGCATCCGGTAAAGTCCGAATCCGAGTATCCCAAGAGATGGAATTTTGCACCTTTAGGGTACCACAAGCCCACACTAGGGGTATGCTTAAGATACCTAAGTATCCTAAAGACCGCCTTCCTATGCGATTCTTTAGGTGCCGCTTGAAAGCGAGCACACAAGCATACACTAAACATGATATCGGGCCTAGATGCGGTAACATAAAGCAATGAGCCAATCATAGAATGGTAGTTAGATTGGTCAATAGGTTTACCATCTTTATCCGCGTCGAGATGACAATTTGTTGCCATTGGAGTGCTCCTTGAGCTACAATCTCCCATCTCAAATTTCTTCAAGAGGTCCTTGGTGTATTTCTCTTGATAGACGAAGGTCCCCTCTTGAAGTTTCTTGATTTGAAATCCAAGGAAGAAGTTGAGCTCTCCAATCATTGACATCTCGAATTCTCCCGGACATCATTTTGCCAAACTCATGGCTAAGAGCTTCGTTAGTTGAACCAAAAATAATATCATCAACATAAATTTGACAAATAAACAAATCTCCGTTGATGTCTTTGGTGAAGAGCGTAGTGTCCACCCTCCCGATCTTGAATCCTTGCATGATAAGGAAATCACGTAGTCGTTCATACCACGCCCTAGGTGCTTGCTTGAGCCCGTAGAGCGCCTTGTGCAACCTATACACATGATTAGGATTCCTCGGATCTTCAAACCCGGGAGGTTGTTCAACATAAACAAGCTCATTAATGTAACCATTAAGAAAGGCACTTTTCACATCCATTTGATAAAGTCTAATACTATGATGTGATGCAAAGGCAAGAAGTATACGGATGGCTTCTAGCTGGGCGACCGGCGCAAATGTCTCCCGAAAATCTAGTCCTTTAACTTGCGAGAACCCCTTGGCCACAAGTCTTGCCTTGTGGCGGACCACAAAGCCATTCTCGTCTTGTTTGTTGCGGTACACCCACTTTGTTCCGATGACGTTCTTGTCCTTGGGTCGCTCCTCCAACACCCAAACTTCATTGCGAATGAAGTTGTTTAGTTCTTCTTGCATGGCCATCACCCAATTTGGGTCTTGGAGTGCTTCCTCAATGTGAGTGGGTTCTACACATGAAACAAATGAGTAGTGCTCACAAAATGAAGCGAAATGGCGAGAACGTGTAGTTACACCCCTTGACGGACTTCCAATGATTTGGTCCATCGGATGCGCCTTGAAGATGCGTCCGTGCCTCATAAGTGGTTGTGAAGCACTTGGCAAAGGTGATGCGTGTTGCTCCTCTTGTGGTTGGACTTGATCATGGACTTCTTCTTCTTCTTGATGTTGTTGTGCTTGTGAGTCTTGAGTCGGCAATGGATCATCCTTCTCTTCTTCGTCAACTTGAGGCGCCATTGAAGTGTTGATGTTGGAACTTGAAGCTCCCCCTTGATCATGGCTCTCCTCAACTTCAGGCTTGATGTCTCCAATGGTCATGTTCTTCATGGCTTCTCGTAGAGGCTCATCATCTATTTCATCATGACCAAAACTCTCCTCTTGGGAGCCATTAGATTTATCAAACTCAACATCACAACTTTCCTCAACTAAACCGGAGCTTTGGTTGAATACTCGATATGCTTTTGAGTTTGATGCATAACCAAGAAATATACCAACATCACATCTTCTTTCAAACTTACCGAGCCTTTTCCTGCGATAGATGTAGCACTTGCATCCAAAGACTCGAAAGTAGGAGATGTTGGGCTTTCTCCCAATGATAAGCTCGTACGGGGTCTTTTGAAGTAGTCGATAGAGATAGACTCTATTTGCGGCATGGCACGCCGTGTTGATTGCTTCGGCCCAAAACTTCTCCGACGTGCCGTATTCATCAAGCATTGCTCTCGCAAGAGTTATGAGTGTCTTGTTCTTCCTTTCAACGACATCGTTTTTTTGAGGAGTGTATGTGGCCGAAAACTCATGTTTCACGCCTTCATGGTCACACCACTCCCCAATGTTGTAGTTTTTGAATTCGGTGTCGTTGTCACTCCGGACCTTGATGATGGGAAGTTGAAATTCCCATTGAGCGTGGTTGGCGAAGGTCTTGAACACTTCCGGAGTTTCACTCTTGTCACCTAGAAATAGAGTCCAAGCAGAGCGAGAGTAGTCATCAACTATAACAAGACAATAGAGGTTACCGCCAAGGCTTTTATATGTGGACGGTCCGAAGAGGTCCATGTGGAGTAGCTCAAGTGGCTTGGAGGTTGACACCATTGTCTTCATTGGATGGTGTGAAGCAACTTGCTTCCCGGCTTGACAAGCGCTACAAAGCTTGTTCTTCTCAAATGTGACATCCTTCACGCCGGTCACCATCCCAAGCTTGAATGACTTCTTGAGTTTGCTCATCCCAATGTGCGCTATGCGTTGGTGCCATAGCCATCCCAAACTTGTCTTAGTGAAAAGGCAAGTGGTCAAGCTAGCATTCTTGTTGGAGAAGTCTACTAGGTAGAGATGTCCATGCCAAAATCCTTTGAAGACTATGTCTTGGCTTGTTTCACTACTCACAACAACATCATTTTTGCTAAATGTGCATGTTAGTCCAAGATCACATAGTTGTGCAATGGAAAGTAAATTAAAACTAAGTGACTTGACATACAAAACATTGGAAATAGATAAATCATTTGAAATAGCAATTTTACCTAACCCAATTACCTTTCCCTTAGAGTTATCACCAAAGGTGACTTGTTCATGATTGCCGGGGTTTTCTATGGTTGTGAACATACCATCATTGCCGGTCATATGTTGGGTGCACCCGCTATCGAGTACCCAATGCTTTCCTCCGGCTTTGTAGTTCACCTACACACATGAATTCAATTTTTAACTTTAGGCACCCAAGCCAACTTAGGTCCTTGTATGTGTGATACAAGTGTCTTTGGGACCCAAAGTTGCTTGGGGAGCTTCCCCTTCATGCCCTTCATGTCCTTGCCAATGAACCTAGCCTTCACCTTGCCATCTACTTTACTCAAGAGATAATAACGATAATTGAAAGTAGATTTGTAATTAATGGGCAATTCGGGAGAGGGTCGGTTAGGAAGAGGACACTCCCTTGTGTGGTGACCGGTGACCTCACAATGTTGGCAATAAGAACCAACTTCCTTGATGAAGCTTGTTCTAAGCTCCGGTGAGGGCACCTTTCCTTTGTTAGGCACCGGGAAGGATCCAAGTCCTCTCTTGTTGAAGGCCTTTGCTTGTTGGAAGAGTATTTCCTTGTGTTTGACTTCCCCTTTTGAAAGTCTAGCCACACTAGTGCGGAGACTCTCAATTTCTTCCAACAAGTCCTTCTCCCTAGCGTTTGCTTTCAAAGACAAAGACTTGTTCAAGGCATTAGTGACATGAGAAGTAATGGATATCCTATCATTAAGAGTTTGCTTCTTTATATTTTTCAACTCTTGATCAAGTAAGTCATGAGCAAGGTTAAGTGTTTGATGTTCTTGTACTAACTTGTTGTGCTCTTCCAAGAGTGTTTGGTGTGCTAAGTTAAGCTCATGATTATCTAACTTGATTTTAGCCTTTTCTTCCTCAATTTGCTTGACATGAGATTTGAGCGTGTCATTCTCTTTGAGTATGCTTTCATACTTGTCAAACAAATCGAGGTTAGCACTCTCAAGTCTAGCACGAGTTTCTTCAAGAGCTTTAACCTTACTCTTTTCCGTCTTAATGATAGCATGATATTCATTTATCAAGGAAGTTAAATCATCGGGGGAAAGCTCATCATCACTAGAGTCGTCACATACCTTGGTGTTACCTTTTGCCATGAGGCACATGGGCGGTGGATGAAGAGGTGAGTCATCATTGTTGGCAATGGCGAGGCCGACCAAGCTTTCTTCTTCCGCTTCACTCTCTTCATCACTTGTTTCTTTGTCGGTGACCCATTCATTTGCTTCACACATGAACACCTTTTGTGGGCCATTTCTCTTCTTTGGGAAGAGTCTTGCCTTCTTTCCCTTGTCATGTTTCTTCTTCCCAAAGGCTCTTGGTTTGGGTTTGGTCTCTTCTTCATCATCTTCACTCTCTTCAAGCTTGCGATGCTTGCTCTTGTAGTTCTCTATTCTTTTGTCCGGTTTTGGACAATCATAGGAGATGTGTCCTTGATCACGACAATTGTAGCAAGTCTTGTGATCATCTCTCCTTGGTAGAAACGCTTTCTTCTTGGAATCAAAGGTGTATCCCTTCTTGGTAATCCTGGAGTTCAAGCGTGAGAACTTCCTCATCATCAATGCAAGCTCATCATCTTCATCTTCACTTGATGCTTGCTCCTCTTCACTTGAGCTAGGCTCAACCACCTTCTTCTTCTTGAGGCTTGTTTTCTTGGTGGAGGCCTTTAGAGCAATTGTTTTCGAAGATGATTGCTCCATCATCCCAAGCACACTCATCTCATGAGCGTGAATTCTCCAATGAGCTCTGAAACTTTAATGTGGTCAAGAGACTCTTTTTGGAGCATGGAGTTGATGATGGTGTACTTTGGCTTGGGAAGGAGCATGAGGATCTTGCGGTTGATGAGTCCCTTGCCAAGAGAAGCAATGTCAAGAGCATTAATTTCTTCAATAAGTACATTCAAGCGAGAGAACATCTCATTAACATTTTCATGAGGTAGCATCTTAAATTCATCATATTTTGCCTTAAGCATGTGATATTTAAGTTCCTTCACACGAGAAGAACCCTCATGAATTTCTATCAAGCAAGCTCAAATTTCACATGCCTTTTCTTTGCTAGCAATCCTAGAAAAAACATCTTGACTAATGCACTCATAGATTGCATTCCTATCTTTAGCATCCCATTTAATTTGATCACCAACATAGTTGTGTTCTCCAAACACCGCGTGGGTCGCTTCCCATACTTCGGGAGCAATAGCCTCTAGATAAGCGCGCATGCGTGCTTTCCAATAGGCAAAGTTCTTGCCCTCGAAGATAGGAACCGAACCCCCAACCTTGGCCATTTTAGCTCTCTAGCGGTGAAGCTAGAATGATCCTATGAGCAACCTTGCTCTGATACCAATTGTAAGGATCGAATGCCCAAGAGGGGGGGGTGAATTGGGCTTCTTTTCAAAAATCTAAACAATAAAACTTAATTCCTAAAAGCCCAATTCCCTATGCAAACTATCTATGCATTGAGGTAAATAGCAACTTCGCAGAATATAAAATGCATAAACATAAGGGAGAGGAAGAGGATGCAAACTCCCGAGGAGACACGAGGATTTATCCCGTGGTTCGGCAAGATCGTCAAGATCCTCCTACATCCACATTGTGGCACCCACCAAAGGGTTTAGCCACACCCAAGTCACCGAGACGAGGGATCTCCACTATTCTTCTCCGTTTGCCAACCTTGGCAAGGTGGAGCTCAAGCCTTGTACAACTTCGACCCTCCGGGCTTCCACAAATGCCTTGGCAAGCTCCGGAAGTCTCTCACAGTTACAAACACCAAGGGGCACTCCCTTGAGGCTCTCACTATCCTAGAGATTCCACTCACCCAGAATGGAGGCACACAAGCTCTCTCTCTAGCTAGCTCTAGCCTATCTCTTGGTGTGTAGGTGGTCGAAAGTGATGTAGAAGTGATGGCTCTTGGTCTTGAATGCTTATGGATGTGTTGAGAATGTCTGGTGATCAAGACTTGTCGAAATGACAGGTTTAGGGGGTATTTATAGCTAGCCTCCACGAAATAGCCGTTGGAAAAGTAGGCTGACAGAACTTTTCTGCGAACATCGGATGATCCGATGTCTCCCCTTTAGTTATCATCGGTCAACTTTACTTTAGCTGACGTCATTGTGTTAGATATGACCGTTGTTAGACCGATGTTGCACTTGTCTTCTTATCGGATGATCCGGTGGCTCTTCCTCCATAATTGAATCAAACTTGATGCTTACTGGAGTGACTGACCGATGTGTATATTTCTGTACATCGGATGATCCGGTGCTACACTTGGTCCAAGCATATTGCAAAATGTACTGATGGACCGATGTAGATGAGCCCTTAACATCGGATGATCCGGTGAGTGCTTTGTTCTGAGGTCTTCTTCTTCTGCTGAACCAACTCGACCGATGTGTTGTTCTCTGATATCATCGGTTGATCCAGTGACTTTTGTTGGAAATGTACTTCTGATGGTTGTCAAGCATTAAGTGTCATCAATTGTGGTTGAATGACTTTGACATAAGAGCTTTCACTTCTTGTCTTCATATCATTGATTCGATCTCATAAAGTGATTGTATATGGGTCTCCAATGACATATAGATTTCATTTGATTGAGTGATTATGGGGACCTTGCATTCACAAATTCATTAGTAAAATCCAATAGTTGTCATTAATCATCGAAACCGTACCTCACGGGGGCCTAGATGCTTTCAGGCTTGACATTCTCCTCCTCTTGAATCGGATCGTCGCGGTTCTTGACGGACCTAAGCGCACATCCAAGGGGTGGTAGGCAAGTCCTAATGCGCGCTGTACTCTTAGTGATTATCATCTATAGAAAACAAGAGTACATTAGAGGAGAGAGTAATATGATATAAATCTGAAAATTGCAGCAGCCAAAACAATAGTAAAAATGAGTTGCGGCTATCCAAAAGAAAGGAAAAGAGAGGAAAAATGCAGCAGCTAGGAAAATAAGTTTACCCGCACATTAGCAGCAGAAAAAACACAAAATTTACAAAAAATATGATTGGTAATTACAGCAGCAAGCGCAATAAACCATGGCTGAAACCGCATTGAAAACGCAACAACAATCAGCACTTTCCGGTGGCTGAAACGACAAAATCAAAACAGCAGCAAGAAATTTCAAAAATAGCATATTAGAGAAGTGTTTCTATGTGCTCTAGTGTGTCCATTCTACCTAGACTTGCGCTCTACAGTCAACGTGGCTATGATACCAATTTGTGATACCCGGATCCGAATATGAACCAAGTATAGTATATATGTGTACCCAGAACGTTCATCACACATACATAGAAATATCACAAACGATATTCAAAATTTAACCTGATAGGAAAAAGATGAGTCCCGATCTTCCGAAAGGTAATGAATAGGTCGATTGATGTGGAGATCTCGACGTTGATGATCCGAGGCTCTCGAGTAGAACACGAACAACCCCTGCAATCACTACACCACCGCTCTGTTTGTTATCAACCGTGCTGCACACGCTTGACCTTGCCAAGAAGGCTAATCCCTGCAAGTGCAACCGAGAACACAAGCAAGAACGTAGAAGAAGCAATCTGAAATTGCTGAATTGGGGTTTTACAAACCGATAAACGGCGATATTATTGATCTAAGCAAAACCCAATTGTCTATGGCGGCTACTATGGAGTATATATAGGTGGGAGGACGTTCAAGAGAGTGTTAGGGTCGTGACCTAACCCTAATACACGAAAATAATGGACTTAGACTTGATACAAGGCCCAATGGCCCAATATGATGGCGCAGCATCCTGACAGATTCTGTACTCGATATTGTTTCAACAATTCCCCATGACTCCGAAGGAATTTTGATATGAGACCAGAGCTATTGGAAAGGTTATCCTCTCCCCTTTCCGTGCATATGTGGAACGTTCAAAACGGAGTTTGTATGCGTCCTGGGCGTCCGTTTTAGTGCGTACTGCTCCTGGACTCCGAGTTGGATACGATTTGGAGTTTGGTTCGGTTTCCATCTTCTTTGAACGAATTCTCTGGTCTTCCACGTCCCTAATACTTCCTCCAAGTACTCCTTGAACCTCTCTATGGATCCTAATCACAATTAAATTATTAAGTAGCAATCTATGCTCAAAAACATATAAGGAAATATATAAGAACGAGTTCACCTCTGAAATTAATTGTTGTGTATGAACTCTAATGATTGCATCTTGTATGTTCAATGGAGTGTTGTTTGTATCCATAGAAGTGATGTCCTCATCATCCTCCCCTTCTTGAATTGGATGTCGTCCTCGACTCAAGTTCATCTTCTCTCATGTGTTGGTCCAAATATGCAACGCCATCAAATCTTTTTGTGTGCATCAAAGGAGGAGGCCAAGGTGGTGGACGACATAATGCGCCATCTTGATCTTGTCCATCAAATAAGAGTGCACATTCACTTGAGCTAGGATCCCAAACAAATAAACATTGTGTCATGTTTGTAGGTGCAATAATAATATGCATGATCTCATCATTCTCCCCTTCTTTATGACAAGCCGTCCTCGGATTGCTCGTATGTCCAGGAAAAAGGATTGCTTTGGGGGTAGAATGAACACTGTCCATATTGCACAACCGCAGTGAACAATGATTCCTTTTTATTTGTTGTCCATGCTGCAATAAAAAAATGCTAGAAAAACTTGACAATACATTTTTAGTGTTAGTGCATCCATTCATTTCACCATATTGTTGCAGCACAAAAGGAGCTTGCACATTTGAACATATGTAAACTTTATGCACTATAAATTCACCACTATCTTTATAGTTGTCTATAGCATGAAAAATATTTCTACTTAATAAAGGCAATTCAGATTGAGAAAATATTATCTTCTCTATGATATCTAGATCACAAAGAGTGTCAAATTCAATATAGCCCAAAGTATTTAGAGAAGATAACAATTTCAGCTCATCCCTTTCACATGTAGTTGGGATCAAATGCTTAATTTCAGCACAAGTGAGTGATAAAGTATCAAATTCATTTAGTTGTTCTAGCATAGATACAATATAATTATCAGCACACAACTCATTTTTGTTGTAAGAATCAGTAGGAAAATCAACTAATGGTAAAGGTGTATTATGAAAAGGTTCATCTTGTTGCTGCTCATCGATAGTATGATTGGTAGCAAAATTCAGCACATCTGAAAATGTCATACTTTGGTGAACTGTATAGCATTGTCCATTAACACTACTCTCATTTTCAGCAAGAAATTCAAATGCATTATGAGTTGATTCATCAAAAAATTCAGAAGAGATGTTCAACACCTCACTCTCATTTGCATCTACATTTACTTGTTCATGTTCCTGCAAAAGGTTAGGCAAAGGAGGAGGTACAACAAGAAAATTCTTCTCAAGTTCATGTATTTCATCTTTGCAATTAGATACATTAGCAAAAGTTTCTCGCATAAAAATTTTCATATCTTTCCATGTTCGAGGTTTTTCTATATCGCTTAAGTTGTCCCACCAAGTTAATTCACAATCAACTAACACACTAGAAATATTTCTAATCTTTATCCTCTCACACATATGTAATTTTCCAAAAATTTTATCCAACTCTATTTCCCAAGCAATATATTCATCATAACCAAAACTATCATAAGAAGGAAGAGATGGGAGAATGTAATTACTTCTTGTGGAAGGTGTTGTAAAGGTGGTCTGAATGTCATATGAATCCTTGGTTAATGTTTGATTTTTAGTGAGCAACTCCATCGTCGTCTTCATCATGTTCATCATCTCAGCATATAATGCATGATTCTTGCTTTTACCTGACATTGTTAGTAGCAAACAGAAGACAACACAAAAAATATGTTATCCCTATCAACTACAAAGGATAATGGCAAAGTGGAAGTGGAATCACACACTCTTAAGCGTCTTACCACGCTCTTACAAGTGTTCTTACCGACACTGCAGGTGGCAAACGGTGGCCGGTATGAAGAAACCAATGAAGCGTGGGATGATTGCAAAGGTGTATCGATTCTGCTCAAGAGTAAAGTGTAGCTTGGATGGCACTTTATATTTAGCAAGGATTAGCAACAATGAAATTAGATAATAAAGTTGAATAAGTGTCCAAAGTACTTGTCAAAGTTGCTGGCCTAAATGTGTTCCTAGTAGTTCAAGCTAGCAAGACATGAGACAAAACTAGATGACACAAAGAATGCAAGCACTTCTGTTTTTTTGTTATTTTTTTATTTTTTTTGTGCGGCTTTTGATTCTTGTTTTGCACTTGCCTTTTTTTTATTTTTTTTAGAATGTGCTGCAAGGGAAGAACACAATGAAAATCAATCAAAGATATCTCGTGGCTCTGTCACAGATTTTCTGATCAACCGCCCAAGGACAAATAGGCATACTTAGAGGATCCAAATAGAAAAACTAACAAGAGCAAGATTGTAGATATATCTTTCCTCTTTAATTTCAATACATGGAAGACCTATTTTGAAAAAGAACAATAGGAGATATTGCCCCCGAAATACAGACTGTTCAGAATTTTTAGGTCAATAACAGATTCGGATCAAATGCAATTTATACATCGATAACTATATTTTCTGGGAAAACGATGAATATAAAAGATATAGAGCACTTCTTAAGCTTTCCAGAAAGTACAAGAACACCAAAATCCGAGTTTGTATGTGCGAGATATGCTGAAAATACCGAACTGGACAGAGGTGAATCTAATCTGGACGTGATGACGTGATTCAAAAGGATGAATCACACAATGCAAAACTCAAACTAAGACCAAAAACACTTTCTAAACCAGCAATATGACTCAACAACGGACACAAACTCAACAAAACCAAACTAAAAACGAAAGTTGCAAAGGCTCAATAGTAGTTTGGACAAAATAATGAACAGATCTACTAAACTGCAAATTTTTTGTGGCTTTTTGGTGGACTCTAGGTATGAATAACAAAACTAATATAATGGATAGATGAATTACCTAACGGGAAACCTGGAAATCTGATACCAATTGATAGGAAAAAGATGAGTCCTGATCTTCCGAAAGGTAATGGATAGGTCGATTGATGTGGAGATCTCGACGTTGATGATCCGAGCCTCTCGAGTAGAACACGAACAACCCCTGCAATCACTACACCACCACTCTGTTGGTTATCAACCGTGCTGCACACGCTTGACCTCGCCAAGAAGGCTAATCCCTGCAAGTGCAATCGAGAACACAAGCAAGAACGTAGCAGAAGCAATCTGAAATTGCTGAATTGGGGTTTTACAAACCGATAAACGACGATATTATTGATCTAAGCAAAACCCAATTGTCTATGGCGGCTACTATGGAGTATATATAGGTGGGAGGACGTCCAAGGGGGTGTTAGGGTCGTGACCTAACCCTAATACACGAAAATAATGGACTTAGACTTGATACAAGGCCCAATGGCCCAATATGATGGCGCAGCATCCTGACAGATTCTATACTCGATATTGTTTCGACAATTCCCCATGACTCCGAAGGAATTTTGATATGAGACCAGAGCCATTGGAAAGGTTATCCTCTCCCCTTTCCGTGCATATGTGGAATGTCCAAAACGGAGTTTGTATGCGTCCTGGGCGTCCGTTTTAGTGCGTACTGCTCCTGGACTCCGAGTTGGATACGATTTGGAGTTTGGTTCGGTTTCCATCTTCTTTGAACGAATTCTCTGGTCTTCCACGTCCCTAATACTTCCTCCAAGTACTCCTTGAACCTATCCCTGGATCCTAATCACAATTAAATCATTAAGTAGCAATCTATGCTCAAAAACATATAAGGAAATATATAAGAACGAGTTCACCTCTGAAATTAATTGTTGTGTATGAACTCTATTGATTGCATCTTGTATGTTCAATGGAGTGTTGTTTATATCCATAGAAGTGATGTCCTCATCATAACCACATCTCAAATAGTAATTAAGTATCTCATTACAATAATTCAATGGTTCTTGAATGACAAGCCTCTAATTATTGCAGCGGAAATAATCTAAGTAGCACGACTCCACTCCACAAGCAATTGACGGTAGCACGCAACCTAGTACTCCACGTGATCCTCAGGGTACTCCCAAGTGTCTTCTGTAGCTGTTTAGTGTGGAAATAGCAAGGGTGAGTACATATCATACTCAGCAAGTGTGGGAAGGTATGACATGTAGCTAAAACAAGGATGGATATAAACGGTTCATTGCAGCAAGCTATTTTTAGTTCTCAAACAAGTAAAAGCATCCTGCAATGTCTAGGGGTAATTAAATCCCAACATACCCCAAGTAATTATCATACCACATATGACATCCTCATCTACCATCTTAGTATAATTATAACCAGCGGACAATTAATATCATCAGCATATACCAATTTCATATCCTCTCGTAACTGACCATACTCATGTGACATAACCAAACCATCTCCAAAACCAAGTCCAATTCTAATCATGGAAGTTGTCCAATTACTCGTGACGGAGAGAACGGCTATCATGATAATTTTACACTCTACAGAGGTTGTATCACTTTATCCACAAGTTCGTGATTTTGTTCCCTTTTGGTGACTAAAGAACCTCCATTACGCCCGTGACCCGTCGGTCATGTTACACACTTCTGACGGTGTGTGACCAAGAGATCACAAAATAGCCTTTACAAAGGGACGACCAGCATGTGCAGACCCACTAAGGTTTTACTTGATGTGATGTCTCACAACTGAGCACATACATCCAAGGGCCCCCTCTTGTGCCGTTCGGATCCCAGGGTAGTCCTGCCACTCATGCAAACCCAACCGACTCCCATTCCCCGCTTCCCTAAATGATCTGAACGATGCTAGCAATACACCTAACTAATTGGCTTATCCACACCCATACTTAGCCTTGTGGTGTGTAGGATCGAAGAGCACATGGAAATCTACCAGAGGGGGGGTGAATGGTAGATTTAAAAATCTTACGCAGTGGAAACAATTAAACCCCAAACCCTTTCGGCAGAAAAATGATCTGTTAAAGAAATCGTGTGTGAGACTAATATAAATGTGTTTCACCATGACAAAAGTGATTGATATCAGAGAGAATCAAGTAACGAAGACAACACAAAAAGAATCACTCAAATCCGACGAGAAAAACTCAAGTTATGATCGAAAGATCAAACAATGGTCAATCTGTCCTACCCGAGAAAAAACAGTTCTGGAATGCTGCAAAGAAACTCGTGTCGATCAGAAACCACAAATCCAATGACCGTGAAATTTTGACAGATGATAGAAAATCAAGTTTTGAAGATAACCCAAAAATAATCACGTCAATTGGATCTGTAAAACTCGAGTTATGATAAAACCACCGACGAAAGGTAGTGCTGTCCAGAAACTCGACGAGTAAAACTTGTCTGGAACAAGTCGGACGAACAAGGCACAAAAGTTCCTTCAAACTACGAATTTTATTCAATAGAACACAAGAGGAACAGCCCCAAAGTCGTCCACCACGAGCTCTGGGCTCCCTTGCTTATATAACCAGCCCTTAGGCCAACCCAATATCAACTAGGACTCCAATCCTACTCATATCACGAATCGTAACTTTCCATAACTGCTCAAGATTCTTCTATACGCAGATAGAAGCAATCTTAAGACTTCCAAACAACTTAGGAACGTATCCCACATTCCTAAACAACTCAAATTCGTGACCCACACGAAATCCTATCATAACCAACTCAAATCTTTCCATATTTGAGTCAAACCCGACTCAGCCGCAACCTGAGTCCATAACCTAGTCGGTTGGACCTTTCCGACCAATTCTTTATGTCCACATCTCTTCATCACGCCTCGGAACCCTGCAGCCATGTCCATGCACTCCTTGCACACGTGCAAACATCTTCCAATGACGTCCATGATACCTTCATATGCATTGTTCTTGATTCAATCATGCTGCGCAACCTCCTGATCAGCTCAACCACAATTCCTCCCGAACTTGGTTGTTGGAACCTCATCTCCTCCGGTTGTTGGAACCTCATCTCCTCTCTGAGACTAGTCCAATGGATCCCGTCACCAGCCATGTCTTGAACTCAAGCAACACCTGCACATGAATAAACAACCAATCCATACGAGCCCAAGTCCTCGACTTGACTCAAGTTAGTTCCGAACACAACACCTTACGTGAGAACCTCACATAAGCATGTTGCAAAACCACAGTAACACGATATCATCCATATCAACCAAAACACACCAAAAACTTAGCAAATGAATACTAAGCAAACTTTCCAACAATGTGAAGCAAGTACGAAACATTGCAAATGAAAAGCAGAAGCACTGCGGTCAAGTTCCGGACCTTGCCAGAGCAACCCGTAGCTTGAGCCGGAGCTAACAAAAGCTAGTAGAACCTAACGCCGGAGCTTACTAAAACTAGTACAACCAAGCTCCCGCCGGAGCTTACAAAACTCGCAGGACCTAGCGCTGGGGCTAACCAGAACTAGTCAGAGCTAGTAAACCCAAAAGCCGGAGCTAGACAAAGTACGTTAGAGCTTAGAAAAAGCATGCCGGAGCTATCAAATATATGTCTGAGCTATCAAAGACATGCCGGAGCTAACAAAATCATGCTGGAGCTAAAGATAAAGCTCACCGGAGCTAACCAAGGCTAGTCAGACCTTACCAAGAAGCCGGACCTAGCATCTAACATAGCCGGAGCTACCCAAAACAAGCCGGACCTACCGCCGGCCCTTGCTGTAGCTCAGAGCTAGAGTCAGACCTTGACAAAAAGGTGTTTTGGTGATATTTAAAACTTTTATCATCAAAACCAAGTGTATTCACTACAAGCCAATGTATTCAGCACACATAGGTCTTACAATCTCCCCATTGATGAATGCATTGGCAACACCATTTAAATCTGAACATTGGCTTATTCACATAAAAGTTTTGAAAGCAATTTCTCCCCATTTTGTAAATCGGAAATAAAATGAGAAAATTCCCATATTATCTCTCCCCCTTTATTATCTCTCCTTATGCACATATTCTCTTTCTCTTCATGCTTATCTCTCCCCCTTTGACAATGTATTCAGCAGGTCATGAGCATATAAACAAATTATGTCTCCCACTTTAGTTGTTATGAGCATATTATAACATATACATATAAACAAAGCTCATCCAAGTCATACTATCAAGTACCTTACATTATCACATCAATGAAATACATAAGGTAGTGTAAGCCATGCTAGAGATCAAATGTAATTTTTCAATTTAAGCAAGTCATGATCTCACAAACTTAACTATTTAAAAACCTGATAGCATGACACTAGTTGCTGCATTTTATTATTTTTCAAAGCATAAATTTATATCATATGATATTTGAAAGAGATTATATGCGCATCTGCGTTATTCTAACCAACCAAGCCAAGCCTATGTCATTTGACAATCAGAAGCTTAATGACATGGTTTTAGTCATACACAACTTCTTCCAAGTTCATATCTAAGTGCAATGATAAGCCATCTCAAAAGAAGAAGTGCGATGCATGCATATTCTCTTGATCTTTTCTCAATTTATATTTGTTCATAAAAACTCAACATTTGAGTTGATTACTTGATTAATTCTTAATGATTAAAAGCACTTGTGAACATGTAACAAGTTCAAAACAGCAAGAAAGTTCAACCAT
This sequence comes from Tuctoria greenei, assembly GCA_036927565.1. Taxonomy (NCBI): domain Eukaryota; kingdom Viridiplantae; phylum Streptophyta; class Magnoliopsida; order Poales; family Poaceae; genus Tuctoria; species Tuctoria greenei. The sequence goes on along the minus strand of JAYESD010000002.1, from coordinate 162,473,541 downwards.
GACCATTTTTAGTGTTTGTAACACCCTAAATTTTCGCATCATGCATTGCATACATGTTCATGCATTAAATATTAATAGAGTAAAAGAGAGATAATAAAAATATAAAAGATAAAACATACAAATATGGGTAGCAAAAGAAGAAAAAGAAAATAACAATTATAGCCTAAAACTTGTATTAGGGAATAAGTATAAAAAAATAAAAAATATATATAAATAATATATATAGCAATATATAAAAAAATAAATAAAATATTAATATTAATAGTATATATTATAATAATAATAAATAATAAATAATATATATATAATATGAATAATAATATATATAAAAAAATATAAATAATAAATCATATAATAAAAGAAAGTATATATAAAAAAAAGAAAAAAAAGGGGTCTGCCGCTGGCCAGGCCGACGGCCCAGCCAGCCGCGCCAGCCCGGCCTCCCGCGCGCGCGAGCCAGCGCGCCCCGCCGCTCGGCCGCCCGCCCCCGCGCCCGATGCCGCAGCGCCCGGCCCCGCGCGTCTCGCCAGCGCGCCGTGTCCTCCGCGCTCCCATACCGAGTCGGTACCGAGCCGGACTCCACGATCGCCCGCTCCCGCCCGCGCCTATAAAAAGACCCCGAAGGCCTCACGTTCCCGACGCCAGAGCCGAAAAAAGAAACCTAGCCGCCGGAAAAAAAAATAGGAACCAGAGAACAGAGCCGCCGCCAGGGAAGAAAAGAGAGGGAAAAAGAGGAGGAAGAGGAAGAAAAAAAGGAGGAGGGCGCCACCGTCCGCCGGAGATCGTCGTCGCCATTGCGTCGCCGTCGTCGTGCCGCCGGAGGACGCATCTACTTCGTCTACGCATTGTCCCCATCCCGCGATCATCGAAGCCATCGCATCTACGGTAGGCCATGTTCCCGATGCGAATTTTAGCGGCCATATTGAATCAACAGACGTAAATTGATCGTAGTTGCGTCATATTTTTATTTTCAGCAGCATTAATCCCCGCTAAAACCCCCGTAAACTCATATAAACACGTATGAACTAGTTGCATCTAATTATTAGTAAATTAATTATTGAATTGTGCATGCATGCATGTCATTGCATGTTGATTATTTTGTGTGCATTATATTGAATTGTATGTATTTTCTTGTATGTATGATCACGCGTAGAGGAACGTGCTCAAGAGGCCGCATACGAGGATTTCCAAAATCAAGACTTTGAAGCACTTGAGCAACCCCATCCGTCGGAGCAAGGCAAGTGTCCTTGAAGCATATTGATCCTGTTTTATTAAATGTTTTGTTTGTGAACTTGCATGCTTGTGTCAAATTGATGGGAATCCTATGGTAGGAAGTTTACTAGTTTTGTTTGACCACCATTGTCACCTGGAATTTATGGTAGAGAGTCCGGAAGGGTTTTTACCTTTTTGCTTCGCTTAATTAATTGGGATGGCAAACAACACTACACATTTAATTATGCATCAATGATATTATGGTTAATGTGAACTGGTCAATACGATGGGTGATCTAAGCAAGCCTGGTATGTGAATGGGTTGGATGTTATGGTGGGTTGCTTGCTTTAGATCTAAGGACCGGTTCATGCGAGAATATGCTAGGTCAATAGTGCCACCACAAGGCCATGTATGGGTGCGGCGTAGCTGAATAATTAGGAGCGCTGCTAGTATTGTATGGACCATTGGATGACGCGGAGAATGGGAGTCGAGGAGGACTGCCCTGGGATCCGCATGGCACACGAGGGGGCCCGTGGGTGGGAGAATGGAGATTCAAGCCTGCCGGTGAAACCTTAGTGGGACCGTACATACTAGTAGTCCCTTTTGAAAGGCTATTTTGTGATCTCTTGGTCACACACCTACGGAAGTGTGAGATGGCATAATGGAGGTTTCTTAGTCATCGAAAGGTGATGAAATCACGAACATGTGGGCAAAGTGGTACAACCTCTGCAGAGTGTTTAAAAACTATCATGATAGCTGTGCTCCCGGTTATGAGCGCATGGATGACCTACATGATTAGAGTTGGAAATTGGGATTTGGAATGGTTATGGTTGGTTTATGATTATGGGTTGGTAATGGTTATGGATGGTTTATGGATTATGGTCATGGATATGAATTTGAGTTATGGTAATTGGACATGGATAATGGTGATGTTGGCAATAATTGGATATGGTTTATATTTTTTTACTATGATGGTTATGATGGGATTGTTTCACATAGACATAGTATAATGCTTTTCAAATGTTTTACTGTACTTTTCAGCACTTAGCCATTATTACATTTGACATTTGAATTAGCCACATGTCATACTTTCCACACTTGCTGAGTACGACATGTACTCACCCTTGCAATCCCCCCCCCAACAGCTACTGGAGACAATTGGGAGTATCCTGAGGATCACGTGGAGTACTAGGTTGCGTACCGCCGTCAATTGGCTGTGGATTGGAGTCGTGCTGTTAGTTTATTTTCTGCTGCATTATTTAGAGTTTTATCATTCATGAACTATTGGATTATTGTAATAAAATACTTATTTAATAGTTAAAACGTGGTTAAATTCTGTATATTGTTTGTGATGCAACCGTATATGTGTGATGAACTTCCTGGGCACACATATGCGTTACGCTTGGTTCATATTCGGAACCGGGCGTCACAAATTGGTATCAGAGCCAGGTTGGCCGTAGGACGCAAGCCTAGGTAGAATGGACACTCTAGAACACTTAGGAACACTCTTCTAATCTGCTATTTTCAAAAAAATTTGCTGCTGTTTTGTTCCCTCATTTTCAGCCGCAAAAAGTATTGATCGCTGCTGCGTTTTTGGTAAAAAAATTTTAGAAGTGAGCAATATTAAGTGCTGCTGTTTTTGCTGCTTAAATTTTTGCGAAAAAAAAGTGTGTTTTGCTGCTGTTATGTGTGGGTAAATTATTGTGTTGGTTGCTGTATTTTTCTTTCTATTTTTTCGTTCTTTTGGAACCGCTGCACCGCTCTTTTTCCGCCATTTTAGCTGCTGAAGTTTTCAGATTTGTTTTTCGTTACATTTTTTTTCCTCTAATGTATTCTTGTTTTCTGTAGATGGCCCGCACCAAGACAACCCCCCGTAAGTCGACCGGTGGACTTGTGCCCCCGTGTAGGTTGGCCAGTCGCTCTCCGGCCATCGACCCTCGTCACCCCGTGGTGATCCGTTCTGACGGCAGAGCCGCAGGACAACTGCGACATCGTCTCCGTGCCCTACTCCGTGAGGCTGGCTACCGTCACCACAGCCTCTCGCTCTCCTACCACACCACTGGAGTGCAGCGCCCCGGCAGGAAGGAGTGGAGCTGCAAGATCTATATCTACTATGGTGATGAGTTGGTGAAGACCCACAGCAGTCCTGCTTGGAGGAGCTCCCGCCGATCTGCGGAGCAGGATGCTAGCTGGGAAGCAGCCACCTTTTGGAGTCACGCCCGCCGTTTCCGTCTGGAGGACACGGTGCACGCCTTCGTTCCGCAGCGTCCCAGTGGCACTGCGAGCTTCGTCTCCAGGCACGTGGAGGGACCCCTGGACCTCCCGTAGTCTCGTCAGACTATTGACGACGTGACCCAGCTCAGTGCCCGACTTCAGAGGGCGCAACAGGAGATTCAGGATGGACGTGACCTCGCCCAGCGCCACGAGGCGATAATCAGGAGGTATCGTCAGATCACCGACGAGGACCTGGATGACTACGCGTCCGACACCCCGACGTGGACCCCAGACTCTCCAGACCGCCGCAACGGTCAACGTGAGTCGTCTTCTGAGGAGTCCTCTGACGAGGAGCCTTCCAGTGTGGCGTCTACCGCACCACCGCCGCCTGCTGCCTCACCACCACAGGACCCCGAGGACCCCGACCACAGTTGTGTTACTTCTTTTAGGATCTTTGTCAATTTTATTTGGTGCTTGTTTGAGTGCTTGTGTGCTTAGTAGAGAGTTGTGGGATGCTTCGGCACTTGTCCACATCCTCATATAGGTCTATATTAATAAAGGATTATTTAGTGTCACATCCCTTGATGCATATAGTTGGGACGTTTCTTTCCAAATTCTAAATCCTTCTATCCCCACCCTTCTTTCGCCAACAGATGGTGAGAACTCGTAACCAGAGGGATGCCAACGATGAGGAGGAGCGCAATGAAGTACCTCAGAAAAACCAGGGACATGCTCATGGAGCTATCAATATTGAACAACTGTTAGCTATGCAGAACCAGCTCATGCAGACCATGATACAAACTATGGGACAGCTGCAGGCTGGCAATAACAACAATCAGCCCCACATGCCTCCACCACCACCCCTGCCTCCTCATAACCAATTGGGGGAGTTCATGAGGACCAGACCGCCTACCTTTGCACAAGCCACAGACCCAATGGAATCTGATGATTAGCTGAAGTCCGTTGAGAAGAAACTTGCTATTGTCCAGTGCACTGATAGGGAGAAGGTTCTCTTTGCATCACATCAACTAGTTGGAGCAGCCACCGACTGGTGGGAAGCTCTTTGCAACGCTCATGACAATCAGGAGGCAATCACTTGGGCTGAGTTTAAACAGAGTTTCCGTTCCCACTATGTACCTGAAGGAGTTATGATACTGAGAAGACAAGACTTTGAAAATCTCAGGCAAGGAAGGATGAGCGTGAGTGAGTATCTGAACAAATTCACTCAATTATCAAGATATGCTCCAGAAGACATCAAAACTGATAGTAGGAAGCAGTATCTGTTTATGAGGGGTCTCAACAATGAAATTCAAGTCCAGTTGCTCAATATTGATTATCCAAACTTACAAAAGCTGGTTGACAAGGCTATTGTGGTTGAGAACAAGATTCGTGAGATGGAGCAGGACAACAAGAGGAAGATGCCACATCATGGACCGCAGCAAGGAAGCAATGTTCGCCCCCGTTATGCACCACCTACTGCACCACAATACAACCCATCTGCTCCTGCATACCGCGCTACTTTTCTGCCCCGCCCAAATCAGCCACCGCAGCAACGCCCCGCCATGCAAGCGCCTCGCTATCCTGTGCCACCTGCGCCGCGTCCTAACATGGCGGCAAATGCTCAAAACCAGTTGCGCCCAAACTTCCCTAATGCTACGGGCGGTAAGACATGCTATGTGTGTGGAGAACCCGGGCACTTTGCAAGTCAATGTCCCAAGAGAAACTATGGACCTATGAACAATGCACCAAGGCCAAATAACCCGCGACCAAATGGAGGAGCACCGCAAGGCAACCGTGGATAGCAGAATTTTGCTCGTGGCAATGTGAATCATGTCTCTACTGAGGAAGCCCAGCAAGCTGATGACGTCGTGATTGGTATGTTTCTCGCCAACTCCAACCCCGCGACTGTTTTATTTGATTCGGGAGCATCCCATTCATTCATCTCGTCAAAGTATGTTGCCAAGTACAATTTGCCTATATCTCATATGAAGCAAACTATGCTAGTAAGTTCTCCTGGCGGAGAGATGAGGACAAATATAGTATGTCCGAAAGTAAGCATTAAAATAAGGGGGGTAGACTTTCTCGCAAACCTCATAGTCTTGGACTCCCAAGGAATAGACATAATACTTGGAATGGATTGGCTGAGCAAGTATAATGGAGTCATTCAATGTGCCGAGAGGATTGTGCAGTTGACAAGTGAACATGGTACACGCATCGAAGTTGAGGCAGCCCAACCTGCAAGAGAGAAAGCGATGCTGAATCACGTGGAAGAAGTGACATTAGAAAGCATTCCGATCATTCGCGAGTACCCGGATGTGTTTCCAGATGAGTTGCCAGGTATGCCACCTGATCGTGACATAGGATTCGCCATTGAGTTGATACCCGGAACTGCACCTATAGCTAAGAGGCCGTATAGGATGCCTCCTAAGGAATTAGCAGAGCTCAAGAAGCAAATTCAAGAGCAGCTAGAGAAGGGTTTTATACGCCCAAGCTCATCCCCGTGGGGAGCCCCAATGCTCTTCGTAGATAATAAGAATGGAACCCAGAGGATGTGTGTGGACTATAGGTCTCTCAACGAAGTGACAATTAAGAACAAGTACTCACTACCCCGAATAGAGGATTTGTTCGACCAAATGAAGGGTGCCTGTATCTTCTCCAAGATCTACTTGCGGTCAGGATACTTCCAAATGAAGATTAGACCATCGGATATACCCAAGACAGCATTTGGGACACGATATGGATCTTACATGTACACCGTCATGTCATTTGGATTGACGAACGCGCCTGCGTACTTTATGTATCTCATGAATAAGGTCTTCATGGAATATCTGGATAAATTCATTGTAGTGTTCATCGATGACATTATGATATACTCGAGAAGCGAGGAAGAACACGAAGAACACTTGAAGCTTAAATTGCAGAAGCTACAGGAACACCAATTGTATGCCAAGTTCAGTAAATGTCAATTCTGGTTACGGGAAGTTTCTTTCTTAGGCCATATTATTTCCGGAGGAGGAGTATCAGTTGACCCAGGGAAGGTGAGAGATGTGCTTAAGTGGGAACCGCCACAGAATGTCAAGGAAATTAGTTTCCTTGGAATGGCTGGATATTACCGCCGATTCATCAAGGATTTCTCCAAAATAGCCAAGCCTATGACCGAATTACTCATGAAAGGGAAGGCATTCTGATGGACTCAAGCTTGTCAGGATAGCTTTGAGGAGTTAAAGAAAAGGTTGACAACCGCGCCGGTGTTAGTATTACCGGACGTGAGCAAGAGTTTTGATATATATTGTGATGCATCAAGACAAGGATTAGGATGTGTGCTCATGCAAGAAGGCCAAGTAGTAGCTTATGCATCGAGGCAACTAAAGAAACATGAATCGAATTATCCTACACACGACCTTGAACTCGCAGCCATGGTACACGCCTTGAAGATATGAAGACACTATGTTTTTGGTCACCGATGTGAGATTTATACGGATCACAAGAGTCTCAAGTACATATTTATGCAAACGGATCTGAATCTGAGGCAACGCTGATGGTTGGAGCTCATCAAGGATTATGACGTGGGAATCAACTATCACCCAGGGAAGGCCAATGTAGTGGCTGATGCTTTGAGCCGAAAAGGAATAAGTCATCAACTCACAGTTCGAGAGCTGCCATCCGAGTTATGCAAGGAGTTTGAACGGTTGGATCTTGGATTCATGAATGAGATGGGAACGATGGAAGTCAACCCAACATTAGAGCAGGAAATACGGGAAGGACAGACAAAGGACAAGGAAATACAGGAAATCAAGGAAAGGACCCAAGAAGGGAAATAATTCAGATTTGATGAGGACGAACAGGGTACCTTATGGCTTGGAAAGAGGATTGTGGTACCTAATGTCAGGCATATTCGGGAAACAATATTGAAGGAGGCACATGACTCGCCTTACTCAATTCATCCTGGCTGTACAAAGATGTACAAGGACTTAAAGACATGCTATTGGTGGGCCAGCATGAAAAAGGACATAGCCGAATATGTTGCACTTTGTGATGTGTGCCAACGAGTTAAAGCTGAACATCAAAAGCCAGCCGGATTGTTACAACCATTAAAGATCCCGGAGTGGAAGTGGGAAGAGTTTGGTATGGACTTTATAGTTGGATTGCCGCGAACTCAGTCTGGCTATGATTCAATATGGGTTATTGTGGATCGGTTGACAAAATCAGCTCACTTCATCCCTGTGAAGACCACATACACCACTGCGAAGCTAGCGGAATTGTATGTGGAGCATATTGTGTGTCGACATGGAGTACCGAAGAAGATAGTCTCGGATAGAGGTTCTTAGTTCACCTCTAGATTTTCGCAGAAATTGCATGAAGCAATGGGAACAAGGTTGAACTTCAGTTCAGCGTATCACCCTCAAACAGATGGACAAACCGAGAGGACCAACCAAATTTTGGAAGACATGTTAAGAGCTTGTGCATTAAAGCATGGGAAAAGTTGGGATAAAAGTTTGCCGTACGCTGAATTCTCGTACAACAATAGCTACCAAGTAAGTCTGAAAATGTCACCCTACGAAGCATTGTACGGAAGGAAGTGTAGGACTCCCTTGTTTTGGAATGAAACCGGAGAGAATCAAGTGTTTGGTCCCGACGTGTTACAAGAAGCTGAAAGGCAAGTCCAAATAATAGGGGAAAACTTAAAGACTGCCCAGTCTCGACAGAAAGGTTATGCTGATAATAGGCGAAGGAGTTTGACTTTTGAAGTTGGAGATTTTGTATACCTCAAAGTGTCACCTATCAGAGGTCAGCGACGGTTTAACGTCAAAGGAAAATTGGCACCACGTTACATCGGACCGTTCAAGATTTTGGACAAGCGAGGAGAGGTAGCTTATCGACTTGAGCTGCCGACGTATCTCTCCGATGTACACGACGTGTTTCAGGTCTCTCAACTCAAGAAGTGTCTCAGGGTACCGGAAGAACAAGTGCCGATGGACGAGTTAGAACTTCAAGAGGATTTATCCTATGCCGAGCAACCTATCAAGATCTTGGACATAAAGGAAAGAGTCACGAGGAATAAGAGGATCCGTTGGTGCAAAGTGCAATAGAAACACCATACGGAAGCCGAAGCTACGTGGGAACGTGAAGAAGACTTGAAGGCAGAATTTCCTCACCTTTTCTCCACGCTATCGAATCTCGAGGGCGAGATTCACTTTAAGGGGGGTAGGTTTGTAACACCCTAAATTTTCGCATCATGCATTGCATACATGTTCATGCATTAAATATTAATAGAGTAAAAGAGAGATAATAAAAATATAAAAGATAAAACATACAAATATGGGTAGCAAAAGAAGAAAAAGAAAATAATAATTATAGCCTAAAACTTGTATTAGGGAATAAGTATAAAAAAAATAAAAATAAAAATATATATAAATAATATATATAACAATATATAAAAAAATAAATAAAATATTAATATTAATAGTATACATTATAATAATAATAAATAATAAATAATATATATATAATATGAATAATAATATATATATATATAAAAATATAAATAATAAATCATATAATAAAAGAAAGTATATAAAAAAAAGAAAAAAAAGGGGCCTGCTGCTGGCCAGGCCGACGGCCCAGCCAGCCGCGCCAGCCCGGCCTCCCGCGCGCGAGCCAGCGCGCCCCGCCGCTCGGTCGCCCGCCCCCGCGCCCGATGCCGCAGCGCCTGGCCCCGCGCGACTCGCCAGCGCGCCGTGTCCTCCGTGCTCCCGTACTGAGTCGGTACTGAGCCAGACTCCACGATTGCCCGCTCCCGCCCGCGCCTATAAAAAGGCCCCGAAGGCCTCACGTTCCCGACGCCAGAGCCGCCAGAAAGAAACCTAGCCGCCGGAAAAAATAGGAACCAGAGAACAGAGCCGCCGCCAGGGAAGAAAAGAGAGGGAAAAAGAGGAGGAAGAGGAAGAAAAAAAGGAGGAGGGCGCCACAGTCCGCCGGAGATCGTCGTCGCCATCGCGTCGCCGTCGTCGTGCCGCCGGAGGACGCATCTACTTCGTCTACGCATTGTCCCCATCCCGCGATCATCGAAGCCATCGCATCTACGGTAGGCCATGTTCCCGATGCGAATTTTAGCGACCATATTGAATCTAATAGACGTAAATTGATCGTAGTTGCATCGTATTTTTATTTTCAGCAGCATTAATCCCCGCTAAAACCCCCGTAAACTCATATGAACACGTATGAACTAGTTGCATCTAATTATTAAACAACTGTAGTAAATTAATTATTGAATTGTGCATGCATGCATGTCATTGCATGTTGATTATTTTGTGTGCATTATATTGAATTGTATGTATTTTCTTGTATGTATGATCACGCGTATAGGAACTTGCTCAAGAGACCACATACGAGGATTTCCAGAATCAAGACTTTGAAGCGCTTGAGCAACCCCATCCGTCGGAGCAAGGCAAGTGTCCTTGAAGCATATTGATCCTGTTTTATTAAATGTTTTGTTTGTGAACTTGCATGCTTGTGTCAAATTGATGGGAATCCTATGGTAGAAAGTTTACTAGTTTTGTTTGACCACCCTTATCACCTGGAATTTATGGTAGAGAATCGGGAAGGGTTTTTACCTTTTTGCTTCGCTTAATTAATTGGGATGGCAAACAACACTACACATTTAATTATGCATCAATGATATTATGGTTAATGTGAACTGGTCAATACGATGGGTGATCTAAGCAAGCCTGGTATGTGGATAGGTTGGATGTTATGGTGGGTTGCTTGCTTTAGATCTAAGGACCAGTTCATGCGAGAATATGCCAGGTCAACAGTGCCACCACAAGGCCAAGTATGGGTGCGGCGTAGCTGAATAATTAGGAGCGCTGCTAGTATTGTATGGACCATTGGATGGCGCGGGGAATGGGAGTCGAGGAGGACTGCCCTGGGATCCGCATGGCACACGAGGGGGCCCGTGGGTGGGAGAATGGAGATTCAAGCCTGCCGTTGAAACCTTAGTGGGCCCGTACATACTAGTAGTCCCTTTTGAAAGGCTATTTTGTGATCTCTTGGCCACACACCTATAGAAGTGTGAGATGGCATAATGGAGGTTTCTTAGTCATCGAAAGGTGATGAAATCACGAACATGTGGGCAAAGTGGTACAACCTCTGCAGAGTGTTTAAAAACTATCATGATAGCCGTGCTCCCGGTTATGAGCGCCTGGATGACCTACATGATTAGAGTTGGAAATTGGGATTTGGAATGGTTATGGTTGGTTTATGATTATGGGTTGGTAATGGTTATAGATGGTTTATGGATTATGGTCATGGATATGAATTTGAGTTATGGTAATTGGACATGGATAATGGTGATGTTGGCAATAACTGAATACGGTTTATATTTTGTTAATATGATGGTTATGATGGGATTGTTTCACATAGACATAGTATATAATCTTTTCAAATGTTTTATTGTACTCAAGTGGTATCTGTTGTTTCACTGTTTTCCTCATTAAGATGCTTATGGCGTGCCACTTTTCCCTGCTTTTGCCTAAATGTTTCTCGCCAGTACCACAAGCTACCACATTCATATGACTTCCACAAGTACATGGTAAGGAGCATGGAAGATGATTACAATGGGACAATTGGTATCAGGTAAAAAAGAACTTGCTCTCCAGATTATCCATTTTTCATCTGATTAGTAAAGCTTTATATAAATTATTTTCATGGGCTTCTTGATTCAAACATGAAAGTATGTATACTGGTATTAAAAAATGAGAAATTTTCGATGATATTTAATCTGTCGAATTGTAACACTAAATTTAATCTGGTGCTTCACTCGTTGCAATTTAATCTGGTTCTTCACTCCTTGCAATTTAATCTGGTCCTTTCATTGAGCTTTCTAAGAACTTAGTTACAACATGCCAAGATCTGTCAGTTACCTATATTTTTATAATATTCTGGTCTCTAGCTGCTGGAATCACTTTTCACTAGTAGCAGTATTCGTTCATGACCTAACATTGAGTTTGTTACAGCTGGCCACTTTGGGTTTATGCAATCATATGCATACTAATCAACGTTCATGGTACTCTCCCTCCTTCCCTCCCCTGTTATCTTACACTTGGCTTTATAAATTGCATATGACAGAATTTACCTCTTCCTTTTGTAGGCATCAATATATATTTCTGGCTGTCCTTTGTTCCTGTTGCTGTAAGTATCCCACCCAACTAACGTGCAAGATTCAGATAATAATGTCTATTTTTTTGTCTCAAATGATTCTTACGTCTTGTCATAATTTTGTGTTTTTCAATACTGCAAAAGCTGGTCCTTCTAGTGGGTACCGAACTCCAGCATGTCATCGCTCAATTGGCTCTGGAAGTTGCTGAGGCGACAGCGCCTTATGTTGGCACACAGCTCAAACTGCGTGATGATCTTTTTTGGTTTGGAAAACCTCGGGTGCTCTGGTGGCTTATACAATTCATTTCATTTCAGGTGATATCTTTTGCCACTATGGATATTGTGTTATGCTGTATTATTATATGAATGTTTGTTTCCTCATCCTAACATATGTTCTTGCATCCAGAATGCATTTGAGATGGCAACATTACTATGGTCTCTGGTGAGAATCTTCTTAATTTTTATGATCTGGGTCACTGTTTGGTAGCTATAAAAGATAATAGTGAAGGAGCAATAATTGTCAATCTCAAGCTCTGAGAAAAAGAAGGGCATGACTTGTCGTAATTACCAAAACTGCTCTACAATTACATTATTTACTAGTTTGCATACATGTCATACTTTCCACACTTGCTGAGTACAACATGTACTCACCCTTGCAATCCCCCCCAACAGCTACTGGAGACAATTGGGAGTATCCTGAGGATCACGTGGAGTACTAGGTTGCGTACCGCCGTCAATTGCCTGTGGATTGGAGTCGTGCTGTTAGTTTATTTTCCGCTGCATTATTTAGAGTTTTATCATTTGTGAACTATTGGATTATTGTAATAAAGTACTTATTTAATAGTTAAGACGTGGTTAAATTCTGTATATCGTTTGTGATGCAACCGTATATGTGTGATGAACTTCCTGGGCACACATATGCGTTACGCTTGGTTCATATTCGGAACCGGGCGTCACAGTGTAAGTAATTATTCTAATTACTAGACATGGCAAAAACTACAAAATGTATAACACGAGTAATGTAGTAAGAACTTTCAGCATGTAAAAGGAATCACAAAGTCATATATGTATGAAATACTATGCTCATATTATTTTAATTTCAGATTCACACATAGACTTCCCAAGTTTCAAAAACTCCCCCTCAATTTAAGCCATGAGGATGCATAACCCCTATTTCACTACGAATGTAACAAAAACGAGTGAAATCCAAAGGTTTTGTAAAAATGTCAGCCAATTGTTGTTCGGTATCTACATGGTGAAGCACAATGTTTCCTTTTTCAACGTTATCTCGGAGAAAGTGATACCTAATATCAATGTGCTTAGTTCTAGAATGTTGCACGGGGTTTTTAGCAATGCAAATGGCACTAGTGTTGTCACAGAACAGTGGAACACTATCTAGATCAACCCCATAGTCCTTAAGTGTTTAGACAATCCAAAGAATTTGTGAGCAAGCACTAGCAACAGCTACATATTCAGATTCGGCTGTGGATTGAGCAACTGAATTTTGTTTTCTAGAGGACCAAGCAACAAGAGAATTACCAAGAAAATGACAAGCACCGGAAGTACTTTTCCTATCAATCCTACAAACCCCCAAAATCAGCATCCGAAAAAACTTTCAAAGTAACGGTTGAGGAAGAAGGAAGAAAAATGCCAAGTTCTTGAGTTCCATGTAAGTACCTGAGAATCCTTTTGACGGCTTGACGATATGAAACATGTGGGGAGGCTTGAAACCGTGCACAAAGACATACGCTGAATTGTATGTTCGGTCTTGATGCCGTGAGATACAAAAGTGATCCGATCATGCTTCTATATTCTTTTTGATTCACGGATTCACCATCTTCATCAAGTTCAAGTGTTGTTGCTGTTCCCATTGATGTCCGAAGAGGCTTGCTTTTGTCCATGTTGAAGCGCCTTAGGAGGTCTTTGGTATACTTCGTTTGATGCACAAAGGTACCCTCCTTGGTTTGCTTGATTTGCAGCCCCAAAAAGTAAGTGAGTTCACCCATCATACTCATTTCAAATTCGGAACTCATCATTGCTGAAAACTTGGACACAAGATCATGAGAAGCACAACCAAAGATAATATCATCCACATACACTTGAACGAATAATGAGTCATTGCCATGCTTAAGCACAAAAAGAGTTTTATCAACCTTGCCCATGGTAAAACCTTTTTCAAGTAAGAATGTTTTTAACCTATCATACCATGCTCTAGGGGCTTGTTTGAGACCGTATAAGGCTTTGGACAGTTTGTAAACATGATTAGGAAAATCTGGATTTTCAAAACCCGGTGGTTGTTTGACATAAACCTCCTCATCTATGTAGCCATTAAGAAAAGCACTTTTAACATCCATTTGAAATAGCTTAAAACCTTTAGATGCTGCAAAAGCTAACAAAATTCTTATGGCTTCTAATCTAGCGACAGGAGCAAAAGTTTCATCAAAATCTAGACCTTCAACTTGAGTGAAACCTTGAGCAACCAAACTAGCCTTATTCCTAACCACAACCCCATCCTCACTTTGTTTATTTTTAAATGCCCATTTAGTTCCAATTAAAGTGTGACCTTGAGGTGGAGGTACAAGTTTTCAAACATTATTTCTTTCAAAATTTTCTAACTCTTCTTGCATGGCAATAATCCAAGATTCATTAGTGAGTGCGTGTGATATATCTTTGGGTTCAAAAGAAGCAACAAAAGCAGAATGAGCATGAGAGTTTAGATCGCAAAACCTGGACCGTGTGACTTGTTCGTGCAAGCTTCCAATCATCTGTTGTGGGGGATGATCTTTGTAAAAACGTAGGGGAACATATGTCTCACAAGCTTCTTCTTCATTAGGTTCATCGTAGATTGATGAGCTTGTGACTTGTGGACGATCAGGACCAGCATAAGTGATAGCCGGAGCTTGTTCAATGTCCGGAGCTGGACACGTGTCAACTTCGGAACTACTAGGTAGTATCACCGGCTCTTCTTCATCTTCGAAAATACCCTCCCCCTGAGGATACGGATCTGGTCCTGCAACACCAGAGCTAGTACCTGGGCTAGCTTCATCAAAAGACACTTCACAAGTCTCCACAATTTTGTTAGTGTCAAGTAAAAACACACAGTAGCTTCTAGTATGAGATGGATAACCAAGAAACATGCCATCAATGGATCGAGGTTCAAACTTATCAAGATTACCATGTTTCTTAACAAAGCATTTGCAACCAAATACCCGAAAGTGTGTAACACTAGGCCTGTGTCCAAACCGAAGCTCATATGGTGTTTTACCTAGCTTAGCACGCAAGAAAACACGATTTGAGACATAACAAGCGGTTGCTAACGCATCAGCCCAAAATTTCCTAGGAGTTTGATATTCATCAAGCATAGTCCTAGCCATCTCAACTAAGGTTCTGTTCTTTCTTTCTACAACACCGTTTTGTTGAGGTACATATGGTGAAGAGAATTGATGATCTATTCTATTTTCAGCACAAAAGTGATCAAAAGATTGATTTTTAAATTCAGTTCCATTATCACTTCTAATTGCTTTTAATGATCCTGGGTGATCAATTGATAAGCTAAGAAATAAAGTTCTAAAGTGACTAAAAACTTCATTCTTAGACGCCATAAAGTAAACCCAAGAGTATCTAGAATAATCATCAACAATAACAAGAACATACCATTTACCTCCGAAGGATTGAACACGTGAAGGTCCTACGGTGTCAAGATGCAAAAGTTGACATGGTTCAGTTGTCATGATCATTGTGAGAGGGGTATGTGAACCTGCAACCATCTTAGCATGTCTACAAGAAGAGCACACAATTTCTTTGTCCCCTTTAAGCTTAGGCAGCCCACGTATGCGATCAAGAGTACTAACACGCGTTAGGTGATCAAAGCTTACGTGACAAAGTCTACGATGCCAAAAATATAAGTCCTTTGAATCATTAGCAACTAGACACATATGCTTAGAGGAAGACATATCGAAATCAGCTTTAAAAACTCTTCCAAACCGAGACATGTTAAAAATAAGCTCACTATTTGAACCTACAACTTTGCAGCAGTTTTTATTGAAAATAATTTCTAGATTTTCATCTAGCAATTGTGAAACAGAAAGCAAGTTGTATTTCAATTTTTTGACAAGTGCCACATCCTTCAAAGTGTAGTGATCATTTACTCTAATCGAACCCTTAGCAATTATAGGAGTTGAAGAATTATAGGCAAAAGTAACATTCTCTACACGTGACACAAAAGAGAGGGAGGAGAACCAATCTTTTTTACCGGTCATGTGGCGTGAGCAACCTGAATCCACAATCCAAATGTTCTCCTTCCTCAAACGTGTAACCTACATAAAAGCACAATACGTCGATGACTCAATACTGGGGTTAGTCAAAAGGCATTTAGGTATCCAGTACTGAGTCACACGACGTGCAGTAGGAAAAACACGTGAAAGCTGAGATAAAATAGCAGGTTTATGAGTCGAAGTTTGAGGTTTTCTATTCTTAACTCTTTTAGCACAAGAACCACCAGCTCCGGAGGTAAAAGCAGCAGTTCCAAAAGACAAGGCTGAAGCTCCAAAAACAAAAGCTGAAGTTCCGAAGGAAACAACAGAAGGTCCGGGAGCTCTCTAAGCTATCAGAACTATCAGAGCTGCTTTTGCGGATTTCTTACCAGAAGGTCTGGAAGCTACCTTTTCAAATTTCTGACTCACTAAAGCAGGTTGTGTTTTTCTAATTGCATGAAAGTTATGAGATCTAGCAACCATTCTTTCCCCTTTTTGTTGTATAGCTAGTCTATAACAAAAATCTATGACATGACCATCTCTACCACAGAAGGTACAATGAAATTTAACTTTGTGTTCATGTCTAGATGAGCAAGCAATATTTTTATTTGAAAACGAATGAGACAACACTCCTGCAGATTTGAAAACCACTCCTTTTTGTTTAGGAACTGTTTGAATCAAACCACTTCCTAATGACTTCACAATTTTAGGTGGATGTGCCTTAGCATGAGCATGAGAATCAAAACCTAAACCAGTTTTATTATTGCAAGACTTGGAAGAATTCAGCAGCAAGTTTAGGTTCTTATTCCCATTACAAAACCGATCTAATGTCCTATACGTGTCATCAAGTTTATTGGACAGATCAAGGCAATTTTCACATGAAGTTTTCCTTTTAGTTTGCAGTTTGAACAAAATTTAACTTCATGAGAACGTAAAGCATTGTTCAATATAGAAATTTCATTTATAGCATCCTGTAGTTTCTTATCAAGATCCTCACAAGTAGAACAATGCAAATCAATTGTAGAACAGCTAGCATCTTTCAAGTTTTTATCGTTAAGTGCAGCAAGCTCTTTGTTCTTTTCAATTTTTTTATCAAGTCTATCTAGAGTGGAGGAGTGTGCACTTCTTAATGTGGACAATTGTTCATAGATTAAGTCACATGAGGGACATGCATCATCACTAGGAATCAAAGTTTTTAAATGGTTAATTTCAGATTCTAGTGATTCAATTTTAGCAGCATTATCCCTAAGCTTTTTGTCCTTTTTCTTGACAATAATAGTTGCACGAGAAATAGCATCACACATTTCATTGCAGGTAGAACATACCTCATCGTCTTCACTGTTGTGTTCTGCATCCTCCTGACTTGATCTTGATCTTATTTTGCCCACCATGAAACATAAGTTGGCCAGATCGTCATCATCTTCATCACTTTCAATGTCCACGTCACTTGAACTGAACTCTTGAAGCGCGGTGATGAAACTGTTGATCATCTTGCATCCTATGGTACCTTTCTTCTCGTTGTTGGAATTTCCAGAGGAGGTCCGGACTTTGCTTTGTTTTTCTTCTTGGGTGGTCGGACCTGAAAGTTTAGGGCATTCTGTACGAAAGTGTCCTGTTTTACCACATTCAAAACAGCGTGGAGGTCCGGAGCTTCCTCTCCTTCTAGTTCTCACATTTTGCAATGCTTTTGAGAATCTAGTAGAGATGAGTGCCAATTCCTCTTCTGGAAATTCTTCGATCTGCTCCAGGGTTAGTGAGGACAACAAAGCAAGAGTATTGTAGGATGATGATTGGCCGGAGCTAGACATATCATGTTGTGAGACAAATGCAATAGACTTGTTTGGGCTCTTACGTGCTAGGATGTCAATTTCATGAGTTTTTAGTTTAGAATAAAGTATATCTAATGTAAGAGAACTCATGACAGTTGATTCACAAATAGATGTTACTTTCATCTTCCAAATTGACATGTCTAATGCACTAAGAAGTTGCCTAGCATTCTCAGCATCAGAAAAATTAACATTGACACTACGTAAGTTGCTGAGAATTTTATTGAAACGAGCAAAGAGGTCATCGATAGACTCACCTGGTTGCACCTCAAAGCGCATATATTCCTTTTTGTACATATATTGTTTTACTTCCTTGATTGTGTTGGAGCCTTCATGATAATCACAGAGAGCTCTCCAAACATCGTATGCTGATCGGAGGTGCGCGACACGATCAAAGTCACTTTGAGTGAGTCCTTGGATGATCAAGTTTCGGGCTTTGTTGTTGTTGTTGACGTCCCGTAGGTTTGTGGCCGTGACTTGATCATTAGGTGGCACTTCATAAGGCTTATACACCTTCTCCCATATTGCAAAGCCTTGTGCCTGGATAAAAGCCTCCATGCGTGCCTTCCAAACCTGAAAATCAATACCAGCAAAGACACAAGGTTTGGCGGAGTACTTCTCCATGATGATTAGTCAAAAACACGTGCAAATCACAAAGATTAGTGCATCGTGGCTCTGATACCAATTGTAGGATCGAAGAGCACGTGAAAAGCTACCAGAGGCGGGGTGAATGGTAGATTCAAAAATCTTACGCAGCGGAAACAATTAAACCCCAAACCCTTTCGGTAGAAAAATGATCTGTTAAAGAAATCGTGTGTGAGACTAATCTAAACGTGTTTCACCGTAACAAAAGTTATAGATATCAGAGAGAATCAAGTAACGAAGACAACACAAAAAGAATCACTCAAATCCGACGAGAAAAACTCAATTTATGATTAAAAGATCAAACAATGGTCAATCTGTCCTACCCAAGAAAAAACAGTTCTGGAATGCTGCAAAGAAACTCGTGTAGATCAGAAACCACATATCCAATGACCGTGAAATTTTGATAGATGATAGACAATCAAGTTGTAAAGATAACCAAAAAGAATCACGTCAATTGGATCTGTAAAACTCGAGTTATGATAAAACCACCGACGAAAGGTAGTGCTGTCCAGAAACTCGACGAGTAAAACTTGTCTGGAACAAGTCGGACGAACAAGGCACAAAAGTTCCTTCAAACTACGAATTTTATTCAATAGAACACAAGAGGAACAGCCCCAAATCCGTCCACCACGAGCTCTGGGCTCCCTTGCTTATATAACCAGCCCTTAGGCCAACCCAATATCAACTAGGACTCCAATCTTACTCAGATCACGAATCGTAACTTTCCATAACTGCTCAAGATTATTCTATACGCAGATAGAAGCAACCTTAAGACTTCCAAACACCTTAGGAACATATCCCACATTCCTAAACAACTCAAATTCGTGACCCACACGAAATCCTATCATAACCAACTCAAATCTTTCCATATTTGAGTCAAACTCGACTCAGCCGCAGCCTGAGTCCATAGCCTAGTTGGTTGGACCTTTCCGACCAATTCTTTACGTCCACATCTCTTCATCACGCCTCGGAACCATGCAGCCGCGTCCATGCACTCCTTGCACACATGCAAACATCTTCCAATGACGTCCATGATACCTTCATATGCATTGTTCTTGATTCAATCATGCTGCGCAACCTCCTGATCAGCTCAACCACAATTCCTCCCGAAATTGGTTGTTGGAACCTCATCTCCTCCCTGAGACTAGTCCAATGGATCCCGTCACCAGCCATGTCTTGAACTCAAGCAACACCTGCACATGAATAAACAACCAATCCATACGAGCCCAAGTCCTTGACTTGACTCAAGTTAGTTCCGAACACAACACCTTACGTGAGAACCTCACATAAGCATGTTGCAAAACCACAGTAACACGATATCATCCATATCAACCAAAACACACCAAAAACTTAGCAAATGAATACTAAGCAAACTTTCCAACAATGTGAAGCAAGTACGAAACATTGCAAATGAAAAGCAGAAGCACTGCGGTCAAGTTCCGGACCTTGCCAGAGCAACCCGTAGCTTGAGCCGGAGCTAACAAAAGCT
The DNA here is from genome assembly GCA_036927565.1 of Tuctoria greenei. Classification (NCBI taxonomy): domain Eukaryota; kingdom Viridiplantae; phylum Streptophyta; class Magnoliopsida; order Poales; family Poaceae; genus Tuctoria; species Tuctoria greenei. Next base: position 162,453,745 of record JAYESD010000002.1, on the reverse strand, counting down.
AGTAGAACCTAGCGCCGGAGCTTACCAAAACTAGTACAACCAAGCTCCCGCCGGAGCTTACAAAACTCGCAGGACCTAGCGCTGGGGCTAACCAGAACTAGTCGGAACTAGTAAACCCAAAAGCCGGAGCTAGACAAAGTACGTCGGAGCTTAGAAAAAGCATGCCGGAGCTATCAAATATATGTCGGAGCTATCAAAGACATGCCGGAGCTAACAAAGTCATGCCGGAGCTAAAGATAAAGCTCACCGGAGCTAACCAAGGCTAGTCGGACCTTACCAAGAAGCCGGACCTAGCATCTAACATAGCCGGAGCTACCCAAAACAAGCCGGACCTACCATCGGACCTTGCTGTAGCTCAGAGCTAGAGTCGGACCTTGACAAAAAGGTGTTTTGGTGATATTTAAAACTTTTATCATCAAAACCAAGTGTATTCACTACAAGCCAATGTATTCAGCACACATAGGTCTTACATGGTGACACTGTTGTCCTGTCATATATTTGCATGATCCGGTCATTAGATCTAAGACAAGCGAAACCACCATATCATCCAATCCATTCCACAACACCATGCTTGCTTAGATGATCTAAGTTCCATGTTGCTAAGTTGATCATCATCCCATTACCGTCCCAAGTCCTCATAATTAAAGTTTTCAAGATATTATTTATGTTACCCATAACCCGTGTAGCGATGCGGTACAAAAGAAGACAAATACCCATACCCGATTCATCATGTATATCCCGGCAACAAGGGGCGGCATACAATGCTAATAAACTCCTACTTATGAGTTTCCCATCATATTGACACAAGCATGCAGTTTCGCAAACAAAACATTAAAAACATAGGTTCAATATGGTCAAAGACACTTGCCTTGTTCTGATGGATTGGGTTGCTCAAGCGCTTCGAAGTCTTGGTTCTGAAAATCCTCGTACACGGCCTCTTGAGCACATCCCTCTACTCGCAATCACACACACATACAAGAAAACACATACGAATCAATACAATGCACACATATAAATCAATATGCCATGACATGAATGCATGCAAAGTTCGATAATTAATTATCTATGGTCAGTTTTTGAATTCTAATTTAGCTTAGATCGAATTCTCCTTATTGTGGCTTATTCTTTTGATAGGAAAATGGTAAAATGGTAGGGTGCGAGATGATTTTTTGTTTTTATGTGACGGGTTTAGAGAATAAAAATTATGTGCATTTTAGCATAATTGGGCTATGAGACAATTGAATCAACCTTAGTTTTTAAACAGAAGGTTTCGATGGGATTGTGACTCAAGATTGACATGGGTGGGAATGTGAAAACACAGAGTGTTACATGCCACATCCTTCAAAGTATAGTGATTATTAACACTAATCGAGCCTTTCACAATTATAGGAGTAGATGAATTATCGATAAACGTAACATCTTCTACACGTGACACATAAGAGAGGGAGGAGAACTATTCTTTGTTATCAGTCATGCGGTGTGAGAATTCTGAATCTACAAGCTAAATGTTCTCCTTCCTCAAGCGTGTAACCTACATAATAGTACAATACGTTAATGACTTAATACTAGGCTTTGTCAAAAGGCATTTAGGAATCAATTACTGAGTCACACGAGGTTCAACGGGAATAACATGTGAAAGCTGAGAGAATACAATAGGTTTATGAGCCAAAGATTGAAAGTTTTTGCCCCCATCTACTGACCTAGGAAGTGTGACATGTGTAGCACGAGAAACAGTAGGTTGAGGAGCAGGTTTTGCATATTTTTTACTCATTGCAGCAGGTTGTATGTTCTTAACTTTTGGTATAGCACGTGCAAATTTTTTTGCATGGTTATTATGTAACCTAGCAAGAATTCTTTCCTTTCTATGTTGTTTAGCTAGTCTATAACAAAAATCTATGACATGACCATATCTATCATAATACGAGCAATGATATTTGACCATATGTTCATATATAGATGAGCAAGCAACGTGTTTGTTTGCACCAGAATGTGACAACACATCTGCTGACCTACAAACCACCTCTTTTTGTTTAGGGCCTGATGAACCAAACCACTTCTTACCTCCATGAGTTATGAAGAAAACCTGATAAAAACAAATGGAACGATCAAGGCAAAAAATTCATCACAAACTATGAATTTTATTCATCAAAACACAGGAGAGGCAACTGCTTGTCGTGCTCTACATGAAGCTATGTCCCCTTGCTTTCATAACTAGCCCTTAGCAACTCCAATCCAACTAGGACTCCTACTCATACATTGATTCAACCGAAACTTTTCATATCTACTTAAGACTCTTCCATACGCAGATAGAAGTAATCTTAGGACTTCCAAGCACCTTAGAAATGTCCCACACATTCCTAAATCAACTATATTTCATGCCTCACATGAAATTAAACAATAACCAACTCAAATCTTTTCCTATCTGCACCGAACCAACTTAACTTCACCCTAAGCGCGTGAATTTGCCGGTTGGACGTTTCTGGTCATATCTTCTCGTCCAAATATCTTCACCACATCTTGAAATAATGTTGCCACGTCCATGCACCCTTGCACACGTGCACACCTTTCCAAAATATCCATCATACTTTCATATGCATTGTTCTCTACTCGAACATGTTGTGTGATCTTCTGGATTGATTCAACTAAAATTTCTCCTGAATACGGTTGTTGAACCTCATCTTCTCCCGAAGATTAATTCAAGGATCACCATCCCCAACCATTAATTGACCTCAAGAACCATTTGCACATGAAGAAACAACCATTTTTTGCAAGACCAAGTCCTCGACTTGACTCTCATTAGTCTGATAACAACAACACCTTACACGAGCACCTCACTTAAGTATTTTTCACCATAATCAGTGAAAACACATAAAAACTTAGTAAATGAATACTAAGCAACCCTTTTCATATGCCAAAAGCAAGCTTTCAAAATAACGGTTAAGGAAAAAGGAAGAAAAATGTCAAATTCTTGGGTTTCATGTAAATATATTAGTATGATTTTGATGGATTGACAATATGATGCACGTGGGGAAGCTTGAAATCGTGCACAAAAATATACACTGAATTGTATGCCCGATCTTCATATCGTGAGGTACAAAAGTGACCCGATCATCCTTCTATATTCTTTTACATCTACATGTTCAACATCTTTATCAAGTTCAATTGTCGCTATTGTTGCCATTGGTGTCCTAATAGGCTTGCTGTTTTCAATGTGGAAGCATCTAAGGCGGTCTTTAGTATACTTTGTGTGATGGACAACGGTTCCCTCCTTGATTTGCAGCCCGAAAAGTATGTCAGTTCTCCCATCATACTCATCTCAAATTTTGAACACATCATAGCTGAAAACTTGGACAAGTATCATGAGATACACAGCCAAAGATAATATCATCTACATACACTTGAACCAACAATGAGTCATTGCCATGATTATGGAAAAATAGAGTTTTGTCTACCTTGCCCATAGTAAACCCCTTTTCAAGTTAAAATATTTTTAACCTATCATACCATGTTCTAGGGGCTTGATTTAGAACATAAAGGCTTTTGAAAATTTGTAACATGATTAGTAAAATATGGATTTTCAAAATCTAGTGGCTGCTTGACATAAAGCTCCTCATATGTGTGGCCATTAAGAAAAGCACTTTGAACAGACATTTCATATAAATTGAAACCTTTAGATATAGCAAATGCAAACATAATTCTTATAGCTTCTAATCTAGTAATAGGGGCAAGAGTTTTGTCAAAATATAGACCCTCTATTTGTGTGAAAACTTGAGCAACCAACCTAACTTTATTGTTAAACACAATCCCATCCTCACTTTGTTTGTTTTTAAACACCACTTTAGTTTCTATCAAAGTGTGACCACGAGGTGGAGGTATAAGTTTCCAACTTTATTTCTTTAAAATTTTTCTAACTCTTCTTGCATGGCAATGATCCAGGACTAATTAGTAAGTACGTGTTTTATATCTTTGGATTCAAAAGATGGAACAGCAGAATCAACATGAGAATTTGGATCACAAAATAAGGACCGTGTGACTCTTTCGTACAAGCTTCTAATAACTTGTTGTGAAGAGTGATTTTGCAGATGTAGAGGGGAGTATACACTTCACAACCTCCTTCTTCTTCATGTTCATCACAAACTGATGAGCTTGTGGCTTGAGGATGATTTGGACCAGCTGTTTTATATGTTGGAGCTGGCTGTGGAGTAGAATCAGAAGCATGAACGACATAATTTGCTTCTGAAATTTCGGCTGCAGCTCCACTCCTTCTTCTTCAATAAAAATGCTCTCCCCCTATTGACATGCACCTTGACCTGTAATTTTGGAGCTAGTACATGGGCTAGCTTCATCAAAAGAAACCTCACAAGTCTCCATAATTTTGTCAGTGTCAAGCAAAAGTACACAATAGCTTCTAGCGTGAGATGGATAATCAAGAAGCATGCCATCAATAGATCTAGCTTCAAATTTATTAAGATTCAGGTTGTTGCAACTGCATCTACCCAAAATTTTCTTGGAGTTTGATATTAATCAAGCATAGTCCTAGCCATCTCAACTAAGGTTCTATTCTTTCTCTCTACAATATAATTTTGTTGAGGTGCATATTGTGATAAAAATTGATGATCTATTACTTTTTCCAGTACAAAAGAGATCAAATGATTGATATATAAATTCAGTTCCATTAACACTTCTTATTGCTTTTATAGATACTGGGTGGTCAAGTGATAATCTAAGAAACAAACTCCTGAAGTGAGTAAAAGCTTCATTCTTAGATGTCATCAAAAATCACAAGCACATACCATTTATCTCCAAATGATTGAACTTGTCAAGGACCAATGGTGCAAGGTCTAAAAGTTGTCTCGATTTTGATGCCATGGTCATTGTGAGTTGAACATGTATATCGGCGACCATCTTAGCATGTGTACAAGAAGAGCGCATAATATTGTTGCCTCCTTTAAGCTTTGGTAACCCACGTATGTGATCACTACCACAAAAACGTGTGAGGTGATTAAAGGATAAATGACCAAGTCTACATGCCAAAAATATAAATCCTTTGAATTATTAGCAACTAGACACATTTGATTAGAGGATGGCATATCAAAATCAGGTTTAAAAACTCTTACAAATCTATACATGTTAAACATAAACTCACCTTTTGAATTTACAACTTTGCAACAGTTTGTAGTGAAACTAACTTCTAGATTCTCATCTATCAACTGTGAAACAGAAAGCAACTTGTATCTCAAGTTCTTAACAAGTGCCACATCATTCAGAGTGTAGTTAATATTAACCATAACCAAGCCCTTAGCAATTATTGGAGATGATGATTATTGGCAAAGATAACATCTTCTACACGTGACATATAAGAGAAGGAGATGTACCAATCTTTGTTACCAGTTATGTGGTTTGAGCATCTTGAATCCACAGACCAAATTTTCTCCTTCCTCAAGTGTGCAACCTAAATAGCAGTAGAATAGGTCAATTACTCAGTACTGGAGTTGGTCAAATGGCATTTAGGAATCCAGTACTAAGTCACACGACATCTAGCAAAAATAACATGTCAAAACTAGGAAATAGAGTAGGTTTTTTAGTCAAAATTTGAGAATTATTGCACCCAACTACTATCCTAAGAGATGTGACATGTGCAGCATGAAAAATAGTAGGTTTAGGAGTAAAATTTGCATGTTTTTTACTCACTACAATAGGTTGTATGTTTCTAACATTCTTACAACATGTGCAACAAGTTTTGCTTGGTTGTTATGTGTTGTAGCTAGCATTATTTGCTTCTTTTGCTGTTTAGATAGTCTATAAAAATTCTATGATATGACCATCTTTGTCATGATATGAACAATGATGTTTAACCTTATATCCATGTCTAGATGAGCGAGCAACATGCTTGCTAGCAGTCGAATGTATCAGCACTCCCACTGACCTAAAAACCACCTCTTTTCTTTAGGAACGGTTTGAATAAACCACTTCGTAGTGACTTTACAACCTTTGGTGGATCTGTCTTAGCATGGGCATAAAAATGAAAACCTAAACCACTTTTATCATGGATAGTCGTACAAGTATTAAATAGCAAGTGCATGTACCTATTCCTATTACAAAACCGCTCTAGTGTCCCATGTATGTCATCAAGTTTCCTGGACAAGTCTAGTCCGACGTTTTTGTTTTTGTTTTACAATTAGAACAAGAGTTAGCTTCATGAGTGTGTAAAGCATCATTCAAAGCAAATATTTGTGTCCTAGCAACTAGCATCATGCAATTTCACATTAAGATCATGGCAGCAAGAACAATTAAATTCAACTGTTGAACAACTAGCATCTTTAATTTGCTTCCTATCAAATACAGTTAGCTTCTCATTTTTATCTACTTCAAGTTTGAGCTTTACAAGAGTAGAAGCATGCATATCTTTCAAAGAATCAAGTTCTGAATTTAACAAGTCAAAATCAGCAAGCCTTTTATTCTTTTCAATTTCAAGCTCAAGGTTTTTAAGAATGGAGGTGTGAACGTTTCGTAGAGAGGACAACTGTTCATAATCAATTCACAAGAAGAGCAAGAATCATCACTAGGAGTCAAAAATTTCGTCAATTAATTTTAGATTCTAGTGATTCAATTTTAGCATCATTCTTTCTAAGTTTCTTGTCCTTTATTTCAAGTAAGGTGTCAAGATGACCAACAACATTAAAAAGAGTTTCACAAGAGGGATTTACCTTAACATTGTCGCTGTTCTATTTGGTTTCCTCCATGCTTGAGCTTGTGTTGCTTGCCAAGAGACACATATTGCTAAAGTGTTTTCATCTTCAATACTTCCAGTGTCCACATCACTCAAGTTGACTTCTTGGAGTGCAGAAAGGAGATGTGCACCACTTTGCGATTTACAAAACCATTCTTTTTCTTGTTGGTGGAGGCGGGCTTAAAGCTTGTTTGCTTTTCAACACGGGGAGCAGAACTTGAAAGTGCATCTTTAAGAAACACTACTTCCTCTTCTCCTAGTTTTCATATTTTGCAATGCTTTGTGAGAGCTGATGGGAGAGAAGGGCTAGCTCTTCTTCTAGAAACCCCTCAATATGTTCAAGGATTAGAGAGGACAGCAAAGAAAGTGTGACACCCGGTTCCGAAAATGAACCAAGCGTAAAGCATATGTGTGCCTAGGATGTTCAACACACGTACACAAGTGATTCACAATTGATAACAGATTATAACCATGTCTGGAATAATAATACTAATAATAGTACCTTATTACAAATCAAATAGTCTCGATTACAAGCCCTAAAGAAAGTGCAGCGGAAAAACTAAACACTAAAGACTTCAACTCCACAGGCAAGTTTGACAGTAACACGCGCACCTAGTACTCCTCAAAATCCTCCTGGTACTTCAACTGGTTGCCTGCATCTGGATTTGGTGGGGGGATAGCAAAGGTGAGCACATGTCATACTCAGCAAGTGCGGGAAAGTAAGACATATAGATTTAACAAAGGACGACAATAATATAGGATGATTGCATAAAAGTACATTCGAAACAGTTGAAAATGCAATTATATCATTATTAGGTGAGGTCCTTCCCAAATAACGCAAATAATCATCAATTCCAACTTAAATAACCAACTTCAGCAATAATAATCCGTAATCAACTCATAACTGCTCATATATCTCGATTTCAACAATTCCATATACCAAAGCCAATTAATTAACTAATATTGATTCCCAATTCAATTTCAGCCATTAAACCAAGCTAAAGTCCAAATTCTAATCATGTGAGGGTCCAGGTTGCTCATGACTGGGAACACGGATATCATGATAGTTTTAGACACACTCTGCAGAGGTTGTACCACTTTACCCACAACTTTGTGATTTCATCACCTTTCAATGATTATGGAATCTCAATTATGCCGTCTCACACTTCCTTAGGTGTGTGGCAAAGAGATAACAAAATAGCCTTTACAAAGTGATTACTAGCCTATTTAAACCCCACTGAGGTTTCAACAGTGGTGATGTCTCCAACTGAGCATATCCAACCAAGGGCCCCCACTTGAGCCATTCGGATCCTAGGGTAGTCACATCATCAACTACAAACCCATCCCGACTACCCCTTCCCCGAGCATTCTTAATGGTCCAAACAGCACTGGCAATTCACTAATTAGTCAGCCAAGCCGCACCCATACATGGCCTTGTGGTGGCACTGTAAATCCTTTATGGCGCTCCATGAACCGGTCCTTAGATCTCAAGCAAGCAAAATCACCGAAACAGTCCAACCCATTCCACATAACCGACTTGCTTAGATCCCTAGGCACCATGTTTCTAAAGGGTCATTATTACCGATCCTCATCATTCACATGTTCAAAGGGTTATTATTACCAATTCTCATCATTCACATGTTCAATAGTTCACAATTAATCCATTTGATTGTTTCCCAAACCCAATTTAGGATTGTTAAGCAAAAGTGAAAAATACCATTCCCGACTCTCTACATAGTGTTCAAGCGACAAGGGTGGTCATACAAAACTAGTAAACTCATACAATTGGATTTTCCCATCATATTGACACAAGCATGTTTTGCAAACAAAACCTTTAAAACAGGATCAATATGGTCAAGGACACTCGCCCTTGCTCTTGAGCTTGGTTTGGATCAAAGGCTTCGTAGTTCTGGTTCAGCAGGTCATCGAAAGCACTCTGTACGGCAAATCCTTCTATTTCGAGCAATAAACATGCAAAACACACAATTCAATCAATTGATGATCATATAGTACTCAATATGCCATGATATGCATGATTAATGCAATTGTGAGGTAAAACTTGTTAATGAGTCGCTAATAAGGTTTACTAACTAGTTACAATAGTTTACAACAAGCTTGGACAGATTTGGAGTTGATTCAAGTCAATTTGGAATTAATTCAGCACAGTTCAGATTAAGAGGTCGGGCTAGTCTGTTTCTAGGGCCAAACTAGTCCGACCTGGACAGAATTGGATTTTCAGGTTTTCTTGATCTGCGAGAATTGGGGTTGAATTTTCGTAGAAACTTGGATGTAGAGGGTGTACCACGTGTTTAGAGATCGAAAGATCAAGGTTTTGACGTGATACTTTGGATGTTGGCAATTAGGTCTTGACGAAGATGAGTTGATGAAGAACTTGAATGAAGAACGTCAATCGTCGAAGAATTGATGAAGATTGATCTTGATTAGCCCTTCTTTGAGTTTCTCTCTTCCTCCTTGCTTCTTGACTTGATCGTGACAACTACACAATGCAAAAGTGGCAGCAAGGGTTTTCAACTGGGGTGGGGAGGTGTTGGGTATTGGGTTGTTTATATAGAGGTGGAGGATTAGGGTTTTGGGGTGAACTCCAAGTGGAATTCGGTGGGGGGCGTGTAAGGGCCGAGGTGGGGTTCACTTGGGCTTCTCTGAGGTTGGACACAAAGTTCTTGGGCCCAAATTAGGTAATTACCCCAAAAACAATTCGTGGAGAAATAAAAGAATCCGAGTTGAATTCGAAGGCCGGACTAGTCCGCAATGGGGACCGAACAAGTCCGTCTGGCAATAGAGGAAAAATCGGACTAGTCTGGTGTAAAAGGCTAGACAAGTCCGAGGTTCACACAAAAAGGCTTTCCGGACTGAAATTTGGGATACAATGAGACTAATCCGCTCGGAATCGGACAAGTCCGGACAACATCAGAGTCATCAACGGACTAGTCCGCACATTGCACCAGACAAGTTCGTACCCTTGAGAAACTGAATTTTCTAAATCAGAAGGGAAATACCGGACTAGTCCGGTACAGAGGTCGTACAAGTCCGTACTCCGACAAGCTGAAATTTCCAAATTAAGCCTAAATTCATTTTAATCTTGTTCCTTTTTACATGGCTTACTATTAAACATGTATGAGGATGTATGCAATGCATTATGCATGAAAATGAGGGTGTTACAAACCTACCCCCCTTAAAATGAATCTCACCCTCGAGATTCGATGTGAGAGGAAAGAGATAGTGGAATTCCTTCTTGAGATCATCTTCTCGCTCCCAAGTTGCTTCTGATTCTGTATGATGCTTCCATTGCACTTTACACCATCGAATCACCCTGTTCCTTGTGACCCTCTCCTTGGTGTCCAAAATTTCGACAGGTTGCTTGGCATAAGTGAAATCCTCCTCAAGCTCCAGTTCTTCCATCGGTACTTGCTCCTTCGAAACCCTCAAGCACTTCTTGAGTTGAGAAACATGAAACACATCAAGAACCTCGGAAACATGTGCTAGCATCTCCAACTTATAGGCTACTTCTCCCCGTTTGTCCAGAATATTGAATGGTCCAATATAGCAGGGTGCCAACTTGCCTTTGACGTTAAACCTCTTATTACCTCTCATAGGTGACACTTTGAGGTATATGAAGTCTCCTACCTCAAAAGACAAGCTTCTTCGTCTATTATCCGCGTAACCCTTTTGTCTTGATTGAGCAGCCCTTAAGTTCTCGCGGATGGTCTGCACTTGCTTTTCGGCCTCTTAGATCACGTTAGGTCCAAATACTTGAGTCTCCCCTATCTCGTTCCAAAACAAGGGTGTTCTGCACCTTCTCGCATACAATGCTTCATATGGTGACATCTTCAAGCTTGCTTGATAACTGTTGTTGTAGGAAAACTCAGCATATGGCAGACTTTTGTCCCAGCTTCCTCCATACTTTAGCGCACAAGCTCTTAGCATGTCTTCCAAAATCTGATTTGTCCTCTTGGTCTGTCCATCCCTCTGAGGGTGATATGCGGAACTGAAATTCAATTGAGTACCCATTGATTCGTGCAACTTTTGCGAGAACCTCGAGGTAAACTGAGAACCTCTATCAGACACTATTTTTTTGGGCACTCCATGTAAACACACTATTCTTCCGATATACAGTTCTGCCAACTTCGCTCCACTGTAAGTAGTCTTGACAGGAATGAAATGCGCTGATTTTGTCAATCGATCCACAATAACCCATATTGGGTCATAGCCTGCTGAAGTGCGAGGCAAACCAACTATGAAATCCATACCAACCTCTTCCCACTTCCATTATGGAATCTTGAATGGTTGTTATAATCCAGCTGACCTTTGATGTTCAACCTTGACTCGTTGACATACAACACATAGTGCAACATATTCAGCTATTCCCTTTTCATACCATCCCAACAGTAGCACGTCTTCAGATCCTTGTACATCTTTGTACAACCGGGATGGATAGAGTAAAGTGAGCCATGTGCCTCCTTTAATATTAATTATCGGAGACGCTTCTCATTAGGCACAACAGTCCGTTTTCCAAGCCATAGAGTACCTTAGTCATCCTCATCAAATCTGAATTCTCTCCCTTCTTGGGCCCGTTCTTTGATTTCCTAGATTTCCTTGTCTTTTGTCTGTCCCTCTCAAATTTCTTGTTCCAGGGTTGGATTCACTTCCATCACTCCCATATCATTTATAAATCCAAGATTTAACCATTCGAACTCCTTGCATAGCTTAGGTGGCAATTCCTTAACAGTGAGCTGGTGGCTTACACCTTTTCGTCTCAAGCCATCAGCCACTACGTTAGCTTTTCCAATATGATAGTTGATTCCCACATCATAGTCCTTAATGAGTTCTAACCATCTTCGTTGCCTTAAATTCAGATCCGTCTGAGTGAATATGTACTTGAGACTCTTATGATCCGTATAGATCTCACATCTGTGACTAAGAACGTAGTGTCTCCAAATTTTCAATGCATGCACTACGGCTGCGAGTTCGAGATCATGCGTAGGATAGTTCTGCTCATGTTTCTTCAACTGCCTGGATGCATAAGATACTACTCGACCTTCTTGCATTAATACACATCCAAGTCCTTGCCTTGAAGCATCACAATAGATGTCGAAGCTCTTGCTCACATCTGGCAATACAAACACAGGTGCTTTGGTTAACCTCTTCTTTAGCTCCTCAAAACTGTCTTGAAAAGCTTGAGTCCACTGGAAAGGCTTCTCCTTCATTAACAGTTCAGTCATGGGGTTCGCTATCTTGGAAAAGTCATTGATGAACCGACAGTACTATCCAACCATTCCAAGAAAACTCCTTATTTCCTTAACATTCTGCAGCTGTTCCCACTTCAACACATCTCTAACCTTTCCTGGGTTGACTGACACTCCTCCTCCCAATATGATATGACCTAGGAATGATATCTCCCTCAACCAGAATTGGCATTTGTTGAACTTGGTATACAACTGGTGCTCTGCCAGTTTCTGCAACGTCAGCCTTAAATGCTTTTCGTGCTCTTCTTTACTTTTTGAGTAGATCATGATGTCGTCGATGAACACTACCATGAACTTATCCAAATACTCCATGAAGACCTTATTCATAAGATACATCAAGTATGCGGGTGCATTAGTCAATCCAGACATGACCATGTACTCATAGGATCCATACCGTGTCTTGAAAGCTGTTTTAGTTATGTCTGATAGTCTAATCTTCATTTGGAAGTATCCCGACCGAAGATCAATCTTAGGGAATATTTTGGCTCCCTTCATCTGGGACCCATCCTTCTTATCTACGAAGAGCACCTGGGCTCCCCAAGGTGAAGAGCTTGGGCATATAGATCCCTTCTCTAACTGCTCTTGAATTTGCTTCTTGAGCTCTGCTAATTCCTTAGGAGGCATCCTATATGGCCTCTTTGCTATAGGTGCGGTTCTAGGTATTAAATCAATGACAAATTTGATGTCACAATCAGGTGGCATACCTGGTAATTCCTGAGGAAACACATCTTGGTACTCTCGAACGACTAGAATCTCCTCCAAGGTCACTCCTTCTGCATGATTTACCATGGCCCTCTCGGTTGTCGGCTGAATTGCCTTGAACTCTACACCGACTCCTTTTTTCATTCGTCAATTGAACTGTCCGAGTAGCACACTGAATTACTCTGTTATGCTTCCTTGGCCAATCCATTCCAAGTATGATGTCCAAACCTTGCGAGTTCAGGACTATGAGGTTGGCACCGAATTCTACCATCCTTATGGAAATACTTACTTTTGGACATATGTAGGATCGAAGAGCACGTGAAAAGATACCAGAGGGGGGGGGGGGGTGAATGGTAGATTAAAACTTTGTCAGCCGAAGCAATGAAACCCCTTGGCAGAAAAATGATCCTTTAAAGAAATTGTGTGTGAGACTAATCTAAATGTGTTTCACCATGACAAAAGTGATAGATATCAGAGAGAATCAAGTCGACAATAAGAATTACTCAAATCCGTCGAGGGAAACTCAAGTTACGATCAAAAGATCGAACAAAGGTCAATCTGTTCTACTGAGTAAAAAACAGATCTGTAATACTGCAAAGAAACTCATGTAGATCAGAAACCACATATCCAATGACTGTGAAGTTTTGAAATATGATAGATAATCAAGTTTTTAAGACAACCCAAAAAGAATCATGTCAATTGGATTTGTAAAACTTGAGTTATGATAAAACCACCGAAGAAAGGTATTGCTGTGCAGAAACTCTACGAGAAAGACTTGACAGAAACAAGTCAGACGAACAAGGCACAAAAGTTCCTTTAAACTATGATCTTTATTCTATAGAACACAAGAGGAACAGCCCCAAAGTCGTCTACAACGAGCTCTGGCCTCCCTTGCTTATATAACCAACCCTTAGGCCAACCCAATCTCAACTAGGATTCTAATCCTACTCAAATCACGAGTCGAAACTTTCCATATCTGCTTAGGACTCTTCTATGCATAGATAGAAACAATATTAAGACTTCCAAACACCTTAGGAATGTATCCTATATTCCTAAAACAACTCAAATTCGTGACGCACACGAAATCCTATCATAACCAACTAAAAACTTTCCATATTTGAGTCAAACACGACTCAGCCGCAGCCTGAGTCCATAACCTAGTCGGTTGGACCTTTCCGACCAATTCTTTACGTCCATATCTCTTCATCACGCCTTGGAACCATGTAGCAACATCCATGCACTCCTTGCATACGTGCAAACATCTTCCAACGGCGTCCACGATACCTTCATATGCATTGTTCTTGATTCAAACATGTTGTGCAACCTCCCGATCAACTCAACCACAATTCCTCCCGAACTAGGTTGTTGAACATCATCTTCTCCCTAAGACTAGTTCAATGGATCCCGTCACCAGCGATGTCTTAAACTCAAGCAACACCTACACAGGAATAAACAACCAATACTTTCAAGCACAAGTCCTCGACTTGACTCACGTTAGTTCCAAAACTACAACATCTTACGTGAGCACCTCACATAAGCATGTTGCAAAACATAGCAACAACGATATCATCCATATCAACAAAAATGCATCAAAAACTTAGCAAGTGAATACTAAGCAATCTTTCCAACAATGTAAAGCAAGTTCGAAACAATTCATAGTAAAACTAGGAACATTGCGATCAAGCTCTGAATCTTGCCAAAACTAGCCGGAGCTTACCAAAGCTAGTACAACCTAGCGCCGGAGCTTACCAAAGCTAATACAACCTAGTGCTGAAGCTTATCAAAGCTAGTACAACCTAGCGACGAAGCTTGCCAAAGCTAGTCGGAACTAGTCAACCCAAAAGCCGGAGCTAGAAAAACATGTTGGAGCTAACCAACATAAGTCGGACCTAACAAAACATATCGGAGCTTAACAACGACATGCCGGAGCAATGAAAGACATGTCGGAGCTAAAGACAAAGCTCACGGGAGCTACCCAAAAACATGTCGGACCTAGACAAAGAAAGTCGGACCTATTGTCGGAACTTGCAGAAGCTCGGAGCTAGAGTCGGACCTTGCTAAAAAGATGTTATGGCAGCATTCAAAACTTTTATTGTCAAAGCCAATATATTCAGCACACATAGGTCTCACAATCTCCCCCTTGATGAATGCTTTGACAACACCATTTAAAATCCGAACATTGGCATGAAAAGTTTTGGGGACAATTTCTCCCCCTTTTTGAAAATCAAATGAGATAGAAATAAATTTAATAAATTTCTCCCTCTATACATATTTCTCCCCCTTGCATACTTATCTTTAAAAATTCACCATATTATATCTCCCCCTTTGACAATATATTCAGCAAGGTTGAAAAGAGAAATTTTAATTGTTATGAGCATATTATAACATACACTATCAAGTAACTTACACTATCACATCAATGTAATTTTATGTGCATCAAAGTAGTGTAAGCCATGCTAGAGATCAAATGTAATTTTAAATTTAAGCAAGTCATGATCTCACAAACTTAACTATTTCAAGACCTGAAAGCATGACACTTGTTGCTGCATTCTATTATTTTTCAAAGCACAAATTTTGATCATATGATACTTGCAAAAGATTATATGCGCATCTGCCTTATTCTAACCAACCAAGCCAAGCCTATGTCATTTGACAATCAGAAGCTTAAGGATATGGTTTTAGTCATACACAACTTCTTCCAAGTTCATATCTAAGTGCAATGATAAGGCGTCTCAAAAGAAGAAGTGTGATGTATGCATATTCTCTTGATCTTTTCTCAACTTATATTTGTTCATAAAAACTCAACATGTGGGTTGATTACTTGATTAATTCTTTATGATTAAAAGCACTTGTGAGCATGCAACAAGTTCAAAACAGCAAGAAAGTTCGATCATGACCAGATTTAGTGTAAGTAATTATTCCAATTACTAGACATGGCAAAAACTATAAAATGTATAACACGAGTAATGTAGTAAGAACTTTCAGCATGTAAAAGGAATCACAAAGTCATATATGTATGAAATGCTATGCTCATATTATTTTAATTTCAGATTCACACATAGATTTCTCAAGTTTCAAAACTCCCCCTCAGTGTAAGCCATGAGGATGCATAGCCCCTATTTCACTACGAATAAAACAAAAACGAGTGAAATCCAAAGGTTTTGTAAAAATATCAGTCAATTGTTGTTTGGTATCTACATGGTGAAGCACAATGTTTCCTTTTTCAACATTATCACGGAGAAAGCGATACCTAATGTCAATGTGCTTAGTTCTAGAATATTGCACGTGGTTTTTAGCAATGCAAATGGCACTAGTGTTATCACAAAATAGTGGAACACTATCTAGATCAACCCCATAGTCCTTAAGTGTTTGAACAATCCAATGAATTTGTGAGCAAGCACTAGCAGCAGCTACATATTCAGATTTGGCTGTGGATTGTGCAACTGAGTTTTGTTTTCTAGAGGACCAAGCAACTAGTGAATTACTAAGAAAATGACAAGCACCAGAAGTACTTTTCATATAAATCCTACAACCTCCAAAATCAGCATTGGGAAAAGCTTTCAAAGTAACAGTTGAGGAAGAAGGAAGAAAAATGCCAAATTCTTGAGTTCCCTAACAATCCTTTTGAGGTCTTGACGATGTGAAGAACGTGGGAAGGCTTGAAACAGTGCACAAAGACATACACTGAATTGTATGTCCGGTCTTGTTGCCGTGAGGTACAAAAGTGATCCGATCATGCTTCTATATTCTTTTTTGATCCACGGGTTCACCATCTTCATCAAGTTCAAGTGTTGTTGCTGTTCCCATTGGTGTCCGAAGAGGCTTGCTTTTGTCCATGTTGAAGCGCCTTAGAAGGTCTTTTGTATACTTCATTTGATGCACAAAGGTGCCCTCCTTGGTTTGCTTGATTTGCAGTCCCAAAAAGTATGTGAGTTCTCCCATCATACTCATCTCAAATTCTGAACTCATCATAGCTGAAACTTGGACACAAGATCATGAGAAGCACAACCAAAGATAATATCATCCACATACACTTGAACAAATAATGAGTCATTGCCATGCTTAAGCACAAAAAGAATTTTATCAACCTTGCCCATGGTAAACCCCTTTTCAAGTAAGAATGTTTTTAACCTATCATACCATGCTCTAGGGGCTTGTTTGAGACCGTACAAGGCTTTGGACAATTTGTAAACATGATTAGGAAAATCTGAATTTTAAAAGCCGGTGGTTGTTTGACATAAACCTCCTCATCTATGTAGCCATTAAGAAAAGCACTTTTAACATCCATTTGATAAAGATTAAAACCTTTAGATGCAGCAAAAGCTAACAAAATTCTTATGACTTCTAATCTAGCAACAGGAGCAAAAGTTTCGTCAAAATCTAGACCTTCAACTTGAGTGAAACCTTGAGCAACCAACCTAGCCTTATTCCTAACAACAACCCCATCCTCAATTTGTTTATTTTTAAACACCCATTTAGTTCCAATTAAAGTGTGACCTTGAGGTGGAGGTACAATTTTCCAAATATTATTTCTTTCAAAATTTTCTAACTCTTCTTGCATGGCAATAATTCAAGATTCATTAGTGAGTGCGTGTGATATATCTTTGGATTCAAAAGAAGCAACAAAAGCAGAATGAGCATGAGAGTTTGGATCGCAAAACCTGGACCGTGTGACTCGTTCATGCAAGCTTCCAATCATTTGTTGTGGAGGATGACTTTTGAGAACCCGGAGGAGAGTGGACACTTCACAAGCTTCTTCTTCTTCTTCATGTTCATCACAAATCAATGAGCTTGTGACTTGAGGACGATCTGGATCAGCAATGATTGTTGTCGGTGCTGGTTGAGAATCAACATCCGGAGCTGAACCAAAGTCATTAGCTGCTGAATGTTTGGGCAGCAACTCCACTTCTTCCTCATCTTCAACGAAAATGCTCTCCCCCTGCGGATATGGATCTGGACCTGCAATGTTTGAGCTAGCACTTGTGCTAACTTCATTAAAAGACACTTCACAAGTCTCCACAATTTGTTTGTTTCAAGTAAAAGCACACGGTAGCCTCTAGTATGAGATGGATAACCAAGAAACATGCCATCAATGGATCTAAGTTCAAATTTATCAAGATTACCATGCTTCTTAGCAAAGCATTTGCAACTAAAGACCCGAAAGTGTGTAACACTAGGCCTATGTCCAAACTGGAGCTCATATGGTGTTTTACCTAGCTTAGCGCGCAAGAAAACACGATTTGAGACATAACAAGCAGTTGCAATTGCATCAGCCCAAAATTCCCTAGGAGTTTGATATTCATCAAACATAGTCCTAGACATCTCAACTAAGGTTCCGTTCTTTCTTTCTACAACACCGTTTTGTTGAGGTACATATGGTGAAGAAAATTGATGATATATTCCATTTTCAGCACAAAAGTGATCAAAAGATTGATTTTTAAATTTGGTTCCGTTATCACTTCTAATTGCTTTTAAAGATCCTGGGTGATCAATTGATAATCTAAGAAATAAAGTTCTAAAGTGACAAAAATCTTCATTCTTAGATGCCATAAAGTAAACCCAAGAGTATCTAGAATAATAATCAACAATCAAAAGAACATATCATTTACCTCCGAAGGATTGAACGCGTGAAGGTCCTACGGTGTCAAGGTGCAAAAGTTGACCCGGTTTAGTTGTCATGATCATTGTGAGAGGAGTATGTGAACCTGCAACCATCTTAGCATGTCTACAAGAAGAGCACACAATTTCTTTGTCCCCTTTAAGCTTAGGCAACCCACGTATGCGATCAAGTGCACTAACACGCGTTAGATGATCAAAGCCTACGTGACCAAGTCTACGATGCCAAGAATATAAGTCCTTTAAATCATTAGCAACTAGACACCTATGCTTAGAGGAAGACATATCACAATCAAATTTAAAAACTCTTTCAAACCGAGACATGTTAAAAATAAGCTCACTATTTGAATTTACAACTTTGCAGCAATTTTTAGTAAAAATAATTTCCAGATTTTCATCTAGCAGTTGTGAAACAGAAAGCAAGTTGTATTTCAAATTTTTAACAAGTGCCACATCCTTCAAAGTGTAGTGTTATTTACTCTATCCGATCCCTTAGCAAGTATAGGAGTTGAAGAATTATCGGCAAAAGTAACATTCTCTACACATAACACAAAAGAGAGGGAGGAGAACCATTCTTTGTTACCGGTCATGTGGCATGAGCAACCTGAATCCACAATCCAAATATTCTCCTTCCTCAAGCGTGTAACCTACATAGAAGCACAATACGTCGATGACTCAATACTAGAGTTAGTCAAAAGGCATTTAGGAATCCAGTACTGAGTCACATGACGTCCAGTAGGAATAACACGCAAAAGCTGAGATAAAACAGCAGGTTTATGAGCCAAAGCTTGAGGATTTTTGTACCCAACTGCTGTCCTACAAGATGTTACATGTGTAGCACGAAAAACAGTAGGTTTGAGAGCAAACTTTGCATGTTTTTGACTCATTACAGCAGATTGCATGTTCCTATCATTCGGTTTAGCAAGTGTCGCAAATTTTGCATGAAAGTTATCAGATCTAGCAATTATTCTTTCCTTTTTCTATTGTTTAGCTAGTCTATAACAAAAATCTATGATATGACCATCTCTACCACAGTAGGTACAATGAAATTTAACTTTGTGTTCATATCTAGATGAGCAAGCAATATTTTTATTTGAAACCGAATTAGACAATACTCCTGCAGATTTGAAAACCACTTCTTTTTGTTTAGGAACTGTTTGAATCAAACCACTTCCTAATGACTTTACAATTTTAGGTGGATGTGCCTTAGCATGAGCATGAGAATCAAAACATAAACCAGTTTTATCATTGCAAGACTTGGAAGAATTCAGCTGCAAGTTTAGGTTCTTATTCCCATTACAAAACCGATCTAATGTCCTATGCATGTCATCAAGATTATTTGACAGATAAAGGCAATTTTCACATGAAGTTTTTCCTTTTAATTTGCAATTGGAACAATATTTAATTTCATGAGAACGTAAAGCATTGTTCAATATAGAAATTTCATTCATAACATCTTGTAGTTTCTTATCAAGATCATCACAAGTAGAACAATGCAAATCAATTGTAGAACAGCTAGCATCTTTCAAGTTTTTATCATTAAGTGCAGTAAGCTCTCTGTTCTTTTTAAATTCTAACTCAAGTTTATCAAGTGTGGAGGTGCGCGCACTTCTTAATTAGGACAATTGTTCATATATTAAATCACATGAGGGGTATGCATCAACACTAGGAATCAAAGTTTTTAAACGGTTGATTTCAGATTCTAGTGATTCAATTTTAGCAGCACTATCCCTAAGCTTTTTGTCCTTTTTCTTAACTATAATAGTGGCACGAGAAATAGCATCACACATTTCTTCGCAAGTATGACATACCTCTTCATTGTCGTTGTTATGTTCTGCATCCTCCATACTTGATCTTGATTTGCCCGCCATGAAGCACAAGTTTGCCAAATCATCTTCATCTTCGTCACTTCTAATGTCCACATCGCTTGAGCCAAGTTCTTGAAGTGCGGAGATAAAACTGCTCACCAATTGACGTCCTGTAAAACCCTTCTTTTTCTTCTTATTGTTTGCAGGGGAGTGCTTATTCCTTGTTTGCTTTTCATCCCGGGAAGTAGGACCTGAAAGGTTAGGGCAATCTAAACGAAAATGTCCTGTCTTACCACATTTGAAACATCGTTGAGGTTCGGAGCTTCCTCTCCTTCTAGTCCTAACATTTTGCAATGCTTTTGAGAACCTAGTAGAGAGAAGTACTAGCTCCTCTTCTGGAAACTCCTCAATCTGTTCAAGGGTTAGAGAGAACAACAAAGCAAGTGTACCACAAGATGAAGATTAACCAGAGCTAGGCATGTCACGTTGAGAAACAAAAGCAATAGACTTGTTGGGGTTCTTACATGATATTATGTCAATTTCATGAGTTTTTAACTTGGAATATAGCATATCTAAAGTAAGTGTACTCATGATAGTATATTCACGAATAGATGTGACTTTCATCTCCCCAATTGACATATCTAATGCACTTAACAATTGCCTAGCATTTTCAGCATCTGAAAAATTAACATTGACACTACGCAAGTTGCTGAGAATTTTATTAAAGCGAGCAAAAAGGTCATCAATAGACTCACCGGGTTGCATCTCGAAGCGCATGTATTCTTTCTTGAACATGTCTTGCCTTACCTCCTTGATCGTGTTGGATCCTTTGTGGTAGTCACAAAGTGCTTTCCACACATCGTATGCAGATCGGAGGTGTACAACACGGTCAAAGTCGCTTTGAGTTAATCCTTGTATGATCAAGTTTCGAGCCTTGTTGTTATTGTCGACATCTCTCAGATTTGTAGTTGTAACTTGATCGTTTGATGGCACTTCGTAAGGCTTGTATACCTTCTTCCATATTGTGAAGCTTTGAGCCTGGATGAAGGCTTCCATACATGCCTTTCAAACCTGAAAATCAATACCACTAAACACACAATGTTTGGCAGAGTATTTCTCCATGATGATTAGTCAAAACACGTGCAAATCACAAAGATTAGAGCACTGTGGCTCTGATACCAATTGTAGGATCGAAGAGCACGTGAAAAGCTACCAGAGGGGGGTGAATGGTAGATTAAAACTTTTTCAGCGGAAGCAATGAAAACCCCTCGGCAGAAAAACGATCTGTAAAATAAATCTTGTGTGAGACTAACCTAAATGTGTTTCACCATGACAAAAGTGATAGATATCATAGATAATCAAGTCACAAAGACAAGACAACAAGAATTACTCAAATCTGTCGAGAGAAACTCAAGTTACGATCGAAAGATCGAACAAAGGTCAATCTGTTCTACCGAGTAAAAAACAGATCTGTAATACTGCAAAGAAACTCGTGTAGATCAGAAACCACAAATCCAATGATCGTGAAATTTTTACATATGATAGATAATCAAGTTGCGAAGACAACCCAAAAAGAATCACGTCAATTGGATTTGTAAAACTCGAGTTATGATAATACCACCGAAGAAAAGTATTGTTGTGCAGAAACTCGATGAGAAAGACTTGACAGAAACAAGTCAGACGAACAAGGCACAAAAGTTCCTTTAAACTATGATCTTTATTCAATATAACACAAAAGGAACAGCCCCAAAGTCGTCTACAACGAGATCTGGCCTCCCTTGCTTATATAACTGAAAGCATCTAGGCCCCCCATGATGTACGGTTTCGGTGATTAATGACAACCATTGAACTTTACTAATGAATTTGTGAATGCAAGGTCCCCACAATAACTCATAAAACGAAATGAATATGTCATTGGAGACCCATATACTATCAACTTTTGAGATCAAATCAATGAGATAAAGACAAGAAGTGAAAGCTCTCATGTCTAAGTCACTCAACCATAAGTTGACAACATACAATGCTTGAAGATCATCAAAGAGCCTTGTGGAACAAATGTCTAAGAGGTCATATGAGAAAGACACAAAAGATTCATTCAAAACAACTCGAAGCAAACAAAATCAACTCACCGGATCAACCGATGATTTAAGAAATATACACATCGGTCGAGTTGGTTCAACCGAAGAAGAAGACCTCAGACAAATGTACTCACCGAATCATCCGATGTGAGTGGCTCAGTGACATCGGTCCATCAGTACAGTTTGCAATACCATTGGACCAAGTGAAGCACCGGATCATCCGATGTGCAGACTTACACACATCGGTCGATCACTCTAGTAAGCATCAAGATTAATCACATTCTGGAAGAAGAGCCACCGGATCATCCGATGAGAAGACAGGGGCAACATCGGTCTAACAACGGTCATATCTGACACAATGACGTCAGCCAAAGTAATTAGACCGATGATAACTAAAGGGGAGACATCGGATCATTCGGTGTTCACAGTAAAGTTCTGTCAGCCTACTTTTCCAACGGCTATTTCAGGGAGGCTGGCTATAAATACCCCCTAACCCTGTCATTTCGTTAAGTCTTGACACTCAGAAGCTAACAACACATCCAAGAGCACTCAAGACCAAGAGCTTACACTTCTACACCCATTAGATCATTTGTATAGGCTAGATCTAGCTAGAGAAAAGCTTGTGTGCGTCCATTCTCTGTGATTGGAGTCTCTAGACTAGTGAGAGGTTGAAGAGATCCTTCCGGAGCTTGCCAAGGTGTGTGTGGAAGCTCGGAAGATCAAGGATTGTACAAGGCTTGAGCTCCACCTTGCCGGAGATGGAGAACGGAGAAGAATAGTGAAGACCCCCTTGTCTCGGTGACTTGGGAGTGGCAAAACCCTTCGGTGGGTGCCACAACGTGGACGTAGGAAGATCCTTGTGATCTTGCCGAACCCCGGGATAAACTCCGTGTCTCCATGTCCTTTGAGCGTTTGCATCCCTCTCCCTCCTTTTTACATTTATGCAATCTTCATTCCGCAACTTAAATTTACGTTGATTGCATAGATTAATCGCATAGGGAATTGGGCTTTAAGTCATTAGTTTTTAATTACCTTAAAATTTGAAAGAAAGCCCAATTCACCCCCCACCTCTTGGGCGTTTCGATCCTTACAATTGGTACCAGAGCAAGGTTGCTCATAGGATCATTCTAGCTTCACCGCTAGAGAGCTAAAATGGCCAAGGTTGAGAGTTCGGTTCCTATCTTCGAGGGCAAGAACTTTGCCTATTGGAAAGCACGCATGCGCGCTTACCTTGAGGCTGTTGCCCCCAAAGTATGGGAAGCGACCCACGCGGGGTTTGGAGAACATAATTATGTTGGTGATCAACTTAAATGGGATGCTAAATCTAGGAATGCAATCTATGAATGTATTAGTCAAGATGTGTTTTCTAGGATTGCTAGCAAGGAAAATGCTTGTGAAATTTGGGCTTGCTTAATTGAGATTCATGAGGGCTCTTCTCGGGTCAAGGAATTAAAATATCACATGCTTAAAGCCAAATATGATGAATTTAAAATGCTTCCTCATGAAAATGTCAATGAGATGTTCTCACGCTTAAATGTGCTTATTGAAGAAATAAATGCTCTTGACATTGATTCTCTTGGTAAGGGACTCATCAACCGCAAGATCCTCATGCTCCTTCCCAAGCCAAAGTACAACATCATCAACTCCATGCTCCAAAAAGAGTCACTTGACCACATTGAAGTTTCGGAGCTCATTGGAGAAATACACGCTCATGAGATGAGTGTACTTGGGATGATGGAGCAATCATCATCAAAGACAATTGCTCTAAAGGCTTCCACCAAGAAAACAAGCCTCAAGAAGAAGAAGGTGGTTGAGCCTAGCTCAAGTGAAGAAGAACAAGCATCAAGTGAAGATGATGATGATGAGCTTGCATTAATGATGAGAAAGTTCTCACGCTTGAACTCCAAGATTACCAAGAAGGGATACACCTTTGATCCCAAGAATAAAGCGTTTCTACCAAGGAGAGATGATCGCAAGACGTGCTACAATTGTGGTGATCAAGGCCACATCTCCTATGATTGTCCAAAATCGGACAAAAGAAGAGAGAACTACAAAGGCAAGCATCGCAAGCTTGAAGGAAGCGATGATGATGAAGAAGAAGCCAAACCAAAGCCAAGATCCTTTGGGAAGAAGAAACATGACAAGGGCAAGAAGGCAAGACTCTTCCCAAAGAAGAGAAATGGCCCACAAAAGGTGTTCATGTGTGAGGCAAATGAATGGGTCACTGATGAAGAAACAAGTGATGAAGAGAGTGAAGAGGAAGAAGAAAGCTTGGCCGGCCTCGCCATCGCCAATAATGATGATGCACCCCTTCATCCACCGCCCATGTGCCTTATGGCAAAAGGTAACACCAAGGTATGTGAGGACTCTAGCGATGATGAGCTTTCCCCTGATGATTTAACTTCCTTGATAAATGAATATC
Organism: Tuctoria greenei; assembly: GCA_036927565.1. Classification (NCBI taxonomy): domain Eukaryota; kingdom Viridiplantae; phylum Streptophyta; class Magnoliopsida; order Poales; family Poaceae; genus Tuctoria; species Tuctoria greenei. The sequence goes on along the minus strand of JAYESD010000002.1, from coordinate 162,429,125 downwards.
ATGCTATCATTAAGAGGGAAAAGAGTAAGGTTAAAGTGCTTGAAGAAACTCGTGCTAAACTTGAGAGCACTAACCTTGATTTGCTTGACAAGTATGAATGCATACTTAAAGAGCATGACACGCTCAAATCCCATGTCAAGCAAATTGAGGAAGAAAAGGCTAAAATCAAGAGAGATAATCATGAACTTGACTTAGCACATCAAACACTCTTGGAAGAGCACAACAAGTTAATACAAGAACATCAAACACTTAACCTTGCTCATGACATGCTTGATCAAGAGTTGAAAAATATGAAGAAGCAAACCCTTAATGATAAGATATCCATTACTTCTCATGCCACTAATGCTTTGCACAAGTCTTTGCCTTTGAAAGCTAATGCTAGGGAGAAGGACTTGTTGGAAGAAATTGAGAGTCTCCGCACTAGTGTGGCTCTTTCAAAAGGAGAAGTCAAGCACAAGGAAATTCTCTTCCAACAAGCAAAGGCCTTCAACAAGAGAGGACTTGGATCCTTCCCGGTGCCTAACAAAGGAAAGGTGCCCTCACCGGAGCTAAGAACAAGCTTCATCAAGGAAGTTGGTTCTTATTGCCAACATTGTGAGGTCACCGGTCACCACACAAGGGAGTGTCCTCTTCCTAACCGACGTTCTCCTAAATTGCCTACTAACTATAAATCTACTTTCAATGATCATTATTATCTCTTAAGTAAAGTAGGTGGCAAGGTGAAGGCTAGATTCATTGGCAAAGACATGAAGGGCGTGAAGGGGAAGCTCCCCAAGCAACTTTGGGTCCCAAAAACACTTGTATCACACATACAAGGACCTAAGTTGGCTTGGGTGCCTAAAGTCAAAAATTGAATTCATGTGTGTAGGTGAACTACAAAGCCGGAGGAAAGCATTGGGTACTCGATAGCGGGTGCACTCAACATATGACCGGCAATGATGGTATGTTCACCACCATAGAAAACCCCGACAATCATGAACAAGTCACCTTTGGTGATAACTCTAAGGGAAAGGTAATTGGGTTAGGTAAAATTGCTATTTCAAATGACTTGTATATTTCTAATGTTTTGTATGTTAAGTCACTTAGTTTCAATTTACTTTCTATTGCACAACTATGTGATCTTGGACTAACGTGCACATTTAGCAAAAATGATGTTGTTGTGAGTAGTGAAACAAGCCAAGACATAGTCTTCAAAGGATTCCGGCATGGACATCTCTACCTAGTGGACTTCGCCAACAAGAATGCTAGCTTGACCACTTGTCTTTTCACTAAGACAAGCTTGTGATGGCTATGGCACCGACGCATAGCGCACATTGGAATGAGCAAACTCAAGAAGTCATTCAAGCTTGGGATGGTGACCGGCGTGAAGGATGTCACATTTGAGAAGAACAAGCTTTGTAGCGCTTGTCAAGCCGGGAAGCAAGTTGCTTCACACCACCCAATGAAGACAATGGTGTCAACCTCCAAGCCACTTGAACTACTCCACATGGACCTCTTCGGACTGTCCACATATCAAAGCCTTGGCGGTAACCTCTATTGTCTCGTTATTGTTGATGACTATTCTCGCTATGCTTGGACTCTATTTCTAGGTGACAAGAGTGAGACTCCGGAAGTGTTCAAGACCTTCGCCAACCGCGCTCAGAGGGAATTTTAACTTCCCATAATCAAGGTCCGGAGCGACAACGGCACCGAATTCAAGAACTATAACATTGGGGAGTGGTGTGACCGCGAAGGAGTAAAACATGAGTTTTCGGCCACATACACCCCCCAACAAAACGGTGTCATTGAAAGGAAGAACAAGACACTCATCACTCTTGCAAGAGCAATGCTTGATGACTACGGCATGTCGGAGAAGTTTTGGGCTGAAGCGATCAACACAGCGTGCCATGCCGCAAATAGGGTCTACCTACATCGACTACTTCAAAAGACACCGTACGAGCTTCTCATTGGGAGAAAGCCCAACATCTCCTACTTTCGAGTCTTTGGATGCAAGTGCTACATCTACTGCAAGAAAAGGCTCAGTAAGTTTGAAAGAAGATTTGATGTTGGTATATTCCTTGGTTATGCATCAAACTCAAAAGCATATCGAGTATTCAACCAAACCTCCGGTTTAGTTGAAGAAAGTTGTGATGTTGAGTTTGATGAATCTAATGGCTCCCAAGAGGAGAGTTTTGGTTATGATGAAATAGATGATGATCCTCTACGAGAAGCCATGAAGAACATGACCATTGGAGACATCAAGCCGGAAGTTGAGGAGAGCCGTGATCAAGGGGGAGCTTCAAGTTCCAACAACAACTCAATGGCGCCTCAAGTTGATGAAGAAGAGAAGGATGATCCATTGCCGACTCAAGACTCACAAGCACAACAACATCAAGAAGAAGAAGAAGTCCATGATCAAGTCCAACCACAAGAGGAGCAACACGCATCACCTTCGCCAAGTGCTTCACAACCGCTTATGAGGCATGGACGCATCTCCAAGGCGCATCCAATGGATCAAATCATTGGAAGTCCATCAAGGGGTGTAAGTACACGTTCTCGCCACATTGCTTCGTTTTGTGAGCACTACTCTTTTGTTTCGTGTGTAGAACCCACTCACTTTGAGGAAGCGCTCCAAGACCCAAATTGGGTGATGGCCATGCAAGAACTCAACAACTTCATCCGCAATGAAGTTTGGGTGTTGGAGGAGTGATCCAAGGACAAGAACGTCATCGGAACAAAGTGGGTGTACCGCAACAAACAAGATGAGAATGGCGTTGTGGTCCGCAACAAGGCAAGACTTGTGGCCAAAGGGTTCTCACAAGTTGAAGGACTAGATTTTGGGGAAACATTTGCCCCGGTCGCCCGGCTAGAAGCCATCCGTATACTTCTTGCCTTTGCATCACATCATAGTATTAGAATTTATCAAATGGATGTGAAGAGTGCATTTCTTAATGGCTACATTAATGAGCTTGTTTATGTTGAACAACCTCCCGGATTTGAAGATCCGAGGAATCCTAATCATGTGTATAGGTTGCACAAGGCGCTCTACGGGCTCAAGCAAGCTCCTAGGGCGTGGTATGAACGACTATGGGATTTCCTCATCATGCAAGGATTCAAGATCGGGAGGGTGGACACCACACTCTTCACCAAGGACATCAACGGAGATTTTTCATTTGTCAAATTTATGTTGATGATATTATTTTTGGTTCAACTAACGAAGCTTTTAGCCATGAGTTTGGGAAAATGATGTCTAGGGAATTCGAGATGTCAATGATTGGAGAGCTCAACTTCTTCCTTGGATTTCAAATCAAGCAACTTCAAGAGGGGACCATCGTCTATCAAGAGAAGTACACCAAGGACCTCTTGAAGAAATTTGAGATGGGAGATTGTAGCTCAAGAAGCACTCCAATGGCAACCAATTGTCATCTCAACGCGGATAAGGACGGTAAACCTATTGATAAATCTAACTACCGTTCTATGATTGGTTCATTGCTTTACCTTACCGCATCTAGGCCCGATATCATGTTTAGTGTATGCTTGTGTGCTCGCTTTCAAGCGGCACCTAAAGAATCGCATAGGAAGGCGGTCTTTAGGATACTTAGGTATCTTAAGCATACCCCTAGTGTGGGCTTGTGGTACCCTAAAGGTGCAAAATTCCATCTTGTGGGATACTCGGATTCGGACTTTGTCGGATGCCGCGTAGATCGCAAGAGTACCTCCGGTGGGTGCCACTTGCTTGGGCGTTCCCTAGTTTCTTGGTCTAGCAAGAAGCAAAATTCCGTCGCCTTGTCCACGGTGGAAGCGGAATACATTGCGGCCGGTGCATGTTGTGCCCAAATTCTTTACATGAAACAAACCCTTTTGGACTTTGGTATTAAACTTGGTTGTGTGCCTCTCCTTTGTGACAATGAAAGTGCGATTAAGATAGCTAAAAACCCCGTTCAACACTCCCGCACTAAGCACATTGATATTCGCCATCATTTCTTAAGGGACCATGAAGCTAAGGGAGACATCTCTTTGAGAGGTGTTAGGTCCGAAGAACAATTGGCGGATATCTTCACTAAACCACTTGATGAGAAAACTTTTTCTAGGCTAAGAAGTGAATTAAATGTGCTAGATGCAACAAACGTCATGTAAGAATGCATATCATATAGGTCTTGCCTAACTCTCAAAGGATAGGGGTGAGCAAGGGTTAGCTTGGGATGGTGGTTCTTTTGGGTTTCCCAAGGCTTGGAGAGTAGCTCTCCCTGAAGAAGCCTTTGAAAGGTTCAAACTTGGCAAGATAGATTTACTTTATGCCTTGCATGATGCCTGCCATATAGATTTACAATTTCTTGCATTATAAATGTTTGGCATTGCATACGTTAGATTGTCACAAAGGGGAACCCACCTCATGAGAAAGAGACTTGTTTGAAATGCAATATCTCAACCTGTATAAGGTGGAAAGAACAAAATGTTAGGTGCGTTAATGCCTAGAGGAACATGCTTCAAAGAGATAGAAGTCTTCATACTCTGCCTCACAAAGCATGGGCCTTACATTTTATTTGGATATTTTCCTCCTATTTTTCTTGGTGTTCCATTTGCTTTAAGGATTAGCCAAGTTATTGGCATATTAGCCTTTTGAGGGGTAAGGGGTTGCCCAAAAGGTCCTAAGACATGTGTTTCCCTTTGCTTGTTTGTTTGGTCAAAGGACATATATGGGATGTTTTTGTTCTGTAGTCATCAGATTATCCGATGCCTAAGTCAATCCTTCATCGGTTCATTAGATGTTCAACTTCCAAGGGCCAGTTCAGTCAGTATCTCAATTCAACCGACGCGTTCATTCTGAAAAACATCGGTCCATACAGTGTTCACAACTCTGGAGCTGTGCCAAATTCCACCGATGCTACCTCCTCCATCGTCGGACCATCCGGTGTTAACATCCCTGAAAGTGCATCTAGGACTCCCTTGTGGGTTTTGGATGATTTATGACAAGCAATTGGGATCCTAATCCTTTTGTTGAGATGAATGCAGGAAAATGATGAAGAATGAGCAAAGTACCAAAAAGAGGGAAATTGAGAAGGAAAATGAATTTGAGCTCAAGGAGAAGAAATTAGTAGTTTAGTATGCATGGAGTGTGTTAAGGAAACACACCCAAGAGCTCAATCTCATTTAATCACACACACACAATGCACAAAGCTATACAGGAGCGGACTAGTCCGATATCAGCCGGACTAGTCCGATATCCCATTCTGCACCAGATCGGACAAGTCCGATCATCACCGGACTAGTCCGATATCTTTCTGTTCCACTTCGGACTAGTCCTCCCCAGTGCGGACTAGTCCTCAAAACAATGCACAAGTCTCACAAAATCGGACAAGTCCGTTGTGACCCGGACTAGTCCGATATACTTTCTGATCCACTTCGGACAAGTCCGATGTTTACACGGACTAGTCCGATATACACCCCGATCTAAATCGGACAAGTCCTCCAAGTGCGGACTTGTCATCCTAAACACTTAGGGTTTCATGTGTCCGGACAAGTCCGATGACAATCGGACTAGTCCGAAGCTTTCCAGTAGCAAAATCGGACAAGTCCGTTTTGAACCGGACTAGTCCGAGATTCCTGGACACTTAGGGTTTGCTTCACACAGCACACCGGACTAGTTCGGTCACCACCTCGGACTAGTCCGATCTTTCTGAACCCTAACGGTAACTTCTAGAAACCCCATATAAATAGAGGTGCACGGCCCACTTTCACCCTCTCTCGAACCCTAGCACCGTCACACCTCCCAAGAGACTCAAAAACCATCTCTCTCCACGAAATTAAGTGCAAAATCAATCAATCCATTGAAGATCACTTGTAGATCATTGGAGAGGCACTTGGCACACGATTGAGCTCTTGGTTTGAATCTCTAACACACTCTTGCATCTCAATTTGTATATTTCAAAGTGTGTTATTGGTGGTCTTGAAACTTGTAATCAAGGGAGCTCTCAACTTGTGAGATCGCCCCTTCAACTTGGTGATTTACCCCTGTGTGTTTAGTGGAAGATGATTGGCCTTCGTGGCGATCCGACGAGGGAAGGGTTGGTGAAGACCCGGTCCTTTTGTGGGCTCCTCAACGTGGACGTAGGTTGCCTTCGTGGTAACCGAACCACGGGATAAATCTTGTGTCTTGTTCGTTTGTGTTCATCATTCTAGTTGATCAACATTATCTAGGGTTTGATTCATCTTGTTGAATTTAAGTTAAATAGTTGAACAAGAATCATACTTGCAATAGAACTTGACATACAATCATTGAACTGTTATTGAAGTTTATATTTCCGCTGCAAACGTCAACGAAACAATCAAATTGACCTAACTTGATCAACCTAGTCCGTGAAATCCGGACTAGTCCGCACTTTACCGGACTAGTCCGATATATCTGGTTTTGACCTTGTTGTTGAAGTGCTACAGGAACCGAGAAAATTCAAGAAGGCCTATTCACCCCCCCTCTAGGCCTACATTCAATCCCTCTTTTGAACACCCTTACTGTGCCATTCGACCGATGATCCAAACCCTAAACGTCGGTCCATCCGATGTCAACAGCAATTTTTGAATATCCTTACTGTAGCATTCGACCGATGTACATCCCATCTAACATCGGTCCATCCGGTGTTAAAAATTCGGCTAGGGTTTGGGACCCACTATTTAAACCGGCCGTACCCCCCTCGTCTTTTTCTCTCCTGATCCCGACGCCGCCCGCTCTCCTCTCGCCGTGCCGTCACCTCCACCGCCGCCGGACGCCGCCGCCGCCGCCCACAGGCCGCCACCGCCGTCTCCGGCCGCCGCCCTCACCACAGCGCCGCTGCCGCTCGCCGTGTCGCCGCCTCCATCCCGCTGTCACACACCCGCGCCGCCGCCTCACCTCCAAGCACTGCCGCCTCACCAATCGCCGCCTCCACCACTTGCCACCGCATCCAAGCGCCGCCACCGCTCTTCCCCATCGCCACAGCGCCTCCGCCGCCCCGCGCATACATTGCCGTCGCGGTGCTTCCATCGCCGCTAGGGTTTCGCAACCCCGTTGATCTCCATGTCATCTCCTTCGTCGACTCCGTGCTCTCGCGCATCGCAATGGCTCGCGACAAGAAGAACAAGGGCAAGGCTATCGCGGAGCCGGCCGCGAAGAAGCAAAAGTTGTCAAAGGAGGAGAAGAAGGCCTTGATGGCCGCTCGCGCCGCCGAGGAGCGTGAGCGTGGCCGAGGAGGGTTGCTAAGGATCCGTGAGACTCGTCCGAGGCAGCCTCCCGTGATTGACGACTCCGAGGCCGAAGAGGAGCCAGTTGAGCCTCTCGTCCGCCGGCGCTCAGCCCGGACACGTGGGGGTCACACCGGGGCTGCTCCTCGTCCGAGACCGACGGCTGCCGACCGTCATGAGGACATGGAGGCCTAGCATGCTATCTACGAGATGGACACCACTGTCCATGTCGCTGAAGGAGTCCAGTTGACCGACTACCGAAAGATGAAGGACAAGCAGCTTCGCAAGCTCAGATGGAATGTGCTGCTTGAGGAGTGGTACCCGCAGCCTAGAGAGGCTTTGGTGGATAGTCGCTTCTGGACTATCACCCAGGCGTCTCTCTACGAGACCTACAGGCGTCGAGGGCACAAGCTGTTCCAACACAACTATCTGGATTGGGGACAGCTAGCTTTGGGAGCAGAGACGGAGATCCGTCCTTACTTTGAGAGGTACCGAGGCTTGGTGGAGCTGATGGCATATGAGCGGAGTGCCTATGTGGAAGATTGGGTCCACGTCTTCTACGCCACCCTCTATGTCTCGGAGGGCAGAAGATCCATTGACTTTATGTTCATGGGTCAACACTACCACCTGACGAGGCAGACGCTGGGACAGTTGCTTGGAGTAGACTTGCACGACACCTGTGTACATGAGAAGGTCTACGGTCAGGCAGATCCACCGAGGAGGCCACTCACTAGAGGAGTGGCACCACCGCTGGAGGAGATCCGTTCTTTGTTCGGTCCTACCTTGTCTCCTGACCAGCCGAGAGTACCAGCTTTGTTGACTCCAGCTGCGCGCACAGTGCACCTCGCCTTGCGCCGCACGCTCCTGCCGAGGTCTGGCTATTTGGAGGGGTTCACCAGCTTGCAGCAGACTCTCCTGTTCTACATCATGAACGGGATGGAGTTCGACATCGTGGACATCCTCATATGCGAGATGGAGGATGTGATCACAGACGGTGTGGGCATGATGAGGCAGCTGGTATATGGGCACTGGATCAGCTACCTGCTTACTATGATGGTTACCGAGGGGTCTGCCGCACACGACCGTCTCTCTGACGAGAGTGTGACACGGTTCGGACACTACCGTGCCCCAGCTCCTGGAGACCGCCGCCTTGGCCGTCCAGTTGAGCGTCAGGTCAGGGCCCGACTGTCTGAGGAGGACTGGTCTGACCTAGAGAAGGAGGATGAGAGGCTTGCCGAGGCTGAGGCACAGGGGGAGGACCTGCAGCACATCTGGTCAGAGAGCGACACCGACGACGGTGTCGAGGAGTACTTCCCTCCTCCGCCCTCTCCCAGGCAGCACGACGCGGAGGCTGGAGGCTCCACAGTGCCACCACCTACTCCACCTCCCGTCACTGAGGCGCAGGTCACAGAGCCGTCAGAGCTGACGTCGCTCCTCCAGTAGATGGTTGAGCAGCAGCGTCTGGACAGGCTGGCAGCCGAGCAGGCCCGAGCGGAGCAGGCTGCCCGTCTCCTTGAGCTCCAGCAGCAGCAACAGGAGATGCAGTGTCAGATCGCCCGTGAGAGGCGTGAAGACACTGACAGGCTGACGGGGCTCATTGACCAGATGCACCAGCGCACCCTCGACCAGCAGCAGCAGACGCAGCAGGCGATGATGGGCATCCTGGGGTTGATCACCAACCTCTACACCCAGACCGGGATGGCCCTCCCGTCGCAGCTGCCAGGAGTCGCTCCACCACCTTCGGTCTTGGCTCCAGCTGCCGCTCCAGTGGCCCCAGTACCTTCTACACCAATTCCCTCCTTCAGTATGTCTCCTCTTCTGGCTCCTGGTGCTCCACTTCACTCCCCGCTGCCGGCCACGACTCTGTTCTAGCAGACGCCGGCTTCCGTCGTTAGTGCCCCTGCTCCAGCTGCTCCTCCTCAGCAGGCACCGATGGTGGCTCCTTCGACTCCGGCAGCTCCCTCCACCACCACTCTAGCCAACAGCTCCGACGACAGCGACAGTGACCAATTCGTCATCGCGCCCAACACTCAAGACCCTTAGGCGCTCGAATCCCTTTTTGGTGTCTTGATGCCAAAGGGGGAGAAAAGAAGTGTTAGGAGTCAGGGGGAGCGTCTTAGTGTCAGGGGGAGTTTGAGTCTAGTCTCGTATTATCATTTATCATTTATCATTCTTGTAATTCAGTGTGTTTGCTTGCTACTTCTGAGATTTAATGAACTTATCTCCATGAGTTATTAATCGATTGGGCTCATTTGGTGTTTATTTATGTTTATGATCACTTATTATTCACTTGAGTTATTAATTGATGTTTAAGCTTCAAGTGTGACATCCTGTATTCATTGCATATTCTTTTAAGTTTCATTCTATCAAATTCATTACTATTGCGCTTTGATTATTGTGTTGTCATCAATCACCAAAAAGGGGGAGATTGAAAGCATCTAGGCCCCCCATGATGTACGGTTTTGGTGATTATTGACAACCATTGAACTTTACTAATGAATTTGTGAATGCAAGGTCCCCACAATAACTCATAAAATGAAATGAATATGTCATTGGAGACCCATGTACTATCAACTTTTGAGATCAAATCAATGAGATAAAGACAAAAAGTGAAAGCTCTTATGTCTAAGTCACTCAACCATAAGTTGACAACATACAATGCTTGAAGATCATCAAAGAGCCTTGTGGAACAAATGTCTAAGAGGTCATATGAGAAAGACACAAAAGATTCATTCAAAACAACTCGAAGCAAACAAAATGAACTCACCGGATCAACCGATGATTTAAGAAATATACACATCGGTCGAGTTGGTTCAACCGAAGAAGAAGACCTCAGACAAATGTACTCACTGGATCATCCGATGTGAGTGGCTCAGTGACATCGGTCCATCAGTACAGTTTGCAATACCATTGGACCAAGTGAAGCACCGGATCATCCGATGTGCAGACTTACACACATCAGTCGATCACTCCAGTAAGCATCAAGATTAATCACATTCTGGAAGAAGAGCCACCAGATCATCCGATGAGAAGACAGGGGCAACATCGGTCTAACAACGGTCATATCTGACACAATGACGTCAGCCAAAGTAATTAGACCGATGATAACTAAAGGGGAGACATCGGATCATCCAATGTTCACAGTAAAGTTCTGTCAGCCTACTTTTCCAACGGCTATTTTGGGGAGGCTGGCTATAAATACCCTCTAACCTTGTCATTTCGTTAAGTCTTGACACTCATAAGCTAACAACACATCCAAGAGCACTCAAGACCAAGAGCTTACACTTCTACACCCATTAGATCATTTGTATAGGCTAGATCTAGCTAGAGAAAAGCTTGTGTGCGTCCATTCTCTATGATTGGAGTCTCTAGACTAGTGAGAGGTTGAAGAGATCCTTCCGGAGCTTGCCAAGGTGTGTGTGGAAGCCCGGAAGATCAAGGATTGTACAAGGCTTGAGGTCCACCTTGCCGGAGATGGCGAACGGAGAAGAATAGTGAAGACCCCCTTGTCTCGGTGACTTGGGAGTGGCAAAACCCTTCGGTGGGTGCCACAACGTGGACGTAGGAAGATCCTTGTGATCTTGCCGAACCACGGGATAAACTCCATGTCTCCGTGTCCTTTGAGCATTTGCATCCCTCTCCCTCCTTTTTACATTTATGCAATCTTCATTCCGCAACTTAAATTTACGTTGATTGCATAGATTAATCGCATAGGGAATTGAGCTTTAAGTCGTTAGTTTCTAATTACCTTAAAATTTGAAAGAAAGCCCAATTCACCCCCCCCCCCCTCTTGGGCGTTTCGATCCTTACAATAACCAGCCCTTAGGCCAACCCAATCTCAACTAGGACTCTAATTCTACTCAAATCACGAATCGAAACTTTCTATAACTGCTTAGGACTCTTCTATACACAGATAGAAGCAATCTTAAGACTTCCAAACACCTTAGGAATGTATCCCACATTCCTAAAACAACTCAAATTCGTAACTCACACAAAATCCTATCATAACCAACTCAAAACTTTCCATATTTGAGTCAAAGACGACTCAGCCGCAGCCTGAGTCCATAACCTAGTCGGTTGGACCTTTTCGACCAATTCTTTACGTCCATATCTCTTCATCACGCCTTGGAACCATGTAGCCACATCCATGCACTCCTTTGATATGTGCAAACATCTTCCAACGACGTCCACGATACCTTCATATGCATTGTTCTTGATTCAAACATGTTGCATAACCTCCCGATCAACTCAACCACAATTCCTCTCGAACTTGGTTGTCGAACCTCATCTTCTCCCTAAGACTAGTTCAATGGATCCCGTCACCAGCCATGTCTTGAACTCAAGCAACACCTACACATGAATAAACAACCAATACTTTCGAGCACAAGTCCTCGACTTGACTCAGTTAGTTCTGAAACTACAACATCTTACGTGAGCACCTCACATAAGCATGTTTCAAAACATAGCAAAAACGATATCATGCATATCAACTAAAATGCATCAAAAACTTAGCAAATGAATACTAAGAAATCTTTCCAACAATGCAAATCAAGTTCGAGACAATTCACAGTAAAAGCAGGAACATTGCGATCAAGCTTCGAATCTTGCCAAAACTAACCGGAGCTTGAGCTGGAGCTTACCAAAGCTAGTACAACCTAGCGCCAGAGCTTACCAAAGCTAGTACAACCTAGCATCAGAGCTTATCAAAGCTAGTACAACCTAGTGTCGGAGCTTGCCAAAGCTAGTTGGAACTAGTCAACCAAAAAGCCGGAGCTAGAAAAATATGTCGGAGCTAACCAACATAAGTCGGACCGAACAAAACATATCGGAGCTTAACAACGACATGCTGGAGCTATCAAAGACATTCCGGAGCTAAAGACAAAGCTCACCGGAGCTACCCAAAAACATGTCAGACCTAGACAAAGAAAGTCGGACCTATTGTCGGACCTTGCAGAAGCTCGAAGCTAGAGTCAGACCTTGCTAAAAAGATGTTATGGCAGCATTCAAAACTTTTATTGTCAAAGCCAATGTATTCAGCACACATAGGTCTCACAACATACTATATTTGTCCTCATCTCTCCTCTAGGAGATTTTACCAATAAAGTAAACTCCAGGTATGATATATGCATGCTATGCTTTGCAACATACTTTGATGAGATGAATGAATGGGATGCTCCAGAATCAAATAATATAGTCACGGGGTTGGAGTTTGCGAGAAACATACCAATCACAACATCCTCAACTTGTTGAGACTCTTCTTCAGACACATGGTTCACCTTGCCACGAGCGAAATTATGTGGTCCTCGGTTGCCTTGAGTTGCTCCTCCATTGGGCCTTGGAACATTGTTCATCTGACCCTGACCTGACCTTGGGCATTGATTAGCAAAATGTCCTGTCTGACCACAAGCATAGCAAGTCTTTCCACTAGTGGCACCAGCAAAGTTAGGACGGGGCTGGTTTTGAGCATAAGCAGGCAGATTTGGGCATGGCACAGGCTGCATAGGTAAGTGAGGTGCTTGCATAGGTGCGCATGGCTGCATTGGCTGTTTTGGTCGCGGTGGATAAGCAGGGCGATATGCAGCAGCAGATGGGTTGTAATAGGGTGCAGCAGGTGGCGCATAGCAAGGTGGGCATTGCTTCCTTGCGGTTGTCCGTGATATGGCATCTTCCTCTTGTGGTCTAGCTCCATCTCCTGAATCTTGTTCTCAATGACAATGGACTTGTCAACCAGCTTCTGGAAGTTTGCGTAGTTAGCATTGAGCAACTAAACTTGAATTTCATTGTTGAGTGCCCTCATGAACAGATATTGCTTCCTGCTATCAGTGTTGATGTCTTATGGAGCATATATTGACAGTTGACTGAATTTATTGAGGTGTTCCCTCACACCCATCCTTCCTTGCCTAAGGTTTTCAGATTCTTGTTTTCTCAGTATCATAACTTCCTCTGGCACATAGTGAGAATGGAACTACTCCTTGAATTCAGCCCAGGTGATTCTCTCTAGATTTTCATGGGCATTGCATAAAGATTCCCACCAGTCTGCAGCAGCCCCCATCAACTTGTGTGAGGCAAAAAGAACCTTCTCTGTGTCGCTGCACTGGACAATAGCAAGTTTCTTCTCAATAGACTTCAGCCAGTCATCAGCTTCCATTGGATCTTTGGCTTGAGCAAAGGTAAGCGGCCTGGTACTCATAAACTCACCCAAACGGTTGTGATGTGGCGGGGGTGGTGGTGGCGGCGGCATGTGAGGCTGATTGTTGTTGCCAGCTTGCATCTATCCTATTGTTTGTATCATGGTCTGCATGAGCTGGTTCTGCATAGCCAATAGCTGCTCAAGGTTGATAGCTCCCTAGGCAGGTCCCTGGTTGTTCTGAGGTGCTTCATTGCTCTCCTCCTCACCATTGGCATAACTTTGGTTACGAGTCCTTGACATCTGTTGGTGAAAGAATAGTAGAGACGGAAGAATTTAGAATTCGAAAAGAAACGCCCCAACTATATGCATCAAGGTATATGTAACTAAACGACTCCTTTATTAATACTAATAACCCTATTATAGGATGTGGACAAGGATCCCACAAACCTCTACTACGTGCGGACGTGGACAAAACTCTAATCGTCCCACAACTCGCACAAAGCACACAAGCACCAGCACACCAAGAAAATTCAGCACACCACACTAAACATGACTAAGACAATCTTAATATTTTTTTCTAACTTCTAAATAGGAGACCTAAACTTAATTATGTGAGCCATAGCTGTCCTGGCCGTGGGTGGCAAAGGCGACGGCTATGGTGAAGCATACATGGGTGCACGCCAGAGTGAGTTGGCCGTCCATGTAGGTTCTTGAGAGGTTGCTACACCACTAACCTCCACGGTGGCTCGGACACCCTCTTGCTTTTCCATGATGAACAGCTTCTCATGGAGGTAACGGATCTCTTCCATAGCATCAGCATAGCGATTCCCCGAATTAATCAATACTTCCTGAGATCTGTCAATGGCACGAGAACTGACTTGAGCTTCATCCTGCGGTCTTAAGATCTCCCTTGTCCCCTTCTTGCGTTGCGGGTGTAGTTCAAAACTAGTACCTTCACTCTGCTCCAGATTGATGTGGCACAATCTAGTAAGTGCATCCTAAGCGACATCATCAATAGCTTGCTCCCTGGTGGCTCTCCATGTGGATGCAAAGTGTTGGGTGACCACCTCATCTTTGGCAAGAACTGTAACTTGAGCCCTCAATTCTTCACGTCCATGGCGAGGAATCCTCTTGACATAGTACTTCGGGTGCATCTTGCATAGATCAAGAAACACCTTCAATTGCCTAGCTGCAAATCCTCCATCAGTGCCATCAAAACAAAATTCTTGGGCTTCACGGTAAACTATGCATTTGTCCTCCTTACTGGCTTCACTAGGCTGCATGCATTCCTTTGAGCTTCAGGTACCTCCTCTTGTGGTTCCTCCTCATCTTGGGCTTCATCTTCACTCTCCTCATGTGTATCACCCTCCTCTTCTTCACTATCATAGCATTCCACCATTTCAGGATCTTCCTCTTCCTCATCATCCCCATAAGACTCCACCATTTCAGGATCTTCTTCCGTCGTGTTGGAGTGTTCATGCTCAACTTCCTTTGTAGAAGAATTCACTTCCTCCTCCTCTTGGGCTGGTTCCATTGTTGGCTCCTTGCGAGGCCTAAGCTTGCTTCCAAGTGGTGGCAAATGAGCTCTCTTGCGGGCTGTCATCTTGGTGTGAGCCATCTACAAGAAAACATGAGAAAAATAGAGGAAAACACAAATATCAGTTCTGAAATTGCAGCAGCCATAAATTTAGATGAGAGGATGTACATTTGCTCAAAAAGATGCAAAATAGCAAAAATTGCAGCAGTAGCAAAAACACAGTTTTTCCCCACATTATATAGATAGTGGGAGGCAAAATAGTGCAAAATAGGCTAATTTTGAATAGGAAAGAAGTCTTAAGTGGTTTGTTGTGTCCATTCTAACTAGGCATGCGTCCAACGGTCAAACACAACTCTGATACCAAATTGTGACACCTGGTTCCGAATGAGCCAAGAGTAAAGCATATGTGTGCACAGGATGTTTAACACACATACACAAGTGATTCACAATTGATAATAGATTATAACCATGTCTCGAATAATAATACTAATAATAGTATCTTATTACAAACCAAATAGTCTCGATTACAAGCTCTAAAGAAACTGCAGCGGAAAAACTAAACACTAAAGACTTTAACTCCACGGGCAAGTTTGACGGTAACACGTGCGCCTAATACTCCTCAAAATCCTCCTAGTACTCCAATTGGTTGCCTGCGTCTGGATTTGGTGCGGGGATAGCAAGGGTGAGCACATGTCATACTCAGCAAGTGCGGGAAAGTATGACATGTAGCTTTAACAAAGGATGACAATAATATAGGCTGATTGCATAAAAGTACATTCAAAACAGTTGAAAATGCAATTATATCATCATTAGGTGAGGTCCTTCCCAAATAACCCAAATAATCATCAAATCCAACTTAAATAACTAACTTCAGCAATAATAGTCCATAATCAACTCATAACCGTCTCACATTTCCTTAGGTGTGTGGCCAAGAGATCACAAAATAGCCTTTACAAAGTGGTTACTAGCCTATTTAGACGCCACTGAGGTTTCACTGGTGGTGATGTCTCCAACTGAGCACATCCAACCAAGGGCCCCCTCTTGAGTCATTCGGATCCCAAGGTAGTCCCACCATCAACTACAAACCCATTCCGACTACCCCTTCCCCGAGCATTCTTAATGGTCCAAACAACACTCGCAATTCATAATTAATCGGCTAAGCCACACCCATACTTAGCCTTGTGGTGGCACTATAAATACTGGATGGTCGCTCCACAAACCGGTCCTTAGATCTAAAGCAGGCAAACCCACCGAAACAGTCCAACCCATTCCACATAACCGATTTGCTTAGATCCCTAGGCACCATGTTGCTAAAGGGTCATTATTACCAATTCTCATCATTCACATGTTCAAAGGGTCATTATTACCAATTCTCATCATTCACATGTTCTGCAGTTCACAATTAAGCCATTTGATTGTTTCCCAAACCCAATTTAGTATTGCGGAGTAAAAAGTGCAAAATACCCTTCCCAAATCTCTACATAGTGTTCAAGCGACAAGGGTGGTCATACAAAACTAGTAAACTCCTACAATTGGGTTTTTCCATCATATTGACACAAGCATGCAATTTTTTGCAAACAAAACCTTTAAAACAGGATCAATATGGTCAAGGACACTTGTCTTGCTCTTGAGCTTAGTTTGGATCAAAGGCTAGTTCTGGTTCTGTAGGTCCTCAAAAGCACTCTCTATGGCAAATCCTTCTATTCTGAGTGACAAACATGCAAAACACACAATTCAATCAATTAGTGCTCATATAGTACTCAATATGCCATGATATGCATGATTAATGCAATTGTGAGGTAAAACTTGTTAATGAGTTGCTAATAAGGTTTACTAACTAGTTACAATAGTTTACAACAAGCTTGGACATATTTGGAGTTGATTCGAGTCAGTTTGGAATTAATTCCGCACAGTTCAGATTCAGAGGCCGGACTAGTCCATTTTTGGGGCTGGACTAGTCCGCCCTGGACGGAATTGGATTTTACGGTTTTCTTGATCTGCCACAATTGGGGTTGAATTTTCGTAGAAACTTGGATGTAGAGGGTATACCACGTGTTTAGAGATCCAAAGATCAAGGTTTTGACGTGAGACTTTGGGTCTTGGAAATTAGGGCTTGACGGAGATGAGTTGATGAAGAACCTGAATGAAGAACGCCAATCATCAAAGAATTGATGAAGATTGATCTTGATTAGCCGTTCTTCGAGTTCCTCTCTTTCTCCTTGCTTCTGGACTTGATCGTGACGACGACACAATGCAAAAGTGGCAGCACGGGTTTTGAATTGGGGTGGGGAGGTGTGGGGTATTGGGTTGTTTATATAGAGGTGGAGGATTAGGGTTTTGGGGTGAATTGCAAGTGGAATTCGGTGGGGGACGTGTAAGGGCCGAGGTGGCATCCACTTGGGCTTCTCTGAGGTTGGACACAAAGTTTTTGGGCCCAAATTAGGCAATTACCCAAAAACAATTCGTGGAGAAATAAATGAATCCGAGTTGAATTCCGAAGGCCGGACTAGTCCGCAATGGGGACTGGACAACTCCGCCTGGTAACAGAGGAAAAAGCGGACTAGTCCAGTGTAAAAGGCCAGAAAAGTCCGAGGTTCAAAGAAAAAGGATTTCCGAACTGAAATTCTGGATACGATCGCACTAATCCACTCGAAATCGGACAAGTCCGTACAACATCAGAGCCATCAACGGACTAGTTCGCACATTGCGCCAGACAAGTTCGGACCCTGAAGAAACTGAATTTTCTGAATCAGAAGGGCAATACTGGACTAGTCTGGTACAGAGGCTGGATAAGTCCGTACTCTGACAGACTCAAATTTCTAGATTAAACCTAAATTCATTTTAATCTTGTTCCTTTTTAGATGGCTTACTATTAAACATGTATGAGGATGTATGCAATGCATTATGCATGGAAATGAGGGTGTTACAGAAAGTGTATTACATGATGAAGACTGGCTAGAGCTAGGAATGTCACATTGTGAAACAAATGCAAGATACTTGTTTGGGTTTTTATGTGATATTATGTCAAGATCATCTGTTTTTAACTTAGAATACAACACAAAATGTACTCATGACAACAGATTCACGTATAGATGTAACTTTCATCTCCCAAATTGACATGTCTAATGCACCTAACAATTGCCTAGCATTCTAATCCTCTATAGAGTTAACATTAACACTACACATGTTGCCAATAATTTTATTTAAGCGAGCAAAAAAGTTATCATTCGACTTAATGGGTTGTAACTCAAAACACATGTACTCTTCCTTGTACATATCTTAATGTAGCAGTTTGGTTGTGCTGGAGCCTTCGTGATAGTCGCATAGTGCTTTACGCACATCGTACGTAGATCGGAGGTGTGCAACACTATCAACGTCGCCTTGTCCTTGAGTGATCAAGTATGCCTTGTTATTATTGTTGACGTCTTTCATGTTTGCAACAATTACTTGATCGTATGGTGGCACGTTGAAGGATTTGTAGACTTTTTCCCATATGGTAAAGCCTTGTGCCTGTATGTATTCCTCCATACGAGCCTTCCAAACCTTTAAAATAATGTCGTTGAACACATAGGATTTTTTGGAGTATTTCTCCATAGTTGATTAGCAAAAAAACATGCGAATAATATAGATCAGAGCATCATGCCTTTGATATCATATGTAGAATCGAATTGCATGTGAAAGCTACCATAGGGGGTGAATGGTAGATTAACAACTTTTATGCGGAAAATTTTTATGCCAAAAAACAATGTTATGGAGAAACTCGTTGTGAAATTGTGTTCAACGTGTTCAACCATGAGCAAATCAGTAGAGATTGTATCGAAGCAAGTCATGAACACGAGAAACAAAGGTCAATATGTTATACTCAAATGAAAAACAGATATGCTAACTTGCAAATAAACACATGTACTGTGAGAACCGCAACTCCAACGATCATGAAATCTTCAAGATGATAGAAAATTGATTTTTGAAGTAACGACAAAAATAATCACATCGACTGGATTAGTAAATCATGAGCTATGATAAAAAAAACTGAAGAAATGTCAATATGCACAAAAATTCAATGAGAAAAACTTGAAAAAACAAGAAGGACGATCAAGACTCAAAAGCTTTGCACAAAATACGAATTTTATTCATCAAAGCATAGGAGAGGTAGCAGCTTTTAATGATCACCACAAATCCCTAACCCCCTTGCTTATATAGACTTGGTTTCAACAAATTGTATTAGTCCTAGGACCCCCTAACAAACTAGGACTCAATACAAACTTTCCAAACTACTTAGGACACTTTTATATGCAGATAGAAGCAATCCTAAACCTTCCAAACACCTTAGGAATGTACCGAATATAACTAAAATAACTCTACTTCATGTCTCACATGAAATCAAATGATAACCAACTCAAATCTTTCCATAAACATACCACAACCGCCTAAGCTTCACCCTGAGCACACAAACTAGTCGGTTGACCTTTCCTGCCATATATTCACATCCAAATCTCTTCACCATGTCTTGAAACAATGTTTCCAAGTCCATGCACGCCTTTCACATATGCACACACTTTCAAAAACATCTATGATACCTTTGTCATATGCATTGTTCTTGATTCAAACATACTATGTGACCTCTTAAATCGCCTGAACCACAATTCCTCACGAATTTGGATGTTGAACCACAATTTATCGCTAAGTTTAGTTCAAGGATCACCACCACCATCCATGTCTTAAAATTAAGCAATACCTGCACATGAATAGACAACCAATCTTTGCGAGCCCAAGTCCTCGACTTGTCTCAAGTTAGTCTGATAACTGCAATATCTTATGTGAGCACCTCACATAAACATGTTGTACAACTTAAAAAAATATTATCCACTATAACCACCAAAAATCATCAAAAAATTGGCATAAAAATACTAAGCAAATTTTCCCATAAAGTCAAAAAAACCGCACAAGTGAAAAACAGAGCTGTTGAGACAAACTGCACATTTATTAAACCTTGTGTTCAGTTCGGATAGTCTGAACTGCCGTTGCGTAGTACAACCCAATCAATCCGGACAGTCCGACTTGAGCATCTCAAGTACACTCAAAACTTTAGATGAAGGTTCTCTATTTTATCCCGTTTGCTAATGTATTCAACACACTTTGGTCTTGCATGTAAACATTACAAAACTTTGTAGGGTGCTAAATAAAATATGAGGAACATGCTAGTGACCTTAAAACTTGATTTTGACAATGTTGAGTTTGAATTTAAATTTAACTTTGGATTTTCACCATTATGCATTTGCCATAAATATCATCTACATTTTTCAAAAATTAGAAGTAACACTTAATCAAATATGAGAAACATGATGGTGTCATAAAATCTTGGTTTTTTCCTATATTTTATTTGCAAATATAATTTTTTAATTCAACTTTTTATGTAGTGACTTAAAATACATTCCATTTATACCTTTGATTTGAATACCTAAATGTTGGATTTTACACAATGTCGTTTTTTCAGGTGTTGAGAATGCTAGGAAATTGTTGAGTGCATTAGACATGTCAATTTGGGAGATGGAGACCATATTTATATGTGAATCTACTATCATGAGTAGACTCACTTGTGAGTGTTGAATTCTAAGTTAAAAACTCATGATCTTGACATAATATCACGTACAAACCCCATCATGTCTCTTGCATTTTTTTTTCACAATGTGACATGCCAAGTTCTAGCCAATCTTCATCATGTGGTACACTTGCTTCGCTGTCCTCTCTTTTCCTTGAACAGACTGAGGAGTTTTCAGAAAAGGAGCTAGCACTTCTCTCACATCGGTTATCAAAAGCATTGCAAAATGCAAGAACTAGGAGGAGAAGGAGTGGAGGCCCACTTTTAATGCGGTGCGTCAAGACACCTTTGTACAAATTGCCCTAACCTTCCAGGTTCTACTCCCTCTAATGAAAAGAAAACAAGTTTCAAGCCCTCTTTCTCCAACAACAACAAGAAAAAGAAGGGAGTTGTGAGAAACAATGTAGTGCAACATGTTCTCTCGGCACTTGAGCAGGGTAACATCAGGGATATAGAAATTGAGAGTAATGAAGATGAAAACACTTTGCCCAAGAACAACAGCAAGAATCAAACTTTGGGGAGTTTGTGTCTCATGGCAAGCAACTCGAACTCAAGCATGGAGGAGGCTCAACTGAACTACGACAGTGACATGGTAAATCCCTCATACGAATGCCTTTATATTTCTGTTTGTCATCCTGACACTTCACTTGAGAAGAAGGACAAGAAACTTAAAAAGTTGAATGACTAGAATCTGAGTTGATCGGTTAAAAAGTTTAATTCCTAGTGATGATGCTTGTTCTTCTTGTGGGCTAAATTATGAACAATTGTCTTCTCTAAAAGAAGTGCATACCTCCACACTTTCTAAGCTTGAATTTAGGATAGAAAATAATAGAAAGCTTGATGTCATTGAAATGAAAAATATGATTGATGCTAGCTGTTCTACCGAAGTTTCTTAGGAATGGCTGGATATTATCACCGTTTCATCAAGGACTTCTCCAATATAGAGAAGCCCATGACTGAACTACTAATGAAGGAGAAACCACTCAAATGGACTCAGGCTTGTCAGGACAACTTTGAGGAGCTAAAGAAGAGATTAACCACCGCACCGGTATTAATACTGTCAGACATGAGCAAGAGCTTTGATATTTATTATGATGCATTGAGGCCGGGACTTGATTGTGTATTGATGCAAGAAGGCCGAGTAGTAGCTTATGTATATAGGCAATTGAAGAAACATGAGCTGAATTACGTTGTGGCAATAAACTATCACCTAGGAAAGGCCAATGTAGTGGCGAATGCTTTGAGTAGAAAAGGAGCAAGCCACCAACTCACTGTTCAGGAGTTACCACCCGAGCTATGTAAGGAGTTTGAACAATTGCATCTCGGGCTTTGTGAATGAAATAGGAGCAATAGAAGTAAACCCAACACTAGAACGGGAAATACGAGAGGGTCAAACAGCAGATGAGGAAATCCAAGAGATCAAGGAAAGAATCCAAGAGGAGAGAGAATGGAGGTTTGACTAAGATGACAATGGCACGCATGTCTTGGGAAACGAATTTTCGTGCCTCTTGTGAAGCATATCCGCGAGATGATATTGAAGGAGGCACATGACTCGCCTTATTCCATTCATCCGGGTTGTACAAAAATGTACAAGGACTTGAAGACGTGCTACTGGTGCGATGGAATGAAGAATGACAAAGCTGAATATGTTACATTATGTGATGTATGCCAACGAGTGAAGGTTGAACATCAAAGGCCAGCTGGACTATTGCAGCCATTGAAGATTCTATAATAGAAATGGAAAGAAGTTGGTATGGACTTTATAGTTGGTTTACTGCGCATCCCATCATGATATGACTCAATATGGGTTATTGTGGATTGGTTGACCAAGTCTGCACATTTTATCCCTATCAAAACTACTTATAGCAGTGCAAAGCTAGCAGAACTGTATATGGGGAGAATAGTGTGTTTACACGTGAAAATAGTATCCGGGTTTTGGCAGAAATTGCACGAGTCTACGGGAACTCAGCTGAGTTTTAGCTCGGCAGATCATCCTCAAACGGATTGGCAAACCAAAAGGACAAGTTGGATATTGGAAGACATGCTAAAGATGTGTGCACTAAAGTATGGGGACAATTTGGATAAAAGTCTGTCGTCTGCTAAATTCTCCAACAATAACAGCTACCAAGCAAGTCTTAAGATGTCATCATATGAGGCACTGTATGAAACGAGATGTATCGGAGCACCCTTGTTTTGGAATGAGACAGGAGAAACCCAAACATTTTGGCAAGATGTGATACAGGACGCTGAAAACCAAGTTCAGATAATCTGTGAAAACTTGAAGGCTGCTCAGTTGCGTGAAAAGGGCTATGAGGATA
This sequence comes from Tuctoria greenei, assembly GCA_036927565.1. Classification (NCBI taxonomy): domain Eukaryota; kingdom Viridiplantae; phylum Streptophyta; class Magnoliopsida; order Poales; family Poaceae; genus Tuctoria; species Tuctoria greenei. The sequence goes on along the minus strand of JAYESD010000002.1, from coordinate 162,406,347 downwards.
ATCGGCGAAGAGACTTAGCTTTTGAAGTGGGAGACTTCGTGTACCTCAAAGTGTCGCCTATGCGAGGTCGTAAGCGATTCAATGTAAAAAGCAAGTTGGTACCTCGCTACATCGGACCATTCAAGATTTTTGACAAACGAGGAGAAGTGGCATATCAGTTGGAGATGCCAGCACATCTTTCTGATGTTCACAATGTATTTCATATTTCTCAACTCAAGAAGTACTTAGGGGCGCCGGAAGAAGAAGTACCAATAGATGAATTGGAGCTTGAGGAGGATTTGACTTATTGTAACACCCTCATTTTTAGTATCATGCATTGCATACATTTTCATGCATAAATCATTAGTAGAGCAAAAGAGGACAAAAATAAATGAATGTATTAAAAAAAGAATAGGGATTAGTAAGTAATAAAGAAAGGAAAATAGGAGGAAAGGAAACACACATATATATAAGAGTATGTATAATATAGAAAAAAATAAAATAATATATATAATATAAAAGAAATAAATAGAAAAAGAAAAAAGAAAAAAAACCGCCGGCCAGCACCCGACTCGGACTCGAGTCCGAGCAGGACTCTTCTGCGCGCGCGCCTAAGTCGTGGGCGCTCGGGACTCCCGATGGCTGGGTATCGACTATCGAGTCCCATCGGGACTTAGTCCCATGGCTTGCCGCCGACTATATAAAGGCGCCAGGCCTCGGTACTGCATGCCCTTGCCCACGTAAAGTTTAGCTCTGCACGTTCCTGAGTTGCTGCCACGGTAGAAAAAAAAAAAGAGAAAACCCTAGCCCCCAAGGGAGGAAGGAAGGAGCCACGATAGGGAGAAGGGAGAAGAAGGAAAAAGGGAAGGAAGGAGCCGTCGTCTCTTTGTTGGAGGATCACTGCGTCGTCTACTTCGTCTACACTACGCCTCCGTCCCGCGACCCTCGAAACCACTGCACCTACGGTAGGATACGTTTTCCGAGACAAATTTTAATGACGTAATAGATCTAATACACGGAATTAAATCGTAGTTGCATCTATTTTATTGCAGCAGCAAACAATCATCGCAAAAACCCTCGTAAACTCACATGAACACATATGAACTAGTTGTATCTAATTAATAAACAGCCATAGATAATTAATTATCGAACTTTGCATGCATTCATGTCATTGCGTATTGATTAATATGTGTGTATTGTATTGATTCGCATGTGCTTTCTTGTATGTGTGTGATCGCAAGTAGAGGGACGTGCTCCAGAGGCTATGTACGAGGATTTTCAGAACCAAGACTTTGAAGCGATTGAGCAACTCAACCCGTCAAAGCAAGGCAAGTGTCCTTGACCATATTAAACCTATGTTTTTAAATGTTTTGCTTGCAAAACTGTATGCTTGTGTCAATATGATGGGAAGCCCATACGTAGGAGTTTACTAATGTTGTATGCCACCCCTTGTCGCTGGGATATACATGATAAGTCGGATATGGGCATTTTTTCTCTTTTGCACCACATCGCTACACGGTATGGGTAACTTAAATAATATGCTTGACAACTTTAATTATGAGAATATGGGATGATAATGGGATGATGTTTAATTTAACAACATGGAACATAGGTGATCTAGACAAGCATGGTATTGTGAAATAGGTTGGATGGTATGGTGGTTTCACTTGCCTTAGATATAAGGATCGGTTCATGCGAGAATATGTCAGGACAACAGTGCCACCGTAGGGCCAAGTATGAGTGCGACTTAGCCAATTAATTAGGTGTATTGCCAGCATTGTTTGGATCATTTGGGGAGCGGGGAATGGGAGCCAATTGGGTTTGCATGAGTGCCAGGACTACCCTGGGATCCGAACGGCATAAGAGGGGGCCCTTGGATGGACGTGCTCAGTTGTGAGACATCACCTCTGGTGAAATCTTAGTGGGTCTGCACATGTTGGTAGTCCCTTTTGTGAGACCTATGTATGCTGAATACATTGGCTTTGATGATAAAAGTTTTGAATACTACCAAAGCACCTTTTAACAAGGTTCTACTCTAGGTCCAAGCTCCAGCAAAGTCCGACGAGAGGTCTGCCTTGTTTTGGGTAGCTCCGACAAGGTCCGACGTAAGGTCTGGCTTGCTTTGTTTAGTTTTGACATGTTTTTGGGTAGCTCCAGTGAGTTTTGTCTTTAGCTCCGACATATCTTTGATAGCTTCGGCATGTCTTTGTTAAGCTCTGACTTGGTTTTTCTAGCTCCGACTTTTGGGTTGACTAGTTCCGACTAGTTTTGGTAAGCTCCAGCAGATGCTAGTTCTCCTAACTTTGTGAAGCTCCTATCGGTTGTATTTCGACTGACTTTGTTTTAGCTCCCGTTAGCTTTTGCAAGTTTTGGAACTTGATTTTATTGTTTCTCTAAATTGTTCTGAACTTGTTTTACATTCTGAAATGTTGCTTAGTATTCATTTACTAAGTTTTTGTTGTGTTTGGGTGGTTATGGCTGATATCATCTTGCTATGGTTTGCAACATGCTTATGTGAGGTGCTCACGTAAGGTGTTGTGGTTTCAGAACTAATGAGAGTTGAGTCGAGGACTTGTGCTCGGAAGTATTGGTTGTTTGTTCATGGGCAGGTTTTGCTTGAGTTCAAGATACAACTAGTGACGGGATCCATTGGACTAGTCTCAGGGAGGAGATGAGGTTCCAACAATCAAGTTCGGGAGGAACTTCTGTTGAGCGGATCAGGAAGTCATGCAGGGTGATCGAATCAAGAGCGGTGCATATGAAGGAAACTGGATGTCATAAAAAGGTGTTCGTACGTATGCATGTGATGCATTACGTGCCAACATGGTTCTGAAGACAATATTATGGAAGCAAAGATCTGGTTGGAAGGATTGGATTGTATCGGATGATGACTTTGACTGCGGCGGAGTCGGTTATAGATCGTATATGGAAAGTATCGAGTTGGTTATGATAGTTTTCGTGTGGGACATGAAGTTAGATTGTTTTAGGAATGTGGAATACATTCCTGAGATTGTTAGGAAGTCTTGAGATTGTTTCTATCTGCGAATAGGAAGATCTGGAGCAGTTATAGTTAGTTACGATTCGTGATCAGAGTAGGATTACAATCCTAGTTTGAGTTGAGTTGGCCTTCGGGCTGGTTATAAAAGCAAGGGAAGCCAGAGCTTGTGACACACGACTTTTGGGCTATTCCTCTTGTGTTTTGATCAATAAAATTCATAGCTGAAGGAACTTTTGTGCCTTGTTCGTCCAACTTGTTTCCGTCAAGTTTTTCTTGTCGAGTTTCTGCAGAGCACTACCTTTCTTTGGTGGTTTTATCATAGCTCTGGTTTTACAGATCCAATTGATGTGATTCGTTTTTATTTGTCTTTACAACTTGATTTTCTATCATCTGTAAAAATTTCACGGTCATTGGATTTGTGGTTTTGGATTTACACGAGTTTCTTTGCAGTATTGTAGAATTGTTTTTTTACTCAGTAGAACACATTTACCTTTATTCGATCTTTCGATCGTAACTTGAGTTTTTCTTGACAGATTTCCGTGATTCTTATTGTCGTGTCTTCATGACTTGATTATCTACAATGTATACTACTTTTGTTATGGTTGAAAACATTTAGATTAGTCACACACAAGATTTCTTTAACATGTCGTTTTTCTGTCGAGGGGTTTTCTTTGCTTCCGCTGAAAAAGTTTAAATCTACCATTCACCACCCTCTAGTAGATTTTCACATGCTCTTCGATCCTACAATTGGTATCAGAGCCACAATGCTCTAATCTCTTTGATTTGCACGTGTTTTGACTAATAATCATGGAAAAATACTCAATCAAACCTTGTGTGTTTAGTGGTATTGATTTTCAGGTTTGGAAGGCACGCATGGAGGCTTTCATCCAGGCGCAAGGCTTTGTGATATGGGAAAAGGTATACAAACCTTATGAAGTGCCACCAAATGATCAAGTTATGGCTACAAATCTACGGGGTGTTGACAACAACAAACCCCACAAATTGATAATTCAAAGACTCACTCAAAGCAACTTTAATCGTGTAGCGCACCTCCGATCAGCATACAATGTTTGGAGAGCTCTTTGTGATTATCACGAAGGCTCCAACACAATCAAGGAGGTAAAACAAGATATGCTCAAAAAGGAATACGTGTGCTTCGAGATGCAACCTGGTGAGTCCATCGATCAACTTTTTTGCGCGATTTAATAAACTTCTCAGTAATCTACATAGTGTCAACGTAAACTTTTTCTGATGCTGAGAATGCTAGGCAACTCTTAGTGCATTAGACATGACAATATGAGAGATGAAAGTAACATCCATTCGCGAATCAACTATCATGAGTACTCTTACTTTAGATGTGCTTTACTCTAAACTAAAAACTCATGAAATAGACATTTTATCACGAAAGAATCCAAATAAGTCTATTGCATTCGTTTCACAATGTGATATGCCTAGCTCTGGCCAATCATCATCTTGCAATACTCTTGCTCTGCTGTCTTCACTAACCCTGGGACAGATTGAAGAGTTTTCAGAAGAGGAGCTAGCACTCATCTCTACTCGGTTCTCAAAAGCATTACAAAATGTGAGAACTAGAAGGAGAGAAAGCTCTGGATTTCAACAATGATTTGAATGTGGTAAGACATGACACTTTTGTACAGAATGCCCTAACCTTTTAGGTCCTACTACCCGTGAAGAGAAGCAGAACAAGGTCAAGACCACCCTTGGAAACTCCAACAAGAAAAAGAAGGGTTTCATAGGACGCAAGATGATAAACATCTTCATCATCGCACTTCAAGAGCTCAGTTCAAGTGATGTAGACATTGGAAGTGATGGAGATGATGACGATCTGGCCAACTTATGCTTCATGGCGGGCAAAACAAGGTCAAGATCAAGTCAGGAGGATGCAGAACACAACAGTGATGAAGATGAGGTATGTTCTACCTATAATGAAATGTGTGATGCAATTTCTCATGCAACTATTATTGTCAAGAAAAAGGACAAAAAGCTTAGGGATAATGCTACTAAAATTGAATCACTAGAATATGAAATCAACTATTTAAAAACTTTGATTCCTAGTGATGATGCATGTCCCTCATGTGACTTAATCTATGAACAATTGTCCACATTAAGAAGTGCGCACTCCTCCACTCTAGATAGACTTGATGAAGAAATTGAAATGAACAAAAAGCTGATTTTAATGTTAAAAACTTAAAAGATGCTTCTTGTTCTATAGATGATCTGCATTGTTCTGCATGTGACAATCTTGACAAGAAACTAAAAGATGCAATGAATGAAATTTCCATTCTGAACAATGCTTTACGTTCTCATGAAGTTAAATATTGTTCCAATTGCAAACTAAAAGTAAAAACTTCATGTCAAAACTTCCTAGTTTTATCTAAAGAACTTGACAATAAAAATAAGATACTAGAGTGGTTCTACAATTGGAACAAGAATCTAAATGTGCTGTTAAATTCTTCTAAACCTTGCAATGATAAAACTAGTTTAGGTTTTGATTCCCATGCTTATTCTAAAACACATCCACCTCACGTTGTAAGATCATTTGGAAGAGGTTTAATCAAAAATGTCCCTAAACAAAAGGACGTGATTTTTAAAACTGCAAGAGTGCTTTCTAGTTCTATTTCTAATATTGGATGCTCATCTAGACATGATTTCAAAATGAAATTTCATTGTACTTATTGTGATAAAGATGGTCATGTAGTAGATTTCTGTTATAGACTACCTAAACAAATTTAAAAGGATATAATGTCTGCTAGATCTCATAACTTTCATGCTAAATCTGCGATGCATGCTAAACCTAAAATTAGAAACATGCAACCTGCTTTAATGAGCCAAAAACTTGAAAAAGTAGCTTCCGAACCTTCTGGTAAGAAATCTGCAAAGGCTAGTTCTGATAGCTCTGAGAGCTCTCGAACTTTCTGTTGTTCCCTTTGAAACTTCAGTCTTTGCATCCAGAGCTTCAGCTTTCTCCTTTGGAACTACTGCTCTTAACTCCGGGCTACTGGTTTTCATGATAAACGAGTAACAACATTTACATCAGTAGTTAAGAACAGAAAACCTCAACCCTTGACTCATAAATCTGCTAGTTTGTCACAGCCTTCGCGTGTTGTTCCTACTGGATGTCGCGTGTCTAAGTATTGGATTCCCGAATGCTTATTGACTAAACCCAATATCGAGTCAATGACATATTGTCCTTCTGTGTAGGTTTCATGCTTGAGGAAGGAGAACATATGGATTGTGGATTCAGGATGCTCACGCCACATGATCGGTAACAGAGAATGGTTCTCCTCCCTCTCTTTTGTATCACGTGTAGAAAATGTTACTTTCACCAATAATTCTTCGACTCCTATTATTGCTAAAGGATCGGTTAGAGTAAATGACCACTACACTTTAAAATATGTGGCACTTGTTAAAAATTTGAAATACAACTTGCTCTCTGTTTCTCAATTGCTTGATGAAAATTTGGAAATAATTTTCTCTAAAAATTGCTGCAAAGTTGTAGATTCAAATTGTGAGCTTTTGTTTAACATGTCTCATTTTGGAAGAGTTTTTAAAGCTGATTTTGATATGTCAACTTCTGAGCATAGGTGTCTAGTTGCCAATGATTCAAAAGATTTATTTTCCTGGCATCGTAGACTTGGTCACGCAGGCTTTGATCACCTCACTCGTGTTACTGCTCTTGATCGCATACGTGGTTTGCCTAAACTCAAAGGAGATAGAGATATTGTATGCACTTCGTGTAGACATGCTAAGATGGTTGCAGGTTCACATGCTCCTCTCTCGATTACTATGACAGCTGCACCTGGTCGACTTTTGCACCTCGACACCGTTGGTCCGGCACGTGTACAATCCTTTGGAGGTAAATGGTACGTGCTTGTAATTGTTGATGACTATTCCAGATACTCTTGGGTTCATTTTATGGCATCTAAGAATGAAGCTTTTACTCATTTTAGGACTTTATTTCTTAGACTATTAATTGATCACCTAGGATCATTAAAAGCAATCAGAAGTGATAATGGAACTGAATTTAAAAATCAACCATTCGATCATTTTTGTACTGAAGATGGAATTGAACATCAATTTTCTTCACTATATGTTCCTCAACAAAACGGTGTCGTAGAAAGGAAAAACAGAACCTTAGTTGAGATGGCTAGGACCATGCTTGATGAATATCAAACTGGCAGATGCAATTGCAATAGCTTGTTATGTTTTAAACCATATTTTCTTGCATACTAAACTAGGTAAAACACCTTATGAACTTCGGTTTGGACATAGGCCCTGGTTTTCACACTTTAGAGTTTTTGGTTGCAAATGCTTTATTAAGACACATATAAATCTTGATAAATTTGAATCTAGATCCGAAGATAGCATGTTTCTTGGTTATCCATCTCACACTAGAGGTTACCGTGTTCTTTTATTGGAAACTAACAAAATTATAGCGACCTGTGAAGTTTCTTTTGATGAAGCTAGCCCAGGTACTAGGACCAGTACTGCAAGATCAAATACATATCCTCAGGAAGAGGGTATTTTCAAAGAAGAAGAGTCGGTGATACTGCCTGATAGTTCCAAAGCTGACACGTGTCCAGCTCCGAACTTTGAACAAGCTCCGACTACCACCTCTGCTAGTCCTGATTATCCACAAGCCACAAGCTCATCAATCTACAATGAACCTGATAAAGATGAAGCTTGTGAGACATTGTTCCTCTACAGATTTACAAGAATCATCCCCCGCAACAGATAAATAGAAGCTTGCATGAACGAGTTACAAGATCCCAATTCTCATGCTCATTCTGCTTTTGTTGCTGCTTTTGAACCCAAGGATATATCACAAGCCCTCACTAATGAATCTTGGATTATTGCCATGCAAGAAGAGTTAGAAAACTTTGAAAGAAATAATGTTTGGAAACTTGTACCTCCACCTCATAACAACACCTTAATCGGAACTAAATAGGTTTTTAAAAACAAACAAAGTGAGGATGGTGTAGTAATTAGGAATAAAGCTAGATTGGCTGCTCAAGGTTTCATGCAAATTGAAGATTTTCGAAGAAACTTTGGCTTCTGTTGCTAGATTAGAAGCCATAAGAATTTTATTAGCCTTTGTGGCATCAAAAGGTTTCAAGTTATATCAAATGAATGTAAAAAGTGCTTTTCTTAATAGCTACATATATGAGGAGGTTTATGTTAAGCAACCGCCTAGTTTTGAAAATCCAGAATTTCCTAATCATGTTTCTAAACTAACTAAGGCCCTTTATGGTCTAAAACAAGCTCCTAGAGTATGGTATGATAGGTTAAAAACTTTCTTAATTGAAAAAGGTTTTACCATGGGCAAGGTAGATAAAACTCTTTTTGTACTTAGGCATGGCAATGACTCACTATTCGTTCAAGTGTATGTGGATGATATTATCTTTGGTTGTGCTTCTCATGATCTTGTGTCCAAGTTTTCAGCGATGATGAGTTCATAATTTGAAATGAGTATGATGGCTTAACTCACCTACTTCTTGGGGCTGCAAATTAAGCAAAGTATACAAGAGACCTTCTTAAGCATTTTAACATGGTCAAAAGCAAGCCTCTTTGGACACCAATGGGTACAACAACGACACTTGAACTTGATGAAGATGGTGAACCCGTGGATCAAAAGGAATATAGAAGCATGATTGGATCACTTTTATACCTCACGACATCAAGACCGAACATACAATTAAGCATATGTCTTTGTGCACGGTTTCAATCTTCACCACGTGCTTCACATCGTCAAGCCGTCAAAAGGATTCTCAGGTACTTACATGGAACTCAACAATTTGGCATTTTTCTTCTGTCTTCCTCAACTGTTTCATTGAGAGCTTTTCCGATGCTGATTTTGGGGGTTGTATTATTGATAGGAAAAGTACTTTGGGTGCTTGTCATTTTCTTGGTAATTCACTTTTTGCTTGGTCCTCTAGAAAACAAAGTTCAGTTGCACAATCCACAGCCGAATATGAATACGTAGCTGCTGCTAGCGCTTGTTCACAAATTCTTTGGATTGTTCAAACACTTAAGGACTATGGGGTTCATCTAGATAGTGTTCCACTCTTTTGTGATAACACTAGTGCCATTTGCATTGCTAAAAACCCCGTGCAACATTCGAGAACAAAGCACATTGACATTAGGTATCACTTTCTCCGTGATAATGTTGAAAAAGGAAACATTGTGCTTCACCATGTAGATACCGAACAACAATTGGCTGACAATTTTACAAAACCTTTGGATTTCACTCGTTTTTGTTTCATTCATAGTGAAATAGGGGTTATGCATCCCCATGGCTTAAATTGAGAAGGAGTTTTGAAACTTGGGAAGTATATGTGTGAATCCAAAATTAAAATAATATGAGAATAATATTTCATACATATATGACTTTGTGATTCCTTTTTCATGCTAAAAGTTCTTACTACATTACTCTTGTTTTACATTTTGTAGTTTTTGCCATGACTAGTAATTGGAATAATTACTTACACTAAATATGGTCATGATCGAACTTTCTTGCTATTTTGAACTCGTTGCATGCTCACAAGTGCTTTTAATCATAAAGAATTAACCAAGTAATCAACTCACTTGTTAAGATATTTATGGTCAAATATAAATTGAGAAAAGATCAAGACAATATGCATGCATCGCACTTCTTCTTTTGAGATGGCTTATCATTGCACCCTGATATGAACTTGGAAGAAATTGTGTATGACTAAAACCATGTCCTTAAGCTTCTAGTTGTCAAATGACATAGGCTTGGCTTGGTTGGTTAGAATAAGGCAGATGTGCATATAATATCTTGCAAATGTTATGTGATCAAAATTTGTGCTTTAAATGGTGATCAAAATTGCAACGACAAGTGTTATGCTTTCAGGTCTTGAAATAGTTAATTTTGTGAGATCATGACTTGCTTAAATTGAAAATCACATTTGATTTCTAGCTTGGCTTACACTACTTTATGTATCTCATTGTTATAGTGTAAGTTACTTGATAGTATGATTTGGAGGAGCTTTGTTTTATATGTATATGTTCTAATGTGCTCATAACAATTGAAATTTCTCTTTTGAACCTTGTTGAATACATTGTCAAAGGGGAAAAATTGATCACACATTGCACATATTCAAGTGGTGGGGGAGAAATTGTTTTCAATACTTTTCATGTGAATAAGCCAATATTCAGATTTTAAGTGGTGTTGCCAATGCATTCATCAAGGGGGAGATTGTGAGACCTATGTGTGCTGAATACATTGGCTTTGACGATAAAAGTTTTTAATACTACCAAAGCACCTTTTAACAAGGTCTGACTCTAGGTCCGAGCTCCAGCAAGGTCCGATGATAGGTCCGGCTTGTTTTGGGTAGCTCCGGCAAGGTCTGACGTCAGGTCCAACTTGCTTTGTTTAGGTCCGACATGTTTTGGGTAGCTCCGGTGAGTTTTGTCTTTAGCTCTAACATATCTTTGATAGCTCTGGCTTATCTTTGTTAAGCTCTGACTTTCTTTTTCTAGCTCTGGCTTTTGGGTTGACTAGTTCCAACTAGTTTTGGTAAGCTCCAGTGTATGCTAGTTCTGCTAACTTTGGGAAGCTCCTATTGGTTGTATTTCGACTGACTTTGTTTTAGCTCCTGTTAGCTTTTACAAGTTTTGGAACTTGATTTTATTGTTTCTCTGAATTGTTCCGAACTTGTTTTACATTCTGAAATGTTGCTTAGTATTCATTTACTAAGTTTTTGGTGTGTTTTGGTGGTTATGGCTGATATCATCTTGCTATGGTTTGCAACCTACTTATGTGAGGTGCTCACGTAAGATGTTGTGGTTTCGAAACTAATGAGAGTCAAGTCGAGGACTTGTGCTCGGAAATATAGGTTGTTTGTTCATGTGCAGGTGTTGCTTGAGTTCAAGACACGCTCAGGGAGGAGATGAGGTTCCAACAATCAAGTTCGGGAGGGACTGTGGTTGAGCTAATCAGGAAGTCATGCAGGGTGATTGAATCAAGGGCAGTGCATATGAAGGAAACTGGATTCGAAATAAGGTGTTCATATGTTGCATGTGATGCATGATGTGGCAACATGGTTCTGAAGACAAGATTATAGAAGGAAAGATCTGATTGGAAGGATTGGATCGTATCGGATGATGACTTCGGCTGCGGCAGAGTCGGTTACGGATCGGATATGGAAAGTATCGAGTTGGTTATGATAGTTTTTTTGTGGGACACGAGGTTAGGTTGTTTTAGGAGTGTGGAATAAGTTCCTGAGTTTGTTAGGAAGTATTGAGATTGTTTCTACCTGCGAATAGGAAGATCTTGAGCAGTTATGGTTAGTTGCGATTCGTGATCAGAGTAGGATTAGAGTCCTAGTTTCAGTTGAGTTGGCATTCGGGCTGGTTATAAAAGCAAGGGAAGCCAGAGGTTGTGACACACGACTTTGGGGATGTTCCTCTTGTGTTTCGATCAATAAAATTCATAGTTGAAGGAACTTTTGTGCCTTGTTCATCCAACTTGTTTTCGTCAAGTTTTTCTCGTCGAGTTTCTGCACAGCACTACCTTTCTTCGGTGGTTTTATCATAACTCGGATTTTACAGATTCAATTGACGTGATTTTTTTTGTTTTGTCTTCACAACTTGATTTTCTATCATCTGTAAAAATTTCATGGTCATTGAATTTTTGGTTTTGGATCTACACGAGTTTCTTTGTAGTACTGCAGAACTGTTTTTTTACTCAGTTGAACAGATGGACCTTTGATCGATCTTTCGATCGTAACCTGAGTTTTTCTTGACGAATTTTCGTGATTCTTGTTGTCGTGTCTTTGTGACTTGATTATCTACAATGTCTACTAATTTTTTCACGGTTGAATACGTTTAGATTAGTCACACATATGATTTCTTTAACAAATCATTTTTCTATCGAGGGTTTTTCGTTGTTTCCACTGAAAAAGTTTATATCTACCATTCACCCCCTCTGGTAGCTTTTCACGTGCTCTTCGATCCTACACCTTTGTAAAGGCTATTTTGTGATCTCTTGGCCACACACCGTCAGAAGTGTGTAATGTGACCGACAGGTCACGAGCGTAATGGAGGTTCTTTAGTCACCGAAAGAGGACAAAATCACGAACTTGTGGGTAAAGTGGTACAACATCTGCAGAGTATGAAAAACTATCATGATAGCTGTGTTCCCGGTTAAGAGCACCTTGATGACCTACATTATTAGAATTGGACTTGTTTTTGGGGATGGTTGGTTATGTCACATGAGTATGATCGGTTACGAGGGGATATGAAATTGGCATATAATGTTGGTATTAATTGTTGGCTCGTTATAATTATATTATGATGGTAAATGAGGATGTCATTATGTGGTATGATAATTACTTGGGTTTTGTTGGGATTTAATCACACCTAAACATTGAAAGATGCTTTTACTTGTTTGTGAACTAATTTAGCTTGCTGCAATGAACCATTTATATCTATCCTTATTTTTAGCTACATGACATACTTTCTCACACTTGCTGAGTACGACATGTACTCACCCTTGCTATTCCCGCACTAAACAGCTGCATGAGACACTGGGAGTACCCTGAGGATCACGTGGAGTACTAAGTTGCGTGCTACCATCAATTGCCTGTGGAGTGGAGTCGTGCTACTTAGTTTATTTTCTGCTGCAATAATTAGAGGCTTGTCAATCAAGAACCATTGAATTTTTGTAATAAGGTACTTAATTACTATTTGAGACATGGTGAAATTCTTAATATCATTTGTGCTTTTTCCGTGTATATGTGATGAACATATTGGGCACACATATACGCTATACTTGGTTCATATTCGGAACCGGGTATCACAAATTGGTATCAGAGCCGTGTTGACCGTAGGATGCAAAACTAGGTAGAATGGACACTGTAGAGCACATAGGAACACTCCTCTAATATGTTATTTTCGAAATTTCTTGCTGCTGTTTTGATTTTGTCGTTTCAGCCACTGTAAGGTGCTGATTGCTGCTGCGTTTTCAATGCGATTTCAGCCACGTCTTATTGCGCTTGCTGCTGTAATTACCACTCATTTTTTTCTGTAAAAGTTCGTGTTTTTGCTGCTGCTATGTGCGGGTAAACTTATTTTGCAAGCTGCTGCATTTTTACTCTCTTTTCCTTTCTTTTGGACAGCCGCAACCCTCATTTTCCTATTATTTTGGCTGCTGCAATTTTCAGATTTATATTATATTACTATGTCCTCTAATGTACTCTTGTTTTCTATAAATGCCGATCACTAGGAGTACAGCACGCATGAGGACTTGCCCGCCACCCCTTGGAAGTGCATTTAGGCCCGTCAAGAACCGCGACGATACGATTCAAGAGGAGGAGAATGTCAAGCTCGAGGTGGAGGGAGCTGATCCATGAAGCACTATGGAGGAGGATCCGGAGGAGCTTGAGACGTATGGAGAATATATGGAAGATAAACCTTATGAGGAAGAACTGCAGGAATAGGATCTGGGAGATGAATCTTATGAGAAAGAGTACTATGCACCATCCCCACTTGAGGGGGAACACAGAGAGGGACATGAAGAGGAGCCACCACTGGGTGCGAATGAGAATGGACACAACAGCCCAGGGTTGCGCCAAGTTGAGGAGTTTCAGACCACCGCAGCCGAAGGAGGACACGCGTCGCTGGAACTAATGGGATTCCTCCATTCTCGTGGCATGTATGCGGATTACTTCGTGAAGAAAGTCCCTCATCCCGGACGCGATGAATGGCATATTGAAGCTGTCATTTTCTTCACCAACAAAGTGGTCTCACGGCACTATGCTCCCACCTGGAGATCTACTCAAAAGGTTGCTACGGATGCTGCTGCATGGGAAGCGCTCACAAGTTTGTGCCATACTCTCTACTTTGAGCTTGAGGATACCACATTTGAGTTGCACCTTCAGCGGGAGAGTGGTACGGGAAAGATAATTGGACCACAAAAAGCTACAACCAAATTGCCAGCGATGGATAGGTCTCAGAAGGCACTATTGGACATGAGCAACTACTATGCAACCACACAAGGAGAGATCCACTACCTTCTCAAGGAGCTAGCTCGTTTGGATACCAGCATGGAGATGAAGGAATGTGAGGAAAGAGGAGAACCGTTGTCAGCCAAGCAAATCTGGTCACCTACATCAACATGGCGCAACCCTATCACATCCGCGCAGCCAAGGACACACCGCCTCACAATTAAGATTTAAGTCCCCTATGAGTAATTTGTAATAAGAACACTTAGATCGTATTAGTTTTAAATAGTGTGTGTGCTGAATTTTATATGGTGTTTGCTTGTGCTTGTGTGCTTGGTTGCGAGTTGTGTGACGCCTCAGTGAATGTCCACATCCGCATATAGTAGAGAGTTGTGGGATGCTTTGGCACTTGTCCACATCATCATATAGGTTTATATTAATAAAGGATTGATTAGTTTCATATACCTTGATGCATATAGTTGGGAAAGCGTTCTTGCAAAACTGAATTCTACCTCATCCTCTCCTCTCTCACAGATACCGAGGGGATATGCTACCCGAAAACAAAGGAACACTTGTGGTGCTGGAACTAGCAGAACACATGAGGGTGATGATTACAACATGGAATCTCCTCAGTACTTTAACCTTGGAGATGATGCAAGCAACCTTGAGCGCTTGATGGCTATGCACGAACTCATGCAAACCATGATGCAAACTTTGGATCAGCTGCAAGCAAACAACAACAACAACCTCCACCGTGTTGCTGCACTGCCATCGCAACCACCACCACTGCCGCCACCGCCACTGCCGCCTCACAACAGATTGGGAGAGTTTATGAGGACTATTCCACCTACCTTTGCACAAGTCAATGACCCTATATAAGCTGATGATTGACTGAAGTTTGTTGAGAAGAAACTAGCTATCATTCAATGCAGTGATCAAAAGAAGGTTCTCTTTGCATCACACCAACTAGTTGGAGCAGCTGCGGACTGGTGGGAAGCCCTTTGCAATGCTCATGCTAATCAGGGGGCAATTACTTGGGCTGGATTTAAGAGGAGCTTTCGTTCTCACTATATTCCTGAAGGTGTTATGATACTGAAAAGACAAGAATTTGAGGTTCTTAGGCAAGGGTGGATGAGCGTGAATGAGTACTTGAACAAGTTCACACAATTGCCAAGGTATGCTCCAGAAGATGTTAACACGGACAACCAAAGCAATATTTATTCATGAGGGGTCTAAACAATGAGATTCAAGTTCAGCTGCTTAATGGTGATTATGCAAACTTCCAAAAGCTTGTGTACAAGGCTATTGTGGTTGAGAACAAGGTTCGTGAGATGGAACAAGATAATTAGAGGAAGATGCCATATCAGGGACAGCCAAAAGGAAGCAACCTTCATCCTCGCTATGCACCACCAACAGCACCATACCACAACTCATTAGCTTTTGCATACCACCCCGCTTATCCACCGTGCCCAAATCAGCTACCGCAGCATTGCCCCACCATACAAGCACCTCGCCAACCAATGTAACATGTACCTCATCCTAACATGGGCGCTTATGCGCAAAATCAGTCTTGCCCCAACTTCTCTGGTGCAACTGGCAACAGGACATGCTACACTTGTGGTGAAGTAGGACATTTTGCAAATCAGTGCCCAAGGTCAGGTCAGGGACAGATGAACAATGCTCAAAAATGGAAGACAAGGCTGAATGGAGGAGCAACCCAGGGCAATCGTGGACTGCAGAACTTTTCTCGTGACAAGGTGAATTATGTCTCAACTGAGGAGGCTCGGCAAGCTGATGATGTCGTGATTAGTATGTTCCTCGCAAACTCTAACCCAGCAACTATATTATTTGATTCTGGAGCATCTCATTCATTCATCTCATCAAAGTATGTTGCTAAGTACAGTCTGCCTATATCTCACATGAAGTATACTATGTTGGTTAACTCCCCTGGAGGGGAAATGAGGACGAATATAGTATGTTCAAAAGTAAGTCTTAAAATAAGGGGGTTGATTTCCGCGCTAACCTCATTGTTTTGGATTCACAAGGACCTGACATAATATTTTGGATGGATTGGTTGCGGAAGCACAATGGCATAATTCAGTGTGCCACAAAGACAGTGCAGTTGACAAATGATGAGGGGATAAGCATAGAGTTTGAAGCGTCTCAACCCACAACAAAGACGGTAGTGCTGAATAAGATGGATGATGCATCATTAGAAGAGATTCTAGTGGTGTGTGAGTTCTCGCATGTGTTTTCGGAGGAGTTGACAGGTATGCCACCTGATCATGACATAGAGTTTGTCATTGATTTAATAGTTGGAACTGCACCTATAGCTAAGAGGCCGTATACGATGCCTCCTCAGGAATTAGTAGAGCTAAAGAAGCAAATTCAAAAGCAGCTAGAGAAGGGTTTTATATGCCCAAGCTCATACCATAGGGAGCAATAGTGCTCTACTTAGATAAGAAGGATGGAACCCAGAGGATGTGTGTGGACTATAGGTCTCTCAACGAAGTGACGATCAAGAACAAGTACTCGCTGCTCCGTATAGAGGATTTGTTCGACCAAATGAAGGGTGTTTGTATTTTCTCCAAAATTGACCTGCGGTCAGGATACTTCCAAATGAAGATTAGACCATCGGATATACCCAAGGTGGCTTTTTGAACACGATATGGATCCTATGAGTACACCGTTATGTCATTTGGATTGACCAACGCGCATGTGTACTTTATGTATCTCATGAATAAGGTCTTCATGGAGTACTTGGGTAACTTCATCATGGTGCTCATCGGTGATATTAAGATATACTCGAGAAGCGAGGAAGAACATGAGGATAACTTGAAGCTTACCTTGCAAAAACTACGGGAACACCAACTGTATGCCAAGTTCAGCAAGTGTTAATTCTGGTTATGGGAAGTGTCATTCTTGGGCCATATCATCTCCGAAGAAGGAGTATCAGTTGACCTGGGAAAAGTGAGAGATGTGTTAAAGTGGGGGCCACCACAGAATGTGAAGGAAATCCGGAGTTTTCTTGGAATGGCAGGATAATACCGTTGATTCATCAAGGATTTCTCCAAAATAGCGAAGCCCATGACTGAATTGTTAATGAAAGGGAAGGTGTTCCAATGGACTCAAGTTTGTCAAGATAGCTTTGAGGATTTAAACAAGAGTTTGACAACCGCGCCGGTGTTAGTATTGCCAGACGTGAGCAAGAGCTTTGACATATATTGTGATGCATCAAGGCAAGGGCTTGGATGTGTGCTTATGCAAGAAAGTCAAGTGGTAGCTTATGCATCAAGGCAATTTAAGAAACATTAGCTGAATTATCCTACGCATGATCTTGAACTCGCAGCCATGGTGCACGCCTTGAAGATATGGAGACACTACATTCTTGGTCACCAATGTGAGATTTACACGGATCACAAGAGTCTCAAGTACATATTTACGCAAACGGATCTGAATTTGAGACAACGACGATGGTTGGAACTCATTAAGGATTATGATGCAGGGATCAACTATCACCCAGGTAAGGCCAATATAGTGGAAGATACCTTGAGTCGAAAAGGAGCAAGCCACCAACTCACAGTTCGGGAGTTGCCATCTTAGTTATAAGGAGTTTGAACGGTTGCAACTTGGATTCGCGAATGAAATGGAAATAATGGAAGTAAACCCAACCTTGGAACAAGAAATACAAGAGGGCCAAACAAAGGAATCAAGGAAAGGATCCAAGAAGGGAGAGAATGGAGGTTTGATGAAGATGATCATGGTACACTATGGCTTGGGAAAAGAATTGTCGTGCCTAGCGTGAAGCATCTCCGAGAGACGATATTGAAGGACGCACATACTCGCCTTACTCAATTCACCCCGGTTGTATGAAAATGTACAAGGACTTGAAAACCTTCTATTGCTGGGTGGGGATGAAAAAGGACATAGCTGAATATGTTGCCCTATGTGCCACATGCCAATGAGTGAAGGCTGAACATCAAAGGACAGTGGGACTATTACAGCCATTGAAGATACCCGAGTGGAAGTGGGAACATATCGGTATGGATTTCATAGTTGAGTTACCGCGTACCCAGTCCGATTATGAATCCGTTTGGGTTATTGTGGATCATTGATGAAATCAGCTCGTTTCATTCCTGTCAGAACTACATATACCACATTGAAGCTAGCAGAGCTATATATGTAGCACATTGTATGCCGACATGGAGTTCCAAAGAAAATAATCTCGGACTGAGGTTCTCAATTCACCTCTAGCTTCTGGAAGAAACTGCATGAAGCTATGGGTACCAGGTCAAATTTTAGCTCCACATATCACACACAAACTAATGGACAAACCGAGAGGACAAACCAAATATTAGAGGATATGTCAAGAGCTTGTGCCTTGAAGCATGGATGTACCTGGGACAAGAGTTTTCTGTATGCTGAATTCTTGTACAACAGTAGTTACCAAGCCCTTGAAAATGTCACCCTATGAAGCACTATATGGGAGGAAGTGTAGGACACCTTTGTTTTGGAATGAGACAGGAGAGAACCAAGTATATGGACCTGATGTGTTACAAGACGCCGAAAGGCAAGTTCAAATAATACGTGAAAACTTAAGGGCTGCTCAGTCAAGACAAAAAGGCTATGCAGATAATAGGCGAAGGAATTTGGCCTTTGAAGTTGGAGATTTCGTGTATCTCAAGGTGTCAGCTATCTGAAGTCAACGACGATTTAATGTTGAAGGCAAACTGGCACCTCATTACATTGGGCCACTTAAGATTTTGGGCAAGCAAGGAGAAGTAGCATATCAACTCGAGCTGTCGGCGCATCTCTCCGATGTGCATACGTGTTTCACGTGTCTCAACTCAAGAAGTGTCTGAGAGTGCCGGAAGAACAAGTGCCGATGGATGAGCTAGAACTCCAGGAGGTTTTGACCTATGTCGAGCAACCTATCAAAATCCTGGATATGAAGGAAAAATTCATGAGGAACAAGAGAGTCTGTTGGTGCAAAGTACAATGGAACCACCATACGGAAGCCGAAGCTATGTGGGAGCGTGAAGAAGACCTCAATGCAGAATTCCCTCATCTTTTCTCTGCGCTATCGAATCTCGAGGGCGAGATTCATTTAAAGAGGGGTAGGTTTGTAACACCCTCATTTTTAGTATCATGCATTGCATACATTTTCATGCATAAATCATTAGTAGAGCAAAAGAGAAGAAAAATAAATGAATGTATCAATAAAAGAATAGGGAATAGTAAGTAATAAAGAAAGGAAAATAGGAGGAATGGAAACACACATATATATATAAAAGTATGTGTAATATAGAAAAAATAAAAATAAATAAAAAATAAAATAAAATAATAAATAAATAAAAAGAAAAAAAAAAGAAAGAAAAAAACTTTTGGCCAGCACCGAGTTGGACTCAAGTCCGAGCGGGACTCTTCCGCGCGCGCGCCTAAGCCGCCGGTGTTCGGGACTGCCGACGGCTGGGTACCGAGTCCCACCGGGACTTAGCCACGTGGCTTGCCGCCGGCTATATAAAGGCGCCATGCCTCAGTACTGCATGCCCTTGCCCACGTAAAGTTTAGCGTTGCACATTCATGAGTTGCTGCTATGGTAGAAAAAAAAACAGAGAGAAAACACTAGCCGCTAGGGGAGGAAGGAAGGAGCCACGGAAGGGAGAAGGGAGAAGAAGGAAAAAGAGAAGGAAGGAGTCGTCGTCTCTTTGCCGGAGGATCGTTGCGCCGTCTACTTCGTCTACACTACACCTCCGTCCTGCGACCCTCGAAGCTGCTGCACCTACGGTAGGATACCTTTTCCGAGATGAATTTTAAAGACATAATAGATCTAATACCCAGAACTAAATCGTAATTGCACCTATTTTATTTCAGCATCAAACAATCATCGTGAAAACCTCCGTAAACTCGCGTGAACATATATGAACTAGTTGCATCTAATTAATAAACAGCCATAGATAATTAATTATCAAACTTTGCATGCATTCATGTCATTGCATATTGATTAATATATGTGCATTGTATTGATTCACATGTGTTTTCTTGTATGTGTGTGATCACGAGTAGAGGGACATGCTCCAGAGGTCGTGTACGAGAATTTTCAGAACCAAGACTTCGAAGCGCTTGAGCAACCCAACCCGTCGGAGCAAGGCAAGTGTCCTTGACCATATTGAACCTATGTTTTTAAATGTTTTATTTGTGAAACTGCATGCTTGTGTCAATATGATGGGAAACCCATACATAGAAGTTTACTAGTGTTGTATGCCACCCCTTGTCGCCGGGATATACATGATGAGTCGGATATGGGTATTTTTTTCTCTTCTGCACCGCATCAATACACGGGTTATGGGTAACTTAAATAATATGCTTGACAACTTTAATTATGAGAATTTGGGATGGTAATAGGATGATGATTAATTTAGCAACATGGAACTTAGGTGATCTATGCAAGCATGGTATTGTGGAATGGGTTGGATGGTATGGTTGTTTCGCTTGCCTTAGATCTAAGGACCGGTTCAAGCAAGAATATGCCAGGACAACAGTGCCACCACAGGGCCAAGTATGGGTGCGGCTTAGCCAATTAATTAGGTGTATCGCCAGCATTGTTCGGATCATTTGGGGGAGCGAGGAATGGGAGCCAGTTGGGTTTGCATGAGTGGCAGGACTACCCTGGGATATGAACGGCAAAAGAGGGGGCCCTTGGATGGATGTGCTCAGTTATGAGACATCACCTCGGGTGAAACCTTAGTGGATCTACACATGATAGTGGTCCCTTTGTAAAGGCTATTTTGTGATCTCTTGGCCACACACCGTCGGAAGTGTGTAATGTGACCGACGAATCACGTGCGTAATGGAGGTTCTTTAGTTACTGAAAGGGGATGAAATCACGAACTTGTGGGTAAAGTGGTACAACCTTTACAGAGTGTTAAAAACTATCATGATAGTCGTGCTCTTGGTTAAGAGCACCTGGATGACCTACATGAGTAGAATTGGACTTGGTTTTGGGGATGGCTGGTTTTGTCACATGTGTATGATCGGTTGTGTGGGGCTATGAAATTGGCATATGGTGTTGGTATTAATTGTTGGCTGCTTATAATAACATTATGATGGTAAATGAGGATGTCATTATGTGGTATGATAATTACTTGGGTTATGTTGGGATTTAATCACACCTAGACATTGCAGGATGCTTTTACATGTTTGCAAACTAAAATTAGCTTGCTACAATGAACCATTAATATCTATCCTTCTTTTTAGCTACATGTCATACTTTCCCACACTTGCTGAGTACGACATGTACTCAACCTTGCTATTCCCACACTAAACAGCTACAGGAGACACTTGGGAGTACCCTGAGGATCACGTGGAGTACTAGGTTGCGTGCTAGCTTCAAGTGCCTGTGGAGTGGAGTCGTGCTACTTAGTTTATTTTCCGCTGCAATAATTAGAGGCTTGTCAATCAAGAACCATTCGATTATTGTAATGAGGTATATAATTACTATTTGAGACGTGGATAAATTCTGAATATCATTTGTGATGTTTTCGTGTATGTATGATGAACGTCATGGGCACACATATACGCTATACTTGGTTCATATTGAGAACCGGGTATCAAACTTATGTCGAGCAACCTATCAAAATCTTGGAAACAAGGGAGAGAGTCACAAGAAGGAAGGTGATTCGATGGTGCAAAGTACAATGGAAACATCATATTGAATCTGAAGCAACTTGGGAGCGGGAAGAAGATCACAAGAGAGAATTTCCCTATCTTTTTCCTTCTACGTCGAATCTCGAGGGCGAGATTCATCTTAGGGGGGGGGTAGGTTTGTAACACTCTCATTTTCATCCATCATGCATTAAATTCATTCTCATACATGTTTAATATAATGTAACCTAAAAATGAACAAGGTTAAAATGAATTAGAGGCAAAACAACAATTAAAATCAGTTTGGGTATGGACTTTTCGGTCACCACCTCGAACTAGTTCGGTACACCCGTCAGATATGGCTGAATTCAGTTTTTCTTCAGAGCAACGAACTTGTCCGTCCTTAATACGGACTTGTCCGATATTCCTCTTTGTACCCGAATGGACTAGTTCGGCCCCGTACGGACTGGTCCGGTTTCTATAGTTTCGACTCGGATTCTTATTTTTTTCCCCACGACAAGTTATTGGGTATTTGACTTATTTGGGCCCTCGAACGCCATGCCCCACCCCTGAGGAGCCCAAATGGGACCCCACCAAGGCCCCTAATTGTCCCCACCGCTTCCTACTTGGATTTCACCACAACCCCACCACTCCTCCTATATAAACAACTCACAACCCCTCCTCTCACCCTGCCCACGTTAGAGAAAACCCACCACTCTGATCTCATCGTGAGCCGCCATCCAAGAAGCAAGAAGCCCTCACCGCAAGGAAGAAAGAGGAAGGGAGAAGAAAGAGGATATCTTCATCATTGTTGCGATCTTCTTCATCGACTCTTCGACATCAACATTCTTCTCTACTTATTGTCACCGATTCGTCATCAACGGATCTAGACGTCAAGTTTCACGCGTTGCACCTAATCCTCAACCGTTGAACCTGTTCATTCACAGTAATTGCCCTAGATCCAACTTTCGATGTCATTTTTGATCCCACTCTTGATTCGAACCATGACCTAGTTGGGAAGTTCGCAAAACCAAGACATAGCGGACTTGTCTGGTCCAGAGTGGACTAGTCCGATCCAGAGCGAACATGTCCTGCCTAATGTGCGGACTAGTCCGACCTCTGAATTCTGAAATTCCTGTAACTTCCTAGTTTTTCATGAAATGACTCAAAACTTGCTCAAACATGTAAGACTCAATCGTAACTAGTTAGTAAGCAATAGTAGCAACCTAACAACATGTGTTACAACATAATTGCATCTTTCATGCATATCATGGCATATTGAGTACTATGTGAGCATTTATTGATTGTAATGCTTGTTTTGCTTGTTTGTTGCATGATATAGAAGGTAACACTCTAGTAGGTTCTTTAGAGTACCTTCGGCACCAAAACTTTGAAGCTCTCGATCCAAACCAGCCACTGGAGCAAGGCAAGTGCCATTCAACATTTTGATCCTGTTTTGAAATGTTTTATTTCAAAATTGCATGTTTGTGTCAAATTGATGTGAAACCCATGAATAGGTGTTTACTAGACTTGTATGTCCATCCTTGTCGCTCAGAATATATTGTAGAGATTCGAGAAAGGTATTTTACACTTTTGCTCCGCTTTACTTAATTGGGATTGGGAATAACCAAATAACTTAATTATGATCTAATGAACATATGAACTATGTGAATTGATGGTAATGACCCTTTAGCAACATGGAACCTAGGGATCTAAGCAAGCGGGTTATGTGGAATGGGTTTGATGAATTGGTGGTTTTGCTTGCTTTAAATCTGATGACCGGTTCGTGGAGCGACCACCCAGGACAACAGTGCCACCACAGGGCCAAGTATGGGTGCGGCTTAGCCGATGAATTAGTATATTACAAGCATCGTTCGAATCATATGGAAGGCTCGGGAAACGGGAGTCGGTTGGGTTTGCAATAGTGACAGGACTACCCTGAGATCCGAACAGCACAAGAGGGGGCTCTTGGATGGATGTGCTTAGTTGGAGACATCACCTCCGATGAAATCTTAGTGGGGCTGCAACATGCTGGTAGTCACTTTGTAAAGGCTATTTTGTGATCTCTTGGCCACACACCTATGGAAGTGTGAGAAGGCATAATAGAGATTCTTAGTCATCGAAAGGTGATGAAATCATGAACTTATGGGTAAAGTGGTACAACCTCTGCAGAGTGTAAACTCTCATGATAGTCGTGCTCCCAATTATAAGCGATCTGGATTCTCACATGATTAGAATTATGGACCTACGTATTGAATAATGGTTGGAATTGATATGAAATTGGGATTGGGATATGAGTTTAGTTATGATGAGTTGGATATGGATGGTTATGGATAATTATGGATGATTATGGTTAATTATGATGAATAGATGATATTGGATATGGTACTGACGGTATTTGGGTTATGATGGGATTTGAACTCATATAGTAATCACAAGTCACATTTTCTTACTTTTATGAATGAAACATACTTTTCCGCAATAAACCATTATTATCAACCTTGTTTAAGCTACATGTCATATTTTTCCACACTTGCTGAGTAGGACATGTACTCACCCTTGCTATTTTCATATTAATTCAGTAACAGGCGATAATTTGGAGTATCCAGAGGACTATGAGTACTAGGCATGGGTGTTACAGTAGAACTGCCTGTGGGGATGAAGTTTATTAGTGTTTAGTTTTTCCGCTGTGTTTATAATATTAGAGCTTGTACCTGAGACTACTCGGATATTGTAATAAGGTACTATTTATTGTTCAAAACATGGTTATCATCTGAATATCGTTTGTGATCCACTCGTGTATGTGTGATGAACATCTTGGACACACATATGCGTCACACTTGGTTCATTTTTCAGAACCTGGTGTCACAATACCTTTCCAGCGAACCAGACACTGACATGTGGCATCACATGGATCAGTGTCCCACCTACAGGAGTATCCGAGGGCATCCAAAGGTGTAGCACCACGAAATGGTCAGAGGACCCACCTGTTATTCACTTGGAGAAAGCACACTGCGGATGGTGCACTGACCAGGTCGGCCGACCCCTGGCTCGGCCGACCTGGTAGTGGCTCCAAACGCGGTCAACTTCCATGTGTCGACCTCCTACAGTGCGCTGATAACTATGGTGACTTATTCTCGCGCTTTTGGTGGCGGGAACCGCCTCTACTCCTATAAATAGGGGAGAGGCCTCACTGTAACATCCTGAAAATTTCAAACTTGGCTAATTCAAATATAAAAAGGCATTTAGACTTTTATTCTAAATCTCTTCTTCAGCCCATCCGAATCTTGTGGGCGAGATTCATTTTAAGGAGAGTAGAATTGTGACACCCCGATTTTCGAGTTTCATAAAAATTTAAATAAGAATTTATAATTAAAAATAGAAAGAAAATATTTTTATAAATAAATGTGCATCATCATGCATTTGCATTCGTTTTCATTCGAAGAAATAATAACCAAATTATATTTGAATCAAATTGGAGTAGAGAAATAACTAGACCATAAGAAAAATAATGAAAATGAAAATAAACTAAAATGTCCATGCACATGCATTCACGTTTAGGCATAAACGAAGTGACTAGATCTATTAAAATCAAACTAGAAATTTTTTACAATATAAAATTAATTAGAAAAGAAAATTTATAGCAGAAAGATGAATAATAATAATAAAAGATGGAGAAACATATATAATAAAAAAATAACAAAGGAATATATATATATAAGCAATAAAAAATAACAAATAGTTAAGAAGAGAAAATAAAAGAAGATATAAATATAACTAAGTAAATAACTAAACAAAGAAAAAGAAAGAATATATATATATAACAAATAATTCGTAAATAGAATATAATTATTAAAAATAAGTATAGTACAGAAAGAGAAATATAAATAATAGACAAATAGAAAATAATAATTAATAAGAATAAAAGAAATAAAAGCAAAATAACTAAAATATATAAATAGAAAATATAAATAAATAAAAAAGAAAAAACAAAAACAAAAGAAGAAAAAAAAACCCACTACACCTACCCGGAAGCTTCCGGGAATGCGCTCCCGAGTCCAAGCGGGCCTTCCCAGCGCACGCCTGAGCATGGGCGCTCGGAACTCCCGACCCGAGCGCTTGGGGCCACACCGCGCCGCAATGAAGCCTGAGACTCTTCTGAGTCTGACATTGTGCGCGCTCCCGTGCGCTGCATCGCCCCTGCAGTCCGCTTATATAAGTCACCATCATCCCGTAGGCACCTGGCCACGTGATAGATCGAGAAAAAAACCAGCGTCTTTGGTTCGCGTGAGCACCGCCAGCAGTAGAAAAAAGAAGGATCGAAGCCCTAGCCGCAAGCAAGGAAGGAAGGAAAGAAGAAGGAAGGAGCCGCTGTCTGCCAGAGATCGTCGCGCTGCCGATATTCAACGGAGTCGATACATCGTTGTCGTCTCCTTGGTCTGTGTCACGTCATCGTCCCCTTCACCAATGGAACCTAGATGCCGGAGACACACATCACGCCGCAACCGTTGAGACTAATCATGCGCACGGTAGGTTTACGATTCAGATCCACACGGCACAGTTTATTTAATACTCATATTAAAACAATGTGTAGGGTTTAATTTATTCACCGGCCATTAATCATTGCCAAATCATCATAAAACACTTTGAAAACATACAAGTGATATTAAATCATGGAAGGTCAATATATTATTCTAGATTTGACCAAAATTTATATTTTCAGTATTATTTACCGGTTTTCAGATTTAATAAATAATATTAAAGCCTAGTTAATTTATAAAGTATCAAATTACATCTAGAAAAAATTCCTAAAAATTTAGAATAAATTTCAGGAAGTTATTTATAATATTTTTGGACTATTTAATATTTGGAAATAACTATTTACCTCTTCATTAATTCTAATTAATCCAAAACTTGCTCAAATAAATAGGAAATCATTATAGAAAATTACTAAAAAACCAGAGAAATTTATCTAGCTTGAATACAAACATATTTTCTCCATGCATCCATATTTTGAATATTGATTAGTGTTTGCAATGCATTTATTGTGTATGTTGCTTGTGTATGTGCTTGATTGCGAGTAGACGGGTACACTCAAGTTGTTATGATCGAGAAGCGGACATTCAAAGATTTTCATGTGCAAGACTTTGGTTTGATTAAGCATCGAATTGAGGAATATAAAGGCAAATGTCCTTGACCATATTGAACCTATGTTTTAAATGTTTTGTTCGCGAAACTGCATGCTTGTGTCAATATGATGGGAAACCCATACGTAGGAGTTTACTAATGTTGTATGCCACCCCTTGTCGCCGGGATATACATGATGAGTTGGGTATGGGTATTTTTCTCTTTTGCACCGCATCCTTATGGGTAACTTAAAATAATATTATTAACAACTTTAATTATGAGAATTTGGGATGGTAATGGGATGATGATTAATTTAGCAACAAGGAACTTAGATGATCTAAGCAAGCATGTTATTGTGAAATGGGTTGGATGGTAAGGTGGTTTGCTTGCCTTAGATCTAAGGATCGGTTCATGCGAGAATATGTCAGGACAAAAGTGCCACCACAAGGCCAAGTATGGGTGCGGAGCAGCTGAATAATTTGGTGTGCTAATATTGTATGGACCATTAGATGGCACAGGGAATGGGAGTCGAGTAGGGCTACCCTGGGATCTGCATGGCACACGAGGGGGGGGGGGGGGGTTCGTGGTTGGGAGAATGGGGATTCAAGCCTGCAGGTGAAACCTTTGTGGGCACGTATATACTAGTAGTCCCTTTTGAAAGGCTATTTTGTGATCTCTTGGCCACACACCAATGGAAGTGTGAATAGGAAACATAGAGGTTCTTAGACATTGAAAGGTGATGAAATCACGAATAAGTGGGTAAAGTGGTACAACCTCTGCAGAGTGTAAAACTATCATGATAGTCGTGCTCCCGGTTAAGAGCACACGGATGCCCTACATGATTATAGTTGGACTTGGGTTTTGGGGATGGGTTTCGTATTGTCTTATGATCATGAATGGTTATGAGAAGTTATGAAATTTGCATATGCTTATGACATCAATTGTTGACTGGTTATAAATGAATTATGATGGTAAATGAGGATGTCGGATATGTGATATGATAATTACTTTGGTTATGTTGGGATTTAAACACACCTAGACATTGTAGAATGCTTTTATGTGTTGTGAACTAAATTGACTTGTTGCAATGAACCATTTATATCCATCCTTGTTTTTAGCTACATGTCATACTTTCCCACACTTGCTGAGTACGACATGGACTCATCCTTGCTATTCCCACAATTAATTCAACTACAAGAGATATTTTGTAAGACAATGTGGAGCACTAGGCGTGCGTACTACCGTCGATTGCCTGTGGAGTTGGAGTCGCTACGCTAGATTATTTTCTGTTGCAATAGAATCAAGGTGTTTACATTATTCGTGACATGGTTAAATTCTGATTATCATTTGTGATGTTGATGTGTATGTGTGAAGCAACGTCCTGGGCATATACACTGCACTTGGTTCGTTTTTCAGGATCGGGTGTCACACTCGCTTCACTTCACACACCACTCAAGCATTCTCTCTTGTATATACTACTTCTCCTTGGTTCTTAGTGGAGGTTAGGCTGTAGAGAGGAGCCTCTAGTCTTAAGTCCAAATTGGGAAAGGTGTGGCTCATGTATCTTTCTTTTCCTATTTGACTGTATGCATTATAATAATATTGTTATTAGTCACTCTTTATTCATATACTTGGGCAAAGCATTTATTGTTTGATTGTGGAGTCCATATATGTGCTAGGTGTAGATGTTATTATGATATAGTCATAAAACTCATATCATGTTATCATAAACATCACACATCACCACTATTGTCTAATTAGGTAATAACATGATTATGTTAATATGGAATGTTAGTGCTTGGTCACAACATTGGTTCAATGATGTTTAGGTTAGCCATTGTCTTAGGATGGTAATTGTACCTGGGCTCTTAAGGTATTTACTTAACGTGTAAGTGTGGTGCTTAGATAGTTAAGTAGTTTTGGATGTCTCATAAAACCACGAGTTGTAAGAGTAGGCGGCAGGTGGTGACAACCCTATCCGTCCTTCATAATCCCCTACGTTTGGCTCCTCCACAGGCTCGAGGCGAGAATTGTCTTGATGTTGTCAGGGGTAAACCCGTGCCCCATATTGGACCACTAAGTCCTGGTATTCACTATTAGCATATTCATGTGTACATTCTTAGGCTATGTATATGAGTAATTAGAGCACGGTAAGAGTAGCCCTTTCTCGTAGTCTAGCTCTCGCTAGGACAACCTTAATCTTAGATTAGATTGCTTAGGTGTGTGTCACACTACCCCTATTATAATCTTACTCCTGTTCTGATAAATACGTAGTACCCTATACCTTTATCATAAGAATAGTGTTTGATTTACTTCACCGCCTTCCTTTGGGATAAATACAAGACCCTTGGGAATACTTTGGGGTGACCTGCTACAACGGTATTTAGTGCGCTTGCGAATCTAATCTCTCACCGGAGATGATCTATGGTGTTAAGAAATACCAACAAGCATTTCTGGCGCTGTTGTCGGGAATTGTTTTGTTAATATATCCTAGGAAGTACCAGCAATCATTTCTAACGCTGCTGCCTGGAAGGCGAAGAAAGTAAAGGATAGCTATCACTTATGATTAAGCTATAGGTACTAGTAGTTAGTAGACAAGATTATCCTTGCTTTGTATTCTCCCTTGTGTGAAAATAGGGTATTGTTCGGCTAGCCCATTCTTTGGGAAAGTTAAAGAGGACGCAAGAGCTTAACTCCATTAGTACTTTGAGGTGTTCCTCAACAAATTGTTCTCATTGGGCAACATCATTGCCCACAATGGGAGGATTCTCTAGCTTCCAGCACGAGCCAAAGGCATCTATCTTCAAAGCTTGCGGGAGGCTCCAATATTATATCTTGGATTGCCTTCACCATGGGGTGGATTGTTGGCTCATCGTCCAGCACTCCTACAATGGTGAATTCATCGACCCGTGGTCAGATTCATGCTGAAGTTGGAGGTGACATCTTCTCATTCACCATGAGAAAGATGAAGAAGATGGTCACCATCAAGGAGTGGATCAATGAATGCTTCAGTTATGTTTGCATGTCATGCACACCATTGACAAGGTGGACATGCTAGCCACGCAACTGGACCTTCTATTGAAATATCAAGAAGGTCAGGCCAATGGATAAGTGTTTAGATGATCCAAGCAATGGATATGCACATGATTTGTGAAATCCATATCAACATGGAACACTTGGGGGGTTTATTTCCCTAAGAACCATGAGGATCCTTCAATTCCAAACAACTCTAAAGGCCAGCACCAACAAGGAGGTCAAAAGTGGAATCAATACAATCAAGGAGGCTATGTGAATTTGAATTCCAACAAATTCAACTTCAACTAGCCTGCCTTGATGTATCTTGTCAATGGCCAAGAAGAAATCAGTGACAACATGAAGCACTTGGCCAAGGACAAGACAATTTGAAGAGCATTCAAGATCTAGGGGTTGCACAATCACTTGTTGGATCCTACACTCCGACCAAGCCCGTGCAACTTTGGGCAAAACAACATTATAGATGAAGCATTTCTTGTTTTATTGTGGAATCCACATGTCATTATGCCCAAGGAAGCCTCTTGATACTAGATCAAGCATGGGTCGAATCAAAAGAATATCTTGAAGGTTGAAGCAACACCCCCCATAAGTGGACAACCTCATTGCCTTTATAAGGACGAGGAGACTCCGTCCTGTCATACACATTGATATTGTAAGAAAACGGAGAGGCCAGGGCCATCCAAATGGTCCAAGTCCACTAAGCCTCACCAAGTTCATGAAAGAACATGGAATGGTCGTCGCAACATCAACAAGTCTCCATCAAGGCAACGATGAGGCCGGGGCCCCCACGTTCCCCACTTGTCCATATGGAAGCCAAAGGAGGTTTGGCATGTCAAAAAGAGAAGTCATCCATGCCTTAATCTCCGGGCATGAACGACATATCATTAGGCTAAACAGGACGGAGGTAAGTCCTGTGAATCGGACTTTAAAAATTCGGTGAGTCCTTGCCAATATATTAATTGTAAGTAATCTCATATTTGATTTCCAATTGTATATTTGAATTTCCCATCAACCTTTGCATTTGCATTTAGCATGTTTGAATTTTCACAATTGCATGTTGAAAACTAAAATTTCCAACCAACATAAAACTAAAATTTTGAATTAGGAAATAAATTTATTTGGATATGAACTTTGGGAATAACCACTTCAATTCATCTTCCTAATTTGAGCCAAAAATATTTCTCTTAATCCTCATTGCATATGCAAGTTGTTTCAAGTTGGGAAAACGATTTGACAAAGGTTCAATTTGCTCTTGGGCTAATGTAACCCATTTTCGAGTTGTTTTATTTGTTCTTGATTTTATTGCAGCCATGAGGAAGTGTGTAAATAGGTTGGATATCCTCATCAAACTCTATGCACCATCGGAAGGATTCAAGAGCATATCTCTGCACCGATCTCATTTGAGTTCATGTTGTGGGAATGCTCAAGATGGTCGCCGATGGATGAGCAAGATGAAATTCATAAACTCCAACCTCAACTTGTCAAAAGACATCGCATGAAGGCTACACCAAAATCCATGGTCGTGAATTTTACACAAAACGACCTTCAACCCGAACTGCTCTTCAATTGATGTACGTGATTAAAATATTTTGTCGTATGGATTGCAATATGATTGAATGATTTTTTAATGCATTGGCGAGTAAGATTTACACCTCCTCATCATTCAGTTCTTATGCATCCTCACAAGAGTAAGTGTTGGTATTGCCTTTTGATTTTTTTGAAAGGAATGTCATCTTACTTGGAAATAAATTTGAACAAGTACCTAGAATTTCATAAGCATTGTTTAAATTGACTTAGACACTTTCTGCCTAGGTTTAGTAAACAAAGCTTATGGAATAACTTAATGGTTGAATCGGCATGTAGCAACCTAGGAATAGTGATGTCCATAATTTTGATTTGAGAAACATTCATATATGGATCACTAGATTTACATTCCTTGGCAAGACATTAGAAATGTTCAGGAGGATAAAATTGAGAAACTTGTTTGTCATGATCCAAATATTAAATACTTGCTTTGTAAAAAGTAAAGATGGTTAGAAAATTCAAGATGATGGGACCCACGGAGTGTACACCTATAACTTGCATTGTTATGAGTAGGAGCCTTACAAAATGTGCAAATTGATTAATTTATTAGACTCCACTCTTATATCAATGAATACTACATTGTTTATGGACGCACTCAAAATTGGACCCGATGTATCTTTATTGCTTTTTTCCCTAGATGTACAAATGGAATTCGGTAATCTAACCCGAAGTTTCAGCTGTACAAGTGTCGGGAGCTAACCATCCCTCTCTATCCAAAGGGGGGAAACTTGCAGGAGTAATATTTATATGTAGGCATAAAAGAAGTTGATTGTTCAAGATTGGAGGTACCATTTCAACATCTCTTGGCCAATGAGTAATCGAGCATGGTTGAAACCTATCAGGATCTAATTCCGAGGGCCAATCATAGCTTTACGAGGCCGAAGGTTTGACATGGAAACCTTCCATGAGCAACCAATGGATTGTTATGAATAAGTGGGATCTCTATGCTCCCAGCTATTCTAAGCACCCATTCAAGCTCAAGGGAGTTGCCACCATCGTTGGGTGCACAATGTTCCTTTGTGGATAAAGGTTATTTTAACCTTAGCAAAGGAACGGTAGATCAAACCCAACACATGATGGGTGCACGTTGTTCCTTTGTGGCTAAAGGTTATTTTGACCTTAGCCAAGGAATGGCGGATCACACCCAACACATGATGGGTACTCCTTATTCCTTTGTGGTTAGGGGTTATCATGATCTTAGCCAAGGAATGAAGGATGACACCTGATGCTTGGGAGACCTTTTGGTGTGGATGAGCGGCATCGACAACACTCTCCTCGACCACACTCATAGCACCCATGGGAGACAACACAACATCGACACTCAACCCTCCAATGTCGAAGCCATGCTGCAACAATGTTAGGCCAACCTCATGGCCTACCCCCATCATTAGGGTTTGAACCCCTATCGTGGACCTTGACCAAGAACGAGCTTGGGGGAGGACCCCCCCCCCCCCCACTTGAGGTAACTTGTATCACAATGCACCTCGGATTTCATTTTTCCCTTTTTCCACAACATTGCATCTATAAAGAAAAAAAACACATAGGATAGCATCTAATAAAATAAAATATGCGCGGTAAGAATGTTTGACTCCTTCACAAGTTGAAATGATGATAGTTGCTCTGTTTTATTCTTCCTTAGTACGAAGTTACAACTTAATATTCTCCAACTATTGAGTTTATTGGCTTTAAGTACTTCACCTAGAACTTAGAAATTGTGGGTAGCATAAGCATGATCCAATTCTAGGTTGCTGTGAGATATGATATATAACATAGGGCTGCTAGTTTCCTGATCAAAGTGAAACTTGATCTCCGGGGAAATTTCCAATTCATTTAAAATGTAGTTTTTCGTCTGATTTTAAATTCCTACGAAAGCCATATGATATTTCAATTTGATAAACCCCATACATATGCTATTTGCTTTCACACTGAGCTTGGTCAAACTAGTATAGACGTATGTGAGAATCTTTCATACTTCCAGGATCAAGATTACACATGTGCACGTGTTAAACTTCTACACTAGAAGTTAGCAAATTTTCCATCATTCCATTTTCCACCTCCAGAAAGATACTCCATATATACAATGCCAAAATTCTCTTCAATTTTGTTTGAAAAGAAAGGGAGTAGAAGGCATGGCTACCAAAAAAAAAAGAAAAAGAATAAAGCATGCTCTCTAGAAATGAGTATGAGAAAAAAAAAGAAAGAAAAAAGTAGACATGCTTCATACCTGCAATAAAGAGTGTGCATAAAAAGGAGTCACCTTCTACCACCACAAATATTCCATCACACTTGCACAATCTTGGTATAGAGGTATGATTTGTTTTCTTCTAAGGCTTACTTTTCTACTTAGCTATATATGTGTTGCAAATATGCCTACTCTTGTTCCCTACCAAGATCCACAAAAAAGCCTTATTTAGATATAGGACAAGAAAGGCATTGCCTTGGTGAGGAAAATTCCACTTACACAAAGGAGTGATTGAGAGTATCATTTGAGGAACTTAAGCCTAATTTTGAAAATCATTTGAAATTCTTAGAGATTTGAGTGGACTTAGACATTAGGAATAATGTTGTTGAGGGCTGATATATCCCAATTTCACCCGTCATTAAAATTCAATTATGTGAAGGAAATATCATTTCTTGCACACATCACCTATCTACTTAACCTATTTCCACTTGTCTTTGGAAGAATAGTGCATGCTAGCATTTTATGCAGGAAATGAGGTAAAAGAGGGGGAGCAATCCCATAAATTATCAAGCCAGGCAATCAAGCACCGACATGTGGCATCACATGGATCAAATGGCCCACAAACAGTAGTATATGAGGCCATCCAACGGTGTATCACTCATGTCAGTCAATGAGACCCACCTGGAAGTCACCCCAAGGAAGCACACTGGAATTGGTCAGAAGAC
Organism: Tuctoria greenei; assembly: GCA_036927565.1. Lineage (NCBI taxonomy): Eukaryota > Viridiplantae > Streptophyta > Magnoliopsida > Poales > Poaceae > Tuctoria > Tuctoria greenei. The sequence continues at coordinate 162,372,087 of JAYESD010000002.1, read as the reverse complement.
CAGTTCGGCCGAACTCCCTGTTCGGCCAAAGTGGAATTTGCACCAAACTCAGTCAACTTCCATGTGTCGACTCCATGTGGTGCAGTAATCACAATGAAGGCCGATTCACGCACTTTTGGTGACGTGAACCGACCCTTTTCCAGCTATAAATAGTACCCCTACCCTCACTTCTCGCACGCACCACTTGAGCATCATTCTATTGTATACACTATATTCCACAGTCTTTGAGGAGTTTAAGTTGTAGAGAGAAGAATCTCTAGTCCTTAGTCCAAATTAGGAAAGGAGTAGAAGGAGTCTCTCTTCCCAATTCCAATCGGGAAAGGTATGGCTCACATATTCCTTATTATATTTGTGACTTTATGCATAATAAAGATGTTATCTTTAATCTTCTTTTATTCATATACTTGCATGAAGCGTTTCTTCTTTGATTCTAGATTTCATGTATGTGGTAGGAGTAGTCTTTATGAATGCCATAACAATCTTATCCTATCATCATAAACACTACAAACCTCCACTATAGTCTAATTAGTTATGATATGATCATGTTAATATGAATAACTTATGCTATGTCTCAACATTGGTTCAACGATGTATAGGTTAGTCATTGCCTTAGGATGGGTTGTGCCTAGGCTCTTAAGGTATTTACTTAATATGCTAGCATGGTTATAGGATAGTTAAGTAGCATTCGATGTCTCATAGACCCAGGGATTGAAGAGGTAGGCGATAGGTGGTAATAGTCCCATCTGTCCTTTGTAATCCTCCATGTTCGGCTATGCCACAGACTCTTGGTGGGAGTCGCCCTAGTATTGCTAGGGATAAGCCCGTGCTCGATATGTTTAACAACTTAGCATAAGGATTCATGATTGACATGCTCATTAGTATCTAACCTAGGTTATGTATATGTATATTAGAACCATTGTAGGAGCAACTCACCAACTCTTAGTCTAATCTCCATTAGGATCATCTACCCTCTACAATAGATTGCTTAGGTGTATGTCATACTACCCATATTATCAACTTACCCCTGTCTAGATAATTGATTAGTATCCCATAGCTTGATCATAATAGTAGTGTTTACTTTACTTCATTGCCTTCCTTTGGGATAAATACGATACCCTTGGGAATACTCATGGGTGAAATGCTACAATGGTATCTTCTGTGCGCTTGCGAACCTCATATCTTACTAGAGATGATCTGTGGTGTTAAGAAATACCAACAAACATTTCTGGAGCAGATGCTGGGGATGATTTGTTAGTGTTAGGTTCTGTCAACAAGCATTTCTGGCATGGTTGTCGGGGAAGGCAAAAGAAAGTGAAGGATATCTATCACTTGTGATTAAAGCTATAGGTACTAATAGTTATTAGACAGAATTACCCTTGTTTGTTTTCTTCTTTTGTGTGAAAACAGGGTAGTGTTGGCTAACCCATTTCATGGAATGGCCAATGAGGACGCAAGTGCTCAACTGCAAGATAATTCAAGGCGTACCTCAACAAATGTCCGCTAGGCAATTTTAGCTTCCAGTAGGAGCCAAAGTCATCCATCCCCAACCTTGGGGGAGACTCCAAGAGTTCTTCTTGGTTTGCCTTCATCATGGGGTAGATAATTGGCTTTTCATCCAACACTCATGTCATGGGTTGGCTTAACCAATCCATGACCACATTCATGCCGGAGCTGAAGGAGCCCTATCCTCATTCACCAAAGATGACAATATGGTCTCTACTCAAGGGGAGGATTGAAGAATGATCTAGTTCCTTAGCTTAGCATGCACACCATTTAGCAAGGTGGACATGCTAGCTATGGAACTACACTTCCCATTGATGTATGATTATAACCAAGTCAATGGAGAAGTGTTTGGGATGATCCAAGTCATGGATATTCACATGATTTGTGAAAATCCTTATCAACATGGGACACTTGGGAATTATTTCCCTAAGACCCATGAGGATCTTTCATTTCCAAACAATAATTCCAATTGCTATCACCCACAAGGAGGTCAAGGGTGGAACTAACATCACCCTTGTAATAAAGGAGGATATGAGGATTGTAGGATTGAAGAGCACGTGAAAAGCTACTAGAGGGGGGGGGTGAATGGTAGATTACAATTTTTTCAGCGGAAGCAACAAAAATCCCTCGGCAGAAAATTGATCAGTTAAAGAAATCGTGTTTGCGACCAATCTAAACATGATCATTTGTGAAAAAACCAGTATAGATTGTGAAGAATCCAGTCATAAAGACTTCACAACAAGAACCACGAAAATCTGTCGAGAAAAACTCAAGTTACTATCGAAAGATTGAACAAAGGTCAATCTGTTCTACCCGAGTAAAAAGATATCTGCAACACTGTAAAGAAACTCGTGTAGATCAGAAACCACATATCCAATGAAGGAAATTTTCACAGATAATGGATAATCAAGTTCTGAAGACAACCCAAAAACAATCACACAAATTGGATCTGTAAAACTCGAGTTATGATAAAACCACCAAAGCAAGATAGTGCTGTGCAGAAACTCGAAGAGAAAAACTTGTCTGAAACAAGTCGGATGAACAAGGTACAAAAGTTCCTTTAAAATACGATCTTTATTCAATGGAACACAAGAGGAACAGACCAAAATCCGTACACCACAACCTCTGGCCTCCCTTGCTTATATAACCAGCCATGGGGCCAACCCAAACCAAACTAAGATTCGTATCCTACTCAATTTCCACTGAAACTTTCCATAACTGCTCAAGACTCTTCTATACGCAGATAGAAGCAATCTTAAGACTTCCAAACACCTTAGGAATGTATCCCACATTCCTAAAAACAACTCAACTTCGTGACCCACACAAAATATAACCAAAACAAACTCGAATCTTTCCATAAATGAACCATAACCACCTCAGCCGCAACCTGAGGCATATTCCAGCTAGTTGGACCTTTTCGACCAATTCTTTACGTCCACTTCTCTTCATCATGCCTTGGAACCATGCAGCCACGTCCATGCACTCGATCCACACGTGCAAACATCTTCCAATGACGTCCACGATACCTTCATATGCATTGTTCTTGATTCAAACATGTTGCACAACCTCTTGATCAACTCAACCACAATTCCTCCCGAACTTGGTTGTTGAACCTCATCTTCTCCCTAAGACTAGTTCAATGGATCCCGTCACCAGCCATGTTTTGAACTCAAGCAACACCTGCACATGAATAAACATTCGATACTTCCGAGCACAAGTCATCGACTTGACTCTCGTTAGTTCTGAAACCACAACATCTTACGTGAGAACCTCACATTAGCATGTTGCAAACCATAGCAAAACGATATCAGCCATAACCACCAAAATACACCAAAAACTTAGTAAAAGAATACTAAGCAAGCTTTCCATAATCCAAAAAGCAAGTTCAAAACATTGCAAGGTAAAAGCAGAACCAATGCGATCTAGCAACGAACCTTGCCAAAGCGAACAGGACCTTGAGATGGAGCTTACCAAAGCTAGCAAAACCTAGCGCCGAAGCTTACTAAAGTTAGTCGGACCTAGCGCTGGAGCTTACCAAATCTAGTCAAACCTACCATCAGAGCTTACCAAAGCTAGTCGGACCTAGCCATAGCAAGTCGGACCTAACCAAAACAAGTCGGACCTAACCAAAATAAGTCGGACCTAGATAAAGAAGTCGGACCTAGCCAAAGCAAGTCAGACCTTACGTCTGACCTTGCCGGATCTAACCAAAACAACCCAGACCTATCGTCGGACCTTGTAGAAGCTCAGACCTAGAGTCGGACCTTGTTAAAAGGGTGTTTTGGCAGTATTCAAAACTTTTATCGTCATAGCCAATGTATTCAGCACACATAGGTCTCACAATCTCCCCCTTGATGAATGCATTGGCAACACCACTTAAAATACGAACATTGAATTATTCACATGAAAAGTTTTGAAAACAATTTTCTCCCCGAAATATTTCTCTCCCTTTGTAAATCAGAAATAAAATGAGAAGAATCCTCCCCCTAAGAAGAATCATGCCAAAACACTTGTGAATGTGTGCAATGTCTAATCAATTTCTCCCCCTTTGATAATGTATTCATCAAGGTTCAAAAGAGAAATTTCAATTGTTATAAGAATATTGTAACATATACATATAAAACAAAGCTGATCCAAGTCATACTATCAAGTAACTTACACTATCACATCAATGAAATACATAAAGTAGTGTAAGCCATGCTAGAGATCAAATGTAATTTTCAATTTAAGCAAGTCACGTTCTCATAAACTTAACTATTTCAAAACCTGAAAGCATGACACTTGTTGCTGCAATTTTCATTTTTCAATATTATATAAAGCACAAATTCTGATCATATAACATTTGCAAGAGATTATATGCTGCATCTGCCTTATTCTAACCAACTAAGCCAAGCCTATGTCATTTGACAATAAAAAGCTTAAGGTCATGGTTTTAGTCATACACAACTTCTTCTAAGTTCATATCTAAGTGCAATGATAAGCCATCTCAAAAGAAGAAGTGTGCTGCATGCATATTCTCTCGATCTTTTTTCATTTTTATTTGATCATAGAATCTCAACATGTGGATAGTTGATTGATTTTTTTCATTATTATAAGCATTTGTGAGCATGCAACAAGTTCAAAGCAGCAAGAAAGTTCGACCATGACCAGATTTAGTGTAAGTAATTATTCCAATAACTAGTCATGGCAAAAACCACAAAATTTATAACATGAGTAATGTAGTAAGAACTTTCAGCATGTAAAAGGAATCAGAAAGTCATATACTTATGAAATACTATGCTCATATTATTTTAAATTCAGATTCACACATAGACTTTCCAAGTTTCAAAACTCCCCCTTAATTTAAGCCATGAGGATGCATAACCCCTATTTCACTACGAATGAAACAAAACGAGTGAAATCCAAAGGTTTTGTGAAAATATCAGCCAATTGTTGTTCGGTATCTACATGGTGAAGCACAATGTTTCCTTTTTCAACATTATCACAGAGAAAGTGATACCTAATGTCAATGTACTTTGTTCTCGAATGTTGCATGGGATTTTTAGCAATGCAAATGGCACTAGTGTTATCACAAAAATAGTGGAACACAATCTAGATCAACCCCATAGTCCTTAAGTGTTTGAACAATCCAAAGAATTTGTGAGCAAGCGCTAGCAGCAGCAACATATTCAGATTGGGTTGTGGATTGTGTGACCGGACTTTGTTTCCTAGAGGACCAAGCAACAAGAGAATTACCAAGAAAATGACAAGCACCCGAAGTACTTTTCCTATCAATCCTACAACCCCCAAAATCAGCATATGAAAAGGCTTTCAAAGTAATGGTTGAGGAAGAAGGAAGAAAAATGCCAAATTCTTGAGTTCCATGTAAGTACCTGAGAATTCTTTTGATGGATTGACGATGTGAAACACGTGGAGAAGCTTGAAACTGTGCACAAAGACATACGCTGAATTGTATGTCCGGTCTTGATGCCGTGAGGTACAAAAGTGATCCGATCATGCTTTGATATTTTTTTTATCCACGGTTTCACCATCTTCATCAAGTTCAAGTTTCGTTGCCAAACCCATTGTTGTTCGAAGAGGCTTGCTTTTGTCCATGTTGAAGCACTTAAGAAGGTCTCTTGTATACTTTGTTTGATGCACAAAGGTACCTTCCATGGTTTGCTTGATTTGTAGCCCCAAAAAGTATGTGAGTTCTCCCATCATACTCATCTCAAATTCTGAACTCATCATAGCTGAAAACTTGGACACAATATTATGAGAAGCACAACAAAGATAATATCATCCACATACACTTGAACGAATAATGAGTCATTGCCATGCTTAAGCACAAAAAGAGTTTTATCAACCTTGCTCATGGTAAACCCCTTTTCAAGTAAGAATGTTTTTAACCTATCATACCATGCTCTAGGGGCTTGTTTGAGACCGTACAAGGCTTTGGACAGTTTGAAAACATGATTAGGAAACTCTGGATTTTCAAAACCCGGTGGTTGCTTGACATAAACCTCCTCATCTATGTAGCCATTAAGAAAGCACTTTTAACATCCATTTGGTATAACTTGAAACCTTTAGATGCAGCAAAATGTAACAAAATTATTATGGCTTCTAATCTAGCAACAGGAGCAAAAGTTTCATCAAAATCTAGACCTTTAATTTGTGTGAAACCTTGAGCAACCAACCTAGCCTTATTCCTAACCACAACCCCATCCTCACTTTGTTTATTTTTAAACACCCATTTAGTGCCAATTAAAGTGTGACCTTGAGGTGGAGGTACAAGTTTCCAAACGTTATTTCTTTAAAAAATTTCTAACTCTTCTTGCATGGCAATAATCAAAGATTCATTAGTGAGTGTGTGCGATATATCTTTGGTTTCCAAAGAAGAAACAAAAGCAGAATGAGAGTGAGAGTTTGGACCGCAAAACCTGAACCGTGTGACTTTTTGTGCAAGCACCCAATGATTTGTTGTGGAGGATGACTTTTGAGGATTCGCAGAGGAGTAGACACTTCACAAGTTCCTTGTTCCTCATGTTCATCACAGGTCAAAGAACTTGTGGCTTGAGGATGATATGTACCAGCTACAATAGTTGTTGGTGCTGCTTGTGGTGCAAAATCAGCGCCATGATCAATGTCATTTGCTTCTGAATTTTTGGGCAGCAGCACCACTTCTTGGTCTTCTTCGATGAAAACACTCTCCCCCTGCAGATATGGATCTGGACCTACAATATTAGAGCTAGTACTTGATCTAGATTTATCAAAAGAAACCTCACAAATCTTCACAATTTTGTTAGTGTCAAGTAAAAGCACACGGTAGCCTCTAGTATGAGATGGATAACCAAGAAACATGCCATCAACAGATCTAGCTTCAAATTTATCAAGATTACCATGTTTCTTAACAAAGAATTTATAACCAAATACACAAAAGTGTGTGACACTAGGCCTATGTCCAAACCGAAGTTCATATGGTGTTTTTCCTAGCTTAGCACGTAAGAAAACACGATTTGAGGCATAACAAGTGGTTGCAATTGCATCTGCCCAAAATTTTTTAGGAGTTTGATATTCATCAAGCACAATCCTAACCATCTCAACTAAGGTTCTGTTCTTTCTCTCTACAACACCATTTTGTTGAGGTACATAAGGTGAATAAAATTGATGATCTATTCCATTTTCAGCACAAAAGTGATCAAACGATTGATTTTTGAATTCGGTTCCGTTGTCACTTCTAATTGTTTTTAAAGATCATGGGTGATGAATTGATAATCTAAGAAATAAAGTTCTAAAGTGACTAAAAGCTTCATTCTTAGATGCCATAAAGTAAGCCCAAGAGTATCTAGGAAAATCATCAACAATCACAAGAATAGACCATTTACCTCCGAAAGATTGAACACGTGAAGGACATACGGTGTCAAGGTGCAAAAGTTGTCCTGGTTCAGTTGTCATGATCATTGTGAAAGGATCATGTGAACCTGAAACCATCTTAGCATGTCTACAAGAAGAGCACACAATTTCTTTGTCTCCTTTAAGCTTAGACAGCCCACGTATGCGATCAAGAGCACTAACACGCGTTAGATGATCAAAGCCTACGTGACCAAGTCTACAATGCTAAAAATATAAGTCCTTTGAATCATTAGCATCTAGACACCTATGTTTAGAATCAACAAACTGAGAACTCTTTCAAATTGAGACATGTGAAAAATAAGCTCACTGTTTGAATCTACAACCTTGCAGCAATTTTTAGTGAAAATAATTTCCAAATTTTCATCTAGCAATTGTAAAACAGAAAGCAAGTTCTATTTCAAATTTTTGACAAGTGCCACATCCTTCAAAGTGTAGTGATTATTTAATCCAAACGAACCTTTAGCAATTACAGGAGTTGAAGAATTATCGACAAAAGTAACATTCTCCACACGTGACACAAAAGAGAGGGAGGAGGACCAATCTTTGTTACCAGTCATGTGGCGTGAGCAACCTAAATCGACAATCCCGATGTTCTCCATCTTCAAACGTGTAACCTACATAGAAGCACAATACGTCGATGACTCAATACTGGGGTTAGTCAAAAGGCATTTAGGAATTCAGTATTGAGTCCCACGATGTACAGCAGGGAAAACACGCGAAAGCTGAGATAAAACAGCAGGTTTATGAGCCAAAGTTTCAGGATTTTTGTTTGCAAATACTGACTTACAAGGTGTTACATGTTTAGCACGAAAAGTAGTAGGTTTGGGAGCAAACTTTGAATGCTTTTGACTCACAACAGCAGGTTGCATGTTCTTGATATCTGGTTTAGCATGTGCAACAAATGTTTCATGAGAGTTATGAGATCTAGCTGGCATTCTTTCCTTTTTTCTGTTGTTTAGCTAGTCTATAACAAAAATCTATGACATGACCATCTCTACCACAGTGGGTACAATTAAATTTAACTTTGCGTTCATGTCTAGATGAGCAAGCAACATGTTTATTAGAAGCTGAATGAGACAGCATCCCTGCAGATTTGAAAACCACTTTTTTTGTTTAGGAGTTGTTTGAATCAAACCATATCCTAGTGACTTTATAATTTTAGGTGGATGTGCCTAAGCATGAGCATGAGAATCAAAACCTAAACCAGATTTATCATTGCAAGATTTAGAAGAATTCAGCAGCAACTTTAGGTTCTTATTTGCATTACAAAACCGATCTAATGTCCTATGCATGTCATCAAGTTCATTGGACAGATCAAGGTAATTTTCACATGAAGTTTTTCTTTTTAATATGCAATTAGAATAATATTTAACTTCATGAGAACATAAAAAATTATTCAATATAGAAATTTCATTCATAGTATCTTGTAGTTTCTTATCAAGATCATCACGAGTAGAACAATACAAATCAATTGTAGAACAGCTAGCATCTTTCAAGTTTTTATCATTAAGTGCAGTAAGCTCTCTGTTCTTTGCAATCTCTAACTCAAGTTTACGAAGTGTGGAGATGTGTGCACTTCTTAGAGAGGACAATTGTTCATATATTAAATCACATGAGGAACAAGAATCATCACTAGGAATCAAAGATTTCAAACGATTAATTTCAGATTCTAGTGACTCAATTTTAACAGCATTGTCCCTAAGCTTTTTGTCATTTGTCTTAACTGTAACAGTGGCATAAAAAATATCATGACACATTTATTCGCAAGTAGGACATACCTTTTCATTGTCGCTGTTGTGTTCTGCCTCCTCCATACCTGATCTTGACTTGCCCGCCATGAAGCACAAGTTTGCCAAATCATCTTCATCTTCGTCACTTCTGATGTTCACATCGCTCGAGCCAAGTTCTTGAAGTGCGGAGATAAAACTATATACCAATTGGCATCCTGTAAAAACCTTCTTTTTCTTGTTGTTGTTTGTAGAGGAGTGTTTCGTCCTTGTTTGCTTTTCATCACGGGAAGTAGTACCTGAAAGGTTAGGGCAATCCACGCGAAAATGACCTTCCTTACCACATTTGAAGCATCGTTGAGGTCCGACACTCCCTCTCCTTCTAGTTCTCACATTTTGCAATGCTTTTGAGAATCGAGTAGAGATGAGTGCAAGTTCTTCCTCTGGAAACTCATTCATCTGTTCAAGGGTTAGAGAGGACAACAAAGCAAGTGTTCTACAAGATGAAGATTGGTCGGAGCTAGGCATGTCACGTTGAGAAACAAATGCAAGAGACTTGTTGGGGTTCTTACGTGAGATTATGTCAATTTCATGAGTTTTCAATTTAGAATGTAGAACACCTAAAGTAAGTGTACTCATGACAGTAGATTCACAAATATATGTGACTTTCATCTCCCAATTTAACATGTCTAATGCACTTAGTAACTGCCTAGCATTCTCAACATCTAAAAAATTAACATTGACGCTATGCAAGTTGCTGAGAATTTTATTAAAGCGAGCAAATAAATCATCGATGGACTCACCTGGTTGCATCTCAAACTGCATGTATTCATTTTTGAACATATCTCGCCTTACCTCCTTGATCATGTTGGATCCTTCGTGATAATCACATAGAGCTTTCCAAACATCGTACGCAGATTGGAGGTGAGCAGCACGGTCGAAGTCGCTTTGAGTTAGTCCTTGTATGATCAAGTTTTGAGCCTTATTATTGTTGTTGACGTCTCTTAGATTTGTAGTTGTAACTTGATCATTTAACGACACTTCATAAGGATTGTACACCTTTTCCCATATCGCAAAGCCTTGCGCCTGGATGAAGGCCTCCATGTGTGCCTTCCAAACCTAAAAATCAATATCACTAAACACACAAGGTTTGGCGGAGTATTTCTCCATGATGATTATTCAAAACACGTGCAAATCTCAAAGAGTAGAGAACCGTGACTCTGATACCAATTGTAGGATTGAATATCACGTGAAAATCTACCAGAGAGGGGGTGCATGGTAGGTTACAATTTTTCTGCGGAAACAACGAAAACACCTCGATAGAAAATTGATCTGTTAAAGAAATCGTGTGTTTTACTAATATAAACGTTATCAATTGTGACATAACCATTATATATTGTGAAGAATCAAGTCACGAAGACGTCACAACAAGAATCGCAAAAATCCATCGAGAAAAACTCAAGTTACGATCGGAAGATCGAAAAAAGATCAATCTGTTCTACTCGAGTAAAAACAGATCTGCAACACTAAAAAGAAATTTGTGGAGATCAGAAACCACAAATCCAATGACCATGAAATTTTCACAGATAATATATAATTGAGTTATTAAGACAACCAAAAAAGAATCACACCAATTGGATCTGTAAAACTCGAGTTATGATAAAACTTTCGAATCAAGATAGTGCTGTGCAGAAACTCGACGAGAAAAACTTGTCTGAAACAAGTCGGACGAACAAGGCACAAAAGTTCCTTAAAACTATGATCATTATTCGATAGAACAGAAGAGGAACAGCCAAATTAGTACACTACAAACTCTGACCTCCCTTGCTTATATAACCAGCCATGAGGCCAACCCAAACCAAACTAGGACTCGTATCCTACTCATTTTCCACTGAAACTTTCCATAACTGCTCAAGACTCTTCTATATGCAGCTAGAAGCAATCTTAATACTTCCAAACAACTTAGGAACGTATCCCACATTCCTAAAAACGACTCAACTTTGTGACCCACACGAAATCTAACCAAAACAAACTCGAATCTTTCCATAAAAGAACCATAACCACCTTAGCCGCAGCCTGAGGCATATTCCAACCGGTTGGACCTTTCTGACCAATTCTTTACGTCCACTTCTCTTCATCACGCCTTGGAACCATGAAGCTATGTCCATGCACTCCATGCACATGTGCAAACATATTCCAATGACGTCCATGATACCTTCATATGCATTGTTGTTGATTCAAACATATTGTGCAACCTCCTGATCAACTCAACCACAATTCCTTCTGAACTTGGTTGTTGAACCTCATCTTCTACCTAAGACTAATTCAATGGATCCCTTCACCAGCCATATCTTGAACTCAATCAACACCTACACATGAATAAACAACCGATACTTCCGAGCACAAGCCCTCGACTTGACTCTCGTTAGTTATGAAACCACAACATCTTACATGAGCACCTCACATAAGCATGTTGCAAACCATATAAAAACGATATCAGCCATAACCACCAAGACACACCCAAAACTTAGTAAAAGAATACTAAGCAAGCTTTCCATAATCCAAAAAACAATTCGAAACATTGCAAGGTAAAAGCAGAACTAGTGCGATCTAGCACCGAACCTTACCAAAGCTAATTGGACCTTGAGATGGAGCTTACCAAAGCTAGCAGAACCTAGCGCCGAAGCTTACTAAAGCTAGTCATACCTAGTGCTGGAGCTTACCAAAGCTAGTCACACCTAGCGCCGGAGCTTACCAAAGATAGTCAGACCTAGCCACAGCGAGTCAGATCTATCCAAAATAAGTCATACCTAACCAAAATAAGTCGGACCTAGACAAAGAAGTCGGACCTAGTCAAAGCAAGTCGGATCTTACGTCGAACCTTGCCAGATCCACCCAAAACAAGTTGTACCTATCGTCGGACCTTGCAGGAGCTCGGACCTAGAGTGGGACCTTGTTAAAAAGGGTGTTTTGGCAGTATTCAAAACTTTTATCGTCATAGTCAATGTATTCAAGACACATAGGTATCACAAGGATTTCAAGGGAATTGAGTTCAACTAGTCTACCTTGAAGTATCTTGTCCATGGCCAAGCAAGAAATCAAGATAACTTTTACATGAAGTTCTTGGCCAAAGACAAGCAACTTAAAGAGCACTCAAGATCCAAAATGTCCCACAATCACTTGTTGGGATTCCTACATTTCGACCAAACCCGTGCAACCTAAGGCAAGTGACATTGTGGATGAAGCGTTTCTTGTTTGATTGTGGAGTCTACATGTCAACATGCCTAAGGAAGTCTTTGATCCCTGATCAAAGTATGCGTTAACTTAAAGGAACAACAAGAAGGTCGAAGTGACACCCCTAAAGAAGGACAAGCCTCACCATGCTCACAAGATAATATTTTCGAGAGGGAGAAGTCGTCGCTATATCAACAAGTCGTCATCAAGGCGACGAAGAGGCTAGGGCCATCATATCACCCACATGTCTGAATGACAGCCAAAGTAATTTTGGCATGTCAAACAGGAGAAGTTGTCCACATCTTCAACTCCGAGATTGGATAACAAATCATTGCACAAAATAGAAGGGAGGTAACTCCCACTCATCGGACTTAAAAATTCGGTGAGTCCTTGCCAATAGGTTAATTGGTAGTTATCTCATATTTGTTTCCCAATTGCATATTTGAATTTCCCATCAAATCTTGCATTGACATTTAGCATGTTTGAATTTCCACACTTGCATGTTGGAAAGTAAAATTTTCAACCACCTAAGACTAAAACTTTGAATTAGGGAAGAAATTTAATTAGATACGAATTTGGGCATGACAACTTAAATTTATTTTCCTAATTCAAACCAAAAATATTTGCTTTATGCCTCATTGCATTCACAAGTTATTTCAAGTCGGGCAAGACAATTTGACAATAGGGTTTAATTTTATTTTGGCTAATGTAACTCGTTTTCGAGTTGTTTTGTTTGTTCTTGATTAAATTGCAGCGAGATAAAAATTGCAAAGAGGTGGTTTGGCAAGGAAGAGGAGCAAGAAGAAGCCTCAATCAAATCCATCACCAATCCAACCTCAACTTGGCATTTTACATCGTACATCAAGCCTACGCCAAACTCGAAGGGTATGAGTTTCTCACACAAAGGCCTTCATCACCAATTTATCTTCAAATAAAGTATGAGTTCATGATTTTTCATTGTTTGGTTTGCCTCAGAATTGAATACCCTTGCTTGCAATTATGAGGAAGGTTGTCACTTCCTCATCATTCAATTCTCATGCATCCTCACAAGAGTAAGTGTTTTTTTGTTAGATCTTCAAAAGGGAATACCACCTTACCTGGAAAAAACTAAAACAAGTACCTAAAATCCCTTAAGCATTGTTTTATAGACTTAGTCATTTCTGCCTAGGTTTAGAAAACAAAACTTTGGGCATAATTTAATAGGTGAATTGGCATGTAGCAATTGAATAGTGATGACCATGATTTTGATTTGAGCTTCGTACATATATGGTGTCACTAGATTCCAAACTCCTAGGAATAAGTGATATCCTTGATCTTAATTTGAATTACATGTTTATGTGGAATCACTAAATTTAAAATTCCTAGAAAAGTTCAGGAGGATAAAATTGAGAATTTTGTTTGCCATGATCCAAATGATAACATTTGCTCTTGTGTAAAAAGTTATAATTGTTAGAAACTTTACAAGATGAAGGGATCCATATAGTCTATTTATATCACTTGCATTGCCATGAGTAGGAGCTTTAGAAAATGTGCAAATTGATTTATCCATAAATCCCCACTCTTATCAATGAATAATACATTGTTCATGAGTACGCTTGAAATTAGACCCAATGCATCTTTGATTTTGTTCTTCCTGTACGTACAAATGATGATTCGGTTATCTAACCCGAAAATTCATTTGTACGAGTATCGGGAGCTAACCATCCCTCTTTATCACAGAGAGGAAGTTTGCATGAGTAATATTACTATGCAGGCATTCAAAGATCCGATTGTTGGGAACCCTCTATGAGCAACCAATGGGCTGCTACGAATATGTGATAGCATTATGCTCTCAACTATTTTAAGCACTCATTCAAACTCAAGGGGATTGCCACCTTCATTGGGTGTAAGTTATTCTTCTGTGGCTAAAAGGTATGATATACCTTAACCAAGGAACGACAAGATCACATCCAATGTATATTGGGTGCAAGTTGTTCCTATGTGGCCAGAAGGTATTTTATACCTTAGCCAAGGAACAACGGATCACGCTCAACCCATATTGAGTGCACATCATCGCTTTGTAGTTATATATATGTTGTACCTTGGCCAAGGAATGACGGATCACACCCAACGCATGAGAGGCACAAGTTATTCCTTTATGGTAAGAAGGTATGAATACACCTTAGCCAAAGAATGACGGAACACACTCAATGCATGTTGAGTGCACATCATTCCTTTGTAGTTAAAGGTTATCATTACCTTAGCCATGGAATAACAATGTATACTCAACGCATGGGAGACCTTGAGGTGCAGATAAGCGACATCAACAATACTTCTTCAACCACACTCATAGTACCCAGGGAGGCAACACAACATCGACACTCAACCCTCCATTGTCAGAGCTACGCTGCAACAAGGATAGGACAACCTCATAGCCTACCTCTGTCGTTAGGTATTCAACCCCTATCGCAGAACATGATCAAGAACAAGCTTGGGGGAGGACCCCCACTAGAGGTAACTTGTATCACACCCTTCACATTTTAGTTTCCATCCATTCATCCACCTTGCATCTAAAAAAAATTATTAAGATCTTAAAATTAGAATGTATATTTGCTTTCAATCAAATAAAGATGTGTGGTCAGAATGATTAAGAATTCACATAGCTGAAATGATGAATAGTTCTTCTGTTTTATTTTCCTATGTCCCTAGTTTACAACTTGCAACTCTCCAAATATTGCTTTCATTGGCTAGAATTAACTTTGCCTCAATTTAGAAATGGTGGGTAGCAAAAGATTAATCTAGTTGTAGGTTGTTGTGAGATATGATATAGTTATAGGGTTGCTATTCCTAGTTTGAAAGTAAAACTTAGATTTCCAGAGAAATTTTAAAAAGGTTTAAGTTACCCTCATTTGATTGGAAATAGCTACCAAACCCATATGATATTTTACATTGGTAAACCTTATGCATATGTTATTTGCATTCACATTGGTCCTAGCCAAACTAGTATAGTCCTATGTGAGAATTCATTCATTACTTTTTGAAGTCAAGACTTCACTTACACATGCTAAAACTTCTACACTAGAAGTTAGCAAAATTCCATGGATTTATCATTTCACAATAAAAAGAGAAACTTCATGCCTTTCATACTTAGTACTCTCTTTAAGTTTATTGCATAAAAAAGGGAGTAGAAGACATGGCTACGAGAAAAAGAAAATGGATGCTTATATCATAAGCATGAGAAGAAAAAAAGGAGAAAAAGTAGCCATGTTTCATCCCTACAATACAGAGAGTCCATATCAAAAATGAGTCATCTCAACATCCACTTCCACTTCCACTCCATCACACATGCACAAGTCTTGAATCAAAATGTTTTGAATTGATTCCTCTTAAGGATTACTCTTTTGACATAGCAACATTATGTGTTGCAAATACGCCTACTACACTACCTACCAAGCTCCACATACAAGCCTTATTTAGTGGTAGGATTAGTATAGGCAAAATAGCCTTGGTGAGGACATATTTCCACTACACACACTGTAAGGATTCCGGTTTATCGCAACAAAAAAATTCATCGCAATAGGTCATTTTCATCGCAATAGGTCACTATTGCAACGAAAAAGTGAGTAGCGATAGTTTTTACGAATCATCGTAATAATTCCTATGGCGATAGGTTATTGCGACGCCTTGACATCCGTGGCAAATAGTATGGTATTGCAACGATTTCACATCGTTGGCAAATAGTACGCTATTGCAACAATTTCACGTATTACGACGATTTAACGTATTGCAACGAATAGTACGATATTGCAATGAGTTCCCGATCGTGGCAAATAGTATGGTATTGCAACGAGTTCCCGATCGTGGCAAATAGTACGTTATTACAATGATTTAGCGTATTGCGACGATTTAATGTATTGCAACGAATAGCATGGTATTGCAACGATTTAATATTCATGGTAATTGTATGTGATTGCAACGATTTCACAGCCATGGCAATAGTACGGTATTGCAACAATTTCATATTCGTGGCAAATAGTATGTTATAGCAATTATTTAGCGTATTGCAACGATTTAACGTATTGCAACGAATAGCATGGTATTGCAACGATTTCACATTCATGGTAATAGTATGTGATCACAATGATTTCTCATTCGTGTCAAATACTACAGTATTGCAACGATTTCACAGTTGTGGAAAATAGTACGGTATTGCAGCGATTTATGGTATTCCGATGATTTAACGTATTACAACGATTTCACATTCGTGGCAAATAGTATGGTACCGCAACGATGTCACAGTCGTGGCAAATAGTATGGTACTGCGACGATTTAACATCCGTCGCAAATAGTATGTTATTGCAACGAGTTCACAAATGTGGCGAATAGTACTGTATTGCAACGATTTCAGATCTGTGGGAAATAGTATGGTACTGCAATGATTTCACATCTATGGCGAATAGTTTGGTATTGCAACGATTTCTTATCTGTGGCAACAGGTTGGTAATGCAACGTTTCCTGATCTGTGGCAATAGGTTTCTAATTTTACGTTTCCTGATCTGTAGCAATAGGTGCATAATGCAGCGTTTTCTGATCTTTGGCAGTACGGTTGTAATGCAATGTTTAATGATTTGTGGTGATAGAGGTGTCATGCGACATTTTCTCATATGTGGCAATAGTGTTGTAATGCAACGTTTTATGCATGGTGGCAATAGCAGTCTAGTGCAACGTTTTTTGAGTCGTGGCGAAATGTTTATACTGCAACATTTTGTAATTCGTGGCAATAGCATCCTATTGCAACAATGTATCATTTGTGACAAGAAATTCGTAATGCTATGATTTATAATTAGCGGCAGTAGAATCCTAATGCACCAGGTTTGGAAATTAGTGGCAACATAATCACAAGTTTAATAATAAACATCCATCAATTGATATTGCAACATGCATAACAACACTTAAGTATTACGCTCGTGACGTGTTTGGATGCAAGTTTGCCTAAGCTGACCGGGACTAATTGTTCGAGCAGGTGGCTTTTGGCGGTTCTTTTGTGGGACCTTTTGTGGAGTGGTCTCTATCATTTTGCGTATTTTAGCCCTCATTGAGAGGCGCATGTCCTCCATTTCCCGAGTTCTCAGTTCACGATCAGCTGCTAGCTGACCTTCTAAGTTCTAGACTTGAAGGTTTACTCTTCATTCTTCTGGTTTATGCAATCCATATGGGTGGTTAAGCTATCATTTCTTCCTTCCAACTCCTACACTATATGATTGAGGCCTACATTTCTATCTTCTAAGTTTTGAACTTGGTCGTTGAGGTGCTCAGACATCTGGATACGCATACGTTCATGTTTAGGACCAGTTGGTTAGCCATATAAACATGCCCCGAACCTGTGATCCTGCACAACCGACTGAGGATCTATAACAACTCTGGAAGATGTGGTTTCTCTTCTCATTTGGAATTGGGCCTCCCTGCTCAGCTTCCATGTCATCCACTTGGGCACGTTCCTGGATCTATATACGAAAAGAAAAGTCACTGGTTGCAAATATTTATTTAATTGGAGATTGTTTGAAGTGTTACTCATATGTACAGCTTATGCCTGCTTGTTTGCCCAGTCACCGTTCTTCAACAAATGGCTTGCCTCCCACAGTTGTATGTCACCGGGTTCTTCTCCGGTCTCTTGGTCTCGCTATATAAAATACAAGTAAAATTCAACATGCCGGTATACATATTGTTTGCAGTGCAAAGTAAAAGCGTGATTTATTTTTCATACCTTCTTATAACTAAATTGGGCGTGGGATTCGGAGCCAAGCAAGTGACTCAGGGTCCTGCTTATTGACTGCAATAATTTTAAGAATTAATTCCACGAATGAATGTAAATCAAATAGTTTTTGTATGATGCGAAGCTTTTAAAAAGTTAGCTGACCTTGAATCGCTCAAACCCAAAATATTCTATTAGGTGCAACCACTCGGGTGCCGTTACGTCAGCAGGCTTGTTTCGTATACGTTCTTCATCGGTTATAACTCTTATAGGTGGCACACAAAGTCGAGTGCCACCCCTTGTAGCGCTCATCAGCAATTTTCAAAATTATTCTTGCGCTCTCCGGTGTGTCCTCCATGTCCCAGGAATCATGTACATTGTATAACAAGTTGCTATAAACCTACAAGATGGAGATTGCAAGAAAAAAAATACTTGTGTGGGGATGTGACAACACTAACCAGAATGTCTTGTACTATATCTCTCTTGTTATTATGGCCAACCTCTGCCCACTTCCTTGCACCGCTGAGGGATGCATGTCTTTTTGCAAATGTAACCACATCATCGACAAAGTGCCGCTGGTTAATACCAACCGCAGCACCAACCTAGTGTAGAATTGAATTGGTAGCTTCACATGCTCCGTTCTACTAACTTAGGATGCATAGCGTATTTTGGCAACCTTAAGTCCTTTTGCCACACTTCTTCCAAACTTTTTTCCTTCTGTTACATTGATTCAAACAGTAACTGATTAAAGCAAATTACCATCTGACCGAGTTTAGTATCATGTACAAATAGTGTGAAAAGAAGAAAAGTCTGATGTTTGTACCATCTTCAGGACGAGTGCGGCAAATACGAACGTGGGAGAACTGCGTCCCAGCAGCATTTTGTTCTGTATTACTCCCTCCTGGTTTATATTAATTGTCGTATCATACCAACAAATGAATTAAAAATGAACTAGTTAGGACTGTCTGAACGACAACTATTTTGATTGGGGGGAGTACATTGTTGACTTCTTTGTTGCTGTTCATACCCTAAAATGACCCATCAGGTACACATGTCAGTGGCGGTACCCCACTCGTAGTACTGTGGAGGATTTTCAGTCCAGCAGCAAAGCAGGCAAGACTGAGAGGGGGCGGGCATGCAGCTGGCAATGCTAGACTAGACAAAGATAGGGTTCACGGTTTGGTCTGACTGACATCAGCCGGAGCGCGTCTCGAAGAGAATTATTAGTTGAAGGGCAAGTAATGAATGCCAGTGGTAGCAGGTGGCGAATGCAAGACAAATAAGGCAGGCAACTTGCGGGATTGAAATCCTCTGCACTATTGCACCTGCAGTAGCTGCCACTGGCATGTGGGCCCATGAGACATTGGGTCCACTTGTCAGTGGCGGCTACTGCACGTGCAGTACTGCATAGTCCCAGCTTGCAACGCTTAACAAAGCGAGGGTTCGGTCTGGCGAGATCACCAGGAGCAACTCTCGAGGAGGATTGGTGGCAGGGCGAGTAATGGCGAGGGATTTGCGGGCGGCGGGGTTATCATGGCACGCGAAGGATGGGATGTGGCGATGGGCAAGGGAGAAGCGTTGGGGAGGACACTAAAGAGACCAGCAGCAGCGCGTGGGCGCCGGTGCCGGTCGGAGTGGCCGGCGGCGAGAGAGCATAGCGTGGAGGCATCAAAAAATCATGCCATCACACAGGCTGATGAACTGTTAACTATAAAGACTAAGAAAGTAGAATCGCAAGGCATGCTAAAACAATTAGTAGAGCCTAGGAAAGAATGCAAATAACCATCAATACATCTAAAGGACAGAATGTAGCCTGTCAAAATGCTCCAAATTCAATGCCAAAGGAGTAAAAAACTAACACGCTCTGCCAAAACAAATGGCACGGTAGAGAGGCAGGTAGTAATGTGATGTGATATGGGTAGTTGGAAGCAATAGATAGAGTTGGAGTGGGACATTTTTTAAGCTCCAAAAGTAAAGTTACGCTGGGGCGGAAGGAGTATTTCTGGTTTGTATATCTATACCTGTTGTTGGTTCATGCATCGTAGTATCAGGGAGTGAAGAACCTCGGGGTTCCTGAACATCATGTGCTGCAATTTCCCTGCATACCATGCAAAGGATTTAATGTTTTCTAAAATTTTTTAATTTTGATAGTAAACACATTAATAGTTATACCAGGTGCGTGTTGGCCACCATGAATGCTTGTAGATGACATCACGGTTTGATGTCTTGTTCCTAATGTAAAGAGCATTGTAAGTAGTCATTACAAATAACAATGATAACGTCAGATTACATGACCGACATAGATTTTGGATCGGACGGTGTGATTTCTATAAACTGCAGTGTTTGTTTGGAACGGAGGAATTAGAAATGAAGGAATAGAAAAAAAGTACGGTTCGAGAAAGCCACAAGAAAAAAATGTGTAAAATCGTGGGAACTGAAAATCTTAGGAATACAAATTTGTAAAACAGGAATGAGAGTACAATATTTGGAGTGGTTGATTAGAAAACTTGTGCGTCTTTACTTCTAAATCCATAAATTACATACTACCTCCGTTTTTAATATTTCTCATTCCCATGCAGGAATTGAACTAGAAATACACTACCGTAATAAGATGTCGGAGCGACATTATTTTGGAACAGATGTAGTATATGCTATATTATATATATATATATATATATATATATATATATATATATATATTCGTGAAACAGAAGACCACATTTCTTCTTTGTTAATTTATTTAATCTTCGTATATCAGGATGCATCGTGTAGAACTTAACTAGCCCAAAACTGCATGGATCGTGTAGCACCAAGCCAATATAGCTCTATAAAAAGATGGCATGGATCGTGTAGAACTTACCTAGCACAAAACTGGAGTCTGGGATGCGATTTTGTAGGGAGGTGTCGGCGACGAAGAGGTTCGGTAGAGCCCGTCAAACTTGGTCGCCCAGCGTTGTACCCAGGAGTCAACACCACTAAGAGCTTCGATGCATCACTGCGAGATCCAAGGGGAAAAATTGTAAAAATAATGGGAAATGAAAACACGGGAATTTCTTAGGAATACTGAATGTGGCCTAGAGGGGGGGTGAATAGGCTTTTAAAATTTCCTGCACACTTAATGGAGTCGCCAAAAACTTGTTTGACCGGATAGTCCGGTTGTGTGGGCGGACTAGTCCGGTGTGCTGAAAATGTGAATTGATTAAGTGTTGTTTGGGAAACTAGATTCTTTTAGCAGCAGAAATGAGAACAACAGATACTTTGGTTTATGATTATTGTATGAATGCACGTGGAAACTTATAAGCAACTTAAATTGATGTTTAGTAATCAAGTGATCTAGTGAACAAAATGTAAAAAAAATAAGGCACAAGAGACACGAATTTTTACCGAGGTTCAATCTCACAACGAGATCTACGTCCTCGTTGAGGAAGCTCACATAGAGCCGGGTCACCAACCCTTTTCCTCTTCAAGTCACCACGCAGGCCAACTTGATTCCACTAGCACGGGTAACCACCGAGTTTTTGGGGCAACCTCACACGTTGAGGGCTCCCACGAGAATTACAACGAAAGAAGTGATCAAATACACTTGAAAGTATTACAATGCAGAGTATGAGTGTAGAAAGATCAAACCCCAAGAGCTCGCAATGAAGGAACGACGATCTCCCAATCCCGAATCCAAGTGTTCAATTGATTTTACTCTTTTTGCACTTTAGATGTGTGGGGAGATGTGTTTTGGGCTCTTGAGACAAGGTGGCGGCTCTAGGGTTTGTATTTTCAGCAGTATTCGACGTGTTTTCTTGTAGGAAAGTCGTGGATCCTCCTTTTACAGGGTTTCCAAAAAGTTAACGTTCTAAAACCCTAATACCGGAATAGTCCGGTGCAAGTCTGGACTTGTCCGGTCACAGTGCAACTCAATGTCCAGAAAGTTTGGCGGACTAGTCCGGTTGGAAAACGGACTTGTCCGGCCCTATGTGAAGATGGACTCCAGAAAGTCTGGCGGACTAGTCCGGTTGGAAAACAGACTAGTCTGGCCCTATGTGAAAGCAGACTCCAGAAAGTCTGGTGGACTAGTCCTGTTGGAAAACGGACTAGTCCGGCCCTATGTGAAAACAGACTCAAGAAAGTCTGGCGGACTAGTCCGGTTGGAAAACGGACTAGTCCGGTGCACTGTGAGATGTTAGGTTAATTTTAAAACCCTTACCCCTACGC
This sequence comes from Tuctoria greenei, assembly GCA_036927565.1. Classification (NCBI taxonomy): domain Eukaryota; kingdom Viridiplantae; phylum Streptophyta; class Magnoliopsida; order Poales; family Poaceae; genus Tuctoria; species Tuctoria greenei. Next base: position 162,349,794 of record JAYESD010000002.1, on the reverse strand, counting down.
AAGGTCGTGAGCTCTTGGAGTGTGTCTTTCATACACTCTCTATACATTTAAAACCTAATTTTTCCTCCAAGTTCCATCAAAGTATTCCTCTTTGGACACCACTCCATTTTTCACCTTTTTGTGTGCACCGAGCTGTTTCACTTTGTTTGTCCTGCAACCATCTCAATAGTTTCATTAGGATCTCATATGTTCATCATCAATTAGCCAAAACCCACAAGAGATATCCTAGATGCACTTACAATCTCCCCCTTTTTGGTGATTGATGACAACCATTTGAGATATCACAATAATAAAATTTTGATTTTTATAAGGTGTGCACATATGAGAATAACGATTAATTCATAAAAAGCTTCTCACATATGCACACACCTTATGGTGGGGTGCCTAACAGGTGTGTGATAAACAAAGTGTGATGAAATAAAGATAAACAATTATGAACATAGAAGTAAGCATTAGAGCAACAATAAGCATCACACATAGGAAAAGAAATGTTGCATTACAAAGTTTTAAAAATAGGTACATGTCCTCGATCACAAAAGCTTTTTAACTAATACTAGAGATAGTTCGAGTCTCAATCTAGTCTCAATCTCTCCCTCTTTGGCATCAAGGCACCAAAAAGGGAAAAATCGAGGGGAATCACTTATCGGTGCTCCCTTCTTCAGTTTCAGTCCGATCTTCATCTTCACCATCATCGTCATTCACCAGAGCAGGATCTTCCTCTGAGTCCTCGAAGGCGGGCGGTAATCCAACCAGCTCAATCTCCAGCTTCTCACAGATAGACTTGATATTGGCATTCACATACTGTTGATGTTTCCGCTGCCTGACTTCGATCTTGTGGCAGCAGGCAAAGATGGAGGAGAGTATTTTGAGGATGCCACCGGAGGGTTCATGGACAGGAGAAGAACCAGGAGGAGCAGCTGCAGACCTTGTGGCATTCACATCCTAAGATTGTTTAGACCTCCTCTCAGCTCCGGGGGAGGAAGGAGCAGCTAATGCTGAGGGAAGGGTGTTGTAGGATCGAAGAGCACGTGAAAAGCTACCAGAGGGGGGTTAATGGTATATTTAAAAATCTTACACAGCAGAAATAATTAAACCCCAACCCCTTCGACAGAAAAACGATCTGTTAAAGAAATCGTGTGTGAGACTAATCTAAACGTGTTTCACCGTGACAAAAGTGATAGATATAAGAGAGAATCAAGTCACGAAGACAACACAATAAGAATCACTCAAATCCGTCGAGAAAAACTCAAGTTATGATCGAAAGATCAAACAAAGGTCAATCTGCCCTACCCGAGGAAAAAACAGTTTTGGAACGCTGCAAAGAAACTCGTGTAGATCATAGACCACAAATACAATGACCGTGAATTTTTGATAGATGATAGATAATCAAGTTGCGAAGACAACCCAAAAAGAATAATGTCAATTGGATCTGTAAAACTCGAGTTATTATAAAACCACCGATGAAAGGTAGTGCTGTCCAGAAACTCGACGAGTAAAACTTGTCTGGAACAAGTCGAACGAACAAGGAACAAAAGTCCCTTCAAACTACAAATTTTATTCAATAGAACACAAGAGGAACAGCCCCAAAGTCGTGCACCACGAGCTCTGGGCTCCCTTGCTTATATAACCAGCTCGAAAGCCAACTCAACTCAAATCAGGAACCTAATCCTACTCTGTTCACGAATCGTAACTTTCCATAACTGCTTAGGATTCTTCTATACGCAGATAGAAGCAATCTTAAGACTTCCAAACACCTTAGGAACATATCCCACATTCCTAAACAACTCAAATTCGTGACCCACACGAAATCCTATCATAACCAACTCAAATCTTTCCATATTTGAGTCAAACCCGACTCAGCCGCAGTCTGAGTCCATAACCTAGTCGGTTGGACCTTTCCGACCAAATATTTACGTCCACATATCTTCATCACGTCTCGGAATCATGTAGCCACATCCATGAACTCCTTGCACACGTGAAAACATCTTCCAATGACGTCCACGATACCTTCATATGCATTGTTCTTGATTCAATTATGTTGCGCAACCTCCCGATCAACTCAACCACAATTCCTCCCGAACTTGGTTGTTGAACCTCATCTTCTCCCTAAGACTAGTTCAATGGATCCCGTCACCAGCCATGTCTTGAACTCAAGCAACACCTGCACATGAATAAACAACCAATCCATACGAGCCCAAGTCCTCGACTTGACTCAAGTTAGTTCCGAACACAACACCTTACGTGAGAACCTCACATAAGCATGTTGCAAAACCACAGTAACACGATATCATCCATGTAAACCAAAAACGCACCAAAGACTTAGCAAATGAATACTAAGCAATCTTTCCAAAGATGTAAAGCAAATATGAAACATTGCAAATGAAAAAGAGAAGCATTGCGGTCAAGTTCCGGACCTTGCCAGAGCAAACCGAAGCTTGAGCCGGAGCTTACCAAAACTAGTAGAGTAAAGCACCCGTCGGAGCTTACCAAAAACTAGCAGGACCTAGCGCCGAAGCTACCCAAAACAAACTGAACCTACCGTCGGACCTTGATGTAGCTCAGTGCTAGAGTCGGACCTTGATAAAAAGGTGTTTTGGTGATATTCAAAACTTTTATCGTCAAAGCAAGTGTATTCACTACAAGCCAATGTAGTCAACACACATAGGTCTTACGATCTCCCCCTTGATGAATGCATTGGCAACACCATTTAAAATCCGAATATTGGCTTATTCACATAAAAGTTTTGAAGGCAATTTCTCCCCCTTTGTAAATCAAAAGTAAAATGAGAAGAAAATCCAAAAATTATCCCATATTATCTCTCCCCCTTTATTATCTCTCCTTATGCACATATTCTCTTTCTCTTCATGCTTATCTCTCCCCCTTTGACAATGTATTCAGCAAGTCATGAGCATATAAACAAATTATCTCTCCCCCAGTTGTTATGAGCATATTATAACATATACATATAAACAAAGCTCATCCAAGTCATACTATCAAGTACCTTACATTATCACATCAATGAAATACATAAAGTAGTGTAAGCCATGCTAGAGATCAAATGTAATTTTCAATTTAAGCAAGTCATGATCCCACAAACTTAACTATTTCAAAACCTAAAAGCATGACACTAGTTGCTGCATTTTATTATTTTCCAAAGCATAAATTTAGATCATATGATATTTGCAAGAGATTATATGCGCATCTGCCTTATTCTAACCAACCAAGCCAATCCTATGTCATTTGACAATCAGAAGCTTAAGGATATGGTTTTAGTCATACACAACTTCTTCCAAGTTCATATCTAAGTGCAATGATAAGCCATCTCAAAAGAAGAAGTGCGATGCATGCATATTCTCTTGATCTTTTCTTAATTTATATTTGTTCATAAAAACTCAACATGTGAGTTGATTACTTGATTAATTCTTAATGATTAAAAGCACTCGTGAACATGTAACAAGTTCAAAACAGCAAGAAAGTTCGACCATGACCAGTTTTAGTGTAAGTAATTATTCCAATTACTAGACATGGCAAAAACTATAAAATGTATACCATGAGTAATGTAGTAAGAACTTTCAGCATGTAAAAGAAATCACAAAGTCATATATGTATGAAATACTATGCTCATATTATTTTAATTTCAGATTCACACATAGACTTCTCATGTTTCAAAACTCCCCCTCAATTTAAGCCATGAGGATGCATAACCCCTATTTCACTACGAATGTAACAAAAACGAGTGAAATCCAAAGGTTTTGTAAAAATGTCAGCCAATTGTTGTTCGGTATCTACATGGTGAAGCACAATGTTTCCTTTTCCAACATTATCTCGGAGAAAATGATACCTAATGTCAATGTGCTTAGTTCTAGAATGTTGCACGGGGTTTTTTAGCAATTCAAATGGCACTAGTGTTATCACAGAACAGTGGAACACTATATAGATTAACCCCATAGTCCTCAAGTGTTTGAACAATCCAAAGAATTTGTGAGCAAGCACTAGCAGCAGCTACATATTCAGATTCGGCTGTGGATTGTGCAACTGAATTTTGTTTTCTAGAGGACCAAGCAACAAGAGAATTATCAAGAAAATGACAAGCACCAGAAGTACTTTTCCTATCAATCCTACAACCCCCAAAATCAGCATCCAAAAAAGCTTTCAAAGTAATGGTTGAGGAAGAAGGAAGAAAAATTCCAAATTCTTGAGTTCCATGTAAGTACCTGAGAATCCTTTTGATGGCTTGACGATGTGAAGCACGTGGGGAGGCTTGAAACCGTGCACAAAGACATACGCTGAATTGTATGTCTGGTCTTGATGCCGTGAGGTACAAAAGTGATCCGATCATGCTTCTATATTCTTTTTTATCCACAGGTTCACCATATTCATCAAGTCCAAGTGTTGTTGTTGTTCCCATTGGTGTTCGAAGAGGCTTGCTTTTGTCCATGTTGAAGCGCCTTAGGAGATCTTTTGTATACTTCGTTTGATGCACAAAAGGTACCCTCCTTTGTTTGCCTGATTTGCAGCCCCAAAAGGTACGTGAGTTCTCCCATCATACTCATCTCAAATTCTGAACTCATCATAGCTGAAAACTTGGACACAAGATCATGAGAAGCACAACCAAAGATAATATCATCCACATACACTTGAACGAATAATGAGACATTGCCATGCTTAAGCACAAAAAGAGTTTTATCAACTGTCGGTGGTTTTGATCCGGCAGATCTCCCGACACTACTAAAGTGTTAGAGGAGTTTGAGGTTCAGTGTGGGCGCGCGGAGATTCAAGAAGGTGAAGTGTAAATGACACGAGGGACACGAAAATTTACATGGTTCGGGCCGCCTGAGCGTAATACCCTACTCCACGGGGTGTGTTGGTGTTGTATTGGTTGTTTGAGCTCAACGTGAGTTGAGAGTGTAGAGTGAGCGCGTACAGTCCATGTGTTCTCTATGTATCGTTGGCCTGTCCTTTTATAGTACAAGGGAAGGCCGTTACAAGTCAGCCTGGCCCGACATGTGTCCCCAGCGGTTACTAATATTGATACACATTTGATGCGCTTAATTACCCTTAATAACCGAATTACGGGCTTTGATATCACCGTTACTGGTAATTAAGGTCGTCCGATCGTGTGTCATTAATATAATATTAATGACACTTAATCAGGTCTTGAAGTCCTTGATTCCTTTTGAAGATTCGGAGCCGTTGTGAGTCTTCCAGAGGTTAGAGGCTGAAGGTCCGACGGTTGGACACATGGCAGCTCCAGAGCATACTGTGGGGAACAGGTAGGTCCGGTGCTGCCTAAAATGTGTCAGTTCCGGAGCTTCCCTCGGTCTGGGGTTAGGTCCGTAGGTGCCGCTATGGTACATAGCCCGGAGCTTCCCCCTTGTGGGCGGTAGATCCGGTTTGATAGTACACGTGGCGACCCTGGGACTAACCAAGTTGGGGAAGCGGGTCCGATTATGTCTGACATGTGGGCCTCCGAAGGTCTTCAAATCAAGTAGATGACATTCCCTTGAGATCTTTTCAATCCCAAGGGGTATATGGAACCAAGGGTACCGACTGTGGCCCCCTGGGCCCACCTCTGGGGAAGACTCCTTGGGTGAAGTCATTTCGCCGGAGGTGGGTCCATCCTTCGACTTTTGAACTGAGTCTTCAAAGGTCTTCAGATGTACCGTTGGCGATAGTTGGGAGTTAAATCTTCGCCGCGTGGCGTATCCCGTGTGCGGCAAGTGAGATCTTTGGCGTGCGGATCTCACGCAATTGAAGGTCGCTGGTTCCCGATACGAAAATCGTATTGGTTCCGCGCGCCTTGTCAGGCCGCCGCCTTTGGGCTTCCCGCCTCGTGATGACAACCGTTCACCTGGGTAAGAACCTCGACTTGATCGTCCGAGTGGTCCTGGGCCCTCTTGTCATCGGCTGGGTGGAATATTTGAGTAGTATCTTCGACTTCCTTGCGGTTTCCATCCAAGCGTTGCGAGGGCTTACTTAAGAAGGAAAGCGCGCACCGTCTGGGGTTCTTTACGCCTCTCATCTGATCTTGCGCTCAAACTCCCAGCTTGTGCTCGCTTTTCCTCTCTTGCCTTGCTGTGCCGCGATGGAGTTGGGTCTCCGCGAGAGTCGTTTGAAGATCGACGGTGACCTGAAGAAGGTCCGAGCCCTCATGGGATGGTCCTCGGACTTCTTCAACCGCCTGGTCCGCGCCGGTGGTGAGCTCCCGTTCGAGAAGGAGCACGCCGGCGAGATGGTGTACTTCTCTTCGTACGCCATGGTGTGGTTGATCCCACGTTTTTCCTCCTTTTTCTTGATACTGCTAGACTTCTATGGTCTGCAACTGTACCACCTTGGCCCCCACTCCATTCTTCTTGTGTCCGTCTTCGTCCACTTCTGTGAGATGTGGGTGGGCATCCCCCCCTGCATTGAACTCTTCCGGACCTTCTTCACCGTCCATACCACCGGTAGGAGCAATGAGTACCTTGGCTTCTACTACTTCGTGAAGAACAAGAAGTGCCCATTCAAGTACCTCTGGTCGTTTCCCTTTGGGAAGTGGGATGATTGGAAGAAGGACTAGATAGTCATCCGGGTGGAGGAGCACGAGAAGCTGGAGCTGCCCGAAGGCCTCCCCAACATCGACACTATAGTCTGGAGTGAAGCTCCGGTGCTGGTAGATGCCTTCAACCCTGCTCTGACCAGGATTCGCCAGTGCGTGGAGGGAGGATTAACTCCTCAGGTAGTGTTTTGCAACTTCCTGGTCAACAGGTGGGCACCGCTGAAGAGGAGAGAAAAACTCGCTTGGGCCCTCAACATTGTGATGGACGACGACCGGGTCAAGATCGGGTTGAAGTCCAATATGTCGGGGACAACCTTGGAGTTCCATCTCAAGAAGTTCTAGCACGGCATCGACGTCGCGGGTGACGACTTGACTCTGCCATCAGCTTTTCTCCCTCTGAACATGGAAGTAGAGTTCAGCATGGAGCTCCGGCGGAAGATGCCTGTGCTTGACGACCTTGGTGTCGTCGAGAGAAGATTGACCTCCAGGGTGGTGATCCCTGGGGCTTCCAAAGGTGGCTCCGACCCTGCCCCGAAGCCAAGGATCGAATTCGTCGGCAAGGGCAAGGAGCCGGCAGACGAACCCTTGAGCCAGAAGAGGAAGATGTAGCATGCTGACGGAAGGTCTGTCAGGACTGCAACCTCTGCATCAGCTCCTTCTCCCCAGAGGGGGAGGTCTTCTACAACTGCGGCGACTGTACCCGCAGCGGCGTCCTCCCGGGGTGATAGCTCCAGGCATGCGACTCCGGTGCCAGGGCCGGTTGAGGCCTCTAGGTCCGGAGGTCCTTCCCGGTCGAGGGGGGCCTCGACTAAGGAAATGCCCATTGCTGCAACGAGTTCCGGGGGGACTTTCGGAGCTTCCACGCCGGCGGTGGCTATGGTCAGCCCAGAACACCCGGGAAAGAGGTTCCGCGGAAGCTGGTGCGGAAGCCTCCCGAGGTAATTTTTAATTTTTACCTCAGACGGTTGTTTTATTGTAGTAACTGTTTTTTAAGTTCCTTCATCCATCATCTGCAGTGTTCCCAAGAAGAGGAGTGAGGCTCCACCCTCAACCACATCAGCTGAAGCTATGAGGGCGGAAGCTTCTGCTCCTGTCCCGGTGCTGCCATAAGTGGTGGCTGAAGCTGCGACTGCTCCGGTGCCAGCTGTCGTGGTCCTGGACCTCGAGTCATCCCTAGAGACTCCCGTGGTAGCGCTGGACCACGGGAGAGAAGATGCGCTTGTGGCACCTGCCCCGGAGATTGAAGCTCCGGGTCTTGGTGCAGAGATGATGGAAGCTCCGGCTGTTGAGCCGGAGGAAGTAATAATTCCGGCCTCAGAGCCTGAAATTGTTGAAGCTCCGGCGGTTGAGCCGGAGGTAATTGAAGTCCCGGCGTGCGCACCGGATGTTGAGGAAGTCCCGGCGGTTGGGCCGGCTACCTCTGAAGCATCGGCCGCAGAGCCGGTCGTTGTTGGAGCTCTGGCCGCAGGGCCGGTTGATGTTGAAGACCTCTCGGCTCGCGAGCCGGTTGCCATTGAAGCTCCGGCCGCAGGGCCGTCTGTTGTTGAAGATCTTCCGGCGCCCGAGCCGGTCGTTGCGGAGGCGTCAGCGCTCGAGCCCCCAGTAGAGGAGGTGCCCAGGCCGGAGCCAGAAGCAGCCCCTGCTCCGGGAGTGACGATGCTGGAGGTACCCGCGGCTGGGCCGGAGTGCCCTGATGAGGTCGCTTGCCCCCTGCCTGAGGGGGCGAACGAAGATCTGGCGGCTGGTCCTTCGGAACCACTTCCGGAGGTTGGAACTTCATCAGCAGGACCTTCCTCGATGGCGACTGAGGCCATCCCGGAGGACGGCCCTATTGCCATAGAGGCTCAGGGGACCACTCTTGTGGAGTGGGACCCAATTTTTGTAACTGTAAACCCGCTGGAACCAGCGAAGGAGACCCTAGCAGGTCCGGAACCCATCCCGTTGTCATTGTCTATTGACAACGCCTGCTCCAGTCTGCGTCAAGTTCAGCTGGCATTCTTCCACAACAGCAAGGCTCTTGAAGAGGAGCGCCAAACCCTTAGGCGATGGCGTAACTGGCTCTACTTCGAGACCAAGCTGGCGCAGTCGAGGCTAGCAGATGACAAAGAGTGGATTAAGCGGGAGAAGGTCCGCCTGGAATACTGGGGCAAATTATTGGATGACAGGGAGAGCATGACTCGCGTCCTCGATGCTCAATCCCAGGCCATTTATGAGCAGACCAAAGCAGCTAATAGTGCGGCTGATGAACGCCAAGAAAGGCTGGAAGCCATTAACACTACTCTCATCAAGCGTCGGGAGGCACTTGAGGAGAGGGAGAAGAGGCTCGAAGATGAAGAGCAGAAACTCCTTGAGCTACGGGATGACGTCCTGAAGAGGTAGGAGGAGCTCACCGAAAAGGTGGCTCTGGCTGACAAGGGCCTCGAGGAGCGCGCCAAGAAATTGGAAGAGCGCTGCGCTGAGGAGGAGGAGAAGGCCTGGGTGCGGGGGCAGGAACTCTACGAGCAAGAGTGTGCCATCGCTGCCAGGGAGAAGAAAGTGAGGGGGCAGGGAGAAGGACCTGGTTGACCGCCGGAACAAGATCTATCTCCAGGAGTAGGAGCTCGGAAAACTCGAGAAGCAGGTTGCTGAAAAGATTCAGCAAAATGCCAAAGAGGTCGAGCGCCTCGCTCGCGAGAATTCTGAACTGGCGGCGGCCAAAAGATCCTTGGAAGAACTGAAGGGCTTGAGGGCTGCGGACTCCCTACAGATTTGGGAGTTCCTGGTCAAGGCCAACGACGCGCTGACACCGATGGGCTTCAGTCCCGTGCGTCCAGATGATCCGAAGCTGGAGCCGGACCTGGCGTTGCAGGCGTTGAGCTCGGCAGGCAGCAAACTCTCCAAGGTGGGCGACGTCATCGCGGACCAATTGGAGGTTGAGGGGCAATCCCTGGCGAAGAACGTCGCAGAGTATGTGCTGACGTGCTACACCAGCCGGGATCCCCAATTCCCTCTGGACCCGGTGCTTGAAGGTCCCGTTGAAGGAGAAGGTGAAGCCACCCGAGCCAACGTGTCTTAGTTGCTCAGAATGTCACCCAGTTCTTCCATAGGGTCTAGAACCATCTCTGTAGCTCCCACTTGTATTCTCTCTTTTTCTTCTCCAATTTTTGTAATCCCTTGTCTCTATATGAATGAAATCCAAATTTTTGCGAATTTCATTTTTTGTCTTCAACACTTTTGTCTTCACTTGGCCCCCTGGTAGATGTACACAATTTGATTGTGAACATGTACCAAAAGGATATTGTGTTTTGTTGAAGACTCGTTTGCTTCGAACTTGTAGAATGTAGGTCCGAAGTCTTCGATAGTGAAGGCCCCCTGAGGTTGTCGGAGCTTAGTAGCTCCGGCAGTAGTTCTTATCAACGCGTCGAGCATCGATAGTTAGACCTCCGGGGTGTCGGAGCTTAGTAGCTCCGGCAGTGACCTTTGCCAACGCGTAGTTTGTCGGCAGCAGACTCCGTTTGTGGAATCTTCTCACCATCTTTTATTCTACGTCCACGGCTGGCCCCCCTAGCTTTACCGGAGCTTGGTTGCTCCGGTGATGCTCGTTTTCAATGTTTAACATCGATTACAAGCCACCTAGGGGAGTCGGAGCTTTGTTAGCTCCGGCTTTTCTCCATCAACGTGGATTTTCATTTTTCCTGCACACTGAAGCCAAGAAAAATAGTAAAATTCGTTCCTTGCCTATAACTTCATCGTGACTTACGATTCTCAAGAAAATTTTAGGTCAAACACAGTTCAGAATGCAACTGAACGCATTGCCTTCTTTCTTCCGGATCCAATTGTACTTGGACCCGCCTTACTTTGGCCTGCCGGGGTGTAGGTAGAGTGGCGTACTTAAGGTGCTTGACCAGGCTAAGTCGATAGCACACTCCGGCCCTAGATTGGCTTGGTGGCATTCAGGCGAGTGGGCCATGAACAATATTTGAATCCAGAAGAATTGACAATATAGCTCGAATCGTATATGAACTAGTCGAACTAAAATTTCTTAAGAATCGCACGTCTTTGTTATAGACAAGAAAGAGAAAAATAAAAAATGTTGAGCCTGTACAAAGTAAATGCATGTGGAGACTGTTTCACATGAAGATGTCTTTCATTATAGGTCCGGGTACAGGGGAAACAAGTACACTCTTAGGGTACGGAACCAGGCTAAGCGTGTTTCATTTCTCGTTTGACCCAGGGTAGCTAGCCACACTTTTAGTCCTGAGACTGTGACAAGCGTTGCATGAACTTTGCAGACCTTCCGGAAATGGTCCGGCTGTTCTCCCGGAGGAACTACCCGACTATGTACAATGACTCTATAACATACACCTCAAGTTACTACAGACTCACCTTCGTGATATTAGGTGTAGAACTTTCGGAGGTGCTCAATATTCCAAGAATTTGGGAGAGGTGTCCCATCCTCGGTTGCCAAGCGAACGCTTCCGGGACAGGATACTTTAATCACTTGGAAGGGTCCCTCCCAGTTGGTAGAGAGTTTGTTTAACCCTTCTCTGGATTGTATTCTCCGTAGCACCAGATCGCCTTCCTCGAGCTATCGGTTGTGTACATGCCGCTGATGATAGCGCTGAAGGGCTTGGCGGTATCGGGCATTCCGAACAGCTGCTTGGCACCTTCCCTCCTCGAAGAGGTCTAGGTCTTCACGCTGGAGCTGGTCCTGCGTGGCTTCGTCGAAGGTCCGGACTCGGAGTGACCCCAAGGTGATTTTCGGAGGAAGGATTGCTTCAGCTCCGTACACCAGGAAGAAGGGTGTCTCTCCAGTTGACCGGTTTGGAGTTGTCCTGTTGGCCCATAGAGTGGGCGGAAGCTCTTCAATCCAGTTGGCTCCATGTTTTTTCAAGCGCTCATAGGTGCACGTTTTGAGTCCTTTCAGGATTTCAGCATTTGCTCTCTCGGCCTGGCCATTGCTTGCCGGGTGAGCTACGGAGGCGTAGCAAACTTGAATGCCGAGGTCTTCGCAATATCCTTGAAATGCAGAGCTTCTGAATTGGGTCCCATTATCAGTGATGATTTTGTTTGGGACTCCAAATCTGCATACAATGGACTGTAAAAAGTTGATAGCAGATTGCTTGTCATTGTCACAACTGGAGTTGCTTCCGGCCACTTGGTGAACTTGTCAATGGCGATGTACAGGAACTTGTAACCTCCGACGGCTCTTGGGAAAGGTCCCAAGATGTCCATCCCCCGCATAGCGAAGGGCCATGTAGGAGGTATCATTTGTAAGGGCTGAGCCGGTGTGTGAATTTGCTTTGCATGAAATTGACATGCTTCGCATTTCTTCACCAGCTCAGTTGCATCCTGGAGTGTTGTAGGCTAGTAAAAGCCATGTCGAAAGGCTTTACCAACCAGTGTGCGGGAAGACGTGTGGTTCCCACACTCGCCTCCATGGATTTCTGCGAGGAGCTTGCAACCTTCTTCTCCTGTGAAGCACCGCATTAGGATGCCGTTGGCACCGCGCCGGTAGAGATCCCCTTCTACCAACGTGTATCTTTTAGCCAATCTGACTATCCGGTTAGCGGATACATCATCATCAGGAAGGATGTTGTCTTTCAAGTAGCTCCGGATATCCGAGATCCATGCATCGGAACTAACTTGAGTATTTGAGTCTTGCGTGCTGGGTTGCTCGGAGCTTCCGGCAGCACCAACGACCCTTGATGGCTGCCATGGTAACAGGGCCATCGGGACCGTCAGCTTCGGGATGCTGATCTCGCCCCCTTCGCTCAGTTCGGTAGGCTGAGCTATGGGTTTTGACAACCTCCAGACAAAAATTCCGTCAGGAGCCGGAGCTCCGGTTGACGCTTTTGTCGAGAGTTCGTCAGCTTTAGCGTTGTGGGCATGCTGGACATGGTGGAGATCTAGGACTTCGAAGTCCTTTTGAAGCCTCTAGACTTCAAGGAGGTAAGCAGCTAGCTGGAGGTTGTTACAGGAGCATTCACCCTTCACTTGCTTAATGATGAGCTGTGAATCTCCCTTAACCAGTAGCTGCTTGACACCGTATGATAGTGCCACCTTTAGTCCGTAGATGAGTGCTTTGTACTCCGCCATGTTCTTGGTCGCCTTGAAGTCAAGGTGTACCATGTATTTTACCTTCTCCCCGGTTGGTGCGAGGAGAAGGATTCCAGCTCCGGCCCCCTGCTTTTGCATGGAGCCGTCGAAGTAGAGGGTCCAATGAGGCTCGGTGAAGACCGGAGCTTTGTATTCCGGCTTCTGCTCGCTGGGGCCCCAGGGTTTGATGGAGAGGGAGTCCATTCCGCCACGAAGTCTGCCAATGCCTGACTCTTGATTGCTTGCCTTGAAATGAATTCGAGATCGAATTCGGCCAATTCCGCTGCCCACTTTGCAATATTCCCAGTTGAATTGGGATTATGCAAGATTGCTCGAAGTGGGTAAGAAGTCACCACTGGGATTTTGTGAGCTTGGAAGTAATGGCGAAGCTTTCTAGAGGCAATAAGAATTGCATAGAGCAGCTTATGCACCTCTAGGTATCGAGTCTTGGCATCATGAAGTATAAACTGATGAAGTACACTGGGCGATGGATGGTCCGAACCCTCCCGGAGGGGCCCGGAGCTTCCTCTTCATTGACCCGGATCCTCCCTGAGGGATATGGACCTTCTTCGGGGACCTCCGGGTCCTGGCTGGAGGAACCCGGGGCTTCTTCAGAAGCGACCTGGACCCTCCTGGAGGGGTCTGGGTCTTCTGAAGTGACTTCTTGTGGAATCAAGTCTGGGAGCTGGGACCCATACTCGCTTTCAGGAACCTCCGAACCCTCCTGAAGGGGTCTGGACTCCTGAGTATGGGATGGTTCTGGTCTCTCCGCAACCAGGACCATACTGACGACTTCGTCAGTGGCTGAAATGTAAAGCAGCAAAGGCTCACCAGGTTTCGGAGCTACCAGAGTTGGTAGAGTGGTGAGGAACTGTTTTAGCTCCTGGAACGCCTTTTCTGCTTCTTCAGACCATTGGAATGGTCCGGACTTCCTCAATAACTTGAAGAAGGGGAGTGTCTGTTCCGCAAGTCTTGAAATGAACCGGTTGAGGGCTACTAGACATCTAGTTAGCTTTTGGACATCTTTGACGCGGGCTGGTGGCCGCATGTCTTCAATGGCCTTGATCTTTGCCGGATTAGCTTCTATGCCCCAGTGACTTACCAGGAAACCAAGAAGTTTTCCGGAGCTAACCCCGAAGACACACTTGTCTGGGTTTAGCTTTGAGCGGGTGACCCGCAGCTTATCGAAGACAGCCTGCGAGGTGTCAAGGAGTGACTCCTTGTTCTTGACCTTGACCACGATGTCATCGACGTACACTTCCACTATGTCTCTAATGAGTTCTTCAAAGGTTTTGTACATAGCTCATACAATGGTTGAAGCTGCATTCTTGAGACCAAATGGCATGGCTGTATAGCAGTACAATCATCTACTGTGATGAAAGAGGTATGCTCTTCATCTTCCCTAGACATTCTAATTTAATGATACCCAGAATATGCGTCTAGGAAGCACAGTAATTCACACCCGGAGGTGGAATCCACTATATGATCTATTCTAGGTAGTGGGAATGGATCTTTCGGGCATGACTTATTTAGTGTTGTGTAGTCGATACACATCCGAAGCTTCCCGCCGGCCTTGGGTACAACGACTGGGTTTGCCAGCCATTTTGGATGGAAGACTTCTCGGATGAATCCAACTTCGAGCAACTTCTTCACTTCTTGTCGAATGAAGTTCTGTCACTCCACAGATTGCTTATGAGGCTTCTGATGCACAGGCCGGGCGTCGGGGTAGATCTTCAGATTGTGCTCAATCACTTCCCTAGGGATCCTAGGCATTTGTGACGGTTGCCAGGCAAACACGTCGACATTAGCCTGGAGGAAAGCGATGAGTGCGAGTTCCTATTTGTCGTTTAATCCTCCCGATATACGGGTGGTCTGAGCGGCATCAGAACCAATTTGGACGACTTTGACGGGAATGTTGGTGTCGCCGCTTGGCTGCACACGAGGTGCAGAAGTCGAGCCTCGCTGACGAATGCTCGGGGGTTTTGGAGCTTGCTCCTGCCTGGAGTCCTCCTCTTGCGCAGTAGTAAGCGCATGGAGTTCTTACAGAGCAGTTACTCCGGCAGTACGATCTCCGCGGATCCGGAGAACGCCTACTGGTGTTGGCATCTTTAACACCAGGTAACCATAATGAGCAGCTGCCATGAATTTGTACAAGGCAGGCCTACCCAAGATGGCATTGAAGGGTAAGTTGATCTGAGCAACGTCAAAGACCAACTTTTCGGTGCGATACTTCTCCCGGGTCCCGAAGGTAACGGGGAGGGTAATAGCACCAAGTGGGGTAATGGCTCCCGGACCTACTCTGCAGAAAGGTTGGGAGGGGTGGAGATCCAAAGGTCAGAGCTGAAGCTTGGTAAAAGCTTCGAAGCTTATGAAGTTGATCCCTGAACCTCCGTCTACCATGACATGGTGGAGCTGGATGTTATTGATGGTAGGATATACCATCAAAGGTAGCTGACCTGCTCCAACCATGCTTCGAGGGCAGTCCGAAGCATCAAAAGTGATAGTTGTGTCCATCCACTTCTGATGAGGCTCCGCCCGGGCTGTAGGAGCTACAGCGGCCATGTCCCGACGCATAGTATTGATGACACGGCGGGAGGTGATGTCCCATGATCCACCAAAAATGGTGTTCATGGTCTTCCGACGCTCGTTGTCAGAGACGTCGGAGTCGTCGTCGACGGAGGTGTAGACGGCCTTCGGGACCTTTTTGGGATCCTGAAAACCTAACTCCTCTTTAGCCGGAGCTTCGTCAACTTTTTGTTTTCCTTTCCTCTATCGGAAAGGAGCTTCTTCCCGGCGCTTGTTGTAGCGCTCGGCAAGGTTTTGGACATCTCGGCAGTCTTCCAAACTGTGACTGTCCGTTTTATGAATTGGACACCACACTTTGGGTTTGCCACCGCCTTCAGAAGACGGTCGAGGTCGCTTCTCGGGGCGTGGCCCCCGGCCACCCGGAGCTGCAGCAGCTGCAGCATTAGATGCGCCGGCCGACGGCTTCTTCTTGCCGTTGGTCTTTTTCTTCTTCTTGCCACTCCCGGAGGTAGTGGCTTCGCCTTTGGAGGATTTTTTGTGATCCTCCGGAGGTGGTTTGGAGTGCATTTCACGACCCTCCGCAGCTCTGACACATTTGTCAGCCAAGCTGAAGAGTTCCGTGACACTGGTGATCTCCTTGATCGCCAATTTCTCCAACATCTTCTTATCCCGTACACCCTGTCTGAATGCCACAATGACAGAAGCGCTAGAGATAGAAGGGATAGTGTTTCGTACCTGAGAAAATCCCTGGATAAATGATTGCAGGGATTCTCCCCCTTTTTGCACAACTGCAAAAAGGTCCAGTTTAGTGCCTGGTCGGGTGTATGAACTCCCGAAGTTGGCGGTGAACTGCCGGCACAACTCCTCCCAACTGTTGATGGAGTTGGGTGGAAGGCTCATAAACCAGGACCGGGCGGTCCCAGTTAAAGCCACTATAAAATAATTGGCCATTACAGCCTCATTTCCTCCAGCTGCTAGGATAGCAGTGGAGTAAATCTAAAGAAATTCAACGGGATTAACGGTCCCGTTAAACTTCTCCGGCAGGTGAGGCCGGAATTTCTGTGGCCACCTGACCATACGCAAATGCATGGCCAGGGCTGAACAGCCTCCTCCTACTCCTTCAGGAGCAGGAATGTCCTGAGCTTCTCGTCTTTCACGAGCACGCTCAATATGGACTCGGCCGTCTTGTTGACGATATCGGCGATCAAGCTCCGCTCGGAGGTCATGAGTTGAAAGCCTTGACACCGTGTGAGTGCGCCGTGCCCCGAAGGGCAACAACGTAGCTTGTTGCGACGCAGCACGTCTCCTGTTGTTGGAAACATGAGGACCCAGTCTGCCAGACAAGGTCCGTCGCTGCGACGGGGCCTGTCCTGAAGGAGGAGGACCCTGGTTGCTGATGCGATCGGCTGCGGCTGCAACCAAGTGTTCCACATCGGCCCTCCACTGCTCCATTGCATCCCGGGATGCGTCCGGAGGTGGTGGGCGCTGAAGAAGAGCACGTGCTGCATGGAGCGCGTGTTCCGGGTTGTCATGATTTGCCGACGCAGTGACTGACGCCAGTGCACCATCGCGCTGCCCAGCTTGATTTGCTGGTGGAGGCGGCGGTGGTGGTAGCGTGACTCCTGGTGGAACTGAGGTTACTGCTGGTGGCTGCATATTGGAGGGATTGCCCCCAACAGCTTGAATAGCAGGATGACCGTTGGATGATCCAACATCTGAGTTCACCATTCTTGAAATCTCAGGCGCCCCCACATGGCGCGCCAACTGTCGGTGGTTTTGATCCGGCAGATCTCCTGACACTACTAAAGTGTTAGAGAAGTTTGAGGTTCGGTGTGGGCGCGGAGATTCAAGAAGGTGAAGTGTAAATGACACGAGGGACACGAAGATTTACGTGGTTCAGGCCGCCTGAGCGTAATACCCTACTCCACGGCGTGTGTTGGTGTTGTATTGGTTGTATGAGCTCAACGTGAGTTGAGAGTGTAGAGTGAGCGCGTATAGTCCGTGTGTTCTCTATGTATCATCGGCCTGTCCTTTTATAGTACAAGGGCAGGCCGTTACAAGTCAGCCTGGCCCGACATGTGGCCCCAGCGGTTACTAATATTGATACACATTTGATGCGCTTAATTACCCTTAATAACCGAATTACGGGCTTTGATAGCACCGTTACTAGTAATTAAGGTCGTCAGATCGTGTGTCATTAATATAGTATTAATGACACTTAATCGGGTCTTGAAGTCCTTGATTCCTTTTGAAGATCTGGAGCCGTTGTGAGTCTTCCGGAGGTTAGAGGCTGAAGGTCCGACGGTTGGACACGTGGCAGCTCCGGAGCATACTGTGGGGAACAGGTAGGTCCGGTGCTACCTAACACGTGTCAGTTCTGGAGCTTCCCTCGATCTGGGTTTAGGTCCGGAGGTGCCGCTATGGTAGATAGCCCGGAGCTTCCCCCTTGTGGGCGGTAGCTCCGGTTTGATAGTACACGTGGCGACCCTGGGACTAACCAAGTTGGGGAAGCGGGCCTGGTTATGTCTGACATGTGGGCCTCCGAAGGTCTTCAAATCAAGTAGATGACATTCCCTTGAGATCTTTGCAATCCCAAGGGGTATATGGTACCCAGGGTACCGACATCAACCTTGCCCATGGTAAACCCTTTTTCAAGTAAGAATGTTTTTAACCTATCATACCATGCTCTAGGGGCTTGTTTGAGATCGTACAAGGCTTTGGACAGTTTGTAAACATGATTAGGAAAATCTGGATTTTCAAAACCTGGTGGTTGCTTGACATAAACCTCCTCATCTATGTAGCCATTTAGAAAATCACTTTTAACATCCATTTGATATAGATTGAAACCTTTAGATGCAGCAAAAGCTAACAAATATCTTATGGCTTCTAATCTAGCAACAGGAGCAAAAGTTTCATCAAAATCTAGACCTTCAACTTGAGTGAAACCTTGAGCAACCAACCTAGCCTTATTACTAACCACAACCCCATCCTCACTTTGTTTATTTTTAAATACCCATTTAGTTCCAATTAAAGTGTGACCTTGAGGTGGAGGTACAAGTTTTCAAACATTATTTTTTTCAAAATTTTCTAACTCTTCTTGCATGGCAATAATCCGAGATTCATTAGTGAGTGTGTGTGATATATCTTTGGGTTTAAAAGAAGCAACAAAAGCAGAATGAGCATAAGAGTTTGGATCGCAAAACCTGGACCGTGTGACTCGTTCGTGCAAGCTTCCAATCATCTGTTGTGGGGGATGATCTTTGTAACACCGTAGGGGAACAGATGTCTCACAAGCTTCTTCTTCTTCATGTTCATCACAAATCGATGAGCTTGTAGCTTGTGGACGATCAGGACCAGCATAGGTGATAGTCGGAGCTTGTTCAATGTTCAGAGTTGGACACGTGTCAGCTTCGGAACTATCAGGCAGTATCACCAGCTCTTCTTCTTCTTCTTCGAAAATACCCTCCCCTTGAGGATATGGATCTGGTCCTGCAGCACTGGAGCTAGTACCTGGGCTAGCTTCATCAAAAGACAATTCACAAGTCTCCACAATTTTGTTAGTGTCAAGTAAAAGCACACGGTAGCCTCTAGTATGAGATGGATAACCAAGAAACATGCCATCAATGGATCTAGGTTCAAATTTATCAAGATTACCATGTTTCTTAACAAAGCATTTGCAACCAAAGACCCGAAAGTGTGTAACACTAGGCCTATGTCCAAACCGGAGCTCATATGGTGTTTTACCTAGCTTAGCACGCAAGAAAACACGATTTGAGACATAACAAGCGGTTGCTAACGCATCAGCCCAAAAGTTCCTAGGAGTTTGATATTCATCAAGCATAGTCCTAGCCATCTCAACTAAGGTTCTGTTCTTTCTTTCTACAACACCATTTTGTTGACGTACATATGGTGAAGAAAATTAATGATCTATTCCATTTTCAGCACAAAAGTGATCAAAAGATTGATTTTTAAATTTAGTTCCATTATCACTTCTAATTGCTTTTAAAGATTCTGGGTAATCAATTGATAATCTAAGAAATAAAGTTCTAAATTGACTAAAAACTTCATTCTTATACGCCATAAAGTAAACCCAGGAGTATCTAGAATAATCATCAACAATCACAAGTACATACCATTTACCTCTGATAGATTGAATACGTGAAGGTCCTACGGTGTCAAGATGCAAAAGTTGACATGGTTCAGTTGTCATGATAATTGTGAGAGGAGTATGTGAACCTCCAACCATCTTAGCATGTCTACAAGAAGAGCACACAATTTCTTTGTCCCCTTTAAGCTTAGGCAGCCCACGTATGCGATCGAGAGCACTAACACGCGTTAAGTGATCAAAGCCTACGTGACCAAGTCTACGATGCCAAAAATATAGGTCCTTTGAATCATTAGCAACTAGACACCTATGCTTAGAGGAAGACATATCAAAATCAGCTTTACAAACTCTTCCAAACCGAGACATGTTAAAAATAAGCTCACTATTTGAACTTACAACTTTGCAGCTGTTTTTATTGAAAATAATTTCCAGATTTTCATCTAGCAATTGTGAAACAGAAAGCAAGTTGTATTTCAAATTTTTGACAAGTGCCACATCCTTCAAAGTGTAGTGATCATTTCCTCTAACCGAACCCTTAGCAATTATAGGAGTTGAAGAATTATCGGCAAAAGTAACATTCTCTACACATGACACAAAAGAGAGGGAGGAGAACCAATCTTTGTTACCGGTCATGTGGCGTGAGCAACCTGAATCCACAATCCAAATGTTCTCCTTCCTCAAACGTGTAACCTACATAGAAGCACAATACATCGATGACTCAATACTGGGGTTAGTCAAAAGGCATTTAGGAATCCAGTATTGAGTCACGCGACGTGCAGCAGAAAAAACACGCGGAAGCTGCAACAAAACAGCAGGTTTATGAGTCAAAGTTTGAGATTTTTTATTCTTAACTACAGACCTATAAGGTGTTACTTGTGCAGCACAAAAATCAGTAGCTCCGGAGGCAAAAACAAAAGGTCCGGAGGTAAACTTTGAATGTTTTTGACTCAAAACAGCAGGTTGTACATTCGGTTCAATATGTGCAACAAATTTTGCATGAAAGTTATGAGATCTAGCAACCATTCTTTCCCTTTTCTGTTGTTTAGCTAGTCTATAACAAAAATCTATGACATGACCATCTCTACCACAATAGGTACAATGAAATTTAACTTTGTGTTCACGTCTAGATGAGCAAACAACATTTTTATTTGAAACCGAATGAGACAATACTCCTGCAGATTTGAAAACAACTTCTTTTTGTTTAGGAACTGTTTGAATCAAACCACTTCCTAATGACTTTACAATTTTAGGTGGATGTACCTTAGCATGAGCATGAGAATAAAAACTTAAACCAGTTTTATCATTGCAAGACTTGGATGAATTCAGCAGCAAGTTTAGGTTCTTATTCCCATTACAAAACCGATCAAATGTCTTATGCATGTTATCAAGTTTATTGGACAGATCAAGGCAATTTTCACATGAAGTTTTTCCTTTTAATTTGCAATTGGAATAATATTTAACTTCATGACAACGTAAAGCATTGTTCAATATAGAGATTTCATTCATAGAATCTTGCAGTTTCTTATCAAGATCATCACAACTAGAACAATGCAAATCAATTGTAGAACAAGAAGCATCTTTTAAGTTTCCAATATTAAGTGCAGCAAGCTTTTTGTTCTTTTCAATTTCAAGTTTAAGTTTATCAAGTGTGGAGGTATGTGCACTTCTTAGGGAGGACAATTGTTCATATATTAAGTCACATGAGGAACAAGAATCATCACTAGGAATCAAGGATTTCAAACGATTAATTTCAGATTCTAGTGACTCAATTTTAACAGCATTGTCCCTAAGCTTTTTGTCCTTTTTCTTAACAATAACAGTGGCACGAGAAATAGCATCACACATTTCTTCGCAAGTAGGACATACCTCTTCATTGTCGCTGTTGTGTTCTGCCTCCTCCATACTTGATCTTGACTTGCCCGCCATGAAGCACAAGTTTGCCAAATCATCTTCATCTTCATCACTTCCAATGTTCACGTCGCTTGAGCCAAGTTCCTGGAGTGCTGAGATAAAACTGTTCACTAGTTGGCGACCTGTAAAGCCCTTCTTTTTCTTCTTATCGTTTGTTGAGGAGTGCTTTATCCTTGATTGTTTTTCTTCCCAGATGGTAGGACCTGAAAGATTAGGGAAATCTGAATGAAAATGTCCTGCCTTACCACATTCGAAGCATCGTTGAGGTCCAGAGCTTCATCTCCTTCTAGTTCTCACATTTTGCAATGCTTTTGAGAACCGGGTAGAGATGAGCACTAGCTCCTCCTCTGGAAACTCCTTAATCTGTTCAAGGGTTAGAGAGGACAGCAAAGCAAGTGTACCACAAGATGATGTTTGACCGGAACTAGGCTTGTCATGTTGAGAAACAAAAGCAATAGACTTGTTGGGGTCTTACGTGAGATTATGTCAATTTCATGAGTTTTTAACTTGGAATATAGCATATCTAAAGTAAGTGAACTCATGACAGTAGATTCACGAATAGATGTGACTTTCATGTCCCAAATTGACATATCTAGTGCACTTAGCAATTGCCTAGCATTTTCAACATCTGAAAAATTAACATTCACACTACGCAAGTTGCTGAGAATCTTATTAAAGCGAGCAAAAAGGTCATCAATAGACTCACCGGGTTGCATCTCGAAGCGCATGTATTCTTTCTTGAACATGTATTGCCTTACCTCTTTGATCATGTTGGATCCTTCGTGGTAGTAACAAAGTTCTTTCCACACATCGTATGCAGATCGGAGGTGTGCAACACGGTCGAAGTCGCTTTGTGTTAATCCTTGTATGATCAAGTTCTGAGCCTTGTTGTTGTTGTCAACATCTCTCAGATTTGTAGTTGTAACTTGATCATTTGATGGCACTTCATAAGGCTTGTATACCTTCTCTCATATTGCAAAGCCTTGTGCCTGGATGGAAGCCTCCATGCGTGCCTTCCAAACCTGAAAATCAATACCAGCGAACACACAAGGTTTGGCAAAGTACTTATCCATGATGATTAGTCAAAAACACGTGCAAATCACAAAGATTAGAGAACTGTGGCTATGATACCAATTGTAGGATCAAAGAGCACGTGAAAATCTACCAGAGGGGGGTGAATGGTAGATTTAAAAAATCTTACGCAGCGGAAACAATTAAACCCCAACCCCTTCGCCAGAAAAACGATCTGTTAGAGAAATCTTGTGTGAGACTAATCTAAACGTGTTTCACCATGACAAAAGTTATAGATATCAGAGAGAATCAAGTCACGAAGACAACACAACAAGATAACTCAAATCCGTCGAGAAAAACTCAAGTTATGATCGAAAGATCAAACAAAGGTCAATCTGCCCTACCCGAGGAAAAAACAGTTCTAGAATGCTGCAAAGAAACTCGTGTAGATCATAGACCAAAAATCCAATGACCGTGAATTTTTGACAGATGATAGATAATCAAGTTGTGAAGACGACCCAAAAACAATCACGTCAATTGGATCTGTAAAACTCGAGTTATTATAAAACCACCAACGAAAGGTAGTGCTATCCAGAAACTCGACGAGTAAAACTTGTCTGGAACAAGTCGAACGAACAAGCACAAAAGTTCCTTCAAACTACGAATTTTATTCAATAGAACACAAGAGGAACAGCCCCAAAGTCGTGCACCACGAGCTCTAGGCTCCCTTGCTTATATAACCAGCTCGAAAGCCAACTCAACTCAAATCAGGAACCTAATCCTACTCTATTCATGAATCGTAACTTTCCATAACTGCTTAGGATTCTTCTATACGCAAATAGAAGCAATCTTAAGACTTCAAAACACCTTAGGAACATATCCCACATTCCTAAACAACTCAAATTCATGACCCACACAAAATCCTATCATAACCAACTCAAATCTTTCCATATTTGAGTCAAACCCGACTCAGTCGTAGCCTGAGTCCATAACCTAGTCGGTAGGACCTTTCCAACCAAATATTTACGTCCATAGCTCTTCATCACGTCTCGGAACCATGTAGCCACGTCCATGCACTCTTTGCACACGTGCAAACATCTTCCAATGACGTCCACGATACCTTCATATGCATTGTTCTTGATTCAATCATGATGCGCAACCTCCCGATCAACTCAACCACAATTCCTCTCGAACTTGGTTGTTGAACCTCATCTTCTCCCTAAGACTAGTTCAATGGATCCCATCACCAGCCATGTCTTGAACTCAAGCAACACCTGCACATGAATAAACAACCAATCCATATGAGCCCAAGTCCTCGACTTGACTCAAGTTAGTTCCGAACACAACACCTTACGTGAGAACCTCACATAAGCATGTTGCAAAACCACAGTAACACGATATCATCCATGTAAACCAAAAACGCACCAAAGACTTAGCAAATGAATACTAAGCAATCTTTCCAGAGATGTAAAGCAAGTACGAAACATTGCAAATGAAAAACAGAAGCATTGCGGTCAAGTTCTGGACCTTGCCAGAGCAAACTGGAGCTTGAGCCGGAGCTTACCAAAACTAGTAGAGTAAAGAACCCGTCGGAGCTTACCAAAAACTAGCAGGACCTAGCGTCGGAGCTACCCAAAACAAACCGAACCTACTGTCGGACCTTGCTGTAGCTCGATGCTAGAGTCAGACCTTGATAAAAAGGTGTTTTGGTGATATTCAAAACTTTTATCGTCAAAGCAAGTGTATTCACTACAATCCAATGTATTCAGCACACATAGGTCTTACAGGTGTACTCAGTGGGCTTTTGTGGCTTCAACCCCGTATGAGAAACATCCTTGACAAACTCAAGTCCGGTCACTTTCTCAATCATGTACATGGTGTACGGAGCATACCCGCAAGACCTATTGGGAGTGATTGAGATGTTCACAATGTCATTGTAGATGTACTCAAAAACATTGAACAGTCTCCTTCCACCAATGACCTTCATGAGGGTCCTCAAGGTTCCTTGGATAGTCCCCGCATCTCCATCTTTCGGGGCTATTGTCTTCCTCAAGATTCTGTTGAGGACCACAAAGAAGGGCTTCAGATATTTGCTGTTGGGAGGAACATAGGGCATCCTTGTTTCATAGAGGAACTTAAGCTCATCCTTCTCCAAGGGTTTCAGATTGTGGATGACAAGATCATGATCCAGAGTGTGTTCAAGGTGAAGAATCCTTGCAAATTCATCATAAGTGACACTATACTTGGAACCATGAGTCATCCAAGTAAGACTGTCTCCATCACCACGAGCAAAGTAGAGGGTAGAGTAAAATTGGGTGATGATATCATTGTTCCATTCATTCTCAAAAGAAAGCAGTTCCTTTAGATCGTGCCTCTCCAAAGCCTCAACCACCTCACGAAAAGCAGGAAACCTCTTTGACTGCAGGTATCCAACATTCACCCATTGACTCTTCACAACAGGATTCTTCATCTTCATGTACACGTGCTCGTAGTAGTTGGCATGGAAGTTGCTCCAGAATCTTGGGTCAAAGCATTTCCTAGGTTGATTATACACATCAATCTTCCTAAAGTTATCATCTAGCTCACCCCCTTTTCCAGTTAAATCCTCACTAGAAGGCTGCCTGTTGCGGTGACTAGGGTTTTTCATCTTCAAGGGCCCAATGGGACCACTAGCAAGTCCCTTCCCTTTATTGAGAGCCCTTTTTGGCCCTGATGAGCTCTCAGTAGCAGCTTTTCTTTGAGCCTTTTTGACAATAACCTTCCTCTTCTTAGGCAGATTGTCGTCGGAGGGTGGAGAGTGGACATTGACATCATGTCTTTTCTTCATAACTCTCTCCTTGGCTCTCCTCACTCTTTCGCGTTGAGCTTCTTCATCAATGTGGAAAGAGATGTCATCTGAGCCTCAAGACATCGTGCCTGATAGGGAGTTCACGGATTAGATAAGAATGAACCAAGGATTGAAGGCAATGTAGGGATTCAGATGTCAGAGACCGGACTTGTCCGGTTTCAGAGTGCGGACTTGTCCGGCGTATTGGACTTGTCCGTATCTGAGCATCAGACTAGCCCGGCCTGGCATAGGAACCCTAACGATTTCCTTTGAATTCAAAACTTCTATCTAAAGATACAAAAGGGCAGGAAAGTGGTAGGAATACATCTATGAATCCAATGTACAACCTTGGAATCAAGGGAAACGAGCTAGAACGAGAAAAGTAGAGAATTTGGTTTTAGGGTGAAATTTACCGAGATTTGAAGATTCGCGTTGAAGGAGCAAGAATCTGTCCGGATGAGTTCGGAGGGGAGAGTCCACTCGTCGAGGAGAGGATTTACCACACAGAAAGCTTCGATTTTGAGGGCTCAACCCGAAAATCACTTTGGGGGCTAGGGTTTAGGAGAGGAGAGGGAGACCAAGTGGAGGGAGAGGTTTGGGATTAAAATTTTGGTCCGGCCAACTGCTTATATACGCGGCGGACCGGACTAGTCCGGTGCCCCTAGAAAACCTAAGTATTCCGTCTGTCCGGACTAGTCCGGTGGAGAACCAGACAAGTCCGGTTTCAACAGACTTGATACATATAGAGATGATTAATAGTGATCCAAGGACAATAATTTTGCAAATAATCATGGTAATTACGACCAGTAGATAAGTAACAATGAAAAGTGGTCATAAACTGCAAGATTTCTTCATTAAAATAGTTTTTGTAGAAGAAAAAGAGATGAGGAGTAGTTTTAACAATAAAATGTAACATTTGAAGTTTCAACCAGATATGCAACGTTTCAAGCCACATTTCGAGAGTCAAGAATGTTAAGCTCATTCCTAAGTTCGCGAAACCTTTTCTCGTCTAATGGTTTGGTAAAAATATCTGCAAGTTGTTTTTAGTCCTAACATGTGAAATAGCAATGTCACCTATTAACGAATGATCTCTAAGAAAGTGATGACAGATGTCTATGTGCTTAGTTCTTGGGTGCTCTACAGGGTTGTGTGCAATTTTTATAGCACTTTCATTATCACATAGAAGCGGGATATGGCTAAGATTGTAGCCGTAGTCCCTAAGAGTCTGTCGCATCCAAAGTAGTTGTGCACAACAACTACCGGCTGCAACATACTCTGCTTCCGTTGTGGAAAGAGCAATGGAGTTTTGCTTTTTAGATGACCAAGAAACTAGGGACCTACCAAGAAATTGACAAGTCCCTGACGTGCTCTTTCTATCAACTTTGCATCCTGCATAGTCGGCTTCAGAATAGCCTATCAAGTTAAACTTGGATCCTTTGGGATACCAAAGCCCCAAGTTGGGTGTGTGCACAAGGTACCTTAGGATTCTTTTTACAGCAATTAGGTGACACTCTATAGGTGCGGCTTTAAACCTTGTACACAAGCAAACACTAAGCATAATATCTAGCCTAGATGCACATAAATTAAGTAAGGAGCCGATCATGGACCGATATACCTTTTGGTCCACATTTGGGCCGTCTTCATTGAGGTCGAGATGTCCATTGATGGCCATGGGTGTCTTGATGGGCTTGGCTTTGTCCATATTGAATTTCTTGAGAATGTCCTGTGTATATTTGGTTTGGCTTATAAATGTACCTTCTCTCAGTTGCTTCACTTGGAATCCCAAGAAGAACTTCAATTCGCCCATCATTGATATCTCGAACCTATCTGTCATAATTTTTCTAAACTCTTCACAGAAGGACTTGTTAGTGGATCCAAACATAATATCATCAACATAAATTTGACATACGAATAGATGATCATCAAGATGTTTAGTGAAGAGTGTATAGTCAGCTTTACCAATTTTGAATCCATTTTGAGTCAGAAAATCTCTAAGGCACTCATACCAAGCTCGAGGAGCTTGTTTGAGGCCATAGAGAGCCTTACGCAGTTTGTAGACATGATTGGGATACTTTTGGTCTTCAAATCCTGGTGGCTACTCCACATAAGCTTCCTCCTTTATTGGACCATTTAGGAAGGCGCTTTTGACGTCCATTTGATACAACTTAAAATTATGGTGAGTAGCATATGTCAATAAAATACGAATGGACTCAAGTCTAGCTACAGGAGCGAAAGTTTCATCGAAGTACAAACCTTCGACCTGAGAATAGCCTTTGGCCACCAATCTCGCTTTATTTCTTGTTATTACTCCATGCTCATCTTGCTTGTTCCGAAGGACCCATTTGGTTCCAACGATGTTCGCCCTTGGTCTCTCCACCAGCTCCCACACTTCATATCTTTTGAAGCTGTTCAACTCCTCTTGCATTGCCATCACCCAGTCTGGATCCCTTAAGGCTTCTTCTACCCTGTATGGTTCCAGAAAAGACACAAAAGAATAGTATTCATAGAAATTTGCAACTCGGGATCTAGTAGTTACTCCCTTAGCAATATCTCCAATGATATTATTGACAGGATGGTCTCTTTGCACGCTCTGATGTACTCTTGGGTGTGGAACTTGTGTAGTTGCTTGTTCTTCATTATCTTCATGTTCATTGTCTCCCCCTAGATCATTGCTTACATGATTGTCTTGATATTCTTGTTCTTCCTCATCTTGATCTTGTGCAAGAGCTCCCCCTTGATCATTGCCTCCGTGTTGAAGTTCATCTTGTCCATTTGAGACTAACGTTCTCTCTTGTGGTAAGATTTCACCAAGTGCCATTTTCTTCAGTGCTTCATATGGAGCTTCCTCTTTATCTAGCATACACTTATAAACTTGCTCAACTTGTGAGCCGTTAGATTCATCAAACACTACGTCACGTGCTACTTCAACAAGGTCGGACACCTTGTTGAAGACACGATAGGCGTAGGCATTCGATTCATAACCGAGCAAGAACCCTTCATCGGACTTCGAAGCGAACTTCGAGGCCCTCGGTTTCTTGTTCAGAATAAACATTTACAACCAAAAACTTTGAAATAAGAAACATTAGGCTTTTTATCGGTAAGGAGATCATATGGAGTTTTCTTCAGTAGTCGGTGGAGGTACAGCTGATTTGTGGCATGACAAGCGGTGTTCACCGCTTCTGCCCAAAATCGATCTGACGTCTTGTATTCATCCAACATAGTTCTGGCCATTTCGATCAATGTTCTGTTCTTCCTTTCGGCCACTCTGTTTTGTTGAGGGGAGTAGGGTGCTGAGAACTCATGCTTTATCCCTTCTTCATCGAGATACTCTTCAACTTGGGTGTTCTTGAATTCTGTCCCATTGTCACTTCTGATATTCTTTATGGTTGATGAGAATTCGTTCTGAGCTCTTTTCAAGAACTTCTTGAGGATTCCCTGAGTTTCTGATTTATCATACAAGAAAAATACCCAGGTAAATCTTGAAAAATCATCAAAAATTACTAAACCGTATTTGTTACCACCGATGCTGATGTACGCAATTGGACCAAAGAGATCCATGTGGAGAAGTTCCAGCAGTCTTGCGGTAGTCATCACATTCTTGGCGGGGTGTGGTTTTCCGACTTGTTTTCCTGCTTGACAAGTGTAAGACCTATGTGTGCTGAATACATTGGCTTGTAGTGAATACACTTGGCTTTGATGATAAAAGTTTTTAATATCACCAAAACACCTTTTTATCAAGGTCCGACTCTAGCTCTGAGCTACAACAAGGTCTGATGGTAGGTCCGGCTTGGTTTGGGTAGCTCCGGTTACGTTCGATGCTAGGTCTGACTAGCTTTGGTCAGCTCCAGTGAGCTTTATCTTTAGCTCCAGCATGTCTTTGATAGCTCCGGCATATATTTGATAGCTCCGACATGTTTTTGCTAAGCTCCGAGTTGATTTTTCTAGCTCTGGCTTTTGGGTTTACTAGTTCTGACTAGTTCTGGTTAGCTCCGGTGCTAGGTCCTGCTAGTTTTGTAAGCTCCGGCGGGAGCTTGGTTGTACTAGTTTTGGTAAGCTCCGGCGCTAGGTTCTACTAGCTTTTGTTAGCTCCGGCTCAAGCTCCGGGTTGCTCTAGCAAGGTCCGGAACTTGACTGCAGTGCTTCTGCTTTTCATTTGCAATGTTTCGTACCTGTTTTACATTGTTGGAAAGATTGCTTAGTATTCATTTGCTAAGTTTTTGGTGTGTTTTGGTTGTTATGGCTGATATCGTTTTGCTGTGCTTTGCAACATGCTTATGTGAGGTTCTCACATAAGGTGTTGTGTTCGGAACTAACGTGAGTCAAGTCGAGGACTTGGGCTCGTATGGATTGGTTGTTTATTCATGTGCAGGTGTTGCTTGAGTTCAAGTCATGGCTGGTGACGGGATCCTTTGGACTAGTCTCAGGGGGGAGATGAGGTTCCAACAACCAAGTTTGGAAGGAACTGTGGTTGAGCTGATCAGGAGGTCGCGCAGGATGATTAAATCAAGGGTGGTGCATATGAAGGTTACTGGACATCGAAGGAAGGTGTTTGCACGTATGCATGCGGTGCATGACATGGCAACATGGTTCCGAAGATGGTTTATGGATGGGAAGATCCGGTTGGAAGGATCGGATCGTACCGGTTGATGACTTTGGCTGCGGCGAAGTCGGTTATGGCTCGGTATGGAAAGTATCGAGTTGGTTGTGTTAGCATTTCGTGTGGGTCACGAATTTGAGTTATTTAAGAATGTGGGATACGTTCCTAAGGTGTTTAGAAGTCTTAATATTGCTTCTATCTGCGTATAGAAGAATCTTGAGCAGTTATTGAAAGTTACGATTTGTGATCTGAGTAGGATTGGAGTCCTAGTTGATATTGGGTTGGCCTAAGGGCTGGTTATATAAGCAAGGGAGCCCAGAGCTCGTGGTGCACGACTTTGGGGCTGTTCCTCTTGTGTTATATTGAATAAAATTCGTAGTTTGAAGGAACTTTTGTGCCTTGTTCGTCCGACTTGTTCCAGACAAGTTTTACTCGTCGAGTTTCCGGACAGCACTACCTTTCGTCGGTGGTTTTATCATAACTCGAGTTTTACAGATCCAATTGACGTGATTCTTTTTCGGTTGTCTTCACAACTTGATTATCTATCATATGTAAAAATTTCACGGTCATTGGATTTGTGGTTTCTGATCTACACGAGTTTCTTTGCAGCATTCCAGAACTGTTTTTCTCGGGTAGGGCAGATTGACCTTTGTTTGATCTTTCGATCATAACTTGAGTTTTTCTCGACGGAGTTGAGTGATTATTTTTGTGTTGTCTTCGTGACTTTATTCTCTATGATATCTATCACTTTTGTCACGGTGAAGCACGTTTAGATTAGTCTCACACACGATTTCTTTAACAGATCGTTTTTCTGCCGAAAGGGTTTGGGGTTTAATTGTTTCCGCTGCGTAAGATTTTTAAATCTACCATTCACCCCCCCTCTGGTAGCTTTTCACGTGCTCTTTGATCCTACAATTGTTATCAGAGCCTCGGTGCTCTAATATTTGTGATTTGCACGTGTTTTTGACTAATCATCATGGAGAAATACTCCGCCAAACCTTGTGTGTTTGCTGGTATTGATTTTCAGGTTTGGAAGGCACGCATGGAGGCTTTCATCCAGGTGCAAGGCTTTGCAATATGGGAGAAGGTGTATAAGCCTTATGAAGTGCCACCTAATGATCAATTCACGGCCACAAACTTACGGGACGTCGACAACAACAACAAAGCCCGAAACTTGATCATCCAAGGACTCACTCAAAGCGACTTTGATTGTGTCGCGCACCTCCGATCAGCATACGTTGTTTGGAGAGCTCTCTGTGATTATCATGAAGGCTCCAACACAATCAAGGAGGTAAAACAAGATATGTTCAAAAAGGAATATATGCGCTTTGAGATGCAACCAGGTGAGTCTATCGATGACCTCTTTGCTCGTTTCAATAAAACTCTCAGCAACTTACGTAGTGTCAATGTTAATTTTTCTGATGCTGAGAATGCTAGACAACTTCTTAATGCATTAGACATGTCAATTTGGGAGATGAAAGTAACATCTATTCTTGAATCAACTGTCATGAGTTCTCTTACATTAGATGTACTTTATTCTAAACTAAAAACTCATGAAATTGACATCCTAGCACGTAAGAACCCAAACAAGTCTATTGCATTTGTTTCACAACGTGATATGTCTAGCTCCGGCCAATCATCATCTTGCAATACTCTTGTTTTGTTGTCCTCACTAACCCTGGAGCAGATCGAAGAATTTCCAGAAGAGGAGTTGGCACTCATCTCTACTAGATTCTCAAAAGCATTGCAAAATGTGAGAACTAGAAGGAGAGGAAGCTCCGGACCTCAACGCTGTTTTGAATGTGGTAAAACAGGACACTTTCGTACAGAATGCCCTAAACTTTCAGGTCCAACCACCCGGGAAGAAAAACAATGCAAGGTCCGGACCTCCTCTGGAAATTCCAACAAGAAAAAGAAGGGTACCATAGGACGTAAGATGATTAATAGCTTCATCACCGCACTTCAAGAACTTAGTTCAAGTGATGTAGACTTTGAAAGTGATGAAGATGATGACGATTTGGCCAACTTATGCTTCATGGCGGGTAAAACAAGATCAAGATCAAGTCAGGAAGATGCAGAACACAACAGTGAAGACGATGAGGTATGTTCTACCTGCAATGAAATGTGTGATGCTATTTCTCGTGCAACTATTATTGTCAAGAAAAAGGACAAAAAGCTTAGGGATAATGCTGCTAAAATTGAATCACTGGAATCTGAAATTAACCGTTTAAAAACTTTGATTCCTAGTGATGATGCATGTCCCTCATGTGACTTAATCTATGAACAATTGTCCACATTAAGAAGTGCACACTCCTCCACTCTAGATAGACTTGATGAAGAAATTGAAAAGAACAAAGAGCTTGCTGCACTTAATGATAAAAACTTGAAAGATGCTAGCTGTTCTACAATTGATTTGCATTGTTCTAGTTGTGATGATCTTGATAAAAAACTACAAGATGCTATGAATGAAATTTCTATATTGAACAATGTTTTATGTTCTCATGAAGTTAAATTTTGTTCCAATTGCAAACTAAAAGAAAAAACTTCATGTGAAAATTGCCTTGATCTGTCCAATAAACTTGACAACATGCATAGGACATTAGATCGGTTTTGTAATGGGAATAAGAACCTAAACTTGCTGCTGAATTCTTCCAAGTCTTGCAATGATAAAACTGGTTTAGGTTTTGATTCTCATGCTCATGCTAAGGCACATCCACCTAAAATTGTGAAGTCATTAGGAAGTGGTTTGATTCAAACAGTTCCTAAACAAAAGGGAGTGGTTTTCAAATCTGCAGGAGTGTCGTCTCATTCAGTTTCAAATAAAAATATTGCTTGCTCATCTAGACATGAACACAAAGTTAAATTTCATTGTACCTTCTGTGGTAGAGATGGTCATGTCATAGATTTTTGTTTTAGATTAGCTAAACAACAGAAAAAGGAAAGAAAAATTGCTAGATCTTATAACTTTCATGCAATTAGAAAAACACAACCTGCTTTAGTGAGTCAAAAATTTGAAAAGGTAGCTTCCGGACCTTCTGGTAAGAAATCCGCAAAAGCAGCTCCGATAGTTCCAATAGCTCCGAGAGCTCCCGAACCTTCTGTTGTTTCCTTCGGAACTTCAGCTTTAGTTTCCGGAGCTTCAGCCTTGTCTTTTGGAACTGCTGCTTTTACCTCCGGAGCTACTGGTTTTTGTGCTAAAAGAGTTAAGAATAGAAAACCTCAAACTTCGACTCATAAACCTGTTGTTTTGTCTCAGCTTTCATGTGTTTTTCCTACTGCACGTCGCGTGACTTAGTACTGGACTCCTAAATGCCTTTTGACTAACCCCAGTATTGAGTCATCGATGTATTGTACTTCTATGTAGGTTACATGTTTGAGGAAAGAGAATTTTTGGATTGTGGATTCAGGTTGCCCACGCCACATGATCGGTAACAAAGAATGGTTCTCCTCCCTCTCTTTTGTGTCACGTGTAGAGAATGTTACTTTTGCCGATAATTCTTCAACTCCTATAATTGCTAAGGGTTCGGTTAGAGTAAATGATCACTACACTTTGAAGGATGTGGCACTTGTCAAAAATTTGAAATACAACTTGCTTTCTGTTTCACAATTGCTAGATGAAAATCTAGAAATTATTTTCAATAAAAACTGCTGCAAAGTTGTAGGTTCAAATAGTGAGCTTATTTTTAACATGTCTCGGTTTGGAAGAGTTTTTAAAGCTGATTTTGATATGTCTTCCTCTAAGCATAGGTGTCTAGTTGCTAATGATTCAAAGGACTTATATTTTTGGCATCGTAGACTTGGTCACGTAGGCTTTGATCACCTAACGCGTGTTAGTGCTCTTGATCGCATACTTGGGCTGCCTAAGCTTAAAGGGGACAAAGAAATTGTGTGCTCTTCTTGTAGACATGCTAAGATGGTTGCAGGTTCACATAATCCTCTCACAATGATCATGACAACTGAACCATGTCAACTTTTGCATCTTGACACCGTAGGACCTTCACGTGTTCAATCCTTCGGAGGTAAATTGTATGTTCTTGTTATTGTTGATGATTATTCTAGATACTCTTAGGTTTACTTTATGGCGTCTAAGAATGAAGCTTTTAATCACTTTAGGACTTTATTTCTTAGATTATCAATTGATCACCCAGGATCTTTAAAGGCAATTAGAAGTGATAACGGAACTGAATTTAAAAATCAATCTTTTGATCACTTTTGTGCTGAAAATGGAATAAATCATCAATTTTCTTCACCATATGTACCTCAACAAAACGGTGTTGTAGAAAGAAAGAACAGAACCTTAGTTGAGATGGCTAGGACTATGCTTGATGAATATCAAACTCCTAGGAAACTTTGGGCTGATGCGTTAGCAACCGCTTGTTATGTCTCAAATCGTGTTTTCTTGTGTGCTAAGCTAGGTAAAACACCATATGAGCTCCGGTTTGGACATAGGCCTAGTGTTACACACTTTCGGGTCTTTGGTTGCAAATGCTTTGTTAAGAAACATGGTAACCTTGATAAATTTGAACCTAGATCCATTGATGGCATGTTTCTTGGTTATCCATCTCATACTAGAGGCTACCATGTGCTTGTATTTGACACTAACAAAATTGTGGAGACTTGTGAAGTGTCTTTTGATGAAACTAGCCCAGGTACTAGCTCCGGTGTTGCAGGACCAGATCCATATCCTCAGGGGGAGGGTATTTTCGAAGATGAAGAAGAGCCGGTGATACTGTCTGGTAGTTCCGAAGCTGACACGTGTCCAGCTCCGGACATTGAACAAGCTCCGGCTATCACCTCTGCTGGTCCTGATCGTCCACAAGTCACAAGCTCATCAATCTACGATGAACCCAATGAAGAAGAAGCTTGTGAGACATCTGTTCCCCTACGTTTTTACAAAGAACATCCCCCACAACAGATGATTGGAAGCTTGTACGAACGAGTCACACGGTCCAGGTTTTGTGATCCAAACTCTCATGCTCATTCTGCTTTTGTTGCTTCTTTTGAACCCAAAGATATATCACACGCACTCACTAATGAATCTTGGATTATTGCCATGCAAGAAGAGTTAGAAAATTTTGAAAGAAATAATGTTTGGAAACTTGTACCTCCACCTCAAGGTCACACTTTAATTGGAACTAAATGGGTATATAAAAATAAACAAAGTGAGGATGGGGTTGTGGTTAGGAATAAGGCTAGGTTGGTTGCTCAAGGTTTCACTCAAGTTGAAGGTCTAGATTTTGATGAAACTTTTGCTCATGTCGCTAGATTAGAAGCCATAAGAATTTTGTTAGCTTTTGCAGCATCTAAAGGTTTTAAGCTACATCAAATGGATGTTAAAAGTGATTTTCTTAATGGCTACATAGATGAGGAGGTTTATGTCAAACAACCACCGGGTTTTGAAAATCCAGATTTTCCTAATCATGTTTACAAACTGTCCAAAGCCTTATACGGTCTCAAACAAGCCCCTAGAGCATGGTATGATAGGTTGAAAACATTCTTACTTGAAAAGGGGTTTACCATGGGCAAGGTTGATAAAACTCTTTTTGTGCTTAAACATGGCAATGATTCATTATTCGTTCAAGTGTATGTGGATGATATTATCTTTGGTTGTGCTTCTCATGATCTTGTGTCCAAGTTTTCAGCAATGATGAGTTCTGAATTTGAAATGAGTATGATGGGTGAACTCACTTACTTTTTGGGGCTGCAAATCAAGCAAACCAAGGAGGGTACCTTTGTGCATCAAACGAAGTATACCAAAGATCTCCTAAGACGCTTCAACATGGACAAAAGCAAGCCTCTTCGGACATCAATGGGAACAGCAACAACACTTGAACTTGATGAAGATGGTGAACCCGTGGATCAAAAAGAATATAGAAGCATGATCGGATCACTTTTGTACCTCACGGCATCAAGACCGGACATACAATTCAGCGTATGTCTTTGTGCACGGTTTCAAGCCTCCCCACGTGCTTCACATCGTCAAGCCGTCAAAAGGATTCTCAGGTACTTACATGGAACTCAAGAATTTGGCATTTTTCTTCCTTCTTCCTCAACCGTTACTTTGAAAGCTTTTTCGGATGCTGATTTTGGGGGTTGTAGGATTGATAGGAAAAGTACTTCCGGTGCTTGTCATTTTCTTGGTAATTCTCTTGTTGCTTGGTCCTCTAGAAAACAAAATTCAGTTGCTCAATCCACAGCCGAATCTGAATATGTAGCTGCTGCTAGTGCTTGCTCACAAATTCTTTGGATTGTTCAAACACTTAAGGACTATGGGGTTGATCTAGATAGTGTTCCACTATTTTGTGATAACACTAGTGCTATTTGCATTGCCAAAAACCCCGTGCAACATTCTAGAACTAAGCACATTGATATTAGGTATCACTTTCTCCGAGATAACGTTGAAAAAGAAAACATTGTGCTTAACCATGTAGATACCGAACATCAATTGGCTGACATTTTTACAAAACCTTTGGATTTCACTCGTTTTTGTTTCATTCGTAGTGAAATAGGGGTTATTCATCCTCATGGCTTAAATTGAGGGGGAGTTTTGAAACTTGGGAAGTCTATGTGTGAATCTAAAATTAAAATAATATGAGCATAGTATTTCATACATATATGACTTTGTGATTCCTTTTACATGCTGAAAGTTCTTACTACATTACTCGTGTTATACATTTTGTAGTTTTTGCCATGCCTAGTAATTGGAATAATTACTTACACTAAATCTGGTCATGGTCGAACTTTCTTGCTGTTTTGAACTTGTTGCATGCTCACAAATGCTTTTAATCATGAAAAATTAATCAAGTAATCAACTCACATGTTGAGTTTTTATGAACAAATATAAATTGAGAAAAGATCAAGAGAATATGCATGCATCGCCTTCTTCTTTTGAGATGGCTTGTCATTGCACTTAGATATGAACTTGGAAGAAGTTGTGTATGACTAAAACCATGTCCTTAAGCTTCTGATTGTCAAATGCCATAGGCTTGGCTTGGTTGGTTAGAATAAGGCAGATGCGCATATAATCTCTTGCAAATATCATATGATATAAATGTATGCTTTGAAAAATAATAAAATGCAGAAACTAGTGTCATGCTATCAGGTTTTGAGATAGTTAAGTTTGTGAGATCATGACTTGCTTAAATTGAAAATTACATTTGATCTCTAGCATGGCTTACACTACTTTATGTATTTCATTGATGTGATAATATAAGGTACTCGATAGTATGACTTGGATGAGCTTTGTTTATATGTATATGTTATAATATGCTCATAACATCTAAAGGGGGAGAGATAATTTGTTTATATGCTCATGAATTGCTGAATACATTGTCAAAGGGGGAGAGATAAGCATGATGAGAAAGAGAATATGTGCATAAGGAGAAATAATAAAGGGGGAGAGATAATATGGGATAATTTTTTCTTCTCATTTTACTTTTGATTTACAAAGGGGGAGAAATTGCTTTCAAAACTTTTATGTGAATAAGCCAATGTTCGGATTTTAAATGGTGTTGCCAATGCATTCATCAAGGGGGAGATTGTAAGACCTATGTGTGCTGAATATATTGGCTTGTAGTGAATACACTTGGCTTTGATGATAAAAGTTTTTAATATCACCAAAGCACATTTTTATCAAGGTACGACTCTAGCTCTGAGCTACAACAAGGTCTGATGGTAGGTCCGGCTTGGTTTGGGTAGCTCCGGTTACGTTCGATGCTAGGTTTGACTAGCTTTGGTCAGCTCCGGTGAGCTTTATCTTTAGCTCCAGCATGTCTTTGATAGCTCCGGCATATATTTGATAGCTCCGACATGTTTTTGCTAAGCTCCGAGTTGATTTTTCTAGCTCCGGCTTTTGGGTTCACTAGTTCTGACTAGTTCTGGTTAGCTCCGGCGCTAGGTCCTGCTAGTTTTGTAAGCTCCGGCGGGAGCTTGGTTGTACTAGTTTTGGTAAGCTCCGGCTCTAGGTTCTACTAGCTTTTGTTAGCTCCGGCTCAAGCTCTGGGTTGCTCTGGCAAGGTCCGGAACTTGACTGCAGTGCTTCTGCTTTTCATTTGCAATGTTTCATACTTGCTTTACATTGTTGGAAAGATTGCTTAGTATTCATTTGCTAAGTTTTTGGTGCATTTTGGTTGTTATGGTTGATATCGTTTTGTTGTGCTTTGCAACATGCTTATGTGAGGTTCTCACATAAGGTGTTGTGTTCGGAACTAACGTGAGTCAAGTCGAGGACTTGGGCTCGTATGGATTGGTTGTTTATTCATGTGCAGGTGTTGCTTGAGTTCAAGTCATGGCTGGTGACGGGATCCATTGGACTAGTCTCAGGGAGGAGATGAGGTTCCAACAACCAAGTTCGGAAGGAACTGTGGTTGAGCTGATCAGGAGGTCGCGCAGGTTGATTAAATCAAGGGTGGTGCATATGAAGGTTATTGGACGTCGAAGGAAGGTGTTTGCACGTATGCATGCGGTGCATGACGTGGCAACATGGTTCCGAAGATGGTTTATGGATGGGAAGATCTGGGTGGAAGGATCGGATCGTACCGGTTGATGACTTTGGCTGCGGCGAAGTCGGTTATGGCTCGGTATGGAAAGTATCGAGTTGGTTATGTTAGGATTTCGTGTGGGTCACGAATTTGAGTTATTTAGGAATGTGGGATACGTTCCTAAGGTGTTTGGAAGTCTTAAGATTGCTTCTATCTGCGTATAGAAGAATCTTGAGCAGTTATTGAAAGTTACGATTTGTGATCTGAGTAGGATTGGAGTCCTAGTTGATATTGGGTTGGCCTAAGGGCTGGTTATATAAGCAAGGGAGCTCAGAGCTCGTGGTGCACGACTTTGGGGCTGTTCCTCTTGTGTTCTATTGAATAAAATTCGTAGTTTGAAGGAACTTTTGTGCCTTGTTCGTCCGACTTGTTCCAGACAAGTTTTACTCGTCGAGTTTCTGGACAGCACTACCTTTCGTCGGTGGTTTTATCATAACTCGAGTTTTACAGATCCAATTGACGTGATTCTTTTTCGGTTGTCTTCACAACTTGATTATCTATCATATGTCAAAATTTCACGGTCATTGGATTTGTGGTTTCTGATCTACACGAGTTTCTTTGCAGCATTCCAGAATTGTTTTTCTCGGGTAGGGCAGATTGACCTTTGTTTGATCTTTCGATCATAACTTGAGTTTTTCTCGACGGAGTTGAGTGATTCTTTTTGTGTTGTCTTCGTGACTTGATTCTCTATGATATCTATCACTTTTGTCACGGTGAAACACGTTTAGATTAGTCTCACACACGATTTCTTTAACAGATCGTTTTTCTGCCGAAAGGGTTTGGGGTTTAATTGTTTCCGCTGCGTAAGATTTTTAAATCTACCATTCACCCCCCTCTGGTAGCTTTTCACGTGCTCTTCGATCCTACAACAAGCGTTGTACGGCCTGTCTTTTTCAAAAACCACATCCTTAAGACCACGGATGTGACCACCTTTTAGAAGTTTTTGCAGATTTCTCATCCCAACATAGGTTAGCCGTCTATGCCACAGCCATCCCATGTTGGTCTTAGCAATCAAGCAAGTGTTGAGTTCGGCTTTATATTTGTTGAAATCAACAAGATAAAGCTTTCCCTTCAACATTCCCTCGAATGCAATCGAGCCATCGCTTCTTCTAAAAATGGTCACACCCTCATTAGTGAATAAATAGTTGTAACCTTTGTCGCATAGTTGAGATATTGACAAAACATTATAATCTAGAGAGTCTACATGTAAAACATTAGATAAGGTGTGTTGAGAGGATATTTCAATGTTACCGCTACCAAGGACCTTTCCTTGGCTGTTATATCCAAAGTATATGCCTTCACCTGGATCCTTGTTGTACTCATACTCCACAAACATACCTCTCTCTCCGGTCATGTGATTTGTGCATCCACTATCTAGCACCCATTTAGATCCACCGGAGGAGTAAGCCTGCAAAACAGAATTATTCCTTGGTTTTAGGTACCCAAGCTTGCTTGGGTCCTCTCAAGTTAGTCACAAGAGTCTTGGGCACCCACACACAAGTTTTCAAGTTCTTGTGGCGTGGCCCTGTATATTTAGCAATGACTTTTCCATATTTGTTTTTCATAAGTACATAGGAAGCATCAAATGTACGAAACATTATTTGTAAATCAGATTCATGGGATTTCTCCTTAACAAAAGTGATTCTATTTTTAGCATGATTAGGAGTAGACATGTGTTCTTTCCTGTCAAAACCAAGACCACCTTTGACACTAGGATGTCTAGTGACCATATATGCATTGCGTGCATATTTGATCTTCTCCTTATCAAAGATGCTGCTTGTGGAAGGATGCATATTATGAGAAGTTGAAGTATTAGAAATAACATTCTTCTTACTAGTGCAAGTGCAGGTTCCGATTGTTGTCGAACTCATATCTTTGGAGGAAGAGCTCTTGGAGGAAGAGGAGTCACTTTGCTTGAGCGACTCAACTTGCACCTCAAGGATCTTGTTAACTTTTGACAAGTTAGCAAGTTCTTCCTTGATTGCAATATGCGAGTCCTCTAGCTTTGAGTAAGTTTCCTTACTCAAGGTTAGCTCAAACTCAAGTGACTCGTTCTTCTCTCTTTCAAGCTCAAGAAGCTTTTCAACTTCTTGATATCTCTTCCTTTCATGGATGAGCATATCTTCTTGTCGGTTAAGAAGTTCCTCCTTTTCAAAGATTTTGTTCGACAACATTTCCATTTTCTTTAAAGCAATTTTACTTAATCCTCTAAACATTTCTTCATCATCACTAGAGCTATCAAAGTCATCAATAGAGGAATTTTGCGTAGGAGGAGTAAGTTGAACCTTTTTCTTGCCTTCCTTAGCCATAAGGCAAGTGTGGTTGTTCATATCCCGTCCTCCCATGTTTGGGAAGAGTGTGGCTCTCATAGTAGGTTTCTTGACTGCGATAGTGACCATCTCTTCTTCATTGGAGGAGGACTCGTCGTTTGAGTCCCAATCCTTGCCAATGTGAGCTTGATGGGCTTGTATTCTTTTTATGAAATTTTTCGGTCTTGTTTCCTTCTTCTTTTTGTTTTCTTCATAAGTGCAGTCCACCATGAAGTGACCATACTCTCCGCAGTTGTAGCAAGTGCATCGAGCCTTGGATTTCCCTTTATCCTTGCTTTTGCCTTCATTTGAATTGTTGCCTTGTCTTCTTTTCATAATGCGCTTGAACTTCTTGATAAAGAGTACCATTTCTTCATCATCAAGATCGGTACTCTCGTTGCTTGTATTTCCGTCGTCTTGGTCTTCACGAGTTTCTTTGAGTTTGGGTCTGCACGTTGCTTTGAGAGCGACTTATTTCCTTTTGGAGGAGGTGAGTTCGGCTAAGTCTTTGACGTATTAAGCCTCTTTCTCCATCATTTCATGATTTATGATCTTCCCCAATAACTCATCGGGAGTCATTTTGTGAAATTTGTGGCTTTATCTAATCCTTGAGCAAAGTGTGACATTTCTTGGCATGAAGGATCTAATCATTCTTTTGACAACCTCGTGATCTGTCCATTTCTTACTTCCATAGGAACGAATTTTGTTGATGAGTGCCTTCATCCGGTTGTACATGTCTTGAGGTGATTCGCCTTCTTCAATAGCAAATCTCCCCAACTCTCCTTCAAGCATCTCAATTTTAGCTTCACGAACTGACCTATTTCCTTCGTGAGATGTCTTAAGTGTATCCCAGATTTCTTTTGCACTTTCTAATCCATCGATCTTGTTGAATTCCTCTCTGCTTAGTGATGATATGATCACCGCAAATGCTTGTGCGTTTCTGTGAAGTTCTGGAGTGAGTTCCTCATCAGTGTATGGGATATCTATGCCTGTGCAAACAATGTGCCACAGACTAGGATTCAGAGATATTAGATGCATTTTCATGTTGTACTTCCATATGGTGTAGTCACTTCCGTCAAACTGTGGAGGCTTTCCCATAGGAATAGAGAGATAGTGATTGTTTGAATTGAGATGGTTGTAGTTGTAAGGATATCGGGAGTAGTCGTGATGACCACTCCCAGTCGTCTTCTCGTCTTCTTTTCCTTTTTGTGCCAGCAGTTTCTTTCTTAGGAGTTCCTTTAGCTGTCGCACTTCTTCATCATCATGTGGGCCTTCTTACAGCACATCGAAGTCTTTAGCTTCTTGTTCTTCCTCATTGATGTTCGCCTTCGGGATATCGTTGTTCTTCTCAGCGGCCATTGATCTCTCTGATATGTGAGTCTCGTTGACGGAGAACCAAGCTCTGATACCAATTGAATGTGGCCTAGAGGGGGTGAATAGGCCTTTAAAATTTCCTACACACTTAATGGAGTCGTCAAAAACTTGTTTGATCGGACTAGTCCGGTTGTGTGGGCGGACTAGTCCGGTGTGCTGAAAAATGTGAATTGATTAAGTGTTGTTTGGGAAACTAGATTCTTTTAGCAGCGGAAATGAGAACAACAGATACTTTGGTTTACGATTATTGTATGAATGCACGTGGAAACTTATAAGCAACTTAAATTGATGTTTTGTAATCAAGTGATCTAGTGAACAAAATGTAAAAAAAAATAAGGCACAAGAGACACGAATTTTTACCGAGGTTCGATCTCACCACGAGATCTACGTCCTCGTTAGGAAGCTCACACAGAGTCGGGTCTCCAACCCTTTTCCTCTTCAAGTCACCACACAGGCCGACTTGATTCCACTAGCACGGGTAATCACCGAGTTTGTGGGGCAACCTCACACGTTGAGGGCTCCCACGATAAT
Organism: Tuctoria greenei; assembly: GCA_036927565.1. NCBI lineage: Eukaryota > Viridiplantae > Streptophyta > Magnoliopsida > Poales > Poaceae > Tuctoria > Tuctoria greenei. The sequence continues at coordinate 162,307,447 of JAYESD010000002.1, read as the reverse complement.
TACAACGAAAGAAGCGATCAAATACACTTGAAAGTTTTCCAATGCAGAGTATGAGTGTAGAAAGATCAAACCCCAAGAGCTCGCAATGAAGGAACGACGATCTCCTAATCCTGAATCCAAGTGTTCAATTGATTTTACTCTTTTTGCACTTTAGATGTGTGGGGAGATGTGTTTTGGGCTCTTGGGACAAGGTGGCGGCGCTAGGGTTTGTATTTTCAGCAGTATTCGACGTGCTTTCTTGTAGGAAAGCCGTGGATCCTCCTTTTATAGGGTTTCCAAAAAGTTACCGTTGTAAAACCCTAATACCGGACTAGTCCGGTGCAAGTCCGGACTTGTCCGGTCACAGTGCAACTCAATGTACAGAAAGTTTGGCGGACTAGTCCGGTTGGAAAACGGACTTGTCCGGCCCTATGTGAAGATGGACTCCATAAAGTCTGGCGGACTAGTTCGGTTGGAAAACGTACTAGTCCGGCCCTATGTGAAAGCAGACTCCAGAAAGTCTGGCGGACTAGTCCGGTTGGAAAACGGACTAGTCTGGCCCTATGTGAAAACAGACTCCAGAAAGTCTGGCGGACTAGTCCGGTTGGAAAACGGACTAATCTGGTGCACTGTGAGATGTTAGGTTAATTTTAAAACCCTTACCCCTGCACAAGGTCGTGAGCTCTTGGAGTGTCTTTCATACACTCCCTATACATTTAAAATCTAATTTGTTCTTCCAAGTTCCATCAAAGTATTCCTCTTTGGACACCATTCCATTTTTCACCTTTTTGTGTGCACCGAGCTATTTCACTTTGTTTGTCCTGCAACCATCTCAATAGTTTCATTAGGATCTCATATGTTTGTCATCAATTAGCCAAAACCTACAAGGGATATCCTAGATGCACTTACAAATACAAGTATGGAACATAGGACAGAGAGACAACACATTTGGAGTACTGCGAGATCACCGGAAGGGCAGGGCAGTTGTGTGTCAGGAATGGAGGCAAGTGTTTCCATTTATACTCATCGTAGCTGAAATGGGGTTACAATAGACGGGACTGAAATTGGAGGCACAGGGAGTGAAAACCAAATTATTAAAATCTCAATTGTGGCCCTCCAAGAAGAACGAAAAAAAATTTCGTGGGCGTGGAGAATTTGATGCTAGCCGTGCCCTTGTGCACGCATGCAATCGTGATGAATTATATGTCATGTCGCGTCGATTCCTGCACATGGTGCGTGTAGCTAGAGGGGTAGACTTCTTCGGACAACTTGCTCGCTTCTTAATTCATCTTTGTTGCTATGCATGGAGATCAAAATCTAAAAGCAGTCATCTGCTAGCTAGTGGGACATTCCAAAAAAATACAAACAAAAATATGAATCGCCAAATGTATATGTGCTAATGCAAACGATATGCAAATACAGAACACCCAAGTCCACGAAAGGACGATGGCAAACAATCAGCATTCTGTAACAATAATCACAATGAAATGATAACATGTAGTATATACTACTACTAAAAATACATTTTCACATGCGCCGACTACAAATGAAAAAATTGAGTGAAAGAACACAAAAGAAGAGAAACGCAGCCTCAACCATGATATCAATGGAGTTTCAACCAAGAGTCATCGTTTGTCGCAACACAATGAATTCTTGGCTAGACATTGAACAACAATTATCTCACCCCTTTTTCAGAAAGGAGTTGTTTTTTGATACTGCATAGGATGCATTGTTCATGAACGGAAAAGACATTTTTCATTAACATAAAAATAACACATATATTACAAATAAAAACTACGAAAGCACATAGAAAACAAGAAAAAGAAAAACTACAAATACTACTCTACTCGGAGTCGGAGGAGATCTCCTCCACCTCCTTCTCCGCCGCCGCCGCCTCCTCCTCCGCCGCCGCTGCTACCGCCACCTCCGGCAATTCAGTCTGAAGCTTCCGGGCGACGGTCTGCAGAAGATGCTGGCGGCCCTCTACCCCAGCCACCTCGCCGATCATCTCGTAGAGGACGTTGAGATGACCGGCCGCAAACCCTAACCTGAAGCAGTAGTGGCCAACAGTGTCCATGCTGGTGCAGATGGGAAGTTTCCCAAGACCCAGACGGTCACACGAGTGAGATTTATCAGAAAATACATCCCATGCCAATTTGTCGAGCTTTTTTGCGTGCCCAGCGGTGGCGGAAAGGTGCTCGGTGGCCTCCTTTTGGCGCCGATCGAGTTCATCGAAGCGGTGTTCGACGAGGCGGACAGTCTCTTGAACCCAAATGAAATGAGGAGTTGGGGGCGCCGCGGGCGGAGAAGGGGACGGAGGAGGTGCGGGCACCGCCTCCAATTCCACTGGCATTGGCTGCGATGAAAATAGAGAAGAAGGAGGTTCGGAGGACGTCGACGGCCTAGAGCGCTTCGGTGCGGGGTTACCCATTTGTGCAGCGACGAAGGTGCGGAGAAAGAGCGAGAGGTGGTCGGAGATGGTGTGGCGGAGAAGCAAGAGAAGTTTGGAGGCTATGATTGATGGAGTGGTGCAGCGAAGATGCAAAAGGATGGGTGTGCCTTTATAGCAGGTCGTTGTCTAAGCGCGCGAGTTGAGATGATCGGATGCTTCAAAAATTACGCTTTCGAACCGGTGGGTGGGTAGGAGTTAATCCAAACTGCGGTTTGCCTCCTCTAGGTTATTGCAACGGCTTGACGCGTCCCATCTCAGCTTCACGGGCAGTTTTTTAATTTGACGTGCAAAGGGTCCAGGGTATGCAATGGACCACCTAGCATTTTTCATAGGTCCATGCGGTGGTGTTACAGTTTTTCTATTCCAGTTTTCAAGTTTTACATGCAATGGTTCCACCGGCCCAAGGTATATGCAATGTTCCAGTTTTTTCAGTTTGTCACGCAAAAGACCTCGATCATGTTTCATGAAGTTATGTGTTTTCTTTTTTTGATGAAAGATCATCATATATAGTTGAAAGATCGTCACAAAATACAAGAAAAGAGTACAAGACACAAGAAAAGAAAAACATCAAAAGAAAACCTAAATCCTCCTCCTCCTTATGAATTGTCCAAAAAATAATCAAATCCTTCCTTATGAATTGTCATTCCTGAGGAACACGATGAACACACCACACATTCATTCATTAGCATATATATATATATATATATATATATATATATATATATATCACAAACCCTCTTCATGTTTTTCTCAGCTTGACACGCAAAAGACTTCGATCATGCATGTTTGATGATGTTAGGTGTTTTCTAGTTTTGTTGAAAGATCGTCATATTTGAGGCTCGTTGATCATGTTTAGGGTGTAGCAAGCATGTATAAGTAACATGCACTTGAAAACCTCGCGATCATGTTTGATGACAACATTATTACATGTTTTCTCTGCTTTTTGTTGAAACATCGTCATATATAGTTTGAGGCTTGTTGACCATGTTTGGGGTGTGACAACTAACATGTTATAAATATAGTTTTCTCTTTTTGTTGAAAGATCGTCATATATATATATATATATATATATATATATATATATATATATATATATATATATATATATATATATATATATAGTTTGAAACTCGTTGATCATATGTTTGGGGCGTAGCGTAGCATGCATGGACAACTATAGCATGCATGTGAGAGAGACGTCGATGATCATATATGATGATGTTACGCGTGTTTTTCTCTTTTTGTTGAAAGATCGTCATATATATATATATATATATATATATATATATATATATATATATATATATATACTCCCCCCCCCCGTCTCCATGAACTTGTCGCTTTGTAGTTCATTTTTTAACTACAAAACGACAAGTTTGAGGCTCGTTGATCATATGTTCGGGGCGTAGCATATATATATATGCATCGACAACTATCACATTAATGTGAGAGAGACGTCGAAGATCATGTAAGATATAACGTTACACGTGTTTATCTCTTTTTGTTGAAATATCGTCATGTTTGAGGCTCGTTGCTCATGTTTGGGGCGTAGCAAGCATGGACAAGTAACAGCATGCACTTGAAAACCTTGCGATCATGTTTGATGACAACATTACGTGTTTTCTCTTTTTGTTAAAAGATCGTCATATATATATAGTTTGAGGCTCGTTGATCATGTGCCGATTATTAGTTGCCGCATCAGAAGAGCTTATTTATTGGCTCATGGACAAGAAAAATTCTTTGTACGTAGTATAAAAAGTATAAGTTGGTCGGCGTTGCCGTTCGTACGCGAAGGATGCGGCCAGGTAGTTGCTCTTGCAGGTGTATGCTAATTACGTGAGTGTTTGGTCGGGTCATGTGGTTAGTCCAAGATGCACCCTAAACCCGGTGTTGAGGCAGTGTATTTGTGCGTACACTCTAGTGACATGTGACAAAGTGCTCAGTCATCATTTTTGTTTGGTTTGACGTCAAAGTTGGATTGGAGATATAGGATCATCCATTTCTTTATGTATTGGATCATCCAAATTAACGTTTGGTTTGATGGACTGGACGATCCAATTTTCCGTTTGGTAGGTTGGATGAAACTTGGGTGGATTATTGAATCATCTAAGTTGATAATTTCATAATATGAATTATTTTATATATTAATTATCATATTACTAGCAAATATTAATTTTAATATCATAATTGTAATTATTAATCAACAATAAATAAGTTAATTATCACTAATTACATTACTAAGAAGCAGAATTAGATAAGGTGGATGGACTCACATCCCACCAAATATCCTGGACCATCTCATCTAGCATCTGCGAGGAATATTTTATATTCCTTGAACCTGGATCACCCTGTCCGTTTGACCGCAACAAAAATTACCCATGACTGGACCATCCAATTAATCCAAGTCAATTCAATCCAAGACAAGCAACCAAACACAGATCTTTTTGGTTGCGTCGTGCTCGTGCACATGATGATGGATCGTGCATGCCGAGCGCCGAGTTATTCGGATTGCTGAGCAAATTTCGGACATGGAGTTCGTGTGCCCGTGCGCACTGCAAGATTCGGTGCGTTCGCGTACGTGGCAATCATCAGGGCAGGGTGGCTGTAACACCCACAATTTTTGCATCATGCATTGCATACATATTCATGCATTAAACATTAGTAAAATAAAAGAAAAATGCTAAAACATAAAATATACACATACATATATGGTGTAGCAAAAGAAGAAAAAGAAAATAATAATAATAGCGTAAAACATGTATTAGGGAATAAGTATAAAAAAATAATAGAAATAATATATACAAAAAGGTATATATAAATAATATATATAATTGTCGGTACCCTAAAAACCGTACACCCCTTGAGGTTACAAAGATATCAAGAGAAAGTCATCTACTTGGTTTGAAGACCCTCGGAGGCCCACTTGTCAGACATGACCGGACCCGCTTCTCCAACATGGTTAATCCCTGGGTCGCCACGTGTACAACCAAACCGGAGCTACCGTCCACAAGGGGGAAGCTCCGGGCCACGTACAGAAACGGCACCTCCGGACTTAACCCCAGACCGAGAGAAGCTCCGGACCTGACACGTGTCTGATGGCCCCGGAGCTACCTGCTTCCCACAGCAAGCTCCGGAGCTGCCACGTGTCAAATCGTCGGACCTTTCAGCTTCTAACCTCCGGAAGACCTTGTAACGGCTCCGGATCTTCAAAGGAGAGCCAGGGACTTCAGGACCCGATTAAGTGTCATTAATGCCATATTAATGACACTTAAACGGATGATCTTAACACCAGTAACGGTGCTATCAAAGCCCGTTACAGGGTTATTAAGAGCAGTTAATCGTGTATTAATACTAGTAACCGCTGGGGCCACATGTCGGGCCAGGCTGACTTGTAACGGCCTGCCCTTGTCCTATAAAAGGACAGGTCGACGATACACTGAGGGACGTTCACGGATGAACTCACGCATCCCACACGCTTGTGGCAAGCTCATACTGCTAATACAACATCAACACACCCGTGGAGTAGGGTATTACGCTCAGGTGGCCCGAACCACGTAAATTCTTGTGTCTCCTGTGTCAAACTCCTATTCACCTTCTTGAATCTCCGCGCGTCCACACCGAACTTCAAACTCCCCAATCACTTTAGAAGTGTAGGGAGATCTGCCGGCTCCAACAGTCGACAGTTGGCGCGCCAGGTAGGGGCGCCTGAGACTTTCTAGAATGGTGAACTCCACTGCTGGATCATCCAACAGCCAACCTGCTGCTCAGGCTGTTGGGGGCAATCCCTCCAACAGGCAGCCACCAGCAGGAGCCTCAGCACCAGCAGGAGCCACACTCCCACCACCACCATCTTCTCCAGCAAATCGTGCTGGGCAACGTGATGGTGCGCCGGCGTCGCTTACCGCGTCGGCGAGTCATGACAACCCGGAACACGCGCTCCATGCAGCGCGTGCTCTTCTCCAACGTCCACCACCTCCGGATGCATCTCGAGATGCAATGGAGCAGTGGAGGGCCGATGTGGAGCATTTGGTCGCAGCGGCGGCCGAACGCCTCAACAACCAGGGTCCTCCTCCTTCGGGACGAGCCCTGTCGCAGCGGCGGACTTTGTCTGGAAGACTTGGTCCGCACGCCTTCAATAGCAGAAGACATGATGCATCTCAACAAGTGACGACATTGCCCTCCGGGGCTCGACGCACTCACACGGTATCCAGGCTTTCGACTCATGACCTCCGGGCGGAGCTTGATCGCCGATACCGACAGCAGGATGGCCGTGTCCATATTGAGCGTGCCCGTGAAAGACGGGAAGCTCAGGACCTTTCTACTCTGGAAGGAGTAGGAGGAGGCTGTTCAGCCCTAGCCATGCACCTGCGCATGGTTAGGTGGCCACAGAAGTTCCGGCCTCACCTGCCGGAAAAATTCGACGGGACTGTTAACCCCGCCGATTTCCTTCAGATATACTCCACTGCAATCTTGGCAGCTGGAGGAAACGAGGCCGTGATGGCCAATTACTTTTTAGTGGCCTTAACTGGGACCGCCAGGTCCTGGTTTATGAGCCTTCCACCCAACTCTATCAACAGTTGGGAGGAGTTGTGCCATCAGTTCACTGCCAACTTCGGGAGTCCATACACCCGACCAGGCACTGAACTGGACCTTTTTGCAGTCGTGCAAAAAGGGGGAGAATCTTTGCGGTCCTTCATCCAGAGGTTCTCTCAGGTACGCAACACTATCCCTTCTATCTCTAGCGCATCTATCATTGTGGCATTCAGACAGGGCGTACGGGATAAGAAGATGTTGGAGAAGCTGGCGATCAAGGAGATCACCAGCGTCACGGAACTCTTCAGCCTGGCAGATAAATGTGCCAGAGCTGCGGAGGGCCGTGAAATGCACTCCAAACCAACCTAGGAGGATCACAAGAAATCCTCCAAAGAAGAAGCTGCTACCTCCGGGAGTGGCAAGAAGAAAAAGAAGACCAACGGCAAGAAGAAGTCGTCGGCCTGCACATCCAACATTGCAGCTGCTGCAGCTCCGGGTGGTCGGGGGCCACGCCTCGAGAAGCGACCTCGACCGTCTTCTGAAGATGGTGGCAAACCCAAAGTGTGGTGTCCCATTCACAAAACAGGCAGCCACGGTTTGGAAGACTGTCGAGTGGTCCAAAACCTTGCTGAGCGCTACAGCAAGCGCCGGGAAGGATCTCCTTTCCGACAAAGGGAAGGAAAGCAAAAGGTCGACGAAGCTCCGGCTGAAGAGGAGTTAGGGTTCTAGGATCCCAAAAAGGTCCTGAAGGCCGTCTACACCTCCGTCGACGATGATTCTGACGTCTCTGACAACGAGCATCGGAAGACCATGAACACCATTTTTGGTGGATCATGGGATATCACCTCTCGTCGCGTCATCAAGACTATGCGGCGGGATATGGCCGCTGTAGCCCCTACAGTCAGGCCGGAACCTCATCGAAAGTGGATGGACACCTCCATCACTTTTGATGCTTCGGATTGTCCCCGGAGCATGGTTGGGGCAGGACAGTTACCCTTGATGGTATCGCCTACCATCAACAACATCCAGCTCCACCACGTCATGGTAGACGGAGGTCCGGGGCTTAACCTCATCAGCTTCGAAGCTTTCACTAAGCTTCAGCTCCGACCTTCGGATCTCCAGCCCTCTCGACCTTTCTCTGGAGTAGGTCCGGGGGCCATTACCCCACTCGGAGCTATTACTCTCCCCGTTACCTTCGGGACCCGGGAGAAGTATCGCATCGAGAAGTTGGTCTTCGACGTCGCTCAGATCAACTTGCCATTCAACGCCATTTTGGGTAGACCTGCCCTGTACAAATTCATGGCAGCTGCCCATTATGGATACCTGGTGTTGAAGATGCCAACACCAGTAGGCGTTCTCCGGATCCGCGGAGATCGTACTGCCGGAGTAACTGCTCTGGAGGAACTCCACTCACTCACCACGGCGCAAGAGGAGGACTCCAGACAGGAGCAAGCTCCGAAACCCCCGAGCATTCGTCAATGAGGCTCGACCTCTGCACCCCGTGTGCAGCCAAGTGGCGACACCGACATTCCCGTCAAAGTCGTCCAAATTGGTTCTGATGCCGCTCAAACCACCCGTATATCGGGGGGGGGGTTGAACGACAAATAGGAACTCGCGCTCATCACTTTCCTCCGGGCTAACGTTGACATGTTTGCTTGGCAACCGTCACAAATGCCTAGGATCCCCAGGGAAGTGATTGAGCACAATCTGAAGATCTACCCCGATGCCCGGCCTGTGCATCAGAAGCCTCGGAAGCAATCCGTAGAGCGGCAGAACTTCATCCGACAAGAAGTGAAGAAGCTACTCGAAGCCGGATTCATCCGAGAAGTCTTCCATCCAAAATGGCTGGCGAACCCAGTCGTTGTGCCTAAGGCCGGCGGGAAGCTTCGGATGTGCATCGACTACACCACACTGAATAAGGCATGTCCAAAAGATCCATTCCCACTACCTAGAATAGATCAGATAGTGGATTCCACCTCCGGGTGTGAATTACTGTGTTTCCTAGACGCAAATTCTGGGTATCATCAAATGAGGATGTCTAGGGAGGATGAAGAGCATACTTAATTCATCACAGTAGATGGATTGTACTGCTACACAGCCATGCCCTTTGGTCTCAAGAATGCAGCTTCAACTTTTGTACGAGCTATGTATAAAACTTTTGAAGAACTCATCAGAGACATAGTGGAAGTGTACGTCGATGACATCGTAGTCAAGGTCAGAAACAAGGAGTCACTCCTAGACACCTTGCAGGCTGTCTTCGACAAGCTGCGGACCACCCGCACAAAGCTAAACCCGGACAAGTGTGTGTTTGGGGTTAGCTCCGGAAAACTTCTTGGTTTCCTGGTAAGTCACCGGGGCATAGAAGCTAATCCGGCGAAGATAAAAGCCATTGAGGACATGCGGCCACCAACTCGCATCAAAGACGTCCAAAAGTTAACTGGATGTCTAGCAGCCCTCAGCCGGTTCATATCAAGACTGGCGGAGCGGGCACTTCCCTTCTTCAAGTTATTGAGGAAGTCCGGACCATTCCAATGGTCCGAAGAAGCAGAGAAGCCATTCCAGGAGCTGAAACAGTTCCTCACCACCCTACCAATTCTGGTAGCTCCGACCCCTGGTGAGCCTTTGTGGCTTTACATTTCTGCTACTGACGAAGTCGTCAGTATGGTTCTGGTTGCGGAGAGACCGGAACTACCTCACACTCAGGAATCTAGACCCCTTCGGGAGGGTCCGGAGGTTCCTGAAAGCGAGTCTGGGTCCCAGCTCCCAGATTCGAACCCGCAAGAAGTCACTTCAGGAGACCTAGACCCCTCTGGGAGGGTCCAGGTCATTTCTGAAGAAGCTCCAGGTTCCTCCAGCCAGAACCCGGAGGTCCCCGAAGAGAATCTGGACCCCTCCGAGAGGGTCCGGATCAATGAAGAGGAAGCTTCGGACCCCTCCGGGAAGGTCCGGACCATTCAACGCCCGGTATACTTCATCAGTGAAGTATTACATGGTGCCAAGACTCGATACCTAGAGGTGCATAAGCTGCTCTATGCAGTTCTTATTGCCTCCAGGATGCTTCGACATTACTTCCAAGCTCACAAAGTCTCGGTGGTGACCTCCTATCCACTTCGAGCAATCTTGCATAATCCCAATTCAACTGGGAATATAGCAAAGTGGGCTGCGGAATTGGCTGAATTTGATCTTGAATTTATTTCAAGACAAGCAGTCAAAAGTCAAGCGTTGGCAGATTTCGTGGCAGAATGGACTCCCTCTCCATCAAACCCTGGGGGCCCCAGTGAACAGAAGACGGAGCATCAAGCTCCAACCTTCACCGAGCCTCACTGGACCCTCTACTTCGACGGCTCCATGCAGAAGCAGGGGGCCAGAGCTGGAATCCTTCTCCTTGCACCGACTGGGGAGAAGGTGAAATACATGGTACACCTTGACTTCAAGGCAACCAACAACATGGCGGAGTATGAAGCGCTCATCTACGGACTAAAGGTGGCACTGTCATACGGTGTCAGGCAACTGCTGGTCAAAGGAGATTCACAACTCATCATAAAGCAGGTGAAGGGTGAATGCTCCTGCAACAATCTCCAGCTAGCTGCTTACCTCCTAGAAGTCCAGAGACTTCAGAAGGACTTTGAAGTCCTAGACCTCCACCATGTTCAGCGTGCCCACAACGCTGAAGCCGACGAAATCTCGACGAAAGCGTCAACCGGAGCTCTGGCTCCTGACGGAACTTTTGTCCGGAGATTGTCGAAACCCACAGCTCAGCCTACCGAACTGAGCGAAGGGGGCGAGATCAGCATCCCGAAGCTGACGGTCCCGATGGCCCTGTTACCATGGCAGCCATCAAGGGTCGTAGGTGCTGCCGGAAGCTCCGAGCAACCCAGCACGCAAGACTCAAATGCTCAAGCTAGCTCCGATGCATGGATATCGGAGATCCGGAGCTACTTGAAAGACAACATCCTTCCTGACGATGATGTATCCGCTGATCGGGTAGTCAGATTGGCTAAAAGATACACGCTGGTAGAAGGGGATCTCTACCGGCGCGGTGCCAACGGCATCCTAATGCGGTGCATCACAAGGGAAGAAGGTTGCGAACTCCTCGCAGAAATCCATGGAGGCGAGTGTGGGAACCACGCATCTTCCCGCACGCTGGTCGGAAAAGCCTTTCGACATGGCTTCTACTGGCCTACAGCGCTCCAGGATGCCACTGAGCTCGTGAAGAAATGTGAAGCATGCCAATTTCATGCAAAGCAAATTCATACACCGGCTCAGCCCTTAAAATGATACCTCCTACATGGCCCTTCGCTGTGTGGGGGATGGATATCTTGGGATCCTTCCCAAGAGCCGTCGGAGGTTACAAGTTCCTGTACGTCGCCATTGACAAGTTCACCAAGTGGCCGAAAGCAACTCCAGTTGTGACGATCAACAAGCAATCTGCTATCAACTTTCTGCAATCCATTGTAAGCAGATTTGGAGTCCCAAACAAAATCGTCACTGATAATGGGACTCAATTCACAAGCTCCGCATTCCAAGGATATTGCGAAGACCTCGGCATACAAGTTTGCTACGCCTCCGTAGCTCATCCAGCCAACAATGGCCAAGCCGAGAGAGCAAATGTAGAAATCCTTAAAGGACTCATAACGCGCACCTATGAGCGCTTGAAAAAACACGGAGCCAACTGGATCGAAGAGCTTCCGCCCACTCTATGGGCCAACAGGACTTCTCCAAACCGGTCAACCGGAGAAACACCCTTCTTTCTGGTGTACGGAGTTGAAGCAATCCTTCCTCCGGAAATCACCTTGGGTTCGCTCCGGGTCCGGACCTTTGACGAAGCCACGCAGGACCAGCTCCGGCGTGAAGACCTAGACCTCCTCGAGGAGGGAAGGTGCCAAGCAGCTGTTCGGAATGCCCGATACCGCCAAGCTCTACGGCGTTATCACCAGCGGCATGTACACAACCGATAGCTCGAGGAAGGCGATCTGGTGCTTTGGAGAATACTATCCAGAGAAGGGTTAAACAAACTCTCCCCAGGCTGGGAGGGGCCCTTCCGAGTGATCAAAGTATCCCGTCCCGGAAGCGTTTGCTTGGCTACCGAGGATGGGACACCTCTCCCAAATCCTTGGAACATCGAGCACCTCCGTAAGTTCTACACTTAATACCACGGAGGTGAGTCTTGAGTAACTTGGGGTGTATGTTATAGAGTCATTGTACAGAGTCGGGTAGTTCCTCCGGGAGAGCAGCCGGACCTTTCCTGAAAGGTCCGCAAAGCTCATGCAGCACTTGTCATAGTCTCCGGACTAAAAGTGTGGCTAACTACCCTAGGTCAAACGAGAAACCAAACACACTTAGCCTGGTTCCGTACCCTAAGAGTGTACTTGTTTCCCCTGTACCCCGGACCTATAATGAAAGACATCTTCATGTGAAATAGACTCCACGTGCATTTATTTTGTACAGGCTCAACATTTTTCTCTTTCTTGTCTATAACAAAGACATGCAATTCTTAAGAAATTTTAGTTCGACCGGTTTATATACGATTCAAGTTGTATTGTCAGTTCTTTTGGATTCAAATATCGCTCATGGCCAACTCGCCTGAAAGCCGCCAAGCCAATCTAGGGCCGGAGTGTGCTATCGACTTAGCCTGGTCAAGCACCCTAAGTACGCCACTCTACCTACACCCTGGCAGGCCGAAGTAAGGCGGGTCCATGAACAGTTGAATCTAAGAGAAAAGGCAACGCATCCGGTTGTATTTAAAATTGCGTTCAACTTAAAGTTTTCTTGAGAATCGTAAGCCACGATGAAATTATAGACAAGGAACGAATTTTACTATTTTTATTGACTTAAGTGTGCAGGAAAAATAAAGTCTACGTTGATGGAGAAAAGCTGGAGCTAACTAAGCTCCGACTCCCCCAAGGGGGCCAGCCGTCGACGCTGAATATAAGATGGTGAGAAGATCCCGTAAATGGAGTCTGCTGCCAACAAACCAAGTGTTGGCAAAGGTCAATGTCGGAGCTACTCAGCTCCGACACCCCGGAGGACTAACTATCGACGCTCTACGTGTTGATAGAGGCTATCGCCGGAGCTATCAAGCTCTAGCGATGGACAATGTCGGAGCTTCTAAGCTCCGACAACCTCAGGGGACCTTCACTATCGAAGACTTCGGACCTAAAATTCTACAAGTTCGGAGCAAATGAGTCTTAACAAAACACAGTATCCTTTTGGTACATGTTCACAATCAAATTGTGTACATCTACCAGGGGGCCAAGTGAAGATAAAGATGTTGAAGACAAAAAGTGAAATTCGCAAAATTTTGGGGATTTCATTCATCTGGAGACAGGAGATTACATCTGAAGACAAGGGATTACAAAATTGAGGAAGAAGAAGAGAAAATACAAGTGAGAGCTAAAGAGATGGTCCTAGACCCTATGGAAGAACTCGGCGACCTTCTGGGCGACCTCCGATACGCTGGCTCGGGTAGCTTCGCCTTCTCCTTCGACAGGGCCTTCAAGCACCGGGTCCAGAGGAAATTGGGAGTTCCGGCTGGTGTAGCACGTCAGCACATACCCTGTGACGTTCCTCGCCAGGGATTGCCCCTCAACCTCCAGTTGGTCCGCGATGACATCGCCCACCTTGGAGAGCTTGCTACCTGCTGCGCTCAACGCCTGCAGCGCAAGGTCCGGCTCCGGCTCCGGATCATCCGGGCGCACGGGGCTGAAACCCATCGGCGTCAGCGCGTCGTTGGCCTTGCCCAGGAACTCCCAAATCTGTAGGGTGTCCGCCGTCCTCAAGCTCTTCATCTCTTCCAAGGATCTCCTGGCCGCCGTCAGTTCGGAATTCACGCGGGTGAGGCGCTCAACTTCTTTGGCGTTTTGCTGAATCTTTGCAGCAACCCGCCTCTCGAGTCTTCCGAGCTCCTCCTCCCGGAGGTGGATCTTGTTCCGGCGATCGACCAGGTCCTTCTCCCTAGCCTCCACTTTTTTCTCCCGGGCAACAAGGGCACACTCATATTCGTAGAGTTCCTGCCCTCGTACCCAGGTCTTCTCCTCCTCCTCTTGGCAGCGCTCTTCCAACTTCTTAGTGCGCTCCTCGAGACCCTTGTCCGCCAGAGCTATCTTCTCGGCAAGCTCCTCTTCCCTCCTCAGGACATCATCCCGCAACTCAAGGAGTTTCTGTTCTTCATTCTCGAGTCGTCTCTCCCTATCTTCAAGTGCCTCTCGGCGCTTGATGAGTGCGGTGTTAATGGCCTCAAGCTGTTCGTGCCGAGCATCGGCCGCGTTATTGGCAGCTTTGGCCTGATCATAGATATCCCGGGATTGAGCGTCGAGGGCATGAGTCATGCTCTCCCTGTCATCCAGCAGCTTACCCCAGTACTCCAGGCGGATCTTCTCCCGCTTGATCCACTCCTTGTCATCCGCTAGCCTCGACTGCGCCAGCTTGGTCTCAAAGTGGAGTTGGTTACGCCACCGCCTAAGGGTTTGGCGCTCCTCTTCAAGAGCCTTGCTGTCGTGGAAGAAAGCCAATTGGACTTGACGCGGACTGGAGCAGGCATTGTCAATAGACATCGACAGCGGGATGGGCTCCGGACCTGCTGGGATCTCCTCCGCTGGTTCCAGCGGGTCTTCACATACAAAAATTGGGTCCCACTCCACGAGAGCGGAACCCTGAGCTTCCAAGGCACTAGGGCCGTCCTCCGGGATGGCCTCAGTCGCCATCGAAGAAGGCCCTGCCGCCAAGTCTTCGTTCACCTCCTCGGGTAGGGGGCCAGCGACTTCGTTTGGGCACTCCGGCTCTGCCGCAGGTACCTCTGACGTCGTTGCTTCCGGAGCAGGAGCTGCTACTGGCTCCGGCCGGGACACCTCTTCCGAGGGAGGCTCGAGCTCCATCGCCTCTTCAACCACCGGCACTATGACCGGCGCTCCAACAATAACCGGCTCAACGGCCGGTGCTTCGGAGGTAACCAGCTCAACTGTCGGAGCTATCTCGACTTCCGGCTCGCATGTCGGGGCTTCAGTCACCTCCGGCCCAACCGTCGGAGCTTCGACAAGTTCCGGCTCCGAGGCCGGGACTACTACTTCCTCCGGCTCAACAGCCGGAGCTTCCATCACTGCAGCACCTGGACCCGGAGCTTGAACCTCCGAGACGGGTGCCGCTGGCGTGTCTACACTCCCGTGGTCCGGCGCTACCACGGGAACTTCTGGGGACGAGTCGAGGTCCATGACCACAACAGCCGGCACCGGAGCTGTCGCAGCCTCAGCCACCACCTGAGGCGGCACTGGGACAGGAGCAGAAGTTCCCACGGCCTCAGACATCGTGGCTGAGGGTGGAGCTTCACTCCCCTTCTTGGGGACACTGCAGATGATGGACGAAGAAAATCAACAAATAATCGCTACAATTAAAAAGTTAACCAAGGTAAAGATTAAAAATTACCTTGGAAGGCTTCCGCACCAGCTTGCACGGAACCTTTTTCCTGGACGTTCCGGGCTGGCCACGGTCGGCGTAGAAGCTCCAGAAGGCCCCCCGGAACTTGTCGCAGCTACGGGCGTTTCCCGGGTCGAGGCTCTCCTCGATCGGGAGGAACCCCTGGACCTGGAGGCTCCCACCGTCCCAGGTGTCAGAGTCGTGCGCCCGGAGCTAGCACCCCAGGAGGGTTCCACCACGGGGATAGACGCGCTCCGGGAGGATCCCACTGCAGGAACGGTATCGTCCCAGAAGGACCCCACTACGGGGACAGTCGCCACGGTGGTAGAAGATCTTCCCCCCTGGGGAGAAGGGATCGAGGCAGGAGTAGAGAGCCTGACAGACCTTCCGTCGGCATGTCCCAGCTTCCTCTTCCGGCTCTCCGGCTCATCCGCTAGCTCCTTGCCCTTGCCGACGACCTCGACCCTTGGCTGTGGGGCAGGGGCGGAGCCATCTTCGGGAATCCCGGGGATCGCCACCCGGGTGGTTGATCTTCTCTCGACGACACCAAGGTCGTCAAGTAAGGGCATTGTCCGCCGGAGCTCCCTGCTGAACTCCACTTCCACGTTCAGAGGGAGAAAGGCCGACGGCGGAGTCAAGTCATCACCGTCGACGTCGATGCCGTGCTGGAATTTCTTGAGGTGGAACTCCAAGGTCTTCCCCACCATGTTGGACTTCAACCCGGTCTCAACCCGGTCCTCGTCCATCACGCTGTTGAGGGCCCAAGCGAGCTTCTCCCTCCTCTTCAGTGGTGCCCACCTGTTGGCCAGGAAATTGCAGAATACCGCCTGGGGAGTCAATCCTCCATCCACGCATTGGCGGATCCTGGTCAAGGCGGGGTCGAAAGCTTCCGGCAGCACCGGAACCTCACTCCAGATCATCGTGTCGATGCCGGGCAGACCGTCGGGCAGCTCCAATCGTTCATGCTCCTCCACCCTGACGACTATCCAATCTTTCTTCCAGTCATCCCACTTCCCGGAAGGGAATGACCGGAGGTACTTGAATGGGCACTTCTTGCGCTTCACAAAGTAGTAGAAGCCAAGGTACTCATTGCTTCGGCCGGTGGTGTGGACGGTGAAGAAAGTCCGGAAGAGCTCGATGCAGGGGGGGATGCCCACCCACATCTCACAGAAGTGGACAAAGATGGACACGAGGAGAATGGAGTGAGGGCCAAGGTGGTATAGCTGCAGACCATAGAAGTCTAGCAGCATCAAAAAGAAGGAAGAAAAAGGTGGGATCAACCCCACCATGGCGTACGAAGAAAAGTACACCATTTCGCCGGCGTGCTCCTTCTCGAAGGGGAGCTCTCCGCCGGCACGGACCAAGTGGTTGAAGAAGTCCGAGGACCACCCCATGAGAGCCCGGACCTTCTTCAAATCGCTGTCGGTCTTCAAGCGACTCTCGCGCAGACCCAACTCCATCGCAGCACAGCTAGGCAAGAGAAGAAGAGCTAAGCACGAGTTGGGAATTTGGGCGCAAGATCAGATGAGAGGTGTAAAGAACTCCCGACGGTGCGCGCTTTCCTTCTTAAGTAAGCCCTCGCAACGCTTGGATGGAAACCGCAGGGAAGTCGAAGATACCATTCAAGAATTCAACCCAGCCGATGACAAGAGGGCCCGGGACCACCCCGACGATCAAGTCGAGGCTCTTACCCAGGCGAACAGTTGTCATCACTCAGCGGGAAACCCAAAGGCGGCAGCCTGATAGGGCGCGCGGAACCGATATGGTTTTCGTATCGGGAACTGGCGACCTTCAATTGTGTGAGATCCACACGTCAAAGATCTCATCTGACGCCTGAGGTGCGCCACGCGGCGGGATCTAACTGTAAATCCCTGCCAACGGCACCTCCGAAGACCCTTGAAGACTCAGTTCAAGAGTCGCAAGGATGGACCCACCTCCGACGGAATGACTTCACCCCAGTGATCTTCCTCGGAGGTAGGCCCAGGGGGCCACTGTCGGTACCCTAAAAACTGTAAACCCCTTGAGGTTACAAAGATCTCAAGAGAAAGCCATCTACTTGGTTTGAAGACCCTCAGAGGCCCACTTGTCAGACCTGACCGGACCCGCTTCTCCAACATGGTTAATCCCTGGGTCGCCACGTGTACAACCAAACCAGAGCTACCGTCCACAAGGGGGAAGCTCCGGGCCACGTACCGAAACGGCACCTCCGGACTTAACCCCAGACCGAGAGAAGCTCCGGACCTGACACGTGTCTGATGGCCCCGGAGCTACCTGCTTCCCACAGCAGGCTCCGGAGCTGCCACGTGTCAAATCGTCGGACCTTTCAGCTTCTAACCTCCGGAAGACCTTGTAACGGCTCCGGATCTTCAAAGGAGAGCCAGGGACTTCAGGACCCGATTAAGTGTCATTAATGCCATATTAATGACACTTAAATGGACGATCTTAACACCAGTAACGGTGCTATCAAAGCCCGTTACAGGGTTATTAAGAGCAGTTAATCGTGTATTAATACTAGTAACCGCCGGGGCCACATGTCGGGCCAGGCTGACTTGTAACGGCCTGCCCTTGTACTATAAAAGGACGGGCCGACGATACACTGAGGGACGTTCACGGACGAACTCACGCATCCCACACGCTCGTGGCAAGCTCATACTGCCAATACAACATCAACACACCCGTGGAGTAGGGTATTACGCTCAGGCGGCCCGAACCACGTAAATTCTTGTGTCTCCTGTGTCAAACTCCTATTCACCTTCTTGAATCTCCGCGCGCCCACACCGAACTTCAAACTCCCCAATCACTTTAGCAGTGTAGGGAGATCTGCCGGCTCCAACAGTCGACAATAATAATACATATAAAAATAAAATATAAAAAATAAAATATATTATAATAATAATATAAAATAATAATAAAAGAAAAAGAAAGTAAAAAAAAGAAGAAAAAAAAAGACTGCTCCGCTGGCCAGGCGGCCGAGCCGGCCCAGCCAGCGACTCCCGCGCCCGCCGGCACGATGCCGCGCTCCCGCGCCCCACGCGATACCCCGCTCCCGCGCACGCCACGTGCCCCGGCCCCAGCGCGCGACCCCGCCCAGCGGCCGCGCCAGCTGGCCCCACCAGCGCACCACGCGCCTTACCCCGCCGCCCGCGCTCCCGCATGGCCCCACCTCGACGCCCCCTCGCGCGCTCGCCCGCGCCTGCACTGCACGCCTCCCCGCGCGCCCGAGCCCCGTGGCCGAGTCGGTACCGACTGCTGCCTCGCCTATATAAACGCCCGAGGGAATCGTAAATTTTCCCTCAACGCCAGAAAACGCCGCCGCCAAAGCCAGAAAAACCCTAGAGCTGCCGTAGAAAAAAAGGACCAGAGGTTGCCGCCGCCAGGGAAGAAAAAGAAAGAGGGGAAGAAGAGGAAGAAAAAGAGGAGAGCGCCGTCGTCCGTTGGAGATTGTCGTCATCGTCATCGTGCCGCCGGAGGATCGCTCTGCCGTCTACTCCACTTCGTCTACGTGTCGCCATCATCCCTCGATCTTCGAAGCCATCACATCTACGGTAGGATTCATTTTTCCCGATGCAAATTATTGCGATGTATTAGATCTAATAGACGTAAATTGATTTTAGTTGCATCATCTTTTTATTTTCAGCCGCATTAATTCTCGCTAAAACCCCCGTAAACTCGGATGAACACGTATGAACTAGTTGCATCTAATTAATAAACAACCATAGTTAATTAATAATTGATCTTTGCATGCATGCATATCATCGCATGTTGACTAATGTGTGTGCATCATGTTGATTTGTATACATTTTCTTGTATGTGTGATCGCGAGTAGAGGGAAGTGCTCAAGAAGTCGTGTACGAGGATTTCGAGAACCAAGACTTCGAAGCGCTTGAGCAACCCTATCCGCCGGAGCAAGGCAAGTGTCCTTGAAGCATATTGATCCTGTTTTTAAAATAAATGTTTTGTTTGCAAACTGCATGCTTGTGTCAATTTGATGGGAATCCTATGGTAGGAAGTTTACTAGATTTGTTTAACCACCCTTGTCACCTGGAATATATGGTAGGGAGTCGGGAAGGGCTTTTACCTTTTTGCTTCGCTTAATTAATTGGGATGGCAAACAACACTACACATTTAATTATGCATCAATGATATTCTGGTTAATGTGAACTGGTCAATACGATGGGTGATCTAAGCAAGCCTGGTTTGTGGATGGGTTGGATGTTATGGTGGTTTGCTTGCTTTAGATCTAAGGATTGGTTCATGCGAGAATAGGCCAGGACTACAGTGCCACCACGAGGCCAAGTATGGGTGTGGCGTAGCTGATTAATTAGGGTTTTGCTAGTGCTGTTTGGACCATTGTGGATGCTCGGGGAAGGGGTAGTCGGATTGAGTTTGTTGATGATTGGTGGGACTACCCTGGGATCCGAATGGCTCAAGAGGGGGCCCATGGTTGAAGATGTGCTCAGTTGGAGACATCGCCACCGGTGAGACCTCAGTGAGGTCTGAATAGGCTAGTAATGCCTTTGTAAAGGCTATTTTGTGATCTCTTGGCCATACACCAAAGGAAGTGTAATTGGCATAAGGGAGGTTCTTTAGTCGCCGACGGGTGATGGAATCACAAACACGTGGGTAAAGTGGTACAAACTCTGCAGAGTCTATTAAAACTATCATGATAGCCGTGCTCCCGGTTATGAGCGCCTGGATGACCTACATGATTAGAGGGAAATTGGGATTTGGGATGGTTATGGTTTGGTAATCGTTATGGTTGATATTATGGTTATGGTTATGGTTATGGGATGGAATCATGGTTTATGACATTGATTATGGTTATTGGCAATGGTAAATTATGGACTGGTATTATGAAGGTTACATGGTTTATGATGGGTTTACTTCACATAAATATGATACATTGCTTTTCCAAATGGTTTTACTGTACTTTTCAGCACTTAGCCATTATTATTGTCGTCATTTGAATCAGCCACATGTCATACTTTCCACACTTGCTGAGTACGACATGTACTCACTCTTGCAATCCCCCCCCCAACAGTTGCAGGTCAGAATTGTGAGTTTAATGACGATAATGTGGAGATCTAGGCCGTGTCTACCATCAGCTTTGCCTGTGGTGTTGATTGGAGCTGCGCATACATATCCTATCACTTATGTTGCTTAGTTTGCTTAGTTGCTTAATTAGTTTATTTCCGCTGTATTAGTTGAACTTGTCATTAATATTCATTAGAGCTTGTATTCGAGGATAATATGGTTTGTGTAATAAAATTTGATAATTAATCTTGTTGTGTGGTAATTTTCTGTATACTCTTTTGTGATTGCACTTGTGTATGTGTGTTGAACATCCTGTGCACACATATGCGTTAGCTTGGTTCAGTTTTTGGAATCGGGCGTCACAGTGGCACAGTCGTAGGAACCGTGGAGTCGTATGGCTGTATGATTCGGAGCGTGAACGTACATGCCAACCATCTGGGCAGGGTCGCACAGAGACGGTTGTACAGCAGGGCCGCAGAGAATTTGATTTCCACACCAAGGGGTTTAAGAGATAAGACCATCTAATCTGCAGGCGGCAGGTCGTAGTCCAGTAAGCTTTACCGTGAACCACTGCGGATGGTCTTAAAGGCAGGCCCGGCTCTGGCCCTAGGCGGGTGGGGCTACCGCCTAGGGCCAGGCCGGTGGGGGGGGGGGGGGCACGATGACAGGTGGTAATAAGAAAAGAAATAAAATTAATTAGTATTTGCACCATCCGGATGCGATGTACAGTTACACGGTCTAGCTTTTTATTTTCATAATTTTTTAAAATATAATACTACTACGTACGTCTTAATGTGTTTATTATATATTAGATATAATATTACTAATGTGTTAATTTTTCATATGCGATGTTTTTCGATAAAAGGAGGAGTTTTTCGTTAATGCATCTACTGTAAGACACATTGTTCATGAATATAAAAGACATTTTTCATTAAAAACAACACATATATTACAAACAAGAAAAAAACACATAGAAAACACGAGAAAAACTACTACTAATCCTACTATACTCAGAGGAGGACTTGTCCACCTCCTCCGCCGCCGCCTCCGCATCCCCCGGCGGTGCCTCCGCCTCCGCCGCAACCGCCGGTGGACCATCCTCCAACACCAGATCGAACTTCTAGCCGATGGCGTTCTTCAGTTGCTCGCGAAGCTCCACCCCAGCCTCCTCACCGATCGTCTTGTAGAGACAGTCGAGACGAGTGACCACAAAGCCTAACCCGAAGATGTAGTAGCCGGTGAAGTCCATGCTAGTGTGGTGGGGAAGGATCCCAAGTCCAAGTCAGCGATAGGAGTGAGATGTATTGTCAAATACATTCTGCACCAATTTGTCGAGCACTTTTGCTTGCACGTCGGTGGCGAACAGGTTGTCGGTGACCTCCTTAAGCTTGCCGTCGAGTTTGTTGATGCATTTCTCGATGAGGCGGACAGTCTCATCATAGTCGGACGGAAGAGGTGCGGGCGCTACGGGTGGAAACGGGGGTGGAGGATGTACGGGCGCCACCCCAGTTCCACTGGCATTGGTGGCGACGGAAACAGAGGAGGTTTGGAGGACGTCGATGACCTGGAGAGCTTCGGTGCGGGGCTACCCATTTGTGCAACGACGGTGTGCGAACAAAGAGAGAGAGGTGACCGATGGTGGTGAGGCAGAGAAGCAAGAGGAGAAGTTTGGAGGCTAAAGTCGATCAAGAGGTGCGGCGGAGAAGAAGAGGACAGTGTGCCTTTTTAGCGGGTCATCGTTAAGCGCACGAGTGGAGATAATCAGACAGCTCAAGAACTGTGCTTTTGAATCGACGGAGTTACTCCAAATCGTGGTTTTCCGCCACTGGAAACGACTCTACACGTCCCATTGGCCGTTTTTTAATTTGACACGCAAAGAGCCCAGGGTATGCAATGGCCCACCTGCATACTTTGTAGGTCTGTCCCGCGGTGTTCGTAACATTTCGTGCGAACGATTTCAATGAGGTGTGGAGACGTGTGAATGCGTGTGGCAATCGACTGAGAGTCCATATCCTTTTTTTTTGAAGGATCCGACTGTCGCCGACCGAGAGTCCATATCGAACCGATGATAATTGTCGTGGTCATATATGATGGTGCACATGAATACAATGCATGTGAAAGAGACTCGCGATCAAGCATGTTTGGTCACGTGTTGAGGATTTTTGTGCCCCCTTGTTGAGGAACATGTTAACTTGATGACGTTGAGGATCGGATGTGGCGTACGTGTTTTCACAAGTGTGTTCATTTGTTCCTAAAATTAGAACACGTAGCGGCTAGCGCCTACGCCTATCGTTTCTTCAAAAGACGAGTATAGCAATACATAATGGCAGCATACGATCGATTAATTTGATGAACCACGTACGTAGTGAGAGTTGTGTGCTTATTAGATGATGGTAGTCCACATTCTATCCTCGTACCGTCGAGGGAACATCCTTGTGTCAAATTTGTTATCTTTATTGATGACAGGATAATATTATTCATTAGTGTGGTAGATAAACTGCCATATAGGTTGAGAGCATACACATGCATTGGTAGATAATATGATAAATATAGAAATATATATACATGGTAGGAAATATTCTATTATTGGAATACATGTTTGGGGTGTAGCATGCATATGTACTTCAAACATCCATGTGAAAGACCTCGATCATGTTTGATGACGTTATGTGTTTTCTCTTTTTGTTGAGAGATCGTCATGTTTGAGGCTCGTTGATCATGTTTGAGGTGTAGCATGCATGGACAACTAACATGCATGTGAAAGACCTTGGTGCATGTGAAATAACATGCCTTTTTTTAAAAGCAAGATATAGTGTTTCCTCAAGAAAAAATAATTTTATGAGAGATTGGGCGCACAAGCAGAAAAGCTAGAACTTGAGCGCCGAACCTACGAATTCCATGCTGGGATGATCGATGGCAGCCGATCTGCAAACTCGGTGGTTACATCAATAGTCGTCGAAGAGCAGCTTGTGGCCGACCTCAAAGGAGATGAAGGCGTCGATGCATGCATAGTTGATCTGCTTGTCAGAGAGATTGTACGCATCTCAGTTGCTCGTCCTAACCCGGTAAGGCTTCTCCATCTCGGCGCCCATCACGGCGCTCGCGATGTCCTTCAGCCCCGCGTGGCGGAGGCTCAGGCAATCCATCTCCTCTGCCATGAGCTCGGCCAAGTCCACCGTTTTGGCCACCTTCAGTTGCCTGTCCTTCCAAAGTCTGTCGGCGTCACCCTCCACGCCACGCCGACGTAGCGGTAGTCGTAATCGCCAAGAAAATCTTCTAGCTCGTCGGGGAAGTAGTCAACGTGGATGACCTGGAAGATGAGGCAGCGGCGACCGACACAGAGCTGCAGAACGGTGACGGGGTTCTGGTCGGTGGAGTAGTTGGGGCGCACTCGATGTCGAGCCCGACAATGAGCTTGTGAAGGCACCGACGGTGGACAGAGAGGACCTCATCGAGCCAGTCCTCCACAGCTTCGCTGGAGGACGTCACAGTGGTGGTGATCACGTCTCCTCGAACGTCATGTTGTACACCTGAGTCCCCGCCATTGGGTTTTCTCTCCTTGTCGTCCCTACGGTTGCCGTCTGCGGCGGCGCGGCGCAACTTCTCTCTTGTGCAAACCTTCGTCTACACCTTTAGTTTGGATTTTAATTGGAAACGGGCGCGATATATAACTGATGCAGTTACGATATGAGCGGAGGAGTTTCCGAATTTGACGGGCCCAAGCCCCAAGTAAAGAAAGTAATGAAGATTTTTGAATCTGAAATACTCTTTCTAATTTTTAGTTATTATCGTTATGACCAAAAGTTGCATTGTCTCAACCAAACACCATGTACAACAACAACAACAACATTTCTCAGGGGCCCACCCACTGGGTATGCCGGGTGGGCCACGGGATACCCTCTGTCCAGCCACCAGAGAGTAGCTAGTGTGATTGCATGCTGGAGAGATTAGCGAAATCGGGAACTGGCTAATGAAGATGGAAGTCAGCAGTCTCACGATTCATGTATTGAAACACACGTCATTCTTTCTCTTCTTCCCTTTTTTCTTATATGTATTAGTATTTTTCCACCAATCTTCTAGCCCTCCTTTATTTGAAGTTGTACGGTTGGATTAGGATACGTGGCCGGTGTGAGGCGAGAGCCGTGTGTGCAACACCAGGCGGAACGTCGTGGAGAGATGTTGCTCCCCTTGTTGAATTTGATGACGTTGAGGATCAGATGTGGTGTACGTGTTTCACAATTGTGTTCATTTGTTCCTAAAATTTGAACACGTAGCGGCTAGCACCTACGACTGTCGTTTCTTTGAAAGGACAAGTACAGCATGGTTGGAAATTATATTGTATTGTGCAAGTCATGCGATTAATTTGATGAACCGTGTACGTAGTGAGCTGTTCCTAGATGGTATTCTATCCTCAAACCCTCGAGTGAACATTCCTCATGTCGAACACGCACGACAAGAGTGAGGACGACGCTCAGTGGATGGCGCTTTGTTAATCTGGGCTAAAGTTTTTTTAGATAATGGAAATAATTAAACCGATCTTTTCCTCAGTATAGAGTACGACCACACTGATACAACAAGTTGTGAAGATCAACAACAAAAGACTCAACCCGACAAACTAGTGAAAGTAAAACACCCAATACATTTTATTAATATGGAAGTCTATAACTAAGACTCAATCCAAATCGGGAAAAAACTTTGATGACCCTGACTTCTAGTATGTCTTTGCAAGCCATCCAAATCAAGTATTTTTTGTCTTCACCCTTTTGCAATGACGCCCACGAGCATTTAATCGGGGATAAAGTTGGTACTTCAGAAACTGTTCTAGCGTCTTCTGTGATTTACTACGTACTTCCATCATCAAAAAGACAAAACACGTACGTATTGGTTGATCATGTTTGGGGTGCATGAATGTTAGACATAGAAAAGCCCTCGGTCATGTTTGACAAAACTAACATGCATACCTCATGTATGATATGTACGTATGTATGATTTACTAACATGCATACCTCATCTATAATATACCAGGGTAGATGATATAGCTTATGTGGCATGCCAATGTGGATGTCCAACTCAGACTAAGGATGAAAGTGAAATGGTTGTTTGAAGTTGATGGACTAAATAATTGACCCATTTGAAAGTTCAAGGACCAAACTGAGTTTTGATTGAAAGTTTGAGGGTGAAGTTGAGTATTGTGCCAATTCTAAACGAGTCAAGCTTGAGCTTGCCAGCTTGATGAGCTCAAGCTCAAAAAGTTTGAGTAAACTCATTTATTGTTGTCATCTATGATATGTGTACCTATTTTTTTCTAATATTTTTCTCTTCCTTTATTTTCTTTTCTGGAGTTCATTGTCACCACTTTTCTTTTCTTTTCTTTTCTGGAGTTCATTGTCTCAACTCTAGAGACCCCCGGTGCGGAGGGTCACACAATTTGATTCACGCACGAAGTGGGTTAAAGGGGAAAATTTGGCATCGTTAAAGGAGATGTTTTTCGATAAAAGGAGAAAATTTTAATTTCACACGCAAAGGGCCCAGAGTTTGCGGGGAAAAACAATTTATTCTTATAAAAAAACTGCGGTATGCATCCCTCTTGGTTATCACAACGGCTCGACGTGTCCCATAGGCTCCATTGGCAGTTTTTTAATTTGACACGGAAAATGTCCAGGTCTTATATAAAAAACATCAAATCCGTACACGCCTCCTCCACGTTCCGTTCGACAGTGTTCGCCCGCTGTCGAACGGAGCGGTGTTGAGTCTTGTACGACATCTTTTTTCAATCAGATGTGTAACTACAATAGCGTGTGTTGCCTTATATTCTCGTTGCAACGAGCTCAACTTTCTGAGGTGGGACAAATCATTCACACCTTGTCAAAATCGCTCGCACGAATTCGTTACAGACACCACACACGGGGGCGGATGTAGGGAATATGCCAGGTGACGAGTGCCCAACCTGGGCCCAGGTACCAGTACGAAAGTGATGAGGATACAATTCCTAGAATTAATCCTAGCGGTATCCCAGTCCTGTTTGGCCATCATACAACCTCGTTTAGATAGGAGTGGATCCACTTCAATCAAAGCGGATTGGAGAGTATTGAGATAAAAATTAGTTCATTTTCCACTTCAATCCACTCCAATACAAGTGGATTGAAGTTACCCAAACAAAGCCTACATGATCATCACAACAAATAATGCAATTATGCTCGGATGTGTCGTACACGTCTTAATTTTCTCTTATATATTATTGTTTGAGGCTCAATGATTATGTTTTGGGGCGTATAGCATGTGCATGGACAACTAGCAGAGTATGAAAGACCTCAATCATGTATGTTTCATGTCGATGTGAATTATATACTACATGTAATTTCTCCTTTTGATGTTAGATATCATCTAGAGTTGTAGGCTCGTTGATCATGCATCGTTGGGGCGTAGCATGCATGGACAAGACCTCAAAACCTGACGATATCCATCATCAAAAAGACAAAACATGTATGTATTGGTTGATCATGTTTGGGGTGCATGCATGTTAGACATAGAAAAGCCCTCGGTCATGTTGTACAAAACTAACATGCATACCTCATCTATGATATGTACGTACGTATGATTAACTAACATGCATACCTCATCTATGATATATCGGGATAGATGATATAGCTTATGTTGCAAGCCAATATGGATGTCCAACGCAGACTAAGGATGAAAGTGAAACGGTTGTTTGAAGTTGATGGACTAAATAATTAACCCATTTGAAAGTTCAAGGACCAAACTGAGTTTTGATTGAAACTTTGAGGATGAAGTTGAGTATTGTGCCAATTCTAAACGAGCCAAGCTTGAGATTGCCAGCTTGATGAGCTCAAGCTCGAAAAGTTTGAGTAAGCTCATTTATTGTTGCCATCTATGATATGTACGTATGATTAACTAAACTATATAATTCTATTAAAAATGTTTTATGGGACAAAATTTTTATATATGATAGAAACAAATAATGTGCAACATCGTACACCTTTGCCTACTCCATTAATTAGTTGTGAACCTAAATTATTTAGTAGATTCTATTGTATATACATGAATTCTTGGCTCGACTCGAGGTCGACTCGGTGTTTTATCAAAATCAAGCTTAGAAAGACAAGCTCGCTCGAGTCTGACTCGTTGATAGCACTATATGCAATTAAAGTTTTGGTGCAATTGTGCAATCAAAGATTTTCATTCGTTGGATCTACATCTTATGGTTATTACATCTTTCATTTAACCCCTTCCAGGTGGAGGGGGTTAAATAAAAAATTTCAACGACCGTAATGTAGATCGATCCAACGGTCGAAGATGGTTGATTGCACGATTGCACCAAATATCTGATTACATTCTAGTTGAACCCAACTTTAAAACAGGAAATCTTTTGACACAGATTAATCCAGTCGTGATGTTTGTCTCTCCTTGTTTTTGTGATGTTTTATTTTTTTCTTGTTTCGTGATGTTGTTTTTCATGTTTTTTACTTCCTCCTTCCCATATTACTTGTCGCTAATAATTAGGACAAGTTTTCTAGTTCAAATATGAACTAAAAAACTTGTTCTAATAACAACAAGTAATATAGGAAGGAGGGAGTAATGTTTTATGATAATGAACTCAATGTTGTTCGTCTGTTCCATCTATTATTTTGTTTTCTATCTGCTGTTTAGTGAACTATATATTCTATCTGTATTCTCTGTTAATGAACGACCCTCCACACCACCGGTGGCCTCTAAAGTGGCTTGTACGATACTTTAGCCACTGGAGGTGCCAGGAGATCGCCCGCAGCGGGGCTTGGAAAGCGATATGTAAAGTAGTATATAGTACTAACAGGTAGCGATGACTGGAAAGAAAAGTGGAGACAATGAACAGAGAGAAAAGAAAAGAAATGACAAGAAAAATGTTAGAGAAACATAGGTAGAACTCCAACGTACCACTGACCCTATGCCCCTATACGCGGTGTAATCATTACCACTACTCCTATACGTGGCCAGAAGTTATTACCACTGCTTGAAGGGAAGTGCTGTGGACTATATGTGTCGATTAGTTTATTTTGTGTTTATTGGGGATTATGTAACAGCTAGTTTTGTCGATTAGCGATGACTGGAATGAAAAGTGGAGACAATGAACAGAGAGAAAAGAAAAGAAAGGACGAGAAAAATGTTAGAAAAAGATAGGTAGTACATACGTACGAATTAAGGTGAAAGAGTGTAGAGAACCAAACTGTAAAACAGGAAATGTTTGGCGTAGATTACTGTCAAACATAGTATATTATTTCTATTGGCGACAGGATATTATTCTTGTGCTGATGTTGAAAACAGAGCGGTTCCATTACATCGCGTGTCCCACCAGTGCATGCGAGAGATGTGGGTCCCATAGGTTGTGGGTTCACATGTCAGCCACCCTTAATGCACCTGCAGTACTGCCGATGATGTGGAATTCGCCACCGCCAGAAGCCGAACCATCACTGCGCGCGAACCCCATCAGTACGGGTGGAGAAGATGATGGCGTGTGTCTTTATATAATATCTCCATCATCTTCTCCGCACTACTCTATAGACACACCACCGTCTTCTCCGCACGTACTCTAGCTTCCTCTTTGTCTCCGCCGCACGCACCCTCATTGGTTCCCTTCGCAGCACGGTGACACCGAAGCCTATGGATTTGACGTTCACACACGATATTGCAGTCAAGATCGCAGGGCGCGACGCTGAAAGCTCCCTGTGACCCTTGGATGACCTCTCCAGTATGCGTGCCACCTGCAAGGCCATGCATGCGGCATGTCGGGATGGCGCTGTGGGCAAGCGCGTGGCGCTGGAGCGGGTGACCCGAAGGATGTGGCGCGACCCCGGGTGGTACAAAGCCCTCGTGGAGAACCTGGCCATCATCGGCCACCGTCATGCGTCCTACGTCACTGAGCTCAAGCTCGTCTTCGTGGTCGATCGCGTAGCAGCAGGGTGCCCAGTTTCTCGCCCGGGCAGCCAGGGCCGGCCACATGGAGGCTGATGAGGACATTGCTACCATTAATACAACCACAACGGCAGCCCATTTACCACTTGTAGCTAATTAAGGTCCAATGACACGCACTCGTGCATGTGAACTTAATTATCAGGTGAATTCATTCCTGGCCGTTCAAACTAATTATCCTTCAAATAGAGAATTATTAAAGACTTGTGATGATCTTGTTGTTATTAGGTGCTTGGGAATTGATCCAGCTTGGGGGAATGGAGGGATTAATGCAATGAAGGCTGCTCCTCCCGAGGGGTCCTCATAACTGCAGTAAGTACCATCTTAAAAGGGGCATAACTTTCAACTCCCAGGGTTGTTAAATGCAAATAAGTACTTGCTGGAAAGGTCTTTTCGTCTACTTTCCATTGGATCAGTAATCAAAGGTAGATGATGCTTGAGATGCTCAGAAAAGGCCGAACAAGACTCATGACTCCATCCTGAGTTCTAGTCTTCCTCCTCTATATGAACAACTAGCAGCCATAGGAAGAACTTGGGTTTTTTTTTCTGTAAGTTTAGCCATTGCTACTTCCTTATAACGCAGGTGTCGACGAGACCTTCCGATTACTTGAATTAGAACTCCAACTTATCACACCCGTGAGTGTTTGCTTGTTATTTTGTTCTTGCTTGTTCTTCGATTGCTTGCAGGTTCAAGGCTGTTCTTGGCACGGCAAGAACAGCAACAACAAGAGCTTGTGTAACTATCGCTAAGGCGCAACACCCTTGTGGTTGTTGTAGACGGGTAGCACAACGTTGATATCCATCCAAATCATAGTTATCAGGAGCCGGTGTAACTCTCACTCAAGGCGCCACACCATTCTGGTTGTGGTAGTCGGGCAGCCAACGTCGACCTCCACCATATTCGTTCACCACCAACATCTCTCATCGAAAGATAGGGCATCCCCCGTACCCATTGGGTTTATCAAGTGGTATCAGATTTCAGGTTGCTCAGTGAGAGATTTCCTTCTCCTTGTTCTTCATTTACCTACTGTCCACTTTTGCCTACAAAAGTTCACTCTAAAAATCCTAAAAACACTTTGAGCCTTTTTGCTTTGCTACTTAGCTCTCGACTTGTTGAATTCACGGTTGCCTTTTCGTGTTGAGTTGCTGGTCCTAAGTTTTTCACCGCTAGAGTTTCGAGTTTGTGCCACTTTGTTCTTAGTCAATTTTCATTACCTACCCAAAGTTGAGAAAAAAGGAAAGTGGAAAAGAAAAGCCACATGGATCAGCAAGAAAAAGGCACGTGCAAAGAAAGAAAGTTGCACTGATTGAAATTGCTAGAAAAAGTTTCTCAGTACAAAAAAAAAAAGAAACAGTTTGTGTAGCATTTGTTTCAAGTTTCGGAGTTCAACTTGCTGTTTTGAACGTTTTGTTAAAACACAACGTCCGTGTTGTCCGAACTTTTCTACTATAGTAAATTTAACATCACGTGGAGTAACGACTCGTGTCTCTATCACGATTTAGACTAGGACCAGCACAGTACCATCGTGGAACGTTTATTCAACTTGTTGTGACTAATATGGTACTAGGTTTTCCTTTGTGCAACTCATTTCTAGCAGCCACCTACAGCTCCACAAAATCATCTACAACACCACAGTATTGTGTTGGCAGCCACTGTTTATTGTTGTTCTTGCTGTTTGCTGGCGCCTCCTGCATCGCGTGGTAAGAACTTGTAAGAACTTGATTTCTTGCTAGTGAGGAAGTAATTGTGTCCTACCACCTCTTGGCAACTGCTAGGATTAATCTGCTTGCTGTTGTATTTCCTTTCTTTACTAACCATGTCAGCTGATGCGAATGAGACATCTCCACATTCACCATGTACGAGGGGCATCATTCAAAATTTCGAACGCCAAGTAAAGCTACACACGGATGCTCTCAACGAGGATATTCAAGTCACCAATGAACGCATTGGTCAAATAGAGTTGATGCAGATTTGCACCAACACCAAGCTAACCACATTAGAAAGCACTGTTGGGGCTATTAACACTTGTCTTGCAGCAATCATTGAGCGATTGGAGAGGATGGAACAGGTTGGACGCGAAGAGAGGCAAAGACGTGTTGATGACAGCCACGACTCCATTGGCAGCGCTGCAAGATATGACGAGGTAGAGTATTCAACGGATACCGAGGTTGATGATGGACCTTGCAGGTATCGTCGGCAGCCACATCGCAACCATCATGGTATGGGTGGTCGAGCCCTATGACGTGAGGTACGTGACAATGACAATTCCCTATGTAGCATTAAAATCTCCATACCACCCTTTGATGGTAAATATGATCCGGATGCATACCTGTCTTGGGAATTATCAGTAGATCAAAAATTTGCATGCCATGATTTCCCTGATGATAAAAAGGCTAGAGCTGCCACTAGTGAATTCACTGACTTTGCTTCTGTTTGGTGGCATGAGTATCAAACTAAAAATCCAGCTACCATACCACAAACTTGGAATGCCTTGATACGAATCATGCGTTGTCGTTTTGTTCCTTCCTATCATGCTCATGACCTGCTGCATAAATTACAACAACTTAGGCAAGGCAACAAATTTGTTGAGGAATACTATCAAGAACTTCAAATAGGCATGATGTGTTGTGGCCTAGTTGAAAATGAAGAGGCTGCAATGGCTAGGTTTATGGGTGGTTTAACAAGAGAAATTCAGGACATATTGGCTTATAAAGAATACACTAACGTCACTTAATTATTCCATCTTGCTTGTAAGGCTGAAAGAGAAGTGAAGGGACGACGCACAAGAACTAAAATTTCTGCAGGTCGAACTACCTCATGGCAGTCCCGCTGAAGTGCTGTTGGTCTTAAGCATGATTCTCCGGACGATGCTTCGAATTGGTTGCCCAGGACTACATCAAAATCAGCACCTTCGCGTGCTATCGAGACAACAAAAGGATCCACCCAAGTTGCAGCCAACACTTCTTCTTCCATCGCTTCCACCGGGAGAACAAAATACATTCAATGCCTCCAGTGCAAGGGTTCTGGGCACCTACGAAGGGACTACCCAAGCAAGCGTGTACTGATTGTACGAGAGAATGGTGAGTACTCATCCGCTAGTGATTTAGATGATGAAACATATGCCATGCTTGCTGCACTAGATGCAGGAAAGAAGAATGCTGATGAAGAGCACATTGGGGCTGATCATGTTGACCACTATGAGAGTCTTGTTGTAAGGCGTGTCTTGAGTGCCCAAATGATCAAAGCTGAACAGAACTAGCAACACAATCTATTCCAAACTAAGTGTGTAGTTTTAGAATGATCGTGTCACATTATTATTGATGGAGGAAGCTGCAACAATCTAGCAAGTGTTGCCATGGTAGAGAAGCTTGGAATGATAACACTTCCACATCCACATACCTACTACATCCAATGGTTCAACGACAGTGGTAAGCTTCAGGTAACACGTCTATTTCGTGTCGAATTTGCAATTGGTTCCTACCATGATTACATTGATTGTGATGTGGTACCTATGCAAGCTTGCTCTATGCTATTTGGTCGACCTTGGCAATTTGATAAAGATACATTACATCATGGTAAATAAAATCAATACTCTTTCATGCATAATGAGAAGAACCTTGTTTTGCACCCTATGTCTCCGGATGCTATTTTGAAGGATGACATTGCTAGATCTTGCAAAGAGGAAAATAAGAAATCTACTCAAAATAAAATTTCAAATGTTGCGAAGGAATCGGTACACCCTAAGAATGACAATTCCAAATCTGCTAATGTGAAGAAGAATGAAATAAAATTGAAGAGTGCTTTTTTCTTGCTTCCAAATCTGATTTGTTTGAATTAATAAATAAGGCTGCAATCTATTATGTGTTTGCTTGCAAAGAAGCTTTGTTCTCACTTCACGACGAACCATGTGCTTTCCCCCTTGCTGTCACTAAGCTTTTGCAGGAATACGCTGATGTGTTTCCACAAGACGTACCACCTGGGCTGCCACCATTGAGAGAGATTGAACATCATATTGACCTCATACCTGGGGCTTCTTTGCCAAACCGAGCACCATACAGGACCAACCTAGAGGAGATTCAGCGACAAGTACAGGAATTACTCGACAAAGGTTATGTGCATGAGTCTCTTAGTCCTTGCTCTGTTCCTGTTCTTTTGGTTCCAAAGAAAGATGGATCATGGCGCATGTGTGTAGATTGTCAAGCAATTAATAACATTACCATTAGATATCGTCATCCTATTCCTAGGTTAGATGATATGCTTGACGAACTTAGTGGATCGATGATTTTCTCTAAAATTGACTTGCGTAGTGGATACCATCAAATTCGCATGAAGCTAGGTGATGAATGGAAAACAACATTTAAAACCAAGTTTGGTTTGTATGAGTGGTTAGTCATGTCTTTTGGTCTCACAAATGCACCTAGCACTTTTATGAGATTAATGAATGAGGTTTTACATGCTTTCATTGGAAGATTTGTGGTAGTATATTTTGATGACATCTTGATCTATAGCACATCTCTAGAAGAGCATATTTATCATTTCCGTGCTGTTTTCAATGCTTTACGTGATGCACGCTTATTTGGTAACATTGACAAGTGCACCTTTTGCATGGATAGAGTCTCTTTTCTTGGCTATGTTGTGACACCACAGAGAATTGAAGTCGATCAAGCTAAGGTGGAGGCGATACACAGCTGGCCGACTCCTACCACGATCACACAAGTATGAAGCTTTCTTGGACTTGCTGGATTCTATCGTCGTTTTGTGAAAGACTTCAGCACCATAGCAGGCCCACTGCATGAGCTTACAAAGAAGGGTGTTCCATTCACATGGGGCAAGGCGCAAGAGGCTGCACTTGCAACTTTGAAGAATAGGTTAACTCATACACCCCTTCTCCAACTACCAGATTTCAGTAAGACTTTTGAATTGGAATGTGATGCTAGTGGTATTGGATTGGGAGGTGTCTTGTTGCAAGACAGAAAACCTATTGCTTATTTTAGTGAGAAACTAAATGGGCCTAGTCTGAACTATTCCACTTACGATAAAGAATTATATGCACTAGTACGAACTTTGGAAACATGGCAACATTATTTATGGCCTAAAAAATTTGTTATACATTCTGATCATGAATCTTTGAAGCACATTAAGAGTCAAACTTATCTGAACCGTAGGCATGCCAAGTGGGTAGAATTTATTGAGTCCTTTCCTTATGTCATCAAACACAAGAAAGGAAAATATAATGTCCTTGCGGATGCCTTATCTCGCTGTTATAATATGTTGTTCCAACTTGATTTTAAGATTTTTGGCTTGGAAACAATTAAAGAACAATATGCTTTTGATGCTGATTTCAAAGATGTGTTGCTGCAATATAAAGAAGGAAAAACATGGAGCAAGTTTGTTCTCACTAATTGTTTTGTGTTTCGAGCTAACAAATTGTGCATTCCAGCTGGTTTTTTGCGTATCGTACTATTACAGAAAGCACATGGTGTAGGGTTGATGGGGCACTTTTGTGTCAAGAAGACAGAAGACATCCTAGCAAGCCATTTCTTTTGGCCAAAGATGAGAAGAGATGTGGAGCGGTTTGTTTCTCGTTGCACCACCTGTCAAAAAGCTAAGTCCCATCTTAATCCACATGTTTTATACATGCCTCTCCCTGTTTCTAGTGCTCCATGGGAGGATATTTCTATGGATTTTGTTTTAGGATTGCCTAGAACAAAGAAGGGGAGGTGAATGTGGTCTAGCGGGGGGTTGAATAGGCCTTTTTGATTTTTAGTTGGAACCTGCAACACTTAGCAACTTGATCAAATACCAGGAAATCGGACTAGTCCGGTAGAGTGCGGACTAGTCTGGTGCGTGCGGACTAGATTGATCAAGTTAGATCAATGATTTCAGTACAAGCACAGTACGCAGCGAAATATAGTATGTAATTTGAAAGTATTGAGTCAATGAAATTAATTGTAGCACAAATTTCAATGTTTTAACGTAAGATGGACAAGATCAAGTAAATCCTAGAATATGATATGAAAAACTTAAGAACAAGTTTGACACAAGATCTTATCCCGTGGTTCGGTTCTCACAAAGGCAACCTACATCCACGTTGAGGAGCCCACGAAAGGACCGGGTCTTCACTGACCCTAACCTCGTCAAATCGCCACGAAGGACAATTCTCTTTCACCATCACAAGGGTAAATCACCAAGTTCAAGGGGCCTTCTCACAAGTTGAGGGCTCCCCAAGATTACAAATAAAACACCACCAAGAACACACTCTTAAGATCAACAATGAAACAATAGGAGTGTGTTAGAGAATCAAACCCAAGAGCTCAAACGTGTGAATCGTATCTCTCCTTTAATCCAAGATGAATCCTCAAGAATTTGATCTTTCTTGCATTGGATTGTGTGGAGATGTGTGTTTTCTAAGATCTTGGAGGGTGTGACGGCGCTGGGAGTCGAGAGAGTTGAAAGTAGGGTCGTGCACATCTATTTATATGGTGTTTCCAAAAGTTACCGTTAGGGATTTGAGGGTCCGGACTAGTCTGTGGTGGAGTCTAGACTAGTCCGGTGTGTGGTGTGTAGGAAACCCTAAGTTCTCAGGAAGATCGGACTTGTCCGGCTTAGGGCGGACTAGTCCGATTTAGGCTCTAGAAAAGTTCGGACTAGTTCGGTTATTATCGGACTAATCTGGCTGTGGTGAATATCTTATTGAATTGGAGCAAGTCCGCATTTGGAGGACTTGTCCGATTCTAGCTAGAGAGGTTGTGAGACCTATGTGTGTTGAATACATTAGCTTGTACTGAATACATTGGCTTTGATGATAAAAGTTCTGAAATTCTACTAAAACACCTTTTTAGCAAAGTCCGACTCTAGCTTCGAGCTTCTGCAACGTCTAACAATAGGTCTGACTTGCTTTGTCAAGGTCCAACATGTTTTTAGGTAGCTTCGGTGAGCTTTGTATTTAGCTCCGGCATGTCTTTGCTAGCTCCGGTATATCGTTGTTAAGCTCTGATATATTTTCTTAGGTCCAACTTATGTGGGTTAGCTCTGACATGTTTTTCTAGCTCCGGCTTTTGGGTTGACTATTTCCGACTAGCTTTGGTAAGCTCTGGCACTAGGTTGTACTAGCTTTACTAAGCTCCGGTGCTAGGTTGTACTAGCTTTGATAGGCTCTGGCTCAAGCTCCGGTTAGCTTTGGCAATGTTCGAAGCTTGATCACAATGTTCCTACTTCTACTGTGAATTGTTTCGAACTTGCTTTACATTGTTGGAAATATTTCTTAGTATTCTTTTACTAAGTTTTTGGTGTGTTTTGGTGGTTAAGGCTGATATCGTTTTACTGTGGTTTTGCAACATGCTTATGTGAGGTTCTCACGTAAAGTGTTGTGTTCAGAACTAACTTGAGTCAAGTCGCAGACTTGGGCTTGCACGAATTAGTTGTTTGTTCATGTGCAGGTGTTGCTTGAGTTCAAGACATGGCTGGTGATGGGATCCATTGAACTATTCTTAGGTAGAAGATGAGGTTCAACAACCAAGTTCGGGAGGAATTGTGGTTGAGTTGATCGGGAGGTTGCGCAACATGTTTGAATCAAGAACAATGCATATGAAGGTATCGTGCACATCGTTGGAAGATGTTTGCACGTATGCAAGGAGTGCATGGACGTGGCTACATGGTACTGAGGCATAATGAAGAGATGTGGACGTAAAGAATTGGTCGGAAAGGTCCAACCGACTAGGTTATGGACCCAGGCTGCGGTTGAGTCGTGTTTGACTCAAATACGGAAAGATTTGAGTTGGTATGATAGGATTTCGTGTGGGTCACGAATTTGGGTTGGTTAAGGAATGTGGGATACGTTCCTAAGGTGTTTGGAAGTCTTAAGATTGCTTCTATCTGCGTAAGAAGAGTCCTAAGCAGTTATGAAAAGTTTTGATTCGTGATTTGAGTAGGATTAGAGTCCTAGTTGTGATTGGGTTGGCCTAAGGGCTGGTTATATAGGCAAGGGAGGCCAGAGCTCGTGTGAGATGACTTTGGTGCTGTTCCTTTTGTGTTCTATTGAATAAAATTTGTAGTTGAAAGTAACTTTTGTGCCTTGTTCGTCCGACTTGTTCCAGACAATTTTTCTCGTCGAGTTTTCTGCACAGCACTATCTTTCTTTTGTGATTTTATCATAACTCGGGTTTTCAAGATCCAATTGAAGTGATTATTTTTGGGTTATCTTCAAAACTTGATTATCTATCATCTTTCAAAATTTCACAGTCATTGGATTTTTGGTTTCTGATCTACACGAGTTTCTTTGCAGCGTTTCAGAACTATTTTCTCGGGTAGGACAGATTGACCTTTGTTCGATCTTTCAATCCTAACTTGAGTTTCTATCGACGGATTTGAGTGATTCTTGTTGTGTCGTCTTAGTGACTTGATTCTCTCTGATATCTATCATTTTTGTCACGGTGAAACACGTTTAGATTAGTCTCATACATGATTTCTTTAACAGATCGTTTTTCTGCCCAAGGGGTTGGGATTTAATTGTTTCCGCTGCGTAAGATTTTTTAAATCTACCATTCACCCCCCTCTGGTAGCTTTTCACGTGCTCTTCGATCCTAAAATTGGTATCAGAGCCACGGTGCTCTAATCTTTGTGATTTGCACATATTTTTACTAATCATCATGGATAAATACTCCGCAAAGCCTTGTGTTTTTAGTGGTATTGATTTTCAGGTTTGGAAGGCACGTATGGAAGCCTTCATCTAGGCTCAAGGATTCGCAATATGGGAGAAGGTATACAAGCCTTACGAAGTACCGTCAAATGATCAAGTTACAACTACAACCCTGAGAGATGTCGACAACAAAAACAAGGCTCGGGACTTGATCATACAAGGATTAACTCAAAGCGACTTCGACCGTGTTGCACATCGCCGATCTGCATACGATGTGTGGAAAGCACTTTGTGACTACCACGAAGGATCCAACACGATCAAGGAGGTAAGGCAAGACACGTTCAAGAAAGAATACATGCGCTTCGAGATGCAACCCGGTGAGTCTATTGATGACCTTTTTTTTCGCTTTAATAAAATTCTCAGCAACTTGCGTAGTGTCAATGTTAATTTTTCAGATGTTGAAAATGCTAGGCAATTGTTAAGTGCATTAGATATGTCAATTTGGGGGATGAAAGTCACATCTATTCGTGAATCTACTGTCATGAGTACACTTACTTTAGATGTGATATATTCCAAGTTAAAAACTCATGAAATTGACATAATACCACATAAGAACCCCGACAAGTCTCTTGCATTTGTTTCTCAACGTGATATGCCTAGCTCCGGCCAATCATCATCTTGCAATACTCTTGCTTTGTTGTCCTCACTAACCCTGGAGCAGATCGAGGAATTTCCAGAAGAGGAGTTAGCACTCATCTCTACTAGATTCTCAAAAGCATTGCAAAATGTGAGAACTAGAAGGAGAGGAAGCTCCGGACCTCAACGTTGTTTTGAATGTGGTAAGACAGAACACTTTCGTATAGAATGCCCTAATCTTTCAGGTCCTTCTACCCGTGATTAAAAGCAAACAAGGATGAAGCACTCCTCTGCAAACGATAAGAAGAAAAAGAAGGGTTTTACAGGACGTCAATTGGTGAGCAGTTTTATCTCTGCACTTCAAGAACTTGGCTCAAGCGATGTGGACATTGAAAGTGACGAAGATGAAGATGATTTGGCAAACTTGTGCTTCATGGCGGGCAAATCAAGATCAAGTATGGAGGATGCAGAACACAAGAGCAACAATGAAGAGGTATGTCCTACTTGCGAAGAAATGTGTGATGCTATTTCTCATGCCGCTATTATAGTTAAGACAAAGGACAAAAACTTAGGGATAGTGTTGCTAAACTTGAATCACTAGAATCTGAAATCAACCGTTTAAAAACTTTGGATCCTAGTGAGATGCATGTCCCTCATGTGATTTAATATATGAACAATTGTCCTCATCAAGAAATGCACACAGCTTCACACTTGATAAACTTGAGTTAGAAATTGAAAAGAATAGAGATCTTGCTGCACTTAATGATAAAAACTTGAAAGATGCTAGCTGTTCTACATTTGATTTGCATTGTTCTACTTGTGATGATCTTGATAAGAAACTACAATATGCTATGAATGAAATTTCTATATTGAACAATGCTTACGTTCTCATGAAGTTAAATTTTGTTCTAATTGCAAATTAAAAGGAAAAACTTCATGTGAAAATTGCCTTGATCTGTCCAATAAAATTGATAACATGCATAGGACATTAGGTCGGTTTTGCAATGGGAATAAGAACCTAAACTTGCTGCTGAATTCTTCCAAGTCTTGCAATGACAAAACTGGTTTAGGATTTGATTCTCATGCTCATGCTAAGGCACATCCACCTAAAATTGTAAAGTCATTAGGAAGTGGTTTGATTCAAACAGTTTCTAAACAAAAAGAAGTGGTTTTCAAATCTGCAGGAGTGTTGTCTCATTCGGTTTCAAATAAAAATGTTACTTGCTCATCTAGACATGAACAAAAAGTTAAATTTCATTGTACCTACTGTGGTAGAGATGGTCATGTCATAGATTTTTGTTATAGACTAGCTAAACAACAGAAAAAAGAAAGAATGATTGCTAGATCTCATAACTATCATGCAAAATTTGCTGCACTTGCTAAATCGAATGATAGGAACATGCAATCTGCTGTAACGAGTCGAAAACATGCAAATGTTGCTCCCAAACCTACTGTTTTTTGTGCTACACATGTAACATCTCGTAGGACAGTAGTTGGGTACAAAAATCCTCACGTTTTGGCCCATAAACCTGCTGTTTTATCTCAGCTTTCGCGTGTTATTCCTACTGCACGTCGTGTGACTCAGTACTGGATTCCTAAATGCCTTTTGACTAACCCCAGTTTGAGTCATCAACGTATTGTGCTTCTATGTAGGTTACACGCTTGAGGAAGGAGAACTTTTGGATTGTGGATTCTGGTTGCTCATGCCACATGACCGGTAACAAAGAATGGTTATCCTCCCTCTCTTTTGTG
Source organism: Tuctoria greenei (assembly GCA_036927565.1). Lineage (NCBI taxonomy): Eukaryota > Viridiplantae > Streptophyta > Magnoliopsida > Poales > Poaceae > Tuctoria > Tuctoria greenei. The sequence goes on along the minus strand of JAYESD010000002.1, from coordinate 162,267,049 downwards.
TCACGTGTAGAGAATGTTACTTTTGCTGATAATTCTTCAACTCCTATAATTGCTAAGGGTTCGGTTAGAGTAAATGATCACTACACTTTGAAGGATGTGGCGCTTGTTAAAATTATGAAATACAACTTGATTTCTGTTTCACAACTGCTAGATGAAAATTTGGAAATTATTTTCACTAAAATTGTTGCAAAGTTGTAAAGTCAAATAGTGAGCTAATTTTTAACATGTCTCGGTTTGGAAGAGTTTTTAAAGCTGATTTTGATATGTCTTCCTCTAAGCATAGGTGTCTAGTTGCTAATGGTTCAAAGGACTTATATTTTTGGCATCGTAGACTTGGTCACGTAGTCTTTGATCATCTAACGCGTGTTAGTGCTCTTGATCGCATACGTGGGCTGTCTAAACTTAAAGGGGACAAAGAAATTGTGTGCTCTTCTTGTAGACATGCTAAGATGGTTGAAGGTTCACATACTCCTCTCACAATGATCATGACAACTGAACTGTGTCAACTTTTGCACCTTGACACTGTAGGACCTTCACGCGTTCAATCTTTCAAAGATAAATGGTATGTTCTTGTGATTGTTGATGATTATTCTAGATACTCTTGGGTTTACTTTATGGCATCTAAGAATGAAGCTTTTAGTCACTTTAGAACTTTATTTCTTAGATTATAAATTGATCACCCAGGATCTTTAAAAGCAATTAGAAGTGATAATGGAACCGAATTTAAAAATCAATCTTTTGATCACTTTTGTGCTGAAAATGGAATAGATCATCAATTTTCTTCACCATCTATACCACAACGAAACGGTGTTGCAGAAAGAAAGAACAGAACCTTAGTTGAGATGGCTAGGACTATGCTTGATGAATATCAAACTCTTAGGAAATTTTGGGCTAATGCGATTGCAACTACTTGTTATGTCTCAAACCGTGTTTTCTTGCGCGCTAAGCTAGGTAAAACACCATATGAGCTCCGGTTTGGACATAGGCCTAGTGTTACACACTTACGAGTCTTTGGTTGCAAATGCTTTGTTAAGAAACATGATAATATTTATAAATTAGAACCTAGATCTGTTGATGGCATGTTTCTTGGTTATCCATCTCATACTAGAGGCTACCGTGTGCTTTTACTTACACTAACAAAATTGTGGAGACTTGTGAGGTGTATTTTGATGAAGCTAGCCCAGGTACTAGCTCAAACATTGCAGTTCCAGATCCATATCAGTAGGGGGAGAGCATTTTCATTGAAGATGAGGAAAAGGTGGAGCTGCTGCCCAAAAATTCAGCAGCTAATGACATTGTTCCAGCTCCTAATTTTGATTCACGACCAGCACCGTCGACCACCATTGCTGGTCCAGATCCTCCTCAAGTCACAAGCTCATCGATTTGTGATGAACATGAAGAAGAAGAAGTTTGTGAAGTGTCCACTCACCTCCAGGTTCTCAAAAGTTATCATCCATAACAAATGATTGGAAGCTTGCAGGAACAAGTCACACAGTCCAGGTTTTGCGATCCAAACTCTCATGCTCATTCTGCTTTTGTTGCTTCTTTTGAACTCAAAGATATATCACACGCACTCACTAATAAATCTTGGATTATTGCCATGCAAGAAGAGTTAGAAAATTTTGAAAGGAATAATGTTTGGAAACTTGTACCTCCACCTCAAGATCACACTTTAATAGGAACTAAATGGGTGTTTAAAAATAAACAAAGTGAGGATGGGGTTGTGGTTAGGAATAAGGCTAGGTTGGTTGCTCAAGGTTTCACTCAAGTTGAAGGTCTAGATTTTGATGAAACTTTTGCTCCTGTTGCTAGATTAGAAGTCATAGGAATTTTGTTAGCTTTTGCTGCATCTAAAGGTTTTAAGCTTTATCAAATGGATGTTAAAAGTGCTTTTCTTAATGGCTACATAGATGAGGAGGTTTATGTCAAACAACCACTGGGTTTTGAAAATTCAGATTTTCCTAATCATGTTTACAAACTGTCCAAAGCCTTGTACGGTCTCAAACAAGCCCCTAGAGCATGGTATGATAGGTTAAAAACATTCTTACTTGAAAAGGGGTTTACCATGGGCAAGGTTGATAAAACTCTTTTTGTGCTTAAGCATGGCAATGACTCATTATTCGTTCAAGTGTATGTGGATGATATTATCTTTGGTTGTGCTTCTCATGATCTTGTGTCCAAGTTTTCAGCTATGATGAGTTCAGAATTTGAGATGAGTATGATGGGAGAACTCACGTACTTTTTGGGGCTGCAAATCAAGCAAACCAAAGAGGGTACCTTTGTGCATCAAACGAAGTATACAAAAGACCTCCTAAGGCACTTCAACATGGAAAAAAGCAAGCCTCTTCAGATACCAATGGGAACATCAACAACACTTGAACTTGATGAAGATGGTGAACCCGTGGATCAAAAAGAATATAGAAGAAGCATGATCGGATCACTTTTGTACCTCACGGCATCAAGACCGGACATGCAATTCAGCGTATGTCTTTGTGAACGGTTTCAAGCCTCCCCACGTGCTTCACAACGTCAAGCCATCAAAAGGATTCTCAGGTACTTACATGGAACTCAAGAATTTGGCATTTTTCTTTCTTCTTCTTCAACCATTACTTTGAAAGCTTTTTCGGATGCTGATTTTGGGGGTTGTAGAATTGATAGGAAAAGTACTTCTGGTGCTTGTCATTTTCTTGGTAATTCACTTGTTGTTTGGTCCTCTAGAAAACAAAACTCGGTTGCACAATCCACAGCTGAATTTGAATTTGTAGCTGATGCTAGTGCTTGCTCACAAATTCTTTGGATTGTTCAAACACGTAAGGACTATGGGGTTGATCTACATAGTGTTCCACTGTTTTGTGATAACACTAGTGCCATTTGCATTGCTAAAAAGCCCGTGCAACATTCTAGAACTAAGCACATTGACATTAGGTATCACTTTCTCTGTGATAATGTTGAAAAAGGAAACATTGTGCTTCACCATGTAGATATCGAACAACAATTGACTGAAATTTTTACAAAACCTTTGGATTTCACTTGTTTTTGTTTCATTCGTAGTGAAATAGGTGTTATGCATCCTCATGACTTACATTGAGGGGGAGTTTTGAAATTTGAGAAGTCTATGTGTGAATCTAAAATTAAAATAATATGAGCATAGTAGTTTCATACATATATGACTTTGTGATTCCTTTTACATGCTGAAAGTTCTTACTACATTACTCATGTTATACATTTTGTAGTTTTTGCCATGTCTAGTGATTGGAATAATTATTTACACTAAATCTGGCCATGGTCGAACTTTCTTGCTGTTTTCAACTTGTTGCATGCTCACAAGTGCTTTTAATCATAAAGAATTAATCAAGTAATCAACTCACATGTTGATTTTTTTATGAACAAATATAAGTTGAGAAAAGATCAAGAGAATATGCATGCATCACACTTCTTCTTTTGGGATGGCTTATCATTGCACTTAGATATGAACTTGGAAGAAGTTGTGTATGACTAAAACCATGTCCTTAAGCTTCTGATTGTCAAATGACATAGGCTTGGCTTGGTTGGTTATAATAAGGCAGATGCGCATATAATCTCTTGCAAATATCATATGATCAAAATTTGTGCTTTGAAAAATAATAAAATACAGCAACAAGTGTCATGCTTTCAGGTTTTGAAATAGTTAAGTTTGTGAGATCGTGACTTGCTAAATTGAAAATTACATTTGATCTCTAGCATGGCTTACACTATTTTATGTATCTCATTGATGTGATAGTGTAAGTTACTTGATAGTATGACTTGGATGAGCTTTCCTTATATGTATATGTTATCATATGCTCATAACATTTGAAATTTCTCTTTTGAACCTTGTTGAATACATTGTCAAAGGGGGAGAGGTAATATGTGAATTTTTAAAGATAAGTTGATTACACATTGCACATATTCAAAATTGTTTTTGGCACGATTCTTCTCAGGAGGAGAATTTATTTATCTCATTTAATTTATGTTTTACAAAGGGGGAGAAATTGTTTTCAAAACTTTTAATGTAAATAAGCCAATGTACGGATTTTAAGTGGTGTTGCCAATGCATTCATTGAGGGGGAGATTGTGAGACTTATGTGTGTTGAATACATTGGCTTGTACTGAATACATTGGCTTTGATGATAAAATTTCTAAAATTCTGCTAAAACACCTTTTTAGCAAAGTCCAACTCTAGCTTCGAGCTTCTGCAAGGTCCGACAATAGGTCCGACTTGCTTTGTCAAGGTCCAACATGTTTTTAGGTAGCTCCAGTGAGCTTTGTCTTTAGCTCCGGCATGTCTTTGATAGCTCCGGCATGTCGTTGTTAAGCTCTGATATGTTTTCTTAGGTCTGACTTATGTGGGTTAGCTCCGACATGTTTTTCTAGCTCTGGCTTTTGGGTTGACTAGTTCCGACTAGCTTTGGTAAGCTCTGGCGCTAGGTTGTACTAGCTTTGGTAAGCTCTGACGCTAGGTTGTACTAGCTTGGGTAAGCTCTGGCGCTAGGTTGTACTAGCTTTGGTAAGCTCCGGCTCAAGGTCCGGTTAGCTTTGGCAAGGTTCGAAGCTTGATCGCAATGTTCCTGCTTCTACTGTGAATTGTTTCGAACTTGCTTTTGTTTCGAACTTGCTTTACATTGTTGGAAATATTGCTTAGTATTCTTTTACTAAGTTTTTGGTGTGTTTTGGTGGTTAAGTCTGATATCATTTTACTGTAGTTTTGCAACATCCTTATGTGAGGTGCTCACGTAAAGTGTTGTGTTCGGAACTAACTTGAGTCAAGTCGCAGACTTGGGCTCGCACGAATTGGTTGTTTGTTCATGTGCAGGTGTTGCTTGAGTTAAAGACATGGCATGTGACGGGATCCATTGAACTAGTCTTAGGGAGAAGATGAGGTTCAACAACCAAGTTTGGGAGGAATTGTGGTTGAGTTGATCAGGAGGTTGCGCAACATGTTTGAATAAAGAACAATGCATATGAAGGTATCGTGCACATCGTTGGAAGATGTTTGCATGTATGCAAGGAGTGCATGGACGTGGCTACGTGGTTCCGAGGCGAAGAGATATGGACGTAAAGAATTGTTCGGAAAGGTCCAACAAACTAGGTTATGGACTCAGGCTGCGGCTGAGTCGTGTTTGACTCAAATATGGAAAGATTTGAGTTGGTTATGATAGGATTTCATGTGGGTCACGAATGTGGGTTGTTCTAGGAATGTGGGATACATTCCTAAGGTGTTTGGAAGTCTTAAGATTGCTTCTATCTGCGTATAAAAGAGTCCTAAGCAGTTATGGAAAGTTTTGATTCGTGATTTGAGTAGGATTAGAGTCCTAATTGAGATTGGGTTGGCCTAAGGGCTGGTTATATAGGAAAGGGAGGCTAGAGCTCGTGTGAGATGACTTTGGGGTTGTTCCTCTTGTGTTCTATTGAATAAAATTCGTAGTTGAAAGCAACTTATGTGCCTTGTTCGTCTGACTTGTTCCAGACAAGTTTTTCTCGTCGAGTTTTCTGCACAGCACTACCTTTCTTTGGTGGTTTTATCATAACTTTTACAGATCCAATTGACGTTATTCTTTTTGGGTTGTCTTCACAACTTGATTATATATCATCTGTAAAAATTTATGGTCATTGGATTTGTGGTTTCTGATCTACACGAGTTTCTTGCAGCGTTCCAGAACTATTTTTCTCGGGTAGGACAGATTGACCTTTGTTTGATCTTTCAATCGTAACTTGAGTTTCTCTCAACGGATTTGAGTGATTCTTGTTGTGTCGTCTTATTGACTTGATTCTCTCTGATATATATCATTTTTGTCATGGTGAAACACGTTTAGATTAGTCTCACACACGATTTCTTTTAACAGATTGTTTTTCTGACGAAGGGGTTGGGATTTAATTGTTTTTGCTGCGTAAGATTTTTTAAATCTACCATCCCCCCTCTGGTAGCTTTTCACGTGCTCATCGATCCTACGGAGGTTATCGGACTAGTCCGGATATTATCGGACTTGTCCGATGTTGTGCAAAGTTGTGAAGTGTTGAGGACTCGTCCGCACTGGGGAGGACTAGTCCGATCTTAGTCAGAAAGATATCGGACAAGTCCGTGGTGATATCGGACTAGTCCGGTCTATGTAGACTTGGACTGTGTAGACAAGTTCGCACTGGGAGGACTTGTCCGATATTGAACAGAGGGATTATCGGACTTGTCCGGGGTATATCGGACTAGTCCGGACTTGTATAAATTTGTGCAATGAGAGTGATTAAAAGTGCTTGAGATCTTGGGGTGTGTTTCTCCAACACACTCCATACACAATGATCTAGTCTATTCATCTCTTGAGCTCTTTTCCATATAGATACTCATTCTCCTTTCTTTTTGCGCTTTCTTCATAATTTCTTTTAAAACATGCGCTCATCTCAACAATTTGGTTAGGATCTCATTTGTTTGTCATAAATCAACCAAAACCCACAAGGGATGCCTAGATAGACTTTCAATCTCCCCATTTTTGGTGATTGATGACAACCAATTGAGATTTCATAAAATATGATAAAAATACAGAATTTTCATAAAGTGTGCACATATGAGTTAGGTACAAGTTAAGCAATGAAAACATAAGGTCATATGCGCACCCTTTATGGTGGGGTGTAAAACTACGTGAGTGTGAGCAATAGTCGTGATGATAATGAAATGATTGATATGAGGATACTAATATTAAGCATATATGACAATTCCAAAGCAAAATCACAAATTATCTCAAATTATCATCACAAATTTCATAAGCATAAGTATAAACATAGTCATTCCATCATACCACAATGCTAAAGGTAAAGATAACAGAATTAACGTTTTACAACTAAAAGAGACATGAAGAAATACACAAACGAAGCACTCATCTCTCAACCTACAACTAGGATCTAGTGACTCCCCCTCAATCTCTCCCCCTTTGGCAACAAGACACCAAAAAGAAGGAGAGGAGGAATCTAGTGGCTCATTCCTCGCTATCAGTCCTTTCCTCATCTTCATCTTCATATTCAGGAGGAGGAGGAGCGGATCCACTCGAAGTGTCCCCAATGCAAAAGTAAGCAAGCTCGGAAGGAGTCAAAGGTCCGAGCTCAGTGAAATCAAAGGTTGAATCTTCAGAGATGACAGGGGATCTAATGGGCTCGATATCCAGCTTCTGGCAAATATGCTTGACATTTTCTTTGACATATCTCATATCTGCCTTCCTCGTCTTGTTCAGCTTGTGAATATTCACTTCGGCCTTCTTGCATGAGCCAAAAATGGCCGCCAAGTACTTCAAGATTCCACTAGGAGACCCTTTTTGGGGAGGGTCCCTAGTGGTGGGAGCAGTCCTCTCATCTCCTCGAGCTCTCCTAGGAGCCTCTTCATTGGATGCAGGGGATGGAGCAGCTTGGACAGTGGCTTGAGGAGGATTCTGGGGCCTCAAGGGAGTGTGCTCCACATCCTTCACGAACTCGATCCCTGTGACCTTCTCAATCATGAACATCAAGTAGGGGGCATAGCCACAGGATCTGTTTGGCGTGCAGGAGATGTGGACCATATCATTCCAGATATAGTCAAAGATGTCAAACTTCCTGTTCTTGCTTATCACTTTCATCAAGGTCCTCAAGTAACCTTGGACACTTCCTGCATCCCCATCTTTTGGTCCTATTGTCTTCCTCAGCACCCTGTTGAGAACCATGAAGAAGGGCTTCATGTTCTTGGTCGAGGGGGGATTGAACTTCAGGATGGTGTCATAGAGGAAGTCCATCTTATCTTTTCCTAAGACACCAATATTGTGGATAGTCAACTCATTGTTGTCGGTGTGTTCTAGATGAAGGAGTCTTGCAAAATCATCATAAGTTATGGTGTACTTGGATCCATGAGTCATCCAAGTCACCCTTTCCTCCTCACCACTAGCAAAGAAACAAGTGGCATAGAACTGAGCTATAATCTCATCATTCCAGTGATATCTAAAGGCAAACAGGTCCTTCAGTCCATGCCTCGCTGCAGCCTCCACCACCTGATCAAATGCACCACAGCTCTTTCTTTCAAAATGATTCTAGACAATCCACTGGCTGTGGACAACTGGGGTTTTCATGGTGAGGTACACCAAGCTGTAGAAATCTGCATGAAAGTTGCTCCAAAATCTGGCATCGACATCTTTCTTGGAACGGCTATAGAAATCAATAAATCTGAGTTTGCAAGCCATATCGCTTCCCTTGCCGTTGAACTTCTCCTCGGGGGGATCCATGTTTCCCTGCCTTGGAGCATGCATCTTGAGAGGGCCGACTGGGCCCGAAGCAATTCCTTTTCCTTTGCCCTTCACTTGGTGAAGAGCCGTCGAGTTGGAGCCAACTATGTCCTTGGCCTTGGATGTAGGCTTCTTGGCGAGCACCTTACGTCGCACCTAAGGTGGGGAAGGTGCAGGATCGGAGGGACGATCTTGCCTATTCTGAGCGCGAGACTCTGAAGCACGCGGCAACAAGTCTTGTTCCATCTCATCTTCAAAGTCGGAGATGTTCTCATTCGACATTGTTCTGAGAGAGCATTGCATAATGTATGGATAAGAATTTATGACAAGGAAGTGCATTGAGGAATGAGAAATTAGGGTTGAGTTCAGTTAAAAATCGGACTTGTCCGGTATACAGGTACGGACTAGTCCTGGGGACCGGACTTGTCCGTACATAGACTGGACTAGTCCGGTGTTCATCACATCAAACTCTAACTAGACGACCAATGGTGATTCCCAATGCAAAACTAGTTCAAGGTAAATGTAATACAGCAAGGAGGCATGTATTAACTGGAAGGAACTAAGCTATTTGGTCAACAACGAAGGAAATCACGATTTCTAGGGTTTGGGAGGAAATTTTACAGAAAATCATCGATTCTTGGAGATGAAGGGGTTGAAGGTGCGGACAAGTCTTTGGTCTTCAATCCCTATGCAATGGAGATTGATTTCCACCCAAACTCGAAGGGATTTGATGGAGAACGAAGGAAATCGCCTTGGGAGCACTCGAGCGAGAAGAGAGAGCGTGAGGTTAGTTGTGAGTATGAAGGAGATTAGGTTTTGGCAGCGGCTAGGGTTATGGAGTCGAGAAATCGGACTAGTCCGTGCTCTACCGGACTAGTCCGGACTACCGGACCTCTGCGAACTAGTCTGCAGTGTGCGGACTAGTCCAGATAACCACGGACTAGTCCGTGGTCACCAGAACAGAAATGATTAGCCCATTTGTATATATTCAAAGGTTCTTTTAAAGAAAAGTAGCATCCAAAACAATCAAATAATCTTGATGAATATGATCGGTAAGCATACAACAATCAAGCAATGACCAATTTTACCAACATCAAGTAATTGAAATAGTTTTTTTGGACAAAATTGAGAGGGATGATTTTCACAACACAATCAACATATTTTGAGGAATCCATACAGGTATGCAAGTTTTCAAGCCACATTCCGAGCATCAAGGATATTTTGTTCATTTCGAAGCTCGCAAAAGCGTTTTTCATCAAGTGGCTTGGTGAATATGTCGGCCAGTTGTTTTTCGGTGTTGACATGGGAAATAGCTATGTCTCCTTTTTATCGAGTGGTCTCTCAAAAAGTGGTGCCAAGTGTCTATATGTTTGGTCCTAGAGTGCTCAACGGGGTTATGGGCAATCTGAATAGCACTCTCATTATCACAAAGAAGTGGAATATGGCTCATATTGTAATCGTAATCCCTTAGAGTTTGTCGCATCCAAAAGAGTTGTGCACAACAACTCCCGGCAGCAACATACTCCACTTCAATCGTGGATAAGGCAATGGAGTTCTGTTTCTTGGAGGACCAAGAAACTAGGGATCTAGCTAGAAATTGGCATGTACCAGAGGTGCTTTGTCTATCTACTTTGCATCTGGCATAATCTGCATCAGAGTATCCAACGAGATTGAACTTGGAACCTTTAGTATACCAAAGGCCTAGGTTGTGTGTATGAACTAAATACCGCAAGATTCTTTTTACGGCTGTCAAATGACACTCTTTTGGGTTGGCTTGAAACCTTGCACACAAACATACGCTCAATATAATGTCTGGCCTAGATGCACATAAGTAAATTAGAGATCCAATCATGGAGTGATATACCTTTTGATCCACGATTGGTCTGTCTTCATTGAGATCCAAGTGTCCATTTGTTGCCATGGGAGTCTTTATGGGCTTCGCCTTGTCCATTCAAAACTTCTTGAGTATGTCTTGAGTATACTTGATTTGGCTTATGAATGTCCCTTCCTTTTGTTGCCTCACTTGGAATCCCAAGAAGTATTTCAGCTCTCCCATCATAGACATCTCGAACCTATCTGTCATAATCTTACTAAATTCAATCTTAAAACCATTTTCAATTAAGAAATCTCTAAGACACTCATGCCAAGCTCTAGGAGCTTGTTTGAGGCCGTAGAGAGCCTTACGCAATTTAAAGACCTGGTCGGGGAACTCTTCATCTTCAAATCCGAGGGTTGCTCCACATACACCTCCTCCTTGATTGGTCCGTTGAGGAAGGCGCTTTTCACATCCATTTGATAGAGCTTGAAATCATGGTGAGTACCATATGCAAGTAATATTCTAATAGATTCAAGCCTAGCTATTGGAGCAAAGGTTTCATCGAAATCCAAACCTTCGACTTGTGAATACCCTTTGGCCACAGGTCGCGCCTTGTTCCTTGTCACCACCTCGTGTTCGTCTTGTTTGTTGCGGAAGACCCATTTGGTGCCGACGACGTTGAACTTGGGTCTTTCGACAAGTTCCCACACTTCGTTCCGCTTGAAGTTGTTAAGTTCTTATTGCATCGCCACCACCCAATCTGGATCCTTCAATGCATCCTCAATCCTGCGCGGTTCCATAAAGGATACAAAGGAGTAATGTTCACAAAAATTAGCTATGCGAGATCTAGTCGTTACTCCCTTTTGGATGTCACCAATTATGTTGTCGATTGGTGATCTCTCTAGACACATTGGTGTACTCTTAGATGTGGCACTCGAGGTGTTGAATCTTCATGGTCATCTTCTTCCCCCCTAGATGGTTGCCCTCATTGACTTGTTGATCATCTTCGTCTTCTTGATGTTGATCTTGCGCAGAAGCTCCCCCTTGATCGTTTGCCTCCTCTTTTGATTCATCTTCTTCATTTGCATTTGGAGGTGGCGCTTGTGGTCGAACATCGCCCAATGCCATTCTTCTAAATTCTTGACATGGAGCTTCTTCTCTATATAGCACACATGGATCAACTTGCTCTTCTTGAGAGCTGTTAGTCTCATCGAACACTACATCACATGCTACTTCAACAAGTCCGGAGGTCTTGTTGAAGACACGATAGGTGTAAGAGTTCGAATCATAACCAAGCAAGAAACCTTCATCGAACTTTGAAGTGAACTTTGAGGTCCTAGGCTTCTTGTTCAAAATATAGCACTTAGAACCAAAAACTCGAAAATACGGAATATTAGGCTTGTTACCGATTAGTAGTTCATATGATATCTTCTTGAGTAGTCGATGAAGATAGAGTCGGTTTATGGCGTGGCAAGCGATGTTAACTGCTTCCACCCAAAACCGATCCGAGGTCTTATATTCATTGAGCATTGTTCTCGCCATCTCTATGAGGGTTCGGTTCTTTCTTTCGGCCACTCTATTTTGTTGGGGTGAGTATGGTGCTGAAAATGTGTGTTTGATGCCCTCTTCGTCTAGGTACTCCTCAACTTGAGTGTTCTTGAATTCTATGTTGTTGTCACTTCATATGTTCTTGATCTTCAATGAGAACTCATTTTGGGCATGCTTGAAGAACTTTTAGAATCGAAGAGCACGTGAAAATCTACCAGAGGGGATGAATGGTAGTTTTAAAAAATCTTACGCAGCGGAAACAATTAAATCCCATCCTCTTAGGCAGAAAAACGATTTGTTAAAGAAATCATGTGTGAGACTAATCTAAATGTGTTTCACCATGACAAAAGTGATATATATCAGAGGGAATAAAGTTACGAAGACAACACAAGAAGAATCACTCAAATCCGTCAAGATAAACTCAAGTTATGATCGAAAGATCAAACAAGGGATAATCTATCCTACCCGAGAAAAACAGTTCTAGAATGCTGCAAAGAAACTCGTGTAGATCAGAAACCACAAATACAATGACCGTGAAATTTTTACATATGATAGATAATCAAATTATGAAGACAACCCAAAAAGAATCACGTCAATTGGATCTGTAAAACTCGAGTTATGATAAAACTACCGACGAAAGGTAGTGCTGTCCAGAAACTCGACGAGTAAAACTTGTCTGGAGCAAGTCGGATGAACAAGGAACAAAAGTTCCTTCAAACTACGAATTTTATTCAATAGAACACAAGAGAAACAGCCCCAAAGTCGTGCACCACGAGCTCTGGCCTCCCTTGCTTATATAACCAACTCGAAAGCCAACTCAACTCAAATCAGGACCCTAATCCTACTCCGTTCACGAATCGAAACTTTACATAACTGCTTAGGACTCTTCTATACGCAGATAGAAGCAATCTTAAGACTTCCAAACACCTTAGGAACATATGCCACATTCATAAAACAACTCAAATTCATGACCCACACGAAATCCTATCATAACCAACTCGATACTTTCCATATCGAGCCATAACTGACTCCGTCGCAGCCAAAGTCATCAACCGATACGATCCGATCCTTCCAACTAGATCTTCCCATTCATAAACCATCTTAGGAACCATGTTGCCACGTCATGCACCACATGCATACGTGCGAACACCTTCCTTCGACATTCAGTAACCTTCATATGCACTGCCCTTGATTCAATCATCCTGCGCGACCTCCTGATCAGCTCAACCACAGTTCCTCCCAAACATGGTTGTTGGAACCTCATCTCCTCCCTAAGACTAGTCCAAAGGATCCCGTCACCATCCATGACTTGAACTCAAGCAACACCTGCACATGAACAAACAACCAATCCGTACGAGCCCAAGTCTGCGACTTGACTCAAGTTAGTTCTGAAACTACAACACCTTGCGTGAGCACCTCACATAAGCATGTTGTAAAGCACAGCAAAATGATATAATCATTAACCACCAAAATACACCAAAAACTTAGTAAAAGAATACTAAGCAACCTTTCCATAAGTGTAAAGCAAGTTCGAAATATTGCAAGATAAAAGCAGGAACATTGCAATCAAGCTCTGAACCTAGCCAAAGCTAACCGGAGCTTGAGCCAGAGCTTACCAAAACTAGTACAACCTAGCGTCGGAGCTTACCAAAGCTAGCAGGATCTAGCGCCGGAGCTTACCAAAACTAGTCGGAACTAGTCAACCCAAAAGTCGGAGCTAGAAAAACATGTCGGAGCTAACCAACATAAGTCGGACCTAGCAAAACATATCGGAGCTTAACAAAGACATGCCGGAGCTATCAAAGACATGCCGGAGCTAAAGACAAAGCTCACCGGAGCTACCCAAAAACATGTCGTATCCAGACAAAGAAGGTTGGACCTATTGTCGGACCTTGCAGAAGCTCGGAGCTAGAGTCGGACCTTGCTAAGAAAAATGTTATGGTAGCATTCAAAACTTTTATTGTCAAAACCAATGTATTCAGCACAAATAGGTCTCACAATCTTCCCCTTGATGAATGCATTGGCAACACCACTTAAGATCCGAACATTGGCTTATTCACATTAAAAGTTTTGAAAACAATTTCTCCCCCTTTGTAAAACAGAAATAAAATGAGTGAAAGAAATTCCCCCCTGAGAAGAATCGTGTCAAAAATAATTGTGAATACGTGCAATGTGTAATCAATGTCTCCCCCTTGCATATTTGTTTTTTTTAAAATTCACATATTTATCTCTCCCCCTTTGACAATGTATTTAGCAAGGTTTATAAGACAAATTTTAATTGTTATGAGCATATTATAACATATACATATAAAACAAAGCTCATCCAAGTCATACTATCAAGTAACTTACACTATCACAACAATGAGATACATAAAGTAGTGTAAGTCATGCTAGAGATCAATTGTAATTTTCAATTTAAGCAAGTCATGATCTCACAAACTTAACTATTTCAATAATTGAAAGCATGACACTTGTAGCTGCATTTTATTATTTTTCAAAGCACAAAATTAGAACATATTATATTTGCAAGAGATTATATGCGCATCTGCCTTATTCTAACCTACCAAGCCAAGCCTATGTCATTTGACAATCAGAAGCTTAAGAACATGGTTTTAGTCATACACAACTTCTTCCAAGTTCATATCTAAGTGCAATGATAAGCCATCTCAAAAGAAGAAGTGTGGTGCATGCATATTCTCTTGATCTTTTCTCAATTTTTCATTTGATCATAAAAACTCAACATGTGAGTTGATTACTTGATTAATTCTTTATGATTAAAAGCACTTGTGAGCATGCAACAAGTTCAAAACAGCAAGAAAGTTCGACCATGACCAGATTTAGTGTAAGTAATTATTCCAATTACTAGACATGGCAAAAACTACAAAATGTATAACACGAGTAATGTAGTAAAAACTTTCAGCATGTAGAAGGAATCATAAAGTCCTATATGTATGAAATACTATGCTCATATTATTTTAAGTTCAGATTCACACATAGACTTCTCAAGTTTGAAAACTCCCCCTCAATTTAAGCCATGAGGATGCATAACCCCTATTTCACTCCGAATGTAACAAAAATGAGTGAAATCCAAAGGTTTTGTAAAAATGTCAGCCAATTGTTGTTCGGTATCTACATGGTGAAGCACAATGTTTCCTTTTTCAACATTATCACGGAGAAAGTGATACCTAATGTCAATGTGCTTAGTTCTAGAATGTTGCACAGGGTTTTTAGCAATGCAAATAGCACTAGTGTTGTCACAAAACAGTGGAACACTATCTAGATCAACCCCATAGTCCATATGTGTTTGAACAATCCAAAGAATTTGTGAACAAGCGCTAGCAGCAGCTACATATTCACATTCGGTTGTGGATTGTGCAACTGAATTTTGTTTTCTAGAGGACCAAGCAACAAGTGAATTACCAAGAAAATGACAAGCACCGGAAGTACTTTTCCTATCAATCCTACAACCTCCAAAATCAGCATCGGAAAAAGCTTTCAAAGTAACGGTTGAGGAAGAAGGAAGAAAAATATCAAATTCTTGAGTTCCATGTAAGTACCTAAGAATCCTTCTGACGGCTTGACGATGTGAAGCATGTGGGGAGGCTTGAAACCCTGCACAAAGACATACGCTGAATTGTATGTCCGGTCTTGATGCCATGAGGTACAAAAGTGATCCGATCATGCTTCTATATTCTTTTTTATCCACGGGTTCACCATCTTCATCAAGTTCAAGTGTTGTTGTTGTTCCCATTGGTGTACGAAGAGGCTTGCTTTTTTCCATGTTGAAGCGCCTTAGGAGGTCTTTTGTATACTTCATTTGATGCACAAAGGTACCCTCCTTGGTTTGCTTGATTTGCAGCCCCAAAAAGTACGTGAGTTCTCCCATCATACTCATCTCAAATTCTGAACTCATCATAGCTGAAAACTTGGACATAAGATCATGAGAAGCACAACCAAAGATAATATCATCCACATACACTTGAACGAATAATGAGTCATTGCCATGCTTAAGCACAAAAAGAGTTTTATCAACCTTGCCCATAGTAAACCCCTTTTCAAGTAAGAATGTTTTTAACCTATAATACCATGCTCTAGGGGGCTTGTTTGAGACTGTACAAAGCTTTGGACAGTTTGTAAGCATGATTAGAAAAATCTGAATTTTCAAAACCCGATGGTTGTTTGACATAAACCTCCTCATCTACGTAGACATTAAGAAAAGAACTTTTAACATCCATTTCATATAGCTTAAAACCTTTATATGCAGCAAAAGCTAACAAAATTCTTATGGCTTCTAATCTAGCAACAGGAGCAAAAGTTTCATCAAAATCTAGACCTTCAACTTGAGTGAAACCTTGAGCAACTAACCTAGCCTTATTCCTAACCACAACTCCATCCTCACTTTGTTTATTTTTAAACACCCATTTAGTTCCAATTAAAGTGTGACGTTGAGGAGGAGGTACAAGTTTCCAAACATTATTTCTTTCAAAATTTTCTAACTCTTCTTGTATGGCAATAATCCAAGATTCATTAGTGAGTGCGTGTGATATATCTTTGGGTTCAAAAGAAGCAATAAAAGCAGAATGAGCATGAGAGTTTGGAACGCAAAACCTGGACTGTGTAACTCGTTCGTGCAAGCTTCCAATAATCTATTGTGGAGGATGAATTTTGAGAACCCGGAGGGGGGTGGACACTTCACAAGCTTCCTCTTATTCATGTTCATCACAAATCGATGAGCTTGTGACTTGAGGAGGATCTGGACCAGCAATGGTGGTCGTCGGTGCTGGCTATGAATCAAAATCAGGAGCTCAAACAATGTCACTAGCTGCTGAATTTTCGGGCAGCAGCTCCACCTCTTCCTCATCTTCAACGAAAATGCTCCCCCCCCTGCGGATATGGATCTGGACCTGCAATGTTTGAGCTAGTACCTGGGCTAGCTTCATCAAAAGACACTTCACAAGTCTCCACAATTTTGTTAGTGTCAAGTAAAAGCACACGGTAGCCTCTAGTATGAGATGGATAACCAAGAAACATGCCATCAATGGATCTAGGTTCAAATTTATCAAGATTATCATGTTTATTAATAAAGCATTTGCAACCAAAGACTTGAAAGTGTGTAACACTAGGGCTATGTCCGAACCGGAGCTCATATGGTGTTTTACCTAGCTTAGCGCGCAAGAAAACACGATTTGAGACATAACAAGCGGTTGCAATCGCATCAGCCCAAAATTTCCTAGGAGTTTGATATTCATCAAGCATAGTCCTAGCCATCTCAAATAAGGTTCTGTTCTTTCTTTCTACAACACTGTCTTGTTGAGGTACATATGGTGAAGAAAATTGATGATCTATTCCATTTTCAGCACAAAAGTGATCAAAAGATTGATTTCTAAATTCGGTTCCGTTATCACTTCTAATTGCTTTTAAAGATCCTGGGTGATCAATTGATAATATAAGAAATAAAGTTCTAAAGTGACTAAAAGCTTCATTCCTAGATGCCATAAAGTAAACCCAAGAGTATCTAGAATAATCATCAACAATAACAAGAACATGTCATTTACCTCCGAATGATTGAACACGTGAAGGTCCTACGGTGTCAAGGTGCAAAAGTTGACCCGGTTCAGTTGTCATGATCAATGTGAGAGGAGTATGTGAACCTGCAACCATCTAGCATGTCTACAAGAAGAGGATACAATTTATTTGTCCCCTTTAAGCTTAGGTATCCCACGTATGCGATCAAGAGCACTAACACGCATGAGATGATCAAAGCCTACGTGACCAAGTCTACGATGCCAAAAATAAAAATCTTTGGAATCATTAGCAACTAGACACCTATGCTTAGAGGAAGACATATCAAAATCAGCTTTAAAAACTCTTCCAAACGAGACATGTTAAAAATAAGCTCACTATTTGAACCTACAACTTTGCAGCAGTTTTTATTAAAAATAATTTCCAGATTTTCATCTAGCAATTGTGAAACAGAAAGGAAGTTGTATTTCAAATTTTTGACAAGTGCCACATCCTTCAAAGTGTAGTGATGATTTACTCTAACCAAACCCTTAGCAATTATGGGAGTTGAAGAATTATCGGCAAAAGTAACATTCTCTACACGTGACACAAAAGACAGGGAGGAGAACCATTCTTTGTTACCGGTCATGTGGCGTGAGCAACCTGAGTCCACAATCCAAATGTTCTCCTTCCTCAAGCATTTAACCTACATAGAAGCACAATACGTCGATGACTCAATACTGGGGTTAGTCAAAAGGCATTTAGGTATCCAGTACTGAGTCACACGATGTGCAGCAGGAAAAACAAGCAAAAGTTGAGATAAAACGGCAGGCTTATGAGTCCAAGTTTGAGGTTTTTTATTCTTAACTACTAACCTATAAGGTTTTACTTGTGTAGCACAAAAATCAGTAGCTCCGGAGGCAAAAACAGAAGGTCCGGGGGTAGACTTTGAATGTTTTTGACTCATAATAGCAGGTTGCACGTTCCTGGCATTCGGTTTAATATGTGCAGCAAATTTTGCATGAAAGTTATGAGATCTTGCAATCATTCTTTCCCCTTTTTGTTGTTTAGCTAGTCTATAACAAAAATTTATGACATGACCATCTTTACCACAGTAGGTACAATGAAATTTAACTTTGTGTTCATGTCTAGATGAGCAAGCAATATTTTTATTTGAAACGGAATGAGACAACACTCCTGCAGATTTGAAAACCACTTCTTTTTGTTTAGGAACTGTTTGAATCAAACCACTTCCTAATGACTTTACAATTTTAGGTGGATGTGCCTTAGCATGAGCATGAGAATCAAAACCTAAACCAGTTTTATCTTTGCAAGACTTGGAAGAATTTAGTAGCAAGTTTAGGTTCTTATTCCCATTACCAAACCGATCTAATGTCCTATGCATGTTATCAAGTTTATCGGACAAATCAAGGCAATTTTCACATGAAGTTTTTCCTTTTAATTTGCAATTGGAACAATATTTAACTTCATGAGAACGTAAAGCATTATTCAATATTTAAATTTCATTCATAGCATCTTTTAGTTTCTTTCAAAGATCATCACAACTAGAACAATGCAAATCAATTGTAGAACAAGAAGCATCTTTTAAGTTTCCAATGTGAAGTGCAGCAAGTTTTTTGTTCTTTTCAATTTCAAGTTCAAGTCTATCTAGAGTAGAGGGATGTGCAGTTCTTAATGTGGACAATTGTTCATAGATTAAATCACACGAGGGACAAGAATCATCACTAGGAATCAAGGTTTTCAAATGGTCGATTTCAGATTCTAGTGATTCAATTTTAGCAGCATTATCCCTAAGCTTTTTGTCCTTTTTATTAACAATAAAAGTTGCACGAGAAATTGCATCACACATTTCATTACAGGTAGAACATATCTCATCGTCGTCACTGTTGTGTTCTACATCCTCCTGACTTGATTTTGATCTTGTTTTGCCCACCATGAAGCATAAGTTGGCCAAATCATCTTCATCTTCGTCACTTCCAATGTCCACGTCGCTTGAACTGAGCTCTTGAAGTGCAGTGATGAAGCTGTTAACCATCTTGCGTCCTATTGTACCCTTCTTTTTCTTGTTGGGGTTTCCAGATGTGGTCTTAACCTTGTTTTGTTTTTCTTCACGGGTAGTAGGACATGAAAGGTTAGGGCATTCTGTACGAAAGTGTCCTGTCTTACCACATTCAAAACAGCTTTGAGGTCCGGAGCTTCCTCTCCTTCTAGTTCTCACATTTTGCAATGCTTTTGAGAATCTAGTAGAGATTAGTGCTAACTCCTCTTCTGGAAATTCCTCGATCTGCTCCAGGGTTAGTGAGAACAACAAAACAAGAGTATTGCAAGATGATGATTGGCCGGAGCTAGGCATATCACGTTGTGAGACAAATGCAATAGACTTATTTGGGTTCTTACGTGATAAGATGTCGATTTCATGAGTTTTGAGTTTAGAGTAAAGCACATCTAAAGTAAGTGTACTCATGACAGTAGATTCACGGATAGATGTAACTTTTATCTCCCAGATTGACATGTCTAATGCACTAAGAAGTTGCCTAGCATTTTCAGCATCAGAAAAGTTAGCATTGACACTACGCAGATTGTTGAGAATTTTATTGAAGCGAGTGAAAAGATCATCGATAGACTCACCGGGTTGCATATCGAAATGCATATATTCCTTTTTGAACATATATTGTCTCACTTCCTTGACCGTGTTGGATCCTTCGTGATAGTCACAAAGCGCTCTCCACACATCATATGCCGATCGAAGGTGTGCAATGTGGTCGAAGTCGCTTTGAGTGAGTCCTTGGATGATCAAGTTTCGGGCTTTGTTGTTGTTGTCGACATCCCGTAGGTTCATAGCCGTAACTTGATCATTTGGCGGCACATCATAAGGCTTGTACACCTTTTCCCATATGCCGAAGCCTTGGGCCTAGATGAAAGCCTCCATGCGTGCCTTCCAAACCTAAAAATCAATACCAGCAAACATACAAGGTTTGGCGGAGTATTTCTCCATGATGATTAGTCAAAAACACGTGAAAATCACAATGATTGGAGCATTGTGGATCTGATACCAATTGTAGGATTGAAGAGAACGTGAAAAGCTACCAGAGGGGGGGTGAATGGTAGTTTTAAAAAATCTTACGCAGCGGAAACAATTAAATCTCAACCCCTTAGGCAGAAAAATGATTTGTTAAAGAAATTGTGTGTGATACTAATCTAAACGTGCTTCACTGTGACAAAATTGATATATATCAGACAGAATCAATTCACGAAGACAACAGAAGAAGAATCACTCAAATCCGTCGAGAGAAACTCAAGTTATGATCGAAAGATCGAACAAAGGTCAATCTGTCCTACCCGAGAAAAACAGTTCTGGAATGCTGCAAAGAAACTCGTGTAGATCAAAAACCAAATATCCAATGACCATGAAATTTTGAAAGATGATAGTTAATCAAGTTATAAAGACAAACCAAAAAGAATCACGTCAATTGGATCTGTAAAACTGGAGTTATGATAAAACCACCGACGAAAGGTAGTGCTGTCCAGAAACTCGACGAGTAAAACTTGTCTGGAGCAAGTCGGACGAACAAGGAACAAAAGTTCCTTCAAACTACGAATTTTATTCAATATAACACAAGAGAAACAGCCCCAAAGTCGTGCACCACGAGCTCTGGCCTCCCTTGCTTATGTAACCAGCTCGAAAGCCAACTCAACTCAAATCAGGACCCTAATCCTACTCCGTTCACGAATCGAAACTTTACATAACTGCTTAGGACTCTTCTATACGCAGATAGAAGCAATATTAAGACTTCCAAACACCTTAGTAACATATCCCACATTCCTAAAACAACTCAAATTCATGACCCACACGAAATCCTATCATAACCAACTCGATACTTTCCATATCGAGCCATAACTGACTCCGTCGCAGCCAAAGTCATCAACCGATACGATCCGATCCTTCCAACCAGATCTTCCCATTCATAAACCATCTTAGGAACCATGTTACCATGTCATGCACCGCATGCATACGTGCGAACACCTTCCTTCGACATTCAGTAACCTTCATATGCACTGCCCTTGATTCAATCATCATGCGCGACCCCCTGATCAGCTCAACCACAGTTCCTCCCAAATTTGGTTGTTGGAACCTCATCTCCTCCCTGAGACTAGTCCAAAGTATCTCGTCACTAGCCATGACTTGAACTCAAGCAATACCTGCACATGACCAAACAACCAATCTATACGAGCTCAAGTCCGCGACTTGACTCAAGTTAGTTCTGAAACTACAACACCTTGCGTGAGCACCTAACATAAGCATGTTGCAAAGCACAGCAAAATGATATAATCCTTAACCACCAAAACACACCAAAAACTTAGTAAAAGAATACTAAACAACCTTTCCATAAGTGTAAAGCAAGTTCAAAAATTGCAAGATAAAAGCACGAACATTGCGATCAAGCTCTGAACCTAGCCCAAGCTAACCGGAGCTTGAGCTGGAGCTTACCAAAGCTAGTACAACCTAGCGCCGGAGCTTACCAAAGCTAGCAGGATCTAGTGCCGGAGCTTACCAAAACTAGTCGGAACTAGTCAACCCAAAAGTCGGAGCTAGAAAAACATGCCGGAGCTAACCAACATAAGTCAGACCTAGCAAAACATATCAGAGCTTAACAAAGACATGCCAGAGCTATCAAAGACATGCCGGAGCTAAAGACAAAGCTCACCGGAGCTACCCAAAAACATGTCGTATCTAGACAAAGAAAGTCGGACCTATTGTCGGACCTTGCAGAAGCTCGGAGCTAGAGTCGGACCTTTCTAAAAAAATGTTATGGCATCATTCAAAACTTTTATTGTCAAAATCAATGTATTCAGCACAAATAGGTCTCACAGAACTTCTTGAGGGTTCCTTGAGTTTCTGTCTTATCATGCAAAAAGAAAATCCAAGTGAAGCGTGAAAAGTCATCAACAATTACTAATCCATATTTGTTATCGCCGATGCTTATGTAAGCAATTAGATCGAATAGGTCCATGTGAAGTAGCTCGAGCAGTCTTGTCGTTGTCATGATTTTCTTCACGAGATGGGGTGCTCCTACTTGCTTCCCGGCTTGGCACGCGCTACAAGGCATGTCTTTCTCAAAAACAACATCCTTTAAACCTCGGATGTGATCGCCCTTAAGGAGTTGTTGAAGATTCCTCATACCTGCTATCCGTCTATGCCACAACCAACCCATGTTGGTCTTTGCAATCAAGCATGTGTCAAGTTTGGTTTTATCTTTGTTGAAGTCAACAAGATAAAGCTTTCCCTTCAACACACCCTTGAATGCAACCGAGTCATCACTCCTTCTAGAGACGGTCACACCCTCATTTGTAAATAAGCAATTATAACCTTTGTCACATAGCTGAGATATGGACAGCAGGTTATAATCTAATGAATCGACACGTAAAACGTGAGAAAGAGTATGTTGAGATGATATTGCAATTTTACCGGTATCTAGCACCCTTCCTTTACTATTGTCTCCAAAATAGATGCCCTCACTTGGATCCTCATTTTCTCTGTACTCAACAAACATCA
Organism: Tuctoria greenei; assembly: GCA_036927565.1. Classification (NCBI taxonomy): domain Eukaryota; kingdom Viridiplantae; phylum Streptophyta; class Magnoliopsida; order Poales; family Poaceae; genus Tuctoria; species Tuctoria greenei. The sequence continues at coordinate 162,244,362 of JAYESD010000002.1, read as the reverse complement.
TTCTTTCTCTGGTCATATGGTTGGTGCATCCACTGTCTAGCACCCATTTCGATCCACCGGAGGAATACGCCTTTCGTTTACCTTCCTTCGCCATGAGGCAAGTGTCGTTGCCCTTCCATGCGCTGAGATTTGGGAAGAGGGTGGACTTCTTAGTTGTCTTCTCGATGGCTATGCTAGCAATCTCCTCTTCCTCTTCGGATGAGGACTCATCATTTGAGTCCCACTCCTTTCCTAGGTGCGCTTGTCCAGCTTGCATCTTCTTCTTGAAGAATTTCTTGGGTTGAGGCTTCATTTCCTTGGTCTTCTTCTTGTTTTCTTCATACGGGCAATCAACTATAAAGTGGTCATATTCACCACAATTATAGCACGCCCGCCTCAGCTTCGGTCTTGATTTTTCTTTGTGTTTTCCTTCACTTGATTTGCCCCCTTGTCTTCTCTTCATCATTTTCTTGAATCTCTTCATAAAGAGGATCATGTCCTCTTTGTCAATATCGTTGCTCTCGTCATCGCTGTCCTCTTCTTGTTGAGCTTCTCGAGCTTCTTTTGACAAGGGCTTGCAAGTGGATTTTAGGGCGACCCCTTTCTTCTTTGTCGAGGTGAGGTCGGCAATCTCCTTGACTTGTTTAGCTTGCTTCTCCATCATCTCGAAGTTGATGATCTTTCCAAGTAGTTCGTTCGGGGTCATTTTCTTGTACCTGGGGCTTTCTATAATCATCAAGCATAGGGTAACATTGTGAGGCATGAAAGCTCTAAGGATGAGCTTCACTACCTCGTGATCATTCCACTTCTTACTTTTATTCTCGAACCTTGTTGATGAGAGTCTTTAACCGGTTGTACATGTCCTGTGGCGACTCATCTTCTTCTATAGCGAATCTTCCCAATTCGCCTTCAATCATTTCGATCTTCGCCTCTCGCACATGACGATCGCCTTCATGTGCAGTTTGCAATGTGTCCCAGATTCCGTTTGCAATCTGGAGTCCATCCACCTTGGTGAACCCGTCTCGACTTAGTGAAGATGTGATGACTGCTGCAGCTTGAGCATTTCGATGAATTGCTTGCTCTTGGCTTGGTGTAAGCTCTTCATCGTCATCCGGGATATCTATTCCTGTACACACAATATGACACAAGCTGGGATTGAGTGAGATTAAGTGCATTTTCATGTTTTGCCTCCACATTGAGTAGTCATTGTCGTCAAAGTGTGGGGCTTTTCCTAAAGGAATAGACAAATAATGGCCATTGTTAGAATTTAAATGATCATAGTTGAAAGGATATCGGGAGTAGTCGGTGTGACTACTCCCCTTCTTCTTGTCCTCGATCTTCACTTTCCCTTTGGAGAGGGCTTTCTTTCTTAGGAGTGCCTTGTGTTCAAGCGTCTCCTTATCGTCATCCTTGAAGTCTTGAATGGCGCTGAGGAGCTTCTCCAATTTTTGAGCTTTTTCATCTTCAACCTTCTCTTGGTTGAGACTCTTGTGCACATCCTTCATGTCCGACATGTTCTCTTTGAGCGATTAGTCTATTGCGAAGGGTCCTGCTCTGATACTAATTGAATGTGGCCTAGATGGGGGGTGAATAGGCCTTTTTGATTTTTAGTCGAAACCTGCAACACTTAGCAACTTGATCAAATACCAGGAAATTGGACTAGTCCGGTAGAGTGCGGACTAGTCCGATGCGTGCGGACTAGATTGATCAAGTTAGATCAATGATTTCAATACAAGCACAGTACGCAGTGGAATATAGTATGTAACTTGAAAGTACTGAGTCAATGAAATTAAGTGTAGCACAAATTTCAATGTTTTAACGTAAGATGGACAAGATCAAGTAAACCCTAGAATATGATATGAAAAACTTAAGAAAAAGTTTGACACAAGATTTTATCCCGTGGTTCGATTCCTGCAAAGGCAACCTACATCCACGTTGAGGAGCCAACGAAAGGATCGGGTCTTCACTGACCCTAACCTCGTCGAATCGCCACGAAGGCCAATTCTCTTTCACTATCACAAGGGTAAATCACCAAGTTCAAGGGGCCTTCTCACAAGTTGAGGGATCCCCAAGATTACAAATAAAACACCACCAAGAACACACTCTTAAGATCAACAATGAAACAACAGGAGTGTGTTAGAGAATCAAACCCAAGAGCTCAAACATGTGAATCGTGTCTCTCCTTTGATCCAAGATGAATCCTCAAGAATTTGATCTTTCTTGCATTGGATTGCATGGAGAGATGTGTTTTCTAAGCTCTTGGAGGGTGTGACGGCGCTGGGAGTCGAGAGAGTTGAAAGTAGGGTGGTGCGCATCTATTTATATGGTGTTTCCAAAAGTTACCGTTAGGGTTTTGAGGGTCCGGACTAGTCTGTGGTGGAGTCCGGACTAGTCCGGTGTGCGGCTCTGGAAAAGTTCGGACTAGTCCGGTTATTATCGGACTAATCCGGCTGTGGTGAATCCCTTAGTGAATTGGGGCAAGTCCGCATTTGGAGGACTTGTCCGATTTTAATCAGGGAGGTTATTGTACTAGTCCGGATATTATCGGACTTGTCCGATGTTGTGCAAAGTTGTGAAGTGTTGAGGACTAGTCTGGACTGGGGAGGAATAGTCCGATCTTAGTCAGAAAGATATCGGACTAGTCCGTGGTGATATCGGACTAGTCCGGTCTGTGTAGACTTGGACTGTGTAGACAAGTCCGCACTGGGAGGACTTGTCCAATTTTGAACAGAGAGATTATCGGACTAGTCCGGGGTATATCGGACTAGTGCGGACATGTATAAATTTGTGCAGTGAGAGTGATTAAAATTGCTTGAGCTCTTGGGGTGTGTTTCTCCAACACACTCCATACACAATGATCTAATCTATTTAGCTCTTGAGCTCTTTTCCATATAGATTCTCATTCTCCTTTATTTTTGCACTTTCTTCATAATTTCTTTTAAAACCTGCACTCATCTCGACAATTTGGTTAAGATCTCATTTTTTTGTCATTAATCAACCAAAACCCACAAGGGATGCCTAGATGCACTTTCAGGAGGGATAATATTTTTGTTGTTGTGGACAGATTTTCTAAAATGGCACACTTCATACCATGCCACAAAACTGATGATGCTACCCATATTGCTGATTTGTTCTTTCGAGAAGCTGTTCATTTGCATGGGGTTCTAAACACTATTGTTTCAGATAGAGATGCCAAATTTCTTAGTCATTTTTGGAAAACTTTATGGGCTAAGTTGGGGACAAAATTGCTCTTTTCTACCACTTGTCACCCTCAAACTGGTGGATAGACCAAAGTAGTGAACTGTAGTTTATCTACCATGCTTAGGGCTGTTCTGAAACATAACATCAAATTATGGGAAGAATGTTTGCCTCATATTGAATTTTCTTACAATCGTTCGCTGCATTCTACTACTAAATTGTGCCCTTTTCAGATTGTATATGGTTTTATTCATCATGCTCCCATTGATCTTTTGGCTCTACCACCTTCAGAGAAATTGAATTTTGATGCTTCTTGCCGTGCTGAATTAATTCTAAAAATGCATGAGCAAACTAAAGCAAATATTGAGAGCATGAACGCTAAGTATCAACAAGACGGTAGCAAGAGTAGAAAGCATGTTACTTTTGAACCTGCTGATTTGGTTTGGGTTCATTTGAGAAAGGATAGATTTCCTGATTTGAGAAAATCTAAATTGCTACCTAGAGCTGTTGGACCCTTCAAAGTGCTTTGAAGAATTAATGATAATGCATATGAAATTGAGTTGCCTGCACATTTTGGGGTTACTTCCTCTTTTAATGTTGCATATTTGAAATCATATGTGAGTGAGGAAGACACGTTTGAGTCGAGGATGACTAAATTGCAAGAAGGGGACGATGATGAGGACATCGCTACCATTGATACAACCACAACAACAACCCATTCACCACTTGCGGCTAATCAAGGTCCAATGACATGTGCTTGTGCACGTGAACTTAATTATCCGGTGAATTCATTCCTGGCTGTTCAAACTAATTATCCTTCAAATGGAGAACTATTAAAGCCTTGTGATGACCTTGTTATTATTAGGTGCTTGAGAATTGATCCAGCTTGGAGGAATGGAGGGATTAATGCAATGAAGGTTGCTCCACCCGAGGGGTCCTCGTAACTGCAGCAAGTACCATCTTAAAAGGGGCATACCTTTCAACTCCCAAGGTTGTTTAATGAAAATAAGTACTTGCTGGAAAGGTCCCTTCGTCTACTTTCCATTGGATCGAGAATCAAAGGCAGATGACGCTTGAGATGCTCAGAAAAGGCCGAACAAGACTCGTGACTCCATCCTGAGTTCTAGTCTTCCTCCTCTATATAAACAACTAGCAGCCATAGGAGGAAATTGGGTTTTGTTTTCGGTAAGTTTAGCCATCGCTACTTCCTTGTAACGCAATTGTCGACGAGACCTTCCGATTACTTGAATCAGAACCCCAACTTATCACACCCGTAGGTGTTTGCTTGTTATCTTGTTCTTGCTTGTTCTTTGATTGCTTGTAGGTTCAAGTCTGTTCTTGGCACGGCAAGAACAGCAACAACAGGAGCCGATGTAACTATCGCTAAGGCGCAGCACCCTTGTGGTTGTTGTAGTCGGGTAGCACAACGTCGACCTCCACCAAAATCGTAGTTATCAGGAGCCGGTGTAACTGTCGCTCAAGGTGCCACGCCATTCTGGTTGTGATAGTCGGGCAGCCAACATCGACCTTCACCAAATTCGTCCATCACCAACATCTCTCATCGAAAGATAGGGCATCCCCGTACCAGTTGGGTTTATCAGAGGCGGCCTACGTCCTTGGCCTCCTCAACTATGATGCCGACAGCAGGGCCCGCGAAGTCGTTGAGTATATCCAGCAGGTCGAAGGCGAGGTCAACGTTGGTGAGAAAGCGGTCGGGTCCGTGCCAGCATGAGGACCAACAATGAGTGCAGGCGCTGTTGGATTCAATCCCTGGATGAAATCCGTAATCTAATGTGGGCTCATCCGCGCCCGCCTCCAAGACCGCTGCTGGTGTCGCTGCCCAACAAGGAGGTTGACCCGTGTACGGCTATCGGCTGCGGGAAGCAAGAGTGGAGCAGCTGCAGGGTCTTCTGTAGTGAAGACTATAGGATTAGACACGAGCATTTCGCATTCTTCCATGAGGTGTTATCCGGTATGAGCTATATATAAAAGACTTATAATATTGTGTGATGTTGTTTTTCTTGTTTCATGATGTCGTTTTTCTTGTTTTGTAGTAATATTTTATGTTGATGAACTCAATGTTGTTCATATGTTCCAACTGTTATTTTGTTTTCTATCTGTTTGTTCAGTGCTATCTGTTCTATTTGTATTCTCTGTTAATGAACGACCCTCCACACCGCCGGTAGCCTCTAAAGTGGTCGGTACGGTACTTTAGTTGCTGGAGGTGCCAGAGGAGATCGCCCGTAGTGGGGCCTGCAAAGCAGCCTGTAAAGTAGTATACAGTACTAACAGGAAAACGCAACAGGTAGTGACGACTGGAAATAAAAGTGGAGACAATGAACAGAGAGAAAAGAAAAGAAAGGACGAGAAAAATGTTAGTAGAAAAATATAGGTAGAACTCCAACGTACCACTGTCCCAATGCCCCTATATGTGGTGTAATCATTACCACTACTCCTATACGCGGCCAAAAGTTATTACCACTGCTTGAAGGGAAGTGCTGCGGACTATATGTGCTGATTAGTTTATTTTGTGTTTATTGGGGCTTATATAACAGGTAGTTCTGTCGATTAGTTTGTTGCCTGGAATGGTACGTTGAACACTACTGTTTGGTTTCGTCGATGTTTATATCTATTGTAGTATTTAATCCTTGTTTATATCATTGTGTTGTTACCATTCAAGAGATTTTACGCGTATGCTTTATTTTGATCGGAATACCAACCCCATTCCTACATTAATTTATATAAATAACAAATTGCTAGAGCCAGACACTTGCCCGTAGATGGGCTCACGCGTCATGGGGACGAACACCAAGCGTCCCAGCGCAGTTTTGGCCCACGAATACAAAGTGACTCAGCTCGATTTCAGCCCACGAATAACAAGCAGCTTAGCGCAGTGTTGGGCCTACTCTGATAGCTTCACGTACACTTTGTCCTGGATGCCTGCCCGTGGGACCCTTCGATCCACAATGGCCCCTCTCCCGATTGTACGAAATGCGCTTGGACGAGCATCTGTCGGCCGCCACGCTCTTGGAGGAGCATCCGTCGGCCGCCACTCTCTTGAAAGAGCATCCGTCGGCCACCAGCGTGAAGGAGCATCCGCCAGCCGCCGCACGTGGAGGAGCAACAGTGCTAGGTACAATGATTATCATAAACATCATACACGACCACTATTGTCTAATTAGATAATAATATGATTATGTTAATATGGATATGTTAGTGTTTGGTCCCAACATTGGTTCCACAATGTTTAGGTTAGTCATTGCCTTAGGATAGTAACTGTACCCGGGTTCTTAAGGTATTTACTTAACGTGTAAGCGTGGTGGTTAGATAGTTAAGTAGCACTGGATGTCTCGTAGACCCATGGGTTGTAGCGGTAGGCGGCAGGTGGTGACAACCCTCTCCGTTCGGCTACGCCACAGGCTCAAGGCGGGAATCGTCCTGATATTGTCAGGGGTAAACTCGTGCCCCATAAGTTGTACTACTAAGCCCTGGTATTCACCATTAGCATATTCATGTGTACATTCTTAGGCTATGTATATGTGTAATTAGAGCACAGTAGGAGTAGCCCCTTCTCGTAGTCTAACCCTCGCTAGGACAACCTTACCCTTAGAGTAGATTGCTTAGGTGTGTCTTACATTACCCCTATTATCATCTTACCCATGTTCTGATAAATACTTAGTACCCTATACATTGATCATAAGAATAGTGTTTACTTTACTTCACCACCTTCCTTTGGGATAAATACGATACCCTTGGGAATACTCTCGGTGAGATGCTACAATAAAATCTTTCGTGCGCTTGCGAATATCATCTCTCATTTGAGATGATTTGTGATGTTAGGAAATACCAACAACAAGCTTAACTTTCTCTATAACCCAAACTATCCATACAAGCTCCTTCCACTAGTTACATGAAGCCATTCTTTACAATTATGAATCGGGTACTAAGGAAGACTATTGCTCCCAAGGATGGTGATGCGGGAAGCATTCATAGCTTCCTGTGCAACTTGATGCAAATTATCAATTGAGAAGAACAATTCAACATCTTTGACTATATCTACAACGATATATTCAACATTGCTCATACTCCAAACTGTTCATGTGGATATGCTGCTTATATCATGAACATGATCGAGCAAGTCACTGGCTTGGAGTTTGTCAAGGACGTCTCTCATTTTATGCTTCGCCCCCAAATTCCCACTGGTCCACCTCCACTGTCAACATCTACAAGCCAGCGTTCTACACGTGCAGATCCAACGTGCTCCTCCACCTCAGTTTGCTCATCTTCCAGGGGCTCCAATAGCGGCATTTTAAGATGCTTCATGCCATTTTTAACTCTTGCCGCAAAGTTGAGGTAAAGCAACACAATGAGATCCTGGCGAGAAAGAGGCATGCTAGATACATGAAGGAGAATGTGACAACGATTTGCTAGAAGCTTGAGATATGTACTATTGGCTCTCCAGAGATTTCAGATGATTCGGATGAGGATTACACGCAGATGCATCAATTCACCAATAATGAGCTTGCTTTCTTTGGAATTGATTCCTCCATCCATTCTACTACTCCCCAAGCAAGTGATAATCAAGATAATGAAGAGGAGGAGCAAGACAACAAGAATACGAAGAGTGACGGAAGAGAGAACTGTGAAGATGAAAATGACGAGTAGTTTCCTAGTTTTTTTTTGCTTTTTGGTGTCTTGGTGCCAAAGGGAGAGAGATTTAGGGGGAGTAGTTGTAGTCTCTCTTTAGTTATCATTGGTCATGGACATGTATCTATTTCAAAACTTATCGCTTTATGTTTAAGACTTGTTATGTTTCATGCAAGACTATGTAATGCTTATGCTTACTATGTTACCTTATTGTTGCACACTTTGTTATCTTAATGTCCATGCCTTAGGAAAATAAATTCAAGTCTTTATCCAAATAAATTTCTTTCCTAATTCAAAATTTTAATTTTATGTTGGTTGGAAATTTTACTTTCTAACATGCAAGTGTGAAATTCAAACATGCTAAATGCAAATGTATGGTTTGATGAGAAATTAAAATATGCAATTGAGAAATAAAATATGGGATAACTACAAATTAACCTATTGGCAAGGACTCACCAAATTTTTTAAGTCTGGTGAGTGGGACTTACCTCTATCCCGTTTAGCATGATTGTGTGTCATCCATAAAGTATGAATGACTTCTCTTGTTCACATGCCAAACCTCATTTGGCTATCATTTGGACAAGCGGGGCACGTGGTGACACTGACCTCTTCGTCGCCTTTGTGAGACCTATGTGTGCTAAATACATTGGCTTTGACAATAGAAGTTTTGAATGTTGCCATAACATCTTTTTAGCAAGGTCTGACTTTAGCTCTGACATGTCCTTGATAGCTCCGGCATGTCTTTGTTAAGCTCCAATATGTTTTTGCTAGGTCCGAATTATGTTGGTTAGCTCCGACATGTTTTTCTAGTTCCGGCGCTAGGTTGTAGTAGCTTTGGTAAGCTCCGTCTCAAGCTCCGGTTAGTTTTTGCAAGATTCGAAGCTTGATTGCAATGTTCCTACTTTTACTGTGAAATGTTTTGAACTTGTTGTACATTGTTGGAAAGATTGCTTAGTATTCATTTGCTAATTTTTTGGTGCATTTTGGTTGATATGGTTTATATCATTTTGCTATGGTTTGCAACATGCTTATATGAAGTGCTCATGTAAGATGTTGTAGTTTCAGAACTAACGAGAGTCAAGTCGAGGACTTGTGCTCGGAAGTATTGTTTGTTTGTTCATGTGCAGGTGTTGCTTGAGTTCAAGACATGGCTGGTGACGGGATCCATTGAACTAGTCTTAGGAAGAAGATGAGGTTCAACAACCAAGTTCGGGAGGAATTGTGGTTGAGTTGATCGGGAGGTCGCGCAGCATGTTTGAATCAAGAACAATGCATATGAAGGTATCGTGGACGTCGTTGGAAGATGTTTGCACGTATTCAAGGAGTACATGGACGTGGCTACATGGTTCCGATGCGTGATGAAGATATGTGGACGTAAGAATTGGTCGGAAAGGTCCAACCGACTAGGTTATGGACTCAAGCTGCGGTTGAGTTGTGTTTGACTCAGATATGGAAAGATTTGAGTTGGTTATGATAGGATTTCGTGTGGGTCACGAATTTGAGTTCTTTTAGGAATGTGGGATATGTTCCTAAGGTGTTTGGAAGTCTTAATATTGCTTTTATCTGCATATAGAAGAGTCTTAAGCAGTTATGAAAAGTTTCAATTCATGATTTGAGTAGGATTAGAGTCCTAGTTGAGATTGGGTTGGCCTAAGGGTTGGTTATGTAAGCAAGGGAGGCTAGAGCTCATGGTAGACGACTTTGGGGATGTTCCCCTTATGTTCTATTGAATAAAGATCGTTGTTTAAAGTAACTTTTGTGTCTCATTCGTCCGACTTGTTTCTGTCAAGTCTTCCTCGTCGAGTTTCTGCACAGCAATACCTTTCTTCGATGATTTTATCATAACTCGATTTTTACAAATCCAATTGACATGATTCTTTTTTTATTGTCTTCATAACTTGATTATGTATCATCTTTCAAAATTTCACGGTCATTGGATTTGTGGTTTTTGATCAATACGAGTTTCTTTGCAGTATTACAGATCTGTTTGTTACTCGGTAGAACAGATTGACCTTTGTTCGATCTTTCGATCGTAACTTGAGTTTCTCTCGACAGATTTGAGTAATTCTTGTTGTGTTGTCTTTGTGACTTGATTCTCTATGATATATATCACTTTTGTCACGGTGAAACACATTTAGATTAGTCTCACACAAGATTTCTTTAACGGATTGTTTTTCTGCTGAGGGGTTCTCATTGCTTCTGCTGAAAAAGTTTTAATCTACCATTCACCCCCCTTCTGGTAGCTTTTCACGTGATCTTTGATCCTAAAATTGGTATCAGAGCCACAGTGTTCATATATTTTTGATTTGCACGTGTTTTTGACTAATCATCATGGAGAAATACTCTGTGAAACCTTGTGTGTTTAGTGGTATTGATTTTCATGTTTGGAAGGCACGTATGGAAGCCTTCATCCAGGCTCAAGGCTTTGCAATATGGGAGAAGGTATACAAGCCTTACGAAGTGCCGTCAAATTATCAAGTTACATCTACAAATTTGAGATATGTCGACAACAACAACAAGGCTTGGAACTTGATCATACAAGGATTAACTCAAAGCGACTTCGACTGTGTTGCACACCTCTGATCTGCATACGATGTGTGGAAAGCACTTTGTGACTACCACGAAGGATCCAACACGATCAAGGAGGTAAGGCCAGACATATTCAAGAAAGAATACATGTGCTTCGATATGCAACCTGGTGAGTATATTGATGACCTTTTTGCTCAATTTAATAAAATTCTCAGCAACTTGCGTAGTGTCAATGTTAATTTTTCAGATGTTGAAAATGCTAAGTAATTGTTAAGTGCATTAGATATGTCAAATTGGGAGATGAAAGTCACATCTATTCGTGAATCTACTGTCATGAGTACACTTACTTTATATGTGCTATATTCCAAGTTAAAAACTCATGAAATTGATATAATATTACGTAAGAACCCCAATAAGTCTATTGCTTTTGTTTCTCAACGTGACATGCCTAGCTCTGGTCAATCTTCATCTTGTGGTACACTTGTTTTGTTGTCCTCTCTAACCCTTGAACATATTGAGAAGTTTTCAGAGGAAGAGCTAGTACTTCTCTCTACTAGGTTCTTGAAAGCATTGCAAAATGTGAGAACTAGAAGGAGAGGAAGTTTCGGACCTCAACGATGTTTCAAATTTGGTAAGACGGGACATTTTCGGTCAGATTGCCCTAACCTTTCAGGTCCTACTTCCCGGGATGAAAAGCAAACAAGGGTGAAGCACTCCTTTACAAACTATAAGAAGAAAAAGAAGGGTTTTACAGGACGTCAATTAATGTGCAGTTTTATCTCCGCACTACAGGAATGGCTCAAGCGACGTGGACATTGGAAGTGATGAATATGAAGATGATTTGGAAAACTTGTGCTTCATGGCGGGCAAGTCAAGATCAAGTATGGAGGAGACAGAACACAACAACGACAATGAAGAGGTATGTCCTACTTGTGAAGAAATGTGTGATGCTATTTCTCGTGCCACTATTATAGTTAAGAAAAAGGACAAAAAGCTTAGGGATAGTGGTGCTAAAATTGAATCACTAGAACATGAAATCCACCGTTTAAAAATTTTTATTCCTAGTGATGATGCATGTCCCTCATGTGATTTAATATATGAACAATTGTCCTCATTAAGAAGTGTGCAGACCTCAACATTTGATAAACTTGAGTTAGAAATTGAAAATAATAGAGAGCTTACTACACTTAATGATAAAAACTTGAAAGATGCTAGTTGTTCTACATTTGATTTGCATTGTTCTACTTGTGATGATCTTGATAAGAAACTACAAGATGCTATGAATGAAATTTCTATATTGAACAATGCTTACGTTCTCATGAAGTTAAATTTTGTTCCAATTGCAAATTAAAAGGAAAACCTTCATATGAAAATTGTCTTGATCTGTCCAATAAACTTGATAACATGCATAGGACATTAGATCGGTTTTGTAATGGGAATAGGAATCTAAACTTCCTGCTGAATTCTTCCAAGTCTTGCAATGATAAAACTGGTTTAGGTTTTGATTCTCATGCTCATGCTAAGGCACATCCACCTAAAATTGTAAATTCATTAGGAAGTGGTTTGATTCAAACCGTTCCTAAACAAAAAAAGTGGTTTTCAAATCTGCAGGAGTGTTGTCTCATTCGGTTTCAAATAAAAATATTGCTTGCTCATCTAGACAAGAACACAAAGTTAAATTTCATTGTACCTACTGTGGTAGAGATGGTCATGTCATAGATTTTTGTTATAGACTAGCTAAACAACAGAAAAAGGAAAGAATGATTGCTAGATCTCATAACTTTCATGCAAAATTTGCTACACTTGCTAAACCGAATGATAGGAACATGCAATCTGCTGTAATGAGTCGAAAACATGCAAAGGTTGCTCCCAAACCTACTGTTTTTTGTGCTACACATGTAACATCTCGTAGGATAGTAGTTGGGTACAAAAATCCTCAAGCTTTAGCTCATAAACCTGTTGTTTTATCTAAGTTTTCTCTTGTTATTCCTGCTGGACGTCGTGTGACTTAGTACTGGATTCCTAAATGCCTTTTGACTAATCATAGTATTGAGTCATCGATGTATTGTGCTTTTATGTAGGTTACACGCTTGAGGAAGGAGAACATTTGGATTGTGGACTCAGGTTGCTCACGCCACATGACCGGTAACAAAGAATGGTTCTCCTCCATCTCTTTTGTGTCACATGTAGAGAATGTTACTTTTGCCGATAATTCTTCAACTCCTATAGTTGCTAAGGGTTCGGTTAGAGTAAATAATCACTACACTTTGAAGGATGTGGCACTTGTTAAAATTTTGAAATACAACTTGCTTTCTGTTTCACAATTGCTAGATGAAAATCTGGAAATTATTTTCACTAAAAATTGCTGCAATAATGTAAATTCAAATAGTGAGCTTATTTTTAACATGTCTCGGTTTGTAAGAGTTTTTAAAGCTGATTTTGATATGTCTTCCTCTAAGCATAGGTGCCTAGTTGCTAATGATTCAAAAGACTTATATTTTTGGCATCGTAGACTTGGTCACGTAGGCTTTGATCATCTAACGCGTGTTAGTGCTCTTGATCGCATACGTGGGCTGCATAAGCTTAAAGGGGACAAAGAAATTGGGTGCTCTTCTTGTAGACATGCTAAGATGGTTGCAGGTTTACATACTCCTCTCACAATGATCATGACAACTGAACCGGGTCAACTTTTGCACCTTGACACTGTAGGACCTTCACGCGTTCAATCCTTCGGAGGTAAATGATATGTTCTTGTGATTGTTGATGATTATTCTAGATACTCCTGGGTTTACTTTATGGCATCTAAGAATGCAGCTTTTAGTCACTTTAGAACTTTATTTCTTAGATTATCAATTGATCACCCAGGATCTTTAAAAGGGATTAGAAGTGACCAAATTTAAAAATCAATTTTTTGATCACTTTTGTGCTGAAAATGGAATAGATCATCAATTTTCTTCACCATATGTACCTCAACAAAACGGTGTTATAGAAAGAAAGAACATAACCCTAGTTGAGATGGCTAGGACTATGCTTGATGAATATCAAACTCCTAGGAAATTTTGGGCTGATGCGATTGCAATTGCTTGTTATGTCTCAAATCGTGTTTTCTTGTGCGCTAAGCTAGGTAAAACACCATATGAGCTCCGGTTTGGACATAGGCCTACTGTTACACACTTTCGGGTCTTTGGTTGCAAATGCTTTGTTAAGAAACATGGTAATCTTGATAGATTTGAACCTAGATCTATTGATGACATGTTTCTTGGTTATCCATCTCATACTAGAGGCTACCGTGTACTTTTACTTGACACTAACAAAATTGTGGAGACTTGTGAGGTGTATTTTGATGAAGCTAGCCCAGGTACTAGCTCAAACGTTGCAGGTCCAGACCCATATCCGCAGGGGGAGAGCATTTTCGTTGAAGATGAGAAAGATGTGGAGCTGCTGCCTGAAAATTCAGCAGCTAATGACATTGTTCTAGCTCCTGATTTTGATTCACAGCCAGCAACGACGACCACCATTGCTGGCCTAGATCCTCCTCAAGTCACAAGCTCATCGATTTGTGATGAACATGAAGAAGAAGAAGCTTGTGAAGTGTTCACTCCCCTCTGGGTTCTCAAAAGTCATCCTCCACAACAAATTATTGAAAGCTTGCACGAACGAGTCACACGGTCCATGTTTTACGATCCAAACTCTCATGCTTATTCTGCTTTTGTTGCTTTTTTTGAACCCAAATATATATCACACGCACTCACTAATGAATCTTGGATTATTGCCATGCAAGAAGAGTTAGAAAATTTTGAAAGAAATAATGTTTGGAAACTTGTACCTCCACCTCAAGGTCACACTTTAATTGGAACTAAATGGGTGTTTAAAAATAAACAAAGTGATGATGGGGTTGTGGTTAAGAATAAGGCTAGGTTGGTTGCTCAAGGTTTCACTCAAATTGAAGGTCTAGATTTTGTTGAAACTTTTGCTGCTGTTGCTAGATTTGAAGCCATAAGAATTTTGCTAGCTTTTGCTGCATCTAAAAGTTTTAAGCTATTTCAAATGGATGTTAAAAGTGTTTTTCTTAATGGATACATAGATGAGGAGGTTTATGTCAAACAACCACCGTGTTTTGAAAATTCAGATTTTCCTAATCATATTTACAAACTGTCCAAAGCCTTGTACGGTCTCAAACAAGCCCCTAAAGCATGGTATGATAGGTTAAAAACATTCTTAATTGAAAAGGGGTTTACCATGGGCAAGGTTGATAAAACTCTTTTTGTGCTTAAGCGTGGCAATGAATCACTATTCGTTCAAGTGTATGTGGATGATATTATCTTTGGTTGTGCTTCTCATGATCTTGTGCCCAAGTTTTCAGCTATGATGAGTTCATAATTTCATATGAGTATACGTACTTTTTGGGGCTGCAAATCAAGCAAACCAAGGAGGGTACCTTTTTGCATCAAACGAAGTATACCAAAGACCTCCTAAGGCGCTTCAACATGGACAAAAGCAAGCCTCTTCGGACACCAATGGGAACAGCAACAACACTTGAACTTGATGAAGATGGTGAATCCGTGGATCAAAAAGAATATAGAAGCATGATCGGATCACTTTTGTACCTCACGGCATCAAGACCGGACATACAATTCAGCGTATGTCTTTGTGCACGGTTTCAAGCTTCCCCACGTGTTTCACATCGTCAAGTCGTCAAAAGGATTCTCAGGTACTTACATGGAACCCAAGAATTTGGCATTTTTCTTCCTTCTTCCTCAACCGTTACTTTGAAAGCTTTTTCGGATGCTGATTTTGGGGGTTGTAGGATTGATAGGAAAAGTACTTCTGGTGCTTGTCATTTTCTTGGTAATTCTCTTGTTGCTTGGTCCTCTAGAAAACAAAACTCAGTTGCACAATCCACAACCGAATCTGAATATGTAGCTGCTGCTAGTGCTTGCTCACAAATTCTTTGGATTGTTCAAACACTTAAGGACTATGGGGTTGATCTAGATAGTGTTCCACTGTTCTGTGATAACACTAGTGCCATTTGCATTGCTGAAAACCCCGTGCAACATTCTAGAACTAAGCACATTGACATTAGGTATCACTTTCTCCGTGATAATGTTGAAAAAGGAAACATTGTGCTTCACCATGTAGATACCGAACAACAATTGGCTGACATTTTTACAAAACCTTTGGATTTCACTCATTTTTGTTTTATTCGTAGTGAAATAGGGGTTATGCATCATCATGGATTACATTGAGGGGAAGTTTTGAAACTTAAGAAGTCTATGTGTGAATCTGAAATTAAAATAATATGAGCATAATATTTAATACATATATGACTTTGTGATTCCTTTTACATGCTGAAAGTTCTTACTACATTAGTCGTGTTATACATTTTGTAGTTTTTGACATGTCTAGTAATTGGAATAATTACTTATACTAAATCTGGTCATGGTCGAACTTTCTTGCTGTTTTGAACTTGTTGCATGCTCACAAGTGCTTTTAATTATAAAGAATTAATCAAGTAATCAACTCACATGTTGAGTTTTTATGAACAAATATAAGTTGAGAAAAGATCAAGAGAATATGCATGCATCACACTTTTTCTCTTGAGATGGCTTATCATTGCACTTAGATATGAACTTGGAAGAAGTTGTGTATGCCTAAAACCATGTCCTTAAGCTTCTGATTGTCAAATGACATAGGCTTGGCTTGGTTGGTTTGAATAAGGTAGATGTGCATATAATCTCTTGCAAATATCATATGATCAAAATTTGTGCTTTAAAAAATTATAAAATGCAGCAACAAGTATCATGCTTTCAGGTCTTCAAATAGTTAAGTTTGTGAGATCATGACTTGCTTAAATTGAAAATTACATTTGATCTCTAGCATGGCTTACACTACTTTATGTATCTCATTGATGTGATAGTGTAAGTTACTTGATAGTATGACTTGGATGAGCTTTGTTTTATATGTATATGTTATAATATGCTCATAACAATTAAAATTTCTCTTTTCAACCTTGTTGAATACATTGTCAAAGGGGGAGAGATAATATGGTGAATTTTTAAAGATAAGTATGCAAGGGGGAGAAATTGACATTGCACATATTCACAATTGTTTTGGCACGATTCTTCTCGGGGGGGGGGGGGGGGGGGATTTGTTTTTCTTCTCATTTTATTTCTGTTTTACAAAGGGGGGAAATTGTTTTCAAAACTTTTAATGTGAATAAGCCAATGTTCAGATCTTAAGTGGTGTTGCCAATGCATTCATCAAGGAGGAGATTGTGAGATCTATGTGTGTTGAATACATTGACTTTAACAATAAAAGTTTTGAATGTTGCCATAACATCTTTTTAGCAAGGTCCGACTTTAGCTCCGACATGTCTTTGATAGCTCCGGCATGTCTTTGTTAAGCTCCAATATGTTTTTGCTAGGTCTGACTTATATTGGTTAGCTCCGACATGTTTTTCTAGCTCTGGCGCTAGGTTGTACTATCTTTGGTAAGCTCCGGCTCAAGCTCCGGTTAGTTTTGACAAGATTCTAAGCTTGATCGCAATGTTCCTGCTTTTACTGTGAAATGTTTCGAACTTGCTTTACATTGTTGGAAAGATTGCTTAGTATTCATTTGCTAAGTTTTTGGTGCGTTTTGGTTGATATGGTCGATATCATTTTGCTATGGTTTGCAACATGCTTATGTGAAGTGCTCACGTAAGATGTTGTAGTTTTGGAACTAACGAGAGTCAAGTCGAGGACATGTGCTCAGAAGTATTGTTTGTTTGTTCATGTGCAGGTGTTGCTTGAGTTCAAGACATGGCTGGTGACGAGATCCATTGAACTAGTCTTAGGAAGAAGATGAGGTTCAACAACCAAGTTCGGGAGGAATTGTGGTTGAGTTGATCGGGAGGTCGTGCAACATGTTTGAATCAAGAACAATGCATATGAAGGTATCGTGGAGGTCATTGGAAGATGTTTGCACGTATGCAAGGAGTGCATGGATGTGGCTACATGGTTCCGAGGCGTGATGAAGAGATGTGGACGTAAAGAATTGGTCGAAAAGGTCCAACCGACTAGGTTATGGACTCAAGCTGCGGCTGAGTCGTGTTTGACACAAATATGGAAAAATTTGAGTTGGTTATGATAGGATTTCGTGTGGGTCATGAATTTGAGTTGTTTTAGGAATGTGGGATATGTTCCTAAGGTGTTTGGAAGTCTTAATATTGCTTCTATCTGCGTATAGAAGAATTCTAAGCAGTTATGGAAAGTTTCGGTTTGTGATTTGAGTAGGATTAGAGTCCTAGTTGAGATTGGGTTTGCCTAAGGGCTGGTTATATAAGCAAGGGAGGCCAAAGCTCATGGTAGATGACTTTGGGACTGTTCCTCTTGTGTTCTATTGAATAAAGATCATTGTTTAAAGGAAATTTTGTGCCTTGTTCGTCCGACTTGTTTCTGTCAAGTCTTTCTCGTCGAGTTTCTGCACAGCAATACCTTTCTTTGGTGGTTTTATCATAACTCGAGTTTTACAAATCTAATTGATGTGATTCTTTTTGGGTTGTTTTCACAACTTTATTATCTATCATCTATCAAAATTTCACGGTCATTGGATTTGTGGTTTTCGATCTATACGAGTTTCTTTGCAGTATTACAGATCTGTTTTTTACTTGGTAGAACAGATTGACCTTTGTTCGATCTTTCGATCGTAACTTGAGTTTCTCTCGACGGATTTGGGTAATTCTTGTTGTGTTGTCTTCGTGACTTGATTCTCTCTGATATCTATCACTTTTGTCATGGTGAAACACATTTAGATTAGTCTCACACATGATTTCTTTAACGGATCATTTTTCTGACGAGGGGTTTTCATTGCTTCTGCTAAAAAAGTTTTAATGTACCATTCACTCCCCTCTGGTAGCTTTTCACGTGCTCTTCGATCCTACAGCCTTGATGGATACTTGTTGATGTTGCGATGAGTTTTCCTTCTTGAAGATATTATTTCATGAACTTGCTGAGGTTTGTCCTTCTTCCACCATTATTTTTTTGGTGGCTCGGTGGACTTAGGCCATTTGGACGGCTCTAACTTCTCTGTCTTCTTAGAATGTCGTAGTGGCCGAGATGATGCAAATTCCTCATAAATAAATTTTGACATAAAGGCAATGAGGTTGCCCACTTGTGGGGGTGTTGCTTCAACCTTCAAGATGTTCTTTCGATACAACTCATACTTAATCTTGATCAAAGGCTTCTTGGGCATCACAACATGTGGAATCCAAAATCAAACAAGAAATACTTCATCCATGATGTCGCTTGCACAAGGTTGCATGGGCTTGGTTGAAGTGTAGGGTCCCAACAAGTATTTGTGGGACAACTTGGATCTTGAATGCTCTTCAATTGTCTTGTCCTTGGCCAATTGCTTATTGGGTATGTTGTCATTGATTTCTTCTTGGTCATGGTCTAGATACTTCAAGATAGGCTAATTGAAGTTGAATCCGTTGGAATTCAAATTCCCATAGCCTCCTTGATTGTTTGATGCCACCCTTGACCTCCTTGTTGGTGGTGGCCATTGGAGTTGTTGCTTGGAAATGAGATATCCTCAAGAAATAAATCCCCAAATGTCCCATAGTGATATGGATTTTTCACAAATCATTTGAATATCCATGGCTTGAATCATCCAAATAGTTCTTCATTGGCTTGACTGTCTTGATCTTTCAATATGAGGTCTAGTTCCATGACTAGCATGTTCACCTTGTCATGCTGACGGAACTGGACCATTCATTGATCCACCCCTTGAGCAATGGTGTTGCCCAACGGGAAGAATTTGATGAGGAACACTCTGAGTTGCTTTTGCGGTTGAGCACTTGCGTCCTCATTGGCCTTGCCATGAAACAGATTAACCAAACACTACCTTGTTTTCACACAAACGGGGAAAACAAAGCAAGGGTAATCTTGTCTAATGACTAATAGTACCTATGCTTAGTCATAAGTGATAGCTATCCTTTACTTCCTTTGTCTTCTCCAACTGCGCCAGAAAGGCTTGTTGGTATTTTTAACACTACAGATCATCTCCAATGAGAGATAAGATCTGTAAGCGCACTGAAGATATTGTTGTAGCATTTCATCAAAGAGTATTCTCAAGGGTATCATATTTATCTCAAAGGAAGGCAGTGAAGTAAAGTAAACACTATTGTTATGATCAAGGTATAAGGTACTAAGTAATTATCACGACAGGGGTCAGTCGATAATATGGATAGTGTGACACACACCTAAGCAATCTACTCTAAGAGATTAAGTTGTCCTAGTGAGGGTAAACTATGAGAAATGACTGCTCCTAATGTGCTCTAATTACTCATATACATAGTCTAATAATGTACACATGAATATGTTAATGGTGAATACTAGGGCTTAGTGGTCCAACACATCGAGCACGGATTTGCCCCTGACAATATCAGGACAATTCCCGTTAAGAGCATGTGGTGTAGCCGGACGTGAGGAAGTGCAAAGGACAAACATAGATGTCACTACCTATGGCCTACCCCTAAAACCCATGGGTCTACGAGACATCCAACACTACTTATCCATCCAAGCACCACGCTTGCATGCTAATGTCTTAAGAGTTGCAATACAAGATCCATACTAAGGTAATGACTAACCTAAACATCTTGAACCAATGTTAGAACTAGGGATGGCAATAGGTATCTATTACCCGCGTACACGGTGGTACCCGATTAATGGATACGGGTATGGGTACGACTTTGTACCCGCGGGTACGGGTTCGGGTAACAGATTGGATCCATAGGATATTTCTTAGTGGGTAAAAAAACTCATATTCGTACTCGTACCTGCACTGACATGTGGATCCAAATATATATATATATATGCTATTAGGGTTTCTCTTCCTTGGTTCCCACCTCCCACTTCCACCACCCAGCCGCTGCAATCTCCTGTCACTCCCCGACACCTGACTCCCGTGCTTGTCGAGACGCCGCCCCATCACTTACCCTGCCGCCATGCTGCTCACAAAGCCGACGCCGCCTCGCCTACCGTCTTGCGCGCCATCCCACACCCCAACTCGCCCAGCCCCACATCCTTGCCACCGGCTTGCATACCCGCCATCTCGCACTCCGGCGCACCGTGTCCTGCTCGCCCCACCTACCGTCCCGCTCTCTCAATGCAGATCCCAATGTTTCGCTATCCCCACATCATGCTTCCTTGTGTCCTCACCGCAGATTTTGCTCCCACTAAACGCCACCTACCCCCGTTCCTCACTAAAGGCCCGCATCGCCATCTACCACAAATCATTCATGATTCAACCACGGTTGTGCATATCATCACTAGTAATTTGGAGATGTGATTTCTTCACTGTCTTCGGTCCGCACCGTCTCCTTTTGATGTAGTTGTGATGTCTTCACTATAGACTCCGATTGATTGTTCTTGTTATCCTGTGTAGGTTTTGTTCCATGCTTCAGATGCTGAGAGAGTTGGTATTCTTGGATGCTTACTGTTCAATTTGAATTGTCACCTAACCTTCTGAGATGTATGGTTGATTCGGAGATGATTGTGTTCCACATATGAATGTATGTGACTGTGTTGAACTTTTGATTACGAGATGTCTTGAACTGTTATGTGCACATGGTTAATACTCTTACGATCGGGAATGTTGTGTTGAACACTGTTAGGAACATATCGGATAACGGATATACCCGCAGATAAAGATTATCCGCGGGTAACGGATACGGATAATGTTTTCTACTCATTGCGGGTAACGGGTATGGTTTCAGGTACGGTTATTATCCAACGGGTACAAGTACATGTGACTACTATCCGCGGTTTTTTTACCCATTGCCATCCCTAGTTGAAACCAAGCACTAACTTATTCATATTAATATAATCATACTATTACATTTTTAGATTATAGTGGAGGTGTATGGTGTTTATGATAATATAATAAGAATATTACTATCAGATTGTAATGACACCTACACCTACCACATATATGAATTCCGCAATCAAACAAGAAATGCTTCGCCCAAGTATATGAATAAAGAGAGACTAATAACAATATTATTGATATGTATAAATCACAAAAGAAAGAAAAGATACATGAGTCATACCTTTCCCAATTAGGACTTGGGACTAGAAGCTCCTCTCTACAACCTAGCCTCCACTAAGGGCCAAGAGAACTAGTGTATACAATGAAGTAAATGCTCAAGCAGTGTGTGTTGAAGTGAGGAGTGAGGGATCCTACTTATACAAGAACTTTAGTCAGTTCTCATCATTAATTGCGCGTGAAGCAGTCTTTACCGTTATTAGGGAGCCACATGTGAGCACCACACGTTGATTGACAGAGTTTGGCGTCCAGACCAAGTCGGTCGAGCCAGGGGGTCGATCGGTCTTGACTTCTCCTCGGTTGTGCTTTCTTCAGGTGACTAACTGATGGGCTTTGGTTCTCATCCCATGTGAATCGATGTTGGATCCTCTCGGATACGCCTAAGAATGGGTCCATGGATCCAAGTGATGCCAAATGTCATTGCGTGATTGACCGACATGTCACTTTTTAGGGTTACTCCTCTCATTTCTCCTCATTCCTGCAATAAAATACCTGAATGCACTATTTCTTCAAGCAGAAGTGGAATTATGTTAAATGTAAAGGTGATGTGTGTAAGAAATATTTATTTCTTCACATAACAGAGTTATATTGACGACCGAAATTGGTATATAACAACCGTCTATATTGGCTTATGCTCTTCGTTATCCGGAGTACAAAAGTCCATCACATTGCATTCAGTCTCAGAGAAGAGGACATAGACGATTGCACTTCTTTCTTCCCACATACTTTCTTGGTGGTTCCTTATACTTGGGGTCTCATGGCGCTGGTCTCTGTCACCTTGATCTTCACTTGATGGCGATGCGATGACATTTCATTTTCAAGGAAATTCTTCATAAAAGTGATGAGATTATCGCTCTTCCGGGGTGTTACTTTGACCTCTTTGCTGTCCTTTGGATTCAACCAGTACTTGATCTTGGTCATGGAGCATTGCTCCTTTCTTGGCCAAAAAATCAAACTTCCCCTCCTTACCGTTTATATGGAAGAGGATTTCACTGGCTCCCACATTGATGCGAGCATCCGCGATGCTAATGAACAATCGCCCAAGCTTTAGCCGCATTTCTTTCTCGATTCTCATATCGAGCACCATAAAATCAACGGGAATGAAGCAATACAAATTATCACTAGAATATCTTTCAACCATTCTCACTAGATTGAGGAATAAAGAGTTAGCCAACTGATGCTACATCGACATTAGGAACAAGGCTATGTAGTTGAGCCTATCAAAAGAAAACCTTGGCATGATTCTTATGCTTACCTCATCCACCTCAAAAACTGCAAAGAAATAACATATCCGAGAAAATAAACATGCATGTTGTAAGAAAATAAAACTACACGCAAATCCTCAAGATGTTCCCCATATTATTTTCTATAAATGAGAATATCATCAAAGTAAACTATCACAAATTTGATGGTAACCACTACACAAGTGAAGTTTTGTGAAGATAATAGCACTACTTAATCAATCAAGCATGTCATCTGACCGAGGGATAGAATAACGATATTGAATGGTGATATTATTAATTGCTCCACAAACAACACACATGTATTAGCTTCCATTATTCTTTGGAACCAAAAGTAAAGAAATGGAATAAGACTAAAGCTTTCGTGAATGTACCCGTGGTCCAAAAGATCCTTGTTGCTGAATTCCCTTAGTCCGCTCAGGATTAGTCCCGTAGTCGCACGATTTGGAACACTTGCCCTAGAAATCTGATGGGAAAACAAAATTATCTAACGAGAAATCTAAAATCTGATACCACTTGAGGAGTCTATTATGCCTAATTTTCCAAATTATAATTCAATTGAAGTGGAGAACTCAACGTTGAAGATTCCAGGCTTTGAGCAAAACATCGACAATACAATAGTACATTAATAATATATAACAACAAATAACTCAAAACACTAACACCGAGAGGTAAGGACATTGTTGTTAAAACTCTATAACAACAGTTTATTAAAGTGAAAAAATATCAACATCACATGACAATATTTAAGAACAAATGATTAAGATAACACAAAAAAGGAAAATACCCATTCATACAAGTATACAAAAGAAAGTAGAAAGAACATCATCAGAAAAGGGAAAGAGGAAAAAAGAGGTAGGAGGGTGGGGGTCGTTTCAAACAATTGAAAAATAGGCATAAATCGCCTCGACCACGAGGATGGTTCACTTTGAGGAATTTATTTTGTAAGTTTTTTTTACTTTCGGCGAAGTTTGCAACGAGCTTCCTCGCGCTGAGTCGACCCTACCGGGCGATTTTTAAGGTTTATTTCTAAAATAAGCAGCAAATAATTGCATAGTGACTTGGTTCAAATCTTGGTGGTGGTTTTTTATGTGTATATTTCGATAGATATCATGGACATTTATTATGCATTATATATTTCAGATTTAATAAAATTCTGTTCTTTTCAAGTTTGATTGTTTGTAGCTAAAAATCTTCAAGATTGGGAAATTAAAAATTATGTTTAAAATTTAATCAAATTCAAAATTCAAGTTTCATATTTCATCAAATTCAATTGGTCAAGTTTGGTTGTTCTCAGTCTTGATGAATTTTTGCTAGGAATAATCAAACTTGATGGTTTAAATTTGATGAAATCTCAAACTTGAAATTTGTATTTGTTCCCAATCTTGATGATTTTTTTGCTTGAAATAACCAAAATTGAAAAGAATAGAAATTGATGAAAGTTAAGATAAATAAATGCACAAAAATGTCATAGTATTTGACAAAAATGTACATAAAAAGTCACCTCTAGGATTCAAATAGGGGTGACTAGATTTGTAGTCTTGAGTGCTAACAAGTACACAATATAATTGTTTGCTATTTATTTTAGAAATAAAATATAAAAATCGTCTAATAGGAGGACGATTCATCGTCAGGAAGCTCGTCGCAAACTAACTTGTAAAGAAAAGCCACTGAAAAAAGAATGGCTGTTTGGAGGATGATTTATGCCCATTGTTTGAAATAGCCTATAGTTTTTAGACTTAAATACTAAAATATCCTCTTTTAAAAAAGAAATTTCCGTTGGGATGGATACAGCCCAAACTGGGACAGGGCGCTGGAAGCGACGTGCTCCCTCCGCACCGTAGCACTGCACGACGCCCGGATAAAACTTATCATCATCCTACTAAGCCTCATCGGTCATCCCGTTACTCTAGCCTCCGGCCCTCCCCGCATGGAGGCCTCCGCCTCCGCCCCCGCCACCGCGGCACCCCACGTTCTCCTCCCCCTCTTTGCCTTGCCCCCACGCTTTCTCTACCTCCTTCCCCGCCCCTCCGCCCGCCGCCACGGACACAGTGGGGACGGGAGCAGCCTACGGCTCCGCCGGAGGCAGGAACCAGGCGCTCGCACGCGACGCGCGTCGACCTGCTGCTCTTACGTGTCGGACGGTAGCGAGGCCGGCATCCTGGTGGGCGGCGTCTCGCTGGTCGCCGCCGCGGCTCTCCTCGCAGCCTTGCACGTGTTGTGGCTGCGGCGGCACGGCCACTCGCCGGAGGTGACCTGCTAATGGATTGGGCTCTATGTTCCTTCCGTAGTCCTTGAATTCATATTTTTCTTTTTCTATACAATATGTATATTTGTTCAACTGATATAGGTATTTGAAAAGAAAATGTAATGGTGGTCTCTGACCGCTGTACGGTATTCAAAAACTGTTATTTTACTTTGTATTGGGCTGCTCGTGACAATAGAATAAAAGATAGGAAGCCAAATTCAAATGTGAGTTCAATAGCGCTAAATTTCTACAAAATTGTTCAAAATGTTAGGCTAATCACATGACCAAATATCATGAAGTCTGAATATCGGAACACATGAATGTCTTATGAAAACAAATAGAGGCGGTACCCTTTATGCTTTCACTCTTAAATATATTTTTTTGTTGGGTTGTTGCCATTTCTATAAGAAATGGTTGCACTGAAAGCAAAATAGCTCAGAAAAGAGTTGTACGCAAGTACGATAGTGTATATATTATGCACAGCTGGTACCTTGCAATTTTTTATTCTTGAGACTAACTAGTGTTTTTCTGGATACTACAGTGAGTAGATAACCATTTCAGGATTGTACTGATTAAGGCTCTAAAATCAGCGAACACTAGTAGAAAAGCTATTATTGCAATCACTTTAGTATCTAGCATAAAATGTGACACTGTTCATTTCTTGGAAGCTAAATTATCCTCTTTGTCGTTCTGGAAATGCAAGTCGCACGTGGTTAATAGGTTACCCAGGTGTAACTGTGTAAGGGATTGCTGATTCATAGTTTAAAAGTACAACATCCATTTTCTTACATTAGCTATCTTCATATTTGGCAGGTTTTACTTGAAGATGACAAAATAATTGTAGATAGGGCCCAGGCTACAACAGCAGCAGTGTATAACAGCAATTCTGGACCACAGATAATACATGATAATGTGTTTTCTGAGCTGCATGTTTCTGAAGGAATGACTTTTGATGAAATAGATTCCAAGGCTTGTAGTCTTTCATGTGTGAGTCCTGTACATAAGGAAACACAGGATTATTTTAGAGTTACTCCATGGAAATTAGATACATCAGTATATATTTCTAGACCAGAAGAAGTTAGTTGCTTGACTCCAACTGCAAAAACAAGTTATACGGAGAAGATCACAGGTATTCCTGCAATACCACAGTCTGCGTTAGAAGGACAAGATAAAGGCAACTATTTGTCCACCAGATTGGGCAGGGTGGCTGGACTTCCTCATCAATTTTTATCTCTTTCTGGGCGGAAAGAAGTGATTATGAATTACCAAGGCCATATTGATAAGCAAATGGATACTGAGGGTGCTAATTTATTTGAACGCCATCAGAGAAATCAAGAGGACCATCTTGATTTGGCATGTCTTTCATCCTTGAAAGGAATAGCAGAAAATCATAGCAGTTTTGTGCCCCATGCTAAAAACAGCAGTTTGTTTGAACCAAGAAAAACAATTGAATTCAGAAACTCATATGCAGGTGTCCCTTATTTGCCAGCAGGTTTAACTTTGGACTTCATGTATTCTTCTTGGTACTTAGTCTACTGAATTATGTGTTTAGTTTTTCCATATCACTTTTTAGTGACCGTCCCCTCCTCCTGTCCCCAAATCTGAAGCATACTCTATTCAGGGCATTTCTCTCCAGTTGCATGCTTAAAAGATCCTCTTAGTGAACAGAAGAAAATAGTGAAGGGCCATGAAAATTTAAAGGTCATTGGCATGGATATTTCGAAGATACAAAACAAAGAGAATTCACATAACTTCGCTCCGGCGAAGAGAGGTGGTGTGAAGGGAGCGAAGGATACATCAGATTACTTGAGGATATACAATAGTTTCTTAATGGATGGAAGGTATAATATTTGATAAATAGTCACTATGACATTTTTCCTGGAACTCTTTTTCTGTTTCAATATGCATTGTTCATTCGAACTATGCACCATTTATATCTGTATTTCTTTTGTTTGAACATCCAATTCGTATTCTCAGATTGAAAGACTCTGTGGATTTGTTAGAAATCATGGAGCAGAAAGGATTGCTTGATATGAAAAAGGTAATTAGTTTTTTATATGACCCAATGATTTCTATAAATTTTAGGGGAGAAAAAAATATATATCAGTCCCTGACCTATAATGTTAACTAATTTAACATTATATTATAAGTTTTTTTTTTCTAATATTCATGCTTCAACTGTTGAAACTGGAGCAAAAAAGCCCTTAGACATTATTAGAGGATAGTAATTGGATTGCATTGATAATGACAGGGGTTACATATATAGGAGTACATAACTTGGGGGTCAAGAAGCCTCCGATAATGACACTATTACCCTTGACACACACATATACATACTCTACACCCCCTAGTCGAAACTGTAGGCACGATAGATGTTGAGAATGAACTGAAACTCCGAGAACATCAAAGAAGAAATTCCCTTGGTGAAGATGTCGACGAGATGGGAAGTCGTCATAACATGAAGAACTCGAACATAGTCGATGTCAACATGCTTACGAATGAAGTGGAGGTCGATCTCCACATGTTTTGTGTGTTGGTGTTGAACGGGGTTGGTAGAGATGTTGACGGCGCTGATGTTGTCACGATAGACAAGCATACTCGGAGCGAGGGGATAAGGGAGCTCTAGGAGCAGTTGCCGGAGCCAGCGTGCCTCAACCACATCATTGGCCACGACGCAGTACTTAGTATCGGCACTCGAACGGGAGATGACATGCTGCCAATTCGATAACCCAGAGACGAAGTTGCAGCCCAGGAACACGACGTTGCCAGAGGTGGACCTACGTGTGCCCGGGCGACCCGCCTAGTCAGTGTCGGGGCAACAACAAAGGTGTGGATCACTAGGGATACAATGTCGACAACAGCTGCGAACAGCGACCATTCCAACCATGAGGCACGACGAGGAAGACGTGGAAGATTTGGACGACGGGTCGTCACTAGGACCGGTGGTGCCTGTCGACTCGAAGGTTAGGTGCACATTGAATGCAGGCGAATCCGAGCTCGGACGGTCGTGGCTTGCTGGGAGTCGGGGTGGTCGACGACGCGAATCATGACTGTCGACGTGCGGACAACGAGGATTAGGCATGACCACCATGCACGCACACCTCCCAGGCGAGGGAGTGCTGCAACTCAATGGTGTGATGTGTGAAGGAGCACTCGAGGCAAGGAGACCCGAGCATCTTTGTGCGAATCAATGGCGTGGGCAGCAGATCCGTGCCTTGGAAGTCGACAACGATGGGGAGAAGAAACACTGTCGGGCAAGTATAAGCTGTGAAGGCCATGCTAGAGAAGACTTAAGAGGAGCTCAATGAGGTGAAGGAGAGTAGGATGCTAATTGCCTAAGCATCGCTGCTGCCTCGATGTGCTACAATCTGGAGAGTGAGAAGGCAGGCAAAGCTCGCCACGCTGCAATGGAAAAGGAGTCTCTCAGAGGAGTTGAACTTAGCGACGTACAATCTCACGTGGCCGGAGCCAAGGAGGCTCACGTTGAGAGCAAGATGGTTGGATATGTAGGCAAGGCACGACGACAAACAGAGCAAGCTAAGGTGATTACACAATCCGCTCGCGAGGTCGTCAAGGCCAGGGAAGAGGTTGTTGAGTTAATCATGTTTCTAGAAGATAATTGGATTAGGAGAGTCCAAATTAGGTATGAGTTAGAGCTTGAGTCCAAGTGTTTTGGGGAGAGTTCTAAAGAGTTTTATAATTTTTCTTTAATTTGTAAGGGGCCTTTATATAGAGCCGTGTGCCCCCCCCCCCCCCCCCCCCCCCCCAAATACCAATTTAGTATTACGACTTTTTCCAACAGAGGTGAGTGTGCCCAAGGCTGCTGTCACCTTGTCACAAGAGGAGTAACAACACGTTCACGTGTTGCAAACTTTTGTGAGCATTTCTCTTTTGTCTCATTCTTGGAACCCCATAAGGTTGAAGATGCCTTAAGAGATCCGGATTGGGTAGTTGCCATGCAAGAGGAGCTCAATAACTTTGAAAGGAACAAGGTTTGGGAGCTTGTCAAGCGCCCACAAGCTAATGTTGTTGGAACCAAGTGGGTGTTCCGCAACAAACAAGATGAGCATGGCGTGGTAACTAGGAACAAGGCACGACTTGTGGCAAAAGGGTACTCACAAGTTGAAGGATTGGATTTTGATGAAACATTTGCCCCCGTAGCTAGGCTTGAGTCAATTCGGATATTACTAGCTTTTGCTACTCATCATGACTTCAAGCTCTACCAAATGGATGTTAAGAGTGCATTCCTTAATGGCCCAATCAAGTAAGAAGTTTATGTAGAGCAACCTCCAGGGTTTGAAGACCAAGACTATCCTAACCATGTTTACAAATTGCGAAAGGCTCTTTATGGCCTCAAGCAAGCTCCTAGAGCTTGGTATGAGTGCCTAAGAGACTTTCTAGTTGAAAATGGTTTTAGGATAGGCAAAGCGGATTATACCCTTTTCACAAAGCACTTCAACGAAGATCTTTTTGTGTGCCAAATATATGTGGATGACATCATATTTGGTTCCACAAATAAGGTGTTTTGTGATGAGTTCTCCAAGATAATGACGGAGAGGTTTGAAATGTCCATGATGGGTGAGTTGAAGTTCTTTCTAGGATTTCAAGTAAAACAACTCAAAGAAGGGACGTTCATAAGTCAAACTAAGTATACACAAGATATTCTAAGGAAGTTTGACATGGATAAGGCATAACCCATCAAAACCCCTATGGGGACAAATGGACACCTAGACCTAAATGAGGATGGTCCAAGTGTGGATCAAAAGTTATATAGGTCTATGATTGGTTCACTTCTCTATCTTTGTGCATCTAGGCCCGATATCATGCTAAGTGTGTGTATGTGTGCACGCTTTCAAGCGGCACCTAAGGCTTGTCATTTGACCGCCGTTAAAAGGATCTTGAGATATCTAGTACACACACCTTCCCTAGGACTTTGGTACCCCAAAGGATCTAAGTTTAACCTCATTGGATATTCCGATGCGGACTATGCGGGGTGCAAAGTTGATAGGAAGAGCACATCGGGTACATGCCAATTCTTGGGTCGATCTCTAGTGTCTTGGTCCTCCAAGAAGCAAAACTCTATTGCTCTCTCCACCGCCGAAGCGGAATATGTTGCAGCCGGAAGTTGTTGTGCACAACTTCTTTGGATGCGACAAACCCTTAGGGATTATGGGATTAACTTGCGCAACATTCCACTCTTGTGTGACAACGAGAGTGCCATCAAAATAGCCCATAATCCGGTGGAGCACTCTAGGACCAAGCACATAGACATACGTCATCATTTCTTGAGAGATCACTCAATGAAGGGAGATATTGTGATTTCTCATGTGAGGACGGAACATCAACTCGCGGATATCTTCACCAAGCCTCTTGATGAGAAGCGTTTCTGTGAGCTAAGAAGTGAGCTCAACATTTTGGATTCTAGGAATGTGGCTTAAACCACATTCCTCACATTTTTTGAGCCATTTCGAAAACCTCTTCTCTATCGTGATTTCTCTTCAAAATCTGTTTGAGAAAACTTTTTCTTGGGATTTGATCATGTTTTTATCGCATTCTTTCTTTTATTATCATGTTTGTGTTGCTTGTTATCCATAAGGACCAATAGTGTGTGTGCAGGTCAAAACATCACTTTTCAGCCCAGTCAGACCGGACTAGTCCGCCCCTGTGGACGGACAAGTCCGGGTCCAGACTAGTCCGCGGCTGTTCCGCACACCGGACTAGTCCGCATTTCAACCGGACAAGTCCGGATCCGGACTAGTCTGAGTCTGGTCCGCGGACCGGACTAGTCCGTCCCCTCAACCGGACTAGTCCGGCCCTTGGGGACTTAAACCCCCCAGGCGGCCCAGACCCCTCCTCTCCCTCTCTCACTTGACTCTCTCACTTCCACGCGCTAGCAACCGCCCCCCATCGGCGATTTTGCGCTCCAACTACCAAATCTCGAATCCAATCCACGCATCGGAGTCTTTGGGAGTGAGGGATCACTTCCCCGCGCTCCACATTCGCGATCCATCTCCGATTTCGTCGATTCTAGTGGATTTGAGAAGGTATTCCCTCGTTCTTCAAAAACTAGCCCCATTTTTGATTCTTAAAGTTTTTGATAGGAACACCTTCATTAATGTTGGTCCATATACCCTTGCAATCATAGTCTAGGAGTATTGCACTCTGATTCGATGATTTTTCGATGAATCGATTAGGGTTAGGGTTCACTCTGCGCAACCCGGACTATTCCGGTCCCAGGCGGACAAGTCCGCCCGGCGGACTAGTCCGTCCCTGGGGCGGACAAGTCCGGTTTGCACAGGGCAAACCCTACTTCTAGTCTTTTCTCGAGATCTTTTCCGCAATGCTCCCTCTCCTTGGACTCACACCTTCCTTTCTCTATGCTTTCCGCAGCATGTCGAACTCGGAGCGTTCCCCTTCTCGTCTCAACCCCGAGGGGCGAACCAAAGCTCAAATTGTCGAGGCAAGGACCAAGGCTGCGCTCATAGAAGCGCAAAAGGCAAAGGAAGAGAGACGGCTGAAGGCACTCGAAGCCTCCAAAGTTGCCGCAAGCATCTACAACGAGGAAGAAGCCATAGCTAGAGCAACCTTAGAGTCCCTCAATGAGCTGCGAAAGAAGAAAAGGGAAGACAGGGAGGCTCACAACTCCAGGGCTGCTGAGGCCAATGCACCCAAGAGAAAGAAGCTCGTCACCATTGGCGAGAAAGCGAAGGGCAAGGAGCCAGCCCAAATAGAAGCTGAGCCTAGGGTCGAGCGTGACCCTAAGAAGGGAAAGGCTCCGGCTCCTGTCGAGCCGACGAAGAAGAAGCCAGCTGTCAAGATGTCAGCAAAGAAGGCAGCTGGAGGTGTGGTGATCAAAGAGAAAGGGAAGGCCACTTCCATTGGCCCCCTTGAGGTTCACACACCAGAAAGGAACCCCAACAGGCAGAAGGAGTTGTCTGCCAATGTGTTTCATGGAAAAGGGGCTGAAAAGGCCAGGAGGCTGAGGACCGAGAAGGTCTACAAGTTTGAGAGGAGCACGGCAGATCCCAGGTTCTGGTGTGACTTTCATTGTGACTACTACCGGCTAGTCTATCAGCAGATGAAGAAGCCGGTAATAGAAGCTCAGTGGGTTGATTGGGATTACATGGCCAAAAAGCAACACTCTGCTTTTGACGCTGTCATCGAAGCTGCTGAGCGCCATGACCTCAAGAAGATCATGGGTTTCAAGTATGACTGGAACGTCGAAGTGATTCTGCAATTCTACTCCACCATCTACTTCACCACCTCAGGTGACAGAAGAATTATTTGGATGACACATGGTGAACAGTACTCAGTCACTTTCGCAGAGTTCGCCAAGATTCTAGGGCTTGAGGCACACATGGATCATGAGATTATAATCTCTAACCTCAAGGCCGTGGACCGTGAAGAGCTAGCATATATGTATCCAAGTCACGTTCCATTTGATGCCGGTCTCGCCCGCAACATCAAGCCCTTCTACAACATTATGAACAGAATCCTCAGAAGGACGATAGCACCGAAGGACGGTGATGCTGGGGTAATTCAAGGGAACTTGAGGCACTTGCTACTTCTGGTTGATGGGGAAGAGAAGCTCAACCTCGTCGATTACATCTTCGACGACATCTTCAACATCTCGCATACCCCCAACCGTGCTTGCGGATATGCCCCCTACATCATGTGCCTCATCGAGAAGGTGTCGGGCGTGACCTTCGTCAAGGACGTGTCGCACCGCCCGCTTCGTCCTCAGAAGCCCCCGAATGTACCTGTTCCTCCTCGTCGCAAGAATGCAGATCCTCCATCTCGCCCCGTGGCACCTCCGTCTCCGCCTCCGCCTCAATCAATGAGTGCCTTCTTCAAATGCTTCAAGGCGATCTTCACTTCCTGCCGGAAGCAAGAGATCCGCGCTCAAAGGGCACACAAGCGTCAGGAAAAATATCTTAAGGCGGTGTGTGACAAGCTGGAGGTCCCGATGTCCTCTCCGGAGGTGAGTGATGGGGAGATCACTCCATTCCCCAACTTCACCGCCGATGAGCTCGCCCAGCTCCAAGAGGATGGAAGCTCCTCTCGGGCTGCTCCCTCGGCAAGGAACTCCGACGACGACGACGACGCCGATGATCATGAGGAAGACGTCGAAGATTCCGAGGCCACGGAGAGTGGAAGTGGCGAAGACGAGGACTAGTTCTTAGGTCTTAGTTTCCTCCCTTCTTTTCCTTTTTGGTGCTTTGATGCCAAAGGGGGAGAGTTAAGGGGAAGCTAATCTTTTGTGGGTGTGCTTGTGGTTTGTGGACTTGTCTTGTAATACTTTCATGATATTTGGATGTTTACACTTGTGCAAGACCTGCTAATGTTGTTTAATATCAATATAATGTTCTTATTATCAATCTTTTGTTTATATTGATGTTCTTTATGTCATGTCACAATTGTTGAGCACGTCACGTAGGCACCCCACCATAACGTGTGTGGGTATGAAAGATCTCCTCCACCTCTTTTACATGCTACATACATTGAGGGGGAGTCATTCATACGCACACAAGTTATGAAAACCAATTTTAATACTCTTAATTATTGAAGGACTTAATGTGTTGTCATCAATCACCAAAAAGGGGGAGATTGAAAGTGCATCTAGGTTCCCCGTGGGTTTTGGATGATTGATAACGACAATTAAGTCGCTAATGAGCTCAAGTGATCTTAGCACAGGTGTGGACTCGATCGGAGACGCAAACCCTCAAAAAGGAAAAGGAAGGAAATGGAGTCAACTCGAAGCGTAGAAACTAGGGTTTCTAGCGTGTTGAGTTAGACTAGCCGCAGAAATAGGAGGGTGCGTGTGTAAAGTGCATTGAGATCAAGTTTGGGAGCTCAAAGTGGTTTAGAGGTCAAACCCCTTGAGAGAAAAGAGTGGATAAGTAGTCTGGCAGTAGGGCCGGACTAGTCCGTGCAGGTGGCCGGACTAGTCCGCCCCTGGCCGGCCAAGCCCGTATTCGACCGGACCAGAAGGGTCTGACTGAGATCGGACTAGTCCGTTCGTGGCCGGACTAGTCCGGGTAGCAGTGAGTGGGTTTTGGGGACTAAGTGCCAAAACCACGGACTTGTCCGTTTGAGTCCGGACCAAGAGGTCCTGAGTGAGAACGGACTAGTTCGCCCATGGGGCCGGACTAGTCCGGGTTGGCGAGTTGAAGGTGCTTCTGTGACTAAGTCTGGGAGGACCGGACTAGTCCGCCCTTGGGGCCGGACTAGTCCGTGGTCCTCAGACTAGTCCGTTTTCACACGGAGCAAAAGGCTCTGTGTGAGATCGGACTAGTCCGGTGGTGACCGGACTAGTCCGTTGTTGAAGTGACCGTTTGAATTTGAAGTTCGGCGGGTAGTGTGACGATAGCGTGTCAGCTGTCGGGACCTGACAGGAGGTCAGTGGTCCCCTAGGTCGGACTAGTTCGGGCCTGAGGCCGGACTAGTCCGCCCTTTTGCTGAAGTCAGCAGTATGGGCTTGGGACCTCTATAAATAGAGGTCCCCTGGGTTCTTTTGAACAAACTCTTGAACAAACCAGAACCCTAGCGCCGCCACAGCCAACTTGGAGCACTCCTAAGCCTCTTTCTTGCCTACTTTCCCTCTAAAACTAATTCTTGAGTGGATTAGGGTTTAGTGAGGTGGAGAAGAGGAAGAACATCGCGCTTGTGCTCCCGGTTTGATCTCTTGCACTCATTGAGTCTTTGTGAGCTGTGTGTTGAGTGTGTTTCGTGTTGTTGATCATCTTTGTGGCGTGGGAGCCTCAGATTGTGAGAAGCCCCAACGAACTTTGTAATCACCCTTGTGATTAGTGGAGAACCAAGTTAGGCCCGTGCGGTAAACTTGGTGAGGGAAGGGTTGGTGAACCCGGTCCTTTGTGGACTCCTCAACGGGGACGTAGATTCTTGTGTGGAATCGAACCTCGGGATAAAATCCTTGTGTCTCCGTGTTCTTCGCACTTTGTTCATCGAATATTCCGTTCTAGGGTTGCTAGTTTTGTTTTGTGTTTCTCTTTGCTTAATCTAGTTGAAACTTGACTCACTCTTGTGTTGATAGTTTCTAAACTTGTCATAAACATATCCTCACTTGTAGCCTCGAGAAAATCCCCTTAAAACTTGCTAGAAACACTTTTTAGGGTTCTTCACGCAGGCTGACCGGACTAGTCCGCCCCCAGACCGGACTAGCCCGCCCCCTGTGATTTAATATCGTTTTATTAAGTCATTTGCAGGTCGATTAACCTATTCACCCCCCCTCTAGGCAACTTTCACGATGGAGAATGCCAAGTCCGACCGTGTGTGGGCGAGGTAGCGAAGGCTCCCCACAAGACGCTGGTACTGTGTAGCGTCCACCTCCTCCGCCGTGCTGTCGCGACTCAACTTCAGCCTCTCCTCCATCGGAGTGAGGGCTGGATTGCAGTTTGTGAGCCCAGCTAGCTCAACAATGCGCCTGGCGTAGGCGGTCTGTCGAAGTGTGATCGCGGAGTCGGCCTGGTGCACCTCAATCCCTAGGTAGAAGGAGAGGGATCCCATGTCACTCATCTGGAAGGTGGCTTTCATCTCTTCCTTGAATGCTGCCACCTCCGCATCCTTGGTGCCGGTGATCACCAAGTCGTCGACGTAGACACCCACCAGTAGGGTGTTTCCTCCATTGCCCCGCCGGTAGATGGCCGCCTCGTGCGGGCATTGTCCGAAGCCCATCCTCTTGAGCGTGGAATCCAACTTGGCATTCCACGCCCGTGGTGCCTGCCGCAAGCCATAGAGGGCCTTGCGCAGGCGCAACACCTTGCTCTCCTTGCTAGGGTGCGCAAACTCCGACGACTGGTGTATGTAGACCTCCTCCTTCAAGCCGCCGTTGAGGAACGCCGACTTGACGTCCATGTGCTGGACACACCAGCCTTCTTGGGCAGCCAGCGCAAGAAGGAGTCGCACAGATTCCATCCGTGCCACAGGGGCAAAGGCATCGTCGAAGTCGATTTCCTCCTGATGCACGAAGCCGCGTGCCACCAAGCGAGCCTTGTGCTTGACGATGGCCCCGACTTCATCCCTCTTCAGCTTGAACACCCACTTAAGGGTGATCGCACGGTGACCGCGAGGGAGGTCAGCAAGCTCCCAAGTGCGGTTCGTCTCAACCGCATCCATCTCCGACTGCATCGCGGCACGCCATGCCGCGTGTTTCTCGGCCTCCGCGAAAGACCGAGGCTCGCCGTCGTCGCACGCAAGCTGCAACTGCGCCTCAGGATCTTGATCATCAAGGTCGTGAGGGGCCAGTACCGACACCGACTGGTCGCCAAGAATGTTCTCCATCTTGCGATACCACAACTGCTCGCCGTTGTAGCACCCGTCGAGGTGCTCCTTGTCGTGGGAGAGCGGAGTGACAAACTCCACTGGGTCGTGCGCAACACGAGCTGGCGACGAAGTGGACTCGATCGAGCGAGCGATCTGCTTGTACTTCTCCGGGATGCAACGGAAGAGCTTCTCCACAGCTCTCTCCTCGTCGTAGGTTTCGTCGCCGAACTGCTCCAACTTCTGAAACAAAGTGTTGAGACGGAGAGCAAAGTCATCGACGTCCTCACCTGGCTTAAAGGTCAGGTTCTCCCACTCCTTGCGAAGTGCCTGCAATGTGGTCTTGCGGGTGCGGTCGCTGCCGATACGTGCCGCAGCGATGGCGTCCCAAACCTCCTTAGCAGTCCGCTTCTTGGAAAGCGAGAACTGCATCTCGGGCGGGACTGCAGCAATGAGGGCATCCAGCACCGTCGATCCTCGTAGTAGTCGACGTCGCCGTACCGAACTGCTTCCCACATGTGTCGCACCTGGAGCCGTACCCTCATCACCGCGGCCCACTCGACGTAGTTGGTCTTGGTGAGGGTAGGCCACCCACCGCCGGGACCGACGTCCCTGACAATGGCCTGGACCCCGTGGTGTCCATGATACCTATCCGGAGAGGAAGAACCGCGCTGCCTGTAACGGCCGCGTTCTCCGTTGACTCCGCCGCCGCCGCCAGGAGCGCCACCGGCGCGTCCGCGCTGGTCTGGGCTGCGGCTGTCGCGCCCATGGGGACGCGCGATTGCTCGATGCACCTCTTGTGCTCGCGCCGCTCCCCTAGCCAGCCTGAGCTCATCGTCGACGCCGTCGTCGACAGAGCTGCTGGAGCTACCGATGCGTAGAGCCTCCAGCTCCGCTGCCGCTGCACGCGTTGCAGCCGCCGCTGCTTCCACTTCCGCCCTCGCTGCTGCGAGTTCCGCTACCGCCAACCTTGCCGCCAGTGCCGCCGTCGCCGCAGTCTCTGCCGCTGTTCGCTTGCGCTCCTCTGCCGCGGCGACCTCCGTCTGCCGCGCGCTCGAGGCGACCGAACGCTGAGACTGTCCGTCGGACATCGCGCACTAGTGGGGAGCTGGTGTGTGGGGAGCTGGTGTGTGGGGAAGAGGGATGAGCTGGGGCAGCTGGTGTTCCTGCTACAGTTGCGGACAGGGAGAGGCACGGGAAGGGGATGAGCAAGAGATGTTTAGGCTACATGCTAGAACGGCTCTGATACCAAGTGTTAGTAGCTGAATTTTTACTCTCATTGATGAGAGGATGACACTAGAGGGTTGGGACGATTTTCTTGTCTATTCCTCACACAATGCCATACCCTCCAAGGGGTTGGGGATACATATTTATAGCAGCTAAGGTGCTGCTGCCCTAGCTGCTCTAAGCAGTCCAAGATGCCATGCAAGATGCTGCTGTCCTAAAGATGCTAACAGCTGTCCTAGATGCTGTCCTATAGTCTAAGATGCTGTCCTCTAGTCTAAGAGGAGTACAACAAGGACCAAAGACCAAGGACTAAGGTACAACAAACTAAGGACAAGGGTACAAGGGACTAGGGGACCAAAGATCAAAGGACTACAAGACTTATTCCATCAAGGGGTATGAATCTAATAGATAAGGCAGGACATCAAGTCTGCCATTTAGATTAGGAAAGAGAGTCATATAAGTTAACAAACTATAAAAAACCAACAATTATTGGAAATAAACAACCCATTGAGTTATTCCTTTTTCCGCGCTCGTAACTCCAACAGACACATCTTCATCCCTAGGACGGAACATATCTTTACATCTCATGCAGTCAATCTCGAGATGGAACACATCTTTATATCTCGAGCACACCTCTACATAAGATGCTCATTACCACCCTTGAACAGATGATAGACCCCTAGCAGGATCCACCTTTGCCATGCTTGACAAAGCCTCTATCGTGAGGACCCGCACAATGTTGTTTTAGCGACACCTAGGCATCCAGTCGGTCGGTGGCGGACGACCGATAGCCTCACCTGGCCGCCGCCGTCGCTCGCTGCCACGACATGGACGTCGCCATCGCTGCAGCCGGCGCCGTCTTCGCCGCCTCGGGTGGAGAGATAGGAGAGGTGAGGAAGGATTAGGGTTAGCTCTAGAGAAGGAGGGTGTGTTTTATATAATTTGATCTAGAAGGACAATCGTCCGATCCGAAAACATTTCATCCAATGGTTCAATACTCGGCTCTGCCCACAGCCTCCAGCTCGTTGCTTCCGTTTTCGCCCCCGCTTGTCGCATTCCATCTTCGCCTGCCTGACCGCCCGTCGCCTGCTGCCGCCCGCCCGACACTGCCGCCGCCGCTGCCCGCCTGGCAGGATGCCCAGGCGGGTGCCTGGGCGTCCAGACACCCTTTTACAACGTTGGACCCGTGCCTAGATTTACGTTGGATTGGCCGCCCATAGGAGCATGTCCTCCTATGGGCAGCCGGATTGGATTCTAAACCTGAAGCTCTGATACTAGATGTTGGACATCTGACGCTGGTTCTCATTAACCAACAACTCCTCTATTCCTTGGCCATCTCGCCACCTTTTTTGTTGCTGTCCTGCCTAAGCCCAACTGCAGCGCCTCTCATCAGGATACCTAAACGTGAGGCCTTGGAGAGACGCTCAGATCTGGAGATTTATTTCATGTCAGCACCATTGATTAGTTCCATTAGGAAAGTTTCTGTTCCAGGGCCACAATGAGATTGGCTGCTTTAGGTTAAAAAGAAAATAAGAACTACAGATGATGGTTCACTTGCTGACTTACTGTATATTCCTAGGATCCAACATCTTGAAGCTCTCGGCAATGGTAGTTTATTTGCAGTTGGGAATGGAGTGGTTGATAAGATGAAGATGAAGGGAAATGACTTCTGATGCCACTTGCCACCATATTATTTTAGTTCAAGTGCTGAACACTGAATCTTAATGTGGCGTCAGCAGGCTTCAGCCTACTAGGACTTCATAACAGCCAAAAGTTGGGGAATTTGGGATGAAGGGGTTCCTTCCTCCAGTTAGTGTTTAAGACTAAGTGTGTGTGGGTGCCTTTTTTTGGGTGTGGGGGTAATGGTATACTTTTTTCCTTTAAACTATTTCCAAGGTCCTGATTTCTTTTATTTTTTTAGATCCACCATGCCAGCTTTTTTAGCTTGTGCAAGAAGCAAAGGGCTGTCTCGGAAGCTCTTCGGTTTTGCAGACTGATTGACAGGCCGAAAATGAGTACCTTCAATATGCTTCTCTCCGTATGTGCTCATTCACAGGATTTTGATGGTAACTACTTGACCAACTGTCGAGTCTATTGGCAGATATATGAAAATTGGGGCAGAGACTATGAATAATGACCTAATGTTTTTCCTTCTCAGGAGCACTCCAAGTTATGGTGCTCCTAAAGGATGCTGGGCTAACACCTGATTGTAAGCTTTACACCACATTGATATCAACTTGTGCAAAGTGCAGAAAAGTTGATGCCATGTTTGAGGTAACTAAATCACAAAATCGCATATAATTGATTTTCTTGAAAACTTGATGTACTTTACAACACATCATGTTATTATATCTTTTAATTTTGGACTTCTATCTAGGTCTTCCATGAGATGGTCAGTGCAGGTATAGAGCCTAATGTTAACACATACAGTGCACTGATTGATGGCTGTGCTAAAGCTGGACAAGTGGCCAAAGCATTTGGTGCATATGGGATTATGAGTTCAAAGGTTACATTGTTTCATCTGATGCGTTATTCATTTTAGATATTCAATATTTGCTACAAATGTTGCCAAAGAAGTGTCCAGCTTATAACTTTTTGTAAGCTTCTTCATATGTAACTTACTGGCTCGTACTTGCAGTAGAAGGTGAAGCCAGATCGAGTTATCTTCAATGCTTTGATCAGTGCATGTGGTGAATCTGGAGCGGTGGCTCGGGCTTTTGATGTTTTATCAGAAATGACAGCAGAATCTTCAGAATCGAAAAGATCCGGACTGATTCACCCTGATCATGTCACAGTTGGAGCACTAATGAAGACATGCATTCAGGCAGGCCAGGTATTTTTACAGATTAAAATTCTCAATGGAATTGCGAAACAGAGAACATAGTTCGTGTATCTTAAATCAAATAGCATTAATTGCTTTTTGTATAGGCTGATCGAGCTCACGAGGTGTACAAAATGCTTCATGGATATGGTATAAAGGGTACCCCAGAGGTTTACACAATTGCGTTGAGAAGCTGTAGCTTGACTGGAGATTTAGGATTTGCACTGAAGATCTATGAAGACATGAATAAGATTGGAGTAAAACCTGACGAGGTTTTATTTTTCTTAGTGGTAGCTTCAGTATACCTAATATTCTCTTCTCTTACAGCTTGTTTAATATTTCTAACTCATTCAACTTCAGATGTTTTTGAGTGCTCTAATTGATGTAACTGGCCATGCCAGAAGGGCAGATGCCGCCTTTGAAATAATGAAAGACGCAAGAGCAAAGGACTTACAAGTTGGAAACATGGCATACAGTTCGTTGATGGGTGCTTGCTGCAATGTAAGTATTTTATAAATATACAGAAAATGATATCTTGGTTCATGTGCTGCATGATATTTCTTAATGTGTATAAGTGGTTCCATTTTTTCTTGCATTGGTTTATGGCAAAAGATTCTTTTGCTCATCACTAATTTGGTGCCACTTTCAGGCCAAGGATTGGAAAAACGCACTGCATTTATACGAGGAGATTAAGTCGACTAAGTTGATTCCAACAGTTTCAATGATGAATGCTTT
Organism: Tuctoria greenei; assembly: GCA_036927565.1. NCBI lineage: Eukaryota > Viridiplantae > Streptophyta > Magnoliopsida > Poales > Poaceae > Tuctoria > Tuctoria greenei. Next base: position 162,203,372 of record JAYESD010000002.1, on the reverse strand, counting down.
AATCACTTCGCTGTGTATGTCCACTTCTAGAAGGAAAAATGACATTAAATTTATTTTCCACTGGTGTGGATTGGGTCCACAAGGACGTCCACTCGCACCAGCTGAAGGTCCAGGTGCAGGAACCCTCTAGAAGGGTTATTTAGAGAGAAATAAATCTGTTAGAGACAGAATGTAATAAGGTGGGATAGAGGGAAATAAGAGATAGAGGCAGTTGGGAAGCCCAACCATGTCAAGGGCGTCGACGCCCAAGACTGCAGCGCCCCGACTACGTAGTCCGTAGCATTGGCTGGTAGAGGCGTCGGGGTTTTCGCCGGGCGGCTCGATGATGATGAGACTGGGATTGAGTGGAGAAGAAGGGAGATTAGAATGATAATTCTTTGTTGTCTTTCACGTGTACATATGACCTCTAATATATAGGCTCGTAGCGTGCTAACAAAGGAAACAAACTTCTAACAAAAGGAAACAAACTACCTGATTCTAGCTTGCCTTGCATGCCTATCGGCAATCCCCTGATTCTAGCTTGCCTTGAATGCCTATATTTATTTCTTTATTCGCAGTCCCTGCTTTCCAAAAACCACGCCTAGTCCTTCGTCGTCGGTTGTTGCTGCGCCGGCGCTGATAATGCTGGCCCCACATGACATCTCTCCCACCTCGACGAGCAGCTCGTCCTCGAGCTGGAAACCATGGTAGCGGTCAATGAAACTGTCGGCGTCTTCCCAGGTGGCCGGCGCTGCCGTCTTGCCCTTCCAATGTACCACTAGCTGGCGAACACCCCTGGCCAAGAGAGAACTGAGAGCGTGTTCCGGTTCTAGTATGGCGGCGCCATTGTGGATCTGTGGCTGCGCTGGTGGTGCGTCCGGGGGTGTGCCCACAAATTTCTTCAAGAGGCCCACATGGAACACGTCGTGGAGGCAGGCTCGGGGAGGCAGCTCCAGCTTGTAGGCGACGTTGTTGATGACGACGGTGATGCGGTTCGGCACGTAGAAGTGCGGCTTGAGCTTCCTAGATGTCGGTACGAGAAGCGAAGAGGCGGCTCGTTGGCGCAGTTGGAGCCAGACCCACTCACCCACCTCGTATCGAACCTCTCTGTGATGCTTGTCGTAGTGGTGCTTGTAAGACGGCTCGGGCCTGCTCAAGGCGGAGACAGACGTCAGCGAGGAATTCGTCCCGTTCTACCATGTTTTTGGCGAGCGTCGCCACACTTGTTTCGTCGGGCTCATAAGAGCGGATGGAGGGTGGGTCACGACCATAGACCACCCGGAACGATGTGTCGCAGAGGGCGGACTGGTAGGCGGTGTTGTAGATGTACTCCACCAGGGTAGCCAACGCAACCATTGTCTAGGTCGATCACCGTAAAGCAGCTTAGGTACATGGTGATCACATTATTGACGGCCTCCGTCTGGCCGTCAGACTGGGGGTGGAAAGCCGACGTCATGTGTAGTTTGGCGCCGACGAGGCGCATCAACCCCCGCCAGAAGATGGAGGTTAAGACGGGGCCTGATACAAAACCATGGACTGGGGTACACCATGAAGGCGCACGATCTCGGCGAAGAAAACCTGCGCCACCGACTCCGCCGTGTATGGGTGCGCGAGGGGGATGAAGTGGCAGTACTTGCTGAATCGGTCCACCAAAGTGAGGATGGACTTCTCGCCGACACGAGGTAGCGCCTCGATGAAATCCAGTCCAATGTCCATCCAGACCGTCGTGGGCACGAGCAAGGGTAGGAGCAGGGCGACCAGATGTAGATGGTCCGGTTTGTATCGTTGGCATGTGACGCAGGTGCGTAAGTAGTCCTAGATGTTAGGAGCTGAATTTTTACTCTCATTGAAGAGAGGATGACACTTGAGAATTGGGGCAATTTTCTTGTCTATTCCTCACACAATGCCATACCCTCCAAGGGGTTGGGGATACATATTTATAGCAGCCAAGGTGCTGCTGCTCTAGCTACCCTTAAAGCAGTCCAAGATGCCATGCAAGCTGTTGTCCTAGAGATGCTAACAGCTCTCCTAAAAGCAGTCAAGATGCTGTTGTCCTAAAGATGCTAACAACTGTCCTAGATGTTGTCCTCTAGTCTAAGATGATGTCCTCTAGTCTAAGAGGAGTACAACAAGGACCAAAGACCAAAGATTAAGGTACAACAAACTAAGGACAAGGGTACAAGGGACTAGGGGACCAAAGACCAAAGGACTACAAGACTTATTCCATCACTAGACTGCTTGTCGGAGGCTGGGGGAGAAAAAATCACGGCGCAGGCGGTGCAATGTACCTTGCACGCCTTCGTGGCCGTCGTCGTGTGCTGCGGATATGAGCTCGTGGAGGAGTGGCGACGTAGGCATAATTTAGAAGTGGCCCTTGAATGCCACAAGGCCTTCGAGGATCGCCCAGATGCCAGCTCGCTGGCCTGCTGCGATCTCTTCCTTAGAGTGCCACCAGAGCCGGGTCGGTGGCATGTGCCTGACAGAGACGGTTGACGAAGTTGAAGCCGAGACAGGAGATGGCGAGGATCGCCGACTCGTCTGTGTTGCGTCAGGAGAGAGCATCGACCACCGTGTTGGTACTACTGCCCTTGTACTCCACCGTGAAGTCGAAGCCGAGGAGTTTGCCCACCCAATGATGCTGCGGTATGGTGGCAAGGCGCTGGTCGAAGGCGGAAATGGTCAGTTCGTACCAGGAAATGGCGACCTCAAAGGTACGGCCTCGAGTGGCGAATGGCGAGGATGAGGCCAATGTGCTCGAGCTTGTAAGCCGCCAGGGATCGGTGGTGCGGTGCGACAGGTCGACTGAAGAATGCCACCAGATGCTGCCCTTGAAGAAGGACGATGCCGAACCCATGCGTCGAGGCATCAGACTCAACCACAAAGGGTTGGCCGAAGTTTGTAGCGCGAGCACGGGCGCCGTGGTGACGGCGGTCTTGAGCACCTTGAATGCCGCCTCGGCCTCGGCGGACCAGGCGAATCCCTCCTTGTGGAGGTCGGAGGAGGGAGGTGAGGGGCGCGACGGTCGCGACGAACTTGCGGTAGTAGCCTACAAGGCCGAGGAAGCCTCACACCGCTCGTGCAGACCAGAGTGCTGGAGTAAGTTGTGTTCTTGTGTACTTTAGCATCTTTGCATGTTCTTGTACTTTAACATCTTTGCATGGTCTTTGTGGCCCCAATTAGGACAACCTTAAGGACACTAGGACAACATCTTAAGGACACTAGGACAACATCTTAAGGACAGCTAGGACATCACCTTAAGGACAACATATTAGGACAACATCTAAGCATCTTAGACTAGCATCTTTGTGGCATATGCTGGCTGTCTTGGCAGCTATAAATATGTAACCCCAACCCCTAGGTGGGGTATGACATTGTGTGAGAAATAAATGAGAAAAATTGTCCCAACTCCTAGTGTCATCTTCTATTTCAATGAGAGTAAGAATTCAGCTACTAACACTTGATATCAGAGACGTTCTATCCTGCAGCCTAAACATCTACTGCTCATCTCCTTCCCGCGCCTCTCTCAACCGGCAGTAGGAACACCGGTTGTTCTAGCTCATCCCTCCTCTCCTGCACAGACAAGCAACAACTTTTCCCCACACAACAACCCTCCACTAGTGTGCCATGTCCGAAGGACAGTCTCGGCGCTCAGTCGCTTCGAGCGCGGAGCAGGCCTAGGTCGCCGCGACAGAGAAGCGCGAGTGAGCGGCGACAGAGACTGCAGCGGCGACGACAAGGGCGACATGGTTGGCGGTGGCGGAACTGGCAGCAGCGAGGTCGGAAGTGGAAGTAGCAGTGGCAGCAACAGTAGAGCTGAAGGCTTTGCGCGGCAGTAGCTCTAGCGGCTCTGTGTCTGTCCACGGTGGTGCCGACAATGAGCTCAGGCTGGCGAGGGAGGCGGCATGAGCACATGAGGCGCAACGAGCAGTCGCGCACCCCCATGGGCGCGATGGCGACAACCCAAACAGGCGCGGACGCGCCGGCGGTGCTCCTGGCGGCGGCAGCTGGGTCGTCGGAGAATGCGGCCATTACAGGCGGCACGACTCTCCCTCGCCGAACAGGTACCAGGGACACCACCAGGTCCAAGCCATTGTCAGGGACGTCGGTCCCGGCGGTGGGTGGCCTACCCGCACCAAGACCGACTATGTCGAGTGGGCCGCGGTGATGAGGGTACGGCTCCAGGTGCGACATATGTGGGAAGCAGTTCGGTACGACGATCCCGACTACTACAAGGATCGATGGACGCTGGATGCCCTCGTTGCTGCAGTCTTGCCTGAGATGCAATTCTCTCTTTCCAAGAAGCGGACTGCCAGGGAGGCTTGGGACGCCATCACTGCGACACGCATCGGCAGCGACCGCGCCCGCAAGACCACACTGCATGTGCTTCACAAGGAGTGGGAGAACCTGACCTTCAAGCCAAGTGAGAACGTTGATGACTTAGCTCTCCGCCTTAACACTCTTGCAGAAGTTGGTGCAGTTCGGCGACGACACCTACAACGAGGAGAGCCGTTGAGAGGCTCTTCCGTTACATCCCTGAGAAGTACAAGCAGATTGCTCGCTCGATCGAGTCTCTGCTGAACCTCTCCACGATGTCGATTGAAGAGGCAATAGGTCGCCTCATGGTCGTCGACAACGACGAACCATAGCCTCTCTTGGGGCCTATCACCATTGGGGGAAGCTTCACCTCACTCGAGAGCAGTGGGAGGCTGGCCAGGGTGACGAGAATAAGGGGGGAGTCCTCTTCCTCGACAGGCGGCCACAAGCGTGGCAAGTCGCGCAAGGAGCCCGAAGGTGCCCAGGCCGAGGCACAAGGACGTGCCGAGGGTGGCGCCCGCGGAGACGCCCAGGGCGGCGTAGCCGGCAACCAGAAGCCGACATGAGACGACACCTGTCGCAACTGTGGCAAGATTGGTCATTGGGCCAAGGAGTGTCGACAACCACGACGTGTCTAGGCCCACATCACACATGTGGAGGAGGAGGACCACATAGCACAGGTGGAGGAGGAGCCAACTCTGCTCCTGGCACATGTAAGCATCAAGCCACCTCTAGTGGCATCGACCGCAACGACTCTCCTCCATCTTGATGAGCCCAGGGCACACACTTTCCTCGGCGATGGCTCCAGCAGTGACAAGACTGACGGGTGGTGCCTCGACACCGGTGCCACCCATCACATGACCGGTCGACGGGAGTTCTTCGCAGAGCTTGACCCCAATGTCTGAGGTTCCGTCAAGTTTGGTGACGCCTCCAGCGTGGAGATCTAGAGTGTCAGCTCTGTCATCCTCACCACCGAGTCTTGTAAGCACAGGTTGCTCGTCGGTGTCTACTACATCCCCACGTTGACAAACTATATCATTAGTCTGGGACAACTAGATGAGAACGGTTCACGCGTGGAGATAAAGGACGGAGTCATGAGAATTGGGGATTGCCGTCGTCGCCTTCTTGCCAAGGTAACCAGAGGCACCAATCGACTCTACGTCCTTTAACGTGCAGGTGGCACGACCTGTCTGCCTTGCTACTCGTCGTGACGACGAGGCATGGCAGTGACAGGAGCGCTTCAGGCACCTTCACTTCGAGGCCCTGAAGCAGCTCAGTGCCAAGGAGATGGTACAGCTCAGTGCCAAGGAGATGGTACAGGACCTACTGTGCCTTGACCACGTGGAGCAGTTTCAAGACGTATGCGTGTTGACGAAGCAGGGGCGGCTTCCCTTTCCCCAGCAGTCGAGCTTTCGAGCCAAGGAGCGACTCGAGCTCGTGCACGGGGACATGTGTGGTCTGGAGACACCGGCTACATCAGGAGGACAACACTACTTCTTGCTGCTCGTCAATGACCCTCCCACTACATGTGGGTGATGGTCCTTGGCAGCAAGGGAGAGGTTGCGAACACCATCAGGTGCACGTAGGACACTTCGGAGGCGCAGTGCAGCCGCATGCTGCGCGTGCTGCGCATTGACAACAGAGGTGAATTTACGGCGGCTAAATTCGCGTCGTACTGCATAGATGAGGGTGTTCAGCGCCACTACTCTGCGCCGTACAACTCGCATTAGAACGGCGTCGTCGAGCGGCGCAACCAGACGGTTGTGGGGATGACTCGGGCCCTTCTCAAGAAGAGGGGAATGTCAGCTGTCTTCTGAGGAGGCGGTGGTGATGGCTGTCTACATCCTCAACCGCTCGCCCACCAAGGCTCTCCACGGCAGGACGCCGTACGAGGCATGGTATGGGCTCAAGCCGGCGGTCTCTCACCTACGGGTCTTTGGCTGCCTCGCGTTCGCCAAGTAGCTTGGCCACATCGGCAAGCTCGACGACAGGAGCACTCCGGGGGTGTTCATCGACTACGCTGAGGGCTCGAAGGTCCGTCGCATTCTAGACCCGGAGACACAACTTGTGCGCACGACGCGCGATGTGGTGTTCAATGACGGGCGAGGATGGGCATGGGACAAGGCGGTGGACGACGACTCGACTCCGACGAACGATGACTTCATCGTTGAGTACGCCTACTTCAAGGGAGCTGGGGGAGTAGCCATCTCTTCTCCACCGAGCGTGTCTATCCCGGCCCCCGAGCGTCCACCTCCACCACAGCCGGCGACCCCACACACTCCAGCACCGACGGCCATCCCCCCGGGCACGTCCACTCCGTCTCCAGCTCGTGTCGAGCACGACCTGGTGGAGTTCGCTACTCCGCTCTCCCACAACGAGGAGCGCCTCGACGCGTGCCACGACGGCGAGCAGTGGTGGTATCGTAAGATGGAGAACATTCTCGGCGACCAGCCGGTGCCAGGACCGGTCCCTCACGATCTGGAGGATCCCGATCTGGAGGCGCAATTGCATCTTGCGTGCGACGACGGCGAGTCTCGGTCTTTCGCGAAGGCCGAGAAACACTTGACATGGCATGCCGCGATGCAGTCAGAGATGGACGCGGTTGAGATGAACCGCACTTGGGAGCTCGCTGACCTCCCTTGTGGTCACCGTGCGATCACCCTTAAGTGGTTGTTCAAGCCGAAGAGGGATGAAGCCGGTGACATCGTCAAGCACAAGGCTCGCTTGGTGGCACGCGGTTTCGTGCAACAGGAGGGGACCGACTTTGATGATGTCTTTGCCCCAGTGGCACGAATGGAATTCGTGCGACTCCTCCTTGGACTGGCTGCCCAAGAAGGATGGCGTGTCCAGCACATGGACGTCAAGTCGGCGTTCCTCAACGGCGATTTGAAGGAGGAGGTCTACATACACCAGCCGCCGGGGTTTGCGCTCCCTGGCAAGGAGGGCAAGGTGTTGCGCCTGCGCAAGGCCCTCTATGGCTTGCGGCAGGCACCAAGGGCATGGAATGCCAAGATGGACTCCATGCTCAAGGGGATGGGTTTCGGGCTATGCCCGAACAAGGCGGCCATCTAATGGCGGGGCAATGGAGGAAACACCCTACTGGTAGGTGTCTACGTCGACGACTTCGTGATCACCGGCACCAAGGATGCGGAGGTGGCAATGTTCAAGGAAGAGATGAAAGCCACCTTCCAGATGAGTGACTTGAGATCTCTCTCCTTCTACCTAGGGATTGAGGTGCACCAGGCCGACTCTGAATCACGTTTCGACAGATCGCCTACGCCAAGTGCATTGTTGAGCTAGCTAGGCCCACAGACTGCAACCCAGCTCTCACTTCGATGGAGGAGATGTTGAAGCTGAGCCGCGACATCATGATGGAGGAGGTGGACGCTACGCAGTACAGGCGTCTTGTGGGGAGCCTTCGCTACCTCGCCCACACACGGCCGGACTTGGCATTCTCCGTCGGTTACGTTAGTCGGTTCCTGCAGCGACCGATGGCAGATCACCAGCAGGCTGTGAAGAGGATCATCTGCCTTTTTGCCGGGACTCTTGACCACGGCCTCTACTACCCGAGGTGCCCTGGGGAACACCTTGTCGGGTACAGCGACAACGACCACGCCGACGACATCGACACTAGCAAGAGCACGAGTGGGATTCTCTTCATCTTCAGCAAATGCCTTGTTAGCTGGCAGTCGGTCAAGCAGCAAGTGGTGGCCATGTCCAGCTGCGAGGCCGAGTACATAGCAGCCTCCACCTCTTGGACTCAGACGCTCTGGCTTCTTCGACTGCTTGGTGATCTCCTCGACAGAGACATCGAAGCAGTGGAACTTAGGGTGGACAACGTGTCTGCTCTGGCCTTGGCAAAGAACTCCGTTTTCCATGAATGGAGCAAGCACATCCGGTTGAGGTTCCACTTCATCCGAGGTTGCTTGGAGGAAGGGACCATCAAGGCTAGCTACTTCAACACCAAAGCTTGCGGACCTGCTCACCAAGCCCCTTGGGAGGATCAAGTTCTTTGAGGTTTGCTACAAGATCGGGATGGTCCAACTCTTCACAAGATGACGCACAAGACTTAGGGGGAGAATGCTGGAATAAGTCTTGTTGTTATGTACTTAAGCATCTTTGCATGGTCTTATACTTTAATATTTTTGCATGGTCTTTGTGACCCCAATTCGGACATGATCTTAAGGACACTAACAACATATTAAGGACACTAGGACAACATTTTAAGGACTGCTAGGACAGCACCTTAAGGACAACATATTACGACAACATCTAAGCATCTTAGACTATCATCTTTGTGGCATATGCTTGGCTGCCTTGGCAGCTATAAATACGTAACCCCAACCCCTAGGTTGGGTATGACATTGTGTGAGAAATAAACTAGAAAAATTGTCCCAACTTCTAGTGTCACCCTCTCTTTCAATGAGAGTAAAAATTCAGATACTAACACGGGGAACCAGCCAGACCGCGACTGCTTGTACCTTGGTCGGATCTATGGCGATGCCGGAGGCGGAGATGATGTGGCCGACGTAGTCGATGGAGTCGGCGCCGAACACACACTTTGATCGCTGGACGAATAGGCGGTGCTGGTGGAGAACGTCGAGGATGGCGCGCACGTGACGAAGGTGATCAGTCCACGCGGTGCTGTAGATGAGGATGTCATCGAAGAAGAAGAAGAGGAGAAACCGACGGAGGAATGACTGCAGGATATCGTTCATAAGCGCCTGGAATGTTGTCGGGGCGTTGCACAACTCGAATGGCATGACCAGGAACTCGTAGAGGCTGTCGTGTGTGTGGAATGCTGTTTTGGCAATGTCCTCGACGCACATCTGGACTTGATGGTAGCATGAGCGGAGATCCAGCTTGGAGAAGAAGCGGGCGCCGTGGAGCTTGTCGACCACAGGAATCGGTACGTGTCCTTCACAGTGATGGCGTTTAGGGCGCGATAGTCGACGCAGAAACGCCAGGTGCCATCCGCCTTCCGCATAAGCAACACAGGGGAGGAAAACGCAGAAGAGCTCCTGCGGGTGATGCCGTGCTCCAGCATGGCGACACACTGGCGTCCCAACTCGTCCTTGTGCGCGGCAGGATATCGATACGGGCGGACTGCCACTGGTGCTGCCCCTGGTACTAGAGTGATGCCGTGGTCGCGAGAGCGTGGCGGTGGCAGGCACTTGCGCTCGGTGAAGACCGTGGCGAACGCGTCGGGGAGGGCGTTCAGGAGATCTTCGCCGGTGCACGTCCGAATTGTTGCGCTGGGCGGACCTGCCTGACCGCGCCAACACACCTGGTGATCGCCGCGCCGGAAGGACATTGTGAGAGCACATAAGTTCTAGAGGATGGGTCCCAGAGATGCAAGCCACTGTGTTCCCATGACCACGTCATAACCGGCAAGGGGCAAGGCGTAGAAGTCCGCGGAGAATGCCTCGTCGTTGACGGAGAAAGTCGCGCCACGTTACACGCCCGGGTACGGTGTGCGGTCGCCGTTTGCTATCGTAACCTGCAGTTTGCCTCTGGGTCGAAGCTTGAGCGAGGTGGGGGAGGCCGCCTCCTCGGCGACTAAGTTGTGGGTGGAGCCCGAATCGAGTAGGGCGAGGAGGGAGATGCCGTCGATGTGGATGCACACTTGCATCGTCCCGCTGGTGCGGATGCCGGTGATCGCTTGGACCGAGATGTGCGGCTCGTCAGAAGCCGACTCATCTGCCTCGGAGTCCCCTTCTCGTCTTTGAGCGCCAAGTCGAGGAGGAAGATACGTTGACAAACACGTTGCCAACACAGTCGTGGCCGCGTCCGAACTTCTCGTTGCAATTGAAGCAGAGACCCCCAGACGGCGTCGCTCCTCCATCTCTGCCTGGGACAGGCGCTTGACCTGTCGCCTCTCTACTGTGACATGTGTCTGCTGGGGAGCAGCCTGCGGACTGGGTGCAGGAAGTGCGAGTCGCGACGAGGGCGTCGGTAGGAGACCCTGCTGGTGCGGAAGATGAGGCTATGGCGCGGAGGCCTCCTCGCACTGATCGCGCAGCTCCAGCTTGCGTGCGAAACTCATGGCGACGGCGAGAGACTGCGGGTTGTGGATCTCGACGTCGAGGCTGAGGGGTGGCTGCAAAACGGCGGTAAGGAGCTGCACTTTCTGGGCCTCCGTAAGTGCGTCAGCGCGGGGAAGCAGGGCCTCAAATCGGTCGTGGTACTCGACGACTGAGCCCGTGCGTCTGCGTGCCACGAGTTCGTCGAGCGGCCTGGAGCGCAAGGGCGGCCCAAAACGGTTGTTGAGCAGCTCGGTGGAGCGTTTCCACGATGGCGTGCCTTCGTTGCACTGAAGTTGCATGAACCATTGCTGGGCACCGACATCCAGGTCGTACGATGCCATCCATACCTGTTCCTCTTCCACGATGCGTTGTTGGTGAAAGGACTCACACGGATTGACGAACGCGAGTGGATCGGATTTCCCATCAAACTTGGGAAAATCCAGATTCTGGAAACGTGGCAGACGATCGTTGTGGTGCTCGCCGTCGTCGACGTAGACACCCACCAGTAGGGTGTTTCCTCCATTACTCCGTCGGTAGATGGCCGCCTCCTGCAGGCATTGCCCGAAGCGAAGTCCATCCTCTTGAGCGTGTAATCCAACTTGGCATTCCATGCCCGTGGTGCCTGTCGAAAGCCATAGAGGGCCTTGCGCAGGCACAAGACCTCGCCCTCCTTGCCAGGGAGCGCAAACCCCGACGGCTAGTGTACGTAGACCTCCTCGTTCAAGTCTTCGTTGAGAAACGCTGACTTGACGTCCATGTGCTAGACACACCAGCCTTCTTGGGCAGCCAACGCAAGGAGACGCACAGATTCCATCCGTTCCACAGGGGCAAAGGCACCGTCGAAGTCGATCCCTCATGCTGCATGAAACCGTGTGCCACCAAGCGAGCCTTGTGCTTGACGATGGCGCCGACTTCATCCCTCTTCAGCTTGAACACCCACTTAAGGGTTATCGCACGGTGACTGCGAGGGAGGTCAACAAGCTTCCAAGTGCGGTTCGTCTCAACCGCGTCCATCTCCGGCTGCATCGCGGCATGCCATGCCACATGTTTCTCGGCCTCCGCGAAAGACCGAGGCTCGCCGTCGTCGCACGCAAGGTGCAACTGCACCTCCAGATCTTGATCATCCAGATCGTGAGGGATCAGTCCCGGCACCGGCTGGTCGCCGAGAATGTTCTCCATCTTGCGATACAACAATTGCTCGCCGTCATAGCACACGTCGAGGTGCTCCTCGTCGTGGGAGAGTGGAGTAACAAACTCCACTGGGTCGTGCTCGATACGAGCTGGCGACGGAGTGGACGTGCCCGGAGGGTTGGTCTGTTGGTTGACCCTGGCTGGCCCCTGGTGCGACAGCCTGGCAGTAGAGTCTGAATAAGACTCTACTGGATCAGGGGTGCGCAGCAGGGAAAAAGGGCACGGTTGCACCTCCCTGGAGTCAGAATATGACTCAGCAGAGAGGTCACCAGCCACCTAGTAGATAGAGTCCAGGTGCAGCAACACTTATTAAGAGTCCAGGAGTCTTTTATTTCCTTTTAGATAAAAGTCTAAATCTTGTAGGAGTATAGTATTATTAGGTTTGGACTCTGTAACAGGACCTTATATAAAGAAGGCCTGCCCCCTTGTATGGCTGTATCCCATCAGTTGAATAAACAAAGTTTATCACCTCCAAAAGGCTCCTGCGACAACCTCTCCCTCTCTGTTCCTCCTTGTGCTGCTATTGTGCTGTTACAGGGAGCACCTTACCTGGTCCTGTTAAAGCTCTGTGCGCTACAGCAGCTTAACAGCAACCAGACAGGCTGGTCTGTTGCTACAGCGCGTGAATAGCAATCAGATCAATCTCCTACCTCTGCTGCACCGCATAGCCTACTCCTCCCTTCTCTATTCACACACCAGGAGGCTACGGTAGTTTGATCTGCCACAGATCAAACGCCTAGGTGCTTCTACACACAAGAACAGGGGAAGAACAAAAGGTGTTGATCACCTGTACAGTTCTGTTTCCAACCAGAACAGATCTGACCAGAGGTGTTTAGACACCAGATTTCTAACAATCGTGTTATCAGAGCCAGATTTGACCTTGGGTTAAATTCAGCAACATGTCGACGAAATCGAAAACCCCTCCAAGCAGCGGCAGCGTCACCGGCGGCAAGATCATTACGACAACTCATCCGGCGGTTCGTGAGGTGAACACGGGAACCGAGTTCCCAATACTCACCAAGACCAACTACGCGGAGTGGGCTGTCATGATGAAGATCAAGCTGCGAGCGCGACTGCTTTGTGAGGCGGTGGAGAAAGGCAATGCAATCGAGCAGGAGGACATGATGGCGTTGGACATCCTCGTCAGCGATGTACCGCCGGAGATGATCACGACGATCGGGGAGAAGAAGACGGCGAAGGAGGCATGGGAGACGATCGCCCTCATGCACGTCGGTGCAGACCGTGTGAAGAAGACGACGGCGCAACAACTCCGGCGTGAGTTCGAGACCGCCGCCTTCAAGCATGGCGAGGGGATCGAGGACTTCTCCCCCCGACTGAGCGGCATGGTGTCGCGCCTTGCCTCACTCGGGGAGCCGCTGGAGGAGTCGGTGGTCGTGCAGAAGCTCTTGCGAAGCGTTCCAGAACGCTTCCAACGGATCGTGGTGGCGATCACGACTTTGTTGGACGTGTCGACCCTCACATTGTCGGATGTGACGGGACGACTCAGGGCTGCCGAAAACGCCTTCGACACGACACAACGAAGTGGAGGAGTTCATGACGGCCAGCTGCACCTCACACGGGAGGAGTGGGAGAAGCAGGTGGAGGAGGAGCGAGCTGCCGAGTCTTCAAAGAAGGGCGGCCGCAAAGGCCCGCCAAAGAAGAACAAGAAGGGTTCCGAGAAGGATATTCCGCGGGACCAGTGCAGGAAGTGCAGGAAGAAGGGTCATTGGGCCAAAGAGTGTCGGTCGAAGTTAGAGCAAGAGGAGCTGCAACAGCAGGATCTTATGGCTGAGGCAGAAGAGGAGGGCGTCTTGTTCATGACAAGGACGACCTCAATACAGGTGGAGCCACCTGTACAGGAGCATCCCACGTGCCCACTGGAGATAGTGGAGGGATGCGTCTTCGCGCATCATGACAACAACGACGACTCCGAGGGCGACGCATGGTACCTCGACACGGGCGTGACCAACCACATGACTGGCTCGCGCGCCTTCTTCTCCGAGCTTGATGAGAACGTTGTCGGGACGATCAAGTTCAGCGACAACTCAATCGTGCAGATCCATGGGAAGGGTACGATCATCTTTGCCACCAAGACGGGTGAGCATAGGAGGCTCACGGGCGTCTACTACATCCCGCGCCTCACCACCAACGTCATCAGCATCAGCCAACTGGATGAGGATGGCTACCACATCATAGTATATGGAGGAGTGATGCAGATATGGGATGAGGAGAATCGTCTTCTCACACGAGTGCAACGCGACGACAACAAGTTGTACTCCGTCAAGCTCAAATAGGCGCGGACGCGCCGGCGGTGCTCCTGGCGGCGGCGGTTGGGTCGTCGGAGAATGCGGCCATAACAGGCGGCACGACTCTCCCTCGCCGAACAGGTACCAGGGACACCACCAGGTCCAAGCCATTGTCAGGGACGTCGGTCCCGGCGGTGGGTGGCCTACCCGCACCAAGACCGACTATGTCGAGTGGGCCGCGGTGATGAGGGTACGGCTCCAGGTGCGACATATGTGGGAAGCAGTTCGGTACGACGACCCCGACGACTACAAGGATCGATGGATGTTGGATGCCCTCGTTGCTGCAGTCTTGCCTGAGATGCAATTCTCTCTTTCCAAGAAGCGGACTGCCAGGGAGGCTTGAGACGCCATCGCTACGACACGCATCGGCAGCGACCGCGCCCGCAAGACCACGCTGCATGTGCTTCACAAGGAGTGGGAGAACCTAGCCTTCAAGCCAAGTGAGAACGTTGATGACTTAGCTCTCCGTCCCAACACTCTTGCAGAAGTTGGTGCAGTTCGGCGACGACACCTACGACGAGGAGAGCCGTTGAGAGGCTCTTCCGTTACATCCCCGAGAAGTACAAGCAGATCGCTCGCTCGATCGAGTCTCCGTTGAACCTCTCCACGATGTCGATTGAAGAGGCGATAGGTCGCCTCATGGTCGTCGACAGCAACGAACCGTAGCCTCTCTTGGGGCCTATCACCATTGGGGGAAGCTTCACCTCACTTGAGAGTAGCGGGAGGCTGGCCAGGGTGACGGGAAGAAGGGGGAGTCCTCTTCCTCGACAGGCGGCCACAAGCGTGGCAAGTCGCGCAAGGAGCCCGGAGGTGCCGAGGCCGGGGCACAAGGACGTGTCGAGGGTGGCGCCCGCAGAGACGCCCAAGGCGGCGTAGCCGACAACCAGAAGCCGACATGAGACGACAACTGTCGCAACTGTGACAAGCTTGGTCATTGGGCCAAGGAGTGTCGACAGCCACGACGTGGCTAGGCCCACATCACACATGTGGAGGAGGAGGACCACGTAGCTCAGGTGGAGGAGGAGCCAACTCTGCTCCTGGCACATGGAAGCATCAAGCCACCTCTAGTGGCATCGACCGCAACGACTCTCCTCCATCTTGATGAGCCAGAGCACACGCTTTCCTCGGCGATGGCTCCAGCAGTGACAAGACTGACGGGTGGTGCCTCGACACTGGCGCCACCCATCACATGACCGGTCAACGGGAGTTCTTCGCAGAGCTTGACCCCAATGTCTGAGGTTCCGTCAAGTTTGGTGACGCCTCCAGCGTGGAGATCTAGAGTGTCGGCTCTGTCATCCTCACCACCGAGTCTTGTGAGCACAGGCTGCTCGTCGGAGTCTACTACATCCCCGCGTTGAGAAACTCTATCATCAGTCTGGGACAACTAGATGAGAACGATCCACGCGTGGAGATTAAGGACGGAGTCATGAGAATTGGGGATTGCCGTCGTCGCCTTCTTGCCAAGGTAACCAGAGGCACCAATCGACTCTACGTCCTTTAACGTGCAGGTGGCACGACCTGTCTGCCTTGCTACTCGTCGTGACGACGAGGCATGGCAGTGACAGGAGCGCTTCAGGCACCTTCACTTCGAGGCCCTGAAGCAGCTCAGTGCCAAGGAGATGGTACAACTCAGTGCCAAGGAGATGGTACAGGACCTACCGTGCCTTGACCACGTGGAGCAGATTCAAGACGTATGCGTGTTGACGAAGCAGAGGCGGCTTCCCTTTCCCCAGCAGTCGAGCTTTCGAGCCAAGGAGCGACTTGAGCTCGTGCACGGGGACATGTGTGGTCTGGAGACACCGACTACATCAGGAGGACAACACTACTTCTTGCTGCTCGTCAATGACCCTCCCACTGCATGTGGGTGATGGTCCTTGGCAGCAAGGGAGAGGCTGCGAACACCATCAGGTGCACGTAGGACACTTCAGAGGCGCAGTGCAGCCGCATGCTGCGCGTGCTGCGCATTGACAACAGAGGTGAATTTACGGCGGCTAAATTCGCGTCGTACTGCATAGATGAGGGTGTTCAGCGCAACTACTCTGCGCCGTACAACTCGCATTAGAACGGCGTCGTCGAGCGGCGCAACCAGACGGTTGTGGGGATGACTCGGGCCCTTCTCAAGAAGAGGGGAATGCCAGCTGTCTTCTGAGGAGGCGGTGGTGATGGCTGTCTACATCCTCAACCGCTCGCCCACCAAGGCTCTCCACGACAGGACGCCGTACGAGACATGGTATGGGCTCAAGCCGGCGGTCTCTCACTTACGGGTCTTTGGCTGCCTCGCGTTCGCCAAGTAGCTTGGCCACATCGGCAAGCTCGACGACAGGAGCACTCCGGGGGTGTTCATCGACTACGCTGAGGGCTCGAAGGTCCGTCGCATTCTAGGCCCGGAGACACAACTTGTGCGCACGACGCACGATGTGGTGTTCAATGACGGGCGAGGATGGGCATGGGACAAGGCGGTGGACGACGACTCGACTCCGACGAACGATGACTTCATCGTTGAGTACGCCTACTTCAAGGGAGTTGGGGGAGTAGCCATCTCTTCTCCACCGAGCGTGTCTATCCCGGCCCCCGAGCGTCCACCTCCACCACAGCCGGCGACCCCACACACTCCAGCACCGACGGCCATCCCTCCGGGCACGTCCACTCCGTCTCCAGCTCGTGTCGAGCACGACCTGGTGGAGTTCGCTACTCCGCTCTCCCACAACGAGGAGCGCCTCGACGCGTGCCACGACGGCGAGCAGTGGTGGTATCGTAAGATGGAGAACATTCTCGGCTACCAGCCAGTGCCAGGACCGGTCCCTCACGATCTGGAGGATCCCGATCTTGAGGCGCAATTGCATCTTGCGTGCGACGACGGCGAGTCTCGGTCTTTCGCGAAGGCCGAGAAACACTTGACATGGCATGCCGCGATGCAGTCAGAGATGGACGCGGTTGAGATGAACCGCACTTGGGAGCTCGCTGACCTCCCTCGTGGTCACCGTGCGATCACCCTTAAGTGGTTGTTCAAGCCGAAGAGGGATGAAGCCGGTGACATGGTCAAGCACAAGGCTCGCTTGGTGGCACGCGGTTTCGTGCAACAGGAGGGGACCGACTTCGATGATGTCTTTGCCCCAGTGGCACGAATGGAATTCGTGCGACTCCTCCTTGGACTGGCTGCCCAAGAAGGATGGCGTGTCCAGCACATGGACGTCAAGTCGGTGTTCCACAACGGCGATTTGAAGGAGGAGGTCTACGTACACCAGCCGCCGAGGTTTGCGCTCCCTGGCAAGGAGGGCAAGGTGTTGCGCCTGCGCAAGGCCCTCTATGGCTTGCGGCAGGCACCAAGGGCATGGAATGCCAAGATGGACTCCATGCTCAAGGGGATGGGTTTCAGGCTATGCCCGAACAAGGCGGCCATCTAATGGCGGGGCAATGGAGGAAACACCCTACTGGTAGGTGTCTACGTCGACGACTTCGTGATCACCGGCACCAAGGATGCGGAGGTGGCAATGTTCAAGGAAGAGATGAAAGCCACCTTCCAGATGAGTGACTTGAGATCTCTCTCCTTCTACCTCGGGATTCAGGTGCACCAGGCCGACTCTGAATCACGCTTCGACAGATCGCCTACGCCAAGTCCATTGTTGAGCTAGCTGGGCCCATAGACTGCAACCCAGCTCTCACTTCGATGGAGGAGATGTTGAAGCTGAGCCGCGACATCATGACGGAGGAGGTGGACGCTACGCAGTACAGGCGTCTTGTGGGGAGCCTTCGCTACCTCGCCCACACACGGCCGGACTTGGCATTCTCCGTCGGTTACGTTAGTCGGTTCCTGCAGCGACCGATGGCAGATCACCAACAGGCTGTCAAGAGGATCATCTGCCTTTTTGCCGGGACTCTCGACCACGGCCTCTACTACCCGAGGTGCCCTGGGGAACACTTTGTCGGGTACAGTGACAACGACCACGCCGACGACATCGACACTAGCAAGAGCACGAGGGGGATTCTCTTCATCTTCAGCAATTGCCTTGTTAGCTGGCAGTCAGTAGCAGGTGGTGGCCATGTCCAACTGCAAGGCCGAGTACATAGCGGCCTCCACCTCTTGGACTCAGGCGCTCTGGCTTCTTCGACTGCTTGGTGATCTCGAGAGAGAGACATCGAAGCAGTGGAACTTAGGGTGGACAACGTGTCCGCTCTGGCCTTGGCAAAGAACTCCATTGTAAGGACCGAATGCCCAAGAGGGGGGGTGAATTGGGCTTTCTTCGAAAAATTCTAAGCAATGAAACTTAATTTCTAAAGCCCGATTCCCTACGCAACTATCTATGCATTCTAGTAGATAGAAACTTCGCGGAATATAAAATGTATAAAAGTAAGGGAAGGAGAAGGATGCAAACTCCCGAGGAGACAAGGATTTATCCCGTGGTTCGGCAAGATCGTCAAGATCTTCCTACATCCACGTTGTGGCACCCACCAAAGGGTTTTGCCACACCCAAGTCACCAAGACGAGGGATCTTCACTATTCCTCTCCGTTCGCCTCCTTTGGCAAGGTGGAGCTCAAGCCTTGTACAACTTCGACCTTCCGGGCTTCCACAAACGCCTTGGCAAGCTCCGGAAGTCTCCTCACGATTACAAACATCAAGGGCACTCCCTTGAGACTCTCACACTATCCTAAAGAGTCCACTCACCCAGAATGGTGGCACACAAGCTCTCTCTCTAGCTAGTTCTAGCCTAAACCTTGGTATAGAGATGATCGAAATGGTGTGGAAGTGATTGCTCTTGGTCTTGAACACTTGTGGATGTGTTGATGGTGTCTGGTGATCAAGACTTAACGAAATGACAGGGTTAGGGGGTATTTATAGCCAACCTTCCCGAAATAGCCGTTGGAAAAGTAGGCTGACAGAACTTACTGTGAACACCGGATGATCCGATGTCTCCCCTTTAGTTATCATCGGTCTAATTACTTTGGCTGACGTCATTGTGTCAGATATGACCGTTGTTAGACCGATGTTGCTCCTGTCTTCTCATCGGATGATCCGGTGGCTCTTCCTCCAGAATTTGCTTAATCTTGATGCTTACTGGAGTGATTGACCGATGTGTGTAAGTCTGTACATCGGATGATCCGGTGCTACACTTGGTCCAATGGTATTGCAAACTGTACTGATGGACCGATGTCACTGAGCCATTCACATCGGATGATCCGGTGAGTACATTGTTCTGAGGTCTTCTTCTTCAGTTGAACCAACTCGACCGATGTGTACATTTCTGAAATCATCGGTTGATCCGATGAGTTGATTTTGTTTGCTTTGAGAATCTTTTGTGTCTTGCTCAGATGACCTCTTAGACATTTGTTTCATAAGCCTCTCTGATGATCTTCAAGCATTGTATGTTGTCAACTTATGGTTGAGTGACTTAGACATAAGAGCTTTCACTTCTTGTCTTTATCTCATTGATTTGATCTCAAAAGTTGATTGTATATGGGTCTCCAATGACATTCATTTTATTTTATTGAGTGATTATGGGGACCTTGCATTCACAAATTCATTAGTAAAGTTCAATGGTTGTCATTAATCACCGAAACCATACTTCATGGGGGGCCTAGATGCTTTCATCCGTTTTCCATGAACGGAGCAAGCACATCCGGTTGAGGTTCCACTTCATCCGAGGTTGCTTGGAGGAAGGGACCATCAAGGCTAGCTACTTCAACACCAAAGCTTGCGGACCTGCTCACCAAGCCCCTTGGGAGGATCAAGTTCTTTGAGGTTTGCTACAAGATCGGGATGGTCCAACTCTTCACAAGATGACGCACAAGACTTACGGGGAGAATGCTGGAATAAGTCTTGTTGTTATGTACTTAAGCATCTTTGCGTGATCTTATACTTTAACATTTTTGCATGGTCTTTGTGACCCCAATTCGGACATCATCTTAAGGACACTAACAGCATATTAAGGACACTAGGACAACATTTTAAGGACTGCTAGGACAGCACCTTAAGGACAACATATTACGACAACATCTAAGCATCTTAGACTATCATCTTTGTGGCATATGCTTGGCTGCCTTGGCAACTATAAATATGTAACCCCAACCCCTAGGTTGGGTATGACATTGTGTGAGAAATAAATTAGAAAAATTGTCCCAACTTCTAGTGTCACCCTCTTTTTCAATGAGCGTAAGAATTCAGATACTAACACGGGGAACCAGCCAGACCGCGACTGCCTGTACCTTGGCCGGATCTATGGCGATCCCGAAGGCGGAGATGATGTGGCCGACATAGGCGATGGAGTCGGCGCCGAACACGCACTTTGATCGCTGGACGAATAGGCGGTGCTGGTGGAGAACGTCGAGGATGGCGCGCACGTGACGGAGGTGATCAGTCCACATGGTGCTGTAGATGAGGATGTCATCGAAGAAGAAGAGGAGAAACCGACAGAGGAACGACTGCAGGATGTCGTTCATAAGCGTCTGGAATGTTGCTGGGGCGTTGCACAACTCGAATGGCATGACCAGGAACTCGTAGAGGCTGTTGTGTGTGTGGAATGTTGTTTCGGCAATGTCCTCGACGCACATCTGGACTTGATGGTAGTCGGAGTGGAGATCCAGCTTGGAGAAGAAGCGGGCACCGTGGAGCTTGTCAACCACAGGAATCGGTACGTGTCCTTGACAGTGATGATGTTTAGGGCGCGATAGTCTACGCAGAAATGCCAGGTGCCATCCGCCTTCCGCATAAGCAACACAGGGGAGGAAAACGCAAAAGAGCTCATGCGGATGATGCCCTGCTCCAACATGGCAGCACACTGGCGTCCCAACTCGTCCTTGTGCGCGGCAGGATATTGGTACGGGCGGACTGCCACTGGTGCTGCCCCTGGTAGTAGAGTGATGCTGTGGTTGCGAGAGCTTGGCGGTGGCAGGCCCTTGCGCTCGGTGAAGACCGCGGCGAACGCGTCGGGGAGGGCGTTCAAGAGATCTTCGCCAGTGCACGTCCGAATTGTTGCGCTGGGCGGACCTGCCTGACCGCACCAACACACCTGGTGATCGCCGCGCCGGAAGGACATTGTGAGAGCACCGAAGTTCTAGAGGATGGGTCCCAGAGACGCAAGCCACTGTGTTCCCTTGACCACGTCGTAACCGGGAAGGGGCAAGGCGTAGAAGTCCGCGGAGAATGCCTTGTCGTTGACGGAGAAAGTCGCGCCACGTTACACGCCCGGGTACGGTGCACGGTCGCCGTTTGCTATCGTAACCTGCAGTTTGCCTGCGGGTCGAAGCTTGAGCGAGGTGCGGGAGGCCGCCATCTCGGCGACTAAGTTGTGGGTGGAGCCGGAATCGAGTAGGGCGAGGAGGGAGATGCCGCCGATGTGGATGCACACTTGCATCGTCTCGCTGGTGTGGATGCTGGTGATCGCTTGGACCGAGATGTGCGGCTCGTCAGAAGCCGGCTCATCTGCCTCGGAGTCCCCTTCATCGTCTTTGAGCGCCAAGTCGAGGAGGAAGATACGTTGGCAAACACGTTGCCAACACAGTTGTGGCCGCGTCCGAACTTCTCGTTGCAATTGAAGCAGAGACCCAGACGGCGTCGCTCCTCCATCTCTGCCTGGGACAGGCGCTTGACCTGTCGCCTCTCTACTGTGACATGTGTCTGCTGGGGAGCAGCCTGCGGACTGGGCGCAGGAAGTGTGAGTCGCGACGAGGGCGTCGGTAGGACACCCCGCTGGTGCGAAAGATGAGGCTATGGCGCGAAGGCCTCCTCGCACTGATCGCGCAGCTCCAGTTTGCGTGCGAAACTCATGGCGACGGCGAGGGACTGCGGGTTGTGGATCTCGACGTCGAGGCTGAGGGGTGGCTGCAAAACGGCGGTGAGGAGCTGCACTTTCTGGGCCTCCGTAAGTGCGCCAGCGCGGGGAAGCAGGGCCTCAAACCGATCCTGGTACTCGACGACTGAGCCCGTGCGTCTGCGTGCCACGAGTTCGTTGAGCGGCTTGGAGCGCAAGGGCGGCCCAAAACGGGTGTTGAGCAGCTCGGTGAAGCGTTTCCACGATGGCGTGCCTTCGTCGCACTGAAGCTGCATGAACCATAGCTGGGCACCGACATCCAGGTCGTACGATGCCATCCATACCTGTTCCTCTTTCACGATGCGTTGTTGGTGAAAGTAGGACTCACACGGATTGATGAACGCGAGTGGATCGGATTTCCCATCAAACTTGGGAAAATCCAGATTCTGGAAACGTGGCGGACGATCGTTGTGTTGCTCGCCGTCGTCGACGTAGACAACCACCAGTAGGGTGCTTCCTCCATTACCCCGTCGGTAGATGGCCGCCTCGTGTGGGCATTGCCCGAAGCGAAGCCCATCCTCTTGAGCGTGGAATCCAACTTGGCATTCCATGCCCGTGGTGCCTGTCAAAAGGCATAGAGGGCCTTGCGCAGGCACAAGACCTTGCCCTCCTTGCCAGGGAGCGCAAACCTCGACGACTGGTGTACGTAGACCTCCTCCTTCAAGTCGTCGTTGAGAAACGCCGACTTGACGTCCATGTGCTGGACAAACCCAGCCTTCTTGGGCAGCCAACGCAAGGAGACGCACAGATTCCATCCGTTCCACGGGGGCAAAGGCACCGTCGAAGTCGATCCCTCCTGCTGCATGAAACTGCGTGCCACCAAGCGAGCCTTGTGCTTGACGATGGCGCCGACTTCATCCCTCTTCAGCTTGAACACCCACTTAAGGGTTATCGCACGGTGACCGCGAGGGAGGTCAACAAGCTGCCAAGTGCGGTTCGTCTCAACCGCGTCCATCTCCGACTGCATCGCGGCATGCCATGCCACGTGTTTCTTGGCCTCCGCGAAAGACCGAGGCTCGCCGTCGTTGCACGCAAGGTGCAACTACACCTCCAGATCTTGATCATCCAGATCGTGAGGGATCAGTCCCGGCACCGGCTGGTCGCTGAGAACGTTCTCCATCATGCGATACAACAATTGTTCGCCGTCGTAGCACACGTCGAGGTGCTCCTTGTCGTAGGAGAGTGGAGTAACAAACTCCACTGGGTCGTGCTCGATACGAGTTGGCGACGGAGTGGACGTGCCCGGAGGGTTGGTCTGTTGGTTGACCCTGGCTGGCCCCTGGTGCGACAGCCTGGCAGTAGAGTCTGAATAAGACTCTGCTAGATCAGGGGTGCGCAACAGGGAAAAAGGGTACGGTTGCACCTCCCTGAAGTCAGAATATGACTCAGCAGAGAGGTCACCAGCCATCTAGTAGATAGAGTCCAGGTGCAGCAGCACTTATTAAGAGTCCAGGAGTCTTTTATTTCCTTTTAGATATAAGTCTAAATCTTGTAGGAGTCTAGTATTATTAGGTTTGGACTCTGTAACAGGACCTTATATAAAGAAGGCCTGCCCCCCTGTACGGCTGTATCCCATCAGTTGAATAAACAAAGTTTATCACCTCCAAAAGGCTCCTGCGACAACCTCTCCCTCTCTGTTCCTCCTTGTGCTGCTATTGTGCTGTTACAGGGAGCACCTTACCTGGTCCTGTTAAAGCTCTGTGCGCTACAACAGCTTAACAGCAACCAGACAGGCTGGTCTGTTGCTACAGCGCGTGAATAGCAATCAAATCAATCTCCTACCTCTGCTGCACCGCATAGCCTACTCCTCCCTTCTCTGTTCACACACCAACACACCAGGAGGCTACAATAGTTTGATATGCCACAAATCAAATGCCTAGGTGCTTCTACACACAAGAACAGGGGAAGAACAAAAGGTGTTGATAACCTGTACAATTCTGTTTCCAACGCGTGGAGCCGCTGGAGGAGTCGGTGGTCGTGCAGAAGCTCTTACGAAGCATTCCAGAACGCTTCCAACAGATCGTGGTGGCGATCACGACTTTGTTGGACGTGTCGACCCTCACATTGTCGGATGTGACGGGATGGCCCAGGGCTGCCGAAAACGCCTTCGACACGACACAACAAAGTGGAGGAGTTCATGACGGCCAGCTGCACCTCACACGGGAGGAGTGGGAGAAGCAGGTGGAGGAGGAGTGAGCTGCCGAGTCTTCAAAGAAGGGCGGCCGCAAAGGCACGCCAAAGAAGAACAAGAAAGGTTCCGAGAAGGATATTCCGTGGGACCAGTGCAAGAAGTGCGGGAAGAAGGGTCATTGGGCCAAGGAGTGTCGGTCGAAGTCAGAGCAAGAGGAGCCGCAACAGCAGGATCTTATGGCTGAGGCAGAAGAGGAGGGCATCTTGTTCATGACAAGAACGACCTCAATACAGGTGGAGCCACCTGTACAGGAGCGTCCCACGTGCCCACTGGAGATAGTGGAGGGACGCGTCTTCGCGCATCACGACAACGACGACGACTCCGAGGGCGACACATGGTACCTCGACACGGGCGCGACCAACCACATGACTGGCTCGTGCGCCTTCTTCTCCGAGCCTGATGAGAATGTCGTCGGGACGATCAAGTTCGGCGACAACTCGATCGTGCGGATCCAGGGGAAGGGTACGATCATCTTTGCCACCAAGACGGGTGAGCACAGGAGGCTCACGGGCGTCTACTACATCCCGCGTCTCACAACCAACTTCATCAGTATCAGCCAACTGGATGAGGATGGCTACCACATCACAGTATATGGAGGAGTGATGCAGATATGGGACGAGGAGAATCGTCTTCTCACACGAGTGCAACGCGACGACAACAAGTTGTACTCCGTCAAGCTCAACATCATGCATCCGGTTTGCCTGACCACACAAACAAAAGAAGACTTCAGCACGTTCTACATTGGCGCCACAGGTCCAGCAACCGCTGGACCAACTGTTCCAGGCCCTGGAACGGACCTACAAGGGCCAATAGGCCTTACACAGGGCTCCGCAGGTGCTGGAACGGCTCTGCATGGGGCAGGAGGCCCTGTACAGGGCGCTAGAGTTGTTGCGAGACGTGCTGCAGCAGCTGGGAGGAGCGTTAAAGGTATTGGGAGTCCTAACCAGCACCCTAGGGGTGCTGGACAACACCCAACATTGGCAGCACAGGGCTTCGGAGGCCCTGAACGTGCTGCTGTCCCTACGAGGGAGCATGAGGTTGAAGACTGGAGCTCCCAGAAGACTTCTGAGTGTCCTCCAAAATCTATCCAATTGGTCACGCCGTCGACAAACATCGACAGCTACGTCGACGCCTACCACGATGGGGATGCATCTGTCACCTCTCTTGGGCACACAACACGAAGCCTGGGGGAAGGTGAGCTTAAGTTCATCACCACGGAGGAGCCTATGTCGTTCATGGCGGTCAAGTCCATTGAAGAGGATGGGATGTGGCACGGAAGAGTGGTGAAGCTTGAAGAACTGTTGGTGGCCAAAGGTGATGGCTATCAAGGTGGAGATGGACATCCTGACCAAAGTGCTTGGAAGATGGAAGTTCGTCGAGATGGGACGGATTGGGATCCTGGACTACACGTACGCCAACCTCGGGGTCAGGAGGAGAATGTTGGTTGACCCTGGCTGGCGCCTGGTGCGACAGCCTGGCAGTAGAGTCTGAATAGGACTCTGCTGGATCAGGGGTGCGCAGCAGGGGAAAAGGGCACGGTTGCACCTCCCTGGATTTAGAATATGACTCTGCAGAGAGGTCACCAGCCACCTAGTAGATAGAGTCCAGGTGCAGCAACACCTATTAAGCGTCCAGAAGTCTGTTATTTCATTTTAGATAAAAGTCTAAATCTAGTAGGAGTCTAGTATTATTAGGTTTGGAGTCTTTAACAAGACCTTATATAAAGAAGGCTTGCCCCCCTGTACGGCTGTATCCCATCAGTTGAATAAACAAAGTTTATCACCTCCAAAAGGCTCCTGCGACAACCTCTCCCTCTCCGTTCCTCCTTGTGTTGCTATTGTGCTGTTACATGGAGCACCTTACCTGGTCCTGTTGAAGCTTTGTGCGCAGAGCTTCAACAGGAGCTTAACAACAACCAAACAGGCTGGCCTGTTGCTACAACGCGTGAATAGCAACCAGATCAATCTCTTACCTCTGCTGCACCGCATAGCCTACTCCTCCCTTCTCTGTTCACACACCAGGAGGCTACGGTAGTTTGCTCTGCCACAGATCAAACGCCCAGGTGCTTCTGCACACAAGAACAGGGGAAGAACAAAAGGTGCTGATCACCTGTATAGTTCTGTTTCCAACAAGAACAGATCTGACCAGAGGTGTTTAGACACCGGATTTCCAACATGGTCGTCGGTGATGGAGTGCGTGGGGTCGCCGGCTAAGGTGGAGGTGGACGCTCGGGGGCTGGGGTAGACACGCTCGGTGGAGAAGAGCTGCCTACTCCCCCAGCTCCCTTGAAGTGGACGTAGTCGACGATGAAGTCGTCGTTCGTCGAGGTCGAATCGTCGTCCACCGCCTTGTCCCATACCCATCCTCGCCCTTCATTGAACACAACGTCGCGCGTCGTGCGCACACGCTGTGTCTCTGGGTCGAGAATGCGGTAGGCCTTCGAGCCTTCCGCATAGCCGATAAACACCCCGGGGGTGCTCCTATCGTCAAGCTTGCCGATCTGGCCAAGCTCCTTGGCGAACTCGAGGCAGCCGAAAACCCGTAGGTGAGAGACCGCCGGCTTGCGCTCATACCAAGCCTCGTACGGCGTCCTGCCGTGGAGAGCCTTGGTGGGCGAACGGTTGAGGATGTAGATGGCCGTCACCACCCCCTCTCCCCAGAAGACAGCCGACATTCCCCTCTACTTGAGGAGGGCCCGAGTCATCCCCACAACCGTCTGGTTGCACCACTCGACGACACCGTTCTTCTGTGGGCTGTAGGGCGCGGAGTAGTGGCGCTGAACACCCTCATCCGCGCAATACGACGCGAATTCAACGGTCATGAATTCGCCGCCGTTGTCGGTGCACAACACGTGCAGCTTGCGACCGCACTCTGCCTCCAAAGTGTCCTGCGCGTGCCTGATGTTGTTCGCAGCCTCTCCCTTGCTGCCAAGGACCACCACCGACATGTAGCGGAAGAGGTCGTCGATGAGCAGCAAGAAGTAGCGTTGTCCTCCAGGTGTAGCTGGTGTCACCGGGCCACACAAGTTCCCGTGAACGAGCTCGAGCCGCTCCTTGGCTCGAAAGCCCAACTGCTGGGGAAAAGGAAGCCGTCTCTGCTTCGTCAACACGCAGACGTTGCAAAGCTGCTCCACGTGGTCAAGGCGTGGCATGCCTCGCACCATCTCCTTGGCACGAGCTGCTTTAGGGCCTCGAAGGGAAGATGCCCAAAGCGCTCGTGCCACTGCCATGCCTCATCGTCCCGACGAGTGGCAAGACAGACAGGCTGTGCTACCTACACGTGAAGGACATAGGGTCGATTGGTGCCTCTAGTTACCTTGGCAAGATGGCGACAATGGCGATCCCAAATCCTCATGACTCCATCCTTGATCTCCACGTGCGAACCGCTCTCATCCAGCTGTCCCAAGCTGATGATGGAGTTTCTCAACGCGGGGATGTAGTAGACACCGACGAGCAGCTTGTGCTCACAGCCGACACCCTTGATCTCCACGCCGGAGGCGTCACCAAACTTGACAGAGCCTCGGACATTGGGATCAAGCTCGGCGAAGAACTCCCGTCGACCGGTCATGTGATGGGTGGAGCCGGTGTCGAGGCACCACCCGTCAATCTTGTCGTTGCTGGAGCCATCGCCGAGAAAAGCGTGTGCTCTCGGCTCATCAAGATGAAAGAGAGCCATTGCGGTCGATGCCACTAGAGGTGGCTTGATGCTTCTGTGTGCCATGAGCAAAGCTGGATCGTCCACCTGTGCAACGTGGGCCTCCTCCTCCACTTGTGCGACGTGGGCCTGGCCACGTCGTGGCTGTCGACACTCCCTGGCCCAATGACCAAGTTTGCCACAGTTGTGGCAGGTGTTGTCTCGTGCTGGCTTGTGGTTGCTGGCGGCACCGCCCTGGGCGCCTCCGCGGGCACGTCCTTGCGCCCCGGCCTGGGCACCTCCGCGCCCCATGCGCGACTTGCCGCGCTTGCGGCCGCCTGTTGAGGAAGAGGGCTCTTCCTTCTTCCGGTCACCCTGGCCAGCCTCCCACTGCTCGCGAGTGAGATGAAGCTTCCCTCCAATGGTGATATGCCCCGAGAGAGGCTGTGGTTCGTCGCTGTCGACGACTTTGAGGTGACCTACCGCCTCTTCGATCGACATCGTGGAGAGGTCCAACAGAGACTTGATCGAGCGAGCGATCTGCTTGTACTTCTCGAGGATGCAACGAAAGAGCTTCTCGACGGCTCTATCCTCGTCGTAGGTGTTGTCGCCGAACTGCACCAACTTCTGCAACAAAGTGTTGAGATGGAGAGCAAAGTCATCAACGTCCTCACCTGGCTTAAAAGCTAGGTTCTCCCACTCCTTGCGAAGCGCCTGCAGTGTGGTCTTGCGCTCGCTGTCGCTGCAGATGTGTGCCGCAGCGATGGCGTCCCAAGCCTCCTCAACAGTCCGCTTCTTGGAAAGTGAGAACTGCATCTCGTGTAGGACTGCAACAATGAGGGCATCCAGGGCCCGTTGATCCTCGTAGAACTGCATCTCGGGCAGGACTGCAGCAATGAGGGCATCCAGCGCCCGTCGATCCTCGTAGTAGTCGACATCGCTGTACCGAACTGCTTCCCACATGTGTCGCACCTAGAGCCGTACCCTCATCACAGTGGCCCACTCGACGTAGTTGGTCTTGGTGAGGGTAGGCCACCCACCGCCGGGACCGACGTACCTGACAATGGTCTGAGCCCCGTGGTGTCCATGGTACCTGTCCGGGGAGGGAGAACCGCACTGCCTGTAATAGCCGCGTTCTCCATCGACCCAGTCACCGCTGCCGGGAGCGCAACCGGCGCGTCCGCGCCCGTCTGGGCTGCGGCTGTCGCGCCCACGGGGGCGCGCGACTGCTCGCTGCACCTCCCGTGCTTGCGTCGCCTCCCTCTTTGGTCTGAGCTCATCGTCGATGCCGCCATCGATAGAGCCGCTGGAGCTACTGCCGCACAGAGCCTCCAGCTCCGCTGCCGCCGCACGCGCTACAGTCGCCCTCGCTGCTGCTTCCACTTTCGCCCTCGCTGCTGCCAGTTCCGCCGCCGCCAACCTTGCTGCCGTCGCTACAGTCTCTGTCGTCGCTCGCTCACGCTCCTCTGCTGCGGCGACCTCCGTCTGCCGCGCACTCAAGTTGATCGAGCGCTGAGGCTGTCCGTCGGACATAGTGCACTAGTGGGGGTTGTTGTGTGGGAAGACAAGCTGCTGCTCGTCCGTGCAGGAGAGGAAGCTGTAACAGCCTGGTGTTCCTGCTGCCGGTTGCGGACAGAGAGTGGCGCGGGGAGGAGATGAGCAGGAGATGTTTAGGCTGCAGGATGGAACGACTCTGATACCAAGTGTTTGTAGCTGAATTTTTACTCTCATTGAAGAGAGGATGACACTATAGAGTTGGGACAATTTTTTCCTTGTTTATTTCTCATGCAAATGCCATACCCTCCAAGGGGTTGGGGATACATTATTTATAGGTTGCTAGCCAGCCAAGATGGTAGGTGCTGCTGTCCTTGATGACCTAGCCAACCTGATGTCCTATATGACACTAGAAGATGTTAATTGCTGTCCTAAAAGCAGTCAAGATGCTGCTGTCCTAGATGACACTAGAAGATACTAACTGCTGTCCTAAAAGCAGTTAAGATGCTGCTGTCCTAGATGACACTAAGAGATGGTAACTGCTGTCCTAAAAGCAGTCAAGGTGCTGCTGAAAGAAACCTGCCCACAAAGACCAAGTACAAAAACTTATTTCTATCATGTAAAAACACTGACATAACTGATTTGCTTTGCAATAGTACCGTTCCAAAAAATTAGTTACCTGATTGATATCTTCTGAAATATGCCTAATATCTTAGCTGCTTGTCCTTTTCATTTTTTAATTCCCTTTTTTTAAACATGCAAAGTACAACGTTTCATGCTTTTTGTTGCCGATGCATGAAACTACAGGTGATGGTGATCAAGTATTGAAGGCTGTTGATGTTCTTAATGAGATGAATAGATTTGGACTCTGTCCAAATGAGATAACATACTCTGTCTTACTTGTAGCTTGTGAAAGGTAATAAAGCTCGTGCACTGCCAATTTCTTATAATCTTATGTTATTCTTCATTTACTTATAGCTGATATGCAGGAACTGTGAAGCCCAACAAGGTCTGGGTCTATTTGAACAATTAAAACATGATGGTATTGGTTTCAATCCCACCATTATCGGTTGTCTTACCGGTATGTTTCCTTTTTGTTATATTGTATGAGAATACCTGCATTTTATTTGTTCTCGCAACTCAAGTATGTTGCCGTTTTATTACATCTACAAGTGTTAGCACCACTTTTTTATTAATTGTTTCAAGTTTGATAAGTACTGACAATTCTTTCTGCTAAATGATACAAATTTCTCTTCAGGTTTGTGCCTAAAAATGTTTGCCAAAGATCTTTCACTTGGCAATATTATTGTCAAATTCAACTTAGGGAAACCACACATTGACAACAAATGGTATGATCCTTGCAACCTTGCTGCACTATCTCAGTCACAAATATTACTGCTTGAACTGAATTTCATGTCAGTCGTTGTCAATTACCAAGAAACATATGTTTTTGAATTGTTCCTTTGTTCTGCTGTTGTTCATTTCTTGTGTGTTGGATGATTTGCATTTTCTGTTAGTTCTGATAGTAGGAACAAGTAGATATTCACATGAAATAAAATAATTTTGTTTACTGCTCTTAACATAATGCGAATGTTTACTGCTAGATGTGCAATGTGCTAAAGACCATCTCACCTCTGTTAGTTGATCTGGCTCCTGCGGGCAGGTCGCGACCCAGCCCAAGTTCAATTAGGATCTAAGTTGGGCGCGCCGCGCGCCTAGGGAATTAGGAGTAGGTCTGTTCGGTTTCTAGAAGAGATCAGAACAGATTAGGAAAGATAAAGATAGAGTTTGAGCTGAATAAATTCAGTTCAGTTAGAGATAGGTGTTTGAATTCCAGGCACAATTCAACTCGAAAATTCCGATACTAATTCCTTGATTTATTCTCTGGGGTTGCCCATCTATATAAAGATCTATTACAGATAGAAAACACGCTAAAACTGTTCAGGACTCTTATCTAACCTTGGACTCAAACTCTAACTCTATCTCTAAGGTCTATCTTTAACTCTTTCCTCATCTCTATTAATTTTAGAAGACATGATTAACTTAATAATCACCCTCGTAGTCATGTTTTCTAGGCTGCATACTAACACACTTTGAGGTGGACACTACACTCCCAGGATGGTCACTTCACCCTGCGCACACCAAGGGATGGGCAATACATCCTCCGAGATGGACACTATATCGCAGACACGAATTTGGGTTGGGCACTACAATCCGGCTTGGGCACTACAACCCTTTGAGGTGGGCACTACACCTCGAAGATGAACACATCATACTGCACGACTTTGGGATGAACACATCATCCCCAGAACGAACACATCATCCCGTGCACTAACACTTATGATACAAACACATCATCCCGAACACGAATTTGGAGTGAACACATCACCCCTGTAATGAACACATCATTCCGAGCACGGATTCGAGTGGGATGCATACATCATCCCAAGCACTATACTTTGCACGGACACCCGTTGCCGCAAACGACCTTAGTCTTGACTCGCACTTGACCTTCTTTGGCCTTCTCCAGATCTAGCCCGGTCCACCAGGTCTAGCCGGTCCCTTCTTTTCACTTGACCAAAGACCCCCATCAAATCAGGCCCGCAAGGCCCAATGCCTCTTTCCTCTTTTGGTCTCCACCATTTGTGACTGCCTTCACGGTTGAACCTAGGACCGTGGTCTCCGGTTCCCTTCCTCTTGCACATGATCGACCTTCCGAGTCCTCGTGAAGCAGATGCCTTTCTCGTCGAATCACGCCTCCTTCGCCGAACCACACATCCTTCGCCGGATCACGTCGCCGACCGGACCCTAGGCGTTCCTCCCCATCGGGGTTACCTTCTCCGGCCTAGTTCGCGTTCGCCGACCTCGGTTCGGATCTCAGTGGTAGTTTCGTTGAATCGCGCAGATCCAAGCTCAGGAGCCTGGTGTCTGGTTGCTCGTCGGTGTCCACGTGTGTCCCCCTCGTCTTTCAACCGGCCGATTCGTCACCTGATTCCAGCAATCCCCGCCGATCTTTCTCCCACGTGAGTGTCGTGGGTCCTGATCGCGCGCCAATTCGCGCTAAGTCGATGATTCCCGCGCTGGTGCCGTGATTTTGGCCCACTCACGTCGATTCCTTCACCGCTTGACCTCGATTTGGACACTGTGCGGTGCGTCAGGTTGCTCTTTCCTGACCACTCCACCTGCACGTTGGATCTCACCGTCGTTGGCCACCCCCGGGAGCACGACCTCTCGGGGGCTGGTAAGACCTAGAATCTAAGAAGCCAGCTCTTGATACCAATTGTTGGAATTTCAGACACAATTCAACTTGAAAATTCAATATAATTGCTTGATTTATTCTCTGGGGTTGCCCAACTATATAAAGACCTATTACAAATAGAAAACATCTTAAAAAACTGTTTAGGACTCTTGTCTAACCTTGGAATCAAACTCACCCTCTCTAAAGTCTAATCTTTAACTCTTTCCTAAGCTCTATTAATTCTAAAGACGTGATTAACTCAACAACAGGATTTGTTTGTATATCCTAGTAGTTTAAATAAAGTTGGACTCTATATGTAATGCGGCAGCCAGATATTTGAGGAATATGATAGAACCTGAGTTAGGCCTAATTGGGGTTTAGGTTCGGCTTAGGGGCATGATCAATGCAATCAAGCAAGTCCTAGCAGCCTAGTTAACAAGTAACTGTAATGTGAACTGAATTAAGGATTCAAGGTTGAAATGCACCTTGGGGCATACCTGGATTAGAAGAACAAGAAGCTACCATGGTTGATGTCGGTGAAGGCGATCAACACGATGGGAAGCCTTACTCATACTTCTCCCTTGTTTATATTGGGTTGCTTAGGGAATCAATGGAGTTTAGGGGCACGTATAAGTGTTAGAGATAGAGTCCATTTCGTATTTAGGGAGGAGTCTTATCTGTAATAGACTATAAATACTCGGGATTATTAGAGAAATAAACAAGCAATTTGATCTCGAAAATCTAACAATTGGCATCAGAGCGAGGTCGAGATGTTACATGACCTTGGGCTGGTACGGCACCCTGGTGCAGAGTCCGACTTGGCCTCAGTGCCAAGGGAGCAGCCTGCAGGGTCCAGGTGCGGCTGCTGCACCTATTTATCCAGAGTTCTAGTTTGTGGAGATAATAAAGATAGAGTTCTATATCTAGTTGGTGTCAAATAGTACCAGCTATTGAATAAACAATAGTTTTCACAAAAAGCCTTCACGGCACAAATCAATCTAAGCGACTCCCAACTTGCCTAGATTCCTCCCTGTTCCTTCTTGTACCCCTGTTCTCTACTATTCCTGCACAGTTCAGCACTAGGGGTGCTCTGTTCTTCCTCCTGTTCTCCCTGTCCTCTCTGTTCCAGCACAGGACGTCCATGTTCCTTCTCTGTCCAGCACTGTAGGTTGGTTTTGGTTCAACAGATCCAATCTAAACCGCAACAGAGGCAAGAACAGGTGATCTAGAGGTCTGATTTCCAACAATTATGGTATCGGAGCCATGTTGACGGGGCCCAGCAAGCCCTTCCAGCAACACCAGCGGCACCGGTCTCGAGACGGTGGCAAGATCAAGACGACCTTTCAAGTAGTTAGTGAGGCGAACGCAGGGACCGGGTTCTTGCTACTCACCAAGACCAATTACGCAGAATGGGTGGTCATGATGGAGATCAAGCTGAAGGCCCGGATGTTGCAGGAGGCGTGAGCTGCGAAGGCGTGACGACACAACAAGAGGACATGATGGCGCTGAACATCCTTGTCAGCACCGTCCCACCGGAGATGATCACGACGATCGGGAAGAAGACGACGAAGGAGGCATGGGACACGATCGCCCACATGCGGGTTAGGGCCGACCGCGTGAAGAAGTGAATTTGGCCTAGAGGGGGGTGAATAGACTTTTAACTTTTCCTGCACACTTAATCAAATTGTTAAATTCCTGGTGGACCGAACTTGTCCGGTGCAAATGCGGACTAGTCCTGTGTGCTTGAATAATGTGAATTGATCAAGTGCTATAGCAGAATTTGTATGTGTTGTAGCAGCGGAATTTAAGAACCTATTCAAACAATCTTGATTAAACGATCAATATTGCGAACGTGCACATGAAACACAAATTACTTGATAGATTAATTCTAATGCCCTAGATAATTAAACCTGCAAAAGTAAAAGAGTAAAGCACACAAGACACAAATTTTTACCGAGGTTCGATCTCACCAAAGAGATCTACTCCTCGTTGAGGAAGTCCACAAAGAGCCGGGTCTCTTGAAACCCTTTCCCTCGTCAAGTCACCACACAGGACCGACTTGATTCCACTATCACGGGTAATCACCGAGTTGGTGGGGCAACCTCACACGTTGAGGGCTTCCACAAAAGATTACAGCAGAAAAAGATGATCTAATACACTCGAATAGATTACAAGTTATTCAAGAGTGTAAAGAGATCAAACCCCAAGAGCTCAATGACGCGTAGACAACGATCTCCCAATCCCAAATTTGAATACTCAAATGATTTCACTTTTGAGGATCTTAGATGTGTGAGGAGATGTGTTTTTGTGCTCTTGGGACAGGTGGTGGCACTAGGGTTTCAGTTGTGAACAGTAGAATACAAGTTATTTTTATATGGGGTCGTGGATCTCTTATTTATAGTGTTTCCAAAAATGTTAACGTTAGGGATCCCCACGGCCGGACTAGTCCTTACTGGGGACCAGACTTGTCTGGTGTGCTGTGTATAGTCGGCGTGAAATGTGCAGCACACTGGAAACCCTAAATTGTGTAAGGTATATACCGGACTAGTCCGGTAGGAGTCCGGACTTGTCCGGTGCCCTGTGAATTGGAACATCGGAAAGTTTCTCGAACTAGTCCGGTCCATAAACGGACTTGTCCGGTGTAATGTGTTATGAAACATCAGAGAGTTCAACGGACTAGTCCGGTTCCTGAACGGACTTGTCCGGTGCACAGTGTATTGAGTTTACATAAAGTTGAACGGACTAGTCCGGTCTATAAACAGACTAGTTTGGTGCCCTGTGAAGTGAGGTTCCAGAAAGTTGATCGGACTAGTTCGTTCATGGATCGAACTATTCCGGTACACTATGAAGTGAGACAACAAAGAGTTGAAAGGACTAGTCCGGTCCATGAACAGACTAGTCCAGTGCTCAATGAATTTTAAGATTGATTTTAAGCCCTTACCCCTGTGCAAAGATTTAGAGCTCTTGGGATGTGTCTCTCACACACATCCTATACAATAATGTCTTCTTTGCGCTTCATTCATCAGTTGAGCTTTTCTTTTTCTTCATCACTTCATTTTTCACTTTTTGAGTGCACCACACTATCTCATTTTAGTTGACCTGCATTCATCTCAACAAGTTCATTAGGATCTCATTTGTCCAAAATCCACAAGGGATTGCCTAGATGCACTTTCAAGAAGACCACAACGCGTCAACTCAAGCGGGAGTTCGACAACGTTGTGTTCAAGGATGGCGAGAGTGTGGAAGACTTCTCCCTTCGTCTGAGCGGCTTCTTTGCCCGTCTAGAGGCGTTAGGGGAGGAAATCGACGAGGCTGCAGTGATGGAGAAACTCTTTCGAATCGTTCCAGACCGCTTCGAGCAAATCGTGGTGGCGATCTCGACCCTACTGGATATGTCGACCCTCACATTGTCAGATGTGACGGGGCGGCTGAGGGCTGCCGAAAACACCTTCTTCACGTGTCGGCACAAGGGAGGAGTGCACGACGGCAAGTTGTACCTCAGGAGGAGTGGGAGGCACAGCGAAAGGAGGCGTGGGGTGACGAGGGTTCTTCGAAGAAGGGCGGCCGCAAGGGCATGTCTAAGAAGATGAAGAAGGTGTTGGACTGTATATATACCTGTAGGTGCACTGTAGGTGTTTTGGGCTAGGCCCATGTACCAGCCCACCCAAGGGGTCTATATATATGTACTCTCCCTCTTTGGGGTTAATTAATCAATTTATTATTCCTTCTATCATGGTATCAGAAGCCTGGTTACCCTAATCCTAACCCTAGCCCGCCTCCTGGCCGCCGCCCTATGGCGCCACCAACCCAGCCGCCGCCGGCCGCTCCTTTCCTCTGGACCGGCGCCCCCACCACAGCTGCCGCCAGCCGCCCCCTCCTTCCCCTGTGTCGGCGCACCCCTGAGCTAGCCGTCGCCCACCGCCGCCTCCTTCTGGTGCGCCCCCTTCTTCCCCTGTGCCGCCGCTGGCCGCACCCTCCTTCCCTGTGCCGGTGCTCCCGATGCGCCCCCACCCCAGCCGCCGACTGCTGCCCCCTCATCCCTGGCCGGCGCGCCCTTGGCCAGCGCTCCTCGGGCCGGCGCCGTCCCCTCCCTCTGGATGGACTGGCCGCCGCCGCCCCTGGCAGCGCCGCCGCCGCCCCTGGCCGTCGCGCCAACACCCCTGGCCACCGCGCCGCCCCAGGCTGCCACGCCGTTCCTGGCCGCCGCTTCCCCTGGCCGTCGCGCCGCTGTCCATGGCCGCCGCCCGGTCTCTGGCTGTCGCGCCGTCACCCCTGGCCGCTGTACTGCCGCCCATGGCCGCCGCGCCGCCGTTCTCTGGCCGTGGATCCGCCGCCCTCCACGGCCCTGCAGTCTCCCCTGCACCT
This sequence comes from Tuctoria greenei, assembly GCA_036927565.1. NCBI lineage: Eukaryota > Viridiplantae > Streptophyta > Magnoliopsida > Poales > Poaceae > Tuctoria > Tuctoria greenei. The sequence continues at coordinate 162,166,829 of JAYESD010000002.1, read as the reverse complement.
GCCGGCCTGGCGCCCACCGCCGCCGCCCCTTGCGCCTCCGCGTCGGCCGCCTCCGCCGTCCCCTCCGCCTGGCCGGATCCAGCCGCCACCTGGGCCCCGCCGCCGAGCCACCCTGCGGCTAGCCCGTCCGCTATGGCCTACTGGGTTGCGGGGAACCCAGTCCGCCAGCCTGCGTTTTCGGTGCAGCACCACACCTCACCCTTGACTTGGGACCGGCAGTCGATCGCGTCCTCTTTCAGCGCGCTGTGTCTCCCACCACCCGGCGCTTCATACCACACCACTCCTGGCGCCGGTATACTTTCCTCTACGGCGTGGCTGAGGCTGTTTGGCTCCACCAGCTGCTGCAGGAGCTCCATTCCCCCGTCCCTCGGAGCACGTTGGTGTACTGCAACAACATCAGCGCCGTCTACCTCTCCAGCAACCCCGTCCAACATCAGCGCACGAAGCATGTGGAGATCGACCTCCACTCCGTTCGTGAGCGGGTTGCACGTGGCGAGGTCCGGGTTCTCCACGTCCCGACAACGTCGTAGTTCGCCGACATCTTCACGAAGGGTCTCCCGTCGTCGCTGTTTTTAGAGTTTCGGTCCAGTCTCAACATCTGTTGTGGCTAGATGTTGTGACTGCGGGGGGGGGGGGGGGGGGGGGGGTTTGGACTGTATATGTACCTGTAGGTGCACTGAAGGTGTTTTGGGCTAGGCCCATGTACCAGCCCACCCTAGGGGTCTATATATATGTACTCTCCCTCTTTGGGGTTGGTTAATCAAGTTATTATTCCCTCTATTAGAAGGGTTCCGGGAAGGACATTCCACGGGACCAGTGCAGGAAGTGCGGCAAGAAGGGCCATTGAGCCAATGAGTGTCGTTCTAAGAAGCAGCAGCAGGAGGAGTCGCAACAGCAGGTGCATGTGGCGAAGGCAGAGGAGGATGGCGCTTTGTTCATGACAAGGGCGATCTCTGTACAGGAGGAGCCTGTACGCGAGCGTTCCATGCATCCACCGGAGATAGTGGAGGGACGTGTCTTCGCGCATCGTGGCCACGACGATGACGACTCCGACGACACCCTTTGGTTCCTCGACACGGACACAACCATCCACATGACTGGTTCGCGCGCCGCCTTCTCCAAGCTCGACGAGAACGTCGTTGGAACCATCAAGTTCGACGACAACTCGGTCGTGCGGATCAAGGGAAAGGGCACGGTCCTGTTCTCCTGCGACACGGGTGAGCATTGGTGCCTCACTGACGTCTACCTCATCCCGCGTCTCACCACCAACCTCATCAGCCTCGAGCAGTTGGATGAGGATGGCTACAACGTGACCATGCATGCAGAGGTGATGCACATTTGAGACGAGCAGAACCATCTCATCACACGGGTGCCGCGCGACGAGACCAAGCTGTACCCCGTCAGGCTCAACATCACGCATCCGGTTCGTCTGACCTGGTGATGTCGCGTGGCGTTGGCACGAACGCTACGGACACGTCGACTTCCTAGCGCTTCGGAAGTTGGCAAAGGAGGAGATGGTGCTCGGGCTTCCGCAAATTGATCACATCGATCAATTGTGCGAGGCTTGCTTGGCCGGGAAGCAGAGTCCCTCCAACTTCCCACGCAAGCTCTTCGGCGCGCAGAGGGAGCGCTCGACCTCCTCCACGACGACATCTGCGGGCCGATCACGCCGACGACTCCAGGCGGCAAGAAGATGTTCTTGTCGCTAGTGGACGACATGAGCCGCTATATGTGACTTTATCTCCTAGCAAGCTAGGACAAGGTGCCCGACTTAATTTAGCAATTTCAGGCGACAGCTGAATTAGAGTGCGGGAGGAGGCTAAAGCTACTCCGTACTGATTGCGGAGGGGAGTTCACCTCACAGGAATTCGGCGAGTACTGCGCTCAGCACAGCAAACAACGTCAGCTCACAGCCCCATACACGTCGCAGCAAAACGGGGTTGTGTAGTGATGCAACCAGACGTTGGTCGGGATGGTGAGAAGCATGTTGAAGGCGAAGGGTATGTACCCTTCGGGTTCTTTTGAGATGAAGTGGTCGTAACATTCATCTACATCTTGAATAGATCCTTTACCCGCGACCTCGATGGGAAGACGCCATATGAAGCTTGGCACGGGGAGCGACCAGCCGTCAACTACTTCTGAACTTTTGGGTGCGTGGGGCATGTCAAAAACACGAGCCCCCACCTGAAAAAGTTGGAAACCGAAGTACGCTAATGGTCTTTCTTAGCTATGTTGTAGGGACGCAGGGCTACAAGATGTACAATTCAGTCGACGGACACACACATATCACGCAACGTGATATTCGACGAGGCAGCCAAGTGGGATTGGGGCGAAGAAGCTGGGGAAGAGGACTACAACGCATTCTACGTCGACTCCATGCGTCTAGCACCTACTGGACCTGCTGTTCCAGCACCCGGCGAGGTGCTGTAGGGGCCGAACAGTACCCCTGCAGCACGCAGAAGGGGCTTGGGTGCTGAAGGGTCTGTCCAGACCCCAGGGGCTCCTGCGCAGCAGCTCAGAGCAGCTAGTAGGCGACCAGCACCCCCGCAACTCCCCGGAGGCCCTTGTAGGGTCTGTCCAGCGCAGAACAGACCCGAGATTGCCCTGCGTAGGGGTTAGCCGCAGCTGGAGGGTCTGGATTTGAAGATTCTAGCACCTTCGTCACCTCTCGCCATCCTCCCCGACCCATCCGCTTCGCTACACCGCCGACGGATGTCGGTAGCAACGTCGACGCCCACCACGATGACGACGTTGAACTTCGGTTCCGCATGATGCGCAACATGCTGGGAACCCTCACCCCTCCTGGGCGCGCACCACGTCCGCCGAGCCTAGAGAAGATGGAGCTCATGTTCACCACCGCGAAGGAGCCTACATCCTTCGCCGATGCTGAGGAACACCCGTGCTGGAGACGGGACATGCTTGAGGAGATGGAGTCCATAGAAGAGAATAAAACATGACAACTTGTTGATCTTCCTGCAGGACACAAGCCATTGGCCTCAAGTGGGTGTTCAAGGTGAAGAGGGACGAGCATGGAGAGGTGGTGAAGCACAAGACTCAATTGGTTGCTAAAGGCGATGTCCGGCGGCAAGGAATAGACTTTGACGGGATATTCGCTCCTGTAGCCTGTCTCGAGTCTGTTCGCTTGCTCCTTGCAGTTGCCGCGCACAAGAGATGGGAGGTACAACAGATGGACGTGAAGAGCGCCTTCCTGAACGGCGATCTGATGGAGGTGTACTTCTCCCAGCTCGCTGGTGCACGCAACGGACTTAGGAGTTTGGTGGGAGGGCTACGATATTTGGTGAACACACGCGACCCGACCTCGCCTACTCGGTCGGGTACATGAGTCAGTTCTTGGAGGAGCCAAGGGAAAAACACTACGTTGTAGTCAAGCGCATCGTACGTTATATAGCGGGTACGATCACTTCGGGTCTTCTATCTAAAGGGAGGCAACATGGAGTTGATTGGCTACACAGATAGTGACTATGTGAGAGACATGGAGGACTGCAAGAGCACAAGCAGAGTGTTGTTTTGTCTTGGAAACAACCCCGTTTCGTGGCAGTCCAACAAGCAGAAGGTGGTGGCCTTGTCCTCATGTGAAGCAGTATATATTGCAACAGCTCAAGGGGCATGTCAAGGTGTAGGGATGGCATGACTGATGGAGGACTTGGCTAAAAAGGTTAAATTTCCAGTGCTGCTGGTTGACAACAAGTTTGCCATAGACTTGAGCAAGAACCCGCTACACCATGACAGGAGCAAGCACAGATAGGGTTGTGACCACCTACTGCCTACCTCTTCAATCCGTGGGTCTACGAGACATTCAATGCTACTTTCTATCCTAGCACCATGCTAGCATATTAAGTAATTACCTTCAGAGCCCGAGCACAAGCCATCCTAAGGCAATGAACTAAATCATCGTCGAACCAATGTTGATACATAACACAAGTGATTCATATTAACATGATCATATCATAACTACTTAGACTATAGTGGGGGTTTGTAGTGTTTATGATGATAGATTAAGAGTGATATGGCAGAATCATAAAGACTACTCCTACCACATACATGGAATCCACAATCAAACAAGAAACGCTTCATCCAAGTATATGAATAAAATAAGACTAAAGATAATATCTTTATTATGCATAAAGTCACAAATATAAGAAAAGATTCATGAGCCATACCTTCCCAACTTGGACTTAGGTCTAGAGGCTCTCCTCTCTATAGCCTAACTCCAATAAGGACTAAGAGAACTAGTGTATACAATAGAATGATACTCAAATGGTGTGTGTTCAAATGAGGGGTCCTATTTATAGCTTGGAGAAAGGTCGATTCCAATCACGAAAAGCGCGTGAATCAGTCACCACTGACTTCTTCAAGTCGGGAGGAGCCAACACATGGAAGCTGACCGAGTTTGGAGGAAAGACCAGGTCAACCGACCTGGTAAGTCCTCCAAACGCTCTGTGCTTTCTTGGGGTGACTTCCAGGTGGGTCCCATCTCTTGATATTGGTGCTACACCGTTGGATGGCCTTTGATACTTCTGATTGTGGGCCATTTGATCCATGTGGTGCCACGTGTCGACGCTTGATTGGTTGGGATGATATTTTATAGGATCCATCCACTTGTTTCACTTCAATTACTTATAAAATACCCGCATGCACTAATTTCTCCAAGGACAAGTGGAAATAGGTTAAATAGAAAAGTGATGTGTGTAAGAAATGATATTCCCTTCACATAATTGAGTTATATTGACGGATAAAATTGGTATATAACAACCGTCAACAGCGGCTCTGAAGGACTACTAACGTACACAGGAGGTGTACTCAACATGGAGGGAAAATCAATGGTACTGTATTATCCTTGTCGACTGTTGCAGCCGGCAGATCTCCCTACACTGCTAAAGTGATTGGGGAGTTTGAAGTTCGGTGTGGGCGCGCGGAGATTCAAGAAGGTGAATAGGAGTTTGACACAGGAGACACAAGAATTTACGTGGTTCGGGCCGCCTGAGCGTAATACCCTACTCCACGGGTGTGTTGATGTTGTATTAGCAGTATGAGCTTGCCACGAGCGTGTGGGATGCGTGAGTTCGTCCGTGAACGTCCCTCAGTGTATCGTTGGCCTGTCCTTTTATAGTACAAGGGCAGGCCGTTACAAGTCAGCCTGGCCCGACATGTGGCCCCGGCGGTTACTAGTATTAATACACGATTAACTGCTCTTAATAATCCTATAACGGGCTTTGATAGCACTGTTACTGGTGTTAAGATCGTCCGTTTAAGTGTCATTAATATGGCATTAATGACACTTAATCGGGTCCTGAAGTTCCTGGCTCTCCTTTGAAGATCCGGAGCCGTTACAAGGTCTTCCGGAGGTTAGAAGCTGAAAGGTCCGACGATTTGACACGTGGCAGCTCCGGAGCTTGCTGTGGGAAGTAGGTAGCTCCGGGGCCATCAGACACGTGTCAGGTCCGGAGCTTCTCTCGGTCTGGGGTTAAGTCCGGAGGTGCCGTTTCGGTACGTGGCCCGGAGCTTCCCCCTTGTGGACGGTAGCTCCGGTTTGGTTGTACACGTGGCGACCCAGGGATTAACCATGTTGGAGAAGCGGGTCCGGTCATGTCTGACAAGTGGGCCTCCGAGTGTCTTCAAACCAAGTAGATGGCTTTCTCTTGAGATCTTTGTAACCTCAAGGGGTGCACGGTTTTTAGGGTACCGACAGTGACCCCCTGGACCTACCTCCGAGGAAGATCACTGGGGTGAAGTCATTCCGTCGGAGGTGGGTCCATCCTTGCGACTCTTGAACTGAGTCTTCAAGGGTCTTCGGAGGTGCCGTTGGCAGGGATTTACAGTTAGATCCCGCCGCGTGGCGCACCTCAGGCGGCAGATGAGATCTTTGACGTGTGGATCTCACACAATTGAAGGTTGCCGGTTCCCGATACGAAAACCGTATCGGTTCCGCGCGCCCTGTCAGGCTGCCGCCTTTGGGTTTCCCGCCGAGTGATGACAACCGTTCGCCTGGGTAAGAGCCTCGACTTGATCGTCGGGGTGGTCCCGGGCCCTCTTGTCATCGGCTGGGTTGAATTCTTGAATGGTATCTTCGACTTCCCTGCGGTTTCCATCCAAGCGTTGCGAGGGCTTACTTAAGAAGGAAAGCGCGCACCGTCGGGAGTTCTTTACGCCTCTCATCTGATCTTGCGCCCAAACTTCCAACTCGTGCTTAGCTCTTCTTCTCTTGTCTAGCTGTGCTGCGATGGAGTTGGGTCTGCGCGAGAGTCGCTTGAAGACCGACAGCGATTTGAAGAAGGTCTGGGCCCTCATGGGGTGGTCCTCGGACTTCTTCAACCGCTTGGTTCGTGCCGGCGGAGAGCTCCCCTTCGAGAAGGAGCACGCCGGCGAAATGGTGTACTTTTCTTCGTACGCCATGGTGGGGTTGATCCCACCTGTTTCTTCCTTCTTTTTGATGCTGCTAGACTTCTATGGTCTGCAGCTATACCACCTTGGCCCTCACTCCATTCTCGTGTCCATCTTTGTCCACTTCTGTGAGATGTGGGTGGGCATCCCCCCTGCATCGAGCTCTTCCGGACTTTCTTCACCGTCCACACCACCGGCCGAAGCAATGAGTACCTTGGCTTCTACTACTTCGTGAAGCGCAAGAAGTGCCCATTCAAGTACCTCCGGTCGTTCCCTTCCGAGAAGTGGGATGACTGGAAGAAAGATTGGATAGTCGTCAGGGTGGAGGAGCATGAGCGGTTGGAGCTGCCCGACGGTCTGCCCGGCATCGACACGACGATCTGGAGTGAGGTTCCGGTGCTGGCGGAAGCTTTCGACCCCGCCTTGACCAGGATCCGCCAATGCGTGGAGGGAGGATTGACTCCCCAGGCGGTATTATGCAATTTCCTGGCCAACAGGTGGGCGCCGCTGAAGAGGAGGGAGAAGCTCGCTTGGGCCCTCAACAGCGTGATGGACGAGGACCGGGTTGAGACCGGGTTGAAGTCCAACATGGTGGGGAAGACCTTGGAGTTCCACCTCAAGAAATTCCAGCACGGCATCGACGTCGACGGTGATGACTTGACTCCGCCGTCGGCCTTTCTCTCTCTGAACGTGGAAGTGGAGTTCAGCAGGGAGCTCCGGCGGACGATGCCCTTACTTGACGACCTTGGTGTCGTCGAGAGAAGATCAACCACCCGGGTGGCGATCCCCGGGATGCCCGAAGACGGCTTCGCCCCTGCCCCACAGCCGAGGGTCGAGGTCGTCGGCAAGGGCAAGGAGCTGGCGGATGAGCCGGAGAGCCAGAAGAGGAAGCTGCGACATTCCGACGGAAGGTCTGTCAGGCCCGCTACTCCCGCCTCGATCCCTTCTCCCCATGGGGGAAGATCTGCCACCGTGGCGACTGTCCCCGTAGTGGGGTCCTTCCGGGACGATACCATTCCTGCAGTGGGATCCTCCCGGAGCGCGTCTGTCCCCGTGGTGGAACCCTCCTGGGGTGCTAGCTCCGGGCGCACGACTCCGGCACCTGGGACGGTGGGAGCCTCCAGGTCCAGGGGTTCCTCCCGATCGAGGAGAGCCTCGACCCGGGAAACGTCCGTAGCTGCGACAAGTTCCGGGGGGCCTTCTGGAGCTTCTACGCCGACCGTGGCCAGCCCGGAACGTCCAGGAAAAAGGTTCCGCACAAGCTGGTGCGGAAGCCTTCCAAGGTAATTTTTAATCTTTACCTTGGTTAACTTTTTAATTGTAGCGATTGTTTGTTGATTTTCTTCGTCCATCATCTGCAGCGTCCCCAAGAAGGGGAGTGAAGCTCCACCCTCAGCCACGATGTCTGAGGCCGTGGGAACTTCTGCTCCTGTCCTGGTGCCGCCTCAGGTGGTGGCTGAGGCTGCGACAGCTCCGACGCCTGTTGTCGTGGTCATGGACCTTGACTCGTCCCCAGAAGTTCTCGTGGTAACGCTGGACCACGGGAGTGAAGACACGCCAGCGGCACCCGTCTCGGAGGTTCAAGCTCCGGGTCCAGGTGCTGCAGTGATGGAAGCTCCGGCTGTTGAGCCGGAGGAAGTAGTAGTCCCGGCCTCGGAGCCGGAACTTGTCGAAGCTCCGGCGGTTGGGCCGGAGGTGACTGAAGCCCCGGCATGCGAGCCGGAAGTCGAGGTAGCTCCGGCAGTTGAGCTGGCTACCTCCGAAGCACCGGCCGCTGAGCCGGTTATTGTTGGAGCGCCGGTCATAGTGCCGGTGGTTGAAGAGGCGATGGAGCTCGAGCCTCCCTCGGAAGAGGTGTCCCGGCCGGAACCAGTAGCAGCTCCTGCTCCGGAAGCGACGACGTCAGAGGTACCTGCGGCAGAGTCGGAGTGCCCAAACGAAGTCGCTGGCCCCCTGCCCGAGGAGGTGAACGAAGACTTGGCGACGGGGCCTTCTTCGATGGCGACTGAGGCCATCCCGGAGGACGGCCCTAGTGCCTTGGAAGCTCAGAGTTCCGCTCTCGTAGAGTGGGACCCAATTTTTGTATGTGAAGACCCGCTGGAACCAGCGGAGGAGACCCCAGCAGGTCCGGAGCCCATCCCGCTGTCGATGTCTATCGACAACGCCTGCTCCAGTCTGCGTCAAGTCCAATTGGCTTTCTTCCACGACAGCAAGGCTCTTGAAGAGGAGCGCCAAACCCTTAGGCGGTGGCGTAACCGACTCCACTTTGAGACCAAGCTGGCGCAGTCGAGGCTAGCGGATGACAAGTGATAGAATGAATTGCTTAATTAGTCATAGGGTCTAGGTACATATTTATAGATACATAGATGGGCCGTACAGGCTAGGCCCAAACACAGTCCAACACCCCCCTGCAGTCCCAACATCTAGCCACAACAGATGTTGAGACTGGACCGAAACTCAGAAAACAAAGTCGACGGGAGTCCCTTCGTGAAGATATCGGCAAACTGTGACGTCGTCGGCACGTGGAGAACTCGAACCTCACCGCGTGCAACCCGCTCACGAACAAAGTGAAGATCAATCTCCACATGTTTCGTGCGCTGGTGCTGAACGGGATTGGTGGAGAGGTAAACGGCGCTGACATTATCACAGTAGACCAACATGCTCCGGGCGACAGGGGAGTGGAGCTCCTGAATTAACTGCTGGAGCCAAGACGCCTCTGCTACGCCGTTAGCCACGGCGCGGTACTCCGCCTCAGCGCTGGAGCGAGAAACCACGGGCTGCCACTTCGAGGACCAGGAGACAAGATTCCCCCCCAGGAAGACGGCGTAGCCAGAGGTGGAACGGCGGGTATCAGGGCACCCCGCCCAGTCAGCGTCGGTGTAGACCACCAACTCAGAAGGCGAGTCACGTCGAAGGAGAAGGCCGTAGTCGAGGGAGCCGCGCAGGTACCGAAGAATCCGCTTCATCGCCGTGAGGTGCGTCTCCCGCGGATCATGCATGTGGAGACACACCTGCTGAACCGCGTATGAGATATCCGGCCTGGTGAAGGTGAGGTACTGCAGGGCACCTGCAAGACTCCTGTAAGAGGTGGGGTCGGCGACCGAGGCACCGTCAGCCGAAGTCAGCTTCGCCTGAGTGTCCACGGGAGTGGAGCACGGCTTACAATCAGCCATGCCCGCTCGCTCGAGGATATCCAGGCAGTACTGGCGCTGGTGGAGGAACAGAGCGTCCGGACGGTGCTCGACCGCAACGACCAGGAAGTGGTGGAGCTGGCCGAGGTCCTTCATCGCGAACTCGCGCTGCAGTGCAGAGATCGTGCGCTGAAGAAGAGCCGAGCTGGACGCCGTGAGGACAATATCGTCCACGTACAGGAGGAGGTAGACAGTGTCACCCTCATGCCTGTAAACGAAGAGCGAGGTGTCTGACTTGGCCTCGACGAAGCCAAGCGAGGCCAGGAAGGAGGCGAACCGGCTGTACCAAGCCCGAGGCGCCTGCTTCAGCCCGTACAGAGACTTGTTCAGCCGGCGGACCAAGTCTGGATGGGCTGAATCGACGAACCCTGTCGGCTGACTGCAGTACACCGTCTCTGTCAGCGTCCCGTGAAGGAAGGCGTTCTTGACGTCCAGCTGGTGGATAGGCCAAGAACGCGAGAGAGCCAACGACAGAACAGTCCGTACTGTCGCTGGCTTAACCACCGGACTGAAGGTCTCGTCGTAGTCCACTCCAGGGCGCTGAGTGAAGCCCCGAAGTACCCAACGAGCCTTATATCTCTCCAGGGAGCCATCCGCCTTCCTCTTATGCGTGAAAACCCACTTGCCTGTAACAACGTTGCCACGGGAAGGACGGGGAACCAGGTCCCATGTCCGGTTGGCAAGTAGGGCTGCATACTCCTCCCCCATAGCGCGGCGCCAGTGAGGGTCAGCGAGTGCGCTACGGACGGAGGTCGGTATAGGTGATACCGAAGAGGAAGTGGATGGTGTCGGTATCGTCGAAGAGAGTACCACTCCGGAGAACCTCTCAAGAGGCCGGAGAACCCCAACGGCACGTCTAGTCACCATCGGGTGAACGTGTCCTGGGTCCCGGTGAAGCAATGGTGGGTGGTACACCGAGGGCTCCGGACGCGCAGGCGTAGAGGCACCAACCCGCTCTCGTCGCTGGTAGACAAGAGCAGGATCGGCGAACCGTGGAACAGGGGCCGCGCGTGGCGCAGCGGGGGACGCGGGAGCCGGAGTAGTCGTCGGGTCCCCGCACAGTGCAGGAGTCGAGGCCGGAGACGCCGAGGCCGCGCGTGACGCAGCTGTAGGGGTCGCCGGGGCCGCGCGTGGCGCGGGAGTCGAGGCCGGAGACGCTGGGGCCGCGTGTGGCGCAGCCGTAGGGGACGTAGGGGCCTCGTGTGCTGCAGGAGTCGAGGTCGGAGACACCGTTGCCGCGCGTGGCGCAGCTGTAGAAGGCGCCGGGACCTCAAGTGGTGCAGGAGACGAGGTCGGAGACGCCGGGGCCGCGCGTGGCGCAGCAGGAGACGTCGGTGCCATGCATGGTGCGGCACTCGTCCCCAGGGTCGACGGAGCCTGGGTACCAACCCGCACTCGTCGCTGGTAGACGAGAGCAGGGTCAGTGAACCGCCGAGTCGTGGCTGTAGGAGGCACAGCCGGAGTCACCACAGGTGTCGGTGCTGCATAAGGTGCAGCTGGCGACGTCGTGGGAGCCAACTGGGAGCTGGTGGGTGATGTACCTGCAAAAAAGGGCCAAGGCAGCTGTGGTGGAGCAGCCTCGGTGTCAGTAGGAAAAAGCGAGTCCAGCTCTGCAGCTGAACCAGAGGTGGAGGAAGAAAAGGGGAAGGATGACTCGTCGAAGACGACGTGCCGAGAGATCAAAATGCGGTGGGTAGAGAGGTCGAGGCACCGGTATCCCTTATGCTCAAGGGAGTACCCAAGAAAGACACACCTAGTAGAGCGGGGCGCAAGCTTATGTGGAGCAGTGGCGGAAAGATTAGGGTAGCAGGCGCACCCGAAGACACGGAAGTGGTCGTAGAGAGGGGTAGTGCCATACAGGGCAAAGAAAGGAGTCGGTGCTCGAATTGCCTTGGTAGGAAGGCGATTAAGGAGGAAGGTGGCAGTGTGAAGTGCCTCTACCCAGTAGCGAGCGGGGATGGATGCCTGAAACATCAGGGAACGCATGACATCATTAGTGGTGCGAAGCATGCGCTCAGCCTTGCCATTCTGAGGAGATGTGTATGGGCAAGACATGCGTAGCTGTGTGCCATGTGTAAGGAGAAAGTCACGGAGTCGCGAGTTGTCAAACTCTCGTCTGTTGTCACACTGGAGAGCACGAACAGTACGCCCAAACTGTGTGGAAACCCAAGTGAAGAAGTGAGAGAGAGTATCAAATGTCTCAGATTTCAGACGTAATGGAAAAGTCCAAGAGAAATGTGAGAAATCATCAAGTACCACCAGATAATATTTAAAACCCGAGACACTGATAACAGGAGATGTCCACAAATCGCAATGTATAAGATCAAAAATATGTTGCACATGAGACACAGAAGTGGGAAAGGGAAGCCTAACATGGCGACCAAGCTGACAAGCGTGACACAATGACTCATGTGTGCCCCTAGTACACGAGATAACTGAACTACTAGACAACTTCGACATAGCATCATCGCCAGGGTGACCAAGCCGACGGTGCCAAGTAGCGGACGAAGCTGTCGTAGCCAGAGCAAAAGACGAAGACGCAGCGGAAGAAGGAAGTCGAAGAGTGTACAGGGGCCCCAGACTATCACATCGAAGAAGAAGACGCCGGGTGGAAAGATCCTTCACAGACAAACCAAAAGGATCAAACTCAACAGAAATATTATTATCAGTGGTGAAACGACGAATGGAAAGCAAATTTTGAATAATGTCTGGAGCAACAAGAACATTATTAAGATGGAATGAACCCGGAGAAACTGAGTCACCTACTGAGGTGACTGGAAGAACGGATCCATTTCCAACAACGATCGATGAAGGAAACGACGGATGAGGTGTGTGTGTAGAGGAGAGAATACCAGCATCTGGGGTGGTGTGGTAGGAGGCGCCAGAATCAGCCACCCAATCAGTAGTCGGTGGTGTAAGGTGCATGGTGCTGAAGGAAGACGCCAAGTCCTGACGGTCCCACCACATGGGCGGCTCCTGGAGAGGTGCTGGTGGCTCCGAGTGCCCAGCGGGGTAGGAAGCACCGCCGTAGGCTGGAGTGGGCGATCCAGCCACAGGGCGACCAGGTCCACCATAGCCCGGATGGGCTACGTACGCAGCCGGAGGACGTGGCTGGCGCGGAGTGGAGGAAGTCGGTGGCGCCCCAAGAAGACCCGGAGACGGTCCAGGCCACATAGAGATTTGGCCAGTCCACGGGTTGTACGGTGTGGGCCAGGGCGCACCTCCCTGGCCAGTGCCACCAGTACCACCACCAGTAGGAGCAGTGGACGTAGGAGTGCCGCCAGCACCTCGTCCTGTGCGCCTTCCGCCGCGACGTCGACGAGTACCACCCCCAGAGCCAGCAGAGGCACCCGTGGCGGTAGGTGGAGTAGGCGGTCGCGGTAGTGGTCCCCCAGAAGACTGTGGGCGTGAGGGTTGCCCGGAGCCATAGAAGGCTGTGGCAGACCCAAAGGTAGCAGACCCACCCGCCGTTATCTCCTCAAGCTCAAGATCAGACCAGACCTTCTCGAAGGTCGGTGGCGGCTCCATACGGAGAAGCCAGAAGCGAAGATGGCTGAAGCGCTCATTCAAGCCGTGAAGGACCCGAAGAACTAGAGTGCTGTCAGCGACCGGCTCGCCAAGGTCGCGCAGGGAGTCAGCCATGCCCTTCATCTCTCCACAGTAGGCCGAGATGGAGCGGTCACCCTGCACTGTAGTCTGGAACCGTGCGTTAATGTGAAGAGCCCGAGTCGCACGGTTCCCCAAGAAGTGGTGCTCCAGTATCTGCCAAGCCTGGCGCGCGGTCCCCCCACCGCGCTGTTCGACAAGCTTGTACAGATCATCGGCGAGAGTGCCAAGGATCCAGGCAAGGACCAGACTGTCCATGCTGATCCAAGAGTCATCCCACGGGGCGTCGTCCTACTGGACGTGGTCCGCAAGCTGGTACCGCCGTAACGTGAGGAGGAACTCGTTACGCCAGCGGGCGTAGGTGGTAGAGGTACAACTCAGAACACTCGGCACTAGTGTCCGAATGTTCTGAACTCCAGCCGCCTGGGCGTGTAGGGCGGCGGTGAGCGACGCCGAGTATGCGGAGTGCACACCGGTGTCCAAGGTGGGCTCGTACGTCGCGTCCGGCGGTCGGTGAGCGCTCTTCTGGATCTGGTGCGAGAGAGCAGCCGCCGAGGCGCGCTCCTGCTCTAAGGCAAGAGCGAGTGCCCGCTCGCGATTGCGAGAGGCAGCCAAAGCCGCGAAGACACTGGAGGTGTCCGCGGCCGGAGCAGTAGTAGTGCCAATAGCAGGTCCGGAGCCCGTCATGAAGGCGACGGCAGTGGGGCCGGCAAGTGGTCCGCCGGCGGAGGGACCAGTCGCATCGCCGTACGCAGGCCGAGGTATGGCGATGAGGGGCGCGCCCGCTGCAGGACCGGTGGCAGGCGCATCGGCGCAGGGGAGGGAGCCGGCCAGGGAGGGGACGGCGCCGGCGAGGGGCGCGCCGACCCAGGGAGGGGAGGCGGCCGGCAGCGGCTGGGTCAGGGCCGCGCCGGCGGTCAGGGGAGCTGCGGCCCCGGCGGCGGCGTGGGGGGCGCCTGCGCCGGCGGCCAGGGGAGGTGCGGCTGCGGCGGCGGCAGCGGGGGCGCGGGCGCTGGCGGCCAGGGGAGGTGCGGCCAGGGGAGGCCCGGCGGCGGCGGCGGCAGCGGCGTGGGGAGCGCCGACCATGGGGAGAAGAGGGGCGGCCAGGAGGCGGCCGCCGGCGGCTGCAGCGGCGGGGGGGACGCCGGCGGCTGCGGCGACGGGGGGAGCGCCGGCGGCGGCGGCCATGGAGGGGGGGGCCGCCGCCGGCGGCGGCGGCAGCGGCGCAGGGTAGGGCGCCGGCCATGGGGGGAAGGGGTGGCGGCTAGGGTTAGGGTGGGGATTAGGGTTAGGGTGGGGATTAGGGTTTGGCTAATGATACCATGATAGAATGAATTGCTTAATTAGTCATAGGGTCTAGGTACATATTTATAGATACATAGATGGGCCGTACAGGCTAGGCCCAAACACAGTCCAACAACAAGGAGTGGATCAAGCGGGAGAAGATCTGCCTGGAGTACTGGGGCAAGCTGCTGGATGACAGGGAGAGCATGACTCATGCCCTCGACGCTCAATCCCGGGATATCTGTGATCAGGCCAAAGCTGCCAATAACGCGGCCGATGCTCGGCACGAACAGCTTGAGGCCATTAACACCGCACTCATCAAGCGCCGAGAGGCACTTGAAGATAGGGAGAGACGGCTCGAGAATGAAGAGCAGAAACTCCTTGAGCTGCGGGATGATGTCCTGAGGAGGGAAGAGGAGCTTGCCGAGAAGATAGCTCTGGCGGACAAGGGCCTCGAGGAGCGCACTAAGAAGTTGGAAGAGCGCTGCCAAGAGGAGGAGGAGAAGACCTGGGTACGAGGGCAGGAACTCTACGAATACGAGTGTGCCCTTGTTGCCCGGGAGAAAAAAGTGGAGGCTAGGGAAAAGGACCTGGTCGATCGCCGGAACAAGATCCACCTCCGGGAGGAGGAGCTCGGAAGACTCGAGAGGCGGGTTGCTGCAAAGATTCAGCAAAACGCCAAAGAAGTTGAGCGCCTCGCCCGCGTGAATTCCGAACTGACGGCGGCCAGGAGATCCCTGGAAGAGATGAAGAGCTTGAGGACGGCGGACTCCCTACAGATTTGGGAGTTCCTGGGCAAGACCAACGACGCGCTGACGCCGATGGGTTTCAGCCCCGTGCGCCCGGATGATCCGGAGCCGGAGCCGGACCTTGCGCTGCAGGCGTTGAGCGCAGCAGGTAGCAAGCTCTCCAAGGTGGGTGATGTCATCGCGGACCAACTGGAGGTTGAGGGGCAATCCCTGGCGAGGAACGTCACAGAGTATGTGCTGACGTGCTACACCAGCCGGAACTCCCAATTTCCTCTGGACCCGGTGCTTGAAGGCCCCGTCGAAGGAGAAGGCGAAGCTACCCGAGCCAGCGTATCGGAGGTCGCCCAGAAGGTCGCCGAGTTCTTCCATAGGGTCTAGGACCATCTCTTTAGCTCTCACTTGTATTTTCTCTTCTTCTTCCTCAATTTTGTAATCCCTTGTCTTCAGATGTAATCTCCTGTCTCCAGATGAATGAAATCCTCAGATTTTTGAGAATTTCACTTTTTGTCTTCAACACTTTATCTTCACTTGGCCCCCTGGTAGATGTACACAATTTGATTGTGAACATGTACCAAAAGGATAATGTGTTTTGTTGAAGACTCATTTGCTCCGAACTTGTAGAATTTTAGGTCCGAAGTCTTCGATAGTGAAGGTCCCCTGAGGTTGTCGGAGCTTAGAAGCTCCGGCATTGTCCATCGCTGGAGCTTGATAGCTCCGGCGATAGCCTCTATCAACACGTAGAGCGTCGATAGTTAGTCCTCCGGGGTGTCGGAGCTGAGTAGCTCCGGCAGTGACCTTTGCCAACACTTGGTTTGTTGGCAGCAGACTCCATTTACGGGATCTTCTCACCATCTTATATTCAGCGTCGACGGCTGGCCCCCTTGGGGGAGTCGGAGCTTAGTTAGTTCCAGCTTTTCTCCATCAACGTAGACTTTAATTTTCCTGCACACTTAAGTCAAGAAAAATAGTAAAATTCGTTCCTTGTCTATAATTTCGTCGTGGCTTACGATTCTCAAGAAAACTTTAAGTTGAACGCGATTTTAAATACAACCGGATGCGTTGCCTTTTCTCTTAGATTCAACTGTTCATGGACCCGCCTTACTTCGGCCTGTCGGGGTGTAGGTAGAGTGGCGTACTTAGGGTGCTTGACTAGGCTAAATCGATAGCACACTCCGGCCCTAGATTGGCTTGGCGGCTTTCAGGCGAGTTGGCCATGAGCGATATTTGAATCCAAAAGAACTGACAATACAACTCGAATCGTATATAAACCGGTCGAATTAAAATTTCTTAAGAATTGCACGTCTTTGTTATAGACAAGAAAGAGAAAAATAAAAATGTTGAGCCTGTACAAAATAAATGCACGTGAAGTCTATTTCACATGAAGATGTCTTTCATTATAGGTCCGGGGTACAGGGGAAACAAGTACCCTCTTATGGTACGGAACCAGGCTAAGTGTGTTTGGTTTCTCGTTTGACCCATAGCCACACTTTTAGTCCGGAGACTGTGACAAGTGCTGCATGAGCTTTGCGGACCTTTCGGGAAAGGTCCGGCTGCTCTCCCGGAGGAACTACCCGACTCTGTACAATGACTCTATAACATACACCCCAAGTTACTCAAGACTCACCTCCGTGGTATTAAGTGTAGAACTTATGGAGGTGCTCGATGTTCCAAGGATTTGGGAGAGGTGTCCCATCCTCGGTAGCCAAGCGAACGCTTTCGGGACGGGATACTTTGATCACTCGGAAGGGCCCCTCCCAGCCGGGGGAGAGTTTGTTTAACCCTTCTCTGGATAGTATTCTCCGAAGCACCAGATCGCCTTCCTCGAGCTGTCGGTTGTGTACATGCCGCTGGTGATAACGTCGTAGAGCTTGGCGGTATCGGGCATTCCGAACAGCTGCTTGGCACCTTCCCTCCTCGAGGAGGTCTAGGTCTTCACACCGGAGCTGGTCCTGCGCGGCTTCGTCGAAGGTCCGGACCCGGAGCGAACCCAAGGTGATTTCCGGAGGAAGGATTGCTTCAGCTCCGTACACCAGAAAGAAGGGTGTTTCTCCGGTTCACCGGTTTGGAGAAGTCCTGTTGGCCCATAGAGTGGGCGGAAGCTCTTCGATCCAGTTGGCTCCGTGTTTTTTCAAGCGCTCATAGGTGCGCGTTTTGAGTCCTTTAAGGATTTCTGCATTTGCTCTCTCGGCTTGGCCATTGCTGGCTGGATGAGCTACGGAGGCGTAGCAAACTTGTATGCCGAGGTCTTCGCAATATGCTTGGAATGCGGAGCTTGTGAATTGAGTCCCATTATCAGTGATGATTTTGTTTGGGACTCCAAATCTGCTTACAATGGATTGCAGAAAGTTGACAGCAGATTGCTTGTTGATCGTCACAACTGGAGTTGCTTCCGGCCACTTGGTGAACTTGTCAATAGCGACATACAGGAACTTGTAACCTCCGACGGCTCTTGGGAAAGGTCCCAAGATATCCATCCCCCACACAGCGAAGGGCCATGTAGGAGGTATCATTTGTAAGGGCTGAGCCGGTGTATGAATTTGCTTTGCATGAAATTGGCATGCTTCGCATTTCTTCACCAGCTCAGTGGCATCCTGGAGCGCTGTAGGCCAGTAGAAGCCATGCCGAAAGGCTTTTCCGACCAGCGTGCGGGAAGATGCGTGGTTCCCACACTCGCCTCCATGGATTTCTGCGAGGAGTTCACAGCCTTCTTCCCTTGTGATGCACCGCATTAGGATGCCGTTGGCACCGCGCCGGTAGAGATCCCCTTCTACCAGCGTGTATCTTTTAGCCAATCTGACTACCCGGTCAGCGAATACATTATCATCAGGAAGGATGTTGTCTTTCAAGTAGCTCCGGATCTCCGAGATCCATGCATTGGAGCTAGCTTGAGCATTTGAGTCTTGCGTGCTGGGTTGCTCGGAGCTTCCGGCAGCACCTACGACCCTTGATGGCTGCCATGGTAACAGGGCCATCGGGACCGTCAGCTTCGGGATGCTGATCTCGCCCCCTTCGCTCAGTTCGGCAGGCTGAGCTGTGGGTTTCGATAATCTCCGGACAAAAGTTCCGTCAGGAGCCGGAGCTCCGTTTGACGCTTTCGTCGAGAGTTCGTCGGCTTCAGCGTTGTGGGCACGCTGAACATGGTGGAGGTCTAGGACTTCAAAGTCCTTCTGAACCCTCTGGACTTCTAGGAGGTAAGCAACTAGCTGGAGATTGTTGCAGGAGCATTCACCCTTCACCTGCTTGATGATGAGTTGTGAATCTCCTTTGACCAGCAGTTGCCTGACACCGTATGACAGTGCCACCTTTAGTCCGTAGATGAGCGCTTCATACTCCGCCATGTTGTTAGTTGCCTTGAAGTCAAGGTGTACCATGTATTTCACCTTCTCCCCAGTCGGTGCAAGGAGAAGGATTCCAGCTCCGGCCCCCTGCTTCTGCATGGAGCCGTCGAAGTAGAGGGTCTAGTGAGGCTCGGTGAAGGTTGGAGCTTGATGCTCCGTCTTCTGTTCACTGGGGCCCCCAGGGTTTGATGGAGAGGGAGTCCATTCTGCCACGAAATCTGCCAACGCTTGACTTTTGACTGCTTGTCTTGAAATAAATTCAAGATCAAATTCAGCCAATTCCGCAACCCACTTTGCTATATTCCCAGTTGAATTGGGATTATGCAAGATTGCTCGAAGTGGATAGGAGGTCACCACCGAGACTTTGTGAGCTTGGAAGTAATGTCGAAGCTTCCTGGAGGCAATAAGAACTGCATAGAGCAGCTTATGCACCTCTAGGTATCGAGTCTTGGCATCATGTAATACTTCACTGATGAAGTATACCGGGCGTTGAATGGTCCGGACCTTCCCGGAGGGGTCCGAAGCTTCCTCTTCATTGATCTGGACCCTCTCGGAGGGGTCCAGATTCTCTTCGGGGACCTCCGGGTTCTGGCTGGAGGAACCCGGAGCTTCTTCAGAAATGACCTGGACCCTCCCGGAGGGGTCTAGGTCTCCTGAAGTGACTTCTTGCGGGTTCGAATCTGGGAGCTGGGACCCAGACTCGCTTTCAGGAACCTCCGGACCCTCCCGAAGGGGTCTGGATTCCTGAGTGTGAGGTAGTTCCGGTCTCTCCGCAACCAGAACCATACTGACGACTTTGTCAGTAGCAGAAATGTAAAGCCACAAAGGCTCACCAGGGGTCGGAGCTACCAGAATTGGTAGGGTGGTGAGGAACTGTTTCAGCTCCTGGAATGCCTTCTCTGCTTCTTCGGACCATTGGAATGGTCCGGACTTCCTCAATAACTTGAAGAAGGGAAGTGCCCGTTCCGCCAGTCTTGATATGAACCGGCTGAGGGCTGCTAGACATCTAGTTAACTTTTGTACGTCTTTGATACGAGTTGGTGGCCGCATGTCCTCAATAGCTTTTATCTTCTCCGGATTAGCTTCTATGCCCCGGTGACTTACCAGGAAACCAAGAAGTTTTCCGGAGCTAACCCTAAACACGCACTTGTCCAGGTTTAGCTTTGTGCGGGTGGTCCGCAGCTTGTCGAAGACAACCTGCAAGGTGTCTAGGAGTGACTCCTTGTTTCTGACCTTGACCACGATGTCATCGACGTACACTTCCACTATGTCTCTGATGAGTTCTTCAAAAGTTTTGTACATAGCTCGTACAAAAGTTGAAGCTGCATTCTTGAGACCAAAGGGCATGGCTGTGTAGCAGTACAATCCATCTACTGTGATGAATGAAGTATGCTCTTCATCCTCCCTAGACATCCTGATTTGATGATACTCAGAATATGCGTCTAGGAAACACAGTAATTCACACCCGGAGGTGGAATCCACTATCTGATCTATTCTAGGTAGTGGGAATGGATCTTTTGGACATGCCTTATTCAGTGTGGTGTAGTCGATGCACATCCGAAGCTTCCCGCCGGCCTTAGGCACAACGGTTCGCCAGCCATTTTGGATGGAAGACTTCTCGGATGAATCCGGCTTCGAGTAGCTTCTTCACTTCTTGTCGGATGAAGTTCTGCCGCTCTACGGATTGTTTCCGAGGCTTCTGATGCACAGACCGGGCATCGGGGTAGATCTTCAGATTGTGCTCAATCACTTCCCTGAGGATCCCAGGCATTTGTGACGGTTGCCAAGCAAACACGTCAACGTTAGCCCGGGGGAAAGTGATGAGCGCGAGTTTCTATTTGTCGTTCAACCCCCCCGATATACGGGTGGTTTGAGCGGCATCGGAACCAATTTGGACGACTTTGACGGGAATGTCGGTGTCGCCGCTTGACTGCACACGGGGTGCAGAGGTCGAGCCTCGTTGACGAATGCTCGGGGGTTTCGGAGCTTGCTCCTGTCTGGAGTCCTTCTCTTGCGCCGTGGTGAGTGCGTGGAGTTCCTCCAGAGCAGTTACTCCGGCAGTACGATCTCCGCGGATCCGGAGAACGCCTACTGGTGTTGGCATCTTCAACACGAGGTATCCATAATGGGCAGCTGCCATGAATTTGTACAGGGCAGGTCTACCCAAAATGGCGTTGAATGGTAAGTTGATCTAAGCGACGTCGAAGACCAACTTCTCGGTGCGATACTTCTCCCGGGTCCCGAAGGTAACGGGGAGAGTAATAGCTCCGAGTGGGGTAATGGCCCCCGGACCTACTCCGGAGAAAGGTCGAGAGGGCTGGAGATCCGAAGGTCGGAGCTGAAGCTTAGTGAAAGCTTCGAAGCTGATGAGGTTAAGCCCCGAACCTCCGTCTACCATGACGTGGTGGAGCTGGATGTTGTTGATGGTAGGCGATACCATCAAAGGTAACTGTCCTGCCCCAACCATGCTCCGGGGACAATCCGAAGCATCAAAAGTGATGGAGGTGTCCATCCACTTTCGATGAGGTTCCGGCCTGACTGTAGGGGCTATAGCGGCCATATCCCGCCGCATAGTCTTGATGACGCGACGAGAGGTGATATCCCATGATCCACCAAAAATGGTGTTCATGGTCTTCCGACTCTCGTTGTCAGAGACGTCAGAATCATCGTCGACGGAGGTGTAGACGGCCTTCAGGACCTTTTTGGGATCCTGGAACCCTAACTCCTCTTCAGCCGGAGCTTCGTCGACCTTTTGCTTTCCTTCCCTTTGTCGGAAAGGAGATTCTTCCCGACGCTTGCTGTAGCGCTCAGCAAGGTTTTGGACCTCTCGGCAGTCTTCCAAACCGTGGCTGCCCGTTTTGTGAATGGGACACCACACTTTGGGTTTGCCACCGTTTTCAGAAGACGGTCGAGGTCGCTTCTCGGGGCGTGGCCCCCGGCCACCCGGAGCTGCAGCAGCTGCAACGTTGGATGTGCCGACCGACGGCTTCTTCTTGCCGTTGGTCTTCTTTTTCTTCTTGCCACTCCCAGAGGTAGCGGCTTCTTCTTTGGAGGATTTCTTGTGATCCTCCGAGGCTGGTTTGGAGTGCATTTCACGGCCCTCCGCAGCTCTGGCACATTTATCTGCCAGGCTGAAGAGTTCCGTGACGCTGGTGATCTCCTTGATCGCCAGCTTCTCCAACATCTTCTTATCCCGTACGCCCTGTCTAAATGCCACAATGATAGATGCGCTAGAGATAGAAGGGATAGTGTTGCGTACCTGAGAGAACCTCTGGATGAAGGACCGCAAAGATTCTCCCCCTTTTTGCACGACCGCAAAAAGGTCCAGTTCAGTGCCTGGTCGGGTGTATGAACTCCCGAAGTTGGCAGTGAACTGATGGCACAACTCCTCCCAACTGTTGATAGAGTTGGGTGGAAGGCTCATAAACCAGGACCTGGCGGTCCCAGTTAAGGCCACTGGAAAGTAATTGGCCATCACGGCCTCGTTTCCTCCAGCTGCCAAGATTGCACTGGAGTATATCTGAAGGAATTCGGCGGGGTTAACAGTCCCGTCGAATTTTTCCGGCGGGTGAGGCCGGAACTTCTGTGGCCACCTAACCATGCGCAGGTGCATGGCTAGGGCTGAACAGCCTCCTCCTACTCCTTCCAGAGTAGAAAGGTCCTGAGCTTCCCGTCTTTCACGGGCACGCTCAATATGGACACGGCCATCCTGCTGTCGGTATCGGCGATCAAGCTCCGCCCGGAGGTCATGAGTCGAAAGCCTGGATACCGTGTGAGTGCGTCGAGCCCTGGAGGGCAATGACGTCACTTGTTGAGATGCAGCATGTCTTCTGCTATTGAAGGCGTGCGGACCAAGTCTTCCAGACAAAGTCCGCCACTGCGACAGGGCTCGTCCCGAAGGAGGAGGACCGTGGTTGTTGAGGCGTTCGGCCGCTGCTGCGACCAAATGCTCCACATCGGCCCTCCACTGCTCCATTGCATCTCGAGATGATTCCGGAGGTGGTGGACGTTGGAGAAGAGCACGCGCTGCATGGAGCGCGTGTTCCGGGTTGTCATGACTCGCCGACGCGGTAAGCGACGCCAGCGCACCATCACGTTGCCCAGCACGATTTGTTGGAGAAGATGGTGGTGGTGGGAGTGTGGCTCCTGCTGGTGCTGAGGCTCCTGCTGGTGGCTGCCTGTTGGAGGGATTGCCCCCAACAGCCTGAGCAGCAGGTTGGCCGTTGGATGATCCAGCAGCGGAGTTCACCATTCTCGAAAATCTCAGGCGCCCCTACCTGGTGCGCCAACTGTCGACTGTTGGAGCCGGCAGATCTCCCTACACTGCTAAAGTGATTGGGGAGTTTGAAGTTCGGTGTGGGCGCGCAGAGATTCAAGAAGGTGAATAGGAGTTTGACACAGGAGACACAAGAATTTACGTGGTTCGGGCCGCCTGAGCGTAATACCCTACTCCACGGGTGTGTTGATGTTGTATTAGCAGTATGAGCTTGCCACGAGCGTGTGGGATGCGTGAGTTCGTCCGTGAACGTCCCTCAGTGTATCGTCGGCCTGTCCTTTTATAATACAAGGGCAGGCCGTTACAAGTCAGCTTGGCCTGACATGTGGCCCCGGCGGTTACTAGTATTAATACACGATTAACTGCTCTTAATAACCCTGTAACGGGCTTTGATAGCACCGTTACTGGTGTTAAGATTGTCCGTTTAAGTGTCATTAATATGGCATTAATGACACTTAATCGGGTCCTGAAGTCCCTAGCTCTCCTTTGAAGATCCGGAGTCGTTACAAGGTCTTCCAGAGGTTAGAAGCTGAAAGGTCCGACGATTTGACACGTGGCAGCTTCGGAGCTTGCTGTGGGAAGCAGGTAGCTCCGGGGCCATCAGACACGTGTCAGGTCTGGAGCTTCTCTCGGTCTGGGGTTAAGTCCGGAGGTGCCGTTTCGGTACGTGGCCTGGAGCTTCCCCCTTGTGGACGGTAGCTCCGGTTTGGTTGTACACGTGGCGACCTAGGGATTAACCATGTTGGAGAAGCGGGTCCGGTCATGTCTGACAAGTGGGCCTCCGAGGGTCTTCAAACCAAGTAGATGGCTTTCTCTTGAGATCTTTGTAACCTCAAGGGGTGTACGGTTTTTAGGGTACCAACAATCCTCTACTAACGAAGATGAACTATACAACATGTGCCATTAAGATGAAGGTGTTTTTGAAGACGCAAGAGGTATGGGAAGTCGTGGAGGAGACAAAAGACAAAGTTGATTCTGTTAGACAGTTTGTAAACTGGGCTAGGCCCATTGTATCCAGCCCATCAGGGCTCTATATATGTACCCCTAAACTCTATTAATGAAACCCTAATTTTAGCCTCTAATTTGGTGTCAGAGCCTCTTCCTCCCTCCCTCCCCCCCAATGAGCCGACCGCCGCCGCCGCCCCGGGCGGACGGCGCGCCCCTGCCGCCGCAAGGCCGGGCCACGCCGCCGCTGGCCCTGGCCACCCGGCCGGCGCCGCCGCCGCCGCCCTGCTCCCAGCCGCCGCCGCCGGCTCCCTTCCCCTCCTCCTCCTCCCCTCCTCTGCGGATGGCGCCGCCGCCGCCGGCTCCCGTGTCGCCGCCGACCGCCGTCCCTCCTCCCCTCATCCGCGGCCTCGAGCCCCTCCGCGCCGCCGCCACCACCGGCTTGGCCGCGCCCGCCGCCGCCATGGCTGTGCCGGTCGCCGCCGCCGTGACTGCGCCGACCGCCGCCGTCCTGGCCGCGCCGGCCGCCGCCGTGGGCGCGCCCGCTACCGCCGTGGCCGCCCCCGCCGCTGCTGCAGTGGCCGCCGCCGCCGCCGGTGGTGCCGGCGCCCGATCTGCACCCGGGGCTGCCGCCACCGCCTCCTACGGCCCGTCGCCCGCTGGTGCTGCGACCTGGCCCGGCCCGCTGCCGCGGGTTGCTCCTCCACACCCTCGGGCCCCACTGCCGGTCCATGCCGGCTTCGTCCCTTCGCCGCCGCCGTGGTGGTCCCCTCCCGCCGTCAGTGCACCACCACCACCACCCGGGACTGTCCCGCACGACGGCTCCGCGTCGTCGTCCGTTCTCCTCGCCGATCCTGCTACCCTAGCAGATCTTCGCGGGTTGTCTGCCCAGCCTTCCGCGACTCCCTCTGGTGTCGCTGCTGTCTTGGCGGCCTCGCGTGAGCGTGAGCGGACTCTTGCTCTTGCCCTGGAGCAGGAGCGAGCGTCCATGGCGGCCCTCACTCACCAGCTCGAGGAGGAGACACACCCGCAGTGGTTCCTCTCTCGTGAGACCTCCCCCGGTGATGGAGCGGCGCACAGCACCTACGCTGCGACCCTGGTTGCCGGCCTCCACGCCCAGGCTTCCGGCGTCTCGAACATCCGGACGCTAGTCCCGGTTGTTCTCGGCTCCGACTCCACCACCTACGCCCGCTGGCGTAACCTGCTTCTCCTCACGTTGAGGCGCTTCCGTCTTGACGACCACGTCATCCGGGATGACTCCCCGTTGGATGACAATTGGCTCGGCATGGACAGCCTGGTCCTTGCCTGGATTCTCGGCTCTCTCTCTGATGAGCTGGAGGACTTGGTGAGTCGACGCAGTGGTGGCACGGCGCGTCAGGCCTGGCTCGTCATCGAGCAGCACTTCCAGGGGAACCGTGCGACCCGAGCTCTTCACATCCGGGCACGGTTCGCTACTACCGTTCAGGGGGACCTCTCGGTCTCTGCCTACTGTCGCCAGATGAAGGGCATGTCCGATGCCCTTCATGACCTCGGTGACCCTGTCCCGGAGACTTCGCTCGTTCTTCAGGTCCTGCAGGGCCTGAATGAGCGCTACTCCCACCTGCGGACGGTCATCCTCCGTGAGCAGCCTCTACCGACCTTTGACAGGGTTTGGTCTGACCTTGAGCTCGAGGAGATCACTTCCGCAGGCACTGGCGCCTCCTCGCCTGCCACAGCCTTCTACGGCTCTGGGCAGCACTCCCGTCCTGCCTCCGGAGGACCACCCTCGCGCCCACCTACCACTCCAGGGGCTCCTGCCAACCCCGGGGGTGGTAATCGTCGCCGTGGTGGTCGTCGGCGCGGGGGTCGTGACAGCTCTACTGGTGGCGGAGCTGCCTCTACGCCACGTGGTGGCTCTGCTCCGGGTGCTACGGGTTCGGGTGCTCTGCCGTCCTGGCCCACACCCTATAACCCGTGGACTGGCCAGATTGCCATGTGGCCTGGACCGTCTCCGGGTCTTCCTCCACCACGCTTGGCGCGCCCTCAGGCTGCTTACGTGACCACTCCCGCGTACGGCGGTCCTGCCTACTCGACCAGTGGACCGTGGACTGCGCCCACTGGCGGGTCGGGCTACCCTATGGCTGGACCCTCCGGTCACTGGGGCCTGAGTCCTGAGTCCTCGGCGCCCCACTCCACTCCTGACGGGTGGGACCGTCAGTCACTGGCCTCCTCCTTCAGCACGATGGCCCTTACTCCGTCAGGTGCTGACTGGGTCGCCGACTCCGGAGCCTCGTACCACACCACCCCCGACGCTGGTATACTCTCTTCTTCCCACCCTTCCCGCCCTTTCCATCCTTCATCTATCGTTGTTGGGAATGGGTCTGTTCTTCCAGTCACCTCAGTAGGTGACTTGGGCTCGTCGGGTTCTTTTCAGCTTCGTGATGTTCTTGTTGCTCCTGACATCATTCACAATCTTCTTTCTGTTCGTCGCTTTACCACTGACAACCATGTTTCTATTGAGTTTGATCCTTTTGGTTTATCTGTGAAGGATCTTACTACCCGACGTCTTCTTCACCGCTGTAAGAGTTCGGGGCCCCTGTACACGTTTCGTCTTCCCGCTTCCGCTTCGACTTCACCTTTTGCCCTGGCTACGACAGCTTCTTCCACGACTTGGCACCGCCGGCTTGGCCATCCTAGTGCTGATGTCATGTCTAAGTTGTCTAGTAGCTCAGTGATTTCGTGTACTAGGGGTACTCATGAGTCTTTGTGTCATGGTTGTCAGCTTGGTCGCCATGTTCGGCTTCCGTTTCCGCACTCTGTTACTCATGTTGAGCGGATTTTTGATTTGATACATTGTGATCTTTGGACTTCCCCTGTCATCAGTGTTTCTGGATATAAGTATTACTTGGTGATACTTGATGATTTTTCGCACTACTCGTGGACTTTTCCCTTGCGTCAGAAGTCCGACACGTTCACCACTCTCTCTCACTTCTTTGCTTGGGTGTCCACCCAGTTCGGCCTCATTATTCGAGCCATCCAGTGCGATAACGGACGCGAGTTTGACAACTCCGTGTTCCGTGACTTTCTTCTCTCTCGCGGTGTTCAGTTGCGCATGTCCTGCCCGTACACTTCTCCTCAGAATGGCAAGGCTGAACGCATGATTCGTACCACTAATGATGTTATGCGTTCCCTGATGTTTCAGGCCTCCATTCCTGCTCGGTACTGGGCTGAGGCACTCCACACCGCTACTCTCCTCATTAATCGCCTCCCTACGAAGGCGATTAGTGCCCCCACCCCTCACTTCGCCCTTTTCGGCACCACTCCCCTCTATGACCACCTTCGAGTGTTCGGGTGCACTTGCTACCCTAACCTTTCCGCCACCACACCCCATAAGCTTGCGCCCCGTTCCGCCCGGTGTGTCTTCCTTGGATACTCCCCTGAACATAAGGGGTATCGGTGCCTTGACCTTGCTACCCGTCGTGTCTTGATCTCTCGTCACGTTGTTTTCGACGAGTCATCCTTCCCCTTCTCCGCTTCGTCCTCCGACTCTGTTGTTGAGTTGGATTCCCTGTTTCCCACTGACCTTGAGGTCGCGCCCATCCAGCGACCTTGTGTTTTACCCCCTGCAGGTCACCCACGCGCCCAGGAGCGCGCGGCTCCGGTGCCCGCTGTGCCACGCGCGGCCCCGGCGTCCCTGACGCCGCCTGCTGCGCCACGTGCGGCCCCGGCGTCCCCGACGCCGCCTCCCGTGCCACGCGCGGCCCTGGCGTCCCCGACGCCGTCTACCGCGCCACGCGCGGCCCCGGCGTCCCTGACGTCGTCTACCGCGCCACGCGCGGCCCCGACGTCCCCGACGTCGCCTCCCGTGCCACGCGCGGCCCCGGCATCCCCGACGTCGCGTCCCGCGCCACGCGCGGCCCCGACGTCCCCGACGTCGCCTCCCGCGCCACGCGCGGCCCCGGCGTCCCCGGCATCCCCGACGTCGCCTCCCGCGCCACGCGCGGCCCCAGCGTCCCCGATGCCGCCTCCCGCGCCACGCGCGGCCCCGGCGTCCCCGACGTCGCCCCCCGCGCCACGCGCGGCCCCGGTGTTGCGTTACGCCGACCCTGCCCTTGTCTATCAGCGACGAGTGCGGGTTGGCGTACCGGCCCCCTCCCACCCGGAGCCTCCGGTGTACCACCCCCCACTGCTCCACCGAGACCCTAGTCACGTCCACCCGATGGTGACTCGTCGGGCGGCTGGGGTCCTCCGACCGGTGGAGCGGTTCTCCGGGGTGGTCCTCTCTTCGCCGACCTCCTCACCGCCTGCCTCTTCGGCCGTTTCACCCATCCCCTCTTCTGTCCGTAGTGCCCTCGCCGATCCTCACTGGCGTCGGGCTATGGAAGAAGAGTATGTGGCTCTACTTGCCAACCAGACCTGGGACTTGGTTCCTCGTCCTGGTCGTGGCAATGTTGTCACGGGCAAGTGGGTGTTCACGCATAAGCGGCGGGCGGATGGGTCCCTCGAGCGGTATAAGGCTCGGTGGGTTCTTCGCGGCTTCACTCAGCGGCCTGGCGTCGACTACGACGAGACTTTCAATCCCGTGGTGAAGCCGGCGACGGTTCGGACCGTCCTGTCGTTGGCTCTCTCGCGTTCTTGGCCTGTCCACCAGTTGGACGTCAAGAACGCCTTTCTCCACGGCACGCTGACGGAGACGGTGTACTGCTGTCAGCCGACAAGGTTCGTTGATTCAGCTCGCCCAGACATGGTCTGCCGGCTGAACAAGTCCCTGTACGGTCTCAAGCAGGCGCTCCGTGTTTGGTACAGCCGGTTCGCCTCCTTCCTGGCCTCGCTTGGCTTCGCCGAGGCCAAGGCGGACACCTCGCTCTTCGTCTACAGCCGTGAGGGGGACACAGTGTACCTTCTTCTCTACGTCGATGACATCGTCCTCACAGCGTCCAGCCCAGTCCTCCTTCAGCGCACGATCTCCGCCTTGCAGCGGGAGTTCGCGATGAAGGACCTGGGTCGACTCCACCACTTCCTGGGCGTGACGGTGGAGCACAGACCGGGTAGCTTGTTCCTCCACCAGAGACAGTACTGCTTGGACGTCCTCCAGCGAGCGGGCATGGCTGATTGCAAGCCGTGCTCCACTCCGGTGGATACCCAGGCGAAGGTCTCCTCCGCTGACGGTGCCCCTGTCGCTGACCCTACAGTGTACAGGAGTCTTGCAGGTGCTCTCCAGTACCTCACCTTCACCAGGCCGGACATCTCCTACGCCGTCCAGCAGGTGTGCCTTCACATGCATGATCCGAGGGAGCCGCATCTCACTGCGGTGAAGCGGATCCTTCGGTACCTGCGCGGCACCCTCGACTACGGCCTTCTCCTTCGGGGTGACTCAGCCTCCGAGCTGGTTGTCTACACCGACGCCGACTGGGCAGGGTGCCCAGACACCCGTCGGTCTACCTCTGGCTACGCCGTCTTCCTGGGCGGCAACCTCGTCTCCTGGTCCTCGAAGCGGCAACCTGTGGTGTCCTGCTCGAGTGCCGAGGCGGAGTATCGCGCTGTGGCCAACGGGGTGGCCGAGACCTCCTGGCTCCAGCAGCTCCTTCAGGAGCTCCACTCTCCAGTCACTCGGAGCATACTGGTGTACTGCGACAACGTCAGCGCCGTCTACCTCTCCACCAACCCCATCCAGCATCAGCGCACGAAGCATGTGGAGATTGATCTCCATTTTGTTCGTGAGCGGGTTGCTCGTGGCGAGGTTCGGGTCCTCCACGTCCCGACGACGTCGCAGTTCGCCGACATCTTCACGAAGGGCCTCCCTTCGTCGGTATTCTCCGAGTTTAGGTCCAGTCTCAACATCTGCCGTGGCTAGATGTTGAGACTGCGGGGGGGTGTTAGACAGTTTGTGTACTGGGCTAGGCCCATTGTATCCAGCCCATCAGGGCTCTATATATGTACCCCTAAACTCTATTAATAAAACCCTAATTTTAGCCTCTAATTGATTCAAAGCAAGATCAGTTGGCTCTTGCGACCATCTACCATGCTATTGATGAAGACACTCTCACGCGAATTTCCGAGCAAGAGACAGTGAAAGATGCTTGAGAGATGATCAAGACTATGTTCTTGGGAGAAGAGCACGTGATGAAAGCAAGAATTCAAACTCTTCAGAATGAGCTCGATATGATGGGTATGAACGAAGGAGGCTTCATCGATGAATTTGCCACAAGTGTGATGATTATCATCACAAAGATTCGTGATCTTGGGGAAGAAGTTAAAGAAAGTTATGTCGTGAACAAAGTACTACGTGCTC
Organism: Tuctoria greenei; assembly: GCA_036927565.1. Taxonomy (NCBI): domain Eukaryota; kingdom Viridiplantae; phylum Streptophyta; class Magnoliopsida; order Poales; family Poaceae; genus Tuctoria; species Tuctoria greenei. Next base: position 162,136,767 of record JAYESD010000002.1, on the reverse strand, counting down.
TGCCTTCAAAATTTCTCCACATTGCATCTACTATTGAGCAATTTGTTTATATGAAGACGGCAACTGTTGAGGAACTCGTTGACAAACTCAAAGTGTATGAAGAACGAGTGAATGGCTTCAACAACCAAGAGCATGAAGAAAAACTCTATTTAATAACAGAGGAGTTAAAAGCAAAAGAAGCGAAAGATGGCGACAAAAATAAGAAGAAAAAATTTGACAAATCGAAGATTAGATGCTTCAATTGTTAGAAGTTTGGACACTTTGTCAGTAAATGTTCCAAGAAAGAGGAAGATGAGGGTGCACTTCTTGCGTTCGAGGGAATTTTGTTCTAATCCTACATCAAGAGGGTGCTCGGGGTGTAGATGTGTCCATTTCAAGGTCGTGTGCAGGATAAAGATGAGTACATCTGAGGTTGAAGATGCGTCCAACCTGAATTTATGTACGGGTGAAGAAGAGCCCATCCCGGGGATGATGTGTCTGTCCTAAATTGTGCAGGGTAAAGATGTGACCTTCGTGGTGGTGTAGTTGTGTCCACTCCAAAATTAGGTGTGTTCAACAATATAGTTGTGTTCATCGCAAGGGTGTAGTTGCGTCCACCCGAAGTGTGTGTAGGCTGGAATAGGTGTGTCTCCATCCTATGTGTGTCCAAGGAAACAAAATTAGGGAGTCAATGTTGAGATAATCTTGTTTGCTAGAAGATAATTAGGAGGCGTCCAGATTTGTACGTGTATAAGTATTAGATATAGACTATAAATACCTGGGATTATCATAGGAATAAACAAGCAATTTGATCTCGAAAATCTAGCATCAATGGTTGAGACGAATGAGAACGTCTTAACATAATCAACTTCTCCTTTATGAAATCGATATTTTTCCCTTCGGAGTCACACTTAATCATGTGATCCCATTATGGTCTACTGTTTTGGCTCTTTTAAGAATGTCGACTAGGTTATTGACTCACTTAAACCGCTTCTTATTCTTCATAGCTTGACACCATTTGAATATGTGAGGGTTTCTTATTGCTTAACTCAAATGAGGTAGGATCATCCTTTATTTGAGTGTGGATCTTATAACAAGATCCACTTATGAACATATTATTTATTAATTGAGACGATTGTTGCATTCATCATAAGCGATAACTTACATAGAAACTTCGTAAACTTAGTTAACTTAGGTGTTGTCAATGAAGAACTAATAAAAGGTATTGAGTCAACAACGATGAGCACTATTGGTTTAACAGAAGTCCCTGAATCTCACGAGCGCTCCCCCTAGATCACGTCCTCCTGGGGCAACTATTTGGATCTCTAATCTAAAGCTCTGATTACCAATTGTTGGAATTGCAGACTAAAAAACGACTCGAATTTTCAATATTAAAACTACATGATTTATTCCTTGGGATCTCTTAACTAGACCTAAAACGGTCTAGGACTTAACTAATTGAGACTCAAACTCTATCCTTATCTATAAAATCTATTTCTAACTCTAGAAGACATGGACTCTATCTGAAACTCCTCTAATACGCTTATATAATATTCTAGACAACATGATTAACTTCAACAGACATGTGATGTTGTACGTTTGGTAATTCCAGTGCTATTAATACAGTTTGAGACTTCTTTTTATGGATATATACATTATAAGATTTCATATCTGCAACTTTTATCTACCTATTGTGTTATACTTAAAGAAACATGAGCTAAATTGTTTAAAAGATCAGCTGGTATGGTATGCTCTGGACACACTTTTGTTGTTTTGTCAATTTCTTTGTTATTCAGCATAGGTCGCCTATGTGGACCACACGTCCACACTACAGTTGTAGCTGACATATATTTAGGTCCAGACTGTAGTTCTCTAAAAACATCCTGCAAAATGTTTTCTTTTTCATATGTATTCACCATGCATATAACAACTCTCTTCCTCAACACCTTATATTTGATTATCTTTCATAGGACTTCCGCAGCAATTATGGTCTACCGTGAAGCAATTTCTGCAGGTCAATTACCCTCAAGTGATGTTTTATCTCAAGTATTGGGATGTTTGAGGCTTCCTCATGACAGTTCGTTAAAACACACTTTCATTGAAAACATGGGAATAAGTTGTGATATTCCACAGCATCACAACGTAATTTCACTTTTTGAAGGATTTGGGGAATATGATATTCGTGCTTTTTCTATACTGGAGGTAGTGATGTAATCCTCAATTGAACATGTGCCCCATTTATCCTGAAAGTACTGACCAATGCTGCATGGGCTTTTGTCACAGGAAGTTGCTTCATTAGGAGCTGTTGAAAGTATTTCCATGAAACATTCCAGAATAATTATTGATGCAAGAAAGTTAAGAATCTACACAGCTGAGGTAGTTACGATAACTAGGTGATGTCACTTCAGGAAACTGCTTTAATATGATTTTATCTAAATATAATAAAATGTGACTTCGTTACTGTGGCCTTCTTCTGTACTTCAAAACAAATTTTCTGTTGCTCTAAGCCTCTAAATTAGAAGGGCAAAATCAATTCCATTAATCTTGTCAAGAGGTACATATAGGTAGGAGACTTGAGAGCCAAGAAGCCTCTACAAAATAACCACATTACCCTTGACTATTGTCTAAAACACCCCTCCATACATGGAACACTTAACACTCCCGCGCAGTCACAACATCTAGCCGCAACAGATGTTGAGACTGGACATAAACTCAGAGAACACCGATGAAGGAAGACTCTTCGTGAAGATTTCGACGAACTGCGATGTCGTCGAAACCCACTGTTGGACTGTGTATGTGGAGTGTGTTAGGCCAGGCCCATGTATCTAGTCTTGAGGGCTATGTGTACCCTTGACACTTCATTATGAAACCCTAATCTATTTTCCTTCCACTCTAATATGGTATTAGGCTAGGCTTCTCTCCTCTGCTCCTGTCGCCAGGCACTCCAGCCGCCGCCAGGCCATCTCCGGCCGCGCAGCGCCCTCCCCGTCGCCGGTCGCGCCGCCGCGCTGCCTCTAGACGCCCCCCTCTCTCTCCCTCCCCATGCTTCAGCTGCCAGGCACACCGGCGCTGCCGCTCACCGGCACGCCGCCGGCGTGCAGACGACGCCACTCTCCTTCACCCTCTGGCCGCCGCCACCCCCCTGTGCGCCGGCTTCGCCGGCCGCCGCCGGCCAAGGGGTGGCCGGATCTGGAACCGCCGGATCTGGAACCGCCGCCGTCGGCCTGGGGGTGGTCGGATCCACCGCCAGCCCCACTGGAACAGCCGTGCCGCCGCCGTCGCCTCCTCAGCCCGCCGGCCTGTGCGTCGCCACCACCTCTGGCCGCTGCTCCTGGCCGCAGGGCCGACGCCAGCTGCTGTCCCTCCCAGATCCGTCGTTGTCCATGGTCCTGCGGCCTACCCCGCAACCGTCAGCCCGCCGCCGGCCGCCGCCACCATCAGGCCACCTCGGGCCTCAGCACCGCCGCTGCCGGCCAGTGCTCCCGGCCTGCCTTCCTCCCTGTCCGGTCTGGATCCTGCAGCCGCCGCCCCGGCGCCGCCGTTCTAGCCGGCGTGGTCGCCGTAGCCGCTGCCTCGACCCCCTGCTCTGGCCTACTGGGTTTCGGGGAATCCAGCTGCTGGTCCGAGCGGGCTGCCTTCCTCCCTGGCGCTGTCATCGTCGTGGCATGTCGCGACCCATGCTACACCGTCGGTCTACTTGCAGGGTCTCACACCATCCGGTCCTAACTGGGTGGTGGACTTTGGCACCTCGTACCACACCACTCCTGACGCCGGTATACTCTCTTCTACCCGCCCTTCCCACCCCTCTCATCCTTCATCTATCGTTGTTGGAAATGAGTCGGTTCTTCCAGTCACCTCAGTAGGTGACTCGGGTTCGTCGAGTTTCTTTCAGCTTCGTGATGTTCTTGTTGTTCCTGACATCATTCAACACCTTCTTTCTGTTCGCCGTTTTACTACTGACAACCATGTTTCCATCGAGTTCGATCCTTTCGGTTTATCTGTGAAGGATCTTACTACTCGGCGTCTTCTTTTTCGCTGTGAGAGCTCGGGACATCTGTACACGATGTGTCTTCCAGCTTCCGCTCCGCCTCTTGCCCTGACTACGACAGCCTCATCGACCATCTGGCATCGTCGGCTTGGTCATCCCGACATTGATGCTATGTCGAAGTTGTCTGGTAGTTCAGTGATTTCGTGTATTTGGGGTACTCATGAGTCTCTTTGCCATGCTTGTTAGTTGGGTCGCCACGTTCGACTTGTCACTCGTGTCGAGCACATCTTTGATCTGATTCACTGTGATCTTTGGACATCTCCTATTCTTAGTGTTTCTGGCCTTAAGTATTACTTAGTCCTCGTTGATGATTTCTCACACTATTCGTGGACTTTTCCCTTGCGGCAGAAGTCTGATACTTTTGACACACTCTCTCACTTCTTCGCTTGGGCGTCCACCCAGTTTGGACGCACGATATGGGCGGTCCAGTGCGACGACGGGCGCGAGTTTGACAACTCTGCGTTCTGTGACTTCCTTCTTTTTCACGGTGTTCAGTTGCTGTTGACGGCTCCTAAGATATACTAACAAATCATCCGCGGCAACGGCGCCAGAAATGCTTGTTAGTATTTCTTACGTACTATTGACTAAACATCTCCAACTGATGTGTCAGAAATGCTTGTTAGTGGTTCTATTGGATCACAGAGTGAATTCCGCAAGCGCACGGAGGTATCATTGTAGCATTTCCCCTTAAGAGTATTCTCAAGGGTGTCATTTATTTGATCCCAAAGGAAGGCAGGGAAGAGATATAACAATCATCAAGTGGTAAGGGAAGAAAGGTCTAGATAAGAATCTAGTAAGGATGGATAAAATAATAGTGGAGGTAGTGTGACACACACAAAAACTTTCAAGTCTAAGGGGATAAGAGGATCCTAGAGGTTAGTTAAGGTTGAGAGTTATGGAGGTACTCCTACTATGCTCTATTGTACTTATACATAGTCTAAACTAATTATTCATAAGCTAGATAAATAGTGAATACTTATGCTATGTGGTTCAACACATCGGGTACAGGCTTACCCCTAGCAATACTAGGGCGACTCCCGCCAAGAGCCTGTGGCATAGCCGAACGTGGAGGATTACAAAGGACAAATAGGGCTGTCACCACCTACTGCCTACCTCTTCAATCCGTGGGTCTACGAGACATTTAATGCTACTTAGCTATCCTAGCACCATGCTAGCATATTAAGTAATTACCTTAAGAGCCTAGGCACAATCCATCCTAAGGCAATGAATTGAATCATCATTGAACCAATGTTGATACACAACATAATTGTCTATACTAACCTAGTTACAATTAACTAGACTACAGTGGGGGTCTATAGGTTCTATGATAATGAGATATGTTAATGATAAAACAGTCATAGAAGCTATACCTTCCACATACATGGACTCCACAATCAAACAAGAAACACTTTGCCCAAGTATATGTATAAGTAGAGACTAAAGATACTATCTTTATTATGCATAAAGTCACAAATACAAGAAAGAATACATGAGCCATACCTTTCCCAATGTAGGATTGGGAAGAGAGAGACTCCTTACTCCTTTCCCAATTTGGACTTGGGACTAGAGACTCTCCTCTCTACAACCTAACTCCTCTAAGACTATGGATGGTAGTGTATACAATAGAGATGAAGCTCAAGTGGTCTGTGTTGAAGTGAGGAGTAGGGAGTCCTATTTATACTAGTGTTGAGGTCGGTTCCCGCCACCAAAAGCGCGCGAATCAGTCACCATTGGCTCTAGGAAGCCGGGAGGAGCCAACACGTGGAGGCTGACTGAGTTTTGGTGCAGAGACCAGGTCGGCCGACCCCCTGGTTCGGCCGACCTGGTCATTGCACCGTTTCTCGTGTGCTTTCTCCAAGTGGCTGCTAGGTGGGTCCCATTGATGTATATGGGTGATACACCGTTGGATCTCCTCGGATACTCTTGTTTGTGGGCCATTTAATCTATGGGATGCCACGTGTCGTCGCCTGATTGGCTGGGATGATATTTTATAGGATTGGTCTCTCTACATTTCCTCATTTCCTGCATAAAATGCTGCATACACATATTTCTCCAAGTCCAAGTGGAATTGGGTTAGATAGAAAGGTGATGTGTGCAAGAATTGACAAATCCTTCACATATATTGCTAAGTCAAAAGAGTAAGTCTTAGGAGAATTCAAATCAAAACTTTTTGATTCAAGACTAGTGCATGTGTGATGGAGTGAAAAGTGGATGTGGATACTTGAGATTACTCCTTTTTGGTATAATCTCTCTTTCTTTTGCAGAGATGAAATATGGCTACTTTTTTTTTCATGCTTATGATGTAAGCATTTTTTTTTTCATTTTCTTTTTGTATCCATGTCTTCTACTCCCTTTCTTTGTAATGAATTTTGAAGAGAGTGCTAAACATGAATAATATGGAGTTTCTCTTTTTGTTGTGGTATGGTGGATATGATGGACGTTTTGCTTACTTCTAGTGTAGAAGTATAGCATGTGCAAGTGAAGTCTTGAATTCAAAAAGAGTTGAATGATTTCTCACATAGGTCTATACTAGTTTGACTAGGCTCAATGTGAAAGCAAATAATATATGCATAAGTAGGGGTGAGCATTCGGTTAACCGGAAAAATTCGGTTCGGTTTTTCGGTTTTTTTTCAAATTCGGTTTCTGAAAAATGGAAACCGAAATTCTGTACAGAAATTCAAAAACCGGTCTCCCGGTTAACCGAAAAGTTCGGTTTCGGTTTTCGGTTAACCGGCAAACCGAACTCATACAGAACACAGTTAACTGAATTCTTCAAAATTCAGATAACGATACAGAACAGAAAACATACAGTCATACAGTTAACTGAACACTTAAAAAAAAACTGATCCAGAGAGTTGATACACACTTCAGTTTGAATCCAGAGAGTTGATACACACTTCAGTTTGAATCTATCAAATACTGAGCATAATACTTATTACATCATTGAGCAAATAGCTTCGCAAATAGTTTCATAAATCATCGACCAAACAGCATCATTGACAAACAGCATTGGAGCAGCCATAGCCATTGGACAGACAGACAACACAAGTTCAATCCAATTGCAAATAAGCACCAGGTTTTAGTTTTCAGCTTGGAATTGGAACACAGGAACAGAGAGCCCTTCAAACTCAGAACTGAATCAGCCTCATTCTTGGAACCCCTCCATAGTCCATGGCACACATGATGAACTTGGAGCCCCTCAGTCTCAGAACTTAACCAGCTCATTCTTTTGACTGTACAACAAATATAATTAGAGAATCAGAACTGAAATGGAAGTGAAACTAAAATATTAAAATTAAACAAGAACCAGAAGTGACATACATTAAGAGCCACAGAACCAGAGGCCTTTTCAGCATCTTTTTCAGCTTTGTGTGCTGAAATTAAATCTGAAATGGAAGAAAAAAACAAGTACAAATGCAAACTATTAATAAGACATGATGAAAACAAGTCAAAATGTAAATCATATGTTACCTTCTTCTAATTTTGTTAGCTCCTCTATATCTTCTTCAATATTAATAGGAGTTGATCGCCGTAGCCAATCTTGTGTACAAATAAGAGCTTGCACCATGAATGGAGTTAAAGAGCTTCTAAAGTCATCTAAAATCCGCCCACCCGTACTAAATACAGACTCTGATGCAACCGTTGATATAGGAATTGCCAAAACATCACGAGCCAACCGTGCCAAAATAGGAAATCTAGATTCATTCACCTTCCACCATGCAAGAATATCAAATTTACTGTTGTCCACTTCATTATCCTCACTAAGGTATTTCTCAATTTCAGATTTAGTTGTGCTCTTAGAACAAGTGCCAATCCTCATTTTCTTAGCAATGCGGGATCTTACCTTCGCTGTTCCTTTTTTTTCAGTTGGTTCTTCATCATTAACTTCAACCAATGAGGCACTTGGAGCATATATGTTCTTATACTCTTCATACAATTCATGAAAGCATACATTTATGGCATCCCAAACTTTTTGTAACTTTTCGTCGTCAAACATTTCGCCAATTGCATACTTAGTGTAACTAGATAGTTTATATCTTGGATCCAAAGCTGCAGCAATAAAGATGAGCAAGTTCATATTCTCCTTTTCCCTCACCCTATCCCTCCCCCTTCCCACATTGACATTCTCAATGTCAATGTCATGCCAATTGCCCCAATACTTGTCATACTTATCCTTCATTCTTTTTGCCATTGCTTGGTGTAAAGGATCATCACTTTCAGCCCAATCTTGTAGCAATACATTAATTTCACCAATGTGTAGAAAAAATTCATTGGTTGTCACATTTAGTGTAGAGGAAACACGAAGAGTAATATCATAAAAATGACTAAGAAATTCAGCCATTTTTTTAGCATTTGCCCAATCAAACTCATCTGGGATACCAGGACCTTTTTCTCCACACAACTCAATTGTGTAAGTTGGATCTTCTTCCTCATACCTTGCAAACACTTTCTCATAAGTAATGGCTGCCTTCAACATAAGATATGTAGAATTCCACCTAGTGCATACATCTAGTTTCAAGAATGCATTGCTATCTAAATTCTCCTCCTCTGCAAGCTTCCTAAATTTCACTAACCTTGAAGGTCCATTCTTAATAAATCTAACAGCAGCACGAACACGCTTAACTGAATTATCCAACTCTTTTAAGCCATCAGACACAATTAAATTTATTATGTGAGCAGCACACCTCATGTGAAGATATTTGCCTAAAGCAATTGTAGTCTTTTGATTGTTCAATTGTCTCTTTACATAATCAATACCAGAATCATTGGAGCTAGCATTATCAACTGTGATTGACATGACTTTACTAACACCCCATTCATTCAAACATCTCATAATTGCTTTTCCAATATCATCCCCCTTATGACCCTTCACCAAGAAAAAACTAATAATCTTCTTATGCAATTTCCATTGAGAATCAATAAAGTGGGCTGTCACCGTCATATAACTATCTTGTTGTTGAGATGTCCAAGCATCAGTTGTAAGACAAACTCTTTCACATTGTTGTTTAAAAAAAGTAATGAGTTTTGCTTTCTCTTCAAAGTATATAGACACTGCATCCCTAGTTACTGTTCTTCTAGAAGGAATGTTCCAACGAGGAATAGCAATTGACATGAATTTTCTAAACCCGGCTTTTTCAGCACATGCAAAGGGTTGCTCATCTTCAATAACCATTTCAACAAATGCTCTCCTAATTGCCTCTGGATCAAACTTATATATTCCAATACCATCCCCTTGACTTAATTGCAAACAAGGTTGATTTTTATCTACATTCTTATGAGGATTGCACTTGCAAATATTAAAATGAGAGCGTAGTGCAGAAGTACCGTTCACATTCGGGTCACACTTGATCTCGCGGCTGCAGTATTTACACTTCCCCTTCTTCAATTGACCATCGACGGTGATCTTGTTGAAGTGGTTCCACATTTCTGACCTAGGTTCCATCTGTTTTCTTTTCTTAACCCCCTCTTTGTTCTTCTCCTCCTCTGTTTCTTTGCTCTGTTGAGTCTGCTCCACTTGTGTACCACTATTAGGGACCTGCATACAACAACACAATATGACCATAGTACCATACCATCTTACCAGTTACCATACATTATGCATACAACTATACAAGAACACCATACATTATACATCATGCATACTAGAAAAAAATGGATTACAATCGAAACTTACATTGTTAGACGCTTGGTGCTCAGTTGCAGGTGCTGCCATTTCGGCGTCGTCACTGGTCATGCCTAGTGGGGCGACGGAGGCCGAGGGGCGAGGAGGACGGTGGTCGGTGGGGCGCGGGCGCGACGGAAGGCCTACGCGAGGGCAACGAAGGCCGAGGGGCGAGGGCAACGAAGGCCGAGGGGCGACCGGCGATGGAGACTGAGGGGCAACAGAGGGCGACCGGCGACGGAGGCCAAGGGGCGACGGGCTGACCGAGGCCGAGGGACGACGGACCGACGGAGGCCAAGGGACGACGACGGCGCTAGGGTTGGGGGTTGCGTCGCAGGGCGGGATGCGGCCGGGATGGGGATGGGCCGAGGGACGACGGACCGACGGAGGCCAAGGGACGACGGCGGCGCTAGGGTTGGGGGTTGCGTCGCAGGGCGGGATGCGGCTGGGATGGGGATGGATCGGGAACGGGGATCGGGGAATACAGAAGAGTCGGGAACGGGCGTAAAGACGGGCGGCTGGCCGGCTGGGAGCCTGGGCTTTAGTCTTTAGTGGGCCGGGACTATACTGATATACATACTAATTCGGTTCACTCGGTTAACCGAGGAAAAAAACCAAAAACCGAAAAATAATTCGGTTTTTGCAGTCCAGCAACCGAAATAACATCCGGTTTAATCGGTTCCGGTTTATTCGGTTTCGGTTCCGGTTATTTCGGTTCGGTTATTCGGTTTCCGGTTTTTTTGCCCACCCCTATGCATAAGGTTTTGTTTATGTATGAATATCATATGACTTTAGTAGATATTTCCAATCAATTGAGGGAAACTTAAATCTTTTTAGAATTTCTCCGAAAATCTAAATTTTACTTTCAAACTAGGACTAGCAGCCCTATTACCAATTCTAGTCTTGCAACAACCTAGAATTAGATCAAGCTTTTGCTACCCACAACTTCCAAATTAAGGTAAAAGTATTTCAAATCAATGAAAGCAATATTCGGAGAGTAGCAAGTTGTAAACTAGAGACTTAAGAAAATAAAACAGAGCAACTATTCATCATTTCATTTATGTGAATTCTAAATCATTCTTACCGCACATCTTTATTTGATGAAAGCAAATCCAACCTTTTTTTTTTAAGATGCAAGGTGGATGATGGATGGATGGAAAATAAATATGCAAGAAATGTGATACATGTTACCTCAAGTGGGGATCCTCCCCCAAGCTTGTTCCTCAACTACCTCCGTGATAAGGGTTGAACCTTTGATGACGGAAGTACGCTGTAAGATCGGCTTGTTGTTGTAGCGTCATGTTGAAGTTGGTGAATTGAGCATCCATGTGTTGTTGCCAATCCGGGGTACCTTGAACATGCTCCTGGAGTGTGCTGTAGATGTCACCCGTTCTCACTTCAAGTTCTCCCATACGTCTAGTGAGGTCCGTCATTCCTTGGCTATAGTCATGATGACTTCTATCCGAAAAGGAACGACGTCCTCTCATGGATGGTGGGGGCAAGCTGCTAGAGCTTGAAGTGGATAAGGTTGGATCCATTTGCCATTTTTGCCAAGATGATCCCCAACCTCATACGTCGGAGGTTGAGTCTATTTGAGTGCATAACCCGTTGGGTTCTCTTCCTCTTGATATTCATGGACCGGAGAGATTATCGGTGGCATGCCTGTGGCTGCAGTCCTCGTACGATTCCTTGTTAACCTGCCAGTGACATTACTTCTTCTTGCTTCCTCAAGGGGAAGAAGATTAATGGTTAGCCTCCAACATTTGTACAAATGAAAATCCGGGTTAGGTAACCGAATTTCATTGACAAAGCCGGGATAGAAATATATCAATGACCCATCTTGATCATGCTTAAGGGTATGTCCTTGCACTAAATAGTCTTTATCAATTAATTCTCTTTCAGTTTCAATATATTCAAATGAAGGGTATTTAAGTGATCCTACCCTATCAGCAATATGAGTAATCAATTACGTGCATTCAATTGGTCCTGATTTTGAAATGTAATTTAACCATTGTGTCATCATGGCTTTGACTGGAGCAAATTTTATCTTTTTAGTCATGGCAAACAAAATTTTCAATTCATCATCTCGCACAACCCTAACATCTCCCCTAGGGAACATAGTCATAGCCACCCATCTATGTATGAAGCGTAAGGTAGGGTTTTGGATGTGGCTATTCCTAGGAGCTCTATATGTGACCTCACTAGTTAGCTCATGGCAAAAACTTTGTTTGTTAAACTTAGGCAAATTGTCTAAATCTAGCAAACATCGTTTATGGAAGCCTAGGATGCTACATAACTCTTTCCATAGAGTGTTGTATTCTTTTTGAAATAGTCTAAAAGAAATACCATCAAATCCTATTCTTAGCGTGCAAAGGAATTGGATAGTGAGAATGCGTGAACCTTTGTCCTCTATGTGAGCAAAGTCATCAAATCCAATTGCATGCCAAATGGAAAGAAATTCGAACTCCATACCTATTTTGGAGATCAAATGTGGATCGTTGTTAGGAGCTGAATTTTTACTCTCATTGAAGAGAGGATGACACTAGAGAGTTGGGGCAATTTTCTTGTCTATTCCTCACACAATGTCATACCAACCCAAGGGGTTGAGGCTACATATTTATAGCAGCCCAAGGGCAGCCAACCAGCCAAGCATATGACTTCTTGCTAGTCCAAGATGCCATGCAAGGTGCTGTCCTAAAGATGCTAACAACCGTCCTAAAAGCAGTCAAGATGCTGCTATCCTAACTGCTGTCCTAAAAGCAGTCAAAATGCTGTCCTCTAGTCTAAGATGAGTACAACAAAGACCAAAGACCAAGGATTAAGGTACAACAAACTAAGGACAAGGGTACAAGGGACTAGGGGACCAAAGACCAAAGGACTACAAGACTTATTCTATCATTCTCCCCCTAAGTCTTGTACGTCGTCTTCTCGGAGGGTTGGACCATCCCGATCCTGGAGCAAAGTTCAATGAACTTGAGCCTCCCAAGGGGCTTGGTGAGCAGGTCCGCAAGCTGGTCCTTGGTGTTGATGTAGATCGCCTTGATGCTGCCTTCCTCCAAGCAACCTCGGATGAAGTGGTACTTCACCTGGATGTGCTTGCTCCGTTCATGAAAAACGGGGTTCTTTGCCAGGGCCAGAGCAGACACGTTGTCCACCCTGAGTTCCACCGCTCCAGTGTCTCTGCCGAGTAGATCACCAAGTAGTCGAACAAGCCAGAGCGCCTGAGTCGAAGCGGTGGAGGCCGCTATGTACCCGGCCTCGCAGCTGGACATGGCCACCACCTGCTGCTTGACCGACTGCCAGCTAACGAGGCACTTGCCGAAGAAGAAGAGGATCCCGCTCGTGCTTTTGCTGGTGTCGATGTCACCGGCGTGGTCGCTGTCGCTGTACACGACAAGGTGTGCCTCTCCAGGACACCTCGAGTAGTGGAGGCCGTGATCAAGAGTCCCCGCAACATAGCGGATGATCCTCTTCAACGCCTGCTGGTGCTCCGTCGTCGGTCGCTGCAGGAACCGACTAACATAGCCGACGGAGAATGCCAAGTCCGGCCGTGTGTGGGCGAGGTAGCGAAGGCTCCCCACAAGACGCCGGTACTGTGTGGCGTCCACCTCCTCCGCCGTGCTGTCGCGGCTCAGCTTCAGCCTCTCCTCCATCGGAGTGAGGGCTGAGTTACAGTTTGTGAGCCCAGCTAGCTCAACAATGCGCCTGGCGTAGGCGGTCTGTCGAAGTGTGATCCCGGAGTCGGCCTGGTGCACCTCAATTCCTAGGTAGAAGGAGAGGGATCTCAAGTCACTCATCTGGAAAGTGGCTTTCATCTCTTCCTTGAACGCTGCCACCTCCGCCTCCTTGGTGCCAGTGATCACCAAGTCGTCGACGTAGACACCCACCAGTAGGGTGTTTCCTCCATTGCCCCGCCGGTAGATGGCCGCCTCGTGCAGTCATTGCCCGAAGCCCATCCTCTTGAGCGTCGAATCCAACTTGGCATTCCACGCCCGTGGTGCCTGCCGCAAGCCATAGAGGGCCTTGCGCAGGCGCAACACCTTGCCCTCCTTGCCAGGGAGCGCAAACCCCGGTGGCTGGTGTACGTAGACCTCCTCCTTCAAGTCGCCGTTGAGGAACGCCGACTTGACGTCCATGTGCTGGACACGCTAGCCTTCTTGGGCAGCCAGCGCAAGAAGGAGTCGCACGGATTCCATCCGTGCCACGGGGGCAAAGGCATCGTCGAAGTCGATCCCCTCCTGCTGCACGAAGCCGCGTGCCACCAAGCGAGCCTTGTGCTTGACGATGGCGCCGGCTTCATCCCTCTTCAGCTTGAACACCCACTTAAGGGTGATCGCACGGTGATCGCACGGTGACCGCGAGGGAGGTCAGCAAGCTCCCAAGTGCGGTTCGTCTCAACCGCATCCATCTCCGACTGCATCGCGGCACGCCATACCGCGTGTTTCTCGGCGTCCGCGAAAGACCGAGGCTCGCCGTCGTCGCACGCAAGGTGCAACTGCGCCTCCGAATCTTGATCATCCAGATTGTGAGGGGCTAGTCTCGGCACCGGCTGGTCGCCGAGAATGTTCTCCATCTTGCGATACCACAACTGCTCGCCGTCGTAGCACCCGTCGAGGTGCTCCTCGTCGTGGGAGAGCGGAGTGACAAACTCCACTGGGTCGTGCTCGACACGAGCTGGTGACGGAGTGGACGTGCCCGGAGGGGTGGCTGTCGGTGCTGGAGTGCGTGGGGTCGCCGACTGAGGTGAAGGTGAACACTCTTGGGCTGGGGTAGACACGCTCGGTGAAGAGGAGCTGCCTACTCCTCCAGCTCCCTTGAAGTAGACGTAGTCGACGACGAAGTCGTCGTTCGTCGAGGTGGAACCGTCATCCACCGCCTTGTCCCATGCCCATGCTCGCCCTTCGTTGAACACAACGTCGCGCGTCGTGCGCACGCGCTGTGTCTCTGGGTCGAGAATGCGGTAGGCCTTCGAGCCCTCCGCATAGCCAATGAACACCCCGGGGGTGCTCCTGTCGTCAAGCTTGCCGATCTGGCCAAACTCCTTGGCAAACGCGAGGCAGCCGAAGACCCGTAGATGAGAGACCGCCGGCTTGCGCCCATACCAAGCCTCGTATGGCATCCTGCCGTGGAGGGCTTTGCTGGGCGAATGGTTGAGGATGTAGACGGCGGTCACCACCGCCTCTCCCCAAAAGACAGCCGACATTCCCCTCTGCTTGAGGAGGGCATGAGTCATCCCCACAACCATCTGGTTGCGCCGCTCGACGACGCCGTTCTGCTGCGGGCTGTAGGGCGCGGAGTAGTGGCGCTGAACACCCTCATCCGCGCAATACGACGCGAATTCAGCCGCCGTGAATTCCCCGCCGTTGTCGATGCGGAGTACGCGCAGCTTGCGGCCGCACTCCGCCTCCGCAGTGGCCTGTGCACGCCTGATGGCGTTCGCAGCCTCTCCCTTGCTGCCAAGGACCACCACCCACATGTAGCGGGAGAGGTCGTCGACGAGCAGCAGGAAGTAGCGTCGTCCTCCTGGTGTAGCCGGTGTCACCGGGCCACACAAGTCCCCGTGAACGAGCTCGAGCCGCTCCTTGGCTCGAGAGCTCGACTGCTGGGGAAAAGGAAGCCGCCTCTGCTTCGTCACCACGCAGACGTCGCAGAGCTGCTCCACGTGGTCAAGGCATGGCATGCCTCGCACCATCTCCTTGGCACTGAGCTGCTTCAGGGCCTCGAAGTGAAGGTGCCCAAAGCGCTCGTGCCACTGCCATGCCTCGTCCTCCCGACGAGTGGTAAGACAGACAGGCTGTGCTACCTGCACGTGAAGGACATAGAGTCGATTGGTGCCTCTAGTTACCTTGGCAAGAAGGCGAGAATGGCAATCCCAAATCCTCATGACTCCGTCCTTGATCTCCACGCGTGAACCACTCTCATCCAGCTGTCCCAAGCTGATGATGGAGTTTCGCAACGCGGGGATGTAGTAGACTCCGACGAGCAGCTTGTGCTCACCGGACTTAGCGCTGAGGAGGACGGAGCCAACACCCTTGATCTCCACGCCGGAGGCGTCACCAAACTTGATGGAGCCTCGGACATTGGGATCAAGCTCGGCGAAGAACTCCCGTCGACCAGTCCTGTGATGGGTGGGGCCGGTGTCGAGGCACCACCCGTCAGTCTTGTCGTTGCTGGAGTCGTCGCCGAGGAGAGCGTGTGCTCTCGGCTCATCAAGATGAAAGAGAGCCGATGCGGTCGATGCCGCTAGAGGTGGCTTGATGCCTCCATGTGCCATGAGCAAAGCTGGCTCCTCCTCCACCTGTGCGACGTGGGCCTCCTCCTCCACTTGTGCGACGTGGGCCAGACCACGTCGTGGCTGTCGACACTCCCTGGCCCAATGACCAAGCTTGCTACAGTTGTGGCAGGTGTTGTCTCGTGTCGACTTGTGGTTGCCTGCGGCACCGCCCTGGTCGCCTCCGCGGGCACGTCCTTGCGCCCCGGCCTGGGCGCCTCCGCGCCCCTTGCGCGGCTTGCCGTGCTTGCGGCCGCCTGTCGAGGAAGAGGACTCCCCCTTCTTCCGGTCACCCTGGCCAGCCTCCCACTGCTCGCGAGTGAGATGAAGCTTCCCGCCAATGGTGATAGGCCCCGAGAGAGGTTGTGGTTCGTCGCTGTCGACGACCTTGAGGCGACCTATCGCCTTTTCGATCGACATCGTGGAGAGGTCCAGCAGAGACTCGATCGAGCGAGCGATCTGCTTGTACTTCTCGGGGATGCAACGGAAGAGCTTCTCGACAGCTCTCTCCTCGTCGTAGGTGTTGTCGCCGAATTGCTCCAACTTCTGCAACAAAGTGTTGAGACGGAGAGCAAAGTCATCGACGTCCTCACTTGGCTTAAAGGCCAGGTTCTCCCAATCCTTGCGAAGCGCCTGCAGTGTGGTCTTGCGGGCGCGATCGCTGCCGATGTGTGCCGCAGTGATGGCATCCCAAGCCTCCTTAGCAGTACGCTTCTTGGAAAGCGAGAACTGCATCTCGAGCGGGACTGCAGCAATGAGGGCATCCAGCTCCCGTCGATCCTCGTAGTAGTCGACGTCGCCGTACCGAACTGCTTCCCACATATGTCGCATCTGGAGCTGCACCCTCATCACCGCAGCCCACTCGACGTAGTTGGTCTTGGTGAGGGTAGGCCACCCACCGCCGGGACCAACATCCCTGACAATGGCCTGGACCCCATGGTGTCCATGGTACCGATCTGGGGAGGGAGAACCGCGCTGCCTGTAATGGCCGCGTTCTCCGTCGACTCCACCGCCGCCGCCGGGAGCGCCACCGGCACGTCCGCGCCGGCCTGGGCTGCGCCTATCGCGCCCATGGGGACTCGCGGCTAGTCGATGCATCTCCTGTGCTCGCGCCACTTCCCTTGCCAACTTGAGCTCATCGTCGACGCCGCCGTCGACAGAGCCGCTGGAGCTACTGCCGCGCAGAGCCTCCAGCTCTGCTGCCGCTGCACGCGCTGCAGCCGCCGCCGCCGCTGCTTCCACTTCCGCCCTCGCTGCTGCCAGTTCCGCCGCCGCCAACCTTGCCGCTAGTGCCGCCGTCGCCGCAGCCTCTGCCGCCGCTCGCTCGCGCTCCTAAACTGGTTTATGACTTCTAATTTTGTTTATGACTCTTCCTAAACTGCTTGAACTCAAACTCTAACTCCTACCGAGTATGGACTCTCCTAATTCAATTATCTTCTATTAATTCTAGAAGATGTGATTAAATCAACAATCACCCCCTTAATCATGTTTCCTAGGATACTAACACTGGTTTAGGATGTAGACACACTACACCTCCAAGATGAACACATCACCTTGGCCAACCATTGGATGAACACATCACCCCTGGGATGAACACATCATCCCTGAGATGAACACATCACCTCGTACACTGACACTTATGAGATGAACACATCATCTCCTGGGATGAACACATCATCCTCTCGGAACGAACACATCATCCCGAGCATGAATTTGAGTGGGATGAACACATCATCTCAAACACTCAATCTCTTCTCAATCACCTCCAACACAACACGGGTCTACAAACCCAGCCATGGATTTTGTCTTCTTCCTCTGCACATGTTCTCTCTGCAGCACCGTTGTCCTCTCTGCACATGTCTTGCTACTCATTTTCTCCTTGACCCTTCTCTGTCCTCATGACCAAACTCTCCACATAGTCAATACTTTTGGTAAACCTCTTGTGTATGTTCAGTAAAAAAGAGCAAAGACCTTGGGTACACATTTGGTGACTCTAGCAAAGAACACCAACAATGTAGCCATGCAGCAGCTCTGTTCTTCTCTCCCTCGAGCTGGTTCCTTTCGATTTTCTCCCGCAGCGCTAGTTGGCCCTCCGTCAGAGCTGCTTGTCAACAGCCTGTAATGAGCAACCAAGCACCATGCGCCTCCTCTGGCTCGATCCGCTTCGAGCACACAGATTCCTGGTCGATTTCCGCAAAATCAAGTTGGAAAATGGTTGATCTGCCCAGGGCCCACACTTGGAATGGGGTCCTCGCCGCTCGGATCCGTGTCGATCCACCGAGTCCGCCTCGGTTCATCCTTGATTCGCAGCAGTGCCTCCCTGATTTGGTTCAGAATCGTGTCGATTCGACCTCCAGCGACTGCACACGTGGTCACCCGCTCGATTCTCACACGGAGCTGCACGATCCCGGCACGGTTTGCTCACGCCTGATTTGCGAGCTGTTGCTTCCGCGCCGGCTTGACGCAATAGATCCGGCCACCAGTCCGCCGGATCGTGAGCCCTTTGCTCCGTTGTTAATTGAGCTTGCCATGCTCTATCCACCTCTCTCGAACTCTATTTCGCCGTGAACCTACTTGAGCGACTACTGTACCAAGATCTGAGCCCCCTTCTCGCCACGATGCTCGTCTTCTCTTCGTTGTTGGCCACCCCCGGGAGTACGCCCATGGGGTGGGACCTAAACGCCCGCTCTAGATACCAATTGTTGAAAATCCGGATGAAATATTGTAATACTAAAACTGGTTTATTTGACCGGGAGGCACACGACTGTATATAAAGGCCCCTTACAGATATAAAGACTTCTAAATCTGTCCTCTTCCTAAAATACTTGAGCTCAAACTCTAACTCCTACCTAATATGGACTCTCCTAATCCAATTATCTTCTATTAATTCTAAAATATGTAATTAAGTGAACACCAACATCCCACCGAATCACCATCGGGTGGACGTAATGTGCATCCCAGTGGAGGAGCAGAGGGTGGTACACTGAGGGCTCGGTTCGATAGCAGGTCCGTGCACCTGCGCGCGTCGTTGATAGACATGCACGTGATCGACGAGGCGAAATGCCCGGGTCGAACATAGCGCAGTAGGAGGCACCAGAATGCCCGAACCGAGGAGGGTGTCATCGGTGACGTTGCGAATGCTCGTTATGCTGTAGGGTACGTCGGGACGCTGGAGCCGCGCAGGGCGTGGCAGGTGACGTTCGGACCGGTGCATCAACCTGCACATGACGCTGATAGACATGCACGGGATCGACGAAGCGAGACGTCGGGACCGCACGTGGCGAGGCAAGAGGCGTCGGGGCCGCACGTGGCGCAGCAGGAGGCGTCGGGGACACCAGAGCCGCGCGTGGCACAACAAGAAGCGTCGGGGCAGCGCGAGGCGCATCAGGAGGCAACTGGGCCGCGCGTAGCGCCACAGGAGGCGCCGGGGCCGTGCGTGGCACGACAGGAGGCACCGGGGCCGCGCGTGGTGTAGCATGAGGTGCAGGGGCCATGCGTGGCACAACAGGTGGAGGACCTGCAGGAGGAAAAAACAGAGGTTGTTGTATAGTAGGAACCTCGGGGTCAGTAGGAAAAAGAGAATCCAACTCGGCGTCAGAGTTGAAGGAGGAAGTGGAGAATGGGAAGGAGGACTTGTCGAAGACGACGTGCCGAGAGATCAACACACAATGGGTAGTAAGATCAATACATCGGTACCCCTTGTGATCGGGGAAGTATCCAAGAAAGACACAACGAGTTGAACGAGGTGCAAGCTTGTGTGGGGCTGTGGCAGAGGTTAGGGTAGCAAGCACACCCGAAGACCAGAAGGTGCTCGTAGTGAGGGGTATTGCTGAACAAGGCAAAGTGAGGAGTGGGAGCGCGAATCGCTTGAGTAGGAAGGCGATAAAGAAGAAAGGTGATGGTGTGAAGAGCCTCGACCTAGTACCGGGCGGGAACAGAGGCCTGGAACATCAGGGAGCGCATGATGTTGGTGGTGGTACAAATCATGCGCTCGGCCTTACCATTCTGAGGGGAGGTGTATGGGCAGGACATGCATAATTGGACACCGTGAGAGAGAAAAAGTCACAGAGAGCAGAGTTATCAAACTCACGCACGTTGTCGCACTGGACAGCCCGGACGGTGCGATTGAACTTAGTGGACACCCAAGCGAAGAAGTGGGAAAGTCTGGTGAACGTCAGACGCAGGGGGAAAGTCCAGGAGTAGTGAGAGAAATCATCAAGCACCACCAGGTAGTATTTATATCCAGAAACACTGAGAACAAAGTTCATAGATCACAATGAATGAGATCAAAAGCATACCCAAGCTCAACATGATTGGCAAAACTAGGAAAAGGAAGTTGAACATGGCGACCTACCTGACAAGCATGACATAAAGACTCATGTGTGCCCCTATTACACGAAATCATTGAACTACTAGACAGCTTGGACAGCCAAGTGGTGGACGAAATTGTCGTAGTCAGAGCAAGTGGCGTGGACGAAGAGGAAGTAGGCAGGCAAAGAGTGTACTGGGGCCTGAGCTCTCACATCGGAGAAAAAGACGTCGGATAGTAAGATCCTTCACAAATAAACCAAAAGAATCAAACTCAATGGAAACATGGTTATCAACAGTGAATCGACGAACAAAAAGAAGATTCTAAATAATGTCAGGAGCAACGAGAACGGTCTTGAGCTGGAAAGAACTAGGGAGGCTTGAATCACCTACTGAGGTTAGCGGAAGAACATATCCGTTCCCAACGACGATAGAAGAAGGATAAGCAGGATGGAGAGGGTGGGTGGAAGAGAGTATACCAGCGTCAGGAGTGGTGTGATATGATGCTCCTGAGTCGGCGACCCAATTAGTGGCAAGTGGGATCAGGTGCAGCGTGCTGAAGGAGCTAGCAAGCGACTTCCGATCCCATGGGTTGACGGACGCAGAGGTGGCGTATGAGGCTGTTGAGGAGGCAGAGGCTCGTGGTGCAGCGTCGGGGACTCGAACTGTCCAGCTGGGTAGCTAGGCCCGCCGTAGGTCAGAGTGGGCGGGCCTTTAGCTGGGTAGCCGAGTCGTCCGTATGCTGGAGTGGTCAGGTACGCCAACTAAGGGCGCAGTAAGCATGGTGTCGAAGCATTCGGGAACGGTCCAGGCCACATGGAGATCTGGCTAGTCCACATGTTGTAGGGCGTGGGCCAGGGTGCGCCGCCCCGACCGGTACCACCGCCACCACTACCACCACGCCTATGGTGGCGACGGTTGCCAGCACCAGGGCTGCCAGAAGCCCTTGGTGTGGCAGGCACACGAGGAGCGCCAGGTGGACAAGACTGCGGTCCTCCAGAGGCAATCGCGGGTGCAAGAGGACAAGGGGGCTGCCTAGAGTCGCAGAGGGTCATGGCGGTCGAAGAGCTGACCGTGGCCCCGGTAGTGATCTCAAGCTCGAGATCAGACGAGACCTTCCTGAAGGTCGGGAACGGATCTACACAGAGAATCCATTACTGGAGGTGGTAATAGCGCTCATTGAGGCCCTGAAGAACGAGCATACTGTCGGGACAGGCTCACTGAGGTCACGAAGGGCATCGGCCATACGCTTCATATGTTGACAGTAGGCGGAGGCAGATAGGTCACCCTGGACGGTGGTCTGGAACCTCGCACTGATGTGAAGAGCTCGATTCACGCGGTTCCCTAAGCAGCGCTGCTCGATGATCACCCACGCTTGACGAGCACTGCCACCACCACGCTGTCCGACAATGTCCTCCAGCTCAGTAGAGGGGAACTCAAGGATCCAGGACAGGACCAGACTGTCCATACAGATCCAGGACAGGACCAGACTGTCCATACAGATCCAGGAGGTGTCCGCCGAGGAGTCATCCTTGAGGACGTGGTCGTCAAGGTGGAAACGCCTCAGGGTGAGAAGCAGCAGGTGACGCCACCTGGCTTAGGAGGTGGAGTTGGTGTCGAGGACAATCGGAATGAGCGTACGGATACTCTGAACGCCAGCGGCTTGAGGGTGGAGGGTGGCGACGGGTGAGGCCTCGTAGGTGGTGTGAGCAGCAGCGTCATCGGGTGAGGCCTCGTAGGTGGTGTGAGCAGCAACGTCATCTGGTGAGGCCTCGTAGGTGGCGCCCTCTTGTCGGGGTGCGGTATCCTCGAGCTAAAGAGCAAGGGCGGCCACGGAGGTGCGCTCTTGCTCCAAAGCGAGAATAGGGGTCCGCTCACCCGCTCACGAGCGGCGGCGATGACGTAGGTCACATGGGGCGACGGCACCAGGGTGGGCCAGGTGGTGGTGTCCCGCCCAGCTGTGGCATCGCCCAGCCCGACACGGGCGACCACAACCACCGGATCTATTGTGATGGTGGTGGCTGCAGCAGTGGCGGACGGTCCAGCGGTGGCTGCTCCCAGCCCGGGGGCGGCAGCTAGCAGGAGGTGGTGTGCGCCCAGGAGACGGCAAGGCCGGTGGCGGTGGCCGGATCAGCGCACGCACGGGTATCGTCGGCGGCGGCACGCGTGCAGCCAGGGCGGTCGACAGCGCACGTGCAGGCAGTACGGGTGCACGCATGGAGGCAGGGGAAGGTGGCGGTGCGCGCCGAGGCGGGGCCGGATTCGGGAAGGGAGGTGGCACGCGCACAGATCCAGCGACGCCCCGCTCGGATCCGGCAGCGGCGACCGGCAGCGAGGTGGAGGAGTCCGTACGGCCGGCCTTGGCGGCTTGAGGGGGCTGCGGCTGAACAGAGAGGAGGAGAGAGAAACAGAGAGGGAAGGGAAATTAGGGTTTTTGGCTAATCTGATACTAAATTGGAAGGAGAAAATAAATTCCATAAATCCCAGTCAAGGGGTTTACATAGGTAGGAGACTTGAGAGCCAAGACGCCTCTACATAATGATCAAATTACACTTGACTATTATCTAAAATACCCCTCCATACATGGAACACACTAACACTCTAGTTCATGGTAACTATTTCCATTACCTAAACATTGCATATGGACAAATTTCTGAATGTTTAGAAAACGTAGCAATCATTTTAACAATGCTGCATACCTGTTTACCTTTCATCTCTTTCAAGCAAATTTCCCTGTTGTCTGCGTGTGCATTTTATTTTTCTTTTCCATCTATTTATTGATTTCATCTATCCTGATGGTACATATGCTTTATTTCTCATAGGTATCTCTTCTTACAACATTGAGGTCTTTGAAGCATCGACTCGCTGCAGGTCAGTCCTCCGGTGCTCGATGCTTCGGATTATTTACTATCGGGTAACAAGCAAATAGGAAGTTGTGTACTTGTGTGGCATCACAATTGAGTGATAAGCTTGGGTACGCCTGTACTTGACCGTCCATCTCTTAATATAAAGATATGTAGCTGTCCTATGTCAGCCTGGGTTTTTGGTTAACCGAAATTGATCGGTTTGGTTTTCTGTTTCTTTCAAAGTTCAATTATCATGAAATGAATACCGAAGTAATACATACGGAAATAAAAACCGACCCTAGTTAACCAAAAACTTTGGTTCGGTTTGCGGTTAAATCGAAATAACCGAAGTTCATTACAGAAGTTAAACTTTTAGAGTTCAGTAGTAGTTCTGATCAACCAAAAGCTTTAGTATACAGTTCAATCATATGCTTAAACGTGAAACCCTGTAAGGGATATCCCCGCTATCATTGACATCCCTGACACGCCCATCGCTGTGGCCAACTCTTCCCTTCCCAACACTTGCACTGCCCAGTCATGTCGTTCTACCACTCGGAGTAACACCGCCTAGCGCCCCCCCCCCCCTTTTGATACCTCATGGTTGCTGTTACCGATGCTTTAGCCCCAACCACTTCGCCAAAGCCTGCCACGCTAGTACTCAATGCATCCGCTGTCTTCAACCAGGCCACAGGGCAACCGCCTGTTCCTCCCCTTCAAGCGTATTGTTTGGCAGCCCAAGAGTTCTAAGTACGACGCCACCCAGGCACCACAAACGGGTTTGCCACGCCTCGAGGGCACTGAACAGTCGTGCTGCAGCTCTCCACCCCAGGCCCACACCACCCCACTTCGATCAGCAGTACCAACCCACTCGTGAACCAGGTCGACCCCACCACTCCCCGCTCGACCACCAGGCCCCTCGACACCTATATAATCCCCTCCCCCGAACAGGCATCACGACCCACCCCCAGAAACAGCAGCAAAGAGCTCCTCGCTCTCGGCAAAACCCCACCACCAGTAATGGCAAACTTCCCTGTTGATCCGCGGAGATTCATCCCACACGGCCACATCTTCGTGCTCGATGGTGGTCTGGTGAGAATCCCTCGCCTCAACTTTCACCTTTCGGTGGCCGCCCACCGTACCCATGAGTTTCCTCATCGCCGAGGACCGTGACGACCACATCAACCTCGCAGAACATGACTTGTTTCGTAACCGCATCAGGTAGGTCCTTGAAGAGGAGTTTGGGCTTAGGGTCCGATCCACCTGCATCACCCCCCTAGGCATTGGACTATTCCAATTGGAGTCCGGCTTCCACTACGACATCCTCCTTTGGGAGGAACCCATTGTGGTTGACAACAACTTGATCGCCTTCTCCTGCCACGATTACAACATCAATCGCCGTTCAGCCAACTACAACCACGGTGGTTGGATCCTCTTACTCGGCTTCCCCCTCGACTACTAGGCCCTGAAGCACATCGACGCGGCAGTGGCCACCTTCGGCCTATTGCTGTCCTTACACAATGTCCCGGGGGAACACGGTACTTCTATGCAAGTGCCTGTAAAACGGCACTCGGACAGTCCCTTGTAGCCTCGTTCTCCGGCACGGCGATGCCAGAGGCCAAGCGTGGTCCTTGACCTGCCCCGTGATCGTCCTCAATGGGGCTTCGATCCTCCCCAACCACCTACCGGGAGAAGACGACGTCCCATCGGCGGGAACCCCCCACCCGTTCCCCCCTCTTGCGGAACCGCAAGATGAAGTGTCGGACCTCCCGCCTCCCAACCCCGACCCTGTCTGGAATGTTGTGGTGGCCGCAGCCCAGGCCAACAACCACCAACCGGAGGCCCACATCAACGGTTGTGGCATCTGGAAGCAGCCACAACAAAACTTACTCCTACCGGCGCCGCACCATCAGGAGATCAGCGTTGACTCCGAGCTCACTCGCTGAGCAAGCTCCGCCTCCTCCAACAACACCGCCCCAGCGCTTCTGCACCCCTGCCCCCTGGAACCCCTACGGTTCTACGGGGCACACACGGCCATGCAACCGGATTGGGTCCAACCTTTCGACTCCGAGGCCCTGCGCCGCCTCCTGACAACCGCCCTCCCCAATGAGAACATTGCTTGGTGGGCGGTGCCTGCCGTGGCCAACGTTCCCCTCCAGAACTTCAACATGGGCAGGGCGGAGACCTCTGCGGCGGGCGCTCGCAGGGGTCGCACTGCCATTGCTCGCTTTAGGGAGCTGCCCCCACGTCGGCTCCTTCCAACCCCCCCCCCCCCCCCCCCCCCCACCCTGTTGGCTGCTTTGGCAGGGTCCCGACTCAGGTATCTGAACCAACCACCCTTCTTAGCATTGCTGCTCGTGTTCTAACCAAGAGCACCTCGCACCAATCTCGCAGGATGGTCTCAGGAGGAGCCCCTGCCGTGTTGCGGTGCTGAACGGACGCCGCACGCCCACAACCTCGGCTGGGAGCGTCGCCTCACCGTTGCGTTCGGCACCTATCGGTAAAACCTGAAGAGCTCTCTTCCCTGGCCCAGTCAAATTCCCTACCCCCGCCGCTATCGAATCTGCGCCTGCTCCATACCCTCACATTCCTGTTATGGGTCTGCAGGACCAGGCAGAGCGTTGCGGCGTCCACGCGACGATGGTGATCGCCTCGTTTAGCTCGCACGCCGGGGGCCGGGCGCGACTCTAGCGGTTGATCAATGAGTTCCCACATCTTTTGTCTGAGTTCCATGCAGACGGCTTTTTTCTTGAACGTTCGTTCCTGTTCATATAAACCCTGTATGAACAGAATTCCGGATGGGCGCCATTCGTTCTGATCTGCCTTGTAGATGTGAGAGATTGGTGGGAATCAATTCTTCGGCAGGATTGGAGATTGAATAGAAATCGCCCACAAGTAGCCATGGTGGCTACGTTGCGAAGGGCGATGTTTCAGCGGCAAGCGTTACTGCTGATTTCCGACTCTATCTCCAAACTGACTAGGACTCTTATCTATTCTTACTTGTACTAGTACTCTTCTCTAAAACACACTTGGATTGGCCTACTCTATTAATCTATAGAACAAGATTATATTTAACAATCACCCCTAATTTTGTTTTCTAGGACACTCACTAATTTGGGATACATTTGTGGGTTGGCACTACACCCCCAAGATTGTCACATCTTCACCCTGCACAATTTTGGGATGGTCGCATCTTAATCCCGGGGATGGGCACGCCTTCACCCTACACACAAATTTAGGTTGGGCACATCTTCAACCCCAATATGAGGTCATCTTCATCCCGCACTCGACCTCGGAATGAGCACATCTTCATTCCGGTCACATACTCTAATGGGATGAAACATCATCTCTTGGGACGAACACATCATCCCGAGCTCACAATATTAGGTTTCAACCCTAGGGTGGACACAACTACACCTTTGGGATGGACACAACTACATCTCGAGTTTTAACCCTGGAGTGAACACAATTACACCTCCTGAGACGGACACATCCATCCCGAGCACTCTTCTGTGAGACGCACACAACCACCTCTGTTGCTGTGAACCACCTTTGACACGTCTATGGGCACACCTCCCTTGTACGTGACCAACACCAATAAAGCGTCGGTCCATCCATGGTCTTCTTCTTTCGATCTGCTCAGCTGAGCCCAGCCCAGCCTGAGTCGGCTCTCTAACTGCTCACCATTTCTGGGCCCAACCCTTAACTTCCTCCACTAGGCCTAAAGTCACTAAGCCCTTGTGACTCTAGCCCAACTACACAGTCTCCACTTTCAACAGTTACTGGACCCAGCTCAGCGTCTCTCTGTTCTCTTCCCACGAACAGGCCCATTGAGCTCATTAGGACCCCGCAACAGGGCTCTACTTTGTTCAATCTTCTTCCAACCCTAGCAGCAGTTGCCTCTACCCACCTCAGGTCCAACGTGAGCTCGTCTCCTGGCCCCGCACGTTTCTCCCCGGATGCGAGTGATGCTTCCTCTCCAACTCGAGCTGATGACCCTGCCCACTGGCTCACGAGCTCCTCGGTTGCGCTTCAGCTCAATGCGGCGGTCTCGCGCCTCGATCAAGCCGAGCTGTGCACTAGCGCGCACACCCTCCCAGCTTGGGATGCGTGCTCGCCCGCCACCGTTGAGCGCTGCCTCCTCGAGCACGCTCCGATTCGAGCCGGATTTGGCCGCTGTCGTGCTGTCGAGGTCGCGATCTGGCGAGACATGTCGACTTCTACTCGGATTCGTCGGATTTCGCCCTAAGCCGCCTTCAATCGCGTCGATTCCCCCCTAGCTTTGTCAATCGCCACACAAGTCCGCTCGAAAACTCCATGTTCGCTTCGATCTGTTTGATCTCTGTCGCGATCTCACTGAGATCCGTGCGTCAGCCTCGTTGTGTGGCACCTTCGACGTCTTCGGCCGCCCCTTGGGAGACACCCTCATGGGGGCAGCAACCCAAGATCTGTTCTGTAGGCTCCGATTATGAATTTTTGGAATTCCAGACATAAATCAACTGAAAATTTGAATAATAAACTAGTTCCATTACAATAGGGGGTTCCCCAACTATTAGTTGTTCACAAGCAACTTGACTTCTAGGACTATCTCCAATCTGTCTAGGACTTTTATCTATCCTTACTTGTAATAGGACTCTTCACTAAAATTGACTTGTACTCTCCTATACTCTATTAATCTACAAAACAAGATTATATTCCACAGTCGGCATCGAGCTTTTTGGCGCATTGCATCGGGAATTCTCCAATGATGCATCCCGAGTAGTCAAGGAAGAGCGCTTCTCCTCGATATTCTTGAGGGGATATTCAGACACCAGGCACTGCCCTCAAATGTTTTTTGACGTGCTTTCCGCTTATCCTTCCTCCTCTTCTCCGCCAGAGGCAAGCGACCGTCGCTGCCCTCTCCTCCTTGCCTTCTGGCATCTTGGGGAGGCTGAAGGTGCCGCTGAGCCCCCGAGTGGAGGGCCGACCCGCGGCCAGCAGGAGCGGCTGGGGCTCGGAGTCTTCCGCGACGCTCGTCTCCGTGATCTCTTGGATCCACCAGTAGAGTTCGGGCCCCGAAAGCTCGAGCGCTGACTCTTGCGTCGGATCGTCCGAGCCTGAGGAGAGCCACATGGGGAAAGCGCGGGCTCGGATCGGCTGGATCCTCCGCTCATGGAAAGTTCGGAGAATGACCTTGATCCTCCGCGCGAGGATGGTACGATGGTGACCTTGATCCTCCGCGCGAGGAAGGTATGGAGGATGACCGCACCCCGTGAGGCCCTCCGCCTTCAGCGCCTCCACCTGCTCGAGGAAGGGCCTCAGCTGACCCATCTTCTTCTTCGGGATCCCCCAGCGCCCGGAGCACCGGAGGTTTGTCGGTGAAGGGCGGGAGGGCAGGCTCGTCGTTCCTCATATGGAACCATCCCTGATGCCAACCCTTAAGGGAGGATGGCAGACTGATTCCTGCAGAGTTGGATGGAGACACCGCCGATGACCGGGAGGTAGACTGTTGGACGCCGCGTGCAACCGAAAGAAGTGTCCCCAGAGATTGAAATGTGGTTCAATCCCTAGGAATTCTTCACATAGGGTGATGAACAACGCTATGTCCAGCACGCCGTGCGACGTTAGATGGTGGAGTTCTAACCTGTACTCGTGCAGGAGTCCCTGAAAGAAGCGGAGCGTCGGCAGCCCCAGCTTTGGCGTGTGGAAGCTGAGTATCAACAACACCTCATCGTAGCGCGGCTCAGAGGCGGGCTCTCTGGTTGAGGCGGATGGCATGGGAGTCGCACGCTGACAGGAGCTCTTTGCCGACTAGCTCGGTGATGCAGGACCAACAGACGCGTTACTTCGTCCATGATGCCATCTAGTGAAGAGTAGAGATCTACGACGGAGAACGTGATGTCAGTGGTTCCTCTACCTTAGCTCGCTACTCTCTCTTAGTGATTCTCCTGCTTCGTAGGGAAGAGAGCGAAGCGCAAAGGAAATAACGAGGCAAGTGGGGAAACATGAAGGATGCGGGCGTAGTGTCGAGACTTTGTAGCACCGTCTCATCAGTGTAAGGGCGCGCGTGCAGGCGCGCTTGAAGACTGCCCCACAAGTCCCCGTCTCCTCGGTCTCCTCGTAACTGGTGTCAACTTAAAGTTGTGCGACGCCCCCACGATCTCCGCGACACGACAATTAAGGGTCACGTCGCTTGGCCACTGGGCTGAGGTAAGACAGGTAAGTTTCCAATCTACTTTTGGGGGTCGATCGGGTTCTGGGCTCGAAGGTAGTCCTATCAAATGGGCCACTAGACGCTCGGAACGAACAAGGGCGAGGAAAGGATGACACAAGATGGCTCGCGAATGGTGACCTTGGGGGAATCAGACGTCCTCGACATCTCTCAGTCCATATCCAAGTCTCAGTTCGGTGACTCCTAGAAGCCCCTCTAAGGGTCATTACCGAGCCGCTCGGGCCCCCGAACGGCCCCAAAACTATGCGAGTGTCCTGAGCAAGATTTAATGGAACGTGCGGGCACCGAGCTCTGACCAAGTTAGTCCTTACGGAACAGGACGATCGGATTGCACTCAGATCTACCCAATAGGTAGCTCACCGAGCTCGGGAATTCAGTCGCCAATGTAAATTCCCGTCTAGTTCAACCCCTCCGAGCTACGAAAGGCTCACGGATGGGGCGCGGAGCGAATTCGAGAAACTTCCAACCTACCTCGAAAGAGGCTCGGAGCCTGCCGCATAACTTGAGATTGCGACAATCGGGATCAACATCTCGTTGTCCTAGCCTCAAGTCCCGTGGTCACTCTAAGTGAATCATGAACTCATAATAATGCATTTACCCAATTCTCATTTCTCGAGGGCCACGACATGCTGCGGAATCCGCCTCCGACAGACTAGACAACTATGTCAAAGGCTACTGACAGGGTTTTGTACCCCGGGTACTAAATAATACAGATCAACATACAGTACCCTGTCGGAGGACGACATGTGCCGTTCTCGACCTCCGGCCCAAGGAGGAAAACATCGCCCGAGCTTCGACTGTCGAAATCGGGGTAGAGAACCTGCCCGAGCTCGAGCTCAGGAGCAGAAGACAAGCAAAGGTATTTAATGAAAGCATGGGCTAAAGCGGGTGCCTTCATTACCGAAAAGACAGTCACATGTGACCTAACCCTGCCATAGATCATAGTGCCTACTAACGCCACTTCTTGTCCCGTCCCGTTTGGCACAACGGCGTGCGAACGCCACGGTACGACGCTGACCGACGACAAGACTGAAGTGAATATATGACGTCGACTTCGATGACCTGAAGCAGATCTAGGAAACTCGCTAGAAAGCTACGGAACATTGTACCACCCGCCCAATATATGAGTAGGCAATGACTAGTATGCAATCTGATTTATGGTGCAATCCTGCAATCATCCATCCCCAACCATTGGATGTCCATCCTAAGGTGGTTGCGTTTTTATACTTAACCCCCTCCACATGTGTTACTCACGTGGAGGGAGTTAAGTGAAAAAACACAACCACCCTAGGATGGACATCCAATGGTTGAGAATGGATGATTGCATCATGAATCAGATTGCATACTAGTCATTCCCTTATGAGTGAACCGGGATAGATAGAGCTCTCCCGAGCCGACTATAAAAGGGGGGCCTGAGACCACCTCCTCGGGCACGACAAGAGAGAGTTCTGTGAGAGACTTATTTTTAACCTTTGTAACAACATCCTCCGAGCTAGGGAGCGATCAAGAGTGGACGTAGGGCATTTGCCAAAATCAGTATAAATATCTTAGTTTTCATAGCTAGGCCATTGGGGACGAACGCGCGACTTCACGAGACTGGTCGGTGACAAAAACGCCGACACAGTTGATAGATAAATCGTGAACCAGTAACTATATGCCGTGTCGCAACTTCGCAAACAAAGAGGCTAGAAGATGTATATATTACCTGATCAGTTGTGTACTGTGTTTGGTTGTAAGTACGTGGTTTCAAAACCTTTGGAAAGTTTAACCATTAATCTTCTATCTTGGTTAAATGTAAATAGCATCTCCTTTGAATAAAAAAGATGAAAATAGAACTATAGATCTATTGTCATATTATTTTTAAAAGAATGCAATCTTTTTGTTTCTTTTCATTAAGTAGTGGAGAAAGTAACCATATTGGAGACCTCCTGATTCAAAGTGTCAGTTTATTTGTAAATGTAGGGACTAGGGAGTAATCTTCATGATTTCCACTGTTTCAAAATAGTCGTCATTCTAGCACTGAAGCTTTTTTCTCACAACAGTTGTCGTCACTGCTCAGTCTCTTCCACGTTTACTCTGAACCACACATTTTCCACCCCTCCGTATTTACCTTGCCCGTAGTCCCAGAATAACAACAATTTTGAATAGGAAGGAGTGTCTAAACATATTTTGAATTATTGTGACTTGTCTTATTGCAATTAAATCTAGTCTCCTTGGTGTGGAGTGGATTCTTAATACTTGTTATTTCTAGGTAGTAGCGAAGTAATGAGATGCCTTTCTCACATTCTAGTAAAAAAGGGACACTATTATAGTGTAAAATAATTATTAGGCATTATGTTCTAACAATTATCTGCCATGCAGGTGCAAGGTTACCAAATGTGACAATCTTATTACCTACAGAAAAGAAACAAGTTGACCTTGATGAAAGAGAGAAAACGCTTAAACTTGCTGGAAGGTAGAATTGCATGCATTGCCCATTTAATCAATCTTTATTTACCGTGTGTGGTATATCTAAGTGTTTCGTTCTTGGCTTTGGTTTTATGTACTGCATCAAATACTGTTATGATTTTTTACTATGTGACCGCTACTCTACTACTACATGATGTCCCGAGTAGAAAGTCAAAAGAGAAGCACCAATCTATTGTTTCTGCTTAAATTTCTTTCAGGAATTGTCATCGAGTAGAAAGTCAAGAGAAGCACCAATCTATTGTTTCTGCTTAAATTTCTTTCAAGTATTGCCCATTGCACATTTTTTAGTAGTACAATAACTTTTGATGGGTCTGGTTTGGATTATGATGTACAGAATTGGGCAAGCAGTTGGTGCCCTCTTGAGGCGATTAGGAATTTCATACCAAGGCGAAGAGTCGCATGGAAGGATGAGAATCAATGGCCTTACCTTAAGAAGGTGGTTCAATCCAAAATTACAGGGGACATCTGCTACTGTAGCGTCGACTGACTTGCTTCCTCTGCCGTCACGGTTGGCAAAAGGGATAGCTGATCAACAACGCGAAATCAGGAACCTTTCTCTCGAGTAGCACAATATCATCTATCTAGTGTCAGCTGATCTGGTAGACCGGTCTGACAGTCCACGATGATAATATCGGAAAAAATACAAGTTCATCAAATCTATGAAGAGTTTGTTCGAAGAAAAAAGATACATGAACTATGAAGCATTCGTATTCTCCTAGGTGAGTTTTGTCTTATTAGAACAAGCTTATAAGATGTTCGTACTAATACGCATGTAAAGAAAATAGGAAAAAAATAAGTATTTCAGTTATGCCCCACGAGGATTGGATCCCAGCCCATCCCTGCGTTTCCCACCCATCCTGGCCCGGGAACCGAACCTCAACTCCAGACCCGTGGAACGAATCCACGTGGCAGGCAAACGACTGGCAACAGCTGCTATGGCGACACGGCTCGGCACCTCTTTGACCTTGTTTGGATAGACCGGGGCATTGGGAGAGGATCCTGGCCTAGACGAAATTTACGGGTGAAAGTAGAATCCGGTTCAAGCTAAGGTTCTGTTTGGTACAGTTTTTGCTGCAGTTTCTTCATAAAAATAAGTTGAGAGTGTGTTAAATAGGAAAATTCTGTAACAGCTTATTAGTTCAGCTGCTTCTTAGAATAAACTAAAAGCACCACATAAGCAAAAGCTGCTTTCCACTAGTTTTTTAAATAAGTTGATTTTGTAACAAGTTTCAGCTATGTCAAATAGTGCTTAAATGCGCATTTGGTTCGGAAATTACCCGACGCGATCCTGATCAATCTGCAGGTGGAAAAAAAAACTCCCTATCCAAATCCGAAAACAACTTTCGTCACATCATGCTCATCCTCCCGACAGCTTCTTCCTGTTCACTGCCCCTTCGACGGTTGCTAGAGAGGTATGTGGCACAACACTCGAGGCTCTAGGGGCTCACGGAGTCGTAGCCAGGTCTATACGCTCACCAGATCTGCGGAGCTGGATCCCTTGCCATCGGCTACCGGCATGCTCTGTAGTCTGGTCGAGGCGCTTACTCTTTGCGGCGTGCGGTTCGAAAGGTGCGTGCCTCCACACATATTCATCTGTTGTGTCGTCGAGGTCTCGTACTATGAGTTGGCTGGGACGTGGATAGCGGTGAGGGCAACAACCATCTCTTTGCCATCTCTGTGGTCTTGGCAGACACAGGTGACTAACACTGGATAGCGATGTAACTTTGTGTGGCTGTCCCATTGAATCTTAGATCCGCTGGTTTGTCTATTTGAAGGTGAAGATTTCTTTTAGCTTGTCTGTCATTTTGTTTTTTCAACCTAAAGCTTCCAATTTGGTAATTTTTTATAAGACCACATGCGAGGTTTAATTTTTGCAAGTGCATATGCAAATACCAACTGAATGAACTCATGATACATGTAAACATTGATTTCACCCGTGCAGTTCCATTCCTTTGTATGGAAGTCAAGCGAAATTCAAGGCATAAACATGATCACACAATGTCAATCTAGGATAAAATACAATGCTCATTTTTTTAGTTTTCTGTATTTTTTTGTTTCCATTTCTCAAAGTTAAAAACCCGAAAAGAAGCAAAATAAAAATACCAATTATAACTAGAACCACACTAGCAAAAGGTATTTTACATGGATTACAAAAGGACTGACCCCCCCCCCCCCCCCCCCCCCCCCCGGTTTTCCCTCATGGTCTGATTACTCCAAGTTCACCTGAAAGACAAGCTAACCCAGAAGAATCTAATGGTTTAGTAAGAAGTCTGCCATCTAGCATTTAAATATCTATAAAATGTAGTTCACCATTTCCTTTTGATATCTAAGAAAGTGATATCTTATGTCTGTGTGCTTCAATCTAGAATGTTGCACAAAGTTTTTAAATATTTTAACAACACCTATAGCACCAGTGTTATCACAATAAAGTGATGCACTTTTTTAAGTAACCCCATAATCTTTCGTTGTAGATATATTATCCATATAAATTTGTGAGAAACAACAAGCAAACAACAAGTACATATTCTCTTTCAGCGATAAATTGTGCAACAAAGCGACCAAAATACTAACAATCACCAAAAACAATCTCCAAAATCAACATTCGAAAAATGCACGCAGAAAACAGGTTCATGATCCCCATGATAATGTAAATTATACAAATCATTCAATCAAGTCATAAGGTGAAATTCAAATTTGAAATTTAATTCCATATTAGGAAAGTTAAGTCCAATTTGAGTTCACCATTGGCTTCCCGACAATTGATTTAGTCAACCTGCCATTTTTGATTATTTTTAGAGCTTACTTAATTGTTATGTTGAGAGAAGGAAGGGATATACATGAGGGGTGGGACCCACACGTCAGGCCAAGAGGATGTCTCCTCTGTTTTGGCACCGCGCGCGCCACGGCATGCGGCAGCTGCCTGTTGACAATCGTTAAGTACCAATTTCGACTAACAATATATCTTAATTATGTTAAAGGTTGAACATTTCTTGCACGCATCACCTTTACATTTAACATAATTTCGCTTGTACTTGGAGAAATGATGCATGCATGTATTTTATTGCAGAACTGAGATGAAACCAGATGTGTGATTCTGAAAAGAACCTTCCCAGCCAATTAGAGGTTGCCACATGACAGCACATGGATCAAATGGCCAATGTGTATTCGAGCAAATCCAACGGTGTAGGATGCAGGGAAGTTACAAGGGCTCACCTGTCAGTCATGTGGGAAAGCACAAGGAAGATGGAGTCACCCCAGGTGCGGCGAACTAGGGGTGTTGCCGACCTGGTAGCTCCTCCAATCCCTATCAAATGTTGCGTAGTGCTCTCATGTGGCTTCCCGAAGACGGTGGTGACTGATTCACGCGCAAAAGATCGGGGAACCGGCCTCAACACTTGTATAAATAGGACCCCACACTCCTCACTCCAACACACAAAACTTGAACTTCACTCTCTAGTATACACACTTGTCCAAGTCCTTAGTGGATGTTTGCCGTAGAGAGGGGCCTCCAGTCCAAATTCCGTTTTGGGAAAGATATGACATATGTATATTTTCTTATTTGTGTGACTTTATGCTTATTAATAATAATAGTCTTTCATTATTCATATGCTTGGATGAAGCATTTCTTTTTTTATTGTGGAGTCCATGTATGTGGTACGTTTAGGAATTATTATGATAATGTAGTAATCATGTTATTAATTTGTCATAAACCTTATAAGCATCCACTATAAGCTAATTAGGTATAAAATGAATATGTTAATATGAATAACAAAGTTCTTAGTTCCGACATTGGGTCAACGATGTTTAGGTTAGTCATTGCCTGAGGATGAATCTTGTATTGCAACTCTTGAGACATTTACTTAGCATACAAGTGTGGTGTTTGGATAGTTAAGTAAGGTTGGATGTCACGTAGACCTACAGGTTGTGGGCTTAGGCGGTAGGTGGTGACAACCCTATTCATCCTTTGTACTCTCCATGTTCGGCAACGCCACAAACTCTTACCGAAAGTCTCTCTTGTATTGCCAGAGGTAACCCCGTGCCCGATGTATTGGATCACTGAATCCTAGTATTCACCACTAGCATCTCCAAATGTACATTCTTAGGCTATACATATATATATATATATATATATATATATATATATATATATATATATAATAGGAGCACATTAGGAACAATCCTCTTTTCTCAGTTTGCCTTCCACTAGGATTACTTAACCTTAGGAGTGGATTTATTAGGTGTGTCATATTATCCATATTATCTATTTATTCATCCTATCGGATCCCATACTAGGACATCTACATTATTCGTAATTTTGCCACACTTCACATCCTTCCTTTGGGACAAAACAAATACCATACCTTAGGGAATACTCTCAGGTGAAATGCTACAATAATACTTTCTGTGTGCTTGTGGAACTCATCTTACTTTGGCCCTAGGTTAGTCTAGTCGTCACTTAGCATTTCGGGCATTCATTGCTAGGATGACCTGTAGACTTTAAGAATTACCAACAAGCATTTCTGATGCCGTTGCCGGGGAAGACACATAAGTATTGCATGATTGCTTGCGATAACTAGGATTTTAGTAGGTATTTTGTAGGATAACCTGATGAGGACATCACTTATATGGATACAAACAACACTCTGCTGAATATACAAGATGCAATCAATAGAGTTCATACACAACAATTAATTTCAGAGGTGAACTCGTTCTTATATATTTCCTTATGTGTTTTTGAGCATAGATTGCTACTTAATGATTTATTTGTGATTAGGATCCATGGAGAGGTTCAAGGAGTACTTGGAGGGAGTATTAGGGACGTGGAAGACCAGAGAATTCGTTCAAAGAAAGATGGAAACCGAACCAAACTCCAAATCGTAACCAACTCGGAGTCCAGGAGCAGTACGCACTAAAACGGACGCCTAGGACGCATACGAACTCCGTTTTGGACGTTCTACATATGCACGGAAAGAGGAGAGGATAACCTTTCCAATGGCTCCGGTCCCATGTCAAAATTACTTCGGAGTCGACGAGAATCGTCGAAACAAAATCGAGTACAGAATCTGTCAGGGTGCTGCGCCACCATATTGGGCCATTGGGCCTTGTATCAAGTCTAAGTCCATTATTTTCGTGTCTTAGGGTTAGGTCACGACCCTAACACCCCCTTGGACGTCCTACCACCTATATATACTCCATGGTAGCCGCCATAGACAATTGGGTTTTGCATAGATTAATAATATCGCTGTTCTACAGTTTGTGAAACCCCAATTCAGCAATTTCAGATTGCTTCTTCTACGTTCTTGCTTGTGTTCTCGGTTGCACTTGCAGGGATTAGCCTTCTTGGCGAGGTCAATCGTGTGAAGCACGGTTGATAACCAACGGAGCGGTGGTGTAGTGATTGCAGGGGTTGTTCGTGTTCTACTCGAGAGCCTCGGATCATCAACGTCGAGATCTCCACATCAATCGACATATCCATTACCTATCGGAAGATCGGGCCTCATCATCATCAAACCTTCTCATCTTTTCTTATCATAACCTTACTTTGTTTTCACACTCATTTGATGTGAAAATGGGGTAGTGTATGACTGATTTTCTCTTATTGGCAAAGTATGTTGAAGATCCCGAATTACTTATGAAAAGAGTTCAACCTCATGTGGTTCCCCCTGAATTGTATTTTCGACATGACAACTAGTCATCTCCGCTAAATCAAGTTTCATGTCAACGACTTAGAAGACCCTTCATGAGTTTTCGACTTCCTCCGCTGACTATGTGCTCATTGGGCCCACTGTCAACATGGGAGATGTGAAATTCGAAATCAATATGGGTCTAATCAATATGGTGTAGGATAATCCCTTATGTGGGAAAGCAAATGAGGACGCAAGTGCCCATTTGCAACAATTCGTGGAGATTTGCAGCATTTTCAAGATTAAGTATCACTCAAGATGTCATTAGTAATTGTTTTCGTTTTCTCTCATTGGGAGAGGAAGTTGTGGCTCTATGTAACCGAAGTGTTGTAAACACTTGTGAAACGTGTTTCACAGTGTTCCTAAAAAATTATTCCTGTTGGGCACACCAATGCCCTACGTGAAAACGATTTCAAGCTTCCACAAAAGCCTAAGGAATCCATTTCTGAGGCTTGGAAAAAGCTCTAGGAATACATTCTGGCCTGTCCTCATCATGGGATGGATGATTGGCTCATCATCCAAAACTTCTACAAAGGATTGACTCTGTCAGCCGTGATTGATGAGATCATGCATATTATTATTGCACTTACAAACATGACACAATGTTTATTTGTTTAGGATCCTGGCTCAAGTGAATGTGCACTCTTATTTGATGGACAAGATCAAGATGGTGCACTATGCCGTCCACCACCTTGGCCTCCTCCTTTCATGCTTACAAGAAGATTTGATGGCATTGCACATATGGACCCACACATGATAGAAGATGAACTTGAGTCGAGGACGACTCCAATTCAAGAAGGGGAGGATGATGAGGACATCACTTCTATAGATACAAACAACACTCCATTGAACATACAAGATGCAATCAATAGAGTTCATACACAACAATTAATTTCAGAGGTGAACTCGTTCTTATATATTTCCTTATATGTTTTTGAACATAAATTGCTACTTAATGATTTATTTTTGATTAGGATCCATGGAGAGGTTCAAGGAGTACTTGGAGGGAGTATTAGGGACGTGGCAGACCAGAGAATTCGTTCAAAGAAGATGGAAACCGAACCAAACTCCAAATCGTATCCAACTCGGATTCCAGGAGCAGTACGCACTAAAACGGACGCCCAGGACGCATACGAACTCCGTTTTGGACGTTCTACATATGCACGGAAAGGGGAGAGGATAACCTTTCCAATGGCCCAATATGGTGGCGCAGCACCCTGACATATTCTGTACTTGATTTTGTTTCGACGATTCCCGTCGACTCCGAAAGAATTTTGACATGGGACCGGTGTCATTGGAAAGGTTATCCTCTCCCCTTTCCGTGCATATGTAGAACGTCCAAAACGGAGTTCATATGCGTCCTGGGCGTCCGTTTTAGTGCGTACTTCTCCTGGACTCCGAGTTGGATACGATTTGGAGTTTGGTTCGGTTTCCATCTTCTTTGAACGAATTCTCTGGTCTTCCACGTCCCTAATACTCCCTCCAAGTACTCCTTGAACCTCTCCATGGATCCTAATCACAAATAAATCATTAAGTAGCAATTTATGTTCAAAAACATATAAGGAAATATATAAGAACGAGTTCACCTCTGAAATTAATTGTTGTGTATGAACTCTATTGATTGCATCTTGTATGTTCAATGGAGTGTTGTTTGTATCTATAGAAGTGATGTCCTCATCATCCTCCCCTTCTTGAATTGGAGTCATCCTCGACTCAAGTTCATCTTCTATCATGTGTGGGTCCATATGTGCAATGCCATCAAATCTTCTTGTAAGCATGAAAGGAGGAGGCCAAGGTGGTGGACGGCATAGTGCACCATCTTGATCTTGTCCATCAAATAAGAGTGCACATTCACTTGAGCCAGGATCCCAAACAAATAAACATTGTGTCATGTTTGTAAGTGCAATAATAATATGCATGATCTCATCAGTGATCGTGTGGATGCTGCTGCTGAAGGTGCCTTCTTCTCTCTTAGGGTTCGTAAGGCGAAAGAACTGTCGATAAGATGGTTGCTAATATGGATTGGAGTGATGAGCATCTCCAAACTCGACAGCAAGGCATGCACACCTTAAAAGAGGTGGACATGATTGCTGCCAAATTGGACCTCATAACGAAGAAGTTGGACTATCAAGCCAATGGTGAAGTATTTGGCACCGCTCGGGACTTAGATGCTCACATGACATGTGAGTTTAAACTCGGGTCACATAGGGAGTGATTGCCCAAAAATCTGTGAGGATTCCTTGTACTTAAGCAACAACAAAAACTACAACAATGGCTACCGTCCACTAGGAGCTCAAGGGTGGGGCCAACCACACCCTTTCGTTCAAGGGGGCTACAACAATGACAATAATTGAGATAACCCAACTTGACGGAACTTGTCATTAGCCAGCTAAAAATCAATAACGCTTTTGTCAAAGAAGCTATCAACTAATGACAAGACCCTGGAGAACATCAATGCCAAGATTGAAGGGTTATACTCGACATTCAAGGACCAGTTGAGATTCAATAAGATGTTAGAGACCCAGCTAGCTCAACCGGCAACTGCTGTTCCACCATTGAAGAATGGAAAGATTACGGGGCAACCCAAATCTCCCCTAGAAATGTCAATATGATGACTACGAGGTATGGTAAAGCCACTCGTGATCCACCATATCTTACTCAAGAGATGGAACCTGTTAGAAAAGATAAGAAGGAAATGCCTTCCGGCAAAAGTGAATATGTAAGTGAGAGAATGACAAAGCAATTGGAGGACAAAAATTTTATGCCATTGCCTCAACACAGTAGGAAGCCAACTGTGGATGAGTTCAACTGCTTTATTGAAGTTTTTCAGAAGATCTATATCAATGTGCCCTTCTTAGATGTGATGCAAGTACCCACTTCTGCATGCTATCTCAAAGACATATTGACAACAAGCGACCATTGCCCACCACAAAAATTGTCAAGTTGAAGGAGGACTGTAGCGCTGCATACTCAACACGCTTCCAGAAAAGAAGAAGGACCCAGGGTGTTCTACTATATCATGCTCAATTGGAACTCAACACTTTGTGACCTTGGCGCAAGTGTGAGCGTCGTGCTAAAAGTGGTCTTCGACAAACTCAACTTCATGACATTATCTCCGACACTGATGTAGCTCCAGCTGGATGATTCCTCAGTCCGCTACCCCCCCCCCCCCCACCAAGATTGCTGAAGATGTTCCTATGAAAATCCGGAACTGCTTCATCCCCGTAGATTTTGTGGTGCTCTACATGGAAATCGAGAAGGAAATGTCGCTCATCCTTGGCCGCCCTTTCCTTAGCATCTTGGATGCCCGCCTCGATGTGGAAGACGGGGAAATCCGCTTCCATATCAACGACAATGAAGTATGGCCGAATGTCAAACACATCAATAAAGTCAAAGTGACACCCCCACAAGTGGACAACCTTATAGCCTTCATGAGGAATTTGATTTATGAGGAGACACTGTCGCTACGTCCACTGCGACGTTACAAGACAACGGGGAGGCCATAGCTATTTGAGCGTCTCAAGTCCACAAGACCGCCAAGAAAAGAATGGCAGAAGAAGCAAGTCAAGTCATCCGAGTCTTCTTCTCCGAGACCGAATGCTAGGAAATCAAGCTGAACAGGATGGAGGAAGGTCCATCTTATCAAAGTTTGGGTGAGACCTCGCCAATAAGAGAATTTGGTAATTATCTTATATTTGCTTTTTCAAACAACATTTGATTTTCCCCATTTATTTTGCATTTTCCCCAGCATGTTTGAAGTTATCTTTGCATGTTGAGAATTGTATATTCTCGTCCAAATTTTTTATATTGAAAATTTTGGATTTGAGAATAGTTTAATTGGAAAAACATTTTTTTGAGAAAAAATTGTGGCCACCCAACAACCAGAAATATGGCTGTTGGAAAGCCACATACCAAAAGGGGAACCAAGGGGCCCATTTACAGGGGCCCACCTGCAGGTGCGGTCGAACCCCTGGTTTGACTGACTTGGGGCATGAGCCTTTTGGGCCCCTCTTCCTCCATCAGCTATATTCCTTCATCTTTTGCCTGTTGAAGAGTGAAACACTATAAATTGATGCGTGGGTGAGAGTGTTTCTTCACA
Source organism: Tuctoria greenei (assembly GCA_036927565.1). Lineage (NCBI taxonomy): Eukaryota > Viridiplantae > Streptophyta > Magnoliopsida > Poales > Poaceae > Tuctoria > Tuctoria greenei. Next base: position 162,095,193 of record JAYESD010000002.1, on the reverse strand, counting down.
CTTCACTCCATTTCCACATGTCCAACTCACTCACAATTCCTGCTCAAGTTGTTTTTTTCTCTTCATTGAAGTGCATTCCTCATTTCCAACCCCAAAGATTTGCTTTCATTGCATTTGCAAGCTGCTCGCAAGTTTTGGCAAGGCAATTCGTTGAAGGTTTCATTTGAATTTCTCTAATGTAACCCTTTTTCGAGCTCATTTTGTTTTGTTGTTCTCAAGTTTGTGCAGCCATGAAGAAAAGAATGAAAAGCTTGTTTGGGAATATGAAGGGTGCTTCATCAAGCTCAAGCCATCAAACGGATGACTCAGGCACGTACCTCTCCATCGAGCCTACACCAAATTCACATCAATGAGACATGCAAGATGACATCCCGATGGAGGAAAGAGATGCAATACCACAACTTCTCAACGACGACGACCTCGACTTGGAGCGAGACGTTGAACGCCAACCTTCTCCGAGATCAAGAGTTTTCTCATACGAAGGCCTACGATCCCGAGCTACTCTCCAAAATTGGTATGAACTCCAAATTCTTTATGGTTTGGCATGCATTAGGATGGTATAGCTTTGCTCAAATTGACGAGTTATGGTTCACACGTCCTCACTATTCAATTACTATGCACCCTTACACATGGAGTAGAAGGTATTTCTTTTAGGATTTTCCGAAAGGAATATTTTCTCTCTTGGAAAGAATTATGTGAGCACCTAGGCTTCCATAGACGTTCTTTAATAGATTTGGATACTCTGGCTAAATTTAATAAACAAGGGTTTTGGCAAGAATTATCCAATGAGGTAGCATGTGGGGCTCCTAGGAATAGGCATCTACAAAATCCCACTTTAAGTTTCATGCATAGATGGGTGGCTCAGACTATGTTATCTGGAGGTGATATTAGGGTTGTGCAGGAGGATGAACTTAGAATCATTTTGCCATGGTTTAGAACTTTAAAATCACGGGATCAATAGAGTGCACTTTTATTACCCCGCATCACTACAAGGGTAGGGGATTTAGAAAATGCATCCATTGTTCACATTTTGAGAATCCGTTACCTTATCGATGAGGAATATCTTATCCAAGGACATACTTTTAAACATGGAACTGATGAATTTTTACGATTTTTATTTCCTGGCTATGTGAATGAAATTCGGTTACCTAACCCGGGTCTTCATTTATATAAGTGTTGGGAGCTAACCATTACTCTTCGACCTCTCAGAGAAGCCCACAGGGTCATGAGAAGTCGCTCAAGAAATTGGGGCATTAAAATGCCACCACGACACACTCCCTCCTATGAGTACCAAGAGAGTTTTGATCCATTAGGTGATGCACTCGGTTGGACCCAACCTCAAATTTATGAGGCTGGAGGATCGTCATGGCATGAGTTGGCCACTGGAGGGAGGTGGGAACCATATTGTTCCATCTCAAGCTCAAGTATCTTGCCTCCTCAGCCATCGAGTGTCTGTTGTTCTTTTTCGGCTAGAGGGTACCGTGACCTTATCCAAGGAATGATGAATCTCACTCAACGGATGGGAGAACTTGAGGTCAGGACTGGAGATACCCTTAACATACTTCAAGACCACATCCAAGGCACCCACGATGGATAGAAATAGGTTGACACTCAGTTCAACAATGCCAACGCCATGCTGCAACAACAATAGACTGACCTCATGGCCTATTTGTGTCACCAAGGGTTCAACCCTATCACAAAGATTGATGAAGAACAAGCTTGGGGGACGACCCACACTAGAAGTAACTTGTATCACATTCCATTTGCATATCATTTCCCTTTTTCACACCATTTGCATCTAAAAACAACTTAGGATAGGTTAAATAAAATAAAAGATGTGCGGTAAAAATGTTTTATCCTTGTGTAAGTTGAATGATGAATATTTGCTCTATTTTATTTTTCTTAGTTTCTAGTATACAACTTAGTATTATCCTACTATTGAGGTTATTGTCTTAATTAATTTTACACTGAACTTAGAAATTTCGGGTAGCATAAGCTTAATTCGATTTTAGGTTGTTGTAAAATATGATATAGTAATAGAGCTGCTAAATTTCTAATCAAAGTAGAACTTAATTTTGCAGAGAACTTTAAAATAGTTAAAGTTCCTCATTTGAATTTTCTACCAAAACCACATGACATTTTCAATAGACAAATCCTATGCGTATGCTATTAGCTTTCACATCAAGCCTAGCCAAACTAGTATAGATCTATGTGAGATTCTTTTCGTACTTCCATGATCAAGATTATACGTGCACATGCTAAACTTCTACACTACAAGTTAGCAATTTTCATCATACCACTCCACTACAGAAAGATACTCCACATTTTTCATGCCAAGTACTCTCTTCAAGTTTATTGCAAAATAGGAGTAAAGGGCATAGCTGCAAGAAAAAGAAAAAAAGCATTCTCACCATACATGAGCACGGAAAAAAAAAGGATGTCGGTGTTTGAACTACCGACTAGTATTGATTTCACCGCGCGTTCATCCTCGAGGTGGCCTAGATAATAAGAACAAGGGTATACTAGTTCGGGCAAGGTGCCCTACATCCAGTTCTTGTGTCTCACTCTACTCTGTTGAAAAATGAGGAAGTTCTCTTACAACCGATGTCTCTCTCATTCTATGAAGGGCGACCATCGACCCCTCTTGTAGGTTGATCGATCGTACCCTATCCCCTCATCTACCTACCCCCTGACTCCTCATAAATGGGTCGGGGGTTACAAGAACTCGTGTCCACTCCTTACACCAGGCGGAGTGCCTCAGGGCGCGACTGAGTCGTGGAAGTTGTCGCTCTACCTGCTACGGTCCCGTTGCCCATAAGCGCCACAATGTAGCCCATGCATGCGCACCTGGCACCGGGTGTGACTGGACATCAGGCGTGTTAGGAAAGCGTTCAAGTGTGCCTACCCTTCGGATAATGCCGACACCACTCTGAGCAGCCTGCATCGCATTGAAGGCTGCCTACTCATTTGTAACACCCTCATTTTTCATCACGTGCATTGCATTCATTTACATGCTAAGAAATCATTATGTAGGATGAAAGGAAAGATAATAAAAGAATCTGGAGCAAGACACAAGTAAAAATTAAGTCAAGCACCGGATTAGTTCAGAAAATAATGGACTTGTTCGAATGCCTTTACTGGAAAACAACAGACTTATCTGGTATAATACCGGACTACTCCGACATGCACATACTGCACGGGCTTAACCAAATTTTCCCCACCCCGGACTTGTCCGGTACAACAACATACTAGTCCGATAAATATTACTGGAACACTTCAGAGTTATCTGAAAACTCAAAACCTAGTCCAAACAACCTCACCGTTAATTAGCGGACTTGTGCGGCCCCACTATAGGAATTGTCCGTTGTTCCTCTTTGTACCACAACGGACTTGTCCGTTATAAAACGGACTAGTCCGGTACCTAGAGTTTAAATCTGATTCCAATTTTCACCACGTTGGTTATATGGATGCTAAAAGGAAATACAAGTAAAGACGCCATGCGCCAAGGCTAGGTCGAGTCCGAGTGGGATCCCACCGTGGCCACCCACCCGTCCCCACCAAGTCCCATCGAGACTCCACCCCAGGCCGCACCCCCTGCTCTATAGAAGTAGCCACACCTCATTCTCTTACCCTTGCTCTATGGAATCGCTATAATGGACCCAAAACTCATGTGAGCACTTAACAACTAGTTCCATCTAATTAGTAAACAGCCATAGAGGAATTAATAGCATGCATTACACCACAATAATTGCATTCATACACATCATGGCGTATTGATTAGTATATGTGCATTATATTTATTGTGTCGGTACCCTGTGGACCGGGTACCCCCGCGTACAAGCATGAAGCAGCTCCGGACCCTGCCTCCTCTCCGAGGCGGGCTACAGTGCTGCCACGTGTCAGCAGCTCCGGACCCAACCTCCCTAGCGAGGCAGGCTCCAGTGCTGCCACGTGTCCAGCGGCTTCCCCCTGCTGAGGCAGGCTTCGGTGCTTGTTGACGATCATTATTACCAATTTTAACCATCAATATAACTCAATTATGTGAGGGCATAAATATTTCTTACACACATCATAGTTAGATTTAACATAATTTCACTTATACTTGGAGAAATAGTGCATGCAAGAGTTTTTATGCAAAAATGACGAATAATGAGGGGAGCAATCCTGAAAAGAGCCACCCCGGCCAATCACACAGCAACATGTGGCATCACATGGATCCATAGACTCATTCCCAGGCGTATTCGAGGGAATCCAACAGCAGTTCATGCGGGGAAGGAATATGGACCAACATATCAGTCACCCAGAAGAACCACAACCGAGGGGGGGCAGGACCAGGTCGGCCGACCACCTAGCTCGGCCGACTTGGACCTGGTGCCAAACCCGGTAAGCTTCCACGTGTTGGCTCCTCATGGCTCCCTGAAGACGGTGAAGACTGATTCACTCGCTAATTGTTGCAGGAACCGCCTCTACTCCGTGTATGAATTGGGGGGTGGGTGCCTCACACTTCTCCCACGTACCACTCAAGCATTCTCTCTTGTATTAAAATAGTGCTCTCTTAGTCCTTAACGAAGGTTAGGCTGTAGAAAGGAGCCTCTAGTCCCAAGTACAAATTGGGAAAGGTATGGCTTATGTATATTTTCTTTTTATTTGTGACATTATGCTTTATATTAATATCATTAGTCTTTACTTATTCATATACTTGGATAAAGCATTCCTTGTTTGGTTGTGAAGACAAGGTATGTGCTAGGTGTAGATGTTATGATCTAGTTATAATGCCCTTATCATGTTATCATAAACATCATACGCCACCACTATAGTTTAATTAGGTATTAATATGATTATGTTAATAGGAGTAATTTAAGGCTTCGTCCCAACATTGGTTTTAACAATGGTCAGGTTAGTCATCGCCTTAGGAAGGTACTTGTACTGCAACTCTTGTAGGGGTAGGCGGCAGGTGGTGACAACTCTGTCCATCCTTCGCAATCCCCCACATTCGGCTACGTTGCAGGTTCGTGGCGAGAATCGTCCTAATGTTGTCAGGGGTAAACTCGTGTACGATGTGTTCGACCGCTAAGCCCTAGTACTCATCGTTAGCATACCCATATGTACATTAATTGGCTATGCATATGAATACTTAAAGCACAGTAGGAGTAGCTCCATCCCTAACTTAGCCTCCACTAGGATATTCTTACCCTTTAGAGTAGTTTGCTTAGGTGTGTGCCGCACTACTCCATCACTTCATTTATCCATCCTACCGGATCCCTCACTAGAACACCCTCTTCTATCCTTGACCTTGCCACTCTTGTACCTTGCCTTCCTTTGGGACAAACAAATATGATACCCTAGAGAATACTCTCAAGTGAAATGCTACAACGGTACTTTCCGTGCACTTGCGGAAGTCATAAAGTTTTGGCTTAGGTTAGCCTAGTGCCTCTGCAGAATTAGCCATCCTGGTAGGATGACTTGTAGATGTTAAGAAATACCGATAGTGCTGCCACGTGTCCAGTGGCTCCGGACCTAGCCTCCCTGCAGAGGCAGGCTCTAGTGCTGCCACATGTCCCGCGGCTCTGGACCCAGTGCTGCCACGTGCCCTGTGGCTCAAGGCCCAGACTCCCCAAAGAGGCGGGCTCCGATGTTGCCTTGTGTTCCGCGACTCCGGGCCCGGCCTCCCGGCAAAGGCGGGCTCTGGCTCCGATGCCACCACATGTCCTATGGCCCCGAGCCCAGCCTCCTTGCTCGGGCGGGCTCAAGTGCTGCCCTGTGTCCTGCGGCCTTTTATGAGCATAGGTCTCAAGAGTAAAGAGAGTCATGCCTTTTCCAGTCACACATTTAAGACTCTCATGTTCCTCAATCGCACAACGCGCAGCAAACATCCCCATGTGCCACAATACAGGCATGGGGCACTTGCACCTACCAGGTATTATAGTAACCAATCAGGTCATAGCGATTGTGCAACAGTGCAACACTGTGCGACTAACTGAGTAAGCTACGACAAAGCGACATGATGGGACATTCTCCACCATCATCAACATATATGCTTAGCCACTAGCGTTCGACGCGACAGGACGACCGTCTTCAAGCCATTGTCAAAGAATGCAGAAAGAAACCATAAGTACCCTATATTTTGTATAGGGTGAAGATCTCCTCGGGACCACCTGTCGGGCCCCGGGTGAAAGTGCATCTAGGAATTCCTTGTGGGTTTTGGATGATTTATGACAAGCAAATGAGATCCTAACTACTTTGTTGAGATGAGCACATGTTTTAATGAGAAAATGAGCAAAGAGCCAAAAAGAAGGAAGAATGAGGAGCAATGTGGAAAAGAGCTCAAGGAACAAGTGTAGTAGATCAATGTATATGGAGTGTGTTAAGGAAACACACCCCAAGAGCTCAAGCACAAATAATCACACACATTGCACAAGTTTATACTGGACTAGACTAGTCCGACTGACATCGGACTAGTCCGATATCTTTCTGCACAAGATCGGACAAGTCTGTATCACCACGGACTAGTCCGATATCTCTCTGAATAGAATCGCACTAGTCCTCCCAAGTGCGGACTAGTCCACAAAACACTTCACAAGTTGCACAAAATCGGACAAGTCCGATCACACAACAGACTAGTCCGATATCATTCTGATGTAAATCGGACAAGTCCGATATTGGCACGGACTAGTCCGAAAACTCTCTGACCTGAATCAGACAAATCCTCCAAGTGCGGACTTGTCACCCAATTCACTTAGGGTTTCACTAATCTGGACAAGTCCGATGATTATCAGACTAGTCCGAAGATTTCCATAAGCGAAATCAGACAAGTCCGCTTCTAGCCGGACTAGTCCGACATTTCGGGACACCTAGGGTTTGCTACACACAGCACACCGGACTAGTCCGGTGTCCACCACGGACTAGTCCGATATTCCTAAACCCTAATGGTCACTTTTAGAAGCCCCATATAAATAGATGTGCACGGCCCAACTTTTACAACTCTCGACCCCCTGCGTCGTCACACCTCTCAAGAGCCTCAAAAAACACATCTCTCCACGAAATCAAAAGCAACAAAGATCAATCACTTGAGGATACACTTTGGAACATTGGAGAGACACGGTTCATCACTCATTGAGCTCTTGGTTTGATTCCCTAACACACTCCTGTTATTTTCATTGTAATCTTTCAAGTGTCTTCTTTGTGGAGTTCTTGTTGTAATCTTGGGGAGCCCTCAACGTGTGAGAAGGCCCCTTGAATTTGGTTATTTACCCTTTGTGATAAGTGAAGAGGATTGGCCTTTGTGGCGATCCGACAAGGGTAGGGTTGGAGAAGACCCGATCCTTTTGTGGACTCCTCATTGTGGATGTAGGTTGCCTCTGTGGGAACCGAACCACATGATAAAGTGCTTGTGTTCTTACTTTGCGCTCATCGTTCTTATACATCATATCAATCTAGGGTTTTAATCAATCTTTCTTGATTTACATTGAAACATTAAATATAAGATTGACTTGTGATATATCCTAGTTCATAATCGTGTAACACTTCAATTACAAGTATATTTCCGCTGCATACATCCTAGAATCAAATTAATCGACCAAATTTGAATAACCTAGTCGGTACACATCGGACTAGTCCGCACTTGACCGGACTAGTCCGATATCACAAGATTTGATCTGGTTGTTAAGTGTTGCAGGTTCCGACAAAATTCAAAAGGGCCTATTCACCCCCCTCTAGGCCACATTCAATTGGTATCAGTGCACGATTCTTCAAGAAGGATACTAATCGCTCGAAGAGATCATGTCGGACATGAAGGACGTACACAAGAGCAACAACCAAGAGAAGATTGATGAAGACAAGAACCAGAAATTGGAGAAGCTCCTCGAAGCCATTCAAGACTTCGAGGATGACGATGAGGAGACGCTGGAACTCAAGACGCTCCTAAGGAAGAAAACCCTTTCCAAGGGAAAGGTGAAGATCGAAGATGAGAACAGAAAGAAGGGGAGTAGTCACACTGACTACTTCCGATATCCTTTCAACTATGATCGCCTAAATACAAACAACAACCATTATCTATCTATTCCACTTGGAAAAGCCCCACACTTTGACGGCAATGACTACTCAATGTGGAGGCAAAACATGAAAATGCATCTGATTTCTCTCAATCCAAGTTTATGGCACATATATGTACAGGAATAGATATCCCGGACGATGATGAGGAGCTCACACCTAGCCAAGAGCAAGCAATCCATCAAAATGCCCAAGTTGCCGCAGTCATTACTTCATCGCTCAGTCGGGATGAGTTTACAAAAGTGGATGGACTTGATATCGCAAAGGAGATATGGGATACATTGCAAACCACACATGAAGGCAATCGTCATGTGCGAGAAGCGAAGATCGAGATGATTGAAGGCGAGCTAGGAAGGTTCGCCATCGAAGAATATGAGTCGCCACAAGACATGTACAACCGATTAAAGACGCTTATCAACAAAGTGCGAGCATACAGAAGCAATAAATGGAATGACCACGAGGTGGTGAAGCTCATTCTTAGTTCCTTCATGCATCGCAGTGTCACTTTACGCTCGATGATACGAGAAAGCCCCGGTACAAGAAGATGACTCCGGATGAGCTACTTGGAAAATCATCAACTTTGAGATGATGGAAAAGCAGGCCAAGCACATTAAGGAGATTGCCGATCTCACCTCAGCAAAGAAGAAAGGGGTTTCTTTGAAGTCCACCCTCAAACCCTTATCTAAAGAAGCTCCAGAAACTCAACTAGAAGAAGACTGTTATGATGAAAGCAGTGACTTGGATGAAGATGACATGATACTTTTCATGAAGAAATTCAAGAAGATGATGAAGAAGAGACAAGGTGATAAATCAAGTGAAGGAAAGTACAAGGAGATATCAAAACCAAAATTGAGGCAGGCATGCTATAATTGTAGTGAGTATAGCCACTTTATAGTTGATTGTCCATATGAAGAGAACAAGAAGAAGACAAAAGAAGCAAATCCTCAACCCAAGAAGTTCTTCAAGAAGAAGAAGCAAGCCGAACAAGCACATCTTGGGAAAGAATGGGACTCAAATGATGAGTCCTCATCCGAAGAAGATGAGGAGATGGCTAGCATAGCCATCGAAAAGACATCCAAGAAGTCCACTCTCTTCCCTACTCTCGACGCATGGAAGGGGAATGGCACTTGCCTCATGGCAAAGGAAGGTAAACGCAAGGTAACAACAAAACCCTCTTCCGTGCATTCCTATTCTAGTGATAGTGAAATTGCTAGCGATAATGAAGATATGCTCATTGCGCTAGATAAGAAAACAGCCGCAAAAATGAAATTCTTACTTGATCAACTTGTTGAGAAGGAGAAGTTGATACATCGTCAAGAAGACATGATTATCTCCCAAAAGGAGGAATATGTCGAACTTGACAAGCTTCTAGAACTTGAAAAGGAGCGAAGCAAGTCACTAGAGCTTGAATTAGCTTCAAGCAAGGAAGCTTGCTTGGAGTTAAGTGACTCAAATGCTACAATCAAGGATGAACTTGCTAACCTAATCAAGGTTAACAAGATCCTTGAAGTGCAAGTTGAGTCACTCAAGCAAGGTGACCCTTCATCCTCTTCAAGTTCACCTTCCCAACCCATTAAATCTGAAGTTGCTTCTACTTGTACATGTGGTAAAGTTGACACCAACTTGAAAGACAAGTCAACCTCTACCAAGGACAAGCATCCTTCACAAAATGGCATATTTGACAAAGAGAAGATCAAATATGCACGTAGTGCATACTTGGTCACAAGACCTCCAAATGTCAAATATGGCATCGGTTACTCTTATGGTGAAGAGCAACATGCTAGAAGCCATAAGAATAACAAGGAGATCAATGCCTTTGTAAAGGGAAGACCCTCTCAGACTGGAAAATACAAAATTAATGAATCCAACACGCATGATCACCGGACGAGTCTGGTCGGGATCCGGACAAGTCCGGTCCTCCAGAAAAGTCCGATCTCCTAGACTAGTCCTGTGTATAAACAACAACAGTTGCTATTTAGAACTTTCGATGCATCTTATGTCTTAATGAGAAGTAATTTTGGCAAAGTTTATGCTCATTATGTTGGTCCATGCCATGGGAACACCAAGTCTCATGTGTGGGTGCCCAAAGCCCTTGTGACTAACTTAAAAGTACCCAAGCAAGCTTGGGTACCTAAAACGAAGGCATTATTTGTTTTTGCAGGCCTATTCCTCTGATGGATCAAAATGGGTGCTAGACAGTGGCTGCACCAACCATATGACCAGAGAAAGAAGGATGTTCGTTGAATATGAAGCAAATGAGGATCCAAGCGAGGGCATCTATTTTGGAGACAATAGTCAAGGAAAGGTGCTCGGTACCGGTAAAATTGCCATATCACCACAACACACTCTTTCTCATGTATTACATGTTGATTCCTTAGATTATAAGTTGTTGTCCATATCTCAATTATGTGACAAAGGTTATAATTGCTTTTTCACTAACGAGGGTGTGACCGTCTCTAGAAGGTGATGGTTCCATTGCATTCAAGGGCATGTTAAAGGGAAAGCTTTACTTTGTTGACTTCAACAAAGATAAAGCCGAACTTGACACATGCTTGATTGCAAAGACCAACATGGGCTGGCTGTGGCATAGACGGTTAGCACATGTTGGTATGAGGAACCTTCAAAAACTCCTCAAGGGCGATCACATCCGAGGTTTGAAGGATGTTGTTTTTGAGAAAGACATGCCTTGTAGCGCGTGCCAAGCCGGGAAGCAAGTTGGAGCACCTTATCCTGCAAAGAACGTCGTTACTAGAACAAGACCGCTCGAGCTACTTCACATGGACTTATTTGGTCCAATTGCTTACATAAGCATCGATGGTAACAAATATGGTTTAGTAGTTGTTGATGATTTTTCTCGCTTCACTTGGGTTTTCTTTTTACATGATAAGTCAGAAACACAAGAAATACTCAAGAAGTTCTTCAAGCGAGCTCAAAATGAATTCTCATTGACAATCAATAACATTCGAAGCAACAACGGCATGGAGTTCAAGAACACACAAGTGGAGGAGTACCTAGATGAAGAAGGCATAAAACACGAGTTTTCAGCACCTTACTCCCCTCAACAAAACGGAGTAGCCGAACGAAAGAACCGAACCCTCATAGAGATGGCGAGAACAATACTCGATGAGTACAAGACCTCAGATCGATTTTGGGTAGAAGCGGTCAACACCGCTTGCCACGCCATAAATCAACTTTATCTTCAACAACTACTCAAGAAGACATCCTATGAGCTACTCACCGGTAACAAGCCTAATATTTCATATTTTCGAGTTTCTGGTTCCAAATGCTATATTCTGAACAAGAAGCCTAGGACTTCAAAGTTTGCTTCGAAGTCCGATGAAGGTTTCTTGCTTGGTTATGATTCGAACACTTACGCCTATTGTGTCTTCAACAAGACCTCCGGACTTGTTGAAGTAGCATGTGACGTAGTGTTCGATGAAACTAATGGATCCCAAAAGGAGCAAGTTGATCCATGTGTGCTAGATAGAGAAGAAGCTCCTTGTCAAGCATTGAGAAGAATAGTGTTAGGCAAAGTTCGACCACAAGAGCCACCTCTACATATGCATGAGGAAAATGAACCACAAGAAGAGACCAATGATCAAGGGGGAGCTTCCATACAAGATCAACCTCAAGAAAGCAAAAATGATCAACAAGTCAATGAGGGCAACCACTTAGGGGGAGAAGAAGATGATCATGAAGATTCAAGACAACAAGTACCACACCCAAGAGTACACCAATGCGTCCAAAGGGATCATCCAATCGACAACATCATCAGTGACATCTAAAAGGGAGTAACTACTAGATCTCGCATAGCTAATTTTTGTGAGCATTACTCGTTTGTGTCCTTTTTGGAACCACGCAGGGTTGAGGATGCATTGAAGGATCCGGATTGGGTAGTGGCCATTCAAGAAGAACTCAACAATTTCAAAAGGAACGAGGTGTGGGAACTAGTCGAAAGACCCAAATCCAACGTCGTCGGTACCAAATGGGTCTTTCGCAACAAACAAGACGAACACGGGGTGGTGACAAGGAACAAGGAACAACTTGTGGCCAAAGGGTATTCACAAGTCGAAGGTTTGGATTTTGATGGGAACTTTGCTCCCGTAGCTAGACTTGAATCTATTAGAATATTACTTGCATATGCTACTCACCATGATTTCAAGCTCTATCAAATGGATGTGAAAAGCGCCTTCCTCAACGTACCAATCAAGGAGGAGGTGTATGTGGAGCAACCCCCCGGGTTTGAAGATGAAGAGTTCCCCGACCACATATTCAAATTGCGTAAGGCTCTCTACAGCCTCAAACAAGCTCCTAGAGCTTGGTATGAGTGTATTAGAGATTTCTTAATTGAAAATGGTTTTAAGATCTGTCGGAGTGTGATTCCGGCAATTCTCCCGGTACTACCGTTGGCAGCCCACGGAGTTTGTAGTTCGGTTGTGGGCGCGCAGAGATTCAGAACAAGATGACAAGTTGACACGAGGATTTACATGGTTTGGGCCGCCTGAGCGTAATACTCTACTCCACGGGTGTGTGTTGTTGTTGTATTGAGCGTCTAAGCGCTTGAGTGCGAAAGACTAGAGTGTCACGTCTTAGCGTACGTGGGCGTATGTGGAAGTGTCCCCCGTGTATCGCTTGGCCAGTCCTTTTATAGTACAAGGACTGGCCGTTACATTGTTAGCCTGACCCGACATGTGGCCCTAGCGGTTACTGATGCTTAATACACAGTTAATGTACTTAATTACCCTTAATAGCATTATAACGCGCCTTGATGGCGGCATTACTAGTTTTAAGGGTCCTCCGATTGTGTGTCATTAAGGTAGTATTAATGACACATAATCGGGTCTTGAAGCTTTAATTGTTCCTTGAAGGTCCGAGCCGTTGGAGGTCCACCAATCTGTCTGTTGAACTTGAAGGTCCGACGGTTGGACGCGTGACAGCTCTGGAGCTTATCGTCTTGGACGAGTAGGTCCAGTGCTATTGTACACGTGTCGGTATTGTAGCTTCCCTCTACCGAGGGTTAGGTCCGGGGGTGCCGCACAGGTATCTAGCCCGGAGCTTTCCCATGTAAGGAATGTAGCTCCGGTTTTATGATACACGTGGCGGCACTAGGACTATCTATAGAAGGGAGGCAGGTGCGGTTCTGTATGACACGTGGGGCCTTTGGAGGTCTTCAGCTCAGGTATGTGGAGTTCCTTAGAATTCTTTGCAGCCCCAAAGGGTATCCGGTACGCAGGGTACCAACAGTGGCCCCCTGGGCCCACCTCTGGGAGAGACCTTTTGGATGAATTCATTCTGCTAGAGGTGGGTCCATCTTTCGATTTCTGTGCTGTGTCTTCAAGGGTTTTTGGATGTGCCGTTGGGGTGGTGGTTCGCAGTTAAACCACCGTCGTGTGGCATATCCAGGATGCGATAGGTGAGATCTGAGCGTGTAGATCTCACGCAATTGAAGGTCGCTGGTTCCCAATACGAAAACCCTATCGGTTCCGCGCCCCCTGTCAGGTGGCCGCCCTCGGGTTTCCCGCCTCTCATGATGACAACTGTTCACCTGGGGTAAGGACCTCGACTTGATTGTCAGGGTGGCCCCGGGCCCCCTTGTCATTGGCAGGGTGAAGTTTTTGAACTGTATCGTTGGCCTCACCGCGGTTTCCATCCAAGCATTGCGGGGGCTTACTTAAGAAGGAAAGTGTGCATCGTTTGGGGATTCCTTACGCCTTCATCTGAACTTGCGCTCGAATCCTCCAAACTTTCGCTTGCTTTTCGTCTCTCGCCCCGCCGTGCTGCGATGGAGTTGGGTCTTTGCAAGTGCCGTCTCACGAACGACGGTGATTTGAAGAAGGTCCAGACCTTCATAGGGTGGTCCAGGGACTCCTTCAACCACCTGGTTCGCACCGTCAAGCTCCCGTTCAAGAAGGTGCGCGCGTACGCCATGGTGTACTTCTCCGCGTACGCCATGGTGGGACTGATCCCACCCTTCTCCACTTTTCTCTTGATGCTGCTAGACTTCTATGGTCTGCAACTATACCACCTTGGTCCCCACTCCATTCTTCTCGTGTCCACCTTCGTCCACTTCTGCGAGATGTGGGTGGGTAATCCCCCCTGCGTCGAGCTCTTCCGCACCTTCTTTACCATCCACACCACCAGCAAGAGTGACGAGTATCTTGGCTTCTACTATTTTGTGAAGTGCAAGAAGTGATCGTACAAGTACTTAAGGTTGTTCCCTTCCGGCAAGTGGGACGACTGGAAGAAGGATTGGATTGTCGTCACGGCGGAGGAGCACGAGAAGATGGAACTGCCCGAAGGCCTTCCCAACGTCGACACTGAAGCCTGGAGCGAAGTTCCGATGTTGTCAGACGCCTTCAACCCTGCCCTGACCAGGATTCGCCAATGTGTGGAAGAGGGGTGACTCCCCAGGCGGTATTCTGCAACTTCCTGGTCAATAGGTGGGCTCTGCTGAAGAAGAGGGAGAAGCTCGCCTGGGCCCTTAACAGCGTGATGGAAGACGACCGGATCGAGACTGATTTGAAGTCCAACCTGGAAGGCGCAGCTTTGGAGCTTCATCTCAAGAAGTTCCAGCACGACATTGACGTCGAGGGCGATGATTTGACTCCGCCGGCGGCTTTCCTCCCTCTTAACATGGAGGCAGAGTTCAGCAGGGAGCTCTGGCGGAATATGCCGGTGCTTGACAACCTCGGTGAAGTTGAGAGGCATTCAACCACTGGGTTGGTTATCCCCGGAGCTTTCAAAGGTGGCGCTGCTCCTGCTTTGAGATAGAGAGTTGGATTCGTAGGCAAGGGCAAGGAGTTTGCCGAGCCCTCCAGTCGCAGGAGGAAGTTGAAGCACTCTGACGAGAGGTCTGTCAGACCTGCTCCTTCCGCAGCAGCTCCTTCTCCCCGGAGGGGGAGGTCTTCAACGGCGACTCCTACTCCAGCATCGGCGTCTCCCTGGGATGCCAGCTCCGGCCATGTGACTCTAGTACCAGGGCCAGCTAAGGGCTCTAGGTCCGAGGGTCCTTCTCAGTCGAGGGGGGCCTCAACCAAGACGTCGCTGACGGCGGCAGCAAGTTCCGGGGAGCCTTCCGAAGCTACTACGCCAGTGGCGACAAGGTCCGGTTGTAGGATCGAAGAGCACGTGAAAAGCTACCAGAGGGGGGGGGGGTGAATGGTAGATTTAAAAATCTTACGCAGCGGAAACAATTAAACCCCAAACCCTTTCGGCAGAAAAACGATCTGTTAAAGAAATCGTGTGTGAGACTAATCTAAACGTGTTTCATCGAGACAAAAGTGATAGATATCAGAGATAATCAAGTAACGAATACAACACTAAAAGAATCACTCAAATCTGACGAGAAAAAACTCAAGTTATGATCGAAAGATCAAACAATGGTCAATCTGTCCTACCCGAGAAAAAACAGTTCTGGAACGCTGCAAAGAAACTCGTGTAGATCAGAAACCACAAATCCAATGACCGTGAAATTTTGACAGATGATAGACAATCAAGTTGTGAAGATAAAACAAAAAGAATCACGTCAATTGGATCTGTAAAACTCGAGTTATGATAAAACCACCGACGAAACGTAGTGCTGTCCAGAAACTCGACGAGTAAAACTTTTCTGGAACAAGTCGGACGAACAAGTCACAAAAGTTCCTTCAAACTACGAATTTTATTCAATAGAACACAAGAGGAACAACCCCAAAGTCGTCCACCACGAGCTCTGGGCTCCCTTGCTTATATAACCAGCCCTTAGGCCAACCCAATATCAACTAGGACTCCAATCCTACTCAGATCACGAATCGTAACTTTCCATAACTGCTCAAGATTCTTCTATACGTAGATAGAAGCAATCTTAATACTTCCAAACACCTTAGGAACGTATCCCACATTCCTAAACAACTCAAATTCGTGACCCACATGAAATCCTATCATAACCAACTCAAATCTTTCCATATTTGAGTCAAACCCGACTCAGCCGCAGCCTGAGTCCATAACCTAGTCGGTTGGACCTTTCCGACCAATTCTTTACGTCCACATCTCTTCATCACTCCTTGGAACCATGCATCCACGTCCATGCACTCCTTGCACACGTGCAAACATCTTCCAATGACGTCCATGATACCTTCATATGCATTGTTCTTGATTCAATCATGCTGCGCAACCTCCTGATCAGCTCAACCACAATTCCTCCCGAACTTGGTTGTTGGAACCTCATCTCCTCCCTGAGACTAGTCCAATGGATCCCGTCACCAGCCATGTCGTGAACTCAAGCAACACCTGCACATGAATAAACAACCAATCCATACGAGCCCAAGTCCTCGACTTGACTCAAGTTAGTTCCGAACACAACACCTTACGTGAGAACCTCACATAAGCATGTTGCAAAACCACAGTAACACGATATCATCCATATCATCCAAAATGCACCAAAAACTTAGAAAATGAATACTAAACAATCTTTCCAATCATGTAAAGCAAGTACGAAACATTGCAAATGAAAAGCAGAAGCACTGCGGTCAAGTTCCAGACCTTGCCAGAGCAACCTGGAGCTTGAGCTGGAGCTAACAAAATCTAGTAGAACCTAGCGCCGGAGCTTACCAAAAACTAGTACAACCAAGCTCCCGCTGGAGCTTACAAAACTAGCAGGACCTAGCGCCAGGGCTAACCAGAACTAGTCGGAACTAGTAAACCCAAAAGCCGGAGCTAGACAAAGTACGTCGGAGCTTAGAAAAAGAATGCCGAAGCTATCAAATATATGTCGGAGCTATCAAAGACATGCCGGAGCTAACAAAGTCATGCCGGAGCTAAAGATAAAGCTCACCGGAGCTAACCAAGGCTAGTCGGACCTTACCAAGAAGCCGGACCTAGCATCTAACATAGCCGGAGCTACCCAAAACAAGTCGGACCTATGGTCGGACCTTGCTATAGCTCGGAGCTAGAGTCGGAACTTGATAAAAAGGTGTTTTGGTGATATTTAAAACTTTTATCATCAAAGCCAAGTGTATTCACTACAAGCCAATGTATTCAGCACATATAGGTCTTACAATCTCCCCCTTGATGAATGCATTGGCAACACCATTTAAAATCCGAACATTGACTTATTCACATAAAAGTTTTGAAGGCAATTTCTCCCAAAAGTAAAATGAGAAGAAAATCCAAAAATCCAAAAATTATCCCATGTTATCTCTCCCTTTTTATTATCTCTCCTTATGCACATATTCTCTTTCTCTTCATACTTATCTCTCCCCCTTTGACAATGTATTCAACAAGTCATGAACATATAAACAATTTATCTCTCCCCCTTTAGTTGTTATGAGCATATTATAACATATACATATAAACAAAGCTCATCCAAGTCATACTATCAAGTACCTTACATTCTCACATCAATGAAATACATAAAGTAGTGTAAGCCATGCTAGAGATCAAATGTAATTTTCAATTTAAGCAAGTCATGATCTCACAAACTTAACTATTTCAAAACCTGAAAGCATGACACTTGTTGCTGCATTTTATTATTTTTCAAAGCACAAATTTAGAGCATATGATATTTGCAAGAGATTATATGCGCATCTGCCTTATTCTAACCAACCAAGCCAAGCCTATGTCATTTGACAATCAGAAGCTTAAGGACATGGTTTTAGTCATACACAACTTGTTCCAAGGTCATATCTAAGTGCAATGACAAGTCATCTCAAAAGAAGAAGTGCGATGCATGCATATTCTCTTGATCTTTTCTCAATTTATATTTGTTCATAAAAACTCAACATGTGAGTTGATTACTTGATGAATTCTTAATGATTAAAAGCACTTGTGAACATGTAACAAGTTCAAAACAGTAAGAAAGTTCGACCATGACCAGTTTTAGTGTAAGTAATTATTCCAATTACTAGACATGGCAAAAACTACAAAATGTATAACACGAGTAATGTAGTAAGGATTTTCAGCATGTAAAAGGAATCACAGAGTCATATATGTATGAAATACTATGCTCATATTATTTTTATTTCAGATCCACACATGGACTTCCCAAGTTTCAAAAACTCCTCCTCAATTTAAGCCATGAGGATGCATAACCCCTATTTCACTACGAATGAAACAAAAACGAGTGAAATCCAAAGGTTTTGTAAAAATGTCAGCCAATTGTTGTTCGTATCTACATGGTGAAGCACAATGTTTCCTTTTTCAACGTTATCTCGGAGAAAGTGATACCTAATGTCAATGTGCTTAGTTCTAGAATGTTGCACGGGGTTTTCAGCAATGCAAATGGCACTAGTGTTATCACAGAACAGTGGAACACTATCTAGATCAACCCCATAGTCCTTAAGTGTTTGAACAATCCAAAGAATTTGTGAGCAAGCACTAGCAGCAGCTACATATTCAGATTTGGTTGTGGATTGTGCAACTGAATTTTGTTTTCTAGAGGACCAAGCAACAAGAGAATTACCAAGAAAATGACAAGCACCGGAAGTACTTTTCCTATCAATCCTACAACCCCCAAAATCAGCATCCGAAAAAGCTTTCAAAGTAACGGTTGAGGAAGAAGGAAGAAAAATGCCAAATTCTTGGGTTCCATGTAAGTACCTGAGAATCCTTTTGACGGCTTGACGATGTGAAACACGTGGGGAAGCTTGAAACCGTGCACAAAGACATACGCTGAATTGTATGTCCGGTCTTGATGCCGTGAGGTACAAAAGTGATCCGATCATGCTTCTATATTCTTTTTGATCCACGGATTCACCATCTTCATCAAGTTCAAGTGTTGTTGCTGTTCCCATTGGTGTCCGAAGAGGCTTGCTTTTGTCCATGTTGAAGCGCCTTAGGAGGTCTTTGGTATACTTCGTTTGATGCAAAAAGGTACCCTCCTTGGTTTGCTTGATTTGCAGCCCCAAAAAGTAAGTGAGTTCACCCATCATACTCATTTCAAATTCGGAACTCATCATTGCTGAAAACTTGGACACAAGATCATGAGAAACACAACCAAAGATAATATCATCCACATACACTTGAACGAATAATGAGTCATTGCCATGCTTAAGCACAAAAAGAGTTTTATCAACCTTGCCGATGGTAAAACCTTTTTCAAGTAAGAATGTTTTTAACCTATCATACCATGCTCTAGGAGCTTGTTTGAGACCGTATAAGGCTTTGGACAGTTTGTAAACATGATTAGGAAAATCTGGATTTTCAAAACCCGGTGGTTGTTTGACATAAACCTCCTCATCTATGTAGCCATTAAGAAAAGCAATTTTAACATCCATTTGAAATAGCTTAAAACCTTTAGATGCTGCAAAAGCTAACAAAATTCTTATGGCTTCTAATCTAGCGACAGGAGCAAAAGTTTCATCAAATCTAGACCTTCAACTTGAGTGAAACCTTGAGCAACCAACCTAGCCTTATTCCTAACCACAACCCCATCCTCACTTTGTTTATTTTTATATACCCATTTAGTTCCAATTAAAGTGTGACCTTGAGGTGGAGGTACGAGTTTCCAAACATTATTTCTTTCAAAATTTTCTAACTCTTCTTGCATGACAATAATCCAAGATTCATTAGTGAGTGCGTGTGATATATCTTTGGGTTCAAAAGAAGCAACAAAAGCAGAATGAGCATGAGAGTTTGGATCGCAAAACCTAGACCGTGTGACTCGTTCGTGCAAGCTTCCAATCATCTGTTGTAGGGGATGATCTTTGTAAAAACGTAGGGGAACAGATGTCTCACAAGATTCTTCTTCATTAGGTTCATTGTAGATTGATGAGCTTGTGACTTGTGGACGATCAGGACCAGCAGAGGTGATAGCCGGAGTTTGTTCAATGTCCGGAGCTGGACACGTGTCAACTTAGGAACTACCTGGCAGTATCACCGGTTCTTCTTCATCTTCGAAAATACCCTCCCCCTGAGGATACGGATCTGGTCCTGCAACACCGGAGCTAGTACCTAGGCTAGCTTCATCAAAAGACACTTCACAAGTCTCCACAATTTTGTTAGTGTCAAGTAAAAGCACACGGTAGCCTCTAGTATGAGATGGATAACCAAGAAACATGCCATCAATGGATCGAGGTTCAAACTTATCAAGATTACCATGTTTTCTGACAAAGCATTTGCAACCAAAGACCCGAAAGTGTGTAACACTAGGCCTATGTCCAAACCGAAGCTCATATGGTGTTTCACCTAGCTTAGCACGCAAGAAAACACGATTTGAGACATAACAAGCGGTTGCTAACGCATCAGCCCAAAATTTCCTAGGAGTTTGATATTCATCAAGCATAGTCCTAGCCATCTCAACTAAGGTTCTGTTCTTTCTTTCTACAACACCGTTTTGTTGAGGTACATATGGTGAAGAAAGTTGATGATCTATTCCATTTTCAGCACAAAAGTGATCAAAGGATTGATTTTTAAATTCAGTTCCATTATCACTTCTAATTGCTTTTAAAGATCCTGGGTAATAAATTGATAATCTAAGAAATAAAGTCCTAAAGTGACTAAAAGCTTCATTCTTAGACACCATAAAGTAAACCCAAGAGTATCTAGAATAATCATCAACGATAACAAGAACATACCATTTACCTCCAAAGGATTGAACACATGAAGGTCCTACGGTGTCAAGATGCAAAAGTTGACATGGTTCAGTTGTCATGATCATTGTGAGAGGAGTATGTGAACCTGCAACCATCTTAGCATGTCTACAAGAAGAGCACACAATTTCTTTGTCCCCTTTAAGCTTAGGCAGCCCACGTATGCGATCAAGAGCACAAACACGCGTTAGGTGATCAAAGCCTACGTGACCAAGTCTACGATGCCAAAAATATAAGTCCTTTGAATCATTAGCAACTAGACACCTATGCTTTGAGGAAGACATATCAAAATCAGCTTTAAAAACTCTTCCAAACCGAGACATGTTAAAAATAAGCTCATTATTTGAACCTACAACTTTGCAGCAGTTTTTATTGAAAATAATTTCTAGATTTTCATCTAGCAATTGTGCAACAGAAAGCAAGTTGTATTTCAAATTTTTGACAAGTGCCACATCCTTCAAAGTGTAGTGATCATTTACTCTAACCGATCCCTTAGCAATTATAGGAGTTGAAGAATTATCGGCAAAAGTAACATTCTCTACACGTGACACAAAAGAGAGGGAGGAGAACCAATCTTTGTTACCGGTCATGTGGCGTGAGCAACCTGAATCCACAATTTAAATGTTCTCCTTCCTCAAACATGTAACCTACATAGAAGCACAATACGTTGATGACTCAATACTGGGGTTAGTCAAAAGGCATTTCGGAATCCAGTACTGAGTCACGCGACGTGCAGCAGGAAAAACACGCGAAAGCTCAGACAAAACAGTAGATTTATGAGTCAAAGTTTGAGATTTTTTATTCTTAACTACTGACCTATAAGGTGTTACTTGTGTAGCACAAAAATCAGTAGCTCCGGAGGCAAAAACAGAAGGTCTGGAGGTAAAGTTGAATGTTTTTGACTCAAAACAGCAGGTTGTACACTCGGTTTAATGTGTGCAGCAAATTTTGCATGAAAGTTATGAGATCTAGCAACAATTCTTTCCCTTTTCTGTTGTTTATCTAGTCTATAACAAAAATCTATGACATGACCATCTCTACCACAGAAGGTACAATGAAATTTAACTTTGTGTTCATGTCTAGATGAGCAAGCAATATTTTTATTTGAAACCGAATGTGACAACACTCCTGCAGATTTTAAAACCACTTCTTTTTGTTTAGGAACTGTTTGAATCAAACCACTTCCTAATGAATTTACAATTTTAGGTGGATGTGCCTTAGCATGAGCATGAGAATCAAAACCTAAACCAGTTTTATCGTTGCAAGACTTGGAAGAATTCAGCAGTAAGTTTAGGTTCTTATTCACAAAAACGATCTAATGTCCTATGCATGTCATCAAGTTTATTGGACAGATCAAGGCAATTGTCACGTGTAGTTTTTCCTTTTAGTTTGCAATTGGAACAAAATTTAACTTCATGAGAATGTAAAGAATTGTTCAATATAGAAATTTCATTCATAGCATCCTGTAGTTTCTTATCAAGATCATCACAAGTAGAACAATGCAAATCAATTGTAGAACAGCTAGCATCTTTCAAGTTTTTATCATTAAGTGCAGCAAGCTCTTTGTTCTTTTCAATTTCTAACTCAAGTTTATCAAGTGTGGAGGTGTGCGCACTTCTTAATGAGGATAATTATTCATATATTAAATCACATGAGGAACATCCATCATCACTAGGAATCAAAGTTTTTAACCGGTTGATTTCAGATTCTAGTGATTCAATTTTAGCAGCACTATACCTAAGCTTTTTGTCTGTTTTCTTAACAATAATAGTGGCACGAGAAATGGCATCACACATTTCTTCGCAAGTAGGACATACCTCTTCATGGTTGTTGTTGTGTTCTGCCTCCTCCATACTTGATCTTGACTTGCCCGCCATAAAGCACAAGTTTGCCAAATCATCTTCATCTTCATCACTTCCAATGTCCACGTCTCTTGAACTGAACTCTTGAAGTGCGGTGATGAAACTGTTGATCATCTTGTGTCCTATGGTACCTTTCTTCTTCTTGTTGGAATTTCTAGGGGAGGTCCGGACCTTGCTTCGTTTTTCTTCCCGGATGGTCGGATCTGAAAGTTTAGGGCATTCTGTACGAAAGTGTCCTGTTTTACCACATTCAAAACAGCGTTGAGGTCCGGAGCTTCCTCTCCTTCTAGTTCTCACATTTTGCAATGCTTTTGAGAATCTAGTAGAGATGAGTGCCAACTCCTCTTCTGGAAATTCTTCGATCTGCTCTAGGGTTAGTGAGGACAACAAAGCAAGAGTATTGCAGGATGATGATTGGCGGGAGCTAGACATATCACGTTGTGAGACAAATGCAATAGACTTGTTTGGGTTCTTACGTGCTAGGATGTCAATTTCATGAGTTTTTAGTTTAGAATAAAGTACATATAATGTAAGAGAACTCATGACAGTTGATTCACGAATAGATGTTACTTTCATCTCCCAAATTGACATGTCTAATGCACTAAGAAGTTGTCTAGCATTCTTAGCATCAGAAAAATTAACATTGACACTACGTAAGTTGCTGAGAATTTTATTGAAACGAGCAAAGAGGTCATTGATAGACTCACCTGGTTGCATCTCAAAGCGCATATATTCCTTTTGAACATATCTTTTTTTACCTCCTTGATTGTGTTGGAGCCTTCATGATAATCACAGAGAGCTCTCCAAACATCGTATGCTGATCGGAGGTGCGCGACACGATCAAAGTCGCTTTGAGTGAGTCCTTGGATGATCAAGTTTTGGGCTTTGTTGTTGTTGTCGACGTCCCATAGGTTTGTGGCCGTGACTTGATCATTAGGTGGCACTTCATAAGGATTATACACCTTCTCCCATATTGCAAAGCCTTGTGCCTGGATGAAAGCCTCCATGCGTGCCTTCCAAACCTGAAAATCAATACCAGCAAACACACAAGGTTTGGCAGAGTACTTCTCCATGATGATTAGTCAAAAACACGTGCAAATCACAAAGATTAGAGCACCGTGGCTTTGATACCAATTGTAGGATCGAAAAGCACGTGAAAAGCTACCAGAGGGGGGGTGAATGGTAGATTTAAAAATCTTACGCAACGAAAACAATTAAACCCCAAACCCTTTCGGCAGAAAAACGATCTGTTAAAGAAATCGTGTGTGAGACTAATCTAAATGTGTTTCACCGTGACAAAAGTGATAGATATCAGAGAGAATCAAGTAACGAAGACAACACAAAAAGAATCACTCAAATCCGACGAGAAAAACTCAAGTTATGATCGAAAGATCAAACAATGGTCAATCTGTCCTACCCGAGAAAAAAAAAGTTCTGGAACGCTGCAAAGAAACTCGTGTAGATCAGAAACCACAAATCCAATGACCGTGAAATTTTGACAGATGATAGAAAATCAAGTTGTGAAGATAAAACAAAAATAATCACGTCAATTGGATCTGTAAAACTCGAGTTATGATAAAACCACCGACGAAAGGTAGTGCTGTCCAGAAACTCGACGAGTAAAACTTGTCTGGAACAAGTCGAACGAACAAGGCACAAAAGTTCCTTCAAACTACAAATTTTATTCAATAGAACACAAGAGGAACAGCCCCAAAGTCGTCCACCACGAGCTCTGGACTCCCTTTCTTATATAACCAGCCCTTAGGCCAACCCAATATCAACTAGGACTCCAATCCTACTTAGATCACGAATCATAACTTTCTATAACTGCTCAAGATTCTTCTATACGCAGATAGAAGCAATCTTAAGACTTCCAAACACCTTAGGAACGTAAACCCACATTCCTAAACAACTCAAATTCGTGACCCACACGAAATCCTATCATAACCAACTCAAATCTTTCCATATTTGAGTCAAACCCGACTCAGCCGCAGCCTGAGTCCATAACCTAGTCGGTTGGACCTTTCCGACCAATTCTTTACGTCCACATCTCTTCATCACGCCTCGGAACCACGCAGCCACGTCCATGCACTCCTTGCACATGTGCAAACATCTTCCAATGACGTCCATGATACCTTCATATGCATTGTTCTTGATTCAATCATGCTGCGCAACCTCCTGATCAGCTCAACCACAATTCCTCCCGAACTTGGTTGTTGGAACCTCATCTCCTCCCTGAGACTAGTCCAATGGATCCCGTCACCAGCCATGTCTTGAACTCAAGCAACACCTGCACATGAATAAACAACCAATCCATACGAGCCCAAGTCCTCGACTTGACTCAAGTTAGTTCCGAACACAACACCTTACGTGAGAACCTCACATAAGCATGTTGCAAAACCACAGTAACACGATATCATCCATATCATCCAAAACGCACCAAAAACATAGCAAATGAATACTAAGCAATCTTTCCAATCATGTAAAGCAAGTACGAAACATTGCAAATGAAAAGCGGAAGCACTGCAGTCAAGTTCCGGACCTTGCCAGAGCAACCTGGAGCTTGAGCCGGAGCTAACAAAAGCTAGTAGAACCTAGCGCCGGAGCTTACCAAAAACTAGTACAACCAAGCTCCCGCCGGAGCTTACAAAACTAGCAGGACCTAGCGCTGGGGCTAACCAGAACTAGTCGGAACTAGTAAACCCAAAAGCCGGAGCTAGACAAAGTACGTCGGAGCTTAGAAAAAGCATGCCGGAGCTATCAAATATATGTCGGAGCTATCAAAGACATGCCGGAGCTAACAAAGTCATGCCAGAGCTAAAGATAAAGCTCACCGGAGCTAACCAAGTCTAGTCGGACCTTACCAAGAAGCCGGACCTAGCATCTAACATAGCCGGAGCTACCCAAAACAAGTCGGACCTATGGTCGGACCTTGCTATAGCTCGGAGCTTGAGTCGGACCTTGATAAAAAGGTGTTTTGGTGATATTTAAAACTTTTATCATCAAAGCCAAGTGTATTCACTACAAGCCAATGTATTCAGCACATATAGGTCCTACACCGGTCCTGAGCGTCCGGTGAGGAGGTTCCGCGCTAGCTGGAGCGGAAGCCTTCCAAGGTAAATTTGATTTTTTACCTCAGTTGGTTATTTTTTGTTGTAATCATATTTTGAGTTTCTTCGTCCTTCATCCACAGGGTATCCAAGAAAGGGGCTAAAGCTCCGGCTCCTGCGACAGCAGCTGATGCTGTGTAGGCGGAGGCTCCGGCTCCAGTTCGAGCGCCGCCCCAGGTGGTGGTTGAGGTCGCGGCAGCTCCGGTGCTAGCTGTCATGGTCCTCGACCTCGAGTCATCCCCTGAAGCTCCCGTGGTAGCGCCGGACCATGGGAATGAAGATGTACCAGCGGAACTAGCTCCGAAGGTTGAAGCTCTGGTTTTGGATGTTGTGATGATGGACGCTCCGGCCTCAGAGCTGGAGAGGGCTGCAATTCCGGCCTTAGAGCTGGGTGTTGTTGAAGCTCCGGTGGCAGAGCCGGGTGTTGATGAAGTTCCGGCGCCTGAGCCGGTTGTCACGGAAGTGCCGGCTCCTGAACCGGCGGTGGAGGAGGCACCAACGTTGGAGCCGGAAGTGGCCTCGGCTCCGGCCGAATCTTCAATGCCTGCCCCGAAGGTGGTGGTTACGGAGGTACCCGCACCTGAGCCAGGGTGCTAAGACGAAGTTGCTGGTCCCCCGCCTGAGGGACCAGTTGCTGATGACCTAGCAGCGGGACCATCGGAGCCGACTCCGGAGGTGGAAACTTCCGTTGCAGGACCTTCCTCGGCGATGACCGAGGCTATCCCGGAGGGCGGCCCTAGTGCCGCGGAAGCTCAGGGGACCGCTCTTTTGGAGTGGGACCCAATTTTTGTTATGGAGAACCCGTTGGAGTCAGCGGAGAGGACCCCGGCAGGTTCGGAGCCGATCCCCCTGTCGTTGTCCATCGACAACGCCTGCTCCAGCCTTCATCAGGTTCAGCTGACCTTTTACCACGACAGCAAGGCCCTCGAGGAGGAGCGCCAAACCCTTAGGAGGTGGCGCAACCGGCTCCAATTCGAGACCAAGCTGGCGCAGACGAGGCTGGCCGACGACAAGAATGGGTGAAAAGGGAGAAGGCCCGGTTGGAGTAATGGGGTCAGCTGTTGGATGAGAGGAAAAGCATGGTGCGATCCCTCAACAACCAGTCCTGGGCCATCCACGAACAGGCCGTGGCTACTAATGAAGCAGCGAATGACTGCCAAGAGAAGCTCAGCGCCATCCACGACAGCCTTGTCAAGCACCGGGAGGCTCTTGAGGAGCGGGAGAAAAAGCTCGAGATGAAGAGCAAAAACTCCTAGAGCTGCGGGATGACCTCGTGAAAAGGGATGAGGAGCTTACTCAGAGGCTTACTCTGGGTGACAAGAGCCTCGCATAGTGCACCAAGAAGTTGGAGGAACTCTGCGAGAAAGAGGAGAATAAGGCCTGGCAGCGTGGACAGGACCTCACCAAGAGGGAGAATGAGGTTACTACTAGGTAGAAGAAAGTGTGAGGCCGAGAGAGAGACCTGGTCGACCGCTAGAACAAGATCCACGTCCGGGAAGAGGATCTTGGTAAACTCGAAGGGCAAGTTGCTGAAAAGATTCAGCAGCACGCCAAAGAGGTCGAGCGCGTTGCCCGGGAGGATTCGAAGCTTGCGGCGACCAAAAGGTCCTTGGAAGAACTGCGAGGCTCAAGGGCTGTGGAGTACCAACAAGTATGGGACTTCTTGGGCAAAGCTAATGATGCGCTGACGCTGCTGGGCTTTAGTCTCGTGCATCCGTACGATCCGGAGCCGGAGATGGACCAGACGTTGCAGGCGTTGAGCTCGGCGGGCAACAAACTCAACAAGATGGGCGATGTCAGACCAGTTGGAAACTGAAGGACAATCCCTGGCGAAGAACGTTGCAGAGTACGTGCTGACGTGCTACACCAGCTGGGATCCTCACTTCCCACAAGTCCCGGTTCTTGAAGGTCCCATCGACGGAGAGGGAGATGCCGCCAAGGCCAGTGTGTCAGAAGTTGCCCAGAAGGTCGCCTCATTCTTCCATAGGATTTAGGATTTTCTCCTTGTATCTCCCACTTGTATCTTCTCTTATTTTCCTCAATTTTGTAATCTCTTGTCTCCAGATTAATGAAATCCAAGAAATTTATGAATTCCATTTTTTGTCTTCAACACGTTTGTCTCACTTGCCCCCCTGGTAGATGTACACAATTTGATTGTGAACATGTACCAAGAGGATGTAGCATTTGTTGAAGACTTGCATGTTTCGAACTTGTAGTTTGTAGGTCCGAAGTCGTCGATAGTAGGGCCCCCTGAGATTGTCAGAGCTTAGTAGCTCCGGCAGTGACCTTTATCAACGCGTAGAACGTCGACAGGTGGTCCTCTGGGTTTGTCGGAGCTTAGTAGCTACGACAGGGTCTATTGTCAACACGTAGAGCGTCGACAACAAACCCCATTAGGGTGTCCTATCATCTTTTCTTCACGTTAACGGCTGGCCCCCTGGATTCGTCAGAACTTGATAGCTCCAACAACGCTCACTATCGATGTTTAAAACATCGACGGTGAGCTCCTTTGGGGATGTCGGAGCTTTGATAGCTCCGGCGTCATCCACCATCATCATGAAATCTTTATTTTTCCTGCGCACTGAAGTCAAGAAAAACAGTAAAATCCATTTCTTATCTATAACTCGATTGCGGCTTACTATTCCCGAAAGAAACTTTTAGGTCAACAACAATTCTTTATACAATCAAGTGCATTTGCTTATGTTCTTCGGGTCCAATCGTTTCCTGGACTCACAGAATGTGGCCTAGAGGGAGGGTGAATAGGCCTTTTGAATTTCCTGCACACTTAATAGAATCGTCAAAACTTGGTTGGCCGGACTAGTCCGGTCGTGTGGGCGGACTTGTCCGGTGTGCTAAAAATATGTGTGTTGATTAGGTATTATTTGGGAAACTAAATTTCTTTAGCAGCGGAAATGAGAACAACTGATATTTTTATTTGAGATTAATATAAGAATGCAGGTAAAACTTATAATTGCCTTAGGTTGATGTTTAGCACTCAAGTGATCTAATGAACACAATTTAAAGGAAATAAGGCGCAAGACACACGAATTTTTCCCAAGGTTTGATCTCACCACGAGATCTACGTCCTCGTTGAGGAAGCTCACAAAGAGCCGAGTCTCCAACCCTTTCCCTCTTCAAGTCACCACGAAGGCCGACTTGATTCCACTATCACGGGTAATCACCAAGTTTGTGGGGCAACCTCACACGTTGAGGGCTCCCACGAGAATTACAATGAAAGAAGTGATCAAATACACTCAAAAGTATTACAATGCAGAGTATGAGTGTAGAAATATCAAACCCCAAGAGCTCACAATGAAAGAACAACGATCTCCCAATCCCGAATCCAAGTGTTCAATTGATTTTACTCTTTTTGCACTTTAGATGTGTGGGGAGATGTGTTTTGGGCTCTTGGGACGAAGTGGCGGCACTAGGGTTTGTTGTTTGATCAATATTTGACGTGTGTTTTCATAGGAAAGCCGTGGACTCTCTATTTATAGGGTTTCCGAAAAGGTAGCCGTTGAAAGACCCTAACACCAGACTAGTCCGATGCAAGTCCGGACTTGTCCGGTCTCAGTGTATTTTGAAGTCCAGAAAGTCTGCCGGACTTGTCCCGTCCAAGCTCGGACTAGTCCGGTGCTGTGTGAAGGCGAACTCCAGAAAGTTCAACGGACTAGTCCGCGGACTAGTCCGATCTCCACATATGGGAGACTCCAGAAAGGTCAACGGACTAGTCCGGTCTCCCAATAAGTGAGATTCCAGAAAGATAAACGGACTACTCCGGTCCATGATCGGACTAGTCCGGTGCTTTGTGAAAGTTAGGTTAATTTTAATCCCTTACCCTCGCGAAAAGTTGTGAGCTCTTGGAGTGTGTCTTTCATACACTCCCTATACATTCAAAATCTAATTTGGTCTTCCAAGCTTCATCAAAGTATCTCTCTTTGAACACCACTTCATTTTTCACCTTTTTGTGCGCACCGAGTTGTTTCACTTGTTTGTCCTGCAATCATCTCAGTAGTTTCATTAGGATCTCATATGTTTGTCATCAATTAGCCAAAACCCACAAGGGATATCCTAGATGCACTTACAATCTCCCCCTTTTTGGTGATTGATGACAACCATTTGAGATATCAAAATTGAGAATAGAATCTTGATTTTCATAAGGTGTGCACATATGAGAATAACGATAAGTCCACAAAAATCTTCTCACATATGCACACACCTTATGGTGGGGTGCCTAACTGGTGTGTGATCAACAAGGTTTGAAACAATAAGCATCACACATAAGAGAAGAAATAGTGCATTACAAGGTTTTAAAAATAAGTACACGTCCTTGATCATAAAAACATAAAGACACCGCCTACTAGTCTCAATCTCTCCCCCTTTGGCATCAAGGCACCAAAAAGGGAAAAATTGAGGGGAATCACTCATCGCCACTCTCTTCTTCAGTCTCGGTCCGGTCTTCATCTTCACCACCATCATCATTCTCTAGAGCAGGCTCTTCCTCGGAGTCCTCGAAGGCGGGCGGGGATCCCACCGGCTCAATCTCCAGCTTGTCACAGATGGCTTTGATGTTGGCATTAACATATTGTTGATGCTTCTTCTTCCTGACTTCAATCTTGCGGCAGCAGCCAAAGATAGAGGTGAGCATTTTGAGCACACCACCAGAGGGTTCATGGGCGGGTGCAGAGCTAGGAGGAGCAGCTGAAGATCTTGTGGCATTCACATCCTGAGTTTGTTTAGTCCTCCTGTCAGCTTCAGGGGAGGGAGGTGCATCAGGAGCCAAAGGTATAGTGTACTCGGTGGGCTTTTTCGGTTTCAACCCCGTATGGTGAACATCCTTGACGAACTCAAGTCCAGTCACCTTCTCAATCATGTACATGATGTACGGGGCATACCCGCAAGATCTGTTTGGAGTGATTGAGATGTTCACAATGTCATTGTAGATGTATTCAAAGACATTGAACGGTCTCCTCCCACCAATGACCTTCATTAGGGTCCTCAAAGTTCCTTGAATAGTCCCCGCATCTCCATCTTTCGGGGCTATTGTCTTCCTCAAAATTCTGTTGAGGACCACATAGAAGGGCCTCTTTGGCCCTGAGGAGCTCTCGCCAGCTTTTCCTTGGGCCTTCTTAACAACCACCCTCCTTTTCTTGGGCAAATTGTCGTTGGAGGGTGGAGAGTGCACATTTACATCATGTGTTTTCTTCATGTACCTCTCCTTGGCTCTCTTCACTTTTTCACGTTCAACTTCTTCATCAACATGGAAGGAGCTGTCATCTGAGCTTGAAGACATCGTGCCTTCTCTTAGTTGCTTCACTTGGAATCCCAAGTAGAACTTCAATTCGCCCATCGTTGACATCTCGAACCTATCTGTCATAATTTTGCTAAATTCTTCACAGAAGGATTTGTTAGTGGATCCAAAGATAATGTCATCAACGTAAATTTGACATACAAATAAATGATCATCACAATGTTTAGTGAAAAGTGTATGGTCAGCTTTACCAATTTGAATCCATTCTGAATTAGAAAATCTCTAAGACACTCATACCAAGCTTGAGGAGCTTGTTTGGGGCCATAGAGAGCCTTACGCAGTTTGTAGACATGGTTGGGATACTTCTGGTCTTCGAATCCTGGTGGCTGCTCCACATAAACTTCCTCCTTGATTGGGCCGTTTAAGAAAGCGCTTTTGATGTCCATTTGATACATCTTAAAATTATGGTGAGTAGCATATGCCAATAAAATATGAATGGACTCAAGTCTAGCTACAGGAGCGAAAGTTTCATCGAAGTCCAAACCTTCGACCTGATAATAACCTTTGGCCACCAATCTTGCCTTAATTTCGTTACTACTCCATGTTCATCTTGCTTGTTCTGAAAGACCCATTTGGTTCCAACTATGTTCGCCTTTGGTCTCTCCACCAGCTCCCATACTTCATTTATCTTGAAGTTGTTCAGCTCCTCTTGCATTGCAATCACCCAGTATGGATCCCTTAAGGCTTCTTCTACCCTGTATGGTTCCAGAAAAGACACATAAGAATAGGATTCACAGAAATTTGCAACTCGAGATCTAGTAGTTACTCCCTTAGCAATATCTCCAATGATATTGTTGACAGGGTGGTCTCTTTGCACGCTCTGGTGTACTCTTTGGTGTGGAGCTTGTGTAGTTGCTTGTTCTTCATTATCTTCATGTGCATTGTCTCCCCCTAGATCATTGTTTCCATGATTGTCCTGATCTTCTTGATCTTCCTCCTCTTGATCTTGTGCAAGAGCTCCCCCTTGATCATTGCCTCCGTGTTGAGGTTCATCTTGTGCATTTGAGTCGAATGTTTGCTCTTGTGGTAAGATATCACCAAGTCTCATTTTCTTCAGTGCTTCATATGGAGCTTCCTCTTTATCTAGCACACACTTATCAACTTGCTCCACTTGTGAGCCGTTAGATTCATCAAACACTACGTCACGTGCTACTTCAACAAGGCCGGACACCTTGTTGAAGACATGATAGGCGTAGGCATTCGATTCATAACCGAGCAAGAATCCTTCATCGGACTTCGAAGCGAACTTCGAGGCCCTCTGTTTCTTGTTCAGAATAAAACATTTGCAACCAAAAACTTTAAAATAAGAAACATTAGGCTTTTTACTGGTAAGGAGCTCATATGGAGTTTTCTTCAGTAGTCGATGGAGATACAGCCGATTCGTGGCATGGCAAGCGATGTTCACCGCTTCTGCCCAAAATTGATCTGATGTCTTGTATTCATCCAACATAGTTCTCGCCGTTTCGATCAATGTTCTGTTCTTTCTTTCGGCCACTCCATTTTGTTGAGGGGAGTAGGGTGCCCATAATTCATGCTTTATCCCTTCTTCATTGAGAAACTCTTCAACTTGGAGGTTCTTGAATTCTATCCCGTTGTTACTTCTGATGTTCTTTATAGTTGATGAGAATTCCTTCCGAGCTCTTTTCAAGAACTTCTTGAGGATCCCCTGAGTTTCTGATTTATCATACAAGAAAAATACCCAGGTAAATCTTGAAAAATCATCAACAATTACTAAACCGTATTTGTTACCGCTGATGCTGATGTACGAAACTGGACCAAAGAGATCCATGTGGAGGAGTTCCAGCGGTCTTGCGGTAGTCATCACATTCTTGGCGGGGTGTGGTGCTCCGACTTGTTTTCCTGCTTGACAAGCGTTGCATGGCCTGTCTTTTTCAAAAACCACATCCTTAAGACCACGGATGTGACCACCTTTTAGAAGTTTCTGCAGATTTCTCATCCCAACATGGGCTAGCCGTCTATGCCACAGCCATCCCATGTTGGTCTTAGCAACCAAGCAAGTGTTGAGTTCGGCTTTATCTTTATTGAAGTCAACTAGATAAAGCTTGCCCTTCAACATTCCCTTGAATGCAATCGAGCCAACACTTCTTCTAAAAACAATCACACCCTCATTAGTGAATAAACAGTTGTAACCTTTGTCGCATAGCTGGGATATTGACAAAATGTTATAATCTAGAGAATCTACATGTAAAACATTTGATAAGGTATGTTGAGAGGATATTTCAATGTTACCGCTACCAAGGACCTTTCCTTGGCTGTTGTCTCCGAAGTATATGCCTTCACCTGGATCCTTGTTGTATTCGTACTCTACAAACATACCTCTCTCTCTGGTCATGTGATTTGTGCATCCGCTATCAAGTACCCATTTTGTTCCACCGGAGGAGTAAGCCTGCAAAAAGAATTATTCCTTGGTTTTAGGTACCCAAGCTTGCTTGGGTCCTCTCAGGTTAGTCACAAGAGTCTTGGGCACCCACACACAAGTTTTCAAGTTCTTGTGGCGTGTCCCTGTATATTTGGCAATGACTTTTCCATATTTGGCTTTCATAAGAACATAAGAAGCGTCAAATGTACGAAACAATATTTGTGGTTCAGATTCAGGGGATTTTTCCTTAACAAAGACAATTCTATTCTTAGCATGATTAGAAGTAGACATGTGTTTGTTCTTATCAAAACCAAGGCCATCTTTGACATTAGGAGGTCTAGTGACCATATATGCACTGCGTGCATATTTGATCTTCTCCTTATCAAAGATGATGCTTGGAGGGGCATGCATATTATGAGAAGTTGAAGTATTATAAATAATATTCTTCTTACTAGAGCAAGTGCAAGTTCCGATTGTTGTCGAACTTATATCTTTGGAGGAAGAGCTCTTGGAGGACGAGGAGTCACTTTGCTTGAGCGACTCAACTTGCACCTCAAGGATCTTGTTAGCTTTTGACATGTTAGCAAGTTCTTCCTTGATTGCAATATGCGAGTCTTCTAGCTTTGAGTAAGTTTCCTTACTCAAGGCTAGCTCAACTTCAAGCGACTCGTTCTCTCTCTTTCAAGCTCGAGAAGCTTTTCAACTTCTTGATATCTCTTCCTTTCACAGATGAGCATATCTTCTTGTCGGTCAAGAAGTTCCTTCTTTTCAAAAATTTCATTCGACAACATTTCCATTTTCTTTAGAGCAATTTTACTTAGTCCTCTAAACATTTCTTCATTATCACTAGAGCTGTCAAAGTCATCAATAGAGGAATTTAGCGTAGGAGGAGTGAGCCGTACCTTTTTCTTACCTTCCTTAGCCATAAGGCAAGTGTGGTTGTTCATGTCCCATCCTCCCATGTTTGGAAATAGTGTGGCCTTTAGGTTTCTTGATTGCGATAGTGGGCATCTCTTCTTCTTCATCGGAGGAGGACTCGTCGTTTGAGTCCCACTCCTTGCCAATGTGAGCTTGATGGGTTTGTCTTCTTTTTCTGAAATTTTTCTTTTCTTGAGGTCTCGTTTCCTTCTTCTTTTTGTTTTCTTCATAAGGGCAGTCCACCATGAAGTGACCATACTCTCCGCAGTTGTAGCAAGTGCGTCGAGCCTTGAATTTTCCTTTATCCTTGTTTTTGCCTTCATTTGAGTTGTTGCCGTGTCTTCTTTTCATCATTCGCTTGAACTTCTTGATAAAGAGTACCATTTCTTCATCATCAAGATCGGTGCTCTCGTCACTTGTATGCCCATCGTCTTGATCTTCACGAGCTTCTTTGAGTTTGGGTTGGCATGTTGCTTTGAGAGCAACCTCTTTCTTTTTGGAGGAAGTGAGTTCGGCCAAGTCTTTGACGTATTGTGCCTCTTTCTCCGTCGTTTCATGATTTATGATCTTTCCCAACAACTCATCGGGAGTCATTTTGTGAAACCCGGGGCTTTCTCTAATCATTGAGCAAAGTGTGACATTTCTTGGCATGAAGGCTCTAATAATTCTCTTGACTACCTCGTGGTCCGTCCATTTCTTACTTCCATAGGCACGTATTTTGTTGATGAGTGCCTTCATCCGGTTGTACATGTCTTGAGGTGATTCGCCTTCTTAAATAGCAAATCTCCCCAACTCTCCTTCAAGCATTTCGATTTTAGCTTCACGAACCGATCTATTTCCTTCGTGAGCTGTCTTGAGTGTATCCCAGATTTCCTTTGCACTTTCTAAGCCATCAATCTTGGTGAATTGCTCTCTGCTTAGTGATGATGTGATCACGGCGACGACTTGTGCATTTCTGTGAATCTCTTGTTCTTGTTCTGGGTGAGTTCTTCATCCGTGTCCGGGATGTCTATGCCAGTGCAAACAATGTGCCACAGACTAGGATTTAGGGATATTAGATGCATCTTCATGTTGTACTTCCACATTGTATAGTCGCTTCCGTCAAACTATGGAGGTTTTCCCATAGGGATGGAAAGATAGTGATTGTTTGAATTGAGACGGTTGTAGTTGTAAGGGTGTCAGGAGTAGTCGTGATGACCACTCCCCGTCGTCTTCTATTCTTCTTTTCCCTTTTGTCCTAGCAGTTTCTTTCTCAGAAGTGCCTTTAATTGTCGCACTTCATCATCATCATGTGGGCTCTCTTTCAGCACATCAAAAGTTTTAGTTTCTTGTTCCTCCTCATTAATGTTCATCTTCGAAATATCGTTGTTCTTCTCAGAGGCCATTGATCTCTCTGAGATGTGAGTCTCGTTGGTGGAGAACCTTGCTCTGATACTAATTGAATGTGGCCTAGAGGGGGGTGAATAGGCCTTTTGAATTTCCTACACACTTAATAGAATCGTCAAAACTTGGTTGGCCGGACTAGTCCGGTCGTGTGGGCGGACTTGTACGGTGTGCTAAAAATATGTGTGTTGATCAGGTGTTATTTGGAAAACTAAATTTCTTTAGTAGCGGAAATGAGAACAACTGATATTTTTATTTGAGATTAATATAAGAATGCAGGTAAAACTTATAATTGCCTTAGGTTGATGTTTAGCACTCAAGTGATCTAATGAACACAATTTAAAGGAAATAAGGCACAAGACACACGAATTTTTCCCGAGGTTTGATCTCACCACGAGATCTATGTCCTCGTTGAGGAAGCTCACACAGAGCCGGGTCTCCAACCCTTTCCCTCTTCAAGTCACCATGAAGGCCGACTTGATTCCACTATCACGGGTAATCACCAAGTTTGTGGGGAAACCTCACACGTTGAGGGCTCCCAAAAGAATTACAATGAAAGAAGTGATCAAATACACTCAAAAGTATTACAATGCAGAGTATGAGTGTAGAATGATCAAACCCCAAGAGCTCGCAATGAAAGAACGACGATCTCCCAATCCCCAATTCAAGTGTTCAATTGATTTTACTCTTTTTGCACTTTAGATGTGTGGGGAGATGTGTTTTGGTCTCTTGAGACGAAGTGGCGGCGCTAAGGTTTGTTCTTTGATCAGTATTCGATGTGTGTTTTCATAGGAAAGCCGTGGACTCTCTATTTATAGGGTTTCCAAAAAGGTAGCCGTTGAAAAACCCTAACACCGGACCAGTCCGGTGCAAGTCCGGACTTGTCCAGGCTCAGTGTATTTTGAAGTCCAGAAAGTCTGCCGGACTAGTCAGGTCCAAGCTCGGACTAGTCCGGTGCTGTGTGAAGGGGAACTCCAGAAAGTTCAACGGACTAGTCCGCGTACTAGTCCGATCTCCACATATGGGAGACTCCAGAAAGGTCAACGGACTAGTCTGGTGGTCAACGGACTAGTCTGGTCTCCCAATAAGTGAGATTCCAGAAAGATAAACAGACTAGTCCGGTCCATGATCGGACTAGTCCGGTGCTTTGTGAAAGTTAGGTTAATTTTAATCCCTTACCCTCGCGCAAAGTTGTGAGCTCTTGGAGTGTGTCTTTCATACACTCCCTATACATTCAAAATCTAATTTGGTCTTCCAAGCTTCATCAAAGTATCTCTCTTTGAACACCACTTCATTTTTCACCTTTTTGTGCGCACCGAGCTGTTTCACTTGTTTGTCCTGCAATCATCTCAGTAGTTTCATTAGGATCTCATATGTTTGTCATCAATTAGCCAAAACCCACAAGGGATATTTTAGATGCACTTACACTCACCTTACTCAGGCCTGCCGGGGTGTAGGTAGAGTGGTGTACATAGGGTGGCGGACGAGGCTAAGTCGATAGCACACTCCAGACCAAGATTGGCTTAGCGGCATTCAGGCGAGTAGACCGTTCTACAATGTTAAGACCTGAAATAATTACCAATGCAACTTTAATTATACATGAATTTTTCAAGCTAAAGTTTCTTGAGGATTGCACAACTTTGTTATAGACAAGAAAGAGAAAAATAAAAAAGAATGAGCCTGTACAAAATAAATGCACGTGGAGTCTGTTATCACATAATGATGTCTTTCATTATAGGTCTGGGGTACAGGAGAAACAAGTACACTCTTAGGGTACGGAACCAGGCTAAGTGTGTTACATTTCTTGTTTGATCCAGGATAGCTAGCTACACTTTTAGTTCTGAGACTATGTCAAGTGTTGCCTGAACCTTGTGGACCTTCCGGGAAAGGTCTGGCTGTCCTCCCGGAGGAGCTACCCGACTCTGTACAATGACGCTATAACATACATCACATGTAATTACAGACTCACCTCCATGATATTAAGCGTAGAACTTACGGAGGTGCTCAATGTTCCAAGGATTAGGGAGCGGTGTCCCATCCTTGATTGCCAAGCGAACGCATCCGGGACGGGATACTTTGATCACTCGAAAGGGTCCTTCCCAGCTGAGGGAAAGTTTGTTTAACCCTTCTCGAGTGCGTATTCTCTATAGCACCATATCGCCTTCCTCGAGCTGTCGGTTATGCACATTCCTTTGTTGATAGCGCCGGAGCGCTTGGCGATATCATGCATTTCGAATAGCTGCTCGGCACCTTCCCTCTTCGACGAGGTCAAGGTCTTCACGTCGGAGCTGGTCCTGCATGGCTTCGTCGAAGGTCCAGACCTGGAGTGACCCCAAGGTGATTTCCGGAGGAAGGACTGCTTCAGTTCCGTACACCAGGAAGAAGGGTGTCTCTCCAGTTGACCGGTTTG
The DNA here is from genome assembly GCA_036927565.1 of Tuctoria greenei. NCBI lineage: Eukaryota > Viridiplantae > Streptophyta > Magnoliopsida > Poales > Poaceae > Tuctoria > Tuctoria greenei. The sequence goes on along the minus strand of JAYESD010000002.1, from coordinate 162,057,204 downwards.
GAGTTGTCCTGTTTGCAAACAAGGTGGGCGGAAGCTCTTCAATCCAGTTGGCTCCATGTTTTTTCAGGCGCTCATATGTGCGTGTCTTGAGTACTTTTAGGATTTCTGCATTTGCTCTCTCAGCTTGGCCATTGCTTGCCGGGTGAGCTACGGAGGCGTAGCTAACTTGAATGCCGAGGTCTTCGCAATATCCTTGGAATGTAGAGCTTGTGAATTGGGTCCCATTGTCAGTTATGATCTTGTTTGGGACTCCAAATCTGCATACTATGGACTGCAAGAAATTGATAGCTGATTGCTTGTTTATTGTCACAACTGGAGTTGCTTCCGGTCACTTGGTGAACTTGTCGATGGAGACATACAAGAACTTGTAACCCCCGACGGCTCTTGGGAAAGGTCCCAAGATATCCATCCCCCACACAGCCAATGGCCATGTAGGAGGTATCATTTGTAGGGGTTGAGCTGGTGTGTGAATTTGCTTCGCATGAAACTGGCATGCTTCACATTACTTCACTAGCTCGGTTGCATCCTGGAGTGCTGTAGGCCAGTAAAAACCATGCCGGAAGGCTTTACCGACCAACGTGCGGGAAGACGCATGGTTCCCACACTCGCCTCCATGGATTTCTGCGAGGAGCTCGCGGCCTTCTTCCCTTGTAATGCACCGCATTAGGATGCCGTTGGCACCACGCCGATAGAGATCCCCTTCTACCAGTGTGTATCTTTTAGCCAATCTGACTATCCGGTCAGTAGATACATTATCTTCAGGAAGGATGTTGTCTTTCAAGTAGTTCCGGATCTCCGAGATCCATGCATCGGAACTAACTTGAGCATTTGAGTCTTGCGTGCTAGGTTGCTCAGAGCTTCCTGCAGCACCTACGACCCTTGATGGACACCATGGTAATAGGGCCATCGGAACCGCCAGCTTCGAGGTGCTGGTCTCGCCCCCTTCGCTCAGTTTGGTAGGCTGAGCTGTTGGTCTTGACAATCTCCATAAGAAGGTTCCGTCAGGAACCGGAGCTCTGGTTGAAGCTTTCGTCGAGAGTTCATCGGCTTCAATGTTGTTGAGACGCTGGACATGGCAAAGATCCAGGACATCGAAGTCCTTCTGAAGCTTCTGGACTTCAAGTAGGTATGCACCTTTGACTTGCTTTATGACGAGCTGCGAATCACCTTTTACCAACAGCTGCTTGACACCATATAATAGTGCCACCTTGAGCCCATAGATTAATGCTTCATACTCTGCCATGTTGTTGGTCGCCTTGAAGTCAAGGTGAACCATGTATTTGACCTTCTCCCCGGTCGGAGCGAGGAGAAGAATTCTAGCTCTGGACCCCTGCTTTTGCATGGAGCCGTCGAAGTAGAGAGTCCAGTGAGGCTCGGTGAAGACCGGAACCATGGGTTCCGGCTTCTGCTCACTGGGGCCCCCATGATTTGATGGAGAGGGAGTCCATTCCGCCACGAAGTCTGCCAATGCTTGACTCTTGTTCGCCAATCTTAGGACAAATTCAAGATCGAACTCAGCCAGTTCCGCTGCCCACTTTGCAATGTTCCTAGTAGAGTTGGGGTTATGCAAGATTGCTCGCAGTGGATAAGAGGTTACCACTGAAATCTTGTGAGCTTGGAAGTAGTGTCAAAGCTTCCTAGAGGCAATAAGAACTGCGTAGAGAAGCTTATGCACCTCTAAGTACCGAGTCTTGGCGTCATGGAGTACTTCGCTGATGAAGTACACTGGGCGGTGGACTGTCCAGACCCTCCCAGAGGGGCCCGGAGCTTCCTCCTCATCAACCTGGACCCTCCCGGAGGGGTCCGGACCTTCTTTGGGGACCTCTGGGTTCCAGCTGGAGGAACCCGTAGTTTCTTCTGAAGTGACCCAGACCTTCCTAGAAAGGTTCGGATCTTCTTGCTCAGCAACAGTAATTCCTTCATTTGAAGGAGGTTGATCCTCTGGTGTCGTACCTCGAGGATCTGGGTCTGGGGGCTGGGACCCAGACTCGTCTTCAGGTAGCTCCGGACCCCCTCGGAGGGGTCTGGCTTCCTGAACTGGAGATGGTTCTGGTATTTCCGCAACCAGGACCATGCTGACAACTTCGTCAGTTGCCGAAATGTAAAGCAGAAGTGGCTCACCAGGATTCGGAGCCACCAAAGTTGGTAGAGTGGTGAGGAGCTGCTTTAGCTCTTGGAAAGCCTTTTCTGCTTCTTCAGACCATTGGAAGGGTCTGGACTTACTCAATAACTTGAAGATGGGTAGCACCCGTTCCGCCAGTCTTGAGATGAATCGGCTGAGGGCAGCTAGACATCCAGTCAGCTTCTGGACATCCTTGATGTGGGCTGGTGGCCATATGTCTTCAATAGCTTTAATCTTCGCCGGATTCGCTTCTATTCCTCGGTGGTTCACTAAGAATCCAAAAAGATTTTTGGAGGTAACCCCGAAGACACACTTGTCCGGGTTCAGCTTCGTGTGTGTGATTCGCAACTTGTCAAAGACAACTTCCAAGGTGTCAAGGAATGACTCCTTGTTCTTGATCTTGACGACGATGTCATCGACGTACACTTCCACTACATCTCTAGTGAGCTCTCCAAAAGTTTTGTACATAGCTCGTACAAATGTTGAAGCAGCGTTTTTGAGACCGAATGGCATGGCAGTGTAACAGTATAATCCATCTACTGTGATGAAGGAAGTATGCTCTTCATCTTCCCTAGACATTCTGATTTGATGATACCCAGAATATGCGTCTAGGAAACACAGTAATTCACACCCAGAGGTGGAATCCACTATCTGATCTATTTTAGGTAGTGGGAATGGATCCTTTGGACATGCCTTATTTAGTGTAGTGTAGTCGATACACATCCGAAGCTTCCCGCCGGCCATGGGTACAACGACTGGGTTTGCCAGCCATTTTGGGTGGAAGACTTCCCGGATGAATCCAGCTTCGATCAACTTCTTTACTTTTTGATGTACGAAGTTTTGTCACTCTACTGATTGCTTCTGAGGCTTCTGATGTACAGGCTGAGCGTCGGGATAAATCTTCAAATTGTGCTCAATCACTTCCCCAGGGATCCCAGTCATTTGCGACGGTTGCCAAACAAACACGTCGACATTAGCCCGGAGGAAAGTGATGAGCACGAGTTCCTATTTATCAATCATACCTCCCGATATACGGGTGGTCTGAGCAGCGTTAGAACCAATTGTGACGAATTTTACGGGAATGTCGGTGTCGCCGCTTGGTTGCACACGAGGTGCGCAGCTTGAGCCTCGATGACGAATGCTCGGAGGCTTCAGAGCTTGCTCCTTTCCGGATTCTTCCTCCCGCGTTGTAGCAAGCGCATGGAGTTCTTCCAGAGCAGTAACTCTGGTGGTGCGATCTCTGCGGATCCGGAGAACACCTAATCGTGTTGGCATCTTCAACACCAAGTAGCCATAATGAGCAACAGCCATGAATTTGTACAAGGCTGGCCTGCCCAAGATGGCGTTGAATGGTAAGTTGATCTGCGCCACGTCAAAGATCAACTTCTCGGTCCTGTAATTCTCCCGAGTCCCGAAGGTCACCTGGAGGGTAATGGCACCGAGTGAAGTGATGGCCCCCGGACCTACTCTAGAGAAAGGTCGGGAGGGGCGAAGATCCAAAGGTCGGAGCTGAAGCTTGACGAAGGCTTCAAAGCTTATGAGGTTCAGCCCCAAACCTCCGTCCACAATCACGTGGTGGAGCTGGATGTTGTTGATGGTCGGAGATACCATCAGAGGAAGTTGACCAGCTCCGATCATGTTCTGCGGGCAGTCCGAAGCATCGAAGGTGATGGCTGTATCCATCCACTTCCGATGAGGCTCCGCCTTGGCAGTAGGAGCTACAGAGGCCATGTCCCGCCGCATGGTCTTGAGGAAACGACGGGAGGTGATGTCCAACGAACCACCAAAGATGGTGTTCATGGTTTTTCGACACTCATTGTCGGAGACGTCGGAGTCGTCGTCGATGGAGGTGTAAACATCCTTCAAGATCTTTTTATGGTCTTGAAAGCCTAACTCTTCTTCAGCCGGAGCTTCGTCGACTTTTTGTTTTCCTTCCCTTTGAAGGAAAGGAGCTTCTTCCCGGCGCTTGTTGTAGCACTCGGCAAGGTTCTGGACCTCTCGGCAGCCTTCCAGGTTGTGGCTGTTCGTCTTGTGTATGGGACACCCCATATTTGAGCTGCCACCGTCTTCAGACGACGGCCGAGGTCGTTTCTCGGGGCGTGGCCCCCGGCCACCTGGAGCTGCGGCAGTAGCAGCAGTGGGTGTGCCGGCCGACGACTTCTTCTTGCCGTTGGACTTTTTCTTCTTCTTGCCACTCCCAGAGGTAGCAGCTTCACCCTTGGAGGACTTTTTGTTGTCCTCCAGAGGTGGTTGGGAGTGCATTTCACGGCTCTCCACGGCTTTGGCACACTTGTCTGCCAAGCTGAAGAGTTTTGTGACGCTGGTGACTTCCTTGGTCGCCAACTTCTCCAGCATCTTCTTGTCTCAAACGCCCTGTCTGAATGCTACAATAATAGAGGTGCTTGAGATAGAAGGAATGGTATTTCGTACCTGGGAGAACCTATGGATGAAGGATCGCAAGGACTCTCCCCCTTTTTGCTTGACAGCAAAAAGGTCCAATTCTGTGCCTGGTCGGGTGTATGAGCTCCCGAAATTGGCAGTGAACTGTTGGCACAGTTCTGCCCAACTGTTGATGGAGTTGGGCGGAAGGCTCAAGAACCAAGACCTTGTGGTCCCAGTTAAAGCCACGGGGAAATAATTGGCCATCACAGCCTCATTTCCTCCAACCGCAAGGATAGCGGTGGAGTATATTTGAAGAAATTCGGCAGAATTAACAGTCCCGTCAAACTTCTCCGGCAGGTGAGGCCCGAACTTCTGCAGCCATCTGACCATGCGTAGGTGCATGGCCAGGGCAAAACAGCCTCGAGCCTCTCGCCTCTAGCGAACACGCTCGATGTGGATGCAGCCGTCCTGTTGGCGGTAACGACAATCGAGCTCTACTCAGAGGTTGTGAGTCGATAGCCTGGTTACCGTGTGGGTACGTCGCACCCCAGAAGGCAGCAATGTTGCTCTTTGAGATGCAGCACGCCTCCTGTGCTGCGAAGCGTGCATACCAAGTCTACCCGAGACGGTACGATGCTGCAATGGGGCCCGCCCCGAGGGGGGAGGACCTTGATTGCTGATGCCATCGGCTGCTGCCACAACCAGATGTTCCACATCAGCTCTCCACTGCTCCATCGCACCCTGGGGTGCTCCTAGAGGCGGTGGATGTTGGAGAAGAGCATGCGCATCATTAATCGTGTGTTCAGGGTTGTCGTTCGCTGATGCAGTGACCGACGCAGACGCCCCATCTTGACGTCTAGCTTGATTCACCATAGCGGATGGTGGCGGCGGTGGCATGACTCCTGCTGGAGCCACATCACCTGCTGGCTGCTGCATGTTGGAGGGATTGCCTCCAGCAGGTTGCACAACATGGTTACCATTGGACGATGCAGCAGCAGAGTTCACCATGTTTGAATCTCGGGCACCCCCTTCCTGGCGCCCCAACTGTCGGAGTGTGATTCCAGCAATTCTCTCGGTACTACCGTTGGCAGCCCACGGAGTTTGTAGTTTGGTTGTGGGCGCGCAGAGATTCAGAACAAGATGACAAGTTGACATGAGGATTTACGTGGTTCGGGCCGCCTGAGCAATACCCTACTCCACGGGTGTGTGTTGTTGTTGTATTGAGCGTAAGCGCTTGAGTGCGAAAGACTAGAGTGTCACATCTTAGTGTACGTGGGCATATGTGGAAGTGTCCCCCTTGTATCATTCGGCCAGTCCTTTTATAGTACAAGGACTGGCCGTTACATCGTTAGCCTGGCCCAACATGTGGCCCTGGCGGTTACTGATGTTTAATACACAGTTAATGTACTTAATTACCCTTAATAGCATGATAACGCGCCTTGATAGCGGCGTTACTAGTATTAAACTTCGATTGTGTGTCATTAAGGTAGCATTAATGACACATAATCGGGTCTTGAAGCTTTAATTGTTCCTTGAAGGTCCGAGCCATTGGAGGTCCACCAATCTGCCTGTTGAACTTGAAGGTCTGGCGGTTGGACGCGTGGCAGCTCCAGAGCTTATCGTCTTGGACGAGTAGGTCCAGTGCTGTTGTACACGTGTTGGTACCGGAGCTTACCTCTGCCAGGGGTTAGGTGCGGAGGTGCCGCACAGGTATCTAGCCCGGAGCTTTCCCATGTAAGGAATGTAGCTCCAGTTTTATGTACACGTGGCGGCACTAGGTCTAACCATAGAAGGGAGGCAGGTCTGGTTCTGTATGACACATGGGGCCTTCGGAGGTCTTCAGCTCAGGTATGTGGAGTTCCTTAGCATTCTTTGCAGTCCCAAAGGGTATCCGATACGCTGGGTACTGACAAGATCAGTAAAGTAGATCATACATTGTTTACAAAGAACTTTGACAATGATCTCTTTGTTTGTCAAATCTATGTTGATGATATAATATTTGGTTCAACTAACAAATCTTTTTGTGAGGAATTTAGTAAAATTATGACAGATAGGTTTGAGATGTCTATGATGGGAGAGTTAAAGTACTTCTTGGAATTCCAGGTGAGGCAACAAAAGGAAGGAATGTTCATAAGCCAAACTAAATACACTCAAGACATACTCAAGAAGTTTGGAATGGACAAGGAGAAGCCCATCAAGACTCCCATGGCAACAAATGGCCACTTGGATCTCAATGAAGATGGAACAAACGTCGATCAGAAGGTATATCGCTCCATGATTGGATCTTTACTCTACTTATGTGCATCTAGGCCAGATATTATATTGAGTGTATGCTTGTGTGCGAGGTTTCGAGCCAACCCAAAAGAGTGTCACTTGACAGTCGTTAAGAGAATCTTGCGGTATTTAGTTCATACACCCAACCTAGGTCTTTGGTATCCAAAAGGATCCAAATTCAATCTCATTGGTTACTCCAATGCAGATTATGCCGGATGAAAAGTATATAGAAAAAGTATCTCTACATGCTAATTCCTAGGTAGATCCCTAGTTTCTTGGTCCTCCAAGAAACAAAACTCTATTGCCTTATCCACAACCAAAGCGGAGTATGTTGCAGCCGGGTGTTTTTGTGCACAACTCCTTTGGATGCGACAAACTCTAAGGGACTACGGTTACAATATGAAGCGTATTCCACTCCTTTGTGCTAATGAGAGTGCCATTAAAACTGTCCATAATCCAGTTGAGCACTCTAGAACCAAACACATAGACATCCATCATCACTTCTTGAGAGACCACTCCATGAGAGGAGATATAGCCATTTCCCATGTCAACACCGAAAAGCAATTAACCAGCATATTCACCAAGCCACTTGATGAAAAATGCTTTTGCAAGCTTCGACATGAACTAAATATCCTTGATGCTCGGAATGTGCCTTGAAAATTTGCATACCTGTATGAATTCTTCAAAATATGTTGATTGGATTGTAAAAAATCATCTCTCTCAATTTTCTCCGAAAAACTATGTCAATTACTAGATCTTGGTGAATTATGGTCATTGCTTGATTGTTGTATGCTTACTGATCATATTCATCAAGATTATTTGATTTGATTTGCCTCCCTATTTTCTAAATAAGTACCTTCAAATATATACGAATGGGCTAAGAATATCTTCCCTGGTGACCACGAACTAGTCCGTGGTTACCGGACTAGTCCGCCCATGCAGACTAGTCCGTAGAGCGCCGGTTAGGCCGGACTAGTCCGAAATACCACAGACTAGTCCGATATAGCCTCTAGAAAAGTTCGGACTAGTCCGATCATTTTCGGACTTGTCTGATTTTTCGTGTCCATAACCCTAGCCGCCGCCAAACCCTAATTTCCTCACCCCCCACAGTTGCCTGAAGCTTTCTCTCTCCACGCTCGAGCTCCCCAAGGCGATTTGGCAACTCCTCCATCAAAAAGCTCCAAGTTTGGGTGGAAACCAAGCTCCTTCGCTTAGGGATTGAAGTCCACGGACTTGTCCGCCCTTCAACACCCTCCTCTCCGAGATTCAAGCGATTTTTTTGGTAAATTTTCCCCCAAATCCTAGAAATCCCTATTTTCTTCATTGTTGATCAAATAGCCTAGCTTCTTTCACCTAATACTAGTGTCCTTGATGTATTACATTGCTGTTAGGCTAGTTTTGCATTGAGCAACTCCATTTGTCTCATAGTTAAGGTTCTTGAGGATGAATACCAGACTAGTCCGGTCCATGCACGGACAAGTCCGGTCACCCGAACTAGTCCGTGCTTGTACACCGGGCTTGTCCGATTTTTTTGAACTCAACCCTAACCTCTTATTTCCTCAATGCAATTCCTTGTACAATCCATTCTCAGGGCATGTCGAACTCTCAATGAAGCTCCTGACTTTGAAGTTGAGATGGACCAAGAAGCCCTGCTTCGGTCCTCATCGGGCCAGAACAAGAAGCGCCCTTTCCGAGCCAGCCCCCTCTCCTCCTTAGTCTCAGAAAAGGGTGGCTCGACGCAAGGTGTCTGCTTCCAGGGCTTCCGCTTGTGGTGGCCCTAGCTCGGCAAGTGCTCGCCAAGCAAAAGGGAAAGGCAAAGGGATCGCTACGGGCCCGATTGGCCCTCTAAAGATGTCAGCTCCGAAACAAGGGGCTTGGGATCCCACAGAGGAAAGGTTCAACGGGAAGGGCAGCGACTCAGCTGCAAAGTCGAGGAATATGGATTGCTATAGCCAATCCAGGCAGGCTGCAGACGGAAGATTCTGGAGCAACTTCCATGCAGACTTTTACAAGTCTGTCTACCTCCAGATGAAGACCCCAGTGGTGCACAGTCAGTGGATAGATTGGGCACATCTTGAGAGGAAGAGATGCTCCGCCTTTGATGAGGTGGTCGAGGCAGCTAAGAGACATGGCTTGAAGAACCTCTTCGTCTTCAAGTACAACTGGAATGACAAAGTGATAGCTCAATTCTATGCTACTTGTCACTTTGCCAGTGATGAGGAGGAGCGGGTGACTTGGATGACTCACGGGTCCAAGTACACCATTACCTACGATGAGTTTGCCAGTCTCCTCCACCTGGAGAACACCGATAACAACTTACTGGTGATCCACAACATTGGGGTCTTAGAAAAGGATAATATGAAGTTTCTATATGACCCATCACTGAAGTTTAATCCTCCCTCCACAAAGAACATGAAGCCCTTCTTTGTGGTGCTTAACAGAGTGCTGAGGAAGACAATTGCCCCGAAGGATGGGAATGCAGGGAGTGTACAGGGCTATCTCCGGACCTTGATGAAGGTCCTAAGCAAGGACTGCAAGTTTGATGTGTTTGACTATATCTGGAACGATATGGTCAACATCTTTAGCACTCCAAACTGATCCTGTGGCTATGCCCCCTAACTCATGTTCATGAGAAAGTCACAGGCATCAAATTCATCAAATATGTGGAGCACACACCATTGAGGCCTTAGAAGCCTCAACAAGCAAATGTTCAAGTTGCTCCCTCTCCTGCTTCTAGTGCAGAGGCTCCGACGAGAGCGAGTGGGGACACCGGGGCTGCCCCTGCCACTAGGGAACTCCTCGAAAGGGATCTGCAAGTGGCATCTTCAAATACCTGGCAGCTATTTTTGCATTCTGCAAAAAGGCCGAGGTGAAGGCCCACGAGCTCAACAAGAGAAGAAAGGCTGACATGAAGTATGTCAAGGAAAATGTGAAGAAGATTTGCCAAAATCTAGAGATCGATCCCATTGGATCTCCAGTAATCTCTGATGACTCCGACTCTGATTACACCAAGCTCGGGCCCTTGACTCCCTCCGAGCTTGCCTCTTTTGGCTTTGGGGGCTCGAGTGGCTCCGTTCCTCCTCCTCCTCATCAGCCCAAAGATGAAGATGAAGACGATGAGAGGACCGACAGCGAGGCTTGAAGACTTTAGGTCCCTCCTCGCCTTCTTTTTGGTGTCTTAATGCCAAAGGGTGAAAGATTGAGGGGGAGTCTTAGGTTTTAGCTGTAGGATGCGAGGAGGGCTTCTTTTTATGCTTTTTGTCTATTTTGTGGTTTGTTAATATGCTCTTATGATACTTATGGTTCTGTAATGCAATGTTTTGAAGTACTTATGAAGTAATTGATGAAATCTGTGATTTTGCTTTAATAATGACATATATGCTTGTTGTTGATGTGCTGATGTCAATTATGTCATTCTCATCATAATTATTGCTTCTATATACTTAGTTTTGCATACCACCATAAAGAATGCACATATGGATCATGTTTTCTTTGCTTGATGTATTTTAGACTCATATGTGCACATTTATGAAAATCTCAACTTTTTATCATATTTTGTGAAATCTCAATTTGTTGTCATCAATCACCAAAAAGGGGGAGATTGAAAGTGCATCTAGGAATCCCTTGTGGGTTTTGGATGATTTATGACAAGCAAATGAGATCTTAACTACTTTGTTGAGATGAGCACAGGTTTTCATGAGAAAATGAGCAAAGAGCCAAAAAGAAGGAAGAATGAGGAGCAATGTGGAAAAGAGCTCAAGGAACAAGTGTAGTAGATCAGTGTGTATGGAGTGTGTTAAGGAAACACACCCCAAGAGCTCAAGCACAAATAATCACACACATTGCACAAGTTTATACAGGACCGAACTAGTCCGACTGACACCAGACTAGTTCGATATCTTTCTGCACAAGATCGAACAAGTCCGATATCACCACGGACTAGTCTGATATCTCTCTGACTAGAATCGGACTAGTCCTCCCCAGTGCGGACTAGTCCACAAAACACTTCACAAGTTGCACAAAATCGGACAAGTCCGATCACACAACGGACTAGTCCGATATCATTCTGATGTAAATCGGACAAGTCCGATATTGGCACGGACTAGTCCAAAAACCCACTGACCTAAATCGGACAAGTCCTCCAAGTGCGGACTTGTCACCCGATTTACTTAGGGTTTCACTGATCCGGACAAGTCCGATGATTATCGGACTAGTTCGAAGATTTCCCGAAGCAAAATCGGACAAGTCCGCTTCTAGCGGGACTAGTCCGATATTTCGAGACACCTAGGGTTTGCTACACACAGCACACCGGACTAGTCCGGTGTCCACCACAGACTAGTCCGATATTCCTAAACCCTAACGGTCACTTTTAGAAACCGCATATAAAGAGATGTGCACGGCCCAACTTTTACAACTCTCGACCCCCTGCGCCGTCACACCTCTCAAGAGCCCCAAAAAACACATCTCTCCACGAAATCAAAAGCAACAAAGATCAATCCCTTGAGGATACACTTTGGAACATTGGAGAGACACGGTTTATCACTCATTGAACTCTTGGTTTGATTCCCTAACACACTCCTGTGATTTTCATTGTAATCTTTTGAGTGTGTTCTTTGTGGAGTTCTTGTTGTAATATTGGGGAGCCCTCAACGTGTGAGAAGGCCCCTTGAATTTGGTTATTTACCCTTTGTGATAAGTGAAGAGGATTGGCGATCCGACGAGGGTAGGGTTGGAGAAGACCCGGTCCTTTTGTCGACTCCTCAACGTGGATGTAGGTTGCCTCTCTGGGAACCGAACCACAGGATAAAGTGCTTGTGTTCTTACTTTGCGCTCGTCGTTCTTATACATCATATCAATCTAGGGTTTTAATCAATCTTTCTTGCTTTACATTGAAACATTAAATATAAGATTGACCTGTGATATATCCTAGTTCATAATCGTGTAACACTTCAATTACAAGTATATTTCTACTGCATACATCCTAGAATCAAATTAATTGACCAAATTTGATCCTAGTCGGTACACACCGGACTAGTCCGCACTTAACCGAACTAGTCCGATATCACAAGATTTGATCTGGTTGTTAAGTGTTGCAGGTTCCGACAAAATTCAAAAGGGCGTATTCACTGCCCCCTATAGGCCACATTCACCGGGTCTTTGTGTAGCTGCCCGACCTTGAACTATAAAAGGATCGGGAAGCCACCGACTTAGGGCATCGGGAACTACATTGACACACACGTTAAGCTCACTCAGACTCAAGCTGAGCACACGAACTCACATGCAATACAACACAGTCTCCCGTGGACGTACGGTATTACGCTTCAACGTCTCAAACCACGTAAATCCTAGTGTTCACCGTCTTCATCTTGCTCGAACGTTTCAAGGACTTAGCCCCTCTAATCAACGAACCTCCGTGGACTGCTCTAGTAGCAGTACCGGGGGAAGTGTCGTAAAAACCACTTCGACAAATTGCAATTGTTTGCTTTGTATGTGTGTGATCACGAGTAGAGGAACTGCTCAAGAGGGCATGTACGAGGATCTTCAACACCAGGACTTCGAAGCGCTTGTTCAAACCAACCGTCAGAGCAAGGCAAGTGCCTTTGCACATATTGATCTCATGTTTTTTAATATTTTGTTTGCGAACTTGATGGGAAACCCACACGTAGGAGTTTATTAGTATTGCTTGCCCCCCTATTCGCTGGGTACCATGATGAGTCGGGTTTGGATGTTTTCCCTTTTGCATCACATCATTCGCAGGATTATGGGAAATTAAATGAACATGCTTAAAAAATCTAATAATGTGAATGAATGATGATGGAATGATGATGATCCTTTTTAGCAACATGGAACTTAGTTGGTCTAAGAAAGCATGGTATGATGGTCAGGTTGGATGGTCTGGTGGTTTTGCTTGCCTTAGATTTAAGGGTCGATTCTTGCAAGAATATGCCAGGACAACAGTGCCACCACAGGGCCATGTATGGGCGCGACTTAGCCGATTAATTAGGTGCATTGCCAGCATTGTTCGGATCATTTCGAAGAGTGGGGAATGGGAGTCATTGGGTTGGCAATATTGGCAGGACTACCATGGGATCCGAACAGCACAAGAGGGGGCCCTTGGGTGGATGTGCTTAGTTGTGAGACATCACCCGTCGATGAAATCTTAGTGGCTCTGTACATGCTAGTAGTCCATTTATAACGACTATTTTGTGATCTCTTGGCCATACACCAACATTAGTTTATTTTGGCATAATGGAGGTTCTTTAGTAATCGACGGGGGACGACTGCTGGTTAAGAGCACTGGATGACCTACATGATTAGGGAATGAACATGGTTTTGGTTGAGTTTCAGTTATGGCATATGAGTATGGTTTGGTTATGTGAAGTTATGAATATGGTTTATGGATAGATAATGAATGTTGGCAGCATATAATTGATTAATAATGGTATATGATGATGTCAGATATGAGGCATATTGTTTATTGAGTTATGTTGGGATTTAAACTCACCTAGACATTGTAGGTTGCTTTTACATGTTATGAACTAAAACTAGCTTTCTGCAATGAACCATTTGTTTCATCCTTGTTTATGATACATGTCATACATTCCCACATTTGCTAAGTACGACTTGTACTCACTCTTGTTATCCCACATTAATTCAGCTACATATCACATTTGGGCGTACCCTGAGGATCACGTGGAGTACTAGACATGCGTATTACCGTCGATTGCCTATGGAGTTGGAGTCTACTTCGTAGTTTATTTATGCTGCAATAATAATTTAGAGACTATCATTTGAGACCATTGGAATATTTTAACAAGGTACTATTTTACTATTCGTGATATGGTTAAATTCTGAATATCGTTTGTGATGCAACCGTGTAGGTATGATAAACGTCCTGGGCACACATACGCTTCACTTGGTTCATTTTCGGAACCAGGTGTCATAAATTTGTTTCAGAGCCATGTCAACCGTAGGACGCAAGCCTAGGTAGAATGTACACCACAAACCACTTAGGATCTATTCTCTAAAAGGCTATTTCAATTTTCTTGCTGCTGCACTTATTATGCTTCTACTAATCATATTTTGGTGTAACAATGTTTGGACTCAAATCGAGTGGAGGAGTCCCATGAGAAAGAAGCTGAACACTCCAGCCCCATGGAGGAGGATCTGGAGGAGGTACAGCCCTAAGAGGAGGCGATGGAGGATGAACCACAAGTAGAAGAGGAAGAGGAAGAACCCTGTGAGGTTGAGCTGCAGGAAGATGACCAAGAAGATGAACCACCACAGGTTGAAGCTGAAAATGAAGATAATGATCTAGTCTTTCGCTTTGCTCAAGAAATTCGATCTGATGGAACGGAAGGAGGATCCGCAGCCAAGGAATTGAAAGTGTTTCTTGACCATTGAGACTTACACCCAGAATATTACATCAAAAGAGTCCCCCCATCTTGGACGTTAAGAATGGAAGACTCAAGTCACCATACTCTCAGAAGACATTGTTGTGACTCAAAACTTTGTGCCAGCATGGAGGTCCACAAGGGAGCAATCCATCGATGAAGCTGTTTGGGATGCACTCACCAGGTTAAGATACACCTACCGTGATCAGCTTGGTAATACTCGCTTTGAGTTGCACCCGCAGGGGAAGAGTGGTACGAGGGAGATCATTGGACGGAAAGAAGGAGCTCATTCCAACACTCTCGCTGTGAACAGATCGCAAAGGATGCTTGTGGAGTTGGGAAATCGCTATGCATATGCCTAGGAAGAGATGCGTTACCTCCACAAGAAGGTGTACTTGCTAGAAATACAAGAGGTGATCCGTGCCAATGCGAAGAACAATGGAGTAGCAAGTTCTCCCACCCCCACATGGTCGGCCAACTCACTATGTGTGTGCCAGTGTATGATCCGCCATCGCCGTACCCACCACCCTCCCTACCCCACGACCAGGACAGCCAAGGCGCTCACAATCAAGTTTTAGGGTTTTGTTGAGGAAGTTGTAATAAGATGATTAGAATGTGGTAGTTTCAATTAGTGTGGTGTGTTGAATTTTCTATGGTGTTTGCTTATGCTTGTGTGAGTGAGTGTGAGTTGTGGGATGCTTCGGTGAATGTCCACATCCGCACATAGTAGAGAGATGTGGGATGCTTCGGCACTTGTCCACATCCTCACATATGCTTATATTAATAAATTAGTTGTTTAGTCTCACATACGTTGATGCATATAGTTGGGGAATTGTTTCTTTTGAATCATGAATTCTATTTCATACTCTTCTCTCTCACAAATGCCTAGAGGAATTCCTAACAGCAACCAAAGGAACACTCATGGTGCTGAGGCTAGTGGAGCGCATGTTAGGGATCATGACAATGTGGAGGCTCCTGAAAACATCAACCTTGCAGATGATGCAAGCAACATTGAGCGCCTCATATCCATGCAAAATCAGCTCATGTAAACCATGATGCAAACATTGGGACAGCTGCAGGCTAACAATAACAACAACAACCTAAACTACATTCCTGCACCACCACCACTTCACAATAGATTGGGAGAGTTCATGAGGACTAGGCCACCTACTTTCACACAAGCCAATGACCATATGGAAGCTGATGATTGGCTAAAATCTGTTGAGAAGAAACTTGTTATTGTTCAATACAGTGACCATATGAAAGTTCTTTTTGCATCACATCATGTAGTTGGAGCAGTCGCAGATTGGTGGGAAGCGCTGTGCAATGCTCATGCTAACCAGGAGACAATAACTTGGGCTCAATTCACGAAGAGTTTTTGCTAGCACTATGTTCCTGAAGGTGTCATGATACCAAAGACATGATTTGAGAGTCTCAGGCAAGGGAGAATGAGTGTGAACGAGTGCCTAAACATGTTTACACACTTGTCAAGCAATGCTCGAGAAGATGTTAACTCAGACCGTAGGAAATAATATTTGCTCATGAGGGGTCTAAACAATGAGATTCAAGTTCAGCTACTCAACTGTGACAAAGCAAACTTCCAGAAGCTTGTTGAAAAGGCTATTGTGGTGGAGAGCAAGGTTTGTCAGATAGAACAAGAGGGCAAGAGGGAGATGCCATATCAGGGACAACTGCAATGAAGCAACGTTCGCCCTCGCTATGCGCCACAAAATGCACCATATTACAGCTCGTGTGCTCCTGCTTTTCGCCCCGCTAATCCACATCGCCCCAATCAGCCACCGGAGCAATGCCCCACCATGCAAGCACCCTGCTTACAAATGCTACCTGGGCCCCGTCCCAACATGGTTTCCTATGGTCAAAATCAGCCTGACCCCAACTTCTCTGATGCTAGTGCCAACAGGACGTGCTAGACTTGTGGTGAGGTAGGACACTTTGCATCTCAATGCTCGAAGTTAGGCTATGCACGGATGAACAGCTCCCCAAAGCAGAATCCAAGGCCGAATGGAGTAACAACACAGGACAACTGTGGGCCGTAGAATTTTGCTTGTGCCAAGGTGAATAATGTCTCCACTAAAGAAGCACAACAAGCTGATGACGTCGTGATTGGTATGTTTCTTGCCAACTCCAACCCAACAACTGTTTTACTCAATGCTGGAGCATCTCATTCATTCATCTCATCAAAATATGTTGCCAAGTATGACCTACCTATATCTGACATGAGGTACACTATGTTGGTTAGTTCCCCTGGAGGAGAGATGAGGAAAAATATAGTATGTCTAAAAGTAAGCCTTAAAATAAGGGGGGTAGACCTCCTTGCCAATCTCATTGTTTTGGATTCACAAGGACTGGACTTGTTACGGAAGCACAATGGAGTAATTTAGTGTGCCACGAGAACGGTTCAACCAAATGATGATGGGGTCAGCATAGAGTTTGAAGCATCTCAAACCACAACAAAGAAAGTAATGTTGAATCAGATGGACGGTGCAACAATATAAAAGATTTAGGTGGTATGCGAGTTCTAGATGTATTTTCGGAAGAATTGCCAGGTGTGCCACCTGACCATGACATAGAGTTCATCGTTGACTTATTACCTGGAACTGCACATATAGCTAAAAGGCCATATAGGATGCCTACTAATGAATTAGTGGAGCTCAAGAAGCAGATTCAAGAGCAGCTAGAGAAGGGTTTTATACGCCCAAGCTCACCACCATGGGGGCCCTAGTGCTCTTCGTAGATAAGAAGGATGGATCTCAGAGGATGTGTGTGGACCATAGATCTCTCAACGAGGTGACAATTAAGAATATGTACTCACTACCCCGCATAGAGGATTGTTTGATCAAATCAAGGGTGCTCGAATTTTCTCCAAGAATGACCTTCGATCGGGATACTTCCAACTAAAGAGTAGACCCTCAAGCATACCTAAGACATCTTTTCAGACATTGTATGGATCATATAAGTATACCGTTATATCATTTGGGTTGATAAATGCGCCTGCATACTTTATGTACCTCATGAATAAGATCTTCATGGAGTACTTGGACCAAGTCGTTGTAGTGCTCATCGATGATATTATGGTGTATTCGAGAAGCGAGGAATAGCATTGTTGATATTTCTTACGCACCACTAACAATTCATCTCCGACTAGTGCACCAGAAATGCTTGTTGATAGTTTCTTAGGATCATAGAATAAATTCTGCAAGCGCACGGAAACTATCGATGTAGCATTTCCCCTCAAAAGAGTATTCCAAGGGTGTCAATTATTTTATCCCAAGCGAAAGCTAGGTGGAATTGTAGCAATCATCAAGTGAAAGGGTAGAATGGTCTAGGTAGGGTTCTAGTGAGGATGGGTAATGGATAATCGGAGGTTGTGACACACACAAGAGCATTCTATTCTAAGGGGGATAAATGGATCCTAGAGAGAGATTAGACTAAGGGATAGTGAGTTACTCCTACAATGCTTCTATTGTACATATACATAGCCTAAGTCAATTACTAATGAATCATGTTAATGTTGAATTCCTATGCTATGTTGTACAACACATCGACACGGGTTTACCCCTAGCAATACTAGTACGATTCCTGCCAAGAGCTTGTGGCATAGCCGAACGTGGAGGATTACAAAGAACAGATAGGGATGTCACCACCTACTGCCTACCTCTTAAATCTGTGAGTCATACATAATTAGTTAGACTATAGTGGGGGTTTATAGTGTTTATGATGATAAGATGAGATCAATATAGTGCAATCATAAATACTATACCTACCACATGCATGAATTCCACAATCAAACAAGAAACACTTCATCCAAGCATACGTATAATGAAAGACTAAAGATAACATCTTTATTATGAATAAAGTCACAAATACAAGAAGGAATACATGAGCCATACCTTTAGCAATTTGGAATTGGGAAGAGAGACTCCCTTTACTCCCTTCCCAATTTGGACTTGGGACTATAGACTCTCCTCTCTACAGCCTAACTTCTCTAAAGACTATGGAAAGTAGTGGATACAATAGAATGAAGCTCAAGTGGTATGTGTTGAAGTGAGGGATAGAGGGTCCTATTTATAGCTGGAGAAGGGTCGGATCCCGCCAGCAAAAGCACGCAGATAAATTGTAATTGTTATCAGGGCACCACAAGTGAGTGACACGTGGAAGTTGACTGCGTTTGGCGCCAGGAGGAGGTCTGCTGAACCACCAGGTCAGCCAACCTCGTCTTTGCTCCACTCCGATTGTGCTTCCTCGGGGTGACTTCCAGGTGGGTCTTATTGACTGATATGGGTGATACACCATTGGATCTCCTCGGATACATCTGTTTGTGGGATATTTGATCCATGTGATGCCACATGTCGTTACCTAATTGGCCGGGATGGTGAAAGTGCATCTAGGTCCCTTGTGGGTTTTGGTTGATCAATGACAAACAATTGAAGGACAAATGACTTTGATTGAGTTCTTGCAGAGGTTGTAGTATGGAATGAAATTCACAAAAAAAGGAGAAAAGGCATGAAAAGTGGAGTAGAAATAGGTTTTCTATTTCTCCTTGAGTCATAGGAAAAACCGTACTATTAAGAGGGACACGACGCATGGAAACTTAGTGAGTCAAATGGGAGATCAACCTCATGGTTAGGTTTTAGTAAAATCTTTTGTGTCTATGTCAAACTTGTCCGACGCCTTGGGTCGGATAAGTCCGAATTCCTTCTGGTGGAATTCAGACATGTACGTACTGTATGTTGGACATGTCCGAAACTTCTCTGGTCGAATTCAGACATGTCTGAATCTGTATGTCAGACATGTCCGAAATCTCTCTGTTGGTATTCAGACACGTCCTAAGAGGGTCAGACATGTCCGAGGTGCTTGACTTAGAAAAAATTTCTAAGTGTCTAAAAACTTCGTATTGTCCGAAGTGGGTGTTTAGACAAGTCCGAGAAGTTTTGTCCGAATTCAAACATGTCCGAAGTGGGTCGGGCATGTCTGAGGTGGACTTCTCTGACTTAGTGCCTCGGATAAGTATGAGTTGGAAAACCTTTCCTTGTGTGTCAGACTTGACCGATGTTAGTCGGACTTGTCCGACACGGCTTTTGCGTGTAGATTCAAATTCGACTGGTTAGCCATACTAATTTCGTTGTTAGTCTGTCGGACTTGTCCGAACTTGGGTCAGACTTGTCCGATGTGGGCTATCAACTAATGGCTAAAAACACTTTTTGAGTATAAGTTGATGGGGATTTCGTCCTCAATCATAGACTAACCCTACAGAAACTCTCAGAGCCACCTGAAGCCCTTAAGAAACCCTCCTATCTTGTTCTTCACCCTCTTGAGCCCAAATCCAAAGTTTTTGGGGAAGAGTGAAGGAGGGATTGTGAGACTTGGAAAAAGAAGTTCATAGGGGGTTGAGCAACGTTTGATTGCTGAGATTCTTCGTTATCGCATGTTTGTTAATCTTGGGGTTCTCCCTTAGACGGTTAGGCGTCGCCCGAAGATTTTTTGCATGATTTCTTGATCTGGGGAAGTTTGTAACTCTTTTTGATAGTGGAAGATCCAAGACTTGACCTTTGAGGTGTCTTGGCGAGGATAGGGCTGTTATGCCTGGCCCTTTGTGGGTTCCTCAACGGGGACGTATGTTTCTTTGTGGAACAGAACTTGGGGAGAAAATCCTTGTGTTCATTGTTGCCATTTATATTTTCGCAAAGTTCTACTTTCTAATGATCATCTAGGTTTACTTCGTTTCTAGCACTTAATATTGTTCCCATCAGCCACTAGAATTGCTAGGTTGTATTTCCTATCACTAGATTACTTAAAAATTTTCATTTTTTGTTGTTGTCCTGTAGATTCAGTCAGACTTATCCGAGCTGAATCAGACTTGTTCGACTTCAGTCAGCGACTTGTATTGACAGGACAATTTTAATTAAGTCTAGATTTTCCATTATCACCTATTCACCCCGCTCTAGGCTACATTCAATTGGTATCAGAGCAGGTCTCTCCACCAAGAGTCTAACAACTCGAAGAGGAGATGGCCAACATAGGTGACAACCCAGTGATCGTTGATGGAGATGATAAAGCGAAGAACGCCGATGTGCTTCAAGATGATCCAAATGACGACAAGGAAGTGCGCCTACTCAAGGAGCAACTTCGTGAGAAGTTGAATCTTCCAAAGAAGGAGACCAACGACGCCAATGGGAGTGGCTCACAAGACAATACTCGATATCCTTATAATTATGAGCGTATAACTCATAATAATCATTACTTGTCTATTCCTATTGGGAAACCTCCTCAATTTGATAGAAATGATTATACTATGTGGAAGCATAACATGAAGATTGTAACACCCTCATTTTCATGCATCATGCCCTGCATCCATCATTAAAAATGTTTAACATTGAGCAACATAAAAAGGAATAAGTTTAAAATGAATTTAGAAGAAAACCGCACTTAAGGATTCTGGGAAGTGCAGACTAGTCCGGTCTTGGTGTGGACTAGTCCGATTTCTCTCTGACTTCAAGCGGACTTGTCCGTTTTGCTGCGGACTAGTCTGTTTTTACCTTTGGACACTTTTGGACTTGTCTGGTCTTGTGCGGACTGGTCCGGTGTTCCAATTTCTTGAAAATTTTCTAAGTCCTTGGACTTGTTCGGTGTTCTAGTGGACTTGTCCGTTTTTCCTCTGACTAAAGTTGGACTTGTCCGGTTTTGGCCATACTTGTCTTATTTTCCTTTGACCAAGTTCGAACTTGTCCGATATAGTCCGGACTTGTTTGATATCTCTTTGTATAACTTCGGACTAGTCCGGCCCTTTCCAGACTTGTCCGATAAATCGCAACTCCGAGTTGATCTTTTGTTTCACGTCTTGTTTCTTGGGTTTTACGGTAAGTGGGCCTAGGTACGTCGTGCCTAACTCTTTTAGAGCCCATCAGGGACTCTAAACCGACCCCTACCCATCTCAAACTCAGAATCCATCCAACCCTAGCCTCCACCCCTATATAAACAACCCCACCCCTTGGCTTGACATCTATTTGCCACTTTTTCACCACACCCAAACCCTAGCTCATGGATAGCCGCCACCAAGGAGGGAGAAGGAGATCTAGAGCAAGAAGAAGAAGAGGAGGAAATGAAAGAGGGTCAAGATCTCCATCAAGTTTCGTTCTCCATCACCAATTCATCTCCAAGTTCTTTATCAACCCTAGATCGTCAAGATCCAAGTGTTTCCTCCAATACCCTTAATTCTTTGGGGTTTTGGACACCTGGTATACCTTCTATTCTCTTTTCCTTACGTGAATTAAACACCATTTCCCCAAATTCACGTCGATCTAGAAAACCATAGTTTGCTAGTTCAACGAAGTGCGGACTTGTCCGGTCCCAAGCAGACTAGTCCGATTTTCCTGGTCAAATTATGTTGAATTAATTCTAAAATTTGTTTCGAATCAAATCCAAACCTGTATAAACTTGTTAAAAGCAACTAGAATTAGTTAGTAAACATTAAAAGCAACTCATTAACAAGTTCCACCTTGCATTTGCATTAATCATGCATATCATGTCATATTGAGTAATATATGTGCATCTATTGATTGTAATTCCTGTCTTGTATGTTTATTGTGCCGATTAGACGGATTTGCGCTAGTGAGTGCCGCGAAGGATCTTCAGCACCAAGAATTTGAAGTCTTTGATCCTAAAGAATCCCAAGAGCAAGGCAAGTGTCCTTGAACATATTGATCCTGTTTCTAAAATAAATGTTTTGTTTGCAAATTGCATGCTTGTGTCAATTTGATGGGAAATCCTTTGATATGAAGTTTACTAGCTTTGTTTAACCACTCTTGTCACCTGAAATACATGGTAGAGAGTCGAGATTGGATTTTTACCCTTTTTGCTTCGCTTAATTAATTGGGATGGGAAAACAACTATACCATTAATTATACATTTATGAGATTATGATTAACATGAACTGGTTAATATGATGTGGTAATGGGTGATCTAATCAAGCCTGGTATGTGGTTGGGTTGGATGTTATGGTGTTTTCGCTTGCTTTAGATCTAAGGACCGGTTCGTGGAGCGACCATCCAAGATTTATAGTGCCACCATGAGGCCAAGTATGGGTACAACGTAGCTGATTAATTAGGGCTTTGCTAGTGCTATTTGGACCATTAAGGATGCTCGAGGAAGGGGTAGTCGGATTGGGTTTGTTGATATTGGTGGGACTACCATGAGATCCGAATGGTTCAAGAGGGGGCCCTTGGTTGAAGATGTGCTCAGTTGGAGGCATCACCACCGGTGAAACCTCAGTGGGGTCTAAATAGGCTAGTAATCTCTTTGTAAAGGCTATTTTGTGATCTCTTGGCCACACACCGACCGAAGTGTGAGACGACATAATAGAGGTTCTAGTCACTGCAAGGTGATGAAATCACAAACACATGGGTAAAGCGGTACAACCTCTATAGAGTGTGTCTTATAAAACTATCATGATAGTCGTCCTCCCGATCATGAGCAACCTGGCCCCTCACACGATTAGAGAAAACTTGGTATTGGGATGGTTTTTGGTACTGGTTATGGTTATGGCTAGTTGTGAATTAATTTCTGGTATTGGATATGATTATTGGTAATGAGAAATCTTGAATATGGATGATGGTAATGAATATGGACTGGTATTATGATGATTACATGATTTATGATAGGTTTACTTTACATACATATAATATGTTGCTTTTCAAATGTTTTAATGTACTTTTCAGCACTTAGCAATTATTATATTCATCGTTTGAATCAGCTACATGTCATACTTTCCACACTTGCTGAGTACGACATGTACTCACCCTTGCAATTCCCCCACCAACAGTTGCAAGTCAGGATTGGGAGTTTTACGATGATAATGCGGAGTTCTAGGCCGTGTCTACCGTCGGCTTTGCCTGTGGAGTGTTGGAGCTGCGTGATCCCTTTTGCTTAGTTGCTTATTAGTTTATTTCTGCTGCATTAGTTCAAACTTGTCATTAAGATTCATTAGAGCTTGTAATTGAGGATATTATGAATTGTGTAATTAAAGTTCTTAATTAATCTTATCTTCTGGTAATTTTCGGTATACTCTTTTGTGAATGCACTCGTGTATGTGTGTTGAACGTCCTGGGCACACATATGTGTTCGCTTGGTTCATTTTCGGAACCGGATGTCACAAAGATGCACCTAATTTCCTTAAAACCTAGCTTGTGGGAAATTGTTTTGACAGGTGTTCATCCTCCCAAGAATGAGGAAGATGTGACCCCGGAGCAAGTGGTCCTACTCCACCGCAATGCTCAAGCGGTTAGAGTGATCACCTCCTCCTTGACTCGAGAGGAGTTCAACCAAATTGAAGGGTTGGAGGTGGACAACAACATTTGGGCACCCTCAAGAAGGTGCATGAGGGCAACCATGTGATAAGGGAGGCCAACATTGAGATGATCGAAGGAGAACTTAGGAGGTTTACTATCATGGATGGTGAAACCCCACAAGACATGTGCAACCGCCTCAAGATCCTCATCAACAAGACTCGCTCTTATGGAAGCACCCGATGGACGGACCACGAAGTGGTGAAGAGGATGATTCGGGCATTCATGCCTCAAAATGTCACTCTTTGCTCCTTGATTTGTGAAGGTCCGGGTTTCCACAAGATGACTCCTGAAGAAGTGCTAGAAAGAATCATCAACCACGATATGATGGAGCAAGAGGCCATGTTCTACAACGACCTTCAAAAGCTTGCCTCCTCCAAGAAGAAAGATCTAGCATTCAAGGCAACATCAACAAGATCCCAAGAACAAGAAGAGAGTGATGAAGAGAGCCCTAACACCGATGAGGAAGAGGCATTGTTCATCAAAAATTTCAAGAGGATGATGAGAAGGAGGAGAGGGAGCTACCATCGTGAAAGAAAGAGCAGACAAGCCCAAGACAAGATCAAAGAGGGCTTGATATAATTGTGGGGAATATGGACACTTTATTGTGGATTGCCCACATGAAGAAAACAAGAAGAATAAGGAGGGCAAGTCCCAAGAGAAGAAGTACTTCAAGAAGAAGAAGAAGCAATCAGGACAAGTCCACCTTGGGAAGGAGTGGGATTCAAATGAAGACTCCTCCTCCGATGAAGAAGAGAAGATAGCAACAATTGCCATGATGAAATCAACCATGGAGAACAAGCTCTTCCCCAACTTGTTGAGCTAAAGGCCAACTTGCCTCATGGCCAAGGAGGTAAGAAAGAAGGTTAAATCTAAACCATCTTCTTCAATTTCTTCACATGATAACTTTGATAGTGCTAGTGAAAATGAATACATGCTTAAGGACATGAGTAAGAGTACATTGAA
Organism: Tuctoria greenei; assembly: GCA_036927565.1. NCBI lineage: Eukaryota > Viridiplantae > Streptophyta > Magnoliopsida > Poales > Poaceae > Tuctoria > Tuctoria greenei. Next base: position 162,032,704 of record JAYESD010000002.1, on the reverse strand, counting down.
AAGATTGAAGATGTTGTCGGATGAGATATTTGAGAAGGAAGAGATCATCAACCGTCAAGACGACATGATAATCCAACAAAAGGAGAGATGCCAAGAGTTTGAGGAGCTCTTGGAGCTTGAAAGAGAAAGAATCAATGCACTTGAGGGTGAACTCGCTTTGAGCAAGGAAACTTGCTCAAACCATGAGAAAACTACAATTGTGCTAAAGGATGAACTTGTTACCTTGACAAAAGTTAACAAGATCCTTGAAACACAAGTGGAGTCTCTCAAGGTCAATGCACCTTCTTCCTCTAAAAGCTCACCTTCCACAAATATCAAATTCGAAATACTTCAAGCTTGCTAGTGCTCTAACTTGACCCTAAAACTAAAAGATGAGCTTAAGGTGGCACAAAAAAAGCAAGCACCAAAAGGTGACATCTTTGACAAGGATAAGATGGCATATGCACGTAGTGCATACATCAACACAAGACATCCTCTTGTCAAAGATGTTCTTGGCTATTCTAGGGAGAGGAAGCAAAATGCTAAGACTCCCAAGAATGGCAAAGACTTGATTGGTTTGTCTAGGAAGGTTCTTACCACAACAACAAGGGAAAGAACATTGCTACTTATGCCTAAAAATGAACCTCATCCATTGTTCTATGATTTTGATGCTTCATATGTCTTGTTAAGCAACAAGTTTGGAAAGCCTTATGCTGGGTATGTTGGGCCACACCAAAAGATTCCAAAACCTTGTGTGTGGGTGCCCAAGTGCCTCTTGACTAACATCAAAGGATCCAACACAACTTGGGTACCTAAAGCCAAGTCTTAACTCTATTTTGTAGGCATACTCCTCTGGTGGAACCAAGTGGGTTCTTGATAGTGGATGCACAAATCATATGACCGGAGAGAGGAAGATGTTTGTGGAGTATGAGGAAAACGAAGATCCAAGTGAGGGAGTCTGCTTTGGGAACAATAGCCAAGTGAAAATCCTTGGCACAGTAAAATTGCTATATCTCCTAATCATACTCTTTTAAATGTTCTGCATGTTGATTCACTCGATTATAATCTCTTCTCAATATCACAATTATGTGACAAAGGTTATAATTGTATTTTCACTAACGAGGGTGTGACCATCACAAGAACGAGCAATGGCTCATTTGCCTTTAAGGGTGTGCTCAAGGGAAAGATTTATCTTGTGGATTTTTCCACGGATAAAGCCGAACTTGACACATTCTTAATGGAAAAAACCAACATGGGATGGCTTTAGCATAGAAGACTAGCCCATGTTGGGATGAGGAACTTGCAAAAACATCTTAAGGGCGAACACATCCGTGGTTTGAAGAATGTTATATTTGAAAAGGATAGGCCATGCAGCGCTTTCCAAGCCAGAAAGCAAGTTGGAGCTCAACATCCATCCAAGAACATCACTACTACAAAAAGAATTTTCACAGGCGCCTCGATTTTTCAAACACAGGCGACCCGTAAAAAAATATGACTGTCATGACAAATGATACAATAACCGCCTGTGGTGACAGAACATCACAGGCGGATTTTAAGAAACAACCGCCTGAGTAAATACATGATTTTTCACAGGCGGTTATTAATTAAGAACCACCTGTGATGTAGCAAACATCACAGGTGGTTCTTAATTAACCAACGCCTGGGTAAATACATGATTTTCATGGGTGGTCATTGTTTAAGAACCGTATGTACTGGTTCAATCATCACAAGCGGTTTTTATTGAAAAATTGCCTGGGAAAAGTCATTGTTTTCACAGGATGCTTGTTAATTAAGAACCGCCTGTGATGCTGATAAGCTCCTGTCAAGCTAATCCCTCCACAACAAGCTCTTGTAGATGCAAGTAACACCCGTGGCTCATCATTTGGATTGTTGAAAGCATCAATTTGAAGCCTGACGATCCATGGAAGGATTTTCCCATCCATTTGAAGGATTTCTTTTCCTCCTGTCCATTTGTAAACTTAGGAAGATGCCCCTTTCTCAGTTTTAATGCCTAAATATATTGACTGAAAATCAGTACCTACTTTCTTAGTGCTTCACACAAGCGAGGAAGCGAACAACTTCAATCACAAATCTTGCTTCTACACTTTCATATGGATTTAACCTTAATCTTTCAAGCATAGATTTATCAAATAAGTGAAGCTTCCTTATCACACATGTTAATGGCAGTTATAAGTGAAGGATGTGCTGAAGCTAACGAAATCTGAATCGGACTGAAGATAAAGAGATCCTGCATATGAGTGGTAATGTCCAGGTTAGACAGCGTGAAGCTATGATGGCAACCTTCAACAACATGAAAAGTGATGTCAAGGTTATGCTTGCATCAACCAAGGCATGTTGTGAGGGTATAACACTTGTTGGGGCAAGCATAACCGTGATGCTCCAACAAGTGTTAGGCCCTCACAACATGCCTTGGTTGATGCAAGTATAACCTTGGCATCACTTTTCATGTTGTTGAAGGCTGCTATCATAGCTTCATGTTGTCTAAATTCGACATTGTCACTCATATACAACATCTCTTTGTCATCAGTCCCGTTCAGATTTCGTTAGCTTCGACACACCCTTCACTTGTAGCTGCCATTAACATGTCTGATGAGGAAGCTTCTTTATTGATAAATCTATGCTTGAAAGATTAAGGTCAAATTTCTATGAAAAGGGTAAAAACAAGATTTGTGATTGAAGTTGTTCGCTTCGTCGCTTGTGTGAAGCACTAAGAGAGATGGTACTGATTTGTAGTCAATATATTCAACCATTAGAACTGATAAAGTAGCATCTTCGTAAGTTTTTAAAATGGAGAGAAGAGAAAGAAATCTTTCAGGGCTTGTTTGGGTGTACTCAATCTAATTGGACTGAAGCAGATTGAAGTGAAGAATGAACTAATTTTCTCCTCAATCCACCTCAAACCACTTATATTGAAGTGGATCCACTCCTATCCAAACAAGCCCTCAAATGGATGGGAAGTATCATCAGACTTCAATTGAAGCTTTTAACAATCCAAATGATGAGTCTCGGGTGTTACTTGCATCTACAAGAGCTTGCTGTGAAGGGATTAGCTTGACAGGAGCTTCAAGAGTTGTGCTTCTAGATGTTGTTTGGAACCAAGCTGTTGGAAGGCAAGCCTGATCATCATAGGTCAGAAGAAATTTATATACACAAACAATTTGATAAATTATAGAATAGGTTGTTGACGGCTCCTATGATATACTAACAAATCATCCCCGGTAATGGCGCCAGAAATGCTTGTTGGTATTTGTTATGCACCATTAACTAAACGTCTCCAACTGATGTGTCAGAAATGCTTGTTAATGGTTCTATTGGATCACAGAGTGAGTTCCGCAAGTGCACAGAGATATCATTGTAGCAGTTCCCCTTAAGAGTATTCCCAAGGGTGTCATTTATTTGATCCCAAAGGAAGGCAGGGAAGAGATATAACAATCATCGAGTGGAAAGGGTAGAAAGGTCTAGGTAAGAATCTAGTAAGGATGGATAAAATAATAGTGGAGGTAGTGGGACACACACAAAAGCTTTCAAGTCTAAGGGGGGTAAGAGGATCCTAGAGGTTAGTTAAGGTTGAGAGTTATCGAGGTACTCCTACTATGCTCTATTGTACATATACATAGTCTAAACTAATTATTCATAAGCTGGATCAATAGTGAATACTTATGCTATGTGGTTCAACACATCGGGCACGGGCTTACCCCTAGCAATACTAGGGTGAATCCCGCCAAGATCCTGTGGCATAGCCAAACGTGGAGGATTACAAAGGACGGATAGGGTTGTCACCACCTACTGCCTACCTCTTCAATTCGTGGGTCTATGAGACATCCAATGCTACTTAGCTATCCTAGCACCATGCTAGCATATTAATTAATTACCTTAAAAGCCTAGGCACATTCCATCCTAAGGCAATGAATTGAATCATCATTGAACCAATGTTGATACACAACATAATTATCCATACTAACCTAGTTATGTTATAATTAACTAGACTATAGTGGGGGTCTATAGGTTCTATGATAATGAGATATGTTCATGATGAAACAGTCATAGAAGCTATACCTTCCACATACATGGACACCACAATCAAACAAGAAACGCTTTGCCTAAGTATATGTATAAGTAGGACTAAAGATACTATCTTTATTATGCATAAAGTCACAAATACAAGAAAGAATACATGAGCCATATCTTTCCCAATGTAGGATTGGGAAGTGTGACACCCGGTTCCGAAAATGAACCAAGTGAACGCATATGTGTGCCCAGGACGTTTAACACACATACACAAGTGCATCACAAAAGAGTATACAGAAAATTACCACAGAACAAGATTAATTAACCAAATTTTTAAACCATATTATCCTCGAATACAAGCTCTAATGAATATTAATGACAAGTTCAACTAATGCAGCGGAAATAAACTAATTAAGCAACTAAGCAAACTAAGCATAAGGGATAATGCAGCTCCAATAACACCACAGGCAAAGCTGACGGTAGACACGGCCTAGAACTCCGCATTATCGCCATTAAACTCACAATCCTGACCTGCAACTGTTGGGGGGATCGCAAGAGTGAGTACATGTCGTACTCAGCAAGTGTGGAAAGTATGACATGTGGCTAATTCAAATGACGACAATAATAATGGTTGAGTGCTGAAAAGTACATTAAAACACTTGGAAAGCAATATATTACATGTATGTGAAGTAAACCCATCATAATCATAAGTAATATCATAATACCAGTCTGAATTCATTACCATCATCAATAATTCCAGATTTCACCATTTGCCAATAACTATATTCAATACCAGAAATTAATCCATAATGAGCCATAACCATTACCAAACCGTAACCATCCCAAAAACCATCCCAATACCAAGTTTCCTCTAATCATGTGAGGGTCCAGGTTGCTCATAACCGGGAGCTCGGCTATCATGATAGTTTTAGACACACTCTGCAGAGGTTGTACCGCTTTACCCACGTGTTTGTGATTTCATCACTTTTCGATGACTATAGAATCTCAATTATGCCGTCTCACACTTCGTTAGGTGTGTGGCGAAGAGATTACAAAATAGCCTTTACAAAGGGATTACTAGCCTATTTAGACCCCACTGAGGTTTCATCGGTGGCGATGTCTCCAACTGAGCACATCTTCAACCAAGGGCCCCTCTTGAGCCATTCGAATCACAGGGTAGTCCCACCAATCATCAACAAACCCAACCCGACTACCCCTTCCCCGAGCATCCTTAATGGTCCAAATAGCACTAGCAAAGCTCTAATTAATAAGCTACGCCGCACCCATACTTGGCCTCGTGGTGGCACTGTAAATCCTGGATGGTCGCTCCACGAACCGGTCCTTAGATCTAAAGCAAGCAAAACCACCATAATATTCAACCCATACACATACCAGGCTTGCTTAGATCACCCATTACCATATCATATTAACCAGTTCATGTTAACTGTAATCTCATCCATGCATAATTAAATTGAGTGATATAGTTGTTTTCCCATCCTAGTTGATTAAGCGAAGCAAAAGGTAAAAAGCCCTTCCTGACTCTCTACCATATATCCCAGGTGACAAGGGTGGTTAAACAAAGCTAGTAAACTTTCTATCATAGGATTCCCATCAAATTGACACAAGCATGCAGTTTTGCAAACAAAATATTTATTTCAAAACAGGATCAATATGCTTCAAGGACACTTGCCTTGCTCTTGCGGTTGATTAGGGTCGAAGCCTTCAAACTCTTGGTGCTGGAGATCCTCCGCGGCACTCTCTAGTGAAAATCCGTCTAATCCGCACAATAAACATACAAGACAAAAACACAATCAAAGAGTGCACAAATATTACTCAATATGACATGGCATGCATGATTAATGCAAATGCAAGGTAGAACTTGTTAATAGATTGCTTTTAATGATCACTAACTAGTTCTAATAGCTTTTAACAAGTTTATACAGGTTTCGATGTGATTAGATCAAATTTTAGAATCAACTCAACACAATTTAACCAGGAAAATCGGACTAGTCTGTAGAAGGCCGGACTAGTCCGCACTTCGCAGAACTAGCGAACTAGGGTTTTCTAGATCAACGTAAATTTGGAGATTAGGGGTCAGATTCACGTAAGGAAAAGAGAATATAAGGTATACCAGGTGTTTAGAACTCCAATAAATCAAGAAACTTGGAGGTAACACTGGGATCTTGATGATCTAGGGTTGATGAACTTGGAGATGAATTGGTGATGAAGAACGAAAGCTTGGTGGAGATCTTGATCCTCTTTCATTTCCTCCTCTTCTTCTTCTTGCTTGGGATCTCCTCCTCCCTTCTTGACGGTGGCTCTCCACGAACTAGGGTTTGAGTGGGGTGGGGTGGAAAAGTGGCAAATAGATGTCAAGCCAAGGGGTGGGGTTGTTTATATAGAGGTGGAGGCTAGGGTTAGATGGATTTCAAGTTTGAGATGAGTAGAGGCCGGTTTAGAGTCCCACATGGGTTCTCAATGAGTTAGGCACGACGTTCCTAGGCCCACTTAACATGAAACCCAAGAAACAAGTCGTAAAACAAAAGATCAACTCAGAGTCGCGAAATATCGGACAAGTCTGAAAAGGACCGGACTAGTCCGAAGTTGTCCAGAGAGAAAATCGGACAAGTCTGGCCAAATATCGGACAAGTCCAACTTTAGTCAGAGAGGAAAACGGACAAGTCCGCTGGGACACCAGACTAGTCCGGAAAAGTCCAGGGACTTAGCAAATTTTCAAGGATTCATGGAATATCGGACTAGTCCGCTAGGGACCGGACAAGTCCGAAAGTTTCCAGAGGCAAAATCGGACTAGTCCGCAGCAAAAACGGATAAGTCCATTTTTAGTCGGAGAGAAACCGGACTAGTCCTCAGTAAAATCGGACTAGTCCGCACTTTCCTGCATTTTAAGTGCGGTTTTGTTCCAAGTCAATTTTAAATGTTCTAAATCAATTTTAAACTCGTTCCTCTTTATGTGGGTTAATGTTAAATATGTATATGAATGTATGCAAGGCATGATGCATGAAAATGAGGGTGTTACAAACCTACCCCCCTTAAAATGAATCTCGCCCTCGAGATTCGACGCGGAAGAGAAGAGATAGGGAAATTCCTTCTTGAGATCATCCTCCAGTTCCCACGTTGCTTCTTTTTCTGTGTGGCGCTTCCATTGAACTTTACACCATCGAATCACCTTGTTCCTTGTGGTTCCCTCCTTGGTTTCCAAGATCTTAACCGGTTGCTCGGCATAAGTTAAATCTTCCTCTAGTTCCAATCCTTCCATTGGCACTTGTTCTTCCGGTACTCTCAAGCACTTCTTTAGCTGGAAAACATGAAAGACATCATGGACATCCAAAAGATGAGCTGGCATCTCCAACTTATACGCTACTTCTCCTCTTTTGTTCAAAATCTTGAATGGTCCAATATAGCGAGGTGCGAGCTTGCCTCTTATGTTAAACCTCTTATGACCTCTCATCGGTGACACCTTGAGGTAAACAAAATCTCCCACTTCAAAGGTTAATTTCCTTCTCCTATTGTCCGCATAGCCCTTTTGTCTTGTTTGGGCTGCCCTCAGGTTTTCACGAATTATTTGGACTTGCTTTTCGGCTTCTTGTAACACATCCGGACCAAATACTTGAGTTTCTCCTGCCTCATTCCAGAATTAAGGTGTTCTACACTTCCTTCCATAAAGCGCTTCATATGGTGACATCTTCAAACTTGCTTGGTAGCTATTGTTGTATGAAAATTCTGCATATGGCAAGCTTTTGTCCTAACTTTTCCCATGCTTTAAAGCACAAGCTCTAAACATGTCCTCTAAAATATGATTGGTCCTCTTGGTTTGTCCATCCGTTTGAGGGTGATATTCTGAACGAAAATTCAACCTCGTTCCCAAAGCTTCATGCAATTTCTGCCAAAACCTGGAAGTGAATTGTGAACCTCTATCCGAGACTATCTTCTTCAGAACTCCATGCAAACATACTATTCTTCCCATATACAGTTCCGCCAATTTCTCTCCATTATAGGTGGTCTTGACAGGAATAAAGTGGGATGACTTAGTTAACCGATCCACAATTACCCAAACTGAGTCGTAACCGGACTGAGTACGTGGTAAACCAACTATGAAGTCCATACCGATTTCTTCCCACTTCCATTCCAGAATCTTTAATGGTTGCAATAGTCCAGCTGGCCTTGATGTTCCGCCTTGACTCGTTGGCACACATCACACAATGCTACGTATTCAGATATGTCCTTTTTCATGCTATCCCACCAATAGCAAGTCCTCAAGTCTTTGTACATCTTTGTACAACCAGGATGAATTGAGTATGGTGAGTCATGTGCCTCTTTTAATATCGTCTCCCGAATATGCTTTACATTAGGCACAACAATCCTCTTACCAAGCCATAGAGTGCCATGTTCATCCTCATCAAATCTGAATTCTCTCCCTTCTTCGGTCCTTTCCTTGATTTCCTTGATCTCTTCATCCGTGGTTTGTGCTTCTCGAATTTCTTGCTCCAAGGTCGGATTTAACTCCATCATCTCCATCTCATTTACAAACCCGAGGTTCAACCTTTCGAACTCCTTACATAACTCGGATGGTAACTCTCGAACTGTGAGTTGATGACTTACTCCCTTTCTACTCAATGCATCGGCCACTACATTGGCTTTTCCCGGATGATAGTTGATCCCCAAATCATAATCTTTGATGAGCTCCAACCATCTTCATTGCCTCAAATTCAGATCCATTTGTGTGAAAATATACTTAAGACTATTGTGATCTGTATAAATTTCACACCTATGTCCAAGGATGTAGTGTCTCCAAATCTTCAACGCATGTACCACGGCTGCAAGCTCCAAATCATGCATTGGGTAATTCTGCTCATGTTTCTCCAATTGTCTCGATGCATAGGCGACCACTTGACCTTCTTGCATCAATACACATCCAAGTCCTTGTCTCGATACGTCGCAATAAATATCAAAACTCTTGCTCACATCCGACAGTACCAAAACTGGGGCTGTTGTCAACCTCTTTTTCAACTCCTCAAAACTATTTTGACAAGCTTGAGTCCATTGGAAAGCCTTTCCCTTCATTAGCAACTCCTTCATTGGCTTGGCGATCTTGGAGAAGTCCTTGATGAACCGACGGTAATACCAGCCATCCCAAGGAAACTCCTTATTTCCTTTACATTTTGCGGTGGTTCCCACTTCAACACGTCTCTCACTTTTTCGGGGTCAACCGATACTCCTCCTCCTGAGATTATATGACCCAAAAACGACATCTCTCTCAACCAAAACTGACACTTGTTGAACTTGGCATACAATTGATGCTTCCTTAATTTCTGTAGCATAAGCCTCAAGTGTTCCTCATGTTCCTTCTCATCCTTCGAGTAGATCATAATGTCATCAATAAACACCACAACGAACTTATCCAAGTACTATATGAAGACCTTATTCACGAGGTACATAAAGTAGGCAGACGCATTTGTCAATCCAAAAGACATCACGGTGTACTCATAAGATCCATACCGTGTTCTAAAAGTTGTTTTGGGTATGTCCGATGGTCTAATCATCATTTGAAAATATCCTGACCTCAAATCAATCTTAGAGAAGATACAAGCACCTTTCATCTGATCAAACAAGTCCTCTATGCGTGGCATGGTGTACTTGTTCTTAATTGTTACCTCGTTGAGAGCTCGGTAATCTACGCACATCCTTTGGGTTCCATCCCTCTTGTCCACAAATAGCACAAGCGCTCCCCAAGGTGAAGAGCTTGGGCGAATAAAACCTTTCTCTAGTTGCTCTTGAAGTTGCTTCTTGAGCTCTGCTAATTCCATAGGAGGCATCCTATACGGCCTCTTAGCTATAGGTGCAGTTCCAGGTATTAAATCAATAACAAACTCAATGTCTCGATTAGGTAGCATACCTGGCAACTCGTCCGGAAAAACATCCAAAAATTCACACACCACCGGAATCTCCTCAATTGCGGCACCGTCCATATGGTTCAGCTCCAATTGCTTCGGTGTGGTTTGAGATGCTTCAAATTCTACGGTGATCCATTCTTAATTGGTCAACTTCACCGTCTTCGTGGCACACTCAATAACTCCATTGAACTTCCTCAACCAGTCCATACCAAGTATAATGTCCAATCCTTAAGAATCCAAAACAATGAGGTTGGCAGAGAAGTCTACCCCCCTTATTCTAAGGCTTACTTTTGGACATACTATATTTTTCCTCATCTCTCCTCCAGGAGACTTCATATGAGAGATAGGCAAACTATACTTGGCAACATACTTCGATGCAATGAATGAATGCGATGCTCCAGAATCAAACAACATAGTCGCGGGGTTGGAGTTGGCGAGAAACATACCAATGACCACGTCATCCGCTTGTTGAGCATCCTCCGTAGAGACATGGTTCATGTTGCCACGAGCAAAATTCTGCTATCCCCGGCTTCCTTGTGGCTGTCCTCCATTGGGTCTTGGGTTTTGCCTCGGTGCATTACTTCCTTGACCAAGGCCTGACATAGGACATTGATGCGCAAAGTGTCCATCTTCTCCACAAGTATAGCACTTCTTAACTCCACCATAATTTGGACGAACTTGATTTTGCGCATTTGCACCGGGATAATTAGCACGAGGCGCATAAGGCATTGGAGGCCTAGGTGTTTGCATAACAGGGCGCTGCTGCACAAACTGAGTTGGGCGCGGTGCAAATCCAGGGCGTTGTACACGAGCAGAGGAACTGTAGTATGGCGCATTAGGTGGTGCAAAGCGAGGGCACACATTACTCCCTTGTTGCTGTCCTTGATATGGCGCCTTCCTCTTGTTGTCTTGTTCCATCTCACGGACCTTGTTCTCAACCACAATTGCTTTGTCCACAAGCTTCTGGAAATTGGCATAATCACAGTTGAACAATTGCACTTGAATCGCATTGTTCAAGCCCCTCATGAAAAAGTATTGTTTCCGGCTGTCCCGACTAACATCCTTAGGCGCGTATCTTGAGAGTTGAGTGAATTTGTTGAGATATTCACTCACGCTTGATTTTCCTTTCCTTAAGTTCTCAAATTCTTGCCACTTCAAGATCATAACACCCTCTAGCACATAATGAGAACAAAAACTCTCCTTGAATTCGACCCAAGTAATTCTCTCCTGATTCTCATGAGCATTGCAATATGAATCCCACCAATCCGCAGCTGCTCCAACTAGTTGACGAGAAGCAAATAAGACCTTCTCCCGGTCACTGCATTGGACAATAGCTAGCTTCTTCTCCACGGACTTGAGCCAATCATCGGCGTCCATAGGGTCGGCAGCTTGAGCAAAGGTTGGCGGCCTAGTCCTCATAAACTCTCCCAACCGGTTATGAGGAGGCGGGGGTGGCGGTGGAGGCATGTGGGGTTGATTGTTGATGTTACCGGCCTGCAGCTGTCCCATAGTTTGTATCATGGTCTACATGAGCTGGTTTTGCATGCCAATAGCTGCTCAATGTTGGTAGCTCCCTGAGTAGATCCTTGTCCAATGTTGTTCTGAGGCACTCCATTGTTCTCCTCCTCATCATTGCCCTCCTCTAGTTGCGAGTCCTCACCATATGAAGAAAAGCAATAGGTAAGAATTAGAAAACATCCCCAACTATATGCATCAAGGGATATGAAACTAAACAACTAACTAGCCTAGGTGGACATGGCAATGCTGAAGCATCCCAAAATCCTCTATTAAGCACACAAGCAAACAATATATAGCAAACAACACACCAAACAAAAACACATCGATTCCTGAGTGCTCCTATGTGCTCTAAAGTGTCCATTCTATCTAGGCTGCGTCCTACGGTCAACCAGTGGCTCTGATACCAATCTGTGACACCCGGTTCCGAAAATGAACCAAGTGAACGCATATGTGTGCCCAGGACGTTCAACACACATACACAAGTGCATCACAAAAGAGTATACAGAAAATTACCACAGAACAAGATTAATTAACCAAATTTTATTGCACAAACCATATTATCCTCGAATACAAGCTCTAACGAATATTAATGACAAGTTCCACTAATGCAGCGGAAATAAACTAATTAAGAAACTAAGCAAACTAAGCATAAGGGATAGCGCAGCTCCAATAACACCACAGGCAAAGCTGACGGTAGGCACGACCTAGACCTCCGCATTATCGCCATTAATCTCACAATCCTGACCTGCAACTGTTGGGGGGATTGCAAGAGTGAGTACATGTCGTACTCAGCAAGTGTGGAAAGTATGACATGTGGCTGATTCAAATGACGACAATAATAATGGTTGAGTGCTGAAAAGTACATTAAAACATTTGGAAAGCAATATATTACATGTATGTGAAGTAAACCCATCATAATCATAAGTAATATCATAATACTAGTCTGAATTCATTACCATCATCAATAATTCTAGATTTCACCATTTGCCAATAACCATATTCAATACCAGAAATTAATCCATAATGAGCCATAACCATTACCAAACCGTAACCATCCCAAGAACCATCCCAATACCAAGTTTTCTCTAATCATGTGAGGGTCCAGGTTGCTCATAACTGGGAGCACGACTATCATGATAGTTTTAGACACACCCTGCAGAGGTTGTACCGCTTTACCCACGTGTTTGTGATTTCATCACCTTTCGATGACTATAGAATCTCAATTATGCCATCTCACACTTCCTTAGGTGTGTGGCCAAGAGATCACAAAATAGCCTTTACAAAGGGATTACTAGCCTATTTAGACCCCACTGAGGTTTCACCGGTGGCGATGTATTCAACTGAGCACATCTTCAACCAAGGGCCCCCTCTTGAGCCATTCGGATCACAGGGTAGTCCCACCAATCATCAACAAACCCAATGTGACTACCCCTTCCCCGAGCATCCTTAATGGTCCAAATAGCACTAGAAAAGCTCTAATTAATCAGCTACACTGTACCCATACTTGGCCTCATGGTGGCACTGTAAATCCTGGATGGTCGCTCCACGAACCGGTCCTTAGATCTAAAGCAAGCAAAACCACCATAACATCCAACCCATCCACATAACAGGCTTGCTTAGATCACCCATTACCATATCATATTAACCAATTCATGTAAACCGTAATCTCATCCATGCATAATTAAATTGAGTGGTATAGTTGTTTTCCCATCCCAGTTGATTAAGCGAAGCAAAAGGTAAAAAGCCCTTCCCGACTCTCTACCATATATCTCAGGTGACAAGGGTGGTTAAACAAAGCTAGTAAACTTCCTATCATAGGATTCCCATCAAATTGACACAAGCATGCAGTTTTGCAAACAAAATATTTATTTTAAAACAGGATCAATATGCTTCAAGGACACTTGCCATGCTCTTGCGGTTGATTAGGGTCAAAGCCTTCAAACTCTTGGTGCTGGAGATCCTCCGCGGCACTCTCTAGCGCAAATCCATCTAATCCGCACAATAAACATACAAGACAAGAAACACAATCAAAGAGTGCACAAATATTACTCAATATGACATGGCATGCATGATTAATGCAAATGCAAGATAGAACTCATTAATAGATTGCTTTTAATGATAACTAACTACTTCTAATAGCTTTTAACAAGTTTATACAGGTTTGGATGTGATTAGATCAAATTTTAGAATCAATTCAACACAATTTAACCAGGAAAATCGGACTAGTCTGCAGAAGGCCGGACTAGTCCGCACTTCGCAGAACTAGCGAACTAGGGTTTTCTAGATCGACGTAAATTTGGAGATTAGGGGTCAGATTCACGTAAGGAAAAGAGAATAGAAGGTATACCAGGTGTTTAGAACTCCAATGAATCAAGAAACTTGGAGGTAACACTTGGATCTTGATGATCTAGGGTTGATGAACTTGGAGATGGATTGGTGATGAAGAACGAAAGCTTGGTGGACATCTTGATCCTCTTTTGTTTCCTCCTCTTCTTCTTCTTTCTTGGGATCTCCTCCTCCCTCCTTGACGGTGGCTCTCCACGAACTAGGGTTTGGGTGGGGTGGAAAAGTGGCAAATAGATGTCAAGCCAAGGGGTGGGGTTGTTTATATAGAGGTGGAGGCTAGGGTTAGATGGATTTCAAGTTTGAGATGAGTAGAGGCCGGTTTGGAGTCCCACATGGGCTCTAAAGAGTTAGGCACGACGTTCCTAGGCCCACTTAACATGAAACCCAAGAAACAAGTCGTAAAACAAAAGATCAACCCGGAGTCGCGAAATATCGGACAAGTCCGAAAAGGACCGAACTAGTCTGAAGTTGTCCAAAGAGAAAATCGGACAAGTCTGGCCAAAGATCGGACAAGTCTGACTTTAGTCAGAGAGGAAAACGGACAAGTCCGCTGGGACACCGGACTAGTCCGGAAAAGTCCAGGGACTTAGCAAATTTTCAAGGATTCATGGAATATCGGACTAGTCCACTAGGGACTGGACAATTCTAAAAGTTTCCAGAGGCAAAATCGGACTAGTCCGCAGCAAAAACGGACAAGTCTGTTTTTAGTCAGAGAGAAATTGGACTAGTCCTCAGTAAAATCAGACTAGTCCACACTTTCCTGCATTTTAAGTGCGGTTTTGTTCCAAATCAATTTTAAATGTTCCAAATATATTTTAAACTCGTTCCTCTTTATGTGGGTTAATGTTAAACATGTATATGAATGTATGCAAGGCATGATGCATGAAAATGAGGGTGTTACAGGAAGAGAGAGACTCCTTACTCCTTTCCCAATTTGGACTTGGGACTAGAGACTCTCCTCTCTACAACCTAACTCCTCTAAGACTATGGATGATAGTGTATACAATAGAGATGAAGCTCAAGTGGTGTGTGTTGAAGTGAGGGGTAGGGGGTCCTATTTATACTAGTGTTGAGGTTGGTTCCTGCCACCAAAAGCGCGTGAATCAGTCACCATTGACTCCTTCAAGCCAGGAGGAGCCAACACGCGTTGTTTGACCGCGTTTGGCGCCAGGAAGGGGTCGGCCGAACCCCTGGTTCGGCCGACCTGGTCAGCACTCGAAATGCGGAGTGCTTCCTACAGGTGGCTGCCAGGTGGGCCCCCTTGATGTATCTGGGTGATACACCATTGGATCTCCTCAGATACTTCTATTTGTGGGCCATTTGATCCATGGGATGCCACATGTCGTCGTCTGATTGGCTGGGATGATATTTTATGGGATTGGTCCCTCTACATTTCCTCATTTCCTGCATAAAATGATGCATACACATATTTCTCCAAGTCCAAGTGGGATTGGGTTAGATAGAAAGGTTATGTGTGCAATAAATGACAAATCCTTCACATAATTGAGTTAAATTGACGGATGAAATTGGTATATAATAGCCGTCAACAAACTCCCCCAAGCTTATCCTTTGCTCGTCCCGAGCAAAATCAAGACTTTAGGTTGATGATCAGGAGTTGCTACAATGTCTTATGTTCAAAAGTATCTAATGCACAACAAGATACTCTACCTAGTATTGCAGAAATTGGTTATGATACTCTACCTTTCTTAAGTTATCATGGGGCTTATGCTTTTTCATATTCATGAGTAGTTGAAAGGTAGAATAGCAAATGGAGCAAACATAGCCTAGAAATCAAGTTCCACTTAAATCCCGAAGAATTCAATTTAGATATTATGTACCTCAATTTGATTCTCTCAATCACTCCTTTGTGGATAGTGGAAATTTTTTCTTCACCAAAGCATTGTGCCTCTACTATTCCTACTCATTGAATATGACTTGTATGTGGAGCTTGGTAAGGAAAGTAAGTAGGCATATTTGCATCACATATATTACTAAGTCAAAAGAGTAAGCCTTAGGAGAATTCAAATCAAAACTTTTTGATTCAAGACTAGCGCATGTGTGATGGAGTGGAAGTGGATGTTGATACTTGAGATAACTCCTTTTTGGTATAATCTCTCTTTCTTTTGCAGGGATGAAACATGACTACTTTTCTCTTTTTTTTCTCATGCTTATGATGTAAGCATGCCCCTTTTTTTCCATTATCTTTTAGTAGCCATGTCTTCTACTCCCTTTCTTCGCAATGAATTTTGAAGAGAGTGCTAAACATGAATAACATGGAGTTTCTCTTTTTGTTGTGGTATGGTGGATATGATGGAAGTTTTGCTTACTTCTAGTATAGAAGTATGGCATGTGCAAGTGAAGTCTTGAATTCAAAAAGAGTTGAATGATTTCTCACATAGGTCTATACTAGTTTGACTAGGCTCAATGTGAAAGCAAATAGCATATGCATAAGGTTTTGTCTATTTATGAACATCATATGGCTTTGGTAGGTATTTCCAATCAATTGAGGGAAACTTAAATCTTTTTAGAATTTCTCCGGAAATCTAAGTTTTACTTTCAAACTAGGACTAGCAGCCCTATTACTAATTCTAATCTTGCAACAACCTAGAATTAGATTAAGCTTTTGCTACCCACAACTTCCAAATTAAGGTAAAAGTATTTCAAACCAATGAAAGCAATATTCGGAGAGTAGCAAGTTGTAAACTAGAGACTTAGGAAAATAAAACAGAGCAACTATTCATCATTTGATCTATGTGAATTCTAAATCATTCGTACCGCACATCTTTATTTGATGAAAGCAAATCTAACCTATTTTTTTATTTTTTTTATTTGCAAGGTGGATGATGAATGGATGGAAAATAACTATGCAAGGAATGTGATACATGTTACCTCAAGTGGGGGTCCTCCCCCAAGCTTGTTCTTCAACTACCTCCGTGATAAGGGTTGAACTCTTGATTACGGAAGTACGCTGCAAGATCGGCTTGTTGCAGTTGTAGCGCCGTGTTGAAGTTGGTGAATTGAGCATCCATGTGTTGTTGCCAATCCTTGGTACCTTGGACATGCTCCTAGAGTGTGTTGTAGATGTCACCCGTTCTCACTTGAAGTTCTCCCATACGTCTAGTAAGGTCTGTCATTCCTTGGCTATAGTCATGATGAATTCTAGCCGAAAAGGAACGACGTCCTCTCATGGACGTTGGGGGCAAGCTGCTAGAGCTATAAGTGGATAAGGGTGGATCCCTTTGCCATTCTTGCCAAGATGATCCCCCAATCTCATACGTCGAAGGTTGAGTCCATCCGGGCTCATAACCCATTGGGTTCTCTTCCTCTTGGTATTCATGGACCAGAGAGATTATCGATAGCATGCCTGTGGCTGCAGCCCTCACACGATTCCTTGTTATCCTGCCAGAGACATTACATCTTCTTGCTTCCTCAAGGGGAAGAAGATTAATGGTTAGCCTTCGACATTTGTACAAATGAAAATCCGGGTTAGGTAACCGAATTTCATTGACAAAGCCAGGATAGAAAATATCAAGCAGCCATCATGATCATGCTTAGGGGTATGTCCTTGCACTAAATAGTCTTCATAAATTCATTCTCTTTCAGGTTCAATATATTCAAATGAAGAGTATTTAAGTGCTCCTACCCTATCAGCAATATGAGTAATCAATAAAGTGCATTCAATTGGCCCTGATTTTGAAATGTAATCTAACAGTTGTGTCATCATGGCTTTGACGGAGCAACTTTTATCTTTTTAGTCATGGCAAACAAAATTTTCAATTCATCATCTTGCACAACCCTAACATCTCCCCTAGGGAACATAGTCATAGCCACCCATCTATGCATGAAGCGTAAGGTAGGGTTTTGGATGTGGCTATTCCTTGGAGCCCTACATGTGACCTCACTAGTTAGCTCATGCCAAAAACTTTGTTTGTTAAACTTAGGCAAATTGTCTAAATCTAGCAAACACCGTTTATGGAAGCCTAGGATGCTACCTAATTCTTTCCATAGGATGTTGTATTCTTTTTGAAATAATCTAAAAGTAATACCATCAAATCATATTCTTAGCGTGCAAAGGAACTAGATAGTGAGAAGACATGAATCTTTCTCTTCTATGTGAGCAAAGTCATCAAATCCAATTGCATGCCAAATGGAAAGAAATTCAGAGTCCATACCTATTTTGGATATCAAATGTGGATCGTAAGCCTTGGTGTGGCGGAACTCACGATCTTGGAGAAGCCTACGTGCTTGATCTTCAACTTCGCTTCGTATGTCGAGGTCGTTGTCATGAAGAAGGGTGTGTGGGTTGCTTCTCTCTTCCATGGGAGTGTCCTCACACACACTTCTTCTCCTTGGGATTGTACCCATGGAAAAGAGGCGTGCACTAGAACCTTCACCATGGCTTGAGCTTGCAGCCCCCTTCCTCTTTCCGAACAACCTCTTCATGTCTTTTTGAGTTCAACAAGCAAGAACAAAACAAGGTGAGAAAAATCCGAATAGAAGCGATGATTGGAAAACAAAACTCTCAACAAATTTTCTCCTCTTGAAAGCTTGAGTGTAAAATGCAAGTGCAAACAAAAGAAAATATTTCTGGGGGTGGATTTGAGCAAGAGAGTTGCAATGAAGAGCAAGAAAAACAAGGTGAGCTAGAGAGTGACTTGGGGAGGTGTAAAATGATGTGGTGTGTGAAGAGAGGTGCCCCTCACGGCCACAATTTATAGGGTGCACCCTCCAATGGTCACTTGGGATTCAAAATATAGCCGTTGGAGGAAGGGGAGCCAATTTGGCTCCACTCCCTGTCCGGTCGACCAGGGGGTTCGACCGACCTGACAGGTGGCCCCCCTGGTTCCCCTTTTCTACAAGTGGCTACCCAACGGCTATAAAGTTAGCACGTTGGTGAAATGCCACATGTGCAGCTCAGAAAAATTGTTTTAAAATAAAAACCTTTTTTCAAATCCAAAAAATTTCTTTTGATAAGAAAGATAGAAAAATGATAGTTGAGAATATAAGATTCACAACTTGCTAGGGAAAATCAAATATGCAATGGGAAAAATCCAAATGGGGTGGAAAAAAGAAAGAAAGAAGAATAAAGTGGGATAACTACCAATTTAACCTATTGGTGTAGGTCTCACCATCGTCTGATGAGATAGACATTCCTCCGTCTTCATTTTGCATCGGAGCCTGGAGGGATGGGCTCGGATGGCTTGTCTTGCTTCTTCCGTCATTCCTTCTTTGGCGGCTTGGTGGACTTGGGCCTTCGGGAAGGTCCAGACGATTTCGTCTCCTTTGGATATCAGCATGGTTTAAACGACAGATTCTCCTTGTAGATTAATCTTCTCATGAATGCAATGAGTGAGTCCACCTTTGGAGGTGTGACTTCGACCTCTCTGATGTATTTATCATTCGGCCCATACTTGATTCGAATCATGGAGCATTGCTCTAATCTTGGCCGAAAGTTAAACTTTTCCTCCTTGCCATTGATATGAAAGTGGATTTCTCCAGCTCCCACATCTATGCGAGCTTTTGCAGAGCTAAGGAATGGGCGCCCAAGAACGAGTGGTGTATCTTTCTCAGTGTCCATCTCTAGCACCACAAAATCCACGGGTATGAAGCAGTTCCGGATCTTCACCGGGACGTCTTTAGCAATATCCGCTCGATAACGGACTGAAGAGTCAGCCAGTTGTAGCTGCATTGGTGTTGGAGTCAGCTCTGTGAAGTTCAGCTGGTCGAACACAACCTTGGGCATCACACTAACACTTGCTCCTAGATCACAAAGTGCCTTGTAAAAGTGGTGAGCCCCAATTGAGCATGAAATGGTAGGACACCCAGGGTCCTTCTGCTAGTTGCTCTCGTATGGAAATCACGTTGACATTTTCCGTCGGGGGTTATGGCTGGCCTGGCATCCTGCTATTCTCCATCGGAGGAATAGCAGCCGCCAGTTGAGCCAACTGAGTCTCAAGCATCTTGTTGAAGCTCAGTTGATTCTTGAAGGCTAAGGATAGTCCTTCCATCTTTGCATTGATATTCTCTAGGGTCTTGTCATTAGATGACAGCTTCTTGGATAGGGCATCGTTGCTCTTGAGCTGGCTAATGGAAATTTCTCTCAAGTTGGGCTGATTTCCAGGGTTGCATTGTTGTTGTACCCTCCTCGAAAGAATGGGCGTTGTTGACCCCACCCTTGACCTCCTGGACGATAACCATTGTTGTTGTTGAAATTTCCATTGTGGGCGAGGTATAGGGCATCCTCACGAGTTTTTGGGCAATCATTGCCCATATGACCCGTCTTGCCACAGACTTCACACGTGATGTGAGAATCTAGGGCATAGGCATTGCCAGGCACTTCACCACTGGCTTGTACATCTATTTTCTTCATTAGGAGGTCCAATTTTGCAGCAATCATGTCCACCTCATTCATGGTGTGCGTGCCTCGCTGTCGGGTATGGAGATGCTCATCGTTCCATTCCATGTTGGACACCATCTTCTCAAAAAGATATTTATCTTTTGGCACCGTCAATGAGAAAAAGGCTCCTCCAGCAGCATCGTCCAAATGTTCATGAGCTGATGGGATCATCCCGTTACAAAAATTCTGAATAAGGAGCCAGTCATCCATCCCATGGTGGGGACAGGCTAGGATGTACTCCTGAAGCCTTTCCCATGCCTCAGGAATGGCATCCTTGAGCTCTTGCTGAAAGCTGGAAATCCTTCCACGTAGGGCATTGGTTTTGCCCACGGGGAGAATTTGGCGTGGAATGTCGTAGAACACTTCTCCCAAGTGTCTACAACACTTCGGTTCGCGTATGACCACTGTTTCGCTCTCCCAAGGAGAGAGAACGGGATCAGTCTGAGACGGACCGCATCTGGAGACACATCCTTGATCTTAAAAGTGCTACAAATCTCGAGGAATTGTTGCAGGTGAGCACTTCCATCCTCGTTAGCCTCCCACAGAGTGGGTTGGCTTGCACCATAGTGATAAAGCCAGTTTTGATCTCGAAGTTCACATCTCCCGTGTTAACAGTGGGCCCAATAGGCACATTGTTAGCAGAGGGAGCTGAGAACTCACGAAGGGTCATCTGAGCCATTGGCGTTTGGATTGTTGGTGAAAAAATGTTGGCTTGCTTTGCCGCTTGAATCTTTTGAGGAGTAACGACACGGGGTCGGTCTCTCAGAAGAGATTCGGGATCTTCAACAAAGTTTTATGGCAGGCGGAAACCAGACATACACTACCCTGTTTTCACATTTAAAATAAATGCGAAAACAAAGAATGGTTATCCTACTAAAATCCTACCTAGGGTTCTATTCTATTCACTCAGTCATGTTATATATCTATTTGCCTTCCCCGGCAACGGTGCCAGAAATGCTTGTTGACAGCTCCTAAGATATACTAACAAATCATCCTCGGCAATGGCGCCAGAAATGCTTGTTGGTATTTATTATGCACCATTAACTAAACATCTCCAACTGATGTGTCAGAAATGCTTGTTAATGGTTCTATTGGATCACAGAGTGAATTCTGCAAGCGCACGAAGATATCATTGTAGCATTTCCCCTTAAGAGTATTCCCAAGGGTGTCATTTATTTGATCCCAAAGGAAGGCAGGGAAGAGATATAACAATCATCGAGTGGAAAGGGTAGAAAGGTCTAGGTAAGAATCTAGTATGGATGGATAAAATAATAGTGGAGGTAGTGTGACACACACAAAAGCTTTCAAGTCTAAGGGGGGTAAGAGGATCCTAGAGGTTAGTTAAGGTTGAGAGTTATGGAGGTACACCTACTATGCTCTATTGTACATATACATAGTCTAAACTAATTATTCATAAGCTAGATCAATAGTGAATACTTATGCTATGTGGTTCAACACATAGGGCACGGGCTTACCCCTAGCAATACTAGGGCGACTCTCGCCAAGAGCATGTGGCATAGCCGAACATGGAGGATTACAAAGGACAAATAGGGATGTCACCACCTACTGCCTACCTCTTCAATCTGTGGGTCTACGAGACATCCAATGCTACTTAGCTATCCTAGCACCATGCTAGCATATTAAGTAATTATCTTAAGAGCCTAGGCACAATCCATCCTAAGGCAATGAATTGAATCATCATTGAACCAATGTTGATACACAACATAATTATCCATACTAACCTAGTTATGTTATAATTAACTAGACTATAGTGGGGGTCTATAGGTTCTATGATAATGAGATATGTTCATGATGAAATAGTCATAGAAGCTATACCTTCCACATACATGGACTCCACAATCAAACAAGAAACGCTTTTCCCAAGTATATGTATAAGTAGAGACTAAAGATACTATCTTTATTATGCATAAAGTCACAAATACAAGAAAGAATACATGAGCCATACCTTTCCCAATATAGGATTGGTAAGAGATAGACTCCTTACTCCTTTCCCAATTTGGACTTGGGACTAGAGACTCTCCTCTCTACAACCTAACTCCTCTAGGACTATGGATGATAGTGTATACAATAGAGATGAAGCTCAAGTGGTGTGTGTTGAAGTGAGGGGTAGGGGGTCCTATTTATACTAGTGTCGAGGTCGGTTCCTGCCACCAAAAGTGCGCGAATCAGTCACCATTGACTCCTTCAAGCCAGGAGGAGCCAACACGCGTCGTTTGACTGCATTTGGCGCCAGTAAGGGGTCGGCCGAACCCCTGGTTTGGCCGACCTGGTCATCACTCCAAACGCGGAGTGCTTCCTCCAGGTGGCTGCCAGGTGGGCCCCCTTGATGTATCTGGGTGATACACCGTTGGATCTCCTCAGATACTTCTGTTTGTGGGCCATTTGACCCATGGGTTGCCATGTGTCATCGCCTGATTGGTTGGGATGATATTTTTATGGGATTGGTCCCTCTACATTTCCTCATTTCCTGCATAAAATGCTGCATACACATATTTCTCCAAGTCCAAGTGGGATTGGGTTAGATAGAAATGTGATGTGTGCAAGAAATGACAAATCCTTCACATAATTGAGTTAAATTGACAGATGAAATTGGTATATAACAGCCGTCAACACAGGTGAAGGTGATAAATATGATAGTCAACAAGGCGAAAAAGATCACTTGTCCAAATTAGTCTTCTCTACAGAAGCTGAATTTGATAATGTCCGAAACATGCTATCTAAAGCTGAAATAGAACATTGTTCTAAGTTGATTTAAGAGGATACAAATATATACAATATATATCATACATTTTATCCAACATTGACATCTTCTCGCATATAGGGTTTCAAATCCTTTTTAATGCTTCTCTCTACACGCTTGATGTTTTCTGGTTTGGTGAAAAGGTACATCTCTTCATACTGACTATATTCCTCTTCATTATCTCTCACATTCTCAACCCCAACAATATTTTGCTTTCCAGAAACAACTACATGCATCTTCTCAGTTTCTGGATCTTGTACATAAAAAACTTGTGCAACACTATCGGCGAGAACCCAAAGGTCATCTTTATAACCCACTTTATTCAAGTCTACCAGTGTTAGTCCGTAATTGTCCACTTTCACAACATCAGGATGTTTGACCCATTGGCACTTAAATATGGGCATTACCATTCTTTCGCCATAATCGAGTTCCCATATTTCCTCTATGAACCTGAAGTATGTGGTCCTCTGCCCTTGTGAATCATAAGCCTCAATACGAACACCACTATTTTGTGCAACACTCTTACCGTCTTTTTCTTTAGTGTAAAATGTGTAGCCATTGATGTCATATGCTTTCCATGATGTCACCAAAGCAGATGGACCAGAAGCTAACTTCTTCATTGTTGCCTCTTCTATAGAGTTTCCATATGGCATATTTTTGTCCATTAACCATTCAGTGAAACATCTTCTGTCCTCTTTCATGATCTAGTCCTCTGTGCGGTCTTGGTTTTTTTCGCGAAGCTCAATTTGTTGTTCCTCGATGTACGACTTAGCTATTGCGAGTTGTTGTAGTACACCAAAATGTGCACGGTGTACATTCTTGTAATCTTGAATGGTAAAAGTTTTCTTACCCACTTTGCCTCTCCCACGCAGTCTACCCTCATGTACTGGTATAGGCACAACTATCGGTTTTCCATCTTTGATGTAATCAGCGCAACTTTCAATTACTTCTTCAGTGGTGTATCCTTCCATAATTGAACCCTCTGGGTGAGCATAGTTCCGCACATAACCTTTTAATACTCCTAAATATCTCTATAAAAGTTGTCATCACACGTTTGTGTTACTTCTTCAATGCAGTATCACAAAAGGTGATAGCACGTGAAGATTTAAACTATCTGAAAACATACATCATCGAGACTATGTGCAAGCTTGAGATGTGTTTCCTACCATACTTTTTTGATATGCAAGTACACCTAATCATACATCTTATGTAGCTGGCTGGGAGAAGGTAATGCTTCCCATTCGCCTTTTCTACTGGATGAAACTCTGGTCTCAAATCAAGATTTACTAGGTCCATACATGAATTTAATCCGTCCTTTGTTTTCCTCGACATGCCTAGCAAAGTCCCAATGATGCTGTCAAATACATTCTTTGTAATGTGCAGCAAATCAATACTATGGCAAAATTACAAATTCTTCCAATATAGAAGATACTTGAGAAAAATTGATTGTTTCTTGAAAGTGATGTCAGTTGTATCACCCGAAGATGTAATTTTCTTTCTCTTTATTCCTTCACATTTTTTGCCCTTACCGAAAGCAATATGAATGTTCTTGACCATTTCGAACACAAGTTTTCCACTGTATGGTTTTGGTGCAGTATCTTTTTTGATTTTGTTATCAAAATGTTCTTTCATCTTCCTATACTTGTGTGTCTCATATACGCCGTCTTTCTGGATGAAGTGAGGTATAGAAATCCAGTTCTATCCACACATCTTACACAACCTTTCTTCCCTTTCATTTGTCCCAATAATGTAAACAGTCCGGGGTAATCATGCAGGGTAACGAATATCATCGCTCTTAGCGCGAAATACTCCCGCTTGTATTCATCCCATGTACGTACCCCTTCATTCCACAATTTCGCCATATCTTCCATTAAAGGTTCCAAGAACACATCAATTTTGACGCCGGGTTGTTCCAGACCTTGGATAAGAACATATAACAAGATATATTTCCTTTTGTGACACAACCACGTCGGTAGGTTGTACATCGTTAAGACCACGGGCCATGTGTTGTGTATTCTCCATTTTTCACCAAATGGATTCATTCCGTCTGTACCCAAGGAAAACCTTACATTTCTGATTTCTTTTGCAAATTTTGGATACTGAATATCAAAATTTTTCCACTGCGTTGCATCACCAGGGTGTCGAATATGTTTTTCATTCTTATTGCGCTGCTAAGAATGCCAACACATAAGTTCAACTTCCCTAGGGTTTGAGAATAAACGCTTCAAGCGATCAATCACCAGAAGGTACCACATCACCAAGGCAGAAATTTTTTCTCTTATCGGACCATCCGTGTGTGGCTTTCAACTTTAGTAGTTCTAGGACTGCACGCAATGTAGTAAACTCTTTATCCATTCGATTCATCATATAAAAGCTCCGTCACCGCATTCTGCAATGTCTCCATTTTACTTAAACCTTTACTTGCTCCCATCAAAGTCAATACATATGGTTCAATGTGACACAACATCTCCTCACAATCGAACTCATCACTATCATCACCATCTTGATTGTCACTACCATCATTGATATGGACATTATCATCATCTGAACTTCTCTCATCATATTTATCCACTTCATGTGTATCGAACTTACCATGCTCTATCCATATTGTGTAGTTTTTTTTGAAACTTCTTTTCACCAAATGAGATTGGATTACTATAGTATCTATCCAAGCAATCTTATTTTCGCAATTGATACATGGACATAATATGTCATCTATCTTTTGCAACTTCGCATGTCTCGTGGATGCTTCAATAAAATTTGCAATATTATGAATGTACATAGGATTGGGTCTTGGCATGTTATACATCCACGCTCGACGGTCCATGCTTCAATAACAATTTTTTTTGTAAGATTTACAAAATTTGGCCACATATATGACCTAAAGGTCTTCTATAAAATGAATTTACAGAGATATAACAAGCATGTATCATATGAGTGTATATTGGTATCATGTATTTCTGTTCATAAGGGATCCAAGAAAATTTGTTTCATAATTTTCTATGCTTCCTAGAGGCCATAATGGATTTTTTAAGTTAGACTTATTCCATGAAACATTTCATCGAACACGTGATGTGCTTGTATTCATCTTCAACCTTTAATCGTTCAAATCTACTTCTTGTTCTGTAAAATTCACGGGTGAGATCAAGGGGAGATTAAACTACATCTTTCAACATTTAATAATTCAAATATACTACAAATCTCAAGCAATGGGGGGGGGGGGCTGGACGCATATGCAAACACAACAAAACGAAACTGTGAAAAAAGAACAACTTAAAAACATGATAGTGAAGAAGAAGAAGTCTCTTCTAACCTTTTCTCTCTTCGAAGGTTGATCAACTAATGAATACAGTATCGGCCGGCGCAGAACGAAAAATTTTTGCAGCCTAGTGGCGTCGATGGAAAATCTCCAGGGTTAGGTTTTCTGTGGTGCCTGAGGGGTCTTTATATAGGCGTCTGTTTTCACACGTGGTTTTTTACAGCTTCTCAGGTGGTTGGCACTTAATAACCGCCTGAGAAAAAGATTATCTCAGGCAGTTATTACTTACCAACCGCCTGAGATAATTGCTCGAGCCTGTTCTTCAATTTTCTTTTCCCTTGCTTCTTTTTTATTTAGATTCCAATATAAATACTCAAACATGTATAGATTCTGCAAATTGAGTCCAAATTCGATGATTCTTTCTTCTATATTTTTCAAAAATTAACATCTACCACCTGGACGAAATATTTAAAACTTGTATAGCTGACATTGTAATGTTTTGGTAAATATCAAATTAATTTATACTCATATATTATTCACATTTGTATATCTCCTAAATAAAGGATCCTTCACTGAAATTAGTTTGTATAAACATATTTGTATAATTTATACATGTATGAGTTTTGTAATTTTTTTAAAGCATTCCAACATGTCAAAATTCAAATTATCCATCATTCTAACTAAATGCTCATATACATATGAGGCATTCTTCAAATTTTGAACACACATTGATTCCAAAAAATTTCAAAAAATCTGAAAAAATTCATAGAGGTTGGTATGATGACTAAAATGTCCATTGAAAAAATAAATGAAAAAATCATTATATTCATCAAGATAGAAAAATGACAAATAGCAATTGTTATATGTTTTTTATGTTCTAACCAATTTCAAGGGCTTTATGAAGTGAAATTTAATGGTAACCTTTAATAATCAATCATATTACAAGAAAGTGGAATTTGGGCTTTTGAAAGGCCCCACATTTAATCAAGAATATTAATTAAGAAGAAGTAAAGATCTTCTCAGGCGGTTGGTACTGAATAACCGCCTGAGAAAAATGTTATCTCAGACGGGTATTACTTACCAACTGCGTGAGATAATTGCCCGAGCCTGTTCTTCAGTTTTCTTTTCTCTTGCTTCTTTTTTATTTAGATTCTAATATGAATACTCAAACATGTATAGATTCTGCAAATTGAGTCCAAATTCGATGATTCTTTCTTCTATATTTTTCAAAAATTAACATCTATCACCTAGACCAAATATTTTAAAACTTGTATAGCTGACATAGTAATGTTTTGGTAAATATAAAATTAATTTATACTCACATATTATTCACATTTGTATATCTCCTAAAAAAGGGATCCTTCACTGAAATTGGTTTGTATGAACATATTTGTATTATTTATACATGTATGAATTTTGTTAATTTTTTTAAAGCATTCCAACATGTCAAAATTCAAATTATCCATCATTCTAACTAAATGCTCGTATACATATGAGACATTCATCAATTTTTAAACACACATTGATTCAAAAAAATTTTAAAAAATCTGAAAAAATTTATAGAGGTTGGTATGATGACTAAAAATGTCCATTGAAAAAATAAATGAAAAAATCATTATATTCATCAAGATAGAAAAATGACAAATAGAAATCGTTATATGTTTTATATGTTCTGACCAATTTCAAAGGCTTTATGAAGTGAAATTTAATGGTATACTTTAATAATCAATAATAGTACAAGAAAGTGGAATTTGGGATTTTGAAGGGCACCACATTTAGTCTATTAATTAGGGAGAAGTAAATATCTTCTCAGGCGGTTGGTACTGAATAAATGCCTGAGAAAAACAATATTAATAAATGAAAATAATATTAATTAAGCTTACGTAAAGATCTTGTCAGGCGGTTGGTACTAAATAACCGCCTGAGAAAAAGATTATCTCAGGCGGTTATTACTTACCCACCGCCTGAGATAATTGCATCTTCTCAGGCGGTTGGTAATTACCACCCGCCTGAGATAACCATCTTCTCAGGCGGTTGGTACTTAAAATCCGCCTGAGAAGATAGGCGTCTATATATACCCCTCGGCTGCGTTGGAAAAACCTAACTCGGGCGAAATCACTTAGACGCCGTCAGGCTGCCAAAATTTAGTTTGCCGCCAAGTCTTCCCCGCTCTCGTCGCTGAGCTTCGCCGTCGTCGTCGAGCTAGCCGTCGTCACCGAGCTTCGCTGTCGCTGCCGAGCGAAGCCGTTGCCATCGCCGCTGAGCTTCACAGTAAACCCTAAACCCTTCGACCTTCCGTCCTCCGTCCCTGTGCCGCCTCCCTCCTTTGTTAGGGTTCCTTGGTTAGGGTTCGGTAAATAAAGTTCTAAAACTAAATATTTCCTGCATCCCAAATGTTTGACGTTTTTTAGAACTAATTTTAGGCATGTGTTGCGACAGGCAGTGACCATGGGGTGTTACATTGGTTGACCTGCTCCACTTTTTCAATTCCTTTAAACAGTTTCTTGAACTTGTTAGATATTTTAACTGCAATACTGCCAGTTTTGGTGCTTGAAGACCGTGCCATGAAATTAGTTTCCTTGGCTCTAGAGAGCAAAGTTGGGAAAGTGTTATGTGGATGCTATGTTTTGGGAGAAGATATTGTCGACCCTGCTTGGATATAGGAGAACCAATAAGTCGCTTTTTATAATCTAGTCACGACACCAAATGAGCTAGCTGGAGCCTGGAGAGGGTAGTTGGGTCACATTGTTTAAGCCGGCTACAGTTAGGCCGTGCCACTAAATATGAGGAACATTACACAAATTATTGATTTCAGTTGTTTTTCGAACCTGCATGTAAAACTGGATATTTTCTGCTGATAGCAGTAATTTGACATGTTATATAGTTTTGGCATGATTGAATTATGAAATGATCATAGGCGCCGGATTAACAGATTGGTTTGTCCAAACCAAATTGTGTATCAAGTAGTGGGAGTAGCTGATTAATTAGTTGAATACAGTTAGTTCTTCATTACTAGTTTGATCATACTTGATGAGTTAATATTAACTTGTGAGCCTTTCCATCACTTTTTTTAAGAAAGGATGTCAATAATCTCATCATACTCCATACTCTTTCCACAAGATTAAAGGAATCCGGTTGCTCGATCCAGAGGTTCTCAAATCTAAACAATTAAGCCTTTGTGATATTTGAGTCAATTTGGATATGGTATATTATCTTAAACAGATCTGGCCAGTGGAAACATAATAGTTTCAGGGTACAAAGTAAGCCAATCTGGACTGCTAACACATCAATCGAGCTGCTCTAAGAGGGGCTCCTCCTGCATGTTACTTCAAGCAAAATTCTAACCTTTGAGAGTAACTTCCACTAAGCCAAGCATACTATTATATCATTCATTATGAATTTGTTCTCCCCAAGTTAATAGAGTATTCCATCCAACTAGAATTCCACCAGAAGCCCCAAATGAACTTGTGTAAAGCCCTAAGTGCATATGGGATAAAATCTGAAAGAAGATGAACTTGTGTAATGAGATGCGATTTGGATTGTAGTCCCTCTCGGTCAATTAAGGAATGTGTCTTGTTCTTTTTATCCTAAGCACCATCCATTCTAACCACATGTTGGATGTAATGGTATAGCAAGTCGAATATCTCAACTTGTACTCGTGTTTTGGCCATGACTTCATAAATTGTTTGACACACACAAGTGGTTGATGGTTTTGCAAGACACTTCATGTAGAGTCAATATGTCATTCATTATATTTTTTATTTTATTATTTCTAGCATGGAAAGCCCTAAGAAGACTAGTGCTGATAGTAACAGTAAAGAAGACAACATGAAGTTTACTGACTCCAGCAGTTCAGGCTCCTTTCACAGTACATCGGATGCTTTTCCTAATATAAAAATTAAAAAGACTTCAGAGAATCTCGACCTGGAATATGATCCTGCCGACGAGGTATGGATCACAAATCTTAACTTCAGGAGTTCAAGTTAATGTTGGTTGTCAAGTATACGAAGTCTTAAATTCTTTTCTACCTAGATTAATCGCGAAGACAACGAGGTGACTTCGGCTCCTAAAACCGCAGAAGGTTCTCCAATGGATGAATCCTCAGGTTCACTCAAGCGGAAACAAGGGCAACGAGGTCCCAATAAGGGTCCATTGGATCGCATCATGTAGATAACAAGGGTCGGTCTAGGTGGGCTTCCCTAAGAACCACTAGATTCAGTTACCAAGTACCGAAATGCATGCGGTTTTCTTGTTAGAGAGCTCGTGCCGATAACAACCGGGAATTGGAGAAAAATACCTGAGGAGACCAAGAATGAGTTGTGGGAAAGGATAAAGAAACAATTCAAGTTCTCGAAAGGCATGGAAGAAGCTGTAAAGAAAGCAACATTGGTCTCTTGCAGCAAGAAGTTTCATGGCTGGAAGAGTGAAATGAATGCTTATGTTAATGCCGATAAGGTCCCTAGCCTAAGGAAGATGGGAAAAATCACAAAAGCTCAGTGGCAAGAGTTTGTTCATCGAAAGACCACACCTGATGCTAAAGCTCTAAGTGCAACTAGGTCAGAGCTTGCCAAAACGAACAAATACCATCATCGCTTGGGGTCTGCCGGATATGCCCCCAAAGTCTAGAAATGGAATAAGATATTAGACAAAATTACCAGTAAGGGCAATCCTCACTCGTTAGAAGGTTGCGATGAGAGAACTCAGCGGTGGGTCTTTCCTCAGTCAGGTTTGACCAACGAGGGCAAACTTGAAAAGCCCGACTCTGTGAATAAAGTAGAGGAAAAAAATGAAAGAAGTAATTGAAAAGCAACAGAAGGGTCTCTTCAAGCCGAAGAGGGAGAATAACCAACTTACCGCTATCTTAGGAAACCCTAAACACAGTGGACAGGTACGAGCAGTCTCTTCTCAAATGTCTTGGCTAGATGGTTTCCCTAAAGATAAAGACACATATAGAAGACGTGAGAAGTTTAAGAAAACACTTGATGAAATGATTGCTCAAAAGGTCAAAGAAAATGTGCAAGAAATAATGGAACAACTAAGACAATCGGGACAATTAGTGGCACCGAGTATAGCGATGGTTCCCATGCCAAAGGATCAATTGATATCTCCAACTGCCTACCCTAGCAGCGTAGGTTCTATGCCAAGCTCAGGGTCAACCCATAAGTTTGTTGTCGATGATATTGCTAAGGACAAATCTTGTCGTCTTCTTGTCCCGATCGGCAGAGCAGGGAACAAAACCAAACAGGTTGCCACTGCTATGGCAAAGCCTGATCGCGACTTCAACGGGAATCCACTTCCATTGTATTATGTTGTGGTGCAAGTTCTTCAGATCATTGATAATGATTATGAAGATTATGAAATAGACCACATCACACATGAGGGGATCGCGACTCTGGGGCAGGCTGTCAACCAATTAATCCTTTGGCACCGACGTGATATCATGTCAGACGATGAGCCAATTTCTAGCCCCGTCGCATCTCAAAATACTACAACCCCATCTTCTAAGGCAAAAGTCCAGGAAGATACACTCCCAGTCCAGGAAGATCCACTTCTCCTATGTCTCAGCAAGGATGATAGTAACCTTGCTAGTAAAGATAACCAAGAGCAACAAGTTGGACAACAGCTTCAAGCAGTACCAGAGCAAGCTGTTACTAGTAAAGAGCAACCAGTTGAGCAACAGCTTGAAGTAGTACTAGAGCCAGCTGCTGGGAGCAAAGAGCAATCAGTTGAACAACAGGTTCAACAACAATCCAGTGTCTAACTTTCGACGACTACTCCTCGATCATCAGTGCCTATCAAAGTTAGCTCATACGAAATTAAGAAACCTTCATCAGAAGGGTCAAAGTATTTGGAAACTATGAAGGAAAATATTAGAAAATCGAGTGCATCTCGTTCTTCTCATGAGCCAGCATTAGAAGATATCAAGGAGTGGAAAGAAGATGATGTCATGTATAATCGGCAGGCGGCTTTAGTTAAACTAGGAGTTCCAATATACAAGCTTGAGGAGGTTCCTCCTAAATTTGAGAATGGGAAGCCGTTCATGAAATCTATACAACTTAGCAAACAACCTGCCCCGCTCAAAAGAATGCATGAGTGGTACATCCTTGCCAGCACAAAATATGATCTTTCTTGCGTCACATTTCGTATTCCAAAAGATGCATTCTGGAGCATTGGAGCAGATAAACGAGTTATTTTATTTGAAGAGCTGCATACCCTTTTCCATCAGAGCATACTCAAAATCAACCTGCTACTCGTCTGGTGATTGTAAGTGCCTCTAATATTTTGCATTTGATTTTCTTACTACACCCATACACATTTCATGAGATTATAACAATTCTGGACTTCATCAATAGGATACAATACATGGATAATGAAAAGATGAAACGCAAGACAGGTATCCTTGACCCTACACGGATTGCAAAGACGCTATTCGACGTCAAGGCAGATCGAGACTCAGCACAGTTCAAGCACATGAAAAAAAAAGAATTTGAAAAATCAACCGCAAAACTTAAGAAGGATAGAAGGACATAAGTTGCAACTTACGTAGGACATGCAATGTTTAACTTTTTCAGAGACGGCAAGGACCTCGTAAAGGCTTCGTACCACTTCGAGTAAGTTCGACACATGACATTGAAATAGAAATTATTGATATTTGTTAACACATGTGTTTGTATAGTTACAGTAATCACTACATAATGATCTTCATCAGCCAACGCAAGGTTTGGCAACAGTCTTGGACTCAGTCGATTACCCACCAGATCGTTACAAAGATTTCCATTCCATTTTGAAACTGTACGTTTATTCAATAATTTTCATTTATACACGTTTAGAATGTGTTGACAAGTTTTATATGACATTTCTTGTATGACAGCGCTTGGCGGTTTTACGCGGAACAGCTTGACGGTGAGAGACCTCCTAATATGAATGCATTGGACATTAAAACATATTATGCTTGTTCGAAGCAGCCTGTTGGGAGTGTCTTATGCGGGTATTATGTATGCGAGCATCTTCGGACCACCAACGAATATAGAGTGAATCGTGAGGATGTAAGTTATCCTTAATGTCGATATCTTATTTTCTTACTTTTGAGTTTCATTTTCATTGTAACTAGCATAGTTTAATACTTATATTATCTGCTGTTCAATATTACCAGAAACATTATTTTCATATTTTGATTCCAACTTCAA
Organism: Tuctoria greenei; assembly: GCA_036927565.1. Classification (NCBI taxonomy): domain Eukaryota; kingdom Viridiplantae; phylum Streptophyta; class Magnoliopsida; order Poales; family Poaceae; genus Tuctoria; species Tuctoria greenei. Next base: position 161,999,316 of record JAYESD010000002.1, on the reverse strand, counting down.
AATTCAATTGCTCATAGTACAACTGCTCCAAAAATACCAAATAAATTTCTGTATACTCTCACTTTGATCTATACTTTGAGATTGTTCAAACCAACACATTCTAAACCTTGTTATGTGTTTCATTGCAGCACACGAAGAATGTGAACGAAGAATGGCCGGTTTGTAGAAGTATTCCTGGTGGAGGAGCCGACAATATTACTGTTGAACTGTGTAAATTCGTGCGTCACAAAATTTTGCACAAAAGAGGAGAGTTCTTTGATGAGAATGGTGCTATAGCTGATGTGCGAGAACTTTGCGACTATGCCAATAGAAGCAGTTTTTAGTGAAAACTTGTAAATTATGAGATGAATTGTATGTGTAACTCGTACATATGTATATTGTTTTAGTGAAATTGACTTCTGTGAGATGACTTCTGTGATGATATTGTTGACTTCTGTGATTATATTGAATTGACCTGGAAATTAAAAATAACAGCAGCTAGTACTGCATAGGTTATACCTTATCACAGGTGGTTATTTACCAACGGCTAGACCTGCCTGTGAAAAACAATTATCATAGGTGGCTAGATAAAGGTAAAGAACTATCTGTGATAACCTAATTATCACAGGCGGTTACTGTTATGGTACAAACCGGTTGTGATAAACTCTCTTCACAGGCGGCTTGACGTAGGTCAATATCTGCCTGTGATAACACAATTCACAGGCGGTTATATATGCTGCACGACCTGCCTGTGATAATATGTCTTCACAGGCGGCTAGCCTAAGTAAAGAACCGCCTGTGATAATGTGTCATCACAGGCGGTTTTACTTCTCTGCCTGTGAAATTGCGGATTATCACATACTCTTCGTTTTAGGCGGTTTTAGAAACCGCGTGTGATAATATGTTTAGAGCCGCCTGCAATGAGGCTTATTGTAGCAGTGCATCATCGCGACAACAAGACCATTGGAGCTTTTACACATAGACCTATTCGACCCAATTGCCTACATAAGCATTGGCGGTAACAAATATGGTCTTTTCATTATCGATGATTTTTCACATTTTACTTAGGTGTTCTTTTTGCATGACAAGAGCGAGACTCAAGGTGTCCTCAAGAAATACTTGAGGAGAGCTCAAAATGAGTTCTCTTTGAGGATCAAGACTATAAGGAGTGACAACGACACCAAATTCAATAACACTCAAGTTGAAGAATTTTTGGATGAAGAAGGCATGAAGCATGAGTTCTTGACTCCCTACTCTCCTCAACAAAATGGGGTGGCCGAGAGGAAGAATAGGACCCTCATTGAGATGTCAAGAACCATACTAGATGAGTACAAGACGTCGGACCGGTTTTGGGCGGAAGCAATCAATACCGCTTGCCATGCCATAAATTGGTTCTACCTTCATCACACATTGAAGAAGACATCCTATGAGCTCCTAACCAGTAACAAACCCAACATTTCCTATTTTTGTATTTTTGGGAGCAAATGCTATATTCTCAACAAGAAGCCTAGGCTTTCGAAGTTCACTTTAGAGTCCGATGAAGGTTTCTTTCTTGGTTATGACTCAAACACTCACGCCTATCGTGTCTTTAACAAATTCTCTAGAATTGTTGAAGTAGCACATCACGTAGTGTTTGATGAGACTAATGGATCCCAAGTGGAGCAAGTTGATTGTCATGTGTTAGATCAGGAAGAAGCTCCACAAGTGGTGATAGGAAGGATGACACTTGGAGATATTCGACCACAAGAACAACTTCAAGACTCAAGTGGCCATCCCACACATCAAGCAAGCTCTTCCTCAAATGATCAAGTTCAAGACCCTCAAGATGCACATCAACAAGATCAAAGTTGAGGCAACTATCAAGGGGGGGACGAAGAAAGTGAGGAAGATGAAGATAAAGATCCAAGACCTCGAGCACCACACTCAAGAGTACATCAAAGCGTTCGACGGGACCATCCCATTCACAACATCCTTGGGGATATCTCCAAGGGGGTAACTACTCGATCTCGTGTCACAAATTTTTGTGAACACTACTCTTTTGTTTATTCCTTGGAACCTCACAAGGTTGAAGAAGCACTACGAGATCTGGATTGGGTGGTGGCCATGCAAGAGGAGCTCAACAACTTTGAAAGAAATCAAGTGTGGGAGCTCGTGAAGAGACCAAATGCCAATGTTGTTGGCACCAAGTGGGTGTTCCGCAACAAACAAGATGAGCACGGGGTGATGACAAGGAACAAAGCACGACTTGTGGCCAAGGGGTACTCACAAGTCGAAGGTTTGGATTTCGATGAAGCATTTGCTCCCGTAGCTAGGCTTGAATCAATTAGTATATTACTTGCCTTTGCTACTCACCATGATTTTAAGTTATACCAAATGGACATCAAGAGTGCATTTCTCAATGGTCCAATCAAAGAAGAGGTGTATGTGGAGCAACCTCCGGTCTTCGAAGATCAATACTTTCCCAACCATGTCTACAAATTGCGTAAAGCTCTCTATGGCCTCAAACAAGCCCCTAGGGCTTGGTATGAGTGCCTTAGAGACTTTCTAACTCAAAATGGTTTCAAAATTGGGAAGGCCGACTATACTCTATTGACAAAACATTTCAATGATGATTTTTTTGTTTGACAAATATATGTCGATGAAATTATATTTGGTTCTACTAACAAAACTTTTTGTGATGAGTTTTCTAAGATTATGATTGAAACGTTTGAGATGTTGATGATGGGGGAGTTGAAGTTCTTCCTAGGATTTCAAGTGAAGCAACTCAAGGAAGGCACGTTCATTAGTCAAACGAAGTATACACAAGACATACTCAAGAAGTTTGACATGGACAAAGCCAAACCCATCAAGACTCAAATGGGATCCAATGGGCATCTCAACCATAATGAAGATGGTCCAAGTGTGGACCAAAAGGTATATCGCTCCATGATAGGCTCATTGCTTTACTTATGTGCATCTAGGCCTGGTATAATGTTAAGTGTTTGTATGTGTGCTCGATTCCAAGATGCTCTCAAGGTGTGTCATTGGACTGTCGTAAAGATAATTCTTAGATAGTTAGTTCACACACCAAGCCTAGGACTTTGGTACCCCAAGGGCTCTATGTTTAATCTCATTGGATATTTTGATGCGGATTATGAGGGGTGCAAAGTCGATAGGAAGAGTAACACTGGGACTTGCCAATTCTTGGGTAGGTCCCTAGTGTCTTAGTCCTCTATGAAACAAAATTCCATTGCTCTCTCCACAGCCGAAGCGGAGTATGTCACAACCGGGAGTTGTTGTGCATAACTTCTTTGGATGCGGCAAACTCTTAGGGACTATGGTACAAACTTGTGCCATATCCCTCTCCTATGTGAAAATGAGAGTGCTATAAAAATAGCCCACAATCCAGTTGAGCATTCTAGGACCAAGCACAATAATATCTGCCACCACTTCTTGAGAGATCACTCCATCAAAGGATACATAGTGATATTCCATGTGAGAACCGAAAACAATTGGCCGATATATTCACCAAGCCCTTAGATGAGAAAAGATTTTGTGAACATAGGAGTGAGCTCAATATCTTAGATTCCCAAAATGTGGCTTGAGTATTGCACATATGATTGTTACTCGTATTTGCTTCAAAATTCATGCATGCTTGCGAAAAACTCTTCCCTCTCTATTCTCTACAAAACTATTTGAAATTATTGGATTTTTGTGAATTATGCTCATAGTTTGGTTGTTGAATACTTACTGACCATGTTTGAAAAAATATTTTGTGAAAACTTGTCCATAATGTCCAAATTATCTAACCCCTCCTTAAAACTCTAGTTGCAAACTGCAACTATTCAGGGGGAGGCGACTCACATGTTGGACATGTCTGACTGAGTCAGACAAGTCTGAATCTCAAGTCAGACATGTCTAACTCAGTCAAACATGTCCAACATCTGAGTCGGACAAGTCCGACGTGGGTCAGTTAGGGTTTCGGGAGACTGTCGGACTTTTCTGACTTTTTTGCGTCGGACAATTTCGACATGGGACGTCCGAAGTCCTCAAAAAGAGGCTGACGGCCCCTCTCCCTCTCTCTCTTGACTTTACCCATTCCAAATCGAGTTCCTCTCCATTTCTCTCAAGATCCCCTTCGATTTTGAGGCTCTTGCGACGAGTGTGTGAGGTTGATCCCTCCAAGGCTTGAAGATCTTCAACATTTTCCACCTTCTCCCTTCTTTCCCCATTTCAAGGTATCTCCTCAATTATTACCTCTTTTCCTTTGGATATTGCGACAAGTTGTCATTTTCTTGCTAATGAACTTGTTCACTAGCATGATTAACAACTTGTGGTAGAATCTTGTTGGTAGAAAAATTGATTTGCGTAGTTTAGATAGAAGTTAGGGTTAAGACTGTAAAGGTCAGACATGTCCGACATCTGCATCGGACAAGTACGATACAGTATGTCAGAGAAGTCTGACTCATAAGTCAGACATGTCTAACTCAGTAAGACATGTCCTACTTTTGAGTCAGAAAAATCTGATCCTGTATAGCACCTGACCTCTTAACTTCTATACAAACTATCTATCAATGATTCTATTCCTCTTGCTTTGTCTCTTACCTATCCCTCATGTCTTTTCTAGCCATGGCTCGTGACAATCAAGGTGCAAAAGAGGCAAGCAAGCTGCCGGTAGTGAAGCAACAACTCAGGCCCCAAAGAGAGTCAAGCAGACTGTCCATCGCACCAGCTCCGCTCAGGGAGCCCTTGTTGTGTTCGGTGCCTCAAGTGGTGGTGCTCAAGCTTCCCAATCTGCTCAATCTACTCAAGAGGACAGAGAGATTGGACCCTTGGTGGTGCACTCACCTGTTGGCGACCCTCGTCACCTCGCAGACCAGGCTAATTATAGAAGGAACCTTCCAGAGACACGGACTCAAAGGGATGTCATGTGCTAAGAGATGCCTAAGGTTTGGAGAGACCCTCGATCTTGGAGCTATTTCCACATGGACTACTATCGATCAGTGCTTAAGACTAAGCAAAATCCAGTGATTGACATGTAGTGGATTGACTGGCTGATAGTCCAGACGAAGAGAGATGTTTTATTTACTGAGGTCAAGATGCTTATGAATTTCATCGTGTAAAGGAAATCATGGGATTGCAATACCCATGGGATGTTGAAGTCATTCTTCAGTTCTATGCCACCATATTCTATTGCACAGACAAGCATGACTTCAATTGGATGACAAATGGTGAGAAGTACTCGGTCAGCTATGAAGAGTTTGCCAACATCTTGGGCATGGGACACTGTTTGAGGCATACATTGAAGATTCATGAGGAGCCTCTTGTGACTACTGAGGAGATGCTGGACTTCTACTCAGAGGGGTACCCCGCTCAACCTCCTCACATCCACGGGCTACGTCCTTTCCATGCAGTGCTTAATCGTCTCATCCGAAAGACGATAGCCCCTTAAGATGGTGATGCCAACAGATCAACCACAACAGCCACAATGTCATCAAGCTCCTTTCCAGCCATCAAAAATTCAATGCTTTTGACTACACCTATGAGGAGATTTACATTGCTTCAGAGACTCCTGCCAGGTCTTGTTGTTATGATCCCTACATTATGAAGCTTATTGAGCCTGTATCTGGCAAGAAATTTGTGAAGGAAGTGGTGCATAGGACTCTAGTGCCTCAGAAGCCTTCGAAGCTTCAGCGTCCTGTGAGAGCTCCTTCGGCACCGTCTCAGCCTAGCTCATCTAGGAGGCGCTCAGCTCGGCCTCCTCCTCCTCCTGTGCCACATCAGCTGTCCTGCTCTTCAGGACTCTTGAAGGTTCTCAAGGCGATGTTCTCTATGTGCCGCTCTACTCAGATTTTAATTCAAAAGATACATAAGAGGCAAAAGAGAGACATGGCAGCCATCAGAGAGCACCTCCAGCTTCCTCCTACCCTTGTGTCAGATGACAACGAAGATGAAGTACCTTCGAAGTTTCTCGAGCTGTTAGAGTCTGATTTTGCTTTCTTCTTGGGGATTGGTGCTTCTTTTAATGCTCCTGCATTTGCTCGTTCTAGTGATGATGATGATGATGATGAAGAAAGTGAGTATGAAGAGGAGCGAGAGAGTGGCAACAACGAAGCGTGCGGCGACGAGTAGATACTAGGACTCTTTTAGCTTTTCTCCTTTTTGGTACCTTGATGCAAAAGGAGGAGAAGTATTTTAGTTATGGACATGGACTTGCAACTTTTTGTGGTTTGTGTGTAAACTCTTTACCTAGTAATGCTTACTGCTTGTGATTCTTATGTTTCACTCTTGTTTTGAATGACTAGTTTATTTCAAGTTATCAATGTTTATTCACTTACAATGCATCACAATGCTCTTCACACAAAATTCATGTAGGCACCCCACGAGTATTAAGAGTATATGAGCTCATTTAATTCTATTTTAATCGAAAGCTCATAGACCCTTAATACTCAAAATAAAAATTTTTATGTAAATGTTGGAAGCTTTAATTGGTTGTCATCAATCACCAAAAAGGGGGAGATTGAAAGTGCATCTAGGTCCCTTCTTGGGTTCTGTTGATTAATGACAAACAATTAAAGGACAAATGTTTTTGGTTGAGTCTTGCAGAGATTGTAGTACGGAATGAAATTCACGAAAAACGATAAAGGGCATGAAAAGTGGAGTAGAAATATGTTTTCTATTTCTCTTTGAGTCATATGAAAATCCATACTATTAAGAGGGACACAATGCGTGGAAACTTAGTGAGTCAAATGCCAGCTCAACCTCTTGGGTAGGTTTTAGGAAAATCCTTTGTGTCTATGTCAAACTTGTTCGACGCCTTTGGGTCGGATAAGTCCGAATTCCTTCTGGTGGAATTCATACATGTCCAAACTGTACGTCGGACATGTCCGAAACTTCTCTGGTCGAATTCAGACATGTCAGAATCTGTATGTCAGGCATGTCTGAAATCTCTCTGTTGGTATTCAGACATGTCCTAAGAGTCTCAGACATGTCCGAGGTACTTGACTTAGAAAAATTTTCTAAGTGTCTGGAAACTTAGAATTGTCTGAGATTGGTGTTTAGACAAGTCTGAGAAGTCTCTGTTCGGATTCAGACATGTCTGAAGTGGGTTGGGCATTTCTGAGGTGGACTTCTCTGGCTTAGTGCCTCGGATAAGTCTGAGTTGAAAAACCTCTCCTTGTGTGTCGGACTTGTCCGATGTTAGTTAGACTTGTCCGACACGGCTTTTGCGTGCAGATTCAAATTCGACTGGTTAGCCGTACTGCTTTCGTTGTTAGTCTGTCGAACTTGTTCGAACGTGGGTCAGACTTTTCTGACGTGGGCTGTGAACTAATGGCTAAAAACACTTTTTGAGTATAAGTTGATGGGGATTTCATCCTCAATCATAGCCTAACCCTATAGAAACTCTCAGAGCCACCTCAAGCCCTCAAGAAACCCTCCTCTCTTGTTCTTCAACCTCTTGAGCCCAAATCCAAAGTTTTTAGGGAAGAGTGAAGGAGAGATTGTGAGACTTGGAAAAAGAAGTTCATAGGGGGTTGAGCAACGTTTGATTGTTGATATTCTTCGTGATCGCGTGTTTGTTACTCTTGGAGTTCTCCCCTAGACAGTTAGGCGTCGTCCCGAAGATTTTTTGCATGATTTCTTAATCTGGGGAAGTTTGTAACTCTTTGCGATAGTGGAAGATCTAAGACTTGACCTTTGAGGCGTCTTGGCGAGGATAGGGCATTTAGGCCCGACCCTTTGTGGCTTCCTCAACGGGGACGTAGGTCTCTTTGTGGATCTGAACCTCGGGAGAAATCCTTGTGTACATTGTCGCCATTTACATTTCCGCAAAGTTCTACTTTCTAGCAATCATATAGGTTTACTTCATTTCTAGCATTTAATATTGTTCCCATCATCCACTAGAATTGCGAGGTTGTATTTCCTTTCACTTGATTGCTTAAAAAACTTCATTTTTTGTTGCTGTCCTATAGATTCAATGGGACTTATCCAAGCTGAATCAGACTTGTCGGACTTCAGTGAGAAAAGTCTGACTTCCAGTTGGACAAGTCCGACTTGTATTGACAGGATAATTTTTAATTAAGTCTAGAATTTTTATTATAGCCTATTCACCCCCCTCTAGGCTACTTTCATATGGTACTTTTGGGGATTGCTCCCCCTCTTTCACCTCAATTCCTGTATAAAAAGTATGCATGCACTATTTTTCCAAGCACAAGTGGAAATAGGTTAAGTGGAAAGGCATTGTGTGCAAGAAATGACATATGCTTCACATAATTGAGTTATATTGACGGGTGAAATTGGGATATAACAACCGTCAACAAACTCCGCCAAGCTTATGATTTACTTGTCACGAGCGAAGTCAAGACTTTAGATTTATAATCAGGAGTTGCTACCACGTTCTATCTTTCAAAAGTATCAAGTGCACAACAAAATACTCTACCTAATATTGCAAAAATTGGCTTTGGTACTCTACCCTTCTTAAGTCATTATGGGACTTATGCTTTTCATATTCATGGATAGTTGAGAGATAGATTAGTAAATGGAGCAAGCATAGCCTAGATATCAAGTTCCACTTAAATTCTAGAGAGTTTCAATTTAGATTCTCAGTACCTCAATTTGATTCTCAATCACTCCTTTTTGTGTAGTGGAAATATATCCTCACCAAGGCATTTGCCTATACTAATCCTACCACTAAGTAAGGCTTATATATGGAATTTGGTATGGAATGTAAGCAGACATTTTGCAACACATAATATTGCTAAGTCAAAAGAGTAAGCTTTAGGAGAAATTAATTCAAAACTTTTCAATCAAGACTTGTGCATGTGTGATGAAAGTGGATGTGGAAAGTTGAGATGACTCCTTTTGATATGGACTCTCTTTATTGTAGGGATGGAACATGGCTATTTTTTTTCTCAAACATGCATTGTCTTTATCTTTTTTCTTGTAGCCATGTCTTCTACTCCCTTTTTATGCAACAAACTTGAAGATAGTATTATTCATGAAAAGCATGGAGTTTCTCTTTTTATTGTGGATTGATGATATGATGGAGTTTTGCTAACTTCTAGTGTAGAAGTATAACATGTGCAAGTGAAGTCTTGAATTCAAAAGAAATGAATTAATTCTCACGTAGGACCATACTATTTTGACTAGCCTCAATGTGAAAGAAAATAGTATATGTATAAGGTTTATCAATGTAAAACATCATACGGCTTTGGTAGGTATTTCCAATCGAATAAGGGGAACTCAAATCTTTTATAATTTTCTTCGGAAATCTAAGTTTCACTCTCAAACTAGGAATAGCAACCCTATTACTAATTCATATCTCACAACAACCTAGAATTAGATTAAGCTTTTGCTAGCCAAATTTTTTAAATCAAGGCAAAGTTAATTTAAGCCAATGAAAGCAATATTTGGAGAGTAGAAAGTTGTAAACTAGGGACTCAGGAAAATAAAACAGAGCAACTATTCATCATTTCATCTATGTGAATTCTAAATCATTCTTAATACACATCTTTATTTGACGGAAAACAAATCTACATTACTTATTTTTTTGAGTTTTTAATTTTTGTATGCAAGGTATTCATGATGGATGGATGGAAAATAAATATGCAATGGGTGTGATACAAGTTACCTCAAGTGGGGGTCCTCCCCCAAGCTTGTTCTTCAACTACCTCCGTGATAAGGGTTGAACCCTTGGTGACGGAAGTATGTCGTGAGATCGTCCTGTTGTTGTAGCGTGGAGTTGAAGTTGATGAACTGAAAGTTGCCGGTCTTGAGTTCCTTGGACATGATCTTGAAGTGTGTTGTAGATGTCTCCCGTCCTCACTTCAAGGTCTCTCATACGTCTAGTGAGAAATGTCATTCCTTGGCTATTGTCATAATGACTTCTAGCTGAAAAGGAACGACGTCCTCTCATTGACATAGGAGGTAAGCTGCGAGAGCTTGAAGTGGATAGGGATGGATCCCATATGGTACCTGGCCATTCATTCCAAGCTGACCCTCCGGCCTCATACGATTGAGGTTGAGTCCATCTGGGTGCATCACCCGTTGGGTTCTATCCTCTAGGTACTCATAGACCAGGGAGGTTGTCGGCGGTATACCCATGGCCGCACTCCTGCACGGTTCCTTGTTACCCTGCTAGAGACATTGCTTCTTCTAACTTCCCCGATGGGAAGAAGATCAATGGTTAGCCTCCGACATTTGTACAAATGAAAATCCGGGTTAGGTAACCGAATTTCATTGACAAAGATGGAATAGAAAAATACCAAAGAGCCAATATGATCATGCTTAAGGGTATGTCCTTGCACTAGATAATCTTCATTAATCAATTTTTATTCAGTTTCAATGTACTCAACTGAAGTATGTTCTAATGCTCCTACCCTAGTAGCAATACGGGTAATCAATAAAGTACATTCAATTGGCCCTATCTTTGAAATGTAATCTAACCATTGTGTCATCATGGCTTTAACTGGAGCAACATTTAATTTCTTAATCATGGCAAAAAAATTCTCAATTCATCATCACGAATTATTCTAACATCCCCACTAGGAAATAGTCATAGCCACCTATCTATGCATGAAGCCTAATTTAGGATTTTGCAAGTGCTATTTCTAGGAACCCTACATTTGACCTCACTAGTCAATCCATGGCAAAAACTTTGTTTGTTAAATCTAGACAAAGTGTCAAATCTAGCAAACAACATTTATAGAAGCCTAAGATTTCACTTAATTCTCTCCGTAGGATATTGTATTCTTTTTGAAAAAATCTAAAAGTAATACCATCAAATCCTATTTTGAGGGTGCATAGGAATTGTATAGTTAGAATGCGTGAACCTTTCTCCTCTATGTGAGCAAAATTTTCCCATCCCAATGCACGCTAAATGGAAGAGAATTCGGAATTCATACATATTTTAGAGATCAAATCCAGATCATAAGCTTTAGTGTGATAAAACTCATGATCTTGGAGGAGCTTGCGTGCTTGATCTTCAACTTCACTCTGTATGTCGAGGTCATTGCCATGGAGAAGTTGATGTGGGTTGCTTCTCTCCTCCATGGGGGTGTCTTCATACACACTCCTCCTCCGTGGACTTGGTGTAGCAACGGAGGAGAGATGTGCACTTGAGTCTCTACCATGGCTTGAGCTTGCAGCCCCCTTCTTCTTCCCGAACAACCTTTTCATTCCTTTTATGGGTACACCAAGGCAAAACTCAAAAAGAGGTGATGTTAGTGAAAACGAAACCCTAGATGAAATTTATCCTTGAATTCTTGAGAGCAAATTGCAAATTCAAATGAAAACAAATATTTTTGGATTGGATTTGAGCAAGAGTGCTTCAATGAAGAGCAAGAAAACAAAGTGAGCAAGAGAATGACTTGGTAAGGTGAAAAATGAGGTGAAGTGTGAAGAGAAGTCCTCCTCACGACCACCATTTATACTTAACACCCCCAACGGTCATAAGAGGAACAAAATGTAGCCGTTGGGAGGAGAGAGAGCCTCCCCCTGGTCCTTCTTTTGGCAAGTGGCTTCCCAACGGCTATAAACTTAGCCTGTTAGTGAATTACCACAATTGTAGCTCAGAAAAATTGTATTTTGAATAAAACTCTTTTTCAAATCAAAAAAATTCTTTTTGTGAAAAATAAAGAAATAAAAGTGATGGTTGAGAATATAAGATTCTCAACTTGCTAGGAAAAATTAAATATGCAGTGGGAAAAATAAAACTAAGTGGGAAAAATCAAACGGGGTGAAAAGAAAAATTAAATAAAACATAACTACCAATTATCCTATTGGCTAGGTCTCACCAAATTCCGACGATATGGACTTTTCCTCTTTCATTTCTTGGCATCCGGGACTGGAGGAATGGGCTCAGACGGCTTGTCTTGCTTCTTCTGTCACTCCCTTGGTGGTTTGGTGGACTTGGGCCTTTGTGAAGGACCGGGCTTCTCTGTCTTCTTGGGATGTCAGCGTGGATGAAAAGACGGGTTCTCTGCATAGATTAATTTTATCATGAAAGCAATGGGCGGATCCACCTTTAGAGGTGTGACTTCGACCTCTTGAATGTGCTTAACAGTCGGCCCATACTTGATCCGAATCATGGAACATTGCTTGGGCGAAAGTTAAACTTCTCCTCCTTGCCTAGAAGTGGATTTCTCCAGCTCCCACATCTATGGGAGTTTTTGCGGTGCTAAGGAACGGGCATCCAATAATGAGCGGCATATCCTTCTCGACATCCATGTCGAGCACCACAAAGTCCACGGGTATGAAGTAATTCTGGATTTTCACTGGAACGTCTTCAGCAATACCCGCTGGATAATAGGCTGATGAGTGAGCTAGTTGGAGCTGCATTGATGTTGGAGTCAGCTCTGTGAAATTCAGCTGGTCGAAGACCACCTTGGGCATAACACTCGCACTTGCTCCAAGGTTACAAAGTGCCTTGTCAAAGTATTAAGCCCCAATTGAGCAAGACATAGTAGGACATCCAGGGTCCTTCTTCTCTGGAAGCCTATTGAGGATAGCTGCACTGCAGTCCTCCTTAAGCTTGACAACCTCAGTAGTGGGCAATGGCCGCTTATTATTCAATATGTCCTTGAGATAGGGAGCATAAGTGGACACTTGAATCGCATCTATCAAGGGCACATTGATGTGGATCTTCTAAATAACTTCAATAAAGCGGTTGAATTGCTCATCCATTGTTTCCTTCCTTTGTCAGTGAGGGAATGGCATAAAATTGGTGCTTTCAAATTGCTTGGCCTTTTGCTCATTGAGTGGTTCATTTATGCCAGTTGGAACATCCTCTTTCTTTTCACCTTCTCAGTTGTCCTCTTTTCTTGTGTGAGATATGATGGGTCACAAGTGGTCATGCTGTTGGTGATGTGCCCAAGAGGCAATCATAACAATTCGGGTTGAGGCATATTGGATATTTGATCCATAAGAAATTAGGGTACTAATGGGCCTGCGACCTAAAAGCCCATTAGTATGCCTATAGATATGAGGGGTAGGGTTAGGGGCTAATCACCCCACCACGTGACAGCCCTAGCCGCCAACCCTCGAAGGCCTCACCCCGAGACCCTTGTCGTGCGCGCGGTACTAGCACACCGGCGCACGGCGTTCCTCTCCGTACGTATGGACTCCGTGGAGGCGCTGCCGCTACTGCTGCGTTGATCGGCTATGACGAACCAGTTCATCTACTGCTGCTGACAAGAGGGTGAGGAGGAGACGAACGGGACCGTCTACTTCCCCTACACCGACGCGCATCTACGTTCCGTTGCGCTGCGCGTCTAGTGGTAACGATCCATGACCTCTGTACTCGCATGTTTCCTGGGTGATGCAGTAGATTTGCTAGGGTAGCGTACCGCCGATTATCCAACAGCGGCATCAGAGCTGACTTGCGTAGTTTTTGGTCTAGATCTTGTTAGTAGATGGGATCTACTGCAGACAAGTTCATACGATGAATTTTTCGCACGGTTTTTGGGGTTTGGAATTGGTTAGAGTAGATTGCGATCATATATGACTAAAGGGTCAGTTCGTGCTCCTTCTCTGCTGTGTGCGCAACCTGTCCCTACCGGCTGGAATCACCATCAGGACTAATCACGTACATAGCTAACAAATTGAGCCAACAAACCATGGTCATGAGTCGCGATCTACTCATGAATAACCGGTCACATTGAAAATTGAGGCATTCTGAATGGCTCGGATTTGGGTTGATTTGATCAATCCGATGAGATTTTCATAGTGATTTCATAGATGCGATCTACTCATGAATAACTGTCATTTTGCTGTCTGCCCTGAAACCCGCGGGGGGCGGCTCCCCCCTCGACCCCCCACCTGCTAACCGTCTAGCGGGACCGCTATTTTGTTGTCTCCTATAGCAATTACATAATATTGTTTCGCGCTAGAAATCATTCTACGCTTAACTCGTTTTTGCAAGTAATGATGTGTATGGTATGGCCTTAATGTAATGTGATGATCTGTGTGTAAATTCGTGCAGCCTGCATGTTGCAAATTTAACACAACCAGGTTGAGGTTGTCACATAATTGTATAACGACCTGCGTGTCAACTTGTGATGCTTGATATCTCATGTAATTTATTTGGTAGCTATTAGTTGTATTAGCTTCTTTTATTATTATGGAGATGTGTTCAAGCATGGTGGAGATGGAGATCACCACAAGAAGGGAGGCATGGCATCTCAGATCTTGATGGAACCGTGGCGATGGAGACCATTATGATTCTAAAGGCCGTACTATTCACAATGTGATATGATCATATGTCTGTGATGCTCATTACTATTCTTTTCATGCTTTTCATATAGTGGATGTTTTGTCATAATAGAATAGCTTCCCTTACAAAAGTTGAGCATTTGATGCCATTTACCAATAGTTGCACCTATGATATTTTGATCGTTGTGTGGTAGGTTTGCCAAAGCAAAGTACCATCATCTATGATATCTCATAGGGTAAATGTTGGACATTCACATGCATAGTGTTGGTTTACTCAACAAAGCTATCAAAACGGTTTTGGGCTTTATGGCATAGAGTTGGGAGTTGGGGCATTGGATGTCACCCAACAAACAAGAGTCATATAGGGATATGATTAACAATGGTTGTTTACCTAAGTCACTAATTTCCTAGTAGTGAAGCCAAAGCTCACTAGGAATTAGTGAATATGGATCCTGAACCACTATATGTCGTTAGAGGGAAGACGATGATCATATAGTGGTGATATCTTTTATTAAACTGTTAATAGAAGATTGGTACATAACATAGTGCTAAATCTTGCATATTTATTTTCTATTGTAGATAATGTCTGCTAGTAACAATTCTGGTTTCAATTTGCGATCTGTGCTTGAAAAGGAAAAGCTCAATGGAGCTACCTTTATTGATTGGTACCGCAACCTAAGAATTGTTCTTAGGCAAGAGAAAACCGAGTACGTTCTTCTGCGGACTTACTCTGATGACCTCCCAGCTGATGCAACTAATGCAGCACGTAGAGATTATACGAAGCACTGCGATGATGCGCTTAATGTAAGCTGCCTCATGCTCGCCACTATGTCCCCTGATCTGCAAAAACAGTATGAGCATACAAATGCTTATTCTATGATTGAGGGACTACGTGGAATGTTTGAGAATCAAGCAAGGGCTGAGAGATACAACATCTCAAAGTCCTTGTTCTCATGCAAGCTGGTGGAGGGTAGCCCGGTCAGCCCTCATGTAATCAAGATGATTGGTTACATTGAAACTTTGGGCAAACTTGGTTCTGAACTCAAGGATGATCTAGCTATTGATGTTGTTCTACAGTCGCTCCCACCGAGCTACGAGCCATTCATATTGAATTTTCAAATGAATGGCATGGAGAAAACTTTGGCTGAATTGCATGGGATGCTTAAAACGGTCGAAGAAAGCATTAAGAAAAACGCCACTCATGTGATGATGCTACAAAAGGAGAATAAAAAGAGGAAGTGTGTGACACATCCTAAAGGCAAAGGCAAGGGAAAGATTCCCGATGAGCCCTAGAGCTCAAAGTCTAAGTCAAAGGGCAAATGTGGCCCTTCTCCTGATGATGAATGCTTTCACTGTCATGGTAAGGGGCATTGGTCTAGGAACTGCAAGAAGTACTTGGAGGATATGAAGAAGAAGAAGAAGGGAAGTGAGACTTCGATTCAGGTATAAATGTTATAGATATTAACATTGCATTATCTTCTAGTGAATCATGGGTATTTGATACCGGATCGATGATTCACACATGCAAATCATTGCAGGGTCTAAGTGAGACTAGAAGATTTGCAACAGGCGAGTTGAATGTTTGTGTCGGCAATGAAGCAAAGGTTGCGGTCATAGCTGTCGGAACTTACCACTTGTCATTACCCTCAGGATTAGTTTTGGAATTGAATAATTGTTATTGCATTCCTACTTTGAGCAAGAACATTATCTCTTCTTCATGTTTAGAAGAAGTTGATGGTTATGAGATTGTAATAAAGAACAAATGTTGTTCTATTTATTACAATAATATTTTCTATGCTCAATGTCCATTGGTGAATGGATTATATGTTCTTGATCTTGAGGATAAAATTGCCTGTAACATTAATACCAAAAGGGCTCGATGAAATGATCTAAATCCCACTTTTATTTGGCATTGTTGCTTAGGTCATATAAATGAGAAATGCATTGAAAAACTCCATAAAGATGGTTTACTAAGCTCATTTGATTTTGAATCACTTGACACATGCGAATCCTGTTTGCTTGGGAAGATGACCAAAGCACACTTCACTGGTCAAAGTGAGAGGGCGACTGATATGTTGGCACTTATACATACATATGTATGTGGACCAATGAGTTCAATTGCCAGAGGTGGTTTTCAGTACTTCATCACATTTATTGATGACTTTAGTAGATATTGTTATGTCTACCTAATGAGGCACAAGTCTGAATCCTTTGAAAAGTTCAAAGGATTTCAGAATGAAGTACAAAATCAATTGGGCAAGACAATTAAACTTCTACGATTTGATCATGGGGGTCAATATTTGAGCCACAAATTTTATGACCATTTAAAACAATGTGCAATTGTTCCACAATTGACTCCACCTGGAACGCCTCAATGGAATGGGGTGTCCGAGCGGAGGAACCGAACCTTGTTGGACATGGTTAGGTCGATGGTGAGCCAAGCAGATCTTCCACTATCTTTTTGGGGTTATGCTCTTGAAACTGCT
This sequence comes from Tuctoria greenei, assembly GCA_036927565.1. Taxonomy (NCBI): domain Eukaryota; kingdom Viridiplantae; phylum Streptophyta; class Magnoliopsida; order Poales; family Poaceae; genus Tuctoria; species Tuctoria greenei. The sequence continues at coordinate 161,982,661 of JAYESD010000002.1, read as the reverse complement.
GCGTTTACACTAAATAGAGTCCCAACTAAGTCTGTTGAGAAGACACCATATGAGATGTGGAATGGGAAATGTCCTGGATTGTCTTTCCTCAAAGTTTGGGGATGTGATGCTTATGTCAAACGTTTGACGTCAGACAAACTCACTCCAAAATCATACAAATGCTTCTTCGTGGGATATCCTAAAGAAACCAAAGGATATTAACTTTATAATAAAACAGAGGGTAAAGTGTTTACCGCTCGCAATGGTGTCTTCTTGGAGAAAGAGTTTCTCTCTAAAGGAGTTGGTGGGAGCAAGGTGCATATTGTAGAAATTCATGAAATACCTGAATATGTTTCAACATCCACTGATCCTATACAGGATGTACAAGATGTTGTGCAACCAGTTGATGAAACAACAGCCCCACGAAGGTCTACGAGGGTACGTCGTGCGACTAAAAAGTTAACGCTTCTAACCACGGAGCAACATGACATGGTATTGTTGGACAATAATGAGCCCACGACCTATACCAAAGCAATGATGGGACCCGACTCTGAGAAGTGGCTTGGAGCCATGGAATCCGAAATTGAATTCATGCATGAGAATCAAGTTTGGAACTTGGTTGATCCAGTCGTAGGTGTGAGAGCTATCGATTGTAAATGGATTTTTAATAAAAAGACTGATATTGATGGAAATGTTCACATCTATAAAGCACGATTGGTGGCGAAAGGTTTCAAACAAACTCAAGGTGTTCATTATGATGAAACTTTCTCACCCGTCGCAATGCTAAAGTCTGTTCGGATTCTTCTAGCAATTGTTGCATATTTTGATTATGAAATATGGCAGATGGATGTCAAAACAACCTTTCTTAATGGACGTCCGACTGAGAATGTGTACATGACACAACCTGAGGGTTTTGTCGATCCTAAAAATGCTAGTAAAATATGCAAGATTCAAAAGTCCATCTATGGACTGAAGCAAGCATCTCGGAGTTGGAATCTGCGTTTTGATGAAGTATTCAAAGGGTTTGGTTTCATCAAGAACGTAGAAGAACCTTGTATTAACAAGAAGTTTAGTGGGAGCGCACATGTATTTCTTGTCCTATATGTAGATTACATATTATTGATCGGAAATGACATTCCAATGCTTGATAATGTTAAATCCTCATTAAGAAAAAGTTTCTCAATGAAGGATTTAGGAGAGGCAGCGTATATTATGGGCATAAAGATCTATAGAGATAGATCTAAAAGGCTAATTGGATTAAGCCAAGATACATATATTGACAAGATATTGAATCGGTTCAATATGCAAGATTCCAAGAAAGGTTTCTTGCCAATGTCACATGGCATTACTCTAAGAAAGAGTCAGTGTCCTTCGACACCTGATGAGCAAAAGAGGATGAGAGTGATTCCTTATGCTTCAGCTATTGGATCCATCATGTATGCCATGCTATGTACATGCCCAAATGTATCTTATGCTCTAAGTATCACGAGTAGGTATCAATCAGATTATGGTGAGGCTCATTGGACCGTTGTCAAAAACATCCTTAAGTAATTGAGAAGAACTAAGGGTGCAATCTTAGTGTTTGGAGGTGAAGAAGAGCTCGTTGTAAAAGGTTACACTGATGCCAGCTTCCAAACTGATAAGGATGATTCTAGATTGCAATCCGGTTTTGTATTCTACCTTAATAGAGGGGCAGTGAGTTGGAAAAGTTCCAAGCAAGATACAGTAGAAGATTCAACCACAGAGGCAGAGTACATTGTAGCTTCTGAAGCTGCAAAGGAATCTCTTTGGATCAAATAATTTGTTTCTGAGTTGGGTGTTGTTCCTAGCGCGTCCAGTCCTATGGATCTCTACTGTGACAATAGTGGAGCCATCGTACAGGCAAAGGAGCCTAGATCATAAAAACGATCCAACCACATACTACAACGCTATCACCTCATTCGAGATATCATCGACCGAGGTGATGTGAAGATATGCAAGGTGCACACATATTTGAATGTTGCAGATCCGTTGACAAAGCCTCTTCCACAATCAAAGCACGAGGCACACACGAGATCTATGGGTATTAGATACTTACATCAGTGATCATAGTGTGTAGTGAGAGACTTGTGTCATAGCTATGTTTATGTACTATTAAATAAATTGTTATATGAGTAATCATTATTTACATTGATCATCAAGTATGTGACTTGTTCGTGAAACTCTTTGTTAAAAGTAATGTTACTCTAGATGATCCTTAGTCTATATAATTATATGAGATAATGATTGCATACAAACTAGCACATGTATTAATTGATGATCACGTTTCACAGAACATAGATATGGAGATATCGAATTAATAATGTAAACACATGTTAGCGAACATGGTGTTGGATTGACCCACTCTGAGACACTGTTGGGATTGTTATTTCCATATGTGCCATCAGTTGGTCTTGAGTGATACACCTGCTAGATCCTTAGACCTGAGATCGCCATTGTTTCTCACTATGCGTAGTTGTGTACTTTGAGACTACCAAACGCTACTCTGTAATTGGGTAGTCATAAAAGTAGTCTTCGAGTATATAATGAAACATAGAATGGGATGTGCGCGGATTAAGATGGGATTTGCCCCTCCTTGGTAATAGGAGAGATATCTCTGGGCCCCTCGAGATAGTTGGATTTGAAAGTGCATGGCCATGCCAAGGTGATTAACGGTTAATCACAGTGACTAAAAGTTAGTCATTAAATGAATTCACTATTTGATCGAGTGAATAGTCGAGCTATCACAAGGATGGCACACATCTTGCCTTGAGCTTGACTGGTATCATGAGGCAAAGGGATTAGCATGTTGAATGTATCTAGGTTCGGCTGATATGATCTTTATGTACATTCGGGAGTCAGTATGTTCTGTTAGGTACCTCTACTGACTTGTGGTTGGAAATGGTTTCCATTCACAACCGACTGCACATGAACCTGACGGCTCACACCCTTAAGGAGTTGGAATATCGAAAATCTTGGCTAGATGATTGTCTCTAGTGCAAGTGGAAGATTGTTAGTGATGTTCCCAAGAGGCAATCATAACAATTCAGGTTGAGGCATATTGGATATTTGATCCATAAGCAATTAGGGTACTAATGGGACTGCGACCTAAAAGCCCATTAGTACGCCTATAAATATGAGGGGTAGGGTTAGGGGCTAATCACCCCACCACATGACAGCCCTAGCCGCCACCCCTCGAAGGCCTCACGCCGAGACCCTTGCTGCGCGCGCGGTGCTAGCACACTAGCGCACGTCGTTCCTCTCCGTACGTGTGGACTCCGTGGAGGCGCTGTCGCTACTGCTGCGCTGATCGGCTACAACGAACCTGTTCGTCTACTGCTGTTGAGAAGAGGGCGAGGAGGGGATGAACGGGATCGTCTACTTCCCCTACACCAACGCGCGTCTACGTTCCGCTGCGCTGCGCGTCTAGTGGTAACGATCCATGACCTCTGTACTCGCATGTTTCCTGGGTGATGCGGTAGAGTTGCTAGAGTAGTGTACCGCCGGTTATCCAACACTTGCCACCTCTCGTAGCCATCACATTCACATTTTCCACCAGGGCTTCTGGCTGTCCCAGAATTTCGTTATTTTCCAGCGGAGCAACAACTGCAACAAGTTGAGCCAACTGAGTTTTCAACATCTTGTTGAAGCTCAGTTGATTCTTGAAAGTTGATGATAGTCCTTCAATCTTTGCATTGATGTTTTCTAGGGTCTGGTCATTAGCTGATAGCTTCTTGTATAAGGCATCATTAATCTTCAGCTGGCTGATGGCAAGCTCTCGAAAATTGGGTTGATTGCAATTGTTTCCATTATCATGGTACCATCCTTGAAAGAAAGGGCGTGGTTGGCCCCACCCTTGATCTCCTGGACGATAGCCATTTATATTGAAGTTCCCATTGCTGGCTACGTATAAGGCATCCTCACGAGTCTCCGGGTAGTCATTGCCCATGTGACCCATGTTACCACAGACTTCACATGTGATGTGAGAGTCTAAGGCCAAGGAAGTGCCAATATTTCACCACTGGCTTGTCCATCAATCTTCTTCATAAGGAGGCCAATTTGGCAGCTATCATGGCCACCTCTTTCAAGGTGTTCATGCCTCGCTGACGGGTTTGGTGACGCTTATCGCTCCAACCAATATTGGACACCATCTTCTCAATCAAATATTTTGCATTGGGCACCGTCAATGAGAAGAAGGCTCCTCCAGCAGCAGCATCCACATGGTGGGGACAGGTTAGGACATACTCTTGCAGCCTTTCCCAAGCCTCATGAATAGACTCCTTAGGATCTTGCTGGAAGCTTGAAATCATGCCGTAGAACACTTCTCCCAAGTGTCTACAACACTTTAGTTCGCATAGAACCACTGTTTCACTCTCCCAAGAAGGAAGAACAGAAACAGTCTAAGACAGACGACATCAGGAGAGACATCTTTGATCTTAAAATTGTTGCAGATCTCAAGAAATTGTTACAGGTGAGCACTTGCATCCTCGTTAGCATTCCCACAGAATGGGTTGGCTTGCTCCATAGTGATTAGAACAGTCTTGATTTCGAACTTCATGTCTCCCATGTTAACAGTGGGCCCAACAATCATCGCATTGAATACAACATGGTTCTTCTCCGCCATGTAATCCTAATCAATCCGTTGAGCATCGGTTACTGGAGTTTGCTTAGTCATATAGATTGTTCGATAGAAATCACAATGGATGTCACACCAAAACTAAGGGTCGGTTGTGTGCTTCTGATACTTATAGCAGTCTTCCATCCTTAATCTCTTAGCCTTCTCTGCCCCTTTACCTCTGAATAAAATGGCTTCAACAGTGGCTTGTTGATTTGGATTCCTAGTATGTGAGGACATCCTTAAAGGGCCAATGGGTTTTTAGGATCACTTTTTATCCTTTTCTCTTATGGTAACACCAACTTGCGCCATGCTTGCGAGCTTCTTGACAGCTGGCGTTCTCTTGTTTGGTGGTTCATCCATCGGTGCTTTGCCTTTGTCCTTTGCACCTTGTTGACGGGCATTATATACCAATTTCAACCATCAATATAACTCAATTATGTGAAGGAATGAATATTTCTTACACACATTATAGTTAGAAATGACCTAGTTCCACATGTACTTGCAGAAATTGGTGCATGTAGGTAATTTTTTAAAATTGAGGTGAAACAAGGGGATGGATCCTATAAATTATCCTAGCTAATCAAGCGCCAGTACGTGGCATCACATGGATCAAATGTCCCACAAACAGAAGTATCTGAGGCCAACCAATGGTGTATCACCCATATCAGTCAGTTGGACCCACCTGGAAGTGACCTGGAGGAAGCGCACCGCAAACGGAGCCAAGACCTCAGTCGACCTCTTGCTAGCACCAAACGTGATCAACTTCCACGTGTCGACTCCCTGTGGTGCCCTGATAATGATGAAGAGTGATTCGCACGCTTTCCGCAACCAAAAGCGCGTGAATCAGTCATGAACGACTTCTTCAAGCCGGGAGGAGCCAACACGTGAAAGCTGACCAATTTTGGAGGAGAGACCAGGTCAGCCGGCTAGGGGGGTCGACTGACCTGGTAAGTCCTCCAAACCGTCTGTGCTTTCTTGGGGTGACTTCCAGGTGATTCTCCTTTACTGATATAGGGTGTACACCGTTGGATGGCCTCGGACACTTCTAGTTGTGGGGCATTTGATCCATGTGGTGCCACATGTTGGCACTTGATTGGTTGTGATGATATTTTATAGGATCTATCCCCTTGTTTCACTTCAATTCTATATAAAATACCTGCATGCACCAATTTCTCCAAGTACAAGTGGAAATAGGTTAAATAGAAATGTGATGTGTGCAAGAAATGAGATTTCCTTTATGTAATTGAGTTATATTGACGGGTGAAATTGGTATATAGCAGCTATCAACAAACTCCCCCAACCTTATCCTTTGCTCGTCCCGAGCAAAGTCAAGACTTTAGTTCGATGATCAGGAATAACTACAATGTTCTACTTTTCAAAAGTACCATGTGCACAACAAATACTCTACTTAGTATTGCAAAAATTGGCATGGTACTTCACCCATCTTAAGTCATTATGGGGCTTATGCCATCTCCTATTCATGGGTGGTTGAATGATAGAACATCAAATACAGCACACATACCCTAGAGATCAAGTTCCACTCAAATTTTGGAGAGCTCAATTTAGATTATAAGTACCTCAATTTGATTCTCCCAGTCTCTCCTTTATGTGTAGTGGAAATATGTCCTCACCAAGGCATTTTGCCTAAATTCATCCTACCACTAAATAAGTCTTGTATGTGGAGCTTGGTAGGGAATATAGAGGGCATATTTGCAACACATAATATTGCTAAGTCAAAAAAGCAAGCCTTAGGATAAATCAAACTATTTGAATCAAGACATGTGCATGTGTGATGGAGTGGAAGTGGATATTTGAGATGACTCCTTTTTGTGTGGACTCTCTTATTCTGCATGGATGAAACATTGCTACTTTTCTCTCTCTTTTTTCTTTTTTTATGCTTTTGATGTAAGCATGCATTTTTTTTCTCTTTTTATAGCCATGTTTTCTACTCCCTTTTTATACAAGAAATTTGGAGAGAGTACTTAAACATGAAGGGTATGGAGTTTCTCTTTTTATTGTGGAAGGATGGTATGATGGAATTTTGCTTACTTCTAGTGTAGAAGTACAGCATGTGCAACTGAAGTCTTGAATTCAAAACGTAATGAATGAAATATCACATAGGTCTATACTAGTTTGACAAAGCTCAATGTGAAGACAAATAGCATATGCATGAGGTCTATCAATGTAATGTATCATATGGCTTTGATAGGTATTTCCAATCAAGTGAGAGTAACTTAAATCTTTTTATAATTTCTCTGGAAATCTTTGTTTCAGTTTCAAACTAGGAATAACAGCCCGATCACTATATCATATCTTGAAACAACTTAGAATTGGATTAAGCTTTTGCTATCCACAATTTCTAAATCAAGGCAAAAGTAATTCTAGCCAATGAAAGCAATGTTTTGGAGAGTAGTAAGTTGTAAACTAGGGACTTAGGAAAATTAAAACAGACCAACAATTCATCGTTTTGTCTATGTGAATTCCAGATCATTCTTACCGCATATCTTTTATTTTATTTTGAAAGCTAATCTACTCTACTTATTTTTAAGTTTTTTTATATTCATGGTGGATGATGGGTGAATGGAAAATAAATATGCAAGGGATGTGATACAAGTTACCTCAAGTGGGGGTCCTCCCCCAAGCTTGCTCTTGGTCAAGGTCCGCGATAGGGGCTGAAACCCTAACGACAGATGTAGGCCATGAGGTTGGCCTAACATTCTTGCAGCATGGCTTTAGCATTGGAGGGTTGAGTGTCGATGTTGGGTTGCCTTCCATTGGTTCCATGAGTGTGGTCGAGGTGAGTGTTGTCGATGTCGCTCATCCACACCTCAAGGTTTCCATAGGTTGGATGTACCTTGTTATTCCATGGCTAAGGTAATGATATCCCTTTGCTACAAACGAATGACGTGCACTCAACATGCATTGAGTGTGTTCTGTCATTCTTTGGCTAAGGTGTATCATACCTTCTTTCCATAAAGAAATAACTTATACCCCTCATGCATTGGGTGGGATCTGTCATTCCTTGGCTAAGGTAATGATAAACTTTATCCACAAAGGAGTGACATGTATCCAACATGTGTTGAGTACGAGCAGTTATTCCTTGCCTAAGTTACAACATACCTATAACCACAAAGGGATGACGTGCACTCAACATGGGTTGAGTGTGATCCATTGTTCCTTTGCTAAGGTACAAAATACCTTCTAGCCACATAGAAACAACTTGCACCAATATACATTGGATGTGATCTTATCATTCCTTGGTTAAGTTATATCATACCTTTTAGCCGTGAAGGAATAACTTACACCCAATGATGGTGGCAATTCCCTTGAGCTTGAATGAGTGCTTAGAATAGTTGAGAGCATAATGCCCTCACATATTCATAGCAGCCCATTGGTTGCTTATGGATGGTTTCCATATCAAATCTCCGGCCTTGTATAGTTATGATTGGCCTTCGGGGCTTAATTTCTGATAGGTGTCCATCATCCTAATTTACTCCTTGGCCAAGAGATGTTGAAATAGAATCCTCTTAGAGTTTCCAACAATCGGATCTCTGAATGCCTGCATTATTACTCTTGCAAACTTCCTCTCTATGATAGAGATGGATGGTTAGCTCCCGATACTTTGTACAAATGAATTTTTGGGTTAGGTAACTGAATCTTCATTTGTACGTACGGGGAAGAACAAAATCAAAGGTGCATTGGTCCAATTTCAAGTGTATCCGTGAACAATGTATGAATCATTGATAGGAGTGGGGCTTTATGGATAAATCAATTTGCACATTTTCTAAAGCTCCTACTCATAGCAATGGAAGTGATATAAATACACTATATGGATCCCTTCATCTTGTAAAATTTCTAACCATCATAGCTTTTTACAAGAGCAAATATTTATCATGTGGATTATGACAAACAAGATTCTTAATTTATCCTCCTGGACATTTTTTGTTTCTTGCCTAGGAATTTGAAATTTATTGATCCATGTATGAATGACTTTCAAAAAAAATTATGGATATCACTATTCCTAGGTTGCTACATACCAATTCAACCATTGAGTCATTCCATAAGCGTTACCTGGGCAGAAAATGTCTAAGTCAATTTTAGCAATGCTTATGAAATTCTAGGTACTTGTTTAAATTTATTTCTAAGTAAGGTGACATTACTTTTTGAAGAATCAAAAAGAGCAATGTCGACACTTACTCTCGTGAGGATGCATAAGAATTGAATGATGAGAAGGTGTAAACCTTTCTTACCAATGTAAGGAAAAATCATTCAATCCTAATGGAATTCAAACGATGGAAAATTTTAAACTTGTACCTCAATTGAAGAGCAGTCCGGTTGAAGGTCATTGTGCGAGAAACTCACAACCATGGATTTTAGTGTAGCCTTCATGTTCAATTCCATGTTGAGGTTGGAGTTGAATGAGCTTCATCTTTCTCCTCCATTAGGCCACCATCTTGAGCATTCCTCCACCATGAACTCAAAACGAGATCGATGGAGGGATATGCACCTGATGAGGCCTTCCAACCTTTTTCAGATTTTGTCCTGGCTGCAATAAAATAAAAAACCAACAAAACAACTCAAAAACGGGTTACACTATCTCAGAAGCATATTGTACCCTTTGTCAAATTGTTTTTCCCAACTTGAACAACATGGAAATGCATTGAATTATTAAGGGAAATATTTTTTGTTTGAATTAGGAAGATGAATTCAAGTGGTTATGCCCAAGGTTCATATCCAAATAAATTTATTTCCTAATTCAAAATTTTAGTTTTACGACGGTCGGAAATTTTACTTCCCAACATGCAAGTGTGAAAATTCAAACATGCTAAATGCAAATGCAAATATTCATGGAAAATTAAAATATGCAATTGAGAAAACAAATATGAGATAACTACCAATTAACTTATTGGCAAGGACTCACCTAATTTTTGAAGTCCGATGAGTGGGACTTACCTCCGTCTTGTTTAGTGCGATGATTTGTTGTCCAATCCCCGAGTTCAAGATGTGGACAACTTCTCCTGCTTGACATGCCAAAATTACTTTGGCTGTCATTTGGACATGTGGGACACATGGTGGACCTAGCCTCTCCGTCATTTTGATGAATACTTGTTGATGTAGCGATGGCCTTTCCCTCTTGAAGATATTATTTCTTGAACATGGTGAGGCTTGTCCTTATTTAGGGGTGCCACTTCGACCTTATTGATCTTCCTTTGAGTTAACCCATACTTTGATCATGGATCAAAGACTTCCTTGGGCATGATGACATGTGGACTCCACAATCAAACAAGAAACGATTCATGCACAATGTCACATGCCTTAGGTTGCACGGGTTTGGTCGAAGGGTAGGAATCCTAACCAGTGATTGTGGGACATCTTGGATCTTGAATGCTCTTTAAGTTTCATGTCCTTGGATAAGAGCTTCATGCAAATGTTGGATTGATTTCATACTTGGCCATGGACAAGATACTCCAAGGTAGGCTAGTTGAACTTAAATCCCTTGAAATCCTCATAGCCGCCTTGATTACAAGGGTGATATTTATTCCACCCTTGACCTCCTTGTAGGTGGTAGCCTTTGGAGTTGTGTTTGGAAGGAAGAATACTCATGGGTCCTAGGGAAATAAGTTTCCAAGTGTCCCATGTTGACATGGATTTTTACAAATCATGTGAATATTCATGGCTTGGATCATCCAAAAACGTCTCCATTGGCTTGATCTTCATGTTACTCAATGGGAGGTGTAGTTCCATAACTATCATGTTCACCTTGTTAAGTGGTGTGCATGCCAAGCTAAGGGAACTAGAGCATTCTTCAATCCACCCCTTGAGTGGAGACCATATTCTCATCCATGACGAATGAGAATAGGACTGCTTCAGCTCCAGCACGAATGTGGTCATGGATTGGTGGAGCCAACCCATGACATGAGTGTTGGATGAAGAGCCAACTATCCACCCCATGATGGAGGCAAACCAAGAAGAACTCTTGGAGCCTCCCCCAAGGTTGGGGATGGATGACTTTGGCTCCAACTAGAAGCTGAAATTCTTTCGCGAATGGCAACGGTGTTGCCTAGCGGAAATTTGTCGAGGTACGCCTTGAATTATCTTGCAGTTGAGCACTTGCGTCCTCGTTGGCCATCCCATAAAAATGGGTTGGCCAACACTATCTTGTTTTCACCACAAAAGGAGAAAACAAGCAAGGGTAATCTTGTCTAATAACTATTAGTACATATAGCTTAATCACAAGTGATAGTTATCCTTAACTTCCTTTGCCTTCCCCAGCAACGGCACCAAAAATGTCTGTTGATGTTTCCTACGTCACAAATCATCTCTCGAAAGAGATGAGGTCCACAAGCGCACGGAAACTGTCTTGTAGCATTTCACCCAAGAGTATTCCCAAGGGTATTGTATTTATCCTAAAGGAAGGCAATGGAGTAAAATAGACACTATTCTTATGATCAAGCAATGGAATACTAATCAATTATCAAGACAGGGGTAAGTTGATAATATGGGTAGTGTGAGACACACCTAAGCAATCTATTCTAAAGAGTAAATGGGTCCTAATGGAGATTAAGCTAAGAGTTGAGGGGTTGCTCCTACAATGCTTCTAGCATACATATACATAGCCTAGGTTAGGTACTAATGAGCATGTCAATAGTGAATCTTTATGCTAAGTTGTCCAACACACCGGGCACGGGTTTACCCCTAGCAATAGTAGGGCGACTCCCACCAAGAGCCTATGGCATAGCCGAACATGGAGTATTACAAAGAACAGATAGGCTTGTCACCACCTACTGCCTACCTCTTGAATATGTGGGTCTAAGAGACATCCAACGCTACTTACTATCCTAGCACCATGCTAGCATACTAAGTAAATACCTTACAGGCTTGAGTACAAGTACCTATCTAAGGCAATGGCTAACCTAAACATCGTTGAAACAATGTTGAGACATAGCATAAGTAATTCATTCAACATGATCATATCATAACTAATTAGACTATAGTGGGGGTTTGTAGTGTTTATGATGACAAGTTATGATCATTATGGCATAATCATAAAGGCTACTCCTACCACATACATGAAATCCACAATCAAACAAGAAACACTTCATCCAAGTATATGAATAAAATAAGACTAAAGATAATATCTTTATTATGCATAAACTCACAAATATAAAAAAAGATACATGAGCCATACCTTTCCCAATTTGGATTCGGGACTAGAGACTCTTCACTACAGCCTAACCTCCACTAAGGAACTAGGAGAACTAGTGTATACAATAGAATGATGCTCAAGTGGTGTGTGTTGAAGTGAGGGGTGAGAGGTCCTATTTATAGCTTGGAGAAGGGTCGGTTCCCGCCACAAAAAGTGCGCGAATCAGTCATCGACAACTTCTTCAAGTCGGGAGGAGCCGACATATGGTAGCTGACCGAGTTTGGAGGAGAGACCATGTCAGCCGACTAGGGGGATCGTCCGACCAGCTGGTAAGTCCTCCAAATGGTTTGTGCTTTCTTGGGATGACATCCATGTGGGTCCCTTTTACTGATATAGGATGTACATCGTTGGATGGCCTCTGATACTTCTGTTTGTGGGCCATTTGATCCATGTGGTGCCACATGTCGGCACTTGATTGGCTGGGATGATATTTTATAGGATCCATTCCCTTTTTTTCACTTCAATTCTGTATAAAATATCTACATGTACCAATTTCTCCAAGTACAAGTGGAAATAGGTTAAATAGAAAGTTGATGTGTGCAAGAAATGATATTTCCTTCACATAATTGAGTTATATTGACAGGTGAAAATAGTATATAATAGCCGTCAACAAGAGGCTCCAAAGAAGAAACAAAAGAGTAATGTTCACAAAAATTTTCAACACGAGATCGAGTAGTTACTCTCTTGGAGATGTCTCCAAGGATGTTGTCAATGGGATGGTCCCGTTGAACACTTTGATGTACTCTTTGGTGTGGTGCTTGAGTTCTTGGAACTTCATCATCTTCATCCTCATTCTCTTCGTCTCCCCCTTGATCGATGCCTCCATATTCATCTTGTTGAAGTGCATATTGAATGTATTGAGCTTGATCATTTGAGGAAGAGCTTGCTTGATGCGTGGGATGGTCACTTGAGTCTTGAGGTTGTTCTTGTGGTCGAATGTGTCCAAGTGCCATCCTTCCTATCACCACTTGTGGAGCTTCTTCTTGATCTAACACATGATGATCAACTTGCTCCACTCAGGAGCCACTAGTCTAATCAAACACTACGTCATGTGCTACTTCAACAATATCGGAGGATTTGTTGAACACATGATAGGCGTAAGTGTTTGAGTCATAACCATGCAAGAAACCCTCATCGGACTTTGAAGTGAACTTCGAGGTCCTAGGTTATCGTTAAGAATATAGCATTTGCTCCTGAAAACACGAAAATAGGAAATATTGGGTTTGTTACCAGCTAGGAGTTCATAAGACGTCTTCTTCAATACGCGATGGAGATACAACAAGTTTATGGTATGACGTCCTGTATTCATCAAGAATGGTTCTATCCATCTCAATGAGAGTCCTATTCTTCCTCTGGGCCACCCCATTTTGTTGAGGGGGGCAGGGGGCCGAGAACTCATGCTTGATGCCTTCTTAATACAAAAACTCTTCAACTTGAGTGTTCTTGAACCCAGTTTCGTTGTCACTCCTTATAGTCTTGATTCTCAAGGAGAACTCATTTTGAGCTCTCCTCAAGTATTTCTTGAGGACACATTGAGTCTCACTTTTGTCATGCAAAAAGAACACCCATGTGAAACGTGAAAAATGATCAACAATTAAAAGACCATGTTTGTTACCGCCAATGCTTAGGTAGGTGATTGGACCGAAGAGGTCCATATGTAGAAGCTCCAATTGTCTTGTTGTCGTCATGATTTTCTTGTATGGATGTTGAGCTCCAACTTTGTTTCCGGCTTGACATGCGCTACATGGCCTATCCTTTTCAAACACAACATTCTTGAAACCAGGATGTGCTCGCCCTTAAGAAGCTTTTGTAAATTTCTCAACTCAACATGGGATAGTCTTCTATGACAAAGCCATCCCTTGTTGGTTTTTCCAATAAAGCATGTGTCAAGTTGGGCTTTATCTGTGAAGAAATCCACAAGATAGAGTTTTCCCTTGAGGACACCCTTAAAAGCAATTGAGTCATTGCTCCTTCTTATGACGGTCACACCCTTATTAGTGAAAAGACAATGATAACTGTTGTCACATAGTTGTGATATGGACAATAGATTATAATCAAGTGAATCGACATGTGAAATATTGGAAAGAATATGATTAGGGGATATAGCAATTTTACCGGTGCCAAGGATTTTCCCTTAGCTATTATCCCCAAAGTAGATTCCATCGCTTGGATCTTCATTTTTCTCATACTCCACAAACATCTTCCTCTATCCGGTCATATGATTTGTGCATCCACTATCAAAGACCCACTTAGTCCCACTGGAGGAGTATGCCTACAAAAAAAGTTAAGCCTTGGATTTAGGTACCCAAGCAGTGTTGGGATCTTTGATGTTAGTCAAGAGACACTTGGGTACCCACACGCAAGGTTTTGGGCTCTTGCGGAGTGGCCCAACATACCTAGCATAAGTCTTACCAAAGTTGTCCCTCAACAAGACATATGAAGCATCAAAATCACGAAACAATGGATGATGTTTGTTTTAGGCATGTCGTGTGAGATAGCTATGTTCTTTCCTTTGTTGTTGTCATATGATCCTTCTTTAACAAAAACAATCATGTCTTTGGCATTCTTGGGAGTCTTAGCATTCTGCTTTCTCCCCCTAGAATAGCCAAGACCATATTTTACAAGAGGATGTCTTGTGTTGGTGAATGCACTACATGCATATGCCATCTTATCCTTGTCAAAAGATGTCACCTTTCGGTTCTTGCTTGTTTTGTGCAACTTTAAGGTCATCTTTTAGTTTTATGATCAAGTTAGAGCACTTGCAAGCTTGAGGTGTTTCAGATTTGACCTTTGTGGAAGGTGAGCTTTTAGAGGAAGAAGGTGTGTTGACCTTGAGAGACTCCACTTGTGTTTCAAGGATCTTGTTAACTTTTGTCAAGCTAACAAGTTCATCCTTTAGAACAAGTGTAGTCTTCACAAGATTTGAGCAAGTTTCCTTGCTCAAAGCGAGTTTACGCTCAAGTGCATTGCTTCTTTCTCTTTGCAAGCTCCAAGAGCTCCTCATACTCTTTAAATCTCTCCTTTTGTTGGATGAGTATGTCCTCTTGACAGTTGATGAGACCTTCCTTCTCAAATATCTCATCCAATAACAATTTCAATCTTTTCAAGGTGCTCTTACTCATATCTTTAAGTATGTCTTCATTTTTACTACCACTATCAAAATTATCAATTGATCAAATTAAAGAAGAAGGTTTAGATTTAATGTTCTTTCTTCCCTCCTTGGCCATGAGGCATGTTGGTCTTGAGCTTTCCAAGTTTGGGAAGAGCTTGTTCTCCGTGGTTGATCTTTTCATGGCAATTGTTGCCATCTTCTCTTCTTCTTCGTCGGAGGAGTCTTCATTTGAATCTCATTCCTTCCCAAGGTGGGTTTGTCCCAATTGCTTCTTCTTCTTGAGGAATTTCTTCTCTTGGGACTTCCCCTACTTGTTTTTCTTATTTTCTTCATGTGGGCAATCCACAATGAAGTGGCCATATTCACCACAATAGTAACAAGCCCTTTTTGCTCTAGTATTGGACTTGTACTTTTTCTTGCTATCATGATGGTAGCTCCCCCTCCTCCTTCTCATAATCCTCTTGAACTTGTTGATAAAGAGTGCCTCTTCCTCATTAGTGTTGAGGCTCTCTTCATCACTTTCTTCTTGTTCTTGATATCTTGGCGATGTTGCCTTGAATACATTTTTCTTCTTGGAGGAGGTGAGCTTTTGGAGGTCGTTGTAGAACATGGCCTCTCGCTCCATCATCTCATGATTGATGGTTCTCCCTAGCACTTCTTCCCGAGTCATCTTGTAGAATCCCTGACTCTCACGAATCAAGGAGCAAAGAGCGAGGTTTTGAGGCATGAATGCCCAAAACATCCTCTTTACCACTTCATGGTCCGTACATCAGATGCATCCATAAGAGCATTCCTTGTTGATGAGCACCTTGAGGTGGTTGTACATGTCTTGGGGGGTCTCACCACCCGTGATAGTGAACCTCCCAAGTTCTCCCTTGATCATCTCGATCTTCGCCTCCCTTATGGAACGGTTGCCCTAATGGGCCGTCTTGAGCATATCCCATATGTCCTTGTCCACCTCCAATCCATCAATTCAGTTGAACCCCTCTCGAGTCAAGGAGGAGGTGATCACTCCAACCGCTTGAGCATTGCAGTGGAGTAGGACAGCTTGCTCTAGGGTAACGTCTTCCTCATTCTTGGGAAGATGAACACGTGTGAGAACAATTTGCCACAAGTTAGGGTTTAAGGAAATGAGATGCATCTTCATGTTATGCTTCCACAAATAGTAATCGTTTCCATCAAATTGGGGAGGTTTCTAATGGGAATAGACAATATAATGATTGCTAGAAGTTAGGCGCTCGTAATTGTAAGGATGTCGGGAGTAGTCTTGTGAACCACTTCCATTATCATTGTTGGTGCATTGATCGCCTTGGTCTCCTTCTTGGGAAGACCTAGATTCTCACAAAGTCGTGCCTTGAGTTGGTTAACTTCTTCATCGTCATTTGGATCATCTTGAATCACATCGACGTTCTTCGTCTTGTCATCTCCGTCGATGATCACTGGGACCTCATTTTCACCCGTTCCGGTCATCCTCTCTCCTAGTGGCTAGACTCTGGATGGAGAGATCTGCTCTGATACCAATTGAAAGTTGCCTAGACGGAGGCTGAATAGGCAATATGACCTAAAATTCCTTAATCAAATGAGATTAAAACTCTAAGATTGGACTAGTCTTGTCAGGGCCGGACTAGTCTGCTTCATACACAGGGAAAATCCAAAAACTTGTTTTTTACAAGTTATTTGCATATTTTAGTTTGACGCAAGATAGATACAATGTCTAGCAACCTAATACAACTTAGATTAACAAGTGAGAGCAAATCAGTTGCAAGATTTCAGTGAAGAACAGTATGAAGAATGATATGAAGCCTAAAAACAATTCTAGTGAATAGAGGAAAGTAAAGCAACAAGTGAGACATGATTTATCTTGTAGTTCAGCTTCACGAAGAAGTCTACATCCACGTTGAGAAGTTCACAAAAGGACCAAGTCTCACTTGACCCTAATATTACCAAGCTACCACGAAAGGTTTGCTTGGTTTCCACTAATCACAAGGGTAATCACCAAGTTCTGGGGCTTCTCACAAGTTGAGGCTCCCACAAATGATTTACAGCAAGGAGCACACGAGCCTCAACTGTCACAAGCCCCAAACGCGACACCAAGTGCAAGAGATCAAACTAGAGCCAAAGCAAGACAATCTTCCTTCTCTCCCCTTCTCAAACCATAATCTCCCCAGGATTTGGTTCTAGAGGGCAAGTAGGCGGAGTAGAAGGCTTAGAATGGCTCAAGGAAACTTGTGGTAGTGCTATGGTTCAAAGGTATTCAAATGGGGGTCGGGGGTCCCCTTTTTATAGGGGTCCCAAAATCTAATGGTTGACTGCATTGAATGTCTAGACTAGTCTGGCCAGGAACCCCGGACTAGTCTGTCCTACTAGATCCACACTACGTCACGCTCCACAGAGAGTTTGGCCAACAACGAACTAATACGGCCACTAGGGTGGACAAGTTTGGAAGCACCGGGCTAGTCCGACCAACGGGGTGGAAAAGTCCAGCCAATGGGACTTAGCCTCAGAAACCTGTTCTCTCTTAATACCATGGAATAGTCCGCCATAAAACAGACAAGTCTGAAGTGCAACAAAAACCTTTAGTCCGACTGAAAACGGACTACTCCTGGACGTCCGCACTAGTCCGGCCTCTATGGCAGACAAGTCCGGCCTCCTGGGACTTATCTTTGAAAACTCTCACCAAGTGTATAACGGACTAGTCTGTCCCTAAACAGACAAGTTCAAACTCACATACAAACTCTTAGTCTGATCAAAAACAGACTAATCTGGGCAACCCAGACTATTCCTGCCTTGAGGCCCGGACAAGTCCGGTCTCCTGGGAATACTCTCAACAAGGCTTCTCACTTAGGTTTTCCCTCAACCATGACTTTGATCCCTCTTCTATAATATCAATGCACTTGATACACACACCTTCACACATATAAGGCTAGTACAAACTCAACACGTAAGAAACCCTAATTTCCATGCTTGAGTTTTCGACGCCCATTTCAATCTTTTTCTATTTTAGAGGGATTTTCTTTCATTTCAATCATCATACATGTGCTTAAGATCAACTGAGATCATTAGTCTCTCAATTTGTCATCATGAATCATCCAAAACCCACAGGGATGCCTAGACGCACTTTTAGCTAAGAAGTTTATATGTCATAGTGTCTCACCTTGGCGAGCTCTAGTATTATTCACTAAGAAGAAAGATGGAAGTTGGCGTATGTGTGTGGATTATCGTGGCTTAAATGCCATGAAAATTAAGAACAAGTATATATTACCTCGCATTGATGTGTTATTTGATCGATTAATAGGAGCTAGAGTCTTTTCCAAAATTGACCTTAAATCTGGTTATAACCAAATTCCTGTTCGAGAGGAGTATATTGAGAAGAAGTTTTTTTCCACCATGAATGGTCATTATGAGTTCAGATTTACGTCTTTTAGACTCACTAATGCACCTGCATACTTTATGGAGACAATGACCAATATGTTTTATGGATTTGAGGAGTGTGTAGTGGTCTTTATTGATGATATACTCGTCTTCTCCAAGACTGAGGCAGAATTTGAGGAGCGTTTGAGGAGAGTTCTTGAGACCTAGTGAAATCACAGGTTCTATGCTAAATTGAAGAGGTGTGAGTTTTGTCTCTCGGAAGTTGGCTTTTTAGGTCATGTAATTAATCAATATGGCATCTCTGTTGATCCAAGCAATGTTTTTATAATAGTTGAATGGGAAAGGCCAACCAATGTCAAGGAGGTTTGGAGTTTCTTGGGTATGGCTGGCTATTACCGTCGCTTTGTAAAGGATTTCTCTAGAATTGCTAAGCCTATGACACAACTTACTCAGAAGAATGTCAAGTTCGTGTGGACTCAACATTGCTTCCAATTATTGAAGGAGAAGTAGATCATTGCTCATATCCTTGCCCTTCCTGAGCCTGGTATACATTTCATAGTTTATTTGGATGCCTCTCGTGTGGTACTTGGTTGTGTACTTATGCAAGAACGAAACATGATTTCTTATGCCTCAAGACAGTTAAATGTGCATGAATAGAATTATCCCGCCCACTATCTAGGGCTTGCTGCTGTATTGTTCACGCTGAAATTCTGGAGGCATTATTTATATAAGGAGTCGTGCGATGTTTTCACCGATCATAAGAGATTAAAGTATATATTCACTCAGGCTGACTTATATTTGAGGCAACAAAGATGCTTGGAATTGATCAAGGACTATGACTTGAATATCTAGTACACACCTGGTAAAGAAAATGTAGTGGCTGATGCACTAAGCCGAAGAGCTACTCTTCCTAATATGAATTCATTAATAGATGATTTGAGTAGATGGGTATTACTTATTGCTATGCTGGAGTTGTGGATGTAGAGACTCAACTAATTTTATAGTCAGATATCCCAGTACGAGTCTTAGAGACACAACAATGAGACCGCTTGTTGCTAGATGTTGAGAAGAGAATTCAAGAAGGAAAGGTCGAGGACTTCACTTTAGATGCCACTGGGGCCATTCAATTTCGTGGTCGCTTATGCATGCCACAAACATCACAAGTTAAGGAGGATACTCTTAAAGAGGCACACCATACTCGTTATACTGTGCATCCTGGAGAGAATAAGATGCACCATGATTTGAAGAAAATCTATTGGTGAAAGAGGATAAATGTGGATGTAGCGAAGTATGTGGCTTCATGTGGAGTTTGCCAAGGAGTGAAGGCTGAGAATAAGAGTGTTGCTGGAAAATTACAGTCTCTTGAGGTTCTTGTATGGTCGTGGGAGGATATTGCTATGGACTTTGTTTATAGCTTACCACGTTCTCCAAGAGGATGAGATACGAGTGGTAGTTGACCGTCTTAGTAAGGTGGCTCACTTGATTCATGTTCGGTCTACTAGTTCAATGAGTGATTTTGTGCCTATTTATATGATAGAAGTAGTGTGACTACATGGTGTACCCCACACCATTGTTTTAGACAGGGATGTTAAGTTTGTCTCTAAGATATGGGAAATCTTACAATTAGCATTGGGCACAACACTAAGGATGAGCACTGCATTTTACCCTCAGACAGGTGGACAGTCAGAGCGTACGATTCAAACTTTGGAAGATATGCTCAGATCATGTGTACTATCTTGTAAAGGAAGTCGGGAAGACCGCTTACCTCTTGTGAAGTTTTCTTATAATAACATGTATCACTCTAACATTTGATGTGCACCATATGAGGCTCTTTATAGAATAAAGTGTAGGTCGTCACTTTGTTGGGATGCAGTTTGTGAGAAAGTTGTTTTGGGTTCAGATTGAGTTCAACAATCGACTTAGCGAGTTGCGGAAATTTGAGAACACATGATGGCAGCACAAAGTAGGCAGAAGAGATATACTGACATAGAAGATGAAACTTGGAGTTTCAAAATGGTGATGAGGTCCTTCTTTGGGTGTTGCCTACCAAGGGTGTTGTGAGATTTGGTACTAAGAGAAAACTCAGTCCAAGATATATTAGACCCTTTGTTATCAAGCAGCGAGTGAGAAAACTAGCATATGGTTAAAGTTGCCGGAGTCAATGAGGGGAGTTCACAATATACTCCACGTCTCGATGTTGAGAAAGTATCGGAGTGATCCAGAGCATCACATAGTCGTAGAGCCAATGACTATTGAACAAGGTCTATCAGTTGAGTATCGTCCACTGAAGATTTTGGAAGGCGTCTGAGAGGGTGCTTAGATGCTAGTCATTCAAGATTGTGAAGGTTTCCTAAAAGAAGCAAACTGAGAGTGAAGCCACCTGGGAGCTTGAGTCTGAGATGCAAGAGAAATACCTCGAACTATTCAACACCAGTGAGCATGCATAGTTCTCTTCAAATTATCAGTTTCGTACCATTTTCCCTATAGTGAATACGAAGAATTCGAGGGCGAATTCTGTTAAGGGGGGGAATGTAATATCTCGAATATTTAGGCAAAAAACATCACATCAACAATAGTAAATGGTTGACCAAACTTTGACTCATTAAACCATTTCCCCGATGGACCATCAGAGACTGCAGATGCATTGAGTTTGTCGAAACAATTTTAGAAAAAAATAATTTTCTGACGAGGAACACTAAAGAGTTGATCGGAGTTTGACTTCTTGAATCTTTTATCTGACGGATGATCGCAGACCATAGATGTGTAGAGCTCGTCGAGACGATTCTTTTTCACTACTCATACGTTTGATTTGGAAACCAAATGAATCGGGAATATGTATTTTAATTTAGACCATTGGATGGTCTATTAGGTTACTGTAACATAAAAACTATCCATACGGTCTCTCCTATTTCCTCTCACCAGCACCGTCCCGCAGGAAAACAAGTCAACGACTAGAATGCAATCTGAGGTATGGTGGAATCGTGCAATCAGTCATCCTTATTTATTGGATCTTCATCCTACGGTTGTTGCATCTTTTTACTTAACTCCTTCTATCTAAATGCATCATGTGTAGGGGGTTAAATAAAAAAATATAACAACCGTAAGATGCAGATCCAATAGATGAGAATGCCTGATTGCAGGATTGCACCATATCTCAGATTGCATACTAGTCGCTTCTGAAAAACAAGATCTTGCTCTTTCTTCTCCCTGGCGCAACCACAAAAGCACTTCCCTCCATAGATCCTTTATGCGGATTCCTGCTGCTACCGTGGAGAACCAGCCAGGCGCTGCTTGCTCTGCCATCAAGAAGGTTAAGCTCCTGCGTGCTGTTGATTCTGCCCTATGGCTCTTTCAATTTATTGGTGCTGGGTACGTGCAGTCTGCTACTAGTGCTGCCGCATGAAGGCTTTGAGTGGTGGATCAGGCCTGCTGCTCGGTGGGTCAGTGCTCTGCCACTACTACCGGTAAGAATCGATGTTGTTGTTGGTCTATGGTGCTGACCCTCACGATCGCCTATCTGTTTTGCCTCCAATTTGCTACTGCTGCGGCCACCTGATTTACTCGCCGCTGCCACCCTGAGCTGATAGCTGCTGCACCGCTTAAGTTGATTGTTGCTGCCGGTAATTGCTGCTTCCTGCTGCTAATTGTGTTGTTTAGACTGAGAGTATTTCTATATCTTAATTGGAGCAAAATAAGATGATAAAATAATTAGAAAATTTGTATGTACAATTTGTATCAATCTATTGACTTTAGTCTTGTTCAATTCAGATTAACGGTTAGAGTGAGATCATCAATATAGTGGCTACATTAATATTACTAGCCTGTGTAGTTGATTGTTTATTTAATACGATCAAATTGGAGTACAAGTTAAGTTATACGCGAAGATGTTCTAAGCATAGGTTAATTCTGAAGACTAGAGAGTTCCGGTATCTAGAGAGCGTCTTCGGGTTCTCGCCGAGGTTAAGGCAAGTCTATGATGAGTTGTTTCATGATATGTGTGGTTTGCTCGTTATTAGTTTTTCTCATGTTGTTGAATCTTTATTTGAGTTTCAAGGTCCAATTGCTTTATGATTCTTTTCTCCGAACTTCAAGATTCAAGTTGTTCATTTGATTATTATTCAAGCACCGGTTAAGTCTGGAGTCGTTATTATATTCAAGTTCCTATGAGTAAGTGTTGATCACACTTGCTCGGCTTTACCAGTAAATGCTAAGGAGAATTCAAGTGTCATTTGTTTTAGACGGAAACTACTATTTCATTCTTTCTCATTTCCTATTCAAGTATCGCTATGTTTCATTCGGTTAGATTCTATTGTTCTTCAAGCTCTAAGTTACTTGCTGAGTATTTTTACTCACTCTTGTGTTTATTTGTTAGGTACCCGTTGATCAAACATGCATTGGAAAAAGGGTAGCTTCTGCACTTGAGCACGCAAACCACCTAATAAGCTTAGTTTATCAATATTCTTAATTAATTGTATAATTTTTTGTCGTGGAGACTGCAGTGTAGTTGTTTGAGTCTTCAATTCACTTGTGGGGATGAATGTGAGTTTAATAGTATTACTATATAATATTATGTCTATTATTGTGTTTTGTTGCCCGCGGATGATAGAGTTTTCAAAGGAGATTCTGCCAAATTTTTTTATAATTTTATACTTAGTAGCAAAGTTTAGATGTTAGAAGTAGTGTCCAAGTGAGTTCAAACCTAGGGCGTTACAGACACACTCAAAATTGGACCCGATGAATCTTTGTTGTTTTTCTTCCCCAAATGTACAAATGAAATTCGGTTACCTGACCTGAAGTTTCATTTCTACAAGTATCTGGAGCTAAACATCCCTCTGCATTCAAGAGGGGAAGCTTGCAAGAGTGATACGTCTATACAGACATACAAGAAGTTGATCATCTGGAAGCCCTAGATGTTCCATTTCAACACCTCTCAGAAAATGAGTAAGCGAGCATGGTTGACACCTATTGGAAATTAAGCCTGAGGGTCAATCAGAGCTATAAGAGGTCGGGGGTTGTCTTGGAAACCCCGCACAAGTGACTAATGGGATGCTATGAATAAGTGGGATCAATAAGCTTCTAACTATTTTTAAGCACCCATTCTCAAGCTCAAGGGAATTGTCTCCATCGTTGGGTGTGCATTATTTCTTTATGGCTAGAGGTTATCATGACCTTATCCAAGGAATGACAAATCACACCCAATGCATGGGAGACCTTGAGGTGCGGACAAGCCGCATCTATAACATATTCTTCGACCACGCTCATGGCATCCATGAGAGGCATCACAACATCGACGCTCAACTCTCCATTGTCGAAGCCACACTACTAACAGGATTTGCCGACCTCATGGCCTACCTCCGTCGTTAGGGATTCAACACCTATCACGAACCTTGACCAAGAGCAAGCTTGGGGGAGGACTCCCACTTGAGGTAACTTGTATCACATCTCACCTTGCATTTCATTTTTACCTTTTTCCACATCATTACATATAAAAAAATTCAATTAAAAACTTAGGATAGGAATTAATAAAATAAAATATGCGCTGTAAGAATGGTAAATCCTTCATAAGCTGAAATGGTAAATAATTGATCTATTTTATTCTCTTTTAGTGCTAAGTTACAATTTAACATTGTCCAACAATCGAGTTTATTGGATTTAAGTAGTTTACCTTGAACTTAGTAAATGTGGGTAGCATAAGCATGATTCAATTTTAATTTGTTGTGGGATATGATATAGCACATAGACCTGCTAGTTTCTTAATCGAAGTGAAACTTGATCTTCGAAGAATGTTTCAAACTGATTTAAGTTGGAGTTCCTCACTTGATTTAAGTTTCCTAACAAAGCCATATGATATTTAGAATTGATAAACCCTATGCATATGCTATTTGTTTTCACATTGAGCCTAGTCAAAGTAGTATAGACCGATGTGAGAACCTTTTCATACATTCATGATCAATATTACACACCGTTGCTATTTCTTAACACCACAGATCATCTCTCAAAAAAGATGAGGTTCGCAAGCGCACGGAAGATACCGTTGTAGCATTTCACCCATGAGTATTCCCAGGGATATCATATTTATCCCAAAGGAAGGCAATGGAGTAAAGTAAACACTATTATTATGATCAAGCTAGGGGATACTAATTAATCATCATGGCAGAGGTAAGTTGATAATATGGGTAATGTGACACACACCTAAGCAATCTATTCTAAAGGGTAAATGGGTCTTAATGGAGATTAGACTAAGAGTTGGTGAGTTGCTCCTACAATGCCTCTAATATACATATACATAGCCTAGGTTAGGTACTAATGAGCATGTTAATGGAGAATCCTTATGCTAAGTTGTTCAACACATTGGAAACGGGTTTACCCCTAACAATACTAGGACGACTCCCGCCAAGAGCTTGTGGCATAGCCAAACTTGGGGATTACAAAGGACGGATAGGGTTGTCATCACCTGGCACCTCTTCAATCTGTGGGTCTACGAGACATCTAACGCTACTTAACTATCTAAGCACCACCTTTACATGTTAAGTAAATACCTTATAGGCTCGTGTACAAGTACCTCTCTAAAGCAATGACTAACCTAAACATCGTTGAACCAGTGTTAAGACATAGCATAAGTTATTCATATTAACATGATCATATCATAACTACTTAGACTATAGTGGGATTTATAGTGTTTATGATCATAGAATAAGATCATTATGGCATAATCATAAATACTATTCCTGCCACATACATGGATTCCACAATCAAACAAGAAACACTTCATCCAAGCATATGTATAAAGGAATACTAAAGATAATATATTTATTATGCATAAAGTCAAAAATACAAGTAGGAATACATGAGCCATACCTTTTCCAATTTGGAATTGGGAAGAGAGACTCCCTCTACTCTTTTCCCAATTTGGACTTGGGACTAGAGACTCTCCTCTCTACAACCTAACTCCTCTAAGGACTAAGAAAAATAGTGTATACAATAGAATGATACTCAAGTGGTGTGTGTTGAAGTGAGGGGTAGGGGGGTCCTATTTATAGCTTGAGAAGGGTCGGTTCCCGCCACCAAAAGATCATGAATCAGTCTTCATTGTTATCAGCGAACCACAGAGAGTCGACACGTGCAAGTTGACCGAGTTTGGCGCCAGGAAGGGTTCGGTCGAACCCCCTGTTCGACCGAACTGGTCTCCGCTCTGTTTCGCGTGTGCTTTCTCCAGGTCACTTCCAGGTAGGCCCTATAGACTGATATGGGTGATACACCGTTGGACCTCCTCGGATACGTCTGTTTGTGGTCCATTTGATCCATGTGAGGCCACTTGTCGGTGCTTGATTGGCTGGGATGATACTTTTTAGGATTGCTCCCCCTCTTTCACCTCATTTCCTATATAAAAAGTTTGCATGCACTATTTTTCCAAGGACGAGTGGAAATAGGTTAAGTAGAAAGGTGTTGTGTGCAAGAAATGATCTTTCCTTCACATAATTGAGTTATATTGACGGGTAAAATTGGAATATAACAATCATCAGGAAACTCTCCCAAGCTTACCATTTGCTCGTCTCGAGCAAAGTCAAGACTTTAGGTTGGTGATCAAGAGTTGCTACAATGTTCTATCTTTCAGAAGTACCAAGTCCATAACAAAATACTCTACCTAATATTTCAAAATGTTGATTTGGTATTCTACCCTTCTTAAGTCATTACGAGGCTTATGCCTTATCTTATTCATCGGTAGTTGAAAGATAGAACAGTAAACGTAGCAAGCATAGCCTAGATATCCAGTTCCACTTAAATTCTGAAGAGTTTCAATTTAGATTCTAAGTACCTCAATTCGATTCTCTGATTCACTCCTTTTTGTGTAGTGGAAATATATCCTCACCAAGGCATTTGCCTATACTAATCTTAGCACTAAATAAGGCTTAAATGCGGAGCTTGGTAGGGAATATAGTAGGCGAATTTGCAACACATAATATTGCTAAATCAAAAGAGTAAGGCTTAGGAGAAATCAATTCAAAACATTTTGATTCAAGACTTGTGCATATGTCATGGAATGAAAGTGGAAGTGGATGTTGAGATGACTCCTTTTGATGTGGACTCTCTTTATTGATGGGATGAAACATGGCTACTTTCTCTCTTTTTCTTTCCCATGCTTATGATGTAAGTATACATTTTATTTTTCTTTTTTCTCGTAGCCATGTCTTCTACTTCCTTTTTATGCACTAAACTTGAAGAGAGTACTAAGTATGAAAGGCATGGAGTTTCTCTTTTTATTAAGGAATGATGATATGATAGAATTTTGCTAACGTCTAGTGTAGAAGTTTTAGCATGTGCAAGTGAAGTCTTGAAGTAAAAAAGAAATGAATGAATTCTCACATGGGACTATACTAGTTTGACTAGGCTCAATGTGGAAGCAAATAGCATATGCATAAGGTTTATCAATGTAAAACATCATATGGCTTTGGTAGGTATTTCCAATCAAATGAGGGTAACTTAAATCTTTTAGAATGTCTCCGGAAATCTAAGTTTAACTTTCAAACTAGGAATAACAGTCCTATCACTATCTCAAATCTCACAACAACATAGAATTAGATTAATCTTTTGCTACCCACAATTTCTAAATTAAAGCAAAGTTAATTTAAGCCAATGAAAGCAAAATTTGGAGAGTAGCAGGTTGTAAACTAGGGACTTAGGAAAAAATAAAACAGAGCAACTATTCATCATTTCATCTATGTGAATTCTAAATCATTATTACCGCACATCTTTATTTGATGGAAAGCAAATCTACATTAGTATTTTTATTTTTTATTTTTTTAGATGCAAGGTAGATGAATGGATGGAAATTAAAATGCAATGGGTGTGATACAAGTTACCTCAAGTGGGGTCCTCCCCCAAGCTTATTCTTGATCAAGGTCCGCGATAGCGGTTGAATCCCTAACAATGGAGGTGTTTGGTCCCAACATTAGCTCAACGATGTTTAGATTAGTCATCATCTTACTGTGGATCTTGTATTGCAACTCTTAAGGTATTTACTTAGCGTGCAAGTGTGGTGCTTGATAGTTAAGTAGCGTTGGATGTCTCATAGACCCACAAATTATAGAAGTAGGCAGCAGGTGGTGATAGCCCTATCTGTCCTCCGTAGTCCCCCAAGTTCGCCTACGCCACAGGCTTGTAGCAGGAGTCTCTCTAGAATTGTCAGATGTTTGCCCGTGCCCGATGTGTTGGACCACTAAGACCTAGTATTCGTCACTAGCATATCCATGTGTATATTACTTAGTCTATGCATATGCATATTAGAAGCACATTAGGAACAACCCTTTCTTAGCTTAACTCTTACTAGGACTACCATATCCTTAAGAGTATATTGCTTAAGTGTATGTCACACTACCCCATCTCATCAAGTTACCCCTGTCATGATAATTACTTATATGTTGATCATAAGAATAATGTTTACTTTACTTCAGTGCCTTCCTTTGGGATAAATATGAAACCCTTAGGAATACTCATGGGTGAAATGCTACAACAGTATCTTTCGTGCGCTTGTAGATACCATCTCCTATTGGAGATGATATTTGGTGTTAAGAAATACCAATACCGTGCTCATGCATGCCATTTTTGGCAGACTTCGACCCATTTGGCCATTTATAGTTGGTGTTGCAGAAGCTCGATGGGGTGAGCTCAGAAACAATGTGACCTGATACGATGGGGAACTCCTTCCTCGACGTGTAGTGGCTTGGCATAGGTAATGGTGGCGGTGACTACGATTTTTGAGATGGACGTTGCCAGATTGGGTGGTTTGCTCACTAGCAATGTACCTCTTACTCTCCTCAAACGGCAACCTGAAGAGATGGTGGTGAGGCTCATGGGAGTTGATGATGCACATCTGGATGGTGAGGCTCACGGGTGGTGGATCTGAGAAGTGGGGCTTGCAGATGCCAATGTCTGCAGATGATGGCAGCCTTAGGCAGGTCAGGGTCAATGTCTCGACCTCTATGGCGTAGTGACTCGAAGGCGAGAAGAGGAAGTATCTCAGATGTTGATGTGTGTTGGTGAGGTTCTTGGCCCTTGCTTGTTGTAGGTTGCAGTGATTGTTGACAGCTATTATATACCAATTTCACCCGTCAATATAACTCAATTATGTGAAGGAAATATCATTTTTTGCACACATCACCTTTCTATTTAACATATTTCCACTTGTCCTTGGAGAAAGTAGTGCATGAAGGGATTCCATGCAGAATGGAAGTGAAACAATGGGATCGATCCTATAAAATACCATTCCAGCCAATCAAGCAACGACATGTGGCACCACATGGATCAAATGGCCCACAAATAGAAGTATTCGAGGCCATCCAACGGTGTAGCACCAATATCAGTCAATGGACGCACCTGGCAGAGACCTGGAGGAAGCACATCGCAAAGGAGCCAAGACCAGGTCGGTCGACCCCCCTAGTCGACTGACTAGGTCCTGGTGCCAAACGCGGTCAAACGCCACGTGTTGGCTCCACCCGGCTTGAAGAGGTCATGGGTGACTAATTCGCGCGGTTTTTGTGGCGAGAACCAACCCTTCTCCAATCTATAAATAGGACCTCTCACCCCTCACTTCAACACACACCACTTGAGTATTCATCCATTGTATCCACTACTCTCCATAGGTTTATAGGAGTATAGGTTGTAGAGAGGAGAGTCTCTAGTTGTGAGACCAATGTGTGCTGAATACATTGGATATGACGATATTTTTTTTGAATATTGCCAAAACACCCGTCTCATCAAGGTCCGACTATAGGTACGAGCACCAGCAAGGTCCGACAAGTTCGGAAGGAATTGTGGTTGAGTTGATCGGGAGATCGTGCAACATGTTTGAATCAAGAACAATGCATATGAGGGTATCGTGGATGTCGTTGGAAGGTGTTTGCACGTGTGCAAGGAGTGCATGGACGTGGCTATATGGTTCTGAGGCGTGATGAAGAGATGTGGACGTAAAAAATTGGTCTGAAAGGTCCAACCGACTAAGTTATGGACTCAGGCTGCGGCTGAGTCGGGTTTGACTCAAATATGGAAAGATTTGAGTTGCTTATGATAGGATTTCATGTGGGTCACGAAGTTGGGTTGTTTTAGGAATGTGGGGTACATTCCTAAGGTGTTTGGAAGTTAAGATTGCTTCTATCTGCGTATAGAAGAGTCCTGGGCAGTTATGGAAAGTTTTGATTCGTGAATTGAGTAGGATTAGAGTCCTAGTTTAAGTTGAGTTGACTTTCGGGCTGGTTATATAAGAAAGGGAGGCCAGAGCTCGTGGTAGACGACTTTTGGGATGTTCCTCTTGTATTATACTGAATAAATTCGTGGTTGAAAGGAACTTGTGTGCCTTGTTCGTCTGACTTGTTTTCAGACAAGTCTTTCTCGTCGAGTTTCTGCACAGCACTACCTTTCTTCGGTGGTTTTATCATAATTTGAGTTTTATAGATCCAATTGACGTGATTATTTTTGGGTTGTCTTCAAAAATTTATTATCTATCATCTGTGAATATTTCACGGTCATTAGATTTGTGGTTTTGGATCTACACGAATTTCTTTGCAGTGTTACAGACCTGGTTTTTACTTGGTAGAACAGTTTGACCTTTGTTCGATCTTTCGATCGTAACTTGAGCTTTTTCTCAACAGATTTCAGAGATTCTTGTTGTCATGTCTTCGTGACTTGATCCTCCATAATATCTACCAATTTTGTAATAGTTTAACATGTTTATATTAGTCACACACATGATTTATTTAACAGATCAATTTTCTGCCGAGGGGTTTTTGTTGCTTCCGCTGACAAAGTTGTAACCTACCATTCACACCCTTCTGGTAGCTTTTCACATGCTCTTCGATCCTACAATTGGTATTAGAGCCACAGTGCTCTATTTTTTATGATTTACATGTGTTTTTGACTAATCATCATGGAGAAATACTCTGCAAAACCTTGTGTCTTTAGAGGTATTGATTTTCTGGTTTGGAAGGCACGTAGGGAAGCATTCATCCAGGCACAAGGCTTTGCAATATGGAAAAAGGTGTACAAGCCTTTCGACGTGCCGTCAAACTATCAAGTCACGGCTACAAACATGAGAGATGTCGACAACAACAACAAGGCTCGCAACTTGATCATACAAGGATTAACTCAAAGTGACTTTGACTGTGTTGCTCACCTCCGATCTTCATGTGATGTGTGGAAAGCACTCTGTGACTACCACGAAGGATCCAACACGGTCAAGGAGGTAAGGCAAGACATGTTCAAAAAGGAGTACATGCGCTTTGAGATGCAACAAGGTGAGTCCATCGACAACCTCTTTGCTCGCTTTAATAAAATTCTCAGCAACTTGCATAGCATCAATGTTAATTTTTCAGATGCTGAGAATGCTAGGCAATTACTAAGTGTATTAGACATGTCAATTTGGAGATGAAACTCACATCTATTCATGAATCTACTGTCATGAGTACACTTACTTTAGATGTTCTATATTCTAAATACAAAACTCATGAAATTGACATAATCTCACATAAGAACCCAAACAAGTCTCTTGCATTTGTTTCTCAATGTGACATGCCTAGCTCTGGCCAAAATTCATCTTGTGGAACACCTGTTTTGTTGTCCTCTCTAACCCTTGAACAGATTGAAGAGTTTCCAGAGGAAGAACTTGCACTCATCTCTACTCGATTCTTAAAAGCATTGCAAAATGTGAGAACTAGAAGGAGAGGAAGTACCAGACCTCAACGATGCTTCGAATGCTTCGAATGTGGCAAGATAGGACATTTTCGCATGGATTACCCTGACCTTTTAGGTGCTACATCTCGTGATGAAAAGCAAACAAGGACGAATCACTCCTCTGCAAACAACAACAAGAAAAAGAAGGGTTTTACAGGACGCCAATTGGTGAATAGTTTTATCTCCGCACTTCAAGAACTTGGCTTGAGCGATGTGGACATCGAAAGTGACGAAGATGAAGATGATTTGGCAAACTTGTGTTTCATGGCGGTCAATTCAAGATCAAGTATGGAGGAGGCAGAACACAACAGCGACAATGATGAGGTATGTCCTACTTCCAAAGAAATGTGTCATGTTATTTCTCGTGCCACTATTATATTTAAGAAAAAGGACAAAAAGCTTAGGGACAATGCTGTTAAAATTGAGTCACT
This sequence comes from Tuctoria greenei, assembly GCA_036927565.1. NCBI lineage: Eukaryota > Viridiplantae > Streptophyta > Magnoliopsida > Poales > Poaceae > Tuctoria > Tuctoria greenei. The sequence goes on along the minus strand of JAYESD010000002.1, from coordinate 161,951,201 downwards.
AGAATCTGAAATTAATCGTTTGAAATCTTTGATTCCTAGTGATGATTCTTGTTCCTCATGTGATTTAATATATGAACAATCTAAGAAGTGCACACACCTCCACACTTGATAAACTTGAACTTGAAATTGAAAAGAACAAAAAGCTTGATGCACTTAATGATAAAAGCGTGAAAGATGCTTGCTGTTCTACAATTGTTTTGTATTGTTCTACTTGTGATGATCTTGATAAGAAACTAAAAGATGCTATGAATGAAATGTCTATATTGACCAATGCTATACGTTCTCATGAAGTTAAATATTGTTCCAATTGCAAATTAAAAGAAAAAACTTCATGTGAAAATTGCTTTGATCTGTCAAATAAACTTGATAACATGCATAGGACATTAGATCGGTTTTGTAATGCAAATAAGAACCTAAACTTGCGGTTGAATTCCTCTAAATCTTGCAATGATAAATCTAGTTTAGATTTTGATTCTCATGCTCATGCTAAAGCACATCCACCTAAAATTGTAAAGTCATTAGGAAGTGGTTTGATCAAAACAGTTCCTACACATAAAGAAGTGGTTTTTAAGTCTGCAAGAGTGTTGTCACATTCAGGTTTAAATAAACATATTGCATGCTCATCTAGACATGAACACAAAGTTAAATTTCATTGTACCTACTGTGGTAGAGATGGTGATATCATAGATTTTTGTTATAGACTAGCTAAACAACATTAAAAAGAAACAATGCAAGCTAGTTAGTATAACTCACATGCAAAATTTGCTGCACATACTAAACCGAATATCAGGAACATGCAACCTGCTGTTATGAGTCAAAAACATTCAAAGTTTACCTCTGGAGCTTAAGTTTTTACCTCCGGACCTTCTGTTTTTGCCTTCGAAGCAACTGATTTTCGTGCTACACAAGTAACACCTCATAAGTCAGTAGTTGGGTACAAAAAATGTCGAACTTTGGCTCATAAACTTGTTGTTTTGTCTTAGCTTTCACGTGTTTTTTCTGCTGCACGTCGTGTGACTCAGTACTGTATTTCTAAATTCGACTAACCCCAGTATTGAGTCATCAATGTATTGTGTTCTATATAGGTTACACGCTTGAGGAAGGAGCACATTTGAATTGTGGATTCATGTTGCTCACGCCACATGACCGGTAACAAAGAATGGTTCTCCTCCCTCTCTTTTGTGTCACGTGTAGAGAACATTACTTTTGCTGGTAATTCTTCAACTCCTATAATTGCTAAAGGTTCGGTTAGAGTAAATAATCACTACACTTTGAAGGATGTTGCACTTGTTAAAAATTTGAAATACAACGTGCTTTCTATTTCACAATTGCTAGATGAAAATCTGGAAATTATTTTCAATAAAAATTGCTGCAAAGTTGTAGGTTCAAATAGTGAGCTTATTTTTAACATGTCTCAGTTTGGAAGAGTTTTTAAAGCTGATTTTGATATGAGCTCTCCTAAGCATAGGTGTCTAGTTGCTAATGATTCTAAAGACTTATATTTTTGGCATCGTAGACTTGGTCATGTAGGCTTTGATCATGTCACGTGTGTTAGTGCTCTTGATCGCATATGTGGGTTGTCTAAGCTTAAAAGGGACAAAGAAATTGTGTTCTCTTCTTGTAGACATGCTAAGATGGTTGCGGGTTCACATGCTCCTCTCATAATGACCATGACAACTGAACCGGGTCAACTTTTGCATCTTGACACCCTAGGACCTTCACGTGTTCAATTCTTCGGAGGTAAATAGTATGTTCTTGTGATTGTCGATGACTATTCTAGATACTCTTGGGTTTATTTTATGGCATCTAAGAATGAAGTCTTTAGTCACTTTAGAACTTTTTTTCTTAGATTATCAATTGATCACCCAGGATCTTTATAAGCAATTAGAAGTGATAACGGAACCAAATTTAAAAATCAATCTTTTGATCACTTTTTTTGTTGAAAATGGAATAGATCATCAATTTTCATCACCATATGTACCTCAGCAAAATGGTGTTGAAGAAAGAAAGAATAGAACCATAGTTGAGATGGCTAGGACTATGCTTGATGAATATCAAACTCCTAGAAAGTCTTGGGCAGATGCAATTGCAACCGCTTGTTATGTTTCAAATCGTGTTTTCTTGTGTGCCAGGCTAGGAAAAACATCATATGAGCTTTGGTTTGGACATAGGCCTAGTGTCACACACTTTAGGGTCTTTGGTTGCAAATGCTTTGTTAAGAAACATGGTAATATTGATAAATTTGAAGCTACATCTGGTGATGGCATGTTTTTTGGTCATCCATCTCATACTAGAGGCTACCGTGTGCTTTTACTTGACACTAATAAAATTGTGGAGACTTGTGAAGTTTCTTTTGATGAATCTAGTCCAGGTACTAGCTCAAACATTGCAGGTCCAGATCCATATCTACAGGGGGAGAGCATTTTTGTCGAAGATGAGGAAGAGGTGGAGCTGCTGCCTGAAAATTCAGCAGCTAATGACATTGTTCGAGCTCCTGATTTTGATTCACAGCCAGCACCGACGACCACCATTGCTGCTCCAGATCCTCCTCAAGTCACAAGCTCATCGATTTATGATGAACATGAAGAAGAAGAAGCTTGTGAAGTGTCCACTCCCCTCCGGGTTCTCAAAATTCATCCTCCACAACAGATTATTGGAAGATTGCACGAACGAGTTACACGGTCCAGGTTTTGCGATCCAAACTCTCATGCTCATTCTGCTTTTGTTGCTTCTTTTGAACCCAAAGATATATCACACGCACTCACTAATGAATCTTGGATTATTGCCATGCAAGAAGAGTTATAAAATTTTGAAAGAAATAATGTTTGGGAACTTGTACCTCCACCTCAAGGTCACACTTTAATTGGAACTAAATGGGTGTTTAAAAATAAACAAAGTGAGGATGGGGTTGTGGTTAGAAATAAAGCTTGGTTGGTTGCTCCATGTTTCACACAAATTGAAGGTCTAGATTTTGGTGAAACTTTTGCTCATGTTGCTAGATTAGAAGCCATAAGAATTTTGTTAGCTTTTGCTGCATCTAAAGGTTTCAAGCTATATCAAATGGATGTTAAAAGTGCTTTTCTTAATGGCTACATAGATGAGGAGGTTTATGTCAAGCAATCACCTGGTTTTGAAAATCTAGATTTTCTTGATCATGTTTACAAACTGTCCAAAGCCTTGTACAGTCTCAAACAAGCCCCTAGACCATTGTATGATAGGTTAAAAACATTCTTACTTGAAAAGGGGTTTACCATGGGCAAGGTTAATAAAACTCTTTTTGTGCTTAAGCATGACAATGACTCATTATTCATTCAAGTGTATGTGGATGATATTATCTTTGGTTGTGATTTTTATGATCTTGTGTCCAAGTTCTTAGCTATGATGAGTTCAAAATTTGAGATGAGTATGATGGAAGAACTCACATACTTTTTGGGGCTGCAAATCAAGCAAACCAAGGAAGGGATCTTTGTGCATCAAACAAAGTATACAAGAGACCTTCTCAAGCGCTTCAACATGGACAAAAACAAGCCTCTTCAGACACCAACGAGTACAAGAACGACACTTGAACTTGATGAAAATGGTGACCCAGTCGGTCAAAAAGAATATAGAAGCATGATTGGATCACTTATGTACCTCACAACATCAAGACTGGACATACAATTCAGCGTATGTCTTTGTGCATGGTTTCAAGCTTCCCCACGTGCTTCACATCATCAAGCCGTCATAAGAATTCTTAGGTACTTACATGGAACTCAAGAAATTGGTATTTTTCTTCCTTCTTCCTCAACCATTTCTTTGAAAGCTTTTTTTGATGCTGCTTTTGGAGGTTGTAGGATTGATAGAAAAATTACTTCGAGTGCTTGTCATTTTCTTGGTAATTCACTTGTTGTTTGGTACTCTAGAAAACAAAGTTCAGTTGCACAATCCACAGCCGAATCTGAATATGTAGCTGCTGGTAGCACTTGCTTACATATTCTTTGGATTGTTCAAACTCTTAGGGACTATGGAGTTGATTTAGATAGTGTTCCGCTGTTTTCTGATAACACAAGTGTCATTTGCATTGGTAAAAACCCCGTGCAACATTCAAGAATAAAGCACATTGACATTAGGTATCACTTTTTTTGTGATAATGTTGAAAAGGAAACATTGTGCTTCACCATGTAGATATCGAACAACAATTGGCTGACATTTTTACAAAACCTTTGGATTTCACTCGTTTTAGTTTCATTCATAGTGAAATAGGGGTTATGCGTCCTCATGCCTTAAATTGAGGCAGAGTTTTGAAACTTGTGAAGTCTATGTGTGAATCTGAAATTAAAATAATATGAGCATAATATTTCATACATATATGACTTTGTGATTCCTTTTACATGCTGAAAGTTCTTACTACATTACTCGTGTTATACATTTTGTAGTTTTTGCTATGACTAGTAATTGGAATAAATACTTACACTAAATCTGGTCATGATCAAACTTACTTGCTATTTTGAACTTGTTGCATGCTCACAAGTGCTTTTAATAATAAAAATTAATCAATCAACTAATCACATGTTGAGTTTTATGATCAAATATAAATTGATAAAAGATCAAGAGAATATGCATGCATCACACTTTTTCTTTTGAGATGGCTTATCATTGCACTTAGATATGAACTTGGAAGAAGTTGTGTATGACTAAAACCATGTTCTTAAGCTTCTGATTGTCAAATGACATAGGCTTGGCTTGGTTGGTTAGAATAAGGCAGGTGCGCATATAATCTCTTGCAAACATCATATGTTCTAAATTTGTGCTTTGAAAAATAATAAAATGCAGCAACAAGTGTCATGCATTTAAGTCTTGAAATAGTTAAGTTTGTGAGATAACTTGCTTAAATTGAAAGTGACACTTGACCTCTAGCATGACTTGCACAACTTTATGTATCTCATTGATGTGATAGTGTAAGTTACTTGATAGTATGACTTGGATGAGCATTGTTTCATATGTTTATGTTATAATATGCTCATAACAATTTAAATTTCTCTTTTGAACCTTGCTGAATACATTGTCAAAGAGGGAGAATTTGGCATGATTGCAAATTGATCACACATTGCACACATTCACAAGTGTTTTTGGCATGATTCTTCTCAGGGGGAGAACTGATTTTATTCTCATTTTATTTCTGATTTACAAAGGTGGGGAAATATGTATAGGGGGAGAATTTTGTTTTCAAAACTGTTCATGTGAATAAGCCAATGTTCAGATTTTAAGTGGTGTTGCGAATGCATTCAATAAGGGGGAGATCGTGAGACCTATGTGTGTTGAATACATTGGCTATGACGATAAAAATTTTTGAATATTGCCAAAACACCCGTCTCATCAAGGTCCGACTCTAGGTACGAGCTCCAGCAAGGTCCGACAATAGGTCCGGCTAGTTTTGGGTAGCTCCCACAAGGTCCGATGCAAGGTCTGACTTATTTTGGTGAGCTCCAGCGCTAGGTCCGACTAGCTTTCGTAAGCTTCGGGGCTCGGTTCAACTAGCTTTGTTAAGCTCTGGCGGTAGGTCCGACTAGCTTTGGTAAGATCCGATGCTAGGTCCGACTAGCTTTGGTTAGCTCTGACGCTAGGTCCTGCTAGCTTTGGTAAGCTCCACTTCAAGGTCCGGTTAGCTTTGGCAAGATCCGGTGCTAGATTGCAGTGGTTCTGCTTTTACCTCACACATGTTTCAAACTTGCTTTACATCTATGGAATGTTTGCCTAGTATTCTTTTACTATGTTTTTGGTGTGTTTTGGTAGTTATGGTTGATATCTTTTTGCTAAAGTTTGCAACATGCTTACGTCAGGTGCTTACGTAAGGTGTTGTGGTTTCGGATCTAACGAGAGTCAAGTCGAGGACTTGTGCTCGGAAGTATTGGTTGTTTGTTTATGTGCATGTGTTGCTTGAGTTCAAGACATGGCTGTTAACGGGGTCCATTGAACTAGTCTTAGGGAGAATATGAGGTTCAACAACCAAGTTCGGGAGGAATTGTGGTTGAGTTGATCGGGAGGTCGCGCAACATGTTTGAATCAAGAACAATGCATATGAAGGTATTGTGGATGTCGTTGGAAGGTGTTTTCACATGTGCAAGGAGTGCATGGACATGGCTATATGTTTCTGAGGCATGATGAATAGATGTGGACGTAAAGTCGGAAAGGTCCAACCGACTAGGTTATGGACTCAGGCTGCGGCTGAGTCAGGTTTGACTCAAATATGAAAATATTTGAGTTGGTTATGATAGGATTTCATGTGGGTCATGAAGTTGGGTTGTTTTAGGAATGTGGGGTACATTCCTAAGGTGTTTGGAAGCTGTAAGATTGCTTCTATTGCGTATAGAAGAGTCTTGAGCAGTCATGGAAAGTTTTGATTTGTAAATTGAGTAGGATTAGAGTCCTAGTTTGAGTTGAGTTGGCTTTCGGACTGGTTATATAAGCAAGGGAGGCCAGAGCTCGTGGTAGAAGACTTTTGGGTTGTTCCTCTTGTGTTCTATTTAATAAAATTCGTAGTTGAAAGGAACTTTTGTGCCTTGTTCGCCCGACTTGTTTTCAGACAAGTCTTTCTCATCGAGTTTCTGCACAACACTATATTTCTTCAGTGGTTTTATCATAACTGGAGTTTTACAGATCTAATTTATGTGATTCTTTTTTAGTTGTCTTCACAACTTAATTATATATCATCTATGAAAGTTTCACAGTCATTGGATTTGTAGTTTTGGATGTACACGAGTTTCTTTGCAGTGTTACAGATCTGGTTTTAACTCGGTAGAATAGTTTGACCTTTCTTCGATCTTTCGATCGTAACTTGAGTTTTTCTTGATGGATTTCAGTAATTCTTTTTGTTGTGTCTTCGTGACTTTATCCTACATAATATCCACCACTTTTGTCACAGTTGAACACATTAAATTAGTCGCACACACAATTTCTTCAACAGATCAATTTTCTGCCGAGGGGTTTTTGTTGCTTCCGCTGAAAATTTTGTAATCTACCATTCACCCGCCTCTGGTTGCCATTCACGTGATCTTCGATCCTACACTAGTCCATAGTCCAAGTAGGAGAGGAGTAGAAGGAGTCTCTTCCCATTTCCTAATTTGCAAAGGTATGGCTCTCATATTCCTATTTGGATTTGTGACTTTATTCTTAATAAAGATGTTATCTTTAGTCTTCTATTGTTCATATACTTGGATGAAGCGTTTCTTGTTTGATTGTGGATTCCATGTATGTGGTAGGAGTAGTATTTTTTATTATGCTATATTATTGTCATTATATCATCATAAACACTACAAACCCCCACTATAGTCTAATTAGTTATGACATGATTATGTTAACATGAATTACTTATGCTATGAATTAACATTGGTTCAGCAATGATTTAGTTCATTGCCTTAGGATGGCATGTTCCTAGGCTTTTAAGGTAATTACTTAATATGCTAGCTTAGTGCTAGGATAGAGAGTAGCGTTGAATGTCTCGTAGACCCACAGATTGAAGAGATAGGCAGTAGGTGGTGATAGCCTTATCTGTTCTTTGTAATCCTCCATGTTCGGCTATGCCACAGGGTCTTGGCGGGAGTCATCCTAGTATTTCTAGGGGTAAACCCATGCCCGATGTGTTAATCCACTTAGCATGAGAATTCATTGACATGATCATTAGTAACTAAGTCAGGCTATGTATATGTACATTAGAAGCTTCTTAGGAGTCTCTACCTAACCCTTAGCCTAGTCCCTCTTTACACCATTTGTCCCACTTAGGATAGAATGTTCTTGTGTGTGTCACACTACTCCAATTTATCATTTATCCATCCTTTCTAGAACCCTACCTAGGCCAACCTAGCCACTCCACTTGATGATTATTTTACTTCCATCTAGCCTCCTTTGGGAGAATATAAATGACACCCTTTGGGAATACTCTTAGAGGGAAAATGCTACATCGATAGTTCTATGCGCTTGCGGATCTATATGTATAATCTAAAATCCATTAACAAGCATTTTTGGAACCACTGCTAGAGTTGAATTGTTAGTACTGCGTAGGAACCGTCAACAAGCATTTCTGACGCCGTTGCCGGGGAAGGGAGCCAAAGTGTTGCAAGATTGAGTGAATGGGATAGGATTCTGGTAGGTTTTAGTAGGATGGCCCTTCTTTGTTTTTGCATTTTATGTGAAAACAAGGTAGTGTATGTCTTGTTTCCGCTTGCCGAAAAACTTTGTTGAAGATCCCGAGTCCCTTCTGAGAAATCGATATCGTGTCGTTACTCCTCAAAAGCTTCGAGCAGCAAAGCAAGCCAGCGCAACTGCACCAAAAAACCGAAACACTAATGGCCCAGAAGACCCTTAGTGAGTTTTTGGCTCCCCCTGCTAACAATGTGCCTGTTGGGCCCACTGTTAACATGGGAGACGTAAACTTTAAAATCAAGACTGGCCTTATCACTATGGTGCAAGCCAACCCATTTTGTGGGAAGACTAACGAGTATGCAAGTGTCTTAGGCTATTTTCGTTCTCTCTTCTTGGGAGAGCGAAACAGTGGTTCTATGTGAACCGAAGTGTTGTAGATACTTGGGAGAAGTGTTCTACAACATTCCTTGCCAAGTTTTTCCCTTTAGGCAAGACCAATGCCCTACGTGGAAGAATTTCCAGCTTTTAGCAAGATGCTAAGGAGTCTATTCCCGAGGCTTGGGAAAGGCTTCAGGAGTACATCCTAGCCTGTCTCCACCATGGATTGGCTGACTGGCTCGGCATCCAAAACTTCTACAATGGGTTGATCCCTTCCACTCGTGGCCATGTTGATGCTGCTGCTGGAGGTGCCTTCTTCTCATTGATGGTGCCCAAAGCCAAAGATATGATTGAGAAGATGATGTTAAATATGGGTTGGAGCAACGGGCGTCTCCATACCCGCCAGCGAGGCATACACATCTTGAAGGAGGTGGACATGATTGCTGCCAAAGTGGACCTTCTTATGAAGAAAATTTATGGACAAAGCAATGGTGAGGTATGTGGCAATGCCTATGCCTCAGACTCTCACATTACTTGTGAAGTCTGTGGCAACACGGGCCATGGCAATGACTACCCAGAAACCTGTGAGGATTCCCTATACGTAGCCAACAATGGAAACAACAATGGCTATCGTCCAGGAGGTCAAGGGTGAGGCTAACCATGCCCATTCATTCAAGGAGGGTATAACAACAATGGCAACAATGGAAATCAATCCAACTTGAGAGAACTTGTCATTGGCCAGCTAAAGATCAATGAGGCTATATCTAAAAAGCTGTTGGCCAATGACAAGACCCTAGAATGCATTAATGCCAAGAATGAAGGACCCTCAGCCACAAGAGTCAATTGAGTTTCAACAAGATGTTGGAAACTCAGTTGGCTCAACTGGCAGTTGTTGTTCCTCCAGTGGAGAATGGCAAGATGCCAAGATAGCCCGAACCTCCTGTGGAAAGTGCCAACATGATTTCTCTACAAGGAGGCAACTCGCTGAAGGACCCTGGATGTCCTATAATTTCATGCTCAATTGGGTCACCACTTTGACAAGGCCCTTTGTGAACTTGGAGCTTGTGTGATGTCCATGGTGGTTTTCGACCAGCTGAACTTCACAGAACTTACTCCAACATCAATGTAGCTCCAACTGGTTGATTCTTCAGTCTGTTATCCAGCTGGTATCGCTGAAGATGTTCTGGTGAAAATCCAGAATTGCTTCATACCCGTGGATTTTGTGATGCTCGACATGTATGCCGCTCATTCTTGGGTGACCATTCCTAAGCACCGCGAAGGCTCGCATGGATGTGGGAGCTGGAGAAATCCACTTCCATATCAATGACAAGGAGGAAAAGTTTAACATTCACCTAAAGTTGGAGAAATTCTCCATGCTCCATATCAAGTATGGGCCAAATGTTAAGCACATTCAAGAGGTCCAAATCACACCTCCAAAGGTGGACCCACTCATTTCATTCATGAGGAATTTTATCTATGTGGAAAACCCGTCTTATCGTCCACGCTGACACCCCAATAAGACGGAGAAGTCCAGACCTCCCCAAAGGCCCAAGTCCACCAAACCGGCAAAGAAGGTATGGCGGAAGAAGCAAGACAAGCCGTCCGATCCCATCCCTCCGGGCCCGGATGTCAAGAAATTAAGAAGGAGGAATGTCCATCTCATCGGACAGTGGTGAGACCTAGCCAATAGGTTAAATTGGTAGTTATCTTTCTCTTTGTTTTTCTTTTCTCTTTATTTTATTTTCCCCATTTAGTCTGATTTTTACCCACTGCATATTTGATTTTCTTAGTAAGTTGAGAATTTTTTTCTGAGCTGCAAAAGTGGTAATTCACCAACGTGTTAATCCCATAGTCGTTGGGAAGCCACCTGCCAAAAGGGAGAACAGGGAGCCCACATGTTAGTTCGGCCGACCCCCTTGTTCGGCCGACTAGGGGAAGGAGCCATTTTGGATCTCTCTCCTCCAACACCTACATTTGGTACTCTAGTGACCATTGGGAAGTGCACACTATAAATGGTGGCTGTGAGGGGCACTTCTCCTCACACTTCATCTCTTTTCGTACCTCCCCAAAGTCACTCTTGCTCACATTGTTTTTCTTGCTCTTCATTGAAGTGCTCTTGATCAATTCCCAACTCAAAAAGATTTCCTTTTACTTGCATTTTCAATTTGCTCTCAAGTTCTTCAAGAGAAAATTCGTCGGGGTTTTGCTTTTTCTAACATCACCTCTTTCGAGTTTTTTGCCTTCTTGTGTTCTTGTTTGTTGTGGCCATGAAAGGGATGAAGATGTTGTTTGGAAAGAGGAAGGAGGTTGCAAGCTCAAGCAATGGTGGAGACACAAGTGCACGCCCCTCTTCCATTGCTACACCAAGTTCACGGAGGAAGAGTGTAGGTGAGGACACTCCAATGGGTGAGAGGAGCAACCCTCATCAACTTCTTCATGACGACAACCTCGACATACAAAGTGAAGTTGAAGATCAAGCACGCAAGCTCTTCCAAGATAAGTTTTCTCACACGAAATCTTATGATTCGGATTTGATCTCCAAAATAGGTATGAATTCCGAATTCTTTTCCATTTGGCATGCACTAGGATGGGAAAACTTTGCTCACATAGAGGAGAGAAGTTCACGCCTTCTCTCCATACAATTCCTTTGCACACTCAAGATAAGATTTGATGGTATTAATTTTATAATATTTCAAAATGAATACAATATCCTATGGAAAGAATTAAGTGAAATCCTAGGTTTCCATAGACCATGTTTGCTAGATTTGGACGCTTTGCCTAAGTTTAACAAACATAGTTTTTGGCAAGATTTAACTTGTGAGGTCAGATGTAGTGCACCTAAAAATAGTCACTTACACAAACCTACTTTACGCTTCATGCATAGATGGGTGGCTATGACTATGTTCCCTAGAGGAGACGTAAGGATGGTGCGTGACGATGTGCTGAAAATTTTATTTGCCATGATTACAAAGATAAAAGTTGCTCCAGTTATTACCATGATGACACAATGGTTAGATTACATTTGAAGAACAGGGCCAATTGAATGCACTTCATTGATTACTCGTATTGCTAATAGGGTAGGAGCACTAGAATATTCTTCATTTGAGTATATTAAAAATGAAAGAGAATTAATTGATAAAGATTATTTAGTGCAATAACATACCTTTAAGCATGATCAAGATGGCTGTTTGTTATTTTATTATCCCGACTTTGTCAATGAAATTCGGTCACCTAACCCGTATTATCATTTGTACAAATGTCGAAGGCTAACCATTGACCTTCTTTCCATCAAGGAAGCACGAAGAAGTAATGTCTCTAGCAGGGTAACTAGAAGCCGTTCTAGGAGAGCGGCCATGCCCCCGACAACCTCCACGATCCATGAGTATGAAGAGGAAGAGAACCCAACGGGTGATGCACCCAGATGGACTCAACCTCCATCGTATGAGACCGAAGGTCTGTCTTGGCATGGATGGCCAGTGCCACATGGGAGCCACCCTTATCCACTTTAAGCTCTAGCAACTTGCCTCCAACGTCCATGAGAAGATGTCGTTCCTTTTCGGCTAGAAGTCATCATGACTATAGCCAAGACATGACAGATCTCACTAGACGTATTGAAGAGCTTGAAGTGAGAATGGGTGACATCTACAACACTCTCCAATGGTATGTCCAAGGTACCCAAGGTTGGCAACAACACATGGACGCTCAATTCACCCACTTCAACTCCACGCTACAACAACAACAAGTCAATCTCGCGGCATACTTCCATCATCAAGGGTTGAACCCTCATCATGGAGGTGAGTGAAGAACAAGCTTGGGGGAGGACCCCCACTTGAGGTAAATTGTATCAACCCTTTGCATATTTATTTTCCACTCACCCATCATCCACCTTGCATATAAAAAAATTAGGATAGATTTGCTTTCAAATAAAATAAATGATGTGCGGTAAGAATGGTCTTGAATTCACATAGATGAAATGATGAATAGTTGCTCTTTTTTAATTTTTCCTAAGTCCCTAGTTTACAACTTACTACTCTCCAACATATTGCTCTCATTGGCTAAAATTGCTTTTGTCTTGATTTGGAAATTGTTGGTAGCAAAAGCATAATTCATTCTAAGTTGTTGTGAGATATGATATAGTGATTGAACTGCTATTCCTAGTTTGAGAGTGAAACTTAGATTTCCAGAGAAATTCTAAAAAGATTTAAGTTACTCTCATTTGATTGGAAATACCTACCAAAGCCATATGATACATTAAATTGATAGACCTTATGCATATGCTATTTGTCTTTACATTGAGCTTTGTCAAACTTGTATAGACCTATGTGAGATTTCATTCATTACTTTTGAATTCAATACTTCATTTGCACATGATATACTTCTACACTAGAAGTAAGCAAAATTCCACCATACCACCATTCCACAATAAAAATAGAAACTCCATATCATTCATGCTTAGTACCCTCTCAAAAATTTATTGCATAAAAAAGGGAGTAGAAGACATGGCTACAAGAAAAAGAAAAATGCATGCTTACATCATAAGCATGCGAAAAAAAAGAGAAAAAGTAGTCATGTTTCATCCCGGTAAAACAAGAGAGTCCACTCAAAAAGGAGTCATCTCAATATCAACATCGACTCCATTTCACCACACATGCACAAGTCTTGAATCAAATTGTTTTGAATTGATTTCTCCTAAGGCTTACTCGTTTGACTTAGCAATATTACGTGTTCAAATATGCCTACAATATTCCCTACCAAGCTCCACATACAAGCCTTATGTAGAGGTAGGATGAATTTAGGCACAACGCCTTGGTGAGGATACATCTCCACTGACATAAATGAGATACCAAGAGAATAAAATTGATATACTTAAAATCTAAATTGAACTCTCTGGAATTTGAGTAGAACTTGATTTCTAGAGTATGTGTGCTCCATTTGTTGTTCTATCTTTCAACCACCCATGAATAGGAGATGGCATAAGCCCTATAATGACCTAAGATGGGTGAAGTACCATGCCAATTTTTTCAATACTAGGTAGAGTATTTTGTTGTGCACATGGTACTTTTTAAAAGTAGAACATTGTAGCAACTCTTGATTATCAAGCTAAAATCTTGACTTTGCTCAGGACGAGCAAAGGATAAGCTTAGGGGAGTTTGTTAACGACTGTTATATACCAATTTCACCCGTCAATATAGCTCAATTATGTGAAGGAAATATCATTTCTTGCACACGTCACCTTTCTATTTAACCTATTTCCACTTGTCCTTGGAGAAAGTAGTGCATGCAGGGATTCTATTCAGAATTGAAGTAAAACAAAGGGATGGATCCTATAAAATATCAATCCAGCCAATCAAGCTATGACATGTGGCACCACATGGATAAAATGACCCACAAACAGAAGTATCCAAGTCCATCCAACGGTGTAGCACCAATATCAGTCAATGGGACCCATCTGGTAGAGACCTGGAGGAAGCACTCCACAAAAGGAGCCAAGACCAGGTCGACCGACTAGGTCTTGGCGCCAAACACGGTCAAACGCCACGTGTTGGCTCCTCCTGGCTTGAAGAGGTCATGGGTGACTGATTCGCGCACTTTTGTTGGCGGGAACCAACTCTTCTCCAAGATATAAATAGGACCCCTCACCCCTCGCTTCAACACACACCACTTGAGTATTCATCCATTGTATCCACTACTCTCCATAAGTTCGGAGTATAGGATGTCGAGAGAAGAGTCTCTAGTCCATAGTCCAAGTAGGAGAGGAGTAGAAGGAGTATCTTCCCAATTCCTAATTGGAAAAGGTATGGCTCTCATATTCCTATTTGTATTTGTGACTTTATTCTTAATAAAGATGTTATCTTTAGTCTTCTATTGTTCATACACTTGGATGAAGCATTTCTTGTTCGATTGTGGATTCTATGTATGTAGTAGGAGTTGTATTTATGAGTATGCTATACTATTGTCATTATATCATCATAAACACTAGAAACCCCCACTATAGTCTAATTAGATATGACATGATGATGTTAACATTAATCACTTATGCTATGAATTAACATTGGTTCAATGATGATTTAGTTCATTGCCTTAGGATGGCTTGCACCTAGGCTTCTAAGGTAATTACTTAATATGCTTGCATGGTGCTAGGATAGGAAGTAGCGTTGAATGCCTCGTAGACCCACGGATTGAAGAGGTAGGCAGTAGGTGGTGACAGCCCTATCTGTCCTTTGTAATCCTCCACGTTCGGCTATGCCACATGCTCTTGGCGGGAGTCGTCCTAGTATTGCTAAGGGTAAACCCGTGTCCGATGTGTTAATCCACTTAGCATGAGAATTCATAATTGACATGATTATTGGTAACTAACTTAGGCTATGTATATGTACATTAGAAGCATCGTAGGAGTCTTTACCTAACCCTTAGACTAGTCCCTCTTTACCCCATTTATCCCCTTAGGATGGAATGCTCTTGTGTGTGTCACACTACTCCAATTTATCATTTATCCATCCGTTCTAGAACTCTACCTAGGCCAACCTAGCCTCTCCACTTGATGATTGTTTTACTTCCATCTAGCCTTCCTATGAGAGAATATAAATGACATCCTTTGGGAATACTCTTAGAGGGGAGATGCTACATCGATAGTTTCTGTGCGCTTGCAAATTTATGCGTATAATCTAAAATCTATTAACAAGCATTTCTAGCATCACTACTAGGAAGAATTGTTAGTAGTGCGTAGAAACCATCAATAGTGATTCACTTGTCAGCTCAAGTAGGTGGTTTGCGATGGTTTGGTGGTTATCATGAGTGAACTGGCTTGGTGGTGTAAACATGGGTCCCGATGGCCATCGCGAGTGTTGTTTTTGAGTGGTTGTGAGTGTGACACAGACAACTTTACTCAGTTGTATAGGTAGTCGGGCGGTCATCGACTCTAGATGTTGGTGGTCGTAATAGACACTCTTGTATAGTAGTTCAGAGTGAGGGAGCTAACAACAACAATGCGTGCTCGTGTCGTTTACCCAGTTGAAGTTTGTCGAGGTACCTTTCCCTCCGATCTTGAGGATGAAAACCTTGTTAGCGACGACGGCGTTTTCACGTTGTTTCTCTCCTTAGAGGTGTCGTTCTTGGAGGATAGACACTGCATGAAAGTTCTTTGTCGCCTTTAACTAACATCTAGGTATATTGAGTCGTCCGCCAGGTATCTATGAGGCTAGTGGTGTTTGTGTCATCAGTAAAGGATGCGGTATCATCATTTTTGTTGTATGATTTTCAGGTCCGGTTTTCCATATAAATTTGATCACTTTTCTGCTTATAAGATATTACACCGGGGATTTCTTTCGAGGTCTCTAAAAAAAGTTTAGGTAAATTGAAATTGAATCAAATGATTTGCGATCTTGCCCCTTTGAATCTGAACAGAGACACACACTCCTTTGTTGAGATATAAATGACAATCTCCAAATACTATTGGCCTATTATTCACGAATAATTTTTCAGGCTATAGCAATATTTCAACTCTGCTCTTATTTTGAGGCAAAAGAATGTATGAAGGTTTAGACTGCTAGCACTTGCCGCCTTCAATATCGGACCTCTATACCAAATTTTATAGTGACGTCTAAAAGATTTACTGCTTTACATTTTCATTCTTCGCACTCGTTCATCTCTAAATCGGATCTCTATATCAACTACCACCTATTTTATATTATATAACACAACTACCTCTTCTTTTTAATTTTTTTTCAATTTCATCTTTCTCGTACTATTTTTCCTTATCTCATTATTTTCCTTTTTCCCTTTATTTATTTCCCTCTTCTATTATTTTATCCTCTCTTTTTCATTTTCTTTTTTTTTCTCTCTCTTTTTTCTCTCCCTTTATCCTCACAGTGCTCTCCCGTCCCTTCTTGAACACTCCCGCCATCTCCTATATCGTTCTTCTTTCCTCTCTCGAATGTTCCTGACAGTCTCGCCCGATATTTTCTTTCTTCCACCCCTCCTCTCCTGATGTTTCTCTCAGACTCCAACCTTGGCCTTCGCCGCCGCACTAGACCTCCTGATTTCCGCGCGCCGAGCACCAGTGCGCCACCGAGTGCCACCAAGTGCCAGTGTACCACCGCGCTAGCCGCCTCGCCTCGTCAAGCTTGCCATCGCGCCGAGCGTCGTCCACGGCCATCGCCGTCCCATCATCGTCCGTCGAGTGTCGCGCCTCCCCCTCTATGACGCCAGCGTCCGCGCCACACTGGCCCTCCCGCCATCGCCCCCGGCTGCGTCGTCGTCGTTGTCATCGACCGGTACTGTGCGGCTCCATCGCTCTCGTCCTCCTCGATCGGCTCCGTCACCGCAGTGGTCCTAGATCGGATCGTGTCTCCATCGACCTATGCACGTGAAGCAACAAATTGCATCCCACAGAACGCGCGAAAGATGTTGGTGATGTGCCCAAGAGGCAATAATAACAATTCGGGTTAAGGCATATTGGATATTTGATACATAAGCAATTAGGGTACTAATGGGCCTGCGACCTAAAAGCCCATTAGTACGCCTATAAATATGAGGGGTAGGGTTAGGGGCTAATCACCCCACCACGTGAAAGCCCTAGCCGCCAACCCTCGAAGGCCTCACGCCGAGACCCTTGCCGCGCGCGGTGCTAGCACACCGGCGCACGACGTTCCTCTCCGTACGTGTGGACTCCGTGGAGGCACTGTTGCTACTGCTGCGCTGATCGGCTACAACAAACGTGTTCGTCTACTGCTGCTGAGAAGAGGGCGAGGAGGAGACGAACGGGATCATCTACTTCCTCTACACCGACGCGTGTCTAGGTTCCGCTGCGATGCGCGTCTAGTGGTAACGATCCATGACCTCTGTACTCGCATGTTTCCTGGGTGATGCGGTAGAGTTGCTAGAGTAGCATACCGCCGATTTCCCAACAGCGGCATCCGAGCCGACTTGCGTAGTTTCTGGTCTGGATCTTGTTAGTAGATAGGATCTCCTGCAGACATATTCATATGATGAATTTTATCGCACAGTTTTTGAGGTTTGGATTTGGTTAGAGTAGATTGTGATCGTATATGACTAAAGGGTCAGTTCGCGCTCCTTCTCTACTTTGTGCGCAATGTGTCCCTACCGGCTGGAATCACCATCGGGACTAATCGTGTACATAGCTAACAGACTGAGCCAACAGACCATGATCATGAATCATGATCTACTCATGAATAACCAGTCACATTGAAAATTGAGTCATTCTGAATGGCTCGGATTCGGGTTGATTTGATCAATCCGATGTGATTTTCATAGTGATTTCATAGATGCGATCTACTCATGAATAACCATTGTTTTGTTGTCTTCCCTAAAACCCGCGGGGGGCGGCTCCCCCCTCGTCCCCCCGCCCGCTAACCGGCTAGCGGGACTGCCGTTTTGCTGGCTGCTATAGCGATTACATAATATAATTTCGCACTATAAATCGTTCTACGCTTAACTCGTTTTTGTATGGAATGATGTGAATAGTATGGCCTTAATGTGATGTGATGATATATGTGTAAATCCGTGCAGCTTGCGTGTTGCAAATTTAACACAACCGGGTTGAGGTTGTCACATAATTGTATAACGACCTGCGTGCTGTGATGCTTGATCTCTCATGTAATTTATTTGGTAGCTATTAGTTGTATTAGCTTCTTTTATTATCATGGATATATCTTCGAGCATGGTGGAGATGGAGATCACCACAAGAAGGGAGCATGGCAGCTCAGATCTTGACGGAACCATGGAGATGGACACCATTATGATTCTAAAGCCATACTATTCACAATGTGATATGATCATATGCCTGTGATGCTTATTACTATTCTTTTCATGCTTTTCATATGGTGGATGTTTTGTCATGATAGAATAGCTTCCCTCACAAAAGTTGAGCAGTTGATGTCATTTACCAATAGCTGCATCTATGATATTTTGATCGTTGTGTGGTAGGTTTGCCAAAGCAAAGTACCATCATCTATCATAATTCATAGGGTGAATGTTGGACATTCACATGAATAGTGTTGGTTTACTCAACAAAGCTATCAAAACGGTTTTGGGCTTTATGGCATAGAGTTGGGAGCCGGGGCATTGGATGTCACCCAACAAACAAAAGTCATATAGGGATATGATTAACAATGGTATTTTACCTATTAATTTCCTAGCAGTGAAGCCAAAGCTCACTAGGAATTAGTGAATATGGATCTAGAACCACTATATGTCGTTAGAGGGAAGACGATGATCATATAATGGTGATATCTTTTATTAAACTGTTAATAGAAGATTGGTACATAACATAGTGCTAAACCTTGCATATTTATTTTCTATTGTAGATAATGTCTGCTAGTAACAATTCCGATTTCAATTTGCGATATGTGCTTGAGAAGGAAAAGCTCAATGGAGATAACTTTATCGATTGGTATCGCAACCTGAGAATCGTTCTTAGGCAAGAGAAAAATGAGTACATTCTTCTGCAGCCTTACCCTGATGACCTCCTAGCTGATGCAACTAATATAGCATGTAGAGCTTATACGAAGCACTACGACGATGCGCTTAATGTAAGTTGCCTCATGCTCGGCACTATGTCCCCTGATCTGCAAAACAGTATGAGCATACAGATGCTTATTCTATGATTGAGAGACTGCGTGGAATGTTTGAGAATCAAGCAAGGGCTGAGAGATACAACATCTCAAAGTCCTTGTTCTCATGCAAGCTGGCGGAGGGTTGCCCGGTCAACCCTCAAGTAATCAAGATGATTGGTTACATTGAAACTTTAGGTAAACTTGGTTCTGAACTCAAGGATGATCTGGCTATTGATGTTATTCTCCAGTCGCTCTCACCGAGCTACGAGTCATTCATATTGAATTTTCAAATGAATGGCATAGAGAAAACTTTGGCTAAATTGCGTGGGATGCTTAAAACAGCCGAAGAAAGCATTAAGAAAAACACCACTCATGTGATGATGGTGCAAAAAGAGAATAAAAAGAAGAAGCGTGTGACGCATCCTAAATGTAAAGGCAAGGGAAAGGTTCTCGATGAGCCTTCAAGCTCAAAGTCTAAGCCAAAGGGCAAATCTGGCACTTCTCCTGATGATGAATGCTTTCACTGTCATGGTAAGAGGCACTGGTCTAGGAACTGCACGAAGTACTTGGAGGATATGAAGAAGAAGAAGGGAAGTGAGACTTTCGATTCAGGTATAAATGTTATAGAAATTAACATTGCATTATCTTCTAGTGAATCATGGGTATTTGATACCGGATCGATGATTCACACTTGCAAATCGTTGTAGGGTCTAAGTGAGACTAGAAGATTTGCAAAAGGCGAGTTGGATGTTCGTGTCGGTAATGGAGCAAAGGTTGTGGTCATAGCTGTCGGAACCTACCACTTGTCATTACCCTCAGGATTAGTTTTGGAATTGAGTAATTGTTATTGCATTCCTACTTTGAGCAAGAACATTATCTCTTCTTCTTGTTTAGAAGAAGTTGATGGTTATGAGATTGTAATAAAGAACAAATGTTGTTCTATTTATTACTATAATATTTTCTATGCTCAATGTCCATTGGTGAATGGATTATATGTTCTTGATCTTGAGGATAAAACTATTTGTAACATTAATACCAAAAGGGCTCGACGTAATGAACTAAATCTCACTTTTATTTGGCATTATCGCTTAGGTCATATAAATGAGAAACGCATTGAAAAACTCCATAAAGATGGTTTACAAAGCTCATTTGAGTTTGAATCACTTGACACATGCGAATCTTGTTTGCTTGGGAAGATAACCAAAGCACCTTTCACTATTCAAAGTGACAGGGCGACTGACTTGTTGGGACTTATACATATAGATGTATGTGGACCAATGAGTTCAATTGCTAGAGGTGGTTTTCAGTACTTCATCACATTTACTGATGACTTTAGTAGATATGGTTATGTCTACCTAATGAGGCACAAGTTTGAATCCTTTGAAAAGTTCAAAGAATTTCAAAATGAAGTACAAAATCAATTGGGCAAGACAATTAAACTTCTACGATCTGATCTTGGGGGTGAATATTTGAGCCATGAATTTTATGATCATTTAAAACAATGTGGAATTGTTCCACAGTTGACTCCACCTGGAACGCCTCAATGGAATGGGGTGTCCGAGCGGAGGAACTGAATCTTGTTGGACATGGTTAGGTCGATGATGAGCCACGCAGATCTTCCACTATCCTTTTGGGGTTATGCTCTTGAAACTGCTGCGTTTACACTAAACAGAGTCCCAACTAAGTCTGTTGAGAAGACACCATAAAAGATGTGGACTGGAAAACGTCCCGGATTGTCTTTTCTCAAAGTTTGGGGATGTGATATTTATGCCAAACATTTGATGTCAGACAAACTCACTCCAAAATCAGACAAATGCTTCTTTGTGGGATATCCTAGGGAAACCAAAAGATATTATTTTTGTAATAAAAGAGAGGGTAAAGTGTTTACCGCTTGCAATGGTGTCTTCTTGAAGAAAGAGTTTCTCTCAAAAGGAGTTAGTGGGAGCAAGGTGCATCTTGAAGAAATTCAAGAAATAACTAAAAATGTTTCAGCATCCACTGATCCTATACAGGATGTACGAGATGTTGTGCAACCAGTTGATGAAACACCAGCCCCACGAAGGTCTACAAGGGTACGTCGTGCGACTGAAAAGTTAACGCTTCTAACCACGGAGCAACATGGCATGGTATTGTTGGACAATAATGAGCCCACGACCTATACCGAAGCAATGATGGGACCCGAATCTGAGAAGTGGCTTGGAGCCATGGAATCCGAAATTGAATCCATGCATGAAAATCAAGTTTGGAACTTGGTTGATCCAATCGAAGGTGTGAGACCTATCGATTGTAAATGGATTTTCAAGAAAAAGACTGATATGGATGGAAATGTTGACATCTATAAAGCACGATTGGTGGCGAAAGGTTTCAAACAAATTCTAGGTGTTGATTATGATGAAACTTTCTCACCCGTTGCAATGCTTAAGTCTGTTCAGATTCTTCTAGCAATTGCTGCATATTTTGATTATGAAATATGGAACATGGATGTCAAAACAACCTTTCTTAATAGAAGTCTGACTAAGGATGTGTACATGACACAACCTGAGAGTTTTGTCGATGCTAAAAATGCTAATAAAATATGCAAGCTTCAAAAATCCATTTATGGACTAAAGCAAGCATCTCGAAGTTGGAATCTACGTTTTGATGAAGTAATCAAAGAGTTTGGTTTCATCAAGAACGTAGAAGAACCTTGTATTTACAAGAAGTTTAGTGGGAGCGCACATGTATTTATGATCCTATATGTAGATGACATATTATTGATCGGAAATGACATTGCAATGCTTGATGATGTTAAATCCTCATTAAGAAAAAGTTTCTCAATGAAGGATTTAGGAGAGGCAGCGTACATTTTGGGCATAAAGATCTATAGAGATAGATCTAAAAGGCTAATTGGATTAAGGCAAGATACATATATTGACAAGATATTGAATTGATTCAATATGCAAGATTCCAAGAAAGGTTTTTTGACACTCTCACATGGCATCACTCTAAGCAAGAGTCAGTGTCCATCGACACCTGATGAGCAAAAGAGGATGAGAGCGATTCCTTATGCTTCGGCTATTGGATCCATCATGTATGCCATACAATGTACATGACCATATGTATCTTATGCTCTAAGTATCACGAGCAGGTATCAATCAAATTATGGTGAGTCTCATTGGACCGTTGTCAAAAACATCCTTAATTACTTGAGAAGAACTAAGGATGCATTCTTAGTGTTTAGAGGTGAAGAAGAGCTCGTTGTAAAAGGTTACACCGATGCCAGCTTCCAAACTAATAAGGATGATTCTAGATCGCAATCCGGATTTGTGTTCTTCCTCAATGGAGGGGTAGTGAGCTGGAAAAGTTCCAAGCAAGATATAGTAGCAGATTCAACCACAGAGGCAGAGTATATTGCAGCTTCTGAAGCTGCAAAGGAAGCTGTTTGGATCATAAAATTTGTTTCTGAGTTGGGTGTTGTTCCTAGCGCGTCCAGTCCTGTGGATCTCTACTGTGACAATAATGGAGCCATCGCACAAGCAAAGGAGCCTAGATCACACAAACGATCCAAACACATACTACGACGCTATCACCTCATTCGAGAGATCATCGATCGGGGTGATGTGAAGATATGGAAGGTGCACACGGATTTGAATGTTGCAGGTCCATTGACAAAGCCTCTTCCACAATCAAAGCATGAGGCGCACACGAGATCTATAGATATTAGATACTTACATGAGTGATCATAGTATGTAGTGGGAGACTTGTGTCACATCTATGTTTATGTACTATTAAATAAATTGTTATATGAGTAATCATTATTTACATTGATCATCAAGTATGTGACTTGTTCGTGAAACTCTTTGTTAATAGTAATGTTACTCCAGATGATCCCTAGTCTATATCATTATATGAGATAATGATTGCATACAGACTAGCACATGTATTAATTGATGATCACGTTTCACGGATTATAGATATGGAGATATCGAATTAATAATGTGAACACATGTTAGTGAACATGGTGTTGGATTGACCCACTCCGAGACACTGTTGGGATTGTTATTTCCATATGTGTCATCAGTTGGTCTTGAGTGATACACCTGCTAGATCCTTAGACCTAAGATCGCCATTGTTTCTTACTATGTATAGTTGTGTACTTTGAGACTACCAAACGCTACTACGTAACTGGATAGTCATAAAAGTAGTCTTTGGGTATATAATGAAATATAGAATGGGATGTGCGCGAATCAAGATGGGATTTGCCCCTCCTTAATAACAGGAGAGATATCACTGGGCCCCTCGAGATAGTTGGAATTGAAAGTGCATGGCCATGCCAAGGTGATTAAAAGTTAATCACAGTGACTAAAAGTTAGTCACGGAATGAATCCACTATTTGATCGAGAGAATGGTCGAGATGTCACAAGGATAGCACGCATCTCGCCTTGAGCTTGATTGGTATCGTAAGGCAAAGGGATTAGCATGTTGAATGTATCTAGGTTCGGCCGATATGATCTTTATGTACATTCGGGAGTCAGTATGTCCTGCTAGGTACCTCTACTGACTTGTAGTTGGAAACAGTTTCCATTCACAACCGACTGCACATGAACCTAATAGGTCACACACTTAAGGAGTTTTAATATCGAAAATATTGGCTAGATGATTTTCTCTAGTGCAAGTGGGAGATTGTTGGTGATGTGCCCAAGAGGCAATAATAACAATTCGGGTTAAGGCATATTGGATATTTGATACATAAGCAATTAGGGTACTAATGGGCCTGCGACCTAAAAGCCCATTAGTACGCCTATAAATATGAGGGGTAGGGTTAGGGGCTAATCACCCTATCACATGACAGCCCTAGCCGCCAACCCTCGAAGGCCTCACGCCGAGACCCTTGCCGCGCGCGGTGCTAGCACACCGGCGCACGGCGTTCCTCTCCGTACGTGTGGACTCCGTGGAGGCGCTGCTGCTACTGCTGCGCTAATCGACTACAATGAATGTCTTCGTCTACTACTGCTGAGAAGAGGGCGGGGAGGAGACGAACGGGATCGTCTACTTCCACTACACTGACGCGCGTCTACGTTTCGCTGTGCTGCGCGTCTAGTGGTAACGATTCATGACCTTTGTACTCGCATGTTTTCTGGGTGATGCAGTAGAATTGCTAGAGTAGCGTATCACCGATTTCCCAACAAAAGAACCATCAGACTCCCACGATTTCATCTCTTTCATCATAGCGGGTTGTGTCAGACTCACTATTTGTCGCAAATTCCTATAGCTGGCGCCATTTTAGAAGACCCTCCAAATGCGCCGCTGCAGGGACCCAAAATCGACTTCACCTCTAGATTTGCTTTAGCTTGTGGTATAGAGTGCCTCCTTGTGACAAGTCTTAGGCTGTCTGCAGTGGCGTACTGTAAGGCAAACTGGATATGTGTAAATTTAGAGAAGATACTGTAAAAATGGAAGAAGAATAGTATATAAAGTAAGGTATCAAATAGACGAGTCCGGATAGCCTTAGCCGGACTGAAAAATCAGGGGTATTGTGTTGCAGTTTGCTGTTTTGAACGATTTAGAGAAACAAGCCGTGCCAATGATCCATTTTGGCATTGTATAATTAAATAGCTGGTAAACATTCAACCTAGGATACAGATGAAGTTTGATAGGCGAGATAATCGGGGATGAGGAAATAGATGAATGGAAATGTTCATTTTTCCAAGTAAAAAACTTAGGTATTGTACAATTCATACAAGCGAACGACAATCACGCTTTTCAGGTATACCTGCAGAGACAGACGTGAAAGCACACTTTCTTTAAGTTGACAACGCTTGCGCTGATGGTTGGAAGCAGGCTCGCTAGTCCAGCCTACTCACCGGCCACACATGGAAGTAGCTGCCATATAACAGTTTACACCTGAACTTACGTGTAGATCGGCTGAACCCAGCATACAGTCCCTTTCAAACATATTTCTCCATTTTTAAATTCAGTCATAAGTGCATTTGAGAAAGTAGAACAAAACAAAGATGTACACACATTCACATTACAAACATCGACCTGTTACAACTTCCAAGCGCCCTTGTTGTTCGGTCTATTTAACTAGTACCGTCGAAGGTCGCAAACGACACTTCCCTCGGACCTGCTTAGAGAGCAGTCCGCGGAGGTTCTTTCGATTTACGAGGGCTAGTCCCAGGAGATTGAGCGCAGCGAGATGACGAACACAGAGGGTTTACGTGGTTCGGGCCGCCGGAGCGTAACACCCTACGTCCACGTGAGTGTTTGTGTATTGCCTTGCTTGAGCGTGTATGAGTTTCGATGCTCTGTGAAGGTTGTCTGCTGAGTCCTTTTGTAGTCCAAGGACTCTGCAGTCACAAGGTGGGCCCCGGGGCCCGACAGGTGGTCCCGGGGAGAGCCAAATCCTATACAAGATCTAGGATTAAATGCTATCTACTTCCCTTTGTCAGGGGCTTCAATGTGCCGTCACGCGGCATCGTGCGCCAGGGCTACACATAGTTGTTGATGATGGCATGACATGTCCTGCCCGTCTTGTCCCCGCGGCTTACGCGTCCGTCTTGCACAGTAGGTCTGTACTGGCTACATGGACAAGACAGGACACTAGAGCCTCGACTTGCGCATGCGCGACTCCGCTTCGCCTGGGGAAGGCGTGCGTACTTAATACCTGTCTGAGCAGCGCACTCTTTCCTTTATTGCGGCCTCCTACCGTATTGAGTTGGCCGTCCGCCACGTGGTTGCACCGGAGCCTGCCTCTACGGGGAGTCGAGCGCCCGGCTGTACAGGCCACGTGGTGCCTTCGGAGCCCACCTCCGCGGAAGGGCGGAGGCTCAGCCCTACGGGCCACGCGGAAGTTCCGGAGCCCTTCCCTGCGGGGAGACGGGCCTGGTGCCGGGGGTTCCAATGGCTACGTGGCAGCCCCGGAGCCCGCCTCAGCGGGGAAGCAAGGGTCCGGTTCTGCCGACCACGTGGCAGCCCCAGAGCCCGCCTCGGCGGGGAGGCGAGGGTCCGGTTCTGCGTGCCACATGACTGCCCCGGAGCCCGCCGTGGCGGGGAGGCGAGGGTCCTGTCCTGCCGGCCACGTGGCAGCCAGGGAGACCCCCCCCCCCCCGGCGGGGAGGTAAGATCTGGTCCTTCCCTCCACGACGTGACAGCCTCAGACTCTGCCTCCAAGTAGAGGTCGAGTCCATAGCCATTTTCTCCTTGTGCGCGGGGGTACCCGGTCTGCGGGGTACCGACATTGGCCCCTGAGCCCACCTCGAGAGAGTCGTCGATACCGCAGGTGGGGTCTTCTTCCTTATCTTCCCGCGCAACTCTTTCGATTCCAATTCGGGGCAGTTCCCCGGGCGGCACGTCCCTGTCATCGTGGCAACGCGTCTCCCTATGGTAAGCGGAGGCGCGGGACGTGCGCCGCGCGACATGACTTCTGCTTTAAATCGTGCTTTAACTGCAGCGGTTCCCAAGGTGACTCCTGCACTTCCGTAGCTTTTGCCTTTTCAGAAACCGCCGAGTTACCTCCCGCTTAGTTGGCCACCCGGCTCGTCTTCTTTGCCGAGCGACCCGAGCCCTCATGTCATTGCCTATGCGGGTCTATTGCTCTTCTACCGAGGCTGTGGCGATTCACACGCCGCGTCTGTTGGCTTGCAGAGGTGAATAAAAAGAGACCTTTCCCCCTAAGGGTCCTTTCTTCCGCTTCTGCATCCATGCGCTCGTGCCTCTTGCCCCAAGCCCATTTCTCGCGCTCTAGCTCACGATATCCCCTTCCAGAGCCTCCTCCTTCAACCTCATGGCGAGCATCCTGTCCAGGTCCCGGCTGTCCAGGTCTGCCGATCCGGCCCCCATGCGTCGGCTTCTCGGCTGGCAAGCCCCTGAGCAGGAGAACTGGCTCCGTCGCGGGGAGATCCCACTGAACCTCACCGATGGGGAAATGGTGCTGTTCTCGTCATACGTGTTGTTCGGCTTCGTTCCGCCAGCATCCGCCTTCCTGGTAATGCTTATGGAGACCTTCGGCCTCCAACTCCAACACCTTCCGCCGAACTCGATCGCCTTGTTGGCGGTCTTTGCTCACCTCTACGAGATGTTCGTGGGGGTGATGCCGTCGGTGAAGCTCTTCAGGTACTTCTTTGTACTGAGGGCCACTGGCAAAAGCTCGAAGGATTAGCTCGGCGCCTACTACTTCCAGCGCCGAAGCAAGGTCCCCTCTAGGTACATTGCTTCCTTCAGCTTTGCACGATGGGAGCAATGGCGCGAAGATTGGATGATCGTCAAGGTCGAGGCTCACGACCGGATGTGCCTCCCCACCGGGAGCCCCTACTCCAAGCAGTCATTCTGGGAGGAGCGCCCAAAGCTAGAGAAGGCGTTCGACCCAGTGTTGGAGAGGATCTAAATGCTGGCGGACCACGGGCTGACGTCTGCGATGGTGTTGAGGGACTTCATGTCCCGATGCATGGCTCCGCTCCAGCGCCGCGCCCGCCCGACATGGATGTACACCGGCCCAATGGACTGCACCCGGCTCGAGACCGGCCCCGACTCCAATACGGACGAGCAGCTGCTGCATGATATGCTGGTCCGGGTCTGCCCCGACGACGCTTCTCCTGAGGGACTGGCCCTTTCGGTGGCCTGCCGCCCCCTGTGCTCAGACTCCGAGCTGAAGAGGCGGCTTCTGAAGGCGATGACGATGCTCGACGAGTCTGGGTTGGCGCAACTACAGATTGGGACCCGTTTTGGGGGGTCGAGATTGCCGACGACGCCGAGGGAGGCGGAGATCCCTCAAGCGACGAAGATCCCCCAAGCGATGACCCCTCATGTGGGCTCGAGCTCCGTCAGCGGGGAGGCGTCGGCACCTCCGCTAACATGGGGAAAGGGAAAGCACCAGTCCCGGTGTCGGACCCGACCCCCAAGAAGCGCGCTCGATCGCCGCTGCACCCGGCGTCAGGGGGTGCCGGTGGCGCCACTTTGCCACCCGAGTCCTCGACGCGCAAGAAGGGGAGGCTCCTCAACGCGATGGGACACCTGTGTTCCCTCGCCATTCGGAGGAGCGCCAGACTTCGGGGATGCCGCTGACTTCTCCATCTCAGGGGCCCCCAGCACACGCAGCGGCCCTCGCCGCGGGTTTGGGGGGTCCGGACCCCCCCAACCCTTTCGGGAAGTGGTGGAGCTTCAATGTCCCCTGGTAAGTCTGCATAAATTTCATCTTGGATGTTCTTTGCTGTGTGCTTACCCTGTAATATCCTTATGATTCGGGTTTGTCTGATTTCAGCGCAACCGCAGCTACTCCTTCTCTGCCCGCGCACCCTTTTGCTGGTGGGCATGCTGCTCCAGCCGGCTCACGAGGCTCCTCTGCAGCCTCGGACCCTGCTCGGGCGCACCGGGCTGCTGCCGCCGTGGTGCCCCGGGCTTTCGTGCCCGAGGCCCCTACAGCAGCTGCTGAGGGTCCGCAGCGCGCGTCGACGACTGGTGCCGCGCTCGCCAATGACTCCGCATCCACTGGCTACTCCGCACCAGCCGATGCTACCGTGCCGACTGACACTGCTACGTCGGCTGGCGCCACTGCCCCAGGTGGAGCTCTCGGAGCCGGCTTAGGAGCCGTCGGCAGCAGTGCTAGGGCCTCCGCTGGGGAGGGGGCCCCTGGAGACGACGCGCCTGCTTCCAGCGGTGGTCCCCCCCCCCCCCCCCCCGCCTTCTCCTGTTGGGGGAGCTCTGGTCCCCGTCTCCCCGGTGGTCCTCCAAATGGTGGACGATATTGAAGAGGTGGGGAGGCAGGGACCCGCGGCTATGGTGGAGCCCCTCCCCCTGTCTGAAGCCATGGTCCTAGCCTACTCCGGTTTTTGGTAGGCTCGGGCGGCCCTCGACCGAGAGAGGGGGAGGCTTGAGGACGAGGAGGACCGGCTCTTGGGATGGGCGAGGACCCTGGAAGCCCGGACCCGGTTGGCGAAGAGCCGGGTGGCGCAGCGGGAGGCGGTCGTCCGGGAGGAGATGAAAATCCTCGACCAGGAGCGTGAGATTATCGCTCGTCTGGACGCCTTCACCCAAAAGTTAAAGGCGGACGCCGCGGCGATCCATGTTGAGGCCAGCTCCCGCCTCCAGTCCTGCGAGGAGCTCCTGGAGCTGTTATCTCAACGGGGGGCTGCTCTTGCCGAACGGGAGCAGGAGTTGGTAGTGAAGCAGGATGAGGTGGAGGCGACCTCCCGCCGGCTCATCCTCCAGCAAGAAGGGGCGAGAATCCGTGCCGCCGAGCTAGACCGTCGGGATGCTGCCCTGGCTGAGGTGGAGCAACCCCAGTTCGCTGAGCACCAGGCTCTCCTGGACCGCGAGTTCAACATCACCCTCAAGGAGGGTGACTTGAGCCGTTGTGAGAGGGAGGTCAGCGAGCATGAGAGGGACCTGGCAGCCTAGGAGGAGCAGTTCCTAGACGGCGGCCCCCGGGTGCTGGCGGCAGCCCAGCAGGAGCTCTCGGAGTCGCGTTCTGTTGAGGTCCGAAAGGTCTGGGAGTTCCTGGGCGGCACCGACTCAGCTCTGGTGCCGCTCGGCTTCAACCCGGTGCGCGTGGGGGAACCAGCACAAGAGGTGAGTCAGGTGTTCCCAGCTCTTGACTCCACCAGCTCGAAGATGCATTCGCTGGGGGCCATCATCGACAACTAGCTGGAGGCAGAAGGGAAGATGTTGGTGAAGGAGATGGCGACGCACATTCTGTCCTGCTACCGGAGCTGGTACCCTGATGTCCCTCTTCAGCCAGTCCTCAAGGGGCCCATTGCCGAGAGGGAGGAGGCCGCCAAATCTGAAGTCTCAGATGTCATGGCGCTCATCACCTCGAGATTCCAGCGGAGCGGTTGAGGGCTCCCCATACGCTGCTTGTATCTTGTGTTTCTTTCAGTTTTTCTTTGTAGTTGTTTGTGATGACAGACCTTCATTTTGGAACGAAAAATCTGCTTGGAGTGCCCCTCATACTTAGCATGTTTTACTCTTCAGCAATATCTTCTAGTTTCCTGTTGTTCCTTAGCTTCCCAGACCTGCTGTCCCCCGGAGTGTGGCCCCCTGGCAGGTGTGGCCAGTTGTTATGGGCACACCTGTCAAATACCTAGAACTTAGGGCGGACGGTTGCAGAGGAGCTTAGGATGCGTAGGTAGCATTGCTGTAACTGAGTATGCAGGGACGTCGAAGGCGGGCCCCCTGGGGTGCCGCTAGAGCTTCAGTCCGGCGGTGCCCACTATCTTCGGTGAAACATCGACGACGGGCCCCCTGGGGTGCCGTCAGAGCTTCAGCCCGGCGGTGCCCACCATCTTCGGTGAAAGGTCAGCGGCGGGCCCCCTGGGGGTGCCACCGGAGCTTCAGTCCAGCGGTGCCTGCCATCTTCATGGGTACTCTGATGGTTATTGTCGGAATAATTCAGTGCATCTGCACCTAGGGCTCGATATCCATACTACTTAAGGGTGGTCCATCTGGCTCTCAGTACTCAGCTGCAGCGCAGGGGAGGCAGAGCGCACAGGCTTAGGGTACAGGACCAGGCTAAGCAGGTTATGCCCCTGGACCCCCCGCTCGGCATAAGCCTTTCCCGGGGGAGACCGTCTGGAGACATAGGCCCCCAAGTATGGGAACATCCGAGGCCCCAGGCACATTGCAGGTACCTCAAGCAACCCCACCCGCAACCAGACAGCAAGGCTCCCACTATTGCTAAAGCAGGGAAAAAATGACAGCGCCCATGATAGATCACGAGCTATGGCGAACTCACAGCAATATCATAAAAAATTAAAGATAATTTTTTGAATGACAAACCCTATGTAGGGCAGGACAACATCCTTTCATTGCGGTTTCCCATTAGATGGGATAGACTTTACAAGGGGAATGACCCGGCCCGGGCGACAAAGGACGTCGAGTGCACCTGCTCAGGGTTCTGGACCAGGCTAAGTGAAATGTGCACTCGGAGCCCCATCTTCGTAGCCTTAGTTACCCAAAGTATTGTCCCTAGGCACTATGTACCTTTTACAATGAAAGAAAATTGTCCTAACACTGGTCTAGGGGTAGAACTTACGGAGGTGCTCGATGTTCCATGGGTTGGGAAGTTGCTCTCCCTCCTCCGTAGCTAGGCGGACGCACCCTGGGTGGCATACCTCTGTAACCTGGAAGGGGCCATCCCAGTTGGGGGAGAGTTTGTTAGCCCCTTCCCGGAAGAGTATGCGATGCAACACCAGGTCGTCTACCTTTAGCTCCATACTCCACACGGTCCTCTGGTGGTAGCACCGGAGCGCCTGCTCATACCGTGCATTTCGGAGAGCCGATCTCACTCGTCCCTCGTCGATGAGGTCCACGTCTTCACGCCGGAGCTGGTCCCGCGCGGCTTCGTCGTACACCCGGACACGGTGGGAGCCCATGGTAATTTCTAGGGGGAGGACGGCCTCTGCCTCGTACACCAGGAAGAAAGGCGTTTCCCCCGTAGCCCGACTGGTTGATGTATGGCTAGCCCACAGCGCACACGGAAGCTCATCTACCCAACTTGCACCATGCTTCTCAAGGTGTGAGAATGTGCGAGTCTTGAGGCCCTTGAGGATCTCTACATTGGCCTCTTGACATGTCCATTGCTCTCTGGATGAGCAATAGATGCATAGCAGACTTGGATCCCAAGGTCCTCGCAGTATTCCTGGAACGCTGCACTTGTGAACTGGGTCCCGTTATCAGTGATGATTCTGTTCGGGACCCCGAAACGGCAGACGATCCACTTGATGAATTTGACTGCTGACTACTTGTTGATGGTGAAAACTGGGGCGGCTTCCGGCCACTTGGTGAACTTGTCTACGGCGACGTAGAGGTGTCGGAATCCTCCGACGGCTCTTGGAAAGGGTCCCAGAATATCCAACCCCCACACAGCGAATGGCCATGAGGGAGGGATCATCTGCAGCGCCTGAGCTAGTGTGCGGATCTGCCTGGCATGGATCTGGCATGCCTTCCATCTCCTGACCATCTCGGCGGCATCCTGGAATGCTGTCGGCCAGTAAAAGCCATGCCGAAAGGCTTTACCAACCAGTGTGCAGGATGACGCGTGGTTCCCACACTCGCCTCCATGGATCTCTGCGAGCAAGTCGCAACCCTC
Source organism: Tuctoria greenei (assembly GCA_036927565.1). Taxonomy (NCBI): domain Eukaryota; kingdom Viridiplantae; phylum Streptophyta; class Magnoliopsida; order Poales; family Poaceae; genus Tuctoria; species Tuctoria greenei. The sequence continues at coordinate 161,919,068 of JAYESD010000002.1, read as the reverse complement.
CTCCCGGGTAATGCATCGCAGCAGGATGTCATTGGCGCCACGCCGGTAGAGATCCCCTTCCACCAGCATGTACCTCTTAGCCATGCGGATTATCCTTTCTGAGGGGCATGTTCTTCGGGAAGGATGTTGTCTTTCAAGTAGTCCCGGACCTCCGAGATCCATGCATCGGGACTTGCTTGAGCCTCTAGATCTTGGGCGCCTGGTAGATCGGAGCCCCCGGTGGCGCATACGATCCTTGGCGGACTCCATGGTAGCAGGACTGCCGGGACTGCCAGCTTCGAGGTGCTGGGCTCGCCCCCTTTGCCCAGTTCGGCTGCCCGGGCGGTGGGTCGCGGTAACGTCCTTGCAAAGACTCCTTCAGGCACGGGGGCCCCTGTGGAGGCCTTCGTTGACAGGTCGTCTGCGATTGGGTTGTTGGCTCGGGGTACATGGCACAGGTCCAAGACTTCAAAGTCCTTCTCCAGCTTCCGGACATGCAGCAAGTATGCTGCCAGCTGAGGGTCGTTGCAGCTGCACTCCCCTTTGGCTAGCTTGATGATCAGCTAAGAATCACCTTTAGCCAGAAGCTGACAGACATTGAGAGTCAGGGCAGTTTTTAGCCCAAAGATTAGGGCCTCGTATTCTACCATGTTGTTAGTCACCTTGAAGTCGAGGCGCACCATGTACTTGAACTTCTCACCAGTCGGGGTGAGGAGCAGGACCCCGGCCCCGGCCCCCTGCATCCGCGAGGAGCCATCAAAGTAGAGCGTCCAGGGTGTTTCGGCGAAAACCGGAGCCTTGGGCACCGTTTCTCCGTTGTCCGGGCCCCCTGGGTTGCTTGGCGATGGAGTCCATTCTGCCAAGAAGTCTGCTAGTGCTTGGCTCTTGACTGCATGTCAAGGTAAGAATTCCAGCTCAAACTCCGCCATCTCCGCTGCCCACTTGGCGATGTTGCCAGTCGAGTTGGGGCTGTGGAGTACGGTCTTTAGTGGTAAGGAGGTGACCACTGAAACTTGGTGAGCCTGGAAGTAATGTTGGAGCTTTCTCGACGCCATGAGCACTGCATACAATAGTTTGTTTACCTCCAGATATCTTGTTTTTGCTTTATGGAGGACCTCACTGATGTGGCAGACCGGCCGTTGGGAGGTCCGAACCCTCCCTGGGGGGTCCGGAGCTCCTTGCAATGCGTCTGCATCCTTGGGAATGTGGCCCCCAGGATCTAGTCAGACCTCCGAGGGCCAGGACCCGGAGGGCACTTGGTCACTGGAGCACACAGCGAGGGGGTCCTCTGCTGGGTTCGGGCCCTGAGGCTCAGCTTCCTCCTCAGGGGCTCCCTCGGGTGCTTGCTGCGGCAGTAGCTCCAGCCGCTCTGCAACCAAGACCATGCTGACCACATCCGTTGTTGTGGTGATGTACATCAGGAGTGGTTCACCGGGTTCTGGTGCCACCTTGATGGGTAGCGTCGTCAGGTGCTTCTTGAGCTCTTGGAATGCCGCTTCCGCTTTCTCGGTCCACACAAAGGGACCCGACTTTCGTAGAATCTTGATGAAGGGCAGCGCTCGCTCAGCCAGTCTTGAGATGAACCGGCTGAGGGCTGCCAAACACCCTGCAAGCTTCTGCACGTCCATGGTGCGGGCCGACGGCCGCATCAGTTCTATTGCCTTAATCTTCTCTGGGTTAGCTTCGATTCCTCGGTGCGAGACCAAGAAACCAAGGAGCTTCCCTGCAGAAACCCCAAAGACGCACTTGTCAGGGTTCAGCATCGTGCGTGTCGTGCGCAGCTTTCTCAAGACTTGGGCTAGGTTGTCTAACAAGGATGTGCGGGCTCTAATCTTTACCATGATGTCATCGACATACACCTCTACCAGATCTCTAATGAGGTCCCCAAATGTCTTATGCATTGCCCGTACAAAGGTGGGAAGAGCATTCTTAAGTCCATAAGGCATAGAGACATAACAATACAGGCCATCTACTGTTATGAAAGCGGTGTGTTCCTCATCTTCCCTAGACATTGGTATTTGGTGGAAACCAGAATATGCATCTAGGAAACACAGAAGATCACAGCCATATGTTGAGTCTACTATTTGATCTATCCTAGGAAGAGGGAATGGATCCTTTGGGCATGCCTTATTGGGGTTGGTGTAGTCGATGCACATCCGGAGTTTCCCGCCAGCCTTGGGGACGACAACAGGGTTGGCCAACCACCGTGGGTGGTGGACCTCCCGGATGAAACCAGCATCGAGCAGCTTCTTGATTTCTTCACGGATGAAGTTCTGCCGCTCGATGGACTGTTTCCTGGGCTTCTGTTGCTGCGGTCGGGCGTCGGGGTAGATCTTCAGATGGTGCTCAATCACCTCACTGGGGATCCAGGGCATTTGTGATGGTTGCCATGGAAACACATCAACGTTGTCCCGGAGGAAGGTGACGAGCGCTAATTCCTCTTTGCTGTCCAGGTTCCCCGCGATGCGGGTTGTCTGGGCAGCCTCGGAGCCAATCCTGACGACCTTTACCGGGACATCATCGTCGACTGGTCGCACGAGGGGTGCAGAAGTGGAGGCCCGCTGCATTGGGCCCTGTTCCGGTCGACTCTCCTTCGCGCCCCCTGGAGCCGGAGCCCTCCCCGCTGCGAGCGCCTGGAGCTGCTCCAAGGCGGATACTGCAGCTAAGCGGTCCCCTCTGACCCTGAGGACGCTGAAAGGCGTCGGCATCTTCAGGACGAGGTAGCCGTAGTGGGCTACAACCATGAACTTGTAGAGCGTCGGTCTTCTGATGATTGCGTTGAAGGGGAGGTCGACGTCTGCCATGTCGAACAAAACGCTCTCCGTACGGTAATTCTCCGGGGTCCCAAAGGTCACCGGGAGGTGAATGTTACCGTACGGGAGGATTTGCCCCGGTCCGACACCTGAGAACGGGCTCGAAGGTGTGAGCTGGGACATCAGCAGCTGCAGCTTCCGGAAGGCCGCCGTGGAGATGAGGTTGAAGCCTGCCCCACCATCAATCAGCACGTGAAAGACCTTCACATTGGCGATGGTCGGGGACACCAGCAACGGGAGTACGCCTGCTCCCGCCATGTTCCTCGGGCAGTCAGAGGCGTCGAAGCTGATTGCCGTGCTCATCCACTTGTGGTCGGGAGTCGGGCTCAAAGCGGGGGCCACTGCGGCCACTGCCCGTCGCAGAGTCTTCACTGCATTTCGGGATGTGGGATCTCTGGCACCCCCGTAGATGACGTGGAGAGTCTTGCGGTGCTCCTTATCGCTGCTGGAGTCAGGGTCACCACCCTCGAAGACGGCCTTCACCGCCCTCTGGGGTTCCTGGAACCCCATCTTGCTATCATCCTCCTTTTTAGGATCGACCTTCTGTTTGCCCTCCCTCTAGCGGGGAAGCGCGCCCTCCTACGCTGCTGCTTCTGTTTCTGCTCGCAGAAGCGCTCTGCGAACTTCTTCTCTTCCCGGCACTCGCTAGCGCTATGGCTATTTGTGCGGTGCATCGGGCACTTGAAGTCAGGCTCCCTGGGTTCTGGTGACTGCCAAGGGCGCTTGTCTCAGCGCGGCGCCCGGGCTCCGCCGGGTGCCGCGGCCGCCACCGCATGGGCTCCGGGCTTTGGCTTGTTCTTGCCATTACCCTTCTTCTTCTTCTTGCCACTGCTCTTTGCAGAGGCTCCTTCCTCAGTCGGTGTGGCCTCCCTTACCTCTGAGGAAGGTTGGGAGTGCCAGTTGCGTCCCTCAGCTGCCCTAGCACATCCGTCTGCCAGGGCGAACAGCTCGGAGACATCACACACTTCATGCGTGGCTAGCTTCTTGAGCATCTTCTTGTCCCTCACACCCTGCCTGAACGCAACAATAACTGATGCGCTAGCGACATGAGGGATGGTGTTTCGCACCTGAGAGAACCGCTGGATGAACAATTGCAGCGACTCTCCAGCGCGCTGTCTGACGGCGTGGACGTCAAACTCTGTGCTGGGGCGCTTGTAAGAACTGCCAAAGTTTGCCACGAACTGTCGGCACAGCTCATCCCAGGAGGTTATGGACCCCTGGGGCAGGTTCATGAGCCATGACCGGGCTGGGCCGGTCAGGACGACGGGGAAGTAGTTAGCCATGATAGCCTCGTCGCCTCCTGCAGCTAGTATCGCGGTGGAGTAGATCTGCAGGAACTCGCTCGGGTTGACGGTCCCGTCGTACTTCTCCGGCATGTGTGGCCGGAACTTTCATGGCCATACCACGAAACGGAAGTGAGGTGCCAGAGCTGCACACCCTTGGCTGGGGCTGGCTGGCGCCGATCGAGGCACTACATACCCCTGGTGAGCAGGTGGGCCTGCGTACACCTGATGGTGGGGCGATGCAGTGTACGCCTGTGGAGGTGGAGGCGCGATGTATGCCTGGTATGGTGGAGGCACGGCGTGAGCCTGGGGCTCAGGGCCCGGCGCATTGTAATCTGCCTCGAGGTTCCGCCACCGCTCCCTCTGTCGCTCGATGGTGACTCGGCAGTCTTCTCTTGACCTGCGGCGTTGCAGCCCGGTTCTCAGGTCTCTTGTCGAGATCTTGGTAGAGCGCGAGTCTGCTGTCCATCGGTCAACTGTTGGAGTCTGTTACAACGACACATGCATCGGCTGGGCACGTGTCTCCCTTGGTGGAGGTGCGTTGAGCGCAGCGGTGACGAGGTGGTCGACGTCGTTGATCCACTGCTGAGCTGCTCCCCGAGGAGCATCCCCAGCAGGTGGGTTGTGGATTAGCGCGCGCGCCGCTGCGAGCGCACTCTCCGGGCTCGCAGCCGGCGGTGCCGTAGCTGCCGTCACGGCTGGAGTACGCCGTGGTGTGGCGTGCCGGCCTGCAGCCGGCGAGGTGATAGCAGGGCGATGTGAAGGTCCCGACCTTGCTGCTCTACAGCGGGATCCCGCCCTAGAGCGAGATGATGCATGGTCCTCAGCTACTGCCTATCGCCGTGACTACGGCCTGGATGAACCGGCGTTGGAATGGCCATTCACCATTGCTGCTGGTGGAAATCTTCACGGGGAAAAAGCCCCCTACTGGCGCGCCAAATGTCGAAGGTCGTAACCGACACTTCCCCCGGACCTGCTTAGAGAGCAGCCCATGGAGGTTCTTTGGATTTACGAGGGCTAGTCCCAGGAGATTGAGCGCAGCGAGATGATGAACACAGAGGGTTTACGTGGTTCGGGCTGCCGGAGCGTAACACCCTACGTCCACGGGAGTGTTTGTGTATTGCCTTGCTTGAGCGTGTATGAGTTTCGATGCACTGTGAAGGTCGCCTGCTGAGTCCTTTTATAGTCCAAGGACTCTGCAGTCACAAGGTGGGCCCCGAGGCCCGACAGTTGGTCCCGGGGAGAGCCAAATCCTATACAAGATCCAGGATTAAATGCTATCCACTTCCCTTTGTCAGGGGCTTCAATGTGCCGTCCCGCCGCGTCGTGCGCCAGGGCTACACATAGTTTTTGATGATGGCAGGGCATGTCCCGCCCGTCTTGTCCCCGCGGCTCACTCGTCCGTCTTGCGCAGTGGGTCTGTACCGACTACTTGGTCAAGACAGGACACTGGAACCTTGACTTGCGCATGCGCGACTCCGCTTCGCCTGCGGAAGGCGCGCGTACTTAATGCCTGTCTGAGCAGCGCACTCTTTCCTTTACTGCGGCCTCCTACCGCATTGAGTTGGCCGTCCGTCACGTGGTTGCACCGGAGCCTGCCTCCGCGGGGAGTCGAGCGCCCGGCCGTACAGGCCACGTGGCGCCTTCAGAACCCACCTCCGCGGAAGGGCGGAGGCTCAGCCCTGTGGGCCACGTGGTAGTTCCGGAGCCCTTCCCTGTGGGGAGACGGGCTTGGTGCCGGGGGTTCCAATGGCTACGTGGCAGCCCCCGAGCCCGCCTCAGCGGGGAGGCGAGGGTCCGGTTCTGCCGACCACGTGGCAGCCCCGGAGCCCGCCTCGGCGGGGAGGCGAGGGTCCGGTTCTGCCGACCACGTTGCAGCCACGGAGCCCGCCTCGGCGGGAAGGCGAGGGTCCGGTTCTGCGTGCCACGTGACTGCCCCGGAGCCCGCCTCGACGGGGAGGCGAGGGTCCGGTCCTGCCGGCCACGTGGCAGCCCGGGAGCCCGCCCCGGCGGGAAGGTAGGATCTGGTCCTTCCCTCCACGACGTGACAGCTTCTGACTCTGCCTCCAAGTAGAGGCTGAGTCCTTAGCCGTTTTCTCCTTGTGCGCGGGGTACCGGTCTGCGGGGTACTACAATCTGCACATCATTATAACCTAGTCATTAGTCAACCATATCACAGACTCACAGTAACACACTGTAACGTGCAGCGCCACCGTGTTCTTGCACTACAGATGAAATCAGCAGTTCTGCTTGGTCCTCACCAAATCAAGAAACAAAAGGAAAGAGGGAAATAATATTACGTATGTAATAGTGTTCTTTTATCATAAAGTTCTCGTGCATATTATGCAAAAATGCCTTTTCATTCATTCAGAGGAAGCTAAAAAGGGCATTGTCTTGTCTCAGAATGTACGCTTTCGGCGGGTAGGTGTCCACGCTGTCCTCCCACGGGTTGCAACCGTTGCCAGTGGCGTCGGCGCGCACGGGCGGCACGGCGCGCAGCGCGCGCCAGACAGCGCTGTTGCACTTAAACCCAGAGCCGAAGCCGATCTGCCACACGCGGTGGCCGCGGCGGACGTGGCCCTTGGCTTCGGCGTAGGCAAGCTCGTACCAGAGCGAGCTGCTGCTGGTGTTGCCGAACCGGTGCAGCGTGCACTTGCTCGGCTCCATGTCGACTTCGCCTAGGCTGAGGCTGCGCTGCACCTCGTCCAGCACGGCGCGCCCGCCGGCGTGCACGCAGATGTGTTCGAACGCGCGGCGGAAGTCTGGGATGTAGGGGCGGACGCTGTGGGAGCGGAGCACGCGGCGGAGGACCAGGGAACTGAGGAACTTTAGCTGCTCCGTGAGCGGGAGCACGAGCGGGCCCAGGGTGGTGATGTTCGCCTTGAGCGCGTCGCCCGCGACGGCCATGATCTCCCGCGTCAGGGACACGCCGACCCTGCCGTGGTCGTCCTCACGCTGGTACACGCAGCCGAAGCACTCGTCGGCGGCGCCCTTGTGGGTCCGCACCGTGTGCAGAAGCTGGTACTTGGCGCGCGCGGCGTCCGTGCGGCGGTTGGAGAGCAGCGCCGCCGCGCCGCCCATGCGGAAAATGCAGTTGGATAGAAGCATGGAGCGGTCGTTGCCGAAGTACCAGTTGAGCGTGATGTTCTCCGTGCTGACCACGACGGCGTAGCTCGACGGGTTCGCCTGAAGCATGTCCCGGGCGAGGTCCACGGCGATGAGCCCCGCGCTGCAGCCCATGCCCGCCAGGTTGAACGACTTGACGTCTTCACGCATCATGTAGTGGTTCACGATCATGGACGCCAGCGACGGCGTCAGGTTGAAGAGGCTGCAGTTGACGATGAGGATCCGCATGTCGCGCCGCAGATTGATGCCGGTTGCCTTAAAGAGCACGTCGAGGCAGCCGAACAGGACGGTCTCGGCCTCAGCCCGCGCCTCGGCCATGGACAGCTGCGGTGGCCGCGCCTGTATTCCCGGCGGGAGGTACGTCCGGTCTCCGAGCCCGGAGCGCTTGGCGATCTTGGTCTGGAACTCGAGCGCCTCAGCGTTGAAGAAGCCCGTGGTCTCAGTCATGTCCAGGAACCCGTCCTTGGAGATGGCATGGTCGTCCTCAGGCTTGTAGCAGGCGAACTCCACCAGGTACACCGGCCGCGGACGTTTGAGGTAGTACACGGTGAGTGGCAGCACCGCTGCGCCGAGCCAGGCGACACAGGTGAGCGTGTCGAGCGACTGGATGAGCGTGTCGACGCCGACGCCGCTGAGCCGGCCGAGCCGCGCGAACGAGTATACCGCCGCGGCGAGCAGCGGTGGTGCAAGCGCAAGCGGGACCCAGGACAAAAGCGCGGGAATGCCTCCGGAGAGCAGGCCCAGGCTGACGTACTTGAGGTTGACGCTGCGCGCGAAGTCTGGCAGCCGGCGCCGGATCTTAACGACGAAGCTGCTGGGCTCCGCCGCGGCCTGCTCGGCCGTAATGCGCTCGCGCTCCATGACCGCTGCGGCCTCCGTGGAGGCAGGCTCCAAGTGGCTTCCGCTTGGACGAGCTTTTGATGAGTTCTTTGCGCGCGCGCGACTTTGTTGAGGTTTGGTTGGAGTTTGGCATGAAACGGAGGAGCGCGTGGCTAGACAATTTATAGGCGTTTTTTTGGGATGAGAACGAGAACGAGAAAGGCGCCTGCCGCGAAAGTAAGAACGTCTATTTGAAGCTTGGGAGCGCTAGAGCTGCCATTTTAGGGGTCAAGATTCTGGCAAATGATGACCCTAGCAAAAGAGTGAATTTCGGGTTTTTCTCCATACTTGTCGAATCGAGGGCAACATTGCATTGTAAGTAAATGTGCCAAGGACATGGTCGTGATCCTTAGTTGATGAGTTGATGCTATGGCGGCATGTCGTGTATCCGCTCCTACGGTTCAACACCCCTATCACGGGCATGATCTTGGAAGACAGTTGAAGGGCCCGAAACAGGAAAGAACAAACAGCACCAGTTAAATGGTGCACTAACGACTTCCCTGTCTGCCAGGTGGACGCGTAACTGGAAGGGGACACAACGGTCTGGCCGAGTCCCACCACTGTACCAGAGGCGGCCACAAGTGTCGGCAACGCCAATACGCCATGTTGACAGCAGCAGCACGACTCGTAGCTTGGCGGCCGCTGATACTCCTTTTGTTTCGAAAAGGTTGTCGCTTTGTAGTTCATTTTTGAACTACAAAGCGACAAGTTTTTCGGGACAGAGGGAGTACGTGCGAGGGCGAGCGGCGACCACACTTGTGGGGTGTGGGACGCTCGACTACCTGTCTCTTGTCCACCTAGGAATTCCTATTAATGAGCAAGTAACGCGACACGCAGGACCGCTTGCTCATTCAGCAACGCAGGGGTCCTATGCGTCGAGCACACGTTGATTTAACTTAGGACGGCGCTCAAGCGAGCTACCTTAAACTACACTGTCAACTATTTTTTATGTACTCCCTCTATCTTTATATATTTATCACCGATTCAAAAATTAATTAATTAATCATAAATATTTTTGGAGACGAAGTTGACGTAGCCCGGATACCCGGATGTCCGGAGTCCGCGATTAGCCTGGCCAACTGCGGATCGGCCAGACAAGCAAGCCCGGGCCACGCCAGCGGGGCCCGGCCGTCCTATCGGCCCGGGCAACCAAAGCAAAAGAACTCCACGACCCCTGCTTGGCGCTGCCTTCATTCAGTCGAGCCTGACCATAAGGGGTCGTACCACGCCCTACGGGTCTCTGCGTGGAAGATAGTGCTGATGCGGCTGCTAACTCTCTGCGCACTCTGTGCCGTCGCGTCGTGGACAACACGCCAGCCCGGGCACTGAGGTGCTAACAAGAGACATGACACGATAGGACGAGGCAAAAGCCATCAGAACGGGAACTAGCTAGGATGTAGAGGGCTCGCCCCCACCTATAAAGGGGGGCTGAAGCCATCAGAACGAGGATCCGAGGAAGACAACCAAAGAACAAAGGGGATTTCTCCCCCTCTGCTACATCACTAGGGCTTCTCCTCATACATGTACTCCTCCGCCATTGATAATGAGAAGAAGAGATTTCAGACTGCACGTAGGACACCTTGCTCGAACTAGTATACATCTGGTGTCTTAGTAGGTAAGCCGCCTTGAGTTAGAACGCGCGATGCATACGGTACTTGTCGGCAAACCGAACGCTGACTGTTAGCGCGCTAGGTTGGGGAACTACCGCACGTTCCTATTCATCCTCACCTCAACGGGTTTACCAAGCGCCGACGGGCCAGATGTTGGCATCGACGTCCGAGCCTCTGTCCTCATCCCGAAGCTCATCTCCAAGCGTCGACGGGTCGGACGCCAGCGTGAGCATCTCGGCTCAATCGTGCCGCCAAGCACAGCCGCCATCTCCAACTTGAAGCCTCTCTCCGAGCACTGATGGGCCAGATGTCGGCTCGGGCATCCCGGTGCGGACGGCGCCACTAGGCCCAACCTCTGTCCCTATCGAGAGGATCCACTCCAAGCCTCGACAGCCTGGACATCAGCGTTAGTTCCCCACCACCGCTCCATATGCAGCAAACTGCTCACACGATTTGGTAGATGAAGCCCCAGTTGCCAAGACACCAACAACCATTGGTCCCTCTCTTCCGGGCACGAACGCACCGACATATGGTGCGGCTTGGAAGATGAGGCACCGACTGCCAGCGCAAAATTGCAGTCGATCGGCTGCCCTCCGTCCCCGGATCAGAGCAGATCCACTACTCACACGATTTAGTAGACGAGGCACCGGTCGACAACAAACAACCGCGAGATGGTCCGCCCTACCATCTCCAACCAGGAGAGGGCAGATGAAGGATGGGCACCCGCACGGCTACAACTCGCCCTCTGTCGCCAACGGCCACCGCTCCAACGATCGTCGCTTGCTTTGAGTCTGGCGGGCTTGTTGCAGCAGCTGCCAGCATGGCGCACCCGGCGTCTCCAAACTCTACGCCTACGTCGAGAAGCTAGACTGCACGTATGTGCAACCAACTGTGGAGCTTGGCACGAAAACCCGGAGGATCATGGTGGAACGGCCGCTCCCGGCCGCGGCTCGGCGAGCGGGTTGAACCGCCTGCCCCACGACACTCGGGGACTGCCGACCAGCAAGGGAGCCTATCACGAAGGACTGAGAAACCGACACCGAGCAAGTCACCGTCCAGAGCACGACACTCGAGTGGACCGAGCTACATGCACTACAAGGGTCAAGGGCCACCTTCTAATGAAAGGGATCGGTGCGCCGGGACTTGGAGCCTGTGGAAGCAAAAACTGCAAGACTAGGCAACCCGAGGTCGCGATATCATGAGTGTGTCGAACTGCTCATCTCGTGTCACCTGAGGGATACGAGCCGATGATGTCTATGTACATACTTGTAAACCAGAAGGAACCATCCTGACCTGTCAGTTAGAAACTCTTGATATGTAATGACATGTTGACTATACGTGAAAAGTCACTCGCTCTTCCGACCGCCCGTCTCATAACATACTTTGCAAAAAATCCACATCCTTGACATCCAAAAACTCGTCACGATGTTGATACCAAGGCGTGCCAAGTCCTCATCAGCCTGAGCACTAGGGCACGCCCTACTGACCCCGACTAGGGGCATGGAAATACAACAGGTGTAAGGACCGTTTCGCGACTAACGCCCCCACGAGGCCCAACGACGGGGACCTACCGCCAGATAGCCACTGAGGCTGGCAACGGTCGGACACGACGGCAGGCAAATGCCGAGGCGAGCGACGGCCACACAAAACCCCGACGGAACCAACCCTCCAAGCCAAGGTAAGTCGGCTAACCACCTCCTTTGTCTGTAGGACTCGACTAGGACACGGACCATATGGACCAAGGGAGCGCTCCCTATGACCCCTACGACCCCGAGCTGCGAACTGAAGTAAGGTAGGTAAGCGCCCAACCTAGTGTTGGCTACACGCAAGTCCAGGGTTCGAAGGCTGGCCCCACTGGATTTTGAGACCACCTGGGACAAAATAGAGCGAGGGATGGACGACTGTGGGAAGGCCTGTCATAGGGGCTTTATCTTGGATAGCGGATACCCTTGACGACCCCAATGGTCCATACCCGGGTTCCAGCTCAGCTGTGCCATGGTAGCCGCTCGAAGGGTCGGCATCGAGCCACTCGGTCTCTCGAAAGGCCCGACATCCATGTGGACGAACCAAGCAGGCTCCAACAAAATGCGGGCATTGCACCGGGATCATGCGATCCGTTGAAGTCGGATGCATATTTCTGTTTCTCCCTACAATTTGGGGGGATCGGGTTTCAGCCGAGTTCGCCTGCTAGGCACCTCATCGGACTCAGGAGTTCGACCATCAAGGTAAAAGCCCGAGTACAACCCCTCTGAGCCATCTACATCTCGCGAAAGAGGCACAAACGCTCACCCCACAAGAAGACAAGACACCTGCGGGGCAGCTGCGAAAGACGTCGGAGAATACGACGAACGATAGAAGCTCCCCGGCCTCTGAGCCCGCGAGTTCCAATGCATGAGTCGAGGGAGGACACCAAGGCTTGGAGGGTCGTAGCCCCAAGCTTTCCACCCTCATCTCGAGAGGGCGAATGCCTTGGGCTCTCCAAGCACCCGAATGACCGAAGCAAGAACCGCTCGCGACGAGCGGTCGATGAAGGACAAAGCACGCTTCACTCGCTCAGGCCGGCACCACCTGACCCTGATCGGGCTGTTAATGCGGAACGTGGCGCAAAACCCGCCTTCACAACAAGCAAGCTAAGTACACTCTGTCTCTTTGCCAAAAGGAAAAAAAGAGAAGCTCAACTCCTGTCGAATGTGGTGGATCCGACCTCGAGCCCGGGCTTGCATAGAAACTTTGATCCTAACCACAAAAGTCTAGTCGGGGGGGGGGGGGGGGGGGGGGGCTTCTTTCGTTTCTTACGTCAGAGATAAAAATCCGCAAGTGCACGAAAACTATCGAAGTAGCATTTCCCCTTTAAGAGTATTCCTAAGGGTGTCATTTATATTTTCCCAAAGGAAGGCTAAGTGGAAGCATGGCAATCATCAAATGAATAGGGTAGGTTGGTCTAGTTAGGGTTCTAGTAAGGATGGGTAATAGATATGTAGAGGTAGTGTGACACACACAAGAGCACCCTATTCCAAGGGGGATAAATGGGACAATGAGGGATTAGGCTAGGAGTTAGGGAGTTACTCCTACAATGCTTCTAGTATACATATACATAGCCTAAGTTAGATACTAATGAACATGTCAATGGTAAATTCTTATGCTAAGTTGTTCAACACATCGGGCACAGGTTTACCCCTAGTAATACTAAGACGACTCCCGTAAAGAGCTTGTGACATAGCCGAATGTGCAGGATTACAAGGATAGATAGGGATGTCACCACCTACTACCGACCTCTTCAATCCGTGGGTCCACGATACATCCAACGCTACTTAACTATTCTAGCACCATGGTAGCATATTAAGTAAATACCTTAGGAGCCTAGGCACAAGCCATTCTAACGCAATGACTAACCTAAACATCGTTGAACCGATGTCGGAACAAAGCATAAGTTATTCATATTAACATGTTCATGTCATAACTAATTAGACTATAGTGGGGTTTCTAGTGTTTATGATGATATAATGAGAATGATATGGCATTATCATAGATACTACTCCTACCACATACATGTAATCCACAATCAAACAAGAAACACTTCATCCAAGTATATGAAGAAAAGTCACAAATACAAAGAGGAATATATGAGCCATACCTTTCCCAATTTGGAATTGGGAAGAGAGAGACTCCCTCTACTCCTTACTATCTTGGACTATGGACTAGAGGCTCTCCTCTCTACAACCTAAACTCCTCTAAACCTATTGAGAATTGTGGGTATAATAGAATGAATACTCAAGTGGTGTGTGTGACAAGCAAGGTAGGGGGTCCTTTTTATAGCTGAAGAAGGGTCGATTCCCGCCACCAAAAGCGAGTGAATTAGTCTTCATCGTGATCAGGGCACCACAGGGAGTCTGCACGTGGAAGCTAACCAAGTTTGGCGCCAGGAAGGGTCGGCCGAACCACTTTGTCAGGCAAACAGAAAGTTGGACCAATTCCAGTGTGCTTCCTCGGAGTGACTTCGAGGTGGGTCCCATGACTAATATGGGTGATACACCGTTGGATGGCCTCGAATACTTCTATTTGTGGGCCATTTGATCCAGGTGATGCCACATATCGACGCTTGATTGGCTGAGATAGTATTTTATAGGATTGCTCTCCCTCTTTTACCCCATTTCTTGTAATAAATGTCTGCATGCACTATTTCTTCAAGAACATGTGGAAATAGGTTAAATAAAAGGTGATGTGTGCAAGAAATGGTATTTCCATAACATAATTGAGTTATATTGACGGGTGAAGTTGGTATATAACAACCGTCAATAAACTCCCCCAAGCTTATCCTTTGCTCATCCCGAGAAAAGTCAAAGACTTTAGGTTCATGATTAGGAGTTGCTACAATGTTCTATTTTTTAAAAGTACCATGTGCACAACTAAATACTCTACCTAGTATTGCAAACATTGGCATGGTACTTCACCCATATTAAGTCATCATGGGGCTTATGCCTTCTCCTATTATAGGTGGTTGAAAGATAGAACAACAAATGGAGCAAGCGTACCCTAGAAATCAAGTTCCACTCAAATTCTGGAAAGTTCAATTTATATGAAGTACCTCAATTTGATTCTCTCAATCACTCCTTTGTGTGTAGTGGAAATATTTCCCCACGAAGGCATTTCATCCTACCACTACATAAGGCTTGTATGTGGAGCTTGAAAGGGAATATGGTAGGCATATTTGTAACACATAATATTGCTAAGTCAAAAAAGTAAGCCTTAGAAGAAATCAATTCAAAACTATTTGATTCAAGACTTGTGCATGTGTGATGGAGTGGAAATGGATGTGGACATTTGAGATGACTCCTATTTATGTAGACTCTCTTATTTTGCAGGGATGAAACATGGCTACCTTCTCTTTTTTTTTCTCATGCTTTTCATATAAGCGTGCATTTTCTTTTTCTTTTTCTTGTAGCCATGTCTTCTACTCCCTTTTTGAAAGTTGCCTAGAGGGGGGGGGGGTTGAATAGGCGGATAACCTGAAATTTAACTCAATAAAAACTAATCAAATTACAGAGTGTGGACTAGTCCGGCCTGGGGGCGGACTAGTCCGATCAGGACAACAGATTTGATCAAAGGTGAGATTTTTAAGCAATCGAAAGGACTTAACTCGATGAAATGTAAAGTATATGAGCCTAGCAATCTAGTAAATGGTATGCACGAAGTGGTAACAACTAGATAGAGGCGGATCACGAGATTGAATCAAAGAACGCATGGAACCCTAACTTGATCTAGCGAAGAATGAGGAAGTCAAATCAAAGACACAAGACGCATGGGTTATCCTGTGGTTCAACCACAGGAGCCTACATCCACGTTGAGGATGCCCATGTAAGACAGGGTTCCACTCAACCCTTTCCTTACTTAGACACCACGAAGGCTGGCTATTCTTCCACTAAATCACAGGGGTAATCACCAAATCCATGGGGCAACTCACAACCTGAGGCTCCCACAAGTTTACAACTTGAAAAGATTGAAGATCAACACCCACACGAACTCAAATCAATCATTCAAACCGAGAGAATCAACCCAAGAGCTCAAGATCAAACAAACTCTTCTCTTTTCTCTTCCAATCCTCACAAATCCTTAAGAATCGCTCTTAGGACTCCAAGAATGGTTGAGGGAGGGTTAGGATGGCTCTAGGGAGGCTATGGCGGCACTAGGGTTCGAGAGAGGGCCTTTCAACGCCGGGGGATCCCTTTTTATAGGGGTACCGACAATTAGCTATTGTCACCAGGAAAAGTGCGGACTAGTCCGGCCTTTGACCCTGAACTAGTCCAGCCTGTGGGGACTAGTGATGTCATCCTTTACCAACCACAAAGCCCCCCGCCACCTTTTGAATTCAAATGGTCACCAAACCACGGACTAGTCCGTCCAACAACGGACTAGTCTGATCTCACACAGATCTGTTTGTTCTGGTTGAGAACGGACCAGTCTGGTACATTGGACTAGTCCGACCCCAGAGGGCAGACAAGTCCAGTCGTCCAGGACTTAGTCCCAGCAACCATCTCCAAGTCTAGAGCGTACTAGTCTGTCAAGGAACGGACTAGTCCGATCTCAGTTAGGAACTACTTTTCTGGACTGAAACGGACTAGTCTGTCCTAGTGGACTCGTTTGGCTACCCAGGGCGGACTAGTCCGTTCCTTCAGGACTTAGTCCCAGAAGGACACAGACATACTCACCACGGACTAGTCCGTCCCCTACCGGACAAGTACAAACTTACACAGAATGCTTTGGTCCGCCTAACATCGGATCAGTCCGATGTGGCCGGACTAGTCCGGCCTTCCAGCTCGGACAAGTCCGACCCTGTCGTTAGGGCTGCTTCAACTCATCTCTCAATCTAGTCTAGCTTGGACTATGAGGTCTTAGGAGATTCTAACACTTTGAATCATTGAACACACTCAAGCTAAGTGACTAAACTCGACACAAAGAATTTAAAAGCTCAAGTTCCATTGTTCGAGTTCTTCATATTTTCTTCTCTTTTCCCTTTTTGAGTACATCCAATGTTGTCCATCTTTCAGTAACATGTGCTTACACTTGCAAAGCTCATTAGACTCTTAAGTGTTGTCATTAATCATCAAAACCCACGGGGATTAGCCTAGATGCACTTTCAATCTCCCCCTTTTTGGTGATTTGATGACAACACATTGAGGTTTTTGATAAAAAATAAAGTTGAGCTGATTTTCATAACACACACATGTATAAGGAGCTCCCCCTAAATGTGTGCATAGATGACTTGCAATAAGTTAGATGCACAAGAATGAAGTCTGTGGGAGGCTTATACATTTGTGCATTATTGTGGGGTGCCTACGTGTGATGCAAGTGTTGAGATGTGAAAAGTGGAGTGAAGTATGCATATCAAATTTTAATTTAGCATCATCACACATATTTTACTAGAATGATCTTCAATAGAACCAACATGACAAAATAGACAATAAAATTCACATAACACAGAGTGATAGCATAGTGATAATGTCATTACAAACCAAAATGAGAACGAGTAGCAAAAGTTAACATTAAAACCCAGATTTCCAAAATATATTATAGTCCATGCATCTAATATTCCCCCTCAATATCTCCCCCTTTGGCATCAAGACACCAAAAAGAAAAAAAGAGTAAGGGACAAGAGAGAGAGCCTAAAACTAGTCATCGTCGCTCTTGCTCGCCTCTCCATGGCCCGGGTCACTCTCTGTCTCCTCATCATCGTGAGCGTTGTTGTCTTCGTCATCATCAACATCATCATCATCATCGATGACCTCCTCAGCAGCAGGAGCAGCGCTAGAGGGACCACCCCTACCACCAAAGAGAGCAGCCTCCGCCTTCGAGAGTTCTGGAAATGGCGTGATGTCTTCATCCTCGGAGGCCTCCGGTGACATAGAAATGTCCGACTTCTTGCAAAGCTTGTGAAGGTACTTGTCGTGCTTTTTTGCGGTCTTGTGTGCCTTCACTTCCGCTTTCCGACATGAGGTGAAGATTGACTTGAGAAACTTGAGTGTAGCACTCGCAAGGTCGCCGGAGGAGAAGGAGGAGGCGGTGGGAGATGGAGGAGGAGAAGCCACAAATAGGGACCTCTCCTCGAAGCTCTGTCAATCTTTGGCGCAGGAGGGGGAATCTGAGGGTGGAGAGCTCTATGCTTGACATCCTTCACAAACTCCAAGCCAGACACTTTCTCAATTAAGCATATGTTGGAGTGTGTGATATGTTGAAGATGTCTTTGTAGATATAGTAAAAAACATTGAACTTCTCATCTTCAACTATCAACTTCATCAAGTGCCTCAAGTCGCATTGGATCATGCCTGCGTCCCCATCCTTAGATGCTAGAGTATTTCTCAAGATCCGATTAAGCACGCTAAAGAAGGGGCGAATAATCTTTGTGGTTGGAGGATTGTAGAAGCCGACCTCGTACATGAATTCCATGTCCCCCAAATCTAGAGCCTTGAGGTTGTGAATGGTCAGCTCATAGTTCAAGAACTCCTCAAGTCCATGAATTCTAGCAAACTCATCATAGAGCACAAAATATTTGACTCCATTAGTCAACCAAGTAATCTTCCTATCTCCAAAGGTGGAGAAGTAGCAAGTGGATTAGAATTGAGCCACCACTTCTGTGTTCCAATTGTACATGAACTCAAGCAACTCATTGAGTCCATGGTGCTCAGCAGCTTGGATTATTGCATTGAAAGCTTGATGATCCTTCTTTTCCATATAGGCCTAATCTACCCATTGAGCATCCACCACTGGAGTTTTCTTGGATGGGTAGACTAGGCGATAATAATTGCAATGGAAGTCACACCAGAAACAAGGATCCGCTGTTGCTTTCTCATACTTTTAGGGATCCTTCATCCTAAGCCTTCTTGCTTTATCAAATCCTTGTCCTTTGAACATATTGCTTCCCAGTTCAGGTTGTCATTTAGGGTCATGCACAAGAGGAGTCAAGACCAACGGACCAATGGGGCCTTGTGGAGGACCACGAGGCTCCACGGTTTGGTCAGGAATGACCAAATCTCCCTGCTAGAGATTTATTTCTAGGAGCATCCTTTTTGAGAGTCACTTTCTTAGCAGACTATTTTCCTTTCCTTAGCCTGGCTGCTCTCAACCATGGGTGCTTTTCCCTTATTGGTCGCTTTGGACTTTTGCTTTCACCCATGGTAACTATCCTTTTCCTTCGGCTAGCTTGCTCTACAGCCGCTTGAGCTTGTGCTAACTCTCGTTCTTACCTCTTCTTTGTTCTTGCTTCATTCCAACGCTCAAGTTCTGCAAAAACAGATGCATCCTCCGCTTCTTTTCGTTGATAGAACTCTTGACGAGCCGCTTCTCTTTCCGGATCGGAAACAGTAGAATTGTCTAGCCGATACAAGCTGAAATAAGGAGAACAGCAGAGTATGAGGTGATATCAAGCAAAATATTGCGGTAGAGAAGTACATAAGTCACTAAGTTAGGAGTTGACCCCAGGTTAGCCCGGGCTTGTCCAGTCCCTGGCTGGACTAGTACGGTCAGGAACGAACTTGTCCGCTAGGTCCAGACTAGTTCGGGCTCCCAGTGTTAAACCCTAAATATGCGATTTTTTACAAAATTTCGATACCAAGGAGCAGTATTGCATGGAAAGAATTACAAGGTGATAGATAAGCTAAGAGGACTCTAGTTTATAGGAGAAATGACCTAGAATCGAAGGAATCGAAAAAGTTCAAGTTAGGTCAAGAACACACCTTGAGATGTGAAAATCAGACAAATCCATGGACGGAAGGGCGTAAAAGTCCAATATTTTCCTTCCCGACACTCTGAAGAAGCTTCGACATGGATTTCTTGAAATTTTGACGGTTAGGGTCAAAAGTGGCCAATGGGGGGGGGGGTTTGGGAGAGAGGCGCATGTTGAGATTTGAAATGAAGTGGAGGGGTTGGGCCCGACGCTGGGGGTTAAGTCCCCAGAAGTCCGGACTAGTCCGGATCAGGATACCGGACAAGTTCGGCTGCCGGACTGGGTCCGGACTAAGCTGCAGCTCCGGACAAGTCCGGTGATAGGCTGGACCAGTCCCTTGTGGATTAGTCTGAGCCTGTCCGAACATGTCCAGGACGCCGGACTTGTCCGCCACCATTGGCGGACGAGTCCGGTCCTAGATAGCAAATTCTCATATATATTGAGAAATTTGCAAGAATGATCCACAGACTAGGTTTTCACAAATATTCTCAATAAATCTAGCCAGTAAAGCCCACAAAAATTCATACAATGACCATGATTCAAGGAGACAATAATTGAAAATAATTTGAAATAAAATTGAGGGAGGCAAGTTTTTGAAAGCATGCATAATTTTTAAGAGAATACAAAACTAAAAATCAGTTGTGCAACATCTCAAGCCACATTTCGAGAATCAAGGATATTTAGTTCGTTCCTAAGTTCGCAAAAGCCTTTTTCATCTTGTGGCTTGGTGAATATATCGGCTAGTTGCTTTTCGGTTCTCACATGTGAAATGACAATATCCCCCTTCATAGAATGGTCTCTCAAGAAATGGTGTCAGATGTCAATGTGTTCGGTTCTAGAGTGTTCAACGGGGTTATGGGCAATCTTAATGGCACTCACATTGTCACATAGGAGCAGAATATGGTTCATGTTGAGACCATTGTCCCTTAGAGTTTGTTGCATCCAAAGAAGTTGTGCACAACAACTTCCCGCTGCGATGTACTCCGCTTCAACTCTGGATAGGGCAATGGAATTTTGTTTCTTGGATGACCATGACACTAGGGACCTACCCAAGAATTGGCAAGTATCAGAGGTACTCTTCCTATCCACTTTGCATCTGGCATAATCCGCATCGGAGTACCCGATGAGGTTAAACTTGGACCCTTTAAGATACCACAACCCTAGATCAGTCATATGGCCTAAATAGCGCAAGATTCTCTTTACGGTTGTCAAGTGACACTCGTTAGGAGCGTCTTGGAACCTTGCACACATGCATACACTTAACATAATATTGGGCCTAGATGCACAAAGGTAAACAAGTGATCCAATCATGGAGCTGTATACCTTTTGGTCGATGCTAGGGTTGTCTTGGTTGAGATCGAGATGTCCATACGGTGCCATCGGCGTCTTGATGGGCTTGGACTTCTCCATGTCAAACTTCTTGAGGATGTCTTGAGTATACTTGGTTTGACATATGAAGGTGTCTTCCTTGAGTTGTTTCACTTGGAAACCTAAAAAGAACTTCAACTCCCCCATCATTAACATCTCAAATCTGTTCATCCTGATTTTGCTAAACTCCTCACAAAAATATTTATTAGTAAAACCAAATATTATGTCATCAACATAAATTTGGCATACAAATAAATCAACATCCATGTTCTTGGTAAAGAGTGTATAATCAGCCTTTCCTATCTTAAAACCATTATCAATGAGAAAGTCCCCAAGGCACTCATACCAAGATCTAGGAGCTTGTTTGAGGCCCTAGAGAGCTTTGTGAAGCTTAAAGAAATGGTTAGGATACTTATCGTCCCCGAAGTCGGGATTTTGCTCCAAATACACCTCTTCCTTGATTGTTCCATTGAGGAGGCGCTTTTCACGTCCATTTGAAGCAACTTAAAATCGTTGTGAGTAGCATAGGCCAATAATATGCGACAGATTCAAGCCTAGCTACGGGAGAAAATGTTTCATCGAAATCCAAACCTTCGACTTGAGATTATCCTTTGGCTATGAGTCTAGCTTTGTTTCTTGTTACAACGCCATGCTCATCTTGCTTGTTGTGGAAAACCCACTTGGTTCCTACCACATTGGCATTAGATCTTCTCACGAGCTCCCATACTTTGTTCCTCTTGAAGTTGTTGAGCTCCTCTTGCATGGCTATTACCCAATCCGAATCTCGTAGGGCATATTCAACCTTAAATGGCTCTAAGGAGGACACAAAAGAATAGTGAGCACAAAAGTTAGCCATGCGAGATCGAGTCATTACCCCCTTGGAGATGTCTTTGAGTATGTTGTCAACGGGATGATCCCGTTGAACACATTGATGAACTCTTGGGTGTGGTACACTTGGTCTTGAGTCAACTTCTTCATCTCCTTCATCTTCATAGTCTCCCCCTTGACCATTGCACCATCTTGATCTTCAATTCCTTGATCATGGTGATCTTGATTAAGTTGTTGATCTTGGGTATCTTGGACTTGATCTTGTGCTTGGGGCACCTCTTGTGATGGAGTTGGGTCACTTGGGCCTTGTTGCTCTTGAGGTCTTACATCACCAAGCGTCATCCTTCGCAATGCAACACATGGTGCCTCTTCTTTATCTAGCACACATCGATCAACTTGCTCCACTTGGGAGCCATTAGTTTCATCAAACACCACGTCACGTGCGATTTCAACACAACTGGAGGTTTTGTTGAAAACACCATAGGCGTAGGTGTTTGAGTCATAACCAATCAAGAAACCTTCATCGGATTTCGGAGCAAACAACGACATTCTAGGCTTCTTGTTGAGAATATAACATTTACTACCAAAAACTCCAAAGTAGGAGATGTTTGGTTTGTTACCCGTTAGAAGTTCATATGGTGTCTTCTTCAATAGGCGATGGAGGTAGAGATGGTTTGTGGTATGGCAAGCGATGTTTACCGCTTCCACCCAAAATCTATCGAAAGTCTTGTACTCATCAAGCATGGTCCTTAACATGTCTATTAGAGTTCGGTTCTTCCTTTCGGCCATCCCATTTTGTTCGGGTGAGTAGGGTTCCGAAAACTCATGCTTGATGCCCTCCTCGTCCAAGTACTCTTTAACTTGAGTGTTCTTGAATTTGGTGCCATTGTCGCTTCTTATCTTCTTGATTCTCAAGGAGAACTCATTTTGAGCTCTCCTCAATAAACTCTTGAGGACACCTTGTGTTCACCTTTGTCATGCAAGAAAACACCCAAGTGAAGTGGGAAAAGTCATCAACAATAACTAAGCCATATTTGTTACTGTTAATGCTTATGTAAGCAATGGGGCCAAAAAGGTCCATCTGCAACATCTCCAATGGTCATGTTGTCGTCATCACATTCTTGGCGAGAAGAGCTGCTCCGTCTTGTTTCCCGGCTTGACATGCGCTACAAGACATATGTTTCTCAAAAACAACATTCATAAGACCTCGGACGTGATTGCCTTTTAGAAGTTTGTGAAGATTCCTCATACCAACATGGGCTAGCCTGCGATGCCACAACCAACCTATGTTGGTCTTTGCAATCAAGCATGTGTCAAGTTGAGTTTTATCCGTAGTGAAGTCCAAGAGATAAAGCTTTCCCTTGAGCACACCTTTGAAGGCAATTGAGTTATCAATTCTTCTAGTGACAACCACACCCTCATTAGAAAACAAGCAATTATATCCCTTTTCACATAATTGGGAAATGGATAATAGATTATAATCTAAAGATTCAACATGCATGACTTAAGAGATGGTGTGTTGTGGGGAAATAGAGATCTTACCCATACCTAGTACCATACCTTGACTATCGTCGCCAAAGTAGATACCTTGACTTGGGTCTTTATTTTCTTCATACTCCACAAACATTCTTCATGCTCTGGTCATGTGATTGGTGCAGCCACTGTCTAGCACTCACTTTGAACCGCCGGAGGAGTAAGCCTACAAGACAAGTTTAGGCTTTGGTTTTAGGTACCCAAGCTTGGTTGGGTCTGTTGTGGTTAGTCACAAGGCATTTGGGCACCCACACACAAGGCTTTGGGCTCTTGCGGTGTGTCCCAACATATTTAGCATAAGTATAACCAAATTTGTTTCTCATAAGCACATAAGATGCATCAAAATCATGAAAAATGGTTAAATTGACATTTTTAGCATTTTGAGCATCTTTGTCAAGTTTTACTATCTCATTAGATGTAGATGCATGATATTCATTTTTGACTTGAAATGAACCCTCTTTGACAAATTCAATTTGCATCTTGCTATTCTTGAGAATTCTAGCATTTTGCTTTCCTCCTCTTGAATAGCCAAGACCATCTTTGATCAAGGGAGATCTTGTGATCGAGTATGCACTACTACGTGCATACTTGATTTTCTCATTATCAAATATGCCACCGTTAGGTGTGCTCTTGCTCTTTGCCAAATTAAGCTCATTCTTAAGATCAAGCACAAGGTTAGCACATTTGCAAGTTTTAGTGTTCGAATCTGTTTTAGGCAAGTTTGATCTTGTTGAGGAAGAAGAAGAGACACTTGACTTGAGAGTTGCGAATTGTGCCTCAAGACTCTTGTGAGCTTTGTTCAAGCTCACAAGTTCATCTTGTAGCACAACATTCGAACTCTTAAGGCTTGAGGAAACCTCCTTGCAGTTTGCAAGTTCAAGTTCAAGTGCCTTGTTCTTTTCCTTCTCATGCTCAACGAGCCTCTCAAGGTTAAGATTATTTTGCCTCTCATTTACAAGTGTGGCTTGAGCTTTTATAATCTCCCTTGTTTGGTAGAAGTGTCTTCTTCATTTTTGGCTTCTTGATGGCGACGGTTGCCACTCCCGCTTCATCATTGGAGGAGGACTCATCATTGGAGTCCCACTCCTTGCCAACATGAGCATTCCCATGAGCTTTCTTATTCTTTAACATCTTCCTCTCTTGAGGCTTCTCATCCTTGTTCTTCTTCTTCTTGTCGTCTTACTTTTTGTATGGGCAATTCACAATGAAGTGCCCATACTCACCATAGTTGTAGCTCGCTCTCCTTGGTCTTGACTTGCTCTTGTCCTTGGCCTTGCTCTCATAGTTTGACCCTCTTCTCTTCCTCATCCTTCTATTGAATCTTTTGATGAAGAAGGCCATTTCCTCTTCATCCATGTTGGGGCTTTCCTATTCTTCACTTTCTTCATCATTGCTTGAAGCTTGCACCTCTTTGCTTTTGGACTTGGTTGAGGCCTTGAGAGCATTGCCTTTCTTCTTGGAAGATGTGATCTTGGCAAGGTCATTGACATGGCGTGCTTCCATCTCCATCATCTCATGGTTGATGATCTTGCCAAGCACCTCATTCGGTGTCATTTTGTGAAAGTTGGGACTACCGCGGATGAGAGTGCAAAGCGTCACATTGCAAGGCATGAAGGCTCTAATCATTCTCTTAACTACTTCATGTTCGGTCCACTTCTTGCATCTGTATTCTCGACTCCTATTGATGAGAGTCCATAGTCGGTTGTACATCTCTTGAAGGGTCTCGCCTTCTTTCATGGCGAATCTTCCAAGCTCCCCCTCGATCATCTCAATCTTAGCTTCCCTCATGGACCGTTTTCCTTCATGAGCAATCTTGAGAGTGTCCCAAATTTACTTGGCTTGCTCCTCCACTTTGTTGAATTCTTCTTGGTTCAAGGCTGAGTTGATCACGACCGGCACTTGAGCATTGCGGTGAATGAGTTGTTCTTGTTTCGGGGTCAACTCTTCATCATCCACGGGGATATCTACACCTTTGCAAACAACATGCCAAAGTGTAGGATTGAGAGAAATTAGATGCAACTTCATGTTGTGCTTCCACATGGTGTAGTTAGTCCCATCAAAGTGTGGAGCTTTGCCCATAGGAATAGAAAGATAGTGTGAATGAGAATTGAGGCGCTCATAGTTAAAATCATATCGCTTGTAATCCTCCTCGGCCTTCTTGAGCTTCTTCTCCTTCTCAAGCCTTCTCCTCCTCTTGGCCTCATCTCTTGATTTTTGAAGAAGGTCTGCAAGGCGCTTCACTTTTCATCTTCATCTTCAGTTTTGCCATCGAAGGAAGGAGGCTTTGTCTTGTCGTTGGAGGTGTTGCTAGTCTTGTCATGCAAGAGATTGTATTCTTGTCCTCTGCTGTGGCTGCTCTCGCCGGTGTCGGTGGTGCCGACGATTGGCATCTTCTCACCATTTTCCCCCATCTCCTCTCCAAGCGGTTAAGCTTTTGGGAGGGTTAGGCTCTGATAGCAATTGAATGTTTCTTGGAGGGGGGTGAATAGGCAGATAACCTGAAATTTAACTCAATAAAAACTAATCAAATTACAGAGTGCAGACTAGTCTGGCCTGGGGGCGGACTAGTCCGATCAGGACAACAAATTTGATCAAAGGTGAGATTTTTAAGCAATCTAAAGGACTTAACTCGATGAAATGTAAAGTATATGAGCCTAGCAATCTAGTAGATGGTATGCACGAAGTGATAACAACTAGATAGAGGCGGATCACGACATTGAAGCGAAGAACGCGTGGAACCCTAACTTGATCTAGCGAAGAATGAGGAAGTCAAATCAAAGACACAAGATGCAGGATTTATCCCATGGTTTAACCCTACAAAGGAGCCTACATCCACGTTAAGGATGCCCACGAAAGGCAGGGTTCCACTCAACCCTTTCCTCACTTAGCCACCACGAAGCCGGCTATTATTCCACTAAATCACAATTGTAATCACCAAATCCGTGAGGCAACTCACAACCTGTGGGTACCACAAGTTTACAACTTGAAAAGATCAAAGATCAACACCCACACGAACTCAAATCAATCAGTCAAACTGAGAGAATCGACCCAAGATCTCAAGATCAAACAAACCCTTCTCTTTCCTCTTCCAATCCTCATAAATCCTCAAGAATCGCTCTTAGGACTCCAAGAATGGTTGAGAGAGGGCTATGATTCCTCTAGGAAGGCTATGGCAGTGTTAGGGTTTGAGAGAGGGCCTTTGGACACTAGAGGATCCTTTTTTATAGGGGTCTCGATAATTAGTCGTTGCCACCACAAAAAGTGCGAACTAGTCCGACCTTTGACCACTGACTAGTCCGACCTGTGGGGACCAGTGATGTCATCCTTAACCAACCACAAAGCCCCCTGTCACCTTTTGAATTCAAACGGTCGCCAAACCACGGATTAGTTCGTCAAACAATGGACTAGTCCGATCTCACACAGAGTTGTTTGTTCTGGTTGAGAACGGACCAGTCTGGTACACCGGACTAGTCTGGCCGCTGAGGGCAGACAAGTCTGACCGTCTAGGACTTAGTCCCATCAACCATCTCCAAGTCTTGAGCGGGCTAGTCTGTCAAGGAACAGACTTGTCCAATCTCTATCAGGAACTACTTTTCCAGACTGAAATGGACTAGTCTATCCTAGCGGACTAGTCCTGCCCCCCTAGGGCGGACTAGTCTGGTCCTTCTGGACTTTTTCCTAGAAGGACACAAACACACTCACCACGAACTAGTCTGTCCCCTACCAAACAAGTCCAAACTTGTACAGAACGCTTTGGTCCGCCTAACATCGGATCAGTCCGATGTGACCGTACTAGTCTTGCCTTCCAGCCCGAACAAGTCCGGCCCTGTCCTTAGGGCTGCTTCAACTCATCTCTCAGTATAGTCTAGCTTGGACTATGAGCTCTTAGGAGATTCTAACATGACTCATTAACCACACTCAAGCTAAGTGACTAAACTCAACACAAAGAATTTAAAAGCTCAAGTTCCATTCTTCGAGTTCTTCACATTTTCTTCTCTTTTTCCTTTTTGAGTGCATCCAATGCCGTCCATCTTTCAATCACCTGTGCTTACACATGCAAAGCTCATTAATCCCTTAAGTGTTGTCATTAATCATCAAAACCCACGGGGATTAACCTAGATGCACTTTCACTTTTTTGCAATAAACTTGGAGAGAGTACTAAGCATGAAGGGTATGGAGTTTCTCTTTTTATTGTGGAATGATGGTATGATGGAACTTTTCTTACTTCTAGTGTAGAAGTATAACATGTGCAACTGAAGTCTTGAATTCAAAAATAAATGAATGAATTCTCACACCGGTCTATACTAGATTGACTATGCTCAATGTGAAGACAAATAGCATATGCATAAGGTCGATCAATGTAAAAATATCATATGTCTTTGGTAGGTATTTCCAATCAAATGAGAGTAACTTAAATCTTTTTAGAATTTCTCCAAAAATCTAAGTTCCACTTTCAAACTAGGAATAGCAGCCCTATCACTATATCATATCTCACAACAACTTAGAATTGGATTAAGCTTTTGCTACCCACAATTTGTAAATCAAGGCAAAAGTAATTTTAGCCAATGAAACCAATATTTTGGAGAGTAGTAAGTTGTAAACTTGGGACTTAGGAAAATTAAAAGAGAGCAACTATTCATCATTTCATCTATGTGAATTCTAAACCATTCTTACCGCACATCTTTTATTTTATTTGAAAGCAAATCTATTCTACTTTTTTTATATGCAAGGTTAATGGTGGATGAATGGAAAATAAATATACCAGGAGTGTGATACAATTTACCTCAAGTGGGGGTCCTCCCCCAAGCTTGTTCTTCAATCACCTCCGTGATAAGGGTTGAAACCTTGATGACCGAAGTATGCTGCGCGATCAGCTTGTTGTTGTTGTAGTGTGGTGTTGAAGTTGGTGAGCTAAACGTCCATGTGTTGTTACAAATCTTGGGTACCTTGGACATGCTCTTGGAGAGTGTTGTAGATGTCACCCGTCCTCACTTCAAGATCATTCATACGCCTAGTGAGATCCGTCATTCCTCTCATACTATGGAGGTTGAGTCCATCCGGGTGTATCACTAGTTGGGTCCTCTTCTTCTTCGTACTCATGGACCGTGGAGGTTGTTGGAGGCATGGCCGCTCTCCTTGCACGGCTTCTAGTTACCCTGCTAGAGACATTACTTCTTCGGGCTTCCTCGATGGGAAGAAGATTAATGATTAGCCTCCAGTATTTGTACAAATGATAATCCGTATTAGGTAACCACATTTCATTGACAAAGCCGGGATAATAAAACATTAAAGAGCCATCATTATCATGCTTAAGGGTATGTCCTTGCACTAGATAATCTTCATTAATTAATTCTCGTTCGGTTTTAATATATTCAAATGAAGTATATTCTAGTGCTCCTACCCTAGTAGCAGTGTGGGTAATCAATGAAGTGCATTCAATTGGCCCTGTCATTGAAATGTAATCTAACCATTGTGTCATCATGGCAATAACAGGAGCAAATTTTATCTTTTTAACCATGGCAAATAAAATTTTTAGCCCATTATCACGCACTACTCTAACATATCCTCTAGGGAACATAGTCATAGCCACTCATCTATGCATGAAGCGTAAAGTAGGATTGTGCAAGTGGCTATTCCTAGGAGCACTATATTTGACCTCACTAGTCAATTTATGCCAAAAACTTTGTTTGTTAAACTTAGGCAAAGTGTCTAAATCTAGCAAACAACGTTTATGGAAGCCTAGGATTTCACTTAATTCTTTCCATAGGATGTTGTATTCTTTTTGAAATAATCTAAAAGAAATACCATCAAATCCTGTTTTGAGGGTGCAAAGGAGTTGCATGGAGAGAAGGTGTAAACCTCTCTCCTCTATGTGAGCAAAATTCTCCCATCCTAGTGCACGCCAAATGGAAAAGAATTGGAATCCATACCTATTTTGGAGATTAAAATCGGATCATAAGCTTTTGTATGAGAAAACTCACAATCTTGGAGGAGCTTGCATGCTTGATCTTCAACTTCACTTTGTATGTCGAGGTCGTCGTCATGGAGAAGTTGTTGCGGGTTGCTCCTCTCACCCATGTGAGTGTGGTCACATACACTCCTCCTCTGTGGAGTTGGTGTAGCAACAGAGGAGGGACGCGATCTTGAGTCTCCACCATGGCTTGAACTTGCAACCTCCATCCTCTTCCCAAACAACCTCTTCATTCCTTTCATGGCCACAGCAAGCAAGAACATAACAAGGCAAAAACTTGAAAGAGGTGATGTTAGTGAAAGCAAAACCCGCAATGAATTTCCCTTTGAAGAACTTGAGATCAAATTGCAAATGCAAACAAAAGCAAATCTTTTTGGGTTGGATTTGAGCAAGAGTGCTTCAATGTGGAGCAAGAAAAATAATGTGAGCAAAGAGTGACTTTGGGGAGGTGTGAAATGATGTGAAGTGTGAAGAGGAGTGCTACTCACGGCCACCATTTATAGTGTACACTCCCCAACGATCATAAGAGGATCAAATGTAGCCGTTGGAGGAGAGAGAGAGAGAGAGAGAGAGAGAGAGCCAAATTGGCTCTTTCCCCATGTCAGCCAAACAGGGGGGTCGGCCGCACAGAAATGTGGGCCCCCCTGTTCCCTCTTTTGGCAGGTGGCTCCCAAATTAGCATGTTTCTGAAATGCCACGTTTGCAGCTCAGAAAAATTGTTTTTCGAATAAAACCCTTTTTGAAAACCAACAATTTTCTTTTTGTCAAAAATAAATAAATGAAAATAATAGTTGAGAATATAAGATTCTCAACTTGCTAAGAAAACCAAATATGCAGTGGGGAAAATCAAACTAAGTGGGGAAAAACCAAATGAAGAGAAAAGAAAAAATCAAAGAAGATATAACTACCAATTTAACCTATTGGCTATGTGTCACCACCGTCCGATGAGATGGACATTCCTTCTTTTTCTTTTCTTGACATCCGGGCCTGGAGGGATGGGCTCGGACGGCTTGTATTGCTTCTTCCGCCATTCCTTCTTTGGCGGCTTGGTGGACTTGGGCCTTTGAGGAGGCCCAAACTTCCTTGTCTTCTTGGGATGTCGGCATGGACAATAAGATGGGTTCTCCGCATAGATTTATTCCCTCATGAATGCAATGAGTGGATCCACCTTTGGTGGTGTGACATCAACCTCTTGAATGTGTTTAACATTTGTCCCATACTTGATGCAAATCATGGAGCATTTCCTTGGGCAAAAGTTAAACTTCTCCTCCTTTCCATTGATATGGAAGTGGATTTCTCCAGCTCCCACATCTATGCGAGCCTTCGCGGTGCTAAGGAACAGGCGTCCAAGAATGAGCATCATATCCTTCTTGACATCCATGTCGAGCATCACGAAATCCATGGGTATGAAGCAATCCCGGATTTTCACCGGAATGTCTTCATCAATACTCGTCAAATAATGGACTGAATAATCAACTAGTTGGAGCTGCATTGGTGTTAGAGTGAGCTTCATAAAGTTCAGCTGGTCAAAGACCACGTTGGGCATCACACCTAAACTTGCTCAAAGGTCACAAAGTGCCTAGTCAAAGTAGTGAGCCCCAATCGAGCAAGATATTGTTGGACATCCATGGTCCTTCTTATTCTCCAAAAGCCTATTGAGGATGGCTGCACTGCAGTCCTCCGTAAGCTTGACAACCTCAGTGGTGGGAAATGGTCACTTGTTATTCAATATGTCCCTGAGATAGCGAGCATAAGTGGGTACTTGCATCACATCAATCAAGGGAACATTGATGTGGATCTTTTGGATAACCTCAACAAAGCGGTTGAATTGCTCATCCACTGTTGGCTTCCTTTGTCTATGAGGAAATGGAAATAAGTTGGTGTCTTCAAATTGCTTGGCCATTCTCTCACTAAGTGGTTCACTTATGCCAGTTGGGACATCCTCTTGCTCATTTTCAGTTGTCCTCTTCTCTTGTGTGGGATACGGTGGGTCACGAGTGGTCTTGCCACCTCTCTTAGCCACCGCATTCACCTTTTCCACTGGGGAAACTACTGCAGCAAGTTGAGCCAACTGAGTTTCCAACATCTTGTTGAAGCTCAGTTGATTCTTGAATGCTAAGGATAGTCCTTCTATCTTGGCATTGATAATTTCTAGGATCTTGTCATTAGTTGACAAGTTCTCTGATAATGCATCATTGATCTTTAATTTGCTAATGGCAAGCTCTCTTAAGTTGGGTTGATTTCCATATTGCCATTGTTGTTGTACCCTCCTTGAAAGAAAGGGCGTGGTTGGCCCCACCCTTGACCCCCTGGACGATTGTGACACCTGATTCTGAAAATGAACCAAGTGTGACGCATATGTGTGCCCAGGATGTTCATCACACATACACGAGAGCATCACAAACGATATACAGAAAATAACCACATCCCAGAAGTAAATAGGTACCTTATTACAATAATCCAATGGTTCACGAATTAGAAGTCTCTAATTATTGTAGCATAAAAATAAACTAATTAGTGTGACTTAAATCCACAGGCAATTGATGATAGAACACAACCTAGTACTTCACATGATCCTCATAGTACTCCCACGCATCACCTGTAACTTTTTTAATGGGGGGAACAGCAAGGGTGAGTACATGTCGTACTCAGCAAGTGTGGGAAAGTATGATGTTTACCTAAAAACAAGGATGATAATCAATGGCTAATTGCAAAAAAGTACATTTGAATTCACAATTATGTAAAAACAGCCTAAATTGTCTAGGTGAGATTAATTCCCATCTTTTTCCAGTAAACATCATAATCCATATCCATCATTCTTAATTACAATCATACCCCATCCATCAATTTATCTCAATCATATGCCAATTTCTCACCTTCATAACCAACCATACTCATATAACATAACCCAATTCATAAGCATGCGAAGCCATCCCAAATCCCAAGTCCAACTCTAGTCATGGAAGTTGTCTAGGTGCTCATAATCGGGAGCACGGCTATCATAATAGTTTTTAACACTCTGCAGAGGATGTATCACTTTACCCACATGTTCGTGATTTCATCACCTTTTGATGACTAAGAAACCTCCGTTATGCCGTCTCACATTTCCGTTGGTGTGTGGCCAAGCGATCACAAAATAGCCTTTCAAAAGGGACTACTAGCATGTACGGACCCACTAAAGTTTCACCGACAGGCTTGAATCTCAATTCTCCCACCCACGAGCCCCCTCGTGTGCCATGCAGATCCCAGGGTAGCCCTCCCCAACACCCATTTCCTGTACCATCCAATGGTCCTCACAATACCAGCAGCACACCTAATTATTCGTCTATGTCGTGCCCATACTTGGCCTTGTGGTGGCACTATTGTCCTGGCTTATTCTCGCATGAACTAGTCTTTAGATCTAAGGCAAGTGAAACCATCATATCATCCAACCCAGCCCACAACCCATGCTTTGTTAGATCACTCTAGTCCCATGTTACCAAAATGATTCACTATAATTCCATCATCATTAATCCACATAACTCAAGTGTTCAATAATTCATAATTAAGCCATTTGGTTATTTCCAATCCCAGTTTAAGCAAAGCGAAGCAAAATTGTAAAGTACCCTTCCCGACTCTCTACAATATATCCCAAGCGACAAGGGTGGTCATACAAGTATAGTAACACCTATCATGGGTTTCCCGTAAATTTGACACAAGTATGCAATTTTGCAAACAAAACATTGATCAAGGAAAGGAAAAGTCCAATTGATCAAGGAAGCACAAAGTAGATATAACTGCATAGGATGTGTGTGAGAGACACATCCCAAGAGCTTAGATCTTTTCGTAGAGGGTAAGGGCTAAAATTAATTAATTAAGTAATTCACTGTGCACCGGACAAGTCCGAACACTAACCGAACAAGTCCGTCCAACTTTCTGATGTTTCAATTCACCTTGCACCGGACAAGTCCGGACACTAACCGGACAAGTCCGTTCAACTTTCTATGTGTTTAAGTTTATTCATCCTTTTTTAGTGTATGAAAATTATGTTGAGTAACCAACGTGAAAGACAAAATTTTCATACTTTAATGCTGTGTTTTGTCAAGTAACCTACGGGAAAGGCAGGACACATCTTTTAAGTAATTTTTAGTTCGTAAAGAATTTTGTTGAGTAACCAACGTGAAAAACAAAATTTAGTACGTTTTAAAAGTCTTGTTTTGTCAAGTAACTAACATGAAAGTCAAAACACATATTTTTTAGTGTTTAAGTAATTTTTTCGTCACGAATTTCGTTGAGTAACCAACGTGAAAATCAAAATTTGTTATGTTATGAATTAAGTGTGTTTTTTCAAGTAACTATGTGAAAGACAAAACACAACTTTTGTAGTTCATTAAGATGAATTAAGTTATTGTATATTTTGTTGAGTAACCAACGTGAAAGACAAAATATTCTATATTGATTAAGGTGAATTAAGTTATTGAATATTTTGTTGAGTAACCAACGTGAAAGGCAAAATTTTCAATGTGTATTAAGATGTATTAAGTATTGTATTTTTTTGAGTAACCAACGTGAAAGATAGAATATAATATTCTATTTAGTCATGTATGTTTCATTATGACTATGATCAAAATATTGCATACAGTTAGTAAATGGGACCAACTTTATTTAAGTGATTAAGTTTAAGATTAATTCAGATTTATTATTGAATATATATTGTCTCGGATATTAAAAGTATTTCTCATGCCTTAAGTTTTATTCTAGTAATTTAGTCGCTTCATCGGGAATTATCTCACATGATGAGCACATGTATGTCTTTTGTATGCTATTTACATTTTAAAAGTTTTTCATGTCGGTAAGATCTTAAGTACATTAGAATTTTATGAGAGCATTCTCATTGTATCGGTAGTACTAAAATATTTATTAAGAATTGAAGATCCAATTTAATGTATCTTCAAATACGTATTTTAGCACTTGTTAGAATTGTTGTTTTACGGTTCATTTAGTAGTAGTATATCATGATAGCATATTCTTTAAATGTGCAATTCTATTATTAAAATTAAGTTATTTGACATGGAATTCGAGAGTAAGAAATTAATTTTTTTTATTTTTGACATTGTCAAATATGTTGAGCATATCATTTAGAATCATTCGACCATTAAATGATGGCATAGATAAACTTTTATATTCTAGAAAGAGTGTACTCCCATTAGTATTAAGTGATGTTATTAGTATATAAGTAAGTAATATAATTATTTCCTCATAATAAGTATTGTAAATTGTCTTCGAAATTATGGCACTATTGTATAGGCCATATTTCGAGGGGGAGGATTGTTGGTTTATCACTAAGATGATGAGTGGGATTATTAAGTCATAGATTTTCACCTCACACTTTTCAGTTTTATATAATGCTTTGTGTGCATTGTAATAAGAATGGTCTATACAATAAGGGGGAGTACAATTTATATTATCGTCTCGTACCCTGAATTAGAAATGTATGACTATTTATTTACATTTAATTAAGTTGTACGGGAAATATAGCATAATTAAGGGAGTGATCTGGTAAGATGAGATTTTAGTGTTGTCACTTTGTATTTCCTTAATCAGCCTCTTTCCTTTTAAGTTGATGCTCATAGACATCATATAAGCTATATATAATTAAAATTACCCAAATAATTGTAAGTATTATATTAAGAAGATAGATTATTATTAAGAATAAGTTGTGATTTTCTTGGCTTTTTGATAAGATTGAAGATACTCATTTTGAAATGAGGTATTATAGTCTTCTTAAATGATGACTAAATCAGGGGGAGTTTGACGTCTAAAGATACCGCTCTTGAAAATAAGTGGTTTGTGTCAGCACTTTTATTTTCAAGATTCTTTCTTTATGATGCCTTACTAATATTGTGTTAACAATGCTAGACATTGTTCTCACAATACCTGCTATTGATTTTTCATCATTAGTGGTCAATAATGATGAAGAGTGAAAACAACCTCATTTAAGATCACTAATAGGCCGAAAAATTGTTAATAAATTCAAATGATGATGATCACACTTCATATGAATAAGTTGTGAGTGATTGTAACTCATTTGAATGACTTTAGAATTTTAAATGGAGTCAAATTAGTAGCCTGTAATGAGTCTATAGAAGCTAACGTGACTCTAAAAGGAATAATAAATGTTTCTGAAGTAAGTGTCATCGTATGATGATAATAAGTAAGACATTTTTGAAGGAAATACATTTGAGAGTGTTTTAGATGATTAGAACCATGATTTCTGTCATGTAAGTTAGTGAAATGAGATATCTTTAAATAAATCCATTCATGAATTGAAATAAGAGTATCTAAAGTTAAAAATATCTCAGGTTCAATAAATGCATAATAGATTTTGGGTATTATAAGATATTGAGAAGGATAGTTAGTGTTTGTCTTAAGTTTAAGACAATAAAGTTAAGTATCTATTAGAGGATGATGTACTGCAGTAAGAAAATAATTTTGATCAACTATTAAAGAGTAACTACACTATCCTCATTGTTATTGAGCTAAGGATTAAGATCTTAGTGATGTTTCTTGCTTGTTAGTATGTAAGTTTCACTAAGATGAAATAAGGGGGTATTTAGACTATCAGATAATGCATATCTACTATAATCATAAGAATACGTGGTATGCATAGATTAAGTTCAAGTCTACTCTTAAGGTCAAGGATGGTAAGTATAGGAACCAATTAGAGATCGATCGAATAAAATCGATTCCATCTACTTCTGTTGTCGGAAGTTTCTTTAAGTTTGCTCAATTAATGATACACCCTGACATAGTTTAAACGACCAGGATATTTTGGCATAAGTAAATCCAATCCAGATATATATCGCTGGTTTAGAAATAAGAAAAGTTTTGAAGTTTTATAAGTTATTTAGACCTCATGATAAGATGAGTAAGAAATGATGTCATTTGAATAAAGATTTAGTAAGATTCAGTTTACAAGATGTACAGCAAAATCCACAATCAATTACTAACACTCATGTTTTGGAGTTTTAGTGTGGAAAAGCTCCAATCGAGCGGTCACTACATCATGAGTAATGCATAGCGAATGTTCGTTAAGAATGAGGTCGTCGAGCACACACTAAATTTATTTTACTCGGTTTAAGAGTGGTCGACAGCATCAACCACTTATGTTGTTTTATATCAAGTGCAAAGATTCAAATGTGTCGCCAAATATATTGATGTTAAGCTGCAAATGATAAAATCCAGGATCATACTATTGTTTTGAGCGAATCAGTGACAAGTGATTGCTTGCGGTACTATTTATAAAAGGTCTTCTACCCAAGTGTTCAGTGAACACAAAGTCGACATGGGTTTAAAGAAGATCCTATGATCAACTGGATACTAAGGGGCCATTAAGGGTAAGGTTACTTCTAAATGTGAGATGTATAGTGGTCGTTTGCGTCAGATAGCATGTAACTGGCTATTATTGATGCGACGTGTCCTATATGTTAAACATAAAGAAGCTAAAACTAAGTGCAGAATTAAGTAAGTATAAATTTTGAGATTAAGTATTAAGGTAGTCTTGATCTATGGAGATCAAGGGGGAGATTGTTAGATTGATCTCCAACTAGGCTTGGTTAGTGGGACCAAGTCCAACCCAATAGGTGCCCTGATCGGGGGCACACATACATCCCGTTTGGCCAGTTGGCCCCCTCTCACGTTGCGCCACATATATAAGGGAGAGTGAGGCACTTCAACTCATGAGAGGTGTTCCATTTTTGTCTCTACACAATTCCACTGATCAATAGGGCGTAAAAGTGAGGGGAAGGCTCTAGCCTCATGAACCATTGTGCTACTGCTGATCTACACAGCACTACAATGAAGGTACGCTCGACAACGAAGGTGAGCCTAAATCACTAACTCCTTTGTACATGTTCTTATTCATAATTATTGTAATTAGTGCAATAATTGTTTTGTCATCATTTGATTTACACCACATGTGACCCATAGTGTAGACCATTAGGGATATGAGAATCCAACAATGGCAAGGAGGAGAAGTTTAACTTTCGCCCAAAGTTGGAGCAATGCTCCATTATCCATATCAAGTATGAGCCGAATGTTAAACACATTCAAGATGTCAAAACACACCTCCAAAGGTGGACCCGCTTATTGCATTCATGAGGAATTTGATATACGCGGAGAATCCGTCTTATCGTCCACGCCGACACCCCAAGAGGACGGAGAAGTCTGGGCCTCCCCAAAGGCCCAAGTCCACCAAAACGCCAAAGAAGGAATGGCGGAAGAAGCAATACAAGCCATCCGAGCCCATCCCTCTAGGCCTGGATGTCAAGAAATGAAGAAGGGGGAATGTCTATCTCATCAGGTGGTGGTGAGACCTAGCCAATAGGTTAAATTGGTAGTTATCTTTTCTTTGATTTTTCTTTTCTCTCCATTTGGTTTTCCCCATTTAGTTTGATTTTCCCCACTGCATATTTGGTTTTTCTTAGCAAGTTGAGAATCTTCTATTCTCGACTATCATTTTTATTTCTTTGATTTTCACCAAAAAAATTGTTGGGTTTTGAAAAAAGAGTTTTTATTCGAAAGACAATTTTTTTGAGTTGCAAAAGTGGTAATTAACCAACATGCTAATTCCGTAGCCGTTGGGGAGCCACCTGCCAATAGGGAGAAAATAGGGGCCACTTGTCAGTTCGGCTGACCCCCCTGTTCGGCCGACATGTGGAAAGGGCCATTTTGACTCTCTCACTCTCTCCTCCAACGGCTACATTTGGTTTCCTGGTGACCATTGGGGAGTGCACACTATAAATTGTGGCCGTGAAGGGCATTACTCTTCACACTTCACCTCATTTCACACCTCCCCAAAGTCACTCTTGCTCGCATTGTTTTTCTTGCTCTTCATTGAAGTACTCTTGATCAAATTCCAACTCAAAAAGATTTTCTTTTGTTTGCATTTGCAATTTGCTCTCAATCTCTTCAAGGGAAAATTCTTCAGGGTTTTTTCTTTTTCTAACATCACCTCTTTCGAGTTTTTGCCTTGTTGTGTTCTTGTTTGTTGTGGCCATGAAAGGAATGAAGATGTTGTTTGGGAAGAGGAAGGAGGCTGCAAGCTCAAGCCATGGTGGAGATTCAAGTGCACGTCCCTCTTCCATTGATACACCAAGTTCACAGAGGAGGAGTGTAGGTGAGGACACTCCCATGGGTGAGAGGAGCAACTCGTACCAACTCCTTTATGATGACGACCTCGTCATACAAAGTGAAGTTGACGATAAAGCACGCAAGCTACTCCATGATTGTGAGTTTTCTCATACAAAAGCATATGATCCGGATTTGATCTCCAAAATAGGTATGGATTCCAAATTCTTTTACATTTAGCATGCACTAGGATGTGAAAACTTTGCTCACAGAGGAGAGAGGTTCACACCTTCCCTCCATGCAATTCCTTTGCACACTCAAAATAGGATTTGATGGTATTACTTTATTTCAAAAAGAATACAACATCTGGAATTGCACACTCAAAATAGGATTTGATGGTATTACTTTATTTCAGAAAGAATACAACATCCTATGGAAATAATTAAGTGAAATCCTAGGCTTCCATAAATGTTGTTTGCTAGCTTTATACATTTTGCCTAATTTTAACAGACAAGGTTCTTGGCAAGATATTACTAGTGAGGTCAGATGTAGTGCACCTAGGAATAGCCACTTACACAACCCTACTTTACGCTTCATGCATAGATGGGTGGCTATGACTATGTTCCCTAGAGGAGATGTAATGGTAGTGCATGATGATGAGCTGAAAATTTTATTTGCCATGATTAAAAAGATAAAAGTTGCTCCAGTTATTACCATGATGACACAATGGTTAGATTACGTTCCAAGAACAGGGCCAATTGAATGCACTTCATTGATTACCCGTATTGCTACTAGGTTAGGAGCACTAGAATATTATTCATTTGATTATATTGAAAATGAAAGAGAATTGATTAATGATTATTTAGTGCAAGGACATATCCTTAAGCATGAGCAAGATGGCTCTTTGATATTCAGTTACCTAACCCGGATTATCATTTGTACAAATGTCAGAGCTAACCATTGACTTTCTTCCCATCGACGAAGCCCAAAGAAGTAATGTCTCTAGCGAGGTAACTAGAAGCCGTACAAGGAGAGCACCAATGCCTCCGACAACCTCCATGGTCCATTAGTATGAAGAGGAAGAGAACCCAACGGGAGATGCACCCGGATGGACTCAACCTCCATCGTATGAGGCCGAAGGTCCGTCTTGGCATGGATGGCCACCCGGATGGACTCAACCTCCATCGTATGATATTGAAGGTCCGTCTTGGCAAGGATGGCCAGGTGCCACATGGGAGCCACCACTATCCACTTCAAGCTCTAGCAACTTGCGTCCAACGTCCATGAGAAGATGTCATTCCTCTTGGGCTAGAAGTCATCGTGACTGTAGTCAAGGAATGACAGATCTCACTAGACGTATGGAAGAGCTTGAAGTGAGAACGGGTGACAGCTACAACACTCTCTAAGGGCATGTCCAAGGTACCCAAGACCGGCAACAACACATGGATGCTCAATTCACCAACCTCAACTCCACGCTACAAAACAAAAAGCCGATATCCTGGCATACTTCCGTCATCAAGGGTTCAACCCTCATAACGGAGGTGAGTGAGGAACAAGCTTGGGGGAGGACCCCCACTTGAGGTAAATTGTATCACACCCCTTTGCATATTTATTTTCCATCATCCACCTTGCATATATAAAAATATATACAAAGTAGTATAGATTTGTTTTCAAATAAAATAAAAGATGTGTGGTAAGAATGACTTGGAATTCACATAGATGAAATGATGAATAGTTGCTCTGTTTTAATTTTTCTAAGTCCCTAGTTTACAACTTACTACTCTCCAACATATTGCTCTCATTGGCTAAAATTGCTTTTGCCTTGATTTGGAAATTGTGGGCAGCGAAAGCTTAATCTATTCTAAGTTATTGTGAGATATGATATAGTGATAGGGCTGCTATTCCTAGTTTGAAAGTGAAACTTGGATTTCCAGAGAAAATTCTAAAAAGATTTAAGTTACTCTCATTTGATTGGTAATACCTACCAAAGCCATATGATACATTACATCGATAGACCTTATGCATATGTTATTTGTCTTCACATTGAGCTTTGTCAAACTAGTATAGACCTATGTGAGATTTCATTCATTACTTTTTGAATTCGAGACTTCACTTGCACATGCTATATTTCTACACTAGAAGTAAGCAAAATTCCATCATATCACCATTCCACAAGAAAAAGAGAAACTCCATACCATTCATGCTTAGTACTCTCTCCTAAATTTCTTGCATGAAAAGAGAGTAGAAGACATGGCTACAAGAAAAAGAAAAAGAAAAATGCATGCTTACTTCATAAGCATGAGAAAAAAAGAGAGAGAAATAGAAAAGTAGCCATGTTTCATCCCTGCAAAAAAAGAGTCCACTCAAAAAAGGAGTCATCTCAAATATCCACATCCACCTCCATTTCATAACACACACACAAGTCTTGAACCAAATTGTTTTGAATTGATTTCTCCTAAGGCTTGCTTTTTTTATTTAGCAATATTATGTATTGCAAATATGCCTACTATATTACCTACCAAGCTCCACATACAAGACTTATTTAGAGGTAGGATGAATTTAGGCAAAATGCCTTGGTGAGGACATATTTCCACTACACATAAATGAGAGACTAGAGAATCAAATTCAGATACTTAAAATCTAAATTGAGCTCTCCGGAATTTGAGTAGAACTTGATTTCTAGGGTATGTGTTCTCCAATTTATGTTCTATCTTTCAACCACTCATTAATAGGAGATGGCATAAGCCCCATAATGACTTAAGATGGGTGAAGTACCATGCCAATTTTTGCAATACTAGGTAGAGTATTTTGTTGTGCACAAGCTCTCCAGAATTTGAGTAGAACTTGATTTCTAGAGTATGTGTTCTCCAATTTATGTTCTATCTTTCAACCACTCATGAATAGGAGATGGCATAAGCCCCATAATGACTTAAGATGGGTGAAGTACCATGCCAATTTTTGCAATACTAGGTAGAGTATTTTGTTGTACACATGGTATTTTTGAAAAATAGAACATTATAGCAACTCCTGATCATCAACCTAAAGTCTTGACTTTGCTCGGGACGATCAAAGGATAAGCTTGGGGGAGTTTGTTGACGGTTGTTATATACCAATTTCACTCGTCAATATAACTTAATTATGTGAAGGAATTGTCATTTTTTGCACACATCACGTTTCTATTTAACCTATTTCCACTTGTCCTTGGAGAAATAGTGCATGCAGGTAATTGTTACAAAAAATGAGGTAAAAGAAGGGGAGCAATCCTATAAAATACCATCTCAGCCAATCAAGCAATGACATGTGGCACCACATGGATCAAATGGCCCATAGAC
This sequence comes from Tuctoria greenei, assembly GCA_036927565.1. NCBI lineage: Eukaryota > Viridiplantae > Streptophyta > Magnoliopsida > Poales > Poaceae > Tuctoria > Tuctoria greenei. Next base: position 161,878,021 of record JAYESD010000002.1, on the reverse strand, counting down.
AGAAGTATCCGAGGCCATCTAACGGTGTATTACCCATATCAGTCAAAGGGGACCCACCTGGAAGTGACCTGGAGGAATCACACCGCAAAAGGAGCCAAGACCAGGTCGGCCGACCCCCCTAGTCAGTCGACTAGGTCCTGGCACCAAACGCGATCAACTTCCATGTGTGGAATCTCTGTGGTGCCCTGATAATGATGAAGACTGATCCACACACTTTTGTTGGTGGGAACCGACCCTTCTCCAGCTATAAATAGGACCCCCTGCCCTCACTCCACACACACACACACACACACCACTTGAGTATTCATCTATTGTATACACTATTCTCCATAGGTTTTGAAGAGTTTAGGCCGTAGAAAGGAGAGCCTCTATTCCATAGTCAAGTAGGAGAGGAGTAGAAGGAGTCTCTTCCCAATTCCCAATTGGGAAAGGTATGTGTCGGTAGCCTGCAGACGGGGTACCCTCGCACACAGGATGAAGATACTGAGACACGTCTGGAGCCGCCACGTGTCCCGTAGGAGCCAAGGCCTTTGCCTCCCTCCAAGATCGAGCTGCGGTGCTGCCACAAAAGCCTTGAAGATGGGACTTGGCCCCTCCGGAGTGAAGGGCTCCCGATACGCCATGTGTAGGGACAGGACCTCACCCAACCTTGGGGGAGCGCCCCCGGAACAGCCACGTGGCATGGAGCACAAGAACCAGCACCCCCAAGGGAAAGGGCTTGGAGCTGCCACGTCCCTCGACGAGCCCTGAAGCTGCCATATGTCACGAAGGACCAGGTCTGACCTCCCCAGCGGAGATCAGCCCTGACGCTGGCACGTGTCCCGTGGATCGCCTCGGACAGTAAGAAACGGGAGTCAGGGGATGGTGCGCCCTGCTCAAGTTGAACATTAAAGTGCGTACCCACTTCTGGTGCCCGATGCGGAGCACGCCAACGGTCAGAGACCTCTATGACCAATCGCGTCACAGTAAAGGCGCCGTGAGTCTATCCCACTTGGCCAAGTGGGTAGCTTGCGGCAACAAGACATGCTAACGGGACACCTTCTGCCATCGTCAGGCGCGTTGGCTACTGACAAGAGAGGAGGCAGAGAGTCTTCACTGCCTCGGTCAGGCAAGCTTCCGGAAGAAGCCTTATATCTTTAGGATAAGATCACCCTCGGACCACGTGTCGAGCCCTGAGACCCCACTTGTAAGGCGTCCAACCTTGTCTATAAAAGGCCCGGACCGCCACCGTTACAAAGGATCCCCACACCAAAACATCACACATGCATACACACATACTAGCAATACCATCCACCGTGGAGTATGGTGTTACATTCCTTGCGGCCCGAACCACGTAAAAACCACCATTTCATATTTCCATTCGCTAGAACACTTGATTGAGGCCTAAGCCCCACCGAACAAAAAACCTCTGTGGGCTGCTCCTTAGCAGATCTGGGAGAAGCGTCGCTCTAACACTTCGACAGTATTACTCTCATATTCCTATTTGTATTTGTGACTTTGCTCTTAATAAAGATGTTATCCTTAGTCTTCTATTGTTCATATACTTGGATGAAGCTCTTCTTGTTTGATTGTGGATTCCATATATGTGGTAGGAGTAGTATTTATGATTATGCCATATCATTCTCATTATATCATCATAAACACTACAAACCCCCACTATAGTCTAATTAGCTATGACATGATTATGTTAATATGAATCACTTATGCTATGAATTAACATTTGTTCAACGATGATTTAGTTCATTGCCTTAGGATGGCTTGTGCCTAGGCTTCTAAGGTAATTACTTAATATGCTAGCATGATGCTAGGATAGAGAGTAGAGTTGAATGTCTTGTAGACCCACGGATTGAAGAGGTAGGCAATAGGTGGTGACAACCATATCTATCCTTAGTAATCCTCCATGTTCGGCTATGCCACATGCTCTTGGCGGGAGTCGTCCTAGTGTTGCTAGGGGTAAACCTGTGCCCAATGTGTTAATCCACTTAGTATGAGAATTCATAATTAATATGATCATTAGTAACTAACTTAGGCTATGTATATGTAAATTATAAGCATAGTAGGAGTATCTACCTAACTCTTAGCCTAGTCCCTCTTTACCTCATCTACCCCCTTAGGATAGAATGCGCTTGTGTGTGTCACACTACCTCCAAATTATGAATTACCCATCCTTGCTAGAGCCCTACCAAGACCAACCTAGCCTCTTTATTTGATGACTGCTTTGATTCCATCTAGCCGTCCTTTTGGAGAATATAAATGACACTCTTTGGGAATACTCTAAAAAGGGAAATGTTACATCGATAGATTCTGTGCACTTCCAGATTTACATCTGTGATTTAAAAACAATCAACAAGCATTTCTGGCACCTTGCTAGGAATGAATTGTTAGTAGTTCGTAGCAAATATCAACATTCATCAAGATTATTTTTGAATTGATGTTCTTTAGATCACTATTAGATTAAACTTCCAAAAATCACTTTGTTTCAAACTCAATTCTGTCCAGCAGTCCCGGACTAGTCCATGGTATTTACCGGACTCGTCTGCTGCTGCATACTAGTCTGGCTCTGGTCCGGCATACCGGACTACTCTAGCCCCTGTGCAGACTAGTCCATATTTATCGGGCATAAACTCTAGCCAGCCGCCAGGACATGTTCTTCTTCCTCTGACAATCGTTTGGCACTCTCTCTCCTCAAACCCTAGATCCCAAGGTGATTTTCACTTTTGACCACCAAAATCGAAGGTTCCTCCACGGGAACTCTTTCCCTCGGCGCGAAGCATCCCTCTCCGGACTAATCCGGACCTTGCTCCACTCCTCCAACATCAAATCTTCGATTTTTTGGTAAAAATCTCACTTAACCCTAGTTCTCATCTTTCATTAAATCTTGCTTATTTTTCTTGATTCCTACAGCATACATTACATTTCTGTATGTATTCCTACTCTATTCCTATCCTTGTAGCATCAATGTTTGTTAGATCTGCTGGAATAGGAAGTTAGGGTTCATATGTCAGACCAGACTAGTTCGGTGCTTGGTGCGGACAAGTCCGATGCTCCAGACAAGTCCGCACTCTAAAAATGAACAAGTTCGGTCCCCTGATAGTTTGAACCACTGAATTATTATCTCCACAAAGTCCTCATATCATTCTTACCACTCCTTGTATTCTTTGTGTCAGGCACGATGTCATCTGCTTCAAATGATAGCATGTTTGACTATGAAGCCGAGCATGATCGTGCAAGAGTTGAAAGGGAAAAATAAAGAGTAATCAAGAAGAGACATAACTTCAATGCCCACTCCTCTCCTCCTGATAATGTTCTTCCGAGAAAGAGGAAAGTGGTAGTAAAGAAAGCATTGGGCAAGGATGGTGCTGGTGCTAGCTCAACGACACCTAGAAGGAGCACCAACAAGGGAAAAGGACTTGCAAGTGGTCCCATTGGTCCGCTTAAGATGAAGTCAGCTGTGCAGCACAATAGGCAACCTTTAGAAAATGACTTCATCGGGAAAGGGAACGAGTTGGCTTACAAGTTCAGAAAGATTGAAGTTTATGAGCAGCTAAAGCAAACTGCTGACCCAAGATTTTGGAGCCACTTCCATGCTGACTACTATGAGCATGTGTACATGAAGATGAAGAATCCAGTGGGTGGGAGTCGGTGGGTGAACATAATCTACTTACAACCCAAGAAATGGTCTATCATGAGGTCTTAGAGGCATTGGAGATGCATGTCTTGAAGGACCTCCTATCCTTCCAATATGACTGGAATAATGAAGTCATGACTCAGTTTTACTCAACCCACTACTTTGCTCGTGATGATGGGGATGAGATGACCTGGATGACACATGGATCTAAGTGTAGTGTCACATATGAGGAATTTGCCAAGATACTTCAACTTGAAGATACCTTGGAAAATGAGCTCATTATTCATAACTTGAAGCCTTTGGAGAAGGATGAGCTAGAATTCCTCTATGATACAAGAATGCCATACAAGCCTCCTACCACCATGTACTTGAAGCCATTCTTCATAGTGTTTAATAGAATATTGAGGAAGAACATAGCTCCAAAGGATGGATATGCAGGGACGACTCAAGGAACTCTAAGGACCTTGATGAAAGTGATAAGCAATAAAAGGACCTTCAATGTCTTTGAATACATCTACAATGACATTGTGAATATCTCTATCACTCGAAACATATCCTATGGCTATGCACCCTACATCATGTATATGATTGAGAAGGTGACTGGGCTGAAATTTGTCAAGGATGTCACTCAAACCGGCCTCAAGCCCTAGAAGCCAACAGTCTACACTGTTCCCTCTGCTCCTGTCTCACCTGTAGTGGAACAGAGATCTAAGCATACTCATGAAGGCATAAGGACTCCAACTGCTACCTCTCCTCCTCCACCCTCCAAAGAGTCCTCCAGTGGTGTGCTGAAAATGCTCTCCTCCGTCATTGCATCCTGCCGCAAAGTGAAAATTAAGCAACACAACGAAAGCATGGCTAGAAAGAGGCATCAACAGTACATGAAAGCAAACATCAAAGCAATCTGCGAGAAGCTTCATATTGAGCCAGTGGGATCACCTCAAATCTCAGAGGATTCAGAAGAGAACATCACAGAGATGGCACCTCTCACGGAGCGAGAATTGGCATCCTTTGGACTAGGAGGTGTCTTTGCCCCTCCTCCTCAGCATGCACATGAGATGAAGATGAAGACATGACTGAGAGTGATAGAGGGAGTGACGGCGAGTGATTCCCTCAATTTTTTCCCTTTTTTGGTTCCTTGATGCCAAAGGGGGAGAGATTGAGACTAGTTTTGTAAGCCTTAAGGACTAGATTTGGATGTGCCTATTGTGTCCAATATGAATGATGTGCCTATTTTGTCCAATATGAATGTGTGATGCTTATTTTGATATTACTGTGATGGTTGCTATAATTACTATACTCTTAATTTTGCACATCACATTATTTGATCACACACACTGTATAGGAACCCCACCACAAAGAGTGTATATATGTGAGAATTTTTTATTGGTCATATGTCATTCTCATATATGCACACTTTATGAAAACCAATTTTTACTCTTAATTGTGAAATCTCAATTGGTTGTCATCAATCACCAAAAAGGGGGAGAATGAAAGTGCATCTAGGCATTCCCTCGTGGGTTTTGGACGATTGATGAAAAACAAATGAGATCCTAATGAATTCATCGAGATGAATGCATTTCAACAAAGATTAGATATTTTGGTGCACTCAAAAAGGAGAAAAAAATGAGGAGTGAAGAAAAAGAAAAGCCCAATTGATCAAGGAAGCGCAAAGTAGATATGACTGTATATGATGTGTGTGAGAGACACATCCCAAGAGCTTAGCTCTTTGCATAGAGTGTAAGCGCTAAAATTTATTAATTAAGTAATTCACTGTGCACCGGTTAAGTCCGGACACTAACCGGACAAGTCCGTCCAATTTTCTGATGTTTCAATTCACCATGCACCGAACAAGTCCGGTCACTAACCGGACAAGTCCGTTCAACTTTCTGATGTTTCACTCAGACAGGTTGGAAAAACACAATTCACATTGGACCACACAAGTCTGTCATAGTGTGGACTAGTCCGTAACTTCCTATAATCACTACGGACTAGTCTGATGAACTCTCTGTTCCAATACGTGCAAGTCCGGTATACCTCACACAAATTAGGGTTTTTTGTGTGCTGCACATTCCACGCAAACTTTACATAGCACACCGCACAAGTCCGGTCACCAGAGTGGACTAGTACGACCGTAGGGATCCCTAACGGTAATATTTTTGGAAACACTATAAATAGGTGATCCACAATTCCACAAACACAAGAACCGAACTCTACTATCAAGAATATAAACCCTAGCGCTGCCACTTGTCCCAAGAGCACAAAACACATCTCCCCACACATCTAAAGCCTAAAAGGTTAAATATTTCAAGTATCCAGATTTGGAATAGGGAGATCGTCGTCTATGAATTATTGAGCTCTTGGGGTTTGATCTCTTATACACTCGTGCAATACTTGTAATCTTTTTTAGTGTATTAGATCATCTTTTCCTGCTGTAATTTTGTCGGAGCCCTCAGCGTGTGAGGTTGCCCAACCAACTTGGTGATTACCAGTGGTAGTGGAACTCAAGTCAGCCTTGTGTGGTGACTTGACGAGGGAAAAGCGTTTGAAGAGACCCGACTCTGTGTGGGCTTCCTCAACGAGGACGTGGATGACATTGGTGAGATCGAGCCTCGGTAAAAATCCTTGTCTTGCCTGTTCCATTCTTCCACTTTTGCAAGTTTTATCATCTAGGGTAATAGAGTTTATCAACAAGTAATTTATGTTCCACGTGAAAATTAATCACTTTGATCTCTTGTTCAAGATGTAAGAATAGTGATTACATTCTGCTACTATATCATATGTGAAATCTGCATAAACACTTGATCTTTTCATAGTACACCAGACTAGTCCGTACACCACACCAGACAAGTCTGGTCCCTCCTGTATTTGACGAATTTGTTAAGTGTTATAGGAAAAGTTCTTCAACGCCTATTCAACCCCCTCTAGGCCACATTCAAATGACAATTAAGTTTTACATGGTAGAAGCAAGTTTTAAGTCATTTCGAAGACAGTTGGCAAAGTTCCAGGAATTCCAGAATTGAAGGCCCGAACTAGTTCGCACTACGGGCCGGACATGTCCGTTCTGAACCAGAAAGTTCAACGGACTAGTCCGCACAATACCAGACAAGTCTGCTAACTCTAGGGTTTTGCCGATTTCCAACTAGAGCATGGTTGAATTAAGTATGGAACCAAGATTGATGTAGGAAAGATGGATATGCGGTATTTACCGTGAATCCTAGGGTTCAAAGGTTGAGGATTCGATGAAATGCGAGAAATAAACGTCTAGATCGATGAAAATGAAAGATTGGCAAAGAAGAAAGTTGATGTCGAAGAATTTATGAAGAAGATTGCAAAAGCAGCGGTGATCTTGATTTATCCTCCTCTCCCTCCTCTTCCTTCTTCTCTCTGTCCCTCCTGGTGGTGATGGCTCCTTCCTTGTTTGAGCACGGTGGCACACGGAATGACAGAGCTAAGGGTTTTCTATCGTGGGGCCAAAGGATGAAAGGTGGCCAGTGGGGTGTTTATATAGGAGAGAGGGGGTGGGGTTAGGGTAGAATCCAAGTAGATGGCGGTGGGGACAGGTAAGGCCCTTGGTGGGGTCCTACATGGGCTCCTCAGGGGTGAGGCATGACATTCTTGGGCCGAGTAAAGGCAACTACCCAATAACTCATCGTGGAGGAAAAATAGAATACGAGTCAAAAACCTACATACCGGACTAGTCCGTAGAAGGCCGTACAAGTCCGTTTCGGGTACACAAAGCTGATCGGACAAGTCTGATTTGGTCCCAGACAAGTCCGTCCAAGGAACAGAGGGTTCAACGAACAAGTCCGGTGCTATGCCAAACAAGTCAGGTGTTGTACAGAAAGTTGATCTGGACTAGTTTTGGGATTTGCAAGACAACTCAATTGAGTTCCAGTAGCAATCATCGGACTAGTCCGTTTATGCAATGGACAAGTCCGGACGAGAATAGAAACAAAACTGGATTAGTTCGTAAATTTAATGGACAAGTCCAAAGAATATCAGAAATGATTTCCAGACCAATCCCTAGCAAGAATCGGATAAGTCCGGGGAACAACAGTAGCTAAATCGGACTAGCCTGGGGTCCAATCCGGACAAGTCTGTACTAAGTCAGGTTTTTAATTGTTGTTTTGGTTGTAATTCATTTTAATCTTGTTCATTTTTGTGTTGTATCATGTTTGACATTTATAAGAATGAATGCAATGCATGATGGGTGAAAATGATAGTGTTACAAACCTACCCCTTTTAATATTAATCCCGCCCTCAAGATTCGACGTAGAAGGAAAAAGATAGGGAAATTCTTTCTTGAGATCTTCTTCCAGCTCCCAAGTTGCTTCAGACACAGCATGGTGTTTCCATTGTACTTTGTACCATCGAATCACCTTGTTTCTTGTGACCCTCTCCTTTGTTTCCAAAATCTTGACAGGTTGTTCAGCATATGTCAAATCTGCCTCAAGCTCCAATTCTTCCATTGGTACTTGTTCTTTCGATACTCTTAGGCACTTCTTGAGCTGAGAAACATGGAACACATCATGAACATCAGAAAGTCTTGCTGGCAACTCCAATTTATATGCCACTTCTCCACGTTTGTCCAAAATCTTGAATGGTCCAATATAGCGAGGTGCCAACTTGCCTTTGACGTTAAATCGCTTATGATCTCGCATATGTGACACTTTAAGCTACACGAAGTCTCCAACTTCAAAAGCTAAGTCTCTTCGGCTATTATCCGCATAACCCTTTTGTCGTGACTGGTGGTCTTCAAGTTTTCACGATTATCTGGACTTGCTTTTTGGCGTCCTGTATCACATCTCGTCCAAATACATGGGTTTCCCTTGTCACATTCCAAAACAAGGGTGTTCTACACCTCATTCCATACAGCGCCTCATATGGCGACATCTTCAAGCTTGCTTGATAGCTGTTGTTGTAGGAGAATTCATCATATGACAGACTTTTGTCCCAACTCCCTCCATATTTTAGCGCACATGATCTTAGCATGTCCTGCAATATCTGATTTGTTCTTTCGGTTTGTCCATCTGTTTGGAGATGATATGCAAAATTAAAATTTAGCAGGGTTCCCATAGACTCATGCAGTTTCTTTCAAAACCTAGAGGTAGGTACTCCGTGTAAATACACTATTCTCCCTATATATAATTCTGCCAGCTTCACACCATCATAGGTAGTCTTGACAAGGATAAAATGCGCAAACTTGGTCAATCGATCCACAATAACCGATATTGAGTCATACCTTGATGGGGTCCACGGTAAACCAACTATGAAATCCATACCAACTTCTGACCACTTCCATTCCGGTATGTTCAGTGGCTGCTATGGTCCAGTTGGCCTTTGGTGCTCAGCCTTCACTCGTTGGCACACATCACATAGTGCAACATATGTAGCTTTGTCCTTCTTCATTCCATCCCACCAGTAGCACGTCTTCAAGTCCTTGTACATTTTTGTACAACCTGGATGAATGGAATAAGGCGAGTCATGTGACTCCTTCAATATCGTCTCCCGGAGATGCTTCACATTAGGCATAACAATCCGTTGCCCAAGCCATAGCGTGCCGGTGTCATCTTCATCAAACCTCCATTCTCTCCCCTCTTGGATTCTTTCCTTGATCTCTTGGATCTCCTCATATTTTCTCTGACCTTCTCGTATCTCTTGTTCCAGTGTTGGGTTTATTTCTATTGTTCCCATTTCATTCACGAATCCGAGACACAATCATTCAAACTCCTTACTTAGTTCGGATGGCAATTCTTGAACTGTGAGTTGGTGGCTTACTCCTTTTCGACTCAAATCATTTGCCACTACATTGGCCTTTCCTGGGTGATAGTTGATTCCCACATCATAATGAGCGCCAACCATCTTCGTTGTCTCAAATTTAGGTCCGTTTGTGTGAATATGTACTTGAGACTCTTGTGATCTGTGTAAATCTCGCATCTATGTCCAAGGATGTAATGTCTCCATATCTTTAAAGCATGCACTATGGCTGCAAGTTCGAGATCATGAGTAGGATAATTCTCCTCATGTTTCTTCAATTGTCTCGATAAATAAGCTACCACTTGGCCTTCTTGCATGAGCACGCACCCAAGACCTTGTCTTGAGGCCGCGCAATAAATATCGAAGCTCTTGCGTACGTCTGGCAATACCAAGACTAGTGCGGTGGTTAACCTTTTCCTTAGCTCTTTGAAGCTATCATGACAAGCTTGAGTCCATCGGAATGTCTTCCCCTTCATTAGCAATTTAGTCATGGGCTTCACTACTTTGGAGAAGTCCTGGATGAATTGACGGTAGTATCCGGGCATTCCAAGGAAACTTTGTATTTCCCTCACACTTTGTGGCGACTCCCATTTAAACATATCTCACTTTTCCCAGGTCAACTGATACTCCTCCTCTAAAGATGATATATCCCAAAAACAATACTTCCCGTAACAAAAACTAGCACTTCTGGAATTTAGCATAAAACTGGTCTTCCCTCTATTTTTGCAATGTGAGCCTCAAATGCTCTTCATGCCCTTCTTCACTTCTCGAGTATATCATAATGTCATCGATGAACACCACGACGAACTTATCCAAGTACCCCATGAAGACCTTATTCATGAGGTACATGAAGTATGCAAGTGCATTTGTCAATCCAAATGACATAACGGTGTACTCATAGGATCCATACCATGTTCGAAAAGCGGTTTTGGTTATATTCGATGGTCTAATCTTCATTTGCAGGTAGCCTGACCTCAAGTCGATCTTGGGAAAAATACATGTGCCCTTCATCTGGTTCAACAAATCCTCTATACAGGGTGACATGCATTTTTTCTTGATTGTCAACTCTTTGAGAGACCTATGGTCCACACACAACCTCTGTGTTCCATCCTTCTTATCTACGAAGAGCACTGGTGCTCCCCATGGTGACACACTTGGGCGTATAAAACCATTCTCTAGCTGCTCTTCAATTTGCTTCTTGAGCTCTGCTAACTCCTTAGGAGGCATCCTATATGGCCTCTTAGCTATAGGTGTAGTTTCAGATATTAAATCAATGACAAACTCGATGTCACAATCAGGTGGCATAGCTAGCAACTCGTCCGAAAACACATCTAAAAACTCGCACACCACTGGAATCTCCTCCAATGTTGCACCGTCCGTTTGATTCAGCACTATCTTCTCTGTTGTGGGTTGAGATGCCTCAAATTATATGTTGATCCCCTAATCATTTGTCAATTGCACCGTCTTAGTGGCACACTGAATTACGCCATGATGCTTTTGTAACCAATCCATTCCAAGTATTATGTCCAGTCCTTGTGAATCCAAAACAATGAGGTTGGCGAGGAAGTCTACCCCCTTATTTTAAGGCTTACTTTTGGACATATTATATTTGTCTTCATCTCCCCTCCAAGAGACCTAACCAACAAGGTATACTTCATATGAGATATAGGCAAACCATACATGGCAACATACTTCGATGATATGAATGAATGCAGTGCTCCAGGATCAAATAATGTAGTTTTCGGGTTGGAGTTTGCGAGGAACATACCAATGTCAACATCCTCAACTTGTTGGGATTCCTCCATGGAGATAACGTTCACCTTGCCACGAGCAAAATTATGTGGTCCACGGTTGCCTTGCGGTGCTCCCCCATTCGGCCTTGGGTTCTGCCTTGGAGCATTGTTCACTTGACCATAGCCTGACTTCGGGCATTGGGATGCGAAGTGTCCCACTTCACCACAAGTATAGCACGTCCTTGCTGCACCAGTATTGTTAGGATGAGCTTGATTCTGAGCATTCGCATGTGGCATTGGAGGGCGAGGTGCTTGCATGGTAGGGCGTTGCTGCATTAGCTAGACTGGGTAGGGTGGAGTAGCAGCACAATATGCAGGAGCAGTTGGGGTGTAGTATAATGCATTTGGTGGTGCATAGCGAGAGCGAACATTGCTTCCTTGAGCTGTCCTTGATATGGCTCCTTCCTCTTATTATCTTGCTCCATCTCATGAACCTTGTTCTCAACCACAATAGCCTTGTCCACAAGCTTCTGGAAATATGCATAGTCATTGTTGAGCAATTGGACTTGAATCTCATTATTTAGGTCCCTAATGAACAAGTATTGCTTACGGCTGTCCGTGTTCGCATCTTTTGCAGCATATCTTGAGAGTTGAGTGAATTTATTAAGGTACTCACTCACACTCATCTTTCATTGCTTGAGATTTTCAAATTCACTCTTCAAAATCATGACACCTTCAGGAACATAGTGAGAATGAAAACTCTCCTTGAACTCAGCTCAAGTGATTCTCCCTTGATTAGCATGGGCACTGCAAAGAGCTTCCCACCAATCCGCAGCTGCTCCAACTAGTTGATGGGAGGTAAAATGGACTTCCTCCCGGTCGTTGCATTGGACAATGGCAAGCTTCTTGTCCATAGATTTTAGCCAATCATCAGCTTCCATAGGATCATTGGCTTGAGCAAAAATAGGTGGTCTAGTCCTCGTAAACTCTCCCATGCGGTTATGAGGTGGTGGGGGTGGCGGTGGTGGTGGTGGAGGCATGTGGGGCTGGTTATTGCCTTGCAGCTGTACTAAAGTTTGCATCATGGTTTGCATGAGCTGATTTTGCATAGCCATCAAGCGCTCAAGATTGGTAGCTTCAGGTCCAAGGGGAATATTCTCAACCACCCCATTGTTCTCCTCATCGCCATTGATGTTCCTTTGGTTGCGGATCACCCTCGGCTTCTGAGGCAAAAGAGTACAAGATGGAAAGATTTAGATTTTGAGAGAAAACGTCCCCAACTATATGCATCAAGAGATATGAAACTAAGCAACTACATATATAAGCCTATATGGGTATGTGGACAAGTGTCGAAAAATCCCACCACTGTATTAAGCACACAAGCACACAAGCAAGCAATCACATCAAATTTAGCACGCCAACCAATTATGACCCTTACTAAGTGTTCCTATGTGCTCTACAATGTCCATTCTACCTAGGCTGCATCCTACGGTCAACATGGCTCTGATACCAATTTTTGACACCTGGTTCCGAAAATAAACCATGTGCAACACATATGTGTGCCTAGGATGTTCATCACACATACATGAGAGCATCACAAACGATATATAGAAAATAACCACGTCTCAAAAGTAAATAGGTACCTTATTACAATAATCCATTGGTTCACGAATTACAAGTCTCGAATTATTGCAGCGAAAAAATAAACTAAGTAGCACAACTTCAATCCACAGGCAATTGACGATAGCACGCAACCTAGTATTCCACATGATCCTTATAGTACTCCCAAGCATCACCTGTAACTGTTTTAGTGGGGGAATAGCAAGGGTGAGTACATGTCATACTCAGCAGGTGTGAGAAATTATGACATGTAGCTAAAACAAGAATGATAATAAATGGCTAATTGCAAGAAAAGTACATTTAAATTCACAATTATGTAAAAACAGCCTAAATTGTATAGGTGTGATTAATTCCCATCATATTCTAGTAAACATCATTACCCATATCCATCATTCTCAATTACCATCATTCCTCATCCATCAATTTATCTCAATCATATGCCAATTTCTTACCTTCATAACCAACCATACTCATATAATATAACCCAATTCATAACCATATCCGAACCATCCCAAATCCCAAGTCCAACTCTAATCATGGAAGTTGTCTAGGTGCTCATAACCGGGAGCACGACTATCATGATAGTTTTTAACACTCTACAAAGGTTGTACCACTTTACCCACATGTTCGTGATTTCATCACCTTTTGATGACTAAGAAACCTGTAGGATTGAAGAGCACATGAAAAACTACCAGAGGTCGGGGGTGAATGGTAGATTTAAACTTTTTCAGCAGAAGCAACAAAAACCCCTCAACAAAAAATCAATCTGTTAAAGAGATCGTATGTGCGACTAATCTAAACGTGATTAATCGTGACAAAACCAGTATATATTGTGGATAATCAAGTCATGAAAACACGACAACAAGAATCACGAAAAAACCGTCGAGAAAAACTCAAGTTACGATCGAAAGATTGAATGATGGTCAATCTGTTCTACCCGAGAAAAACTAGATCTGCAACACTGTAATGAAACTCGTGTAGATCCAAAATCACAAATCCAATGATCGTGAAATTTTCATAGATGATAGATAATCAACTTGTGAAGACAAAAAAAAAAGAATCACAACAATTGGATCTATAAAACTCAAGTTATGATGAAACCAATGAAGCAAGGTAGTGTTATGCAAAAACTCGACGAGAAAGACTTGATAGAAACAAGTCAGACGAACAAGGCACAAAAGCTCCTTTAGACTACGAATTTCACTGATCAAAATACAAAAGGACCAACCCCCAAAGTTGTGCACCACGAGCTCTGGCCTCCCTTGCTTATATAACCAGCCATGAGGCCAACCCAATCCTAACTAGGACTCAAATCCAACTCAGATTCAACTGAAACTTTCCATAACTGCTCAATACTCTTCCATACGCAGATAGAAGCAATCTTAAGACTTCCAAACACCTTAGGAACGTGTCCCACATTCCTAAAATAACCCAACTTCGTGACCCACAAAAATCCAATCATAACCAACTCAAATCTTTCCATATTTGAGTAAAACCCGACTCAGCCGCAGCCTGAGTTCATAACCTAGTCGGTTGGACCTTTCCGAACAATTCTTTACGTCCACTTCTCTTTATCACGCCTTGGAACCATATTTCCATGTACATGCACTCCTTCCACACGTGCAAACATCGTCCAACAACGTCCACGATACCTTCATATACATTGTTCTTGATTCAAACATGTTGTGCAACCTCCCGATCGACTCAACCACAATTCCTCCCGAACTTGGTTGTTGAACCTCATCTTCTCCCTAAGACTAGTTCAATGGATCCCGTCACCAGCCATGTCTTGAGCTCAAGCAACACGTGCACATGAATAAACAACCAATACTTCCGAGCACAAATCCTCAACTTGACTCACGTTAGTCCCGAAATCACAACACCGTACATGAGCACCTCACATAAGCATGTTGCAAACCTTAGCAAAAAGATATCAACCATAACCACCAAAACACACCAAAAACTTAGTAAAAGTATACTAAGCAAACTTTCCATAAGTGTAAAGCAAGTTTGAAACATTGCAAGATAAAAGCAGAACAATTGCAACCTAGCTCCGAACCTTGCCAAAACTAACCGGACCTTGAGCCGGAGCTTACCAAAGCTAGCAGGACCTAGCACCGGAGCTTACCAAAGCTAGTCGGACCAAGCACCGGAGCTTACTAAAGCTTAGTCGGACCTTGCCAAAGCAAGTCAGACCTAGACAAAGAAGTCAGACCTAACCAAAGTAAGTCGGACCTAGACAAAATAAGTCGGACCTAGACAAAGAAGTCGGACCTAGCCAAAGAACTCAGACCTTACGTCGGACCTTGATGAAAATATGTTTTGGTAGTATTCAAAACTTTTATCATCATAGCCAATGTATTCAGCACACATACTTCTCACAATTTCCTCCTTGATGAATGCATTGGAAACACAACTTAGAATCCGAACATTGGCTTATTCACATGAAAAGTTTTGAAAACAATCAAATGAGAAAGAAATTTCTAAACAAATATTTCTCCCCCTATACATATTTATCTCCCTTTGTAAATCAGAAATAAAATGAGATTGTAACAAAACACTTGTGAATGTGTGCTATGTTTGATCGATTTCTCCCCCTTTCACAATGTATTCAACAAGGTTCAAAAGAGAAATTTCAATTGTTATGAGCATATTATAACATATACATATAAACAAAGCTCATCCGAGTTATACTATCAAGTAACTTACACTATCACATTAATGAAATACATAAAGTAGTGTAAGCCATGCTAGAGATCAAGTGTAATTTTCAATTTAAGCAAGTCATGATCTCACAAACTTAACTATTTCAAAACATGAAAGCAAGACACTTGTTGCTGCATTTTTTTTCTTTTAAGCACAAATTTTGATCATATGAAATTTACAAGAGATTATATTCGCATCTGCCTTATTCTAACCAACCAAGCCAAACCTGTGTCATTTGGCAATCAGAAGCTTAAGGACATGGTTTTAGTCATACACAACTTCTTCCAAGTTCATATCTAAGTGCAATGATAAGCCGTCTCGGAAGAAGAAGTGCGATGCATGCATATTCTCTTGATATTTTCTCATTTTTATTTGATCATAAAAGCTTAACATGTGGATAGTTGATTGATTAATTTTTCATTATTAAATGCACTTGTGAGCATACAACAAGTTCAAAACAGCAACAAAGTTCAAGCATGACCAGATTTAGTGTAAGTAATTATTCCAATTACTAGTCATGGCAAAAACTACAAAATGTATAACATGAGTAATGTAGTAAGAACTTTCAGCATGTGAAAGGAATCACAAAGTCGTATATGTATGAAATACTATGCTCATATTACTTTTAATTTCAGATTCACACATAGACTTTCCAAATTTCAAAACTTCCTCTCAATTTAAGCCATGAGGATGCATAACCTGTATTTCACTGTGAATGAAACAAAAACGAGTAAAATCCAAAGGTTTTATGAAAATATCCAACAATTGTTGTTCGATATCTATATGGTGAGGCACAATGTTTCCTTTTTCAACATTATCATGGAGAAAGTGATAACTACAATGTGCTTTGTTCTCAAATGTTGCATGGGTTTTTTAGCACTGCAAATGGCACTAGTGTTATCACAAAATAGTGGAACACTATCTAGATCAACCCCATAGTCCTTAAAGTGTTTGAACAATCCAAAGAATTTGTGAGCAAGCGCTAGCAGCAGCTACATATTTAGATTCGGCTATGGATTGTGCAACTGAGTTTTGTTTTCTAGAGAACCAAGCAACAAGTGAATTACCAAGAAAATGAAAAGCACCTGAAGTACTTCTTCTATCAACCCTACAACCCCCAAAATCAGCATCCGAAAAAGCTCTCAAAGTAACGATTGAGGAAGAAGGAAGAAAAATGCTAAATTCTTGAGTTCCATGTAAGTACCTGAGAATCCTTTTGATGGCTTGACCATGTGAAGCACGTGGGGAAGCTTGAAATCGTGCACAAAGACATACGCTGAATTGTATGTCCGGTCTTGATGCCATGAGGTACAAAAGTGATCTGATCATGCTTCGATATTCTTTTTGACCCACGAGTTCACCTTGTTCATCAAGTTCAAGTGTTGTTGCTGTACCCATTGGTGTCTGAAGAGGCTTGCTTTTGTCCAAGTTGAAGCGCCTAGAAGGTCTCTTGCATACTTCGTTTGATGCACAAAGGTTCCCTCCATGGTTTGCTTGATTTGCAGCCCAAAAAGTGTGTGAGTTCTCCCATCATGCTCATCTCAAATTCTGAACTCATCATAGCTGGACCGTGTGACTCGTTCGTGCAAGCTTCCAATGATTTGTTGTGGAGGATGACAGGGCTCAGAGGGGAGTAGACACTTCACAAGCTTCTTCTTCTTCATATTCATCACAAATCGATGAGTTTTGGACTTGAGGACGATCTGGACCATCAATGGTAGTCGCCAGTGCTGGTTGTGAATCAAAATCAGGAGCTGGAACAATATCATCAGCTGCTGAATTTTCAGGCAGCTGCACCACTTCTTCCTTATCTTCAACAAAAATACTCCCCCCACTGCGGATATGAATCCGGACCTGCAATATTTGAGCTAGTACCTGGGCTAGCTTCATCAAAAGAAACCTCACAAGTCTCTGCAATTTTGTTAGTGTCAAGTAAAAGCGCATGGTAGCCTCTAGTATGAGATGGATAACCAAGAAACATGCCATCAACAAATTTAGCTTCAAATTTATCAAGATTACCATTTTTATTAACAAAGTATTTTCAACCAAAGACCCTAAAGTGTGTTACACTAGGCCTATGTCCAAACCGAAGCTCATATGGTGTTTTTTCTAGCTTAGCACGCAAGAAAACACGATTTGAAACATAACAAGCAGTTGCAATTGCATCTGCCCAAAACTTTCTAGGAATTTGATATTCATCAAGCATAGTCCTAGCCATCTCAACTAAGGTTCTGTTCTTTCTCTCTACAACACCATTTTGTTGAGGTACATATGAAGAAGAAAATTGATGATCTATTCCTGTCGGAGTTTGGTTTCGACAATTCTCCTGGTACTACCGTTGGTAGCCCGCGGAGTTTGTAATTTGGTATTGGGCGCGCAGAGATTCAAAAGACGATGGCAAATAGACACAAGAATTTACGTGGTTCGGGCCGCCTGAGCGTAATACACTACTCCATGGGGTGTGCAATTGTTGTATTAGGTATCAAAGCTGTGTATGGGAGAGGTCTCAAAGTTCAAAGAGCCGTCCCCTGTGTATTGTCGACCAGTCCTTTTATAGTACAAGGACTGGTCGTTACACCGTTAGCCTGGCGCAACATGTGGTCCTGGCAGTTACTGATGCTTAATACACAATTAATGAGGTTAATTACTCTTAATAGCGTGGTAACGGGCCTTGACAGTGCTATTATTAGTATTAAGAGCCTTCCGATAGTGTGTCATTAATATGGTATTAATGACACATAATCGGGTCTTGAGGTCTTTGATTGCCCCTTGAAGGTCCGAGCTGTTGGGGGTCCACCAGTCTGATTGTTGAGGCTGAAGGTCCGGCGGTTGGACACGTGGTAGCATCGGAGCTTTCCGTCTGGGACGGGTAGGTCCGGTGTAGATGTACACGTGTCGGTACTGGAGCTTCCCTCTGTCGGGGGTTAGGTCTGGGGGTGCCGCACAAGTGTTTAGCCTGGAGCTATCCCGTGTGTGGTATGTAGGTCCGGTTGCTGTATACACGTGGCAGCACCAGGACTAACCATAGATGGGAGGCAGGTCCGGTCCCGTATGACACTTGGGGCCTTTGCAGGTCTTCAACTCAGACAGGTGAAGTTCCTTTGGTCTTATTGTAGTCCCAAGGGGTATACGGTACGCAGGGTATCGATAGTGTCCCCCTTGGCCCACCTCTGGGAGGGACCTTTTGGATGAAGTCATTCTGCTGGAGGTGGGTCCATCCTTCGGTTTTCGAGCCGTGTCTTCAAGGGTCTTCGGATGTGCTGTTGGCGGTAGTTCGCAGTTAAACCAACGCCGCATGGCATATACATGATGCGGCAAGTGAGATATGAGCGTGCGGATCTCACGCAATTGAAGGTTATCGGTTCCTGATACGAAAACCGTATCGGTTCCGCGCGCCCTGTCAGGCCACCGCCCTTGGGCTTACCGCCTTTCATGATGACAACCGTTCGCCTGGGGTAAGGACCTCAACTTGATCGTCGGGGTGGCCCCGGGCCCTCTTGTCATTGGCAGGGTGAAGTTTTTGAATTGTATCATCGGCTCCTCTACGGTTTCCATCCAAGTGTTGTGGGGGCTTACTTAAGAAGGAAAGCGCACACCGTTTGGGGATTCTTTACGCCTTCATCTGATCTTGCGCTCAAATCCTCCAAACTTTCGCTTGCTTTTC
Source organism: Tuctoria greenei (assembly GCA_036927565.1). NCBI lineage: Eukaryota > Viridiplantae > Streptophyta > Magnoliopsida > Poales > Poaceae > Tuctoria > Tuctoria greenei. The sequence continues at coordinate 161,858,910 of JAYESD010000002.1, read as the reverse complement.
CTCTCTTGCCACGCTATGCCATGATGAAGTTGGGACTCCCCACGAGCCGCATTGGGAGCAAGAAGGAGTTGTCCAGGGTCCGGGCCTACATGGGATGGTCCAGTGACTCCTTTAACAATGACATTCGCTGCGGCGAGCTTCCCTTCGAGAAAAAGCGATCCGGAGATATGGTTTACTTCCTTGGGTACGCCATGGCGGGTTTGATCTTGCCTTTCTCCACCTTCTTTCTGATGCTGCTACATTTTTATGATCTGTAGCTCCACCATGTGGGCCCCCACTCAATCTTGCTTGTGGCGACTTTTGTCCACTTTTGCGAGATGTGGGTGGGCGTACCCCCTTGTGTGGAGTTGTTTTGGACCTTCTTCACTGTCCACCCGACCGGGAAGAGTGATGAGTTCATCGGCTTCTACTACTTCGTGAAGCGGAAAAACTCTCCCCTCAAGTACTTGAGGTCCTTCCCTTCTGGCAAGTGGGATGACTGGAAGAAAGACTGGGTGGTTATCACCGTCGAGGGACATGAGAGGTTGGAGCTTCCTGAAGGCCTTCCTCGCGTCGACAATGACACTTGGAGTGACGTGTCGGTGTTGTCAAGGGAGTACAGGCCCATCCTGGACAGAATCCAGGAATGTGTCAAAGGTGGGGTGACCCCGAAGATGGTCTTTGGCAACTTCTTGACGAACAGGTGGGCCCCTCTGAGGGATAGGAGCCGGCCTGCTTGGGCCTTCAATAGTGAGATGGATACCAACCGCATTGAAGTCAGCTTGGACACTAACTTGGCCGGTGAAGCCTTGAAGACCCATCTCAAGAAGTTTCAGCTTGGGAACATCGGTCCTAGCGACGTGTCTCCACCGTCGGCCTTCCTGCCTCTGAATATGATTCCAGAGGAGTGCAGAGAGCTCCGGAGGAAGTGCCGCTGTTGGACGACTTGGGCCTGGTGGAGAGGCGATCAACCTCCAGGGCGGCAATCCCCAGAGCTTCTGAAGGCGGCTCTGTTTCCACACCAAAGCCAAGAACTGAAGTCGTAGGCAAGGGCAAGGAGTTGGTCGAGCCCTCGAGCCGCAAGAGGAAGTTGAAGCATGCTGACAGGAGGTCCGTCAAACCTGCTCCTTCCACGATGGCTCCTTCTCTCCGGAGGGCAAGGTCTTCAACGACGGCAACCACTCCAGCATCGGCATCTCCCCAGGGTGCTAGCTCCGGCCATGCGGCTGCAGTATCAGTGCCAGCTGAGGGCTCTGGGTCCGGAGGTCCTTCCCGGTCGAGGGGGACCTCAACCAAGATGACGCCGATGGCACCAGCAAGTTCCGCGGAACCTTCCAGGGCTGGCACGCCAGGGGCGACAGGGTTCGGCCCCGAGCGTCCGGGGAAGAGGTTCCGCGCTAGCTGGAGCGGAAGCCTTCCGAGGTAAGTTTGATTTTTACCTCAGTTGATTGTTTTTTGTTGTAACTGTGTTTTGAGTTTCTTCGTCCTTCATCCATAGAGTGCCCAAAAAAGGGGTTGAAGCTCCAGTTCCTGTAGCAGCAGCTGAGGCTGTGCAGGCAGAAGCTCCGGCTCCAATTCCAGCGCCACCCCAAGAGGTGGCTGAGGCTACGACAGCTCCGGCGCCAGCTGTCATGGTTCGGGACATCGACTCATCCCTAGAAGCTCCCGTGGTAGTGTCGGACAATGGTAATGAAGATGTACCAGCGGCACCTGCCCCAGTTGAAGCTTCAGGCTTGGATGCTGAAATGGTGGATGCTCCAGCCTCAGAGCCGGAGGTAACTGTGATTCCGGCCTTAGAGCCAGATGTTGTTGAAGCCCTGATAGTCGAGCCGATGGTTGATGAGGCCCCGGCGGTAGAGATGGGTGTTGATGAAGTTCTGGCGCCCGAGTCGATCGTCGAAGAAGTTCTGGCGTCTGAGCCGGTTGCTGCAAAAGTGCCGGCACGCGAGCCCCTGATGGTCGAAGCACCAGCGCCTGAGCCGGCGATGGAGGAGGCGCCAACGTCGGAGCCGGAAGTGGCTTCAGCTCCAGCAAAATCTTCAACGCCTGCCCCGGAGGCAGTGGTTCCGGAGGTGCCCGCGCCTGAGCCAGGGTGCCAAAATGAAGCTGCCGCCCCCCGCCTGAGGGGCCAGTTGTTGATGACCTGGCGGCAGGACCATCAGAGCCAACTCCGAAGGTCGAAACTTCTATTGCAGGACCTTCCTCGGCTGCGGCCGAGGCTATCTCGGAGGACGGCCCTAGTGCCGTGGAAGCTCAGGGGACTGCTCTTGTAGAGTGGGACCCAATTTTTGTCATAGAGAACCCGCTGGAGCCAGCGAAGAGGACCCCGGCATGTCTGGAGCAGATCCCTCCGTCATTGTCTATCGACAATGCCTGCTCCAGCCTTCGTCAAGACCAGCTGGCTTTTTACCATGACAGCAAGGCCCTCGAGGAGGAGCGCCAAACTCTTAGGAGGTGGTGCAACCGGCTCCAATTCGAGACCAAGCTGGCACAGTCGAGGCTGGCTGACGACAAGGAGTGGGTGAAGAGGGAGAAGGTCCGGTTGGAGTACTGGGGTAAGCTGCTGGACGAGAGGGAAAGCCGTGTGCGATCCCTCGACAACCAGTCCTGAACCATCCATGAGTAGGCCATAGCTGCTAATAACGCAGCGAATGATCACGGGGAGAAATTCAGCGCTATCCATGACAGCCTTGTCAAGCGCCGGGAGGCCCTTGAGGAGCGGGAGAAAAAGCTCGAAGATGAAGAGCAAAAACTCCTGGAGCTGCGGGATGACCTCGTGAAGAGGGAGGAAGAGCTTACTCAGTGGTTGACTCTGGGTGACAAGAGTCTCGCGGAGCACACCAAGAAGTTGGATGAGCACTGCGAGAAAGAGGAGAAGAAGTCCTGGCAGCAAGGACAGGACCTCCACAAGAGGGAGGATGAAATTGCTGCCAGAGAGAAGAAGGTGCAGGGCCAGGAGAAGGACCTGGTCGACCGCCAAAACAAGATCCACCTCCGAGAGGAAGAGCTCGGCAAATTTCGAAAGGCAGGTTGCTGAAAAGATTCAGCAGAACGCCAAAGAGGTAGATCATCTTACCCGGGAGAATTCAGAGCTTGCAGCGACCAGAAGATCCTTGAAAGAGATGCGAGGTTCCAGGGCTGCGGAGTCCCAAAAAGTTTTGGACTTCCTGGGCAAAGCCAACGATGCACTGATGCCAATGGATTTTAATCCCGTGCGTCTAGATGATCCAGAGCCGGAGCTGGACCAGGCGTTGCAGGCGTTGAGTTCGGCAGGCAACAAGATCACCAAGATGGGCGATGTCATCGCGGACCAGCTGGAAACTGAGGGACAATCCCTAGCAAAGAACGTCGTAGAATTCGTGCTGATGTGCTACACAAGCCGGGATCCTCAATTCCCCTTGGAACCAGTGCTTGAAGGCCCCATCGACGGAGAGGGAGAAATTGCCCAAGCCAGCGTATCGGAGGTTGCCCAGAAGGTCACCTCATTCTTCCATAGGGTCTAGGACCATCTCTTTGTAGCTCCCGCTTGTATCCCCCTTCTTTTTCTCCAATTTTGTAATATCTTGTCTCTAGATGAATGAAATCCAAGTTTTTTGTGAATTTCATTTTTTGTCTTCAACACCTTTGTCCCACTTGGCCCCCTGGTAGATGTACACAATTTGATTGTGAACATGTACCAAGAGGATGTAATAGTTGTTGAAGACTTGCGCGCTTTGAACTTATAGAACGTAGGTCTGAAGTATTCAATAGTGGAGGCCCCCTGAGGTTGTCGGAGCTTAGTGGCTTCGGCATTGACCATCGTTGGAGGTTAGTAGCTCCGGCAGTAGTCTCCATCAATGCGTAGAGCATAGACGGTTAGTCCTCTGGGGTGTCGGAGCTTGGTAGCTCCGGCACTGACCTTTGTCAACACGCGGTGTGTCAACAGCAGACCCTACTGTAGAGTCTTCCCACCATCTTTTATTCACATTGACGGCTGGCCCCCTGGATCTGCCAGAACTTTGTAGCTCCAGCAATGTCTACTATCAATATTTGGAACATCGACAGCAGACCATCTTGGGGGGTGTTGGAGCTTTGGTAGCTCCGACTTTATCCACCATCATCATGGAACCTTTATTTTTTCCTGCACACTGAAGCCAAGAAAAATAGTAAAATCCATTTCCTATCTATAACTTGACTGTGACATACTATTCCCGAGAATGTTTTAGGTCGAACACAATTCTAAATACAATCAAGTGCACTGCCTTGTTTCCTTCAGGTCCGATCGTTTCTGGACTCGCCTCACTTCGGTTTGCCGGGGTGTAGGTAGAGTGGCATACTTATGGTGCATGACCAGGCTAAGTCGATAGCACACTCTGGCCCTAGAGTGGCTTGGCGGCATTCAGACGAGTAGACCATTAACAATGTTTGGACCCGGAAGAATAGACGATGCAACTCGAATTGTACATGAACTGGTTGAGCTAAAGTTTCTCAAGAATTGCACAACTTTGTTATAGACAAGAAAGAGAAAAATAAAAAATATTGAGCATGTAAAAAATAAATGCATGTGGAGTCTGTTTTCACACAATGATGTCTTTCATTATAGGTCCGGGGTACAGGGGAAACAAGTACACTCTTAGGGTACGAAACCAGGCTAAGTGTGTTTCATTTCTCATTTGACCCAAGGTAGCTAGCTACAATTTTAGTTCTGAGACTGTGACAAGTGTTGCCTAAACTTTGCGGACCTTCCGGGGAAGGTTCGGCTGTTCTCTAGGAGGAGCTACCCGACTCTGTACAATGACCCTATAACATACATCACATGTAACTACAGACTCACCTCCGTGATATTAAGCGTAGAACTTACGGAGGTGCTCAATGTTCCAAGGATTTGGGAGAGGTGTCCCATACTCGGTTGCCAAGCGAACGCATCCGGGACAGGATACTTTGATCACTCGGAAAGGTCCTTCCCAGCTGGGGGAAAGTTTGTTTAACCCTTCTCTGGATTGTATTCTCCGTAGCATCATATTGCCTTCCTCGAGCTGTCGGCTTTGAACATGCCGTTGGTGATAGCGCCGAAGAGCTTGGCGGTATCGGGCATTCCGAACAGCTTCTCGGCACCTTCCCTCTTCGAGGAGGTCAAGGTCTTCACGCAGGAGCTGGTTCTGTATGGCATCGTCGAAGGTCCGGACCCGGAGTGACCCCAAGGTGATTTCTAGAGGAAGGACTGCTTCAGCTCCGTACACTAGGAAGAAGGGTGTCTCTCCAGTTGACCAGTTTGGAGTTGTCCTGTTGGCCCACAGTGTGGGCGGAAGCTCTTCGATCCAGTTGGCTCCATGTTTTTTCAGGCGCTCATATGTGCATGTCTTGAGTCCTTTTAGGATTTCTGCATTTGCTATCTCGGCCTGGCCATTGCTTGTCGGGTGAGCTACGGAAGCGTAGCTGACTTGGATGCCGAGGTCTTCGCAATATCCTTGGAATGTAGAGCTTGTGAACTGGGTCCCATTATCAGTTATGATTTTATTTGGGACTCCAAATCTGCATACGATGGACTGCAAGAAGTTGATAGCTGATTGCTTGTTTATTGTCACAACTGGAGTTGCTTCCGGCCATTTGGTGAATTTGTCAATGGCAACATATAGGAACTTGTAACCTCCGACGGCTCTTAGGAAAGGTCCCAAGATATCCATCCCCCACACAGTGAAAGGCCTTGTAGGAGGTATCATTTTAGATGCTGAGCCAGTGTATGAATTTGTTTCGCATGGAACTGACATGCTTCACATTTCTTCACTTGCTCAGTTGCATCCTGGAGCGCTGTAGGCCAGTAAAAGCCATGCCGGAAGGCTTTACTGACCAGCGTGCGGGAAGACGCGTGGTTCCCACACTCGCCTCCATGGATTTCCGTGAGGAGCTCGCAACCTTCTTCCCTTGTAATGCACCGCATTTGGACGCCGTTATCACCGCGCCGGTAGAGATCTCCTTCTACCAGCATGTCTCTTTTAGCCAATCTGACTATCCGGTCAGCGGATACATTATCTTCAGGAAGGAAATTGTCTTTCAAGTAGCTCTTGATCTCCAAGATCCATGCATTAGAACTAGCTTGAGGATTTGAGTCTTGCGTGTTGGGTTGCTCGGAGCTTCATGCAGCACCTATGACCCTTGATGGACGCCATGGTAACAGGGCCATCGGGATCGCCAGCTTCGAGGTGCTAGTCTTGCCCCCTTCGCTCAGTTCGGCAGGCTGAGCTGTAGATTTAGACAACCTCCGGACGAAGGTTCCATCGGGAGCCGGAGCCCCGGTTTAAGCTTTCGTCAAGAGTTCGTCAGCTTCAGCGTTGTTGAGACACTGGACATGGCAAAGATCCAGGACGTCGAAGTCCTTCTGAAGCTTCTGGACTTCAAGTAGGTATGCAACTAATTGAGGGTTGTTGCAGAAACATTCACCTTTGACTTGTTTTACAAAAAGTTGTGAATCACCCTTTACCAACAGCTGCTTGAGACCATACGATAGTGCCACCTTGAGTCCATAAATTAGTGCTTCATACTCCGCCATGTTGTTGGTCGCCTTGAAGTCAAGGTGCACCATGTATTTAACCTTCTCCCCGGTCGGAGCGAGGAGAAGGACTCCAACTCCAACCCCCTGCTTCTGCATGGAGCCGTCGAAGTAGAGAGACTAGTGAGGCTTAGTGAAGACCGGAACCTTGGGTTCCGACTTCTTCTCACTAGGGCCCCAAGGATTTGATGGAGAGGGGGTCCATTCCACCACAAAGTCCGCCAGTACTTGACTCTTGATTGCTTGTCTTGGAACGAATTCATGGTCGAACTTGACTAATTCCGCTGCTCACTTTGCAATTTTCCCAGCAGAATTGGGGTTATGCAAGATCGCACGCAGTGGATAAGAAGTTACCACTAAAATCTTGTGAGCTTGAAAGTAGTGTTGGAGTTTCCTAGGGGCAATAAGAATTGCGTCGAGCAGCTTATGCACCTCCAGATACCGAGTCTTGGCGTCATGGAGTACTTCGCTGATGAAGTACAGTGGGCGCTGGACCCTCCGGACCCTCCCGAAGGGGCCCGAAGCTTCCTCCTCATCTACCCGGACCCTACCGAAGGGGTCCGGACCTTCTTCAGTGACCTCCGGGTGCCGGTTGGGGGTACCCGGAGCTTCTTCTGAAGTGACCCGGACCTTCCCGGAGGAGTCTGGATCTTGTTGCTCAGCAGCAGTGACTCCTTCATTTGAAGGAGAGGGATCCTCCGGAGTCTCTCCTTGAGGATCCAGGTCTGGGAGCTGGGACCCAGACTCGACTTCAGGTAGCTCCAGACCCTCCCAAAGGGGTCTGGATTCCTGAAATGGAGATGGTTCTGGCCTTTCCACAACCAGGACCATGCTGACAACTTCGTCAGTTGCCGAAATGTAAAGTAGCAGTGGCTCACCAGGGTTCGGAGCTACCAAGGTTGGTAGGGTGGTGAGGAGCCGCTTCAGCTCCTGGAACACTTTTTCTGCTTCTTCGGACCACTGGAATGGTCCAGACTTCCTCAATAGCTTGAAGAAGGGTAGCGCTCGTTCCGCCAGTCTTGAGATGAACCGGCTAAGGGCAGCTAGACATCCAGTCAGCTTCTGGACGTCCTTGATGCGGGCTGGTGGCCGCATGTCTTCAATAGCTTTTATCTTCGCCGGGTTTGCTTCTATTCCCCAGTGATTTACCAAGAAACCAAGAAGTTTTCCGGAGCTAACCCCGAAGACACACTTGTCCGGGTTCAGCTTTGTGCGAGTGACTTGCGACTTGTCAAAGACAGCTTGCAAGGTGTCAAGGAATGACTCCTTGTTCTTGATTTTGACGACGATGTCATCGACATACACTTCCACTACGTCTCTGATGAGCTCTCCAAAAGTTTTGTACATAGCTCATACAAATGTTGAAGAAGCATTCTTGAGACCAAATGGCATGGCAGTATAGCAATATAATCCATCTACTGTGATGAAGGAGGTATGTTCTTCATCTTCACTAGACATTCTGATTTGATGGTACCCATAATATGCGTCTAGGAAACACAGTAATTCGCATCCGGGGGTGGAATCCACTATCTAATCTATTCTAGGTAGTTGGAATGGATCTTTTGGACATGCCTTATTCAATGCAGTGTAGTCGATACACATCCGAAGCTTTCCGCCAGCCTGGGGTACAACGACTGGGCTTGCTAGCCATTTTGGGTGGAAGACTTCTCGGATGAATCCAGCTTCGAGCAACTTCTTCACTTCTTGTCGTATGGAGTTCTGTCGCTCTACTGATTGCTTCCGAGGCTTCTGATATATAGGCCGAGCGTTAGGATAGATCTTCAGATTATGCTCGATCACTTCCCTAGGGACCCCAAGCATTTGTGACGGTTGCCAGGCAAACACATCGACGTTAGCCCGGAGGAAAGTGATGAGCGCGAGTTCCTATTTGTCATTCAGACCTCCTAATATACGGGTGGTCTGAGCGGCGTTGGAACCAATTTGGACGACTTTGATGGGAATGTCGGTGTCGCCGCTTGGTTGCACGCGAGGTGCGGAGGTTGAGCCTCGATGACGAATGCTCGGGGGTTTTGGAGCTTGCTCCATTCCGGATTCTTCCTCCTGCGCTGTAGCAAGTGCGTGGAGTTCTTCCAGAGCTGTCACTCCGGCGGTGCGATCTCCACGGATCCGGAGAACACCGGCTGGTGTTGACATCTTCAACACCAAGTAGCCATAATGAGCAGCAGCCATGAACTTGTATAAGGCTGGTCTGCCCAGAATGGCATTGAAGGGTAAGTTGATCTGCGCCACATCAAAGACCAACTTCTCAGTGCGGTAATTCTCCCGGGTCCCGAAGGTCATCGGGAGAGTAATTGCACCGAGTGGGGTTATGGCCCCCGGACCTACTCCGAAGAAAGGTCGAGAGGGGCGAAGGTCCGAAGGTCAGAGCTGAAGCTTGACAAAAGCTTTGAAGCTTATGAGGTTCGGCCCCGATTCTCTGTCCACCATTCCATTGTGGAATTGAATGTTGTTGATGGTCGAAGATACCATCAATGGGAGTTGGCCAGCTCCGATCATATTCCGAGGGCAGTCCGAAGCATCAAAAGTGACGGCAGTGTCCATCCACATCGGGTGCGGCTCCGCCCTGGCGGTGGGAGCTACTGAGGCCATGTCCCACCGCATGGTCTTGAGGACACGACGGAAGGTGATGTCCCAAGAACCACCAAAGATGGTGTTCATGGTTTTTCGACGTTCGTTGTCTGAGATGTCGGAGTCATCATCGACGGAGGTGTAAACAGCCTTCAAGACCTTTTTAGGGTCCCGAAAGCCTAACTCCTCTTCGGCCAGAGCTTTGTCGACTTTCTGTTTCCCTTCCCTTTAAAGAAATGAACTTCTTCCCGGTGCTTGTTGTAGCGCTTGGCAACGTTCTGGACCTCACGGCAGCCTTCCAAGTTGTGGTCGTTCGTCTTGTGTATGGGATACCACATCTTGGAGCTACCACCGTCTTTAAATGACGGCCGAGGTTGTTTCTCAGGGTGTGGCCCCTGGCCACCCGGAGCTGCGGCAGCAGCGGCTGTAGGTGTGCCGGCCGACGGCTTCTTCTTGCCGTTGGACTTTTTCTTCTTCTTACCACTCCTAAAGGTAGTGGCTTCACCCTTAGAGGATTTTTTGTTGTCCTCTGGAGGTGGTTCGGAGTGCATTTCACGGCCCTCCGCAACTTTCTCGCATTTGTCTGCCAAGCTGAAGAGTTCCGTGATGCTGGTGATTTCCTTGGTCGCCAGCTTCTCCAACATCTTCTTGTCTCGTACGCCCTGTCTAAATTCCACAATAACAGAGGCGCTATAGATAGAAGGAATAGTGTTTCATACCTGGGAGAACCTCAGGATGAAGGATCGCAGGGACTCTCCCCCCTTCTGCTTGACAACAAAAAGGTCCACTGCGGTGCCTGGCCTGGTGTATGAACTCCCGAAATTGGCGGTGAACTGTTGGCACAGTTCCGCCCAACTGTTGATGGAGTCGGGTGGAAGGCTCATGAACCAGGACCTGGCGGTCCCAGTCAAAGCCACAGGGAAATAGTTGGCCATTACAACCATGTTGCCTCCGGCCGCAAGGATTGCGGCAGAGTAGATTTGGAGAAACTCAGCTGGATTGACAGTCCCGTCAAATTTCTCTGGCAGGTGAGGCCGAAACTTTTGTGGCCACTTGAGCATTCGTAGGTGCATGGCTAGAGCAGAACAGCCCCCTCCTACTCCCTCAGGAGTAGGACTGTCCTGAGCTTCTCACCTTTCGCGAGCGCCCTTGATATGGACGCGGCCATCCTGTTGATGGTAACAGCGATCAAGCTCCGCCCGGAGGTCGTGAGTTGAAAGCCTGGTTACCGTATGGGTGCGTCGTGCCCTGGGAGGCAGCGACGTCGCTTGTTGAGACGCATCACGCCTCCTTTGTTGGGAAGCGTGTGGACCAAGTCTGCCCGACACGGTCCGATGCTGTGATGGGGCCCACCCCAAGGGGGGAGGACCTTGGTTGCTGATGCGATCGGCTGCTGCTGCAACCAAATGTTCCACGTCATCCCTCCACTGCTCCATTGCACCCTTGGATGCACCTGGAGTTGGTGGGCGTTGGAGAAGAGCACGCGCTGCCTGGAGCGCGTGTGCAGGGTTGTTGTAAGCCGATGTCGTGACCGACGCAGATGCCCCGTCTCGTTGTCCAGCTTGATTTGCCGGTGCGGACGGTGGCGGTGGAGGCAAGACTCCTGCTAGAGCCGTGACACCTGCTGGCTGCTGCACATTGGAGGGATTGCCTCCAGCAGGTTGCGCTGCAGGGTTGCCATTGGATGATCCAGCAGCAGAGTTCACCATCTTCGAATATCGGGCGCCCCTACCTGGCGCGCCAACTGTCAGAGTTTGGTTCCGGCAATTCTCCTGGTACTACTTTTGGTAGCCCGCGGAGTTTGTAGTTCGGTATTGGGCACGCAGAGATATAAAAGACAATGGCAAATAGACACAAGGATTTACGTGGTTCGGGCCGCCTGAGCGTAATACCCTACTCCACGGGGTGTGTAGTTGTTGTATTGGGTATCAAAGCTGTGTATGGGAGAGGTCTCAAAGTTCAAAGAGCCGTCCCCTTTGTATCGTCGACTAGTCCTTTTATAGTACAAGGACTGGTCATTACACCGTAGCCTGGCCCGACATGTGGCCGTGGCAGTTACTGATGCTTAATACACAATTAATGAGGTTAATTACTCTTAATAGCGTGGTAATGGGCCACGACAGTGTTGTTACTGGTATTAAGAGCCTTCCGATAGTGTGTCATTAGTATGGTATTAATGACACTTAATCGGGTCTTGAAGTCTTTGATTGTCCCTTGAAGGTCCGAGCCGTTGGGGGTCCACCAGTCTGATTGTTGAGGCTAAAGGTCCGGCGGTTGGACACGTGGCAGCATCGGAGCTTTCCATCTGGGACTGGTAGGTCCGGTGTAGACGTACACGTGTCGGTACCGAAGCTTCCCTCTATCCAGGGTTAGGTCCGGGGGTGCCGCACAAGTTTTTAGCCCAGAGCTATCCCGTGTGTGGGATGTAGGTCTGGTTGCTGTATACACGTGGCAGCACCAGGACTAACCATATATGGGAAGCAGGTCCGGTCCCGTATGACATGTGGGGCCTTCGCAGGTCTTCAACTCAGACAGGTGAAGTTCCTTTGGTCTTTTTGTAGTCCCAAGGGGTATACGGTACGCAGGGTATCGACAATTCCTTTTTCAGCACAAAAATGATCAAATGATTGATTTTTAAATTCAGTTCCATTATCACTTCTAATTGCTCTTAAAGATCTTGGATGATCAATTGATAATCTAAGAAATAAATTCTAAAGTGACTAAAAGCTTCATTCTTAGATGCTATAAAATAAACCCGAGAGTATCTAGAATAGTCATCAACAATCACTAGAACATACCATTTACCTTTGAAAGATTGAACACCTGAAGGTCCTACGGTGTCAAGATGCAAAAGTTGACCCGGTTCAATTGTCATGGTCATTGTGAGAGGAGCATGTGAACCTGCAACCATCTTAGCATGTCTACAAGAAGAGCATACAATTTCTTTGTCCCTTTTAAGCTTAGGCAGCCCACGTATGCGATCAAGAGCACTAACACGCGTGAGATGATCAAAGCCTATGTGATCAAGTCTACAATGCCAAAAATATAAGTCTTTTGAATCATTAAAAAATATACACCTATTCTTAGAAGAAGACATATCAAAATCAGCTTTAAAACTCTTCCAAACCGAGACATGTTGAAAATAAGCTCACTATATGAACCTACAACTTTGCAGCAATTTTTATTGAAAATAATTTCTAGATTTTCATCTAGCAATTGTGAAACATAAAGCAAGTTGTATTTGAAATTTTTTACAAGTGCCACATCCTTCAAAGTGTAGTGATAATTTACTCTATCTGAACCCTTAGCAATTATAGTAGTTGAATTATCGGCAAATGTAACATTCTCTACACGTGACACAAAAGAGGGGGAGGAGAACCATTCTTTGTTACCGGTCATGTGGCGTGAGCAACCTGAATCCACAATCCAAATGTTCTCATTTCTCAAGTATGCAACCTACACAAAAGCACAATACGTCGATGACTCAATACTGGGGTTAGTCAAAAGGCATTTAGGAATCCAGTACTGAGTCACACGACGTCCAGCGGGAATAACACGCAAAAGCTGAGATAAAACAGCATATTTATGAGCCAAAGTTTGAGGATTTTTGTACCCAACTACTGACCTACGAGGTGTTACATGTGTAGCACGAAAAACAGTAGGTTTGGAAGCAAACTTTGCATGTTTTCAACTCATTACAGCAGGTTGCATGTTCCTATCATTCGGTTTAGCATGTGCAAAAATTTTTGCATGAAAGTTATGAGATCTAGCAATCATTCTTTCCTTTTTCTGTTGTTTTGCTAGTATATAACAAAACTCTATGGCATGACCATCTCTACCACAATAGGTACAATGAAATTTAACTTTATGTTCATGTTTAGATGAGCAAGCAACATTTTTATTAACAACCGAATTAGACAACACCCCTGCAGATTTGAAAACCACTTCTTTATGTTTAGGAACTGTTTTAATGAAACCACATCCTAATGACTTTACAATTTTAGGTGGATGTGCTTTAGCATGAGCATGGGAATCAAACCTAAACCAATTTTATCATTGCAAGATTTGGATGAATTCAGCAACAAGTTTAAATTTTTGTTCCCAATACAAAACCGATCTAATGTCCTGTGCATGTCATCAAGTTTATTTGACGGATCAAGGCAATTTTCACATGAAGTTTTTCCTTTTAATTTGCAACTGGAACAATATTTAACTTCATGAGAATGTAAAGCATTGTTCAATATAGAAATTTCATTCATATCATCTTGTAGTTTCTTATCAAGATCATCACAAGTAGAACAATACAAATCAATTGTAGAACAACAAGCATCTTTTAAGTTTTTATCATTAAGTGCAGCAAGCTTTTTGTTCTTCTCAATTTCAAGTTCAAGTTTGTCAAGTGTGGAGGTGTGTGGACTTCTTAGAGAGGACAATTGGTCATATTTTAAATCACATGAGGAACAAGAATCATCACTAGGAATCAAAGATTTCAAACGATTAATTTTAGATTCTAGTGACTCAATTTTAACAGCATTGTCCCTAAGATTTTTGTCATTTTTCTTAACTATACCAATGGCACGAGAAATAGCATCACACATTCCTTCGCAAGTAGGACATACCTCTTCATTGTCGCTGTTGTGTTCTGCCTCCTCCATACTTGATCTTGACTTTCCCACCATGAAGCACAAGTTTGCAAAATCATCTTCATCTTCATCACTTCCAATGTCCACATCGCTTGAGCCAAGTTCTTGAAGTGCGGAGATAAAACAATTCACTAATTGGCGTCCTGTAAAATCCTTCTTTTTCTTGTTGTTGTTTGCAGAGGAGTGCTTCGTCCTTGTTTGCTTTTCATCACGGGAAGTAGCACATGAAAGGTTAGGGAAATCCGTGCAAAAATGTCCTGTCTTACCACATTCGAAGCATTGTTGAGGTCTGGTACTTCCTCTCCTTCTAGTTCTCACATTTTGTGAGCTTTTGAGAACCGAGTAGAGATGAGTGCAAGTTCTTCCTCTGGAAACTATTGAATCTATTCAAGGGTTAGAGAGGACAACAAAGCAAGTGTTCCACAAGATGAAGATTGGGCGGAGCTAGGCATGTCACGTTGAGAAACAAATGCAAGAGACTTGTTGGGGTTCTTATGTGAGATTATATCAATTTCATGAGTTTTCAATTTAGAATATAGAACATCTAAAGTAATTGTACTCATGACTGTAGATTCACGAATGGATTTGACTTCCATCTCCCAAATTGACATGTCTAATGCACTTAGTAATTGCCTAGCATTCTCAGCATCTGAAAAATTAACATTGATGCTACACAAGTTACTGAGAATTTTATTAAAGCGAGCAAAGAGATCGTCGATGGACTCACCTGATTGCATCTCAAAGCGCATGTACTACTTTTTGAACATGTCTTGCCTTACCTCCTTGATCGTGTTGGATCCTTCTTGGTAGTCGCAGGGTGCTTTCCATACATCATATGCAGATCGGAGGTGAGCAACACGGTCGAAGTCGCTTTGAGTTAATCCTTGTATGATCAAGTTGTGAGCCTTGTCGTTGTTGTCGACATCTCTCATGTTTGTAGCTGTGACTTGATCGTAAACGGCACGTCGTAATGCTTGTACACCTTTTCCCATATTGCAAATCCTTGTGCCTGGATGAAAGCTTCCATACGTGCCTTTCTAACCTGAAAATCAATACCTCTAAAGACACAAGGTTTTGTTGAGTATTTCTCCATGATGATTAGTCAAAAAACACATGCAAAACACAAATATTAGAGCACCGTAGCTATGATACCAATTGTAGGGTTGAAAAGAACATAAAAAACTACCAGAGGGGGGTGAATGGTAGATTTAAACTTTTTCAGCGGAAGCAACGAAAACCCCTCAGCAGAAAATCAATCTTTTAAAGAGATCGTATGTGCGACTAATCTAAATGTGATCAATCATGACAAAACTAGTATAGATTGTGGAGAATCAAGTCACGAAGACACGACAACAAGAATAACAAAAAGCCATCGAGAAAAACTCAAGTTACGATCGAAAGATTGAACGAAGGTTAATCTGTTCTACCTGAGAAAAATCAGATCTGTAACACTGTAATGAAACTCGTGTAGATTCAAAACCACAAATCCAATGACCGTGAAATTTTCACAGATGATAGATAATCAAGTTTTGAAGACAATCCAAATAGAATCACATCAATTGGATCTATAAAACTCGAGTTATGATAAAACCACCGAAGCAAGGTAGTGCTGTGCAGAAACTCAATGAGAAAGACTTGACAGAAACAAGTCGGATGAACAAGGCACAAAAGCTCCTTTAGACTACAAATTTTATTGATAAAAACACAAAAGAAACATCCCCCAAAGTCGTGAACATCGAGCTCTGGCCTCCCTTGCTTATATAACCAGCCATGAGGCCAACCCAATCCTAACTAGGACTCAAATCCTATTCAGATTCAATCGAAACTTTCCATAACTGCTCAAGACTCTTCCATACGCAAATAGAATCAATTTTAAGACTTCCAAACAACTTAAGAATGTATCACACATTCCTAAAATAACCCAACTTCCTGACTCACACAAAATCCTATCATAACCAACTCAAATCTTTCCATATTTGAGTCAAACCCGACTCAGTCGCAGCCTGAGTCCATAACCTAGTCAGTTGGACCTTTTCGACCAATTCTTTACGTTCACTTCTCTTCATCATGCCTTGGAACCATGTTGCCACGTCCATGCACTCCTTACACACGTGCAAACATCTTTCAACAACGTCAACGATACCTTCACATGCATTGTTCTTCATTCAAACATGTTGTGCAACCTCCCGATCAACTCAATCACAATTCCTCCCGAACTTGGTTGTTGAATCTCATCTTCTCCCTAAGACTAGTTTAATGGATCCCATCATAAGCCATGTCTTGAACTCAAGCAACACCTGCACATGAATAAACAATGAATACTTCTGAGCACAAGTCCTCGACTTGACTCACGTTAGTTCCCAAATCACAACACCTTACGTGAGCACCTCACATAAGCATGTTGCAAACCTTAGCAAAAAGATATCAACCATAACCACCAATACACACCAAAAAATTAGTAAAAGAATACTAAGCAAACTTTCTATAAGTGTAAAGCAGTTTAAAACATTGCAAGATAAAAGCAGAACAATTGCATCCTAGCTCCGGACCTTGCCAAAACTAACTGGACCTTGGACCGTAGCTTACAAAAGCTAGCAGGACCTAGCACCGGAGCTTACCAAAGCTAGTCGGACCTAGCACTGGAGCTTACTAAAGCTTAGTCGGACCTTGCCAAAGCAAGTCGGTCCTAGACAAAGAATTCATACCTAGCCAAAGTAAGTCGGACCTAGACAAAATAAGTCGGACCTAGACAAAGAAGTCGGACCTAGCCAAAGCAAGTCGGACCTTGATAAAAAAGATGTTTTGGTAGTATTCAAAACTTTTATTGTCATAGCCAATGTATTCAGCACACATATGTCTCACAAAACCTCCATTATGCCGTCTCACACTTCCGTTGGTGTGTGGCCAAGAGATCACAAATAGCCTTTCAAAAAGGACTACTAGCATGTACGAACCCACTAAGGTTTCACTGGCAGGATCGAATCCCCATTCTCCCACCCTTGGGCCCCCTTGTGTGCCATGCAGATCCCAGGGTAGCCCTCCTCAATTCCCATTCCCCGCACCATCCAATGGTCCATACAATACCAGCAGCACACTTAATTACTCAGCTACGTCACACCCATACTTGGCCTTGTGGTGGCTCTGTTGTCCTGTCTTATTCTCGCATGAACCGGTCCTTAGATCTAGGCAAGCGAAACCACCATATCATCCAACCCAGTCCACAGCCTATGCTTGCTTAGATCACCCCAGTCCCATGTTACCTAAATGATTCACCATTATTCCATCATCATTAATCCACATAACTCAAGTGTTCAATAGTTCATAATTAAGCCATTTGGTTATTTCCAATCCTAATTTAAGCAAAGCGAAGCAAAATTGGAAAGTACCCTTCCCGACTCCCTACAATATATCCCAAGCGACAAGGGTGGTTATACAAGTCTAGTAAACACCTATCATGGGTTTCTCATCAATTTAACACAAGCATGCAGTTTTGCAAACAAAACATTAAAAATAGGATCAAAATGGTCAAGGACACTTGCCTTGTTCTTGTGGCTGGTTTGGATCAGAAGCTTCAAAGTTCTGGTGCTGAACGTCCTCATAAGCACCTTCTAAAGCATTATCTTCTATTCTGCGTGACAATCATGCGAAACAAACATTACAATCAATAAATGCTCATATTATACTCAATATGCCATGATATGCATGAACAATGCAATTATGATGTAATACATGTTATTAGGTTGTCATTGTTGCTTACCATATAGTTACAATTAAGTTTTACATGTTAGAGCAAGTTTCGAGTCATTTTAGAGACAGTTGGAAAGTTCCAGGAATTCAAGAATTGAAGGACTAGACTAGTCCGCACTACCGGCCGGACATGTCCTTTCTAGACCAGAAAGTTTAACGGACTAGTCCGCATAGGACCAGACAAGTCCACTAACTCTAAGGTTTTACGGATTTCCAACTAGAGCATGGTTGAATTAAGTATGGAACCAAGATTGACATAGGAAAGATGGATATAAAGTATTTACCGTGAATCCTAGGGTTCAAAGGTTGAGGATTCGATGAAACGTGAGAACTTTACGTCTAGATCGATGAAAACAAAGGATTGGCAACGAAGAAAGTTGACGTCGAAGAATTTATGAAGAAGATCGCAACAATGGCGACGATCTTGATTGATCCTCCTCTCCCTCCTCTTCCTTCTTCTCCTTGTCCCTCCTGGCGGTGAGGGCTCCTTCCTTCTTCAAGGACGGCGGCACACGACGTGAGAGAGCTAAGGGTTTTCTATCCTGAGGCAAAAGGATGAAAGGTGGGTGGTGGGGTGTTTATATAGGAGAAAATGGGTGGGGTTATGGTAGAATCCAAGTAGATGGCGGTGGGGATAGGTAGGGGCCTTGGTGGTGTCCCACTTGGACTCCTTAGGGGTGAAGCACGACGTTCTTGGGCCCAGTTAGGGCAATTACCCAATCACTCATCGTGGAGGAAATTTAGAATCTGAGTCGAAACCCTACATACCGAACTACTCCATAGAAGGCAGGACAAGTCCGTTCTGAGTACAGAGAGCTGATCGGACAAGTACGGTTTAGTGTTAGACAAGTTCATCCAGGGAACAAAGAGTTCAACGGACAAGTCCGGTGCTATGTCTGAAAAGTCCAGGGCTGTACAGAAAATTGATCCGGACTAGTTTTGGGATTTACCGAAAAACTTCGAAAAGATCTAGTAGCGATCATCGGACTAGTCCGTATATGCAACGAACAAGTCCGAACGGGAATAGAAACAAAACCGGCTTAGTCCATAAATTTAACGAGCAAGTCCGGAGAACATCATAAACAATTCCCGAACCAATCCGTATCAATAATAGGATGAGTCCGGGGAACAACAGTAGCTAAATTTGACTAGTTCGGGGTCCAATCCAGACAACTCCATACTAAGTAAGTTTTTTAATTGTTGTTTTGGTTCTAATTCATTTTAATCTCGTTCCTTTTTGTGTTCTATCATGTTAGACACTACAGGAATCGGAATAATAGACGACGACCGAAAACCGTCGTCTGTAACTTATAGACAACGGTATACACTTATAGACGACAGTTCTCGCCATCTACGATTATTTGTCGTCTATAACCTTATAGACAACGGTAACTATCGTCAATTAACTTATAGACGACGGCCAAACTTAGCTGTCATCAATATGTTAGCTCCGTCCACGTGTCAGCGTAGAAACCTTATTCACAATGGCCGTTGATGTACCTTCTTCTATAATGACAATTATAGACGATGGACGAAGAAGAACTGTCGTCTATAAGGACTATTATTGATGACGGCTGCAGACCAACCCATCGTCTATAAGGACCCCAAGAGACGACGGTTTCCTTAAGACCGTCGTATATAACAGTTCCTTACAGACGACGGCCTTAGAACAACCGTCGTCTATTAGTTTTGTTTTTAAAAAAAAATAGAAAATAGATATTACACAGGTTTCATAGATATTTTCATAGATCACAGACAACACACTATCAGACACTATCTCAAAAACAGGTTCGCAATTACACTAGAAGTCTACCTCCAACATTATGGTTTTTTTGCCAACCTCCCGCTGCCTTTCCTTGCCTTGCCCCTGCTTCAAAGCAACAGCACAAAGTTAATAATCAGCAACAGGTAAACTACTAGCTAATAATAAGCATAAGCATAAGTACTAATGCATATGCACAAAGTTGGTGGTCTGATGTAGAGTTTTGAAGAAATAAAATGATAAGAAACTCGATGAATTATTACGAGTGTTGTCAGTTGCATCAGGAAGCCCAAGGCTTCCATTATGCCTATAGGGTCCTCATCCAGATGCAATTCAGATAGCACATGTAAGGATGCCAGGTTCCTCAATACATTTCCTAGAAGTGGACTACAGCGAACACCCTCTAGACAAATCAATCTTCTTAGTCCAAAAATGTTAGTAATGTGCCCAAGAGGCAATCATAACAATCCGGATTAAGGCCTATTGGATATTTGATCCATAAGCAATTTGGGTACTAATGGGCATGCAACCTAAAAGCCTATTGATACGCCTATAAATATGAGGGGTAGGGTTAGGGGCTAATCACCCCCACCACGTGACATCCCTAGCTGCCACCCCTCGAAGGCCTCACGCCGAGACCCTTGCCGAGCGCGCGGTGCTAGCACACCGGCGCATGACGTTCCTCTCTGCAAGTGTGGATTCCGTGGAGGCGCTGCTGCTACTACTGCCACGAAGAGGGAGAGGAGGAGACGAACGAGATCGTCTACTTCCCCTACACCGACGCGCATCTTCATTCTGCTGCGCTGCGCGTCTAGTGGTAACGATCCATGACCTCTGTACTCGCATGTTTCCTGGGTGATGCGGTAGAGTTGCTAGAGTAGCGTACCGCCGATTACCTTACAGTGGTATCAAAGCTAGGTTTGCGTAGTTTTTGGTCAGGTTCTTCTTAATAGATGAGATCTACTGCAGACATGTTCATACGATGAATTTTTCACACGGTTTTTGGGGTTTGGAATTGGTTAGAATAGATTGCAATCGTGGATGAATAAAGGGTCAGTTTGTCTTCTTCTCTGCTGTGTGCGCAACCTGTCCCTACTGGCTGGAATCACCATCGAGACTAAGCGCGTACATAGCTAGCAGAATGAGCCAACAGACCACGGTTATGAGTCGCGATCTAGTCATGAATAACCAGTCACATTGAAAATTGAGTCATTCTGAATGGCTCGGATTCGGGTTGATTTGATCAATCCGATGAGATTTTCATAGTGTTTTCATAGATGCGATCTACTCATGAATAATTGTTGTTTTGCTGTCTACTATAACGATTACATAACATAGTTTCGCGCTAGAAATCATTCTACGCTTAACTCATTTTTGCAGGGAATGATGTGAATGGTATGGCTTTAATGTGATGTGATGATCTGTGTGTAAATTCGTGCAGCCTGCGTGTTGCAAATTTAACACAACCGGGTGTCACATAATTGTATAACGACATGCGTGTCAACCTGTGACGCTTGATCTCTCATGTAATTTGGTAGCTATTAGTTGTATTAGCTTCTTTAATGATCATGGAGATGTCTTCAAGCATGGTGGAGATGGAGATCACCACAAGAAGGGAGGCATGACAGCTCAGATCATGATGGAACCATGGCGATGGAGAGCATTATGATTTTATGGTCCATACTATTCACAATGTGATATGATCGTATACCTGTGATGTTTACGTATTACTATTTTTTCATGCTTTTCATATGGTGGATATTTTTTCATGATAGTGTAGCTTCCCTCCGAAAAGTTGTGTATTTGATGCCATTTACCAATAACTGCACCTATGTTATTTTTATCGTTGTGTGGTAGGTTTGCCAAAGCAAAGTACCATCATCTATCATAATGCATAGGGTGAATGTTGGACATTCACATGCATATAGTGTTGGTTTACTCAACAAAGCTATCAAAACAATTTTGGGATTTATGGCATAGAGTTGGGAGCCGGGGCATTGGATGTCACCCAACAAACAAGAGTCATATAGGGATATGATTAACAATGGTTGTTTACCTATGTCACTAATTTCCTAGCAGTGAAACTAAAGCTCACTAGGAATTAGTGAATATGGATCTTGAACCACTATGTCGTTAGAGGGAAGACGATGATCATATAGTGGTGATATCTTTTATTAAACTGATAATAGAAGATTGGTACATAACATAGTGCTAAACCTTGCATATTTATTTTCTATTGTAGATAATGTCTGCTAGTAACAATTCCGGTTTTAATTTGCGATCTATGCTTGAAAAGGAAAAGCTCAATGGAGCTAACTTTATCGATTGGTACTACAACCTGAGAATCGTTCTTAGGCAAGAGAAAACTGAGTACGTTCTTCTACAGCCTTACCCTGATGACCTCCCAGCTGATGCAACTAATGCAGCACGTAGAGCTTATATGAAGCACTGCGATGATGCGCTTAATGTAAGCTGCCTCATGCTCGCCACTATGTCCCCTGATCCGCAAAAACGGTATGAGCATACATATGCTTATTCTATGATTGAGGGACTGCATGGAATGTTTAAGAATCAAGCAAGGGCTGAGAGATACAACATCTCAAAGTCCTTGTTCTCATGCAAGCTGGCGGAGGGTAGCCCGATCAACTCTCATGTAATCAAGATGATTGGTTACATTGAAACTTTGGTCAAACATGGTTCTGAACTCAAGGATGATCTGGCTATTGACGTTGTTCTCCAGTCGCTCCCACCGAGCTACGAGCCATTCATATTGAATTTTCAAATGAATGGCATGGAGAAAACTTTGGCTGAATTGCATGGGATGGTTAAAACAGCTGAAGAAAGCATTAAGAAAAACACCACTCATGTGATGATGGTGCAAAAGGAGAATAAAAAGAGGAAGCGTGTGACGCATCCTAAAGGTAAAGGCAAGGGAAAGGTTCCCGATGAGCCTTCAAGCTCAAAGTCTAAACCAAAGGGCAAATCTGGCCCTTCTCCTGATGGTGAATGCTTTCATTGTCATGGTAAAGGGCACTGGTCTAGGAACTGCAAGATGTACATGGAGGATAAGAAGAAGAAGGGAAGTGAGACTTCCGCTTCAGGTATAAATATTATAGAAATTAAAATTGCATTATCCTCTAGTGAATCATGGGTATTTGATACCGGATCGATGATTCACACTTGCAAATCATTGCAGGGTCTATGTGAGACTAGAAGATTTGCAAAAGGCGAGTTGGATGTTCGTGTCAGCAATGGAGCAAAGGTTGCAGTGATAGCTGTCGGAACTTACCACTTGTCATTACCCTCATGATTAGTTTCAGAATTGAATAATTGTTATTGCATTCCTACTTTGAGAAAGAACATTATCTCTCCTCCGTGTTTAGAAGAAGTTGATGGTTATGAGATTGTAATAAAGAACAAATGTTGTTCTATTTATTACAATAATATTTTATATGCTCAATGTCCATTGGTGAATGGATTCTTTGTTCTTGATCTTGAAGATAAAAATGTCTGTAACTTTAATACCGAAAGGGCTCGACGTAATGATCTAAATACCATTTTTATTTGGCATTGTCGCTTAGGTCATATAAATGAGAAACGCATTGAAAAACTCCATAAAGATGGTTTACTAAGCTCATTTGATTTTGAATCACTTGACACATGCGAATCGTGTTTGCTTGGGAAGATGACCAACGCACCCTTCATTGGTCAAAGTGAGAGGGCGACTGACTTGTTGGGACTTATACATACAGATGTATGTGGACCAATGAGTTCAATTGCCAGAGGTGGTTTTCAGTACTTCATCACACACATTTACTGATGACTTTAGTAGATATGGTTATGTCTACCTAATGAGGCACAAGTCTGAATCCTTTGAAAAGTTGAAAGAATTTTAGAATGAAGTACAAAATCAATTGGGCAAGACAATTAAACTTCTACGATCTGATCGTGGGGGTGAATATTTGAGCCATGAATTTTATGATCATTTAAAACAACGTGGACTTGTTCCACAGTTGACTCCACCTGGAACGCCTCAATGGAATGGGGTGTCCGAGTGACGGAACCGAACCCTATTGGACATGGTTAGGTCGATGATGAGCCAAGCAGATCTTCCACTATCCTTTTGGGGTTATGCTCTTGAAACTGTTGCGTTTACACTAAACAGAGTCTCAACTAAGTCTGTTGAGAAGACACCATATGAGATGTGGACCGGGAAACATCCCAGATTGTCTTTCCTCAAAGTTTGGGGATGTGATGTTTATGTCAAACGTTTGACGAACTCACTCCAAAATCATACAAATGCTTCTTTGTGGGATATCCTAGGGAAACAAAAGGATATTATTTTTATAATAAAACAAAGGGTAAAGTGTTTACCACTCGCAATGGTGTCTTCTTGGAGAAAGAGTTTCTCTCAAAAAGAGATAGTGGGAGCATGGTGCATCTTGAAGAAATTCAAGAAATACCTAAAAATGTTTCAGCTTCCACTGATCCTATAAAGGATGTACAAGATGTTGTGCAACCTGTTGATGAAACACCAGCCCCACGAAGGTCTACAAAGGTATGTCGTGCGACTAAAAAGTTAACGCTTCTAACCACAGAGCAGCATGACATGGTATTGTTGGACAATAATGAGCCCACGACTTATACCGAAGCAATGATGGGACCCGACTCTAAGAAGTGGCTTGGAGCCATGGAATCTGAAATTGAATCCATACATGAAAATCAAGTTTGGAACTTGGTTGATCCAATTGAAGTTGTGAGACCTATCGATTGTAAATGGATTTTCAAGAAAAAGACTGATATGGATGGAAATGTTCACATCTATAAAGCGCGATTGGTGGCAAAAGGTTTCAAACAAATTCAAGGTGTTGATTATGATGAAACTTTCTCACCTGTTGCAATGCTTAAGTCTGTTCGGATTCTTCTAGCAATTGCTGCATATTTTGATTATGAAATATGGCAGGTGGATGTCAAAACAGCCTTTCTTAATGGAATTCTGAATGTGGATGTGTACATGACACAACATGAGGGTTTTGTCGATCCTAAAAATGCTAATAAAATATGCAAGCTTCAAAAGTCCATTTGTTGACTTAAGCAAGCATCTCGGAGTTGGAATCTACGTTTTGATGAAGTAATCAAAGGGTTTGATTTCATCAAGAACGTAGAAGAATCTTGTATTTACAAGAAGTTTTGTGGGAGCGCACATGTATTTCTGGTCCTATATGTAGATGACATATTATTGATCGGAAATGACATTCCAATGCTTGATGATGTTAAATCCTCATTAAGAAAAAGTTTCTCAATGAAGGATCTAGGAGAGGCAGCGTATATTTTGGGCATAAAGATCTATAGAGATAGATCTAAAAGGCTAATTGGATTAAGCCAAGATACATATATTGACAAGATATTGAATTGGTTCAATATGCAAGATTCCAAGAAAGGTTTCTTGCTAATGTCACATGGCATTACTCTAAGCAAGAGTCAGTGTCCTTCGATACCTGCTGAGCAAAAGAGGATGAGAGCAATTCCTTATGCTTCAGCTATTGGATCCATCATGTATGCCATGCTGTGTACACGCCCAGATGTATCTTATGCTCTAAGCATCACGAGCAGGTATCAGTCAAATTATGGTGAGACTCATTGGACCGTTGTCAAAAACATCCTTAAGTACTTGAGAAGAACTAAGGATGCCTTCTTAGTGTTTGGAGGTGAAGAGCTCGTTGTAAAAGGTTACATCGATGCCAGCTTCCAAACTGATAAGGATGATTCTAGATTGCAATCTGGTTTTGTATTCTGCCTCAGTGGAGGGGCAGTGAGCTGGAAAAGTTCCAAGCAAGATACAGTAGCATATTCAACCACAGAGGCGGAGTATATTGCAGCTTCTGAAGCTGCAAAGGAAGCTGTTTGGATCAGAAAATTTGTTTCTGAGTTGGGTGTTGTTCCTAGTGCGTCCAGTCCTGTGGATCGCTATTGTGACAATAGTGGAGCCATCACACAGGCAAAGGAGCCTAGATCACACAAACGATCCAAACACATACTACGATGCTATCACCTCATTCGAGAGATCATTGACCGAGGTGATGTGAAGATATGCAAGGTGCACACGGATTTGAATGTTGCAGATCTGTTGACAAAGCCTCTTCCACAATCAAAGCATGAGGCGCACACGAGATCTATGGGTATTAGATACTTACATCAGTGATCATAGTGTGTAGTGGTAGACTTGTGTCACAGCTATGTTTATGTACAATTAAATAAATTGTTATATGACTAATAGTTATTTACATTGATCATCAAGTATGTGACTTGTTCGTGAAACTCTTTGTTAATAGTAATATTACTCTAGATAATCCCTAGTCTATATCATTATATGAGATAATAATTGTATACAAACTAGCACATGTATTACTTGATGATCACGTTTCACGGGTCATAGATATGGAGATATCGAATTAATAATGCGAACACATGTTTTTGTTGGATTGACCCAATCCGAGACACTATTGGGATTGTTATTTCCATATGAGCCATCAATTGGTCTTGAGTGATACACCTGTTAGATCCTTAGACCTGAGATCGCCATTGTTTCTCACTATGTGTAGTTGTGTACTTTGAGACTACCAAACACTAATCTGTAACTGGGTAGTCATAAAAGTAGTCTTCCGGTATATAATGAAACATAGAATGGGATGTGCGCAGATCAAGATGGGATTTGCCCCTCCTTAATAACAGGAGAGATATCTATGGGCCCCTCGAGATAGTTGGATTTGAATGTGCATGGTCATGCCAAAGTGATTAAAGGTTAATCACAGAGACTAAAAGTTAGTCATGGAATGAATCCACTATTTGATCGAGTGAATGGTCGAGCTATCACAAGGATGGCACGCATCTCGCCTTGAGCTTGACTGGTATCGTGAGGCAAAGGGATTAGCATGTTGAATGTATCTAGGTTCGGCCGATATGATCTTTATGTACATTCGGGAGTCAGTATGTTCTGCTAGGTACCTCTACTAACTTGTGGTTGGAAACGGTTTTCATACACAACCGACTGCACATGAACCTAACGGGTCACACACTTAAGGAGTTGGAATATCAAAAATCTTGGCTAGATGATTGTCTCTAGTGCAAGTGGGAGATTGTTAGTAATGTGCCCAAAAGTCAATCATAACAACCCGGGTTAAGGCCTATTGGATATTTGATCCATAAGCAATTAGGGTACTAATGGGCCTGCAACCTAAAAGCACATTAGTACGCCTATAAATACGAGGGGTAGGGTTAGGGGCTAATCAACCCCACCACGTGACAGCCCTAGCCGCCACCCCTCGAAGCCCTCACGCCGAGATTGCCGCGCGCTTGGTGCTAGCACACCGACGCACGGCGTTCCTCTCCGCACGTGTGGATTCCGTGGAGGCGCTGCTGCTACTGCTACGTTGATCGGCTACGACGAATGTGTTCGTCTACTGCTGCCGCGAAGAGGGCAAGGAGGAGACGAACAAGATCATCTACTTCCCCTACACCGACGCGCGTCTTCTTTCTTCTGCGCTGCGCGTCTAGTGGTAACGATCTATGACCTCTGTACTCACATGTTTCCTGGGTGATGCGGTAGAGTTGCTAGAATAGCGTACCGCCAATTACCTTACAAAAAATAGACTCTGGCACTTCCATATTAGCATAACCGTATCGACCAGTTTATAACCCCATGATCTTCAAGAGATAAACCTTCTAGATCTAATACACGCAGCATACCAAGGCACGAAAACGATGACATTGAACCAATAGGAGTACCAAAGACTGCAATGGACCTCACTTTTGAGACGCCTTTTTTGGGCCAAGTTGCATTTATGAGGGATAACCTACGAAGTTTTTTTCTTTCTGAAAACATCACCTTCTCAAACTGGTGCTTGCTCGACAGCGGTAAGAAATGATAAGAAATAAAATGATAATAATTAACATGCACTTGCAACTGCTAGTCCATAAGAAGATCGATCGATGCTAGTCCAAAAGAAGAATTCTGACACAAATTATGTACTTGCTAATTCTCAAACTGAAGTGTACTCAAACACAAAAACAAATCAAGATCCCAAGACATTACACCCCAGATGATAATTTAGCAAAGGTTTAAAGTGAATCTGTTGGAGAGAACAAATAACTGCTTGTATTTTATCCCCATGACCCCACTTGACAAAATCAGTACAACACACAGATAGAGAGACAAAATATTTCTATTGAATGTACTGAATAAACACATTATGCAACACAGGACAAAAACAACATTCTGTACTTGGTTTTTTTTCAAATAGTTTTGCACCCCCTTTTATCCCTAATTCCCTATATAATGATGCAGGAGACTAGCATTCCATTATATTAGAGACGAAAAGATGCAAGTAGATTTCAAATCGGCTGACCTGACTATCACACGCTACCCCGTGTGTTGCCGCCGTAGTTCAGAAAGTCGTCCTCCGGCAGTCGTCCAAGTGCCGGAATCTGAGGCAACGGAGTTTGAGCCTCGGTCTCTGATCCCTGTGATATGCAAGTGTGGTTAGACAAATTATAAGTATAAAATACATATTTTACTAAATTTGAACAAGTTTAACTAGTTTCAGTTATTTTGAATAATTTTGTACCTGTGCTCCTGTCGTCGGCACCAGTGGCAGCTCCGTCGATGGCAGCGCCCACTGCAGAAAGACAGCCTGTTGTCCTGCGCTCATAGCTTGCAAATACAAATCGAATCATTCCCTTTCAGTTGGCACGGAGAGGGAGAGGTAGAGGGCGAGAGAGATAGAAGGAGACACGATTGGCACACCAAGCAGGCCTTTCGGTGCTCTGCAACCTCGATCGGCCCTAGTACCATTCCCCACTGGTACGGGTACGTCACCATACATGCACAAGCAATAGCTACACTGTGCCGTCCGGCCACACTTGGACTTATTAAAGCCTCTCTGCCTGTTCTAATCGTGCTCATGATCTGGGCAACCAAGACTAACAACAAAATTATAACACTGCATCCTCTTTATTTTAAGAAGAGGAAATTTTGTAGAGGAATTTGGCGCTGCTATAGCTTGGGCAGCAGAGGAACCAAGCAAGGCCCTGCCAATACTCCTGCAAACCTCCAGTTGTTTGGTTCTACATGTACCTACGTCATTATGGCAGGTCCTCAGATTGCAGATACAGGCCAGTCGGTCATTGATGACCAGCTGATCGTCATTCACGTATAACTTCCCGGCCGATTGAATATGCATTACAGTAGTAGTTTATTACTCATCACACCAGCTGACAGCTAACGATGTCCTGCTTATAACAAATCAATGCATGGGATGCTTCCTTTAACTGAAAGGTAGCATAATAAATCATTAATTATCAAGAGCTGATGAGAGAGAGCTAGCAGTTATAAACAGAATTTGGACCAAAACTAAAAGGATAATGTATTATATTGTAATGCAAAATAATGTTGAAGCTCTCCGGCAAGCAGAAGAGCACATCCAAAAGCAAACAACAGATGCAAATCACTATCCTTTTCACCTTAGAAAGTTTCTAATGAAATCCTCACAATCACTTATCAAAGAGTGCTAGTAGCGAATAACACATCTAACAGGTGAAATTACCATTGTCAAACATACTAAATCATTGACTAACCGGGAGGGGGCGGGGGAGGGGGCGCACGGGAAGGGGGCGGTGCATGGGGAGGGGGTGCACGGGAAGGGGCATCAGGAGGGGGCTGCAGGTAGGGGGAGGGGGCAGCAAGGATGGGGCGAAGGAGAGGGGGTGTCGCATGGTGGAGGGCGGCTGGGATGGGGCTGCGGAGATACAGGGCGACGGGGAGGGGGGCGGCGTACCTCCTTAGCGGCGCGACGGCGGCCCTCGGCGACGGTCCTCGGTGATGGCGGCACGATGGTGACCCTCGGCGAGGGAGCACAAAGGCAGGGTGACAGTGCGATGGCGGCGATGAAAGTGGGCGGAGGCGGCATGAAATGACGATGGGAGACAGCGTGAAATGACAAAGCCGTGCGTGTGGTAGGAAATATCGATATACTTAATTGACGACAGTTTAGGGTAACTATCGTCAATAAGGCCTTATTATCGACGGCCCAGTGTCACCGTCGTCTATTAAACCTCCGTTGGGCCCTGTCTTCGGCCCATATTGGCGACAAGACTAATTGACGATGAATAACCGTCGTCTATAACTAATAGATGACAGTTATTGGGCTGGCGTCGACAATTAGGACATTATTGACGACGGTGGAAAACAACTGTCGTCAATTACTTAAAAGATGACAGTACCATTGTCAATTACTATGGCTATCGTTTATTTTCGTGTTTCCTGTAGTGATATATGTATTAGAATGAATTCAATGCATGTTGGGTGTGAGGGTGTTACAATGATAGCCATTGTTGTTCCCATTGTCGGCTATGTATAGGGCATCCTCACGAGTTTTTGGGCAATCATTACCCAAGTGACCTGTATTGCCACAGACTCCACAGGTGGTGTGAGAGTTTAAGGTATAGGCATTGCCACATACGTCCACATTGGCTTGTCCATCTATCTTCTTCATGAGGAGGTCCAATTTGGCAGCAATCATGTCCACGTCCTTCAAGGTGTGCATGCCTCGCTGACGGATGTGGAGACGCTCATCGCTCCAAACCATGTTTGACACCATCTTCTCAATTAAGTCTTTGGCTTTGTGCACCGTCAATGAGAAGAAGGCACCTTCAGCAGCAGCATTGACATGGTCACGGATGGAAGGGATCAGCCCGTTGTGGAAGTTTTGGATAATCAGCAGGTCATCCATCCTATGGTGGGGATGGTGGGGACACGTCAGGATATACTCCTGCAGTCTTTCCCATGCCTCGGGAATAGACTCCTTTGCGTCTTGCTAGAAGCTCGAAATTCTTCCATGTAGAGCATTGGTTTTGCCCAACAGAAAGAACTTGGTGAGGAATGTCATAGAACATTTCTCCCAAGCATCTACAGCACTTCGGTTCACGTAGAACCACTGTTTCGCTCTCCCAAGAAGGTAGAACAGAAACATCCTAAGATGGATGGCATTAGGAGATACATCATTGATCTTAAAAGTGTTGCATATCTCAAGGAATTGTTGCAAGTGGGCACTTGCATCCTCGTTAGTCTTCCCACGAAATGAGTTGGCTTGCACCATAGTGATCAGGCCAGTCTTGATTTCAAAGTTCACGTCTCTCGTGTTAATAGTGGGCCCAACAGACACTTTATTAGGAATGGAGCTGAAAAATCACGAAGGGTCTTTTGGGCCAGTGACATTTCGGTTGTTGGTGAAGTAGTGCTGGCTTGCTTTGTCGCACGAAGCTTCTCAGGAGTACCGACACAAGGTTGATCTGTCAAAGGGATTCGAGATCTTCAACAATGTTTTTCGGCAAGTGGAAATCAGACATACACTACCCTGTTTTCACATAAAATGCAAAAACAAAAAGGGTTATCCTACTAAAAACGTACCCAGGGTCCTATCCTATTCACTCAATCATGCAATACTTCGGCTGCCTTCCCTGGCAACGATGCCAAAAATGCTTGTTGATTTTTCTTACGTCACTGATAAAAATCTGCAAGCGCACGAAAACTATCGAAGTAGCATTTCCCCTTCAAGAGTATTCCCAAGGGTGTCATTTATATTTTCCCAAAGAAAGGCTAAGTGGAAGCATGGCATCATCAAATGAAGAGGGTAGGTTGGTCTAGGTAGGGTTCTAGTTATGATAGATAATAGATATGTAGAGGTAGTGTGACACACACAAGAGCATCCTATTCTAAGAGGGATAAATGGGTCAAAGAGGGATTAAGCTAAGAGTTATAGTGTTACTCCTAGAATGCTTCTAGTATACATATACATATCCTAAGTTAGATACTAATGAACATGTCAATGGTGAATTCTTATACTAAGTTGTTCAAGACATCGGGCACGGGTTTACCCCTAGCAATATTAGAATGACTCCCGCAAAGACCCAGTGGCATAGCCAACATGGAGGATTACAAGGACAAATAGGGCTGCCACCACCTATTACCCACTTCTTCAATCTGTGGGTCTACGAGACATCTAACGCTACTCTCTATCCTAGCACCATGCTATCATATTAAGTAATTACCTTAAAATCCTAGGCACAAGCCATCCTAAGGCAATGAACTAAATCATCATTGAAACAATGTTAATTCATAGCATAAGTGATTCATATTAACATAGTCATATCATAGCTAACAGACTATAGTGGAGGTTTATAGTGTTTATGATAATGTAATGAGCATGGTATAGCACAATCATAAATACTACTCCTACCACATACATGGTATCCACAATCAAACAAGAAACGCATCATCCAAGTATATGAACAATGGAAGACTAAAGATATCATCTTTATTATGAATAAAGTCACAAATACAAATAGGAATATGGGAGACATACCTTTCCCAATTGGGAGGAGACTCCTTCTACTCCTCTCCTACTTGGACTATGGACTAGAGACTCTCCTCTCTACAGCCTTTACTCCTCTAAATCTATGGAGAGTAGGGACAAAGGATGAATACTCAAGTGGTGTGTGTTGAAGTGAGGGGTGACATGTCCTATTTATAGCTTGGAGAACGGTCGGTTCCCACCACCGAAAGCGCGCGAATCAGTCACCCATGACCTCTTCAAGTCGGGAGGAGCCTACACGTGGAGTTTGACCAAGAAAGGCGCTAGGACCTAGTCGGCCGACTAGGGGGGTCGGGGTCGACCTGGTCTTGACCCCTTTTCCGGTGTGCTTCCTCCATATGACTGACAGGTGGGTCCCATTGACTTATATTGGTGCTACACCGTTGGATGGCCTTGGATACTTCTGTTTGTGGACCACTTGATCCATGTGGTGCCATGTGGCATCGCTTGATTGGCTGGAATGCTATTTTATAGGATTCACCCCCTTGTTTCACTTCATTTCTGCATAGAATCCCTGCATGCACTACTTTCTCCAAGAAAAAGTGGAAATAGGTTAAATAGAAAGGTGATGTGTGTAATAAATGACAATTTCTTCACATAATTGAGTTATATTGACGGGTGAAATTGGTGTATAACAGCCGTCAACAAACTCCCCCAAGCTTGTACTTTGCTCGTCCCAAGCAAAGTCAAGACTTTAGGTTGATGATCAAGAGTTGCTACTATGTTCTATTTTTCAAAAGTACCATGTGCACAACAAAATACTCTACCTAGTATTGCAAAAATTGGCACGGTACGTCACCCATCTTAGGTTGTTATGGGGCTTATGCCACCTCCTATTCATGGGTGGTTGAAAGATAGAACAGCAAATGGAGCACACATACCCTAGAAATCAAATTCCACTCAAATTCCGAAGAGTTCAATTTAGATTTTAAGTATCTCAATTTGATTCTCTCAAGTCTCTCCTTTGTGTGTAGTGGAAATATGTCCTCACCAAGGCATTGTGCCTAAATTCATCCTACCTCTACATAAGGCTTGTATGTGGAGCTTGGTAGGGAATATAGTAGGCATATTTGCAACACATAATATTGCTAAATCAAAAGAGCAAGCCTAAGGAGAAATCAATTCAAAACAATTTGATTCAAGACTTCTGCATGTGTGATGGAATGGAGTGGATGTGGATATTTTGAGATGACTCCTTTCTGAGTGGACTCTCTTATTTTGCAGGGATGAAATATGGCTACTTTCTATTCTTTTTCTCATGCTTATGATGTAAGCATGCATTTCTTTTTCTTTTTTCTTGTAGCCATGTCTTCTACTCCCTTTTTATGCAATGAATTTTGGAGAGAGTACTAGCATGAATAATATGGAGTTTCTCTTTTTATTGTGGGATGGTGGTATGATGGAAATTTGCTTACTTCTAGTGCGGAAGTATAGCATGTGCAAGTTAAGTCTTGAATTCAAAAAGTAATAAAAGAAATCTCACATAGGTCTATACTAGTTTGACAAAGCTCAATGTGAAGACAAATAGCATATGCTTAAAGTTTATCAATATAATGTTTCATATGGCTTTGGCATATGACTTTGGTAGGTATTTCCAATCAAATGTGAGTAACTTAAATCTTTTTAGAATTTCTTTGTAAATCTAAGTTTTACTATCAAACTAGGAATATCAGCCCTATCACTATATCATATCTCACAACAACTTAGAGTGGATTACGCTTTTGCTACCCACAATTTCCAAATCAAGGCAAAAGCGGTTTTAGCCAATGAGAGCAATATGTTGGAGTGTAGTAAGTTGTAAACTAGGGACTTAGGAAAATTAAAACAGAACAACTATTCATCATTTCATATATGTGAATTCTAAGTCATTCTTATCGCACATCTTTTATTTTATTTGAAAATAAAACATATTTTATTATTTTTATTTTTTTAGATGTAAGGTGGATGACGGGTAAGTGGAAAATAAATATGCAAGGGGTTGATACAATTTACCTCAAGTGGGGGTCCTCCCCCAAGCTTGTTCTTCACTCACCTCTGTGTTGAGGGTTGAACCCTTGATGACGGAAGTATGCCGCGAGATTGGCTTGTTGTTGTTGTAGCGTGGAGTTGAGGTTAATGAATTGAGCGTCCACGTGTTGTTTAAAGTCTTGGGTACCTTGGACATGCCCTTGGAGAGTGTTGTAGATGGCACCCGTCCTTACTTCAAGCTCCTCCATACGTCTATAGAGGTTCGTCATTCCTTGGCTATAGTCACGATGACTTCTAGACGAAGTGGAATGACATCTTCTCATAGATATTGGAGGCAAGCTACTAGAGATTGAAGTGGATAGGGATGTCTCCCATGTAGCACCTGGCCACCCATGCCAAGACGGACCTTCGGTCTCATACGATGGAGGTTGAGTCCATCCGGGTGCATCACCCATTGGGTTCTCTTCCTCTTCGTACTCATGGACCGTGGAGGTTGTCGGGGGCATGGCCGCTCTCCTTGTGCGGCTTCTAGTTACCCTGCCAGAGACATTACTTCTTCCGGTTTCCTCAATGGGAAGTAGGTCAATAGTTAGCCTACGGCATTTGTACAAATGATAATTCGGGTCAGGTAATCGAATTTCATTGACAAAGCAAGGATGATAAAATATCAAAGAGCCATCTTGATCATGCTTAAGGGTATGTCCTTGCACTAAATAATCTTCATCAATTAATTCTCTTTTATTCTCAATGTACTCAGATGAAGAATATTCTAGTACTCCTACCCTGGTAGCAATACGGGTAATCAATGAAGTGCATTCAATTGGCCCTACTCTTCGAATGTAATCTAACCATTGTGTCATCATGGTAATAACTGGAGCAACTTTTATCTTTTTAATCATGGCAAATAAAATTTTCAGCTCATCGTCACGCACTATCCTTACATCTCCTCTAGGCAACATAGTCATAGCCACCCATCTATGCATGAAGCGTAAAGTAGGGTTGTGCAAGTGGCTATTCCAAGGTGCACTACATCTGACCTCACGAGTTAAATCTTTCCAAAAACTTTGTTAAACTTAGGCAAAGTGTCTAAATCTATCAAACAACGTTTATGGAAGCCTAGGATTTCACTTAATTCTTTCCATTGGATGTTGTATTCTTTTTGAAATAATCAAAAAGTAATACCATACAATCCTATCTTGAGTGTGCAAAGGAATTGTATGGAGAGAAGGCGTGAACCTTTCTCCTCTATGTGAGCAAAATTTTCCCATCCTAGTGCACGCCAAATGGAAAAGAATTTAGAATCCATACCTATTTTGGAGATCAATCCGGATCATAATCTTTTGTATGAGAAAACTCACGATCTTGGAGGAGCTTGCGTGCTTGATCTTCAACTTCACTTTTGAAGTTGTGGTCATCGTCATGAAGAAGTTGATGAGGGTTGCTCCTCTCACCCATGGGAGTGTCCTCTCCTACACTCCTCCTCCGTGAACTTTGTGTAGCAACGCAAGAGGGGTGTGCACTTGAGTCTCTACCATGGATTGAGCTTGCAGCCTCCTTCCTCTTTTGAAACAACCTTTTCATTCCTTTCATGGCCACAACAAGCAAGAACATAACAAGGCAAAAACTCGAAAGAGGTGATACTAGTGAAAACAAAACCCCAACAAATTTTCCCTTGAAGAACTTGAGAGAAAATTGCAAATGCAAACAAAAACAAATATTTTTGAGTTGGATTTTGAGCAAGAGTGCTTCAATGAAGAGCAAGAAAACAATGTGCGCAAGAGTGACTTTGGGGATGTATGAAATGAGGTGAAGTGTGAGGAGAAGAGCTCCTCACGGCCACCTTTTATAGTGTGCAATCCCCAACGGTCACTAGGGAACCAAATTTAGTCATTGGAGGAGAGAAAGCCAAAATGGCCCTTTCCCCTAGTTGGCCAAGCAGGGGGTCGGCCGACCTGACAGGTGGGCCCCCCTGTTCTCCCTTTTGGCAGGTGGCTCCCCAACGGCTATCGAATGAGCACATTGGTGAAATACCACTTTTGCAGCTCAGAAAAATTGTTTTCAAAAAAAAATTCCTTTTTTCAAAACCCAACAATTTACTTTTTGTGAAAAATAAAGAAATAAAAATGATAGTTCAGAATATAAGATTCTCAACTTGCTAAGAAAATCAAATATGCAGTGGTAAAAATCAAAATCAAATAGGGAAAACCAAATGAAGAGAAAAGAAAAACAAAGAAAGGATAACTTCCGAGTTAACCTATTAGCTAGGTCTCACCACCGTCCGATGAGATGGATATTACTCCTTCTTCATTTCTTGACATCCGGGCTCGGAGGGATGTCCTCGAACGACTTGTCTTGCTTCTTCCGCCATTCCTTCTGTGACGCCCGGTTCCGAAAAAGAACCAAGCTAACGCATATGTGTGCCCAGGATGTTCATCACACATACACGTGTGAATTCACAAAAGAGTATACAAAAAATTACCACGGAACAAAATTAATTAACCAAATTTTATTACACAAACCATATTATCCTAGATTAAAAACTCTAATGAATATTAATGACAAGTTCAACTAATGCAACGGAATAAACTAATTAAGCAACTAAGAAAACTATGCATAAGGGATAGCGCAACTCCAATAACACCACAGGCAAAGCTGACGGTAGACACGGGCTAGAACTCTGCATTATCACCATTAAATTCCCAATCCTGACCTGCAACTGTTGAGGGGGGGGGGGGGTTGCAAGAGTGAGTACATGTCGTACTCAGCAAGTGTGGAAAGTATGACATGTGGCTGATTCAAATGACGACAATAATAATGGCAAAGTGATGAAAAGTACATCAAAACATTTGAAAAGCAATAGATTACACGTATGTGAAGTAAACCCATCATAATCATGAGTAATATCATAATACCAGTCCGAATTCACTACCATCATCAATAATTCCAGATTTCACCATTGCCAATAACCATATTCAATACCAAAAATAAATCCATAACCAACCATAACCATAATACCAACCATAACCATCCCAATACCGAGTTCCTCTAATCATGGAAGTTGTCCAGGTGCTCATAACCGGGAGCACGGCTATCATGATAGTTTTAGACACACTCCGTAGAGTTTGTACCTCTTTACCCACGTGTTTGTGATTTCATCACCTTTCGATGACTAGAACCTCTATTATGCCGTCTCACACTTCCATCGGTGTGTGGCCAAGAGATCACAAAATAGCCTTTACAAAGGGATTACTAGCCTATTTAGACCCCACTAAGGTTTCACCAGTGGCGATGCCTCCAACTGAGCACATCTTCAACCAAGGGCCCCCTCTTGAGCCATTCGGATCCCAGGGTAGTCCCACCAATCATAAACAAACCCAATCCGACTACCCCTTCCCCGAGCATACACAATGGTCCAAATAGCACTGGCAAAACCCTAATTAATCAGCTACGCCGCACCCATACTTGGCCTCGTAGTGGCACTGTAGTCCTGTCTTATTCTCGCATGAATTGGTCCTTAGATCTAAAGCAAGCAAACCACCATGACATCCAACCCATCCACGTGCCAGGCTTGCTTAGATCACCCATTACCATATAATATTTAACTAGTTCATGTTAACCATAATCTCATCCATGCATAATTAAATTGAATGATATAGTTGTTTCCCATCCCAGTTGATTAAGCGAAGCAAAAGGTAAAAAGAACCCTTTCCCGACTCTCTACCATATATTCCAGGTGACAAGGGTGGTTTAGCAAATCTAGTAAACTTCCTACCATAGGATTCCCATCAAATTGACACAAGCATGCAATTTTGCAAACAAAATATTTATTTTAAAAACAGGATCAATATGCTTCAAGGACACTTGCCTTGCTCTTGCGTTTTATTAGGGTCAAAGCCTTCAAACTCTTGGTGTTGTAGATCCTCCGCGGCACTCTCTAGCGCAAATCCGTCTAATCCGCACAATAAACATACAAGACAAGAAACACAATCAAAGAGTGCACAAATATTACTCAAGATGACAAGACATGCATGATTAATGCAAATGCAAGGTGGAACTTGTTAATAGATTGCTTTTAATGATCAATAACTAGTTCTAATAGCTTTTAACAAGTTTATATAGGTTTGGATGTGATTAGATCAAATTTTAGAATTAATTCAACAGAATTTAACCAGAAAGATAGGACTAGTCCGCTAGGGACCGGACAAGTCCGCACTCTGCAAGATCAGCGGATTAGGGTTTTCTAGATCGACGTAAATTTGGAGATTTGGGGTTGAATTCACGTAAGGAAAAGAGAATAGAAGGTATACCAGGTGTTTGGGACTCCAATGAATCAAGAAACTTGGAGGTAACACTTGGATCTTGATGATCTAGGGTTGGTGATGAACTTGGAGATGTTGGTGACGAAGAACGAAACTTGGTGGATATCTTGATCCTTCTTCGTTTCCTCCTCTTCTTCTTCTTGCTTGGGATCTCCTCCTCCTTCCTTGATGGTGGCTCTCCACGAACTAGGGTTTGGGTGGGGTGGAAAATTGGCAAATAGATGTCAAACCAAGGGGTGGGGTCGTTTATATAGAGGTGGAGGCTAGGGTTAGATAGATTTCGAGTTTGGGATGAGTAGAGGCCGGTTTAGAGTCCCACATGGCTCTAAAAGAGTTAGGCACAACGTCCCTAGGCCCACTTAACATGAAACCCAAGAAACAAGTCATAAAACAAAATATCAACTCGGAGTTGCGAAATATCGGACAAGTCCGAAAAGGACCGGACTAGTCCGAAGTCGTCCAGAGAGAAAATCGGACAAGTCTCGCCAAAAATCGGACAAGTCCGACTTTAAACAGAGAGGAAATCGGACAAGTCCGCCGGAACACCGGACTATTCCGAAAAAGTCCAGGGACTTAGCAAATTTTCAAGGATTCTTGGAATATCAGACTAGTCCGCACAAAATCGGACAAGTCCGAAAGTTCCCAGAGGCAAAATCGGACTAGTCCGCAACAAAAACAGACAAGTCTGTTTTTAGTCAGAGAGAAATCGGACTAGTCCTCAGTAAAATCGGACTAGTCCGCACTTTCCTACGTTTTAAGTGCGGTTTTGTTCCGAATCAATTTTAAATGCTCCAAATCAATTTTAGGCTCGTTCCTCTTGTTGTGGGTTAATGTTAAACATGTATATGAGTGCATGCAAGACATGATGCATGAAAATGAGGGTGTTACAAACCTACCCCCCCTTAAAATGAATCTCGCCCTCGAGATTCAACGCGGAAGAGAAGAGATAGGGAAAGTCTTTCTTGATATCATATTCCAATTCCCACGTTGCTTCTTTTTCTCTGTGGTGCTTCCATTGAACTTTACACCATCTAACAACCTTGTTCCTTGTGACCCTCTCCTTAGTTTCCAAGATTTTGACCGGTTGTTTGGCCTAAGTCAAATCTTCCTCTAGTTCCAATTCTTCCATTGGCACTTGTTCTTCCGGTACTCGCAAGCACTTCTTGAGCTGAGAAACATGAAAGACAGCATGTACGTCTGAAAGATGAGCTGGCATCTCCAACTTATATGCTACTTCTCCTCTTTTGTCCAAAATCTTGAACGGTCCAATATAGCGAGGTGCGAGCTTGCCCCTTATGTTAAACCTCTTATGACCTCTCATTGGTGACACCTTGAGGTAAACAAAACCTCCCACTTCAAAGGTTAATTTCCTTCTTCTATCGTTCGCATAGCCTTTTTGCCTTGATTGGGCAGCCCTCAAGTTTTCACGAATTATTTGGACTTGCTTTTCGGCTTCTTGCAACACATCCGGACCAAATACTTGAGTTTCTCCTACCTCATTCTAGAACAAAGGTGTCCTACACTTCCTCCCATAAAGCGCTTCATACGGTGACAACTTCAAACTTGCTTGGTAACTATTATTGTATGACAATTCCGCGTATGGCAAGCTTTTGTCCCAACTTTTCCTATGCTTCAAAGCACAAGCTCTTAACATGTCCTCCAAAATCTGATTGGTCCTCTCAGTTTGTCCATCCGTTTGAGGATGATACGCTGAACTAAAATTCAACCTCGTTCCCAAGGCTTCATGCAATTTCTGCCAAAATATGGAGGTAAATTGAGAACCTCTATCTGAGACTATCTTCTTAGGGACTCCATGTCGACACACAGTATGCTCCATGTATATTTCGGCCAATTGTGCAGCTGTATACTTGGTCTTCACAGGGACAAAATGAGCTGACTTGGTTAAGCGATACACAATTAACCAAATTGAGTCATACCCGGACTGAGTACGTGGTAACCCAACTATGAAGTCCATACCGATTTCTTCCTACTTCCATTTCCGGATCTTCAATGGTTGCAATAATCCCCCTGTCCTTTGATGTTCCGCCTTGACTCGTTGACACACATCACACAATGCCACATATTCAGCTATGTCCTTCTTCATGCTATCCCACCAATAGCTAGTCTTCAAGTCTTTGTACATCTTCGTACAACCGGGGTGAATCGAGTATGGCGAGTCATGTGCCTCCTTTAATATTGTCTCCCGAATATGCTTTACATTAGGCACAACGATTCTATTTCCAAGCCATAAGGCACCATGTTCATCTTCATCAAATCTGAATTCTCTCCCTTCTTCGATCCTTTCCTTGATTTCCTTAATCTCTTCATCTGTGGTCTGTGCCTCTCGAATTTCTCGCTCCAGGGTTGGGTTTAACTCCATCATCTCCATCTCATTTACAAATCCGAGGTTTAACCTTTCAAACTCCTTACATAACTCGAATGGTAACTCTCGAACTGTGAGTTGATGACTTACTCCCTTTCTACTCAAAGCATCCTCCACTACATTGGCTTTTCCCGGATGATAGTTGATCCCCAAATCATAATCTTTGATGAGCTCCAACCATCTCCATTGCCTCAAGTTCAGATCCGTTTGTGTGACAATATACTTCAAACTCTTATGATCTGTATAAATTTCACACCTATGTCCAAGAATATAGTGCCTCCAAATTTTCAATGCATGTACCACGGCTGCTAGTTCAAGATCATGTGTTGGATAATTCTGCTCATGTTTCTTCAGTTGTCTTGATGCGTAGGTGACCACTTGACCTTCTTGCATCAATACACATCCAAGTCCTTGTCTCGAGGCGTCGCAAAAAATATCAAAACTCTTGCTTACATCCGGCAATACCAAAACTGGGGCTGTTGTCAACCTCTTCTTCAACTCCTCAAAACTCTCTTGACAAGCTTGAGTCCATTGGAAAGCCTTCCCCTTCATTAGCAATTCCGTCATGGGCTTGGCTATTATGGAAAAGTCCTTGATAAACCGACGGTAATATCCAGCCATCCCAAGAAAACTTCTTATTTCCTTGACGTTTTGCGGCGGTTCCCACTTCAACACGTCTCTCACCTTTCCGGGGTCAACCGAAACTCCTCCTCCTGAGATTATATGACCCCAAAACGACACCTCTCTCAACCAAAACTGACACTTGTTGAACTTGGCATACAATTGATGCTCCCTTGATTTCTGCAACGTAAGACTCAAGTGTTCCTCATGTTCCTTCTCATCCTTCGAGTAGATCATAATGTCATCAATGAACACCACGACGAACTTGTCCAAGTACTCCATGAAGACTTTATTCATGAGGTACATAAAGTAGG
Source organism: Tuctoria greenei (assembly GCA_036927565.1). NCBI lineage: Eukaryota > Viridiplantae > Streptophyta > Magnoliopsida > Poales > Poaceae > Tuctoria > Tuctoria greenei. Next base: position 161,817,631 of record JAYESD010000002.1, on the reverse strand, counting down.
CAGGTGCATTTTTCAATCCAAAAGAAATCACGGTGTACTCATAAGATCCATACCGTGTCCTAAAAGATGTCCTTGATATGGTGCCTTTCTCTTATGGTCTTGCTCCATCTCACGAATCTTGTTCTCAACCACAATTGCTTTGTCCACAAGCTTCTTAAAATTTGCATAATCACAATTGAGTAGTTGCACTTGGATTTCATTTTTCAAGCCCCTCATGAACAAATATTGCTTCTGGCTGTCCCGACTAACATCCTCAGGCGCGTACCTTGAGAGTTGAGTGAATTTATTGAGATATTCATTCACGCTTGATCTTCCTTGCCTTAAATTCTCAAATTCTTGCCTCTTCAAGATCATAACACCCTCGGGCACATAATGAGAACGAAAATTCTCCTTGAATTCGGCCCAAATAATTCTCTCTTTGTTCTCATGAGCATTGCAATAAGAATCCCACCAGTCCGCAGCTGCTCCAACTAGTTGATGAGAAGCAAACAAGACCTTCTCCCGGTCACTGCATTGGACAATGGCTAGCTTCTTCTCCGCGTACTTGAGCCAATCATCTGCATCCATAGGGTTAGCGGCTTGAGCAAAGGTCGATGGCCTAGTCCTCATAAACTCTCCCAATCAGTTATGAGGAGGCGGGGGTGGCGGAGGAGGCATGTGGGGCTGATTGTTGATGTTGCCAGCCTGTAGCTGTCCCATAGTCTGTATCATGGTCTGCATGAGCTGGTTTTCCATAGCCAATAGCTGCTCAATGTTGATAGCTCCCTGAGTGGATCCTTGTCCAATGTTGTTCGGAGGCACTCCATTGTTCTCCTCCTCATCATTGCCATCTCTCTGGTTGCGAGTCCTCACCATCTGAAGAAAAGCATTAGGTAAGAATTAGAAAACGTCCCCAACTATATGCATCAAGGGATATGAAACTAAACAACTAGCTACACTAGCCTAGGTGGACATGGCAATGCTAAAGCATCCCAAAGTCCTCTATTAAGCACACAAGCAACCAATATATAGCACACATCACACCAAGCAAAATCACATCGATTCCAAAGTGCTCCTATGCGCTCTAATGTGTCCACTATCTAGGCTGCATCCTACGGTCAACCTTTGGCTCTGATACCAATCTGTAATGCCCGGTTCTGAAAAAGAACCAAGCTAATGCATATGTGTGCCCAGGATGTTCATCACACATCCATGTGTGCATTCACAAAAGAGTATACAGAAAATTACCACGGAACAAAATTAATTAACCAAATTTTATTACACAAACCATATTATCCTAGATTAAAAACTCTAATGAATATTAATGACAAGTTCAACTAATGCAACGGAATAAACTAATTAAGCAACTAAGAAAACTATGCATAAGGGATAGCGCAACTCCAATAACACCACAGGCAAAGCTGACGGTAGACACGGCCTAGAACTCTGCATTATCACCATTAAATTCCCAATCCTGACCTGCAACTGTTGAGGGGGGGGGGGTTGCAAGAGTGAGTACATGTCGTACTCAACAAGTGTGGAAAGTATGACATGTGGCTAATTCAAATGACGACAATAATAATGGCAAAGTGATGAAAAGTACATCAAAACATTTGAAAAGCAATAGATTACACGTATGTGAAGTAAACCCATCATAATCACGAGTAATATCATAATACCAGTCCGAATTCACTACCATCATCAATAATTCCAGATTTCACCATTGCCAATAACCATATTCAATACCAGAAATAAATCCATAACCAACCATAACCATAATACCAACCATAACCATCCCAATACCATCCCAATACCGAGTTCCCTCTAATCATGGAAGTTGTCCAGGTGCTCATAAATGGGAGCACGTCTATCATGATAGTTTTAGACACACTCTGCAGAGTTTGTACCTCTTTACCCACGTGTTTGTGATTTCATCACCTTTCGATGACTAGAACCTCTATTATGCCGTCTCACACTTCCATCGGTGTGTGGCCAAGAGATCACAAAATAGCCTTTTGCAAAGGGATTACTAGCCTATTTAGACCCCACTGAGGTTTCACCGGTGGCGATGCCTCCAACTGAGCACATCTTCAACCAAGGGCCCCCTCTTGAGCCATTGGGATCCCAGAGTAGTCCCACCAATCATCAACAATCCCAATCCGACTACCCCTTTCCCGAGCATCCACAATGGTCCAAATAGCACTGGCAAAATCCTAATTAATCAGCTACGCCGCACCCAAACATGGCCTCGTGGTGGCACTGTAGTCCTGGCTTATTCTCGCATGAACCGGTCCTTTGATCTAAAGCAAGCAAACCACCATGACATCCAACCCATCCACGTACCAAGCTTGCTTAGATCACCCATTACCATATAATATTTAACCAGTTCATGTTAATCATAATCTCATCCATGCATAATTAAATTGAGTGATATAGTTGTTTCCCATCCCAGTTGATTAAGCGAAGCAAAAGGTAAAAAAACCCTTTCCCGACTCTCTACCATATATTCCAGGTGACAAGGGTGGTTTAGCAAATCTATTAAACTTCCTACCATTGGATTCCCATCAAATTGAAACAAGCATGCAATTTTGCAAACAAAATATTTGTTTTAAAAACAGGATCAATATGCTTCAAGGACACTTGCCTTGCTCTTGCGGTTGATTAGGGTCAAAGCCTTCAAACTCTTGGTGCTGTAGATCCTCCGCGGCACTCTCTAGCGCAAATTCGTCTAATCTGCACAATAAACATACAAGACAAGAAACACAATCAAAAAGTGCACAAATATTACTCAAGATGACATGACATGCATGATTAATGCAAACGCAAGGTGGAACTTGTTAATAGATTGTTTTTAATGATCAATAACTAGTTCTAATAGCTTTTAACAAGTTTATACAGGTTTGGATGTGATTAGATCAAATTTTAGAATTAATTGAACAGAATTTAACCAGAAAGATTGGACTAGTCCGCTAGGGACCGGACAAGTCCGCACTCTGCGAGATCAGCGGATTAGGGTTTTCTAGATCGACGTAAATTTGGAGATTTGGGGTTGAATTCACATAAGGAAAAGAGAATAGAAGGTATACCAGGTGTTTGGGACTCTAATGAATCAATAAACTTGAAGGTAACACTTGGATCTTGATGATCTAGGGTTGGTGATAAACTTGGAGATGAATTGGTGACGTAGAACGAAACTTGGTGGACATCTTGATCCTCTTTCGTTTCCTCCTCTTCTTCTTCTTGCTTGGGATCACCTCCTCCTTCCTTGATGGTGACTCTCCACGAACTAGGGTTTGGGTGGGGTGGAAAAGTGGCGAATAGATGTCATACCAAGGGGTGGGGTCGTTTATATAGAGGTGGAGGCTAGGGTTAGATGGATTTCGAGTTTGGGATGAGTAGAGGCCGGTTTAGAGTCCCACATGGCTCTAAAAGTGTTAGGCACGACGTCCCTAGGCCCACTTAATGTGAAACCCAAGAAACAAGTCATAAAACAAAAGATCAACTCAGAGTCGCGAAATATCAGACAAGTCCGAAATGGACTGGACTAGTCTAAAGTCGTCTAGAGAGAAAATCGGACAAGTCTGGCAAAAAACGGACAAGTTCGACTTTAAACAGATAGGAAATCGAACAAGTCCGCCGGAACACCGGACTAGTCCGGAAAAGTCTAGGGACTTAGCAAATTTTCAAGGATTCTTGGAATATCAGACTAGTCCGCACAAAATCGGACAAGTCCAAAAGTTCCCAAAGGCAAAACTGGACTAGTCCGCAGCAAAAACGGACAAGTCCGTTTTTAGTCAGAGAGAAATTGGACTAGTCCTCAGTAAAATCGGACTAGTCCGCACTTTCCTGCGTTTTAAGTGCGGTTTTGTTCCGAATCAATTTTAAATGCTCCAAATCAATTTTAGACTCGTTCCTCTTGTTGTGGGTTAATGTTAAACATGTATATGAGTGCATGCAAGGCATGATGCATGAAAATGAGGGTGTTACACCTTCTTTGGCAGCTTGGTGGACTTGGGCATTTGGGGAGGCCCAGACTTCTCCGTCTTCTTGGGGTGTCGGCATGGATGATAAGACGGGCTCTCCGCATAGATTAAATTCCTCATGAATGCAATGAGCAGGTCCACCTTTGGAGGTTTGATTTCAACTTCTTGAATGTGCTTAACGTTCAGCCCATACTTGATACAGATCATGGAGCATTGCTCCAACTTTGGGCGGAAGTTAAACTTCTCCTCTTTGCCATTGATATTGTAGTGGATTTCTCCAGCTCCCACATCTATGCGAGCCTTCGCAGTGCTTAGGAATGGATGCTCAAGAATGAGCGGCGTATCCTTCTCGACCTCCATGTCGAGCACCATGAAATCCACGGGTATGAAGCAATTTGGATTTTAACTGGGACATCTTCGGCAATACCCGCCGGATAATGAACTGAGGAATCAGCTAGTTGGAGCTGCATTGGTGTTGGAGTAAGCTCCGTGAAGTTTAGCTGGTCAAAAACCACCTTGGGCATCACACTCACACTTGGTCCAAGGTCACAAAGGGCCTTGTCAAAGTGGTGTGCCCCAATTGAGCATGAGATTGTAGGACATACGGGGTCCTTCTTCTTTTCCGGAAGCCTATTGAGGATGGTTGTGCTGCGGTCTTCCATAAGCTTGACAACCTCAGTGGTGGGCAATGGCTGCTTGTTATTTAATATGTCCTTGAGATAGTGAGCATAAGTGTGTACTTGCATTTCATCAATCAAGGGCACATTGATGTGGATTTTCTCAATGATCTCAAACAAAGCGGTTGAATTGCCCATCTACTGTTGCCTTCATTTTCCTGTGAGGGAATGGCAATAAGTTGGTGTGCTCAAAGTGTTTGGCCATTCTCTCACTATGTTGTTCACTTATGCCAACTGGGACATCCTCCTTCTCCTTTGTAGTTGTCCTCTTCTCCTGTGTGGGATACAGTGGGTCACGAGTGGTCTTGCCACCTCTCATAGCCGCCCCACTCACTTTATCCATTGGAGGAACAACTATAGCCAGTTGAGCCAATTGAGTCTCCAACATCTTGTTGAAACTCAATTGAATCTTGAAGGCTGAGGACAATCCTCAATCTTGGCAATAATGTTGTCTAGAGTCTTGTCATTGGCCGAGAGCTTCTTGGATATAGCCTCATTGATCTTCAGCTGGCCAATGGCAAGTTCTCTCAAGTTGGGTTGGTTTCCATTGTTGCCATTGTTGTTGTACCCTCCTTGAAAGAATGGGCGTGGTTGGCCCCATCCTTGACCTCCTGGACGATAACCATTGTTGTTTCCATTGTTGGCTACGTACAAGGCATCCTCACGGGTTTCTGGGCAGTCATTGCCCAAATGGCCCGTGTTGCCACAGACTTCACAAGTGACGTGAGAGTCTAAGGCATAGGCATTGCCGCACACTTCACCATCGTTTTGTCCATCAATCTTCTTCATAAGGAGGTCCAATTTAGCAGCGATCATGTCCACCTCCTTCAAGGTGTGCATGCCTCGCTGGCGGGTATGGAGACACTCGTCGCTCCAACCCATGTTTGACACCATCTTCTAAATCAAATATTTGGTTTTGGGCACCGTCAATGAGAAGAAGGCACCTCCAGCAGCAGTAGCAACATGGTCATGGGCGCAAGGGATCAGCCCGTTGTAGAAGTTTTGGATTATGAGCTAGTCATCCGTACCATGGTGAGGAAATGCTAGGATATACTCCTGCAGCCTTTCCCAAGCCTAAGGAATAGATTCCTTAGCCTATTGCTGGAAGCTGGAAATTCTTCCACGTAGGGCATTGGTCTTGCCCAACGGGAAAAACTTGGTGAGGAATAACATAGAACACTTCTCCCAAGTACCTACAGCACTTCGTATCATGTAGAACCATTGTTTTGCTCTCCCAAGAAGAGAGAACGAGAACAACCTAACACATATAGCATCAGGAGATACGTCTTTTATCTTAAAAGTGTTGCAGATCTTAAGGAGCTATTTCAGGTGAGCACTTGCATCCTCGTTAGCCTTCCCACAAAATGGTTTGGCTTGCACCATAGTGATTAGTCCAGTCATGATTTTGAAGTTTACATCTCCCGTGTTAACATTGGGCCCAACAGGCACATCGTTAGCAGAGGGAGCCGAAAACTCACGAAGGGTCTTCTAGGCCATTTGTGTTTCGGTTGTTGGTGCGGTTGTGCTGGCTCGCTTTGCCGCTCAAAGCTTTTGAGGATTAACGACACGAGGTCGATCTCTCAGAAGGGATTCGAGATCTTCCACAAAGTTTTCCGGCAAGCAGAAACCAGACATACACTACCCAGTTTTCACATAAAAATGCGAAAAAAGAAGGGTCATCCTACTAAAACCTACCAGGGTCCTATCCTATTCACTCAATCATGTAATACTTCGACTGCCTTCCCCGGCAACAGCGCCAAAAATGCTTGTTGATATTTCCTACACACTACTAACAATTCATCTCTAGCAGTGGTGCCAGAAATGTTTGTTGGTAGGTTTTAATTCTCAAGTGAATGTCCGCAAGCGCACAGAAACTGTCGATGTAGCATTTCCCCTTTTAAGAGTATTTCCAAAGGATGTCATTTATATTTTCCCAAAGGAAGGCTAGATAGAAGTAAAACAATCATCAAGTGGAAAGGCTAGGTTGGCCTAGGTAGGGTTCTAGCAAGGAAGGATAAAGGGTAATTGAGGTAGTGGGACACACACAAGAGCATCCTATCCTAAGGGGATAAATGAGGTAATAGAGGGACTAGGCTAAGAGTTAGGTAGATACTCCTACTATGCTTCTAATGTACATATACATAGCCTAAGTTAGTTACTAATGATCATGTTAATTATGAATTTCATGCTAAGTAGATTAACACATCGGACACGGGTTTACCCCTAGCAACACCAGACGACTCCCGCCAAGAGCCTGTGCCATAGCCGAACATGGAGTATTATAAAAAAAAAGATAGGGTTGTCACCACCTACTGCCTACCTCTTCAATCTGTGGATCTACGAGACATTCAACACTACTCTATATCCTAGCACCATGCTAGCATATTGTAACACCCTCATTTTCATGCATCATGCCCTACATACATTCATATACATGTTTAACATTAACCCACATAAAGAGGAACGAGTTTAAAATTGATTTGGAGCATTTAAAATTGATTAAGAACAAAACCACACTTAAAATGTTGAAAAGTGCGGACTAGTCCGATTTTAGTGAGGACTAGTCTGATTTCTCTCTGACTAAAAACGGACTTGTCCATTTTTGCTGCGGACTAGTCTGATTTTGCCTCTGGAAATTTTCGGACTTGTCTGATTTTGTGCGGACTAGTCCGATATTCCAATAATCCTTGAAAATTTGCTAAGTCCCTGGACTTGTTCGGACTAGTCCGGTGTTCTAGCGGACTTGTCCGTTTTCCTCTCTGACTAAAGTCGGACTTGTCCCAGTTTTTGCCAGACTTGTCTGATTTTCTCTCTGGACATTTTCAGACTAGTCCGGTCCTTTTCGAACTTGTCCAATATTTCGCGACTCCGAGTTGATCTTTTGTTTTACGACTTGTTTCTTGGGGTTCATGTTAAGTGGTCCTAGGGACGTTGTGCCTAACTCTTTTAGAGCCCTTGTGGGACTCTAAATCGGCCTCTATTCATCTCAAACTCGAAATCCATCTAACCCTAGCCTCCACCTCTATGTAAACAACCCCACCCCTTGGCTTGACATCTATTTGCCACTTTTCCACCCCACCCAAACCCTAGTTCGTGGAGAGCCACCATCAAGGAGGGAGGAGGAGATCCCGAGCAAGATGAAGAAGAGGAGGAAACGAAAGAGGATCAAGACCTCCATCAAGTTCGTTCCTCATCACCAATTCATCTCCAAGTTCATCATCAACCCTAGATCATCAAGATAAAAGTGTTACCTCCAAGTTTCTTAATTCATTGGAGTTCTAAACACCTGGTATACCTTCTATTCTCTTTTCCTTACGTGAATTCAACCCTAATCTCCAAATTCATGTCGATCTAGAAAACCCTAGTTCGCTAGTTCTGCGAAGTGCGGACTAGTCCGGCCTTCTGCAGACTAGTCCGATTTTCCTGTTAAATTGTGTTGAATTAATTCTAAAATTTGACCAAATCAACTCGAAACTTGTATAAACTTGTTGAAATCTATTAGAACTAGTTAGTGATCATTAAAAGCAATCTATTAACAAGTTCTACCTTGCATTTGCATTAACCATGCATGTCATGTCATATTGAGTAATATTTGTGCACTCTTTGATTGTGTTTCTTGTCTTGTATGTTTATTGTGTGGATTAGATGGATTTGCGCTAGAGAGTGCCACAAAGGATCTTCAGCACCAAGAGTTTGAAGGCTTTGACCCTAATCAACAGCAAGAGCAAGGCAAGTGTCCTTGAAGCATATTGATCTAGTTTTGAAATAAATGTTTTGTTTGCAAACTGCATGCTTGTGTCAATTTGATGGGAAACCCTATGGTAGGAAGTTTACTAGCTTTGTTAACCACCCTTGTCACCTGGAATATACGGTAGAGAGTCGGGAAGGGCTTTTTACCTTTTTGCTTCGCTTAATCAACTGGGATGGGAAAACAACTATACCACTCAACTTAATTATGCATGGATGTGATTATGGTTAACATGAACTGGTTAATATGATATGGTAATATGTGATCTAAGCAAGCCTGGTATGTGGATGGGTTGGATGTTATGGTGGTTTTGCTTGCTTTAGATCTAAGGACTGGTTCCTGGAGCGACCATCCAGGATTTACAGTGCCACCACGAGGCCAAGTGTGGGTGCAGCATAGCTGATTAATTAGGGCTTTGCCAGTGCTATTTGGACCATTAAGGATGCCCGGGGAAGGGGTAGTTGGATTGGGTTTGTTGATGATTGGTGGGACTACCCTGGGATCCGAATGGCTGAAGAGGGGGCCCTTGGTTGAAGATGTGCTCAGTTGGAGACATCGCCACCGGTGAAACCTCAGTGGGGTCTAAATAGGCTAGTAATCCCTTTATAAAGGATACTTTGTGATCTCTTGGCCACACACCTACGGAAGTGTGAGACGGCATAATTGAGATTCTATAGTCATTGAAAGGTGATGAAATCACAAACACGTGGGTAAAGCGGTACAACCTCTGCAGAGTGTGTCTAAAACTATCATGATAGCCATGCTCCCGGTTATGAGCAACCTGGACCCTCACATGATTAGAGAAAACTTGGTATTGGGATGGTTATGGTTGGTATTATGGTTACGGTTGGTATTGATATGGTTTTTGGGATGGTATTTTGGTTATGGCTGGATATGGATTAATTCTGGTATTGAATATGGATATTGGTATATGATGATGGATATGGAATATGAACTGGTATTATGATGATTATATGGTTTATGATGGGTTTATTTCATATACATGTAATATATTGCTTTTCAAGTGTTTTACTGTACTTTTCAGCACTTAGCCTTTATTATATTCATCATTTGAATCAGCCACATGTCATACTTTCCACACTTGCTGAGTACGACATGTACTCACTCTTGCAACACCCTCCCCAACAGTAGCAGGTCAGGATTAGGAGTTTAATGGCAATAATACAGAGTTCTAGGCCGTGTCTACCATCAGCTTGCCTGTGGTGTTTTGGAGCTGCGCTATACCCTATTGCTTATGCTGCCTAGCTGTTTAGTTTGCTTATTTAGTCTATTTCCGCTGCAGTAGTTGAACATGCCATTAATATTCATTAGAGTTTGTATTTGAGGATAATATGGTTTGTGTAATAAAATTTGGTTAATTAATCTTGGTCTGTGGTAATTTTCTGTATATCCTTTTGTGACTGCACTCGTGTATGTGTGTTGAACGTCATGGGCACACTTATGCGTTCACTTGGTTCATTTTTCGGAACCGGGTATCACAGATTGGTATCAGAGCCAGGTTGACCGTAGGATGCAACCTAGATAGAATGGACACTTTAGAGCACATAGGAGCATTTAGGAATCGATGTGTTTTTGTTTGGTGTATTGTTTGCTATATATATATATATATATATATATATATATATATTGTTTGCTTGTGTGCTTAATAAAAGATTTTGGGATGCTTTAGCATTGCCATGTCCACGAGGCTAGTTAGTTGTCTAGTTTCACATCCCTCGATGCATATAGTTGGGGATGTTTTCTAAATTTTTACCTATTGCTTTTCTCCAGATGGTGAGGACTCACAACCAGAGGGATGCTAATGATGAGGAGGAGAACCATGGAGTACCTCAAAACAACAATGGACAAGGACCTGCTCATGGAGCTATCAATATTGAGCAGCTTTTGGCTATGCAGAACCACCTCATGCATACCATGATACAAACAATGGGACAGCAGCATGCTGGCAATAACCACAATCTGCCCCACATGCCTCCACCGCCACCCCCACCTCCTCATAACCTGTTGGGAGAGTTTATGAGGACTAGGCCACCGACCTTTGCTCAAGCCGCTGATTTGCTCAAGACCGTGGAGAAGAAGCTTGCTATTGTCCAATGCAGTGACCGAGAGAAGGTCTTATTTGCTTCTCATTAACTAGTTGGAGCAGCTATGGATTGGTGGGATGCTTATTGCAATGCTCATGAGAACCAAGAGAGAATTACTTGGGTCGAATTCAAAGAGAGCTTTCGTTCTCATTATGTGTCGGAGGGAGTTATGATCTTGAAGAGGCAAGAATTTGAGAACTTGAGGCAAGGAAGATCGAGCGTGGGTAAATACCTCAATAAATTCACTCAACTCTCAAGGTATGCACCAGAGGATGTGAGTCGGGACAGCCGAAAGCAATATTTGTTCATGAAAGGCCCCAACAATGAGATCCAAGTGCAATTGCTCAACTGCGATTGTGCCAACTTTCAAAAGCTTGTGGACAAAGAAATTGTGTTTGAGAACAAGATTCGTGAGATGGAACAAGTCAATAAGAGGAAGGAGCCATATCAAGGACAGCATCACGATTTCTTTAACGAATCATTTTTCTGCCAAGGGGTTTTCATTGCTTCTGCTAAAAAAGTTTTAGTCTACCATTCACCCCCATGTGGTAGCTTTTCTCGTGCTCTTCGATCCTACAATTGGTATCAGAGCCACGATGATCTAATCTTTGTGATTTGCACGTATTTTGACTAATCATCATGGAGAAATACTCCGCAAAACCTTGTGTCTTTAGTGGTATTGATTTTGAGGTTTGGAAGGCACATATGGAAGCCTTCATCCAGGCTTAAGGCTTCGCAATATGGGAGAAGATATACAGGCCTTACGAAGTACCGTCAAATGATCAAGTTACAGCTACAAATTTGAGAGATGTCGACAACAACAACAAGGCTCAAAACTTGATCATACAAGGATTAACTCAAAGAGAGTTCGACCGTGTTGCACACCTCCGATCTGCATACGATGTGTGGAAAGCACTTTGTGACTACCACGAAGGATTCAACACGATCAAGGAGGTAAGGCAAGACATGTTCAAGAAAGAATACATGCACTTCGAGATGCAACCCGATGAGTCTATTGATGACCTTTTTGCTCGCTTTAATAAAATTCTCAGCAACTTGCATAGTGGCAATGTTAATTTTTCAGATGATGAAAATGCTAAGAAATTGTTAAGTACATTAGATATGTCAATTTGGGAGATGAATGTCACATTTATTCATGAATCTACTGTCATGAGTACACTTACTTTAGATGTGCTATATTCCAGGTTAAAAACTCATGAAATTGACATAATATCACGTAAGAACTCCAACAAGTCTATTGCTTTAGTTTCTCAACGTGACATGCCTAGCTCCGGTCAATCTTCATCTTGTGTTACACTTGCATTGTTGTCCTCTCTAACCCTTGAACAGATTGAGGAATTTCCAAAGGAGGAGCTAGTACTTCTCTCTACTAGGTTCTCAAAAGCATTGTCAAATGTTATAACTAGAAGGAGAGGGAGCTCCGAACCTCCACAATGTTTGGAATGTGGTAAGACATGACATTTTCATTCAAATTTCCCTAACCTTTTAGGTCCTACTCCCCGCGATGATAAGCAAACAACGACGAAGCACTCCTCTGCAAACGATAAGAAGAAAAAGAACGGTTTTACAGGACGTCAATTGGTGAGCAATTTTATCTCCGCACTTCAAGAACTTGGCTCAAGCGATGTGTACATTGGAATTGACGAAGATGAAAATGATTTGGCAAACTTCCGCTTCATGGCGGGCAAATCAAGATCAAGTATGGAGGATGCAGAACACAACAACGACAATAAAGAGATATGTCCTACTTGCGAAGAAATGTGTGATGCTATTTCTCGTGCCACTATCATAGTTAAGAAAAAGGACAAAAAGCTTAGGGATAGTGCTGCTAAAATTGAATCACTAGAATCTGAAATCAACCGTTTAAAAACTTTGATTCCTAGTGATGATGCATGTCCCTCATGTGATTTAATATATGAACAATTGTCCTCATTAAGAAGTGCGCACACCTTCACACTTGATAAACTTCAGTTAGAAAATGAAAAGAATAGAGAGCTTGCTGCACTTAGTGATAAAAACTTGAAAGATGCTAGCTGTTCTACATTTGATTTGCATTGTTCTACTTGTGATGATCTTGATAAGAAACTACAAGATGTTATGAATGAAATTTCTATATTGAACAATGCTTTACGTTCTCATGAAGTTAAATTTTGTTCCAATTGCAATTAAAAGGAAAAACTTCACGTGAAAATTGCCTTAAACTGTCCAATAAACTTGATAACATGCATAGGACATTAGATTAGTTTTGTAATGGGAATAAGAACCTAAACTTGCTGCTGAATTCTTTCAAGTCTTGCAATAATAAAACTGGTTTTGGTTTTGATTCTCATGCTCATGCTAAAGCACATCCATCTAAAATTGTAAAGTCATTAGGAAGTGGTTTGATTCAAATAGTTCCTAAACAAAAAGAAGTTGTTTTCAAATCTGCAGGAGTGTTGTCTCATTCGGTTTCAAATAAAAATGTTGCTTGCTCATCTAGACATGAACACAAAGTTAAATTTGATTGTACCTACTGTGGTAGAGATGGTCATGTCATAGATTTTTGTTATAGACTAGCTAAATAACAGAAAAAGGAAAGAATGATTGCTAGATCTCATAACTTTCATGCAAAATTTGCTGCACTTGCTAAACTGAATGATAGGAACATGCAATCTGATGTAATGAGTCGAAAACATGCAAAGGTTGCTCCCAAACCTACTGTTTTTGTGCTACACATGTAACATCTCATAGGATAGTAGTTGGGTACAAAAATCCTCAAGCTTTGGCTCATAAACCTACTATTTTATCTCAGCTTTCGCGTGTTATTCATGCTTGACATCGTGTGACTAAGTACTGGATTTCTAAATGCCTTTTGACTAACCCCAATATTGAGTCATGGACGTATTGTGCTTCTATGTAGGGTACACGCTGGAAGGAGAACATTTGGATTGTGGATTCAGGTTTCTCACGCCACATGACCAGTAACAATGAATGGTTATCCCCCCTCTCTTTTGTGTCACGTGTAGAGAATGTTACTTTTTCCGATAATTCTTCAACTCCTATAATAGCTAAGGGTTCAATTAGAGTAAATAATCACTACACTTTGAAGAATGTGGCAGTTGTTAAAAATTTGAAATACAACTTGCTTTCTATTTCACAACTGCTAGATGAAAATCTGTAAATTATTTTCACTAAAAATTGCTGCAAAGTTGTAAATTCAAATAGTGAGCTTATTTTTAACATGTCTCGGTTTGGAAGAGTTTTTAAAGCTGATTTTGATATGTCTTCCTCTAAGCATAGGTGTCTAGTTGCTAATGATTCAAAGGACTTATATTTTTGGCATCATAGACTTGGTTGCGTAGGCTTCGATCATCTAAAGTGTGTTAGTGCTCTTGATCGCATACGTGGGTTGCCTAAGCTTAAAGGGGACAAAGAAATTGTGTGCTCTTCTTGTAGACATGCTAAGATGGTTGCAGGTTCACATACTCCTCTCACAATGATCATGACAACTGAACTGGGTCAACTTTTGCACCTGGACACCGTAGGAACTTCACGCGTTCAATCCTTCGGAGTTAAATGGTATGTTCTTGTGATTGTTGATGATTATTTTAGGTACTCTTGGGTTTACTTTACGGCATCTAAGAATGAAGCTTTTAGTCACATTAGAACTTTATTTCTTAGATTATCAATTGATCACCTAGGATCTTTAAGCAATTCGAATGATAATGGAACCGAATTTAAAAATCAATCTTTTGATCACTTTTGTGCTGAAAATGGAATAGATCATCAGTTTTCTTCACCATATGTACCTCAACAAAACGGTGTTGTAGAAAGAAAGAACAGAACCTTAGTTGAGATGGCTTGGACTATGCTTGATGAATATCAAACTCCTAGGAAATTTTGGGATGATGCGATTGCAACTGCTTGTTATGTCTCAAATTGTGTTTTCTTGCACACTAAGCTAGGTAAAATACCATATGAGCTCCGGTTTGGACATAGGCCTAGTGTTACACACTTTCGGGTCTTTGGTTGCAAATGCTTTGTTAAGAAACATGGTAATCTTGATAAATTTGAACCTAGATCCGTTGATGGCATGTTTCATGGTTATCCATCTCATACTAGAGGCTACCGTGTGCTTTTACTTGACACTAACAAAATTGTGGAGACTTGTGAGGTATTTTTTGATGAAGCTAGCCCAGGTACTAGCTCAAACATTGCAAGTCCAGATCCATATCCACAGGGGGGAGCATTTTCGTTGAAGATGAGGAAGAGGTGGAGCTGCTGCCCGAAAATTCAGCAGCTAATGACATCATTCCAACTCCTGATTTTTGATTCGCAGCCAGCACCGACGACCACCATTGCTGGTCCAGATCCTCCTCAAGTCACAAGCTCAACTTTTTGTGATGAACATGAATAAGAAGAAGTTTGTGAAGTGTCCACTCCCCTCCGGGTTCTCAAAAGTCATCCCCCACAACAAATTATTGGAAGCTTGCACGAACGAGTCACACGGTCCAGGTTTTGCGATCCAAACTCTAATGCTCATTCTGCTTTTGTTGCTTCTTTTGTACCCAAAGATATATCACACGCACTCACTAATGAATCTTGGATTATTGCCATGCAAGAAGAGTTAGAAAATTTTGAAAGAAATAATGTTTGGAAACATGTAACTCCACCTCAAGGTCACACTTTAATTGGAACTAAATGAGTGTTTAAAAATAAACAAAGTGAGGATGGGGTTTTGGTTAGGAATAAAGGCTAGGTTGGCTGCTCACGGTTTCACTCAAGTTGAAGGTCTAGATTTTGATGAAACTTTTGCTCCTGTTACTAGATTAGAAGCCATAAGAATTTTGTTAGCTTTTGCTGCATCTAAAGGTTTTAAGCTTTATCAAATGGATGTTAAAAGTGCTTTTCTTAATGGCTACATAGATGAGGAGGTTTATGTCAAACAACCACCGGGTTTTGAAAATCCTGATTTTCTTAATCATGTTACAAACTTTCCAAAGCCTTGTACGGTCTCAAACAAGCCCCTAGAGCATGGTATGATAGGTTAAAAACATTCTTACTTGAAAAGAGGTTTACCATGGGCAAGGTTGATAAAACTCTTTTTGTTCTTAAGCATGGCAATGACTCATTATTTGTTCAAGTGTATGTGGATGATATTATCTTTGATTGTGTTTCTCATGATTTTGTGTCCAAGTTTTCAGCTATGATGAGTTCAGAATTTGAGATGAGTATGATGGGAGAACTCACGTACTTTTTGGGGCTGCAAATCAAGCAAACCAAGGAGGGTACCTTTGTGCATCAAACAAAGTATACAAAAGACCTCCTAAGGCGCTTCAACATGGACAAAAGCAAGCCTCTCGGATACCAATGGGAACAGCAACAACACTTGAACTTGATGAAGATGGTGAACTCGTGGATTAAAAAGAATACAGAAGCATGATCGGATCACTTTTGTACCTCACGGCATCAAGACCGGATATACAATTCAGCGTATGTCTTTGTGCACGGTTTCAAGCCTCCCCACGTGCTTCATATCGTCAAGCTGTCAAAAGGATTCTCAGGTACTTACATGGAACTCAAGAATTTGGCAATTTTCTTCCTTGTTCCTCAACCATTACTTTGAAAGCTTTTTGGGATGCTGATTTTTGGGGTTGTAGGATTGATAGGAAAATACTTCCGGTGCTTGTCATTTTCTTGGTAATTCACTTGTTGCTTGGTCCTCTAGAAAACAAAACTCAGTTGCACAACCCATAGCTGAATCTGAATATGTAGCTGCTGCTAGTGCTTGCTCACAAATTCATTGGATTGTTCAAGCACTTAAGGACTATGGGGTCGATCTACATAGTGTTCCACTGTTTTGTGATAACACTAGTGCCATCTGCAATGCTAAAAGCCCTATGCAACATCTAGAACTAAGCACATTGACATTAGGTATCACTTTCTCCGTGATAATATTGAAAAAGGAAACATTGTACTTCACCATGTAGATACCGAACAACAATTGGCTGACATTTTTACAAAACCTTTGTATTTCACTCGTTTTTGTTTCATTCATAGTGAAATATGGATTATGCATCCCTATGGCTTAAATTGAGGAAGAGTTTTGAAACTTGGAAAGTCTATGTGTGAATCTGAACTTAAAATAATATGAGCATAGTATTTCATACATATATGACTTTGTGATTCCTTTTACATGCTGAAAATTCTTACTACATTACTCATGTTATACATTTTGTAGTTTTTGCCATGACTAGTAATTGGAATAATTACTTACGCTAAATCTGGTCATG
This sequence comes from Tuctoria greenei, assembly GCA_036927565.1. Lineage (NCBI taxonomy): Eukaryota > Viridiplantae > Streptophyta > Magnoliopsida > Poales > Poaceae > Tuctoria > Tuctoria greenei. The sequence continues at coordinate 161,800,846 of JAYESD010000002.1, read as the reverse complement.
ATCGAACTTTCTTGCTGTTTTGAACTTGTTGTATGCTCACAAGTGCTTTTAATAATGAAAAATTAATAAATCAACTATTCATATGTTGAGCTTTTATGATCAATAAAAATGAGAAAAGATCAAGAGAATATGCATGCATCACACTTCTTTTTTTGAGATGACTTATCATTGCACTTAGATATGAACTTGGAAGAAGTTGTGTATGACTAAAACCATGTCCATAAGCTTATGATTGTCAAATGACATAGGCTTGGATTGGTTGGTTAGAATAAGGCAGATGCACACATAATCTTTTGCAAATATCATATGATCTAAATTTGTGCTTTGAAAAATAATAAAATTCAACAACAAGTGTCATGCTTTCAGGTTTTGAAATAGTTAAGTTTGTGAGATCATGACTTGTTAATTTTCAAGTGTCATGCTTTCAGGTTTTGGATTATGGAAAGCTTGCTTAGTATTCTTTTACTAAGTTTTGGGTGTGTCTTGGTGGTTATGGCTGATATCGTTTTTATATGGTTTGCAACATGCTTATGTGAGGTGCTTACGTAAGATGTTGTAGTTTCAGAACTAACGAGAGTCAAGTCGAGGACTTGTGCTCGGAAGTATTGGTTGTTTATTCATGTGCAGGTGTTGCTTGAGTTCAAGACATGGTTGGTAACAGGATCCATTGAACTTGTCTTAGGGAAAAGATGAGGTTCAACAACCAAGTTCAGGAGGAATTGTGGTTGAACGGGTCAGGAGGTCGCGCAGGATGATTGAATCAAGGGCAGTGCATATGAAGGTTACTGGATGTCGTTGTAAGATGTTTGCACGTGTGTAAGGAGAGCATGGACATGGAAACATGGTTCCAAGGTGTGATGAAGAGATGTGGACGTAAAAATTGGTCGGAAAGGTCCAACCGACTAGGTTATGGACTCAGGCTGCGGCTGAGTCGTGTTTGACCCAAATATGGAAAGATTTGAGTTGGTTATGATAGGATTTTGTGTGGGTCACGAATTTGAGTTATTTTAGGAATGTGGGATACGTTCTTAAGGTGTTTGGAAGTCTTAAGATTGCTTCTATCTGCGTATAGAAGAGTCCTAAATAGTTATGGAAAGTTTTGATTCATGATTTGAGTTGGATTAGAGTCCTAGTTGAGATTGGGTTGGCCTAAGGGCTGGTTATATAAGCAAGGGAGGCCAGAGCTCGTGTGAGATGACTTTTGGGCTGTTCCACTTGTGTTCTATTGAATAAAATTTGTAGTTGAAAGGAACTTTTGTGCCTTGTTTGTCCGACTTGTTCCAGACAAGTTTTTCTCGTCGAGTTTCTGCACAGATTAACCTTTGTTCGATCTTTCGATCGTAACTTGAGTTTCTCTCGACGGAATTGAGTGATTCTTGTTGTGTTGTCTTCGTGACTTGATTCTCTCTGATATCTATCACTTTTGTCACGGTGAAACATATTTAGATTAGTCTCACACACAATTGTTTTAATGTATCATTTTTCTACCAAGGGGTTTTTATTGCTTCCGCTAAAAAAGTTTTAGTCTACCATTCACCCCCCCTGGTAGCTTTTAACGTGCTCTTCGATCCTACAGGTTTCAGTGGCCGTCGTCCAGTGACCACATCTATGCCCGGGCTGCACAGCCTGGTCCATCACTCCCCCGCATAGATGCAGCTGGCCAGAGCGGTGCATTTGGTCACATCCCGACCCAGTCGACACCCCTGGAGCAGCCGGCTACAAGTCCTGAGAGCGCTCTGGTAGAAGCTAGGGCTCTTCTCCACCACCCACCGTCCTTGAACGCTTCTCAGAGAGCGGCTCAGCAGTGGGTCCAAGACATCGACCACTTCGTCGTTGCGGCCATCAACTCTCCCAATAGAGGGAGGCATCACGTGTTGCTGTCGCGCACGCTGTCCATCGGCCGTCGCTCCGCCGACTCCTGTTCCATCGGGCTTAATAGCGCTGGTCCGATACCCACGGTGGACCTGGGGGCCGAGCTTGACCGTCGTCAAGCTCAGGTAGACGGCCGCGTCATCATCGAGCGGCAGCGGGAGAGACGGTGCAACCTTGACGCCTAATACATCCCTCAAGGGCCTAAGTCGGAGGCATCCTTTGTCCAAGGTGCGCCACAGGTAAACCCTCTGCCGCCGCCTCATGTTAGATCAGCCGCCTGCTGCAGTACTCTGTGCAGTAGGTGTCGCAGTAGCAGTACTTGGTGCAGCAAGTGCCACAACAGTAGCACTTGGCATAGCAGGTGCCACAGTAGCAAGCTTCACAGCAGCCGCACATCGTGCAAGCGGGAGCACTGCATTCAACGCAAGGTGCACAAACAAACCCCCCTGGTGTATGCCATTCCATACTCTTCTCCGGTGAAGCCCATCAGAGAGTACACGACCTTGGCTCCGTACCTCCGCCTGACAACGTGGTAGCGTAAGTTCCAGCCACACCTACCAGAGAAGTTTGACAGAAGCATCGATCCAGCCGAGTTTCTACAGATCTACACCACGACACTCCTTGCTACAGGAGTGGATGAGCTCATCCTGGCAAACTACTTCACCGTCGCCTTTACCAGCTCAGCCCGGTCATGGCCGATGAACCTGCCCGAAGGGTCCATAACCTTTTGGGATGAGCTTTGTCCGTAGTTCACGACGAACTTTGGCAGCTCCTACACGTGCGTCGACACCGAGCTTGACCTCCACGCCGCCAAGGAGACACTGCAATCATTCATTTAACGGTTCTCCCAGGTACGAAACTTCATCCCCAACATCCCGAATGCTTCTGTCATAGTGGCATTCCGGCAAGGAGTGCATGATAGGAAGATGCTCGAGAAGTTAGCCACGCACAACGTGCAAGATGTCTCCGAGCTCTTTTCCATCACCGAACAATGCGTCAGGGTGGCAGAAGGCTGTGATTGGCACACACAGCCTGCCTCCGGGGCGGACAGAGCCGACCAGATCAGTGAAGGCGCTGCTACCCCAGGTAGCGGCAAAAAGAAGAACAAGAACCGGGGCGGCGACCAGAACAAGCTCCTGCAAGGGGCATCCGTTGCGACAGCGGCTCCGATCGGTGGCACCAGACCCCATGCCCTGACAAACGCCCATGTCAACCACCTGCTACTGACGACGGCGTCGGTCCCTACCCGATGCATAATACTCGCAACCTTAGCGTGAGCGAATGCCCGATGCACAATACTCGCAACCTTAGCGTGAGCGAATGATACCAACTGTGGGTGCAGCAGTGTCCTGAGGGCGCTTCCTTGCACCAGTGGGAGGGCAAGTAGAAGGTCGACCCCAAGGTTGACGATGATGAGGAGATGGAGTACGAGAAGCATATACAGGCCGTCAAGGTGGTCCACCAGGATGAGGACTCCGACATTAGCAACGACCACGAGCGTCACAAGACACTCCACATCATCTTTGGGGGGTCTTGGGATCCCACGTTCCGGAACGTAGTCAAGAACTTGCGCCGAGCAGTGGCCTCAATAGCTCCTGCCCCCATTCCAGCGTTGTTGACAGCTGTTATATACCAATTTCACCCATCAATATAACTCAATTATGTGAAGGAAATATCATTTATTGCACACATCACCTTTCTATTTAATCTATTTCCACTTGTACATGGAGAAATTGGTGTATGCAGACATTTTACACAGAATTGAAGTGAAACAAGGGGATGGATCCTATAAAATATCATCTCAGCCAATCAAGCGCTGACATGTGGCACCACATGGATCAAATGCCCCACAATTAGAAGTATTTGAGGCCATCCAACAGTGTAGCACCCATATCAGGGGATGGGACTCACCCGAAAGTCGCCCCAAGTAAGCACATATCGTTTGGAGGACTTACCAGGTCAGCCGACCCCCCTAGTCGGCCGACCAGGTCTTTCCTCCAAACTTGGTCAGCTTCCATGTCTTGGCTCCTCCTTGCTTGAAGAAGTCAGTGGTGACTGATTTGCGCGCTTTTGGTGGCGGGAACTGACCCTTCTCCAAGCTATAGATAGGACCCCTCATCCCTCACTTAAACACACACGCTTGAGCATCGTTCTATTGTATACACTAGTTCTCTTAGTCCTTAGTGGAGTTAGGCTATAGAGAGGAGAGCATCTAGTCCCAAGTCTAAATTGAGAAAGGTATGGCACATGTATCTTTTCTTATATTTGTGATTTTATGCATAATAAAGATATTATCTTTAGTCTTCTTTTATTCATATACTTGGATGAAGCATTTCTTTTTTGATTGTGGATTCCATGTATGTGGTTGGAGTAGTCTTTATGATTATTCCATATCACTCTTAATCTATCATCATAAACACTACAAACCCCCACTATAGTCTAAATAGTTATGATATGATCATGTTAATATGAATCACTTGTGCTATGTATCAACATTGGTTCAACGATGATTCAGTTCATTGCCTTAGGATGGCTTGTGCCCGGGTTCTTAAGGTAATTACTTAATCTGCTAGCATGGTGCTAGGATAGGAGGTAGCGTTGAATGTCTCGTGGACCCACGGATTGAAGAGGTAGGTAGTAGGTGGTGATAGCCCTATCTGTCCTTTGTAATCCTCCACGTTCGGCTATGCCACACGGTCTTGGCGAGAGTCACCTAGTGTTGCTAGGGATACACCCGTGCCCGATGTGTTCAACAACTTAGCATAAGTATTCACTATTGACATGCTCATTAGTATCTAACCTAGGCTATGTATATGTATATTAGAAGCATTGTAGGAGCAACTCCCCAACTCTTAGTCTAACCTCCATTAGGACCCATCTACCCTTTAGAATAGATTGCTTAGTTGTGTGTCACACTACCCATATATTATCAACTTACCCTTGTCTTGATTAGTATTCCTTAACTTGATCATAAGAGTAGTTTTTACTTTACTCCATTGCCTTCCTTTCAGGATAAATACAATACACTTGGGAATACTCTTGGGTGAATTGCTACACGACGGTTTCCGTGCGCTTGCGGACCTCATCTCAGTCGAGAGATGATTTGTGACGTTAGTAGCCATCAACAAGCATTTCTGTCGCCATTGTCGGGGAAGGCAAATAATGTGAAGGATGGCTTTCACTTGTGATTAAGCTATAGATACTAGTAGTTATTAGATAGTATTACCCTTGTTTGTTTTCTTCTTTTGTGGTGAAAACAGGGTAGTGTTGGCTAACCCATTTCATGGGATAGCCAACGAGGACGCTAGTGCTCAACTGAAAGATCTTTCAAGGTGTACCTCAACAAATGTCCGCTAGGCAACACCATTGCCCTTCGCGAAAGAATTTCAGCTTCCAGTAGGAACCAAAGTCATCCATCCCTAAGCTTGGGGGAGGCTCCAAGAGTTCTTCTTGGTTTGCCTCCACCATAGGGTGGATAGTTGGCCCCTCATCCAACATTCATGTCATGGGTTGGTCCATCAATCCATGACCACCTTTGTGCTAGAGATGAAGGATTCCTATTCTCATTCATCATAGATGAGAATATGGTTTCTACTCAAGGGGTGATTGAAGAATGCTCTAGTTACCTTAGCTTGGCATGCACACCACTTAGCAAGGTGGCCATGCTGGCTATGGAACTACACCTCCCACTAAAGTATCATGAAGACTAAGCCAGTGGAGGAGTGTTTGGATGATCCAAGCCATGGATATTCACATGATTTGTCAAAATCCATGTCAACATGGAGCACTTGGGGAATCATTCCCTAAGACTCATGAGGATACTTCCTTTCAAACACAACTCCAATGGCTATCACCTACAAGGAGGTCAAGGGTGGAATCAACATCACCCTTGTAATCAAGGAGGCTATGAGGATTTTAAGGGATTTATGTTCAACTAGCCTACCTTGAAGTATCTTGTCCATGGCCAAGCAAGAAATCAAGACAACATCCACATGAATCCCTTGGCCAAGGACAAGAAAGTTAAGGAGCATTCAAGATCCAAGATGTCCCACAATTACTTGTTGTGATTCCTACCCTTCTACCAAGCCCATGGAACCTAGGGCAAGTGACATTGTGGATGAAGTATTTCTTGTTTGATTGTGGATTCCACATGTCATCATGCCCAAGGAAACTTTTGATCCATGATCAAAGTATGGGTTGACCTTAAGGGATATCAAGAAGGTTGAAGTGACACCCCTAGAGAAGGACAAGCCTCACAATGCTCACAAGAGAATATCTTCAAGAGGGAGAAGTCGTCACTACATCCACAAGTCTTCATCAAGATGACAGAGAGGCTAGGGCCACCGTGTGGTCCACATGTCCAACTGACATGCCAAAGGAGATTTAGCATGTCAATCAAGTGAGGTTGTCCACATCTTCAACTTCGGGATTGGACAACAAATCATCATGCTAAATAGGACAGTGGTAAGTCCCACTCATCGAACTTCAAAATTCTATGAGCCCTTGCCAATAGGTTAATTGGTAGTTAACTCATATTTGTTTTTCAATTGCATATTTGAATTTCCTACCAATCTTAGCATTTGCATTTAGCATGTTTGAATCTTCACACTTGCATGTTGGAAAGTAAAATTTCCAACCATCATAAAACTAAAATTTTTAATTAGGAAATAAATTTATTTGGATATGAACCTTGGGCGTAACCACTTGAATCCATGTTCCTAATTCAAACCAAAAAATATTTATCTTAAAAGTTCGTTGCATTTGAAAATTTTTTCAAGTTGGGCGAGACAATTTGACAAAGGGTACAACATGCTTTTGAGCTAACGTAACCTGTTTTCAAGTTGTTTGTTTGTTATTGATTTTAGTGTAGCCAAGAAAAAATTTTGAAAGAGGTTGTAAGGCCCCATCACGCGCATATCCCTCCATCAATCTCATTTTTAGTTCATGATGGTGGAATACTCAAGATGGTGGAACAAGATGAAGCTCATTCAACTCCAACCTCAACTTTGCAGGAGACATTGAACATGAAGGCTACACCAAAACCCATGGTCGTGAGTTTCTCACATAGCGACCTTCAACCAAGACTGCTCTTCAATTGAGGTACAAGTTTAAAATTTTCCGTCGTTTGAATTGCAATAGGATTAAATGAGTTTTGCTTACATTAGAAGGAAGGTTTACACCTTCTCATCATTCAATTCTTATACATCCTCACGAGAGTCAGTGTTGATATTACTCTTTTTATTCTTCAAAAAGGAATACCACCTTACTTGGGAATAAATTTAAACAAGTACCTAGAATTTCATAAGCATTGCTAAAATTTACTTAGACATTTTCTGCCTAGGTAATGCCTATGTTATGACTTAATGGTTGAATTGGTATGTAGGAACCTAGGAATAGTGATGTTCATAATTTTGATTTGAAACTCATTCATGCATGGATCACTAAATTTCAAATTCCTAGGCATGAAACTAAAAATTTTCCGGAGGATAAAATTGAGAATCTTGCTTGTCATGAACCACATGATAAATATTTGCTCTTGTAAAAAACTATGATGGCTAGAAAATTTACAAGATAAAGGGATCCATATAGTGTATTTATACCTCTTGCATTGCTATGCGTAGGAGATTTAGAAAATGTTCAACTTGATTTATCCATAAAGCCCCACTCCTAGCAATGATTCATACGTTGTTCATGGATACACTAGAAATTTGACCCAATGCATATTTGGTATTGTTCTTCCCCGTGTGTACAAATGAAGATTTGGTTACCTAACCTGAAAATTCATTTGTACAAGTATCGGGAGCAAACCATCCCTCTCAATTGTAGAGAGAAAGTTTGCGGGAGTAAAATAACTATGCAGGAATTCAAAGATCCGATTGTTGGAACCCCTAAGAGGATTCTATTTCAATATCTTTTGGCCAAGGAGTAAATTAGGATGGTTGCTACCTATCAGAAATTAAGCCCGAAGGTCAACCATAACTATACGAGGCCGAATATTATGCTCTCAACTATTCTAAGCACTCATTCAAGCTCAAGGGAATTGCCACCATCATTGGGTGTAAGTTATTCCTTTGTGAACAAAAGGCATGATGTACCTTAACCAAGGAATGACAGGATCACATCCAATGTTTATTGGGTGCATGTTGTTCCTATGTGACCAGAAGGTATTTTATACCTTAGTCAAGGAACAACAGATCAGACTCAACCCATGTTGAGTGTACGTCATCCCTTTGTGGTTATAGGTATGTTGTACCTTGGCCAAGGAATAACAGATCGTACTCAACACATGTTGGGTACATGTCACTCCTTTGTGACTAAAGGTTATCATTACCTTAGGCAAGGAGTGACGGATCACACCTGTCGGTACCCTGCATACTAGGTACCCCATGATACCGCAAGGATCACTGAAGAGTTCCACACGTCCGAGTTGAAGACCTCCGACGGCTACACGTGCTATACAACACCGGACCTGCTTTCCTCGTTTGGGAAGCTCTGGCACTTCCACGTGTAACGCGAGGCCGGAGCTAACTCCCCCTGTAGGGAAGCTCTGGTCTTGCCACGTGTCCAATGACCCCAGACCTAACCCACAGTAGAGGGAAGCTTCGGTGCTGCCACGTGTATAGTGGCTTCAGACCTGCCTCCCCACAACAGGAAGCTCCAGAGCCGCCACGTGTCAAGCCTCCGGACCTAAGACAGCAACGAAGAGACTGGCGGATCTCCAACACTGCGGACATTCAAGGGGCAGTTAAACCTACAGTTACAAGACCTGATTACATTAATGACACACGATCGGAGGACTCTTAACAACAGCAACACCACCATTAAGGCACGTTATCATGCTGTTAATTGTGCTTAATACTGACAGTTATCTATTAGGCAATTAACTACCGCTAGGGCCATATGTCGGGCTAGACTGATGTAACGGACAATCCTTAGACTATAAAAGGGTTGCGCTGCATGATATATGACAACTAAGTTCACATGCTCACAAGTGCCATACAATCATACTTACAACAACACAACCCGTGGAGTAGGGTGTTACGCTCAGGCGGCCCGAACCACGTAAAATCTCTCGTGTCACTGTCTTGTCCAAATCTCACGCTTCCCAACCAATCAAGAACCTCCGCGGGCTACGATCTAGTAGTACAGGGGAAGTGTCAATCGCACACTTTGACATTTGGCGCGCCAGATAGGGGCGCTGAGCTTTCAAGATGGTGAACTCCGCTGCAGGATCATCCAACGGCAACGCTGAGCAACCTGTTGGAGGAAATCCCTCCAACGTGCAACAGCCAACGGGTGTTGTTGTCCTGGCGGGCGTCGTACCACCACCACCACCATCTACTCTGGCTAACAATGTCGGACAGCAGGATGGGGTCTCAGCGTCGGTCACTGCATCGACACACAACAATCCTAAGAACGCGCTAATTGTTGTGCGTACTCTTCTCCAATGCCCACTAGCGCCAGGAGCACCTCAGGGTGCCATGGAGCAGTGGCGTGCTGATGTGGAACATTTGGTTGTAGCTGCAACCGATGGCCTCAGCAACCAAGGTCCTCTCCCTTCAGGGCAGGCACCATCTCAACATCGAATCTTGTCTGGAAGACTTGGTCCACAGCACCGGAGATGTTCTCTGTCTCAGCAGGTCACGTCGCTGCCTTCTAGAGCGCGTCGCACCCACACCGCGTCGAGACTTTCAACGCATGATCTTTGGTCAGAGCTCGACCGATGATACAGACAGCAGGATGGCCGCGTCCATATCGAGCGCGCCCGCGAGAGGCAAGAAGGTCAGGACAACCCTTCTCCTTTCGGAGTAGGGGGCAACTGTTTGGCCCAAGCAATGCATCTACGCATGGTCCGCTGGCCTTAGAAGTTTCGGCCTCATCTGCCAGAAAAATTCGATGGGACTGTCAACCCCGTCGAGTTCCTCTAGATATACACCACTACCATTCTCGCGGCGGACGGCAATGAGGCCGGTGGCTCTAACTAGGACAACCAGGTCCTAGTTCATGAGTCTTCCGCCTGATATAAAAAGTTGGGTGGAGTTATGCCAACTGTTCACCATTAACTTCGGGAGCTCCTACACCCGACCCGACAACTGCATCTTTTTGTTGTACAACAAAAAGTTGGGAGAATTGCTGCTTCCTTCATCCAGTGGTTTTCTCAGGTACAAAACACCATCCCTTCCATCTCCAATGCTTCTGTCATCGTGACATTCAGACAGGGTGTCAGAGACAAGAAGATGTTGGAGAAGCTGACGACGAAAGAGGTAAGTAGCATCACGTAGCTATTCAGCCTGGCTGACAAGTGCGCTCGGGCTGACAAGCTAGCTCCGGAGGCTAACAAAGTCCTCCAAAGCTGAAGGCACTACCTCTGGTAGTGTAAAGAAGAAGAGAAGGTCCAACGACTAGAAGAAGCCGTTGGCTGGCACACCTACTGCTGCGGCAGCTGCAGCTCCAGGTGGCCAGATGCCACGCCCCGAAAAGCAACCTTGACCTTCGTCAGAAGATGGTGGTGGTCTAAAGATGTGGTGTTCGATCCATAAAACAGACAAATAAAGTCTAGAAGACTGTCGAGAGGTCCAGAACCTTGTCGAGCGCTACAACAAGCGCCAAGAAGATGCTCCTTTCCGCCAGCGGGAAGGAAAACAAAAAGTCAACGAAGCTCCGGCTGATACGAAGATAGGCTTGTAGGACCCCAAAAAGGTCCTGAAGGCTGTGTACAACACATTCGACAATGATTTTGACGTCTCCGACAATAAGCATCGGAAGACCCTTAACACCATATATGGAGGGTCATGGGATATCACATCCCGCCACGTCCTCAAGACTATGCGGCGAGAGAACGTTGTCGCAGCTCCTACCGCCAAGGCAAAACCACATCGGAAATGGATGAACACTCCTATCACCTTTGATGCTATGGACTGCACCAGGAACATGATCGGGGTTGGCCAACTGCCATTGATGGTATCTCCAACCATGAACAACGTCCAGATCTACCATGTCTTGGTAGATGGAGGAGTGGCGCTCAACCTCCTAAGCTACGAGGCATTCATGAAGATCTAGCTCCGACTCTCGGACCTTCGCACCTAACGTCCATTCTCCGGGGTAGTTCCAGGGGCCATCAGCTCTCTCGGATCCATTACGCTCCGAGTGACCTTCGGGACCCGGGAGAAGTACAAGATCGAGAAGCTGGTCTTCGACGTTGCACACATCAGCTTGCCCTCCAACGCCATCATAGGCAGGCCTGCCATGTATAGATTCATGACCGCAGCTCACTACGACTATCTGGTGTTGAAGATGCTGACACCTTCGGGCATTCTCTGGATCCGCGCAGATCGCACTACGGGAGTCACTGCACTGGAAGAACTCCACGCGCTTGCTACAACGCAGGAGGGAACCTCCGGTAAAGAGCTAGCTGCTCAACCTCCGAGCACTCGTCATAGAGGCTCAACCTCTGCATCACGCGTGCAGCTAAGCGGCGACACCGACGTTCCCGTCAAAGTCGTCTAAATTGGTTCCGATGCTGCCCAGACCACCCGTATATCGGGAGGTCTGGACAACAAATAGGAAATCGCGCTCATCACTTTCCTCTGGGCTAATGATGATGTGTTTGCTTGGAAATCATCACAAATGCCTTGGATCCCTAGGGAGGTGATTGAGCATAGCCCGAAGATTTATCCCGACGCACGGACAGTACACCAAAAGCCCCGGAAGTAATCAGTCGAGTGGCAGAACTTCATCTGACGGGAAATCAAGAAGCTGCTCGAAGCTGGTTTCATCCGAGAGGTTCATCATCTAAAATGGTTGGCAAACCCAGTTGTTGTACCCAAGGCTGGCGAGAAGTTTCGGATGTGTATCGACTACACCACCTTGAATAAGGCATGTCCAAAGGATCCATTTCCACTACCTAGAATAGATCAGATAGTGGCCTCCACCTCCGGTTGTGAGCTACTGTGTTTCCTCGATGCATATTCTAGATACCATCAAATCCAAATGTCTAGGGAAGATGAAGAGCATACTGCCTTCATAATAGTAGATGGATTGTATTGTCACACTACAATGCCATTCGGTCTCAAAAATGTTGCTTTAACTTTTGTGCGAGCCATGCACAAAACCTTTAGAGAGCTCATCAGGGACTTGGTGGAGGTGTATGTACATGACATCATGGTGAAAGTCAAGAACAAGTAGTCACTCCTTGACAACCTACAAGCCGTCTTCGACAAGCTGCGCGTGACGCGCACCAAGCTGAACACGGACAAATGTGTCTTCGGGGTTAGCTCTGGGAAGCTCTCAGACTCTTGGTGACTCACCGAGGAATTGAGGTAAATCTGGCAAAGATCAAGGCTATAGCAGATATGCGGCCCCCAGCCCGTATCAAGGATGCCCAGAAACTAACTGGATGTCTAGCTGCGCTTAGACGGTTCATCTCAAGACTGGCGGAGCAGGCACTTCCCTTCTTCAAGCTATTGAGGAAGACCAGGCCTTTCCATTGGTCCGAAGAAGCAGAAAAGGCGTTCCAAGAGCTCAAGCAGCTCCTCACCACACTACCAATCTTGGTAGCTCCGAACCCTGGTGGCCTCTACTGCTTTATATTTATGCAACTACGAAGGTTGTCAGCATTGTCATGGTCGCAGAAAGACTGGAACCATCTCCAATTCAGGAGCCCAGACCCCTCTGGGAGGGTTCGGAGCTACCTAAAGGTGAGTCTGGGTCCCAGCCCCCAACCATGGATCTTCAAGGCGAAATGCTAGAGGATCAACCTCTCTCATCAGAGGGATTTCACAAGGCCGATCAAGAAGATCCGGACCCCTCCAGGAGGGTCCGAGTTGAACAACAAGAGGGTCCAGACCCCTCCAGGAGGATTCGGGTTGATGAAGAAGAAGCTCCGGGCCCCTCCGAGAGGCTCCGGACTGTCCAGCGCCCGGTGTACTTCATCATTGAAGTACTTCATGACGCCAGGACTTGATGCATTGAGGTGCATAAGCTGCTTTACGCAGTTCTTATTGCCTTAAGGAAGCTTCGTCACTACTTCCAAGCCCACAAGATATTAGTGGTAACCTCCTGTCCACTGCGTGCCATACTACACAATCCAAAGTCTACTGGGAACATTGCCAAGGGGGCAGCGGAGCTGGCAAAATTCGATCTTGAATTCCTGCCACAACAAGCTATCAAGAGTCAATCCTTGGCTAATTTCGTGGTGGAGTGGACGCCTTCTCCATCAAATCCTGGGGGCCGCAGTAAGCAAAAGCTGGAACCCAAGGTCCCGGTCTTCACCAAGCTTCACTGGACCCTCTACTTTGACGGCTCCCTGTAGAAGGAGGGGGCCAGAGCTGGAATACTTCTCCTCGCTCCGACCAGGGAGAAGGTCAAATACATGGTGCACCTTGATTTCAAGGTGACCAACAACATGGCGGAGTATGAAGCTCTAATATACAAGCTCAAGGTGGCGCTATCATTCGACGTCAAGCAGATGCTTGTGAAGGGTGACTCGCGGCTCATCATCAATCAAGTCAAAGGTGAATGCAGCTGTAACAATCCTCAACTCGCTTCTTATCTGTGCTTACCACTGCTCCATCCCCTGTATCTAGTTAGGAGGCTCCCAGGTAGGCCCAAGCTGAAGCAAGACCCCCATCAAGCTCAAGAGCTACTACTTCCAAGAAGGGGTCTCCAAGTGGCATTATGAATTACTTGACTGCTATTTTCAACTCTTGCCTGAAGACAAAAGTTAAGCTACACAAGATGAACAAGGCAAGGAAAGCTGATATGAGATACATGAAGGACAACGTCAAGTCTATTTGTCAGAAGGTGGAGATCGAGCCTGTTGGATCTCCTATTATCTCTGATGACTCAGCTTCAGACTTCTCTAAGCATCCACCTCTCTCCCTCCGAGCTCGCCTATTTTGGCCTTCGGGGCACTTCGAGTGGATCTGCTCCTTATCCTCCTCAGCCCGAAGATGAAGACAATGAGAGGACCGATAGCGAGGAATGAGCCTGCGACGACTTCTAGATCCCTCCTCACCTTCTTTTTGGTGCCTTGATGCCAAAGGGGGAGAAATTGAGAAGGAGTCATTAGGTTGTAGCCGTAGATGAGAGCTCCATTTGTATCTTTTGATCTCTGTTATGCTTTTGGTGGTGTAAGACTATTTTTAGTGCTGTAAGACTCTTATTATGCTTCTAAGTTATGTTTAAGAAGTCTGTAATGATAATTTGATATAATCTATGCTCATGCTTTGAAATTGACATATATGCTTGCTGCTGATATGATTATGCCATTTACCTCATTCTCATCACAATTATTGCTCACACACATATAGTTTTGCACCCCACCATAAAGAGTGCACATATGTCTTATGTTCTCATTGCTTAATTTGTTCCAAGATCATATGTGCACACTTTATGAAAATCTAAATTTTAATCATATTTCTGAAATATCAATTGGTTGTCATCAATCACCAAAAGGGGGAGATTGAAAGTGCATCTAGGCATCCCTTGTGGGTTCTGGTTGATTTATGACAAACAAATGAGATCCTAACAAAATTGTTGAGATAAGCGCAGGTTTTAAAGAAATTGTGAAGAAAATGCAAAAAGAAAGGAGAATGAGGATCTATATGAAAAAGAGCTCAAGAGCTGAATATAATACTTTATTGTGTATGGAGGGTGTTGGAGAAACACCCCCCAAGAGCTTAAGCACAAAAAAATCTCTTTCACTGCACAATTCACAGGAAAAATGGACTTGTCCGATATGACCACGGACTAGTCCGATATGTCTCTGACTAGAAACAGACAAGTCTTTCTAGTGCGGACTTGTCCGCAAGTACACCAGTTTTCACAGCACCGGACTAGTCCAATAACACCACGGACTAGTCTGATATCTCTCTAACTAAGATCGGACTAGTCCCACCTACTGTGGACTAGTCCTCAGGACCTCACACTTTACACAAAAACGGACAAGTCCGGTATCACCACGGACTAGTCTCATAACCTCTCTGACTAAAATCGGAGAAGTCCTCCAAGTGCGGACTTGTCCTCAATTCACTAAGGGATTCACCATGCCGGACTAGTCCGATATGTGCCAGACTAGTCCGAATATCTCCAGTCCCCAGACCGGACTAGTCCGCATGTTTTCGGACAAGTCCGATATTCCTGAACACTTAGGGTTTTCCACACGCCGCACATCGAATTAGTCCGGAGTCCACCACAGACTAGTCTGGACTTTGTAAACCCTAACGGTAACCTTTGGAAACCCTCATATAAATAGAGGTGCACAGCCCTACTATGATCTCTCTCGACCCTCTGCACCGTCACACCTTCCAAGAGCCCAGAAAACACGTCTCTCCACACAATCCAACGCAAGAATGATCAAATCCTTGAGGATTAACAATAGATCAAAGGAGAGACATGTTCTTCACGTCTTGAGCTCTTGGGTTTGAATCTCTCACACGCTCTCGCTGTTTTATTGCATATCTTTCGAGTGTGTTTGGTGGTGTTCCGAATTGTAAATCTTGGGGAGCCCTCAACTTGTGAGAAGGCCCCTTGAACACGGTTATTAACCCCTTTGTGATTAGTGGAAGATAATCGGCCTCTGTGGCAATTCAACGAGGGTAGGATTGGTGAAGACCCGGTCCTCTGTGGACTCCTCTACATGGATGTAGATTTCCTCTGTGGAATCGAACCACGGGATAAAATCATTGTGTCTTTACTTTTGTTCTTACTAAAACTTTTAAACTAAAGTTAGCTTGTGTCATATCTAGTTTCATTGAAGCAATACACTCGAGTTACAACTCAACTTCCGCTGCATAGAGTACTTGGATCGAAATCATCGATCAAACTTGATCGATCTAGTCCGCACACACCGGACTAGTTCGCACCCTACCGGACTAGTCTGGTTTCTCTGTGTTTGATCAGGTTGCTAAGTGTTTCAGGTTCCGACAAAAGTTCAAAAAGCCTATTCACCCCCCTCTAGGCTACATTCAGCTATCATCAACGGCATGTGCGTAACCGACAGCTCGAGGAAGGCGATCGAGTGCTGCGGAGAATACTAACTCGTGAAGGGATGAACAAACTATCCCCCAGCTGGGAAGGCCCCTTCCGAGTGATCAAAGTTTCCCGTCCCGGATGCGTTCTCTTGGCTACAGAGGATGGGACCCCGCTTCTCAATCCTTGGAACATCGAGCACCTCCGTAAGTTTTACGCTTAGTCACACGAAGGTGAATTTTTAGTTACACACATGTAGGTTATAGAGTTTATATATAGAGTCGGGTAGGTCCTCCGGAAGAACATCCGGACCCCTCCGGGAGGGTTCGGGCAGTTCAAGCAACATTTAACTCGGTCCCTGTACTGAAAATGTGGCTTATCTATCCTGGGTTAGAACAAGATGTATATCACACTTAGCTTGGTTCCGTACCCTAAGTGTGTTCTTGTCTCCCCTGTAATCCGGACCTATAATGGAAGACATTGTTGTGTGAAAGCAGACTCCACATGCATTAATTTTGTATAGGCTCATTTTCTTTTATTTATCCTTCTCCTTCTTGTCTATAACGTAGTTGTGCAATTCTTTTTGACCTTTAGTCCAAATTACTCATATGTTGTACAAGTTATATTATGGTTTTTTTGGATCTTAGCATTGCTAGACGGTCTACTCGCCTGAACACCAAGCCAACACAGGTACGGAGTGTGCTATCAACTTAGTTTGGTCCAGCACCCTAAGTACGCCACTCTACCTACATTCCTACAGGCCTCAGTAGGGCAGGTCCTAAAGGTATTCGAATCTGGAAAAATTACACCAATGTGCTTGTTATCATATCGAGTTTCTTTGGATCTAAAATTCAAATAAGAATAGTAAGTCACAAAAGAGTTATAGAAGAGAGGACGAATTTTACTGTTTTTCTTGTCTTTGATGCGCAGGAAAAATGAAAACTTATGACGATGATGGACAATGCTGGAGCTACCAAGCTCTGACATCCCCAAGGGGGGCCTGCCGTTGACGTTTCAGACGTTGAAAGTGGGTGCCGCCAGAGCTAACAAGCTCCGGCAACTCCCATGGGGGCCAGCCGTCGACGTGAAGCATAATGACAATTCAAGCGAAGAGGGTGAAGAAATCACCCCAAGGGGAGTAACCTTCGACGTATTCTACATTGATGGTGGATATCGTCGAAGCCGGGAAGCACTGTCGTTCCCACGGGGCCTGCCGTCGACGTTTCATGCATTGACAGTGGGTGTCGTAAAACCTACAAAGTTCTGACAACCCTAGGGGGCCCGCCGTGGATGTTTCATGCGTTGATAGTGGGTGCCATCGAACCTACCAAGCTCCGACAACCCCAGGGGGCCCGTTGTCGACGTTCTACACGTTGATAGTGGGTGCCATCGGACCTACCAAGCTCTGTCAACCCTAGGGGGCCTGCCGTCGATGTTTTACGTGTTGATAGTGGGCGCCGTCGGACCTATCAAGCTCCGACACCTCCCAGGAGGCCTGCTGTCGACGTCACAAAGGGTCCCTGAAGATGTCAGAAGTAAACTTCGGACCTAAATGCTAAGGGTTCCAGCTGCAAGTTCGAAGCGTTCAAGTCATCAAGACATTGTCAAACCTTTTGGTACATGTTCTCAATCAAATTATGTACATCTACCAGGGGGCCAATAAGATAAAGGGCCATGTCTTGAAGACAAGCATACAATGGAATTCATTCATTCAAAGAGTGGATTTCATTCATCAGAAGTACTGGATTACAAAATGAGGATTACAGTAAAAGGCAAAATTGAAAGGTCCTAGCTACTGGAGGCTCTAAGTCCTGTGGAAAAACGAGGCAACCTTCTAGGAAGCTTATTGGATGCTAGCCCTGGCAGCATCTTCTTTTTCGGCAATGGGTCCTTCAAAAATCGGATCTACAGAAAGTTGGGGGTCTCGGCTCTTGTAACAAGCTAGAACATATTCTGCGACGTTCTTGGCAAGATACTTTCCCTCCGTCTCTAGTTGGTCGACGATGATGTCACCCATCGCGTCGAGTTTGCTGCCAGTAGAGCTAAGCGCCACCAACGCTTGGTCCAGCTCCGGTGTTGTGTTCTCTAAACGTACCCGACTGAAGCCAAGTGGCACCAAGGCTCTATCGGCATGACCCAAGAAATCCCACACCTAATGGGACTCAGTTGCCCTCAAGCTCTGCAGCTCTTCCAATGACCTTCTGGCCACTGCAAGCTTCAAACTCTCCCAGGAGATGCGCTCGACCTCTTTGGCATGTTGCTGAATGCTTTCAACCACTTGCTTTTCATGGTTAGCGTGCTCCGTCTCCCAGAGGTGGATGCGGTTCTGCCATTCGGCCAGGTCCTTCTCCCGGCCTCTCAGTTTCCCCTCACTGGTGGCAACATCAGCATCTCTTTTAGAAAGCTCCTGCCCCAACTTCCATTGCTTCTCTTCCTCCTGCTTGCACAGTTGTTAAAACTGTTTGGTGCGGTCCGCCAAGTTCTGCTCTCCCAAAGTGAGCTTTTGGGCGAGCCCCCCCTCTCTCTTCAAAATATCCTCCTGCATATTCAGGAGCTTCTCTTCCCATTCATCGAGGTCCGCTCGGTGCTTCAGGAGAATCTCATTTAGCATGTTGGGGTTGTCCTGACGATCGTCAACAGCCTCACTTCTTTTCCTGGCGTGCTCGAGAATCTCTCGAGACTTAGCGTCGAGGGCCCTGATGGAGGCCTCCCTTTCCTCCAGCAATTGGCCACAGTATTCTATCGGGGCCTCCTCCTTCTCGACCCATTACTGTTGGTCGGTAAGCCTTGTCTGTAAAAGCCCGCTTTTTAGGAGAACAAAAACGCAAAAATGCCAACTTAAAATTTTTTGAAAATGGACTTGGAAATTCCAAACTCACATGAACCATATGAGTTAACCAATGTTCACTAAAAATAGGAACCTGTTAAAATTTCACATATAGAACATGTTTGCTAAGGTATTGGAACTTAAGGTGTAAAATCTTTAATTTCCAAGTATTCACATTTTCAATGAAAAGTTAAAGGAGAAAAGAAAACAAAATAGAGAGAAAGAAAAAGGAATTATTCCAACCCTAAAATGGGACATTCACAAAAATTCAAATCTAAGGCTGTAAGTTTTTCCATGACCTTCTAATATTCAAAATAGACTCTCAGTAAAGTTTCAAAATTTTTGAAGCATGTTTTCCATTTATTGGACACGTACTGAGAGTTTATTCAGAGTCGACTTCATGTTTAAACTTTGTACTTAACTTTGTCCAAATCCATTCCAAATTTTTCCTGAGGTCCCTTATGGTTCAAAAAGGGTAACTTCAAAGTTTCAGGATTTTTGAACCTAATCTACCATTTATTCCATTGAATCAAGTATCACCACTTGAATTCAAATTCAAAATTTGAATTTGTTTGAAACTTTACCAAATACTGAAATTGATTTGCCCAATAAATTCCTCATATTTTGTTTAGTGTCCATGCCCACTTTTAACACTTTTAGAGCATGATAGATATTTAATTGCAGTCAGAATGAAGATAAGGAGGGAGGTGGGTCCCACAGGTGGTGCCCACATGTCTGGTCGGCACCTCCTTTCTCTTCCCTCCCCCGCCTCCACGCAGACGGGCTGCATGTGCCACCGCGACGTCTCATCGGTCTTTATCTACCCCGCCCGACTCCTCCCGTCCGCCCGCTACTCCCTCCGGCGCTCCTCTCCTGCGCCGGCAGCCGTGCCCCCTTGCCCCCCTGCTCGCGCGCGCCCCTAGTCTTCGCATTGCCGCGTCTTCTCCCGACCTGGTCGCCGTCTGAGCTGCTCCGTCGCCGCATCCCCAGCCTCTGCACACCGCCGGCCGCGCGCGTCGCCCCAGCTCCTCCGTGCCGCGCCAATGCCCTACCTCCCGGCCGCCACGGCGTTGCCCCACGCCGGTCGCCGTCTTGCCCGCGGCCCTGCGTCCTGGCCCGCCGCTCGCCCTGGCCGCTCCCGACCGCCGCGCGATGCCTGTCACCACCTACTCCACGACGCCCTGGCCGAGCGCCCACCGCCCTACTCGCCACGCCTGGTTGCCTGCTGCTCGCCCCACCTTGCTGCGTCCTGGTCCGAGGTGCTCGACAGCCCTGTTCGCTCCCACTGCAGTGCGTCATGGACATGTCTCCAGCCTGTGCCACGCCACGCCCACCGCCTTGCACCCTTGCTGCTGTCCGCCGTGCATGCTGCCCTGCTGTTTTGCTCGCCACGGTGACAATCGTCCACACAGCGCCGTGTCGCCCTACTCTTCTGCTCATGCCTGCTCTCGCCATGCCCATGTTCCTTGCTGTCCAAGCATGGTCCCTACATGGCGTGGTCCGTTCTCGCTGTCGTGGTGCGCCTTCAACTCACCAACACTGCTGCAGCATGCCAACAGACCGCCTCCTTCCATCGCTGCGCTGCAGCAAGGCTGCACGCGCTTGGATTGCTTTGTCATGTACCATATCCACGTCGTCGCGATGTTCCGCGCCATGGCTGCACCCAACCAGCGAAGCGAGTGACCTGTGAGATGTATGAGATGCAAGAACACGTTGATGACACAACGGCGACGACAATTGGTTCAAGGTTAGCTCTGATTTGTTCAAAGATTAGTTGGGACAGTGCTGCAGCCTAGGTGTTCGATGAAATGGTTACAAGGCGAAACTAAGTGTGTTGCTGTTCAATGCTGGTCTATGGATGCAGGTCTATTGTGGTGTGGCAAATCGACCAAGATAAGTGCCAAGATGCGCTTTGAATGGTGATGAAGCGACGGAAATCAAGTACACACCCAAGATGTTCGACGAAATGCCTACAAGGTGAGCCTTGCCCTGAAATACCTTGCTTGACGTCATCAAAGTCCGTTCGTCGTGATCGTTAATGGTACTCATGTGTCGTCAAGCCGTACTTCCATTTTCTGTGTTAATATCATTCCTATAGGAGTCCCAAAGTCGACCTCCTTTGTCGTTTGTATCACGTTATCTTGTCCGTGCGTGCTCGTGATGCTCCACCATAAGCTGCGTCGACGTCGTTGACCACATGACGTCGTCGTGACGCTCCGAGCCGTTATCGTGCCCTGGCATTGAGATGGAGGATGCTTGTGATGTGTGTGGTGCTGGAACACAAGCACGACTCGTCGGACAATACTTGTCAAGCCAAATTAGGTTTTAGTCGATGAGAGAGTGATCAAGTCCTAGGCGTAATCTAGATGCTCGATGAAATGCCTTCTAGGTCAAACCAGGTGGGTCGGTGATCACCAATGACCTCGGGTAGAGGTATGCAAGAACGTTGCGACCAACAAGGAGAACTAGACCAAGGGGAACCTTGGATAAGAGTTCCTTGGATGTGTCGAGGATGTTCCCTAACTGATCACAGGATTGGTTAACTTGGTGTACCACTTCATCGACGATAGGTTTGTCGAGTCGCTTATCAACAACCGAGTTGACATCACTAGCCTTAAGACTCACAAGGTGGTGTTCGGGATTCCGCTCACCCCATTGACGAGTCCGGGTTGATGTGGACATCGCTAAGACGATCTTCTCGAGATGGCAAAGCATGCCTTGACGGCATGGTCTCGCATCATGTTTAAGTCCTGAGAGCTTACCGAGCTCACCTGGACAAGCTTGCGGGAGATACTACATTAGTGTCGTTGTGTAAGCACTTGAATGATGCTCGAGAAGCTTGCCGTAGAAACTACTTTACCTAAAGGTGATTTGAACTTTGTCTTGGTACTCATGCTAGGTTAACAGTGCTTGTAATGACTTCTTATGTCCAAACCATGTTGATCTCACTTCACTCCCAAAGTGTCGCTAGGGTTTCACTTTGATTCATCCTAAGTTAAGACCCTACGACAGCACTGCTCACTTAACTAGGTTTACTCCTTTATGAGTTAAGTCAAGTTCATTGGTCGACTGCTAAATCGTGACCTTCGTCTTGTACACTCCACTCATACTAAAGCTTTCGACGTCCCACCTTAATTTTTGGGTCGTCCTTACACTTCTCCGCCCAACATTTCTTCACCATTCAGATTTGTCAATCTCGCGTGGCATAGCTTGAAGTGTGGTGTGCTAAGTTGCAATGTAGCTTTATGTTGCACCTTTCAGTTCATACCGACACTTCTATGTCCACCTTGAATCATCCTCTGGTTACCCCCACAACAGAGGCATATCTGTCCTTCCTAGTCAAACTCCTCATTCTTAAAGTTTACACAACCCCATGGAGTCTATTATTAAACTACTTAATTACTTAATTACTTATATGCATATCATGTCGATAGGAACGTGATGATAGGTGATCGACGAGAAGTTTCGCTTGGAGGAGAAGGCCAGGGTGTCCACATGAAGTCCTTGGCGGAGTCTGCACAGAAGGACCACTAACAACTAACATTTATTCGAGTCGCAAACTAAGGCAAGCCCCAGTTTGCATTTAAGTCGTTTATAAAATTTTTCTTTATCACTATGATGAGTAGTATATGAATTGTGCATTACGTTTAGGATGATTGATACTCCACTTGCATGACCAAAAATCCCAGGGATTGGTTGGAACGGGTTACAGTTTGACTTGTAGTAACGGCTTTGCTAATGTATAGGGAATCCGGTAGAAGTCGAGTAGTTGGAATCTACTCGTGAGAAATGTAGGACATATCTCACAGGATTGGTTAATGGCTTAATATCATAAAACTGAGACCGGGCAGGGGATGGATAGGAAGCGACAAGAATTGAGTCTCGGTTGCATAGCCCTGCCTGTGTCGATTAAGGCCCGTCTGTATGCGGCCCCTTCGAACAAGTTTGAATTGTACCCGCGACATAATGGACATATGGAATCCAGTAAACTGATGTAACTCGATAACTGGGGTGTCGAGGCCCATTAACTCACCATCGATAGGGGTGGCTTGAGGACAGTAAGGTGTAAATCGGTTGGCGGACACGTGAGGTGTTCCGTGCGGAGACCTTCTGTTTGCGGAGGTGAGATGGGCTCGGCGTTTGGGTTTCTTGTGAAAGGTGGCCATATACGCCTAGCAATGAAGTGTTATATAGGTACAGGTGTACTCGCTGACACTTCCAAACGACGTATGTGTCGTGTTGTCCGGGTGTGTCCTGATTGCAATCACCGTCCCTCGCGGTAATAGAGTACCACTTGTTCACAGCGTCGTGACGTAGTAAATACTAAAGAAGCCAGAAAAATATATTGTATTGAATTATATTTGCTTTGCAACCTTGTATGGCTTAGAGATAGTACAATTAAAGGTTTACAGTTTCCCAATACTTTACCTGTAATAGCATTATGTGCTTTGGGCATGTCATATCATCGGCAAAGCGTTTCTTGTTTGATTGTGGAGTCTATGATGTGCCGTGCCTGAAGAATGTCATTTGCTACTTAAAATATGAATATAAGGATCCACTTGTAGGCGAGTCTATTTATGCTATTCCTTACCTATGCTTAGAACTTACCCCTGCATATGTCTAGTGAGACGGGTTAGTCTTGCTGAGCCTTATGCTCACGTTTGCGCTTTAACGATTTTTGCAGGTATTAGTTTTATTTCTGCTGTTCAGGTTGTACATGAGACTCGAGGTGTCGAGACAAATCTCATGTGAACCACGCCGCTGTTGAATGTTCTTCATGTTGCTAGTGAGAAGCATCCTAGGGCCTGCACGTCTTCTCTCCTGCTTAATTAAGTGAGCTTATGAGTATGTATTTTCCGCTGCGTGTGTACTTCTGTGGTACACTCTTTTGTAAACTCTTCTTATTATAAAATGAAAATTTTATATCTCTTGGTATCCTTTTTGTGTGTGCTGTTAGGTGCCGCATCGCACGACACCACCCAATGAGATCCTCGGATGTGTGGACCCCGGTCCCCACATTGTCTATGCTAGCTTGGTCTTGAATTGAAGTCTGTTGCGCCAACGCCTCAATGTGTGGCGCCCTTCTTCTAGAGCCTTGCTGTCGTAGTCGAAGGCGAGCTGGACTTGACGGAGACTCGAGCAGGCGTTGTCAATAGACAACGCCATGGGAGTAGGATCCGGACCTGTCGGGGTCATCTTCGCTGGTTCCAAGGGGTCTTCCTATACAAAAATTGGGTCCCACACCACAAGTGTGGTGCCCTGCGGTCCTACGACACTAGGGCCACCCCTGTAAGCTCTTTTGCTTCTGCTGCCGCCGACGAGGGTCCCACCATGGGTACATAAACCTCCGGGGCTGACGCCAAGGTCCCCCCTCCAGATCTTTGACCAACGGCGCTGCAGGTGCAGGGCTCGTCGCTGACTCCTCTTGGTGTTCCGGCTCGAACATGTGGGCCCCTGGAGTAATCGCCTCCTGGGGGGTGGGGGGACGTTGGAGCTTTGTCCGGAGCCCCCACCACCGCCGGCTCATGCGCCGACACTTCTACTGCATCTGGCTCGGGTGTTGGGTCTTCAATGACTTCTGGCACAGAGACCGGGACTTCTGGCACCTCCGGCTCGATCGGTGGTTCTTCACCAACTTTCGGCATAGGCAGCGGAGCTTCGGTTGCCTCCGACTCAAATGCTGGGGCTTCCACCATCTCCGTGTCCTGAGCCAGAGCTTCAGCCGCCAGCACTGCTGCTGCTGGCACACCTTCACAAATGTCTTCCCCGTGGTCTGGCGCTACCATGGGAGCTTCTGTTGTCGCTTCGGGATCCAGATCGACGACAGCAGGCGCCGAAGCTATCGTGACCTCAGCCACCACTTGGGGAGGCGCAGGGGTCGGAGCTGGAACTTCCACCTACATAGCCTAAGTCGCTGTGGTGAGTACCAGAGCTTCCGTTCCTTTCTTCGTTGCCCTATAAACAAAGAATCGAAAGATTCAATAAATGACAAAAATATAAATAGCAACTCAAGGTGTGGAAGTAATGTTTACCTTGGGAGGCTACCGCTCCAGCTGGCGCAGAACTTCTTCATCGGGCGATCGGAGGCAAAGCCCACTATGATTGGTGTAGCCGAAGCTCCAGACTACTGCCCGGGACATGTCGCCGTCTTCGGCGTCGCCTCAGCCGGGACCTCCCTCGGCTAGGAAGGACCTCCGGATTTGGAGCCCACGCCCGGCGCTGGGACCAGAGTTGATCTGCCAGAGCTAGCGCCCCTTGAGGATGCCTGCACCGGAGGAGGCGTGGCCGCCGAAGATCCGCCTCACCAGGGAGAATGGGAAGTTGTAGTTGGAGCTGACTTGACGTGGCTCCCGTCAGCGTGCCTCAACTTCCTCTTCCGTCTGGAGATTCGGCCGACTCCTTATCTTTGGCCTTGACCTTGCCGACGTCATCGACTTTCTGGCACACGGCAGGGGTAGCCACCCTCTCTGAAGCTCTGGGGATTGCAACCCCAGAGATATGACGTCTCTCCACCATGCCTAGGTCATCCAATGCTGGTATTCTCCTCCGGATCTCCCTGCTAATCTCCGAAACCATGTTCAGAGGCAGGAAGAAGCTGGTGGAGCTAGGGCATCGCGGGAGATACCTCCATTCTGAAACTTCTTGAGATGGATCTTCAAAGCTTCATAATCCAAGTTGGTGTTCAAACTGACTTCAATTCGGTTATGATCCATCTCACCGTTGAACGCCCATGCGGGCCACTCCCTAGTCTTCAGCGGAGCCCATCTGTTCACCGAGAAATCGCCGAAGACCATTTGTGGGGTCACTCCTCCCTCTATGCATTCTTTGATTCTTTCCAAGATGGGCTTGTACGCATTCGACAGCTCGGGAACTATGTTCCAGGTGTCGGTGTCGACATTGGGAAGGCCCTTGGGCAGTTCCAGCCTCCCGTGCTCCTCCACAGTGATGATCACCCAATACTTCTTCCAATCGTCCCACTTGTCGAAGGGGAAGGTCTTCAAGTACATGAAGGGGCAATTCTTCCGCTTCACGAAGTAGTAGAAGCCGATGAGCTCCGTCCCCTTGCCGGTGGTGTGGACCATGAATAAGGTCCAAAACAGCTTGATGCAAGGAGACACGACCACCCACATCTCAAAGAAGTGGATGAAAGTCGCCACTGGCAAGAGGGAGTGGGGGCCGAGATGATAAAGCTGGAGACCTTAGAAATTCAGCAGCATCAAGAGGAAGCTTGAGAAAGGCCGGATCAGACCCACCATGGCGTACGTAGAGAAGTACACCATCTCCCCCGTGCGCTCCTTCTTAAAGGAGAGCTTGCCGAAGCGGATGTCCTTGTTGCAGGAGTCGTTGGACCACCCCATTTAGGTCTGGACACTCGCCATCTCTTCGTTGGTCTTGACCTTGCTGCGGGGAAGACCCAACTCCATCGCGGCAAAGTGGAGCGAAAGTTGGAAGGCTATGCAATGGTTGGGAGGCTCTGAGTGCAAGCTTGATAGAAAGCGTAAAGAGTCCTCAAACTGTGTTGGCTTTCCTTCTTAAGTAAGCTTCTGCAACGCTTGGATGGAAATCACAATTTTATCGAGATCACATTTTAAAAAATCTACCCTGTCAATGATGAATGTGCCCAGGTCCACTCCGGCGGAAAAGCCAAAGTTATTACCCCAGGTCAACCGTTGTCATGATATGTTGGAAGCCCGAGGGCGGTCGCCTGACAAGGCGCGCAGAACCGATACAAATTTCACATTGGGAACCGGCGACCTTCAATTGCGTGAGATCCGCACGCGAGGATCTCACCTGGTGCATTTAAAAGAAGCCACGCGATGGTGGTTTAACAGAGAACCATTGCCCCAACGGCATATCAGAAATCCTTTGAAGCCACAATGCGGGAATCGAAGATGGCCCCACCTCTTGTAGAATAACATAACCCAAAGGGTTTCTCCCAGAGGTGGGCCCGGGGGCCACTATCGGTACCCTGCATACCAGGTACCCATGATACCGCAAGAAGCACTGAAGAGTTCCACCTTTCTGAGTTGTAGACCTCCGAAGGCTACACATGCTATACAGCAATGGACCTGCCTCCCTTGTTTGGGAAGCTCTGACACTGCCACGTGTAAAGCGAGGCCGGAGCTAACTCCCCCTGTAGGGAAGCTCCGGTCTTACCACATGTCCAATGACCCCGGACCTAACCCACAGTAGAGGGAAGCTCCAGTGCTGCCACGTGTATAGTGGCTCGGACCAGCCTCCCCACGACGGGAAGCTTCAGAGCCGCTACGTGTCAAGCCTCAAAATCTAAAACAGCAACGAAGAGACCGACGAATCTCCAATGGTGCAGGCATTTAAGGGGAAGTTAAACCTACAGTTACAAGACCTGATTGCGTGTCATAATGCCATATTAATGACACACGATCGAAGGACTCTTAACAAAGGTAACGCCGCCATTAAGGCGCATTATCACGCTGTTAATTGTGCTTAAAATTCAGAGATCGTTTATTAGAGCAATTAACTACCGTCAGGGCCACATGTTGGGCCAGACTGATGTAACGGCCAGCCCTTAGACTATAAAAGGGTTGCACTGCATGATACATGACAACTAAGCTCACACGCTGACAAGTGCCATACAATCATACTTGCAACAACACAACCCGTGGAGTAGGGTGTTACGCTCAGGTGGACCAAACCACATAAAATCTCTCGTGTCACTGTCTTGTCCAAATCTCACGTGCCCCAACCAATCAAGAACCTCCGCGAGCTACGATCTAGTAGTACCGGGGGAAGTGTCGACACACTTCGACAACACCCAATGCATGAGAGGTACAAGTTATTCCTATATGGCAAGAAGGTATGATACACCTTAGCCAAAGTCTGATGAAACACACTCAACGAATGTTGAGTGCAAGTCATTCCTTTGTAGCCAAGCTTTATCATTACCTTAGCCAAGGAATAACAAGGTACATCCAACCTTTGGAAACCTTGAGGTGTGGATGAACGACATCGACAACACTCTCCTTGACCATACACATGGAACCCATGGAAGGCAACCCTATATCAACATCAACCCCCCCCCCCCCCCCCAATGTCGAAGCCATGCTGCAACAAGGGTAGGCCAACCTCATGGCCTACATCCATCGTTAGGTATTCAGCCCCTATCGCGGACTTTAAACAAGAACAAGCTTGGGGGAGGACCCCCACTTGAGCTAACTTGTATCACATCCCATTTACATTCCATTATTTCATTTATTTCTTTCCACCATATTTGCATCTACAAAAAGTGATTAATAATAATGTAGTATAGTGTAGGTTAATAAAATAAAAGATGTGCGGTAAGAATGATTTAGAATTCACATAGATGAAATGATGAATAGTTGCTCTATTTTAATTTTCCTAAGTGCCTAGTTTACAATTTACTACTCTCCAACATATTGCTCTCATTGGCTAAAATTGCTTTTGCCTTGATTTGGAAATTGTGGGTAGAAAAAGATTAATCCAATTCTATGTTGTTGTGAGATATGATATAGTGATAGGGCTTCTATTCCTAGTTTGAAAGTGAAACTTAGATTTCTGGAGAAATTCTTAAAAGATTTAAGGTATCATCATTTGATTGGAAATACCCACCAAAGCCATATGATGCATTACATTGATAGACCTTATGCATATGCTATTTGTCTTCACATTGAGCTTTGTCAAACTAGTATAGACCTATGTGAGATTTCATTCATTACCTTTTGAATTTAAGACTTCACTTGCACATGATGTACTTCTACACTAGCAGTAAGCAAATTCCCATCATACCACCATTCCACAATAAAAAGAGAAACTCCATACCATTAAATCTTAGTACTCTCTCCAAATTTATTGCATAATAGGGAGTAGAAGACATGGCTACAATAAAAAAAAGGAAAATGCATGCTTACATCGAAAGCATGAGAAAAAAAGAAAAAAAAGAAGAGAGAAAAATAAAAGTGTTCATGTTTCATCCCTACAAAATAAGAGAGTCCACTAAAAAAGGAGTCATCTCAAATATCCACATCCACCTCCATTTCATCACACATGCACAAGTCTTGAATCAAATAGTTTTGAAATGATTTCTCCTAAGGCTTGCTTTTTTGACTTTGCAATATTATGTGTTGCAAATATGCCTACTATATTCCCTACCAAGCTCCACATACAAGCCTTATTTAGTGGTAGGATGAGTGTAGGCAAAATGCCTTGGTGAGGAAATATTTCCACCACACACAAAGGATAGACCGAGAGAATCGAATTGAGGTACTTATACTCTAAATTGAACTCTTCAAAATTTAAGTGGAACTTGATTTCTAGGGTATGTGTGCTCCATTTGTTGTTCTATCTTTGAACCACCCATGAATAGAAGATGGCATATGCCCCATAATGACTTAGGTTGGGTGAAGTACCATGCCAATTTTTGCAATACTAGGTAGAGTATTTTGTTGTGCACATGGTACTTTTGAAAATAGAACATTGTAGCAACTCCTGATCATCAAACTAAAGTCTTGACTTTGCTCGGGACGAGCAAATGATAAGCTTGGGGGAGTTTATTGACGTCTGTTATATACCAATTTCATCTGAAAATATAACTCAATTATGTGAAGGAAATATCATTTCTTACACACATCACCTTTCTATTTAACCTATTTCCACATGTACTTGGAGAAACTGGTGCATGCAGGTATTTTATAAATAATTGAAGTGAAACAAGGAGGGATCCTATAAATTATCATACCACTCAATCATGTGTCGCCACGTGGCACCTCATGGATCAAATGGCCCACAAACAGAAGTATCCGAGGCCATCCAACAGTGTAGCACCCATATCATGCAATGGGACCCACCTGTCAGTCACCTAGAGGAAGAACTGGCCGTTTGGAGCCAGGACCATGTCGGTCAACCCCCTAGTTGACTGACTAGGTCCTGGCGCCAAACGCGGTCAAATGCCACGTGTTGGCTCCTCCTGTATTGAAGAAGTCAGTGCTAACTTATTTGCGCGCTTTTGGTGGCGGGAACCAACCCTTCTCCAAGCTATAAATAGGATCCCTCACCCCTCACTTCAACACAGACCACTTGAGCATCACTCTATTGTATACACTAGTTCTCCTAGTTCCTTAGTGGAGGTTAGGCTGTAGAGAGGAGCCTCTAGTCCCATGTCCAAATTGGGAAAGGTATGGATCATGTATATTCTCTTGTATTTTGTGACTTTGTGCTTTATAATAATATCATTATTCGTCTTTATATACTTATATACTTGGGCGAAGCGTTCCTTGTTTGGTTGTGGAGTCCATGTATGTGCTAGGTTTTGATGTTGTTATGATCTATACATAATTCCATTATCATGTTATCATAAACATCATACACCACCACTATAGTCTAATTAGGTAATAATATGATAATGTTAATATAAATATATTGGTGCTTGGTCCCAATATTAGTTCAATGATGATTTAGTTCATTGCCTTAGGATGGCTTGTGCCACGACTCCTAAGGTATTTACTTAATATGCTAGCATGGTGCTAGGATAGTTTGGTAGCGTTGGATGTCTCGTAGACTCAGGGTGGGCAATCGGTTAAACCGAAACCGTTCGGTTCGGTTTTTGGTTTTTTTGAAAGTTCGGTTTCTAAAAACTGAAAAACGAAATCAAACAGAGAAATACAAAAACCGGCCATCCGGTTAACCGAAAAGTTCGGTTTCGGTTTTCGGTTAACCTGGAAAACCGAATTTTAATGTGCTGTATAAAATCAGCAGATTAATATGCAGCAAACTTACAGTTTAAATTGTCATATTACAGAATAGACATTTCAGCATAAACAGGATATCCAAACACGATTAATACAAACATCAGCAAGTTCGTAGTCCTATCAGCACAAAACATCATCACTGCTTCACAGAATCACAGTCACACAACTAAATAGCTAGACAAAATCACAACACCACAAGTCAACTTCAAAATTCAGCAACATCCCTTCAAAACAGCAATACGCCAATCCAGCATGGAGGTCACCTTCCTGCAAACAAAGAGAAAACTGAAGCAGCTTAGCAGGAGCAGAGGCAAAGTCCTTCAAAACTCATCAGGATTACTTGTTATCATCATCACAGCCAATGTTTCAAAGAAAAATCAGCAGAACTGCATAAGTGAAGGACATGTATAGATGCTTACCTAACAAATGTACCATAACTTGAAAACAAAACAGAATTATGTGCTTTCTTAGGGCATGTATAACCTAAAAACAGAACATTATAACCTCAACACAGAACCTGAAAATCTGAAATCAACAGAAATAAAGGACAGACTTGATAACAGAATTATAACTCACCATTAAGGAACAGAATTAGGTGTTTTCTCACCAGACTTTCCAGCCTTATGTTGTTCAATTGACTCTGTAATGAAAAAATAAGTAAAAATGTTAATTATTTACAAGAGAACATGTAAACATGTTAATTACAGCCTTACCTTCTTCTAGTTTTGCTAGCTCTTCCATATCTTCTTCAATATTTATATGAGTTGATCGTCGGAGCCAATCTTGTGTACAAATAAGAGCTTGCACCATAAATGGAGTTAGAGAGGTTCTAAAATCATCTAGAATCCGTCCACCAGTGCTAAAAACTGATTCAGATGCAACCGTTGAAATAGGAATGCCAACACATCACGAGCCATTCTTGCTAGTATAGGAAATCTAGACTGATTCACTTTCCACCATCTAAGAATATCAAACTTATTGTTATCTTGCTCATTATCCTCACTAAGATACTTCTCAATTTCAGATTTGCTTGTAGTCATGAAAGAAGTGTCAATCCTCATTTTCTTAGCAACAAGAGACCTCATTAACTCTCGTCCCTTTTTGTGAGGCTGTTCCTCACTGCTAACTTCAACCGATGAATCATTTGGAGCATACATGTTTCTGTAATCCTCATACAATTCATGAAAACATGTATTAATTGCATCCAAAACTATTTGCCCATTTTCCTCATCAAACATTTCTCCAATTACAATCTTAGTGTAACTAGATAGTTTGTATCTTGGATCTAGAACCGTAGCAATAAAGATGAGCAACTTCATGTTCTCCTTCTCTCTCACTCTACCCTTCCCTCTCTCGTCGACCTCATTCTCCTTCTCCTTCTCATACCAATTGCCCCAATACTTGTCATATTTATCCTTCATTCTCTTTGCCATGGCTTGACGCAAAGGATCATCACTATCGGCCCAATTGCGAAGCAATACCTTAATTTCACCAATCTCATGAAAGAATTCATTAGCCGTTACATTTTGGGTAGCGGAAACACGAAGAGTGATTTCATAAAAATGGCAAAGAAAATCAGCCATCTTTCTAGCATTAGCCCAATCAAACTCATCTGGAATTCCAGGACCTTTTTAACCACATAACTCCATTGTGTAAGTCGGATCTTCATCCTCATACCTCACAAATAGTTTTCGTATATGATTGCAGCATTTAACATAAGATAAGTTGAGTTCCGTCTAGTGCATATATCAACTTTCAAGAATGCATTACTATCTAAATTCTCCTCCTCTGCAAGTTTCTTAAATTTGATCAACCTTGAGGTTCCATTCTTAATAAATCTAACGGCAGCCCTAACACGCTTCACTGAATTGTCCAACTCTTTTAAGCCATCAGAGACAATCAAATTGATTATATGGGCAGCACACCTCATGTGAAGATATTTGCCTAAAGAAATATTAGTTTTTTGATTATTCATTTGTCTCCTTACAAAATCGACACCGGAATCATTGGAGCTAGCGTTATCCACTGTAATTGTCATAACTTTATTAATCCCCCACTCAGCCAAACATCTCATAATAGTTTTCCCAATATCATCCCCCTTATGACCCTTCACCAAGAAAAAACTAATAATTTTCTTATGCAATCTCCATTCACAATCAATAAAATGGGCTGTCACAGCCATATAACTATCTTGTTGTTGAGATGTCCAACCATCAGTTGTTAGACATACTCTTTCACAGTGTTGCTTGAAAAAATTTATAAGCTTTGCTTTCTCTTCAAAGTATATAGAAACGGTGTCTCTAGTCACTGTTCTTCTAGAGGGCATATTCCAACGTGGACAAGCAACAGACATGAACTTTCTAAAACCAGCCTTTTCAGAACAAGCAAATGGTTGCTCATCTTCAATAACCATTTTAACAAATGCTTTTCTAATTGCCCCAGGATCAAACTTATAGATTCCAACACTATCCCCTTGACTTAATTGCGAACAACTTTGATTCTTATCTAAATTCCTATGAGGATTGCACTTGCAAGAATTAAAATGAGTGCGTAGAGCAGAAGTACCATTGATATTTGGGTCACACTTGATCTCGCGGTTGCAATACTTGAACTTCCATTTCTTCAAATGACCATCGATACTTATCTTGTTGAAGTGTTTCCACATTTCATATCTAGGTGCAATCTCTTTTCTTTTCTTGACATCTTCTTCTTTCTTCTCTGTTGCCTCTGTTGCCTTCTCCTGGACCTGGACCACTTGTTCTGGTTGATTGGCATCATTACGTATCTACAAGCATACAACATAGCATCATTGAAAAGAAATAAAGCAACCAAACAAAACAATAGGCATCTAGAATCTGCATACGTTGTTAGATGCTTGCTCCTCCAATGTTGTCATCTTGCAACTGGAATTAGGGATTGGGCACGAGGCAGCACTACAGCAGCTCGGACTCGGAGGCAAGACTAGTCACCTGTAGCAAGAGAAACAATGTCAAGAAATTAACAGATGGGTAAGCACTACACCATATTGGGGGCAAAGCAACGCTAGACGCACAAAAATCGCAGAAAACATATGCAGTACCTTGTTCAACCGAAGGAGGGAGGCGACGTCCGTCGCGTCAGCCGTCGAGGAGTCGCTGACGACGTGAGGAGAGGGTGAGGCCGTGCCTTGAGGTAGTGTGGGACGGGCGGGGGCGCGGGGTGGCGTTGCCCCGTGTGGGTGGGGACGGGCAGACCGCGGACAGCGGTCGCGTGGGGGCACCGTGTCGCGCCCGCGCGCTGCTTGGCGACGGAGGCGGCGGCGCGGCGCGCGCGCTGCGTGGAGACGAAGGCGGTGGCGCGGCGTGGAGATGGAGGGCCGGAGGCGACGCGAGGCGGAGTGACCCCGTGGTCACTGGTCCTGGGGCTAGGAGGCGGCCAATCGGGGTCGGGGGAATTAGGAGAGGAGCCGATGGAGACTGGAGTCCTAGGGTTTTTGCTGGGTTAATGGGCTTTTGGGCTGGACCGGTTTAATTTCAGTTTCACTCGGTTAACCGAAGTTAAAAACCGAAAACCGAAAAAAGTTCGGTTACTGCAGTCTGGGAACCGAAATAGCGACCGATTTTTTCGGTTTCGGTTACTTCGGTTTCGGTTCCGATTTTTTAGGTATCAGTTTTCGGTTTCGGTTTATTTTGCCCAGGCTGATCGTAGCCCCATAAATTGAAGAGGTAGGCAGTAGGTGGTGACAGCCTTATCTGTCCTTTATAATCCTCCACGTTCGGCTATGCCACAGACTCTTGGCGGGAGCCGCCTAGTATTGCTAGGGGTAAATCTGTGCCCGATATAATGGACCACTAAGCCTTAGTATTCACCATTAGCATAATCATGTATACTTTATTAGGCTATGTATATGAGTAATTAGAGCATAGTAGGAGTATCCCTGTCGCATAGTCTAACCCTCACTAGGACAACCTTATCCTTAGAGTAGATTGCTTAGGTGTGTGTCACACTACCCATATTATCAACTTACCCCTATCTTGATAACTTATTAGTATCACATAGGTTGATCATAAGAGTAGTGTTTACTTTACTCTGTTGCCTTCCTTTGGGGTAAATATGATACCCTTGGGAATACTCTTGGGTGAAATGCTACACGACATTTTCCGTGCGCTTGCGGACCTCATCTCTTTCGAGAGATGATCTATGATGTAAGAAATGTTAACAGTTGTGTATATGTATATTAGAAGCATTGTAGGAGCAACTCCCCAAATCTTAGTCTATCTTCCATTAGGACCCATTTACCCCTTAGAATAGATTGCTTGGGTGTGTGTCACACTACCCATATATTATCAACCTACCCCTGTCTTGATAATTGATTAGTATCTCATAGCTTGATCATAATAATAGTGTTTACTTTACTCCATAGCCTTCCTTTGGGATAAATACGATACCCTTGGGAATACTCTTGGGTGAAATGCTACACGACAGTTTCCGTGCGCTTGAGGACCTCATATCTTTCGAGAGATGATCTGTGACGTTAGTAGCCGTCAAAAACCCTGTCTGCAGCCTTCTGATAGCACCAACACTCCCATCAGAGCTGTCAAGATCAGTTTCAGCTCTGCTCAGACCACCCACAAGGCGGGGGGGGGGGGGGGGGGCAAGGGTGAAAGTAGGGACACCCGCTCATCGCCCCACTGGTAGCTGACGATGACAGGTTGCCTGGCAACTGTCATAGTTACCCTTAGAGCTTTGAGCACCCCTATAAGTTAACCTTAGCTTAGTAGTAGGACAATGTAAAGTTTTCATAGAATCTGGGAATAACACTTAGGACATCCAAGCTCTAGGCGGGTCTGGTCCAGAGTGCGTAGTCAGCTTAGCCTAGTCCCAAACCCTAAGCCTGTGCACCTTGCCTCCCTCGTCATCTGGAAGCGGGTTGTTGCCTTCTTTTGTAAAAGAATCTATCCTCCTATGAATGCCGATATAAAAGAATCACTGTCTTACCCCATGTTTCAATAACAATGTTCATTTAATTACGCATTAATTTTATGATGAACCATGCTAGGCTCGTTTATTGTATATTGCCTTCATATACACAGTTATACGCTCTGCATCTCACCCTTGGTGGAGTTGTGCAATCCTATTGCAGCCGGGCCTCCTTGAGGTACCTGCAGTGTGTGAGGGGTTCTCTCAGCTGCCCCCATCCTCGGAGTCCTGTGACACCAGATGGCCTCCCAGGAAAGGTCTACGCCAAGCTGGAGGTCTGGGGGCGTGAACTGCTTAGTCTGGTCTTGTACCCTAAGCACACACACCCTTCCTCCCAGCGCTACAATCGAGTACTAGGGGACGGAAAGTTCGCACCCTAGGGATGGCGGGAGCTGGACCCCGAAGCACTAACGCATTGAATTACCCAAGCCCCGTGTGTCAGATCAGGACAGTGAGACATGACAAAGTTAAGGAGGAGAAAGAGGTAAAGCCAGCAAGCAAACTAGTCCCTCCTTCATCATGTGTGCAAGACAGCCAGCTCCGGCACCTCCCTGGGGGCCCGCCGTCAACGTCCCAGCACATCGATGATAGTAACAGGCGCTGATTTGTGAGCACACTCTCCCGTTTAGCTCTTGTTACCAATACGGTTCTCCAGTGGTAACCTATATACCAGGGGCCAGCCGCCGGAGCAACCAGCCCTGGCACCTCCAAGGGGCCCCGCCGTCGACGTCCCACCGTGTCGATGACAGCAACAAGTGCAGATTCGTGGGTACACCCTCCCGCCCCGCTCTTGTTTCTAATAGGGTTCTCTTGTGCAGGGCGGGAGAGTGTACCCTATTAGAGTTGATGGGGCACTATCACCACACAAGGCTGATTTGATTCCATTATCACGGGTAATCACCGAGTTGATGGGGCAACCTCACACTTTGAGGGCTCCCCCAAGAATTACAGAAAAAAGGTGATCAAATACACTCGAAAAGATTACAAGTAATAGCACGAGTGTAAAGAGATCAAACCCCAAGAGCTCAATGACGCGTAGACAACGATCTCCCAATCCCAAATCTGAATACTCAAATGATTTTCACGTTTGAGGACTTTAGATGCGTGGGGATATGTGTTTTTGTGCTCTTGGGACATGTGGTAGTGCTAGGGTTTCAATGCATGACAGTAGGATTTGAAAGTTATTATTGTGGGGTCATGGATCTCCTACTTATAGTGTTTCAAAAAATATTATTACCGTGCCGGACTAGTCCGTATTGGGTATCGTACTTGTCCGGTGTGCTGCGTAAAGTCGGCATGAAATGTGCAGCACATTAGAAACCCAAAATTGTGTGAGATATAGCGGACTAGTCTGGTAGGTGTCCAAAATTGTCTAGTTCCTTGTGAATTGGAACATCAAAAACTTTCTCAGACGAGTTCGGTCCACAAACGGAACTATCCGGTATGATGTGTTATGAAACATCAGAGAGTCCAACGTACTAGTCCGGTTCCTGAACGGACTTGTTCGATGCATGGTGTATTTAGTTTACAGAAAGTTGAACAGACTAGTTTGGTCCACAAATGGACTAGTCAGGTGCACTATGTAGTGAGGTTCTAGAAAGTTGGTCAGACTAGTCCGGTCCTTGAATGGACTAGTCCGGTGCACTGTGAAGTGAGACAACAGAGAATTGAATGGAATAATCTGGTCCATGAATGGACTAGTCCGGTGCTCAGTGAATTTTAAGATCGATTTTAAGACCCTTACTCCTACGCAAAGACTTGAGCTCTTGGGATGTGTCTCTCACACACATCCTATATAATTAAATCTACTTTGCGCTTCATTCATCGATGAGGCCTTTCTTTTTCTTCATCATTTCATTTTTCACTTTTTAGTGCACCAAAATATCCAATATGTGTTGACATGCATTCATCTCAACAAGTCTATCAGTACCCACCATACCGGGTACACTCGTGCACAGGCTAAATCCACATAGGTGCCTTGTCCCCAACCAAGGCGGGGACCGAGGGCGCCATGTATCCAGAAGGCCTAGACCTGTCTACCTCAGATACAGGGTCCGGAGTACCCACATGAACCTCAAGGAGGAGTCCAGCTCCCACTTAGGGACGAGCTCCCAAGGGTTGCATTTTCACCACCACGGTGTTCATCAAGCCCGTAGATGGCGGTTTTGGAGGCTGTCGTCCGGTGGCCAGATCCTTCACCCGAGCGGTGTACTCTGGCCCGACACGCCCCGGTGCAGATGTAGCTAACCAGGGTGGCGCCTCTGGGCATGTCCCGGCCCAATCAACGCCCACTCCGCCGCCGATTGCAAGTTCGGAGAGCACTCTAGCAGCAGCCAGGGCCCTGCTTCACCACCCACTATTGATGAACGCTTCCCAGGGAGCAGCTCAATAGTGGGTCCAAGACATCGACCACTTAGTCGTGGCGGCCCTCAACTCTCCCAACTGAGGGAGATGTGACGATCACACACGCTGTCCATCGTCTGTCGCACCGCCGACTCTAGATCCACCAGGCTTACTAGCACTGGCAAGATCCCAACAGAGGACTTGAGGCTAGAGTGACAGTCGTCAAGCTCAGGTAGATGATCATTTCATCATCGAGCGACAGCGGGAGAGGCGACACAACCTTGATGCCATGTACAGACCTCAAGGGCCTGAGCAGGAGGCATCCTCTGTCCGAGGAGCACCTCAGGTAAACCCTCCACCGCGACTATCAAACCAGGACTATGTTGGGTCAACTACACCCCTACAATGCCTTGTACACCAGGTGCCACAGCAGTACTCCCCACAACAGCAGGCTCCACAGCAGCCACATGTGACACAGCAAACTCCCTTGGGGTATGCTGTCCCATACGCCTCTCCGGCGAAGCCCATCGGAGGGTGCATGGCCTTGGTGCCATACCTCCACCTGATGACGTGGCCACGCAAGTTCCGGCTACACATGCCAGAGAAGTTCAACGGGAGCGTCAACCCAGCTGAGTTCCTGCAGATCTACACCACGACACTCCTTGCTGCAGCAGCGAATGAGTATGTCCTGGTGAACTACTTCCCGGTCGCCCTGATCGGCTCAGCTCGGTCATGGCTGATGAACCTGCCCGAGGGGTCTATAACCTCTTGGGATGAGCTCTGCCAGTAGTTCACAGCGAAATTTGGCAGCTCCTACACGCGCCCCGACACCGATCTTGACCTCCACACCGTGCGCCAACAACCCAACGAGACGCTACGATCATTCATCCAGCGCTTCTCCGAGGTATGCAACTCCATCGCCAACATCCCGAATGCTTCTTTCATAGTAGCATTCTGGCAGGGAGTGCGTGATCGAAAAATGCTCGAGAAGCAAGCCATGCACAATGTGCAAGATGTCTCT
Source organism: Tuctoria greenei (assembly GCA_036927565.1). Classification (NCBI taxonomy): domain Eukaryota; kingdom Viridiplantae; phylum Streptophyta; class Magnoliopsida; order Poales; family Poaceae; genus Tuctoria; species Tuctoria greenei. Next base: position 161,762,109 of record JAYESD010000002.1, on the reverse strand, counting down.
GAGCTCTTCTCCATCGCTGACCGGTGTGCCCATGCGGTGGAAGGTCGTGACTGGCACACCCAGGCCGCCCCCAGAGTGGGCGGAGTCGGCAAGAACGGTGAAGGTGCCACTACCCCAGTTAGCGGCAAAAAGAAGAATAAGAACCGGCACTGTGGCCAGAGCAAGCCGCTGCATGGGTCACCCGTCGCCGCAGCAGCGGCGATCGGAGGGGGGAGATTCCCACGCTCCAACAAGCGCCCACATCAGCCACCTGTAGCTGACGACGACGTTTAGCCCTGCACGGTACACAAGACTCACGACCACACCACGAGAGAGTGCCAGGAGATTAAGAGTTGCGCCGAGCGATACCAAGAGCGGGCGCAGCAGCGTCCCAACGGTGCGCCAAAGCAGAATGTCGACCCCCAAGTCGACGACGACGAGGAGATGGAGTACAAGAAGCAAGAACAGGCCGTCAAGGTGGCTGACCAAGACGAGGACTCTAACGCCAGCGCCGACCACGAGCGTCACAAGACTCTCCACGTCATCTTCGGGGGGGGGGGGGGGGGGGGGGTCTTGGGATCCCGTGTCCGGAACATGGCCAAAACGTTGTGTCGAGCAGTGGCTTCGATAGCCCCTGCTCCCTCTCTGGCGCTGCACCACAAGTGGAAGGGGACGTTGATCAGCTTCGACTCCTCCGACTGCCCCAAGAACATTGCGGGAGCCAGGATCTTGCCTGTCCTGGTCTCCCCCACCATTTCCAACGTCAAGCTCCACTACATCTTGATAGATGGCAGGACCGACCTCAACCTTATTAGCCGTGCGGCCTTCGACCAGCTGCAGATCCCGGTGTCGAAGCTCACCCCCTCGAAGCTATTCTCAAGGGTGGGGCCAGGGAACATCATCCTGTTCGGCAACATCAACCTCTGAGTGACCTTTGGGACGCCCGACAACTATAGGACAGAGAGCATCCTATTCGATGTTACAGACGTCAGCCTCCCCTTCAACGCCATCATCGACAGGCCAGCCCTGTACCAATTCATGGTCGTAGCCCACTACGGCTACCTTGTCCTGAAGATGCCGACAGCCTCTGGTGTCCTCAGGATCCAAGGAGACCGCACTACTGTGGTGTTAGCCTTGGAGAAACTCCAAGCCCTCACAGTAGACCCAGCAACAGCCCAGGGCAGTGCTGGACCGATTTAGCCTCCGCCGAGCTCGCGCTGGCGTGGCTCACCTGCAGCACCCCGTCTGTAGCCTTCTGACAGCACCGACACTGCCATCAAAGCTGTCAAGATCAGTTCCAGCTCTGCTCAGACCCTTCGCAAGGCGGGGGGCCAAGGCAGAAAGTAGGAACGCCTGCTCAATGCCCACTGGTAGCTATCGACGACATGTTGCCCAACAACCGTCAGAGGTACCATCGGAACTTTGGGCACCCTGTATATATTAGCTTAATAGGATAGTGTGAAGGTGTTCATAGTGTGTAGGAGCACAATTTAGGACAACAAAGCTCCGGGAGGGTCAGGTCCAAAGTGCACAGTCTGATTAGCTTGGTCCCAAACCCTAAGCCTGTACACCCTACCTCCCTCAGCATCCAGAAGGAGGCAGTTGCCCTCTTTTGTAAAAGCCTATCTCCTCCTATGAATATTGTCGGTACCCTGCGTACCGGATACCCCTTGGAACTGCAAAGAGTGCAAAGGAACACCACCTATCAATGTTGAAGACCTCTGAAGGCCCCACGTGTCACTCGGAACCGGACCTGCCTCCCTTCTTTGGTTAGTCCCAGTGCCGCCACATGTATTATAAGACCGGAGCTACATTCCATACATGGGAAAGCTCCTGGTTGGATACTTGTGTAGCACCCTCGGACCTAACCCCCGATAGAGGGGAGCTCCAGTACCGACACGTGTACAATAGAATCGGACCTACTCGTCCAAGACTGTAAGCTCCAAAGCTGCCACGTGTCCAACCATCGGACCTTCAACTTCAATAGGCGAATTGGTGGACCTCCAACGGCTCAGACCTTCAAGGAACAATTAAAGCTTCAAGACCCGATTACGTGTCATTAATGCTATCCTAATGACACATGATAGAAGGACCCTTAATACCAGTAACGCCACCATCAAGGCGCGTTACCACACTGTTAAGGGTAATTAAGTACATTAATTGTGTATTAAGCATCAGTAACCGCCAGGGCCACATGTCGGGCCAGGCTAACGATGTAACGACCAGTCCTTGTACTATAAAAGGACTGGTCGAGCGATAAACAAGAAAAATATCTCCACAAACACCCACATACGCTGAGACGAGACACTCTAGTCTTTCACACACAAAGCGCTCAGACGCTCAATACAGAAACAACACACATCCGTGGAGTAGGATATTACGCTTAGGCGGCCCGAACCACGTAAATCCTCGTGTCAACTAGCCATCTTGTTCTGAATCTCTGCGCGCCCACAACCGAACTATAAACTCCGCGGGCTGCTAACGGTAGTACCGGGAGAATTGCCAAAATCACACTACAACAGTTCGCGCGCCAGGTAGGGGGTGCCCGAGATTCAAACATGGTGAACTCTGCTGCTAGATCATCCAAAGGTAACCCTGCTGCGCAACCTACTGGAGGCAATCCCTCCAACATGCAGCAACCAGCAGGTGTCGTGGCTCCAGCAGGAGTCATGCCATCGCCGCCACCATTTGCTCCGACGAATCAAGCTGGACGTCGAGATGGGGTGTCTGTGTCGGTCACTGCATCGGCGAACAACAACCCTGAACATGCGATTAATGTTGTGCGTGCTCTTCTCCGGCGTCCATCGCCTCCAGGAGCACCCCAGGGTGCGATGGAGCAGTGGAGAGCTGATGTAGAACATCTGGTTGCAGCAGCAGCCGATGGCATCAGCAATCAAGGTCCTCTCCCCTTGGGGCGGGCCCTATCGCAACATCGGACCTTGTCGGGTAGACTTGGTCCGCACGCTTCACAACACAGGAGGCGTGCTGCGTCTCAGCAGGCGACGTCACTGCATTCCGGGGTGCGACGTACCCACATGATAACGAGGCTTTCCATTCATGACCTCCGGGCTGAGCTCGATCGTCGTTACCATCAACAAGACGGTAGTGTCCACATTGAGCGTGCTCGCTAGAGGCAAGAGGCTCAGGACATCCCTGCTCTAGGAGAAGTAGGAGGAGGATGTTCTGCCCTGGCCATGCACCTACGCATGGTCAGATGGCCACATAAGTTCCGGCCTCACCTGCCAGAGAAATTTGACGGGACTGTCAATCCCGCTGAATTTCTCCAAATGTACTCCACTGCAATCCTTACAGCTGGAGGCAACGAGGCCATAATGGCCAACTATTTCCCTGTGTCTTTAAGTGGGACCGCCAGGTCTTGGTTCATGAGCCTTCCGCCTGACTCCATCAATAGTTGGGCGGGGTTGTGCCAACAGTTCACTGCCAACTTCGGGAGTTCATATACCCGACCAGGCATGAAACTGGACCTTTTTGCTGTCAAGCAAAAGGGGGGAGAGTCCCTGCAATGCTTCATCCAGAGGTTCTCCCAGGTACGAAACACCATTCCTTCTATCTCAAGCGCTTCTATTTTTGTAGCATTCAGACAGGGCGTTCGAGACAAGAAGATGTTGGAGAAGCTGTCGACCAAGGAAGTCACTAGCGTCACGGAACTCTTCAGCTTGGCAGACAAGTGTGCCAAAGCTGTAGAGGACCGTGAAATGCACTTCCAACCACCTCGGGAGGACAACAAAAAGTCCTCCAAGGGTGAAGCCGCTACCTCCGGGAGTGGCAAGAAGAAGAAAAAGTCCAACGGCAAGAAAAAGCCGTCGGCCGGCACACCTACAGCCGCTGCTGCCATAGCTCCGGGTGGTCGGGGGCCACGCCCCGAGAAACAACCTCGGCCGTCGTCTGAAGACGATGGCAGCTCCAAGATGTGGTGTCCCATACACAAGACGAACAACCACAACCTGGAAGGCTGCCGAGAGGTCCAGAACCTCGCCGAGCGCTACAATAAGCGTCGGGAAGAAGCTCCTTTCCGTCAAAGGTAAGGAAAACAAAAAGTTGACGAAGCTCCGACTGAAGAGGAGTTAGGCTTTCAGGACCCTAAATAGGTTTTGAAGGCTGTTTACACTTCCGTCGACGACGACTCCGACGTCTCCGACAACGAGTGTCGAAAGACCATGAACACCATCTTTGGTGGTTCGTGGGGCATCACCTCCCACCTTGTCCTCAAGACCATGCAGCGGGACATGGCCTCTGTAGCTCCCACTGCCAGGGCGGAGCCTCATCGGAAGTGGATGGATACAAACATTACCTTTGATGCTTCGGACCGCCCACAGAACATCATTGGAGCTGGTCAACTTCATTTGATGGTATCTCCAACCATCAACAACATCCAGCTCCACCACGTAATGGTGGATGGAGGTTCGGGGCAGAACCTCATAAGCTTTGAGGCCTTCGTCAAGCTTCAGCTCCGATCTTCGAATCTTCACCCCTCCTGACCTTTCTCCGGAGTAGGTCCGAGGGCCATAAATCCACTTGGTGCCATTACTCTCCCGATGACCTTCGGGACCCGAGAGAATTACAGGACTGAGGCGTTGGTTTTCGACGTGTCACAGATCAACTTTCCATTCAACGCCATCTTGGGCAGGCCAGCCTTGTACAAATTCATGGCTGCTTCTCATTATGGATACTTGGTGTTGAAGTTGCCAACACCATCACGTGTTCTTCAGATCCGCGGAGATCGCACCATCGGAGTTACTTCTCTGGAAGAACTCCATGCGCTTGCTACAGCGCAGGAGGAAGAATCCAGAAAGGAGCAAGCTCCGAAACCCCCAAGCATTCGTCATCGAGGCTCAACCTTTGCACCTCGTGTGCAACCAAGCGACGACACTAACATTCCCGTCAAGGTCGTCCAAATCGGTTCCGACGCTGCTCAAACCACCAGTATATCGGGAGGTCTAAACAACAAATAGGAACTCGCGCTCGTCACTTTCCTCCAGGCCAATGTTGACGTGTTTGCCTGGCAACCGTCACAAATGCCTTGGATCCCTAGGGAAGTGATTGAGCACAATCTGAAGATTTATCCCGACGCTCGGTCTGTACATCAGAAGCCTCAGAAGCAATCAGTAGAGCGACAAAACTTCATACGTCAAGAAGTGAAGAAGTTGCTCGAAGCTGGATTAATCCGAGAAGTCTTGCATGCAAAATGGCCGGCAAACCCAATCGTTGTACCCAAGGTCGGCGGGAAGCTTTGGATGTGTATCGACTACACTACACTGAATAAGGCATGTCCAAAGGATCCATATCCACTACCTAGAATAGATGAGATAGTGGATTCCACCTCCGAATGTGAATTATTGTGTTCCCTAGACACATATTCTCGGTATCATCAAATCAGAATGTCTAGGGAAGACGAAGAGCATACTTCCTTCATCACAGTAGATGTATTATACTGTTACATTGCCATGCCATTCGGTCTCAAAAATGTTGCTTCAACGTTTGTGCGAGCTTTGTACAAAACTTTTGGAGAGCTCATTAGAGATGTAGTGGAAGTGTACGTCGATGACATCGTCGTCAAGATCAAGAACAAGGAATCATTGCTTGACACCTTGCAAGCTGTCTTCAACAAGTTATGAGTCACACGCACGAAGATGAACCCAAACAAGTGTGTCTTGGTTAGCTCCGGAAAGCTTCTTGAATTCTTAGTGAACCACCGAGGAATAGAAGCGAATCCGGCAAATATTAAAGCTATTGAAGACATGCGGCCACCAGCCCGCGTCAAGGATGTCCAGAAGCTGACTGGTTGTCTAGCTGCCCTCAGCCGGTTCATCTCAAGACTGGCGGAACGGGTGTTACCCTTCGTCAAATTATTGAGGAAGTCTGGATCATTTCAGTGGTCTGAAGAAGCAGAAAAGGCTTTCCAAGAGCTAAAGCAGCTCCTCACCACTCTACCAACTTTGGTAGCTCCGAATCCTGGTGAGCCACATCTGCTTTACATTTCGGCAACTGACGAAGTTGTCAGCATGGTCTTGGTCGCGGAAAGACCAGAACCATCTCAAGTTCAGGGAGCTAGACCCCTTCGGGAGGGTCCAGAGCTACCTGAAGATGAGTGTGGGTCCCAGCCCCAAACCTGGATCCCCAAGGCGAGACTCCAGAGAATCAATCACCTTCAAATGAAGGAGTTACTATTGCTGAGCAAGAAGATCCGGACCCTTCTGGGAAGGTCCGGGTCATTCCAGAAGAAGCTTCGGGTTCCTCTAATAAGAACCTGGAGGTCCCTGAAAAAGGTCCGGACCCCTCCGGGAGGATCCAGGTTGATGAGTAGGAAGCTCCGGGCCCCTTCGGGAGGGTTCAGACAATCCATTGCCCAGTGTACTTCATCAGTGAAGTACTCCATGATGCCAAGACTCGGTACTTAGAGGTTCATAAGCTGCTATACGTAGTTCTTATTGCCTCTAGGAAGCTTCGTCACTACTTCCAAGCTCACAAGATTTCAGTGGTAACCTCTTATCCACAGCGCACAATCTTGCATAACCCCATTCTACTGGGAAAATTGCAAAGTGGGCAGCGGAACTGGCCGAGTTTGATCTTGAATTCATCCCAAGACAAGTGATCAAGAGTCACGCATTGGCGGACTTCATGGCAGAATGGACCCCCTCTCCATCAAATCCTAAGGGCCCCAGTGAGCAGAAGTCGAAACCCAAGGTTTCGGTCTTCACTGAGCCTCACTAGACTCTCTACTTTGATGGCTCCGTGCAGAAGCAGGGGGCCGGAGCTGGAATCCTTCTCCTCGACCCGACCGGGGAGAAGGTCAAAGACATGGTTCACCTTGACTTCAAGGCGACCAACAACATGGCGGAGTATGAAGCATTAATCTATGGGCTCAAGGTGGCACTATCATATGGTGTCAAGCAACTGTTGGTAAAAGGTGATTCACAGCTCGTCATACAACAAGTCAAAGGTGAATGTTGCTACAACAACCCTCAACTAGTTGCATACCTACTTGAAGTCCAGAAGCTTCAGAAGGACATCGACGTCCTGGATCTTTGCCATGTCTAGCGTCTCAACAACGCTGAAGCCGACGAACTCTCGATGGAAGCTTCAACCGGAGCTCTAGCTCCCGACGGAACCTTCATCCAGAGATTGTCAAGACCAACAGCTCAGCCTGCCGAACTGAGCGAAGGGGGCGAGACCAGCACCTCGAAGCTGGCGGTCCCAATGACCCTGTTACCATGGCGTCCATCAAGTGTCGTAGGTACTGCAGGAAGCTCCAAGCAACCCAGCATGCAAGACTCAAATGCTCAAGTTAGCTCCGATGCATGGATCTCGGAGATCCGGAGCTACTTGAAAGACAACATCCTTCCTGAAGATAATGTATCTGCTGACTGGATACTCAGATTGGCTAAAAGATACACACTGGTAGAAGGGGATCTCTACCGGCGTGGTGCCAACGGTGTCATATTGCGGTGCATTACAAGGGAAGAAGGTCGCGAGCTCCTCGCGGAAATCCATGGAGGCGAGTGTGGGAACCACACGTCTTCCCGCACGTTGGTCGGTAAAGCCTTTCGGCATGGTTTTTACTGTCCTACAGCACTCCAGGATGCAACTGAGCTAGTGAAGAAATTTGAAGCATGCCAATTTCATGCGAAGCAAATTCACACACCAGCTCAACCTTTACAAATGATACCTCCTACATGGCCATTCTTTGTGTGGGGGATGGATATCTTGGGACCTTTCCCAAGAGTCGTCGGAGGTTACAACTTCCTGTATGTTGCCATTGACAAGTTCACCAATTGGCCGGAAGCAACTCCAGTTGTGACAATAAACAAGCAATCAGCTATCAACTTCTTGCAGTCCATAGTATGCAGATTTGGAGTCCCAAACAAGATCATAACTGACAACGGGACCCAATTCACAAGCTCTGTATTCCAAGGATATTGCGAAGACCTCAACATCCAAGTCAGCTATTCCTCCGTATCTCACCCGGCAAGCAATGGCCAAGCTGAGAGAGCACATGCAGAAATCCTAAAAGGACTCAAGACGCACACATATGAGCGCCTGAAAAAAATGGAGCCAACTAGATTGAAGATCTTCCGCCCACCTTGTCGGCCAACAGGACAACTCCAAATCAGTCAACTGGAGAGACACCCTTTTTCCTGGTGTACGGAGCTGAAGCAGTCCTTCCTCTAGAAATCACCTTGGGGTCACTCCAGGTTCGGACCTTGGATGAAGCCACGCAGGACCAACTCCGGCGTGAAGAACTTGACCTTGTTGAAGAGGGAATGTGCTGAGCAGCTGTTCGAAATGCATGATACCGCCAAGCGCTCTGGCGTTAGCACCAAAGGCATGTGCATAATCGACAGCTCGAGGAAGGCGATCTTGTGCTACAAAGAATACAAACTCGAGAAGGGTTAAACAAACTTTCCCCCGGCTGGGAAGGACCCTTTCGAGTGATCAAAGTATCCCGTCCCGGATGCGTTTGCTTGGCAATCGAGGATGGGACACCGCTCCCTAATCCTTGGAACATTGAGCACCTCCGTAAGTTCTACACTTAATATCATGGAGGTGAGTCTGTAGTTACATATGATGTATGTTATAGCATCATTATACAGAGTCGGGTAGCTCCTCGGGGAGAACAGCCGGACCTTTCCCGGAAGGTCTGCAAGGTTCAGACAACACTTGACAAAGTCTCAAAACTAAAAGTGTAGCTAATTACCCTGGTTCAAACAAGAAACGTAACACACTTAGCCTGGTTCCGTACCCTAAGAGTGTACTTGTTTCCCCTGTACCCCGGACCTATAATGAAAGACATTTTTATGTGAAAACAGACTCCACGTGCATTTATTTTGTACAGGCGCAATATTTTTTATTTCTCTCTTTCTTGTCTATAACAATTTTGTGCAATTCTCAAGAAACTTTAGCTCGAACAATTCATATATAATTCAAGTTGCATCGTTAAAATCTTTCGGGTCTTAACATTGTTGAATGGCCTACTCGCATGAATGTCGCCAAGCCAATCTAGGTCCAGAGTGTGCTATCGACTTAGCCTGGTCCAGCACCCTAAGTACACCACTCTACCTACACCCCGGCAGGCCTGAGTAAGTTGAGTCCAGGAAATGATCAGACCTGAAGAAAACAAACAAATGTGCCTCATTGTATACAGAATTGCTGTCGATCTAAAATTTCTTTCGAGAATGGTAAGCCGAAATAGAGTTATAGATAGGAAATGGATTTTACTATTTTTCTTGACTTCAGTGTGCAGGAAAAATAATGATCTCATGATGATGGTGGATGCCACCGGAGCTATCAAAGCTTCGACAGCCCCTATGGTGGCCCGCTGTCGATGTTTTAAACATTGATAGTAGTCGTCGAAGGAGCTACCAAGCTCCGGCAAATCCAGGGGCCAGCCATCAATGTGAAGAAAAGATGATAGAAGGACATCCTAATGGGGTCTACTGTCGACACTGTACGTGTTTACAGTAGACAATGTCAGAGCTATTAAGCTCCGACAACCCCAGAGGACGAGTTGTCGATGTTGTACACATTGATAAAGGTCGCTGCCGGAGCTACTAAGCTCTGACAACCTCAGGGGGCCCAGCTATCGACAACTTCGGACCTATACTCTACAAGTTCGAAGCTTTCAAGTCTTCAACAAAATGTTACATCTTCTTGGTACATGTCCGCAATCAAATTGTGTACATCTACCAGGTGCCAAGTGAGACAAACGTGTTGAAGACAAAAATTGAAATTCATAAATTTCTTGGATTTCATTCATCTGAGGACAAGAGATTACAAAATTGGAGAAAAGAAGAGAAGATACAAGTGGGAGCTACAAGGAGAAAGTCCTAGATCCTACGGAAGAACGAGGCAACCTTCTGGGCAACCTCCGACACGCTGGCCTTGGCGGCATCTCCCTCTCCGTCGATGGGGCCTTCAAACACCGGGTCTAGTGGGAAGTGAGGATCCCGGCTTGTATAGCACGTCAGCATGTACTCTGCAATGTTCTTCGCCAGGGATTGTCCTTCAGTTTCCAACTGGTCCACGATGACATCACCCATCTTGTTGAGCTTGTTGCCCGCCGAGCTCAAGGCCTGCAATGCCTGGTCCAACTCCGGCTCCAGATCGTCCGGACGCACGGGAGTAAAGCCCAGCGGCGTCAGCGCGTCATTGGCCTTTCTCAAGAAGTCCCATACTTGTTGAGACTCTGCAGCCCTTGAGCCTCTCACCTCTTCCAAGGACCTCTTGGTCGCCACAAGCTCCGAATCCTCCCATGCAAGGCGCTCAATCTCTTTGGCGTGCTACTGAATCTTTTCAGCAACTTGCCTTTCGAGTTTACCAAGCTCCTCTTCCCGGATGTGGATCTTGTTCTGGCGGTCGACCAGGTCTCTCTCCCGGCCCCGCACTTTCTTCTCCCTAGCAGCAATTTTATTCTCCCTCTTGGTGAGGTCCTGTCCCCGCTGCCAGGCCTTCTTCTCCTCTTTCTCGCAGAGCTTCTCCAACTTCTTGGTGCGCTCCGCGAGGCTCTTGTCACCCAAAGCCAGCCTCTGAGCAAGTTCCGCCTCCCTCTTCACGAGGTCATCTCAAAGCTCCAGGAGTTTTTGCTCTTCATCTTCGAGCTTTTTCTCCCGCTTCTCAAGAGCCTCCCAGCGCTTGACGAGGCTATCATGGATGGCGCTGAGCTTCTCCTGGCGATCGTTCACTGCTTCATTAGTAGCCATGGCATGTTCGTGGATGGCCCGGGACTGGTTGTCGAGGGATCGCACCATGCTTTCCCTCTCATCCAGCAGCTGACCCCAATACTCCAACAGGGCCTTCTCCCTTTTCACCCACTCCTTGTCGTCGGCCAGCCTTGTCTGCGCCAGCTTGGTCTCGAATTGGAGCCGATTGCGCCACCTCCTAAGGGTTTGGTGCTCCTCCTCGAAGGCCTTGCTGTCATGGTAAAAGGCCAGCTGAACCTGACGAAGGCTGGAGCAGGCGTTGTCAATGGACAACGACAGGGGGATCAACTCCGGACGTGTCGGGGTCCTCTCCGCTGACTCCAGCGAGTTCTCCATATCAAAAATTGGGTCCCACTCTACAAGAGCGGTCCCCTGAGCTTCCGTGGCACTAGGGCCGCCCTCCGGGATAGCCTCGATCGTCATCGAGGAAGGTCCTGCAATGGAAGTTTCCACCTCCAGAGTCGGCTCCGAAGGTCTCGTCGCCAGGTCATCAGCAACTAGTCCCTCAAGCGGGGGACCGACAGCTTCGTCTTGGCACCCTGGCTCAGGTGCGGATACCTCCGGAACCACCACCTCCGGGGCAGGCGTTGAAGATCCATCCAGAGCTGAGGCCACTTCTGGCTCCAACGCTGGTGCCACCTCCACCGCCGGTTCAGGCACTGGCGCTTCGACCTCCACCGGCTCGGGCGTCGGCACCTCCGCGACAACCGTATCAAGCACCGCAACTTGATCAACCACGGGCTCCGCCATCGGGGCTTCAACAACATCCGACTCTAGGGCCGAAACTACATCCATCTCCAGCTCTGAGGCCGAACCGTCCATCATCACAGCATCCAAAACTGGAGCTTCAACCTCCGGAGCTGGTGCCACTGGTACATTATCATTCCCGTGGTCCGGCGCTACCACGGGAGCTTCAGGGGATGACTCGAGGTCAAGGACCACGACAGTTGGCGCTAGAGCTGCCACGACCTCAGCCACCACCCGGGGCGGCGCTGGAACTGGAGTCAGAGCCTCCGCTTGTGCAACATCAGCTGCTGTCACAGGAGCCGGAGCTTCAGCCCCTTTCTTGGATACCCTGTGGATGAAGGATGAAGAAACTCAAAATATGATTACAACAAAAAAACTAACTGAGGTAAAAAAGAAAATTTACCTTGGAGGGCTTCCGCTCTAGCTAGCGCGAAACCTCTTCAACGGACGCTCAGGACCAGACCCTGTCGCCACTGGAGTAGTAGCTCCGGAAGGCTCCCCGAAACTTGTTGCCGCCGTCAGCGACGTCTTAGTTGAGGCCCCCCTCGACTGAGAAGGACCCTCAGACCTAGAGCCCTTAGCTGGCACTAGTACCGAAGTCACATGGCCGGAGCTGACGTCGCGAGGAGACGCCGGTGTTGGAGTGGGAGTCGCCGTTGAAGAGCTCTCCCTCTGGGGAGAAGGAGCTGCTGAGGAAGGAGCAGGTCTGACGGACCTCCCGTCAGAGTTCTTCAACTTCCTCTTGCGGCCGGAGGGCTCCGCCAACTCTTTGCCCTTGCCTACAACTTCAGCTCTTGGCTTCGGGGCGGGAGCGGAGCCACCCTTTGAAGCTCCGGGGATCGCCACCCCAGAGGTTGATCGCCTCTCCATCAGGCCCAAGTCGTCCAACAGCGACATCTTCCTCCGGAGCTCTCTGCACTCCTCTGGAATCATATTTAGAGGAAGGAAGGCCGCCGGTGGAGACACGTCGCCAGGGCCGATGTTCCCATGCTGGAACTTCTTGAGATGGGTCTTCAAGGCTTCATCATTTAAGTTGGTGCCCAAACCAACCTCAATGCGGTTGGTATCCATCTCACTGTTGAAGGCCCAGGCAGGACGCCCCCTAGCCCTCAGTGGGGCCCACCTATTCGTCAAGAAGTTACCGAAGACCATCTGGGGGGTCACCCCACCTTCAACACACTCCCGGATTCTGTACAGAATGGTCCTGTACTCCCTCGACAGCTCTGGCACGTCACTCCAAGTGTCGGTGTCGACGCGGGGGAGGCTTTCAGGCAGATCCAGCCTCTCGTGTCCCTCCACGGTGATGACCACTCAGTCTTTCTTCCAGTCGTCCCACTTGTCGGAAGGAAAGGACCTCAAGTACTTGAGGGGGGAGTTTTTGCGTTTCACGAAGTTGTAGAAGCCGATGAACTCATCACTCTTCCTGGTGGGATGGACAGTGAAGAAAGTCTGGAACAACTCCACGAAAGGGGGCACGCCCACCCACATCTCGCGAAAGTGGACAAAAGTCACCACCAGCAATATTGAGTGGGGGCCAAGATGGTGGAGTTGCAGACCATAGAAATCTAGCAGCATCAGAAAGAAAGTGGAGAAAGGCGGGATCAAACCCGCCATGGCGTACCCAAGGAAGTACACCATATCTCCAGCTCGCTCCTCCTCGAAGGGAAGCTTGCCGCAACGAATGTCATTGTCTAAGGAGTCACTGGACCAACCCATGTAGGTCCGGACCCTAGACAACTCCTTCTTGTTCCCAATGCTGCTCTTGGGAAGTCCCAACTTCATCGCAGCACGGCGGGGCGAGAGAGGAAAAGCAAGCAAAAGTTTAGAGGATTTGAGCGCAAGTTTAGATGAAGGCATAAGGAATCCCCAAACGGTGCACGCTTTCCTTCTTAAGTAAGCCCCCGCAACGCTTGGATGGAAACCGCAGAGGGGCCAACGATACAGTTCAAAAACTTGACCCTGCCAATGACAAGGGGGCTCGGGGCCACCCCGACAATCAAGTCGAGGTCCTTACCCTAGGCAAACAGTTTTCATGATGAATGGCAGGAAACCCAAGGGCGGCGGCCTGACAGGGCGCGCGGAACCGATACGGTTTTCGTATTGGGAACCGACGACCTTCAATTGCGTGAGATCCGCACGCGCAGATCTCACCTGCCGCATCTCGGATATGCCACGCGGCGATGGTTTAACTACGAACCACCACCCCAACGGCACATCCAAAAACCCTTGAAGACACAGCGCGGAAACCGAAAGATGGACCCACGTCTGGCAGAATGACTTAATCCAAAAGGTCTCTCCCAGAGGTGGGCCCAGGGGGCCACTGTCGATACCCTGCATACCGGATACCCCTTGGGACTACAAAGAGTGCAAAGAAACTTCAGCTATCAATGTTGAAGACCTCCGAAGGCCCCACATGTCACTCGGAACCGAACCTGCCTCCCTTCTTTGGTTAGTCCCAGTGCCGCCACGTGTATCATAAGACCGGAGCTACATTCCATACAAGGGAAAGCTCCGGGTTGGATACTTGTGTAGCAGCCCCGAACCTAACCCCCGAGAGAGGGAAGCTCCGGTACCGACACGTGTACAACAGCACCGGACCTACTCGTCCAAGACTGTAAGCTCCGGAGCTGCCATGTGTCCAACCACCGGACCTTCAACTTCAACAGGCGAATTGGTGGACCTCCAATGGATCGGATCATCAAGGAACAATTAAAGCTTCAAGACCCAAGTATGTGTCATTAAAGCTATCCTAATGACAAACGATCGGAGGACCCTTAATACCAGTAACGCCACTATCAAGGCGCGTTACCACGCTGTTAAGGGTAATTAAGTACATTAATTGTGTATTAAGCATCAGTAACTGCCAAGGCCACATGTTGGGCCAGGCTAACGATGTAACGACCAGTCCTTGTACTATAAAAGGACTGGTCGAGCAATACACAAGAAAAAGAACTCCACACACGCACACATACACTGAGACGAGACACTCTAGTCTTTCACACTCAAAGCGCTCAAACGCACAATACAGAAACAACACACATCCGTGGAGTAGGGAATTACGCTTAGGCGGCCCGAACCACGTAAATCCTCGTGTCAACTAGCCATCTTGTTCTGTATCTCTGCGCGCCCACAACCGAACTACAAACTCCGCGGGCTGTTAACGGTAGTACCGGGAGAATTGCCAGAATCACACTTTGACGTATCGATATAAAAGAATCACTATCTTACTTCATGTTTCCCTTATAATGTTCATTTCATTACTCGCTAATTTTATGATCAACCATGCTAGACTCATTCACTATATATTTCCTTCATATACACTGTTGTACACTCTGTATCTCTCACCCTCTCTAGAGTTGTGCACTCCTACTGTGGGCGGGCTTGCTTGAGGTACCTGCGATGTGTGAAGGGTTCTTGCGGCTGCCCCCATCCCTAGAGTTCTGTGAAGCCTGATGGCCTCCCAAGAAAGGCCTAAGCCAAGCTGGAGGTCCATGGCATGTGAAGTGCTTAGCTTGGTCCTGTACCCTAAGTACGCACACCCTGCCTCTCAACATTGCGGCCAAGTACTGAGGGCCAGAAGGATCGCACCCTAAGGACAACGGGAGCCCGAACCCAAAGAGTTAACGCATTGAATTACCCAAGCCCCATGTGTCAACTCAGGAAAGTAATACATGACAAAGCTAAGTAAAAGGAACAGGTAAAACCAGTGAGCAAACTAGTCTCTCCTTTAATGTGTGCAGGACATCCAGCCCCGACACCTCCAAGGGGAGCTGCCATCGATGAATCAACGATGATGGTGCGCAATGTCGGAGCATCCAGCTCCGACACCTCCCAAGGGGCCTGCCGTCAATGTCCCAGCATGTTGAAGACAACAACAAGCGTTGATCAGTGAGTACACTCTCCTGCCCTGCTCTTATTGATAACAGGGTTCACTTGTGTTATCCTGTACGCCAGGGGGCCTGCCGTCGACGCATCTACAATGATGGTGGGTGACGCCAGAGCATCCAGCTCCGACACCCTCCAAGGGGCCTGCGGTCGACATCTCTACGATGATGGCGGGCGATGCCAGAGCAGCCAGCTCTAGCACCTCCCAAGCGGCATGTCGTCGACGTCTCTATGATGATGGCAGGCGATGCAGAAGCATCCAGCTCCGGCACCTCCCAAGGGGCCTGCCGTTAACATCCCAACATGTTTACGACAGCAACAACCGCTGATAAGTGTGTACACTCTCCTGCCCCGCCCTTGTTGCTAACAGGGTTCACTTGTGGTATCCTGTACACCAGGGTCTTGCCATCGACGTGCTACACGTCGGTGGTGGATGACGCCGGAGCAGCAAGCTCCGGCACCTCCCAGGGGGCCTGCCGTCGACGCATCTACCATGATGGTGGGCGACGCCAGAGCATCCAACTCCGGCACCCCCAAGGGGCCTGACATCGATGTCTCTACAATGATGGCGGGCGACACCGGAGCAGCCAACTCCGGCACCTCCCAAGGGGCTTGCCGTCGATGAATCTACAACGATGGTGGGGGAGGCTAGAGCATTTGGCTCTGGCACCACCCAATGGGCCTGCAGTCGACGTCCTAGCATGTTGACGACAACAACAAGTGCTGTTAAGTGAGTACACTCTCCCGCCCCACTCTTATTGCTAACAATGTTCACTTGTGGTATCCTGTACACTAGGGGCCTGCCATCGACGTGGTACACATCAGTGGTGGATGACGCCGGAGCAGCCAGCTCCGGCACTTCCTAGGGGGTCTGCCGTCAACACATCTATGATGATGGTGGGCGACGCTGGAGCATCCAACTCCAGCACTCCCCAAGGGGCCTACCGTCGACATCTCTACAACGATGGCGGGCACATTGGAGCAGCCAGCTCTGGCACCCTGTAATGGGTCTGCCGTCGATGTCTCTACGATGATGGCGGGCAATGCTGGAGAATCCAGCTCTAGCACCTCCCAAAGGGCCTGCCGTCGACGAATCCACGACAATGGTGGGCGACGTCGGAGCATCCAGCGCCGGCACCTCCCAAGGGGCCTACCAACAACGTCCCAACATGTTGACGATAGCAACAAGCGCTGATATGTGAGTACACTTTCTTGCTCCGCTCTTGTTGCTAACAGGGTTCTCTTGTGGTATCCTCTACACCAGGAGCCTACCGTCGATGTGCTACACATCGGTTGTGGATGATGTTGGAGCAGCCAGCTCTGGCACCTCCTAGGGGGCCTGCCATCGATGCATCTACGACAATGGTGGGCAACACCAGAGCATCCAGCTCTGGCACCCACCAAGGGGCCCGCCGTCGACGTCTTTATGACGATGGCGGGCAATGCCGGAGCAGCCAGCTCCGGCACCACCCAGGGTGTCTATCGTCGATGAATCTACGACGATGGTGGGCGACACCAGAGCATCCGGCTCTGACACCACCCAAGGGGCCTGCCATCGACGTCCCAGCATGCTGATGACAACAACAAGCGCTGTTGAGTGAGTACACACTCCTACCCCACTCTTGTTTCTAACATGGTTCTATTGTGATAGCCTGTACACCAGGGGCCTACCGTTGACGTATTTGCGACAATGGTGGACGATGCCGGAGCATCTAGCTCCGGCACATCCCAGGGGTCCTGCTGTCGACGAATCTACATCTACGGTGGGCGATGCCGGAGCAGCCAGCTCCGGCACCCCCAGGGGGCCTGCTGTCAACGAATCTACGACGATGGTGGGGAACACCGGAGCTTCCATCTCCGGCACCACCCAAGGGGCCTGCCATCGACGTCTCTGTGGCAATGGTGGGCGATGCCGGAGCAGCCTGCTCCGGCACCACCCAAGGGGCCTATCGTCAACGTCAACACTCAGAGAACGCTCAGCGCCCCTAGAAGGGCCACACTGAGGTCAACCACTCATGCTCCCCTGCTCCGCTGGGGCCAGTCGAAGACATCCTGCGCTCAAATGGTAGGCGTGCCCAACAACCTGGCCACACCTACCAAGGGGCCTCTAAGGGGGATCCATAGGCAGGACGTCAACTAATGACAAATCGACCATGTCAGCTGTGTAAGCGCTGGTCCCTCAAAAGCTAACGACCTCATCAAAAGCTCTTCAAGACCTTACGCAGCTAGTCGAGAAACACAAGACGAGACATACGAACACAAAGTCAAATTTATTGAAGAATATTTACAAAGGGGCGGACCCCGAATACAAAGATAGGCCACCAGCCTCAATCCCTGGCAAATTGCGCGACGACATGTTTGGCGGCATTCTTTACCTCTGCCGCTGCCATTTCCTCGTGCTCCTCAATGAGACCTTCGAAAACTGGCTCAAGTGGCAGCTCAGGGTATCGACTCCGGTAGCACACCAAGACATGGGATGCAACCATCTCCGCCACTGCCCTATGCAAAGATAATATACACAATTAATGTTAAGTTAGTGAATAAAATGTTACTTCAAAATTCATCAACATCACGGTCATGCACCCTACTCCTTAAACCAGCCCATCGATCTTCTTCTTCCGCATATCGTTTTCGTTTGTGCAAATCAGCAGGTTTGACTAAGTCATATATCTCCAGTTTTCGATTCTGATTCTGTTTCCGCATTCGTGCCAGTCTCGATATCTTGAGCGTCTCCAACTAAGTCATCAAGTCCTACACCGGGCTCGACTGAGAAGGAGTCCGGCAACTCTTGCTCTTGGTAGACCACATCAGCCTCAGTTTCCTCATGGTAATCATCATCTCCTGGACCGTATAACCGCTCACGAGGATTCACCTTATGTACCACCCACCAAGCTTTGAATTTATTACATGGATAAGGTAGATAGTACACTTGCTCTACTTGGTGTGCAAGAACTAATGAATCGAATCCTTTCAACCGTTCCTTGTCTTTTACTTCAACCATGCCAAGTTCTTTTACTTGAATTCCATGAATGGAATCAAACCATTCGCAGTCAAAGAATACTGCTCAAATTGTCTTGTTTCCGATAAAAGTGAATTCAAGGATTTTTTTAAGAATCCCGTAGTACTTAGTTTCATGATCTTGCGAATCAGCCCTCATCATAACTCCGATATTACATGTTGCCGCAAGAGGACGAAGAGATTCAAATTGAGTTGTACGGAATCTAAAGTCGTTGACGTCATATCGACCATAGCTTCTAACATTAACCACTCCACGGGATAGTTGTCGCAAATCTTCATGGACATTGACATTTTTTTGCACTGTCCAAGATATGAAGTTATTAGAAAACGTAAGCATTCTTAAGTTATAAGAAAACGTTGTTAACATTGATAAGTTATCGAGAAAATGTTACATGATCTCGAAACCAGGAAAGAAAATTAGATCCCCCATTTATTCCTTCCTGTCGAATCTGTTCCATTTGGTTGCTCGTGGGTTGATGTCTATGTCTCCAATTTTGCTTGTCGAACATACTGCACGAAAAGAAAACCTTTTAGAATACATGTGTTGGAAAAGATGGTGAAAATCATCAGTGTAGGAGAAACACTTACTTGAAATATTCATTCATTTCTTCCATATTAGCATACATGTAGAAGAAAGCAGCACACCTTTCTTTTTTGCTAACGTCGTAGGAAGTGTAACTACCAACATTAGTGCCTGTTGTTGCAAAAATGGAGAGATCACTACAAGGAGGTTTCTCATCCATATTGTACCGCATTATCGAAGTAATAACATTGTGTTCCTTTGAAAAGTAAACACTTGAGAAGTATCCTACTTCCTTAAGAGTAAAAGCTTCGGTGATGTAACCTTCAACCCTGGCCCTGTTACCAACCATTGGTTTCAGATATCTGGGTGATCTTTCAAAATGATACATCCACCTATATTGCACAGGACCGCCCACTTTCACTTCAAATGGAAGATGAATTAAGAGATGTTGCATTGGATTAAAAATCCTGGAGGACAATTTTTTTCCATCTTACACAAAAGTATCGGAATCTCCTTCTCCATCTTAGTCATCATCTCTGGTGTGATTTATTTACCACAGAGTTGCCTATAGAAGTGGCTAAGCTCGGCTAACACCTTCTACACCGCGTTGTCAAAGTAGCCTCGAAACATAATAGGCAGAAGTCTTTCCATGATTATGTGATAATCATGACTCTTCAACCCAATGAGTTTTCCCGTTTTCACATTCACGGCTCGTCTCAGACTAGCTGCATAACCATCTGGGAATTTCAACCTTTGCAACCATTCTAGAACTTCTTTTTTTTTCTTATTTAGTTCAAAGACAGAAAGGAGCACGTGGTTTACCACCATTTTCGGAGACCTCAAGAGTTTGACGGTTACAAAACTTGGCAAGATCCTTTTGAGCCTTTAAATTGTCTTTTGTTTTGCCCGTCATGTCCATGCATGTGCTTATGATACATTCGGCCATGTTACGCGCTTGATGCATAACATCAATGTTGTACCTTAGAATCAACGACTTCACATACGGTAGCTCCCAAAGTCCACATATGTGAGTCCAATTGTGTTTGTCTCCGCAACCTTCGAAATATCCAGGACAACCTTCATTTGGCACCAATTTGTCCAACATATCAGATATTTCTGACCCGTTGAGACGTTTCGGTGATCCTTTAGTGACAACGATTTTCTCTCTGAAGACATTTCTCTGTTGTCTAAACAAGTGTTTCAGAGGCAGCCAACGTCTATGACAATCGGAGTAAGATATCTTGCCTCCATGGGTAATTCGAAAGCAATAGGTATCCAAGGCACATATCATACATGTCAACCGACCCTGAGTGCTCCATATAGAAAACATGTCGTATGGCGGAAAATCATGGACGGACCACAAATAGGCAGCTCGAAGGTTGAATTTCTGCTTCTTGTAACAGTCGTACGCTTCGAATCCTGTCCACAAGATTTTCAATCGATCAACGGTTTCAACATCACGTTGAGATGTGACCCACGATGATCCGGCCTAGGTACAATGAGGCTAAGCAACATGAACTCATTCTTCATTCAAAAAGTTGGTGCATGATTGTACGGAATGACAAAGACGGGCCAACAGGAGTATGGTGTGGCATTTGTGCTTAACGGCGTGAACCCATCTGTTGCCAACCCCATGTGAACATTTCTCGCTTCACGACTGAATTATGGGTCGAACCGGTCCAGCGCCTTCCATGTCTCACCATCGAGCGGGTGCGCCCATGACTCCATTATTCTCACGCTCACCTTCTGTGTGCCATCTCATGTGTTTGGCCATTTTTTTGAAAGGAACAACCGCTTCAACCTCGGTGTCACAAGTAAGTAACAAAGCTGCTTACGTGCAACTTCCATCGTCACAGTATCACCATCGTTATTAACAACTTCGACAAACCTTGGTTGACCACATTTGAAACATTTGTTCTCGTTGGCATGCTCTCTCCAGAAAAGCATGCAGTTGTCCGGTTAGACATCAATCTTCTCGTGCTTCATACTGAGACCGGAAAGAATTTTCTCTGACTTATACATATCTTTAGGCACTTTGTTGGGATGTGGAAGGGAATCTTTGAACAAATTGATGAGCTCATTGTAACAATTGTTAGAAAAGAAGAACTTCGACTTAATTGCCATAAGTCTAGTGACAAAATAGAGGATTGTTATTTTAGTGTGTCCATGCAGCGCCTCTTCTGAATCTTTGAGATGTTTGAAGAACTCTTTAACCTCTGCTGTTGAGGATCTTCTGTAAGCTCTGGTCGTATAGCTTCAAACATCTCATCCATCATATCAACCTCTGTTGCATCATCATTGTCCGCTTCCACTTCTCGTACAGCTTGAGAAGGTGTCTCATCGTGGAAGTTCCACAACTCATAATGTGACACGTAACCGTTTTGACACAAGTGCATCGTAAGTTCCACTTTGTCCAAAAACGTTCCGTTTCGGCATTTCGTACATGGGCACCGTGCCTTGTCGCTATTGGACAACAAAAAAGCTCGTCTCGCAAAAGCTTCTGTCTTGGCGTACCACTCATCTGAGTGACCACCAATTCTGCTCTTCCAACTAGTGTACATCCAACTATGATCTTTGCCCATGTTTGACTATGCAATTAATAGCCGGAAAAATTACCGTTAGTTTCTCATTAATTTATGCATGATAGAGGAAATAATGAGAGAGACAGTGAACTGGGTCCGGGCCAGCTTGCAGCCCGACACGAGCCATGTTCGAGCTTGACCTCAGACCCTGCTCGGCTGCCCTCGGCTCCCTCGCCTCGTATTGAGTCACCGGCCACCACCCGCCATTATCGATGCCCAGCCCGATTCTTCCCCGAATCTATGAAGATGCGAGGCGAGCCCGACGAGCGACGACTTCTAGACTCTCATCCAGAGGAGGTGAGGCCAGGACACCGGTAGGTCTACGGTGAGCCGACGAAACTGTTGGCGAAGAAGCTGCAGAGGAGGCGACGAGGCGTGAGGAGGTGACCACGGCTCGGTCGGGCTTCTGGCCGGCACGACAAGCTCGACCCGCAAACGGTATACAGGATAGGTTACGTTGAGCAAGAGTGAGAGGAAAGTTGGTCTTAGATGAAAATTGCGTGTCGTGCCCTTCCAGGTTGGTCACTTTACCCTAACGATTCATCAATGTTTGATTATCATCCGTCTCACAAATCACGAAATTTCAGCAGCATAACGCCGCATATTTAACACTACACCCCCCTATCTGGTGCAGTTCTTAAAGTACAATGGGGGGCAACGGGTTAGCTGGGAAACTTGTTGCCTTATGGATGTTGCGAGTCAAGGACACATAATCGCAACATACGTTTTCGGAGTTTTCATCATCTTATACGTAAACACAAACACGCGCAATGTGAATAATTAAATGTGTAGTGTTTTTTTCTCATCCCAATTAATTAAGCGAAGCAAAAAGGTAAAAAGCCCATCCCGACTCTCTACCATAATTCCAGGTGACAAGGGTAGTTAAACAAATCTAGTAAACTTCCTACCATAGGATTTCCCATCAAGTTGACACAAGCATGCAATTTTACAAACAAAACATTTACTTTAAAAACAAGATCAATATGCTTCAAGGACACTTGCCTTGCTCCGACAGATAGGGTTGCTCAAGCGCTTCGAAGTCTTGGTTCTGAAAATCCTCGTACATGACCTCTTGAGCACATCCCTCTACTCATGATCACACATACAAGAAAGTACATACAAATCAACATGATGCACACACATTAATCAACATGCGATGACATGCATGCATGCAAAGTTCAATTATTAATTAAATATAGTTGTTTATTGATTAGATGCAACTAGTTCATACGTGTTTATATGAGTTTATGGGGGTTTTAGCGAGAACATATGCTGCTGAAAATAAAATTATGGTGCAACTACGATTAAATTACGTCTACTAGATTTAATACGTCGCTAAAATTCGCATCGGATAAACGAATCCTACCGTAGACGCGACGGCTTCGAAGATCGCGGGACGTGGCGATGCGTAGACGAAGTGGATGGTGCAACGGTCCTCCGGCGGCATGACGACGACGACGATCTCCGGCGGACGACAGCACCCTCCTCTTTTTCTTCCTCTTCTTCCCCTCTTTTTTCTTCCTTTTCTTCCCCTGGCGGCGGCAGCCTCTGGTCCCTCTCTTTTTTTTCTCTCTACCGGCGGCGCTAGGGTTCTCTAGGGTCGGGAAAACATGGAGCCAGTTTGCTTTTATAGGTGGAGCGCTCAACTAGGGACGACGCGGGAGCGGGGCGCGGGGTTCTCGGCCAGGGGCGCGTGGACCCGGGATCGGGAGCGGTTGACGCGCGGGCACGCGTTGACCGGGGGCACGCAGGGCGGCGGGGCGCGCTGGCGGCGCGAGCGAGCTGGCGGGTGGGGTAGCGCGGGCGGGCGCGCTGTCGGGGCATTGCGCGGGGCCGGGTGCGGGGACAGCCGCGGGCGCGTCGGGTGATGGGCCGGCTGGGCGGTCGTTGACTTTTTTTTCTTTTTCCTTTATTTTCTTTACATATATGAATATTATTATTATTTTTATATTTATTCCCTAATAGATGTTTTATGCTATTATTTTCTTTTCTTCTTTTGCTACACATATTTGTATATATATGTTTTATGTTTGATTATTTTCTTTTATTCTACTAATGTTTAATGCATGAACATGTATGCAATGCATGATGAAAAAATTGAGGGTGTTACAGACCCACACTGCACCGACATCATTCTCTCTTTGCCCGACCTCGAATGAAGGTTAGGGTTGGGCCCGATGGGCCTTATATACGCTACATATACGATGCCTACTTTACGTACGACGGCCTTTTGTTTACCCGTTTCTATATATAATACATAAGAATTAAAAATATTAACAAAAACATAAGCAATTGTATTTTAAACGCAAAACAATAAACGAGAGCAATAATACAAATCTTAAACATTATTAAATAAAACCTAAGCATATATAGTAATATTAAGATACAATTAAGAACAAATTAACAACTAACTAATAATTAAATAGAATGGTCAACTAATTAACAACTAACTAACAATTAATTGCAATTCAAACCTAATTAGCAACTACTAACAATTAATGAGAATTAACAACTCAATTAAATTCAAATTCAAATCAATTCAATTTAAGCATAATTTAAACAATTCAATTCAATTTCAAATTTGAACAATTTGATTCAATTTCAAATCATTTTCAATTCAATTTAAGCATAATTTTAACAATTCAATTCAATTCAATTCACTTCAAATTTGAACAATTCATTTCAATTTCCAAATTCAGTGGGAGGGTTGTGTGGGGTGGGGGTGTTGGGGGAGGGTCTGGGGAAGGTAGGGGGGCTCTCGGAGGGGAGGGGAAGGGTGAGGGGCCTCTGCAGGGAGGGTGAGGCGGGGAGAGGAGGGGGGCCAGGGAGGGGAGGTGGAGGGGGGGGGGGCTTGGGAGGGGAGGGGGGTCAGGGAGGGGAGGGGTGCGACACTCAGGGAGGTCCGGGCCAACGGTGGTCGAGGAGGGGAGGGGAGGGGGAGGGGCTCGGGGAGGGAAGGGGAGGAGGGGCGGCACTTGGGGAGGGGGCGGGGGGGGGGGGGGGGGGGGCAGCAGTGGTCAGGGATGGGGGCGCCGCTCAGAAAGAGGGGCGGGGGGGCCGAGCTAGCGGCGGTCAGGGAGGGAGAGTTGGGGGGAGGAGGAGTGGGGGAAGGATTCCATACCTGGTGCCGGGGTCGGGTGAGGCGGCGGCGTCGGACAGCGGCGGGCACGGCCGCGGCGTCGGCTGAGGCAGCGACGGATCGAGCGAGGCATCGGTTGAGGCGGCAGGGAAGAAGCGGCGGGTAAGGAAAAGAAGAGGCGCGCGAGGGTAGGTTAAATTCCGTAACTTACGTCGGCTAAATAAGCTAATTACGTCAGCCACCCTTGAGGCTGACGTAAGTTAGTCTTAACTTACGACAGCCAGTTTATTTACGTCAGCGTAGGGTCCTGGCCGACATAAGTTTCTGTTTATTGTTGTTGATCTATTAACTTACGTCGACTGCCGATGAAAGTAAGTTTACTTACTTTGGTTTCTTCTGGCCGACGTAAGTTATTTAACTCTCGTCGGCTGGTTGACGTATGTTAAGCCGGCCGACGTAAGTGTTTTCGTTTCCTGTAGTGATTCTGGCTAATTCCTCATAAGTGACACTGTACTTTGCTCCATGCGTCAATCATATCATTTTGTCACCATCATCATGAGCAAAGTATAGAGTGGAGTAGAATTGAGTTATGACCTCAATGTTCCAGTCCCACTGGAAGGAAAATAGATTCTTCAGTCCATGTCTCTCCAATGACTCCAGGACTTCTTGATATGTTTGGCATTTCTTGGACTGGAGGTAGGTGATATTGACCCAGTGACTTTCAATTATTGGGTTCTTCATCTTCATATACACATGCTCATAATAGTCAGCATGGAAGTCGCTCCAGAATCTTAGGTCAGCTGACTGTTGACACTGTTCATACACTTCAATCTTCCTGTATTTGTCAGCCAGTTCATTCCCTTTTCCAGTAAAATCATCACTTGATGGCTGCCTGTTGCGGTGAATAGGAGCTTTCATCTTCAATAGGCCAATAGGACCACTAGCCAGTCCTTTGCCCTTGTTAAGACTTCCCTTAGGTGCCGATGAACTGCCATCACCTTCCTTGCTCAGTGGCTTCTTCACTACCACTCTCCTCTTCTTAGTAAAAACATCGTCGGGAGGAGAGGAGTGAACATTGTGGTCATGCCTTTTCTTCATGACTCATTCTTTTGCTCTTTGCACTCTTGCACGATCATGCTCTTTGTCATAGTCAAACGAGCTGTCACGACATCGTGCCTGACAAGGGAATTCAAGGATTTCTAAGAATTGATTGTAGACTTTGTGCAAATAATAATTTAGAGGTTCAAATTTTTAGGGTACCGGATTTGTCCATTTTCAGAGTGCGGACTTGTCCGGGGTACCAAACTTGTCCGGGGTACCATACTTGTCCGCACTTGAATACCCGGACAAGTTTGGTCTGTCATAAGAACCCTAATTTCCTATTTTCAACAAATCTAGCTTGAGTCGATACAAAGCAAGTAGGGATACAGTAGGAATACATCTAGAGAGGTAATGTATGCCCTAGGAATCAAGAAAACTAAGCAAGATTGCAGAAAAGGTGAGAACTATGGTTGAGTGAGATTTTACCAAAAAAATTGAAGATTCGTGTTGAAGGGGCGAAGTACGGTCCGGATTAGTCCGGAGTGGGCAAGTTTTGCGCTGAGGAGAGGATTTCCCTTGGAAAATCTTTGATTTTGGTGTCTAAACACAAAAATCGCCCTTGGGAGCTCAAACTCAAGGAGAGAGAGAGAGCAAAAACGATTGTGAGATGTGGAATAAGGGGTCCCGGCGGTGGGCTAGGGTTAAGCTCGATAAATACGGACTAGTTCGATATGGACCGAACAAGTTCGGTATGCCGGACCAGGGCTAGTCCCGTGCTGACGTTGGACTAGTTCAGGTCAACTGGACAGAACCTGAATAGAACAAATTGATTTTGGGAGTTTCTCAACCTCTTGATATCTCTTCCTTTTGTGGATGAGCATATCTTCTTGTCGATAGACAAGCTCCTCTTTCTCAAAAATTTCATCTGACAACATTTTCATTTTCTTTAAGCAATTTTACTTAAACCTCTAAACATTTCCTCATTTTCACTAGAGCTATCAAATCATCAATGGAGGAATTAATCAAGGGAGGTGTAAGTTGAATCTTTTTCTTGCCTTCCTTAGCGACGAGTCAAGTGTGATTATGAGTCTCCCGTCCTCCCATGTTCGGGAAGAGCGTAGACATCTTGGTAGGCTTCTTGATGGCAATGGTGGCCATCTCTTCTTCTTCATCGGAGGATGACTCATCGTTTGAGTCCCACTCCTTGCCAATGTGCGCTTGATGAGCTTGCCTCCTTTTCTTGAAGGTCTTCTTCTCTTGGGGCTTCACTTCCTTTTTCTTTCTGTTTTCTTCATATGTGCAGTCAACCATAAAGTGATCATACTCGCCATAGTTGTAGCAGGTACGACATGCCTTGGATTTTCCCTTTTCTTTGATCTTTCAATCACTAGAGTTGCTGCCCTTCCTTATTCTCATCATACGCTTGAATTTCTTGATGAAGAGCACCATCTCTTCATCATCCAAATCAGTGCTCACATCACTTGTGTCTTCATCATCTTTTGCTTCACGAACTTCCCTTCATTTAGGCTTGCAGTTGCTTTGAGAGCAACACCCTTCTTTTTGGAGGAAGTAAGTTCAGCCAAGTCTTTTGTAATTTCCTACACACTCAACCAAATCATCAAATATCAGAGAGACTGGACTTGTCCGGTTGATGATACAGACTAGTCCGGTTGTTCTGATCAGGCATAACTATTAAGCGATTATGCAGGAATCTTGAATGAAATTGCAGCAGAATGTAATTACTGTTCTTTCAAATTGACCAAGAGATAAGATTGCTTAATGTTCATGTGGATCACACAATATTTGATTGATCAATTATAATGCCCTAGATAATCAAACTTGCAAAAGTAAAAGAGTAAAGCACACGAGACATGAATTTTTACCGAGGTTATATCTCACCAAAGAGATCTACTCCTCATTGAGGAAGCCCACACAGAGTCGGGTCTCTCCAAACCCTTTCCCTCGTCAAGTCACCACATAAGGCCGACTTGATTCCACTATCACGGGTAATCACCAAGTTGATGGGGAAACCTCACACTTTGAGGCCTCCCACAAGAATTACAGCGAAAAGATGATCAAATACACTCAAAAAGATTACAAGTAATTGCACGAGTGTAAAGAGATCAAACTCCAAGAGCTCAATGACACGTAGACAACGATCTCCAAATCCCAAATCTGAATACTCAAATGATTTTCACTTTTGAGGACTTTAGATGCGTGGGGAGATATGTTTTTGTGATTTTGGGACAGGTGGTAGCACTAAGGTTTCAGTGCTTGACAGTAGGATTCGAAAGTTGTCATTGTGGGGTCGTGGATCTCCTATTTATAGTGTTTCCAAAAATATTACCGTTAGGGATCCCGACGGCCTGACTAGTCAGTACTGGGTACCGGACTTGTTCGGTGTGCTGTGTAAAGTCTGCGTGAAATGTGCAGCACACTATAAACCCTAAATTGTGTGAGGTATACCGGACTAGTCCGGTGGGTGTCCGGACTTGTCCTGTTCCCTGTGAATTGGAACATCAGAAACTTTCTCGGTTAGTCGGGTCCACAAACGGACTTGTCCGGTATGATGTGTTATGAAACATCAGAGAGTCCAACGGACTAGTTCGGTTCCTAAACGGACTTGTCCAGTGCACGGTGTATTGAGTTTACAAAAAGTTGAACGGACTAGTCCAATCCACAAACGGACTAGTGCAGTGCACTGTGTAGTGAGGTTCTAGAAAGTTGGTCAGACTAATCCGGTCCTTTAATGGACTAGTCTGGTGCACTGGGAAGTGAGGCAACAGAGAGTTGAACAGACTAGTCCGGTCCATGAATGGACTAGTCTGGTTCTCAGTGAATTTTAAGATTGATTTTAAGACCCTTGCCCCTACGTAAAGACTTGAGCTCTCTGTATGTGTCTCTCACACACATCCTATACAATTAAGTTTACTTTGCGCTTCATTCATCAAGGGGGCCTTTCTTTTTATTCATTTTTCACTTTTTGAGTGCACGAAACTATCTAATATGAGTTGAGCTGCATTCGTCTCAACAATTTCATTAGAATTTCATTTGTTTGTCATCAATCGTCCAAAACCCACAAGGGATTGCCTATATGCACTTTCATCGTCATTAGCAATGGTGGGCAACGCCGGAGCAGCTAGATCCGACACCACCCAAGGGGCCTGCCATCGACATTTCTACAACGATGGTGGGCGACACCGAGCAACCAGCTCCGACACCACCCAAGGGGCCTGCCGTCAACGTTTTCTACAACTATTGTTGGCGACACTGGAGCAACCAGCTCTAGCACCACCCAAGCGGCTTCCAGTCAATGTTTTCTACAATGATGGTGGGCAACGCCGAAGCAGCCAGCTCCAGCACCACCCAGGGGGCCTGCTGTCGATGTTTCTACAACGATGGTGGGCAACGACGGAGCAGGCAGCCCCGGCACCACCCAGGGGGCCTGTCGTTGACGTTCCTACAGCGATGGTGGGCAACGCCGGAGTAGCCAGCTTTGGAACCACCCAGGGGGCCTGTCGTCGATGTCTCTATGGAGACGAAGCTTGGCAGCCTTGAAGGGGCCCCACCGAGGTCATATACTCAAACTCCCCGGCCCATTGGGGCCCATTGAAGACATCCTGCGATCAAGTGGTAGGTGTACCCAACCACCTGACCACATCTACTAGGGGGCCTCTAAAGCAGTTCCATAGGCAGGACGTCAGATGACGGTAGATGGCCCATGTCAGTTGTGCGATCGTTGGTTCCTATTAAACTAACGAAGTCGACAAAGTTCTTCAGCCCCTTACGCTGCTGAGTGCCCGGGTGAACAAGATGGGAAGCACAAGATACAACCAAGAAGTCAAACACGAATTCAAACTCAATGAAGGAAATTTACAAAAGGGCAAGCCTCGGATACAAAGGCATCCCTGCCTAGGTGCCACCGGCTTCAATCTCTCACGAATTTTGTGGTGACATGCTTGGCGACATCCTTTACTTCTACCGTCGCCACCTCTTTACGCTCCTTGATGGGGCCCTCGAATACCGGGTCCAGAGGTATCTCTGGATATCGACTTCGGTAGCACACCAGAACGTGGGACACCACCGTTTCCGCCAGCGCTTTACCTGTGTCTTCTAGACGGTAGGCCAGCTGCCGCTCCTGCAGATCGATCTCCCGGGCGCGGCGCTATAAAGTCTGTTCCCGGGCCCGAACATCAAGCTCCAGCAGACGGAGTTCCTGGCGCTCAGCTAGGTGCTGCTCCCGATCCCGCGCCAGGTTGCTCTCACGAAGCTCAAGGTCTTCGATGCGGGACTGCAGCCTGTCCCGATCTACCTCAGGCTGAGTCCTCATCGCCTGGGCCGCCGCCTCTTGCTCGGCAACATCGACCTGCCGCTCAACAACAGCGGATTCATGGTATCCCAAGGTCACTCAAAACTCTTCAATGGCACTGAGGTGTGCGTCAGCCGCCCGATTGGTTGCCCTGGCGTCGTCTAGAATCTTCTGGGAATCTGCGTCCATGGCATTCACCAAGTGGCGCCTCAACTCTAGCTCCTCATCCACGTTCCGGTGCCTCTCCATAGCATGATCAATCCTGGACCTCAAAAGGTCCTCCCAGACCCGGAGGCACTCACCCTAAGCACGCAGCTTCTCCCAACCCGTGGCAAGGGCACCCTGCGCTCTGTGGAGGTTGGTCTGCACCAAGTTGATGTTGGACTGTGCTGAGTCGATGACATCGGAGAGGCACTTTGGTTTCGTGAAGCTATAGAGGGCTGCCTGGTGATCATCTCAGGAACCTCTTCCTCTCACGGCGAGGAAGGTAAGGCCACCAGCACCGGGGGCCTAGTCCCCGAGACCTGAGCAGAAGTTGCAGCACCACACGAAATAGCAGCACCACCATCGCCAGAGGTGCCACCTGTTGGATCAATAGCCTTGGAGGCCAGGCCCCCAGCTTGCTGAGTCGACTCCGACATTACCTCTGGTACAGTGGTCGGAGGTTCTTCACTACCCGTGCCAGGCGTGGGCGTCGGAGCAACGCTCCCTTGTATCAGTTTAGTGGTCTGCTCCGCCGATGCAGCCCTGGCCCCCTGGGCTGACTTCAGAGCGCCCCAGGTCACTACCCCCAGCGGTAAGGGCATCACAACAGCTGATGTAGACTTGTAGATTGAAATCCAAGTCTGTTCAAACAAGAGAACAGATGAAACAAAAGAACATATGAGACAATGATGCAAGCCTTGGTAAGAATTCCATACCGACGCTACCGGAAACACCAGCGGGCTTCGACTTACGACAGCTCTGAGTCTGCGGGATCTGCTGGCGATGTAGCGGGCGTGGTCGACCCGATTGGGCTCCACCGGAGCAATCGATGTTGCAGCCAACCAACAACGGCGTGTCTCCATCGACTCTAACGGTGCCACTTCTGGAGCCTCCTTCAGAACCGCCGCCAACATCCATTGCCAAACCTGTGGCAAGATCGTTGGCGGCCCGAAGCCTCTTGGCTTGAGGTTCCACGGATGTAGCGCTCTCGGACCCCCCCCCCCCCCCCCCCCCCCCGCCCACAGGTGCCTTGGGCTGCACCGAAGGCGAAGACGCTAGCTGGGGCACCACCATCAGTTGATAGCAGATTCATCGCTTGGCGGGTCGGGCCTCTGATCAAAGAACCGGCAACACCCCAGGTACAGGATGGACACATCATTGGACATTGGCTTGGAACAAAGACCCCCCTCAGCGGTGCTCTCGGCAGTGATCGAGGACATTTGTCCTTCGCAACCTCGACCACCGGCGACTTTCCCTTCCTCATATCAGGGACCAATGCTTTGCCCTTCCCCCTGTCGAAGGACGGGTCTTCCGCCCTTGGCACCTTGGAGCCCTGAGCGGGTGCAGACTTTTGTGGAGTGTCGGCGATGACCAGTCCACGATCCGCATCTCCAACCTACCGCGACGCAAGACAAAGCGCGTCTAGGTTTGACATCTCCCTCAGGATTTTCACCCTGAGGTTCCGATCCGTGCAAAGCGACAAACATGGCTGCGAAAGGGTGAAGACATCGGAGGACAACGGGTCATCACACGACTTGGACATCACATCAAACACCTCTTGTGGGGTCATCTCCGTGTCATGACCCCTCACAAGCTTGTAGCTGTCCTGCGGTCCGAAGTATAGCCATGCAACGCGGCAATGATGTTGGAGGGGGCCAGGTGTCAATGCATAAAGTCCACCAGCACCATCAACGACGACAAACCATGATCCGCTGTAAAAGCCCTAGTTTTTAAAACACTAAATTCAGCTTGGAGATGTAGGAATTAAAAAGGAGAGAAAGAATCAATGGTGAAAGAGAAATATCAAATTAAATCAAACTCTAAAGTGAGGATTTCAAAATTCAAAATTAGCAATTGTTTGAACTTAGTCAAATTATTAAATTGAGAGGACCAATAAATTCCTCATAATTCAAAAGTACCTATGTCAAGTTTCATCATTTTTGAAGCCCATTTGCTATTTAAGTCAATTGGTTTAATGAAATTCATTTAAATTCAAATTTAGATTTGAGTTTCAATCAAACTTGGTCAAATGTGGGATTAAATCTCAAAATCAAATTCCACATGTTAGAATTAGTTGTCCAGCAAATATCTAGCATTTTTGGACGAAAGTGAGTTGGAGATTTGAAGCAACAGAGAGTAGATGAGGGTGAATCATCGTTTGGGCCCATTAGTCAGTTGCACAAGGATGGGGAACCGCCTCTGTTCTCTGCTCTGTGACACCTATGTGTGCTGAATACATTGGCTTTGATGATAAAAGTTTTGAATACTACCAAAATACCTTTTTAACAAGGTCAGACTCTAGGTTCGAGCTCCTCCAAAGACCAACGATAGGTCCGACTTGTTTTGGGTAGCTCCTGCAAGGTTCGACTTATGTTGGCTAGGTTTGACTTCTTTTTCTAGATCCGACTTATTTTGGATAGGCTCGACTTGTTGTGGCTATGTTCGACATGTTTTTGCTAGGCCCGGCGCAAGGTTCATCTAGCTTTGGTTAGCTCCAGCGCTAGCTAGGTTCGACTAGTTTTTGTAAGCTCCGGTTAGCTTTGGCAAGGTTTGGAGCTTGATCGGAGTTGTTCTGCTTTTAACTTGCAGTGTTTCAAACTTGCTTTTTGGATTATGTAAAGTTTGCTTAGTATTCTTTTACTAAGTTTTTGATGTGTTTTGGTGGTTATGTCTAATATCATTTTGCTATGATTTGCAACATGCTTATTTGAGGTGCTCACGTAAGGTGTTGTGGTTTCAGAACTAACGAGAGTTAAGTCGAGGACTTGTGCTCGGAAGTATTGGTTGTTTGTTTATGTGCAGGTGTTGCTTGAGTTCAAGACATGGCTTGTGACGAGATCCATTGAACTAGTCTTAGGGAGAAGATGAGGTTCAACAACCAAGCTCGGGAGGAATTGTGGTTGAGTTGATCGGGAGGTCGCGCAGCATGTTTGGATCAAGAACAATGCATATGAAAGTATCGTGGACGTCGTTGGAAGGTGTTTGCATGTGTGCAAGGAGTGCATGGACGTGGTTACATGGTTTTGAGGCGTGATGAAGAGATGTGGACATAAAGAATTGGTCAGAAAGGTCCAACCGACTAGGTTATGGACTCAGGCTGCGGCTGAGTCAGGTTTCACTCAAATATGGAAACATTTGAGTTGGTTATGATAGGATTTCGTGTGAGTCACCTATTTGGGTTGTTTTAGGAATGTGGGATACGTTCCTAAGGTGTTTGGAAGTCTTAAGATTGCTTCTATCTGCGTATGGAAGAGTCTTGAGCAGTTATGGAAAGTTTCGGTTGAATCTGAGTAGGATTTGAGTCCTAGTTAGGATTGGGTTGGCCTAAGGGCTGGTTATATAAGCAAGGGAGGCCAGAGCTCGTGGTGTACGACTTTGGGGATGTTCCTTTCGTGTTCTGATCAATAAAATACGTAGTCTAAAGGAGCTTTTGTGCCTTGTTCATCCGACTTGTTTATGTCAAGTATTTCTCGTCGAGTTTCTGTACAACACTACCTTGCTTCGGTGGTTTTATCATAACTCGAGTTTTACAGACCCAATTGACGTGATTCTTCTTGGGTTGTCTTCACAACTTGATTATCTATCATTTGTACAAAATTCACCGTCATTGGATTTGTGGTTTTGGATCAACACGAGTTTCTTTGCAGTGTTGCAGATCTGGTTTTTCTCGGGTAGAACAGATTGACCTTCGTTCAATCTTTCAATCATAACCTGAGTTTTTCTCAAGGGGTTTTCGTTATTCTTGTTGTGACGTCTTTGTGACTTGATTCTCCACAATCTATACTGGTTTTGTCACTATTGATCTAATTTAGATTAGTCGCACACATGATTTCTTTAATAGATCAATTTTCTGCCGAGGGGTTTTTGTTGCTTCCGTTGAAAAAGTTGTAATCTACCATTCACCCCCCTCTGGTAGATTTTCACATGCTCTTCGATCTTACATGCTCACAGAGCGCCAGCGCGCAGCTTGCATATTTAGTGCACGATTTTCCGTAGATGAATCAAGCTATGTTTTCCCTTCTTATCACTTTCTTAGGGATATTTTCCCTCCTAACACGAGCTGAGGCGAGTTGCTTTCTCCCCACGCACAAGAGGATAAGCTCTATTTCCTGCCGCCGTCAAGTTTGGAACTGGACCATGGTGCCCGGCACCAGAAGTGGTTTCCTCGCTCCACCAATTTGACAAGAGGCTGCACACCCTCCATCTCCACCTCCCCATCGTGTGCAGCGTGGACCATGGTGGGAGGTCAGGCCAAAACGGCGATTATCCATCTTCTGTTCCAGGATTGCCGGCGCCCGTTTTTGTTCATCGTCGACCCACTGCGCCAACTCATTTCCAAGCCAGAAAAACCGCCCCAAGGTTCTTCAATATGTCCTCTCTCTGCTCCACGAATAACTTTTCCTTTAATCAAGCATCTGGGTCGGAATTCCAATTTTTGCAGTGGCAAGTTCATGGAGCCGACGGGGAGGAAATCTCAAAATTCATCCTCCATGCTTAGCTATTGTCTGTTCCAATTAGGCATAGTATTCTATGGGTTATACAGATATTTAGGATCAAACGGCGCAGGAAATAATCAACCATAGCCCATCCTTGACAAAATTTCGTGGCCGCTGGCTGTGCGGGCCTAGGTCATCGGTGAAAACAGTTTTCTTGCTGTTTGAGCTCGATTGGGATCCATTTTTGCATTTATCACCATTTCCGTCTGCTTCAGAGCTTTGTCCTGAGACTAGCAGTGCTTTTTCGAGCCCATGCGACCTCAACAGAGTGGTCCGGGCCGCCGCCGCCGTCGACCATGGTCCTCCGGCTATCCCCAATGATTTCCGACCAAACCAGCTTTTTCCTTGTAAGAAATTAGGCCTTAGAGGCCAAGGGGAAAGCTGGGTGGTGTACTGGAGCCGTCGCCGGTGAGGGGCGCCGCCGTGCCACCGTCGAAGCGCCGCGCTCCTCTCCCTGGCGCGAGGTTGGGGAAGGCCAGCGCGGGCCCCACCAGTAAGTGTCACTTGGCAAGGGTGGGGGTCCTTTGTGGCTAGGGATCAAATTGTGGCACTACGCATTAGGCTCTGTGGCCCCATGTGCCTGTACTGTGATTGGACGATTTAAATCTGTGGGCCCAGTTTCGACGTTTAACTCAATTTCGATTGGAAAAACAAATCCGGAAACATACCAAGCTTTGAAAAATCATATAACCTAGTAGAACTGTCCAAAAATTAAGAAACCAAATTTTTGGGTTCCTTTTCACAAGTACATTGCGGTGGTGCAATTGAATTGGTATGACAAAACCTAGAATATTCTCCATAATTCGTTAAAGTGAGAACTTTGGGGAACTAATTGCATGAGATTTCATTGATGGAAAATTCTCAATTTTGGCCCGATAATCCTACATAAATCTCTTGATCTTCAGTTGAAATTTCAAATTTATTGGTCTTCATTTGGTCAGTCAAACTGTGTTGCTTTTCCATATGTCCATGAAAAATGTAAAATCAACAAAAACATTTCCAGAAAATGTTTCCAATTTTAAAATTCATATCTCACTGTAGACAGCTTAGAAAAAATGTAAAATCTATTTTGTTGGACTCCTAGTGAGTAACACCTTCTGGAAAACCAACTTTGAGAGAGTGAGTATGTATATTCTGCTGCATGTGTACTCTTTGTACACTATTTTGTACACTTGATTATGTTATACAATGAAAACTTTGATGTATTTTGACTATTCTTTTTTCTTATGTGCTGTTGGGTGCCGCATAGCACGGCACCACCCAATGCGATTCCTAGAAATCATGATCCCGGTCCTCACAGTCTGGTATCAGAGCCGCATTGGGAATAGCACACTCGAAAAGAGCCTATTTTGATTACTTAGAAGTAGTCGAGTGAGGATTAGTTATTATGCCCACACAAGGTATATTTTAGTATTAGTTACTTAAGGTGGCAAACTAACCTATGTGTTATTATATTCTATAACAACGCTCTGACATCAGGTAATAGGTAAGGTATGCCACCGCAAGCGGATCAATTGTGGTACGCTCACCATGCGAGAGGTAGCATGTGATTGTCCCCGTGGCTTGGCACGAGAGTTAATATGAGTCTCTGAACCTTCTCATGGTCCTGGGAACATATAAAAACGCTGCTCCCCAGCGTGCTTCAGGCAAAAGCGAGGATACCCCATTATGTGGTAAAAAACACGAAGCATGCAACTCTTGAACGTTCAATGTTCAAAGGGCCATACGCAGCGCTGATCCCTGGCACAAGAGATAAATGATGTGGCCACCTATCATGCGGTTGAAAAGCACACAGTGTGTTTTTTTAATAAACACACAAAAGCGCCTCCTACTGGTGCAGCATTAGGCAAAGATATGGGACCCGTCGGGTGGTACATAACCCGATGCGCCTCCTACTGGTGTAGCATTATGCAAAGACGTGGGACCCCCGTCGGGTGGTAGAAAAACCAGTCATGTATCTAGTGACGTGACTCTGCTCGGGGCAGCCCATTTGGAATGATACGGGACGGATGCTCTTACTTTGATATATATTATTGTGACTACCTGAAATGATCGCCCGCGCGGGTCATGCCATACGGCACCATAGTGTGTGTCTATAAATTGTGTGTCTTCCGCAGGTACACTAACCACATTAACCGTATCTCAATTAGAAAACGTTTGTGAGTGAACATCATTAGTGCTAGCGTTGAGACGTATGCCGGAATACCGGTTTAGGATTTTCTTTGATGAGGATGTAGTGCCGACATGTATCCCATCAATGGATTAAGAATATCACTGTAAACTGGACTCAAGAAAATGTAATAATACATGTATTAGTTATCGATCTCTGATTTTGAACTAAGATTCAAAGTTGGAGTAGGCTTAAACTCCAGTGATTCAAAAACCAGAATCTCTGCTTTCTGTCAGGAATTTGACCTGACTTTGAAAATTCATAATTATTAGCAGAAAAATCCAATGAAGATTTATCTACATGTATAGAAAGATTATGAAGTTTTCTACTTCTTTTCTGATTAACTTCAGAGCAGAATCTCCCTCTAACCTTGATAAGAAAAAGGATGAGGCCCGATCTTCCGAAAGGTAATGGATAAGTCGATTGATGTGAAGATCTCGATGTTGATGATCCGAGGCTCTCGAGTAGAACACGAACAGCCCCTGCAATCACTACACCACCGCTTCGTTGGATATCAACCATGCTTCACACGATTGACCTCGCCAAGAAGGCTAATCCCTGCAAGTGCAACCGAGAACACAAGCAAGAACGTAGAAGACACGATCTGAAATCGCGAAGTTGGGGTTTCACAAACCGTAGAACGGTGATATTATTGATCTAATCAAAACCCAATTGTTTGTGGCGGCTAGTATGGAGTATATATAGGTGGGAGGACGTCCAAGGGGGTGTTGGGGTCGTAACCTAACTCTAAGAGACGAAAATAAGAGATTTAGACTTGATACAAGGCCCAATGGCCCAATATGGTGGCGCATCACCCTGACAGATTCTGGACTCGATTTTGTTTCAACAATTCCCATTGACTCCGACGGAATTTTGACATGGGACCAGCTCTATTAGAAATTTCATCCTCTACCCTTTCCGTTCATATGTAGAACGTCCCAATTGGAGTTCGTATGCGTCCTGGGCGTCCGTTTTAGTGCGAACTGCTCCTGGACTCCGAGTTGGACACGAATTTGAGTTGGGGTCGTTTTCCATCTTCTTTGAATGTATTGTCTGGTTCTCCACGTCCCTAAGACTTCCTCTAAGTACTCCTTGAACCTATCTATAGATCCTAATCACAATTAAATCATTAGGTAGCAATCTATGCTCAAAAACATATAAGAAAACATATAAGAACGAGCTCACCTCTGAAATTAATTGTTGTGTATGAACTCTATTGACTACATATTTTATGTTCAATAGAGTGTTGTTTGTATCCATAGAAGTGATGTCCTCATCATCCTCCCCTTCTTGAATTGGAGTCGTCCTCGACTCAAGTTCATCTTCTATAACGTGTTGGTCCAAATGTGCAATGCCATCAAATCTTCTTGTATGCATGAAAGGAGGATGCCAAGGTGGTGGACGATATAGTGAACCATCTTCATGTTCTCCATCAAATAAGCGAGCACATTCACTTGAGCCGGGATCCCAAACAAATAAACATTGTATCATGTTAGTATGTGCATTTATAATGTGCATGATCTCATCATTCTCCCCTTCTTTATGACAAGCCGTCCTCGGCTTGCTCGTATGTTCAACAAAAAAATCTTGCTTTGGGGGTAGAATGAGTGTTGTCCATAATGCACAACCGCGGTGAATAATGCTTTTGTTGTCCCTGCTCCATGGAAAAAATACTAAAAAAACTTGATAAGACATTATTAGCGTTAGTACATTCATTTACTTGACCATGTTGTTGCAGCACAAAAGGAGCTTTCGCATTTGAACATATGTAAACTTTATGCACCATAAACATACCACTATGTTCATATTTGCCTATAGCATGAAAAATATTTTTACTTAACAAAGGAAATTCAGATTGGGAAAATATTCTCTTCTCTGCGATATCCAAATCACAAAGAGTGTCAAATTCAATATAACCCAAAGTATTTAGAGAAGACAACAATTTTAGCTCATCCCTTTCGCATGTAATTGGAATCAAATGCTTAATTTTAGCACAAGTGAGTGATAAAGTATCAAATTCATTTGATTGTTTTAGCATAGATACAATATAATTATCAGCACACAACTCTTTCTTAGCGCAACGATCAACAGGAAAATCAACATGTGACAATGGTGTATAAATAAACGATTCTAATAGTTGCTCCTCGAAAATAGCATGATTGGTGGAAAAATTCAGAACATTCAAAAACTTCTCATCTTTTGTATTTGTAGAATGTTTTGCCTTACCCATTTCAGCAGTGATTTCGAGTGCATTATTAATTGATCCATCTAAAATTTCACAAGTGTTGTTGAAAGCCTCGTTCTCTTTTGCATCATCTATATTATTTTCTATATTGTCCTGCAAAACGTTAGCCACAAAAGGAGGTACAACAAGAAATTTCTCCACAAATTGATGCACTTCATCTTTGCAATAAGATACATTCATAAAAGTTTCTCGCATA
Organism: Tuctoria greenei; assembly: GCA_036927565.1. Lineage (NCBI taxonomy): Eukaryota > Viridiplantae > Streptophyta > Magnoliopsida > Poales > Poaceae > Tuctoria > Tuctoria greenei. Next base: position 161,722,917 of record JAYESD010000002.1, on the reverse strand, counting down.
CAAATTTTCATATCCTTCCATGTTCAAAGTTTTTATAAATCATTTAAATTGTTCCACCAAGTAAATTCACAACCTACTGATGCACTTGCAATATTTCTAATATTTCTTCTCTCACACATATGACATTGTACAAAAATTTTATCCAACTCTATTTCCCAAGCAATATATTCATCGTAACCAAAACCATCATAAGAAGGAAGAGATGGGAGAATGTAATTACTTTCTATGGAAGGAGTTGTAAAGATGGTTTGAATTTCATGTGAATCCTTGGTTGATGTTTGATTCTTAGCAAGCAACTCCATCACCGTCTTCATCACTCAGCATATAATGCATGATTCTTGCTTTTACCTGACATTGTTAGTAGCAAACAGAAGACAACAAAAAAATATGTTATCCCTATCAACTACAAAGGATAATGACAATGTGGAAGTAGAATCACACACTCTCAAGCATCTTACCACACTCTTATAAGTGTTCTTACCGACAGTGCAGGTGGCAAACGGTGGCTAGTATGAAAAAACCAATTAAGCGTGGGATGATTGCAAAGGTGTATCGATTCTGCTCAAGAGTAAAGTGTAGCTTGGATGGTACTTTATATGTAGCAAGAATTAGCAACAATGAAATCAGATAGTAAAGTTGAATAAGTGTCCACAGTACTTGTCAAAGTTGCTGGCCTAAATGTGTTCCTAGTAGTTCAAGCAAGCAAGACATGAGACAAAACTAGATGACACAAAGGATGCAAGCACTTCTGTTTTTTTTTGTTTTTTTTTCTCCTATTTTTTGTGCGGCTTTTGTATCTTGTTTTGCACTTGCCTTTTTCTTTTGTCTTTCTTTTTTCAGAATGTGTTGCAAATGAAGAACACAATAAAAACCAATCAAAGATATCTCGTGTGTCTATCGCAGATTTTCTGCTCAATCTTCCAAGGACAAATAGGCACACTTAGAGGTTCTAAATAGAAAAACTTACAACAGCAAGATTGTATATATATCTCTCCTCTTTAATTTCAATATATGTAATACCTATTTTGGACAAGAAAAATAGAAGATATTGCCCCGAAACACAGACTATTCAGAAATTCTAGGTCAATAACAGATTCAGATCTAATGCACTTTTGACCATGATATCTCCGTTTACTAGGAAACCTATGGGTATGGAAGTTGTAGAGAACTTCTTAAGCTTTCCATAAAAGACAAGAAATCCAAAATCCGAGTTCATATAAGTGAAATATGATGAAAATACCGAACTGGACAGAGATGAATCTTATTTGGACGTGATGACGTGATTCAAAATGATGAATCAACACAATGCAAAACTCAAACTAAGACCAAAAACACTTTCTAAACCAGCAATATGACTCAAAAATGGATACAAACTCAACAAAACCAAACTGAAAACGAAAGTTGCAAACGCTCAATGGTGGTTTGGACAAAGTAATGAACAGATCTACTAAACTGCAAGTTTTTTGTGGCTTTTTTTTGTGGACTCTAGGTATGAAAAACAAAACAAAACTAATGTAATGGATAGATGAATTACCTAACGGGCAACCTGGAAATCTGATACCAATTGATAAGAAAAAGGATGAGGCCCGATCTTCCGAAAGGTAATGGATAAGTCGATTGATGTGGATATCTCGACGTTGATGATCTGAGGCTCTCGAGTAGAACACGAACATCCCCTGCAATCACTACACCACCGCTCCGTTGGTTATCAACCATGCTTCACACGATTGAGCTCGCCAAGAAGTATAATCCCTGCAAGTGCAACCGAGAACACAAGGAAGAACATAGAAGACACGATCTGAAATCGCGAAGTTGGGGTTTCACAAATCGTAGAACAGTGATATTATTGATCTAAGCAAAACCCAATTGTTTGTGGCGGCTAATATGGAGTATATATAAGTGGGAGGACGTCCTAGGGGGTGTTGGGGTCGTAACCTAACTCTAAGACACGAAAATAAGAGATGTAGACTGGATACAAGGCCCAATGGCCCAATATGGTGGCGCAACACCCTGACAGATTCTGAACTCGATTTTGTTTCGACGATTCCCGTCCACTCCAAAGTAATTTTGACATGGGACCAGCACCATTGGAAAGTTTATCCTCTACCCTTTCCGTTCATATGTAGAACGTCCCAATCGGAGTTCGTATGCGCCCTGGGCTTCCGTTTTAGTGCAAACTGCTTCTGGACTCCGAGTTGGACACGAATTTGAGTTGGGGTCGGTTTCCGTCTTCTTTGAACATATTCTCTGGTTCTCCATGTCCCTAAGACTTCCTCTAAGTACTCCTTGAACCTCTCTATGGATTCTAATCACAATTAAATCATTAGGTAGCAATCTATGCTCAAAAACATATAAGAAAACATATAAGAACGAGCTCACTCTGAAATTAGTTGTTGTGTGTGAACTCTATTGACTACATCTTGTATGTTCAATGGAGTGTTGTTTGTATCCATAGAAGTTATGTCCTCATCAAACCTATTCCAAATTTCCATGTTCCAAAGTTTGCCAAATCTGGACAGAAACTGGAACCATTTCTGTACTTGTTACTATTTTGATCACATCTCTTGGTAGAAAATTCGAATGGCTTCATATTATACAGTTATGGAATCCTTGTGATGTCTATTACAATGTTGTAATTTAAAGTTTTGGTAAATGTTGATATTATCTATTTGTAAAACTGTGTCCAAATCCACAATATACAAAGGAGGTGCTGTCAAAATTTCCTTGGAATTCTGGGAACTTTGTCAAACTTTGAAAATTCATATCTCTTTACCGAGAACTGATATTAGGGTATATGAATACTAGTTGGAAAGATATTGAAGTTAAATTTAACTTTGGTATTCAACTTGAAACATGAACCCCATTTTCATATATAAATTCTGTTTGAATCCAAACTGTCAATTCTGGACAGAAAGTGACATGTCCGAAGTCAGTTTGGAAACTATTGTGGACATGATCATTTGTTTACTTCCCAAGTTCCGCAACATGTTCATTAGTCGTCTATCATCAATATAGCTGTTAAGTGGGAGTGTTTGATGAGTTTTTATCAAATTTTGAATCTGGTTCAAAAGTTCAAATCTTTGTTTACACCTTCAGACGTTGCATTTTTGATCATATTACGGTTAATGTTTTTGAGTTCAAGTTGAAATTGCAACTTTGGATTTTGACCATATTGCTCACTCTTGCAGCATGGATCACACTCATTCTGAGCGTGATTTAGGAGGTTCCATTCGTGGCGGAAATAACTCGACACCTCAACAATCTCCGCCACCACTCTCTTCTTCCCCGACTATACTTGCTGAAGTCATGGCAAGTGTGGTCGAGTATAATTGTGAGAACCGTATGTTACTTCGAGAATTGGTGCAACAGGGCAGATCCTCAGAAGCTCGACTGCATAATTCGACTCGGAGTGCTTATGTGGAGTTTCTTTCAACTAGCCCACCATTTGTCACGGAGGTGAATGATCCGATGGAGGCCGATCAATGGCACCGGGTTATAGAAGGCATATTCGGGCTATCTCAGTTTGATGGGTACCAGAAGACGTTGTTGGCTGCTCAACAACTTCATGGGTTCGCTGTAGCCTGGTGGTCCGAATATCTCACCACTCTGCTAGTGGGACATCGTGTCACGTGGAGTGAATTCGGTGATGCATTTCGTGCTCATCACATCCCTGCTGGGATTATAAGCGCCAAGTATGAAGAATTTTTGGAGTCAAAGCAAGGAGAAATGAGGGTACTTGAATACTTCAAAGAGTTCAACCGCTTGGTGCAGTATCGAACTCATTTTGTAGACAATGAGAATCTAAAATGTGAATACTTTTTCCGAGGACTGAATGCTAGACTCAAGGTTGCAGTGGCTATATTTAATGATGGCAATTACCATGATTTGGTGAATGCCGGTATTCGGCAAGAAGATGCCGATCTCCATCTTCAAGCGGAGAAGAAAAGAAGCATATCACTGGATAGCCATAGCGACTGTCCTCAGAAATATCAGATGTTGTATTATTTAGCATCCAGTTGAGAAAGTCAGTCGGTGATGCGACAACCACAGTTTCAATGTTGCACCTATTCTTCAAAGAATGCTCAACCAGTCCAGCCACAACACCAACTATGTACTCGTGCACCTCTACTTCAGCAAAGGGCACCAGTCTATCTTTCATCTTTGTCTGCTGGAGAGCCTGATCTTGCACCACAGGGTACTAGCTGTGCTGAGGATCTTTTACTACTGGCATGTCACATGACCAAACAGGACAGCAACCTAGCCTCTACTCAGGTTACAAAGAAACCCCAGGATCAACATAAGAAAACTTCACTAAAAGTGAGAAATGTCAACTACGTGGCAGTTGAGGATGTTCCCGTGGGAGAGCCTATGTTAGCAAGTAAGTTTAGCCTGCATGATCAACCCACATTTGTTCTATTTGATTCAGGCGCCACTGATGATTTCATTAGCAAAACTTTTGTGATGAAGCATCAATTGTCATCAACTCCTTTATCATCATTGTATACGATCAATTCACCTGGAGGTAGTGTGACCACCAACCAAATTGTAGCCTGAGCACCTCTATGCTTGGATGGACAGATTTATCCTACTACTCTTATTATGTTGGATGGTCAAAAGATTGATATCATTTTGCGAATGTCTTGGTTGACACATCATGGTGCTACTTTGATATTAGTTCTCGCACTGTGCAACTGAATTCCATGAAGCATGGTCAACATACTTTGGTTCTGGAAAATATCACGCCTTTACCTTCAGCTGTACATAACACTGAAGCCACTAAATTGGAGTACATTCCAATTGTCCGTGACTTCCCCGACGTGTTTCCCGAACGTGATGTTGAGTTCAAGATTGAACTTGCACTGGGAACCACGCCTATTTCTTGGAGGCCTTATACAATAGCGCCCAATGAACTTGCTGAATTGAAAGAGCACTTGAATGACCTTTTGTCTAAATGTTTTATTCGCCGAAGTTCATCACCTTGGGGCTGCTCCACGGTATTTGTCAAGAAGAAAGATGAAACTTTGAGGCTATGCGTGGACTATCGTCCTTTAATCCCGTGACTATCAAAAACAAGTATCCACTACCACGCATTCATATTCTTTTTGATCAACTAGTGGGTGCTAGTGTATTCTCAAAGACGGATCTTCGTTCTGGATATCATCAGATTAAGATCCGACCGGAAGATATACCGAAGACGGCATTCTCGACGTGATACGGACTGTATGAATATCTCGTCATGTTTTTAGGTCTTACCAACGCTACGGCTCACTTTATGTACCTCATGAATTCAATTTTCATGTTGGATTTGGACAAGTTCGTCATGGTTTTCATCGATGACATTTTGGTGTATTCTAAATTAGAGGAAGAACATGTTGAACACTTGCGCATAGTGCTGCAACGATTGTGGGATCACAAGCTATATGCTAAATTCAGCAAATGTGAGTTCTGGATCAGCCAAGTGCCATTTCTCGGGAACATTATTTCAGCGGAGGGTGTTGCTGTTGATCCAAGTAGTATAATGCAAGTGCTAAAATGGGAGTCTCCCAAGTCAGTACACGAAGTCTGCAGTTTCCTGGGTTTAGCAGGATATTATCGTAGGTTCATCCGAAGCTTTTCAAAAATAGCTAAACCTATGACGGAGCTTCTGAAGAAGGGCACTAAATACATCTGGAGAGAAGCTTGTGAGGATGCTTTCAAAAGATTGGTGAAACATCTCACAACAGCGCTAGTTTTTGCTCAGCCAGATACAACCAAATCTTTTGATGTTTATTGCGATGCGTCAGAAATCGGTCTTGGCTGCGTGATTATGCAAGAAGGACGCGTGATCGCATATGGGTCACAAAAGCTCCGAAACCATGAACAGCACTATCCAACTCATGATCTTGAGCATGCTGCCGTGGTGCTTGCATTGAAGATGTGGAGACATTATTTACTGGGCAATCTTGTTCATCTCTACACTGATCATAAAAGCTTGAAATACATATTCACGCATAAGGAAATGAATATGAGATAGCGAAGCTGGTTAGATTGATCAAAGATTATGAGATTGAGATTCACTATCATCCCGGCAAGCCTAATGTGGTCGCCGATGCGCTTCATCGCAAATCTCACGTTCACCATTTAATGCTCACTCCGATGGAAGAGGAAGAACCGAGTTTATACTTGGTTCCACATGGAGCTCTGTTTAATCTTGCTCTCATACCTATGATCCGAGAGGAGATTATGGTAGCTCAGAGTAAAGATAAGGGTATGTCTCACATTCGTAGAAGATTAAACAACGGAGAAATGAAATGTTTTCGGAAGGATTATCAAGGAACATTATGGTTCCATGATCGAATAGTAGTTCCTCGTGATATGATACTACAAAAGAAGATCTTAGATGAAGCTCACTTATCCAAATATTCCATTCATCCAGGCAGCAACAAAATGTACCAAGACTTGAAAACCAAGTTTTGGTGGACACGGATGAAACGTGAGATTGCGAAGTACATAACCGAATGTGATACGTGTCGGTGAGTTAAAGCCGACCACGTGAGAAGAGCCGGACAGCTGCAACCGTTGAACATTCCGGCGTGGATATGGGAGGATATTAGTATGAATTTCATCGTCGGGCTACCTCTCACCTTCCACAAGCATGATTCGATTTGGGTGATAGTCAATCGGCTAACCAAATCAGCTCACTTTATTCCTGTCCATACGAAGTATGTTGCCAAGAAATATGCGGAGTTGTATATTGCATGAATCATGTGCTTGCACGGTGTTCCCCGCACCATTATTTTTAGATCGTGGTGCCGCGTTTGTTGCTCGATTTTGGGAGCAGCTGCATGCGTCATTGGGGACCAAGCTGATCCGAAGCTCCGCATATCACCCGCAGACTGATGGCCAAACGGAGCACGTGAATCAAGTTCTTGAAGATATGCTACGCGCTTGTGCCATTCACCATAGTAAAAATTGGGATGATCATTTACGTTGGCAGAATTCCCATATAACAATGGCTATCAAGCTAGCATCAAGATGGCACCTTATGAAGCTCTCTACAGCCAGAAATGCCGCACACCACTCAATTGGTGTGAATCCAATGAAAGAGTGATTTATGGAATCGATCTCGTTAATGTGGCCGAGGCATGAGTTCAGGTTATTCAAGCCAACCTGAAAGCTACTCAATCTCAGCAAAAGAGCTATGCGGATAGAAGACGTTGTCCGCTCCACTTCGACATCAAGGATTGTGTCTATCTTCATGTATCTCTGATGAAAGGGATTCATCGGTTCGGAGTAAAGGGAAAGCTCGCTCCAGGATTTATTGGGCCGTTCACTATCACAGAAAAATGCGGACTTGTGTCCTATCGACTGGAGTTACCGGCGTCATTGGCAGGTATTCATGATATTCTTCATGTGTCGCAGCTGTGGAAATGTCTCAAGTCCTCAGCTGAAATCTGCACTGAAGATCTCGAAGCATTGCAACTGGATCTCACATATACCAAGCATCCGATCCAGATTATCGATGAAAAGACTCGCGCCATAAGAAACAAGACTTTATGGTTTTACAAAGTCTTGTGGAGCAACCATACCGCTGATGAAGCGACATGGGAAAGCAAGGATTATCTCCATTTGAATTATCCAGATTTGCTATCCTTATATACCCGGTAACCTTCCTTCCTTCATCTCTTTTATTTGTAACCTCGGAACGAGATTCTTTTAAGGGGGGATGAATGTAAAAGCCCAGTTTTTAAAACACTGAATTATGCTTGGAGATGTAGGAATTAAAAAGGAGAGAAAGAAATCAATGGTAAAAGAGAAATATGAGATTAAATCAAACTCTAAAGTGAGGATTTCAAAATTCAAAGTTAGAAACTGTTTGAACTTAGTAAAATTATGAAATTGAGTGGACCAATAAATTTGTCATAATTCAAAAAGTAGCTCTGTCAAGTTTCATCGTTTTTGAAACCCATTTGCTATTTAAATCAATTGGTTCAATGAAATTCATTTAAATTCAAATTTAGATTAGAATTTAAATCAAAATTGGTCAAATGTGGGATTAAATCTCAAAATAAAATTCAACATGTTAGAATTAGTTGTCCAGCAAATATCTAGCATTTTTGGACAAAAGTGGGTAGGAGATTTGAAGCAACAGAGAGTAGATGAGGGTGAATCGTCGGTGGGGCCCACTAGTCAGTTGCACATGGATGGGGAACCACCTCTGTTCTCTGCTCATAAAGAGCCAGCGTGCAGCTTGCATGTCCAGCGCACGGTTTTGACGTAGATGAATCCATCTGCTATGTTTTCCCTCCTAACACGAGCTGAGGTGAGTTGCTTTCTCCCCATGCACAAGAGCATAAGCTCGCCATCAAGTTTGGAATTGGACCACAGTGCCCGGCGCCAGAAGTGGTTTCCTCGCTCCACCAATTTTGCAAGAGGCCGCGCGCCCTCCATCTCCACCTCCCCAGCCTGTGCAGCATGGACCTTGGCGGGAGGTCAGGCCGAAACTACGATTTTCCATCCTCTGTTCCAGGATTGCCAGCGCCCGTCTCTGTTCATCGTCGCCCCACTGCCCCAACTCGTTTCGAAGCCAGAAAAACCGCCCCAAGGTCCCTCAATACGCCCTCTCTCTGCTCCACGAATAACTTTTCCTTTAATCATGCATCTGGGTCAGAATTCCAATTTTCGCAGTGGCAAGTTCATGGAGCCGATGGGAGGAAATCTCGAAATTCATCCTCCATGCTTAGCTATTGTCCGTTCCAATTAGGCAAATATTCTATGGGTTATAACAGTTCTCTAGGATCAAACGGTGCAGAAAATAATCAACCATAGCCCATCCTTGACGAAATTTTGTGGCCGCCGGCCGTGTGGACCTAGGTCATCGGTGAAAACAATTTTGTTGCCGTTTGAGCTCGATTGGGATACATTTTTGCATTTATCACTGTTTCCATCTGCTTGAAAGCTTTGTCATGAGCCTAGCAGTGCTTTTCCGGGCCCATGCGACCTAACCGGAGTGGTGCGGGCCGCCACGCCGTCGAGCATGGTCCCCCGGCCATCCCTGGCGATTTCCGACCAAACCAGCGCTTTTCCTGTAAGAAATTAGGCCCTAGAGACCAAGGGGAAAGCTGGGTGGTGCACTGGAGCCGTTGCCGGTGAGGGGCGCCGGCGCCCAAGCTCCACGCTCCCCTTCCTGGTGCGAGGTTGAGGAAGGCCAACGCGGCCCCGCCAGTCAGTGCAACCTGGCAAGGGTGGGGGTCCTCTGTGGCTAGGGATAAAATTGTGGCATTACGCATTAGGCTTTGTGGCCCCATGTGGCTGCACTGTGATTGGACGTTTTAAATCTGTGGGCCCAGTTTCAACGTTTAACTCAATTTCTATTGGAAAATAAATCCAGAAACATACCATGCTTTGAAAAATCATAGATCCTAGTAGAACTGTCCAAAAATTATGAAACCAATTTTGTTTGGTTCCGTTTGACCATTACATTGCAGTGGTGCAATTGGATTGGTATGACAAAACCTGGAATATTCTCCATAATTCCTTAAAGTGAGATCTTTGAGGAATTAATTGCACGAGATTTTATTGATGGAAAATTCTCAATTTTGGCCAGATAGTCCTACATAAATCTCTTCATATTCAGTTGAAATTTTAGATTTATTGGTCTTCATTTGGTCAATAAAACTGTGTTACTTTTCCATATGTCCATGAAAAATGTAAAATCAACAGAAACATTTCCAGAAAATGTTTCCAACTTGTAAAATTCATATCTCACTGTAGACAACATAGAAAAATGTGAAATCAATTTTTTTGGACTCCTAGTGAGCAACACTTTCTGGAAAACCAACTTTGAGGCATGACAAGGCTCCAATTTTTCCAGGAAATTTCAGTGAGGTAAACCTTTGTGGATTTTGTAGACCACACCTTACCTTTGATTTAGCTGAAACTTTGCTAGAGCCTGTCTTATGAGGTCCGTGAACTACTACAAAAATCCCAGCTTCATCGGGTTTGATCTTTATCAGAGTATGTCATTAGTACCTTTGCTCTACATGTATATTATATTGAGGTTCCTAAGTCCACCTCTTTTCAAAGCAACTTTGCTAAATTCATTCCTTGCCACCAGAATTTGAATACGGTAGAGACCTTGTTATAGTACTTATACAGCATGTTACTTTCTTCTTGAGCTACACATAGCTTCTTCTTTTGTTAAATCATAATCCTTAAATGTGCATCTCATTTCGATAGTGATCGTGACGACGAAGGACTTTGACGTGGGATTTCTATTGGAAGGACCAGCAGATGATCATATTGGTTTCATCTGACTTTATTGACTTTTGGATTAGCTGCAACCTAAGGCAAGGCTCGCTTTGCATATAAGAGCCTTTATAAAGTTTTATTTTGTATACACTACGTATGAGGTATGTATTGTGCATTAGGTCAGGTTTGGTCGAAAATCCACATGCATGACCAAATAATCCTTAGAGTGGCTGGTTAGAAAATTACTCCATCGTATTATATCTCTATGCTAATGTTTTAGTGGATTCGGTAGAAGTCGAGTGGTTAGAATCCAGTCGCGAGACAAAGAATAGGGTTCATATGGATTTAGTTCAAGAATGGTTTATGAATCTGAATATGAGACCGGGCAGCAGAGTAGGAAGCAGCAGTATATGGTCCTGGGTGTGTAACCCTTCCTGTGTCGATTGAGGATCAATCCGTGTGCGGCCCTGCTGAGCATGTTTGAACTATACCGGTTGCATACTGGCTCTATGGGCCCCAGGAAACCGACGTGACTCGGGCACCCTCACGTCTAAACTGATACCGTTGTCCCTTGGGGAAAAGACGACAGAAGGTGGAAATATGCTAGTGGGCAACTTTGACATGTACATGTAGTGGACCTTTTATAAGGATCATAGATTTGAGTCGACGTTGGGATGACGGGTGAAAGGTGGCCACTTATGACGTGATGAGAAGAGCACCAACGTGTCTTACACACCGGGTGTCTACTGATTGCAATCATCGTCCCTTGCGATTACTTGAGTACCGCTTGTTCACTTTGTTGTGACGTGGTAAGTAAGAGTAGTTGGAATCATTTGAAAAATTGCAATATTGATTAACCATTGTATTGCAACTTGTATGCATTATATATAGAGCTCATTAAGTTTATGTTTTGATGAACCATTAAATTGATGCTAAAACCGGAAAAACTAAGGGCCAACTTTAGGTGAGTTCTTTTCTGCAAATTCAGCTTCCTATCTCACTATTATCCTTGCAAGTAGAGTTCCATGCTTTAGGTGAGACGGTTAAGTCTTTTTCAGCCTTTGTGCTCACGGTTGCTATATCTGTGGTTTTGTAGGTTATCTTCTATTGTTGTTGTTAAGGGTTGTCCGTGAGACCTCGATCTGTCGAGATGTATATCTCACGTGAAACTTCACTGCTGCCATCTCTTTTCGTGATACTAGTGAGAAGTGTCCTTGGGAAGGAACGACTTCTCTTTTGCTTAGTTTGGTTTATGAGAGTGAGTATGTATATTCCGCTGCGTGTGTACTCTTGGTACACTATTTTGTACACTTTATTATGTTGTAAAATGAAAACTTTGATGTATTTTGAGTATTCTTTTCTTTTGTGCTATTGGGTGCCGCATCGCACGGCACCACGCAATATGATTCCTAGAAATCGAGATCCTGGTCCTCACATGCGTCAGGTATCGGATCCTCTCCATCACACGGGTATACGCCGGCTCTAACTCCAGGCACTCCTCCTAGGTCTTCTTCCTAAGTGTCGGCCAGTCGGTGGGCAGGACCATGCTATCGTGAGCATCGGCGTGTACGATCACCCAACCACCCCTCTAGCCGTACCATCTCGCGGTGGAAAGCGGGGTGATGTACTTGAAGGGGTTATTGGCTCGATGCTGGAAGTAGTAGGCATAGAAGAAGTTCATCTTACTCTTCCCAGTCCGCCTCAGCACGAAAAACTACCGGAACACCAGCATCGATGGGTACACCCCGACGAACATGTCGCAGAAGTGCGAGAACACCGCCGCCACCACCAGAGAGTTCGGCGATAGGTGATGAAGTTGGAGCCCGAGGACCTCCAGAAGCATCACAAGGAAGGAGGAAATGGGAGGAACGAACCTGAAGTACGCATACAAAGTGAAGAAGATGATCTATTTTTCATGCAAATCCAAAGGCAGGGAGTCGGACAAATCAGATCCCGCTGCTCCTCGTCCTCCCAGCCAAGCAGCCGCCTCACGGGCGCTACGTCCAACATACGGGAAGGAGGCAAGGACGAGTCCATTGGAGCAGGAGTCAAGAACCTTAAAAATGGGGAAAGCTCGGGTGCTAAAGGAGGAAGACAAAGGCTTGAACGTTGGGGTGTGAGTAAGGGAGGAACCACCTTTGTCAACAAAGGTTGCCTTTTAATCACCCTGGCGATGTTTGAGCGCATCGTGCAGGTCGCATGGGCCTGAAACCTGATGCTCATCCCACAACGTCCATGACAGCAGGACCCAAGTCCCTTATCAGAGAGATTGGCCCAAGCGGGCCCCCACCTGAGGAGATAACCTGACAGTTCCCATAAAGGCGGAGCGAGAGCAGCAGAAGCACAACAGCCACATTGGGAACCATCGAGATAAAGAAGTTGTGGCAAGTAAAGATCCCGTCGAAATGACCCCTCAACTAGAGGGGGACGCGTGGCCACGATGGTAGAGGCACACATCGCTTTGATGATCAAGAAGACATCAAAAGGTAGCGCAGGAGAGTAAGGATAGGGCTCCACCATAGGACTCATCACCTCCCCCCAAAGTGGACCCAAGGGCCATTGTCGGTACCCGACATATCGGGTACCCTCGCCCACAGGCTAAACGCTCCTAAGTGCCCCGCGTCCTTGCTGAGGCAGGGTCCAATGGCGCCACGTGTCCAGAAGGCTCGGACCTCACCCTACCACAGGTGCGGGCTCTGACCCTCCCACATGGACCTGAAGACAGGGTGCAGCTCCCCCGAAGAGACGGGCTCCCAAGCGGCCACCTGTTCAGCAGGACGGGACCTCGTTCCTCCATAGGAGTGAGCTCCGGTGCTGCCACGTGGTGCGTAGCACTAGGTCGGCCACCTCCCACAGAGGCAAGCTTCGGCTCCACCGCGTGTCTCGCGATCCCGGATCTTTGGCTCTCCTCAGGGGAGATGATTCCGAGGCTGCCATGTGGCCCGAGATACGAGACCCGGTCTCCCCCGTAGAGACTAGCTCCTGTGATGCCATGTGGTCCGCGGTACGGGACCCGACCTTCCATCAGAGGCTAGCTCCCGTGCTGCCACATACCTCACAACTTGCCTTGGACGGTGGGTTGCGGTAGTTAAGCGGGTAGGTGCATCTTGTCTAAATAAAGCATTGAAGCACGCGCCTTCCCCAGACACATGACGCAGCGCACGACTGCTGTCAAGTACCACTACACCCAATCGCACCGCAATGAAGACGCCGTAGGCCTACTCCACTCGGCCAAGTGGGTAGCTTACGATGACATGGACAGTTGGAAGGGACATTCTCTGCAACCATCAATGACTACGCATGGGCTACTGGCGTCTGAGGCGGCAAAACGGCGGGTCTTCAAGCCACGGTCAGAGGAGGCTTATGCGAGAAGCCCTAGATCTTTAGGATAAGATCGCCCCGGGGCTAGCTGTCGAGTCCCGGACTAAATGTAGAATAGAGGGGGGTGAATAGGCTATTTGAATTTTTTTGATCCCTGAAACACTTAACAGATTGATCAAATACAGGGAGATCGGACTAGTCCGGTGCATTGCGGACTAGTCGGTATGCATGGACTAGAGAGATCAAGATTGATCAATAATTCCACTTCTGGTACCCTACGCAGTGGAAAGTAATTGGAAACTTGGATGTATTCCAACAATGAAACATTATATGGCAAAGATCAATTTTAATTCCAATGTTTCAACGTGAGTTACACAAGATTATGCAAACCCTAGAATATGATGAACGATGTAACAAAAGTGCGCAAGACAAGATTTTATCCCGAGGTTCGATTCCACAGAGGAAATCTACGTCCCCATTGAGGAGTCCACGGGGGACCGGGTCTTTATCAACCCTACCCTCGTCGAATCATCACGAAGGCCGATTCTCTTCCACTAATCATAAAGGGGCAAATAACTCGTTCAAGGGGCCTTCTCACAAGTTGAGGGCTCCCCAATAATTACAATGAATGAACATCACCAAACACACTCAAAAGATGTACAATGAACGATAAGAGTGTGTGAGAAATCAAACCCAAGAGCTCAAGGTTTGTAGAACAAGTCTCTCCTTTGATCAGTTGCTAATCCTCAAAGATTTGATCCTTTTAGGGTTAGAATGTGTGGAGAGATGTGAATTCTGGGCTCTTGGGAGGTGTGACTACGTAGGGGGTCAAGAGTGTTGGTTGTATGGCCGTACACCTCTATTTACACTAGGGTTTCCAAAAGTTATCATTAGCGTCTATGATGTCCAGACTAGTCCGTGGTGGACACTGGACTAGTCTGGTGTGCGTGTTTGGAAAACCCTAAGTATTGATGGATACCATAGTAGTCTGTTAAGGTGCAGACTAGTCCGATTTTAGTCAGAAACTTTTCGGACTAGTCCGGTGGATATCGGATTAGTTCAGTGTGATGAACACCGTATAGGACTAAGGACAAGTCCGCACTTGGAGGGACTTGTTCGATTTTAGTCAGAGAGTTTTCGGACTAGTCCGGTCAATATCAGGCTTCTATGGTGTTGTGCAAATGTGAAGTGCTGCGGACTAGTTCGCACTAAGGGGGGACTAGTTCGATTTTAGTAAGAGAGATATCAGACTAGTCCGGTGTATATCGGACTAGTCCGCTCTTCCTGTGAAATGTGCGGTGAGTTGAATTATTTGTTCACTTGAGCTCTTGGGGTGTTTTCTCCAACACACTCCATACAAAATAATCTAATCTTTTCAGCTCCTGAGTTCTTTTCCCTTTAAATCCTCATTCTCTTTCCTTTTTGTGCTTTCTTTCTCATTTCTTTAAAAACTGTGCTCATCTTAACAATTTTGTTAGAATCTCATTTGTTTGTCATTAATCAACCAAAACCCACAAGGGATGCCTAGATGCACTTTTAATCTCCCCCTTTTCGATGATTGATGACAACCAATTGAGATTGCACAAATATGATGAAAAATTCAGATTCATAAAGTGTGCACATATGACCTTTGAGCAAAAATAGCAAATGTGGGAGTAATACATATGTGCACTCTTTATGGTGGGGTGCAAATCTATGTGTGTGAGCAATAATATTGATGTGGATATCATAAGAGGCATAATCATAATAACATCAAGAATCTCAAGCATACATAGCAGTTTTAAACATAAACTATTGATCATAAGCATAACATAGTCATCATTTTACAACACATGTCCAAAAGCATGAGAGAGCATAATTAAAGTTTTACAAACCCAAAAGAATGACTGAGTAGAAACAAAAATACAAAAGAGGAATAGAGCTCTCTCTCAACCTAATGCTACGACCTAAGACTCCCCCTCAATCTATCCCCCTTTGGCATTAAGGCACCAAAAAGAAGGAGAGGAGGGATCTACTTGTCGTCTTTGGCTCACTCTGCGCTGTTGGTCCTTTCGTCATCTTCTTCATCAGCATTAGGAAGAGGAGGAGAGGAACCACTTGTCGTGCCTTGAAGGCCAAAGTAAGCAAGCTCGGAAGGAGAGAGAGGTGGAAGCTCTGAAAAGGAGTCCTCTGAGATAACTGGAGACCCAATAGGCTCAATCTCCAGTTTTTGACAAATTGCTTTGACACTGTCCTTCATATATCTCATCTGCTCTTTTCTTGCCCTTCTCATCTTATGAACCTTCACCTCAGTTTTGTGGCAAGAGCCAAAGATAGCTGCCAAGTACTTCATGATTCCACTAGCGGACCCTTTGCTAGATGGAGGGGCCCTAGTGCCAGAGGAAGGCCTTGTATCTTCTTGTGCTTTCTCCGGGTGTTCCTCACTCAAGGCGGGTGAGGGAGCAGTTGGGAGAGAGGCTTGAGGAGGCTTCTGAGGCCTTAGAGGAGTATGCTCCACATCCTTCACAAACTCAATTCTTGTGACTTTTTCAATCATGAGCATCAAGTATGGTGCATAGACGTAGGAGCGGTTTGGTGTGCAGGAGATGTTCACCATGTCATTCCAGATGTAGTCGAAGATATCAAACTTCCTCTTCCTGCTAATCACTTTCATCACGGTTCTCAAGTAACCTTGGACACTCCCTGCATCTCCATCTTTTGGAGCAATTGTCTTCCGGAGCACTCTATTGAGAACCATGAAGAAAGGCTTCATGTTCTTGGTTGAGGGAGGATTGTATTTGAGGTGAGTATCATAAATAAAATCTATCTGGTCCTTCTCCAAAACACCAAGATTGTGAATCACAATCTCATTGCTGCCGGTGTCCTCAAGATGCAGCAGCTTGGCAAACTCAGCATAAGTAATTGTGTACTTGGATCCATGTGTCATCCAAGTCACTCTCTCTTCTTCATCGCTGGCAAAATAACAAGTTGCATAGAACTGAGCAATGACTGCATCGTTCCAGTTGTATCAGAAAGAAAACAAGTCCTTTAAAGCATGCCTCTCAGCAGCCTCTACCACCTCATTAAAAGTACCAAAACTCTTTCTTTCAAAGTGGCTCCAGTCAATCCATTGGCTACGGAGCACTGGAGTATTCATTTGGAGGTACACGGGGCTGTAGTAGTCTGAGTGGAAGTGACTCCAAAATCTCGGGTCAGCTGCTTTTTTCCCACTGCTATGGGCATCAATCTTCCTAAGATTCCATTCTACATCACTTCCTTTGCCATTGAACTTCTCCTCCGAGGGGTCCCTATTTCCTTGTCTTGGAGCTGTCATCTTGAGGGGGCCAATAGGGCCAGAGGCAAGCCATTTTCCCTTTCCCTTAGCTTAACGAGAAGCAGCCAAGCTAGGACCAAACACATCTTTCCCTCTGGAAGTTGGTTTCTTATCTGGAACCTTCCGTCGCACCCTAGGTGGAGTGGGCGAGGGGTCAGTGGTACGGTCTTGCCTTTTCTTGGCGTGGCCCGTTGAAACATGAGGCAAAGTCTCTTGATCCAACTCGGCCTCGAAGTCGGAGATATCCTCATTTGTGTTCGACATTGTCCTGACAAGAAGGTGATATGTGACATAGATAAGAATTGGTGGCAAGGGAAAGCATTGAGTTGAAGAATGTTAGGGCTTTGTTCAACAAACACCAGACTTGTTCGTTGCTCAGGTGCGGACTAGTCCGGAGTACTGGACTTGTCCGCACTGATAACGGACTAGTCTGATATTTGGCATCTTAAACCCTAGCCAACGAAGTAATGGAGTTCCCTCAATGCAAAAGTGATGTAGTGTAGTTGTAATACAAACAGGGAGACATGTATTGAGTGGAGGAGCTAAGCTATTTGAGCAAAAACAAGGAAAATCGAAGGTTCTATGGTTTGGAGAGAAATTTACCAAATCCTTCGATTCGAGGCATGAAGGAGTTCTAGATGCGGACTAGTCCGGGGCCTTCGATCCCCTTGCAGTGGAGATCGATTCCCATGGAGATTTGAGTGGATTTGATGGATAACTCACAAAATCACCTTGGGAGCACTTGAGTGAGGAGAGAGAACGTGAGAGGAGTTGTGAGGAGGAAGAAGATTAGGTTTGCGCCGGCCCTAGGGTTATGGAATCGAAAAATTGGACTAGTCTATGGTCGGACCAGACTAGTCCATACTATCAGAAAACTCAGCAGACTGGTGTGCAATGTGCGGACTAGTCTGGGGTAACCAGGATGAGTCTGTCACTTGGACAGAAAAATATAGGACTTTCGTATATAATCGAAGGTGCTTAAAAAGAAAATAGGGGCAAAAACACACAAATAATCTTGATGAATATGATCTGTAAACATACAACAATCAAGCCATGATCATAATTCATCAAGATCAAGTAATTAACATAGTTTTTCGGAGAAAAATAGAGAGAGATGATTTTTCAATACAATCAACATGATTTTGATGACGGCGTACAAATATGCAAGTTTTCAAGCCACGTTTCGAGCATCAAGGATATTTAGTTCATTTCAGAGCTCTCAAAAGCGTTTTTCATCAAAAGGCTTGGTAAATATATTGGCTAGTTGTTTTTCAGTGTTGACATGGGAAATGGTTATGTCTCCTTTCATTGAGTGATCTCTCAAAAAGTGATGTCGGATGTCTATGTGTTTGGTTCTAGAGTGCTCAACAGGGTTATGTGCAATTTTAATTGCACTCTCATTATCACAAAGGAGTGGAATACGGCTAATATTGTAACCGTAATCCCTTAGTGTTTGTCGCATGCAAAGGATTTGTGCACAACAACTCCGAGCTGCAACATACTCCGCTTCAGCCGTGGATAAGGCAATGGAATTTTGTTTCTTGGAGGACCAAGAAACTAGGGATCTACCTAGGAATTGGCAAGTACCGGAGGTACCTTTTCTATCTACCATGCATCCGGCACAATCTGCATCGGAGTATCCAACGAGATTGAATTTTGAACCTTTGGGATACCAAAGGCCTAGGTTGGGCGTATGAACTAAATATCACAAGATCCTTTTTACAGCTGTCAAATGACACTCCTTAGGATTGGCTTGAAATTCAAACATACACTCAACATGATATCAGGCCTAGATGCACACAAATAAAGTAAGGAGCCAATCATGGAGCGATATACCTTCTGATCCATGTTTGGTCCGTCTTCATTGAGATCCATGTGTCCATTTGTCGCAATGGGAGTCTTTATGGGCTTTTCTTTGTCCATTACAAACTTCTTGAGAATGTCTTGAGTGTACTTTGTTTGGATTATGAACGTCCCGTCCTTTTGTTGCTTCACTTGGAATCCCAAAAAGTATCTCAACTCTCCTATCATGGACATCTCGAATCTATTTGTCATAATCTTACTAACTTCTTGACAAAAGGATTTGTTAGTTGAACCAAATATAATATCATCAACATAGTTTGGCAAACCAATAGTTCATCATCAAAGTGTTTAGTAAACAATGTGTAATCAGCTTTACCAATCTTGAAGCCATTCTCAATCAGAATAATCTCTAAGGCACTCATACCAAGCTCTAGGAGCTTGTTTGAGGCCATAGAGAGCCTTACGCAGTTTGTACACATGGTCAGGGTACTCTTGATCTTCAAAACTGGGTGGTTGCTCCACGTACACCTCCTTCTTGATCGGTCCTTTGAGGAAGGCGCTTTTCATGTCCATTTGATAAAGCTTGAAATCATGGTGAGTAGCATATGCAAGTAATATACTAATCGATTCAAGCTTAGCTACGGAGCAAAAGTATCGTCGAAATCCAAACCTTCGACTTGTGAGTACCCTTTGGCCACAAGTCGTGCCTTGTTTCTTGTTACCACTGCATGTTCGTCTTGCTTGTTGCGGAAGACCCATTTAGTGTCGACAATGTTGGACTTGGGTCTTTCAAAAAGCTCCCACACTTCATTCCTTTTAAATTTGTTCAGTTCTTCTTGCATCGTCATCACCCAATCTGGATCTTTTAGTGCATCTTCAACCCTGTATGGTTCCAAAGAAGATACAAAAAGAATAGTGTTCACAAAAATTAGCTATGCGAGATCGAGTTATTACTGCCTTTTGGATGCCACCGATTATGTTGTCGACGGGATGATCTCTTTGGATGCTTTGGTGTACTCTTGGATGTGGCACTCGTGGTCTTGAATATTCATGATTATCATCTTCTTTCCCCCCTGGATAGTTTCCCTCATTGATGTTTTGATCACCTTGATCTTCTTGGGGTTGATCTTGTGCAGAAGCTCCCCCTTGATCATATTCCTCGACTTGTGGATCATCTTGTTCATTCGCATTTGGTGGTGGCACTTGTGGTCGAACATCACCCAACGCCATTCTTCTCAATGCTTGACATGGAGCTTCTTCTTGATCTATCACACACTGATCAACTTCCTCTACTTGAGAGCCATTAGTTTCATCGAACACTACGTCACGTGCTACCTCAACAAGTACAGAAGCTTTGTTGAAGACACGGTAAGTGTTGGAGTTCGAATCATAACCAAGTAAGAAACCTTCATCAAACTTCGAAGCCCTCAGCTTCTTGTTGAGAATATATCATTTTGAACCAAAAACTCAAAAGTATGAAATGTTTGGTTTGTTACCGGTGAGTAGTTCATACGAGGTTTTCTTGATTAGATGATGAAGATAGAGTCGTTTTATGGTGTGACAGGCGGTGTTAACCGTTTCAGCCCAAAACCGGTTCGAAGTCTTGTATTCATCGAGCATTGTCCTCGCCATCTCAATAAGTGTTCGGTTCTTCCATTCGGCTACTATGTTTTGTTGAGGAGGGTATGGTGCTGAAAACTCATGCTTTATTCGTTCCTTATCTAGATACTCTTCAACTTGATTATTCTTGAATTCTGTCCCATTTTCACTTCATATGTTCTTGATCCTCAGTGAAAATTCGTTTTGGGCACGCTTGATGAACTTATTGAGGGTTCCTTGAGTTTCTATCTTATCATGCAAAAAGAAAACCCACATGAAGCGTGAAAAATCATCGACAATGACTAAACCATACTTATTACCACCCATGCTTATGTAAGCAATTGGACCAAATAGATCCATGTGGAGGAGCTCAAGTGGTCTTGTTGTAGTCATGACATTCTTCACGGGATGGGGTGCTCCTACTTGCTTCCCGTCTTGGCATGCTCTACAAGGTCTGTCTTTCTCAAAGACAACATCCTTTAAACCTCGGATGTGATCGCCTCTAAGGAGTTTTTGAAGATTCCTCATACCAACATGTGCTAGCCGTCTATGCCACAGCCAACCCATGTTGGTTTTTGCAATCAAGCATGTGTCAAATTCGGCTTTATATTTGTTGAAGTCAACTAGATAAATTTTTCACTTTAACACACCCTTGAATGCAACCAAGTTATCACTCCTTCTAGAGACGGTAACACCCTCATTAGAGAATAAACAATTATAACCTTTATCACATAATTGAGATATGGAAAAAAGGTTATAATCCAAGGAGTCAACATGTAAAACATGAGAAAGAGTATGTTGTGATGAAATTCCAATTTTAACGGTACCGAGCACCATTCCTTGACTGTTATCGCCAAAATAAATGCCTTCACTTGGATCTTTATTTTCTTCATAATCCACGAACATCCTTCTTTCTCCTGTCATGTGATTGGTGCATCCACTATCTAGCACCCATTTTGTTCCACCGGATGAATAAGCCTGCAAAAAACAAATTATGTGTTGGTCTTAGGTACCCAAGCTTGTTTGGGTCCTTTGAGGTTAGTCACAAGTGATTTGGGCACCCACACATGAGACTTGGTGTTCCCATGGCGTGGGCTAACATATTTAGCATAAACTCTTCCAAGATAACCTTTCATAAGTACATATGAAGCATCAAAAGTTCTAAATAGTAGTTGTTGTTCATATGTGTTCACAATGTTAAATTTATCAACATTATTAGGTTTTCTAACTTGAGAAGAGTTTCCCTTGACAAAGGCAATGTAGTCCTTGTTATTCTTGTGGCTTCTAGCGTTTTGCTTTTCACCATAAGAATACCCAATGCCATATTTTACATTAGGAGGTATTGTGACCGAGTATGCACTGCGTGCATACTTGACCTTCTCCTTGTCAAATATGCCACTTTGGGAAGGTTGCTTGTCCTTTGTCAAGTTTGGCTTTTCCTTCAAGTTAATGTCACTTTTGGCACAGGCACAAGTAATAATAGTTTCAGATTTTATATGTTGAGAAGGTGAGCTTGAAGAGGATGAAGAACCACTTTGCTTGAGTAACTCAACTTGTACCTCAAGGATCTTGTTAACTTTGGTAAAGTTAGCAAGTTCATCCTTTATGGTGGCGTTTGAGTCTTTTAACTTCAAGCAAGCTTCCTTGCTTGAAGCTAGCTCAAGTTCTAGTGATTTACATCACTCCTTTTCAAGTTCAAGAAGCTTTTTCAATATCAAGATATTCCTCCTTTTGTGAGATGATCATATCTTCCTAACGATTGACTAACTTCTCCTTATCAACAATGTTATCAAGTAAAAATTTCATTTTAGCAGCAGTCTTTTTGTCTAAACCCCTAAGAATGTATTCACTTTCATCACTGCTATCATCCTCACTAGAATTATCACTATCACTAGTAAAAGAATGCAAGGAGGAAGATTTAGTTGTTACCTTTCTTTTACCTTCTTTGGCCATTAGACGTGTGTGGTCGGTGTCCTTCCATGCGCCCATGGTTGGAAAGAGAGTGGATTTCTTGGTAGTCTTCTTGATGGCTATAGTGGCCATCTCCTCTTCTTCTTCGGATGAGGATTCATCATTGGAGTCCCACTCCTTCCCTAGATGCGCTTGGCCATATTGTTTCTTTTTCTTGAACATTTTCTTCGGTTGAGGCTTGTTGTCCTTAGTCTTCCTCTTATTTTCTTCATGCGGACAATCTACTATGAAGTGATCATATTCTTTGCAATTGTAGCACGCCCGTCTCATCTTGGGTCCTTGTTTGTCCCTTTGTATTCCTTCGTTTGAGCTACCACCCTTTCTTCTTCTCATCATTTCCTTGAACGTCTTCATGAACAAGATCATGTCTTCTTCATCGATATCACTGATTTCATCATCATTGTCGTCTTCTCCATGAGCTTCTCGAGCTTCTTTTGATACGGGTTTACAAGTTTACTTCAAGGCAACTCCTTTCCTCTTTGACGAGGTAAGATCAACAATTTCCTTGACATGCTTGGCTTTCTTCTTCATCATTTCAAAGTTAATAATCTTGCTAAGAAATTCGTTCGAGGTCATTTTCCGATACCCGAGGCTTCCTCTAATCATGGAGCAAAGAGTTATGTTGTGAGGCATGATTGCTCTAAAAATAAATTTCACGACTTCATGATCATTCCACTTTTTGCTGCCATATGCTCGGACTTTGTTGACGAGAGACTTCAATTGATTGTACATATCTGGTGGTGATTCATCTTCTTCTATAGCAAATCTTCCCAATTCACCTTCAATCATCTCAATCTTGGCTTCGCGTACATGACGATCACCTTCATGTGCGATTTGTAGAGTGTCCCATATCTCTTTGGCAATCTCGAGTTCATCCACCTTGGTGAACTCGTCTTGGCTTAGTGATGAAGTGATCAAAGCTACAACTTGAGAATTCTGATAAATGGCTTGTTCTTGGCTTGGAGTCAACTCTTCATCATCATCCGGGATACCTATCCCTGTACACCCTATATGCCACAAAGTTGGGTTAAGAGATATGAGGTCCATTTTCATGTTTTGTCTCCACATTGAATAGTCATTGCCATCAAAATAAGGTGCTTTCCCTAAAGGAATTGATAAGTAATGACTATTGTTAGAATTTAAACGTTCATAGTTAAAAAGATATCGGGAGTAGTCGGTGTGACTACTCCACTTCATCTTCTCATCTTGAGTTTTCTTCTCCCCTTTGGAGATTATGCCTTCATCCGTAGAAGAGCTTTGAGTTGGAGCAACTCCTCATCATCATCCTCACAGTATTGAATGGCGTCGAGGAGATTCTCTAGCTTTTGGGTCTTTTCATCATTACCCTTTCGTTGTTGAAGTTCTTGTGTACATCCTTGATGTCCGACATCGTCTCTTCAAGCGGTGAGTCTCTTTTGAAGAGTTTGACTCTAATACCAATTGAATGTAGCCTAGAGGGGGGTGAATAGGCTATTTGAATTTTTGTCGATCCCTGAAAGACTTAACAAAGTGATAAAATACAGGGAGATCGGACTAGTCCAGTACAGTGCGGACTAGTCCGTTATGCATGGACTAGAAAGATCAAGATTGATCGATAATTTTACTTCTAGTACCCTATGCAGCGGAAAGTAATTGGCAACTTGGATGTATTCCAACAATGAAACATTAGATGGCAAAGATCAATTTTAATTCCTATGTTTCAACGTGAGTTACACTAGATTATGCAAACCCTAGAATATGATGAACGATGTAACAAAAGTGTGCAAGACAAGATTTTATCCCAGGTTCGATTCCATGGAGGAAATCTACGTCCCCATTGAGGAGTCCACGGAGGACCAGGTCATCACCAACCCTACCCTCCTCGAATCGCCACGGAGGCTGATTCTCTTCCAGTAATCACAAAGGGGCAAATAACTTGTTAAAGGGGCCTTCTCACAAGTTGAGGGCTCCCCAAGAATTACAATGAATGAACATCACCAAACACACTCAAAAGATGTACAATGAACGACAAGAGTGTGCGAGAGATCAAACCCAAGAGCTCAAGATGTGTAGAACAAGTCTCTCCTTTGATCAAATGCTAATCCTCAAAGATTTGATCCTTTTAGGGTTAGAATGTGTGGAGAGATGTCAATTCTGGGCTATTGGGTGGTGTGACGGCACAGAGGGTCGAGAGCGTTGGTTGTATGGCCGTACACCTCTATTTATACTAGGGTTTCCAAAAGTTACCGTAAGGATTTGCGATGTCCGGACTAGTCCGGTGTGCTGCGTGTGGAAAATCCTATGTATTGATGGATACCAGACTTGTCTGTTAAGGTGCGGACTAGTCCGATGTTAGTCAGAAACTTTTCGGACTAGTCCGATGGATATCGGATTAGTTCGGTGTGATGAACACCGTGTAGGACTAAAGACAAGTCCGCACTTAGAGGGACTTGTCCAATTTTAGTCAAAGAGTTTTCGGACTAGTCTGGTCAATATCGGACTTGTTCGGTGTTGTGCAAATGTGAAGTGCTGAGGACTAGTCCGCACTAGGGGGGACTAGTCCAATTGTAGTCAGAGAGATATGGAACTAGTCTGGTGTATATTGGACTAGTCCACTCTTCCTGTGAAATGTGCAGTGAGTTGAATTATTTGTTCGCTTGAGCTCTTGGGGTGTTTTTCTCCAACACACTCCATACAAAATAATCTAATCTTTTTAGCTCCTGAGCTCTTTTCCCTTTAAATCCTTATTCTCTTTCCTATTTGTGTTTTCTTTCTCATTTCTTTAAAACTTGCGCTCATCTCAACAATTTTGTTAGGATGTTATTTGTTTGTCATTAATCAACCAGAACCCACAAGGGATGCCTAGATGCACTTTCACGGAACGCACTTGTAAGGCATCCGACCTTCTCTATAAAAGGATCGGACTGCCACTGTTACAAGGATTCAATCTCAACGCATACACAAACATTCACACCAGCAATACAAGCCAGACTGTGGAGTAGGGTATTACGCTCCGGCGGCCCGAACCACGTAAAGCCACTGTCTCACCATCTCTCATATGCGCAATCTCCATTGAGTATTAAGCCTTGTCGATCCAGAACCTCTGCGAGATGGTTGCATAGCAGGTCTGGGAGAAGTGCCGCAAGAACACTTTGACAACTGTCAATACAACTCATAATCATGGAGGACTAAACATTTCTTACAGGCATGTCCTTTAGAAATAATGTCTTTCCACTTGTACTTGGAGAAATATGTACATGCAGTTATTTTATACAAAATTGTAGTGAAACCAATGGAGGAATCCTAAAGAATCCCTTCCCAGCCAATCAAACACCAACATGTGGCAACACATGTATCTGGCCCACCTACAAGAGTATCTAGGGCATCCAATGGCGTAGCACACCAAAATAGTTAGAGGACCCACCTGTCAGCCACCTGTAGGGAACACACCGCGAATGGCACGTTGACCAGGTCGGCTGACCTGGGGGCTTGGCAGACTTCGTAAGAGCGCCAAACACGTTCAGTTTCCACGTCTCAACTCCCAGCGGTGAGATGATAAGGATGGTGACTGATTCGCACGCATTTGGTGGCAGAAACCGCCTCAACTCCTTGTATAAATAGGGGGAGGTGCTTCACTTCACTTCACACACAACTCAATCATTCTCTCATTGTATACAATAGTTCTCCTAGTTAGTGGAGCTTAGACTATGGAGAGGGGCCTCCAGTCCTGAGTCCAAATCGGGAAAGATATGGCTCATGTATCTTTCTTTCCTTTTGTGACTTTATGCTTTATTATAATATAATTATTAGGCTCACTTTATTCATATACTTGGGCAAAGCGTTTCTTGTTTGATTGTTGTGGCACCCGGTTCTGAAAATGAACCAAGTGCGACGCACTAGTCCGGCCTCCCAAATTTGGAAATTTCTGGAACTTCTTTAATATTGTTCAAAATGACATGGAATTTGTTCTCACATGTAAAACTCAATTGTAACTAGTTAGTAAGAAATGATGTCAACCTAATAACATGCATTACCACATAATTGCATTATTCATGCATGTCATGGTATATTGAGTAATATATGAGCATCTATTGATTGTAATGTTTGTTTTGTATGTCTATTGCGCGAAATAGAAGGTGTTGCTCTAGAGGGTGCTGTCGACGACCTCTAGCACAAGAATTTTGAAGCTTTTGGCCCTAACCAATCTCAAGAGCAAGGCAAGTGTCCTTGATCATTTTCATCCCGTCTTTAAATGTTTTATTTACAAAACTGCATGCTTGTGTCAATATGATGGGAAACCCAAGATAGGTGTTTCCTAGACTTGTTTGATCATCCTTGTCACTCGGAATACATTGTAGAGAGTCGGGAAGGGTATTTTACCTTTTTGCTTCACTTTAATTAATTGGGATGGGAAAACAACCAAAGGACTTAATTATGAATTAACGAACATATGGATTATGAGAATTTATGAACATGGTTAATTGGTAATGTGGGACTTGGGAGATCTAAGCAAGAATGTTTCGTGGATTGGGTTGGAGGATATGGTGGTTTTGCTTGCTTTAGATCTAAGGACCAGTTCATGCGAGAATAAGCCAGGAAAATGGTGCCACCACAAGGCCAACTATGGGTGCAGCGTAGCTGAATAATTTGGTGTGCTGCTGGTATTGTATGGACCATTGGATTTTGTGGGGAAAGGAAGTCGAGGAGGGCTACTCTGGGAAACGCATGGCACATGAGGGGGGCCGTGGGTGGGAGAATGGCGATTCAAGCCTGTTGGTGAAACCTTAGTGGGTCCGTACATACTAGTAGTCCCTTTATAAAAGCTATTTTGTGATCTCTTGGCCACACACCAACAGAAGTGCGATAAGGCATGATAGAGGTTCTTAGTCACCAAAAGGTGATGAAATCATGAACTTGTGGGTAAAGTTGTAAAACCTCTATAGAGTGTTAAAGACTATCATGATAGTCGTGCTCCCGGTTATGAGCACCTGGACAACTTCCATGATTAGAGTGGATCTTGGGAATTGGGATGATTTGGTATTGGTTATGGTTATGGATTGGATGGGGATAAAAGTAAATTGTTAATGAGGATGGTAAGGGAATGGCATATGGATGAATAATGGATGATGGATTTATTATTATGTTTATTTGGGATATGATGGGATTATTTCACATAGAATTGTAGGATGCTTTTCACATGTTTTAAATGTACTTTTCAGCAAATAGCCATCATTTATTATCATTCCTTGTTTTTAGCTACATGTCATTTTTTCCCCACAATTGCTGAGTGTAACATGTTCTCGCCCTTGTAATTCCCCCCATCCACAGTTTCAGGTGATGTTTAGGAGTATCCTTAGGATAATGTGGAATACTAGGTTGTGTGCTGCCGTCGACTTGCTTATGGTTTGTTTAGAGCCACGCTACATCCCCTATGCTTAGTTTGCTCAGTTTAGACTATTTTCGAAGTAGAACTATTAATAATGATCATTAGATTCTTTAATTTGAGGATTATTTGAATATTGTAATAAAAGTACCTTCTTAATTAAATTGTGTTGTGGTAATTTTCTGTATATCGTTTGTGATGCACTCGTGTATGTGTGATCAACGTCTTGGGCACACATATGCGTCACACTTGGTTTATTTTCGAAACCGGGTGTCACAATTGTGAAGTCCATGTATGTGCTAGGTTTAGATGTTATTAGATTCGATCATAATGTCCATATCATGTTATCATAAACATCATACACCACCACTATTGTCTAATTAGGTAATAATATGGTTATGTTGATATGAATATGTTATTGCTTGGTTCCAACATTGGTTCAACGATGTTAAGGTTAGTCATTACCTTAGGATGGAATTTGTATCCTCACTCTTAAGGTATCTACTTAACATCTAAGCGTGGTGCTTAGATAGTTAAGTAGTGTTGAATGTCTCGTAGACCCACGGGTTGCAGGGGTAGGCGGCAGTGGTGATAGCCCCTATCCGTCCTTTGCAATCCCACACATTCGGCTGCACCACATGCTCTTATCGAGAATAGTCCTGATCTTGTCAGTTGTAAACACATGCCCAATGTGTTGGACCACTAAGCCCTAGTACTCACAAACTACATATTCATGTGTACATTATTAGACTATTTATAGGAGTAATTAGAGCACAGTAGGAGCAGCCCCTTCTCATAGTTTAACCCTCACTAGGAAAACCTTATCTGTAGGACTATCCCTATTATCATCTTACCCCTATTCTGATAATTACTTCGTACCCTATACCTTGATCATAAGAATAGTGTTTATTTTACTTCATTGCCTTCGTTTGGGATAAATACAATACCTTTGGGAATACTCTTGGATGAAATGATACAACGGTATCTTCCATGTTCATGCGGAGCCCATCTCCTTTTGGAGATGGTGTGTGGTGTTAAGGAATACTAACAGCATCTCCTAAGGTATCAGATGCCTGAAAAGTCTCCAACACGCAAAGTTCGAGTCCCAGCTGTGCGATTCAGCAGTAACCCCCGAAGGATCAGCACTGAGCTGCCTGAGCCCCTAAAAGGCTCGGGATCCGCACGAACGTACCAAGCAGGATTAATGAAAAGTGGGCGCTGAGCCCCGACCTCAATTACCTCTCGAAATCAGGGGATGGGTTTCGATCGCCTTCACATTTTGAGGCGATCGGGTTTCACTGAAATTACCCCAACAGGAGGCTTATATAATCCTTAAATCCTGACCAGCTAGGTGGAAATTTACACAATGAAGATATCACCCACAACATCTGAACCCTAGGTGGTCCGCGGATGCGACATGACCGACAAATCTTGACGACCAACAATTCAAAGTCGCAGGTGGCTCATAGGAGGGGCAAGACACGATCCAACGTTTGTTTGCAATGCGCGTACCTGCAGGGCCATTGGTGGCTTGCGAATGAGGTGCGGTAAAATTGGACCCCTTCCTGTGACGCTGACTCCTACCAATCGGATGGAGGATCGCAGATAGGGACCGACTTAGCTACCCTGCTAACAGCACCCTATATACTGGGTACCCACGTTAATTACGTTGGTTTAGGCTGCCGACATAATTGATCTGGATTCCTGTAGTGACGCGTACAAGGAAGAGAAGATATTGGGTTCCACCTCACGAGAGGGGAGGTACCCAGAAGCCACCACGTGTCCAGCGGCTCTGGAGCTCACCTCCTCGCCGAGGAGGGATCTGATGCCGCCACATGTCTAATAGCTCCGGACCCCACCTCCCGCTGAGGAGGGCTTCGGCGCTTCCATGTGTCCTACAGCTCCGAACACCGCCTCCCTGCTGAGGGCTCCAGTGCCACCATATGTCTAACAGCTCCGAACCCTGCCTCCTCGCTAAGGAAGGCTCCAAAGATGCCACGCGTCTTACAGCTCCGGACCATGCCTCTCCGCTGAGGAGGGATTCTTTGCTGCCATGTGTCTAACACTGAGACAAGGTGACATGGGTATTCAAGACCACGAAACTGCTCCTTCAAGATCACACTAGTGGGTCATTAAGACCGCATTAGCGCAGCACGATCAGTGTGCTTTCAAGACATATGCATGTGCCCTAAAGGCCACGTTAACACACACTCAAGATAGAGTTAAGTGCCTTAGATCGTGTATAGGGTACTTAATTTACTTGGGACAACATGTCGGCTCGCAGTCACACTGTGAGTAGTCGGACCTTATCGTATAAAAGGCCTGAGCTGCTATTGTAGACACACAATCTCAACAGGCTCAACCTAGCGCTCAAACAAGCAATACAAGACACACTCTTCCGTGGACGTAGGGTGTTACGCTCCAGCGGCCCGAACAACGTAAACCCTAGTATTCACCAGTGTACTACACCTTCATAGTTCCTAAGAATTCACCCCTCCTAAAAAAGAACCTCCGTGGGCTGCTACATAGCAGTACCGGGGGAAGTGTCGTTGCTACACTCCGACATTTAGCATGCCAGGTAGCGGGCACTTTTCTCAGGAACTTCAACCATCACTGATGATGGTGATCTCTGTCGCTACTTCCTTTGACCTGGCTGCACAAGCCGGGGGAGAGAATGAAGTCGGCGCCGCCACTCGCCATCTTGGTGGCAATCCTGCCACAATTTCACAAGATGATGTTGCAGCGCATCAGCCTAGAGGCAATGGACCGCAGGCCGTTGAACCACATGCTGCAGCGGCAGCTACTGCTCAGATGCAAGATGGTGTGCTGGCATGAGTCACTGATTCGGCTACGAATCCAGAGAACACGCTGGTTGCAGCGCGTGCTCCTCTCTAGAACCCACCAGCACCAGATGCACCTCCGACAGCTGTGGTGTAATGGTGCAATGATGTCGATCATCTGGTCGCCACTGTAGCTAACGCCCTCGACTCGCCTTAGCATAGACCTCGGCCAACCCACAACAGGATCGTGTGAGGCCGACTCGGTCCTGTACCTCCACAAGGTGGACATGCCCCATCACGAGTGGCATTATCACATTCAGCTTTGGTGGCCCATCTCACCGCCATGGTGTTGAAGTTACCGACGATTGATCTGAGGGCCAAGCTTGACCGCCTCTATGCGGAACAAGATGTCCGTCTCACCCTTGAGCGGCATCGCGAAAGGTGACGTAATCTTGATGGTGGGTTTGCTGTTCCAGCTGGGCCTACTACAACTCACACTAGGTATGTCCCTCAACCCCCTTATCCTCTAAGAGCTGGTGGTGGTTGCGCGGCACTCGTGCCACATATTCGAATGGTGGAGTGGCCAGCCAAGGTCCGACCTCATTTGCCAGAAAAGTATGATGGGACCATCAACCCCGTCGAGTTCTTGCAGATCTACCTGAATGTAGGCCTAGAGGGGGGGGGGTGAATAGGCCTTCTTGAATTTTCTCAGTTCCTGTAACACTCAACAACAAAGTCAATACCAGAGATATCGGACTAGTCCGATAAAGTGCGGACTAGTCCGGTTTTCACGGGCTAAGTTGATCAAGTTCAGTCAATTTGATTGATTCGCTAATGTTTGTAGCGGAAATATAAACTTGAATGACAGTTTAATAGTTTTATGTCAAATTCTATTACAATTAAGGCTCTTGTTCAACAATTTAACTCAAATTGAACAAAGTGAATCAAACCCTAGATTAAGTTGATCAATTAAGATGAAGAACGCAAAAGGACAAGACACACGATTTATCCCGTGGTTCGGCTACCACGAAGGCAACCTACGTCCACGTTGAGGAGCCCACAAAAGGACCGGGTCTTCTCCAACCCTTCCATCGTCGGATCGCCACGAAGGCTAATCCTCTTCCACTAATCACAAAGGGTAAATAACCAAGTTGAAAGGGCGTTCTCACACGTTGATAGCTCCCTTGATTACCACTTACAAAGCCACCAATAACACACTCGAAAATTACAAATTGAAACGCAAGAGTGTGTTAGAGAATCAAACCAAGAGCTCAATGATGTGTGCCAAGTGTCTCTCCAATGATCTAGAAGTGATCTTCAATGGATTGATCGATTTTGCACTTAATTTCGTGGAGAGAGGTGGTTTTTGAGTCTCTTGGGTGGTGTGACGACGCTAGGGTTCGAGAGGTGTAAAAGTGGGCCGTGCACTTCTATTTATATGGGGTTTCTAAAAGTGACCGTTAGGGTTCAAAAAGATCGGACTAGTCCGTGGTGGTCACCGGACTAGTCCAGTGTGCTGTGTGTAGCAAACCCTAAGTGTCCAGGAATATCGGACTAGTCCGGTTGAAAACGGACTTGTCCGATTTCACTACTGGAAATCTTCGGACTAGTCCGATTGCCATCGGACTTGTCCGGACATATGAAACCTTAAGTGTTTAGGATGACAAGTCCGCACTTGGAGGTCTTGTCCGATTTAGATCAGTGTGTATATCGGACTAGTCCGTGTAGACACCGGACTTGTCCGAAGTGGATCAGAAAGAATATCGGACTAGTCCGGATCACAACGGACTTGTCCGATTTTGTGTGACTTGTGCATTGTGTTGAGGACTAGTCCGCATTGGGGAGGACTAGTCCGAAGTGGATCAGAAAGATATCAGACTAGTCCGGTGGATACCGGACTTGTCCAATCTAGTGCAGAAAGTGATATCGGACTAGTCCGGCTGATGTTGGACTAGTCCGGTCCTGTATAACTTTGTGCATCGTGTGTGTGTGCTTGAAAGTGATTGAGCTCTTGGGTGTGTTTCCTTAACACACTCCATACATAATAATCTACTATTTTCTTCTCCTTGAGCTCAAATTCACTTTGCTTCTCATTTCCCTTCTTTTTGGCATTTTGCTCATTTTTCATTATTTGCCTGCATTCATCTCAACAAAAGGATTAGGATCCCAATTGCTTGTCATAAATCATCCAAAACCCACAAGGGAGTCCTAGATGCACTTTCAATCTCCCCCTTTTTGGTGATTGATGACAACCAATTGATATTTCACAAAATAAGGCAAAAAATGAGATTTTCATAAAGTATGCACATATGACTCAAAAATACATCAAGCAACAAGAGAATTATCCATATGTGCATTCTTTATGGTGGGATGCATACTAAGTGCATGAATACATTGAGAATGACAGAATTTACATTAATCAACCGATACCAAGTGCATATGACATTCCAGGAGCAAAAATGCAGTTTTCATCACATACTCGCAAATAAATTGAGCAATTCATCACAAGACCAAACTTAATATGAAAACAGTGTTAAACTATTACAATCACAAATAAAAGTACAGAGAAGGCTCTCTCCTCGCATCCTATTACAGCTAAAGCTAAGACTTGACTCCCCCTCAATCTCTCCCCCTTTGGCATCAAGACACCAAAAAGAGAGAGAGGAAGGTCCTAGGTTCTTCACTCTTCGCTGTCTGTCCTCTCGTCATCTTCTTCGTCTTCTTCGCTCTCCGCTTGATGAGGAGGAGAGGGAGGAGGAGGAGCGGAGCTGCTCGTGCCCCCAATGCCAAAATAGGCAAGCTCGGAGGGGGACAAGGGCCCGAGCTCGGAGATGTCAAGATCAGAATCTTCAGAAATTACTGGAGATCCAATGGGGTTGATCTCCAGCTTTTCACTCAGTTGCTTCACATTGGCTTTGATATATCTCATATCCTCCTTCCTCTTATGATTGAGTTTATGAAGCTTTACTTCAGTCTTCTTGTAGGAGGAGAATATCGCGGACAAGTATTTGAGGATCCCACTGGCGGATCCTCTCGGAGGGGCTTCCCTGGAGGGGGGAGGAGCCCTAGCAACATCTCTTTCTCTCGCCGGTGCCTCAGGACTTGAGGCCGGCGAGGGAGCAGCCTGGACACTCACAGGCTGAGGATTCTGAGGCCTCAGGGGAGTGTTCTCTACATCCTTCACGAATTCTATTCATGTGACCTTCTCAATCATGAACATCAAGTAGGGAGCATAGCCACAGGACCGGCTGGGGGTGCTTGAGATGTTGACCATGTCATTCCATATGTAATCTGCAACATCAAACTGTCTCTTCTTGCTTATGACCCTCATTAGAGTCCGGAGGTAGCCCTGTACACTCCCTGCATCCCCATCCTTGGGGGCAATGGTCTTCCGGAGAACTCTGTTCAGAACCACAAAGAAGGGCTTCATGTTCTTTGTGGAGGGAGGAACATACTTAGAGTTGGGCTCATACAAGAACTTCATTCTGTCCCTCCCAATGACCCCTATGTTGTGGATGATCAGGTGGTCATGTCCAGCAGAGTCTAAATGGATCAAGTTTGCAAAATCCTCCTGAGTGATGGAGTACTTGGATCCATGGGTCATCCAAGTCACACTCTCTTCATCTTCACTCGAGAAGTGGCATGTTGCATAGAATTGTGCAATCACTTCATCATTCCAATTGTGTTTGAAGGCAAATAGATCCTTCAGACCATGCCTTTCTGCTGCAGCAATGACCTCATCAAAAGCTGAGCACTTCTTCTTCTCTAGGTGGGCCCAGTCAATCCACTGACTGCGCACCACCGGAGTCTTCATCGGCAGGTAAACCAGCCTGTAGAAATCTGCATGGAAGTTTGACCAAAACCTTCCATCAGCTGCCTGCTTTGGCCTTCCATAGCAATCAATGCTTCTTAGCTTGGCTGCCACATCGCTGCCTTTCCCATTGAATTTCTCTTCATTGGGGTCCCGGACCCCTTCTCTGGGAGCATGAAGCTTCAAGGGCCCAACTGGCCCCGTTGCGACTCCCTTGCCCTTTCCCTTTGCTTGACGAAGGCCGCTTGAAGACGTAGCAGCCTTCGAGGCGGGCTTCTTGACACAAACCTTCCTCCGAACCTGGGGAGGGGAGGTAGCAGGCTCGAAAGGTCTTTCTTGGTGTTTCTTGCCAAGACCCGCCGAGGACCGAGGTGCCACCTCGTGGTCCAACTCGGCCTCAAAGCCGGAGATCTCGTTGTCGGAGCTCGACATGATCTGAGAATGATTGAGCAAGAATAATGACAAGTTATACAAGGCATAGGTAAGACAAGATAGCAATGGATGGCATTATGGAATTAAGGAATTAGGTTTCAGGTTCAGAAACATCGGACTTGTCCGGTGCTCAGGCACGGACTAGTCCGGGGTACCGGACTTGTCCGTGCATGGACCGGACTAGTCCGGTGTTCATCCTCAAAAACCTAACAGATTGGACAGGATACAATCCCTCATGCAAATCTAGTCTAGCATACACGTAGTACATCAACTAAACATGTAACTAGTGAAGGGTGCTAGGCCAAACGATCAACAATTGAGAAAAACACGATTTCTAGGATTTTGAAGATTTTTATTAAAGAAATCGATGGAGGCTCGAAGGTTTGGGGGTTGGAGGCCGGACTAGTCCGCTAGCTTCAATCCCCAAGTCTTCAAGCTTGATCTCTGCCCAAATGAGTGGCTTTTCGACGGAGGATGCAAAAGATCGCCTTGGGAGCTCGAGCGCAAGAGAGAGGAAGCCTAGAGCGAATGTGAGGGTGAGGAGATTAGGGTTTGGTGGCGGCTAGGGTTATGGACACGAAAAATCGGACAAGTCCGGACATGACCGGACTAGTCCGAAGTCATCCAGAGACCTATATCGGACTAGTCCGTGGTCTATCAGACTAGTCCGGCCTAACCGGCACTCTGCGGACTAGTCTGCATGGGCGGACTAGTCCGGGTAACCACGGACTAGTCCGTGGTCACCAGGAAAGAATTGCATAGCCCATTCATATATATTTGAAGGTTCAATAATAGAGAATAGAGAGGCAAAACAATTCAAGTAATCTTGATGAATTTGACCAGTAAGCATACAACAATCATACAATGATCAAAATTCATCAAGATCTAATAATTGACATAGTTTTTCGAGAGA
The DNA here is from genome assembly GCA_036927565.1 of Tuctoria greenei. Lineage (NCBI taxonomy): Eukaryota > Viridiplantae > Streptophyta > Magnoliopsida > Poales > Poaceae > Tuctoria > Tuctoria greenei. The sequence goes on along the minus strand of JAYESD010000002.1, from coordinate 161,687,382 downwards.
AAAATGGAGAGGGATGATTTTCACAATTCAATCAACATTTTTGAAGCAATCATACAGGTATGCAACTTTTCAAGCCACACTCCGAGAATCAAGAATATTTAGCTCATTTCGGAGTTCGCAAAAACGCTTTTCATCAAGTGGCTTGGTGAATATGTCGGCCAATTGTTTTTGGGTGTTGACATGTGAGATGGTTATGTCTCCTTTCATGGAATGGTCTCTCAAGAAATGATGTCTTATGTCTATGTGTTTAGTCCTAGAGTGCTCAACTAGATTGTGGGCTATTTTAATGGCACTCTCATTATCACAAAGGAGAGGAATACGGTTCATATTGTAACCGTAATCCCTTAGAGTTTGTCGCATCCAAAGGAGTTGTGCACAACAACTCCCGGCTGCAACATACTCCGCTTCGGCTGTGGATAATGCAATGGAATTTTGTTTCTTAGATGACCAAGAAACCAAAGATCTTCCTAGGAATTGGCATGTGCTAGAGGTGCTTTTTTCTATCAACTTTGCACCCGACATAATCTGCACCGGAGTAACCAATGAGATTGAATTTGGAGCCTTTTGAGTACCAAAGACCAAGGTTGGGTGTATGAACTAAATATCTCAAGATTCTTTTTACGGTTGTCAAGTGACATTCCTTAGGGTTGGCTTGAAATCTTGCACACAAACATACACTCAACATAATATCTGGCCTAGATGCACATAAGTAGAGTAAAGATCCAATCATGGAGCGATATACCTTTTGGTCGATGCTCGGTCCATCTTCATTGAGATCCAAGTGGCCATTCGTAGCCATGGGAGTCTTTATGGGCTTTGCCTTGTCCATGCCAAACTTCTTGAGTATGCCCTGCGTGTACTTGGTTTGGCTTATGAATGTTCCTTCCCTTTGTTGCCGCACTTGGAATCCCAAGAAGTACTTCAATTCTCCCATCATTGACATTTCAAACCTGTCTGTCATAATTCTACTAAATTCTTCACAGAAAGATTGGTTAGTTGACCCAAAAATTATATCATCAACATAGATTTGGCAAATAAAAAGATCATTATCTAGATTCTTTGTGAATAATGTATAATCTACTTTGCCAATTTGAAAACCATTATCAATTAAGAAATCTCTAAGACACTCATACCAAGCTCTAGGAGCTTGTTTGAGGCCATAGAGAGCCTTACGCAGTTTATATACGTGGTCGGGGAACTCTTCGTCTTCAAACCCGGGTGGTTGCTCCACGTACACCTCTTCCTTGATCGGTCCGTTGAGGAAGGCGCTTTTCACGTCCATTTGATACAGCTTGAAATCATGGTGAGTAGCATATGCAAGTAATATTCTAATTGATTCAAGCCTAGCTACTGGAGCAAAAGTCTCATCGAAATCCAAACCTTCGACTTGTGAGTAACCTTTGGCCACAAGTCGTGCCTTGTTTCTTGTCACCACTCCGTGTTCGTCTTGCTTGTTGCGGAAGACCCACTTGGTGCCCACTATATTTGCATTGGGTCTTGCCACAAGTTCCCAAACCTCGTTTCTCTTGAAGTTGTTCAACTCTTCTTGCATTGCCACCACCCAGTCTGGATCCTTCAATGCATCCTCAGTCCCGCGTGGTTCCAAAAAGGAGACAAACGAGTAATGCTCACAAAAATTAGCTATACGAGATCTAGTGGTTACTCCCTTTTGGATGTCACCGATGATGTTGTCGATTGGGTGATCCCTTTGAATGCATTGGTGTACTCTTGGGTGTGGCACTTGGAGAGTTGTGTGTTGGTGATCATTTTCTTCTCCCCCTGAGTGGTTGCCCTCGTTGATTTGTTGATCATCTTCATATTCTTGTGATTGATCTTGTATTGAAGCTCCCCCTTGATTGCTGATCTCCTCTTGTGGTTCACTTTCCTCTTGTATTTGTGACGATGACTCTTGTGGTCGAACTTCGCCTAGAGCCATTCTCTTCAATGCTTGATAAGGAGCTTCTTCTTTACCTAATTCACACTGATCAACTTGCTCCTTTTGGGAGCCATTAGTTTCATCGAACACTATGTCACGTGCCACTTCAACAAGTCCGGAGGCCTTGTTGAAAACATGATAGGCGTAAGTGTTCGAATCATAACCAAGCAAGAAACCTTCATCGGACTTCGAAGCGAACTTTGAAGTCCTGGGCTTCTTGTTCAAGATATAACATGGAGAGCCGAAAACTCGAAAATATGAAATGTTTGGTTTGTTACCGGTGAGTAGCTCATAAGGAGTCTTCTTGAGTAGTCAATGAAGGTAGAGTCAATTTGCAGCGTGGCAAGCGGTGTTAATTGCTTCCGTCCAAAATCAATCCGAAGTCTTGTATTCATTGAGCATTGTTCTTGCCATCTCTATGAGCATTCGGTTCTTCCTTTCGGCAACTCCGTTTTGTTGTGGAGAGTATGGCGCTGAAAATTCGTGCTTGATTCCCTCCTCATCAAGGTACTCCTCCACTTGTATGTTCTTGAACTCCATGCCGTTGTCGCTCCGAATACTCTTGATCGATAGTGAGAACTCGTTTTGCGCTCGCTTGAAGAATTTCTTGAGTGTCCCTTGTGTTTCTGACTTGTCATGCAAAAAGAACACCCAAGTGAAGCGGGAAAAAACATCAATAATGACTAAACCGTATTTATTACCGCCGATGCTTATGTAAGCAATTGGACCAAACAAGTCCATATGGAGTAGTTCGAGCGGTCTTGTCGTAGTCATGATGTTCTTTGCGGGATGATGTGCTCCAACTTGCTTCCCGGCTTGGCACGCACTACAAGGCCTGTCTTTCTCAAAAACATCTTTCAAACCTCGGATGTGATCGCCCTTGAGGAGTTTTTGAAGATTCCTCATACCAACATGTGCTAGTCGTCTATGCCACAGCCAACCCATGTTGGTTTTTGCAATCAAGCATGTGTCGAGTTCGGCTTTATCGTTGTTGAAGTCAACAAGGTAAAGCTTTCCCTTCAACATACCCTTGAATGCAACGGAACCATCACTCCTCCTTGAGACGGTCACACCCTCGTTAGTGAACAAGCAATTATAACGTTTGTCACATAATTGAGATATGGACAGCAGGTTATAATCTAAAGATTCAACATGTAAAACATGAGAAAGAGTGTGTTCAGAGGATATTGCTATTTTATCGGTACCGAGCACCCTTCCTTGACTATTATCTCCAAAGTAGATGTCTTCGTTTGGGTCCTCGTTTTCTTCATATTCCACGAACATCCTCCTTTCTTCGGTCATGTGGTTGGTGCATCCACTGTCTAGCACCCATTTGGATCCACCGGAGGAATAGGCCTTGCGTTTACCTTCCTTTGCCATGAGGCAAGTGCCATTTCCCTTCTTTGTACCGAGCATGGGGAAGAGTGTGGGTTTCTTGGACGTGCTTTCAATGGCTATGCTAGCCATCTCTTCTTCATCAGATGATGAGGACTCATCGTTTGGGTCCCACTCCTTTCCAATGTGTGCTTGTTCAGCTTGTTTCTTCTTCTTGAAGAATTTCTTCGGTTGAGGCTTGGCTTCTTTATTCTTCTTCTTGTTGTCCTCATACGGGCAATCGACTATAAAGTGGTTATACTCACCACAATTATAGCACGCCCGCCTCATCTTCGGCTTTGTCCTCTCCTTGTACTTGCCTTCACTTGATTTTGTTCCTTGTCTTTTCTTCATTATTCTTTTGAACTTTTTCATGAACAAAATCATATCCTCTTCATCCAGCTCACTGCTTTCATCATCGCTATCCTCCTCAAGTTGTGCTTCTCTTGCTTCTTCGGATAGAGGCTTGAGTGTGGACTTTAAGGCAACTCCTTTCTTCTTGGCCGATGTGAGGTCGGCAATTTATTTGATGTGCTTGGCTTGTTTCTCCATCATTTCAAAGTTGATGATTTTGCCAAGCAATTCATCTGGAGTCATCCTCTTGTACCCGGGACTTTCTTTGATCATAGAGCATAGTGTGACATTGCGAGGCATAAAGGCTCTACGGATGAGCTTTACAACCTCGTGGTCATTCCACTTCTTGCTCCCATATGATCGAACCTTGTTTACAAGTGTCTTCAATCGGTTGTACATGTCCTGGGGAGACTCGTCTTCCTCAATTGCGAACCTTCCTAGTTCGCCTTCGATCATTTCAATTTTCGCCTCCCGCACATGCCGGTCACCTTCATTGGCTGTTTGTAGTGTGTCCCATATTTCCTTGGCAATCTCCAGTCCGTCCACCTTTGTGAATTCATCTCGACTTAGAGAGGAGGTGATTACGGCTGCGGCTTGAGCATTTCTGTGGATGGCTTGCTCTTGACTTGGGGTGAGCTCTTCATCGTCATCTGGGATGTCTATTCCTATGCACACACTATGCCATAAACTTGGGTTAAGGGAAATCAAGTGCATCTTCATATTTTGCCTCCACATGGAGTAATCACTCCCATCGAAGTGTGGGGCTTTTCCAAGAGGAATAGATAGGTAATGGCTGTTGTTTGAATTTAAACGATCATAGTTAAAAGGATATCGGGAGTAGTCGGTGTGACTACTCCCCTTCTTATTTTCTTCAACTTTAGCTTTCCCTTTGGAAAGTGCTTTCTTTCTGAGGAGTGCTTTCAGCTCCAGCGTTTCCTCGTCATCATCATCGAAGTCTTGAATTGCTTCGAGATACTTTTCCAGCTTTTGGTTCTTATCGTTGTTCACTTCTTCCTGGTTGTTGATTTTCTGAACTTCCTTCATGTCCGACATGATCTCTTCGAGTGGTTGCACTCTTTCTTGAAGAACCCGCTCTGATACCAATTGAATGTAGGCCTAGAGGGGGGGTGAATAGGCCTTCTTGAATTTTCTCGGTTCCTGTAACACTCAACAACAAAGTCAATACCAGAGATATCGGACTAGTCCGGTAAAGTGCGGACTAGTCCGGTTTTCACGGGCTAAGTTGATCAAGTTGAGTCAATTTGATTGATTCGTTAATGTTTGCAGCGGAAATATAAACTTGAATGACAGTTTAATAGTTGTATGTCAAATTCTATTACAATTAAGGCTCTTGTTCAACAATTTAACTCAAATTGAACAAAGTGAATCAAACCATAGATTAAGTTGATCAATTAAGATGAAGAACGCAAAAGGACAAGACACACGATTTATCCCGTGGTTCGGCTACCATGAAGGCAACCTACGTCCACGTTGTGGAGCCCACAAAAGGACCGGATCTTCTCCAACCCTTCCCTCGTCGGATCGCCACGAAGGCCAATCCTCTTCCACTAATCACAAAGGGTAAATAACCAAGTTGAAGTGGCGTTCTCACACGTTAAGAGCTCCCTTGATTACAACTTACAAAGCCACCAATAACACACTCGAAAATTACAAATTGAAACGCAAGAGTGTGTTAGAGAATCAAACCAAGAGCTCAATGATGTGTGCCAAGTGTCTCTCCAATGATCTAGAAGTGATCTTCAATAGATTGATCGATTTTGCACTTAATTTCGTGGAGAGAGGTGGTTTTTGAGTCTCTTGGGAGGTGTGATGGCGCTAGGGTTCGAGAGGTGTAAAAGTGGGCCGTGCACCTCTATTTATATGGGGTTTCTAAAAGTGACCGTTAGGGTTCAGAAAGATCGGACTAGTCCGTGGTGGTCACCAGACTAGTCCGATGTGCTGTGTGTAGCAAACCCTAAATGTCCAGAAATATCGGACTAGTCCGGTTGAAAACGGACTTGTCTGATTTCACTACTGGAAATCTTCGGACTAGTCCGATTGCCATCGGACTTGTCCGGACATATGAAACCTTAAGTGTTTAGGATGACAAGTCCGCACTTGGAGGACTTGTCCGATTTAGATCAGTGTGTATATCGGACTAGTCCGTGTAGACACCGGACTTGTCCGAAGTGGATCAGAAAGAATATCGGACTAGTCCGGATCACAACGGACTTGTCCGATTTTGTGTGACTTGTGCATTGTGTTGAGGACTAGTCCGCATTGGGGAGGACTAGTTCGAAGTGGATCAGAAAGATATCGGACTAGTCCGGTGGATACCGGACTTGTACGATCTAGTGCAGAAAGTGATATCGGACTAGTCCGGCTGATATCGGACTAGTCCGGTCCTGTATAACTTTGTGCATTGTGTGTGTGTGCTTGAAAGTGATTGAGCTCTTGGGTGTGTTTCCTTAACACACTCCATACATAATAATCTACTATTTTCTTCTCCTTGAGCTCAAATTCACTTTGCTTCTCATTTCCCTTCTTTTTGGCATTTTGCTCATTTTCATTATTTGCCTGCATTAATCTCAACAAAAGGATTAGGATCCCAATTGCTTGTCATAAATCATCCAAAACCCACAAGGGAGTCCTAGATGCACTTTCACTACCCCACCTCCATCCTGGCTCTAGGAGGGAATGAGGCTATCATGGCCAACTACTTTCCTGTTGCCTTGACCAGTACCACCCGGTCATGGTTCGTGAGCTTGCCCCCTAGCTCAATCTACTACTGGGGAGAGCTATGCCGCCATTTCACTTCTAACTTTGGGAGTTCCTAATACTCGCCCTGGCGGTGAGCTAGATCTCTTTACTGTACGACAAGGTCCGGGGGAGTCCTTGTGATCGTACATCTAGTGGTTCTCCCAAGTTCGAAACACCATTCCTTCCATATAAAATGCTTTTGTTGTTGCTTTCTGACAAGGATTGAGAGATAAGAAGATGTTGGAAAAATTGGCTACACGCAACATTCGAGGCGTCACAGAGCTCTTCAGCTTGGCTGAAAATTTGCCAGGACCACCGAAGGACAAGATTGACATTCCAAGTCTGCTGTAGAGGCAGGGATGCCATCCGCTTCAAAGGCGGAAGCCACAGCCCAAGGCTATGTGAAAGTGCATCTAGGCATCCTTTGTGGGTTTTGGTTGATTTATGACAAACAAATGAGATCCTGACAAAATTGTTGAGATGAGTGCAGGTTTTAATGAAATTATGAAGAAAGCAAAAAAAGAAAGGGGAATGAGGAATCTATATGGAAAAGATCTCAAGAGCTGAATAGAATACTTTCTTGTGTATGTAGGGTGTTGGAGAAACTCACCCCAAGAGCTCAAGCAAAAGAAATCACCCTCACTGCACAAAATTTCACAAGTACGGACTAGTCCGATATCTCCACGAACTCGTCTGATATCTTCTTGACTAAAAACGGACAAGTCCGCCCCAGTGCAGACTTGTCCCCAGAACCTCATACTTTACACAGAACCGGACAAGTCCGATATCACCATGGACTAGTCCAAAAACTCTCTGACTAAAATCGGACAAGTCCTCATATTGCGGACATGTCCTAAATTCTACATGAGGTTCACCACACCGGACTAGTCCGATATGTGCCGGACTAGTCCGAACACTTACAGAGCCCAAATCGGACTAGTCCGCCCTTTGCTGGACAAGTCTGATATATCAGAACACTTAGGGTTTCCCACATGCTGCACACCGGACTAGTTCGGAGTCCACCACGGACTAGTCCGGACATCACAAACCCTAACGGTAACTTTTGGAAACCCTAGTATAAATAGAGGTGACGGCCCTACAACCAACTCTCTTGATTCCCTGCGCCGTCACACATTCCAAGAGCCCTAAAAACACATCTAACCACACATTCTAACCCAAAATAAGATAAATCTTTGAGGATTAGCATTGATCAAAAGGAGAGACTTGTTTCACACGTCTTGAGCTCTTGGGTTTAATTCTCTCGCACACTCTTGTTGGTTACTGCATATATTTCGAGTGTGTTTGGTGGTGTTCATCTTTGTTAATCTTGGGGAGCCCTCAGCTTGTGAGAAGGCCCCTTGAATTTGGTTATTTGCCCCTTTGTGATTAGTGGAAGAGAATCGGCCTCTGTGGCGATTCGAAGAGGGTAGGGTTGGTGAAGACCCAGTCCTCCGTGGACTCCTCAACATGGATGTAGGTTTCCTTCGTGGGAATCAAACAACGGGATAAAATCGTGTCTTGTGCACTTTTGTTCTTATTGTTCATCTCATTCTAGGGTTACTCAATATTGGATAACTTACATTAAAACATTGAAATCAAAGTTAATTTGTGTTTCATTGTCGTGATACATCCAATTTACATCTTAATTTCCGCTGCATAGAGTACTTGGCGTGAATTCTTCGATCAAACTTGATCATTCTAGTCCGCACAAACTGGACTTGTCCGCACCATACCGGACTAGTCCGATTTCACTATATTTGATCAAGTTTGTTATATGTTTCAAGATCTGACAAAATTTCAAAAAGCCTATTCACCCCCTCTAGGCTACATTCAATTGCTATTAGAGCAGGACTCCTCAAAAAAAGACTCACCGCTCAAAGAGAAGATGTCGGACATTAAGGATGTACACAAGAACTTCAACCAAGAGAAGGGTGATGATGAAAAGACTCAGAAGCTGGAGAAGCTCCTCGACGCCATCTGAGACTGCGAGGATGATGATGAGGAGATGCTAGAACTAAAGGTACTCCTAAGGAAGAAGGCACTATCCCCAAAAGGGGAGATGAAGATCGAGGATGAAAAGAAGAAGAAGGGGAGTAGTCACATCGACTACTCCCGATATCCTTTTAACTATGATCATCTCAATTCCAACAATAACCATTACTTATCAATTCCTCTAGGAAAATCCCCATACTTTGATGGCAATGATTATTCAATGTGGAGGCAAAATATGAAAATGCATCTCATATGTCTTAACCCCAACTTGTGGCATATAGTTTGTACAAGGTTAGATATCCCGGATGATAATGAAGAGCTCACACCAAGTCAAGAACAACCTATTCATAGGAACGCTCAAGCTGCAGCTGTCCTAACATCGTCACTGAGCCAAGACGAGTTCACCAAGGTGGATGGACTCGAAATTGCTCAGGGGATATGGGACACTTTACAAACTGCTCATGAAGGTGATCGTCATGTGCGAGAAACCAAGACTAAAATGATTGAAGGTGAATTGGGAAGATTCGCTATAGAAGAAGATGAGTCACCGCAAGACATGTACAATCAATTGAAGTATCTCATCAACATAGTTTGAGCATATGGAAGCAAGAAGTTAAATGACCACGAGGTCGTGAAGTTAATTCTTAGAGCTTTCATGCCTCGCAACGTAACCCTATGCTCGATGATTAGAGAAAGCCCCGGGTATCGGAAAATGACCCTGGACGAGCTTCTTGGGAAGATTATCAACTTTTAAATGATGGAGAAGCAAGCCAAGCATGTTAAAGAGATTGCTGACCTTACCTCAGCAAAGAAGAAAGGAGTTGCTTTAAGGTCAACTTCTAAACCTATATCAAAAGAAGCTCGAGAAGCTTAATAAGAAGACGACAACAACGATGAGAACAGTGATATAGATGAAGAAGATATGATCCCATTCATGAAGAAATTCAAGAAAATAATGAGAATAAGACAAGGTGGTAGACCAAGTGAAGGAAGACAAAGGGACAAGCCAAGACCAAAAATGAGGCGTGCTTGCTATAACTGTGGAGAGTCCGACCATTTCATAGTAGACTGTCCACATGAAGAAAGTAAGAGGAAGACCAAGGACAACAAGCCTCAACCTAAGAAAACTTTCAAGAAAAAGAAACAATATGATCAAGCACACTTGGGGAAGGAGTGGGACTCTAATGGTGATCCTCATCCGAAGAAGAAGAGGACATGGCTACCATAGCCGTCATGAAGCCTACCAAGAAATCCACCCCCTTCCCAACCATCGGCGCAAGGAAAGACACTGATCATACGTGTCTAATGGCCAAGGAAGGGAAAAGGAAGGTAACAAATAAATCTTCCTCCTCACATTCTTTTAATAATGTTAGGGATGACTTTAGTGATGATGAAGATATGCTTGTTGGTTTAGATAAGAAAATTGCGGCTAAAATGAAAATTTTATTGGATAAGCTTATTGATAAGGAGGAGCTAGTTGATCATCAAGAAGATATGATCATCCTCCAAAAGGAAGAATATATTAAGATCAAAGGGATCCTCGAGCTTGAAAAGAAGCGAAGCAACTCACTGGAACTTCAGTTAGCTTCAAGCAAGGAAGCTTGGTTGAAGCTAGAACACTCAAACATAGCTATCAAGGATGAACTTGCTAACTTAACCAAAGTTAACAAGATCCTTGAGGTACAAGTTGAGTCACTCAAGTCAAGTGGTTCTTCATCCTCTTCAAGCTCACCTTCTCAACTTATAAAATCTGAAACTACTATTGCTTGTGAATGTGCCAAAATTGACACTAACTTGAAGGAGAAGTCAAACTTGACAAAGGACAAGCATCCTTCCCGAAGTGGCATATTTGACAAGGAGAAGGTCAAGTATGCACGCAGTGCATACTTGGTCACAAGACCTCCTAATGTCAAATATGGCATTGGATATTCTTATGGTGAAAAGCAAAATGCTAGAAACCACAAGAATAACAAGGGACGCATTGCTTTTGTCAAGGGAAACACCTCTCAAGTTAGACAACTTAATAATGTTGATAAAAGTAACATTGTTAACACATATGAGCAACAACTCTTGTTTAGAACTTTTGATGCATCATATGTTCTTATGAAAAGTAATTTTGGTAGAGTTTATGCTAAACATGTTGGGCCACGCCTTGGGAACACCAAGTCTGATGTGTGGGTGCCCAAATCTCTTGTGACTAACCTCAAAGGACCAAAGCAAGCTTGGGTACCTAAGACGAAGGCATAATTTGTGTTTTGCAGGCCTATTCATCTGGTGGAGCTAAATGGGTGCTAGATAGTGGATGCACCAATCACATGACCGGAGAAAGAATGATGTTCTTTGAATATGAAGAAAATGAAGATCCAAGTGAAGGCATTTATTTTGGCGATAACAGTCAAGGAATGGTGCTCGGTACAACTAAAATAGCAATTTCATCACAACATACTCTTTTTCATGTTTTACATGTTGACTCCTTGGATTATAACCATTTTTCCATATATCAATTATGTGATAAAGGTTATAATTGTTTATTCTCTAATGAGGGTGTGACCGTCTCTAGAAGGAGTGATAACTTGGTTGCATTCAAGGGTGTGTTAAAGGGAAAACTTTATCTAGTTGACTTCAACAAAGATAAGGCCGAACTTGACACATGCTTGATTGCAAAGACCAACATGGGTTGGTTGTGGCATAGACAACTAGCACATGTTGGTATGAGGAATCTTCAAAAACTTCTAAAAGGCGATCACATCTGTGGTTTAAAGGATGTTGTTTTTCAGAAAGACAGCCCTCGTAGCGCGTGCCAAGTCGGGAAGCAAGTATTAGCACCCCATCCCGCGAAGATCGTCATGACTATAACAAGACCACTAGAGCTCCTTCACATGTACCTATTTGGTCTAATTGCTTACATAAGCATCGGCGGTAACAAGTATAGTTCAAGAATACCCAAGTTGAGGAGTATGTAGACGAAGAAGGGATAAAGCACGAGTTTTCAGCACCTTATTCTCCTCAACAAAACAGAGTAGCCGAAAGGAAGAACCGAACACTCATTGAGGTGGCAAGGACAATGTTCGATGGATACAAGACTTCGGAATAATTTTGGGCTAAAGCAGTTAACAACGCTTGTCACGCCATAAATCGGCTATATCTTCATCGCCTACTCAAGAAAACATCGTATGAACTACTCACCGGTAACAAGCCAAATATTTCATACTTTCGATTTTTTGGTTCTAAATGTTATATTTTGAACAATAAGCATAGGACCTCAAAGTTCACATCGAAGTCCGATGAAGGTTTCTTACATGGCTATGATTCGAACTCCTACGCCAGTCGTGTCTTCAACAAGGCCTCCGGACCTGTTGAAGTAGCATGTGACATGGTGTTTGATGAAAGTAACGGCTCTCAAGAAGAGCAAGTTGATCAATGTGTGCTAGATAGAGAGGAAGCTCCATGTCAAGTGTTGAGAAGAATGCCGTTGGGCGATGTTCGACCACAAGCGCCACCTTGAAATGCAAATGAACAAGATGAACCACAAGTGGAGGAGAATGATCAAGGGGGAGCTTCCACACAAGATCAAACTCAAGGAGACCAAGATGATCGACACATCAATGAAGGCAACCATCCAGAGGGAGAAGAAGATGATGATAATGAAGACTCAAGACCACAACTGCCACACCCAAGAGTGCATCAATGCATCCAAAGAGATCACCCCGTCAACAACATAATCGGTGACATCCAAAAGGGAGTAATAACTCGATCTAGTATAGCTAATTTTTGTGAACATTACTCGTTTGTATCCTCTTTGGCACCACACAGGGTTGAAGATGCTTTAAAGGATCCGGATTGGGTGGTGGCTGTCGGTGGTTTTGATCCGGCAGATCTCCCGACACTACTAAAGTGTTTGCGGAGTTTGAAGTTCGGTGTGGGCGCGCGGAGATTCAAGAAGGTGAAATTTAAAATGAACAGGAGACACGAAGGTTTACGTGGTTCGGGTCGCCTGGGCGTAATACCCTACTCCACGGGGTGTGTTGGTGTTGTATTGGATGTATGGACTCAAAGATCAGATCAGAGCCCCGGCGGTTATTAATATTAATACACAATTGAAGCGCTTAATTATACTTAATGACCGAGTTACGGGCTTTGACAACACCATTACTGGTAATTAAGGTCGTCCGATCGTGTGTCATTAATATAGTATTAGTGACGCTTAATCAGGTCTTGAAGTCCTTGATTCCCCTTTGAAGATCCGGAGCCTTTGTGGAGTCTTCCGGAGGTTTGAGGCTGAAGATCCGACGGTTGGACACGTGGTAGCTCTGGAGCATACTGTGGGGAACAGATAGGTCCGGTGCCACCAGACACGTGTCAGTTCCGGAGCTTCCCTCGGTCTGGGGTTAGGTCCGGGGGTGCTGTTATGGTACATAGCCCGGAGCTTCCCCCTTGTGGGTGGTAGCTCCAGTTTGATAATACACGTGGCAACCCTGGGACTAACCATGTTGGAGAAGCGGGTCCAGTTATGTCTGACATGTGGGCCTCCGAAGGTCTTCAAATCAAGTAGATGACATTTCCTTGAGGTCTTTGCAATCTCAAGGGGTATACGGTACCCAAGATACTGACAATGGCCCCCTGGGCCCACCTCTGGGGAAGATCCCTTGGGCGAAGTCATTCCGCCGGAGGTGGGTCCATCCTTCGACTTCTGAGCCGAGTCTTCAAAGGTCTTCAGATGTGCCGTTGGCGATGGTTTTGGAGTTAAATACTCGTCGCGTGGCATATCCCGGGTGCGGCAAATGAGATCTTTGGCGTGCGGATCTCACGAAATTGAAGGTCGCCGGTTCCCAATACGAAAATCGTATCAGTTTCGCGCGCCTTGTCAGGCCGCCGCCTTCAGGCTTCCCGCCTTCCATGATGACAACCGTTGACCTGGGTAAGAACCTCGACTTGATCGTCGGGGTGGTCCCGGGCCCTCTTGTCATCGGCAGGGTGAAATTTTTGAGTAGTATCTTCGATTTCCCTGCGGTTTCCATCCAAGCGTTGTGAGGGCTTACTTAAGAAGGAAAGCGCGCACCGTCAGGGGTTATTTACGCCTCTCATCTGATCTTGCGCTCAAACTCCCAACTTGTGCTTGCTTTTCCTCTCTTGCTTCGCTGTGTCACGATGGAGTTGGGTCTCCGCGAGAGCCGTTTGAAGACCGAAGGTGACCTGAAGAAAGTCTGGGCCCTCATGGGGTGGTCCCCGGACTTCTTCAACCGTCTGGTCCACGCCGGGGGAGAGCTCCCATTCGAGAAGGATCACACTGGTGAGATGGTGTACTTCTCTTTGTACGCCATGGTGGGGTTGATCCCACCTTTTTCCTCCTTTTTCTTGATGCTGGTAGACTTCTACGGTCTGCAGCTGTACCACCTTGGCCCCCACTCCATTCTTCTAGTGTCTGTCTTCGTCCACTTCTGTGAAATGTGGGTGGGCATCCCCCCCTGCATTGAGCTTTTCCAGACCTTCTTCACTGTCCATAGCACTAGTAGGAGTAATGAGTATCTTGGCTTCTACTACTTCGTGAAGTGCAAGAAGTGCCCATTCAAGTACCTCCGGTCGTTTCCCTCTGGAAAGTGGGATGATTGGAAGAAGGACTAGATAGTCATCCGGGTGGAGGAGCACGAGAAGCTGGAGCTGCCCGAAGGCCTCCCCAACATCGACACTGCAGTCTGGAGTGAAGCTCCAGTGTTGTCGGATGCCTTCAACCCTGCTCTGACCAGGATCCGCCAGTGTGTGGAGGGAGGATTGACTCCTCAGGCAGTATTTTGCAATTTCCTGGTCAACAGGTGGGCACCGCTGAAGAGGAGAGAAAAACTCACTTGGGCCCTCAACAGTGTGATGGACGACGACCGGGTCATGACCGTACTAAAGTCCAACATGGAGGGGCGACCTTGGAGTTTCATCTCAAGAAGTTCCAGCACGACATCAACATTGAGGGTGATGACTTGACCCCGCCACCAGCTTTCCTCCCTCTGAACGTGGAAGTAGAGTTCAGCAGGGAGCTCCGGCGGACGATGCCGGTGCTTGATGACCTAGGTGTCGTCGAGAGAAGATCGACCTCCAGGGTGGTGATCCCTGGGGCTTCTGAAGGTGACTCTGACCCTGCCCCGAAGCCAAGGACCGAAGTCGTCGGCAAGGGCAAGGAGCCGGCGGACGAACCCTCGAGCCGGAAGAGGAATCTGAAGCATGCCGATGGAAGGTCCGCCAGGCCTGCATCCTCTGCATCAGCTCCTTCTCCCCAGAGGGGGAGGTCTTCTACAACTGCGGCGGCTGTACCTGCAGCAGCGTCTTCCCGGGGTGCTAGCTCCGGGCATGTGACTCCAGCACCAGGGCAAGTTGAGGCCTCTGGGTCCGGAGGTCCTTCCCGGTCAAGGGGGGCCTCGAATAAGGAAATGCTTGCGGCTGCAACAAGTTCCGGGGAGCCTTCCGGAGCTACCACGCCGGTGGCGGCTATGGTCAGCCCAGAACGCCCGGGAAAGAGATTCCGTGCAAGCTGGTGCGGAAGCCTTCCGAGGTAATTTTTAATCTTTACCTCAGACATTTGTTTTGTTGTAGTAATTGTTTTTTAAGTTTCTTCATTCATCATTTGCAGCGTCCCCAAGAAGAGGAGTGAGGCTTCGCCCTCAGCCACAGCGACTGAAGCTGTGAGGGCAGAGGCTTCTACTCCTGTCCCGGTGCCGCCCCAAGTGGTGGCTGAAGCTGCGGCAACTCCGGTGCCAGCTGTCGTGGTCATGGACCTCGACTAATCTCCCAAGAATACCGTGGTAGCGCTGGACCACGGGAGAGAAGATGCGCCAGCGGCACCTGTCCCGGAGGTTGAAGCCCCGGGTCTTGATGATGAGATGTTGGAAGCTCCGGCTGTTGAGCCGGAGGAAGCAGTGATTCCGGCCCCAGAGCCGAAAACTGTCGAAGCCCCGGCGGTTGAGCCAGAGGTTATTGAAGTCCCAGAGGTTGGGCCGGCTACCTCCGAAGCTCCGGCCTCAGAGCCGGTTGCCACTGAAGCTCCGGCTGCAGAGCCAGTTGCGGTTGAAGACCTTATGGCGCCTGATCCGGTTGAGGTTGAAGCTCCGACCTCAGGGCCGGTTGTTGTGGAAGCATCAGCACTCGAACCCATGGTGGTCGAGGTGCCAACATCCGAGCCACCAGCGGAGGAGGAGTCCAGGCCAGAGCCTGAAGTTGCCCCTGCTCCGGAAGTGATGAGGGCGGAGGTGCCTGCTGCTGGGCCAGGGTGCCCAGATGAAGTCGCTGGCCCCCTGCCTGAGGGGGAAAATGAAGACCTGGCGGCAGGGCCTTTAGAACCACTTCCGGAGGTCGGAACTTCTTCTGCGGGACCCTCCTCGGTGGCAACTGAGGCTATCCTGGAGGACGACCCTAGTGCCGTGGAGGCTCAGGGACCACTCTTGTGGAATGGGACCCGATGGAACCAGCAGAGGAGACCCCAGCAGGTCTGGACCCTATTCCCCTGTCGTTGTCCATTGACAACGCTTGCTCTAGTTTGCGTCAAGTCCAGCTGGCGTTCTACCACGACAGCAAGGCTCTTGAAGGGGAGCGCCAAACCCTTAGGCGGTGGCGTAATCGGCTCTACTTCGAGACAAAGCTGGCGCAGTCGAGGCTGGTAGATGACAAGGAGTGGATCAAGCAGGAGAAGGTCCGCCTAGAATACTGGGGCAAATTGTTGGATGATAGGGAGAGCTTGACTCGTCCCCACGACGCTCAATCTTGGGCCATTTTTGAGCAGACCAAGGCAGCTAATAGTGCGACTGATGATCGTCAAGAAAGGCTTGAAGCCATTAACACTACTCTCATCAAGCGTCGGGAGGCACTTGAGGAGAGGGAGAAGAGGCTCAAAGATGAAGAGCAAAAACTCCTAGAGCTACGGGATGACGTCTTGAAGAGGGAGGAGGAGCTCGCTGAAAAGGTGGCTCTGGCTGACAAGGGCCTCGAGGAACGCGCCAAGAAATTGGAGAAGCGTTGCGTTGAGGAGGAGGAGAAGGCCTGGGTGCGAGGGCAGGAACTCTACCAGCAAGAGTGTTCCATCACTTCCAGGGAGAATAAAGTTAGGGGCAGGGAGAAGGACCTGGTTGACCGCTGGAACAAGATCTACCTCTGGGAGGAGGAGCTCGGAAAACTCGAGAAGCAGGTTGCTGAAAAGATTCAGCAAAATGCCGAAGAGGTTGAGCGCCTTGCTCGTGAGAATTCTGAACTGGTGGCGGCCAAAAGATCCTTGGAAGAACTGAAGGGCTTGAGGGCTGCGTACACCTTACAGGTTTGGGAGTTCCTGAGCAAAGCCAACGACGCGCTGAAACCAATGGGCTTCAGTCCCGTGTGTCCGGATGATTGGAGCCGGACCTGGCGTTGCAAGCGTTGAGCTCGACGGGTAGCAAACTCTCCAAGGTGGGTGACATCATCGCGGACTAGTTGGAGGTTGAGGGGAAGTCCCTGGTGAAGAACGTCGCAGAGTATGTGCTGACGTGCTACACCAGCCGGGATCCCCAATTTCCTCTGGACCTGGTGCTTGAAGGTCCCGTCGAAGGAGAAGGTGAAGCCACCCGAGCCAACGTGTCGGAGGTTTCTCAGAAGGTCGCCCAGTTCTTCCATAGGGTCTCTAGGACCATCCCTGTAGCTCCCACTTGTATTCTCTCTTTTTCTTCCCCAATTTTGTAATCCCTCGTCTCCAGATGAATGAAATCCACAATTTGTTAATGAATTTCATTTTTTGTCTTCAACACTTTTGAGTTCACTTGGCCCCCTGGTAGATGTACACAATTTGATTGTGAACATGTACCAAGAGGATATTGTGTTATGTTGAAGACTCGTTTGCTTCGAACTTGTAGAGTGTAGGTCCGAAGTCTTCGATAGTAAAGGCCCCCTGAGGTTATCAGAGCTCAGAAGCTCCGGTATTGACTACCGTCGGAGCTCAGTAGCTCCGACAATAGTCCCTATCAATGCACAGAGCATCGATAGCTAACCCTTCGGGGTGTCGGAGCTTAGTAGCTCTGGCAGTGACCTTTGCCAACGCATAGTTTGTCGGCAGCAGACTCCGCTTGTGGGGTCTTCTCACCATCTTTTATTCTACATCGACGGTTGGCCCCCCTAGCTTTACCAAAGCTTGGTTGCTCCGGTGATGCTCGTTTTCAATGTTTAACATCGATTACAAGCCACCTAGGGGGAGTCAGAGCTTTTTTAGCTCCGGCTTTTCTCCATCAACGTGGATTCTTTATTTTTCCTGCACACTGAAGCCAAGAAAAATAGTAAAATTCGCTCCTTGCCTATAACTTCGTCGCGGCTTACGATTCCCAAGAAAGTTTTAGGTCAAACACAATTCTGAATACAACCGAATGTGTTGCCTTCTTTCTTTCAGATCCAATTGTACTTGGACCCACCTTACTTCGGCCTGCCGGGGTGTAGGTGGAGTGGCGTACTTAGGGTGCTTGACCAGGCTAAGTCGATAGCACACTCCGGCCCTAGATTGGCTTGGCAGCATTCAGGCGAGTGGGCCATGAACAATATTTGAATCCAAAAGAATTGACAATACAGCTCGAATTGTACATGAACTGGTCGAACAAAAATTTCTTAAGAATTGCACAACTTGGTTATAGACAAGAAAGAGAAAAATAAAAAATGTTGAGCCTGTACAAAGTAAATGCACGTGGAGTCTGTTTCACATGAATATGTCTTTCATTATAGGTCCGGGGTACAGGGGAAACAAGTACACTCTTAGGATACGGAACCAGGCTAAGCGTGTTTCATTTCTCGTTTGACCCAGGGTAGCTAGCCACACTTTAATCCTGAGACTGTGACAAGTGTTGCATGAACTTTGCGGACCTTCCGGGAAAGGTCCGGCTGTTCTCCCGGAGGAACTACCCGACTTTGTACAATGACTCTATAACATACACCTCAAGTTACTACAGACTCAACTCCATGATATTAAGTGTAGAACTTACAGAGGTGCTCAATATTCCAAGGATTTGGGAGAGGTGTCCCATCCTCGGTAGCCAAGCGAACACTTCCGGGATGGGATACTTTAATCACTCGGAAGGGTCCCTCCCAGCTGGGGGAGAGTTTGTTTAACCCTTCTCTGGATTGTATTCTCCGTAGCACCAGATCGCCTTCCTCGAGCTGTGGGTTGTGTACATGCCGCTTGTCGGTACCCTGGGTACCGTATATCCCTTGAGATTGCAAAGACCTCAAGGAAATGTCATCTACTTGATTTGAAGACCTTCGGAGGCCCACATGTCAGACATAACCGGACCCGCTTCCCCAACATGGTTAGTCCCAGGGTCGCCACGTGTACCATCAAACCGGAGCTACCGCCCACAAGGGGGAAGCTCCGGGCTATGTACCATAACAGCACCCCCGGACCTAACCCCAGACCGAGGGAAGCTCCGGAACTGACACGTGTCTGGTGGCACCGGACCTATCTGTTCCTCACAGTATGCTCCAGAGCTGCCACATGTCCAACCGTCAGATCTTCTGCCTCAAACCTCCGGAAGACTCCACAAAGGCTCCGGATCTTCAAAGGGGAATCAATGACTTCAAGACCCGATTAAGCATCATTAATACTATATTAATGACACACGATCGGACGACCTTAATTACCAGTAACGGTGCTGTCAAAGCCCGTAACTCGGTCATTAAGTATAATTAAGCACATCAATTGTGTATCAATATTAGTAACCGCTGGGGCCACATGTCGTGCCAGGCCAACTTGTAACGGCCTGTCCTTGTACTATAAAAGGACAGGCCAATGATACATAGGAAACACGCTCACTCTACGCTCACTAGACTGATCTGACCTGCTCTGATCTGATCTTTGAGTCCATACATCCGATACATTACCAACACACCCTGTGGAGCAGGGTATTACGCCCAGGCGGTCCGAACCACGTAAACCTTCGTGTCTCCTGTTCATTTTAAATTTCACCTTCTTGAATCTCCGCGCTCCCACACCGAACTTCAAACTCTGCAAACACTTTAGTAGTGTCAGGAGATCTGGCGGATCAAAACCGCTGACAGTTGGCACGCCAGGTAGGGGCGCCTGAGATTTCAAGAATGGTGAACTCAACTACTGGATCATCCAATGGTCATCCTGCTGTTCAAGTTGCTGGGGGAAATCCCTCCAATATGCAGCCACCAGCAGGAACCTCAGTGCCTGCAGGAGTCACACTTCCACCACCGCCGCCTCCACCAGCAAATCAAGCTGGGCAGCGCGATGGTGCACCGGCGTCAATCACTGCGTCGGCAAATCATGACAACCCAGAACACGTGCTCCATGCAGCACGTGCTCTCCGTCAGCGCCCACCACCTTCGGACGCATCCTGGGATGCAATGTAGCAGTGGAGGGCCGATGTGGAACACTTGGTTGCAGTAGCAGCCGATCGCATCAGCAACCAGGGTCCTCCTCCTCCAGGACGGCCCCCGTCGCAGCGATGGACCTTGTCTGGCAGACTTGGTCCACACGTTTCCAACAACAGGAGACGTGCTGCGTCACAGCAAGTGACGTCGTTTCCCTCCGGGGCGCGACGCACTCACACGGTATCAAGGCTTTCAACTCATGACCTTCGGGCGGAGCTTGATCGCCGATACCATCAACAAGACGACCGAGTCCATATCGAGCGTGCTCGAGAAAGACGAGAAGCTCAGGACATTCCTGCTCCTGAAGGAGTTAGAGGAGGCTGTTCAGCCCTGGCCATGCATCTGCGTATGGTCAGGTGGCCACAGAAAATCTGGCCTCACCTGCTGGAGAAGTTTGACAGGACCGTTAATCCCGTCGAATTTCTTCAGATTTACTCCACTGCTATCCTGGCAGCTGGAGGAAATGAGGCTGTAATGGCCAATTATTTTCCAGTGGCTTTAACTGGGACCGCCCGGTCCTGGTTTATGAGCCTTCCACCCAACTCCATCAACAGTTGGGAGGAGTTGTGCCGGCAGTTCACCGCCAACTTCGAGAGTTCATACACCCGACCAAGCACCGAGCTGGACCTTTTTGCAGTCGTGCAAAAAGGGGGAGAATCCCTGCGATCATCCATCCAGAGATTCTCTCAGGTACGAAAAACTATCCCTTCTATCTCTAGCGCTTCTGTCATTGTGGCATTTAGACAGGGCGTACGGGATAAGAAGATGTTGGAGAAACTTGCGATCAAGGAGATCACCAGTGTCACGGAACTCTTCAGCTTGGCTGACAAATGTGCCAGAGCTGCGGAGGGCCGTGAAATGCACTCCAAACCACCTCCAGAGGATCACAAAAAATCCTCCAAAGGGGAAGCCACAACCTCCAGGAGTGGCAAGAAGAAGAAAAATACCAACGGCAAGAAGAAGCCATCGGCCGGCGCATCTAATGCTGCAGCTGCAGCAGCTCCGGGTGGCCGGGGGCCACGCCCCGAGAAGTGACCTCGACCATCTTCTGAAGACGGTGGCAAACCCAAGGTGTGGTGTCCAATTCATAAGACGAACAGCCACATTTTGGAAGACTAACGGGAGGTCCAAAACCTTGCCGAGCGCTACAACAAGCGCCGGGAAGAAGTTCCTTTCCGACAAAGGGAAGGAAAACAAAAAGTTGACGAAGCTCTGGCTGAAGAGGAGTTAGATTTTCAGGATCCCAAAAAGGTCCTGAAGACCGTCTACACCTCCGTCGACGATGATTCTGACGTCTCTGACAACGAGCGTCGGAAGACCATGAACACCATTTTTGGTGGATCATGGGACATCACCTCCCGTGGCATCCTCAAGACAATGCGTCGGGACGTGGCCGCTGTAGCTCCCACAGCCAGGGCGGAGCCTCATCGGAAGTGGATGGACACGGCCATCACTTTTGATGCTTCGGACTGCCCTCGAAGCATGGTCAGAGCAGGCCAGTTACCGTTGATGTTATCTCCTACCATCAATAACATTTAGCTCCACCATGTTATGGTAGACGAAGGTTCGGGGCTGAACCTCATAAGCTTCGAAGCTTTTACCAAGCTTCAGCTCTGACCTTCGGACCTTCATCCCTCCCGACCTTTCTCCAGAGTAGGTCCGGGAGCCATTACCCCACTTTGTGCTATTACCCTCCCCGTTACCTTTGGGACCCGTGAGAAGTATCACACCGAGAAGTTGGTCTTTGATGTTGCTCAGATCAACTTACCCTTCAATGCCATCTTGGATAGGCCTGCCTTGTACAAATTCATGGCAGCTGCTCATTATGGCTACCTGGTGTTAAAGATGCCAACACCAGTAGGCGTTCTCTGGATCCGCGGAGATCGCACTGCCGGAGTAACTGCTCTGAAAGAACTCCATGCGCTTACTACGGCGCAAGAGGAGGACTCCAGACAAGAGCAAGCTCCAAAACCCCCGAGCATTCGTTAGCGAGGCTCGCCTTCCGCACCTCGTGTGCAGCCAAGCGGCGACAACGACATTCCCGTCAAAGTCGTCCAAATCGGTTCCGATGCTGCTCAGACCACCCGTATATCAGGGGGATTGAATGACAAATAGGAACTCGTGCTCATCGCTTTCCTCCAGGCTAATGTCGACGTGTTTGCCTAGCAACCGTCACAAATGCCTGGGATCCCCAGGGAAGTGATTGAGCACAATCTGAAGATCTACCCTGACGCCCGGCCCATGCACCAGAAGCCTCGAAAGCAATCCGTGGAGCGACAGAACTTCATTCGACAAGAAGTGAAGAAGTTGCTCGAAGCTGGATTCATCCAAGAAGTCTTCCATCCAAAAGGGATGGCAAACCCAGTCGGTGTGCCCAAGGCCGGTGGGAAGCTTCGGATGTGTATTGACTACACAACACTAAATAAGGCATGTCCAAAAGATCCATTCCCACTACCTAGAATAGATCAGATAGTGGATTCCACCTCCGGGTGTGAATTACTGTGTTTCCTAGACGCGTATTCTGGGTACCATCAAATCAGAATGTCTAGGGAAGATGAAGAGCATACCTCTTTTATCACAGTAGATGGATTGTACTGTTATACAGCCATGCCATTTGGTCTCAAGAATGCAGCTTCAACCTTTGTATGAGCTATGTACAAAACTTTTGAAGAACTCATTAGAGACATAGTGGAAGTGTACGTCGATGACATTGTGGTCAATGTCAAGAACAAGGAGTCCCTCCTTGACACCTTGCAGGCTGTCTTCGACAAGCTGCGGGTCACCCGCACAAAGCTAAACCCAGACAAGTGTGTCTTCGAGGTTAGCTCCAGAAAACTTCTTGGTTTCTTGGTAAGTCACCGGGGCATAGAAGCTAATCCGACAAAGATCAAAGCCATTGAAGACATGCGGCCACCAGCCCGCATCAAGGATGTCCAAAAGCTAACTGGATGTCTAGCAGCCCTCAGTCGCTTCATTTCAAGACTGGCAGAACGGGCACTTCCCTTCTTCAAGTTATTGAGGAAGTCCGGACCATTCCAATGGGCTGAAGAAGCAGAAAATGCGTTTTAGGAGCTAAAACAGTTCCTCACCACCCTACCAACTCTGGTAGCTCCAAACCCTGGTGAGCCTTTGCTGCTTTACATTTCAGCAACTAACAAAGTCGTCAGTATGGTCCTGGTTGCAGAGAGACTAGAACTATCCCATACTCAGGAATCCAGACCCCTCCGGGAGGGTCCAGAGGTTCCTGAAAGCGAGTCTGGGTCCCAGCTCCCAGACTTGAGTCCACAAGAAGTTACTTCAGAAGACTCAGACCCCTCCGAGAGGGTCCATGTCACTTCTGAAGAAGCTTCGGGTCCCTCCAGCCAGGACCCGGAGGTCCCCGAAGAAGGTCCAGATCCCTCAGGGAGGATCCGGGTCAATGAAGAGGAAGCTCCGGGCCCCTCCGGGAGGGTCTGGACCATCCAGCGCCCAGTGTACTTCATCAGTGAAGTACTTCATGATGCCAAGACTCGATACCTAGAGGTGCATAAGCTGCTCTATGCAGTTCTCATTGCCTCCAGGAAGCTTTGCCATTACTTTCAAGCTCACAAGATTTCAGTGGTGACTTCTTACCCACTTCGAGCAATCTTGCATAATCCCAATTCAACTGGGAATATTGTAAAGTGGGCAGCGGAATTGGCCGAATTCGATCTCGAATTCAAGGCAAGCAATCAAGAGTCAAGCATTGGCGGATTTCATGGCGGAATGGACTCCCTCTCCATCAAACCTTGGGGGCCCCAGTGAGCAGAAGCCGGAACACAAGGCTCCGGTCTTCACCGAGCCTCACTGGACCCTCTACTTTGACGGCTCCATGCAAAAGCAGGGCGCCGGAGCTGGGATCCTTCTCCTTGCACCAACTGGAGACAAGGTAAAGTACATGGTACACCTTGACTTCAAGGCGACCAACAACATGGCGGAGTACGAAGCACTCATCTACGGACTAAGGGTGGCACTGTCATACGGTGTCAAGCAACTGCTGGTCAAGGGAGATTCACATCTCATCATTAAACAAGTGAAGGGTGAATGCTCCTGCAACAATCTCCAGCAAGCTGCTTACCTACTTGAAGTCCAGAGGCTTCAGAAGGACTTTGAAATCCTAGACCTCCACCATGTACAGCGTGCCCACAACGCTGAAGCCGACGAACTCTCGACAAAAGCGTCAACCGGAGCTCCAGCTCCAGAAGGAACTTTTGTTCGGAGGTTATCAAAACCCACAGCTCAGCCTGCCGTACTGAGCGAAGGGGGCGAGATCAGCATCCCGAAGCTGACGGTCCCGATGGCCCTGTTACCATTGCAGCCATCAAGGGTCGTAGGTGCTGCCGGAAGCTCCGAGCAACCCAACACGCAAGACTCAAATGCTCAAGTTAGCTCCGATGCATAGATCTCGGAGATCCGGAGCTACTTGAAAGACAACATCCTTCCTGACGATGATGTATCTGCTGCTCAGATAGTCAGATTGGCTAAAAGATACACGTTGGTAGAAGGGGATCTCTACCGACGCGGTGCCAACGGCGTCCTAATGCGGTGCATCACAAGGGAAGAAGGCTGCGAGCTCCTCGTAGAAATCCATGGAGGCGAGTGTGGGAACCACGCGTCTTCCCGCACGCTGGTCGGTAAAGCCTTCCGGCATGGCTTCTACTGGCCTACAACACTCCAGGATGCAACTGAGCTGGTGAAGAAATGCAAAGCATGTCAATTTCATGCATAGAAAATTCACACACCGGCTCAGCCTCTACAAATGATATCTCCTACATGGCCCTTCGTTGTGTGGGGGACGGACATCTTGGGAACTTTCCCAAGAGCCGTCGGAGATCACAAGTCCTGTACGTCGCCATTGACAAGTTCACCAAGTGGCCGGAAGCAACTCCAGCTGTGACAATAAACAAGCAATCTGCTATCAACTTTTTGCAGTCCATTGTATGCAGATTTGGAGTCCCAAACAAAATCATTACTGATAACGGGACCCAATTCACAAGCTCTGCATTTAAAGGATATTGCGAAGACCCCGACATTCAAGTTTGCTACGCCTCCGTAGCTCACCCGGCAAGCAATGGCCAGGCCGAGAGAGCAAATGCTAAAATCCTGAAAGGACTCAAAACGCGCACCTATGAGCGCTTGAAAAAACATGGAGCCAACTGGATTTAAGAGCTTCCGCCTACTCTATGGGCCAACAGGACAACTCCAAACCGGTCAACTGGAGAGACACCCATCTTCCTGGTGTACGGAGCTGAAGCAATCCTTCCTCCAGAAATCACCTTGGGGTCACTCCGGGTCCGGACCTTCGACGAAGCCACGCAGGACCAGCTCCGGCGTGAAGACCTAGACCTCCTTGAGGAGGGAAGGTGCCAAGCAGCTGTTCGGAATGCCCGATACCGCCAAGCCCTTCGGCGCTATCATCAGCGGCATGTACACAACCGACAGCTCGAGGAAGGCGATCTGGTGCTACAGAGAATACAATCTAGAGAAGGGTTAAACAAACTCTCCCCCAGCTGGGAGAGACCCTTCCGAGTGATTAAAGTATCCCGTCCCGGAAGCGTTTGCTTGGCTACCGAGGATGGGACACCTCTCCCAAATCCTTGGAATATTGAGCACCTCCGTAAGTTCTACACTTAATATCACGGAGGTGAGTCTGTAGTAACTTGAGGTGTATGTTATAGAGTCATTGTACAAAGTCGGGTAGTTCCTCCGGGAGAACAGCCGAACCTTTCCCGGAAGGTCCGCAAAGTTCACGCAACACTTGTCACAGTCTCAGGACTAAAAGTGTGGCTAGCTACCCTGGGTCAAACGAGAAATGAAACACGCTTAGCCTGGTTCCGTACCCTAAGAGTGTACTTGTTTCCCCTGTACCCCGGACCTATAATGAAAGACATCTTCATGTGAAACAGACTCCACGTGCATTTACTTTGTACAGGCTCAACATTTTATATTTTTCTCTTTCTTGTCTATAACCAAGTTGTGCAATTCTTAAGAAATTTTAGTTCGACCAGTTCATGTACAATTCGAGCTGTATTGTCGATTCTTTTGTATTCAAATATTGTTCATGGCCCACTCGCCTGAATGCCGCCAAGCCAATCTAGGGCCGGAGTGTGCTATCGACTTAGCCTGGTCAAGCACCCTAAGTACGCCACTCTACCTACACCGCAGCAGGCCGAAGTAAGGCGGGTCCAAGTACAATTGGATCTGAAAGAAAGAAGGCAACGCATTCGGTTGTATTCAGAATTGTGTTTGACCTAAAACTTTCTTGGGAATCGTAGGCCACGATGAAGTTATAGGCAAGGAGCGAATTTTACTATTTTTCTTGGCTTCAGTGTGCAGGAAAAATAAAGAATCCACGTTGATGGAGAAAAGCCAGAGCTAACAAAGCTCAGACTCCCTCTAGGTGGCTTGTAATCGATGTTAAATATTGAAAACGAGCATCACCGGTGCAACCAAGCTCCGGTAAAGCTAGGGGGGCCAGCCATCGATGCAGAATAAAAGATGGTGAGAAGACCTCACAAGCAGAGTCTGTTGCCGACAAACTACGCGTTGGCAAAGGTCACTGCCGGAGCTACTTAGCTCCGACACCCCAGAGGGTTAGCTATCGATGCTCTGCGTGTTGATAGGGACTATTGTCAGAGCTACTGAGCTCCGACGGTAGTCAATGCCGGAGCTTCTGAGCTCCGATAACCTCAGGGGGCCTTCACTATCGAAGACTTCGGACCTACACTCTACAAGTTCGAAGCAAACGAGTCTTCAACATAACACAATATCCTCTTGGTACATGTTCACAATCAAATTGTGTACATCTACCAGGGGGCCATGTGAAGACAAAAGTGTTGAAGACAAAAAATGAAATTCATTAACAAATTGTGTATTTCATTCATCTGGAGACAAGGGATAACAAAATTGGGGAAGAAAAAGAGAGAATACAAGTGGGAGCTACAGGGATGGTCCTAGACCCTATGGAAGAACTGGGCAACCTTCTGAGCAACCTCCGACACGTTGGCTCGGGTGGCTTCACCTTCTCCTTCGACGGGACCTTCAAGCACCGGGTCCAGAGGAAATTGGGGATCCCAGCTAGTGTAGCACGTCAGCACATACTCTGCGACGTTCTTCGCCAGGGACTGCCCCTCAACCTCCAACTGGTCCGCGATGACGGCACCCACCTTGGAGAGTTTGCTACCCGCCGAGCTCAATGCCTGCAACGCCAGGTCCGGCTCCGGCTCCGGATCATCCGGACGCACGGGACTGAAGCCCATCGGTGTCAGCGCGTCGTTGGCTTTGCTCAGGAACTCCCAAACCTGTAAGGAGTCCACAACCCTCAAGCCCTTCAGTTCTTCCAAGGATCTTTTGGCCGCCGCCAGTTCAGAATTCTCACGAGCAAGGCGCTCAACCTCTTTGGCATTTTGCTAAATATTTTCAGCAACCTGCTTCTCGAGTTTTTCGAGCTCCTCCTCCCGGAAGTAGATCTTGTTCCGGCGGTCAACCAGGTCCTTCTCCCTGCCCCTAACTTTCTTCTCCCTGGCAGCGATGGCACACTCTTGCTGGTAGAGTCCCTGCCCTCGCACACAGGCCTTCTCCTCCTCCTCAACGCAATGCTCCTCCAATTTCTTGGCGCATTCCTCGAGGCCCTTGTCAGCCAGAGCCACCTTTTCGACGATCTCCTCCTCCCTCTTCAAGACGTCATCCCGCAACTCTAGGAGTTTTTGCTCTTCATCTTCGAGCCTCTTCTCCCTCTCCTCAAGTGCCTCCCGGCGCTTGATGAGAGTAGTGTTAATGGCTTCAAGCCTTTCTTGGCGATCATCAGCCACACTATTAGCTGCCTTGGTCTGCTCATAAATGGCCCAGGATTGAGCGTCGAGGGCACGAGTCAAGCTCTCCCTATCATCCAACAATTTGCCCCAGTATTCCAGGCGGACCTTCTTCTGCTTGATCCACTCCTTGTCATCTACCAGCCTCGACTGCGCCAGCTTGGTCTCGAAGTAGAGCCGATTACACCACTGCCTAAGGGTTTGGCGCCCCTCTTCAAGAGCCTTGCTGTCGTGGTATAACGCCAGCTGGACTTGACGCATACTGGAGCAAGCGTTGTCAATGGACAACGACAGGGGAATAGGGTCTGGACCTTCTGGGTCTCCTCCGCTGGTTCCAGCGGATTCTCCCTTACAAAAATTAGGTCCCACTCCACAAGAGTGGTCCCCTGAGCCTCCACGGCACTAGGGCCATCCTCCGGGGTAGCCTCAGTCGCCACCGAGGAGGGTCCCACAGAAGAAGTTCCAACCTCCGGAAGTGGTTCCGAAGGCCCTGCCGCCAGGTCTTCATTTGCCCCCTCAGGCAGGGGGCCAGCGACTTCATCTGGGCACCCTGGCCCAGCAGCAAGCACCTCCGCCATCATCACTTCTGGAGCAGGGGCAACTTCAGGCTCCAGCCTGGGCTCCTCCTCCGCTGGTGGCTCGGATGTTGGCACCTCGACCACCATGGGTTCGAGTGCTGATGCTTCCGCAACAACCGGCCCTGAGGCCAGGGCTTCAACCTCAACCGGATCAGGCGCCGGAAGGTCTTCAACCGCAACCAGCTCTGCAGCCGGATCTTTAGTGGCAACTGACTCTGAGGCCGGAGCTTTGGAGGTAGCCGGCCGAACCTCCGGGTCTTCAATAACCTCCGGCTCAACCGTCGGGGCTTCGACAATTTCCGGCTCTGGGGCCGGAATCACTACGGGCTTCAACCTCCGGGACAGGTGCCACTGGTGCATCTTCTCTCCCGTGGTCCAGCGCTACCACGAGAGTCTCGGGAGATGAGTCGAGGTCCATGACCACGGCAGCTGGCGCCAGAGTTGCCGCAGCTTCAGCCACCACTTGGGGCGGCACCGAAACAGGAGTAGAAGCCTCTGCCCTCACAGCTTCAGTCGCTGTGGCTGAGGGCGAAGCCTCACTCCTCTTCTTGGGGACGCTGCACATGATGGATGAAGAAACTTAAAAAACAATTACTACAACAAAACAAATGTTTGAGGTAAAGATTAAAAATTACCTCGGAAGGCTTCCGCACCAGCTTGCACGGAATCTCTTTCCCGGGCGTTCTGGGCTGACCATAGCCGCCACCGGCTTGGTAGCTCCGGAAGGCCCCCCGGAACTTGTTGCAACCGCAAGCATTTCCTTAGTCGAGGCCCCCCTTGATCGGGAAGGACCTCCGCCGGCTCCTTGCCCTTGCCGACAACTTCGGTCCTTGGCTTCGGGGCAGGGTCAGAGTCACCTTCAGAAGCCCCAGGGATCACCACCTGGAGGTCGATCTTCTCTCGACGACACCTAGGTCATCAAGCACTGGCATCGTCTGCCGGAGCTCCCTGCTAAACTCTACTTCCACGTTCAGAGGGAGGAAAGCTGGTGGCGGGGTCAAGTCATCACCCTCAACGTTGATGCCGTGCTGGAACTTCTTGAGATGAAACTCCAAGGTCGCCCCCTCCATGTTGGACTTCAGTCCGGTCACGACCCGGTCGTCGTCCATCACACTGTTGAGGGCCTAAGCGAGTTTTTCTCTCCTCTTTAGCGGTGCCCACCTGTTGACCAGGAAATTGCAAAATACCGCCTGAGGAGTCAATCCTCCCTCCACACACTGGCGGATCCTGGTCAGAGCAGGGTTGAAGGCATCCGACAACACCGGAGCTTCACTCCAGACTGCAGTGTCGATGTTGGGGAGGCCTTCGGGCAGCTCCAGCTTCTCGTGCTCCTCCACCCGGATGACTATCCAGTCCTTCTTCCAATCATCCCACTTTCCAGAGGGAAACGACCGGAGGTACTTGAATGGGCACTTCTTGTGCTTCACGAAGTAGTAGGAGCCAAGGTACTTATTAGTCCTACCGGTGGTATGGACGGTGAAGAAGGTCCGGAAAAGCTCAATGCAGGGGGGATGCCCACCCACATTTCACAGAAGTGGACGAAGACAGACACTAGAAGAATGGAGTGGGGGCCAAGGTGGTACAGCTGCAGACCATAAAAGTCTAGCAGCATCAAGAAAAAGGAGGAAAAAGGTGGGATCAACCCCACCATGGCGTATGAAGAGAAGTACACCATCTCGCCGGCGTGCTCCTTCTCGAACGGGAGCTCTCCCCCGGTGCGGACCAGGCGGTTGAAGAAGTCCGGGGACCACCCCATGAGGGCCCGGACCTTCTTCAGGTCACCTTATGTCTTCAAACGGCTCTCGCGGAGACCCAACTCCATCGCGGCACAGCGAAGCAAGAGAGGAAAAGCAAGCACAAGTTGGGAGTTTGAGCGCAAGATTAGATGAGAGGCGTAAAGAACCCCAGACGGTGCGCGCTTTCCTTCTTAAGTAAGCCCTCACAACGCTTGGACGGAAACCGTAGGGAAATCGAAGATACTACTCAAAAATTTCACCCTTCCGATGACAAGAGGGACCGGGACCACCCCGACGATCAAGTCGAGGTTCTTACCTAGGTGAACAGTTGTCATCATGGAAGGCGGGAAGCGCGAAGGCGGCGGCCTGACAAGGCACGCGGATCCGATACGATTTTCGTATCGGGAACCGGTGACCTTCAATTTCGTGAGATCCGCACGCCAAAGATCTCATTTGCCGCACCCGGGATATGCCACGCGGCAAGGATTTAACTCCAAAACTATCGCCAACGGCACATCTGAAGACCTTTGAAGACTCAGCTCAGAAGTCGAAGGATGGACCCACCTCCGGCGGAATGACTTCGCCCAAGGGATCTTCCCCAGAGGTGGGCCCAGGAGGCCACTGTCGGTACCCTGGGTACCGTATACCCCTTGAGATTGTAAAGACCTCAAGAAAATGACATCTACTTGATTTGAAGACCTTCGGAGGCCCACATGTCAGACATAACCAGACCCGCTTCCCCAACATGGTTAGTCCCAGGGTCACCATGTGTACCATCAAACCGGAGCTACCGCCCACAAGGGGGAAGCTCCGGGCTATGTACCATAACAGCACCCCCGGACCTAACCCCAGACCGAGGGAAGCTCCGGAACTGACACGTGTCTGGTGACACCGGACCTATCTGTTCCCCACAGTATGCTCCGGAGCTGCCACGTGGCCAACCGTCGGATCTTCAGCCTCAAACCTCCGGAAGACTCCACAAAGGCTACGGATCTTCAAAGGGGAATCAAGGACTTCAAGACCCAATTAAGCGTCATTAATACTATATTAATGACACACGATCGGATGACCTTAATTACTAGTAATGGTGCTGTCAAAGCCCGTAACTCGGTTATTAAGGATAATTAAGCGCATAATTGTGTATCAATATTAGTAACCGCCGGGGCCACATGTCAGGCCTGGCCAACTTGTAATGGCCTGTCCTTGTACTATAAAAGGACAGGCCAACGATACATAGGACACGCGCTCACTCTACGCTCACTAGACTGATCTGACCTGCTCTGATCTGATCTTTGAGTCTATACATCCAATACAACACCAACACACCCCGTGGAGTAGGGTATTACGCCCAGGCGGCCCGAACCACGTAAACCTTTGTGTCTCCTGTTCATTTTAAATTTCACCTTGTTGAATCTCCGCGCGCCCACACCGAACTTCAAACTCCGCAAACACTTTAGTAGTGTCGGGAGATCTGCCGGATCAAAACCACTGACACCGCTGATGATAGCGCCGAAGGGCTTGGCGGTACCGGGCATTCCGAACAGCTGCTTGGCAGCTTCCCTCCTCAAGGAGGTCTAGGTCTTCACACCGGAGCTGGTCCTGCATGGCTTCATCGAAGGTCCGGACCCGGAGTGACCCCAAGGTGATTTCCGGAGGAAGGATTGCTTCAGCTCCGTACACAAGGAAGAAGGGTGTCTCTCCAGTTGACCGGTTTGGAGTTGTCCAGTTGGCCCATAGAGTAGGCGGAAGCTCTTCAATCCAGTTGGCTCCATGTTTTTTCAAGCGCTCATAGGTGCGCGTTTTGAGTCCTTTCAGGATTTCAGCATTTGCTCTCTCGGCCTGGCCATTGCTTGCCGGGTGAGCTACGGAGGCGTAGCAAACTTGAATGTCGAGGTCTTCATAATATCCTTGAAATGCAGAGCTTGTGAATTGGGTCCCGTTATCAGTAATGATTTTGTTTGGGACTCCAAATCTGCATACAATGGACTGCAAAAAGTTGATAGCAGATTGCTTGTTTATTGTCACAACTGGAGTTGCTTCCGGCCACTTGGCAAACTTGTCAATGGCGACGTACAGGAACTTGTAACCTCCGACGGCTCTTGGGAAAGGTCCCAAGATGTCCATCCCCCACACAGCGAAGGGCCATGTAGGAGGTATCATTTGTAGAGGCTGAGCCGGTGTGTGAATTTGCTTTGCATGAAATTGACATGCTTTGCATTTCTTCACCAGCTCAATTGCATCCTGGAGTGCTGTAGGCCAGTAGAAGCCATGCCAGAAGGCTTTACCGACCAGCGTGCGGGAAGACGCGTGGTTCCCACACTCGCCTCCATGGATTTCTACGAGGAGCTCGCAGCCTTCTTCCCTTGTGATGCACCGCATTAGGACGCCGTTGGCACCGTGCCGGTAGAGATTCCCTTCTACCAACGTGTATCTTTTAGCCAATCTGACTATCCGGTCAGCGGATACATCATTGTCAGGAAGGATGTTGACTTTCAAGTAGCTCTGGATCTCCGAGATCCATGCATCGGAGCTAACTTGAGCATTTGAGTCTTGCGTGCTGGGTTGCTCGGAGCTTCCGGCAGCACCTATGACCCTTGATGGCTGCCATGGTAACAGGGCCATCGGGACCGTCAGCTTCGGGATGCTGATCTCGCCCCCTTCGCTCAGTTCGGCAGGCTGAGCTGTGGGTTTTGACAACCTCCAGACAAAAGTTCCGTCTGGAGCTGGAGCTCCGGTTGACGCTTTCGTCGAGAGTTCGTTGGCTTCAGCATTGTGGGCACGCTAGACATGGCGGAGGTCTAGGACTTCAATGTCCTTCTGAAGCCTTTGGACTTCAAGTAGGTAAGCAGCTAGCTGGAGATTGTTGCAGGAGCACTCACCCTTCATTGTTTAATAATGAGCTGTGAATCTCCCTTGACCAGCAGTTGTTTGACACCGTATGACAGTGCCACCCTTAGTCTGTAGATGAGTGCTTCGTACTCCGCCATGTTGTTGGTCGCCTTGAAGTCAAGGTGTACCATGTACTTTACCTTCTCCCCGGTTGGTGCGAGGAGAAGGATCCCAGCTCCAACCCCCTGCTTTTGCATGGAGCCATCGAAGTAGAGGGTCCAGTGAGGCTCGGTGAAGACCGGAGCCTTGTGTTCCAGCTTCTACTCACTGGGGCCCCCAGGGTTTTATGGAGAGGGAGTCCATTCCGCCACGAAATCCGCCAATGCTTGACTCTTGATTGCTTGCCTTGGAATGAATTCGAGATCGAATTCGGCTAATTCCGCTGCCCACTTTGCAATATTCCCAGTTGAATTGGGATTATGCAAGATTGCTCGAAGTGGGTAAGAAGTCACCACTGAAATCTTGTGAGCTTGAAAGTAATGGCGAAGCTTCCTAGAGCTGATGAGAACTGTATAGAGCAGCTTATGCACCTCTAGGTATCGAGTCTTGGCATCATGAAGTACTTCACTGATGAAGTACACTGGGCGCTGGATGGTCCAGACCCTCCCGAAGGGGCCCGGAGCTTCCTCTTCACTGACCCGGATCCTCCCTGAGGGACCCGGACCTTCTTTGGGGACCTCCGGGTCCTGGCTGGAGGGACCCGAAGCTTCTTCAGAAGTGACCTGGACCCTCCTGGAGGGGTCTGAGTCTTCTGAAGTAACTTCTTGTGGACTCAAGTCAGGGAGCTGGGACCCAAACTCGCTTTTAGGAACCTCCGGCCCCTCCCGGAGGGGTCTGGATTCCTGAGTATGGGATAGTTTTGGTCTCTCCGCAACCAGGACCATACTGACGACTTTGTCAGTTGCTGAAATGTAAAGTAGCAAAGGCTCACCAGGGTTTGGAGCTACCAGAGTTGGTAGGGTGGTGAGGAACTGTTTTAGCTCCTGGAATGCCTTTTCTGCATCTTCAGACCATTGGAATGGTCCGGACTTCCTCAATAACTTGAATAAGGGAAGTGCCCGTTACGCCAGTCTTGAAATGAACTGGCTGAGGCCTACTAGACATCCAGTTAGCTTTTGGACATCCTTGAAGCAGGCTGGTGGCCTCATATCTTCAATGGCTTTGATCTTCGCCGGATTAGCTTTTATGCCCCGGTAACTTACCGGGAAACCGAGAAGTTTTCCGGAGCTAACCCCGAAGACACACTTGTCTGGGTTTAGCTTTGTGCGGCTGACCCGCAGCTTGTCGAAGACAGTCTGCAAGGTGTCAAGGAGGGACTCCTTGTTCTTGACCTTGACCACGATGTCATCGACGTACACTTCCACTATGTCTCTAATGAGTTCTTCAAAAGTTTTGTACATAGCTCGTACAAAGGTTGAAGTTGCATTCTTGAGACCAAATGGCATGGCTGTATAACAATACAATCCATCTACTATGATAAAAGAGGTATGCTCTTCATCTTTCCTAGACATTCTGATTTGATGGTACCCAGAATATGCGTCTAGGAAACACAGTAATTCACACCCGGAGGTGGAATCCACTATCTGATCTATTCTAGGTAGTGGGAATGGATCTTTTGGACATGCCTTATTTAGTGTTGTGTAGTCAATACACATCCAATGCTTCCCACCGGCCTTGGGCACAACGACTGGGTTGCCAGCCATTTTGGATGGAAGACTTCTCGGATGAATCCAGCTTCGAGCAACTTCTTCACTTCTTGTCGAATGAAGTTCTGTCGCTCCACGGATTGCTTCCGAGGCTTCTGGTGCACGGGCCGGGCGTCAGGGTAGATCTTCAGATTATGCTCAATCACTTCCCTGGGGATCCCAGGCATTTGTGACGGTTGCCAGGCAAACACGTCGACATTAGCCCGGAGGAAAGCGATGAGCGCGAGTTCCTATTTGTCATTCAACCCCCCCGATATACGGGTGGTCTGAGCGGCATCGAAACCGATTTGGACGACTTTGACGGGAATGTCGTTGTTGCCGCTTGGCTGCACACGTGGTGCGGAAGTCGAGCCCCGCTGACGAATGCTCGGGGGTTTTGGAGCTTGCTCTTGTCTAGAGTCCTCCTCTTGCGCCGTAGTAAGCGCATGGAGTTCTTCAAGAGCAGTTACTCTGACAGTGTGATCTCCGTGGATCCGGAGAACGCCTACTGCTGTTGGCATCTTTAACACCAGGTAGCCATAATGAGCAGCTGCCATGAATTTGTACAAGGAAGGCCTACCCAAGATGGCATTGAAGGGTAAGTTGATCTGAGCAACGTCATAGACCAACTTCTCGGTGCGATACTTCTCCCGGGTCCTGAAGGTAATGGGGAGGGTAATAGCACCAAGTGGGGTAATGGCTCCCGGACCTACTCCGGAGAAAGGTCGGGAGCGATGAAGGTCCGAAGATCGGAGCTGAAGCTTGGTAAAAGCTTCAAAGCTTATGAGGTTCAACCCCGAACCTCCGTCTACCATAACATGGTGGAGCTGAATGTTATTGATGGTAGGAGATATCATCAAAGGTAACTGGCCTGCTCCGACCATGCTTCGAGGGCAGTCCAAAGCATCAAAAGTGATGGTCGTGTCCATCCAGTTCCGATGAGGCTCCGCCTTGGCTGTGGGAGCTACAGCGGCCATGTACCGACACATTGTCTTGAGGACGCGACGGGAGGTGATGTCCCATGATCCACCAAAAATGGTGTTCATGTTCTTCCGACACTCGTTGTCAGAGACATCAGAATCTTCGTCGAAGGAGGTGTAGACGGCCTTCAGGACCTTTTTGGGATCCTGAAAACCTAACTCCTCTTCAGCCGGAGCTTCGTCAACTTTTTGTTTTCCTACCCTCTGTCGGAAAGGAACTTCTTCTCGGCGCTTGTTGTAGCACTCGGCAAGGTTTTGGACCTCCCGGCAGTCTTCCAAACTGTGGTTGTCCGTCTTATGAATTGGACACCACACCTTGGGTTTGCCACCGTCTTCAGAAGACGGTCGAGGTCGCTTCTCGGGGCGTGGCCCCCGGCCACCCGGAGCTGCAGCAGCTGCAGCATTAGATGCGCCGACCGACGGCTTCTTCTTGCCGTTGGTCTTTTTCTTCTTCTTGCCACTCTCGGAGGTTGTGGCTTCCCCTTTGGAGGATTTTTTGTGATCCTCCGGAGGTGGTTTGGAGTGCATTTCACGGCCCTCCGCAGCTCGGGCACATTTGTCAGCCAAGCTGAAGAGTTTCGTGACACTGGTGATCTCCTTGATCACCAGTTTCTCCAACATCTTCTTATCCCGTACGCCCTGTCTAAATGCCACAATGACAGAAGCGCTAGAGATAGAAGGGATAGTGTTTCGTACCTGAGAGAATCTCTGGATGAATGATCGCAGGGATTCTCCCCCTTTTTGCACGACTGCAAAAAGGTCCAGCTCGGTGCTTGGTCGGGTGTATGAACTCTCGAAGTTGGCGGTGAACTGCCGGCACAAATCCTCCCAACTGTTGATGCAGTTGGGTGGAAGGCTCATAAACCAGGACTGGGCGGTCCCAGTTAGAGCCACTGGAAAACAATTGGCCATTATGGCCTCATTTCCTCCAGCTGTCATGATAGCAGTGGAGTAAATCTGAAGAAATTCGACGGGATTACCAG
Organism: Tuctoria greenei; assembly: GCA_036927565.1. Lineage (NCBI taxonomy): Eukaryota > Viridiplantae > Streptophyta > Magnoliopsida > Poales > Poaceae > Tuctoria > Tuctoria greenei. Next base: position 161,650,907 of record JAYESD010000002.1, on the reverse strand, counting down.
TCCCGTCAAACTTCTCCGGCAGGGACCGTAATTTTTGTGGCCACCTAACCATACGCAGATGCATGGCCAGGGCTAAACAGCCTCCTACGACTCCTTCAGGAGCAGGAATGTCCTGAGCTTCTCGTCTTTCACGAGCACGCTCGATATGGACTCGGCCGTCTTGTTGACGGTATCGGCGATCAAGCTCCGCCCGAAGGTCATGAGTTGAAAGCCTTGATACCGTGTGAGTGTGTCGCGCCCCGGAGGGCAACGACGTCACTTGCTGTGACGCAGCACGTCTCCTGTTGTTGGAAACGTGTGGACCAAGTCTGCCAGAGAAGGTCCGTCACTGCGACGGGGCCCGTCCTGAAGGACGAGGACCCTGGTTGCTGATGCGGTCGGCTGCTGCTGCAACCAAGTGTTCCACATCGGCCCTCCGCTGCTCCATTGCATCCCGGGATGCGTCCGGAGGTGGTGGGCGCTGAAGGAGAGCATGTGCTGCATGGAGCGCGTGTTACGGGTTGTCATGATTTGCCGACGCAGTGATTGACGCCGGTGCACCATCGCGCTGCCCAGCTTGATTTGCTGGTGGAGGCGGCGGTGGTGGAAGTGTGACTCCTGCTGGCACTGAGGTTCCTGCTGGTGGATGCATATTGGAGGGATTGCCCCCAGCAACTTGAACAGCAGGATGACCATTGGATGATCCAGCAGCTAAGTTCACCATTCTTGAAATCTCAGGCGCCCCTACCTGGCGCGCCAACTGTCGGTGGTTTTGATCCGACAGATCTCCCGACACTACTAAAGTGTTTGCGGAGTTTGAAGTTTGGTGTGGGTGCGCGGAGATTCAAGAAGGTGAAATTTAAAATGAACAGGAGACACGAAGGTTTACGTGGTTCGGGCCGCCTGGGCGTAATACCTTACTCCACGGGGTGTGTTGGTGTTGTATTGGATGTATGGACTCAAAGATCAGATCAGAGCAGGTCAGATCAGTCTAGTGAGTGTAGAGTGAGTGCGTGTCCTATGTATCGTTGGCCTGTCCTTTTATAGTACAAGGACAGGCCGTTACAAGTTGGCCTGGCCCGACATGTGGCCCCGGCGGTTACTAATATTGATACACAATTGATGCGCTTAATTATCCTTAATGACCGAGTTACGGGCTTTGACAGCACAGTTACTGGTAATTAAGGTCGTCCGATCGTGTGTCATTAATATAGTATTAATGATGCTTAATCGGGGCTTGAAGTCCTTGATTCCCCTTTGAAGATCCGGAGCCTTTGTGGAGTCTTCCGGAGGTTTGAGCCTGAAGATCCGACGGTTGGACACGTGGCAGCTCCGGAGCATACTGTGGGGAACAGATAGGTCCGGTGCCACCAGACACGTGTCAGTTCCGGAGATTCCCTCGGTCTGGGGTTAGGTCCGGGGGTGCTGTTATGGTACATAGCCCGGAGCTTCCCCCTTGTGGGCGGTAGCTCCGGTTTGATGGTACACGTGGCGACCCTGGGACTAACCATGATGAGGAAGCGGGTCCGGTTATGTCTGACATGTGGGCCTCCAAAGGTCTTCAAATCAAGTAGATGACATTTCCTTGAGGTCTTTGCAATCTCAAGGGGTATACGGTACCCAGGGTACCGACAGTGGCGATGCAAGAAGAATTGAACAACTTCAAAAGGAATGAGGTGTGGGAACTTGTTGAAAGACCAAGTTCAACATCATCGGCACTATATGGGTCTTCCGCAACCAGCAGGACGAACACGGGGTGGTGACAAGGAACAAGGCACGACTTGTGCCCAAAGGGTATTCACAAGTCGAAGGTTTGGATTTCAACGAGACTTTTGCTCCTGTAGCTTAGCTTGAATCGATTCAAATATTACTTGCATATGCTACTCACCGTGATTTCAAGCTTTATCAAATGGATGTGAAAAGTGCCTTCCTCAGCAGACCGATCAAGGAGGAGGTGTACGTGGAGCAACCCCCCAGGTTTGAAGATCAAGAGTTCCCTGACCATGTTTTCAAACTGCGTAAGGCTCTCTATGGCCTCAAACAAGCTCCTACAGCTTTATATGAGTGCCTTAGAGATTTTCTGATTGAAAATGGATTTAATACTGGTAAAGCTGGTTACACTTTGTTTACTAAGCATTTTGAAAATGATCTATTTATCTATCAACTTTATGTTGATGATATTATATTGGGTTCAACTAACAAATCTTTTTGTCAAGAGTTTTGTAAGATTATGACAGATAGATTCGAGATGTCCATGACGGGAGAGTTAAGATATTTCTTGGGATTCCAAGTGAGGCAACAAAAGGAAGGAACATTCATAAGCCAAACCAAGTACACTCAAGACATACTTAAGAAGTTTGGAATGGACAAAGAAAAGCCTATAAAGACTCCCGTGGCGACAAATGGACACTTGTATCTCAATGAAGACGGACGAAACATGGATCAAAAGGTATATCGCTCATGATTGGCTCCCTACGTTATTTATGTGCACCTAGGCCTAATATTATGTTGAGAGTATGTTTGTATGCAAGATTTCAAGCAAATCCTGAGGAATGTCATTTGACAGCCATAAAGAGGATCTTGTGATACTTAGTTCATACACCTAACCTAGGCCTTTGGTATCCTAAAGTTTCAAAGTTCAATCTCATTGGATACTCCAATGCAGATTCTGCCAAATGGAAAGTAGATAGAAAAAGTACCTCCGGTACTTGCCAATTCCTAGGTAGGTCCCTAGTTTCTTGGTCCTTCAAGACACAAAACTCCATTGCCTTATCCACGGCCGAAGCGGAGTATGTTGCAGCCGGGATTTGTTGTGCACAACTCCTCTGGATGTGACAAACTCTAAGGAATTACAGTTACAATATGACCCGTATTCCACTCCTTTGTGATAATAATAGTGCAATTAAAATTGCCCATAATCCCGTTGAGCACTCTAGAACTAAACACATAGACATCCGGCATCACTTTTTGAGAGATCACTCAATGAAAGGAGACATAGCCATTTTCCATGTCAACACCGAAAAACAACTAGTCGATATCTTTACCAAGCCACATGATGAAAAATGTTTTTGTGAGCTCCGAAAAGAACTAAATGTCCTTGATGCTCGGAGCGTGGCTTGAAAGCTTGCATACATGTATGCCATCTTCAAAATCTATTGATTGTGTTATGAAAATCGTCTCTCTCTATTTTTCTCCGAAAGCTATGTTAATTACTTGATCTTGGTGAATTATGGTCATAGCTTGATTGTTGTATGTTTAGTGATCATATTCATCAAGATTATTTTTGTGTTTGCTCCCTATTTTCTTAGTAAGCACCTTCGAATATATATATGAATGGTCTAACTAGTTCTGTTCTGGTGACCACGGACTAGTTCGTGGTTAACCGAACTAGTCCGCACAATGCAAAGTAGTCCCCAGAGTTCCGGTAGTCGGGACTAGTCCCGTCTGACCACGGACAAGTCCGATTTTTCGACTCCATAACCCTAGGGCCGCCAAAACCTAATCTTCTTCATCCTCACAACATACCTCACGTTCTCTCTCCTCACTCAAGTGCGCCCAAGGTGATTTGGCGAGTTCTCCACCAAATCTCCATGGGAAACGATCTTCATTGCAAGAGGATCGACGACCCCGGACTTGTACGCATCAAAAACTCCTCCAACTCTGTGAATCGAAGGATTTGGTAAAGTTTCTCTTCAAACCCTAGAACCTTCAATTTCTCTTGTTTTTGCTCAAACAGCTTAGTTCCTCCTGTTAATACATGATTCCTTGTTGTATTACAACTCCTTTGATCCACTTTTGCATTGAGAAATACCATTCCTCTGCTAGTTAGGGTTCAAACGGCCGAATATCGGACTAGTCCGTTCTTAGTGCGGACAAGTCCGGTACTCCGGACTAGTCTGCACTTGAGCACCGGACAAGTCTGATTTCTTACTCGACAAAAATGTAGGATCGAAGATCACGTGAAAACCTACCAGAGGGGGGGGGGGTGAATGGTAGATTTAAAAATCTTACGCAGCAGAAACAATTAAATCCCGACCCCTTTGGCAGAAAAACGATCAGTTAAAGAAACCGAGTATGAGACTAATCTAAACGTGTTTCATCGTGACAAAACTGATAGATATAATAGAGAATCAAGTCAAGAATTCAACACAACAAGAATCATTCAAATTTGTCGAGAGAAACTCAAGTTACGATTGAAAGATCGAACAAAGGTTAATCTGTCCTACCCGAGAAAAACAGTTCTGGAACACTGAAAAAAAACTCGTATAGATCAGAAACCACAAATCCAATGACCGTGAAATTTTGATAGATGATAGATAATCCACTTGTGAAGACAACCCAAAAAGAATCACGTCAATTTGATCTGTAAAACTCGAGTTATGATAAAACCACCGACGAAAGGTAGTGCTGTCCAGAAACTCGACGAGTAAAACTTTTCTGGAACAAGTTGGATGAACAAGGCACAAAAGTTCCTTCAAACTATGAATTTTATTCAATAGAACACAAGAGGAACAGCCCCAAAGTCGTGCACCATGAGCTTTGGCCTTCCCTTGCTTATATAACAAGCCCTTAGGCCAACCCAATCTCAACTAGGACTCCAATCCTACTCCGATCACGAATTGAAACTTTCCATAACTTCTTAGGACTCTTCTATACGTAGATAGAAGCAATCTTAAGACTTCCAAAAACCTTAGGAACGTATCCCTCATTCCTAAAACAACTCAAATTCGTGACCCACACGAAATCCTATCATAACCAACTCGATATTTTCCATACTGAGCCATAACCGACTCCGCCGCAGCCAAAGTCATCAACCGATACGATCCGATCCTTCCAACCAGATCTTCCCATCCATAAAACATCTTCGGAACCATGTTGCCACGTCATGCACCGCATGCATACGTGCAAACACCTTCCTTCGATGTCCAGTAACCTTCATATGCACTGACCTTGATTCAATCATCCCGCTCAACCACAATTCCTCCTGAATTTGGTTGTTGAAACCTCATCTCCTCCCTGAGACTAGTCCAAAGGATCCTGTCACCAGCCATGTCTTGAACTCTAGCAACACCTGCACATGAATAAACAACCAATCCGTACGAGTCCAAGTCCGCGACTTGACTCAAGTTAGTTCCGAACACAACACCTTACGTGAGCACCTCACATAAGCATGTTGCAAAGCATAGCAAAACGATATCATTCATATCAACCAAAATGCACCAAAAACTTAGCAAATGAATACTAAGCAATCTTTCCAAGAATATAAAGCAAGTTCGAAACATTGCAAGATAAAAGCAGGAACATTGCGATCAAGCTCCGAAGCTTGCCAAAGCTAAACGAAGCTTGAGCCGGAGCTTACCAAAGCTAGTACAACCTAGCGCCAGAGCTTACCAAAGCTAGTCGGACCTAGTGCCGGAGCTAACCAAAATAAGTCGGACCTAGCAAAACATATCGGAGCTTAACAAAGACATGTCGGAGCTATCAAAGACATGCCGTAGCTATCAAATACAAGCCGGAGCCAAAGACAAAACTCACCGGAGCTACCCAAAAATATGATGGATCTAGACAAAGAAAGTCAGACCTATTGTCGAACCTTGCAGAAGCTCGGAGCTAGAGTCGGACCTTGCTAAAAAATGTTTTAGCAGAATTTTAGAACTTTTATTGTCAAAGCCAATGTATTCAGCACGCATAGGTCTCACAATATCCCCCTTGATGAATGCATTGGCAACACCACTTAAGATCCGAATATTGGCTTATTCACATTCAAAGTTTTGAAAACAATTTCTCCCCCTTCGTAAAACAGAAATAAAATGAGAAAAATAAATTCTCCTCCTGAGAAGAATCGTGTCAAAAACAATTGTGAATATGTGCAATGTGTAATCAATGTCTCCCCCTTGCATATTTATTTTTTAAATTCATCATATTATCTCTCCCCCTTTGACAATGTATTCAGCAAGGTTTATAAGACAAATTTTAATTTTTATGAGCATATTATAACATATACATATAAAACAAAGCTCATCCAAAACATACTATCAAGTAACATACACTACCACATCAATGAGATACATAAAGTAGTGTAAGCCATGCTAGAGATCAAATGTAATTTTCAATTTAAGCAAGTCATGATCTCACAAACTTAACTATTTCAAGACCTGAAAGGGTGACACTTGTTGCAGCATTTTATTATTTCTAAAGCACAAATTTTGATCATATGATATTTGCAAGAGATTATATGCGCATCTGCCTTATTCTAACCAACCAAGCCAAGCCTATGTCATTTGACAATCAAAAGCATAAGGACATGGTTTTAGTCATACACAACTTCTTCCAAGTTCATATCTAAGTGAAATGATAAGCCATCTCAAAAGAAGAAGTGCGATACATGCATATTCTCTTGATATTTTCTCAATTTATATTTGTTCATAAAAACTCAACATGTGAGTTGATTACTTGATTAATTCTTTACTATTAAAAGCACTTATGAACATGCAACAAGTTCAAAACAGCAAGAAAGTTTGATCATGACCCGATTTAGTGTAAGTAATTATTCAAATTACTAGTCATGGCAAAAACTACAAAATGTATAACATGAGTAATGTAGTAAGAACTTTCAGCATGTAAAAGGAATCACAAGTCATATATGTATGAAATACTATGCTCATATTATTTTAGTTCAGATTCACACATAGACTTCCCAAGTTTCAAAACTCCCCCTAAATTTAAGCCATGAGGATGCATAATCCCTATTTCACTACAAATGTAACAAAAACAAGTGAAATCCAAAGGTTTTGTAAAAATGTCGGCCAATTGGTGTTCGGTATCTACATGGTGAAGCACAATGTTTCCTTTTTCAACATTATCACGGAGAAAGTGATACCTAATATCAATGTGCTTAGTTCTAGAATGTTGCATAGGGTTTTTAGCAATGCAAATGGCACTAGTGTTATCACAAAACAGTGGAACACTATGTAGATCGGCAATGACTACTATGCAATCAAAGATTTGGTGCAATCATGCACTCAAGCATCCACAACCGTCAGATCTGCATCTTACGGTCGTTGCCTATTTTTATTTAACCTCCTCCACCAGATGGAGGGGTGGTGGAGAGAGTTAAATAAAAAATGCACTAACCGTTGGATACACATCTATTGATTGAGTGTGCTTGATTGCACGATTGCATTAAACACCTGATTGCATTGTAGTCGTTCCCATGTAGATCAACCCCATAGTCCTTAAGTGTTTGAACAATCTAAAGAATTTGTGAGCAAGCACTAGCAGCAGCTACATATTCAGATTCGGTTGTGGATTATGCAACTGCATTTTGTTTTGTAGAGGACCAAGCAACAAGTGAATTACAAAGAAAATGACAAGCACTGGAAGTACTTTTCCAATCAATCCTACAACCTCCAAAATCAGCATCGGAAAAAGCTTTCAAAGTAACGGTTGAGGAAGAAGGAAGAAAAATACCAAATTCTTGAGTTCCATGTAAGTACCTGAGAATCCTTTTGACGGCTTGACGATGTGAAGCACGTGGGGGTGCTTGAAACCGTGCACAAAGACATACGCTGAATTGCATGTCCGGTCTTGATGCCGTGAGGTACAAAAGTGATCCGATCATGCTTCTATATTCTTTTTGATCCACGGGTTCACCATCTCCATCAAGTTCAAGTGTTGTTGTTGTTCCCATTGGTGTTCGAAGAGGCTTGCTTTTGTCCATGTTGAAGTGCCTTAGGAGGTCTTTTGTATACTTCATTTGATGCACAAAGGTACCCTCCTTGGTTTGCTTGATTTGCAGCCCCACAAAGTACGTGAGTTCTCCCATCATACTCATCTCAAATTTTGAACTCATCATAGCTGAAAACTTGGACACAAGATCATGATAAGCACAACCAGAGATAATAGCATCCACATACACTTGAACGAATAATGAGTCATGCCATGCTTAAGCACAAAAAGAGTTTTATCAACCTTGCCCATGGTAAACCCCTTTTCAAGTAAAAATGTTTTTAACCTATCATACCATGCTCTAGGTGCTTGTTTGAGGCCGTACAAGGCTTTGGACAATTTGTAAACACGGTTAGGAAAATCTGAACTCAAAACCCGGTGGTTGTTTGACATAAACCTCCTCATCTATGTAGCCATTAAGAAAAGCACTTTTAACATCCATTTGATATAGCTTAAAATCTTTAGATGCAGCAAAAGCTAACAAAATTCTTATGGCTTCTAATCTAGCAACAGGAGCAAAAGTTTCATGAAAATCTAGACCTTCAATTTGAGTGAAACCTTGAGCAACCAACCTATCCTTATTCCTAACCACAACCCCATCCTCACTTTGTTTACTTTTAAACACCCATTTAGTTCCAATTAAAGTGTGATCTTGAGGTGGAGGTACAAGTTTCCAAACATTATTTCTTTCAAAATTTTCTAACTCTTCTTGCATGGCAATAATCCAAGATTCATTAGTGAGTGTGTGGGATATATCTTTGGGTTCAAAAGAAGCAACAAAAGCAGAATGAGCATGAGAGTTTGGATCACAAAACCTGGACCGTGTGACTCGTTCATGCAAGCTTCCAATAATCTGTTGTGGGGGATGATTTTTGAAGATCCGTAGGGGAACAGATGTCTTACAAGCTTCTTCTTCATCAGGGTCATTACAGATTGATGAGCTTGTGGCTTGTGGACGATCAGGACAAGCAGAGGTGATAATCGGAGCTTGTTCACAGTTCGGAGATGGACACGTGTCAACTTTGGAACTACCAGGCAGTATCACCGGCTCTTCTTCATCTTCGAAAATACCCTCCCCCTGAGGATATGGATCTGGTACTGCAATACCGGAGCTAGTATCTGGGCTAGCTTCATCAAAAGAAACTTCACAAGTCTCCACAATTTTGTTAGTGTCAAGTAAAAACACACGATGGCCTCTAGTATGAGATGGATAATCAAGAAACATGCCATCAATGGATCTAAGTTCAAATTTATCAAGATTATCATGTTTCTTAACAAAGCATTTGCAACCAAAGACTCGAAAGTGTGTAACACTAGGCCTATGTCCAAACCGGAGCTCATATGGTGTTTTACCTAGCTTAGCGCGCAAGAAAACACAATTTGAGACATAACAAGCGGTTGCAATTGCATCAGCCCAAAATTTCCTAGGAGTTTGATATTCATCAAGCATAGTCCTAGCCATCTCAACTAAGGTTCTGTTCTTTCTTTCTACAACACCATTTTGTTGAGGTACATATGGTGAAGAAAATTGATGATCTATTCCATTTTCAGTACAAAAGTGATCAAAAGATTGATTTTTAAATTCAATTATGTTATCACTTCTAATTGGTTTTAAAGATCCTCGGTGATCAATTGATAATCTAAGAAATAAAGTTCTAAAGTGACTAAAAGCTTAATTATTAGATTCCATAAAGTAAACCCAAGAGTATCTAGAATAATCATCAACAATCACAAGAACATACCATTTACCTCCGAAGGATTGAACACGTGAAGGTCCTATGGTGTCAAGGTGCAAAAGTTGACCCGGTTCAGTTGTTATGATCATTGTGAGACGAGTATGTGAACCTGCAACCATCTTAGCATGTCTACAAGAAGAGCACACAATTTCTTTGTCCCCCTTAAGCTTAGGCAGCCCATGTATGCGATCAAGAGGACTAATACGCGTTAGGTGATCAAAGCCTATGTGACCAAGTCTACGATATCAAAAATATAAGTCCTTTGAATCATTAGCAACTAGACACCTACGCTTAGAGGAAGACATATCAAAATCAGCTTAAAAACTCTTCCAAACCGAGACATGTTAAAAATAAGCTCACTATTTGAACCTACAACTTTGTAACAGTTTTATTGAAAATAATTTCCAAATTTTCATCTAGCAATTGTGAAACAGAAAGCAAGTTGTATTTCAAATTATTGACAAGTGCCACATCTTTTAAAGTGTAGTGATCATTTACTCTAACCGAACCTTTAGCAATAATAGGAGTTGAAGAATTATCGGCAAAAGTAACATTTTCTACACGTGACACAAAAGAGAGGGAGGAGAATCATTCTTTGTTACCGGTCATGTGGCGTGAGAAACCTGAATCCACAATCCAAATGTTCTCCTTCCTCAAGCATGTAACCTACATAGAAGCACAATACGTCGATGACTCAATACTGGGGTTAGTCAAAAGGCATTTAGGTATCCAATACTGAGTCACACGACGTGCAGCAGGAAAAACAAGCAAAATCTGAGACAAAACAGCAGGTTTATGAGTCAAAGGTTGAGGTTTTCTGTTATTAACAATTGATTTAGAAGTTATTACTCGTTTAGAGCGAAAACCAGTAGCTCCGAAGGTAAGGACATTTGTTTCGAAAGAAACAGCTAAAGCTCCGGAGGGAAAAACAGAAGGTATGGGAGCTTCCGGAGCTATCTAAACTACCGGAGCTGTCTTTGTAAGTCTCTTACCAGATGGACCGGAGGCTACCTTTTCAAATTTTTGACTTATTAAAGCAGGTTGCATGTTTCTAATTTTAGGTTTCGCATGAGAGTTATGAGATCTAGCAGACATTTTATTCTTTTTAATTTGTTTATCTAGTCTATAACAAAAATCTATGACATGACAATCTTTATCACAATATGTAAAATGAAATTTAATTTTGTAATCATGTCTAGATGAGCACCCAGCATTAGAAATAGAATTAGAAAGCACTCCTGCAGATTTAAAGATCACATCTTTTTGTTGTGACACCCGATTCCGAGAATGAACCAAGTGAACGCATATGTGCGCCCGGACGTTCAACACACATACACGAGTTCATTCACAAAAGAGTATACAGAAAATTACCACAGTACAAGATTAATTAACCAAATTTTATTACACAATTCATAATATCCTTGAATACAAGCTCTAATGAATATTAATGACAAGTTCAACTAATGCAGCGGAAATAAACTAATTAAGAAACTAAGCAAAACTAAGCATAAGGGATATCGCAACTCCAATAACACCACAGGCAAAGCTGACGGTAGACACGTCCTAGAACTCCGCATTATTAATGTAATACTCCCAATCATGACCTGCAACTGTTGGTGGGGGGGGGGGGATTGCAAGAGTGAGTATATGTTGTACTCAGCAAGTGTGGAAAGTATGACATGTAGCTGATACAAATGACGAATATAATAATGGCTAAGTGCTGAAAAGTACATTAAAACATTTGAAAAGCAACATGTTATACGTATGTGAAGTATTCCCATCATAACTCATTATTAATAACATAGCACCAATTCATATTCCATATCCATCACCATTATACCATTAACCATATTCAATGCCAGTATTTAATTCATAACCATCTATAACCATAACCAAATTATCAACGATAACCATTACCAATACCAAACCATCCCAAAAACCATCTCAATATCAAATTCCCTCTGATCATGGAAGTTGTCCAGGTACTCATAACCGGGAACATGGCTATCATGATAGTTTATTAGACTCTGCAGAGTTTTTACCACTTTACCCACGTGTTCATGATTCCATCACCTTTCGGTGACTAAAAACCTCCCTTATGCCCATGACCCGTCAGTCACATTACACACTTCTGTTGGTGTGTGGCCATGAGATCACAAAATAGCCTTTACAAATGGATTACTAGCCTATTTAGACACCACTGAGGTTTCACTGGTGGCAATGTCTCCTAGAGAGCACATCTTCAACCAAGGGCCCCCTCTTGAGCCATTCAGATCCCAGGGTAGTCCCACCAATCATCAAAAAACCTAATCCGACTACCCCTTCCCCTAGCATCCTTAATGGTCTAAATAGCACTGGCAAAGACCTAATTAATCAGGTACGCTACACCCATACTTGGCCTCATGGTGGCACTGTAGTCTTGGCTTATTCTCGCATGAACCGGTCTTTAGATCTAAAACAAGCAAACCACCATAACATCCAACCCATCCACATACCAGGCTTGCTTAGATCACCTATTACCATATCATATTGACCAGTTCACATTAACCAGAATATCAATAATGCATAATTAAATGTGTAGTGTTGTTTTCCCATCCTAATTAATTAAGCGAAGCAAAAGGTAAAAAGCCCATCCCAACTCTCTACCATAATTCCAGGCGACAAGGGTGGTTAAACAATTCTAGTAAACTTCATACCATAGGATTTCCCATCAAATTGACACAGTACGCAATTTTATAAACAAAACATTTATTTTAAAATGAGATCAGTATGCTTCAAGGACACTTGCCTTTGTATCCCACAATTCGATGGTCAAGCAAATCAAATTCTTGCACAAAAGATCTACGAATATTCGCTTCTCGATCATAACTCCTTGAATGTACCGGTCTATTCTCAATCAGGCACATACACATACAAACATAAACTATAAATACATTGCAAACACTAATCAATATGCAAAATATGGATGCATGCAGAAAATATGTTTATATTAATGCTAAATAAATTTCTATGGCTTTTTAATAATTTTCGATAATGATTTCCTATTAATTTTAGCAAGTTTGGAATTAGTAACAATTAATTCAGAGGTAAAATAATTATTTCAGAACATTAAATATGCTTAAAATATTACTAATAGCTTACTAGAATTTATTCTAAATTTTCTGGAATTTTTCTAGATTTATTTTGATATTTATGAATTAACTAGACTTAATCTTATTTATTAAATCTGAAAAACAGATTAAATAACACTGAAAATATAAATTTTCTCAAATCTAAAATAACAGATTGATCTTGTATGATTTAATTTTAAATGTTTTAAGACGATCTGGTGATGATTAATGACTGCGCAAAATAAAATACATCCTACACGTGTTTTAGTTCAGAATTAAAATAGTTGTCTAGATCAAAATCATAATACCTACCGTGTGCGCGTGTGGTACGGACGATCGTGGAACGGAGGCGTGACGTGGACGAGGTAGACGGCGCAGCGATCCTCCGGCGGCACAACGACAGGGACGCGACGATCTCCGACGGATGGCGGCTTCCTACTCCTTTTCTTCTTCTTCCTCTCTTTTCTTCTTCTCTTTTCCTCTCTGGTGCAGCCTCTGTTCTCTCTATTGTTTTTATCCGGCGGCTAGGGTTTCTGCCTTGATCTCTGGTGATTGGTACGGAATAGGCGGCGGTGGATTTTATAAGCGGAGGACAGACCGCGTGCGCTAGGGGCCTCGGGCGGAGTTGGACTCGACTTTCTGGTGGTGTAGGTAGCGGCTCGGCCGGTTACGTACTGCACATTGATTTCTTTTTTTTTTTGCGGCCTGGGTTACCACAGAGAGTCCTTTGGGACTGGGGACCGAGCGCACGACTCGGCTAGGTGACGAATAGCCAGCCATGCCGGTCTTTAATTTATTCATTTATTTCTTTATTTTACTTTTGTTTCCTTTGGTAGTACGGTCAGTTCTTTTCTAGGGTGCGGCCAGGTCTGTGGCCGATTGTTTGGGACAGGGATCTCCTGACTTTACTGCACAGGTGACTTGGCCACTGACATGTGGGCCTCTAACACGTGGGCCCCACATGGCAGTGACCAAGTCACATGTGGATTTAAGTCAGAGGATCCTCTTCCGATTGTTTCGCACCTAAACGGTGGGTAAGTTTCTTTTTTTTTTGGTTCTCCTTTATGCGGGCAGGGTTGACTTAGGATCCTTTTTTATTATTATTATTCTTTTGCGGTGCTGGCCGCTTTTATTTTTCTTTCTTTTACAGTACTTAATAATTATTATCTCTTCCTTCTATATTAGATCATTCTTTCATTATTTTTCTTTTGCATGCGGCGAGGCTACTCTGCGATCAGTGATCTGATTAGCGGTACACTTTTTGTTATCATTTAATTGTTTAATGTGGTGAAGTGTAAATAAACCAAACTCTAGAGTACCAGACTAGTCCGTTTAGTACCGGACAAGTCCGTTCCGGTACAGAGAGGTATATCGGACAAGTCCGTTATGGTACAGAGAGGGTATTCGGACTAGTCCTCTACTTTTCAGACTATTCCGGTGTTTGGCTCAATTTTTACTTGTTTCTTTATTTCTAATTCTTTTACGTTTGTTCCTTTTTATCCTACTTAATTCTTTTTGCATGAATTCATCTTATTATTAAAATGTTATTTATATACACATATATCTATTTTTTATTTCATTTATTTCTTTTATCTCATATTCATTATGATAAATAAATTACTCTTAGCGTATTTGTTCTGGTAATTAATTTTCAATACTTGAGAATGAATGCAAAATGCAAGATGAAATGCATGTATTTTATACTTTTCTTTATAAAAACAATTTCTTCCTATTATTAATTATAAATTCCCGTTTAAGTTTTTAGTTTGTCGAAACTTGAAAATCAGGGTGTTACATTTGTTTAGGGACAGTTTCGATTAAACCTCTTTCGAATGATTTTACAATTTGAGGTGGATGTGTTTTAGAATAAACCTGAGAATCAAAACATAAACCAATTTTATCATTACAAGATTTGGATAAACTCAGTAGCAAGTTTAGATTTTTGTTTCCAACACAAAACTGCTCTAGCGTCGTATTCATGTCATCAAGCTTTTTAGACAATTCTAGGTAGTTTTCACATGAAGTTTTTCCTTTTAATTTGCAATTTGAACAACTCTTAACTTCATGAGTACGTAAAGCATTGTTCAGAATGAAAATTTCATTTATTGCATCTTTTAGTTTCTTATCAAGATTGTCACATGCAGAACAATGCAAATCAATTATTGAACAGGAATCATCTTTTAAGTTTTTATCATTAATTACAGCAAGCTCTCTGTTCTTTTCAATTTCTTCATCAAGTCTATCTAGAGTGGAGGAGTGTGCACTTCTTAATGTGGAAAATTGTTCATAGATTAAGTCACATGAGGGACATGCATCATCACTAGGAATCAAAGTTTTTAAACGGTTGATTTCAGATTTTAGTGATTCAATTTTAGCAGCATTATCCCTAAGCTTTTTGTCCTTTTTCTTAACAATAATAGTTGCACGAGAAATAGCATCACACATTTCATTGCAGGTAGAACATACCTCATCGTCGTCACTGTTGTGTTTTGCATCATCCTGACTTGATCTTGATCTTGTTTTGCCCACCATGAAGCATTAGTTTGTCAGATAGTCATCATCTTCATTACTTTCAAAGTCTACATCACTTGAACTGAGTTCTTGAAGTGCGGTTATGAAGCTGTTAATCATCTTACGTCCTATGGTACCCTTCTTTTTCTTGTTGGGATTTCCAGAGGTGGTCTTGACCTTGTTCTGTTTTTCTTCACGGGTAGTAGGACCTAAAAGGTTAGGGCATTCTGTACGAAAGTGTCATGTCTTACCACATTCAAAACAGCGTTGAGGTCCGGAGCTTCCACTCCTTCTAGTTCTCACATTTTGCAATGCTTTTGAGGATCTAGTAGAGATGAGTGCTAACTCCTCTTCTGGAAATTCCTCCATCTGCTCCAGGGTTAGTGAGGACAACAAAGCAAGAGTATTGCAAGATGATGATTGGTCGGAGCTAGGCATATCACGTTATGAGACAAATGCAATAGACTTATTTGGGTTCTTACGTGATAAGATGTCAATTTCATGAGTTTTGAGTTTAGAGTAAAGCACATCTAAATTAAGTGTACTCATGACAGTAGATTCACGAATGGATGTAACTTTCATCTCCCAAATTGACATATCTAATGCACTTAACAACTGCCTAGCATTTTCAGCATCTGAAAAATTAACATTGACGCTACGCAAGTTGCTGAGAATTTTTTTAAAGCGAGCAAAGAGAACATCAATTGACTCACAGGGTTGCATCTCGAAGCGCATGTATTCTTTCTTGAACATTTCTTGCCTTACCTCCTTGATCGTGTTGGATCCTTCGTGGTAGTCACAAAGTGCTTTCCACACATCGTATGCAGATCGAAGGTGTGCAACACGGTCGAAGTCGCTTTGAGTTAATCCTTGAATGATCAAGTTTCGAGCCTTGTTGTTGTTGTCGACATCTCTAAGATTTGTAGCTGTAACTTGATCATTTGACAACACTTCATAAGGCTTGTACACCTTCTCCTATAATGCAAAGGCTTGTGCCTAGATGAAAGCCTCCATGCGTGCCTTCCAAACCTGAAAATCAATACCACCAAACACACAAGGTTTGGCAGAGTATTTCTCCATGATGATTAGTAAAAACACGTGCAAATCACAATGATTAGAGCAACGTGGCTCTGATACCAATCGTAGGATCGAAGAGCACATGAAAAGCTACCAGAGGGGGGGTGAATGGTAGATTTAAAAATCTTACACAGCAGAAACAGTTAAATCCCGACCCCTTTGGCAGAAAAACGATCTGTTAAAGAAACTATGTATGAGACTAATCTAAACATGTTTCATCATGACAAGAGTGATAGATATCATAGATAATCAATTCACGAATTCAACACAACAAGAATCACTCAAATCCGTTGAGAGAAACTCAAGTTACGATTGAAAGATCGAACAAAGGTTAATCTGTCCTATCCAAGAAAAACGGTTCTGGAACACTGCAACAAAACTCGTATAGATCAGAATCCACAAATCCAATGACCGTGAAATTTTGACAGATGATATATAATAAAGTTGTGAATACAACCCAAAAAGAATAACGTCAATTGGATCTGTAAAACTCTAGTTATGATAAAACCACCGACGAAAGGTAGTGCTGTCCAGAAACTCGACGAGTAAAACTTATCTGGAACAAGTCGGACGAACAAGGCACAAAAGATCCTTCAAACTACGAATTTTATTCAATGGAACACAAGAGGAACAGCCCCAAAGTCGTGCACCACGAGCTTTGTCCTTCCCTTGCTTATATAACCAGCCTTAGGCCAACCCAATCTCAACTAGGACTCCAATCCTACTCCGATCACGAATCAAAACATTTCATAACTGCTTAGGACTCTTCTATACGCAGATAGAAGCAATCTTAAGACTTCCAAACACCTTAGGAACGTATCCCTCATTCCTAAAACAACTCAAATTCGTGACCCACATGAAATCCTATCATAACCAACTCGATATTTTCCATACCGAGCCATAACCGACTCCGCCGCAGCCAGAGTCATCAACCGATACGATCCGATCCTTCCAACCAGATCTTCTCATCCATAAAACATCTTCGTAACCAATTTGCCACGTCATCCACCGCATGCATACGTGCAAACACCTTCCTTCGGCGTCCAGTAACCTTCATATGCACTGCCCTTGATTCAATCATCCTGCGCAACCTCCTGACCCACTCAACCACAATTCCTCCTGAATTTGGTTGTTGGAACCTCATCTCCTCCCTGAGACTAGTCCAAAGGATCCTGTCACCAGCCATGTCTTGAACTCAAGCAACACCTGCACATGAACAAACAACCAATCCGTACGAGCCTAAGTCCGTGACTTGACTCAAGTTAGTTTCGAACACAACACCTTACGTGAGCACCTCACATAACCATGTTGCAAAGCATAGCAACACGATATCATCCATATCAACCAAAACGCACCAAAAACTTAGCAAATGAATACTAAGCTATCTTTCCAAGAATATAAAGCAAGTTCGAAACACTGCAAGATAAAAGCAGGAATATTGCGATCAAGCACCGAACCTTGCCAAAGCTAACCGGAGCTTGAGCCGGAGCTTACCAAAGCCAGTACAACCTAGCGTCGGAGCTTACCTGTAACACCCTCATTTTCATGCATCATGCCCTACATACACTCATATACGTGTTTAACATTAATCCACAACAAGAGGAATGAGTTTAAAATTGATTTGGAGCAAAACCGCACTTAAAACGCAGGAAAGTGCAGACTAGTCCGATTTTTGCTGAGGACTAGTCCGATTTCTCTCTGGCTAAAAACGGACTTGTCCTTTTTTGCTGCGGACTAGTCCGATTTTTGGCACTGGAAACTTTCGGACTTGTCCGATTTTGTGCGGACTAGTCCGATATTCCAAGAATCCTTGAATATTTGCTAAGTCTTTGAACTTTTCTGGACTAGTCCGGTGTACTAGCGTACTTGTCCGTTTTCCTCTCTGATTAAATTCGGACTTGTCCGATTTTTGGCCAGACTTGTCCGATTTTCTCTCTGGACGACTTCGGACTAGTTCGGTCCTTTTCGGACTTGTCCGATATTTCATGACTCCGAATTGATCCTTTGTTTTACGACTTGTTTCTTGGGTTTCACGATAAGTGGGTCTAGGGACGTCGTGCCTAACTTTTTGGAGCCCATGTGGGACTCTAAACCGGCCTCTACTCCTCTCAAACTCGAAATCCATCTAACCCTAGCCTCCACCTCTATATAAATAACCCCACCCCTTGGATTGACATCTATTTGCCACTTTTCCACCCCACCCAAACCCTAGTTCGTGGAGATCCACAATCAAGGAGGGAGGAGAAGATCCCAAGCAAGAAGAAGAAGAGGGGAAACGAAAGAGGATCGAGATCTCCACCAAGTTTCGTTCTTCGACACCAATTCATCTCCAAGTTCATCACCAACCCTAGATCATCAAGATCCAAGTGTTACCTCCAAGTTTCTTGATTCATTGGAGTTATAAACACCTGGTATACCTTCTATTCTCTTTTCCTTACGTGAATTCAACCCCTAATCTCTGAATTTGCGTCGATCTAGAAAACCCTAATCCGCTGATCTTGCAGAGTGCGGACTTGTCCGGTCCCTAGCAGACTAGTCCAATCTTTTTGGTTAAATTGTGTTGAAATAATTCTAAAATTTGATCTAATCAACTCCAAACCTGTATAAACTTGTTACGAACTATTAGAACTAGTTAGTGATCATTAAAAGCAATCTATTAACAAGTTCTACCTTGCATTTGCATCAATCATGCATGTCATGTCATATTGAGTAATATTTGTGCACTCTTTGTTTGTGTTCCTGTCTTGTATGTTTATTGTGCGGATTAGACGGATTTGCGTTAGAGAGTGCCGTGGAGGGTCTACAGCACCAAGAGTTTGAAGGCTTTGACCCTAATCAACAGCAAGAGCAAGGCAAGTGTCCTTGAAGCATATTGATCCTGTTTTAAAATAAATGTTTTGTTTGAAATTTCCATGTTGTGTCAATTTGATGGGGAATCCTATGGTAGGAAGTTTACTAGATTTGTTAAACCACCCTTGCCACCTGGAATTTATGGTAGAGAGTTGGGAAGGGTTTTTACCTTTTGCTTCGCTTAATCAACTGGGATGGAAAACCAACTATACCACTCAATTTAATTATGCATGGATGAGATTATGATTAACATGAACTAGATAACATGATATGGTAATGGTTGATCTAAGCAAGTTTGGTATGTGGATGGGTTGGATGTTATGGTGGTTTTGCTTGCTTTAGATCTAAGGACTGGTTCATGCGAGAATAAGCTGGGACTACAGTGCCACCATGAAGCCAAGTATGGGTGCGGCATAGCTGATTAATTAGGGCTTTGCCAGTGCTATTTGGACCATTAAGGATGCTCGAGGAAGGGGTAGTCAGATTGGGTTTGATGTTGATTGGTGGGACTACCCTGGGATCCGAATGGCTCAAGAGGGGGCCCTTGGTTGAAGATGTGCTCAGTTGGAGACATCATCACCGGTGAAACCTCAGTGGGGTCTAAATATGCTAGTAATCCCTTTGTAAAGGCTATTTTGTGATCTCTTGGCCGCACATCGATGGAAGTGTGAGACGGCGTAATAGAGGTTTTAGTCATCGAAAGGTGATGAAATCACGAACACGTGGGTAAAGAGGTACAAACACTGCAGAGTGTGTCTAAAACTATCATGATAGCCGTGCTCCCGGTTATGAGCACCTGGACAACTTCCATAATTAGAGGGTACTCGGTATTGGGATGGTATTTGGGATGGTTATGGTTTGGTAATGGTTATGGATGGTTATGGATTTATTTCTGGTATTGAATATGGTTTTTGGCAATGGTGAAATCTGGAATTATTGATGAGGATGGTGAATTGTGGACTGGTATTATGGTATTACTTATGATTATGATGGGTTTACTTCACATACATGTAATATATTGCTTTTCAAATGTTTTAATGTACTTTTCAGCACTTTGCCATTATTATTGTCGTCATTTGAATCAGCCACATGTCATACTTTCCACACTTGCTGATTACGACATGTACTGACTCTTGCAATCCCCCCAACAGTTGCAGGTCAGGATTGGGAGTTTAATGGCGATAATGTGGAGTTCTAGGCCGTGTCTACCGTCAGCTTTGCCTGTGGTGTTATTGGAGATGCGCTATCCCTTATGCTTAGTTTGCTTAATTAGTTTATTTCCGCTGCATTAGTTGAACTTGTCATAAATATTCATTAGAGTTTGTATTCGAGGATAATCTGGTTTGTGTAATAAAATTTGGTTAATTAATCTTGTCTTGTGGTAATTTTCTGTATACTCTTTTGTGAATGCACTCGTATATGTGTCTTGAACATCCTGGGCACACTTATGCGTTAGCTTGGTTCATTTTTCGGAACCGGGCGTCACAGATTGGTATCAGAGCCACAGGTTGACCGTAGGATGCAGCCTACATAGAATGGACACTTTAGAGCACATAGGGGCACTCAGGAATCGATGTGTTTTGGTTGGTGTGTTGGTTGGTATATATATTATTTGCTTGTGTGCTTAATAGAGGATTCTTGGGATGCTTTAGCATTGCCATGTCCACATAGGCTAGTTAGTTGCCTAGTTTCATATCCCTTGATGCATATAGTTGGGGACGTTTTCTAATTCTTACCTATTGCTTTTCTTCAGATGGTGAGGACTCGCAACCAGAGGGATGGCAATGATGAGGAGGAGAATAATGGAGTACCTCAGAACAACAATGGGCAAGGACCTGCTCATGGAGCTGTCAACATTGAGCAGCTTTTGGCTATGCAAAACCAGCTCATGCAGACCATGATACAGACTATGGGACAGCTGTAGGCTGGAAACATCAACAATCAGCCCCACATGCCTCCACCGCCACCCCCACCTCCTCATAACCGATTGGGAGAGTTTATGAGGACTAGGCCGCCGACCTTTGCTCAAGCTGCCGACCCTATGGATGCGGACGATTGGCTCAAGTCTGTGGAGAAGAAGCTAGCTATTGTCCAATTCAGTGACCGGGAGAAGGTCTTGTTTGCTTCTCATCAACTAGTTGGGGCAGCTGCAGATTGGTGAGATGCTTATTGCAATGCTCATGAGAACCAAGAGAA
This sequence comes from Tuctoria greenei, assembly GCA_036927565.1. Lineage (NCBI taxonomy): Eukaryota > Viridiplantae > Streptophyta > Magnoliopsida > Poales > Poaceae > Tuctoria > Tuctoria greenei. The sequence continues at coordinate 161,629,720 of JAYESD010000002.1, read as the reverse complement.
AATTACTTCGGCCGAATTCAAGGAGAATTTTCATTCTCATTATGTGTCTGAGGGTGTTATGATCTTGAAGAGGCAAGAATTTGAGAATTTAAGGCGAGGAAGATCAAGCGTGAGTGAATATCTCAATAAATTCACTCAACTCTCAAGGTATGCGCCTGAGGATGTTAGTCGGAACAATCGGAAGCAATACTTGTTCATGAGGGGCTTGAACAATGAGATCCAAGTGCAACTACTCAACTGCGATTATGCCAATTTCCAGAAGCTTGTGGACAACGCAATTGTAGTTGAGAACAAGATCCATGAGATGGAGCAAGAAATTAAGAAGAAGGCGCCATATCAAGGACAGCAACAAGGAAGTAACATGCGCCCTATTACAGCTCCTCTATTCCTGCTCAACGACCCGGTTATGCACCACGCCCAACTCAGTTTGTGCAGCGGCGCCCTGTCATGTAAGCACCTAGGCCTCCAATGCCTTATGCGCCTTGTGCTAATTTTCCTGCTGCAAGTGTTCAAAACCAAGCTCGTCCCAATAATTTTGGTGGAGTTAAGAAGTGCTATACTTGTGGAGAAGCTGGAAATTTCGCGCATCAATGTCCTAAGTCAGGCCTTGGTCAACGAAGCAATGCGCCGAGGCAAAACCCAAGACCCAATGGAGGACAGCCACAAGGGAAAGGTGGGCAGCAGAATTTTGCTCGTGGCAACGTGAACCATGTCTCTACGGAGGATGCTCAACAAGCGGATGACGTGGTCATTGGTATGTTTCTAGCCAACTCCAACCCCGCGACTATGTTATTTGACTCTGGAGCATCGCATTCATTCATTGCATCAAAGTATGTTGCCATGTATAGTTTGCCTATCTCTCATATGAAGTTTACTCTATTGGTTAAGTCTCCTGGAGGAGAGATGAGGACAAATATAGTATGTCCAAAAGTAAGCCTTAGAATAAGGGGGGGTAGACTTCTCCGCCAACCTCATTGTTTTGGATTCTCAACGATTGGACATTATACTTGGTATGGACTGGTTGAGGAAGCACAATGGAGTTATTGAGTGTGCCACAAAGACGGTGAAATTGACCAATGAAGAAGGGATCACCGTAGAATTTGAAGCATCTCAAACCGCACTGAAGCAATTGGAGCTGAATCATATGGACGGTGCCGCCATTGAGGAGATTCCGGTGGTGTGTGAATTTTTGGATGTTTTCCCGGACGAGTTGCCAGGTATGCCACCTGATCGAGACATTGAGTTTGTTATTGATTTAATACCTGGAACTGCACCTATAGCTAAGAGGCCATAGAGGATGCCTTATTTGGAATTAGCGGAGCTCAAGAAGCAAATTCAAGAGCAACTAGAGAAGGGTTTTATTCGCCCTAGCCCTTTGCCTTGGGGAGCGCCCATGCTGTTCGTGGACAAGAAGGATGGATCCCAAAGGATGTGCGTAGATTACCGAGATCTCAACGAGGTAACAATCAAGAACAAATATACCTTGCCACGTATAGAGGACTTAATTGATCAGATGAAGGGTGCTTGTGTCTTCTCCAAGATTGATTTGAGGTCAGGATACTTTCAAATAAAGATTAGACCATCGGACATACCCAAGACAGCTTTTAGAACACGGTATGGATTTTATGAGTACACCGTGATGTCTTTTGGATTGACAAATGCGCCTGCCTACTTTATGTACCTCATGAATATGGTCTTCATGGAGTACTTGGATAGATTTGTCTTGGTGTTCATTGATGACATTATGATCTACTCGAAGGATGAGAAGGAACATGAGGAACACTTGAGGCTTACGTTGCAGAAATTGAGGGAGCATCGATTCTATGCCAAGTTCAACAAGTGTTAGTTTTGGTTGAAGGAGGTGTCGTTTTTGGGTCATAATCTCAGGAGGAGGAGTATCAGTTGACCCTGGAAAAGTGAGAGACGTGTTGAAATGGGAACCGCCGCAAAATGTAAAGGAAATAAGGAGTTTTCTTGGAATGGCTGGATATTACCGTAGATTTATCAAGGACTTTTCCAAGATAGCCAAGCCAATGACGGAGTTGCTAATGAAGGGAAAGGCATTCCAATGGACTCAAGCTTGTCAAGAGAGTTTTGACGAGTTGAAGAAGAGGTTGACAACAGCCCCAGTTTTAGTATTGCCGGATGTAAGCAAGATTTTCAATATCTATTGTGATGCATCAAGACAAAGACTTGGGTGTGTATTGATGCAAGAAGGTCAAGTGGTCACCTAAGCATCAAGACAACTGAAGAAACATGGGCAGAATTACCCCACGCACGATTTGGAACTCGCGGTCGTGGTACATGCATTGAAAATTTGGAGACACTATATTCTTGTACATAGGTGTGAAATTTATACGGATCATAACAGTTTGAAGTGTATTTTCACACAAACGGATCTGAACTTGAGGCAACGAAGATGGTTGGAGCTCATCAAAGATTATGATTTGGGGATCAACTATCATCCGGGAAAGGCCAATGTAGTGGCCGATGCTTTGAGTAGAAAGGGAGTAAGTCATCAACTCGCAGTTCGAGAGTTACCATCCGAGTTATGCAAGGAGTTTGAACGGTTGAACCTTGGGTTTTTAAACGAGATGGAGATGATGGAGTTAAATCCGACCTTGGAGCAAGAAATTCAAGAAGCACAAACCACAGACGAAGAGATCAAGGAAATCAAGGACAGGACCGAAGAAGGGAGAGAATTTAGATTTGATGAAGACGAACATGGTACGTTATGGCTTGGAAAGAGAATCGTTGTGCCTAAGGTGAAGCATATTCGGGAGACAATATTAAAGGAGGCACATGACTCGCCATACTCGATTCACCTCGGTTGTACAAAGATGTACAAAGACTTGAAGACTAGCTATTGGTGGGATAGCATGAAGAAGGACATAGCTGGATATGTGGCATTGTGTGATGTGTGTCAATGAGTCAAGGCGGAACATCGAAGGCCAGCTGGGTTATTGCAACCATTGAAGATCCCGGAATGGAAGTGGGAAGAAATCGGAATGGACTTCATAGTTAGGTTACCACGTACTCAGTCCTGGTATGAATCAATTTGGGTAATTGTGGATCGCTTAACCAAGTCAGCTCATTTTGTCCCTGTGAAGACCAAATATACAGCAGCACGATTGGCCGAAATATACATGGAGCATATTGTTTGTCGACATGGAGTCCCAAAGAAGATAATCTCGGATAGAGGTTCTCAATTTACCTCCAGATTTTGGCAAAAATTGCATGAAGCCTTGGGAACGAGGTTGAATTTTGGTTCATCATATCATCCTCAAACGGATGGACAAGCCGAGAGGACCAATCAGATTTTGGAGGACATGTTAAGAGCTTGTGCTTTAAAGCATGGGAAGAGTTGGGACAAAAGCTTGCCATACGCGGAATTTTCATACAACAATAGTTACCAAGCAATCTTGAAAATGTCACCGTATGAAGCACTTTATGGAAGGAAGTGTAGGACACCTTTATTCTGGAATGAGGCAGGAGAAACTCAAGTATTTGGTCCGGTTGTGTTGCAAGAAGCCGAAAAGCAAGTCCAAATAATTCGTGAAAACTTGAAGGCTGCCCAATCAAGGCAAAAAGGCTATGCGGACAATAGAAGAAGGAAACTAGCCTTTGAAGTGGGAGATTTTGTTTACCTCAAGGTGTCACCAATGAGAGGTCATAAGAGGTTTAACATAAGAGGAAAGCTAGCACCTCGCTATATTGGACCATTCAAGATTTTGGACAAAAGAGGAGAAGTAGCATATAAGTTGGAGATGCCAACTCATCTTTCAGACGTACATGATGTCTTTCATGTTTCCCAGCTCAAGAAGTGTTTGAGAGTACTGGAAGAACAAGTGCCAATGGAAGAATTGGAACTAGAGGAAGATTTGAATTATGCCAAGCAAACGATCAAAATCTTGGAAACCAAGGAGAGAGTCACAAGGAACAAGGTGATTCGATGGTGTAAAGTTGAATGGAAGCACCACACAGAAAAAGAAGCGACGTGGGAATTGGAGGATGATCTCAAGAAGGAATTTCCCTATCTCTTCTCTTCCGCGTCGAATCTCGAGGGCGAGATTCATTTTAAGGGGGGTAGGTTTGTAACACCCTCATTTTCATGCATCATGCCCTACATACACTCATAGACGTGTTTAACATTAACCCACAACAAGAGGAACGAGTTTAAAATTGATTTGGAGCAAAACCGCACTTAAAATGCAGGAAAGTGCGAACTAGTCCGATTTTTGCTGAGGACTAGTCCGATTTCTCTCTGGCTAAAAACGGACTTGTCCGTTTTTGCTGCGGACTAGTCTGATTTTTGGCACTGGAAACATTCGGACTTGTCCGATTTTGTGCGGACTAGTCGGATATTCCAAGAATCTTTGAATATTTGCTAAGTCCTTGGACTTTTCTGGACTAGTCCGGTGTTCCAGCGGACTTGTCTGTTTTCCTCTCTGATTAAATTCGGACTTGTCCGATTTTTGGCCACACTTGTCCGATTTTCTCTCTGGACGACTTCGGACTAGTCCGGTCCTTTTAGGACTTGTCTGATATTTCATGACTCCGAATTGATCCTTTGTTTTACGACTTGTTTCTTGGGTTTTACGATAAGTGGGCCTAGGGACGTCGTGCCTAACTCTTTTGGAGCCCATGTGGGACTCTAAACCGGCCTCTACTCCTCTCAAACTCGAAATCCATCTAACCCTAGCCTCCACCTCTATATAAACAACCCCACCCCTTGGATTGACATCTATTTGCCACGTTTCCACCCCACCCAAACCCTAGTTCGTGGAGATCCACCATCAAGGAGGGAGGAGAAGATCCCAAGCAAGAGGAAGAAGAGGGGGAACACAAGAGGATCGAGATCTCCACCAAGTTTCGTTCTTCGTCACCAATTCATCTCCAAGTTCATCACCAACCCTAGATCATCAAGATCCAAGTATTACCTCCAAGTTTCTTGATTCATTGGAGTTTTAAACACCTGGTATACCTTCTATTCTCTTTTCCTTACGTGAATTCAACCCCTAATCTCTGAATTTGCGTCGATCTAGAAAACCCTAATCCACAATTCTCGTAAAGTGCGGACTTGTCCGGTCCCTAGCGGACTAGTCCGATCTTTCTGGTTAAATTGTTTTGAATTAATTCTAAAATTTGATCTAATCAGCTCCAAACCTGTATAAACTTGTTAAAATCTATTAGAACTAGTTAGTGATCATTAAAAGCAATCTATTAATAAGGTCTACCTTGCATTTGCATCAATCATGCATGTCATGTCATATTGAGTAATATTTGTGCACTCTTTGATTGTGTTCCTGTCTTGTATGTTTTTTGTGCGGATTAGACGGATTTGCGCTAGAGAGTGCCGCGGAGGATCTACAACACCAAGAGTTTGAAGGATTTGACCCTAATCAACAGCAAGAGCAAGGCAAATGTCCTTGAAGCATATTGATCCTGTTTTAAAATAAATGTTTTATTTGCAAACTGCATGCTGTGTCAATTTGATGGGGAATCCTATGGTAGGAAGTTTACAATATTTGTTAAACCACCCTTGTCACCTAGAATTTATGGTAGAGAGTCGGGAAGGGGTTTTACCTTTTGCTTCGCTTAATCAGCTGGGATGAGAAACCAACTATACCACTCAATTTAATTATGCATGGATGAGATTATGATTAACATGAACTGGATAACATGATATGGTAATGGGTGATCTAGGCAAGTCTTGTATGTGGATGGGTTGGATGTTATGGTGGTTTTGCTTGCTTTAGATCTAAGGACCGGTTCATGCGAGAATAAGCCAGGACTACAGTGCCACCACGAGGACAAGTATGGGTGTGGCGTAGCTGATTAATTAGGGCTTTGCCAGTGCTATTTGGACCATTAAGGATGCTTGGGGAAGGGGTAGTCGGATTGGGTTTGTTGTTGATTGGTGGGACTACCCTGGGATCCGAATGGCTCAAGAGGGGGCCCTTGGTTGAAGATGTGCTCAGTTGGAGACATCGCCACCAGTGAAACCTCAGTGGGGTATAAATAGGCTAGTAATCCCCTTGTAAAGGCTATTTTGTGATCTCTTGGCCGCACACCGATGGAAATGTGAGACGGCGTAATAGAGGTTTTAATCATCGAAAGGTGATGAAATCACGAACACGTGGGTAAAGAGGTACAAACTCTGCAGAGTGTATCTAAAACTATCATGATAGCCGTGCTCCCGGTTATGAGCACCTGGACAACTTCCATGATTAGAGGGTACTCAATATTGGGATGGTATTTGGGATGGTTATGGTTTGGTAATGGTTATGGATGGTTATGGATTTATTTCTGGTATTGAATATGGTTATTGGGAAATGGTGAAATCTGGAATTATTGATGAGGATCGTGAATTGTGGACTGGTATTATGGTATTACTTATGATTATGATGAGTTTACTTCACATACATGTAATATATTGCTTTTCAAATATTTTAATGTACTTTTCAGCACTTTGCCATTATTATTGTCGTCATTTGAATCAGCCACATGTCATACTTTCCACACTTGCTGAGTACGACCTGTAGTCACTCTTGCAGTCCCCCCCCCACCCCAACAGTTGCAGGTCAGGATTGGGAGTTTAATGGCGATAATGCAGAGTTCTAGGCCGTGTCTACCGTCAGCTTTGCCTGTGGTGTTATTGGAGCTGCGCTATCTCTTATGCTTAGTTTGCTTAATTAGTTTATTTCCGCTGCATTAGTTGAACTTGTCATATATATTCATTAGAGTTTGTATTCGAGGATAATCTGTTTTGTGTTATAAAATTTGGTTAATTAATCTTGTCTTGTGGTAATTTTTTGTATACTCTTTTGTGAATGCACTCGTATATGTGTGTTGAACATCCTGGGCACACATATGCGTTAGCTTGGTTCATTTTTCAGAACCGGGCGTCACATTACCAAAGCTAGTCAGACCTAGTGCTGGAGCTAACCAAAATAAGTCAGGCCTAGCAAAACATATCGGAGCTTAACAAAGACATGTCGGAGCTATCAAAGACATGACGGAGCCAAAGACAAAACTCACTGGAGCTACCCAAAAACATGATGGATCTAGACAAAGAAAGTCGGACCTATTGTCGGACCTTGCAGAAGCTCGGAGCTAGAGTCGTACCTTGCTAAAAAATGTTTTAGTAGAATTTCAGAACTTTTGCTGTCAAAACCAATGTATTCGGCACACATAGGTCTCACACACAACCCTAATTTCCTTCTACTCAATGCATTCCCTTGCCATCAATCCTTATCTATGTCATTTATAACCTCCTTGTCAGGACAATTTAGAATGAAACATCTCTGACTTTGAAGACGAGATGGATCAAGATGTGTTGCCGCGAGTCTCAAAGTCTCACACTAACAAAAGGCAAGAGCGTGCGTCCGAGCCTTCGCCTACTCCACCTAGGATGCGGCGGAAGGTTGCGGCCAAGAAGCCAGCTTCGAAAGATCAAGATATGGTTGGTTCTAGCTCAGCGGCTCATCCCCCGATCCAAAGGGAAAGGCAAAGGGATTTCCTCCGGCCCGATTGGCCCTCTCAAAATGACAGCTCCAAGGCAGGGGAATAGAGACCCTCGGAAGAAAAGTTCAATGGCAAGGGGAGTGATGTGGCTTGGAAGCTGAGGAAAGTTGATGCATATAGCAGTAGCAAGAAGGCAGCTGATCCAAGATTTTGGAGCAACTTCCACGCGGACTACTACAGCTCCGTGTACCTGCAGATGAAGACTCAGTGGTCCGCAACCAATGGATCGACTGGAACCACTTTGAAAGAAAAAGTTGTGGTGCTTTTGATGAAGTGGTACAGGATGCAGAGAGGCATGGCCTCAAGGACTTGTTTGCTTTCAGATATAACTAGAATGATGAGGTCATCGCTCAATTCTTTGCGACCTGCTACTTCGCCGGTGATGAAGAAGAGAGAGTGACTTGGATGACTCATGGATGCAAGTACACTGTGACATATGATGATTTTGCTAGGCTGCTGCACCTTGGCGACACTGGCAGCAATGAAGTGATTATTCACAACATTGGGATTTCAAAGAAGGACAAGATGTACTTTCTCTATGATACTCGTCTCAAATACAATCCTCCCTCAACCAAGAACATGAATCCCTTCTTCATGGTTCTCAACAGGGTGCTTAGGAAGACAATTGCTCCGAAGGATGGAGATGCAGGGAGTGTCCAAGGCTACCTAAAGACATTGATGAAGGTGATTAGCAAGAGCAGGAAATTTGACTTCCTTGACTACATCTAGACGACATGGTCAACATTTCCTGCACCCCTAACCATTCCTGTGGCTATGCTCCTTATATCATGGTCATGATAGAGAAGGCCATTGGAATCGAGTTTGTGAAAGATGTTGAGCACACAGCCTTGAGGCCTCAGAAGCCACCTCAAGCTGTCTTTCCCACTGCTCCATCTCCTGTTTCAAGTGAAGAGGCTCCCAGGAGGGCCCAAGGAGATGCAAGGCCTTCCTCTAACACTAGGTCCCCTCCTCACAAAGGGTCTCCTAGTGGCATTATGAAGTACCTGGCTGCTATTTTTGGCTCTTGTCGGAAAGCTGAAGTGAAGATCCACAAGTTGAACAAGGCAAGGAAAGAGGACATGAGGTACATAAAGCAAAATGTCAAAGCCATATGCTAGAAGCTGGAGATTGAGCCTGTTGGATCTCCAGTTATCTTCGAGGACTCTCCTTCTAACTTTTCGGAACTTCCACCTCTTTCTCCTTCTGAACATGCCTATTTTGGCATTGGGGGATCGACGAGTGGTTCTCCTCCTCATCCTCCTCGGTCTACCAACAATGAAGACGATGAAAGGATGGACAACGAGGAGTGACTCAGCGAGGCCTAGTAGATCCATCTTATCCTATTTTTTGGTGCCTTGATGCCAAAGGGGGAGAGATTGAGGAGGAGTCATTAGGTTATAGCAGTACATGAGAGATGAGAGCTCTATTTGTATCTTTTGCTCTTTGTTATGCTTTTGATGCTATAAGACTGCTTATGGTGTTGTAAAACTCTTATTATGTTTCTAGTCATGTTTATGATTATGTCATTTACCTCATTCTCATCACAATTATTGCTCACACACATATAGTTTTGCACCCCACCATAAAGAGTGCACATATGTCTTATGTTTTCATTGCTTAATTTTTTCCAAGCTCATATGTGCACATTTTACAAAAATATGGATTTTTGTCATATTGGTGAAATCTCAATTGGTTGTTATCAATCACCAAAAAGGGGGAGATTAAAAGTGCATCTAGGCATCCCTTATGGGTTCTGGTTGATTTATGACAAACAAATGAGATCCTAAAAATTGTTGTGATGAGTGCAGGTTTTAATGAAATTATGAAGAAAGTGCAAAAAGAAAGGAGAATGAGGAATCTATATGGAAAAGAGCGCAAGATCTGAATAGAATACTTTGTTGTGTATGGAGTGTGTTGGAGAAACACACCCCAAGAGCTCAAGCAAAAGAAATCATCCTCACTGCACAAAATTTCACAAGTACAGACAAGTCTGGTATCACCACAGACTAGTCTGATATCTTTTTGACTAAAAACAAACAAGTCCGCCCCAGTGCAGACTTGTCCTCAAGACCTCACACTTTACACAGAACCGGACAAGTCCGATATCACCACGGACTAGTCTGAGAACTCTCTGACTAAAATCGGACAAGTCGTCCCACTGCGGACTTGTTTTAAATTCTACATTAGGTTCACCACACCGGACTAGTCCGATATGTGCCGGACTAGTCCGAACACTTCCAGAGCCCAAATCGGACTAGTCCGCCCTTTGCCGGACAAGTCTCAGAACACTTAGGGTTTCCCACATGCTGCACACCGGACTAGTCCGGAGTCCACCACGGACTAGTCCGGACATCGCAAGACCTAACGGTAACTTTTGGAAACCCTAGCATGATGTGACGCCCGGTTCCGAAAAATGAACCAAGCTAACGCATATGTGTGCCCAGGATGTTCAACACACATACACGAGTGCATTCACAAAAGAGTATACAGAAAATTACCACAGAACAAGATTATTTAACCAAATTTTATTAAACAAACCATATTATCCTCAAATACAACCTCTAATGAATATTTATGACAAGTTCAACTAATGCTGCAGAAATAAACTAACTAAGGAAACTAAACAACTAGGCAGCATAAGCAAATGGGGTATAGCGCAGCTCCAATCAACACCACAGGCAAGCTGACGGTAGACACGGCCTAGAACTCCGCATTATCACCATTAAACTCCCAATCCTGACCTGCAACTATTGGGGGCGATTGCAAGAGTGAGTACATGTCGTACTCAGCAAGTGTCGAAAGTATGACATGTGGCTAATTCAAATGGCGAATATAATAATGGTTGAGTGCTGAAAAGTACAGTAAAACATTTGAAAAAGCAATATACGTCATGTATGTGAAGTAACCCATCATACACCATATATTCATCATAATACCAGTCCATAATTCACCATCCTCATCAATAATTCCATATTTCACCATTGCCAATAACCATATTCAATACCAGAAATTAATCCATAACCAACCATAACCATCCCAAATACCAAGTTCCCTCTAATCATGGAAGTTGTCCAGGTGCTCATAACCGGGAGCACGGCCAACATGATAGTTTATTAGACACACTCTGCAGAGTTTGTACCTCTTTACCAACGTGTTCGTGATTTCATCACCTTTCGATGACTAGAACCTCTATTATGCCTTCTCACACTTCCGTCGATGTGTGGCCAAGAGATCACAAAATAGCCTTTACAAAGGGATTACTAGCCTATTTAGACCCCACTGAGGTTTCACCAGTGGTGATGTCTCCTACAGAGCACATCTTCAACCAAGGGCCCCCTCTTGAGCCATTCGGATCCCAGGGAAGTCCCACCAATCATCAACAAACCCAATCCGACTACCCCTTCCCCGAGCATCCACAATGGTCCAAATAGCACCAGCAAAGCCCTAATTAATCAGCTACGCCGCACCCATACTTGTCCTCGTGGTGGAACTGTAGTCCTGGCTTATTCTCGCATGAACTGGTCCTTAGATCTAAAGCAAGCAAAACCACCATAACATCCAACCCATCCACATACCAGGCTTGCTTAGATCACCCATTACCATATTATATTTAACCAGTTCATGTTATCCATAATCTCATCCATGCATAATTATATTGAGTGGCATAGTTGTTTCCCATCCCAGTTGATTAAGCGAAGCAAAAGGTAAAAAGCCCTTCCCGACTCTGTACCATATATTCCAGGTAATAAGGGTGGTCAAACAAAGCTAGTAAACTTCCTATCATAGGATTCCCACCAAATTGACACAAGCATGCAGTTTGCAAACAAAACATTTATTTTAAAAAAACAGGATCAATATGCTTCAAGGACACTTGCCTTGCTCTTGCTGTTGATTAGGATCAAAGGCTTCAAACTCTTGGTGCTGTAGATCCTCCGCGGCACTCTCTAGCACAAATCCGTCTAATCCACACAATAAACATACAAGACAGAAAACACAATCCAATAGTGCACAAATATTACTCAATATGACATGATATGCATGATTGATGCAAATGCAAGGTAGAACTTGTCAAAAATTGCTTTTAATGATCAATAACTTGTTCTAATAGCTTTTAACAAGTTTATATAGGTTTGGAGTTGATTAGGTCAGTTTTGGAATTAATTCAACACAATTCATCCAGGAAAATTGGACTAGTCCGCTAGGGACCCGACAAGTCCACACTCTGCGAGATCAGCAGATTAGGGTTTTCTTGATCGACGTAAATTTGGAGATTAGGTGTTGAATTCACGTAAGGAAAAGATAATAGAAGGTATACCAGGTGTTTAGGACTCCAATGAATCAAGAAACTTGGAGGTAGCACTTGGATCTTGATGATCTAGGGCTGGGAATGAACTTGGAGATGAATTGGTGATGAAGCACGAAACTTTGTGGAGATCTTGATCGTCTTTCATTTCCTCCTCTTCTTCTTATTGCTTGGGATCTTCTCCTCCCTCCTTGATGGTGGATCTCCACAGACTAGGGTTTTGGTTGGGGTGGAAAAGTGGCAAATAGATGTCAAGCAAAAGGGTGGGGTTGTTTATATAAAGGTGGAGGCTAGGGTTAGATGGACTTCGAGTTTGAGAGGAGTAGAGGCCGGTTTAGAGTCCCACATGGGCTCTAAAAGAGTTAGGCACGATGTCCCTAGGCCCACTTAACGTGAAACCCAAGAAACAAGTCGTAAAACAAAAGATCAACTTGGAGTCACAAAATATCGGACAAGTCCGGAAAGGACCGGACTAGTCCGAAGTCGTCCAGAGAGAAAATTGGACAAGTCTGGCCTAAAATCGGACAAGTCCGACTTTAGTCAGAGAGGAAAATGGACAAGTCCGCTGGAACACCGGACTAGTCTGGGAAAGTCCAGGGACATAGAAAATTTTCAAGGATTCTTGGAATATCGGACTAGTCCGCACAAAATCAAACAAGTCCGAAAGTTTCCAGAGGCAGAATCGGACTAGTCCGCAGCAAAAACGGACAAGTCCATTTTTAGTCAGAGAGAAATCAGACTAGTCCTCAGTAAAATCGGACTAGTCCGCACTTTCCTGCATTTTAAGTGTGGTTTTGTTCCAAATCAATTTTAAACTCGTTCCTCTTGTTGTGGGTTAATGTTAAACATGTATATGAGTGTATGCAAGGCATGATGCATGAAAATGAGGGTGTTACAAACCTACCCCCCTTAAAATGAATCTCGCCCTCGAGATTCGACGCGGAAGAGAAGAGATAGGGAAATTCCTTCTTGAGATCATCCTCCAATTCCCACGTCGCTTCTTTTTCTGTGTGGTGCTTCCATTGAACTTTACACCATCTAATAACCTTGTTCCTTGTGACCCTCTCCTTGGTTTCCAAGATTTTGATCGGTTGCTTGGCATTGGTCAAATATTCCTCTAGCTCCAATTCTTTCATTGGCACTTGTTCTTCTGGTACTCTCAAACACTTCTTGAGATGGGAAACATGAAAGACATCATGGACAACAACTTATACGCTACTTCTCCTCTTTTGTACAAAATCTTGAATGGCCCAATGTAGCGAGGTGCTAGCTTGCCTCTTAGGACCTCTCATTGGTGACACCTTGAGGTAAACAAAATCTCCCACTTCAAAGGATAATTTCCTTCTCCTATTGTCCGCATAGCCTTTTGCCTTGATTGGGCAGCCCTCAAGTTTTCACGAATTATTTGGACTTGTTTTTCGGCTTCTTGCAACACATCTAGACCAAATACTTGAGTTTCTCCTGCCTCATTCCAGAGTAAAGGTGTCCTACACTTCCTCCCATAAAGCGCTTCATACGGTGACATTTTCAAGCTTGCTTGGTAACTATTGTTGTATGAAAATTCTGCGTATGACAAGCTTTTGTCCCAACTTTTCCCATGCTTCAAAGCACAAGCTCTTAACATGTCCTCCAAAATCTGATTGGTCCTCTCGATTTGTCCATCCATTTGAGGATGATATGCTGAAATAAAATTCAACCTCGTTCCCAAAGCTTCATGCAATTTTTGCCAAAATCTGAAAGTGAATTGTGAACCTCTATCTGAGACTATCTTCTTAGGGACTACATGTCGACACATAATCCGCTCCAGGTATATTTCGGCCAATCGTGCAGTTGTATATTTGGTCTTCACAGGGACAAAATGTGCTGACTTGGTTAAGCGTTCCACAATTACCCAAATTGAGTCATACCCGGACTGAGTACGTGGTAACCCGACTATGAAGTCCATTTCAATTTCTTCCCACTTCCATTCCGGGATCTTCAATGGTTGCAATAATCCAGCTGGCCTTTGATGTTCCACCTTGACTCGTTGACACACATCACACAATGCCATATATTCAGCTATGTCATTTTTCATGCTATCCCACCAATAGCAAGTCCTCAAGTCTTTGTACATCTTCGTACAACCGGGGTGAATCGAGTAAGGTGAGTCATGTGCCTCATTTAATATTGTCTCCTGAATATGCTTTACATTAGGCACTACGATTCTCTTTCCAAGCCATAAGGTACCACGTTCGTGTTCATCAAATCTGAATTCTCTCCCTTCTTCGGTCCTTTCCTTGATTTCCTTGATCTCTTCATCTGTGGTTTGTGCTTCTCGAATTTCTTGCTCCAAGCTTGGATTTAACTCCATCATCTCTATCTCATTTACAAATCCGAGGTTCAACCTTTCAAACTCCTTACATAACTCGGATAGTAACTCTCGAACTGTGAGTTGATGACTTACTCCCTTTCTACTCAAAGCATCGTCCACTATAATGGATTTTCCCGGATGATAGTTGATTCCCAAATCATAATCTTTGATGAGCTCCAACCATCTCTGTTGCCTCAAGTTCAGATCCGTTTGTATGAAAATATATTTCAAACTCTTATGATCCGTATAAATTTCACACCTATGTCCAAGAATATAGTGTCTCTGAATCTTCAATGCGTGTACCACGACCGCGAGTTTCAAATCGTGTGTGGGGTAATTCTGCTCATGTTTCTTCAATTGTCTTGATGCATAGGCGACCACTTGACCTTTTTGCATCAATACACATCCAAGTCCTTGTCTCGATGCGTCGCAATAAATATCAAAACTCTTGCTCACATCCGGCAGTACCAAAACTGGGGCTGTTGTTAACCTCTTTTTCAACTCCTCGAAATGATTTTGACAAGCTTGAGTCCATTGGAAAGCCTTTCCCTTCATTAGCAACTCCGTCATAGGCTTGGCTATCTTGGAAAAGTCCTTGATGAACCGACGGTAATATCCAGCCATCCCGAGAAAACTCCTTATTTCCTTTTCATTTTGCAGCGGTTCCCACTTCAACACGTCTCTCACTTTTCCGGGGTCAACCGATACTCCTCCTGAGATTATATGACCCAGAAACGACACCTCTCTCAACCAAAACTGACACTTGTTGATCTTGGCATACAATTGATGCTCCCTCAATTTCTGCAACGTAAGCCTCATGTGTTCCTCATGTTCTTTCTCATCCTTTGAGTAGATCATAATGTCATCAATAAACACCACAACGAACTTATCCAAGTACTCCATGAAGACGTTATTCATGAGGTACATAAAGTATGCAGGTGCATTGGTCAATCCAAAAGACATCACGGTGTACTCATAAGATCCATACCGTGTTCTAAAAGATGTTTTGGATATGTCTAATGGTCTAATCTTAATTTGAAAATATCCCAACCTCAAATCAATCTTAGAGAAGATACAAGCACCCTTCATCTGATCAAACAAGTCTTCTATGCGTGGCAAGGTGTACTTGTTCTTGATTGTTACCTCATTGAGAGCTCGGTAATATACGCACATCCTTTGGGATCCATCCTTCTTGTCCACAAATAGAACGGGTGCTCCCCAAGATGAAGAGCTTGGGCGAATAAAACCCTTCTCTAGTTGCTCTTGAATCTGCTTCTTAAGCTCCGCTAATTCCAAAGTAGGCATCCTATACGGCCTCTTAGCTATAGGTGCAGTTCCAGGTATTAAATCTATAACAAACTCAATGTCTCGATCAGGTGGCATACCTGGCAACTCGTCTGGGAAAACATCCAAAAATTCACACACCACCAGGATCTCCTCAATTGCGGCACCGTCCATATGACTCAGCTCCAATTGCTTCGGTGTGGTTTGAAATGCTTCAAATTCTACGGTGATCCCTTCCTCATTAGTCAACTTCACCGTCTTCGTAGCACACTCAATAACTCCATTGTGCTTCCTCAACGAGTCCATACCAAGTATAATGTCCAATCCTTGAGAATCCAAACAATGAGGTTGGCGGAGAAGTCTACCCCCCTTATTCTAAGGCTTACTTTTGGAAATACTATATTTGTCCTCATCTCTCCTCCAGGAGACTTAACCAATAGAGTAAACTTCATATGAGAGATAGGCAAACTATACTTGGCAACATACTTCGATGCAATGAATGAATGCGATGCTCCAGAATCAAATAACATAGTCGCGGGGTTGGAGTTGGCGAGAAACATACCAATGACCATGTCATCCGCTTGTTGAGAATCCTACGTAGAGACATGGTTCATATTGCCACGAGCAAAATTCTGTTGTCCACGGTTCCCTTGTGGTTGTCCTCTATTGGGTCTTGGGTTTTGGCTCGGCGCATTGCTTCCTTGACCAAGGCCTGACTTAGGACATTGATGCGCAAAGTGTCCAGCTTCTCCACAAGTATAACACTTCTTAACTCCAACAGAATTATTGGGACGAGCTTGGTTTTGAACACTTGCAGCAGGAAAATTAGCACGAGGCGCATAAGGCATTGGAGGCCTAGGTGCTTGCATAACAGGGTGCTGTTGCACAAACTGAGTTCGGCGCGGTGCATAACCAGGGCGCTGAGCAGGAATAGAATGGCTGAAGTAGTATGGCACATTAGGAGGCGCAAAACGAGGGTGCACATTACTCCCTTGTTGCTGTCCTTGATATGGCGCCTTCCTCTTGTTGTCTTGTTCCATCTAAAGGATCTTGTTCTCCACCACAATTGCTTTGTCCACAAGCTTCTGAAAATTTGCATAATCACAATTGAGTAGTTGCACTTATATTTCATTGTTCAAGCCTCTCATGAACAAATATTGCTTCCGGCTGTCCCGACTCACATCCTCAGGCGCATACCTTGAGAGTTGAGTGAACTTGTTGAGATATTCACTCACGGTTGATTTGCCTTGCCTTAAGTTCTCAAATTCTTGCCTTTTCAAAATCATAACTCCTTCAGGCACATAATGAGAATGGAAGTTCTACTTGAATTCTGCCCAAGTGATCCTCTCTTGATTCTCGTGAGCATTGCAATAAGCATCCCACCAATCCGCAACTGCTCCAACTAGTTGATGAGAAGCAAATAAGACCTTCTCCCGGTCACTGCATTGGACAATAGCAAGTTTCTTCTCCACGGACTTGAGCCAATCATCCGCATCAATAGGGTCAGTAGCTTGAGCAAAGGTTGGCGGCCTAGTCCTCATAAACTCTCCCAAACGGTTATGAGGGGGTGGGGGTGGCGGTGGAGGCATGTGGGGCTGATTGTTGACATTGCCAGCCTGCAGCTGTCCCATAGTTTGTATCATGGTCTGCATGAGCTGGTTTTGCATGGCCAAAAGCTTCTCAATGTTGATAGCTCCATGAGCAGGTCCTTGCCCATTGTTGTTTTGAGGTACTCCATGGTTCTCCTCCTCATTATTGACATCCCTCTGGTTGCGAGTCCTCACCATCTGAAGAAAAGCAATAGGTAAGAATTAGAAAACGTCCCCAACTATATGTATCAAGGGATATGAAACTAGGCAACTAACTAGCCTACGTGGACATGGCAATGCTAAAGCATCCCAAAATCCTCCATTAAGCACACAAACAAACGATATATATAGCAAACAACACACCAAAGAAAAACACATCGATTCCTGAGTGCTCCTATGTGCTCTAAATAGTCCATTCTATCTAGGCTACGTCCTACGGTCAACCTGTGGCTCTGATACCAATCTGTGACGCCCGGTTCCAAAAATGAACCAAGCTAATGCATATGTGTGCCCAGGATGTTCAACACACATAAACGAGTGCATTTACAAAAGAGTATACAGAAAATCACCACAGAACAAGATTAATTAACCAAATTTTATTAAACAAACCATATTATCCTCAAATACAACCTCTAATTAATATTTATGACAAGTT
Organism: Tuctoria greenei; assembly: GCA_036927565.1. Taxonomy (NCBI): domain Eukaryota; kingdom Viridiplantae; phylum Streptophyta; class Magnoliopsida; order Poales; family Poaceae; genus Tuctoria; species Tuctoria greenei. The sequence continues at coordinate 161,612,012 of JAYESD010000002.1, read as the reverse complement.
CAACTAATGCAGCGGAAAAAAATAATTAAGCAAACTAAACAACTAGGCAGCATAAGCAAATGGGGTATAGCGCAGCTCCAATCAACACCACAGGCAAGCTGACGGTAGACACGGCCTAGAACTCCGCATTATCACCATTAAACTCCCAATCCTAACCTACAACAGTTGGGGGGGGGGATTGCAAGAGTGAGTACATGTCGTACTCAGCAAGTGTGGAAAGTATGACATGTGGCTGATTCAAATGACGAATATAATAATGGTTGAGTGATGAAAAGTACAGTAAAACATTTGAAAAAGCAATATACATCATGTATGTGAAGTAAACCCATCATAGACCATATATTCATCATAGTACCAATCCATAATTCACCATCCTTATCAATAATTCCAGATTTCACCATTGCCAATAACCATATTCAATACCAGAAACTAATCCATAACCAACCATAACCATCCCAAATACCAAGTTCCCTCTAATCATGGAAGTTGTCCAGGTGCTTATAACCGGGAGCACGACTATCATGATAGTTTATTAGACACACTCTGCAGAGTTTGTACCTCTTTACCCACGTGTTCGTGATTTCATCACCTTTCGATGACTAGAACCTCTATTATGCCGTCTCACACTTCCGTCGGTGTGTGGCCAAGAGATCACAAAATAGCCTTTACAAAGGGATTACTAGACTATTTAGACCCCACTGTGGTTTCACCGGTGGCGATGTCTCCTACAGAGCACATCTTCAACCAAGGGCCCCCTCTTGAGCCATTCAGATCCCAGGGTAGTCCCACCAATCATCAACAAACCCAATTGTACTACCCCTTCCCCGAGCATCCACAATGGTCCAAATAGCACCAGCAAAGCCCTAATTAATCAGCTACGACGCACCCATACTTGGCCTCGTGGTGGCACTGTAGTCCTGGCTTATTCTCGCATGAACCGTTCCTTAGATCTAAAGCAAGCAAAACCACCATAACATGCAACCCATCCACATACCAGGCTTGCTTAGATCACCCATTACCATATTATATTTATCCAGTTCATGTTAACCATAATCTCATCCATGCATAATTATATTGAGTGGTATAGTTGTTTCCCATCCCAGTTGATTAAGCGAAGCAAAAGGTAAAAAGCCCTTCCCGACTCTCTACCATATATTCCAGGTGACAAGGGTGGTCAAACAAAGCTAGTAAACTTCCTATCATAGGATTCCCATCAAATTGACACAAGCATGCAGTTTGCAAACAAAACATTTATTTTAAAAAAATAGGATCAATATGCTTCAAGGACACTTGCCTTGCTCTTGCTGTTGATTAGGATCAAAGGCTTCAAACTCTTGGTGTTGTAGATCCTCCGCGGCACTCTCTAGTGCAAATCCGTCTAATCCACAAAATAAACATACAAGACAGAAAACACAATCAAAGAGTGCACAAATATTACTCAATATGACATGACATGCATGATTGATGCAAATGCAAGGTAGAACTTGTCAAAAATTGCTTTTAATGATCAATAACTTGTTCTAATAGCTTTTAACAAGTTTATATAGGTTTGGAGTTGATTAGGTCAGTTTTTGGAATTAATTCAACACAATTCATCTAGGAAAATCGGACTAGTCTGCTAGGGACCCGACAAGTCCACACTCTGCGAGATCAGCAGATTAGGGTTTTCTAGATCGACGTAAATTTGGAGATTAGGTGTTGAATTCACGTAAGGAAAAGATAATAGAAGGTATACCAGGTGTTTAGGACTCCAATGAATCAAGAAACTTGGAGGTAGAACTTGGATCTTGATGATCGAGGTTTCGGGATGAACTTGAAGATGAATTGGTTATGAAGAATGAAACTTGGTGGAGATCTTGATCCTCTTTCGTTTCCTCCTCTTATTATTCTTGCTTGGGATCTTCTCCTCCCTCCTTGATTGTGGCTCTCCACGAACTAGGGTTTGGGTGGGGTGGAAAAGTGGCAAATAGATGTCAAGCAAAGGGGTGGGGTTGTTTATATAAAGGTGGAGGCTAGGGTTAGATGGATTTCGAGTTTGAGAGGAGTAGAGGCCGGTTTAGAGTTCCACATGAGCTCTAAAAGAGTTAGGCATGACGTCCCTAGGCCCACTTAACGTGAAACCTAAGAAACAAGTCGTAAAACAAAATATCAACTCAGAGTCACGAAATATCATACAAGTTCGAAAAGGACCGGACTAGTCCGAAGTCGTCCAGAGAGAAAATCGGACAAGTCTGGCCTGAAATCGGACAAGTCCGACTTTGGTCAGAAAGGAAAACGGACAAGTCCGCTGGAACAATGGGCTAGTCCGGAAAAGTCCAGGGACTTAGCAAATTTTCAAGGATTCTTGGAATATCGTACTAGTCCGCACAAAATCGGACAAGTCCGAAAGTTTCCAGAGGCAAAATCGGACTAGTCCGCAGCAAAATCGGAAAAGTCCGTTTTTAGTCAGAGAGAAATCAGACTAGTCCTCAGTAAAATTGGACTAGTCTGTACTTTCCTGCATTTTAAGTGCGGTTTTGTTCCAAATCAATTTTAAATGCCCCAAATCAATTTTAAACTTGTTCCTCTTGTTGTGGGTTAATGTTAAACATGTATATGAGTGTATGCAAGGCATGATGCATGAAAATGAGGGTGTTACACATAAATATAGGTGTACGGCCCTACAACCAACTCTCATGATTCCCTGCGCCATCACACCTCCCAAGATCCCTAAAAACACATCTCTCCACACATTCTAACCCAAAAGAAGATCAAATATTTGAGGATTAGCATTGATCAAAAGGAGAGACTTGTTTCACACGTCTTGAGCTCTTGGGTTTGATTCTCTCGCACATTCTTGTTGTTTACTGCATATATTTTGAGTGTGTTTAGTGGTGTTCATCTTTGTAAATCCTGGGGAGTCCTCAACTTGTGAGAAGGCCCCTTGAATTCGGTTATTTGCCCCTTTGTAATTAGTTGAAGAGAATCATCCTCCGTGGCGATTTGACGAGGGTAGAGTTGGTGAAGCCCCGTTCATCCATGGACTCCTCAACGTGGATGTAGGTTTCCTTCGTGGGAATCGAACCACGGGATAAAATAGTGTATTGTGCACTTTTGTTCTTATTGTTCATCTCATTCTAAGGTTTACTCAATCTTGGATAACTTATGTTAAGACATTGAAATCAATGTTAATTTGTGCCATACATAGTTTCATTGTCGTGATACATCCAATTTACAACTTACTTTCCGCTGCATAGAGTACTTGACGTGAATTCTTTGATCAAACTTGATCATTCTAGTCTGCACACACCGGACTAGTCCGCACCATACTGGACTAGTGCGATTTCTCTATATTTGATCAAGTTTGTTAAGTGTTTCAGGATCCGACGAAATTTCAAAAAGCCTATTCACCCCCCCTCTAGGCTACATTCACTGTGGCAAGAATAAAAATAATGGTGGTGATCGGAACAAGTCACTGGTCGGCAAAACCACGATTGCTGTTGCCCTCACAAGCGACTGCAACCATCATTTGATGGCGGCAACAAGCGACAATGGTGTCCGGTCCACAACACCACAAGCCACTGCGTCGATGATTGCCGTGAGATCAAGAAGCTCGTGGAACGTGTCCGCGAGAACCCAAAATTTTCGAGAATATGCACCCTTCCGCCAACGGGAAGGTAAGCAAAAAGCCAACTCAGAGGTCGCCGAAGAACAGGAACTGGGGTTCCAAGACACCAAGAAGGCGTTAAGATGGTGTACAACAAGGCCGACAACTTCGACTCCAGTATCGACAGCGAGCGGAGGACTCTTCATATGATGTATGGAGGGTCGTGGGACATCATGTCTCGACACATGGTAAAAACTTTGTGTCAAGATGTGGCAGATGTAGCTCCCACTATCAAGGCGACACTACACTGGAAGTGGATTGAAACTCTGATCACCTTTGACGCCTCCGACTGTCCAAAGAACATGGCGGGAGCTGGACAGCTCCCACTCATTGTCTCCTCGACCATCAACAATCCCCAACTCTTCCATGTCATAGTTGATGGCGGGGTGACACTCAACCTCATCAGTCTTGCAGCTTTTAAAAAGCTGCAGATCCCGATGTCGGACCTAAGGCCTTCACACCCATTCTCTAGAGTGGGCCCAGGAGCAATTACTCCGCACGGTTGTGTCTCTCTCCTGGTAACATTAGGGACACATGAGAACTACTTTACGGAGAACCACATCTTCGGCGTCGCGGGGTCAGCCTCCCCTTCAACGCCATCCTCGGTAGATCGGCTCTGTATCGGTTCATGGCGGTACCCCACTATGGCTATCTGGTGTTGATGATGGCGATGCCTACAGGCATCCTCAGAATCCGAGGAGATCGTGTTGCAGGAGCCATAGCGCTATAAAAGCTTTATGGTCTCGCCACCGCACAAGAAGATGTCGCCAATGAGGAGTTGGCCCGACAACCCCTGAGCACGCACCACCACCACCACGGCTCAACATCTGCACCGCGTGTGCAGCCAAGTAGTGATGACAACATTCCTCTCAGAGTCATCCAAATCTATTCCGAAGCTACCCAGACCACCCGCATTGCGGGACGCCGTAGTGACAAATAGGAACTCGCGCTCATCACCTTCCTCTGAACTAATGTTGGCGTGTTTGCATGGCGACCGTCACAAATGTCCGAGATCTCCAGGGAGTTGATTGACACCATCTGAAAATCTATCCTGACACTCACCCGATACAACAGAAGCCTCAGAAACAGTCCATCGAGCGGCAAAACATCATCCGTGAAGAAATCAAAAAACTGATCAATGCTGGCTTCATCGAGGAGGTTCATCATCCATGATGGCTAGCTAACCCAGCCATCGTACCCAAAGCTGGTGGGAAGCTTCGAATATGCAGCGACTACACCACACTAAATAAGGCATGTCCAAAGGATCCTTTTCCTCTTCTTAGAATAGACCGAATAGTAGATTCTACTTCTGGCTGTGATCCGTTATGCTTCCTAGATGCATATTCTTGTTTTCATGAAATGCCAATGGCTAGGGAAGATGAAGAACATACAACCTTTATCACAGTAGATGGTCTATATTGTTATATTTCCATGCCTTATGTCCTTAAGAATGCTCATTCAATTTTTGTGTGAGTTATGCATAAAATAGTTGGAGATCTCATTCAAGACCTAGTAGAGGTGTATGTTTATGACATTTAGTCAAAGTAAGGGTCAGAGAATCCTTGCTGGACAACCTCCAGTAAGTTTTTGACAGACTGCGCATGACGCGCACAAAGCTGAACCCCGACAAGTTTTTTTGGGGTCTCATCTGGGAAGCTCTTTGGATTCCTGGTGTCACACCAAGGAATTGAGGCTAACCCACAGAAGATAAAAGCTATTGAAGCAATGTGGCCTCTCACACATATCAAAGATGTGCAGAAGCTTACGAGAATCCTAGCCGCACTCAGTCGGTTTATCGCTAGATTAGCTGAGCGGGATCTCCCATTCTTCAAGCTGTTGTGGAATGCTGGACCCTTCAAATGGTCTAAAGAAGCAGACAAGGCATTCTTGGAGCTGAAACAGTCTCTCACAACACTACCAATCATGGTATCTCCGGAACCAGGTGAGCCTCTACTACTATATATAGCCGCAACAACTGAAGTGATCAGCATGGTGCTGGTCGCAGAAAGGACAGAGCCCCAACGACATCGGGTATCCTCAAATTCCTCTCCACAAGGTGTTGGACCACCCCTGGAGAGTCTGAATCTACCTGAAGAAGCAATATTCAAGACATCTTTGGGTGTCAGACCCAGGACATGGGAGAAGGTCCGGAGGGCCGAGGGCCTTCAGGGCTAGAATCCTTGTAAGAAGACAGGTCGAACCCCTCCAGGAGTGTCTCGACCAGGCACAAAGAAGAGTCGGACCCCTTTGAGAGGGTCCGAGCTGTCTAGCGACCCATTTACTTTATCAATGAAGTCTTCCATGAGGCTAAAGTGAGATACCTTGAAGTGCATAAGCTGCTCTATGCAGTTCTTATCGCATCAATGAAGTTGTGCCACTACTTTCAAGACGACAAGATCTAATTGGTAACTTATTATCCACTACAAGTCGTGCTCCATACCCCTAATGCAATAGGAAACATCGCCAAGTGGGCTGTGGAGCTAGCGGAGTTTGAGCTTGATTTTTTTGCCGCAACATGTTGTCAAGAGTCAAGCGCTAGCTGACTTCATGGTGAATTGAACACCATCACCACCCAGTCCAGAGGGCCTCGACATCGATAACCTGGAGCCCAGAGCTTCAGTCTTCACCGAGCCTCACTAGACCCTCTTCTTCGACAGCTCCGTGCAGAAGGAGCGAGTAGGAGCAGGAATTCTACTCCTCGCACCGACTGGGGAGCAGATCAAGTATATGGTCTGCCTTGACTTCAAGGCAACCAACAACATGGCGTAATATGAAGCTCTCATCTTCGGATTGAAGACATCACTATCATTAGGATCGAGCAGCTGCTAGTTAAAGGAGATTCACAATTCATAATCAAACAAGTTAAAGGTGAATGTTGTTACAATAATCCACAACTGGCGGCTTATCTGCTTCAAGTGCAGAAGTTAGAGAAAGACTTCCAGGTCTTGGACCTATGGCATGTCCAGCGTTCCAACAACATTGCTGCTGAACCGGGTGAAGGGGGCAAGACTAGCACCTCTATGGAGTCTTTCAAAAAAGGCTACAAACACCATCCGCTCGACCTGCCAAACCGGGTGAAGGGGGCAACACCAGCACCTCAAAGCTGGCGGTCTCGATGGCCTTGCTTCCATGGAGTCCACCAAGGATCATAGGCACCACGGGGAGCTCCATGCAACCTGACGTGCAAGATCTAGAAGCTAAAGCTAGTCCCGATGCATAGATCACGAAGGTCCATGACTACTTGAAGGATAATATCCTTTCTGAAGAAGATGTATCTGCTGAACGGATTGTCCGTATGGCTAAAAGATACACGTTGGTAGAAGGGGATCTCTACTGCTGTGGCACGAATGGTGTCCTATAGTGGTGTATATCCTGGGAAGATGGCCGCGAGTTGGTTGCAGAAATCCATTGAGGTGAGTGTGGGAATCACGCTTCATCTCGTACATTGGTTAGTAAGGCCTGTCGGCAAGGTTTCTACTGGCCTACAGCTCTCTAGGATGCCGTCGAGCTAGTCAAGAGATGCGAGGCGTGTCAGTTTCATGTGAAGCAGGTCTACAAGCCGACTAAGACGCTGCAAATGATCCGGCCGTCATGGCCATTCGCTGTATGGGGGTTGGATATTCTGGGACCCTTCCCCCAAAGCTATTGGAGGGTATCGGTATCTCTACGTTGTCGTGGACAAGTTCACTAAGTGGTCAGAAGTTGCCCCTATAGTCACAATCAATAAGAAGTTAGCAATCAAGTTCTTGAAGTCCATAATTTGTAGGCTTGGTGTCCTGAACAGGGTCATCAGTGACAACGAGACCCAATTCACTAGTGCAGTATTTCAAGAATTTTGTGAAGACCTCAGCATCAAGATCTGCTACGCATTAGTGGCACATCCAGAAATCAATGGCTAAGCCGAGAGAGCTAATGCTGAGATACTCAGGGGACTCAAGACATGCACCAATGAACGCTTGAACGATCATGGTGCCAATTGGATTGAGGAGCTTTCGTGTTCACTGTGGGCTAGCCGGACAACACCTAGCCGGGCCACGGGAGGAACGCCCTTCTTCTTGATGTATGGAGTTGAGGCCATCCTTCCTGTAGAGATCGCCATAGGCTTTCTTCGTGCCCAGGCTTACAACAAAGTTGCGCAGGACCAGCTCCGACGCGATGATGTGGACCTCATCGACCAAGCAAGATGTCGAGCAGCTGTCCAAAACACATGCTACTGACAAGCACTCTGACGCTATCAGCAGCGGCACGTGCACAGTAGTCAGCTTGAAGATGTTGATCTAGTGTTGCAGCACATAGTTTCTCGTGAAGGGGTGAACAAACTCTCCCCTAGCTGGGAGGGTTCCTTCCAAGTTATATAAGTTTCTCGCTCTGGATGTGTCCACTTGGCCACAGAAGATGGGACACCGCTTCCTCACCCAGGGAACATTGAACATCTCCTTAAGTTCTACACTTAGCGCAGTGCTAAGACTGTTCTTATTGCAGTATTTCATAGTGTTCAAAAGCAGTGCTCATAGTAGCCAAGCTTCAGTTGGGTTGATCAAAAATGTATAGCATGCTTGCCTGGTTTTGTTCCCTAAGCATGTATGATTTGCCTCCCCTATTATCCTAAGCTCTGATGAAATACTAAAATATGAAAGTTTTGTCTCACCATGTGTACATTGACATTATGTATACAATTACTCCTTTTTGCTCTGCTATGTCTTCCTGCCAATAGTGGAAGTGTGCAATCCTGCTGCAGACAGGTAGCCTGAACTACCTATGATGTATCCAGGTATTCTTGGTAGTTTTTTCATTCGGGATTCCATGATCATTGAATGGCCTACTAGCTTGAAATGCCAATGCCAATGATAGATCCGGAGTGTGCTATATGCTTAGCCTGGTCCTACACCCTAAGTATGCACGCTCTATGTTTCTGGTGTTGTGATAAAGTACGGCGGGTCCGAACAGCACACGATTCTAGATGAGGGGCCAACCAATATACAGATATTATCGCACTGAATTATTCAGGTCCTGTAGCCTGGCTAAAGACTGCAAGCCACAACAAAACTAATGGCAGGAAGATTGTAATGGGCACTGTTACTCTAATTTGTTGTCACTCTTGTGTAGGACAAACTTTTTTGGGATCCGATGTCAGCACCTCCCACGGGCCCACCGTTGATGCTTTCATGAAGATAATGGATATTATTGTACCTGTTTTCACCATTCTTGATGAGTACATCACTTCTATGGATACCAACAACACTCCATTGACCATACAAGATGCAATCAATAGAGTTCATACACAACAATTTATTTCAGAGGTGAACTCGTTCTTATATATTTCCTTATATGTTTTTGAGCATAGATTGCTACTTAATGATTTATTTGTGATTAGGATCCATGGAGAGGTTCAAGGAGTACTTGGAGGAAGTATTAGGGACGTGGAAGACCAGATAATTCGTTCAAAGAAGATGGAAACCGAACCAAACTCCAAATCGTATCCAACTCGGAGTCCAGGAGCAGTACGCACTAAAACGGATGCCCAGGACGCATACGAACTCCGTTTTGGACGTTCAACATATGCACGGAAAGGGGAGAGGATAAAATTTCCAATGGAGCCAGTTTCATGTCAAAATTCCTTCGGAGTCGACGGGAATCGTCAAAACAAAATCAAGTACAGAATCTGTCAGGGTGCTGCGCCACCGTATTGGGCCATTGGGTCATGTATCAAGTCTAAGTCCATTATTTTTGTATATTAGGGTTAGGTCACGACCCCAACACCCCCTTGGACGTCCTCCCTCCTATATATACTCCATAGTAGCCGCCATAAACAATTGGGTTTTGCTTAGATCAATAATATCACCGTTTATCGGTTTGTGAAACCCCAATTCAGCAATTTCAGATTGCTTCTTCTACGTTCTTGCTTGTGTTCTCGGTTGCACTTGCAGGGATTAGCCTTCTTGGCAAGATCAAGCGTGTGCAGCACGGTTGATAATCAACGGAGCGGTGGTGTAGTGATTGCAGGGGTTGTTCGTGTTCTACTCGAGAGCCTCGGATCATCAACGTCGAGATCTCCACATCAATCGACTTATCCATTACCTATCGGAAGATTGGGCCTCATCACCCAATACTCATCAATTGGTATCAGATTTCCAGGTTGCCCGTTAGGTAATTCATCTATCCATTACATTAGTTTTGTTTTTCATACCTAGAGTCCATAAAAAAAAGCCACAAAAAAACTTGGAGTTTAGTAGATCTGTTCATTACTTTGTCCAAACCACATTGAGCCTTTGCAACTTTGTTATTCAGTGTGGTTTTGTTGAGTTTGTGTCTGTGGTTGAGTCATATTGCTGGTTTAGAAAGTGTTTTTAGTCTTAGTTTGAGTTTTGCATTGTGTTGATTCATCCTTTTGAATCACGTCATCACGTCCAAATTACATTCATCTCTGTCCAGTTCAGTATTTTCATCATATCTAGCTCATACGAACTCGGATTTTCGTGTTCTTATACTTTCTGGAAAGCCTAAGAAGTTCTCTATAACTTTCTTATTCATAGTTTTCCCAGAAAATGTAGTTATCGATGTCGAAATTGCATTAGATCCGAATCTGTTATTGACCTAAAAATTCTGAACAGCTGTATTTCGGGGGCAGTATCTCCTATTGTTCTTTTCCAAAATAGGTCTTCTATATATTGAAATTAAAGAGGAGAGATATATCTACAATCTTGCTGTTCTAAGTTTTTCAATTTAGAGCTTATAAGTGTGCCTATTTGTCCTTGGAAGATTGAACAGAAAATCTGCGACAGACACACGAGATATCTTGGATTGATTTTCATTGTGTTCTTCCCTTGCAACACATTCTGAAAAAAAAAGGAAGAAAAAATAAAAAGGCAAGTGCAAAACAAGAAACAAAAGCCGCACAAAAAAAGAGGAAAAAAACAACAAAAAAACAGAAGTGCTTACATTCTTTGTGTCATCTAGTTTTGTCTCATGTGTTACTAGCTTGAACTACTAGGAACACATTTAGGCCAGCAACTTTGACAAATACTTTGGGCACATATTCAACTTTACTATCTGATTTTATTGTTGCTAATCCTTGCTACATAGAAAGTGCCATCCAAGCTACACCTTTACTCTTGAGCAGAATCGATACACCTTTGCAATCATCCCACGCTTCATTGGTTTCTTCATACCGTCCACCGTTTGCCACCTGCAGTGTCGGTAAGAACACTTGTAAGAGCGTGGTAAGACTCTTGAGAGTGTGTGATTCCACTTCCACTTTGCCATTATCCTTTGTAGTTGATAGGGATAATATATTTTTTTGTGTTGTCTTCTGTTTGCTACTAACAATGTCAGGTAAAAGCAAGAATCATGCATTATATGCTGAGATGATGGACATGATGAAGACGACGATGGAGTTGCTCAGTAAAAATCAAACATCAACCAAGGATTCACATGACATTCAGACCACCTTTACAACACCTTCCACAAGAAGTAATTACATTCTCCCATCTCTTCCTTCTTATGATGGTTTTGGTTATGATGAATATATTGCTTGGGAAATAGAGTTGGATAAAATTTTTGGAAAATTGCATATGTGTGAGAGGAGAAAGATTAGAAATATTTCTAGTGCGTTAGTTGATTGTGCATTAACTTGGTGGGACAACTTAAGCGATATAGAAAAACCTCGAACATGGAAAGATATGAAAATTCTTATGCGAGAAACTTTTGCTAATGTATCTAATTGTAAAGATGAAATACATGAACTTGAGAAGAATTTTCTTGTTGTACCTCCTCCTTTGCCTAACCTTTTGCAGGAACATGAACAAATAAATGTAGATGCAAATGAGAGTGAGGTGTTAAACAACTCTTCTGAATTTTTTGATGAATCAACTCATAATGCATTTGAATTTCTTGCTGAAAATGAGAGTAGTGTTAATGGACAATGCTATACAGTTAACCAAGGTATGACATTTTTAGATGTGCTGAATTTTGCTACCAATCATACTATCGATGAGCAGCAACAAGATGAACCTTTTCATTATACACCATTGTCACATGTCGATTTTCCTCCTGATCGTTGTGCTACGAAAGAGTTGTGTGCTGATAACTCTATTATACCTATGCAAAAACAAGTTAATGTACAAGATGATTGTGTTTTGGATTTACCTACTTGTGCTGAAATTCATAATTTGATCACCGCTACTGCTGAAAATGATGAGCTGAAATTTTTGTCTTCTCTAAATACTTTGGGTTATATTGAATTTGACACTCTTTGTGATCTAAATATTGTAGAGAGGAGAATATTTTCACAATCTGAATTGTCTTTATTAAGTAGAAATATTTTTCATGCTATAGGCAAATATGAACATAGTGGTATGTTTATGGTGCATAAAGTTTACATATGTTCAAATGAGGAAGCTCCTTTTGTGCTGCAACAACATGGTCAAGTAAATGAATGTACTAATGCTAATAATGTCTTGTCAAGTTTTTCTAGTATGTTTTCCTTGCAGCAGGGACAACAAAAGCATTATTCACTGTGTTGTGCATTATGGACAGCACTTACTCTACCTCCAATGCAAGCCTCTTTGTTGGACATACGAGCAAGCCGAGGACGGCTTGTCATAAAGAAGGGGAGAATGATGAGATCACGCACATTATTATTGCACCTACAAACATGACACAATGTTTATTTGTTTGGGATCCTGGCTCAAGTGAATGTGCACACTTATTTGATGGACAAGATCAAGATGGCGCACTATGTCGTCCACCACCTTGGCCTCCTCCATTCATGCATACAAGAAGATTTGATGGCGTTGCACATTTGGACCAACACATGAGATGATATGAACTTGAGTCGAGGACGACTCCAATTCAAGAAGGGGGGATGATGAGGACATCACTTCTATGGATACAAACAACACTCCATTGAACATACAAGATGCAATCAATAGAGTTCATACACAACAATTAATTTCAGAGGTGAACTCGTTCTTATATATTTCCTTATATGTTTTTGAGCATAGATTGCTACTTAATGATTTATTTGTGATTAGGATCCATGGAGAGGTTCAAGGAGTAATTGGAGGAAGTATTAGGGACGTGTAAGACCAGATAATTCGTTCAAAGAAGATGGAAACCGAACCAAACTCCAAATCGTATCCAACTCGGAGTCCAGGAGAAGTACTCACAAAAACGGATGCCCAGGACGCATACGAACTCCTTTTATGACATTCAACATATGCACGGAAAGGGGAGAGGATAACCTTTCCAATGGCACCGGTCTCATGTCAAAATTCTTTCGGAGTCGACGGGAATCGTCGAAACAAAATCAAGTACAGAATGTGTCAGGGTGCTGTGCCACCGTATTGGGCCATTGGGCCATGTATCAAGTCTAAGTCCATTATTTTTGTATATTAGGGTTAGGTCATGACCCCAACACCCCCTTGGACGTCCTCCCTCCTATATATACTCCATAGTAGCCGCCATAAACAATTGGGTTTTGCTTAGATCAATAATATCGCCGTTTATCGGTTTGTGAAACCCCAATTCAGCAATTTCAGATTGCTTCTTCTACGTTCTTGCTTGTGTTCTCGGTTGCACTTGCAGGGATTAGCCTTCTTGGCAAGGTCAAGCGTGTGCAGCACGGTTGATAACCAACGGAGCGGTGGTGTAGTGATTGCAGGGGTTGTTCGTGTTCTACTCGAGAGCCTCGGATCATCAACGTCGAGATCTCCACATCAATCGACTTATCCATTACCTATCGGAAGATTGGGCCTCATCATCAATTTTCTTATCAATTCTAGCGAGATAGTCATTGTTGGGCTCTGGACCTCATCAAAGGGCTCACAGTCATGTACCTGGTGGTAAGCATCCCCAATCTATTGGTCATGCCTACCAGGGGCCACTACTACTGTGGTAATTGACAGCAAGTTCTACAACTATGACGGCCATTCTAGGATGAGTCAATAAAAAAAGGGCTATATATCAAGTCTAACAACATGACGGAAGCGCTGAGAAGTCCATTCACTTTTCAAAAGTTTTACAAAAGAGTTTGAACATAAAGAAAAAAAGATACGCTGGCAACTGGAGTGCTATTTCTTAGAGGACCCACGCTCCAACCGAGCGGCCACAACCTTGGCAGCGTCTTGTACGCTGGCTCTGGTTGCCTCTTCAGTCTCTGCCATGGGTCCCTCCATCACAGGCTCCAGTGAGATAGAGGCGTCCCAGCTTTGGAAGCATGTCAACATGTGTTGTGCCACAGACTTGGCCAGGACTCAACCCCATGTCTCCAGCTAGTCTCCCATAATGTCCTCCAAAGCCGCCACCCTAGCCGAGGCAAAGTCCAGCGTGGGGAGTGCATGGCTTACCTCCTACACCGACTCACTCGATCAGATCGGACTAAAGCCAAGAAGCACCCGAGCTTGCTCAGTGCGTCCCAGGAAGTCCCAAACTCGCCTGGCTTCTTTTGTGTGTGTGTGTCCTAGAGCTCCTCCTTCGCCTTGCATGTTGTGACCAACTCCTGATGCTATTTTTTGACAAGCTGCTTCTCCTTTTCGGCCAGAAGTTTCTCACGGCTTGTCAGGTTCTTCTCTCTAGCAGTCAACGAACCCTCCTTTATGGAGAGATCATGATCTCAGGAGTAGAGGTCTGCACCCAGCTGCCACAACCGATTATGTTTCACCTCCATTGTGGTTACACGAGTTTTCAGCTCTCCAACGAGGGAGTCCAGCGAACACTGCCTCTAGTTGAGCTTCTCGGAGAGGCTATCTTCCTTCTCCTGCAGCTCCCGTTCATGGCTAGCATTGGCTGCAATCCTCTGGAGAAGCTCCTCCTTCAGTGGCTCCAAGGCTTGGAGCTGAACATCAGCTGCCTGATGGGTAGCCCGGGCATCATCATACAAGGTTTGAGACATCTGGTCCAGCTGCTCGATGAGAACCTGCTTATCTTGAAGCAGTTCCCCCATCTTCTACAGCTGTGGCAAGTTCAACATGCACTGGACCGAAAGCACAATGGGATGTTGTGGGAGCGGCATCAACTCCAAAGATGGCCAATGGGAGTGGATTGATATCCTGTGGCACACCGATGTCATTAACCACTTCTTCACCATCAGCAGCTGGGGCCATAGTCAAAGCCCACGACATCATCAACGAAGGACCTGCCTCTGCAGAAGGGAGCAGTGCATCTGTCACCAGCTCGGGCTCCTCACCACCCAGCGTGTCCTTCACCGGCTCGAGCTCCTCATCACCACGAGTGGCTACAACATCCGTTGGCAGCCCGAACTCCTTAGCACCAATGGGGGCTAAAGCTACACCAGTAGCACAGGCTCCTCATCACTGTGATAACATGTTGTACTCGCTGCCAGACCCAACTCTTCAATGCTGTCGGGGGCCACCACCGTTTCTGAGGATGGTCGGTGCCGGCCGATCCCGCCGCTTGCGAGCTCCCTCCAGTACTCGTAGGGGTACTAGTGCCTTGCGGAGCTGCCGGTGTCGCTTTTTGAGGCATTGGCATCCGAACTGACTCCGACGTATTTGCTACACTTTCTAGAGCCAAGCAACCCGTTGACACGGTAACTGCCTGCGAAGTGAGAGGTGTGTGGCTGGTTCCACTGACAAAAGGCACAATAGAATTCACGATTGGGGTGGACCTAGCAAGTTTCACTCCCAGC
This sequence comes from Tuctoria greenei, assembly GCA_036927565.1. NCBI lineage: Eukaryota > Viridiplantae > Streptophyta > Magnoliopsida > Poales > Poaceae > Tuctoria > Tuctoria greenei. The sequence goes on along the minus strand of JAYESD010000002.1, from coordinate 161,596,719 downwards.
TATCTCGGATCCAGGGAGTACCCGGCTGCCTCTCTTCTTCGCCCACCTGAGCCTTGGTGGGTTGGCCTGCCATTGAAGATGTCCCTACTGTAGGGACCACTGGGATGGTCGCCGCCACCGGAGGATCTTCATCCCAGCGTGACAACTTCCTTTTCTTGCTAGGAGAGTCCATGGGCTCCTTTCCCTTGTTCTGGGTGGGGTAGAATCCAGACTCTTCCCGTCAGCTAGTGTCTGGAGCTCTCTCGGGCACCTTTTCCTTATCATGGTCAGACTCGGAACTGGACTCTTCCTGTCTGCTGGGGGCCACTGTGCCAGGGATTGTCATCCCTCTGGAGGCACCTCCCACTTGGCGCACCGCGATGACAGTGTCGTCAAGGTTTGGCATCTCATTCAACAGCTATGTCCTCAACTTCAGCAAAGTAAAGACTGGTAGGAGGTCCGACGGGAGGAGGATATAATCGTTGGAGATGAGACCGCTGTACAACTTTGACAGCGCAAGAAGCAGGGCCTTCTTATCCAAGTTGGTCACCCTGCCACGCTCCAACGAGTGAAGTCCATCGCACCAGTGTACCTCCAGGTCGGGTGCTCACGTTGCTGGAGTGGCACAATACACCGCGACAAGAAGTCACAAAGTACCATCAAAGACGTCAAGCCTCCATCCACCAAGTGACTGATCCTCGTTAACAATCGGTTGTATTCCACTGGCAAGTCGGGACAAGCTCCCAGAACTCGCTTTCTATGGTGGGTACGCCAGCTGGCAATTCCAAGTGGTCACTTGGATCAGTCCAGATAAACACCCAGTCGGACTTCCAGTTCTCCCACTTTCTAGAGGAGAAGGAAGCAATGTACTTGAATGGCAAATTCCTCTAACATTGCAAGTAGTAGTCTCCAATGTAACCTGAACTCCTTCCGGACCCCCACAAGACGAAAAAACCTTGAATAGTTGGACGGATGGCCTCACACATACCCGCATCTCACAAAGGTGGACGAAGATCGCCACTAATAGAATGGAATATGGAGTGAGGTGCTGAAGTTGCAGACCATACACCTCCAACAGCATCAAGAGGAAGGAGGATATCAGAGGAACTAACCAAACCAAAGCATATGTCGAGAAGAAGACTATGTCGTCGGAACTCTTCTTGGAGAAAAGAAGGCTCCCACGACGAATCATGTTGTAGAAGCTAGTCACCTGCTAGCCGAGCAACCTCCGCACCCTCGGTATGTCACTATTTCTCTAGAGCTTCGTGGCAAGAAGTCCAGACTCCATAGCAGCAAGCAGAGGAAGATGGAGAGCACGGCGCAAAGAAGGAAGTGGAAAGCTCAAGGTGCAAGAAAGCATATGAGAACGTAAGAGTTCCTTCGCCGTGACAACTTCCATTTTTAACTATTCTCTGCAACGTTTTGTAGGAAACCGCACGCGGAGCCTAGTCACATCTCATGTGGCTAGCTTTATCGATGACAATAGGGCCCAGGTACACTTGACAGACAGGTCAGACCAGGCGGACCGTTGTCATGATAAAGGATCGGGCGAACCTTGAAGAAGGCGGCACAACAGGGCTGCAAAGATTGCGTCAGGGGCCGATACAAAGCTCGTATTGGGAACCGTCGTTGATAAATGCGAGAGACAGGCGCACAACGCACAACCAAGTAAGTATGGTCACGTGTCTACAATGCAGGAACATACTATCACCTCAGCTGCCCAAGTGAAAATCCGGAGCAACAACGCTGGAAAGCTTGAAGGTGGTCCCACATGCGAGATCAAAACCTCCCCCGAGGTGGGCCCAGGGGCCACTGTTAGTACCCTGCAGACTAGGTACCTCCGTGTACAGGGAATAGAAGATATTGGGTCCCACCTCCGAGGAGGGGAGGTACCCAAAAGCCACCATGTGTCCAGCGGATCTTGAGCTCGCCTCCCTGCTGAGCAGGGCTCCGGTGCTGCCACGTGTCTAACAGCTTCGGACCCCACCTCCCAGCTTAGGAGGGCTTTGGCGCTGCCACTCTTCCTACAGCTCTGGACCCTGCCTCCCTGCTAAGGAGGCTCCGGTACCACCACGTGTCTAACAGCTTCGGACCCTGCCTCCCCGGTGAGGAAGGCTCTAGAGCTGCCATGCGCCTTACAGTTCTGAACCCTGCCTCTCCGTTGAGAAGGGCTCTGGTGCTACCACGTGTCCAACACTGAGGCAAGGCGACATGGGAATTCAATACCACGAAACTGCTCCTTCAAGATTGTGTTAGTGCATAATTAAGACCACATTAGTGTAGCACGATCAATGTGCTTTCAAGACGTATTAATGTGCCCTCTAGGCCACGTTAATACACATTCAAGACAGAATTAAGTGCCTTAGATCATGTATAGGGTTCTTAATTTACCCGGCGCCACATGTTGGCCCCCGGTCACACTATGAGTAGCCGAACCTTAGTATATAAAAGGCTCGGGCTACTACCATAGAGACACACAAGCTCAACAAGCTAAACCTAGTGCTCAGACAAGCAATATAACACACACTCTTCAGTGGACGTAGGCTGTTACGCTCTGGTGGCCTGAACCACGTAAACCCCAGTGTTCACCTGTGTTCCTGAGAATTCGCCCCTCCTAAAAAGAACCTCCATGGGCTGCTACATACTAGTACCGGGGAAGTGTTGTTGCTACACTTTGACAGCCGCCTGACGCGGCATAACTCCATCAAGCCAAGAAAGATTGTTGAGTCGCGCCTCATGTGTGACTTGAGTATGCTCCTGGCTCGAATAACACCCTCCCCTCGAGATTCAGGATCAACTTTAGCGGATCTGAGCATGGGGCGGACGATCGAGAGGTGGTCTGTGAGACCTATGTGTGTTGAATACATTGGCTTTGACAATAAAAGTTTTTGAATGCTACCATAACATCTTTTTAGCAAGGTCTGACTCTAGCTCCGAGCTTCTGCAAGGTCCGACAATAGGTCCGACTTTCTTTGTCTAGATCCGACATGTTTTTGGGTAGCTCTGGTGAGCTTTGTCTTTAGCTCCGACATGTCTTTGATAGCTCTAGCATGTCTTTGTTAAGCTCCAATATGTTTTGCTAGGTCCGACTTATGTTGGTTAGCTCAGACATGTTTTTCTAGCTCCGACTTTTGGGATGACTAGTTCCGACTAGTTTTGGTAAGCTCCGACGCTAGGTTATACTAGCTTTGGTAAGCTGCGGCTCAAGCTCCGATTAGCTTTGGCAAGCTTCAGAGCTTGATCGCAATGTTCCTGCTTTACTGTGAAATGTTTCGAACTTGCTTTACATCTATGGAGAGGTTGCTTAGTATTCTTTACTAAGTTTTTGGTGTGTTTTGGTTGATATGGCTGATATCATTTTGATATGCTTTGCAACATGCTTATGTGAGGTGCTCACGTGAGGTGTTGTAGTTTCGGAACTAACTTGAGTCAAGTCGCGGACTTGGGCTCGTACGGATTGGTTGTTTGCTCATGTGCAGGTGTTGCTTGAGTTCAAGTCATGGCTGGTGACAAGATGCTTTGGACTAGTCTCAAGGAGGAGATGAGTTTCCAACAACCAAATTCAGGAGGAATTGTGGTTGAGTGGGTCAGGAGGTTGCGCAGGATGATTGAATCAAGGGCAGTGCATATGAAGGTTACTGGACGCCGAAGGAAGGTGTTTGCACGTATGCATGCGGTGCATGATGTGGCAACATGGTTCCGAAGATGTTTTATGGATGGAAAGATCTGGTTGGAAGGATCGGATCGTATCGGTTGATGACTTTGGCTGCGGCGGAGTCGGTTATGGCTTGGTATGGAAAATATCGAGTTAGTTATGATAGGATTTCGTGTGGGTCACGAATTTGAGTTGTTTTAGGAATGAGGGATACGTTCCTAAGGTGTTTGGAAATCTTAGGATTGCTTCTATCTGCGTATAGAAGAGTCCTAAGCACTTATGAAATGTTTCGATTCGTGATCGGAGTAGGATTGGAGTTCTAGTTGAGACTGGGTTGGCCTAAGGGCTGATTATATAAGCAAGGGAGGCCAAATCTCGTGGTGCACGACTTGGGGGTTGTTCCTCTTGTGTTTGGTTGAATAAAATTCGTATGTTGAAGGAACTTTTGTGCCTTGTTCGTCCGACTTGTTTCAGACAAGTTTTACTCGTTGAGTTTCTGGACTGCACTACCTTTCGTTGGTGGTTTTATCATAACTCGAGTTTTACAGATCCAATTGACGTGATTCTTTTTGGGTTGTCTTCAAAACTTGATTATATATCATCTGTCAAAATTTCATGGTCATTGGATTTTTGGTTTCTGATCTAAACGAGTTTCTTTGCAGCGTTCCAGAACTGTTTTTCTCGGGTAGGACAGATTGACCTTTGTTCGATCTTTCGATCATAACTTGAGTTTCTCTCGACGGATTTGAGTGATTCTTCTTGTGTTTTCTTAGTGACTTAATTCTCTCTGATATATATCACTTTTTTCAGGGTGAAAAACATTTATATTAGTCTCACACATGATTTCTTTAACAGATCATTTTTCTGCTGAAGGGGTTGGGTTTTAATTGTTTCCGCTGCGTAAGATTTTTTTTTTAAAATCTACCATTCACCCCCCTCTGGTAGCTTTTCACGTGGTCTTCGATCCTACAATTGGTATTAGAGCCATGGTGCTCCAATCATTTTGATTTGCATGTGTTTTTGACTAATCATCATGGAGAAATACTCAGCCAAACCTTGTGTGTTTGCTGGTATTGATTTTCAGGTTTGGAAGGCACGCATGGAGGCTTTCATCCAGGCACAAGGCTTTGCAGTATGGGAGAAGGTGTACAAGTCTTACGAAGTGCCACCTAACGATCAAGTTACAGGTACAAACCTACGGGACGTCGACAACAACAACAAAGCCCGAAACTTGATCATCCAAGGACTCACTCGGAGCGACTTTGACTGCGTTGCACATCTCCGATCTGCATACGATGTATGGAGAGCACTTTGTGACTATCACGAAGGATCCAACACGATCAAGGAGGTAAGGCAAGACATGTTCAAGAAAGAATACATGCGCTTCGAGATGCAACCCAGTGAGTCCATTGATGATCTCTTTGCTTGCTTTAACAAAATTCTTAGTAACTTGCGTAGTGTCAACGTTATTTTTTCTGATGCTGAAAATGCTAGGCATCTTCTTAGTGCATTATACATGTCAATCCGGGACATCAAAGTTACATCTATTTGTGAATCTACTGTCATGAGTACACTTACTTTAGATGTGCTTTACTCTAAACTCAAAACTCATGAAATTGACATCTTATCACGTAAGAACCCAAATAATTCTATTGAATTTGTCTCACAACATGATATGCCTAGCTCCGGCCAATCATCATCTTGCAATACTCTTGCTTTGTTGTCCTCACTAACCCTGGAGCAGATCGAGGAATTTCCAGAGGAGGAGCTAGCACTTCTCTCTACTAGGTTCTCAAAAGCATTGCAAAATGTGAGAACTAGAAGGAGAGGAAGCTCCGGACCTCACGATGCTTCGAATGTGGTAAGACAGGACACTTTCGTACAGAATGCCCTAACCTTTCAGGTTCTACTTCCCGAGAAGAAAAACAATCAACGACGAAGCGCTCCTCAACAAATGATAAGAAGAAGAAGGGCTTTACAGGTCGCCAACTGGTGAACATTTTTATCTCCGCACTCCAGGAACTTGGCTCAAGCGACATGGACATTGGAAGTGACAAAGATGAAGATGATTTGGCCAACTTATGCTTCATGGCGGGCAAAACAAGATCAAGATCAAGTCAGGAGAATGCAGAACACAACACTGAAGATGATGAGGTTACATGCTTGAGGAAGGAGAACATTTGGATTGTGGATTCAGATTGCTCACGCCACATGACCGGTAACAAAGATTAGTTCTCCTCCCTCTCTTTTGTGTCACGTGTAGAGAATGTTACTTTTGGCGATAATTCTTCAACTCCTATAATTGCTAAGGGTTCGGTTAGAGTAAATGATCACTACACTTTGAAGGATGTGGCACTGGTCAAAAATTTGAAATACAACTTTCTCTCTGTTTCACAATTGCTAGATGAAAACCTAGAAATTATTTTCAATAAAAACTGCTGCAAAGTTGTAGGTTTAGATAGTGAGCTTATTTTTAACATGTCTCAGTTTGGAAGAGTTTTTAAAGCTGATTTTAATATGTCTTCCTCTAAGAATAGGTGTCTAGTTGCTAATGATTCAAAGGACTTATATTTTTTGCATCGTAGGCTTGGTCACATAGGCCTTGATCACTGTCGGTGTTTGGATCCGGCAGATCTCCCGACACTACCTTTGGTAGTTCAAGGAGTTGTAGTTCGGTAATGGGCACGTAGAGATTCAAGAAGGTGAAAGACAAGTGTACACAGAGATTTACGTGGTTCAGGCCACCTGAGCGTAATACCCTACTCCACGGGGTGTGTCGGTGTTGTATTAAGCATGTGAGTCTAGAAGAAGCTCTAGAAGAAGAAGCTCATCTAGCTCAGGGAGTTCAGTAGTGGTTTGGAACCGTCCCTTGTGTATCGTCGACCAGTCCTTTTATAGTACAAGGACTGGTTGTTACACCATTAGCCTGGCCCGACAGGTGGCCCCGGCGGTTACACATGCTTGATACACAATTAATGAGGTTAATTACCCTTAATAGCCTGGTAATGGGCCTTAACAGTGCCGTTACCAGTATTAAGGGCCATTCGATCGTGTGTCATTAATATGGTATTAATGACACTTAATCGGGTCTTGAAGTCTTTGATTGATCCTTGAAGGTCCGGAGCCGTTGGGGGGTCCACTGGCCTGATAGTTGAAGTTGAAGGTCCGGCGGATGCCACGTGGCAGCTCTGGAGCTTACCGTCGTGGACGGGTAGGTCCGGTGCTGTTGGACACGTGTCAGTACCGGAGCTTCCCTCTGTCTGGGGTTAGGTCCGGGGGTGCCATACCGGTATTTCGTCCAGAGCTTTCCCATGTGTGGGTGATAGCTCCGGTATTATGATACACGTGGCGGCCCTGGGACTAACCATGTCGGGGAAGCAGGTCCGGTTACGTCTGACATGTGGGGCCTTCGGAGGTCTTCAAATCTGGTAGATGGAGTTTCCTTGGGATCTTTGCAATCCCAAGGGGTATCCGGTACGGAGGGTACTGACATTGGCCCCCTGGGCTCACCTCCGGTAGAGACCTTTTGGATGAAGTCATTTTGCCGGAGGTGGGTACATTCTTTGGTTTCTGAGCCGTGTCTTCAAGGGTCTTTGGTCGTGCCATTGGTGATAGTTCGCAGTTAAACTTACGCCGCGTGGCGTATCTAGGAGGCGGCAGCTGAGATCTCAGGGTGCGGATCTCACGCAGTTGAAGGTCGCCAGTTCCCGATACGAAAATGGTATCGGTTCCGCGCGCCTTGTCAGGCTGCCGCCTTTGGGTTTCCCGCCTTTCATGATGACAACCGTTCGCCTAGGGTAAGAACCTCGGCTTGATCTTCAGGGTGGCCCCGGGTCCCCTTGTCATTGGCAGGGTGAAATTTTTGACTGGTATCGTCGGCTCCTCTGCGGTTTCCATCCAGGCGTTGTGGGGGCTTACTTAAGAAGGAAAGGACGCACCGTTTGGGGTTCTTTATGCCTTTCAATCGATCTTGCGCTCAAACCTTCCAATCTTTTGCTTGCCTTTCCTCTCTTGCCTTGCTGTGCTGCGATGGAGTTGGGTCTCCGCCAGAGCCGACTGAAGTCCGATGACGATTTGAAGAAGGTCCGGGCCCTTATGGGATGGTCCCCTGACTTCTTCAACCACTTGGTCCGCGCCGGCAAGCTTCTATTCGAGAAGGAACACGCTGGTGACTTGGTGTACTTCTCCGCATACGCCATGGTGGGACTGATCCCACCTTTCTCCTCTTTCTTCTTGATGCTGCTAGACTTCTATGGTCTACAGCTGTACCACCTTGGCCCCCACTCCATTCTGCTGGTGTCAATCTTTGTCCACTTCTGTGAGATGTGGGTGGGCATTCCCCCCTGCATTGAGCTCTTCCGCACATTCTTCACTGTCCAAACTACGAGCGGGAGTGACGAGTACCTTGGTTTCTACTATTTTGTGAAGCGCAAGAAGTTCTCATACAAGTACTTGCGGTCATTCCCTTTTGGAAAGTGGGACGACTGGAAGAAGGATTGGATTGTCATCAGGGTGGAGGAGCACGAGAAGCTGGAGCTGCCGGAAGGCCTCCCTAACATTGACACTGTAGTTTGGAGTGAAGCTCCGGTGTTATCGGACGCCTTCAACCCTGCTCTGACCAGGATCCGCCTGTGCGTGGAAGGAGGGGTGACTCCTCAGGCGGTGTTTTGCAACTTCCTGACCAACAGGTGGGCTCCGCTGAAGAGGAGGGAGAAGTTTGCTTGGGCCCTCAACAGTATGTTGGACAATGATCGGATCGAGACCGGTTTGAAGTCTAACATGGAGGGTGCAACTTTGGATTTCCACCTTAAGAAGTTCCAGCATGGCATCGACATCGAGGGCGACGACATAGCTCCGCCGGCAGCTTTCCTCCCTCTCAACATGGAGGCAGAGTTCAGCAGGGAGCTCTGGCGGATGATGTCGGTGCTTGACGACCTCGGTATCGTTGAGAGGCGTTCGATCACCGGAGTGGCGATCTCTGAAGCTCCTGAAGGCGGCTCCGTCCTTGCTCCGAAGCCAAGATCTGAAGTCATCGGCAAGGGCAAGGAATTTTCTGAGCCCTCGAGCCGTAAGAGGAAGCATGCCGACAGAAGGTCTGTCAGGCCTGCTTCTTCCGTGGTGGCTCCTTCTCCCCGGAGGGGGAGGTCTACAACAGCGACATCTACTCCATTAGCGGCATCTTCCTGGGGTGCTAGCTCCGGCCAAGTGACTCCGGTACCAGAGTTGGCTGAGGGATCCGGGTTCGGAGGTCCTTCCCGGTCTAGGGGGGCCTCAACCAGAGCAACGCCGATAGCAGCAGCAAGCTTCGGGGTGCCCTCCGGGACTACCACGCCAGTGGCAGCTGGGGCCAGTCCGGAGCGTCCGGAGAAGAGGTTTCGTGGTAACTAGTGCGGAAGCCTTCCAAGGTAATTTTTGATCTTTTACCTCAGTCTGTTGTTTTATTGTTAACTGTATTTTGAGTTTCTTCGTCCTTCATCCATAGTGTGCCCAAGAAAAGGGATGAAGCTCCGGTCCCTGCAGCAGCGGTTGAGGCTGTGCAAGCTGAAGTGCGGCTCCGATTCTAGCGCTGCCCCAAGAGGTGGTTGAGGCTGCGGCAGCCCCGGCGCTGGCTGTCGTGGTTTTGGACCTCGACTCATCCCCAGAAGCTCCCGTGGTAGCGCCGGACAACGGGAATGAAGATGTACCAGCGGCGCCAGTCTCAGAGGTTGAAGCTCCGGGCTTGGATGCTGAGATGTTGGACGCTCCGACCGTGGAGCCGGAGGTAGCCGGGATTCCGGCCCTAGAGCCGGATGTTGTTGAAGCCCCGGCAGTCGAGCCAGTGGTTGATGAGGTCCCGGCGGTAGAGCCGGGTGTTGATGAAGCTCTGGCACTTGAGCTGGTTGTTGAGGAAGCTCCGGCTATAGAGCCAGTTGCTGCAGAAGTTCCGGCTGTGGAGCCGACCGTTGAAGAGGTTCATGCGTCCGAGCCAGTTGCTGTGGAGGTGTCAACGCCTGAGCCTTTGGTGGTCGAAGCGCCAACGCCCGAGCCCATGATGGTCGAAGCGCCAGCACCTGAGCTAGAGGCGGAGGAGGTGCCTGCACCAGAGCCAGAAGTGGCTTCTGCTCCGACCGAACCTTCAACACCCGCTCCGGAAGCGGTGATCTAGGAGGTGCATACTGTTGAGCCAGAGTGCCAAGATGAAGCTGTTGGCCCCCCGCCGGAGGGGCCAGTTGTTGATGACCTGGCGGGTGGGCCTTTAGAGTCAATTCCGGAGGTTGGAACTTCGGCTGCAAGTACTTCCTCAGCGGCGGCCGAGGCTATCCCAGAGGACGGCCCTAGTGTCGTGGAAGCTGAGGGGACCTCTCTTGTAGAGTGGGACCCAATTTTTTTCTGAAGATCCGCTGGAGCCAGCGGAGAGGACCCCAGCAGGTCCGGACCCGATCCCCCTATAGTTGTCTATCGACAACGCGTGCTCCAGTCTTCGCCAAGTCCAGCTGGCCTTCTATTATGACAGCAAGGCCCTCGAGGAGGAGCGCCAAACCCTTAGGAGGTTGCACAACCGACTCCATTTCGATACCAAGCTGGCGCAGTCGAGGCTGGCTGACGACAAGGAGTGGGTGCAAAGGGAGAAAGTCCGCCTGGAGTACTGGGGTAAGTTGTTAGATGAGAGGGAAAGCATGGCGCGAACCCTCGACAACCAATCTCGGGCCATCTATGAGCAGGCCAAGGCTGCAAATAGCGCAGTGGATGATCGCCAGGAAAGGCTCGCCGCCATCCACGATAGTCTCGTCAAGTGTCGGGAGGCTCTTGAAGCGCGGGAGAGATGGCTTGAAGATCAAGAGCAGAAATTCCTGGAGCTGCGGCACGACCTCGTGAAGAGGGAGGAAGAGTTTGTCCTAGAGACAGCTTTGGCTGACAAGAGCCTCGAAGAACGCACCAAGAAATTGGAGGAGCGTTGCAAGGAGGAGGAGAAGAAGGCCTGCGAGTGAGGGCAAGATCACTACAAGCAGGAGAATGCCATCACCGCCAGGGAGAAGAAAGTACGGGGCCGAGAGAAGGATTTGGTCTGCCACCGGAATGAGATCCACCTCCCGGAGGAAGAGCTCAACAAACTCGAAAGGCAGGTTGCTGAAATGATTCAGTAGAATGCCAAAGAGGTGGAGCATCTTGCTCGGGAGAGCTCGAAGCTTGCGGCAGCCAAAAGATCTTTGGAGGAGATGAGTGGTGCAAGGGTTGCGGAGTCCCAACAAGTTTGGGACTTCCTGGGCAAGGCCAACAACGCACTGACGCCAATGGGCTTTAGTCTCGTGCGTCCGGATGATCCGGAGCCGAAGCTGGACCAGACGTTGGAGGCGCTGAGTTCAGCAGGCAACAAGCTCTCCAAGATGGGCGATGTCATCGCGGACCAACTGGAAACAGAGGGTCAATCCCTAACGAAGAACATCGTAGAGTTTGTGCTGACGTGCTACACCAGCCGGGACCCTCAATTCCCTCTAGACCCGGTGCTTGAAGGCCCCATCGAAGGAGAGGGTGAAGCCGCCCGAGCCAGCGTGTCGGAGGTGGCCCAGAAGGTCGCCCAGTTCTTCCATAGGGTCTAGGACCATCTCTTTGTAGCTCCCGCTTGTATTCTCTCTTCTTCTTCTCCAATTTTGTAGTCTCTTGTCTCCAGATGAATGAAATCCAAATTTTTGTGAATTCAAATTTCATTTTTTGTCTTCAACACCTTTGTCTCACTCGACCCCCTGGTAGATGTATACAATTTGATTGTGAACATGTACCAAGAGGATGTAACAGTTGTTGAAGACTTGCGTGCTTCGAACTTGTAGAATGTAGGTCCGAAGTCTTCGATAATCTAGGCCCCCTGAGGTTGTCAGATCTTAGTGGCTCCGGCATTGACCATCGTTGGAGCTTAGTAGCTCTGGCAGTAGTCTCCATCAATGCGTAAAGCATCGACAGTTAGCCCTCTAGGGTTTCGAAGCTTGGTAGCTCCAGCGGTGCCCCCTAGCTTTATCAGAACTGAGTAGCTCCAGAGATGCTCGATGTCGATGTTTGAACATAGAGCACAAGCCGCCTAGAGGATGTCGTAGCTTATTTATTTTTCCTGCACACTGAAGTCAAGAAAATTGTAAAATCTGTTTCCTATCTATAACTTCATTGTGGCTTACTATTCTCTAGAAAGCTTTAGATCAAACTCAGTTCCAAATACAATCAAGAGCGCTGTCCTGTTCCCTTCGGGTCCGATCGTTTCTGGACTCGCCTTACTTCGGCCTACCGGGGTGTAGGTAGAGTGGCATACTTAGGGTGCATGACCAGGCCAAGTCGATAGCACACTCCAGCCCTAGATTGGCTTGGCGGCATTCAGACGAGTAGACCATCAACAATGTTTGAACCCGGAAGGATAGACAATGCAACTCAAATTGTACATGAACTGGTCGAGCTAAAGTTTCTTAAGAACTGCACAACTATGTTATAGACAAGAAAGAGAAAAATAAAAAATATTGAGCCTGTACAAAATAAATGCACGTGGAGTCTGTTTCCACACAATGATGTCTTTCATTATAGGTCCGGGGTACAGGGGAAACAAGTACACTCTTAGGGTATGGAACCAGGCTAAGGGTGTTCTGTTTCTCGTTTGACCCAAGGTAGCTAGCTACACCTTTAGTTCTGAGACTATGACAAGTGTTGCATGGACGTTGCGGACCTAACTTGGTAGGTTCAGCTGCCCTCCCGGAGGAGCTACCTGACTCTGTACAATGACTCTATAACATACATCACATGTAATTACAAACTCACCTCTGTGATATAGAAATTACTGAGGTGCTCAATGTTCCAAGGATTTGGGAGAGGTGTCCCATACTCGGTTGCCAAGCTAACGCATCCGGGACGGGATACTTTGATCACTCGGAAGGGTCCCTCCCAGTTGGGGAAGAGTTTGTTTAACCCTTCTCTGGATTGTATTCTCCGTAGCACCACATCACCTTCCTCGAGCTGTCGGCTATGAACATGTCGTTGGTGATAGCGCCGAAGAGCTTGGTGGTATCGGGCATTCCAAACAGCCACTCGGCACCTTCCCTCTTCAAGGAGGTCAAGGTCTTCACGCCTGAGCTGGTCCTGCGTGGCTTCGTCAGAGGTCCGGACCCGGAGCGACCCCAAGGTGATTTCCGGAGGAAGGAATGCTTCAGCTCCGTACACCAGGAAGAAGGCTGTCTCTCCAGTTGACCGGTTTGGAGTTGTTCTGTTGGCCCATAAAGTGGGCAGAAGCTCTTCAATCCAGTTGGCTCCATGTTTTTTCAGGCGCTCATATGTGCACGTCTTGAGTCCTTTTAGGATTTCTGCATTTGCTCTCTCAGCTTGGCCATTGCTTGCCGGGTGAGCTACGGAAGCATAGCTGACTTGGATGCCGAGGTTTTTGCAGTATCCTTGGAAAGTAGAGCTTGTGAGTTGGGTCCCATTATCTATTATGATTTTGTTTGGGACTCCAAATCTGCATACGATGGACTGTAAGAAGTTGATAGCTGATTGCTTGTTTATTGTCACAACTGGAGTTGCTTCCGGCCATTTGGTGAACTTGTCAATGGCAACATACAGGAACTTGTAACCTCCGATGGCTCTTGGGAAAGGTCCCAAGATGTCCATCCCCCACACAGCAAAAGGCCATGTAGGAGGTATCATTTGTAGAGGCTGAGCCGGTGTGTTAATTTGCTTTGCATGGAACTGACATGCTTTGCATTTCTTCACCAGCTCAGTTGCATCCTGGAGCGTTGTAGGCCAGCAGAAACCATGCCGAAAAGCTTTACCGACCAGCGTGCAGGAAGACGCGTGGTTCCCACACTCGCCTCCATGGATTTCCGCGAGGAGCTCGCAGCCTTCTTCCCTTGTGATGCACCGCATTAGTACGCCGTTGGCACCGCGCCGGTAGAGATCCCTTCTACCAGCGTGTATCTTTTAGCCAATCTGACTATCCGGTCAGCGGATACGTCATCGTCAGGAAGGATATTGTCTTTCAAGTAGCTCCGGATCTCCGAGATCCATGCGTCGGAGCTTGCTTGAGTATTTGAGTCTTGCATGCTGGGTTGCTCAGAGCTTCCAGCAGCACCTACGACCCTTGATGGCTGCCATGGTAATAGGGCCATCGGGACCGCCAACTTCGGGATGCTGGTCTCGCCCCCTTCACTCAGTTCGGTAGGCTGAACTGTGGGTTTTGACAACCTCCGGACGAAGGTTCCGTAAGGAGCCGGAGCCTCGGTTAACGCTTTCGTCGAGAGTTCGTCAGCTTCAGCGTTATGGACACGCTGGACATGGTGGAGATCCAGGACTTCGAAGTCCTTCTGAAGCCTCTGGACTTCAAGGAGATAAGCAGCTAGTTGAGGATTGTTATAGGAGCATTCACCCTTCACCTATTTAATGATGAGCTGCGAATCTTCCTTGACCAACAGCTACTTGACACCATATGATAGTGCCACCTTTAGTCCATAAATGAGCGCTTCATACTCCGCCATATTGTTGGTCGCCTTGAAGTCAAGGTGGACCATGTATTTTACCTTCTCCCCGGTTGGAGCGAGGAGAAGGATTCCAGCTTTGGCTCCCTGCTTTTGCATGGAGCCGTCAAAGTAGAGAATCCAGTGAGGCTCGGTGAAGACCGGAGCCTGGAGTTTCGGCTTCTGCTCACTAGGGACCCCAGGGTTTGATGGAGAAGGGGTCCACTCCGCCACAAAGTCCGCTAGTGCTTGACTCTTGGTAGCTCATCTTGGGACGAATTCTAGATCAAATTCGGCCAATTCCACTGCCCACTTGGCAATGTTCCCAGTAGAGTTGGGATTATGCAAGATCGCACGCAGTGGGTAAGAGGTCACCACTAAGATCTTGTGAGCTTGGAAGTAATGTTGAAGCTTCGTGGAGGCGATGAGAATTGCATATAGCAGCTTGTGCACCTCCAGGTATCGAGTCTTGGCATCATGTAGTACTTCGCTGATGAAGTACACTGGGCGTTGGACTGTCCGGACCATCCCAGAGAGGTCCGGAGCTTCCTCCACATCGACCCGGACCCTCCCAGAGGGTTCCGGACCTGCTTCGAAGACCTTCGGGTCCTTGCTAGTGGAACTCGGAGCTTCTATTGGAGCGACCCGGACCCTCCCGGAGGGGTCCAGATCTTCTGGAATAACTCCTTGTATATCCAAGTCTGGGGGCTGGGACCCAGACTCACCTTTAAGAACCTCCGGACCCTCCCGGAGGGGTCTGGATTCCTGAGCTTTGGATGGGTCTGGTCTCTCCGCAACCAGGACCATGCTGACAACCTCGCCGGTTGCTGAAATGTAAAGCAGTAAGGGCTCACCAGGGTTCGGAGCTACCAAGGTTGGTAGAGTGGTGAGGAGCTGCTTTAGCTCCTGGAACGCCTTTTCTGCTTCTTCAGACCATTGAAATGGTCCGGACTTCCTCAATATCTTGAAGAAGGGTAGCGCCCATTCCGCCAGTCTTAGATGAACCAGCTGAGGGCGGCTAGACATCCAGTCAGTTTCTGGACGTCCTTGATGCGGGCTCGTGGCTGCATCTCCTCAATGGCTTTAATCTTCGCCGGATTTGCCTCTATGCCCTGGTGGTTTACCAGGAAACCAAGAAGCTTTCTGGAGCTAACCCCGAAGACACACTTGTCTGGGTTCAGCTTCGTTCGGGTGAACCGCAACTTGTCGAAGACAGCTTGCAAGGTGTCAAGGAGTGACTCCTTGTCCTTGATCATGACGACGATGTCATCAACATACACTTCCACTACGTCTCTGATGAGCTCTCCAAAGGTTTTGTACATAGCTCATACAAATGTTGAAGCTGCATTCTTGAGACCAAATGGCATGGCAGTATAACAGTACAATCCATCTACTGTGATAAAAGAAGTATGTTTTTCATCTTCCCTAGACATTCTGATTTGATGATACCCAGAATATGCGTCTAGGAAACACAGTAATTCACACCCAGAGGTGGAATCCACTATCTGATCTATTCTAGGTAGTGGGAATGGATCTTTTGGGCATGCCTTATTTAGTGTTGTGTAGTCGATACACATCCGAAGCTTCCCGCCGGCCTTGGGTACAACGACTGGGTTTGCCAGCCATTTTTGATGGAAGACTTCTCGGATGAATCCAGCTTTGAGCAACTTCTTCACTTCTTGTCGTATGAAGTTTTGTCGCTCTACGGATTGCTTCCGAGGCTTCTGATGTATGGGATGAGCGTCAGGATAGATCTTCAGATTATGCTCGATCACTTCCCTAGGGATCCCAGACATTTTTGACAGTTGCCAGGAAAACACATCAACATTATCCCGGAGAAAAGTGATGAGCGCGAGTTCCTATTTTTCATTCAGACCTCCCGATATACGGGTGGTCTGAGCGGCATCGGAACTGATTTGCACGACTTCGACGGGGATGTCGGTGTCGCCGCTTGGTTGCAGACGAGGTGTGGAGGTTGAGCCTCGTTGATGAATGCTCGGGGGTTTTGGAGCTTGTTCCTGTCTCGATTCTTCCTACTACGCTGTAGCAAGCGCATGAAGTTCCTCTAGAGAAGTCACTCTGGCAGTACGGTCTCTTCGGATCTGGAGAACGCCAACTGGTGTTGGCATCTTCAACACCAAGTAGCCATAATGAGCAGCAACCATGAATTTGTACAAGGCGGGTCTACCCAGAATGGCATTGAAAGGCAAGTTGATCTGAGCGATGTCAAAGATCAACTTCTCAGTGCGATAATTCTCTCGAGTCCCGAAGGTTAGAGGGAGAGTAATGGCACCGAGTGGTGTTATGTCCCCCGGACCTACTCCGGAGAAAGGTCGGGAGGGGCGAAGGTCCGAAGGTCAGAGCTGAAGCTTGACAAAAGCTTTGAAGCTTATGAGGTTCAGCCCCGAACCTCCATCCACCATTACATGGTGGAGTTGAATGTTATTGATGGTCGGAGATACCATCAATGGTAGTTGACCAGCTCCGATCATGTTCTGAGGGTAGTCTGAAGCATCAAAAGTGATGGTGGTGTCCATCCACTTTCGTTGAGGCTCCGCCCTGGCTGTAGGAGCTACTGAAGCCATGTCCTGCCGCATGGTCTTGAGGACATGGCGGGAGGTGATGTCCCACGAACCACCAAATATGGTGTTCATGGTCTTCCGACGCTCATTGTCAGAGACGTCGGAGTCGTCGTCGACGGAGGTGTAAATAGCCTTCAGGACCTTTTTAGGGACCTAGAAGCCTAACTCCTCTTCAGCCGGAGCTTCATCGACTTTCTGTTTTCCTTCCCTCTGACAGAAAGGAACTTCTTCCTGGCGCTTGTGGTAGCGCTCGGCAAGGTTTTGGACCTCCCGACAGTCCTCCAAGTTGTGGATATTCGACTTGTGGATGGGACACCACACTTTGGAGTTGCCACCATCTTCAAAGGACGACTGAGGTCGTTTCTTGGGGCGTGGCCCCTGGCCACCCGGAGTTGCTGCAGCTGCAGCGGTAGATGTGCCGGCTGATGGCTTCTTTTTGCCGTTGGACTTTTTCTTCTTTTTGCCACTCCCGGAGGTAGTGGCTTCGCCTTTGGAGGATTTCTTGCCATCCTCCGGAGGTGGTTTGGAGTGCTTTTCACGGCCCTCCGCAGCTTTGGCACACTTGTCTGCCAAGCTGAGGAGCTCTGTGACGCTGGTGATCTCCTTGACCGCCAGCTTCTCCAGCATCTTCTTATCTCGTATGCCCTGTCTAAATGCCACAATAACAGAAGCACTGGAGATAGAAGGAATGGTGTTTCGTACCTGGGAGAACCTCTGGATGAATGAGTGCAGGGATTCTCCCCCCTTCTGCACAACTGCAAAAAGGTCCAGTTCGGTGCCTGGTCGGGTGTATGAACTCTCGAAATTGGTGGTGAACTGTTGGCACAATTACTCCCAACTATTGATAGAGTTGTGAGGAAGGCTCATGAACTAGGACCTGGCGGTCCCAGTCAAGGCCACTGGGAAGTAGTTGGCCATTACGGCCTCGTTACCTCCGGCCGCAAGGATTGCAGTGGTGTAAATTTGGAGAAACTCGGCGGGATTAATAGTCCCGTCAAATTTCTCCAGCAGGTGATGCCGAAACTTTTGTGGCCATCTGACCATGCGTAGGTGCATGGCCAATGCAGAACAACCTCCTCCTACTCCCTCGGGAGCAGGACTGTCTTGAGCCTCTCGCCTTTCGCGAGCACGCTCGATATGGACACGGCCGTCTTGTTGACGGTAACGACGATCAAGCTCCGCCCAGAGGTCATGAGTTGAAAGCCTTGTTACCGTATGAGTACGTCGCGCCCCAGAAGGTAGCGATGTAACTTGCTGTGATGCAGCACGCCTCCTATTCTGGGAAGCATGCGGACCAAGTCTGCTAGACACGGTCCGGGGCTGCGATGGGGCCTGCCCCGAAGGGGGGGGACCTTGGTTGCTGATGCGGTCGGCTGCTGCTGCAACCAGATGTTGCCCTCCACTGCTCCATCGCACCCTGGGATGCACTTGGAGGTGGTGGACGTTGGAGGAGAGCACGCGCTGCATGAAGCGCGTGTTCAGGGTTGTTGTCATTCGCCGATGCAGTGACCGACGCCGATGCACCGTCACGCTACTCAGCTTGACGTGCTAGTGTGGGCTGTGGTGGTGGTGGAGGCATGACTCCTGCTGGAGCCACGGCACCTGCTGGTTGCTGCATGTTGGAGGGATTGCCTCCAGCCAGTTGAACATCAGGGTTGGCGTTGGATGATCCAGCAGCTGAGTTCACCATACTCGAAATCTCGGGCACCCCGTACCTGGCGCGCCAACTGTCGGTGTTTGGATCCGACAGATCTCCCGACACTACCTTTGGTAGTTCAAGGAGTTGTAGTTCGGTAATGGGCGCGTAGAGATTCAAGAAGGTGAAAGACATGTGTACACAGAGATTTACGTGGTTCGGGCCGCCTGAGCGTAATACCCTACTCCACGGGGTGTGTTGGTGTTGTATTAAGCGTGTGAGTCTAGAAGAAGCTCCAGAAGAAGAAGCTCATCTAGCTTAGGGAGTTCAGTAGTGGTCTGGAACTATCCCTTGTGTATCGTCGACCAGTCCTTTTATAGTACAAGAACTGGTCGTTACACCGTTAGCCTGGCCCGACAGGTGGCCCCGGCGGTTACACATGCTTGATACACAATTAATGAGGTTCATTACCCTTAATAGCCTAGTAACAGGCCTTAATAGTGCCGTTACCAGTATTTTGGGCCATCGGATCGTGTGTCATTAATATGGTATTAATGACACTTAATCGGTTCTTGAAGTCTTTGATTGATCCTTGAAGGTCCGGAGCTGTTGGGGGGTCCACCGGCCTGATAGTTAATGTTGAAGGTCCGACGATTGCCATGTGGCAGCTCTGGAGCTTACCGTCGTGGACGGGTAGGTCCAGTGCTTTTGGACACGTGTCAGTACTGAAGCTTCCCTCTGTCTGGGGTTAGGTCCGGGGGTGCCATACCGATATTTCGTCCGGAGCTTTCCCATGTATGGGTGATAGCTTCGGTATTATGATACACGTGGCGGCCCTGGGACTAACCATGTCAGGGAAGCAGGTCCAGTTACGTCTGACATGTGGGGCCTTCGGAGGTCTTCAAATCTGGTAGATGGAGTTTCCTTATGATCTTTGCAATCCCAAGGGGTATCCGGTACGGAGGGTACCGACAATCACCTAACGCGTGTTAGTGTTCTTGATCGCATACGTGGGCATCCTAAGCTTAAAGGGGACAAAGAAATTGTGTGCTCTTCTTGTAGACATGCTAAGATGGTTGCAGGTTCATATACTCCTCTCACAATGATCATGACAACTGAATCGGGTCAACTTTTGCACCTTTACACCGTAGGACCTTCACGTGTTCAATCCTTCGGAGGTAAATGGTATGTTCTTGTGATTGTTGATGATTATTCTGGATACTCTTGGGATTAATTTATGGCATCTAAGAATGAAGCTTTTAGTCACTTTAGAACTTTATTTCTTAGATTATCAATTGATCACCCATGATCTTTAAAAGCAATTAGAAGTGATAACGGAACTGAATTTAAAAATCAATATTTTGATCACTTTTGTGCTGAAAATGGAATAAATCATCAATTTGCTTCACCATATGTACCTCAACAAAACGGTGTTGTAAAAAGAAAGAACAGAACCTTAGTTGAGATGGCTAGGACTATGCTTGATGAATATCAAACTCCTAGGAAATTTTGGGCTGATGCGATTGCAACCGCTTGTTATGTCTCAAATCGTGTTTTCTTGCGCGCTAAGCTAGGTAAAACACCATATGAGCTCCGGTTTGGACATAGGCCTAGTGTTACGCACTTTCGGGTCTTTGGTTGCAAATGCTTTGTTAAGAAACATGGTAATCCTGATAAATTTGAATCTAGATCCATTGATGGCATGTTTCTTGCTTACCCATCTCACACTAGAGGATACCGTGTGCTTTTACTTGAAACTAACAAAATTCTGGAGACTTGTAAAGTTTCTTTTGATGAAGCTAGCCCAGGTACTAGCTCTGGTGATGCAGGACCAGATCCATATCCTCAGGGGGAGGGTATTTTCGAAGAAGAAGAAGAAGAAGAAGAAGAAGAAGAAGAAGAAGAAGAAGAAGAAGAAGAAGAAGAAGAAGAAGAAGAAGAAGAAGAGCTAGTGATACTGCGTGATAGGTCCGAAGCTGACACGTGTAGCTTCGAACATTGAACAAGCTCCAACTATCACCTATGCTGGTCCTGATCGTCCACAAGCCACAAGCTCATCAATCTGCGATGAACTTAATGAAGAAGAAGCTTGTGATACATCTGTTCCCTCGTGGATTTACAAAGATCATCCCCCACAACAGATTATTGGAAGCTTGCATGAACGAGTCACATGGTCCAGGTTTTGCGATCCAAACTCTCATGCTCATTCTGCTTTTGTTGCTTCTTTTGAACCCAAAGATATATCACACGCACTCACTAATGAATCTTGGATTATTTCCATGCAAGAAGAGTTAGAAAATTTTGAAAGAAATAATGTTTGGAAACTTGTACCTCCTCCTCGAGGTCACACCTTAATTGGAACTAAATGGGTGTTTAAAAATAAACAAAGTGGGGATGGGGTTGTGGTTAGGAATGAGGCTAGGTTTGTTGCTCAAGGTTTCACTCAAGTTGAAGGTCTAGATTTTGATGAAACTTTTGCTCCTGTTGCTAGATTAGAAGCCATAAGAATTTTGTTAGCTTTTGCTGCATCTAAAGGATTTAAGCTATATCAAATGGATGTTAAAAGTGCTTTTCTTAATGGCTACATAGATGAGGAGGTTTATGTCAAACAACCACCTGGTTTTGAAAATTCAGATTTTCCTAATCATGTTTACAAATTGTTCAAAGCCTTCGGTCTCAAACAAGCCCCTAGAGCATGGTATGATAGGTTAAAAACATTCTTACTTGAAAAGGGGTTTACCATGGGCAAGGTTGATAAAACTCTTTTTGTGCTTAAGAATGGCAATGACTCATTATTCTTTCAAGTGGATGTGGATGATATTATCTTTGGTTGTGCTTCTCATGATCTTGTGTCCAAGTTTTCAGCTATGTTGAGTTCAGAATTTGAGATGAGTATGATGGGAGAACTCACGTACTTTTTGGGGCTACAAATCAAGCAAACCAAGGAGGGTACCTTTGTGCATCAAACGAAGTATACAAAAGACCTCCTAAGGCGCTTCAACATGGACAAAAGCAAGCCTCTTCAGACACCAATGGAAACAGCAACAACACGTGAACTTGATGAAGATGGTGAACCCTTGGATCAAAAAGAATATAGAAGCATGATCGGATCACTTTTGTACCTCACGGCATCAAGACCGGACATACAATTCAGCGTACGTCTTTGTGCACGGTTTCAAGCCTCCCCACGTGCTTCACATCGTCAAGCCGTCAAAAGGATTCTCAGGTACTTACATGGAACTCAAGAATTTGGCATTTTTCTTCCTTCTTCCTCGACCATTACTTTGAAAGCTTTTTACGATGCTGATTTTGGCGGTTGTAGGATTGATAGGAAAAGTACTTCCGGTGCTTGTCATTTTCTTGGTAATTCACTGTTGCTTGGTCCTCTAGAAAACATAATTCAGTTGCACAATCCACAGCCGAGTCTGAATATGTAGCTGCTGCTAGTGCTTGCTCACAAATTCTTTGGATTGTTCAAACACTTAAGGACTATGGGGTTGATCTAGATAGTGTTCCACTGTTTTGTGATAACACTAGTGCCATTTGCATTGCTAAAAACTCTGTGCAACATTCTAGAACTAAGCAGATTGACATTAGGTATCACTTTCTCTGTGATAATGTTGAAAAAGGAAACATTGTGCTTCACCATGTAGATACCGAACAACAATTGGCTGATATTTTTACAAAACCTTTGGATTTCACTCATTTTTGTTACATCCGTAGTGAAATAGGGGTTATGCATCCTCATGGCTTAAATTGAGGGGGAGTTATGAAACTTGAGAAGTCTATGTGTGAATCTGAACTTAAAATAATATGAGCATAGTATTTCATACATATATGACTTTGTGATTCCTTTTACATGCTGAAAGTTCTTACTATACTACTTGTGTTATACATTTTGTAGTTTTTGCCATGTCTAGTAATTGGAATAATTACTTACACTAAATCTGGTCATGGTCGAACTTTCTTGCTCTTTTTAACTTGTTTCATGCTCATAAGTGCTTTTAATCATAAAGAATTAATCAAGCAATCAACTCATATGTTGAGTTTTTGTGAACAAATATAAGTTGAGAAAAGATCAAGAGAATATACATGAATCGCACTTCTTCTTTGGAGATGGCTTATCATTGCACTTAGATATGAACTTGGAAGAAGTTGTGTATGACCAAAACCATGTCCTTAAGCTTCTGATTGTCAAATGACATACGCTTGGCTAAGTTGGTTAGAATAAGGCAGATGCGCCTATAATCTCTTGCAAATATAATATGATCTAAATTTGTGCTTTGAAAAATAATAAAATGCAGCAACAAGTGTCATGCTTTCAGGTTTTGAAATAGTTAAGTTTGTGAGATCATGACTTGCTAAATTGGAAATTACATTTGATCTCTAGCATGGCTTACACTACTTTATGTATTTCATTGATGTGATAGTGTAAGTTACTTGATAGTATGACTTGGATGAGCTTTGTTATATATATATATATATATATATATATATATATATATATATATATATATATATATATATATATATATGTTATAATATGCTCATAACAATTAAAATTTGTCTTATAACCCTTGCCGAATACATTGTAAAAGGGGGGGAGATAATTGTGAATTTTAATTTTTTTTTTAAAAAACGAATATGCAAGGGGGAGACATTGATTACACATTGCACATATTCACAATTGTTTTTAGCACGATTCTTCTAAGGGGGAGAATTTTTTTTCTCATTTTATTTCTGTATTACAAAGGGGGAGAAATTGTTTTCAAAACTTTTAATGTGAATAATCCAATGTTCGGATCTTAAGTGGTGTTGCCAATGCATTCATCAAGAGAGAGATTGTGAGACCTATGTGTGCTGAATACATTGGCTTTGACAATAAAAGTTTTTGAATGCTGCTATAACATCTTTTTAGCAAGGTCCGACTCTAGCTCTGAGCTTCTACAAGGTCCGACTTTTTTTTTCTAGATCCGACATGTTTTTGGGTAGCTCCGGTGAGCTTTGTCTTTAGCTCCGGCATGTCTTTTATAGCTCTGGCATGTCTTTGTTAAACTCTAATATGTTTTGCTAGGTCCGACTTATGTTGGTTAGCTCAGACATGTTTTTCTAGCTCCGACTTTTGGGATGACTAGTTCCGACTAGTTTTGGTAAGCTCCGACGCTAGGTTATACTAGCTTTGGTAAGCTCTGGCTCAAGCTCCGGTTAGCTTTAGCAAGGTTCGGAGCTTGATCGCAATGTTCCTGCTTTTACTATGAAATGTTTCGAACTTGCTTTACATCTATGGAAAGGTTGCTTAGTATTCTTTTACTATGTTTTTGGTGTGTTTTGGTTGATATGGCTGATATCGTTTTGATATGCTTTGCAACATGCTTATGTGAGGTGCTCACGTAAGGTGTTGTAGTTTCGGAACTAACTTGAGTCAAGTCACGGACTTGGGCTCGTACGGATTGGTTGCTTGCTCATGTGCAGATGTTGCTTGAGTTCAAGTCATGGCTGGTGACAGGATCCTTTGGACTAGTCTCAGGAAGGAGATGAGGTTCCAACAACCAAATTCAGGAGGAATTGTTGTTGAGCGGGTCAGGAGGTCGCGCAGGATGATCGAATCAAGAGCAGTGCATATGAAGGTTACTGGACGTCGAAGGAAGGTGTTTGCACGTATGCATGCGGTGCATGACGTGTCAACATTGTTCCGAAGATGGTTTATGGATGGGAAGATCTGGTTGGAAGGATCGGATCATATCGATTGATGACTTTGGCTGCGGCAGAGTCGGTTATGGCTCGGTATGGAAAGTATCGAGTTGGTTATGTTAGAATTTCGTGTGGGTCACGAATTTGAGTTGTTTTAGGAATATGGTATATGTTCCTAATGTGTTTGGAAGTCTTAAGATTGCTTCTATCTACGTACAGAAGAGTCCTAAGCAGTTATGGAAAGTTTTATTTCATGATCGGAGTAGGATTGGAGTCCTAGTTGAGATTGGGTTGGCCTAAGGGCTGGTTATATAAGCAAGGGAGGTCAAAGCTCGTGGTGCACGACTTGGGGGCTGTTCCTCTTGTGTTCGATTGAATAAAGTTCATAGTTTGAAGGAACTTTTGTGCCTTGTTCGTCCGACTTGTTTCAGACAAGTTTTACTCGTCGAGTTTCTGGACTGCACTACCTTTCGTTGGTGTTTTTATCATAACTCGAGTTTTACAGATCCAATTGACATGACTCTTTCTGGGTTGAGTTCACAACTTGATTATCTATCATCTGTCAAAATTTCACGGTCATTGGATTTGTGGTTTCTGATCTACACGAGTTTCTTTGCAGCGTTCCAGAACTGTTTTTCTCAGGTAGGACAGATTGACTTTTGTTTTATCTTTTGATCATAACTTGAGTTTCTCTCGACGGATTTGAGTGATTCTTCTTGTGTTTTATTCAAGACTTAATTCTCTATGATATATATTAATTTTGTCACGGTGAAACACATTTGGATTAGTCTCACACAATATTCTTTAACAGATCGTTTTTCTGCCGAAGGGGTTGGGATTTAATTGTTTCCGCTGCGTAAGTTTTTTTTAAAATCTACCATTCACCCCCCCCCCCTCTGGTAGCTTTTCACTTGCTCTTCGATCCTACATGGTCCAGCATCAGACACCATCAGAGGTAGCGGATACCTCCGGCGCCTCTGATGCTCCGTCTCCGATTCCTTGCTAGGCACTTTAGCGGCAGCCCCACGGAGAGGCGGCTTCACGCCACCCAGACCCCAGGATGGTTCGGGGCCCGCCATAATACGTCGAGCAGGATCCTACGAAACATTGGCATCAAGCCCCGACCTCAACTGCCCATCGAAACTGGGCGTTGGCTTCCGATTGCCCTCACAACTGCGGGTGGTCGGGTTTCACATAGATTCACGCCTAAAAAAGCTCAAGCAAGTCTGGGAGTTTCGCCGCGGAGGCAAGCTCTGCGGGCCTTTCCATCACCATCAATGAGCTTCTCCAGCGCGAAGCACATGCCCGACGCCCACAATCATGAGATCAGCACTTTTCATTCTCTGACCGAGCGAGCCGCTCGGTCCGAGACTCGAGGGTTACTTACAGAGTCTGGATACCCGGGTGTTCGGAGTCTGTGATTGGCATGGCCGACTGCGAATCGGCTAGGCAAGACCCCCTAGGCCCCGCCATCAGGGCTCGGCCATCCTATTGGCCCGGGCAACCAAGGGAACGAACTCCCCGACCCCTGCTCAGCGCCGCCTTCATTCAGCCAAGTCCAGACCATAAGGGGCTGTACCACACCCTCCGGGTCTCCACGTGGAGGATCATGCTGATGCGGCTGCCAACTTTCTGCGCGCCCTGTCCCATCACGCTGTGGACAACACGCCAGTCTGGGCTCTGTGATGCTAACAAGAGACGTGACACGACAGCATGAGGCAGATGCAATGCTGGCAGGCATAGCAATTCAACCCTGCCCCGAGGAAGGCGGGAACTAGTGAGGATGTCTGAAGCCATCAGAACAAGGATATGAGGAAGACAACCAAAGAACAGAGGGGATTTCTCCCCCATCACTGGAGCACTTTGGCTTCTCCTCATACATGTACTCTCCCGCCATTGATAATGAGAAGAGATCCCCGAACTTGATGTAGTTCACTTTGCCCGAACCGGTATACATCTTGTGACGTAGTAGCTAGGCTACCTCAAGATAGAACGTGCAGTTGCATACGGTACTCGTCGGCAAAACGAACGCCGACAGGAGTACATGCAATAGCTTCCCCGCCGTGCTCTACTACTTAACCATGTAAATTAAGGTACATGCAGATTTTAGTCGCGCACAGTGGCTGTACCTACGTTCGTAAATTGTTGTGGTGAAAATGCCTAAAATGATCATGAAGGAACAAACGAAAATAGGCCCGTAATTTTAGAAAAAGGATCTACAATTAGGTGGCGTAATTAGTAAACCTTCAATACTTCAACCTCGGACAGCCACACGTGATGCAATATATGGAGCCTCTTTTCGTGCTTAGGGTGTGTTTGGTTAAGTTGCGGATTCTTAAAAAATCTGATTTCAGTTGTGACTTGTGAAAAAATTATTGTGAGCTGAGAGGAAAAAAAAAGAAAAAAACTATTTATATTTCTAACCAATGACAGATGGGTAATTTTTCCAGTTGGTAGATGAGAAATCTAAGAAATAAAACCTTTTTAATTTAGATTTTATATTTTTTGCAGTGAATCTGCTCCAAAAAGCTAAATCACATGAACACTTAGACTATCACCAACACTCTACACAATTGAGAGCCCATACTGATTTTGAGTATTAAGGACGTGTTTGACATGGCTCTACTCTACATAAGAGCAATTCTGCTCTAACATTCCTCAATAGAGCAACTCTACTGTGGAGTTGTAGTTTGTGAAAATGTTTAGCTAGAAAACCGTCCTCAGCTCGGAAAATGAGAGTTTTCAGAATGAAATACCACTTTTGCCCTAATAAGCTGACTGTAAGCAGTTCAAGTGACGTTCTTCAAACATGCTCTGGAGATTGTATAGCGTGTATCATGACAGGGCCATCGCGCCCAACGAGGCCAAGTATAAGATGTCCGGATGCATTAAACTTACATTGCAGAGCAATCATGTAAAAAAGTTAAACGTTTAAATAATCTAAACTTGACACGAAATTTAAGCTAGCATATACATTTCACAAATTATTTTGATGTAAAGCTACAGACATAAGAAATAATATACTTGGAGATCAGCATCATCAGAAAATGGTCAAGCAGTTGTGCATACGCACACTGGAATTTCGGGAAAACCATCTGTACCCGTGTAATCCTCACTGAATAACGGATGGAACAACACGCAGCACATAAAATCACATCTAACCTAATCTTGATGGAGCTATGAAAACCAATTCCGAATTCGAACACAGGAATCAATCCAAGCAAGCATTGATCACTGACCGGCACTGGAAGAAACAGGTTCTCAACTAGAGGGACCTCCACTTACCGGGAGCAGGATACGTGTCGGCACTTCGGAAACCGACCAGTAATTTTTTTATTTAATCATGTTCGTCTTCGTATGGCTAGCTACAAATAAAGAGATTTGTTCTAGTTCGGACAAAAAAGCCCTACATTGAGAGAGAGTCTATCCGTGATCTTTGTTATCTCAAAAGGCGAGAGAACAGATTACAAGCGAGCCTTGCTCGAGTATATGAACTCTATGAAAGTAAGAACTTCTAAGAAAGCAATGCGTAAGCGTCAACGCACAAGAGTGTATGAAAACTAAGGCACAAACGCAAGTGCGTCAAAGGAAAATGGTGCAAGGGCACCAAAGGAAAAAGTGTGCAAGAGCACCAATGGAAAAGTGCGTATGGAAACGCATAAGGTAAATGCGTAAGGTAACTGCGTATAGTAACCGCAAATACAGAGTGAATTTGCTCCCTTGCGGAAGGCCTTGGGGGTCCTTTTCTAGGGGGCGAGGCATTCCTCGTTACGTAACATTTCTGATAGTGGGGCTGATTTTACGGTTTTCGTTCTATGCATCTAGTCTGTCTGGGGAGCGGAAGCTTTGGTCTTGGCTTCTTCTTGGTCTCCAAGGCACCATCTTGTGGGTGAGGTTACCGTCCTTTTTACGATGGATGGGACATATGGCAGGCTTATCCTGCAACGGGTCGCATCGCCGGTTCATCCCCCTGCCAAAGTAACCGCGTCCACCATCCATCATAAATACCCCCAATTACTCACCTCTCCCGGGCTCGAGCCCGAGAGGAATCCTCCACCTGACGTCTCGGTTGGGACTTGTCATGCTGGATACCCCGACCACTACCGACTGTGGCATTTGTGGAGGGCCCCTCCTCGAACGGAGTGTAGCTTCAGTCTGTAGCCACGTAGTGGTCATGTACTATCGGGTCTGGTATGTTTGGTACCCCGGGTATTGAACTCGGCAGTAGCCCTCGAGCCTTTGGCCGAGTCTTCATGGAGTTAGTCATAGGTTTAACCTGCACGCGCGTCGGGGACCCTGAAAAACAAGAGCTCAAAAATGTGTTAGTATCGATTCGATTACACGTTTGATCACTAGCGGCTCGAACTAATTATGGTGAGGTGTAGGTGCCCTATCGTCATCAATCGACATCGTGTGGTGGAACCCAAACCTCTTACGAGGTCAAGTTGTTAGCAGCAAGTTTGTTTGCACCCCGCCGATGAGCTGTCATCTGCTCGAAGGAGTGAGCAGGCCAGGAAGCTCCCAGGGTAGGGTCTAAATCCTACGCTCGATGAGCTATCTAACGGGTAAACCTCATAAAACATGGTCGAGCCAGATCATTTGGAGCAACTGGAATGCATCCGCTGTTGTTCGTTAGTGATGGCAGTACATCGGGACACGAATGCTCACATTTCATAAATCCTCCGGAGGACATCTACGTAGTTCATGGGTCTACCGAGGGACCCGAGTGGCTCAGGAACCAACCCATTACTAGGACATTGATGAGTTGCAAAGCTAAAAGCTATGACCTGGACATGGATAGTTTGAGATGTCGGGGGGGGGGGGGGGGATAGCACCCCGAGTACGCTTCATCGTCGGCCACCTGAAGTCATCCATCCCTCACTCATGATTGTGCATGGTAGAAACACTAGGACCTGTCACACAGGTGGGCACCCAAAACTATCGGGCTCCAAAAGTGAGCCGCAAAACATACCGACTTACCTAGGCCCACTTGTCTGTAAGCGTCGTGGCCCATGGGCGCAAGGTGGAGATGTGGCAATGCCACATGACTTAGACTCGGTGCCGGTTACAAGGAGACAGTCGCTAGGCAAAATCTAGACCTGCTAGTATCCGTCAATTTTGCTTTCACGAAACCCCCGAAGCAGTGTCTGTTACGAGGGGCCAGGGGTGTGTGGCACACGCTCTAGTGCTCCAATCCACGCACCTTCCATAGTGCATGTCTGACCAGACAAAGCACCTTAATGCAAATGTCCACCGCACACACGTCTCCTCGCACTCACATACTGTAAACTCCCTGCTGAGCGCTACAAAAAGGCCCTGGCATATATGCTAGCCTCCTCCTTCTTACCCATCGTCTCCAGATCTTGCGCCCCCTCCACTTGTTCTACAAATCCTAGGTGAGTCAAATGTTAGGTATAAAAAAATATAGAGACTTTTTTAGGATAAACGTCACTCTCCTTGATTGCGATTTCATCGCTGTTGAAGGGGGCGACAGAGCCTGGGGACGCCCGTGTTGCAAAGGAGGCCAACATCAGCGTAGAGGATGATTTGTCACTGTCTGCATCTCTTGTCATCGAAACTTCAGTTGTGGTTGCAGGTGCACTGTCTCTGTGTCCCGCGATCGAGGGTGGGAATCTGAGGGCCAAGGACTTGTCGACCATCCTTGTTCCTCCAGGTTGTGGTTTCTTATGACCTTTTCTTCCCCTGTCGTGCTTCTCTTTTCTACATGTGGCCCTTTCTAGGGAGTAACGCCCTAGTGTGATGGATGTTACGAGGGGCCTGGGATCGGCAGCCTGTCCATCAGGACATGTACCTCTAAGAGTGACGATGTCCCTGTCTCGACAGGAGCGGGTGTCTTCATCCTCAACGGTGGCTTCTGCGGCGGCGGACCTACCACTACTCCTATAGTCCCTTGCGGGGGCCTAGTGTTGACGTTTCTTATGTCACAGATAAAAATCCGCTAGCGCACGGAAACTGTCGTGCAACACTTCCCCTTAAGAGTATTCCCAAGGGTATCAAATCCAAGAAAAATCCGCTAGCGCACGGAAACTGTCGTGCAACACTTCCCCTTAAGAGTATTCCCAAGGGTATCAAATCCAAGAAACGTATGTGCTAATCTTATGAACTAATCCACCTGAGGACACAAAGTTGTTTGGTAGGCAAAGAAGAGAGAGGAATTCAAAGTACTGATTCTAATTCAAAGGAATTTGCCGTAGGTGCTTGCTTCGAACATGGATTTACCCCTAGCAACACTAGGACGACTCCCACCAAGAGCATATGGCATAGCCAAACGTGGAGGATTACTAAGGTTAGATAGGGTTGTCACCACCTACTGCCTACCTCGTAGATCTACGAGATATTCAATAATGATTTATATCCTAAGTACCACGCTTACGTTCTAAATCACAACTCTAGTTGTTTCAAACACAAAGCTACAACTAGAGCCTCTAATAAATTAAAGCAATGAACCCACAAGTAACTACTTGTGCAAACTACTATGAATTGAGAATCAAACTCGAAATGAATTCACCAAGGCTTACTTGATTTGAATAACACCTTTTTAGGGGTACAAGTGTAGAAGAAACACTTGACAAACCCAAGTCTCCTTCTCCTAGACTCTTCACCACACTCTCCTTCTACATGGCAGCCTATAGGACTACTCTAAACCTTAGAAGTGATATTCTATTCTCAACTTTTGGTGTGTATGTGTGTGTGTGTGTGTGTGAAGTGAGGTGTGGGGTGCTATTTATAGGTGGAGAAGGGTCGGTTCCCGCCACCAAATGCGCGCAAATCAGTCACCACTGACTTCTTTCAGCCGGGAGGAGCCAAGACGTGGCATTTGGCCGGGTTTGGTGCCACTCTCTAGTCGGCCGACTAGGGAGATCGGTCGACCTGGTCATAGATCCGTTGGAGCTATGCTTTCTCCATGTCTCTGCCAGGTGGGTCCCATCTATTGATAAGGATGCTACACCGTCGGATGGCCTTGGATGTTTTTGTTTGTGGGCCATTTGATCCATGTGATGACACGTGGCAATGCTTGATATGTCGAAATCCATTTTAATGGATTACTCCTTGAATGTCTTGGTATTTTTTGGGTATAATTCACGTGCATACAAATAGACACCAACACTTGTGGAATTGGTTAGTTTTTTTTTAACCCTACCACTATGTCGTGTTTGCCTTTTGTGCACATTATGAGGTGAATTGACTGTCTAAATATGGCACTTAAGGACTGTCAACAAACTCCCCCACACTTAGTCATTTACTTGTCCTCGAGTGAAGGCAAGAAGAAGAACTAAGGTGTTGTCATAAATTTGCTATAAGTTAGAAAATGAGGATACTAGATATTTCAACTCATACCTCAATTTATGAATTCCATTTTTGGAATGTGGCTACCACATCAATCTTGGGTGTCTGAAAAGTGGAATGGTTGGAATGTAGTTTCCCTGGATCTTCCCCTGCCGAAATGTTCTGACGATTTGCTATATTCAGAAAGTCAAAAAAACAATTGCCCTTATCTCTCATTTGAAATCTCTCAAAGTGTTTTGATCATCACCTTGGCATGTTGTGCCAATTTTGTCCCTTACTAAATATGGCTATCTGGAGCTTGGTAGAGATAAATGTGGCACACATTGCAATTCATATATTACTAAGTAAAAAACTTGATCTTATGAGAGACTTATGCAACAAACAAATTGACAAAGAAAATCCTTGTGCACATGAATTGAATGGATAAATGTGGACTCCATGGTTTTCTATCTTTAAGGATGAAACATGGCTACTTTCTTTTCTTATTTTTTTTGGCATACTTCCTCTTTTGAAGAGTAGATGCTTCTCTCTCTCTTTTTTCGTAGCCATGTCTTCTACTCCTTTTTATTTTTCTAGCGAGATTTTGATGACGAAAATGTATGGAGTTTCTTTATTGGATGGATGAATGGTGGATGCAAAGTATCAATGTGGGAAAATTTGCATGAATAGGGTGCACAAGAATTTCTAAGTCAAAAGTTCATGCATGTCACTCAATTGGGTCATGGGTTTGACAAAGTTCAATGAAAAACAAAGTGGCATATGCATGTGGTTTTCAAGAATTTGTATCATATGACCGTGGTGGGTATTTAAATTTCCAATGAGAGAATCAGACAAAGTTCAAGACTCCAAATTTTGCATCAAAATATATTTCAAGAATGGAGATATCTCCTCGAATAACTCATTTACCCTATCACATTAGTCAAATACTTAGATGGTGTTGTGACACCCGGTTCCGAAAATGAACCAAGTGAACGCATATGTGTTCCCAGGACGTTCAACACACATACACGAGTGCATTCACAAAAGGATATACAGAAAATTACCACAGAACAAGTTATTAAATAAGTACTTTAATTACTAAATTCAAAATATCCTCGAATACAAGCTCTAATGAATATTAATGACAAGTTCTAACTAATGCAGTGGAAATAAACTTATTAAGCAACTAAGCAAACTAAGCAAAAGGCATAGCGCAGCTCCATGCAACACCACAGGCAAAGCTGACTGTAGAAACAACCTATAACTCCGTATTATAGCCATTAAACTCACAATCATGACTTGCAACTGTTGGGGGGATTGCAAGAGTGAGTACATGCCGTACTCAGCAAGTGTGGAAAGTATGACATGTAGCTAATTCAAATGACGAATGTAATAATGGCTAAGTGTTCAAAAGTACATTAAAACATTTGAAAAGCAATATGTATTATGTATGTGAAGTAAACCCATCATATCCCACAATGATTATTATAGATAAGTCCATATTTCATATCCATCATCATTAAACCAGATTTCACCATTGCCAATAACCATATTCAATATAAGAAATAAATTCATAACCAGCCATAACCATAATACCAACCATAACCATAACCATAACCATCCCAATACCAAAACCCTTCTAATCATGTAGGTCATCCAGGCGCTCATAACCGGGAGCACGGCTATCATGATAGTTTTAATACTCTGCAGAGTTTGTACCACTTTACCCATGTGTTTGTGATTTCATCACCCGTCGGCGACTAAAGAACCTCCCTTATGCCAATTACACTTCCTTTGGTGTATGGCCAAGAGATCACAAAATAGCCTTTACAAAGGGATTACTAGCTTATTTAGACTCCACTGAGGTTTCACCGGTGGCGATGTCTCCTACAGAGCACATCTTCAACCAAGGCCCCCTCTTGAGCCATTCGGATCCCAGGGTAGTCCCACCAATCATCAACAAACCCAATCCGAATACCCCTTCCTCGATCATCCTTAATGGTCCAAATAGCACTGGCAAAGCCCTAATTAATCAGCTACGCCGCACCCATACTTGGTCTCGTGGTGGAACTGTAGTCCTGGCTTATTCTAGCATGAACTGGTCCTTAGATCTAAACAAAGCAAACCACCATATCATCCAACCCATCCACATACCAGGCTTGCTTAGATCACCCATTACCACATCATATTGACCATCACATTAACCAGAATATCATTAATGCATAATTAAATGTGTAGTGTTGTTTTCCCATCCCAATTAATTAAGCGAAGCAAAAAGGTAAAAAGCCCTTTCCAACTCTCTACCATAAATTCCAGGCGACAAGGATGGTCAAACAACATTAGTAAACTTCTTACCATAGGATTCCCATCAAATTGACACAAGCATGCAGTTTTGCAAACAAAACATTTATTTTAAAAACGGGATCAATATGCTTCAAGGACACTTGCCTTGTTCTGACGGATAGGGTTGCTCAAGCGCTTCGAAGTCTTGGTTCTGAAAATCCTCGTACACGAACTCTTGAGCACTTCCCTCTACTCATGATCACACATACAAGAAAATACATACAAATCAACATGATGCATACATACTAATCAACATGCGATGACATGCATGCATGCAAAGTACAATTATTAATTAACTATGGTTGTTTATTAATTAGATGCAACTAGTTCATACGTGTTTATGCGGGTTTACAGGGGTTTTAGCAAGAATTAATGCAGCTAAAAATAAATTGATAGTGCAACTACGATTAAATTACGTCTACTAGATTTAATACGTCACTAAAATTCGCATTGGAAAAACGAATCCTACCGTAGATGTGACGGCTTCAACGATCGCAGGACGAAGGCGAAGCGTAGACAAAGTGGATAGCACAATGGTCCTTCGGCAGCACGACGACGATGACACGACGACGACGACGATCTCCAGCGGACGATGGCACCCTCCACTTTTTCTTCCTCTTCCTTCCCTGGCGGTGCCTCTGTTCTTCTCCTCTTTTTTTCTCTACCGGCGACTAGGGTTTCTGGCATCGTTGCTTCTGGTGTTGAAACCCACGGAGTCCTCCGGTGCTTTTACAGGCGCAGGGCGCTCTGTACCGAGTCGGTACCGTGGCCAGAGGCCGACTCGGCCTGAGGCTAGCACGGCTGGCGCGCGAGTGGCCGCACGGCCGACTCAGGTGCGAGGCTGATGCGGGCGGGGCCCGTGGAGTTGCGCTGGGCGCGAGGGGTCGCGCGGGCGGGAGCGGGGTGCTGGGTGGGTCGGGCGGCTGGGCGAGCGAGGCCAGGCGCAGGGGCACGTGGCGCGCGGCTTGCGCGGGTGTGGTCGGGGGCTGGCGCGCGCTGGGTGCGTTGACCGGCGGCGCGCGGGAGCGGGCTAGCGCGGTGGGGCCAGGCACGGGGCAGGCCAGCGGTGCGGGGCCGGTCGACGCACGAGCAGGGCGCGGGGTCGCGCTGGCTTGGCCGACTCGTCCTGGCCGGCGGTTGCCTTTTTTTTTCTTTTTTTATACTTTCTTTTTTTCATTATTTTTTCTATTGTTTATTATTTATATTTTTTATACTTATTTTAATATCGTTTATTTCCATATTATTTGTTATTTACATATATATACATATATATATTTCATTATTGTTATATATATCTCTATCATTCATTATTATTCATTTTTCTTCTATAATAAATTTTCAATACATGAGGATGAATGCAAAATGCAATATGCGATGCATATATTTTATATTTTTTATTTATAAAAACAATTTCCTCCCATTATTAACTCTAAATTCCCATTTAAATTTTTAATTTGCCGAAACTCAAAAATCAGGGTGTTACAGGCGTGTTCTTCCTATTTTATTTATGGGAATCACAAACAAAGCAATAAATTGAAATAGAAAATATTCAAATTTTCAGCTCAAGCAAATTTTGACTACCGAGATTTAAATTTTAATTGGTGAGTTGAATTGCTTTCAAATATTTAGTATTAAATACTAAATCAACTCAACAGTATCGTAGCATGCATATTCAAGGGTAGGAGATCGAAAAAGAATTTGTGGAGCAAAACGGGGCTTTGTGGGGCCCACACCAGGTCGGCCGACCTTCTTCTGGCCTCTCTGTTGTTCTGTTTCGACGTGTCGAGTCGTATGTTCGGTTTAGATGTGTTTCTGGATGCAACGCTATTTTGCACGTCGGGATTTAGCGATTCTGGGTGGCCTCCCCAACACTTGTTCCCTGAATTTCTTATTCAACTAAAATAAACTAAAGATGGAACTTTACCGGGTTAAATGAACCGTTAAGTTCACTTTATTGAATTCAAACCATTGGGGATGCTTACAATATTCAATCTAAATTTAAGGAATAAAAATTTGGAATAAAACTAAACTAAACTAGTAAGCATCCTATGCAGTCGGGACATCTATACTGTGGTGTGTTGTAGATGTCGGGCTACACGACGGCGTTGCATACGCGCTGCAGCTCGCTCATGCCAAGGCAAACACTGTCAATCTCCTCATTGAGGGATATGAGCTCATCCTTCAGTTTTGCCTTCTCTAGGTGCCCTTCAGCTACTAAGTCTGATAGCTTCTTGTTCTCCAAACAGAGAGAATCTAACTCTTTAGAAAGATGTGCCACTTTAGGGGCACGAGGAGATTTCTCGTCGCTGTCCTCAAATTCGCCAGGTGGCCCATTGATGGCAGGTAGCAACAGGTGACACCTAACTTTGGAGGGTGACGAGCCCGTCGACTCTTCCATCACCAAATTATCCACTTGCTTGAAAAAGCTTTTGCATAGTCTACTTCAGGCTTGCGCACCCCATGGATAATGAGGCGATCTCCCACATGTTCAGGCGAGGTACGTGTAGGTGACTTGTAGTGGTGGCTCACTATGTCATTGTACATGGTCTTCAGAGTGTACATGAACTCCTCGTTAGGCTCCAGCTTTGAGAGAGACTTGTCTTTTTCAGGAAAAAGATGGGTCTTGACTGACTTAAGGACAGCCGTAATCGGACGACGTGCAGGTGTCGTTGACTACATGGGCGTCCTCCGAGGGGAGAGTGACTGTGCAACACCATGAGGTGTGGTGCTACGCCCACGTGGTGTCGTTGGCGGCGGCATCATTGAGAGAGGTACAACATCTAATGCCATGACAGACTCCAATACAAGGGTGGACTTGTCATTAGTTGGCGCGATGTCTCTGCTCAGGTTGAAGGTTGAGCTAGAGGAGGCATGAGGCACAATTTTCTTGTCTGCCATGACTTGGATGGGAAAAACGGGAGATGGATTTTTTTTGGATGGTGCAAGGTTCCCCTCTCTGTTCCCATCAATAAATAAGTGGGGAAACTAAGATGGCACCTAGAGTCTTGTTGGGATACGTCGGGAGATTCCGCACGAGAAAACAGAATGCCAACGGCGCAAGGGAGAGGTCGTCCAACCCTAGGGTACGGTCGAACCTTTCCTGGCTCCGTTCGGGCTAGGTTTTCGTGGGTTGGCTTAATGGGCCCCAAAGATGCTTAATTGGATGGGCCCATCAGTTGGACGTTGAGATTTTAGTTAGGATTTAAAGAAACGGCGTGAAAATCAATAAGATTTATCACGTCAATTTCTTTTCCCGCCTCCTCCCCCTGGGGTTCAAGAAATAATTTGAGTCGGTGCCCATTCACTTTAAATAGCTGATCATCATCACCTTGTAGTGTGATTGCTCCATGGGATGAGGTTTCTACTACAGTGAAGGGTCCTTGCCATTTACTTTTAAGCTTCCCAAGTCCAAAGAGTTTATCCCTAGAGTTGAAGAGTAGAACTTTATCTCTAGGTTTGAACTCTTTAGGCGTAATCCTCTTATTGTGCCATCTTTTGGTTCTTTCCTTGTAGATTTTGGCACTATGGTACGTCTTATCTCTCCACTCTTCCATCTCAGAAAGTTGCTTCAATTGGTGTTCTCCTGCTTTGTGAAGGTCCTTGTTCCACCGCTTGATGGCCCAATAGGCTCTATGTTCCAACTCTATAGGAAGATGACAAGTCTTCCCATAGACAAGTTGAAACGGAGACATACCGATGGGAGTTTTGTAAGCAGTACGGCATGCCCACTATGCGATGGGTAGCTTATGCTTCCATCCCGTTCCCATTTTCAAGATGGTCTTTTGCTGAATATTCTTAATTTGCTTGTTAACCTGCTTGACGACTCGTTTGTGGGTGGTATGGGGTAGCAATATTGTGTTGGACACCAAGCTCCCTCAAAAAGTTTCGAAAGTTGAAATCTATGAAATGAGACCCTCCATCACTTATGACCATATGGGGAGTGCCAAAGCGTGGGAAAATGATCTCATGGAACATTTTCCTAGCTTGCATGGAATCGGCATATTTGCATGGCAAAGCTTCTACC
This sequence comes from Tuctoria greenei, assembly GCA_036927565.1. Classification (NCBI taxonomy): domain Eukaryota; kingdom Viridiplantae; phylum Streptophyta; class Magnoliopsida; order Poales; family Poaceae; genus Tuctoria; species Tuctoria greenei. The sequence goes on along the minus strand of JAYESD010000002.1, from coordinate 161,559,065 downwards.
CATTTTGACACATAATCTACGACCACCAGGATATACTCGCAATCATAGGACCTAGGAAAGGGTCCCATGAAATCAATACCCCACACATCAAATAATTCCACTTGGAGATTATATGTTAGGGGCATCGCAATGCGAGCGGAGAATCCCCCATGCCTCTGGCATTTCCAACATCTGCGAATGAATTCTTTTGTGTCTTCATACATAGAAGGCCAATAGAATCCACTTTGCCAGATCTTTGCCTGGGTACGATAAACACTATAATGGCCATCGTAGTGGATAGCATGGCATTTCTCAATAATCTTGGTGCCTTTGATTGATCGGATGCACCTTCTAAGAAGGCCATCGTCACAAGCTCGGTAGAGATATGAGTCATTCCAAAGGTGTCTACGCTCTCATAGATGAGTTTTTTTTGTTTTCCTCTGATGGTACGTATCTTGTGACCATGAAGTTCATGATATCCACATACCAAGGGTGAGAGTCAGTCACCTTGAGAAGCATATCATCTCGTAGGAAGTCATTGACAGGGATGTCCATGGTTTGAGTGACTTCCATACGCGAGAGCTGATCTGCCACAGAATTCTCTACTCCTTTCTTATCATTGATTTCTATGTCAAACCCTTGGAGTAGAAGAATCCATCAGATTAGCCTTGATTTAGCATCCTTTTTGGTGAGCAAATACTTCAAGGTGGCATGGTCTGTGTAGACTATAACCTTGGCTCCAACCAAATAGGACCTAAACTTATCGATAGCAAAACCTACAGCCAAGAGCTCTTTTTCAGTTGTGGCATAACTGAGTTGAGCTCGTGTCAAAGTTTTTCTAGCGTGGTCTATTGCATGATGCTTTTTATCTTTGGTTTGGCCTAGGACCGCACCAACAACAAAATCACTACCATACACATGATTTTGAATGACAGCATCCAATCGGGACGTTGGATGATTGGAGCTGAGATGAGTGCCTTTTTGAGTGTATCAAATGATTTAAGGAATTCGTCATCGAAATCAAAGGGAGCTTCCTTATCTAATAGGTTGGTGAGGGGTCTACCAACTTTTGAGAAATCTTTGATGAATCACCGATAAAACCCCGCATGACCTAGAAAGTTGCGGATTCCCTTAACATTGATAGGAGGTGGATATTTTTCAATGACTTCAATCTCTGCTTTGTCCACCTCTATCCCTCTCTCGGACACTAAGTGTCCAAGAACGATGCCTTCATGCACCATGGAATGGCACTTTTCCCAATGAAGTACTTGGTCCTTCTCTTGGCATCTTTGTAAGACCTTGTCTAAGTCTTCCAGACAATGATAAAAAGTTTTTCCATAGATGGAGAAATCGTCCATCAAAACTTCCATGATCTCCTCAATCATGTCAGAAAAGATAGACATCATGCATCTTTGAAAAGAGGCAAGATCATTACACAGTCCAAAAGACATACGCCGATAGGCATAAATTCTGTAAGGACATGTGAATGTGGTCTTACTTTGATTGTTGGGATGGATAGGGATCTGATGATAACCCGAATACCCATTAAGGAAACAAAGGTAGGAGTGTTTTGCCAACCGCTCTAACAACTCATCAATGAAGGGCAGTGGAAAATGATCCTTCCTTATAGCCTTGTTAAGTTTTTAGTAATCAATGCACATCCTCAATCCCGAGACGATTCGTTGAGGAATTAATTCATTCTTATCATTTTGAACGACTGTCATACCTCCCTTCTTAGGCACTATTCTAACTGAGCTGACCCATTCACTATGAGGAATGGGTAAATAATCCCGACATGCAAAAATTTCAAGACTTCCTTCTTGACAACTTCCCGCATCGCATTATTCAATTGTCTTTGAGGTTCCCTTGAGGGGACACTCTCGAGGTCAATAGGAAAGCGACGGGTGCATAACGCTGGGACTAATCCCCTTGAGATCCTCTAGTGAATAGCCAAAAATAGCTCTATGTTTTTCTAACATGGCAATTAGTTTGAGTGTCTCATCATCCAAAATCTTATCACTTATGATGACAGGGGCTTCCAAATCACCATTTTGAAAGGCATAATGTAGGCCTGGAGAAAGAATTTTTAGCTCAACAGGAGGTTTTGGGATGAACTCGTCTTTTGGCAATTCAATTGCCTCCTGAAATTTATCCTCCTCTTGGATGAAATCTTCTTCACCTTAAATTTGAAGGGGTGCTGAGAATTGAAGAGTTCTAACCTCCTCTATTGGTTCATCTTGGATGGGAGATTTTGCAGATGTGTTCTTTCAATGCAGAATACGAATAAAGAATTTTCTCCCCCCAAGTTTGACATTAAGGTTTCCTTCCAAAGGAATTTCCATGAGAAGTTTCTAAGTGGAAATCCCAATCATAATGTCAAAATCTTGGATTTCAAACACATGGAAGTCTAGGATTGCCTCAATATCTTTATGTCTAATAGACACCTGTTGCAAAACCCCGCATACTTCAAGGATGTCTCTGAAAGAATCTCGGAAGGATTTACATGTTAGTGCCAACGACACATCGCCTAGAATGGCGAGAGCACAAGAACTGGAAATGAGTTTTGCTCCAACAGTGGGGTTGTATAGGACCTTCATTGATGTTCCTCTAATAAAGCATAGAATAGTTGCCAAGGGTGAGGTTATCTGAAGGATTTCAGGTGACTGCTCAACTTCCGTAGTCCCTGCTTAGAATAGAGGTTAACCCCTTGACCGTCTGTTGGAGGAACACTCCATCAGGTGGGTCAGTGGACTTAATGTCAATGATGGCTTCCTATGGCAACAATACTTCGAGGTATTTCCAAAATCTTCAAATATCTCTTCCTCGAAGTAGAAGGGAAACTCCGAAGGTTGAACTTCTTCTTCCTTTGTAGTTTCAGGTTCGAGAGAGGATTCCTCCAACAAGGTTTGGGATAGGCAAGAGATAGGTTATTCCTTGTCCACGGATTTATCCTCAGTTCTTGACACTGCTTCCTCTTGTGGAGACTCATTAAGGCCCATAATGAAGGAAGAAGTTTCTAGAATTCGGTCTAGAAGATCCTTGCCTTCTTCTGATGTCTTATGGTGAAAACATCCTCCAGCAGTAATGTCAGATGTAGGGCAGACTCCTTGTTCAATCCCATATAGAAGTGTTGCAAAAGCAACGGATCAGGGATGGACATATTTGGGCCAGAATTTCTCAAAAGAGAAAATCTATCCCAAGCTGCACCTATGGATTCCTTCTCCATCTGCTGGAAGCATAGTACTTCCTTCCGCAAGGAAACAACTCGAGCAATTAGAAAGAAAGCAAGACAAAATCTATCTTGTAATTTATTCCAATTTCCGTTTGTCTTCCCAATGTTGTGGTCGTACCATTGTTTGGATTTTTCCTTGAGAGAAAAGGGAAACAACTTCCATTTGAGAGTTTCTCGTGTCATACCCTTGATTAGAAGGCATGAACACAATTGTTCAAACTCTAGTAGATGGTGGTAAGGGTTTTCACAATCCGTTCTTAAGAAGGATTGCTCCCTAACCATGGCTATAAAGCCAGGGCGAAGTTCATAGCTGGTAGAACAAATGGGTTCCACCGAAGGCGGTGTCTCACAGAACTTGTCCTTTGGGGCAGAATAAGAAAGAATGGTGGTCTGCTCCATATATGTAGTGGTGGTAAGAAAAGGAAAGATAAGATAAGAAGATAAATATGAGGGTGAACAAGGTTTGAAGATTAACAGCAACCGTCCCCCGACAACGGTGCCAAAAATGCTTGTTGACGTTTCTATGTCAAAGATAAAAATCTGCAAGTGCACAGAAATTTTCATGTAGCATTTCCCCTTAAGAGTATTCCCAAGATATCGAATCCAAAGAACGTGTGTGCTAATCATACGAACTAATCCACCCAAGGACACAAAGTTGTTTGGGAGGCAAGGAAGAGAGAGGAATTCAAAGTATTGATTTTAATTCAAAGGAATTTGTAGTAGTTGCTTGCTTTGGGCACGGGTTTACCCCTAGCAACACTAGGACAGCTCCCGCCAAGAGCCTATGGCATAGGCGAACAAGGAGGGTTACTAAGGACAAATAGGGTTGTCACCACCTACTGCCTACCTCTTCAATCCATGGGTCTACGAGATATTCACTGGTGATTTATAACCTAAGCACCACACTTACGTTCTAAATCACAACTCTAGTTGTTTTGAACACAAAGCTACAACTAGAGCCCCTAATAGATTAAAGCAATGAACCCACAAGTAACTACTTGTGCAAACTACTATGAATTGAGAATCAAACTTGAAATGAATTCACAAAGGCTCACTTGATTTGAATAAAACCGTTGTAGGGGTACAAGTATAGAAGAGGGACTTGATAAGCTCAAGTCTCCTTCTCCTAAACTCTTCACCACACTCTCATTCTACTTGGTAGCCTCTAGAGACTACTCTAAACTTTAGGAGTAGTATTCTATTCTCAACTTTTGGTGTGTGTGTGAAGTGAGGTGTGGGGTGCTATTTATAGGTGGAGAAGGGTCGGTTCCCACCACCAAATGCGCGTGAATTAGTCACTACTAACTTATTCAAGTCGGGAGGAGCTATCATGTGGCATTTGACCAGGTTTGGCGCCACTCCCTAGTCGGCCGACTAGGGAGGTCGGCAGACCTAGTCATAGCTCTGTTGGAGCTGTGCTTTCTCCATGTCCCTGCCAGGTGAACCCATCCCTTGATAAGGGTGCTACACAGTTGGATGGCCTCAGATGCTTCTGTTTGTGGGTCATTTCATCCATGTGATGACACATGGCATCGCCTGATTCGTCGAAATCCATTTTAATGGATTACTCCCTGAATGTATTGGTATTTTTTGGGTATAATTCATCTGCATACAAATAGACACCAATACTTGTGGAATTGGTTAGTTTTTTTAACCCTACCACTACATTGTGTTAACTTTTTGTGCACATTATGAAGTGAATTGACGGTCTAAATATGGCACTTAAGGACTGTCAACACCTGGTGATGCAGATCATCCCAGAGGCCGATGAGGTCGCCCCATCAGGCCCGTGGGAATTGCCGCCTGCTAATGGGTCGACCACGCGAGCGATGACCCCAGCGAGGTTGTCGGGCCTTTTGATGCAGAAGCCAGGGGCACTGCCTCATCATCGCAGCCTAGGGATCCTGCCCCTGCATCTACCAAAGGCAAGGCTCTGAGCGTTTGTGGCATCGACAGTCATTGGTTCCGCCTCCTGCAAATGGGGACATCTCTTGGCAGGGCGGAGCTGAGGTGCTCGACTGGTGGGAGAGTGTTCGTGAGGACGCTCTTTTCCTCGGCTCACAACTCGCCAACACAAGGTCAATACTTGAGGCAAGATGTGACAGAGTTCTTGAAGTGCTACAGAGGCTGAGGTCCACAACCTCCTCCAGCCAGGTAATTTTCTTTTATTTTTTGTTGTGGTTGCTGTTGACAATCATTATATACCAATTTTGACTGTCACTGTCGAAGTGTTCTTGCGACACTTCTCTCGGACCGGCTTAGTCACAGCCCGCGGAGGTTCTTTCTTAGGAGGAGCTAGTCTCTAAGAAGCTTGCATGTATGAGAGATGGCGAACACGGTGATTTTACGTGGTTCGGGCCGCCAGAGCGTGACACCCTACGTCCATGGTGAAAGTTGTATTGTTGGGGTGTGTCGTGAGCTTAAGGAAGCTTGTGTGTGCGTGTGGGTTCGAATGAACGTGTCTAGAGCCGGTGGCTACCCAACCCTTTTATAGTAAGGCTGGCCACCTTACAAGTGGGACCCAGTGCCCGACAAGTTTCCCCGGGGAAAACTTATGCCTGTACAGGATCTAAGGGTTTATGGATGCCTACTGCCACTAACCGCGACTTGAAGACCCGCCGTCTTGCCGCATTGGTCGCCAATGGCTAGGCATAGTTGTTGATGATGGTAGTGAATGTCTTGTTTGTATTGTCGTCGTAAGCTATGTGGGGTAGCTCTGTGGCGCCTTCACTGCGATTGGATTGGTCAGAGTGGCACCGGACGGGAGCGTGTGCCGCACCGACGCACCTAGGGAAGGCGCTTGCCTTTAATGCGCGACTCGGATAGGGAACGCCTCTTAACTCATGTGACCTACTGCCCAGAGATGGAGGTAGGAAACATGTAAGCATCGGAGCCTGCCCCTGCGGGGGAGGCCGGACCCTACGTCGCGGGCCACATGGCAGCCCTGGAGCCCAACTTTATGGAGATACTGGATTCGGTACTCCCAGGAACATGATGTCTCCAGAGCCATCTCGGCGGGGAAGGGCGGCCCGGAGCCACTAGGCACGTGGCGGCACCAGAGCCTACCCCTGTGGAGAAGTCGAGTTCTGTGTCACCGGACACATGGTGGCTCGAGAGCCCACCTCAGCGGGGGAGTGAGTCCCGAGCTGGGGGCCACGTGGCAGTTCCGGAGCCCACCCCTATAGAGGGATGGGGCCCGAGCCAGCTAGACACGTGGTGCCTCCGAAGCCTGCCTCGGTGGGGAGGCAGGGTCCTTATACATTTCTTCCATCGTGCGTGGGTACCCGTTAATGAGGGTAACAACAATCACAATAACTCAAATATGTGAAAGAAGAAATATTTCTTACACACATCATCTTTATATTTGACATAATTCCACTTGTAATGGAGAAATAGTGCATACATGTATTTTACTGCAGAAATGATGAAGAATGAGGGGAGTAATCTTGAAAAATGACATCCCGACCAATTATGTGATGACATGTGGTATCACTTGGATCCATGGACCCTTTACCAGGCGTATCCGAAGGAATCCAATGGCAATTCGTGCGGGGACGGATCCTGGGTGTTCCTATCAGTGACCTGGTGGAAGCACACCCCGAGGGGCAGTAGGAAAATTGGTGCAACCAGGGGTTCTGCCGACTCCTTCCTAGCGCCAAACTCTGTAAGATGTCATGTGTCGACTCCTTGTGGTGCCGTGATGCCGGTGTAGACTGATTCACGCACAAAAGATGGCGAGGACCGCCTCCATTCCATGTATAAATATGGGTGAGAGGCCTCACTTCACACACACATCACTCAAACATTCTCTCATTGTATACACTAGTTCTCCTAGTTCCTTAGAGGAGGTTAGGGTGTAGAGAGGAGCCTCTAGTCCCAAGTCGAAAGTGAGAAAGGTATGGCTCATGTATCTTTTCTTTCTTTTGGACATTATGCTTTATAATAATATTATTATTAGTCTCTATTTACTCATATACTTAGGCAAAGCATTTCTTGTTTGATTGTGGAGTCCATGTATGTGCTAGGTGTAAATGCTATTATGATCTGGTCATAATGTTCATATCATGTGATAATAACCAATATACACCACCACTCTAGTCTAATTAGGTAATAATATGATTATGTTGATATTAATAAGTTAGTGTTTGGTCCCAACATTGGTTCAACGATATTAAGGTTAGTCATTACCTTAGGATGATATATTTATTCGGACTCTTAAGGTATTTACTTAACATGTAAGCATGGTGCTTAGATAGTTACGTAGTGTTAGATGTCTCATAGACCCACGAGTTGTATGGGAATGTGGCAGACCTTGTCCATTCTTTTTACTTCTCCACATTCAGCTACATCATAGGCTTAGAGCGAAAATCATCCTGATGTTTTCAGGGATAAACCCGTGCCCGATATGTTGGACCACTAAGCTCTTGTGTTCATCGTTAGCATACTCATGTGTATACTAATAGGCTATGTATATGAGTAATTATAGCACAGTAGGAGTAACTCCATCTCGTAGACATCTCTACCCATTAGAGTAGATTGCTTAGATGTGTGTCACAATACCCCCACTACATCATTTACCTATCCTACTGGACTCGTCACTAAACATCCTACTCTTCCTTTGATATTTCCACTCTTCACTTGCCTTTTGTTGGTATTTCTTAACGTCTATAGTTCATCCTAGCAGCAAAGACTAGTTCTGCAGAGGCACTAGGCTAACCTAAGCCAAAGAAAGATGAGTTCCGCAAGTGCACAGAAAGTACCACTATAGCATTTCATCCAACTGTATACCCTAGGGTATCGTTATTTATTCTATCCCAAAGGAAGGCAAGGGAAGAGTGGCAAAATCGAAGGATGATTAGTGTGTTCTAGTGAGGATTTAAGTAGGATGGGTAAATTATGTAGTGGGGGTAGTGTGACACACATCTAAGCAAACTACTCTAAAGGGTAAGAATTCCTAGTGAAGGTGAAGTTAGATATGGAGCAATTCCTACTATGCTTTAAGTATTCATATACATAGCCTATCAGTGTACATATGAGTATTGTAATGATGAATACTAGGGCTTAGTGGTCCAACACATCGGGCACGGGTTTACCCCTGACAACATCAGGACGATTCCCGCCTCAAGCCTGTAACGTAGCCAAACGTGGGGGGGGGGGGGGGGGGGGCTTCCTACCCCAACAACCCGTGGGTCTACAAGATATCCAACGCTACTTAACTATCTCAGCACCATGCTTACATGTTAAGTAAACACCTTAAGAGTTGCAGTAAAAGTACCTTCCTAAGGAAATGCCTAACGTAAACATTGTTGAACCGATGTTGGGACCAAGCAGTAACTTATTCATATTAATATAATCATATTAACACCTAATTAGACAATAGTGGTGGTGTAAGATGTTTATAATAACATGATATGAGCATTATGACTAGATCATAATAACATTTATACCTATCACATACATGGACTCCACAATCAAACAAGAAACACTTTGCCCAAGTATATTAATAAATAAAGACTAATAAAATCATTATCATAAAGCATAAAGTCACAAAATAAAGAAAAGATACATGAGCCATAACTTTTCCGGTTTGGACTTGGGACTAGAGGCTCCTCTCTATAGCCTAATCTCCACTAAGAACTAAGAGAGCACTAGTGTAATACAAGAGATAATGCTTGAGTGGTGTGTGGGAGTAGTGAGGCCTTCCCCCCTATTTATACATGGAGTAGGGGCAATTCCCGCCACCAAAAGCGTGCAAATCCGTCTCCACCATCTTTAGAGCACCAAAGGCGAGTGCCACACGTCGACTGATTTAGTTTGGCACCAGGACTGAGTCGGCCAAGCTAGGGGGTCGGTCGGCGTGATCTTGTCCCCCCCCCCCCATCAGCTGTGCATTCTCCTGGTGACTGACAGGTGGGTCCATGCCTCATCTTTGCGTGAATTGATGTTGGATTCCCTCGGATACGCCTAGTAATGGGTCCATGGATCCATGTGATGCCACATGTTGTCGTGTGATTGGCTGGGGTGGCACTTTTCAGGATTGCTCCCCTCATTTTCCATCAATTATGCATAAAAACTCATGCATGCACTATTTCTCCAAGTACAAATGGAATTATGTCAAATCTAAATATAATATGTGTAAGAAATATTTATTCCTTCACATATTTGAGTTATATTGATGGTCAAAATTGGTATATAATGACCGTCAACATCTTCCTTTGGGATAAAATAAATATGATACCCTAGAGAATACTTTTGGGTGAAATACTACAGCGGTACTTTCCATACGCTTGCGGAACTCATCTTGCTTTGGCTTAGGTTAGTTTAGTTCCTCTACAGAACTAGCACATGCCCCTAGGATGAACTGCAGTCGTTAAGAAATACCAACAAGCATTTATGCCGCCATTGCTGAGGAAGCCACAGAAGATTTCATTGATCATGGTAGATAGGATTCAATTAGGTATTTAACAGGATAACTTTGCTTTGTTTTCTCATTCTTTGATGTGAAAATAGGGTAGTGTATGACAGGTTTCCGTTTTCCGACAAACTACGTTGAAGATCCCGAATCATTGCTAAGAAGAGTTCTACCTCGTGTCGTTCCTCCTCAGGTGATCCTGTCGGCAAGGAAACTATGAGGACCTAGGTCCCGACAAACAAGGTATCACATTGGATGGTGTCATGCGATGCTGTTGACGGCTGTTATATACCAATTTCACCCGTAAATATAACTCAATTATGTGAACAAAATATCATTTATTGCACACATTACCTTTCATTTAACCTATTTCCACTTGTCTTTTCAGAAAGTAGTGCATGTAGGGATATTATGCATAATTGAAATAAACAAGGGGATGGATCCTATAAAATATCATTCCAACCAATCGAGCGATGACATGTGGTACCACATGGATCAAATGGCTCATACCCAGAAGTAGCTAAGGCCATCCAACGGTGTAGCACCAATAATAGTTAATGGGAACCACCTGGCAGAGACCTGGAGGAAGCACAGCCCCAACGGGGCTGAGACCAGGTCTGCCGACCTCCCTAGTCGGTCGACTAGGGAGTGGCGCCGAACTCGGTCAAACGCCACGTGTTGGCTCCTCCCGGCTTGAAGAGGTCATGGGTGATTGATTCGCGCGCTTTTGGTGGCGGAAGCCGACCCTTCTCCAAGCAATAAATAGGACCCCTCACCCCACACTTCAACACACACCACTTGAGTATTCATCCATTGTATCCACTACTCTCCATAGGTTTAGAGGAGTATAGGCCGTAGAGAGGAGAGTCTCTAGTCCATAGTCCAAGTAGGAAAGGAGTAGAAGGAGTCTCTTCCCAATTCCTAATTGGGAAAGGTATAGCTCTATTCCTATTTGTATTTGTGACTTTATTCTTAATAAAGGTGTTATCTTTAGTCTTCTATTGTTCATATACTTTGATGAAGTGTTCTTGTTTGATTGTGGATTCTATGTATGTGGTAGGAGTAATATTTATGATTATGTTATACCATTATCATTATATCATCATAAACACTACAAACCTCCACTATAGTCTAATTAGCTATGATGTAATTATGTTAATATGAATCACTTATGCTATGAATTAACATTGGTTCAACGATGATTTAGTTCATTGCCTTAGGATGGCTTGTGCCTTAGGCTCTTAAGGTAATTACTTAATATGCTAGCATGGTGCTAGGATAGAGAGTAGCATTGAATGTCTCGTAGACCCAAGGATTGAAGAGTAGGCAGTAGGTGGTGACAGCCCTATCTATCCTTTGTAATCCTCCACGTTTGGCTTTGCCACAGACTCTTGGTGGGAGCCATCCTAGTATTGCTAGGAGTAAACCCGTGTCTGATGTTTTAATACACTTAGCATGAGAATTCATAAGTGACATGATCATTAGTAACTAACTTATGCTATGTATATGTACATTAGAAGCATAGTAGGAGTGTCTACCTAAACCTTAGCCTAGTCCCTCTTTACCCCATTTATCCTCTGAGGATAGAATGCTCTTGTGTGTGTCATACTACTCCACTTATCATTTATTCATCCTTGCGAGAACCTTACCTAGATCAACCTAGACTCTCCACTTGATGATTGCTTTACTTCCAGATAGCCTTCTTTTGGGAGAATATAAATGACACCCTTTGGGACTACTCTTAGAGGGGAAATGCTACATCGATAGTTTCCGTACGCTTGCGGATTTACATAATCTAAAATCTATTAATAAGCATTTCAGGCACTACTGCTAGAGATGAATTGTTAGTAGTGCGTAGAAATCGTTAACAAGCATTTCTGGTGCCATTTCTGGGGAAGGCAGTCGAAGTATTGCATGATTGAGTGAATAGGATAGGACCCTGGTAGGTTTTAGTAGGATGACCCTTCTTTGTTTTCGCATTTTATGTGAAAACGAGGTAGTGTATGTCTGGTTTCTGCTTGCCGGAAAACTTTGTTTAAGATCTCGAATCCCTTATGAGAGATCAACCTCATGTCATTACTCCTCAGAAGCTTCAAGCGGCAAAGCAAGCCAGCGCAACTGCACCAACAACCGAAACGCTAAAGGCCCAGAAGACCCTTCATGAGTTTTCGGCTCCCTCTGGTAGCAATATGCCTGTTGGTCCCACTATAAACACGAGAGACGTAAACTTCGAAATCAAGACTGGTCTGATCACTATGGTGCAAGCTAACCCATTTTGTGGGAAGGCTAACGAGGACGCAAGTGCTCACCGGCAACAGTTCCTTGAGATCTACAGCACTTTTAAGATCAAAGACGTATCTCCTGATGTTGTCCGTCTTAGGATGTTTTTGTTCTCTCTTCTTGGGAGAGCAAAATAGTGGTTCTACACGAACCAAAGTGTTGTAGACACTTGGGAGAAGTCTTCTACGGCTTGTCTCGCCAAGTTTTTCCCGTTGGGCAAGACCAATGCCCTACATGGAATAATTTCCAGCTTCCAGCAAGATGTCAAGGAATCTATTCTCGAGCCTAGGAAAGGCTTCAGGAGTACATCCTAACCTGTCCCCACCATGGGATGGATGACTGGCTCATCATCCAAAATTTCTATAATGGGTTGATCCCTTCCGCCCGTGACCATGTTGATGTTGCTGCTAGAGGTGCCTTCTTCTCATTGATGGTGCCCAAAGCCAAAGATTTGATTGAGAAGATGGTGTCAAACATATGTTGGAGCGACAAACGTCTCCAAACCCGCCAGCGAGGCATGCACACCTTGAAGGAGGTGGACATAATCGCTGCCAAATTGGACCTCCTTATGAAGAAGATTGATGGACAAAGCAATGGTGAGGTATGTGGCAATGCATATGCCTTAGACACTCACATCACATGTGAAGTTTGTGGCAACACGGGCTATTTGCGCAATGACTGACCAGAAGCCCGTGAGGATGCCCTATACGTAGCTAACAATGGAAACAACAATGGCTATCATCCAGGAGGTCAAGGATGGGGCTAACCACGCCCATTCTTTCAAGGAGGGTACAACAACAATGGCAACAATGGAAATGAACCCAACTTGAGAGAACTTTCCATTGGCCAGTTGAAGATCAATGATGCTATATCCAAGAAGCTATCATCCAATGAAAAGACCCTAGAGAGCATTAATGCCAGGATTGAAGGACTATCCTCAGCCTTCAAGAATCAATTGAGTTTCAACAAGATGTTGGAAACTCAGTTGGCTCAACTTGCAGCTGTTGTTCCTCCAGTGGAGAATGGCAAGATGCCAAGATAGCCCGAACCTCCCTTGGAGAGTGCCAACATGATTTCTCTACAAGGAGGCAATTGGCTGAAGGACCCTGGATGTCCTACCATTTCATGCTCAATTGGAGCTCACCACTTTGACAAGGCCCTTTGTGACCTTGGAGCAAGTGTGAGTGTGATGCCCAAGGTGGTTTTCGACCAACTGAACTTCACGGAACTTACTCCAACACCAATGCAGCTCCATCTGGCTCATTCTTCAGTCCGTTATCCGGCGGGTATCGCTGATGATGTTCCGGTGAAAATCAAAAATTGCTTCATACCCATGGGTTTTGTGGTGCTCGACATGGAGGTCGAGAAGTATATGCCGCTCATTCTTGGGCGACCATTCCTTAGCACCGCAAAGGCTCACATAGATGTGGGAGTTGGATAAATCCACTTCCATATCAATGTTAAGGAGGAGAAGTTAAACTTTCATCCAAAGTTTGAGCAATGCTCCATGATCCGTATCAAGTATGAGCCGAATGTTAAACATATTCGAGATGTCAAAATCACAACTCAAAAGCTGGACCTGCTCATTGCATTCATGAGGAATTTGATCTATGCAAAAAACCCATCTTATCATCCATGCCGACACCCTAAGAAGAGGGAGAAGTTTGGACCTCCACACAGGCTCAAGTACACCAAGCTGCCAAAGAAGGTATGGCAGAAGAAGCAAGACAAGCTGTCCGAGCTCATCCCTCCGGGCCCGGATGTCAAGAAATGAAGAAGGAGGAATGTCCATCTCATCGGACGGTAGTGAGACCTAGCCTATAGGTTAGTTTGGTAGTTATCCTTTTCTTTGTTTGTCTTTTCTCTTTATTTGGTTTTCCCCATTTAATTTGATTTTCCCCATTGCATATTTGATTTTCTTAGTGAGTTGAGAATCTTATATTCTCAACTATCATTTTTATTTCTTTATTTTCACAAAAAGAAAATTGTCGGGTTTTGAGAAAAGAGTCTTTATTCGGAAAACAATTTTTCTGTGCCGCAAAAGTGGTAATTCACCGACGTGCTAATCCTAAAGCAGTTGGGGAGCCACCCGCCAAAAGGGGGAACAGGGGAGCCCACTTGACAGTGCAGCTGACACCCCTGCTCGGCCGACTAAGGGAAGGAGCCATTTTGGCTCTCTCTCCTCCGATTCTTTTAACCCTGTCCGTTACGTCAGTTGGAATTCTTCGTTGGTTATGCCTTCAAGTCCATGACCGTGCTTCTTTCTCTTTCCTTTTTCTGCTAGCGAGCATACCTCGCTTGTCGCGAGTCGGGTTCGAACCAACGAGAAACCGAAACCTCCTATAGGAATACACAAGGAAATAATACAATTGGCCAAAATAGATCATGAGGACCATCTCCATATCATTTTTGTAAAATCCCACTTTTTCCTTTCATGTGAAGTTCAACTACAAGTTGTTTATCAAACATAATGGAGGTCAATATAGTTGTGCACATGAACTTGACCTCACTAAAAAGTTTTCTTTCTACTCATGTTTAAATCTTATTAACATAAGGACTGGACTTCACCCTAATCCTAGAACATCTTAATTAAACCTTTTTGCAAAGTTGGGAATTTAATTGATTGAAATGGCTAGGGCAAATTATATTGCAGCAATATAAAAATCAAAACAATTGTAATTTGATTATATTGCTATACATATTTGGCCCTGCCAAAAAGATTCAAATCCAAGGCTCCAAATTTTTCCTTAGACTCTTAAATATCTTAAATAGCTTCTCGGAAAATTTTCAAGATTTTTGAAGTACATCTTCCACTTGTTTGGACATGTACAAGGGATTCATTTCGCGTCCATATCAAATTTAGCTTTGCACTAAACTTTTCCCAAATCAACCCCCAATTTTTCCTAAGACCTTTTATGGTTCAGGGAGCTTTGTTTCAATGTTTTGATATTTATGGACCTCAGCTACTATTTATTTCAATGAGGTTTATAAACATGTTTGAATTCAAATTTTATTTTAAATTTGAAACAAACTATGTCCAAATTGAAATCTGATTGCTGATTTGGGTTCCTCATATTTTTCTTAGCCTATCTGTAAATTTTGAGAATTTTTGGACAATGTTTGAGCTAGAATTTAGAGGGAGGGATAGGGAGAGCGGTGGGGCCCACAGGTCAGTCGGTGAGACCGTTTAACCGCCTCTGTTTCCTTCTCCGCGCGACACCGCGATGCTACATGCCGCTAGCGTGCCGTCGGCCGTCGGTCGCCTCCAGCTGCCCCCCCCCCCCCCCCCCCCACGTCCTTATCTACCGCGGTGAAGGCTATAAAATCACCCCCCGTCGACCTGAGTCCATCCCCGATTCACCTTTCATCGTGCCGCACCATTTCCTCGCCGCCACAATCACCTCCGTGCCGCCCGTCACCGCACAGCCTCGCCATCAATACAAGCATCACCATCCTCTGCTGTCTATAGCAAAAAGGTGCGCAACAACCTCGTGCAGCTTCTGGTTAAGTTTGAATTCCTATCGTGCATCCTAGCTTCTGTATTCCTTAAATTCTCGAAGCTCTTTTATAGCTTCGAGGCTAGTTCGTCGGTTTAATTCCGATTGTATGCACAAAATTTCTTTGATCCAGTTAGACGACATGATATATGTAGCCTAGCGCACCTTCCCTCCAAAAATCAGAAAGAATCATCAACTAATTAGCAAGTTCTTCAAATTTTCCCCTTCCACCATTGATGGAGCTCGGTTCACCGTCTACCTCGGTGTTGCCGGCTATGGCACGAGCTCTAACCCCTCCTAAACTCTTTCCCATGCATCCACGATGCTTCTCGAGCTTTCAAACGAGAGTTTTAGCTAGGAAATCGAGGGTCTACACATCATCGAAACCCTAACACCCGCTGCCGCCGTCGGGAATGGTTTTCCGGTCACCCCTCGCCGTCGGGAGTTGGTCCAGCGTGTTCCCCGCGTGAAAATATGGTGGGGCGGCGAGTACCGAGGCCTCCCGTGGGCCGGAAGTCATCTCCAGCAAAAGTGTCGCCGCGCGCCGGCGAAAGCGCCGCCGCCAAAGCTGTGGCCCGAGGTTGAAGAAGACAGGGACACGGGTCCCACTTGCCAGCGAGAGCCAAGGGTGCTGGATCAATCTGTGACTAGGGATTTAGTGCGGCCACGTGGGAAAATTTATGACCCCCAGTGTGGCTAGCCCCTGATTGGCTTGTTTTAAATCCAGTGGGCCCTGGCGCCAAATTTAAAAGCTGGAATTTCCCATTTTGTACAGAACCATTTCCAAAGTTTAAAAATCAATATCTCTTTGTAGACTGCTCCAAAAATATTCAAACAAATTTTGTTTGAAAGCCCTCGAGCTCTAGTTTCTGTCAGTACCAATTAGGTTCTGTGAAACTCAGAGTTAAATTCTGTAGGAAACAATCTTTCCAAATGCATATACAATTTTTCCTGAGTAACTTGCCACTGGAAAAATCCCCAACATTCACAAAAAATACAATGTCCTATTCTTGACTACCAGAAAAAGTTTGGGAGCCATTGCACCTATATAACCCTCTGTATAGTTCAATTACCTTTTTTAGTTATTGAATTTTTACAGATGTTCAGTTGCTTTATTATGTCCCAAATTTTGACTGAACCTTCCTTTAGTCATACACTAGTTCCTGTAGAAATTTTGGATTTAATTGACATAATCTCCTAGTCCTAATTCAGTTGCAAACTGAATATTAATTAAAAAGCTAAAAATTCAATTATAAGATAATTTCATAAATTATTGCCAACTTTGAAATTCTATAACTCCTTCACCAAGGCTTAGAAATTTATGAAACAAATTTTGCTAGAACAAGGACAACTTCCTCTATCATGATTATCAACTGGCAGCTACGTTCAAGCTACGGTTTCTTCTATAAAATTCTTGGAAGTTTATTGCTTGCCATAATTTTAGAGACAACAAAATACTTTCATCATCTCCTGTTCTTTGCAAGAGCTTCTATCATATTCACTAGTGTCTACCATCAAAGTTCCACATCCAATTAGGTCCTTATCCTATAGTGATCACCATAGATTAAATTATGGTCTTGGTAGTAATTATTTTTCAAAGTCATTCATATACATATTATATGCATATCGTATAGTGACCGAAGTCGAGGAGGAACCAGGGGCCTTGGAAGTACATCTTCCGGATACTAACCCTGACTCTGACCTGCATCAAAACAAGCCCCGGTTTGCATTTAAGTCGTTTATAAAGTTTTACTTTATCACTATGATGATTAGCATATGAATTGTGCATTACGTATAGGGTGCTTGAATACTCCAGATGCATGACCCACAATCCCATTGGTTAATTGGGTAGGTTAATCACTCACTGTGTAGAATTGCTATGCTAATGTAGTAGCTAAACCGGTAGAAGTCGAGTAGTTGGAATCTACTCGCGAGATAGAAATTTACACTCATCTACACTGGGATAACATTTATAGAAAATAACTGTTACATCTAAAACTCGAGAATGGTCAGAGATGGATAGGAAGCGACAAGACGTGGTCTTGGTCGAATAGCTCTGACTGGTCAATTAAGTCCCGTTTGTATGCGGCCCCTTCAGACAAGCTTGAATTGTACCGGTGACATAATGGACATATGGAATCCAGTAAACTGACGTAACTCGATAACTGGGATGTCGAGGCACATTAACTCACCATCGATAGGGGTGGGTTGAGGACAGTAAGGTATAAATCGGTCGGCGGACACATGAGGTGTTCCGTGTAGAGACCTTCAATTTGCGGAGGTGAGACGGGCTCGACGTTTGGGTTTCTTGTGAAAGGTGGTCATATACGACTAGTACTGAAGTGTTACATAGGTACTGGTGTGCTCGCTGACACTTCCGAACGACGTATGTGTCATGTTGTCTGGGTGTGTCCTGATTGCAATCACCGTCCCTCGCGGTAATAGAGTACCACTTGTTCACTGCGCCGTGACGTAGTAAATACTAAAGAAGCCAGAAAAATATATTGTATTGAATTATAATTGCTTTGCAACCTTGTATGACTTAGAGATGGTGAAATTAAAGTTTACAGTTTCCCTATACTTTAGCTGTAATAGCATTATGTGCTCTGGGCATGTCATATCATCAGCAAAGCATTTATTGTTTTATTGTGGAGTCTATGATGTGCCGTGCTTGGAGAATGTCATTTGCTACTTAAAAACTAATTATAAGGATCCACTTGTAGGCGAGTCGTTTATGCTTCACCTTACCTATGCTTAGTGTCCACCCTTGCATATGTCTAGTGAGACGGGTTAGTCTTGCTGAGCCTTATGCTCATGTTTGCAGTTAACGAGTTTTTGCAGGTTATACGATCGATGAAGGGGTTGATGATGAGGCTGCACCCCCTCCAGGGTGTACAGCCGAGTGGGAACCCTGCACGCCGCCGTGACTTGCGTGTTGCTAGTGCGAAGTATCCAGGGCATGGATGACTTTGCTTTTGCATAGCTAGTGCTAAGAGCGTAGCTATGATATATATGTTTCTTTCCTTCCGCTAGTATTTTAAAACTTCCGCTGTATGATAACTTAAATACTTCGTCTTGTACTTTATTCTAGTTTTGTTCTTGTATACTGTTGGGTGTCGCATCGCACGACACCACCCAATGAGATCCTCGGATGTCAGGATTCCGGTCCCCACAGACACGGTATCAGAGCATCATTGGGAACAGTGTACTTGAAAAGAACATATTTTCAAAAAAAATAGGATTTGAGTGGGGAATTAGCTATACGCCCTTATAAGGAGTATTATTAGTATAAGATATAAAGGTGGTAAACTAACTATTGTGTTATTATATTCTGTAACGACGCCCCGACGTCAGGTAAGAGGTAAGGTACGCCACCGAGAGCGGATCAATCTCGGTAAAGTCAGCATACGAGAAGTGGTATGTGAAACTTCCGTGGCTTGGCACGGGAAGTTAATAGGAGTCTCGGAAGCTTTCAATGTTTCTGAGAACCTATGACATGCGGTACCCCAGCGTGCTTCAAAGTTAGTGGGAGCCCCCGTCGGGTGGTGTATAACCCGATAGTATGCCTCTCTAGAACCATTCATGTTCTATGGGAGGATGTGAAACACGTATGACCGAGCGTGTATAAGCCAGATCGTACGGGAGTCTTTGCTGTACAGACGTATTTACAGCCATGTACCTCGAGACATAATCTCGCTCGAGGGCGACTCACACCAGAGTCGTATGCATTTATTTTCCTATGTATTATTGTGACTGCCTATCGTGTTTCCCCGTACCGCCCTTGAGGTGTGAAGGTTTGAAAGGGGATTGTTTGTCTTTTGCAGCATTAACTACGGTAGAAGACCGTGTAGAAACCGTTTGCGAGAGAACGATATAGGAACCACCTATAGACGTAACCGGATCTACCAGATAGAATTTTCTTTGGTGAGGTACGTAGTACCGTCAGTATCAAACATGATACTAGACCATCCCCAACAACATAATGGATGCATAATGTTTTGGAAAGTCCAACTATCAGATGCTGGTAGGTTTGGACTCCGTAAAAAGGGACTCCGACTAGATAGGGTAAGTAGAATCAAGATTCTTGATTTCTGGTAGAAGTTGGCTCGACTTCGCCGGGTTGTAATCTTGGTTATCGGAGAGATAACATAAGGGTATTATATATGGATGGAAAGCTCGTGAAGAACTCTACAACTTTTCTGTTGACTATCGGAGCAGAAAAGTTGATAATCTGCTGAAATCTGGAGTATACTCAAAACTGCTCCAGATGACCCAACCATTGTACCGGTTCCAGAAATATTGCCATAACTCACTGTAGAAGCATCATCTGCCTTATTGTGACACATGTATGGAAAGGGAAGAGGCAGATATACAGGTTTGATATTTAGAGTTTTTCTTAATTCGAGTTTGAGTCAAATCAAATTTCGAAATCAAAACAGTGGACTGCAGGACTGCTGGTGCAAACCAGTCAGTTCAACTGTTTAGTTTCGATAGTTATAACTTTTAATCCAGAATAGTGACATAGTCACATATATACATTTCTGGAAATCTTAGGAAGTCCTCTATCAACTTCATTTTTCATTCATCATCTGAGTCTGGGTATAGCGGTGTCTAATTCCATTTGTCGCAAACTTTGTTCTAACAGTCCAGAACTTAAAGCAGTTTGCACATGCTTGTGAATTCGCGCGCGATACCTGTATAACAAACTTTTCGGGGGGGGGGGGGGGGGGAGTAACTCTTTTACTTATGGATTGTTAACTCGATGTTATACAAAGTTTATTTTGTCATTACCTCAAAATATTGTCATGATATCCCTGTATAATTTGTGGACATCACTACATATACAGGGGGAGGTTCTGTCAAAATTTCCAGAAAATATGGGTCAAATAAAAACATGTATAGATTCTATTTCCAAGCTCACTTGTAGCTGTATGAGTAAAATATGGAAAGCTTGGAAAGTATACTACAACTTTCGTATTCAACACCACCTTTGATTCTGACATTTTCTGTATGAAACTGTGGAATTTATACAGGAAGGTCAGCTGGAACAGACTGTGATTACATCTCCAGTTTTAAATTTTCTTAAAACTGTTGAGAGTTGGAAACCTTCTCATTGTTCCAGTATTCTTTTTATAGATGACGGATGTGAGGATGCTACTGCCGGACGGATGGGTATTTTCCACTTGCGCTAGCCATCCGGGTTTCCCAAGTATGCTACGGGAAGTGCTCCAACAGTTTGGCTTCATCGAGATGACATGCTATTGGGGTAGAGAAACGATCGACAGAGGTGTTCAGTTGTGCACCATCTTGGTAGACATCCCGGCTAGTCCACGTCAATATGGATGGGCTCCTTTCTCGGTTACCATCGAGAGGGCTCAATTGGAGGACACTTGGGCAATCGCTGCAGGCGAAGCACTTATGAAGCTTTGTGAGCTTCATCAAGATGCCATGGCAGGAACTCAATTTGCCCTTATTCCAGTCCGTGGTACGGCCGGATTTGAGTGGAAAAGTCGTATGGTTGCTGCCTATACACCGCATGGCGACACCATCTCGACGACACTTGGGACATATGCGGCTACTTCTAATATGGTAGTTGCGACGCAAGGCATCATTATTTTGGAGCAAGTCGAGGCTCTGCGGGAAGCGACGGAGCGGGGTGATACCCTTGATTATATCAACGAGGGTCTACGTTCGCTCATAGCCCCAGCAAATCACCGGCTAGATAAGTGTGAGAGTCAGTTGCATTATGCTCGCATTAGGCTACGGAAAGCTCGTGCCGCACAACGACAGACTCGCACTGAACTGCAGCAAGCTCGTGGTGAGCTGCAAGCAAGTTAGTTAGAGGTGCAACAACAGCAAGAGCAGCTGTTAGTAGTCACGGAAGAGCGGGACACCGCCATTGAGACAGCTCAAAATTGGGAGTATGAGGCAGGAGAACTGCAAGATAATGTAATTGAGGCCGAGGCACAACTACAACCAGTGGTGTATCCACCGGCCCAAAACATACCACTAGTTATGGGTGAACAATTGCCTTCGGATGACGAAGAAGAAGAAGAAGAAGAAGAAGATCCCGAGGAACTTGAATAAGTCGAGTAGGACGTATTGCAGTGGGATGTGGCAGCACTTCTGCCGACACGGGGCAACATATAGTTTAATAGTTGCTCGTGTTTTTCTTTTGTGACCATGTTTTTGTCATATTAAGAGTAGTGGTAGTTATGTCTAAGATGACAAGATGTGTATGACATCTCATGGGGACCAAGTATAGTAGAGATGTATTTCCATAGTGGGAGTCCATCATTTTGGAGTTTACTACTGTAAACTTGGTCACGAGATAATATATCTTGTATAAAGCTTGTACTTTATCAATATATGTTGATGTTGTATATTATCTATCGTGGTCTACCGCATTACTATTTATATGGAAGGATGAACTTGAGGCAACGAGACTTATGGTGTAAATCGTTGTATTGCAGCATGGTGCGTACACGAACATCCCCAGAAGTGGGAGGCTCAAGTGGGGGATAGGGGGATGACACACCACCCCCGGGGCAGAATACGCCCCAGACGCAGCCACCTCCACCACCTCCACCTACACTTCTCAGAAGTCTCGCGGAGGTTCTCGCAGCAGTACTCGGCTCGCGCGAAGAGCAAACCAAGTTGTTGTGGACCCTTGTACAGCACTCGTCCCATCAAGGGGGACGACATGCTGATGGGCCACGTCAGTTATACCTGAGTTCCTACTCGGCTTTCACATCGACGCATCCGCCGGTCTTCAGAGAGGCCGATGAACCTTTGGAGACAACTGGCTCCGCACCATTGAAGGGAAGTTCGGTTTGCTCGAGATAACCGAACAACAGAAGATGATGTTTGCAGCTCAACAACTGCAGGGTTCTGCTGGTGCGTGGTGGGCAAACTACCTCGCCGCACGCCCCGCAGGCTATGTCGTGAGCTGGGCAGAATTCCGGGAGGCGTTCCGCGCCTACCATATCCCTCCCGGGATTATGAGGGGGAAGCTTCAAGAGTTCTTGGAGCAAAAGTAGGGAGGATGGAGTGCTTACGAGTACTCCAAGGCCTTCAACCACTTGGCCCAGTATGCAAAGGACCAAGTGAACACGGAAGACAGGAAGCGAGAGTGCTTCTACCGGGGGTTGAACTCCAAGATGAAGGACAAGCTTGTCTTGTTCAACCGCAGCGGTTTCAACGACATTATCAATGCCGCGATCATGCAAGAGGACGCTACTTGAGAGCTGTCCTCATACAAGAAGAAGAGGAGTGCTTCGCAGGGCAGTGGAGGTGGTGCTCCTTAGAAATACCGAATGGTGTATCGATCACCATCCAGCCAGAGGTGGCAACCGCCATCACGACCACCGATGTTCAGTGGTCGCCAGTTCAGTAATGCTGGTTTCCGACCGCAGCAACCGCAAGGGATGATCCCACGTGCACTTCCACCTCCACCGCGTGCACCAGGATTCCATCCTCCCATTCAAACCGGCCAAACCCTGTACACATGTTTCACGTGTGGACGCACGGGGCACTTCGCCAAGGACTGTCTGCAGAGTAGGCAGGGCGGAGGACAGTCATCATACCAGGGCGCCAACCAACCCCACAACCAGCCCAAGAAGCCAGTTCCCAAACTCGGCAACGTCCACTACCTCGCCATTGAGGATGTTCCGGAAGGCGCACCCGTACTCACAAGTACGTTCTCTATCTTTGATCATCCCGTAGTCATAATCTTTGACTCCGGAGCTTCACACAATGTCATTAGCAAGTCTTTTGTCATTAAAAGTCAATTGCCTATTATCTCCACAAAAACTCCGTATGTGATTTGCACTCCGGCAGGCAAGACAGTAACAAATGAGTTGGTTCCTGGGATACCACTTAACCTAGATGGAACCATATATCTTACTTCGCTTCTGATATTAGAGAATCATAAGTTAGATGTCATCTTGGGAATGGCATGGTTACAATACCATGGTGCTATTCTAGATCTCGTTCCTCAAAAAATATATCTAAATTCTCCACTTCATCCTTCCCAAGTCCTCAATCTGGAGAGAACCATTCTAGTGAATCCATCTACTCACAATACCGAGGTTATTGAACTTAAGGATATTCCGGTAGTATGTGAATACCTGGACATGTTTCCCGAAGATCTTCCTGGTATGCCACCAGAAAGAGATATAGAGTTCAAGATTGACCTTGTACCGGGAACAGTGCCGATCTCAATGCAACCCTACAAGATGGCACCCAAGGAACTTGCAGAACTGAAGGAGCAGTTAACAGAACTTGAGAACAAAGGTTTCATTTGTCCAAGTTCATCACCATGGGGTTGTTCTGCATTGTTCGTAGAGAAGAAAGATAAGACTTTGAGACTATGTGTGGACTATCGTCCACTCAATGCTGTCACTATCAAAAACAAGTATCCACTACCACGCATTGATATTCTTTTTGATCAACTAGTGGGTGCTAAAGTATTTTCGAAGATGGATCTTCGTTCTGGTTATCATCAGATTAGAATCCAGCCAGAAGACATACCAAAGACAGCATTCTCGACGAGGTATGGACTGTATGAATACCTTGTTATGTCCTTTGGATTGACCAACACACCGGCTCATTTCATGTATCTCATAAACTTGGTGTTCATGCCGCAATTGGACAAGTTTGTCGTGGTCTTCATTGACGACATCCTTGTGTATTCAAAATCCGAAGAAGAACATGCTCAACACTTGCGTATCGTGCTTCAACGATTACGGGACCACCAGCTATATGCTAAGTTCAGCAAGTGTGAATTCTGGATCAGCCAAGTGCCATTTTTAGGGCACATCATATCAGCTAAAGGGATTGCAGTTGATCCAAGCAAGATAAAGCAAGTACTCAAATGGGAGTCTCCAAAGTCCGTACATGAGGTTCGAAGTTTCCTAGGTTTAGCTGGGTATTACCGGAGGTTCATTCCCAGTTTCTCCAAAATAGCTAAACCAATGACATAACTTCTGAAGAAGGGGACGAAGTATGTATGGACTGAGGCATGTGAGGGAGGTTTTCAGGCATTGGTAAAAAACCTCACAACAGCACCAATATTAGCTCAACCGGACACAACCAAATCATTTGACGTGTATTGTGATGCATCAGGAATTGGTTTGGGTTGTGTGTTGATGCAGGATAGACGAGTAATCGCTTATGGACCACAGCAGCTTCGGAACCATGAGCAGCACTATTCGACTCATGATCTAGAGCTCGCTGTTGTGGTACTAGCATTGAAGATGTGGATACATTATCTACTGGGTACTTTAGTACATCTCTACACCGATCACAAGGGCCTAAAGTACATCTTCACCCAAAAAGACTTAAATATGTGACAGCGTAGATGGTTGGAATTAATCAAGGATTATGAGATTGAGATCCACTACCATCCAGGCAAGGCGAATGTGGTCGCAGATGCTCTGAGCCGCAAGTCCCATGTCAACAATCTTTCCATTACCTCAATGGGAGAAAAAGAACCGAGTCTCTACTTGGTTCCATATGGGGCACTCTACAACCTAGCTCTCATTCCTACTATCAGGGAGGATATCATGGCAGCTCAGAAGGAGGACAAAGGGATGTCGCACATTCGGCAAAGAATGGAGAAGGGGGGATGAAATGTTTCTGATGTGATGATGAAGGTACTCTCTGGTTTAAAAACCGCATAGTGGTACCCCGAAACATGGAACTCCAGAAGAAGATACTGGATGAAGCTCATTTATCCAAATATTCCATTCATCCGGGAAGTAACAAAATGTAACAAGACTTGAGAAAGAAGTTCTGGTGGACTCAGATGAAGAGAGAAGTAGCAAAATATGTATCCGAATGTGATACGTGTCGGCGAGTTAAGGCCGACCATATGAAGGCAGTTGGACAGCTTCAACCTTTAAGCATACCGGCTTGGAAATGGGAGGATATCAGCATGGATTTCATTGTTGGGTTGCCTCCCACTCTCCATAAGCACGACTCAATTTGGGTGATCATTGACCGGTTGACCAAATCAGCTCATTTCATACCAGTCAGTGTCAAGTATGATGTAAAGCGGTATGCAGAACTTTATACCTCCAGAATTTTGTGCCTACATGGAGTACCCCACACTATCATTTCATATCGTGGATCTATTTTTGTTGCTCGCTTTTGAGAGCATCTCCACGATGCATTGGGTACCAAACTGATTCGAAGCTCGGCTTATCATCCTCAGACTGATGGACAAACTGAACGGGTAAATCAAGTGCTAGAGGATATGCTTCGTGCATGTGCCATCCACCATGGTAGGAATTAGGATGATCATCTACCATTGGCAAAATTTTCGTACAACAACGGTTACCAGGCTAGCATCCAGATGGCGCCATATGAAGCTCTTTATGGCCGGAAGTGTCACACACCTTTGAACTGGTGCGAATTTGGTGAACGAGTGGTACATGGCATCGACTTGATAAATGAAGCCGAAGAACAAGTACGTATTATTCAAGCAAATCTCGAAGCTGCTCAGTCTCATCAGAAGATCTATGCAGACAAACGACGTCGACCTCTTCACTTAGAGGTTGGGGATCAAGTTTATCTCCAGGTATCCCCGATGAAAGGAATTCATCGATTCGGAGTGAAAGGGAAGCTAGCTCCAAGTTTCATTGGGTTGTTCGCAATAATCAAAAGATGTGGACCTGTGGCATATCAATTCGAGTTACTGCCATCACTGGCAGGGGTCCACAATGTGTTTCACATTTCTCAGTTGTGGAAATGTCTCAAAGCCCCAGCGAATATACGTATTGAGGATTTGGAAGCTCTCCAACGAGATCTTACCTATTCCGAGCATCCAACCCAGATCGTTGATGAGAAAACTCGCACCACAAGAAGGCGCACTTTGTGTTTCTACAAGGTCTTGTGGAGCAACCATAGTGCTGAAGAAGCCACGTGGGAAAGCAAGGAATATCTTAAAACAAACTATCCAGATTTGTTAGCGGCATATGTTCAGTAGATCTTTACCTTTTTTCCTTCCTTTGTAATCTCGGGACGAGATTCTTTTAAGGGGGGAGGAATGTAAAATCCCACTTTTTCCTATCATGTGAAGTTCAACTACAAGTTGTTTGTCAAACATAATGGAGGTCAATATAGTTGTGCACATGAACTTGACCTCACTAAAAAGTTTTCTTTCTACTCAAGTTTAAATCTTATTAACATGAGGATTGGACTTCACCCTAATCCTAGAACATCTTAATTAAACCTTTCTGCAAAGTTGGGAATTTAATTGATTGAAATGGCTAGGGCAAATTATATTGCAGCAATATAAAAATCAAAACAATTGTAATTTGATTATATTGCTATACATATTTGGCCTTGCCAAAAAGATTCAAATCCAAGGCTCCAAATTTTTCCTTAGACTCTTAAATATCTTAAATAGCTTCTCAAAATTTTCAAGATTTTTGAAGTACATCTTCCACTTGTTTGGACACGTACAAGGGATTCATTTCGCATCGATATCAAATTTAGCTTTGCACTAAACTTTGCCCAAATCAACCCCCAATTTTTCCTAAGACCTTTTATGGTTCAGGGAGCTTTGTTTCAAAGTTTGGAGATTTATGGACCTCAGCTACTATTTATTTCAATGAGGTTTATAAACATGTTTGAATTAAAATTTGATTTTAAATTTGAAACAAACTATGTCCAAATTGAAATCTGATAGCAGATTTGGGTTCCTCATATTTTTCTTAGCCTGTCTATAAATTTTGAGAATTTTTGGACAATGTTTGAGCTAGAATTTAGAGGGAGGGATAAGGGAGAGCAGTGGGGCCCACAGGTCAGTCGGTGAAACCGTTTAACCGCCTCTGTTTCCTTCTCCGGGCGACACCGCGACGCTGCATGCCACCAGCACACCATCGGCCGTCGGTCGCCTCCAGCTGCCCCCCCCCCCACGTCCTTATCTACCGTGGTGAAGGCTATAAAATCACCCCCCGTCGACCTGAGTCCATCCCCGATTCACCTTTCATCGCGCCGCGCCATTTCCTCACCGCCGCGATCACCTCCGTGCCGCCCGACGCCGCGCAGCCTCGCCGTCGATACAAGCATCACCATCCTCTGCTGTCTATAGCAAAAAGGTGCGCAACGACCTCGTGCAGCTTCTGGTTAAGTTTGAATTCCTATCGTGCATCCTAGCTTTTGTATTCCTTAAATTCCCGAAGCACTTTTATAGCTTCGAGGCTAGTTTGTCAGTTTAATTCCGATTGTATGCACAAAATTTCTTTGATCCAGTTAGACGACATGATCTATGTAGCTTAGCGCACTTTCCCACCAAAAATCAGAAAGAATCATCGACTAATTAGCAAGTTCTTTGAATTTTCCCCTTCCGCCATTGATGGAGCTCGGTTCACCGTCGACCTTGGTGTTGCCGGCTATGGAACGAGCTCTAACCCCTCCTAAACTCTTTCCCATGCATCCACGATGCTTCCCGAGCTTTCAAATGAACGTTTTAGCTAGGGAATCGAGGGTCTCCACATCATTGAAACCCTAACACCCGCCGCCGCCGTTGGGAATGGTTTTCCGGTCACCCCTCGCCATCGGGAGTTGGTCCAGCATGTTCCCCGCACGAAAATATGGTGGGGCGGCGAGTACCGAGGCCTCCCGTGGGCCAGAAGTCATATCCGGCAAAAGCGTCGTCGCCCGAGCTGTGGCCCGAGGTTGAAGAAGACAGGGACGCGGGTCCCACTTGCCAGCAAGAGCCAAGGGCGCCGGATCAATCTGTGGCTAGGGATTTAGTGCGGCCACGTGGGAAAATTTATGACCCACGGTGTGGCTAGCCCCTGATTGGCTGGTTTTAAATCCAGTGGGCCCTGGCGCCAAATTTAAAAGCTGAAATTTCCCATTTTGTACAGAACCATTTCCAAAGTTTAAAAAAAAATGTCTCTCTGTAGACTGCTCCAAAAATATTCAAACAAATTTTTGTTGGGAGCTCTGGTTTCTGTCAGTGCCAATTAGGTTCTGTGAAACTCAGAGTTAAATTATGTAGAAAACAATCTTTCCAAATGCAATTACAATTTTTCCAGAGGAACTTTCCACTGGAAAAATCCCCAAAATCCTCATAAAATACATTGTCCTATTCTTGACTACTACAAAAAGTTTGGGATCCATTGCACCTGTATAACCCTCTATATAGTTCAATTACCTTTTTTAGTTATTGAATTTTTACAGATGTTCAGTTGCATTATTATGTCCCAAATTTGGACTGAACCTTCCTTTAGTCATACTCTAGTTCCTGTCAAAATATTGGATTTAATTGACCTAATATCCTAGTCCTAATTCAGTTGCAAACTGAATATTAATTGAAAAGCTAAAAATTAAATTATAAGATAATTTCAGAAATTCTTGCCAACTTTGAAATTCTATAACTCCTTCACCAAGGCTCAGAATTTTATGAAACAAAATTTTCTAGGACAAGGACAACTTCCTCTATCATGATTATCAACTGGCAGCTATGTTCAAGCTACAGTTTCCTCTCTAAAATTCTTAGAAGTTTATTGCTTGCCATAATTTTAGAGACAACAAAATAATTTCATCATCTCCTGTTCTTTGCAAGAGCTTCTATCATATTCACTAGTATCTACCATCAAAGTTCCACAGCCAATTAGGTCCTTATTCTATAATGATCACCATAGATTATATTATGGTCTTGGTAGTAATTATTTTTCAAAGTCATTCATATACATATTATATGCATATCGTATAGTGACCGAAGTCGAGGAGGAATCAGAGGCCTTGGAAGTACATCTTCCGGATACTAACCCCGACTCTGACCTGCATCAAGGCAAGCCCTGGTTTGCATTTAAGTCATTTATAAAATTTTACTTTATCACTATGATGATTAGCATATGAATTGTGCATTACGTATAGGGTGCTTGAGTAATCTAGATGCATGACCCACAACCCCATTGGTTAATTGGGTTGGTTAATCACTTACCCTGTAGAATTGCTATGCTAATGTAGTAGGTAAACCGGTAGAAGTCGAGTAGTTGGAATCTACTCGCGATAGAAATTTACACTCATCTACACTGGGATAACATTTATAGAAAATAAATGTTACATCTAAAACTCGAGAACGGTCAGAGATGGATAGGACGCGACAAGACGTGGTCTTGGTTGCATAGCTCTAACTGGTCAGGTAAGGCCCGTTTGTATGCGGCCCTTCGGACAATCTTGAATTGTACCGTCGACATAATGGACATATGGAATCCAGTAAACTGACGTAACTCGATAACTGGGATGTCGAGGCCCATTAAATCACAATCGATAGGGGTGGGTTGAGGACAGTAAGGTGTAAATCGGTTGGCAGACACATGAGGTGTTCCGTGCAGAGACCTTCTGTTCGCGGAGGTGAGACGGGCTCGGCGTTTGGGTTTCTTGTGAAAGGTGGCCATATACGACTAGTAGTGAAGTGTTACGTAGGTACTGGTGTGCTCGCTGACACTTCCGAATGACGTATGTGTCGTGTTGTCCGGGTGTGTCCTGATTGCAATCACCGTCCCTCGTAGTAATAGAGTACCACTTGTTCACTGCGCTGTGACGTAGTAAATACTAAAGAAGCCAGAAAAATATATTGTATTGAATTATAATTGCTTTGCAACCTTGTATGACTTAGAGATATTGAAATTAAAGTTTATAGTTTCCCCATACTTTAGCTGTAATAGCATTATGTGCTCTGGGCATGTCATATCATCGGCAAAGCGTTTCTTGTTTGATTGTGGAGTCTATGATGTGCCGTTCTTGGAAAATGTCATTTGCTACTGAAAAACTGATTATAAGGATCCACTTGTAGGCGCGTCGTTTATGCTTCACCTTACCTATGCTTAGTGTCCACCCTTGCATATGTCTAGTGAGACAGGTTAGTCTTGCTGAGCCTTATGCTCATGTTTGCAGTTAACGAGTTTTTGCAGGTTATACAATCGATGAAGGGTTTCATGATGAGGTTGCACCCCCTCCAGGGTGTACAGCCGAGTGGGAACCCTGCACGCCCCCGTGACTTGCATGTTGCTAGTGTGAAGTATCCAGGGCATGGATGACTTTGCTTTTGCATAGCTAGTGCTGAGAGCGTAGCTATGATATATATGTTTCTTTCCTTCCGCTAGTATTGTAAAACTTCCGCTCTATGATAACTTAAAGACTTCGTCTTGTACTTTATTCTAGTCATGTTCTTGTATACTGTTGGGTGTCGCATCGCACGACACCACCCAATGAGATCCTCGGATGTCAGGATTCCGGTCCCCAAAATTTTGCATTTCTCAACAAATATAATATGTTTGGCTATTCTAAGTGGTTCTTTTTTTCTGGGTAAAGAGGAACTTGTCATTTTGAATTCGCGGGTTCAGGAATTCTTCTATAACTTAAATGACTCAATAAAATCTTTTTTTATTCTTTTAGTTACGAATTTTTTTGTTGGATTTCACTCCACCTGCGGTTGGGAACTACTAAAAATATTTGTAGCAGTTTGTGTTCTTGTGTACGTGTTCGGCTTATAAAGCTAAGTAAACTAATTCAAGTATGCATGCGTGATAAGTAAAGCAAAACCCGGACGGAGTGGGAGAAGAGACGGATAAAAGAAATTCTGAATATACCTAAGAAAAGAGAGTAGAAGTGGATCCTTTTCTTTCCATACGAAATTCGACGATTTCGTTTGTGTTCATGTTGGCGATTTCAGATGTGAATGAGGCCGGTTGTCTCCCCTTCCTACGGGTTCCCCAGTAAATAACACATAATAAAAATCAACAAATAATCTTTAAATTCTCTTATCCTCCAAAATAATAAGTCTTTCAGACCTTTTTTTACATTTTAAACTCATGTTCATGGTCTGTTTTATTCCCAATTGTTGCCCGTGTGAAAAGAAAGAAGCGAAATTGGGCCATGTTTCCCGAGTAGAGACTGCCTTCTCTCAGGCTAGCAGTCTTATACTTATAGTCCCTGGACTGGGGAATTTCTTGCTGGTTAGCCGTTGCATAATACGCTGCATTTCGGGGCTACATTTTATACCCTAGTGACCGTTGGGGAGTGCACACTATAAATCGTGGCTGTGAGGGGGCACTTCTCCTCACACTTCACCTCATTTCATACCTCCCAAAAGTCACTCTTGCTCACATTGTATTTCTTGCTCTTCATTGAAGTGCTCTTGATCAATTCCCAACTCAAAAAGATTTGTTTTTGCTTGCATTCGCAATTTGCTCTCAAGTTCTTCAAGGGAAAATTCGTCGGGGATTTTGCTTTCACTAACATCATCTCGTTTGAGTTTTTGCCTTGTTGTGTTCTTGTTTGTTGTGGCCATGAAAGGGATGAAGAGGTTGTTTGGAAAGAGGAAGGAGGCTGCAAGCTCAAGCCATGGTGGAGACTCAAGTGCACGCCCCTCTTCTGTTGCTACACCAAGTTCACAGAGGAGGAGTGTAGGTGAAGACACTCCCATGGGTGAGAGGAGCAACCCTCATCAACTTCTTCACAACGACGACCTCGACATACAAAGTGAAGTTGAAAATCAGGTACGTGAGCTCCTCCAAGATCGTGAGTTTATCATACGAAAGCTTATGATCCGGGTTTGACCTCCAAAATAGCTATGGATTTCGAATTCTTTTCCATTTAGCATGCACTAGGATGGGAAAACTTTACTCACATAGAGGAGAGAGGTTCACGCCTTCTCTCCATACAATTCCTTTGCACACCCAAAATAGGATTTTATGGTATTACTTTTAGATTATTTCAAAAAGAATACAACATGCTATGGAAAGAATTAAGTGAAATCCTAGGCTTCCATAGACGATGTTTGCTAGATTTAGATGCTTCACCTATGTTTAACAAACATAGTTCTTGGCAAGATTTGACTTGTGATGTCAGATGTAGTGCACCTAGAAATAGCCACTTACACAACCCTACTTTATGGTTCATGCATAGACGGGTGGCTATGACTATGTTCCCTAGAGGAGACGTAAGGGTAGTGCATGATGATGAGCTGAATTTTTTTTGCCATGATTAAAAAGATAAAAGTGTCTCCAGTTATTGCCATGATGACACAATAGTTAGATTACATTCCAAGATCAGGGCTAATTGAATGTACTTCATTGATTACTCGTATTGCTAATAGGGTAGGAGCACTAGAATATTCTTCATTTGAGTATATTGAAAATGAAAGAGAATTAATTGATGAAGATTATTTAGTGCAAGGACATACCCTTAAGCATGATCAAGATGGCTCTTTGTTATTTTATTATCCCAGCTTTGTCAATGAAATTCGGTTACCTAACATGGATTATCATTTGTACAAATGCCAGAGGCTAACCATTGACCTTCTTCCCATCGAGGAAGCACAAAGAAGTAATGTCTCTGGCAAGGTAACTAGAAGTCGTACAAGGAGAGCGGCCATGCCCTGACAACCTCCACGGTCCATGAGTACGAAGAGAAAAAGAACCCAACGGTTGATGCACCCGAATGGACTCAACCTCCATCGTATGAGACCGAAGGTCCATCTTGGCATGGATGGCCAGGTGCCACATGGGAGCCACCCCTATCCACTTCAAGCTCTAGCAGCTTGCCTACAACGTCCATGATAAAATGTCATTCCTCTTCGGCTAGAAGTCATCATGACTATAGCCAAGGAATGGCGGATCTCACTAGACGTATGGAAGAGCTTGAAGTGAGAACGGGTGACATCTACAACACTCTCCAAGGGCATGTCCAAGGTACCCATGATTGGCAACAACACATGGACGCTCAATTCACCAACTTCAACTCCACTCTACAACAACAACAAGCCGATCTCGCGGCATACTTCCGTCATCAAGGGTTCAACCCTCATCACGGAGGTAAGTGAAAAACAAGCTTGGGGGAGGACCCCCACTTGAGGTAAATTGTATCAACCCCTTTGCATATTTTCCATTCAACCATCATTCATCCTGCATATAATATATATATATATATATATATAATAGGATAGATTTGTTTTCAAATAAAATAAATGATGTGCGGTAAGAATGACATGGAATTCACATAGATGAAATGATGAATAGTTGCTCTATTTTTGAAAGTTCATCTAGGCATCCCGAGTGGGTTTTTGTTGATTAATGACAAACAAATGACATCCTAACAAAATTATCAAGATGAGAGCAGGTTTCAAGAGATGAGAAAGAAATCACAAAAAGGAAGGAAAATGAGGATATAAAAAAAAAGGGCTCAATATTTGAAAAGAGTTGATTTAATTTGTTAGGAGTGTGTTGGAGAAACACATCCCAAGAGCTCAAGTGACGAGATCGCACTCACTCCACAAGTTTCAGAAATAACGGACAAGTCCGATATTGACCGGACTAGTCCAAAATCTCTCTGGAATGAAAACGGACAAGTCCTCCAAGTGAGGACTTGTCCACATCTCTTCACGTTTTGCACAAGAGCGGACTAGTCCGATATTGACCGAACTAGTTCGAAAACTCTCTGGAAAAAAACGGACAAGTCCTCCAAGTGCAGAATTGTCCTCAGTTCTTCAAATTTTCACCACAGCGAACAAGTCCGATTATAGGTGTCCAAAGCCTGGTCGGGCTCGTGCCTGGAAAGCCTCGGGCCATCTCGTGCCTGGAAAGCCTCGGCCCGGCACGACTCGGGAAAAAATTGGACCGTGCCGGGCCGGCCCGCGGGCCGGAGGTCTAGCCCCGGCACGGACTGAACTCAATTTAAGCGTGTCGGGCCATACCGGGCCGTTAACGGGTCGTGCCATGCTAGGTCGGGCCGTTAACGGGTCATGCCGTGCCAGGCCGGCCCGTGGCCCGTTTCAGTTAAAAATACACTAAAAACAACAAAAAAACATTATTTGGTCCTAAACGGGTTGTGTCGGGTCGAGCCAGCCCGCCGTGCTAGCTGTGCCGGGCCTAAATGGGTCGTGCCTGTAAGCCCGACAGGCCGGATGTCCAGGACCGGGCACGGCCCACACCGGGCTTCGGACCGGTCCAGGCCCATTTTTTTCAGGACATGCCGTGCTTTTTGCAGGCCTTCGTGCCAACCCATCTGGCCTGGCCTATTTGGCCACCTATAAGTCCGATATTGATCGGACTAGTTCGAAAACTCTCTGAGACAAAAACAGACTAGTCCGCACAATAACAGACTAGTCCGGTACCCTAAACACTTAGGGTTTTCACACACGCACATCGGACTAGTCGGTGTCCAACAACAGATTAGTCTGCACTTCGTGAAACCTAACGGTAACTTTTGGAAACCCTTGTATAAAAAGATGTGCATGGCCTTGTAACCTATATACATGAACCCCTGCACCGCCACAGCTTCTGAGAGCACAAAAACACCTCTCTCCACTTATTCTAAACCTAAAAGTATCAAATCTTTGAGGATTAGGGATTGGATAAAGGAGAGAATTCGTTCTTCATGATCTCGAGCTCTTGGGTTTGATCTCCTGCATACTCTCATTTATAATTGTACATCTTTTGAGTGTGTTTGGTGGTGTTCATTTGTTGTAATCATTGGGGAGACCTCAACTTGTGAGAAGGCCCCTTGAACGAAGTACTTACCCTATGTATGGTTAGTGATTAAGAATTGGCCTTTGTGGCGATTCGGTGAGGGAAGGGTTGGTGAAGACCTGGTCCTTGGTGGACTCCTCAACGAGGACGTAGATTCCTGTGTGGAATCAAACCTCGGGATAAAATCTTGTCTCGCTTGTCCTTATTCTACCTTTTTATCACATTTTAGGGTTTTCAAATTCTTGTTTACTTTTCATCGAAACATTGTATTAAACTTGATAGTTGCAATCTCTTACTTTATCGTCATAATATACTTAAGTTGTCAATTGCTTTTCGTTGCATAGAATACCAGAAGAAGAATTAAAGATTTACTTTGACACTTAAGTACGCATATATCGGACTAGTCCACACCATAACGGACTAGTCCGGCCTCCCTGTATTTGATCTCTTCGCTAAGTGTTTCAGGGATAGGTAAAAATTCAAAAAGTCTATTCACCCCCCCTCTAGGCTACATTCAATTGGTATCAGAGCCAAACTCTTCAAAAGAGAATCACCGCTCGAAGAGACGATGTCGGAAATCAAGGGTAAAACAAGGGCCTCAACCATGAGAAGGGTGATGATGAAGGAAACCAAAAACCAGAGAAACTACTCAATGCTATTCCAGACCGTGAGGATGATGATGATAAGATGCTTCAACTCAATGCACTTATGCAGAAGAAGGCACTCTCCCCCAAAGGGAAGAAGATTGAAGAAAATAAGCATAAAGGGAGTAGTCACACAGACTACTCCCTATATCCTTTTAACTATGAGTGTTTAAATTCTAATAATCATTACGTGTCAATTCCTTTGGGCAAACCACCATACTTTGATGGAAATGATTATACAATGTGAGACAAAACATGATAGGCACCTTATATATCTTAACCCAAGTCTTTGGCATATAGTGTGTACAGGGCTAGATATTCCCGATGATGATGAAGAACTGACTCTGGATCAAGAGCAAGCTATTCATCGAAATGCTCAAGCCGCAGCTGTAATCACCTCATCATTGAGCCGAGACGAGTTCACCAAAGTAGATGGACTCGAAGTTGCCAAGGAAATTTGGGAGACTCTCAAAACTGCACATGAAGGTGATCGTCATGTACATGAAGCTAAAATTGAGATGATTGAAGGTGAATTGGGAAGGTTTGCTATCCAAGAAGGTGAATCACCCAGAGACGTACAATTGACTGAAATCTCTCATCAACAAAGTTCGAGCTTATGGTATCAAGAAGTGGATACATCATGAAGTGGTCAAATTGATTCTTAGAGCATTTATGCCTCGAAACTTGACACTCTGCTCCATGATTATAGAAGGTCCCGGGTTTCACAAAATGACCCCGGACGAAATTCTTAGCCAAATCATCAACTTCAAAATGATGGAGAATGAAGCCAAGCATGTCAAGGAACTTGTCGACCTTACCTCGGCAAAGAAGAGAGGAGTTGCTCTAAAGGCAACATGCAAGCCCTCATCAAAAGAAACTCGAGAAGCTCCTGAGGTAGATGATGGTGATGATGAAGGAACTGATGTCGATGATGAATACATGATCCTATTCATCAAAAACTTCAAGAAAATGATAAGAAGAAGAAAGGGTGGCAGTTCAAGTGAAGGAAGACATAAGGACAGGCAAAGATCCAAGATGAGACGTGCATGCTATAATTGAGGAGAATATGATCATTTCATGGTGGATTGCCCACATGAAGACAATAAGAGGAAGAGTAAATACAACAATCCTCAACAAAAGAAAATATTCAAGAAAAAGAAGCAATATGGCCAAGCACATCTAGGGAAAGAGTGGGACTCCAATGATGAGTCCTCATCTTAAGAAGAAGAGGAGATGGCCACTATAGCTATCAAGAAGCCTACCATGAAGTCCACTCTCTTCCCAACCATGGGAGCATGGAAGTACGCCAACCACACATGCCTAATGGCCAAGGAAGGAAAAAGAAAGGTTAAAACTAAATCTTCCTTCTCGCATTCCTTTACTAGTGATATTGATAATTCTAGTGATGATGAAGACATGCTTAGAGGTTTAGATAAAAATATTATAGATAAAATGAAAATTTTAATGGATGATATTGTTGATAAGGAGGAGCTAGTCAATCGCCAAGAAGATATGATCATTCTCCAAAAGGAGAAATATCTTGAGATTGAAATGCTTCTAGAGCTTGAAAATGAGCGAAGTAAATCACTTGAACTTGAGTTAGCTTCAAGCAAGGAGACTTGTTTGAAGTTAAAAGACTCAAACATCGCTATCAAGGATGAACTTGCTAACTTAACCAAAGTTAACAATAGTTGAGATGTAAGTGGAGTCACACTCAAGCAAATTGGTTCTTCATCCTCTTTAAGCTCACCTTCTCAACATATTAAATCTAAAACTGTCATAACTTGTACATGTGCTAAAAGTGAGACTAACTTGAAAGAAAAGTCAAACTTGACAAAAGACAAGCATCCCTCCCAATGTGGCATGTTTGACAAGGAGAAGGTCAAGTATGCACGCGGTGCATACTTGGTCACAAGACCTCCTAATGTTAAACATGGCATTGGGTATTCTCATGCTGAAAGGCAAAATGCTAGAAGCCACAAGAATGACAAGGATCGCATTGTTTTTGTCAAGGGAAACTCTTCCCAAGTTGGAAAACATAATAATGTTGATAAATTTAATATTGTGAACTCATATGAACAACAAATCTTGTTTGGAACCTTTGATGCTTCATATGTGCCTATGAAAAATAGTTTTGGAAAAGTTCATGCTAAATATGTTGGTCCACGCCATGAGAACACCAAGTCTCGTGTGTGGGTGCCCAAGTCACTTGTCACTAACCTCAAATGACCCAAGCAAGCTTGGGTACCTAAGACCAAAGAATAATTTCTTTTTGTAGGCATATGCATCTGGTGGAGCAAAATGGGTGCTAGATAGTGGATGCACAAATCACATGACCGGAGAAAGAAAAATGTTCGTGGAGTACGAACAAAATGAAGACTCAAGCGAATGCATCTATTTTGGTGATAATAGTCAAAGAAGGGTG
The DNA here is from genome assembly GCA_036927565.1 of Tuctoria greenei. NCBI lineage: Eukaryota > Viridiplantae > Streptophyta > Magnoliopsida > Poales > Poaceae > Tuctoria > Tuctoria greenei. Next base: position 161,521,103 of record JAYESD010000002.1, on the reverse strand, counting down.
CTAGGTACCGGTAAAATAGCAATTTCCACAACATACACTTTCTCATGTTTTACATGTTGATTCCTAAGATTATAACCTCTTGTCCATATCTCAACTATGTGACAAAGGTTATAATTGTTTATTTACTAATGAGAGTGTGACCGTCTCTAGAAGAAGTGATAACTCTATTGCATTCAAGGAAATACTTTATCTAGTTGATTTCAACAAAGATAAAGCCGAACGTGACACATGCTTGATTGCAAATACTAACATGGGTTGGCTGTGGCATAGACGGATAGCACATGTTGGTATGAGGAATCTACAAAAACTTCTAAAAGGAAATCACATCTGAGGTTTGAAGGATGTTGTTTTTGAGAAAGAGAGGCCTTGTAGCGCGTGCCAAGCCGGGAAGCAAGTAGGAGCACTCCATCCCGTGAAGAACGTCATGACTACGACAAGACTGTTTGAGCTCCTCCACATGGACCTATTTGGTCCAATTTCTTACATAAGCATCGGCGATAATAAATATGGTTTAGTCATTGTCGATGATTTTTCATGATTCACGTGGATTTTCTTTTTGCATGATAAGACAAAAACTCAAGGAACACTCAAGAAGTTTATCACGTGAGCTCAAAATGAATTCTCATTGACAATCAAGAACATACGAAGTGACAATGGAACAGAGTTCAAGAATACTCAAGTTGAGGAGTATCTAGATGAAGAAGGAATAAAGCACGAATTTTCAGCACCCAACTCTCCTCAACAAAATGGGGTAGCCAAAAGGAAGAACAGAACACTCATTGAGAAGGCGAGTACAATGCTTGATGAATACAAAACTTCGGACTGGATTTGGCTGAAGCGGTTAACACCGCTTGTCACGCCACAAGCTGACTATACCTTCATCGTCTACTCAATAAAACCTCATATGAACTACTCACCGGTAACAAACCAAATATTTCATACTTTCGAGTTTTTTGGTTCAAAATGTTATATTCTAAAAAACAAGCCTAGGACCTCAAATTTCGCTTCAAAGTCTGATGAAGGTTTCTTGCTTGGCTATGATTCGAACTCCTACGCTTATCGTGTCTTCAACAAAGTCTCTGGACTTGTTGAAGTAGCACGTGACATAGTGTTCGATGAAACTAATGGCTCTCAAGTAGAGCAAGTTGACAAGTGTGTGATAGATCAAGAAGAAGCTCCATGTCAAGCAATGAGAAGAATGGCACTTGGCGATATTCGACCACAAGCATCACCTCAAAATCCTAGTGAAGAAAATGAACCACAAAGGGAGGAAAATGATCAAGGGGGAGCTTCCACACCAGATCAACCTCAAGGAGATTGAGATAATCAAAACAACAATGAGGGCAACCATCAAGGGGGAGATGAAGAAGATGATGATCATGAGAATTCAAGACCACAAGTGCCACATCCAAGAGTACACCAAAGCATACAAAGAGATCACCCCGTCGACGACATAATTGGTGACATCCAAAAGGGAGTGACAACTCGATCTTGTATAGATAATTTCTGTGAATATTATTCTTTTGTATCCTCTTTAGAACCATACAGGGTTGAAGATGCACTAAGAGATCCTGACTGGGTGATGGTGATGCAAGAAGAATTGAACAATTTCAAGAGGAACGAAGTATGGGAACTTTTTGAAAGAACCAAGTCCAATATTGTCGGCACTAAATGGGTCTTCCATAACAAGCAAGACAAACACGGAGTGGTAACAAGAAACAAGGCACGACTTGTGGCCAAAGGTTATCACAAGTCAAAGGTTTTGATTTCGACGAGAATTTTGTTCTCGTAGCTTGGATTGAATCAACTCGTTTCTTACTTGCATATGCTACTCACCATAATTTCAAGTTGTATCAAATGGATGTCAAAAATGCCTTCCTCAATGGTCTGATCAAGGAGGAGGTGTACGTGGAGCATCGCCCTGGGTTTGAAGATCAAGAGTACCCCAACCATGTATTCAAACTACGTAAGACTCTCTATGGCCTCAAACAAGCTCCTAGAGCTTGGTATGAGTGCTTTATAGATTTCTAGTTGAAAATGGCTTCAAAATTGGTAAAGCTGATTACACCTTGTTTACCAAGCACTTTGATGATGATCTATTCATTTATCAAATCTATGTTGATGATATCATATTTAGTTCAACTAATAATCTTTTTGTCAAGAGTTTAGTAAAATCATGACAGATAGATTCGAGATGTCCATGATGGGAGAGTTGACATACTTTTTGGGATTCCAAGTGAAACAACTAAAGGAAGGAACGTTCATAAGCCAAACAAGTACCAAAGACATTCTCAAGAAATTTGGTATGGACAAAGTGAAGCCCATAAAGACTCCCATGGCGACAAATGGACACTTAGACCTTAATGAAGATGGACCTAACGTGGATCAAAAGGTATACCGCTCCATGATTGGCCCCCTATTTTATTTATGTGCATCTAGGCCCGATATCATGTTGAGTTTATGTATGTGTGCAAGGTTTCAAGCCAATCCTAAGGAATGTCATTTGACAGCTGTAAAAAGGATCTTGCGATATTTAGTCCATACACCAAACCTAGGCCTTTAGTATCCTAAAGGTTCAAAGTTCTATCTCATTGGATACTCCGATGTAGATTATGTCGGATGCAAGATGGATAGAAAAAGTACCTCTGGAACTTACCAATTCTTGGGTAGGTCCCTAGTTTCTTGGTCCAACAAGAAACAAAACTCTATTGCCTTGTCCACAGCTGAAGCGGAGTATGTTGCAGCCGGGAATTGTTGTGCACAACTCCTTTGGATGCAAGAAACTCTAAGGGACTACGGTTACAATATGAACCATATTCCACTCCTTTGTGATAAGAGAGTGTGATTAAAATTGCACATAACCCTGTTGAGCACTCTAGGACCAAACACATTGATATCCTGCATCATTATTTGAGAGACCATTCAATCAAGGGAGACATAGCCATTTCTCATGTCAAAACTTAGAAACAACTAGCCGATATCTTCACCAAGCCACTTGATGAAAAACATTTTTGTGAGCTTCGAAATGAACTAAATATCCTTGATGCTCGGAATGTGGCTTGAAATCTTGCATATCTGAATGCTAACTTCTTCAAAATCAAGATTTTCGATGAAAACTCATATTTCCTTGATTTTTTCTAAAAACTATGTTAATTATTGGATCTTGATGAATTATGGTCATAGTTTGATTGTTGAGTGTTTACTGTCATGTTCATCAAGAATATTATCTTTGTCCAAAAGATCTCTATTAGACACCTTCATATATACACGTAAGGTTATATATATATATATATATATATATATATATATATATATATATATATATATATATATATATATATATATATATACTCCTCTGTCCAGGTGACCACGGACTAGTCCGTGGTTACCCCGGACTAGTCCGCACATGCATACTAGTCCGAGTTGAGTCTGCAGGATCGGACTAGTCCGGTGCAACCACGGACTAGTTCGGTATCCCAACGCCTTAACCTCTTGGGTAGGTGCAAACTCTTCTTCTTTCTCAGAACTTCGCTCATCTTCTCTCTCCTAACTCAAGTGGTCCCAAGGTGATTTTGCGAGTTCTCCTTCAAATCTTCACATATCTCCATGGAAATCAATCTCCATTGCAAGGGGGTCGAAGACCCCGGACTAATCTGCATTGAAAACTCTCCAAACTCTTTGGATCGAAGGATTTGGTAATTTTTTCACCAAACCATAACTCTTCGATTTTCCTTGGTATTGCTCAATAAGTTTGATTCCTATCGTCCATACATGTTTCCTTGATGCATTCCAAGTACACGTTGTCCCTATCACACTCTTGTATTGAGAAACTCTGAAATTTGTTTAGCTAGGGTTTGAACAACTGCACAACGGACTAGTCAGTTATCTGTGCGGACAAGTCAGGTGATCCGGACTAGCCCGCACATGATATACGAACAAGTCTGGTGTGTCGCTGATTAAATCCCTAGCTTATCCTCTCTCAATGCATTTCTTGTCACCGGTTCTTATCAATCGCATGTATCTCTCCTCTGTTAGGGAAAATGTCGACCTCCTCAAACGAGAACATATCCAACTACGAGGCCGAAATGGATCAAGAGATATTGCCTCGTGCTATGGAGCATCGTACCAAGAAAAGGCAAGATCCTGCTGCTGACTCTTCACCCGCTCCACCTCGTGCGCGGCGAAAGATCCCAACAAAGAAACCACCTCCAAAGGTTAAGGATGTAGTTGGATCTAGCTCGGTGGCTGCACGCCAAGCTAAGGGTAAAGGAAAAGGGATTGCCTCTGGCCCGATTGGTCCTCTGAAGATGGCACCTCCGAGACAAAGAAATAGGAGTTCCTCAAAGGAGATGTTCATTGGAAAGGGCAGCGATGTTACCTGGAAGTTCAAGAAAGTTGACGCTTACAGCAGTGGGAAAGTAGCTGCTGATCCGAGGTTTTGGAGTGATTTCCACTCGGATTACTACCGCAGTGTCTACCTCAACATGAAGACCCTAGTGGTACGCAGTCAATGGATAGACTGGGACTACCTTGGAAGAAAGAGTTGTGCTGCATTTGATGAGATAGTGGCCGCTGCAAAGAGGCATGATCTAAACGATCTATTATCCTTTAGATACAACTGGAATGATGAAGTGATAGCCCAATTCTATGCCACTTGCCACTTTGCCAATACAGGTGGAGAAAGAGTAACCTGGATGACTACGGATCAATCTAATATGTCACCTATGTTGACTTTGCAAAGTTGTTACATCTTGAGGATACCGGGAACCATGAGATCATGATCCACAATGACAGCCCTCTAGAGAAGGACAAGATGAAGTTCCTCTATGACACTCGTCTTCCTTACTATCCCCCATCAACCAAGAACATGAAGCCACTCTTCGTTGTCCTCAATCGAGTGCTTCAGAAGACCATTGCTCCTAAGGATGGGGATGCGGGCAGTGTCCAAGGGTACTTGAGAACCCTGATGAAGGTCATAAGCAGGAGAAGAAGGTTTGATGTGTTCAACTATATTTGGAATGACATGGTGAACATCTCTTGCACTCCAAACCCGTCCTGTGGCTATGCGTCATATATTATGTTCATGATTGAGAAGGTCACAGGAGTCGAGTTTGTGAAGAACATGGACCACACTGCTTTGAGGCCTCAGAAGCCACATCAAGCTGCTCTCTCAACGTCTCCTGCGTCAAGTGAGGAGCGTCCAAGGAGAGCCCAAGAAGAAGCAAGAGCTCCCTCTAGCTCTAGGGCCCCTCCATCTCACAAGGGGTCCTCTAGTGGGATAATGAAGTATCTTGCTGCTATCTTTGGTTCTTGCCGCAAATCAGAGGTGAAGCTACACAAGATCAACAAGGCAAGAAAGGGGCAAATGCAATACATGAAAGAAAACGTCAAGGCCATTTGTCAAAAACTGGAAATTGAGTCTGTGGGGTCTCCTGTCATCTCAGAAGACTCTAGATATGACTTCTTTGAGCTTCCTCCTCTCACCAACTCTGAACTTGCCTACTTTGGCCGTGGGGGCATGATGGGTGGTTCTCCTCCTTCTCATCAGCATGATGAAGAAGAAAGTGAAAAAAGGACCAAAAGTGTGGATGGAGCCGACGACGACGAGTAGATTGATGCTCAAGGGGGGGGGGGGGGGGGGGGGATTGAGGGGGAGTTCTAGGTCTTAGCTTAGATTGAAGGGGAGTCCTAGGTCGTAGCTTAGATTGAGGGCGGTCCTAGGTCTTAGCTTATGTCTTTATGCTCTCCCTCTTTTAAGACTCTTTTATGCATTTGGTCATGTAATACTCTTATTACGCATTTGGACATGTAATTTGTGTTCTCTATGATCTATGCATTATGCTTTAAAGTTGCTATGTGTGCTTGATAATATTTATGATGTTATGATTATGCTTTTCACCTCATTCACATCAAAATTCTTGCTCACACACACATAGGTTTGCACCCCACCACAAAGAGTGCACATATGAGTAGTACTTCTACATTCACAATTTTTCTCAAAACTCATATGTGCACACTCTATGAAAATCTGAACTTTTCATCATATTTTTCTAATCTCAATTGGTATTCATCAATAACCAAAATGTGTAGATTGATAGTGCATCTAAGCATCCCCAATGGTTTTTGGTTGATTAATGACAAACAAATGAGATCCTAACAAAATTGTCGAGATGAGAGCAGGTTTCAAGAGATGACAAAGAAATCGCAAAAAGGAAGGAGAATGAGGATCCAAAATAAAAAAGGGCTCAAGATTTGAAAAAAGTAGATTTAATTGATAGGAGTGTGTTGGAGAAACACATCCCAAGAGCTCAAGTGACGAGATCACACTCACTACACAAGTTTCAGAAATAACGGACTAGTCCAATATTGACCGGACTAGTCCGAAATCTCTCTAGAATGAAAACAGACATCCTCCAAGTGCGGACTTGTCTGCAGATCTTCACATTTTGCACAAGAGCGGACTGCACGATATTGACCGGACTAGTCTAAAAACTCTCTGCAACAAAAACGGACAAGTCCTCCAAGTGTGGACCTGTCCTCAGTTCTCACATTTTCACCACAACACACAAGTTCGATATTGACCGAACTAGTCCAAAAACTCTCTGTGACAAAAATGGACTAGTCCGCACAATAATAGACTAGTCTGGTACCCTCAACACATAGAGTTTTTCACACATGCAAATCGGACTAGTCCGGTGTCCAACAACGGACTAGTCCGCACTTCGTGAAACCTAACGGTAACTTTTGGAAACCCTTGTATAAAAAGAGGTGCACGGCCTTGTAACCTAAATACTTGAACCCCTACACCGCCACACCTTCTGAGTGCACAAAAATACCTCTCTCCACTCATTCTAAACCTAAAAGGATCAAATCTTTGAGGATTAGGGATTGGATAAAGGAGATAATTTGTTTTTCACGATCTTGAGCTCTTGGGTTTGATCTCTTGCACACTCTCATTGATAATTGTACATCTTTTGAGTGTGTTTGGTGGTGTTCATTCATTGTAATCTTTGAGGAGCCCTCAACTTGTGAGGAGGCCCCTTGAACGAAGTATTTACCCTTTGTGTGGTTAGTGATTAAGAATCGGCCTTTGTGGCGATTCGACGAGGGAAGGGTTGGTGAAGACCTTGTCCTTGGTGGACTCCTCAACGAGGACGTAGATTCTTGTGTGGAATCGAGCATCGGGATAAAATCTTGTCTTGTGTGTTCTTATTATACTTTTTGATCACATTTTAGGGTTTGAAAATTCTTGTTTAATTTTCATCAAAATATTGTATTAAACTTGATAGTTGCAATCTCTTACTTCATCGTCGTAATATACTTAAGTTGTCAATTGCTTTCCACTGCATAGAATCTAGAAGAAGAATTAAAGATTTACTTTGACACTTAAGGACGCATATACCGGACTAGTCCGCACCATGACGAACTAGTTTGGCTTCCCTGTATTTGATCTCTTCGCTAAGTGTTTCAGGGATCAATAAAATTCAAAAAGCCTATTCACCCCCCCTCTAGGCTACATTCAGTTTTAATTTTCCTAAGTCCCTAGTTTACATCTTACTACTCTCCAACATATTGCTCTCATTGGCTAAAATTGCTTTTCCTAGTTTAGAAGTGAAACTTAGATTTCCGGAGAAATTCTAAGAAAGATTTAAGTTGCTCTCATTTGAATGAAAATACCTACCAAAGCCATATCATATATCACATTGATAGACCTTATGCATATGCTTTTTGTCTTCACATTGAGCTTTGTCAAACTAGTATAGACCTATGTGAGATTTAATTCATTACTTTTTGAATTCAAGACGTCACAAGCACAAGCTATACTTCTACACTAGAAGTAAGCAAAATTCCACCATACCACCATTCCATAATAAAAAGAGAAACTTCATATCATTCATGCTTAGTACTCTCTCTAAAATTTATTGCATAAAAAGGGAGTAGAAGACATGGCTACAAGAAAAAGAAAAAGAAACAAAATGCATGCTTACATCATAAGCATGAGAGAAAAAAATATCCATGTTTCATCCCTGCAAAATGAAAAGAGTCCGCTAAAAAGAAGTCATCTGAAATATCCACATCCACTTCATTCCATCACACATGCACAAGTCTTAAATCAAATTGTTTTGAATTGATTTCTCCTAAGGCTTGCTCTTTTGACTTAACAATATTATGTGTTGCAAATATGCCTACTATATTCCCTACAAAGCTCCACATAAAACCTTATGTAGAGGTAGGATGAATTTAGGCAAAATGTCTTGGTAAGGATACATTTCCACTACACATAAATAAGAGACTGAGAGAATCAAATAGAGATACTTAAAATCTAAATTGAACACTTTGGAATTTGAGTGGAACTTGATTTCTAGGTTATTTGAGCTTCATTTGCTATTCTATCTTTCAACCACCAATGAATAGGAGATGGCATAAGCCCCATAATGACTTAGGATGGGTGAAGTACCATGCCGATTTTTGCAATACTAGGTAGAGTATTTTGTTGTGCACATGGTACTTTTGAAAAATAGAACATTGTAGCAACTCCTGATCATCAACCAAAGGTTTTGACTTTGCTCGGGGCGACCAAAGGATAAGCTTGGGGGAGTTTGTTGACGGCTGTTATATACCAATTTCACTTGTAAATATAACTCAATTATGTGAAAGAAATATCATTTCTTGCACACATCACCTTTCTATTTAACCTATTTCCACTTGTCTTCGGAGAAAGTAGTGCATGCAGGGATTTTATGCAGAATTGAAGTGAAACAAGGGCATGGATCCTATAAAATATCATTCCAGCCAATCGAGCGATGACATGTGGTGCCCCATGGATGAATTGGCCCATAAACAGAAGTATCTGAGGACATTCAACGGTGTAGCACCAATAACAGTCAATGGGACCCACCTGGTAGAGACCTAGAGGAAGCACAGTCCCAACGGGGCTGAGACCAGGTCTGCCAACCTCCCTAGTCGGTCGACTAGGGAGTGGCGCCGAACTCGGTCAAACGCCACGTGTTGGCTCCTCCCGGCTTGAAGAGGTCATGGGTGATTGATTCGCGCGCTTTTGGTGGCGGAAGCCGACCCTTCTCCAAGCAATAAATAGGACCCCTCACTTCAACACACACCACTTGAGTATCATCCATTATATCCACTACTCTCCATAGGTTTAGAGGAGTATAGGTTGTAGAGAGGAGAGTCTCTAGTTTATAGTCAAAGTAGAAAAGGAGTCGAAGGAGACTCTTTCCAATTCTTAATTGGGAAAGGTATGGCTCTCATATTCCTATTTGTTTTTGTGACTTTATTCTTAATAAAGGTGTTACCTTTAGTATTCTATTGTTCATATACTTCAATGAAGCGTTTCTTGTTTGATTGTGGATTCTATGTATGTGGTAGTAGTAGTATTTATGATTATGCTATACCGTTATAATTATATCATCACAAACACTACAAACCTCCACTATAGTCTAATTAGCTATGATATAATTATGTTAATATGAACCACTTATGCTATGAATTAACATTGGTTCAACGATGATTTAGTTCATTGTCTTAGGATGGCTTGTGCCTAGGCTCTCAAGTTAATTACTTATTATGCTAGCATGGTGCTAGGATAGAGAGTAGCGTTGAATGTCTCGTAGACCCGCGGATTGAAAAGGTAGGCAGCAGGTGGTGACAACCCTATCTGTCCTTTGTAATCCTCCACGTTCGGCTATGCCACAAGCTCATGGCAGGAGTCATCCTAGAATTGCTAGGGGTAAACCCGTGTTCGATGTGTTAATCCACTTAGCATGAGTATTCATAATTGACATGATCATTAATAATTAACTTAGGCTATGTATATGTACATTAGAAGCATAGTAGGAGTCTCTACCTAAACCTTAGCCTAGTCCCTCTTTACCCCATTTATCCCCTTAGGATAGAATGCTCTTGTGTGTGTCACACTACTCCACTTATCATTTATTCATCCTTGCAAGAACCTTACCTAGATCAACCTAGCCTCTCCACTTGATGAATGCTTTACTTCCATCTAGCCTTCCTTTGGGAGAATATAAGTGACACCCTTTGGGAATACTCTTAGAGAGGAAATGCTACATCGGTAGTTTTCGTGCACTTGTGGATTTACATAATCTAAAATCTATCAACAAGCATTTATGGCACCACTACTAGAGATGAATTATTAGTAGTGCATAGGAACCGTCAACAGATACGACACCCAGTAGCACAACACAGAAAAGAACAAAGAAAACATAACATAAGTGAGAAACTTACATTATACTCAGAGTTTTATACAAAAGAACTTACATCAGCGGAAGTCTTCATACAACTCTCTCGAACCTATACTACAAAAGTAGCGATCGTATACAGCCCGCGGATACTCCACTCTAGCATCACAAAAGAAAGTAGTGGTGTCTAGGGCTTCCATTGGCTATATACCTGCAAAACTCGTATAAATACAAACGTGAGCTCAAGGCTTAGAAAGACTTAACCGTCTCACCTAAGAACATAAAACTCTACATGTTGAGAACGTAAGACTTGAATTTAAACTGCAATAAGTAAATGTTCACTATAAGTAGATCCTTGCTTCAGTTTTATAATAGCAAGTGAAGTTGCTTAGAATCAAAACTTTAGTTCTCCTATCAACTACTTCAACCAAATTGCTCAACCATACAACAGATTCCTTCCAGTTCCAGTTGTTACTACGTCACAGTGCAGTGAACAAGTATGCTCCCTTTTGCGGGAGCAACGGTGATTCGAATCAAGATGCACCCGACTTGCACACCATGTACAACCGTCTAGAAGAGGTGTACAACCTCTCCCAGTGACGTTGTACACAACCACCTTTCACAAGACACCTAAATGTTGAGTCGGTCGTACCGTACCGGAAGGAAGACTCATATGACGACCTATGTCGTAGCGGCCTCAGCTCTCCTAATGACGTGTGTGGTGTCTAGGATGGTGCGGTATGCCTCAACACCCAGTTTAGCATGTTACATAAGATTGATGGGCCCACTAGAGCCAGTATGCATCCAGTACATATTCAAACTTGTCCAGCAGGACCATATATGGTACGGTCCTCAAGCGACACAGGAAAAAACTATGCTCACAAAACCACGTTCTTGAGTGTCCTAATCTTCCTGCCCCGTCTTAGATTAACTGTTTCATCTCCATTATTTTCCTCAATCCAATTCCATCCATATTTCTCAACTCTGTTTCATCCAATTCCTCAACTTTAATATAGCGGTTGAAATCATATTAAGTCCTATTGTAACCAGACTCTAGAGATTTAGGGGTCATGCATGTGGAGTATCATACATACCTAGACTTAATGCACAATTTCCATTGTATAGATAATGAAAGCAAAACATATTAACAACTTAAAAGCAACCCGAGGCTTGCCTTAGATTGCGACTAGTGTAAATGTCAATAAGTCAGTGCTTGATCATCTTAACGAAGCTCCTCGTCCTTCTTCTTTCTTCCTCGTATTTACTGTTGTTTGGGCAAATCTTGTGCTTGAATGCGGGGCTCACGCTAGTCCTTCTCCTCTGAGTTGTGCTCCTTGTCGATCTTCATCACATCATCTAGCGATATGATTATGCACATATACAGAACAATATAATTTAATACATCGTACACTAGAATGCTAATGCACTAAAAGAATAGATACTCTCTAGAGTGGAGGTCAAGAGCGATCATAACAGATTTAACTCTATAGCAATATAAGATCTATTGAACTTGGAATGTTTACAGTAGAGTTCAAAGGTACTAATACATGAAACAACTTCTATATCCTAGACTGTGCCTACCTGTTTCCTAGTAAACTCAAGTTGTCGTGACATCTGCATTCTTTCCAACCATCTGTTTCATTAGGTGCTCTACATCATCTTCCTGGCCTTTCATGCACAGCTCCTCATCCGTTGTGAGCTTCTTCTTCTCATCTCTGTCACCATCTAACGGTCTTCCAAAACAAACCATCTGCTCCCTGATCAAGCCCCTTCTTGGACAAGGCATACATAAAAAATGTGTAGGGCACCCCGGTGGCACACATACCTTTCTCAGCTAGAAAATCTTGAAGGCCTCCACATGCCATTGAAATAACAAATAATTCTGCACTACTGTTGATGATGCATCTTCACCATGAGAAGGTTTAGGAAATTTTGACAGGAATGGGATAACCAGTAGCTCTCCAATGGAGCTCCTTTCTGATTTTCCTTTACTTTTATCACCTTTTTTGTGCTTGGAAGCTACAAATGCCACTGGTGGACCCTTTGACAAATCTATACTACAACAACAACAACAACCAAGCCTTTGTCCCAAACAAGTTGGGGTCGGCTAGAAATGAAACCCAACAATTTTTGAAGAAAAGTAATAGAAAATAAGATGAGAGTTAAAAAAATGAATAAAATAAGATTCTACATTTTATTTATTTTAGAAATGGATTAATAAAAAAGAAGATAACAGTAACAAAATACGAATAAACTAAGATTCTGGCACATAAATTGCTAATTTCCATGCAGTCCTATCATGAGCCAAATCTCTAGGTATGTCCCACTCCATTAAGTCTCGTTTCACCGCCTCCTGCCATGTCAACCTTAGTCGACCTCTACCCCTCCTAAAATTTTCTCTACTCTTTATAGTTCCACTGTTAACCGGTGCTTCTGAAGGTCTCTGCTGGATATGCCCAAATCACCGTAGGCGATGTTGGACTAGCTTCTCCTCAATCGGTGCCACCTCTACCCTATCACGTATCACCTCGTTCCTAATTTTGTCTCTTCTTGTGTGACTGCACATCCACCGTAGCATGCGCATCTCAGCAACACTCATTTGTTGGACATGTTGCCTTTTAGTTGGCCAACATTTTCTCCATACAGCATCGCAGGTTTGATCATCGTCCTATAGAATTTTCCTTTCAATTTTTATAGAACTTTCTTATCACATAAGATTCCAGATGCTTGCCGCCACTTCATCCACCCGATCTTGATCTTGTGGCAAACATCTTCATCAATATCACCATTACTTTGTAACATTGATCCTAAATATCGAAATGTGTTCCTTCTAGATACTACTTGTCCTTGTAAACTAACATTTCCCTCCTCGCACCCGACATCACTAAAGTCGCATCTCATGTACTCGGTCTTGGTTCTACTAAGTTTAAACCCCTTGAACTCTAAGGTCTGCCTCCATAGGTCCAATTTTCTACCAACACTACATCATCAGCAAAGAGCATACACCAAGGGATATTCCTTTGTATATCCTTCGACACCTCATCCATTACAAAGAAAAAGATGTATGGGATTAAGGCTGATCCTTGTGTAGCCCTATTGTGATAAGAAAAGTATCGGTCTCACTATCTCTTACGCGCACACTTGTCACCACATTATTGTACATATCCTTGATAAGGTTAATATAATTTGTTAGGACTTTGTGTTTCTCTAGCGCCCACCACATGATCGGCATTGGTACCTTATCGTATGCCTTCTCCAAGTCAATGAACACTATATGTAGATCCTTCTTTTGCTCCCTATACCTCTCCATAAGCTGACGGAGTAAGAAAATCACCTCCATAGTGAACCTCTCAGACATAAAACCAAACTGGTTTTTAGTGACATTGGTCACTTTTCTCGTGCGGTGTTCAATCACTCTCTCCCAGAGATTAATAGTATGACTCATAAGCTTATTTTCTCGGTAATTAGTACAACTTTGACAAATCTATAACACCAAGTAAATTGATTGCACTTTTCTTGGCTGTGAATAAATCCTAAGTCCATCCTGAAATGTCATCAAGTTTAGAAGGAAAATTCTTTTGCGTGTACTCACAAGTATCCTCCTCCCATTCTGCTATAACCTTCTCATTCAATGCTAATGCTGGAAAAAAATTGATGAATCTAGAAGTGAAGAAATTTGTGTTGAAATAAGTCGCTACCCCGAACCTGTTTCCATAACAAGAGAAACCACATCAAATGCTAATGAACAAATTTGACCAGGCAGTGAATCTAGTTTACTTAAATTGATGCTTTGTTTAGATATTTTGATTGCACAGTTGACAATACGAGGCATCTGGTCATCAGCATGTTTTCGGTAACGAGTCACAAGCGTGCAGCATATAATGAGACACCTCATTGCAATTTTAAGTCACATTGTGGCTCCATCCTAGATGGCATGTATGACTGCACAGTAAAATACCTGCATTTGCACATGATCAGCAGGAGTTGCTCATATTGCAATTTTACCACGTCAGTAGACAACAGAACCTTGTCGGTGAAGTGACGGAATGTCACTTGCAATGGTACAAGACCTCAGCTGCGATTTGCTCCAACTGTTGTGGAACGGGCTCCTTTGCAACTTGTGGCTTCAAGAAATACTGGAAGGGCCTAACAACAGCCTGAAGTACTTTGAGAGTATTAATGATGTTCCAATCAGCATGCTGTGCCTGGCCAACTAGATTGCTGTTCTGGAGCACTAGCTTCAATTGCGGGATAAGTTCAGGCCACAGATTATCCTTGACAAAATCCTTTTCATCAACTTGACTGAAAACTTCGATTAGCACTCGAAGGATTGCAGGCCCAACTTGAAGCAAAGTCTGCGCAAGTTGATCATGAAACTCCTTGTAAACTGCAGATTATGACAGGCTGCCCTCCAAGTTGAGCCGCATATAATTTTTCAAGTACGTTATTGCAGTAACTCTAATCCCTTGATGACAGATCAGTGGGTTTTTCCTAGGTAAACATTTCATCGAACACCTTGATTGCATCCTCGACCCGGTCAATCCTGCAACAATTAAGAGCTAACCTTGCACTAATTGTCGTTGCGTCGTCAAAGTGTTCCTCCATCTAATCCATCACACAAATCACATCTGGCGCAGGTGGGATGCGGCCACGGCGCAGAATGCTGCGATGATGTCATGTAGGAGACGACGGAGCGGAGAGCACAAGTCGAGCGAGGTGACAGGATGATCACGGGAGCGGCGTGTAGAGGCAGAGGGAGCCATGGTTACGTGGGGTGCTGCAGTGGAGCAGGGAGGCTGGAACGCGCAGCAATGGTGTGAACGGCAATCACGGTGCAGTAGGCACGGCAGCGAAGCCGGGCATCGGCACTTGGGTAGGGAGGCTTGGACGGTGGTGAGGTACGCAGCACGGGGAAGGAACAGGGAACGTCGGCGGAAGGCACAGACACGACGCGGAGCAGAGGCCTGGCAAGGCGCTGCAGCGGTAGCACTGCTTGTTGGTTATGCGTCGAAGAGGCAATCATAACAATTCGGGTTAAGGCATATTGAATATTTGATCTATAAGCAATTAGAGTACTAATAGGCATGTAACCTAAAATCCCACTAGTACGCCTATAAATATGAGGGTTAGGGTTAGGGACTAATCACCCCACCACGTGACAGCCCTAAACGCCACCCTTCGAAGGCCTCACGCCGAAACCCTTGCCGCGCACGCGGTGCTAGCACACCGGCGCACGACGTTTGTTGGTACCCTCCGTACCGGACACCCATTGGGATTGCAAAGATCACAAGGAAACTCCATCTATCAGATTTGAAGACCTCCGAAGACTTCAAATGTCAGACGTAACCAGACCTGCTTCCCCGACATGGTTAGTCCCAGGGCCGCCACGTGTATCATAATACCGGAGCTATCACCCACACATGGGAAAGCTCCGGACGAAATACCGGTATGGCGCCCCCGACCTAACCCTAGACAGAGAGAAGCTCCGGTACTGACACGTGTCCAACAGCACCGGACCTACCCGTCCACGACGGTAAGCTTCGGAGCTCCTACGTGGCAACCGCCGGACCTTCAACTTGAACTATCACGCCGGTGGACCCCCCAACGGCTCCGGACCTTCAAGGATCAATCAAAGATTTCAAGACCCGATTAAGTGTCATTAATAATATATTAATGACACACGATCGGATGGCCCTTAATACTAGTAACGGCACTATTAAGGCCCGTTACCAGGCTATTAAGGGTAATTAACCTCATTAATTGTGTATCAAGCATGTGTAACCGCCGGAGCCACCTGTCGGGCCAGGCTAACGGTGTAACGATCAGTCCTTGTACTATAAAAGGACTGGTCGACGATACACAAGGGACGGTTCTAGACCACTACTAAACTCCCTGAGCTAGACGAGCTTCTTCTTCTGGAGCTTCTTCTAGACTCACACGCTTAATACAACACCAACACACCCCGTGGAGTAGGGTATTACGCTCAGACGGCCCGAACCACGTAAATCTCTGTGTACACTTGTCTTTCACCTTCTTGAATCTCTGCGCGCCCATTACCGAACTACAACTCCTTGAACTACCAAAGGTAGTGTCGGGAGATCTGCTGGATCCAAACACTGACAGCGTTCCTCTCCGCACGTGTGGATTCCGTGGAAGCGCTGCTGCTACTGTTGCGCTGATCGGCTGCGACGAACGTTCGTCTACTCCTGCAGTGAAGAGGGCGAGGAGGAGACGAACGAGATCGTCTAATTCCCCTACACCGACGTGCGTCTTCATTCCGCTGCGCTGCGCGTCTAGTGGTAACGATCCATGACCTCTGTACTCGCATGTTTCCTGAGTGATGCGGTAGAGTTGCTACAGACATGTTCATACGATGAATTTTTCACACGGTTTTTGGGATTTGGAATTGGTTAAAATAGATTGTGATCGTATCTGACTAAAGGGTCAGTTCGTGCTTCTTCTCTGCTATGTGTGCAACCTATTCCTACCGGCTGGAATCACCATCGGGACTAGTCGCGTACATAGCTAACAGATTGAGCTAACAGATCACGGTCACGAGTCGCGATCTACTCATGAATAACCAATCACATTGAAAATTGAGTCATTCTGAATGGCTCGAACTCGGATTGATTTGATCAATCCAATGAGATTTTCATAGTGATTTCATAGATGTAATTCTGTTTGGTGCCTGCTATAGCGATTACATAATATAGTTTCGCGCTAGAAATCGTTCTATGCTTAACTCGTTTTTGCAGAGAACGATGTGAATGGTATGTCCTTAATGTGATGTGATGATCTGTGTGTAAATTCGTGCAGCCTGCGTGTTGCAAATTTAACACAACCGGGTTGAGGTTGTCACATAATTGTATAACGACCTACGTGTTGACCTGTGATGTTTGATCTCTCATATAATTTGGTAGCTATTAGTTGTATTAGCTTCTTTTATGATCATGAAGATGTCTTCAAGCATGTTGGAGATGGAGATCACCACAAGAAGAGAGGCATGGCAGCTCAGATCATGATGGAACCATGGCGATGGAAACCATTATGATTTCAAAGGCCATACAATTCACAATGTGATATGATCATATATCTGTGATGTTTACGTATTACTATTCTTTTCATGCTTTTTACATAGTGGATGTTTTTTCATGATAGAATAGCTTCCCTCAGAAAAGTTGAGTATTTGATGCCATTTACCAATAATTGCACCTATGTTATTTTGAACGTTGTGTGGTAGGTTTGCCAAAGCAAAGTGACATCATCTATCATAATGCATAGGGTGAATGTTGGACATTCACATGCATATATGTTGGTTTACTCAACAAAGCTATCAAAACGTTTTTGGGGGCTTTATGGCATAGAGTTGGGAGCTGGGGCATTGGATGTCACCCAACAAACAAGAGTCATATAGGGATACGATTAACAATGGTTGTTTACACATGTCACTAATTTCCTAACAGTGAAGCCAAAGCTCACTAAGAATTAGTGAATATGGATCTTGAACCACTAGATGTCATTAGATGGAAGACGATGATCATATAGTGGTAATATCTTTTATTAAATTGTTAATAGAAGATTGGTACATAACATTATCTCTTCTTCTTGTTTAAAAGAAGTTGATGGTTATGAGATTGTAATAAAGAACAAATGTTGTTCTATTTATTACAATAATACTTTCTATGCTCAATGTCCATTGGTGAATGGATTAGATGTTCTTGATCTTGAGGATAAAATTGTCTGTAAAATTAATACCAAAATGGTTCGACGTAATGATCCAAATCTCACTTTTATTTGGCATTGTCACTTAGGTCATATAAATGAGAAACGCATTGAAAACTCCATATGGTTTACTAAGCTCATTTGATTTTGAATCACTTGACACATGCGAATCTTGTTTGCTTGGAAAGATGACCAAAGCACCCTTCACTGGTCAAAGTGAGAGGGCGACTGACTTATTGGGACTTATACATACAGATGTATGTGGACCAATGAGTTCAATTGCCAGAGGTGGTTTTCAGTACTTCATCACATTTACCGATAACTTTAGTACATATGATTATGTCTACCTAATTAGGCACAAGTGTAAATCCTTTGAAAAGTTCAAAGAATTTCAGAATAAAGTATAAAATCAATTGGGCAAGACAATTAAACTTCTACGATCTGATCGTGTAGGTGAATATTTGAGACATGAATTTTATGATCATTTAATACAATGTGGAATAGTTTCACAGTTGACTCCACCTGGAACGCCTCAATGGAATGGAGTGTCCGAGCGGAGGAACTGAACCTTGTTGGACATGGTTAGGTAGATGATGAGCCAAGCAGATCTTGCACTATCATTTTGGGGTTATGCTCTTGAAATTGTTGCGTTTACACTAAACAGGGTCCCAAAGTCTGTTGAGAAGACATCATATGAGATGTGGACCGGCAAACGTCCCGAGTTGTCTTTCCTCAAAGTTTGGGGATGTGATGTTTAAGTAAAACGTTTGACGTCAGACAAACTCACTCCAAAATCAGACAAATGCTTCTTTGTGGGATAGCCTAGAGAAACCAAAGGATATTATTTATATAATAAAACAGGGGGTAAAGTGTTTACCGCTCGCAATGGTGTCTTCTTGGAGAAAGAATTTCTCTCAAAAGGAGTTAGTGGGAGCAAGGTGCATCTTGAAGAAATTCAAGAAATACCTAAAAATGTTTTAGTATCCACTGATCCTATACAGGATGTACAAGATGTTGTGCAACCAGTTGATGAAACATCAGGCCCACGAAGGTGTACGAGAGTACATCGTGCGACTGAAAAGTTAACGCTTCTAACCACGGAGCAGCATGACATGGTATTGTTGGACAATAATGAGCCCACGACTTATACCGAAGCAATGATGGGACCCGACTCTGAGAAGTGGCTTGGAGCCATGGAATCCAAAATTGAATCCATGCATGGAAATCAAGTTTGAAAATTGGTTGATCCAATCAAAGGTTTGAGACCTATCGATTGTAAATGGATTTTCAAGAAAAAGACTGATATAGATGGAAATGTTCACATCTATAAACCGCGATTGGTGGCGAAAGGTTTCAAACAAATTCAAGGTGTTGGTTATGATGAAACTTTCTCACCCGTTGCAATGCTTAAGTCTGTTCGGATTCCTCTAGCAATTGCTGCATATTTTGATTATAAAATATGGTATATGGATATCAAAATAGCCTTTTAATGGAAGTCTGACTGAGGATGTGTACATGACACAATCTGAGGGTTTTGTCGATCCTAAAAATGCTAATAAAATATGCAAGCTTCAAAAGTCCATTTATGGACTGAACCAAGCATCTCAGAGTTGGAATCTTCGTTTCATGAAGTAATCAAAGGGTTTGGTTTCATCAAGAACGTAGAAGAACCTTGTATTTACAAGAAGTTTAGTGGGAGCACACATGTATTTCTGGTCCTATATGTAGATGACATTATTGATTGGAAATGACATTCCAATGCTTGATGATGTTAAATTCTCATTAAAAAAAGTTTCTCAATGAAGGATTTAAGAGAGGCAGCGTATATTTTGGGCATAAAGATCTATAGAGATAGATTTAAAAGGCTAATTGGATTAAGCCAAGATACATATATTGATAAGATATTGAATCGGTTCAATATGCAAGATTCCAAGAAAGGTTTATTGCCAATGTCACATGACATTACTCTAAGCAAGAGTCAGTGTCCTTCGACACCTGATGAGCAAAAGAGGATGAGAGCGATTCCTTATGCTTCGACTATTGGATCCATCATGTATGTCATGCTATGTACACGCTCAGATGTATCTTATGCTCTAAGCATCATGAACAGGTATCAATCAGATTATGGTGAGGCTCATTAGACCATTGTTAAAAACATCCTTAAGTACTTAAGAAGAACTAAGGATGCATTCTTAGTGTTTGGAGGTGAAAAAGAGCTCGTTGTAAAAGGTTACACCGATGTCAGCTTCCAAACTAATAAGGATGATTATAAATCGCAATCCGGATTTGTGTTCTACCTCAATGGAGGGGCAGTGAGCTGGAAAAGTTCCAAGCAAGATACAGTAGCAGATTCAACCACAGAGGTGGAGTATATTGTAGCTTCTGAAGCTGCAAATGAAGCTATTTGGATCAGAAAATTTGTTTCTGAGTTGGGTGTTGTTCCTAGCGCGTCCAGTCATGTGGATCTCTACTGTGACAATAGTGGAGCAATCGCACAGGCAAAGGAGCCTAGATCGCACAAACGATCCAAACACATACTACGACGATATCACCTCATTTGAGAGATCATCGACCGAGGTGATGTGAAGATATGCAAGGTGCACACGGATTTGAATGTTGCAGATCCGTTCACAAAGCCTCTTCCACAATCAAAGCATGAGGCGCACACGAGATCTATGGGTATTAGATACTTACATCAGTGATCATAGTGTGTAGTGGGAGACTTATATCACAACTATGTTTATATGAGTAATGATTATTTACATTGATCATCAAGTATGTGACTTGTTCGTGAAACTCTTTGTTAATAGTAATATTACTCTAGATGATCCCTAGTCTATATCATTATAAGAGATAATGATTGCATACAGACTAGCACATATATTAATTGATGATCACGTTTCACGGATCATAGATATGGAGATATTGAATTAAAATATGAACACATGTTAGTGAACATGGTGTTGGATTGACCCACTCCGAGACACTGCTGGGATTGTTATTTCCATATGTGCCATCAGTTGGTATTAAGTGATACACCTGCTAGATCCTTAGACCTGAGATTGTCATTGTTTCTCACTATGTGTAGTTGTGTATTTTGAGACTACCAAACGCTACTCCGTAACTGGGTCTCTCGAGATAGTTGGATTTGAAAGTGCATGGCCATGCTAAGGTGATTAAAGGTTAATCACAGTGACTAAAAGTTAGTAATGGAATAAATCCACTATTTGATCGAGTGAATGGTCGAGCTATCACAAGGATAGCACGCATCTCGCCTTAAGCTTGACTGGTATTGTGAGGCAAAGGGATTAGCATGTTGAATGTATCTAGGTTTGACCGATATGATCTTTATGTACATTCGGGAGTCAGTATGTCCTGCTAGGTACCTCTACTGACTTGTGATTGGAAACGGTTTCTATACACAACCGACTGCACATGAACCTAACGGGTCACACACTTAAGAAGTTGGAATATCAAAAATCATGGCTAGATGATTGTCTCTAGTGGAAGTGGGAGATTGTTGGTGATGTGCCCAAGAGGCAATAATAATAATTCGGGATAAGGCATATTGAATATTTGATTCATAAGCAATTAGGATACTAATCGGTCGGCAACCTAAAATCTCATTAGTACGTCTATAAATATGAGGGGTAGGGTTAGGGGCTAATCACCCCACCATATGACAGCCCTAGCCGTCACCCCTAGAAGGCCTCATGCTGAGACCCTTGCCGCGCACGCGGTGCTAGCACACCGGTGCACGACGTACCTCTCCGCACGTGTGGATTCTGTAGAGACGCTGCTGCTACTACTGTGCTGATCGGCTGCGATGAACGTGTTCATCTACTGCTGCAGTGAAGAGGCCGAGGAGGAGACGAACGGGATAGTCTACTTCCCCTATACCGACGCGCGTCTTTATTCCGCTGCGCTGCGCGTCTAGTGATAATGATCTATGAGCTCTGTACTCGCATGTTTCCTAAGTAATGCGGTAAAATTGATAGAGTAGCGTACCACCGATTTCTTAACACTGCTGTGGCCGTTGCGACACGCTGCGAGCGTAGAGTAAGCGGCCAAGCACGCCTACGGAGCAGAGGTGGTCATCGGTGCAGCGGCTCACGGCCTCGTGGCTCGCGCGGTCATGCGGGCGGAGCAGAGGCGGGCGGACGCGGCAAGGACGTACGCGCGGAAGCAAGGCGCGGCAGGACGCTCAAGGGTGCGTGGGCGGCAAGAAGCCGGCCGTGAGCGCGCTGGTGGAGCGGCAAGCGAACGGGTGGCATCAACTGGCGGTGCTGGTGATGCGGAAAACAAGCAGGGCGGCGGCGCGCGAGCAGGACGCGCGCGGGCAGGGCGCCTGTGTGAGCAGCCGGAGCCAGAGCGCGGTGCTCGGCCTGGAGGGCGCAGGAGTGGAAGATTGAGCTGGGCGGCGTGCGGCCACGGTGCTGGCGGGGAGAAGAGGCGGCCAACTGCGCGGCAAGCCGAAGGCCAGGGAAGTGGCGCTTGGCCTGGAACGCGCTGGAGCTGGGAGCGACGCGCGAGCGGGAGCAAGACCGCGGAGCTGCACGGAAGCAGAAACGGCCAGCGACGGGGCCAGAGCGTGCGCGCGGGAGCTGATGAGGAACGAGCGGCAGCGGTGCATTGCTGCTGGGGAAGAAGCCACGGTGTTGTTTTGATGCTTACGGTAAGCTAAGGGAGCAGGGGATAAGACCGTGAGCCAGCCAGAGCGATGGTGTGGTGGACGGCACCGTATCGCCCTGGGACACAGAAGCAAGGCTCGGTCATGATAAGAATGACTGGTGGGGCCTGCTGACAAGTGGGCCCCACCTGTCATGTAAATATTCCCCGCTGCAGCTTTGAACAAATAAATTAAAATAGCAAACGTTGACCAAAAATTACCAAAACTCGTATAATGGCCAATTTAAATAAGATGAATATAATGGTGCAATCCATTTTTGCAATTTGGTTGCTCCAAATTTTCAAAATAAATTGCAGTGACTAATTCCTTTCTTTTGTACCATTATTAAAACCTGATTTTATTTATCCAAGCTGAATTATCACGTTTGCTTCAAATTCTTGTTTGAATTTTTGGTTTGTGTATCTATTTTATTTTGTACCCTAAACTTGTAATGTTTTCACATGATAAACTTTTTTAATAGCTTTGATTGCCTTTTTAGCCTATGCTATATTCGTCACAAAGTCTGGATTTGAAATCATGTTTCCTGTGCAATTTACACTGAAGGCAAAGAAGGAAATTTTTTCATGAATCATATGTTTCTACTCTGGACTTGCATACCTCGGAGTGGGATTTTACAACTCTTCCCTCTTGAAGCAATCTCGACCCAAGATTCAAGTGAAAGAATGAGGCGGTAGAGATTGTTATTGTAGATATGACGATAACATGTCCAAACTTCTAGCGTTAGAAGACATTCTTCCTCTTCCAATGCAACTCATCATCTTCCCATGTGATTCACTCAACGGTGTGGTTACCTCATAACACTTTGCAAAACTACAATGTCCAGTTCCTTGTTCCACTTTCCAGAAGTATAACACTTTCCTTTTTCCTTAACTCCCGTTCCGGCAGTAGACATTGACTTGTCTTTCTTGTGAACTTCTACAATCCTTTCTCGAATCGTAGGTATGAGATCAAACTTACCCAATGATCCATAGGGAAACAAGCGTATACTTGGTTCTTCCTTTTCGATTGATATGAGGGTCAAATTATGAACATGAGCTTTGCATTTGAATGCATCGTTCAGCACATTGGTCATGCTCGGACGATATTAAGTCTCAAGTTCCAAACCTAGATCAAATCCAACCATCTTTACTGTCTCAAATCCAACTCCTTATGATTAATGACTTACTTGAAGCTCTTGTGATCCATGTAAAGACTTATCAGATTGTCTAGTAATACGAATCTCCTTCCGCATGATCTGAATTCATCTACTTGATGCAGACGAGGTTGAACTATACATTTTATGTCTTTTCCCTGTAAATCTCTGAAGGTGTTATGAAGTCTTCTTCTTTACTCTTAGATTATGTATCCTGTTTCTATAAGGAAGACACATTCAACTCTACAGTTTTTTGCTTCTGTAATTGGTGTTCTCTTTTGAAGACATGACTGTCCAAATCTTGATTCCAATATCCAATCTCCGCTCTCTGATTTCTATGATCACAATATTGTCTTACAATATAAAATGTAACTATTCTTGTGGCTTACTTTGCTTTGGTTGCATCCTTAAGGATTTAATTCTGTCTTTTCAAAGTAAGAATTGAGGTGTATTGAGATCCAAACAAGGAATGATCAACTCGCAAGGAATGGCGATCTCAATAAATGAGTCAAAGTATGAAATGCTTTGCACTGATATAAGATAAGTCACTGTTCGACTTCTATTATGTCACCAAAATACAATTTCACACAATAGATGGTGACTACAAGGTTGTGGGGACCAAAACAATGTCATCATGCATTACAAGTGAAGGAGTTCCATCAGTTTGGTAATAAAGCAATAATCTCGCGAGTAGAGAGAATGTAAGGTTCTCACGAGGTTGAAAAGTCATAAGGAAACTCTTCGCCAACTATAAACAGTCAATTTCCAGCAATCAAGTTGATTGAGTCTCAATAAGTCAAAGCTAACGACCCAATTGCGATTTAGTTACAAGGGTGCAATGTAATAGGTTTCACTTGGATCATTCGAGGATGATGAATCAAGTGAATGGCGTTGTGAATTATAAAGTATTTTACAGCTCATGAACAATCGAAATTTCTTATGTAACTGAACGAGGATACATATTCTTGCTCAAATGCATGCATTCACTTAAGGTTTGAGCAAAAATCGGTAAGATAGTTCAAATACACTAAGAAATATCTTTAGATTTACATGGATCGAATAACTTGGTCATGAAAGATGCTAAACAAGGAATTGCCACTTCCATATCTCAATCAAGTTTGATGATTTCAAGGAAAAAGCGTTAGCAAAGAATGGTGAGATTCACCTCAAAGTAACAGAGTGTATACGATGGAACGGAGTGACTGAACCTATTGTCGATGTGAATTCCTGAAGCCCGCTAATCACAACTTATAGATAGGATTGTGGTTTTTTAACAAAGAGTCATGTTTCTTATCTCATAGTATTCTTAACTTACTATGTCTACCTTCTAGTAGGTGAGGTAGTTTTGCCTTCCGAAGTAGCAAAGAGAGTAACCTTCAAAGAATAAGTAGTCATCACTCACTTCAGTAGGTTGCAATGGGTGGTTGACAAGGAACTATGTTTGACCAACGACCATGTTAGATGACCTATGTCCTGACTGAATAATCTCAAGGTCATACTGCGCTCAAGGTTGGTCAAACAATCAATCAAATACTAATTGATGAATACGCAATTCCTCTCAATAGGCCAGCTCACACTCATAACTGATTTCTCCACACTTCTTGTGCGAACGTTCACCACGACTATACAGTCAAAATAAATCCTCTTATCTGACCTTCTTTTCCAGTTAAGCTCCACCGTGTAAAAATGTATATCCATTGTCCCTGGTTCCATGTTACCGGAGCTGAAGCATTGGAACTTTTTAGCATGAAAAATCAACTAACTAATTTAACTCGATGGTCGAGTAACATAAAGCATTAGTGTTCCAAGCCACCAGAGTTGCCCTTGGTAAAAGTTCCTCATTCTTGATTCTCTGTGACCAGAGTCGGTATCGTCCTCGTCCTTGCTCACTTGCAGACCAACTTCCAACTCGTTAGCCTGGTGTTGACGTAAACCATGGCATGATACTTTGGTGGATGTAACACCTTGGTTACTAGGTGCACTCCCTCCCCCTTAGGTGCTGTCCTAGTAACTTTCATCATGCTCCGTAGATTACATACCTAAACTTTGATCAACACTGCATTCAAAAGTTACTTCCTTTTGAAATTGACGATAGCTATAGCAACCTTAGTGACAAAGAAACATTGGAGGTGCCTCACCTACTCGAACTTTCGAGATGCTTCGATTCGAACTCTTATCCTTTATTTCTGGCTCAGGTCCCACTTGTTCTCTATAGACCAATGGTATATTTGCAGCCGGTATCTTAACAACCAAGTGAGGTGAAGGCTTGAATCCCATAATAGTTGTCGAGTGCTCGAAGCATGTTCAGATCAAAGTTCTTAATCTATTCACGAGCTTCATCTCTCTTTCCTTGCTCCTATAACCGCATACTCGGTATAACCACTTTCTTGGAGCAGCGATGACAACACGTATGCAAAACTCGGATGTTTCATCGCTATCGAGCAATTCTATTAATTCTCTATCTGTAGGAAGGGAAGATCCATCTTTGGACATAGACTTGAATCAACTCACATGTACATTCCCAACAGTAAAAGTATGTCAACATCAAGTTCATAGTGGATCAAACAAGGTTGCAACATCACTTTCACCATTTCCCTCCTACTGGTTGCAGCTGTTCCAGCCAGACCCTCATTCACTCAAACTGGATTTGGACTATGCAAATGACATTTTAATTTCATGATCCAATTGACAAAGTTGTAGCTGACTCTCATTCCTTTCCAACGGCTACTCATATGCCTATATTGAATCAAGGGTGTGAGAGTTATGGGGTTTTAAAACTGACAGTTTTTTCTGGGGCCATTTTGACAAAACGTCCTCTAAAAGTAGAGATTTTGGCCACAGTTTAAACAATATAATATTTCAAAATCTGAAGTAAAGTTAAATTACAACATTGTCACACAACATCTCAACTTCCCAAAAATTCTCACTTTCATGTCGTTACAGCGTTATACGGTTGCAGCTCGTATGTTACAAATGGTGCTCAAAATTTTCTAGATTCTGGACTGCAACAAAATGTTTGACGATAATTTCAATTACACCCTGTTACAGCAAGATTTAGCTCTGGAGCTCAAAAGAAACTTGGTAGAGGACTTTCTAGGCATTTCATAAATGTATATATATGTCTATGTTATTTTTTTAACTTAAGAGATATGGCTGTTCAAAGTTCAACTATTGTCAGGCTGATTGTGGTAGCACTTATACATATGCATCAGTTTGAACTCGAAATTCAATTCCTCCTGAGCTGTATTTTAACAAACTTTGGATTATAAAGTTGTAGCCCATCATCTTCCCTTTCCATATATGTATCGCAAAGGTCTAGAGGATGTTTCTATGAAGATATATGACACAATTACTAAGTCTGGTCCATTAAGCTTCAGAATTGCAGCAGTTCTAGTTAGGGTGCATTTTCATCTTCTTACAGTGGTTTTCTGGTCTAGAGTTCAATAGAACATTTGTAGAGGATTGCTTTATCTTTTCATAAAAGTATACTAAAACTAAAATGGACAAACCTACTAAGATATATGAACTTCCAAAGTTGCTTGAATTTCTGCCAAAACTATACATGAGGATCCGAATAGGACACTTAGGCTTTAGTGAACTGTTCACCATGTAATAGAAAAGTTTTAGAAGATTTTCCATTTTTTCAAAACTGTTTCACACAACTTTGATAGTTGAAAAATTCACAAAGTTACACCCCAAGAAAGTTTCAGCAGCGCAGCTGCCAAAAACAGGTCACTCCACTTTTTCCCCCTTTATGTTGGTTTGAACTAATGTTTCGAGGAATCAGTTTAAACCACTAACTTGAATATCATTGTGAATATTCCGATCGATATCAAGGTTGATGCATGATAAAATTCATACGGTACTACGTTTCTCACAAAATAGAAATCCTAATTAGATTGCCTCTAGCACATACGTCATGTAGGTGGCACTAACAATCGAGCACTTGCAAACGTTTCTACTCGCAATACGTTCTTGTAGCTAGTGTACCTGCATAAGACACACAATTTACTAAATATTAATTATGGTGCCGTACGGCACGGTCCGCACGGGCGATTGTTTCAGCCAGTCACAATAATATATCAGTTCCAATCTAATGCCCTGTGTCATTCCATACATCATTCCATACAGACCGTCCTTGAGGAGAAGACGTCTCGTGAAACGTGGTCTCGTTTCAACACCACACGATGTGGGACCCGAGTAGAGCATGAACGGGTCGTCATGGTTGGGAATTTTGTCAACCCAACAGATACCACCTACTGCCCCATAAGAGCTGAGGCACGCTGATGGCGAGCGTTGCATATGGATCTTTGAACATTGAACGTCCAAGAGTTGCATACTATTCTGTTTTTGACCACACGATGGGGTATTCACACTTTTGCCTAAAGCACGCCGGAGAGCAGCGTTTTCATATGTTCCCAGAACCATGAGAAGGTTCAGAGACTCATATTAACTCTCATGCCAAGTCCCGGTGGACAATCATCGTACTACCTCTCGTATGAGGGAGCTTACCGCAATTGATCCGCTTGCGGTGGCGTATCTTACCTCTTATTTGATGTCGGAGCGTTGTTACCGAATATAATAACATATATGTTAGCTTGCCACGGAAGTAACTATGCTAATAGCAGTCCTTATGTGGGCCTAGTACCGAATCCTCACTCGTAAGTCTATAGTTTTAAAAATATGTTTCTTTGCAGGTGCGCTATTCCCAATGTAGCTCTGATACAATGCCGTGAGGACCAGGATCCCGATAAACAAGGAATCATATTGGGTGGTATCGTGTGATGTGACACCAATAGCACAACGCAGAAAAGAACAAAGAACACATAACATAAGTGAGCAACTTACATTATACTCAGAGTTTATACAAAAAGCGCTTACATCAGCGAAAGTCTTCATACTACTCTTTTGAACCTATACTCCAGCAGTAGCGATCATATCCAACCTGCAGATACTCCACTCTAGCATCACAGAAGAAAGCAGCGACGTCTAGGACTTCCATTGGCTATATACCCGGGTGAGGGCAAAGCCTAGAAACCTGTCATAGCTATATACCTGCAAAACTCGTATAAACGCAATCATGAGCACGAGGCTCAGCAAGACTTCACCGTCTCACCTAAAACATGAAACTCCACATGCTGGGAACATAAGACTCGAATTTAAACTGCAATAAATGAATGTTCACTATAAGTAGTTCATTGCTTTAGTTTTAGAACAGCAGGTGAGGTTGCTTAGAATCAAAACTTTAGTTTTCCTATCAACTACTTCAAGCAAGTTGCTCAACCATACAACAGATTCCTCCCAGTTCCAGTTGTTACTACAGTAGTAAACAAGTATGCTCCCTTCTGCTAGCGACGGGAATTCGAATCAAGATACACCCGGCTTGCAAGTCATGTACACCCGTCTAGAAGAGGTGTACGACCTCTCCCAGTAACGTTGTACATAACCACCTTTCACAATACACCCAAATATTGAGCCGGTCATGCCGCCCCGGAAGCAAGACTCACATGATGACCTGTACCGCAGTGGTCTCTGCTCTCCTCATGACGGGCATGGTGTCTAGGACGGTGGGGTATGCCTCAACACTTAGGTTAACATGTTACATCAGTTTGCTGGGTCCACTAGAGCCAGTATGCATCTGGTACATATTCAAACTTGTCCATCAAGGCCGCATACGGTACGGTCCTCAACTGACACGGGTAAGAACTATCCTCACAGAACCACGTTCTTGAGTATCCTAATCTTCCTGCCCGGTCTCAGATTAACCATTCCATCTCCATTCCTTTCCTCAATCAAATTCCATCCAATTCCTCAACTCACTTTCATCCAATTCCTCAACTTTAATATAGCAGTCTCGAAATCACACTAAATCCTATTCTAACCAGACTCCAGGGATTTAGAGGTCATGCGTGTGGAGTATCATACATCCCTAGACTTGATGCACAATTTTTCTTGAATACATTAAAAGCAAAACATATTAACAACTTAAATGCAACTCGGAGCTTGCCTTAGATTGCGACTAGCGTAAATGTCAATAAGTCAGTGCTTGATCATCTTGACGAAGCTCCTTGTTGTTCTTCTTTCTTCCTCGTCATCACTGTTGCTTGGTCAAATTTTGTGCTTGAATGCGGGGTCCATGCTAGTCCTCCTCCAAGTCGTGCTCCTCGTCGATCTTTGTCACGTCATCTAGCAATATGATTATGTACATATATAGAACACTATAATTTAATACATCATACACTAGAATGCTAATACACTAAAAGAATGAATACTCCCTAGAGTGGAGGTCAAGAGAGATCATAACAGATTTAACACTATAGCAATATAAGATCTATTGGACATGGAATGTTTACAGTAGAGTTCAAAGATACTAATACCTGAATCAACTTCTACAGCCTAGGCTGTGCCTACCTGCTTACCAGTAAACTCAGGTTGTTGTGACATCGGTATTCTTTCCAACCATCTATTTCATTAGGTGCTCTGCATCATATTCCTGACGTTTCATGCACAGCTCCTCATCCGTTATGAGCTTCTTCTTGTCATCTCTGTCACCATCTCACAGTCTTGCAAAACAAAACAACTGCTCCCTGATCAAGCGCCTTCTTGGACAAGGCATACATAAAAAATGTGTAGGTCACCCTGGTGGCACACATACCTTTCTCAGCCAGAAAATCTTGAAGGCCCCCACACGCCATTAAAATACCAAAATAATTCTGCACTGCTGTTGATGATGCATCTTCACCATGAGAAGGCATAGGAAATTTTGACAGGAATGGGATAACCAGTACCTCTCCAATGGAGCTCCTTTCGGATTTTCCATTACTTTTATCACCTTTCTTGCGCTTGGAAGCTGCAGATGCAACTGGTGGACCCTTTGACAAATCTATAACACCAAGTAAATTGATTGCACTTTTCCTGGCTGTGAATAAATCCTCAGTCCATCCTGAAATGTCATCAAGTTCAGAAGGAAGATTCTTTTACATGTACTCACCAGTATCCTCCTCCCATTCTGTTATAACCTTCTAATTCAATGCTAATGCTGGAAGAAAATTGATGAATCTACAAGTGAAGAAATTTGTGTTGAAACAAATCGCCACCCCGAACCTGTTTCCAGAACACTAGAAACCACATCAAATGCTAATGAACAAATTCGATCAGGCAGTGAGTCTAGTTTACTTAAATTGATGTTTTGTTTAGATATTTTGATTGCACAGTTGACAATACGAGGCATCTGGTCATCAGCATGTTTTCGGTAAAGAGTCACAAGTGTGCAGCATATAATGAGACACCTCATTGCAATTTTAAGTCACATTGTGGCTCCATCCTAGATGGCATGTATGACTGCATAGTAAAATATCTGCATTTGCACATGATCAGTAGGAGCTGCTCATATTCCAATTTTATCTCGTTAGTAGACAACAGAACCTTGTCGGTTAAGTGATGGAACGTCACTTGCAATGGTACAAGACCTCAGCTGCGATCTGCTCCAACTGTTGTGGAACAGGCTCCTTTGGAACAGGCTTCAAGAAATACTGGAAGGGACTAACAACAGCTTGAAGTACTTTGAGGGTATTAATAGTATTCCAGTCAGTATGCTGTGCCTGGCCAACTAGGTTGCTGTTCTGGAGCACAAGCTTCAATTGCGGGATAAGTTCAGGCCACAGATTATCCTTGACAAAATCCTTTTCATCAACTTGACGGAAAACTTCGATTAGCACTCGAAGGGTTGCAGGCTCAACTTGAAGCAAAGCCTGTGCAAGTTGATCATGAAACTCTTTGTAAACTGCAGATGATGACAGGCTGCCTTCCAAGTTGCGCCGCATATAATTTTTCAGGTACGTTGCTGCAGTAACTCTTATCCCTTGATCACAGATCAGTCGGTTTTGCCTAGGTAAACATTTCATGGAACACCTTGATTGCACCCTCGATCCAGTCAATCCTGCAGCAATTCAGAGCTAACCTTGGCCTAACTGCCGTTGCCGTTGCGTCGTCAAAGTGTTCCTCCATCTCATCCATCTCATCCAACACACAAATCACATCTGGCGCAGGTGGGACGTGGCCACAGCGCGAACGCCGCGACAACGTCATGTAGGTGACAACACCGGAGTGGAGAGCACGTCGAGGAAGGCGACGGGGATGATCACGGTTGCTGCACGCAGAGGCGGAGGGAGGCGTGGCTACATGAGGCGCTGCAGTGGAGCAGGGAGGCCAGAACGCGCACCGACGGCGTGAACGGCCGGCGGATGGTGACCACCAAGGCGCGGGAGGTGCGGTGGTGAAGCCGGGCATCAGCACTTGGGTGGGGAGGCTTGGACGGTGGTGAGGTGTGCAGAACAGGGAAAGAACAGGGAACATCGACGGACGGTGCGGACGCCCCACGGAGCTGAGGCACTGGCAAGATACTGCAGCGGCGGCACTGCTGTGGCCGTGGCGACATGCTGCGAGAGTGGAGTGGGCGGCCAAGGCACGCCGGCGGAGCAGAGGTGGCCGTCGGTGCAGCGGGTGTGGTCACGGCGCCGTGGCTGGTGCGGGCACGCGGACGGAGCAGAGGCCGACGCACGGTGGGCGGACGCTGCAAGGACGCGCGCGCGGAAGCAATGCGTGGCGGGGCGCAGCGCCAGGGTGTGCAGGTGGCAAGGAGCCGGCCGTGAGCGCCCTGGTGGAGCGGCAAGCGAGCGGGCAGCATCGACTGGCGGTGCTGGTGCAAGGCAGGGCGGCGGAGTGAAAGATCGAGCAGGGCATCGTGCGGCCATGTTGCTGGCGGGGAGCAGAAGCGGCCAGCGGTGCGGCAAGCCAGAGGCCAGAAGAGCGGCGCTGGGCCTAGAACGCGCTGGAGCTGCGAGCACCACGCGAGCGGGAGCAAGACCGGCGGAGCTGCACGGGAGCAGGAATGGCCAGAGACGGGGCCAGAGCGTGCGCGCGGGAGCTGACGAGGAACGAGCGGCAGCGGTGCTGTGGGTACCCTATGTACCGGTACTCCAACATACCGCAAGAAGTACAAGAAAGTTTTACCTATCAAAGTTGAAGGTTTTTGCAGGTCCCATATGTCACGTCGCACTGGACCCGCTCCTCTCACATGACTGACTCCCGGGTTAACACGTGTAAAATAAGACCGGAACAAAACTCTCAACCAAGAGAAGCTCCGACGACTGCACGTGTACAACAGTCCCGGACTTAGCCCCCGTCAGAGAGGAGCTCCGGTACCGACACGTGTACAACAACCCCGGACCTACCCTCCCGCAAGGGAATGCTCCGGATCTGCCACGTGTGGAGCCTCCGGACTTTCGTCACCAACAAAAATACAAGTCGATCATGACCATTACAGACATTCAAGGATGGTTAAAGCGGCAGTTACAAGGTCTGATAATGTGTTATTAATGCATATTAATGACACACAATCAGTGCACTGTTAATAGGGGTAACACTGCCATGAAGGCACGTTACCACACTATTAATTGTACTTAATACCCTTTAGATAGTGTATTAGGTCATTAAGCACGCCAGGGCCACATGTCGGGCCAGACCAGCTCCGTAACGGTCAGTCCTTAGAACTATAAAAGGGTTGCACCGCGCGAATATGATGGGGATCCAAGCTGATTCAACCTTACCCTAGCGAACGCACTCGCTCAATACAATTACACAAACCCCGTGGAGTAGGGTGTTACGCTCAGGCGACCTGAACCCCGTAAATCTCTGAGGTCACCATCTTGATCTTGACCTTTGCGTGCCCCAACCATAAAAGAACCTCCGCGGGCTGCTTCTCAGCGGGTCTGGAGGAAGTGTCGTATCAAACACTTCGACATTTGGCGCGCCAGGAAGGGGGAGGCAATCCTGAGATCACAAGATGGTGAATTCAGCTGCTGGATCATCCAACAGCAATCGTGTTGAACAACCTGCTGGAGGCAACCCCTCCAACGTTCAACATCTAGCAGGTGCCAATGCTCCAGCAGGCACTGTAGCACCATCTGTTCCGGCAAACAATGCCGATCAACGAGATGGGGCATCTGCGTCGATCACCGCATCGGCAAACAACAACCCCGAGCATGCGCTCACTGTTGCGCGAGCTCTTCTACAACATCCACCACCTCCAGGCGCACCCCAGGGTGCTATAGAGCAGTGGAGGGCTGATGTCGACCATCTGGTCGCAGCTGCGGCTGCAGGCATCAGTAACAAAGGTCCTCCCTCTTCAGGGCGAGCACCTTCACAACGACGGACCTTGTCCGGCCGACTTGGTCCACAAGCCTCTCAACAAAGGAGACGTGCCGCCTCCCAGCAGGTGACTTCGTTGCCCCACGGGGCGTGACGCACCCATACCATCACTAGGATCCCGACTCATGACCTACGGTCAGAACTGAATCGTCGTTACTGGCAACAGGACGACCGTATCCATATCGAGCATGCTCGCGAAAGGCGGGAGGCTCGAGATAACCCTGCTCCTCAAGGAGTAGGAGGAGGTTGTTCTACCCTGACCATGCATTTACGCATGGTGAGATGGCCACAGAAGTTCCGACCTCATTTGCCAGAAAAATTCGACGGGGTAGTCAACCCCGCCGAATTTCTTCAAATCTACTCAACTGCCATATTGGCAGCGGGAGGTGATGAGGTTGTAATGGCTAATTACTTCCCAAGGCCTTAACCGGGACTGCAAGGTCCTGGTTCATGAGTCTTCCACCTGACTCCATTAATAGTTGGGTGGAACTATGCCAGCAATTCACTGCCAACATCGGGAGCTCCTACACCCGACCCGACACTGAATTGGACCTGTTTGCTGTAAAGCAAACGTCGGGGGAATCGCTACGGTCCTTTATCTAGCGATTCCCTCAGGTATGAAATACCATTCCTTCAATCTCGATCTCCTCTTTTATTGTTGCATTCAGACAGGGTGTTCGAGATAAGAAGATGCTAGAGAAGCTGACTATTAAAGAAGTTACCAACATCATAGAACTCTCCAGCCTAGCCGACAAATGCGCTAGAGCTGCGGAGGGCCGTGAAATGCACTCCAAGCCAGCTCTGGAGGCTAACCAGAAGTCCTCCAAAACTGAAGCTGCTACCTCCGGTAGTGGCAAGAAGAAGAAGAAGCTCAACGGCAAAAAGAAGTCGTCGGCCGGCGCTCCAGCTGCTGCTGCTGTAGCTCCTAGAAGCCGGGGGTCACGCCCCGAGAAGCGACCTCGACCTTCATCAGAGGACGACAACAGTTCCAAAGCATGGTGTCCAATCCACAAGACGAACCGACACAGCTTGGAAGTGTGTCGGGAGGTCCAGAACCTTGCCGAGCGCTACAACAAGCGCCGGGAAGAAGTTCCTTTCCGTCAAAGGGAAGGAAAACAAAAAGTTGACGAAGCTCCGGCTAAAGGGGAGCTAGGTTTCTAGGACCCTAAAAAGGTCTTGAAAGCTGTTTACAACACTGTCGACGATGACTCCGACGCCTCTGACAACGAGCGCCGGAAAACCCTAAACACCATCTATGGTGGTTCTTGGGAATCACCTCTCGTCGCATTTTCAAGACAATGCGGCAGGACATGGCCATGGTAGCTCCTGAAACCACATCGGAAGTGGATGGATACACCCATAATTTTCGATGCTTCGGACTGCCCCCGAAACATGATCGGGGCATGTTAACTCTCGTTGATGGTGTCACCCACGATTAACAATATCCAAATCACCCTTGTAATGGTGGACGGAGGTTCCAGGCTAAACCTCATAAGCTTCGAAGCTTTCGTTAAGCTTTAGCTCCAGCCTTCAGACCTTCACCCATCCTGACATTTCTTCGGAGTAGGCCCGGGAACCGTTACTCCTCTTAGTTCCACTACACTCCCAGTGACCTTCGGGACCTGAGAGAACTATAGAACCGAGAAACTAGTTTTCGACGTGGCGCAGATAAGTCTGCCCTTCAATGCCATTTTGGGTAGACCAGCTTTATACAAGTTTATGGCTGTTGTCCATTATGGTTATTTGGTGTTGAAGATGCCAACACCTACGGGCGTTCTACGGATCCGCGGAGATCATACCGCAAGATTTACTGCACTGGAAGAACTCTATGCGCTTACCACAGCGTAAGAGGAAGCATCCGGTAAGGAGCCAGCTGTGAATCCTCCAAGCATTCGTCACAAAGGCTCTACCTCCGCACCACGTGTGCAACCAAGCGGCGACGCCGACATTCCCGTCAAAGTTGTCCAAATCGGTTCTGATGCTACTCAGACTACCCGTATATCGAGAGGTCTGAACAACAAATAGGAACTCGCGCTCATCACTTTCTTCCGAGCTAATGTCAACGTGTTTGCCTGGCAACCGTCACAAATGCCTAGGATCCCTAGGGAGGTGATTGAGCACAATCTGAAGATTTACCCAGATGCACGGCCTGTACACCAGAAGCCCCGGAAGCAATCAATTGAGTGGCAAAACTTCATCCGACAAGAAATCAAGAAGTTGCTCGAAGCTGGATTCATCCGGGAAGTCTTCCATCCCAAGTGGTTGGCAAACCCAGTTGTTGTACCCAAGGCCGGTGGGAAGCTTAGGATGTGTATCGACTACACCACTTTAAATAAGGCATGTCCAAAAGTTCTATTTCCACTACCTAGAATAGATCAGATAGTGGATTCCACCTCCGGGTGTGAACTACTGTGTTTCTTAGATGCATATTCTGGATATCATCAAATCCAAATGTCTAAGGAAGATGAAGAGCATACTTCCTTCATAACAGTAGATGGATTGTATTGTTATACTGCCATGCCATTTGGTCTTTAAAATACTGCTTCAACATTTGTGCGAGCCATGTACAAAACATTTGGAGAGATAATTAGAGACCTGGTGGAGGTGTATGTCGATGACATCGTCGTAAAGATCAAAAACAAGGAGTCACTCCTTGACAATTTACAAGCCGTCTTCGATAAGCTGCGCACTACGCGCACCAAGCTGAACTCGGACAAGTGTGTCTTCGGGGTTAGCTCCAGAAAGCTTCTGGGCTTCTTGGTGACTCATCGAGGAATCGAAGCAAATCCGACGAAGATCAAGGCTATAGAAGAAATGTGGCCCCCAACCCGCATTAAAGATGTCCAAAAGTTGACTGGATGTCCAGCTGTGCTCAGCCGGTTTATATCAAGACTGGCAGAACGGGCACTACCCTTCGTCAAACTCTTGAGGAAATCCGGACCACTTTATTGGTCCGAAGAAGCAGAAAAGGCGTTTCAAGAGCTGAAGCAGCTCCTCACCATACTACCAATCCTGATAGCTCCGAACCCTGGTGAGCCTTTACTGCTTTACATTTTGGCAACTACAGAGATTGTCAGTATGGTCCTGGTCGCGGAAAGACCGGAGCCATCCCCAATTCAGGAGTCTATACCCCTCCGGGAGGGTCCGGAGCTACCTGAAGGTGAGTCTGGGTACCAACCCTCAGGCACGGATCCTCAAGGCGAGATGCTAGAGGATCAACCTCCTTCAAACGAAGGAGTAACTGCTGCTGAACAAGAAGATCCAGACCCCTCTGGGAGGGTCCGGGTCACTCCAGAAGAAGCTCTGGGTTCCTTCAGTAGGGACTAGGAAATTCCAAAAGAAGGTCCGGACCCCTCCGGGAGAGTCCGGACAGTCCAACGCCCAGTGTACTTCATCAGTGAAGTACTCCATGACGCCAAGACTCAATATCTTGAGGTGCATAAACTGCTCTATGCAGTCCGTATCGCCTCTAGGAAGCTTCGTCATTATTTCCAAGCCCACAAAATATCAATGGTCACTTCTTTTCCACTCTGTGCAATTTTGCATAACCCTAATTCTACTGGGAATATTGCAAAGTGGCCAGCAGAGCTGGCGGAATTCGATCTAGAATTCGTGTCGAGACAAGCAATTAAAAGTCAATCCTTGGCTGACTTTGTGGCGGAGTGGACTCCCTCTCCATCAAACCCTTGGGGCCACAGTGAGCAGAAACCAGAGCTCAAAGATTTGGTATTCACTAAACCTCACTGGACCCTCTACTTCGATGGCTCCGTGCAGAAGCAGGGGGCCGGAGCTGGGATCCTTCTCCTAGCTCCGACCGGAGAGAAGGTCAAGTCCATGGTACACCTTGATTTCAAGGCAACCAACAATATGTCGGAGTATGAAGCCCTCATCTATGGACTCAAAGTGGCACTATCTTATGGTGTCAAACAGCTGTTGTGAAGGGAGATTCACAACTCATCATCAAACAAGTGAAAGGTGAATGCTTCTGCAACAATTCTCAATTAGCTGCTTATCTCCTTGAAGTCTAGAGACTTCAGAAGGACTTCGAAGTCCTACATCACCATCATGTTCAGCGCCTTCATAACTCTGAAGCCGATGAACTCTAGACGAAAGCCTCAACTAGAGCTCCGACTCCTGACGGAATCTTCGTTCGAAGGTTATCGAAACCAACAGCTCAGCCTGTCGAACTAAGCAAAGGGGGCGAGACCAGCACCTCGAAGCTGGCGGTCCCGGTGGCCCTGTTACCATGGCATGCACCAAGGGTCGTAGGTGCTGTCAGAAGCTCCGAGCAACCCAGCACGCAAGACTAAGAAGCTCAAGTTAGCTCCGATGCATGGATCTCGGAGATCCGGAGCTACTTGAAAGACAATATCCTTCCTGAAGACAGTGTATCCGCTGACCGGATTGTCAGATTGGCTAAAAGATACACGTTGGTAGAAGGAGATCTCTACCGATGTGGTGCCAATGGCATCCTAATGCGATGCATTGCAAGAGAAGAAGGTCGCGATCTCCTCGCGGAAATCCATGGAGGCGAGTGCGGGAACCACGCATCTTCTCGCATGTTGGTCGGTAAAGCCTTCCAGCATGTCTTTTACTGGCCTACAGCACTCCAGGATGCGGTTGATCTAGTGAAGAAATGTGAATCATGTCAGTTCCATGCAAAACAGATTCACACACCGGCCCAATCACTACAAATGATACCTCCTAGATGGCCATTCGTTGACTGGGGCATGGATATCTTGGGACCTTTCTCCAAAGCCGTTGGAGGTTACAGGTTCCTATATGTCGTCATCGACAAGTTCACCAAGTGGCCGGAAGCAACTCCAGTAGTAACAATCAACAAACAATAAACAATCAAGTTCTTAAAGTCCATTATATGTAGATTTGGAGTTCCAAACAAAGTCATAACTGACAACAGAACTCAATTCACAAGTGTTGCATTCCAAGAATATTGCGAAGACCTCGACATTCAACTTAGCTACGCTTCAGTAGCTCATCCAGCAAGCAATGGCCAAGCTGAGAGAGCAAATGCAGAAATCTTAAAAGGACTCAAGACGCGCACACATGAGTGCTTGAAAAAGCACGGAGCTAACTGGATTGAAGAGCTTCCGTTCACATTATGGGAGAATAGGACAACACCTAACCGGTCAACTGGGGAGACTCCATTCTTCTTGTTGTACGGAGCTGAAGCATTCCTTCCTCCGGAGATCACCTTGGGGTCCCTCTGGGTCCGGACCTTCAACGAAGCCACGCAGGACCAACTCCGGCGTGAAGACCTTGACCTCGTCAACGAGGGAAGGGGCCAAGCAGCTGTTCGGAATGCACATTATTGCCAAGCGCTCCGATGCTACCATCAAAGGCATGTGCGTGATCGACAGCTTGAGGAAGGTGACCTGGTGCTTCGGAAGATACTAAGCTGTGAAGGGATGAACAAACTTTCCCCCAGCTGGGAAGGTCCCTTCCGAGTCATTAAAGTATCCCGACCAGGGTGCGTTCGCTTGGCAACTAAGGATGGGATTCCACTTCCCAATCCTTGGAACATCAAGCACCTTCGTAAGTTTTATGCTTAGAATCATGGAGGTGAGTCTGCAATTACACACAATGCATGTTGTAGAGTCACTATACAAAGACGAGCAAGTCCTCCGGGAGAACATCTGGACCCCTTCGGGAGGGTCTGGGAAGTTCAAGTAACACTTGACACAGTCACAACACTAAAAGTGTAACTACTTGCTCTGGGCTAGTACAAGATGTATAGCACATTTAGCAGGCTCCAGCACCCTAAGTGTGTCCTTGTCTCCCTGTAACTTGGACCTATAATGAAAGGCATTGTTGTGTGAAAATAGACTCCACGTGCACTTACTTTTTGTACAAGGCTCAATATATCAAATTAGTTTCACCCCGCTTGTCTATAATGAAGTTATGCAAATCTTTTTGAGCTTTGTTCCAAGTAATTCACATGCATTACAAGCCTTATTGATAGTCTTTTTGGATCTTAACACTGCTACATAGTCTACTTGCCTGAACGCCAAGCCAACATAGGTCGAGAGTGTGCTATCGACTTAGCCTGGTCCTGCACCCTAAGTACGCCACTCTACCTACACCCCGGCAGGCCTCAGTAGGGTGAGTACTAAAAAGGCATGTAGATCTAGGAAGATTCTATCAAAACGATTGTCATCATGTTGCGTTTCTTCATATGTAAAGTCCAAATAAGAATAATAAGTCACAACCAATCTATAGACAAGAGGACACATTTTACTTTCTCTCTTGCCTTTAATGTGCAGGAAAAGCAAAAATTCATAGCGATGGTGGACGACGCTGGAGCCACTAAGTTCTGACATCTACCAAGATAGGTCCGCCGTCAACATCTAATATGTTGACGCCGGAGCTACCAAGCTCCGACCATTCCAGGGGGCCTGTCTTTGACGCTTCAAAATTGAAGACTTCGAACTTAAAATCTACAAGTGTGAAGCAACCAAGTCATGAACATACTGTCATAACCTTTGGTACATGTACACACCTCAACTGTACACATGTACCAGGGGGCCAACAAGACATGACACAGTATATTGAAGACAAAGTGAAGTTCAAGGCAAAAAGGAGGATTTCATTAATCAAAAGAACTAGATTAGAAAATTGAGATTACAAGGGGCAAAGGGAGAAAAGTCCTAGCTACTGGAGGATCTAGGTCCTGTGGAAAAACGAAGCAACCTTCTCAGCAGCTTCTTGGACACTAGCCCTGGCGGCATCCTCCTCCTCCGCGATGATTCCTTCAAAGATCGGATCAAGGGAGAACTGGGGGGTCTTGGCTCTGGTAACATGCCAAGACATACTCAACGACGTTCTTGGCCAAGGATTTACCCTTCGTCTCCAGTTGATCGGCGATGATGTCACCCATCGCGTTGAGTTTGCTGCCAGCAGAGCGAAGTGCCGCTAGCGTCTGGTCCAGCTCCTGCGCTGGGTCCTTCGGGCGTACTGGACTGAAACCAAGAGGCACAAGGGCCCTGTCCACACACCCCAGGAAGTCCCATACCATCAAGGACTCAGTCTCCTTCGAGCTCCGCAGCTCCTCCAGTGACCTCCGGGCGGCCGCAAGCTCCAAACCTTCACGGGCAATCCGCTCGGCCAACTTAGCATGCTGCTGCATGCTCTCAGCAACCTGCTTCTCCCGGTCGGCCAGCTCCGTCTTCCGGAGGTGGATGTGGTTCCGCCTCTCAGCTAGGTCCTTTTCCCTGCCCTTGACTCTCTCCTCCCTAGCGGAAACGTCAGACTCTCTTTTCGAGAGCTCTTGCCCCACCTTCAAGTTCATCTTCCTCTCTTCCTCCTTCCATAGATCCAACTTTTTGCTCCAATCCGCCAAATTTTTCTCGCCCAGAGTCAACTTCTGGGTGACCTCCGCCTCTCTCCTCACCACATCCTCCTGTTGCCCTAGGAGTTTTTCCTCCCTCGCCTCCAGGTCCGCTCGACGCTTTAGGAGAGTCTCATTCAACTCTGAGAGCTTTTTGTAACGCTCGTCAGCAGTGTCACGTCTCTCCTTGGCTTGCTCCAGGATTTCCCTGGAGTTAGCATCGAGCGCCCGGATGGCGGCCTCCTTCTCCTCCATCAACTTATCCCAGTATTCTAACTGGGCCTTCTACCCCTTGATCCATTCCTTCTGGTCAGCTAGCCTCGTCTGAGCAAGCTTGGTCTCAAAATAGAGTCTGTTGCGCCAATGACTCAAGGTGTTGCGCTCCTCATCCAAAGCTTTGCTCTCATATCGAAGGCAAGCTGGACCTGCCGAAGACTTGAGCAGACATTGTCTATGGACAACACTAGAGGGATAGGTTCTGGGCCTGTCGGGATCATTTCCGCAGGCTCAAACGGGTTCTCCGTCACAAAAATTGGGTCCCACTCTACAATAGTGGTCCTCTGTACTCCTCCAGCACTAGGGCTGCTCTCCTGGAGCCCTTCAGTGGCAGCAGAAGAACCCACGGGGGGAACTTCCGCCTCCAGAGAAGGTGAAGGCACCGCTTCCGGGTCTTCAATTGACGGCTCCGACGTTGAAGGACCTGTCGCCGGTCCTGCAAGCTACTCTGGCTCCGGCCCTGGTACCTCCGGGACCACCAATTCTGGAGCAGCAGCTGGAGCTTCAACTGGGGCCTCAACCGCTGCTGGCTCAGGCTCCAGCACAGCGACTACCTCCGGCACAATCGTCGGACCTCCAGCCACCTCCGGCTCAGCAGCCGGACCCTCTACCACTTCCGTCTCAGTTGTCGGATCTTCAACTGTTTCCGGCACAAGGGTCGGAGCTTGAGTTATCTCCGGCTCAATAGCCGGGGCTTCAGCTACTTCTGGCTCAATAGCCAGGACTTCGGCAACTTCCGGCTCAGAAGCCTGGACTTGTGTCATCACCGGTGCTAGAGCATTAGCCTCTACCACCAGAGGCACATCTTCAACTTCCCTCCTGCAGTCTGGTGCTACCACAAGAGCTTCATGTGAGGACTCCGAGTCCAAGCTCACGACAGCTGGCGCCGAAGCTGCCGCGACTTCCGCCTCCGCTTGACGAGCAGGTTAAGCGATCAAAGCCGGAGCTTCAGCAGGTGTAGCCCTAGCCGTTGCAACAGGCGCTGGAGCTCCCGGTCCCTTCTTTGACACCCTAAAAATAAAGGGAAGAGAAGATTAAAGACACATCCAAAAGCAAGATTAGCATTTCAGGGTGAGCAGTCAATGCTTACCTCGGGATGTTACCATCCCAGTCGCCTCAGAACCTCTTCTTCTGAGGCCCGGAGCTAGAGCCCACCAAATCTGGTGAGACAACTGCTTCGAACCTCAGGTGAGGAACACTCACAGCTGTCGGAGTTCCTTTGGCCGAGCTTCCCTTCGCCAGGAAGAACTCCCGGACCTGGAACTTCTAGCCGGCACTAAGGTCGAGGTCGCCTGCCCAGAGCTTACGCCTCTTGAGAATGTTTGCACCAGAGTAGGGGTAGCTACAGAAGACCTCCCCCTTTGGGAAGAAGCAGCCGTCGTGGAAGGAGCAGGCCTGACGGACCTCCCGTCAGCATGCTTCAGCTTCCTCTTCTGGTTGGAAGGCTCAACTAGCTCTTTGCCCTTGCCTTTGCCGACGTCTTTAGTCCTTCTGCTCGGGGCGGAGGTGGGACAACCTTTGGAGGCTCCGGGAATCACCAATTTGGTGGTTGAACGCCTTTCTACCTCGCCAAGGTCGTCAAGCACTGGCATGCTCCTCCGGAGCTCCCTACTAAATTGCGCCTCCATGTTCAGGGGGGGAAGGCAGCTGGCAGAGCCAAGTCATCACTGTTGACATTAATCCCATGTTAGAATTTCATCAAATGAAACTCCAAAGATTCATCATCCAAGTTGGATTTTAGACCGATTGCAATCCGGTCTTCATACATCACGCTGTTGAGGGCCCACACAAGCTTCTCCCTCTTCTTCAGCGGAGCCCACCTACCGACCAGGAAATTGCAGAAGACCATCTGGGGGGTCACT
Organism: Tuctoria greenei; assembly: GCA_036927565.1. Lineage (NCBI taxonomy): Eukaryota > Viridiplantae > Streptophyta > Magnoliopsida > Poales > Poaceae > Tuctoria > Tuctoria greenei. The sequence continues at coordinate 161,477,650 of JAYESD010000002.1, read as the reverse complement.
CCACCTTCCACGCACTCGCAGATCCTGGTCAAGACAAGGTTGAAGGCATCTGAAAGCACTAGAACCACACTCCATGCGTCAGTGTCAACATTGGGGACACCTTCAGACAACTCCAATTTCTCGTGCTCCTCTGCCGTGACGATGATCAAATCTTTCTTCCAGTCATCCCACTTGGCGGAAGGAAATGACTTCAAGTATTTGTAGGGGCAGTTCTTGCGCTTCACAAAATAGTAGAAGCCAAGAAACTTGGACCCCTTGCCAGTGAGTGTGGATAGTGAAGAAGGTGCGGAAAAGCTCGACGCAGGGGGGAATACCCACCCACATCTCGCAGAAGTGGACGAATGTTTCCACGAGAAGAAGAGAGTGGGGGCCAAGGTGATACAGCTGCAAACCATAGAAGTCCAGCAGCATCAAAAGGAAAGTCGAGAAAGGTGGAATGAATCCCACCATGGCGTACGCTGTGAAGTACACCATATCGCCATCACGCTCCTTCTTGAACGGGAGCTTGCCGGCGTGGACCAGATGGTTGAAGGAGTCACTGGACAACCCCATGTAGGTCCGGACCTTCTTCAGATCATCATTGCTCTTGAGGCGGCTCTTGGGGAGACCCAACTCCAATGCGGCAAAGTGGATCAAAGGATGGAAACTTAGGCGGAGTTCGGAAGGCTCTGAGCGCAAAGATGATCGAAGGCATAAAGAGTTCTCAAACTGGGCGCACTTTCCTTCTTAAGTAAGCCTCTGCGACACTTGGATGGAAACCACAATGAGATCAAAGGTACCTTTCAAAAATCTACCCCGTCAATGAGGAGTGGTCCTGGGGCAACTCTGACGAAGAGATCGAGGTCCTTACCCAAGGCCAACCGTTGCCATGATGAGCGGCGGGAAACCCAAAGTTGGCGCTCCGACAGGGCATGCGGAACCGATACAGTTTTCGTATTGGGAACCGGCGACCTTCAATTGCGTGAGATCTGCACTCAAAGATCTCATCTACCATATTCACAACAAGCCACGCGTCAAAGGTTCACTCCCGGACCGTCACTCTATCGGCGCATCAGAGGACTTTTGAAAATCGAAGCGCGGGAATCGAGAATGGCCCCACCTCTAGCAGAACAACTTAACCCAAGGGGTTTCTCCCAGAGGTGGGCCCGGGGGCCACTGTCGGTACCCTATGTACTGGGTACCCCACGATACTGCAAGAAGTGCAAGAAAGTTCCACCCGTCAGAGTTGAAGGCCCTTGCAGGTCCCACATGTCACGTCGCACCGGACCCGCTCCCCTCACATGGCTGGCTCCCGGTTTAACAAATGTAAAATAAGACCAGAACAAAACTCCCAACCAAGGGAAGCTCCGGCGACTACACGTGTATAACAGCCCCGGACCTAGCCCCCGTCAGAGAGGAGCTCCGGTGCCGACACGTGCACAGCAACCCCAGACCTACACTCCCGCAAGGGAAAGCTCCGGATCTGCCACGTGTGGAGCCTCCGGACCTTCGTCACCTCTGGATCCGCACTGGCGCCCTCTAAAGCATAATCTATACACTATTCTCTTTCTACTTTTACAGTATGTACTCTAAACTACACTGCGATATAGTATATCCAGTATCCTTTACAGTGTGCCACTGCGGACGGTCTAAGACCATGAGCCAGAGCGATGGTGTGGTGGACGCCGCCGCCCTGAGACAGAGAGGTAAGGCTCGGTCATGATAAGAATGAATGGTGGGGCTTGTTGACAAGTGGGCCCCACCTTTCATATAAATATTCCCCACTCCAGCTTTGAACAAACAAATTAATAAAAGCAAACCTTGACAAAAAATTACCAAAATTTGTATTATGGCCAATTTGAATAATATACACGTAATGGTGCAATCCATTTTTGTAATTTGGTTGCTCCAAATTTTGGAAAGGAAGAAGTCTACTTTAGTCCCTTGTACTATCAATGAAGTGTAGATTACACCCTAAGGTTTCATTTGGTCTATTTTACACCCACTTTTTGCTAACACAAATTACTTTACATCTTTAATCGGGTTCCTAATCCCGGATGGCTAATGTGTCCAGGATTTAACACTCATTGTTGTTGATATGGATAGAAATAACCAGCTAGGATGCCACCTCACCCGTGCCTTAGCAGCACGGCAGCACCGGTGCTCGAGTGCTTGGTGCCGGTCCCCAGCAACGTCGGTGTCTGGGTGCCCCTCCTCGGCAGGCGGCAGCCAAGGAAGAGCCAATGCAGTGTACCTCTCCGTTCACAAACCACTCCCTGTCCTTGAATTCCACTCTTCGTCCTCGAAGTACACTACTACAAAAAGCATTTTCACAGGCGCCTCGATTTTTCAAACACAGCTAGTCTGTAAAAAAATGTGACTATGATGACGAATGATACAATAATCGCCTGTGATGACCGAACATCACAGGTGGATTTTAAAAAAGAACCGCTGGGTAAATACATGATTTTCTCAGACGGCTATTAATTAAGAACCGCCTGTACTCTAACAAACTTCACAGGCGGTTTTTAATTAACCACCGTCTGGGTAAATACATGATTTTCACGGGCGGTCATTGTTTAAGAACCGTATGTATTGGTCCAAACATCACAAGCATTTTTTATTGAAGAACCGCCTGGGCGAAGTCATTGTTTCCACAAGCTGCTTGTTAATTAAGAATCGTTTATGATGTTGATAGCTCCTGTCAAGCTAATCCCTGCACAACAAGATCTTCTAGATGATAGTAACACCCGTGACTCATCATTTGGATTGTTAAAAGCCTCTATTGAAGCCTGACGATCCCTTGGAAGGATTTTCTCATCCATTTGAAGGATTCCTTTTCCTCTAGTCCATTTGAAAACCTAGGAATATGCTCCTTTATCAGTTTTAATGCCTGAATATATTGAATAAAAATCAGTACCTTCTCTCATAGTGCTTCACACAAGCGAGGAAGCGACCAACTTCAATCACAAATCTTGTTTTTACCCTTTCATAAGGATTTGACCTTAATCTTTCAAGCATATATTTATCAATAAGTGAAACTTCCTTATCACACATGTTAATGGTAGTTATAAGAGAAGGGTGTGCTGAAACTAACAAAATATAAATTGGACTAAAGATAAAGAGATCCTTCATATGAGTGGCAATGTCTAGGTTGAAACTATGATGGTAACCTTCAACAACATGAAAAGTGATGCTAAGGTTATGCTTGCATCAACCAAGACATGTTGTAAGGGCATAACACTTGTTGGGGCAAGCATAAACGTGATGTCTCAACAAGTGTTATGCCCTCACAACATGCCTTGGTTGATGCAAGTATAACCTTGGCATCACTTTTTATGTTGTTGAAGGCTGCCATCATAGCTTCATGTTGTCCAACCTGGACATTGCCACTCATATGCATCACCTCTTTGTCTTCAGTCCCGTTGAGATCTCGTTAGCTTCGACACACCCTTCACTTGTAACTGCCATTAACATGTCTGATGAGGAAGCTTCACTTATTGATAAATCTATGCTTGAAATATTAAGGTCAAATTCCTATGAAAAGGGTAAAAACAATATTTGTGATTGAAGTTGTTCGCTTCGTCGCTTGTGTGAAGCACTAAGAGAGATGGTACTGATTTAGTCAATATATTCAGCCATTAGAACTGATAAAGTAGCATCTTCATAAGTTTTTAAAATGGAGAGAAGAGAAAGAAATCCTTTAGGGCTTGTTTGGGTGTACTCAATCTAATTGGATTGAAGTAGATTAAAGTGGAAAATGAACTAATTTTCTCCTCAATCCACCTCAATCCACTTATATTGAAGTGGATCCACTCCTATCCAAACAAGCTCTCAAATGGATGGGAAGTATCATCATACTTCAATTGAAGTTTTTAACAATCCAAATCATGAGTCCCGGATGTTACTTGCATCTACAAGAGCTTGATGTGAAGGGATTAGCTTGACAGGAGCTTCAAGAGTTGTGCTTCTAGATGTTGTTTGGAATCAAGCTGTTGGAAGGCAAGCCTGATCATTATAGGTCAAAAGAAATTTATATACACATACAATTTGATAACTTATGGAACAGGTGAAGGTGATAAATATGATAGTCAACAAGCCGAAAAGGACCACTTGTCCAAATTAGTCTTCTCTATAGAAGATAAATTTAGTAATGTTCGAAACATGCTATCTAAAGCTGAAATGAAGCATTGTTCTAAGTTGATTTTAGAGGATACAAATATATACAATATATATCATACATTTTTTCCAGCATTGACATCTTCTCGCATATAGGGTTTCAAATCCTTTTTAATGCTTCTCTCTACACGCTTGATGTTTTCTAGTTCGGTGAAAAGGTACATCTTTTAATACTGATTATATTCCTCTTCATTACCTCCCACATTCTCAACCCCAACAATATTTTGCTTTCCAGAAACAACTACGTGCATCTTCTCAGTTTCTAGATCTTGTACATAAAAAACCTGTGCAACACGATCGGCTAGAACCCACGGGTCATCTCTTAACCCACTTTGTTCAAGTCTACCAGTGTTAGCGCATAGTTGTCCACTTTCACACCATCAGGATGTTTGAGCCATTGGCACTTAAGTACGGACATTACCATTCTTTCTTCATAATCGAGTTCCCATATTTCCTCTATGAACCCGAAGTATGTGGTCCTCTGGCCTTGTGAATCATAAGCCTCTATACGAACTCCACTATTTTGTGCAACACTCTTACCGTCTTTTTCTTTAGTGTAACAATTGATGTTATATGCTTTCCATGATGTCACCAAAGCAGATGGGCCAAAATATAACTTCTTCATTGTTGCCTTTTCTATAGAGTTCTCGTATGGTACATTTTTGTCCATTAATCATTCAGTGAAACATCTTATGTGCTCTTTCATGATCCAATCCTATGTGCGGTCTTGGTTTTTTGCGAAACTCAATTTGGTGTTCCTCGATGTATTGCGAGCTGTTGTAGTACACTAAAATGTGCACGGTATATATTCTTGTAATCTTGAATGATAAAAGTTATCTTACCCACTTTTCCTCTCCCACGTAGTCTACCCTCATGTACTAGTATAGGTACACCTATCGATTTTCCATCTTTGATGTAATCAGCGCAACCCTCAATCACTTCTTCAGTGGTGTATCCTTCCATAATTGAACCCTCTGGGTGAGCACGATTCCGCACATAACCTTTTAATACTCCTAAATATCTCTCCAACGGAAACATATGATGTAAATATAGTGGCCCCAATGCTTTTATCTGATCAACCAGATGTATGATTAGGTGTACTTGCATATCAAAAAAGGATGGTGGGAAACACATCTCAAGCTTGCACATAGTCTTGACGATGTACGCTTTCAAATAGTCTAAATCTTCACGTGTTATCACCTTTTGTGATACTACATTGAAAAGTAACACAAGCGTGTGATGACAACTTTTATATGCTCAGGTCTGATGACTCTTATTGCAATGGCAAGGAACACGGTCATCATCATGTGACAATCGTGAGAATTATAGCCAAATAAAGACAAGTCTTTCATCGAGACTAGTTTGCGGATATTGGATGAGAAACTCGTGGGCACTTTGATCCAACGCAAGCATTCACAAATTGCTTTTCTCTCTTTTAGTGTCAAGTTGTAGCTGGCTGGGGAAGGTAATGCTTCCTATTCGCCTTTTCTACTGGGTGGAGCTCTGGTCTCATATCAAGATTTACTAGGTCCATACGTGAATTTAATCCATCCTTTGTTTTTCTCGGCATGTCCAGCAAGGTCCCAATGATGCTGTCAAATACATTCTTTGTAACGTGCATCAAATCAATACTATGGCGAAATTCCAGATTCTTCCAATACGGAAGATACTTGAAAAAAATTGATTGTTTCTTGAAAGCCAAGTCAGTTGTATCACCCGAAGATGTACTTTTCTTTCTCTTTGTTCCTTTATATTTTTTGTCCTTACCAAAAGCAATATGAATGTTCTTGACCATTTCGAACACGAGTTTTCTACTGTAAAGTTTTGGTGCAGTATCTTTTTTGATTTTGTAATCAAATTGCTCTTTCATCTTCCTATACTTATGTGTATCTGTCAAGAAGCGCCGGTGTCTCATGTACACCGTCTGTCTGGATGAAGTGAGGTATAGAAATCTAGTTCTATCCATGCACCTTACACAATATTTCTTCCCTTTCATTTGTCCTGATAATGTAAACAGTTTGGGATAATTATGAAGGGTAACAAATATCATTGCTCTTAGCGTGAAATACTCCCGATTGTACTCATCCCATGTACGTACCCCTTCATTCCACAATTTCGCCATATCTTCCATTAAAGGTTCCAAGAACACATCAATTGCGATGACAGGTTACTTCAGACCTTGGATAAGAATAGAAACAAAATATATTTCCTTTTGTGATACAACCACGTCGGTAGGTTGTATATAGTTAAGACCACGGGCCATGTGTTGTGTATGCTCCTTTTTCACCAAACAGATTTATTCCGTCTGTACCCAAGGCAGACCTTTCATTTCTGATTTCCTTTGCAAATTCTGGATACTGAATATCAATAATTTTCCACCGTGTTGCATTAACAGGGTGTCGAATATATTTTTCATTCTTCTTGCACTACTTGGAATGCCAACGCATAAGTTCAACCTCCCTAGGGTTTGAGAACAAATGCTTCAAGCGATAGATTACTGGAAGGTACCACATCACCAAGGCAGGAATTTTTCTCTTATGCTTCCTGTCCGCATCGTCAGAAGTACACCTTCAGGGCCAATAATAAACTTCTTATTCTTCTGAGACTTTTTCATGTTGGTAACATACTGTTGATTGTTGTCCTTCTTGTATCATATAAAAGCTCCATCGTCGCATTCTGCAATGTCTTCATTTTACTTAAACGTTTACTTGCTCCTATAGAAGTCAATACATATGGTTCAATGTGACGCAATATCTCCTCACAATTGAACTCATCATCATCATTACCATCTTGATTGTACTACCATCACCAATATGTACATTATCGTCATCTGAACCTCTCTCATCATCTTTATCCACTTCATGTGTATCTAACTCACCATGCTCTGTCCATATTGTGTAGTTTTTTTTTAAACCTCTTTTCACCAAATGAAAATGGATTACTATAGTATCTATCCAAGCAATATTATTTTTCTAGTGGATACATGGACATAATATGTCATTTATCTTTTGCAACTTCGCATGTCTCTTGGATGCTTCAATAAAATTTGCAACATTATGAATGTATATAGGATCAGGTCTTGGCATGTTGTACATCCACGCTCGACGGTCCATGGTTATATAACAAAAATTTTGTAAGATTTACAAAATTTGGCCACAAATATCCCCTAAATGTCTTCTTTAAAATGAATTTACAGAGACATAACCAGCATGTATTATATGAGTGAATACTGGTATCATGTAGGTCTGTTCATAAGGGTTCCAAGAAAATTTGTTTCATAATTTTCTCTGCTTCCTAGTGGCCATAATTGATTTTTCAAGTTAGGCTTATTCATTGAAACATTTCATCGAACACGTGATGTGTTTGTATTCATCTTCAACCTTTAATCCTTCAAATTTACTTATTTTTCTACAAAATTCATGGGTGACCTCAAGGGGAGACTCAACTACATTTTTCAACCTTTAATCCTTCAAATTTACTATAAATCTCAAGTGGAGGGGAGGGGGGGGGGGGGCTAGAGGCATGCAAAATCAACAAAACGAAACTGAAAACATGACAACAAATTGAAAACATGAAAGTGAAGAAGAAGTCTCTTCTAACCTTTTCTCTGTTCGAAGCTTGATCAACTGATGAATACAGGACCGGTCCGCGCAAGATGGAAAATTTTGGCAACCTGGCGGCGTCGATGGAAAATCTCTCGGGTTATGTTTTCTGTGGTGCCCGAGGGGCCCTTTACATAGGCATCCGTTTTCACAGGCGGGTTTTAACGAAAAAACTACCTGTGATAAAAATTAATTAAGTTCATGTGGTTTTTTTTCAGTCAGTTTTTAACTGCTTCACAAGCGGTTGTTCCTAAACAACCGTCTGTGATAATGGCTCGAGCTTGTTCTTCAGTTTTCTTTTCTCTAGCTTCTTTTTTATTTAGATTCCAATATAAATACTCAAACATGTATAGATTCTGCAAATTGAGTCCAAATTCGATGATTTTTCTTCTATTTTTTTTTCTAAAATTAATATCTACCACCTGGATCAAATATTTTAAAACTTGTATAGCTAACATTGTAATGTTTTGGTAAATATAAAATTAATTTATACTCACATATTATTCACATTTCTGTATCTCCTAAAAATGGATCTTTCACTAAAATTGGTTCATATGAACATATTTGTCTTATTTATACATGTATGAATTTTGTTAATTTTTTATAGCATTCCAACATGTCACAATTCAAATTATCCATCATTCTAATCAAATGCTCATATACATATGAGGCATTCATCAAATTTTGAGCAACATTGATTCAAAAAAATTTAAAAAAATTGAAAAAATTCATAGAGGTTGGTATGATGACTAAAAAGTTCAATTGAAAAATTAAATGAAAAAATCATTATATTCATCAAGATAGAAAAATGACAAATAGCCAGTGTTATTTGTTTTTTATGTTTTGACCAATTTTGAAGGCTTTCTGAAGTTAAATTTAATGAAAACCTTTAATACTAAAGCATATTAAAAGAAAGTGGATTTTGGGATTTTAAAAGGCCCCTCATTTTAAACAAGAGTATTAATCAAGTCTAGACCAAGTAAATTTTCTTCAGGCGGGTTTTAACTTGTAACACCCTAAATTTTCGCATCATGCATTGCATACATGATCATGCATTAAACACTAATAGAATAAGAGAAAAATTATGGAACATACATATACAAATATGTGTAGCAAAAGAAGAAAAAGAAAATAATAGTTATAGCCTAAAACTTGTAATAAGGAATAAGTATAAAAATAATAATAAATATATATATATATATAAATATAAATAATATATATAACAATATATAAAAAAATATTAATATTAATAGTATATATTAGAATAATAATAAATAACAATTAATTAAGACAAATAAATAAATAATAAACAAATAATGTGAAAAGAAAAAAAAATAGAAAAGGAAGCCAACCCTGCCAAGCTGTGACTGCACAAAGTCCTGAACCAACAAAAGACTTCTGGCCTCACGTACAACTCTTGCCGCACTCAAAGGAAATAAAACAAGGAAAAGAAAACGGAATAGGAAAAAAAAAAAGGAAAAGTCAACCCAAGCCAGCCACCGATTCATGTTTTTACGGGAGGCTTCGATTGAGATAAACCAGGACACGTTCCTACCGGTAAAAAAAAAAATGAAATGAAGTCAACGATGCTAACGTCGTGGCCATCCAAGAACCTTCCGCACTCTAGAAAAGAACTAACCGCACGTAAGTACTGGTCGCACAACCCTGTCACGCCATGCAAACAGAGAAAAGTAAACAAACAGAAAAGAAAAAAACTACCGATAGAAAAAAAAAAGAGAAAATCAACTCAGCTAGTGCCAAGCCGTCGCCAGGTCGTGCGGTCGAGGCGTCGAGCAGCCCACGCACCCGCGCGTGCCAGCGCGCCCAAGCGCGGCGCTCCACGCCCGACGGGACCGAGCGCCCCGCGCAAAAACGCGGGATTTCCCGCGCAGCGCGCCGCGAACCGCGGCCGACTCCCGCGCCTCCCTCCGCTGCTGGTCCCACCCCGCGCCGAATCCCGCCCACGCGGCCCCGTCCCGATCCGGCCGCGCCCTGGGTCCCGCCTCCCGACGCCGTACGCCTCCCGCCCCGACCGAGCCGCCTCCGAAAAATTTTCCCGTCCCGCCCCGATACTCCCGCTCCCGCGTGGAACCACTCCCGCCGCCGTAACGCATCCCGCCTCCCAACGGACTCGGTTCCGATTTTGTCGCCTCCCGCCGCCCCTATAAAAGGAACCGAAGTCCCACGATGCTGCCGCCAGAAGCAGCCGCCGAACAGAGGGAAAAAGGGGAGTCCAGAGAGCTGCGCCCAGGGAAGAAAAAAAAGAGAAAAAGAAGGGGAAGAAGAGGGAGAAAAAGAGGAGGACACCACCGTTCGCCGGAGATCGTCGCCGACATCGCGCCGCCGCCGTCGTACCACCGAAGGACTGCTGCACCGTCTATTTCGTCTTCGCGTCGCATTTATTCCGCGACCGTCACGCCGTCAGATCTACGGTAGGGTTCGTTCCCGATGCGAATTTTTGCGACCATATTGAATCTAGTAGGCGTAAATTAAATTTAGTTGCACCATAATTTTATTTTCAGCAGCATTAATCCACCCTAAAATCCCCGTAAACCCATGTGAACACGTATGAACTAGTCGCATCTAATTATTAAACGACCGTAGTAAATTAATTATTAAACTGTGCATGCATGCATGTCATTGCATGTTGATTATTTTGTGTGCATTATGTTGAATTGTATATGTTTTCTTGTATGTATGATCACGCGTAGAGGAACGTGCTCAAGAGGCCGCATACGAGGATTTCCAAAACCAAGACTTCGAAGCACTTGAGCAACCCCATCCGCCGGAGCAAGGCAAGTGTCCTTGAAGCATATTGATCCTATTTAAAATTAAATGTTTTGTTTGCAAACTTGCATGCTTGTGTCAAATTGATGGGAATCCTATGGTAGGAAGTTTACTAGTTTTGTTTGACCACCCTTGTCACCTGGAATTATGGTAGAGAGTCGGGAAGGGTTTTTACCTTATCGCTTCGCTCAATTAATTGGGATGGTAAACAACCCTACATATTTAATTATGCATCAATGATATTCTGGTTAATGTGAACTGGTCAATACGATGGGTGATCTAAGCAAGCATGGTTATGTGGATGGGTTGGTCGTTATGGTGGTTTGCTTGCTTTAGATCTAAGGACCGGTTCATGCGAGAATATGCCAGGTCAACAGTGCCACCACAAGGCCAAGTATGGGTGCGGCGTAGCTGAATAATTAGGAGCGCTGCTAGTATTGTATGGACCATTGGATGGCGCGGGGAATGGGAGTCGAGGAGGACTGCCCTGGGATCCGCATGGCACACGAGGGGACCCGTGGGTGGGAGAATAGAGGTTCAAGCCTGCCGGTGAAACCTTAGTGGGGCCGTACATACTAGTAGTCCCTTTTGAAAGGCTATTTTGTGATCTCTTGGCCACACACCTACGGAAGTGTGAGATGGCACAATGGAGGTTTCTTAGTCATCGAAAGGTGATAAAATCACAAACATGTGGGTAAAGTGGTACAACCTCTGCAGAGTGTTTAAAAACTATCATGATAGCCGTGCTCCCGGTTATGAGCGCCTGGATGACCTACATGATTAGAGTTGGAATTGGGATTTGGGATGGTTATGGTTTGGTAATGGTTATGTTTGGTTATGGTCGGGTAATGGTTATGACATTGATTATGGTTTATGGGTTATGATCATGGTTATGGAATTGAGATATGGTAATTGGACATGGATAATGGTAATGTTGGTAATAATTGGATATTGTTTATACTTTGTTAATATGATGGGATTTATTTCACATAGACATAGTATAATGCTTTTCAAATGTTTTACTGTACTTTTCAGCACTAAGCCATTATTATTGTCGTCATTTGAATTAGCCACATGTCATACTTTCCACACTTGCTGAGTACGACATGTACTCACCCTTGCAATCCCCCCCCCCCAACAGCTACTGGAGACAATTGGGAGTACCCTGAGGATCACGAGGAGTACTAGGTTGCGTACCGCCGTCAATTGCCTGTGGATTGGAGTCGTGCTGTTTAGTTTATTTTCCGCTGCAGTTATTTAGAGTTATATTATTCGTGAACTATTGGATTATTGTACTAAAGTACTTATTTATTAGTTAAGACGTGGTTAAATTCTGTTTATCATTTGTGAATCATTCGTGTATGTGTGTTGAACATCCTGGGCACACATATGCGTTACGCTTGGTTCATATTCGGAACCGGGTGTCACAAATTGGTATCAGAGCCAGGTTGACCGTAGGACGCAAGCCTAGGTAGAATGGACACTTTAGAGCACATAGGAGCACTCAGGAATCGATGAGTTTTTGCTTAAGTGTGCTGTTTGCTATATATATTGTTTGCTTGTGTGCTTAAGAGAGGATTTTGGGATGCTTTAGCATTACCATGTCCACCTAGGCTAGTATAGCTAGTTGTTTAATTTCATATCCCTTGATGCATATAGTTGGGGGCGTTTCTAAATTCTTACCTATTGCTTTTCTCTAGATGGTGAGGACTCGCAACCAGAGGGATGCCAATGATGAGGAGGAGAACAATGGAGTATCTCAGAACAACAACGGACAAGGACCTGCTCATGGAGCTATTAGCATTGAGCAACTATTGGCTATGCAAAACCAGCTCATGCAGACCATGATACAGACCATGGGACAGCTGCAGGCTGGCAATATCAACAATCAACCCCACATGCCTCCACCGCCACCCCCACCTCCTCATGACCGATTGGGAGAGTTTATGAGGACTAGGCCGCCAACCTTTGCTCAAGCTGCTGACCCTATGGACGCTGATGATTGGCTCAAGTCCGTGGAGAAGAAGCTAGCTATTGTCCAATGCAGTGACCGGGAGAAGGTCCTATTTGCTTCTCATCAACTCGTTGGAGCAGCCGCCGATTGGTGGGATTCACTATGCAATGCTCATGAGAACCAAGAGAGGATCACCTGGGCGGAATTCAAAGAGAGTTTCCGTTCTCATTACGTGCCGGAAGGTGTTATGCTCTTGAAGAGGCAAGAATTTGAGAATTTAAGGCAAGGAAGATCAAGCGTGAGTGAATATCTCAATAAATTCACTCAACTCTCAAGGTATGCGCCTGAGGATGTTAGTCGGGACAGCCGGAAGCAATATTTGTTCATGAGAGGCTTGAACAATGAGATCCAAGTGCAACTACTCAACTGCGATTATGCCAATTTCCAGAAGCTGGTGGACAAAGCAATTGTGGTTGAGAACAAAATCCGTGAGATGGAGCAAGAAATCAAGAGGAAGGCGCCATATCAAGGACAACAACAAGGAAGTAATGTGCGCCCTCGCCTTGCACCACCCAATGCACCCTATTTCAGCTCTTCTATTCCTGCTCAGCGCCCTGGTTATGCACCACACCCAACTCAGTTTGTACAGCAGCGCCCTGATATGCAAGCAATGCCTTATGCGCCTCGTGCTGATTTTCCTGGAACCAATGCTCAAAATCAAGCTCGTCCTAATAATTCTGGTGGAGTCAAGAGGTGCTATACTTGTGGAGAAGCTGGACACTTTGCGAATCAATGTCCTAAGTCAGGCCTTGGTCAAAGAAGCAATGCGCCGAGGCAAAACCCAAGACCTAATGGAGTACAGCCACAAGGAAACCGTGGACAGCAGAATTTTGCTCGTGGCAATGTGAACCATGTCTCTACGGAGGATGCTCAACAAGCGAATGACGTGGTCACTGGTATGTTTCTTGCTAACTCCAACTCCACGTCTATGTTATTTGATTCTGAAGCATCGCATTCATTAATTGCATCGAAGTATGTCACCAAGTATAGTTTGCCTATCTCTCATATGAAGTCTACTCTATTGGTTAAGTCTCCTGGAGGAGAGATGAGAACAAATATAGTATGTCCAAAAGTAAGCTTTAAACTAAGGGGGGTAGACTTCTCCGCCAACCTCATTGTTTTGCATTCACAAGAAGTAAGAGGATCCGTTGGTGCAAAGCGCAATGGAAACACCATACGGAAGCCGAAGCTACATGGGAACGTGAAGAAGACCTGAAGGCAGAATTCCCTCATCTTTTCTCCACGCTGTCGAATCTCGAGGGCGAGATTCACTTTAAGGGGGGTAGGTTTGTAACACCCTAAATTTTCGCATCATGCATTGCATACATGATCATGCATTAAACACTAATAGAATAAGAGAAAAATTATGGAACATACATATACAAATATGTGTAGCAAAAGAAGAAAAAGAAAATAATAGTTATAGCCTAAAACTTGTAATAAGGAATAAGTATAAAAATAATAATAAATATATATATATATATAAATATAAATAATATATATAACAATATATAAAAAAATATTAATATTAATAGTATATATTAGAATAATAATAAATAACAATTAATTAAGACAAATAAATAAATAATAAACAAATAATGTGAAAAGAAAAAAAAATAGAAAAGGAAGCCAACCCTGCCAAGCTGTGACTGCACAAAGTCCTGAACCAACAAAAGACTTCTGGCCTCACGTACAACTCTTGCCGCACTCAAAGGAAATAAAACAAGGAAAAGAAAACGGAATAGGAAAAAAAAAAAGGAAAAGTCAACCCAAGCCAGCCACCGATTCATGTTTTTACGGGAGGCTTCGATTGAGATAAACCAGGACACGTTCCTACCGGTAAAAAAAAAAAATGAAATGAAGTCAACGATGCTAACGTCGTGGCCATCCAAGAACCTTCCGCACTCTAGAAAAGAACTAACCGCACGTAAGTACTGGTCGCACAACCCTGTCACGCCATGCAAACAGAGAAAAGTAAACAAACAGAAAAGAAAAAAACTACCGATAGAAAAAAAAAAAGAGAAAATCAACTCAGCTAGTGCCAAGCCGTCGCCAGGTCGTGCGGTCGAGGCGTCGAGCAGCCCACGCACCCGCGCGTGCCAGCGCGCCCAAGCGCGGCGCTCCACGCCCGACGGGACCGAGCGCCCCGCGCAAAAACGCGGGATTTCCCGCGCAGCGCGCCGCGAACCGCGGCCGACTCCCGCGCCTCCCTCCGCTGCTGGTCCCACCCCGCGCCGAATCCCGCCCACGCGGCCCCGTCCCGATCCGGCCGCGCCCTGGGTCCCGCCTCCCGACGCCGTACGCCTCCCGCCCCGACCGAGCCGCCTCCGAAAAATTTTCCCGTCCCGCCCCGATACTCCCGCTCCCGCGTGGAACCACTCCCGCCGCCGTAACGCATCCCGCCTCCCAACGGACTCGGTTCCGATTTTGTCGCCTCCCGCCGCCCCTATAAAAGGAACCGAAGTCCCACGATGCTGCCGCCAGAAGCAGCCGCCGAACAGAGGGAAAAAGGGGAGTCCAGAGAGCTGCGCCCAGGGAAGAAAAAAAAGAGAAAAAGAAGGGGAAGAAGAGGGAGAAAAAGAGGAGGACACCACCGTTCGCCGGAGATCGTCGCCGACATCGCGCCGCCGCCGTCGTACCACCGAAGGACTGCTGCACCGTCTATTTCGTCTTCGCGTCGCATTTATTCCGCGACCGTCACGCCGTCAGATCTACGGTAGGGTTCGTTCCCGATGCGAATTTTTGCGACCATATTGAATCTAGTAGGCGTAAATTAAATTTAGTTGCACCATAATTTTATTTTCAGCAGCATTAATCCACCCTAAAATCCCCGTAAACCCATGTGAACACGTATGAACTAGTCGCATCTAATTATTAAACGACCGTAGTAAATTAATTATTAAACTGTGCATGCATGCATGTCATTGCATGTTGATTATTTTGTGTGCATTATGTTGAATTGTATATGTTTTCTTGTATGTATGATCACGCGTAGAGGAACGTGCTCAAGAGGCCGCATACGAGGATTTCCAAAACCAAGACTTCGAAGCACTTGAGCAACCCCATCCGCCGGAGCAAGGCAAGTGTCCTTGAAGCATATTGATCCTATTTAAAATTAAATGTTTTGTTTGCAAACTTGCATGCTTGTGTCAAATTGATGGGAATCCTATGGTAGGAAGTTTACTAGTTTTGTTTGACCACCCTTGTCACCTGGAATTATGGTAGAGAGTCGGGAAGGGTTTTTACCTTATCGCTTCGCTCAATTAATTGGGATGGTAAACAACCCTACATATTTAATTATGCATCAATGATATTCTGGTTAATGTGAACTGGTCAATACGATGGGTGATCTAAGCAAGCATGGTTATGTGGATGGGTTGGTCGTTATGGTGGTTTGCTTGCTTTAGATCTAAGGACCGGTTCATGCGAGAATATGCCAGGTCAACAGTGCCACCACAAGGCCAAGTATGGGTGCGGCGTAGCTGAATAATTAGGAGCGCTGCTAGTATTGTATGGACCATTGGATGGCGCGGGGAATGGGAGTCGAGGAGGACTGCCCTGGGATCCGCATGGCACACGAGGGGACCCGTGGGTGGGAGAATAGAGGTTCAAGCCTGCCGGTGAAACCTTAGTGGGGCCGTACATACTAGTAGTCCCTTTTGAAAGGCTATTTTGTGATCTCTTGGCCACACACCTACGGAAGTGTGAGATGGCACAATGGAGGTTTCTTAGTCATCGAAAGGTGATAAAATCACAAACATGTGGGTAAAGTGGTACAACCTCTGCAGAGTGTTTAAAAACTATCATGATAGCCGTGCTCCCGGTTATGAGCGCCTGGATGACCTACATGATTAGAGTTGGAATTGGGATTTGGGATGGTTATGGTTTGGTAATGGTTATGTTTGGTTATGGTCGGGTAATGGTTATGACATTGATTATGGTTTATGGGTTATGATCATGGTTATGGAATTGAGATATGGTAATTGGACATGGATAATGGTAATGTTGGTAATAATTGGATATTGTTTATACTTTGTTAATATGATGGGATTTATTTCACATAGACATAGTATAATGCTTTTCAAATGTTTTACTGTACTTTTCAGCACTAAGCCATTATTATTGTCGTCATTTGAATTAGCCACATGTCATACTTTCCACACTTGCTGAGTACGACATGTACTCACCCTTGCAATCCCCCCCCCCAACAGCTACTGGAGACAATTGGGAGTACCCTGAGGATCACGAGGAGTACTAGGTTGCGTACCGCCGTCAATTGCCTGTGGATTGGAGTCGTGCTGTTTAGTTTATTTTCCGCTGCAGTTATTTAGAGTTATATTATTCGTGAACTATTGGATTATTGTACTAAAGTACTTATTTATTAGTTAAGACGTGGTTAAATTCTGTTTATCATTTGTGAATCATTCGTGTATGTGTGTTGAACATCCTGGGCACACATATGCGTTACGCTTGGTTCATATTCGGAACCGGGTGTCACATAACTGCTGTACAGGCAGTTGCTCCTAAACAACCGCCTGAGATAATTGTCCGAGCCTGTTTTTCGGTTTTCTTTTCCCTTACTTCTTTTTTATTTAGATTCTAATATAAATACTCAAACATGTATAGATTCTGCAAATTGAGTCCAAATTTGATGATTCTTTCTTCTATAATTTTAAAAAATTAATATCTACCACCTGACCAAATATTTTAAAACTTGTATAGCTGACATTATAATGTTTTGGTAAATACCAAATTAATTTATATTCACATATTATTCACATTCCCGTTTCTCCTAAAAAAAGGATCCTTCACTGAAATTGGTTTGCGTGAACATATTTGTCTTATTTATACAAGTATGAACTTTGTTATTTTTTTTAAAGCATTCCAATATGTCAAAATTCAAAATATCCATCATTCTAATCAAATGATCATATACATATGAGGCATTCATCAAATTTTGAACACACATTGACTCAAAAAAAATTAGAAAAATCTGAAAAAAATCATAGAGGTCGGTATGATGACTACAAAGTTCCATTGAAAACTAAATGAAAAAATCATTATATTCATCGAGATAGAAAAATGACAAATAACCAATTTCAAAGGTTTTGGGCTTTTAAAATAACCAATTTTATGTTCTAACCAATTTCAAAGGTTTTGGGCTTTTAAAAATGACAAATAACCAATTTCAAAGGTTTTGGGCTTTTAAAAATGACAAATAATCAATTTTATGTTCTAACCAATTTCAAAGGTTTTCCCAAGCGAAATTTAATGGTAACCTTTAATACTCAAGCATATTACAGGAAAGTGGAATTTGGACTTTTAAAAGGCCCCTCATTTAATCAAGAATATTAATTAAGCCTACAGAAAGATATTTTCAGGCAGTTGGTTCTGAATAACCGCCTGAGAGAAGTTTTATCTTAGGCGGGTATTACTTACCAACCGCCTGAGATAAATACATCTTCACAGGCGGGTGGTAATTAATAACCGCCTGAGAGAAGTCCTCTTCTAACGCGGTTGTTCCTTAATAACCGCCTGAGAAGATAGGCGTCTATATATATAGCGCTCGACTTCATTGGAAAAACCTAACTCGGGCGAAATCACTTAGACGCTGTCAGGCTACCAATATTTCATTTGTCGCCAAGTCTTCGCCGCCCTCGCCGTCGAGCTTTGCCGCCTCACCCCGAGCTTCGCCGTCATCGCCAAGCTTCGATCTCGCCGCTGAGCTTCACCCTTGTCGCTTCCTTCCCTTCCGTCCAAGTACACCGAGCTTTGACCTCACCTGCCGCCGCGCCCGCACTCGCCATTGCCCTCTCTCCCTCCTCCACGCCAAGTAAGCTCATCTCCTTTCACCCTCCTCCACAGCGACCTCCACCCGACCTCACTCGACCCCCCCTCTTACCCGGCCTTACCCGAGCCCCCTCCATGGACGCTGGCCAAGCTTCCCTCCACGCTGGCCTCCAATCGAGTACCCCCTCCACCCCCCCACTGAGCCCCCCGACCTCCTTAGCGACCCCTCCCTCCCCACCGACGGTCGTGGCGGCCACCAACACGTCGACGCCCGTTCTCCTCCCCCACCAACATTTCCCTCCTCATCGCGACCCGGTTATGCTATGTAATGTTGTTTAATTGTTGATTGAATAGTGCATTGTGAATTGTTGTACATAACATTGAGCATAAATTGTGGATTGTAATTGTTATTGTTTAATTGTTGATTTAATCAGTGCGAATTGTGAATTGTGCATTGTCATTGTTTAATTGTTGATATAATTGTTCTTGTCGGCCTTTGATACAAGCAATACGCATGCCTAGCTAATGCCTTGGCCAGTCGCCACAAACCCTTGAATGAAACTTGGTCAGTCACTTTGTTAGTCGCCTTAAACCCTAAAATGCCTTATCAAACCCTAGAATGCTTCCATATTTTTTATTTCATGCAACACTTCATGTAGATTAAATATGCCATTCATTATATTTCTATTGGGTATCTGCAGATTGAACCTTGTGAATATACCATTCATGCAATCCTAGAATGCATATTGAACCTTGTGAATTATTTTATCTGTCACTTTCTCCATTCTTAGTGTTAATATCTTTGTAAACCATTTAAAAACACAGTTTAGGAGGCATATTGGTATGTATATATTTCAACCTTTTGATATCCAGCTTCCCTTCATAAAAATCATGACCTGCTTGATTATAACCCCAACCGTTTAAGATTTTTTTATATTTTCTTAATCTGAACATGAATCTACTCAAAGCCTCTCTATCTCTAGTTGGCTCAAACCAGATCTCTTCCACCTTTTAGAGAAATTCAGTATTTTGAAAGCATTTATTTTTCTAGCTTTCATTGAAGTGAGACATATTTCTTGTCTTATTAGTTCTAGCATGGAAAGCCCTAAGAAGACGGTTGATGGTAGTAACAATAAAGAAGGCAATATGGAGTTTAGTGACTCTAGCAGTTTAGGCTCCTTTCACAGTCCATCAAATCCTTTCTGAATATAAAAATTAAAAAGAGTTTAGAGGATCTTGACCCGGAATATGATCCTGCCGACGAGGTATGGATCACGAATCTTAATTTCAGCAGTTCAAGTTAATGTTGGTTGTCAAGTATACAAAGTCTTATAATTCTTTTCTACCTAGATTAATCGCGAAGACAACGAGGTGACTTCGGCTCCTAAAACCGCAAAAGGTTCTCCAATGGATGAATCCTCAGGTTTACTCAAGCGAAAACGAGGGCAACGAGGTCCCAATAAGGGTCCATTGAACCGCATCATGTACATAACAAGGGTCGGTCCAGGTGGGCTTCCCCAAGAACCACTGGATTCAGTTACAAAGTACCGAAATGCATGCAGTTTTCTTGTTAAAGAGCTCGTGCCAATCACAATCGAGAATTGGAGAAAATTACCTGAGGAGAACAAGAATGAGTTGTGGGAGAGGATAAAGAAACAATTCAAGTTCTTGAAAGGCACAGAAGAAGCTGTAAAGAAAGCAACATTGGTCTCTTGAGGCAAGAAGTTTCGTGGCTGGAAGAGTGAAATGAATGCTTATGTTAAGGTCGATAAGGTCCCTAGCCCGAGGAAGATGGGAAAAATCAAACAAGCTTAGTGGCAAGAATTTGTTCGTAAAAAGACCACACCTAATGCTAAAGCCCTAAGTGCAACTAGGTTAGAGCTTGCTGAATGTAGGCCTAGAGGGGGGGGGGGTGAATAGGCCTTTTGAATTTTTGTCGGATCCTACAACACTCAACAACAAGTTCAATACCAGAGAAATCGGACTAGTCCGGTAAAGTGCGGACTAGTCCGGTGTTCACGGACTAAGTTGATCAAGATTAATCGATTAGGTTGATTCTTCAATGTGTGCAGCGGAAATATAGAATCAAACAACAGTTTAACAGTTGTATATTGGATTGTATCACAATTAAGGCTTGTGTTCTACAATTTATTGTAAATTGAACAATGTGTATCAAACCCTAGAGTAAGTTGATCAATTTGAGTGATGAACACAAAAAGGACAAGACACACGATTTATCCCGTGGTTCGGCTACCACGAAGGCAACCTACGTCCATGTTGAGGAGTCCACAAAAGGATCGGGTCTTCTCCAACCCTACCCTCGTCGGATCGCCACGAAGGCCAACCCTCTTCCACTAATAACAAAGGGGTGAATAACCAAATTCAAGGGGCGTTCTCACACGTTGAGAGCTCCCTTAGATTACAAATCACAATGCCACCAAAAACACACTCAGAAATTACAATTGAAACGCAGGAGTGTGTTAGAGATTCAAACCAAGAGCTCAATGATGTGTGCCAAGTGTCTCTCCAATGATCTAGAAGTAATCCTTAATGGATTGATCGATCTTGCACTTAATTTCTTGGAGAGAAGTGGTTTCTGAGTCTCTTGGGAGGTGTGACGGTGCTAGGGTTCGAGAGTGTACAAAAGTGGGCCATGCACCTCTATTTATATGGGGTTTATAAAAGTGACCGTTAGGGTTCAGAAAGATCGGACTAGTCCGTGGTGGTCACCGGACTAGCTCGGTGTGCTGTGTGTAGCAAACCCTAAGTGTCCCGAAATATCGGACTAGTCCGGTCGAAAATGGACTTGTACGATTTCACTACTGGAAATCTTCGGACTAGTCCGATAGCCATCGGACTTGTCCGGCCATGTGAAACCCTAAGTGTGTTGGATGACAAGTCCGCACTTGGAGGACTTGTCCGGTTTAGATCAGTGGGTATTTCAGACTAGTCCGTGTAAACATCAGACTTGTCCGAAGTGGATCAGAAGGAATATCGGACTAGTCCGGTTAACAACGGACTTGCCCGATTTTGTGTGACTTGTGAAGTGTGTTGAGGACTAGTCCGCCCTGGGGAGGACTAGTCCAACTCAAGTCAGAAAGATATCGGACTAGTCCGACAGATATCGGACTTGTCCGATCTGGTGCAGAAAGGATACCGGACTAGTCCGGTTGATATCGGACTAGTCCGGTCCTGTGTAACTTTGTGCAATATGTGTGTGTGCTTAAATATGATTCAGCTCTTGGGTGTGTTTCCTTAACACACTCCATACACAATAATCTACTATTTCTTTTCCTTGAGCTCAAGTTCACTTTGCTCCTCATTATCCCTTCTTTTTGGTATTTTGCTCATTTTTCATTATTGGCCTGCATTCATCTCAACAAAAAGGTTAGGACCCCAATTGCTTGTAATAAATCATCCAAAACCCACAAGGGAGTCCTAGATGCACTTTCAATCTCCCCCTTTTTGGTGATTGATGACAACCAATTGAGATTTCACAAAATATGACAAAAAGAGATGAGATTTTCATAAAGTATGCACATATGACTCAAAAATACATCAAGCAGTAAGAGAAATATCCATATGTGCATTCTTTATGGTGGGATGCATAACTAAGTGCATTGAAACATTGAGAATGACATAATTTACATTGATGAATCAATACAAAGTACATATGTCATTTCAGGAGCAAAATTGCAGATTTCAACACATACTTGCAAATTAATTAAGCATTTCAACACAGAACCATAGTTAACATGAAAACAGTGTTAAAGCATTACAATCACAAAGAAAGATAAAGAGAACTCTCTCCTCGCATCCTACCACAGCTAAATCTAAGACTCCCCCTCAATCCCTCCCCCTTTGGCATCAAGACACCAAAAAGAAGGAGAGGAGGGTCCTAGGGTCTTCACTCTTCACTGTCGGTCCTCTCATCGTCGTCGTCGTCTTCATCATCATCAGCTTGACGAGGAGGGGAAGGAGGAGGGACGGAGCCACTCGAGCCCCCAATGCCAAAGCAAGCAAGCTCGGAGGGGTTCAAGGGCGCGAGCTCAGTGAAGTCCGAGTCAGAATCCTCAGAAATCACTGGAGATCCAATGGGATCGATCTCCAGCTTCTGGCAAATTTGCTTTACATTGGCCTTTATGTACTTCATGTCCTCCCTTCTCTTCTGGTTGAGCTTGTGGGCCTTCACTTCGGCCTTCTTGCAGGAGGAGAATATAGCAGCCAGATACTTGAGGATCCCACTAACTGATCCTTTCTGAGGGCCTTCCCTTGAAGTAGGGACAGCTCTGGCACCTTCACTTGATCTTGCAGGTGCCTCTGGACTGGAGGCTGTCGAAGGAGCAGCCTGCACACTTGGCTTTTGAGGCATTTGAGGCCTCAAGGGGAGATGCTCCACATCTTTCACAAATTCAATGCCGGTGACTTTTTCAATCACAAACATAAGGTAAGGAGCATATCTGCAAGATCTGTTGGGAGTGCAGGAGATGTTTACCATATCATTCCAAACGTATTCCGCCACATCAAATGGGCGGTCCTTGCTTATGACTCTCATCAGAGTCCGGAGGTATCCTTGCACACTCCCTGCATCCCCATCCTTAGGGGCAATGGTGTTTCTTAGCACTCTGTTCAACACCACAAAGAATGGCTTCATGTTTTTGGTGGAAGGAGGGTTGAACTTTGAGTTTGGCTCATATAGAAACTTCATCTTGTCCTTCTCAATGACCCCAATGTTGTGTATCACTAAGCAATCAGACCTTGTGGAGTCAAGGTGGAGCAAGCTAGTGAAATCTTCTTGAGTGATGTTGTACTTGGATCCATGGGTCATCCAAGTGACACTCTCTTCATCCTCACTAGAGAAGTGACAGGTCGCAAAGAACTGCGCAATCACTTCATCATTCCAGTTGTGTCTAAAAGCAAACAGGTCTTTCAGTCCATACTTTTCAATGGCTCTCACTACATCAGTGAACGGTGAGCAACCCTTCTTCTCAAAGTGTGCCCAGTCAATCCACTGACTGCGCACCACAGGGGTCTTCATCAGTAGATACACCGATTTGTAGAAGTCTGCATGGAAGTTGCACCAAAACCTTCCATCGACAGCTTGCTTTGGTGTGCCATACCAGTCAATGCTTCTGAACTTGGCTGCAGAATCACTGCCCTTGCCGTTGAACTTCTCCTCAGTAGGGTCCCGGACCCCTTCCCTGGGAGCATGGAGCTTCAAGGGCCCGACTGGCCCCGTTGCTATCCCCTTGCCCTTGCCCTTGGCTTGGCGAGAGGCACCTGAGGATGCTACTGCCTTTGACACTGGCTTCTTTGCCAGCACCTTCCTCCGAACCTGAGGAGGTGAAGGAGCTGGCTCCGAGGGTCTTTCTTGGCGTTTCTTGCCAATACCCGTCGAGGACCGAGGTGCCACTTCGTGGTCCAACTCAGCCTCAAAGTCGGAGATTTCGTTGTTTGAGCTCGACATGATCTGAGAATGATTTTGCAAGAATGATGGTAAGTGATACAAGGCATAGGTATGAAAAGATAGCAATGAATTGCATTGAGGAATTGAACAATTAGGTTTTCAGTTTAGAAACATCGGACTTGTCCGGTGCACAGGCACGGACTAGTCCGGAGGACCGGACTTGTCCGTGCATGGACCGGACTAGTCCGGTGTTCATCCTCAAAAGCCTAGCAGATTGGTCAAGGAATGATTCCTAATGCAAATCTAGTCTAGCATACACGTAGTACATCAAATAAGCATGTATCTAGTGAAGGATGCTAGGCTATACGATCAACAATGAAGAAAAACAAGATTTCTAGGATTTTGAAGAAAGTTACCGAAGAAATCGATTGAAGCTTGAAGGTTTGGGGGTTGGAGGCCGGACAAGTCCGCTAGCTTCAATCCCCAAGAGGTCAAGCTTGATCTCCGCCCAAATGTGGACTTTTTCGACGGAGGGAGCAGAGAATCGCCTTGGTAGCTCGAGCGCAAGAGAGAGGAAGGCATGAGCAAATGTGGGGATGAGAAGATTAGGGTTTGGTGGCGGCTAGGGTTATGGACACAAAAAATCGGACAAGTTCGGACATGACCGGACTAGTCCGAAGTCATCCAGAGAGCTATATCGGACAAGTCCGGACATGACCGGACTAGTCCGAAGTCATCCAGAGAGCTATATCGGACTAGTACGTGGTCTATCGGACTAGTCCGATCTAACCGGCACTCAGCGGACTAGTCTGCAAGAGCGGACTAGTCCGGGTAACCACGGACTAGTCCGTGGTCACCAGGAGAAATTGCATGGCCCATTCATATATATTTGAAGGTTCATTAATAGAGTATAGGTGGGACAAAACAAATCAGTTAATCTTGATGAATTTGACCAGTAAGCATACAACAATCACACAATGATCATAATTCATCAAGATCTAATAATTGACATAGTTTTTCGAGAAAAAATGAAGAGGGATGTTCAGTCAAAATTTTGAAGAGGTCATACAGGTATGCAACTTTTCATGGAATGGTCTCTCAAGAAATGATGTCTTATGTCTATGTGTTTAGTTCTAGAGTGCTCAACTGGATTGTGGGCTATTTTAATGGCACTCTCATTGTCACAAAGGAGAGGAATACATTTCATATTGTAGCCGTAATCTCTTAGAGTTTGTCGCATCCAAAGGAGTTGTGCACAACAACTCCCGGCTGCAACATACTCTGCTTCGGCTGTGGATAAAACAATGGAATTCTGTTTCTTGGATGACCAAGAAACTAAGGATCTCCCTAGGAATTGGCATGTGCCATAGGTGCTTTTTCTATCTACTTTGCACCCGACATAATCTGCATCGGAGTAACCAATGAGATTGAATTTTGAGCCTTTTGGGTACCAAAGACCAAGGTTGGGTGTATGAACTAAATATCTCAAGATTCTTTTTACGGCTGTCAAGTGACATTCCTTAGGGTTGGCTTGAAATCATGCACACAAACATACACTCAACATAATATCTGGCCTAGATGCACATAAGTAAAGTAGAGATCCAATCATGGAGCGATATACCTTTTGATCGACGCTAGGTCCATCTTCATTGAGATCCAAGTGGCCATTTGTTGCCATGGGGGTCTTTATGGGCTTTGCCTTGTCCATGCCAAACTTCTTGAGTATGTCCTGCGTGTACTTGGTTTGGCTTATGAACGTTCCTTCCCTTTGTTGCCGCACTTGGAATCCCAAGAAGTACTTCAATTCTCCCATCATTGACATTTCAAACCTGCCTGTCATGATTCTACTAAATTCTTCACAGAAGGATTGGTTAGTTGACCCAAATATTTTGTCATCAACATAGATTTGACAGATAAAAAGATCATTATCTAAATTCTTTGTGAATAATGTATAGTCTACTTTGCCAATTTGAAAACCATTTTCAATTAAGAAATCTCTAAGACACTCATACCAAGCTCTAGGAGCTTGTTTGAGGCCGTAGAGAGCCTTACGCAATTTATATACGTGGTTGGGGAATTCTTCGTCTTCAAACCCGGGTGGTTGCTCCACGTACACTTCTTCCTTGATCGGTCCGTTGAGGAAGGCGCTTTTCACGTCCATTTGATACAGCTTGAAAGCATGGTGAGTAGCATATGCAAGTAATATTCTAATAGATTCAAGCCTAGCTACTGGAGCAAAAGTCTCATCAAAATCCAAACCTTCAACTTGTGAGTACCCTTTGGCCACAAGTCGCGCCTTGTTTCTTGTTACCACTCCGTGTTCGTCTTGTTTGTTGCGGAAGACCCACTTGGTGCCCACTATGTTTGCATTGGGTCTTGCCACAAGTTCCCACACCTCGTTCCTCTTGAAGTTGTTCAATTCTTCTTGTATTGCCACCACCCAGTCCGGATCCTTCAATGCATCCTCAATCCTGCGTGGTTCCAAAAAGGAGACAAACGAGTAATGCTCACAAAAGTTAGCTATGCGAGATCTAGTGGTTACTCCCTTTTGGATGTCACCGATGATGTTGTCGATTGGGTGATCCCTTTGAATGCATTGGTGTACTCTTGGGTGGGGCACTTGGCGAGTTGTGTCTTCATGATCGTTTTCTTCTCCCCCTGAGTGGTTGCCCTCGTTGACTTGTTGATCATCTTCATACTCTCATGCTTGTGTTGAAGCTCCCCCTTGATTGTTGGTCTCCTCTTGTGGTTCATTTTCCTCATTGATGTGTGAAGGTGACTCTTGTGGTCGAACTTCACCTAGAGCCATTCTTTTCAATGCTAGACAAGGAGCTTCTTCTTTACCTAATTCACATGGATCAACTTGCTCCTTTTGGGAGCTGTTAGTCTCATCGAACACTACGTCACGTGCTACTTCAACAAGTCCGGAGGCCTTGTTGAAAACACGATAGGCGTAGGTGTTCGAATCATAACCGAGCAAGAAACCTTCATCGGACTTCGAAGCAAACTTTGAAGTCCTGGGCTTCTTGTTCAGGATATAACATGGAGAATCGAAAACTCGAAAGTATGAAATGTTTGGTTTGTTACCGGTGAGTAGCTCATAGGGAGTTTTCTTGAGTAGTGGATGAAGATAAAACCTATTTGCGGCGTGGCACTTAATCGCTTCCGCCCAAAATCGATCCGAAGTCTTGTATTCATCGAGCATTGTTCTTGCCATCTTTATGAGTGTTCGGTTCTTCCTTTCGGCAACTCCATTTTGTTGTGGTGAGTATGGCGCTGAAAATTCATGCTTGATGCCCTCTTCATCAAGGTACTCCTCCACTTGTATATTCTTGAACTCCGTGCCATTGTCGCTTCGAATACTCTTGATTGACAATGAAAACTCGTTTTGAGCTCGCTTGAAGAATTTCTTGAGTGTTCCTTGTGTTTCTGACTTATCATGCAAAAAGAAAACCCAAGTGAAGCGAGAAAAATCATCAATGATAACCAAACCGTATTTGTTACCGCCCATGCTTATGTAAGCAACTGGACCAAACAAGTCCATGTGAAGTAGCTCGAGCGGTCTTGTTGTAGTCATGATGTTCTTTGCGAGATGATGTGCTCCAACTTGCTTCCCGGCTTGGCACGCGCTACAAGGCCTGTCTTTCTCAAAAACAACATCTTTCAAACCTCGGATGTGATCGCCCTTGAGGAGTTTTTGAAGATTCCTCATACCAACATGCGCTAGCCGTCTATGCCACAGCCAACCCATGTTGGTTTTTGCAATCAAGCATGTGTCGAGTTCGGCTTTATCCTTGTTGAAGTCAACAAGGTAAAGCTTTCCCTTCAACATGCCCTTGAATGCAACGGAACCATCACTCCTCCTTGAGACGGTCACACCCTCGTTAGTGAACAAGCAATTATAACCTTTGTCACATAGTTGAGATATGGACAGCAGGTTATAATCTAAAGATTCAACATGTAAAACATGAGAAAGCATGTGTTCAGAGGATATTGCAATTTTACCAGTACCGAGCACCTTTCCTTGACTATTATCTCCGAAGTAGATGCCTTCGTTTGGGTCCTCGTTTTCTTCATATTCCACGATCATCCTCCTTTCTTCGGTCATGTGGTTGGTGCATCCACTGTCTAGCACCCATTTGGATCCACCGGAGGAATAGGCCTGCAAAAACAAATTATGCTTTGGTTTTAGGTACCCAAGCTTGCTTGGGTCCTTGGAGGTTAGTTACAATACATTTGGGCACCCACACATGGGATTTTGTGTTCCCATGGCGTGGCCCAACATAATAAGCATAAACCTTACCAAGATTGTTTCTCATTAATACATAAGAGGCATCAAAAGTTTTAAATAGAAGCTGCTGTTGTTTATGAATCAGACTAGTCTGGGTGGTCGGACTTGTCCGGATGACCGGACTTGTCCGGACACCAACCGGACTAGTCCGGTATTCATGCGAGTTCAGTTTCTTATCCTTCAACTTATCAGTTTGAGAGGATCTTCCCTTCATAAAGGAGATCCTTCCCCTGTTATTCTTATGACTTCCAGCATGTTGCTTTTCATCATAAGAGTAACCAATGCCATATTTGACATTTGGAGGTCTTTGGAACAAGTATGCACTACGTGCATAGTTGATCTTCTCCTTGTCAAATATTCCATACTGGGTAGGATTTTTATCCTTTGTGGAGGTTGACTTCTCCTTCAAACTGGTGTTGATTTTACTACATGTGCACATATGAACAAGATCAGTTTTAGTGGGTTGAGAAGGTGAACTTGAAGAGGAGGAAGGTTCACTTAGCTTGAGTGACTCAACTTGCACTTCAAGGATTTTGTTAACCTTGATCAGGTCAGAAAGTTGGTCCTTGATTGCAACATTTGAGTCAGTTAACTCCAAGCAAGTTTTCTTGCTTGAAGCTAGCTCAAGCTCTAGTGAACTGTTTTTCTCCTTTTCAAGCTCTAGGAGTTTGTCAAGTTTGACATACTTCTCCTTTTGGGAGATAATCATGTCCTCTTGATGACCAATTAACCTCTCCTTCTCAACATGTTGGTCAAGTAAAAATTTCATTTTAGTAGCAGTTTTCCTATCTAGTCCATTTAGCATATCCTCATCATCACTATCTAGTTCATCATCACTAGAGTAGGAATGCATGGAAGGGGTTTTGATGTTTACCTTGCGTTTACCTTCCTTTGCCATGAGACAAGTGCCATTTCCCTTCTTTGCACCGAGTGTGGGGAAGAGTGTGGATTTCTTGGATGTGCTTTCTATGGCTATGCTAGCCATCTCTTCTTCATCGGATGATGAGGACTCATCGTTTGAGTCCCACTCCTTCCCAATGTGTGCTTGTTCGGCTTGTTTCTTCTTCTTGAAGAATTTCTTAGGTTTAGGCTTGGTTTCTTTAGTTTTCTTCTTGTTGTCCTCATACGGGCAATCGACTATAAAGTGGTTATACTCACCACAATTATAGCACGCCCGCCTCATCTTTGGCTTCGTCCTTTGCTTGTACTTTCCTTCACTTGATTTTGTTCCTTGTCTCTTCTTCATTATTCTCTTGAACTTTTTCATGAAAAAAATCATATCCTCTTCATCTAGCTCACTACTCTCGTCATCACTGTCCTCCTCTAGTTGTGCTTCTCTTGCTTCTTTGGATAGAGGCTTGAGAGTAGATTTTAGGGCAACTCCTTTCTTCTTGGCCGAGGTGAGGTCGGCAATTTCTTTGACGTGCTTGGCTTGTTTCTCCATCATTTCAAAGTTGATAATTTTACCAAGCAATTCATCCGGAGTCATCCTTTTGTAACCGGGGCTTTCTCTGATCATTGAGCATAGCGTGACATTGCGAGGCATAAAAGCTCTAAGGATGAGCTTTACCACCTCATGGTCATTCCACTTCTTGCTCCCATATGATCGAACCTTGTTGACAAGTGTCTTCAATCGATTGTACATATCCTGGGGTGACTCGTCTTCCTCAATTGCGAATCTTCCTAGTTCGCCTTCGATCATTTCAATTTTTGCCTCACGCACATGCCGGTCACCTTCATGTGCTGTTTGTAGTGTATCCCATATCTCCTTAGCAATTTCGAGTACATCCACCTTGGTGAACTCGTCTCGACTGAGAGAGGAGGTGATTACGGCTGCGGCTTGAGCGTTTCTATGGATGGCCTGCTCTTGACTTGGGGTGAGCTCTTCGTCGTCATCCGGAATATCTATCCCTGTACATACAACATGCCATAAACTTGGGTTGAGGTAAATCAAATGCATCTTCATATTCTACCTCCACATGGAGTAATCACTCCCATCGAAGTGTGGGGCTTTTCCAAGTGGGATAGATAAGTAGTGATTGTTATTGAAATTTAGACGATCATAATTAAAAGGATATCGGGAGTAGTCGGTGTGACTACTCCCCTTCTTCTTCTCTTCAACTTTCGCTTTCCCTTTTGAAAGTGCCTTCTTTCTGAGGAGCGCCTTTAGCTCCAGTGTCTCCTCATCGTCATCCTCGAAGTCTTGAATGGCTTCGAGGTACTTCTCCAGTTTTTGGGTCTTGTCGTTGTTGACTTCCTCTTGGTTGTTGATTTTGTGGACGTCCTTCATGTCCGACATGATCTCTTCGAGTGGTTAAACTCTTTCTTGAAGAACCAAGCTCTGATACCAATTGAATGTAGGCATAGAGGGGGGGGGGGGTGAATAGGCCTTTTGAATTTTTGTCGGATCCTGCAACACTCAACAACAAGTTCAATACCAGAGAAATCGGACTAGTCCGGTAAAGTGCGGACTAGTCCGGTGTTCACGGACTAAGTTGATCAAGATTAATCGATTAGGTTGATTCTTCAATGTGTGCAGCGGAAATATAGAATCAAACAACAGTTTAACAGTTGTATATTGGATTGTATCACAATTAAGGCTTGTGTTCTACAATTTATTGTAAATTGAACAATGTGTATCAAACCCTAGAGTAAGTTGATCAATTTGAGTGATGAACACAAAAAGGACAAGACACACGATTTATCCCGTGGTTCGGCTACCACGAAGGCAACCTACGTCCACGTTGAGGAGTCCACAAAAGGACTGGGTCTTCTCCAACCCTACCCTCGTCGGATCGCCATGAAGGCCAACCCTCTTCCACTAATCACAAAGGGGTGAATAACCAAATTCAAGGGGCGTTCTCACACGTTGAGAGCTCCCTTAGATTACAAATCACAATGCCACCAAAAACACACTCAGAAATTACAATTGAAACGCAGGAGTGTGTTAGAGATTCAAACCAAGAGCTCAATGATGTGTGCCAAGTGTCTCTCCAATGATCTAGAAGTAATCCTTAATGGATTGATCGATCTTGCACTTAATTTCGTGGAGAGAAGTGGTTTCTGAGTCTCTTGGGAGGTGTGACAGCGCTAGGGTTCGAGAGTGTATAAAAGTGGGCCATGCACCTCTATTTATATGGGGTTTCTAAAAGTGACCGTTAGGGTTCAGAAAGATCGGACTAGTCCGTGGTGGTCACCGGACTAGTCCGGTGTGCTGTGTGTAGCAAACCCTAAGTGTCCCGAAATATCGGACTAGTCCGGTCGAAAACGGACTTGTCCGATTTCACTACTGGAAATCTTCGGACTAGTCCGATAGCCATCGGACTTGTCCGGCCATGTGAAACCCTAAGTGTGTTGGATGACAAGTCCGCACTTGGAGGACTTGTCCAATTTAGATCAGTGGGTATTTCGAACTAGTCCGTGTAAACATCGGACTTGTCCGAAGTGGATCAGAAGGAATATCGGACTAGTCCGGTTAACAACGGACTTGTACGATTTTGTGTGACTTGTGAAGTGTGTTGAGGAATAGTCCGCCCTTGGGAGGACTAGTCCAACTCAAGTCAGAAAGATATGGGACTAGTCCGACAGATATCGGACTTGTCCGATCTGGTGCAGAAAGGATATCAGACTAGTCCGGTTGATATCGGACTAGTCCGGTCCTGTGTAACTTTGTGCAATATGTGTGTGTGCTTAAATATGATTGAGCTCTTGGGTGTGTTTCCTTAACACACTCCATACACAATAATCTACTATTTCTTTTCCTTGAGCTCAAGTTCACTTTGCTCCTCATTATCCCTTCTTTTTGGTATTTTGCTCATTTT
The DNA here is from genome assembly GCA_036927565.1 of Tuctoria greenei. NCBI lineage: Eukaryota > Viridiplantae > Streptophyta > Magnoliopsida > Poales > Poaceae > Tuctoria > Tuctoria greenei. The sequence continues at coordinate 161,445,780 of JAYESD010000002.1, read as the reverse complement.
TCATTATTGGCCTGCATTCATCTCAACAAAAAGGTTAGGATCCCAATTGCTTGTCATAAATCATCCAAAACCCACAAGGGAGTCCTAGATGCACTTTCACTTGCCAAAAAGAACAAATACCATCATTGCTTGGGTCTGCCAGATATGCCCCTAAAGTTCAGAAATGGAAAAAGATATTAGAGGAAGATACCAGTAAGGGCAATCCTAATCTGTTAGAAGGTTGCGATAAGAGAACTCAGCGGTGGGTCTTTGCTCGGTCAGGTTTGACCAGCGAGAGCACACTTGAGATGCCCGACTCTATGCACGAAGTAGAGCAAAAAATGAAAGAAGTAATTGAAAAGCAGCAGACGAGTCTCTTCAAACCGAAGAGGGAGAATGACCAACTTATCGCTATCCTAGGAAACCCTGAACACAGTGGATGGGTTCGAGCAACCTCTTCTCAGATGTCTTGGCTACATGGTTTCCCGAAAGATAAAGGGACATATAGAAGACGTGAGAAGTTCAAGAAAACACTTGATGAAACAATTGGGACAATTAGTGGCACCAAGTACAGCGATGGTTCCCATGCTAAAGGAGCATTTGGTATCTCCAACTGCCTACCCTAGCAGCGTAGGTTCTGTGCTAGGCTCAGGGTCAACCCATAAGTTCGCTGTCGATGATATTGTTAAGGACATAACTTGTCATCTTCTTGTCCCGATCGGGACAGTAGGGAACAAAGTCAAACAGGTTTCCACTGCTATGGAAAAATCTGATCATGACTTCAACAGCAATTCACTTTCGTCGTATTATGCTGTGGTGCAAGTTCTTCAGATCATTGGTAATAATTATGAAGATTATGAAATAGACCACATCACACATGAGGGGATCACGACTCTGGGGCAGGCTGTCAACCAATTAATCCTTCGACACCGACGCGATATCATGTTGGACGATGAGCCGATTTCGAGCCCCGTTGCATCTCAAAATACTGCAACCCCGTCTTCTAAGGCGAAAGTCCAGGAAGATCCACTCCCAGTCTAGGAAGGTCCACTCCCACTATGTCTTAGCAAGGATGATAGTAATCTTGCTAGTAAATATAACCAAGAGCAACCAGTTGAACAACTGCTTCAAGCAGCACCAGAGCAAGCTGTTGTTAGTAAAAAGCAACTAGTTGAGCAACAAATTGAAGTAGTACTAGAGCAAGCTACTGGTAGTAAAGAGGAATCAGTTGAACAACAGGTTCAACAAGCCAGTGTCTAACTTCCAACGACTACTCCTCGATCATCAGTGTCTATCAAAGTTAGCTCATACGAAAATAAGAAACCTTCATCAGAAGTGTCAAAGTATTTAGAAAATATGAAGGAAAATATTAAAAAATCGAGTGCATCTCGTTCTTCTCATGAGCCAACATTAGAAGATATTGAGGAGTAGGAACAAGATGGTTTCATGTATAATCGGTGGACGACTTTAGTTAAACCAAGAGTTCCAATATACAAGATTTAGGATATTCCTCCTGAATATAAGAATGAGAAGCCATTCATGACATCGATACAACTTAGCAAACAACCTGTCCTACTCAAAAGAATGCATAAGTAGTACGTCACAACCAGCACACAATATGATTGTCGGTCGTTTGATCCGGCAGATCTCCCGACACTACTAAGGTGTTTGCGGAGTTTGAAGTTTGGTGTGGGCGCGCGGAGATTCAAGAAGGTGAAGTGTTAAATGACACAAGAGACACGACGATTTACGTGGTTCAGGCCGCCAGAGCGTAATACCCTACTCCACGGGGTGTGTTGGTGTTGTATTGGATGTATGAGCTCAACGTCAGTTGAGAGTGTCGAGTGAGCGCGTCGAGTCCTCCTCTATGTATCATCGGCCTGTCCTTTTATAGTATAAGGACAGGCCATTACAGGTTAACCTGGCCCAACATGTGGCCCCGGCAGTTACTAATATTGATACACATTTGATGCGCTTAATTACCCTTAATAACCAAGTTACAGGCTTTGACAGCACCGTTACTGGTAATTAAGGTCGTCCGATCGTGTGTCATTAACATAGTATTAATGAAACTTAATCGGGTCTTGAAGTTCTTGATTCCCCTTTGAAGATCCGGAGCCGTTGTAGAGTCTTCCGGAGGTCAGAGGCTGAAGATCCGATGGTTGGACACGTGGCAGCTCCAGAGCATACTGTGGGGAACAGATAGGTCCGGTGCCACCTGACACGTGTCAGTTCTGGAGCTTCCCTCGGTCTGGGGTTAGGTCCGGGGGTGCCGTTACGGTACATAGCCCGAAGCTTCCCCCTTGTGGGCGGTAGCTCCGGTTTGATAGTACACTTGGCGACCCTGGGACTAACCATGTTGGAGAAGCGGGTCCGGTTATGTCTGACATGTAGGCCTCCGAAGGTCTTCAAATCGAGTAGATGACATTCCCTTGTGATCTTTGCAATCCCAAGGGGTATATGGTACCCAGGGTACCGACAGTGGCCCCCTGGGCCCACCTCTGGGGAAGACCCCTTGGGTGAAGTCATTCCGCCGGAGGTGGGTCCATCCTTGGACTTTTGAACCGAGTCTTCAAAGGTCTTCGAATGTGCCGTTGGCGATAGTTTGGAGTTAAATCCTCGCCACGTGGCATATCCCGTGTGCGGCAAATGAGATCTTTGGCTTGCGGATCTCACGCAATTGAAGGTCGCCGGTTCCCGATACGAAAATCGTATCGATTATGTGCACCTTGTCGGGCCGCCGCCTTCGGGCTTCCCGCCTCATGATGACAACCGTTCGCCTAGGTAAGAACCTCGACTTGATCGTCAGGGTGGTCCCAGGCCCTCTTGTCATCGGTAGGGTGGAATTTTTGAGTAGTATCTTTGACTTCCTTGCGGTTTCCATCCAAGCGTTGCGAGGGCTTACTTAAGAAGGAAAGCGCGCACCGTCTGGGGTTCTTTACACCTCTCATCTGATCTTGCGCTCAAACTCCCAACTTGAGCTCGCTTTTCCTCTCTTGCCTTGCTGTGCCGCGATGGAGTTGGGTCTCCGCAAGAGCCATTTGAAGACCGAAGGTGACCTGAAGAAGGTTTGGGCCCTCATGGGATGGTCCCCGGACTTCTTCAACCGCCTGGTCCACGCCGGGGGAGAGCTCCCATTCGAGAAGGAGCACGCCGGCGAGATGGTGTACTTCTCTTCGTATGCCATGGTGGGGTTGATCCCGCCTTTTTCCTCCTTTTTCTTGATGCTGCTAGACTTCTATGGTCTGCAACTGTACCACCTTGGCCCCCACTCCATTCTTCTTGTGTATGTCTTCGTCCACTTCTGTGAAATGTGGGTGGGCATCCCCCTTGCATTGAACTCTTCCGGACCTTCTTCACCGTCCATACCACCGGTAGGAGTAATGAGTATCTTGGCTTCTACTACTTCGTGAAGCGCAAGAAGTGCCCATTCAAGTAACTTCGGTCGTTTCCCTCTGGAAAGTGGGATGATTGGAAGAAGGACTGGATAGTCATCTGGGTGGAGGAGCACGAGAAGCTAGAGCTGCCCGAAGGCCTCCCCAACATCGACACTGTAGTCTGGAGTGAAGCTCCGGTGATGTCGGATGCCTTCAACCAGGCTCTGACCAGGATCTGCCAGCGCGTGGAGGGAGGATTAACTCCTCAGGCGGTATTTTGCAATTTCCTGGTCAACAGGTGGGCACCGCTGAAGAGGAGAGAAAAACTCGCTTGGTCCCTCAACAGTGCGATGGACGATGACCTAGTCGAGACCGGGCTGAAGTCCAACATGGCGGGGGCAACCTTGGAGTTTCATCTCAAGAAGTTCCAGCACGGCGTCGACGTCGCTGGTGATGACTTGACCCCGCCACCAGCTTTTCTCCCTCTGAACGTGGAAGTAGAGTTCAGCAGGGAGCTCCGGCGGACAATGCCGGTGCTTGACAACCTTGGTGTCGTCGAGAGAAGATCGACCTCCAGGGTGGTGATCCCTGGGGCTTCTTAAGGTGGCTCCGACCCTGCCCCGAAGCCAAGGATCGAAGTCGTCGGCAAGGGCAAGGAGCCGGCGGATGAACCCTTGAGCCGGAAGAGGAAACTGCAGCATGCCGACGGAAGGTTCGTCAGGCCTGCAACCTCTTCATCAGCTCCTTCTCCCCGGAGGGGGAGGTCTTCTACAACTGCGGCGACTATACACGCAGCAGCGTCTTCCCGGGGTGCTAGCTCCGGGCATGCGACTCCAGCACCAGGGCTAGTTGAGGCCTCTAGGTCCGGAGTTCCTTCCCGGTCGAGGGGGGCCTCGACTAAGGAAATGCCCATGGCTGCAACGAGTTCCGGGGGGCCCTCCGGAGCTTCCACGCCGGCGGCGGCTATGGTTAGCCCAGAAAGCCCGGGAAAGAGGTTCCGCGCAAGCTAGTGCGGAAGGCTCCCGAGGTAATTTTTAATCTTTACCTCAGACAGTTGTTTTATTGTAGTAACTGTTTTTAAGTTTCTTCATCCATCATCTGCAGCGTTCCCAAGAAGAGGAGTGAGGCTCCACCCTCAGCCACAGCAGTTGAAGCTGTGAGGGCGGAAGCTTCTGCTCCTGTCCCGGTGCTGCCCCAAGTGGTGGCTGAAGTTGCGGCAGCTCCGGCGCCAGCTGTCGTGGTCATGGACCTTGACTCATCCCCTGAGACTCCGGTGGTAGCGCCGGACCACGGGAGAGAAGATGCGCTAGCGGCACCTGCCCCGGAGTTTAAAGCCCCGAGTCTTGATGCTGAGATGATGGAAGCTTCGACCGTTGAGCCGGAGGAAGTAGTAATTCCGGCCCCAGAGCCGGAAATTGTCGAAGCCCCGGCGGTTGAGCCGGAGGTTATTGAAGTCCCGGCAAGTGAGCCGGATGTGGAGGAAGTTCCGGCGGTTGAGCCGGCTACCTCTAAAGCTCCGGCCGCAGAGCCGGTTGTAGTTGAAGACCTTTCGGTGCCCAAGCCAATTGAGGTTGAAGCTCCGACCTCAGGGCCGGTTATTGCGGAGGCATCAGCACTCGAACCCATGGTGGTCGAGATGCCAACACCCGAGCCATCAGCGGAGGAGGGTCCCAGGCCGGAGCCGGAAGTAGCCCCTGCTCCGGAAGTGTTGTCAGCGGAGGTGCCGGCTGCTGAGCCGGAGTACCCAGATGAAGTCGCTGGCCCCCTGCCTGAGGGGGCAAATGAAGACCTGGCGGCAGGGCCTTCGGAACCACTTCCGGAGGTCGGAACTTCTTCCGCGGGACCCTCCTCGGTGGCAACTGGGGTTATCCTGGAGGAGGGCCCTAGTGCCGTGGAGGCTCAGGGGACCACTCTTGTGGAGTGGGACCCAATTTTTGTAAGCGAGAACCCACTGGAACCAGCGGAGGAGACCCCAGCAGGTCCGGAACCTATTCCCCTGTCGTTGTCTATTGATAACGCTTGCTCTAGCCTGCGTCAAGTCCAGCTGGCGTTCTACCACGACAGCAAGGCTCTTGAAGAGGAGCGCCAAACCCTTAGGCAGTGGCGTAACCGGCTCTACTTCGAGACCAAGCTGGCGCAGTCGAGGCTGGCAGATGACAAAGAATGGATCAAACAGGAGAAGGTCCGCCTGGAATACTGGGGCAAATTATTAGATGACAGGGAGAGCTTGACTCGCGCCCTCGATGCTCAATCCCAGGCCATTTATGAGCAGACCAAGGCAGCTAATAGTGCGGCTGATGAACGCCAAGAAAAGCTTGAAGCCATTAACACTACTCTCATCAAGCGCCGGGAGGCACTTGAGGAGAGGGAGAAGAGGCTCGAAGATGAAGAGCAAGAACTCCTAGAGCTGCGGGATGACGTCTTGAGTAGGGAGGAGGAGCTCGCCGAAAAGGTGGCTCTGGTTGACAAGGGTCTCGAGGAACGCACCAAGAAGTTGGAGGAGCGTTGCCTTGAGGAGGAGGAGAAGGCCTGGGTGTGAGGGCAGGAACTCTACCAGCAAGAGTGTGCCCTCGCTGCCAGGGAGAAGAAAGTTAGGGGCCGGGAGAAGGACCTGTTCGACCGCCGGAACAAGATCTACCTCCGGGAGGAGGAGCTCGGCAAACTCGAAAAGCAGGTTGCTGAAAAGATTCAGCAAAATGCCAAAGAGGTTGAGCGCCTTGCTCGCGAGAATTCTGAACTGGCGGCGGCCAAAAGATCCTTGGAGGAACTGAAGGGCTTGAGGACTGCTAACTCCCTACAGGTTTGGGAGTTCCTGAGCAAAGCCAACGACGCGCTGACACCAATGGGCTTCAGTCCCGTGCGTCCGGGTGATCCGGAGCCAGAGCCGGACCTGGCGTTGCAAGCGTTGAGCTCGGCGGGTAGCAAACTCTCCAAGGTGGGCGACATCATCGCGGACCAGTTGGAGGTTGAGGGGCAATCCCTGGCGAAGAACGTTGCAGAGTATGTGCTAACGTGCTACACCAGTTGGGATCCCCAATTCCCTATGGACCCGGTTCTTGAAGGTCCCGTCGAAGGAGAAGGTGAAGCCACCCGAGCCAATGTGTCAGAGGTTGCTCAGAAGGTCGCCCAGTTCTTCCATAGGGTCTAGGACCATCTCTGTAGCTCCTACTTGTATTCTCTCTTTTTCTTCCCCAATTTTGTAATCCCTTGTCTCCAGATGAATGAAATCCAAATTTTTGTGAATTTCATTTTTTGTCTTCAACACTTTTGTCTCCACTTGGCCCCCTGGTAGATGTACACAATTTAATTGTGAACATGTACCAAGAGGATATTGTGTTTTGTTGAAGACTCATTTGCTTCAAACTTGTAGAGTGTAGGTCCGAAGACTTCGATAATCAAGGCCCCCTGAGGTTGTCGGAGCTTAGGAGCTCCAGCATTAGTTATCGTCGGAGCTTAGTAGCTCCGGCAATAGTCCCTATCAACGCGTAGAGCATCGATAGTTAGCCCTCCGGGGTGTCAGTGCTTAGTAGCTTCGGCAGTGACCTTTACCAACGCGTAGTTTGTCGGCAGCAGACTCCGCTTGTGGGGTCTTCTCACCATCTTTTATTTTGCGTCGACGGCTGGCCCCCCTAGCTTTACCGGAGCTTGGTTGCTCCGGTGATGCTCGTTTTCAATGTTTAACATTGATTACAAGCCACCTAGGGGGAGTCAGAGCTTTGTTCGCTCCGGCTTTTCTCCATCAACGTGGATTTTTTATTTTTCCTGCACACTGAAGCCAAGAAAAATAGTAAAATTCGTTCCTTGCCTATAACTTCGTCGTGGCTTACGATTCCCAAGAAAGTTTTGGGTCAAACGCGATTCTGAATACAACCAAATGCGTTGTCTTTTCTTCCAGATCCAATTGTACTTGGACCCGCCTTACTTCGGCCTGCCGGGGTGTAGGTAGAGTGGCGTACTTAGGGTGCTTGACCAGGCTAAGCCAATAGCACACTCCGGCCCTAGATTGGCTTGGCGGCATTCAGGCGAGTGAGCCATGAACAATATTTGAATCCAAAAGAATTGACAATACAGCTTGAATTGTACATGAACCGGTCGGACTAAAATTTCTTAAGATTTGCACAACTTTATAATAGACAAGAAAGAGAAAAATAAAAAATGTTGAGCCTGTACAAAATAAATGCACGTGGAGTCTGTTTCACATGAAGATGTCTTTCATTATAGGTCCGGGGTACAGGGGAAACAAGTACACTCTTAGGGTACGGAACCAGGCTAAGCGTGTTTAATTTCTCGTTTGACCCAGGGTAGCTAGCCACACTTTTAGTCCTAGGACTGTGATAAGTGTTGCATGAACTTTGCGGACCTTCCGGGAAAGGTCCGGCTGTTCTCCCGGAGGAACTACCCGACTCTGTACAATGACTCTATAACATACACCTCAAGTTACTACAGACTCACCTCCGTGATATTAAGTGTAGAACTTACGGAGGTGCTCGATATTCCAAGGATTTGGGAGAGGTGTCCCATCCTCGGTAGCCAAGCGAACGCTTCCGGGACGGGATACTTTAATCACTCGGAAGGGTCCCTCCCAGCTGGGGGAGAGTTTGTTTAACACTTCTCTGGATTCTCCGTAGCACCAGATCGCCTTCCTCGAGCTGTCGGTTGTGTACATGCCGCTGATGATAGCGCCAAAGGGCTTGGCGGTATCGGGCATTCCGAACAGCTGCTTGGCACCTTCCCTCCTCAAGGAGATCTAGGTCTTCACGCCGGAGCTGGTCCTGCGTGGCTTCGTCGAAAGTCCGGACCCGGAGTGACCCCAAGGTGATTTTCGGAGGAAGGATTGCTTCAGCTCCGTACACCAGGAAGAAGGGTGTCTCTCCAGTTGACCGGTTTGGAGTTGTCCTGTTGGCCCATAGAGTGGGCGGAAGTTCTTCAATCCAGTTGGCCCCGTGTTTTTTCAAGCGCTCATAGGTGCGCGTTTTGAGTCCTTTAAGGATTTCAGCATTTGCTCTCTCGGCCTGGCCATCACTTGCCGGGTAAGCTACGGAGGCGTAGCAAACTTGAATGCTGAGGTCTTCGCAATATCCTTGAAATGCAGAGCTTGTGAATTGGGTCCCATTATCAGTGATGATTTTGTTTGGGACTCCAAATCTGCATACAATGGACTCCAAAAAGTTGATAGCAGACTGCTTGTTGATTGTCACAACTGGAGTTGCTTCCGGCCATTTTGGTGAACTTGTCAATGGCGACATACGGGAACTTGTAACCTCCGATGGCTCTTGGGAAAGGTCCAAAGATGTCCATCCCCCACACAGCGAAGGGCCATGTAGGAGGTATCATTTGTAGGGGCTGAGCCGGTGTGTGAATTAGCTTTGCATGAAATTGGCATGCTTCACATTTCTTCACCAGCTCAGTTGCATCCTGGAGTGCTGTAGGCCAGTAGAAGCCATGCCGAAAGGCTTTACGACCAGCGTGCGGGAAAACACGTGGTTCCCACACTCGCCTCCATTGATTTCTACGAGGAGCTCGCAACCTTCTTCCCTTGTGATGCACCGCATTAGGATGCCGTTCGCACCACGCCGGTAGAGATCCCCTTCTACCAACATGTATCTTTTAGCCAATCTGACTGTCCGGTCAATGGATACATCATCATCAGGAAGGATGTTGTCTTTCAAGTAGCTCCGGATCTCCGAGATCCATGCATTGGAGCTAACTTGAGTGTTTGAGTCTTGCGTGCTGGGTTGCTCGGAGCTTCCGGCAGCACCTACGACCCTTGATGGCTGCCATGGTAACAGGGCCATCGGGACCGTCAGCTTCGGGATGCTGATCTCGCCCCCTTCGCTCAGTTCGGCAGGCTGAGCTGTGGGTTTTGACAACCTCCGGACAAAAGTTCTGTATGGAGCCAGAGCTCCGGTTGAAGCTTTCGTCGAGAGTTCGTCAGCTTCAGCGTTGTGGGTATGCTGAACATGGTGGAGGTCTAGGACTTCGAAGTCCTTCTGAAGCCTCTGGACTTCAAGTAGGTAGGCAGCTAGCTGGAGATTGTTGCAGGAGCATTTACCCTTTACTTGTTTAATGATGAGCTGTGAATCTCCCTTGACCAGCAACTGCTTGACACCCTATGACAGTGCCACCTTTAGTCCGTAGATGAGTGCTTCGTACTCCACCTTGTTGTTGGTCGCCTTGAAGTCAAGGTGTACCATGTATTTTACCTTCTCCCCGGTTTGTGCGAGGAGAAGGATTCCAGCTCCGGCCCCCTGCTTTTGCATGGAGCCGTCGAAGTAGAGGGTCTAGTGAGGTTCGGTGAAGACCGGAGCCTTGTGTTCCGGCTTCTGCTCACTGGGGCCCCCAGGGTTTGATGGAGAGGGAGTCCATTCCGCCACGAAATCTGCCAATGCTTGACTCTTGATTGCTTGCCTTGAAATGAATTCGAGATCAAATTCGGCAAATTTTGCTGTCCACTTTGCAATATTCCCAATTGAATTGGGATTATGCAAGATTGCTCGAAGTGGGTAAGAAGTCACCACTGAGATCTTGTGAGCTTGGAAGTAATGGCGAAGCTTCCTGGAGGCAATAAGAACTGCATAGAGCAGCTTATGCACCTCTAGGTATCGAGTCTTGGCGTCATGAAGTACTTCACTGATGAAGTACACTGGGCGCTAGATGGTCCGGACCCTCCCGGAGGGGACCGGAGCTTCCTCTTCATTGATCCGGATCCTCCTTGAGGGATCTGGACCTTCTTCGGGGACCTTCGGGTCCTTGCTGGAGGAACCCAGAGCTTCTTCAGAAGCGACCTGTATCCTCCCGGAGGGGTCTGGGTCTTCTGAAGTAACTTCTTGTGGAATCAAGTCTGGGAACTGGGACCCGAACTTGCTTTCAGGAACTTCTGAACCCTCCCGGAGGGGTCTGGATTCCTGAACATGGGATGGTTCTAGTCTCTTCGCAACCAGGACCATACTGATGACTTCATCAGTTGCCAGAGTTGGTAGGGTGGTGAGGAACTGTTTTATCTCTTGGAATGCCTTTTCTGCTTCTTCAGACCATTGGAATGGTCCGGACTTCCTCAATAACTTGAAGAAGGGAAGTGCCCGTTCCGCCAGTCTTGAAATGAACCGGCTGAGGGCTGCTAGACATCCAGTCAGCTTTTGGACATCTTTGAGGCGGGATGGTGGCCGCATGTCTTCAATGGCTTTGATCTTCGCCGGATTAGCTTCTATGCTCCGGTGACTTACCAGGAAACCAAGAAGTTTTCCGGAGCAAACCCTGAAGACACACTTGTCTGGGTTTAGCTTTGTGCGGGTGACCCGCAGCTTATTGAAGACAGCCTGCAAAGTGTCAAGGAGTGACTCCTTGTTCTTGACCTTGACCACGATGTCATCAACATACACTTCCACTATGTCTCTAATGAGTTCTTCAAAGGTTTTGTACATAACTCGTACAAAGGTTGAAGCTGCATTCTTGAGACCAAATGGCATGGCAGTATAACAGTACAATCCATCTACTGTGATGAAAGAGGTATGCTCTTCATCTTCCCTAGACATTCTAATTTGATGATACCCAGAATATGCGTCTAGGAAACACAGTAATTCACAACCGGAGGTGGAATCCACTATATGATCTATTCTAGGTAGTGGGAATGGATCTTTTGGACATGCCTTATTTAGTGTTGTGTAGTCAATACACATCTGAAGCTTCCCGCTGGCCTTGGGCACAACGACTGGGTTTGCCAGCCATTTTGGATGGAAGACTTCTCGGATGAATCCAGCTTCGAGCAACTTCTTCACTTCTTGTCAAATGAAGTTTTGTCGCTCCACAGATTGCTTCCGAGGCTTCTGATGCACGGGCCGAGCATCGGGGTTGATCTTCAGATTGTGCTCAATCACTTCCCTGGGGATCCCAGGCATTTGTGACGGTTGCCAGGCAAACACGTCGACATTAGCCCGGAGGAAAGCGATGAGCGCGAGTTCCTATTTGTCGTTCAATCCCCACGATATACGGGTGGTCTGAGCGACATCGGAACCGATTTGGATGACTTTGACGGGAATGTCGGTGTCGCCGCTTGGCTGCACACGAGGTGCAGAAGTCGAGCCTCGCTGACGAATACTCGGGGGTTTTGGAGCTTGCTCCTATCTGGAGTCCGCCTCTTGCACCGTAGTAAGCGCATGGAGTTCTTCCAGAGCAGTTACTCCGGCAATGCGATCTCCGCGGATCCGGAGAACGCCTACTGGTGTTGGCATCTTTAGCACCAGGTAACCATAATGAGCAGCTGCCATGAATTTGTACAAAGCAGGCCTACCTAAAATGGCATTGAAAGGTAAGTTGATCTGAGCAACGTCAAAGACCAACTTCTCAGTGCGATACTTCTCCTGGGTCCCGAAGGTAACGGGGAGGGTAATAGCACCGAGTGGGGTAATGGCTCCCGGACCTACTCCAGAGAAAGGTCAGGAGGGGTGAAGATCCGAAGGTCGGAGCTGAAGCTTGGTAAAAGCTTTGAAGCTTATGAGGTTGAGCCCCGAACCTCCGTCTACCATGACATGGTGGAGTTGGATGTTATTGATGGTAGGAGATACCATCAAAGGTATCTGACCTGCTCCAACCATGCTTCAAGGGCAGTCTGAAGCATCAAAAGTGATGGATGTGTCCATCCACTTCCGATGAGGCTCCGCCCTGGCTGTAGGAGCTACAGCGGCCATGTCCCGACGCATAGTCTTGAGGACGCAGCGGGAGGTGATGTCCCATGATACACCAAAAATTGTGTTCATGGTCTTCCGACGCTCGTTGTCATAGACGTCAGAATCGTCATCGACAGAGGTGTAAACAGCCTTCAGGACCTTTTTAGGATCCTGAAAACCTAACTCCTCTTCAGCTGGAGCTTCATCAACTTTTTGTTTTCCTTCCCTCTGTCAGAAAGGAACTTCTTCCCGGCGCTTGTTGTAGCGCTCGGCAAGGGTTTGGACCTCCCGGCAGTCTTCCAAATTGTGGCTGTCCGTTTTGTGAATTGGACACCACACCTTGGGTTTGCCACCGTCTTTAGAAGAAGGTCGAGGTCGCTTCTCGGGGCGTGGCCCCCGGCCACCGGGAGCTGCAGCAGCTGTAGCATTAGATGCACAGGCCGACGGCTTCTTCTTGCCGTTGGTCTTTTTCTTCTTCTTGCCACCCCCGGAGGTAGTGGTTTCTCCTTTGGAGGATTTCTTGTGATCCTCCGGAGGTGGTTTGGAGTGCATTTCACGGCCCTCTGCAGCTCTAGCACATTTGTCAGCCAAGCTGAAGAGTTTCGTGACACTGGTAATCTCCTTGATCGCCAGTTTCTCTAGCATCTTCTTATCCCGCACACCCTGTCTAAATGTCACAATGACAGAGGCACTAGAGATAGAAGAGATAGTGTTTCGTACCTGAGAGAATCTCTGGATGAATGATCGCAGGGATTCTCCTCCTTTTTGCACAACTGCAAAAAGGTCCAGTTTGGTGCCTGGTCGGGTGTATGAACTCCCGAAGTTGGTGGTGAACTGCCGACACAACTCCTCCCAACTGTCGATGGAGTTAGGTGGAAGGCTCATAAACCAGGACCGGGCGGTCCCAGTTAAAGCCACTGGAAAATAATTGGCCATTACGGCCTCATTTCCTCCAGCTACCAAGATAGCAGTGGAGAAAATCTGAAGAAATTCGACACGATTAACGGTCCCGTCAAACTTCTCCGGCAGGTGAGGTCGGAATTTCTGTGGCCACCTGACCATACGCAGATGCATGGCCAGAGCCGAACAGCCTCCTTCTACTCCTTCTTGAGCAGGAATGTCCTGAGCTTCTCGTCTTTCACGAGCACGCTCAATATGGACTCAGCCGTCTTGTTGACGGTATCGGCGATTAAGCTCCGCCCAGAGGTCATGAGTTGAAAGCCTTGATACCGTGTGAGTGCGTCGTGCCCCGGAGGGCAACGACGTCACCTGCTGTGACGCAGTACGTCTCCTGCTGTTGGAAACGTGCGGACCAAGTCTGCCAGACAAGGTCCGTCGCTGCGACGGGGCCCGTCCTGAAGGAGGAGGACCCTGGTTGCTGATGCGGTCGGCTGCTGCTGCAACCAAGTGTTCCACATCGGCCCTCCACTGCTTTAGTGCATCCCGAGATGCATCCGAAGGTGGTGGGCGCTGAAGGAGAGCACGTGCTGCATGGAGCGCGTGTTCCAGGTTGTCATGATTCACCGACGCAGTGATTGATGCCGGTGCACCATCGCGTTGCCCAGCTTGATTTGCTGGTGGAGGCGGCGGCGGTGGAAGTATGACTCCTGCTGGAACCGTGGTTCCTGCTGGTGGCTGCATATTGGAGGGATTGCCCCCAACAGCTTGAACAGCGGGATGACCATTGGATGATCCAACGGCTGAGTTCACCATTCTTGAAATCTCAGGCGGCCCCCTACCTGGCGCGCCAACTGTTGGTGGTTTGATCCGGCAGATCTCCCGACACTACTAAGGTGTTTGCGGAGTTTGAAGTTCGGTGTGGGCGCGCGAAGATTCAAGAAGGTGAAGTGTTAAATGACACAGGAGACACGACGATTTACGTGGTTCGGGCCGCCTGAGCGTAATACCCTACTCCACGGGGTGTGTTGGTGTTGTATTGGATGTATGAGCTCAACGTCAGTTGAGAGTGTTGAGTGAGCGCGTCGAGTCCTCCTCTATGTATCGTCGGCCTGTCCTTTTATAGTATAAGGACAGGCCGTTACAGGTTAACCTAGCCCGACATGTGGCCCCGACAGTTACTAATATTGATACACATTTGATGCGCTTAATTACCCTTAATAACCGAGTTACAAGCTTTGACAGCACCGTTACTGGTAATTAAGGTCGTCCGATCGTGTGTCATTAACATAGTATTAATGACACTTAATCGGGTCTTGAAGTCCATGATTCCCCTTTGAAGATCTGGAGCCGTTGTAGAGTCTTCCGAAGGTTAGAGGCTGAAGATCCAGCGGTTGGACACGTGGCAGCTCCAGAGCATACTGTGGGGAACAGATATGTCCGGTGCCACCTGACATGTGTCAGTTCTGGAGCTTCCCTCGGTCTGGGGTTAGGTCCGGGGGTGCCATTACGGTACATAGCCCGGAGCTTCCCCCTTGTGGGCGGTAGCTCTGGTTTTATAGTACACGTGGCGACCCTGGGACTAACCATGTTGGAGAAGCGGGTCCGGTTATGTCTGACATGTAGGCCTCCGAAGGTCTTCAAATCGAGTAGATGACATTCCCTTGAGATCTTTGCAATCCCAAGGGGTATATGGTACCCAGGGTACCGACAATGATCTTTCTTATGTCACATTTCGTGTGCCAAAAGAAGCATTCTGGGGCACTAGAGTAGACAAATGAGCTATTTTCTTTGAAGATCTATATACCCTTTTCCATCAAGGCATGCTCGAAATCAACCTGCTACTCATCTGGTGCTTGTAAGTGTCTCTAATATTTTGTGTTTTCTTTTCTTACTACACGCATACACATTTCATGAGATTATAACAATTCAGGTCTTCTTCAATAGGGTGCAATACAAGGATAATGTAAAGATAAAACGCAAGACAAATATCCTTGACCCTACACGAATTGAAAGACGCTATTCGACGTTAAGGTGGATCAGGACTCAGAACAGCACAAGCACATGAAAAAAAAAAGAAATTGATAAATCAATCTCAAAACAAAAGAAGGATAAAAGGACAGAAGTTGCAGCTTACATAGGACATGCAATGTTTAACTTTGTCATAGATGGCAAGGACCTCGTAAAGGCTCCGTACCACTTCAAGTAAGTTCGACACATGACATTGAAATAGCAATTATTGCTAATTGTTAACTTAACATGTGTATTTGTACGTGTGCAGTAAACACTACATAATGATCTTCATCAAGCCAACGCAGGGTTTGGCAACAGTCTTGGACACAGCCGATTACCCACCAGATCGTTACAAAGATTTACTTTCCATTTTGAAACTGTACGTTTATTTGATAATTTTAATTTTTACACATTTAGAATGTGTTGACAAGTTTTATATGATATTTCTTGTATTACAGGGCTTGGCGGTTTTACGCAGAACAGTTTGGCGGTCAGAGACCTCCTAATACGGATGCATTGGACATTAAAACATATTATCCTTGTCCCTAGCATCCTATTGAGATCGTCTTATACGGGTATTATATATGCGAGCATCTTCGAACCGCCAGCGAATATAGAGTGAATCGTGAGGATGTAAGTTATCCTTAATGTTGATATCTTATTTTCTTAATTTTTGGGTTTCATTTTTCATTGTAACTAGCGTATTTTAATACTTATATTCTCTGATGTTCAATATTACCAGAAACATCATTTTCAGATTTTGATTCCAACTCAAAATTCAATTGCTCATAGTACAGCTGCTCCAAAAATACCAAATAAATTTTGGTCTACTCACTTTGATCTATACTTTGAGATTGTTCAAACCAACACATTCTAAACCTTGTTACGTGTTTCATTGCAGCACACGAAGAATGTGAACTAAGAATGACCGATTTGTAGAAGTATGTCTGGTGGAGGAGCCGACAAAGTTGCCGATGAACTGTGTCAATTCATGCGTCGTGAAATTTTGCACAAAAAAGGTGGTCTTTGATGTGGATGGTGTACTAGCTGATGTGCCCGAAATTTGCGACTATGACAATAGAAACAACTTTTAGTTAAACTTGTAAACTATGAGATGACTTATATATGTAAGTTGTACATATGTATATTGTTTCAGTGAAATTGACTTCTGTGAGATGACTTCTGTGATTATATTATTTACTGCTGTGATTATATTGTTGACTTATGTGATTATATTTAATTGACATGGAAAATAGAAATAACAGCAGACAGTACTGCATAGGGTATACTTTACCACAAGCGGTTCTTTACCTACGGCTAGACCTACCTGTGAAATTATATTATCACAGGAGGCTACAAATAGGTAAAGAACAATCTGTAATAACTCCATTATCACAGACGGTTTCTATTATGGTACAAATCGACTGCGATAAATTGTCTCCACAGGCTTGTCATAGGTAAAGATCCACCTGTGATAACATCATTATCATATGCGGTTATATATACTGTACGACCCGCCTATGATAATGTGTCTTTATAGGCGGCTAGTCGTAAGTAAAGAACCGTTTGTGATAATACCATTATCATAGGCGGTTTCACTTTTCTGCCTGTGAAATTGCAGATTATCATAGGCTCGGTTTTAGAAACCGCGTGTGATAATACGTTTGGAACTGCCTGAGATGAAGCTTATTATAGTAATGGCAGCAGGTGCAATCTGCAGTCTTGGTGCCTTTCCCTCCCTCCCTCCCTACAGTCTCCGTGCCTGCAAGTTCCAGTTAGGAGTCCCAAGGCCGATATAATCAGCAAAGACATGCTCAGAAGGTGGTTCCTAGGCGTGGGTCCAACAGTCATATATTCCTTCATGCAAGCAGCGGGACTTACCAATGATCATCTTGTCAGTTGCTTCCGGTTCAAAGGATGTAATGCTAATCCAACTCCTTCCGCAAATGATGCTGAGAGAGTAGATGTAAAGGCTGATCTGGAAAAGGATGCTGGCTTTTGTACTTGTAAATTGATCGAATTAATCTGTAACAGTATAACTTAGTATCTTGCTGATACAACTAACGGACTTCAGTATACCAGAGAAAATGAATATATCCGTATGAATTGTTCTCTACATAGGAACAATATAAAATTCATGTAAAGAATTTTATGCCTTTTACCAGTGTGAAAATAGTATGCTACTTAGTAAATTGAGGTTGATGCAACCAACATGTCTATGCTCTGCAATCAGAATCAATACAATAATTAGTATTTAGTAGACATGTTGAACAACAAGACATAACGTTCCCATGCATGCAGCTTTTAGCCACTGCCAAGTAAAATCAGGAAGGGCCAACCTAAGGTGCAGAAGCGGCACTAGTTGAAGCAGCACAGAAGCTACAGAAGCGGCATTAGATCATGATTATCCAGAGCCCGTCAAAAAATTGCTACCAGAGGCGGATCGCATGCTGCCAGGACGATCACACGTGGGGGCGGGGCTGCATGCTTAGGGGCCGTGGTGCGGGTCCATCCCTGCGCCTATGGTGCGCGCCTAGGGGCTGTGGTGCTCGGTGTTGGAGGGGGGAGGGGAGGCGGAGGGTACTCACCTGGATGCGGCTCCTCCGTGCCATGATCTCGCCGCGATCGCCAGCGGCTGGCTCGCGCAGCGCGATCCCCATCGCTGGGAAAGAGTCGATGTGTCAGGTTTTCCTTCCTCTAACTGACTATTTGATGATTAGATGTTCCACGGGGCGGCTTATGTGACTCTTTATGCCACGTCATAACAATCTCTGGTTAAATCCCGTCCACATCATCCGGGATTATAAAACCGATTAAGGGTGTAAAGTGACCGGGGTTAGAAAAAAGTGGGTGTAAAATATTATCATGGAGAAAGTGATACCTAATGTCAATGTGCTTTGTTCTATAGTGTTGCACGGGGCTTTTATCAATACAAATGGCACTAGTGTTGTCACAAAATAGCATAACACTATCTAAATCGACCCCATAGTCCTTAAGTGTTTGAACAATCCAAAGAATTTGTGAGCAAGTGCTAGCAGTAGTTACATATTCAGATTCGGCCGTGGATTCTGCAACTAAACTTTATTTTCTAGAGCACCAAGCAACAAGTGAATTACCAAAAAATGACAAGCACCCGAAGTACTTTTCCTATCAATCCTACAACCCCAAAATCAGCATCCAAAAAAGCTTTCAAAGTAATAGTTGTGGAAGAAGGAAGAAAAATACCAAATTCTTGAGTAACATGTAAATATCTGAGGATCCTTTTAACGGCTTGACGATGTGAAGCGCAGGGAAGCTTGAAATCTTGCACAAAGATATATGCTGAATTGTATGTCTAGTCTTGATGCTGTGAGGTACAAAAGAGATACAATCATGCTTATATATTCTTTTTGATCAATCGGGTCACCAGCTTCATTAAGTTCAAGTGTTGTCGTTGTACCCATTGGTGTCCGAAGGGGCTACCTGTTTTCCATGTTGAAAATCCTAAGAGGGTCTTTCTTATACTTCGTTTGATGCACAAAGTTTCGCTCCTTCGTCTGATGCACGTGAGTTCTCCCATGATACTCATCTCAAATTCTGAACTCATCATAGCGACACTGTGCGACACGTTCGTGCAAGCTTTCAATAATTTGTTGTGGAGGGTGACTTTTGAGGATGCGGAGGGGAGTAGACACTTCACAAGCTTCTTGTTCTTCATGTTCATCATAAATAGAAGAGCTTGTAGCTTGAGGATGACTTGGACCAGCAAGAGTCGTTGTCGGAGCTGGTTGTGGATCAAAATTAGAGCTGCAACAACGTCAGTAACTTCTGAATTTTTGGGCAGCAGCACCATGTCTTCCTCATCTTCAATGAAAATACCCACCCTGCGGATATGCATCTTGACCTACAATATTAGAGCTAGTTCCTAGGGTGGCTTCATCAAAATAAACGTCACAAGTCTCCACAACTTTGTTAGTGACAAGTAAAAGCACTTGGTAGCCTCTAGTATGAGATAGATAACTAAGAAATATGTCATCAATTGATCTAGCTTCAAATTTATTAATATTACTATGTTTATTAACAAAGAATTTGCAACCAATGAACCTAAAATGTGTGACATAAGGCCTATGTCAAAACTGAAGCTCATAAGAGGTTTTTGCTAGCTTAGCACGCAAGAAAACACGATTTGAGACATAACAAGTTGTTGCAATTGCATCCACCCAAAATTTTCTAGGAGTTGGATATTCATCAAGCATAGTCCTAGCCATATCAACTGAAGTTCTGTTTTTTCTTGCTACAACACCATTTTGTTGAGGTACATATGTAAAAGAAAATTGATGATCTATTCCTTTTTCAGCATAGAAGTAATCAAATAATTGATTTATAAATTATGTTCTATTATCACTTCTAATTGCTTTTAAAGATCAGGGGTGGTCAAGTGAAAGTCTAAGAACTAAAATTCTAAAGTGACTAAAAGCTTCATTCTTAGATGCCATAAAGTAAACCCAAGAGTATCTAGAATAGTCATCAACAATTAGAAGCACATACCATTTACCTCTAAGAGATTGAACACGTGAAGTACCTATGGTGTCAAGGTGTAAAAATTGTGCTGGTGCTGTTGTCATGATCATTGTGAGTGGAGCATGTGAACTTACAATCATTTAAGCATGTCTACAAGAAGAGCGTACAATTTCTTTATCCGCTTTAAGCTTGGGCAGCCCATGTATGCGATCAAGAGCACTAACACATGTGAGGTGACCAAAGCCTACATGACCAAGTCTACAATGCCAAAAATATAAGTCTTTTGATTCAATAGCAAACTAGACACCTATGCTTAGAGGTTGACATGTCAAATCAGCTTTAAAAACTCTTCCAAACCGAGACATGTTAAACATAACCTCACCATTTGAATGTACATCCTTGCAGCAATTTTTAGTGAAACTAATTTCAAGATTTTCATCTAGAAACTTCTTTCGAAGTGTAGTGATTATTTACTCTAACCAAACCCTTAGCAATTATAGGAGTTGAAGAATTATCAGCAAAAGTAACACTCTCTACACATGACACAAAAGAGAGGGAGGAAAATCATTCTTTGTTACAAGTCATGTGGCATGAGCAATCTGAATCCACAAGCCTAAAGTTCTCCTTCCTCAAGCGTGTAACCTACATAGAGGCACAATACGTCAATGACTCAATATTAGGGTTAGTCAAAAGGCATTTAGGAATCCAGTATTGAGTCACACGATATCTAGCAGGAATAACATGCGAAAGCTAAGATAAAACAACAGATTCAAGAGCCAAAGTTTGTGAATTCTTGCATCCAACTACTGACCTATGAGGTGTGTTATGTGTAGCACGAAAAACAGTAGGTTTGGGAGCAAATTTGCATGTTTTTGACTCATCTAGCGGATTGCAAGCTCCTAACATTCGGTTCAGCACGTGTAACAAGCTTTGCTTGGTTGTTACGTGATCTAGATAGCATTTTTTGCTTCTTTTCTTGTTTAGCTAGTCTATAACAACAATCCATGAAAGGACCATCTCTACCACAGTAGGTACAATGAGCAAGCAAAGTGTGTGTTAGCAACCAAATGAGACAACACTCCTGCTAACCTAAAACCACCTCTTTTGTTTAGGAACTGTTTGAATTAAACCACTTCCTAGTAACTTTACAACCTTAGGTGGATGTGCCTTAGCATGAGCATGAGAATCAAAAGCTAAACCAGTTTTGTCATTGCAAGACTTTGAAGAATTAAGTAGCAAGTTAGGTTCTTAGTTGCATTACAAAACCGCTCTGGTGTCCTATGCATGTCATCCAGTTTATTGGAAAGATCTAGGCAATTTTCACATGTAGTTTTTCCTTTTAATTTGCAATTAGAACAACAATTAACCTCATGAGAACATAAAGCGTTGTTTAAAACAGAAATTTCATTCATAGCATCATGTAGTTTCTTATTAAGATCATCATAGTTAGAACAATGCAAATCAATTGCTGAACAGCTAGCATCTTTCAAGTTTTTATCATTGGGTGCAGCAAGCTCTCTATTCTTTTCAATTTCAAGCTCAAGTTTATCAAGTGTGGAGGTGTACACACTTCGTAAGGAGGACAATTATTCATATATTAATTCACAAGAGGAACAAGAATCATCACTAGGAATCAAAGATTTTAGTCGATTAATTTCATATTCTAGTGATTCAATTTAAATAGCAGCAGCACGAAAAAACATCAACAAGTTCTTTGTATGAGTGACTTACTTCATCATTGTCGCTGATCCCTTTGGCCTCCTCCATACTTGAACTTGAGTTGCCCGCCATGAAACACATAGTTGCCAAATTGTCTTCATCTTCATCACTTCTGGAGTCCACATCGCTTGAGATGTTATCTAGGAGTGCAAAATGTGTTCCATCACTTGCCGTTTTGTGGAAGTCTTCTTTTTCTTGTTATTTTTACTAGAAGAGGACTTGAACTTTGTTTGCTTTTCATCACAAGTAGTAGGACCTGAAAAGGACAAGTTGTATGAAATGTCCTATTTTACCACATTCGAAGCATTGTTGAGAACCACCACTTCCTCTTCTTTGAGTTCTCACATTTTTGCTTTTGAGAATCGAGTAGAGAGAAGTGCTAGCTACTCCTCTGGAAACTCTTCAGTCTGTCCAAGCATTAGAGAAGATAGCAAAGCAAGTGTACCACATGATGAAAATTGGCTTGAACTAGGCATGTCACGATGTGAAACAAATGCAAGAGACTTGTTGGGTTTTTACATGATATTATGTCAAGTTCATGAGTTTTTAACTTGGAATATATCACATCTAGTGTAAGTGTACTCATGACATTTTATTCATGAATAAATGTAACTTTTATCTCCCAAATTGACATGTCTAATGCACCTAACAAATGCCTAGAATTTTCAGCATCTGAAAAAATAACATTGACACTACGCAAGTTGCTGAGAATTTTATTAAAGCGAGCAAAAAGATCATCGATTGATTCACCGGGTTGTATCTTGAAGCGCATGTATTCCTTTTTGAACATATCTTTTTGTACCTCCTTCATCGTGTTGGAGGCTTCGTGGTAGTCGCATAGTGCTTTCCATACGTAATACGCAAATCGGAGTTGTGCAACACGATCAAAGTCCCTTTGAGTCAATACTTGTGCGATCAAGTTTTGTGCCTTGTTGTTGTTGTCAATGTCCCTCATATTTGCAGTAGTAACTTGATCGTTTGAAGGCACATAGAAGGACATGTAGACCTTCTCTCAGATGGCGAAGCCTTGCACTTGTATGTAAGCCTCCATACGAGCTTTCCAAACCTGAAAATCAACGCCATCGAACACACAAGGTTTTGCGGAGTATTTCTCCATGTCGATTAGCAAAACACGTGCAAGACACAAATATTAGAGCACAGTGACTTTGATACCAATTGTTGGATAGAAGATCATGTGAAAATCTATCGGAGAGGGATGAATGGTATATTTAAACTTTTTTTAGAGGAAGCAACAAAAACCCTCAGCAGAAATTAATCTGTTGGAGAAACCAGTGTATGGGACTAACATAAACGTGGTGAACCATGATAAAAGTTTTAGGGACTATAGAGAATCAAGTCATGAAGACGCCACAACAAGAATCACGGGAAATTTTTGAGTAAAAATCAATTTATGATCAAAAGATTGAGCAACAGTCAATTTGTTCTACCCGAGTTGAAGAATACATCTGCAATGTTGCCATGAAACAAGTGTAAATCACAAACCACAAATCCAATTAACGTCAAATTTTCACAGATGATAGAGAATTAAGTTCTGAAGACAACACACAAATAATCACATCAATTAGAGTAGTAAAACATGAGTTACGATCAAAACACCAAAAAAAGGTCGGGCGGCGCAGAAACTCAACGAGAAAGACTTGATGAAAACAAGTCGGACGAACAAGGCACAAAATCTCCTCTAAACTATTAATTTTATTCATCAAAAATAAAAGAGGAACAGCCAAAAGTCTTCTCACCACGAGCTCTGGCCTCCCTTACTTATATAACCAGCCCTTAGGCCAACCCAATCCTAATTAGGACTCTATTCCTACTAATCTTCAACCGAAACTTTCCATAATTGCTCAAGACTCTTCCATATGCAAAGAGAAGCAATTTTAAGACTTCCAAACACCTTAGGAAAGTCCCAATCATTCCTAAAACAAGCTAACTTCGTGACCCACACAAAATCTAACCAAAACGAAACTCGAAACCTTCCATAAACTAACCATAACCCCTTCAGCCGCAGCCTGAGGCATAATTCAACTGGTTGGACCTTTCCGGCCATATCTTCACATCCATATCTCTTCAGCATGTCCTGGAACAATGTTGCCATGTCCATGCACCACGTGCAAAGACATTCCATCGACATCCATGATACCTTCATATGCATTGTTCTTGACCCAAACATGATGTGTGACCTCCCGATCAACTTAACCACAATTCCTCCCGAACTTGGTTGTTGAACCTCATCTTCTCCCTAAGACTAGTTCAATGGATCTCGCCACCAGCCATGTCTTGACCTGAAGCAACATCTGCACATGAACAAACAACCAATTCTTCTGAGCACAAGTCCTCGACTTGACTCACATTAGTCTAAAAACCACAACACCTTATGTGAGCACCTCACATAAGCATGTTGCAAACATAGCATGATAGTGTCCACAATGATCAGCCAAAACACATCAAAATCTTAGTCCAAAAGTACTAAGGAAACTTTTCACAATTGTAAAGCAAGTTTAAAACATTGCAAGTGAAAAACATAACAGCCGCACGAGTATTTCAGCATGAGGAAGATCGGACAGTCCAAATAGTAGCTATGCATTGTACAATGAAAAGTTTGGACACTCCAAAGTGGAAACACGTGCAGATTATGTGCGTGACAAGTTCCGACATTGCAAAGTGGGTTTCTCAGATGTATTCAAAACTTTGCATGTAAAGCCTCACTTTTAAACATAATTGCCAATGTGTTCGGCACACATAGGTCTCACATTGTGGATTCAAGTTGCTCACGCCACATGACTAGTAACAAAAAATGCTTCTCCTCTCTCTCTCTTTTTTGTCACGTGTAGAAAATGTTACATTCACCGATAATTCTTCAACTTCTATAATTGTAAGGGTTCGATTAGTATTTAATAATACTACACTTTGAAGAATGTGAGACTTGTTAAGAACTTGAAATACAACTTGATTTCTGATTCACAATTGCTAGATGAAAATCTAGAAGTTACTTACACTAAAAATTGCTGCAAAGTTGTAGACAAATGGTGACCTTATGTTTAACGTGTCTCGATTTGAAAGAGCTTTTAAAGCTGATTTTGACATACCATCCTCTAAACATAGATGTCTAGTTGCAATGACTCAAGAATCTTATATTTTTAGCATCGTAGACTTGGTCACGTAGACTTTGATCGTCTCACACGTGTTACTGGTCTTGATCGCATGCGTGGCTTGCCTAATCTTAAAGGGGACAAAGATATTGTGTGCTATTCTTGTAAACATGCTAAAGTTGTAGGTTTACATGATCCACTCACAATGACCATAACAACAGAATCAGAAAAATTTTTACACCTTGACATTGTAGGTCCTTCACGTGTTCAATCTTTTGGAGGTAAATGTGTTTGCTTGTGATTGTTAAAGATTGTTCTAGATACTCTTGGGTTTACTTTATAGCATCTAAGAATGAAGCTTTTAGTCACTTTATAAGTTTAGTTCTTAGAATTTCGCTTGACCCTTCAGGATCTTTAAAAGCAATAAGAAGTGATAATGAAACCGAATTGAAAAACCAATCATTTGACCACTTTTGTGCTAAAAAAGGAATAGATCATAAATTATTTTTCATCAGATATACCTCAGCAAAATGGTGTCGTAGAAAAAAAAAAGAACATGATCTTAGTTGAGATGGCTAGGACTATGTTTGATGAATATCACACTTTAGGAGTTTTCGGGCAGATGCAACTGCAACAGCTTGTTATGTCTGAAATTGAGTTTTCTTGCGAGCTAAGCTAGGAAAACCCCCATATGAGGTTCGGTTTGGACATAGTCCTATTAGGACACACTTTAGGGTTTTTGGTTGCACATGCTTTGTGAAGAAACATGGTAATCTTGATAAATTTGAAGCAACATCTTTTGATGACATGTTTCTTGGTTATCCATATCATACTAGAGTCTGTCGTGTGCTTTTACTTGATACTAACAAAATTGTCGAGACTTGTGAGGTTCATTTTGATGAAGCTAACATAGGTACTAGCGCAAACATTGCAGATCAAGATGCATATCTACAGGTGGAGAGCATTTTTGTTGAAGATGAGGAAGAAGTGTGCTTCTGCCCCAAAATTCAGAAGCTAATGATGTCGTTTCTGCCCCTGATTTTGATCCACAAGCAGCACCAATGACCACTACAGCTGATCCCGATCATCCTCAAGCCACAAACTCTTTAGTTTGTGCTGAACATAAAGAAGAAGAAGCTTGTGAAGTGTCTACACCCCTCCGCATCCTCAAAAGTCATCCTCAACAACAGATTAATGGAAGCTTACACGAACAAGTCGCACGGTGTAGGTTTTGTGAAAGTGCATCTAGGACTCCCTTGTGGGTTTTGGATGATTTATGACAAGCAATTGGGATCCTAAGCTCTTTATTGAGATGAATGCAGGCCTATAATGAAAAAATGAGCAAAATACCAAAAAGAAGGGATGAGGAGGAGCAAAGCGGAAATGAGCTCAAGGAAAAAGAATAGCAGATTATTGTGTATGGAGTGTGTTAAGGAAACACACCCCAAGAGCTCAATGATAATTAAACACACACATTGCACGGCGTCTCACAGGACCGGACTAGTCCGTTCATCACCGGACTAGTCCGATAAACCTTTCTGCACCAGATCGGACAAGTCCGATATCTGTCGGACTAGTCCGATATCTTTCTGACTAGAATCGGACTAGTCCCCCCCAGTGCGGACTAGTCCTCAAAACACTACACAAGTCACACAAAATCGTACAAGTCCGTTATCAACCGGACTAGTCCGATATCCTTTCTGATCCACTTCGGACAAGTCTGATGTTCACACAGACTAGTCCGAAAAACCCCACTGATCCAATTCGGACAAGTCCTCCGAGTGCGGACTTGTCATCCAACACACTTAGGGTTTCACATGTCCGGACAAGTCCGATGGACATCGGACTAGTCCGAAGATTTCCAGTAGCGAAATCAGACAAGTCCGCTTCCAGCCGGACTAGTCCGATATTTCGGGACTTTTAGGGTTTTCAACACACAGCACACCGGACTAGTCCGGTGATCACCACGGACTAGTCCGAACTTTCTGAACCATAACGGTCACTTTTAGAAACCCCATATAAATAGGGGTGCACGTCCCACTTTTACAAGCTCTCAAACCCTAGCACCGTCACACCTCCCAAGAGACTCAAAAACAACCTCTCTCCACGAAATTAAGTGCAAAATCGTCCAATCCTTTGAGGATTCAATCTAGATCATTGGAGAGACACTTGCTACACCACATTGAGCTCTTGGTTTGATTCTCTAACACACTCCTGCATTTCAATTGTAACTTTTGAGTGTGTTTTCGGTGGTATTGTGTTTTGTAATCTAAGGGAGCTTTCAAAGTGTGAGATCACACCTTGAATTTGGTTATTCACCCCTTTGTGATTAGTGGAAGAGGATTGGCCTTCGTGGCGATCCAACGAGGGTAGGGTTGGAGAAGACCCGGTCCTTTTGTGGACTCCTCAACATGGATGTAGGTGGCCTTTTGTGGTAGCCGAACCACGGGATAAACACTTGTGTCTTGTTTCATTGTTCATCATTCAAGTTAATCAACTTAATCTAGGGTTTCACACACATTGTTCATCTTACGTTAAATTGTTAAACATAAGACTTAAGTGTGATATAATTCAGTAAATAGCTGTTAAATTGTTGTTTGATTCTATACTTCCGTTGTACACATAAAAGAATCGAACCAATCAATTAAGTTTAACAAGCTTAGTCCGTAAACACCGGACTAGTCCGCACTTTACCGGACTAGTCCGATATCTCTGGTATTAAACCGGTTGTTGAGTGCTGCAGGATCCGACAAATATTCAAAAAGGCCTATTCACCCCCCTCTAGGCCTACATTCAATTGGTATCAGAGCAAGGTTCTTCAAGAAAGAGTTTAACCACTCGAAGAGATCACGACGGACATGAAGGACGTCCACAAAATCAACAACCAAGAGGAGGTTAACAACGACAAGACCCAAAAACTGGAGAAGTACCTCGAAGCCATTCAAGACTTCGAGGACGATGATGAGGAGACGCTGGAGCTGAAGGCACTCCTCAGAAAGAAGGCACTTTCCAAAGGGAAAGCAAAGGTTGAAGAGAAGAAGAAGGGGAGTATTCACACCGACTACTCCCAATATCCTTTTAACTATGATCGTCTAAATTCCAATAACAACCATTACTTATCTATCCCACTTGGAAAAGCCCCACACTTTGATGGAAGTGATTACTCACTACAGGAAAGCCGCTGGGATACGACGGCCGCGGCCGTCGTATATAGATCATATGCCGTCGTATATAACCTATATACGACGGCTAAGGTCTATATACGACGGTCTTTGGCCGTCGTAAGTACCGAGTCGTAAATACGTTACTTACGACGGCCCCGTCGTAAGTATGGCGCAACTTACGACGGCTAATTAGGTTACGACGGCCCGTTTCTGTTGATGGGCCGCGTGGGCCGAGGCCCTTACTTACGACGGCCCCAAACTAGCCGTCGTAAGTAAGGTTGGTAACATACGACGGCTGCATACAGGAGCCGTCGTATATAACAATGGCTTATATACGACGGCACCTGTATAAAGCCGTCGTATATAATTTATACAGGCCGTCGTAAATAAGGCTTTTCAGTTTTTTTTAAAAAACAGAAAAATCTCACCCGACTCGATGGTCAGGAACACAGAAACAGTGCAGAATCACAATATACAATCCACAATCACAATATGTACACAATCAAAACGATATTACAACATCACAGCAAGTCGAAGTCTCACAACAAGGACAAACATGAAAACAATACAAACGTACGACGACGCTCTAGCTACAACTCCCTCCCTGTACGTCGTCGTCGTCCCGCTCCAATCCCGGTGCTCGTAGATGCGGTGACGGAGTCTGAGCCTCCGTCCCTGAACCCTGCAATACACGATGACATAAACAAGTTAATAAGTTTACAAGGAATGAATTGAATTTAACTTTGGTTCGTACCTGTACTCCAGGAGACGGAGCCTGAGGTGGTACCGTGGACGACGGTGGCTGCCACTCCGGTAACTGGATTTGCTGCCCTTGCTGTCGAGCTAGCGCCTGTCATTTGAAACATTAGAATTGAGATTTTATTGAAATGCAATGCAATTAAAGTACAAGTGTGTAGTTCTTACCTCCACTGCCGCTCTCATCTGCGTCATAAAATCTATGGCGGCCCTAGTCGTCTCGCGCTCCCTCGCGATGGTCTCTTCCTGCCGGGCAACGCTCTCCCGAAGCGCCAACACCTCGAGATCTCTCTCGGTGGGACGGCGGCTGGAGGAGGCCGCGCCAGCACTCGAACACTGCGAGGTGCCGCCTCGCGCTGGCCGTCCCTCCAAGGAGTCCTTTCAATATGGTACATCCATCTATATTGCACAGGACCACCAACTTTTGCTTCGAATGGAAGATGGATAAGAAGGTGCTGCATTGGATTGAAGAAACCAGGAGGAAATATTTTTTCCATCTTACATAAAAGTACAGGTATCTCCTTCTCTAACTTCTCCATCATGTCTTTCGTTATCTCTTTAGCACATAGCTGTCTATAGAAGAGCGAGAGCTCAGCTAACACCTTCCACACCGCATCATCTAGATATCCACGAAACATAACAGGTAAGAGTCTTTCCATGATTATATGATAATCATGACTCTTCAACCCAGTGAGCTTTCCGGTCTTAACGTTGACGGCTCGTCTCAGACTAGCAGCATAACCATCTGGAAATTTCAAAGTTTTCAACCATTGCATAACTTCTTTCTTTTCTTTAGGTCGAAGCACGTATGAAGCCCGTGGCTTGTCACCGGTTTCAGAGAGCTCAAGGCTTGGTCGATTACAAATTTCGGCCAAATCCTTTCGAGCCTTTAAGTTGTCTTTCGTTTTACCCGTGATATCCATGCACGTGCTTACGATACATTCAGCCATGTTACGCTCTTGATGCATTACATCAATATTATGCATCAGTATCAATGACTTCACATATGGTAGCTCCCAAAGTCCACATACATGAGTCCAGTTGTGAACATTCCCGTAACCTCTAAAGAATCCAGGACGCTCTTCATCTGGGAGTAGATTGTCCAACATCTCAGATACTTCAGACCCACATAGACGTTTTGGAGGTCCTGCAGTGATAACAGTATCTTTCCGGAATACATTCTTCTGTTGCCTGAAGGGATGGTTACGAGGAAGCCAGCGTCTATGACAATCAAAGTAGCTTATCTTGCCACCGTTTGTAAGTCGAAAACACTCAGTGTCAGATGCACAGATGGGACACGACAAACGACCGTGCGTGCTCCATCCAGAGAACATGCCGTATGCCGGGAAATCATGTACAGACCACAAATAAGCTGCTCGAAGATTGAATTTTTGCTTCTTATGACAGTCATACGCTTCAACTCCTGTCCATAACAACTTCAATTCTTCGATCAATGGTTGTAACATCACATTGAGACGTGATCCCGGATGATCTGGTCCTGGTATAATGAGGCTAAGAAACATGAACTCATACTTCATACAAAGAGAAGGTGGTAGGTTGTATGGAATAACAAAGACGGGCCAGCAGGAGTATGGTGTTGCATTTGTACTGAAAGGTGAGAATCCATCCGTCGCTAAGCCGATTCGAACATTTCTCGCATCACTAGCAAACGAAGGATCGAAAGAATCTAAAGCCTTCCATGCATCACCGTCCGACGGATGGGTCATGACATCTGTGTTCTCACGCACACCTTCTTTATGCCATCGCATGTGTCTGGCAGATCTTTTCGAAAGAAACAGACGCTTCAATCGAGGTGTCACAGGCAAGTAACGCAATTGCTTCTGTGCGACTTCTGTCACTACTTTATCTCCATCGTCATTGACAACTTCGACAAATCTCGATTTTCCACACTTCAAGCAATTCTTCTCTTTGTTGTGCTCTTTCCAGAATAACATGCAGTTATCAGGACACGCGTCAATTTTCTCATACTTCATACCGAGACCAGATAATAATTTTTTTGAGTGGTACATATCTTTCGGCAGTATATGAGGATGTGGAAAGGCATCGTTGATAAGTTCTAGCATCTCATTGAAGCAATTATTAGAGAAGAAATACTTAGATTTAATTGCCATAAATCTAGTCATGAAAGTAAGAAGGCTCATTGTGGTACGATCATGCAACGGCTCTTCTGAAGCTTTCAAGAGATTGAAGAATGCCTCCGCATCCATTGTAGGCGGATCTTCTGTTTGAATATCTTCTAACATCTCATCCATTCTATCAACACCAGGACAATCATCGTCATCATCATCTTCTTCTTCCACTACACGTGCGGAGCGAGAAGCATACTCGCCGTGAAAAGTCCACACCTCATAATAAGGCATGTAACCGTTTCTGCACAAGTGTAATGTTAATGTCGTTTTGTCCAGAAACTTTGTATTCCGACATTTTGCACATGGGCAGCGCACTGTATCGGTCGTAGACAAGTTGAACGCTCGATCCACAAAGTCCTCTGTCCCGACATACCACTCATTTGAGTGACCAGTTTGCTTGTTCCAACCCGTATACATCCAACTACGGTCTTCACCCATGTTTAACTCTGCAGTTTAAAGTCAAAGTCATTAAAACCAGCCATATGGAGTGTCATGTCGTTATTATTTTAATTTCATGTTGTATGACGGCTCCTAGAACTAGGCAGATAGGTCCTAAACCCACCCAAGAGTGACCGAGTGGAGCGTGCTCATGACGAGACGCATGGTCTGGATCCGAACGAAATTTCGGCAGCATAACCCCGCTGTTCTCCACTGCACGCCCAAAAATGGTGCAGCAGAGAACAACGGGGTTATGCTACCGAAATCTCGCCCAGATCCAGACCCGCGCCTCGTCACAAGTCACGCCCCCTCGGTCACTCCCAGGCTGTCCAAAAAGGGACAATTCCGAACCTACACATCTCACATGCCAATGACATGTGAGACGTGTCGATCCAAAACGGGTAATCAATTTCTATAGGTAACGTTGCACATGTTCATTTATGAATCATTTTCGAAAGAGGAAAGAGAACGAGAGTGAGGAGAAAAGTGGGTCAGAGTTGAAAGTTTCATAATCAGGGTCGTCCACTTGCTACGACTTATGGCGCACGAGAGGGAGACGGCGGCTCGGGGAGCAGTGAGGGTGAATGAAAGCTAGGGTTGGGCCCGATGGGCCGTATATAAGCCCAATATACGACGGACCTACATATACGATAGCTACATAACGTACGACGGCTCTTTTCTTCAGCCATTTCTATATATAACACACAAGCATCAAATTTTTTAAATAAAACATAACAATTAATAAGAAATAACAACTAATTAACAAGAACCTAACTATTAAAATTTAAACATAACTAAAAACTACTAACAATTAATGAAAATTAACAAAACCTAACAATTAATTCGCATAACAACTAATCATCACAACAATTAACAACTAATAAATAGCATAACAACTAATCATCAAGTAACACTTAAAAAGAAAATTAAGCATCAAATCACTAAGCATCACAAAAAAAAGTAAGCATAACAACAATTAATTAAGCATCACAACAATTAACTAAGCATCTCAACAATTAACTAAGCATCAATTATCAACTATCAATTAAACATCGAATAACAACTAAGAATTAAACATTAATTCAAATTACTTGCAAACGGGGAGGCGGCGCGGGGGCGGTCGGGGGTGGCGGCGCGGGGGCTGCCGGGAGGCGCCGCGGGGCGGCCGGGAGGCGCCGCTGGAGTGGCCGGGAGGCGGCGCAGGGGCGGCCGGGGTGGCGGCACAGGGCCGGCCGGGAGGCGCCGCGACCGGGGAGGCGGCGCGGGGCGGCCGGGGAGGAGGCGCAGGGGCGGCCGGGGTGGCGGCACGGGGCCGGCCGGGAGGCGCCGCGGGCGCGACCGGGGAGGCGGCCGGGGAGGAGGCGTGGGGCGCGGCGGCGGGGTGGGAGGCGGCGACGCGGGCGCGAGGGAGGACGGCGGCGGCGTGAGGGAGGACGGCGGCGGCGCGGGCGCGAGAGAGAGAGAGGAGGCGGCGGGCGCGAGAGACAGGCGGCGTGGAGTGGAGGAGAAACTTAGGGTTGGGCCGGTCGGGCCCGTATAAAGGAACTACATACGACGGCCCAATTAGTTACGACGGCAACCATATAGGGCCGTCGTATATAAACACATATACGACGGCCCATTTATATACGACAGCTGGGCCGTCGTATGCTGCCTTATGTACGCCGGCCCAATTTTCATACGACGGCCAGCCGTCGTATGTAAGGTAACTTACGACGGCCAGGCGCAGCCGTCGTATGTTACGTTATATACGACGGCTCGCCGTCGTACGTTAATTTGGCTGTCGTATGTCGTCGAGATTCCTGTAGTGACTCCATGTGGAGGCAGAATATGAAAATGCATTTGATTTCCCTCAACCCAAGTTTATGGCATATTGTATGCACAGGGATAGATATTCCAGATGACGACGAAGAGCTCACCCCAAGCCAAGAGCAGACCATTCATAGAAATGCTCAAGCCGCAGCTGTAATCACATCCTCACTCAGTCGGGACGAGTTCACCAAGGTGGATGGACTCGAAATTGCTATGGAAATATGGGATACTCTGCAAACCGCACATGAAGGTGACCGGCATGTGCGTGAAGCAAAGATTGAGATGATCGAAGGCGAACTAGGAAGATTCACAATCGAGGAAGATGAGTCACCTCAGGATATGTACAATGGATTGAAGACACTCGTCAATAAAGTGTGATCATATGGGAGCAAGAAGTGGAATGACCACGAGGTGGTAAAGCTCATCCTTAGAGCCTTTATGCCTCGCAATGTCACGCTATGCTCCATGATTAGAGAAAGCCTCGGATACAAAAGGATGACTCTGGATGAATTGCTTGGTAAAATTATCAACTTTGAAATGATGGAGAAACAAGCAAATCACGTCAAGGAAATTGCCGACCTCACCTCAGCGAAGAAGAAAGGAGTCGCTTTAAAGTCCACCCTCAAGCCTCTATTCAAAGAAGCAAGAGAAGCACAACTAGAGGAAGACAGTGATGAAGAGAGCAGTGGGCTAGATGAAGAGGATTTGATCTTGTTCATGAAAAAGTTCAAGAGAATAATGAAGAAAAAGCAAGGGACAAAATCAAGTGAAGGCAAGTACAAGGAAAGAACAAAGCCAAAATTGAGACGGGCATGCTATAATTGTGGTAAATATAACCACTTTATAGTGGATTGCCCATATGAGGAGAACAAGAAGAAGACTAAAGAATCCAAGTCTCAACCTAATAAGTTCTTAAAGAAGAAGAAACAAGCCGAACAAGCGCATATTGGGAAAGAGTGGGACTCAAACGATGAGTCCTCATCATCCGATGAAGAAGAGATGGCTAGCATAGCCATCGAGAACACTTCCAAGAAATCTACACTCTTTCCTACACTCGGTGCAAGAAAGGGAAATGGCACTTTCCTTATGGCAAAGGAAGGTAAACGCAAGGTAAACATCAAAACCCCTTCCATGCATTCCTACTCTAGTGATGATGAAATAGATAGTGATGATGAGGATATGCTAAATGGACAAGATAGGAAAACTGCAACAAAAATGAAATTCTTACTTGACCAACTTGTTGAGAAGGAAAGGTTAATTGATCTTCAAGAGGACATGATTATCTCCCAAAAGGAGGAGTATGTCGAACTTGAAAAACTTCTAGAGCTTGAAAAGGAGAAAAACAGTTCACTGGAGCTTGAGTTAGCTTCAAGCAAGAAAGCTTGCTTGGATTTAACCGACTCAAATGCTGCAATTAAGGACCAACTTGCTGACCTAATCAAGGTTAACAAGATCCTTGAAGTGCAAGTTGAGTCACTCAAGCTGAGTGAACCTTCCTCTTCTTCAAACTCACCTTCTCAACCCAATAAAACTGAATTTGCTCATATATGCACATGTGGTAAAACTGACACCAGATTGAAAGGGAAATCAATCTCCACAAAGGATAAAAATCCTACTCAATGTAGCATATTTGACAAGGAGAAGATCAACTATGCACGTAGTGCATACTTGGTCCAAAGACCTCCAAATGTCAATTATGGCATTGGTTACTCCTATGATGAAAAGCTACATGCTGGAAGTCATAAGAATAACAAGGGAAGGATCTCCTTTGTGAAGGGAAGATCCTCTCAAACTGGTAAGTCGAAGGATAAAAACCTGAACTCGCATGAATACCGGACAAGTCCGGTCCGTGTCCGGACAAGTCCGGCCCCCCAGACTAGTCCGGCTCATGAACAACAGCAGCTTTTATTTAAAACTTTTGATGCCTCCTATGTGTTAATGAGAAACAACCTTGGCAAGGTCTATGCTTATTATGTTGGGCCACGCCATGGGAACACAAAATCCCATGTGTGGGTGCCCAAATGTATTGTGACTAACCTCCAAGGACCCAAGCAAGCTTGGGTACCTAAAACCAAAGCATAATTTGTTTCCAAATGGGTGCTAGACAGTGGGTGCACCAATCACATGACCGGAGAAAGGAGGATGTTTGTGGAATATGAAGAGAACGAGGACCCAAACAAAGGCATCTACTTCGGAGATAATAGTCAAGGAAGGGTGCTCGGTACCGGTAAAATTGCAATATCCTCTGAACACACGCTTTCTCATGTTTTACATATTGAATCTTTAGATTATAACCTGTTGTCCATATCTCAACTATGTGACAAAGGTTATAATTGCTTTTTCACTAACGAGGGTGTGACCGTCTCTAGGAGGAGTGATGGTTCCATTGCATTCAAGGGTATGTTGAAGGGAAAGCTTTACCTGGTTGACTTCAACAAGGATAAAGACGAACTCGACACATGCTAGATTGCAAAAACCAACATGGGTTGGCTGTGGCATAGACGGCTAGCGCATGTTGGTATGAGGAACCTTCAAAAACTCCTCAAGGGCGATCACATCCGAGGTTTGAAGAATGTTGTTTTTGAGAAAGACAGGCCTTGTAGCGTGTGCCAAGCCAGGAAGCAAGTTGGAGCACATCATCCCGCAAAGAACGTCATGACTACGACAAGACCGCTCGAACTACTTCACATGGACTTGTTTGGTCCAATTGCTTACATAAGCATCGGCGGTAACAAATATGGTTTAGTTATCATTGATGTTTTTTCTCGCTTCACTTGGGTTTTCTTTTTGCATGATAAGTCAGAAACACAAGGAACACTCAAGAAATTCTTCAAGCGAGCCCAAAACGAATTTTCATTGACAATCAAGAGTATTAGAAGCGACAATGGCACGGAGTTCAAGAACACACAAGTGGAGGAGTACATTGATGAAGAGGACATCAAGCACGAATTTTCAGTGCCATACTCGCCACAACAAAACGGAGTTGCCAAAAGAAAGAACCGAACACTCATTGAGATGGCAAGGACAATGCTCGATGAGTACAAGACATCAGATCAATTTTGGGCGGAAGCGATTAACACCGCTTGCCACGCCGCAAATCGACTTTATCGCCATCGACTACTCAAGAAGACTCCCTATGAGCTACTTACCGGTAACAAACCAAACATTTCATATTTTCGAGTTTTCGGTTCTCCATGTTACATCCTGAACAAGAAGCCTAGGACTTCAAAGTTTGCTTCGAAGTCTGATGAAGGTTTCTTGCTTGGTTATGATTCGAACACTTACGCCTATCGTGTATTCAACAAGGCCTCCGGACTTGTTGAAGTTGCACGTGACGTAGTTTTCGATGAGACTAATGGCTCCCAAAAGGAGCAAGTTGATTCAAGTGAATTAGGTAAAGAAGAAGCTCCATGTCAAGCATTGAAAAGAATGGCTCTAGGCGAAGTTCGACCACAAGAACCACCTTCACATGAACATGAGGTAAATGAACCACAAGAGGAGACCATCAATCAAGGGGGAGCCTCAACACAAGATCAACCACAAGAGTACGAAAATGATCAACAAGTCAATGAAGGCAACCACTTAGGGGGAGAAGCAGACAATCATGAAGACACAACTCCTCAAGTGCCACATCCATGAGTACACTAATGCGTCCAAAGGGATCACCCAATCGACAACATCTTCGGTGACATCCAAAAGGGAGTAACCACTAGATCTCGCATAGCTAACTTTTGTGAGCATTATTCGTTTGTATCCTTTTTGGAACCACGCAGGATTGAAGATGCATTGAAGGATCCGGACTGGGTGGTGGCGATGCAATAAGAATTGAACAACTTCAAGCGGAACGAAGTGTGGGAACTTGTGGCAAGAACCAATGTAAACATCGTCGGCACCAAGTGGGTCTTCCACAACAAACAAGACGAACACGGGGTGGTGACAAGGAACAAGGCACGACTTGTGGCCAAAGGGTACTCACAAGTCGAAGGTTTGGATTTCGATGAGACTTTTGCTCCAGTAGCTAGGCTTGAATCTATTAGAATATTACTTGCATATGCTACTCACCATGATTTCAAGCTGTATCAAATGGACGTGAAAAGCGCCTTCCTCAACGGACCGATCAAGGAAGAGGTGTACGTGGTGCAACCACGCGGATTTGAAGATGAAGAGTTCCCCGACCACGTATATAAATTGCGTAAGGCTCTCTACGGCCTCAAACAAGCTCCTAGAGCTTGGTATGAGTGTCTTAGAGATTTCTTAATTGAGAATGGTTTTCAAATTGGCAAAGTAGATTATACATTATTTACAAAGAATTTAGATAATGATCTCTTTATTTGTCAAATTTATGTTGACGATATAATTTTTGGATCAACTAATCAATCTTTTTGTGAGGAATTTAGCAAAATCATGACAGACAGGTTTGAAATGTCAATGATGGGAGAATTAAAATACTTTTTGGGATTCCAAGTGCAGCAACAAAAGGAAGGAACGTTCATAAGCCAAACCAAGTATACACAGGACATACTTAAGAAGTTTGGCATAGACAAGGCAAAGCCCATAAAGACCCCCATGGCAACAAATGGCCACTTGGATCTCAATGAAGATGGACCTAATGTCGACCAAAAGGTATATCGCTCCATGCTTGGATCTCTACTCTATTTATGTGCATCTAGGCCAGATATTATGTTAAGTGTGTGTTTGTGTGCAAGATTTCAAGCCAACCCTAAGGAATGTCACTTGACAGTCGTAAAAAAGATCTTGAGATATTTGGTTCATACACCCAACCTTGGTCTTTGGTACCCAAAAGGCTCAAAATTCAATCTCATTGGTTATTCTGATGTAGATTATGCCGGGTGCAAAGTAGATAGAAAAAGCACCTCCGGCACATGCCAATTCCTAGGGAGATCCTTAGTTTCTTGGTCGTCCAAGAAACAAAATTCCATTGCCCTATCCACAGCCGAAGCGGAGTATGTTGCAGCCGAGAGTTGTTGTGCACAACTCCTTTGGATGCGACAAACTCTAAGGGATTACGGTTACAATATGAACCGTATTCCTCTCCTTTGTGACAATGAGAGTGCCATTAAAATTGCCCACAATCCAGCTGAGCACTCTAGAACTAAACACATAGACATAAGACATCATTTCTTGAGAGACCATTCTATGAAAGGAGATATAACCATCTCACATGTCAACACCCAAAAGCAATTGGCCGACATATTCACCAAGCCACTTGATGAAAAACGTTTTTACGAACTCCGAAATGAACTAAATATCCTTGATTCTCGGAGTGTGGCTTGAAAGGTTGCATAACTGTATGAATTCTTCAAATTGTTGATTGAATTGTGAAAATCATCTCTCTCAATTTTTCTCAAAAAACTATGTCAATTACTAGATCCTGGTGAATTATGATCATTGTTTGTTTGTTTTATGCTTACTGATCAAATTCATCAAGATTAATTGATTTGTTTTGCCCCTCCATTCTCTATTTATGAACCTTCAAATATATATGAATAGGCTATGCAAATTTCTCCTGGTGACCACGGACTAGTCCGTGGTTACCCGGACTAGTCCGCCCCTGCAGACTAGACCGCCGAGTGCCGGTTAAGCCGGACTAGTCCGATAGACCACGGACTAGTATGATATAGCTCTCTGGATGAGTTCGGACTAGTTCGGTCATCTTCGGACTTGTCCGATTTTTCGTGTCCATAACCCTAGCCGCCACAAAACCCTAATTCCTCTCATCCCCACTCTTCCTCACGCACTCTCTCTCTTGCGCTCGAGCTCCCAAGGCGGTTCCTTGATCCCACCATCAAAAAGGTGCGCATTTGGGCGCAAATCAAGCTTGACCTCGTGTGGATTGAAGCTAGCGGACTTGTCCGGGCTCCAACTCCCTATTCCTCAAGCTTCAATCGAATTCTTCGGCAATCTTCTCCCAAACCCTAGAAATCTTGTTTTTCTCCATTGTTGATTGAATAGCCTAGCATCTTCCACTAGATACATGCCCCTTTGATGTACTACGTGTATGCTAAACTTGTTATGCATTAGGAATCAACCTTTGTCCACTATGTTAGGTTTTTGAGGATGAACACCGGACTAGTCCGGTCCGTGCACGGACAACTCCGGTCCCCCGGACTGGTCCGTGCCTGTGCACCGGACAAGTCTGATGTTTCTGAACTTAAAACCTAATTATTCAATTCCTCAATGCACTTCTGAAAGCATCTAGGCCCCCCTCATGTAGTATGGTTTTGGTGATTAATGACAACCATTGAACTTTACTAATGAATTTGTGAATGCAAGGTCCCCATAAACACTCAATTAGATGAAATGATCATGTCATTGGAGACCCATAGATACTCAACTTTCGAGATCAAACTCATGAGATAAAGACAAGACGTGAAGGCTCTATGTCTAAGTCACTCAATCAAAAATTGACATCATACAATGCTTAAGAATCATAAGAGAGCCCTGTGGAACAAATGTCTAAGAGGTCATTCGAGCAAGACACAAAAGATTCACTCAAAACAACTCGAAGCAAACAAAATCAACTCACCGGATCAACCGATGATTCCCAAAATGAACACATCGGTCGAGTTGATTCCACTGAAGAAAAAGACCTCAGACAAATGAACTCACCGGATCATCCGATGTGAAGGGCTCAACAACATCGGTGCATCAATACAGTTTGCAGTACAATTGGAACAAGTGAAGCACTGGATCATCCGATGTGCAGAATTACACACATCGGTTGATCACTCCAGTAAGCATCAAGATCAAGCAAATTCTGGAGGAAGAGCCACCGGATCATCCGATGAGAAGACTGGGGGCAACATCGGTCTAACAACGGTAATATCTGACACAATGACGTCAGCCAAAGTAATTATACCGATGATAACTAGAGGGGAGACATCGGATCATCCGGTGTTCACAGAAAAGTTCTGTCAGCCTACTTTTCCAACGGCTATTTCGGTTAAGCTGGCTATAAAACCCCTCTAACCCAGTCATTTCGACAAGTCTTGATCACCTGAAGCCCACTACACATCCAAGAGCATTCAAGACTATAGAGCATACATTTCCACACTTTTAGATCATTTGTAATAGGCTAGAGAGAAGCTTGTGTGCGTTCTTTCTTTGTGATTGAACTCTCTAGGCTAGTGAGAAGTTGAAGAAGATCGTTCCGGAGGTTGCCAAGGTGTGTGTGGAAGCCCGGAACATCGAAGGTTGTACAAGGCTTGAGCTCCACCTTGCCGGAGATGGCGAACGGAGAAGATTAGTGAAGACTCCATTGTCTCGGTGACATTGGAAGTGGCAAAACCCTTCGGTGTGTGCCACAACGTGGACGTAGGAAGATCCTTGCGATCTTGCCGAACCACGGGATAAACCTTCGTGTCCCCTAGCGTTTGCATTTCTCTCCCTCTCTTTACATTTTGCAATCTTTACTTCACAAGTTATATCTTCGTTGATTGCATAGCTAGAACCGCATTGGGAATTGGGCTTAAGTAGTTCATTTTTAATTGTCTTAAAATTTGAAAGAAAGCCCAATTCACCCCCCCCCCTCTTGGGCGTTTCGATCCTTACAATTGGTATCAGAGCAAGGTTGCTCATAGGATCATTCTAGCTTCACCGCTAGAGAGCAAAAATGGCCAAGGTTGGGGGTTCAGTTCCTATCTTCGAGGGCAAGAATTTTGCCTATTGGAAAGCACGCATGCGCGCTTACCTTGAGGCTATTGCCCCCAAAGTTTGGGAAGTGACTCATGCGTGATTTGGAGAACTTAACTATGTGGGTGATCAAGTTAAGTGGGATGCTAAGGCTAGGAATGCTATTTATGAATGCATAAGTCAAGATGTCTTCTCTAGGATTGCTAGTAAGGAGAAAGCTTGTGAAATTTGGGCTTGCTTGATAGAAATCCATGAGGGCTCATCTCGTGTAAAGGAACTTAAATATCACATGCTCAAAGCTAAATATGATGAATTTAAGATGCTTCCTCATGAAAATGTTAATGAAATGTTTTCACGCTTAAATGTTCTTATTGAGGAAATTAATGCTCTTGACATTGCGTCTCTTGGAAAGGGACTCATTAACCGCAAGATCCTCATGCTCCTTCCCAAGCCGAAGTACAACATCATCAACTCCATGCTCTAAAAGGAATCACTTGACAACATTGAAGTTTCGGAGCTCATTGGAGAAATACACGCTCATGAGATGAGTGTACTTGGGATGATGGAGCAATCATCATCAAAAACAATTGCTCTAAAGGCCTCCACCAAGAAGACAAGCTTCAAGAAGAAAAAGGTGGTTGAGCCTAGCTCAAGTGAAGAAGAGCAAGCGTCAAGTGAAGATGACGATGATGAGCTTGCCTTGATGATGAGAAAGTTCTCACGCTTGAACTCCAAGATCACCAAAAAGGGATACACCTTTGATCCCAAGAAGAAGGCATTTCTACCAAGAAGAGACGATCGCAAGATATGCTACAATTGCGGAGATCAAGGCCACATCTCCTATGATTGTCCAAAACCGGACAAAAGGAGAGAGAACTACAAAGGCAAGCAACGCAAGCTTGAAGAAAGTGATGATAATAAAGAAGAAGCCAAGCCCAAACCAAGAGCCTTTGGGAAGAAGAAGCAAGACAAGGGCAAGAAGGCAAGACTCTTCCCAAAGAGGAGAAGTGGTCCACAAAAGGTGTTTATGTGTGAGGCAAATGAATGGGTCACCGACGAAGAATCAAGTGATGAAGAGAGTGAAGAAGAAGAAGAAAGCTTGGCCGGCC
The DNA here is from genome assembly GCA_036927565.1 of Tuctoria greenei. NCBI lineage: Eukaryota > Viridiplantae > Streptophyta > Magnoliopsida > Poales > Poaceae > Tuctoria > Tuctoria greenei. The sequence continues at coordinate 161,404,443 of JAYESD010000002.1, read as the reverse complement.
TTGCCATTGCCAACCATGATGACTCACCTCTTCCTCCACCACCCATGTGCCTCATGGCTAAAGGTAACACCAAGGTATGTGACGACTCTAGTGATGATGAGCTTTCCCCCGATGATTTAACTTCTTTGATTAATGAATATCATGCTATCATTAAGAGAGAGAAGAGTAAGGTTAAAACTCTTGAAGAAACTCGTGCTAAACTTGAGAGTGTTAACCTTGATTTGCTTGACATGTATGAAAGCATACTCAAAGAGCATGACACGCTCAAATCTCATGTCAAGCAAATTGAGGAAGAAAATGCTAAAATCAAGGTAGACAGTGATGAGCTCAACATAGCACACCAAACTCTCTTGGAGGAGCACAACAAGCTAACTCATGAATACCAAACACTTAACATTGCTCATGACATGCTTGATCAAGAGTTAAAAGATGCAAAGAAACAAACTCTTAATGATAAGATATCCATTACTTCGCATGTCTCTAATGTCTTGGACAAGTCTTTGTCTTTGAAAGCTAATGCTAGGGAGAAGGACTTGTTGGAAGAAATTGAGAGTCTCCGCACTAGTGTGGCTAGACTTTCAAAAGGTGAAGTCAAGCACAAGGAAATCCTCTTCCAACAAGCAAAAGCCTTCAACAAAAGAGGACTTGGATCCTTCCCGGTGCCCAACAAAGGAAAGGTGCCCTCACCGGAGCTTAGAACAAGCTTCATCAAGGAAGTTGGTTCTTATTGCCAACATTGTGAGGTCACCGGTCACCACACAAGGGAGTGTCCTCTTCCTAACCGACCTTCACCTAAATTGCCTACTAACTACAAATCTATTTTTAATGATCGCTATTATCTTCTTAGCAAAGTGAATGGCAAGGTGAAAGCTAGGTTCATTGGCAAAGACATGAAGAGCATGAAGGGGAAGCTCCCCAAGCAACTTTGGGTCCCAAAGACACTTGTATCTCACATACAAGGACCTAAGTTGGCTTGGGTGCCTAAAGTCAAAAATTAACTTCATGTGTGTAGGTGAACTACAAAGCTGGAGGAAAGCATTGGGTACTCGATAGCGGGTGCACTCAACACATGACCGGCAATGATGGTATGTTCACCACCATAGAAAACCCCGGTAATCATGAACAAGTCACTTTTGGTGACAATTCTAAGGGTAAGGTAATAGGACTTGGTAAAATTGCTATCTCTAATGATTTATCCATTTCTAATGTATTGTATGTTAAGTCGCTTAGCTTTAATCTACTTTCCATTGCACAACTTTGTGATCTTGGACTAACATGCACATTTAGCAAAAATGATGTTGTTGTGAGTAGTGAGACAAGCAAAGAGCTAATCTTCAAAGGGTTTCGGCATGGACATCTCTACTTAGTAGACTTCTCCAACAAGAATGCTAGCCTAACCACTTGTCTTTTCACTAAGACAAGCTTGGGTTGGCTATGGCACCGACGCATAGCACACATTGGAATGAGCAAACTCAAGAAGTCATTCAAGCTTGGGATGGTGACCGGCGTCAAGGATGTGACGTTTGAGAAGAACAAGCTTTGTAGAGCTTGTCAAGCCGGGAAGCAAGTTGCTTCACACCACCCAATGAAGACAATGGTGTCAACCTCCAAGCCACTTGAACTACTCCACATGGACCTTTTCGGACCGTCCACATACCAAAGCCTTGGCGGTAACCTCTATTGTCTTGTTATAGTTGATGACTACTCTCGCTATGCTTGGACTCTATTTTTAGGTGACAAGAGTGAAACTCCGGAAGTGTTCAAGACCTTCGCCAACCGTGCTCAAAGGGAATTCCAACTTCCCATTATCAAGGTCCGGAGTGACAACAGCACCGAATTCAAGAACTACAATATTGGGGAGTGGTGTGACCGTGAAGGTGTGAAGCATGAATTCTCCGCCACATACACTCCTCAACAAAACGGTGTCGTTGAGAGGAAGAACAAAACCCTCATCACTCTTGCAAGAGCAATGCTTGATGACTACGGCACGTCGGAGAAGTTTTGGGCCGAAGCAATCAACACGGCGTGCCATGCTGCAAACAGGGTCTATCTTCACCGACTACTTCAAAAGACCCCATATGAGCTTCTCATTGGGAGAAAGCCCAACATCTCCTACTTTAGAGTCTTTGGGTGCAAATTCTACATCTACCGCAAGAAAAGGCTCGGTAAGTTTGAAAGAAGATGTGATGTTGGCATTTTTCTTGGTTATGCATCAAACTCAAAAGCATATCGAGTATTCAACCAAACCTCCGGTCTAGTTGAAGAAAGTTGTGATGTTAAGTTTGATGAGACTAATGGCTCCCAAGAGGAGAGTTTTGGTCATGATGAAATAGATGATGAGCCTCTACGAGAAGCCATGAAGAACATGACCATTGGAGACATCAAACCGGAAGTTGAAGAGGGCCATGATCAAGGGGGAGCTTCAAGTTCCAACAACAACACCTCCATGGCGCCTCAAGTAGACGAAGAGGAGAAAGATGATCCATTGCCAACTCAAGACTCACAAGCAATTCAACATCAAGATGAAGAAGAAGTCCATGATCAAGTCCAACCACAAGAGGAGCAACACGCATCACCACCGCCAAGTGCTTCACAACCACTTATGAGGCATGGACGAATCTCCAAGGCGCATCCAATGGACCAAATCATTGGAAGTCCTTCAAGGGGCGTAAGTACTCGTTCCCGCCACGTTGCCTCATTTTGTGAGCACTACTCGTTTGTTTCGTGTGTAGAACCCACTCACATTGAGGAAGCACTCCAAGACCCAAATTGGGTGATGGCTATGCAAGAAGAACTCAACAACTTCATCCGCAATGAAGTTTGGGTGTTGGAGGAGCGACCCAAGGACAAGAATGTCATCGGAACAAAGTGGGTGTACCGCAACAAACAAGACGAGAATGGCGTTGTGGTCCGCAACAAGGCAAGACTTGTGGCCAAAGGGTTCTCGCAAGTTGAAGGACTAGACTTTAGGGAGACATTTGCTCTGGTCGCTCGGTTAGAGGCAATTCGTATTCTCCTTGCTTTTGCTTCACATCATAATATTACTCTTTATCAAATGGATGTGAAAAGTGCCTTTCTTAATGGCTACATTAATGAGCTTGTTTATGTTGAACAACCTCCCGGGTTTGAAGATCCGAGGAATCCTAACCATGTGTATAGGTTGCACAAGGCGCTCTACGGGCTCAAGCAAGCACCTAGGGCGTGGTATGAACGACTACGGGACTTCCTCATCATGCAAGTATTTAAGATTGGGAGGGTGGACACCACACTCTTCACCAAAGACATCAATGGAGATTTGTTCATTTGTCAAATTTATGTTGATGATATTATCTTTGGTTCAACTAACGAAGCTCTTAGCCATGAGTTTGGCAAAATGATGTCTAGGGAATTCGAGATGTCAATGATTGGAGAGCTCAACTTCTTCCTTGGATTCCAAATCAAGCAACTTCAAGAGGGAACCTTCGTCTACCAAGAGAAATACACCAAGGTCCTCTTGAAGAAATTTGAGATGGGATATTGTAGCTCAAGAAGCACTCCAATGGCAACAAATTGCCATCTCGACGCGGATAAGGACGGTAAACCTATTGACCAATCTCACTACCGCTCTATGATTGGTTCATTGCTTTATCTTACCGCATCTAGGCCCGACATAATGTTTAGTGTATGCTTATGTGCTCGCTTTCAAGCGGCTCTTAAAGAATCGCATAAGAAGGTGGTCTTTAGGATACTTAGGTATCTTAAGCATACCCCTAGTATGGGCTTGTGGTACCCTAAAGGTACAACCTTCCATCTCTTGGGATACTCGGATTCGGACTTTGTCGAATGCCGCGTGGATCGCAAGAGTACCTCCGGTGGGTGCCACTTGCTTGGGTGTTCCCTAGTATCTTGGTCTAGCAAAAAGCAAAATTCCGTGGCTTTGTCCACCGCGGAAGCGGAGTATATAGCGGCCGGTGCATGTTGTGCCCAAATTCTATATATGAAGCAAACCCTTTTGGACTTTGGAATTAAAATTGGTTGTGTGCCTCTCCTTTGTGACAATGAAAGTGCGGTTAAGATAGCTAGAAACCCCGTTCAACACTCCCGCACTAAGCACATTGATATTCGCCATCACTTCTTGCGGTATCATGAGGCTAAAGGAGACATCTCTTTGCAAGGTGTTAGATCTGAAGAACAATTGGCGGATATCTTCACTAAACCACTTGATGAGAAAACCTTTTCTAGACTTAGAAATGAATTAAATGTGCTAGATGCATCTAACGTCATGTAAATTGCCATGTTCATGTAAGGTTGCATATCATATAGGTCTTGTCTAACTCTCAAAGGATAGGGGCGAGCTAGAAATAGTTTTCCCTGAGGAAGCCTTTGGAAGGTTTAAAATTGGCAAGATAGATTTATTTTATGCCTTGCATGATCTCTGCCATATAGACTTGCACTCATTCTATTTCTTGCACTATAATTTGTTTGACATTGCATACGGTAGAATGTCACAAAGGGGAACCCACCTCGTGAGAAGGAGACTTGTTTGAAATGCAATATCTCAACTCATATAAGGTGGAAAGAACAAAATGTTAGGTGCGTTAATGCCTAGAGGAACATGCTTCATTGAGATAGTAGTCTTCATACTCTACCTCACAAAGCATGGGCCTTACATTTCATTTGGATATTTTCCTCCCATTTTTTTCGGTGTTCCATTTGCTTTAAGGTCTAGCCAAGCTATTGGCATATTAGCTTCTTGAGGGGTAAGGGGTGCCCAAAAAGTCCTAAGACATGTGTTTCCCATTGTTTGATTGTTTGGTCAAAGGACATATATGGGATGTTGGTGTTTAGTTTTCATCGGATTATCCGATGCCTAAGTCCTTTCCCCATCGGATGAGTAGGTGTTCAAAATCCAGGTGCCAGTTAAGTCAACACCCAAAATCGACCGATGAGTTCAAACAGAAAAACATCGGTCCATCCGATGTTCACAAATCTGAAACCTTGATGAATTCCACCGATGCTTTTCCATCTAACGTCGGACCATCCGGTGTCAACTTCCCTCTCCTGAATATCCTTACTGTGCCATTCATCCGATGATCAAAACCCTAAACGTCGGTCCATCCGATGTCTTCAGTGACTCTTTGAATATCCATACTGTACTATTCGACCGATGTCCACATCGTTAAGCATCGGTCCATCCGGTGTGTAAAAAACGGCTAGGGTTTGGGACCCACTATTTAAACCCGTGCGCCGCCGCCGTTTTTCTCTCTCCCCGATCTCTCACTCGCCCGCGCGCCGCCGCCTCTTCCTCTGTCCGTCGACCACCGCGCCACCGCCTCTCCCTCGCACCCAGCCGCCGCCGCCCTAGGCGCCGCCGCCGCCATCTCCGGCTGCTGCCGCTTGCAGCGCCGCCGCCTAGCGCCGCCGCCGCACACCCGTGCCGCCTCTCTCCACTGCCAAAGCCGCTCCACGCACGCACCACCCTCTCCACCATCAACGTGTGCCATCTCCGGTCATCTCCACCTCGCTAGGGTTTCCCGGCCCGTCGATCTTCACGCCCCTAGTGCTCGTGATCGCTCGTTGCTAAGGTTTGCTCTGTGCCGTGCGACGTCCTTCGTTGTTTTTCGTCGTTCTTTTTCTTCGTCGCTAACCCTAGCTCTCCATTGTATCAAGATGGGTCGCGATCGCAAAGGAAAGGGAAAGGCGATCACGGAGCCCGCCGCGAAGAAGCAAAAACTGTCGAAGGATGAGAAGAAGGCCCTAATGGCCGCTCGCGCCGCCGAGGAGCGTGAGCATGGCCGAGGGGGGTCCCTGAGGATCTGTGAGGCTCGTCCGAGGCAGCCTCCCGTGATCGACGACTCCGAGGCCAAAGAGGAGCCGGTTGAGCCTCTCGTCCGCCGGCGCTCAGCCCGGACGCGTGGGGGTCACACCGAGGCTGCTCCTCGTCCGAGACCGACGGTTGCCAACCGTCGTGAGGACAGGGAGGCCGAGAGGACCATCTACGAGATGGACACGACCGTCCGTGTCGGTGAGGGAGTCCGTCTCACGGACTACCGGAAGATGAAGGCCAAGCAGCTACGCAAGCTTCGATGGAACGTGCTGCTTGAGGAGTGGTACCCACAGCCCCGAGAGGCTCTTGTGGATAGTCGCTTCTGGACTGTCACCCAGGCGTCTCTCTACGAGACCTACAGACGTCGGGGGCACAAGCTATTTCAGCATAACTACCTGGACTGGGGGCAGCTTGCGTTGGCAGCAGAGATTGAGGTCCGTTCGTACTTTGAGAGATACAGAGGATTGGTGCAGCTGCTTTCTTATGAGAGGAGTGCATATGTGGAAGATTGGGTCCGTGTCTTCTACGCGACCCTGTACATCTCTGAGGGCAGGAGGTCGATCGACTTCATGTTTATGGGTCAGCACTACCACCTCTCGAGGCAGACATTGGGGCAGCTTCTTGGTTTGGACCTGCACGACACCTGCGTGCACGAGAGGGTATATGGGCAGGCAGATCCACCAAGGAGGCCACTTACTGGAGGGGTGGCACCACAGCCTGAGGTGATCCGGTCCCTGTTCGGCCCCACGTTCTCTCTGGACTAGCCGAGAGTTCCAGCTCTTCTGACCCCAGCTGCGCGTATTGTGCACCTCGCCCTGCGCCGCACGCTCCTGCCGAGGTCAGGGTACCTGGAGGTGTTCACCAGTTTACAGCAGACCCTCCTGTTCTACATAATGAACGGGATGGATTTCGACATCGTGGACATCCTCCTGTGCGAGATGGAAGATGTGATCACAGATGGGGTTGGCATGATGAGGCAGATGGTCTACGGGCACTGGATCAGTTACCTATGCTCTATGATGGTGCCTGAGGGGGATGCAGCTCAAGCCAGACTTGCTGACGAGAGTGTGACTCGCTTTGGTCACTACCATGCCCCGGCTCCTGGAGACCGCCGCCTTGGTCGTCCAGTTGAGCGCCAGGTTAGGGCCTGTCTGTCTAAGGAAGATTGGTCCGACCTAGAGCGGGAGGACGAGAGACTTGCAGAGGCTGAGGCTCAAGGGGAGGACCTGCAGCACATTTGGTCAGAGAGTGACACTGACGACAGTGTCGAGGAGTATTTCCCTCCTCCCCCCTCTCCCCGGCAGCACGACGCGGAGGCTGGAGGTTCTACAGCGCCACCACCCGTCACTGAGGCGCAGGTCACGCAGCCGTCTGAGCTAACTTCGCTCCTCCAGCAGATGGTCGAGCAGCAGAGGCTAGACAGGCTGGCCGCCGAGCAGGCCCGCGCAGAGCAGGCTGCACGTCTTCTTGAGCTCCAGCAGCAGCAGCAGGAGATGCAGCGTCAGATCGCCCGTGAGAGGCGTGAAGACACTGACCGGTTGACGGGGCTCATCGACCAGATGCACCAGCGCACTCTGGACCAGCAGCAGCAGACGCAGCAGGCGATGATGGGGATCCTGGGGTTGATCACCAACCTCTACACCCAGACCGGGATCGCCCTCCCATCGCAGCTGCCTGGAGTAGCTCCTCCGCCTCCCATCTTGGCTCCAGCTGCTGCACCAGTGGCTCCAGTTCCCTCCACTCCGATCCCTTCGTTCAGCATGTCCCCGCTGTTGGCTCCTGGTGCTCCTCTTCACTCCCCACTGCCGGCCACGTCACTGTTTCTTCAGACGCCGACTTCCGTCACCAGTGTCCCTGCTCCAGCACCTCCTCCTCAGCAGGCACCGACGGTGGCACCTTCGGCTTCGGCAGCACCCTCCTCCGCTACTCCGGCCAGCAGCTCCAACGACAGCGGCGGTGACCAGTTCGTCATCGCGCCCAGCTCTCAGGGTCCGTAGGTGCTCGGATCCCTTTTTGGTGTCTTGATGCCAAAGGGGGAGAAGGGTGTGAGAGTCAGGGGGAGTCCTAGTGTTAGGGGGAGTCGAGTCCAGCTTATGTTTTCTTATCTTTATTGTATTTGCGTATTTGCTACTTTTTGATGTGTAATGAACCTATTTCCATGAGTTGTTAATCATTTGAACTCATTTGATGTTTATCTATGATTATGATCTCTTTGAATTCACACTTGTGTTATTAATTGATGATTAAATCTTCAAGTGTGACACCCTGTATTCATTGCATATTTTCTTATGGTTCATTCTATCAAATTCATTACTATTGCGCTTTGATTATTGTGTTGTCATCAATCACCAAAAAGGGGGAGATTGAAAGCATCTAGGCCCCCCTCATGTAGTATGGTTTTGGTGATTAATGACAACCATTGAACTTTACTAATGAATTTGTGAATGCAAGGTCCCCATAAACACTCAATTAGATGAAATGATCATGTCATTGGAGACCCATAGATACTCAACTTTCGAGATCAAACTCATGAGATAAAGACAAGATGTGAAGGCTCTATGTCTAAGTCACTCAATCAAAAATTGACATCATACAATGCTTAAGAATCATAAGAGAGCCTTGTGGAACAAATGTCTAAGAGGTCATTCGAGCAAGACACAAAAGATTCACTCAAAACAACTCGAAGCAAACAAAATCAACTCACCGGATCAACCGATGATTCCCAAAATGAACACATCGGTCGAGTTGATTCCACTGAAGAAAAAGACCTCAGACAAATGAACTCACCAGATCATCCGATGTGAAGGGCTCAACAACATCGGTGCATCAATACAGTTTGCAGTACAATTGGAACAAGTGAAGCACCGGATCATCCGATGTGCAGAATTACACACATAGGTTGATCACTCCAGTAAGCATCAAGATCAAGCAAATTCTGGAGAAAGAGCCACCGGATCATCCGATGAGAAGACTGGGGGCAACATCGGTCTAATAACGATAATATCTGACACAATGACGTCAGCCAAAGTAATTACACCGATGATAACTAGAGGGGAGACATCGGATCATCCGGTGTTCACAGAAAAGTTCTATCAGCCTACTTTTCCAACGGCTATTTCGGTTAAGCTGGCTATAAAACCCCTCTAACCCAGTCATTTCGACAAGTCTTGATCACCTGAAGCCCACTACACATCCAAGAGCATTCAAGACTATAGAGCATACATTTCCACACTTTTAGATCATTTGTAATAGGCTAGAGAGAAGCTTGTGTGCGTTCTTTCTTTGTGATTGAACTCTCTAGGCTAGTGAGAAGTTGTTGAAGATCGTTCCGGAGCTTGCCAAGGTGTGTGTGGAAGCCCGGAACATCGAAGGTTGTACAAGGCTTGAGCTCTACCTTGCCGGAGATGGCGAACGGAGAAGATTAGTGAAGACTCCATTGTCTCGGTGACATTGGAAGTGGCAAAACCCTTCGGTGGGTGCCACAACGTGGACGTAGGAAGATCCTTGCGATCTTGTCGAACCACGGGATAAACCTTCGTGTCCCCTAGCGTTTGCATTTCTCTCCCTCTCTTTACATTTTGCAATCTTTACTTCACAAGTTATATCTTCGTTGATTGCATAGCTAGAACCGCATTGGGAATTGGGCTTAAGTAGTTCATTTTTAATTGTCTTAAAATTTGAAAGAAAGCCCAATTCACCCCCCCCCCTCTTGGGCGTTTCGATCCTTACAACTTCCTTGCTACCTTTTCATACCTATGCCTTGTATCACTTATCATCATTCTTGCAAATGATTCTCAGATCATGTCGAGCTCAAACGATGAAATTTCCGACTTTGAGGCCGAGATGGGCCACGAGGTGGCACCTCGGACTTCGACGGGTCTTGGCAAGAAGCGCCAAGAAAGACCCTCCGAGCCTGCTCCTTCCCCTCCTCAGGTTCGGAGGAAAGTGCTAGCGAAGAAGTTGGCCTCCAAGGTGCCATCCTCTAAGGCTGGTGGTGGCCCTAGCTCGGCAAGTGCCCGCCAAGCAAAGGGCAAGGGAAAAGGGATAGCGACGCGGCCAGTCGGGCCCTTGAAGCTGCATGCTCCCAGGGAAGGGGTACGGGACCCTACTGAGGAGAAGTTCAATGGCAAGGATAGTGACTCGGCCGCAAAATTCAGAAGCATTGACTGGTATGGCAGGCCGAAGCAAGCTGCAGATGGAAGGTTCTGGTGCAACTTCCATGCAGATTTCTACAAATCGGTGTATCTACCGATGAAGACCCCCGTGGTGCGCAGTCAGTGGATTGACTGGGCACACTTTGAGAAGAAGGGCTGCTCACCGTTCACTGATGTAGTGAGAGCCATTGAAAAGCATGGACTGAGAGATCTGTTTGCTTTCAGACACAACTGGAATGATGAAGTGATTGCGCAGTTCTTTGCGACCTGTCACTTCTCTAGTGAGGATGAAGAGAGTGTCACTTGGATGACCCATGGATCCAAGTACAGCATCACTCAAGAAGATTTCACTAGCTTGCTTCACCTTGACTCCACAAGGTCTGATTGCTTAGTTACACACAACATTGGTGTCATTGACAAGGACAAGATGAAGTTTCTATATGAGCCAAACTCAAAGTTCAACCCTCCTTCCACCAAAAACATGAAGCCATTCTTTGTGGTGTTGAACAGAGTGCTAAGAAAGACCATTGCCCCTAAGGATGGGGATGCAGGGAGTGTGCAAGGATACCTCCGGACTCTGATGAGAGTCATAAGCAAGGACCGCCCATTTGATGTGGCGGAATACATTTGGAATGATATGGTAAACATCTCCTGCACTCCCAACAGATCTTGCGGATATGCTCCTCACCTTATATTTGTGATTGAAAAAGTCACCGGCATTGAGTTTGTGAAAGATGTGGAGCATCTCCCCTTGAGGCCTCAAATGCCTCAAAAGCCGAGTGTGCAGGCTACTCCTTCGACGGCCTCCAGTCCCGAGGCACCGGCAAGATCAAGTGAAGGTGTCAGGGCTGTCCCTGCTTCTAGGGAAGCCCCTCAGAGAGGATCAGCTAGTGGAATTCTCAAGTATCTGGCTGCTATATTCACCTCTTGCAAGAAGGCCGAAGTGAAGGCCCACAAGCTCAATCAGAAGAGAAGGGAGGACATGAAGTACATAAAGGACAATGTGAAGCAAATTTGCCAAAAGCTGGAGATTGATCCCATTGGATCTCCAGTGATCTCTGAGGACTCTGATCCAGATTACACTGAGATCGTGCCCTTGAACCCCTCCGAGCTTGCCTACTTTGGCATTGGGGGCTCCAGTGGCTCCGTCCCTCCTCCTTCTCCTCCTCGTCAAGCTGATGATGAAGAAGACGAAGACGACGACGAGAGGACCGACAGTGAAGAGTGAAGACCCTAGGACCCTCCTCTCATCTTTTTGGTGTCTTGATGCCAAAGGGGGAGAGATTGAGGGGGAGTCTTAGCTTTAGCTGTAGGATGCGAGGAGAGAGCTCTTTTTATATATCTTTGTGATTGTAATGTTTTAACTGTGTTTCTAAGATTAACTTTGGTTCTGTGAATGCAATGCTTACTTAATTTGAGAAGTACTGGTTAAAATCTGTAATCATTGCTCCTGGAATGACATGTGTGCTTTATTTTGGTTGATTAATGCAAATTATGTCATTCTCAATGTCTTAATATACTTAGTTATGCATCCCACCATAAAGAATGCACATATGGATAATTCTCTCACTGCTTGATGTATTTTGATTCATATGTGCATACTTTATGAAAATCTCAATTTTTTGTCATATTTTGTGGAATCTCAATTGATTGTCATCAATCACCAAAAAGGGGGAGATTGAAACTGCATCTAGGACTCCCTTGTGGGTTTTGGATGATTTATGACAAGCAATTGGGATCCTAACCTCTTTATTGAGATGAATGCAGGTCTATAATGAAAAAATGAGCAAAATACCAAAAAGAAGGGATGAGGAGGAGCAAAGCGGAAATGAGCTCAAGGAAAAAGAATAGCAGATTATTGTGTATGGAGTGTGTTAAGGAAACACACCCCAAGAGCTCAATGATAATTAAACACACACATTGCACAGAGTCTCACAGGACCGGACTAGTCCGTTCATCACCGGACTAGTCTGATAAACCTTTCTGCATCAGATCGGACAAGTCCGATATCTGTTGGACTAGTCCGATATCTTTCTGACTAGAATCGGACTAGCCCCCCCCCCCCCCCCCCCCCCAGTGCGGACTAGTCCTCAAAACACTACACAAGTCACACAAAATTGGACAAGTCCGTTATCAACCAGACTAGTCCGATATCCTTTCTGATCCACTTCAGACAAGTCCGATGTTCACACGGACTAGTCCGAAAAACCCCACGGATCCAAGTCGGAAAAGTCCTCTAAGTGCGGACTTGTCATCCAACACACTTAGGGTTTCACATATCCAGACAAGTCCAATGGACATCGGACTAGTCCGAAGATTTCCAGTAGCGAAATCGTACATGTCCGCTTCCAGCCGGACTAGTCCGATATTTCGGGACTTTTAGGGTTTGCAACACACAGCACACCGGACTAGTCCAGTGATCACCACGAACTAGTCCGAACTTTTCGAACCCTAATGGTCACTTTTAGAAACACCATATAAATAGAGGTGCACGACCCACTTTTACAAGCTCTCGAACCCTAGCACCGTCACACCTTCCAAGAGACTCAAAAACAACCTCTCTCCACGAAATTAAGTGCAAAATCGTCCAATCCTTTGAGGATTCAATCTAGATCATTGGAGAGACACTTGCTACACCACATTGAGCTCTTGGTTTGATTCTCTAACACACTCCTGTATTTCAATTGTAACTTTTGAGTGTGTTTTCGGTGGTATTGTGTTTTGTAATCTAAGAGAGCTCTCAAGGTGTGAGATCGCCCCTTGAATTTGGTTATTCACCCCTTTGTGATTAGTGGAAGAGGATTGGCCTTCGTGGCGATCCAACGAGGGTAGGGTTGGAGAAGACCCGGTCCTTTTGTGGACTCCTCAACGTGGATGTAGGTGGCCTTTTGTGGTAGCCGAACCACGGGATAAACACGTGTGTCTTGTTTCATTGTTCATCATTCAAGTTAATCAACTTAATCTATGGTTTCACACTCATTGTTCATCTTACGTTAAATTGTTAAACATAAGACTTAAGTGTGATATAATTCATTAAATAGCTGTTAAACTGTTGTTCGATTCTATACTTCCGCTGTACACATAAAAGAATCGAACCAATCAATTAAGTTTAATAAGCTTAGTCCGTAAACACCGGACTAGTCCGCACTTTACTGGACTAGTCCGATATCTCTGGTATTAAACCGGTTGTTGAGTGCTGCAGGATCCGACAAATATTCAAAAAGGCCTATTCACCCCCCTCTAGGCCTACATTCATTTTGCAATCCAAAATCTCATTCTCATTCTGCTTTTGTTGCTTTTCTTTAACGCAAAGATGTATCACACACACTCACTAACAAAGCTTGGATCATTTCCATGCAAAGACGAGATAGAAAATGTTGAAAAAAATAATGTTTGGAAACTTGTTCCTCCACCTAATGGTCACCATTCATAGGAACTAAATGAGTGTTTAAAAACAAACAAAGTGAGTACGGGGTTGTGGTTAGGAATAAAGCAAGGTTGGTTGCTCAAGGTTTCACACAAGTTGAAGGTCTAGATTTTGATGAAACATTTGCTCCTATTGCTAGATTAGAATCCATGAGAATTTTATTAGCATTTGTTGCATTTAAAGGTTTCATGTTGTATCAAATGGATGTGAAAAGTGATTTTCTTAATGGTTATATAGATGAGGAGGTTTATGTCAAGTAACCATCAGGTTTTGAAAATTCAGATTTTTCTAATCATGTTTAGAAACTGTCCAAAGCTTTGTATGGCCTCAAACAAGCCCTTAGAGCATGGTATGATAGGTTAAAAAAAATCTTACTTGAAAAGGGGTTTACCATGGGAAAAGTAGATAAAACTCTTTTTGTTCTTAGGTATGGCAATGGCTTACTATTTGTTCAAGTGTATGTCGATGATATTATCTTTGGTTGTGTTTCTCATGATTTTGTGTCCAAGTTTTTCAGCTATGATGAGTTAAGAATTTTTTATAAGTATGATGGGAGAACTCACGTATTTTTTGGAGCTGCAACTCAAGCAAGACAAGGAGGGAACCTATGAGGACCAGGGTCCCAACAATCTAAGAATCACATTGGATGGTGTCGTACGATGCGATCCCGAATAGCACAACACAGAAAAGAACTCAAAACACACAACATAAAAGCTCGTTACATTATTCTCAAATTTTACATCAAAAGTAGATACAACAGTGGAAGACTTCAAATGCTCTCTCGAACCTATACAACAGCAATAGCAGTCGTATCCAGCTCGCGGATACTCCACTCTAGCAACACAAAAGAAAGCAGCAGTGACCATTCGGCTACATACCTCTAAAAGGGTAAAGATTTACTCGAAACCTGTCATAAATAATTACATGCAAAATTTGTATAAATGCAATCGTGAGCACAAGGCTCTACAAGACTTAACCGTCTCACATAAAATATGGAACTCTACATGCTTGTAACTCTAATACTGTAATTTAAACTGCATAATAAAACTTTGAATTAATAGTGTATCCTTCATTCACTTTTAGATTAACATGTGAAGTCCTTGGGCATGGCAACATCATGAAGTCCATAATCAAACAAGAAACACTTCCTCCACGATGTTACTAGCCCAATGTTACGCACATTTTATAGCAGCAAGTTGGTTAACAAAAAACTGTATTAGGCACATCCATACTCCATACAAGTTGATGAATCATAAAGCACATTTAATCAAGGTTTCAAGTTAATTACTACATCACAACGCAGTGAATAAGTATGCTCACTACCGCGAGCAATGGTGATTTGAATAAAAAACACCTGACTTGCACGACACACACACCTGTCTAAAAGAGGTGATCAACCAATTCCGTTGATGTCATATATCACAACCTTTCACAAGACACCCAAGTATTAAACCGGTCCCACCATCCCGAAAGCAACCCCACCTACGGGTGACGCCCCAGTGGCCTATACTCTCTTGTCGACGTGTGGTGTCTAGGACAGTGGGGTATGCCTCAACGCTCAGGTTAACAAGTTACATCTGTTTTCTTGGTCCACTGGAGCAAGTATGCATCCGATACAAGTTCAAACTTATCCAACGGAGCCCCATACAGTACGGTCCTTAATCGACATAGCCAAGACTATGCACACAGATCTCCGGTTTGGTTTGCTGCTTCCTACCCTCTTGCCTGGTCTCAAGTTCCATTTAAGTGAATCAAATCCAACCCCACCCCAATTGATTCCATGTAACCGTGTTCACGAGTAGGAAACCTCCTACTCGAGTCATACCATTCCATCCATATCATTCAACTTCATCCATGTCACACCCTTCCATCCATGTCATACACTTCCATTCATTTTTTTGAACTTTAAAATAGCATAATTTATCCTGTGAAGCCCTATTCTACCCAATACATGTGGTCATGCATGTGGAGTAACATACAATTCATAGATGTAATGCAGAAATCCATTTTAAGCAATATATTCATTATATAAAAGATTGTATTTCCTTAAATGCAAACTGAGGCTTGTCTTAGGTTGCGACTTGGTAAATGTCAATAGGTCAGTGCTCGATCTTATGGAAGTAGCTTCTTGTCGCTTTCCTTCTCTTCTTGTCTTTACTGTCGCTTGAGCAAATCTTATTCTTGTGTGCTGCTTGGGCAAATCTTGCTTGCAGTGGGATCCACGCTAGTCCTTCTCCTCCAAGTGGTGTTCCTTCTCCATCTTCGTCATCACATGTTCTAGCGATATGAGGATGGACACACAAGAATGGTAATTTAGCATATGAATGAAGAATGACTTTATTGATTCAAAAAGAGAGTGCTACTGTTTAGGGAGCTAAAGAGTCTATGCTGGACTTTCAATTCCAGTAGAGTATTTCACAACTCAAAATAGAATTAGGAGAATGGGTATTTTTTAAATGCTTCACATGATACCTATACAAAAGATGATTTGAGGAATTACTAGGTAAAAATCCTATGAATCAGAGGAAGCTTAAGACTTGGAAAGGATCAAGTAAAAGTCTCTTCTGGTCTCAGAACAGAGATTGAAAGACTCAATTCAACTCTAACCTGATTTATGGATAAGGAATTATTAGGAATTTCCCATTGAACATTGAGGCTCTAAACAAATTTTCCAATGACATGTTGATCAAACAAAAATGAAATGTTGATCAATACAAGATTTTTAGGCCAAGTTTCATAATTTATACTGGTGGGATTTTTGAGTTTGAAAAGGCATACAAGAGAAATCAATTACTCAATGATGATGCTTTGATACAATGGAAGGGAAACTTTTTGTCCAGATCCTAGATAATACCAGGATAGAACCAGAATATTTTCATGATTTTCTAAGGTCAGGAATTTGCATAGGAATTATTATATGGCTTAAGCTTCTCATATTTTTATAGATTTATGGGATCTTTCATGCCAATTAAGCTGGTCTATTGCAAAAGTTAGATCATAAGGAGTCTACAGAAATTTATTTCACATTTTTAGGAGTTTTCTATGAATTGCAGTGGTTTTTAGAAGTTGTGCACCTTTTCTCCATTTTTCTTTTACTAGAAAATTGAGCTTTGTGGCTGACAGTGGGGTCCACGCCTCAGTGCACCCCACCGAGAAGAGGCCACACACGGGGTCACAGGTTTGCTTCAGCACAGGCACACCAGATCCCATTTCCATACTGGATCCATGCAGGGGAGAAAAAAATAAAGGGCTGACGGCTGGGGCCCAGTACCCTATCGTCTTCACCTCCAGTGGAGAAAAGGAACCCTGGTGGCGGCGCTCGACGGCGAGCTCTCGCCGGAACCCTAGCTCCAACGTCCTTATTCAATGAATCACGCCGCCACTACCTAAACCGGGGTGCTCCACTCGATGATGCGGTCAACGAGGCGTGGAAACGATCGGAACAGTGTCGGCGACGAGCGGCGGAGCGCACCTTACGCCGACAAACATGTTCATGCACGAGCCTGGAGCATTAGTGTGTGATGGTACACACCAAAAGGAAACAAATCGTGGTGGCCAAGACTCAAAACTGTAGTTAAACGGCGGATCGAGTGATGCCGGGGAGAAAAAGGGCAAATTCGGTTTCCCGCATGGTTTCTTGATTAAATCCCGATTTTCTTCCTTAGATCGGTTCGCACAAGGGTATAGTTCGAGATTCCTAATAGGAATGTAGAGTTATCCAGCCTAGGTGGTGAATTTCTATGATAAAGTTCAGTGGTGCTACATAGCGGTCGAGACAAGATTCTCAAATACAACTTAAAGGTATAACGAATGGCTAATCACTTTGGGAAGAACGAAGAGGCTGTAAGGGCGAACCATTGGGCGTGCTTGTTGGACCGGGAGGATGATCAAGAAGGCCGGGCGACATCAAAGTTTCAGGGCTCTTAGTGGCGGAGCAGGGGAAGACGGCGGTGGCAACCGTGATTTCCCCCACCTTGGTCTTGCAAACAGCGTGGAAATGGTCAGGGAGTTGCGCGCACAGTTGCACAAGCTGAGAAAATAATCAAATCGACGGAAGATTCACTGTGGGTGTCGAATTCCTTTGGTGAGGTGCTGAGTGTTCGACGGTCCGCTCTGAGAAGGAAACTCCATTTCGGCTATGCCGAGTAGGGAGGGACACCAGTGTGCTTCGCGGAGGAGGACGTTGTGCGCGGAACTCCTTGGTCTTGGCCAAAACAGAAGGCAGGAACCTTGCAGCAGCATGGTACATCGATGAGCAGAGGTGGCAACTATCCACCATAAAGAAGAAACTTCACGGCAAGCTCGAGGGAAGCAGGGGACGGTGAACCGACGAGTCGAGGACGTCGAGGTTGCTTCTGCGCCGCTTGTGCGCTCCGTTGAGGCGAGAGAACAGCGGACAGGACCGGGCAACGAATCCCGCCGGGGGCAACCAAAACTTCAAGCGGCTGCTTGTTGGAGCGATGGAGCAACGAAAGAACGAGGGTGTCTGTGTTCTGGGTGCAGTGGAGAAGACAAAGGAGATTGAGCATGAGTGAGGCCGGGATATGGGCAAGGCTTGAGGAGGTAAGACCATCCGCACCAGCATACTCTAAAGCATACTATATACACTATTCTCCTTCAGCTTTTACAGTACGTACTCTAAATTACACTGTGAAACAGTGTATCCAATATGCTTTACAGCGTACCACTGCGGATGGTCTAAGCAGCAAGCCGCTCGGTGGCTGCGTGCTGGGCCGTGGAGCCTGCACAGAGAAAGCAGCAAACAGAGCTTATGTTCTGTCCTTACAGGTGGGACCCACATGTATGACATCATAGACATCCCATGTTGCTGATTTCAACAAACGAATTAAAATAGCAGCCCATGTCTGGAAATGGTGAGACCTTGCAGATTTGCAAATTAATATTGGAGGAATTCAATGGCGAAGAAAGATGTGGATTTTGATAAGTTTGAGTTCCAAATTTAAATTTAAATTTGAAACTGCCTATTATGAATTTGATTCATTTTGTTTCCTATGTTAAATTTTGTACAGACACTTAATTAAATATGTAGAGTATTTTGATGAAATTCAAACTTTGATTTTATTCAACCATTGATTTTAAGAATTGTAACACCCAAATTTTCAAAATTTAAAAACAAAAGAAAAAGACCTACGGGTCATTATTGTAAGACATTTATGTACTCGAACACGGCTTGTAATAAATGATATTACACTTTCGTCTACACATGTATGATGAGAATCGATCCTGGCATACATGTGGAAGCCATCCGGTTGTCTTGTTGGGACCGGGTGTGACAAAGTGGTATCAGAGCCGTGTTGCCCGTAGGACGCAAGCCTAGTTAGAAAGGAATGACTTAGGACCCTATTATATTCTAAAAAGTAATTTACAAAATTGCTTTGTACTTCCTACCTTGTCTACTTGTTTTATTTACTCCTTTATTTATATGTTTTGTTACTGACACTCTCCTGTTTTCAAAATTTGTAGATGGCCCGCACCAAGACGACCCCCCGTAAGTCGACCGGTGGACTTGTGCCCCCGCGTAGGCTGGCCGGTCGCTCTCCAGCCGTCGACCCCCGTCACCCCGTGGTGATCCGTTCTGACGGCAAGGCCGCAGGACGACTGCGACTCCGCCTTCGGGCCATACTCCGTGAGGCTGGCTACCGTCACCACAGCCTCTCGCTCTCCTACCACACCACTGGAGTGCAGCGCCCCGGCAGGACAGAGTGGAGCTGCAAGATCTACGTTTACTATGGAGATGAGCTGGTGAAGACCCACAGCAGTCCTGCCTGGAGGAGCTCCCGCCGATACGCGGAGCAGGACGCTAGCTGGGAAGCAGCCACTTTTTGGAGTCACGCCCGCCGTTTCCGCCTGGGGGACACGGTGCACGCCTTTGTTCCGCAGCGTCCCAGCGGCACTGCAGGCTTTGTCTCCAGGCACGTGGAGAGACCCCTGGACCTCCCGCAGTCTCGTCAGACTGTTGGCGACGTGACCGAGCTCAGTGCCCGACTTCAGAGGGCACAGCAGGAGATTCAGGATGGACGTGACCTCGCCCTGCGCCACGAGGCAGTGATCAGGAGGTATCGTCGGATCACCGACGAGGACCCTGACGACTACGCGTCCGACACCTCGACGTGGACCCCGGACTCTCCAGACCGCCGTGGCGGCCAGCGTGAGTCGTCTTCTGAGGAGTCCTCTGACGAGGAGCCTTCCAGTGTGGCGTCTGCCGCACCACCACCGCCTGCTGCCTCACCACCTCAGGACCCAGAGGGCCCCGGGGACGACGACGACGACGACGAGGACCCGGAGGAGTTCCCGCTTGACGACGAGTAGTCCCCGACCTTTGCCACGACTCAAGGATAGGCACACCCTCATTAGTTAAATAAGAGCGACGTAGACGTACTTGTGTGACCTTGAGTTGTGTTATTTCTCTTTATGATTTTTGTCTTGGTGTGTCATGTGAGTTGTGGAACGCCTTGGCGACTTGTCCACAACCACACCTTTTTGTTACTTCTCTAATTAGTGAGCTTTTAATAAAGAATTTTCATTTATATGCATGTTTGCTGTGATTGTGGCATATAGTAAGGGTATCGCATAGTAGTCTTCCACTAGTTATAGTAGAATCTAAGACTCTACTCTCTTCATACTCAGATGGCAGGCAGGGGAAGAGGCCGTGGTCGTGGCCGTGGTATGCCCCTTGGTGATGATGAAGCTGGATTCCAGCTACCGCAATGGAATGGGAGAGGTGCCCGTGGAGCACCTGCGATGAATCATATGCAGCAGATGATGGCCATGCAGATGCAAATGATGCAGAATTTAACCCAAGTGGTGGCCAACATGCAGCAAGCCCAGCAAGCCCCTCCACCCCCACCAAATCAGCCCCACCCACAGCCAGCACCAAGACCCCGATCCCGCATGAGAGACTTCCTCAACACCCATCCACCCACCTTTGCTACTGCTAGTGAGCCCATGGAGGCCGACGATTGGCTGAGAACCATTGAGGGCAAGCTGAGGATTGTCCAATGTGAAGGACGAGAGAAGGTGCTGTTAGCCTCGCACCAACTTCAGGGACCACTTTATTACTTTATTATTCAAATTTAGCTAAGGAAAATTGTAGCAAACCCATGCAATGCTCTAAAATAAAGATAAAAACCATAAATTGTCAATCAACCCCACCTCAACCCTAAAAACCAAATTTCCACCCACACCTCTAATTAAAACTTCAACTAAGGACATTGTGTTAGCAACGTAATTGCGTAGGTTTTCTTTTGTGTTATTTATGTGTGGTGTGCATTATTTCTCTTGTGCTTATTGTGTGCTACTACTTCCCGTTCTGCATGCGATGATGTGTTTAGAGTCGGTTCCCGAGCCGACTTACAACCTTCAGGACTACCACTTCACCGACCCATCCTCCAAAGAAGGCAAGTTCCTTGACCATTTTGCACCTGTTTTATTAAGTTTTAGTTAGCTGCATGTTTAATAAATTGAATCCTATTTATTGTACCCTTCCATATAATTCCTTGTCCCCGGGTTGGCTTGGGTAGATGTTATTAATTCTTTACGCTTAGCCATGCTTAGTCTTTGGGAGGGAAACATCTCTACATTACATGTTCTATCATTAATTATTGTGATTTATTTGTTGAGATATGATGAATTGAATTGTAGTGGATAGGAATCCGGCGGGTTGGTTTTGCTTGGTATGGTGCAGTACGCACGAGACCCGGGTTTTGGGGTATGAACCTTGCCGGATTCTAAGGACCGGTTTATGGAGAAAGCCACTAAGCCTATAGTATCGCCGCAAGACTGAGTATGGGGCAGCTTGGTCAATTAATTAGGCCTCTCCCGGCGTAGTATTAGTGGTTGGATAGTGCGGGGAATTGGTTCAGGGTGTACTGCCTTGGGATCCGCATGGCTCAAGAGGGGGCAACTGGGGTGTTGAGTCGTGGTGTAACGGCTCACACTTTTGTACAGGGGTGAAACCTCAGAGGGCTAGTACGCGTCGGGAGAATCCTTTGTAAAGACCTCGAAGTGATCTCCTGGCCTCACACCGAAGGAAGTGTGCAATGTGGATCGCGACCACGGGCATCAGGGAGGTTTCCTTAGTCCACCTGGCAACAGGGGATGAAATCACGGCTTGTGGGTAAAGGGTACATTCTCTGCAGAGATTTAGAAACTGTCATGACAGCCGTGCTCACGGACAAGAGCGGCTTGGTGTCCAATTCATAATTAGCCAATGTCGGGGAATGGTGGTTTGGTTTGGATTTGTTGGTTGGCACTTGGTTTACCAATGGGTTATGGTTGGGTTCATACCACCTAGAAGTAGGTGCTAATGAAAGCTAAGGATAGGTTGTAATGCTATAGTGCTTAACCCAAATTTGGCCTTCCTTTCTAAATACCCTCATGTCATCTCTTTCCCACTTGCTGAGTACCGTTGGTACTCAAACTTGCTTGTTGCTTATCTTTCCTCAGTCTACAATGGAGAAGAGGTGGAGAATGAAGACTTCTTCGCTGATCCGGAGGAGACGTTCTAGGCTGGCGCAACCCCCGGGCAACGCCTGTGCATGGAGCCACACTAGTTTACTTTTACCGCTGTTTGCTCTGTAAGCTTATTTTAGACCTACGGGTCATTATTGTAAGACATTTATGTACTCGAACACGGCTTGTAATAAATGATATTACACTTTCGTCTACACATGTATGATGAGAATCGATCCTGGCATACATGTGGAAGCCATCCGGTTGTCTTGTTGGGACCGGGTGTGACAAGAATTAAACTTTAGTATTAAATTCTAGTTATATTGATTACATAGAATATTTATATGTTGTTTAGAATTTATTCTCCAAATATCTTTGTTTTAACCTGAAATTATTTCTTCTTAATCTTTTTAAAAATTTCAACTCGTGCTTTTGACTTGCATCCGGTATGATCATATACCTATGCATTGTAGTTGCCTTTTAACTAAAGTTCGTATTTACTTGACTTTGATTTTTGAATCGACATTTTGAAACTCCTTAATTTTGTATTTATTTACTTAAGTTCACACCTACACTGATATTTTCCCAAATTAGGGTTCAAATTTTGATTTTTCCTACTTTCCACATTATTTATTAACTAAAATAATTCAGTTGAGCTTGACTTTCTAATTCAACATAAAAATTTTTAAGTTCACATTTTTGCTTATTGTTCCAAATGTGGGCTTTTACAGAACCTTTGTGCATCAAACGAAGTATACAGAGGACCTCAAGCGCTTCAACATAGAAAATAGCAAGCCTCTTCGGACACCAATGGGAACAACAATAACACTTGAACTTGATGAAGAGGGTGAACTCGTTGATAAAAAAGAATATAGAAGCATGATCGGGTCACTTTTGTACCTCATGGCAACAAGACCAGACATACAGTTCAATGTATGTCTTTGTGCATGATTTCAAGCTTCCCCACGTGTTTCACATCGTCAAGCCGTCAAAGGATTTCCAGGTACTTATATGAAACTCAAGAATTTTATATTTTTCTTCCTTCTTCCTCAACCGTTACTTTGAAAGCTTTTTCGAATGCTGATTTTGGGAGTTCTAGGATTGATAGGAAAAGTACTTCGGGTGCTTGTCGTTTTCTTGGTAACTCACTTGTTGCTTGGTTCTCTAGAAAACAAAGTCCAGTGGCACAATTAATCCACGACCAAATATGAATATGTAGTTGCTTGCTAGCACTTGCTCACAAATTATTTGGATTGTTCAAACACTTAAGTACTATTGGGTCGATGTAGATAGTGTTCTACTAGAACAAAGCACATTGACATTATGTATCACTTTCTCAGTGATAATGTTGAAAAGAAAACATTGTGGTTCACCATGTAGATGTCAAAGAACAATTGACTGATATTTTCACAAAACATTTTGATTTCACTCGTTTTTGTTTTATTTGTAGTGAAATAGGGGTTATGCATTCTCATGGATTCAATTGAAGGAGATTTGCAACTACAGAAGTCTATGTGTGTGAATCTGAAATTTAAAAATAATATGAGCATAATATTTCATACATATATGACTTTGTGATTCCGATTACATGCTGAAAGTTCTTATTACATTACTCATGTTATACATTTTGTAGTTTTTTCCGTTACTAGTAATTGGGATAACTACTTACACTAAATCTGATCATGATTAAACTTTTTTGCTATTTTGAACTTCTTGCATGCTCCCAAGTGCTTTTAATCATGAACAAATAATTATTTAATAGCCCATATGTTGAGCTTTTAGATGAAATGAAAAATAAAGAAAAGATCAAAAGAATATGCATGCATCACACTTCATTTGAGATTTGTTATCATTGCACCTAGATATGTACTTGGAAGGAGTTGTGTATGACTAAAACCATGTTCTTAAGCTTGTGATTGTCAAATGACATAGGCTTGGCTTGGTTGGTTAGAATAAGGCTGATGTTGCATATAATCTCGTGCAAAGTTCATATGATTTAAATATGTGCTTTAAAAGATAATAAAAACAGCAACATGTGTGATGCTTTCATGTTTTGAAATAATTGAGCTTGTGTAGTCATGACTCGTCTAAATTCAAAATACACTTTATCTCTAGCAAGGCTTATACTACTTTATGAATCTCATGGATGTGATGTAAGTTACTTGATAGTATGGCTTCTATGAGCTTTGTTTTATATGTATATGTCATATTTATGCTCATAACAAATTCAAATGTTCTCTTTTGTACCTTGCTAAATACATTATCAAAGGGGAAGAAATATGTCACATTGCACGTTCACAAGTATATTGATCTACAAGTAATTCTAAGGAGGAATGTACATCCCTAGGGGGAGAATTTTTTAGGGAGAGGTTTCTTCTCATTTGATTTTGGATTTTCAAAAAGGGGGGGAAATTTTCTTTTTGTCAAAACTTTTAATGAAACATGAATGAGCCAATGTTCGGTTTCGCAGTGGTGTCGCCAATGCATTCATCGAGGGGGGGATCTTGAGACCTATGTGTGTTGAATACATCGGTAATTATGTCAAAAGTGAGTGTTTACATGCAAAATTTTTAATATATCTGAGGAACTCAGTTCAGAGTATCCAATCTTCTCAAATTTGTATTTGAGAGTAAAAGTTACCATCAGTTTGAACTGCACAACACACTTTGATCTATCTGATCTTCTCAACTTTGTATCGAGAGTAACCGTTACTTTTTATTCAGCTCAGACTATCTGAACTTTTCAATATGTATCAGGAGTGGAGTAACAGTACCTCCAATCAGTTCGGACTACCAAACTTATTCAATGTATATTAGGAGTAATCGTTACTACATAGAGCACTCCAAACTATCCGATCTTAATGTTTTATTTCAACTGCTCTATTTTTCCCTTACAATGTTTCAAACTTGCTTTTTTGGTTTGTGAGAAGTTTGCTTAGTACTTTTGGACTAAGTTTTTGATGCATTTTGGCTGGTCATGGTGGATATTATTTTGCTAAGTTGTGCAATATGCTTATGTGAGATGCTCACTGTGACGCCCGGTTCCGAAAAATGAACCAGGCTAATGCATATGTGTGCCCAGGATGTTCAACACACATACACGAGTGCAAACACAAACGATATACAGATAATTACCACAGAACAAAATTAATTAACCAAATTTTATTAAACAAACCATATTATCCTCGATTACAAACTCTAATGAAAATTAATGACAAGTTCAACTAATGCAGCGGAAATAAACTAATTAAGCAAACTAAACAGCTAGGCAGCATAAGCAATAGGGTATAGTGCAGCTCCAATCAACACCACAGGCAAAGCTGACGGTAGACACGGCCTAGAACTCCGCATTATCACCATTAAACTCCCAATCCTGACCTGCAACTGTTGGGGGGGGGGATTGCAAGAGTGAGTACATATCGTACTCAGCAAGTGTGGAAAGTATGACATGTGGTTTATTCAAATGACGACAATAATAATGGCAAAGTGCTGAAAAGTACATAAAAACATTTGAAAAGCAATATATTATATTTATATGAATCAAACCCATCATAATCATAAGTAATATCATAATACTAGTCTGAATTCATTACCATCGTCAATAATTCCAGATTTCACCATTGCCAATAACCATATTCAATACCAGAAATTAATCCATAACCAGCCATAACCATTACCAAACCATAACCATCCCAAATACCATCCCAATACCGAGTTCCCTCTAATCATGGAAGTTGTCCAGGTGCTCAGAACCGGGAGCACGGCTATCATGATAGTTTTATTAGACTCTGCAGAGTTTGTACCTCTTTACCCATGTGTTTGTGATTTCATCACCCGTCGGCGACTAAAGGAACCACTCTTATGCCAATTACAGTTCCTTTGGTGTATGGCCAAGAGATCACAAAACAGCCTTTACAAAGGGATTACTAGCCTATTTAGACCCCACTGAGGTTTCACCGGTGGCGATGTCTCCCGCAGAGCACATCTTCAACCAAGGGCCCCCTCTTGAGCCATTCGGATCCCAGGGTAGTCCCGCCAATCATCAACAAACCCAATCTGACTACCCCTTCCCCGAGCATCCACAATGGTCCAAACACTACTAGCAAAGCCCCAATTACTCAGCTACGTCGCACCCATACTTGGCCTCGTGGTGGCACTGTAGCCCTGGCTTACTCTAGCATGAACCGGTCCTTAGATCTAAAGCAAGCAAACCACCATAACATCCAACCCATCCACATACCAGGCTTGCTTAGATCACCCATTACCATATCGTATTGACCAGTTCACATTAACCAGAATATCATTAATGCATAATTAAATTTGTAGTGTTGTTTTCCCATCCCAGTTAATTTAGTAAAGAAAAGGTAAAAAGTCCATCCTGACTCTCTACAAGATATCCCAGATGACAAGGATGGTCAAACAACGCTAGTAAACTTCCTATCATAGGGTTCCCATCAAATTGACACAAGCATGCAGTTTTGCAAACAAAACATTTATTTTAAAATAGGATCAATATGCTTCAAGGACACTTGCCTTGCTCTTGCTGTTGATTAGGGTCAAAGCCTTCAAACTCTTGGTGCTGTAGATCCTCCGCGGCACTTTCTAGCGCAAATCCGTCTAATCCACACAATAAACATACAAGACGAGAAACACAATCAAAGAGTGCACAAATATTACTCAATATGACATGATATGCATGATTGATGCAAATGCAAGGTAGAACTTGTTACTAGATTGCTTTTAATGATAGCTAACTAGTTCTAATAGCTTTTAACAAGTTTATACAGGTTTGGGGTTGATTCAAATCAAATTTTAGAATTAATTTGACACAACATAACCAGAAAGATCGGACTAGTCTGCTAGGGACCGGACAAGTCCGCACTCTGCGAGATCAGCAGATTAGGGTTTTTTTAGATTGACGTGAATTTGGAGATTAGAGTTTGAATTCTCGTAAGAAAAAGAGAATAGAATGTATACCAGGTGTTTAGAACTCCAATGAATCAAGAGACTTGGAGGTAACACTTCGATCTTGATGATCATGGGTTGGTGATGAACTTGGGGATGAATTGGTGGTGAAGGACAAAACTTGGTGGAGATCTTGATCCTCTTTCATTTCCTCCTCTTCTTCTTCTTGCTTGGGATCTTCTCCTCCCTCCTTGATGGTGGCTCCCCACGAACTAGGGTTTGGGTGGGTGGAAAAGTGGCAAATAGATGTCAATCCAAGGGCTAGGGCTGTTTATATAGAGGTGGATGCTAGGGTTAGATGGATTTCGAGTTTGGGATAAGTAGAGGCCGGTTTAGAGTCCCACATGGGCTCTAAAAGAGTTAGGCACGACGTCCCTAGGCCCACTTGATGTGAAACCCAAGAAACAAGTCGTAAAACAAAAGATCAACTCAGAGTCGCGAAATATCGGACATGTCCGAAAAGGATCGGACTAGTCCGAAGTCGTCCAGAGAGAAAATCGGACAAGTCTGGCCAAAGATCGGACAAGTCCGACTTTAAACAGAGAGGAAATCGGACAAGTCCGCTGGAACACCGGACTAGTCCGGAAAAGCCCAGGGACTTAGCAATTTATCAAGGATTCTTGGAATATCGGACTAGTCCGCACAAAATCGGACAAGTCCGAAAGTTTCTAGTGCCAAAAATCGGATTAGTCTGCAGCAAAAACGAACAAGTCCGTTTTTAGTCAGAGAGAAATCGGACTAGTCCTCAGTAAAATCGGACTAGTCCGCACTTTCCTGCGTTTTAAGTGCGTTTTTGCTCCAAATCGATTTTAAATGCTCCGAATCAATTTTAAACTCATTCCTCTTGTTGTGGGTTAATGTTAAACATGTATATGAGTGTATGCAGGGCATGATGCATGAAAATGAGGGTGTTACAAACCTACCCCTCTTAAAATGAATCTCACCCTCGAGATTCGACGCGAAAGAGAAGAGATAGGGAAATTCCTTCTTGAGATCATCCTCTAATTCCCACGTTGCTTTTTTTTCTGTGTGGTGCTTCCATTGAACTTGACACCATCTAATAACCTTGTTCCTTGTGACTCTCTCCTTGGTTTCCAAGATTTTGATCGGTTGTTTGGCATAAGTCAAATCTTCCTCTAGTTCCCATTCTTCCATTGGCACTTGTTCTTCTAGCACTCTCAAGCACCTCTTGAGCTAGGAAACATGAAAGACATCATGCATGTCTGAAAGATGAGCTGGCATCTCCAACTTATACGCTACGTCTCCTCTTTTGTCCAAAATCTTGATGGTCCAATATAACGAGGTGCAAGCTTGCCTCTTATGTTAAACCTCTTATGACCTCTTATCGGTAACACCTTGAGGTAAACAAAATCTCCCACTTCAAAGGCTAGTTTCCTTCTCCTATTGTCCGCATAGCCTTTTTGCCTTGATTGGGCAACCCTCAAGTTTTCACGAATTATTTGGACTTGCTTTTCGGCTTCTTGCAACACATCCGGACCAAATACTTGAGTTTCTCCTGCCTCATTCCAGAATAAAGGCGTCCTACACTTCCTCCCATAAAGCGCTTCATACGGTGACATCTTCAAGCTTGCTTGGTAACTATTATTGTATGAAAATTCTGCGTATGACAAGCTTTTGTCCCAACTCTTCCCATGCTTCAAAGCACAAGCTCTTAACATGTCCTCCAAAATCTGATTGGTCCTCTCGGTTTGTCCATCCATTTAAGGATGATATGCTGAACTAAAATTCAACCTCGTTCCCAAGGCTTCATGCAATTTTTGCCAAAATCTGGAGGTAAATTGAGAACCTCTATCTGAGGCTAAGTACGTGGTAACCCAACTATGAAGTCCATTCCAATTTCTTCCCACTTCCATTCCGGAATCTTCAACGGCTGCAATAATCCGGCTGGCCTTTGATGTTCCGCCTTGACTCGTTGGCACACATCACACAATGCCACATATTCAACTATGTCCTTCTTCATGCTATCCCACCAATAGCTAGTCTTCAAGTCTTCGTACATCTTTGTACAACCAGGGTGAACTGAGTAAGGCGAGTCATGTGCCTCTTTTAATATTGTCTTCCGAATATGCTTTACATTAGGCACAACGATTCTCTTTCCAAGCCACAAGGTACCATGTTCGTCTTCATCAAATCTGAATTCTCTCCCTTCTTCGGTCCTGTCCTTGATTTCCTTGATCTCCTCATCTGTGGTTTGTGCCTCTCGAATTTCTTGCTCCAAGGTTGGGTTTAACTCCATCATCTCCATCTCATTTACAAACCCGAGGTTCAACCGTTCAAACTCCTTGCATAACTCGGATGGTAACTCTCGAACCGTGAGTTGATGACTTACTCCCTTTCTACTCAAAGCATTGGCCACTACATTGGCTTTTCCCGGATGATAGTTGATTCCCAAATCATAATCTTTGGTGAGCTCCAACCATCTCCGTTGCCTCAAGTTCAGATCCATTTGTGTGAAAATATACTTCAAACTCTTATGATCCGTATAAATTTCACACCTATGTCCAAGAATATAGTGTCTCCAAATCTTCAATGCATGTACCACGGCTGCAAGTTCAAGATCATGTGTTGGGTAATTCTGCTCATGTTTCTTCAATTTTCTTGATGCATAGGCGATCACTTGACCTTCTTGCATCAATACACATCCAAGCCCTTGTCTCAATGCATCGCAATAAATATCAAAACTCTTGCTCACATCCGGCAGTACCAAAACTGGTGCTGTTGTCAACCTCTTCTTTAACTCCTCAAAACTATTCTGACAAGCTTCAATCCATTGGAACGCCTTTCCCTTCATCAGCAACTCCGTCATAGGCTTGGCTATCTTGGAAAAGTCCTTGATGAATCTACGGTAATATCCAACCATCCCAAGAAAACTCCTTATTTCCTTGACATTTTGCGGCGGTTCCCACTTCAACACGTCTCTCACTTTCCAGGGTCAACGATACTCCTCCTCCTGAGATGATATGACCCAAAAACGACACCTCTCTCAACCTAAACTGACACTTGTTGAACTTGGCATACAATTGATGCTCCCTCAATTTCTGCAACGTAAGCCTCAAGTGTTCCTCATGTTCTTTCTCATCCTTCGAGTAGATCATAATGTCATCAATAAACACCACAACGAACTTATCCAAGTACTCCATGAAGACCTTATTCATGAGGTACATAAAGTAGGCAGGCGCATTTGTCAATCCAAAGGACATCACGGTGTACACATAAGATCCATACCGTGTCCTAAAAGCTATCTTGGGTATGTACGATGGTCTAATCTTCATTTGAAAGTATCCCGACCTCAAGTCAATCTTAGAGAAGACACAAGCACCCTTCATCTGATCAAACAAGTCTTCTATGTGTGGCAAGGTGTACTTGTTTTTGTTTGTTACCTCGTTGAGAGCTCGGTAATCCACACACATCCTTTGGGATCCATCCTTCTTGTCCATGAACAGCACGGGCGCTCCCCAAGGTGAAGAACTAGGGCGAATGAAACCCTTCTCTAGTTGCTCTTGAATTTGCTTCTTGAGCTCCGCTAATTCCAAAGGAGGCATCCTATACGACCTCTTAGCTATAGGTGCAGTTCCAGGATTTAAATCAATAACAAACTCAATATCTCGATCAGGTGGCATACCTGGCAACTCGTCTGGAAAAACATCCAAAAATTCACACAGCACCAGAATCTCCTCAATTGTGGCACCGTCCATATGATTCAGCTCCAATTGCTTTAGTGCGGTTTGAGATGCTTCAAATTCTACGGTGATCCCTTCTTCGTTGGTCAACTTCACCGTCTTTGTGGCACACTCAATAACTCCATTGTACTTCCTCAACCAGTCCATACCAAGTATAATATCCAATCCCTGAGAATCCAAAACAATGAGGTTGGCGGAGAAGTTTACCCCCCTTATTCTAAGGCTTACTTTTGGACATACTATATTTGTCCTCATCTCTCCTCTAGGAGACTTAACCAATAGAGTAAACTTCATATGAGAGATAGGCAAACTATACTTGGCAACATACTTCGATGCAATGAATGAATGCGATGCTCCAGAATCAAATAACATAGTCGCGGGGCTGGAGTTGGCGAGAAACATACCAATGACCACATCATCCGCTTGTTGAGCATCCTCCGTAGAGACATGGTTCACGTTGCCACGAGCAAAATTCTGCTGTCCGCGGTTCCCTTGTGGCGCTCCTCCATTGAGTCTTGGGTTTTGCCTCGACGCATTGCTTCCTTGACCAAGGCCTGACTTAGGACATTGATGCGCAATGTGTTCAGCTTCTCCACAAGTATAACACTTCTTAACTCCACCAGAATTATTGGGACGAGCTTGGTTTTGAACATTAGCACCAGGAAAATTAGCTCGAGGTGCATAAGGCATTGGAGGCCTAGGTGCTTGCATGACAGGGCGCTGCTGCACAAACTGAGATGGGTGTGGTGCATAACCAGGGCGTTGAGGAGGAATAGAAGAGCTGAAATGAGGCGCATTGGGCGGCGCAAAGCGAGGGCGCACATTACTTCCTTGTTGCTGTCCTTGATATGGCGCCTTTCTCTTATTGTCTTGCTCCATCTCACGAATCTTGTTCTCAACCACAATCGCTTTGTCCACAAGCTTCTGAAAATTTGCATAGTCACAATTGAGTAGTTGCACTTGGATTTCATTGTTCAATCCCCTCATGAACAAGTATTGTTTCCGGCTGTCTCGACTAACATCCTCAGGCGCATACCTTGAGAGTTGAGTGAACTTATTGAGATACTCACTCACGCCTGATCTTCCTTGCCTTAAATTCTCAAATTCTTGCCTCTTCAAGATCATAACGCCCTCGGGCACATAATGAGAACGAAAACTCTACTTGAATTACGCCCAGGTAATCCTCTCTTGATTCTCGTGAGCATTGCAATAAACATCCCACCAATCCGCAGCTGCTCCAATTAGTTGATGAGAAGCAAACAAGACCTTCTCCCGGGCACTGCATTGGACAATGGCTAGCTTCTTGTCCACGGACTTGAGCCAATCATCCGCATCCATAGGGTCAGCGACTTGAGCAAAGGTCGGCGGCCTATTCCTCATAAACTCTCCCAACCGGTTATGAGGAGGCGGGGGTGGCGGCGGAGGCATGTGGGGCTGATTGTTGACGTTGCCAGCCTGCAGCTGTCCCATAGTCTGTATCATGGTCTGCATGAGCTGGTTTTGCATAGCCAATAGCTGCTCAATGTTGATAGCTCCCTGAGTAGATCCTTGTCCGATTTTGTTCTGAGTCACTCCATTGTTCTCCTCCTCATCATTGCCGTCCCTCTGGTTGCGAGTCCTCACCATCCGAAGGAAAGCAATAGGTAAGAATTAGAGAACGTCCCCAACTATATGCATCAAGGGATATAAAGCTAAGCAACTATCTACACTAGCCTAGGTGGACATGGCAATGCTAAAGCACCCCAAAATCCTCTATTAAGCATACAAGCAAGCAATATATATAGCAACAACACTCCAAGCAAAAACACATCGATTCCTGAGTGCTCCTATGTGCTCTAAAGTGTCCATTCTATCTAGGCTGCATCCTACAGTCAACCTGTGGCTCTGATACCAATCTGTGACGCCCGGTTCCAAAAAATGAACCAAGCTAACGCATATGTGTGTCCAAGATGTTCAACACACATACACGAGTGCAAACAAAAACGATATACAGATAATTACCACATAACAAAATTAATTAACCAAATTTTATTAAACAAACCATATTATCCTCGATTACAAACTCTAATGAAAATTAATGACAAGTTCAACTAATGCAGCGGAAATAAACTAATTAAGCAAACTAAACAGCTAGGCAGTATAAGCAATAGGGTATAGTGCAGCTCCAATCAACACCACAGGCAAAGCTAACGGTAGACACAACGTAGAACTCCGCATTATCACCATTAAACTCCCAATCCTGACCTGCAACTATTGGGGGGGGGATTGCAAGAGTGAGTACATGTCGTACTCAGCAAGTGTGGAAAGTATGACATGTGGTTTATTCAAATGACGACAATAATAATGGCAAAGTGCTGAAAAGTACATAAAAACATTTGAAAAGCAATATATTATATTTATATGAATCAAACCCATCATAATCATAAGTAATATCATAATACTAGTCTGAATTCATTACCATCGTCAATAATTCCAGATTTCACCATTGCCAATAACAGTATTCAATACCAGAAATTAATCCATAACCAGCCATAACCATTACCAAACCTTAACCATCCCAAATACCATCCCAATACCGAGTTCCCTCTAATCATGGAAGTTGTCCAGGTGCTCATAACCGGGAGTACGGCTATCATGATAGTTTTATTAGACTTTGCAGAGTTTGTACCTCTTTACCCACGTGTTTGTGATTTCATCACCCGTCGGCGACTAAAGAAACCTCTCTTATGCCAATTACACTTCCTTTGGTGTATGGCCAAGAGATCACAAAATAGCCTTTACAAAGGGATTACTAGCCTATTTAGACCCCACTGAGGTTTCACCAGTGGCGATGTCTCCCGCAGAGCACATCTTCAAACAAGGGCCCCCTCTTGAGCCATTCGAATCCCAGGGTAGTCCCGCCAATCATCAACAAACCCAATCCAACTACCCCTTCCCCGAGCATCCACAATGGTCCAAACAGTAGTAGCAAAGCCCTAATTACTCAGCTACGCCGCACCCATACTTGGCCTCGTGGTGGCACTGTAGTCCTGGTTTATTCTTGCATGAACCGGTCCTTAGATCTAAAGCAAGCAAACCACCATAACATCCAACCCATCCACATACCAGGCTTGCTTAGATCACCCATTACCATACCGTATTGACCAGTTCACATTAACCAGAATATCATTAATGCATAATTAAATTTGTAGTGTTGTTTTCCCATCCCAGTTAATTTAGCGAAGCAAAGGTAAAAAGTCCATCCCGACTCTCTACAAGATATCCCAAGTGACAAGGGTGGTCAAACAACGCTAGTAAACTTCCTATCATAGGGTTCCCATCAAATTGACACAAGCATGCAGTTTTGCAAACAAAACATTTATTTTAAAACAGGATCAATATGCTTCAAGGACACTTGTCTTGCTCTTGCTGTTGATTAGGGTCAAAGCCTTCAAACTCTTGGTGCTGTAGATCCTCTGTGGCACTTTCTAGCGCAAATCTGTCTAATCCATGCAATAAACATACAAGACGAGAAACACAATCAAAGAGTGCACAAATATTACTCAATATGACATGACATGCATGATTGATGCAAATGCAAGGTAGAACTTGTTACTAGATTGCTTTTAATGATAGCTAACTAGTTCTAATAGCTTTTAACAAGTTTATACAGGTTTGGGGTTGATTCAAATCAAATTTTAGAATTAATTAGACACAACTTAACCAAAAAGATCGGACTAGTCCGCTAGGGACCGGACAAGTCCGCACTCTGCGAGATCAACTGATTAGGGTTTTTTAGATCGACGTGAATTTGGAGATTAGGGGTTGAATTCTCGTAAGGAAAAGAGAATAGAAGGTATACCAGGTGTTTAGAACTCCAATGAATCAAGAGACTTGGAGGTAACACTTGGATCTTGATGATCTAGGGTTGGTGATGAACTTGGGGATGAATTGGTGGTGAAGGACAAAACTTGGTGGAGATCTTGATCCTCTTTCGTTTCCTCCTCTTCTTCCTCTTGCTTGGGATCTTCTCCTCCCTCCTTGATGGTGGCTCCCCACGAACTAGGGTTTGGGTGGGTGGAAAAGTGTCAAATAGATGTCAATCCAAGGGGTGGGGCTGTTTATATAGAGGTGGAGGCTAGGGTTAGATGGATTTCGAGTTTGGGATAAGTAGAGGCTGGTTTAGAGTCCCACATGGGCTCTAAAAGAGTTAGGCACGACGTCCCTAGGCCCACTTAACGTGAAACCCAAGAAACAAGTCATAAAACAAAAGATCAACTCGGAGTCACGAAATATCGGACAAGTCCGGAAAGGATCGGACTAGTCCGAAGTCGTCCAGAGAGAAAATCAGACAAGTCTGGCCAAAGATCGGACAAGTCCGACTTTAAACAGAGAGGAAATCGGACAAGTCCGCTGGAACACCGGACTAGCCCGGAAAAGTCCAGGGACTTAGCAATTTATCAAGGATTCTTGGAATATCGGACTAGTCCGCACAAAATCAAACAAGTCCGAAAGTTTCCAGTGCCAAAAATCGGATTAGTCCATAGCAAAAACGGACAAGTCTGTTTTTAGTCAGAGAGAAATCGGACTAGTCCTCAGTAAAATCGGACTAGTCCGCACTTTCCTGCGTTTTAAGTGTGGTTTTGCTCCAAATCGATTTTAAATGCTCCGAATCAATTTTAAACTTGTTCCTCTTGTTGTGGGTTAATGTTAAACATGTATATGAGTGTATGCAGGGCATGATGTATGAAAATGAGGGTGTTACACTCACATATAGTGTTGCGGTTTTCATGTTAATATGAGCCAAGTCAACGGCTTGTGCTCAAAATTGGTTGTTTGTTCATGTGCAGGTGTTGCTTGAGATCAATACATAGCTGGTGATGGTAATCCATTGAATTAGTCTTAGGGAAAAGATGAGGTTCAACAACCAAGTTTGGTAGGAAATGGGGTTGAGTTGATCGGGAGGCCACACAACATGTTTTAGTCGAGAACAGTGCATATGAGGGTATTGTGAACGTTTTGGAAAGTGTTTGCATGTGTGCAAGTGGTGCATGGATGTGGTAACATTGTTCAAAGGCATTGAGAAGTGTTTTGGACCAGAAAATATGACCAGAACGGTCCAACTGACTGGATTATATGCTCACGCTGAAGCTGAGGCGGTTATGGTTCGTTTCTAGAAAGTTTTGAGTTTGTTTTGGTTAGATTTTATGTTGGTTACGAAGTTGAGTTGTATTAGGAATATGTGGGACGTTCCTAAGGTGTTTGGAAGTCTTAAGATTGCTTCTATCTATGTATGGAAAAGTATTGAGCAGCTATGGAAAGTTTCAGTTGAATCTAAGTAGAAGTAGGAGTCCTAGCTTGCATTGTCTGGTCTTAGCGCTGGTTATATAAGCAAGGGGGCTAGGGCTCATGGAGAGCATGACTTGTGTCTATTCCTCTTTTGTTTCATTGAATAAAATTTGTAATTTTAGAGGAGTTTTTGTGCCTTGTTCTTCCGACTTGTTTTTTTGCTCGGCGAGTTTCTACAAAGCCGATGTTGCTTCGGTGTTTTGTTCATAATTCGAGTTTAATAAGTCCAATTTCCATTCTTGTTTTATTGTCTTCACATCTCAATTGTCTATCATTTGAGAAAATTTCACAATCATTGGTTTCTGGGTTCTCATGGTACACGAGTTTCTTTCCATCGAAGCAGATCAGTTTTTTGTGTGTCAAAACATATTGATCTCTACTTAGAATTTTGGTCATAACTTGAGTTTTACTCAACAGTTTTTTATTATTCTTGTTGTGATGTCTTTGTGACTTGAATATCTACAATATGTAATGATTTTTCACAGTTGAACACATATAGATTATTCGCATACACTGGTTTCTTTATCAGGTTGATTTTCTTCCGAGGGGTTTTTGAGGCTTCTGCATAAAAGTTTTAAATCTACCATTCATCCCCCTTCTGTTAAATTTTCACATGCTCTTTGATACTACAGGTATTAAACCAGCAAGTTCTTGCATAATTCAAATTAAGAAAGTGCCTTAAATAGGACTACCCAGAAGTCGGCCCACACAACACCCTAAGTAGTTCCATATGTTAGGTCAGTAGCACGAGCGTAATCATTCCATGACTTGGTAGGGGTACGCTTGTCACTACTGCTGGGGACCTCACCAGGATAGTGCAAGTGCATGAGGTTCCCAGATAGCATTTACCAATCTTTGACATTCTTTACCCTTGATGGCAATGTCCTCCTTCCATTACAAGACAAATGTGAAAGAGCGTTAATTAGTATTAATATGAAAGGGCATCAATTAGCACTATAAAATTTTCTTACCTATCGCCAACAAGGAGAATAGCCAGTAGAGATTCTTCATCTCTATGAACTGGAAGAGATGCCACATATGGCTCCTCCTAGTCTGCCACCTTCCCGTCGCCTCCCGGTCCTCAGCCAACCCGTAAGGATGGTCAGCCGATCTGGGCAAGTCAGCCAACTGTGGCTCAGGCTGAGCATCATGTGGCTCGGGAGGCGCCTTCACCTCTGACTTTGAGTTTGCGTCATCCTGCAAAATTACAAAAGTCATAAGATAGATAAATAAATTACTAATTATTACATCCAGCAGCGTAACCATCGAGAATTTCCACTGTTTCAACCAATTCAGGACATCTTTCTTCTGTTAAGGTTTATGGTAGTAAGAAGCACATAACTTACCGCCACTTTCAGAGAGCCCAAGAGTTGGACGGTTACAAAGCTATGACAAATCCTTTAAAGGCTTTATATTGTCTTTTGGTTTGCTTAGTAGATCCATGCATGTACTTATGATGCATTCACCCATGTTATTCTCTTGGTGCGTGACATTAATGTTGTGCATTAGAATTAACAATTTGACGTCAGGTGGCTCCCATAATCCACATATATGAGTCCATTTTTCAACCTCTCTGTAGCCTACAAGAAACCTGTGACGACCATGGTCCCGATATTCCAGGAATCACATTCGATGCTTTCGTGAGATGTGACACTCAACAGTACATATGAAAAGGAAACCATATTACATAACATAAGTCTTGATTTTTACAAGATTGTCAGTTGTACAAAATAATTTACATAAAAATGCACTACAATGGAAGTTTATTCATAACTATCCTTCTTGATCCTAAGGCAAAAGTGAAGCCGCCAGCCTGCGGACGCTCCACACTAGCCGCACACAACTTTTCATGATGGCGTGCAGGGCTCCCGTTCTGCTGTGTACCCCGAAGGAGGTAAAGCCTCAATATCAAACCCGGCATCATACGTAGCACCAAAATCCACATGACCTGCAGCAACAACTTATATAGCAACAATGAGCATGATGACTCAGCAAGACTTAACCATCTCAACTAAAACATGGAACTCTACATGCTGGAAACTTGTAATATTGGAATCTGAAATTCTCATAAACAGACTTGCTTAAAAGTTAATCCTTATTTTCATATTTAAGTTACAATTTAAGTATTCACGAAACATAAATTTAGTGAGCACTATCTCTATGGTATACAAGTTGCAATACAATGAATAATCATAGAGCGTAACTCATATGATTCCAAGTATTGTTATTTACTACGTCACGCCATATTGAACAAACGGTACTCAATCCATAACCGTGACGAACGGTAAATCGAATCAATAAACACTCGGGTTGCATGACACATACGCCGAAGAAGCGTGTGGTGCTCTTCACTATGTCATATGTGACAACCTTTCACAAGACACCCAAACAATGAACCGGTCCTACCATCCCGAGCAGAAGGTACAAGGAGCGTGATGATGTCCATTAGAAGATTTACACCTTGCTGCTCTCAACAAACACAAAAAAGATAGTGTGGTATGTCTCGACAGCAAGGTCAATGAGTTGCATATGCAGGGCTACACACACGAGACTATCTCCCAAGCTGCGGGATAGTCTATTTTCCTCTCTGGACACTTCCGTACTTGTCCGGTCCATTGCGGACTAGTCCGTCATCCCAATTTGCTTGAAATTTTGCTAAGTCCCTGGACTTATCCGGACTAATCCGGTATTCCAGCGGACTTGTCCATTTTCCCCTCTAACTAAAGTCGGACTTGTCCGAT
Organism: Tuctoria greenei; assembly: GCA_036927565.1. NCBI lineage: Eukaryota > Viridiplantae > Streptophyta > Magnoliopsida > Poales > Poaceae > Tuctoria > Tuctoria greenei. The sequence continues at coordinate 161,365,850 of JAYESD010000002.1, read as the reverse complement.
TTTGGCCAGACTTGTCTATTTTTCCCCTCCGGATAAGTTTGGACCTGTCCGATATCCAGTTCGGACTTGTCCAATTTCTCACTGTCTAACTTCGGACTAGTCTGGCCCTTCCCGGACTTGTCCAATAGATAGCGACTCCGAGTTGATCTTTTGTTTCATGACTTGTTTCTTGGGTTTTACTTTAAGTGGGCCTAGGGATGTCGTGCCTAACTCTTTTAGAGCCCATGTGGGACTCCAAAACCGACACCCACTCATCTCAAACTCGAAATCCATCTAACCCCAACCTCCACCTCTATATAAACAACCCCACCCCTTGGCTTGACATCTATTTGCCACTTTTCCATCACACCCAGACCCTAGCTCATGAATAGCCGCCACCAAGGAGGGAGAAGGAGATCTAGAGCATGGAGAAGAAGAGGAGGAAACAAAAGAGGGTCAACATCTCCATCAAGTTTCGTTCTCCATCGCCAATTCACCACCAAGTTCATCATCAACCCTAAATCGTTAAGATCCAAGTGTTGCCTCCAATACCCTTGATTCTTTGGAGTCTTAGACACCTGGTATACCTTCTACTTCCTTTTCCTTATGTGAATCTAACCCAAATCTCAAAATTCACGTCGATATAGAAAACCCTAGTTTGCTAGTTCCGCAAAGTGCGGAATAGTCCGGTCCCTAGCGGACTAGTCCGATGTTTCTGGTTAAATTGTGTTGAATTACTTCCAAAATTAGATCGAATCAACTCCAAACCTATGTAGACTTCTTAATAACCATTGTAATTGATTAATAAACATCGTTAACAACTTATTAACAAGTTTTGCTTCACAATTGCATTAATCATGCATATCATGTCATATTGAGTAATATATGTGCATCTATTGACTGTAATTCTTGTCTTGTATGTTTGTTGTGCGGATTAGACAGTTTTGCACTAGAGAGTGCCGCGGAGGATCTCCAGCACCAAGAGTTGAAGTCTTTGATCCAAATCAAGCCCAGGAGCAAGGCAAGTGTCCTTGAAGTATATTGACCCTATTTTGAAAATAAATGTTTTGTTTGCAAACTGCATGCTTGTGTCAATTTGATGGGAAATACTATGGTAGAAAGTTTATTAGCTTTGTTTAACAACCCTTGTCACCTGGAATTCATGGTAGAGAGTTGGGATGGGCTTTTTACCCTTTTTGCTTCACTTAATTAATTGGGATGGGAAGACAACTATACCACTTAACTTAATTATGCATTTATGAGATTATGATTAATATGAATTGGTCAATATGATATGGTAATGGGTGACCTAAGCAAGCATGGTATGTGGATGGGTTGGATGTTATGGTGGTTTTACTTGCTTTAGATCTAAGGACCGATTCGTGGAGCGACCATCCAGGATTTACAGTGCCACCACGAGGCCAAGTATGGGTGCGGCGTAGCTGATTAATTAGGGCTTTGCCAGTGCTATTTGGACCATTAAGGATGCTCGGGGAAGGGGTAGTCGGATTGGGTTTGTTGATGATTGGTGGGACTACCCTGAGATCCGAATGGCTCTAGAAGGGGCCCTTGGTTGAAGATGTGCTCAGTTGGAGGCATCGCCACCGGTGAAACCTCACTGGGGTCTGAATAGGCTAGTAAACGCTTTGTAAAGGCTATTTTGATCTCTTGGCCACACACCTAAGGAAGTGTGAGACGGTATAATTGAGATTCTATAGTCATTGAAAGGTGATGAAATCACAAACACGTGGGTAAAGTGGTACAACTTTTGCAGAGTTTCTCTTAAAACTATCATGATAGTCGTGCTCCCGGTTATGAGCAACCTGGACCCTCACATGATTAGAGGAAACTTGGTATTGGGATGGTTTGGTAATGGTTATGATTAATAATATGGTTATGGCTTGTTATGGATTAAATTCTGGTATTGGATATGATTAGTGGTAATGGTGAAATATGGTATATGGATGGTGGTAATGAAATTTGGACTGGTACTATGATATTAATTATGGTTTATGATGGGTTATTTCACATACATATAATATGTTGCTTTTCAAATGTTTTAATTTACTTTTCAGTACTTAGCCATTATTATATTCGTCATTTGAATCAGCTACATGTCATACTTTCCACACTTGTTGAGTAAGACATGTACTCATTCTTGCAATTCCCCCACCAACAGTTGCAGGTCAGGATTGGGAGTTTAACGATGATAATGTGGAGTTCTAGGCCGTGTCTGCCGTCAGCTTTGCCTTCGCTACATTAGTTCAAACTTTTCATTAATATTCATTAGAGATTGTATTGAGGATATTCTGAATTCTATAATAAAAGTGTTTAGTTAATCTTGTCTTGTGGAAATTTTCTGTATAACCTTTTGTGATTGCACTCGTGTATGTGTGTTGAACGTCCTGGGCACACATATGCGTTAACTTGGTTCTTTTTCGGAACCGGGGGTTTAGGGTGTCTCAAATTGGTATCAGAGCCACAGGTTGACCGTAGGACGCAGCCTAGATAGAATGGACACTTTAGAGCACATAGGAGCACTTAGGAATCAAGGTGTTTTTGCTTGGTGTGCTATTTGCTATATATTTGGTTGCTTGTGTGATTAATAGAGGATTTTGGGAGGCTTTAGAATTGCCATATCCACATAGGCTAGTGTAGTTAGTTGCTTAGTTTCATATTCCGTGATGCATATAGTTGGGGACGTTTTCTAAATTCTTATCTCTTGCTTTTCTTCAGATGGTGAGGACTCGCAACTAGAGGGATGGCAATGATGAGGAGGAGAACAGTGGAGCACCTCAGAACAACAGTGGATAAGGACCTGCCCAGGGAGCTATCAACATTGAGCAGCTTTTGGCTATGCAAAACCAGCTCATGCAGACCATGATATAGACTATAGGACAGCTGCAGACTGGTGTCGGTACCCTACGTACCGGTACCCCATGATACCGCAACAAGAGCAAGAAAGTTCCACCCGTCAAAGTCGAAGGCCCTTGCTGCTCCCACATGACATGTTGCACCGGACCCGCTCCCCTCACATGGCTGGCTCTCGGGTTAACACGTGTAAAATAAGCCCAGAAAAAACTCCCAACCAAGGGAAGCTCCGAAGACTACATGTGTACAATGGCCCCGGACCTAGCCCCCGTTAGAAAGGAGCTTCGGTACTGACACGTGTACAGCGACCCCGGACCTACTCTCCCACAAGGGAAAGCTCCAAATCCGCCACGTGTGGAGCCTCCGGACCTTCATCACCAACGGAAATACAAGACAATCATGACCATTACAAACATTCAAGGATGGTTAAGGTGGCAGTTACAAGGTCTAACAATGTGTCATTAATACCATATTAAGGACACACGATCAGTGTGCCGTTAATTGTGGTAACGCTGTCATGAAGGCATGTTACCACACCATTAACTGTACTTAATACTCTTTAGACAGTGTATTAGGTCATTAAGCACGCCAGGGCCACATGTCGGGCCAGGCCAGCTTTGTAACAGGCAATCCTTAGAACTATGAAAGGGCTGCACCGCGCTAGTATAGGGTCTCATTCCGACTCAGGCCGATCCAAGCTATCGCAACCTGAACTTAGCGAACTCATTCGCTTAATACAATCACTCAAACCCCGTGGAGTAGAGTGTTACGCTCAAGCGGCCTGAACCACATAAATCTCTGAGGTCACCATCTTGATATTGATCTTGTGTCCCCTAACCACATAAGAACCTCCGCGGGTTGCTTTTCAGCGGGTCTGGGAGAAGTGTCGTATTCCACACTTCAACACTTAGAGCGCCAGGTAGGGGGTGCAACATTTGTTCCAAGATGACAAGATAGTGAATTCAGTTGCTGGATCATCCAACGGCAATCATGGTGAATAGCCTGCTTGAGGCAACCCCTCCAATGTTCAGCAACCAGCAGGTGCCAACGCTCCAGCAGACACTGCAACACCATCTGTCCCGGCAAACAATGCCAATCAACGAGATGGGGCATCTGCATCGATCACTGCATCGGCAAACAACAACCCCGAGCACACGTTCATTGTCGAGCGAGCTCTTCTGCAACATCCACCACCTCCAGGTGCACCCCAGGGTGCTATGGAGCAGTGGAGAGCTGATGTTGATCATCTGGTCACAGCTGCGGCTGCAGGCATCAGCAACCAAGGTCCTCCTCCTTCGGGACGAGCACCTTCACAATGACGAACCATCTCTGGTCGACTTGGTCCACAAGCCTCTCAACAAAGGAGGCGTGCAGCCTCCCCACAGGTGACTTCATTGCCCACCGGGGCACGATGCAACCATACCATCACTAGGATTCTGACCCATGACCTGTGGTCGGAACTGGATCACTGTTACCAGCAACAAGACAATAGAGTCCACATCGAGCGTGCTCGCGAAAGGCGAGAGGCTCGGGACAACCCTGCTCCTCAAGGAGTAGGAGGAGGTTGTTCTTCCCTGGCCATGCACTTACATATGGTCAGGTGGCCACAGAAATTCCAACCTCACTTGCCAGAAAAAATTCGACGGGACAGTCAACCCCGCCGAATTTCTACAAATCTACTCTACTGCCATACTAGCAGTGGGAGGTGATGAGGCTGTAATGGCCAATTACTTCCCGGTGGCCTTAACCAGGACTGCAAGGCCCTGGTTCATGAGTCTTCCACACGACTCCGTTAATAGTTGGGCAGAACTATGCCAGCAATTCACTACCAACTTCGGGAGCTCCTACACCCGACTCGGCACTGAACTGGACCTGTTTGCTGTGAAACAAACTTCGGGGGAATCGCTACGGTCCTTCATCCAATGATTCTCTCAGGTATGAAATACCATTCCATCTATCTCAAGCTCTTCTGTTATCATTGCATTCAGACAGGGTGTTTGAGATAAGAAGATGCTAGAGAAGCTGGCTATTAAGGAAGTTACCAGCGTCACGGAGCTCTTCAGCCTAGCCGACAAATGCGCTAGGGCTGCGGAGGGCCATGAAATGCACTGCAAGCCAGCTCCAAAGGTCAACCAGAAGTCCTCCAAAACTGAAGCCGCTACCTCCGGTAGTGGCAAGAAAAAAAGGAAGCCCAACGGCAAAAAAGAAACTGTCGGCCGGCGCTCCGGCTGCTGCTGCTGCAGCTCCTGGAAGCCGGGGGACACGCCCCGAGAAGCGACCTCGTCCTTCATCAGAAGACGGCAACAATTCCAAAGCATGGTGTCCGATTCACAAGACAAATCAACACAGCTTGGAAGAGTGCCGGGAGGTCCAGAACCTTGTCGAGGGCTACAACAAGCGCCAAAAAGAAGCTCCTTTTTGTCAAAGGGAAGGAAAACAAAAAGTAGACGAAGCTCCGGCTGATGAAGAGCTAGGTTTCGAGGACCCTAAAAAGGTCTTGAAAGCCGTCTACAACACCGTCGACAACGATTTTGATGCCTCCAACAACGAACGTCGGAAAACCCTAAACACCATCTATGGTGGTTCTTGGGACATCATCTCTCGTCGCATTTTCAAGACAATGCGTCGGGACATGGGCATGAAAGCTCCTGCTACTAAGGCAGAACCACATCGGAAGTGGATGGACACACCCATCATTTTCGATGCTTCGGACTGTCCCCGAAACATGATCGGGGCTGGTCAACTCCCGTTGATGGTGTCAACCACCATTAACAATATCCAAATTCACCATGTGATGGTGGATGGAGGTTCCGGGCTTAACCTCATAAGCTTCAAAGCTTTCGTTAAGCTTCAGCTTTGGCCTTCGGACCTCCTTCCATCCTGGCCTTTCTTCAAAGTAGGTCCGGGAACCATCACTCCTCTTGGTTCTATTACACCCCTAGTGACCTTCGGGACGCGAGAGAACTACAGAACTGAGAAGTTGATCTTCAATGTTGCGCAGATCAGTCTGCCTTTCAATGCCATTTTGGGCAGGCCAGCTTTATACAAGTTTATGGCTGCTGCCCATTATGGTTATTTGGTGTTGAAGATGCCAACACCTACGGGCGTTCTTCGGATCTGTGGAGATTGCACCTTAGGAGTCACTGCTCTGGAAAACTCTATGCGCTTACCACAGCGCAAGAGGAAGCATCTAGAAAAGAGCCAGCTGCGAATCCTCCAAGCATTCGCCACAAAGGCTCTACCTCCGCACCTCGTGTGCAACCAAGCGGTGACACCGACGTTCCCATCAAAGTCGTCCAAATCTGTTCCGATGCTGCTCAGACTACCCATATATTGGGGGGTCTGAACAACAAATAGGAACTCGCGTTCATCACTTTCCTCCGGGCTAATGTCGACGTGTTTGCCTGGCAACCGTCACAAATGCCTGGGATCCCTGGGGAGGTGATTGAGCACAATCTGGAGATTTACCCAGACACCTGACCTGTACACCAGAAGCCCCGGAAACAATCAATCGAGCGACAAAATTTCATCCGACAGGAAATCAAGAAGTTGCTCGAGGCTGGATTCATCCTGGAAGTCTTCCATCCAAAATAGCTGGCAAACCCAGTTGTTGTACCCAAGGCCGGTGGGAAGCTTCGGATGTGTATCGACTACACCACTTTAAATAAGGCATGTCTAAAAGATCCATTTCCACTACCTAGAATAGATCAGATAGTGGATTCCACCTCCAGGTGCGAACTACTATGTTTCTTAGATGCATATTCAGGATATCATCAAATCCAAATGTCTAAGGAAGATGAAGAGCATACTGCCTTCATAACAGTAGATGGATTGTATTGTTATACTGCCATGCCATTTGGTCTCAAAAATGCTGCTTCAACATTTGTGCGAGCTATGTACAAAACATTTGGAGAGCTAATTAGAGACTTGGTGGAGGTGTATGTTGATGACATCGTCGTGAAGATTAAAAACAAGGAATCACTCCTTGACAACTTACAAGCCATCTTCGACAAGTTGCGTACTACACGCACCAAGCTAAACCCAGACAAGTGCGTCTTCGGTGTTAGTTCTGGGAATCTTTTGGGTTTCTTGGTGACTCATAAAGGAATCAAAGCAAATCCAGCGAAGATCAAGGCTATAGAAGAAATGCGGCCCCCAGCCCGCATTAAAGATGTCCAAAAATTGACTGGATGTCTAGCCGCGCTCAGTTGGTTTATCTCAAGACTCGCAGAACGGGCGTTATCCTTCTTCAAACTCTTGAGGAAGTCCGGGCCGTTTCATTGGTCTGAAGAAGAAGAAAAGGCATTTCAAGAGCTGAAGCGGCTCCTCACCACATTACCAATTCTGGTAGCTCCGAACCCTGGTGAGCCTTTACTGCTTTACATTTTGGCAACTACAGAGGTTGTTAGTATGGTCCTAGTCGCGGAAAGACCGGAGCCATCCCCAATTCAGGAGTCTAGACCCCTCCGGGAGGGTCCGGAACTATCTGAAGGCGTGTCTGGGGACCAACCCTCAGGCACATATCCTCAAGGCGAGATGCCGGAGGAACAACCTCCTTCAAACGGAGTAGTAACTGCTACTGAACAAGAAGGTCCAAACCCCTCCGGGAGGGTCCAGGTTGATGCGGAGGAAGCTCCAGGCCCCTCCGGGAGGGTGCGGACAGTCCAATGCCTAGTGTACTTCATCAGTGAAGTACTCCATGACGCCAAGACAAGATACATTGAGGTGCATAAACTGCTTTACGCAGTTCTCATCGCCTCAAGAAAGCTTCGTCATTACTTCCAAGCCCACAAAATAGTAGTGGTAACTTATTTTCCACTACGTGCAATTTTGCATAACCCTAATTCTATTGGGAATATTGCAAAGTGTGCAGCGGAGCTGGCAGAATTTGATCTAGAATTTGTGCCAAGACAAGCAATTAAAAGTCAAGCCTTGGCTGACTTTGTGGCGGGGTGGACTCCCTCTCCATCAAACCCTGGGGGCCACAGGGAGCAGAAACCAGAGCTCAAAGTTCCAGTATTCACTGAACCTCACTGTACCCTCTACATCGACGGCTCCGTGCAGAAGTAGGGGGCAGGAGCTGGAGTCCTTCTCCTAGTTCCAACCAGAGAGAAGGTCAAGTATATGGTACACCTTGACGTCAAGGCAACCAACAATATGGCAGAGTATGAAGCCCTCATCTATGGACTCAAGATGGCACTATCTTATGGTGTCAAACAGCTGTTGGTATAGGGACATTCACAGCTCATCATCAAGCAAGTGAAAGGTGAATGCTCCTGTAACAATTCTCAATTAGCTGCTTATCTCCTTGAAGTCCAGATGCTTCAGAAGGACTTTGAAGTCCTGGATCTCCATCATATTCAGCACCTTCATAACTCCGAAGTCGATGAACTCTCGACGAAAGCCTCAACTGGAGCTCAGGCTCTCGATGAAATCTTCGTCCGGAGGTTATCAAAACCAATAGCTCAACCTGCCGAACTGAGTGAAGGGGGTGAGACCAGCACCACGAAGCTGGCGGTCCCAGTGGCCCTGTTACCATGGTGTTCACCAAGGGTCGTAGGTGCTGTTGGAAGCTCCGAGCAACCCAGCACGCAAGACTCGGAAGCTCAAGTTAGCTCCGATGCATGGATCTCGGAGATCCGAAGCTACTTGAAAGACAATATCCTTCCTAAACATAGTGTATCCGCTGACCAAATTGTCAGATTGGCTAAAAGATACACGTTGGTAGAAGGGGAACTCTATCGACGCGGTGCCAATGGCATCCTAATGCGGTGCATTGCAAGGGAAGAAGGCCGCGATCTCCTCGCGGAAATCCATGGAGGCGAGTGCGGGAATCACACATCTTCTTGCACACTGGTCGGTAAAGCTTTCCGGCATGACTTTTACTGGCCTACAGCACTCCAGGATGCGGTTGAGCTAGTGAAAAATGTGAAGCATGTTAGTTCCATGCGAAACAGATTCACACACCCGCTCAATCACTAAAAATGATACCTCCTACATGGCCATTCTCTGTGTGGGGCATGGATATCTTGGGACCTTTCCCAAAAGCCGTCGGAGGTTACAAGTCCCTATATGTCGCCATCGACAAGTTCACCAAATGGCCGAAAGCAACTCCAGTAGTAACAATCAACAAACATCTAGCAATCAAGTTCTTGAAGTCCATTATATGCAGATTTGGAGTTCCAAAAAAAGTTATAACTGGCAACAGAACTCAATTCACAAGTGCTGCATTCCAAGAATATTGCGAAGACCTCAACATTCAACTTAGCTATGCTTCAGTAGCTCATCCAGCAAGCAATGGCCAAGCCGAGAGAGCAAATGCAGAAATCTTAAAAGGACTCAAGACGCGCACATATGAACGCTTGAAAAAGCAAGGATCTAACTGAATTGAAGAGCTTCCATCCACATTATGGGCGAATAGGACAACACCTAATCGGTCAACTGGGGAGACTCCATTTTTCCTGGTGTACGGAGCTGAAGCAGTCCTTCCTTCGGAGATCACCTTGGGGTCCCTCTGGGTCCGGACCTTCAACGAAGCCATGCAGGACCAGCTCCGGCGTGAAGACCTTGACCTCGTCGACGAGGGAAGGTGCCAAGTGTTGGAAAATCGGCGGTACGCTACTCTAGCAACTCTACCGCATCACCCAGGAAACATGTGAGTACAGAGGTCATGGATCATTACCACTAGACGCGCAGCACAGCGGAACGTATATGCGCGTCGGGGTAGGGGGAGTAGACGATCTCGTTCGTCTCCTGCTTGTCCTCATCACAGCATCAGGTAGACGATCACGATCGTCGTAGCCGATCAGCACAGCAGTAGCAACAGCGTCTCCACAGAGTCCACACGTACGGAGAGGAACGCCGTGCGCCAGTGTGCTAGCACCGCGCGCGCGGCAAGGATCTCGGCGTGAGGCCTTCGAGGGGTGGCGGCTAGGGCTGTCACGTGGTGGGATGATTAGCCCCTAACCCTACCCCTCATATTTATAGGTGTACTAATGGGCTTTTAGGTCGCAGGCCCATTTGTACCCTAATTGCTAATGGATCAAATATCCAATAGGCCTCAACCCGAATTGTTATGATTGCCTCTTGAGGACATCACCAACAATCTCCCACTTGCACTAGAGACAATCATCTAGCCAAGATTTTTGATATTCCAACTCCTTAGGTGTGTGACCTGTTAGGTTCATGTGCAGTCGGTTGTGAATGGAAACCATTTCCAACCACAAGTCAGTAGAGGCACCTAGCAGGACATACTGACTCCCGAATGTACATAAAGATCATATTGGCCGAACGTAGATACATTCAACATGCTAATCCCTTTGCCTCACAATACCAGTCAAGCTCAAGGCGAGATGCGTGCCATCCTTGTGATAGCTTGACCATTCACTCGATCAAATAGTGGATTCATTCCGTGACTAACTTTAAGTCACTGTGATTAACCTTTAATCACCTTGGCATGGCCATGCACTTTCAAATCCAACTATCTTGAGGGGCCCAAATATATCTCTCCTATTATTAAGGAGGGGCAAATCCCGTCTTGATCCGTGCACATCCCATTCTATGTTTCTTTATATACCCGAAGACTACTTTTAACAAAGAGTTTCACGAACAAGTCACATACTTGATGATCAATGTAAATAATGATTACTCATATAACAATTTATTTAATAGTACATAAACATAGCTGTGACACAAGTCTCCCACTACACACTATGATCACTGATGTAAGTATCTAATACCCATAGATCTCACATGTGCCTCATGCTTTGATTGTGGAAGAGGCTTTGTCAATGGATCTGCAACATTCAAATCCGTGTGCACCTTGCATATCTTCACATCACCTAGGTCGGTGATCTCTCGAATGAGGTGATAGCGTCGTAGTATGTGTTTGGATCGTTTGTGTGATCTAGGCTCCTTTGCCTGTGCGATGGCTCCACTATTGTCACAGTAGAGATCCACAGGACTGGACGCACTAGGAACAACACCCAACTCAGAAACAAATTTTCTGATCCAAACAGCTTCATTTGCATCTTCAAAAGCTGCAATGTACTACGCCTCTGTGGTTGAATCTGATACTGTATCTTGCTTCGAATGTTTCTAGCTCAGTGCCCCTCCATTGAGGCAGAACACAAATCCGGATTGCGATCTAGAATCATCCTTATCAGTTTGTAAGCTGGCATCGGTGTAAACATTTACAACAAGCTCTTATTCACCTCCAAACACTAACAACACATCCTTAGTTCTTCTCAAGTACTTAAGGATGTTTTTGACAACGGTTCAATGAGCCTCACCATAATCTGATTGATATTTGCTCGTGATGCTTAGAGCATAAGATACATCTGGGCGTGTACATAGCATGGCATACATGATGGATCCAATAGCCGAAGCATAAGGAATCGCTCTCATCCTCATTTGCTCATCAGGTGTCGAAGGACACTAACCCTTGCTTAGAGTAATGCCATGTGACATTGGCAAGAAACCTTTCTTGGAATCTTGCATATTGAACCGATTCAATATCTTGTCAATATATGTATCTTGGCTTAATCCAATTAGACTTTTAGATCTATCTCTATAGATCTTTATGCCCAAAATATACGCTGACTCTCCTAAATCCTTCATTGAGAAACTTTTTTTTTAATGAGGATGTAACATTATCAAGCATTGGAATGTCATTTCCGATCAATAATGTGTCATCTACATATAGGACCAAAAATACATGTGCGCTCCCACTAAACTTCTTGTAAATACAAAGTTCTTCTACGTTCTTGATGAAACCAAACCCTTTGATTACTTCATCAAAACGCAGATTCCAACTCCGAGATGCTTGCTTCAGTTTATAGATGGACTTTTGAAGCTTGCATATTTTACTAGCATTTTTAGGATCGACAAAACCCTCAGGTTGTGTCATGTACACATCCTCAGTCAGACTTCCATTAAGAAAAGTTATTTTGACATCCATCTGCCATATTTCATAATCAAAATATGCAGCAATTGCTAGAAGAATCCGAATAGACTTAAGCATTGCAACAGGTGAGAAAGTTTCATCATAATCAACACCTTGAATTTGTTTGAAACCATTCGCCACCAATCGTGCTTTATAGATATGAACATTTCCATCCATATCAGTCTTTTTCTTGAAAATCCATTTACAATCAATAGGTCTCACACCTTTGTTTGGATCAAGCAAGTTCCAAACTTGATTCTGATGCGTGGATTCAATTTTGGATTCCATGGCTCCAAGCCATTTTTCAGAGTTGGGTCCCTCCATTGCTTCTACGTAGGTCGTAGGCTCATTATTATCCAACAATACCATGTCATGCTGCTCCGTGGTTAGAAGCGTTAACTTTTCAGTCGCACGACGTGCCCTCGTAGACCTTCGTGGGGCTGGTGTTTCATCAACTGGTTGCACAACATCTTGTACATCCTGTATAGGATTAGTGGGTGCTAAAACATTTTCAGGTATTTCTTGAATTTCTTCAAGATGCACCTTGCTCCCACTAACTCCTTTTGAGAGAAAATCTTTCTCCAAGAAGACACCATTGTAAGCGGTAAACACTTTACCCTCTGTTTTATTATAAAAATAATATCGTTTGGTTTCCCTAGGATATCCCACAAAGAAGCATTTGTCTGATTTTGGAGTGAGTTTGTCTGACGTCAAACGTTTGACATAAACATCACACCCCCAAACTTTGAGGAAAGACAATCCGGGACGTTTCCCAGTCCACATCTCATATGGTGTCTTCTCAACAGACTTAGTTGGAACTCTGTTTAGTGTAAATGCAGCAGTTTCAAGAGCATAACCCCAAAATGATAGTGGAAGATCTGTTTGGCTCATCATCGACCTAACCATGTCCAACAAGGTTCAGTTCCTCCGCTCGGACACCCCATTTCATTGAGACGTTCCAGGTGGAGTCAACTGTGGAACAATTCCACATTGTTTTAAATGATCATAAAATTCATGGCTCAAAAATTCACCCCCACGGTCAGATCATAGAAGTTTAATTGTCTTGCCCAATTGATTTTGTACTTCATTCTAAAATTCTTTGAACTTTTCAAAGGATTCAGACTTGTGCCTCATTAGGTAGACATAACCATATCTACTAAAGTCATCGAAAAATGTGATGAAGTACTGAAAACCACCTCTGGCAATTGAATTCATTGGTCCACATACATCTGTATATATAAGTCCCAACAAGTCAGTCGCCCTCTCACTTTGACCAGTGAAGGGTGCTTTGGTCATCTTCCCAAGCAAACAAGATTCGCATGTGTCAAGTGATTCAAAATCAAATGAGCTTAGTAAACCATCTTTATGGAGTTTTTCAATGCGTTTCTCATTTATATGACCTAAACGACAATGCCAAATAAAAGTGGGATTTAGATCATTACGTCGAGCCCTTTTGGTATTAATGTTACAGACATTTTTATCCTCAAGATCAAGAACATATAGTCCATTTACCAATGGACATTGAGCATAGAAATATTATTGTAATAAATATAACAACATTTGTTCTTTATTACAATCTCATAACCATCAACTTCATCTAAACAGGAAGAAGAGATAATGTTCTTGCTCAAAGTAGGAATGCAATAATTCAATTCCAAAACTAATCCTGAGGGTAATGACAAGTGGTAAGTTCCTACAGCTATGACCGCAACCTTTGCTCCATTGCCGACACGAACATCCAACTCGCCTTTTGCAAATCTTCTAGTCACACTTAGACCCTGCAACGATTTGCAAGTGTGAATCATCGATCCGGTATCTGTCGGTACCCTGCGTACCGTATACCCTTTGGGATGCAAAAAGACCAAAGGAACTTCACTAATGGGGCCGGACCTGCCTCCCATCTATGGTTAGTCCCGGTGCTGCCACGTGTATACTGCAACCAGAGCTACGTCCCACACATGGGAAAGCTCCGGGCTAAATACAAGTGCGGCACCTCCGGACCTAACCCCCGACAGAGGGAAGCTTCGGTCCTGACACGTGTACAACTGCACCGGACCTTCCCGTCCCAGACAACAAGCTCCAGAGCTGCCACGTGTTCAACCGTCGGACCTTCAACTTCAACGAGCAAGACAGGAGGACCCCCAACGGCTCAGACCTTCAAGGGGCAATCAAAGACTTTAAGACCCGAATAAGTGTCATTAATAGCATATTAATGACACAAGATTGGAGGGCCCTTAATACCAGTAACAGCACTGTCAAGGCCCGTTACCACACTATTAAGAGTTGTTAACATCATTAATTGTGTATTAAGCATCAGTAACCGCCAGGGCCACATGTCGTGCCAGGCTAGCGATGTCACGACCAGTCCTTGTACTATAAAAGGACTGGTCGAGCGATACACAGGGAGGGGACTCTGGAAGCTCTCGACTCTTAGACGCTCAATACAACAACTACACACCTCGTGGAGTAGGGTATTATGCTCAGGCGGCCCGGACCACGTAAATCCTCGTGTCTACTTGCCATCGTGTTCTGAATCTCTGCACGCCCAATACCGAACTACAAACTCCGCGGGCTACCAACAGTAGTACCAGGAGAATTGCTGGAAAAACACCCCGACAATTGGCGTGCCAGGTAGGGGGAGTGCTTGAGATTCAAAGATGGTGAACTCTGTTGCTGGATCATCCAACAGCAACCCTGCAGCGCAACCTGCTGGAGGCAATCCCTCCAACGTGCAGCAGCTCGCAGGTGCTATGGCTCCAGCAGGAGTCGTATCTCCGCCGCCACCGTCCGCACCGGCAAATCAAGCTGGACAGTGGGATGGGGCGTCTGCGTCGATCACGACATCAGCTAACAACAACCCTCAACTAGCTGTATACGTACTTGAAGTCCAGAAGCTTCAGAAGGACTTCGACGTCCTGGATCCTTGCCATGTCCAGCGTCTTAACAACGCTGAAGCTGACGAACTCAAGAAGGTTGTCTAAACCTACAGCTCAGCCTGCCGAACTGAGCGAAGGGGGCGAGACCAGCACCTCGAAGCTGGCGGTCCCGATGGCTCTGTTACCATGGTGTCCATCAAGGGTCGTAGGTGCTGCAGGAAGCTCCGAGCAACCCAGCACGCAAGACTCAAATCCTCAAGCTAGCTCCGATGCATGGATCTCAGAGATCCGGAGTTACTTGAAAGACAATTTCCTTCCTGAAGATGATGTATCCTCTCACCGGATAGTTAGATTGGATAAAAGATACACACTGGTAGAAGGGAATCTCTACCGGCATGGTGCCAACGGCGTCCTAATGCGGTGCATTACAAGGGAAGAAGGTTGCAAGCTCCTCGCAGAAATCCATGGAGGCGAGTGTGGGAACCACGCGTCTTCCCACATGCTGGTCGGTAAAGCCTTCCCGCATGGATTCTACTGGCCTACAATGCTCCAGGATGCAACTGAGCTAGTGAAGAAATGCGAAGCGTGCCAGTTCCATGCAAAGCAAATTCACACACCAGCTCAGCCACTACAAATGATACCTCCTACATGGCCATTCGCTGTGTGGGGGATGGATATCTCGGGACCTTTCCCAAGAGCCGTTGGAGGTTACAAGTTCCTGTACGTTGCCATTGACAAATTCGCCAAATGGCCGGAAGCAACTGCAGTTGTGACAATAAACAAGCAATCAGCTATCAACTTTTTGCAGTCCATCGTATGCAGATTTGGAGTCCCAAACAAGATCATAACTGATAATGGGACCCATTTCACAAGCTCTGCATTCCAAGGATATTGCGAATACCTCGACATCCAAGTCAGCCACGCTTCCGTAGCTCACCCGGCAAGCAATGGCCAAGCTGAGAGAGCAATTGCAGAAGTCCTAAAAGGACTCAAGACGCGCACATATGAGCGCCTGAAAAAACATGGATCCAACTGGATCGAAGAGCTTCCGCCCACTCTATGGGCCAACAGGACAACTCCAAACCGATCAACTGGAGAGACACCCTTCTTCCTGGTGTACGGAGCTGAACCAGTCCTTCCTCTGGAAATCACCTTGGGGTCACTCCGGGTCTGGACCTTCGATGATGCCGCGTAGGACCAGCTCCAGCGTGAAGACCTTGACCTACTTGAAGAGAGAAGGTGCCGAGCAGCTGTTCGGAATGCCCAATACCGCCAAGCTCTTCGGCGCTATCACCAAAGTCATGTTCACAACCGACAGCTCGAGGAAGGCGACCTGGTGCTACGAATAATACAATCCAGAGAAGGGTTAAACAAACTCTCCCCCAGCTGGGAAGGACCCTTCCGAGTGATCAAAGTACCCATCCCGGATGCGTTCGCTTGGCAACCGAGGATGGGACACCACTCCCTAATCCTTGGAACATTGAGCACCTCCGTAAGTTCTACGCTTAATATCACAGAGGTGAGTCTGTAGTTACATGTGATGTATGTTATAGAGTCATTGTACAGAGTCGCGTAGCTCCTTCAGGAGAACAGCCGGACCTTCCCCGGACGGTCCGCAAAGTTCAGGCAACACTTGTCACAGTCAGAACTAGAAGTGTGGCTAGCTACCTTGGGTCAAACGAGAAACGAAACACACTTAGCCTGGTTCCGTACCTTAAGAGTGTACTTGTTTCCCCTGTACCCCGGACCTATAATGAAAGACATCATTGTGTGAAAACAGACTCCACGTGCATTTATTTTGTACAGGCTCAATATTTTTTATTTTTCTCTTTCTTGTATATAACAAAGTTGTGCAATTCTTAAGAAACTTTAGCTTGACCAATTCAAGTATAATTCAAGTTGCATTGTCAATTCTTCTGGGTCTAAACATTGTTAATGGTCTACTCGTCTGAATGCCGCCAAGCCAATCTAGGTTCAGAGAGTGCTATCGACTTAGCCTGGTCATTCACCCTAAGTACGCCACTCTACCTACACCCCAGCAGGTCGAAGTAAGGCGAGTCCAGAAATGATCGGACCTGGAGAAAACAAGCCAGTGCACTTGATTGTATTTACAATTGCGTTCGACCTAAAAATTTCTCAGGAATAGTAAGTCGCAATTGAGTTATAGATAGGGAATGGATTTTACTGTTTTTCTTGACTTCAGTGTGCAGGAAAAATAAAGATTTCATGATGATGGTGAATGAAGTCGAAGCTACCAAAGCTCCGACATCCCCTAGGTGGCCTGTAGTCGATGTTTCAAACATTGATAGCGAGCGTCGCTGGAGCTACTCAGCTCCGGTAAAGCCAGGGGCCAGCCATCAATGTGAACAAAAGATGGTGGGAAGACTCCACAGTGGGGTTTGCTGTCGACACACCGCGTGTTGACAGAGGTCACTGCCGGAGCTACCAAGCTCCGACACCCCAGAGGACTAACCGTCGATCCTCTACGCGTTGATGGAGACTACTGCCGGAGCTACTAAGCTCCAACGATGGTCACTGCTGGAGCTACTAAGCTCCGACAACCTCAGGGGGCCTCTACTATCGAAGACTTCGGACCTACACTCTACAAGTTCGAAGCATGCAAGTCTTCAACAACTGTTACATCCTCTTGGTACCTGTTCACAATGAAATTGTGTACATCTACCAGGGGGCCAAGTGAGACAAATATGTTGAAGACAAAAAATGATATTCATAAAAACTTGGATTTCATTCATCTGGAGACAAGAGATTACAAAATTGGAGAAAAAAGAAGAGAGAATACAAGCGAGAGCTACAAAGAGAGAGTCCTAGACCCTATGGAAGAACGAGGCAACCTTCTGGGCGACCTCCGACACGTTGGCTTGGGCGGCTTCTCCCTCTCCGTCGATGGGGCCTTCAAGCATACAGTGGGAATTGAGGGTCTCAGCTAGTGTAGCATGTCAGCACGTATTCTGCGATGTTCTTCGCCAAGGATTGTCCCTCGGTTTTCAGTTGGTCCGCGATGACATCGCCCATCTTGGTGAGCTTGTTGCCTGCCGAACTCAACGCCTGGAACGCCTGGTCCAGCTCCGGATCATCCGGATGCACGGGACTAAAACCCATTGGCGTCAGCGCGTCATTTGCTTTGCCCAGGAAGTCCCAAACTTGTTGGGACTCCGCAGCCCTTGAGCCTCGCATCTCCTCCAAGGATCTTCTGGTCGTCGCAAGCTCCGAATTCTTCCGGGCAAGGCGCTCAACCTCTTTGGCTTTCTGCTGAATCTTTTCAGCAACCTGCCTTTCGAGTTTACTGAGCTCCTCCTCCTGGAGGTGGATCTTGTCCCGACGGTCGACCAGGTCCTTCTCCCGGCCCCGCACCTTCTTCTCCCTGGTAGCAATTTCATCCTCCCTCTTGTGGAGGTCATGTCATCGCTGCGAGGCCTTCTTCTCCTCTTTCTCGCAGCGTTCATCCAACTTCTTGGTATGCTCTGTGAGACTCTTGTCACCCAGAGTCATCCTCTGAGTGAGATCCTCCTCCCTCTTCACGAGGTCATCCCACAACTCTAGGAGTTTTTGCTCTTCATCTTCGAGCTTTCTCTCCTGCTCCTCAAGAGCCTCCCGGCGCTTGACAAGACTGTCGTGGATGGCGTCGAGCCTCTCTTGGTGATCACTCGCTGCATTATTAGCAGCTACGGCCTGTTCGTAGATGGACCAGGACTGGTTGTCAAGGGATCGCATCATGCATTCCCTCTCGACCTGCAGCTGGCCCCAGTACTCCATCCGGGCCTTCTCCTTCTTCACCCACTCCCTGTCGTCAGCCAGCCTGGTTATCGCCAGCTTGGTCTCGAATTGGAGCCGGTTACGCCACCTCCTAAGGGTCTGGTGCCCCCCTCGACAACGACAGAGGGATCGGGTCCGGACCTGCCGGGGTCCTCTCCGCTGGTTCCAGCAGGTTCTCCATGACAAAAATCGGGTCCCACTCTACAAGAGTGGTCCCCTGAGCTTCAACGGTGCTAAGGCCGCCCTTCGGGATAACCCCGGCCTCCGCCAAGGAAGGTACTGCAAAAGAAGTTTCAACCTCCAGAGTTGGCTCTGAAGGTCCTGCCGCCAGGTCATCAACAACTGGTCCCTCAGGTGGGGGCCCGACAGCTTCATCTAGGCACCCTATCTCAGGCGCGGCCACCTCCAGGACCACCACATCCGGGACAGGCGTTGAAGATTTGGTCGGAGCTGAAGCCACTTCCGGCTCCGACGCTGGCACCTCCTCCATCGTCGGCTCAGGCGCTGGCACTTTGACCGTCATGGGCTCGGGCGCCGGCACTTCTGCAGCAACCGGCTCAGGCGCCAGAACTTCTTCGACGATCGGCTCAGGCGCCAGAACTTCATCAACACCCGGCTCTACTGCCGGGGCTTCATCAACACCCGGTCGCACCGTTGGGGCTTCAATAACAACCGACTCTAGGGCCGGAATCGCATCTACCTTCGGCTCTAAGGCTGGAGCGTCCATCATTTCAGCATCCAAACCCGGAGCTTCAACCTCCAGGGCAGGTGCCGCTGGTACATCTTCATTCCTGTGGTCCGGTGCTACCACGGGAGCTTCTGGGGATGAGTCGAGGTCCAGGACCTCGACAGCTGGCGCCGGAGCTGTCGCAACCTCAACCACCTCTTGAGGCGGTGCTGGGATTAGAGCCGGAGCCCCCACCGTCACAGCCTCAGCTGTTGCTACAAGAACCGGAGCTTCAGCCCCTTTATTGGGTACTCTGTGGATGAAGGATGAAGACACTCAAAACGTAGTTACAACAAAAAACAACCAACTGAGGTAAAAAACAAAATTTACCTCAGAAGGCTTCTACTCCAGCTAGCGCGGAACCTCTTCCCCGAACGCTCAGGGCTGGACCCTATCACCACTAACGTGTCAGCTCAGGAAGGTTCCTGGAGCTTGCTGCTGCCGTCGGTGTCACTTTGGTTGAGGCCCCCTCGACCGGGAAGGACCTCTGGACCCAGAGCGTTCAGCAGGCCCTAGTAATAGAGCCACATGGCCGGAGCTAGCGTCTCGGGGAGATGATGATGTTAGAGTGGTTGTCGCTGTTGAAGACCTTCCCCTCTAGGGAGAAGGAGCTATTGTGGAAGGAGCAGGTCTGACAGACCTCCCGTCAGAGTGCTTCAACTTCCTCTTACGGCTCGAGGGCTCGGCCAATTCTTTGCCCTTGCCCACGACTTCAACTCTCTGTCTCGGGGCGGAAGGGGGACCACCCTTGGAAGCTCCGGGGATCGCCAACCCAGTGCTCAAACGCCTCTCAACTTCACTGAGGTCGTCAAGCACTGGCATCTTTCACCGAAGCTCTCTGCTGAACTCCGGCCCCATGTTCAGAGGGAGGAAAGCCGTCGGCGGAGTTAAGTCGTCACCCTCGACGTCGATGCCGTGCTGGAACTTCTTGAGGTGAAACTCCAAAGCTGCGACTTCCATGTTGGACTTCAAACCGGTCTCGATCCGGTCGTCGTCCATCACGCTGTTGAGGGCCCAGGCATGCTTCTCTCCCTTCTTCAGCGAAGCCCACCTGTTGACCAGGAAGTTGCAGAATACTGCTTGGGGAGTCACCCCTCCCTCCACACATTGGCGGATCCTAGTTAGAGCAGGGTTGAAGGCGTCCGATAACATCGGAACTTCGCTCCAAGCTTCAGTGTTGACGTTGGGGAGGCCTCCGGGCATCTCCAACTTGTCATGCTCCTCCACCCTGATGACAATCCAATCCTTCTTCCAGTCGTCCCACTTTCCAGAAGGGAACGACCACAAGTACTTGTACGATCACTTCTTGCACTTCACAAAATAGTAGAAGCCAAGGTACTCGTCACTCTTGCCTGTGGTGTGGGTGGTGAAGAAGGTGTGGAAGAGCTCGACGCAAGGGGGGAATGCCCACCCACATCTCACAGAAGTGGACAAAGATCGACACCAGAAGAATGGAGTGGGGGCCAAGGTCGTACAACTGCAGACCATAAAAGTCCAGCAGCATCAAGAGAAAAGTGGAGAAGGGTGGGATCAGTCCCACCATGGCATAAGCGGAAAAGTACAACATGTTGCCGACATGCTCCTTATCGAATGGAAGCTTGCCGGCGCGGACCTGGAGGTTGAAGAAGTCACTAGACCACCCCATGAGGGCCCGAACCTTCTTCAAATCACCGTCGGTCTTAAGTCGGCTCTTGCGGAGACCCAACTCCATCGCAGCACAGCGGGGCGAGAGACGAAAAGCAGGCTAAAGTTTGGAGGATTTGAGCGCAAGTTCAAATGAAGGCGTATGAATCCCCAAACGGTGCGCGCTTTCCTTCTTAAGTAAGCCCCCACAATGCTTGGATGGAAACCGTAGAGGAGCCGACGATACAATTCAAAAACTTCACCCTGCCAATGATAAGGGGGCCCGGGGCCACCCCGACGATCAAGTCGAGGTCCTTACCCCAGGCAAGCGGTTGTCATCATGAAAGGTGGGAAGCCTGAGGGCAGCAGCCTGATAGGGCACGCGGAACCGATACGGTTTTCGTATCGGGAACCGGTGACCTTCAATTGCGTGAGATCCGCACGCTCAGATCTCACCTACCGCATCCTGGATATACCACGCGGCGTTGGTTTAACTGCGAACTACCACCAACGGCACATCCGAAGACCCTTGAAGACACGGCTCAAAAACCGAAGGATGGACCCACCTCTGGCAAAACAACCTCATCCAAAAGGTCTCTCCCAGAGGTGGGCCCAAGGGGCCACTGTCGGTACCCTGCGTACCGTATACCCTTTGGGACTGCAAAAAGACCAAAGGAACTTCACCTGTCTGAGTTGAAGACCTACAAAGGCCCCACGTGTCATATGGGGCCGGACCTGCCTCCCATCTATGGTTAGTCCCGGTGCTGCCACGTGTATACTGCAACCGGAGCTATGTCCCACACATGGGAAAGCTCCGGGCTAAATACCAGTGCGGCACCTCCGGACCCTAACCCCCGATAGAGGGAAGCTCCGGTCTTAACACGTGTACAACTGCACCGAACCTTCCCGTCCCAGACAGCAAGCTCCGGAGCTGCCACATGTTCAGCTGCCGGACCTTCAACTTCAACGAGCAAGACAGGAGGAACCCCAACGGTTTGAACCTTCAAGGGGCAATCAAAGACTTCAATACCCGAATAAGTGTCATTAATACCATATTAATGACACACGATCGGAGGGCCCTTAATACCAGTAACGACACTGTCAAGGCCCGTTACCACACTATTAAGAGTTATTAACCTCATTAATTGTGCATTAAGCATCAGTAATCGCTAGGGCCACATGTCGGGGCAGGCTAGCGATGTAACGACCAGTCCTTGTACTATAAAAGGACTGGTCGAGCGATACACAGGGAGGGGACTCTGGAAGCTCTTGACTCTTAGACGCTCAATACAACAACTACACACCCCGTGGTGTAGGGTATTATGCTCAGGCGGCCCGAACCACGTAAATCCTTGTGTCTACTTGCCATCGTGTTCTGAACTCTGCGCGCCCAATACCGAACTACAAACTCCGCGTGCTACCAACAGTAGTACTAGGAGAATTGCCGAAAAAACACCGTGACTGTATCAAATACCCATGATTCACTAGAAGATAATGCAATGTTAATTTCTATAATATTTATACCTGAAGTGGAAGTCTCACTTCCCTTCTTCTTCTTATCCTCCAAGTACTTCTTGCAGTTCCTAGACCAGTGTCCCTTACCATGACAGTGAAAGCATTCATCATCAAGAGAAGGGCCAGATTTGCCCTTTGGTTTAGACTTTGAGCTTGAAGGCTCATCGGGAACCTTTCCCTTGCCTTTACCTTTAGGATGCATCACACGCTACCTCTTTTTATTCTCCTTTTGTACCATCATCACATGAGTGGCATTTTTCTTTATGCTTTCTTTGGCTATTTTAAGCATGCCATGAAAGAAAATTCAATATGAATGGCTCGTAGCTCGGTGGGAAAGACTAGAGAACAACGTCAATAGCCAGATCATCCTTGAGTTCAGAACAAAGTTTGCCCAAAGTTTCAATGTAACCAATCATCTTGATTACATGTGGGCTGACCGGGCTACCCTCCGCCAGCTTGCATGAGAACAAGGACTTTGAGATGTTGTATCTCTCAGCCCTTGCTTGATTCTCAAACATTCCACATAGTCCCTCAATCATAGAATAAGCATTTGTATGCTCATACTGTTTTTGCAGATCAGGGGACATAGTGGCGAGCATGAGGCAACTTACATTAAGCACATCATCGCAGTGCTTGGTATAAGCTCTACATGCTGCATTCATTGCATCAGCTGGGAGGTCATCAGGGTAAGGCTGCAGAAGAACGTTCTCGGTTTTCTCTTGCCTAAGAATGATTCTCAGGTTGCGGTACCAATCAATAAAGTTAACTCCATTGAGCTTTTCCTTTTGAAGCACAGATCGCAAATTGAAAACAGAATTGTTGCTAGCAGACATTATCTACAATAGAAAATAAATATGCAAGGTTTAGCACTATGTTATGTACCAATCTTCTGTTAATAGTTTAATAAAATATATGACCATTATATGATCATCGTCTTCCCTCTGACGACATATAGTGGTTCAAGATCCATATTCACTAATTCCTAGTGAGCTTTGGCTTCACTGCTACGAAATTAGTGACATAGGTAAACAACCATTGTTAATCATATCCCTATATGACTCTTGTTTGTTGGGTGACATCCAATGCCCCGGCTCCCAACTCTATGCCATAAAGCCCAAAACTGTTTTGATAGCTTTGCTGAGTAAACCAACACTATATGCATGTGAATACCAACATTCACCCTATGCATTATGATAGATGATGGTACTTTGCTTTGGCAAACCTACCACACAATGATCAAAATAACATAGGTGCAGTTATTGGTAAATGGCATCAAATACTCAACTTTTCGGAGGGAAGCTATTATATCATGACAAAACATCCACCATATGAAAAGCATGAAAAGAGTAGTAATAAGCACCACAGGCATATGATCATATCACATTGTGAATAGTATGGCCTTTAGAATCATAATGGTCTCCATCGCCATGGTTCCATCAAGATCTGAGCTGCCATGCCTCCCTTCTTGTGATGATCTCCATCTCCACCATCCTTGAAGACATCTCCATGATAATAAAAGAAGCTAATACAACTAATAGCTACCAAATAAATTACATGAAAGATCAAGCATCACAGATCGACACGCAGGTCGTTATACAATTATGTGACAACCTCAACCCGGTTGTGTTAAATTTGCAACACGCACGCTGCACAAATTTACACACAGATCATCACATGAGTTATAATAAAACCACCGACGAAAGTTAGTGCTGTCCAGAAACTCAACGAGTAAAACTTGTCTGGAACAAGTAGGACGAACAAGGAACAAAAGTTCCTTCAAACTACGAATTTTATTCAATAGAACACAAGAGGAACAGCCCCAAAGTCGTACACCACGAGATCTGGCCTCCCTTGCTTATATAACCAGCTCGAAAGCCAACTCAACTGAAATCAGGACCCTAATCCTACTCCGTTCACGAATCAAAACTTTCCATAACTGCTTAGGACTCTTCTATACGCAGATAGAAGCAATCTAAGACTTCCAAAAACCTTAGGAACATATCGCACATTCCTAAAACAACTCAAATTCGTGACCCACGGTCTAGATTTTGATGAAACTTTTGCTCCTGTTGCTAGATTAGAAGCCATAAGAATTTTGTTAGCTTTTGCTGCATCTATTGGTTTTAAGCTATATCAAATGGATGTTAAAAGTGCTTTTCTTAATGGCTACATAGATGAGGAGGTTTATGTGAAACAACCACCGGGTTTTGAAAATCCAGATTTTCCTAATCATGTTTACAAACTGTCCAAAGCCTTGTACGGTCTCAAACAAGCCCCTAGAGCATGGTATGATAGGTTAAAAACATTCTTACTTGAAAAAGGGTTTACCATGGGCAAGGTTGATAAAACTCTTTTTGTGCTTAAGCATGGCAATGACTCATTATTCGTTCAAGTGTATGTGAATGATATTATCTTTGGTTGTGCTTCTCATGATCTTGTGTCCATGTTTTCAGCAATGATGAGTTCCGAATTTGAAATGAGTTATGATGGGTGAACTCACTTACTTTTTGGGGCTGCAAATCAAGCAAACAAAGGAGGGTACCTTTGTGCATCAAACGAAGTATACAAAAGATCTCCTAAGGCGCTTCAACATGGACAAAAGCAAGCCTCTTTGGACACCAATGGGAACATCAACAACACTTGGACTTGATGAAGATGGTGAACCCGTGGATCAAAAAGAATATAGAAGCATGATCGGATCACTTTTGTACCTCACGGCATCAAGACCAGACATACAATTCAGCTTATGTTTTTGTGCACAGTTTCAAGCCTCCCCACGTGCTTCACATCGTCAAGCCGTCAAAAGGATTCTCAGGTACTTACATAGAGCTCAGGAATTTGGAATTTTTCTTCCTTCTTTCTCAACCGTTACTTTGAAAGCTTTTTCGGATGCTGATTTTGAGGGTTGTAGGATTGATAGGAAAAGCACTTCTGGTGCTTGTCATTTTCTTGGTAATTCTCTTGTTGCTTGGTCCTCTAGAAACAAAATTCAGCTGCACAATCCACAGCCGAATCTGAATATGTAGCTGTTGCTAGTACTTGCTCACAAATTCTTTGGATTGTTCAAACACTTAAGGACTATGGGGTTGATCTAGATAGTGTTCCACTGTTTTGTGATAACACTAGTGCCATTTGCATTGCTAAAAACCCCGTGCAACATTCTAGAACTAAGCACATTGACATTAGGTATCACTTTCTTCGAGATAATGTTGAAAAAGGAAACATTATGCTTCACCATGTAGATACCGAACAACAATTGGCTGACATTATTACAAAACCTTTGGATTTCACTCGTTTTTGTTACATTCGTAGTGAAATAGGGGTTATGCATCCTCATGGCTTAAATTGAGTGGCAGTTTTGAAACTTGGGAAGTCTATGTGTAAATTTGAAATTAAAATAATATGAGCATAGTATTTCATACATATATGACTTTGTGATTCCTTTTACATGCTGAAAGTTCTTACTACATTACTCGTGTCATACATTTTGTAGTTTTTGCCATGTCTAGTAATTGGAATAATTACTTACACTAAAACTGGTCATGGTCGAACTTTCTTGCTGTTTTGAACTTGTTACGTGTTCACAAGTGCTTTTAATCATTAAGAATTAATCAAGTAATCAACTCACATGTTGATTTTTTTATCAACAAATATAAATTGAGAAAAGATCAAGAGAATATGCATGCATCGGATTTCTTCTTTTGAGATAGCTTATCATTGCACTTAGATATGAACTTGGAAGAAGTTGTGTATGACTAAAACCATGTCCTTAAGCTTCTGATTGTCAAATGACATAGGCTTGGCTTGGTTGGTTAGAATAAGGCAGATGCACATATAATCTCTTGCAAATATCATATGATCTAAATTTATGCTTTGAAAATTAATAAAATGCAGCAACAAGTGTCATGATTCCAGGTTTTGAAATAGTTAAGTTTGTGAGATCATGACTTACTTAAATTGAAAATTACATTTGATCTCTAGCATGGCTTACACTACTTTATGTATTTCATTGATGTAATAATGTAAGGTACTTGATAGTATGACTTGGATGAGATTTGTTTATATGTATATGTTATAATATGCTCATAACAACTAAAGGGGGAAAGATAATTTGTTTATATGCTCATGACTTGCTGAATACATTGTCAAAGGGGGAGAGATAAGCATGAAGAAAAAGAGAATATGTGCATAAGGAGAGATAATAAAGGAGGAGAGATAATATGGAATAATTTTTGGATTTTCTTCTCATTTTACTTTTGATTTACAAAGGGGGAGAAATTCCCTCCAAAAGTTTTATGTGAATAATCCAATGTTCGGATTTTAAATGGTGTTGCCAATGCATTCATCAAGGGGGAGATTGTAAGACCTATGTGTGCTGAATACATTGGCTTGTAGTGAATACACTTGCTTTGACGATAAAAGTTTTGAATATCAACAAAACACCTTTTTATTAAGGTCTGACTAGTTTTGGTTAGCTCCGGTGAGTTTTTGTCTTTAGCTCCGGCTCAAGGTCTGGGTTGCTCTCGCAAGGTCCAGAACTTGACCGCAGTGCTTCTGCTTTTCATTTGCAATATTTCGTACTTGCTTTAAATTTTTGGAAAGATTGCTTAGTACTCATTTGCTAAGTTTTTGGTGCGTTTTGGTTGATATGGATAATATCGTGTTACTGTGTTTTTGCAACATGCTTATGTGAGGTGCTCACATAAGGTGTTGTGTTCGAAACTAACTTGAGTCAAGTCGAGGACTTGGGATCGTATGGATTGGTTGTTTATTCATGTGCAGATGTTGCTTGAGTTCAAGTCATAGCTGGTGACGGGATCCATTGGACTAGTCTCAGGGAGGAGATGAGGTTCCAACAACCAAATTCAGGAGGAATTGTGGTTGAGCTGATCAGGAGGTTGCACAACGTGATTGAATCAAGAACAATGCATGTGAAGGTATCGTGGACATCATTGGAAGATGTTTGCACATGTGCAAGGAGTGCATGGACGTGGCTACATGGTTCCGAGACGTGATGAAGAGATGTGGACGTAAAGAGTTGGTCGGAAAGGTCCAACCGACTAGGTTATGGACTCAGGCTGCGGCTGAGTCAGGTTTGACTCAAATATGGAAAGATTGGAGTTGGTTATGATAGGATTTTGTGTGGGTCACGAATTTGAGTTGTTTAGGAATGTGGGATACGTTCCTAAGGTGTTTGGAAGTCTTAAGATTGCTTCTATCTGCGTATAGAAGAATCCTAAGCAGTTATGGAAAGTTACAATTCGTGAACAGAGTAAGATTAGGTTCTTGATTTGAGTTGAGTTGGCTTTCGAGCTGGTTATATAAGCAAGGGAGCCCAGATCTCGTGGTGCACGACTTTGGGGCTGTTTCTCTTGTGTTATATTGAATAAATTCGTAGTTTGAAGAAACTTTTGTGCCTTGTTCATCCGACTTGTTCCAGACAAGTTTTACTCGTCGAGTTTCTAGACAGCACTACTTTCGTCGGTGGTTTTATCAAAACTCGAGTTTTACAGATCCAATTGACGTGATTCTTTTTGTGTTGTCTTCACAACTTTATTATCTATAATATGCCAAAATTCCACGGTCATTGGATTTGTGGTCTATGATCTACACGAGTTTCTTTGCAGCATTCCAGAACTGTTTTTCTTTCTCGGGTAGGGCAGATTGACCTTTGTTTGACCTTTCGATCATAACTTGAGTTTTTTCTCGACGGATTTGAGTGATCTTGTTGTGTCGTCTTCGTGACTTGATTCTCTCTGATATCTATCACTTTTGTCATGGTGAAACACGTTTAGATTAGTCTCACACATGATTTTTTTAGCAGATCGTTTTTCTGCCGAAGGGTTTAGGGTTTAATTATTTCCGCTGCGTAAAATTTTTAAATCTACCATTCACCCCCCCCCCCTCTGGTAGCTTTTCACGTGCTCTTCGATCCTACAATTGGTATCAGAGCCACGGTGCTCTAATTTTTGTGATTTGCGCGTGTTTTTGACTAATCATCATGGAGAAGTACTTTGCCAAACCTTGTGTGTTCGCTGGTATTGATTTTCAGGTTTGGAAGGTACGCATGGAGGCTTTCATCCAGGCACAAGGCTTTGCAATATTGGAGAAGGTATACAATCCTTACGAAGTGCCATCAAACGATCAAGTTACAGCTACAAATCTGAGAGATGTCATCAACAACAACAAGGCTCGGAACTTGATCATACAAGGATTAACACAAAGCAACTTCGATCGTGTTGCACACCTCCGATATGCATACGATGTGTGGAAAGCACTTTGTGACTACCACGAAGGATCCAACACGATCAAAGAGGTAAGGCAAGACATGTTCAAGAAAGAATACATGCGCTTCGAGATGCAACCCGGTGAGTCTTCTTCTTCTTCTTGCCACTTCCGGAGGTAGCGGCTTCTCCTTTGGAGGATTTCTTGTGATCCTCTGGAGTTGGTTTGGAGTGCATCTCACGGCCCTCCGCAGCTCTGGTACATTTGTCGGCCAAACTGAAGAGTTCCGTGACACTGGTGATCTCCTTGATCGCCAGTTTCTCCAGCATCTTCTTATCCCGTACACCCTGTCTGAATGCCACAATGACAGGCGCTAGAGATAGAAGGGATAGTGTTTCGTACCTGAGAGAACCTCTGGATGAATGATCGCAGGGATTCTCCCCCTTTTTGCACGACTGCAAAAAGGTCCAGTTCTGTGCCTGGTCGGGTGTATGAACTCCCGAAGTTGGCGGTGAACTGCCGGCACAGCTCCTCCCAACTGTTGATGGAGTTGGGTGGAAGGCTCATAAAACAAGACCTGGCGGTCCCAGTTAAAGCCACTGGGAAATAATTGGCCATTACGGCCTCATTTCCTCCAGCTGCCAAGATAGCAGTGGAGTAAATCTGAAGAAATTCGACAGGATTAACGGTCCTGTCGAACTTCTCCGGCAGGTGAGGCCGGAACTTCTGTGGCCACCTGACCATATGTAGATGCATGGCCAACGCTGAACAGCCTCCTTCTACTCCTTCAGGAGCAGGAACGTCTTGAGCTTATCGTCTTTCACGAGCATGCTCAATATGGACTCGGCCGTCTTGTTGGCGGTATCGGTGATCAAGCTCCGCCCGGAGGTCATGAGTTGAAAGCCTTGATACCATGTGGGTACATCGTGCCCCGGAGGGCAACGACGTCACCTGCTGTGATGCAGCTCGTCTCCTGTTGTTGGAAACGTGCGGACCAAGTCTGCCAGACAAGGTCTGTCACTGCGATGGGGCCCGTCCTGAAGGAGGAGGACCCTGGTTGCTGATGCGGTCAGCTGCTGCTGCAACCAAATGTTCCACATCAGCCCTCCACTATTACAGTGCATCCCGGGATGCATCCAGAGGTGGTGGGCGTTGGAAAAGAGCACGTGCTGCATGGAGCGCGTGTTCCGGGTTGTCATGATTCGCCGACGCAGTGATTGACGCCGGTACACCATCGCGTTGTCCAGCTTGATTTGCTGGTGGTGGCGGCGGTGGTGGTAGTGTGACTCCTGCTGGCGCTGAGGCTCCCGCTGGTGGCTGCATATTGGAGGGACTGCCCCCAACAGCTTGAACAGCAGGATGACCGTTGGATGATCCAGCAGCTGAGTTCACCATTCTTGAAATCTCAGGCGCCCCTTCCTGGCGCGCCAACTGGCGGTGGTTTGGATCTGGCAGATCTCCCGACACTACTAAAGTGTTAGAGGAGTTTGAGGTTCGGTGTGGGCGTGCGCAAATGACATAGGAGACACGGAGATTTACGTGGTTTGGGCCGCCTGAGCGTAATACCCTACTCCACGGGATGTGTTGGTGTCGTATTGGTTGTCTGAGCTCAAAGTGAGTTCAGAGTGTAGAGTGAGCGTATAGAGCATGTGTAGAATCTCCCCTATGTATCATCAGCCTGTACTTTTATAGTACAAGGGTAGGTCGTTACAAGTTAGCCTGGCCCGACATGTGGCCCCGCCGATTACTGATATTGATACACATTCAACACATTTAATTGCCCTTAATGACCTAGTTATGGGCTTTGACAGCACCGTTACTGGTGATTAAGGTCGTCTGATCATGTGTCATTAATATGGTATTAATGACACTTAATCGGGTCTTGAAGTCCTTGATTCCCCTTTGAAGATTCGGAGCCGTTGTGGAGTCTTCCGGAGGTTAGAGGCTGAAGATCTGACGGTTGGACACGTGGTAGCTCCGAAGTGTACTGTGGGAAACAGATAGCTCCGGAGCTACCTGACACGTGTCAGTTCCAGAGCTTCCCTCGGTCTGGGGTTAGGTCCTGGGGTGCCATATTTGTACATAGCCCAGAGCTTCCCCCTTGTGGGCGGTAGCTCCGGTTTGATAGTACACGTGGCGACCCTAGGATTAACCATGTTGGAGAAGCGGGTCCGGTTATGTCTGACATGTGGGCCTCCGAAGGTCTTCAAATCAAGTAGATGACTTTTCCTTGAGATCTTTGTAATCTCAAGGGGTGTACGGTTCCCAGGGTACCGACAAATGGGCACTTCTTGCGCTTCACAAAGTAGTAGAAGCCAAGGTACTCATCACTCTTTCCGGTGGTATGGACGGTGAAGAAGGTCCGGAAAAGCTCAATGCAGGGGGGGATGCCCACCCACATTTCACAGAAGTGGACGAAGACAGACACTAGAAGAATGGAGTGGGGGCCAAGGTGGTACAGCTGTAGACCATAGAAGTCTAGCAGCATCAAGAAAAAGGAGGAAAAAGGTGGGATCAACCCCACCATTGCGTACGCAGAAAAGTACACCATCTCGCTGACGTGCTCCTTCTCGAATGGGAGCTCTCGCCCGGCGCGGACCAGGTGGTTGAAGAAGTCTGGGGACCACCCCATGAGGGCCCAAACCTTCTTCAGGTCACTCTCGGTCTTCAAGCGGCTCTTGCGGAGACCCAACTCCATCGCAGCACAGCGAGGCAAGGGAGGAAAAGCAAGCACAAGTTTGGGAGTTCGAGCGCAAGTTCAAATGAGAGGCGTAAAGAACCCCAGACGGTGCGCACTTTCCTTCTTAAGTAAGCACCCGCAACGCTTGGATGGAAACCGCAGGGAAGCCGAAGATACTATTCAAAAATTTCACCCTGCCGATGACAAGAGGGTCCGGGACCACCGCGACGATCAAGTTGAGGTTCTTACCCAGGCGAACGGTTGTTATCATGAAAGGCGGGAAGCCCGAAGGCGGCGGCCTGACAAGGCGCGCGGAAACGATACGATTTTCGTATCGGAAACCGGCGACCTTCAATTGCGTGAGATCTGCACGCCAAAGATCTCATTTGCCGCACCCGGGATATGCCACACGGTGAGGATTTAACTCCAAAACTATCGCCAATGGCACATCTGAAGACCTTTGAAGACTCGGCTCAAAAGTCGAAGGATGGACCCTCCTCCGGCGGAATGACTTCACCCAAGGAGTCTTCCCCAAAGGTGGGCCCAGGGGGCCACTGTCGGTACCCTGAGTACCGTATACCCCTTGAGATTGCAAAGATCTCAAGGAAATGTCATCTACTTGATTTGAAGTCCTTCGGAGGCCCACATGTCAGACATAACCGGACCCGCTTCCCCAACATGGTTAATCCCAGGGTCGCCACGTGTACCATCAAACCGGAGCTACCACCCACAAGGGGGAAGCTCCGGGCTATGTACCATAACGGCACCCCCGGACCTAACCCCAGATCGAGGGAAGCTCCGGAACTGACACGTGTCTGGTGGCACCGGATATATCTATTCCCCACAGTATGCTCCGGAGCTGCCACGTGTCCAACCGTTGGATCTTCAGCCTCAAACCTCCTGTAGACTCCACAACGGCTCCAGATCATCAAAGGGGAATCAAGGACTTCAAGACCCGATTAAGTGTCATTAGTACTATGTTAATGACACACGATTGGACGACCATTATTACCAGTAACGGTGCTGTCAAAGCCCGTAACTCGGTCATTAAGGGTAATTAAGCGCATCAAATGTGTATCAATATTAGTAGCCACCGGGGCCACATGTCGGGCCAGGCCAACTTGTAACGGCCTGTCCTTGTACTATAAAATGACAGGCCGACGATACATAGAGGGCTCTCTGATCTGCTCTGATCTGGACTGATCTGATCGGCTCTGACCTGATTTGGTCTGAGGAACTCACACGCGCTCTCAACTCACGTCACCTGAGTTGAGTTCATACATCCAATACAACACCAACACACCCCGTGGAGTAGGGTATTACGCTTAGGTGGCCCGAACCACGTAAATCTTTGTGTCTCCTGTGTCATTTTACATTTCACCTTCTTGAATCTCTGCGCGCCCACACCGAACTTCAAACTCCGCAAACACTTTTAGTAGTGTCGGAAGATCTGCCGGATCAAAACCACCGACAGGCACCACCCAAGGGATCTACCGTCGACGTACCAGAACGTCAATGACAGCACCAAGCGTGGATAAATGAGTAAACTCTACTACCCCTCTCTTGTTGCTAATAAGGTTCCCTTGCAAAAGCTTGTAAACCAAGGGCCTGCCGTCGATGTCTACACGAAGATGGTGGACGACGGCGGAGCATCCAGCTTTGGCACCTCCCAAGGGGTCTGCCGTCGACGTACCGAAATGTCAACGACAGCACCAAATGCAGATAAATGAGTAAACTCTACTGCCTCGCTCTTGTTGCTAATAAGGTTCCCTTGCGATAGCCTATAAACCAGAGTCCTGCCGTCGACGTCTACACGAAGATGGTGGACGATGTCGGAGCATCCAGCTCCGGCACCTCCCAAGGGGCCTGCCGTCGACGTCTACATGGAGATGGTGGACAACGGCAGAGCATCTAGCTCCGGCACCTCCCAAGGGGCCTGCCGTCGGCGTCTACACGGAGATGGTGGACAACGCCGGAGCATCCAGCTCCGGCACCTCCCAAGGGGCCTGCCGTTGACGTCTACACAGAGATGGTGGACGACGCCGGAGCATCCAGCTCCGGCACCTCCCAAGGGGCATGTTGTCGACGTCTACACGGAGATGGTGGACGACGCCGAAGCATCCATCTCTGGCACCTCCAAAGGGGTCTGCTGTCGATGTCTACACGGAGATGGTGGACGACGCCGGAGCATCCAGCTCTGTCACCTCCCAAGGGGATTGCCGTCGATGTATACACGGAGATAGTAGACGACGCCAGAGCATACAGCTCCAGGATCTCCCAAGGGGTCTGCCATCGACGTCTACACGGAGACGGTGGACGACGCCGGAACATCCAGCTTCGTCACCTCCCAAGGGACCAGCCGTCGACATACCAGAACGTCAACAACAGCACCAAGCATGGATAAATGAGTAAACTCTACTACCCCACTCTTGTTGCTAATAAGGTTCCCTTGCGATAGCCTATAAACCAAGGGCCTGCCATCGACGTATACACAGAGATGGTGGACGACACCGGAGCATCCAACTCCGACAACTCCCAAGGGGCCTGTTGTCGACGTCTACACGGAGATGGTGGATGACGCCGGAGCATACAGCTTCGACACCTCCCAAGGGGCATGTCGTCGACGTCTTCACGGAGATGGTGGATGACGCCGGGGCATCCAGCTCCAGCACCTCCCAAGGGGCCTGCCGTCGACGCTTACACGGAGATGGTGGACAACATCGGAACATCCAGCTCCTGCACCTCCCAAGGGGCCTGCCGTCGACGACTCTACGACGATGGCGGAGGACACCAGGGCATACATCTCTGACATCTCCCAAGGGACCTGCCGTCGATGCCTACACGGAGATGGTGAATGACGCCGGAGCTGTATGATCCGGCAGATGGTGGCGCTGCGACACCCCAAAACTCCCCCACTCCATTGGGGGCGAGTCCAAGACATTCTGCGGTCAAGTGGTACATGTGGGTAGACAACTAACCACATCTACCAAGGGGCCTATAACGGAGTTCACATGCAGAAAATCAACAGACGACACCGTGGCCATGTCAGTTGTACAAATTGTTGGTCCTGAGAAGCCAACGAGCTCAACAAAGGTTCTGCAGATCCTTACGATTTGGAACAACAGTTGAGAGTCACAGAGACAATGCAAGAATCCAAACACAAATTCAGCTCCATTAAGGAGTTTTTTACAAAGGAGGGTGAACCCCGGATACAAAAACAAGCCACCAGCCTCAGCCTCGACTGAACTGCGCTACGACGTGTTTGGCAGCTTCCTTAACTTCAGCCGATGTTGCAGCCTTATGTTCCGCAACAGGGCCTTCAAAAACCGGCTCCAATGGTAGATCAGGGTATCGGCTCTGGTAGAACACCAAGACATGGGATGCCACCGTCTCCGCCGTCGCCCTACCCTCAGTTTCCAGACGCTGAGTCAGCTGACGCTCCCGCAGGTCGAGCTCCCAGCCGTGGCGCTCAGCCGTGTGCTCCCGGTCTTGGATGTCATGATCGTGCAGAAGGAGTTCTTGAAGCTCAGCTGGGTGCTTCGCCCGGTCCAGCGGCACATTGCTCTCACGGAGCTCAAGGTCTTGGAGGCGGGACTGTAGCCTGTCCTGATCGGCTTCAGCCTGGGCCACCATCGCATGTGCTGTCGCCTCTTGTTCGGCAACCGTAGCCTCCCTCATGGTAACGACGGCTTCCTAACGACTCAGGGCCTCTCGACCGGCAGCAAGAGCACGCAGGCAGGCGTCAGCAGCATCTTTGGCCGCCTTGGCGTCGGCCACAATCTTCTGGGTCAAGGCGTC
This sequence comes from Tuctoria greenei, assembly GCA_036927565.1. Lineage (NCBI taxonomy): Eukaryota > Viridiplantae > Streptophyta > Magnoliopsida > Poales > Poaceae > Tuctoria > Tuctoria greenei. Next base: position 161,330,838 of record JAYESD010000002.1, on the reverse strand, counting down.
TGAGGCCCTCGCCAAGCGGTGCCTCACCTCCAGTTCCTTGTTCTCCTTCTAGTACTTCGTCTTCGCCTCGATGATCGTAGAACTCAGGAGACCCTCCCAGCCTCGAAGGCGCTCGCCCTCGGCACGCAGCTTGTCCCACTCTGTGGCAAGAGCCTCTTGCGTCGGCGGAGGTTGGATTGCACCTGGAGGATGCTAGATTGTGTTAGGTCCATGACGTCGGAAAGCCGCTCCGGCTGCACCGAAGTCAGGGAAGGCCGTTTGTTGGATTGCGTCACTTTAGAACTTTATTTCTTAGATTATCAATTGATTACCGAGGATCTTTAAAAGCAATTAGAAGTGATAATGGAACTGAATTTAAAAATTAATCTTTTGAACACTTTTGTGCTGAAAATAGAATAGATCATCAATCTTCTTCACCATATGTACCTCAACAAAACAGTGTTGTAGAAAGAAAGAACAGAACCTTTGTTGAGATGGCTAGGACTATGCTTGATGAATATCAAACTCCTAGGAAATTTTGGGCTGATGTGTTAGCAACCGCTTGTTATGTCTCAAATCGTGTTTTCTTGCATGCGAAGCTAGGTAAAACACCATATGAGCTACGGTTTGGACATATGCCTAGTGTTACACACTTTTGGGTCTTTGGTTGCAAATGCTTCGTTAAGAAACATGGTAATCTTGATAAATTTGAACCTAGATCCATTGATGGCATGTTTCTTGGTTATCCATCTCATACTAGAGGCTACCGTGTGCTTTTACTTGACACTAAAAAAACTGTGGTGACTTGTGAAGTGTCGTTTAATGAAGCTAGACCAGGTACTAGCTCAAACATTGCAGGTCCAGATCCATATCCGTAGGGGGGGAGCATTTTCGTTGAAGATGAGGAAGAATTGGAGCTGCTGCCCAAAAATTCAGCAGCTAAAGACTTTGGTTCAGCTCCGGATGTTAATTCTCAACTAGCACCGACAACCATCAATACCGATTCGAAACATCCTCAAGTCACAAGCTCATCGATTTGTGATGAACATGAAGAAGAAGCTTGTGAGACATCTGTCCCCTACGGTTTTACAAAGATCATCCCCCACAACAGATGATTGGAAGCTTGCACGAACGAGTCACACAGTCCAGGTTTTGCGATCCAAACTCTTATGCTGATTTTGCTTTTGTTGCTTCTTTTGAACCCAAAGATATATCACACGCACTCACTAATGAATCTTGGATTATTTCCATGCAAGAGGAGTTAGAAAATTTTGAAAGAAATAATGTTTGGAAACTTGTACCTCCACCTCAAGGTCACACTTTAATTGGAACTAAATGGGTATTTAAAAATAAACAAAGTGAGGATGGGGTTGTGGTTAGGAATAAGGCTAGGCTGGTTGCTCAAGGTTTCACTCAAGTTGAAGGTCTAGATTTTGATGAAACTTTTGCTCCTGTTGCTAGATTAGAAGCCATAAGAATTTTGTTAGCTTTTTCTGCATCTATTGGTTTTAAGCTATATCAAATGGATGTTAAAAGTGCTTTTCTTAATGGCTACATAGATGAGGAGGTTTATGTGAAACAACCACCGGGTTTTGAAAATCCAGATTTTCCTAATCATGTTTACAAACTGTCCAAAGCCTTGTAAGGTCTCAAACAAGCCCCTAGAGCATGGTATGATAGGTTAAAAACATTCTTACTTGAAAAAGGGTTTACCATGGGCAAGGTTGATAAAACTCTTTTTGTGCTTAAGCATGGCAATGACTCATTATTCGTTCAAGTGTATGTGAATGATATTATCTTTGGTTGTGCTTCTCATGATCTTGTGTCCAAGTTTTCAGCAATGATGAGTTCCGAATTTGAAATGAGTTATGATGGGTGAACTCACTTACTTTTTGGGGCTGCAAATCAAGCAAACAAAGGAGGGTACCTTTGTGCATCAAACGAAGTATACAAAAGATCTCCTAAGGCGCTTCAACATGGACAAAAGCAAGCCTCTTTGGACACCAATGGGAACATCAACAACACTTGGACTTGATGAAGATGGTGAACCCGTGGATCAAAAAGAATATAGAAGCATGATCGGATCACATTTGTACCTCACGGCATCAAGACCAGACATACAATTCAGCTTATGTTTTTGTGCACAGTTTCAAGCCTCCCCACGTGCTTCACATCGTCAAGCCGTCAAAAGGATTCTCAGGTACTTACATAGAGCTCAAGAATTTGGAATTTTTCTTCCTTCTTCCTCAACCGTTACTTTGAAAGCTTTTTCGGATGCTGATTTTGAGGGTTGTAGGATTGATAGGAAAAGCACTTCTGGTGCTTGTCATTTTCTTGGTAATTCTCTTGTTGCTTGGTCCTCTAGAAACAAAATTCAGCTGCACAATCCACAGCCGAATCTGAATATGTAGCTGTTGCTAGTGCTTGCTCACAAATTCTTTGGATTGTTCAAACACTTAAGGACTATGGGGTTGATCTAGATAGTGTTCCACTGTTCTGTGATAACACTAGTGCCATTTGCATTGCTAAAAACCCCGTGCAACATTCTAGAACTAAGCACATTGACATTAGGTATCACTTTCTTCGAGATAATGTTGAAAAAGGAAACATTATGCTTCACCATGTAGATACCGAACAACAATTGGCTGACATTATTACAAAACCTTTGGATTTCACTCGTTTTTGTTACATTCGTAGTGAAATAGGGGTTATGCATCCTCATGGCTTAAATTGAGTGGCAGTTTTGAAACTTGGGAAGTCTATGTGTAAATCTGAAATTAAAATAATATGAGCATAGTATTTCATACATATATGACTTTGTGATTCCTTTTACATGCTGAAAGTTCTTACTACATTACTCGTGTCATACATTTTGTAGTTTTTGCCATGTCTAGTAATTGGAATAATTACTTACACTAAAACTGGTCATGGTCGAACTTTCTTGTTGTTTTGAACTTGTTTCGTGTTCACAAGTGCTTTTAATCATTAAGAATTAATCAAGTAATCAACTCACATGTTGAGTTTTTATGAACAAATATAAATTGAGAAAAGATCAAGAGAATATGCATGCATCGGATTTCTTCTTTTGAGATAGCTTATCATTGCACTTAGATATGAACTTGGAAGAAGTTGTGTATGACTAAAACCATGTCCTTAAGCTTCTGATTGTCAAATGACATAGGCTTGGCTTGGTTGGTTAGAATAAGGCAGATGCGCATATAATCTCTTGCAAATATCATATGATCTAAATTTATGCTTTGAAAATTAATAAAATGCAGCAACAAGTGTCATGATTTCAGGTTTTGAAATAGTTAAGTTTGTGAGATCATGACTTACTTAAATTGAAAATTACATTTGATCTCTAGCATGGCTTACACTACTTTATGTATTTCATTGATGTAATAATGTAAGGTACTTGATAGTATGACTTGGATGAGATTTGTTTATATGTATATGTTATAATATGCTCATAACAACTAAAGGGGGAAAGATAATTTGTTTATATGCTCATGACTTGCTGAATACATTGTCAAAGGGGGAGAGATAAGCATGAAGAAAAAGAGAATATGTGCATAAGGAGAGATAATAAAGGAGGAGAGATAATATGGAATAATTTTTGGATTTTCTTCTCATTTTACTTTTGATTTACAAAGGGGGAGAAATTCCCTCCAAAAGTTTTATGTGAATAATCCAATGTTCGGATTTTAAATGGTGTTGCCAATGCATTCATCAAGGGGGAGATTGTAAGACCTATGTGTGCTGAATACATTGGCTTGTAGTGAATACACTTGCTTTGACGATAAAAGTTTTGAATATCAACAAAACACCTTTTTATTAAGGTCTGACTAGTTTTGGTTAGCTCCGGTGAGTTTTTGTCTTTAGCTCCGGCTCAAGGTCTGGGTTGCTCTCGCAAGGTCCAGAACTTGACCGCAGTGCTTCTGCTTTTCATTTGCAATATTTCGTACTTGCTTTAAATTTTTGGAAAGATTGCTTAGTACTCATTTGCTAAGTTTTTGGTGCGTTTTGGTTGATATGGATAATATCGTGTTACTGTGTTTTTGCAACATGCTTATGTGAGGTGCTCACATAAGGTGTCGTGTTCGAAACTAACTTGAGTCAAGTCGAGGACTTGGGATCGTATGGATTGGTTGTTTATTCATTTGCAGATGTTGCTTGAGTTCAAGTCATAGCTGGTGACGGGATCCATTGGACTAGTCTCAGGGAGGAGATGAGGTTCCAACAACCAAATTCAGGAGGAATTGTGGTTGAGCTGATCAGGAGGTTGCACAACGTGATTGAATCAAGAACAATGCATGTGAAGGTATCGTGGACGTCATTGGAAGATGTTTGCACGTGTGCAAGGAGTGCATGGACGTGGCTACATGGTTCCGAGACGTGATGAAGAGATGTGGACGTAAAGATTTGGTCGGAAAGGTCCAACCGACTAGGTTATGGACTCAGGCTGCGGCTGAGTCAGGTTTGACTCAAATATGGAAAGATTGGAGTTGGTTATGATTGGATTTCGTGTGGGTCACGAATTTGAGTTGTTTAGGAATGTGGGATACGTTCCTAAGGTGTTTGGAAGTCTTAAGATTGCTTCTATCTGCGTATAGAAGAATCCTAAGCAGTTATGGAAAGTTACAATTCGTGAACAGAGTAAGATTAGGTTCTTGATTTGAGTTGAGTTGGCTTTCGAGCTGGTTATATAAGCAAGGGAGCCCAGATCTCGTGGTGCACGACTTTGGGGCTGTTTCTCTTGTGTTATATTGAATAAATTCGTAGTTTGAAGAAACTTTTGTGCCTTGTTCATCCGACTTGTTCCAGACAAGTTTTACTCGTCGAGTTTCTAGACAGCACTACTTTCGTCGGTGGTTTTATCAAAACTCGAGTTTTACAGATCCAATTGACGTGATTCTTTTTGTGTTGTCTTAACAACTTTATTATCTATAATATGCCAAAATTCCACGGTCATTGGATTTGTGGTCTATGATCTACACGAGTTTCTTTGCAGCATTCCAGAACTGTTTTTCTTTCTCGGGTAGGGCAGATTGACCTTTGTTTGACCTTTCGATCATAACTTGAGTTTTTTCTCGACGGATTTGAGTGATCTTGTTGTGTCGTCTTCGTGACTTGATTCTCTCTGATATCTATCACTTTTGTCATGGTGAAACACGTTTAGATTAGTCTCACACATGATTTTTTTAGCAGATCGTTTTTCTGCCGAAGGGTTTAGGGTTTAATTATTTCCGCTGCGTAAAATTTTTAAATCTACCATTCACCCCCCCCCCCTCTAGTAGCTTTTCACGTGCTCTTCGATCCTACAATTGGTATCAGAGCCACGGTGCTCTAATTTTTGTGATTTGCGCGTGTTTTTGACTAATCATCATGGAGAAGTACTTTGCCAAACCTTGTGTGTTCGCTGGTATTGATTTTCAGGTTTGGAAGGTACGCATGGAGGCTTTCATCCAGGCACAAGGCTTTGCAATATGGGAGAAGGTATACAATCCTTACGAAGTGCCATCAAACGATCAAGTTACAGCTACAAATCTGAGAGATGTCGTCAACAACAACAAGGCTCGGAACTTGATCATACAAGGATTAACACAAAGCAACTTCGACCGTGTTGCACACCTCCGATATGCATACGATGTGTGGAAAGCACTTTGTGACTACCACGAAGGATCCAACACGATCAAAGAGGTAAGGCAAGACATGTTCAAGAAAGAATACATGCGCTTCGAGATGCAACCCGATGAGTCTATTGATGACCTTTTTGCTCGCTTTAATAAGATTCTCAGCAACTTGCGTAGTGTCAATGTAAATTTTTCAGATGCTGAAAATGCTAGGCAATTTCTAAGTGCATTAGATATGTCAATTTGGGAGATGAAAGTCACATCTATTCGTGAATCGACTGTCATGAGTTCACTTACTTTAGATGTGCTATATTCCAAGTTAAAAACTCAAGAAATTGACATAATCTCACGTAAGAACCCCAACAAGTCTATTGCTTTTGTTTCTCAATGTGACATGCCTAGTTCCGGTCAAACATCATCTTGTAGTACACTTGCTTTGCTGTCCTCTCTAACCCTTGAACAGATTGAGGAGTTTCCAGAGGAGGAGCTAGCGCTCATCTCTACCTGGTTCTCAAAAGCATTGCAAAATGTGAGAACTAGAAGGAGAGGAAGCTCCGGACCTCAACGATGCTTTGAATGTGGTAAGACAGGACATTTTCGTTCAGATTGCCCTAACCTTTCAGGTCCTACTTCCCGGGATGCAAAGAAAACAAGAACGAAGCACTCCTCTGCAAAAGATATGAATAAAAAGAAGGGTTTTACAGGACGTCAATTGGTGAGCAATTTTATCTCAGCACTCCAGGAACTTGGCTCAAGCGACGTGGACATTGGAAGTGGTGAAGATGAAGATGATTTGGCAAACTTGTGCTTCATGGCGGGCAAGTCAAGATCAAGTATGGAGGGGGCAGAACACAACAACGACAATGAAAAGGTATGTCCTACTTGCGAAGAAATGTGTGATGCTATTTCTCGTGCCACTGTTATTGTTAAGAAAAAGGACAAAAAGCTTAGTGACAATGCTGTTAAAATTGAGTCACTAGAATCTGAAATTAATCGTTTGAAATCCTTCATTCCTAGTGATGATTCTTGTTCCTCATGTGACTTGATATATGAACAATTGTCCTCCCTAAGAAGTGCACGTACCTCCACACTTGATAAACTTGAACTTGAGATTGAAAAGAACAAAAAGCTTGTTGCACTTAATATTGGAAACTTAAAAGATGCTTCTTGTTCTACAATCGATTTGCATTGTTCTAGTTGTGATGATCTTGATAAAAAACTGCAAGATGCTATGAATGAGATCTCTATATTGAACAATGCTTTACGTTGTCATGAAGTTAAATATTGTTACAATTGCAAATTAAAAAGAAAAACTTCATGTGAAAATTGCCTTGATCTGTCCAATAATCTTGATAACATGCATAAGACATTTGATCGGTTTTGTAATGGGAATAAGAACCTGAACTTGCTGCTGAATTCATCCAAGTTTTGCAATGATAAAACTGGTTTACGTTTTGATTCTCATGCTCATGCTAAGGCACATCCACCTAAAACTGTAAAGTCGTTAGGAAGTGGTTTGATTCAAACAGTTCCTAAACAAAAAGATGTGGTTTTCAAATCTGCAGGAGTATTGTCTCATTCAGTTTCAAATAAAAATGTTGTTTGCTCATCTAGACATGAACACAAAGTTAAATTTCATTGTACCTACTATGGTAGAGATGGTCATGTCATAGATTTTTGTTATAGACTAGCTAAACAACAGAAAAGGGAAAGAATGGGTGCTAGATCTCATGACTTTCATGCAAAATTTGCTTCACATATTGAAACGAATGTACAACCTGCTGTTTTGAGTCAAAAAACATTCAAAGTTTACCTCCGGACCTTCTGTTTTTGCCTTCGGAGATACTGATTTTTGTGCTAACACCTTATAGGTCAGTAGTTAAGAATAAAAAATCTCAAACTTTGACTCATAAACCTGCTGTTTTGTCTCAGCTTTTGCGTGTTTTTCCTGCTGCACGTTGCGTGACTCAGTACTGGATTCCTAAATGCCTTTTCACTAACCCTAGTATTGAGTCATCGACGTATAGTGCTTCTATGTAGGTTACACGTTTGAGGAAGGAGAACATTTGGATTGTGGATTCAGGTTGCTCACGCCACATGACCGGTAACAAAGATTGGTTCTCCTCCCTCTCTTTTATGTCATGTGTAGAGAATGTTACTTTTGCCGATAATTCTTCAACTCCTATAATTGCTAAGGGTTCGGTTAGAGTAAATGATCACTACACTTTGAAGGATGTGGCACTTGTCAAAAATTTGAAATACAACTTGCTTTCTGTTTCACAATTGCTAGATAAAAATCTGGAAATTATTTTCAATAAAAACCGCTGCAAAGTTGTAGGTTCAAATAGTGAGCTTATTTTTAACATGTCACGGTTTGGAAGAGTTTTTAAAGTTGATTTTGATATGTCTTTCTCTAAGCATAGGTGTCTAGTTGCTAATGATTCAAAGGACCTATATTTTTGGCATCGTAGACTTGGTCACGTAGGCTTTGATCACCTAACGCGTGTTAGTGCTCTTGATCGCATGCGTGGGCTGCCTAAGCTTAAAGGGGACAAAGAAATTGTGTGCTCTTCTTGTAGACATGCTAAGATGGTTGCAGGTTCACATACTCCTCTCACAATGATCATGACAACTGAACCATGTCAACTTTTGCACCTTGACACCATAGGACCTTCACGTGTTCAATCCTTCGGAGGTAAATGGTATGTACTTGTGATTGTTGATGATTATTCTAGATACTCTTGGGTTTACTTTATGGCGTCTAAGAATGAAGTTTTTAGTCACTTTAGAACTTTATTTCTTAGATTATCAATTGATTACCCAGGATCTTTAAAATCAATTAGAAGTGATAATGGAACTAAATTTAAAAAATCAATCTTTTGATCACTTTTGTGCTGAAAATAGAATAGATCATCAATCTTCTTCACCATATGTACCTCAACAAAACAGTGTTGTAGAAAGAAAGAACAGAACCTTAGTTGAGATGGCTAGGACTATGCTTGATGAATATCAAACTCCTAGGAAATTTTGGGCTGATGCGTTAGCAACCGCTTGTTATGTCTCAAATCGTGTTTTCTTGCCTGCTAAGCTAGGTAAAACACCATATGAGCTCCGTTTTGGACATAGGCCTAGTGTTACACACTTTCGGGTCTTTGGTTGCAAATTCTTTGTTAAGAAACATGGCAATCTTGATAAATTTGAACCTAGATCCATTGATGGCATGTTTCTTGGTTATCCATCTCATACTAGAGGCTACCGTGTGCTTTTACTTGACACTAACAAAATTGTGGTGACTTGTGAAGTGTCTTTTAATGAAGCTAGCCCAGGTACTAGCTCAAACATTGCAGGTCCAGATCCATATCCGCAAGGGGGGAGCATTTTCGTTGAAGATGAGGAAGAATTGGAGCTGTTGTCCGAAAATTAAGCAGCTAAAGACTTTGGTTCAGCTCCGGATGTTAATTCTCAACCAGAACTGACAACCATCAACGCTGATTCAAATCATCCTCAAGTCACAAGCTCATCGATTTGTGATGAACATGAAGAAGAAGCTTGTGAGACATCTGTTCCCCTACGGTTTTACAAAGATCATCACCCACAACAGATGATTGGAAGCTTGCACGAACGAGTCACACAGTCCAGGTTTTGCAATCCAAACTCTTATGATCATTCTGCTTTTGTTGCTTCTTTTGAACCCAAAGATATATCACACGCACTCACTAATGAATCTTGGATTATTGCCATGCAAGAAGAGTTAGAAAATTTTGAAAGAAATAATGTTTGGAAACTTGTACCTCCACCTCAAGGTCACACTTTAATTGGAACTAAATGGGTATTTAAAAATAAACAAAGTGAGGATGGGGTTGTGGTTAGGAATAAGGCTAGGCTGGTTGCTCAAGGTTTCACTCAAGTTGAAGGTCTAGATTTTGATGAAACTTTTGCTCCTGTTGCTAGATTAGAAGCCATAAGAATTTTGTTAGCTTTTGCTGCATATATTGGTTTTAAGCTATATCAAATGGATGTTAAAAGTGCTTTTCTTAATGGCTACATAGATGAGGAGGTTTATGTGAAACAACCACCAGGTTTTGAAAATCCAGATTTTCCTAATCATGTTTACAAACTGTCCAAAGCCTTGTACGGTCTCAAACAAGCCCCTAGAGCATGGTATGATAGGTTAAAAACATTCTTACTTGAAAAAGGGTTTACCATAGGCAAGGTTGATAAAACTCTTTTTGTGCTTAAGCATGGCAATGACTCATTATTCGTTCAAGTGTATGTGGATGATATTATCTTTGGTTGTGCTTCTCATGATCTTGTGTCCAAGTTTTCAGCAATGATGAGTTCCAAATTTGAAATGAGTATGATGGGTGAACTCACTTACTTTTCGGGGCTGCAAATCAAGCAAACAAAGGAGGGTACCTTTGTGCATCAAACGAACTATACAAAAGATCTTCTAAGGCGCTTCAACATGGACAAAAGCAAGCCTCTTCGGATGCTGATTTTGGGGGTTGTAGGATTGATAGGAAAAGTACTTCCGGTGCTTGTCATTTTCTTGGTAATTCTCTTGTTGCTTGTTCCTCTAGAAAACAAAATTCAGCTGCACAATCCACAACCAAATCTAAATATGTAGCTGCTGCTAGTGCTTGCTCACAAATTCTTTGGATTGTTCAAACACTTAAGGACTATGGGGTTGATCTAGATAGTGTTCCACTGTTCTGTGATAACACTAGTGCCATTTGCATTGCTAAAAACCCCGTGCAACATTCTAAAACTAAGCATATTGACATTAGGTATCACTTTTTCTGAGATAATGTTGAAAAAGGAAACATTGTGCTTCACCATGTAGATACCGAACAACAATTGGCTGACATTTTTACAAAACCTTTGGATTTCACTCATTTTTGTTACATTCGTAGTGAAATAGGGTTTATGCATCCTCATGGCTTAAATTGAGGAGGAGTTTTGAAACTTGGAAAGTCTAGGTGTGAATTTGTAATTAAAATAATATGAGCATAATATTTCATACATATATGACTTTGTGATTCCTTTTACATGCTGAAAGTTCTTACTACATTACTCGTGTTATACATTTTGTAGTTTTTTCCATGTCTAGTAATTGGAATAATTACTTACACTAAAACTGGTCATGGTCGAACTTTCTTGCTGTTTTGAACTTGTTACGTGTTCACAAGTGCTTTTAATCATTAAGAATTAATCAAGTAATCAACTCACATGTTGAGTTTTTATGAACAAATCTAAATTGAGAAAAGATCAAGAGAATATGCATGCATCGCACTTCTTCTTTTGATATGGCTTATCATTGCACTTAGATATGAACTTGGAAGAAGTTGTGTATGAATAAAACCATGTCCTTAAGCTTCTGATTGTCAAATGACATAGGTTTGGCATGGTTGGTTAGAATAAGGCAGATGCGCATGTAATCTCTTGCAAATATCATATGATCTAAATTTATGCTTTGAAAAATAATAAAATGCAGCTACTAGTGTCATGATTTCAGGTTTTGAAATAGTTAAGTTTGTGAGATCATCACTTACATAAATTGAAAATTACATTTGATCTCTAGCATGACTTACACTACTTTATGTATTTCATTGATGTGATAATGTAAGGTACTTGATAGTATGACTTGGATGATATTTGTTTATATGTATATGTTATAATATGCTCATAACAACTAAAGGGTGAAAAATAATTTGTTTATATGCTCATGACTTGTTGAATACATTGTCAAAGGGGGAGAGATAAGCATGAACAAAAAGAGAATATGTGCATAAGGAGAGATAATAAAGGGGAAGAGATAATATGGGATAATTTTTGGATTTTCTTCTCATTTTACTTTTGATTTACAAATGGGGGGAAATTGCCTTCAAAATTTTTATGTGAATAAGCCAATGTTCGGATTTTAAATGGTGTTGCCAATGCATTCATCAAGGGGGGGATTGTAAGAACTATGTGTGCTGAATACATTGGCTTGATGTGAATACACTTGCTTTGACGATAAAAGTTTTGAATATCACCAAAATACATTTTTATTAAGGTCTGACTAGTTTTGGTTAGCTCCGGTGAGTTTTTGTCTTTAGCTCTGGCTCAAGGTCCGGGTTGCTCTGGCAAGGTCCGGAACTTGACCGCAGTGCTTCTGCTTTTCATTTGTAATGTTTCGTCCTTGCTTTACATTGTTGAAAATATTGCTTAGTATTCATTTGCTAAGTTTTTGGTGCGTTTTGGTTAATATGGATAATATTGTGTTATTGTGTTTTTGCAACATGCTTATGTGAGGTGCTCACATAAGGTGTTGTGTTCGAAACTAACTTGAGTCAAGTCGAGGACTTGGGCTCGTATGGATTGGTTGTTTATTCATGTGCAGGTGTTGCTTGAGTTCAAGTCATGGCTGGTGACGGGATCCATTGGACTAGTCTCAGGGAGGAGATGAGGTTCCAACAACCAAATTCAGGAGGAATTGTGGTTGAGTTGATCAGGAGGTTGCGCAACATGATTGAATCAAGAACAATGCATGTGAAGGTATCGTGGACGTCATTGGAACATGTTTGCACGTGTGCAAGTAGTGCATGGACGTGGCTACATGGTTCAGAGATATGATGAAGAGATGTGGACGTAAAGAGTTGGTCGAAAAGGTCCAACCGACTAGGTTATGGACTCAGGCTGCGGCTGAGTCAGGTATGACTCAAATATGGAAAGATTTGAGTTGGTTATGATAGGATTTCGTGTGGGTCACGAATTTGAGTTGTTTAGGAATGTGGGATACGTTCCTAAGGTGTTTGGAAGTCTTAAGATTGCTTCTATCTGCACATAGAAGAACCCTAAGCAGTTATGGAAAGTTACGATTCGTGAACAGAGTAGGATTAGGTTCCTGATTTGAGTTGAGTTGGCTTTCGAGCTGGTTATATAAGCAAGGGAGCCCAGAGCTCGTGGTGCACGACTTTGGGGCTGTTCATCTTGTGTTCTATTGAATAAAATTCGTAGTTTGAAGGAACTTTTGTGCCTTGTTCGTCCGACTTGTTCCAGACAAGTTTTACTCGTCGAGTTTCTGGACAGCACTACCTTTCATCGGTGGTTTTATCATAACTCGAGTTTTACAGATCCAATTGATGTGATTCTTTTTGGGTTGTCTTCACAACTTGATTATATATAATCTGTCAAAATTTCACGGTCATTGGATTTGTGGTCTATGATATACATGAGTTTCTTTGCAGCATTCCAGAACTGTTTTTCTTTCTTGGGTAGGGCAGATTGACCTTTGTTTGATCTTTCGATCATAACTTGAGTTTTTATCGACGGATTTGAGTGATTCTTGTTGTGTAGTCTTCGTGACTTTATTCTCTCTGATATCTATCACATGTCACGGTGAAACACGTTTAGATTAGTCTCACACATGATTTCTTTAACAGATCGTTTTTCTGCCGAAGGGGTTAGGGTTTAATTGTTTCTGCTGCGTAAGATTTTAAATCTACCATTCATCCCCCCGTCTAGTAGCTTTTCACGTGGTATTTGATCCTACACACCACACTATGCCGGTGTACTCCCTTCAACCACGACAGAGCCATCTCTCGAGCTGCCGACGACATCGGCTCGAGGCCTTTTTGCCTGAGGCTCCGAAGGTGTGATGCTGTCGGAGTCCCCTATGGCACCTTGGACCGCGCAGGTGGCGAGGACGCTGTATGACGTGCTGACCGCCAATGACGGAGGAGCCACCGCCTGGCGGACCAAACTTCCCTCCGAAGAATCGCCGACGCTAGGCACTGGAGAGGGGTGCGCCGGTGGACGCTGACTTGGAGCAAAGGCCACCTGTGGCGGCGCCCTCGGTGGCGACCGAGGGCGTTTCTCCTTCACGACCTCGACCACCAGTGCCTTATCTTTGCCTACGTCGGGGACCGGTGCCTTCCACTTACCGACGTCGGGGATCAACGCTTTGCCTTTCCCCTCAGCAGCGGGCGCCTCCTCCGCCCCGGAGGCCTCGGAGCATGAAGAAGGTGCGAACTCCTCCGAGGAGTCGACGATGGCAAGGACCTGGCTCTCATCGCTGACCTGCTGTGGCGCAAGACCAATCGCGTCCAAGTTGGGCATCTCCTTCAGAATCTTCGCCTGAAGGTCTCGATCTGTGCAAAGTGGTGGGCAAGCTTGCGGCAGGTAAAAGACGTTGCCTGATAGCAGGTCGTCACACGCCTTGGACATTGCTTCAAAACACCTCCTGCGGGGTCGTCTCCGTGTCGCGACCCCTCAGCAACCTGGTACCATCTTGGAGCCCGAGGTAGAGCCATGCTGGGCGACAACGGTGCTAGAGAGGGGCCAAACGGCGGTGAATGAAGTCGGCCATCACCGACAACTCCGACAGGCTGTGGTCCGCCAGGAATAGGATCCTCTCCATCACTAGCTTGTACGCCGCCTCGAGCTCCAGACGTTCCTCCTAGGCCGCCTTCCTAATCGCCGGCCACTCGGAGGGCAAGACCATGCGATCATGGGCATCGGCATGTACGATCACCCAGTCACTCCTCCAGCCGGGCCACTTCGCCGGGTAGAGCAGAGTAATGTACTTAAAGGGGTTGTTGGCCCGATGCTGGAAGCAAAGGCCGCCGAGGAAGTTAACCTTGCTCTTCTTCCTGGTCCGCCTCAGCACAAAGAACTGCCGGAATACCGGCGCACATGGGTACACCCCGACAAACATCTCGCAGAAATGCAAGAACACCGCCGCCACCACCAGAGAGTTAGGCGACAGATGGTGGAGCTGGATCCCAAGGACTTCCAGAAGTGTCACTAGAGAGGAGGAGACAGGAGGAACGAACCCGGAGTATGCATACGCCTGGAAGAAGACGATCTCCTTCTCCCCCAACTCCAGTGGCAAGGAGCCAGGATGGATCACATCCCGTCGTTCCTTGTCCTCCCAGCCGAAGAGCCGCCTCACGGGTGAGACATCCTCCATCCGGGAAGGAGGCAGAGCTGAGTCCATTGGATCAGGGGTTTGATAATCAAGAATGGGCAGACACGCAAGGAGGGAGTCGAAGGATCGAATGCTTGGGGCGTGTGGAAGAAAGGAAATTCCATTACCCACAAAGTACCCCTTTTAAAGCACCATAGTGGCATTTGGACGCACCGTGCAAATTTGAGCAGGCTCCAAATCAATGGCTCGTAACACGGCGACCATGACGAGCAGGCCCAAATCCCCCGTTAGAAAAGCCGGCTCAGGCAGTTTCTCGCCAGAGAAGGCAACCCGGCAATTCCCATAAAGACGGAAGCGAAAATAGCAGAAGTGCAGCAGGCGCCTCAGGAACCGTCGAGATAATGTCGCAGCAAGCAAAGATCCCGTCGCCATGACCCCTCAACCAGAGGGGGGCGCGTGCTCATAGCAGCAGAAGAGCCCACCGCTTTGACTGATCAAGAGAAAATTGAAAGACCGCGCGGGAAAGCAAGATAAGGCCCCACCCTCAGGCTCGTCGCCTCACCCCAAGGTGGACCCAGGGGCCACTCTCGGTACTCGGCATACCGGGTACCTTCGCGCACAGGCTAGAGCCGCCTAGGTTCCTCGCCTCCCAGCAGGGACGGGGTCTGAGGGCGCCATGTGTCCAAGAGGCCCGGACCCGCCAGCCTCAGATGGGAAGTCCGGGGTCCCACAAGACATTCCGATGGTGGCACTCGGCTCCACCCTGACGACATGCTCCCAAGCAGCCACGTATCCAGCAGGACAGGACTCGACCTCCTCCGCGGAGGTGAGCTACCAAGCTACCACGTGGCACACAAAGTAAAAACCCGACTTCCCCACGGAGGCAAGCACCCAAGCTGGGGGGAGATCTGGCTTCCCCCGCAGAGGTGAGCTCCCGAGCTGCCACGTGGCCCGCGAGACGGGTGTGGCCTCCACCATGGCGGAGAGCTCCCCAGCGGCCGCATGGTCAGTCCACTTGCCCTGAGCGGATAGTGATGAAGTTAAGAGGGTTATACGCCTTGTCACTGTCAAACCTTGAAGATACGCGGCTTCCCCAGACGCATGGTTCGGCGCACGCCTAATGTCAGGTACCGCTGCGACTAATCGCATCACAGTGAAGGTGCCGCAGGCCTATCCAACTCCGCCAAGTGGGTAGCTTACGGTGCGAGAGACAGTTGGATGGGACATTCCCTGCCAATGTCAGCAACAGCGCGTGGGCTACTGACGACCCGGGCGGCAAGACAATGAGTCCTCAAGTCCGCGGTCAGAGCAAGCTTACAAAAGAAGCCTTAGATCTTTAGGATAAGATCACCTCGGGACCACCTGTCGGGACTCGGGACCCCACTTGTAAGGTGTCCAGTCTTGACTATAAAAGGCCTGGATGACCTCCGATACAAGGACCAGACTCAGAATCCCCGATACACACACATACGCATACACACTCACCAAGAAATACAATCCAATGTGGAGTAGGGTGTTACGCTCCTTGCGGCCCGAACCATGTAAAAACAACTGTCTCATACTCTTCCGCTAGAACACTAGTTTGAGGCCTAAGCCCCGCCGAAGAAGAACCTCCGCGGGCTACTCCTTAGTAGACCCGGGAGAAGTGTTGCATTGACCCTTCGACAGTATCCATGTGTTAAAGAAGATCATGTCCGAAGTATTGGCACCTTGACGATTCCTATCCTCTAGGGATCTGTAGAAGTTAAAATCCTCCACCAACAACCACAATTCCTCATCTGAGATGTTCACTTGATTTAACCAAGTCATAAAGTCCAACCTCGGCTGACCTCACAGGGGCCATAAATAGTGGTAAATTTCCATTTTTTCCATCAAATATTGATGTGAATTGAACTGTGATTGCGAATTATAGAACTTGTACCACTATTCCTTTGAGAGCCCCATCATTCCAACCCATCAGAATTTCCCCTGAGGCTCCCACTGAGGGTGCATAAACAAATTTGTTGAAACGCTTGGGAGCGAAATTCCTTATGTAGGAAGAGTCAAAGGAGTCCCTCTTCGTCTCTTGGATACAGTATATCAAACAGTTGCTTTCCTCGATCTTAGCTCTCACCGCTTGGTGCTTAGATGAATCGGTTATACCACGTATGTTCCAATTCAACACGTTGAACTTTCTAGTATTATTAGCCATAGAGCAACAGAGATAGGCCATCACGAAGAGTTTGCTAAAGAAATCATGTCGAAAGCAAATAAGACCATATAAGTGTGACCACCCCAAACAAGTTAATAGGCATAAATAAACAACGTAGTCTCCAAGACAAGGTCGACAACATAGATGTAGTGTACTACAAGCCACATCAGCTACCAGAACTAAAAAGTGACACCCAAACCCACAACTGATCAAAAGACGGCACTCCGGCTAGAGACAAGGACATTCAGACCCGCGTGGTCCCACAAAAGACTTCCTGCAGAAAATTACGTTCCACTAGCAGCAACTCCTCTCAGCCTCCAAAAACCAGTCAACTTTAACTGTAGGATCCATGACTAGTTGTTTTCTTTTCCCTGGCTGCTCTCGCTTGCATCACGGGACGAAAGTAGCTCCTGATGAACCAACTCAGATGGTACACCACAATCCACCACCACCTTGGAAACCTCACTGATAGGAATCTCTGGATGGGGTTCGCTTCTCACTTCTAACTTCTGCAAAGAAGGGAACTTGACAGGTCCCTGGAAGAGGGAGGAGTCAGAGTCAGTAACATCCAGTTCTGTGGGTAAGGCAAATCTGACCATCTTCCTTTTTCTATTCTTGGAGTTAACAAGACCACCACCCTCTGAAATTTTCTCATGTCTCGCCCATTTGTTCTTAAGGCGAGGACTGCGGCGGAAGTCCTCCTGAGAAAAATAGGCCTGAGAATCAGTGGGAGTCTCCTTAGTCCTCTTAAAACACCTGGAATAGACCTTCCCAAAATGTTTGGCAGGATTGTATCGCATCTTCTTGAGGGCCATCCTTGAAGTCATGGTGTCACCATCAGCGTACTGGGTAATAGCAAGGTTGTTTGAGCATGACCAAACGACGTGTCCGTACCCACCACCTGCCCAGGTGGACTCATGGAAGAGGAGGCAAATTGTTGACCCATAGGTGGAGAATTCCACCAAGCTCCTGTGATCTGTGGGAAGGATACAACGACGAGCTGTCTGAAGGCAGGAGTGTCAAAAGGAGGGATCCGTTGCAGCTGTTGGGCCACATTGTTCAGGTCAAAGAAGTCAAGAGGAGCCTTCCTATTCTCCAGATGCTCTTTCTCCACATGATTAACCTCGGACCCCGAGGAGTCAGAGGGTGGGCCCATGGCGTTGATGTCATCCACTGGTAATTTCTGCAGGACCATATGTTCTTCTTGATTGTGTGGAGCATTGATATGGGGACAAGGGGCCCACCGCTGATTAAGATCAGCCAATTGATTATGATGTTGTTGCTGTTGGACAGCTGCATCCCATACTGGGTCTCCTTCTTGTTCCTCCAGGTTCCAAGGGTTGTCCTGGTTGTTAGGGTTTTCCTTAGCGTCTCCGGGTAGGGGGTGAGCATTACAATTTTCAGGAATGTCATCTTCAAAGTTTGCGATAATATCCGGATGGTGATGAGAAGAAATTAGTACCACCGTACACGACCAAGAATGAGCCCTCCCATCTCTAGAACCATGCCTGAAGACAAGGCTTCTTGGTACTGATCTATCTTCATAGTATAAACACTTGACCAACACATAACCTAGAGCGCGGGGTTGTTATGCCAGCTGAGAAGCTTTCCAAAGGAGAAGAAAACAATATCGATGTGCTTGATGGTTTGGTAATCTAGTGGGAAGTCCATAATGAGCACCCAGCCAACCCTAGTAAAGTCACGCTCCCGGCGATTGATGCCTTAGTCATGCCTAACGAATCTAACTCTGACGTCTGCTACCTCAATAGGGTTGTTCAGAAGCAGGATGTCCCATTGGATACTACAATCTAGTCCAATGAGAGCTATGCCAAGTGAGGTAACCCCCGTGGAACGGACCATAAGATGGAGGATCTCTTCAATGTAGTGCACAATGTGTTGAATGAACTCTGGATAGGCATTTTCATCCAAGACTCCGTCTAAGTCCTCTGCAATCACGAACCCTTCGTGGTTGGCCACCGGCTCCCCAGGGAGGTTCACTACAACTCTTGTAATGCGATCCACCCCACCATCCACGATGTCGAAAGCTTCATTAGGAATGAAGCGTGAAGGATCGACAAGAAAGTTGGCCATTTAGTTCTGCTATTGCTCACGTGGATGGTGAGGTTCGAGGAAGGTGATGAGGGGTTTCTAGAGAAGGGTACCATGGCGAGTTGGGGTGGAGAAGCAGTCGATGTGTGGGGATCGCCTTTAATCGAGACGCTCGAACATATGAGAGGTTCAGAGGGCCCACAAGACAATCCTAGCTTCCTATTAGAAGAACCTACAGGCCCACCAGAGGGGGGCGGATGCTTGACCTTCCAAATGTGTCGTTTCGTTTCCGAAGTCGGCTGAGGCAAGATCTTTCCCATATTTGTAGCAGAGTCTACATCTGATTTGAGATCTGCATTCTTTAATGAAGTGGAAAGGACTCAAGCAACGGAAAGAGCCTACAGGGCCTAGATTGCTCTTCCCCGTGTGCAGGTCATTGGGAGATTTAGATCTCTTTGGATATCCTCTATTAATATTGACCGAAGAGTGCTTAGGGACCACATCTGCTTGGCGGGACCAGATACCTTTGCTCCCAATAGTTTGCTAACATAGTTGACTTTTCTAGACTTCGCCTAACTTGGTTTATGGAGTGCATCCTCAGACATCACTTTACCTGACAAGCTATCTTGTAGAACCAGCTCCTGAGAAGAACCCTTTTCCCATTTTGAATTTGAAATTGAATTTAATGAATTCCATATGGTGGAGAAAGCCTTGGAAGTCTTGATCGTTCTGTGATAAGGCAATTCCTGTGAACATTGCAAACAAGAAGAACTGGAGGGGAACTTACCTGGAGAGATCTAGGTCCTTTTGACGTGATTTATCGGAGAATGCTGGACAATCGGGGAGCTAAAAGAAACACTTTTATCCTTTCGCAGATTCTTGCGGTTGGATACTGTCGGTACCCTAAAAACCATACACCCCCTGAGGTTACAAAGATCTCAAGAGAAGGACGTCTACTCAAATTGAAGATCCTCGGAGGCCCACTTGTCAGACATAATCGGACCTGCTTCTCCAATATGGTTAACTCCTAGGTTGCCACGTGTACTGCCAGACCGAAGCTACTACCCACAAGGGTGAAGCTCCGGGCTAGGTACCGAAACGGCACCTCCGGACTTAACCCCTGACCGAGAGAAGCTCCGGACCTGACACGTGCCAGGCCACCCCGGAGCTTCCCGCTTCCCACAAGCAAGCTCCGGAGCTGCCACGTGTCCAAACGTCGAAGCTGGCCGCCTCAAACCACCGGAAGACATTGTAACGACTCCGGATCTTCAAAGGATAGCCGCGGACTTCAAGACTCAATTAATTGTCATTAATTCCATGTTAATGACACTTAATCAGATAATCTTAACACCTGTAACGGCACTGTCGGGGCCCGTTA
The DNA here is from genome assembly GCA_036927565.1 of Tuctoria greenei. Lineage (NCBI taxonomy): Eukaryota > Viridiplantae > Streptophyta > Magnoliopsida > Poales > Poaceae > Tuctoria > Tuctoria greenei. The sequence continues at coordinate 161,310,697 of JAYESD010000002.1, read as the reverse complement.
CAGGGTTATTAACAACAATTAATCGTGTATCAATACTAGTAACCGCCGGGGCCACATGTCGGGCCAGGCTAACTTGTAACGGTTTGTCCTTGTACTATAAAAGGACAGACCGACGATACACGAAGGGGCTCTCGAACGCTCTCAGGCATACAAGCTAATACAACACATACACACCCGTGGAGTAGGGTATTACGCTCAGGCGCCCCGAACCACGTAAACCACTGTGTCTCTAGTGTCCAATCGTGATTCACCTTCTTGAGTCTCCGCGCGCCCACACCGAACTACAAACTCCTTCAACACTTTAGTAGTGTCAGGAGATCTGCCGACTCCAACAGTCGACAGATACCGTCTGCCATGAGCTTGCCTCCTCTAATTCCCAGAGTCTCCTCTGTGTTTTCCAATCAGCACCGCCGTCTCTCCATAGGAAGAAGTAAACATCAAAGTGCTCCGTGATAGTTCTTCAAAGAGAATAGACTAGCAAACTAACATTCTTGGAAGCAACAGAGAAGCGATAATGGCGATCTTGTTCACGAAGAATATGAAATCCTTTAGGAGCATCTCCAAGGATTGAGTGAAGAGCCCATCCAACTGAATCTTCCGTAAGGCGAAAAGTATATCGACGAAAGACAGCCAGTAGAAAGAAGGAATCGAAAGGAGAAGATGGATGATGAACCGAAGAGCCGAGTTTAGAAACCACCGAATTCTCGAAGTCACGCCCCACTTGAAAATCCCAACAACTAAAGTCTGCCGACGGGCGATTATCCGGTGCCATTCAAAGACGCGAGATGGTGAGGGTGCTTCAGTGGAAGACCCATGGTGAGCGGAGAGCGGCTAGGGCGACGGCGGAGGCGTGGCTAGCGGGAGGGAGCGTCGTCGAGGGAGGGGTCGGAAGAGCCATGCCGAGGGATGCTGGAAAATAAAAAGGATAATAAGTTTAATAATATGGATTTGTCTTCTCAATATACCAATTTGGTTGAAGATTTCTGCTAAATCCACAAACACCATCTATTTCTGTACAGCACATGGAAAATCTGCAAGGTACTGGAATGTAAGGACAAGAATTTCTTGAGATAATGATAGAAGTCATTGTGAACAATATCAGCAACTTACTTATATTGTCACGTTGCTTCTCTAGCTGAACAAGCAGAATAGCTTTATACACAAGTAAAACATCTCTGGCAGCATAGCAGAACTCCATAGCAACTCTTGTGGATGACAAACATGCATCCTTCTCTGGAGGGCTCCGTTTACGAATTTAATTAACCGAAGTGCTGATTTGGATACAAAACACTTCTTTAGCTGGAAATGTAAATCACAGAATCATCTTGGTTGTCAGATTTGAGACGATTATCACAATCATATTGTACAAGATCTCATGCCTTCACCACAATCGCATTTCTCTTCCTTACAGCAAAATGAAATTCAACATCATCAACATATTTGGTCAACCTGCCATCCTTTCTATCAGGTGAAATGAACATCAAACTCTGTTTAGTCTCGAATTCAGCTGTACTTCTTATAACATCTTGGAACTCAATAAGCTTGGAGGCCTCATTAGGAACAGCCTCGAGAAAGTTTGCAATCACCAGATCAGAAATTCTTGGCCAGGTTAACTTTGCAAAGGACTTGTTCCACTTGCTATTTTCCATACAAATGCACTTGCACACAAACTTAATGATGTCAATTATTCTTGAGTACAGATTGGTACCATCTTGATCATCATCAAACTGAACTGAAATCTTCAGGGAAATGATCCAAACCACATATGCATTCTCTGACCTAGGTCATAAGGTTTGGTGGTGACGGAAACTAGCCATTCGACGCCTAGGCTCAATTTTTCCTTCGGTTTTTGTTTGTGGCGATGCGCAAGGACCTGTAGAACATATTCCCTAATGGACTTGCAGTGTGGTTTGGTACGTAACAGGAATTGGCTTAACAACTCGCTTCGGTTCACAAAACAGCTGAATCAAGATTTGGGAATCCGGTTAAACGGAGCTTCGATGAAGCTAGATATTGCTGGGGCACGACGAGGGAGTTATGGCGCACCTGTGGATGTGTCAGGTTGGGCGCGAGATGGCCTGATGCAGTAGAACGCTGTGGAACAGAGAAGTGCGGCAATTCTCGAGCGAAGAGGAAGAAGCACGCGTGCACCATCGGCAGATGAAGGAAATAACGGGGTGGCAGCTCGGGGAGGTCTAGGGCACGACGAAGCCTTGCTCAGGGACCTCAGCCGGGGCTGGAACACGGCACAAGAACTCGGGACGCCTGAATAGAGGCGACATCCACTTGGCAGCTACAGTTTTCAAGGTTTCGTGCGTTAGGGAGGGTTGAGATGGGCAAGAAAATGGTTACCAAGATGCGCAAGAGTATGTCCATGATCAAAGCACAAAAAAAAATAGGGTGGAGCTCACCTTGCTCCGCTGGTTTGGGCCGGAACAGAGAAAGGTGCGTCAGCAGTCAAGTTCTTGCACCATGGAATTGGGTTGAGCTGCCCATAAAAATGGTTAAGAAGCTGCACAACACAGTTGTGATGATCACAGCACAAAGAAAAGGAAACAAAACTCTCTGTTTTGCAAAGAATCTGCTGAAATTTAGATAAGCTTGGCTGTGGAACAGAGCACTGCGCTAGGAGAGGAAGAGCAGAGTAGTTTTTCAGCTTTGCCATAGGGAGTGGATGAGGAGTTGGGAAAAGATCAGCAGGGAGTTGGATAGAGTGTTGGGTTGCCTTCACGTGGGCAAGAGCAGTGAATCCAGAACTCTGCACCCAGCGCTGGAAACAGAGCAAAGGATTGCTTCGTCTCAATCCTAAGTCCTGACAGGTGGGGCTCACGACTTCCCCCCCTTATCCCCATTTGTGCCCTCAGATATTTCCAGCAAAACTACTCCAAAGTTGGTAACAATTGACAGAGCACTAATTTGCATTTAAGGAAAAATACTAGTGCACCAAAATTTAGATTTTGACAATGTTGAAATTAGAAATCCAAATTTGAATTTGAATTCACAATTTAGGCTTCTGTTTTATACTTCCTCCATATTTTCCAAAAATGATATGGAAAATTTATTAAATATAATAAATTCATTTGTGGTCCTTTTCTTTTACATCTTGCTTAATTTTAAACTTAAAATTAAATAAGTTTGAACTTTCAGGTCTATTTATTTGAATCATCATATACACTCATTTCTATTTTCTTTCTTTATCAATTGTTTTTCCATAACTGTTTTGCACCTCTTTATTTGGGTTTTTTATCGACAATATTTTTTGTGAACTCACATTAGTCATTGTCGAAGTGTTAATGCGACACTTCCCCCGGATCTTATCCTAAAGTGGGGTCCCAAGGCCCGACAGATGGTCTCGGGGCCCGACAGATGGTCCTAGGGCGATCTTATCCTAAAGATCCAAGGCTTCTCGCATAAGTTTCCTCTGAGAGTGGCAGTGGAGACTCGCCATCTTGCCGCCTCCCTTGTCATTAGCCCACGCGCCGTTGTTGGCGGTGGCAGAAGGTGTCCCGTCAGCTTGTCTTGTTGCCACAAGCTACCCACTTGACTGAGTGGGATAGGTATGCAGCGCCTTCACTGTGATGCGATTGGTCATAGCGGTCTCTGACCGTTGGCGTGCCCCGGGTCGTGTGTCGGGGGTGGTTGCGTGTCTTCAATGCTTGACTGGAGCGGAGCGCACCACCTTTTAACTCCCGCACCTTACCGTCTGGGGCGAGCTGCAGGACACGTGGCAGCGTCGGGGCAGGTCCTCGGTGGGAAGGCTAGCCCCGGTCCTTCGTGACGCGTGGCGGCTCCGGGGATCCCCAGGGTACGTGGAAGCTCCATGCTTTTTCCCTTGGGGGGTGCTGGTCCTTGCGCTCCGTGCCACGTGGCTGTTCCGGGGGTGCTCCCCAAGGATGGGTGGGGTCCTGGGACACGTGGCATCTCGGGAGTCCATCACACCGGAGGGGCCAAGTCCCTTCTTCAAGGCTTACGTGGCAGCGCTGCAGCTTGATCTTGAGGGAAGCAAAGGCCTTGGCGCCTATAGGACACGTGGCGCCTCCGGACGTGCCTCGGTGTCTTCATCCTTTGTGCGAGGGTACCCCGTCTACAGGGTGCCGACAGTGGCCCCTGGGTTCACCTTGGGGCGTGGTGAAGAGCCCAAAGGTGGAGCCCTTTCCATGTCTTCCTGCACTCTGCTTTAAATTCTGTCTTGGACAGCCGAAGTGGTGGGTGCTTCTGCCAATCGCCACACGTCTTTCTCAAGTTGAGAGGTTGCGGTGACAAGATCTTTGCCTGTTGTCGCTTCTCTACCTTCTGCGGCACCTTTAACCGCTACAGTTCCTAATGCGGTTACAACACTTTTGTATGCCCCGCCTTTATGGGAGCCGCTTCAGCTATTTTTCCGGGTGGCTGACCGCCTGGGCCAGCGCTCCAACCCGGGGGCCTAGGGCCTATTGCCATGGGCGCCGTGTTGTGAGTGGTGTGGGCTGATCCTTTGTTCGAGGTACTCAGGCGTCGCGGGGGTGATTAAAAAGGAAACCGTTAGAGGGATCGTTTCCTTCCATGTTCACACCCCGCATCCTAAGCTTTCGCCTTCTTCCTAGAGCACTCGATCTTTCTTACTTTAGTCAAAGCTCCCACCTTCACTTGCTCCAATGTCTTCCCCATTGCCTCTATCTCGCCTTCGATCGGTCGACAACTTGTTGTCGATGCGGTGACTGATTGGCTACTCGGCGGCGGAGCGTGCGCGGATGATCCGTTGTTGATCTACTGCTCTTGAAGACTTGCACGAAGACGAGACCGTCCTCTTCTCTGCCTACGTGTCTGTAGAGCTTGGGCTTCTGCTATCGTAGTTCTTTTTCGCGGTGCTGGAGGAGTACGAGCTGCAGCTCCACCACTTGTCGTCGAACTCCATCGCCGTGATAGCGGTGTTCGTCCACGTCTGTGAGGCGTATGTGGGCTGTAAGCTGATGGTGGAGATGTTTTGGCTCTTCTTATTGATGAAGACCACCGAAAAATGCGAGACTACCCAGGTGGGTGCCTACTACATTCAGCACCGGGACAAATCCTCCTGACACTATATCCCTTCGCTTAAAGGGGGCAGGTGGAAGGCCTGGAGGGAAGATTGGGCGATCATGCGGGTTGAGGCCCATCCTGTGCTAAAGGTGCCTACTGCAGGTCCTACTACTGATCCCACTACCTGGGAAGCATTCCAGGGGCTGTCAAAGGAGTATACGCTGATATTGAGAAGGATCCAATTCTTGGCGGGCAAAGGCTTGACCTCTCTGGTGGTGCTGACCGACTTCTTGCGCCGCCGTATCGCCCCTCTATAGGATCGCCGGCACGAGGCCTAGTACTACACTGGTACTATTGATCAGTGCTGGCTGGCTCCAAATGACCTTACCCCGAAGAAGTTGGAGGGTTTGCTGAAAGCAGTGACCTGCGACACGGTTGACGACGAGCACGTCTTCATTGCAATCGACTGCCAGCCGCTCTTCATGACCCCCGATGTGAGGGACAAGCTTCTAAGCTCAATGCCGGTGGTTAATGTGTTCGGTGTCGCCCGCCTGAACCCCGAGGATACGTTAGGGGTTTCAGCAGTTCTGGCGCGGTGTTGCGTCATGTTGCAGCAAAGGTTGGATTCCTCCCGCTCGCCGGAGAAGGCAGAGGTAGGGTCCCCAACATCTTCCGTCGGGCTGGAGGGCAGCCAGCCTGCCCCAGTTCTGTCACCAGGAAGGCGTTCCCGCCGTCCGGCCATTGAATCGGCTACTCTTGCGGCAAATAAGAGGAAGTTGACGCGGGGGTATAGCACCCCAACTTCTCAATGTGATGGGGCCGGAACGGCCGAAGCTCCCATCGTAAACTTGGTTTCTGATTCCAGTAGCGGCTCTAGTTCCGGCGAGGGCGCAGAGGGGACTGTGCAGGAGATCGCGCCAGCGCAGGCCGATCAAAAGCTAGAGCTAGAGATGGTAGCGCCAGTCTTGAGGGCAGGTCCTGATGACCTTGATCTATCGCTCAGGGTGGAGGGCCAGGGTCACTGGAGCGGTACGACCCGCCGGTAAGGCGCAACTTCTTCCTCTGCTTTTTCCCTTATTTTCCTACGCACGCTTTGATGAAGTTTTATTCTGGCTTCTCAGGGTGTCATCAGCCGACTTGGCGCCCATGGTGCTTCTAGGGGTGGGCTTGATAGGCCCTGCCCTTCCCAGAGCTAGACTGGGGTCTGTCATGTTGCGTCCTACGCCCGAAGGTACATCAGCCTTAGGTGCCTTAGATGACTTTGCACCTCCGTCCATCGAGGTAGGTGGGGCTAAAGTGGCGTGAGGCGTGGGAGTGCCAGGCGAGGTGGCGCGCGGAGAGGATGTGCCCGGCGAGGTTGTGCTAGGCGAGGAGGTGCCTGGCGTGAATGTGCCAGCCGAGGAGGTGCCAGGCGAGGAGGTGCCCGGCGTGGAGGTGGCTAGATTGGTCGAGGCTGCTGACCCGCCCGTTGTTGAAACAGTGTCGGCGCCTGAAGTTATTGTTATTCAAGACGGTGACTTTCTAATGGCAACCGGTGATGCACTTGTAGCGGAGAAGATGGGTTCAGAGCCAGGTAGTTGCGTGTCGTTTCCTGGGGCTCTCGTTGGAGCACTAACTGGTCCCTAGGTAGTAGTGTCTGCTGCGGCGTCGGCAGAAGGGGTAGAGGGGCAGTCGTCTATGGCGATGGTTACACCAATTCCTATTGACGATGTTGTTGTCGTGGCACAGTCCACCTTGCGCCAGACGCAGGCTGCCTTCGCCCGGGAGTGGGATCAGCTTGCCGCGGAACGACATTTGGTGAAGCTGGTTGATGCCAAGAATAAGCAGCTCGAGGTGGAGGACTTGAAGACTCATGCCACCACTGATGCCAACCTGAGGCTCTGTGAGGATCAGTGGATGGAGTTGGTCCGCCGTGAAGTTTCCGTTGCTGATGTGGAGCGGGTCTTGGCGGCAAAAGAGGAGGAGGTCTCCTGGAGCCTGGAGGAGAAACGTCGGGCATTGCACGACTTGGAGCTGTCCATTCAGCACCGAGAGGATGACCTGGAGTGTCGTGCTCGGGGGCTCGCAGACCGGGAGGAGATTGCTCAGAGGGATATGGAGAGCCCCCAGGCCTCCTGTACGGCCGAGGACCAAGGGGTCTGGGACTTCCTGGCCCGTGTTGGGGCGGTGCTGGAACCCCTCGACGTTGGTCCCGTGCCTCATGGGGAGCCATCTCAGGGGGTGGCCCAGCTGCTTCCTGCCTTGGACTCCCTCTGTTAGTCGTTGGGTTCGGTGAACACCGTCCTTGCAAGGCGGCTGGAGGTCGAAGGAAAGGAGCTGGCTGAGCTGGTGGCATGCTCCGTCCTGGTGTGCTTCCAAAGCTGGTACCTGAAGATCCCACTGGAGCCAGTGGAGAAAGGTCCCCTTGATGAGCGGGACGATGAGGCTAGGGTCGAAGTCCAAGACCTTGCCAAGGAGGTGTCTTCTTTGTTCCAGCGGAGTTGAGGGTGACTGCATCTAGGCACAATGTTTTTGAATCTGGGGATGACCCCCTTGTATAAATGAATTTGGATTCATATTGTTTTTCTTGTTGGCTTGTCATGTGCTTCCGATTGCTAACCCAATTCCTCTCTGTGTAAGGTGTTCAAGAGCCTTTGTTGATGCCGTTAGCCTTTCAGGGACCAAAAGATGTACTGTTGACACTACTAGTTTGTTACTAGACTATGTTTTGCCCATGGAATCCCCCTTAGGGGCCCCCTGGTAGGTGTGGCCAGATTGTTCGGTACGCCTGCCATTTGAACGCAGGATCTCTTCGACTGGCCCCATCGGAGTGAGAGAGTATGAGTGTTGTCGTTGCTAGCAGCCAGCTCACTGATCTGGCTTCGCACTCCATCGTTGTGAAGTTGTCGATGGTAGGCCCTCTGGGATTTGCTGGAGCTGGGTGCTCTGGCGTTGCCTACCACCGTCGTGTAGTCGTGGAATGCGGGCGCCTGGTGGACAGGATACCACAAGCGAACTTTGTTAGCATCAGAATCAGGGCAGGAGAGTGCACTCACTTGTCCACGCTTGTTGTCGTCACTGACGTGCTGGGACGTCGACGGCAGGCCCCCTGGAGGTGTCGGGGCTGTATGCTCCGGCATCGCCCACCATCTTCTTAGGTACATCGGTGGCAGACACCTTGGGAGGTGCCAGAGCTGGATGCTCTGGCGTTGCCCACCATCTTCGTAGAAACATCGACGGCGGGCCCCTTGGGAGGTGCCGGAGCTAGATGCTCCAGCGCCGTCCACCATCTTCGTAGAAACGTCGACGGTATACCTGAAAGTGCATATAGGAATCACTTGTGGGTTTTGGATGATTTATGACAAGCAAATGAGATCCTAACCTATTTGTTGAGATGAGCACATGTTTTAATAGCAAAATAAGCAAAGTGGCAAAAAGAAGGGAGAATGAGGAGCAATGTGGAAATGAGCTCAAGGAAGAAGAATAGTATATCATTGTGTATGGAGTGTGTTAAGGAAACACACCGCAAGAGCTCAATCACAATTAAACACACACATTGCACAAAGTTTTACAGGACCGGACTAGTCCGAATGACACCGGACTAGTCCGATATCCTCTCTGCACAAAATCGGACAAGTCTGATATCTATCGGACTAGTCTGATATCTCTCAGACTAGAATCAGACTAGTCCTCCCCAGTGCGGACTAGTCCTCAAAACACTTCACAAGTCACAAAAAATCGGACAAGTCCGATCACAACCGGACTAGTCCGATATTCTCTCTGGTCCAATTCGGACAAGTTTGATATTTGCACGGACTAGTCCGAAAAACCCTCTGACCTAAATTGGACAAGTCCTCCAAGTGCGGACTTGTCATCCAATCCGCTTAGGGTTTCACATGTCCGGGCAGGTACGATGTCTATCAGACTAGTCCGAAGATTTCCAGAAGCAAAATCAGACAAGTCCGCTCCTAGCCGGACTAGTCCGATATTTCGGGACACTTAGGGTTTGCTACACACAGCACACCGAACTAGTCTGGTGTCCACCACGGACTAGTTCGATCCTTCTAAACCCTAAAGGTAACTTTTAGAAACCCCATATAAATAGAGGCGCACGACCCAACTTTAAACTCTCTCGAACCCTAGCGCCATCACACCTCCCAAGAGCCTCAAAAACCACATCTCTCCACGAAATTAAGTGCAACAAAGATCAATCCTTTGAGGATTCACTCTAGATCATTGGAGAGACACGTTCAACACTCATTGAGCTCTTGGTTCGATTCTCTAACACACTCCTGTGATTTCATTGTAATCTTTTGAGTGTGTTCTTGGCGGTATTTCGTGTTGTAATCCAAGGGAGCTCTCAACATATGAGAAGGCCCCTTTGAATTCGGTTATTCACCCCTTTGTGATAAGTGGAAGAGGATTGGCCTTCATGGCAATCCGACAAGGGCAGGGTTGGAGAAGACCCTGTCCATTTGTGGACTCCTCAACGTGGGCGTAGGTTGCCTCTGTGGGAGTCGAACCATGGGATAAATCCTTGTGTCTTGTTTTGTGTTCATCGTTCTTTTTCTTCACAATAAGCTAGGGTTTCAATCATTATTGCTTACTTCAAGTTGAGTCATTAAATATAAGATTGAATTGTGGTATAACCTGGTTCAAAACCTTGTAACACTTCATTTGATTTTATATTTCCGCTGCATACATTGAAGAATCAAATTAATCGATCAAACTTAATCAACCTAGTCCGTACACATCGGACTAGTCTGCACTTTACCGGACTAGTCCGATATCTCTTGTTTTGAACTGGTTGTTAAGTGTTGCAGGTTCTGACAAATTTCAAAATGGCCTATTCACCCCCTCTAGGCCACATTCAATTGGTATCGAAGTAGGTTCTTCAAGAAAGAGACTAATCCCTCGAAGAAGATCATGTCGAACATGAAGGACACCCACAAGAGCAACAACCAAGAAAAGGTTGATGATGAAAAGAACCACAAGGTGGAGAAGCTCCTCGAAGCCATTCAAGACTTCGAGGACGACGATGAGAAGACGCTAGAACTTAAGGCGCTCCTAAGAAAGAAGACACTTTCCAAAGGGAAACTGAAGATTGAAGAAAACAAGAAGGAGAGTAGTCACACTGACTACTCCCGATATCCTTTTAACTATGATCGTCTCAATTCCAATAACAATCATTATTTGTCTATCCCACTTGGAAAAGCCCCACACTTCGATGGAAGTGATTACTCAATGTGGAGGCAAAATATGAAAATGCATCTAATTTCCCTCATTCCAAGTTTATGGCATATTGTGTGCACAGGGATAGATATCCCAGACGATGACGAAGAGCTCACACCCAGCCAAGAGCAGGCAATTGACCGAAATGCTCAAGCCGCAACCGTAATTACCTCTTCGCTCAGTCGGGACGAGTTCACCAAGGTGGATGGACTCGAAATTGCTAAGGAGATATGGGACACACTGCAAATTGCACATGAAGGTGACCGACTTGTGCGTGAAGCAAAAATCGAAATGATTGAAGGCGAATTAGGAAGATTCACAATTGAAGAAGACGAGTCACCCCAAGACATGTACAACTGATTAAAGGCTTTTGTCAACAAGGTCAGGTCATATGGAAGTAAGAAGTGGAATGACGACGAGGTGGTAAAGCTTATCCTTAGAGCTTTCATGCCCCGCAACGTCACCCTATGCTCCATGATCAGAGAGAGCCCCAGGTACAAAAGGATGACTCCAGATGAATTGCTTGGAATGATCATCAACTTTGAGATGATGGAAAAACAAGCAAAGCATGTCAAGGAGATTGTCGATCTCACCTCGACAAAGAAGAAAGGGGTTTCTTGGAAGTCCACCCTCAAGCCCCTATCCAAAGAAGCTAGAGAAGCACAACTAGAGGAAGACAGTGACGATGAGAGCAGTGAATTAGACGAAGAAGACATGATATTGTTCATGAAGAAATTCAAGAGAATAATGAAAAAGAGACAAGGTACAAAGTCAAGCGAAGGAAAGTACAACGAAAGAACAAAGCCAAAGTTGAGGCGGGCATGCTATACTTGTGGTGAGTATAACCACTTTATAGTTGATTGTCCATATGAGGAGAACAAGAAGAAGACCAAAGAAGCCAAGCCTCAACCCAAGAAATTCTTCAAGAAGAAGAAACAAGTCGAACAAGCGCACATTGGGAAAGAGTGGGACTCAAATGATGAGTCCTCATCATCCGAAGAAGAAGAGATGGCTAGCATAGCCATCGAGAAGACATGCAAGAAGTCTACCCTCTTCCCTATACTTGGCGCATGGAAGGGAGATGGGACTTGCCTTATGGCAAAGGAAGGTAAACGCAAGGTAACCATTAAACCCCCTTCCGTGCATTCCTATTCTAGTGATGATGAAATCAATAGTGATAATGAGGATATGCTTATTGGACTAGATAAGAAAACAGCCACAAAAATGAAATTTTTGCTTGATCAACTTGTTGAGAAGGAGAGGTTAATACATCATCAAGAGGACATGATCATCTCCCAAAAGGAGGAATATGTCGAACTTGACAAGCTTCTAGAACTTGAAAAGGAACGAAGCAAATCACTAGAGCTTGAGTTAGCTTCAAGCAAGGAAACTTGCTTGGAATTAACCGACTCAAATGCTACAATCAAGGACCAACTTGTTGACCTGATCAAGGTTAACAAGGACCTTGAAGTGCAAGTTGAGTCACTCAAGCAAGGTGAACCTTATTCCTCTTCAAGTTCACCTTCTCAACCCACTAAAACTGAGTTTGCTCATGCTTGTACATGCAAGAAAGTTGACACCAGTTTGAAGGACAAGCCAACCTCTACAAGGGATAAACATCCTGCCCAAAGTGGCATATTTGACAAGGAAAAGATCAAATATGCATGTAGTGCATACTTGGTCAAAAGACCTCCAAATGTAAAATATGGCATTGGTTACTATTATAGTGAACAACAACATGCTAGAAGCCATAAGAATAACAAGGAGAGGATTACCTTCGTAAAGGGAAGACCATCTCATACTGGAAAGTCAAAGATTAAAATAGTAATCACACATGAACACCGGACTAGTCTGGTTGGTGTCCGGACAAGGCTGGTCCTCCGGACAAGTCCAACCTCCCAGACTAGTCCTGTACATAAACAACAACAATTATTGTTTAGAACTTTTGATGCCTCGTATGTCTTAATGAAAATAATTTTGGCAAAGTTTATGCTCATTATGTTGGGCCACACCATGAGAACAACAAGTCTCATGTGTGGGTGCCCAAATGTCTTTTAACTAACCTCCAAGGACCCAAGCAAGCTTGGGTACCTAAAACCAAAGCATAATTTGTTTTTGCAGGCCTATTCCTCTGGTGGATCTAAATGGGTGCTAGATAGTGGCTGCACCAACCATATGACCGGAGAAAGAAGAATGTTCGTTGAATATGAAGAGAATGAGGATCAAATGAGGGCATCTATTTTGGAGATAATAGTTAAGGAAAGGTGCTCGGTACCGGTAAAATTGCAATATCTTCTAAACACACACTTTCTCATGTCTTACATGTTGAATCCTTAGATTATAACCTGCTGTTCATATCTCAATTATGTGACAAAGGTTATAATTGTTGTTCACTAACGAGGGTGTGACCGTTTCTAGGAGGACTGATGGTTCCGTTGCATTCAAGGGTATGTTAAAGGGAAAGCTCTATCTCATTGACTTCAACAAGGATAAAGTTGAACTTGACACATGCTTGATTGCAAAAACCAACATGGGTTGGCTGTGGCATAGATGGCTAGCGCATGTTGGTATGAGGAACCTTCAAAAACTCCTCAAGGGCGATCACATCCGAGGTTTAAAGGATGTTGTGTTTGAGAAAGACAGGCCTTGTAGCGCGTGCCAAGCCGGGAAGCAAGTTGGAGCACCTCACCCTGCCAAGAACGTCATGACTACAACAAGACTGCTTGAGCTACTACACATGGACTTGTTTGGTCCAATTGCTTACATAAGCATTGACGGTAACAAATATGGTTTAGTAGTTGTTGATGATTTTTCTCGCTTCACTTGGGTTTTATTCTTGCATGATAAGTCAGAAACACAAGGAATACTCAAGAAGTTCTTCAAACGATCCCAAAACGAATTCTCATTTACAATCAAGAACATTCGAAGCGACAATGGCACGGAGTTCAAGAACACACAAGTGGAGGAGTACCTTGATGAAGAAGGCATAAAGCACGAATTTTCAGCTCCGTACTCCCCACAATAAAACAGAGTTGCCGAAAGAAAGAACCGAACCCTCATAGAGATGGCAAGAACAATGCTCGATGAGTACAAGACCTCGGATCGATTTTGGGCAGAAGATATTAACACCGCTTGCCACGCCATAAATCGACTTTATCTTCATCGACTACTCAAGAAGACATCCTATGAGCTACTCACCGGTAACAAACCCAATATCTCATATTTTAGAGTTTTCGGTTCTCCATGCTACATTTTAAACAAGAAGCCTAGGACTTCAAAGTTCGCTTCGAAGTACGTTGAAGGTTTCTTGCTTGGTTATGATTCAAACACTTACGCCTATCGTGTTTTCAACAAGACCTTCAGACTTATTGAAGTAGCATGTGACGTAGTGTTCGATGAGACTAACGGCTCCCAAAAGGAGCAAGTTGATCCATGTGTACTAGGTAAAGAAGAAGCTCCTTGTCAAGCATTGAAAAGAATGGCACTAGGTGAAGTTCGACCACAAGAGCCACCTCCACACGTACATGAGGAAGATGAACCGCAAGAGAAGGTCAACGATCAAGGGGGAGCTTCAGCACAAGATCAACCACAAGAATACGAAGATAATCAACAAGTCAACGTAGGCAACCATTTAGGGGGAGAAGAAGATGATCATGAAGATACAACGCCTCAAGTGCCACACCCAAGAGTACACCAATGCGTCCAAAGGGATCACCCAATTGACAATATCATCAGTGACATCCAAAAGGGAGTAACCACTAGATCTCGTATAGCTAACTTTTGTGAACACTATTCATTTGTATCCTTTTTGGAACCGCGCAGGGTTGAGGATGCATTGAAGGATCCAGACTGGGTGGTGGCAATGCAAGAAGAATTGAACAACTTCAAGCAGAACGAGGTGTGGGAACTCGTGGCAAGACCCAATGCGAACATTATCGGCACCAAGTGGGTCTTCTGCAACAAACAAGACGAACACGGGGTAGTGACAAGGAACAAGGCACGACTTGTTGCCAAAGGGTATTCACAAGTCGAAGGTTTGGATTTCAATGAGACCTTTGCTCCAGTAGCTAGACTTGAATCTATTAGAATATTACTTGCATATGCTACTCACCATGATTTCAAGCTGTATCAAATGGATGTGAAAAGCGCCTTCCTCAATGGACAAATCAAGAAGGAGGTGTATGTGGAGCAACCCCCCGGGTTTGAAGACGAAGAGTTTCCCGACCACGTATTCAAATTGCGTAAGGCTCTCTACGGCCTCAAACAAGCTCCTAGAGCTTGGTATGAGTGTCTTAGAGATTTCTTAATTGAAAATGGTTTTAAGATTGGCAAAGTAGATTATACACTATTTACAAAGAATTTTGACAATGATCTTTTTATTTGTCAAATTTATGTTGATGATATAATCTTTGGTTCAACTAATCAATCTTTTTGGGAGGAATTTAGTAAAATCATGACAAATAGGTTTGAAATGTCAATGATGGGAGAACTAAAGTACTTCTCGGGATTCCAAGTGTGGCAACAAAAGGAAGGGACGTTTATAAGCCAAACCAAGTACACGCAAGACATACTCAAGAAGTTTGGTATGGACAAGGCGAAGCCTATAAAGACTCCCATGGCAACAAATGGTCACTTGGATCTCAATGAAGATGGACCTAGCGTCGACCAAAAGGTATATCGCTCCATGATTGGATCTCTACTCTATTTATATGCATCTAGGCCAGACATTATGTGAATGTATGTTTATGTGCAAGGTTTCAAGCCAACCCTAAGGAGTGTCACTTGACAGCCGTAAAAAGGATCTTGAGATATTTAGTTCATACACCAAACCTTGGTCTTTGGTACCCAAAAGGCTCAAAGTTCAATCTCATTGGTTACTCCAATGCAGATTATGCTGGGTGCAAAGTAGATAGAAAAAGCACCTCCGGTACATGCCAATTCCTAGGGAGATCCTTAGTTTCTTGGTCCTCCAAGAAACAAAATTCCATTGCCTTATCCACAGCCGAAGCAGAGTATGTTGCAGCTGGGAGTTGTTGTGCACAACTCCTTTGGATGCGACAAACTCTAAAGGATTACGGTTACAATATGAACCGTATTCCACTCCTTTGTGACAATGAGAGTGCCATCAAAATTGCCCACAACCCAGTTGAGCACTCTAGAACTAAACACATAGATATAAGACATCACTTTTTGAGAGATCATTCCATGAAAGGAGACATAGTCATTTCCCATGTCAACACCCAAAAGCAATTGGCCGACATATTCACCAAGCCACTTGATGAAAAACGCTTTTGGGAACTCCGAAATGAACTAGATATCCATGATGCTTGGAGTGTGGCTTGAAATGTTGTATACCTGTATGAATTCTTCAAAATACATTGATTGGATTGTGAAAATCATCTCTCTCAATTTTCTCCGGAAAACTATGTCAATTACTAGATCTTGGTGAATTATGATCATTGCTCAATTGTTTTATGCTTACTGGTCATATTCATCAAGATTATTTGATCTGATTTGCATCCCTATTTTCTTAATATGTACCTTCAAATATATATGAATGGGCTAAGCAATTCTTCCTGGTGACCACGGACTAGTCCGTGGTTACCCGGACTAGTCCGCCCATGCAGACTGGTCTGCAGAGTGCCGGTTAGGCCAGACTAGTCCGGTATATAACGGACTAGTCCGATATAGTCCTCTGGAAAAGTTCGGACTAGTCCGGTCTCCTCCGGACTTGTCCAATTTTTCGTGTCCTTAACCCTAGCCGCCGCCAAACCCTAATCACTTCATCCTCCACTCTCGCCTCACGCGTTCTCTCTCTTCCACTCAAGCTCCCAAGGCGATTTTGCACCCCCTCCACCAAAAAGCTCCGCATTTGGGTGGAGATCAAGCATCCTTGCTCGAAGATTGAAGTTCACGGACAAGTCCGGACTTCAACACCTTCCTCTTCGAGCATCAATCGATTTCTTTGGTAATTGTCACTCAAACCCTAGAAATTCCAAATTTCTTCATTGTTGATCGAATAGCCTAGCATATTTCACTATATACATGCCTCCTTGATGTATTACGTTTATGCTATGCTTGTTGTGCATTAGAAATCACCATTTGACTGGTAGCTTAGGTTTTTGAGGATGAATATCGGACTAGTCCTGTCCGTGCACGGACAAGTCCGGTCCCCAGGACTAGTCTGTGCCTGTACACCGGACATGTCCGATTTTTCTGTACTCAAAACCTAACTTTTCAATTCCTCAATGCAATTCCTTGCTATCCTTCCATACCTATGCCTTGTACCATTCATTCTCAATCATGCCACTCATTCTCAGGTCATGTCGAGCTCGAACAATGAAGTTTCTGATTTTAAGGCCGAGATAGACCACGAGGTGGCACCTCGGACCTCGATGAGTCTTGGAAAGAAGCGCCAAGAGAGACCTTCCGAGCCAGCTCCATCTCCTCCACAGGCTCGGAGGAAAGTGCTAGCGAAGAAGCCGGCCTTCAAGGTGCCAGCTTCTAGGGCTACCACCGGTGGTGGCCCTAGATCGACAAGTGCCCGCCTAGCCAAAGGCAAGGGCAAAGGGATAGCGATGGGTCCAGTTGGCCCGTTGAAGCTCCATGCTCCGAGGGAAGGGGTCCGGGACCCCACTGAAGAGAAGTTCAACGGGAAGGGCAGTGATTCAGCGGAAAAATTCAAAAGCATTGATTGGTATGACCGACCGAAGCAAGCTACCGATGGAAGATTTTGGTGCAACTTCCATGCAGATTTCTACAAATCTGTTTATCTGCCAATGAAGACACCAGTTGTGCGCAGCCAATGGATTCATTGGCCACACTTTGAGAAGAAGGGCTGCTCTCCATTCACTGAAGTAGTGGAAGCCATTGAGAGGCATGGCCTGAAGGATCTATTTGCCTTCAGGAACAATTGGAATGATGAAGTGATTGCGCAGTTCTTTGCAACTTGCCACTTCTCAATTGAATATGAGGAAAGTGTTACTTGGATGACTCATGGATCCAAGTACAGTATCACTCAAGAAGACTTTGCAAGCCTGCTTCACCTTGACACCTCAAGATCTGACTGCCTGATCATCCACAACATAGGTGTCATTGAGAAGGATAAGATGAAGTTCTTATATGATCGAAACTCCAAGTTCAACCCTCCATCCACGAAGAACATGAAGCCATTCTTTGTGGTGTTTAATAGAGTCTTGAGGAAGACAATCGCTCCTAAGGATGGAGATGTCGGGAGTGTGCAGGGTTACCTCCAGACCTTGATGAGGGTGATAAGCAAGGGCCGCCAGGGTGATAAGCGAAGATGGCAGCCAGGTATTTGAAGATCCCACTGGCTGATCCCCTTTGAGGGGCTGCCCTACTAGTAGGGGCAATTGTTGCATCTTCAGATCTTCTTGCTGGTGCCTCAGGACTGGAGGCGGGCGAGGGAGCAGCCTGGATACTTGGCTTCTGAGGCATCTGAGGCCTCAAGGCTAGATGCTCCACATCCTCGACAAATTCAATCCCGGTGACCTTCTCGATCACAAACATTAGATATGGGGCATAGCCACAAGATCTGTTGGGTGTGCAGGATATGTTGACCATATCATTCTAGATGTCTCATATCTAATGTTTGTGATCGAGAAGTGATGAGGACATCACTTCTATGGATACAAACAACACTCTATTGAACATACAAGATGCAATCAATAGAGTTCATACACAACAATTAATTTCAGAGGTGAACTCGTTCTTATATATTTCCTTTTATGTTTTTGAGCATAGGTTGCTACTTAATGATTTAATTGTGATTAGGATCCATGAAGAGGTTCAAAGAGTACTTGTAGGAAGTATTAGGGACATAGAAGACCAGAGAATTCGTTCAAAGAAGATGAAAACTGAATCAAACTCCAAATCGTATCCAACTCGGAGTCCAAGAGCAGTACGCACTAAAACGGACGCCCAGGATGCATAAAAACTCCATTTTGGACGTTCTAAATATGCACGGAAAGGGGAGAGGATAACCTTTCCAATGGATCCGGTCCCATGTCAAAATACGTTCGGAGTCGAAAGGAATCGTCAAAACAAAATCAAGTACAGAATCTGTCAGGGTGCTGTGCCACCGTATTGGGCCATTGGGCCTTGTATCAAGTCTAAGTCCATTATTTTCGTGTGTTAGGGTTAGGTCACGACCCCAACACCCCCTTGGACGTCCTCCCACCTATATATACTCCATATTAGCCGCCATGAACAATTGGGTTTTGCTTAGATCAATAATATCGCCGTTTATCAGTTTGTGAAACCCCAATTCAGCAATTTCAGATTGCTTCTTCTACGTTCTTGCTTGTGTTCTCGGTTGCACTTGCAGGGATTAGCCTTCTTGGCAAGGTCAAGCGTGTGCAGCACGGTTGATAACCAACGGAGCGGTGGTGTAGTGATTGCAGGGGTTGTTCGTGTTCTACTCGAGAGCCTCGGATCATCAACATCGAGATCTCCACATCAATCGACCTATCCATTACCTTTCGGAAGATCGGGACCAATTCTCCTATCAATTGATATCAGATTTCCAGGTTGCCCGTTAGGTAATTCATCTATCCATTACATTATTTTTGTTTTTCATACCTAGAGTCCACAAAAAAAGCCACAAAAAAAACTTGCAGTTTAGTAGATATGTTCATTACTTTGTCCAAACCACATTGAGCCTTTGTAACTTTGTTATTCAGTTTGGTTTTGTTGAGTTTGTATTCGTGGTTGAGTCATATTGCTGGTTTAGAAAGTGTTTTTGGTCTTAGTTTGAGTTTTGCATTGTGTGATTCATCTTTTTGAATCACGTCATCGCGTCCAGATTAGATTCACCTCTGTCCAGTTTGGTATTTTCATCATATCTCGCACATACGAACTCGGATTTTGGTGTTCTTGTACTTTCTGGAAATCTTAAGAAGTTCTATATAACTTTCATATTCATCATTTGCCCAGGAAATATATTTATCGATGTCTAAATTGTATTGATCCGAATCTGTTATTGACCTAAAAATTCTGAACAGTCTGTATTTCGGGGGAAATATCTCCTACTGTTCTTTTCCAAAATAGGTCTTCCATATATCGAAATTAAAGAGGAGAGATATATCTACAATCTTTCTGTTCTAAGATTTCCAATTTAGAGCCTATAAGTGTGCCTATTTGTTCTTGAAAGATTGAGCAGAAAATCTGCGACAGACACACGAGATATCTTGGATTGATTTTCATTTTGTTCTTCCCTTGCAGCACATTCTAAAAAAAAGAAGAAAAAAGAAAAAGGCAAGTGCAAAAAAAGAAATAAAAGCCGCACAAAATAGAGGAAAAAATAACAAAAAAAACAGAAGTGCTTGCATTCTTTGTGTCATCTAGTTTTGTCTCATGTCTTGCTAGCTTGAACTACTAGGAACACATTTGGGCCAGCAACTTTGACAAATACTTTGGACACTTATTCAACTTTACTATCTGATTTCATTGTTGCTAATACTTGCTACATAGAAAGTGCCATCCAAGCTACACCTTACTCTTGAGCAGAATCGATACACCTATGCAATCATCCCACGCTTCATTGGTTTCTTCTTACCGTCAACCGTTTGCCACCTGCAGTGTCGGTAAGAACACTTGTAAGAGCGTGGTAAGACGCTTGAGAGTGTGTGATTTCACTTCCACTTTGCCATTATCCTTTGTAGTTGATAGGGATAATATATTTTTGTGTTGTCTTCTGTTTGCTACTAACAATGTCAGGTAAAAGCAAGAATCATGCATTATATGCTGAGATGATGGACATGATGAAGGCGGCGATGGAGTTTCTCACTAAAAATCAAACATCAACCAAGGTTGCACATGACGTTCAGACCACCTATACAACTCCTTCAACAGTAAGTAATTACATTCTCCCATCTTTTCCTTCTTTTGATGGTCTTGGTTATGATGAATATATTGCTTGGGAAATAGAGTTGGATAAAATTTTTGGAAAATGTCATATGTGTGAGAGGAGGAAGATTAGAAATATTGCAAGTGCATTAGTAGGTTGTGCATTAACTTGGTGAAACAATTTAAATGAGTTAGAAAAAATCTCGAACATGGAAAGATATGAAAATTCTTATGCGAGAAACATTTACTAGTGTATCCAATTGCAAAGACGAAATACATGAGCTTGAGAAGAATTTTCTTGTTGTACCTCCTCCTATGCCTAACCTTTTGCAGGAACAAGAGCCAATAATTGTAAAAAATCCAAAAGCGAATGAGGTGTTCAACAACTTCTGTGAAAATTCAGATCTATCAATTCATATTTCACCCACAATTACTGCTGAAAATGAGAATAAAGGTAACGAATATCACAACACACTAGTTGAAGGTGAGAAGTTTTTGGATGTTCTGAATTTTTTCACCAATCATGCTATTGTCGAGGAGCGACTAGTGGAATCTTTTATTGATACACCATTGCCACATATTGATTTTCTTGCTGATCCTTCTGTTAAAAATGAGTTGTGTGCTAATAATTATATTGTACCTATGCTAGAACAACTGAATGAATTTGATACTTTATCACCCACATGTGCTGAAATTAAGAATTTTATTCCAATTACTTGTGAAAGGGATGAGCTGAAATTGTTATCTTCTCTAAATACTTTGGGCTATATTGAATTTGACACTCTTTGTGATCTAGATATCGTAGAGAAGATACTATTTTCTCAATCTGAATTGCCTTTGTTAAGTAGAAATATTTTTCATGCTATAGGCAAATATGAACATAGTGGTATATTTATGGTGCATAAAGTATACATATGTTCAAATGAGGAAGTCCTTTTGTGCTGCAACAACATGGTCAAGTAAATGAATGTACTAACACTGATAATATCTTGTCAAGTTTTTCTAATATTTTTTCCTTGCAGCAGGGACAACAAAAGCATTACTCACTGCGGTTGTGCAATATGGACAGTGCTCACTCTATCCCCAAAAGCCTCTTTGCTGGACATACAAGCAAGCCGAGGACGGCTTGCCATAAAGAAGGGGAGAATGATGAGATCATACACGTTATCATTGCACCTACAAACATGACACAATGTTTATTTTTTTGGGATCCTAGCTCAAGTGGATGCGCACTCTTATTTGATGGACAAGACCAAGATGGCGCACTATGTCGTCCACCACCTTGGCCTCCTCCATTCATGCATACAACACTACTACAAAAAGCATTTTTACAGGCGCCTCAATTTTTCAAACACAGGCGGTCCTTAAAAATATGCGACTGTGATGACGAATGATATAATAACCGTCTATGATGAAAGAACAACACAGGCGGATTTTAAAGAACAACCGTCTGGGTAAATACATGATCTTCAGAATCGGTTCTTAATTAAGAACCGCCTGTAATGCAATGAAATTCACAGACGGATTTTAAGAAACAACCACCTGGGTAAATACATGATCTTCACAGATGGTTATTAATTATTAACCGTCTGTAATGCAACGAACTTCACAGACGAATTTTAAGAAACAACCGTCTGGGTAAATACATGATCTTCGTTGGCGGTTCTTAATTAATAACCGTCTGTAATGCAATGAACTTCACAGATGGATTTTAAGGAACAACCGTCTGGGTAAATACATGATCTTCGTTGGCGGTTCTTAATTAATAACCATCTGTAATGCAATGAACTTCATAGCCGGTTCTTGATTAACAACGGCCTGAGAAGATCATGTATTTTCAGTGGCGGTCATTATTTAATTATCATAAGCGGTTTTCATTGAAATTACAGGGATGTAGTTGCAATTATATATCACAGCCGTATGTAGTCGTGCAGGCAAAATTGTATCAGGAAAAAAACACAGATGAGCTAGCGGATACTAGTACAGTACTGCATTATAGGAAATGCTCGATCACCAGTGAGGCTGGCTTAATTGTGATAATACACCATTAGAGGCTTTACAATTGTTCAAAGATAATTTCTTTACACACTGAACAAAAATCATACTACATTCATTGTAGATCGACGATGAAGCTCCCATCGATCAATCTAAATTGTACTGTCCTGCTTGCTCCCGAACACGTCTCTTATATTCCGCTGGATCCTGAAAATATTGACATTATTTAAATTAACAAATTTCGAAGGAGGAATGAATAACCTACATTGGTCACTAAGTCAAAGTGTCATCTAACCTTGATAAGTAGATTATAGCAATCATTTTCAACATTAGGCACATTTGGCTGATGCAGCAAACGCTGAACTTCAAGTAGTATAGTTTTGATTGTAAAAGCACTACACCACCCCTATGAAATATAATTTAAGAAATATAAGAAACCAGTTCAAATAAGTTCGACAACAATTATAAGTAATAATTACATAAACAAAATAGGTCTATCTTATAGTCTCTTGATCAAGAATCCCGATGCAGAGTGCTCCCGAACGATGGACATTTGGGTGGAAGAACCCAATTGGAAAGGCGCATCTTGGAGGCACCAAGGGATAGTCCTCAGAGAAGGAGATTGTCAGGGGGTAGTAACCATCTTCCCATTCAGTCTTCAAAAGAAACTTATTAATAGGAGGACGATGGTTAAACTCATATTGTGCTTGTTCTTCATGACTTACCCCTTCTTTACCGGGGACGATGCACTGCCACTTCAATAAATCTCCCGATTCAGGCTTCGCAGAGAAACCCTACGCGGAGAAATTGAAAATACCAAAAACAAACAACACGGAAAAACAAACTACAGTTAAGTTCATCAGTCCATTACAGATACATATGCATATACAACCATGTGACCGGTGTGCCATATGTACATACTTGGGGATGGTTCTTGCGCCACGCCAAGCGCTCCTCCTTCAATCGGCTACACGCCCGAGACATCATTATCTGAAGAAAGACCAAACTTCCAAACTTCCAAATCATTGAGTCCAAACGCATATGTACACAAATGCAAAAGGACACAATCCATATACCAACATTGTTCTAAGTTGATTTCAGAAGATACAAATATATACAATATATATCATCTCGCATTGCTATATACATTTTTTCCAGCATTGACATATTCTCGCATATAGGGTTTCAAATTCTTTTTAATGCTTCTCTCTACGCGCTTGATGTTTTCCGGTTCGGTGAAAAGGTACATCTCTTCATATTGATTATATTCCTCTTCATTATCTCCCACATTGTCAACCCGAACAATATTTTGCTTTCCAGAAACAACTACATGCAACTTCTCAATTTCTGGATCTTGAACATAAAAAACTTGTGCAACATTATCGGCGAGAACCCACAGGTCATCTTTGTAACCCACTTTATTCAAGTCTACCAGTGTCAGCCCGTAATTGTCCACTTTCAAACCATCATGATGTTTGACCCATTGGCACTTAAATACGGGCATTACCATTCTTTCGCCATAATCGAGTTCCCATATTTCCTCTATGAACCCGAAGTATGTGGTCTTCTGCCCTTGTAATGTTTTGGTAAATATCAAATTAATTTCTACTCACATATTATTCACATTTGTGTATCTCATAAAAAAAAGTTCCTTCACTCAAAATTGTTGGTATGAACATATTTGTATAATTTATACATGTACGACTTTTTAAATTTTTTTAAAAGCACTCCAACATGTCAAACTTCAAATTATCCACTAGTATTCATTGACACTTGATTGAAATATGTACAAAACACAAGAAATATGTACAAGAACACTTGATTGAAATCCTAAAAACTACTCTACGGCCCCGCCTCCTCCATCCTCTCCGCCAACTTCTAAAACCACGCCAAGCGGTCCTCCTCCGACTCATCGTCGTAGTCGTCACCATGGTGGTGGTCGCCGTCGTCGGAGGACGACTCGTCGTCGCCGTCGTTGGAGGATGACTCGTCATCGCCGTCGTCGGAGGACGACTCGTCGTCATCATCGTCATCATCGTCGTCGTCGTCATCGTCATCCTCTTCCTCCTCCTCCTCCAGCGACGATGCAGGGGTCGGCTGCTCCGGCTGAGCCGATTGCTCCGGCTGTACCGGTGGCTCCGGCTGCACCGGCGGTGGAACGCGTTGGTCGTCGTCATTCACCCTCTCGGGGGAGCTGCAGCGTATCTGCTTGCAGGGTGGCTGCCTTGGCGAGCTAGGTGGCGGAAGGTTGGCCATGGCGGTGGTGGTTCATCGGCGCCGGGCTAGGAGAGGTGGAACGATGGAAGAAGAAGAAAGGAGTGCAAAAGTTCTGTGCTTGTACATAACCGACGACTCGCCTTATATATGGTCTGTGCGGAGTAGACGAGGGAGCGGTTCGTTTCCCGCGCATTGAACTCTTTGCAGACCTCGTGCGGCGCACAATTAAACCACTGTGGAAGACGATCTTGAGAGATCCTTGCACGCGTCCCTGCACCACGACTTCTCAACTTCTCCGCAGACCTCGTGCGGCGCGTCAGTTAATTAACACTTCTCAGGCCATTAATTAACATATTGTAGTTTCAAAAATGTTTATCTCAGGCGGGTATTACTTACAAACCGCCTGAGAAAAAAGAAGTAAAAATCTTCACAGACGGTTGGTACTTAACAACCGTCTGAAAATATGTTTATCTGAGGCGGGTATAACTTAACAACCGCCTGGGATAATGCCCGATACTGTTCTTCAGTTTCCTTATCCCTTGCTTCTTTTTTATTAAGATTCCAATATAAATACTCAAACATGTTTACATTCTGCAAATTGTGTTCAAATTCGATGATTCTTTCTTCTACATTTGTATTAAATTAACATCTACCAACTGAACAAATATTTTGTTCATTGCGCATTGAACTCTTTGCAGACCTCGTGCGGCGCACAATTAAACCACTGTGGAAGACGATCCTCAGAGATCCTTCCGTCGCACACGTCCCTGCACCACGGCTTCTTAACTTCTCCGCAGACCTCGTGCGGCGCGTCAGTTAATTAACATCTTCTCAGGCGGTTGGTACTTACCAACCGCCTGAGAATATATTTATCTCGGGGACGGTTGTTACTTACCAACCGCCTGAGATAAGCCCATGGAGTTCCCCTTGCCGCACGATATTGCGGTCCTGATCACGGGGTGGGTCGCCGCAACCTCCACCCAGCCCATGGACGACCTCTCCAGTCTGCGCGCCACCTGCAAGGCCATGCATGCGGCGTGCCGTGATCCCACTGTGGGGAGGCGCGTGGCGCTGGAGCGGGAGAGCAGCTGGGAGTGGTTCCAACGGCACGGGAACGGGAGCTACGACGCCCTCGTGGAGTGCCTGGCCAACGTGGGCAACCCTCATGCGTGCTACGTCACCTGGTTCGACCTCGTCTTCAACTACGGCCGCGCGCAGCCGCAGCGGGGCACCCAGTTCCTTGCCCGGGCGGCCGCGAACGGCCACAAGGTGGCGGCCTACGTCCTCGCCATGCTCCGCTACGACACCGACTGCAGGGACCACGACGCCCTCGAGTATATCCAGCAGGTCGAAGGCGAGGCCCACGTCGGTGACAACACGGTCGAGTCCGTCACGATGAAGAGGACCAACAAGGAGTGTTGCCGGTGTCGGAATCAAGCCATGCAGAGGCTCGACGTTTTCGTGAGCTGGAGGTTACTGCGTAGGCCTCCTCCCGGACCGCCGCCGGTGGCGCTGCCCGACATTGACAATGGTGTTTGCCGCTGCCCAACAGGGGGGAACCAGGGGCCTGCCCGCTGCGGCAGGCGAGGGTGGTCCGAGACCGTCTTCTGTACTGAGAACTGTAGGATTGAGCGCGAGTATGACATGTTCTCCCATAACGTGTTATACTCTATGGGTTATATTAAAAATGTCCACTGAAAAAATAAATGAAAAAATCATTATATCCATCAAGATAGAAAAATGAAAAAAAGCATTTGTTGTATGTTTTTTATGTTCTGACTAATTTCAAAGGATTTATGAAGTGAAATTTAATGGTAACCTTTACTTATCAATAATATTACAAGAAAGTGGATTTTTGCCTTTTAAAGGACCACATTTAATCAAGAATATTAATTAAGAAGGAGTAAATATCTTCACAGGCGGTTGGTACTTAACAACCGTCTCCAAATATGTTTATCTCAGGCGGGTATTACTTAACAACCGCCTGGGATAATGCCCGAAACTGTTCTTCAGTTTCCTTATCCCTTGCTTCTTTTTTATTTAGATTCCAATATAAATACTCAAACATGTTTAGATTCTGCAAATTGTGTCCAAATTCGATGATTCTTTCTTCTACATTTGTATAAAATTAACATCTACCACCTGAACAAAATATTTTTAAAACTTGTATAACTGACATTGTAATGTTTTGGTAAATATCAAATTAATTTCTACTCACATATTATTCACATTTGTGTATCTCATAAAAAAAAAGTTCCTTCACTCAAAATTGTTGGTATGAACATATTTGTATAATTTATACATGTATGAATTTTTTAAATTTTTTTAAAAGCATTCCAACATGTCAAACTTCAAATTATCCACCATTCTAACTAAATGCTCATATTCATATGAGGCATTCATCAAATTATGAACACACATTGATTCCAAAAAATTTAAAAAAATATGAAAAAATTCGTAGAGGTTGGTATGATGAGTAAAAATGTCCACTGAAAAAATAAATGAAAAAAGCATTATATTCATCAAGATAGAAAAATGAAAATAGCATTTGTTGTATGTTTTTTATGTTCTGACCAATTTCAAAGGATTTATGAAGTGAAATTTAATGGTAACCTTTACTTATCAATAATATTACAAGAAAGTGGATTTTTGCCTTTTTAAAGGACCACATTTAATCAAGAATATTAATTAAGAAGAAGTAAATATCTTCACAGGCGGTTGGTGATTACCAACCGTCGGAAAATATTTTTATCTCAGACGGGTATTACTTAACAACCGCTTGGGATAATTCCCAATACTGTTCTTCAGTTTCCTTATCCCTTGCTTCTTTTTTATTTAGATTCCAATATAAATACTCAAACATGTTTAGATTCTGCAAATTGTGTCCAAATTCTATGAATCTTTCTTCTACATTTGTATAAAATTAACATCTACCACCTGAACAAAATATTTTTAAAACTTGTATAGCTGACATTGTAACGTTTTGGTAAATATAAAATTAATTTCTACTCACATATTATTCACATTTGTGTATCTCATAAAAAAAAGTTCCTTCACTCAAAATTGTTGGTATGAACATATTTGTATAATTTATACATGTATGAATTTTTTTAATTTTTTTAAAAGCATTCCAACATGTCAAACTTCAAATTATCCACCATTCTAACTAAATGCTCATATTCATATGAGGCATTCATCAAATTATGAACACACATTGATTCCAAAAAATTTAAAAAAATATGAAAAAATTCGTAGAGGTTGGTATGATGAGTAAAAATGTCCACTGAAAAAATAAATGAAAAAAGCATTATATTCATCAAGATAGAAAAATGGAAAATAGCATTCGTTGTATGTTTTTTATGTTCTGACCAATTTCAAAGGATTTATGAAGTGAAATTTAATGGTAACCTTTACTTATCAATAATATTACAAGAAAGTGGATTTTTGCCTTTTTAAAGGACCACATTTAATCAAGAATATTAATTAAGAAGAAGTAAATATCTTCACAGGCGGTTGGTGATTACCAACCGTCTGAGAATATTTTTATCTCAGACGGGTATTACTTAACAACCGCCTGTGATAATTCCCCATACTGTTCTTCAGTTTCCTTATCCCTTGCTTTTTTTTATTTAGATTCCAATATAAATACTCAAACATGTTTAGATTCTGCAAATTGTGTCCAAATTCTATGATTCTTTCTTCTACATTTGTATAAAATTAACATCTACCACCTGAACAAAATATTTTTAAAACTTGTATAGCTGACATTGTAATGTTTTGGTAAATATCAAATTAATTTCTACTCACATATTATTCACATTTGTGTATCTCATAAAAAAAAAGTTCCTTCACTCAAAATTGTTGGTATGAACATATTTGTATAATTTATACATGTATGAATTTTTTAATTTTTTTAAAAGCATTCCAACATGTCAAACTTCAAATTATCCACCATTCTAACTAAATGCTCATATTCATATGAGGCATTCATCAAATTATGAACACACATTGATTCCAAAAAATTTAAAAAAATATGAAAAAATTCGTAGAGGTTGGTATGATGAGTAAAAATGTCCACTGAAAAAATAAATGAAAAAAGCATTATATTCATCAAGATAGAAAAATGAAAAATAGCATTTGTTGTATGTTTTTTATGTTCTGACCAATTTCAAGGGATTTATGAAGTGAAATTTAATGGTAACCTTTACATATCAATAATATTACAAGAAAGTGGATTTTTGCCTTTTTAAAGGACCACATTTAATCAAGAATATTAATTAAGAAGAAGTAAATATATTCACAGGCGGTTGGTGATTACCTCCCGCCTGAGAATATACTTACCAACCGCCTGAGATAATCTTCTTCTCAGACGTGAAATTTTAATTAACGATGAACACACTACACATTTATTCATTCACACAGTTGAAGAACACACAAGATACTCATTCATTAACAATATTCAATCACACATCTCACAAAAGAACACACAAGATGCACAATATTTACACAAGAACACACAAGAACACACAAGATACACAAGTACTATTCAATCACATAGATGAAAAAAGATAGATTTCATTCATTAACAATATTTACAAAACAGAAGCAACTAAAAACAACAAAAAGAAAAAATAATTAAATCCTACTCCTACTCCTCTTCCTCCTCCTCCTCCTCGTCCTCCGGCGGCAACTCCGGCACCGGTGCAACAAGAGACAGGGCCGGCTGCACCGGCGGTGCAACCCCGAGGTTGCTAGCCGTCGCCTCCACCAGCGTTCTACGGCCCTCGGGGCCAAGAACCTGGGCCATCGTCGCGAACAGAATGTCGAGACGATCAGCCACCCCCATGAGGGCATAGAGGTAGTGGCCCAAGGTACCCATTCCAGTATACTCTGGAAGGGTACCCAGCCCCAAGGCACTCATGGCGCGAGACGTATTGTTGTACGCCTCTTGCGCCATGAGGAGGAGCTGCTCGGTGTTGATCTTCTCGGGGGAGCTGCAACATAGTTTCTTGCAAGGTGGCTCCCTCGGAGGGCTTGGCGGCGGAAGGTCGACCATAGTGGTGTTGGGTCGTCGGAGCGGAGGAAGACGAAGAAAACAAGAGGATTCAAAGTGAGCGATGCGCTTGTGAGTGATAGCGCGTCTTTAAGGCCGCGCGGAGTGGAAAAGAAAGGTCGCGCCTCGGGGAAAAGAAAGGTCGCGCACGCGTGACATGGTCACTGACGTGTGGGACCGGGTCCACATGTCAGTGACCGCTGATTAAGTCAGGGGATCCTCATCCCGGTTGGTGAGGGGTCTTTATGTAGGCGTTCATCAAATTAAGAAGAAGTAAATATCTTCACAGGCCCATGTTTAACTCAGGCGGGTGTTACTAACCAACCGTCTGAGATAATTGTATCTTCTCAGACGGTTGGTAAGTAAAATCCGACTAAGGTAACAATCTTCTCTGACGGTCGGTACTTAAAATCCGCCTGAGAAAATGTGAGTCTATATATACCCCTCGGCAGCATTGGAAAAACCTAACCCGGGCGAAACACTTAGACGCCGTTAGGCTGCCAAAATTTCATTTGCCGCCAAGTGTTCGCCCTCGTCACTTCCAGGTACACCGCCGAGCTTCGCCGTCGCCGAGCTTCGCCATCGCCGCCGAGCTTCGCCCTCCTCACTTCCAGGTACGCCGAGCGAAGCCATTTCCGTCGCCGCCGAGCTTCAAGGTAAACCCTAAACCCTTCGACCTTCCATCCTCCTTCGCCGTGCCGCCTCCCTCCCCGCCCTCGCTGCCGCCTTGCATATCCTTGGTTAGGGTTCGGGAATTAGATAATGGTAGGCATCCTTGGTTAGGGTTCGGTGGAATTCGAAAAACTGTCAAGTTCGGTGGCATCTTTGGTTAGGGTTCGGTGGGGCAAGATTTATGTGGATGGTTATATCACGATAAATTGGTAGTTGGTTTTGTGTGTCTGAAACTGTGAAATCAGTAGCATTTCATATTCTGGTAGTTTGCAGAGATAAAACTGTCAAGTTCGAATGAATAGGAGTTACTCCCTTCGACGTGGATGGTTATATCACGATAAATTGGTAGTTGGTTCTGTGTGTCTGAAACTGTTCTGACACATTAGTGGTAAACATGATTCTAGACTCTAGTAACAGCAGTATATTCCCTATTTCTGTCATCGGCCTTGCATATGCCACATAATTCTCTATTAGGGGCAAGATTTAGCTATATTTGGTTAAGTTGACCAAATTTGGCTAATTTTGGCTAAGTTACATTAGATATAGTTATACTTGACTAATTTTAACTAAGTTATGCTATATTTAGCTATATTTGGCTACTTTTGCTTAGAGTTAGCTATGCTAGACTAAGTTTGGCTAAGTTTGCTTTTATTTCTCTAAGTTTCATTTGAGCAATTGTAGCTAATCTGTGCTACCAAAGATGTCTGCACTTGTGGCTCCATCAGCTTCATTTGAGCAATTGTACCTAATCTGAGCTACCAAAGTTATGCTATATTTAGCTCTGAAGCTAAACAAGTTGCTGGCCAACTCATTTGTGATGCCAGGAGAATCCTCACGCCCATATCTAGGTAACACTAGGTGTGGCGATGGAGTCTGAGCATATGATGCCGATCTCTATGATACAAGAATTTAGTTAGACCTATATAACTTCAAAAATGTGTTTTGGCTAAATTTACTTAATTGAGCCAAAATTGAGAAAATTTGTTTTAAATATGACCAAATTTAGTTATGCCATTTATTAGATTTTTTGTCTTATTAGATCTAGCATGGAAAGCCCTAAGAAGACTGGTCCTGATAGTAACAACAAAGAAGACAATGTGGAGTTTACTGACTCCAGCAGTTCAGGCTCCTATCACAGTCCTTCGGATCCTTTTCCGAATATAAATATTAAAAAGACTTCAGTGGATCTAGACCCGGAATATGATCCTGCCGACGAGGTATGGATCACGAATCTTAACTTTAGCAGTTCAAGTTAATGTTGGTTGTCAAGTATACGAAGTCTTATAATTTTTTTCTACCTAGATTAATCTCAAAGACAATGAGGTGACATCGGCTCCTAAAACCGCAGAAGGTTCACCAATGGATGAATCCTCAGCTTCACTCAAGCGGAAACGAGGGCAACGAGGTCCCAATAAGGGTCCATTGGACCGCATCATGTACATAACAAGGGTCGGTCCAGGTGGGCTTCCCCAAGAACCACTGGATTCAGTTACCAAGTACCGTAATGCATGCGGTTTTCTTGTTAGGGAGGTTGTGCCGATCACAACCGAGAATTGGAGGAAATTACCCGAGCAGACCAAGAATGAGTTGTGGGAAAAGATAAAGAAACAATTCAAGTTCCCGAAAGGCACAGAAGAAGCTGTAAAGAAAGCAACATTGGTCTCTTGCGGCAAGAAGTTTCGATGCTGGAAGAGTGAAATGAATGCTTATGTTAAGGCCAATAAGGTCCCTAGCCCGAGGAAGATGGGAAAAATCACACAAGCTCAGTGGCAAGAGTTTGTTCGTCAAAAGAGCACACCTGATGCTGAAGCTCTAAGTGCAACTAGGTCAGAGCTTGCAAAAAAGAACAAATACCATCATCGCTTGGGGTCTGCCAGATATGGCCCCAAAGTCCAGAAATGGAATAAGATAATAGACGAAATTCTTAGTAAGGGCAATCCTCACCCATTAGAAGGGTGCGATGAGCGAACTCAACGCTGGGTCTTTGCTCGGTCAGTTTTGACCAGCGAGGGCAAACTTGAAAAGCCCGACTCTCTGAATGAAGTAGAGGATAAAATGAAAGAAGTAATTGAAAAGCAACAGAAGGGTCTCCTCAAGCCGAAGAGGGAGAATGACCAACTTACCGCTATCTTGGGAAACCCTGAACACAGCAGACGGGTTCGAGCGGTCTCTTCTCAAATGTCTTGGCTAGATGGTTTCCCTAAAGATAAAGACACATATAGAAGACGTGAGAAGTTTAGGAAAATACTTGATGAAACGATTGCTCAAAAGGTCAAAGAAAATATTCAAGAAATAATGGAACAACTTAGACAATCAGGACAATTAGTGGCACCGAGTACAATGATGCTTCTGGTGCAAAAGGAGCAATTAGTATCTCCAACTGCCTACCCTAGCAGCGTTGGTTCCGTGCCAGGCTCAGGGTCAGCCCATAAGTTCCCTGTCAATGATATTGCTAACGACAAATCTTGTCGTCTTCTTGTCCCGATAGGCAGAGCAGGGAACAAAACCAAACAGGTTGCCACTGCTATGGCAAAGCCTGATCGTGACTTCAACAGGAGTCCACTTCCGTTGTATTATTCTGTGGTGCAAGTTCTTCAGATCATTGATAATGATTATGAAGATTATGAAATAGACCACGTCACACCTGAGGGGATCGCGACTCTGGGGCAGGCTGTCAACCAATTAATCCTTTGGCACCGACGCGATATCGTGTTGGACGATGAGCCAATTTCTAGCCCCATCGCATCTCCAAATACTGCAACCCCATCTTCTAAGGCGAAAGTGCATGAAGATCCACTCTCAGTCCGGGAAGATCCACTCCCCCTATGTCTGAGCAAGGATGATGATATCCAAGAGCAACAAGTTGGACAACAACTTCAAGCAGTACCAGAGCAAGCTGTTGCTAGTAAAGAGCAACTAGTTGAGCAACAACTTGAAGTAGTACTAGAGCCAGCTGCTGGGAGTAAAGAGCAATCAGTTGAACAATAGGTTCAACAATGTGACGCCCGGTTCCGAAAATGAACCAAGCTAACGCATATGTGTGCCCAGGATGTTCACCACACATACACGAGTGAAATCACAAAAGGATATACAGAAAATTACCACAGCTCAAATTATTAAATAAGTATTCTTATTACACGATTCATTAAATCCTCGAATACAAGCTCTAATGAATATTAATGACAAGTTCAACTAATGCAGCGGAAATAAACTAATTAAACAACTAAGCAAACTAAGCAACTATGCAGCATAAGCGACAGGGTATGTATATGCGCAGCTCCAATCAACACCACAGGCAAAGCTGACGGTAGACACGGCCTAGAACTCCGCATTATCGCCATTAAAATCCCAGTCCTGACCTGCAACTGTTGGGGTGGGGAATTGCAAGAGTGAGTACATGTCGTACTCAGCAAGTGTGGAAAGTATGACATGTGGCTGATTCAAATGACGACAATAATAATGGCAAAGTGCGAAAAGTACAGTAAAACATTTGAAAAGCAATATATTATAAGTATGTGAAATAAACCCATCATAACCATAAATAATACCATAATACCAAACTGAATTCCTTACCATCATAAATAATTCCAGATTTCACCATCGTCAATAACCATAATCAATACCAGAAATTAATCCATAACCATCCATACCCATAACCATTACCAAATTCCAATTTCCCTCTAATCATGGAAGTTGTCCAGGCGCTCATAACCGGGAGCACGGCTATCATGATAGTTTTAGTTAACACTCTGCAGAGTTTGTACCTCTTTACCCACGTGTTTGTGATTTCATCACCCTTCGGCGACTAAGAACCTCCCTTATGCCCATGACCCGTCAGTCATATTACACACTTCCGTTGGTGTGTGGCCAAGAGATCACAAAATAGCCTTTACAAAGGGATTACTAGCCTATTTAGACCCCACTGAGGTTTCACCGGTGGCGATGTCTCCCGCAGAGCACATCTTCAACCAAGGGCCCCCTCTTGAGCCATTCGGATCCCAGGGTAGTTCCACCAATCATCAACAAACCCAATCCAACTACCCCTTCCCCGAGCATCCACAATGGTCCAAACAGCACTAGCAAAGCCCTAATTAATCAGCTACGCCGCACCCATAACTTGGCCTCGTGGTGGCACTGTAGTCCTGGCTTATTCTCGCATGAACCGGTCCTTAGATCTAAAGCAAGCAAACCACCATAACATCCAACCCATCCACGTACCAGGCTTGCTTAGATCATCCATTACCATACCATGTTTAACCAGTTCATGTTAACCATAATCTCATCCATGCATAGTCAAATTGAGTGATATAGTTGTTTCCCATCCCTGTTGATTAAGCGAAGCAAAAAGGTAAAAAGCCTTCCCGACTCTCTCTACCATAACTTCCAGGTGACAAGGGTGGTCAAACAAAACTAGTAAACTTCCTACCATAGGATTCCCATCAATTTGACACAAGCATGCAGTTTGCAAACAAAACATTTATTTTAAAACAGGATCAATATGCTTCAAGGACACTTGCCTTGCTCTTGCTGTTGATTAGGGTCAAAGCCTTCGAACTCTTGAGGTTGTAGATCCTCCGTGGCACTCTCTAGCGCAAATCCGTCTAATCCACACAATAAACATACAAAACAAAAAACAAAAATCAAAGAGTGCACAAATATTACTCAACATGACATGACATGCATGATTGATGCAATGCAAGGTAGAACTTGTTACTAGATTGCTTTTAATGATCACTAACTAGTTCTAATAGATTTTAACCAGTTTATACAGGTTTGGAGTTGATTAGATCAAATTTTAGAATTAATTCAACACAATTTAACCAGAAAGATCGGACTAGTCCGCTTGGGACCGGACAAGTCCGCACTTGACGAGATCAGCAGATTAGGGTTTTCTAGATCGACGTAAATTTGGAGATTAGGGGTTGAATTCTCGTAAGGAAAAGAGAATAGAAGGTATACCAGGTGTTTAGAACTCCAATGAACCAAGAAACTTGGAGGTAACACTGGGATCTTGATGATCTAGGGTTTGTGATGAACTTGGGGATGAATTGGTGGTGAAGGACGAAACTTGGTGGAGATCTTGATCCTCCTTCGTTTCCTCCTCTTCTTCTTCTCGTTTGGGATCTTCTCCTCCCTCCTTGATGGTGGCTCCCCACGAAATAGGGTTTGGGTGGGTGGAAAAAGTGGCAAATAGATGTCAAACCAAGGGGTGGGGTTGTTTATATAGAGGTGGAGGCTAGGGTTAGATGGATTTCGAGTTTTGGGATGAGTAGAGGCCGGTTTAGAGTCCCACATGGGCTCTAAAAGAGTTGGGCACGACGTCCCTAGGCCCACTTGACGTGAAACCCAAGAAACAAGTCGTAAAACAAAAGGTCAATCTCGGAGTCACGAAATATCGGACAAGTCCGGACAGGACCGGACTAGTCCGAAGTCGTCCAGAGAGAAAATCGGACAAGTCTGGCCAAAAATCGGACAAGTCCGATCTTAGTCAGAAAGGAAAACGGACAAGTCCGCTGGAACACCGGACTAGTCCGGAAAAGTCCAGGGACTTAGAAAATTTTCAAGGATTCATGGAATATCGGACTAGTCCGCACAAAATCGGACAAGTCCGAAAGTTTCCAGAGCCAAAATCGGACTAGTCCGCAGCAAAAACGGACAAGTCCGTTTTTAGTCAGAGAGAAATCGGACTAGTCCTCAGAAAAATCGGACTAGTCCGCACTTTCCTGCGTTTTAAGTGCGGTTTTGCTCCAAATCAATTTTAAATGCTCCGAATCAATTTTAAACTCGTTCCTCTTGTTGTGGGCTAATGTTAAACATGTATATGAGTGCATGTAGGGCATGATGCATGAAAATGAGGGTGTTACAAACCTACCCCCCTTAAAATGAATCTCGCCCTCGAGATTCGACGCGGAAGAGAAGAGATGGGGAAATTCCTTCTTGAGATCGTCTTCTAGCTCCCAAGTTGCTTCTTTTTCTGTATGGTGCTTCCATTGGACTTTACACCATCGAATCACCTTGTTCCTTGTGACTCTCTCCTTGGTTTCCAAGATCTTGACCGGTTGCTCAGCATACGTCAAATCTTCCTCTAGTTCCAATTCTTCCATTGGCACTTGTTCTTCCGGTACTCTCAAACACTTCTTGAGCTGGGAAACATGAAACACATCATGTACGTCTGAAAGATGAGCTGGCATCTCCAACTTATATGCTACTTCTCCTCTTTTGTCCAAAATCTTGAATGGTCCAATATAACGAGGTGCGAGCTTGCCTCTTATGTTAAACCTCTTATGACCTCTCATTGGTGACACCTTGAGGTAAACAAAATCTCCAATTTCAAAGGCTAATTTCCTTCTCCTATTGTCCGCATAGCCTTTTTGCCTTGATTGGGCAGCCCTCAAGTTTCCACGAATTATTTGGACTTGCTTTTCGGCTTCTTGCAACACATCCGGACCAAATACT
This sequence comes from Tuctoria greenei, assembly GCA_036927565.1. Classification (NCBI taxonomy): domain Eukaryota; kingdom Viridiplantae; phylum Streptophyta; class Magnoliopsida; order Poales; family Poaceae; genus Tuctoria; species Tuctoria greenei. The sequence goes on along the minus strand of JAYESD010000002.1, from coordinate 161,274,231 downwards.
TGAGTTTCTCCTGCCTCATTCCAGAATAAAGGTGTCCTACACTTCCTCCCATAAAGCGCTTCATATGGCGACATTTTCAAGCTTGCTTGGTAACTATTGTTGTATGAAAATTCCGCGTATGGCAAGCTTTTGTCCCAACTTTTCCCATGCTTTAAAGCACAAGCTCTTAACATGTCCTCCAAAATCTGATTGGTCCTCTCGGTTTGTCCATCCGTTTGAGGATGATATGCTGAACTAAAATTCAACCTCGTTCCCAAAGCTTCATGCAATTTTTGCCAAAATCTGGAGGTAAATTGAGAACCTCTATCCGAGACTATCTTCTTAGGGACTCCATGTCGACACACAATATGCTCCATGTATATTTCGGCCAATCGTGCAGCTGTATACTTGGTCTTCACAGGGACAAAATGAGCTGACTTGGTTAAACGATCCACAATTACCCAAATTGAGTCATACCCGGACTGAGTACGGGGTAACCCAACTATGAAGTCCATACCAATTTCTTCCCACTTCCATTCCGGAATCTTCAACGGTTGCAATAATCCGGCTGGCCTTTGATGTTCCGCCTTGACTCGTTGGCACACATCACATAATGCTACATATTCAGCTATGTCCTTTTTCATGCTATCCCACCAATAACAAGTCTTCAAATCCTTGTACATCTTCGTACAACCAGGGTGAATTGAGTATGGCGAGTCATGTGCCTCCTTTAATATTGTCTCCCGAATGTGCTTTACATTAGGCACAACGATTCTCTTTCCAAGCCATAAGGTACCATGTTCATCCTCGTCAAATCTGAATTCTCTCCCTTCTTCGATCCTTTCCTTGATTTCCTTGATATCCTCATCCGTGGTTTGTGCTTCTCGAATTTCTTGCTCTAAGGTTGGATTTAACTCCATCATCTCCATCTCATTTACAAACCCGAGGTTCAACCTTTCAAACTCCTTACATAACTCGAACGGTAACTCTCGAACGGTAAGTTGATGACTTACTCCTTTCCTACTCAAAGCATCGGCCACTACGTTGGCTTTTCCCGGATGATAGTTGATCCCCAAATCATAATCTTTGATGAGCTCTAACCATCTTCGTTGCCTCAAGTTCAGATCCGTTTGTGTGAAAATATACTTCAAACTCTTATGATCCGTATAAATTTCACACCTATGTCCAAGAATATAGTGTCTCCAAACCTTCAATGCATGTACCACGGCTGCAAGTTCTAAATCACGCGTGGGGTAATTCTGCTCATGTTTCTTCAATTGTCTTGACGCATAGGCGACCACTTGACCTTCTTGCATCAATACACATCCAAGCCCTTGTCTTGATGCATCGCAATAAATGTCAAAACTCTTGCTTACATCCGGCAATACCAAAACTGGGGCTGTTGTCAACCGCTTCTTCAACTCCTCAAAACTCTCTTGACAAGCATGAGTCCATTGGAATGCCTTTCCCTTCGTTAGCAACTCCGTCATAGGCTTGGCTATCTTAGAAAAATCCTTGATAAACCGACGGTAATATCCAGCCATCCCAAGAAAACTCCTTATTTCCTTGACGTTTTGCGGTGGTTCCCACTTCAACACGTCTCTCACTTTTCCGGGGTCAACCGATACTCCTCCTCCTGAGATTATATGACCCAAAAATGGCACCTCTTTCAACCAAAACTGGCACTTGTTGAACTTGGCATACAATCGATGCTCCCTCAATTTCTGCAGCGTAAGCCTCAAGTGTTCCTCATGTTCCTTCTCATCCTTCGAGTAGATCATAATATCATCAATAAACACCACAACGAACTTATCTAAGTACTCCATGAAGACCTTATTCATGAGGTACATAAAGTAGGCAGGTGCATTTGTCAATCCAAAAGACATCACGGTGTACTCATAAGATCCATACCGTGTCCTAAAAGCTGTCTTGGGTATGTCCGATGGTCTAATCTTCATTTGAAAGTATCCCGACCTCAAGTCAATCTTAGAGAAGACACAAGCACCCTTCATCTGATCAAACAAGTCTTCTATGCGTGGCAAGGTGTACTTGTTCTTGATTGTTACCTCGTTGAGAGCTCGGTAATCCACGCACATCCTTTGGGATCCGTCCTTCTTGTCCACAAATAGAACGGGCGCTCCCCAGGGTGAAGAGCTAGGGCGAATAAAACCCTTCTCTAATTGCTCTTGAATTTGTTTCTTGAGCTCCGCTAATTCCATAGGAGGCATCCTATACGGCCTCTTAGCTATAGGTGCAGTTCCAGGTATTAAATCAATAACAAACTCAATGTCTCGATCGGGTGGCATACCTGGCAACTCATCCGGAAACACATCCAAAAATTCACACACCACCGGAATCTCCTCAATTGCGACACCGTCTATATGATTCAATTCCAATTGCTTCGGTGCGGTTTGAGATGCTTCAAATTCTACAGTTATCCCTTCCTCATTGGTCAACTTCACTGTCTTTGTGGCACATTCAATAACCCCATTGTGCTTCCTCAACCAGTCCATACCAAGTATAATATCCAACCCTTGAGAATCTAAAACAATGAGGTTGGCGGAGAAGTCTACCCCCCTTATTCTAAGGCTTACTTTTGGACATACTATATTTGTCCTCATCTCTCCTCCAGGAGACTTAACCAACAGAGTAAACTTCATATGAGAGATAGGCAAACTATACTTGGCAACATACTTCGATGCAATGAATGAATGCGATGCTCCAGAATCAAATAACATAGTCGCGGGGTTGGAGTTGGCGAGAAACATACCAATGACCACATCATCCGCTTGTTGAGCATCCTCCGTAGAGACATGGTTCACGTTGCCACGAGCAAAATTCTGCTGTCCACGGCTTCCTTGTGGCTGTCCTCCATTAGGTCTTGGGTTTTGCCTCGATGCATTGCTTCCTTGACCAAGGCCCGACTTAGGACATTGGTGTGCAAAGTGTCCAGCTTCTCCACAAGTATAACACTTCTTAACTCCACCAGAATTATTGGGACGAGCTTGGTTTTGAACATTGGCTCCAGGAAAATCAGCACGAGGTGCATAAGGCGTCGGAGGCCTAGGTGCTTGCATGACAGGGCGCTGCTGCACAAACTGAGTTGGGCGCGGTGCATATCCAGGGCGCTGAGCAGGAATAGAGGAGCTGTAATTAGGCGCATTGGGTGGCGCAAAGCGAGGGCGCACATTACTTCCTTGTTGTTGTCCTTGATATGGCGCCTTCCTCTTGATTTCTTGCTCCATCTCACGGATCTTGTTCTCAACCACAATTGCCTTGTCCACAAGCTTCTGAAAATTGACATAATCACAGTTGAGCAATTGCACTTGGATCGTATTGTTCAATCCCCTCATGAACAGGTATTGCTTCCGGCTGTCCCGGCTAACATCCTCAGGCGCATATCTTGAGAGTTGAGTGAACTTATTGAGATATTCACTCACGCTTGATTTTCCTTGTCTCAAGTTCTCAAATTCTTGCCTCTTCAAGAGCATAACACCTTCCGGCACATAATGAGAACGGAAACTCTCCTTGAATTCCGCCCAGGTAATTCTCTCTTGGTTCTCATGAGCATTGCAATAAGAATCCCACCAATCGGCGGCTGCTCCAACGAGTTGATGAGAAGCAAATAGCACCTTCTCCCGGTCACTGCATTGGACAATGGCTAGCTTCTTCTCCACGGACTTGAGCCAATCATCCGCATCCATAGGGTCTGCGGCTTGAGCAAAGGTTGGCGGCCTAGTCCTCATAAACTCTCCCAACCGGTTATGAGGAGGTGGGGGTGGCGGTGGAGGCATGTGTGGCTGATTGTTGATATTGCCAGCCTGCAGCTGTCCCATAGTCTGTATCATGGTCTGCATGAGCTGGTTTTGCATGGCCAATAGCTGCTCGATGTTGATAGCTCCCTGAGCCGGTCCTTGTCCATTGTCGTTTTGAGGCACTCCATTGTTCTCCTCTTCATCATTGCCATCCCTCTGGTTGCGAGTCCTCACCATCTGAAGAAAAGCAGTAGGTAAGAATTAGAAAACGCCCCATCTATATGCATCAAGGGATATGAAACTAAACAACTGGCTACACTAGCCTAGGTGGACATGGCAATGCTAAAGCATCCCAAAATCCTCTATTAAGCACACAAGCAAGCAATATATATAGCAAACAGCACTCCAAGCAAAAATACATCGATTCCTGAGTGCTCCTATGTGCTCTAAAGTGTCCATTCTATCTAGGCTGCATCCTACGGTCAACCTGTGGCTCTGATACCAATCTGTGACGCCCGGTTCCGAAAATGAACCAAGCTAACGCATATGTGTGCCCAGGATGTTCACCACACATACACGAGTGAAATCACAAAAGGATATACAGAAAATTACCACAGCTCAAATTATTAAATAAGTATTCTTATTACACGATTCATTAAATCCTCGAATACAAGCTCTAATGAATATTAATGACAAGTTCAACTAATGCAGCGGAAATAAACTAATTAAACAACTAAGCAAACTAAGCAACTATGCAGCATAAGCGACAGGGTATGTATATGCGCAGCTCCAATCAACACCACAGGCAAAGCTGACGGTAGACACGGCCTAGAACTCCGCATTATCGCCATTAAAATCCCAGTCCTGACCTGCAACTGTTGGGGTGGGGAATTGCAAGAGTGAGTACATGTCGTACTCAGCAAGTGTGGAAAGTATGACATGTGGCTGATTCAAATGACGACAATAATAATGGCAAAGTGCGAAAAGTACAGTAAAACATTTGAAAAGCAATATATTATAAGTATGTGAAATAAACCCATCATAACCATAAATAATACCATAATACCAAACTGAATTCCTTACCATCATAAATAATTCCAGATTTCACCATCGTCAATAACCATAATCAATACCAGAAATTAATCCATAACCATCCATACCCATAACCATTACCAAATTCCAATTTCCCTCTAATCATGGAAGTTGTCCAGGCGCTCATAACCGGGAGCACGGCTATCATGATAGTTTTAGTTAACACTCTGCAGAGTTTGTACCTCTTTACCCACGTGTTTGTGATTTCATCACCCTTCGGCGACTAAGAACCTCCCTTATGCCCATGACCCGTCAGTCATATTACACACTTCCGTTGGTGTGTGGCCAAGAGATCACAAAATAGCCTTTACAAAGGGATTACTAGCCTATTTAGACCCCACTGAGGTTTCACCGGTGGCGATGTCTCCCGCAGAGCACATCTTCAACCAAGGGCCCCCTCTTGAGCCATTCGGATCCCAGGGTAGTTCCACCAATCATCAACAAACCCAATCCAACTACCCCTTCCCCGAGCATCCACAATGGTCCAAACAGCACTAGCAAAGCCCTAATTAATCAGCTACGCCGCACCCATAACTTGGCCTCGTGGTGGCACTGTAGTCCTGGCTTATTCTCGCATGAACCGGTCCTTAGATCTAAAGCAAGCAAACCACCATAACATCCAACCCATCCACGTACCAGGCTTGCTTAGATCATCCATTACCATACCATGTTTAACCAGTTCATGTTAACCATAATCTCATCCATGCATAGTCAAATTGAGTGATATAGTTGTTTCCCATCCCTGTTGATTAAGCGAAGCAAAAAGGTAAAAAGCCTTCCCGACTCTCTCTACCATAACTTCCAGGTGACAAGGGTGGTCAAACAAAACTAGTAAACTTCCTACCATAGGATTCCCATCAATTTGACACAAGCATGCAGTTTGCAAACAAAACATTTATTTTAAAACAGGATCAATATGCTTCAAGGACACTTGCCTTGCTCTTGCTGTTGATTAGGGTCAAAGCCTTCGAACTCTTGAGGTTGTAGATCCTCCGTGGCACTCTCTAGCGCAAATCCGTCTAATCCACACAATAAACATACAAAACAAAAAACAAAAATCAAAGAGTGCACAAATATTACTCAACATGACATGACATGCATGATTGATGCAATGCAAGGTAGAACTTGTTACTAGATTGCTTTTAATGATCACTAACTAGTTCTAATAGATTTTAACCAGTTTATACAGGTTTGGAGTTGATTAGATCAAATTTTAGAATTAATTCAACACAATTTAAGCAGAAAGATCGGACTAGTCCGCTTGGGACCGGACAAGTCCGCACTTGACGAGATCAGCAAATTAGGGTTTTCTAGATCGACGTAAATTTGGAGATTAGGGGTTGAATTCTCGTAAGGAAAAGAGAATAGAAGGTATACCAGGTGTTTAGAACTCCAATGAACCAAGAAACTTGGAGGTAACACTGGGATCTTGATGATCTAGGGTTTGTGATGAACTTGGGGATGAATTGGTGGTGAAGGACGAAACTTGGTGGAGATCTTGATCCTCCTTCGTTTCCTCCTCTTCTTCTTCTCGTTTGGGATCTTCTCCTCCCTCCTTGATGGTGGCTCCCCACGAACTAGGGTTTGGGTGGGTGGAAAAAGTGGCAAATAGATGTCAAACCAAGGGGTGGGGTTGTTTATATAGAGGTGGAGGCTAGGGTTAGATGGATTTCGAGTTTTGGGATGAGTAGAGGCCGGTTTAGAGTCCCACATGGGCTCTAAAAGAGTTGGGCACGACGTCCCTAGGCCCACTTGACGTGAAACCCAAGAAACAAGTCGTAAAACAAAAGGTCAATCTCGGAGTCACGAAATATCGGACAAGTCCGGACAGGACCGGACTAGTCCGAAGTCGTCCAGAGAGAAAATCGGACAAGTCTGGCCAAAAATCGGACAAGTCCGATCTTAGTCAGAAAGGAAAACGGACAAGTCCGCTGGAACACCGGACTAGTCCGGAAAAGTCCAGGGACTTAGAAAATTTTCAAGGATTCATGGAATATCGGACTAGTCCGCACAAAATCGGACAAGTCCGAAAGTTTCCAGAGCCAAAATCGGACTAGTCCGCAGCAAAAACGGACAAGTCCGTTTTTAGTCAGAGAGAAATCGGACTAGTCCTCAGAAAAATCGGACTAGTCCGCACTTTCCTGCGTTTTAAGTGCGGTTTTGCTCCAAATCAATTTTAAATGCTCCGAATCAATTTTAAACTCGTTCCTCTTGTTGTGGGCTAATGTTAAACATGTATATGAGTGCATGTAGGGCATGATGCATGAAAATGAGGGTGTTACAAACAACAAGCCAGTGTCCAACTTCCGACGACTACTCCTCGATCATCAGTTCCTGTCAAAGTTAGCTCATACGAAAATAAGAAACCGTCATCAGAAGTGACAAAGTATTTGGAAGCTATGAAGGAAAATATTAGAAAATCGAGTGCATCTCGTTCTTCTCATGAGCCAGCATTAGAAGATATCGAGGAGTGGGAAGAAGACGGTGTCATGTATAATTGGCGGACGGCGTTAGTTAAACCAGGAGTTCCAATATACAAGCTTGAGGATGTTCCTCCTAAATTTGAGAATGGGAAGCCGTTCATGACATCCGTACAACTTAGCAAACAAACCGTCGCGCTCAGAAGAATGCATGAGTGGTACATCACTGCCAGCACAAAATTTGGTCTTAATTGCGTCACACTTCGTATTCCAAAAGAAGCATTCTGGAGCACTGGAGTAGATAAACGAGTTATTTTATTTGACGAGCTGCTTTCCCTTTTCCATCGGGGCATGCTCAAAATCAACCTGCTGCTCGTCTGGTGCTTGTAAGTGCTCTAATATTTTGTATTTGCTTTTCTTACTACACGCATACGCATTTCATGAGATTATAACAATTCTGGACTTCTTCAATAGGATGCAATACATGGATAATGTAAAGTTGGCGCGCAAGACAGGTATCCTTGACCCTACTAGGATTGCAAAGTCGATATTCGACGTCCAGGCGAATCGACACATGAAAAAAAAAAGATTTTGAAAGAGCAATTGCAAAACTTAAGAAGGATAGAAAGGCAGAAGTTGCAGCTTACATAGGACATGCGATGTTTAACATTGTCAGAGACGGCCAGGACCTCGTAAAGGCTTCGTACCACTTCGAGTAAGTTCGACACATGACATTGAAATAGCAATTATTGGTAATTGTTAACACGTGTGTTTGTATGTTTGCAGTAATCACTACATAATGATATTCATCAAGCCAACGCAGGGAATGGCAACAGTCTTGGACTCGACCGATTACCCACCAGATCGTTACAAAGATTTCCTTTCCATTTTGAAAAAGTACGTTTATTCAATAATTTTAATTTACGCACATTTAGAATGTGTTGACAAGTTTTATATGACATTTCTTGTATTACAGCGCTTGACAGTTTTACGCGGAGCTTGGCGGTCAGAGACCTCCTAAGACGAATGCATTGGACATTAAAACGTAATATGCTTGTCCGAAGCAGCCTGCTGGGAGTGTCTTATGCGGGTATTATGTATGCGAGCATCTTCGGACCGCCGCCGTATATAGAGTCAATCGTGAGGATGTAAGTTATCCTTAATGTCGATACCTTATTTTCTTACTTTTGTGTTTCATTTTCATTGTAACTAGCATAGTTTAATGCTTATATTCTCTGCTGTTCAATATTACCAGAAACATTATTTTCATATTTTGATTCCAACTTCAAAATGTAATTGCTCATAGTACAACTGCTCCAAAAATACCTACTAAATTCTTGTATACTCTCACTTTGATCTATACTTTGAGATTGTTCAAACCAACACATTCTAAACCTTGTTATGTGTTATATTGCAGCACAAGAAGAATCTGAACGAAGAATGGCCGGTTTGTAGAAGTATTCCTGATGGAGGAGCCGACAGGATTGCTTCTGAACTCTGTCAGTTCATTCGTCGCGAAATTTTGCACAAAAAGGGGAAGTTCTTTGACAAGAGAGGTTCAACAGCTGATGTGCCAGAACTTTGCGACTATGCCAATCTAAACAGTTTTTAGTGAAAACTTGTAAACTTTGAGATGAATTGTATCTGTAACTTGTACATATGTATATTATTTTAGTGAAATTGACTTCTGTGATGATAATATTGTTGACTTTTGTTCTGTGATGATTGTTGTTTTTTGTTCTGTGATTATATTGAATTGACCTGGAAATTAGAAATAACAGCAGTAGTACTGCATGACTGTGAAAAACAATTATCACAGGCGGCTAGATACAAGTAAAGAAACATCTGTGATAACCTAATTTTCACAGGCGGTGTCTGTTATGGTAGAAACCGGCTGCGTTAAAGGGTATTCACAGACGGCTGATATAGGTAAACTCCGTCTATGATAACACCATTATCATATATGGGTTAGTTATGCTTCAATAACCGTCTGTAAAGACACATTATCATTGACAGTTAGTTATGCTTCAACACCCGTCTGTGAAGACACATTATCATAGACAGTTAGTTATGCTTCAAAATCCGCCTGTGAAGACACATTATCATAGACGGTTAGTTATGCTTCAAAACCCGCCTGTGAAAACACATTATCATTGGCGGTTAGTTATACTTCAATACCCGACTGTGAAGACTCATTATCATAAGCGGTTAGTTATGCTTCAATAACCGTCTGTGATAAGACATTTATCACAGGCGGTTATATATGCTGCACGACCCGCTTGTGATAAAGTATTTTCACAGGCGGCTATTCTTAGTAAAGAACCGCCTATGATAATCTGTCTTCACACGCGGCTAGCCTAAGTGAAGAACCGCCTATGATAATGTGTCTTCACAGGCGGTTTCACTTCTCCGCCTGTGAAATTGCGGATTATCACAGACTCTTCGTTTCAGGCGGTTTTAAAAGCCGTCTGTGATAATAGGTTTGGAGCCGCATGTGATGAGGCTTACTGTAGCAGTGCAAGAAGATTTGATGGCGTTGCACATTTAGACCAACACGTGAGAGGAGATGAACTTGAGTCGAGGACGACTCCAATTCAAAAAGGGGAGGATGATGAGGACATCACTTCTATGGATACAAACAACACTCCATTGAACATACAAGATGCAATCAATAGAGTTCATACACAACAATTAATTTCAGAGGTGAACTCGTTCTTATATATTTCCTTTTATGTTTTTGAGCATAGGTTGCTACTTAATGATTTAATTGTGATTAGGATCCATGGAGAGATTCAAGGAGTACTTGGAGGAAGTATTAGGGACGTGGAAGAACAGAGAATTCGTTCAAAGAAGATGAAAACCGAACCAAACTCCAAATCGTATCCAACTCGGAGTCCAAGAGCAGTACGCACTAAAACGGATGCCCAGGATGCATAAAAACTCCGTTTTGGACGTTCTACATATGCACGGAAAGGGGGGAGGAGAACCTTTCCAATGGATCTGGTCCCATGTCAAAATACGTTCGGAGTCGAGAGGAATCGTCAAAACAAAATCAAGTACAGAATCTATCAGGGTGCTGCACCACCGTATTGGGCCATTAGGCCTTGTATCAAGTCTAAGTCCATTATTTTCGTGTGTTAGGGTTAGGTCACGACCCCAACACCCCCTTAGACGTCCTCCCACCTATATATACTCCATATTAGCCGCTATGAACAATTGGGTTTTGCTTAGATCAATAATATCGCCATTTATCAGTTTGTGAAACCCCAATTCAGCAATTTCAGATTGCTTCTTCTACGTTCTTGCTTGTGTTCTCGGTTGCACTTGCAGGGATTAGCCTTCTTGGCGAGGTCAAGCATGTGCAGCACGGTTGATAACCAACGGAGCGGTGGTGTAGTGATTGCAGGGGTTGTTCGTGTTCTACTCGAGAGCCTCGGATCATCAACGTCGAGATCTCCACATCAATCGACATATCCATTACCTTTCGGTAGATCGGGACCAATTTTCCTATCAAGAAGGTCACCGGGATTGAATTTGTCAAGGATGTGGATCATCTACCCTTGAGGCCTCAGATGCCTTAGAAGCCAAGTATCCAGGCTGCTCCCTCGTCGGCCTCCAGTCCTGAGGCACCGGCAAGAAGATCTGAAGATGCAACAGTTGCCCCTGCTAGTAGGGCAGCCCCTCAAAGGGGATCAGCCAATAGGATCTTCAAATAACTGGCTTCCATCTTCGCTTCCTGCAAGAAGGCCGAAGTGAGGGCCCACAAGTTGAACAAGAAGAGAAAGGAAGACATGAAGTATGTGAAGGCAAATGTGAAGCAAATATGCCAGAAACTGGAGATTGAACCCATTGGGTCTCCAGTAATATCTGAAGACTCCGATTTAGACGTCACTGAGCTTGGGCCCTTGACCTCCTCCGAGCTTGCCTACTTTGGCATTGGGGGCTCGAGTGGCTCCGCACCTCCCCCTCCTCCTCCTCCTCCTCATCAGGATGAAGATGAAGATGACGAAGATGACGATGAGAGGACTGACAGCAAAGAGTTAGGACCTTAGGACCCTCCTCTCCTTCTTTTTGGTGTCTTGATGCCAAAGGGGGAGAGATTGAGGGGGAGTCTTAGCCTTAGCTGTAGGATGCGAGGAGAGAGCTCTCTTTTATGCTTTTTGACTATTCTGTGGGTTGTAAAGCTTTAACTATGTTCTTATGTTAATTGTGATTCTGTGATGCAATGTTATGATCTTTTGAGAAGTAAATGTTGAGTTATGTGATTTTGCTCCTAGAATGACATTTATGCTTGCTTTTGATTGATTAATGTCATTTATGTCATTCTCATTGTTTCAACATACTTAGTCATGCATCCCACCATAAATAATGCACATATGGATTATGCTTTCACTGCTTGATGTATTTTAGACCCATATGTACATGCTTTATGAAAATCTCAATTTTTATCGCATTGTGTGAAATCTCAATTGGTTGTCATCAATCACCAAAAAGGGGGAGATTGAAAGTGCATCTAGGAATCCGTTGTGGGTTTTGTATGATTTATGACAAGAAAATGAGATCCTAACCTATTTGTTGAGATGAGCACAGGTTTTAATAGAAAAATAAGCAAAGTGCCAAAAAGAAGGGAGAATGAGGAGCAAAGTGGAAATGAGCTCAAGGAAGAAGAATAGTAGATCATTGTGTATGGAGTGTGTTAAGGGAACACACTCCAAAAGCTCAATCACAATTAAACACACACATTGCACAAAGTTTTACAGGACCGGACTAGTCCCAATGACACCGGACTAGTCGGATATCCTCTCTGCAAAAAATCAGACAAGTCCGATATCTATCGAACTAGTCCGATATCTCTCGACTAGAATCGGACTAGTCCTCCCCAGTGCGGACTAGTCCTCAAAACACTTCACAAGTCACAATAAATCGGACAAGTCCAATCACAACCGGACTAGTCCGATATTCTCTCTGGTCCAATTCGGACAAGTCCGATATTTGCACGGACTAGTCCGAAAACCCTCTGACCTAAATCGGACAAGTCCTCCAAGTGCGGACTTGTCATCCAATCCGCTTAGGGTTTCACATGTCCGGACCAGTCTGATGTCTATCGGACTAGTTCGAATATTTCCAGAAGCGAAATCGGACAAGTCCGCTCCTAACCGGACTAGTCTGATATTTTGGGACACTTAGGGTTTGCTACACACAGCACACCAGACTAGTCTGGTGTCCACCACGGACTAGTCCGATCCTTCTAAACCCTAACGGTAACTTTTAGAAACCCCATATAAATAGAGGTGCACGACCCAGCTTTAAACTCTCTCAAACCCTAGCGCCGTCACACCTCCCAAGAGCCTCAAAAACCACATCTCTCCACGAAATTAAGTGCAACAAAGATCAATCCTTTGAGGATTCACTCTAGATCATTGGAGAGACACGTTCAACACTCATTGAGCTCTTGGTTGGATTCTCTAACACACTCCTGTGATTTCATTGTAATCTTTTGAGTGTGTTCTTGGTGGTATTTCGTGTTGAAATCCAAGGGAGCTATAAACGTGTGAGAAGGCCCCTTTGAATTCGGTTATTCACCCCTTTGTGCTAAGTGGAAGAGGATTGGCCTTCGTGGCGATCCGACGAGGGCAGGGTTTGAGAAGACCCGGTCCTTTTGTGGACTCCTCAACGTGGACGTAGGTTGCCTTTGTGGGAGCCGAACCACGGGATATATCCTTGTGTCTTGTTTTGTGTTCATCGTTCTTATTCTTCACAATAATCTAGGGTTTCAATCATTATTGCTTACTTCAAGTTGAATCATTAAATATAAGATTGAATTATGGTATAACCTGGTTCATAACCTTGTAACACTTCATTTGATTGTATATTTTCGCTGCATACATTGAAGAATCAAATTAATCGATCAAACTTAACCAACCTAGTCCGTACACACCGGACTAGTCCGCACTTTACCGGACTATTCCGATATCTCTTGTTTTGAACTGGTTTTTAAGTGTTGCAGGTTCTAACACATTTCATAAAGGCCTGTTCACCCCAATCTAGGCCACATTCAAGACCCCTTGGGAGGTGCCAGAGCTGGATGCTTCGGTGCTGTCCACCATCATCGTTGATACGTCGATAGCAGGCCCTTATCTGCGCTTGGTGCTGACGTTGATGTTCTGGGACATCGATGGCAGGCCCCTTGCGAGGTGCCGGAGCTGGATGCTCCGACGTCGCCCAACATCTTTGTGGAAACATCAACAGCAGGCCCCTTGGGAGGTGCCGAAGTTGGATGCTCCAACGTCGCCCACGATCTTCGTGGAACGTCGATGGCAGGCCCCTTGGGAGGTGCTAGAGCTGGATGCTCTGGCGCCGTCCACCATCATCTTTGAGACGTCGACGATAGGCCCCTGGTGTACAGGCTATCATGAGAGAACCCTGTTAGCAACAAGTGTGGGGCAGGAGAGTTTACTCACTTATTCGCTCTTGGTGCCGATGTTGAAGTTCTGGGACATCGACGGCAGGACCCTTGCGAGGTGCCGGAGTTGGATGTTCCGGCGTCGCCCACCATCCTCGTGGAAACGTCGATGGCAGGCCCCTTGGGAGGTGTCAGAGCTGGATGCTTCGGCGTCGCCCACCATCTTCGTAAAGATGTCGATGGTAGGCCCCTTAGGAGGTGCCGGAGCTGGATGCTCTGGCATCGTCCACCATCGTCGTAGAGTCGTCAACGGTAGGCCCCTGCTGTACTGGCTATCGCGAGAGAACCCTGTTAGCAACAAGTGCTGGGCAGGAGAGTTTACTCACTTATCTGCGCTTGGTGCTGACGTTGAAGTTTTGAGATATCGATGGCAGGCCCCTTGCGAGGTGCCGGAGCTGGATGCTCCGACGTCGCCCACCATCTTCGTGGAAACATCTATGGCAGGCCCCTTGGGAGGTGCTGGAGATGGATGCTCCGGTGTCGTCCACCATCGTCGTAGAGTCGTAAATAGCTGGCCCTGGTGTACAGGCTATCGCAAGAGAACCCTGTTAGAAACAAGTACGGGGCAGGAGAGTTTACTCACTTATTCGTGCTTGGTGCTAACGTTGATGTTCTGGGACGTCGACAGCAGGCCCCTTGCAGTGTGCCGGAGCTGGGTACTCCGGCGTCGCCCACCATCTTCATGGAAACGTCTACGACAGGCCCCTTGCAAGGTGCCGGGGCTGGATGCTCTGGCGTAATGTGCTTTGTATGTTTTGCACACATAACAGAGGTGCATATTGTTTTACTCGCTGGTGATCTTTTCCTATACTTAAGTATTGTCATGTCTTACAGTCCTAGGCTGGTACACAGGACTTGCGTAATTCTGTGCATTGGCGCTCAGAGTCCGACTTCCTTCTTATTCGGGGTGTGAGCGTCCTGGCCCCCGGTACATAGCCGCAACACTGGGAGGCAAAGTGCACACGCTTAGGATACAAGACTAAGCTAAGCATGTTGTGCCCTCTAGACCTCCAGCTCTGCATTGGCCTTTCGTGGGGTACCATTTGGCAGCACAGGACCCCAAGTAAGAGGGCAGCCGTAAGGTTCCAAGACACCTTGCAGGTACCTCAAATACATCCGCCTGCAGCAGGGTTGCATGACTCTACTAGGGGTGATATAGAACAAATTTCACCAAGTATATGAAGACAATATACGAAAGACGAGACTAGCTTGATTGATCACAAAATTAATAGGTAATTTTAAGTGAACGTAAGAGCAAGCACATGGTAAGACAGTGAATTCTTCTCATTGGTGGTCTCAGGAGTGGATTGGCTTTACAATAAGGCAATGACCCCCTCTAGTTGGCTTAGGAGGCAGAGTGTTCATGCTTAGGGTACAGAACCAAGCTAAACGGATGTACACTATAGACCTTCCCCCCCCCCAAAGTTTGGTTGTCCTAAGTGCCACTCCCTGGCACCATGACACCCTACACTGTCCTACAATTTATGCTTAAGGGTAGAACTTACGGAGGTGCTCTATGTTCCAAGGGTTGGGGAGGTGCTCTCCTTCTTCCGTGGCGAGTCAGACACACCCGGGGCGGGATACCTGTATCACTCGGAAGGGGCCTTCCCATCTGGGGGAAAGTTTGTGCGACCCTTCTCGAGAGAGTACGCGCTGCAGCACCAGGTCACATGTATTGATCTTTCTACTCCGCACGAACCGCTCTTGGTAGCGCCTCAGCACCTATCGATATTTTGCGTTTTGGATGGTGGCGTGCCGCCTTGTTTCATTGATGAGGTCGACATCTTCTCGTTGGAGCTGGTCCTGTGAGGCTTCATCCAATGCTCGGACTTTGAACAAGCCCACAACGATCTCTGGGGGGAGGACGGCCTCGACCCCATACACCAAAAAGAAAGGTGTTTCTCCCGTGGTGTGTTTAGGTGACGTTCGGCTTGCCCATAGTGCACAGGGGAGTTCGTCGACCCACTTGGCACCATTCTTATCCAAGCTGCCATATGTGCATGTCTTGAGGCCCCTGAGGATCTCAACGCTGGCCCTTTCGACTTGTCCGTTGCTCTTTGGATGAGCTACAGATGCATAACAAACATGGACGCCAAGGTCTTCACAGTAGTCCTGGAAAGCTGCACTGGTGAACTGGGTCCCGTTGTCAGTGATGATCCTGTTCAGGACCTTGAACCTGCAGACAATTGATTTGATGAACTTGACTGCAGACTCCTTGTTGATGTTGATCACTGGGGCTACCTCCCGCCACTTGGTGCACTTATATATGGCGATGTAGAGGAACTGGTACCCTCCGACTGCCCTGGGGAAGGGTCTCAGGATATCCCTCTCCCAGACCACGAAAGGCCAGGAGGGTGGGATCATCTGCAGTGACTGAGCCAGAGTGTGAATTTTCTTGGCGTGGAACTGGCACGCCTTCCACTTCTTGACCAGTTTGACAGCGTCTTGTAGTGTTGTTGGCCAGTAGAAGCCATGCCAGAAGGCTTTGCCAACCAGCGTGCGGGAAGCTGCGTGATTCCCACACTCTCCTTCGTGGATTTCTATGAGCAAGTCACATCATTCCTGCCGAATTATGCATCGTAGCAGTGTGCCATTGGCACCACATCAACAGAGATCACCTTCTACCAGCATGTAGCGTTTCGCCATCCTCACGATCCTCTCAGCAGATGTTGGGTCCTCCGAGAGGAGGTTGTCCTTCAAGTAGTCCCGAATCTCCGTGATCCACGTGTCGGGATTCTCCTGAGCTTCTGGATCTTGGGCGCTGGGTGATTTGGGATCCCTGGTGACTCTCAAGAACCTTGGCAGCCCCCATGGTTGCAGGGCTGACGTGGTTGCCAGCTCTGTGGAGTTGGGCTCACTTTCTTCATTAGGCCCTGCCAGCCTAGCGGCCAGCCGCACCAACCTCATGCCAAGGACCCCTTCTGGAACGGGGGCTCCTGTGGACGCCATGGTTGACAGGGCATCCGTGATGGAGTTGTCGGCGCGCGGCACATGGCAGAGATCCAAGGACTCGAATCTAGCTTCTAGCTTCTTGACGTGTATCGGATATGCCGCGAGCTGTGGGTCATTGCAGCAGCACTCACCCCAGACTTGCTTGATGATCAGCTGGGAGTCTCCCTTGACCAGCATCTGCTGGACACCGAGACCCTGCGCAGCTGTGAGTCCAAAGATGAGGGCTTTGTACTCTGCCATGTTCTTGGTAGCCTTGAAGTCAAGGCGCACTGCGTATTTGGACTGCTCCCCTGTTGGCGAGGTGAGTAGTACACCGGATCCGACCCCTTGCTTCCTTGAGGATCCGTCGAAAAAGAGCGTCCAGTGAGGTCCGGTAAGCACCGGAGCCCTGGGATCTCGCTCGCTGATCTCCCAACCCCCTGGGTTGCTTGGTGAGGGGGTCCACTCGGCAATGAAGTCCGCCAAAGCGTTAGTCTTGATTGCATGTCATGGCAAGAAATCAAGCTCGAACTCCGTTAATTTAGCCCCCCACTTGGCGATATTGCCAGTTGCATTCGGGCTGCGCAACACTGCTCCCAGTGGGAACGAAGTCACCACTGATACTCGGTGTGCTTGAAAATAATGGTGAAGCTTCCTCGACATGATTAGCACCGCATAGAGCAGCTTGTGCACTTCGAGGTACCTTGTCTTTGCCTCATGCAGGACTTTGCTGATAAAGTAGGCGGTCGTTGGGTGGTCCGGGATCTTATCAGAGAATCTGGCGCATCTTCTTCCCTCTACTCCAGGTTCAGCAACTCCATGTATCTTGTGCCTGGAACTTCCTTTGGGGGCTGGGACTTAAAGTCTTCTTGACCTCCAGGGCCCCCTAGGGGGACCCGGTCATCCTCTTGGGGCTAGGACCCAGAGGCTCCTTGGTCTCCGGGGCCCTCTTGGGGGACCCGTACATCCTCTGGGGGCTGGGACCCAGGGGCTCCGTGATCTCCAGGGCCCCCTTGGGGGACCCGGACATCCTCTCGGGGATGGGACCAGAGGCTCCTTGGTCTCCAGGGCCCCCTTAGGGGACCCGGACATCCTCTGGGGGCTGGGGCCCAGAGGCTCCTTGGTCTCCAGGGCCCCCTTGGGGGACCCGGACATCCTCTGGGGGCTGGGACCCAAATGCTTCTCTGTCATTGGGCCCCCAGCAAGCTCCAAGCCCTGGGGCTTAGAATCAACGACAGGGGTCCCTTCCTTTTGTCGGGGCTGCTGGGGGCCGGCCCCTTCTGCAACCAAAACCATACTTACCACCTCGGTTGTGGCGGTGATGTAGAGGTACAAGGGCTCCCCGGGCTCCAGCGCCACCACTATTGGTAGCGACATCAGATGTTGCTTCAGCTCGCGGAATGCCTTCTCCGCATCTTCGGTCCAGACGAAAGGTCCGTACTGGCGCAGGAGCTTGAAGAATGGGAGAGCCCACTCAGCCAGCCTAGAGATAAACTGGGTGAGTGCTGCCAAGCACCCTGCAAGCTTCTGCACATCCTTGATGCAGGTTGGAGGCCGCATCAGTTCCACCACTTTGATTTTTTCTGGGTTGTCCTTGATTCCTCGGTGTGGGACCAAGAACCCGAGGAGCTTCGCAGCTTTGACTCCGAACACACACTTGTTTGGGTTGAGCTTTGTGCGTGTGGTTCGCAGTCTATCAAAGACTAGGGCGAGGAATGATGTATGTGACTGGATTTTTACTACAATATCATCAACACAAACCTCTACTAGGTCCCGAATGAGGTCCCCAAATGTATGCATGACACGTACAAAGGTGGGGAGGGCATTCTTAAGACCGTAAAGCATGGAGACATGGCAGTAAAGACCATCTACGTTTATGAAAGCAGTATGTTCCTCATCCTCTCTAGACATCGGGATTTGGTGAAACCCTGAATATGCATCTAGAAAGCATAGCATATCGCACCCCAAAGTTGAATCTAAAATTTGATCAATTCTAGGGGAGGGATAGGATCTTTAGGACATGCCTTGTTGAGGTTGGTGTAGTCAATGCACATCCGAAGCTTACCACCAGCCTTGGCGACAACAACCGGATTGGCTAGCCATCTGGGATGGTGGACCTCTCGTATGAAGCCAGCATCGAGGAGCTTCATGATCTCCTTGCGGATGAAGTTCTACCGCTCAATTGACTACTTACGATGCCTCTGTTGCTGCGGCCGTGTGTCGGGGTAGATCTGCAGACGGTGCTCGATCACTTCCGTGTGGATGCCTGGCATCTGCGACGGTTGCCAGGCAAAGATGTCGATGTTAGCTCGCAGGAAAGTAGTGAGCGCCGATTCCTGCTCTCTGTCCAGACTCCCTGCAATACAGGTGGTCTGAGCCACATCAGAGCCAATCTGAATTGTCTTGACGGGTATGTCATCGTCGAAGGAGGGCTGCACTCGTGGTGCAGCGGCGCAGCTGCGCGTGCGTGGGTCTGACCAAGACTTACTCGACTCAGCATCGCTTAGGACACGTGATGGGGCCGTTGCCAGCGCTCGGAGCTTCTCCAAAACTATCACCGCAGCAGCACGATCTTGGCAGATCTTGAGGACGCCGGAGGATGTCGGCATCTTGAGGACGAGGTAGCCATAATGGGCTACAACCATAAATTGGTACAGGGCTAGCCTGCCGGTAATGGCGTGGTAGGGGAGGCTAACCTCCGCGACGTCGAATAGGATATTCTCCGTCCTAAAGTTCTCGGATATCCCTAGGGTCACTCGAAAGTGGATGCAACCGTACGGGATAACACTCTCCGGTCCTACCCCGAGAACGATCTTGACAGGGCGAGCTCAGACACAGTGATCTTTAACTTGTCGAAGGCCGCACGGCTGATGAGGTTGAGACCGGCTCCACCATCTACCAGGACGTGGTAAAACTTTACATTGGCGATGGTGGGGACGATGAGGAGGGGCAGCTGCCCGGCTCCTGCCATGTTCTCGGGGCAGTCGGAGGCGTCGAAGCTGATTGACGTCTCCATCCATTTGTGATGTGGTGTTGGGGCATGCGTAGAGGCTATCGAAGCCATTGCCCGGCGTAGGGTCTTGACCGCATTCGTTCATGCGGGTTACCAAGATCCTCCACAGATGACGTGGAGTGCTTTGTGATGCTCGTGGTCGCTGTTAAGGCCGAAGTTCACAGCCTGGTGTACCGTTTCCATGGCGCGTTCCGGCCTTTGGAACTCCTTCTCCACGTCTTTGTCAACACGATGTCGACCTTTTGCGGCTTGATCTTGCCGCAGCTCGCGGGCTTGATGAACACCATGGTGGTGAAAGTGCTACCACCATTTCGAGGGAAAAAGCCCCTACCTGGCGCGGCAAATGTCGAAGTGTTAATGCAACACTTCCCCCGGATCTGCTAAGAAGCCGCCCGCGGAGGTTCTTGTTCGGCGGGGCTTAGGCCTCAAACTAGTGTTCTAGCGGAAGAGTATGAGACAGTGGTTTTTACGTGGTTCGGGCTGCAAGGAGCGTACCACCCTACTCCACGGTGGATTGTATTGCTTGGTGAGTGTGTATGCGTGTGTGTCGGGGATCCTGAGTCTGGTCTGGTAGCGATGGCGGTCCAAGCCTTTTATAACCAAGACCGGACGCCTTACAAGTGGGGTCTCGGGGCCCGACAGATGGTCCCAGGGCGATCTTATCCTCAAGATCTAAGGCTTCTCGCATAAGTTTCCTTTGAGGGTGGCAGTGGAGACTCGCCGTCTTGCCGCCTCCCTTGTCAGTAGCCTACGCGCCATTGCTGACAATGGTAGAAGGTGTCCCGTCAGCTTGTCTTGTTGCCGCAAGCTACCCACTTGGCTGAGTGGGATAGGCCTGCAGCGCCTTCACTGTGATGCGATTGGTCATAGCGTTCTCTGACCATTGACATGCCCCGCGTCATTGAAAGTTGGCTAGAGGGGGGGTGAATAGGCAATAATACCTGAAATGACATAATCGAACAGGATTAAATTCCTGTGGCCAGACTAGTCTGCACAGGGCGAACTAGTCCGCTCAGCATAGGGTGAAAACCCTTAAACTTGGTTTCTACAAGTTATTTGTGGAATTAAATTTCACCGAGGAAATATGCAATGTGTGGTAAACTAGTAAAGCTCAGATTGTGAAGTTTAAACACTTAGATTGCAAGTTTAAAATAATGATCATAGTGAAAAGCAATAAGAGCAATATGAACTCTAATAGCAATACTAGTGATCAGAAAAGTGAAAGAAAAGTGAGACGAGATTTATCCCGTGGTTCAGCTCCACGAAGAAGCCTACATCCACGTTGAGAAGTCCACACAAGGACCGGGTCTCACTTGACCCTTCTCTCACACAGCCACTACGATGGTCGGCTTGGTTTCCACTATATCAATGGGCAATCACAATGTTTGATGGGGCTACCCACAACTTGAGGCTCCCACAAATCAATACAATGAGGAGCGCATGAATCTCAACTCACACAAGCCACAAAACACAATACAATGTGCGAGAGATCAAACCGAGAGCCAAAGCGCGATGATCTTCCTCTACTCTCCTCCCCACACCTTAATCTCTTCAAGATTTGCTCTTAGAGGGTTAGTAAGATGAGTAGAAGGCTTTGGAAGGATCTAGGATGCTTGTGGCGGCGCTAGGGTTCAAGACATATTCAAATGAGGCTGGGGGTCCCCTTTTTATAGGGGTCCCGAGCCCCTTCTGCTGACCTCAACAGAAGGGCGGACTAGTTCAGCCTCTGAACCCGGACTAGTCTGGCCCTATGGGACCACTGACCTCTGGTCAGGTCCTGACAACTTCCACACTGCGCGACAATCGTCACGCTACCTGCCAAATTTCCAAATTCAAACGGTCACTAGACAACGGACTAGTCCAGTCAACAACGAACTAGTCCAAAGTGGGACAGAACCGTTTTGTCCATCCCAAAACGGACTCTTCTGGGTTGGCCCGGACTAGTCCGGCCACAGGGGAGGACTAGTCCGACCCTCTATGGTTTCTCTCGGTCTATCTCACTAAGTCTCAAATGGACTAGTCCATACCCAAATGGACAAGTCCGAACTTTTCCAGAGATCTTTGGTCTGTCCAATAATGGACAAGTCAGGACTTCTCGGACTTAGCTCCAAATTCATATTTACTCCAGAGACGTATGGTCCGTCTCAAAACGGACTTGTCTGCCTGGCCCGGACTAGTCCGGCCTTGAGGCCCGGACTAGTCCGACCTCCTATGGTTTCTCTCATTTTTGGCTTCTCACTTAGGTGTTTCACTAAACCACCATTATGAGCCCCTTAGGATGATCTCATTGCACTTGATACATCCACCCTCTCGCATGACACGGCTCATATAAGCTCAACACCATAGAAACCCTAACTTCTATGCTTGAGTTTTTGACGCCCATGTTGTCCTTTTCCTTTTTGAGGGTTCTCATCACATTTCAATCCTTGTACCTGTGCTTAATATCACTTTAGCTCATTAGCCTCTTAATTGTCGTCATCAATCATCCAAAACCCACGGGGATGCCTGGATGCACTTTCAATCTCCCCCTTTTTGGTGATTGATGACAACAAATTAAGACTTCAACAACAAGGATAATAATTTGTTTTCATAACATGTATTTGTATGAGTGACTCCCCCTCAATGTATGCATCATGAGTAAGAGAGATTGAGAGAGTTCTCATACATATACACGTTATGGTGGGGTGCCTAAGTGATGTGTTCATAAAGTGTGATAAGTCAATGATTATGCAAGATAGACATGTAAATAAGGCAACAAATCACAAATTTAGGCAAGATACATGAATACATAGATTAAATCTTACAATTCAACTTAAAATGAGAGTTTAAAACATAAGTCCTTAATAGATCAAATACTATTTCACTAATAACTAGATAGAGACTCTCAAACTTTCCCACTCCATCTCTCCCCCTATATCTCTCCCCCTATATCTAAGTGCCCTCCATCCACTAATCTCTCCCCCTTTGGCATCAAGACACCAAAAAGGAAAAGAATAGGGGAAGGGCCCTTAGGTATACTCATCATCGGATTCGTCGTCGTCATCGCCGCCTTGGCGCCCGATATCGCTCTCTGTGGCCTCCGGGTCAATATTTGCATCATCATCATCGCTCGGGGCCACGGTGGAAGTCCCATCTTCACCAAACTGAGTGAGCTCCTCGGCAGTGAACTCCGGGAAAGAAGTGAGCTCACCATCACTCTCCTCAGCGGGAGACATAGGAATGTCCAGCTTGTCGCACATCACCTTGAGATACTTCTCATCGCGACGCTCCATGCGACGTTGCTGAATTTCCGTCTTCCGGCAAGAGGAGAAAAGGGCTTTTAATCATTTGAGGAATCCACTCCCGCATTGTGATGAAGGCGGGGGTGGTGGAGGAGATGGAACAAAGCGAGAGGAAGAAGCGAGAGGATCTGCATTCTTCCTCGTAGGAGCAGCCAGCTCTGGAGGAGGGAGTTGAGGTCAAAGCCTCCGGTGAATTATGTCTTTCTTGAAAGTGAGTCCGGAGATCTTCTCGATCATGTACATAATGTATGGAGCGTATCCACATGATCGGTTAGGAGTGTGCGAGATGTTGAAGATGTCATCAAAGATATAATCTACCACATTGAAGCGAACATCTCCATCAATGAGGACCATCTAGTGCCTCAAATTTCCTTGTATTATCCCCGCATCTCCATCCATGGGGGCAATGGTCTTCCTGAGGACCCGGTTGAGCACACTATAGAAAGGCTTGATGTTTATGATGTGACCGGCCTCATACTGTGCATGACTTGGGTACATGTACTCTAGGGTGTCCCGATCAACTAGCTTCAGATGAAATGATAATCTCATTATCCAGTTGGTCCTCCAAGTTAAGAAATTGAGAAAACTCCCAATAGGTGGTGGAGTATTGCTCACCATGAGTCATCCATGTAATCCGGTGATCCCCATCAGTGTGGAAGTAGATAGTAGAGTAGAATTGGGCAATTATTTCCACATTCCAGTCATATTGGAAAGCCATAAACTTCTTCAAGCCATGCCTCTCGATGGCCTCAATCACAACATTGAAGGCTATGTGATCCTTCTGGGCCATGTAATACCAGTCTATCCACTGAGCATCTGTGACAGGGGTCTGCTTGGTCATGTAGACCGTCTGGTAGTAGTCACAGTGGAAGTCACACCAGAAACAGGGATCCACTGTGCTCCTGTCTCACTGATAGACATTAATCTTCCTTAGCTTGCGTGCCTTCTCAGCCCCTTTGCCCTTGAAGATGTTAGTGTCGAAGGCAGCTGCACGGTTTGGGTTTCGTGCAGGAGAAGACATCCTCAAGGG
Source organism: Tuctoria greenei (assembly GCA_036927565.1). NCBI lineage: Eukaryota > Viridiplantae > Streptophyta > Magnoliopsida > Poales > Poaceae > Tuctoria > Tuctoria greenei. The sequence continues at coordinate 161,250,267 of JAYESD010000002.1, read as the reverse complement.
GCCTATGGGTTGAGAGGCACCTTCTTGACCTTGTTAGCAGCCTTCTTGGCCACTATCATCCTCTTCTTGGGTGCAGCATCGACTGGGGCCTTGCTTTTATCCTTGGAGGTCCTAGCCCCCTGGGTTCTAGCTTGTTCACCCAAAGTCACAAGCCGCTTCCTTTTTGGGGCTGCCTCGGCAGCTCCAGAATTGTGCTCTTCTCGCTGCGTCTTCTTTGCCCTCTGTGATGCCAAGTATGCAGTAGCCATTTCTTGATCCTCTCGTTGCTTCCGGCAATAAAGAGCTTGCTTCTCCGCTTTGGTCTCAGAGTCAGAAGGTGGAACATACTCGTTATGTGACATGGTTGCTGATAAAAGAGGCAAGGAAATGTGTATGAGTCAAAGGAAGTTAAGGGGTAGAGGTAGAATTCACAAAACCATCCTAGGTTATGGTTTTCATTGTGAAACCCGGACTTGTCCGCCCAGGGGCCGGACTAGTGCGACTTGGTCGGAGTTGTCCGCCCAAGGGCCGGACTAGTCCGGTTCACACAGCAAGAACCCTAATCTAGAGAAATTTTGCAAAAACTACGGTTCCTACAACAAAAATAGAGGTACATGATCACATTGATGTGCACAAAAACATTTGTGAAGAAGTTTCAATCAATAGACCCAAAAGAATTGAATTTCAAGGATTTTGGGGTTAGGTCAAGATTACCTCTTCAAATCTTCGATTCGATGAAATGTGGGTGTGGAATCGACCTCCGATGCTTGGGGAAAGGTTCCTAAGCACCTTAGGGCTTCAATCCACCGATTGGAATCAAGATTTTGTGGTTGGAATCGAAAATCGCCGATGAGGGGGCGGTTTTCGAGCGTTTTGGAGAGAGAGTGTTTGAATAGAAGTGGAGAGGTAGAGGGCTCCCTAGGGAGGTTAAGTCCCCAAGGGTCGAACTAGTCCGGTCAGGGACCCGGACTTGTCTGGCTATCAGACTGGGTCTGGACAGTTCTGAGCCACCGTACTAGTCCAGTCTAAGGGCGGACTAGTCCGGTCCTTAGGCTAAAAACTCCTATATATTGAGTTTTCAGTGGAGATTTGATCCTTTTGGACTAGATTTCACAAAAGATCTTTGTAAACATGGTCAGTAAGCAATCAACAATCAAACTATGACCATGATTCACAAGGATTCAATAATTTCAAAATAATTTGTAGAAAATTTGAGGAGGATGAGTTATCGCAAGCATGTGTGAATTTTGAATATAACAATCAGATGTGCAAGACATAAGACACATTTCAAGAATCTAGGATATTTAGCTCACTCCTAAGTTCACAAAATCTTTTCTCATCTAGGGGCTTGGTAAAGATATCGGCCAATTGTTTATTGGTTCTCACATGTGAAATTGCAATATCTCCTTTGATGGAGTGATCTCTCAAGAAATGGTGGCGAATATCGATGTGTTTGGTCCTTGAGTGTTCAACTAGATTGTGGGCTATTTTGATAGCACTCTCATTGTCACATAGGAGAGGGATATGGCACAAGTTTATTCCATAGTCCCTAAGAGTTTGTCGCATCCAAAGAAGTTGTGCACAACAACTTCCGGCGGCGACATACTCTGCTTCGGCCATGGAAAGAGCAATGGAGTTTTGTTTCTTTAAGGACCAAGACACTAGAGATCTACCAAGAAATTGGCAAGTTCCCGATGTACTCTTCCTATCAACTTTTCACCCCGCATAGTCCGCATCGGAATATCCAATGAGGTTAAACTTAGAGCCTTTGGGGTACCAAAGTCCTAGGCTTGGTGTGTGAACCAAATATCTAAGAATTCTCTTAACGGCGGTTAAATGACACACCTTTGGAGCGGCTTGAAATCTAGCACACATACACACACTAAGCATTATATCGGGCCTAGATGCACATAAGTAAAGCAATGAGCCTATCATGGAACGATATACCTTTTAGTCCACACTTGGACCATCTTCATTGAGATCGATATGCCCATTGGTTGCCATAGGAGTCTTGATGGGTTTAGCTTTGTCCATGTCAAACTTCTTGAGTATATCTTGTGTGTACTTGGTTTGACTAATGAATGTGACTTCCTTGAGTTGCTTCACTTGAAAACCTAGAAAGAAGTTCAACTCCCCCATCATGGACATCTCAAATCTTTCCGTCATTATCTTAGAAAACTCATCACAAAAAGCTTTGTTAGTAAAACCAAATATAATGTCATCGACATATATTTGGCAAACAAACAAATCATCATTGAAGTGCTTAGTGAATAAAGTATAGTCCGCCTTCCCAATTTTGAAACCATTTTGAGTTAGAAAGTCTATAAGGCACTCATACCAAGCTCTAGGAGCTTGTTTGAGTCCATAGAGAGCCTTACGCAATTTGTACACATGGTTTGGGAATTCTTCATCTTCAAATCCGAGGGGTTGCTCCACATACACCTCTTCCTTGATTGGACCGTTGAGGAATGCGCTCTTGACGTCCATTTGATATAGCTTAAAATCATGGTGAGTAGCAAAGGCAAGTAATATACGAATTGATTCAAGCCTAGCTATGGGAGCAAAGGTTTCTTTGAAATCCAAACCTTCAACTTGTGAATACCCTTTGGCCACAAGTCGTGCCTTGTTCCTTGTAACCACCCCGTGTTCATCTTGTTTGTTGCGGAACACCCATTTGGTGCCTACAACATTCGTATTAGTTCTCTTCACAAGCTCCCACACTTGATTTCTTTCGAAGTTGTTGAGCTCCTCTTGCATGGCCATCACCCAATCTGGATCTCGTAGTGCTTCTTCAACATTGTGGGGCTCCAAGGAAGAGACAAAAGAGTAATGTTCACAAAAGTTTGCAACACGAGATCGAGTGGTTACCCCCTTGGAGATGTCTCCAAGTATATTTTCAATGGGATGGTCCCGTTGAACGCTTTGGTGCACTCTTGGGTGTGGCGTTTGAGGTCTTGAGTCATCATCTTGGTCTTCCTCATACTCATTGTCTCCCCCTTGATTGATGCCTCCATTTTCATCTTCTTGGAGCACATCTTGGGGAACTTGATCTTGATCACTTGAGGAAGAACTTGCTTGATGTTTAGGATGGTCACTTGCATCTTGAGGTTGTTCTTGTGGTCATATATCTCCAAGTGCCATCCTTCCTATCACCACTTGCGGAGCTTCTTCTTGATCTAGCACATGACGATCAACTTGCTCCACTTGGGAGCCATTAGTCTCATCAAACACTACGTCATGTGCTACTTCAAAAATTCTGGGGAATTTTTTAAATACACGATAGGCGTAAGTGTTTGAGTCATAGCCAAGCAAGAAACCCTCATCGGACTTAGAAGCAAACTTCGAAGTCCTAGGCTTCTTGTTAAGATTGTAGCATTTGCCCCTAAAAACACGAAAGTAAGAGATGTTTGGATTGTTAATGGTTAGGAGCTCGTACAACGTTTTCTTAAGTATGCGGTGAAGATACAACCAGTTTATGGCATGGCGAGCGGTGTTGACCACTTCCGCCCAAAACCGGTCCGACGTCTTATACTCATCAAGCATGGTTCTTGACATCTCAATTAGAGTCCTATTCTTCCTCTCGGCCACCCCATTTTGTTGAGGGGAGTAGGGGGCCGAGAACTCATGATTGATGCCTTCTTCATCTAAAAATTCTTCAACTTGAGTATTCTTGAATTCGGTACCGTTGTCGCTCCTTATGGTCTTGATACTCAAGGAGAACTCATTTTGAGCTCTCTTCAAGTATCTCTTGAGAACACCTTGAGTATCACTCTTGTCATGCAAAAAGAATACCCAAGTGAAACGTGAAAAGTCATCAACAATAACAAGACCATATTTGTTACCACCAATACTAATGTAGGCAATTGGACCGAATAGATCCATGTGTAGAAGCTCCAATGGTCTTGATGTTGTCATAATGTTCTTGGATGGATGTGCTGCTCCAACTTGCTTTCCGGCTTGGCATGCGCTACATGGTCTATCCTTTTCAAACACAACATTCTTTAAACCACGCATGTGCTTGCCCTTAAGGAGTTTTTGCAAATTTCTCATCCCAACATGGGCTAGCCTCCTGTGCCACAACCATCCCATGTTATTTTTTGCAATTAAGCATGTATCAAGTTGGGCTTTATCTGCGGAAAAATCCACAAGATAAATCTTTCCCTTGAGTACACCCTTAAAGGCAATTGAGCCATTGCTTCTCCTTGTGACAATCACACCCTCATTAGTGAATAAACAGTTATAACCTTTGTCACATAGTTGTGATATGGACAAGAGGTTATAATCAAGTGAATCAACATGTAAAACATTTGAAAGTGTATGGTTAGGGGATATAGCAATTTTACTGGTGCCAAGGATTTTTCCTTGGATATTGTCCCCAGAATAGATTCCTTCACTTGGATCTTCATTTAGCTCATACTCCACAAATATCTTCCTCTTCTCCGATCATATGATCTGGGCATCCACTATCAAGAACCCACTTAGTTCCACCAGAGGAGTATGCCTACAAGAAAGATTTAAACCTTGGCTTTAGGTACCCAAGCGGTGTTGGGTCCTTTGATGTTAGTCAAGAGACACTTCGGAACCCACACACATGGTTTAGGACTCTTGTGGTGTGGCCCAACATACCTAGCATAGGCCTTTCTAGACTTGTTCCTCAACAAAACATATGAAGCATCAAAATCATGGAACAACGGATGAGGTTATTTCTTAGGAATTTTCAGAGATGTTGCAACATTCTTTCCCTTATTGTTGTATGAGCCCCCTTTGACAAAAACAATCAAGTCTTTGCCATTCTTGGGAGTTTTGGCGTTTTGCCTCATCTCCCTAGAATAACCAAGACCATCCTTGACAAGGGAATGTCTTGTGTTGGTATATGCACTACGTGCATATGCCACCTTCTCCTTGTCAAAGATGTCACTCTTTGGTGCTTGATTGGTTTGTTCCAACTTAAGCTCATCTTTAAGATTTATGATTAAGTTTGAGCATTTACAAGGTTGAGATGCTTCAGATTTCATATTTGTGGAAGGTGAGCTTGTAGAGGAGAAGGTGCATTGACCTTGAGAGACTTCACTTGCGTCTCAAGGATCTTGTTAGCTTGTGTCAAACTAACATGTTCATCCTTGAGCACAATTGTTGTGTTCTCAAAGTTTGAGCAAGTTTCCTTGCTCAAAGCGAGTTCACGCTCAAGTGCCTTGCTTCTTTCTCTTTCAAGCTCCAAGAGCTCCTCAACCTCTTGACATCTCTCCTTTTGTTGGATGAGCATGTCCTCTTGATAGTTGATGAGTTCTTCCTTCTCAAATATTTCCTCCGTTAACAATCTCAATCTCTTCAAAGTACTTTTACTCATGTCTTTAAGCATATGTTCATTTTCACTACTACTATCAAAATCATCATGAGAAGAAGATGAAGAAGAGGATTTAGATTTAACCTTCTTTCTTACCTCCTTGGCCATGAGACATGTTGGCCTTGAAGTCTCCGAGTTGGGGAAGAGCTTGTTTTCCATAGTTGTCTTCTTCATAGCAATGGTTGCTATCTTTTCTTCTTCATCGGAGGAGGATTCCTCATTTGAATCCCACTCCTTTCCAAGGTGGGCATGTCCGGATTGCTTCTCCTTCTTGAAGTACTTCTTTTTCTTGGACTTGCCTTCCTTCTTCTTCTTGTTCTCTTCATGTGGACAATCCGCAATAAAGTGGCCATACTCTCCACAGTTGTAGCAAGCCCTCTTTGATCTTGTCTTAGGCTTGTCTTTGCTCTTGCTTTCATGGTGGTAGATTCCACTCCTTCTTCTAAACGTCCTCTTGAAGTTGTTGATGAAGAGTGCCTCTTCCTTGTCGGTGTCGGGGCTCTCTTCATCACTCTCTATTTTTTCTTGTGATCTTGAGGATGTTGCTTTGAATGCAACATCCTTTTTCTTTGAGGAGGAAATATTTTGTAGATCATTGTAGAACATCGCTTCTTGCTCCATCATCTCATGGTTGATGATCCTCCCTAGCACTTCTTTGGGAGTCATCTTGTGGAAGCCCGAACTTTCACGGATTAGTGAGCAAAGAGTGATGTTTCGAGGCATGAATGCTCGAATCATCCACTTTAGCACCTCGTGGTTAGTCCAACGGGTGCTTCCATATGACCGACTCTTATTGATAAGAGTCTTGAGGCGGTCATACATGTCTTGGGGAGACTCACCCTCCATGATGGTGAATCTCCCAAGCTCTCCTTCGATCATCTCGATATTTGCCTCCCTAATGATGCGGTTGCCTTCGTGCGCCGTCTTGAGAGTATCCCATATCTCCTTGGCAAGATCCAACCCTTCAATGCGATTGAACTCCTCTCGAGTCAATGAGGAGGTAATCACTCCAACGGCTTGAGCCTTGCGATGGAGGAGAACGGCTTGTTCCGGAGTGATATCTTCCTCATTCTTCGGAAGATGAACACCTGTCATAACAATTTGCCACAAGCTAGGGTTTAAGGAAATGAGGTGCATCTTCATATTATGATTCCACATGGAGTAATCATTTCCATCAAACTGAGGAGATTTGCCAATGGGAATAGACAAATAATGATTGCTCGCGGTTAGTTGCTCATAATTATAAGTATATCGGGAGTAGTCTTGTGAACTACTCCCATTTTCGACGTTGGTCGTGTCAATTGGCTTGATATCCTTCTTGGGCACGTTGAGCTTCTCACGAAGTTGTGCCTTGAGCGTCCGAACTTCTTCATCGCCATTTGGATCATCTTTAAGAATATTGACGTTCTTCGTCTTGGTGTCATCGACGACCACCGGAACTTCGTTGTCACCCCTTTCGGCCATTTCTTCTCCGAGTTGTTAGACTCTTTTGGAGAAGTCTGCTCTGATACCAATTGAAAGTCGCCTAGAGGGGGGGTTAGGCAATAATACCTTAAATGACTCAATTGAACAGGATTAAATTCCTGTGGCCAGACTAGTCTGCACAGGGCCGGACTAGTCCACTCAGAACAGGGTGAAAACCCTAAAACTTAGTTTCTACAAGTTATTTGCGGAATTAAAGTTCACCAAGGAAATAAGCAATGTGTGGTAAACTAGTAAAGCTTAGATTGTGAATTTTAAACACTTAGATTGCAAGTTTACAATAATGATCAAAGTGAAGAGAAATAAGAGCAATATGAACCCTAATAGCAATAGTGGTGATCACGAAAAGTGAAAGACAAGTGAGACGAGACTTATCCCGTGGTTCAGCTCCACGAAGAATCATACATCCACGTTGAGAAGTCCACACAAGGACCGGGTCTCACTTGACCCTTCTCTCACCAAGCCACCACGATGGCCGGCTTGGTTTCCACTATATCAATGGGCAATCACAAAGTTTTATGGGGCTACTCACAACTTGAGGCTCCCACAAATCAATACAATGAGGAGCACACGAAGCTCAACTCACACAAGCCACAAAACACAACACAATGTGCAAGAGATCAAACCGAGAGCCAAAGCGCGATGATCTTCCTTTACTCTCCTCCCCACACCCTAATCTCTTCAAGATTTACTCTTAGAGGATTAGTAGGATGAGTAGAAGGCTTTGGAAGGCTCAAGGATGCTTGTGGCGGCGCTAGGGTTCAAGACTTATTCAAATGAGGCTGGGGGTCCCATTTTTATAGGGGTCCCGAGCCCCTTCTGCTGACCTCAGCAGAAGGGCGGACTAATCCGGCCTCTGACCCCGGACTAGTCCGGCCCTATGGGACCACTGACCTCTGGTCAGGTCCCGACAACTTCCACACTGCGCGACGATCGTCACGCTACATGCCAAATTTCCAAATTCAAACGGTCACTAGACAACGGACTAGTCCAGTCAACAACGGACTAGTCGAAACTGGAACATAATTGTTTTGTCTGTCCCAAAACGTACTCTTCTGGGTTGGCCCGGAGTAGTCCGGCCACAGGGGCAAACTAGTCCGACCCTCTAGGTTTTCTCTCGGTCTATCTCAATAAGTCTCAAACAGGCTAGTCCGTACCCAAATGGACAAGTCCAAACTTTTCCAAAGAGCTTTGGTCCGTCCAAAAACAGACAAATCTAGACTTCTCAGAATTTGCTCCAAATTCAGATTTACTCGAGAGACGTTTGGTCTGTCTCAAAACGGACTTGTCTGTCTGGCCCGGACTAGTTCGGCCTTGAGGTCCGGACTAGTCCGGCCTCCTAGGGTTTCTCTCATTTTTGGCTTTCTCACTTAGGTGTTTCACTAAACCACCACTTTGAGCCCCTAAGAATGATATCATTGCACATGATACATCCACCCTCTCGCATGACACGGCTCATATAAGCTCAACACCATAGAAACCCTAATTTCTACGCTTGAGTTTTTGACGCCCGTTTTGTCCATTTCCTTTTTGAGGGTTTTCATCACATTTCAATCCTTGTACCTGTGCTTAAGATCACTTAGCTCATTAGCCTCTTAATTGTCATCATCAATCATCCAAAACCCACGAGGATGCCTAGATGCACTTTCAGTCGTGCGCCGGGGGTGGTTGCGGGTCTTCTATACTTGACTAGAGCGGAGCACACCACCTTTTAACTCCCGCACCTTACCATCTGGGGTGAGCTGCAGGACACGTGGCAGCGTCGGGCTAGGTCCTCGGTGGGAAGGCTAGCCCCGGTCCTTCATGACGCGTGGCGGCTATGGGGCTCCCCAGGGTATGTGGAAGCTCCGTGCTTTTTCCCTTGGGGGTGCTGGTCCTTGCGCTCCGTGCCATGTGGCTGTTCTGAGGGCGCTTCCCCAAGGATGGGTGAGGTTCCGTACCTACATGTGGCATCTCGGGAGCCTGTCACACCGGAGGGGCCAAGTCCCATCTTCAATGCTTATGTGGCAGCGCCGCAACTTGATGTTGAGGGAGGCAAAGGCCTTGGCGCCTATAGGACACGTGGCGCCTTCGAACGTGCCTCAGTGTCTTCATCTTGTGTGCGAGGGTACCCCATCTACATGGTACCGACAGTCATTTAACCTAATTCCAAAATGACTTTTTATTAAAATAAAATTTTAAACCTTTTTTTTAGGGTTTGCTTCTGAATCATTCTCATTTTTGCAACATTTTCTATTTGTTTTTCTTTCTCCTTCACTTCCTCTTAGCTGAAGCAACACACTCGAGTCTTTACAGTACTGTTAAACAACTTGGTTGAAGTAGTTTATAGGAGAACTAAAGTTTTGTTTCTAAGAAACTTCACCTGGTATTCTAAAACTGAAGGAAGGATCTACTCATAGTGAACATTTATTTATTGCAGTTTAAATTCAAGTCTTACGTTCTCAGCATGTAGAGTTTCATGTTCTTGGGTGAGACAGTTAAGTCTTGCTGAGCCTTGTACTCACAGTTGCATTTATATGAGTTTTGCAGGTATATAGCTATGACGAGTTCCTAGGCTTTTTCCTCGTCAGAGTATATAGCCAATAGAGGCCCTGGATGTTGTTGCTTTCTTCTTTGATGCTAGAGTGGAGTATCCTCGGGCTGGATACGGCCGCTACTGTTGTAGTGTAGGTTCGAGAGAGTATTATGAAGAATTTTGCTGATTTAAACTCTTTTGCATAAAACTCTGAGATTAATGTAAGTTGCTCACTTATGTTATGAGTTCCTTGTTCTTTTTCTATGTTGTGCTATTGGGTGTCGCATCGCACAACACCATCCAATGTGATTCCTGGTTTTTCGGGACCCTAGTCCTCACAGCATGGTATCAAAGCTACATTGAGAATAGTGCACCTAAAAAGGAACCTATTTTGAAAACTATAGACTTACGAGTGAGGACTTGGTACTACGCCAACATAAGGATTCATATTAGTATAGTTACTTAAGATGGCAAGTTAACATATGTGTTACTAATTCTATAACAATGCAACTACGCTCAGATAAGAGGTAAGGTATGCCACCGCAAGCGGATCAATTGTTATAAGCTCCCCGTACGAGAGGTAGTACGGTGATGGTTCTCTGTGGCATGGCATGGGAGTTAATATGAGTCTCTTAACCTCTTCATGGTTCTGAGAGTATATGCATACGCTGGTCCCCCAGTGTTGTCAAAGTGTTGCTACGATACATCCCCCAGTACTACTAAAGCATAGTTCGCGGAGGTTCGTATTCGGCTGGGGCGTGCATAAGATTATGAACAAGACGGTGACACAAGGGATTTTTACGTGGTCCGGGCCGCCTGAGCGTAATACCCTACTCCACGGTGTGTTTGTTGATTGTATGAGAGTGTATGCGTCTGTGTTTGAGTTAGCTTCGTTGGAGTTGGTCGGACTTTGTTTCTACCGTGCGGCTCAGCCCTTTTATATGCTAAGGGCTGGTCGTTACAGGGTTTGCCTGGCCCGACAAGTGGCCCCAACGGTATTTGATCACATAATACATGATCTTCATGTATTAAGTATGATTAACAGCGATAACGTGCCTTAATGGCGGAGTAACTGGTACTAAAAATCCTCTGATCGTGTGTCATTAATGCTGAAATAATGACACATTAATCACGTCTTGTAATAGCTATTTTAATAGCCTCTTGAATGTCTGTTCTGTTGGAGATCCTGTAGTCGTTGCTGGCTAAGATCTGGAGGTACAACCCGTGGCAACTCCGGAGCATCCCTGTGCGGAGAGGTAGGTCCGGAGCCACTTAACACGTGGCGTCACCGGAGCTTCCCTCTACTGAGGGTTAGGTCCGGGGTTGCTACACACGTGGCAGGACTGGAGCTTCACTGTGAAGGGAGGTTGGTCCGATCCCACTGGACACGTGGTAGTACCGGAGCTACCCAAACGTGGGATGCGGGCCCAATTCTGTTAGATGAGTGTTGCCTTCGGGGGTCTTCAACTCAGACGTAGGAACTCTTTGGCTTTTCTTGCAGTATCGTGGGGTACCCGTATGCAGGGTACCGATAGTGGCCACCGAGCCCACCTCTAGGATAAACCCTCCGAGTGAAGTTTTTCTACCAAAGGTGGCACCATCTTCGATTCCTGCGCTGCCGCTTTAAAGCTTCTTCGTGGGCGGTTGAGGCGACAACAAAGAGTCACGCCACCGCTGCGTGGCCCTTTTTCACTCGGCGTGTGGGATCCTAGCGTGTGGATCTCACACAATTGAAGGTCGCCGGTTCCCAATACAAAAAAATGTATTGGTTCTGAACGTAATCTTTGTAGCCCTGTCAGGCGACCGCCCTCGGGCTTCCAACTTCCCATCATGACAATGGTTTGCCTGGGGTTACTTTTTAAGCAAAGCGGACCCGGGCCTCCTTGTCATTGATGAGGTCATCTACGATTCAGGTCCAGAGGTAGTTTCCATCCAAGCATTATAGAGTCGTACTAAAGGGGGAAGTCTGTAGAGGGAGAGAACTCTTTATGCCTTCATCTGACATTGCGCTTTGATCCCTCCGCCCTTGCAATCCTCCTTCTTCCTCTACTCCACTTTGTGGCGATGGAGTTGGGACTTCCTTGGAGCCGGATCAAGAAGGATGAGGACTTGTCGAGAGTCTGCACCTACATGGGGTGGTCAAGTGACTCCTTCAACAACAGGATCCGCACCAGCAAGTTCCCTTTCAAGAAGGAGAACCCCAGTGAGATTGTTTACTTTCTGTCGTATGCCATGGTGGGGCTCATTCAACCATATTTAAGCTTCCCGCTGATGCTGTTGGACTTCTACGTCTTCAGCTTCACCACCTCGGCCCCCACTCCTTCTTTCTAGTGGCGACCTTCGTCCACTTTTGCGAGATGTGGATGGGTGTGCCGCCTTGCATCGAGCTCTTTTGGACCTTCTTCACGGTCCATGCAACTGGGAAGAGCGACGAGTACCTGGGCTTCTACTACTTCGTGAAGCGCAAGAACTCGCCATTCAAGTACCTCAAGACATTTTTGTCTGGGAAGTGGGACAACTGGAAGAAGGATTGGGTGGTCACCACGGTGAAACACCATGACATGCTGGAGCTACCCGAGAGTCTCCCCAACATCGACACTAACGTTTGGGAGGTGGCTTTGACGTTGTTAGAAGAGTACAACCCCATCCTGACAAGGATCCGGGATTGCGTCGAGGGAGGGGTGACTCCTCTAATGGTCATCGCCAACTTTTTGACAAACCAGTGGGCTCCGCTGCAGATGAGGGAGTGGCCCACCTGGGCATTCAACAGAGAACACGACCACAACCGGATCAACACTGGCTTCGGATCCAACAAGAATGAAGGAGCTTCGAAGATCCATCTACAGAAGTTATAGCACGGAATTATCCATCCCGATGATCTGACTCCTCTGGTGAATTTCCTGCCCTTAAACATGGTGCGAGAGGTCAGAAAGGAGCTGCGAAAGAAGATGCCTGCTCTTGATGACTTGGGCCTCGTGGACAAGCGTCAAAGTGCTCCTCGCACTAGGATTGCTACCCCCGGAGCTCCTTGTTCCCACAAAAGCTCTAGACCTGCACCGGTCAGTGGCAAAGGCAAACGTCCCATTTCTTCCCCTCTGAAGAAGTCTACCTCTGGCAAAGGAAAGGAGAAGGCCCCCGTTGAAGTTTTGAGTCACAAGCGGAAGTTGACGAAGAGCGATAGGAGCAGAGTAAGAGAAGCTCCGGTTGAAGTGACCCATGCGCCTCAGCTTAGGTCTGTGGTGATCGTGCCTACAGCTCCGGCTAATTCTTTGGCTCCATTGCCTGCTGCAGGCACTGGCTCTGTCAAGTCAACTCCCACCCCGACACTGGTTGGTGGCTCTAGGTCTGGAGTGCAATCTCTGTCGGCGGAGGTCTCACAGGTGGGAGCGCTTGCAGCCAACACAACTCCAAGTTTGGGTCCCGGAGCATCCACCATGTTGACGATGGTGGGTTCTAGCTCCCAGCTCCTGAGGAAGAAGATCCGCGTTGATTGGAGATGCAATACTCCAAGGTAATGATCGACTCTTTAACTTTTGTTTTGATTTTGTTATTTGATTTGTCTTGAATTCTCGACTTCCTGTTTCTAGAATGTCGAGAACAAGCACAGCATCTCCAGCGCCTGTTGCAGCTTTGGTGCCTGTTATGGCTCCGCAGGCTGCATCACCTATAGCTCCTGCCCTGACTCATGTCTCTTCCCCAGTGGTGGTGGCAGATGACACAACAGCTCCGGCATCGACTGTCGTGGCAACAAGTCCTGAGCCGACGGTCGAAGGTCCCATGGTAGCGCCGGACCACGTGGAGGAAGATTTTGTGGAAACTCCGACAGTTCCAGAACCTGTTGTGGAGGCTCCGACGTCTGTGCCAGTGGTGGAAGAAGCTCCAGAAAGCGCTTCAGTGCCAGCTCCAGAAGAGGCGGCTCCGGAGGTGGTTATGTCCGAGACGAGGCAGGTAGAGGATCCATTTGCAGGTCCTTCAACTTCTGAGCCAATGATTAAAGATCCGGTTGAGGGACCTTCTTCATCAGCCCCGGATGTCGAAGCTCCTACAGCGGGATCTTCTTCTACCGTGGTTAATGTTGATGAGCTCCCGAAAGTCAGTCCCGGTGATGTGGAGCTGTTGAATAACATGTTCGCGCTGTGGGATTCGATTGTGATTTCAGAAGACCCAATGGATCCATCTGAAGCACCTCAAGCCAGTCCGGAGCCCATCCCCCTGGCGTTGTCTATTTACAATGCTTTCTCAAGTCTTCGCCAGGTCCAGCTCACCTTTGACCACAAAAGCAAGGCTCTCGAAGAATAGCACAACACCTTAAGACGTTGGCACAACAGACTTCACTTTGAGGTGAGGCTGACGCAGTCGAGGTTGGCTGACCAGAAGGAATGGGTGGCCAAGAAGAAGGCTCGGTTGGCAATGTTGGACCGCTTGTTGAACGAGCAAGAGGCTACCATCAAGGCTCTCAATGATAAGACTCGAGAGATTTTTGAGCATGCAAGGGAGACCAACGAGGCAGCTGACACTCGCTCGGATAGCCTCGAAGAGTTAAACGAGGTACTCCTCAAGCACCAGGAAACCCTCGATGAAAGGGAGGACAAGCTCCTGGAGAAGGAGGAGGACCTCTTAAAGAGGGAGGAGGAACTCGCCCAAAGGCTAACACTAGGCGAGCAGAGTTTGGCTGACTGTGCCAAACAATTTGAATAGTATTGCACTCAAGAAAAGAAGAGGATTTGGCAGGTGGGGAAGGACGTCTCCAGAAGAGAGACTGACATCTCCACTAGGGAGGACAAGGTAAAGGCCAAGGAGAAGGACTTGGCAGAGAGGAGGAATCGTATCTACCTCCGGGAGAAAGAGCTCAGTGACCAAGAAAAGCGGATGGCTGAAAGAATTTAGCAGCACGCTAAGGAAGTCGAGCGCTTCTCCAAGGAAGGTTCTGCGGAACTCTCAACTGCCAGGAAGTCACTAGATAACCTAAAGGGGTTGAAGAGCAGCTGAGTCCCAGCAAGTCTAGGACTTCATAGGGCATGCCAATGAAGCTCTGGTGCCGTTTGGTTTCAGCCTGGTACGTTCGACTGACCCGGAGCCAGCGATGGAGAAAGCGCTGGTGGCGTTGACCTCTGCCAGCAAGAAACTTGACGTTGTGGGCGACATAGTTGTCAACAAATTGGAGACTGAAGGAAGGACCCTGGCCCGGAACGTTGCTGAATATGTTCTGGCATGTTTCAAAAGCTGGGACCCCCAAATGTCTTTAGCTCCAGTGCTCAAAGGACCCATTGCCGAGGAGGAACAAGCCGCCAGGGCCAACGTTCGAGATGCTGCCCAAACAGTTGACTAGTTCTTCAATAGGAACTCCAATAGTTAGTACTTTTCATTTTTTTGCCTTCCACTTGTAATCCTCATTTTGAATCAATGAAATCCAATCTTTTGAATGAATGAGTTCCATTTTGTATATGCCTTCAATGCATTGTCCTTTATATTGTTGGCCCCCTGGTAGATGTACACAATTTGATTGTGAATATGTACCAAAAGGATTTGACAATGTCTTGATGACTTCTCTTCTCGCTCGCCGCCAAAAATGATAGCTCTGAGTTCCAAATTTTACCTCCGACATCTCCAAGGACCCTTTGTTACGTCGACAGCGGGCCCCCTAGGGGTTGTCGGAGCTTTGTAGATCCGACGACACCCACTATCAACGTTTAGAAACGTCGGCGGTGTGCCCTCTAGGAGTTGTTGGAGCTTGGTATGTCCGACAGTGCCCACTTCCAACACTTAGAAACATCGACGGCGGGCCCCCTGGGGTTGTCGGAGCTTGGTAGGTCCGACGACGCCCACTATCAACACTTAGAAACGTCGATGGCGGGCCCCCTGGGAGTTGTCAGAGCTTGGTAGGTCCGACGGCACCCACTGCCAACGCTTAGAAACATCGACGGTGGGCCCCCTACAAGTTGTCGGAGCTTGGTAGGTCCGACGGTGCCCACTGTAAACGCTTAGAAACATAGATGGCGGGCCCCCTGGGGGTTGTCAGAGCTTTGTAGGTCCGACGGTGCCCACTGTCAACGCATAGAAACGTCGACGGCAGGTCTCCTCGCGGTGACCTTTCCACCATCTTCGTTTAGTTCACCATTAAATCCTCACATCAATGGCTGGCCCCCATGGGAGTTGTTGGAACTTGTTAGCTCCAATGACGCCCACTTTCAACGTATAAAACATCAACGACGGCCCCCGTGGGGGTTGTTGGAGCTTAGCAACTCTAGCATCGTCCACCATCATTATGTGTTTCTCATTTTTCCTTCGTATTAAAGCCAAGAAAAACAATAAAATTTGTCCTCTCGTCTATAACTTGTTTGCGGCTTATTGTTCCTATTTGAATTTCAGGTCCGAAGGAATTCAACATGATAACAAATATATTAATGCCATCTCTATAGGTCTAAATGCCTTCTGGACCCGCACTACGGAGTCCTGACAGAATGTAGGTAGAGTGGCGTACTTAGGGTGCTTGACCAGTTTAAGTCGATAGCACACTCCAGACGTTTCATTAGCTTTAGTTTTTAGGCGAGTAGACCATCTAGCAATGCTAAGATCTGAATGAAGATCAACACTAGAACTTGTGTACCATATGAATAACCTGGACTAAATCTCAAAAAGAATTGCACAACTTTGTTATAGACAAGAAGGAAAAGATAATAAAAGAAACAAGCTGTACAAAATTAATGCATGTGGAGTCTATTTTTACACAACAATGTCTTTCATTATAGGTCCGAATGACAGGGGAGACAAGGAAACACTTAGGGTATGGAACCAGGCTAAATGTGCTATTCATCTTGTTCGAACCCAGTGTGGGTAAACTACACTTAAAGTAGAAGGACCAAGTTAAGTGTGCTTAAACTGTTTGGACCCTCCCTGAGGGGTCCGAATGTTCTTCTTATAGACCTACTTGACTCTGTCCATAGACTCTATAATTTACATTATGTGTAAGTACAGACTCACCTCCGTGAAACTAAGCATAGAACTTACGGAGGTGCTCGATATTCTATGGATTGGGAAGCGAGTTCCCATCCTCCGTTGACGAGCGAATGCATCCATCGCGGGAAACTTTGATAACTCGGAAGCGACCTTCCCAGCTTGGGGAGAGTTTGTTCATCCATTCTCGAGTCAATATTCTCCGCAGCACCAGATTGCCTTCTTCAAGCTGCCAGTTGCGTACAAACCTTTGATGATAGCACCAGAGCACCTGGCGGTATCGTGCGTTCCGAACAGCTGCTTGACACCTTCCCTCATCGACGAGGTCTAGTTCTTCACGCCAGAGCTTGTCCTGCGAGGCTTCATTGAAGGTCCGGACCCGGAGAGACCCCATGGTGATCTCCGGAGGAAGGACCGCTTCAGCTCCGTACACCAAGAAGAAGGGTGTCTCTCCAGTTGACCAGTTAGGTGTTGTCCAGCTCGCCCACATTGCAGACGGAAGATCTTCTATCCAGTTGGCTCCGTGTTTCTTCAGGTGCTCATATGTGCGCGTCTTGAGACCTTTTAGTATCTCTGCATTTGCTCTCTGAGCTTGGCCATTACTTGCCGGGTGAGCTACTGATGCGTAGTTGACTTGTATGCTGAGATCTTCGCAATACTCTTGGAATGCTGCACTTGTGAATTAGTTTCTGTTGTCAGTTATGACTCTATTCAGAACTCTAAATCTACAGACTATGGACTTCAAGAACTTGATAGAAGATTGCTTGTTAATTGTCACAACTAGAGTGGCCTCTGGCCACTTAGTTAAATTGTTGATTATGACGTACAGGAACCTGTAACCTCCGATGGCTTTTGGGAAGGGTCCAAAAATGTCCAACCCCCCACATAGCGAATGGCCATGTAGGAGGTATCATTTGCAGTGACTGAGCCAGTGTGTGAATCTGTTTCGTGTGGAACTGGCACGCTTCACACTTTTTCACCAGCTCAACTACATCTTGCAGTGTTGTAGGCCAGTAAAAGCCATGTCGGAAGGCTTTACCAACCAACGTGCGGGAATACGCATGGTTCCCACACTCGCCTCCATGGATTTGACAATCTCCCCGGGCAATGCACCGCATTAGAACACCGTTGGCACCACGTCCGTAGAGATCCCCTTCTGCCAGCATGTATCTTTTAGCCAATCTGACGATTCGGTCAGCGGAAGCATCATCTTCAGGAAGGATGTTGTCTTTCAAGTAGCTCTGGATCTCCGAGATCCATGCATCGGAGCTAACTTGAGCCTCCAGATCTTGTGCGCTGGGTTGCTCGGAGCTTCCTGCAGCAGATACAGTCCTTTGGGATACCATGGTAGTAGGGCCACCGGGACTGTCAGCTTCTGGGTGCTCGTCTCGCCCCCTTCACTCAGTTCGGCAGGCTGAGCAGTAGGTCTTGACAATCTCCTGATAAAACACCGTTGGGAGTTTGAGCTCCAATTGAAGCTTTCGTCAAGAGTTCATCAGCTTTAGTGTTGTTGAGATGCTGGACATGGCAGAGGTCTAGGACATCAAAGTCCTTCTGCAGCTTCTGGACTTCAAGGAGGTATGCAGCAAGTTGAGGGTTGTTGCAACTGCATTCACGTTTGACTTGCTTGATGGTGAGTTGCGAGTCACCCTTCACCATCAACTACTTGACGCCATATGATAGCGCCACCTTGAGTCTGTAGATGAGAGCTTCATACTTTGCCATGTTGTTGGTTTCCTTGAAGTCAAGGTGTACCATGTACTTGACCTTCTCCGCGAACATAGCGAGGAGAAGGATTTCAGCTCCGGCCCCCTGCTTCTGCATGGAACCATCGAAGTAGAGAGTCCAATGAGGCTCGATGAAGATCGGGAGTTTGGATTCGGGCTTCTGATCACTGTGGCCCCCTGGATTTGATAAAGAAGGGGTCCACTCCGCCACGAAGCCAGCCAATGTCTGACTCTTGATAGCATGACGAGGCAGGAATTAGAGATCAAATTTTGCCAGCTCTGTTGCCCACTTTGCAATATTTCCCATAGAGTTGGGGTTATGCAATATAGCATGTAGTGGATAAGAAGTTACCACTGATATTTTGTGGGCTTGAAAGTAGTGATGAAGCTTCCTTGAGGCAATAAGAACTGTGTAGAGCAGTTTATGCACCTCAATATACTGAGTCTTGGCATCATGTAGTACTTCGCTGATGAAGTACACTGACTACTGGATGGTTCGGACCTTCCCAGAAGGGCCCGGAGCTTCTTCTTCATCAACTGGACCCTCCCGGGGAGGTCCAGACCTTCTTCTTGAGCTTCCCGAACCCTCCCGGAGGGGTCCATAACTTCTTCTCCAACCATGATAACTCCCTTAGATGAGAGAGGTTGATTCTCGGGCAACTTGCTGTTAGGACCCAGACTCACCTTTAGATAGCTCCGGACCCTCCCGAAGGGGTCTCGACTCCTGAACTGAAGATGGTTTCGGTCTCTCCACAACCAGGACCATGCTGACAATCTCCGTAGTTGCCGAAATATAAAGCAAAAGAGGCTAACCAAGCTCTGGAGCTACCAAGATTGGTAGTGTGGTGAGGAGCTGCTTGAGCTCTTGGAACGCCTTTTCTGCTTCTTTGGACCAATGGAATGGCTCAAATTACCTCAATATCTTGAAGAAGGGAAGCGCCCACTCTGCCAGTCTTGAGATGAACTGGTTGAGCACAGCTAGACATCTAGTTAGCTTCCAGACATCCTTGACGCGTGTTGGGGGCCGCATCTCTTCAATAGCTTTGATCTTCGCCGGATTTGCCTCGATTCCTCGATGAGTCACCAAGAATCCAAGGAGCTTCCCGGAGTTAACCCCAAAGACACATTTGTCCGGGTTCAGCTTGGTGCGTGTTATGCATAGCTTGTCGAAGACGGCGTGCGGGTTGTCAAGGAGTGATTCCTTGTTCTTCACCTTCATAATGATGTCATCGACGTAGACCTCCAACAAGTCCCTAATGAGCTCTACAAATGTTTTGTGCATGGCTCGCACAAAAGTTGAAGCAGCATTTTTGAGACTGAAACGCATAGCAGTGTAACAATACAACCCATCTACTATTATGAAGGCAGTATGCTCTTCATCTTCCCTAGACATTTGAATTTGATGATATCCAGAATATGCATCTAGGAAACACAATAGTTCACACCCGGAGGTGGAATTCACTAGCTGGTCTATTCTAGGTAGTTGAAATGGGTATTTTGGACATGCCTTATTCAAGGTGGTGTAGTCAATACACATCCGAAGCTTCCCGCCAGCCTTTGGTACGACGACTGGGTTTGCCAGCCACTGAGGATGATGAACCTCCCGGATGAAACCAGCTTCCAGTAGCTTCTTGATTTCTTGTGTGATGAAGTTCTGCTGCTCGACTAATTGCTTCTAGGGCTTCTGATGTACTGGTCGTGCGTCGGGATATATCTTCAGGATGTGCTCAATCACCTCCCTAGGGATCCCAGGCATCTGTGACGGTTTCCATGCAAACACACCGACATTTGCCCGGAGGAAAGTGATGAGCGCGAGTTCCTGTTTGTTGTCCAGACCTCCTGATATATGGGTGGTTTGGACAACATCATTACCGATTTGGATGACTTTGATGGGAATGTCAGTGTCGCCGCTTGGTTGCACACGTGGTGCAAAGGTTGTGCCTCACTGACGAGAGCTCAGGGGTTGAGCAGCTTGCTCCTTGCCGGATCTATACTCCTGCGCTGTTGCAAGCGCGTGGAGTTCTTCCAGCACGGTGACTCCCGTAGTGCGGTCCCTGTGAATCCGGAGGACACCCAAAGGAGTCGGCATCTTCAACACCAAATAACCATAATGATTTGCGGCCATAAACCTATACAGGGCAGGCCTGCCTAGGATGGCGGTGAAGGGAGGGCTCATGTGTGCAACGTTGAAGACCAACTTCTCGGTCCTGCAGCTCTCCCGAGTCCTGAAGGTCACCGGGAGTGTGATTGACCAGAGAGGAGTGATAGCTCCCGAACCTACCCCGGAGAAGGGACGTGAGGGGCGAAGGTCCGAGAGGCTGAGCTGGATCTTCACGAATGCTTCATAGTTGAGGAGGTTGAGCGCCGCGTCTCCATCCACCAAGACGTGATAGAGCTGGACGTTATTGATGGTAGGAGAAACCATCAACGGCAGTTGGCAAGCTCCGATCATGTTCTTCAAGCAGTCCGAAGCATCAAAAGTGATGGGAGTGTTCATTCACTTCCAATGATGTTCTGCCTTGGCGGTGGGAGATGTGGCAGCCATCTCTCGACGCATGGTCTTGAGGATGCGCCGAGAGGTAATATCACACGACCTTCCATATATCGTATGGAGAGTCTTCCGATGCTCATTGTCAGAGATGTCAGAATCATCATCGACGGTGTTGTAAACGGCTTTCAGGACCTTCTTGGGTCCTGGAACCCTAGCTCCTGATCAGTCAGAGCTTCGTCGACCTTCTGCTTTCCTTCCTGTTGGTGGAAATGAGCTTCTTCTTGGCGCTTGCTGATGCATTCAACAAGGCGCTGGACCTCGTGGCAATATTCAAGATTGTGGGTGTCCGTTTTGTGGATCATACACCACATCTTTTGACCGCCGCCGTCCTTAGACGATGGTCGAGGACATTTTTTGAGGCGTGGCCCCCAACCACCCGGAGCTGCAGCTGCAACAGCAGTAGGCATGACGGCCGACGGCTTCTTATTGTCATTGGACTTTTTATTCTTGTCGAAGTGTTGCTATGACACTTCCCCCGGTACTAGTAAAGTGTAGTCCGCGGAGGTTCGTATTCAGTTGGGGCACACATAAGATTATGAATGAGATGGTGAAACAGGGGATTTTTACGTGGTTCGGGCCGCCTGAGCATAATATCCTATTCCACGGGGTGGTTGTTGATTATATGAGAGTGTATGCGTGTGTTTGAGTTAGCTTGGTTGTAGTTGGTCGGACTTGGTTTCTATCGTGCGGCTCATCCCTTTTATATGCTAACGGCTGGCTGTTACAAGGTTTGCCTAGCCCGACAAGTGGCCCTTGCGGTATTTAATCTCCTAATACACGATATTCATGTATTAAGTATGATTAACAGCGATAACATGCCTTAATAGCGGTGTTACTGGAATTAAAGGTCCTCTGATCATGTGTCATTAATGCTGAATTAATGACACGTTAATCAGGTTTTGTAACGGCTATATTAATATCCTCATGAATATTTATGCCGTTGGAGATCCTATAGTCGTTGTTGGCTAAGCTCCGGAGGTACAACACGTGGTAGCTCTAGAGCTTCCCTCTACGGGGTGGTAGGTCCGGAGCCACTCGACACGTGGCAGCACCGGAGCTTCCACTACTGGGGCTTAGGTCCGCGGTTGTTACACACGTGGCAGGACCAGAGCTTCCCTGTGAAGGGAGGTAGGTCCAGTCCCGCTGGACACGTGGTAGTACTGAAGCTACCCAAACAAGAGATGCGGGCCCAGTGCTGTCAGACGAGTGTTGCCTTCGGGGATCTTCAACTCAGACGTAGGAACTCTTTGGCTTTTCTTGCAGTATCGTGGGGTACCTAGTACGCAGGGTACCGACAAGCGTCCTTCAGAAAAAAAGTGCGGAGGTCCCATCGTGCGGTCAGAAACGCGATAGTATGCAACTCTTGAACAATTCATGTTCAATGAGCTATACGCAGCGCTCGTCATCGGCGTGCCTTTGTGAGGTAGGGGCAGTAGGTGTTATATGTTCGGTTGATAAAATTCCAAATCGTGACAACCCGTTCGCATTTTACTCGGGTCCCCCGTCGTGTGTTGTTGAAACGCGACCACGTTTCTCGGGACGTGTTCTCCTCGAGGACGGTCTGTTTAGAATGATACAGGACATTAGATTTGAACTGATATATTATTGTGACTGCCTGAAATGATCGCCCGTGCAGGCTGTGCTGTACGTCACCATAATGAGTGTTCTGTAAATTGCGTGTCTTATGTAGGTATACTGACCGCTTTAAACGTATTGCGAGTATAAAACGTTCGCGAGTGCTCGATTTTAGTGCCACCTATAAGATGTATATGCCAGAGGTAATCCGGTTAGGATTTTCTGTTTGTGGAAGAACGTAGTACCGACTTGAATTATGTGATGCATCAACATCGACCGGAATAATCACAGTAGTATACAAATCGGTGGTATTGATTCCACCAAATATGAATTCAAATCAACTTAAGCAAGGAAATGTGGAGTGCCCTGTTTTTGGCAGCTGCACTGCTGAAACGTTTTGTGGCATAACTCCATGAGTTTTCCACCAACAAAGGTGTGTGATACAATTTTGGAAATATGGAGAAGTCCTCTAAAACTTTTCTATTTCACTCCAAACAGATTCTCACATTTAAAATGGTGAAAAGTTCACTAAAGCCTTAAGTGTCCTATGCAGATTCACCTGTATAGTTCTGACAGAAATTTCAATCAACATTAGAAGTTCATATCTCTTAGTAGGTTTGGCCATTTTATTTTTAGTATACATGGATAGAAAGAGGAAGCAATCATCTACAAATGTTATATTGACCTCTACACCATAAAACCACTATAAGAAGATGAAAATGCACCATAACTGAAACTGCTACCTCTCTGAAACTTAATGGATCAGTATCTGTAATTTTGCCATATCTCTTCATAGAAACATACTATGGACTAGTATGATACCTTTCTGGAAAAGGGAGAAGATGTGATACCACTTTGTAATTCAAACTTGTCCCAAATTCAGCTCAGAAAGCTTTAGAATTTCGAGTTTAAATTGGCACCTATGTATAGGTCCTCCCAAATTTAGACAGAACATACTTGAACTTTAAACAAATATATCTCATAATCGAAAACTGTAACATAGGTATATATATTTGTGTGTGTGTGTGTCTATATATATATATATATATATATATATATATATATATATATATATATATATATATATTTCCCGGAAGCTTAGAAAGTCCTCTATCAAGTTTATATTGAGCTCTAGAGCTGAATTTAACCCGAACAGGGTGGAATTTCAAGAATCGTCAAAACTGTCCTAACAGTCTAGAATCTGGGCAGTTTTGAACACCAATTGTAATTTGCGAGCTGCAACCTTTATATTGTGGTAAAGATGGGGAAGTGAGCATTTTTGGGAAGTTGAGATGTTGTATGACAATGTTGTAATTGAAAGTTACTTCAAATTTTGAAATATTAAATCTGTTTAAACGGTGGCCAAAATCCCTACTTTTAGGGGAGGTTCTGTCAAAATGGTTCCAGAAAACTGTCATCTTTAAACCACCATAGCTCTCAAACCCTTGATGCAATAGAATCATATGGGAAACCGTTGGAAAGGTATGAGAATGTCATCTGCATAGTCAAATTTGGATCTGAATGCGAAATGGTCAATCTGGAACAGCATGAAGACTGTAGCTGGGAACTGATTAGGACAAGGCTACACTTATGCTAAGGTTCACCATATTACTCAATAATCACAATAACTTTTGCTGTTGATATAGTACAATTGATTGGATGTCCCTCGATGCAATAGAGAAAATTTTTCTTCCTACAGATGGTGAATAGAAGGAATTGCTCGACAACTGTGAACCGTTCGGGTTTCACATACATGCTATCACCGCTGCTCTAAGAAAGTGATTATACTAAGTATGCTGTGTAAAGGAGCAAGGAAAGAGAACAAAGCAAGATGAACCTCGTGATTAGTCAGAGAACTTTGAGCTGAACTTGATTCAGGTGCTCAACTACTAGCATATGAACTTCAGACCTTCACCTCACTTGGATAATAAGGTATCGACTACGGATATACCAGTGGTCTATAGAGCTATCGCCGGCTTCAAAAGTAAGTAACTTTTGAACTTGGTACTGATTGAAGCATATACAATTAATCGATGAAAGATGATGGAAGTTACTATGCTGGCACTTAAGGGGAAAGGAGTGCACTTTAGTTCCAAGGTGTTACATCCACCATGGTATCGTGCCTAGTTTACTTCAACACCGAACCAATTGTTAGAACTCGCTGACTTGGACACTGGTTCTGAGGGGGAAGCCAACTTCAACCCCTAAAGAATACAAATCATTTGTAAGAATACTACAAGATGAGATGAGAGACCTGACGCTTTGCTAAGAAATCGCAGTGCTATATATAAGTTTTGGTTAGCAGGCTTCAGGTTACTTCACGTGAATAATAGGTTCAATCACCATGTTCCATCGTGGACACTCTGTTACTTTGAGGTGAATTCTCGCCATTCCATGCTAACGCTCTTCCTTGAAATCATCGAGCTTGGTTGATACATGGAAGTGACAATTCCTTGTTTAGCACCTTTCATGACCAAGTTCTTTGAGCCTTTGTGAATCTGAAGGTATTTCTTAGCGTATTTGAACTATTTTACCGATTTTTGCTCAAACTTAAGTGAATGCATGCATTTGAGCAAGAATGTGTATTCTCGTTCAATTACATAAGAAATGTCAGTTATTCTTGAGCTATGAAAAACTTTATCGTTCATAACACCGTTTGCTTAATTCTTTATCTTTATTATTACAAGGGAAACCTATTACTTGATAATACTGTAACTAAATTGCAATTGAGTCGTTATTCTTGACTTTTGAGACTTAATCACCTGTATTACTGGAAACAAATGGTTTCTAGTTTGCGAGGAGTTTTCTTATGACTTCTCCACCTCCCGAGAACCTTGACATTCCCTCTACTCACGAGATTATCGCTTGATTACCAAACTGATGGAAATTCTTAACTTGTAATGCATGGTGACATTATTTGGTCCCACAATCTTGTTGTCACCATCTATTGTGCATCTTTTATTTTAATGACAAAATAGAAGCCGAACCATGAATTCGCTTATCTCAGTATAAAGCATTTCATCCTTTGACTCATTTATTGAGATCGCAATTCCTTGCGAGTTGATCATTTCTTGTTTGGATCTAAATACACCTTTGTCGATACCCGACATACCAGGTACCTTCGCGCACAAGCTAGAGCCGCCTAGGTACCCCGCCTTCCAGCGGAGGGGGGTCCGAGGGCGCCACGTGTTCAACAGACCCGGACAAATCAGCCTCAGATGGGAGGTCACGATGTCCGCAAGAAGCCCAAAGGAGAAACTCAGCCCCCCTTTGGAAACGAGACCCCAGGTAACCACGTGTACAGCAGGTAAGGATCCCTCCTCCCCGTGACACAGGGCCCCAGAACTACCATGTCGACCAAGACATCAGACGGACCACCTCCCATATGGGCAGGCTCTGGCGCTGCCGCGTGTTCTGCAAGGCGGGACCTAACCTCCTTCGTAGAGATGAGCTCCCAAGCTGTCACATGGTCCGCAAGGCGGGACCTGACCTCCTCCGCAGAGGTGAGCTCCCGAGCTTCCACGTGGTCTGCAAGGCGGGACCTGACCTCCTCCGCAGAGGTGAGCTCCTAAGCTGTCACATAGTCTAGCCACTTGTCCTGGACAGAGTGACGCGGGAGTTAAGAGAGCGGTGCACCTTGTCCCTGTCAAGGCCTGAAGATACACGGCTTCCCCAGACGCATGGCGCGACACACGCCTAATGTCAGCTACCGCTACGACCAATCGCATCGCGGTGAAGACGCTGCAGGCCTATCCCACTCCGCCATGTGGGTAGCTTACGGTGACAGGGACAGTTGGACGGGACATCCCCTGCCAATGTCAGCAACAACGCATGGGCTACTGATGATGCGGGCGGCAAGATGGCGAGTCTTCAAGTCCACGGTCAGTGCAAGCTTACAGAAGAAGTCTTAGATCTTTAGGATAAGATTGCCTCGGGACCACCTGTCGGGCCCCAGGACCCCACTTGTAAGGCGTCCGGCCTTGTCTATAAAAGGCCCAGACCGCCACCGTCACAAAGGACAAAATGTCACACACGCATACACACATACTAGCAATACCACTCACCGTGGAGTAGAGTGTTATGCTCCTTGCGGCCCGAACGACGTAAAAACCATGTATCATGCTCTCATCCGCTAGAACACTTGATTGAGGCCTAAGCCCCACTGAAAAAAGAACCTCCCCGGGCTGCTCCTTAGCAGATCCGGGGGAAGTGTCGCTCTAACACTTCAACATTTGGGGCGACAGGTTGGGGATTTTTCCCTCAAAAAAGTGGTAGTGTTTTCACCACCATGGTGTTCATTAGACCCGTGGAAGGCGGTTTCCGCAGTCATCGTATGGTGACCAGATCCGTCGCTCGAGCGGCGCTCTCTGGTCCATCACGCCCCCGTGTAGGTCAGCTGGCCAGGATAGCATGTCGGGACAAATCCTTGCTCAGTCGGCCCCGCCGGCACCACCGACTGCAAGCCTAGAGAGCACTCTGGCAGTGGCCAGAGCCCTTCTCCACCATCCACCGTCGTCGAATGCTTCTTAGGAAGCGGCTCAGCAGTGGGTCCAAGACATCGACCATTTCGTCGTCGCAGCCATCAACTCCCCCAACAGAGGAAGGCGCCTGGTGTCGTTGTCACGAATGCCATCCATCGACTGCCAACTCTTGCTCCTCTAGGCCTACAAGCGTTGGCCGGCTCCCCACAGAGGGCCTCAAGGCTGAGCTTGACCATCGCCAAGCTCACTTGGACGGCCGAGTCATCATAGAGCTGTAGCGAGAGAGGTGGTACAACCTTGATGTCGAATATGGCCCTCAATGACCTGTTCATGAGGTGTCCTCCGTCCAACGTGCACTGCAGGTAAACACTCCGCCACCTGACCAGGAGTATGTAGGCTCGACAGCCCCCCTGTAGTACTCCGTGCAGTAGGACATGCAGCAACAGTACTTGGCGCAGCCAGTACCATTGCAGCAATGCATGGCACAATCAGTGCCACAACTGCAGGTTCCACATGCGCCGCATGTCGTGCAACAGACCCCCTTGGGGTATGCTACCCCATATGCCTTTCCAACAAAACCCATCGGAGGCTGCGCATTGTTGGCTCCACACCTCTGCATCGTGACGTGGTGCGGAAGTTCCGGCCACATATGCCGGAGAGGTTCGACGGAAGCATCAACCTGGCCAAGTTCCTACAGATCTACACCACGACGCTCCTTGCTGCAGGAGCGGATGAGACCATCGTGGCGAACTACTTCCCAGTCGCCCTAACTGGATCGGCCCGCTCGTGGCTGATGAACCTACATGAGGGGTTTATAACCTCTTGGGATGAGCTGTGCCGGCAGTTCATGGCAAACTTTAGCAGCACCTACACTCGCCCCGGCACCGAGATCTACCATCACGCCGTGCAACAATAACCCAAGGAGATGCTGAGGTCATTCATCTAGCGTTTCTCCCAGGTACGCAACTCCATCCGCAACATCTTGAATGCCTCTGTCATAGTGGCATTCCGCCAGGGAGTGCGTGTCTGCATGATGCTCGAGAAGTTAGCCACGTACAACGTGCAAGATGTCCCCGAGCTCTTCTCCATCGCCGACCGGTGCACCAGGGCAGCGGGGCCAGCTAGACCAGAGAAGGAGCCACTACCCCTGGTAGCGCCAAAAAGAAGAACAAGAACTGGGGTGGTGACCAGAACAAGCCACTGCATGGGTCCACCATCGTGGCAGCAGTCGCGACCGGAGGTGGCAAACCCCCACACTCGGAGAAGCGCCCACGTCAGCCACCTGCTGCTGATGAAGGCGTCCAACCCTGCCCGGTGCACAAAACTCGCGACCACACCGCGAGTGAGTGCCGGGAGACAAAGAGATGCACCGAATGCTACCAAGAGTGGGCGCAACAGCGCCCAGATGGTGCCCCCTTCCGCCACCGGGAGAGCGAGCAGAAGGTCGACCCCAAGGTCGATGATGACGAGGAGATGGAGTACCATAAGCAAGAGCGGGCCGTCAAAGTGGTCCACCAAGATGAGGACTCTGACGCCAGCAACAACCACGAGTGTCACAAGACCCTCCACGTCATCTTCGGAGGGTCTTGGGATCCCGCGTCCCGGAATGCGGTGTCAAGACCATTCGTATTGTAGTGGCTTCAATAGCCCCTATACCCACTCCAGCCTGCACCATCGCTAGAAGGAGATGCTGATCAGCTTCGACGCCTATGACTGCCCCAAGAACATGGCTGGGGCAGGGGTTCTACCTCTCCTAGTTGGCCCCACCATTGCCAACGTCAAGCTCCAATACGTCTTCATAGATGGTGGGGCCAGCCTCAACCTCCTCACCCGTGCAGCCTTCGAGCAGCTGCAGATCCCGATGTCCAAGCTCACCCCCTCGAGCCCATTCTCGGGGGTGGGGCCAGGGAGCATCATCCCATACGACAACATCCATCTCTGGGTGACCTTTGGGACACCCGACAATTACACGACGGAGAGCATCCTCTTCGACGTCGCTGATGTCAGCCTCCCCTTCAACCCCATCATCGTCAGGCCAGCCCTGTATTGATTCATGGTCGTAACCCACTACGGCTACCTAATCCTGAAGATGCCAACTCCCTAAGGCGTCCTCAAGATCCGCGGAGACCGCACTACTGCGGTGTTAGCCTTGAAGCAGCTCCAAGCCCTCTCAGCATACCCGGCACCCACCCCAGGTGGCGCTGGATCAAGTCAGCCTCCACCAAGCTCACGTCAGCATGGAGCACTTGCTGCGCCCCAACTGCAACCCTCCGGCAGCACCGACATCCCCGTCAAAGCTACCGAGCTCAGTCCCAGCACTACTCAGACCACCCACAAGACGGGCGGCTGGGGCAGGAAGTTGGGATGCTCGCTCATCAACCGTCTGGGAGCTGTCGACAGCAAGGTTGCACCACAACCATCACAACTGCCTTGGAGCCATGGGCGCCCCTATTGTAAATATTAAGTTTAAGTAGGATAGTGTAAAGGTTTTCATAGGACCTAGGAGCAGCACTTAGTAGAACCGAGCACCGGGAGGGTCAGGTCCAGAGTGTGCAGGCAACTTAGCTTGTTTCCGAACCCTAAGACTGTACACCCTGCCTCCCTCATCATCCGAAAGCAAGCCGTTGCCCTCTTTTGTAAAAGTCTGTCTCCCCCTATGAACTCCGATAAAAAAGAATCACTGTTTTACTTAATGACTTCTTAAAAAACATTGTTCATTTAATTACGCATTAATTTTCTGAACATGCCATACTAGACTCATTTATTGCATATTGCCTTTATGTGCATAGTTGTATGCTCTGTATCTCATACCTGCTGAAGTCATGCAGTCCTACTATGGGCGGGTTCACTTGAGGTACCTACTGTGTGTGAGGGGTTCATCTGGCTACTCTCTCATGAGGGTCTTGTGGCGCCGGAAGGCTTCCCAGGAAAGGTTTGTGGCGAGCAGGAGGTCCAAGGGGTGTAAATTGCTTAGTCTGGTCCTGCACCCTAAGCATACACACCCTGCCTCCCAGCGCTACAACTGAGTATTGGAGCCAGAAAGCTCACACCCTAAAGACGGCAGGAGTCGGACCCCGGAGCACCAACACATCGAATTACCCAAGCCCCGTCCGTTAATACAGGACAGTAAGACATGACAGAGCTAAGGAGAAGAACAAGTATGAGGAGACTAGTCCCCCTCTTTCTATCATATGTGCAGGACAAACCGCCAGAGCGTCCAACTCTGGCACCTCCCAAGGGGCCTGCCGTCGGCATCTCAAAGACGATGGTGGGCGACGCCGGAGCACCCAACTACGGCACCTCATAAGGGGCCTCCAATCGATGTCCCAACACGTCAACGACAGCACCAAGCACGGATAAGTGAGTAAACTCCCTTGCCCCGCTCTTATTGCTAACAGGGTTCTCTTGCGATAGCCTGTAAACCAAGGGCCTGTCATCGATGACTCTACGACAATGATGGATGACGCCGGAGCATCCAGCTCCGGCACCCCCCAAGGGGCCTGCCGTCGACGTCTCAATGATGATGGTGGACAACGCCGGAGCACCCAGCTCCGGCACCTCCCAAGGGGCCTGCCGTCGACGTCTCCACGATGATTGTGGGCGACACCGGAGCATCCAGCTCCGGCACCTCGCAAGGGGCCTGCCGTCGACATCCCAACACATCAACAATAGCACCAAGCGCGGATAAATGAGTAAACTCTCCTGCCCTGCTCTTGTTGCTAACAGGGTTCTCTTGTGATATCCTATAAACCAGGAGCCTGCCGCCGACGACTCTACGTTGATGGTGGACGAAGCCGGAGCAGCCAGCTCTGGCACCTCCCAAAGGGCCTGCCGTCGACGTCTCCAAGATGGTGGTGGGCGACGCTGGGGCATCCAGCTCCGGCACCTCACAAGGGGCCTGTCGTCGACGTCCCAGCACGTCAACGACAGCACCAAGCGCGGATAAGTGAGTAAACTCTCCTGCCCCGCTCTTGTTGCTAACAGGGTTCTCTTGCGATAGACTGTACACCAGGGGCCTGCCGTCGACAACTCTACGATGATGGTGGACGACACCAGAGCAACTAGCTCCGACACCCCTCAAGGGGCTACCGTCAACGTCTCAACGATGATGGTGGACGAAGCCGGAGCACCCAGCTTCGGCACCTCCCAAGGGGCCTGTAGTCGATGTCTCCACAACGGTGATGGGTGACGCCGGAGCATCCAGCTCCGGCACCTCGCAAGGGGCCTGCCGTCGACGTCCCAACACATCAACGACAGCACCAAGCGTGGATATGTGAGTAAACTCTCTCGCTCCGCTCTTGTTGCTAACATGGTTCTCTTGTGATAGCTTGTACACCAGGGGCCTGCCGTCGATGACTCAACGACAATGGTGGATGACGTCAGAGCATCCAGCTCTGACACCCCCCAAGGTGCCTGCCGTCGACGTCTCAACGATGATGGTGGGTGACGCTGGAGCACCCAGCTCTGGCACCTCCCGAGGGGCCTGCCATCGACATCTCCACAATGGTGGTGGGTGACACCAGAGCATCCAGCTCCGGCACCTCACAAGGGGCCTACCATCGACATCCCAACATGTCAACAACAGCACCAAGCGCGGATAAGTGAGTAAACTCTCCTGCCCCGCTCTTGTTGCTAACATGGTTCTCTTGTGATAGCCTATAAACAAGGCGTTTGTTGTCGACGACCCTACGACGATGGTGGACGACGTCGGAGCACCCAGCTCCGGCACCTCCCAATGGGCCTGCCGCCGACGTCTCCACGACGGTGGTGGGCGATGCTGAAGCATCCAGCTCCGGAACCTCGTAAGGGGCCTGCCGTCGACGTCTTAGCACGTCAAAGATAGCACCAAGCGTGGATAAGTGAGTAAACTCTCCTGCCCCGCTCTTGTTGCTAACAGAGTTCTCTTGCGATAGCCTGTACACCAGGGGCCTGCCGTCGATGACTCTAGGATGATGGTGGATGATGCTGAAGCATCTAGCTCCGGCACCACCCAAGGGGCCTGCCGTCAACGTCTCAACGATGATGGTGGACTACACTGGAGCACCCAGCTCCGGTACCTCCCAAGGGGCCCGCTGTCGACGTCTCCACAACGGTGGTGGGCGACACCGGAGCATCTAGCTCCGGCACCTCGCAAGGGGCCTGCCGTAAACGTCCCAGCACGTCAACGACAACACCAAGCGCGAATAAGTGAGTAAACTCTCCTGCCCCGCCCTTGTTCCCAACAGGGTTCTCTTGCGATAGCCTGTACACCAGGGGCCTGCAGTCAACGACTCTACAACGATGTTGACGATGCCAAAGCATCCAGCTCTGGCACCCCCCAAGGGGCCTGCCGTCGACGTCTCAACAACAATGGTGGACGATGCAGAAGCACCCAAATCCAACACCTCCCAAGGGGCCTGCCGTCGACGTCTCCACGACGGTGGTGGGCGACGCCGTAGCATCTAGCTTCAACACCTCTCAAGGGGCCTGCCGTCGATGTCCCAGCACATCATCGACATCACCAAGTGCGGATAAGTGAGTAAACTCTCCTGCCCCACTCTTGTTGCTAACAGGGTTCTCTTGCGATAGCCTGTACACGAGGGGCCTGCCGTCGATGACTCTACGATGATGGTGGACGACGCCGGAGCATCTAGCTCCAACACCCCCAAGGGGCCTGCCGCCGACCTCTCAACGATGATGGTGGGCGATGCCGGAGCACCCAGCTCTGGCACCTCCCAAGGGACGTGCCATCGACGTCTCCACGATGGTGATGGGCGACACCGGAGCATCCAAGTCCGGCAATTGGTGGCATTATGAAACTCCAACTCCCCAACTCCACTAGGGCAAGTCGAAGACATCCTGCAATCAAATAATAGATGTGCCCAACCAACTAACCACATCTACCAAGGGGCCTCTAAGGGGGTTACATAGGCAGGAAGTCAATGGGCAACACCATGGCCATATCGATTGTGCAACCGTTGGCCCTCAAAAGCTAACGGGCTCGGCAAAGGTTCTCCAAAACCTTATGCAACTATGGACTCAAAGAAACAGTTGAGAAGCACAAAGACAAGCCAAGAAGTCAAACAAAAATTCATATTCATTAAGGAATATTTACAAAGGGGCGAACCCCGGATACAAAGTCGGGCTGCCAGCCTTAGTCCCTGGTGAATTGTGCGATGACATGTTTCGCGACATTCTTGACCTCTGCTGCCGCCTCCTCGCGCTCTTCAACAGGACCTTCAAAAACTGGCTCTAGGGGCAGATTATGGTACCGGTTTTGGTAGCACACCAAGGCATGGGTTACCACCGTCTCTGCCATCGCCCTACCCTCGGCTTCCAGGCGCTAAGCCAACTAACGCTCCCGCAGATCAAGATCCCGGTCGAGGCGCTTAGCTTCGTTCTCCCGGGCTTGGACGTCGAGATCATGCACGAGGAGTTCCTTACGCTCAGCGAAGTGCTACGCCCGATCCCGTGCCAAGTTGCTCTCCCGGAGCTCAAGGTCTTCGAGGCGGGACTGCAGCCTGTCCCAATCGGCCTCAGCCCGAGCCATCATTGCCTGCGCCACCACCTCTCGTTCGGCAACAGCAGCCTCTCTCTCGGCAACAGCAACTTCTTGGCGACTCAGGGCCTCTCGACCTTCTTCAAGAGCGCGCACGTGGGCGTCAGCCGCGTTGTTAGCTACCTTGGCATTGGACAAAATCTTCTGGGATGGAGCGTCTGTGGCCATCGCCAAGCGGTGCCTCAGCTCCAGCTCCTTGTTCTCCTTCTGGTACTTTGCCTTCGCCTCGGCGATCCTAGACTTCAGAAGATCCTCCCAGCCTTGGAGGCGCTCGCCCTCAGCACGTAGATTCTCCCACTCCGCAGCAAGAGCCTCCTGCGCCCGACGGAGGTTGGATTGCACCTAAAGGATGCTGGACTACGTCAAGTCCATGATGTCGGGGAGGCGCTCCGGCTGCGCTAAAGTTATGGAAGGTCGTCCGGTGATCATCTTACAGACCTCTTCCTCCCGTAGCGGTGAAGGCGAGGCCACCAGTATTGGGGATATTGCCCCAGGAGACTGAGAGGGAGTTGTGGTGCCACCCGAAGCAGCAGCACCACCATCGCTCAAGGAGCCACCCGCCGGATCAGCAGTAGTGGAGGCCAGGCCTTCAGCCCCTGGAGTCGACTCCGACATTGCCTCAGCCACAATAGCCGGAGGTGCCTCTGGCGAGACGGCTGGAGGTGCCTTTGGCGCGACAGATGGAGGTTCCCCCGACGCGACAACTGCAGATGCAGCCGAAGATGCTTCACTACCCACGCCGGGCACAAACGTCGGAGCACTGCTCCCCTGAACATGCTTGGCGGGCTGCCCCGCTGGCACAGCTGTAGCCTCCTCGGCTGCCTTCGAAGCGCTTCCGGGCACTACCCCTGGCGGTAAGGGCCTCACAGCATCTGATGTAGCCCTGCAAATCAATATCAAGCCCTGACCATTCAACAAAGGCAGGCGAGATAATAGAGCAAGCGTTGGCAAGAATGCCTTACCGACATCCCCGAAAGCTCCAGCGAGCCTCCACTTTTGGCGACCCTGAAGCCGTTGGCCATGACGATGGCATAATAGGCGAGGTCATTCCTGTTGGGCCTCCGCCAAAACCACCAGCAACGCCGCCACCCTACGATGGTGTGCCTCCACCAACTCTGACAGAGCCACTTATGGAGCCTCCTCCCAAGCTGCCGACGACGTCGGCTTGAGGCCTTTTTGCCTGAGGCTCCGTAGGTGTGACGCTACCGGAGCCCCCTGTGGCACCCTGGACCGTGCTGGCGACGGGGATGCTGGATGATGTGCCGACCGCAGACATCGGCGGAGCTGCCGCTTGACGGACCGAGCCTCCCCCCGAAGAAAAGTCGATGCCCAATACTGAAGAGGGGCGCGTCGGGGAACGTTGACTTGGGGCGAAGGCCACCTGCGGTGGCGCCCCCGGTGGCGATCCAGGGAGCTTCTCCTTCATGACCTCGACCACCAGGGCCTTTCCCTTGTATGTGTCGGGGACCGGTGCTTTTCCCTTACCTATGTCAGGGACCGGCGTCTTGCCTTTCCCTTCGACAGAGGGTGCCTCCTCCAGCCCGGAAGCGTCGGAACCTGAAGAAGGTGCAGACTCCTGCGGAGAGTCGACGATGGCTAGGCCCTGGCTCTCCTCAACAACTTGTCATGGCGCAAGACCGATCGCGTCTAGGTTGGGCATCTCCTTCAGAACCTTCGTCCGAAGGTCCCGATCCGTACAAAGCGGTGGGCAAGAACACGTGAAGTTGAAGGCATCGTCCGACAACAGGTCACTGCATGCCTTGGACATTGTGTCGAGCACCTCTTTTTGGGTCGTCTCTGTGTTGCGACACCACACTAGCCAGGTGCCATCCTGTAGCCCGAAGTAAAGCCATGCAGGATGGCAACAATGTTGAACGGGAGCCAGGCATCGACGGACGAAGTCTGCCATCACCTTCAATTCGACAGACCATGATCCGCCAGGAATTGGATCCTCTCCATCACCGGGGTATAGGCCTGCTCCAACTCTGACCGCTCCTCCCAGGTCTCCTTCCTGATCGTCGCCCATCCGGCGGGCATAACCAGGCGATCATGGTCGTCTACTTGTGCGATCACCCAATCCTTCCTCCAATCAGCCCACTTTTCCCGAAGAGAGTGGTGTGATGTTCTTGAAGGGGTTGTTGGCCCAATGTTGGAAGCAGTAGCCTCCAAGGAAGTTGGCTATGTTCTTCTTCCCGGTTCGCCTCAGCACGAAGAACTGCCAGAACACGGTATGCTCGGGTGCACCCCGACGAACATCTTGCAGAGATGCGAGAACACTGCCGCTGCCACCAGAGAGTTTGGTAACAAGTGATGAAGCTGAAGCCCAAGGACTTCCAGGAGTGTCACTAGGAAGGAGGAAACAGGAGGGACAAACCCAGAGTATGTGTACGCCTGGAAGAAGACGATCTCCTTCTCCCCCAACTCCAGTGTCAAGGAGCTGGGACAGATAAGATCCCGTCGCTCCTCGTCCTCCCAGCAAAAATCTGCCTCACGGGTGAGACATCCTCCATCCGGGAAGGAGGAAGGACTGAGTCCATTGGAGCAGGGGTCAAGAACTTCAAGGGTGGGTAGACGCTCAAGGAGGAAGTCGGAGGCTCGAATGCTTGGTGCGTGTGAAAGGAAGAAACCTCCATTGCCCACAAAAGTACCTTTTTAAAGCGCCCTAGTGGCATTTGGGCGCACTTTGCAAATTTGAGTGGACTCCGAATCATCGGCTTGTACCACGGCGTCCATGACAATCGGGCCCATGTCCCCCGTTAGAAAAATCGACCCGGGCAGTTCTCCGCCTAAGAAGGCAACCCGACGGTTCCCATAAAGGCGGAAGTGAAAATAGCAGAAGTGCAACATGCGCCTTGGGAACCATCGTGATAATGTCACAGCAAGCAAAGATCCCGTCGCCACGACCCCTCAACCAGAGAGGGACGCGTGGTCACAGCAGCAGAGGCGCGCACCGCTTTGACTGATCAAGACAAAGTTAAACGGCCGCGCGGGAAAGCAAGATAAGGGCTACACCCTCAGGCTCGTCGCCTCTCCCCAAGGTGGACCCAGGGGCCACTGTCGGTACCCGGCATACCGGGTACCCTCGCGCACAAGCTAGAGCCGCCTAGATACCCCGCCTCCCAGCGGAGGCGGGGTCCGAGGGCGCCACATGTTCAAGAGACCCGGCAGCCTCAGATGGGAGGTCAGGATGTCCGCAAGAAGCCCAAAGGAGAAACTCAACCCCCCTTTGGATATGAGCCCCCAGGTAACCACGTGTCCAGCAGGTAAGGATCCCTCCTCCCTGTGAGACAGGGCTCCAAAGCTGCCACGTGGACCATGACATCAGACATGCCACCTCCCATATGGGTAGGCTCCAGCGCTGCCGCGTGTCCCGCAAGATGGGACCTAACCTCCTCCGTAGAGATGAGCTCCTGAGCTGCCACATGGTCCGCAAGGTATGACCTGCCCTCCTCCGCAGAGGTGAGCTCCCGAGCTATCACATAGTCCAACCACTTGCCCTAGAAAGAGGGACGCGAGAGTTAAGAGAGCGGCGCGCCTTGTCCCTGTCAAGGCTTGAAGATACACGACTTCCCCAGACGCATGGCGCGGCGCACGCCTAATGTCAGGTACTGCTACCACCAATCGCATCGCAGTGAAGATGCTGCAGGCCTATCCCACTGCGCCAAGTGGGTAGCTTACGGTGACAGATACAGTTGGATGAGACATCCCTACCAATGTCAGCAATGACGTATGGGCTACTGACAACGCAGGCGGCAAGATGACAAGTCTTCAAGTCCACGGTCAGAGCAAGCTTACGGAAGAAGCCTTAGATCTTTAGGATAAGCTCGCTCCAGGACCACCTGTTGGGCCCCGAGACCCCACTTGTAAGACATCCGACCTTGACTATAAAAGGCCCATACCGCCAACGTTACAAAGGACCGAAACATTACACACGCATACACACATACTAGCAATACCACCCACCGTGGAGTAGGGTGTTACACTCCTTGCGGCCCGAACCACGTAAAAACCACCGTCTCATGCTCTCATCCGCTAGAACACCTTATTAAGGCCTAAGCCCCGCCGAAGAAAGAATCTCTGCGGGCTGCTCCTTAGCAGATTCGGGGGAAGTGTCGCTCTAACACCTCAACAACCTTGATTCCTATTTTGGGAACATACCGAGTTAAATCCTTAAGGACGCAACCAAAGCAAAGTAAGTCGCAAGAATAGCTACATCTTATATTATAAGGCATCATAATAATCATGGAAATCAGAGAGCAAAGATTGGATGTCGTAATTAAGATTTGGACAATAACATCTTCAAAGGAGAACACCAATTACTACAGCAAAGACTGTAGAGTTGAATGCGTCTTCCTTATAGAAACAGGATACATCATAAGAGAGTAAAGATGAAGACTTTAGTACACCGTCAGAGATTTACAAGGAAAAGACATAGACTCTACAGTTCAACCAACTCGCCTACATCATGTAGTTGAATTCAGATCGCTCGGAAGAAGACTGGTATCACTAGGAATCTGATTCGTCTTTACGTGGATCACAAGAGCCTCAAGTGAATCCTTAATCATAAGGAGTTGATTTGAGACAATAAAGACAGTTGGAGCTGATCTAGGGTTTGGAACTGGAAACTCAACATCATTCGAGCATGGCCAACATGGTAAACGATGCAGTAACATGCAAAGCTCATGTTCATAACATGACCCTCATATCGATGAAAAACGAATAACCAGGTATACGCTTGGTTCCCTATGAATCATGGAGTCAGATTGTTCTTATACCTATTATTCGGGGAAGGATTGTAGAAGTTCACAAGATAGACAAATCAATGCCTACTGCTGGAACGGAAGCTAAGGAAAAGGAAAGTGTTATACTGCAGAAAAGTGAAACAAGGAACTGGACGTTGTGGTTTTACACGGTATTATGAGGTAACCACACCGTTGAGTGAATCTCATGGGAAAATAATGAGTTGCAGTGAAAGATGAAGAATATCATCTAACTAGTAGATTGGACATGTTATCGTCATACCTATGATGACATTCATTCTTACCGTATTTCCTGACCTAGAATCTTGAGACGAGATTTCGTTAAGGGGGAAGGGTTATAAAATTCCACAATGGAGAAGAGAAGAATGTGAAAATACGAAATAAAAAATTGTATGTTTAATTGGAAATTCACACTCACGTGAATTAGGCTACATAAATCACGATGTTAAAATATGAACTTGTTAACACTTGAAACATTATTTTGAATGTTAGTGTTGTTTCAAGAAAAACTAGTTTGCAAAAGAAGAACTTCCAAATTAATCCCAAAAGAAAACAAAGTTAAGTTTAAATTTAAAAAACGTAATTCAAAAACCAAATATAATAATTCTGAATCAAATATGGTCAAATTAAAAACTTGATTGCATAAATAAGGTACACTCAAGTACTTAAGTTAATTCCTGCAAAGATAATACTAATTATGGAATTAATTTAATCTAGTCATAAAGTGACATGCAAATTTAAAGTTTGAATTCAGAATACACCCAACTCCATCAAAATCCAAAAATTTATCTCACCAATAGATTTCCCTTGATTTTATTTAGCACCCTGCAAGGTTTTGCATTTTAACTATTTATTTGAGAGAGAAAAGGAGGATCGGGGGAGACAAATGGACCCCACTTGTCAGGGCCCCACCTGATAGGCCACCACACCTGCTGCTCTTTCCTCTTTCTCTCTTGAGCGCGTCATGCACCCCCACTGCTCCACCTCAATGCCTTCCTCTCCCTCTGCTCCTTAGGCTGGGCGCAGCGGCGCCGATATAGCGACACTATCCCGGTTTACCGCGCACGCGCATGGCGCAGCAGTACGTGTAAAGGTCTTGATAAACTGGCACTGGGAGCAGCATCGCGTCACAGATGGCCTGGCCGGTATGAGGAGAGAAAGGAAAAGAGGAAGAATAAAAGAAGGGAAAAAGAAAGAAAAGGAGGAGAAATGAATAAAATATGTAAGAGTCGGTATAGAGGTGTGATATAGAGGTAGATGAGTCTGGGGAACCAAACTGTAAAAAGAGAATATTTTTAGAGGTGTGATATAGATGTGGAATATAAAGGTGTGTGAACAGCCTTATCCCACTGAGGACAAAGCCTTTTACGGCCATGGCTCTGCTCTATGCGTGAGTGCCGCTTGCCTCCTCTTTTGCTCTTCTCCTTTGCTCACTTCAATTCTGGTTGCCCACTGCTCGACAGCTCCCTTTCCAGCTCCAATGCGCACGCCATCCAGCTCCCTACGCCCACCACTGCCGCGCCCCCTAGCCCAGCTCGCGCGTCGCCGCTGCTGCGCGTTGCGTTTCTCCCACAGCTCGGGCCCGCACCCTGGCGC
Source organism: Tuctoria greenei (assembly GCA_036927565.1). Lineage (NCBI taxonomy): Eukaryota > Viridiplantae > Streptophyta > Magnoliopsida > Poales > Poaceae > Tuctoria > Tuctoria greenei. The sequence continues at coordinate 161,210,765 of JAYESD010000002.1, read as the reverse complement.
TGCTGTGGTCGCCTCCAGCCGTGCGCCGCGCCGCGCCTTGCCGCGCCCGGCCGCGCTGCTGCTCGCCGGCCGCCCGTGCCCCACGCGGCCACGCCCACGCCGCGATCTGGCTCCCTGCTCGCCTGCGCGCTCCTCGCCCGCGCCTCGCCGCGCCGGCCGCGGTGAGCGCATCCCCATTTCCGCCGACTGCGCTCGGTCCCCTCGCCATAGCTCACCTCACTCCCATTCACCGGCCGCCGCCCTCGTCGTCGGCAATGGTCCGTCTCTGCCTCCCACTTGCACCACCACCTGCAACATCTTGATTCGCCACCTCTGCGCCAGAGGGAATGTCACGCCCGGTGTCGAGTGGGTATTGTGCATCGTGTGTGATGTTGTGTGAGTCAACGGGCCAGCTGTAGTGGGCCGATGTGTGGGCCAAGATTGTGGGCTGAGACCCGATGTAAGGATTAAACTCTGTTTGCTGGAACAAGAAACTATCGATCAGAATACAGAAACCAGATTACGCCTTCGTGCGTTTCGTCCTCGCTCGCTCCGGCGACGCCATCGTCCCGCCCCCGGCGGCTTGCGCGCGCCTCACGCCCCGGTCCGGCGAGCCGGCGGCCACGGGGACGTGACAAGTGGTATCAGAGCACGGCGGTCCTCGACAGTGACGAGTTCGACTTCCTCGACGACGGCAGTGGTCTGCTGCTCTGCGCGGGCGACATTTTCCATTCGGCGGAGAAGAGGAGGGTCTGCTCGTCAGCCACCATCAGACGACAGGCTCAATCGAGGTGGGAGTTGGGTTTTCCTCGGAGGTGAACCGCGGCAGTACTTTGACAGTTAGGGTTTGGTGTGATTGGATGTTTCGCTTCACCGGCAGCGGGAGTCAAAGCCCACGAAACAAGGTGAGCACTGAGTCGCTGTGGTGGCGTTGAATTTCTCTCATGTGGCGGTGGATTTGGGATTTTCTTGGTGGATTTTTTTTCGGGTGCCTAGGGTTGTTTTGAGTTGCGGCGGGGAAATTTGGGGTTTCCTTGCTGGTGCTGGATTGCGGTTTCGTGACGGCGGTAGAACTTGATTCTTCCCGATTTTGGTGGTGTTGCGGGCTCGAAGTGGAGTGGAAGCGTGGTGGTTGAGGTTGGAGACGGTGTTCACGGATTGTGGCAATTTCGAAGCAGGGCTGAAATTTCGTGTGATCTCTGGCTTCTGGAATTTCGGATTGGTTTGGTTGCAATCAGTCACTATGGCACCGGATAAGTCCTAAGGGCAGTTTCTGTTCATACTCAAAACCATGGCAACCATGGCTAACGTGGAAGAGGAGAAATGGGAGAGGAGATTTAGTGTTCTAGACTCTATTTTGCGGTGCCGTGACGCTGCAGATGATGTGCAGAAGCAAATTGCTGAGACCGGCAAAAGATGGGAGACTCTTGCTGGGAAGAGGAAGGAGCTTGGTTTCATCCACCCCAGGTCACAGCGACTGCTGCGAGAAATGATGAGTGCATCTCCTATGCACACCGTGCAGCCAATTTACAAGCCAGATAATGGTGAGGTTAATGATGATGCAGGTGCTGATGTGAAGATCCTTGGCGTGGAGAAACCAGAATTGGGGGGGTGTAGATTCAAGGAGCAACAGTTTGGATGAGTGGGGATTAGGTAATGCTGACACCATCGAGGCACTGGAGGAATTTACAAAGGCAGTGATATGGGATGAATTCGACAGTGAAGACGATGGCCACGAGCAGAAAATGGATCATGAGTTTGCGGCTAATGCAACTCTGGGTGTCTCTTTTGATGATGATGCAATATTAGTTGTGCCAAGAGATGAGGAGTACACTCATTATGGAGGGCATAATTCTTTAGAGCACAAAGGTTTGCCTGTTGTGGATGATTCAGATGGACCAGTCAACAGGGTGACCAGAATGGTTGATGGACCAGAGCATGAGTGTGTCGATTTGCCCCCTATTTGGGATAATGAAGAGGACGAAGAGTTCATAGAACTGATTCCTATCTGGGATATTGAAGAAGAGGACTCCGATGAGTTAGAAATGATATTAGTTGGCAAGGCATTAGAGCAGTTGGAGAAGGAAGGCACAATGAAGGCAGTAGGATTCTTGGCTGTTGAAGAGATGGGGGTGGCTGTTAATGAGGCGCCCAAGGGAAAGACTGATGGACCAATGGTGCTACTGCAAGGCAATATCAAGAAGAAGGAATCAGAGGACGGTGTCTTCGCTGTTTATAATGCCTGGAGAAATGCCAAGCTGTTTGTTGGTGATCTGGATGAAGAGGTTCCTATGGATGCTTCCACTCACATTTTTGCAGTACAAGATCTTAAGAAGAAGCCAACTAACAAGGAGCACAATGTTACAGTCAACTCTGATGAGGTTGTTTGTCTTGGTGCAGCTATACAGGGAGGTGTCTTGGGTGGATTTGTGAAGGAGGTTGTGCAGCTGAATGTTCTTTCTAACAAGGGAAGTTGTCTGGCTGGTGCTTATCCATTTCAGAATTCCGCGATAGCACAAGTTGATGTTATGTGGAGAAATTATTTTTTCTTTATGGATGAAGAGGAAAATGATGAGCTGATGACTCCTTTACTTGATAGCTTCATGGCTGGTCAGTCAAGCCTTCATGCATTTGATCATAGAAACAGGGAATTATTTTATTGGCAAGGACATAATGTGAAGATGAAGTATTTAAAGATGGCACCAGATTTGCTTTCAGTGGACGAAATGACTGAGATCATACTTGCAGAACCTGTGGTACTGGTTACCCTAGATATAATCACAGAAGGTTTGGACACATTTTTATTCAATTCAGTTGATGAATCCTTAACAGATGTCAGGACTGATGGTAGGGAGCTAGATACTGTAGTTCCAGATGACTCAGTAAACTTCAGAACCAAATTCTACGGAGGAATTGTGGAAACTGTCACAGACAAAACATATGAAGTTTTTGCCTCTGATGCTAAGGTGGGAGTAATTGCGGTATGGCTAAAGCTACTTACAATCTGACATAGTACAGCGGTGTTCCAGTGGCTCACTCATCATTTTTCTACTTCACTTGCATGTGCATTTTGCTTTTCTCTAGTGGAGGGTTTCAAGAATGCATTGCAGGAGATAGATAAAGTTCCAAAGTGGATGGCCACTTTGCTATCAGGGTTTGGTGATGCGTATGATATTCTTGCAGGTCAGAGAGTACTGCCACTGAAGAATTATGATGCACTATTGGGCTGTGATTTGATCATACAGCAAGTCTCCAAAAAATGTCTTTGCTCTAAAGATCTTCGGCAGCTTGATTCTAGTGGTCCATTACTTGTTATATTGCTTGTTAATTTGGTTGGCCCTTCTCTGGGTAGTCCCATTAGTGGTCAGCTTGAGGTTAAGACATGTTTCCAAATGATCAAGGCATTATTTTATTGGCAGAGACATATGGTGAAAATGAAGTGGTACTTCATGGTGGCACAGATCAAAATGCGGGCTGCAGTGGATTTTTCTGTTTATACTAGGCTGATCACTGATCTCTCTGTGTTTCGTGAGGATGTGCTCAAGACTGAATTGCCATTTGTAAAAGCTGGTCCTGTCCGGACGATAACGAGAAAGGGCAAAGGAATTATGAGTGCTCCATGGATTCTTGAGATGGAATGGTGGTGCCATGGCGATGGGGTTCCTGATACAATGAGGAAGAGGGAGTTCAGGACCGCACCGATTGACCATAGTAAAGAGATAACCATTGAAACTTGGGATCCTGGAATTCTGTGGTGGATCAATGCGGATACCGACCAAACTGACATGAAAGTTCTGATTTGTGATGCCCCTGCTCTTATATTAGGCTATGACAGGTGGAAAGTGAGGGTGCAGTGTGATAAGAATAGGCCTGCATCAATTGCCAAGTATGAGACTAAGAACAGGGTGGTTGCCAATGCCTCAAGTGGAGTCATGAATTATCACAGATTCCTTGATCTACAACATGCCACCCTGGCTTCGCTGTTTTCATCATTGATCCAGTACATATCTCCCAACTTCGATGAGATCAGAAACCATGTACGTAAGTTAAGATGCTTGCTGGGTCAATTGACTGCGAAAGAGAGCCTGCAAGGTACAGATAACTTCCGTGGGCGCGTGCTGAATTTGGGGACCTGTGATGTTATACTTGGGTCTAAGTGGATTAAGAAGCACATCTACATGATTTTTGGCCTTCGTAGGGTGATTGTATCTGGGTGTGTTTGTAGTGGTTTTGTACTGGGGATATATTCTGGGCATCACACAAGGATGAAGCAAACAATGGCATTTTGTCTTCACAACAACGGTGTGCTTGCAGTAGCTGTGCGAAGAGCTGACGCCAAGAAAGTCCTCATACTTGACTGGGGTGAGCACAAAGAGCTGAAGCCACGAATGTTCTACCCTGGCACAGAATCAACACATGTGGTAGAGTCGTGGTCACTACTTGTTGTGATAAGGTGCTCTGCTGCACAAAGTTGGAGGCCAGAGGTAATGGATGGGGCAATACAAATTGGGTTCACTATCAAGTTCCATATTCTACTGATTTATGAAACTCAATCCAAGAAGAAGCATTTTCATGCAGAGGAGACTGACGAAGCTGTGAGATATCAAATTATAATGAAGGAAGTAGTTGATATTGAAGCACCGTCAGAGAGATTCAAAGGCGGATTAGGGTCGCTGTGCTTTGCAGGAAAACCTAACACGTGGATCATTTGCAGTTCTACAGGATTGGTGTGCTTGGGGACAAGCACATTTTGAAGAGGGGGGAGATGTCACGCCCGGTGTCGAGTGGGTATTGTGCATCGTGTGTGATGTTGTGTGAGTCAACGGGCCAGCTGTAGTGGGCCGATGTGTGGGCCAAGATTGCGGGCTGAGACCCGATGTAAGGATTAAACTCTGTTTGCTGGAACCAGAAACTATCGATCAGAATACAGAAACCAGATTACGCCTTCGTGCGTTTCGTCCTCGCTCGCTCCGGCGACGCCATCTTCCCGCCTCCGGCGGCTTGCGCGCGCCTCACGCCCCGGTCCGGCGAGCCGGCGGCCACGGGAACGTGACAGGGAAGCTTGTGCGCACTCAAGTTACTTCAGCCACTGTTCCGCCCGACGCTGTCACCTTCATGGCGTCGTCGCGGCGTTCCGCGCCGTAGACGCGTCCAACCAGCGCGAGAGGTTCTGTATTTGATGCACAAGATGTTGGAACACGCGGTCAAAGGTTAGCTCTGATTTGTGCAAGATTGGTGGGGTATTTGCTGCAGCGAAGATGTTCGATGAAATGCTTATTCAGGACGAAACCAACTGTGATATTGTTCAAAATGTGATCAATCGCTGCAGTGATCAGGGTATGCTCAATGTGGTGATGCGGTACTGTAAGGAAGTGGTGGGGAGGAGTGTCGCCATGTCACTTGTATTTTACTACTCTCTGGTGCTTGTTTGAAAACTCTCTTCTAGTGGCATTTCAAACTGCACTGCAGAAATCATGGCACTCAAGTACTTCTAGTGTTATTTCCAAAAGTAAATGTAGCCAGTCCTATGTCAAAGCAACAGAGCTGGTGTTTGTTGACAAGCATGGTTCTTGGGCACTCCTATAGTTCCCATGGAGCATCTTGCTGGGCTCAACGACATTGGTGTGGTAGCTTGGATCTTGGAGATGTCAACACCTGAATTTCCCAATGGCAGGCAGGTTATTGTTGTAACGGATGATATTACTTTTAGAGCTGGATGATTTGACCCAAGGGAAGATACATTTTTTTAAAGCTGTTACCAACATAGCTTGTGAGAAGAAGCTTCCTCTTATATGCCAGGCAGCAAATTCTTGGGCTAGGATTGGCATAGCAGATGAAGTGAAATCTTGCTTCCATGTTGGTTGGTCTGACGAAGGCAGCCCTGAACGTAGGTTTCAGTACATTTATCTGACTGAAGAAGACTATTCTCGCAGCAGCAAACATGTGCATTTGTTGAGGAAATGCAAGGGAAGGGGAATACTTGAAATTGCTAAAGAATTGAACAGATCAGTTTTCTGTTCATTGCGCGCGTGCCTTTGGCCATCTTTTGTAGTTCTGAAGCAGATTGGACCTTTCCCCGTCAGGTATTTGTTGCATTCATATCTTTGATTTGCAGAAATGGTGCTAGGCTTTGCAAAGTTAGGCTGTTATTTCTCACTATCTGGTTTCCTTACTGGCATGATATCCACTAAGGCAAAGAAAATGTTGAAACTTGGAGAAAGTTCTTTTAGATACGGATGCACCAGATGCATTGCCAAAGTTGGAAAATTTTCGCATATCGCCAACACCTGTGCACACGTCAGTCATGGATGCTGAAAACCAACTCAAACATTCAGTTTCACTGGCAGCGGCCACATTTAAAGAGTCCTTGAACCATCCAGCTAATATTCGTATTGTTTTGAAGTATGTAGCACCAATGCTTGGAATGTCAGAGGAAAATGTTGCTGAGGAGAGTTACAAGAATGCTACCAAGCTGTTTTCATATCCTGGCTCCAAAGTCCATCCTGAAGCTGAAGCCAACTGATGGAGCTCGGCGCTTCCTTTGACGGGACTGTGCAAGAAAGATCAGGGAGATGATGCAGAGCACCTGATGATATAGATGGTTGAGAAGGATATGGATGCAACAGTAGCCTGAGTTTACTAAGTAATAGGTAGGCACAGTCTAGATCACATGAGCTGATTCATGTATTAACTTCTATGAAACCTTTTGTAAACATCTTAATTAAAATTTTAGAGTATGATATATTAAAATATATTGTTCTATATATGTGCATGATAGTATTGCTAGATGACGTGACAAAAATCGACGAAGAGTAAGACTCGGAGGAGAAGGACTAGCATGAACCCCGCAGCAAGAACAAGATTTACCCAAGCAGCACACAAGAGCAAGATTTGTCCAAACAGCATAAAAAACAAGAAAAGGAGGAAAAAGACGAGAAGCTTCAGTCGAAGATCAAGCATGACTTGTTGACATTTACACTAGCCGCAATCTAAGGCAATCTTCGTTTTGCATTTAAGTCGTTAATATGTTTCACTTTATAATCTATATGATGGTAATTGTGCGTTAAGTCTAGGGATGTATGATATTCCACATGCGTGACCCAAGAATCTTTGGAGTTTGGGTAGTATAGTACTTTACATAAATGTTTATATGATGCTTAATATGGAAACATGATTAAGTGGTATGACTCGAGTAGACAGATTCTACTCGTGAACAGTAATAAGTGGGATTAATTGGGAAGAAACTTGAGACCGGGCAGGAAGATTAGGACGCCCATGAATGTGGTTTTGTGGGTATAGTTCTTGCTTGTGTCGATTGAGGACCGTACTGTTTGCGGCCTTACTGGAGAAGTTTGAATTTGTACTGGATGCATACTGGCTCTAGTGGGCCCAGCAAACCGATGTAACTTGTTAACCTAGGTGTCGAATTGATCCCCACTTTCCTAGGCCGGTAGCAGACAACGGATAGTAGTGACCACTGCGGCGATCCCATACGTGGGGCATGCTTCCGGGACGGTGGGACCGCTTTGCCATTTGGTGTCTTGTGAAAGGTGACCATACATGACATCAACGGAATTGGTTGATCACCTCTTCCAGATGGGCGTGTGTGTCGTGCAAGCCGGGTGTTTCATGATTCGAATCACCATCGCTCGTGGAAGGGAGCATACTTGTTGACTACGTTGTTACGTAGTAACAACTGGAACTGGGTGGAACCTACTGTATTGTTAAGCAACTTGGTTGAAGTAGTTGATAGGAGAACTAGAGTTTTGTTTCTAAGCATATTCACCTAGTATTTTAAAACTGAAGCAAAAATCTACTGATAGTGAACATTTACTTAATGCAGTTTAAATTCAAGTCTTACATTTCCAACATGTAGAGTTTCATGTTCTTACGTGTCACAGTTAAGTATTATCGAGCCTTGTGCTCATGGTTGCATTTTTACGAGTTTTGCAGGTATATAGCTATGATGGGTTCTTAAGATTTGCCCTCGTCGGGGTATATAGCCAATGGAAGCCCTGGACGCCGCTGCTTTCTTCTGTGATGCTAGAGTGGAGTATCCGCGGGCTGGATACAACCACTACTGCTGTAGTGTAGGTTCGAGAGAGTAGTATGATAACTTCCGCTGATGTAAGCTCTTTTGTATAAAACTCTGAGATTAATGTAAGTGCTCACTTATGTTATGAGTTCCTTGTTCTTTTTTGTATTGTGCTATTGGTTGTCGCATCACACAACACCACCAAATGTGATTCCTTACTTGTCGGGATCTTGATCCTCACATATTTATCCCGTTCCTCATAGTGAGTGGGTGAGCCCAGTACAAGTAGTGCCAAAGAACGTATAAATGACCGTTATTCAAAATGAGAAGAATGAATTAATTCCTCAACAAACCGTCACGTGCTGGAGGATGTGCATAGACTATCGAAAACTTAACATGGTGACCAGGAAGGACCATTTTTCGTGACCCTTCATTGATGAGATGTTATAGCTGTTGGCAAAACATTTCTTCTTTGTTTTCTTGATGGGTATTTGGGCTATCATCAAATTCCCATCCATCCCGATGACCAACGTAAGACCACATTCACAAGTCCCTATGGAAGATACACCTATTAACTAATGTCTTTTGTATTGTGCAGCGCACCTGCCTCTTTTCAAAGGTGCATGATTTCTATCTTTTCCGATATGATTGAGGAAATCATGGAAGTTTTCATGGATGATTTCTCCATCTGTGGAAAAACTTTCAATCATTGTCTGGAAAATTTAATAAAGGTATTACAAAGAAGCCAAGGGAAGGACCTTGTACTCAATTGAGAAAAGTGCCACTTTATGGTTCATGAAGGCATCATTCTTAGAAAATTAGTGTCCGAGAGGGGGATAAAGGTGGATAAGGAAAAAACTAAAGTTAATGAACAACTTCTGCCTCCTATAAACATAAGGAGAATCCACAATTTTTTAGGTCATGCTGGGTTCTATCAACGATTTATCAAGGATTTCTCCAAAATTTCTAGACTCCTCACCAACCTGCTAGCTAAGGAAGCTCCATTTGATTTCGATGAGGAGTGCTTCAAATATTTCAATGCTCTCAAAAAGGCACTTATCTCATCTCTAATCATTTAACCCCCTAATTGGATGCTTCCATTCAAAATCATGTGTGATACCAGCGATTTTGCTGTTGGTGCGGTCATAGGCCAAACCAAAGATAAGAAGCATCACACCATAGCCTACATTAGCAAGACTCTAATAGAGCACTCCTGGAAGTAATCTTTGCTATCGATAAGGTTTGATCCTATTTGGTTGGAGCCAAGGTCATTATCTACATGAACCATGCATCTTGAAATTTTTGCTCACCAAAAAAGACACTAAACCTAGGTAATCCGATGGATTCTCGTACTCCAAGAGTTTGATTTTGAAATTAAGGATAAGAATGGAGTGGAGAATTTTGTCGCTGATCATGTGACATCCTGGCTCAAGACTTAATAGGATTGATAGAATACTCATACCACCAAGTTATACATTCTTTTCTAGAAGTCCATCTGCAAAGAACTTTGAGGTTAAGCATGCTTGGCTCGGAGCAATTTACGGATGGGTGACCGACCGGGAAGTCTTCCCAGGTGCGCACGAGTGAGGACAAAATGCGTAGTCAAGACTAGTGTTGGTTTGTGAGGCTAGTCTATGATCGTAGAGAGCTGCCAAAAGTAACAACCTCCACGCCCATAGTGGCTGGGGTGTTACAAATGGTATCAGAGACGACCCTCGCAGTTTCACGATAGCATACGGTTCAGGGATGTTGGTATGTACGCATGACGCGTGGGTCATCTAGGAGAGACACAGTATGGTACGTATGCCAGTACTGAACGTATGGACGTGTCCAAGAGGGGACATTCCTGGCTTGGGAATTGACCGACGAGGACGTCGGTCTTATAAGGGGGTGGATTGTGACATTCTGGCTCGAGGATTGATGAGATTGATAGAATACTCATACCACCAAGGTATACCTTCTTTTTCGGAAGTCCATCTGCAAAGATCTCTAAGGTCAAGCGTGCTTGGCTCAGAGCAATTTACGGATGGGTGACCGACCGGGAAGTCTTCCCGGGTGCGCACGAGTGAGGACAAAATGCGCAATCAAGACTAGTGTTGGTTTGTGAGGCTAGTCTGTGATCCTGGAGAGCTGACAAAAGTAACAACAGCCAGACCCGTAGTGGCTGGGATGTTACACTCAAGCAACACCTGCACATGAATAAACAACAAATTCTTTGCGAGCCCAAGTCCTTGATTTGTCTCTCGTTAGTCCGAAAACCACAACACCTATTGTGAGCATCTCCCACAAGCATGTTGCAAAACATAGCAACATATTGTCCACATTTTCAACCAATACGCATCCAAAACTTAGTCCAAAAGTACTAGGCAAGATTTCCAAAGGTTAAAAATATGTTGAATACTTTGAACAAAAAATATCCACCAAAACATAGTATGTAAATACCAAGCACACTTTCCCATAAATAAAAATAAACGTTGCAGAACTGAAAACACAATTATTAAAGCAGCTACACAATTATTAAGGCAAATGAAGAGATCGAACAAACCGAAGCACCTTCTCCCAATTCAAATAGAAAAGATCGGGCATTCCAATCAGTGTGTCACGTGGAACTCACGTGTGCTGAGTTAGGACAGTTCGAATTTGGGCCTCACAATACACTCGGATGAGTTTGGATAGTCCAAACGGAGTACCTTAGGAATTCTTAAAACTTTTCATTTAAAGCACTCACTTTTAACCTATTTGCTAATGTATTCGACACATAAGTCTCGCAATCTATTCATTGATGAATGCATTTGCAACACCACCTAGTATATGAACATTGTCTCATTCACTTTTCATGAAAAGTTTCGACAAAAGAACATTTCTCCCACTTTTTGAAAATAAAAAATCACTTGAGAAGAAACCTCTCCCTTTTTTTAAAAAAATTCTCCCCTTAAGGATGTACACCCCCTCTGAGAAGAATGTGTAAATCAAAACACTTGTGAATGTGAAATGTGTGACATATATCCCCCTTTCACAATGTATTTAGCAAGATTCAAAGAGAAACTTGAATTTTTTATGAGCATAATATGACATATACATATAAAACAAAACTCAGCCAAGTCATACTATCAAGTAACTTACACTATCACATCAATAAAATACATAGAGTAGTGTAACCTATGCTAGAGGTAAAATGTATTTCAATTTAAGCAAGCCATGATCTCACAAACTCAACTATTTCAAAATCTAAAAGCTCCACACATGTTGTTATTTTTATTATATTTTAAAGCATAAATTTAAATTATATAAACCTTGCAAGAGATTATATACAACATCAGCCTTATTCTAACCATCCAAGCCATTCCTATGTAATCTGATAATCAGAAGCTTAAAGATATGGTTTTACTCATACACAACTCCTTCCGAGTTCATATCTAAGTGCAATGATAAGCAGTCTCAAAAAAAGAAGTATGATGCATGCATATTCTCTTGATTTTTTATTTTTCATTTGATCATAAAAGCTCAACATGTGAGTTGTTGTTTGATTAATTTTTTCATGATTAAAATCACTTGTGGGGATGCAACAAGTTCAAAATAGCAAGAAAGTTTGATCATGATCAGATCTAGTGTAAGTAATTATTCCAATTACTAGTCATGATAAAAACTACAAAATGTATAACATGAGTAATGTAATAAGAACTTTTAGCATGTAAAAGGAATCACAAAATCATATATGTATGAAACACCATGCTCATATTATCTTTTAATTTCAGATTCACACATAGACTTTACCAGTTGCAAAACTCTCTCTCAATTTAAGCTATGTGGATGCATAACTCCTATTTCACTACGAATAAAACCGAAACGAGTGAGACCGAAAGGCTTTGTGAAAATATCAGCCAATTGATGTTCGATATCTACATGGTGAAGCACAAGTCTCCTTCTTTAACATTATCACGAAGAAAGTAATATCTAATATCAACGTTCTTTGTTCTAGAGTGTTGCACAGAGTTTTTAGCAATGCAAATAGAACTAGTGTTGTCACAAAATAGTGAAACACTATCTAGATCAACCTCATAGTCCTTTAGTATTTGAAAAGTCCAAAGAATTTGTGAGCAAGAGCTAGCAGCAACTACATATTCTGATTCAACCGTAGATTGTGCAACTGAACTTTATTTTATAGAGGACCAAGTAACAAGTGAGTTACCAAGAAAATAACAAACACACAAAATACTTTTCTTAATCCTACAACCCCCAAAAATAAGCATCCAAAAAAGCTTTCAAAGTAACAGTTGAGGGAAGGAAGAAAAATACCAAACTCATGAGTTCCATGTAAGTATCAGATAATCCTTTTGACAGCTTGATGATGTGATGCACATGGAGAAGCTTGAAATCGTGTAAAAAGACATACGCTGAATTGTATGTTCGGTCTTGATGCCGTGAGGTACAAAAGTGACCTGATCATTCTTCTATATTTCTTTTAATCAACAGCTTCACCATCTTCATCAAGTTCATGTGTTGTTAATGTTCCCATTGGTGTCCGAAGAGGTTTGTTGTTTTCCATGTTGAAGCGCCTAAGGAGATCTTTCGTATACTTCGTTTGATGCACAAAGGTTTTCTCCTTAGTTTTCTTAATTTGCAGTCCCAAAAAGTATGTGAGTTCTCCCATCATACTCATCTAAAATTTTGAACTCATCATAGAAGAAAACTTGTACACAAGATCATGAGAAGCACAACCAAAGATAATATCATCCACATACACTTGAAAAAATAGATGCAGTAATGTTAATAAAATATTTATGGCTTCTAATCTAGCAACAAGAGCAAAAGTTTTATCAAAATATAAACCTTTAACTTGTGTGAAACCTTGAGCAACCAACTTGCTTTATTCCTAACCACAACCTCATCCTCACTTTTTTTGTTTTTAAACACCCATTTTGTTCCTATCAATGTGCGACCATTAGGTGGAGGAACTAGTTTCAAAACATTATTTCATTCAAAATTTTCTAACTCTTATTGCATGGCAATGATCCAAGATTTATTTGTGAGTTTGTGTGATACATCCTTGGGTTCATAAGAAGCAACAAAAGAAAAATGAGCATGAGAGTTTGGATCGCAAAACCTGAACCGTGTGACTTGTTCATGCAAGCTTCCAATAATCTGTTGGGGAGGATGAGTATTAAGGATGCGGATGGGAGTAAACACTTTAGATGCTTCTTCTTATTCATGTTCATTAAAAATTGAAGAGCTTGTGGCTTGAGAATGATCAAGACCAGCAATATTGGACATTGGTGCTGGTTGTGGTGCAAAATATAAGCAGAGACAACATTATTAGCTTCTGAATTTTCGGGCAGCAACACCACTTCTTCATCACCTTCAATGAAAATACTCTGCCCTTGCAGATATGCGTCATGACCTATAATGTTTGAACAAGTAACTGGACTAGCTTCATCAAAAGACACCTCACAAGTCACCACAATTTTGTTAGTGTCAAGTAAAAGCACACGGTAGCCTCTAGTATGAGATGGATAATCAAGAACATGCCATCAACATATCTAGCTTCAAATTTATCAAGATTACTATACTTCTTCACAAAGCATTTACAACCAAAGATCCTAAAATGTGTGACTAGACTATCCAAACTGAACCTCATACGATATTTTTCCTAGCTTAGCTCTTAAGAAAACACGATTTGAGACCTAACAAGTTGTTGCAATTGCATCTGCCCAAACTTTTCTAGGTGTGTGATATTCATCAAGCATAGTCCTAGCCATCTCAACTAAGGTCCTATTCTTTCTATTGACACCATTTTACTGAGGTACACATGGTAAATAAAATTGACGATCTATTCCTTTTTTCAACCCAAAAGTGATTAAATGATTGATTTTAATTTAGTTCTGTTACCACTTTTAATTGCTTTTAAAGATCCTAAGTGGTCAAGTGAAAGTCTAAGAATAAAAATTCTAAAGTGACTAAAAACTTCGTTCTTAGATGTCATAAAGTAAACACAAGAGTATTTAGAATAGTCATCAACAATTACAAGAACATACCATTTAACTCCAAAAGATTGAACACTTAAAGGATCTACGGTGTCAAGGTGTAAAACTTGTGTTGGTGCTATTGCCATGGACATTGTGAGTGGAGCATGTGAACCTAAAACTATTTTAGCATGTCTACAAGAAGAGCACACAATATATTTGTTCCCTTTAAACTTCGGTAACCCACATATGCGATCAAGATCACTAACACATGTGAGGTGATCAAAACCTACGTGATGAAGTCTACGATGTCAAAAATATAAGTATCTTGAATGATTAGCAACTAGACACCTGTGGTTAGAGGATGTCATGTCAAAATCAGCTTTTAAAACACTTCCAAACCGAGATATGTTAAACATAAGCTCACAATATGAATCTACAACCTTGCAGCAATTTTTAGTGTAACTAATTTCTAAATTTTCATCTATCAATTGTTAGAATGCGGCCCAACCCATCACAGACGGGCCCCTACCGCCAGCACAGTTGCAGCGGGCCTGCTACGCAAACATGCCCAACCGGAGCCCCAACCAAGATCCTGGGCCACCTCAACCCAAAAGACTAGCGTTGTCGGCGGTTGAGAACCGGCAGATCTCCCTACACTGCTAAAGTGATTGGGGAGTTTGAAGTTCGGTGTGGGCGCGCGGAGATTTAAGAAGGTGAATAGGAGTTTGACACAGGAGACACAAGAATTTACGTGGTTCGGGCCGCCTGAGCGTAATACCCTACTCCACGGGTGTGTTGGTGTTGTATTAGCGGTAAGAGCTTGCCACGAACATGTGGGGTGCGTATGATCGTCCGTGAACGTCCCTGAGTGTATCGTCGGCCCGTCCTTTTATAGTACAAGGGCAGGCTGTTACAAGCTAGCCTGGCCCGACATGTGGCCCCGACGGTTACTAGTATTGATACACGCTTGATTGCTCTTAGTAACCCTGTAACGGGCTTTGACAGCGCCGTTACTGGTGTTAAGATCGTCCGTTTAAGTGTCATTAATATGGCATTAATGACACTTAATCGGGTCTTGAAGTCCTTGGCTCTCCTTTGAAGATCCGGAGCCGTTACAAGGTCTTCCGGAGGTTAGAAGCTGAAAGGTCCGATGATTTGACACGTGGCAGCTCCGGAGCTTGCTGTGGGAAGCAGGTAGCTCCGGGGCTATCAGACACGTGTCAGGTCCGGAGCTTCTCTCGGTCTGGGGTTAAGTCCGGAGGTGCCGTTTCGGTACGTGGCCCGGAGCTTCCCCCTTGTGGGCGGTAGCTCCGGTTTGGTTGTACACGTGGTGACCCTGGGATTAACCATGTTGGAGAAGCGGGTCCGGTCATGTCTGACAAGTGGGCCTCCGAGGGTCTTCAAACCAAGTAGATGGCTTTCTCTTGAGATCTTTGTAACCTCAAGGGGTGTACGGTTTTCAGGGTACCGACAGTGGCCCCCTGGACCTACCTCCGAGGAAGATCACTGTGGTGAAGTCATTCCGTCGGAGGTGGGTCCATCCTTGCGACTCTTGAACTGAGTCTTCAAGGGTCTTCGGAGGTGCCATTGGCAGGGATTTACAGTTAGATCCCGCCGCGTGGCGCACCTTAGGCGGCAGATGAGATCTTTGACGTGCGGATCTCACACAATTGAAGGTCGCCGGTTCCCGATACAAAAACCGTATCGGTTCCGCGTGCCCTGTCAGGCCGCCGCCTTTGGGTTTCCCACCGAGTGATGACAACCGTTCGCCTGGGTAAGAGCCTCGACTTGATCGTCGAGGTGGTCCCGGGCCCTCTTGTCATCGGCTGGGTTGAATTCTTGAATGGTATCTTTGACTTCCCCGCGGTTTCCATCCAAGCGTTGTGAGGGCTTACTTAAGAAGGAAAGCGCGCACCGTCGGGAGTTCTTTACGCCTCTCATCTGATCTTGCGCTCAAACTCCCAACTCGTGCTTAGCTCTTCTTCTCTCGCCTAGCTGTGCTGCGATGGAGTTGGGTTTGCGCGAGAGTCGCTTGAAGACCGACAGCGATTTGAAGAAGGTTCGGGCCCTCATGGGGTGGTCCTCGGACTTCTTCAACCGCTTGGTCCATGCCGGCGGAGAGCTCCCCTTTGAGAAGGAGCACGCCGGCGAAATGGTGTACTTTTCTTCGTACGCCATGGTGGGGTTGATCCCACCTTTTTCTTCCTTCTTCTTGATGCTGCTAGACTTATATGGTCTGCAGCTATACCACCTTGGACCTCACTCCATTCTCCTCATGTCCATCTTTGTCCACTTCTGTGAGATGTGGGTGGGCATCCCCCCCCTGCATCGAACTCTTCCGGACCTTCTTCACCGTCCACACCACCGGCCGGAGCAATGAGTACCTTGGCTTCTACTACTTTGTGAAGCGCAAGAAGTGCCCATTCAAGTACCTCCGGTCGTTCCCTTCCGGGAAGTGGGATGACTGGAAGAAAGATTGGATAGTCGTCAGGGTGGAGGAGCATGAGCGGTTGGAGCTACCCGACGGCCTGCCCAGTATCGACACGACAATCTGGAGTGCGGTTTCGGTGCTGGCAGAAGCTTTCAACCCCGCCTTGACCAGGATTCGCCAATGCGTGGAGGGAGGATTGACTCCTTAGGCGGTATTCCGCAATTTCCTGGCCAACAGGTGGGCGCCGCTGAAGAGGAGGGAGAAGCTCGCTTGGGCGCTCAACAGCGTGATGGACGAGGACCGGGTTGAGACCGGGTTGAAGTCCAACATGGTGGGGAAGACCTTGGAGTTCCACCTCAAGAAATTCCAGCACGACATCGACATCGACGGTGACGACTTGACTCCGCCGTCAGCCTTTCTCCCTCTGAACGTGGAAGTGGAGTTCAGCAGGGAGCTCCGGCGGACGATGCCTACACTTGACGACCTTGGTGTCGTTGAGAGAAGACCAACCACCCGGGTAGCAATCCCCGGGATGCCCGAAGATGGCTCCGTCCATGGCCCACAACCGAGGGTTGAGGTCGTCAGCAAGGGCAAGGAGCTGGCGGATCAGCCGGAGAGCCGGAAGAGGAAGTTGCGACACGCCGACGGAAGGTCCGTCAGGCCCGCTACTTCCGCCTCGGTTCCTTCTCCCCAGAGGGGAAGATCTTCTACCGCCGTGGCGACTGTCCCCGTAGTGGGGTCCTTCCGGAACGATACCGTTCCTGCAGTGGGATCCTCCCGGAGCACGTCTATCCCCGTGGTGGAACCCTCCTGGGGTGTTAGCTCTGGGCGCACGAATCCGGCACCTGGGACGGTGGGAGCCTCCAGGTCCAGGGGTTCCTCCCGATCAAGAAGAGCCTCGACCCGGGTAACGCCCGTGGCTGCGACAAGTTCCGGGGGGCCTTCTGGAGCTTCTACGCCGACCGTGGCCAGCCCGGAACGTCCAGGAAAAAGGTTTCGCGCAAGCTGGTGCGGAAGCCTTCCAAGGTAATTTTTAATCTTTACCTTGGTTAACTTTTTAATAGTAGCGATTGTTTGTTAATTTTCTTTGTCCATCCTCTGCAGCGTCCCCAAGAAGGGGAGTGAAGCTCCACCCTCGGCCACGATGTCTGAGGCCGTGGGAGCTTCTACTCCTGTCCCGGTGCCGCCCCTGGTGGTGGCTGAGGCTGCGACAGCTCCGGCGCCGGCTGTCGTGGTCATGAACCTCGACTCGTCCCCAGAAGTTCCCGTGGTAGCGCCGGACCACGGGAGTGAAGACACGCAGTGGCACCCATCTCGGAGGTTGAAGCTCCGGGTCCTGGTGCTGCAGTGATGGAAGCTCCGGCTGTTGAGCCGGAGGAAGTAGTAGTCCCGGCCTCAGAGCCGGAACTTGTCGAAGCTCCGGCGCTTGAGCCAGAGGTGACTGAAGCCCCGGCATGCGAGCCGGAAGTCGAGGTAGTTCTGGCAGTTGAGCCGGTTACTTCTGAAGCACCGGCCGCTGAGCCGATTATTGTTGGAGCTCCGGCCTTAGAGCCGGTCAAAGTTGAAGATCCTCCGGTTCTTGAGCCGGTGGTTGAAGA
Organism: Tuctoria greenei; assembly: GCA_036927565.1. Lineage (NCBI taxonomy): Eukaryota > Viridiplantae > Streptophyta > Magnoliopsida > Poales > Poaceae > Tuctoria > Tuctoria greenei. Next base: position 161,192,759 of record JAYESD010000002.1, on the reverse strand, counting down.
GGCGATGGAGCTCGAGCCTCCCTCGGAAGAGGTGTCCCGGCCGGAGCCAGTAGCAGCTCCTGCTCCGGAGGCGACGACGTCGGAGGTACCTGCGGCCGAGCCGGAGTGCCCAAGCGAAGTCACTGGCCCCCTGTCCGAGGAGGTGATCGAAGACTTGGCAGCGGGGCCTTCTTCGATGGCGACTGAGGCCATCCCGGAGGACGGCCCTAGTGCCTTGGAAGCTCAGGGTTCCGCTCTCGTAGAGTGGGACCCAATTTTTGTATGTGAAGACCCGCTGGAACCAGCGGAGGAGACCCCAGCAGGTCCGGAGCCCATCCTGCTGTCGATGTCTATCGACAACGCCTGCTCCAGTCTGCGTCAAGTCCAATTGGCCTTCTTCCACGACAGCAAGGCTCTTGAAGAGGAGCGCCAAACCCTTAGACGGTGGCGTAGCCGACTCCACTTTGAGACCAAGCTGGCGCAGTCGAGGCTAGCGGATGACAAGGAGTGGATCAAGCGGGAGAAGATCCGCCTGGAGTACTGGGGCAAGCTGCTGGATGACGGGGAGAGCATGACTCATGCCCTCGACGCTCAATCCCGGGAGATCCACGATCAGGCCAAAGCTGCCAACGACGCGGCCAATGCTCGGCACGAACAGCTTGAGGCCATCAACACCGCACTCATCAAGCGCCGAGAGGCACTTGAAGAGAGGGAGAGACGGCTCGAGGACAAAGAGCAGAAACTCCCGGAGCTGCGGGATGACGTCCTAAGGAGGGAAGAGGAGCTCGCCGAGAAAGTAGCTCTGGCTGACAAGGGCCTCGAGGAGCGCACCAAGAAATTGGAAGAGCACTGCCAAGAGGAAGAGGAGAAGACCTGGGTGCGGGGGCAGGAACTCTACGAATACCAGTGTGCCCTTGTTGCCCGGGAGAAAAAAGTGGAGGCTAGGGAGAAGGACCTGGTCGATCGTCGGAACAAGATACACCTCCGGGAGGAGGAGCTCGGAAGACTCGAGAGGCGGGTTGCTGCAAAGATTCAGCAAAATGCCAAAGAAGTTGAGCGCCTCGCCCGTGAGAATTCCGAACTGACGGTGGCCAAGAGATCCCTGGAAGAGATGAAGTGCTTGAGGACCGTGGACTTCCTGCAGATTTGGGAGTTCCTGGGCAAGGCCAACGATGTGCTGACACCGATGGGTTTCAGCCCCGTGCGCCCGGACGATCCGGAGCCGGAGCCGGACCTAGCGCTGCAGGCGTTGAGCGCATCAGGTAGCAAGCTCTCCAAGGTGGGCGACATCATCGCAGACCAACTGGAGGTTGAGGGGCAATCCCTGGCGAGGAACGTCACAGAATATGTGCTGACGTGCTACACCAGCCGGAACCCCCAATTTCCTCTGGACCCGGTGCTTGAAGGCCCCGTCGAAGGAGAAGGCGAAGCTACCCGAGCCAGCGTATCGGAGGTCGCCCAGAAGGTCGCTGAGTTCTTCCATAGGGTCTAGGACCATCTCTTTAGCTCTCACTTGTATTTTCTCTTCTTCTTCAATTTTGTAATCCCTTGTCTCCAGATGTAATCTCCTGTCTCTAGATGAATGAAATCCCCAGATTTTTGCGAATTTCACTTTTTGTCTTCAACATATTTATCTTCACTTGGCCCCTGGTAGATGGACACAATTTGATTGTGAACATGTACCAAAAGGATATTGAGTTTTGTTGAAGACTCATTTGCTCCGAACTTGTAGCCTTTAGGTCCGAAGTCTTCGATAGTGAAGGTCCCCTGAGGTTGTCGGAGCTTAGAAGCTCCGACATTGTCCATCGCTGGAGCTTGGTAGCTCCGGCAATAGCCTCATCTTATACTCAGCGTCGATGGCTGGCCCCCTTGGGGGAGTCGGAGCTTAGTTAGCTCCGGCTTTTCTCCATCAACATAGACTTTATTTTTCCTGCACACTTAAGTCAAGAAAAATAGTAAAATTCGTTCCTTGTCTATAATTTCGTCGCGGCTTACGATTCTCAAGAAAACTTTAAGTTGAACGCGATTTTAAATACAACCGGATGCATTGCCTTTTCTCTTAGATTCAACTGTTCATGGACCCGCCTTACTTCGGCCTGCCGGGGTGTAGGTAGAGTGGCGTACTTAGGGTGCTTGACCAGGCTAAGTCGATAGCACACTCCGGCCCTAGATTAGCTTGGCGGCTTTCAGGCGAGTTGGCCATGAGCGATATTTGAATCCAAAAGAACTGACAATACAACTCGAATCGTATATAAACCGGTCGAACTAAAATTTCTTAAGAATTGCACGTCTTTGTTATAGACAAGAAAGAGAAAAATAAAAATGTTGAGCCTGTACAAAATAAATGCACGTGGAGTCTATTTCACATGAAGATGTCTTTCATTATAGGTCCGGGGTACAGGGGAAACAAGTACACTCTTAGGGTACGGAACCAGGCTAAGTGTGTTTGGTTTCTCGTTTGACCCAGGGTAGTTAGCCACACTTTTAGTCCGGAGACTATGACAAGTGCTGCATGAACTTTGCGGACCTTTCGGGAAAGGTCCGGCTGTTCTCCCGGTGAAACTACCCGACTCTGTACAATGACTCTATAACGTACACTCCAAGTTACTTAAGACTCACCTCCGTGGTATTAAGTGTAGAACTTACGGAGGTGCTCGATGTTCCAAGGATTTGGGAGAGGTGTCCCATCCTCGGTAGCCAAGCGAACGCTTCCGGGACGGGATACTTTGATCACTCGGAAGGGCCCCTCCCAGCCGGGGGAGAGTTTGTTTAACCCTTCTCTGGATAGTATTCTCCGTAGCACCAGATCGCCTTCCTCGAGCTGTCGGTTGTGTACATGCCGCTGGTGATAATGCCATAGAGCTTGGCGGTATCGGGCATTCCGAACAGCTGCTTGGCACCTTCCCTCCTCGAGGAGGTCTAGGTCTTCACGCCGGAGCTGGTCCTGCGCGGCTTCGTCGAAGGTCCAGACCCGGAGCAAACTCAAGGTGGTTTCCGGAGGAAGGATTGCTTCAGCTCCATACACCAGAAAGAAGGGTGTTTCTCTGGTTGACCGGTTTGGAGAAGTCCTGTTGGCCCATAGAGTGGGCGGAAGCTCTTCGATCCAGTTGGCTCCGTGTTTTTTCAAGCGCTCATAGGTGCGCGTTTTGAGTCCTTTAAGGATTTCAGCATTTGCTCTCTCGGCTTGGCCATTGCTGCTGGGTGAGCTACGGAAGCGTAGCAAACTTATATGCCGAGGTCTTTGCAATATCCTTGGAATGTGGAGCTTGTGAATTGAGTCCCATTATCAGTGATGATTTTGTTTGGGACTCCAAATCTGCTCACAATGGATTGCAGAAAGTTGATAGCAGATTGCTTGTTGATCGTCACAACTGGAGTTGCTTCCGGCCATTTAGTGAACTTGTCAATGGCGACGTACATGAACTTGTAACCTCCGACGACTCTTGGGAAGGGTCCCAAGATGTCCATCCCCCACACGGCGAAGGGCCATGTAGGAGGTATCATTTGTAAGGGCTGAGCTGGAGTATGAATTTGCTTCGCATGAAATTGGCATGCTTCACATTTCTTCACCAGCTCAGTTGCATCCTGGAGTGCTGTAGGCCAGTAGAAGCCGTGCCGAAAGGCTTTACCAACCAGCGTGCGGGAAGATGCGTGGTTCCCACACTCGCCTCCATGGATTTCTGCGAGGAGTTTGCAGCCTTCTTCCCTTGTGATGCACCGCATTATGATGCTATTGGCACCGCGCCGGTAGAGATCCCCTTCTACCAGCGTGTATCTTTTAGCCAATCTGACTACCCGATCAGCGGAAAGATCATCGTCAGGAAGGATGTTGTCTTTCAAGTAGTTCCGGATCTCCGAGATCCATGCATCAGAACTGACTTGAGCATTTGAGTCTTGCGTGCTAGGTTGCTCGGAGCTTCCGGCAGCACCTACGACCCTTGATGGCTGCCATGGTAACAGGGCCATCAGGACCGTCAGCTTCGGGATGCTGATCTCGCCCCCTTCGCTCAGTTTGGCAGGCTGAGCTGTGGGTTTCGACAATCTCCGGACAAAAGTTCCGTCAGGAGCCGGAGCTCCGGTTGACGCTTTCGTCGAGAGTTCGTCGGCTTCAGCGTTGTGGGCACGCTGAACATGGTGAAGGTCTAGGACTTCAAAGTCCTTCTGAAGCCTCTGGACTTCTAGGAGGTAAGCAGCTAGCTGGAGATTGTTGCAGGAGCATTCACCCTTCACCTGCTTGATGATGAGCTGTGAATATCCTTTGACCAGCAGTTGTCTGACACCGTATGACAGTGCCACCTTTAGTCCATAGATGAGTGCTTCATACTCCGCCATGTTGTTGGTTGCCTTGAAGTCAAGGTGTACCATGTATTTCACCTTCTCCCCGGTCGGTGCAAGGAGAAGGATTCCAGCTCCGGCCCCCTGCTTCTGCATGGAGCCGTCGAAGAAGAGGGTCCAGTGTGGCTCGGTGAAGGTTGGAGCTTGATGCTCCGTCCTCTGCTCGCTGGGGCCCCCAGGGTTTGATGGAGAGGGAGTCCATTCCGCCACAAAATCTGCCAACGCTTGACTCTTGACTGCTTGTGTTGAAATAAATTCAAGATTAAATTCAGCCAATTCCGCTGCCCACTTTGCAATATTCCCAGTTGAATTGGGATTATGCAGGATTGCTCGAAGTGGATAGGAGGTCACCACCGAGACTTTGTGAGCTTGGAAGTAATGTCGAAGCTTCCTGGAGGCAATAAGAACTGCATAGAGCAGCTTATGCACCTCTAGGTACCGAGTCTTGGCATCATGTAATACTTCACTGATGAAGTATACCGGGCGTTGAATGGTCCGGAACCTCCCGGAGGGGTCTGAAGCTTCCTCTTCAATTATCCGGACCCTCTCGGAGGGGTCCAGATTCCCTTCAGGGACCTCCGGGTTCTGGCTGGAAGAACCCGGAGCTTCTTCAGAAATGACCTGGACCCTCCCAGAGGGGTCTAGGTCTCCTGAAGCGACTTCTTGTGGGTTCGAATCTTGGAGCTGGGACCCAGACTCGCTTTCAGGAACCTCCGGACCCTCCCGAAGGGGTCTGGATTCCTGAGTGTGGGGTAGTTCCGGTCTCTCCGCAACCAAAACCATACTGACGACTTCGTCAATAGCTGAAATGTAAAGCAGTAAAGGCTCACCAGGGTTCGGAGCTACCATAATTGGTAGGGTGGTGAGGAACTGTTTCAGCTCCTGGAATGCCTTCTCTGCTTCTTCGGACCATTGGAATGGTCCGGACTTCCTCAATAACTTGAAGAAGGGAAGTGCCCGTTCCGCCAGTCTTGATATGAACCGGCTAAGGGCTGCTAGACATCCAGTTAACTTTTGGACGTCTTTGATGCGGGTTGGTGGTCGCATGTCTTCAATGGCTTTTATCTTCGCCGGATTAGCTTCTATGCCCCGATGACTTACCAGGAAACCAAGAAGTTTTCCGGAGCTAACCCCAAACACGCACTTGTCTGGGTTCAGCTTTGTGCGGGTGGCCTGCAGCTTGTCGAAGACAGCCTGCAAGGTGTCTAGGAGTGACTCCTTGTTCTTGACCTTGACCACGATGTCATCGACGTACACTTCCACTATGTCTCTGATGAGTTCTTCAAAAGTTTTGTACATAGACCGTACAAAAGTTGAAGCTGCATTCTTGAGACCAAATGGCATGGCTGTGTAATAGTACAATCCATCTACTGTGATGAATGAAGTATGCTCTTCATCCTCCCTAGACATCCTGATTTGATGATACCCAGAATATGCGTCTAGGAAACACAGTAATTCACACCCGGAGGTAGAATCCACTATCTGATCTATTCTAGGTAGTGGGAATGGATCTTTTGGACATGCCTTATTTAGTGTGGTGTAGTCGATGCACATCCAAAGCTTCCCGCCGGCCTTGGGCACAACGACTGGGTTCGCCAGCCATTTTGGATGGAAGACTTCTCGGATGAATCCGGCTTCGAGTAGCTTCTTCACTTCTTGTTGGATGAAATTCTGCCGCTCTACGGATCGCTTCCGAGGCTTCTGATGCACAGGCCGGGCATCGGGGTAGATCTTCAGATTGTGCTCGATCACTTCCCTGGGGATCCCAGGCATTTGTGACGGTTTCCAAGCAAACACGTCAACGTTAGCCCGGAGGAAAGTGATGAGCGCGAGTTCCTATTTGTCGTTCAACCCTCCCGATATACGGGTGGTTTGAGCAGCATCAGAACCAATTTGGACGACTTTGACGGGAATGTCGGTGTCGCCGCTTGGCTGCACACGGGGTGCAGAGGTCGAGCCTCGTTGACGAATGCTCGGGGGTTTTGGAGCTTGCTCCTGTCTGGAGTGCTCCTCTTGCGCCGTGGTGAGTGCGTGGAGTTCCTCCAGAGCAGTTACTCCGGCAGTGCGATCTCTGCGGATCCAGAGAACGCCTACTGGTGTTGGCATCTTCAACACCAAGTATCCATAATGAGCAGCTGCCATGAATTTGTACAGGGCAGGTCTACCCAAGATGGCGTTGAATGGCAAGTTGATCTGAGCAACGTCGAAGACCAACTTCTCGGTGCGATACTTCTCCCGTGTCCCGAAGGTAACGGGGAGAGTAATAGCTCCGAGTGGGGTAATGGCCCCCGGACCTACTGCGGAGAAAGGTCGAGAGGGCTGGAGATCCGAAGGTCGGAGCTAAAGCTTAGTGAAAGCTTTGAAACTGATGAGGTTAAGCCCCGAACCTCCGTCTACCATGACGTGGTGGAGCTGGATGTTGTTGATGGTAGGCGATACCATCAAGGGTAACTGTCCTGCCCCAACCATGCTCCGGGGACAATCCGAAGCATCAAAAGTGATGGAGGTGTCCATCCACTTTCGATGAGGTTCCGGCCTGACTGTAGGGGCTACAGCGGCCATATCCCGCCGCATAGTCTTGATGACGCGACGAGAGGTGATATCCCATGACCCACCGAAAATGGTGTTCATGGTCTTCCGACGCTCGTTGTCAGAGATGTCAGAATCATCGTCGACGGAGGTGTAAACGGCCTTCAGGACCTTTTTGGGATCCTGGAACCCTAACTCCTCTTCAGCCGGAGCTTCGTCGACCTTCTGTTTTCCTTCCCTCTGTCGGAAAGGAGATCCTTCCCGGCGCTTGTTGTAGCGCTCGGCAAGGTTTTGGACCTCCCGGCAGTCTTCCAAACCGTGGCTGCCCGTTTTGTGAATGGGACACCACACTTTGGGTTTGCCACCATCTTCAGAAGACGGTCGAGGTCGCTTCTCGGGGCGTGGCCCCCGGCCACCCGGAGTTGCAGCGGCTGCAATGTCGGATGTGCAGGCCGACGACTTCTTCTTGCCGTTGGTCTTCTTTTTCTTCTTTCCACTCCTGGAGGTAGCGGATTCTTCTTTGGAGGATTTCTTGTGATCCTCCGAGGCTGGTTTGGAGTGCATTTCACGGCCCTCCGCAGCTCTGGCACATTTATCTGCCAGGCTGAAGTGTTCCGTGACGCTGGTGATCTCCTTGATCGCCAGCTTCTCCAACATCTTCTTATCCCGTACGCCCTGTCTGAATGCCACAATGACAGATGCGCTAGAGATAGAAGGGATAGTGTTGCGTACCTGAGAGAACCTCTGGATGAAGGACCGCAAAGATTCTCCCCCTTTTTGCACGACCGCAAAAAGGTCCAGTTTAGTGCCTGGTCGGGTGTATGAACTCCCGAAGTTGGCAGTGAACTGACGGCACAGCTCCTCCCAACTATTGATAGAGTTGGGTGGAAGGCTCATAAACCAGGACCTGGCGGTCCCAGTTAAGGCCACTGGAAAGTAATTGGCCATCACGGCCTCGTTTCCTCCAGCTACCAAGATTGCAGTGGAGTATATCTGAAGGAATTCGGCGGGGTTAACAGTCCTGTCGAATTTTTCCGGCAGGTGAGGCCGGAACTTCTGTGGCCATCTAACCATGCGCAGGTGCATGGCTAGGGTTGAACAACCTCCTCCTACTCCTTCCAGAGTAGAAAGGTCCTGAGCTTCCCGTCTTTCACGGGCTTGCTCAATATGGACACGGCCATCCTGCTGGCGGTATCTGCGATCAAGCTCCGCCCGGAGGTCGTGAGTCGAAAGCCTGGATACCGTGTGAGTGTGTCGAGCCCCGGAGGGCAATGACGTCACTTGCTCAGATGCAGCACGTCTCCTGCTATTGGAGGCGTGCGGACCAAGTCTTCCAGACAAAGTCCGCCGCTGCGACAGGGCTCGTCCCGAAGGAGGAGGACCATGGTTGTTGAGGTGTTCGGCCGCTGCTGCGACCAAATGCTCCACATCGGCCCTCCACTGCTCCATTGCATCTCGAGATGCATCCGGAGGTGGTGGACGTTGGAGAAGAGCATGCGCTGCATGGAGCGCGTGTTCCGGGTTGTCATGACTCGCCGACGCAGTAAGCGACGCCGGCTCACCATCATGTTGCCCAACACGATTTACTGGAGAAGATGGTGGTGGTGGGAATGTGGCTCCTGCTGGTGCTGAGGCTCCTGCTGGTGGCTGCCTGTTGGAGGGATTGCCCCCAACATCCTGATCAGCAGGATGGCCATTGGATGATCCAGCAGCGGAGTTCACCATTCTCGAAAATCTCAGGCGCCCCTACCTGGCGCGCCAACTGTCGGCGGTTGAGAACCGGCAGATCTCCCTACACTGCTAAAGTGATTGGGGAGTTTGAAGTTCGGTGTGGGCGCGTAGAGATTCAAGAAGGTGAATAGGAGTTTGACACAGGAGACACAAGAATTTACGTGGTTCGAGCCGCCTGAGCGTAATACCCTACTCCACAGGTGTGTTGGTGTTGTATTAGCGGTAAGGCTTGCCACGAACGTGTGAGGTGCGTATGATCATCCGTGAACGTCCCTGAGTGTATCGTCGGCCTGTCCTTTTATAGTACAAGGGCAGGCCGTTACAAGCTAGCCTGGCCCGACATGTGGCCCCGGCAGTTACTAGTATTGATACACGCTTGATTGCTCTTAGTAACCCTGTAACGGGCTTTGACAGCACCGTTACTGGTGTTAAGATCGTCCGTTTAAGTGTCATTAATATGGCATTAATGACACTTAATCGGGTCTTGAAGTCCTTGGCTCTCCTTTGAAGATCCGGAGCCATTACAAGGTCTTCCGGAGGTTAGAAGCTGAAAGGTCCAACGATTTGACACGTGGCAGCTCCGGAGCTTGCTGTGGGAAGCAGGTAGCTCCGGGGCTATCAGACACGTGTCAGGTCCGGAGCTTCTCTCGGTCTGGGGTTAAGTCCGGAGGTGCCATTTCGGTACGTGGCCCGGAGCTTCCCCCTTGTGGGTGGTAGCTCCGGTTTGGTTGTACACGTGGCGACCCTGGGATTAACCATGTTGGAGAAGCGGGTCCGGTCATGTCTGACAAGTGGGCCTCCGAGGGTCTTCAAACCAAGTAGATGGCTTTCTCTTGAGATCTTTGTAACCTCAAGGGGTGTACGGTTTTTAGGGTACCGACAAGCGTGATAGGTGAGGATCCCTTCACCTTATAAGTTGGGCTCCCCCATCATCAATATCCGATGTGGGACTATGGATGACCCATCTCCCCTTCCCACTCGGGTGGACACTACTCCGACAGCCCAATTTCATATGGCCCGGGAGAACTTTCTGACAGTCCGATATCCGTGTGAGGTCCGAGAGATATTCTAGATTTGCGACCATGGCTCTGAAACCAATTGTTAGAACGCGTCCCAACCCATCACATAGACGGGCCCCTACCGCCGGCCCAGGTCGCAACGGGCCTGCTATGCAAACAGGCCCAACAGGAGCCCCAACCAAGATCCTGGGCCACCTCAACCCAAAAGACTAGCGTGATAGGTGAGGATCCCTCTACCTTATATGTTGGGCTCCACCATCATCAATATCCGATGTTGGACTAAATCTAACAGCATTTGTGAAATAGAGAGCAAATTGTATTTCAAATTCTTAACAAGTGTCACATCCTTCAAGTGTAGTTATTATTAACTCTAACCAAACCATAAGCTATTATAGGAGTTGAACAATTATCAACGAAAGTAACATTTTCTACACGTAACGCAAAAGAGAGGAAGGAGAACCATTCTTTTTTACCTATCACATGGCGTGAGCAACCTGAATCCACAAGGCAAATGTTCTCCTTCCTCAAGCGTGTAACCTACATAGAGACACAATACGTCCATGATGCAATACTGAGATTAGTCAAAAGGCATTTAATAATTCAGTACTGAGTCACACGACGTCCTACAAGAATAACACTTGAAAGCAGAGAAAGTACAACAGGTTTATGAGTTAAAACTTGAGAATTATTGTTCCCAACTACTGATCTACAAGGGTGTTATGTGTAGCATGAAAAACAATTGGTTTGGGAGCAATATTTGCATGTTTTTGACTCATCACATCAGGTTGTAAGTGTCTAACATTTGGTTCAGCATGTGCATCAATTTTTGCTTGATTGCTATGTGACCTAGCATGCATTTTTTCGTTTTATGTTGTTTATCTAGTCTATAACAAAATCTATGACATGACCATCTTTACCACAGTAGGTATAATAAAATTTAACCTGATGTTCATGTCTCGATGAGCAATCAACGTGTTTGTTTGCACCCGAATGAGACAAAACTCCTGTAGACTTAAAAACATGTATTTTTGTTTAGGAACTATTTGAATCAAACCATTTCCTAGTGACTTTATAATTTTATATAGATGTGCTTCAGCATGAGAATGTGAATCAAAACATAGAGTAGTATAAGCTAGACTAGAGATCAAGTGTAATTTAAATTTAAGCAAGTCATGAGCTCATAAACTCAACTATTTCAAAACCTGAAAGTATCACACATGTTGCTATTTTTATTATTTTTTAAAGCACAAATTTAAATCATATAAACTTTTCAAGAGATTATATGCAACATCAGCTTTATTCTAACCAACCAAGTCAATCCTATATAATTTAACAATCAAAAGCTTAAGGACATGGTTTTGGTCATACACAACTCCTTCCAAATTCATATCTAAGTGCAATGATAAGTAATCTCAAAAGAAGAATTGTGATGCATGCATAATCTCTTGATCTTTTCTTTATTTTCATTTGATCATAAAAGCTCAACATGTGGGCTGTTGAATGATTATTTTTTCATAATTAAAAGCACATATGAGCATGCAACAAGTTCAAAATAGTAAGAAACTTAATCATGACTAGATTTAGTATAAATAATTATTCAAATTACTAGTCATGGTAAAAACTACAAAATGTATAACACGAGTAATGTAATAAGAATCTTAAGCATGCAAAAGGAATCACAAAGTCATATATTTATGAAACACTTATGCTCATATTAGTTTTTAATTTTAGATTCACATGTAGACTTTCCAAGTCACAAAAATCTTCCTCAATTTAAGCCATGAGGACGGACAATGAAACAAAAACGAGTGAAATCCAAAGGTTTTGTGAAAATATCAGCCAAATAATGTTCGATATCTACATGGTGAAGCACAATGTTTCCTATTTAACATTATCACGAAGAAAGTGATACCTAATGTCATTGGGCTTTGTTCTAGAATGTTGCACGTGGTTTTAAGAAATGCAGTCACAAAACAGTGGAACACTGTCTAGATCAACCCCATAATCTTTACGTGTTTGAACAATCCATACAATTTATGAGCAAGCTCTAGCAGCAGCTACTATTCAGATTTAGCAGTGAATTGTGCAACTGAACTTTGTTTTCAAGAGGATCAAGCAACAAGTGAGTTACCAAGAAAATAACAAGCACCCGAAGTACTTTTTCTATTAATCCTACAACCCAAAATCAGCATTCGAAAAACCTTTCAATGTAATGATTGAGGAAGAAGGAAGAAAACATGTCGAATTCTTGAGTTTTGTGCAAGTAACTGAGAATACTTTTGACGGCTTGATGATGTGCAACACGTGGAGAAGCTTCAAATCATGCACAAAGACAACCACTAAATTGTATATCTGGTCTCGATGTAGTGACCCGATTGTGCTTCTATATTTTTTTGATCAACGGGTTCACCTTCTTCATCAAGTTCAAGTATTGTCATTGTTCCTATTGGGGTCCGAAGAGTCTTACTATTTTCCATGTTGAAGCACTTAAGTAGATCTTTCATATACGTCGTTTGATGCACAAATGTTCCCTCCTTGGTTGTTTTGATTTGCAGCCCCAAAAAGTAAGAGAGATCTCTCATCATATTTATCTAAATTCTTAACTCATCCTAGCTGAAAATTTGGACACAAGATCGTGAGAAGCACAATCGAAGATAATATAATCCACATACACTTGAACGAATAGTGAGTCATTTCCATGCTTAAGCACAGAAAGTGTTCGATCAACCTGTCCTATTGTAAACCCCTTTTCAAGTAAGAATGTTTGTAGCCTATCATTCCTTGCTCTAGGGGCTTGTTTGAGACCATACAAAGCTTTAGACAATTTGGAAATATGATTAGGAAAATCTGGATTTTCAAATCTAGGTGGTTGTTTGACATGAACCTCCTCATCTACGTAGCCATTGAGCAAAACACTTTTCACATCCATTCGATATAACTTGAAACCTTTAGATGCAACAAATGCTAATAAAATTCTAATGGCCTCTAATCCAGCAACAGGAGCAAAAGATTCATCAAAATCTAGACTTTCAACGTGTGTGAAATCTTGAGCAACCAGCCTTGCTTTATTCCTAACCACAACCCCATCCTGACTTTGTTTATAAACACCCATTTAGTTCCTATCAATGTGTGATCATTAGTTGGAGGAACAAATTTTCAAATATTATTTATTTCAAAATTTTCTAACCCTTCTTGCATGGCAATGATCTAAGATTCATTATTGAGTTCACGTGATATATTTTTGGGTTCGAAAGAAGCAACAAAAGCAGAATGAGCGTGAGAGTTTAGATCAAAAAACCTGGATTGTGTGACTTGTTCATGCAAGCTTCCTATAATTTTTTGTGGAGGGTGACTTTTGAGTATGCGGAGGGGAGTAGACACTTCACAAGCTTCTTCTTCTTCATGTTCTTCACAAATCGAAGAACTTGTGGCTTTGGGATGATCTGGACCAACAATATTAAACGTTGATGTTGGTTGTGGTGCAAAATCAGGAGCAGGAACGACATCATTAGGTTTTGAATTTTGGGGCAGCAGCACCACATCTCCACCATCTTCAACAAAAATGCTCTCCTCCTACGGATATGCATCTTGACCTGCAATGTTTGTGCTAGTTCCTTAGCAAGCCTCATCAAAATACACCTCACAGGTCTCCACAATTTCGTTAGTGTCAAGTAAAAACACACGGTAGCCTCTAGTATGAGGTGGATAACCAAGAAACATGCTGTCAACAGATTAGCTTCAAATTCATCAAGATTATCATATTTCTTAACAACGCATTTGCAACCAAATACCCTAAAATGTGTGACACTAGGCCTTTGTCCAAACCAAAGCTCATAAGGTGTTTTTACTAGCTTACTTCACAAGAAAGCTCGATTGGAGATACTAAGCCTATGCCTAAACTCAATTGCATCTGCCAAAAACTTCCTAGGAGTTCGATATTCATTAAACATAGTCCTAGCCGTCTCAACTAAGGTCCTGTCCTTTCTCTCTACGACACCATTTTGTTGAGGTACATATGGTGACGAAAATTGATGATGTGTTCCTGTTTCAGCACCAAAATGATCAAAAGATTGTTTTTTAAATTCAGATCTATTATCACTTCTAATTGCTTTTAAAGATCTTGGGTGGTCAAATGAAAGTCCAACAACTAAACTTCTAAAGTGACTAAAAGCTTGATTCTTAGATTCCATAAAGTAAACCCAAGAGTATCTAGAATAATTATCAACAATCACAAGCACATACCATTTACCTCCAAAAGCTTGAACACGTGAGGGACCTACAATGTTAAGGTGTAAAAGTTGTCCCGGTTCTGTTGCCATGGTCATTGTGAGTGGAGTATGTGAACCAAACCATCTTAGCATGTCTACAACAAGAGCACACATATCTTTGTCCCCTTCAAGCTTAGGCAACCCACGTATGCAATCAAGACCACTAACATGTGTGAGGTGATCAAAGCCTACGTGATCAAGTCTACGATGTCAAAAATATAAGTCTCTTGAATCATTAGCAAATAGACACCTATGCTTAGAGGATTACATGTCCAAATTAGCTTTAAAAACTCTTCCAAACAGATACATGTATAATATAAGCTCACAATTTCAATCTACAACCTCGCAACAATATTAACTGAAGCTAATTTCTAGATTTTCATCTGGCAATCATGAAGTAGAAAGCAAGTTGTATTTTAAATTTTTAACAAGTGCTACATCATTCAAAGTGTAGAGATTATTAACTCTAATGTAACCCTTAGTAATTATAGAAGTTGAAGAATGATCGGAGAAAGTAACATTTTCTACATGTGACACAAAAGAGAGGGAGGATAAACAATCTATGTTACCTGTCATGTGGTGTGAGCAACCTCAATCTACAAGCCAAATGTTCTCCTTCCTCATGTGTATAATCTACATATAAACACAATACGTCGATGACTCAATATTGGGTTAGTCAAAAGGCATTTAGGAATCCAATACTGAGTCACACGATGTCGAGCATGAATAACACGTGAAAGCTGAGAAAGTACAACAGGTTTATGAGCCAAAACTTAAGAATTATTGTTCCCAACTATTGATCTACAAGGTTGTTATGTGTAGCATAAAGTAGGTTTGGGAGCAATATTTGCATGTTTTTGACTCATCACAGCAGGTTGCACATGTCTAACATTCGGTTTAGCACGTGCAGCAAATTTTGCTTGATTGTTATGTGACCTAGCATGCATTATTTCCTTTTTTTATTGTTTAGCTAGTCTATAAAAAAATCCTATGATATGACCATCTCTACCACAGTAGGTACACTGAAATTTAACCGTATATTGATGTGTAGAAGAGCAAGCAATGTTTTTGTTAGCATCCGAATGAGACAACACATCTGCTGACCTAAAAATCACCTCTTTTTGTTTAGGAATTGTTCCAATCAAATTACTTCATAGTGACTTTACAATATAAGGTGGATGTGCCTTAGCATGAGCATGAAAAAAATCCTAAAATATTTTTATCATTGGAAGTCTTAGAAGATTTAGCAGCAAGTTTAGGTTTATATTCCCACTACAAAACCGCTCTAGTGTGGCATATCATGAAGTTTCTTGGACAAGTCTGCTATTTTCACATGAAGTTTTCTCCCTTAGTTTGCTATTAGAACAATAATTAACTTCAGAATAGAAATCTCATTCCTTGCACCATGTAGTTTCTTGTTAAGATCATCACAGCTAGAACAATGCAAATCGCTTGTAGAACAACTAAAATCTTTCATTGATTTTATCATTAAATACAGCAAGCTTTGTGTTCTTTTCAGTTTCATGTTCAAGTTTATTAGATATGGAGGTGTGCGTACTTCTTAGAGAGGACAATTGTTCATATATCAGTTCACACGAGGAACAAGAATCGTCACTAGGAATCAAAGATTTTAGCCAATTAATTTCAGGTCCTAGTGAATCAATTTTAGCAACATTGTTCCTAAGTTTTTTGTCCTTTTCTTAAGTATAGAAGAAGGACGACAAAGTCCGCCAAAAAGTTCATCATATGAGAGACTTACCTCATCATTTTCATTCTTAACATTGGTCCTCTCTTTACTTGAACTTGAGTTGTTCGCCATAAAGCACATGTTAGCCAAAGTGTCTTCATCTTCTTCACTCCCATAGTACACATCACTTGAGCTAAAGTCCTGGAGTGCTGAGATAAAGCTGTGCACTACTTTGCTTGTTGATGAGTTCCTCTTTTTTATTGGTTTTGTTTGTAGAGGAGGGCTTGTACTTAGATTGCTTTTCTTCATGGGAAGGAGGACCTGCAAAATTAGGTTGATCTGTAGGAAAATGTCATGTCTTACCGCACTCAAAGCATCTCGATGAACCACCACTTCCTTTCCTTCGAGTTATCACATTTTGCGATGCTTTTGAGAACCGAGTAGAGAGAAGTGCTAGATCATACCTCGAAAACACTTCAATCTGTTCAAAGGTTAGAAAGGACAATGGAAAAATTGTACCACATGATGAAGATTTGCTAGAACTAGCCATGTGACACTGTGAAACAAATGCAAGACACTTGTTGGGATTTTTGCATGATATTATATCAAGTTCATGAGTATTTAACTTAGAATATAGTACATCTAAAGTAAGTGTATTCATGACAGTGGATTCACAAATAGATGTAACTTTCATCTCCCAAATTGGCATGTCTAATGCACCTAACAATTGCGTAGCATTTTTAGCATCTAAAAAATTAACATTGACACTACGCAAGTTGATGAGAATTTTATTAAAGAGAGCAAAGAAATAATTAATCGACTCATTGGGTTGCATCTTAATACGCATGTACTACTTTTTGAACATGTCTTGATGTACCTCTTTGAATCATACGCAGATCGGAGGTGTGCAACACGATCAAAGTCGCTTTGAGTCAATCCTTATATGATCAAGTTCCGCGCCTTGTTGTTGTTGTCGATGTCTTCAACTTGGTAGTCGTGACTTCATCGTTTGATGGCATGACTAAGCGCTTGAAGATATTTTCCTATATGGCAAAGCCCTGTGCTTGTATGTATGCCTCCATACGCGCCTTCCAAACCTAAAAATCAATGTCATCAAACACACAAGGTTTTCCAAAGTATTTCTCCATGTTGATTAGTAAAAACACGTGCAAATCAAATGAATTAGAGCATCGTGGATCTGATACAAATTTTAGGATCAAAGAGCACGTGAAAAGCTACCAGAGGGGATGAATGGTAGATTAAAACTTTCTATGCTGAAGCTATACAAAACCCCTCGACAAAAACTCAATCTGACAAATAAACCAAGTGTGTGACCATTCTAAACATGTTCAATCATGACAAAACTAGTTTAGATTGTAGATTATCAAGTCACGAAGACACCACAACAAGAACCATTTGAAACTGTTGAGTAAAACTCAAGTTATAGCCAAAACTCCCAAGCAAAGGTTAATCTGTTCTAACAAAAGAAAAATAGATATGTTATGTTGCAAAGAAATCGTGTAACTAAATAATCACGACAAATGATTGTGAAATTTTCACATATGGTACAGCATTGAGTTGTGAAGCTAAACAAAACATAATCACAGTAATTGAATTGTTAAAACGCGGGTTATGATCAGAAAACTAAAGCAATATCATGCTGCGCAGAAACTCGCCGAGAAAAATTTGAAGAAAACAAGTCGGACGAACAAGACACAAAGACTCCTCTAAAACTACGACCTTTATTCATTGAAACAAAAGAGGAACAACCAAAAGTCATGCCCTCCATGAGCCCTGGCCCCCTTGCTTTTATAACCAACCCTAAGGCCAAACAATCCAAGTTAGGACTCATACACCTACTTAGATTCAACTGAAACATTCCATAACTGCTCAAGACTCTTCCATACGCAGGTACAAGCAATCTTAAGACTTCCAAACACCTTAGGAACACCCCACACATTCCTAAAACAACTCAACTTCGTGCCCAACACGAAATCTAACCAAAACAAACTCAAAACTTTCCATAAACGAATCATAACCACCTCAGCTTTAGCCTGAGCGCATAATCTAGCCGGTTGGACATTTCCGGCCACATCTTCTGGTCCATAACCATTCAACATGCCTTTGAGAAATGTTTCCACGTCCATGCACCCCTTGCATATGTGCAAACACTTTCCAAAACATCCATAACACCTTCATATGCATTGTTCTTGACTCAAACGTGTTGCGTGACCTCCCAGATCGACTCAACCACAATTCCTTCCATACATGGTTGTTGAACCTCATCTTCTCCCTAAGACTAGTTTAATGGATCACCATCTCCAACCATACATTGACCTCAATCAACACCCGCACATAAACAAACAGCCAATTATTTGCGAGACCAAGTCCTCAACTTGACTCCCGTTAGTCCGTAAACCACAATACCTTATGTGAGTACCTCAGACAAGCATGTTGCAAAACATAGCAAGATATTGTCCACATGATCAGAAAAAATGCATCAAAAACTTAGTACAAAAGTACTAACACTACAAGAATCAGGGAATAGGGCATTAGCCATATGGGCGTCGATTCCCTATTGAAACCGACGTACATACTTTAGAAGGTTTGGGGTACCGACGGCTATAGCCATCGTCCTTTATTGGACGTATTTAACAGCTATAGCCGTCGGGCCCGATGGCTCTAACTTTTATAAGGGTCTTCCCCAGTTACCTGATGCTTTTACTGCCTTTCCCAACTATGACCGTCAGTCATGGGTCCGTCGGCTTTATGGCGTTATAGCCGTCGGGCATCACAAGCACCAATAGCTTTAGGAGTTAGGGCCATCAGCCACCGCGGTTCAGCCGACAGCTTTAAAGCCGATATAACCGTCGGCTTTTCCGCTCAAACCAATGCATTTAAGGTTATAGCCGTCGGTTCTCAAGGGACTGACGGCCATAGTTCGTTTTTTTTTTAAAGCGGCTGCTGCTCGCGCCGCCTCCCCAGATGGGGAGCCTCCGAGGCAAGCAGCAACCAGCATTTTATACAGAAGCACAACACACATGGACTGCACTTCATACATTTTCATTGAGCACATTTAAAGTCTTCAAACAGCACATAGTTCACACAAAACAAACATGAATGTAAATGACAAACACAGTTTTGAACACATGGCACAATGCAAATGACATAGTTAAGTACGACTGAAAACACAATTCAAATGACATTGCGAAGTCAATCTGCGTTGTTGTTGTTGTTTGAACCTTCACCACTCGCACCTCCGCCATTGAAATTGAGGAAACCATCACAACCGTCAGGTGTTCCTTGACGGGAACCCTCCGACAAACAAATTCACATTAAATTTTGCATTGGTACATATATTCACATTTCAATTTCTCTAAAATGCGATAGTTGACTTATGCGTTATAAAATTCATGTGAAAATGACCATGTTTTCAATTTTCATAACAACTAAAGATTTAAAAATCATACTGTTGCGGCCAGAGCTGTTGACTGTTGAGGTTGCTCCGGAGCAATTGGCGTTAGTGGGAAAACACCTGGATAAGGTTGCAATCCAGGATGAGTTCTGGCCAACATCGCCATGAATCCTTGAGGTTGAGGTTGTGGAAGATATGGTTGACCGCTCTCAGAACCCTGTGACATATATGGTTACGATTTTGTATTATAACTCGAACTAATAAGACATGCAGTTATACCTGTGACGAGGAGCCAATATGAAGTTCTGGCTGGGTGGGACGAGGCATACCGAACTGCGACCCCGTGCCACCTTGACCGAAGAACTGCATGAAGTAATGATATTTAGTTAATTAGTTTAACACACATATGGTAAGTAGTATTTTAACTTTAAGAAGACAGACAAGTGTACCAGCGATATCATGTCGAACTGGGACAGCATACCGACCTGAGAACCGTCGGTGTTGCCTTGAGACAGAAACGGCATCAATCAATTTATTTGTAAGATCTTAAATAGAAATATTTTGGAATTGAATGCATTGTTCATTTGTTAATATTACTTGTTACCTGTGCCATATAGAGATATTGCAACTGTTGTTGCATTTGTTGCAACTGCACTCGTTGTTGTTGCATCTACTCCCGGTTGCGTCTCACTTCTTCTCTTAATTCCTCGTTCTCCTCAATCGCCCGGGAGCGACTAGAACTGGTAGTGGAGGACCGTCGTCGTCTAGCATAAGCATCGTGCTCCACATACCTGTCGCCCAACCCAAGTCTACAAAAAATACAAGTGTGGTGAATTGATATTAGTTAACATATAAACCATCACTATTTTTACACATACCTCCCATGCGGTAGACCTCTGCAGGCTTCGTACAGGAGCTGGAACAATGTCATTAACTACTGAATTTCTGGGCAGCAGTACCACTTCTTCCTTATCTTCAATGAAAATACTCTCCCCCTGCGGATATGCATCTTGACCTGCAATATTAGAGCTTGTACCTGGGCTAGATTCATCAAAAAAAATTTCGCAAGTCTCCACAATTATGTTAGTGTCAAGTAAAAGCACACGATAGCCTCTAGTATGAAATGGATAACCAAGAAACATGCCATAAATAGATCTAGCTTCAAATTTATCAAGATCACTATGTTTCTTAACAAAGCATTTGCAACCAAAGATCCTATAGTTTGTGACACTAGGCCTATGTCCAAACCTAAGCTCATATGAGGTGTCTGCTTGCTTAGCTCGCAACAAAACTCGATTTGAGACATAACAAGCAGTTGTAATTGCATCTGCCCAAAATTTCCTAGGAGTTTGATATTCATCAAGCATAGTCCTAGCCATCTCAACTAAGGTTCTATTCTTTCTCTCTGCAACTCCATTTTGTTGAGGTACATATGGTGAAGAAAATTGATAATCTATTCCATTTTTAGATCAAAGGTGATCAAATGATTGATTTTTAAATTCTGTTCAATTATTTCTTCTAATTGCTTTTAAAGATCATGGGTAGTCAAGTGAAAGTCTAAGAACTAAACTTATAAAGTGACTAAAAGCTTCATTCTTAGATGCCATAAAGTTAACCCAAGAGTATCTCGAATATTCATCAACAATTACAAGCACATACCACATACCCCCAAAATATTGAACACGTGAGGGACCTATGGTGTCAAGGTGTAAAAGTTGTGCCGGTGCTGTTTCCATGGTCATTGTGAGTGGAGCATATGAACTTACAACCATTTTAGCATGTCTACAAGAAGAGCAAACAATTTATTTGCCCCCTTTAAGCTTAGGCAGCCCACATATGCGATCAAGAGCACTAACACATGTGATATGATCAAAGCCTACGTGACCAAGTCTACGATGCCAAAAATATAAGTCTTTTGAATCATTAGCAACTAGACACCTATGCTTAGAGGATGAAATATCAAAATCAGCTTTAAAAAAACTCCTCCAAACCGAGACATGTTAAACATAAGCTCACATTAGAATCTACAATCTTGCAACAATTTTTAGTGAAAATAGTTTCAAGATTTTCATCTAGCAATTCTGAAACACAAAGCAAGTTGTATTTCAAATTTTTAACGAGTGCCACATCTTTCAAAGTGTAGTGATTATTAACTCTAATTGAACCCTTAGCAATTATAGAAGTTGAAGAATTATCAGCAAAAGTAGCATTCTCTACACGTGACATAAAAGAGATGGAGGAGAATCATTCATTGTTACCTGTCATGTGGCGTGAGCAACCTGAATCCGCAAGCCAAATGTTCTCCTTCCTCAAGCGTGTAATCTACATAAAAGCACAATACGTCGATGACTTAAGACTGTGGTTAGTCAAAAGGCATTTTGGAATCCAGTACGGAGTCACGCGACATCTAGCGGGAATAACACGCGAAAGCTAAAATACAACAGGATTATGAGCTTAAGATTGAGAATTCATGTACCCAACTACTTACCTATGAGGTGTGTTATGCATAGCACAAAAAAAAGTAGGTTTAATTTGGGAGCAATATTTGCATGTTTTTGACTCATTACAACAGGTTGCAAGTTACTAACATTCGATTCAGCATGTGCAACAAATTGTTGCATGGGTGTTATGAGATCAAGCTTGCATTCTTTGCTTCTTTTCTTGTTTAGCTAGTTTATAACATAAATCTATTACATGACCATCCCTACCACCATAGGTGCAATGAAATTTAACCTTGTGTTCATGTCTAGATGGGCAAGCAACATGTTTGTTAGCAACCGGATTGGACAACACCCCTGCTGACCTAAAAACCACTTTTTTTTATTTAGGAACTGTTTGAATTAAACCACTTCCTAGTGACTTTACAACCATAGGTGGATGTTCCTTAGCATGAGCATGAGAATCAAAACCGAAACTAGTTTTATCATTGCGAGACTTGGAAGAATTGAGTAGCCAATTTAGGTTCTTATTTGCATTACAAAACCGCTCTAGTGTCCTATGCATGTCATCAAGTTTATTAGACAAGTCTAGGCAGTTGTCACATGAAGTTTATAATTTTAATTTGAAATTAGAACAACAATTAACTTCATGAGAATGTAAAGCATTGTTCAACATAGAAATTTCATTCATAGCATCATGCAGTTTGTTATTAGGATCATCACAGTTAGAACAATGGAAATCAATTGTAGAACAGCTAGCATCTTTCATGTTTTTATCACTAAGTGCAGCAAGCTTTTTGTTCTTTTCTTATTCAAGCTCAAGTTTATCAAGTGTGGAGGTGTGCACACTTCTTAAAAAGGACAATTGTTAATATATTAATTCACATGAGGAACAAGAATCATCACTAGGAATCAAAGATTTTAACTGACTAATTTCAGATTCTAGTGATTCAATTTTAATAGCATTGTCACTAAGTTTTTTGTCCTTTTTCTTCAGTATAACAGTGGTACGAGAAATAGCATCACACATTTCTTCATAAGTGGGACATACCTCTTCACCGTCACAGTTATGTTATGCTTCCTCCATGCCTGATCTTGAGTTGCCCGCCGTGAAGCACGTATTTGCCAAAGTGTTTATCTTCATCACTTCTAGAGTCCCCATCGCTCGAGCCAAATTCTTGAAGTGCAGAAACAAAATTGTTTATCAATTGGCGACCTGTAAAACCCTTCTTTTTCTTCTTGTTGTTTGCAGAGGAGGACTTGAATTTTGTTTGCCTCTCATTATGGAGAGTAGAACCTGAAAGGTTATGGCAATTTGTACAAAAATTTCCAAACTCACTGCATTTGAAGCATCATTGAGAACCACCACTTCCTCTTCTTGGAGTTCTCACATTTTGCAGTGCTTTTGAGAATCGAGTAGAAAGAAGTGCTAGCTCCTCTTCTGGAAACTCTTCAATCTGCTCAAGGGTCAGAGAGGACTAAGCAAGTGTACCACATGATGAAGATGAACTAGAACTAGGCATGTCTCACTGTGAAACAAATGCAAGAGACTTGTTGGGATTTTTCCGTGATATAATGTCAAGTTCATGAGTTTTCATATTAGAATATAGCATATCTAATGTAAGTGTACTCATGATAGTGGATTCACGAATAGATGTAACTTTCATCTCCCAAATTAACATGTTTAATACACTTAATAATTTCCTAGCATTTTCTGCACATGAAAAATTAACATCGACGCTACGCAAGTTGCTGATAATTTTATTAAAGTGAGCAAAGAGATCATCGATCGACTCACTGGGTTTCATCTTAAAACACATGTACTCTTTCTTGAACATATTTTAGCGTACGTCTTTGATTCTATTGGAGCCTTCATGATAGTCGCATATCACTTTACACACGTCGTATGCAGATCGAAGGTGCGCAACACGATCGAAGTCGCTTTGAGTCAATCCTTGTATGATCAAGTTCCGCACCTTGTTATTGTTGTCAATGTCTCTCATGTTCGCAGCCAAGACTTGATCATTTGGTGGCATGTCGAAGGACTTCTACACCTTTTCCCATATGGCAAAGCCTTGTGCCTATATGTAAGACTCCATACGTGCCTTCCAAACCTAAAAATCAATGTCATTGAACACAAAAGGTTTTGCAGAGTATTTCTCCATGTTGATTAGTAAAAACATGTGTAAATCACAAATATTAGAGCACCGTGGCTCTGATACCAATTGTAGGATTGAATAGCACGTCAAAAGCTACCAGAGGGGGGTGAGTAGTGGAGTAAAACTTTTTCAGTAGAAGCAACAAAAATCCCCCGACAGGAAATGAATTTGATAGAGAAATAGTGCGTGTAATTTTTTCCAACGTGTTCAAAATGTGAAGAACCATTGTAGATCGTAGATAATCAAGTCGTCAAGAAACTATAACAAGAATCAGGAGAAAATGTTGACTAAAACTCAAGTTATGAGCAAAACTCTGAGCAAAGATCAATCTGTTCTAACAGAGAGGTAACAGATCTCCTATGCTGAAAATAAACTCTATGACTCAAAAACTACAAATCCAATGTCTGTGAAATTTTTATATATGATAGAGTATTGAGTTTTGAAGACAATACAAAAAGAATCACGTCAATTGGATCTGTAAAACTTGAGTTACGATGAAAAAATCAAAGAAAGGTCGGGCAACACAGAAACTCAACGAGAAAGACTTGACGAAAACAAGTCAAACGAACAAGGCACAAAAGCTCCTCTAAACTACGAATTTTACTGATCAAAACACAAAAGGAACATCCCCGAAGTCGTGCTACACGAGCTCTGGCCTCCCTTGCTTCTATAACAATCCCTAAGGCCAACTCAATGCTAACTAGGACTCTAATCCTAGTTAGTTTCAACCGAAACTTTCCAAAACTACTCAAGACTCTTCTATATGCAGATAGAAGCAATCTTTAAAACTTCCAAATATCTTAGGAACATCCTAAACATTCCTTAAACAAGTCAACTTTGTGAGTACCATGAAATCTAAACATAACCAACTCAAAACTTTCCATATTCAAACCATAATCACCTCAGCCGCAGCCTGAGGCATAATTCAGCCGGTTGGACCTTTCCGGCCACATCTTCACGTCCATATATCTTCACCACGTCTTGGAACTATGTTGCTACATTAATGCACCCCATACACATGTGCAAACACCTTCCAATGACGTCCACAATACCTCCATATGCATTGTTCTTGACTCAAACATGTTGCGCGACCTTCCGATCAACTCAACCACAATTCCTCCCAAACTTGGTTGTTGAACCTCATCTTCTCCCTAAGACTAGTTCAATGGATCCCGTCACCAGCCATGTCTTGACCTCAAGCAACATTTGTACATGAACAAACAACCAAATCTTCCGAGCACAAGTCCTCGACTTGACTCACATTAGTCCGATAACCACAACACCTTATGTGAGCACCTCACATAAGAATGTTGCAAACCATATCAAAAATGATATCAGCCATAACCACACAAACACACCAAAAACTTAGCAAATGAATAATAAGAAAATCTTCCCATAAGCCAAAAGCAAGTTCAAAATATTGCAAGTTAAAACAGAGCAACAGACCTCAATATGAAAACTCTGCGGGGTAACTATTACTCTTGATATGAATAATGAAAGTTCAGACAGTCCAAAACCATCGAAGGTAACATTACTCCTAAAAACACTTGAAAAGTTCGGAAAGTCCAAAACCATCGAGGATAACGTTACTCCCAAAAACACATTGAAAAGTTCGGACAATCCAGACTTATCGATAGTAACGACGTTACTCCCAATATGCACTGAGACAAATTCGGACATTGTGTATTGGGGAGTATCGTGGTGTGTCGGTGTATGCTCAAAACTTTGCATGTAAACTCATACTTTTAGCCTATTTGCCAATGTATTTAGCACATAGGTCTCACATAAATACTCATGGAGTATAATGAAAATCCGAGTGAACCAACTTCATCTCAACCCGAGCCACCATCACAAGACTCAAGTGCACAAAATGTACAACAACCAGAGAGCAATAATCAAGGGGGAGCATCTACACAAGATAAAGCTCAATGCGTGCACAAGATCAAGATAATCAAAATTATGATGGAGGCAATGATCTAGGTAGAGACGATGAAAATGAAGAAGAAGAGGATACAAGATCACAAGTACCTCATCCAAGAGTACATAAATGCACACAAAGAGATCATCATGAACAATACACGCAAGACTTCCTCAAAAGTTCAACAAGGACAAAGCCAAGCCCATCAAAACTGCAATAAGAACCAACTGGCATCTCATCCTCGACAAAGATGATCCAAATGTGAACCAAAGAGGTATACCATTCTATTATTGGCTCTCAATTGTACTCTTGTGCATCTAGGCTTAATATCATGTTAAGTATATGTTCTGTATGTGTGCAAAGTTTCAGGCTACATCAAAACAGTGTCATCTAATTGCTGTAAAAAGAATCTTCAGATACCTAGTTCACACATCCAAATTAGGTCTTTGGTACCCAAAAGGCATTAAATTCAACCTTATAGCTTATTCTGATGTCAATTATACAGGTTATAAAGTATATAGAAAAGCACATCGGGAACCTGCCAATTTTTAGGTAGATATTTAGTGTCATGGTCCTCAAAGAAACAAAACTCCATTGCCCTTTCCACAGCTGAAGCAGAGTATGTCGCAGCCGGTTGTTGTTGTGTGCAACTCCTTTGGATGCGACAAACTCTAAAGGATTACAGTTACAATTTGAACCGTATTCCACTACCATGTGACAATGAGAGTGCCATAAAATTGCACACAATCCTGTGGCACTCTAGAACTAAACACATCGATATCCGCCATCACTTCCTAAGAGATCACTCTTTAAAAGGAGACATAGTAATTTCACATGTTAGAATCGAGAAACAACTAGCAGACATCTTCACCAAGCCCTCAGATGAAAAACGCTTTTGTGAGCCTAGAAATGAACTAAATATCCTCGACGCTCGAAATGTTGTTTGAAAAGTTGCAAACATGCCGTTTCTTCAAAATTTACTCGTTTCGCAAAAATTTGTCTCCTCTGTCGATTTACTCTTGAAAACTATTTTAATTATTGAATCTTGTTGAGTTATGGCCATTGTCTGGTCAATTGCTTACTGGTCATACTCATCAAGATTATTTGTGAAATTGTGTCCTATGGATCAATATTAGTCTATATCTCCTATTTCTATTAATTTCCAACTCAATATGTCCTGTTGACCCCGAACTAGTCTGTGGTCAACACCAGACTAGTCCGCTCTTACATAGTAGTCTGGCCCTGGTCCGGTATACCGGACTAGTCTGGTCCCGTGCGGATTAGTCTGTTACTATTGGTCTTAACCCTAGCCAACCACAAATACTTTCTTTCTTCTTCCTCACAACTTTATTCTCTTTCTTCCTCATCCTCCGTGAGCTACCAAGGCGAATCCCAAATCCCTCCACCAAATCGCAATTTTTCTCCATGGGAATAGACCTTCTTCGTCAAGAAGTCAACACCCCCTGACTAATCCAGACAAAGACTCTGCTTTCCCCTTCGAATTTGTGGATTTGGTAATCTTTTCTCTAAAACCCTAGCTTCTACTCTTTTCAAGTTTTGTTAAAGATTGTTGGTCCCTAGAGTTTCACATGCCTATCCTTGATGCATTCCTACTTTCTCCTCATTGCATTGCACTCACATTTTCTAGATTTGTCGTGATTTTGAAATTAGGGTTCATACGTTCAAAACGGACTAGTCCGGCCCTAGTACAAACATTTCTGGTACACCGGATAAGTTCGGACTCTGAAACCAGACAAGTCCAAACCTTAGCAGTGTGAGCTACTAATTTCTAATCCTGACAGTGTCTTGAATCCATCCTTACTATTCCACCATTGTATCTCTTGTTTCAGCCATCATGTCGAGCTCATCGGATGAGAGCATGTTTGCTTATGAGGCCGAGCATGACTGTGGGAGGATGGCTCGGGCTCGGGAAAGAGGGACCTGAAAGAGACATGATTGCGATGCCTCTACTCCTTCGCTCGCTAACTCTCAGGTGAGGCGTAGGAAGGTTTTCGCCAAGAAATCCTCCGGCAACAAGGGTAAAGATGTGGCTGGTGCTAGCTCTTTGGCTCCTAGGAGGAGCCAAGGCAAAGGAAAAGGGACCGCAATTGGACCAATTGGTCCTTTGGTGATGACTGCTCCTATTCAGAGGAATTGAAGACCCTCTGATGATATTTTCACATGCGAAGGGAGTGATTTTGCTTGGAAGCACAGGAAAGTCAATACGTACCAACAACCCAAGAAGGCAATTGTTCCTCATTTTTGGAGTGACTTCCACTCCGATTACTATAACACTGTCTATATGAAGATGAAGACTCCAGTGGTGAAGAGTCAATGGGTTGATATGCAGTATCTTGAGTCCAAGAGTTGTGAAGCTTCCCAAGAGGTTGTGGAAGCTTTGGAAAGGCATGGAGAAGGACCTCTTTTACTTTAGATGTAACTGGAACTATGAGGTGGTTGCGCAATTTTACTCTACCTGCTACTTCTCGGGCAATGATGAGGAAGGCATTACTTGGATGAATTATGGCTATAAGTACAATATTTCTTATGTGGAGTTTGCCAGGTTGCCTCACCTTGGAGATAAGCCATTCTTTGTGGTTCTAAATCATATTATGAGGAAGACAATTGCTCCTAAGGATGGAGATGCTGGCAGTATTCAAAGATTCATGAGGTTCTTGATGAAAGTGATTAGCACGAGAAGGAAGTTCAATGTGTTTGATTACATCTACAATGGTATGGTGAACATCTCTTCCACTCCAAACGCCCTCGTGGCTATGCGCCTTATATCATGTTTATGATTGAGAAGGTCACCGATTTGGAATTTGTGAAGGACCTTGAGCACACTGGACTTAGGCGTCATATGGCTTCAGGATCCTTAGTACATCTTGTACCTCTCTCTCCTGCAAGAGAACAACGAACAAAGCATGCTCAAGAAGGTTCGAGGATTCCTTCTACGTCCTCTACTCCACCCTCCTCCATGGGGTCCTCTAGTGGCATTCTGAAGATGCTTTCTTCCATTTTTGCCTCCTGTCACAAAGTGGAAGTGTGGCAACACAAGGAGAGTCTAGCTAGAAAGAAGCACACACGGTATGTGAAGGAAAACATCAAGGCTATATGTTAGAAGCTAGAAATTGAACCTGTTGGCTCTCTACAAATCTCAGAGGACTCAACTGAAGATTTCTCGAGGCTCCCTCCTTTCACAGACAATGAGCTCGCCTTCTTTGGAGTTGGTGGCTCCTCAGCTAATCCTCCTCCTCCTCCTCCTCCTACCCATGATCATGATGATGAATATGAATATAAAGAAAGGATAGAGAGTGCATGAGAGAGTGAGGATAATGAGTAGATTCCCTCCTCTATCAGGATTCTAGTTTATTGCGACGAAAAAAATCGTTGCAATAGGTCGAAATTTGTCGCGATAGGTTCTTGTCACAATGAAATAGATCGTCGCAATAGTTTTTGCGATCCGTGGCGATAAGTCGCGTGGCAATAGGTTATTGTGATGACTTGACATCCGTGGCATATAGTATGGTATTGCAATGATTGCACATCAGTGGCAAATAGTATGGTATTGCAATAATTTAACGTATTGTGACGATTTAACGTATTGCAACAAAAATTACGGTGTTGCAACGATGTCACATTCATCGCAAATTGTATGGTATTACAACGACTCCACGTTCGTGGCAAATAGTACAGTATTGCAACGATTTAACGTGTTGCGACGATTTAATGTATTGCATTGAATAGTATGTTATTGCAACGATGTCCCATTCATCACAAATAGTATGGTATTGCAACGATTCCACGTTCGTGGCAAATTTTATGGTACTGCAACGATTTAATGTGTTGTGATGATTTAATGTATTGCAACAAATAGTGTTTTATTGCAACGATGTCACATTCGTCGCCGATAGTATGGTATTGCAACTATTTCTCGTTCGTGGCAAATAGTATGGTATTGCAACGATTTATTGTATTGCGATGATTTAACGTATTGCAATGAATAGTACGGTTTTGCAACAATTCCACATTCGTGGCAAATAGTAAGAGATTGCAACAATTTCTCTTTCGTGACAAATAGTATGGTATTGCAACGATTCCACATTCATGGCAAATAGTATGATATCACAACGATTTCACTTTCATGGCAAATAGTACGGTATTTCAATGATTCACATCCGTGGCAAATAGTACGGTATCACAACGATTTCACACCCGTGGCAAATAATACAGTATTGCAACGATTTTACTTTCGTAGTGAATAGTACGATATTTCAACGATTTCACATCCGTGGCGAATAGTATGGTATCACAACGATTTCACACCCGTGGAAAATAATACGATATTTCAACAATTTCACATTTGTGGAAATAGTGCGATATTGCAATGATTTCAAAACCGTGGCAATAGTATTGTATTGCAACGATGTCACAATTGTGGCTAATATAAGGATATTGCAACGATTGCTGATCTATGGAAATAGGTTGGTGATGCAAAGATTTATGATGTGTGGCAATAGGTTCCTTATGCAAGATTTTCAAATCTGTTGCAATAGGGTTGTAATGTGACGTTTTCTAGGTGGTGGCAGTAGCAGTCTAGCGCAACGCTTTTTTGGTCGTGGACAAATGTTTGTACTATAGCATTTTGTAATTTGTGGCAATACCTTTCTATTGCAATAATTTATGATTCGTGGCAATAATTTGTTAATGCCACATTTTATAATTAGCAGCACTAGAATTCTAATGCACCAGGTTTGAAAATTAGTGGCAACAAAATCAATTTGTTCGCACACGATACATATGTCAAGTTTAACAACAAACATCCATCAATTGATGCAACAAGCATAACAACACTCGAAGAGCCATGTGACGTTGCTACAAGTAATTTACAGTTTGTTCAGCCGCTAGGGCACCATAAATAGCATTGCAATGAGTAGTATTAGGACCAGTTTGTTGAACACCTGACTTCGACTTGCTGCGAGTAGAAGCCTTTTGTGGAATTGCTGCTAGCCGTTGTTGATTCTCCATAGATTTTTGCATGTTCTCCATCATTGTGTGCATGACTGCTATCTCCTTTTCTTGCCATGCACAATCGGCTGCCATCTGATCCTGTAACATCCGGACTTCATGGTTGAGCTCATCATTCCTCTGGACAAAGCCGTCCATTTGGGTGCTCAATTGATCATTTCTTCCTTCCAAGTCTTGCACATGAAAGTTGAGGTCTTGATTTGTATTTTTCAAGGATCGAACTTGTTGGTCGAGGTGGCCAGCCATCTGGATACGCACTCTTTCAGAAACATTAGGTTTAGCCATATACCCACGCCCCCAAACCTGGGATCCTTCAGAACCGGTTGCGGATATATAAGAATGTTGGAATATGTTGTTTCTTTCCTCATGTGGGATTGGGGCTCCCAGCTCAGCTTCCTTGACGTTGACTTGGGCACGTGCCTGGATCTATATACAAAAAGAAAAGTCACAGGTAGATTGCAAATATTTGTTTAAATGAGGATTGTTTGAAGTGTTACTCACATGTACAGCTTCTGCCTGCTCGTTTGCCCATTGACCGTTCTTCAAATGGCTTGCCTCCCACAGTTGTATGTCATCGGGTTCTTCTCCGGTCTCTGGGTCTCGCTACATAAAATACAAGTCAAATTAAACATTTGTGTATACATATTGATTGAATGATTGCAGTGGAAAGTAAAAGCATGATTTAGTTTTCATACCTTCTCGTAACTAAGTTGGGCATAGGATTTCGAGCCAAGCAAGTGTTTCGTCTTTTGACTTCTTCGATTTTGAGAATTGATCCTGCTTATTGACTGCAATTTTAAGAATTAATTTCATGAATGGATGTTATGAAATAGTTTTTGTATGATGTGAAGCTATTAGAAAGCTAGCTGACCTTAAATCTCTTGGACCCAAAATAGTCTATAAGCACCGACCAATCATCCTGTCCTTCATCATCAGGCTTGTTTTGTTTACGTTCATCATCGGTCGAATACTTCTTATAGGTGGTATGCAATGTTGATCGCCACCCCTTGTAGCGCTCACCAGCAATCTTTAATATTTTTCTTATGGTCTCATCTATGTCCTCCAAATCCCAGGTATTCTGTACATTGTATATCACACTGTTATAAACGTACAAGATGGAGGTTGCTAGAAAAAATACTTCTGTGGGGTGTCACGACACTAATCAGAATGTCTCTCACTATTTCGCTCTTCGGAGTATCGCCAACCTCTGCCCACTTCCTTGCACCATTGAGGGGTGCATGCCTTTTTGTTGTCATAACCACATTATCAACAAAGTGCTGGTGATTAGGACCAACCACAGCACCCAACCTATCGGACCACATAATTTGGTAGCTTCCGAGTCTCATTCGTTCTATCAGCATATGCTGCATAGCACAATTAAGCAACCTTAAGTGCTTTAGCCACCCCTCTTCCAAACTTCTTTCCTGCTATTAGTGTCATTGAAACGTTAAACATTTAAAGAAAATTAGCAACTGACCAAGTTTAGTATCATGTACAAATAGTGTGAAAGAAGAAAAGTCTGATGTTCTTACCATCTTCAGTACGAGTGCAGCAAATACGAGTGTGGGAATGACACGTCCCATCAGCATTTTGCTCCATATTGAGCGATGCATTAACTTGTTGACTTCTTTGTTGCTGTTCATACCCTACAATTAGGCATCAGGCAGTAGTCAGTGGCGCTACAGCACCCGTAGTACTGCAGCGGATTTTCAGTCCGGCTGCGAAGCAGGCAAGACAGTAGCTGGCGATGCTAGAGAAAGAGAGGGTTCGCCAGGTGCTCATCCTCTGCAGTACTGCCAGTTTGGTCAGACCGACATCAGTAGGAGCGCGTCTCGAGGAAAATTGGTGGCAGGGCGAGTCATGAACGTCAGCGGTATTAGCAGGTGGAGGATGCAAGACAGATGAGGCGGGCAGCTTGCAACGTTTAACGAAGCTAGGGTTTGGTCTTGCCTTGCAGTGAACACATTTAAGTCAGAGGATCTGCGTCCAGATCCGAGTGATCTCACGTTAGTTGGATCTTTACTGCATCGCGTGCAGTAAAAACGTTTTAGTCAGGTGATCTGCGTCCACTGAGATCACTCAGAGCAAGTCTCGAGGGTAGTAGGATAGTGTAGGTGCCATGGATAGTAATGGCTAGGGGTTTGCGGGCGGCGGAGTCATCATGACACGCGAAGGATGAGACGTGGAGATGGAGTAGGGAGACGCGTCAGGGAGGACAGTGAAGTGACCATCAGCAGGGCGTGGGCGCCGACCAGTGTCAGAGTGACCGGCGGCGAGAGGGGTTTGCGGGTGGCAGGGTCATCATGACACACGAAGGATGGGACGTGGCGATGGTCGAGAGAGACGCGTTGGAGAGGACACTGAAGTGAGAAGCAGTAGGGCGCGGTCGCCGGTGCCAGAGTGGTCGGCGGCGAGAGAGCCCTGTGTGCACGTGCTAAAATATTTAGTAGAGCCTGGTACATAATTATGGTTTCTACGTATATATATATATATATATATATATATATATATATATATATATATATATATATATATATATATATATATATATATATATATATATACACGACTATACCTCCTGTTGCTTCATTTATACTCGTAGTACCAGCTGGGAATGATGAATCTCAGGGTTCTTGAGCATCAGATGCTGCAATATTCTCTGCATGCAATGCAAAGGAATTAATGTGTTCTAAATATTTTTATTTTGATAGTAAACACATTTCTAGTTATATCAGGTGCGTCTTGGCCATCACGATTTTTTGTAGACGACATGACGGTTTGGTGTCTTGTTGCCAAAGTAAAAATAGTAAGTAACAGTGATAACGTCAGATAACATGACTGACGTAGATTTTAGATCGGGCGGTATGGTTGCTATAAACTGAAAATGTTTGTTTCAAACAGAGGAATTAGAAATGAAGGAATAGGAAAAAAACACGTACGATTGAGAAAAAAAAACGAGAAAGAAAAATGTGTATAAACCTTGGGAACTGAAAATCTTAGGATTACAAGTTTGGAACACAGGAATGAGAGCACAACATTGGGACTGGTTGATTAGATAACCCTGACTACTTTCACTACTAAATCAAGAAATTACAAAAGAGCACAAATCTTATTTGTTAATTTATTTAATCTTGATATATCAGCCCACCATCTGTTTCAATTATTTACACAACTAATTTTAGAAGCTAACAATTATCTCTAGAGGTTCTAAACAGGCCGTAACATTACGTTGTACCGCTACACAAGCCAATTAATATAGCTCTATAAAAAGAAGGCATGGATTGTGTAGAACTTACGTAGCACAAAACTGGAGGCCGGGATGTCGCAAGGAGGGGTCCCTGATGAAGAGGTTCAGTAGAGCCCATCAAACTTGGTCACCCGGCATTGTACCCACGAGTCACCAACACCAAGAGCTCCGATGTGTCACTGCGAGATCCATGGGGACAAAGAAGTGTAAAAACCTTGGGAACTTAAAACACGAGAATTTCTTATGAATACAAGTATAGAACACAACACTGAGAGGAGAACATTTGGAGTACTGCGAGATCACCGGAAGGTCAGAGCAGTTTCTTATATTCGTCGGGAACAGAAGCCAGGGTAGTGTGGGATTAGAGGCCAGTGTTTCTTATATTCGTCGTGGCTACAAATGGTTGGGACTAGAATTTTCGACGCGCACAGAGTGAAACTTCAATTGTGAAAATCTAAATTGTGGCGCGCCAAGAAGAACAAAATTTTTTTCGTGGGCCTACATAATTTTTCGCTGTGCCCCTGTGCACGCATGTAATTGTGATATGTTAATGTAATGTCGCGTCGATTCCTGCACATGGTTTTACTCTTCACCGGTGCGTCTACCTAGAGCTAGAGGGGTAGACTTCTTTAGACAGCTGCATTGCCATGTGATTGCTACTTGCCCTTCATCTTTGTTGCCATGGAGATGTCAAAGCAGTCATGTGGTAGTGGGACATTCCAAAAAAAATACGAACAAAAATATGAATCACCAAATGTATCAGTGTGCTAATGCAAAGGACATGCAAATACAGAACACCCAAGACCACGAAAGGATGACGGCAAATCCATGGTATAGTAAAAGGTAAACGCTCAACATTCTATAACATCGATCACAATGAAATGATAACATATACAGATATATACTACTACTAAAAAAACATTTTCCTCTATGGTGTCTAAGCTTCAGGCCGTCGATCCAAAGCCGCCTGTGATAGGAGTATCATAGGTAGATACGATACATCAACAATGTCATCGGATATTAGGTACAATAGATAAAGTACTTTTCATGCACCTATTGCATTAGGTGATGTACTAGTTAGCAATTTAGATGACGTAATTTCCTAATCAAGTTAATTATGCATCATGTTTGTTGTTAGTTTACATGTAGGGATAATGTTTAACGGATTTCACTCTTTCAGCCACATGCAATATAGACGGTCCCAAGTTACGAATATAGGATATGTTTTTCGATACTGCATATATAGGACACAATGTTCATGAACATAAAGACATTTTTTATTAACATAGAAACAACACATATATAACAAATAAGAAATACGAAAACACATAGACAACAAGAAAAACAAAAACTACTCCTAATACTACTCTACTCGGA
Organism: Tuctoria greenei; assembly: GCA_036927565.1. Lineage (NCBI taxonomy): Eukaryota > Viridiplantae > Streptophyta > Magnoliopsida > Poales > Poaceae > Tuctoria > Tuctoria greenei. The sequence continues at coordinate 161,157,629 of JAYESD010000002.1, read as the reverse complement.
GATCACCACCACCTCCGCCTCCGCCGCCACATCTGCCGCCGCTGCCGCCTCCTCCTCCGCCACTGCCAACGCCTACACCTCCTACTCCTCCTCCGCCGCCTCCTCCTCCAAATCCTCTGTCACCGCCGCTGCTGCCGCCACCGCATCCTCCTCCTCCGGCACCTGATTCTGAAGCTTCTGGCGACGCTGTGCAGAAGCTTCCAGCGGCCCTCTACCCCAGCAACCTCCGAAGCTTCTGGGCGATCGTCTCATGGAGGGCGTCAAGACGAGCGTCCAAAGTCCTCAACCCGAAGCAGTAGTGGCTGGCGATGCCCATGCTCGTGTGGAGGGGAAGGGTCCCAAGAACCAGACGGCGACACGAGCAATCTAAAGCATAAAAGATCTCCTGTGCCACTCCGTTGAGCGCTAGTGCACTATTAACAGCGGCGGACTTGGCGTCGTGGCCCCCTTAAGGCGCCGATTGAGTTTATCGATGCGGGCGGTGAGGAGGCTGGCAGAGGTGGGGATGCCGCCATCAGTTCCACCGGCATTCCCGACGATGGAAATGGAGAAGGAGGTTCGGAGGACGTCGATGGCCTAGAGCGCTTCGGCATTGGGCTACCCATTTGTGCGGCGACGGAGGTGCAAAGAAAGAGCGAGAGCCAAGAGGTCGACAGTGGGGGGAGAAGTTTGGAGGCTAGTAGGATCTAAGGAGTGGTGCAGCGGAGAAGCAAGAGGACAGTGAGCCTTTATAGCGGGTCGTCGTCTAAGAGCGTGTGTGAAGATGATCGGACGCTAGGAAATTGCGCTTATGAACCGGTTGGTGGTTCCGATTTACTACAAACCGCGGTTTTATCCTCTTGCAACGACTCGACGCGTCCCATCAGCTTCACTGACATATTTTTAATTTGACACGCAAAGGGCTTAACGTATGCGGGGAAAAGCATTTTTTGCGATTATAAAAAAAATCCGGCCGTACAAGCATAAGCCCATCTTCGTGACCGTGCGTCCGTGCCACTGGACGCCAGGCAGCGAACAGGGGCCTAGTCCTGCACAACATCATTTTCAATCGGATTTCTAACTGCAGCTGTGTGCCACGCCTTAAATTGTCGGTGCAACGAGAGCTCAACTTTCCATGGTGGGATTAATCCTTCGCACCTGTTCTACATGTCATTTTCTTCTCTGTATGTTGTATAATACACTATTTGTCTTATATGTGTAACATGCATGTACGACCTCAATCCACGATCATGTTTGATGATGTTATACGTGTGTTTTCTCTTTTTGTTGATAGATCGTCATGTTTGAGGTATGCATGTTAGTTTTGTCAAACATGACTGTCAGAGTGTGATTCCGACAATTCTCCCGGTACTACCGTTAGCAGCCCGCAGAGTTTGTAGTTCGTTTGTGGGCGCGTAGAGATTTAGAACAATATGGCTAGTTGACACGAGGATTTACGTGGTTCGGGCCGCCTAGCGTAATACCCTACTCCACGGATGTGTATTGTTTCTGTATTGAGCGTTTGGGCGCTTTGAGTGTGAAAGACTAGAGTGTCTCATCTCAGCGTACGTGGGCGTGTGTGGAGTTCTTTTCCTTATGTATCACTCGACCAGTCCTTTTATAGTACAAGGACTGGTCGTTACGTTGTTAGCCTGGCCCGACATGTGGCCCTGGCGATTACTGATGCTTAATACACAATTAATGTACTTAATTACCCTTAACAGTGTGGTAACGCGCCTTGATGGTGGCGTTACTGGTATTAAGGGTCCTCTGATCGTGTGTCATTAGGATAGCATTAATGACATGTAATCGGGTCTTGAAGCTTTAATTGTTCCTTGAAGGTCCGAGCCGTTGGAGGTCCACCAATTCGCCTGTTGAAGTTGAAGGTCCGATGGTTGGACACGTGGCAGCTCTGGAGCTTACAGTCTTGGCCGAGTAGGTCCGGTGCTGTTGTACACGTGTCGGTACCGGAGCTTCCCTCTGTCGAGGGTTAGGTCCGGGTGTGCTACACAAGTATCCAACCCAAAGCTTTCCCATTTATGGAATGTAGCACCGGTCTTATGATACACGTGGCGGCACTGAGACTAACCAAAGAAGGGAGGCAGGTCCAGTTCCGAGTGACACGTGGGGCCTTCAGAGGTCTTCAACATTGATAAGTTGAGTTCCTTTACACTCTTTGCAGTCCCGAGGGGTATCCGGTACGTAGGGTACCGACAAAGTCTATTTTATATACTCCCTTTGTTCTCCTTTAATTGGCGTTGGAAGAACTTGGGGTGCAACATATCCAAAAGGGAATGGAGGTAATATAACACATAGAGTACAACGCCTCACGGTAGAACCAGTCATGCTCGTGCTTAATCCTACAGTTCTCAGTACAGAAGACGCTCCACTCCCCCCACCCTTGCCTGCCACAGCGGGCAGTCCCTTGGTTCTCCCTGTTGGGCAGCGCCAAGCGTCATCGTCAATGTTGGGCACCGCCACCAGCGGTGGTCCCGGAGGAGGCCTACGCAGGAACGTCCAGGCGACACCATAGACACTCTCCATGGCTTCATGCCGACACCGGAAGCACTCCGTGTTGCTCCACTTCATAGCGATAGACCCGGCCGCGTTGTCGCCAACGTGGGCCTCGCCTTCGACCTGCCGGATATACTCGAGGGCATCGTGGTCCCCACGGTCATTGTTGTGGCAGAGCATGGCGAGGACGTAGGCCGCCACCATGTGGCCGTTCACGGCCGCCTAGGCAAGGAACTGGGTGCCCAGCTGTGCGCGACCATCCTTGAAGATGAGGTCGAACCCGGTGACATAACACGCATGAGGGTTGCCAATGATTGCCAGGCACTCCACGAGGGCATCGTAGCTCCCATTCCAGATACTCTCCCGCTCCAGCGCCACGCGCCTGCCCAAGGCGCGATCCCCGCACGCCGCGTGCATGGCCCTGCAGGTAGCGCGCAGACTGGAGAGGTCATCCATGGGCCGCAGGGAGGTTGCCGCGACCCACCCCGCGATCAAGACTACAATATCATGCGGCAAGGGGAACTCCATGGGCTTCGAAGGGAACCAATGAGGGCGCGTGCGACGGAGACGAAGAGGAAGAGTATGCGCGGAGAAGAGGATGGCCGGTGTGTGTGGCGAAGAAGAGGATGTTGTGTCTTTAGTACGCGCGGAGAAGACTATGAGACGCGCACAGACACACTATGATGGTTATGACTTCTAAAGTGCACCATTTGGAATGCTACTTACGAAACTATGTATGAATGTCTTTCCCTTCCATAGGATTCCATTCCTTTAAATTGTCCCGTGAGTTTCCTTTGATGCAAACTGGGCTAAAAAAAAGACGAGCGCTGGAGTTATGGCTTCTAAAGTGCAGTTGTACTCTACTTTAGCCGCTGGAGTTGCCAGGAGGCAGGAGATCACCCGTAGCGGGGCTTGCAAAGCGATCTGTAAAGTTGTACTACTGGAAAACGGAACAGACCGGTAGCAACGACTGGAAAGAAAAGTGGAAATTATGAACTCTAGATAAAAGAAAGGACGAGAAAAATGTTAGAAAAAGATAGGAAGTACGTAGTAAGATTTAAGGTGTAACATCTTGGAGACCTAAAATGTTAAATAGGAAACGGAAATTAATCCAGTCGTAATCCTATCAAACATACTACTATGTTATCTCTATTGTTCAAGAGAGGAAACTGATGCGGCCGGGTGCACCGAGCGGCCGTGTGCGCCAGTAACAGAGGCGACTTACACGCGCGGCGCATGTGTGTCCTTTGAATTAAATTAGACGCGTCCCGAGACCACTACTACAATGCTATAAGATGCTCACCTGTGCCACCGTCTTTTCCGCAGAACCGTTTCAACATCCTCTCTTCTCTCTTTCCGCAAAACCGCGCCGCGGCTACTCTTCGAGTATACAGGAAATTCCTTCGAGCTCGAGCAACCCGCCGCCATCGAGCCTGCCGAGAGAGCCGGCCGGCGGTAAGCGGCCCCGACTGGACCTTCCTCGCCGCTGCGCAAAGGATACCCTCCTCTTCAACATGGCCCGAGAAGTATTTAACGGTACATCTCACTCCATGGAATGCCTTCTGCTCGATAGCCTTCCACAAAGTATTGGAATGGACAGCACGGGCCACTATGTCTTCGGCCTCTCACACGTGGCCTCTCGTCTCGACTCCTTCTAGAAGATGTTGGTGGCCGAGCTCGGCGTCGCGGGTCGTCGCAACCTCGTCGTGGCGGCGGCTGCGAGACTGGGTCACCATCCTCCGCCAAATCCTGACGCGCCAGAGGAGGGTCAGGAGCTCGAGGACCCACTCGAGGAGGAGGAGGAGAAGGATCACTAGAGTAGTATTTAGGTGTTTTCTTTTCATGTTTTTAGTTGTACTTTTTCATTTCATGTTTTTAGTGTTAGTTTTTCGTTTCATGGTTTTAGTTGTAGTTTTTTTTCTTGTGTTTGTAATATACTCCCTCCATCCGGAGCGACAAGTATTTTGGGACGGAGGGAGTAATATTTTTTAAGTTAAATGTACTTGGTGTTGTTGTTCATGGATGTCCTATGTGTGCAAAATTTGTTCGAATAGCCGATCGCCAAACCCTCCTTGTCGCCCAAACCGGTGGTCTCTAAAGTGGCATGTACGGTACTTTAGGCGTTGCAGGTTCCGGGAGATCGCCCGCAGTGGGGCCTGCAAAGCGGTCTGTAAAGTAGTACCAGTAGCAAGGACTAGAAAGAAAAGTGAAGACAATGAACTCCAGAAAATAAAAGAAAGGAGGAGAAAAATGTTAGAAAAAGAAAGGACTAACCAAAATGTGAAACAAGAAATCTTTTCACGGAAATTAATCCAGTCGTAATCCTGTCAAACATAGTATGTTATCTCTATTGATGACATGATATTATTCTTGTGATGATGTTGATGATGTTCACATGTCAGCTACCCTTAATTCACCTTCTACTTTAACTTGTGTACCTAACAAATTGCCAGAGCCAGGCGCACACGCGTAGATGGGCCTCACGACGCGTCCTTTGGACAAACACCAAGCGTCCTAGCGAAGTTTCGGCCCACGAATACAAAGTGACCGAGCACAGTTTTTGCCCACAAATACAAAGTGACGCAGCGTAGTTTCAGCCCACGAATACAAAGTGAATCAGCGTAGTTGCAGTCCACGAATAACAAGCTGCCCACGATGCTCCTGCCTGCCTGCCCGCGGCGGTCAATTTTTGTCATGCCGAATAAAGAAGGAAAATAAGAAATGAAAAGAAAATTTTTAATACGGTACCCGTCGACCTGCAACGCCGGACCCCTCTCCGAAAGGCGCTTGGAGGAGCATCCCCGGCCGTCACGCTCGTAGGAGCATCCGCTGGCCACCACGCTTGGAGGAGCATCCGCCGGCCACCGCGCGTGGAGGAGAATCCGCTGACCGCAGTGCGTGGAGGAGCAACAAAGCTAGGTACAATCGCTCACATGATGTTCTTGTACATCTATCCTCTTATGGATAGGCTGAATGGTTGATTGAATTGTAGGAAGCGACGTCAGAAGATAAGACATGGTTGGGAAATGACAGGGATATGAGGGAGTGGCAGCATGGAATGAAGTCATTTTTAAATTTTGCATTCCATGGCACTCATGAAGGAGCAACTATGCCTTGTCTGTGCACGAGATGTCGTAATATTTGCTGCAAGACACGCAAGGAAGTTCATTTTCACCTGCTCAGTAATGGGATGTTATTGGATTATACTTGTTGGATACACCATGGAGAAATACTAGTTCAGCAAAATATTGCTGAGGAATCAGCAAATAATGAGAAGATAATTTCTGATGATGGTCCTATGGAAAATATGCTGTCTAGTCTACTTAGAGGTACTGATCATGGTGGTACTTCGGGAGATGTTGATGATCAAGAAAATGCTATAAACCAGCAGGAGCCAACTGGGCATGCAAATAAATTCTATTACTTATTAATTGATGCCAAAAAGGAGTTGTATCCAGGTTGTTCGCAGCTGACCCAATTATCCTTCATCATCAGGTTGTACCAGATAAAGTGTTTAACTGGTTTGAGCAAAAAATCCTGTGAGTTGCTCCTTGAACTATTCTCATTTGCGCTTCCGAAGGGCTACTGCATTCCTAATACACTCGAAAAAGTTCAGAAGGTTGTTTGTGACCGCGGCCTGGACTACCAAAAGATCGATGCATGTGTTAATGAGTGTGTCTTATTTTGGAAGGACTATTCTCTGCTGGATAGATGCCCAAAATGTGGTGAATTAAGATGGGAAAATAGTACTGATGGGGATGCAAGAGAGGTTTTACCTTGTGGAAAAGCCAAGAAGCTTGTAGCATGCAAGATTCTACGTTACTTCCCTCTTATTCCCCATCTACAAAGGTTTTATATGGGAGAATTAATGACATCAAACATGCACTGGGACAAAGAAAGTCGTGCTGATGATGGAATATTATGCCATCCCGCCGATTCGAAAGCATGGAAGCATTTTGATAGCATTCACCCAAATTTCTCATCTAATCCTCGCAATATAAGACTTGGGCTAGCATCTGATGGTTTCAACCCTTTTGGAGTAATGAATGTTTCTTACAGTACATGGCCTGTTCTAATCCCTTATAATCTACCACCTTGGTTGTGTATGAAGCATTCTTATTGGGTGATGTCAATGATAATTCCTGGGCCAAAGTCACCTGGAAACAACATTGATGTGTATCTGCAACCTTCAATTGATGAGCTACTGAAATTATAGTCTGATTGTGTTGAAACATATGGCAGTTTAAAAAAAGAGACATTTCTCATGTGAACTTCTTTATTGTGGACAATAAATGATTTTCCAGCATATGCAATGCTATGTGTATGGAGCACAAAAGGTAAGATAGCATGTCCATACTGCCATATAAACACTGACGCCTTCTAGTTGAAATATGGACAAAAGCATTGTTACATGGGTAATCGTCGTTTCCTACCCCAGAATCAGTGGTGGCGTCGAAAAAAAGCTTCTTTCAACAACAAGATAGAGAATAGTGAGGCTCCAACATCACTCTCTGGTGACGAAGTACTCCAACAATACGAGTGTTTTGATTAAGTGAGTTTTGGACCGACGAATAATAAGAGAAAGCGCACTGAGGAAAATAGATGGCATAATTGGAAGAAGAAAAGTATATTTTTCGACCTCCCTTATTGGAAGACATTGCTAATAAGGCATAACTTGGATGTCATGCACATTGAGAAAAATATTTGTGATAGCATATTGGGGAGATTGCTTGCTATGGATGGTAAAACAAAAGATAGTCTACAAGCTCGTCTTGATATGAAGGATATGGGTATACGGCCAGAATTACATCCGGTGGATAGAAATAGCAAGTACACATTGCCATCAACATTATATACTTTGGACAAAGATGAGAAGACGATCTTGTGCAAGTTTTTGGGGGATGTGAAGGTGCCCGATGGTTATGCCTCAAACATCAAGAGATGTGTGGACATAAAAGCATGTAAGGTATCGGGTTTAAAAACTCATGACTGCTATATTATATTTCAGAAGCTCCTTCCTATTACAATACATAACATATTGCCTGAAAAGGTTGTTGCACCTTTAATTGAGTTTAGCACATTCTTTTCTGGAATTTGTTCTAAAGAATTGGCGGGACCAATTTTGGACAAGATGAGCAAACAAATTCCTGAAACAATTGGTAAGCTTGAGATGTTGTTTCCTCCCGCTTTCTTTGATATCATGGTACATCTTCCAACCCATCTTGCCGAAGAAGCTCGGTTGGGTCGACCTATTTCTTACAGATGGTGTATCTAATTGAGACGTACCTTGGTATATTAAAAAGGTATGTACGTAACAAAGCTCACCCGGGGGGTTCTATAGCTGAGGGATATATTGCCGAAGAGTGTATGACTTTTTATAGTTATTTTTTGGAGAACATCAGCACCAAGCGTAATAGGTTAGACGTCATGAAGCTGCGGCTACAAATGAACCTTCTGTTGATAATTCTAACATATTTACAGAAGTTGATAATTCTAAAAAAGGGTATAAATGGGACGAACTTACTATGGTGGAACTACATAACATCAGGCATTATCTTATTACTAACGTTGAAGAGGCCGCTCTATGGATCAAGTAATAGCGTATAACTCAGATGTTCTATACTATATATATGGCTTATTGTAGATGGCTAATTTAATTTTGTACCCTTTTCAGTGAGCATATTTAAGAACTGGAAAAGATTCATTCTCGTGATGTTGATAAACGCCATACAAATGAGTTTGTTGATTGGTTTCAGAAATGAGTAAGTACATGCAAGTTAATACTTTGATGAAATATTGAACATAAATATGTGTTCTGAAATTGGTTTGTCGATGACCCCTGTTATACTAATGTGTACAGATTACGATATTACACAAAGAAGGCAAAGTAACCGATTATCTATATGCATTATCTAGAGGACCTGATCGTCAGGCACATTTTTTTAGTTGATCATTCATCGGTGGCTTCTTCTTTCGAACTGCAGATGTGGAAAAAGATTTATGGACCCAAAACAGTGGTATTGTTGTTCGGGGCACTGATCATGATTGGTTTGGAGTAATCAAGAAAATGATTGTTGTTGATTTTGAAAAAAAATCAAGGGGTTCTGTCATTTCAATGTGAATGGTTTGATCGGCCTTTTGGAAGCAGTCGGAACCAAAGCAGTGACTACAAAAAGGATCAATACGGAATGATAGATGTTGACACTACTCTTTATCGATTCTAGTATGAGCCTTACATTCTAGCCACCCAAGCAGAACAAGTTTTTTAAGTTCCAAGTGTGAAGCAACCTAAATGGGCTACAGTTGTTAAAACGAAGCCACAAAACCTTTTTGCCATGCCCCTGCACACAGCAAAAATAGTGTGACTGAGATGATGGAGGCTGAGATATTTCATGATGATCTGCTTACTGATATCAATATGATGCCACACATAAATGAGGATACGACCGCATGGGCTAGGAATGACATTGAGGGAGCAAGCGATGATGCTTCCAGTCTTCTAATGACAACGTCAGGTGATCAATTTGAGGGAGATGGAGTTGCATTAGAAAATGAATACGATGACGATGATGATACATATATCAATGATGGACATGTAGCTCCATTATGGGGGGACAACAACGACAATGGTGATTTTTTTGTATAATTAAGTATGTACTGTACATGTGAGCTGTGAACTGGAGTATTTGTGACGTTAGGCTAATTTATGGAAGTGTGACTAATTAATCATTTATTACATGTGGGACTAATCATTTATTACATCCCCACTATTGCATTAATTTGTGGGTGCTTCTCTTGATCGTTTCCACTGGCAAGTCGCCCAGCCAGCGTTAGCACCCTCGCCCACCTTGGATCCCTTTGGCGCACAAACTACTGAATCGTGGCAACAGAACCTAATGCAAAGATTGCGTTCCATGGCGATAGATGCTAACGCAACGGGGTAGTGAATGGCAACACATTCTAATGCAACGATTGAGTTCCATTGCATTAGGATCCTAACGCCACGAACCAGTGGATCGTGGCAACACATCCTAATGCAACAACTGGGTTTCATTGCATTAGGATCCTAACGCCACGAACCAGTGGCTCGTGGCAACACATCCTAATGCAATGATTGGGTTCCATTGCATTAGGATCCTAACACCACGAACCAGTGGCTCGTGGCAACACATCCTAATGCAGTGATTGGGTTCCGTTGCATTAGGATCCTAACGCCACAAACCAGTGGCTCGTGGAAACACATCCTAATGCAAAAATTGTGTTTTGTTGCATTAGGATCCAAACACCATGAACCAGTGGCGCGTGGCAACACATCCTAATGAGACGATTGGGTTCCGTTGCATTAGGAGACTAACACCACGAACCAGTGGATTGTGGCAACACAGTCTAATGCAACGATTGTGTTCCGTTGCATTAGTATCCTAGCGCCACAAACCAGTGAATCATGACAACACATCCTAATGCAACGATTACAGTCCGTGGCGATAGATACTAACTCCACGTACCAGAGAATCGTGGCAACACATCCTAATGCAACGATTGGGTACCGTTGCATTAGTATCCTGACGCCACGAACCAGTGAATCGTGGCAACACATCCTAATGCAATGATTGCGGTATGTGGCGATAGATACTAATGCCACGAACCAGAGAATCGTGGCAACACATCCTAATGCAACAATTGTGGTCCGTGGCGATAGATCCTAACACCACGAACCAGTGAATCGTGGCAACACATCCTAATGCAACGATTGTGGTCCGTGGCGATATATACTAACGCCACGAACTAGTGAATCATTGCGACAGATCCTAATGCAACGATTGGGTTCTGTAGCATTAGTATCCTGATGCCACAAAACTGTACAATCATGGCAATAGATCCTAATGCAACGATTGTGTTTCGTTGCATTACGATCCTAATGCAACTGTTTATTTATTCGTGGCAACAGATCCTAATGCAAGAATTGTGTTCCGTGGCAATAAAACTCTAACGCCACGAACCAATGATTCTTGACAACATATCCTAATGCAACGATTGTGTTCCGTGGCGATCGATCCTAATGCCACAAACTAGTGAATTGTGGCAAAAGACCAAGCTTACTGCAATGATTTAGTATTCGTTGCAGTACAATCGTTGCAACAGGACGGAATCCTTGTAGTGCTCATTTTCCCCTTTTTGGTGTCCTAATGCCAGAGGGGGAGAGATGGAGAGATTGAGAGTAGTAGTATTTCCTTAAGGACTATTTTATCTTGGACATGTATCTCTTTAAATTTGAAACATTGTAAGTTTACATTTAGTTGATGCCTATTATGCTTTAATGTTAGTGTATGATGCTTATTGTAATGTCTCCATGATGATTGTTGATTATGCTCAGCACACAGTTATTTATGTTCATCAAAATTATTGCCCACACACACTTGATAGGCACCCCACCATAAAGAGTGCATATATCTGAGAAGTAACTCATGCTCATAATTGTTGTTCTCATATATGCACGCTTTATGAAAACCAAGTTTTTACTCTTAATTGTGAAATCTCAAATGGTTGTCATCAATCACCAAAAGAGCTTGAAAGTGCATCTAGGCACACCCTTATGGGTTTTGGACGATTGATGACAAACAAGTGTGATCCTGATAAGATTTGTTAAGTCTAGAACAGGTCTCAAAGAATGGAAGCAACGATGCACAAAAAGGTGAAAAATGAGAAACAAGAAGGGAAGAGCACAAGTGGGAAATAGAAGCAAAAAATAGTTCAAAACATATAGGATGTTTGAGAGACACACCCCCAAGAGCTCAAACCTTTGTGTATAGAGTAACGGCTAAACGCTTAATAGAAAAATCAGTCAAGCATCGGACTAGTCCGATAATGAGCGGACTAGCCCGATTCCTCTCTGTGTAGAGACCGGATAGTCCGATATTGTCCGGACTACTCCGTTGTCTCTCTAGTGCTCATACGGACAAGTCCTCAAGTGTAGACAAGTCCTTTTCCCCTTCACATTTACACTGCGTCAGACTAGTCTGATATTGTTCAGACTAGTCCAATATGTCTCTGGTGCACAATCGGACAAGTACTCAACAACAAACTTGTCCTATACCCTTCAATTTTCACCAGCACCGGCCTAGTCTGATAATTGCCAGACTAGCTCAATTCTTCCCTGGACACAAGAAAAGTAGCAGCAACGGCAGCAGCGACGGTGAACTTGTCGACCTCGGTGGTACAGCGCTGAGATGAGGTTTCAAGCTATAAATGATCGTAGAGCATCAGTGAGGCACGAGGAAGCTAAAAATGGATGCAAATTGAGAAGAAAATCACTGAAAAGTTGGGTCACCGGAAAAGCTAGGGTTTCATGGCCACCCTTGGGGAAAATGGGTTCCTGGGGGCTAGACTCTATCATTCTCGATTCTTGTTGATTCAAGAGGTCCGTAGGTACATGGAGAAGAATTTCTCTAATTGATATGAAAAATAAGCAAACGTGGAATCGGAATTGCGACGGGAAAACTCGGTGTTTGTGGTGGCCGCCGGTGGAAGGTTTCTGAATACGATGTCAAAGAGGCATAAAGTGAAGAGCAGCTCTTAGGGAGTAAGGAAGAAGGTGTCGGGAACCTTTTGGCGTGCTGAACTGGTCGCAGAAGAGAGCGCTGCGCTCTGGCGATATGGAATAGAGAGAGATGCAGCAGTTTTTGCTTGAAGAGGAAGAACACGCCGTGCCCGGGATGTACAAGCCGGCGCCCTGCTGCACGGTCTCTGCTGAGGTTGACAAGCAGCACAGGAGCCAGGCAACACTCAAATAGAGGCGGCACATTTGTGGTTTGCAGCAGATGAACTTTCAAGCGAGCGAAGGGACACGGCCGAGATGCAACAGAGCTACGGCGCAGCACCTCGCCTGCGGGTAGAGGCATCCATGGCGTGCTGACAAGGGAACGGGGCGCTGCGACCCTGGGACAGAGGCAGCAGCTAGGGCGCGCGAGCCCGAGCGAGGAAGAGCACCAGCAAATGGAGGAGGTGAGGACGCACGAAGCAGGGTACTTGGTTTTTCCCTATCCCTATGTGAGCAAAAAGATCAAACAAATAAATGATAAGGGCAAGCAGCAAGCTGCTGCGTGGAGGGGCAGCTTCTGTGCCGTGTCGTGCGGGTGTGAGTTGAAAGAAAATAGAGGCGGTTGCTTCACTTGAACCTGACAAGTGGGTCCCACCATTAGGTTCCATCCTTTTCCTTATTTCATTTAAATAAGTAAACATGCTCTATAATTGCTGAAATTCTAAAGAGTAGCTAAACAAAATAAGAGGAGTCCAAATGTGAAATTAGATTTGGATTTAGAACACACTTGATTTTAACATCTAAATTCAAATTTGAATATAAAACATTTAATTAATTTATTTTACGTACATCTACAATTGGTACTAATTTTATAACGTACTAAATAAATTTTAATATGTGCCAAGGTGATATGAAATCTTAATCTTTCCTATGTTGAGGTTGCAACTTGAATTTGAATTAAAATTCAAGTTCTAAGCATTGATTTGAATTATTCAACTAAAAGCTTTCTATAAATTAATATATAATTACATTGACACACTTAATTAATTATTAACCACACTTTGACTAATTCAAATCTTACATTTGAATATATTTGAGTTACACATAAGATTTTTGCCCTAGGCTTAACATTTGGCTTAAGTTGATCTTTAAACTTCATTTTGCATTTTGGAGTTAATTCAAAAATCCTTCTTTTGTAATCCTTTTCCTTGAAGTTGACACTAACACTCCAAAGAGTGTTCCAAGTTTTAGCAAGTTCATATTTTAACATCATTTGTTAACTAAGATGATTCATGTGAATTAGAATTACCAATTTAACTCAAAAATTTTAAGTTTGCATTTTTGCATTACTATTATTCTCAGTGTGGGCTGTTGCATAATCAAACAAAAGATTTAATTTGATTTCGTAAAATGGATTGCTTTGAACAGAAAAATATCGTTATCTTACATTTGCCTTGATTTGAATCTAAATTTTGAAAAATTCAAATTAATGTTTGACTTGGATCCTTGAATTGTATTTTGGGTTTTTCATTTTGTAATTGTTTGTTAAGTGCAATCATACACTCACAATGTCTCATTTAGTTTAAAGCTTTAAGAAGCCCTATATTTGACATCTTGAAATAAAGTAGTTCATGTGACTTTGAATATAAAAATTCAAAATCAAATTCAACTTGAGTTTTGATTTAAATTTCTGCATTCTTTTTATTCTGAATGTGGGATTTCACAAAACCCAGAACGATATTTACCTAGCACCAAATTCTCTGACATATCAGCAATTTCTGACCCACTTAGATTCTTCAGCGGTCCCTTTGTGAAATTTTTGTCCTTCTTGAAGGCATTCTTTTATTACCTAAACATGTGACAATCGAAGTAGCAGATACTGCCACCATGGCTAAGGCAAAAACAATCTGTGTCTAAAGCACATATCAGACATGTCAAACGTCCATGAACGCTCCAGCCAGCGAAAACGTCAGGAAATCATGGAGCGACCACAAGTATGCAACTCGAATGGTTGAATTTATGCTTCTTGTAACAGATGTACGCTTCGACTATTTTTGACAACCATTTCAACTCTTCAACCCATAGTTTCAACATCACGTTGCAGGTGGACAAGGATAATTCATTCCAGGTAGGATGAGGTAAAGGAACTTGAACTTATATTTCATACAAAGAGAAGATGGTAGGTTGTATGGAATAGCTAAGATGAGCCACCAAGAGTATGGTGTGGTGTTGGTACTGAACGGTGAGAAGTCATCTGTGGCTGACCCGATGCAAACATTTCTTGCATTAGTGATGATGTCTGCATCAAAGCTATCCAGCGCCTTCCATGCCTCACCATTGGATGGTTGCACCATGACTCGTTCATTCTCATGTACACCTTCTTTATGCCACCTCATTTGCCTAATAGTTCTTTTTTAGAGGATAATTGCTTCAACTGAGGTGTGATAGGCAAGTAACGAAGCTGCTTATGTGCGACTTCTATTGCCACCTTGTCACTGTTGTTGTTAACAACTTCACAAACATCAATTTACCATACTTTAAGCACTTATTCTCCTTTGCATGTTCTTTGCAAAAAAGAATGCAGTTGTATAGGCACACATATCAATCTTATCATATTTCGTACTGAGGCCAGAAAGTGATAGGGTGAAACCCGGGAGTGGCCCGATCTTCACGGCAGTAGGTACAACAAAGTGTAAATGGAAAGATTGAACATCCCGAACTATTGCTTTGAGCAGTTTGGACAGTTTGATCGATCTTAGGGCAGAGGTACGAACAAAGATAACTATCTGAAAATAGCGGTTAACTAGCTTTATACCTGCCATGGTTGGATGCGACCAAGTGACGGGGAGAGAGGCACCAAAGTCTTTGAGAACTTTGACTCGATCTCTGAACGACCAAGGAACCACCATCTGAGATAACTAGCTTTATACCTGCCAAGGTTGATTGCGACCAAGCGACGGGAAGAGATGCACCGAAACCATGAGGATTTTGACTTGATCGTCAAACGACCACAGAATCACAAACTGGAAACTAATCCACACGAAAGGCCCAGAAGCCTAGAGTACGAATTAGGGGATCCATGAGGGATAAATTCCCAAGTTCATGAAGAACAAGGAATAACAAAGTTGTGCAAAGCACTCCAAAATTATCTTGTTCATCAAATGATGAAAGGTTCTTTTTTGCACAGTTTTTAGTAATTTCGCCATAACTTGAGCTTGGAAACTCCAAACGATGCACCGTTTGTTGCGTCAGACACTAGACTTGATGAGCTTTAACACCATGTGTATTATGCCCCCTGGAACGTGACAATTGTGTAACACCCTAAATCTTTGCATCATGCATTTCATACATGTTCATGCATTAAACATTAATAGAGTAAAAGAAAGATAATAAAATATAGAACATACATGTACAAATATGTGTAGCAAAGGAAGAAAAAGGAAATAAAAATATAAAACATGTATTAGGGAATACATATATAATAATATATATTAATATTTGATTATGTCAAGAAAAAAAGAAAAAAAGTCTTCAGAAACTTTCGGAAGTTTCCGAGGGAAGCTTTGCTTCTCCCCGGAAGTTTCCGGGCAAATAGTGCCAACCGGCACTGCCTGGCCGGCCACCCGGCGTGCCACCTCGCCCTGGCCCCGTGCACCGCACACTCGCCCGTCGCCTGGCCTCCCGCGCGCCCGGCCGACAGCACCCCGACCGAGCCGCGCCTCCCGCACGCGCGCCTGGCGTGAGCCGCCTGCCCGCGCTAACCCCGCACCGATGCCCTGCGTTCGACCGCGCCAGCCCGGTCCTCGGGCCGAGTCGGCCTCTGGCCACGGTACCGAGTCGGCACCGATTGCCATCGATGCCGCGCCTATATAAACGCCGTAAGTCTTCGTGTTTTCTTCGACCCAGGAGAAACGCCGCCGCCTAGATCCAAAGAAAAACCCTAGCGACGTAGAAGAAAAAGCACCAGAAGCTCTGCCGCCAGGGAAGAAGAGAGAAAAAGGGAAGAAAAGAGGAGGGTGCCGTCGTCCTCCGGAGATTGTCGTCGCCATTGCGGCGCCGTCGTCGTGCCGCTGGAGGACCTTGCGCATCTACTTCGCCTACGCATCGTCCCCATCCCACGATCATCGAAGCCATCGCATCTACGGTAGGCCACGTTCCGATGCGAATTTTAGCGAACATATTGAATCTAATAGACGTAGTTTGATCGTAGTAGCACCGTCTTTTTATTTTCAGCAACATTAATCCCCGCTAAAACCCCCGTAAACTCATATGAACGCGTATGAACTAGTTGCATCTAATTAATAAACAACCGTAGTAAATTAATTATTGAATTGTGCATGCATACATGTCATTGCATGTTGATTATTTTGTGTGCATCATATTGAATTGTATGTATTTCCTTGTATGCATGATCACGCGTAGAGGAACGTGCTCAAGAGGCCGCATACGAGGATTTCCAAAATCAAGACTTTGAAGCGCTTGAGCAACCCCATCCGTCGGAGCAAGGCAAGTGTCCTTGATCATATTGATCCTGTTTTATTAAATGTTTTGTTTGCGAACTTGCATGCTTGTGTCAATATGATGGGAAACCCATACGTAGGAGTTTACTAGCGTTGTTTGCCACCCCTTGTCGCCGGGATATACACGATGAGTCGGGTATGGGTATTTTTCTTTTTGCACCGCATTGCTACATGGGTTATCGGTAACTTAAATAATGTGGTTGACAACTTTAATTACGACAACTTGGGATGGTAATAAGATGATGATTAATTTAGCAACCTAGAATTTAGGAGATCTAAGCAAGCATCGTTTTGTGGATGGGTTGGATGATATGGTGGGTTGCTTGCCTTAGATCTAAGGACCGGTTCATGCGAGAATATGCCAGGTCAACAGTGCCACCACAAGGCCAAGTATGGGTGCGGCGTAGCTGAATAATTAGGAGCGCTGCTAGTACTGTATGGACCATTGGATGGCGCGGGGAATGGGAGTCGAGGAGGACTGCCCTGGGATCCGCATGGCACACGAGGGGGCCCGTGGGTGGGAGAATGGAGATTCAAGCCTGCCGGTGAAACCTAAGTGGGCCCATACATACTAGTAGTCCCTTTTGAAAGGCTATTTTGTGATCTCTTGGCCACAGACCTACGGAAGTGTGAGACGGCATAATGGAGGTTTCTTAGTCACCGAAAGGTGATGAAATCACGAACGTGTGGGTAAAGTGGTACAACCTCTGCAGAGTGTTAAAAACTATCATGATAGCCGTGCTCCCAGTTAAGAGCACCTAGATGACCTACATGATTAGAATTGAACTTGGAATTTTGGGATGGTTGGTATGGTTTTGGGTTGTCACTTGAGTATTGTCGGTACATGAGAGATTATGAAATTGGCATATGGTATTAATTTTATGGTTGGCTGGTATTAATGGATTGCGATGATAAATGAGAACTGTTGGATTTATTGTATGATAATTACTTGGGTCATGAAGGGAAATAAATTCACATAGACATGATAGTCCGCTTTTACATGTTTATGAAATGTACTTTTCTGCAATTAGCCAGTTTATTCCAATCATTTGTTTAGCCACATGTCATGTATTTCCACACTTGCTGAGTACGACACGTACTCACCCTTGCAATCCCCCCCAACAGCTACTGGAGACAATTGGGAGTACCCTGAGGATCACGCGGAGTACTAGGTTGCATACCGCCGTCAATTGCTTGTGGGTTGGAGTCGTGCTACTTAGTTTATTTTCCGCTGCATTATTTAGAGTTTTATCATTTGTGAACTATTGGATTATTGTAATAAAGTACTTATTTAATAGTTAAGATGTGGTTAAATTCTGTATATCGTTTGTGATGCAACCGTATGTGTGATGAACTTCCTGGGCACACATATGTGTTACGCTTGGTTCATATTCGGAAGCGGGTGTCACAAATTGGTATCAGAGCCGCGTTGACCATAGGACGCAAGCCTAGGTAGAATGGACACTCTAGAGCACTTCGGAACACTCTTCTAATCTGCTAATTTCAAAAAAATTTGCTGCTGTTCCGTTTCTTTATTTTCAGCTGCAAAACGTATCGATTGCTGCTGCGTTTTTGATAAAAAATTTCAGAAGTGAGCAATATTAGGTGCTGCTGTTTTTGCTGCTTAAATTTTCGTGAAAAAAGTGTGTTTTGCTGCTATTATGTGTGGGTAAAATTATTGTGTTGGCTGCTGCATTTTTCTCTCTATCTTTTCGTTCTTTTGTAACCGCTGCACCGCTCTTTTTCCGCCATTTTAGCTGCTGCAATTTTCAGATTTGTATTCCGTTATTCTTTCCTCTAATGTATTCTCGTTTTCTGTAGATGGCCCGCACCAAGACGACACCCCGTAAGTCGACCGGTGGACATGTGCCCCCGCGTAGGTTGGCCAGTCGCTCTCCGGCCATCGATCCCCGTCACCCCGTGGTGATCCGTTCTGGAAGGGCCGCAGGACGACTGCGACTTCATCTCCAGCCCCTACTCCGTGAGGCTGGCTACCGTCACCCCAGCCTCTCGCTCTCCTACCACACCACTGGAGTGCAGTGCCCCGACAGGAAGGAGTGGAGCTGCAAGATCTACATCTACTATGGTGATGAGTTGGTGAAGACCCAGAGCAGTCCTGCTTGGAGGAGCTCCCGCAGATATGCGGAGCAGGATGCTAGCTGGGAAGCAGCCACCTTTTGGAGTCACGCCCGCCGTTTCCGTCTAGAGGACACGGTGCACGCCTTCGTTCCGCAGCGTCCCAGTGGCACTGCGGGCTTCATCTCCAGGCACGTGGAGGGACCCCTGGACCTCCCACAGTCTCGTTAGACTGTTGACGACGTGGCCCAGCTTAGTGCCCGACTTCAGAGGGTGCAACAGGAGATTCAGGATGGACGTGACCTCGCCCAGCGCCACGAGGCGGTGATCAGGAGGTATCGTCGGATCACCGACGAGGACCCGGGCGACTACGCGTCCGACACCTCGACGTGGACTCCAGACTCTCTAGACCGTCGCGACAGCCAGCGTGAGTCGTCTTCGGAGGAGTCCTCTGACGAGGAGCCTTCCAGTGTGGCGTCTGCCGCACCACCACCGCCTGCTGCCTTACCACCACGGGACCCCGAGGACCCTGAGGACCCCAACGACGACGACGACGAGGACTCGGAGGAGTTCCCGCTTGACGACGAGTAGTCCTCGACCTATGCCTCGACTCAAGGATAGGCACACCCCCATTAGTTAAATAAGAGCGGCGTAGACGTACTTGTGTGACCTTGAGTTGTGTTACTTCTTTTATGATTTTTTTCAATTTTGTTTGGTGCTTGTTTGAGTGCTTGTGTGCTTAGTAGAGAGTTGTGAGATGCTTCGGCACTTGTCCACATCCTCATATAGGTCTATATTAATAAAGGGTTATTTAGTGTCACATACCTTGATGCATATAGTAGGGACGTTCTTTCCAAATTCTAAATCCTTCTGTCTCCACCCTTCTTTCGCCAACAGATGGTGAGAAGTCGTAACTAGTGGGATGTCAACGATGAGGAGGAGCGCAATGAAGTACCTCAGAACAACCAGGGACATGCTCATGGAGCTATCAATATTGAACAACTGTTAGCTATGCAGAACCAGCTCATGGAGACCATGATACAGACAATGGGACAGCTGCAAGCTGGCAACAACAATCAGCCTCATATACCACCACCGCCAGCACCCCAGCCACACCACAACCGTTTGGGAGAGTTCATGAGGACCAGACCGCCTACCTTTGCACAAGCCACAGACCCAATGGAAGCTGATGATTGACTGAAGTTCATTGAGAAGAAACTTGCTATTGTCCAGTGCACTGATAGGGAGAAGGTTCTCTTTGCATCACATCAACTAGTTGGAGCAGCCGCTGACTGGTGGGAAGCTCTTTGCAACGCTCATGATAATAAGGAGGCAATCACTTGGGCTGAGTTTAAGCAGAGTTTCCGTTCCCACTATGTACCTGAAGGAGTTATGATACTGAGAAGACAAGATTTTGAAAATCTCAGGCATGGAAGGATGAGCGTGAGTGAGTATCTCAACAAATTCACTCAATTATCAAGATATGCTCCAGAAGACATCAACACTGATAGTAGGAAGCAATATCTGTTTATGAGGGGTCTCAACAATGAAATTCAAGTCCAGTTGCTCAACACTGATTATCCAAACTTCCAAAAGCTAGTTGACAAGGCTATTGTGGTTGAGAACAAGATTCGTGAGATGGAGCAGGTCAACAAGAGGAAAATGCCACATCATGGGCCGCAGCAAGGAAGCAATGTTCGCCCCCGCTATGCACCACCTACTGCACCACACTACAACCCATCTGCTCCTGCATACCGCGCTGCTTATTCGCCCTGCCCAAATCAGCAACCGCAGCAACGCCCCGACATGCAAGTGCCTCGCTATCCTGTGCCACCTGCGCCGCGTCCTAACATGGCGGCAAATGCTCAAAACCAGCTGCGCCCAAACTTCCCTAATGCTACGGGCGGTAAGACATGCTATGTGTGTGGAGAGCCCGGGCACTTTGCAAGTCAATGCCCCAGAAGAAACCGTGGACCTATGAACAATGCACCAAGGACAAATTACTCGCGACCAAATGGAGGAGCACCACAAGGCAACCGTGGACAGCAGAATTTTGCTCGTGGCAATGTGAATCATGTCTCTACTGAGGAAGCCCAACAAGCTGATGACGTCGTGATTGGTATGTTTCTCGCCAACTCCAACCCCGCGACTGTTTTATTTGATTCGGGAGCATCTCATTCATTCATCTCGTCAAAGTATGTTGCCAAGTACAATTTGCCTATATCTCATATGAAGCAAACAATGCTAGTAAGTTCTCCTGGCGGAGAGATGAGGACAAATATAGTATGTCCAAAAGTAAGCATTAAAATAAGTGGGGTAGACTTTCTCGCAAACCTCATAGTCTTGGACTCCCAAGGAATAGACATAATACTTGGAATGGACTGGTTGAGCAAGTATAATGGAGTCATTCAATGTGCCGAGAGGATTGTGCAGTTGACAAGTGAACATGGTACACGCATCGAAGTTGAGGCAGCCCAACCTGCAAGAGAGAAGGCAATGCTCAATCAAGTGGAAGGAGTGACATTGGAAAGCATTCCGATCGTTTGCGAGTACCCAGACGTGTTTCCAGATGAGTTGCCAGGTATGCCACCTGATCGTGACATAGAATTCGCCATTGAGTTGATACCCGGAACTGCACCTATAGCTAAGAGGCCGTATAGGATGCCTCCTAAGGAATTAGCAGAGCTCAAGAAGCAAATTCAAGAGCAGCTAGAGAAGGGTTTTATACGCCCAAGCTCATCCCCGTGGGGAGCCCCAGTGCTCTTCGTAGATAAGAAGGATGGAACCCAGAGGATGTGTGTGGACTATAGGTCTCTCAACGAAGTGACAATTAAGAACAAGTACTCACTGCCCCGTATAGAGGATTTGTTCGAGCAAATGAAGGGTGTCTGTATCTTCTCCAAGATTGACTTGCGGTCAGGATACTTCCAAATGAAGATTAGACCATCAGATATACACAAGACAGCATTTCGGACACGATATGGATCTTATGAGTACACCGTCATGTCATTTGGATTGACGAATGCGCCTGCGTACTTTATGTATCTCATGAATAAGGTCTTCATGGAATATCTGGATAAGTTCGTTGTAGTGTTCATCGATGACATTATGATATACTCGAGAAGCGAGGAAGAACATGAAGAACACTTGAAGCTTACATTGCAGAAGCTACGGGAACACCAATTGTATGCCAAGTTCAGTAAATGTCAATTCTGGTTACGGGAAGTATCTTTCTTAGGCCATATTATTTCCGGAGGAGGAGTATCAGTTGACCCAGGGAAGGTGAGAGATGTGCTTAAGTGGGAACCACCACAGAATGTTAAGGAAATTCGGAGTTTTCTTGGAATGGCTGGATATTACCGCCGATTCATCAAGGATTTCTCCAAAATAGCCAAGCCTTTGACCGAATTACTCATGAAAGGGAAGGCATTCCAATGGACTCAAGCTTGTCAGGATAGCTTTGAGGAGTTAAAGAAAAGGTTGACAACCGCGCCAGTGTTAGTATTACTGGACGTGAGCAAGAGTTTTGATATATATTGTGATGCATCAAGACAAGGATTAGGATGTGTGCTCATGCAAGAAGGCCAAGTGGTAGCTTATGCATCGAGGCAACTAAAGAAACATGAGTTGAATTATCCTACACATGACCTTGAACTCGCAGCCGTGGTACACGCCTTGAAGATATGGAGACACTATGTTTTTGGTCACCGATGTGAGATTTATACGGATCACAAGAGTCTCAAGTACATATTTACGCAAACGGATCTGAATCTGAGGCAACACTGGTGGTTGGAGCTCATCAAGGATTATGACGTGGGGATCAACTATCACCCTGGGAAGGCCAATGTAGTGGCCGATGCTTTGAGCCGAAAAGGAGTAAGCCACAACCTCACAGTCCGGGAGCTGCCATTCGAGTTATGCAAGGAGTTTGAACGGTTGAACCTTGGATTCATAAATGAGATGGGAACGATGGAAGTCAACCCAACATTAGAGCAGGAAATACGGGAAGGACAGACAAAGGACAAGGAAATACAGGAAATCAAGGAAAAGACCCAAGAAGGAAGAGAATTCATATTTGATGACGACGAACAGGGTACCTTATGGCTTGGAAAGAGAATTGTGGTACCTAATGTTAGGCATATTCGGGAAACAATATTGAAGGAGGCACATGACTCGCCTTACTCAATTCATCCTGGCTGTACGAAGATGTACAAGGACTTAAAGACATGTTATTGATGGGCCAACATGAAAAAGGACATAGCCGAATATGTTGCACTTTGTGATGTGTGTCGACGAGTTAAAGCTGAACATCAAAGGCCAGCCGGATTGTTACAACCATTAAAGATCCCGGAGTGGAAGTGGGAAGAGATTGGTATGGACTTTATAGTTGGATTATCGCGAACTCAGTCTGGCTATGATTCAATATGGGTTATTGTGGATCGGTTGACAAAATCAGCTCACTTCATCCCTGTCAAGACCACATATACCACCGCGAAGCTAGCAGAATTGTATATGGAGCATATTGTGTGTCGCCACGGAGTACCGAAGAAGATAGTCTCGGATAGAGGTTCTCAGTTTACCTCTAGATTTTGGCAGAAATTGCATGAAGCAATGGGAACAAGGTTGAACTTCAGTTCGGCGTACCACCCTCAAACAAATGGACAAACCGAGAGGACCAACCAAATTTTCTAAGACATGTTAAGAGCTTGTGCTTTAAAGCATGGGAAAAGTTGGGATAAAAGTTTGCCGTATGCTGAATTCTCGTACAACAATAGCTACCAAGCAAGTCTGAAAATGTCACCCTACGAAGCATTGTACGGAAGTAAGTGTAGGACTCCCTTGTTTTGGAATGAAACCGGAGAGAATCAAGTGTTTGGTCCCGACATGTTACAAGATGCTGAAAGGCAAGTCCAAATAATACGGGAAAACTTAAAGGTTGCCCAGTCTTGACAGAAAGGTTATGCGGATAATAGGCGAAGGATTCTGACTTTCGAAGTTGGTTATTTCGTATACCTCAAAGTGTCACCTATCAGGGATCAGCAACGGTTTAACGTCAAAGGAAAACTGGCACCATGTTACATTGGACCATTCAAGATTTTGGACAAACGAGGAGATGTAGCATATCGACTTGAGCTGCCGATGTATCTCTCCGATGTACATGACGTGTTTCACGTCTCTCAACTCAAGAAGTGTCTCAGGGTACCGAAAGAACAAGTGTCGATGGACGAGTTAGAAGTTCAGAAGGATTTGTCCTATGTCGAGCAACCTATCAAGATCTTGGACGTGAAGGAAAGGGTCACGAGAAATAAGAAGATCCGTTGGTGCAAAGTGCAATGGAAACACCATACGGAAGCCGAAGCTACATGGGAACGTGAAGAAGACCTGAAGGCAGAATTCCCTCATCTTTTCTCCACGCTATCGAATCTCGAGGGCGAGATTCACTTTAATGGGGTAGGTTTGTAACACCCTAAATCTTTGCATCATGCATTTCATACATGTTCATGCATTAAACATTAATAGAGTAAAAGAAAGATAATAAAATATAGAACATACATGTACAAATATGTGTAGCAAAGGAAGAAAAAGAAAATAAAAATATAAAACATGTATTAGGGAATACATATATAATAATATATATTAATATTTGATTATGTAAAGAAAAAAAGAAAAAAAAGTCTCCGGAAACTTCCGGAAGTTTTCGGGGGAAGCTTTGCTTCTCCCCGGAACTTTCCGGGCAAATAGTGCCAACCGGCACTGCCTGGCCGGCCACCCGGCGCGCCACCTCGCCCTGGCCCCGTGCACCGCACACTCGCCCGTCGCCTGGCCTCCCGCGCGCCCGGCCGACCGCACCCCGACCGAGCCGCGCCTCCCGCGCGCGCGCCTGGCGCGAGCCGCCCGCCCGCGCTAACCCCGCACCGATGCCCTGCGTTCGACCACGCCAGCCCGGTCCCCGGGCCGAGTCGGCCTCAGGCCACGGTACCGAGTCGGTACCGATTGCCATCGATGTCGCGCCTATATAAACGCCATAAGTCTTCGTATTTTCTTCGACCCAGGAGAAACGCCGCCGCCTAGATCCAAAGAAAAACCCTAGCGACGTAGAAGAAAAAGCACCAGAAGCTCTGCCGCCAGGGAAGAAGAGAGAAAAGGGGAAGAAAAGAGGAGGGTGCCGTCGTCCGCCGGAGATCGTCGTCGACATCGCGTCACCGTCGTCGTGCCGCCGGAGGACCTTGCGCATCTACTTCGCCTACGCATCGTCCCCATCCCACGATCATCGAAGTCATCGCATCTACGGTAGGCCACGTTTTGATGCGAATTTTAGCGAACATATTGAATATAATAGACATAGTTTGACCGTAGTAGCAACGTCTTTTTATTTTCAGCAACATTAATCCCCGCTAAAACCCCCGTAAACTCATATGAACGCGTATGAACTAGTTGCATCTAATTAATAAACAACCATAGTAAATTAATTATTGAGTTGTGCATGCATACATGTCATTGCATGTTGATTATTTTGTGTGCATCATACTGAATTGTATGTATTTTCTTGTATGTATGATCACGCGTAGAGGAACGTGCTCAAGAGGCCGCATACGAGGATTTCCAAAATCAAGACTTTGAAGCGCTTGAGCAACCCCATCCGTCGGAGCAAGGCAAGTGTCCTTGATCATATTGATGCCGTTTTATTAAATGTTTTGTTTGCGAACTTGCATGCTTGTGTCAATATGATGGGAAACCCATACGTAGGAGTTTACTAGCGGTTTTTGCCACCCCTTGTCGCCGGGATATACACGATGAGTCGGGTATGGGTATTTTTCTTTTTGCACCACATTGCTACATGGGTTATGGGTAACTTAAATAATGTGGTTGACAACTTTAATTACGACAACTTGGGATGGTAATAAGATGATGATTAATTTAGCAACCTGGAATTTAGGAGATCTAAGCAAGCATGGTTTTGTGGATGGGTTGGATGATATGGTGGGTTGCTTGCCTTAGATCTAAGGACCGGTTCATGCGAGAATATGCCAGGTCAACAGTGCCACCACAAGGCCAAGTATGGGTGCGGCGTAGCTGAATAATTAGGAGCGCTGCTAGTATTGTATGGACCATTGGATGGCGCGGGGAATGGGAGTCGAGGAGGACTGCCCTGGGATCCGCATGGCACACGAGGGGGCCCGTGGGTGGGAGAATGGAGATTCAAGCCTGCCGGTGAAACCTTAGTGGGCCCGTACATACTAGTAGTCCCTTTTGAAAGGCTATTTTGTTATCTCTTGGCCACACACCTACGGAAGTGTGAGACGGCATAATGGAGGTTTCTTAGTCACCGAAAGGTGATGAAATCACGAACGTGTGGGTAAAGTGGTACAACCTCTGCAGAGTGTTAAAAACTATCATGATAGTCGTGCTCCCGGTTAAGAGCACATGGATGACCTACATGATTAGAATTGGACTTAGAATTTTGGGATGGTTGGTATGGTTTTGGGTTGTCACTTGAGTATTGTCGGTACATGAGAGATTATGAAATTGGCATATGGTATTAATTTTATGGTTGGCTGGTATTAATGGATTGCGATGATAAATGAGAACTGTTGGATTTATGGTATGATAATTACTTGGGTCATGAAGGGAAATAAATTCACATAGACATGATAGGCCACTTTTACATGTTTATTAAATGTACTTTTCTGCAATTAGCCAGTTTATTCCAATCATTTGTTTGGCCACATGTCATCTATTTCCACACTTGCTGAGTACGACACGTACTCACCCTTGCAATCCCCCCAACAGCTACTAGAGACAATTGGGAGTACCCTGAGGATCATGCGGAGTACTAGGTTGCATACCGCCATCAATTGCCTGTGGATTGGAGTCGTGCTGCTTAGTTTATTTTCCGCTGCATTATTTAGAGTTTTATCATTTGTGAACTATTGGATTATAGTAATAAAGTACTTATTTAATAGTAAAGACGTGGTTAAATTCTGTATATCGTTTGTGATGCAACCGTATATGTGTGATGAACTTCCTGGGCACACATATGCATTACGCTTGGTTCATATTTGGAACCGGCTGTCACAAGTTGATTACATGTGAAGTTGAGGTTGCTGCGGTGTACCTGTTATTAGTTTGGACAGTGCGGACTATCACACCACAGAATGTTCGGACGGTGCAAATTGACTTGTTTCTATTTGTGCCAGCCAATGATGTAGCCTTGTGTGTAAACATGAGTAATACATAATTACACAACTTAGGTAGCATATCATTTAATCAATATTAAAATTTAATGTAGAGAGGAAAACATTAACCTCTTGTTTGAGTTTCTAAACACGAGTGTGCATATCAAGTCCTTCATAAGATCGTGTACGTGTGTGTGATGTTGGGATGTCCAAATCATCCTCCCCCTCTTGAAAAGGAGATGTCCTCAACTCTTGTAATCAACAAAAGGGAGATAGATCGACAACGAAGACACGTGTATGTGATGTTGGGATGTCCACATCATCCCCCCCCCTCTTAAAAAGGAGTTGTCCACGACTCTTAGAATCCACAATAGAGGGATAGATCAACAACATTAAAAGTTGTACTCACTCTATATATCCTTAGAAAATATGTACTCATCATCCCTCCTCTCTTGAAAATGAGTCGAACTCGACACATCATTATCTTCTTGTTTGTCTTTTCTTGATGGTGAGGTTTCTTGTAAATTTCAGCACTCTTGCTTGTTTCAACATTGACACATTTTCTTGCGCCCAATGTTGGTAGATGTCATGCTGTGGAAAATAGCAGCCATTTTCCAAGATTGCCCCACAATGTCTTCCAAAAGTAGGTCAAAAATTTGATGTTCACTACAGGAAACGCTGTCATTTGCGACGCCCGACCGTCGCAAATAAACCTGTTTGCGACGGTCCGCAGATGGCCGTCGCAAATAAGTTAAACCATCACAAATAAGCCTATATTTGTGGCGGTTTCCAAAGTAGCCGTCGCAAATAAAGCTTATTTGCGACGGCCTTTTCCGCTAGCTATCGCAAATAGTATTAATTGCGACGGCCAACCCTAGGGCCGTCGCAAATAAGCTGGCCGTCGCAAGTTAAAGCCCTATACCGTCGGTCCGAACCGTTCCCTTTGTCATTTTCTTACCACAGCCGCCGCCGCTCCGCTCCGCCCCTGGCCCCGCCGCCCCCACTCCCGCCGCCGGCCCGCCGTGCCGCCACCCCAGCCCGCCGCGCCCCCGATGCCCCCAGCCTCGCAGGCCCTGCCCCGCTGCCCCCCCCCCCCCCCCCCCGCGCCTCCGACTACACTGCCGCCGCGCCGCACCCCGCCGCCCCTGCTCCTGCTGCTGGACCGCCGTGCCGTCGCCGCCCCGGCCTCGCCGGCTCCAGTCCGCCGCGCTGCCGTCGTTCCAGGTATGCCCCCTCTCTCCCGTCGCCCCCTCAAATCCTAATTGATGGTAATCTGAAGTTCACAATGATTAGTTATTAGCATCTAATTCTCATTTTGCATATGGGATCAATTAGGATCAATTTTGCATACGGGATCATTTCCGTTAGGAATGCAATGCAAATATGCAACACAGATAGACCCTTCTGGGGGAGGAGGAGGAAAAAAAAAGAATAGGAGGAGCAGCAGCATGAGCACAGGAATAGGTAGGTAGGTAGGTACTTGGCCTTGGCGGTGGAGTCAGAGACGCTAGTGTGGATACGCCTGAGTTTGTCAGGCTGGTCGGCGGCAGCGAGCGCGTGCCTGAGCTCGGCGTGGTGAGAGTGCTTGGGGTCGGTGGCCCAGGGGAGCGGGTTGAGCGAGAGGTACTGTGCAAGCACCGGGGTGGGGGTGGGCGCGGGCGGGGGAGCATCCCCAGGGTCGCTGCCATCGCGGAAGCTCCCCGTCATGGGGGGTTGAGGATTTACTTACAATGAAGGCGGAATTGATCTTCGCTGTGGCTATTCCCCTGACCTCAACAGCATCCAATCGAATCGAACTGGGCGGAGGCGGAGGCAGAGGCGGAGGCCGGTCGCGGTGAGGGGAGCCTTCCGGGAAGGAAGGAAGGAAGGAAGGAGGTGGCGGTGCTGACGTCGTCCTTACTTGGGATCGGGAGGAGTCGAAGAATTAGATCCTAATTTGACCCTAATTGTCATGCTTTGGTAAATATGTTTATTATGCAGGTTACGAGAATTAATATTTTTTTCTCTTGTTCTATTGATTGCGTGAGTGTTTAGAAGTAATAATTTTTTTTCTATTCTGTTAAGTGTATGTTTGGACTTTAGTGCATTCATATAATGTTTTTGAGTGACTATTTAATATATATAAATAAAGGGGTTTTGGGTCGGCTCGGACCAAGCCGGAAGGGCACGACACGTAATAAGTGTGATCGTGCCGTGTAGACCATTGTAGTGGTACCGTATGCGTCAAGTCGACACGGAAGCGAATGGGTTGGTAAGGACGTCAATGGCCCGCGATTGCGTGGACATTGGAAATGGATGTGGAATTTTCATCTAAGACCAACTTTCCGCTCACTCTTTCTCTAGTTCTTTGCTCTCTCTTAAATGACCTCAAAATGAAAATGAGCAACATAACCTATAGCAATGTATTACCCGTTTTGGATCGGCACGTCTCACATGCCATTGGCATGTGAGATGTGCAGGTTCGGAATTGTCCTTTTTGGACAGCCTCGGAGTGACCGAGTGGGCATGGCTTGTGATGAGACGCGGGTCCGGATTTGGACGAGATTTCGGTGGCGTAGCCCTTTTGTTCTCTGCTGCACCATTTTTGGGCGTGCAGTGAAGAACAGCGAGGTTATGCTGCCGAAATTTCGTTTGAAGCCGGATCACACGTCTCGTCATGAGCACGCTCCGCTCGGTCACTCTTGGGTGGGTTTAGGATCTATCTGAGTAGGTCGTAGGGCCGTGACATAACATAACAATACATTAACGACAATTTCTTTCGCGTTAAACTGCAGAGCCAAACATGGGTGAAGACCGCAGTTGGATGTATACTGGCTGGAAGAGCAAAATTGGTGGTCACTCGGATGAGTGGTTTATCAAGTTAGATAAATTTTTGGATCGAGCATTTTCATTGTCAACGGAAGATATGGTGCGGTGCCCATGTAAAAAATTCCAGAACACCAAGTTTTTGAGAAGATTGGAGCTTTCGTTTCAGTTATGTCGAAATGGTTTCACTCTACATTATGAAGTGTGGACCTTTCACGGCGAGACTAATTCTCCAATCATAGCCGAAGTGGATGAGGATGATGATATAACAGAGGTTGATAGGATGGATGAGATGCTAGAACCTCTGGAAGCGGAGGATCCTCTTACAAATGAGGCAGAGAAGTTCTTCGAGGAGCTGAAGAAATCACAAGTCGTTGCATGAACACACGGTTGTGAACGTACTTGCTTTCTTGACCAGATTTATGGCAATTAAGTCCAAGTACTTTTTTTCCATCAACTTCTACAATGATCTCATGAAATTGATCTATGATAACCTTCCACAACCTCACAATGCGCCAGCTGATATGTGTCATTCAAAGATCAAGATATCTGGTCTTGGTATGAAGTATGAGAAAATCGATGTGTGCCCAAACAACTGCATGCTATTCTGGAAAGAGCACGCCAATGAGAATATGTGCTTGAAATGTGGTAAATCGAGGTATGTCGAAGTTGTTAATGACCATGGAGATAATGTGATGACAGATGTCGCACATAAGCAGCTTCATTACTTGCTTGTGACACCTCGGTTGAAGCGGATGTTTCTTTCAAAAAGAACCGCAAGACACATGAGATGGCACAAAGAAGGTAAACGTGAGAACAAAGAATTCTTGATGCATCCATCCGACGGTGATGCATGGAAGGCGCTAGACCGTTTCGATCCAGACTTTTCTTGTGATGCGGGGAATGTTCGCATCGGATTAGCAACAGACGAATTCTCACCATTCAGTACGAGCGCCACACCATACTCATGTTGGCCCATCTTTGTCATTCCGTACAACCTGCCACCTGCTTTCTGTACGAAGAACGAGTTCATGTTTCTCAGCCTCATTGTACCTGGACCTGATCATCCCGGGTCACGTCTCAACGTGATGTTAAAACCGCTGATCGAAGAATTGAAAGTCTTGTGGACAGGAGTCGAAGCGCACGACAGTTATAAGAAGCAGAAATTCAACCTTCGAGCTGCTTATTTGTGGTCCGTCCATGATTTGCCGGCATACGGCATGTTTTCCAGATGGAGCACTCACGGTCGTATGACGTGTCCGATATGTGCTTCAAACACGGATTGCTTTCGACTAACTCATGGAGGCAAAATATCTTACTTCGATTGTCATAGACGTTGGTTGCCCTCGAATCATATATTTAGGCAGTAGAGGCATGCCTTTCGAAAGAACACTGTTGTCACTAAAGGACCACCGAAGCGTCTCAACGGGTCATAAATTTCTGATATGTTGGACAAACTGGTTCATGATGAAGGTCGTCTTGGATATTTTGTAGGTTATGGAGAGGAACACAATTGGACTCACATATGTGGACTTTGGGAGCTACCGTATGTGAAGTCGTTGATTCTAATGCACAACATTGATGTGATGCATCAGGAGCGTAACATGAGAGAAAGTATCATAAGCAATTGCATGGATATGCCTAGCAAAACGAAAGACGATTATAAAGCTAGACTAGATTTGGCAAACATTTGTCACCGTCCAACTCTTGAAATCTCTGAAAGTGGTGGAAAGCCACGTGCTTTTTTCTGTATTCGATCGAAAGAAAAGAAAGAAGTTATGAAATGGATGAAAACTTTGAAATTCCTATATGGTTACGCAGCTAGCTTGAAACGAGCCGTAAATGTTAACACAGGAAACCTCACTGGGTTGAAGAGTCATGATTATTACATTATAATGGAAAGACTCTTACCTGTTATGTTTCGAGGCTATCTAGATGATGCGGAGTGGAAGGTTTTAGACGAGCTCAGCTATTTCTATAGACAGCTTTGTGCTAAAGAAATCAAGATCGGGATGATGGATAAGTTAGAGAAGGAGATACCCATACTTTTATGTAAGATGGAAACAATTTTTCCACCGGGTTTCTTCAATCTAATGAAACATCTGCTTATCCATCTTCCATTTGAAGCTAAAGTTGGCGGTCCTGTGCAATTTAGGTGGATTTATCACATTGAAAGAGCGCTACGATATCTGAAACCAATGGTCGGCAACAGGGCAAGGGTGGAAGGGTGCATCGCTGAAGCATATGCTCTTAAGAAAGTAGGATACTTTTCAAGTGTCTACTTTGCGAAAGAAAACAATATCAATACTTCGGTGATGCGGTACAATGTGGACGAAACACCCCCTCTAAGCGACCTTACCATTTTTCAAACGAGAGGAACCACCGTTGGTAGCTACACGACCTACGTGCTATCCGAACATTAAAGGACTGTTGCTTTACTCTACATGTACGCAAATATAGAAGGCATGCAGGAATACTTCGAGTAAGTGTTTGTCCTACATTTATGCTAATCGACATATTTTGCTACACATGTACTCTAAAAGATGTTTTATCATGTTCAGCAAGTTCCACAGACAATGTTGGCCACATAGGCATCAACCTACGGCCAAACAAGTAGAAGCAATGCGAAAAGAAGGAATAAATGGGGGGCAGAGTTTTCTATCCTGGTTTCGAGATTATGTCATATTCTATCGTCTTCTATGTATTATAAGTTACTATTATAAAAGAAATATTATTTTAACTTACGATCATTTATGACAGTGTCGGACTCACAATGTTCATGAAGATTTGCGGCAGCTATCTTATGGATTGGTGAATGTTAGAAGCTATGGTCGATATGACGTAAATGGCTTTCGATTCCGTACAACTCATTTTGAAGCTCTTCGTCCTCTCACGGAAACATCAAATTCCGGTGTTGTGACGAGAGCAATGGACACTCAATGGAATTTAAACGATTATTATGGGATCATTAACAAAATTCTTGAATTTACTATTACCGGAAATAAGACCCTTCGAGTTGTCTTCTTTGATTGTGACTGGTTTGATCGCACTCATGGAACTTGGGAAAACCAATTTGGAATGGTGGAAGTGAAACATAAGGACCGATTACGAGGTTACGATACATTTGTTCTTGCACATCAAGTGGAACAAGCGTATTATCTATCTTATCCATGCACAAAGCTCAGTGTTTGGTGGGTGTTATATAAGGTGAATCCTCGTGAGCGGTTATATACTCCTGGGGATGATGGTTACCATGATAGCGAAGACGTTGAAGAAGTGTACCAAGAAGAAGAGTTGCCAGACACTTTTATCATCGAGCTTGGTGCAGGACTCGATCAATTAGTTGGAGAAGTTGAAGACGTTGAAGATGTAGAGGCAGATAATATGCGAAAACGGAAATTAGAACAGGCCATGATTTAAGATTGTTGGGCTGGTTTAAGGAGTAGGGCACAGGCACATGATAATGATGTTGATGAATTTTGAAAGTGATTACAAGTAATGTTTTCTTGAAGACAGTGACATGAATTTTGTATATTTTATTTGCATATTTACTGATCATCTAATTAAAATAGGATGGCGTCAAAGAAGGGTAAGAAGGTGCCACCAACGAGGGGGTTCTACCCCTCTAGACTTGAGGACGCTTTCGCTAGTGCCTCGTCGACTGGGAGCAGACGCTCTCAGCTGTTGGGGCACGTTCTGAGCAGCTCTAGAGCTTCGTCACAGGTAAATTTCACTCACATTTAACAAATTCTTTAAATTCAATTTCACAATAATCTTACTTATGAATCATTTGAATGTTGTAGTCCTCACCGGCTTACTCAGAGATTGCAGCGCCAGTTAACCTTTGCTACCCTTCGGTGAGCCAGCACTCGGCGAGCCAGCCCTCGGCTGGCGATCCTTCTGTTCTTGAGGCCTTTGACTCGGCTGGTGAGGAGCCGTCTAGGTCATTTGACGTGGCGCCCCAGCAGACACGAAGGACGGGGAGGACTCACTTTGTCAGTCCTCCTACAGTCCCTTCATAGAAGATCGTGATTCGTCCAGTCGGAGATAGGTAATAAAAATTATAGTGTTCAATTTTAGTTTCTTTTGTTTAATTAAGTAATCAATCAATAAATATCTTGCAGGGTTTGGTACGACACGTCTTTCACCGGTGAGAGACACCAAAGACCGGTGAACGGTGTCCTCGGGTCCTTAGTGCGTTTGCACTATCCCGGGGTCATCGACGGGGTGCCTGCTCTTTCGTGGCAGGACTACGCACGCGTCCATCACCAGGAGCACGACAACCTTCAGGATGCTGTATGGCCGATTTTATGGTAAGTATGTTAAAAATAGTTTATAAGTTTTAACTTTTAAACTCTTTTAATCAACATCTCTTCAATATATTCTTTATCGCGGGCAAGATATACTTTAGAGGACCCGAACGACCATCGCCTGTTTGAGGATTCGAGACGAGTGTTTCAATATAACGCTGCCAAGGCACTTCGACAAGCTTTGTCGAACGCCCGTGTTCAAATTATTAATGAGCACTTGAAGGCGAACCAGCAGCACGTGCTACACTTCCGGCAAGAGAGCGAGAGGCACCTGACGGAGGAGGAGTACGCACAGGTACGTGGGGTGTAGTAAGTATTTTTTCTGATAATTTTCTCGATGGTATTTTTAATGACTTCCAACTATGTGTAGGGCCACGTGAGCTGGTCGAAGGGTCGGACCGATGCATTTCGGGCTCTTTGTAACTACTGGGCTAGCGATGAGTTTAAAGCTAAGTCCGAGAAGGCTCGAGAGTGCAGAGGGGTCGAGTGGAAGAGCAGGCATGGGCAAGATAACCACTTGCGTTTAGCTAAATGCATGGTAAGTGTATGTAACTTATGTTTATATATTCATAATATATTGTTCGTACTAACACGTATTGACAGGAGCGCGAGACGGGGTGCCGCCGACCCCTGCTGAGATCTGGAAGAGAGATGATAGGGACCCTTCTCAGCCGATGGGGTGCAGTCAGGCTGCAGTCGAGCGATTTATAAGTTTAGAAATCATTCATATTAAATATAACTATATAGATTGTTGAACTTACACGGTTTTCTTGTTTTGCAGGCTAAGTATGGGGAGGAGGCTAGGAAGATACACAGCAAAGATTTCGATTGGGAACGTCAACCAATCAATCCTCAAGCCGCGTATGCAAGGGGTGGTGGAAAAGCACACAGAAGGTGAGTTTACAAGTCATTTTATCATTTTCAACTCAAAGTATTCAAGATATTTCAATTTCATATTACTGACTCTCTTTTTTATAGGCTCGCTATATTCAACGGAGTTGTCGACTAGAGATGGCAACTGGTCGGGTAGAACAAAAACCCGACCCGAAACAAAAAGTGTGCGGGTAAAATTTCGTACCCGAACCCGTACCGGCGGGTAGAAAGTGGTGCCCGAACCCGAACCCGAACCCGCCGGGTTTCGCCCGGGTTTCGGGTACCCGACGGGTACCCGCTAGGGTTGATTTAGATTTTCGCTCCGCTCCGAGGGCGGCGGTGGTGTACTCGCGCATGCGGCGACGTCCTCGCGCTCTGCACGCCCGTCCCTTTCCCCCTCCCACCGACGATGGAGGAAACAACATGGAGCGCGCGAACTGGCGTTGATGGCGCCTTGGGCGACCGCCGCCAGGTGTGCACATGGCCGGGGATGGGGATGGGGATGGCGCCGACAGGGGTATTGGATGGTGTAAGTCGCGAGTGGAAGGCCGGACCGTGGGAGGCCGCGAGTTCAAGTTGGATTCGGGAGGTCGCGAGGAAGCCGCGAGTTGGATGGGGAGGCCGGGGGCCTGGCTGAGCCGACAAGGCAGATGGGTCGGGGCGGCGTCGATGGTGGCGGGTGGTGGTGGGGTGGGAGCCATATCAGGGAGTCGGCACCTCGGGGATGCGGTCGTGCGGCGATAGGGACTAGGGGTCGGGCTGGTATGTGTCGGATTAGGGTTGCCAAACGGGTTGAGTCTAATTTGAGTTACAACATTGCCCGACTATTCTGGCCCAACTTACAGATTTCGGGTAACCCGACGGGTACCCGCGGGTAGGAAATAAAACCCGTACCCGTACCCGAAATAAATCAGGTCGGGTATGGGTTGTACCGGCGGGTAAAAAATTCTACCCGTACCCGTACCCGTCGGGTACAATACCCGCCAGGTACCCGAACCCGCGGGTATAATTGCCATCCCTATTGTTGACTCGAGGGCGGGGAGACCTGCAAGAGGCAGCTCCACGCAGGCTTCTTCGGTGGGCACGACTGGTCATCGCGCCATGCAGAGGGACATTGAGATGCAGTCCCTCATCAGGCGACAGGAGGAGGCGGAACGCCAAAGGATCGCGATGGAGGCCACGATCCAAACCCAGACAACAGCGTTGGCGCAGATGCGGGAAGCAATGGAGGTAACAAAATAAAAACTAAAGTTCTCATTAATTCAGCGTAAATGACTTACTAATAGATAGCATTTAATGTTTGCAATGATAGGCCATGGCTCGGGCGCAAGGTCTGAGGATCTAGATACCGGTACTACCACCGGTCCTTCCAGACGATCCTTCTTCTGCGGGTCAGGTAATTTTCTATGTAATCCTTCTTCTCCAGCGTAAAAATATTGAGATAGAATAAAGAGGGAGATAGTTAGATCCGTCGCAAATGATTGAGATAGAAGAAAGAGAGAGATAGAAGAAAGAGAGAGACAGAAGAAAGAGTGAAAGATAGTTAGATAGAGTAGGAGAGGAATGAAGAGAGAGAGGAAGATGTAGATGGAGATAGAGGGAGGGAGATGTAGATGGAGATAGAGGGAGGAATATAGAGGGAAAATGATAGCAATAGAGAGATAGAGTGAGAGAGAAAGATAGAGGGAGACAGAAAGAGAGAAATGAAAAGAGAGAGGAAGATAGGGGGATCTAGATAAAGATAGAGGGAGAGGAAGGGAGTGAGAGAGATGTTGATGCATTTATATTCTAACTCTAAGTTTCATTAATTGCAGGGATCCACGTCGGTTGCACAAACACCGTCGCCATCGCTACCGCCACCTAGAATGAGGCACGACGACGACTTTGACTTCGGAGGTGGCTCTGGAGGTGGCTACGGAGGTCAGACGGGCGAGTGAGCCCTTGTTTGCTTTGTTGATGACGATGTGAGATGTATCGAGAATGTTAGTTTGTGATTGTGATGATGTTTGTGTGTGATATATTGTGTGATATATTGTTTTTGTTCTGTGATTCTGGCCATCGAGCCGGGTAGTATTTTCTGTTTTTTTTAAATAAAAAACCTTATTTGCGACGGCTTTTTATACAGTACCGTTGCAAATAAGGTTCCAGGCCGTCGCAATTAAGCCACTGCTATTTGCGATGGCCCGGTTGTCGCAAATAAGCATTAATTACGACGGCCCGGCCGTCGCAAATAGCGGCGTGGGTCCCGGAGGAGGACACGTGGGCCCTGCCCGTTGAACTTATTTGCGACGGCCCGACCGTTGCAAATAGCGGCACTTATTTTCGATGGCCACGCCGTCGCAAATAAGCTTTAATTACGACGGCCTGGCCATCGCAAATATTGTTGCGGGGCCCACCAGGCCCTAGCAATAACTTGCGACGACCGCTGCTAGCCATTGCAAATAAGGTTATTTGCGACGGTGGCTGTCGCAAATAAGCTTAATTGCGACGACTTATTTGCGACGGCCAGAAACCGTCGCAAATCATCGGGTTTCCTGTAGTGGTTATGATCTTAAATAATATTCCGCGCCTCACCATGAAGTTGTATGATTTCCCTGAAAAATAAGTCACTACTATGTGACGCATCATGATTCTCATGACAAGAAATAAAATGAGCCATTTTGTTGAAGTGATTAATTACAACAAATATTGAAGTGCTCCCTTTCTTTGTTTGATGTAAACCAAGAACAAAGTCAAGAAAACATCTTACCATAGAAAATAAAGAAAAGGTAGAGGAATGTATAGACAATGAGGATTCAAGAATGACTTACCTTTGTTGCAGGTGACACACCATAGAACATGCCTATCCACGTCTCTGCTTATCTTGGGCCAAAAGAAGTGATCGACCAGCACTTGCTCTCTTTACTTGGCATGAAAGTGACCCATCAATCCTCCAGCATGAGCTTCTTGCACAAGCATTAGACGAAAAAGGCAATCTGGAATGCAAAGTTTGTTAGCTCGAAACAAAAATCCATTATGCATATGAAATTTTTTCCATCCTTTCTATCACAGCACTTAGAAAATGGTTCAGAAAAATATGAATCAGTGGTATACGAGTCTTTGATACTTTCTAAGCCGAGAACTTTTGCATCAAGTTGAGACAACAAAATATGATGTCTAGATAAAGCATCTGCAACATTGCCCTTCTCTTTTTTTGTACAAGACAATGTAAGAAAAAGTCTCAATGAGTTCACACCATTTAGCATTTCTTTTGTTCAATTTTTCTTGAAACTTAAGATGCTTTGAACGTTCATGATCTACATGTATCACAAAAATTTTAGACAAACGATAAAGTTGCCAAGTTTCCAAATACCTCACAAGAGCATTCAATTGTTCATTATAAGAAAAATAATTTAGAGTTGGACCACTTAGCTTTTCACTGAAGTATGCAATTGGGTAACCTTCTTGCATAAGTACTCCTTCAATCCCTGACTCAATTGCATCACAAAAAATTCTTACCAAAACATGAAAATGCTAGGAATGGGCTGTTGTCAACTTTATTTTCAACTCTTTGAGTGCCTTTTCTTTTGGTTCCCCCCCGAACAAAAATGTACATCCTTCTTTGTCAACTCATTGAGTGGGGCAGCAACACTTGAAGATTGGAGCAGCAACAACCACTCACAAACAACTGTAGTTTTTCTTCATCCGCCTCCATGCCTTGACCTGAATCAAGAAAAGCAAGAAAAACTATCTTGTCGGTGCAAAAGGTTCACTTGACAAGGTTAGCATAATAGCATTTCTTCCTCAAAACCGCAAGCATACATTTCATACATTCAAAATGTTTCTCAAGATATTTCTTGTACATCAGGATAGCATCAAAGTAAATGACAGTGAATTTTTCAATAAAGGCTCTAAAAACATGATTCATCAATCTTATAACAGTACTAAGTGCATTTGACAATCCAAAAGGCACTATCAACCAGTCATGTAAACCATGCGTTGTTTTAAAAGTTGTTTCCCACTTATCTCTTTCTCTCATTTGCATTTTCTGATAGCCACTTCTCACATCAACTTTTGTGAAAACAGTAGTACCATTAAGATCATCAAGTATGTCACCAAGCAAAAGTCTAGGAAGCTTATACCTTATTGTAATACTATTTATTGCACTAAATAAGCAAATATTTTCCACGAGTCAACTTTCTTTGGAACTAAGAGAGCATAAATTGCATACGGTGACAAACTTTCCTGCACATACCCATTGTCGATGAGCTCCTGTGCTTGGTGCTGAATTTATTTTCTTTTCCCCTGGTTGTTGTTTTATGGTGCATGATTTTGAAGTGATGCAACAGGAAAAACTTGATTTGGTGTTCCACTACTCTCTTGTGTAGCAGCCCCAGTGGTTCTTCCTTGGGAGACACATCTTCAAATTCCTGTAACACATCAGAATATGCACTCGGCGAAGTAGAGGGTAAGCAGTTAGGAAAAATAAAAGTGTCCTTGTACAAGAGTATAAACAACATGACATTGGGTTCACTCAATTCTTTTTTGTAGCTACCATTACTAAACCCTTTTTTCCTTTTGGCTCGATCCTTTGCGGCTGTGGGGTTTCATTTGGCTTTGGAACCACTCTCTTACTTTGTTTGTGGGTCACAAGTGGTTCTCGCTCTCCCGCTGGTTTGTTTTCAATTTATTCTTCACAACTTCTTCTGGTGTCAAAGGAAGCAAAGTGAGATACTCTTCGTTGTCTTCTTTTGTATCAGTAGCACTAAGTAGTTGCTGGGAAATGATGCAATTAGTATCATCTTCATCATGATGGATCATATTCTCCTCAATTATAATTTCCTCAGCAAATATTGCTGCATCAAGTGGTTCATTTTCAAATTCATCTTCACTGGGTTGGGTCACAGTCTCATCATTTCTAATTTCCTCATGAAATATTAGTGCATTGCCTTGTTTACCTTCAGATTCATTTTGCTCATTTACCATCATGGTCCTTCGAGTAGGGCACTGAGAAACAACATGCCCACGACCATGACACTTGGGACAAATAATGCTTCGGCTATGTGAAGTGTATGCATCCACCAATGCAATAGAGGAAGTTGCTGCACTTGCAATGTTACTTTGCTGTTCTTGCTGAAATGTGGATGATGTAGCAATAGGAACTAATATCTTTGCAGCACCAATGGATAGAGAATACCTAACAGCACCACCTTGAGATTTACCCCCGACAATAGAGGTATAGGGCTGCTGTCTGTGGCATGAAACTGAGATAGATTGATTGATGAGATCATGCATATTATTATTGCACCTACAAACATGACACAATGTTTATTTGTTTGGGATCCTGGCTCAAGTGAATGTGCACACTTATTTGATGGACAAGATCAAGATGGTGCACTATGTCGTCCACCACCTTGGCCTCCTCCATTCATGCATACAAGAAGATTTGATGGCGTTGCACATTTGGACCAATATATGAGAGGAGATGAACTTGAGCCTAGGACGACTCCAATTCAAGAAGAGGAGGATGATGAGGACATCACTTCTATGGATACAAACAACGCTCCATTGAACATACAAGATGCAATCAATAGAGTTCATACACAACAATTAATTTCAGAGGTGAACTCGTTCTTATATATTTCCTTATATGTTTTTGAGCATAAATTGCTACTTAATGATTTATTTGTGATTAGGATCCATGGAGAGGTTCAAGGAGTACTTGGAGGGAGTATTAGGGACGTGGAAGACCGGAGAATTCGTTCAAAGAAGATGGAAACCGAACCAAACTCCAAATCGTATCCAACTCGGAGTCCAGGAGCAGTACGCACTAAAACGGATGCCCAGGACGCATACGAACTCCGTTTTGGACGTTATACATATGCACGGAACGGGGAGAGGATAAAATTTCCAATGGCACCGGTCCCATGTCAAAATTCCTTTGGAGTCGACGGGAATCGTCGAAACAAAATCAAGTACAGAATCTGTCAGGGTGCTGCGCCACCGTATTGGGCCATTGGGCCTTGTATCAAGTCTAAGTCCATTCTTTTCGTGTCTTAGGGTTAGGTCACGACCCTAACACCCCCTTGGACGTCCTCCCACCTATATATACTCCATGGTAGCCACCATAGACAATTGGGTTTTACTTAGATCAATAATATCGCCGTTCTTTGGTTTGTGAGACCCCAACTTCGTGATTTCAGATCGTGTCTTCTACGTTCTTGCTCGTGTTCTCGGTTGCACTTGCAGGGATTAGTCTTCTTGGCAAGGTCAATCGTGTGAAGCACGGTTGATAACCAACGGAGCGGTGGTGTAGTGATAGCAGGGGTACTCGTACCGCTCGAGTGCCGCGGATCATTAACGTCGAGTTCTCCACCCCAATCGACATACCTTTCGGAAGATCGGGCCTAAACCTACTCATCAATTGGTATCAGATTTCCAGGTTGCCCGTTAGGTAATTCATCTATCCATTACATTAGTTTGGTTTTTCATACCTAGATTTACAAAAAAGCCACAAAAAAACTTGCAGTTTAGTAGATCTGTTCATTACTTTGTCCAAACCACATTGAGCCTTTGCAACTTTGTTATTCAGTTTTGTTTTGTTGAGTTTGTGTCCGTGGTTGAGTCATATTGCTGGTTTAGAAAGTGTTTTTGGTCTTAGTTTGAGTTTTGCATTGTGTGATTCATCCTTTTGAGTCACGTCATCACGTCCAGATTAGATTCGCCTCTGTCCAGTTCGGTATTTTCATCATATCTCGCTCATACGAACTCCGATTTTAGAGTTCTTGTACTTTATGGAAAGCTTACGAAGTTTTCTATAACTTTCTTATTTATCAATCTCCCAGAAAATGTAGTTATCAATGTCGAAATTGCATTAGATCTGAATCTGTTATTGATCTAGAAATTTTGAACAGTCTGTATTTCGGGGGCAATATCTCTCATTGTTCTTATCCAAAATAGATCTTCCATATACTGAAATTAAATAGGAGAGATAGATCTATAATATTTATGTTCAAAGTTTTTAGATTTGGGGACTATAAAGGTGCTTAATTGCCCTTAGAACATTGAGCAGAAAATTTGTAACAGACATACAAGATATCTTTGAGTGTTTGCATTGTGTTCTTCCTTTGCAGCACATTCTGAAAAAAAAGGAAGAAAAAAAAAGAAAAAGGCAAGTGCAAAAGAAGATACAAAATCCGCACAAAAAGGAGAAAAAAACAACAAAAAAAGAAGTGCTTGCATTCTTTGTGTCATCTAATTTTGTCTCATGTCTTGCTAGCTTGAACTACTAGGAACACATTTAGGCCAGCAACTTTGACAAGTACTTTGGACACTTACTCAACTTTACTATCTGATTTCATTGTTGCTAGTCCTTGCTACAAATAAAGTGCCATCCAAGCTACACCTTACTCTTGAGCAGAATCGATACACTTTGCAATCATCCCACGCTTCATTGGTTTCTTCATACCGGCCACCGTTTGCCACCTGCAGTGTCGGTAAGAACACTTGTAAGAGCGTGGTAAGACGCTTGAGAGTGTGTGATTCCACTTCCACTTTTCCATTATCCTTTGTAGTTGATAGGGATAACATATTTTTTGTAGTTGATGAGATCATACACATTATTATTGCACCTACAAACATGACACAATGTTTATTTGTTTGGGATCCTGGCTCAAGTGAATGTGCACACTTATTTGATGGACAAGATCAAGATGGTGCACTATGTCGTCCACCACCTTGGCCTCCTCCATTCATGCATACAAGAAGATTTGATGGCGTTGCACATTTGGACCAATATATGAGAGGAGATGAACTTGAGCCTAGGACGACTCCAATTCAAGAAGAGGAGGATGATGAGGACATCACTTCTATGGATACAAACAACACTCCATTGAACATACAAGATGCAATCAATAGAGTTCATACACAACAATTAATTTCAGAGGTGAACTCGTTCTTATATATTTCCTTATATGTTTTTGAGCATAAATTGCTACTTAATGATTTATTTGTAATTAGGATCCATGGAGAGGTTCAAGGAGTACTTGGAGGGAGTATTAGGGACGTGGAAGACCGGAGAATTCGTTCAAAGAAGATGGAAACCGAACCAAACTCCAAATCGTATCCAACTCGGAGTCCAGGAGCAGTACGCACTAAAACGGATGCCGAGGACGCATACGAACTCCGTTTTGGACGTTATACATATGCACGGAACGGGGAGAGGATAAACGTTCCAATGGCACCAGTCCCATGTCAAAATTCCTTCGTAGTCGACGGGAATCGTCGAAACAAAATCAAGTACAGAATCTGTCAGGGTGCTGCGCCACCGTATTGGGCCATTGGGCCTTGTATCAAGTCTAAGTCCATTATTTTCGTGTCTTAGGGTTA
The DNA here is from genome assembly GCA_036927565.1 of Tuctoria greenei. Classification (NCBI taxonomy): domain Eukaryota; kingdom Viridiplantae; phylum Streptophyta; class Magnoliopsida; order Poales; family Poaceae; genus Tuctoria; species Tuctoria greenei. The sequence continues at coordinate 161,114,470 of JAYESD010000002.1, read as the reverse complement.
GGTCACGACCCTAACACCCCCTTGGACGTCCTCCCACCTATATATACTCCATGGTAGCCGCCATAGACAATTGGGTTTTGCTTAGATCAATAATATCGCCGTTCTACGGTTTGTGAGACCCCAACTCGCGATTTCAGATCGTGTCTTCTACGTTCTTGCTCGTGTTCTCAGTTGCACTTGCAGGGATTAGCCTTCTTGGCGAGGTCAAGCGTGTGCAGCACGGTTGATAACCAACGGAGCCGTGGTGTAGTGATTGCAGGTGTACTCGTACCGCTCGAGTGCCGCGGATCATCAACGTCGAGTTCTCCACCCCAATCGACATACCTTTCGGAAGATCGGGCCTAAACCTACTCATCATTGATGACCATCGGATCGATGATGTTCTCCAACAAGACAAGCACCCCGTCTAATATCTTGGTGTTGATCAAAGTGCTCATGATCATTAAGTCTTCTTCCATGCTGATAGTTGAGACCAGCACATATATCATTGTCATGGCCACCACAATCATTCCCGAAATGGTTACAAAAACAATTCCAAATATCTGAATTGTTTGCACCAAATTCTCCATGTTGATGTGGTGGAGTTCTTTTGCTCGCTGTAGGGAGATGTTTATCAAACATCCTCTCCATTGCATCCAAAAATGAGCATCCAAATTTGTGTAGCTCAGCTCGTGAAACTCGAGATTCCTTTCTAGAATTAATTACCACCACGAATCTTTGAATCATATTCTGCCATGTTAGAATAGTGGAGAGAAAATGGTATAGGAAATTTTTGTGGAATTACACAATCTCACCTCTTGCTTACCAAAGTTTTTATCCGTTCTCAAGGACTGTGAGTGTGCAAAAGGTTGTAGTACTCCTGCTATGATTAAGCTGTGGAAAGGATTACAAGTCGAGAGATCCGATTACGGTATTCTGTGGAGCTAGGATGGCTGAACAAGGAAGGATTTGTAGCACCGAAAATAATGTGCCATAAACCAAATCAAAAGATATATAAATGTTGTTGCTCAATCTTAAAATTTGCAATATTGGTTATAACTTTTCAGCCCTTGGATCTTTCTTTCTCACTCTTTTTTTTTGTCACACTTTTTTTTCTTATCACGTGTTTGTTGTTTTTTATGCAAACAAGATGCCGGCTGATCAACACAATGTAGATTAATATGGCAACAAGAAATGATGCAAATGAGAGAAGACCAGCGGTAGTACACAAAGGTTCTGTTACTTTTTGTGGTGGTTTAGTAGACTATAGGTATGACACAAAAACACGAGATGGATAACAGAAAAAATGGTATAAACAAATCGATGATATGGGGATCTTACCTACCGTCTAAACATGAAATCTGAGACCAAATGATAGGGTGAAACCCAATGGCGGCTCGATCTTGACGGCAGTAGGTACGACGAAGGGTAAATGGATAGATCGGACAGCCCAAACTATTGCTTTGAGCAGTTCAGACAGTCTGATCGGTCTTTGGACAGCAGTACGAATGAATATAACTAGCTGAAAACAGCGGGTAACTAGCTTTATACCTGCCGAGATTGGATGTGACCAAGTGACGGGGAGAGAGGCACCAAAGTCTTTGAGAACTTTGACTTGATCTCCAGAACCAACATCCGAGATAACTAGCTTTATACCTGCCAAGGTTGGTTGCGACCAAGCGATAGGGAGAGAGGCACCAAAACCTTGAGGATTTCGACTCGATCTCTGAACGACCGCAGAACAACAAACCGGAAAAATAATCCATGCAAAAGGCCCAGAAACCTAGTGCACGAGTTAGGGGACCCCTTAGGGATCACTTCACAAGTCCATGAAGAACAAGGAAGAACAAAGGTGTGCAAGGCACTCTAAAATTATCATATTTATCAAATGATCAACGATTTTTTTCCAGGAGGACAAGGGTGTTATTTATACAGGAACAACCCTCCTAGTTAGTGTGAACTGAAGTCACCACATTTATTAAGTGGAAAGCTAGCTAATGATCAATTCACGAAGTGATCTTTAGTCCTCGCGTGTCCTCTCGCCTTCAGCACAATCTTTAGTAATTTGGCCATAACTAAGCTTGGAAACTCCAATGATGCACCGTTGATTGCGTTGGAAAGTAGACTTGATAAGCTTTCACACCATGTGTATTATGCCCCCTGGAACGTAACAAGTTGGTACAGGATTACACGTGAAGTTGAGGTTGTTGTTGTGTACCCGTTCTCAGTTTGGACAGCGCGAACTATCGCACCACTGAAAGTTCGGCCAGTGCAAACTAACTTGTTTCTTTTTGTGCCAGCCAATGATGTTGCCTTATGTGTAAACCTGAGTAACACATAATTACACGACTTATAGCATATCATTCTTATCAATATTGAAATATAATGTGGAGAGGAAAGCATTCACCTCTTGTTTGAGTTTCTGAACACGAGTGTGCATATCAAGTCCTTCATAAGCTCATGTACGTGTATGTGATGTTGGGATGTCCACATTAGAAAGCATTTTCTTTGACTAGTACATGTCTTTAGGCACTTTATGGGCTTTAGAGGGATATCACTGATCAATTTGATAGGTCGTTGTGGCTGTTGTTGGATAAGAAATACTTAGACTTAATTGTCATAAGGCGTGTCATGAAAGCAAGGATGGTCACTTCTATGTGTCCATGCAACGGTTCTTCTGAAGCTTTGAGAAGCCTTAACAATGTTTCATCCTCCATTGTAGGAGGATCCTCGGTAAACTCTAGTTGTATAGCTTCAAGCATCTGGTCAGTCCTATCAACTCTTGTGCTATAATCATCCTCTTCCTATTCTTCTATGGCTTGACTAGCTGATTCGCCGTGAAAGATCCACACCTCATAATATGCCAAGAAACTGTATCGACACAAGTATATTAAAACCGTTTTATTGTACAAACAATTCATATTCTGGCATCTACTACATGGGCACCTTACCTTATTAATCTTTGACAATGAAAAAGCACAGTCCACAAAAGTTGTAGTCTTGGTGACCCATTCATCTCTATGAGCTCCATAATTTTCCATCCAGTATGCATCCAACTACGGTCTTCACCCATATTTGAGGCTATAGATTAAAGACAGACAAATCATTAGTACCTCATATTTTACTTTATATCACGCTCCTACGTCTATTAGGAAGGATATGTCCTAAACCCACCCAAGCGTGAATGAGAGAGCGTGCTTATGATGAGACGCAAGATCCGAATCCAGATAAAATTTCAACAGCATAAACCCATTGTTCTCCAATTATCTGCTCGGAAATGGTCAAGCATAGAACGTCGAGATTATGCCACCAAAATTGCATCCGGTTTCTGACCCCGCATCTCGTTATAAACACGCTCTCTTAGTCACTCCCAAGCTGTCCAAAAAAGGGACAATTCTGAACCTACATGGATCACATGCATATCGCATGTGAGACATGCCGATCGTAGGGGAGGGGGGACATGAAGGTGATGGCGTTGCACGGAAGGGGGTTACCTTGAGGCAACGTCGATCGGCGATAGTGACAGGGTGGCAGGCGACGGCGCTGAGCGGTGGCGGTGGGCGTCGGGGAGGCGGCGGCCCACGGTGTTGGTGTCTGGGCGTTGGCATTGGATAGTGGCAGCGAAGCGGTGGTGCAAGCGCGAGCAACAGCGGCAGCGGCCCGATGCGAGGCGATGGCGACACGAGAGAGCGGCAGCGGTGGAGTGAGTGAGAGAGAGCGAGAGAGAAACACGATAAGAGGGATCGGGACCATTATAGGATCCGTTTACAATGGCCATGTCCGGACCGTCATAAATAAGTTTAATTATTACGACAATCAGGTCTCAGTCGTCGTAAGTGTTTTTTTTACGACGGTCGAGACCAGACCGTCGTAAGTTAACTAGATATTTACGATAGTCAGATCTAGTCATAGTAAATACGTTTGTTTAAGTTGGCCGGCCCGTTGACCGTCGTAAATAAATTAAGCCGTTGTACATTTATTATTTTTGTGTAGTGTATCAAAATGATCCTGCGCGGAGAGAACTATAAACGGAAGGTGGTCCATTATCACCGAGACAAACATGAAATACGATATGCAACAGCGGCATAAAAGGTTACCGAAGTCCAGTCATGCAAATCGGAGTGCTCATGGGTCATTCTCAACTACTCTGACGAGAAAAAAAAAGGACGAAAAGTCTTATTCCAGTTTTTAATATAGAACATAGAAGGAAAGCACGGGGCAACTGTCTCCAAAGCCCTCATCTAGCTAGTCCTGAGCCTGGGTTATTTGATTTGTTGTTTTTGTCAGATTTCGTTCCATCAGGAGCTCCACTGGAACCATCCATTTCGCGGGGCAGCCTAGCCCCTAACACGACGGTCTTGCCTTCGAGTTGCTGATTCTTGTAGACGATGACCTCCAGCATGCCTTCCCTGAGATCTGCTACCACTTCATCGTGGTTGTACAGCCCGGTCATGAGCAGCCGGATGTGGAACGCGCCCACGCCGTGCACATCTGCAGCCTCCTGGCCAGCAGCGACCTTGCGCTTGATCTCAAGGACGTCTTTACTGGTGGTTACCTCGAGATCCTTCGCGGACACCCCCGGCACCTGGAGCCACAGCGTGACCCGGTCCTCCTCCTCCTTCATGTTCCACCGTTCCATCCCGTCCGGCGGTGGAGCCGGACAAAGCAGAGCTGCAATGCATCAAACACATACGAATCATGTATCATCATCAACATGCATAAACCTAGCTAGTTAGTGGCGCACAGAAAGAAAGGGTAAAAAAAAGAGAAAAAAGAGGAATTTACTCACCAGTAGGGGGGATGCTGAATGTCGTCGGCCGTTCTTTCTCTGGCAGCGCATACGTTACGGTAAGTGGCCGTTGACTCTTGATGGCATAATAAGAAGGTTTGAATTCCACCGATGGCCTCCAAGAACGGCGGGAGGAAGCCGAAACAACAGGTAATCGGCTCACCCCGGTAACGACAGAGGCCATCGTAGTAGACATTATTAACACCATTATCCTAATGCATCTCAATTCTTGTGTGGCTGTAGTGTGCTTTGCTACTAGCTAGTAATCCTGTGTCCATGAACAGCTATATAGGCGAGGAAATGACTGACAGAGAAACGTCTCCTTTGCTTGGTCGGGATGGCAAGGAATAAAGGAGGCCGTCTTGGAAACTATTTAGTACTCCTTTATGAAGCGCGAGATGCTTCAGGCAGGTGAGTACGTATGATCCGTTGGTGGCGTTCTATATCATTGCGTTGGGTCATCCATGTTCCGGCTCTGTCTTCTTTTTCTTTGTTTGGAACCTTTGCTTGAGAGTGGTGGTGATGAATAAATACTGATTCGTGTTCGCTCTATATATGATTCTTCTGTTGGACTGATCGGGAAGTGCGTATCTGTCCATATATGCATCACTCTATCTTTTAGAATATCTGAATTTTTTGAAGCCTACAATATCTGAATTTATGTGTACATATATATGATTAAATATTTTTTGACATTCTAGCTCTCCCGACACTGCGAGATGTGAATGGAACTCCATGGAAAGCAACTCCGATTTCTTACCATCGGGCACATGTCTGTTCGAATATTTTTATAGGAAAAAGTCTACTTACTGTTAGCACTACCGGACTAGTCCGGTAGTCCGGTAGTGGACGGACTAGTCCGGTCCGGACTAGTCCGATATAAGACCAGACTAGTCCGATGTTGTCCAGTAAGGACATCGGACTAGTCCGGACCTTGACCGGACTAGTCCGGTCTTTTCAGTTAATGTCAGTTTGAACTCGAAAATAACATGTGTTCTAATTGAAAGGACACAACCCACCGACAATTATGTCCCTGATCGGGGGACTTAACTGTCTCTAAGGGTGGGAGGCCCCCTCTTGTGTCTCTTGGTCATATATAAGGAGAGGGTTATGTGTATGATTGAAGTGTGGTATTGTGAATACACATTAGACACAAGAACTCTCTCAATTCTCAGAATCCGATCAACAATATCAAGAGAAGAACAAGGGGAAACGCCTCCCGTCGTCGTTCTACTTGCGGCCTCGCCTTGTTAGCTTGATGGCCGCATCGTCAAGCAACAACAAAGATGGAAGTGAAGGTATTAATGGTGTTCTTGTGCTATTTGAGAGATAGCACTTGGTGTTCATGTTGTATTCGGATTTCTCCATGTAATTCGAGATGATTTAGTGGCTATTTGATCTTTGGGATCCCTTTTCGATTCTAACAATGGTATCAGAGCCGTTTAGACCACTAATCATTTCGAATTGAGTTTTTATCGAAGTTTTTCGCTGAAAGTTTTGAAGGTCCGGACTTTTCCGGTCTAAGGGCCGGACTAGTCCGGTGTGCCACGTAAAGTGGTTAGGTTTTCGGATCAGGGCGTTTTGACGCGTTCATCTGATTGAAAACCAATTAAGCACTTTGGAATGAAATCCATTGTGAAAATTAAGTTGATTTGGTAAGATGGTAAGATTAAGATTTCCCTTTTGGGTATTTCGACATTTTTTCCAGTTTTTTATATGAAACTTTTCCGGTGTTGGTCGTACTAGTCCAGAATAGTACGGACCAGACTCGAAAAGTTCAATAAAGAACGGATCAAATGTTTTTGATGGGACCGGACTTATCTGGTGTATGGATCGGACTAGTCCGAAATCATACTGTAAGAGTTCGGACTAGTCCAACCATGTGCGGACTAGTTCGGGCTATACAATTAAGGTTGCTTATTTAATTAAGTTTCCGCTGTGAATTAAGTTTATAATGTCATAGCAATTTGGTCGAGTAACCAAAGCGAAAGATAAATTGCTATGTCATTTTAAGTTGCATGGAATTCTATTGAGTAAGCAAAGTGAAAAATAGAATTGCCATGTTTTTTTAAGCAATATTATGTCATTATTGGCCGAGTAACCAAAGCGAAAGGCATTAATGACATTTTATGTTTAAGTGCATAGTAATTTGGTCGAGTAACCAAAGCGAAAGATAAATTACTATGTATTTCAGTTGTTCTCCAATGTTAAGTTTTAATGTCATTATTGGCCGAGTAACCAAAGCGAAAGGCATTAATGACATTCTCTTTTAAGAACATAGTAATTTGGTCGAGTAACCAAAGCGAAACATAAATTACTATGTTGTTTTTCAGTTATTCTCAAATGTTGAGTTTTGGTCAAGTAACCAAAGTGATTGATAAAACTCAACATTATTTTATGATTAATATCTATGCATTCACTCATGATCTCTCTTTTTGATTAAGAAGTTTCGTTTAATGAGAATTCAGCATTGAGTTTCATCTGGTAAGCAATTATGGGAGATGGAGAGAAAGTTGGAGATTGCTTTGACAGTCTCCGAGATGGACTTTGCTCTCATAACTCCATATTCAGTTGAGCCGGTGGCTCTAGTAAGTAAAGTTGATGAAACTCAGTAAGCCTTTGTTGTGAGGACAAAGGACTATACTAGTAAGCTATTGGCTTATGATATAGCCAAAGTTAAGTGAAAACAATCAAACAGGAAATGTTTGATGATTATTAAGGGCACTATCACTGAAATCTTTCGAGGGAGCAATCCCTGAATATGATATTGCCACTGAGTATCTCCAATAGATTGAGAATCAGTTTACTGGTTTTTCTAAGTCATTAGCAAGTACTCTTATCAAGAGACTTGTCGATGAAAAGTATTATGGAGGTGATGTGCGAGAGCACATTTTAAGGATGACAAATATGACTTCAAAGTTTAAGCCTATAGATTTGAGGATTAAAGATGAGTTAATTGTGTATCTCATTTTTCCTCAGTTCTAAAGGATTTTGAGGCTTTTGTCATCAATTATGACTCTCAACCTGAACTACTGAACATAGAAAAACTCATGGCTATGTGTGTTCAGGAGGAAGAGAGGATTAAATCTCTTCATGATAATGATGCTATTAATTACGTGAAGGGAAAAAGTAAGGCTAAGAAGAATTATTCTTCTAAGCAATTTTTTAAGTATCATGGTTCTTCTCACCATGATAAAGATAAGAGTAAGGCTCTACAAATCATCCTTAACGTTAGGATGTGAAAGTAGAGAAAGATCGGTGTCACTTTTGTTTAGACAAAGGTCACCATCAAAAGGAATGCATAGACTTCCTTAAATGGTGTTGCAAGTGACAATCATTTTTCCTCACATCAGAGTAAGAGTAAGAGAATTGATTCCGAAATGTTTTCGAAATTATGACATTGTTGCTTAGGCCATATTTCGAGGGGGAGAATTGATCAATTGGTTTCACAATCGATTCTTCCTCATTCGGATTTTTCAGATTCAGAAGAATGCATAGACTAAGAAAAGTAAGAAATTGTGCCATATGCAGTGCGGGAATTTGGAATTAATCTGTACGGACATTTGTGGTCCATTTCCTGTAGTATCTGTTGATGGTTTTCATTCGTTCATAACCTTCACGGATGACTATTCTCGCTATGGCCATATTTATCCAACTAAAGAACGCTTTGAAGCGTTGGATAAATTAAAGATATTTAAGGCTGAAGATGAAAATCAGCACAACGGTAAGATAAAAGTGGTAAGATCCGATCGCTTTGAAGCATTGGATAAATTAAAGATATTTAAGGCTGAAGATGAAAATTAGCACAACGGTAAGATAAAAGTGGTAAGATCCGAACGTAGTGGTGAATACTACGATCATCATACCCCTATGGCCAAGTTCCTGGACCATTTGCTCGGTTCCTACATGAAAATGGCATAGTTGCCCAGTATTCAACACCGGGCGAGCCTCAATAAAATAAAGTAGCGGAACGGTGCAACCGTACGCTAATGGATATGGTAAGATCCATGTTAAGTCAATCAGTTTTGCCGGTTAGCTTATGAATAGAGGCATTAAAAACCGCTATTCATGTGTTAAATCGGATCTTTAGTAAGTTGGTGTCTAAAACACCGTATGAGTTGTGGACAGGACGTAAACCCTCATTAAGTTATATGCATATATAGGGCTGTCCTGATGCAAAAATGTTTAACCCAAACATTGGTAAGTTGGATGCTAAGACAATAAGTTGCCAATTTATTGGCTATTCAGAAAAGAGTAAGGAATATCGTTTCTACTGTACAGAATGATATACTAAGTTTGTGAAAACAAGGCATGCCGTCTTTTTAGAGGATGCCATAATCAGGGGGAGTACGGTAAGACGAGAAATTAATCTTGAAAAGAAGCGGGTTTATGTACCCACTCCTATGATTCAAGAACTATATTTCTCATTACCTACTGCTGTTGAATCATCAGTGTCTATTAGTAAAGATTCGACACCTGTTGTTAGTTCTCCATTGACAACGAAATTATTAAGAAAGGTTGAACATTCTCAGCCCGTTGTCATTAATAATGAAGATCAACAACAGCCTCAAAATGAGAATAATGTGCAATTAAGAAGATCTCAAAGAGAAAGAGAATCGGCCATTTTGGACGATTATGAGATCTAATTAAGTGAGGCAATTCAAATGGAGGATGATCCCACCACATTTGAAGAAGCTATAAGAAGTCCTCAAACATCTGAATGGCGTAAAGTCATGGAGGATGAAATGAGGTCTATGGAAACAAACAAAGTCTGGAATTAGTTGAGATTCCTAATGGAGCCAAAACAGTAGGCTGTAAATGGGTCTACAAAACTAAATGTGACTCCAAAGGGAATATTGATAAGTTTAAGTCCAGACTTGTTGCAAAAGGTAAGGATTCGTTCAGAATCATTATGGTATTAGCTGCACATTACAATTTAGAATTACATCAGATGGATGTAAAAAACGGCATTTCTCAATGGTGATCTATATGAGAACATCTATATGACACAACCGAAAGGTTTTGTTGTTAAGGGTAAGGAACATATGAGGTGCCACTTAAGAAAGTTCATTTATGGACTTAATCAAGCATTAAGACAGTGGTATCTCAGGTTCAATAAGATAGTAAGAAAGTTTGGGTTTAAACAAAATGAGGAGGACAATTACATTTATGGTAAGTTTAAAGACGGAAAATTTATTTTTCTCGTGATTTATGTAGATGATATACTACTTGCAAGTAGTGATGTCAATCTACTATCAGAAACTAAGAAGTTATTGTCTTCTAATTTTGATATGAAAGATCTTGGTGAAGCATTCTATGTACTGGGCATAGAAATTCACCGAGATAGAATAAAGGGGTATTAAGTTTAGCACAAAAGGCATACTTAAGGAGCGTACTTGAAAAGTACGGTATGCATGAAAATAAATCTTTGTCAGCTCTAATGAGTCAAGGTTGGTAAGTATGGAACCAATAAGAGGTCAACCTAATAAGAATCGGTTCCAAAACTTCTTGCTGTCAGAAGTTTTAAGTTTTGCTCAATTCCTAAGTTACCTTGACAAAGTTTAAGTATCGGGTTAATTTTGGCATAAGTAAGTCCAATCCAGATGACTGGATGGAAATAAGTATTACTTGCAGTTTTGCAAGTATCAAGGTCTCATGGTAAGTTAAGTATAAGATTAAGTCATTGGAATAATGACTTAATAAGACTCAGTTTGTGCGAGATGTGTAGTAAATCCACATCAGTAATCAACACTCGCACATTGGAGCTTTATTGTGGAAAAAGCTCCTAATTTAGGGTCACTGCGTCATGTGTGATGCATACCAATATATTATAAATGAGACCACTGAGCAGACACAGTAAGTAAACCCGAATTGTTAGTGGTTGACAGCATTAAACCATTTAAGTTTTTTGTACTCCAAAGACAACAAGTCATATGTGATGTCAAACACATTGACATAAGGTATGTGTTGTAAAGGAGTAAATCCAGGATCATATTAAGTAATGATTATTGAGCAAATTAGTACCAAGCAAATGCTTGCGGATCCGCTTACAAAAGGTCTTCCACCCAACGTGTTCAGTGAACACGTGGCTAGCATGGGTTTAAGGGAGAGTCTATGATCACTGGATATTTAGGGGCCAAATAAGAGTAAGGTTCATTTTTAAGTGTGAGATATATTGTGGTCCTCGAGTCCAACAATACGTAAATGGCTGTTGTGATGCGTTGTGCCCTATATGTCGAGCATGAAAAAGTGGACACTAAGTTTAGTATTAAGTAAGTTGGTAAGTTTCAGTTTCAAGTTCAAGGGGGAGAATGTTAGCACTACCGGACTAGTCCGGTAGTCCGGTAGTGGACGGACTAGTCCGGTCCGGACTAGTCCGATATAAGACCAGACTAGTCCGATGTTGTCCAGTAAGGACATCGGACTAGTCCGGACCTTGACCGGACTAGTCCGGTCTTTTTAGTTAATGTCAGTTTGAACTCGAAAATAACATGTGTTCTAATTGAAAGGACACAACCCACCGAAAATTATGTCCCTGATCGGGGGACTTAACTGTCTCTAAGGGTGGGAGGCCCCCTCTTGTGTCTCTTGGTCATATATAAGGAGAGGGTTATGTGTATGATTGAAGTGTGGTATTGTGAATACACATTAGACACAAGAACTCTCTCAATTCTCAGAATCCGATCAACAATATCAAGAGAAGAACAAGGGGAAACGCCTCCCGTCGTCGTTCTACTTGCGGCCTCGCCTTGTTAGCTTGATGGCCGCATCGTCAAGCAACAACAAAGATGGAAGTGAAGGTATTAATGGTGTTCTTGTGCTATTTGAGAGATAACACTTGGTGTTCATGTTGTATTCGGATTTCTCCATGTAATTCGAGATGATTTAGTGGCTATTTGATCTTTGGGCTCCCTTTTCGATTCTAACACTTACGACCACTAATTATAACCTAGGAACTAGTTTACCTCCCAAACTACAAAACTGGATTATTAAACACCCTAACCTACTCAAAACTATCTAGTTTACTCCCTAATCCAGTTTCTCTGGATGGTTTTGCCACATCACAAGCTGATGTGGCGTCCCTGCTAACCATATACGGTGGGGCTACATGTCATTGCGGACATACATAAAACACCCCTACCTGATGTCTGCAAATTTGATGCTTGCAATTTCGTGCGTGATGTGGTCGAAGAAGCCCTGGTTCAGCATAGTTAGGAGCCGACAGATAAGAAGAGATTTAATAATGAAAAAAGCAGTAGTGAAATTACAACATAACAAGTGCAAGTGAATCGCTGCTTCACCACAAACTGAGTGGTAGCCTCATGAGAGACCTCGAACTGCCACACTTGCGTAGATCCCGACGCCTCCCTCTCCCTCCCTTCCCTCATCGCACGCCAAGCTGACCCACGCCGTCTTCTCTTCTCCCCGCGGCTGGGGCCGTTCATTACCAAAGGTTGCTGTGCTGCTTTCTTCTGTTTGCAATTGCAGCGGCAGCTTCGTCTTCGCGATGTCTGACATGACGAGGCATGCGGGCGTTCACGCTCTTCAACGTCGACGGCACCCTCACCGCTCCCCGCAAGGTGCCGCGACCTCTCCTGCCGGTCCGCCGAATCCGAGCTGACGGAGCAGACAAGGACCGTCGAGCACCCACGCCTCCCTTCCAGCGCCCCGCCGTGGTGGCTCGCCGCTCGGCGGAACACACGCCTCCCTTCCGGTGCCCCGCCGTGGTGGCTCCCGGCACGCCGCTCGCCGGAGCAAGCCTCTATTCTTCTGACCGAGTGCGCCTGCTCCGCTTTCCTCTTTAGTAATGTGCTGTACTGAGCAGCTGAGAGCTGGACGACATAAGGACGGGATTTTTTGTATTTACTCAATGACATGAATGGTCCACCGTGTATGGCATGTAGAGGATGCCTGTCGGTACCCTAAAAACCATACACCCCCTGAGGTTACGAAGATCTCAAGGGAAGGACATCAACTCAAATTGAAGACCCTCGGGGGCCCACTCGCCAGACGTGACGGGACCCACTTCTCCAACATGGTTAACCTCTAGGTTGCCACGTGTACTGTCAGCCCAGAGCTATTACCCGCAAAGGTGAAGCTCCGGGCCAAGTACTGAAACGGCACCTCCGGAGGTAGCCCCTGACCGAGAGAAGCTCCGGACCTGACACGTGGCAGGCCGCCCCGGAGCTTCCCTCCTCCCTCGAGCAAGCTCCGGAGCTGCCACGTGTCCATACGTCGGAGCTAGCCGCTTTAAACCCCCGGGAGACGTTGTAACGGCTCCGGATCTCCAAAGGACAGCCACGGACTTCAAAACCCGGTTAATTATCATTAATTCCACATTAATGATATTTAATCGGATGATCTTAACTCCCGTAACGGCACTGTCAGAGCCGTTACAGGGTTATTAACAACAATTAATCTTGTGTATCAATGCCAATAACCGCCAGGGCCACATGTCGGGCCAGGCTGACTTGTAAAGGTTTGTCCTTGTACTATAAAAGGACAAACCGCCGGTACACGAGAGGAGAGAACTCTCGAACACACTCAAGCTCACAAGTAAATACAACTCACACGCACACCCGTGGAGTAGGGTATTACGCTCAGGCGGCCCGAACCACGTAAACTACTGTGTCACTCGTGTCCAAATCGCACTTCACTTTCTTAGATCTACGCGCGCCCAAACCGAACCACAACTCCTTTAAACACTTTCATAGTGTCAGGGGATCTGCCGACTCCAACAGTCGACAGTTGGCGCGCCAGGTAGGGGCGCCTGAGATCTTCAAGAATGGTGAATTCTGCGGCTGGATCATCCAACGGGCAACCTGCTGCTCAGGCTGTCGGAGGCAATCCCTCCAACATGCAACCACCGGCGGGAGCCTCAGTTCCAGCGGGAGTCACACTCCCACCACCGCCATCTTCTCCGGCAAGACGTGCCGAACGACATGATGGTACACCAGCGTCTCATTCCGCGCCGGCAAGTCGTGACAACCCAGAACACGCGCTCCATGCAGCGCGTGCTCTCCTTCAGCGACCACCACCTCCGGATGCATCTCAAGGTGCCATGGAGCAATGGAGAGCTGATATTGAGCATTTGGTCGCAGCAGCGGCCGAACGCCTCAACAATCAGGGTCCACCCCCTTCAGGGCGGGCCCCGTCGCAGCGACGAACGTTGTCTGGAAGACTTGGTCCACATGTCTCCAACAACCGGAGAAGAGCTGCGTCACAGCAAGTGACGTCGTTGCCCTCTGGGGCACGACGTGCCCATACTGCATCTCGACTTTCGACACACGACCTCCGGGCGGAGCTTGATCGCCGATACCGCCAACAGGATGGCCGTGTTCACATCGAGCGAGCTCGAGAAAGACGAGATGCTCAAGACCTTTCTACTCTGGAAGGAGTAGGAGGAGGCTGTTCCGCCCTAGCCATGCATCTGCGCATGGTTAGATGGCCACAGAAGTTCCGGCCACACTTGCCGGAAAAATTCGACGGGACTGTCAATCCCGTAGAATTCCTACAGATATACTCCACTGCGATCTTAGCAGCTGGAGGAAACGAGGCCGTAATGGCCAATTACTTTCCAGTGGCTTTAACTGGGACCGCCAGGTCCTGGTTTATGAGCCTTCCACCCAACTCTATCGACAGTTGGGAGGAGCTATGCCGCCAGTTCACCGCCAATTTCGGGAGTTCATACACCCGTCCGGGCACCGAACTGGACCTTTTTGCGGTCGTGCAAAAAGGAGGAGAATCTTTGCGGTCATTCATCCAGAGATTCTCTCAGGTACGTAACACAATCCCTTCTATCTCAAGCGCTTCTGTCATTGTAGCATTCAGACAGGGTGTACGAGACAAGAAGATGTTGGAGAAGCTGGCGATCAAAGAGATCACCAGTGTCACGGAGCTCTTCAGCCTGGCTGACAAATGTGCCAGAGCTGCGGAGGGCCGTGAAATGCACTCCAAACCAGCCCTGGAGGATCATAAAAAATCCTCCAAAGAAGAAGCCGCTACCTCCGGGAGTGGCAAGAAGAAAAAGAAGACCAACGGCAAGAAGAAGCCGTCGGCCGGCACATCCAACGTTGCAGCCGCTGCAACTCCTGGTGGCCGGGGGCCACGCCCCGAGAAGCGACCTCGACCGTCTTCCGAAGACGATGGCAAATCCAAGATGTGGTGCCCCATTCACAAAACGGGCAGCCACAGACTGGAGGACTGCCGGGAGGTCCAAAACCTTGCCGAGCGCTATCACAAGCGCCGGGAAGGGTCTCCCTTCCGACAGAGGGAGGGGAAACAAAAGGTCGATGAAGCTCCGGCTGAAGAGGAGTTGGGGTTTCAAGACCCCAAAAAGGTCTTGAAAGCCGTCTACACCTCTGTCGACGATGATTCCGACGTCTCCGACAACGAGCGTCGAAAAACCATGAACACCATCTTTGGTGGATCATGGGACATCACCTCTCGTCGTGTCATCAAGACTATGCGACGGGATATGGCTGCTGTAGCTCCTACAGCTAGACCGGAGCCACATCGAAAGTGGATGGACACACCCATTACTTTTGATGCTTCGGACTGTCCTCAAAGCATGATTGGAGCTGGCCAGCTACCCTTGATGGTATCTCCCACCATCAACAACATCCAGCTCCATCATGTCCTGGTAGACGGAGGTTCGGGGCTTAATCTCATTAGCTTCGAAGCTTTCACTAAGCTTCAGCTCCGACCTTCGGACCTCCAGCCCTCTCGACCTTTCTCCGGAGTAGGTCCGGGGGCCATAACCCCACTCGGAGCTATTACTCTCCCTGTTACCTTCGGGACCCGGGAGAAGTACCGCACTGAAAAGTTGATCTTCGACGTCGCTCAGATCAACTTACCATTCAACGCCATCTTGGGTAGACCTGCCTTGTACAAATTCATGGCAGCTGCTCATTATGGATACCTGGTGTTGAAGATGCCAACACCAGTAGGCGTTCTCCGGATCCGTGGAGATCGCACTGCCGGAATAACTGCTCTGGAGGAACTCCATGCACTCACCACAGCGCAAGAGGAGGACTCCAAACAGAAGCAAGCTCCACAACCTCCGAGCATTCGTCAACGAGGCTCGACCTCTGCACCCCGTGTGCAGCCAAGCGGCGACACCGACATTCCCGTCAAAATCGTCCAAATTGGTTCCGATGTCATTCAAACTACCCGCATATCGGGTGGCTTGAACGACAAATAGGAACTCGCGCTCATCACTTTCCTCCGGGCTAACGTTGACGTGTTTGCCTGGCAACCGTCACAAATGCCTGGGATCCCCAGGGAAGTGATTGAGCACAATCTGAAGATTTACCCCGACGCTCGGCCTGTGCACCAGAAACCTCGGAAGCAATCTGTAGAGCGACAAAACTTCATCCGACAAGAAGTGAAGAAGTTGCTCGAAGCCGGATTCATCCGAGAAGTCTACCATCCAAAATGGCTGGCAAACCCAGTCGTTGTGCCTAAGGCCGGCGGGAAACTTCGGATGTGCATCGACTACACCACACTGAATAAGGCATGTCCAAAAGATCCATTCCCACTACCTAGAATAGACCAGATAGTGGATTCCACCTCCGGGTGTGAGTTGCTGTGTTTTCTAGACGCATATTCAGGATATCATCAAATCCGGATGTCTAGGGAAGATGAAGAACATACTTCATTCATCACAGTGGATGGGTTGTATTGTTACACAGCCATGCCTTTTGGTCTCAAGAATGCAGCTTCAACTTTTGTACGAGCAATGTACAAAACTTTCGAAGAACTCATCAGAGACATAGTGGAAGTGTACGTTGATGACATCGTAGTCAAAGTCAAAAACAAGGAGTCCCTCTTGGACACCTTGCAGGCTGTTTTCGACAAGCTGCGGGCCACCCGCACGAAGCTAAACCCAGACAAGTGCGTCTTCGGGGTTAGTTCCGGAAAGCTTCTTGGTTTCCTGGTAAGTCACCGGGGTATAGAGGCTAATCCGACGAAGATAAAAGCCATTGAAGACATGCGGCCACCAACCCGCATCAAAGATGTCCAAAAATTAACCGGATGTCTAGCAGCCCTCAGCCGGTTCATTTCAAGACTGGCGGAAAGGGCACTTCCCTTCTTCAAGTTACTGAGGAAATCCGGACCATTCCAATGGTCTGAAGAAGCAGAGAAGGCATTCCAGGAGCTGAAACAGTTCCTCACCACCCTACCAGTCTTGGTAGCTCCAAACCCTGGTGAGCCTTTGTTGCTTTATATTTCAGCAGCTGACGAAGTCGTCAGTATGGTTCTGGTTGCGGAGAGACCGGAACTACCCAATACTCAGGAATCCAGATCCCTTCGGGAGGATCCGGAGCTTCCTGAAAGCGGGTCTGGGTCCCAGCTCCCAGACCTAAACCCACAAGAAGCCACTTCAGAGGACCCGGATCCTCCCGATAGGATCCAAGTCATTCCTGAAGAAGCTCCGGGTTCCTCCACCCAGAACCCGGAGGTCCCCGAAGATAGTCTGGACCCCTCTGACAGGGTCCGGATCAATGAAGAGGAAGTTCCGGACCCCTCCGGGAGGGTCCAGACCATTCAACGCCCAGTATACTTCATCAGTGAAGTATTACACGATGCCAAGACTCGATACCTAGAGGTGCATAAGCTGCTCTACGCAGTTCTTATTGCCTCAAGAAAGCTTCGACATTATTTCCAAGCTCACAAAGTCTCGGTGGTAACTTCATATCCACTTCGAGCGATCCTGCATAATCCCAATTCAACTGGGAATATAGCGAAGTGGGCAGCGGAACTAGCTGAATTCGACCTCGAATTCATTCCAAGACAAGCAGTCAAGAGTCAAGCGTTGGCAGATTTCGTGGCAGAATGGACTCCCTCTCCATTAAACCCTGGGGGCCCCAGCGAGCAGAAGAAGGAACCACAAGTTCCGGCCTTCACTAAGCCTCACTGGACCCTTTACTTCGACGGCTCCATGCAGAAGCAGGGAGCCGGAGCTGGAATCCTTCTCCTCGCACCAACCGGGGAGAAGGTAAAATACATGGTGCACCTTGACTTCAAGGCAACTAACAACATGGCGGAGTACGAAGCACTCATATATGGATTAAAGGTGGCACTATCATATGGTGTCAAGCAGTTGCTGGTCAAAGGAGATTCACAACTTGTCATCAAACAGGTGAAGGGTGAGTGCTCCTGCAATAATCTCCAGCTGGCTGCTTATCTCCTTGAAGTCCAGAGGCTTCAGAAGGACTTCGAAGTCCTAGACCTTCACCATGTTCAGCGTGCTCACAACGCTGAAGCTGACGAACTCTCGACTAAGGCGTCAACCGGAGCTCCGGCTCCAGACGGAACCTTTGTCCGGAGGTTGTCAAAACCCACAGTTCAGCCTGCCGAGCTGAACGAAGGGGGCGAGATCAGCATCCCGAAGCTGACGGTCCCGATGGCCCTGTTACCATGGCAGCCATCAAGGGTCGTAGGTGCTGCCGGAAGCTCCGAGCAACCCAGCACGCAAGACTCGAATGCTCAAGTCAGTTCCGATGCATGGATCTCGGAGATCCGGAACTACTTGAAAGACAACATCCTTCCTGACGATGATGTATCCGCTGACCGGGTAGTCAGATTGGCTAAAAGATACACGTTGGTAGAAGGGGATCTCTACCGGCGCGGTGCCAACGGCATCCTAATGCGGTGCATCACAAGGGAAGAAGGCTGCGAACTCCTCGCAGAAATCCATGGAGGTGAGTGTGGGAACCACGCGTCTTCCCGCACGCTGGTCGGAAAAGCCTTTCGGCACGGCTTCTACTGGCCTACAGCGCTCCAGGATGCTACTGAGCTAGTGAAGAAATGCAAAGCATGCCAATTTCATGCAAAGCAAATTCATACACCTGCTCAGCCCTTACAAATGATACCTCCTACGTGGCCTTTCGCTGTGTGGGGGATGGACATCTTGGGACCCTTCCCAAGAGCCGTCGGAGGTTACAAGTTCCTGTATGTCGCCATCGACAAGTTCACCAAGTGGCCGGAAGCTACTCCTGTTGTGACGATCAACAAACAATCTGCAATCAATTTTCTACAATCTATCGTGAGCAGATTCGGAGTCCCAAACAAGATCATCACTGACAATGGGACTCAGTTCACAAGCTCCGCATTTCAAGGATATTGCGAAGACCTCGGCATACAAGTTTGCTACGCTTCCGTAGCTCATCCTGCCAGCAATGGGCAAGCCGAGAGAGCAAACGCAGAGATCCTTAAAGGATTAAAAACGCGCACTTATGAGCGTTTGAAAAAGCACGGAGCTAATTGGATCGAAGAGCTTCCACCCACTCTATGGGCTAACAGGACTTCTCCAAGTCGGGCAACCGGAGAAACACCCTTCTTCCTGGTGTACGGAGAAGAAGCGATCCTTCCTCCGGAAATCACCCTGGGTTCTCTCCGAGTCCGGACCTTCGACGAAGCCGCGCAGGACCAGCTCCGGCGTGAAGACCTAGACCTCCTCGAGGAGGGAAGGTGCCAAGCAGCTGTTCGGAACACCCGATATCGCCAAGCTCTACGGCGCTATCATCAGCGGCATGTACACAACCGACAGCTCGAGGAAGGCGATCTGGTGCTACGGAGAATACTATCCAGAGAAGGGCAAAACAAACTCTCCCCCGACTGGGAAGGACCCTTCCGAGTGATCAAAGTATCCCGTCCCGGAAGCGTTCGCTTGGCTGCCGAGGATGGGACACCACTCCCAAATCCTTGGAATATCGAGCACCTCCGTAAGTTCTACACTTAATTCCACGGAGGTGAGTCTTAAGTAACTTGAAGTGTATGTTATAGAGTCATTGTACAGAGTCGGGTAGTTCCTCCGGGAGAGCAGCCGGACCTTTCCCGAAAGGTTTGGAAAGCTCATGCAACACTTGATACAGTCTCCGGACTAGAAGTGTAGCTAATTACCCTGGGTTAAACGAGAAACCAAACACGCTTAGCCTGGTTCCGTACCCTAAGAGTGTACTTGTTTCCCCTGTACCCCGGACCTATAATGAAAGACATCTTCATGTGAAATAGACTCCATGTGCATTCATTTTTGCATAAGGCTCAACATTTTTATTTTTCTCTTTCTTGTCTATAACAGAAACGTGCAATTCTTAAGAAGTTCTAGTTTAACCGGTTTATGTACAATTTGAGTTGGATTGTCAGATTTTTTAGATTTAAGTATCGTTTGTGGTCAACTCGCCTGAAAGCCGCCAAGCCATTCTAGGGCCGGAGTGTGCTATCGACTTAGCCTGGTCAAGCACCCTAAGTACGCCACTCTACCTACATCCCGGCAGGCCAAAGTAAGGTGGGTCCATGGACAATTGGATCTGAAAGAAAAGACAATTCATCCAATTGTACTAAAAATCGTGTTCAACTTGAAATTCCCTTGAGAACCGTAAGCCGCGACGAAGTTATAGATAAGGAACGAATTTTACTGTTTTTCTTGGCTTAAGTGTGCAGGAAAAATAAAAATGATATTGATGGAGAAAAACCGGAGTTAACCAAGCTTCGACTCCCACTGGCGTTAACTTAAAGATGGTGAGAAGACTCTATCACTAGAATCTGTTGCCAGCAAGCCAAGCGTGGCAAAGGTCATTGCCGGAGCTACTAAGCTCCGACACCTTGAAGTATTAACTATCGACACTCAACGTGTTGGTAGAAGCTATTGCCGGAGCTACTAAGCTCCGACGATGGGCATTGCCAGAGCTTCTAAGCTCCGACGACTTCAAGGGACCTTCACTATCGAAAACTTCGGACCAAAACTGTACGAGTTCGAAGCAAATCTGTCTTCAGCAAAAATCAAAATCCTTTTGGTACATGTCCACAATCAAATTGTGCGCATCTACCAGGGGGCCAAGTGAATACAAAGATGTTGAAGACAAAAAAATGAAATTCACGCAATTGAGGATTTCATTTCATTTGAAGACCAGAGATTACATCTGGGGACAAAGGATTACAAAATTGAGGAAGAAGAGAAGATACAAATAAAGGCTAAGAAAGATAGTCCTAGACCCTATGGAAGAACTCAGCGACCTTCTGGGCGACCTCCGACACGCTGGCTCGGGTAGCTTCGCCTTCTCCTTCAACGGGGCCTTCAAGCACCGGGTCCAGAGGGAATCGAGGGTTCCGGCTAGTGTAACACGTCAACACATACTCTGTGACGTTTCTAGCCAGGGATTGCCCCTCGACCTCCAACTGGTCCGCGATGACGTCGCCCACCTTGGAGAGCTTGCTGCCCGCAGCGCCCAACGCTTGCAGCGCAAGGTCCGGCTCCGGCTCCGGATCATCCGGAAGCACGGGGCTGAAACCCATCGGCGCTAGCGCATCGTCGGCCTTGCTCAGGAACTCCCAAATTTGCAGGGAGTCCGTCTTCCTCAGGCCCTTCATCTCTTCCAAGGACCTCCGGGCCGCCGCCAGCTCCGAGTTCTCGCGGGAGAGGCGCTCAACTTCTTTGGCGTTTTGCTGAATCTTCGCAGCAACCCGTTTTTCGAGTCTTCCGAGCTCCTCCTCCCGGAGGTGGATTTTGTTCCGGCGGTCGACCAGGTCTTTCTCCCTAGCCTCTATTTTCTTCTCCCGGGCGACGAGGGCACACTCATACTCGTAGAGTTCCTGCCCTCGCACCCAGGTCTTCTCCTCCTCCTCGAGGCAGCGCTCTTCCAATTTTTTAGCGCGCTCCTCGAGGCCCTTGTCCGCCAGAGCTGTCTTCTCGGCGAGCTCTTCTTCACGTCGCAAGACGTCGTCCCGTAGTTCCTGGATTTTTTGCTCCTCATCCTCGAGCCGCTTTTCCCTTCCCTCAAGTGCCTCTCGGCGCTTGATGAGTGCGGTACTGATGGCTTCGAGTTGATCGAACCGAGCGTTGGCTGCATCATTGGCAGCCTTAGCTTGGTCATGGTACTCCCGGGATTGGGCGTCGAGGTTGTGAGTCATGCTCTCCCTCTCGTCCAGCATCTCACCCCAAAGCTCCAGGCGGATCTTCTCCCGCCTGATCCATTCCTTGTCCTCAGCAATCCTCGACTGCGCCAGCTTGGTCTCGAATTGGAGTCTATTACGCCACCTCCTAAGGGTTTGGCGCTCCTCTTCAAGAACCTTGCTGTCGTGGAAGAAGGCTAGTTGGACTTGGCGCAGACTGGAGCAAGCGTTGTCGATGGACATCGACAGCGAGATGGGCTCCGGACCTTCTGGGGTCTCCTCTGCTGGCTCCAGCGGGTCTTCATCTACAAAAATTGGGTCCCACTCTACGAGAGCGGAACCCCGAGCTTCCAAGGCACTAGGGCCCTCCTCCGGGATGGCCTCAGTCGCCACCGAAGAAGGTCCCGCCACCAAATCTTCATTCGCCCCCTCAGGCTGGGGGCCGGCGACTTCGTTCAGGCACTCTGGCTCCGCCACGGGTACCATCGACGTCGTCGCCTCCAATGGCTCCGGCCGTGACGCTCCTTCCGAGGGAGGCTCAAGCTCCCTCGCCTCTTCAACCACCGGCTCTACAGCCGGCGCCTCCACCACCACCGGCTCTGCAGCCGGCGCTCCAATAACCACCGGCTCTGCGACCGGAGCTTCAGAAGTAACCGGCTCAATTGCCGGAACCACTTCAACTTCCGGCTCGCACGCCGGGGCTCCAGCTACCTCCGGCTCAACCGCCGGGGCTTCAGCACTTTCCGACTCTAAAGCCGGGACCGCTACTTCCTCCGGCTCAACAGCCGGAGCATCTACTTCTGCAGCACAGGGGCCCGGACCTTCAACCTCCGGAGCGGGTGCCGCTGGCGCATCTTCAAACCCGTGGTCCGGCGCTACCACGGGAACTTCTGGAGACGAGTCAAGGTCCATGACCACGACAGCCGGCGCCGGAGCTGTCGCAGCCTCCGCCTGGGGTGGCACCGGAGCTGGAGCAGAAACCCTTGTAGCCTCAGACACTGTGGCTGAGGGCGGAGCTTCACTCCCCTTCTTGGGAACGCTGCAGATGAAGAATGAAGAAATTGAGCAAACAGTTACTATAATTAAAGTTAATTGAGATAAGCAAGAAAAATTACCTTGGGAGGCTCACGCACCAGCTTGCGCGGAACCTCTTTCCCGGACGTTCCGGGCTGGCCACGGTCGGCATAGGAGCTCCGGGAGGACTCCCAGGACTTGCCGTAGCCACGGGCGTTTCCCGGGTCGGAGCTCTCCTTGACCGGGAGGAACTCCTAGACCTGGAGGCCCTCACCGCTTCTCGAACCGGAGTCGCATGTCCGGAGCTGGCACCTCCGGAGGGACCCATCACAGGGACAGCAGCACTCCGGGAGGATCCCACCGCCGGAACAGTAGCGCTCCGAAAAGATCCCACCACGGGGACAGACGCTACAGCAGCGGAGGATCTTCCTTCCTGAGGACGGGGAACTGGCGGGGAAGTAGCAAGCCCGACGGACCTTCCGTCAGCATGTCGCAGCTTCCTCTTCCGGCTCTCCGGCTCCTCCGCCAGCTCCTTGCCTTTGCCGGTGACTTCAGCTCTTGGCTGAGAGACAGGGGCGGAGCCGCCTTCCGACAACCCGGGGATCGCCAACCGGGCGGTCGATCTTCTCTCGACGACGCCAAGGTCATCAAGCGCGGGCATCCTCCGCCGGAGCTCCCTGCTGAACTCAACTTCCACGTTCAGGGGGAGGAAAGCCGGTGGCGGAGTCAGGTACTCTCCGTCTACATCGATGCCGTGCTGGAATTTCTTGAGGTGAAACTCCAAGGACTTCCCCACCATGCTGGACTTCAACCCGGTCTCGACCCGGTCTTCGTCCATCACGCTGTTGAGGGCCCAGGCGAGCTTCTCCCTCCTCTTCAGCGGTGCCCACCTGTTGGACAGGAAGTTGCAGAACACCGCCTGGGGAGTCAGTCCTCCCTCCACACATTGGCGGATCCTGGACAGAATGGGGTCGAAGGTTGCCGCCAGCACCGGAACTTCGCTCCACACCGACGTGTCAATGCCGGGCAGACCGTCTGGCAGCTCCAACCGCTCGTGCTCCTCCACCCGGACGACTACCCAATCTTTCTTCCAGTCATCCCACTTCCCGGAAGGGAACGACCGGAGGTACTTGAACGGGCACTTCTTGCGCTTCACAAAGTAGTAGAAGCCAAGGTACTCGTCACTTCGGCCGGTGGTCTGGACGGTGAAGAAAGTGCGGAAGAGCTCGATGCAGGGAGGGATGCCCACCCACATCTCGCAGAAGTGGACAAAGATGGACACAAGGAGGAGGGAGTGAGGACCAAGGTGGTATAGCTGCAGACCATAGAAGTCCAGCAGCATCAAAAAGAAGGAAGAAAATGGTGGGATCAGCCCCACCATGGCATACGATGAAAAGTATACCATTTCGCCGGAGTGCTCCTTTTTAAAGGGAAGCTCCCCGCCGGTGCGGATTGAACGGTTGAAGAAGTCCGACGACCACCCCATGAGGGCTCGGACCTTCTTCAGATCGCTCTCCGTCTTCAAACGACTCTCACGCAGACCCAACTCCATCGCAACACAGCTAGGCAAGAGAAGAGAAGCAAAGCACGAGTTGGGAGTTTGAGCGCGAGAACAGATGGAAAGCGTAAAGAACTCCCGACGGTGCGCCTTCCTTCTTAAGTAAGCCCTCGCAACGCTTGGATGGAAACTGCAGGAGAGTCAAGCATACTATTCAAGAATTCAACCCAGCCGATGACAAGAGGGCCCGGGACCACCCCGACGATCAAGTCGAGGCTCTTACCCAGGCGAACAGTTGTCATCACGAGGCGGGAAACCCAAAGGCGGCGGACTGACAAGGCGCGCGAAACCGATACGGTTTTCGTATCGGGAACCGACGACCTTCAATTGCGAGAGATCCGCACGTCAAAGATCTTATCTGCCGCCTGAGGCGCGCCACGCGTCAGGACCTAACCATAAAGCCCCGCAAAAGGCACCTCTGAAGACCCTTGAAGACCCAGTTCAAGAGCCGCAAGTGTGGACCCACCTCCGGCGGAATGACTTCATCCCGTTAGCCTTCCCCGGAGGTAGGTCCAGGGGGCCACTGTCGGTACCCTAAAAACCATACACCCCCTGAGGTTACGAAGATCTCAAGGGAAGGACATCAACTCAAATTGAAGACCCTCGGGGGCCCACTCGCCAGACGTGACGGGACCCACTTCTCCAACATGGTTAACCTCTAGGTTGCCACGTGTACTGTCAGCCCAGAGCTATTACCCGCAAAGGTGAAGCTCCGGGCCAAGTACTAAAACGGCACCTCCGGAGGTAGCCCCTGACCGAGAGAAGCTCCGGACCTGACACGTGGCAGGCCGCCCCGGAGCTTCCCTCCTCCCTCGAGCAAGCTCCGGAGCTGCCACGTGTCCATACGTCGGAGCTAGCCGCTTTAAACCCCCGGGAGACGTTGTAACGGCTCCGGATCTCCAAAGGACAGCCACGGACTTCAAGACCCGGTTAATTATCATTAATTCCACATTAATGATATTTAATCGGATGATCTTAACTCCCGTAACGGCACTGTCAGAGCCGTTACAGGGTTATTAACAACAATTAATCTTGTGTATCAATGCCAATAACCGCCAGGGCCACATGTCGGGCCAGGCTGACTTGTAAAGGTTTGTCCTTGTACTATAAAAGGACAAACCGCCGGTACACGAGAGGAGAGAACTCTCGAACACACTCAAGCTCACAAGTAAATACAACTCACACGCACACCCGTGGAGTAGGGTATTACGCTCAGGCGGCCCGAACCACGTAAACTACTGTGTCACTCGTGTCCAAATCGCACTTCACTTTCTTAGATCTCCGCGCGCCCAAACCGAACCACAACTCCTTTAAACACTTTCATAGTGTCAGGGGATCTGCCGACTCCAACAGTCGACAATGCCACATCAGCCTGTGACGTGGCAAAACCGCCGAGAGAAACCAACTTAGGAAGTAAATTAGATGGTTTTAAGTAGATTAATTATAGTGTTAATAATCCGATTTTGTAGTTTGGGGTAAATTAGTTCCTAGAGTATAATTGGTGGGGGTAAGTAGACTTTTTCCTATTTTTATATGTTTGCCAACTCGACGAATTAGTGTCTGTTGTACTCACTATACATGGAAACTACCAATGTGCGACGGCCAGATTTATTTACGTTGTCCCCAACAACAACAACAACAACAACAACCAAGCCTTTGTCCCAAACAAGTTGGGGTCGGCTAGAAATGAAACCCAACAATTTTGAAGAAAAGTAATAGAAAATAAGATGAAAGTAAAAAAAATCTATATTTTATTTATTCTAGAAATGGGTTAATAAGAAAGAAGATAAGAGTAACAAATTATGAATAAACTAAGATTCTGGCACATGAATTGCTAATTTCCATGCAGTCCTATCATGAGCCAAGTCTCTAGGTATGTCCTACTCCTTTAAATCTCGTTTCACCGCCTCCTGCCATGTCAACCTTGGTCGACCTCTACCCCTCCTAAAATTTTCTCCACTCTTTATAATCCCACTGTTAACCGGTGCGTCTGGAGGTCTCCGCTGGATATGCCCAAACCACCGTAGGCGATGTTGGACTAGCTTCTCCTCAATCGGTGCCACCCCTACCCTATCACGTATTACTTCGTTCCTAATTTTGTCTCTTCTTGTGTGACCGCACATCCACCGTAGCATGCGCATCTCCGCAACACTCATTTGTTGGACATGTTGCCTTTTAGTTGGCCAACATTCTGCTCCATACAGCATCGCAGGTCTGATCACCGTCCTATAGAATTTTCCTTTCAATTTTTGTGGAACTTTCTTATCACATAAGATTCCAGATGCTTGTCGCCACTTCATCCACCCGATCTTGATCCTGTGGCAAACATCTTCATCAATATCACCATTGCTTTGTAACATTGATCCTAAATATCGAAATGTGTCCCTCCTAGGTACTACTTGTCCTTGTAAACTAACATTACCATCCTCGCACCCGACATCACTAAAGTCACATCTCATATACTCGGTCTTGGTTCTACTAAGTCTAAACCCCTTAGACTCCAAGGTCTGCCTCCATAGCTCCAATTTTCTATCAACACCATCCCTAGTTTCATCTACCAACACTACATCATCAGCAAAGAGCATACACCAAGGGATATCCCCTTGTATATCCTTCGACACCTCATCCATCACTAAGGAAAAGATGTAAGGACTTAAGGCTGATCCTTGGTGTAACCCTATTGTGATAGGAAAAGTGTCGGTCTCACTATCTCTTACGCGCACACTTGTCACCACATTATCGTACATATCCTTGATAAGGTTAATGTACTTTGTTAGGACTTTGTGTTTCTCTAGTGCCCACCACATGACCGGTCTTGGTACCTTATCGTATGCCTTCTCCAAATCAATGAACACTAAATGTAGATCCTTCTTTTGCTCCCTATACCTCTCCATAAGCTGACGGAGTAATAAAATCGCCTCCATAGTGGACCTCCCAGGCATAAAACCAAACTGGTTTTTAGTGACATTGGTCACTTTCCTCAAGCGGTGTTCAATCACTCTCTCCCAGAGCTTCATAGTATGACTCATGAGCTTAATTCCTCGATAATTAGTACAACTTTGAACATCTCCTTTATTTTTGAAGATGGGTACTAAAATACTTTTCCGCCACTCTTCAGGCATTTTGTTTGACTGAAAAATGCGGTTGAATAGTTTAGTGAGCCATACTATTGCTACATCCCCTAGACATCTCCACACCTCAATGGGGACATCATCGGGGCCGTGGGCCTTTCCTCCTTTCATCCTTTTTAGGGCCTCTCTAACCTCGGACTCTCGTATCCTCCGCACGAATCGTCTGTTGATGTCATCAAATGAGTCATCCAACTCGAACCTAATACTCTCATTCTCGTCATTGAATAGTCCATTGAAGTAGTCCCGCCATCTGTCCCTAATTTATTCCTCCTTCAATAGAATTTGGCCTGCCTCATCCTTAATGCATTTGACTTGGTTGAGATCTCTCACCTTTCTCTCACGAAGTTTCGCCATCTTGTATATATCCTTTTCGCCTTCTTTTGTCCCTAGCCTCTCATATAGTGCATCATAGGCTTGCCCCCTTGCTTTACTCACAACACGCCTAGCATTTTTCTTAGCCTCTTTATACTTCGCCATGTTACTTGCACTTCTCTCATGATGCCAGCCCTTATAAGACTCCTTCTTCTCCTTAATAGCTTTTTGTACATCTTCATTCCACCACCAAGTGTCTTTATCTACAAGTTTCTTACCTTTTGTCCACCCAAGCACCTCCCTAGCCGTCTTCCTAATGTAAGTGGCCATCTTCTCCCACATACTATCTACATCTTCCTCTTCGTTCCAAGGTCCTTCTGCGATCATCCTCCTTTTGAATGATTGTTGCGCTTCATCCTTCAACTTCCACCACTTTGTTCTCGTGGTTTTAACACCTTTGTCTCGTGACACACGCACGTGGAAACGAAAGTCGGCTACCACAAGTTTATGTTGTCGAACAACACATTCTCCAGGAATCACCTTACAATCTAAACATGCCCCTCTCTCCCTTCTCCTGGTGAGGATATAGTCGATTTGACTAGAATGTTGGGCACTAGTAAAGGTCACTATGTGAGATAGCCTCTTTTTAAATAGGGTGTTAGCTACCAATAGGTCATAGGCTACGGCAAAGTCTAGGATATCCTTACCATCCTGGTTTCTATCGCCACACCCAAAACCTCCGTGTACCCCCTCAAAACCTACGTTAATTGTACCTACATGACCATTGAGATCTCCTCCTATGAAGAGCTTCTCGCTTACCGGTACACTACTAACCATATCCTCCAAGTCCTCCCAAAATTGTCTCTTAGTGCTCATGTCAAGCCCAACTTGTGGGGCATAAGCACTAATGACATTCAAGATAAGGTCCCCCACAACTACCTTGACTAGGATGATCCTATCCCCTCGTCTACAGACATCCACTACTCCATCCTTGAGGCTCTTATCTATTAGGATGCCTACGCCATTCCTAGTTCCCGTCGAGCCAGAATACCAAAGCTTGAAACCGGTATTCTCAACCTCTCTCGCTTTTTGACCTGCCCATCTAGTCTCTTGTACACAAAGAATGTTTACACGCCTCCTAATCGCAACGTCCACTAACTCTCGTAGCTTTCCCGTCAAGGATCCTACATTCCAACTACCCACCCGAAACCTAGTTTCCTCGGCTAGCTTCGTTACCCTTCGCATCCGTCGAGGAAGATGCAAAGACCCTTGCTCACTTAACACTACATTCGGGCGATGATGTAGCGCGCCACTAAGGTGATGGCGATCCGGCCCTCGCTCATTTAACACCACATCCGGGTTCCGATATGGCGCGCCACTAAGGCGGTGGCGACCCGGCCCTCGCCCACTTAACACCATACCCGGGTTCCGGTATGGCGCGTCGCTAAGAGGGTTACGCCCCAACGAATTTCCAATGAGTTTCATTTCCATGAGAATGGCTAAGTTTAGTTGCTGGCTCGCCAAGCCTATCACAACCCCCTCCTCCTTTACCCGGGCTTGGGACCAGCTATGTCATTACAACATAGGCGGAGTTACGTTGTCCCCATCATAAATAATTTAATCCGCGATGGCTGAATCTGACCTTCGTAGATAATCGAGTTGTTTACAATGGTTGATCTATGCCATCGTCAATAAGGAATTGCTTACGACAGCAAGGTGCACCATCGTAAACAATCCCTCTATTTATGATAGTCCTCTACAGCAGTCATCGCAGACTACTTAGCCATTGTAGATAGCGCCTATATAAACGGTCTCGCGGGCGAGGCCACGGTTCGCGCACCAAACCGTCGTTATGCCCATCGACTTCCGCAACCAGGTACGTGCACCACCCTCTCTCACGGCACTGCTGCCCTCACCGCCGGTGCCTCCCTTCCCGCGCCACCTCCCTCCCCCCGCACCGCCCCCTTCCCGCTTCGCGACCCTCTCCATACCACCTCCCTCCCCGCGGGTGCCTCCTTCCCTCCTCCGCCGCCCCCCTCCCCGTGCCGCCTCCCTGACCATCGCCCCCTCCCTCCCTCCTTCCCGACACCCCCTCCTACCTCCGCCACGCCTTCCTCCCTCCCTGCCATGCCCCCCGACCACCGAGCTAACACTGTGAGAGCTGGCCATCGAGTCAGGCTAGCCTCTAAGCCAGGTTACTAGTTCTCTGTTTAAAAAAATGAAATCACTTAATTAGGACAGCTTAGATCTTAGCCGTCGTAAATAAGCTATTATTATTTACGATGGCTCCACGTGACCATCGTAAATAAGAAGCTAAGATCCAGTCTTCACGTGACACAGACCGTCTTATTTTCGACAGCAAGAAGGAACCGTCGTAAATTAGCCAAAAAATTCGTAAATTAGAAAAAATTGTCATAAATTTCTTATTTACAACGGTTTTTGTCTTATTTGCAACAATTTTGGCCGTTATAAAGTGTGTACATCCTTGTAGTGACTGTAAGAGATGCCTTTATTGCCGTGAGATAAGGAGACCACCTTGCAACGCCCTTTTCCCTTTTCTCTTTGCTTCTGTAACAAGGTGTTGATGAACATTATATTTTATCATGGCATACGGAATGGAGTTGCCCTAATAAAATGCGGAACGGCGTTGCCTATATGCGCCAGCACAATATTTTATTTAATGATAAAAGCAGTTCAAAAAATAACTTGAGTGGTACCTGCAGTAGAGGAGGTAAATTCCAACACGTTGTCTTTTCTATGCATCACTTATTTGGGATTGTGTCCTATGTTAACTCTATGAGCTGGCTGCATGAATCTCCAGGATCAGTCAAGAAAAAAAGTCACATCCTACAGTCCCATCTGGTTCTATCACCTACAAGAGAAACTTTTACAGATAAATATGGAACTAATGTCAAGATATCAAAGTCTTCTCACTACTACAATAAGCCTCATCTCAAGCGGCTTCAAACATATTATCACACGCGGTTTCTAAAACCGCCCTAAAGGAAGAGCCTGTGATAATATGCAATATCACAGACGGAAAGTGAAACCGCATATGATAATAGTGTTATCACAGGCGGTTCTTTACTTACGACTAGCCGTCTGTGAAGAAACATTATCGCAGGCTGTTCTTTACTTACGACTACACACCTGTGAAGACACATTATCACAGGTGGGTCGTACAATATAGGTAAACGCCTATGATAATCATTTTATCAAAGACAGACTTTTACCTATGGAAAGCCGCCTGTAGAGACACCTTACCACAGCCGGTTTGTACCGTAATAGAAACCGCCTGTGATAACTGAGTTATCACAGGTTGTTCTTTACCTATTTCTAGCCGTTTGTGATAATATAATTTCACAGATAGGTCTAGCCGTAGGTAAAGAACCATCTGTGATAAAGTATACTACTGCAGTACTACCTGCTGTTATTTATAATTTCCAGGTCAATTCAATATAATCACAGAAGTAAACAATATAATCACAGAAGTCATCTCACAGAAGTCAATTTCACTGAAACAATATACATATGTACAAGTTACACATACAAGTAATTATATAGTTTACAAGGTTCACTAAAAACTATTTCTATTGTCATAATCGCAAAGTTCTGACACATCAGCTATTACACCATCCTCATCAAAGAACACCCATCTTTTGTGCAAAATTTCGTGACGTATGAATTGACACAGTTCACAGGCAATCTTTCGGCTCCTCCACCAGGCATACTTCTACAAACCAGCTATTCCTGGTTCACATTCTTCGTGTGCTGCAATGAAACACATAACAATGTTTAGAATGTGTTGGTTTCAACAATCTCATAGTATAGATTAAAGTGAATATACAGGAATTTATTTGGTATTTTTGGAGCAGTTGTACTATGAGCAATTGAATTTTGATGTTGGAATCAAAATCTGAAAATAATGTTTCTGGTAATATTGAACAATAGAGAATACAAGTATTAGAATACGCTAGTTACATAGAAAATAAATCTCAAAAGTAAGAAAATAAGATATCGACATTAAGGATAACTTATATCATTCACTCTATATTCTCTGGCAGTCCGAAGATGCTCGCATACATAATACCCACATAAGACACTTCCAACAGGCTGCTTCGGACAAGAATAATATGTTTTAATGTCCAATGCATTCCGATTAGGAGGTCTCTGACTGATGAGGACATCACTTCTATGGATACAAACAACACTCCATTGAACATACAAGATGCAATCAATAGAGTTCATACAAAACAATTAATTTCAGAGGTGAACTCGTTCTTATATATTTCCTTATATGTTTTTGAGCATAAATTGCTACTTAATGATTTATTTGTGATTAGGATCTATGGAGAGGTTCAAGGAGTACTTGGAGGGAGTATTAGGGATGTGGAAGACTAGAGAATTCGTTCAAAGAAGATGGAAACCCAACCAAACTCCAAACCGTATCCAACTCGGAGTCCAGGAGCAGTACGCACTAAAACGGACGCACAGGACGCATACGAACTCCGTTTTGGACGTTCCGCATATGCA
The DNA here is from genome assembly GCA_036927565.1 of Tuctoria greenei. Classification (NCBI taxonomy): domain Eukaryota; kingdom Viridiplantae; phylum Streptophyta; class Magnoliopsida; order Poales; family Poaceae; genus Tuctoria; species Tuctoria greenei. Next base: position 161,082,258 of record JAYESD010000002.1, on the reverse strand, counting down.
TGGAAAGGGGAGAGGATAACCTTTCCAATGGCGCCGGTCCCATGTCAGAATTCTTTCTGAGTCGACGGAAATCGTCGAAACAAAATCAAGTACAGAATCTGTCACGATGCTGCGCCACCGTATTGGGCCATTGGGCCTTGTATCAAGTCTAAGTCCATTATTTTCGTGTCTTAGGGTTAGGTCACGAACCTAACACCACCTTGGACGTCCTCCCACCTATATATACTCCATGGTAGCCGCCATAAACAATTGGGTTTTGCTTAGATCAATAATATCGCCGTTCTTCGGTTTGTGAGACCCCAACTTAGCAATTCAGATTGCTTCTACCTTGTTCTTGCTTGTGTTCTCGGTTGCACTTGCAGGGATTAGCCTTCTTGGCGAGGTCAATTGTGTGAAGCACGGTTGATAACCAACGGAGCGGTGGTGTAGTAATTGCAGGGGCTGTTCGTGTTCTACTCGAGAGTCTCGGATCATCAACGTCGAGATCTCCATCAATCGACTTACCCATTACCTTTCGGAAGATCGGGCCTCATCATCTTTTACTTATCAGTTGGTATCAGATTTCCAGGTTGCCCGTTAGGTAATTCATCTATCCATTACATTAGTTTTGTTTTTTATACCTAGAGTCCACAAAAAAAAGCCACAAAAAACTTGCAGTTTAGTAGATCTGTTCATTACTTTGTCCAAACCACATTGAGCCTTTGCAACTTTGTTATTCAGTTTGGTTTTGTTGAGTTTGTGTCTGTTGTTGAGTCATATTGCTGGTTTAGAAAGTGTTTTTGGTCTTAGTTTGAGTTTTGCATTGTGTGATTCATCCTTTTGAATCACGTCATCACGTCCAGATTAGATTCGCCTCTGTCCAGTTTGATATTTTCATCATATCTCGCACATACGACTTCGGATTTTGGTATTCTTGTACTTTGTGGAAATATTAAGAAGTGCTCTATAACTTTCATATTCATCATTTGCCCAGAAAATATAGTTATCGATGTCTAAATTGCATTGGATCCGAATCTGTTATTGACCTAAAAATTCTGAACAATCTGTATTTCGGGGGCAATATCTCCTATTGTTCTTTTCCAAAATAGGTCTTCCATATATTGAAATTAAAGAGGAGAGATATATCTACAATCTTGCTGTTCTAAGTTTTCCAATTTAGAGCATATAAGTGTGCCTATTTATCCTTGGAAGATTGAGCAGAAAATCTGCGACAGACACACGAGATATCTTGGATTGATTTTCATTGTGTTCTTCCCTTGCGGCACATTCTGAAAAAAAAGGAAGAAAAAAGAAAAAGGAAAGTGCAAAACAAGAAAGAAAAGCCGCACAAATAAAGAGGAAAAAAACAACAAAAAAAACAGAAGTGCTTGCATTCTTTGTGTCATCTAGTTTTGTCTCATGTCTTGCTAGCTTGAACTACAAGGAATACATTTAGGCCAGCAACTTTGACAAATACTTTAGACACTTATTCAACTTAACTATCTGATTTCATTGTTGCTAATCCTTGCTACATAGAAAGTGTCATCCAAACTACACCTTACTCTTGAGCAGAATCGATACACCTTTGCAATCATCCCACGCTTCATTGGTTTCTTCATACCGTCCACCATTTTCCACCTGCAGTGTCGGTAAGAACACTTGTAAGAGCGTGGTAAGATGCTTGAGAGTGTGTGATTCCACTTCCACTTTTCCATTATCCTTTGTAGTTGATAGGGATAACATATTTTTTGTGTTGTCTTCTGTTTGCTACTAACAATGTCAGGTAAAAGCTAGAATCATGCATTATATGTTGAGATGATGGACATGATGAAGACGACGATGGAGTTGCTCAGTAAAAATCAAACATCAACCAAGGATTCACATGACATTCAGACCACCTTTACAACACCTTCCACAAGAAGTAATTACATTCGCCCATCTCTTCCTTCTTATGATGGTTTTGGTTATGATGAATATATTACTTGGGAAATAGAGGTGGATAAAATTTTTGGACAATGTCATATGTGTGAGAGGAGAAAGATTAGAAATGTTGCAAGTGCATTAGTAGATTGTGCATTAACTTGGTAGAACAATTTAAATGAATTAGAAAAACCTCGAACATGGAAAGAAATGAAAATTCTTATGCGAGAAACTTTTGCTAATGTATCTATGCGCAAAGAAGAAATTCAGCAATTTGAGGAGAAATTTCTTGTTCTACCTTCTTTTGTGGCTAACGTTTTGCAGGACACTGTAGAAAATAATATAGATGATGCAAAAGAGAACGAGGCTTTCGACAACACTTGTGAAAGTTTTGATGAATCAACTCATAATGCATTTGAATTTCTTACTGAAAATGAGAGTAGTGTTAATGGACAATGCTATATAGTTAACCAAGGTATGCTATTTTCAGATGTGCTGAATTTTGCTACCAATCATACTATCGATGAGAAGCAACAAGATGAACCATTTCATAATACACCTTTACCATTAGTTGATTTTACTACTGATTCTTATAACAAAAATGAGTTGTGTGCTGATAATTATATTATACCTATGCTAGAACAACCAAATGAATTTTATACTTTATCACTCACTTGTGCTGAAATTAAGCATTTGATCCCAACTACATGTGAAAGGGATGAGCTGAAATTGTTATCTTCTCTAAATACTTTGGACTATATTGAATTTGACACTCTTTGTGATCTAGATATCGTAGAGAAGATAATATTTTCTCAATCTGAATTGCGTTTGTTAAGTAGAAATATTTTTCATGCTATAGGCAAATATGAACATAGTGGTATGTTTATGGTGCATAAAGTTTACATATGTTCAAATGAGGAAGCTCCTTTTGTGCTGCAACAACATGGTCAAGTAAATAAATGTACTAATGCTAATAATGTCTTGTCAAGTTTTTCTAGTATGTTTTCCTTGCAGCAGGGACAACAAAAGCATTATTCACTATGGTTGTGCATTATGGACAACACTTACTCTACCTCCAATGCAAGCCTCTTTGCTGGACATACGAGCAAGCCGAGGACGGCTTGTCATAAAGAAGGGGAGAATGATGAGATCATGCACATTATTATTGCACCTACAACCATGACACAATATTTATTTGTTTGGGATCCTGGCTCAAGTGAATGTGCACTCTTATTTGATGGACAAGATCAAGATGGCGCACTATGTCGTCCACCACCTTGGCCTCCTCCATTCATGCATACAAGAAGATTTGATGGCGTTGCACATTTGGACCAACACATAAGAGAAGATGAACTTGAGTCGAGGACGACTCCAATTCAAGAAGGGGAGGATGATGAGGACATCACTTATATGGATACAAACAACACTCCATTGAACATACAAGATGCAATCAATAGAGTTCATACACAACAATTAATTTCAGAGGTGAACTCGTTCTTATATATTTCCTTATATGTTTTTGAGCATAGATTGCTACTTAATGATTTATTTGTGATTAGGATCTATGGAGAGGTTCAAGGAGTACTTGGAGGGAGTATTAGGGACGTGGAAGACTAGAGAATTCGTTCAAAGAAGATGGAAACCGAACCAAACTCCAAATCGTATCCAACTCGGAGTCCAGGAGCAGTACGCACTAAAACGGATGCCCAGGACGCATACGAACTCCGTTTTGGACGTTCTACATATGCACGGAAAGGGGAGAGGATATCCTTTCCAATGGCGCCGGTCCCATGTCAAAATTCTTTCTGAGTCGACGGAAATCGTCGAAACAAAATCAAGTACAGAATCTGTCACGGTGTTGCGCCACCGTATTGGGCCATTGGGCCTTGTATCAAGTCTAAGTCCATTATTTTCGTGTCTTAGGGTTAGGTCACGACCCTAACACCACCTTGAACGTCATCCCACCTATATATACTCCATGGTAGCCGCCATAGACAATTGGGTTTTTCTTAGATCAATAATATCGCCGTTCTTCGGTTTGTGAGACCCCAACTTAGCAATTCAGATTACTTCTACCTTGTTCTTGCTTGTGTTCTCGGTTGCACTTGCAGGGATTAGCCTTCTTGGTGAGGTCAATTGTGTGAAGCACGGTTGATAACCAACGGAGCGGTGGTGTAGTGATTGCAGGGGTTGTTCGTGTTCTACTCGAGAGCCTCGGATCATCAACGTCGAGATCTCCATCAATCGACTTACCCATTACCTTTCGGAAGATCGGGCCTCATCATCTTTTACTTATCACTGACTGCCAAGTCATTCCGCATAAAACCGCCAAGCGTTGTAATACAAAAAGTGTCATATAAAACTTGTCAACACATTCTAAATGTGTGTAAATTAAAAGTATCGAACAAACGTACAATTTCAAAATCGAAAGAAAATCTTTGTAACGATCTGGTGGGTAATCGGCTGAGTCCAAGACTGTTGCCAAACCCCATGTTGGTTTGATGAAGATCATTATTTAGTGTTTACTGCACACATACAAACACACGTGTTAAGTTAACAATTAGAAATAATTGCTATTTCAATGTCATGTGTCGAACTTACTCGAAGTGGTACGGAGCCTTTACGAGGTCCTTGCCATCTCCGACAAAGTTAAACATTATCTGTCCTATGTAAGTTGCGACCTCGGTACTTTTTTTCCTTCTTTTGTTTTGCGATTGATTTATCAAATTCTTTTTTTTTCATGTGATTGTACTGTTCTGAGTCTCGACCCACCTTAAAGTCGAATAGCGTCTTTGCAATCCCTGTAGGGTCAAGAATACCTGTCTTGCTTTTTATCTTTTTATTATAAATGTATTGAATCCTACTGAAAAATTCCAAAACTGTTATAATCTCATAAAATGTGTATGCGTGTAGTAAGAAAAGCAAATGCAAAATATTAGAGGCACTTACAAGCACCAGACGAGTAGAAGGTTGATTTCGAGCATGCCCCAATGAAAAAGGACATGTAGATCTTCAAAGACAAGGGCTCGTTTCTCTGCCCCAGTGCTCCAAAATGCTTCTTTTGGTACAAGAAATGTGTTGTAGGAAAGTTCATATTTTGTGCTGGCAGTAATGTACCAGTCCTGCATTGGTTTGAGTGGGATAGGTTGTTTGCCACTAGTAAGAAATCCAAATAGGAGACAAAGATGGGCGACGTGCTAAAAGGAGTACGTCTTTGATAACCTTAAGAGAGACGCACCTGCCTCATTGAGGATCTGACACGGCTCGGTTGAACGTACAAGGAGACGTGTTACAATAAAGCCCGTCTCAATTACGTAGGTATCCGAAATGCGCCCGCCTCTCTGACAAACTGAAGAGGTGCTTTCATTGAGCGTGACTCATATTTTTTTTGTAACTGAGACGAACATTCCTTGTCGTTCGTCTTCTTTCATAATCGAATCCAGTTCGTCTCCCATACTCACCGGTCAGGCGTGTCTCCTTTTGTTATTGTAGCGGGCTTGTCTCCCATTCCCTCTATAGAGAGACGAGCTTTATATCAGTTCGTCTCAATTTTCTGTTGCCCTTCTACGACCTCCCAGCTGTGGCAGAACAAGTGGCTACCAAATCTACTCCATTCTTGCTCTGTTCTTTCCCTCTTTCATTCTAAAGTCTTACGGTGATTATCAGCGGATCATAAAATAAAAGGGTTAGTCCTATCCCCCTCTCCTGTTCCTTACTATTTTTTTTACCTTTAGATCTTCTTTGATTGAAGTTGGCTTGCGGAGATTATCAGTGGCTTCGAATTTCTTTGATTTAGCTCTTCTTTTCTGTACGTAGATGTGGTCAGATCGAAGATGGATGTATGGGCCGCGCCTTTGCAATGAATATATCCAAGGGGTAGATGCATTTATCACTTTCACGAAGAGTGACATTTTGGACAACATTAGAGGAACTATTTGTTGTCCTTGCAAACAGTGCAAGAATGAGAAGAGATATCGCGCAGATGAAGTGTTGAGGTGACATTTGATCACACATGGATTCATGGTGGATTATCGATGTTGGAACAAACATGGGGAGGAGGGTCTTAATGAAGCAGAGATGAGAGATTCATATCTGAAGATGGAGGTCCCTACCAGTGTCCAAGATGATCACGACAAGGATGTGAACGAGCAAGACATACAGGGTTCACCGATGACGACATTGAGTTTCAAGTGCATAACATAGAGGAGATAGTAAGCAATGTCAAGAGACATGGCGACGGTGATCGGTACAATAATGGTGAACTTGCAAATTACAAGAAGATAATCGAAGACTCGAAGAAGCCATTGTATCATGGTTGTGCGGCTAAGTACACCAGACTGTTTGTGATGGTAAAACTTTTTCAGTTGAAGGCAAGCAACAGATGGAGTTATTGTAGTTTTAATGAATTGTTGACGCTCCTTAAGGACATGTTACCCCAAGGAACACAGCCCCTATGACAGTTTATGAGGCAAAACAGATAATCTGTACACTGGGTTTGGAGGTGAAGAAAATCCACGCGTGCAAGAATGATTGTATTTTATATCGTGGTCCTGAGTACGAAGACCTCGACAAATGCCTTATTTGTGGAGTGGAGAGATTCAATCGTAGGAAAGACGACGGTGATGATGAGAACTGCAATAGAAGAAAATGAGGGCCTAAAAAGGTGTTTTGGTACTTTCCTATCATTCCCCGTTTGAAGCATTGGTTTGCAAACAAGAATGAGTCATAATTGTTGCGATGGCACGAAAAGAAGCATAAGCAGGATGCTGGAAAGATAAGACATGCTACCGATGCCACACAGTGGCGAAACATTGATTCATGAAATCCTGAATTTGCCATTGATCTGAGGAATATTAGGATTGCAATGAGCATCGATGGCATGAATCCTTTTTTTGAACAGTAGCACACATAGCACAAGGAAAATTGTGCTTACAATTTTGAACCTTCCTCCTTGGTTGTGAAACAAACAAAAATTATTATGATGTCAGGACTGGCACCGGGGCCACAACAACCTGGGAATGACATCGACACTTATTTCAGGCCTCTGCTTGAAGATCTGAAGCAGTTGTGGTACAATGATGGAGTGTAGGCCTGGGATAACCCCAAGCGTGAGTATTTTCGCCTCAAAGCCATTTTATTTGTGACTGTTAGTGATTCTCCAATAGCACATAACTTGTCTAAAAGAGTAAAAAAGTAGGTTGCGGATGCCCACATTGTTTGAGAGAAACAGACTCACAATACTTGAGCAAGTCTCAAAAAATAGTGTACTTGGGACATCGACGCTACATTCCAATGAAGCACCCGTTTCAGAGTATGAAGGATAATTTCAATGGTGACACTGAGAGGAGACATCCTCCACCTCACATCACGGGTCATGAAGTCTATGAAACGGTCAAGGATATCCATGTTGTCCTTGGTGAGCGGAAAAGGACTGGCAAAAATACTGGCGAAGATGACATGTGGAAGAAGCAATCGATTTTCCAATAGCTACTGTATTGGAAACACTTAGACATCCGTCATTCAATTGATGTGATGCATGTTGAGAAGAATGTGTGCAAGAGCCTACTCGGCACATTGCTTAACACGGATGGGAAAACTCGGGACCATGGACATGCACGGGTAGATCTAAAGAAAATGGGAATTAGGCTAGAGTTGTGGATCGATGACTCGGTTAAAGGAACGAAACTACCCACATCATACATCACCCTTTCAAAAAATGAAAAAAAAGAGATTTTTGTGTGTTCTTGAAAAATGTGAAATTACCATCTGGCTACTCGACGAACGTCTCAAGGCTTATTTCATTTTTAGATCTAAAAGTAGCTCCTGGTGTTAAGTCTCATGATTACCATGTATTGCTTACGCAGATGATTGTTGTTGGAATTCGAAATATCCTACCGGTCAATGTTTGGGAGGTTATATAAACTTTTGCTTTTTGTTCAATGGAATTGGTCAAATATACTATGTGAAGAAGATCTCGAGTCGTTGGAAAAAGGCACTATGAAACTTTATGCTTCCTTGAGATGTATTTTCCACCTGCCTTTTTCGACATCCGCGTCCATTTCACAACTCATATTATTAAGGAGATAAAGCTACGTGGCCCTGTGTTCCTTCAACAGATGTATGCTTACGATAGATTCAATGGTATATTGAAGTCCTTCATTAGAAATCGAGCTTACCCTGAGGGTAGCATGGTACAAGGATACTCTACAGAGGAAGCTATGGAGTAGGCTCTAAACTACACTGACCCGGGTAACCCAATTGGTGTTCTCAAGTCTCGTCACGAGGGAAGGCTCACAGGAAAAGGGACCACTGGGAAGAAGGCTATAAATCCAGATTCACATTTATTCTTCTGTGCTTATTTCCACGTCTTGCAACTGTCGGAGTGTGATTCCGACAATTCTCCCGGTACTACCGTTAGAAGCCCGCGGAGTTTGTAGTTCGGTTGTGGGCGCGCAGAGATTTAGAACAAGATGGCAAGTTGACACGAGGATTTACGTGGTTCGGCCTCCTGAGCATAATACCCTACTCCACGGGTGTGTGTTGTTGTTGTATTGAGCATTTGAGCACTTTGAGTGTGAAAAATTAGAGTGTCCCAGTCCCCCCCCATGTATCGCTCGGACAGTCCTTTTATAGTACAAGGACTGGCCATTACATAGTCAGCCTGGCCCGACATGTGGCCCTGGCGGTTACTGATGCTTAATACACAGTTAATGTATTTAATTACCCTTAATAGCGTGGTAATGCCCCTAGATGGTGGCGTTACTGGTATTAAGGGTCCTCCGATCGTGTGTCATTAAGATATCATTAATGACACATAATCAGGTCTTGGAGTCTTTAATGTCCCTTGAAGGTCCGAGCTGTTGGGGATCCACCAATCAGCTTGTCAAAGTTGAAGGTCCGGCGGCTAGACGCGTGGCAGCTCCAAAGCTTACCATCTTGGACGAGTAGGTCTGGTGCTTTTGTACACGTGTCGGTACCAGAGCTTCCCTCTGTAGGGGGTTAGGTCCGGGGGTGCCACACAGGTATCTATCCGGAGGTTTCCCTTCTATGGAATTTAGCTCCGGTTTAACGATACACGTGGCGGCACTGGGACTAACCATAGAACGGCGGCAGGTCTGGTTCCGTATGACACGTGGGGTCTTCGGAGGTCTTCAACTCAAGTATGTGGGGTTTCTTAGCACTCTTTGCAGTCCCAAAGGGTATCCGGTACGCAGGGTAGGGCCCACCTCTGGGCCCACTACAGGAAACGCCGATCATTTGCATCGGCCGCATTAATTTGCGACAGCCGGCCATTGCAAATAAACCTATTTGCGACGGCCCGCAAGTGGCCGTTGCAAATAAAAGAAGCCGTCGCAAATAGACCCTTATTTGCACCACTTCTACAGGAACCGCCGCGAATATGACGACCGACGTAAATAAATTTTATTTGCGACAGCCTTTTCCACTAGCCGTCGCAAATAGTGTTAATTGTGAAGGCCAAACCTAACGCCATCGCAATTAACCTGGCCTTCGCAAGTTAAAGCCTATACCGTCGGGTCCAACTCATTTTTAACTCGCTTCGTCACTACGCCCCGCCATCGCTCCGCTCTGCCGACGCCCCCGCCGCCGCCCCGTCGCTCGCGCTCCCGCCGCCGGCTCACCGCGCCCCCTGCCCCCCGCCACCCCCGGCCTCGCCGCCCCCGGCCCCACCGCCACCAGCTCCCCCAGCACCGCGCCTCCCGATGCCGCGCGCCTCCCGGCCCTCCAACCCGACACCGGCGCGCCTCCCGGCCCTCCTACGGTATAGCCTCCCTTTGTTTCTTCTTTTTCATATAATCAGCTCCATTAGTTGTTTGCCATGAACAGTTAGTCCATGTGATTTGTGTTAAACAATTAGTTGATGTGATTTGTGTTAAAAAATTAATTCATGTGATTTGTCTGCCATGTACAGTTGTCCTTCGTGATGCTCTTAGTGGCGCACTAATGTAATCAGCATACGATCGATTAGGTTTGGTAATTATTAGATAAAAGGGAAACACAATTACTACAAATTTTTTCTGTTTAGCACTAGAGTAACCTCTTACAGCTGAAAATTAGATTATTAACCATTGTGTTTTAGCGAGTGAGGGACTTGCTTCTAGATCAACCAAAAGCATCATAATATGGTGATCTAGTTGGCCCAAGTATATTCAGTTCTTTGAGTGTTCTAGCTGTTTTTATCAAATCAGTCTTGACATAATGCATTTTCATTACATTGCTTAGGTCCCCGCCCCACCGTGCACACTCAGATCCACTTCACTGCTCATGTATGGCACCATCATTCTTCTCATATTGTATATGACGGAGTACAGTGCTTTGAGCTGTATATGACGACTTGTTGCTCTTATAGTAGCTGCCCTGATATGTATAGTGTTCCAACTGTTTTTTATCAAACTTTTAATGATGTAACACATTTTCTTTAGATTTGAATCACCATGTTACTAGTTCATCCTATGTCAAGTGTGTGATCTAGATGTTGCTAGATGATTATGTTTTTTTAGGTTTAGATAATTTTTTGTCATGCTTTAGTAAATATGTTTATTATGCAGGTTACTAGAATTAATATTTTTTCTCTTGTTCTTTTGATTGCGTGAGTGTTTAGAATTAATAATTTTTTTCTATTCTGTTTAGTGTATGTTTGGACTTTAGTGCATTCATATAATGTTTTTGAGTGACTACTTAGTATATATAAATAAAAGGGTTTTGGGTCGGCTCAGACCAACCTGGAAGGGCACGACACGTAATAAGTGTGATTGTGCCGTGTAGACCATTGTAGTGGTACCGTATGCATCAAGTCGACACGGAAGCGAACGGGTTGGTAAGGATGTCAATGACCCGCGATTGCATGGATGGTGAAAATGAATGTGGAATTGTCATCTAAGACGAATTTTCCTCTCACTCTTTCTCTAGTTCTTTCCTCTCTCTTAAATGACTTCAAAATGAAAATGATCAACGTAACCTGTAACAATGTATTACCCGTTTCAGATCGGCACGTCTCACATGCTATTGGCATGTGAGACATGCAGGTTTGGAATTGTCCCATTTTGGACAGCCTCAGAGTGACCGAGGGGGCGTGGCTTGTGACGAGACGCGGGTCCAAATTTGGACGAGATTTGGGTGGCGTAACCCTGTTGTTCTCTGCTGCACCATTTTTGGGCGTGCAGTGGAGAACAGCGAGGGTTATGCTGCCGAAATTTCGTTCGAATCCACATCACGCGTCTCGTCATGAGCACGATCCGCTCGGTCACTCTTGGGTGGGTTTAGGATCTATCTGCCTAGGTTGTAGGGCCGTGACATAACATAACAATACATTAACAATAATTTCTTTCGCGTTAAATTGCAGAGCCAAACATGGGTCAAGACCGCAGTTGGATGTATACTGGCTGGAAGAGCAGAACTAGTGGTCACTCGAATGAGTGGTTTATCAAGTTAGATCAATTTTTGGATCGAGCATTTTCATTGTCAACGGAAGATATGGTGCGGCTCCCATGTACAAAATGCCAGAACACCAAGTTTTTGAGAAGATTGGAGCTTTTGTTTCACTTATGTCGAAACGATTTCACTCCACATTATGAAGTGTGGACCTTTCACGACGAGACTAATTCTCCAGTCACAACCGAAGTGGATGATGATGATGATATAACAGAGGTTGATAGGATGGATGAGATGCTAGAAGCTCTGGAAGCGGAGGGTCCTCTTACAAATGAGGCAGAGAAGTTCTTCGAGGAGCTGAAGAAATCACAAGAGCCGTTGCATGAACACACGGTTGTGACCGTACTTGCTTTCTTGACTAGATTTATGGCAATTAAGTCTAAGTACTTTTTTTTCCATCAACTGCTACAATGATCTCATGAAATTGATCTGCGATATCCTTCCACAACCTCACAATGCGCCGGCCGATATGTATCATTCAAAGATCAAGATATCCGGTCTCGGTATGAAGTATGAGAACAAAGAATTCTTGACGCATCCATCTGATGATGATGCATGGAAGGCGCTAGACCATTTCGATCTAGACTTTTCTAGTAATGCGAGGAATGATCGCATCGGATTAGCGACAGAAGGATTCTCACCGTTCAGTACAAACGCCACACCATACTCATGTTGGCCCGTCTTTGTCATTCTGTACAACCTACCACCTGCTCTTTGTACAAAGAACGAGTTCATGTTTCTCAGCCTCATTGTACCTGGACCTGATCATCCCGGGTCACGTCTCAACGTGATGTTAAAACCGCAGATCAAAGAATTGAAAGTCTTGTGGGCAGGAGTCGAAGCGTACGACAGTTACAAGAAGAAGAAATTCAACCTTCGAGCGGCTTATTTATGTCCCATCCATGATTTACCAGCATACGACATGTTTTTCAGATGGAGCACTCACGGTCGTCTGACGTGTCCGATATGTGCTTCAGACACAGATTGCTTTCGACTAACTCATGGAGGTAAAATATCTTACTTCGATTGTCACAGACGTTGGCTGCCCTCGAATCACATATTTAGGCAGCAGAGGCATGTCTTTCGAAAGAACACTGTTGTCACTAAAGGACCACCAAAGCGTCTCAACAGGTCAGAAATTTCTGATATGTTGGACAAACTGGTGATGAAGGTCGTCCTGGATATTTCGTAGGTTATGGAGAGGAACACAATTGGACTCACATATGTGGACTTTGGGAGCTACCGTATGTGAAGTTGTTGATTCTAATGCACAACATTGATGTCATGCATCAGGAGCGTAACATGAGCGAAAGTATCATAAGTACTTGCATGGATATGCCTGGCAAAACAAAAGACAATTATAAATCTAGACTAGATTTGACAGACATTTGTCTCCGACCAACTCTTGAAATCTCTGAATGTGGTGGAATGCCACGTGCTTCTTTCTGTCTTCGATCGAAAGAAAAGAAAGAAGTTATGAAATGGATGAAAACTTTGAAGTTCCCAGATGGTTACGAAGCTAGCCTGAAATGAGTCGTAAATGTTAACACAGGAAACCTCACTGGGTTGAAGAGTCATGATTATCTCATTATAATGGAAATACTCTTTCCCTGTTATGTTCTGAGGCTATCTAGATGATGCGGTGTGGAAGGTTTTAGCCGAGCTCAGCTATTTCTATAGATAGCTTTGTGCTAAAGAAATCAAGATCGGGATGATGGATAAGTTAGAGAAGGAGATACCCATACTTTTATGTACGATGATTTTTTTTTTCCGCCGGGTTTCTTCAATCCAATGCAACATCTGCTTATCCATCTTCCATTCGAAGCTAATGTTGGCGGTCTTGTGCAATATAGTTGGACGTATCACATTGAAAGAGCGCTACGATATCTGAAACCAATGGTTGGCAACAGGGGAAGGGTGGAAGGGTGCATCGCTAAAGCATACGCTCTTAGGGAAGTAGGATACGTTTCAAGTGTCTACTTTGCGGAAGAAAACAATATCAGTACTTCGGTGATGCAGTACAATGTGGACGAAACATCCCATCTAAGCGACCTTTCCATTTATCAAACGAGAGGCACCACCGTTGGTAGCAACACGACCTACGTGCTATCCGAACATGAAAGGACTGTTGCTTTACTCTACATGTACGTAAATATAGATGGCATGCAGGAATACTTCGAGTAAGTGTTTGTCCTACATTTATGCTAATCGACATATTTTACTACACATGTATTCTAAAAGATGTTTTTTCATGTTCAGCGAGTTCCACAGACAATGTTGGCCACATAGGCATCAACCTACGACCAAACAAGTAGAAGCGATGCGAAAAAAAGGAATAAATGGGGGGCAGGGTTTCCTATCCTGGTTTCGAGATTATGTAATATTCTCTCGTCTGCTATGTATTATAAGTTACTATTATTAAAAAAGTATTATTTTAACTTACAATCATTTATGATAGTGTCGGACTCACAATGTCCATGAAGATTTGCGTCAGCTATCTTATGGATTGGTGAATCTTAGAAGCTATGGTCGATATGACATAAATGGCTTTCGATTCCATACAACTCGTTTTGAAGCTCTTCGTCCTCTCACGGCAACATAAAATTTTGGTGTTGTGACGAGAGCAATGGACACTCAAGGGAATTTAACCGATTATTATGGGATCATTAACAAAATCCTTGAATTTACTTTTACCGGAAATAAGACCCTTCGAGTTGTCTTCTTTGACTGTGACTGGTTTGATCGCACTCTTGGAACTCGAGAAAACCAATTTGGAATGGTGGAAGTGAAACATAAGGACCGACTATGAGGTTACGATACATTTGTTCTTGCACATCAAGTGGAACAAGTGTATTATATAACTTATCCATGCACGAAGCTCAGTGCTTGGTGGGTGGTATATAAGGTGAATCCTCGTGAGCGGTTATATACTCCTGGGGATGATGGTTACCATGATAGCGAAGATGTTGAAGAAGTGTACCAGGAAGAAGAGTTGTCAGACATTTTTATCGTCAAGCTTGGTGGAGGACTCGATGAATTAGTTGGAGATATTGAAGATGTTGAAGATGTAGAGGCAGATGATATGTGAAAACGGAAATTAGAACCGGCCACGATGGAAGATCGTTGGGCTGGTTTAAGGAGTAGGGCACAGGCACATGATAATGATGTTGATGAATTTAGAAAGTGATTACAAGTAATGTTTTCTTGAAGATAGTAACATGAATTTTGTATATTTTATTTGCATATTTACTGATTATCTAATTAAAATAGGATGGCGTCAAAGAAGTGAAAAAAGGTGTCGCCGACGAGGGGGTTCTACCCCTCTAGACCTGAGGACGCTTTCGCTGGTGCCTCGTCGACTGAGAGCAGACGCTCTCAGCTGCTGGGGCACGTTTTGAGCAGCTCTAGAGCTTCGCCACAGGTAAATTTCACTCGTTTTTGACAAATTCTTTAAATTCAATTTCACATTAAACTTACTTACGAATCATTTGAATGTTGTAGTCCCCACATGCTGACTCAGAGGCTGTGGCGCCAGTTGACCTTGGCTACCCTTCGGTGAGCCAGCCCTCGGCCAGCTAGCCCTCGGCTGGCGATCCTTCTGTTCCTGAGGCCTTTGGCTCGGCTGGTGACGAGCCGTATGGGTCACCTGACGTGGCGCCCCAGCAGATGCGGAGGACGAGGAGGACTCACTTTGTCAGTCCTCCTGCGGTCCCTTCACAGAGGATCGTGATTCGTCCAGTCGTAGACAGGTAATAAAAATTATAGTGTTCAATTTTAGTTTCTTTTGGTTACTTAAGTAATGAATCAATAAATATCTTGCAGGGTTTGGGACAACACGTCTTTCACCGGTGAGAGACACCACAGATCGGTGAACGGTGTCCTCGGGTACTTAGTTCGTTTACACTATCCCGGGGTCATCGACGGGTGCCTGCTCTTTCGTGGGAGGACTATGCACGCGTCCATCACCAAGAGCACGACAACCTTCAGGAGGTCGTATGGGCCGATTTCATGGTAAGTATGTTAAAAAAAATTTCTAAGTTTTAACTCTTAAACTCTTTTAATGAACATCTCTTGAATATATTCTTTATCACAGGCAAGATATACTTTAGAGGACCCGAACAACCCTCGCATGTTTGAGGATGTGAGGCGAGTGTTTCACTACAACGCTGCCTAGGCGCTTCGACAAGCTTTGTCAAACACCCGTGTTCAAATTCTTAATGAGCACTTGAAGGCGATCCAGTAGCACGTGCTACACTTCCGGCAAGAGAGCGAGATGCACCTAACGGAGGAGGAGTACGCATAGGTACGTGGGGTGTAGTAAGTATTTTTAATTTCCTCGATGGTATTTTTAACGACTTCCAACTATGTGCAGGGCCACGTGAGCTGGATGCAGGGTCGGACCGATGCATTTCGGGCCCTTTGTCGCTACTGGGCTAGCGATGAGTTTAAAGCTAAGTCTGAGAAGGCTCGAGAGTGCATAGGGGTCGAGGGGAAGAGCAGGCACGTGCAAGATAACCACTTGCATTTAGCTAAACGCATGGTAAGTCTATGTAACTTATGTTTATATATTAATAATAAATTGTTCGTTCTAACACGTATTGACAGGAGCGCGAGATGGGGGTGTTGCCGACCCCTGCTGAGATTTGGAAGAGAGGTCACAGGGACCCTTCTCAGGCTCACGGGTGTAGTCAGGCTGCAGCCGAGCGATTGGTAGTTTAGAAATCTTTCATATTAAATATAACTATATGTATTATTGAACTTACACGGTTTCCTTGTTTTGCAGGCTAAGTACAGGGAGGAGGCTAGGAAGATACACGGTGAAGATTTCGATTGGGAAGGTGAACCAATCGATCCTCAAGCCACGTATGCAAGCGGAGGTGGAAAAGCACACGGAAGTTGAGTTTATAAGTCATTTTATCATTTTCGATTCAAAGTATTCAAGATATTTCAATTTGATATTACTGAATCACTTTTTTATAGGCTCGCCATATTCGACGGAGTTGTCGACTCAAGGGCGGGGAAACCTGCGAGAGGTAGCTCCACGCAGGCTTCTTTGGTGGGCACGGCAGGTCGTCGCGTCTTGCAGAGGGACATTGAGATGCAGTCCCTCTGACAAACTGTATAAGACAACTTCAGGCGATAGGAGGACTAAAGGAGGGAGGCGAAACGCCAAAGGGTCGCGATGGAGGCCACGATCCAAACCCAGGCAGCAGCATTGGCGCAGATGCGGTAAGCAATGGAGGTAACAAAATAAAACTAAAGTTCTCATTAATTCAGCGTAAATGACTTACTAATAGATAGCATTTAATGTTTGCAATGACAGGCCATGGCTCGGGCGCAAGGTCTGGGGATCCAGCTACCGCTACTACCACCGGTCTCTTTTAGGCGATCCTTCTTCTACGGGTCAGGTAATTTTTTATGTTAACTTAACAATTCTAATTTTATATCAATTTAATGAAAATAAAGCGATAGTGAGAGATAGTTACATAGAGTGAGAGATGGGGTTAGAAGAGGGAGGAAAATAGAGAAAAAAAGATTGATATTGAAGAAAGAGGGAGATAGTTAGATAGAAGAAAAAGATTGACATAGAAGAAAGAGAGAGATAGTTAGATAGAAGAAAAGGATTGACATAGAAGAAAGAGAGAGATAGTTGGATAGAAGAAAAGGATTGACATAGAAGAAAGAGAGAGATAGAAGAAAGAGTGAGAGATAGTTAGATAGAGTGGGAGAGGAATGAAGAGAGAGAGGAAGATGTAGATGGAGATAGAGGGAGAGGAAGATAGAGGGAGGGAGATGTAGATAGAGATAGAGGGAGGAAGATAGAGGGAATAGGATAGCAATAGAGAGATAGAGTTAGAGAAAAAGATAGATTGAGATAGAGAGAGAGAGAAATGAAAAAAGAGGAAGAGAGGGGGATCTAGATGGAGATAGAGGGAGAGGAAGGGAGGGAGAGAGATGTTGATACATTTATATTCTAACTCTAAGTTTTATTAATTGCAGGGATCTACGACGGCTGCACAAACGCCATCGCCGTCACTATCGCCACCTCGAATGAGGTGCGACGACGACTTCGACCTCGGAGGTGGCTTCGGAGGTGTCTACGGAGGTCAGACGGGCGAGTGAGCCCTTGTTTGCTTTGTTGGTGATCATGTGAGATGTATCGAGAATGTTGTTTGAGATTGTGATGAAGTTTGTGTGTGATATATTGTGTGATATACTGTTTCTGTTCTATGATTCTTGCCATCGAGCTGGGTAGTATTTTCTGTTTTTTAAAAAATAAAAAACCTTATTTGCGACGGCTTTTTGTACAGTACCATAGCAAATAAGGTTCCAGGCCATCGCAATTAAGCCTCTGTTATTTGCGACGGTCGGGACGTCGCAAGAACTTATTTGCGACGGCCAGACCGTTGCAAATAAGCTTTAATTGCGACAGTCGGGCCATCGCAGTTGCGTGGCCCACCAGCCCCGGGCAATAACTTGCGATGGCCGCTGCGAGCCGTCGCAAATAAGCTTATTTGCGACAGTGGCTGTCGCAAATAAGATTAATTGCGACGACTTATTTGCGACGACCCTAAACCGTCGCAAATAAGAAAAGCTGTTGCAACTAGCTTATTTGCGATGGTATTTGACTTATTTTCGATGACCCTGGCCGTCGCAAAACGTCAGGTTTCCTGTAGTGGGGAGAGACCTTTTGGATGAAGTCATTCTGCCAGAGGTGGGTCCTTCTTTTGATTTCCTTGCCGTGTCTTCAAGGGTTTTTGGATGTGCCATTGGGGTGGTGGTTCGCTGTTAAACCATCACCGCGTGGCATATCCAAGATGCGACAGGTGAGATCTGAGCGTGCGGATCTCACGCAATTGAAGGTCACTAGTTCCATATAGGAAAACCGTATCGGTTCCACGCGCCCTGTCAGGTCGCCGCCCTCGGGTTTCCCGCCTCTCATGATGACAACTATTCGCCTGGGGTAAGGACCTCGACTTGATCGTCAGGATGGCCCCGGGCCTCCTTGTCATTGGCAGGGTGAAGTTTTTGAACTATATCGTTGGCCCTTCTGCGGTTTCCATCCAAGCGTTGTGGGGGCTTACTTAAAAAGGAAAATGCGCACCGTTTGGGGATTCCTTACGCCTTAATTTGAACTTGCGCTCGAATCCTCCAAACTTTCGCTTGCTTTTCCTCTCTCACCCCACCGTGCTGCGATGGAGTTGGGTCTCCGCAAGAGCCGTCTCACGACCGACGGCGATTTGAAGAAGGTCCGGACCTACATGGGGTGGTCCAGTGACTCCTTCAACCACCTGGTGCGCGCCAGCAAGCTCCCGTTCAAGAAGGAGCGCGCCGGCGACATGGTGTACTTCTCCGCGTACGCCATGGTGGGACCGATCCCACCTTTCTCCACTTTTCACTTGATGCTGTTAGACTTCTATGGTCTACAGCTGTACCATCTTGGCCCCCACTCCATTCTTCTGGTGTCGACCCTCGTCCACTTCTGCGAGATGTGGGTGGGTATTCCCCCCTGCGTCGAGCTCTTTCGCACCTTCTTCACCATCCACACCACCGGCAAGAGTGACGAGTATCTTGGCTTCTACTATTTTGTGAAGTGCAAGAAATGCCCATACAAGTACTTGAGGTCATTCCCTTCCGGCAAGTGGGACGACTGGAAGAAGGATTGGATTGTCGTCATGGCAGAGGAGCACAAGAAGCTGGAACTGCTCGAAGGCCTTCCCAACATCAACACTGAAGCCTGGAGCGAAGTTTCGGTGCTGTCGTATGCCTTCAACCCTGCCCTGACCAGGATACGCCTATGTGTGCAAGGAGGGGTGACACCCCAGGCGGTATTCTGCAACTTCCAGGTCAACAGGTGGGCTCTGCTGAAAAAGAGGGAGAAGCTCACCTGGGCCCTCAACAGTGTGATGGACGATGACCGGATTGAGACTGGTTTTTTTGAAGTCCAATCTGCAAGGTGCAGCTTTGGAGCTTCATCTCATGATGTTCCAGCACAGCATTGACGTCGAGGGCGATGATTTGACTCCGCCGGCGGCTTTCCTCCCTCTAAACATGGAGGCGGAGTTCAGCAGGGAGCTCTGGTGGAAGATGCCGGTGCTTGACGACCTCGGTGAAGTTGAGAGGCGTCCGACCACCAAGTTGGCAATCCCCAGAGCTTACAAGGGTGGCTCCGCTCCTGCCCCGAAGCCAAGATCTGAAGTTGTAGGCAAGGGCAAAGAGTTGGTGGAGCTCTCCAGCCGAAAGAGGAAGTTGAAGCACTCTGATGGGGGGTCCGTCAGACCTACTCCTTCCTCAACAGCTCCTTCTCCCCGGCGGGGGAGGTCTTCA
This sequence comes from Tuctoria greenei, assembly GCA_036927565.1. Classification (NCBI taxonomy): domain Eukaryota; kingdom Viridiplantae; phylum Streptophyta; class Magnoliopsida; order Poales; family Poaceae; genus Tuctoria; species Tuctoria greenei. Next base: position 161,062,581 of record JAYESD010000002.1, on the reverse strand, counting down.
ACAATGACAACCACTCCAACATCAGCGTCTCCCCAGAACACCAGCTCCGCCCAAGTGACTCCGGCGCTAGAGCCTGCAAAGGGCTCTAGGTCCGAGGGTCCTTCTCAGTCGAGGGGGGCCTCAACCAAGACGTCACTGACGGCGGCAGCAAGCTCTGGGGATCCTTCCGGAGCTAATATGCCAGTGGTGACAGGGTATGGTCCTGAGCGTCCGGTGAAGAGGTTCCGCGCTAGCTGGAGCGGAAGCCTTCCAAGGTAAATTTGATTTTTTCACCTTAGTTGTTTGTTTTTTGTTGTAATCATATTTTGAGTTTCTTCGTCTTTCATCCATAGGGTACCCAAGAAAGGGGTTGAAGCTCTGGTTCCTGCAACAGCGGCTGATGCTGTGCAGGCGGAGGCTCCGGCTCCAATCCCAGCGCCGCCCCAGGCGGCGGCTGAGGTCGCGGCAGCCCCGGCGCTGGCTGTTGTCATTCTTTACCTCGACTCATCTCCTGATGCACCCGTGGTAGCGCCGGACCACGGGAATGAAGATGTACCGGCGGCACCAGCACCGGAGGTTGAAGCTCCGGTTTTGGATATTGTGATGACGGACGCTCCGGACTCAGAGCCGGAGGTAGCTGCAGCTCCAGCCTTAGAGCCAGATGTTGTTGAAGCCCCGGCGGTGGAGCCAGTGGTTGTTGAAGTTCTGGCGCTTGAGGCGGTTGTCGCGGAGGTGCCAGTCCCCGAACCGGTAGAGGTCAAAGCGCCGACGCCTGAACCGGCGGCGGAGGAGGCACCAGCACTGGAGCTGGAAGTGGCCTCAGCTCCGAATCTTCAACCCCTACCCCTGAGGTGGTGGTTCCGGAGGTACCCATGCCCGAGCCATGGTGCCTAGACGAAGCGACCAGTCCTTTGTAGAGGGACCAGTTGCTGATGACTTGGTGGCGGGACCTTCGGAGCTGACTCCGGAGGTAGGAACTTCTGTTGCAGGACCTTCCTCGGCGGCGACCGAGGCTATCCAGGAGGGCGGCCCTAGTGCCGCGGAAGCTCAGGGGACCGCTCTTGTAGAGTGGGACCCAATTTTTGTTAGGGAGAACCAGTTGGAGTCAGCGGAGAGGACCCCGACAAGTCTGGAGTCGATCCCCTTGTTGTTATACATCGACAACGCCTGCTCCAGCCTTCGTCAGGTTCAGCTTGCCTTTTACCACGACAGCAAGGCCCTCGAGGAGGAGCGCCAAACCCTTAGGAGGTGGCACAACAAGCTCCAATTCGAGACCAAGCTGGCGCAGACGAGGCTGGCTGACGACAAGGAGTGAGTGAAAAGGGAGAAGGCTCAGTTGGAGTACTGGGGTCAGCTGCTGGATGAGAGGGAAAGCATGGTGCCATCCCTCAACAACCAGTCCCAGGCCATCCACGAACAGGTCATGGCTGCTAATGAAGCAGCGAATGATCGCCAGGAGAAACTCAGTGCCATCCACGACAGCCTCGTCAAGGGTCGGGAGGCTCTTGAGGAGCAGGACAAAAAGCACAAAGATGAAGAGCAAAAACTCCTGGGGCTGCGGGATGACCTCGTGAAGAGGGAGGCGAAGCTTGCTCAAAGGCTGGCTCTAGGTGACAAGAGCCTCGCGGATCGCACCAAGAAGTTGGAGGAGATCTGCGAGAAAGAGGAGAAGAAGGCCTGGAAGTGGGGACAGGACCTCACCAAGAGGGATAACGAAGTTGCTGCCAGGTAGAAGAAAGTGCGGGGCCGGAGAAAGACCTAGTCGACCGTCGGAAGAAGATCCACGTCCGGGAAGAGGAGCTTGGTAAACTTGAAAGGCAAGTTGTTGAAAAGATTCAGCAGCACGCCAAAGAGGTCGAGCGCCTTTCCCAGAAGGATTTGGATCTTGCGGCGACCAAGAGGCCCTTGGAAGAGGTGTGAGGCTCAAGGGACGCAGAGTCCCAACAAATATGGGACTTCTTGGGCAAAACCAATGACGCGCTGATGCCGCTGGGCTTTAGTCCCGTGCGTCTGGATGATCCGGAGCTGGAGCTGGACCAGGCGTTGCAAGCGTTGAGCTCGGCGGCAACAAACTCAACAAGATGGGCGATGTCATCGTGGAACAGTTGGAAACTGAAGGACAATCCCTGGTGAAGAACATCACAGAGTACATGCTGACGTGCTACACAAGCCGGGATCCTCACTTCCCACTAGACCCGGTGCCCGAAGGTCCCATGAATGGAGAGGGAGATGCCGCTAAGGCTAGCGTGTTGGAGGTTCCCTAGAAGGTCGCCTCATTCTTCCATATGATTTAGGACTTTCTCTTTGTATCTCCCGCTTGTATCTTCTCTCCTTTTCCTCAATTTTATAATCTCTTGTCCTCAGATGAATGAAATCCAAGAAATTTATGAATTTCATTTCTTGTCTTCAACCTTTGCCTCACTTGGCCCCCTGGTAGATGTACACATTTTGATTGTGAACATGTACCAAGAGGATGTAGCATTTTGTTGAAGACTTGCGTTCTTCGAACTTGCAGTTTGTAGGTCCGAAGTCGTCGATAGTAGGGCCTCCTGAGGTTGTCGGAGCTTAGTAGCTCCGGCAGCGACCTTTATCAATGCGTAGAACGTCGACAAGTGGTCCCATTAGGGTGTCCTTCTATCATCTTTTCTTCACATTGACGGCTGGCCCCCTAGATTTGCCAGAACTTGGTAGCTCCGGCGACGCCTACTATCAATGTATGAAACATCGACAGCGGACCACCATAGGGGGTGTCGGAGCTTTGATAGCTCCGGCTTCATCCACCACCATCTTTATTTTTTCCTGCACACTAAATTCAAGAAAAACAGTAAAATTTATTTCTTATCTATGACTCGTTTGCGGCTTACTATTCCCGAAAGAAATTTTTAGGTTGAACGCAATTCTATATACAATCAAGCTCATTGGCATTTTTTCTCCAGGTCCGATCGTTTTCTGGACCAACCTTACTCAGGCCTACTGGGGTGTAGGTAGAGTGGCGTACTTAGGGTGCTGGACCAGGCTAAGTCGATATCACAATCCGGACATAGATTGGCTTGGCGTTCAGGCGAGTAGGCCATTCAACAATGTTAAAACCCGAAAGAATTACCAATGAAACTTGAATTATACATGAATTGTTCAAGCTAAACTTTCTTGAGGATTGCACAACTTTGTTATAGACAAGAAAGAGAAAAATAAAAAATATTGAGCTTGTACAAAATAAATGCACGTGGAGTCTGTTTTCACGTAATGATGTCTTTCATTATAGGTCCGGGGTACAGGGGAAACAAGTACACTCTTAGGCTACGGAACCAGGCTAAGTGTGTTACATTTCCTATTTGACCTAGGGTAACTAGCTACACTTTTAGTTCAGAGACTGTGTCAAGTGTTGCTTGAACTTTGCGGACCTTCAGGGAAAGGTCCGGCTGTTCCCCCGGAGGGGCTACCGGACTCTGTACAATAACGCTATAACATACATCATAAGTAATTACAGACTCACCTTCGTGATATTAAGCATAGAACTTACGGAGGTGCTCAACGTTCCAAGGATTAGGGAGCGGTGTCCCATCCTCGGTTGCCAAGCAAACGCATCTGGGACGGGATACTTTGATCACTCAAAAGGGTCCTTCCCAGTTGAGGGAAAGTTTGTTTAACCCTTCTCAAGTTTGTATTCTCCATAGCACCAGATCTCCTTCCTCGAGCTGTTGGTTATGCACGTGCCTTTGGTGATAGCATCGGAGTGCTTGGCGATATCGTGCATTTCGAACAGCTGCTCGACAGCTTCCCTCTTCGACGAGGTCAAGGTCTTCACGCCGGAGCTGGTCCTGTGTGGCTTCGTCGAAGGTCCGGACCCAGAGCGACCCCAAGGTGATTTCAGTAGGAAGGACTGCTTCAGCTCCGTACACCAAAAAAAGGGTGTCTCTCAAGTTGACCGGTTTGGAGTTGTCCTGTTTGCCCACAAGGTGGGCGGAATCTCTTCAATCCAGTTGGCTCCATGTTTTTTCAAGCGCTCATATGTGCGCGTCTTGAGTCCTTTTAGGATTTCTACATTTGCTCTGTAAGCTTGGCCATTGCTTGCCGGGTGAGGTAAGGAAGCGTAGCTGACTTGGATGCCGAGGTCTTCGCAATATCCTTGTAATGCAGAGCTTGTGAATTGGGTCCCATTGTCAGTTATGATCTTTTTTGGGAATCCAAATCTGCATACGATGGACTGCAAGAAATTGATAGCTGATTGCATGTTTATTGTCACAACTGGAGTTGCTTCCGGCCACTTGGTGAACTTGTCAATGGGGACATACAGGAACTTGTAACCTCGAACAGCTCTTGGGAAAGGTCCCAAGATATCCATCCCCCACACAGCGAATGGCCATGTAGGAGGTTTCATTTGTAGAGGTGAGCTGGTGTGTGAATTTGCTTTGCATGGAACTGGCATGCTTTGCATTTCTTCACTAGCTCGGTTGCATTCTGGAGTGCTGTAGGCCAGTAAAAACCATGCCGAAAGGCTTTACCGACCAACGTGCGAGAAGACGCGTGGTTCCCACACTTGCCTCCATGGATTTCCGCAAGGATCATGCGGACTTCTTCCCTTGTAATGCACCGCATTAGGATGCCGTTGGCACCACGCTGGTAGAGATCCCCTTCAACCAGTGTGTATCTTTTAGCCAATCTGACTATCCAGTCAGCGGATACATTATTTTCAGGAATAATTTTATCTTTCAAGTAGCTCCGGATCTCCGAGATCCATGCATCAAAGCTAACTTGAGCATTTGAGTCCTGCGTGCTGGGTTGCTCGGAGCTTCTTGTAGCACCTATGACCCTTGATGGACGCCATGGTAACAGGGCCATCAAGACCGCCAGCTTCGAGGTGCTAGTCTTGCCCCCTTCGCTCAGTTCGGCAGGCTGAGTTGTTGGTCTTGACAATCTCCGGACGAAGGTTCCATTGGGAACCAGAGCTCCGGTTGAAGCTTTTGTCGAGAGTTTGTCAGCTTCAACGTTGTTGAGGCGCTGGACATGGCAAAGATCCAGGACTTCGAAGTCCTTCTGAAGTTTCATGACTTCAAGTAGATATGCAGCTAGTTGAGGGTTGTTGCAGCACCATTCACCTTTGACTTGTTTTATAATGAGCTGCGAATCACCCTTTACCAACAACTGCTTGACACAATATGATAGTGCCATCTTGAGCCCATAGATTAGTGCTTTATACTCCGCCATGTTGTTGGTCGCCTTGAAGTCAAGGTGACCATGTATTTGACCTTCTCCCCGGTCGGAGCAAGGAGAAGGATCCCTGCTCTGGCCCCCTACTTCTGCACGGAGCCATCGAAGTAGAGAGTCCAGTGAGGCTCGATGAAGACCAAAACCTTGGGTTTCGGCTTCTGCTCACTGGGGCCCCCAGGATTTGATGGAGAGGGGGTCCATTCCGCCACGAAGTCCGCCAAGGCTTGACTCTTGATCCCTTGTCTTGGGACGAATTCAAGATTGAACTCGGCCAATTCCACTGCCCACTTTGCAATGTTCCCAGTAGAGTTGGGGTTATGCAAGATTGAATGCAGTGGATAAGAAGTTACCACTGAAATCTTGTGAGCTTGGAAGTAGTGTCGTAGCTTCCTAGAGGCAATGAGAACTGTGTAGAGCAGCTTATGCACCTCCTGGTACCGAGTCTTGGTGTCATGGAGTACTTCACTGATGAAGTACACTGGGCGTTGGACTGTCCGGACCCTCTCGGAGGGGCCCGGAGCTTCCTCCTCATCAACCCGGACCCTCCCAGAGGGGTATGGACCTTCTTCGGGGACGTCTGGAGCTTCTTCTGAAGTGACCCGGACCTCCCTGGAGGAATCCGGATCTTTTTGTTCGATAACAGTAACTCCTCCACTTGAAGGAGGTTGATCCTTTAGCGTCTCGCCTTGAGGATTTGGGTCTCGGGGCTGGGACCCAGACTCGCCTTCAGGTAGTTCTGGACCTTCCCGGAGGGGTCTGGACTCCTGAACTGGAGATGGTTCTGGTCTTTTCGCAACCAGGATCATGCTGTTAACTTCGCCAGTTGCCGAAATGTAAAGCAGAAGTGGTTCACCAGGATTCGGAGCTACCAAAGTTGGTAGAGTGGTGAGGAGATGTTTTAGCTCTTGGAAAGCCTTTTCCGCTTCTTCAGACCATTGGAATGGTCTAGATTTCCTCAATAATTTGAAGAAGGGTAGTGCCCATTCCTTGATGCGGGCTGGTGGCCGCATGTCTTCAATAGCTTTAATCTTCACCGGATTCGCTTCTTTTCCCTGGTGGTTCCCCAAGAATCCAAGAAGCTTTCCGGAGCTAACCCCAAAGACACACTTGTTCGGGTTCAGCTTCGTGCGTGTGATTCGCAACTTGTCGAAGACAGCTTGCAAGGTGTCAAGGAATGACTCCTTGTTCTTGATCTTGACAACGATGTCATTGACGTACACTTCCACTATATCTCTGATGAGCTCTCCAAAAGTTTTGTACATAGCTCGTACAAACGTTGATGCTGCATTTTTGAGACCAAATGGCATGGCAGTGTAACAATACAATCCATCTACTGTGATGACGGAAGTATGCTCTTCATCTTCCCTAGATATTCTGATTTGATGATACCAGAATATGCGTCTAGGAAACACAGTAGTTCACACCCGGAGGTGGAATCCACTATCTGATCTATTCTAGGTAGTGGAAATGGATCCTTTGGACACGCCTTATTCAGTGTAGTGTAGTCGATACACATCCGAAGCTTCCCGCCGGCCTTGGGAACAATGATCGGGTGTGCCAGCCATTTTGGGTGGAAGACTTCTCGGATGAATCTAGCTTCGAGCAAATTCTTCACTTCATGACATATGAAGTTTTTTCGCTCTACTGATTGCATCCGAGGCTTCTGATGTACAGGCCGAGCATCGGGATAAATCTTCAGATTGTGCTCAATCACTACCCTAGGGATCCTAGGCATTTGTGATGGTTGCGAGGCAAACACATCGACATTAGCCCGGAGGAAAGTGATGAGCGCGAGTTCCTATTTGTCGTTTAGACCTCCCGATATACGGGTGGTCTGAGCGGCATCAGAACCAATTTGGATGACTTTGACAGGAATGTCAATGTCGCCGCTTGGTTGCATGCGAGGTGCGGAGGTTGATCCTCGATGATGAATGCTCGGGGGTTTTGGAGCTTGCTCCTTTCCGGATTCTTCCTCCTGCACTGTAGCAAGCACGTGGAGTTCTTCCAAAGCAGTAACTCTGGCAGTGCGATCTCCGTGGATTCGGAGAACGCCTGAGGGTGTTGGCATCATCAACACCAAGTAGCCATAATGAGCAGCAGCCATGAATTTGTACAAGGTTGGCCTGCCCAAGATGGCGTTGAATGGTAAGTTGATCTGCGCCACGTCGAAGACCAACTTCTCAGTCCTGTAATTCTCCCGGGTCCCGAAGGTCACCAGGAGAGTAATAGCACCGAGTGGAGTTATGGCCCCCGGACCTACTCTGGAGAAAGGTTGGGAGGGGCGAAGATCCAAAGGTCAGAGCTGAAGCTTGACGAAGGCCTCAAAGCTTATGAGGTTCAGCCCCGAACCTCCGTCCACCATTACATGGTGGAGCTGGATGTTATTGATGGTCGGAGATACCATCAGTGGAAGTTGGCCAGCTTCGATCATGTTCCAAGGGCAGTCCAAAGCATCGAAAGTGATGGCAGTGTCCATCCACTTTCGGTGAGGCTCCGCCCTGGCGGTGGGAGCTACAGAGGTCATGTCCCGTCGCATTGTCTTGAGGACACAGCGGGAGGTGATGTCCCATGAACCACCAAAGATCGTGTTCATGGTTTTCTGACGCTCGTTGTTGGAGACATCAGAGTCGTCGTCAACAGAGGTGTAAACAACCTTCAAGACCTTTTTGGGGTCCTGAAAGCCTAACTCCTCTTCAGCCGGAGCTTCGTCGACTTTTTGTTTTCCTTACCTTTGACGGAAAGGAGCTTCTTCCCGGCACTTGTTGTAGCGCTCAGCAAGGTTCTGGACCTCTCGTCAACATTCCAGGTTGTGGCTATTCGTCTTGTGTATGGGACACCACATCTTGGAGCTGCCACTGTCTTCAGACGACGGCCGAGGTCATTTCTCGGGGTGTTGCCCCCGGCCACCCGGAGCTGCAGCAGCTGCAGCAGTAGGTGTGCCGCCGATGACTTCTTCTTGTCGTTGGACTTTTTCTTCTTCTTACCACTCCCGGAGGTAGCGGCTTCACCCTTGAAGGACTTTTTGTTGTCCTCCGGAGGTGGTTGGGAGTGCATTTCACGGCCCTCCGCAGCTTTGGCACACTTGTCTGCCAATCTGAAGAGTTCTGTGATGCTGGTGACTTCCTTGGTCGCCAACTTCTCCAGCATCTTCTTGTCTCGCATGCCCTGTCTGAATTCCACAATAACAGAAGCGCTTGAGATAGAAGGAATGGTATTTCGTACCTGGGAGAACCTCAGGATGAAAGATTGCAGGGACTCTCCCCCCTTCTGCTTGACAGCAAAAAGGTCCAATTCCGTGCGTGGTCGGGTGAATGAGCTCCCAAAGTTGGCAGTGAACTGTTGGCATAGCTCCGCCCAACTGTTGATGGAGTCAGGTGGAAGGCTCATGAATCAAGACCTGACGGTCCTAGTAAAAGCCATGGGGAAATAATTGGCCATCACGACCTCATTTCCCCCAGCCGCAAGGATAGCGGTTGAGTAGATTTGGAGAAATTCAGCACGATTGACAGTCCCATCAAATTTCTCTGGCAGGTGAGGTCGGAACTTCAATGGCCATCTGACCATGCATAGCTGCATGGCCAGGGCAGAACAACCTCCTTACTCCCTCAGGAGCAGGACTGTCCCGAGCCTCTCGCCTCTCGCGAGCACGCTCGATGTGGACGCGGCCGTCTTGTTGTCGATAATGAAGATCGAGCTCAGCCCAGAGGTCATGAGACGAAAGCCTTGTTATCGTGTGGGTACGTCGTGCCCCGGAAGGCAGCGACGTCGCCCGTTGAGATGCAGCACGCCTCCTGTGCTGCGAAGCGTGTAGACCAAGTCTACCTGACATGGTCCGATGCTGCGATGGGGCCCGCCCTGAGGGGGGAGGACCTTGATTGTTGATGCCATCAGCTGCTGCCGCAACCTGATGTTCCACATCACCTCTCCACTGCTCCATCGCACCCTGGGTGCTCCTGGAGGTGGTGGACGTTGGAGAAGAGCACACACGACATTAATCGCGTGTTCAGGGTTGTTGTTCACCGATGCAGTGACCGCTGTAGACGCCCCATCTCGATGTCCAGCTTGATTTGCCATAGGGGATGGTGGCGGCGGTGGCATGGCTCCTGCTATAGCCACAACACCTACTGGCTGCTGCATGTTGGAGGGATTGCCTCCAGCAGGTTGCGCAACATGGTTACCGTTGGACGATCCAGCAGCAGAGTTCACCATGTTTGAATCTCGGGCACCCCCTACCTTGCGTGCCAACCGTCGGAGTGTGATTCTAGCAATTCTCCTGGTACTACCTTTAGCAGCCCGCGGAGTTTGTAGTTCGGTTGTGGGCACGCAAAGATTCAGGACAAGATGGCAAGTTGACACGAGGATTTACGTGGTTCGGGCCACCTGAGCGTAATACCCTACTCCACGGGTGTGTATTGTTGTTGTATTGAGCGTCTGAGCGCTTTGAGTGTGAAAAACTAGAGTGTCTCGTCTCAGCGTACGTGGGCCTGTGTTCCAGCCCCCCCCCCCCCCCCCCCCCGTGTATCGCTCGACCAGTCGTTTTATAGTACAACGCTGGCCGTTACATCGTCAGCCTGACCCGACATGTGGCCCTAGCGGTTACTGATGCTTAATACATAGTTAATGTATTTAATTACCCTTAACAGCGTGGTAACGCGTCTTGATGGTGGCGTTATTGGAATTAAGGGTCCTCCGATCGTGTGTCATTAAGATAGAATTAATGACACATAATCAAGTCTTGGAGTATTTAATGTCCCTTGAAGGTCCGAGCCGTTGGGGATCCACCAATGAGCCTGTTGAAGTTGAAGGTCCGACGACTGGACGCGTGGCAGCTCCGGAGCTTACCATCTTGGACGAGTAGGTCCGGTTCTGTTGTACACGTGTCGGTACTGGAGCTTCCCTCTGTCGGTGGTTAGGTCCGGGGGTGCCACACAGTTATCTAGTCTGGAGCTTTCCCATGTATGGAATGTAGCTCCGATTTAACAATACACGTGGTGGCACTGGGACTAACCATAGAAGGGAGGTAGGTCCGGTTCCATATGACACGTGGGGCCTTTGGAGGTCTTCAACTCAGGTATGTGGGGTTCCTTAGAATTCTTTGCGGTCCCAAAGGGTATCCGGTACGCAGGGTACAGACAGCAACACATGTCCATTGTGTCAGAGTACCTCGATGAGCACAAGGAGGTGGTGCTTAGAGACAATCCTAGCCGCAATGAATCATGGTTAGCAAATGAACACAGGAGAAAATTCGTTGGCTGCCTCCAGGATCAGATTTCTCACTCATCGGATACTCAAACAAGTGAGTACCTAAAAATGCTGGCTCATGGTCCTATATTCACAGTTATTACATATCAAGGGTACCACATAAATGGATACATGTTCTACAGTGTAGAACAAGATATGAAAAACATGTATCAGAATAGTGGTGTCCGTGTTGATGCTTATAACGCTGCAGACCAAGACAAAGACATGTACTATGGTCAAATACAAGAGATCTGGGAGCTTGACTTCAAGTATTCAAGATTCCTCTTTTCCGTTACAACTGGGTTGATGTAATCAAATGCGTTGTACAAGACAAGTATGGTTTCACTAGCGTTGATCTTAACAGTCAAGGATATAAGTGGGAGCCTTTGGTGTTAGCAGAACACATTTCTCAAGTGTTCTATGTTCGAGACACAACAAGTAAAAGACTTAATGTGGTTATACATGGAAAACGACGAATCGTCGGAGTCGAGAATGCCGTCGATGAGGAAGAGTTTGACCAATTTGATGAGATTCCTCCTTTTGTCACCTTGATGATCAAGCTAGGAATACCATCAGCCAACGAACTTCCTTACTTGCAGAACGGTCACCATGAAAAGTCAAGAATTTCAAAAAACTTAGACCGTAACATAAAGTACCAAATTGATTGTGTGTAAAAATGTTCAAATATGTGAAAATATGGTCAATTGAGTGAAAATTGACTTCCATTTGGATATTTGTGTGATATATGCTCAAATGTGTGAAAAGATTGCCATTTGAGTGAAAATTTGACTTTCATTGGTCATATGTGCTCTGTTTCTTATGGAGAAGTACTGATGCCTTGTGTTCTGTTTCTTAAGGAAGCACTATTGAATGTAGCACTTGGTACCCCCTGAAAAATGGGAAAGTGATGCGAGACGATCCTCAAAACGGCGTGCTCTCAAGCAAGATAATGTGAGATGCGTTTTCAAAAAAAAAATGTCCGACTTAGACTCTGCCTAAAAAGATACTAAAGTGATGCGAGACGCGCCCGGATCGGGCAGATAAGATAATGTGAGACGCATTTCCAAAAAGATCGTCTCCGACTTAGACTTTGCCTAAAAAGATACGAAAGTGATGCAAGACGTGCCTAACAAAGGCGCGTCTCACAGTTAAGAAAATGTGAGACACATTTTCAAAAACCCCGTCTCCGATTTAGATGCTTTTGTTATTTAGATTTGGCGTGGTCCCACATGTCATCGACAATGAGGTCGGAGCACTTCGAATTCTGTGCCCGAATGGCATTATGGCAATAGATGCACATTAATTCAAAAGAACAGAGATGCGCTTTCCTTAAGTAAGACGCGCTTAGCAGTGACTCTTCTGAGGCGTGTCTGCAATAGTTGTCCTAAGGTACTTTTACCTCTCTCGCACGCTCTCTTCGCAACATGTAGAACTACTTTTCACTTTTCGCGCGCACTGATCACTTCTCATCCTATAAACCCCCGCCTCGTCGACACTTCCTCGGAGCACGCCGTCGCGTAGGTCCGCTTCCCCGGAGGTCGTCGCCGGCACATAGATCTTTTTCTTATTAAGGTATAAATGCCATGAGAGAATTTGCTCCCTTATGTGACCGTTTGTGCGAATGTGACTGAAATTTGATAATGTTTTATAGGATTTCAGTGTTTCTTGTGATTTTGAAGATGTCTCAGTTGGAGCATCAGCAACATATTGAAGAGGAGGCTCAGCAGCAGACTCAGCAGCAGACACATGAGGAGGATGCATCTGCCTCTGGTAACACAAGAAAGAAAAGGTTGCAGACGACGTGGTCGAAAGACGTTATGACTGTTGATGAGTCCAATGATGAAGGCGTACCTTTGGACCATAATGTGAATACAAGACTGTCCAGAATTTGTGGTCTAGCTGCTCGGGAAATGGTGCCGCTAAACCTGGAATGATTCAATCACTTGACCGAAAATGGTAAGGATGAACTCTTAGAAAGCTCTATCCAACCATATGTTCAATATCCGAAACATAAAAAATAGAAGGGGAAAAAGCTAGCTATGAAGATGATCTCTCATGCATGGAGGACCTACAAAACTAAGCTTCGCGAGTTTGCGAAGAATCGTGAAACCCCCTTCCATAAGTATCCACATGTGTCAGAAGTGGACTGGACGAGATTTGTTGAAAAGTGCGAATCACAGGAATTTGCCAAGAGCAGTGAACATATGAAGTAGCTTCGATCACAAAACGAGATTGACCACCACCTTGGCAACACCAGTTATGCTGGTAAAAAAAAAGGATTTGGGAAGAACAGGATTCAACATTGGCCGTGCTAGGTTTTCAGAATCCATACGACAGTTTCAGTGGACGGTTGAAACCATTTTTGCTTGCTCGTTCACAGCTGTCTGAGTCAGGCGGTATCACCTTCTACAACTCGAGCACTGCAAACGTCGCTCTAAGAGCCTGGAACCTGAGTAGCGAAGAGTCAAATGGTGAGAGGGAAATGATTTCCTCACCAAGGCCCTGCAAAGACCGGAGCAACAAGGCCATGTTCGTGGTGTTTCCAGTAAGTTGATCTGGAGGGAGGGTTTTCTGGAACACAAAACTACTTACCGGAAGCAGAAAATGGCCTTGACATCACAGGTTGACATCGAGGAGCTGAAAACACAGCTGAGAAGGGAGCTCCTAGGAGATGTGAAGCAAATGCTGGAGGGAGCAGGTATACCAATCCATGACGCGTTTTTCAATGATGATGAGCGTAGGAGCAGCTTTGCTTCTACCGCAGCTGGGGGTGGACAACCACAGGAGAATCTTCAAGCACCAGCGTCTAGACCTTCAATTGAGCCGGACACGATAGATAACTTGGCTCGGCCAACAACATGCAACCTTCTGCTAATAGTCGCAGGAATCGTTCAAATGGAGGTCACGAGAGGGCTAGTGTATCGAGATCAGACCATGCTTGACAACATTCAGGTGGACACAACATCCTATGCTGTGGTCAAGGTGGACATGGTGCATTAAAATACAAAAAACCGTGAGCTCGAAGTGCCACCAGATGATACAACGCTGACTATGCGGGATGCAGTTACTACAAGGGTTCAGTGAAGACGGAGCCTTATTGTTATTGACCTAGCAGCAGCTTCCGCATCGATCGCTTAAATGTCTCATGAGGCACGTCTGCTTCTGCATCCAAATCCAGAACAAATGGATTTGTCTCCAATTCCAGAGCTATTGTTGCCTCCAGTTATAGAGAAGCAGCAGAAGTCTCCAATTGGAGAGCAGTTGCCTCTAGTTACAGAGAAGCTACATCTGTCTCCAACTGTAGAGCTGCCGCAAAACTCTCCACTTGAAGATCAGCTGTGTTGGTCTCCACCTTGCACTCAAAGTGCCCTGCACCCTACACCTGCTCAGTCGCTGGCAAAGCTGGCTAAGAATGTACCTGCCAAGAACAAGGGTCTGCCACAACAGCGATTCTCATCGAAGGAAGGTTGGAAGAAACCAATGAAAGAGTTAGAACCTAACCCGAGGGTGCCGAAAGCTATGACACATGCAAACTCGAAGTATGAATTGGGAAAGCCGATGCTAACTGCGGCCGCACTCAAACAAGTTCCTAAAACTTGTGTTCAACTTCATCAATACTACATGGAAAATTGCAAAAAGTGTGATACCATACTAGTGTGATTGAAGGATAAACACTTTCTCTCGGGTCATGGCGCTTTTGTCATCTCATGGTCCGATCTCTACGACCTTTTCAACCTCGATGCGTTGGATATCTCCCTAATACGCTGCTTCACATTGTAAGTCTCCTAAAAAACTAGATTGTTCAATATATACTCAATAGAAGTGTTATATGTGACAAATTTGGCATTTTGCGTGTAGGTACCAGCAACAACATGCTCGTCATAACACGCGAAATGCATCTGCTGCATATCTTGACCCGCAAGAAGCAGCAAAACCTCTTCTGCAAATGGCAAAGGGCAGAAAAGAAGTTATTCAATATTTTGTGAAGGCAATGAAACAATAGAGTGATAAGGACCTCCTAGTCCTACCGTTCAACACGGGTAACCATAGCAATATCTACAAAGTATGACCAAGTTTGGTACTTTGACTCCTCAAGGCCAACAGCTGAAAAAACTGGCGAGCGGAAGACCCGATCATAGAATGATATCTCTTCCGTTATTGACGAGGAAGTTCCTTCTCCACTTTAGTTTCCTCACACGATAATTTTGCATTAACTATGAATGTTTTTGTTTAGGGCTTTTGGACAAGTAAAAGGAAAACACTGACAGCTTACACATCATACTGCATTCGACGTCCCACAACAAGCTCCGGGCAACACATGCGGCTTCCAAGTCTGCATACACATGGCTTTATTTGGAGAGCAAACTAATTGCAATGTATGTGTAAGTGCATTTATTTTACCTTATTACTAATCTTTTGCTAAATCTCATTTTATCGTGTGGCAGGACTAAGGTCCCATCTTATGGAACGCTGAACATTGTAGCCTTAATCAAGTTAGAGACGTCCTATGCAGGTTTATGTTTTCTGAAATCATTAATTCAAACGGAGAACTTCATTACCCAATAGAGGATTAGGTGACACTTTGTGTAAATTAGTTACATGTTAAGCTGGATGAACAGGGGAATTATGTGTAAATAGTTACTTGGTAACCATGATTTACACTTGTTAATATTTGATTTTGCGTACACTTTGTTAATATTTGATTAGTTACGTGTTAAGCTGGATGAACAGGAGACATTTGGCTACATTTGTTTCTATATGTGTATGTTGCTAACGCAGGCAATGCGGCTGCCAAATCCTGGCTAGCTCCAGGATGCAGCCGGGAACTAGGATAATCAGGGGTGGGGGTACCTAATAGGAGACGTGCGTCTAGCATAGAGCGTCTCCTGTTAGCACCGCACTGAGCATGCCTGTAAAGAATCCGTGACGCGCTGTAACAGAGGATGTCTTGGATTATCTAAATAATGAGACATGCTTCCTTATAGCACGTCTCAGATAAGTCAACAAAACTGCGACAGAATGTCATAAAGAATGTCTCGAATCATTCAAAATATCTGGGACGCGCTGCATCAAAGTGTGTCTCTCATTCAAAATGATGAACGACGCGCCCCGCCCGTCTTCAATGACCTCGTAAAGCTCGTCTGTTATGACTCAGTGAAAGGAGACGCGCTGCCATTGACCGTGTCTTGCACCTAGTCTGATCGGCGACGCGCCCTGCCTCCTGTCTCTGATGACAACGTAATGCGAGACGTGACGATGGAGACGCACAGTTTGTTCGTCTCCCTTCTTCGTTCGGGCACGTCTCGTATGAGCCTTTCTTATGTAGTGTGCCAAGTCGTACCGATGTCATGAATAGCTTCCCATTCTCATATTTAGGAGGAACATCCTCAAGCTTGTATATTGGAACTCCTCGTATAACTAAAGCCGTCCTCGATTATACATGACACTGTCTTCTTCCTACTCCTCAATATCTTCTAATGCTGGCTCATGAGAAGAACGAAATGCACTCGATTTTCTAATATTTTTCTTCATATTTTCCAAATACTTTGAGACTTCTAATGAAGGTTTCTTATTTTCGTATGAGCTAACTTTAATAAGCATTGATGATCAAGGCGTAGTCATCGGAAGTTGGACACTGGCTTGTTGTTGAATCTGTTGTTCAACTGATTGCTCTTTAGTACCAGCACCTTGCTCTAGTACTACTTCAAGTTGTTGCTCAACTGGTTGCTTTTTACAAACAATAGTTTGCTCTGGTACTACTTGAAGCTGTTGTTCAACTTGTTGCTCTTGGTTATCTTTACTAGCAAGGTTACTATCATCTTTGCTGAGACATAGCGGGAGTGGATCTTCCTAGACTGGGAGTGGATCTTCCTGGACTTTCGCCTTAGAAGATGGGGTTGCAGTATTTCGAGATGCGACGGGGCTAGAAATCGGCTCATCGTCCAACATGATATTGCGTCGGTGCCAAAGGATTAATTGGTTGACAGCCTGCCCCAAAGTCGCAATCCCCTCATGTGTGATGTGGTCTATTTCATAATCTTCATAATCATTATCAATGATATTAGAACTTGCACCACAACATAATACAACAAAAGTGGATTGCCATTGAAGTCACGATCAGGCTTTGCCATAGCAGTGGCAACCTGTTTGGTTTTGTTCCCTGCTTTGCCAATTGGGACAAGAAGATGACAAGAGTTGTCCTTAGCAAGATCATCGACAGCGAACTTATGGGTTGACCTTGAGCGTGGAACATAACCTACACTGCTAGGGTAGGCAGTTGGAGATACCAAATGCTCCATTGGCACGGGAAACGTCGTTGTACTTAGTGCCACTAATTTTTCCGATTATCTAAGTTGTTCCATTATTACTTGCACATTTTCCTTGACCTTTTGAGCAATCGTTTCATCAAGTGTTTTCTTGAACTTCTCACGTCTTCTATATGTCTCAAGTTGGTCATTCTCCCTCTTCAGCTTGAAGAGACCCTTCTATTGCTTTTGAAATTCCTTCTTTCATTTTGTGCTCTACTTCTTTCACAGAGTCAAGCTTTTCAAGTTTGCCCTCACTGGTCAAACTTGACCGAGCAAAGAACCATTGCTGAGTTCTCTCATCGTAGCCTTCTAATGGGTGAGGATTGCCCTTACTGGTAATTTTGTCTAATATCTTATTCCATTTCTGGACATTGGGGGCATATCTTGCAGACCCCAAGCGATGATGGTATTTGTTCTTTTGGCAAGCTCTGACCTAGTTGCACTTAGGGCTTTAGCATCAGGTGTTGTCTTTTGAAGAACAAATTCTTGCCGCTTAGCTTGTGTGATTTTTTCCATCTTCCTCGGGCTAGGGACCTTATCGTCCTTAACATAAGCATTCATTTCACTCTTCCAGCCACGAAACTTCTTGCCGTAAGAGACCAATGTTGCTTTCTTTACAGCTTCTTCCGTGCCTTTCGGGAACTTGAATTATTTCTTTATCCTTTCTCACAACTCATTCTTTGTCTCCTTAGGTAATTTTCTCCAATTCTCGGTTGTGATCGGCACGAGCTCTCTAATAGGAAAACCGCATGCATTTTGGTACTTTGTAACTTAATCCAGTGGTTCTTGGGGAAGCCCACCTAGACCGACCCTTGTTATGTACCTGATGTGGTTCAATGGACCCTTATTGGGAACTCGTTTCCGCTTCAGTGAACCTGAGGATTCATCCATTGGAGAACCTTCTTCGGCTTTAGGAACTAAAGTCACCTCCTTGTATTCGCGATTAATCTAGGTAGAAAAGAATTATAATACTTCGTATACGTGACAACCAACATTAACTTGAACTACTGAAGTTAAGATTCGTGATCCATACCTCGTCGGTAGGATCATATTCTCGGTCGAGATCCTCTGAAGTCTTTTTAATTTTTATATTCAGAAAAGGATACGATGGATTGTGAAAGGAGCCTGAAGTGTTGGAGTCACTAAACTCCATATTGCCTTCTTTATTGTTACTACCATCAACATTCTAATAAGAAAAAATATGTCTCACTTCAATGAAAGCTACAAAAATAAATGCTCTCAAAAGCCACAAAAGCATTCTAGAGTTTGATAACGCATTCTAGGGTTTAAGGCAACTAACCAAGGTGACCGACCAAGTTCCATTCCAGGGTTTGAGGCGACTGACCAAGGCATTAGCTAGACATGTGTATTGCTTGTATCAAAAGCCGATAAGAACAATTATATCAACAATTACACAATAACAATGTATAATTCATAATTTGCATTGATTAAATCAACAATTAAACAATAACAATTACAATCCACAATTTATGCTCAATGTTATGTACAACAATTCACAATGTACAATTCAATCAACAATTAAACAACATTGCATAACATAATTGGGTCACCGATGAGGAGGGAAATGTTGGTGGGGGAGGAGAACGGGTGCGGAGGGAGGGGGCGCTGAGGAGGATGGGTGGGAGGGGGACTCGGTGGGGGGGGGGGGTGCTCGATTGGAGGCCGGCGTGGAGGGAGTTTGACCAGCGTCCATGGAGGGGGCTCGGGTGAGGCCGGGTAAGAGGGGGGGGGGCGCTCGAGTGAGGGCGGGTGGAGGCTGCTATGGAGGAGGGTGAGAGGGAGATGAGCTTACTTGGCGAGGAGGAGGGAGAGAGGGCGGCGAGTGCGGGTGTGGCGGCGAGCGAGGGCAAATCTCGTCGTACCTGGACGAAAAGGAAGGAAGCGGCAAGGGCAAAGTGTGGCGGCGAGATCGAACCTCGGTGATGGCGGCGAAGCTCGACGGCGACGAGGGCGAAGACTTGGCGGCAAATGAAATTTTGGAAGCTTGAAGGCGTCTAAGTGATTTCGCCCGCGTTAGGTTTTTCCAAGCAGCCGAGGGCTATATATAGACGCCTATTTTCTCATGTGGTTATTAAATACTAACTGCCTGAGAAGAGGATTATCTCAGGCGGTTATTAATTACCAACCACCTGCGAAGATGTGTTCATCTCAGGTGGTTGGTAAGCAATATCTGCGTGGGATAAAGACTTTTCTCAGACGGTTATTCAGTACTAACCGCCTGAAAAAATCTTTATCTAGGCTTAATTAATATTCTTGATTAAATGTGGGGCTTTTTAAAAGCCCAAATTCCACTTTCTTGTAATATGCTTGAGTACTAAAGGTTACCATTAAATTTCACTTGGGAAAACCTTTGAAATTAGTCAGAACTAAAAAAATAAATAACACTGGTTATTAGTTATTTTCCTATCTTGATGAATATAATGATCTAATCATTTAGTTTTTCAATGGAACTTTGTAGTCATCATATGAACCTCTATGAATTTTTTCAGATTTTTTTTCAATTTTTTTGAATCAATGTGTGTTCAAAATTTGATGAATGCCTCATATGCATATGAGCATTTGTTTAGAATGATGGATAATTTGAATTTTTACATGCTCGAATGCTTTAAAAGATTAACACAATTCATACATGTATAAATAAGACAAATATGTTCATACAAACCAATTTCAGTGAAGGATCCCTTTTTTAGGAGATATAAAAATGTGAATAATATGTGAGTATAAATTAATTTGATATTTATGGAAACATTACAATTTTAGGTATACAAGTTTTAAAATATTTGGTCCAAGTGGTAGATATTAATTTTTGAAAAACATAGAAGAAAGAATCATCAAATTTGGACTCAATTTGCAGAATCTATACATGTTTGAGTATTTATATTGGAATCTAAATAAAAAAGAAGCAAGGGAAAATAAAACTGAAGAATAGGCTCTGGTCATTACCACAGGCAGTTGTTTAGAAACAATCACCTGTGCAACAGTTAAAAACCGCCTGAAAAAAATTACTGAGTCTAGGCTTTATTAATATTCTTGTTTATAATGTGGGGCCTTTTAAAAGCCCAAATTCACTTTCTTGTGATATGCTTGAGTATTAAAGGTTACCATAAAATTTGACTTGGGAAAACCTTTGAAATTGGCCAGAACATAAAAAAATAACACTGGTTATTTGTCATTTTTCTATCTTGATGAATATAATGATTTTTTCATTTAGTTTTTCAATGGAACCTTGTAGTCATCATACCAACCTCTATGAATTTTTTCAGATTTTTTTAAATTTGTTTGAATCAATGTGTGTTTGAAATTTGATGAATGCCTCATATGTATATGAGCATTTGATTAGAATGATGGATAATTTGAATTTTGACATATTGGAATGCTTTAAAAAAATTAACAAAATTCATACATGTTTTATAAGACAAATATGTTTATACAAACCAATTTCAGTGAATGGTCCCTTTTTTTAGGAGATACAGAAATGTGAATAATATGTGAATATAAATTAATTTGATATTTACCAAAACATTACAATGTTAGCTATACAAGTTTTAAAATATTTGTTCCAGGTGGTAGATATTAATTTTTAAAAAATATAGAAGAAAGAATCATCGAATTTGGACTCAATTTTCACAATCTATACATGTTTAAGTATTTATATTAGAATCTAAATAAAAAAGAAGCAAGAGAAAATAAAACTGAAGAACATGCTCTGGCCATTATCACAGGTGGTTGTTTAGGAACAACCGCCTGTGCAACTGTGAAAAACCACCTGAAAAAAATCATCGGAACATAATTAATTTTCATCACAAGCGGTTTTTTCGTTAGAACCCTCCTGTCAAAACGGACGCCTACATAAAGAGCCCTCGGGCACACAAAAACCTAACCCGAGAGATTTTCCATCGACGCCGCCAGGCTGCCAAAATTTTCCACCGTGCGCAGGCTGGTCCTGTATTCATCAATTGATCAAGCTTCGAACAAAGAAAATGCTAGTAGAAGAGACTTCTTATTCACTATCATGTTTTCAATTTGTTGTCTTGTTTTCATTTTCGCTTAGTTGAGTTTGCATGCCTCCAGCCCCTCCCCCCTCCACTTGAGATTTGTAGAAGAATTGAAGGATTAATGGTTGAAAGATGTAGTTGAGTGTTCTCATGAGCTCACTCATGATTTTTTTTAGAAAAATAAGTAGATTTGAAGGATTAAAGTTTGAAGATGAATACAAGAACATCACATGTTCGATGAAATGTTTCAATGAATAAGCCTAATTTCAAAAACCCATTATGGCCATTAGGAAGCTGAAATAATTATGAAACAAATTTCCTTGGAACCCTTATGAACAGGCCTACATGATATAAGTATTCACTCATATGATACAGGCTGGTTATGTCTCTGTAAATTCATTTTAAAGAAGACCTTTAGGGAATATTTGTGGCCAATTTTTGTAAATCTTACAAAATTCTATTATTGAAGCATGGACCGTCGAGCGTGAATATATAACATTCCAAGACCCGATCCTATGTACATTCATAATGTTGCAAATTTTATTGCAGCATCCAAGAGACATGCGGAGTTGCAAAAGATAGATGACATATTATGTCCATGTATCGACTGCGAAAATAAGATTTTTTTGGATAGATACTATAGTAATCCAATCTCATTTGGTGAAAAGAGGTTTAAAAAAACTACACAATATAGACAGAGCATGGTGAGCTAGATACACATGAAGTGGATAAAGATGATGAGAGAGGTTCAAATGACGATAATGTTCATATCGATGATGGTAGTGACAATCAAGATGGTGATGGTGATGATGAGTTCGATTGTGAGGAGATGTTGCGTCACATTGAACCACATGTATTGACTTCTACGGGAGCAAGTAAAGATTTAAGTAAAATGGAGACATTTTAGAATGCGGCAACGGAGCTTTATATGATGAATCAAATGGTTGTGATAAAGAGTTTACTACATTGCGTGCAGTCCTAGAACTACTAAAGTTGAAAGCCACACACGGATGGTCCGATTGTAGTTTCTCTGATCTTTTGAATCTTTTGGTAGAAATTCTTCCAAATCCAAATAAACTGCCCATTAGCACTTATAAAGTGAAGAAACATCTTTCCCCTATGACACTAGGTGTGACAAAAATACACGCTTGCGTGAACCATTGTATTCTGTATCGCAAAGAGCATGAGCTTGCAACTAGATGCCCCATCCGTGGTGTCAGTAGATACAAGAAGGACTACAATCACCAGTATGTTACCAACATGAAAAATTCTCAGAAGAATAAGAAGGTTATTACTGGCCCTGAAGGTGACGATGACGATACTTCTGACAATGCAGACGGGAAGCATAAGAGAAAAATTCTTTCCTTGGTGATGTGGTACATTCCGAGAATTGATGCTTGAAGCGTTTGTTCTCAAACCCTAGGGAGACTGAACTTATGCCTTGGCATTCTGAGCCGTGCAAGAAGAATGAAAAACATATTCGACAACCTGGTGATGCAACACAATGGAGAAAATTGATATTTAGTATCAAGAATTTGCAAAAGAAATTAGAAATATAAGGTTTGCCTTGGGTACAGACGGAATGAACCCGTTTGGTGAAAAAAGGAGCATACAAAGCACATGGCCCGTGGTCTTAACGATGTAAAACCTACCGATGTGGTTGGTCACAACAGGAATACATTTTGTTATTTATTCTTATCCAAGGTCCGAAACAACCCGACATCGAAATTGATGTGTTCTTGGAACCTTTAATGGAAGATATGGTGAATTTGTGGAATGAAGGGGTACATACATGGGATGAGTACAATCGGGAGTATTTCACACTAAGAGCAATGATATTCGTCGCCATGCATGATTATCTCAGACTGTTTACATTATCGGGACAAATGAACAGGAAGAAAGGTTGTGTAAGGTGCTTGGATAGAACTGGATTTCTATACCTCACTTCATCCAGAAAGACGGTGTACATGAGACACTGGTGGTTCTTGACAGATACTGAATGCGTCCTAGAGGGGGGGGTGAATAGGCTTTTGAAAATTTTCTTGAATCACTTAGCAAAACTATTAAAACCAGGAAGGCGAACTAGTCCAGTATGAGTAAGGACTAGTCCGTTGTGTATAACTACTACTGTCAAATTGAGATCTATTGTATGTTTCCATTGAATCTCTCACAGTGGAATGTAGTACAATGTACTAACAACTCTAGCAAGTGTTAATGATGAATGATTTGCACGTGGAATACAAGATTAACACAAAGTGTAAGTATAATCAAGTCTATGCCCTAGATAGTGATGATAATAAAAAGTATGGATCAAGAGCACACGAGACAAGCGATTTTTACTGAGGTTTGATCTCACCAAAGAGATCTACTCCTCGTTGAGGAAGCCCACACAGAGCCGGGTCTCTTCAAACCCTTTTCCCTCATCAAGTCACCACACAAGGCCGACTTGATTCCACTATCTCGGGTAATCACCAATTTGGTGGGGCAACCTCACACGTTGATGGCTCCCACAAGATTACAAACGAAAATAGAGATCAACACACTCAAATAATTACACAATAATCAGCAGGAATGTGTGAGAAATCAAACCCAAGAGCTCAAAGTCGATAAGATCGTCACTCTCCCTTTCCCAATTGTCAAATCCCAAAGATTTGACTCTTAGGACCTTAGAATGTGGGGAGAGGAATGTTTTTGTGCTCTTAGATAGGTCGTGGATCACCTATTTATAGACATTTAGAAAAGTTGCCGTCTGGATCCCGACGACCGGACTAGTCCGTTATGGACCGCACTAGTCCGTTGTGCAGAGTGATTTATGCGTGGAGAAGTGTAGCACACTAAGAAACCCTAACTTTTGTGAGTGTACCGGACTAGTCCCTTATGGAATGGACTAGTCCATTTTTGCCCAGATAGGATATCGGACTAGTCCTTTCTACCACCGGACTAGTCCTCTTTTGGAACTGTGAGAAAATGGACTAGTCCTCTATGAGGTACTGTGATAGAACGGACTAGTCCTCTGTGAAACCGGACTAGTCCTATTCTGATACTGTGTTGAGACCGGACTAGTCCTTTCTGGGGCCGGACTAGTCCTTTATGCCTGCAACATGAATTGTGTTATAACCCTAATTCTTTCCGCAATGACTTGAGCTCTTGGGGGTGTGTCTCTCACACACACCCTACACATTTAGGACTACTTTTACATATTTTCATCACTTGTTTTCTTCTCTTTCTTGATTCTCATCTTTTCACCTTTTGTCCACTTGTGCTCTTCTCTTTCTTGAAATTCATTTTTCTTCTTTTTGTATCTTTAGTTCAATTCTCCGAAACCTGCTCTCATCTCAACAAACTTGATTAGGATCTCACTTGTTTATCATCAATCATCCAAAACCCACAAGGGTGTGCCTAGATGCACTTTCAGATACACACAAGTATAGAAAGATGAAAGAACAATTTGATAACAAAATCGAAAAAGATACTGCACGAAAACCTTACAGTGGAAAACTCGTATTCGAAATGGTCAAGAACATTCATATTGCTTTCGGTAATGGCAAAAAAATTAAAGGAACCAAGAGAAAGAAAAGTACATCTTCGGGTGATACAACTGACATGGTTTTCAAGAAACAATCATATTTTTCAAGTATCTTTCATATTAGAAGAATCTAGAATTTTACCGTAGTATTGATTTGATGCACGTTACAAAGAATGTATTTCACAACATCATTAGGACCTTGTTGGACATGCCGAGGAAAACAAAGGACAAATTAAATTCACGTATGGACCTAGTAAATCTTGATATGAGACCAAAGCTTCACCCGGTAGAAAAGGCGAACGGGAAGCATTACCTTCCCCCAGCCAACTACAACTTGACACTAGAAGAGAAAAAAGTAATTTGTGAATGCTTGCGTGGGATCAAAGTGCGCACGCGTTTCTCATCCAATATTCGCAAACTAGTCTCGATGAAAGACTTGTCTTTTTTAGGCTATAATTCTCACGACTGTCATATGATGATGACAGTTTTCCTTGCCATTGCAATGAGAGTCATCAAACCTGAGCATATAAAAGTTTTCATCACATGTTTTTGTTACTTCTTCAATGAAATATCGCAAAAGGTGATAGCACATGAAGATTTAGACTATTTGATAACGTACATCGTCGAGACTATGTGCAAGCTTCAGATGTGTTTCCCACCATCCTTTTTTGATATGCAAGTACACCTAATCATATATCTTGTTTATCAGATAAAAGCATTGGGGCCACTATATTTATATCATATGTTTATGTTGGAGAGATAATTAGGAGTATTAAAAGGTTATGTGCGCAATCGTGCTCACCCAAAGGGTTCAATTATGGAAGGATACACCACTGAAGAAGTGATTGAGGGTCGCGCTGATTACGTCAAAGATGTAAAACCGATATGTGTGTCTATACCAATACATGAGGGTAGACTACATGGGAGAGGCAAAGTGGGTAAGAAAATTTTACCGTTCAACAGTACAAGAATGTTCACCGTGCATATTTTGGTGTACTACAGCAGCG
Source organism: Tuctoria greenei (assembly GCA_036927565.1). Lineage (NCBI taxonomy): Eukaryota > Viridiplantae > Streptophyta > Magnoliopsida > Poales > Poaceae > Tuctoria > Tuctoria greenei. The sequence continues at coordinate 161,037,296 of JAYESD010000002.1, read as the reverse complement.
CGCAATAGCTGAATCGTACATCAAGGAACACCAAATTGAGCTTCGAGAAAAAAACCAAGACCGCACAGAGGACTGGATCATGAAAGAGCACATAATATGTTTCACTGAATGGTTAATAGACAAAAATATACCATACGAAAACTCTATAGAAGAGGAAACAATGAAAAAGTTAGCTTCTGGCCCATCTGCTTTGATGACATCATGGCAAGCATATGACATCAATGGTTACACATTTTACACTAAGGAAAAAGATGATAAGAGTGTTGCACAAAATAGTGGTGTTCGTATAGAGGCTTATGATCCACGAAGGCAGAAGACCACATACTTCGAGTTCATAGAGGAAATATGGGAACTTGATTATGGTGAAAGAATGGTAATGCCCGTATTTAAGTGCCAATGGGTCAAACATCCTGATGGTGTGAAAGTGGACAACTACAGGCTGACACTGGTAGACTTGAACAAAGTGGGTTATAAAGATGACACGTGGGTTCTCGTCGATCGTCTTGAACAAGTTTTTTATATACAAGATCCAGAAACTGGGAAGATGCATGTAGTTGTTTCTAGAAAGCAAAATATTGTTGGGGTTGAGAGTGTGGGAGATAATGAAGAGGAATATAATCAGTATGAAGAGATGTATCTTTTCACCGAACCAGAAAAAATCAAGCGCGTAGAGAGAAGCATTAAAAAGGATTTGAAACCTATATGCGAGAAGATGTCAATGCTAGAAAAATGTATGATATATATTGTATATATTTGTATTCTCTGAAATCAACATAGAACAATGCTCCATTTCACCTTTAGATAGCATGTTTCGAACATTATTAAATTCATCTTCTGTAGAGAAGACTAATTTGGACAAGTGATCTTTTTCGGCTTGTTGACTATCATATTTATCACCTTCACCTGTTCCATAAGTTATCAAATTGTATGTGTATATAAATTTCTTCTAACCTATGATGATGAGGCTTGCCTTCCACCAGCTTGGTTCCAAACAACATCTAGAAGCACAACTCTTGAAGCTCCTGTCAAGCTAATCCCTTCACAGCAAGCTCTTGTAGATGCAAGTAACACCCAAGACTCATTATTTGGACTGTTAAAAGCTTCAATTGAAGTCTGACAATACTTCCCATCCATTTGAGGGCTTGTGTGGATAGGAGTGGATCCACTTCAATATAAGTGGATTGAGGAGAAAATTAGTTCATTTTCCACTCCAATCCACTTCAATCCAATTAGATTGAGTACACCCAAACAAGCCCTGAAGGATTTATTTCTCTTCTCTCCATTTTAAAAACTTACAAAAGTGCTACTTTATCAGTTTTAATGGCTGAATATATTGACTAAAAATCAGTACCATCTCTCTTAGTGCTTCACACAAGCGACGAAGCGAACAACTTCAATCACAAATATTGTTTTTACCTTTTTTCATAGGAATTTGACCTTAATCTTTCAAGCATAGATTTATCAATAAGTGAAGCTTCCTCATCAGACATGTTAATGGCAGTTACAAGCGAATGATGTGTCGAAGCTAACGAAATCTCAACGGGACTGAAGATAAAGTGATGCTGCATATGAGTGGTAATGTCCAGGTTAGACAACATGAAGCTATGATGACAGTCTTCAACGACATGAAAAGTGATGCCAAGGTTATGCTTGCATCAACCAAGGCAAGGTTTGAGGGCATAACACTTGTTGGGGTATCACGGTTATGCTTGCCCCAACAAGTCTTATGCCCACACAACATGTCTTGGTTGATGAAAGCATAACCTTGACATCACTTTTTATATTGTTGAAGGTTGCCATCATAGCTTCACGCTGTCTAACCTGGACATTGCCACTCATATGCAGGATCTTATTATCTTCAGTCCAATTCAGGTTCCGTTAGCTTCGACACATCCTTCGCTTATAAATGCCATTAACATGTGTGATAAGAAAGCTTCACTTATTGATTAATCTATGCTTAAAAGATTAAGGTCAAATCCCTGTGAAAGGGTAAAAACAAGATTCGTGATTACAGTTGCTCGCTTCCTCATTTGTGTGAAGCACTAAGAGACAAGGTACTGATTTTTAATCAACATATTCAAGCATTAAAACTGATAAAGGGGAATCTTCCTAGGTTTTCAAATGGACAGGAGGGAAAGAAATCTTTCAAATGGATGGGAAAATCCTTCCAAGGGATTGTCATGCTTCAATAGAGGATTTCAACAATCTAAATGATGAGTCACGGGTGTTACTCGCATCTACAAGAGCTTGCTGTGCAGGAATTAGCTTGACAGGAGCTTATCAGCATCACAGGCGATTCTTAATTAACAAGCACCCAGTGAAAACAATGACTTTGCCAAGGCGGTTCTTCAATAAAAACCACATGTGATGTTTGAACCAGTACATACGGTTCTTAAACAATGACCGTCCGTGAAAATATTTTATTTACCCAGACAGTGGTTAAGTAAAAACCGCCTGTGAAGTTTGTTACAGTACATGCGGTTCTTAATTTATAGCCATTTGATAAAATCATGTATTTACCCATACGTTTGTTTTTTAAAATCCGCATGTGATGTTCTGTCATTACAGGCGATTATTATATCATTCGTCATCACAATCGCATTTTTTTACGAACCACCTGTGTTTGAAAAATTGAGGCGCCTGTGAAAATGCTTTTTGTAGTAGTGTCTGATGTCGACATTTGTACATGACAACAGTATACTGATATAATATGGATTCACAAATTGCCGCTCTCATGTTTGTGCCATCTATGCTTGAACATGACGTGCTACCGCTGGGCATGTGTATAACATCCAAATGTCTTTCTTGAAAACCATATATAGTCTACAATACCACAATGGCTCAAAGGAACAAATTGCTCAAAAGAATTTTGATTCTTCCAGTTCATGACCACTGGTAAGGTCCACCGTCAAAATTATCTTGTTTTGATTTGTTATAAATCGAGGCAATGCTCCTGGATTAAAATCAAGTACTGCACTCCTATCTTTTCCATTAAACACATAAAAAGTGATACAGATAATATATGGAAGGAGTGGAATAGGAGAATTATACAAGGACGGGAAAAAGGCGAAATTGAAGTGGCCACATTGATCAAAGTGGAGATTGTGTGGTACCAAATGGCAACTTCCAGCAAGACATGTTACCAAGGAAGGCTTACTCCATACGCACGAGTAGAAATCCATACTCCTGTAAGCATTCTCACAGTGCCTTCCTTTTTTCCGTCTCCGGCAATTGAAGTTGCCACATAAACTGTACTAAATAGTTCTCTATGTTTTACTTCTTGTTTAATAAAAAGACAGAACACCTGCCAGTATTTTCTAAAAAGAAAGCGATACAGATGATCTGTGACATTATGCTTGCGTAATAGACATTTGAATCAAGAGTAACATGAAAGCCTCTTTTTATTGACATGGTATTCGGGAATTCAAAGGCGGTCATATACGTTTGACAGAGCACACAAGCAACAGTCTCTGTACGATGGAGTACAAATGGTGAGCCGATGTCGTCTATAGTTCTTGATGGGCGTGCAGAAAGAAGTATGAAAAGAGCCCTCTCCAACATGCATGTCCTAGTATTCACACGCGCGACTACTTGACGTCAACGTCGATGTCCATCTTCCTGCGCGCCTTCTCCTTGATCTTGGGGATGCTGACCGTCAGCACGCCTGACTTGAGCTCAGCCGCCACGCCCTCCTTGCTGTAGCCCGCCGGGAGAAGCAGCCGCGCGTAGATGACGTCACCGTCAGGTGCCGCCCTATTGCCTGTGGGGCTACCTTGTTCTGCCACGTCGGCGGTGGGCGTCTTGATTCTCTTCTTGATCACGAGCACGTCCTCGTCGATCTCGACTGCGAGGTTTTCCTTGGTCTGCCCAGGCACCTCGAACCACAGGTCCACCTTACCCGACTCCTCCTTCAGCTGCCATCTTTCCTCCCGCGGTGTCACCGGGTGCACCAGAGCTTCAAGAAACCACGACATCAGATGAAATGATTAACGTTGACTGATCGCAGAACTTGAAGTAGTTTTCTCTTTTTGGTTTCTCTAAATGTGGACTATTAATTCATCGGTGCGGGCGTAGAAAGACCAATTAATGCTCTGATTAGTGATTAACCGCTTGTTTGGTTATCAATCTATAAACTCCATCCGTCTTCAAGTTTTTCTGACGTTTTAGTTCATTTTAAATTAAAAAGCGAAAAATTTTTGGAGATGGAACGATTATACTTTAGCATACATGTACATGAATAAGTAAACAATATTATTATTAACCGCTGACGTTTATTATTCATGGTGTATATACTAATATTAGTTTCACTACAGTTATACTACTTGTCAAATTTTCCAGTGTTTAGTCCCAAGAATTCTATACAGGATATCATTTTTTTTCAATGTCGTTGGTGACTCGAGGTTAGCCAGCCGAGTAGTTTTATTTATCCATGCATGTTTTACACTCTACGTGCTGTTTGAACTGAAATATGCAACCATTATTACTGTCAATATATGCAGCCGCATATATATGGAATTACCAATGAAACGACAGTAGCCAGCTTACCGACGGGAGATATGTTGAATGCATGTAAATCCGTCTTTGGGTTGTGCTCTCCCTTTGTTGGGTTGTTCACACAATACACAGCGAGGGGACGAGACCTCCTTCGGGAAGATAAGGGAGCTGTTGCTGCTGGCGTCATGGACGGTAGCCGGCCGACACCGGAATATGCCAGCCGTAGAACCGGCCTGCTGCTGAAGAGGGCGCACGAAGCGACAGTCGACATTTCAGTCTGCTTGGTCGCAATGTCCTCAAGCTCTCAATACTGAGATTCGGAGGAAGAATGCAAGCATGGGGATAGGTTGTGAAGGGCTTTTATAGATATTGTCGCAGGTGAGGTGGGCAGGTGACCAGCTGATAAGTTACCTAGCTTTGCTTGGTCCGGGAACCAGAGGAATAAAGTGTGTCGTGACTTGCTTTCATACGAAGAGATTATTAGCCCGGCGCAAAAGAAGATGCCAAGTTTGTTGTTGCAAGGCATTCTGTTCCTTTTTTTTGTCTCAGATCCGATCTGAACTAAAGTGACTACAAAACCTTATATTGTTATCCGTCATGACAAATGCACTCTAAATAGTTTAATTTCTTGCTTCCGTAGGACATCTTATTTGCGTGAAACATGTCACGCCGGTTATAAGACCAACTTGGTCTGACCAAGCAGGATGTATGTGTGCTCAAGATTAAGTTTGCACATAGAGGACATAATAAAACAATAAAATAGTGTCTTTGTTACACATCCTTTACAACATTGTAAAAGACCGTCTCTTAGATGTAATACGTAAGTCAACATAAACAACAATGTGGTGGAATCAGAATGAGTGATAGCACATCTAATACTCTTAGTGTTAAAACACTGCTACAATAAGCCTCATCACAGGCGGCTCCAAACCTATTATCACAGACGGCTTTTAAAACCGCCTGAAACGAAGAGTCTGTGATAATCCGCAATTTCACAGGCGGAGAAGTGAAACCGCCTGTGAAGAGTAATTATCATAGGCGGTTCTTCACTAAGGATAGCCGCCTGTGAAGATCGATTATCATAGGCGGTTCTTTACTTAGGCTAGCCGTCTGTGAAAATACTTTATCACAGACGGGTCGTGCAGCATATATAACCGTCTGTGATAAACGTCTTATCACAGACGGTTATTGAAGAATAACTAACCGTCTATGATAAGAAGTCTTCACAGACGGGTATTGAAGCATTACTAACCGTCTATGATAATTTGTATTCACAGGCGGATTTTGAAGCATAACTAACCGCCTATGATAATATGTCTTCACAGGCGGGTTTTGAAGCATAACTAACCGTCAATGATAATGTGTCTTTACAGACGGTTATTGAAGCATAACTAACCCGTCTATGATAATGAAGTTATCACAGACGGAGTTTACCTATATCAGCCGTCTGTGAAGACCCTTTAACGCAGCCGGTTTCTACCATAACAGACACCGCCTGTGAAAATTAGGTTATCACAGATGTTTCTTTACTTGTATCTAGCCGCCTGTGATAATTGTTTTTCACAGTCATGCAGTACTACTGCTGTTATTTCTAATTTCCAGGTCAATTCAATATAATCACAGAACAAAAAACAACAATCATCACAGAACAAAAGACAACAATATTATCATCACAGAAGTCAATTTCACTAAAACAATATACATATGTACAAGTTACAGATACAATTTCATCTCAAAGTTTACAAGTTTTCACTAAAAACTGTTTAGATTGGTATAGTCGCAAAGTTCTGGCACATCAGCTGCTGAACCTCTCTTATCAAAGAACTTCCCCGTTTTGTGCAAAATTTCGCGACGAATGAACTGACAGAGTTCAGAAGCAATCCTGTCGGCTCCTCCATCAGGAATACTTCTACAAACCGGCCATTCTTCGTTCAGATTCTTCTTGTGCTGCAATATAACACATAACAAGGTTTAGAATGTGTTGGTTTCAACAATCTCAAAGTATAGATCAAAGTGAGAGTATACAAGAATTTAGTAGGTATTTTTGGAGCAGTTGTACTATGAGCAATTGAATTTTGAAGTTGGAATCAAAATATGAAAATAATGTTTCTGGTAATATTGAACAGCAGAGAATATAAGCATTAAAATATGCTAGTTACAATGAAAATGAAACACAAAAGTAAGAAAATAAGGTATCGACATTAAGGATAACTTACATCCTCACGATTGACTCTATATACGGCGGCGGTCCGAAGATGCTCGCATACATAATACCCGCATAAGAGACTCCCAGCAGGCTGCTTCGGACAAGCATAATACGTTTTAATGTCCAATGCATTCGTATTAGGAGGTCTCTGACCGCCAAGCTGTTCCGCGTAAAACCGCCAAGCGCTGTAATACAAGAAATGTCATATAAAACTTGTCAACACATTCTAAATGTGCGTAAATTAAAATTATTGAATAAACGTACTTTTTCAAAATGGAAAGGAAATCTTTGTAACGATCTGGTGGGTAATCGGCCGAGTCCAAGACTGTTGCCATTCCCTGCGTTGGCTTGATGAAGATCATTATGTAGTGATTACTGCAAACATACAAACACACGTGTTAACAATTACCAATAATTGCTATTTCAATGCCATGTGTCGAACTTACTCGAAGTGGTACGGAGCCTTTACGAGGTCCTGGCCGTCTCTGACAAAGTTAAACATCGCATGTCCTATGTAAGCTGCAACTTCTGCCTTTCTATCCTTCTTAAGTTTTGCAATTGCTCTTTCAAAATCTTTTTTTTTCATGTGTTTGTACTGGCTTGATTCTCGATTTGCCTGGACGTCGAATAGCGACTTTGCAATCCTAGTAGGGTCAAGGATACCTGTCTTGTGCGCCAACTTTTCATTATCCATGTATTGCATCCTATTGAAGAAGTCCAGAATTGTTATAATCTCATGAAATGCGTATGCGTGTAGTAAGAAAAGCAAATACAAAATATTAGAGCACTTACAAGCACCAGACGAGCAGCAGGTTGATTTCGAGCATGCCCCGATGGAAAAGGGAAAGCAGCTCTTCAAATAAAATGACTCGTTTATCTACTCCAGTGCTCCAGAATGCTTCTTTTGGAATACGAAATGTGACGCACTGAAGACCATATTTTGTGCTGGCAGTGATGTACCACTCATGCATTCTTCTGAGCGCGACGGGTTGTTTGCTAAGTTGTACGGATGTCATTAACGGCTTCCCATTCTCAAATTTAGGAGGAACATCCTCAAGCTTGTATATTGGAACTCCTGGTTTAACTAAAGCCGTCCGCCGATTATACATGACACCGTCTTCTTCCCACTCCTCGATATCTTCTAATGCTGGCTCATGAGAAGAACGAGATGCACTCGATTTTCTAATATTTTCCTTCATAGCTTCCAAATACTTTGTCACTTCTGATGAAGGTTTCTTATTTTCGTATGAGCTAACTTTGACAGGCACTGATGATCGAGGAGTAGTCGTCGGAAGTTGGACACTGGCTTGTTGTTGAACCTGTTGTTCAACTGATTGCTCTTTACTCCCAGCAGCTGGCTCTAGTACTACTTCAAGCTGTTGCTCAACTAGTTGCTCTTTACTAGCAACAGCTTGCTCTGGTACTGCTTGAAGTTGTTGTCCAACTTGTTGCTCTTGGATATCATCATCCTTGCTCAGACATAGGGGGAGTGGATCTTCCCGGACTGGGAGTGGATCTTCATGCACTTTCGCCTTAGAAGATGGGGTTGCAGTATTTGGAGATGCGACGGGGCTAGAAATTGGCTCATCGTCCAACACGATATCGCGTCGGTGCCAAAGGATTAATTGGTTGACAGCCTGCCTCAGAGTCGCGATCCCCTCAGGTGTGACGTGGTCTATTTCATAATCTTCATAATCATTATCAATGATCTGAAGAACTTGCACCACAGAATAATACAACGGAAGTGGACTCCCGTTGAAGTCACGATCAGGCTTTGCCATAGCAGTGGCAACCTGTTTGGTTTTGTTCCCTGCTCTGCCTATCAGGACAAGAAGACGACAAGATTTGTCGTTAGCAATATCATCGACAGGGAACTTATGGGCTGACCCTGAGCCTGGCACGGAACCAACGCTGCTAGGGTAGGCAGTTGGAGATACTAATTGCTCCTTTTGCACCGGAACCATCATTGTACTCGGTGCCACTAATTGTCCTGATTGTCTAAGTTGTTCCATAATTTCTTGCATATTTTCTTTGACCTTTTGAGCAATTGTTTCATCAAGTGTTTTCTTAAACTTCTCACGTCTTCTATATGTGTCTTTATCTTTAGGGAAACCATCTAGCCAAGACATTTGAGAAGAGACCGCTCGAACCCGTCCGCTGTGTTCAGGGTTTCCCAAGATAGCGGTAAGTTGGTCATTCTCCCTCTTCGGCTTGAAGAGACCCTTCTGTTGCTTTTCAATTACTTCTTTCATTTTATCCTCTACTTCATTCAGAGAGTCGGGCTTTTCAAGTTTGCCCTCGCTGGTCAAACCTGACCGAGCAAAGACCCAGCGTTGAGTTCGCTCATCGCACCCTTCTAATGGGTGAGGATTGCCCTTACTAAGAATGTCGTCTATTATCTTATTCCATTTCTGGACTTTGGGGCCATATCCGGCAGACCCCAAGCGATGATGGTATTTGTTCTTTTTTGCAAGCTCTGACCTAGTTGCACTTAGAGCTTTAGCATCAGGTGTGCTCTTTTGACGAACAAACTCTTGCCACTGAGCTTGTGTGATTTTTCCCATCTTCCTCGGGCTAGGGACCTTATTGGCCTTAACATAAGCATTCATTTCACTCTTCCAGCATCGAAACTTCTTGCCGCAAGAGACCAATGTTGCTTTCTTTACAGCTTCTTCTGTGCCTTTCGGGAACTTGAATTGTTTCTTTATCTTTTCCCACAACTCATTCTTGGTCTGCTCGGGTAATTTCCTCCAATTCTCGGTTGTGATCGGCACAACCTCCCTAACAAGAAAACCGCATGCATTACGGTACTTGGTAACTGAATCCAGTGGTTCTTGGGGAAGCCCACTTGGACCGACCCTTGTTATGTACATGATGCGGTCCAATAGACCCTTATTGGGACCTCGTTGCCCTCGTTTCCGCTTGAGTGAAGCTGAGGATTCATCCATTGGTGAACCTTCTGCGGTTTTAGGAGCCGATGTCACCTCATTGTCTTCGAGATTAATCTAGGTAGAAAAAAATTATAAGACTTCGTATACTTGACAACCAACATTAACTTGAACTGCTGAAGTTAAGATTCGTGATCCATACCTCGTCGGCAGGATCATATTCCGGGTCTAGATCCACTGAAGTCTTTTTAATTTTTATATTCGGAAAAGGATCCGAAGGACTGTGATAGGAGCCTGAACTGCTGGAGTCAGTAAACTCCATATTGTCTTCTTTGTTGTTACAATCAGGACCAGTCTTCTTAGGGCTTTCCATGCTAGATCTAATAAGACAAAAAATCTAATAAATGGCATAACTAAATTTGGTCATATTTAAAACAAATTTTCTCAATTTTGGCTCAATTAAGTAAATTTAGCCAAAACACATTTTTGAAGTTATATAGGTCTAACTAAATTCTTGTATCATAGAGATCGGCATCATATGCTCAGACTCCATCGCCACACCTAGTGTTACCTAGATATGGGCGTGAGGATGCTCCTGGCATCACAAATGAGTTGGCCAGCAACTTTTGTTTGGCTTCAGAGCTAAATATAGCATAACTTTGGTAGCTCAGATTAGGTACAATTGCTAAAATGAAGCTGATGGAGCCACAAGTGCAGACATCTTTGGTAGCACAGATTAGCTACAATTGCTCAAATGAAACTTAGAGAAATAAAAGCAAACTTAGCCAAACTTAGTCTAGCATAGCTAACTCTAAGCAAAAGTAGCCAAATATAGCTAAATATAGCATAACTTAGTCAAAATTAGTCAAGTATAACTATATCTAATGTAACTTAGCCAAAATTAGCCAAATTTGGTCAACTTAACCAAATATAGCTAAATCTTGCCCCTAATAGAGAATTATGTGGCATATGCAAGGCCGATGACAGAAATAGGGAATATACTGCTGTTACTAGAGTCTAGAATCATGTTTACCACTAATGTGTCGGAACAGTTTCAGACACACAGAACCAACTACCAATTTATCGTGATATAACCATCCACATAAATCTTGCCCCACCGAACCCTAACCAAAGATGCCACCGAACTTGACAGTTTTTCGAATTCCACCGAACCCTAACCAAGGATGCCTACCATTATCTAATTCCCGAACCCTAACCAAGGATATGCAAGGCGGCAGCGAGGGCGGGGAGGGAGGCGGCACGGCGAAGGAGGATGGAAGGTCGAAGGGTTTAGGGTTTACCTTGAAGCTCGGCGGTGACGGAAATGGCTTCGCTCGGCGTACCTGGAAGTGAGGAGGGCGAAGCTCGGCGGCGACGGCGAAGCTCGGCGACGACGGCGAAGCTCGGCGACGGCGAAGCTCGGCGGCGTACCTGGAAGTGACGAGGGGGAACACTTGGCGGCAAACGAAATTTTGGCAGCCTAACGGCGTCTAAGTGTTTCGCCCGGGTTAGGTTTTTCCAATGCTGCCGAGGGGTATATATAGACTCACATTTTCTCAGGCGGATTTTAAGTACCGACCGTCAGGGAAGAATGTTATCTCAGTCGGATTTTACTTACCAACCGCCTGAGAAGATACAATTATCTCAGGCGGTTGGTTAGTAACACCCGTCTGAGAAGATACAATTATCTCAGGCGGTTGGTTAGTAACACCCGCCTGAGTTAAACATGAAGATATTTACTTCTTAATTTGATGAACGCCTACATAAAGACCCCTCACCAACCGGGATGAGGATCCCCTGACTTAATCAGCGGTCACTGACATGTGGACCCGGTCCCACACGTCAGTGACCATGTCACGCGTGCGCGACCTTTCTTTTCCCCGAGGTGCGACCTTTCTTTTCCACTCCGCGCGGCCTTAAAGACCCAACACCACTATGGCTCACAAGCGCATCGCTCACTTTGAATCCTCTTGTTTTCTTCGTCTTCCTCCGCTCCGACGACCCAACACCACTATGGCCGACCTTCCGCCGCCAAGCCCTCCGAGGGAGCCACCTTGCAAGAAACAATGTTGCAGCTCCCCCGAGAAGATCAACGCCGAGCAGCGCCTCCTCATGGCGCGAGAGGCGTACAACAATACGTCTCGCGCCATGAGTGCCTTGGGGCTGGGTACCCTTCCAGAGTATACTGGAATGGGTACCTTGGGCCACTACCTCTACGCCCTCGTGGGGGTGGCTGATCGTCTCGACATTCTGTTCGCGACGATGGCCCAGGTTCTTGGCCCCCAGGGCCGTAGAACGCTGGTGGAGGCGACGGCTAGCAACCTCGGGGTTGCACCGCCGGTGCAGCCGGTGCAGCCGGTGCAGCCGGTGCAGCCGGTGCCGGAGTCGCCGCCGGAGGACGAGGAGGAGGAGATGGAAGAGGAGTAGGAGTAGGATTTAATTAGTTTTTCTTTTTGTTGTTTTTAGTTGCTTCTGTTTTGTAAATATTGTTAATGAATGAAATCTATCTTTTTTCATCTATGTGATTGAATATTACTTGTGTATCTTTTGTGTTCTTGTGTGTTCTTGTGTAAATATTGTGCATCTTGTGTGTTCTTTTGTGAGATGTGCATATTGTTAATGAATGAGTATCTTGTGTGTTCTTGAACTGTGTGAATGATTGAATATTGTTAATGGATGTAGTGTGTTCATCGTTAATTAAAATTTCACGTCTGAGAAGAAATTAATTTGATATTTACCAAAACATTACAATGTCAGCTATACAAGTTTTAAAAATATTTTGTTCATGTGGTAGATGTTAATTTTATACAAATGTAGAAGAAAGAATCATCGAATTTGGACACAATTTGCAGAATCTAAACATGTTTGAGTATTTATATTGGAATCTAAATAAAAAAGAAGCAAGGGATAAGGGAACTGAAGAACAGTATCGGGCATTATCTCAGGCGGTTGTTAAGCAATAACCGCCTGTGAAGATATTTACTTCTTCTTATTTAATATTCTTGATTAAATTTGGTCCTTTAAAAAGGCAAAAATCCACCTTCTTGTAATATTATTGATAAGTAAAGGTTACCATTAAATTCCACTTCATAAATCCTTTGAAATTGGTCAGAACATAAAAAACATACAACAAATGCTATTTTTCATTTTTCTATCTTGATGAATATAATGCTTTTTTCATTTATTTTTTCAGTGGACATTTTTAATCATCATACCAACATCTAGGAATTTTTTCATATTTTTTTAAATTTTTTGGAATCAATGTGTGTTCATAATTTGATGAATGCCTCATATGAATATGAGCATTTAGTTAGAATGGTGGATAATTTGAAGTTTGACATGTTGGAATGCTTTTAAAAAAATTAAAAGAATTCATACATGTATAAATTATACAAATATGTTCATACCAACAATTTTGAGTGAAGAAACCTTTTTTTTTATGAGATACACAAATGTGAATAATATGTGAGTAGAAATTAATTTGATATTTACCAAAACATTACAATGTCAGCTATACAAGTTTTAAAAATATTTTGTTCATGTGGTAGATGTTAATTTTATACAAATGTAGAAGAAAGAATCATCGAATTTGGACACAATTTGCAGAATCTAAACATGTTTGAGTATTTATATTGGAATCTAAATAAAAAAGAAGCAAGGGATAAGGGAACTGAAGAACAGTATCGGGCATTATCTCAGGCGGTTGTTAAGCAATAACCGCCTGTGAAGATATTTACTTCTTCTTATTTAATATTCTTGATTAAATTTGGTCCTTTAAAAAGGCAAAAATCCACCTTCTTGTAATATTATTGATAAGTAAAGGTTACCATTAAATTTCACTTCATAAATCCTTTGAAATTGGTCAGAACATAAAAAACATACAACAAATGCTATTTTTCATTTTTCTATCTTGATGAATATAATGCTTTTTTCATTTATTTTTTCAGTGGACATTTTTAATCATCATACCAACATCTAGGAATTTTTTCATATTTTTTTAAATTTTTTGGAATCAATGTGTGTTCATAATTTGATGAATGCCTCATATGAATATGAGCATTTAGTTAGAATGGTGGATAATTTGAAGTTTGACATGTTGGAATGCTTTTAAAAAAATTAAAAGAATTCATACATGTATAAATTATACAAATATGTTCATACCAACAATTTTGAGTGAAGGAACCTTTTTTTTTATGAGATACACAAATGTGAATAATATGTGAGTAGAAATTAATTTGATATTTACCAAAACATTACAATGTCAGCTATACAAGTTTTAAAAATATTTTGTTCATGTGGTAGATGTTAATTTTATACAAATGTAGAAGAAAGAATCATCGAATTTGGACACAATTTGCAGAATCTAAACATGTTTGAGTATTTATATTGGAATCTAAATAAAAAAGAAGCAAGGGATAAGGGAACTGAAGAACAGTATCGGGCATTATCTCAGGCGGTTGTTAAGCAATAACCGCCTGTGAAGATATTTACTTCTTCTTATTTAATATTCTTGATTAAATTTGGTCCTTTAAAAAGGCAAAAATCCACCTTCTTGTAATATTATTGATAAGTAAAGGTTACCATTAAATTTCACTTCATAAATCCTTTGAAATTGGTCAGAACATAAAAAACATACAACAAATGCTATTTTTCATTTTTCTATCTTGATGAATATAATGCTTTTTTCATTTATTTTTTCAGTGGACATTTTTAATCATCATACCAACATCTAGGAATTTTTTCATATTTTTTTAAATTTTTTGGAATCAATGTGTGTTCATAATTTGATGAATGCCTCATATGAATATGAGCATTTAGTTAGAATGGTGGATAATTTGAAGTTTGACATGTTGGAATGCTTTTAAAAAAATTAAAAGAATTCATACATGTATAAATTATACAAATATGTTCATACCAACAATTTTGAGTGAAGGAACCTTTTTTTTTATGAGATACACAAATGTGAATAATATGTGAGTAGAAATTAATTTGATATTTACCAAAACATTACAATGTCAGCTATACAAGTTTTAAAAATATTTTGTTCATGTGGTAGATGTTAATTTTATACAAATGTAGAAGAAAGAATCATCGAATTTGGACACAATTTGCAGAATCTAAACATGTTTGAGTATTTATATTGGAATCTAAATAAAAAAGAAGCAAGGGATAAGGGAACTGAAGAACAGTATCGGGCATTATCTCAGGCGGTTGTTAAGCAATAACCGCCTGTGAAGATATTTACTCCTTCTTATTTAATATTCTTGATTAAATTTGGTCCTTTAAAAAGGCAAAAATCCACCTTCTTGTAATATTATTGATAAGTAAAGGTTACCATTAAATTTCACTTCATAAATCCTTTGAAATTGGTCAGAACATAAAAAACATACAACAAATGCTATATATGTTAAGAAGCCGTGGTGCAGGGGACGCGCCGCACGAGGTCTGCGGAGAAGTTAAGAAGCCGTGGTGCAGGGGACGCGTGCGACGGAAGGATCTCTGAAGATCGTCTTCCACAGTGGTTTAATTGTGCGCCGCACGAGGTCTGCAAAGAGTTCAATGCGCAATGAACAAAATATTTTGTTCAGTTGGTAGATGTTAATTTAATACAAATGTAGAAGAAAGAATCAGCGAATTTGAACACAATTTGCAGAATGTAAACATGTTTGAGTATTTATATTGGAATCTAAATAAAAAAGAAGCAAGGGATAAGGAAACTGCAGAACAGTATCGGGCATTATCCCAGGCGGTTGTTAAGTTATACCCGCCTTAGATAAACGTATTTGTAGACGGTTGTTAAGTACCAACCGCTGTGAAGATCTTTACTTCTTTTTTCTCAGGCGGTTTATAAGTAATAACCGCCTGAGATAATCATTTTTGAAATTACAATATGTTATTTAACGGCCTGAGAAGTGTTAATTAACTGACGCGCCGCACGAGGTCTGCGGAGAAGTTGAGAAGCCGTGGTGCAGGGACGCGTGCAAGGATCTCTCAAGATCGTCTTCCACAGTGGTTTAATGGTGCGCCGCACGAGGTCTGCAAAGAGTTCAATGCGCAATGAACTAAATATTTTGTTCAGTTGGTAGATGTTAATTTAATACAAATGTAGAAGAAAGAATCATCGAATTTGAACACAATTTGCAGAATGTAAACATGTTTGAGTATTTATATTGGAATCTAAATAAAAAAGAAGCAAGGGATAAGGAAACTGCAGAAGAGTATCAGGCATTATCCCAGGCGGTTGTTAAGTTATACCCGCCTTAGATAAACATATTTGCAGACGGTTGTTAAGTACCAACCGTCTGTGAAGATTTTTACTTCTTTTTTCTCAGGCGGTTTATAAGTAATAACCGCCTGAGATAATCATTTTTGAAATTACAATATGTTATTTAACGGCCTGAGAAGTGTTAATTAACTGACGCGCCGCACGAGGTCTGCGGAGAAGTTGAGAAGCCGTGGTGCAGGGACGCGTGCAAGGATCTCTCAAGATCGTCTTCCGCAGTGGTTTAATTGTGCGCCGCACGAGGTCTGCAAAGAGTTCAATGCGCGGGAAACGAACCGCTCCCTCGTCTACTCCGCACAGACCTATATAAGGCGCGTCGTCGGTTATGGACAAGCACAAAACTTTTCTCCACTCCTTTCTTCTTCTCCTAGCCCGCCGCCGATTAACCACCACAGCCATGGCCAGCCTTCCACCACCTAGCCCTCCGAGTCAGCCATGCAAGCGGATACGCTGCACCTCCCCCGAGAGGGTGAATGACGACCAGCGCGTTCCACCGCCGGTGCAGCCGGAGCCACCGGTACAGCCGGAGCAATCGGCTCAGCCGGAGAAGCCGACCCTCTCTCCTGCTGCATCGTCGCCGGAGGAGGAGGAGGAGGAGGAGGACGACTTCGACGACGACGACGATGATGACGATGATGACGACGAGTCGTCCTCCGACGACGGCGACGACGAGTCGTCCTCCGACGACGGCGACGACGAGTCGTCCACCGACGACGGCGACGACGAGTCGTCCACTGACGACGGCGACGACGACGACGGCGACCACCACCATGGTGACGACTACGACGACGACGACGACGAGTCGGAGGAGGACCGCTTGGCTTGGTTTGAGAAGCTGGCGGAGAGGATGGAGGAGGCGGGGCCGTAGTGTAGTTTTAGGATTTCAATCAAGTGTTCTTGTACATTTTTCTTGTGTTTTGTACATATTTCAATCAAGTGTCAATGAATACTGGTGGATAATTTGAAGTTTGACATGTTGGAGTGCTTTTAAAAAAATTAAAAAAATTCATACATGTATACAAGTTTTAAAAATATTTTGTTCAGTTGGCATTATCTCAGGCGGTTGTTAAGTAATACCCGCCTGAGATAAAAATCTTCCCTGGCGGTTATTAAGTACCAACAGCCTGTGAAGATATTTACTTCTTAATTAATAAACATCATCTCAGGCGGTTGTTAAGTAAAACCCGCCTGCGATAAAGTTAAAAACCGCCTGTGAAAAACCTACGTCTATATAAGGACCCCTCACCGCAGTCAAAACGCAACCCTGGAGAATTTATATCGACGCCGCCAGGCTGTTGAAATTTCCCCTGCGCCGCGCCGCCGCTCCGCCGCCCAGCCCATACTGCCGCGCCGCCGCTCAACCCCGCACCGCCACTTCTCCACCCAGCCGGCCCACCGTGCTGACGCCTCTGCAAGGTAAATGTAGTTTCCTTACTTTTTCTTTGTATATTTTCATTAGCTGATAAGCTGTTAGTTTTGTGTGTTCTGGTATATGGATTCTGTCCTTTTGCATGTGTAAGGACTATGGATTGTGTTCTGGTATATTGATGTATGGACTATATGGATTGTTTCCTTTTTGTACCTATTATGTGACATGAATATGATGTTTAATTAACAGATGCTATTGTAATATATATAAGATGCATCTGGGCCTTGTTTCCCGATATAACGGACTGGATCCCACCCAGACCTAGCCCATGCTGCTGGGCCTGTTTCCCCCTTTGACTCCGTCCGCCTCAAGACGTCGCCCGTCTCCTACATTAGTCGCCCTAATCATACTTGTTATGTCTCTGTAAATTCATTTTATAGAAGACCTTTAGAGAATATTTGTGGCCAAATTTTGTAAATCTGACAAAAAATTCTATTATTGAAGCATGGACCGTCGAGCGTGGATGTATAACATGCCAAGACCCGATCCTATGTACATTCGTAATGTTGCAAATTTTATTGAAGCATCCAAGAGACATGCGAAGTTGCAAAAGATAGATGACATATTATGTCCATGTATCGACTGCGAAAATAAGATTGCTTGGACGGATACTATAGTAATCCAATCTCATTTGGTGAAAAGAGGTTTCAAAAATAACTACACAATATGGACAGAGCATGGTGAGTTAGATACACATGATGTGGATAAAGATGATGAGAGAGGCTCAGATGATGATAATGTTCATATCGATGATGGTAGTGACAATCAAGCTGGTGATGATGATGATGAGTTCGATTGTGAGGAGATGTTGCGTCACATTGAACCATATGTACTGACTTCTATGGGAGCAAGCAAAGGCTTAAGTAAAATGGAGACATTGCAGAATGCGGCCACAGAGCTTTTATATGATGAATCAAACGGTTGTGATAAAGAGTTTACTACATTGCGTGCAGTCTTAGAACTACTAAAGTTGAAAGCTACGCACGGATGGTCCGATTGTAGTTTCTCTGATCTTTTGAATCTTCTGGCAGAAATTCTTCCAAATCCAAATAAACTGCCTAGAAGCACTTATAAAGCGAAGAAACTTCTTTGCCCGATGGCACTAGGTGTGACAAAAATACACGCTTGTGTGAACCATTGTATTCTGTATCGCAAAGAGCATGAGCTCGCAACTAGATGCCCCATTTGTGGTGTCAGTAGATATAAGAAGGACTACAATCACCAGTATGTTACCAACATGAAAAAGACTCAGAAGAATAAGAAGTTTATTATTGGTCCTGAAGGTGACGATGACGATACTTCTGGCGATGCAGACGGAAAGAATAAGAGAAAAATTCCTGCATTGGTGATGTGGTACCTTCCGGTAATTGATCGCTTGAAGCGTTTGTTCTCAAACCCTAGGGAGGCTGAACTTATGCATTGGCATTCCGAGGAACGCAAGAAGAATGAAAAACATATACGACACCCTGGTGATGCAACGCAGTGGAAAAATTTTGATATTCAGTATCCAGAATTTGCGAAGGAAATCAGAAATGTGAGGTTTGCCTTGGGTACAGATGGAATGAATCCGTTTGGTGAAAAAAGGAGCATACACAGCACATGGCCCGTGGTCTTAACTATGTACAACCTACCGACGTGGTTGTGTCACAAAAGGAAATATATCTTATTATCTGTTCTTATCCAAGGTCCGAAACAACCCGGCATCGAAATTGATGTGTTCTTGGAACCTTTAATGGAAGATATGGCGAAATTGTGGAATGAAGGGGTACGTACATGGGATGAGTACAAGCGGGAGTATTTCACGCTAAGAGCAATGATATTCGTTACCGTGCATGATTATCCCGGACTGTTTACATTATCGGGACAAATGAAAGGGAAGAAAGGTTGCGTTAGGTGCGTGGATAGAACTGGATATCTATACCTCACTTCATCCAGAAAGACGGTGTACATGAGACATCGACGGTTCTTGACAGATACACACAAGTATAGGAAGATGAAAGAACAATTTGATAACAAAATCGAAAAAGATACTGCACCGAAACCTTACAGTGGAAAACTTGTGTTTGAAATGGTCAAGAACATTCATATTGCTTTCGGTAAGGGAAAAAAGAGTAAAGGAATTAAGAGAAAGAAAAGTACATCTTCGGATGATACAACTGACATGGCTTTCAAGAAACAATCAATTTTTTTCAAGTATCTTCCGTATTGGAAGAATCTGGAATGTTGCCATAGTATTGATTTGATGCACGTTACAAAGAATGTATTTGACAGCATCATTGGGACCTTGCTGGACATGCCGAGGAAGACAAAGGATGGATTAAATTCACGTATGGACCTAGTAAATCTTGATTTGAGACCAGAGCTTCATCCAGTAGAAAAGGCGAACGGGAAGCATTACCTTCCCCCAGCCAGCTACAACTTGACGCTAGAAGAGAAAAAAGCAATTTGCGAATGCTTGCGTGGGATCAAAGTTCCCACAAGTTTCTCATCCAATATCCGCAAACTAGTCTCGATGAAAGACTTGTCTTTATTCGGTTATAATTCTCACGACTGTCACATGATGATGACAGTTTTCCTTGCCATTGCAATAAGAGTAATCAAACCTGAGCATATAAAAGTTGTCATCACACGTTTGTGTTACTTCTTCAATGCAGTATCGCAAAAGGTGATAGCACGTGAAGATTTAGACTATCTGAAAACATACATCGTCGAGACAATGTGCAAGCTTGAGATGTGTTTCCCACCATCCTTTTTTGATATGCAAGTACACCTAATCATACATCTTGTTGATCAGATAAAAGCATTGGGGCCACTATATTTACATCATATGTTTTCGTTGGAGAGATATTTAGGAGTATTAAAAGGTTATGTGCGGAACCGTGCTCACCCAGAGGGTTCAATTATGGAAGGATACACCACTGAAGAAGTGATTGAGGGTTGCGCTGATTACATCAAAGATGGAAAATCGATAGGTGTGCCTATACCGGTACATGAGGGTAGACTACGTGGGAGAGGCAAAGTGGGTAAGAAAACTTTTATTGTTCAAGATTACAAGAATGTACACCGTGCACATTTTGGTGTACTACAACAGCTCGCAATAGCTGAGCCGTACATCGAGGAACACCAAATTGAGCTTCGTGATAAAAACCAAGACCGCAAAGAGGACTGGATCATGAAAGAGCACAGAAGATGTTTCACTGAATGGTTAATGGACAAAAATATATCATACGGAAACACTATAGAAGAGGCAACAATGAAAAAGTTAGCTTGTGGCCCATCTGCTTTGGTAACATCATGGCAAGCATATGACATCAATGGTTACACATTTTACACTAAAGAAAAAGACGGTAAGAGTGTTGCACAAAATAGTGGTGTTCGTATTGAGGCTTATGATTCGCAAGGGCAGAAGACCACATACTTCGGGTTCATAGAGGAAATATGGGAACTCGATTATGGCGAAAGAATGGTAATGCCCGTATTTAAGTGCCAATGGGTCAAACATCCTGATGGTTTGAAAGTGGACAATTACGGACTGACACTGGTAGACTTGAATAAAGTGGGTTACAAAGATGACCTGTGGGTTCTCGCCGATAATGTTGCACAAGTTTTTTATGTTCAAGATCCAGAAACTGAGAAGTTGCACGTAGTTGTTTCTGGAAAGCAAAATATTGTTGGGGTTGACAATGTGGGAGATAATGAAGAGGAATATAATCAGTATGAAGAGATGTACCTTTTCACCGAACCAGAAAACATCAAGCGCGTAGAGAGAAGCATTAAAAAGAATTTGAAACCCTATATGCGAGAAGATGTCAATGCTGGAAAAAATGTATATAGCAATGCGAGATGATATATATTGTATATATTTGTATCTTCTGAAATCAACTTAGAACAATGTTGGTATATGGATTGTGTCCTTTTGCATTTGTGTACATATGCGTTTGGACTCAATGATTTGGAAGTTTGGAAGCTTGGTCTTTCTTCAGATAATGATGTCTCGGGCGTGTAGCCGATTGAAGGAGGAGCGCTTGGCGTGGCGCAAGAACCATCCCCATGTATGTACATATGGCACACCGGTCACATGGTTGTATATACATATGTATCTGTAATGGACTGATGAACTTAACTGTAGTTTGTTTTTCCGTGTTGTTTGTTTTTGGTATTTTCAATTTCTCCGCGTAGGGTTTCTCTGCGAAGCCTGAATCGGGAGATTTATTGAAGTGGCAGTGCATCGTCCCCGGTAAAGAAGGGGTAAGTCATGAAGAACAAGCACAATATGAGTTTAACTATCGTCCTCCTATTAATAAATTTCTTTTGCAGACTGAATGGGAAGATGGTTACTACCCCGTGACAATCTCCTTCTCTGAGGACTATCCCTTGGTGCCTCCAAGATGCTCCTTTCCATTTGGGTTCTTCCACCCAAATGTCCATCGTTCGGGAGCACTCTGCATCGGGATTCTTGATCAAGAGACTGTAAGATAGACCTATTTTGTTCATGTAATTATTACTTATAATTTTTGTCGAACTTATTTGAACTGGTTTCTTATATTGCTTAAATTATATTTCGTAGGGGTGGTGCAGTGCTTTTACAATCAAAACTATACTACTTGAAGTTCAGCGTTTGCTGCATCAGCCAAATGTGCCTGATGTTGAAAATGATTGCTATAATCTACTTATCAAGGTTAGATGACACTTTGACTTAGTGACCAATGTAGGTTATTCATTCCTCCTTCGACATTTGTTAATTTAAATAATGTCAATATTTTCAGGATCCAGCGGAATATAAGAGACGTGTTCGGGAGCAAGCAGGACGGTACAATTTAGATTGATCGATGGGAGCTTCATCGTCGATCTACAATGAATGTAGCATGATTTTTGTTCAGTGTGTAAAGAAATTATCTTTGAACAATTGTAAAGCCTCTAATGGTGTATTATCACAATTAAGCCAGCCTCACTGGTGATCGAGAATTTCCTATAATGCATTACTTTACTAGTATCCGCTAGCTCATCTGTGTTTTTTTCCTGATACAATTTTGCCTGCACGACTACATGCGGCTGTGATATATAATTGCAACTACATCCCTGTAATTTCAATGAAAACCGCTTATGATAATTAAACAATGACCGCCACTGAAAATACATGATCTTCTTAGGCCGTTGTTATATAATCAAGAACCGGCTATGAAGTTCATTGCATTACAGACGGTTATTAATTAAGAACCGCCAACGAAGATCATGTATTTACTCAGACGGTTGTTCCTTAAAATCCATCTGTGAAGTTCATTGCATTAAAGACGGTTATTAATCAAGAACCGCCAACGAAGATCATGTATTTACCCAGACGGTTGTTTCTTAAAATCCGTCTGTGAAGTTCATGGCATTGCAGGCGGTTAATAATTAATAACCGTCTGTGAAGATCATGTATTTACCCAGACGGTTGTTTCTTAAAATCCGTCTGTGAAGTTCGTTGCATTACAGGCGGTTCTTAATTAAGAACCGATTCTGAAGATCATGTATTTACCCAGACGGTTGTTCTTTAAAATCCGCCTGTGTTGTTCTTTCATCACAGACGGTTATTATATCATTCGTCATCACAGTCGCATATTTTTAAGGACCGCCTGTGTTTGAAAAATTGAGGCGCCTGTAAAAATGCTTTTTGTAGTAGTGAAATTAATGCATGTAACAATATTTAAACAAGACAACACTACGTAAGAAAGGCTCATACGAGACGGGCCCGAACGAAGAAGTGAGACTAACAAATTGTGCGTCTCCATCATCGCGTCTTGCATTACGTTGGCTTCAGAGACATGCTTCAAGGCGCGTCGCCGATCAAACTAGGTGCGAGACACACTCAAAAGAAGCGCGTCTCCTTTCTTTTTGTCATAACTGACGATCTTTACGGTGTCATTGGAGACGCAGCGTGCGCGTCGCCCACCAGCTTACAAGCGTGACTGGTCTTACAAAGCACGTTGCAGCTATATTGACTAATTCGAGATGCTCTGTTATATACCGCGTCGCAAATGCATTAACTTATGTGAGATGGACTTTATAGAAGCTTGTCTCCTTTATGTAGGTTATCAGAGATGCTCTCTGCTACAGCTCGCCGCGGATTGTTTACAGGCACTATTACTAGGGGCTAACCAGGATTTGGCAGCCGTATTACCAGTGTCAGCAACATACTGTTTATGAACATATGAATAAACAAAATTATCACACGTTAAATTATAATGACCAATCAAATATTACCAAATTGTCAATCGTGGTTATCAAGTATACTAATTACACAATAAATATTGTTCATCCTGATTACAATGTAACTAATTACACATATCATAACTGTCATCATCTAATCCTGTATACCGTAATGAAAATTCTCCCGCCTAATGACTTCATTGACGATGAGCCTTCATAGCCTCTAATGCTCCGACTGAGACATCCTAAAATTCAACTGTAATAAACACAAGAACAAATTGGTATACAATTGTAATAAACACAAAAACTGTTAGTGAATGGAGAACAGAGCTTAGTTGTAGCACATGCAGTTGGTCAGCATCTGCAAGGCATCCGTAGAGAAATTGTTCTCATGGTAAAGGACATGGTACTAATTTGGTTTGCTTGTTCCCTAAAAAAACAAACAATTTACATTCTACTGATGCTTTTATAGCCTGATATCAAAAACTCGTGAGAGAAACACCAATTATCGCATAGGTATCTTAATTCCAGCATGACTACAGAGGTAGAAATCAAACTCAGTTGGATGGCAAATGCTAGTGTCAACCACAGTTCCTGCAGTTTCAAGGGTTTGCGAATCAGAATTTATTATACATTGATAGTCCAAACAAATATATTACTTCTGCATTGGACATAAACAAGGAAGATGAATGTATACTGTAATGAAAATTCTCCCTTTGGATCAATGACTTCATTAACGATATCCTTCATTGGACATCGTCAAATTCAATAAAATCACTGGAACGCACGCTCTGAGGGCAGGGTGGAGGCGGCGGCATGCTCAGGCAACAGGGGACGCGGCGGCGTGCTCCGGGACGAGCTGGCGGAGGTGCCGGAGTGGTGGTTCCTCAACTCTGATGACAGCAAACCGGCGTGCTATGGGGACAGGGAGAACATAGCGACTACCGAAGTCGGGGTCGAGGCGGCATCGTGCTCCAACGTGCTCAATTCTCTGATGACGAAGGTCGGGGTTGAAGGCGGGGTAGGGGTCAATGCCGGCATCGCGACAATGACGAAGAGCGAGTTGATAAAGAGGGACGGTGGCGGCGTGCTCCAGGGACAGGGGACGAGGCAGCGTGCTCCAACGTGCTCAACTCTCTGATGATGTGAAGGTCGGGGTTGACGGCGGTGGCGTGCTCAGGATCTGCGGTTTATAGGTCGAGAGAGCGCGCAAAAGCTAAAATTTTTTGCCAAATGTTGGGAGAGAGCGCGCGATGGACAAAAATTTTCGGTGTAAATCGGAGACGCGCCAACGGAAGACACGTCTTGCATTGATTTGAGACCCCGGACACGATGGAGTGTCCTAGATGCGCCACATTTTGCTGAAGACATTCCGTTTGCTAAAACTAGGAACAACAATTGGAGACGGACGCATATAACGCACGTCTCGCATTAGCTCTTCGTCAGGAATTGGAGACGCCTGTCTTGCACTATTTTGTCTGTAGAACGGGCATCCAATATGCAAAAGATATGCAACGGTGCTGAAGCAAGGAACATCATTCGCATACTCGATGCTGGCCAACTGCAACTGTGCGCAATGTCTTATATGATCATTGCAACGCTCTTAGCTTTCCGCGGTGGGACAAAAGATCTTCTGCGTAAATCGGAGACGTGCCAACAGAAGGCGCGTCTTATATTATTTTGATGCCCCGGACACCCCGGAGTTTCCTAGATGCGCCACGGTGTGCTGAAGCCACTAACAACATCCAGGAGATTCTGGTGTGTCCAATTGGCAACTATGTGCAATGCCTTATATGATCGTTGCATTGCGCTTAGCTTTCCGAGGTGGAACAAAAGATCTTCGGCGTAAATCGGAGACGGGCCCATGTAAGGCCCGTCTCCCTTTTGTCGAATATCACGTATCTGAGATGCGCCTTTCTAAAGTTTGTCTCTCATGCTCTCTCCACATTGCCACTCGCACGAAATCGTGAACTGTTGCAGGGATAAACAAATGCAATGACATTGCAATTCACAGATTAATTAGAATTCAGGGATAAACAAACGCAATGACATTGCAATTCAGTGATAATTTGCAACTCAATGAATTTTATAGTTCATACATTGCATGCGCTCTAAACTAATTTCGAATCTAAACTTATTCCTAAAGCTCCCAACAATCAATCTAAACTATATCGTCCAGCTTGCTCCCGAACACGTCTCTTATATTCCCCTCGATCTTGAAAATATTGACATTATTTTAAATTAACTAATGTTGAAGGAGGAATGAATAACCTACTCAAATGTCACTAACTCAAAGTGTCATCTAACCTTGATAAGTAGATTATAGCAATCATTTTCAACATCGGGCGTATTTGGCTGATGCAGCAAACGCTGAACTTCAAGTAGTATAGTTTTGATTGTAAAACCAGTCCACCACCCCTACGAAATATAATTTCAGCAACATAAGAAACCAGTTCAAATAAGTTCAGCAACAATTAAGTACTAATTACATGAGAAAAATAGGTCTATCCTACAGTCTCTTGATCAAGAATCCCGATGTAGAGTGCTCCTGAGCGATGGCCATTTGGGTGGAAGAACCCACTTGGAAAGGCACATCTTGGAGGCACCAAGGGATAGTCCTTAGAGAAGGAGATTTCCAGGGGGTAGTAACCACCTTCCCATTCAGTCTACAAAGGAAATTCATTAATAGGAGGATATTGGTTGAACTCATATTGTGCTTGTTCTTCATGATTTACCCCTTCTTTACTGGGGACGATGCACTGCCACTTTAATAAATCGCAGAGAAACCCTACGCAGAGAAATTGAAAATACCAAAAACAATCAAGACATAAAAACAAAACTACAGGTAAGTTCATCACTCCATTGCAGATCTACATATAAATAACCCTGCGACCAGTGTGCTATATGTACATACATGGGGATGGTTCTTGCGCCACGCCAATCGCTCCTCCTTCAATCGGCTATGCGCCAAACCTATACCATCCATGAAAAGTGACGATGACGAGGAAGAAGGTGACAACGACGACGAGGACGGCGAACATTACGATGATGAGGACGGCGATGACAATGACAATGGCGATGGTGAACAGAGCAGGCAGTCGCACTGGAGTTGGTCGATTAGTAAAGGACCATTCGTCGATTAGTAAAGGAGCACCGGAGACGAAGAGACGAGGGAGATAAACACGAGACGCGCTATAAACAAGAGAGACAAGCGTTAAACTAAAACACGTCTTCTATTGTTGAAGAGACAAAGGGATGAGATAAATGTGAGATGTGCTATAACAAATAGAGACGCGCTTTAAGCTAAAGCGCATCATCCATTATCGAAAGAGAGACGCACAACACGAGGTCCGCGGAGAACTTAATTTCGGTGGCGTGGTGCAGAGACGCGTGCGACGTCCGTGCGCGACCTTTCGTTTCGCAGAGGCGGTATTGTTGCGTCCCATCGTTCCATCAATGCGCGGGAAACCAACCGCTCACTCGACGACTCCGTGTGGACCTTATTTAAGATGCGCCATCACCGGTGAGTTCTCGATAGGAACGTTGCTCACTTTGAATCCAATTATTTTCTTCGATCGTCTTCTCCGCCCCGACGACCCACCACCACCATGGCCGACCTGCCACCGCCAAGCCCGCCGAGAGAGCCACCCTACAAGAAACTGTGCTGCAGCTCTCCCGAGAGGTTCAACATCGAGCAGCGCCTCCTTATGGCACAAGAGGCGTACAACAATACGTCTCGCGTCATGAGTTCCTTGGGTCTGGATACCCTTCCCCAGTTTACTGGAATTGGTACCATTGGCCACTACCTCTTCGCCCTCACGGGGGTGGTCGATGGTATCGACAATCTGTTCGAGACGATGACCCAGGTGCTTGGCCCCGAGAGCCGCTGAAACCTGATGGAGGCGTTGGAGAGCAACCTCGTTCACGGGGTTGCACCACCGGTGCAGCCGGCGCAGCCAGAGCAGCCGGCCCAGGCTCCTGTTGCACCGATGCCGGAGGATGAGGAGGAGGAGGAGGAGTAGGAGAGGAGTAGGATTTAGTTTTTCTTTGTTTTTTTAGTTGCTTCTATTTTTTAAATATTGTTAATGAATGAATTCCGTCTTTGTTTATCTATGTGATTGAATATTATCTTGTGTGTTCTTCAACTGTGTGAATGAATGAATGTGTGGTGTGTTCATCATGTTCCTCAGGTATCATAAAGAAGGATTTGATTATTCTGGTATCAAGTGAGAATGTGCTCTGAGTTCAGTGATTTGTGATATCAACAGTGGACCGAAGCAAAATGGAGAAAACACGAAGCTAAAGGTGACGTGAGGAATCGGAGACGCGCTTTCAATTAGAGCGCATCTCTCTTTTAGCAGAGGAGAGGGAGACGTCGGTCATAGGAGACGTGCTGTGTTTTATGCCTGTCTCCCGCTTTTCAGAGAGGATAGCATGTCTCGGATACCAATTTAACTAAGACGGGCTTTGTTTTAACGCGTATCCTTGTTATTTCAGCCGAGCTATGTCAGATCCTCTCTGAAGCGGGCTCGTCTCACTTAACATTATCAGAGACGCCGCCTTTGAGCGCGTCGCCCATCTTTGTCTCCTATTTCGGTTTCTTACATAGTGCAAGCTATAACACAATTATTTTGTGTAAATGTCAACTAGACCTAGGGTATGTTTGGCTCTCCCATGGATTCACTGCTACTATAAGCCTCATCTCAGGCGGCTCCAAACGTATTATCACACGCAATTTTCAAAACTGCCTGAAACGAAGAGTCTGTGATAATATGCAATTTCACAGGCGGAAACTAAAACCGCCTGTGAAATAGATTTATCACAAGCGGTTCTTTACCTATGATTAGCCGCCTGTGAAGACATTTATCATATGCGGTTTGTATCGTAAGAGTAACCGCCTATGGTAATGGAGTTATCAAAAGCGGTTCTTTACCTATGACTAGCCGCGTGTGAAGACTCTTTATCACAACCGGTTTGTACTGTAGTAGTAACCGCCTGTGATAATGGAGTTATCACAGGTGGTTCTTTACCTATGACTAGCCGTCCGTGATAATATAATTTTACAGACAGGTCTAGCCATAGGTAAAGAACTGCATGTGATAAAGTATACCCTGTGCAATACTACCCGCTGTTATTTCTAATGTCCAGGTCAATTTCACTAATTCAATAAAATCACAGAAGGCATTTCATAATTTAAAATAAAACAATATAGTCACAGAAGCCAATTTTACTAAAACAATATACATATATACAAGTTACACTTTCATTTGACATACGAGTCATCTCATAGTTTACACCAAAATGCTGTTACACCAAAAGTCATCTCATAGTTTACAAGTTTCACTAAATACTGTTTCTATTGTTATACTCACAAAGTTCTGACACATAAGCTATTACACCTTCGTGATCGAAGAACAACCCTCTTCGGTGGAAAACTTCGCGATCCATATGAAGTGACACAGTTCACTCGCAATCTTGTCGGCTCCTCCACCAGAAATACTTCTACAAACCGGCCATTCTTGGTTCACATTCTTCGTGTGCTGCAATGAAACACATGCCAAGGTTTAGAATATGTTGGTGACAATGATAAGTTTGGAAGAAATTCTGGAAATTGTTCTGTTAATTAATTGCACTTTCAATTAACATACAAGTTTCGAATGGCTATTTGGATCAGTAAATGAAGTCAAATAAATATGAAATCCTTACATAATATCAGGTGTATATGGAAGTGTATTCTATAAATATTAGGAAGACAACTCATGAGTAGAACAGTAGTAATAATTGTATGAAGTAAAGAGCTTAACAAATTTAATTATACAAGTTCTGTGAATATTAGTTCTATGAAGTTTGACATAGCTTCTAAAGATTTAATTCTTTGTAATGTCTATATAGATAAGTTTGTAAAGATTTAATTAATTCTATAAATATTACAGAATATCAATTCTATGAAGTTTGACATAGCTTCTGCACCGGGAAACTTGATTTAAACCCTAGCTATGGGCCCAACATGGAAGACCTTTCTTCTACCTCGGGTCAGGCCGACCCAGAACAGGGGAATGACGACGGCGCATGGCTGTTCCTACCTCATCTCTCAACCAAATTCCAAGATTTAAAATGTGTTGGTGACAATGATAAAATAATATAAGATCAAAATACGCTAGTTACAATGAAAATGAAAAGTAAGAAAATACAATATCGACATTAAGGATAACTTACATACTCACGATTCACACTATATTCGCAGGCGGTCCGAAGATGTTTACATACGTAATACCCGCATAAGATGCTCCTAGGAGGCTGCTTGGGACAAGTATAATATGTTGATATATGCAATGCATCCTTATTAGGAGGGCTTTGACCACCATGTTGTTTCACGTAAAACCGCCAAGCCCTGTAATACAAGGAATGTCATATAAAACTCGTCAACACATTCTAAATGTGTGTAAATTAAAATTATATAATAACCATACATTTTCAAAATGGAAAGGAAATCTCTGTAACGATCTGGTGTGTAATCAGTTGAGTCCAAGACCATTGCCAAACCCTACATTTGCTTGACGAAGATCATTATATAGTGATTACTGCACACGTACAAACACACGTGTTAAATTAACAATTAGCAATAATTGCTATTTCAATGTCATGTGTCGAACTTACTCGAAGTGGTACGAGGTCCTTGCCATCTCTGCAAAGTTAAACATGACATGTCCTATGTAAGCTGCAATTCTTGTCTTTTTATCCTTCTTTTCATTTGTGATTGTTTTTCAAATTATTTTTTTGTTAGGTGCTTGTAATCTTTTGAGTTCCGTTTTACCTTAAAGTCTAAATTTGACTTTGCAATCACTGTAGGGTCAAGGATAGCTACCTTGGAGTTCAACTTTTCATTATCCATGTATTGCATCCTATTCAAGAAGTCCAAAATTGTTATAATCTCATGACATGTGTATGCGTGTAATAAGAAAAGCAAATACGAAATATCAGTGGCACTTACATGCACCAAATGAGTAGCAGGTTGATTTCGAGCATGCCTCGATGGAAAAGGCTATGTAGATCTTCAATGAGAAGGGCTCGTTATCTACTCCAATGCTCCATAATGCTTCTTTTTGCACCCAAAATGTGACATAAGAAAGATCATATTTTATGCTGGCTGTGATTTACCACTCGTGCATTCTTTTGAGCGAGAAAGGTTGTGTGCTAAGTTGTACCGATGTCATGAACGACTTCCCATTATTATATTCAGAAGGAACATCCTTAATCATGTTTATTGAAACTACTGGTTTAACTAAAGTCGTCTGCAGATTATATATGAAACCATCTTCTTCTCACTCCTCAATATCTTCTAATGTTGGCTCATGTGAAGAACGAGATGCATTCGATTTTCCTATATTTTTCTTTAGATTTTTCAAATATTTTGACACTTCTTTAGAAGATTTTTTTTCGAATGAGCTAACTTTCAATGGCACTTATGAACGAGGAGTAGTAATCGGAAGTTGGACACTGGCTTGTTGTTGAACCTGTTGTTCAACTGATTGCTCTTTACTACTAGTAGCTTTCTCTAGTACTATGTTGACGGCTCATAAGATATACTAACAAATCATCCCCGGCAACGGCGCCAGAAATGCTTGTTGGTATTTCTTATGCACCATTAACTAAACATCTCCAACTGATGTGTCAAAAATGCTTGTTAATGGTTCTATTGGATCACAGAGTGAATTTTGCAAGCGCACGGAGGTATCATTGTAGCATTTCCCCTTAAGAGTATTCCCAAGGGTGTCATTTATTTGATCCCAAAGGAAGGCAGGGAAGAGATATAGCAATCATCAAGTGGAAAGGATAGAAAGGTCTAGGCAAGAATCTAGTAAGGATGGATAAAATAATAGTGGAGGTAGTGTAACACACACAAAAGCTTTCAAGTCTAAGGGGGATAAAAGGATCCTAGAGGTTAGTTAAGGTTGAGAGTTATGGAGGTACTCCTACTATGCTCTATTGTACGTATACATAGTCTAAACTAATTATTCATAAGCTAGATCAATAGTGAATACTTATGCTATGTGGTTCAACACATCGGGCACGGGCTTACCCCTAGCAATACTAGGGCGACTCCCGCCAAGAGCTTGTGGCATAGCCGAACGTGGAGGATTACAAAGGACGGATAGGGTTGTCACCACCTACTGCCTACCTCTTCAATCTGTGGGTCTACGAGACATCCAATGCTACTTAGCTATCCTAGCACCATGCTAGCATATTAAGTAATTACCTTAAGAGCCTAGGCACAGTCCATCCTAAGGCAATGAATTGAATCATCATTGAACCAATGTTGATACACAACAGAATTATCCATACTAACCTAGTTATGTTTTAAATAACTAGACTATAGTGGGGGTCTATAGGTTTTATGATAATGAGATATTTTCATGATGAAACAGTCATAGAAGCTATACCTTCCACATACATGGAATCCACAATCAAACAAGAAACACTTTGTCCAAATATATGTATAAGTAGAGACTAAAGATACTATCTTTATTATGCATAAAGTCACAAATACAAGAAAGAATACATGAGCCATACCTTTCCCAATGTAGGATTGGGAAGAGAGAGACTCCTTACTCCTTTCCCAATTTGGACTTAGGACTAGAGGCTCTCCTCTCTACAACCTAACTCATCTAAGACTATGGATGATAGTGTATACAATAGAGATGAAGCTCAAGTGGTGTGTGTTGAAGTGAGGGGTAGGGGGTCCTATTTATACTAGTATTGAGGTTGGTTCCCGCCACCAAAAGCGCGTGATTCAGTCACCGACTCCAGGAAGTCGGGAGGAGACAACACGTGGAGGCTGACCGAGTTTGGTGCAGAGACCAGGTCGGCCGACCTGGTCATTGCAACAATTCTCGTGTGCTTTCTCCAGGTGGCTGCCAGGTGGGTCCCATTGATGTATATGGGTGATACACCGTTGGATCTCCTCGGATACTTCTGTTTGTGGGCCATTTGATCCATGGGATGCCATGTGTCGTCGCCTGATTGGCTGGGATGATATTTTATAGGAATGGTCCCTCTATATTTCCTCATTTCCTGCATAAAATGCTGCATACACATATTTCTCCAAGTCCAAGTGGAATTGGGTTAGATAGAAAGGTGATGTGTGCAAGAAATGACAAATCCTTCACATAATTGAGTTAAATTGACGGATGAAATTGTTATATAATAGCCGTCAACAAACTCCCTCAAGCTTATCCTTTGCTCGTCCCGAGCAAAGTCAAGACTTTAGGTTGATGAGTTGCTACAATATCTTATTTTAAAAAGTATCTAATACATAACAAGATACTCTACCTAGTATTGCAGAGATTGGCTATGATACTCTACCCTTCTTAAGTTATCATGGGGCTTATGCTTTCTCATATTCATGAGTAGTTGAAAGGTAGAATAGCAAATGGAGCAAACATAGCCTAGAAATCAAGTTCCACTTAAATCCCGGAGAATTCAGTTTAGATATTAAGTACCTAAATTTGATTCTCTTAGTCACTCCTTTGTGGATAGTGGAAATATTACCTCACTTAAATCTTTTTAGAATTTCTCCAGAAATCTAAGTTTTACTTTCAAACTAGGACTAGCAGCCCTATTACCAATTCTAGTCTTGCAACAACCTAGAATTAGATCAAGCTTTTGCTACCCACAACTTCCAAATTAAGGTGAAAGTATTTCAAACCAATGAAAGCAATATTCGGAGAGTAGCAAGTTTAAACTAGAGACTTAGGAAAATAAAATAGAGCAACTATTCATCATTTCATCTATGTGAATTTTTAATCATTCTTACCGCACATCTTTATTTGATGAAAGCAAATCTAACCTACTTTTTTTTAAATGCAAGGTGGATGATGGATGGAAAATAAATATGCAAGGAATGTGATACATGTTACCTCAAGTGGGGGTCCTCCCCCAAGCTTGTTCTTCAACTATCTCCATGATAAGGGTTGAACCCTTGATGACAGAAGTACGCTGCAAGATCGGCTTGTTGTTGTTGTTGTAGCACCGTGTTGAAGTTAGTGAATTGAGCATCCATGTGTTGTTGCCAATCCTGGGTACCTTGAACATGCTCTTGGAGTGTGCTGTAGATGTCACCCGTTCTCACTTCAAGTTCTCCCATACGTCTAGTGAGGTTGGTCATTCCTTGGCTATAGTCATGATGACTTCTAGCCGAAAAGGAACGACGTCCTCTAATGGACGTTGGGGGCAAGCTGCTAAAGCTTTGAGTGGATAAGGGTGGATTCCTTTGCCATTCTTGCCAAGATGATCCCCTACTCTCATACGTCGGAGGTTGAGTCCATTCGGGCTCACAACCCGTTGGGTTCTCTTCCTCTTGGTATTCATGGACCAGAGAGATTATCGGTGGCATGCCTATAGCTGCATCCCTCGCACGATTCCTTATTACCCTGCTAGAGACATTACTTCTTCTTGCTTCCTCAAGGGGAAGAAGATTAATGGTTAGCCTCCGACATTTGTACAAATGATAATACGGGTTAGGTGACCGAATTTCATTGACAAAGTCGGGATAGAAAAATACCAAGGACCCATCTTGATCATGCTTAAGGGTATGTCCTTGCACTAAATAGTCTTCATCAATTAATTCTCTTTCAGTTTCAATATATTCAAATGAAGAGTATTTAAGTGCTCCTACCCTATCAGCAATATGAGTAATTAATGAAGTGCATTCAATTGGTCCTGATTTTGAAATATAATCTAACCATTGTGTCATCATGGCTTTGACTGGAGTAACTTTTATTTTCTTAGTCATGGCAAACAAAATTTTCAATTCATCATCTTGCACAACCCTAACATCTCCCCTAGGGAACATAGTCATAGCCACCCATCTACGCATGAAGCGTAAGGTAGGGTTTTGGATGTGGCTATTCCCAGGCGCCCTACATGTGACCTCATTAGTTAGCTCATGCCAAAAACTTTCTTTGTTAATCTTAGGCAAACTATCTAAATCTAGCAAACACCGTTTATGGAAGCCTAGGATGCTACCTAATTCTTTCCATAGGATGTTGTATTCTTTTTGAAATAATCTAAAAGAAATACCATCAAATCCTATTCTTAGCGGGCAAAGGAATTGGATAGTGAGAAGGCGTGAACCTTTCTCCTCTATGTGAGCAAAGTCATCAAATCCAATTGCATGCCAAATGGAATGAAATTCGGAGTCCATACGTATTTTGGAGATCAAATGTTGATCATAAGCCTTGGTGTGGCGGAACTCACGATCTTGGAGAAGCCTGCGTGCTTGATCTTCAACTTCGCTTCATATGTCGAGGTCGTTGTCATGAAGCAGTTGGTGTTGGTTGCTTCTCTCTTCCATGGGAGTGTCTTCACACACACTTCTCCTCCTTGGGCTTGTACCCATGGAATAGAGGCGTGCACTAGAACCTTCACCATGGCTTGAGCTTGCAGCCTCCTTACTCTTTCCGAACAATCTCTTCATGTCTTTTTGAGTTTAACAAGCAAGAACAAAACAAGGCGAGAAAAATCCAAAAAGAAGCGATGTTTGGAATAAAGACTCTCAACAAATTTTCTCCTCTTGAAAGCTTGAGTGTAAAATGCAAATGCAAACAAAAGAAAATCTTTATGGGGATGGATTTGAGCAAGAGTGTTGCAATGAAGAGCAATAAAAACAAGGTGAGCTAGAGAGTGACTTGGAGAGGTGTAAAATGATGTAGTGTGTGAAGAGAGGTGCTCCTCACAGCCACAATTATAGGGTGCACCCTCCAAAGGTCACTTGGGGTTCAAAATGTAGCCGTTGGGGGAAGGGGAGCCAATTTGGCTCCACTCCCTGTTCGGACGACCAGGGGGTTCGGCCGACCTGACAGGTGGCCCCCCCTGGTTGCCCTTTTTGCAAGTGGCTCCCCAACGACAATAAAGTTAGGACGTTGGTGAAATGTCACATGTGCAGCTCATTAAAAATTGTTTTTCAAATAAAAACCCTTTTCAAATCCAATAAAAAAATTTCTTTTGAAAAGAAAGAAAGAAAAATGATAGTTGAGAATATAATATTCTCAACTTGCTAGTAAAAATCAAATATGCAATGGGAAAAATCCAAATGGGGTGGAAAAAGAAAGAAAGAAAAATAAAGTGGGATAGATACCAATTTAACCTATTGGCGTAGGTCTCACCACCATCCAATGAGATGGACATTCCTCCGTCTTCATTTCACATCCAGGCCCAGAGGGATGGGCTTGGACGGCTTGTCTTGCTTCTTCCGCCATTCCATCTTTGGAGGCTTGGTGGACATGGGCCTTTGGGAAGGTCCAGATGATTCCGTCGTCTTTGGATATCGGCATGGTCGGAACGACAGATTCTCCTTGTAGATTAATCTTCTCATGAATGCAATGAGTGAGTCCACCTTTGGAGGTGTGACTTCGACCTCTTTCATGTGTTTATCATTCGGCCCATACTTGATTCAAATCATGGAGCATTGTTCTAATTTTGGCCAAAAGTTAAACCTTTCCTCCTTGCCATTGATATGGAAGTGGATTTCTCCAGCTCCCACATTATGCGAGCTTTTGCAGTGCTGGGGAATGGGCGCCCAAGAATGAGTGGTGTATCCTTCTCGGTGTCCATGTCTAGCACCACAAAATACACAGGTATGAAGCAGTTCCAGATCTTTACCAGGATGTCTTCAGCAATACCCGCTGGATAACAGACTGAAGAGTCAGCCAGTTGTAGTTGCATTGGTGTTGGAGTCAGCTCTGTGAAGTTCAGCTGGTCGAACACAACCTTGGGCATCACAATAACACTTGCTCCCAAATCACAAAGTGCCTTGTCAAAGTGGTGAGCCCCAATTGAGCATGAAATGGCAGGACATCCAGGGTCCTTCTGCCAGTTGCTCTCTCGTACGGAAATCATGTTGACATTTTCCATCGGAGGTTCTGGCTGGCCTGGCATCTTGCCATTCTCCATCGGAGGAATAGCAGCTGCCGACTGAGCCAATTGAGTCTCAAGCATCTTGTTGAAGCTCAGTTGATTCTTGAAGGCTGGGGATAGTCCTTCCATCTTTGAATTGATGTTTTCTAGGGTCTTGTCATTAGCTGACAGCTTCTTGGATAGGGCATCGTTGATCTTGAGCTGGCTAATGGCAAGTTCTCTCAAGTTGGGCTGATTTCTAGGGTTGCCATTGTTGTTGTACCCTCCTTGAAAGAATGGGCATTGTTGACCCCACCCTTGACCTCCTGGACGATAGCCATTATTGTTGTTGAAATTTCCATTATGGGTGAGGTATAGGGCATCCTCATGAGTTTCTGGGCAATCATTGCCCATATGACCCGTGTTGCCATAGACTTCACACGTGATGTGAGAATCTACGGCATAGGCATTGCCAGACACTTCACCACTGGCTTGTCCATCAATTTTCTTCATTAGGAGGTCCAATTTTGCAGCGATCATGTCCACCTCCTTCAAGGTGTGCATGCCTCGCTGTTGGGTATGGAGACGCTCATCGTTCCATCCCATGTTGAACACCATCTTCTCAATAAGATCTTTAGCTTTTGGCACCGTCAATGAGAAGAAGGCTCCTCCAGCAGCAGCATCCAAATGGTCACGAGCTGATGGGATCAGCCCGTTATAGAAATTCTGAATAAGGAGCCAGTCATCCATCCCATGGTGGGGACAGGCTAGCATGTACTCCTGAAGCCTTTCCCATGCCTCGGGAATAGATTCCTTGGGATCTTGCTGAAAGCTGGAATTCCTTCCACGTAAGGCATTGGTTTTGGCCAATGGGAAGAATTTTGCGAGGAATGCCGTAGAACACTTCTCCCAAGTGTCTACAGCACTTCGGTTCACGTAGAACCACTGTTTCGCTCTCCCAAGGAGGGAGAACGGGAACAGTCTCAGACGGACCACATCCGGAGACACGTCCTTGATCTTAAGAGTACTGCAGATCTTGAGGAATTGTTGCAAGTGAGCACTTGCATCCTCGTTAGCCTTCCGACAGAATGGGTTGGCTTGCACCATAGTGATAAGGCCAGTTTTGATCTCTATGTTCACATCTCCCATGTTAACAGTGGGCCCAATAGGCACAATGTTAGCAGAGGGAGCTGAGAACTCACGAAGGGTCTTCTAAGCCATTGGCGTTTGGATTGTTGGTGCAGAAATACTGGCTTGCCTTGCCGCTCGATTCTTCTGAGGAGTAACAACACGGGGTCGGTCTCTCAGAAGAGATTCGGGAT
This sequence comes from Tuctoria greenei, assembly GCA_036927565.1. Taxonomy (NCBI): domain Eukaryota; kingdom Viridiplantae; phylum Streptophyta; class Magnoliopsida; order Poales; family Poaceae; genus Tuctoria; species Tuctoria greenei. Next base: position 160,999,591 of record JAYESD010000002.1, on the reverse strand, counting down.
CTTCAACCAACTTTTTCGGTAGGCGGAAACTAGACATACACTACCCTGTTTTCACATTTAAAATAAATGCAAAAACAAAGAATGGTTATCCTACTACAGTCCTACCCAGGATTCTATCCTATTCACTCAGTCATGTTATATATCTATTTGTCTTCCCTGGCAACGGCGCCAGAAATGCTTGTTGACGGCTCCTAAGATATACTAACAAATCATACCCGGCAACAGCGCTAGAAATGCTTGTTGGTATTTCTTATGCACCATTAACTAAACATCTCCAACTGATGTGTCAGAAATGCTTATTAACGGTTCTATTGGATCACAGAGTGAATTCCACAAGCGCACGGAGGTATCATTTTAGCATTTCCCCTTAAGAGTATTCCCAAGGGTGTCATTTATTTGATCCCAAAGGAAGGCAGGGAAGGGATATAACAATCATCAAGTGGAAAGGGTAGAAAGGTCTAGGTAAGAATCTAGTAAGGATGGATAAAATAATAGCAGAGGTAGTGTGACACACATAAAAGCTTTCAAGTCTAAAGGGGATAAGAGGATCCTAGAGGTTAGTTAAGGTTGAGAGTTATGGAGGTACTCCTACTATGCTCTATTGTACATATACATAGTCTAAAATAATTATTCATAAGCTAGATCAATACTGAATACTTATGCTATGTGGTTCAACACATCGGGCACGGGCTTACCCCTAGCAATACTAGGGCGACTCCCGCCAAGAGCCTGTGGCATAGCCGAACGTGGATGATTACAAAGGACAGATAGGGCTGTCACCACCTACTGCCTACCTCTTCAATTTGTGGGTCTACGAGACATCCAATGCTACTTAGCTATCCTAGCACCATGCTAGCATATTAAGTAATTACCTTAAGATCCTAGGCACAATCCATCCTAAGGCAATGAATTGAATCATCATTGAACCAATGTTGATACACAACATAATTATCCATACTAACCTAGTTATGTTATAATTAAACAGACTATAGTGGGGGTCTATAGGTTCTATGATAATGAGATATGTTCACGATGAAATAGTCATAGAAGCTATACCTTCCACATACATGGACTCCACAATCAAACAAGAAACGCTTTTCCCAAGTATATGTATAAGTAGAGACTAAAGATACTATCTTTATTATGCATAATGTCACAAATACAAGAAAGAATACATGAGCCATACCTTTCCCAATGTAGGATTGGGAAGAGAGAGACTCCTTACTCCTTTCCCAATTTGGACTTGGGACTAGAGACTCTCCTCTCTACAACCTAACTCCTCTAAGACTATGGATGATAGTGTATACAATAGAGATGAAGCTCAAGTGGTGTGTGTTGAAGTGAGGGGTACGGGGTCCTATTTATACTAGTGTTGAGGTCGGTCCCTGCCACCAAAAGCGCGCGAATCAGTCACCATTGACTCTAGGAAGCCGGGATGAGCCAACATGTGGAGGCTGACCGAGTTTGGTGCAAAGACCAGGTTGGCCGACACCCTGGTTCGACCGACCTGGTCATTGCACCAATTCTTGTGTGCTTTCTCCAGGTTCCTGCCAGGTGGGTCCCATTGATGTATATGGGTGATACGCCGTTGGATCTCCTCGGATACTTCTGTTTGTTGGCCATTTGATCCATGGGATGCCACGTGTCATCGCCTGATTGGCTGGGATGATATTTTATAGGATTGGTCACTCTACATTTCCTCATTTCCTGCATAAAATGCTGCATACACATATTTCTCCAAGTCCAAGTAGAATTGGGTTTTATAGAAAGGTGATGTGTGCAAGAAATGAAAAATCCTTCACATAATTGAGTTAAATTGACAGATGAAATTGGTATATAACAGCCGTCAATATACTGCTTCAAGCTTTTGCTCAACTGGTTGCTCTTTACTACCAGCAGCTTGCTCTGGTACTGCTTTAGGCTGCTGTTCAACTGGTTGCTCTTTGTTATATTTACTAGCAAGGTTATTATCATCCTTGCCAAGACATAGTGGGAGTGGATCTTCCTGGACTTTCGGCTTAGAAGATCGGGTTGTAGTCTTTAAGATGCGATGGGGCTAGACATCAGCTCATCGTCCAACACGATATCATGTCGGTGCCAAAGGATTAATTGGTTGACAGTCTGCCCCAGAGTCGTGATCCCCTCATGTGTGATGTGGTCTATTTTATAATCTTGGTAATCATTATCAATGATCTGAAGAACTTGCACCACAGCATAATACAATGGAAGTAAATTGCCGTTGAAGTCAAGATCAGCATTGTCATAGCAGTGGCAACCTGTTTGGTCTTGTTCCTTGCTTTGCCAATCGGGACAAGAAGACGACAAGATCTGTCCTTAACAATATCATCGACAACAAACTTTTGGGACCCTGAGCCTTGCACAGAACCTATGCTACTAGGGTAGGCAGTTGGAGATTCCAAATGCTCCTTTGCCATGCGAACCATCGCTGTACTTGGTGCCACTAATTGTCCCAATTCTCTATGTTGATCCATTATTTCTTGCACATTTTCCTTGACCTTTTGAGCAATCATTTTATCAAGTGTTTTCTTGAACTTCTCATGTCTTCTATATGACTCTTGATCCTTCGGGAAACCATCTCTCCAGGATATCTTAGAAGAGATTGCTCGATCTCATCCATTGTGTTTAGGATTTCCTAGGATAGTGGTAAATTGGTCATTCTCCCTCTTCGGCTTGAAGAGACCCTTCTGTTGCTTTTCAGTTACTTCTTTCATTTTTTTCTCTACTTCGTTCACAGAGTCGGGCTTTTCAAGTTTGCCCTCGCTAGTCAAACCTGAACGAGCAAAGACCCACTGCTGAGTTCTCTCATCACAGCCTTCTAACGGGTGAGAATTTCCCTTACTGGTAGTTTCCTCTAATACCTTATTCCATTTCTCTTTGGGGGCATATCCGACAAAACTGAAGCGATGATGGTATTTGTTCTTTTTTTCGCAAGCTCTTGCCTAGTTGCACTTAGGGCTTTAGCATGAGGTGTGGTCTTTTGATGAACAAATTCTTGCCATTGAGCTTGTGTGATTTTCCCATCTTCTTCGTTCTAGGGACCTTATCAGCCTTAACATAAGCATTCATTTCACTCTTCCATCCATGAAACTTCTTGTGGCAAGATATTAATGTTGCTTTCATTACAGCTTCTTCTGTACCTTTCGAGAACTTGAATTGTTTCTTTATCCTCTTCCACAACTCATTATTGTTCTCCTCAGGTAATTTTCTCCAATTCTCGGTTGTGATTGGCACGAGCTCTCTAAAAAGACAACTGCATGCATTTTGGTACTTTGTAACTGAATCCAGTGGTTCTTGGATAAGCCGACCTGGACCGACACCTGTTATGTATATGATGTGGTTCAATGGAACCTTATTGGGACCTCGTTGCCCTCGTTTTCGCTTGAGTGAACCTGAGGATTCAACCATTGGAGAACCTTTTGCGATTTTAGGAGTCGAAGTCACCTGATTGTCATTGCAATTAAGCTAGGTAGAAAAGAATTATAAGACTTCATATACTTGACAACCAACATTACCTTAAACCGCTGGAGTTAAGATTTGTGATCCCTACCTCGTTGGAGGGATCATATTCCGGGTCGAGATCCTCTGAAGTCTTTTTAATTATTATATTTGGAAAAGGATCCGATGGACTGTGAAAGGAGCCTGAACAGTTGGAGTCACTAAACTCCCTAATGCCTTCTTTATTGTTACTACCAGTAGCAGTCTTCTTAGGGATTTCCACACAACAACAACAACCAAGCCTTTGTCCCAAACAAGTTGGGGTCGACTAGAAATGAAACCCAACAATTTTTGAAGAAAAGTAATAGAAAAGAAGATGAGAGTAAAAAAATACAAATAAAATAAGTTTCTACATTTTATTTATTTAAGAAATGGATTAATAAGAAAGAAGATAATAGTAACAAAATACGAATAAACTATGATTCTGGCACATGAATTGCTAATTTCCATGCAGTCCTATCATGAGCCAAATCATAAGGTATGTCCCACTCCTTTAAGTCTTGTTTCACCCCTGCCATGTCAACCTTGGTGGACCTCAACCCCTCTTAAAATTTTCTCTACTCTTTATAATCCCACTGTTAACCAGTGCTTTTGGAGGTCTCCGTTGGATATGCCCAAACCAACGTAGGCGATGTTGGACTAGCTTCTCCTCAATCGGTGCCACCCTTACTCTATCACGTATCACCTCATTTCTAACTTTGTCTCTTCTTGCGTGACCGCACATCCACCGTAGCATATGCATCTCAGCAACATTCATTTTTTGGACATGTTGCCTTTAGTTGGCCGATATTGTACTCCATACAACATCGCAGGTCTCATCACCATCCTATAGAATTTTCCTTTCAATTTTGTGGAACTTTCCTATCACATAAGATTCCAGATGCTTGCCGCCACTTCATCCACCCGATCTTGATCCTGTGGCAAACATCTTCGCCAATATCACCATTGCTTTGTAACATTGATCCTAAATATCGAAATGTGTCCCTCCTAGGTACTACTTGTCCTTGTAAACTAACATTTCCATCCTCACACCTGACATCACTAAAGTCGCATCTCATATACTTGGTCTTGGTTCTACTAAGTCTAAACCCCTTAGACTCTAAGGTCTGCCTCCATAGCTCCAATTTTCTATCAACACCATCCCTAGTTTCATCTACCAACACTACATCATCAGCAAAGAGCATACACCAAGGGATATCCCCTTGTATATCCTTTGAAACCTCATTCATCACTAAGTAAAAGATGTCTGGACTTAAGGCTGGCCCTTGGTGTAGCCCTATTGTCATAGTAAAAGTATCGGTCTCACTATCTCCTACGCGCACACTTGTCACCACATTATCGTACATATCCTTAATAAGGTTAATGTACTTTGTTGGGACTTTGTGTTTCTCTAGCACAAACCACATGACCGGCCTTGGTACCTCATCGTATGCCTTCTCCAAGTCAATGAAAACCATATGTATATCCTTCTTTTGCTCTATATACCTCTCCATAAGATGACGGAGTAAGAAAATCGCCTCCATAGTGGACCTCCCAAGCATAAAACCAAACTGTTTTTTAGTGACATTGGTCACTTTCCTCGAGTGATGTTCAATCACTCTCTCCTAGAGCTTCATAGCATGACTCATAAGCTTAATTCCCCAGTAATTAGTACAACTTTGGACATCTCCTTTATTTTTGAAGTTGGTTACTAAAATACTTCTCCGCCACTCTTTAGATATTTTGTTTGACTGAAAAATGCGGTTGAATAGTTTAGTGAGCCATACTATTGCTACATCCCCCAGATATCTCCACACCTCAATAGGGACATCATCGGGGTCGAGGTCCTTTCCTCCTTTCATCCTTTTTAAGGCATCTCTAACCTCAGACTCTTGTATCCTCCACACAAATCGTCTGTTGGTGTCATCAAATGAGTCATCCAACTCGAACCTAATACTCTCATTCCCATCATTGAATAGTCCATTGAAGTAGTCCCGCCATCTATTCCTAATCTCTTCATCCTTCAGTAGAATTCGATCATCCTCATCCTTAATGCATTTGACTTGGTTGAGATCCCTCACCTTCCTCTCGTGAAGTTTCGCCATCTTGTATATATCCTTTTTGCCTTCTTTTGTCCCTAGTCTCTCATATAGGGCATCATAGGCCTGCCCCTGCTTTACCCACAAAACGCCTTGCATTTTTCTTAGCCTCTTTATACTTTGCCATGTTACTTATGCTTCTCTCATGATACCAGCTCTTATAAGACTCCTTCTTCTTCTTAATAGCTTTTTCTACATCCTCATTCCACCACCAAGTGTTGAAAGTGCATCTAGGCATCCCTTGTGGGTTTTGGTTGATTTATGACGAACAAATGGGATCCTAACCAAATTGTTGAGATGAGCGCAGGTTTTAATGAAAAGATGGAATAAGCGCAAAAAGAATACAGAATTAGGATCTATATGGAAAAGAGCTCAAGAGCTGAATAGATTAGAACATTGTGTATGGAGTGTGTTGGAGAAACCCACTCCAAGAGCTCAATCACAAGAAAACTCACTCACTGCACTAATTTATATAGGTCTGGACTAGTCCGATGATATCCGGACTAGTCCGATAACCCCTCTATTCAAAATCGGATAAGTCCTCCCAGTGCGAACTTGACTGCACAGTCCGAGTCTACAAAGACCGGACTAGTCCGATAACACCACAAACAAGTCGGATATCTTCCCGACTAAAATCGGACTAGTCCTCCCCAGTGCGGAATATTCCTCTACACTTCACAGATTTGCACGAAATCGGACAAGTCCGAAATCACCACGGACTAGTCCGATAACCTCTCTGACTAAAATTGGACAAGTCCTCTAAATGCGGACATGTCCCAATTCACTGAGGAGATCACCGCAGCCGGACTTGTCCAAAAATAACCAAACTAGTCTGAAGTTTTCTAGAGCCTAAATCAGACTAGTCTGCCAGAAGCCGGACAAGTACGATCTTCCTCGGAACTTAGGGTTTCCTACACGCCGCACACCGGACTAGTCCGGACTCCACCACGGACTAGTCCGGACCCTCCAAACCCTAACGATAACTTTTGGAAACACCATATAAATAGATGTGCACGTCCCTACTTCCAAAATTCTCTCGACTCCCAGGGCCGTCACACCCTCCAAGAGCTTACAAAACACATCTCTCCACGCAATCCAACACAAGAAAGATCAAATACTTGAGGATTCATCTTGGATCAAAGAAGGGACACAATTCACACGTTTGAGCTCTTGGGTGTGATGTCTAACACACTCCTGTTGTTTCATCGTTGATCTTAAGAGTGTGTTCTTGGTGGTGTTCGACTTGTAATCTTGGGGAGCCCTCAACTTGTTAGAAGGCCCCTTGAACTTGGTGATTTACCCTTTGTGATAGTGGAAGAAAATTGGCCTTCGTGGCGATTCGACGAGGTTAGGGTCAGTGAAGACCCGGTCCTTTCGTGGGCTCCTCAACGTGGATGTAGGTTGCCTCTATGGGAACCGAACCACGGGATAAAATCTGTTGTCTTCACTTTGTGCACATTGTTCTTACTTTTCATTGCTATCCAGGGTTTCACTTGATCTTGTCCACATTATGTTAAAATATTGAGTATAAGATTAACTTGTGCAACACTCAGTTTCATAGAAGTATTACCTCTATTTACAGGTATATTTCTGCTGCATAGAGTCTAAGATCGAGATAATCGATCAAACCGGATCGATCATGTTCGCACGCACCGAACTAGTACGGACTCTACCGGACTAGTCTGATATCTCGGGATTTGACCAATCTGTTAAGTGTTCCAGGTTCTGACTAAATTTCAAAAAGGCATATTCACCCCCCCCCTCTAGGCCACATTCAAGTGTCTTTATCTACAAGTTTCTTACCTTTTGTCCACCCAAGCACCTCCCTAGCTACCATCCAAATGTAAGTCGCCATCTTCACCCACATACTATCCGCATCTTCCTCTTCGCTCCAAGGTCCTTCCGCGATCATCCTCCTTTTGAATGATTGTTGCGCTTCATCCTTCAACTTCCACCACTTTGTTCTTGCGCTTTTAACACCTTTGTCTCTTGACACACGCACGTGGAAATGAAAGTCGGCTACCACAAATTTATGTTGTGGAACAACACATTCCCTAGGGATCACCTTACAATCTAAACATGCACCCCCTCCCTTCTCCTAGTGAGGATATGGTCGGTTTGACTAGAATGTTGGGCACTAGTAAAGGTCACTAAGTGAGATAGCCTCTTCTTAAAGAGAGTGTTAGCTACCAATAGGTCATAGGCTATGACAAAGTCTAGGATATCCTTACCCTCCTGGTTTCTATCGTCACACCCAAAACCTCTATGTACTCCCTCAAAACCTAAGTTAGTTGTACCTACATGGCCATTGAGATCTCCTCCTATAAAGAGCATCTCGGCTATCGGTACACTACTAACCATATCCTCTAATTCCTCCAAAAATTGTCTCTTAGTGCTCATGTCGAGCCCAACTTGTGGGGCCTAAGCACTAATGACATTCAAGATACGGTCCCCCACAACTACCTTGACTAGGATGATCCTATCCCCTCGTCTACAGACATCCACTACTCCATCCTTGATGCTCTTATCTATTAGGATGCCTCGCCATTCCTAGTCCCAGTCGAGCAAGAATACCAAAGCTTGAAACCGGTATTCTCAACCTCTCTCGCCTTTTGACCTCCCATCTAGTGTCTTGTACACAAAGGATATTTACACGCCTCCTAATCGCAACATCCACTAACCCTCGTAGCTTTCCCATCATGGATCCTACATTCCAACTACCCACCCGAAACCTAGTTTCCTTGGCTAGCTTCCTTACACTTTGCATCCGTCGAGTAAGATGCGAAGACCCTTGCTCACTTAACACTACATCCAGGCGATGATGTAGTGCACCACTAAGGTGGTGGCGATTGGGCCCTTGCCCATTTAACACCACATCCGGGTTTCGATATGGCGCGCCACAAAGTTGGTGGCTACCCGACCCTTGCCAACTTAACACCATACCCGGGTTCCTGTATGGCGCGTCACTAAGAGGGTTACGCCCCAACGAATTTCCAATGGGTTTCATTTCCATGAGGATGGCTAAGTATAGTTGTTGGCTCTACAAGCCTATCACAACCCCTTCTCCTTTATCTGTGCTTGGGACCGGCTATGTCACTACAACATAGGCGGATATTCTTAGAGGTTTCCATGCTAGAGCAAATTATTTTGAAACAGAGGGAGTATCAGGGAACAATCAAAATTGAATTATAAATGTATACGCTAAGGTCCTACTACAACTCTACTATTTGAATTATTGTCACTGAAATAGAAACTAATCATGTTAAGCAACACACTAGAAATCATAAGCGATTAAATACATTTTAGCTTTCGCACATTTCTGCTATCTGTTTTAAAAACCTGTATATGCAAAGCACTTTAAATACATCTGACAAAGAAATATTAGGTGCATAACTTAAACCTTAAACTATTTGACACTCTCGGATAGTGTTCAAGAGGGTTTAGGTTACCAAAACCCTCATGAACTTAATCTGGATCATCAATCTCATGAACTTGAATAAGATCGGGTTTCTAAAAATCACATAACATGGAACATCAATATTGGAAGTGGAAATGGATAGGCTCAGATCCTGCAAGAACTTTCCTAACAATCATATTAGCTTGTACGTGCCATCAGTTCCTGTATTTTCCAAACTTTCTGTTCCTGAATCAATCCACCGAATGCCTCCTAATTTCTATTAAAGCCTAAATAGTGCATCAACTGGAATCACACATCAACCATGCGTGCACCACTTATTTGAGGGAGTTGAAAACTCCAGGTAGAATTGATCTGTCCGTCGATGTCTTTTTTCCAATAATTTCATCCATTTCGTTATAGACTAATAAACACAACACAACAGTGCCTACATAATCATGGTTGCCTAATGTGTGAAGGATACGTAGTAACAACATGCATTCGGACATCAGACATTCAACCATTTTATTCGAACCTTGCAAACCCTAGAGGTTCCTAACAATACCAAATAAAGTTTAGAAAATCAAGAAATAAACAATCTAGTACACTGAGCGCCACCGGTAGGAGAAGGTTGGGAGGGGGCAGTGCACGGTGGGGGTAGATGCCGGGAAGGAGGAGGCAACGCGAGGGTGCAGCGACGAAGACACTCGGCTGGCGGCGAGGGCGAGGAGGGAGGCGGCACAGGGACGGAGGAGGGAAGGAAGCGGCTTGGGGGACAGAGAAGGGAGGAGGGAGAGAAGGGAGGAAAGAGGCGGACATATGATCAACGGCGACAACGACGTAGATGAAGCTCGACAACGAGGGTGCACGGCGAGGTCGAAGCTCGACGGTGAGGGCAGTGAGGACTTGGCGGCAAACAAAAATTTGGCAGCCTGACGGCAACTAAGTGAATTCTCTCGGGTTAGGTTTTTCCGAGGAGGCCGAGCGCTCTTATATAGAGGCCTATCCTCTCAGGCGGTTCCTAATGAAAAACTGCCTGAGCAGAGAACTTCTCTCAGGTGGTTATTCCTTACTAACCACTTGAGAAGATGTCTTTTTCTCAGGCGGTTATTCAGTAAAAATCGCTTGTGCCTTTGTGTACTAAGTCTAGGCTTAATTAGTATTCTTGATTAAAATGAGGGGCCCTTTAAAAGCATAAATTCCACTTTATTGTAGTATGCTTCAGCATTACAGGTTCCCATTAAATTTCTATTGGGAAAACCTTTGAAATTGGCCAGAACATAAAAAAACATATAACACTGGTTATTTCTCATTTTTCAATCTTGATGAGTATAATGATTTTTCATTGAATTTTCCTATGGAACGTTTTAGTCATCATACCAACCTCTATGATTTTTTTCAGATTTTTACAAGATTGTTTCAATCAATGTGTGTTCGAAATTTGAAGAACGCCTCATATGCATATGAGCATTTGACTAGAATGTTGAATGATTTGAATTTTGACATGTTGGAATGTGTGAGACCTATGTGTGTTGAATACATTGGCTTTGATGATAAAAGTTTTGAATTCTTTCAAAACACCTTTTAACAAGGTCTGACTCTAGGTCCGAGCTTCTGCAAGGTTTGATGATAGGTCCGGCTAGTTTTGGGTAGCTCCTGCAAGGTCCGACGTTCAGTCTGTTGTAAGGTCCGACTTACTTTGTCTAGGTCTGACTTGTTTTAGTTAGGTTCAATTTGTTGTGGCTAGGTTCGACATGTTTTTGCTAGGCCCTGCACAAGGTCCGACTAGCTTTGATAAGCTCCAGCACTAGGTCCGACTTGCTTTGATTAGCTTCGGCGCTAGGTCCTGCTAGCTTTGGTAAGCTCCGGTTCAATGTCTGGTTAGCTTTGGCAAGGTCCGGTGCTAGGTTGCAATGGTTCTGCTTTTACTTTGAATTGATTCGAACTTGCTTTATACTTATGGAAAGTTTTCTTAGTATACTTTTACTAAGTTTTTTAGTATTATGGTTGATATCTTTTTGCTAAGGTTTGCAACATGCTTACGTGAAGTGCTCACGTAAGGTGTTGTTGTTTCAGAACTAACGAGAGTCAAATCGAGGATTTGTGCTCGAAGGTATTGGTTGTTTATTCATGAGCAGGTGTTGCTTGAGTTCAAGACATGGATGGTGATGGGATCCATTGAACTAGTCTTAGGGGAAGATGAGGTTCATTAACCATGTTTGGGAGAAATTGTGGTTGAGTTGATCGGGAGGTTGTGCAACATGTTTGAATCAAGAACAATGCATATGAAGGTATCATGGACGTCATTGGAAGATGTTTGCACATATGCAAGGAGTGCATGGACGTGGCTACATGGTTCCAATACATGATGAAGAGATGTGGATGTAAAGAATTGGTCGGAAAAGTCCAACCAACTAGGTTATGGACTCAGACTGTGGCTGAGTTGGGTTTGACTCGAATATGGAAAGATCTGAGTTTGTTACATTAGGATTTCGTGGTGAGCACAAAGTTGACTTGTTTAGGAATGTGGGGTACGTTCCTAAGGTGTTTGGAAGTCTGAAGATTGCTTCTATCTGCGTACAGAAGAGTCTTGAGCAGATATGGAAAGTTTCGGTTGAATCTGAGTAGGATTTGAGTCCTAGTTAGCATAGGGTTGGCCTAAGGGCTGGTTATAAAAGCAAGGGAGGCCAGAGCTCGTGGTTACGACTTTGGAGATGTTCCTCTTGTGGTTTTATAAATAAATTTTGTAGTTTAAAGGAACTTGTGTGCCTTGTTTGTCCGACTTGTTTTAGACAAGTTTTTCTCTTCGAGTTTGTGCACAGCACTACCTTGCTTCGATGGTTTTATCATAACTCACGTTTTGCATATCCAATTGACATAATTCTTTTTGGGTTGTCTTAACAACTTGATTATCTATCATATGTGAAAATTTCACGGTCATTGGATTTGTGGTTTTCAATCTACACGAGTTTCATTGCAGTGTTGCAGATCTGTTTTTTCGGGTAGAACAGATTGACCTTTTTTTGATTAACAGAACAGATTGACTTTCGTTCAATCTTTCGATCGTAACTTAAGTTTTTCTTGACGGTTTTTCGTGATTCTTGTTGTTGTGTCTTCGTGACTTGATTCTCAACAATCCATACTTGTTTTGTCATGATTGATCAAGTTTAGATTAGTCGCACACACAATTTCTTAACAAATTGATTTTCTACTGAGAGGTTTTTGCTGCTTCCGCTGAAAAAAATTTTAAATCTACCATTCACCCCCCTCTGGTAGCTTTTCACGTGCTCTTCAATCCTACAATTGGTATCTAAGCCACGATGCTCTAATCTTTGTGATTTGCACGTGTTTTTGACTAATCATCATGGAGAAATACTCCGCAAAACCTTGCGTCTTTAGTGGTATTGATTTTTAGGTTTGGAAGGCACGTGTGGAAGCTTTCATCCAGGCACAAGACTTCGCAATATGGGAAATTGTGTACAAGCCTTATGACGTGTCGTCAAACGATCATGTCACGACTATGAGAGATGTCGACAACAACAACAGGGCTTGCAACTTGATCATACAGGGATTAACTCAAAGCGACTTCGATCGTGTTGTTCACCTCTGATCTGCATATGATGTGTGGAAAGCACTCTGCGACTACCACAAATGGTCCAACACGATCAAGGAGGTAAGGCAAGACATGTTCAAAAAGGAGTACATGCGCTTTGAGATGCAACAAGTTGAGTCCATCGACGATCTATTTGCTCGCTTTAATAAAAGTCTCAGCAACTTGCATAGCATCAATGTTAATTTTTTAGATGCTGAGAATGCTAGACAATTACTAGGTGCATTAGACATGTCAATTTGGGAGATGAAAGTCACATCTAATCATGAATCTACTGTCATGAGTACACTTACTTTAGATTTTCTATATTCTAAATTGAAAACTCATGAAATTGACATAATCTCACGTAAGAACCTCAATAAGTCTCTTGCATTTGTTTCTCAATGTGACATGCCTAGCTCCGGCCAATCCCCATCTTGTGGAACACTTGCTTTGTTGTCCTCTCTAACCCTTGAAAAGATTGAAGAGTTTCCAGAGGAAGAACTTGCACTCATCTCTACTCGGTTCTCAAAGGCATTGCAAAATGTGAGAACTAGAAGGAGAGGAAATGTCAGACCTCAACGATGATTCGTATGTTGTAATACAGGACATTTTTGCATGGATTGCCCTAACCTTTCAGGTGCTACTTTTCGTGATGAAAATCAAACAAGGACGAAGCACTCCTCCGCAAACAACAACAAGAAAAAGAAGGGTTTTACAGGACACCAATTGGTGAATAGTTTTGTCTCTGCACTTCAAGAACTTGGCTCAAGCGATGTGGACATTGGAAGTGATGAAGATGAAGATGATTTGGCAGACTTGTGTTTCATGGCAGGCAAGTCAAGATCAAGTATGGAGGAGACAGAACACAACAGCGACAATGAAGAGGTATGTCCTACTTGCGAAGAAATGTGTGATGTTATTTCTCGTGCCACTGTTATAGTTAAGAAAAAGGACAAAAATTTAGGGATAATGCTGTTAAAATTGAGTCACTAGAATCTGAAATTAATCGTTTGAAACCTTTGATTCCTAGTGATGATTCTTGTTCCTCATGTGATTTGATATCTGAACAATTGTCTTCTCTAAGAAGTGCACACACCTCCACACTTAATAAACTTGAACTTGAAATTGAAAAGAACAAAAATCTTGCCGCACTTAATGATAAAAACTTGAAAGATGCTTGCTGTTCTAAAATTGATTTGCATTGTTCTACTTGTGATGATCTTGATAAGAAACTACAAAATGCTATGAATGAAATTTCTATATTGAACAATGCTTTACATTCTCATGAAGTTAAATATTGTTCCAATTGCAAATTAAAAGGAAAAACTTCATGTAAAAATTGTCTTGATCTGTCAAATAAACTTAATGACATGCATAGGACATTAGATCGGTTTTGTAGTGCAAAGAAGATCCTAAACTAACTGCTGAATTCCTCTAAATCTTGCAATGATAAATCTGGTTTAGGTTTTGATTCTCATGCTCATGCTAGGTCACATCCACCTAAAATTATAAAGTCATTAGGAAGTGGTTCGATTCAAACAGTTCCTAAACAAAAAGAAATTGTTTTCAAATCTGTAGGAGTGTTGTCTCATACGGTTTCAAATAAAAATGTTGCTCGTTCATCTAGACATGAACACAAAGTTAAATTTCATTATACCTACTGTGGTAGAGATGGTCATGTCATAGATTTTTGTTATAGATTAGATAAACAACAGAAAAAGGAAAGAATGATTGCTAGATCTCATAACTTTCATGCAAAATTTGCAGAACATGCTAAAGCGAATGATACGAACATGCAACCTGCTGTAATGAGTCGAAAACATGCAAAGTTTGCTCCCAAACCTACTGTTTTTCGTGCTACACATGTAACACCACGTCGGTCAGTAGTTGGGTACAAAATCCTCAAGCTTTGGCTCATAAACCTTCTATTTTATCTCAGCTTTCGCGTGTTATTCCTACTGGACGTCGTGTGACTCAGTACTGGATTGCTAAATGCCTTTTGACTAACCCCAGTATTGAGTCATCAACATATTGTGCTTCTATGTAGGTTACACGCTTGAGGAAGGAGAACATTTGGATTGTGGATTCTGGTCGCTCACACAACATGACCGGTGACAAAGAATGGTTCTCCTCCCTCTCTTTTAAATCATGTGTAGAGAATATTACTTTTGCCGATAATTCTTCAACTCCTATAATTGATAAGGGTCCGGTTAGAGTAAATGATCACTACACTTTTAAGGATGTGGCACTTGTAAAAAATTTGAAATACAACTTGCTTTCTGTTTCACAATTGCTACATGAAAATCTGGAAATTATTTTCAATAAAAATTGCTACAAAGTTGTATGTTCTATCGGTACCCTGCCTACCGGATACCCCTTGGAACCGCGAAGAGCACAAGGGAACTCCACTTATCTTAGTTGAAGACCTCCGAAGGCCAAACATGTCATACGGAACTGGACCTGCCTCCCTTCTATGGTTAGTTTCAGTGCCACCACGTGTATCATAAAACCGGAGCTACACTCCATACATGGGATAGCTCCAGACTAGATACCCGTGTGGCACTCCCGGACCTAACCACTGACAGAGGGAAGCTCCGGTACCAACACGTGTACAACAGCACCGGACCTACTCATCCAAGACAGTAAGCTCCGGAGCTGCCACGCGCCCAGCCGCCGGACCTTCAACCTCAACAAGCAGACTGGTGAACCTCCAACGGCTCGGACCTTCAAGGAACAATTAAAGCTTCAAGACCCAATTATTTGTCATTATGCTATCTTAATGACACATGATCGGAGGACCCTTAATACCAGTAACGCCACCATCAAGGTGTGTTATCACGCTATTAAGGGTAATTAAGTACCTAAGTACCTTAACTGTGTATTAAGCATCAATAACCGCCAGGGCCACATGTCGGGCCAGGCTGACGATGTAACGGCCAGTCCTTGAACTATAAAAGGACTGGCCGAGCGATACATGGGGCGGGGGGGGGGGGGGGGGGGGGGCGCCCAACACTCCCACAGGCACTCAAGACATTCTTGTCTTGGACACTCAAGGCTGAGACGATCAATACAACAGAAACACACCCGTGGAGTAGGGTATTACGCTCAGGCGACCCGAACCACATAAATACTTCTGTCAAATCGCCACCTTCTTCTGAATCGCCGCGCGCCCACAACCAAACTAAGAACTCCGCGGGCTGTTAACGGTAGTACCGGGAGAATTGCCGGAATCACCCTCCGATAGTTGGCGCGCTAGGTAGGGGGACATCGCCTGAGATTCAAAGATGTTGAATTTTGCTGTTGGATCGTCCAACGGCAACCATACTGCGCAACCAGCTGGAGGCAATCCCTCCAACATGCAGCAGCCAACAGGTGCTGTGGCTCCAGGAGGAGTCATGCAACCACCTCCACCGCCCGCACCGGCGAATCAATCTGGACAGCGAGATGGGGCGTCTGCGTCGATCACTGCATCGGCGAACAACAACCCTGAACATGCGCTTCATGTCGCGTATGTTCTTCTTCAATGTCCATCGCCTCCAGGAGCATCTCAGGGTGCAATGGAGCAGTGTAGAGATGATGTGGATCATTTGGTTGCAGCAGCAGTCGATCACATCAACAATCAAGGTCCTCCTCCCTCGGGATGGGCCCAATCGCAGCATTGGACCTTGTCGGGTAGACTCGGTCCGCACGCTTCACAACACAGGAGGCGTGCTGCATCTCAACAAGCGATGTCGCTGCCTTCCGGGGCCCGAGGTACTCATACGATAACGAGGCTTTCGACTCATGACCACTGGGCGGAGCTCGATCGTCTTTACCGTCAACAGGACGACCGCGTCCACATCGAGCATGCTCGCGAGAGGCGATAGGCTCAGGACAGCCCTGCTCCTGAGGGAGTAGGAGGAGGCTGTTTTGCTTTGGCCATGCACCTACACGTGGTCAGATGGCCGCAAAAGTTCCGGCCTCACCTGCCAGATAAATTTGACAGGACAGTCAATCCTGCTGAATTTCTCCAAATCTACTCCACCGCAATCCTTGCGGCTGGGGGAAATGTGGCCGTGATGGCCAATTATTTCACTGTGGCTTTAACTGGCACCACCAGGTCTTGGTTCATGAGCCTTACGCCTGACTCCATCAACAGTTGGGCGGAGTTGTGCCAACAATTCACTGCCAATTTCGGGAGCTCATACACCCCACCAAACACGAAACTATACCTTTTTGCTGTTAAGCAAAAGGGGGGAGAATTCCTGCGATCCTTCATCTAGAGGTTCTCCCAGGTACGCAATACCATTCCTTCTATCTCAAGCGCTTCTGTTATTGTAGCATTCAGGTAGGGCGTTTGATACAAGAAGATGCTGGAGAAGCTGGCGACCAAGGAAGTCAACAGCGTCACGTAACTCTTCAGCTTGGCAAACAAGTGTGCCAAGGCTGCGGAAGGCCATGAAATGCACTCCCAACCACCTCCGGAGGCCAACAAAAAGTCCTCCAAGGGTGAAGCCACTACCTGCGGGAGTGGCAAGAAGAAGAGAAAGTCCAACGGTAAGAAGAAGTCATCGACCAGCACACCTACTGCTGCAGCTGTTGTAGCTCCGGGTGGCCGGGGTCCACGCCCCGAGAAACGACCTCGGCTGTCGTCTGAGGACGGTGGCAGCTCCAAGATGTGGTGTCCCATACACAAAACGGACAACCACAACCTGGAAAACTGCCGAGTGGTCCAGAACCTCGCTGAGCGCTACAACAAGCGCTGGGAAGAAGCTCCTTTCCGTCAAAGGGAAGGAAAACAAAAAAGTCGACAAAGCTCCAGCTGAAGAGGAGTTAGGCTTTCAGGACCCCAAAAAGGTCTTGAAGGCTGTTTACACCTCCGTTGACGACGACTCCGACGTCTCCGACAACGAGCGTCGGAAGACCATGAACACCATTTTTGGTGGTTCGTGGGACATCACCTCCCGCTGTGTCCTCAAGACAATGCAGCGAGACATGGCCTCTGTAGCTCCCACCGCCGGGGCGGAGCCTCATTGTAAGTGGATGGATACTGCCATCACCTTCGATGCTTTAGGCTGCCCTCGGAACATGATCAGGGCTGGTCAACTTCCACTGATGGTATCTCCAACCATCAACAACATCAAGCTCCACCACGTAATGGTGGATGGAGGTTCGGGGTTGAACCTCATAAGCTTTGAAGCCTTCGTCAAGCTTCAGCTCCGACCTTTGGATCTTCGCCCCTCTCGACCTTTCTCCGGAGTAGGTCCAGGAGCCATCACTCCACTCGGTGCCATTACTCTCCCGGTGACCTTCGGGACTTGAGATAATTACAGGACCGAGAAGTTGGTCTTCGATGTGGCGCAGATCAACTTGCCCTTCAACGCCATCTTGGGCAGGCCAGCCTTGTACAAATTCATGGCTGCTGCTCATTATGGCTACTTGGTGTTGAAGATGCCAACACCCTCAGGTGTTCTTCGGATCCGCAGAGATTGCACTGCCGGAGTTACTGCTCTGGAAGAACTCCACGCGCTTGCTACAGCGCAGGAGGAATAATCCGGAAAGGATCAAGCTCTGAAGCCCTCGAGCATTCGTCATCGAGGCTCAACCTCCACACCTCGTGTGCAACCAAGCGGCGACACCGACATTCTCGTCAAATTCGTCCAAATTGGTTCTATCGCCGCTCAGACCACACGTATATCAGGAGGCCTGAACGACAAATAGGAACTCACACTCATCACTTTCCTTCGGGCTCATGTCGACGTGTTTGCCTGGCAACCGTCACAAATGCCTGGGATACCTAGGGAAGTGATTGAGCACAATCTGAAGATTTATCCCGACGCTCCACCTGTACATCAGAAGCCTCGAAAGCAATCAGTAGAGCAACAGAACTTCATACATCAAGAAGTGAAGAAGTTGCTCGAAGTTGGATTCATCCGAGAAGAATTCCACCCAAAATGGCTGACAAACCCAATCGTTGTACCAAAGGCCGGCGGGAAACTTCGGATGTGTATTGACTACACTACACTAAATAAGGCATGTCCAAAGGATCCATTCCCACTACCTAGAATAGATCATATAGTGGATTCCACCTCCAGGTGTGAATTACTGTGTTTCCTAGTCGCATATTCTGGGTATCATCAAATCAGAATGTCTAGGGAAGATGAAGAACATACTTCCTTCATCACAGTAGATGGATTATTCTGTTACACTGCCATGCCATTCGGTCTCAAAAATGTTGCTTCAACGTTTGTACGAGCTATGTACAAAACTTTTGGAGAGCTCATCAGAGATGTAGTTAAGTGTACGTCGATGACATCATCATCAAGATCAAGAACAAGGATTCATTTCTTGACACCTTGCAAGCTGTCTTCAACAAGTTGCAAATCACACGCACGAAGCTGAACCCAGACAATTGTGTCTTTGGGGTTAGCTCCGGAAAGCTTCTTGGATTCTTGGTGAACCACCGAGGAATAGAGGCGAATTCGGCAAAGATTAAAGCTATTGAAGATATGCGGCCACTAGCGCGCATCAAGGATGTCCAGAAGCTAACTGGGTGTCTAGCAGCCCTCAGCCGATTCATCTCAAGACTGGCGGAACGGGCGCTGGAATGTGGCCTATAGGGGGGGGGGGGTGAATAGGCCTTTTTGAAATTTGTCGGAACCTGCAACACTTAATCACCATATCAAAACTTGAGATATTGCACTAGTCCGGTAAAGTGCGGACTAGTCCGGTGTGTATGGACTAGGTTGATCAAGTTTGATTTTAGGGTGTAGCAGTGGAAATATACTTGTAATTTATGTGTTGGAAGATTATGTACTAGAGTATATCACAAGTCAATCTTAAATTTGATATTTCAACGTAAAGTGAGCAAGATTAATTGAAACCCTAGATTGATATGATGTAAAGAAGGATAAATACAAAGCAAAAACACAAGAGATTTATCCCGTGGTTCGGTTCCCACAGAGGCAACCTACATCCACATTGAGGAGTCCACAAAAGGACCAGGTCTTCTCCATCCCTACCCTCGTCGGATTGCCACCAAGGCCAATCCTCTTCCACTTATCACAAAGGGGTGAATAACTGAATTCAAAGGGTCCTTCTCACACGTTGAGGGCTCCCCTAGATTACAACACGAAATACCACCAAGAACACACTCAAAAGATTACAATGAAATCACATGAGTGTGTTAGAGAATCAAACCAAGAGCTCAATGAGTGTTGAACGTGTCTCTCCAATGATCTAGAGTGTATCCTCAAAGGATTGATCTTTGTTGCACTTAATTTCATGGAGAGATGTGTTTTTGAGGCTCTTGGGAGGTGTGACGGCGCTAGGGTTTGAGAGAGATTAAAGTTGGGTCGTGCACCTCTATTTATATGGGGTTTCTAAAAGTGACCGTTAGGTTTTAGAAAGATCGGACTAGTCCGTGGTGGACACCGGACTAGTCTGGTGTGCTGTGTGTAGCAAACCCTCAGTGTCCCGAAATATCGGACTAGTCCGGCTAGGAGCGGACTTGTCCGATTTCGCTTCTAGAAATCTTCGGACCAGTCCGATGGACATCGGACTTGTCCGCACAGTGAAACCCTATGTGGTTATGAGGACAAGCCCACACTTGGAGGACTTTTTCGATTTATATCAGAGAGTTTTTCGGACTAGTCCGTGCTAATGTTGGACTTGTCCGATTTGGATCAGAATGAATATCGGACTAGTCCGGTGGTGATCGTACTTGTCCGATTTTGTGTGACTTGTGAAGTGTTTTGAGGACTAGTCCGCACTGGGGAGGACTAGTCCGATTCTAGTCAGAGAGATATTGGACTAGTCCGATGGATATCAGACTTGTCCGATCTTGTGCAGAAGGGATATCAGACTAGTCCGGTGACATTCGGACTAGTCCGGTCCTGTATAAATTTGTGCAATGTGTGTATTTAATTGTGAGCTCTTGGGTTGTGTTTCCTTAACACACTCCATACACAATGATCTACAATTCTTCTTCCTTGAGCTCATTTCCACTTTGCTCCTCATTCTCCCTTCTTTTTGGCACTTTGCTTATTTTTCTATTAAAACCTGTGCTCATCTCAACAAAGAGGTTAGGATCTCATTTTCTTGTCACAAATCATCCAAAACCCACAAGGGATTCCTAGATGCACTTTCAATCTCCCCCTTTTTGGTGATTGATGACAACCAATTGAGATTTCACAAAATGTGATAAAAATTAAGATTTTCATAACGCATGCACATATGAGTCTAAAATACATCAAGAAATGAAAACATAATCCATATGTGCATTCTTTATGGTGGGATGCATAACTAAGTATATTGAAACAATGAGAATTACATAATTGACATTAATCAAACAAAACCAAGCATATATGTCATTCTAGGAGTAACAACACAATTTTCAACGATTACTTCTCAAGTAGATCAGAATAATGCATCACATGACCATAATTTACTTAAGAACATAGTTAAAGCTTTACAACCCACAAAATAGTCAAAAAGCATAAAAGAGAGCTTTCTCCTCGCATCCTACAGCTAAGACTAGGACTCCCCCTCAATCTCTCCCCCTTTGGCATCAAGACACCAAAAAGAAGGAGAGGAGGGACCTAAAGTCTTCACTCCTCGCTGTCGGTCCTCTCACTGTCTTTATCGTCGTCTTCGGGCTGATGAGGAGGAGGAGCGGAGCCACTCGAGCCCCCAATGCCAAAGTAGGCAAGCTCGGAGGGGGTTAAGGGCCCGAGCTCGGTGAAGTCTGAATCGGAATCATCGGAGATCACGGGTGATCCAATGGGCTCAATGTCTAACTTCTGGCAAATTTGCTTCACATTGGCCTTCACACACTTCATGTCTTCCTTTATTCTCTTGTTAAGCTTATGGGCCTTCACTTCAGCCTTTTTGCAGAAAGCAAATATTGCAGCCAAGTACTTGAAGATCCCACTAGCAGATCCCCTTTGAGGGGCTTCTCTACTGGCAGGGGCAGCTCTAGCATCTTCACTTCTTGCCGGTGCCTCAGGACTGGAGGCCGGCGAGGGAGCAACCTGGACATTTGCTTGTTGAGGCTTTTGAGGCCTCAATGGTGTTTTCTTCACATCCTTGACAAACTCGATCCCTGTGACTTTCTCAATCATGAACATGAGATAAGGGGCATAGCCACATAATCGGTTGGGAGTACTAGAGATGTTGACCATATCATTCCAGATATAGTCAAGCACGTCAAACTTTCGCTCCTTGCTTATGACCTTCATCAAGGTCCGTAGGTAGCCCTGCACACTCCCTGCATCTCCATCTTCGGGAGCAATTGTCTTCCTCAAGACTCTATTCACGACCACAAAGAAGGGCTTCATGTTCTTTGTGGAGGGAGGAATGAACTTTGAGTTTGGCGCATAAAGGAATTTCATCCTTTCCTTCTCGATGACAACAATATTATGGATGATCACACTGTCATTGCTCGAGGTGTCAAGATGCAACATCATTGCAAATTCCTCATATGTGATAATGTACTTGGATCCATGAGTCATCCAAGTCACCCTTTCTTCTTCATCGCTTGCAAAGTGACATAGAACTGGGCCACCACTTCATCATTCCAATTGTACTTGAAGGCAAAGAGGTCCTTCAAGCCATGTCTTTCAGCTGTCGCAATCACTTCATCAAATTCGGAGCATCTCTTCTTCTCAAGATGTGCCGAGTCAATCCACTGACTGCGCACCACCGGTGTCTTAATTTGCAGGTATACATCCCTGTAATAGTCAGCATGAAAATTGCTCCAGAATCTTCCATCTGCGGCTTGCTTAGGATGACTGTAGCAATCCACACCGCGGAACTTGGCCGCTGAGTCACTGCCCTTTCCATTAAACTTCTCTTCAGCGGGGTCCCAAACCCCTTCCCTCGGAGCATGCAGCTTCAGCGGGCCAACTGGATCCGTTGGTATTCCTTTGCCCTTGCCCTTGGCTAGGCGGGCACTTGCCGAGCTAGGGCCACCACCGATGGTAGCCCTAGAAGCTGGCGCCTTGGAGGCTGGCTTCTTCGCTAGCACTTTCCTCCGAGCCTGTGGAGGAGACGGAGCTGGCTTGAAAGGACGCTCTTGGCATTTCTTGCCAAGGCCCGTCGAGGGCCGAGGTGCCACCTCGTGGTCCATCTCGGCCTCGAAATCGGAAATCTCATCATTTGTGCTCGACCTGTCCTGAGGATGAATTGTGTAAGGCATGAATTAGTATTGATGATTCAAGGCATGGGTGAGAAAGAATAACAAGTCATTGCATTGAGGAGTTGACATGTTAGGTTTTGAGTTCAGAAAAATCAGACTTTTCCGCTGTACAGGCACGGACTAGTCCGGCTGACCGGACTTGTCCATGCATGGACCGGACTAGTCCGGTATTCATCATCAAAAACCTAAGCAACTAGACAAATGGTGATTCCTAATGCACAACTTGCTTGGCATAAACATAATACATCAAGAAGGCATGTATATAGTGAAATATGCTAGGCCATTTGATCAACAATGAAGAAATTTGGGCTTTCTAGGGTTTGAGTGAAAATTACAAAGGAATTCGCTTGATTCTCGAAGAAGGAGGTGTTGAAGTCCGGGCTTGTCCAAGAACTTCAATCTTCGAGGGAGGAAGCTTGTTTTCCACCCAAATGCGAAGATTTTGGTGGAGGGGATGCAAAATTGCCTTGGGAGCTCGAGCACGAAGAGAGAGAACGCGTGAGCCAAGAGTGGAGGTGAAGAAATTAGGGTTTGGCGGCGGCTAGGGTTATAGACACGAAAAATCGGACAAGTCCGGAGATGACCGGACTAGTCCGAACTTTTCCAGAGGCTATATCGGACTAGTCCGTGTTGTACCGTACTAGTCCGGCCTAACCGACACTCTGCGGACTAGTCTGCAAGGGCGAACTAGTCCGGGTAACCACGGACTAATCCGTGGTCACCAGGCAAGAATTTCTTAGCCCATTCATATATATTTGAAGGTACATATTTAGAAAATAGGGAGGCAAATTGAATCAGATAATCTTTATGAATATGATCAGTAAGCATACAACAATCAAGCAATGATCATAATTCACCAAGATCTAATAATTAACATAGCTTTTCGGAAGAAACATGAGAGAGATGATTTTCACAATCTAATCAACATATTTTGAAGAATTCATACAGGTATGCAACATTTCAAGCCACACTCCGAGCATCAAGGATGTTTAGCTCATTTTGGAGTTCACAAAAGCGCTTTTCATCAAGTGGCTTGGTGAATATGTCGGCCAATTGCTTTTGGGTGTTGACATGGGAAATGGCTATATCTCCTTTCATGGAGTGGTCTCTCAAGAAGTGATGCCTTATGTCTATGTGTTTGGTTCTAGAGTGCTCAACGGGATTATGGGCAATTTTAATGGCACTCTCATTGTCACAAAGGAGTGGAATAATACGGTTCATATTGTAAGCGTAATCCCTTAGAGTTTGTCGCATCCAAAGGAGTTGTGCACAACAACTCCCGGCTGCAACATACTCCGCTTTGGCTGTGGATAAGGCAATGGAATTTTGTTTCTTGGAGGACCAAGAAACTAAAGATCTCCCTTGGAATTGGCATGTACCGGAGGTACTTTTTCTATCTACTTTGCGTGCGGCATAATCTGCATCGGAGTAACCAATGAGATTGAATTTTGAGCTTTTTGGGTACCAAAGACCAAGGTTGGGTGTATGAACTAAATATCTCAAGATCCTTTTTACGGCTGTCAAGTGACACTCCTTAGGATTGGCTTGAAACCTTGCACACAAACATACACTCAACATAATGTCTGGCTAGATGCACATAAATAGAGTAGAGATCCAATCATGGAGCGATATACCTTTTGCTCAACGCTAGGTCCATCTTCATTGACATCCAAGTGGCCATTTGTTGCCATGGGAGTCTTTATAGGCTTTGCCTTGTCCATACCAAACTTCTTGAGTATGTCTTCCGTGTACTTGGTTTGGCTTATGAACGTCCCTTCCTTTTGTTGCCGCACTTGGAATCCCAAGAAGTACTTTAGTTCTCCCATCATTGACATTTCAAACCTATCTGTCATGATTTTACTAAATTCCTCACAAAAAGATTGATTAGTTGACCCAAAGATTATATCATCAACGTAAATTTGACAAATAAAAAGATCATTGTCAAAATTCTTTGTAAATAGTGTATAATCTAATTTGCCAATCTTAAAGCCATTTTCAATTAAGAAATCTCGAAGACACTCATAACAAGCTCTAGAAGCTTGTTTGAGGCCATAGAGAGCCTTACGCAATTTAAATACATGGTCAGGAAACTCTTCGTCTTTAAACCCGGGGGGTTGCTCCACATACACCTCCTCCTTGATTGGTCCGTTGAGGAAGGCTCTTTTCACATCCATTTGATACAGCTTGAAATCATGGTGAGTAGCATATGCAAGTAATATTCTAATGGATTCAAGTCTAGCTACGGGAGCAAAGGTCTCATCGAAATCCAAACCTTTGACTTGTGAATACACTTTGACCAGAAGTCGTGCCTTGTTCCTTGTCACCACCCCGTGTTCATCTTGTTTGTTGCGGAAGACCCACTTGGTGCCGACAATGCTCGCATTGGGTCTTGCCACGAGTTCCCACACCTCGTTCTGCTTGAATGTGGCCTGAGGGGGGGGGGTGAATAGTCCTTTTTAAAATTTGTCGGAACCTGCAACACTTAATCACCAGATCAAAACTTGAGATATCAGACTAGTCTGGTAAAGTGCGGACTAGTCCGGTGTGTACGGACTAGGTTGATCAAGTTTGATTTATTAAGTTTGATTTTAGGGTGTAGCAGCGGAAATATACTTGTAATTTATGTGTTGCAAGATTATGTACTAGGGTATATCACAAGTCAATCTTAAAATTATATTTCAACGTAAAGTGAGCAAGATTAATTGAAACCCTAGATTGATATGATGTAAAGAACGATGAACACAAAGCAAAACACAAGTGATTTATTCCGTAGTTCGGTTCCCACAAAGGCAACCTACATCCACGTTGAGGAGTCCACAAAAGGACTGGGTCTTCTCCAACCCTACCCTCCTCGGATCGCCACCAAGGCCAATCCTCTTCCTCTTATCACAAAGGGGTGAATAACCGAATTCAAAGGGTCCTTCTCACACGTTGAGGGCTCCCCTAGATTACAACACGAAATAACACCAAGAACACACTCAAAAGATTATAATGAAATCACAGAAGTGTGTTAGAGAATCAAACCAAGAGCTCAATGATTGTTGAACGTGTCTCTCCAATGATCTAGAGTGTATCCTCAAAGGATTGATCTTTTTTGCACTTAATTTCGTGGAGAGATGCATTTTTGAGGCTCTTGGGAGGTGTGACGGCGCTAGGGTTCGAGAGAGTTTAAAGTTGGGCTGTGCACCTCTATTTATATGGCGTTTCTAAAAGTGATCGTTAGGGTTTAGAAAGATCGGACTAGTCTGTGGTGGACACCGGACTAGTCTGGTGTGCTATGTGTAGCAAACCCTAAGTGTCCCAAAATATCGGACTAGTCCGGCTAGGAGTGGACTTGTCCGATTTCGCTTCTGGAAATCTTCGGACTAGTCCGATGGACATCGGACTTGTCTGCACAGTGAAACCCTAAGTAGTTATGAGGACAAATCCGCACTTGGAGAACTTGTTCGATTTAGGTCAGAGAGTTTTACGGACTAGTCCGTGCTAATATCGGACTTGTTCGATTTAGATCAGAATGAATATCGGACTAGTCCGGTGGTGATCGGACTTGTCCGATTTTGTGTGACTTGTAAAGTGTTTTGAGGACTAGTCCGCACTGGGGAGGACTAGTCCGATTCTAGTCAGAGAGATATCGGACTAGTCCGATGGATATCGGACTTGTCCGATATTGTGCAGAAGGGATATCGAACTAGCCCGGTGACATTCGGACTAGTCCGGACCTGTATAAATTTATGCAATCCGTGTGTTTAATTGTGATTGATCTCTTGGGGTGTGTTTCCTTAACACACTCCATACACAATGATCTACTATTCTTCTTCCTTGAGCTCATTTCCACTTTGCTCCTCATTCTCCCTTCTTTTTGGCACTTTGCTTATTTTGCTATTAAAACCTGTGCTCATCTCAACAAAGAGGTTAGGATCTCATTTGCTTGTCATAAATCATCCAAAACCCACAAGGGATTCCTAGATGCACTTTCAGCGCTACCCTTCTTCAAATTATTGAGGAAGTCCGGACTATTCCAATGGTCTGAAGAAGCAGAAAAGGCTTTCCAAGAGCTAAAGCAGCTCTTGACCACTCTACCAACTTTGGTAGCTCCAAACCCTGGTGAGCCACTTCTGCTTTACATTTCGGCAACTGATGAAGTTGTCAGCATGGTCCTGGTTGTGGAAAGATCAGAACCATCCCCAATTCAGGAATCCAGACCCCTCCGGGAGGGTCCGGAACTACCTGGAGCTGAGTCTGGGTCCTAGCTCCTAGACCCGGATCCTCGAGGTGAAACGCTAGAGGATCAACCTCCTTCAAATGAAAGAGTTACTATCGATGAACAAGAAGATCCGGACCCTTCCTGGAAGGTCTGGGTCATTCTAGAAGAAGCTCTGGGTTCCTCTAATAAGAACCTGGAGGTCCCCGAAGAAGGTCCAAACCCCTCCGGGAGGGTCCGAATTGATGAGGTGGAAGCTCCGGGCCGCTCCGGGAGGGTCCGGACAGTCCACCGCCCAGTGTACTTGATCAGCGAAGTACTTCATGACGCCAAGACTCGGTACTTAGAGGTGCATAAGCTGCTCTATGCAGTTCTTATTGCCTCTAGGAAGCTTCGACACTACTTCCAAGCTCACAAGATTTTAGTGGTAACCTCCTATCCACTGCGTGCAATCTTGCATAACCCCAGCTCTACTGGGAACATTGCAAAGTGGGCAGCGGAACTAGCCAAATTTGGTCTTGAATTCGTCCCAAGAAAAGCGATCAAGATTCAAGCACTGGCGGACTTTGTGGCGGAATGGACCCCCTCTCCATCATATCATGGGGGCCCCAGTGAGCAGAAGCCGGAACCCAAGGTTCCGGTCTTCACTGAGCCTCACTGGACTCTCTACTTCGACGGCTCCGTGCGGAAGCAGGGGGCGGAGCTAGAGTCCTTCTCCTCGCTCCGATCGGGGAGAAGGTCAAATACATGGTTCATCTTGACTTCAAGGCGACCAACAACATGGCGGAGTATGAAGCATTAATCTATGGGCTCAAGGTAGCACTATCACATGGTGTCAAGCAGCTGTTGGTAAAGGGTGATTCGCAACTCATTATAAAACAAGTCAAAGGGGAATGCTGCTGCAACAACCCTCAACTAGTTGCGTATCTACTTGAAGTCCAGAAGATTCAGAAGGACTTTGAAGTCCTGGATCTTTGCCATGTCCAACGTCTCAACAACGCTGAAGCTGACGAACTCTCGACGAAAGCTTCAACCGGAGCTATGGCTCCCGACGGAACCTTCGTCCGGAGATTGTCAAGACCAACAACTCAGCCTGCCGAACTGAGCGAAGGGGGCAAGACCAGCTCCTCGAAGCTGGCGGTCCTGATGGCCCTATTACCATGGCATCCATCAAGGGTCATAGGTGCTGCAGGAAGCTCCGAGCAACCAAGCATGCAAGACTCAAATGCTAAATTTAACTTCGATGCATGGATCTCGGAGATCCGGAGCTACTTGAAAGACAACATCCTTCCTGAAGATAATGTATCTGCTGACCAGATAGTCAGATTGGCTAAAAGATACACACTGGTAGAATGGGTATCTCTACCGGCGTGGTGCCAATGGCGTCCTAATGCGGTGCATTACAAGGGAATAAGGCCACGATCTCCTCGTGGAAATCCGTCGAGGCGAGTGTGGGAACCACGTGTCTTCCCGCACGTTGGTCGGTAAAGCCTTCCAGCATGGTTTTTACTGGCCTACAGCAATCCAAGATGCAACCGAGCTTGTGAAGAAATGTGAAGCATGCCAGTTTCATGCGAAGCAAATTCACACACCAGCTCAACCTCTACAAATTGTACCTCCTACATGGCCATTCGCTGTGTGGGGGATGGATATCTTGGGACCTTTCCCAAGAGCCGTTGGAGGCTACAAGTTCCTGTACGTCGCCATCGACAAGTTCACCAAGTGGCCGGAAGGAACTCCAGTTGTGACAATAAACAAGCAATCAGCTATCATTTTTTTTTGCAGTCCATAGTATGCAGATTTGGAGTCCCAAACAAGATCATAACTGACAATGGGACCCAATTCACAAGCTCTTCATTCCAAGGATATTGCAAGCATTCGAGTCAGCTACGCTTCCGTAGCCCACCTGACAAGCAATGGCCAAGTTGCGAGAGCAAATGCAGAAATCCTAAAAGGACTGAAGACGCGCACATATGAGTGTCTGAAAAAACATGGAGCCAACTGGATTGAAGAGCTTTCACCTACCTTGAGGGAAAACAGGATAACTACAAACCGGTCAACAGGAGAGACACCCTTCTTCCTGGTGTACGGAGCTGAAGTAGTCCTTCCTCCGAAAATAACCCTGGGGTCACTCCGGGTCTGGACCTTCGACGAAGCCACGTAGGACCAGCTTCGGCGTGAAGACCTTGACCTTGTTGAAGAGGGAAGGTGCCGAGCAGCTATTCAAAATGCATGATACCGCCAAGCGCTCCGGTGCTACCACCAAAGGCATGTGCATAACTGACAATTCAAGGAAGGCGATCTGGTGCTACGGAGAGTACAAACTCGAGAAGGGTTAAACAAACTTTCCCCCAGGTGGGAAGGACCCTTTCAAGTGATCAAAGTATCCTGTCCCGGATGGGTTCGCTTGGCAACTGAGGATGGGACACCGCTCCCTAATCCTTGGAACATTGAGCACCTCCATAAGTTCTACACTTAATATCACAGAGGTGATTCTGTAGTTACATATGATGTATGTTATAGCATCATTATACAGAGTTGGGTAGCTCCTCTGGGAGAACAGCTGGACCTTTCCTGGAAGGTCCGCAAGGTTTAGGCAACACTTGACACAGTCTCAGAACTAAAAGTGTAGCTAGTTACCCTGGGTCAAACAAGAAATGTAACACACTTAGCCTGGTTCCGTACCCTAAGAGTTTACTTGTTTCCCCTGTACCCCGAACCTATAATGAAAGACATCATTATGTGAAAATAGACTCCACGTGCATTTGTTTTGTACAGGCTCAATATTTTTTATTTTTCTCTTTCTTCTCTATAACAAAGTTGTGCAATTCTCGAGAAACTTTAGATCGAACGATTCATGTACAATTCAAGTTGCATTGGTAATTCTTTCGGGTCTTAACATTGTTGAATGGCCTACTCGCCTGAACGCCAAGCCAATCTAGGTCCGGAGTGTGCTATCGACTTAGCCTGGTCCTGCACCCTAAGTACGCCACTCTACCTACACCCCGGCAGGCCTAAGTAAGGTGGGTCCAGAAAATGATTGGACCTGAAGAAAGTAAGCAAATGCACTTGATTGTATATAGAATTGCATTCGACCTAAAAATTTCTTTTGGGAATAGTAAGCCGCAAATGAGTTATAGACAAGAAACATATTTTACTGTTTTTCTTGACGCCAGTGTGCATGAAAAAAAATCTCATGATGATGGTGGATGATGCTGGAGCTATCAAAGCTTCGACATCCCCTAAGGTGGGCCCGCTGTCGATGATTTAAACATTGATAGTAGGCATCGCCGGAACTACCAAGTTCTGGCAAATCCAGGGGGCCAGTTGTCAACGTGAAGAAAATATGATAGAAGGACACCCTAATGGGGTCTGCTGTCGACGCTCTACGTGTCGACAATAGACGCTGTCGGAGCTACTAAGCTCCGACAACCTCAGGGGGCCCTGCTATCAGCTATTTTGGACCTATCCTCTACATGTTCGAAGCACTCAAGTCTTCAACAAAATGTTACATCCTCTTGGTACATGTCCGCAATCAAATTGTGTACATCTACCAGGGGGCCAAGTGAGACAAAGGTTGAAGACAAAAAATGAAATTCATAAATTTCATGGATTTCATTCATCTCAGGACAAGAGATTACAAAATTGGAGAAAAGAAGAGAAGATACAAGTGGAAGCTACAAAGAGAAAGTCCTAGATCCTACAGTAGAACGAGGCAACCTTCTGGGCAACCTCCGACACACTAGCCTTGGCGGCATCTCCCTCTCCGTCGACGGGACCTTCAAGTACCGGATCAAATGGGAAGTGAGAATCCCGACTTGTGTAGCACGTCAGCATGTACTATATGACGTTCTGCGCAAGGGATTTCCCTTCAGTTTCCAACTGATCCGCGATGACATCGCCCATCCTGTTGAGTTTGCTACCCGCCGAGCTCAACGCCTGGTCCAGCTCCGGCTCCGGATCGTCCGGACGCACGGGACTAAAACCCAGCGGCGTCAGCGCGTCATTGGCTTTGCCCAAGAAGTCCCAAACTTGTTGGGACTCCATAGCCCTTGAGACCCGCACCTCTTCCAAGGACCTCTTGGTCACTGCAAGTTCCGAACCCTCCGAGGCAAGGCGCTCCACCTCTTCAGCGTGCTGCTGAATCTTTTCAGCAACTTACCTTTCGAGTTTAGCAAGCTCCTCCTCCCGGACATGGATCTTGTTTCGGCGGTCGACTAGGTCTCTCTCCCGACCCCGCACTTTCTTCTCCCTGACTGCAACTTCAATCTCCCTCTTGGTGAGGTCTTGTCCCCGCTACTAGGCCTTCTTCTCCTCGCTTTGCAGACCTCCTCCAACTTCTTGGTGCGCTCCGCGATGCTCTTGTCACCCAGGGCCAGCCTCTGAGCAAGCTCCTCCTCCCTCTTCACGAGGTCATCCCACAACTCCAGGACTTTTTGCTCTTCATCTTCGAGCATTTTATCCCGCTCTTCAAGAGCCTCCCGGCGCTTGACGGGGCTATCGTGGATCGCGCTGAGCTTTTTCTGGCAATCGTTGGCTGCTTCATTAGAAGCCACGACCTATTCATTGATGGCCCGAGACTAGTTGTCGAGGGATCGCACCATACTTTCCCTCTAGTCCAGCTGCTGACCCCAGTACTCCATCCGGACCTTCTCCCTTTTGACCCACTCCTTGTCATCAGCCAGCCTTGTTTGTGCCAGCTTGGTCTCGAATTGTAGCCGGTTGCGGCACCTTCTAAGGGTTTGGCGCTCCTCCTTAAGGGCCTTGCTGTCGTGGTAAAAGGCCAGCTGAACCTGACAAAGGCTGGAGCAGGCGTTGTCCATGGATAACTACAAGGGGATTGGCTCAGGACCTGCCGGGGTCTTCTCCGCTGGCTCCAGCGCATTCTCCATAACAAAAATCGGGTCTCACTGTACAAGAGCGATCCCCATAGCTTCTGCGGCACTAGGGCTGCCATCTTGGATAGCCTCGGTCGCCGCCGAGGAAGGTCCTACAACGGAAGTTCCTACCTCCGGAGTCGGCTCCGAAGGTCCCGCTGCTAGGTCATCAGCAACTAGGCCCTCTGGCAAAGGACCGGTCGCTTCGTCTGGGCACCTTGGCTGGGGCACGGGTACCTCCAGAACCACCACCTCCGGGGCAGGCGTTGAAGATTCGGCCGGAGCTGAGGCCACTTCCGGCTCCGGTGGTGGTCCCTCCTCCACTGCCGGTTCAGGCGCCAGCGCTTCGACCTCCACCAGTCCTGGTGCCAGCACCTCCGCGATAACCGGCTCAGGCGCCGGAACTTCAACCACCACCGGCTCCACCGCCAGGGCTTCAAAAACATCCGGCTCTAAGGCCGGAATTGCAGCTACCTCCGGCTCTGGGGCCGGAGCATCTGTCATCACAGCATACAAAACCGGAGCTGGTGCCGCTGGAACATCTTCATTCCCGTGGTACGGTGCTACCACGGGAGCTTCAGGGGATGAATCAAGGTCAAGGACCACGACAGTTGGCGCCGGAGCTGCCGCGACCTCAGCCACCACCTGGGGCGGCGCTGGAACTGGAGCCGGAGCCTCCGCCTGTTCTGCATCAGCTGCTGTTGCAGGAACCGGAGCTTCAGCCCATTTCTTGGATACCCTGTGGATGAAGGATGAAGAAACTCAAAATATGATTACAATAAAAAATAACCAACTGAGGTAAAAAAGCAAATTTACCTTGGGAGACTTCCGCTCCAGCTAGCGCGGAACCTCTTCGTTCGACGCTCAGAGCCCAACCCAGTTGCAACTGGGGTAGTAGCTCCGGAAGGCCCTCCAGAGCTTGCTGATGCCGCCAGCAACGTCTTGGTTGAGGCCCCCCTCAACTAAGAAGGACCCTCGAACCGAGAGCCTTTAGCTAGCTCTGGCGCCAAAGTCACCTAGGTGTAGCTGGCGTTCCGGGGAGACGCTGATGCTGGAGTGGTTGTCGCTGTTGAAGACCTCCCCCGCCGGGGAGAAGGAGCTGTCGTGGAAGAAGCAGGTCTGACGGACCTCCCGTCAGAGTGCCTCAACTTCCTCTTTCGGCTCGAGGGCTCGGCCAACTCTTTGCCCTTGCCCACGACTTCAACTCTCTGTCTCGGAGCAGGAGCAGGGCTGCCCTCGGAAGATCTGGGGATCACCAACTTGGTGGTCGGACGCCTATCAACTTCACCGAGGTCGTCAAGCACTGGCATTTTCCGCCGGAGCTCCCTGCTGAACTCTGCCTCCATGTTCAGAGGGTGGAAAGCCACCGGCGGAGTCAAATTGTCACCCTCGACGTCGGTGCCATGCCAAAACTTCTAGAGATTAAGCTCCAAAGTTGCTCCTTCTAGATTGGACTTCAAACTGGTCTCGACCCGGTCATCATCCATCACGTTGTTGAGGGCCCAGGCGAGCTTCTCCCTCTTCTTCAGCGGAGCCCACCTGTTGACAAGGAAGTTGCAGAAGACCGCTTGGGGGGTCACTCCTCCTTCCACGCACTGGCGGATCCTAGTAAGGGCAGGGTTGAAGGCGTCCGACAGCACCGGAACTTCACTCCAGGCTTTAGTGTCGACATTGGGGAGGCCTTTGGGCAGCTCTAGCTTCTCGTGCTCCTCTGTCGTGATGACAATCCAATCCTTCTTCCAGTCGTCCCACTTGCCAGAAGGGAACAACCTCAAGTACTTGTACGGTCATTTCTTGCGCTTCACAAAGTAGTAGAAGCCAAGATACTCATCGCTCTTGCTGGTAGTATGGATGGTGAAGAAGGTACGGAAAAGCTCGATGCAGGGGGGGTACCCACCCACATATCGCAGAAGTGGATGAATGTTGACACCAGAAGAATGGAGTGGGGGCCAAGGTGGTACAACTGCAGACCATAGAAGTCTAACAGCATCAAGAGAAAGGTGGGATGAGTCCCACCATGGCGTACGCGGAGAAGTACACCATGTCGCCGGTGCGCTCCTTCTAGAACGGGAGCTTGCCGGCGCGGACCAGGTGGTTGAAGGATTCGCTGGACCACCCCATATAGGTCCGGACCTTCTTCAAGTCGCCGTCGTTTGTGAGACGGCTCTTGCGAAGACCCAACTGCAACGCAGCACGGCGGGGTGAGAGAGGAAAAGCAAGCAAAAGTTTTGAGGATTCGAGTGCAAGTTCAAATGAAGGTTTAAGGAATCTCCAAACGGTGCGCGCTTTCCTTCTTAAGTAAGCCCCCGCAACGCTTGGATGGAAACCACAGAGGGGCCAACGATACAGTTCAAAAAATTCACCCTACCAATGACAAGGGGGCCCAGGGCCACCCTGATGATCAAGTCGATGT
The DNA here is from genome assembly GCA_036927565.1 of Tuctoria greenei. Taxonomy (NCBI): domain Eukaryota; kingdom Viridiplantae; phylum Streptophyta; class Magnoliopsida; order Poales; family Poaceae; genus Tuctoria; species Tuctoria greenei. The sequence goes on along the minus strand of JAYESD010000002.1, from coordinate 160,965,343 downwards.
CCTTACCCCAGGCGAACAGTTGTCAACATGAGAGGCGGGAAACCGGAGGGCGGCGGCCTGACAGGGCACGTGGAACGATACGGTTTTCGTATTGGGAACCGTTGACCTTCAATTGCGTGAGATCCGCACGCGCAGATCTCACCTGCCGCAGCCTGGGGACGCCACGCGGTGATGGTTTAACTGTGCACCACCAACTCAACGGCTCATCCAAAAATCCTTGAAGACACGGCGCCAAAATAGAAAGATGGACCCACTCCGGCAGAATGACTTAATCCAAAAGGTCTCTCCCAAAGGTGGGCCCAGGGGGCCACTGTCGGTACCCTGCGTACCGGATACCCCTTGGAACCGCAAAGAGCACAAGGGAACACCACTTATCTGAGTTGAAGATCTCCGAAGGCCCCACGTGTCATACGGAACCGGACCTGCCTCCCTTCTATGGTTAGTCCCAGTGCTGCCACGTGTATCATAAAACCGGAGCTACACTCCATACATGGGATAGCTCCGGACTAGATACCCGTGTGGCACCCCCGGACCTAACCCCCGACAGAGGAAAGCTCTGGTACCAACACGTGTACAACAGCACCGGACCTACTCATCCAAGACAGTAAGCTCCGGAGCTGCCGCGCGCCCAGCCGCCGGACCTTCAACCTCAACAAGCAGACTGGTGGACCTCCAACGGCTCAGACCTTCAAGGAACAATTAAAGCTTCAAGACCCGATTATGTGTCATTAATGTTAACTTAATGACACACGATCGGAGGACCCTTAATACTAGTAACGCCACCATCAAGGCGCGTTATCACGCTATTAAGGGTAATTAAATACCTTAACTGTGCATTAAGCATCAGTAACCGCCAAGGCCACATGTTGGGCTAGGCAGACGATCTAACGGCTAGTCCTTGAACTATGAAAGGACTGGCCGAGCGATACACAGGGGGGGGGGACATCCAACACTCCCACAGGCACTCAAGACATTCTTGTCTCAGACACTCAAGACTGAGATGATCAATACAATGGCAACACACCCGTGGAGTAGGGTATTACTCTCTGGCGACCCGAACCATGTAAATACTTGTGTCAAATCACCACCTTCCTCTGAATCTCCGCACACCCACAACCGAACTAAGAACTTCGTGGGCTGCCAACGGTAGTACCAAGAGAATTGCCGGAATCACCCTCCGACAGGTTCAAATAGTGAGCTTATTTTTAACATGTCTCGGTTTGGAAGAGTTTTTAAAGCTAATTTTGAAATGTCTTCTTCTAAGCATAGGTTTCTATTTGCTAATTATTCAAAAGACTTATATTTTTGGCATCGTAGACTTGGTCACGTAGGCTTTGATCATCTCACGCGTGTTAGTGCTCTTGATTGCATACGTGGGCTGCCTGAGCTTAAAAGGGACAAAGAAATTATGTTCTCTTCTTGTAGACATGCTAATATGGTTGCAGGTTCACATGCTCCTCTCACAATGTCCATGACAACTTAACCGGGTCAACTTTTGCATCTTGACACCGTAGGACCTTCACGTGTTCAATCCTTCGGAGGTAAATGGTATGTTCTTGTGATTGTTGATGACTATTCTAGATACTCTTGGGTTTATTTTATGGAACCTAAGAATGAAGCTTTTCGTCACTTTAGAACTTTATTTCTTAGATTATCAATTGATCACCCAGTATCTTTAAAAGCAATTAGAAGTAATAACGGAACCGAATTTAAAAATCAATCTTTTGATCACTTTTGTGCTGAAAATGGAATAGATCATCAATTTTCTTCACCATATGTACCACAACAAAATGGTGTTGTAGAAAGAAAGAACAACACCTTAGTTGAGATGGCTAGGACTATGCTTGGTGAATATCAAACTCCTAGGAAATTTTGGGCTAATGCAATTGCATCTGCTTGTTATGTCTCAAATCGTGTTCTCTTGCGTACTAAGCTAGGTAAAACACCATATGAGCTTTGGTTTGGACATAGGCCTAGTGTTACAGACTTTCGGGTCTTTGGATGCAAATGCTTTGTTAAGAAACATGGTAATCTTGATAAATTTGAACCTAGATCCGTTGATGGCATGTTTATTGGTTATCCATCTCATACTAGAGGATACCGTGAGCTTTTACTTGACAATAACAAAATTGTGGAGACTTGTGAGGTGTATTTTGATGAAGCTAGCCCAGGTACCAGCTCAAATATTTCAGGTTCGGATCCATATCCGTAGGGGGAGAGTTTTTTCATTGAAGATGATGAAGAAGTGGTGCTGCTACCCAAAAATTCAGCAGCTAATGACATTGTTTCAGCTTCCGATACTGATTTACAACCAGCACCAACGACCACCATTGCTGGTCCAGATCGTCCTCAAGTCACAAGCTCATCGATTTGTGATGAACATGAAGAAGAAGCTTGTGAAGTCTCCACTCCCCTCTGGATTCTCAAAAGTCATCCTTCACAACAAATTATTGAAAGATCGCACAAACGAGTCACACGGTGCAGCTATGATGAGTTCAAAATTTGAGATGAGTATGATGGGAGAACTTACATACTTTTTGGGGCTGCAAATAAAGCAAACCAAGGAAGGTACCTTTGTGCATCAAACAAAGTATACAAGAGACCTTCTTAAGCGCTTCAATATGGACGAAAGCAAGCCTATTCGGACACCAATGGGTACAACAACAACACTTGAAATTCATGAAGATGGTGAACCCGTGGATCAAAAAGAATATAGAAGCATGATCGGGTCACTTTTGTACCTCACGACATAAAGACTGGACATACAATTCAGTGTATGTCTTTGTGCACGATTTCAAGCTTCCCCACGTACTTCACATCGTCAAGCCGTCAAAAGAATTCTCAGGTACTTACATGGAACTCAAGAATTTGACATTTTTCTTCCTTCTTCCTCAACCATTACTTTGAAAGCTTTTTTGTATGCTGATTTTGGGGGTTGTAGGATTAATAGAAAATTTACTTCAGGTGCATGTCATTTTGTGGGTAATTCACTTGTTGCTTGGTCCTCTAGAAAACAAAGCTCAATTGCACAATCCATAACCGAATCTGAATATGTAGCTGCTGCTAGCGCTTGCCCAAAAATTCTTTGGATTGTTTGAACTCTTAAGGACTATGGGGTTGATTTAGATAGTGTTCTATTGTTTTGTGATAACACTAGTGCTATTTGCATTGCTAAAAACCCTGTGCAACATTCTAGAACAAAGCACATTGACATTAGGTATCACTTTCTCCGTGATAATGTTGAAAAAAGAAACATCGTGCTTCACCATGTAGATATCGAACAACAATTGGTTGACATTTTTACAAACCTTTGGATTTCACTCATTTTTATTTCATTCATAGTGAAATAAGGGTTATGCATCCTCATGGCTTAAATTGAGGGGAAGTTTTGAAACTTGGGAAGTCTATGTGTGAATCCGAATTTAAAATAATATGAGCAGAGTGTTTCATACATATATGACTTTGTGATTTCTTTTACATGTTGAAAGTTCTTACTACATTACTCATGTTATACATTTTGTAGTTTTTGCCATGACTAGTAATTTGAATAATTACTTACACTAAATTTTGTCATGATCGAACTTTCTTGTTGTTTTGATCTTGTTGCATGCTCACAAGTGCTTTTAATCATAAAGAATTAATCAAGTAATCAACTCACATGCCGAGTTTTTATGTTCAAATAAAACAATGAGAAAATATCAAGAGCATATGCATCAATTATTTTTTGAGATGGCTTATCATTGCACTTAGATATGAACTTGGAAGAAGTTGTGTATGAACTAAAACCATGTCCTTAAGCTTCTGATTGTCAAATGACATAGGCTTGGCTTGGTTGGTTAGAATAAGGCAGATGCACATATAATATCTTACAAATTCCATATGATCAATATTTGTGCTTAAAAAAATTGTAGAAACAAGTGTCATGCCTTTAAGTCTTGAAATAGTTAAGTTTGTGAGATCATGACTTGCTTAAATTGAAAATTACATATGATCTCTAGTATGGCTTACACTACTTTATGTATCTCATTGTTGTGATAGTGTAAGTTACTTGATAGTATGACTTGTATGAGCTTTGTTTCATATGTATATGTTATAATATGCTCATAGCAAATTAATATTTCTCTTTTGTACCTTGCTGAATACATTGTCAAAGGGGGAGAAATTGATCACACATTGCACACATTCAGAAGTGTTTTGGCATTTTATTTCTGATTTACAAAGGGGAAGAAATTGTTTCCAAAACTTTTCAAGTGAATAAGCCAATGTTCGAATTTTAAGTTGTGTTGCCAAAGCATCATCAAGGGGAAGATTGTGAGACTTATGTGTGCTGAGCACATTGGCTTTGACGATAAAAGTTTTGAATACTTCCAAAACACCTTTTAACAAGGTCTGACTCTAGGTCCGAGCTCCTGCAAGGTCCGATGATAGGTCCGACTTGTTTTGGGTAGCTCTTGCAAGGTCCGACGTTAGGTCTGATGTAAGGTCCGACTTACTTTGTCTAGGTTTGACTTGTTTATGTTAGGTCTAACTTGCTGTGGCTAGGTCCGCCATGTTTTTGCTAGGTCCGGCGCAAGGTCCGACTAGCTTTGATAAGCTCCGGCGCTAGGTCTGACTTGCTTTGGTTAGCTCCGGTGCTAGGTCCTGCTAGCTCTGGTAAGCTCCGGTTCAAGGTTCTGTTAGTTTTGGCAAGGTTCGGTGCTAGATTGCAATGGTTCTGCTTTTACTTTGAATTGATTCAGACTTGCTTTACACTTATGTAAAGTTTGCTTAGTATTGTTTTACTAAGTTTTTGAAGTGTTATAGTTGATATCTTTTTGCTAAGGTTTGCAACATGCTTACGTGAGGTGCTCACCTAAAGTGTTGTGGTTTCGAAACCAACGAGAGTCAAGTCGAGGACTTGTGCTCGAAAGTATTGGTTGTTTATTCATGAGCAGGTGTTGCTTGAGTTCAAGATGAGGTTAAAGAACCAAGTTTGGGAGGAATTGTTGTTGAGTTGATTAGGAGGTTGCACAACATGCTTGAATCAAGAACAATGCATATGAAGGTATCGTGGATGTCGTTGGAAGATGTTTGCACATGTGCAAGGAGTGCATGGACGTGGCTACATGGTTCCAAGGCATGATGACGAGATGTGGACGTAAAGAATTAGTCGGAAAGGTCCAACAGACTAGGTTATGGACTCAGGCTGTGGCTGAGTCGGGTTTGACTCAAATATGGAAAGATTTGAGTTGGTTACATTAGGATTTCATGGTGAGCATGAATTTGAGTTGCTTTAGGAATGTGGGATACGTCACTAAGGTGTTTGGAAGTCTTAATATTGCTTCTATCTACGTATAGAAGAGTCTTGAGCAGATATGGAAAGTTTCGGTTGAATCTGAATAGGATTTGAGTCCTAGTTAGGATTGGGTTGGCCTAAGGGCTGGTTATAAAAGCAAGGGAGGCCAGAGCTCGTGGTGCACGACTTTGGGGCTGTTCCTCCTGTGGTTTGATCAATAAATTTCGTAGTTTGAAGGATCTTTTGGGCCTTGTTTGTCCGACTTGTTTCAAAAAAGTTTTTCTCGTCGAGTTCCTGCACAACACTATCTTGCTTCGGTGGTTTTACCATAACTCGAGTTTTACAGATCCAATTGACATGATTATTTCTGGGTTGTCTTCACGACTTGATTATATATCTTCTGCAAAAATTTCACGGTCATTGGATTTGTGGTTTTGGATCTACACGAGTTTCATTGCAGTGTTGCAGATCTGGTTTTTCTCGAAAAGAACAGATTGACCTTCATTTAATCTTTCGATCGTAACTTGAGTTTTTCTCAACGGTTTTTCATGATTCTTGTTGTCACAATCTATACTGGTTTTGTCACGATTGATCACGTTTAGATTAGTCGCACACACAATTTCTTAACAGATCTATTTTCTACTGAGGGATTTTTGTTGCTTCCACTGAAAAGGTTTTAAATCTACCATTCACCCCCTGGTAGCTTTTCACGTGCTCTTCGATCCTATAGAACGCTTTAAAAAACTAACAAAATTCATACATGTATATATAAGACAATATGTTCATACAAACCAATATCAGTGGATAGTCCCCTTTTTCAGGAGATATAAAAATGTGAACAATATGTGAACATAAATTAATTTGATATTTACCAAAACGTTACAATGTTAGCTATACAAGTTTTAAATATTTGGTCCAGGTGGTATATATCAATTTTTGAAGAACATAGAAAAAAAGTTTCATCGAATTTGGACTCAATTTGCAAAATTTATACATGTTTGAGTATTTATATTAGAATCTAAATAAAAAAAGCAAGGGAAAAGAAAACTGAAGAACAGACTCACGCCTTTACCACAGACGGTTTGTTAGGAACAACCGCCTGTGCAGTAGCTAAGAACCACGTGTGAAAAGATGTACTAAGTCTAGGCTTAATTAATATTCTTGATTAAAATGAGGGACCTTTTAAAAGCACAAATTCCATTTTCTTGTAATATGATTTAGTATTATAGGTTCCCATTAAATTTCACTTGGGAAAACCACTGAAATTGGTCAGAACATAAAAAACAAATAACACTGGTTATTTGTCATTTTTCTATCTTGATGAATACAATGACTTTTTTATTGAATTTTTCTATGGAACTTTTTAGTCATCATACCAACCTCTATGTTTTTTTTTTAGATTTTTATAACTTTTTTGGAATCAATGCGTGTTCAAAATTTGAAGAATGCCTCATATGTATATGAGAATTTGATTAGAATGATGGATGATTTGAATTTTGACATGCTGGAATGCTTTAAAAAACTAACAAAATTCATACATGTATAAATAAGACAATATGTTCATACAAACCAATTTCAGTGGAAGATTCCTTTTTTCAAGAGATATAAAAATAAGAATAATATGTGAATATAAATTAATTTGATATTTACCAAATATTATAATTTTAGCTATACAAGTAAAATATTTGGTCCAGGTGGTAGATATGAATTTTTGAAGAATATAGAAAAATATCATCAAATTTGGACTCATTTTGTTGAATCTATACATGTTTGAGTATTTATATTGAAATCTAAATAAAAAAGAAGCAAGGGAAAATAAAAATGAAAAACAAACTCGGGCCTTTATCACATGCGGTTTGTTAGGAATAACCGCCTGTGCAGTAGATAAAAATCGCCTATGAAAAGATGTACTAAGTCTAGGATTAATTAATATTTTTGATTAAAATGAGGGGCCTTTTAAAAGCCCAAATTCAACTTTCTTGTAATATGCTTCAGTATTACAGGTTCTCATTAAATTTCACTTGGGAAAACCTTTGAACTTGGTCAGAACAAAAAAAAATAACACTAGTTATTTGTCATTTTCTATCTTCATGAACATAATGATTTTTTTATTGATTTTTCTACATAACTTTTTAGTCATTATACCAACCTCTATGATTTTTTTCAGATTTTTTTTTAAATTTTTTGAATCAATGAGTTTTTAAAATTTGAAGAATGTCTCATATGTATATGAGCATTTGATTAGAGTGATGAATAATTTGAATTTTGACATCTTGGAATGCTTTAAGTTTTTTTTTTTGAAAAATTCATACATCGATAAATAAGATAATATGTTCATACAAACCAATTTCAACGGAAGATCCCTTTTTTGAGGAGATATAAAAATATGAATAATATGTGAATATAAATTAATTTGATATTTACCAAAACATGACAGTGTTAGCTATAGAAGTTTTATATTATTTGATTCGCGTGGTAGATATTAATTTTTGAAGAATATAGAAAATAGTATCATCAAATTTGGACTCAATTTGCAGAATCTGTACATGTTTGAGTATTTATATTGAAATCTAAATAAGAAAGAAGCAAGGAAAAAAGAAAATTGAAAAACAGACTCGGGCCTTTATCACAGGGGGTTATTTAGCAACAACCATCTAAGAAAATGCTTATCACATACCGTTCTTCATTAAAATCCGCCTGTGAAAATGGATGACTATATAAAGGGCCCCTCGGGCACCGAAGAAAACCTAAACTGAGAGATTTTACATCGACATCATCAGGCTGCAAACATTTTCTCTTTTCTGCCGCCCCTCTGCTTCCAGCGTGCGCGTGCCGCTCCTGTCATTAGTTGATCAAGCTTTAAACAGGGAAAAGATTTGCAGAGGCTACTTCTTCCACTGTCAAACTACTTCCATCATTTGTTATCCTGTTTTGCAGTTTGGATTTGTCGAGTTTTGCTCTAGCCCCCCCCTCCGTACTCCCCAAGATGTAGTTGAGCATCCCCTTGAGCTCCTCCATAAGTTTTCTAGGAAAATAAGTAGATTTGAAGGATTAAAGGTTGAAGATGAATACAAGCACATGACATGTTTGATGAAATGTTTCAATGAATAAGCCCAACTTCAAAAATCCATTACTCTCTGTAGAAAGCTTCAAAAATCCTCAAAGAGATTTTGGTGTACTCCACTTGATTTGTACTTTACAGTGGTGCAAATTATCTTGTATTGAAATGCACAGTAATTTTTGTGTAATTCAAATTCCTTTTTACTTTGAGGAATTATTCCAGGGAATTGCTTCCAAGGAAAATTTCCAAACTTTGCCAGAAAATCCTTCATATATCATAATATCTCTAGTAAAATTCCATGTTTATTAAATGTGCTTAAGTTACCATAATAAATGCAGTTGTCCATAGGTTAATTGTTTTAGTATAAACACACCAAAACATATTTCTAGAAAATATCTTGGACTTCAAAAATCTATTATGGCCACTAGGAAGCTGAGAAAATTATAAAACAAATTGTCTTGGAACCCTTATAAACAGACCTAGACAATACCAGTAGTAACTCATATGATATAGTTTGGTTATGTCTCTGTGAATTCATTGTAAGGAATACATTTAGGGAATATTTGTGGCCAAATCTTGCAGTAGAAAATTCTGTAAATTTTACAAAAATGCTATTAGGATCTTAGGAACTCTATGTAAAAAATTTAACATCAGAATCCCTTATCTTCTTTTATTATAAATCCTATTATTAAACACACCACTAAATCACATAGTAATGTAATTGCAGTTTATTCATATCGACCTAATCATTTTAAAGCACATCCCTTATCTAATCCATTTTTCATTGATGATGGACTGGCAAGTGTGGATGTATAACATGCCAAGACCTGATCCTATGTACATTTAAAATGTTGCAAATTTTATTGAAGCATTCATGGGGCATGCGAAGATACAAAATATAAATGACATATTATGTCCATGTATCGACTGCGAAAATAAGATTGCTTGGATAGATACTATAGTAATCCAATCTCATTTGGTGAAAAGAGGTTTCAAAGAAATGTACACAATATGGACAGAGCATGGTGAGTAAGATACACATGAAGTGGATAAAGATGATGAGAGAGGTTTAGATGAGGATAATGTTCTTATCGATGACGGTAGTGAAAATCAAGATGGTGATGATGAGTTTGATTGTGAGGAGATGTTACGACACATCGAACCACATATATTGATTTGTATGGGAGCAAGTAAAGGTTTAAGTAATATGGGGACATTGCAGAATGCGGCGACAGAGCTTTTATATGATGAATGAAAGGGTTGTGATGAAGAGTTTACTACATTGCGTGCAGTCCTAAAACTAATAAAGTTGAAAGCCACAAACGGATTGTTCGATTGTAATTTCTTTGATCTTTTGAATCTTTTGGCAAAAAATCTTCCAAATCCCAATAAACTGCCTAGAAGCACATATATAATGAAGAAACTTTTTTGCCCGATGGCACTAGGTGTAACAAAAATACACGCTTGTGTGAAACACTATATTTTGTATCGCAAAGAGCATGAGCTCGCAACTAGATGCCCCATCTACGGTGTCAGTATATACAGGAAGGACTACAATCACCAGTATGTTACCAACATGAATAAGACCCTGAAGAATAAGAAGTTTATTATTAGATCTGAAGGTGATGATGACGATACTTCTAACAATGTAGGCGGGAAGAATAAGAGAAAAATTTCCGCCCTGGTGATGTGGTACCTTCCATTAATTGATCGCTGGAAGCGTTTGTTCTCAAACCCTAGGGAGGTTGAACTTATTCGTTGGCATTCCGAGCAGCACTAGAAGAATGAGAAACATATTCGACACCCTAGTGATGAAACACAGTGGAAAAATTTTGATATTCAATATCCAAAATTTGGAAAGGAAATCAGAAATGTAAGATTTTCCTCGGGTACAGATGAAATGAATCCGTTTAGTGAAAAAAAAGGAGCATTCACAGCACATGGCCTGTGGTCTGAATGATCTACAACCTACCGATGTTATTGTGTCACAAAAGGAAATATATTTTGTTATCTGTTCTTATCCAAGGTATGAAACAACCCAACATCGAAATTGATGTGTTCTTGGAACCTTTAATGGAAGATATGGTGAAATTGTGGAATGAAGGGGTATGCACATGGGATGAGTACAAGCGGGAGTATTTCACGCTAAGAGCAATGATATTTGTTAACGTGCATGATTATCCTAGACTTTTTACATTATCGGGACAAATAAAAGGGAAGAAAGGTTGTGTAAGGTGCGTGAATGGAACTGAATTTTTATACCTCACTTCATTATGAAAGACGGTGTATGTGAGACACCAGCGGTTCTTGACAAATACACACAAGTATAGAAAGATGAAAGAACAATTTGATAACAAAATTGAAAAAGATACTGCACCAAAACCTTACAGTGGAAAACTCATGTTTGAAACAGTTAAGAACATTCATATTGCTTTTGGTAAGTGCAAAAAATGTAAAGGAACAAAGAGAAAGAAAACTACATCTTCGAGTCATACAACAGGCATGACTTTTATGAAACAATCCATTTTTTTCAAGTATCTTCCATATTGGAAGAACTTGAAGTTTTGCCATAGTATTGATTTGATGCACGTTAAAAAGAATGTATTTGACAACATCATTGGGACCTTGCTGGACTTGCCGAGGAAAACAAAGGACGAATTAAAATCACGTATGGACCTAGTAAGTCTTGATATGAGACTAGAGCTTCACACGGTAGAAAAGGCGAACAGGGAAGCGTTACCTTCCCCCGACAAGTTATAACTTGACACTATAGGAGAAAAATCCAATTTGCGAATGCTTGCATGGGATCATAGTGTCGACGAGTTTCTTATCCAATACCGGCAAACTAGTCTCGATGAAAGACTTATCTTTATTCGGTTATAACTCTAACGACTATCACATGATGATGATAGTGTTCCTTGCCATTGCAATAAGGGTCATCAAACCTGAGCATATAAAAGTTGTCATCAACGTTTGTGTTACTTCTTCAATGCAGTATCACAAAAGGTGGTAGCACGTGAAGACTTAAACTATTTGAAAACGTACATCATCAAGACTATGTGCAAGCTTGAGATCTGTTTCCCACCATCCTTTCTTGATATGCAAGTACACCTAATCATACATCTTGTTGATCAGATAAAAGCATTGGGGCCACTATATTTACATCATATGTTTTCATTGTAGAGATATTTGGAGTATTAAAAGGTTATGTGCGGAACCGTGCTCACCCAGAGGATTCAATTATGGAAGGATACACCACTGAAGAAGTGATTTATGGTTGCGCTAATTACATCAAAGATGGAAAGCGGATAGTTGTGCCTATACCAATATATGAGGGTAGACTACGTCGGAGAGGCAAAGTGGGTAAGAAAACTTTTATCATTCACGATTACAATAATGTACACCGTGCAAATTTTGGTGTACTATAACATCTTGCAATCGGAGTCATACATCAAGGAACACTAAGTTGAGCTTCGCAAAAAAAGTACCAAGGCCGTAGAGAGGACTGGATCATGAAAGAGCACAGAAGATGTTTTATTGAATGATTAATGGACAAAAATATACCATTCGGAAACTCTATTGAAGAGGCAACAATGAAGAAGTTAGCTTCTGGCCCATCTGCTTTAGTGACATCATGGCAAGCATATGATATCAACGGTTACACATTTTACACTAAGGAAAAAGATGGTAAGAGTGTTGCACAAAATAGTGGTGTTCGTATAGAGGCTTATGATCCACAAGGGCAGAAGACCACATACTTCAGATTCATAGAGGAAATATGGGAACTCGATTATGGCAACAGAATGCTAATGCCCGTATTTAAGTGCCAATAGGTCAAACATCCTGATTGTGTGAAACTGGACAACTACGACTGACACTGGCAGACTTGAATAAAGTGGGTTATAAAGATGATCCGTGGGTTCTCGCCGATCGTGTTGCACAAGTTTTTTGTGTACAAGATCCAGGAACTGAGAAGATGCACGTAGTTGTTCCTGAAAAGCAAAATATTGTTGGGGTTGAGAATGTGGGAGATATTGAAGAGGAATATAATCAATATGAAGAGATGTACCTTTTCACCGAACTAAAAAACATCAAGCGCGTAGAGAGAAACATTAAAAAGGATTTGAAACCTTATATGCGAGAAGATGTCAATGCTGGAAAAAATGTATGATATATATTGTATATATTTGTAATATTACAATGAAGTTTTAATATTTTAATTTGACATTTTTTTCTTTTTATATAGTATAATATATATAGTATAATATATACATATAGTATAATATAGTATATATAGTATAATATAGTATACATGTATATATAGTATAATATATACATATATATATATAGTATAATGTATACATGTATATATAGTATAATATATACATATATATATATATATATATATTACTACTATAAAATGCTCTGAAAAGTATTATTGGTTTTTTTCTTTTAGTTCCCTTCACAGTCGTCAATAAGCAAAATCCGTTTGTGAAAACATAGGGGCATCACAGGTGGTCCATATAAAAGACCGCATGAAATATATGCACCACTACAGGCGGTCCTTTATTAATAGCAGTATGTGAAAACAATGTCTTTACCCAGGTAGCTTTTTATTAAAAACCTCCTGTGATGTTTGAACCAGTACAGGTGGTTCTTAATTAGTAGCCTCCCATGAAAAGCATGTATTTACTACGGCGGTGTTTTATTAAAAACCGTCTGTGATGTTTGTAATAGTTCAAACAGTTCTCAATTAATAGTCGTCTGAGAAAATCATTTATTTTCCCAAACGATTGTTTATGGAAGACCGCCTGTGATGTTTAATCATCACAGGTAGTTATTGTATCATTCGACATCACAATCGCATTTTTTACGGACCGCCTGTGTTTGAAAGAAGAGGCGACTGTAATAATTGGTTTTGTAGTAGTGCTTCTTGAAAATCTGATTTTATCTGTGAACTGTGAAGGAGCTGTTATAAGCTAACAGAAAGAAAATTAAAGAAAATGAGTTTAATGTATAACGAATGGTAAGTAGGTAATTTTTTTAATAATTGGACGTGGATCTGATCAATCTGTGGTTAGGACAAATTCTAATTTGTACTGAGAGAATCTACATATTCTCGAGAATCACAGTAAAACCCTTCTGGTTGAGATTTAATATTCTTAGCAATGACCCTGCTCTGTGAAGCTTAACAAAAATAGACACTTTGACATATTTAAAAGGAACAAACACTACAAGGATCTCTCAGAAATTAACAACGGTCAAAAGTCGTCGTAAATAACACATATGCCATCGTAAATAAGTTATTTATGAGGGCCTATCCTTATTTACGACGTCATTTGGATATTGACAGAAAATGGCCAATCCCAAGTGCCACGTGGATTCTAGACCTCCTTATTTACGACGACCTACCTGGACCGTCGTAAATAAAAGCCTTTACTTACGATGACCTGGGCCTAAACCATCATCAATAACTTTTATTTACAATGGTCTACCTGGACATTGTAAATAACTATGGCTTATTTACGACGGAACAGGCCCAAACCATCATAAAATGAGTTTTATTTAAAAAAAAACGAGCTAACCTAGAACTATGGCTAGCTAATAGAAATCACATAAAAATATTCATACATGAACAACACAATATCACATCACATCACCTCACAAGTGCAATAAATTGTTCATCAAATCACAGCTAAACTACAAACTACCACCTTTGTTAGCTATGGAGCCAAAGAAGTAATCTATGTGTCCTAATCCCAGTGCTAGTAGTTGTGGCTATGGAGTTTGAGCCTCCGTTGTTGATCCCTGTAATGCACAAGAGTGTATTTTTAATTAAATTACTTAATTGAGCTAGAATTAAGCATGTTTACTTATGTTTGGCTAAGTTGTGCAAATTTAGCTATGTTTCGATAGGTTTGACTACGTTCGACTAGGTTTGTCTGAGTTTGACTTAGTTTGGCTACGTCTGATCAAATTTGACTATAATTGAAGAATGATTGGTTACATGTGCTCCTGAAAAGGCACCTATTGCGGGTGCCACGAAGGAATGGCTATTTGTAGCCCATGCTATTGGGCTAAGGTCTGTCATTGCAAAGCATTAGAATATACATATCACTCAAATGCTATGAATTTAAAGTAATTTAAATTACTTACTTGCATCGATGCTTGCAACTTTGCCATGTAGCTCGCCTGATAGTCTTGTGTGGCCTTGTGCGTAGCTTTCTGCTTCTCTAGCTCTGTCTGGGTATGCCTGGGCTCCTCTTGCATGCTCTAGACCTCAGGTCTCTTTGCCAGAGAAAAAGGTCAACCTAGTGAATGAAGCCTACGATGCAGTACCCCTTGAAGGTCACGCCACCATCAAGTCGACCAGTCCATCAAATATGGTAACCCTACAAAAGAACAAAGATTAAGAGTAAAAATTTGTATCTCGAATTAAAAAAAAACTAGAACAGATAACTAATCGTCCAAGGGTTTTTCTGCCCCGTTTGCATATACGGCACATGGGTTGATTAAAACGTTTTCCAAACTATGCCCTTCACCGTGAATCTTCATCGTCCCCTACCCATACTTTTCCTACAAATACATGAAAATCATATAAGCCTATCAATAACAATATTAGTTACAATTAAATTCAATTACATTGAGAACTCACAAGTCGATACGTAACCAATGAAGTGAGCTTGCCGGGGTGTGAAGAGTCACCACCTTGTTGACCTATGTTCCGCACTTGAACTTGGCTCAGCCGTGCACCAGTATCGTGCTCCTATGGATACTTGTTAGTAGCATAAATATATTATGAACATATTTTAGCACATAATTTACTTATCATGTGTTTTAGCCAGACGTATATGTCCATCTGGACCATACATATGGCCCGCATCAAACCCTCAGGACCCTCGGGCCCTCTTGGATTTAGCGATGAACTCCTTGGTAGCCCACAACGGACAGAGGGTTCGTTATTCTTCTGGATAATCCACCAACCAGGAAACACCAGCTTGCACACATTTAGTTCATAAAAATATTTTTAATATAAAAAATAAAATAGTAAATAACATTGACAAGTTACCTCTGCATACCCTGCCTCTGTCAAGTAAGTGTCTCAGGCCTGTCTGAACGCCCCTATCTCCTGCCCTGGATGCTTCTTCAAGTATTCATTAATGGCTTGAATTTGGGCATGAGATAGTGCTTGCTTAACATGCTTTCAGGTGTTCTTGTTGAAGATGTCCCTGGCGTGGTCCAGCTACATCTCCTAGTCCACTGAACGGTACCTTTTTTGCAAGGGAATTGTACACTACTACAAAAAGCATTTTTACAGGCGCCTCAATTTTTCAAACACAGGCGGTCCTTAAAAATATGCGACTGTGATGACGAATGATATAATAACCGTCTGTGATGAAAGAACAACACAGGCGGATTTTAAAGAACAACCGTCTGGGTAAATACATGATCTTCACAATCGGTTCTTAATTAAGAACCGCCTGTAATGCAACAAACTTCACAGACGGATTTTAAGAAACAACCGCCTGGGTAAATACATGATCTTCACAGACGGTTATTAATTATTAACCGTCTGTAATGCAATGAACTTCACAGACGGATTTTAAGAAACAACCGTCTGGGTAAATACATGATCTTCATTGGCGGTTCTTAATTAATAACCATCTGTAATGCAATGAAATTCACAAATGGATTTTAAGGAACAACCGTCTGGGTAAATACATGATCTTCGTTGGCGGTTCTTAATTAATAACCGTCTATAATGCAATGAACTTCATAGGCGGTTCTTGAGTGACAACGGCCTGAGAAGATCATGTATTTTCAGTGGCGGTCATTGTTTAATTATCATAAGCGGTTTTCATTGAAATTACAGGGATGTAGTTGCAATTATATATCACAACCGTATGTAGTCGTGCAGGCAAAATTGTATCAGGAAAAAAACACAGATGAGCTAGCGGATACTAGTACAGTAATGCATTATAGGAAATGCTCGATCACTAGTGAGGCTGGCTTAATTGTGATAATACACCATTACAGGCTTTACAATTGTTCAAAGATAATTTCTTTACACACTGAACAAAAATCATGCTACATTCATTGTAGATCGACGATGAAGCTCCCATCGATCAATCTAAATTGTATCGTCTTGCTTGCTCCCGAACACGTCTCTTATATTCCGCTGGATCCTGAAAATATTGACATTATTTAAATTAACAAATGTCGAAGGAGGAATGAATAACCTACATTGGTCACTAAGTCAAAGTGTCATCTAACCTTGATAAGTAGATTATAGCAATCATTTTCAACATCGGGCACATTTGGCTGATGCAGCAAATGCTGAACTTCAAGTAGTATAGTTTTGATTGTAAAAGCACTGCACCACCCCTACGAAATATAATTTAAGCAATATAAGAAACCAGTTCAAATAAGTTCGACAACAATTATAAGTAATAATTACATGAACAAAATAGGTCTATCTTACAGTCTCTTGATCAAGAATCCTGATGCAGAGTGCTCCCGAACGATGGACATTTGGGTGGAAGAACCCAATTGGAAAGGCGCATCTTGGAGGCACCAAGGGATAGTCCTCAGAGAAGGAGATTGTCAGGGGGTAGTAACCATCTTCCCATTCAGTCTGCAAAAGAAATTTATTAATAGGAGGACGATGGTTAAACACATATTGTGCTTGTTGTTCATGACTTACCCCTTCTTTACCGGGGACGATGCACTGCCACTTCAATAAATCTCCCGATTCAGGCTTTGCAGAGAAACCCTACGCGGAGAAA
The DNA here is from genome assembly GCA_036927565.1 of Tuctoria greenei. Taxonomy (NCBI): domain Eukaryota; kingdom Viridiplantae; phylum Streptophyta; class Magnoliopsida; order Poales; family Poaceae; genus Tuctoria; species Tuctoria greenei. Next base: position 160,948,221 of record JAYESD010000002.1, on the reverse strand, counting down.
TTGAAAATACCAAAAACAAACAACACGGAAAAACAAACTACAGTTAAGTTCATCAGTCCATTATAGATACATATGTATATACAACCATGTGACCGGTGTGCCATATGTACATACATGGGGATGGTTCTTGCGCCACGCCAAGTGCTCCTCCTTCAATCGGCTACACCCCCGAGACATCATTATCTGAAGAAAGACCAAACTTCCAAACTTCCAAATCATTGAGTCCAAACGCATATGTACACAAATGCAAAAGGACACAATCCATATACCAACATTGTTCTAAGTTGATTTCAGAAGATACAAATATATACAATATATATCATCTCGCACTGCTATATACATTTTTCCAGCATTGACATCTTCTCGCATATAGGGTTTCAAATTCTTTTTAATGCTTCTCTCTACGCGCTTGATGTTTTCTGGTTCGGTGAAAAGGTACATCTCTTTATACTGATTATATTCCTCTTCATTATCTCCCACATTGTCAACCCAACAATATTTTGCTTTCCAGAAACAACTACGTGCAACTTCTCAGTTTATGGATCTTTAACATAAAAAACTTGTGCAACATTATCGGCGAGAACCCACAGGTCATCTTTGTAACCCACTTTATTCAAGTCTACCAGTGTCAGCCTGTAATTGTCCACTTTCAAACCATCAGGATGTTTGACCCATTGGCACTTAAATACGGGCATTACCATTCTTTCACCATAATCGAGTTCCCATATTTCCTCTATGAACCCGAAGTATGTGGTCTTCTGCCCTTGTGAATCATAAGCCTCAATACGAACACCACTATTTTGTGCAACACTCTTACCGTCTTTTTCTTTAGTGTAAAATGTGTAACCATTGATGTCATATGCTTGCCATGATGTTACCAAAGCAGATGGGCCACAAGCTAACTTCTTCATTGTTGCCTCTTCTATAGTGTTTCCGTATGATATATTTTTGTCCATTAACCATTCAGTGAAACATCTTCTGTGCTCTTTCATGATCCAGTCCTCTTTGCGGTCTTGGTTTTTATCACGAAGCTCAATTTGGTGTTCGTCGATGTACGGCTCAGATATTGCGAGTTGTTGTAGTACACCAAAATGTGCACGGTGTACATTCTTGTAATCTTGAACAATAAAAGTTTTCTTATCCACTTTGCCTCTCCCACATAGTCTACCCTCATGTACCGGTATAGGCACACCTATCGATTTTCCATCTTTGATGTAATCAGCACAACCCTCAATCACTTCTTCAGTGGTGTATCCTTCCATAATTGAACCCTCTGGGTGAGCACGGTTCCGCACATAACCTTTTAATACTCCTAAATATCTCTCCAACGAAAACATATGATGTAAATATAGTGGCCCCAATGCTTTTATCTGATCAACAAGATGTATGATTAGGTGTACTTGCATATCAAAAAAGGATGGTGGGAAACACATCTCAAGCTTGCACATTGTCTCGACGATGTATGTTTTCAGATAGTCTAAATCTTCACGTGCTATCACCTTTTGCGATACTGCATTGAAGAAGTAACACAAACGTGTGATGACAACTTTTATATGCTCAGGTTTGATTACTCTTATTGCAATGGCAAGGAAAACTGTCATCATCATGTGACAGTCGTGAGAATTATAACCAAATAAAGACAAGTCTTTCATCGAGACTAGTTTGCGGATATTGGCTGAGAAACTTGTGGGCACTTTGATCCCACGCAAGCATTCGCAAATTGCTTTTTTCTCTTCTAGCGTCAAGTTGTAGCTGGCTGGGGGAAGGTAATGCTTCCCGTTCGCCTTTTCTACTGGATGAAGCTCTGGTCTCAAATCAAGATTTACTAGGTCCATACGTGTATTTAATTCGTCCTTTGTTTTCCTCGGCATGTCCAGCAAGGTCCCAATGATGATGTCAAATACATTCTTTGTAACGTGCATCAAATCAATACTATGGCAAAATTCCAGAATCTTCCAAAACGGAAGATACTTGAAAAAAATTAATTGTTTCTTGAAAGCCATGTCAGTTGTATCATCCGAAGATGTACTTTTCTTTCTATTATTCCTTTACTCTTTTTCCCTTACTGAAAGCAATATGAATGTTCTTGACCATTTCAAACACAAGTTTTCCACTGTAAGGTTTTGGTGCAGTATCTTTTTCGATTTTGTTATCAAATTGTTCTTTCATCTTCCTATACTTGTGTGTATCTGTCAAGAACCGTCGATTTCTCATGTACACCGTCTTTCTGGATGAAGTGAGGTATAGAAATCCAGTTCTATCCACACACCTAACGCAACCTTTCTTCCCTTTCATTTGTCCCGATAATGTAAACAGTCCGGGATAATCATGCACGGTAACGAATATCATTGCTCTTAGCGTGAAATACTCCCGCTTGTACTCATCCCATGTACGTACCCCTTCATTCCACAATTTTGCCATATCTTCCATTAAAGGTTCCAAGAACACATCAATTTCGATGTCGGGTTGTTTCGGACCTTGGATAAGAACAGATAATAAGATATATTTCCTTTTGTGACACAACCACGTCGGTAGGTTGTACATAGTTAAGACCACGGGCCATGTGCTGTGTATGCCTCTTTTTTCACCAAACGGATTCATTCCATATGTACCCAAGGCAAACCTCACATTTCTGATTTCCTTCGCAAATTCTGGATACTGAATATCAAAATTTTTCCACTGCGTTGCATCACCAGGGTGTCGTATATGTTTTTCATTCTTCTTGCGTTGCTCGGAATGCCAACGCATAAGTTCAGCCTCCCTAGGGTTTGAGAACAAACGCTTCAAGCGATCAATTACCGGAAGGTACCACATCACCAATGCAGGAATTTTTCTCTTATTCTTCCCGTCTGCATCGCCAGAAGTATCGTCATCGTCACCTTCAGGACCAATAATAAACTTCTTATTCTTCTGAGTCTTTTTCATGTTGGTAACATACTGGTGATTGTAGTCCTTCTTGTATCTACTGACACCACAAATGGGGCATCTAGTTGCGAGCTCATGCTCTTTGCGATACAGAATACAATGGTTCACACAAGCGTGTATTTTTGTCACACCTTGTGCCATCGGGCAAAGAAGTTTCTTCGCTTTATAAGTGCTTCTAGGCAGTTTATTTGGATTTCGAAGAATTTCTACCAGAAGATTCAAAAGATCAAAGAAACTACAATTGGATCATCCGTGCGTAGCTTTCAACTTTAGTAGTTCTAAGACTGCACGCAATGTAGTAAACTTTTTATCACAACTGTTTGATTCATCATATAAAAGCTCTGTCGCCGCATTTTGCAATGTCTCCATTTTACTTAAACCTTTGCTTGCTCCCATAGAAGTCAGTACATATGGTTCAATGTGACGCAACATCTCCTCACAATCCAACTCATCATCATCATCACCAGCTTGATTGTCACTACCATCATTGATATGAACATTATCATCATCTGAGCCTCTCTCATCATCTTTATCCACATCATGTGTATCTAACTCACCATGCTCTGTCCATATTGTGTAGTTATTTTTGAAACCTCTTTTCACCAAATGAGATTGGATTACTATAGTATCCGTCCAAGCAATCTTATTTTTGCAGTCGATACATGGACATAATATGTCATCTATCTTTTGCAACTTCGCATGTCTCTTGGATGCTTCAATAAAATTTGCAACATTACGAATGTACATAGGATCGGGTCTTGGCATGTTATACATCCACGCTCGACGGTCCATGCTTCAATAATAGAATTTTTTGTCAGATTTACAAAATTGGGCCACAAATATTCTCTAAAGGTCTTCTATAAAATGAATTTACAGAGAAATAACAAGTATGATTAGGGCGACTAATGTATGAGACGGGTGACGTCTTGAGGCGGACGGAGTCAAAGGGGGAAACAGGCCCAGCAGCATGGGCTAGGTCTGGGTGGGATCCAGTCCGTTATATCAGGAAACAGGCCCAGATGCATCTTATATATATTACAATAGCATCTGTTAATTAAACATCATATTCATGTCACATAATAGGTACAAAAAGGAAACAATCTATATAGTCCATACATCAATATACCAGAACACAATCCATACAGTCCTTACACATGCAAAAGGACAGAATCCATATACCAGAACACACAAAACTTACAGCTTATCAGCTAATGAAAATATACAAAGAAAAAGTAAGGAAACTACATTTACCTTGCAGAGGCGTCAGCACGGTGGGGAGCCGTCAGCACGGTGGGCCGGCTGGGTGGAGAAGTGGCGGTGCGGGGTTGAGCGGCGGCGCGGCAGTATGGGCTGGGCGGCGGAGCAGCGGCGTGGCGCAGGGGAAATTCAACAGCCTGGCGACGTTGATATAAATTCTCCAGGGTTGCGTTTTGACTGCGGTGAGGGGTCCTTATATAGACGTCGGTTTTTCACAAGCGGTTTTTAACTTTATCGCAGGCGGGTTTTACTTACCAACCGCCTGAGAAGATGTTTATTAATTAAGAAGTAAATATCTTCACAGGCTGTTGGTACTTAATAACCGCCTAAGAAGATTTTTATCTCTGGCGGGTATTACTTAACAATCGTCTGAGATAATGCCAACTGAACAAAATATTTTTAAAACTTGTATAGCTGACATTGTAATGTTTTGGTAAATATCAAATTATTTTCTACTCACATATTATTCACATTTGTGTATCTCATAAAACAAAGTTCCTTCACTCAAAATTGTTGGTATGAACATATTTGTATAATTTATACATGTATGAATTTTTTAAATTTTTTTAAAAGCACTCCAACATGTCAAACTTCAAATTATCCACCAGTATTCATTGACACATGATTGAAATATGTACAAAACACAAGAAATATGTACAAGAACACTTGATTGAAATCCTAAAAACTACTCTACGGCCATGCCTCCTCCATCCTCTCCGCCAACTTCTCAAACCACGCCAAGCGGTCCTCCTCTGACTCGTCGTCGTCGTCGTCGTAGTCGTCACCATGGTGGTGGTCGCCGTCGTCGGAGGACGACTCGTCGTCGCCGTCGTCGGAGGACGACTCGTCGTCGCCGTCATCGGAGGATGACTCGTCTCTGCCGTCGTCGGAGGACGACTCGTCATCATCATCATTGTCGTCGTCGTCGTTGTCCTCCTCCTCCTCCTCCTCCTCCTCCTCCTCCTCCTTCGGCGACGATGCAGGGGTCTGCTGCTCTGGCTGAGCCGATTGCTCCGGCTGTATCGGTGGCTCCAGCTGCACCGGCGGTGGAACGCGCTGGTCGTCGTCATTCACCCTCTCGGGGGAGCTGCAGCGTATCCGCTTGCAGGGTGGCTGCCTCGGCGGGCTAGGTGGCGGAAGGTTGGCCATGGCGGTGGTGGTTCGTCGGCGCCGGGCTAGGAGAGGTGGAACGATGGAAGAAGAAGAAAGGAGTGCAAAAGTTTTGTGCTTGTACATAACCGACGACACGCCTTATATATGGTCTGTGCGGAGTAGACGAGGGAGCGGTTCGTTTCCCGCGCATTGAACTCTTTGCAGACCTTGTGCGGCGCACAATTAAACCACTGTGAAAGACGATCTTGAGAGATCCTTGCACGCGTCCCTGCACCACGGCTTCTCAACTTCTCCGCAGACCTCGTGCAGCGCGTCAGTTAATTAACACTTCTCAGGCTGTTAATTAACATATTGTAGTTTCAAAAATGTTTATCTCAGGCGGGTATTACTTACAAACCGCCTGAGAAAAAAGAAGTAAAAATCTTCACAGACGGTTGGTACTTAACAACCATCTGAAAATATGTTTATCTGAGACGGGTATAACTTAACAACCGCCTGGGATAATGCCCGATACTGTTCTTCAAATTCCTTACCCCTTGCTTCTTTTTTATTTAGATTCCAATATAAATACTCAAACATGTTTACATTCTGCAAATTGTGTTCAAATTCAATGATTCTTTCTTCTACATTTGTATTAAATTAACATCTACCAACTGAACAAAATATTTTGTTCATTGCGCATTGAACTCTTTGCAGACCTCGTGCGGCGCACAATTAAACCACTGTGGAAGACGATCTTCAGAGATCCTTCCATCGCACGCGTCCCTACACCACAGCTTCTTAACTTCTCCGCAGACCTCGTGCGGCGCGTCAGTTAATTAACATCTTCTCAGGCCGTTAATTAACATCTTGTAGTTTCAAAAATGTTTATCTTAGGCGGTTATTACTTAACAACCGCCTGAGATAATGCCCGATACTGTTCTTCAGTTTCCTTATCCCTTGCTTCTTTTTTATTTAGATTCCAATATAAACACTCAAACATGTTTACATTCTGCAAATTGTGTTCAAATTCGATGATTCTTTCTTCTACATTTGTATTAAATTAACATCTACCAACTGAACAAAATATTTTGTTCATTGCGCATTGAACTCTTTGCAGACCTCGTGCGGCGCACAATTAAACCACTGTGGAAGACGATCTTCAAAGATCCTTCCGTTGCACGCGTCTCTGCACCATGACTTCTTAACTTCTCCGCAGACCTCGTGCGGCGCGTCAGTTAATTAACATCTTCTCAGGCGGTTGGTACTTACCAACCGCCTGAGAATATATTTATCTCGGGGACGGTTGTTACTTACCAACCGCCTGAGATAAGCCCATGGAGTTCCCCTTGCCGCACAATATTGCGGTCCTGATCGCGGGGTGGGTCGCCGCAACCTCCACCCAGCCCATGGACGACCTCTCCAGTATGCGCGCCACCTGCAAGGCCATGCACGCGGCGTGCCGTGATCCCACCGTGGGTAGGCGTGTGGCGCTGGAGCGGGAGAGCAGCTGGGAGTGGTTCCAACGGCACGGGAACGAGAGCTATGACGCCCTCGTGGAGCGCCTGGCCACCGTGCGCAACCCTCATGCATGCTACGTCACCGGGTTCGACCTCGTCTTCAACTACGGCCGCGCGCAGGCGCAGCGGGGCACCCGGTTCCTTGCCCGGGCGGCCGCGAACGGCCACAAGGTGGCGGCCTACATCCTCGCCATGCTCCGCTACGACGCCGACCGCGGGGACCGCGACGCCCTCGAGTATATCCGGCAGGTCGAAGGCGAGGCCCACGTCGGCGACAACACGGTCGGGTCTGTCGCGATGAAGAGGACCAACAAGGAGTGTTGCCGGTGTCAGAATCAAGCCATGCAGAGGCTCGACATTTTCGGGAGCTGGAGGTTACTGCGTAGGCCTCCTCCCGGACCGCCGCCGGTGGCGCTGCCCGACATTGACGATGGCGTTTGCCGCTGCCCAACAGGGGGGAACCAGGGGCCTGCCCGCTGCGGCAGGCGAGGGTGGTCCGAGACCGTCTTCTGTACTCAGAACTGTAGGATTGAGCGCGAGTATGACCTGTTCTCCCATAACGTGTTGTACTCTATGGGTTATATTAAAAATGTCCACTAAAAAAATAAATGAAAAAATTATTATATCCATCAAGATAGAAAAATGAAAAATAGCATTTGTTGTATGTTTTTTATGTTCTGACTAATTTCAAAGGATTTATGAAGTGAAATTTAATGGTAACCTTTACTTATCAATAATATTACAAGAAAGTGGATTTATGCCTTTTAAAGGACCACATTTAATCAAGAATATTAATTAAGAAGAAGTAAATATCTTCACAGGCGGTTGGTACTTAACAACCGTCTGCAAATATGTTTATCTCAGGCGGGTATTACTTAACAACCGCCTGGGATAATGCCCGATACTGTTCTTCAGTTTCCTTATCACTTGCTTATTTTTTATTTAGATTCCAATATAAATACTCAAACATGTTTAGATTCTGCAAATTGTGTCCAAATTCGATGATTCTTTCTTCTACATTTGTATAAAATTAACATCTACCACCTGAACAAAATATTTTTAAAACTTGTATAACTGACATTGTAATGTTTTGGTAAATATCAAATTAATTTCTACTCACATATTATTCACATTTGTGTATCTCATAAAAAAAGTTCCTTCACTCAAAATTGTTGGTATGAACATATTTGTATAATTTATACATGTATGAATATTTTTAATTTTTTTTAAAACATTCCAACATGTCAAACTTCAAATTATCCACCATTCTAACTAAATGCTCATATTCATATGAGGCATTCATCAAATTATGAACACACATTGATTCAAAAAAATTTAAAAAAATATTAAAAAAATCGTAGAGGTTGGTATGATCAGTAAAAATGTCCACTGAAAAAATAAATGAAAAAAGCATTATATTCATCAAGATAGAAAAATGAAAAATAGCATTTGTTGTATGTTTTTTATGTTCTGACCAATTTCAAAGGATTTATGAAGTGAAATTTAATGGTAACCTTTACTTATCAATAATATTACAAGAAAGTGGATTTTTGCCTTTTTAAAGGACCACATTTAATCAAGAATATTAATTAAGAAGAAGTAAATATCTTCACAGGCGGTTGGTACTTAACAACCGTCTGAAAATATGTTTATCTCAGGCGGGTATTACTTAACAACCGCCTGGGATAATTCCCGATACTGTTCTTCAGTTTCCTTATCCCTTGCTTCTTTTTTATTTAGATTCCAGTATAAATACTCAAACTTGTTTAGATTCTGCAAATTGTGTCCAAATTCGATGATTCTTTCTTCTACATTTGTATAAAATTAACATCTACCACCTGAACAAAATATTTTTAAAACTTGTATAGCTGACATTGTAATGTTTTGATAAATATCAAATTAATTTCTACTCACATATTATTCCTATTTGTGTATCTCATAAAAAAAAGTTCCTTCACTCAAAATTGTTGGTATGAACATATTTGTATAATTTATACATGTATGAATTTTTTTAATTTTTTTAAAAGCATTCCAACATGTCAAACTTCAAATTATCCACCATTCTAACTAAATGCTCATATTCATATGAGGCATTCATCAAATTATGAACACACATTGATTCAAAAAAATTTAAAAAAAAATATGAAAAAATTCATAGAGGTTGGTATGATGAGTAAAAATGTCCACTGAAAAAATAAATGAAAAAAGCATGATATTCATCAAGATAGAAAAATGAAAAATAGCATTTGTTGTATGTTTTTTATGTTCTGACCAATTTCAAAGGATTTATGAAGTGAAATTTAATGGTAACCTTTACTTATCAATAATATTACAAGAAAGTGGATTTTTGCCTTTTTAAAGGACCACATTTAATCAAGAATATTAATTAAGAAGAAGTAAAAATCTTCACAGGCGGTTGGTACTTAACAACCGTCTGCAAATATATTTATCTCAGGCGGGTATTACTTAACAACCGCCTGGGATAATGCCCGATACTGTTCTTCAGTTTCCTTATCCCTTGCTTCTTTTTTTATTTAGATTCCAATATAAATACTCAAACATGTTTAGATTTTGCAAATTGTGTCCAAATTCGATGATTCTTTCTTCTACATTTGTATAAAATTAACATCTACCACCTGAACAAAATATTTTTAAAACTTGTATAGCTGACATTGTAATGTTTTGGTAAATATCAAATTAATTTCTACTCACATATTATTCACATTTGTGAATCTCATAAAAAAAGTTCCTTCACTCAAAATTGTTGGTATGAACATATTTGTAAAATTTATACATGTATGAATTTTTTTAATTTTTTTAAAAGCATTCCAACATGTCAAACTTCAAATTATCCACCATTCTAACTAAATGCTCATATTCATATGAGGCATTCATCAAATTATGAACACACATTGATTCCAAAAAATTTAAAAAATATGAAAAAATTCGTAGAGGTTGGTATGATGAGTAAAAATGTCCACTGAAAAAATAAATGAAAAAAGCATTATATTCATCGAGATAGAAAAATGAAAAATAGCATTTGTTGTATGTTTTTTATGTTCTGACCAATTTCAAAAGATTTATGAAGTGAAATTTAATGGTAACCTTTACTTATCAATAATATTACAAGAAAGTGAATTGACCTGGAAATTAGAAATAACAGCAGTAGTACTGCATGACTGTGAAAAACAATTATCACAGGCGGCTAGATACAAGTAAAGAAACATCTGTGATAACCTAATTTTCACAGGCGGTGTCTATTATGGTAGAAACCGGCTGCGTTAAAGGGTCTTCACAGACGGCTGATATAGGTAAACTCCGTCTGTGATAACACCATTATCATAGGCGGGTTAGTTATGCTTTTCAATAACCGTCTGTAAAGACACATTATCATTGACGGTTAGTTATGCTTCAACACCCGTCTGTGAAGACACATTATCATAGGCGGTTAGTTATGCTTCAAAATCCGCCTGTGAAGACAAATTATCATAGACGTTTAGTTACGCTTCAAAACCCGCCTGTGAAAACACTTTATCATTGGCAGTTAGTTTTATCATTGGCAGTTAGTTATGCTTCAATACCCGTCTGTGAAGACTCATTATCATAAGCGGTTAGTTATGCTTCAATAACCGTCTGTGATAAGACATTTATCACAGGCGGTTATATATGCTGCACGACCCGCCTATGATAAAGTATTTTCACAGGCGGCTATTCTAAGTAAAGAACCGCCTATGATAATCTGTCTTCACAGGCGGCTATCCTAAGTGAAGAACCGCCTATGATAATGTGTCTTCACAGGCGGTTTCACTTCTCCGCCTGTGAAATTGCGGATTATCACAGACTCTTTGTTTCAGGCGGTTTTAAAAGCCGTCTGTGATAATAGGTTTGGAGCCGCCTGTGATGAGGCTTATTGTAGCAGTGGTATTAATCATATAAGTCAGTTGAAGAATTCAAATTATGATTTTGTATTAAAAAAATACTTATCATGAAGTCATCCCACACTACCCCCGAGCATTTTAATATGTCAGGTCAGTTGCACGAGCGTAATTGTCCCAACACGTGGCTGAGGTACGCTTGTCAACGCTGCTACTAGGGTCCTCACTGGGACAGTGCAAATGGACAAGGTTCCCTAGGATGGTTGACCTATTAATAGTGTCGTCTACCATGGAAGCTAATGTCTCCCTAGCCGACGCAAGACAATATTTAAATCATTACATAGAATACTAAAACTCTAATGAACCAAAATGAATATTATAAGAATTTCTTACCTACCACCAACTTGGTGAATAACCGGCAAAGTGGCCTAGCATGCCGCCTTCAAGGCAAGTCCTGATGATCAGTTGACCTAGAAGACCGGTTAGTCGACCTGCACTACAGGAATCACGATAATAGACGACGGCCAAGAACCGTCGTCTATAAGGACACTACCATCGTCTATAACTTATAGACGACGGTATACACTTATAGACGACGGTTCCTGACCGTCTATGATAATTTGTCGCCTGTAACCTTATAGACGACGGTAACCGTCGTCAACAAGTTTATTGACGACGGCCGGACTTAGCTGTCGTCAATAAGTCAGCTCAGCCACGTGGCAGCGTGGAAACAATATAGACGACGGCTGCCGGGGAACCGTTGTCTATAAGGTCCAATATTGACGACGGTCACCAGAAAACCGTCGTCCATAAGGTCCACTATTGACGACGGGCACAAAGAAACCGTCGTCCATTAGGGCTCCATGTGACGATGGTTTCTTTTGCCCGTCGTCTATAAGGGTTCCTTATAGACGACGGTGTTTGTAAAACCGTCGTCTATAAGTTTTGCTTTTAAAAAAAAATTGAAAGTAGATTACACAGATATCACAGTACAGATTTACAGAATCACAATATTCACAAGATCACAGTACAGATCACACAAATTTCACATATAGTTCACACATCACAAATTTCACATATAAGAGTTCACAAGAAGTGCTAGAAGTGCCTCGTCCCTGACCGCAGCGCGTTGTCCCACGAGATTGCCATCCCGGCCTCCGAGTGCTCCAAGGAAGCAACACTGGTCACACACCACAAAAGAAGAATCAGCAGGCTCAAGTGTTTGAGTAAAACTTACAGGAAATGTGATTTTTAGGCATCTGTTTTCTCGCTTCCTCTGTTTTCTAGGCATCTGTTTATATCGTCTAGCCATTTGGATGTACCTTCTTAATATCAATATGAAGCAAAGTGGGCAATTACTCCCTGTTTCTATGCTTGCCTATCTGTTTGAAATCAAGTTGTATTGAGGAAGCACCTTTATAACTGTAATCTGAATAAGCTATGTTGCTACTGCATAAGATTGATCTAAATTTCTTGCAATGCCATTTGAGTGCTCTAAATTTCTGTGCATAGTTGTTTTTCTTTCATTTGGAGTTGTTGGCTTTGGGAAAATGAATATTACAGCAAGTGTATTACAACTAAAAAAGGATGCAAATAGATTTCAAATCGGCTAACCTGGCTGTCACACGCTACCCCGTCCGCTGCCGCTGGAGTTCAGAAAATCTTCCTCCGGCAGTCGTCCAAGCGCTGGAATCCGGGGCGACGGAGTTTGAGCCTCCGTCCCTGGTCCCTTTGATATGCAAGTGTGGTTAGACAAGTTATAAGTATAAAAATGCATATTTTACTAAATTTGAACAAGTTTAACTAGTTTCAGTTATTTTGAATAATTTTGTACCTGTGCTCCTGTCGGTGGCACTAGTGGTAGCTCCGTTGATGGCGGCGCCCACTGCGGAAACACGGCCGGTTGTCCTGCACTCATAGCCTGCGAATACAAATCAAATCATTATAATTGTCATTTGTATATTACAAATGTTAAGTACAACATTCAGAACATACCTGGAAGGCAGCTTGCCACTGTAGCATGTACGAGTTTTGATACTCGTCCCTAGCCCTAAGCGCCGTTGCCTGCATCTTGTCCCTAATCCGGAGCGCCGCTGCCTGCATCTCGTCCCTAGTCCGGAGCGCTTCTTGCGTCCTCTGGAGCTCCTCCCGAAGACTCTGTAGCTCCAGATCTCGTCCCGTACGGCTGCTGCTGGACCCGCCCTGCTGCGATGAAGAGGCTCTCGAGGAAGCCCGCGCCTGCCTCGAGTCGACCACTCCATCGAAGATGGCCAACCTGCACAACAAAGTAAGATGATTAAATTTTTGTAACTCAAAGTTCGTGACAGTAAATTAAAATTAACAAAACTCACTGTCCGTGAGGTTTCCCACCACCGATTGCATACGCGGCTTCGGGTACAATTGGCGCGCTCTGCCAATCGAACTCTTCGCCTCGAAGCCTCCGCGCCTCCTGCCCGTACTTTGCCTGGAAACACAGTAAAATAACATTATTAAAACTATTAAAGAAAATTCAATTAAGTTAACAAAATAACTCACCAACGTCTGAGTCACCATCTGAGAAGACAACTGCTCAGGCTGCGACGGGTCACTTCCCAAGTGACCCCTCTTCCACACCTCAATAGGCGACGGCTCCTGACCCCTCTCGTGCTCCTATCGATACATGTTAGCACAATGAAAGATTATAAAATTACTTGAATAGAATTCAAGTCACACTTACCATCCGTTTAGCGAGACGTATGTAGCTGTCCCCACCCATACGGTGTTTTCCATCCGTCCCTCTACTCTCTCGACGGGTTTTAGACACGCCCTGGAAGTTTTGGCTCCCCCAACGAGCACACAAGGCACGATACGCGTCCGGACGGCTGTCAAGCCATGCTACACCGACCTGCACACATTTTATTATTATATGAAAGCATTGATCACAATTATATAATGAAGTAAAGTACAATAAACACTTTACCTCTGCGTACTGCGCCTCCGTCAAGTACTTTTCGGCCCCTTCCTTGTACTTCCCCGGCTCACCCTCCTCTGGATGCAACTTGAAATACGCCTTCGTAGCTTGAATGCGAGCCGTCGATAGTGACTGAGTCACGAGCTTCCTGGCGCAGTTATGGAAGACGAGACGAGCTTGATCCGTCTGCTCGGCCTCGTTCTCCAAACGGTACCGTGCCTGGAAGAACAAATATACAAGTAAATATATTTAATTTATAAAAAATATGTATTACACAAATATTTGTTCATACTTACCATAAAGTCGTGCCACACAACCTCCTGATGGTTGCCGTAAGCAAGGTCCTGGGCCGTAGCGTAATGGTCCCAAGACGTGGCAGGCTGTCCATTCACTACACCGGGGTAGTGCAAACGGACTAGACTGCCCAAGACCAAATTCACCTGCTTGTGGTGTCCCTGCCCTGTGAACGAACAATCCTCCCAAGCCCTGATATATGATTCTCAATTAGTATATATATAAGCCTTTAAATATCTGAATTGTTAAAGATTTACTTACTTCTTGCCAATAGGACGAATAACAATCCGATCGTTTGAGTTTGCAAGAGCCGGAGGAGGAGCCACGTAGTGGCTCCTCCTAGTCCGTCGCTGTGCAGCTGGCTCCACATCAGGTGACCCAAAAGTGGGGTCACCCGACTGCACTGGCTCTGAACAAGGTGGCACCAAAGAAGAAGGCTCTGAAGCAGGCACCGAAGAAGAAGGCCCTGAAGCAGGCACCGAAGAAGGAGGCTCCAAAGCAGGCACCGAAAGAGGCATCCTAGCCTCTGAGTCCTCGGACATAGAGTCGTCCTGACAATTTCAAAGATTCATATTAGAGAATAAAGAATTAATTATATAATTTATGTAATTAAATGTTCTTTACCTGGCCACCTGACGACTGCGGCAGATGGCTCACCAACTGAGCCTGTCTACCTCCGCTAAGCTGACTGCCCTGGAAGACCTCGTCTCCTCTTGTGGCTCTCGGTGATAGAAAGCTCCGTGCCTCTGTCCCTCGTCGTCTGCTGCTCCTCGACGACATCCTGTTTAATAAAAAATTGTTAAAGAATGTAATGGGCAATATAGAAGAAGAAAGAAGAGATGAAGCAAACATTACTTGTACTCAATTTTAAAATTCATCAGCATCACGCTCATGTACTCTACTCCGTAAACCGGACCATCGATCTTTCGTCGTGGAAGTTTCCTGTTTTCGTTTTTGTTTTCGCATCTTAGGAGTTTCTACATCTTCTGCATCTCCAACTAAGTCATCGAGTCCTAAACCAGGTTCGACGACAAAAGAGTCTGGCAACTCTTGTTCTTGGTAAACAACATCAACCTCATCATCAAGGTATCCATCATTGTCTGGTGTATATAACTGCTCACGAGGATTCACCTTGTGTACAACCCACCAAGCATTAAGCTTTTCGCATGGATAATGTAGATAATGCACTTGCTCGACTTGGTGTGCAAGGACGAAGGTGTCGCAGCCTTGTAGCCGGTCCTTGTGTTTAACTTCTACCATGCCAAATTGGTTTTGTCGAGTTCCATGATTATGATCAAACCAATCGCAGTCAAAGAAGATTACTTTAAGGACCTTATTCCCCACAAAACTGAATTCAAGGATATTTTTAATGATCCCATAATAATTAGTTTCACGTCCTTCGGCGTCAACTACCCTCGTCACAACTCCTGTGTTACATGTTGCCCTGAAAGGACGTTGAGTTTCAAATTGAGTGGAACGAAATCAGAACCCATTGACGTTGTATCGACCGTAACTTTTAATTTTAATGGATCCGTAGGACAGTTGTCGCAAATCTTCATGGACACCGACTCGTTTTTTGCACTGTTCAACATACGAAGTTAGAAGACTATTTTATGTTATACATGTAATTACTAAGAGAAACAAAACATGAACACGTTACTTGTGCATGAAACCAGGATATGAAGTTAGGCCCTCCTTGTACTCCATAATATCACATCGATTGTATTTGTCGAAGCGTAGGTTGCTGCTTCGATTTCCAATTTTGTTGATCGAACTCACTAAATAAGGAAAAAACAGAATAATTAGCATAGATGTATAACACAACACGCTAATTATTATAGATGTTGAACAAATACTTACTGAAAATATTCTTCCATCCCCTCTATATTAGCGTACATGTATAGCAAAGCAGCCGTCTTGTCATCTGTTTCAATATCGTAGCTCGTGCCGCTACCAACAGTAGTGCCTCTCGTTTGAAAAATTGAGAGGTTGCTACAAGGGGGTGCTTCATCCATATTGTACCGCAACGTGGAAGCATTAACATTGTTTTCTTATGCAAAATATACACTTGAAAAGTATCCTATCTCTTGAATGGCGTATGCTTCGGCGATGCATCCTTCAACCTTGCCCGATTGCGAACCATTGGTTTAAGACACCTAAGTGCTCTTTCAACGTGATACATCCACCTATATTGCACAGGGCCGCCCACTTTAGCTTCATACGGAAGATGAATTAGGAGATGTTGCATTGGATTGAAGAACCCTGGAGGGAAAACTTTTTCCATTTTACATAAAAGCACTGGTATCTCCCTTTCCAACTTCTCCATCATTTCCCTTGTGATTTCTTTAGCACAAAGTTGTCTATAAAAGTAGCTAAGCTCGGCTAACACCTTCCACACCGCATCGTCAATGTAGCCTCGAAACATAACTGGTAGTAGTCTTTCCATAATTATGTGATAATCATGACTCTTCAACCCTGTGAGATTTCCAGTCTTAACATTTACGGCTCGTCTAAGGCTAGCAGCATAACCGTCTGGGAATTTCAAACTTTTCAACCACTCAAAGACTTCTTTCTTTTCTTTTGGTCGAAGAAAGAAAGAAGCACGCGGTTTGCCACCAGCTTCAGATAGCTCAAGAGTTGGACGATTACAAACCTCTGCCAAATCCTTACGAGCATTTATATTGTCTTTTGTTCTGCCAGTCACATCGAAGCATGTACTTATGATGCATTCACCCATGTTACGTTCCTGATGCATGACATCAATGTTATGCATTAAGATTAAGGACTTAACATACGGTAGCTCCCATAGTGCACATATATGAGTCCAATTGTGGTCCTCTCCGTAACCAACAAAATATCCAGGACGATCTTCATCTGGCACTAAGTTGTTCAACTGTTCAACAATCTCTGACCCGTTTAGACGTTGCGGTGGTCCTTTTTTGACAATGGTGTCCTTCCTGAAGGCATTTCTCTGTTGCCTAAATACGTGATTGGGCGGTAACCAACGTCTGTGGCAATCAAAGTAGCAAATCTTGCCACCATGCTTTAAACGAAAACATTCCATGTCCGAAGCACATACTGGACATGTCAAACGACCATGAGTGCTCCAGCCAGAAACCATGCCGTAAGCTGGGAAATCATGGACAGACCACAAGTATGCAGCTCGAAGGTTGAATTTCTTTTTTTTGTAGCAGTCGTACGCTTCAATTCCTGTCCATAAAATTTTTAACTCTTCAATCAACGGCTTCAACATCACATTTAGTCGTGAACCGGGATGATCCGGTCCAGGTACAATAAGGCAAAGGAACATGAACTCGTACTTCGTACAAAGAGATGGTGGTAAGTTGTACGGAATAGCGAACACGGGCCAACAAGAGTATGGTGTTGCGTTTGTACTGAACGGTGAAAAGCCATCTGTCGCCAACCCGATGCGAACATTTCTCGCGTCATTGGCGAAATCTGGATCGAAGCGATCAAGCGCTTTCCATGCCTCATCGTCAGACGGGTGCACCATCATTCCGTCATTCTCGCGTACACATTCTTTGTGCCGCCTCATGTGTCTGGCTGTTTTCTTTGAGAGAAACAAGCGCTTCAACCTAGGTGTGACAGGCAAGTAGCAAAGCTGCTTCTGTGCAACTTCAGTCATTACTTTTGTACCGTCTTCATTAATAACTTCGACAAATCTCGCCTTATCACATTTTAAGCACTTGTTCTCGTTGGCATGCTCTTTCCAGAAAAGCATGCAGTAGTCTGGACACATATCAATCTTCTCATAGTTCATACCAAGATCAGAAATCAATTTCTTAGAATGATACATATCCTTAGTTAATTTATGGGGCTGCGGAAGGACATCGCTCATCAATTTGATGAGGTCGTTGTAGCAATTATTGGAGAAGAAATACTTAGACTTAATTGTCATGAATCTAGTCATGAAATTGAGGACCGTCATTTTGGTGTGTTCATGCACCGGTTGTTCTGATGTCTTGAGACGCTCGAAGAACTCCTTTGCCTCCGTTGTAGGAGAATCCTCCGTCAATTCAGGATTTATGGCTTCAAGCATCTTGTCCATCCTATCGACACCAGTGCTATCATCCCCATCTCGATCTTCTGCAGCTTGAGAAGGTGTCTCGCCGTGAAAGGTCCATAACTCATAACGTTGCATAAAACCATTTCGACACAAGTGGAACGTCAATGTCACTTTGTCGAAACACTTCGCATTTTGACATTTGATACATGGGCACCGCACCTTGCTGTTGTTTGACAACGAAAAAGCTCGTTGTATGAAAGCATCCGTCTTGGTGAACCACTCATCTGAGTGACTCCCATCCTTTTTCCAACCAGTATACATCCAAGTGCGATCTTCAGCCATGTTTGAGGGTATACCTTCAAAGCAGATAAATCATTATTAGTTTCATTGTTATGTTATGTAACGGCCCTATAACTAGGCAGATAGGTCCTAAACCCACCCAAGAGTGACCGAGCGGAGCGTGCTCATGACGGGACGCGCGGTCTGGATCCGGACGAAATTTCGGCAGCATAACCCCGTTGTTCTCCACTGCACGCCCGAAAATGGTGCAACAGAGAACAACAGGGTTATGCCGTCGAAATCTCGTCCAGATCCAGACCCGCGTCTCATCACAAGCCACGCCCCCTCGGTCACTCCCAGGCTGTCCAAAAAGGGACAATTCCGAACCGTCACGTTTCACATGCCAATAGCATGTGAGACGTGCCGATCCGAAACGGGTGACGCATTGCTATAGGTTACGTGCCTCATTTTCATTGTTAAGTCATTTACAAGAGGAAAGAACGAGAGAAAGAGGAGGAAAGTTGGTCTTAGATGACAATTCCACGTCCGGATCCACCGTCTGCACAATCGCGGGTGATTGACTTCCTCACCATCGTTGTTCGCTTTCGAGTCATCTCGACGCATACATTACGACTACAACTGTCTATATGGCACGGACGTATTTATTCCGTGTCATGTTGTGTTGGGTCGGGCCAGCCCAAAACCCGTATATTTACATATTAATAAACAAACCAACTAATAAAGAATTACAAATAATAAACAATTATTGATGAACGACATAATAAACTAACAATTACATAATAAACTAATAATTGCAGTTTGACTAGTGAATTAGAACTTCAAAAGAATAGTGTACTCTTAGCTACACTCACTGTGAAGGTACAGTACAAAGGGACTAATAATTTATGTTTTTGATCTTTTACTCGCCATTTAATGTTTGTTAGTGTTGTATAACATAGGAAGACTGGAATCAACATTTGTTACTAGACCCTTTCTGATTTATTGTTCTCTTGTTATTCTAGCTTCGGGATCTGGATGTTGTTAAATTAACAACGGGGGATGTTGGAAGGAGACCAGGGATGGTGTGACATACCCTGCCTGCACTGTAAGTATCAGTTGGATTGGATTGCAAGTTATATTTTGAATATATGAGGTTGCCTCGTCCACTTGTGGCACGTCAATGAAAAGAAAAAATTGACATCCACAAAAAACTGAATGCCTCAGATCATGAGTGCTATATGTTGTTTTGTTGACGGTGTAGAAGACAAAGCTAACAAGAAAGAGTGCAACATACTAAAACATGCAGGCCACACAAAGATTAAAACGACCACCGACTACACTTAGCCATAAAAAAAACTTAGTTCAAGCCTGACCACAGGCCCTGGAGGACCTGTGTCATTGCTGCACACCATAGTTCAACTTTCACCAATGGAAAATTTGAAGGATTCTCTTTGTAAGATCATTATATATATCTATGCAAGAAAAGTGGCATCTTAAAAAAAAGGGGCCACTAAAGTGGTTAAACACAGGGTTCAGGAAGGCGCTATTGTGCGTCCCCTTCAGCCACCGCCCCTCCTTCTCCGGCCGCCCCTCTCCTCCCCTGGTCCTCCTTGTCCGGTGCACTCCTCCCCCTCTGCCCCTGCTCCTCCGGCCGCCCTCTCCTCCTCCTACGCCCCTGCTCCTCCTCCGGCCGCCCTCATGCACCCCCCCCCCGCCTCCCCCTCCCCCCACCTCTAATCTGTAAATTATATGTTCTTACTTCTTAGATTTGATTCCTCCTCTATTTTCCTAAGATATTGTGACATGATGCAATGATCTATTAAGCAATAATAAGGTATATTTCCTGCATTTTTTATTATACATACTGTTTGTAGTGTTGCACATGTATAGATATATTAAAAATAATAAAAATGCCTAGAAAACGCCTCAGGCAAAAATGCAGCAAAAGAAGTTTACAAGGTATACCATTATTAACTCATTAAAAAATGCAGCAAAAATGCGACATACCTAGTTGTCGGTGGCGCGACTCGGTGCAGAGCGGAGGCGGCGGCGCGGAGCGGGGGAGCTGGCACGGTGCGGCGAGGAGCGGGGGCGGCGGCGCGATGCGGCGAGGAGCGGGGGCGGCGGCGCGGCACGGCGAGAAGCAAGGGCGGCGGCACGGTACGGCGAGGAGCGGGGGCGGCGGTGCGGCACGGCGAGGAGCAAGGGCGGCGGCGCGGCACAGCGAGGAGCGGGGGCGGCGGCGCGGCACGGCGAGGAGCAAGGGCGGTGGCGCGGCACAGCGAGCAGCGGGGGCGGCGGCATGGCGCGGCGAGGAGCGGGAGCGGCGGCGCGGCGAGGAGCGGGGGCGGCAGCGGCAATGAAGAGGAGCATAAATGAAAACGAAGAGGTGCGGCCGGGCAAAAAATCCCTAACTCTTATAGACGACGGTATCATGAGCACCGTCGTCAATTATGGACTTATTGACGACGGTATTACCTAGCTGTCGTCTATAACCGCTCAGGTGGGCCAGGTTTCGGCCATTTTTGATGACGGTCATTTACAAACGACGGTCAACCGTCGTCTTTACTTAACTAACGACGGTACTAGGTTAACCATCGTCAATAACAGGCTCAGGTGGGCTGGGTTTTGGCCCACATTGGCGATGGGCCATAATCGACGACGGTCAACCGTCGTCTTTAATTAATTGACGACGGTACTTGCACAACCGTCGTCAATTACAGCAGAATTGACGACGGCTGAAAACGACCGTCGTCAATAAGGTAAACGACGACAGCCCCGTCCTCAATTAATGCGGCCGTCGTCTATTGCGCGTTTCCTGTAGTGCTGGAAGTCTGACCAGCAGGCTCGAAAGGCTTGTCAGCAAGTGGTACCTCCGCATGTGGCTCAAAGTTGCCTCCGCCTTTGACTCCAATGACTCTATGTTATCCTTTGAAATTAAAGAATTTGTAAGATAGATAAAGAAAGTACTAAGAAATTTAAGAAAATGTGATTGGTTAGTGACATTTACCTCAATCCGCTGTAAGACGACAACTCTGTCTGCCATCTCTGGCACGTGTCTGAACAATTGAGACCATCTGCTTTAGCCTGACGAGATACTCTGAAAAAGGGTGTCGCATGACCTGCTAAGAACCCCCTTCACACTCTTTTTTACCCCTTCCCCTTGCCCGACGACACATATTGCAGGGAATAATTGTTAATCAGTTTAAGAAAATATACATAATGAAAGAATAAATGAAGAAAACATTACATGTAATCAATTTCAAATTCATCAGCATCATGACCATGCACTTTAGTCCTTAAACTAGACCATCGATCATGTTTCGTGATTGGTTTCCATTTTCATTTTTGCATCTCATGAGTCTCTACATCTTCAACATCTCCAACTAAGTCATCATTTTCTAGATCGGACTCGATGACAAAAGAATCAAACAACCCTTAGTTTTGGTAAAGCTCATCAATCTCACCATCCAATGATAGAGTATCATGGTACCCAGCGTCGCCTAGAGTGTATAACCTCTCATGAGGATTCACCTTGTGTAAAACCCACCAAGAACATATCTTTTTGAATAGATAAAGCAAATAATACACTTGCTGAACTTGGTGTACAAGGACAAGTGTTATAGCCGTTCATTGTGTTTGACTTCTACCATGCCAAATTGGTTATGTCGAGTTCCATGATTGTTATCAAACCCATCACAGTCAAACCAGACTACTTCAAGTTCCATATTCACGACAAGATTAAATTTAGGGATTTTAATAATGGTCCCACAGTCATTAGTTTCCCATCCTTCAATATTGATTGCCCTCATCACAACTCTGATATTAGATGTTACCGTGAGCGGACAATGCGCTTTAAATTGAGTTGAACGGAATTGGGATCCAATGATGCAATATCGACAATAGTTATCGCAAGTCTTGATTGACGTCGGCATCTTTTACGCACTTTCCAAAATATGAACTTATAACAGTATTTTGTAAATATGACTAAATCAATAGGAAAAATGATAAAAAATGTTACATGAGCTCAAAACCAGGATAGGAAATTATTCCTCCCATTGCATCGCTTCTACTTGCTTACTCATTGGTTGATGTCTATGTGTCCAATTTTGCTTGTAGAACTCACTTTACGAAAAAATACTTTTTAGAATAGATATGTAGTAAAATATGCTAATTAGCATCAATGTGGAACAAACACTTACTTGAAATATTTGTCTATATCATTTATATTAGCATACATGTGGAGTAAAACAACATTCCTTTCTTCCGCGATAGAATTGTAGCTCGTACTACCACCAACAGTAGTCACCCTCATTGCAAAAATGGAGAGGTACAAGGAAGTTGTTAATCCACATTGTACCGCAGCATAGAAACCTTGTGTTCCTCTGCAAAGTAAATACTTGAAAAGTATCCTACCTCCTTATGCGTAAATACTAGGATGACGGACCCCACCACCCTTGTCCTGTTGCCAACCATTGATTTTAAATATCTGAGGGGTCTTTCAACATGATACATCCACTTATATTGTGCAATGTCGCTCACTTTAGCTTCGTATGGAAGATGGTTTTGGGGAAGCTGCATTGGTTTGAAGAATCGTGGAGAAAAAAAAAACTCCATCTTAGATAGAAGCACTAGTATCTCCTTCTTCAACTTCTACATCTTTTCTATCTAGATCTCTTTAGAACAGAGATGTCCATAAAAGTAACTAAGCTCGACTAACACCTTCAGTATTGCATCATCAAGATAGCAAAGACATATCAGGTAGGAGTCTTTCCATGATTATATGATAATCATGACTCTTCAATCCATTTAGCTTCACCATTTTGACATTCACGGCTCGTCTCATGCTAGTAGCATAACCATCAAGGAATTTAACGCTCTTCAACCATTTTTGATTTTCTTTCTTTTCTCTAGGTCAAAGACAGGAAGAAGCATGTCGCTTATCACCACTTTCAGAGAGCTTAAGAGATAGACGATTACAAATCTTTGTAGAATCATTTTGAGGTTTTATATTGTCTTTTGATTTGCCAGTCACATCCATGCATGTGCTTATGATGCGTTCACCCATGTTTCACTCCTGGTGCATGACATCATTGTTATGGATTAGAATCAACAACTTCACATAGGTTAGCTCTTATAGTATACATATATGAATCCATTTGTGTTCCTCTCTGTAAACTACAAAATATCCAGGATGACCATCAACACACACTAGTTTGTCAAACATATTAGCAATTTTTGACTCCTTTAGACATTTTGGCAGTCCTTCTGTGACAATGATGTCCTTTCTAAAGGCATTCTTCTATTTGTAGGATCGAAGAGCATGTGTAAAGCTACCAGAGGGGCGGTGAATTATACATTAAAACTTTTCCACCGGAAGCTATAAAAACCCCTCGGCAGAAAAACAATCTGATAAAGAAACCGTGTGTGTGACTGTTCTAGATGTGTTCAACTGTAACAAACCAATATAGATCCTATAGAATCCAATCACGAAGAGACGACAACAAGAATCACAAAATTCGTTGAGAAAAAAATCAAGTTATGACCAAAAGGTTGAGCAAAGGTCAATTTGTCCTACCTGGGTCTAATTCAGATCTTCAACTCTGCAAAGAAACTAGTGTAACTAAAAAACCACAAATACAATGACCTAGAAATTTTCATATATGATAGATCATCAAGCTGTAAATACAACACAAAAAGAATAACATCAATTGGATAAGTAAAACAAGAGTTATGCTTGAAGCACTGATGCAACGTCTGGCTGTCCAGAAACTCAACGAGAAAAGCTTGTCGAAAACAAGTCGCACGAACAAGGAACAAAAGCTCCTCTTAACTATGGATTTTATTGATAAAAACACAAGAAGAATAGTCCCGGAGAAATGCACCACAAGCTCTGGCCTCTCTTGCTTATATAGCCAGCCGTTAGGCCCACCCAATCCTAAATAGGACTCTTACTCCTGCTCTGTTTTAACCGAAACTTTCCATAACTACTCAAGACTCTTCCATACACAGGTAGAAGCAATCTTAAGACTTACAAACACCTTAGGAACGTCCCAAATATTCCTGAAACAAACTAACTTTGTGACCCACATGAAATCTAACCAAAACCAACTCTAAACCTTCCATAAATGAACTATAACCACCTCAGCCGCAACCCAATGCATTATTCAGCCAGTTGGACCCTTCCGACCATATATTCATGTCCATATCTCTTCACCACGCCTTGAAACCATGTTACCACGTCCATGGACCCCTTTCACACGTGCAAACACCTTCCAACAATGTCCACGATATCTTCATATGCATTGTTCTTGATCCAAACATGTTGCGTGACCTCCTGATCAACGCAACCACAATCCCCCCACCCCCAACTTGGTTGTTGAACCTCATCTTCTCTCTAAGACTAGTTCAACGGATCAGTGTAACCAGCCATGTCTTGACCTCAAGCAACACCTGCACATGAACAAACAACCAATTCTTCCGAGCACAAATCCTCGACTTGACTCACATTAGTCTGAAAATCACAACACCTTATGTGAGCACCTCACATAAGCATATTGCAAACAATAGCAAGATATTATCCATAATGATCAGCCAAATCACATAAAAAACTTAGTAAATGAATACTAAGGAAACTTTCCTACAATCCAAAAGCATGTTTGAAACATTGCAAGTGAAAAACATTGCAGTCGCACGAATATTTCAGCAAAAGAAAGATCGGATAGTCCAAAACAATAGCTATGCATTATAAAAGAAAAAATTTGGACAACCCAAAGTGAAAAACATGTGCAGCTCACATGCTGCTAAGTTCGAATATTCCGAAATGGGTTCCTCGGGTATATTCAAAACATTACATGTAAACCCTTACTTTTAACATAATTGCCAATGTATTTAGCACATAGGTCCAATCTCCTCCTTGTTGAATGCATTTCCAACACCACTACGAAACCGAACATCGGCTAATTCACGTTTCTGAAAAGTTTTTATAAAAATAAAATTTCTCCCCAATTTTGAAAATCAAAAATCAAATGAGAAGAAAACAAAAAAATCACTCCCTAAAAATGTACAATCCTCCTGAGAAGACCATGTAATCAAAATTTTGTGAATGTGCAATGTGTTACCAATTTCTCCCCCTTTAACAATGTATTCACCAAGGTTATAAAAAGAAATCTAATTGTTTTTGAGCATAATATGACATATACATATAAAACAAAGCTCATCCAAGTCATACTATCAAGTCACTTACACTATCACATCATTGATATACGTAAAGTAGTGTAAGCCATCAAAGAGATCAAGTGTCATTTCAATTTAAGCAAGTCATGATCTTCCTAACGCAACTATTTCAGAACTCGAAAGCATGACACATGTTGCTGTTTTTATTATCTTTAAAAGCAAAAATTTAAATCATATGAACTTTGCAAGAGATCATATGCAGCATCCGCCTTATTCTAACCAACGAAGCCAAGCCTATGCCATTTGACAATCAGATGATTAAGGACATGATTTTAGTCATACACAACTCCTTCCAAGTTCATATCAAAATGCAATGATAAGCAATCTCAAAAGATGAAGTGTGATGCATGCACATTATCTTGATCTTTTCTGTTTTTTCATTTGATTATAAAAGCTCAACATGTGGGCTATTTATCGATTAATTTTTCATGATTAAAAGTACTTGTGAGCATGCAACAAATTCAAAACAGGAAGAAAGTTCAATCATGACCAAATTTAGTGTAAGTAATTATTCAAATTACTATTCATGGAAAAAACTACAAAATGTATAACATGAGTAATGTAGTAAGAACTTTTAGCATGTAAAAGGAATCACAAAATTATATATGTATGAAACTATAATTCTCATATTATCTTTTAATTTTAGATACACACATAGACTTTCCAAGTTGCAAAACTCCATCTTAATTCAAGTCATGAGGATGCATAACCCCTATTTCACTACGAATGAATGAAAAATGACAGAAATCCAAAGGTTTTGTTAAAATATCAGCCAATTGTTATTCGATATCTACATGGTGAAGCACAATGTTTCCTTTTGCAACATTATCACGGAGAAAGTGATACCTAATATCAATGTGCTTTGTT
The DNA here is from genome assembly GCA_036927565.1 of Tuctoria greenei. Classification (NCBI taxonomy): domain Eukaryota; kingdom Viridiplantae; phylum Streptophyta; class Magnoliopsida; order Poales; family Poaceae; genus Tuctoria; species Tuctoria greenei. Next base: position 160,921,899 of record JAYESD010000002.1, on the reverse strand, counting down.
CTATAGTGTTGCATGTGGTTCTTAGCAATGCAAATGGCACTAGTGTTGTAAAAAAATAGCGGAACACTATCTAAATCAACCCCATAGTCCTTAATTGTTTGAACAATCAATAAAATTTGTGAGCAAGTGCTAGTAGAAACTACATATTCAGATTAGACCGTGGATTGTGCAACTGAACTTTATTTTATAGAGGACCAAGCAACATGTGAATTACCAAAAAAATGACAAGCACCCAAAGTACTTTTCCTATTAATCCTACAACCCCCGAAATCAGCATCCAAAAAAGATTTCAAGGTTACAGTTGAGGAAGACGGAAGAAAATCGCCAAATTCTTGAGTTCCATGTGAATACCTGAGAATCCTTTTGATGGCTTGACAGTGTGAAGCGCGTGGAGAAGCTTGAAATCATGCACAAAGATATACGCTGAATTGTATGCCCGATATTAATGTTGTAGGTACAAAAGAGGCCCCATCATGCTTCTATATTCTTTTTGATTGACGGGTTCACCTTCTTCATTAAGTTCAACTGTTGTAGTTGTTTGATTTACAGCCCCAAAAAGTACGTGAGTTCTCCCATCATAGTCATTTCAAATTCCAAACTCGTCATAGCTAAAAACTTAGACACAAGATCATGAGAAGCACAACGAAAGATATTATCATCCACATACACTTGAACGAATAGTGAGTTATTGTCATGCTTTAGCACAAAAATAGTTTTATCTACTTTGCCCATGGTAAACCCCTTTTCAAGTAAGAATGTTTTTAACCTATCATACCATGCTCTGGGGGCTTGTTTAAGACCATACAAATATTTGACAGTTTGTAATCATGATTAGAAAAATCTGAATTTTGAAAACATGGTGGTTTCTTAACATAAACCTCTTCATCTATGAAGCCATTAAGAAAATCACTTTTCACATCCATTTGATACAACTTGAAATCTTTAGATGTAAAAAATGGTAATAAAATTCGTATGGCTTCTAATATAGTAACAGGAGCAAAAGTTTCATCAAAATCTAGACTTTCTACTTGTGTGAAACCTTGAGCAAAAAATCTAACTTGAAACCACAACCTCATCCTCACTTTGTTTAATTTTAAACACATGTTTAGTTCCAATTACAGTGTGACCTTGAGGCGGAGGTACAAGTTTCCAAACATTACTTTCAAAATTTTCAAACTCTTCTCGCATGGCAATAATCCAACATTCATTATTGAGTGCCTATGACATATCTTTGGGTTCAAAAGAAGCAACAAAAGCAGAATGAGCTTGAGGTTTGGATCCTAAAACCTGGACAGTGTGACTCTGAATTGCTTTGTGCACTTGTCGGCCTACTCAGCAAATGTATGGATTCGACCGGGAGGTTGGTAAGCCAGTCTAATGCTGGAAAGGCTGAATTGGTTCGTGCAAGCTTCTGATAATCTGTTGTGGAGGGTGACTTTGAGGATTCAGAGGGGAGTAAACACTTCACAAGCTTCTTGTTGTCCATGTTTATAACAAATAGTAGAGTTTGTGGCTTGAGGATGATTTGGACCAGCAGTAGAAGTCGTTGGTGTTGGTTGTGGATCTAATCAGAAGCTGGAACCACTACGTAAGAAAGGCTCATACGAGACAGGCCCGAAAGAAGAAGGGAGACGAACAAACTGTGCATCTCCGTCGTCGCGTCTCGCATTACGTTAGCATCAGAGACGGGCTTCAAGGCACGTCACAGATCGGACTAGGTGCGAGACACGCTCAAAAGAAGCACGTCTCCTTTCTTTTTGTCATAACAGACGCTCTTTACGGTGTCAATGTAGACGCCGCTGGCGTGCGTCGCCCACCAGCTTACAAGCGTGACAGGCCATACAAAGCATGTCGCAGATATATTGACTAATCCGAGACGCTCTATTATGTACCGCGTCATAGATTCATTAACTTATGTGAGACAGGCTTTATAGAAGCTTGTCTCCTTTATGTAGGTTATCCGAGACGCTCTCTGCTACAGCTCATCACAGATTGTTTACAAGCACTATTATTAGGAGCTAGCCAGGATTTGGCAGCTGTATTACCAGTGTCAGCAACATACTGTTCATGAACATATGTATAGCCAAAATTATCACACGTTAAATTATAATGACCAATCAAATATTACCAAAGTGTCAATCGTGGTTATCAAGTATACTAATTACACAACAATCTGTTCATCCTGATTATAATGTAACTAATTACACACATCATAACTATCATCATCTCAAAGTTCTCCCGGTCAATGGCTTCATTGACGATGTGCCTTCATAGCCTCTAATGCTCCGACTGAGACATCCTAAAATTCAACTGTAATAAACGCAAGAACAAATTGGTATACAATTGTAATAAACACAAGAATTGTTAGTGAATGAAGAACAGAGCTTACTTGTAGCACATGCAGTTGGTGAGCATCTGCAAGGCATCAGCAAAGAAATTTTTCTCATGGTAAAGGACATGGTATTGAGCTGGTTTGCTTGTCCCCTAAAAAAACAAAAAATTTACATTCCACTGATGCTTTTATAGCCTGATATAAAAACTCGTGAGAGAAACACCAATTATCGTATAGGTACCTTGATTCTAGCATGGCTGCAGAGGTAGAAATCAAACTCGGTTGGATGGCAAATGCTAGTGTCAACCACAGTTCCTGCAGCTTCAAGGGTTTGCGAATCAGAATTTATTATACATTGATAGTCCAAACAAATACATTACTTCTGCATTGGACATAAAAATGGAAAATGAATGCAACCACAGTTCCTGCTGTTTCAAGGGTTTGCGAATCAGAATTTATTATACATTGATAGTCTAAACAAATACATTACTTCTGCATTGGACATAAACAAGGAAAATGAATGTATACCGTAATGAAAATTCTCCTTTTTGATCAATGACTTCATTAATGATGATACTTTATTGGACATCCTCAAATTCAATAAAATAACTGGAATGCACGCTCTGAGGGTAGGGTCAAGGTGGAGGCGTGCTCAGAGGACAGGGGACGCGGCAGCGTGTTCCAGGATGAGCTGGCGGAGGCGCCGGAGTGGTGGTTCCTCAACTCTCTGATGACAGCAGGCCAGCATGATCCGGGGACAGAGAGAACATACCGATTACCGAGGTCGGGGTCGAGGCGGTGGCGTGCTTCGGGGACACATGACGACGCGGCGTGCTCCAGCGTGCTCAACTCTCTGATGATGAAGGTCAGGGTTGACGGCGGGGTAGGGGTCGACGCCGGCAGCGCAATAATGACAAGAGTAAGTTGAGAAAGAAGGACGGCAACAACGTGCTCCGGGGACAGTGGACGAAGCAGCATGCTCCAGCGTGCTCAACTCTCTGATGACGCGAAGGTCGGATTTGACGGTGGCGGCGTGCTCAGTATCTGCAGTTTATAGGTCGAGAGAGCGCACACTAGCTAAAATTTTTTGCCAAATGTTGGGAGAGAGCGCGCAATGGACAAAAACTTTCGGCATAAATGGGAGACAAGCAAATTTAAGGTGCGTCTGTTATTATTTTGATGCCCTGGACATGCCATAATGTCCTAGATGCGCCACGGTGTGCTGAAGCCAGGAACAACATCCAGGACATTACGACGTGTCCAACTGGCAACTTTGCGCGATGCCTTATATGATCATTGCATTGCTCTCAGCCTTTCGAGGTGAGACAAAAGATCTTCGGCGCAAATTGGAGACGCGCCACTGAAAGGCGTGTCTCGCATTTTTTTTTGGCCCTACCTCTTTGCCCTCACGGGGGTGGCCGGTCGTCTCGACATTCTGTTCGAGACGATGGCCCAGGTACTTGGCCTTGAGGTCCGCAGAAACCTGGTGGAGGCGACAGAGAGTAACCTCGTTCACACGGATGCGCCGCCGGTGGAGCTGGCGCAGCCGGAGCAGCCGGCCCAGGCTCCTGTTGCACCAGCAGCGGAGTGGCCACCGAAGGACGAGGAGGAGGAGGAGGAGGAGGAGGAGGAAGAGGAAGAGGAGGAGGAGGATGAGGAGGAGGATGAGTAGGAGTATGAGTAGGATTTAGTTTTTCTTTGTAGTTTTAGTTGCTTCTGTTTCGTAAATATTGTTAATGAATGAAATCTATCTTTGTTCATCTATGTGATTGAATATTATCTTGTGTGTTCTTCAACTGTGTGAATGAGTGAATTTGTAATGTGTTCATCATGTTCCTCAGGTATCATAAGAAAGGATTTGATTAGATTCGAGACAAGAGAATAATTTAGTTATCAAGTGACATGTGTGATATCAACAGTGAACTGAAGCAAAATGGAGAAAATCACAAAGCTAAAGGTGACGTATGGAATCTGTCGACTGTTGGAGTCGGCAGATCCCCTGACACTACTAAAGTGTTGAAGGAGTTTGTAGTTCAGTTTGGGCACGCGGAGACTCAAGAAGGTGAATCACGATTGGACACGAGAGACACAGTGGTTTACGTGGTTCGGGCCGCCTGAGCGTAATACCCTACTCCACGGGCGTGTGTGTGTTGTATTAACTTGTGAGCTTGAGAGCGTTCGAGAGTCCTCTCCTTCGTGTATCGTCGGTTTGTCCTTTTATAGTACAAGGACAAACCGTTACAAGTCAGCCTGGCCCGACATGTGGCCCTGGCGGTTACTAGTATTGATACACGAGATTAATTGTTGTTAATAACCCTGTAACGGCTCCGACAGTGCCGTTACAGGTGTTAAGATCGTCCGATTAAGTGTCATTAACGTGGAATTAATGATAATTAATCGGGTCTTGAAGTCCGCGGCTGTCCTTTGAAGATCCGGAGCCGTTACAATGTCTCCCGGAGGTTCGAAGCGGCCAGCTCCGACGTATGGACACGTGGCAGCTCCGGAGCTTGCTTGTGGGAAGCGGGAAGCTCCGGGGTGGACTGGCACGTGTCAGGTCCGGAGCTTCTCTCGGTCAGGGGTTAAATCCGGAGGTGCCGTTTCGGTACCTAGCCCGGAGCTTCACCCTTGTGGGTAGTAGCTCCGGTCTTGCAGTACACGTGGCATCCTAGGGGTTAACCATGTTGGAGAAGCAGGTCCGGTTATGTCTGACAAGTGGGCCCCCGAGGGTCTTCAACTTGAGTAGATGTCCTTCCCTTGAGATCTTTGTAACCTCAGGGGGTGTATGGTTTTTAGGGTACCGACAGCGGCCCCCTGGACCTACCTCCGGGGAAAGTCACCGGGGTGAAGTCATTCCGTCGGAGGTGGGTCCACACTCGCGACTCTTGAACTGGGTCTTCAAGGGTCTTTGGAGGTGCCGTTGGCAGGGCTTTATAGTTAAATCCCGACACGTGGCGTACCTCAGGCGGCAGATAAGATCTTTGATGTGCGGATCTCTCGCAATTGAAGGTCGCCTGTTCCCGATACGAAAACCGTATCGGTTCCGCGTGCCTTGTCAGTTCGCCGCCTTTGGGTTTCCCGCCTCGTGATGACAACTGTTCGCCTGGGTAAGAGCCTCGACTTGATCGTCAGGGTGGTCCCGGGCCCCCTAGTCATCGGCAAGGTTGGATTCTTGAGTAGTATCCTTGACTCCCCTGCAGTTTCCATCCAAGCGTTGCGAGGGCTTACTTAAGAAGGAAAGCGCACCGTCGGGAGTTCTTTACGCTTTCCATCTGTTCTTGCGCTCAAACTCCCGACTTGTACTTTGCTCCTCTTCTCTTGCCTAGCTGTGCTGCGATGGAGTTGGGTCTGCGTGAGAGTCGCTTGAAGACGGACAGCGATCTGAAGAAGGTCCGGGCCCTCATGGGGTGGTCTTCGGACTTCTTCAACCGTTCGGTCCGCGCCGGCGGAGAGCTTCCCTTTAAAAAGGAGCACTCTGGCGAGATGGTGTACTTTTCCTCGTACGCCATGGTGAGGCTGATCCCACCGTTTTCTTCTTTCTTCTTGATGCTGCTGGACTTCTATGGTCTGCAGCTGTACCACCTTGGCCCTCACTCCATTCTCCTTGTGTCCATCTTTGTCCACTTCTGCGAGATGTGGGTGGGCATCCCTCCCTGCATCGAGCTCTTCCGAACCTTCTTCACCGTCCAAACCACCGGCCGAAGCGACGAGTATCTTGGCTTCTACTACTTCGTGAAGCGCAAGAAGTGCCCATTCAAGTACCTCCGGTCATTCCCTTCCGGGAAGTGGGATGACTGGAAGAAAGATTGGGTAGTCGTCCGGGTGGAGGAACATGAGCGGTTGGAGTTGCCAGAAGGTCTGCCCGGTATTGACACGTCGATATGGAGCGAAGTTCCGGTGCTGGCGGCAGCTTTCGACCCCATCCTGACCAGGATCCGCCAATGTGTGGAGGGAGGATTGACTCCCCAGGCGGTGTTCTGCAACTTCCTGTCCAACAGGTGGGCACCGCTGAAGAGGAGGGAGAAGCTCGCCTGGGCCCTCAACAGCGTGATGGACGAGGACCGGGTTGAGACCGGGTTTATGTCCAGCATGGTGGGGAAGACCTTGGAGTTTCACCTCAAGAAATTCCAGCACGACATCGACGTTGACGGAGATTACTTGACTCCGCCGCCGGCTTTCCTCCCCCTGAACGTGGAAGTTGAGTTCAGCAGGGAGCTCCGGCGGAAGATGCCCGCGCTTGACGACCTTGGTGTTGTCGAGAGAAGATCAACCACCCGGCTGGCGATCCCCGGGTTGTCCGAAGGCGGCTCCGCCCCTGTCTCTCAGCCAAGAGTTGAGGTCATCGGCAAGGGCAAGGAGCTGGCGGAGGAGCCGGAGAGCCGGAAGAGGAAGCTGCGACATGCTGACGGAAGGTCCGTCGGGCCTGCCACTTCCCCCCCAGTTCCCCGTCCTCAGGAAGGAAGATCCTCCGCCGTCGTGGCGACTGTCCCCGTGGTGGGGTCCTTCCGGAACGTTACTGTTCCGGCGGTGGGATCCTCCCGGAGCGCGACTGCCCCCGCGGTGGATCCCTCCCATGGTGCTAGCTCCGGGCACGCGTCTCCGGCACCAGAAGCGGTGAGGGCCTCCAGGTCCAGGAGTTCCTCCCGATCAAGGAGAGCTCCGACCCGGGAAACGCCCGCGGCTACGGCAAGTCCTGGGAGTCCTCCCGGAGCTCCTACGCCGACCGTGGCCAGCCCGGAACGTCCGGGAAAGAGGTTCCGCGCAAGCTGGTGCGTGAGCCTCCCAAGGTAATTTTTCTTGCTTACCTCGATTAACTTTTAATTGTAGCATCTGTTTGCTCAATTTCTTCATTCTTTATCTGCAGCGTTCCCAAGAAGGGGAGTGAAGCTCCGCCCTCAGCCACAGTGCCTGAGGCTGCGAGGGTTTCTGCTCCAGCTCCGGTGCCGCCCCAAGCGGAGGCTGCGACAGCTCCGGCGCCGGCTGTCGTGGTCATGGACCTCGACTCGTCTCCAGAAGTTCCCGTGGTAGCGCCGGACCACGGGATTGAAGATGCGCCAGTGGCACCCGTTCCGGAGGTGGAAGCTCTGGGTCCTGGTGCTGCAGAAGTAGAAGCTCCGGCTGTTGAGTCGGAGGAAGTAGCAGTCCCGGCTTTGGAGCCGGAAAGTGCTGAAGCCCCGACGATTGAGCCGGTGGTGGCTGAAGCCCCGGCATGCGGGCCGGAAGTTGAAGTAGTTCCGGCAGTTGAGCCGGTTACTTCTGAAGCTCCGGCCGCAGAGCCGGTGATTGTTGAAGCGCCGGCCGTAGAGCCGGTGATTGTTGGAGCGCCGGCCGCAGAGCCGGTGATTTTTGTAGCGCCGGCCGCAGAGCCGGTGATTGTTGGAGCGCCGGCCGCAGAGCCGGTGAATGTAGGAGCGCCGGCCGCAGAGCCGGCGGCTGAAGAGGCGAGGGAGCTTGAGCCTCCCTCAGAAGAGGTGTCCCGGCCGGAGCCAGTAGCGGCTCCTGCTCCGGAGGCGACGACGTCGATGGTACCTGTGGCAGAGCCAGAGTGCCTGAACGAAGTCGCCGGCCCCCAGCCTGAAGGGGCAAATGAAGACTTGGTGGTGGGACCTCCTTCGATGGCGACTGAGGCCATCCCGGAGGAGGGCCCTAGTGCTTTGGAAGCTCGGGGTTCCACTCTCGTAGAGTGGGACCCAATTTTTGTAAGTGAAGACCCGCTGGAACCAGCGGAAGAGATCCCAGCAGGTCCGGAGCCCATCTCGCTGTCGATGTCCATCGACAATGCCTGCTCCAGTCTACGTCAGGTCCAACTGGCCTTCTTCCACGACAACAAGGCTCTTGAAGAGGAGCGACAAACCCTTAGGCGGTGGCGTAATCGGCTCCAATTCGAGACTAAGCTGGCGCAGTCGAGGCTTGCGGATGACAAGGAATGGATCAGGCGGGAGAAGGTCCGCCTGGAGCTCTGGGGTGAGCTGCTGGACGAGAGGGAGAGCATGACTCACGCCCTTGATGCTCAATCCCGGGAGTTCCATGACCAAGCTAAGGCTGCTAACGACGCAGCCAACGCTCGGTTTGATCAGCTCGAGGCCATCAGCACCGCACTCATCAAGCGCCGAGAGGCACTTGAAGGAAGGGAAAGACGGCTCGAGGATGAGGAGCAAAAACTCCTGGAGCTACGGGATGACGTCTTGCGACGGGAAGAAGAGCTCGCCGAGAAAACAGCTCTGGCGGACAAGGGCCTCGAGGAGCGCACTAAGAAATTGGAAGAGCGCTGCCTCGAGGAAGAGGAGAAGACCTGGGTGCGGGGGCAGGAACTCTACGAATACGAGTGTGCCCTTGTCACCATGGAGAAGAAAGTGGAGGCTAGGGAGAAGGACCTGGTCGACCGCCGGAATAAGATCCACCTCCGGGAGGAGGAGCTCGGAAGACTTGAGAAGCGGGTTGCTGCGAAGATCCAGCAAAACGCCAAAGAAGTTGAGTGCCTCTCCCGCGAGAATTCGGAGCTAACGGCGGCCCGGAGATCCCTGGAGGAGCTGAAGAACCTGAGGAAGGCGGACTCCCTGCAAATTTGGGAGTTCCTGAGCAAAGCCGACGATGCGCTGGCGCTGTTGGCTTTCAGCCCCGTGCTCCCGGATGATCCGGAGCCGGAGCCGGACCTTGTGTTGCAAGCGTTGAGCGCCGCGGGCAGCAAGCTCTCCAAGGTGGGCGACGTCATCGCGGACCAACTGGAGGTCGAGGGGCAATCCCTGGCTAGGAACGTCACAGAGTATGTGTTGACGTGCTACACCAGCCGGAACCCTCGATTTCCTCTGGACCCGGTGCTTGAAGGCCCCGTCGAAGGAGAAGGCAAAGCTACCCGAGCCAGCGTGTCGGAGGTCGCCCAGAAGGTCGCCGAGTTCTTCCATAGGGTCTAGGACCGTCTCTCTTAGCCTTTACTTGTATCTTCTCTTCTTCCTCAATTTTGTAATCCCTTGTCTTCAGATGTAATCTCCGGTCTTCAGATGAAATGAAATCCCCAATTTTTTGTGAATTTCATTTTTTTGTCTTCAACTCTGTCTTCAACATCTTTATCTTCACTTGGCCCCCTGGTAGATGTGCACAATTTGATTGTGGACATGTACCAAGAGGATGTTGAGTTTTGTTGAAGACGAATTTGCTTCGAACTTGTGGAATTTAAGTCCGAAGTTTTTGACAGTGAAGGTCCCCTGAAGTTGTCGGAGCTTAGAAGCTCCGGCACTGTCCACCGCTGGAGCTTAGTAGCTCCGGCAATAGCCTCTATCAACACGTTGAGCGTCGATAGTCAATACTCAAGGGTATCGGAGCTTAGCAGCTCCGGCAATGACCTTTGCCACACTTGGTTTGTTGGCAACAGACTCTAGTGATAGAGTCTTCTCACCATCTTTTAGTCAACGCCGACGGTTGACGCCCTGGTGGGAGTCGGAGCTTGGTTAGCTCCGGTTTTTCTCCATCAACGTAGGGTTCATTTTTCCTGCACACTTAAGCCAAGAAAAATAGTAAAATTCGTTCCTTGTATATAACTTCATTGCGGCTTATGGTTCTCAAGAAAATTTTAAGTTGAACACGATTTTTAATACGACTGGATGAATTGTCTTTTCTTTTAGATCCAATTGTCCACGGACCCACCTTACTTTGGCCTGCCGGGATGTAGGTAGAGTGGCGTACTTAGGGTGCTTGACCAGGCTAAGTCGATAGCACACTCCGGCCCTAGAATGGCTTGGCGGCTTTCAGGCAAGTTGGCCACAGACGATATTTAAATCTAAAAAATCCGGCAATTCAACTCGAATCGTACGTAAACCGGTCAAACTAGAATTTCTTAAGAATTGCACGTTTCTGTTATAGACAAGAAAGAGAAAAATAAAAATGTCGAGCCTATGCAAAGATGAATGCACGTGGAGTCTATTTCACATGAAGATGTCTTTCATTATAGGTCCGGGGTACAGGGGAAACAAGTACACTCTTAGGGTACGGGACCAGGCTAAGTGTGTTTGGTTTCTCGTTTGACCCAGGGTAGTTAGCCACACTTCTAGTCCGGAGACTGTATCAAGTGTTGCATGAGCTTTTCAAACCTTTCGGGAAAGGTCCGGCTGCTCTCCCGGAGGAACTACCCGACTCTGTACAATGACTCTATAACATACATTTCAAGTTACTTAAGACTCAGCTCCGTGGAATTAAGTGTAGAACTTACGAAGGTGCTCGATGTTCCAAGGATTTGGGAGAGGTGTCCCATCCTCGGTAGCCAAGCGAACGCTTCCGGGACAGGATACTTTGATCACTCGAAAGGGCCCTTCCCAGCCGGGGGAGAGTTTGTTTTGCCCTTCTCTGGATAGTATTCTCCGTAGCACCAGATCGCCTTCCTCGAGCTGTCAGTTGTGTACATGCCGCTGGTGATAGCGCCGTAGAGCTTGGCGGTATCGGGCATTCCGAACAGCTGCTTGGCACCTTCCCTCCTCGAGGAGGTCTAGGTCTTCACGCCGGAGCTGGTCCTGCGCGGCTTCGTCGAAGGTCCAGACTCGGAGGGAACCCAAGGTGATTTCCGGAGGAAGGATCGCTTCAGCTCCGTACACCAGAAAGAAGGGTGTTTCTCCGGTTGCCCGACTTGGAGAAGTCCTGTTGGCCCATAGAGTGGGCGGAAGCTCTTCGATCCAATTAGCTTCGTGCTTTTTCAAGCGCTCATAAGTGCGTGTTTTGAGTCCTTTAAGGATCTCTGCATTTGCTCTCTCGGCTTGTCCATTGCTGGCAAGATGAGCTACGGAGGCGTAGCAAACTTGTATGCCGAGGTCTTCGCAATATCCTTGAAATGCGGAGCTTGTGAATTGAGTCCCATTATCAGTGATGATCTTATTTGGGACTCCGAATCTGCTCACGATGGATTGTAGAAAATTGATTGCAGATTGTTTGTTGATCGTCACAACAGGAGTTGCTTCCGGCCACTTGGTGAACTTGTCAATGGCGACGTACAGGAACTTGTAACCTCCGACGGCTCTTGGGAAGGGTCCCAAGATGTCCATCCCCCACACAGCGAAAGGCCATGTAGGAGGTATCATTTGTAAGGACTGAGCAGGTGTATGAATTTGCTTTGCATGAAATTGGCATGCTTTGCATTTCTTCACTAGCTCAGTGGCATCCTGGAGCGCTGTAGGCCAGTAGAAGCCGTGCCGAAAGGCCTTTCCGACCAGCGTGCGGGAAGATGCGTGGTTCCCACACTCGCCTCCATGGATTTCTGCGAGCAGCTCGCAGCCTTCTTCCCTTGTGATGCACCGCATTAGGATGCCGTTGGCACCGCGCCGGTAGAGATCCCCATCTACCAACGTGTATCTTTTAGCCAATCTGACTACCCGGTCAGCGGATACATCATCGTCAGGAAGGATGTTGTCTTTCAAGTAGTTTCGGATCTCCGAGATCCATGCATCGGAACTGACTTGAGCATTTGAGTCTTGCGTGCTGGGTTGCTCGGAGCTTCCGGCAGCACCTACGACCCTTGATGGCTGCCATGGTAACAGGGCCATCGGGACCGTCAGCTTCGGGATGCTGATCTCGCCCCCTTCGTTCAGTTCGGCAGGCTGAACTGTGGGTTTTGACAACCTCTGGACAAAGGTTCCGTCAGGAGCCGGAGCTCCAGTTGACGCCTTGGTCGAGAGTTCGTCAGCTTCAGCGTTGTGAGCACGCTGAACATGGTGAAGGTCTAGGACTTCGATGTCCTTCTGAAGCCTCTGGACTTCAAGGAGGTAAGCAGCCAGCTGGAGATTATTGCAGGAGCATTCACCCTTCACCTGCTTGATGACGAGTTGTGAATCTCCTTTGACCAGCAATTGCTTGACACCATATGAAAGTGCCACCTTTAATCCATAGATGAGTGCTTCGTACTCCGCCATGTTGTTGGTTGCCTTGAAGTCAAGGTGTACCATGTATTTCACTTTCTCCCCAGTTGGTGCGAGGAGAAGGATTCCAGCTCCGGCTCCCTGCTTCTGCATGGAGCCGTCGAAGTTAAGGGTCCAATGAGGCTTAGTGAAGGTTGGAACTTGAGGTTCCGTCTTCTGCTCGCTGGGACCCCCAGGGTTTAATGGAGAGGGAGTCCATTCTGCCACGAAATCTGCCAACGCTTGACTCTTGATTGCTTGTCTCGGAATGAATTCAAGATCGAATTCAGCCAATTCCGCTGCCCACTTTGCAATATTCCCAGTTGAATTGGGATTATGCAGGATCGCTCGAAGTGGATATGAGGTCACCACCGAGACTTTGTGAGCTTGGAAATAGTGTCGAAGCTTCCTTGAGGCAATAAGAACTGCATAAAGCAGTTTATGCACCTCTAGGTATCGAGTCTTGGCATCATGTAACACTTCACTGATGAAGTATACCGGGCGTTGAATGGTCCGGACCCTCCCGGAGGGGTCCGGAGCTTCCTCTTCATTGATCCGGACCCTCTCGGAGGGGTCCAGACTCTCTTCGGGGACCTCCGGGTTCTGGGTGGAGGAACCCGGAGCTTCTTCAGGAATGACCTGGATCCTCTCGGAGGGATCCGGGTCCTCTGAAGTGGCTTCTTGTGGGTTCAAGTCTGGGAGCTGGGACCCAGACCCGCTTTCAGGAACCTCCGGACCCTCCCGAAGGGGTCTGGATTCCTGAGTATTGGGTAGTTCCGGTCTCTCCGCAACCAGAACCATACTGACGACTTCACCAGTAGCTGAAATGTAAAGCAATAAAGGCTCACCAGGGTTCGGAGCTACCAGGACTGGTAGGGTGGTGAGGAACTGTTTCAGCTCCTGGAATGCCTTCTCTGCTTCTTCAGACCATTGGAATGGTCCGGACTTCCCCAGTAACTTGAAGAAGGGAAGTGCTCTTTCCGCCAGTCTTGAAATGAACCGGCTGAGGGCTGCTAGACATCCAGTTAACTTTTGGACGTCTTTGATGCGGGTTGGTGGCTGCATGTCTTCAATGGCTTTTATCTTCACCGGATTGGCCTCTATGCCCTGGTGACTTACCAGGAAACCAAGAAGCTTTCCGGAACTAACCCCGAAGACGCACTTGTCTGGGTTTAGCTTCGTGCGGGTGGCCCGCAGCTTATCGAAGACAGCCAGCAAGGTGTCCAAGAGGGACTCCTTGTTTTTGACTTTGACCACGATGTCATCGACGTACACTTCCACTATGTCTCTGATGAGTTCTTCGAAAGTTTTGTACATAGCTCGTACAAAAGTTGAAGCTGCATTCTTGAGACCAAAAGGCATGGCTGTGTAACAATACAATCCATCTACTGTGATGAATGAAGTATGCTCTTCATCCTCCCTAGACATCCTGATTTGATGATATCCAGAATATGCGTCTAGAAAACACAGTAACTCGCACCCGGAGGTGGAATCCACTATCTGATCTATTCTAGGTAGTGGGAATGGATCTTTTGGACATGCCTTATTCAGTGTGGTGTAGTCGATGCACATCCAAAGTTTCCCGCCGGCCTTGGGCACAACGACTGGGTTTGCCAGCCATTTTGGATGGAAGACTTCTCGGATGAATCCGGCTTCGAGCAACTTCTTCACTTCTTGTCGGATGAAGTTCTGTCGCTCCACAGATTGCTTCCGAGGTTTCTGATGCACAGGACGAGCGTCGGGGTAAATCTTCAGATTGTGCTCAATCACTTCCCTGGGGATCCCAGGCATTTGTGACGGTTGCCAAGCAAACACGTCAACGTTAGCCCGGAGGAAAGTGATGAGCGCGAATTCCTATTTGTCGTTCAACCCTCCTGATATACGGGTGGTTTGAGCGGCATCGGAACCAATTTGGACGACTTTGACGGGAATGTCGGTGTCGCCGCTTGGCTGCACACGGGGTGCAGAGGTCGAGCCTCGTTGACGAATGCTCGGGGGTTTCGGAGCTTGCTCCTGTCTGGAGTCCTCCTCTTGCGCCGTGGTGAGTGCGTGGAGTTCCTCCAGAGCAGTTACTCCGGCAGTGCGATCTCCGCGGATCCGGAGAACGCCTACTGGTGTTGGCATCTTCAACACCAGGTATCCATAATGAGCAGCTGCCATGAATTTGTACAGGGCAGGTCTACCCAAGATGGCGTTGAATGGTAAGTTGATCTGAGCGACGTCGAAGACCAACTTCTCGGTGCGATACTTCTCCCGGGTCCCGAAGGTAACGGGGAGAGTAATTGCTCCGAGTGGGGTAATGGCTCCCGGACCTACTCCGGAGAAAGGTCGAGAGGGCTGGAGGTCCGAAGGTCGGAGCTGAAGCTTAGTGAAAGCTTCGAAGCTGATGAGGTTAAGCCCCGAACCTCCGTCTACCATGACATGATGTTGCTGGATGTTGTTGATGGTGGGAGATACCATCAAGGGTAATTGGCCAGCTCCGACCATGCTTTGAGGACAGTCCGAAGCATCAAAAGTGATGGGTGTGTCCATCCACTTTCGATGTGGCTCCGGTCTAGCTGTAGGAGCTACAGTAGCCATATCCCGCCGCATAGTCTTGATGACACGACGAGAAGTGATGTCCCATGATCCACCAAAGATGGTGTTCATGGTTTTCCGACGCTCGTTGTCGGAGACGTCGGAGTCATCGTCGACGGAGGTGTAGACGGCTATCAGGACCTTTTTGGGGTCCTGAAACCCTAACTCCTCTTCAGCCGGAGCTTCATCGACCTTTTGTTTTCCCTCCCTCTGTCGGAAGGGAGACCCTTCCCGGCGCTTGTGGTAGCGCTCGGCAAGGTTTTGGACCTCCCGGCAGTCTTCCAGCCTGTGGCTGCCCGTTTTGTGAATGGGGCACCACATTTTGGATTTGCCACCGTCTTCGGAAGACGGTCGAGGTCGCTTTTCGGGGCGTGGCCCCCGGCCACCAGGAGTTGCAGTGGCTGCAACGTTGGATGTGCCGGCCGACGGCTTCTTCTTGCCGTTGGTCTTCTTTTTCTTCTTGCCACTCCCGGAGGTAGCGGCTTCTTCTTTGGAGGATTTTTTGTGATCCTCCAAGGCTGGTTTGTAGTGCATTTCACGGCCCTCCGCAGCTCTGGCACATTTGTCAGCCAAGCTGAAGAGCCCCGTGACGCTGGTGATCTCTTTGATCGCCAGCTTCTCCAACATCTTCTTGTCTCGCACACCCTGTCTGAATGCCACAATGACAGAAGCGCTTGAGATAGAAGGGATTGTGTTACGTACCTGAGAGAACCTCTGGATGAATGACCGCAAAGATTCTCCTCCTTTTTGCACGACCGCAAAAAGGTCCAGTTCAGTGCCCGGTCGGGTGTATGAACTCCCGAAGTTGGCAGTGAACTGACAGCACAGCTCCTCCCAACTGTCAATAGAGTTGGGTGGAAGGCTCATAAACCAGGATCTGGCGGTCCCAGTTAAGGCCACTGGAAAGTAGTTGGCCATTACGGCCTCGTTTCCTCCAGCTGCTAGGATTGCAGTGGAGTATATCTGCAGAAATTCTACGGGGTTGACAGTCCCGTCGAATTTTTCCGGCAAGTGTGGCCGGAACTTCTGAGGCCATCTAACCATGCGCAGGTGCATGGCTAGGGCGGAACAGCCTCCTCCTACTCCTTCCAGAGTAGAAAGGTCTTGAGCATCCCGTCTTTCTCGAGCTCGCTCGATATGGACACGGCCATCCTGTTGGCGGTATCGGCGATCAAGCTCCGCTCGGAGGTCATGTGTCGAAAGCCGAGATGCAGTATGGGTGCGTCGTGCCCCAGAGGGCAACGATGTCACTTGCTGTGACGCAGCTCGCCTTCGGTTGTTGGAGACATGTGGACCAAGTCTTCCAGACAACGTACGTCGCTGCGACGGGGCCCGCCCTGAAGGAGGTGGACCCTGGTTGTTGAGGCGTTCGGCCGCTGCTGCGACCAAATGCTCAACATCAGCCCTCCATTGCTCCATGGCACCTTGAGATGCATCCGGAGGTGGTGGTCGCTGGAGAAGAGCACGCGCTGCATGGAGCGCGTGTTCCGGGTTGTCTCGACTTGCCGGCGCAGTATGTGACGCCGGCGCACCATCATGTTGTCCGGCATGTCTTGCCGGAGAAGATGGTGGTGGTGGGAGTGTGACTCCTGCTGGTGCTGAGGCTCCTGCTGGTGGCTGCATGTTGGAGGGATTGCCTCCGACAGCCTAAGCAGCAGGTTGCCCGTTGGATGATCCAGCCGCAGAATTCACCATTCTTGAAAATCTCAGGCGCCCCTACCTGGCGCGCCAACTGTCGACTGTTGGAGTCGGCAGATCCCCTGACACTACTAAAGTGTTGAAGGAGTTTGTAGTTCGGTTTGGGCGCGCGGAGACTCAAGAAGGTGAATCACGATTGGACACGAGAGACACAGTGGTTTACGTGGTTCGGGCCGCCTGAGCGTAATACCCTACTCCACGGGCGTGTGTGTGTTGTATTAACTTGTGAGCTTGAGAGCGTTCGAGAGTCCTCTCCTTCGTGTATCGTCGGTTTGTCCTTTTATAGTACAAGGACAAACCGTTACAAGTCAGCCTGGCCCGACATGTGGCCCTGGCGGTTACTAGTATTGATACACGAGATTAATTGTTGTTAATAACCCTGTAACGGCTCCGACAGTCATTAACGTGGAATTAATGATAATTAATCGGGTCTTGAAGTCCGCGGCTGTCCTTTGAAGATCCGGAGCCGTTACAATGTCTCCCGGAGGTTCGAAGCGGCCAGCTCCGACGTATGGACACGTGGCAGCTCCGGAGCTTGCTTGTGGGAAGCGGGAAGCTCCGGGGTGGCCTGGCACGTGTCAGGTCCGGAGCTTCTCTCGGTCAGGGGTTAAATCCGGAGGTGCCGTTTCGGTACCAAGCCCGGAGCTTCACCCTTGTGGGTAGTAGCTCCGGTCTGGCAGTACACGTGGCATCCTAGGGGTTAACCATGTTGGAGAAGCAGGTCCGGTTATGTCTGACAAGTGGGCCCCCGAGGGTCTTCAACTTGAGTAGATGTCCTTCCCTTGAGATCTTTGTAACCTCAGGGGGTGTATGGTTTTTAGGGTACCGACAGAATCAAAGACGCGCTTTCTGTTAGAGAACGTCTCTCTTTTTGTAGAGAAAAGGGAGACATTGATCACAGGAGATGCGCTTCGTAGCAAAGCACATCTCCATTTTGCGTTACAACACAGACCTGCAGAGAAACTGGCGGAGCAGCCGGAGCAATCAGCGGAGCAGCTGAAGGAGGAGGAGGGGTAGGAGGAGTAGGATTTAGATTTTCTTTTATTATTTTTTAGTTGATGTTTTTCTTTTCTTGTATCTTGTACTTCTTTCTTATGTTTTGTAATATATTTGTTATTTGTGATCAATTGTGTGAATGATTGAATGTGTTATCTGTGTTCATCTATGTGATGAATATTTTTTGTGTTCAATTGTGAATGAATGTGGTCATCGTTCAGAGTCGTGTTCATGTATGTCTGTAAGCAAAGACAAATGAGACGCGCTTTCTGTAAAGACATTTTATTTCACTCGCTTATAGGAGACGTGTTGTGCTAGAAGTGCATCTCCTGTTTGTTCAGAGAGTAGGCCCGTCTCGGATCCATACTTAACTAAGACAGGCTATAATGTAACGCGTCTCCTTGAACGTTCAACCGAGCCATATCTGATCCTCGCTGAAGCGGGCTCGTCTCGCTTAAGCTTATGAGAGATGACCGCCTTTGAGCGCGTCACCCATCTTTGTCTCCTATTTGTGTTTCTTACGTAGTGAACGATGTCGTAAGTTGCTGAATTTTATGGCAGCAACACTACTTCTTCCTCATCTTCAATGAAAATACTCTCTCGCTACGGATATGCATCTTGACCTGCAATATTAGAGCTAATACCTGGGCTAGCTTTATCATAAGAAACCTCACAACTCTCCACAATTTTGTTAGTGTCAAGTAAAAGCACACGGTAGCGTCTAGCATGAGATGGATAACCAAGAAACATGTCATCAACGGATCTAGCTTCAAATTAATCAAGATTACCATGTTTCTTGACAAAGAATTTGCAACTAAAGGCCCTAAAGTGTGTGACACTAGGCCTATGTCCGAACCGAAGCACATATAGGGTTTTTCCTAGCTTAGCACGCAAGAAAACAAGATTTGAGACATAACAAGCTGTTGCATTTGCATCAGCCTAAAACTCCCTAGGAGTTTGATATTCATCAAGCATAGTCCTAGTCGTCTCAACTAAGGTCCCATTCTTTCTCTCTACGACACCATTTTGTTGAGGTACATAAGGTGAAGAAAACTGATGATCTATTCCATTTTAAGCACAAAAGTGATCAAATGATTGTTTTTTAATTTAGTTCCATTATCACTTCTGATTGCTTTTAAAGATCCTGGGTGGTCAAGTGAAAGTCTAAGAACTAAACTTCTAATCTGACTAAAAGCTTCATTCTTAGATGCCATAAAGTAAACCCAAGAGTATCTAGACTAGTCATCAACAATTACAAGCACATACCATTTACCTCATATTGAATACGTGAAGGTCCTAAGGTGTCAAGGTGTAAAATTTATGCTGGTGCTGTTGTCGTGGTCATTGTGAGTGGAGCATGTGAACCTACAACCATCTTAGCATGCCTACAAGAAGAGCAAGTAAAGTCTTTGTCTCCTTTAAGCTTAGGTTACCCACGTATGCAATCAAGAGTACTAACACATGTGCGGTGATCAAAAGTTACATGACTCAGTCTACAATGCCAAAAATATAAGTCTTTGATTCATTAGCAACAAGACAACTATGCTTAGAGGATGACATATCAAAATCAGCTTTAAAACTCTTCCGAATTGAGACATGTTAAATATAAGCTCACTATTTGAATCTACAACCTTGCAACAATTTTTAGTGAAACTAATCTATAGGATCGAAGAGCATGTGAGAAGCTACCATAGGGGGGGGAGTGAATGGTAGATTAAAACCTTTTCAACAGAACCAACGAAAACCCCTCGGCAAAAAATCAATCTGATAGAGAAACCGTGTGTACAAGTATTTCCAACGAGTTCAAAACGTGACAAATCAGTGGATATTGTAGAGAATCAAGTCACAAAGACAAAAATAAGAATCACGAGAAAATGTTGAGTAAAACTCAAGTTATGACCGAAACCCTGAGCAAAGGTCAATCTGTTCTAACAGAGAGCAAACAAATCTGCTACACTGCAAAAAAACTCGTGTAACTCAAAAAAAAACGGATCCAATGACCGTGAAACTTTCATAGGAGATAGAGTATTTAGTTGTGAATATCACACAAAAAGAATCACGTCAATTGGATTTGTAAAACTTGAGTTACGACCATAACAATGAAGAAAGGTCGGGCGGCGCAGAAACTCAACGAGAAAGACTTGACGAAAACAAGTCGGATGAACAAGACACAAAAGCTCCTCTAAACTATTATTCACTAAAGACACAAAAGGAACCACCCAAAGCCGCGAACCTATGAGCTCTAGCCTTTCTTGCTTATATAACCAGCCCTTAGGTCAACTCAATCCTAACTAGGACTCCTACTCCTACTCACTTTCAACCGAAACTTTCCATAACTGCTCAAGACTCTTCTGTATGCGGATAGAAGTAATATTAAGACTTCCAAACACCTTAAGAACATCCTAAATATTCCTAAAACAACTCAACTTCATGCTGACCATGAAATTTAACCAAAACAAACTCGAAACCTTTCATATTCGAACGATAACTACCTCAGTCGCAGCCTGACGCATAATCTAGCCGGTTGGACCTTTCTGACCACATTTTCACTTCCATATCTCTTCATCACGTCTTGGAACCATGTTGCCACGTACATGCACCCCTTGCAAATGTGTACACACTTTCTAACAACATTAATGATACCTTCATATGCATTGTTCTTGATTCAAACATGTTGCATGATCTTCCGATCCACTCAACCACAATTCCTTTCGAACTTGATTGTTGAACCTCATATTCTCCCTAAGACTAGTTCAACGGATGCTGCCACCGGCCATGTCTTGACCTCAAGCAACACCTGTACATGAATAAACAACCAATTCTTTCTAGCAAAAGTCCACAACTTAAATCACATTAGTCCGATAACCACAACACCTTATGTGAGCACCTCACATAAACATGTTGCAAACATAGCAAGAAAATATCCACCATGAGCAGCCAAAATGCATCAAAAACTTATTCTAAATGTACTAAGCAGACTTTCCATAAGCCAAAAGCATGTTTAAAACATTGTAAGTAAAAAACATAATAGACGTACATATATTTAAGCACATAGAAAGTCCTGACGGTCCAAAACAGCAGTGATGCATTATACAAGAAAAGTTCGGACATTCCGAAACAAAAAACATGTGCAGCTCATGTGCAGCAAAAGTTCGGACAATGCGAAGTGTGTTTCTCAAGTATATTCAAAACTTTGCATGTAAACCTTCATGTTTAACATAATTGCCAATGTATTCAGCACATAGATATCACAATCCCTCCCTTGATGAATGCATTGGCAACACCAATATGAAACCGAACATTGGCTCATTCACATTTCATGAAAAGTTTTGATAAAAAAATTCTCCCCTTTTTGAAAATAAAAAATCAAATGAGAAGAATACCCAAAAATTCTCCCCCTAAGGATGTACACTCCCTTGAGAAGAATTGTGCAAAAACACTGGTGAATGTGCAATGTGTGTCATATTTCTCCCCTTTTGACGATATATTCAGCATGGTTCAAAAGAGAAATTTTAATTGTTTTATGAGCACAATATGAGATATACGTATAAAACAAAGCTCATCTAAATTATACTATCAAGTAACTTACACTATCACATCAATGAGATGCATAAAGTAGTGTAAGTCATGCTAGAAATCAAGTGTAATTTTTTAAAGCAAGTCATGATCTCATAAACTCAACTATTTCAAAACTTGAAAGCATGACACATGTTGTTGTTTTTAATTAACTTTTAAAGCACAAATTTAAATCATATGAACTTTGCAAGAGATTATATGCAACATCCACCTTATTCTGACCAACCAAGCAAAGTCTATGTCATTTGACAATCAGAAGCTTAAGAACATGATTTTAGTTATACTCATCTCCTTCCAAGTTCATGTCAAAGTGCAATGATAAGCAATCTCAAAAGAAGAAGTGCGATGCATGCATATTCTCTTGATCTTTTTAGATTTTTTACTTGATCATAAAAGCTCAACATGTCAGCTATTGATTGATTAAATTTTTCATGATTAAAAGTACTTGTGAGCATGCAACAAATTAAAAACAGCAAGAAAGTTCAATCATGACCAGATTTAATATAAGTAATTATTCCAATTACTAGTCATGACAAAAACTACAAAAGATATAATATGAGTAATGTATTAAGAACTTTCGGCATGTAAAAGGAATCACAAAGTCATATATGTATGAACCACTTATGCTCATATTATTTTTAATTTCAAATTCACACAAACTTTCCAAGTTGCAAAACTTCCCCTCAATTTAATCAACGAGGATGCATAACCCCTATTTTACTACGAATGAATGAAAAACGAGTTAAATCCAAAGGTTTTGTAAAAATGTCTGCTAATTTAAGTCATGAGGATGTATAACCCCTATCACTTAGTTTTATGTAATGTGAAATGTCGGGAATTTAGATAGTTTAGATTTTGGCACTACAGAAAAACGATTATTTTGGTGGGCCAATATTATTTTTCATGAATCCACACGAAAATATATGTATTTTTGTGAGTAAAAACGACTCACAGAAATAACAATATATATTTCATGAGCCAGAGAGGCACCTCACAATGTATCAATTTTTTTCGTGGGTCACTGGTCTAGCTCACGAATATACAAGTATTATCATCTCCTACCAACTGGCTCACGAAAATAATGTATATTTTCGTGGGTACCACTCCTGGCTCGCGAAATTACGTTGTATATCCCCGGACCCTAGCCTGATTGACTTATTTTCGTCTTTTATGTGGCTTACGAAAATAAGTGGTTTTCATCGGCATCTCTCGCGGCTCACAAATAATCCCTTGTATCCTCGAACCCTAGCCTGATTTACTTATTTTCGTCTATCTTTTAAGTGGCTCGCAAAAATAATAGTTTCGTTGGCCTGTTAATGGGCTCACGGAAATATGTCCCATATATTTGCGAACCCAATCCCGATCGACACTTGATGCCCTTTTCTCCCAAGCCGCGCCGCGCACTCCGACGCCCTTTCTGCCTTGCCACCACCCAATGCCGCTGCCCTGCCCCGCCCTGTCCAGCCCTGCCGCACCCTGCCCCGCCCCGCTCTGGACCTGCTGCTGCCCTGCCCGGACCAGCCATGGATGCCGCCGGCCAGCACCAGATGCCACCGCCCCACCATCTCCAAGGAACTTGAATTGTTATTTGCCTTCCTTTACAGGTCCAGAGTCGGGGAGCTTAGGGGACACTGCTTTAGGAGCTGGCAATGCTCATTCTTTGGTATAGGGGAGGTTGTTTTAACAGTAGGATTGGAGTACTCGGATGATATGTGTTTCAGTGGAGCTGGAGGAAGTTGCAATAAGTATTATATGTAAGATGTTTTTGAGATGTGTGTGCTAGCTTGGGTTTTTGTTGAGTTAAGTGTCCGTAATGGAATGGAGTTGGCTGTAATCCAGTACCATAGAGTAGTATATTAGCTAAAGGAATTGCTTTGTGGGTAATCAGCTGCTAGCGCAGATGCAGTAAGTATATACTCCCTCCATCCCAAAAAGGATGACGTTTTTAGAACTAAAATTAGTTCTAAAAACGACATTCTTTTTGGGATAGAGGGAGTATAATGGAACGAATTGGTGGGTAATCTCGTAGCACAGCTGTGGACCATTATATGAAACGTGATAGGCTCTTGTATCTGTGTTCTTCGTTGTATAGCCGTCATGTTGCAACATTTTTATGTGGTACTTTGACAGTGATTATGATACTTAAGTAACAAGGCATTATCTTGGTTTGGTGACTATGGTTCATGTGCTTGATTTCAATGACATTGATGAGTTTGTCATTTGTACAATCAATAGCAGTGAATACAATAAACATTTGAGGTGCTGCGCTCATCCTCTACCCCGAATCAAGGTGCTGCCGGGCATATGGGTGACCGTTCGCTCCGCCGAATGAAGTGCAGAGGTCACTATTAAAAAAGTTTTATCTCAGGCGGCTTTAAACATATGATCAAGTGATTGTCAAAACTGTCGGTAACAAAGCCCATGTAAAAATTGGTCATTTTTACTAGCGGTCGCTACAAACCGCCTGTGAGAATGATTTTCCACAATTGATTCTTTACGTATAATGTGCTGCTTTTGATAAAGCATAATCACAAGCGGCTCTTTACGCACAACGTCAGTCTGTGAGAAGATATGAACATATACAGAACTAATTAAATGCTATTATTTCTAATTTTCTGCTCAAATTGAAATAATAGCAATCACAATATATGCAATGCAATTCATAGTTTATACATTGCAATTCATAGTCAATACATTGCAAATAATTTTTTTAGATAATGGCTAAAGTTCCGACATTCTCCTCCAAGAAGGTTACGTCCAATTTATTACAAGCAAATACAATTGCAGAAACTCGCAGCCTATTGTCTAACAGCGATAATTGGATGGCTAACCACACGACTTTGAACTGGACTTCATAAACCAACATTAATGCATGTTCATCCCTTCACATTTTTCATAAATGCAACTCAGATCGAGCGCTCATGACTTCCTCTTTAGAGTATCTGCATTTCACATTGTGAAATTCATGTTGAAAATCGCTCCCACCGAGAATCAAGCTCAGAATCTGAGTAGTGCTACTCAGAGTACTTAGCCACTAGGCTAAGCCCCCTTTCACAAGATACATTACAAATCATAGTTCATACATTATGATTCATAGTTTCTTCTGAAAGTTGCCTAGAGGGGGGGTGAATAGGCTAATCGACCTGCAAATGACTGAATAAAATGAGATTAAATCACAGGGGGCGGACTAGTCCGGTCTGGGGGCGGACTAGTCCGGTCAGCCTGCGTGAAGAACCCTAAAAAGTGTTTCTAACAAGTTTTAAGGGGATTTTCTCGAGGCTACAGGTGAGGATATGTTTAATACAAGTTTAGAATCTATCAACACAAGAGTGAGTCAAGTTTTAACAAGATTAAACAATGTGAGGCTCAAAACAAGACTAGCAACCCTAGAACGAAATAAATGATAAACAAAATGCGAAGAACACGGAGACACCAGGAATTTTATCCCGAGGTTCGATTCCACACAAGAATCTACTCCCCGTTGAGGAGTCCACAAAGGACCGGGTTCACCAACCCTTCCCTCACCAAGTTTACCGCACGGGCCTAACTTGGTTCTCCACTATCTCAAAGTGCGAATACAAGATTCGTTGGGGCTTCTCACAATCTGAGGCTCCCACACCACAAAGATGATCAACAACGCAAAACACACTCAACACACATCTCACAAAGACTCAATGAGTGCAAGAGATCAAACCGGGAGCACAAGCGCGATGTTCTTCCTCTTCTCCACCTCACTAAACCCTAATCCACACAAGAATTAGTTTTAGAGGGAAAGTTGGCAAGAAAGAGGCTTAAGAGTGCTCCAAGTTGGCTGTGGCGGCGCTAGGGTTCGAGAGTGTTCAAGAGTTTTCAAGAGTTAGTTCAAAAGAACCCAGGGGATCTCTATTTATAGAGGTCCCAAGCCCATACTGCTGACTTCAGCAGAAGGGCGGACTAGTCCGGCCTCAGGCCCGGACTAGTCCGGCCTAGGGGACCACTGACCTCTTGTCAGGCCCCGACAGCTGACACGCTATCGTCACACTACCCGCCAAAGTTCAAATTCAAACGGTAACTTCCACAATGGACTAGTCCGGTCAACACCGGACTAGTCCGATCTCACACAGAGCCTTTTGCTCCGCGCGAAAACGGACTAGTCTGAGGACCACGGACTAGTCTGGCCCCATGGGCGGACTAGTCCGGTCCTCCCAGACTTGGCCACAGGACCACTTTCAACACACCAACCCGGACTAGTCCGGCCCCACGGGCGAACTAGTCCGTTCTCACTCAGGACCTCTTGGTCCGGTCTAAAACGGACAAGTCCGTGGTTTTGAGAATTAGTCCCCAAAACCAACTCACTGCTACCCGGACTAGTCCGGCCATGAACGGACTAGTCCGATCTCAGTCAGACCCTTCTGGTCCGGCCGACAACGGACTTGGCCGGCCAGGGACGGACTAGTCCGGCCACCTGCACGGACTAGTCCGGCCCTACTGCCAGACTGCTTATCCACTCTTTTCTCTTAAGGGGTTTGACCTCTAAAACACTTTGAGCTCCCAAACTTGATCTCAATGCACTTTACACACGCACCCTCCTATTTCTACGGCTAGTCTAACTCAACACGCTAGAAACCCTAGTTTCCACGCTTCGAGTTGACTCCGTTTCCTTCCTTTTCCTTTTTGAGGGTTTGCGTCTCCGATCGAGTCCACACCTGTGCTAAGATCACTTGAGCTCATTAGCGACTTAATTGTCGTCATCAATCATCCAAAACCCACGGGGAACCTAGATGCACTTTCAATCTCCCCCTTTTTGGTGATTGATGACAACACATTAAGTCCTTCAACAATTAAGAGTATGGAAATTGGTTTTCATAACTTGTGTGCGTATGAGTGACTCCCCTTCAATGTATGCAACATGTAAAAGAGGTGGAGGAGATCTTTCATACCCACACACGTTATGGTGGGGTGCCTACGTGATGTGCTCAACAATTGTGACAAGACATAAAGAGCATCAATATAATCAAAGGATTGACAATAAGAGCATTATATTGATATTAAACAACATTAACAAGTCTTGCACAAATGTAAACATCCAAGAGGTGGAGGAGATCTTTCATACCCACACACGATTAACTCCCCCTTAACTCTCCCCCTTTGGCATCAAGGCACCAAAAAGGAAAAGAAGGGGGGGGGGGGGGGAACAAAGATCTACGAACTAGTCCTCGTCTTCGCCACTTCCACTCTCCGTTGCCTCGGAATCTTCGACGTCTTCCTCATGATCGACGGCGTCGTCGTCGTCGTCTTCGTCGGAGTTCCTTGCCGAGGGAGCAGCCCGAGAGGAGCTTCCATCCTCTTGGAGCTGGGCGAGCTCATCGGCGGTGAAGTTGGGGAAAGGAGTGATCTCCCCATCACTCACCTCCGGAGAGGACATCGGGACCTCCAGCTTGTCGCACACCGCCTTAAGATATTTTTCTTGACGCTTGTGTGCCCTTTGAGCGCGGATCTCTTGCTTCCGGCAAGAAGTGAAGATCGCCTTGAAGCATTTGAAGAAGGCACTCATTGATTGAGGCGGAGGCAGGGACGGAGGTGCCACGGGACGAGATGGAGGATCTGCATTCTTGCGACGAGGAGGAACAGACAGAGGTGGGGGAATCTGAGGACGCAGTCTCTTATGTGAGACATCCTTCTGGAAGGTAATTCCGGAGACTTTCTCAATTAGGCACATCACATAAGGAGCATAGCTACAAGACCTGTTGGGGGTATGAGATATATTGAAGATATCATCAAAGATGTACTCAGCTAGGTTGAAGCTTTCTTCCCCATCTATCAGCACAAGCAAATGCCTCAAGTTGCCCTGGATGACTCCGGCATCTCCATCCTTCGGGGCAATGGTCTTCCGAAGGAGGCGGTTGAGCACACTGAAAAATGGCTTGATATTTCTTGCCAGTCCTGCCTCATAAGGAAGATGGTCTGGATACATGAAGTCAAGGGCATCTCGATCTAGGGCCTTGAGGTTAGAGATGATGATCTCATGCTCAAGGTGTTCCTCCAATCCTAGAATCTTGGCAAAGTCTTCAAATGTGACAGTGTACTGCTCTCCATTTGTCATCCACGTCATCCGGCGATTGCCAAAGGAGTGAAAGTAGACGGTTGTGTAGAACTGGACAATCACCTCAATGTTCCAGTCGTACTGGAAACCCATGATATCCTTGATTCCATGTTGTTCCGCTGCATTGATCACAGCATCAAATGTAGCATGCTTCTTCTGAGCCATGTAGTCCCAGTCAACCCACTGGGCATCAGTCACAGGAGTCTTCATCTTCATGTAAACAAGGCGATAGTAATCGCAGTGGAAGTCACACCAGAACCGAGGGTCGGCGGTGGACCTCTCATACCTATAGACATTCTCGTCTCTGAGCCTCCTGGCCTTCTCAGCTCCTTTTCCTTTGAAAGTGTTAGCTGAGAGGTTGGGCTGACGGTTTGGATTACGTGCTGGACTGTGCATCACCAGAGGGTCAACAGCCTGAGCTTTCCCTTGTTCACGAATCAAAACTCCTCCGGGTGCCTTCTTGGCTGGCACCTTGATGGAGGGCTTCTTCTTCTTCGGCTCGACTGGAGCCGGAGCCTTTCCTTTCTTAGGGTCACGCTCGACCCTTGGCTCTTCTTCCCTCGGGGCTTGCTCCTTGCCCTTTGCCTTCTCGTCGGCAGTGACGAGTCTTTTCCTTTTGGGAGCATTGGCCTCAGCGGCCCTGGAGTTGTGAGCCTCCCTGTCTTCCCTTTTCTTCTTCCTCAGCTCATTGAGGGACTCTGCGGTTGCTCGAGCTATGGCTTCTTCTTCATTGTAGATGCTCGCGGCAACTTTGGAGGCTTCGAGTGCCTTCAGCCGCCTCTGTTCCTTTGCCTTTTGCGCTTCTATGAGCGCAGCTTTTGTTCTTGCCTCGACAATTTGAGCTTTGGTTCGCCCCTCGGGGTTGGGACGAGGAGGGGAGCGCTCCGAGTTCGACATGCTTTGAAAAGCATAAACGGGAAGATATGAGTTCAAGGAGTTGGAAGTATTGCAGAAGAAGTCTCGAGAGAGGACTAGGATTAGGGTTTGCTCTGTGCAAACCGGACTTGTCCGCCCTGGGGGCGGACTAGTCCGCAGAGCGGACTTGTCCGCCAGGGGCCGGACTAGTCCGGGTCGCACAGGATAAACCCTAACCCTAATCGAATCATCGAAAAAACTTCGGATCAGCGCACAATACTCCTAGGCTATGATCACAAGGGTATATGGAGCAATATCTATGAAGGTATTCCTATCAAAAACCTAAGAAATCAAAAATGGGGAAAGTTTTTGAAAAAGCTAGAATACCTTCTTAAATCCGCGAGAATCGACGAAATCGACGATGGATTGCGAAGGTGAAGCGCGGGAAAACGATCCCTCACTCCCAAGGGCTCCAATGCACGGATTGGAATCGAGATTTGGTGGATGGAGCGAAAAATCGCCAAAAAGGCGGTTGCTTGAGCGTGGGAGAGGGAGAGGCGCGAGTGGGAGGAAGAAGAGGGGTCTGGGCCGACCCTGGGGGTTTAAGCCCCCAAGGGCCGGACTAGTCCGGTTCCAGGGCGGACTAGTCCGGTGCGCGGACCAGACACGGACTAGTCTGCCTCCGGACTAGTCCGGCCTCAGAGCGGACTAGTCCGGTATGCGGACTAGCCGCGGACTAGTCTGGACCCGGACTTGTCCGTCCAAGGGGCGGACTAGTCCGGTCCAACTAGGCTGAAAATTTTTATTTTAGAGCTTTGCCCTCCAATCACTTGTCCTTTTGGACAACTAGCAATGCAAACAAGATTATTGAAGATAAACATGACACAAGCATGATCAATTTTCAAGGAATAGTTTTCTCAAACGGATTTTGAAGAGAAATCATGATTGAGAAGAGTTTTTCAAAAATTGCTCAAAAAGGGAGGAATGAGTTTTAAGCCATATTCCTAGAATCCAAAATGTTGAGCTCACTTCTTAGCTCACAGAAACGCTTCTCATCAAGAGGCTTGGTGAAGATATCCGCTAGTTGATGTTCCGTCCTCACATGAGAAATTACGATGTCTCCTTTCATTGAGTGATCTCGCAAGAAATGGTGTCGAATGTCTATGTGTTTGGTCCTAGAGTGCTCCACCGGATTATGGGCTATCTTGATGGCACTCTCGTTGTCACACAAGAGTGGAATGTTGCGCAAGTTAATCCCATAATCCCTAAGGGTTTGTCGCATCCAGAGAAGTTGTGCACAACAACTTCCGGCTGCAACATATTCCGCTTCGGCGGTGGATAGAGCAATAGAGTTTTGCTTCTTGGAGGACCAAGACACTAGAGATCGACCTAAGAATTGGCATGTACCCGATGTGCTCTTCCTATCGACTTTGCACCCCGCATAGTCCGCATCGGAATATCCAATGAGGTTAAACTTAGATCCTTTGGGGTACCAAAGTCCTAGGGAGGGTGTGTGTACTAGATATCTCAAGATCCTTTTAACGGCGGTCAAATGACAAGCCTTAGGTGCCGCTTGAAAGCGTGCACACATACACACACTTAGCATGATATCGGGCCTAGATGCACAAAGATAGAGAAGTGAACCAATCATAGACCTATATAACTTTTGATCCACACTAGGACCATCCTCATTTAGGTCTAGGTGTCCATTTGTCCCCATAGGGGTTTTGATGGGTTTTGCCTTATCCATGTCAAACTTCCTTAGAATATCTTGTGTATACTTAGTTTGACTTATGAACGTCCCTTCTTTGAGTTGTTTTACTTGAAATCCTAGAAAGAACTTCAACTCACCCATCATGGACATTTCAAACCTCTCCGTCATTATCTTGGAGAACTCATCACAAAACACCTTATTTGTGGAACCAAATATGATGTCATCCACATATATTTGGCACACAAAAAGATCTTCGTTGAAGTGCTTTGTGAAGAGGGTATAATCCGCTTTGCCTATCCTAAAACCATTTTCAACTAGAAAGTCTCTTAGGCACTCATACCAAGCTCTAGGAGCTTGCTTGAGGCCATAAAGAGCCTTTCGCAATTTGTAAACGTGGTTTGGATAGTCTTGGTCTTCAAACCCTGGAGGTTGCTCTACATAGACTTCTTCCTTGATTGGGCCATTAAGGAATGCACTCTTAACATCCATTTGGTAGAGCTTGAAGTCATGGTGAGTAGCAAAGGCTAGTAATATCCGAATTGACTCAAGCCTAGCTACGGGAGCAAATGTCTCATCAAAATCCAATCCTTCGACTTGTGAGTACCGTGTTGCCACAAGCAGTGCCTTGTTCCTAGTTACCATGCCATGCTCATCTTGTTTGTTGCGGAACACCCACTTGGTTCCAACAACATTAGCTTGTGGGCGCTTGACAAGCTCCCAAACCTTGTTCCTTTCAAAGTTATTGAGCTCCTCTTGCATGGCAACTACCCAATCCGGATCTCTTAAGGCATCTTCAACCTTATGGGGTTCCAAGGATGAGACAAAGGAGAAATGCTCACAAAAGTTTGCAACACGTGAACGTGTTGTTACACCTCTTGTGATATCTCCTAGAATGTTATCAACGGGATGATCCCGTTGAACACTTTGATGAACACAGGGATGCGGAGGTTGAGCTCTTGAATCACTTGCTTCATCTTCTTCACTTTGGTCTCCCCCTTGATCCAAGCCTCCCCCTTGATCTTCATTCCTATTACTGTTTTGGGGAGTATCTAGTGGATCTCCAACTTGTCCAATGGGGGTTTGACCTACTTCATAATGATGATGGTCACTTGAGCTTTGGGATGGTTCTTGTGGGCGAACATCTCCAAGTGCCATTCTCCTTAGAGCTTCTAGTGGAGGTTCCTCTTGATCAAGGACATGTTGATCAACTTGCTCCACTTGAGAGCCATTGGTTTCGTCAAACACCACGTCACGTGCCACTTCAACAATTCCGGAGGATTTGTTGAACACACGGTATGCATGAGTGTTTGAGTCATATCCAAGCAAGAAACCTTCATCGGACTTTGAAGCAAACTTTGAAGTCCTAGGCTTCTTGTTGAGGATATAACACTTGCTACCAAAAACACGAAAGTAAGAGACATTGGGTTTCTTACCAACGAGAAGCTCATAAGGAGTCTTCTTGAGGAGGCGATGAAGGTACAATCGGTTTATGGCATGGCAAGCGGTGTTAACCGCTTCCGCCCAAAACCGGTCCGATGTTTTGTACTCATCTAGCATTGTCCTTGACATCTCAATGAGCGTCCTATTCTTTCTTTCGGCAATTCTATTTTGTTGTGGAGAATAGGGAGCGGAAAACTCATGCTTGATGCCTTCCTCATCTAGGAACTCTTCTACTTGCATGTTCTTGAATTCGGTGCCATTATCACTCCTTATAGCCTTTATCCTCAAGGTGAACTCATTTTGAGCTCTCCTTAGGAATTTCTTGAGGACACCGGGGGTTTCACTCTTATCATGCAAGAAGAACACCCAAGAGTATCTAGAGAAGTCATCAACGATAACTAGACCATACTTGTTGCCACCGATGCTAATGTAAGCAATGGGGCCAAAAAGATCCATATGGAGTAACTCCAAAGGTCTAGTTGTCGTCATGACATTCTTAGAGGGGTGTTGAGCTCCTACTTGCTTTCACGCTTGACACGCACCACATGGCCTATCCTTTTCAAATACCACATCCTTTAGGCCACGAACGTGCTCTCCTTTAAGGAGTTTTTGAAGTTTCCTCATTCCAACGTGGGCTAACCTTCTATGCCAAAGCCATCCCATGTTGGCTTTTGCCATTAAGCATGTGTCAAGTTGAGCTTTATCCGTGGTAAAATCCACAAGATAGAGCTTTCCCTTGAGCACTCCCTTAAAGGCTATTGAGTCATTACCCTCTCTCAGAACATTCACACCCTCACTAGAAAAGACACACTTATATCCTTTATCACAAAGTTGTGATATGGATAGGATATTATAGTCTAGGGAATCAACATGCAAAACATTAGATAAGGTATGCGAAGAGGAGATAGCAATTTTACCGGAGCTAAGGATTTTCCCTTGGCTATTTCCCCCAAAGAAAATTCCTTCACTTGGGTCCTCGTTCTCCTCATACTCTATGAACATGCTCCTCTCTCCGGTCATGTGGTTGGTACATCCGCTATCCAACACCCATTTCGATCCACCGGAGGAGTATGCCTACAAAACAAGTTTATGCCTTCCTTTTAGGTACCCAAGCGGAGTTGGGTCCTTTCACGTCAGTAGTTAGGCATTTGGGCACCCACACGCAAGGCTTGGGGCTCTTGCGGAGTGGCCCAACATATCTAGCAAACACTTTGCCGTGTTTGTTCCTCTTTAGCACATAGGATGCATCAAAATCATGGAATAGAGGATGCGATTCAGATTTAGGCAATTTGTTGCTAGAGTATGAGTTCTTTTCAATTTTAGTTGGGGATGAACTCCCCTTAACAAAGACAATCATGTTTTTGCCATACTTGGAGGTTTTGGCGTTATGCCTTCCACCTCTAGTATAGCCAAGACCATCCTTGACATGGGGAGGTCTTGTGTTGGTGTATGCACTTCGTGCATACGCCACCTTATCCTTGTCAAAGATGGCACCCTTAGGTGCTTGCTTGCCTTGTGCTGAGTTGAGTTCATCCTTAAGCTTAAGGATTAAGTTAGAGCACTTGCAAGGCGGAGTTGCATTGGATGAGGCCTTTGAGAAGGTTGAGCTCTTAGAGGAAGAGGCTACATTGTTCTTAAGGGACTCAATTTGAGTCTCAAGAATCTTGTTAACTTTTGTCAAGTTCCCAAGTTCATCCTTGAGCCCAATTGAGTTCTCCTCAAGACTTGAACACGTTTTCTTACTTAGAGCAAGTTCGTGTTCCAATGCCTTGCTCTTCTCTCTTTCAAGCTCAAGAAGCTCGTTAAGCTCTTGACATCTCTCTTCTCAAGGATGAGCATGTCCTCCTGTCTGTTGATGAGATCCTCCTTCTCAAAGATCTCATCCATAAGGAATTTCATCCTACGCAAGGTGCTTTTGCTTATGTCCTTAAACATATGCTCATTTTCACTAGCACTATCAAATTCATCATGAGAGGAAATGGGGGAGGAGGAGTGAGATGTTACCTTTCTCCTTCCCTCCTTTGCCATAAGGCAGGTTGGTTTGTAGTTGTCGTTGAGGTTGGGGAAGAGCTTGCTTCCCTTGGAGCTCCTCCCGATGGCTATGCTAGCCATCTTCTCCTCTTCTTCTTCGGAGGAGGACTCATCGTTAGAGTCCCACTCCTTCCCCAAGTGGGCTTGTCCGGAGGGCCTCTTCTTCTTGAAGAATTTCTTATCTTGAGGCTTGCCCTCCTTCTTCTTCTTCGCTTCTTCATGTGGGCAGTCAGCGATGAAGTGCCCATACTCGCCACAATTGTTGCAAGACCTTTTTGATTTGGGCCTTGCTCTTTCCTTCCCTTTGCCCTCATGGTTGTATCCACCTTTCTTCCTCCTCATCATTCTCCTAAACTTGTTGATGAAGAAGGCCTCTTCCTCATCGGTGTTGAGGCTCTCCTCATCACTTTCCTCTTGCTCTTGTGAAGAGGGTGTTGCCTTGAGTGCAACGTTCTTCATCTTGGAGGCGGTGAATTTCTGAAGGTCGTTGTAGAAGAGCGCCTCCTTCTCCATGATCTCGTGGTTAATGATCCTACCAAGGACCTCCTCCGGGGTCATTTGAGTGAACCCCGGGCTTTCTCGAATCATGGAGCAAAGGGCGACGTTCCTAGGCATAAACGCCCGGATCATCCTCTTCACAACCTCGTGGTCGGTCCACTTGGTGCAGCCATATGATCGGCTCTTGTTGATAAGCACCTTCAACCGGTTGTACATGTCTTGGGGGGATTCACCATCCAAGATGGCGAATCTCCCAAGCTCTCCATCGATGAGCTCGATCTTGGCCTCCTTGACCACCCGATTTCCTTCGTGCGCCGTCTTGAGGGTGTTCCATATGTCTTTGGCCACCTCAAGACCATCGACGCGGTTGAACTCATCTCTTGAGAGAGATGAGATAATCACACCCGCAGCTTGAGCGTTGCGGTGGATGAGGATGGCTTGTTCTTGCGTGATGTTGTCCTCATCCTTCGGGATCTCCACCCCGGTCATGACAATTTGCCACAATGCCGGATTGAGTGACACGAGGTGGATCTTCATGTTGTGTTTCCACATCCCGTAGTCGGTTCCATCGAATTGAGGAGGTTTCCCCAATGGGATGGAGAGGTAGTGGTTGTTGGCGGCAAGGCGTTCATAGTTGAACCCTTGTCGATTGTAGTTGACTCCGCCGCCACCACTTGATGAGCTTGACGGCTCAACCACAGCAATCTTCAACTTCTCCCGGAGCTTCGCCTTGAGCTGGCGAGTCTCCTCATCATCCGTTGGCTTGTCTTGATAAGCCATTGTCTCCTCACGTGTCGGTTGAGAGTCGTTGGTCGACACCTCTTCAAACACCACTCCGGCCATCTCTCCGAGTTGTTAGACTCTTTGTGGAGAGTCCTGCTCTGATACCAATTGAAAGTTGCCTAGAGGGGGGGTGAATAGGCTAATCGACCTGCAAATGACTGAATAAAACGAGATTAAATCACAGGGGGCGGACTAGTCCGGTCTGGGGGCGGACTAGTCCGGTCAGCCTGCGTGAAGAACCCTAAAAAGTGTTTCTAGCAAGTTTTAAGGGGATTTTCTCGAGGCTACAGGTGAGGATATGTTTAATACAAGTTTAGAATCTATCAACACAAGAGTGAGTCAAGTTTTAACAAGATTAAACAATGTGAGGCTCAAAACAAGACTAGCAACCCTAGAAGGAAATAAATGATAAACAAAATGCGAAGAACACGGAGACACCAGGAATTTTATCTCGAGGTTCGATTCCACACAAGAATCTACTCCCCGTTGAGGAGTCCACAAAGGACCGGGTTCACCAACCCTTCCCTCACCAAGTTTACCGCACGGGCCTAACTTGGTTCTCCACTATCTCAAAGTGCGAATACAAGATTCGTTGGGGCTTCTCACAATCTGAGGCTCCCACACCACAAAGATGATCAACAACGCAAAACACACTCAACACACAGCTCACAAAGACTCAATGAGTGCAAGAGATCAAACCAAGAGCACAAGCGCGATGTTCTTCCTCTTCTCCACCTCACTAAACCCTAATCCACACAAGAATTAGTTTTAGAGGGAAAGTTGGCAAGAAAGAGGCTTAAGAGTGCTCCAAGTTGGCTGTGGCGGCGCTTGGGTTCGAGAGTGTTCAAGAGTTTTCAAGAGTTAGTTCAAAAGAACCCAGGGGATCTCTATTTATAGAGGTCCCAAGCCCATACTGCTGACTTCAGCAGAAGGGCGGACTAGTCCGGCCTCAGGCCCGGACTAGTCCAGCCTAGGGGACCACTGACCTCTTGTCAGGCCCCGACAGCTGACACGCTATCGTCACACTACCCGCCAAAGTTCAAATTCAAACGGTAACTTCCACAACGGACTAGTCCGGTCAACACCGGACTAGTCCGATCTCACACAGAGCCTTTTGCTCCGCGCGAAAACGGACTAGTCTGAGGACCACGGACTAGTCCGGCCCCATGGGCGGACTAGTCCGGTCCTCCCAGACTTGGCCACAGGACCACTTTCAACACACCAACCCGGACTAGTCCGGCCCCACGGGCGAACTAGTCCATTCTCACTCAGGACCTCTTGGTCCGGTCTAAAACGGACAAGTCCGTGGTTTTGAGACTTAGTCCCCAAAACCAACTCACTGCTACCCGGACTAGTCCGGCCATGAACAGACTAGTCCGATCTCAGTCAGACCCTTCTGGTCCGGCCGACAACGGACTTGGCCGGCCAGGGACGGACTAGTCCGGCCACCTGCACGGACTAGTCCGGCCCTACTGCCAGACTGCTTATCCACTCTTTTCTCTTAAGGGGTTTGACCTCTAAAACACTTTGAGCTCCCAAACTTGATCTCAATGCACTTTACACACGCACCCTCCTATTTCTACGGCTAGTCTAACTCAACACGCTAGAAACCCTAGTTTCCACGCTTCGAGTTGACTCTGTTTCCTTCCTTTTCCTTTTTGAGTGTTTGCGTCTCCGATCGAGTCCACACCTGTGCTAAGATCACTTGAGCTCATTAGCGACTTAATTGTCGTCATCAATCATCCAAAACCCACGGGGAACCTAGATGCACTTTCATCTTCATTGCAATATATAGTTTAAACATAGCAATTCATAGTTGATACATAGCAATTCATAGTTTCTCTCAGGCTCAAATTGAATATATGTTGTACCGTCAAGCTTGCTCCGTAACACGTCTCTTATATTTCTGTGGAGATCCTAAAACATAAAGAGTGTTGAAATTAAAAAAAAAAGCATAATGATGAATGATATCTAACTTAGCTTGCTCCCTAACACATAGTTACTAAGAGTATTTTTCATTCGAGAACAAAATAAGAATATGTGACAGCACCAGAAGGTGAACATAGTTACATTGCATATGATTTACCTGCAGATTTGCTATCAGGTAAGAACTTATCAAGTAGTGAAGACACATCTACCTGGAAGGGTAGCTGGAACTATAAAAGTTCATTCATGATCAAACCATAAAATTGGATACATGAGTGCATCATACATGAGCTGTTATCAGCTAAAAGTCGGAGTATCTGCATCATATAAATCGAACTGCAATCATTTCACCAAGCTTTTCAAACTGCAATCTGCGTGAAGTTACATAGTTCAAGCCTCATCGTGTATAGGAATAGCAAAAACAAAGACTATTTATAATCATTAGACCATAAGTCCAGACCTAATTTCTCCAAATGAATTCAATGCTAGATTGCACGGCCTAGA
Source organism: Tuctoria greenei (assembly GCA_036927565.1). Classification (NCBI taxonomy): domain Eukaryota; kingdom Viridiplantae; phylum Streptophyta; class Magnoliopsida; order Poales; family Poaceae; genus Tuctoria; species Tuctoria greenei. The sequence goes on along the minus strand of JAYESD010000002.1, from coordinate 160,885,015 downwards.
GCAAAAACTGCCCATGAAGACAAAGAGGGATGACACTACTTCCAAACTATATAACCATCAAGGACAACTAATAAATTCTCCATAGTCTTCTCTACGAGATAACACATATGAACATTCTGAGAGAAGTCAATAATAACAGTTACACAAAATCAAAAACTAGTGTAAAATAAAATACCTCAGGATTGTCAAGCCAAACATATGAAAGTACGACAAACATGTAATTAACTGCCTTTATTTTCAGAGATAATAATCTTTTTTGTTTGATATCATGGCAAAAATTAATGGAGCATATGCATACACTCCATATCCAGTGCATAAACAACCTAATAGAGCATATGCATCCACTCCATATCCATATCCAGTGCATAAACAACCTAATAAAACTTATCTTTACAGTGAGAGCCAGGACGACGACCAAAAGATGGCCCTTAATTGAAAACCGACCATAAGAAGTAATTGAAAATCACAGGCGGTAGTTCAAGAGATATGCCTGCAATAATGGCGAATATCACATGCAGCTTTTGTATAATGTCCGTGTGTGAAATAGGATATGTTTACACCGGCGGTTCAATTTTGCGAACTGCATGTGATATTCTATCATCACAGACGGCTATTAGTTCATTGGATAGCAGGCGTATTTTTAATGAATCTCCGGAGTTAAAAAAGCGAGGCGCTTGTGAAAATGCTTTTTGTAGCAGTGGGTAGTGCTCCCCGTTCCTGTGCCGCTGTTGTTGAAATCATATGAGCAACATAAATTGCTTTTAAAAAATGCATGCACTAAAGTTTACTTGTCAATTTTTATTCTGTAGCTTGTGTTATGTTGTGTTGTTCCCCCCAGTCTCCTTTTTTTATGTGTTGTGCATCCTCGCTTCCCCACTCTCCGTTGTTGGTAATAATCAATAACCTTAAAACAAAATTTGTTTTTTTCTATCACGTCTCATGATTTACTAATGGCACACACTAGAGTTACGTGACTTACATGTCACCCATTTCAAATACGCATGTCTCAAATGCGCAACACATATGAGGCATGTAGGTTCAGAATTATCCTTTTTTTGAAAGTCTGAGGGTGACCGAGAGAGCATGCTTATAATGAGAACTAAGATCCAGATCCGGATGAAATTTCAGCATCATAACCATGATGTCCTCAGCTGCACAAGTTCTGGGCATATAGTTAGAGAACAACGGTTTATGCTGACAAAATTTCATTCGGATCAGGACCTCGCATCTGGTGATAAGCACGTTGTCTCAGTCACTCTTTACTGGGTTTAGGAGATATCCTTCCACAAGCATGCAGATTTCTTAGTTCTTTGTTTTCCATTGTATAGTATGGACATAGGTGATGATAGATAATTGATGTATGATGGTTGAAGAAGAATGCAGTGCCTTCGAATGAGTGGGCCATCAATAGAATGGCCTTTATCAGTCGTGCATTCTCTCTATCGACCAATCGTTTTGTCAAATGTCCATTCAAAAAGTACCGTAACTCTTTTGCAAGGAGAAGTTTGGGATGGAACGAGAACTTTATAGATTTGGGTTTATGCCAGGTTATGGAACGCGGTATGAGTTGTTGACAGTTGGTACATCACATATGAAATCCGCAAGCGCACAAAGAAACCATTGTAGGAATCCCCTTAAAGATTATTCCCAAGGGTATCGAATCCATGGAACGTGTGTGAGATCTCCTAACTTGTTCTCCCAAGGACACACAATTTGTTTGATAGGTAAAGATTTAAGAGGAATTCAATGGTTTGAAATCTAAGCCACAATAGTCTATGGTAGATACTTGCTTCAGGCACAAGTTTACCTAAGGCAAAACCAAGAAGATTCCCGCTAAGAGCCTATGGAGTTGCCGAACGTGGAGGATTACTATGGATAGATAGGCTTGTCACCACCTACTGCCTACCTCTCCATTCCGCAGGTCTATGAGATATCCCGTGATGAATTCTAACCTAAGCACCATGCTTAAGTTCTAATTCTTAACTCTAACTGTGTCGACTGCAATGAAATGACTAGGGCCTCTAATGAATTAAAGCAGTGAACCTACAAGCAGCTATGAAACAAACTACTATGAAATAGGGATCAAACTTGTATTGAATTCATCAAAGTTTTTTACTCAATTTGGGCTGAACTTCCATAGAGGTACAAGTGTGGAAGAGGGACTTGACAAGCCCAAGCCCCCTCCTTCTAGATCCTCCTCAGTCTCCTTATACATGGCTAGGCACTTGCGCAACTCTAAACCTTAGTAGTGGAGTACTATTCTCAAACTTGTGGTGTGTCTAGAAGTGAAGCCTCCCCCTCTTATTTATACACAGAGTAGAGGCAAGTCTCGCCATCTTTTGTGTATGAATAAGTGTCCAACGGCTTCATGGAACTATAGGGAGTCGACACGTGTTGGCTGTCCGGGTTTGGAGCCAGGAAGGAGTCGGCCGAACTCCTGGTTCGGCCGACCTAGTCCTGGAACCCCTCATGGTGTGATTCATCCAAGTCATTGGTTTTTGGGCCCAGGGTCCTTCCCCGCGTGAATTGTCATTGGATTCCCCCGTATACGCATGCGAAAGGGTCCATAGATCCATGTGATGCCATGTGTTGTCACTTGATTGGTTGAAAGGTAATTTTTAGGATTGCTCCCTGCATTCTTGGGTATTTTGGAGCTTAATTCACCTGCATGCATATAGACACTAACACTTGTAGAATTAGTTAGTATTGACCCCTACCACTATGTTGTATTCTCAATTTTATAATTTTTATGCGGTGAATTGACAGTCAAATTTAGCATTTAATTACCGTCCACAAACTCCCCCACACTTAGTCCTTTGCTCATCCTCGAGCGAAGACAAGAAGAAGTAAGTGTTAAGATAAAATTTTGCTTCCAATATGAATGAATTATACACAGTATTTCAATTCATACCTTTGTTCATGAACGCTTGCTGTGATGTGGCTACCACATCATCTTGGACGTTTGAGAGGTGGAACAGTTGAGTGCATCTCACTCGGACTTCCTCCGGTGAGATAACTAAAAAATATATATTTGTAATTTGAAAAGGATAATGCCCTTTTTCTGTCAATTGGATTCTCTCAATTCACTCAAAGTATTTGAATCCTCACCTTGGCATCATTTTGCCACTTTTGTCCCTACAACTAAATATGGCTTTTGTGGAGCTTCGTAGGGATAAAGAGTAGCACACATGCAATCCATATATTACTAAGTTAGAAACGAGATCCATATGAGAAGACCATAAATAAAAACCAATGACTAAAGAAATCCTTGTGCACTTTATTATGGATAGTGGATGGTGGATGATGAATGATGGTGATGCCTCCCAATTGACCACTCTCGTTTTGTGCAAGAATGAAGCATGGCTACTTATCGACTGCCCATAATGACTAAGAAAAAAGGGTGAGATACCATGGCCAATTTATTCAATGAGAGGTAGAATATTTTGTTGTACGCATGGTACTTTTGAAAATAGAACATTGTAGCAACTTCTGATCAACAACCTAAACCTTTATCTTTGCTTCGGGACGAGCAAAGGGTAAGCTTGGGGGAGTTTGTTGACGGTCGTTATATACCAATTCCAACCGTCAATATAACTCAATTATGTGAAGAAATATATATTTCTTACACACATAATCTTTAGATGACGTAATTCCACTTCCACTTAGAGAAAAAGTGCATGAAGGTATTTTATTTCAGAAATAATAAAGAATGATTGGAGCAATCCTAAAAAGTGACATACGGCCAATCACGTGATGACAAGTGACATTACATGGATCCATGGACCCTTTACCAGGCGTATCCGAGGGAATCCAATGACAATTCATGCGGGAAAGGATCTTGAACCCACCTATCAGTAACCTGGAGGAAGCACACCACGAGGGGCGTCAGGACCAGGTCAGCCGAACCAGGGGTTCAGCTAATTCCTTCATGGCGGCAAACTCAGTCAGCAGCCATGTGTCAACTCACTGTGGGCCTTGAAGCTGATGGAGACGGATTCACGTGCAAAAGATGGCAGGAACCGCCTCTACTCTGTGTATAAATAGGGGGGAGAGGCCTCACATCACACACACACACACACACACTACTCAAGCATTCTCTCATTGTATACACTAGTTCTTCTTGTTCTTTTGTGGAGGTTAGGCTATAGAGAGGAGCCTCTAGTTCCAAGTCCAAATTGGGAAAAGTATGGCTCATGTATCTTTTCTTCTTTTTGTGACTTTATGCTTTATAATAATGATATTATTAGTCTCTATTTATTCGTATACTTGGGCAAAGCGTTTCTTGTTTGATTGTGGGGTCCATGTATGTGCTAGGTATAGATGCCACTATGATCTAGTCATAATGTTCATATCATGTAATCATAAACATCATACACCACCACTATGTCTAATTTAGTAATAGTATGATTATGTTGATATGAATAAGTTAGTGCTTGGTCCCAACATTGGTTCAACACTGTTTAGGATATTCATTACCTTAGGATGATGTTTGTATCCGTACTCTTAAGTGTAGGAATGAGGAGCACGTGAGAAGCTACCAGAGAGGAGGTGAATGGTAGATTAATTTTTTTTTTTCAGCGGAAGCAATAAAAACCCCTCGGCGGAAAATCAATCAGATAAACAAACAATGTGTGTGACTAATCTAAACTTGTTCAACTGTGGCAAAAGTAAGAGAGATTATATAGAATCAAGTCACAAAGACACTCCAACAAGAATCATGAAAAACTGTTAAGAAAAACTCAAATTATGATCAAAAGATCGAACATGGGTCAATCTGTTCTACCCGAGTAAAAAACCAGATCAGCAACACTATAAAGAAAATCTTGTAGATCAGAAACCACAAATACAATAAATGTGAAACTATATCATATGATATAATGTTGAGTTGAGAAGACGACACAAAAAGAATCACGTCGATTAGATCTATAAAACTCTAGTTATGATAAAAACACTGAAGCAATGTAGTGTTATGCATAAACTCGACGAGAAAGACTTGATGGAAACAAGTCGGACGAACAAGGCACAAAAGCTCCTCTAAAACTGTGATCTTTATTCAATAGAACACAATAAAAACAGCCCAAAGTCGTCTCAACATGAGCTCTGGCCTCCCTTGTTTTTATAACCAGCCCCTCAGGCCAACCCAATCCTAACTAGGAATCTAATTCTACTCAGTTTCAATTGAAACTTTCCATAACTTCTCAAGACTGTTAAGCAATCTTAAGACTTCCAAGCACTTTATGAATGTCATAAACATTCCTAAAGCAACTCAACTTCGTGCCACACATGAAATCTGACCAAGACCAACTTAAATCTTTCCATATTTGAGCCATAACCGACTCACCCGCAACCTGAGTCCATAATCGAGTCGATTGGACCTCTCCAAAATATTGCTTTCATTGGCTAAAAAATACTTTTGCCTTGATCTAAAAATTGTGGGTAGCAAAGGATCAATCCGATTCTAAGTTGTTGTGAGATATGATATAGTGATAGAGCTGCTATTTCTAGTTTGAAAGTGAAACTTAGATTTAAGTTACTCTCATTTGACTGCAAATACCAACCAAAGTCATATGATATTTTTACATTTATAGACCTTATTCATATTCTATTTGCCTTCACATTGAGCCTAGTCAAACTAGTACAGACCTATGTGAGAATTCATTCATTTCTTTTTGAATTCAAGATTTCACTTGAACATGCTATACTTCTACACTAGAAGTAAGCAAAATTCCATCATACCATCATAACAAAATAAAAAAGAGAAACTCCATACCCTTCATGCTTAGTACTCTCGCCAAGTTTATTGCGTAAAAAGGGAGTAGAAGACATGGCTACAAGAAAACTAAAAATAAAATGCATTCTTACATCATAAGCATGAAAGAAAAAGAATTCATCCCTGCAAAATAAGAGAGGCTACAAAAGTAGGAGTCATCTCAAACATCCACATCCACTTCCACTCCATCACAAATGTACAAGTCTTGAATCAAATAGTTTTGAATTGATTTCTTCTAAGGCTTGCTTTTTTGACTTAGAAATATTATGTGTTTCAAATATGCCTACTACATTCCCTACCAAGCTCCACATACAAGCCTTATTTAGTGGTAGGATGAGTTTAGGCAAAATGCCTTGGTGAGGAAATATTTTCACTACACTCAAAGGAGTGACTGAGAGAATCAATCAATTTGAGGTACTTAAAATTTAAATTGAACTCTTCGGAATTTTAGTGGAACATGATCTCTAGAGTATGCTTGCTCCATTTGCTGTTCTATCTTTCAACCACCCATGTATAGGAGAAGGCATAAGCCCAATAATGACTTGAGTATTTTGTTGTGCACATGGTACTTTTGAAAAATAGAACATTGTAGCAACTCCTGATCATCAACCTAAATTCTTAACTTTGCTCAGGACGAGCAAAGGATAATCTTGGGGGAGATTTTTAATGGCTGTTATATACCAATTTCACCTGTCAATATAACTCAATTATGTGAAAGAAATATCATTTATTGCACACATTACCTTTCTATTTAACCTATTTCCACCTGTCCATGGAGAAATAGTGCATGCAGACAATTATTGTAGGAAATGAGGTCAAAGAGGCGGAGCAATCATATAAAATATCATCCCAGCCAATCAAGCGCCGACATGTTGCACCACATAGATCAAATGGCCCACAAACAGAAGTATCTGAGGCCATCCAACAGTGTATCACCTATATCAGTAAAGGGTACCCACCTGTCGGGGACCTGGAGAAAACCCAATGAAGCCCTGACCAGGTCGACCGACAACCCTAGTCGGCCGACTAGGTCTTGTCGCCAAACTCAGTCAATCAACACGTGTTGGCTACTTGTGGCTTCCTAAAGATGATGATGACTGATTCACATGCAATTGGTGGTGAGAATCGATCTTTCCTCCTACCCTCACTTCACACACACACACACCACATGAGTATTCACTCTATTGTGTCCACTATTCTCCATAGATTCAGAGGGGGTTAGGCTGTAGAGAGGAGAGTCTCTAGTCTTTAGTCCAAATTAGGAAGGAGTAGGAGGAGTCTCTCTCTCTTCCCAGTTCCAAATTGGGAAAGGTATGGCTCTCGTAGTCCTATTTGCATTTGTAACTTTGTTCTTAATAAAGATATTATCTTTATTCTTCTTTTATTCATATACTTGGATGAAGTGTTTCTTGTTTGATTGTGGACTCGATGTATGTGGTAGGAATAGTCTTTATGATCATGCCTTAATGTCATTATATTATCATCATAAACACTATAAACCCCCACTATAGTCTAATTAGTTATGACATGACCATGTTAATATAAATAACTTATGCTATGTTCCAACATTGGTTCAACGATGTTTAAGTAAGTCATTGCCTTAGGATGGCTTGTGCCATGGCTCCTAAGGTATTACTTAATATGCTAGCATGGTGCCAGGATAGTTAAGTAGCATAGGATGTCTCGTAGACCCACGGATTGATAGATAGGCAGTAGGTGGTGACAACCCTATTTGTCCTTGTAATCCTCCATGTTCGGCTATGCCACAGGCTCTTTGCGGGAGTCGTCCTAGTATTGCTAGGGGTAAACCCATGCCCAATATGTTGAACAACATAACATGAGAGTTCACTATTGATATGATCATTAGTATCTAACTTAGGCTATGTATTTGTATACTAGAAGCATTGTAGGAGTAGCTTCCTAACTCTTAGTCTAATCCATCTTTGACCCATTTATCCTCCTTAGAATAGGATGCTCTTATGTGTGTCACACTACCTCCACATGCCTATTACCCATCCTCACTAGAACCCTACCTAGACCAATCTACCCTCTTCATTTGATGACTGCTTTACTTCCACTTAGCATTCCTTTGGGAAAATATAAATGACACCATTTGGGAATACTCTTTAAAGAGAAATGATACTTCGATAGTTTCCCTGTGTTTGCAGTTTTTTATCTGTGATGTAAGAAATGTCAACAGACAGTTCAAAGCAAAAAGCATGTGCTGCTCACATGACTAAAAGTTTGGACAGTGCAAAAGGGATTCCGCAAGTTCAGACAGTCCGAAGTGGGCTTTTCAGCAATATTCAAAACTTTGCGTTTGAACCCTCACTATTATTTAAATTGCAAATGTACTCAACACACATAGGTCTCACAATCTCCCCCTTGATGAATGCATTGGCAAAACCACTTAAAATCCGAACATTGGCTTATTCACATGAGAAGTTTTAAAAGAAAAATTCTCCCTCTTTTTGAAAATCAAAAATCAAATGAGAAAGAAATTTAAAAAAATCTTCCCCATATGAACAAAGTGAATGCATATGTGTGCCTAGGATGTTAATCACACATAAACGAGTGCTTCACAAATGATATAAAGAAAATTACCACATCACAAACTAGTAAATAAGTACTTCTATTACGATATTCAAATAATCCTAGAATTACAACTCTAATGTTCATTATTAATAAAAGAATCTACAGCAGAAATAATCTAAACATTAAAGTAAGCCGACTAAGCATATGAGATATAGCGCGGCTCCAAGCAATCCACAGGCAAGATGAAAATTGATAACTCGCTCGTCTTTTTTACTTCTCTTTGTCCAAAAGTTTTGAATGCAAATGCAGACGTAGGGGTCCAATTCGATTCTTCTTGCAGCTATTATCTACCATACGCGAAAATGATTTATTTTTGTTGGCAAACAATATTTTTGTAGCTCCCACGAAAATAAGTTCGTGAGCCACACCTCGGCTGGCGAAAATAAGAGCTATATTCGTGATTCCTTATTCTGGCTCAAGGAAATAATTGTATCAATCATTGTTGGCCAAGGACCATGCGCATGGAAATAATACATATTTCCGTCGGCCAGGGATCTGAATCACAAAAAGAAACAAATATTGTTCTCGCTCGCGGCTGGGCTCACGAAAACATGATATATTTTTGTGGACCTGGGAGTTGGATGGTGATAATTTCTTCTGACAACGTAGACACTAAAGAGGACGACTGAAATGCGACCAACTTTTTGGTGTAATCGTGCAAATGACTTCTTGAGGTCGCATGATCATCGTATGCATAGTCACCATTTTTTCCACTTAACCTTTTCCATCTAACAACACAAATTGAAAAAAAAACAAAGTGTGGACACCATTGTCAGATGGAAAGAATTAATTGGAAAAAATTGACTATAGAATAAAGACTATGTTATGAATGTTGTTTGCACGATTACAACCAAGGGTTATTTGCATCCTAATCACTCTGACACTGAATAGATTAACTGGACTAAAGGACACATATATATTACTGTTCCACTTCCACAATGTCTTATCTTAAGCTATAATATTTATAGTAGTATATGATTATTGTGCGCACATTCATGGTCAATATGCAATACTAAGAGACGTGAAGCCATGATGATTGGTGTTTTGCATATCTTTTTGCTCGAAATCTGCATGCAAAAAAAGCAAGGTAAATAGAATTTCAGGAGATATCAATATGTTTGGAGGCTAGAGCTAGAAATTATTCCCTCTGTTTTTTTTCTTGTCATTCTCATCCTAGTATAAACCAAAATTGCTATTTCATATTTGCCCCTGCCGTGGGTCCCTTACGCGTCTGACGACTCTGACCCGCAATCAACACTCCCACAAATAATATTTTGGGAACACATAATAAAAATCCTGTTATAATAATTTCTAATATTTTTTTCGAAAACCAGCAGGTACTGTGATTTTGTATAAGAAGAAAAAGAACAATAAGTTTGCTTACATGCACAAGCCGTGCAGATCTCTCAATTGAGAGAGATAAAAAAAAGAGATTACAATATGCTACTGCTAACAGTTCATAGAGCAGAGCAGCTCTTTTTTAAAAAAGCAGCTGGCGCCCTCAATAATCCCAACTGCTTCGCTCCTGCTGTAATCTAAAGGTTTGCTTCTTCAATAAGATCGGCATGGATCCTAACAATGGTCTTCTCCTTTCCTTCAACAATACGTGCATTTCTTTCCTTCGAGATTGTCCAGCTAAAAAGAAAAATTAGTGACAAGAGACCATCTGCTTTATCCTCCAGCCTCCTCTCAGAAAGACTAAGGAACCATTGTGCGCCTTCATGATGTCTATCCCAAGTTGATGTAACAAGTTCGAACACCAAACTTATCTGCCACTGATTTCCGAATCCAACGAGATATTGGACATTCTATGAAGAGATGCATACTTGTTTGTAAATTTCGGATGCATAATTTCTAATGTTCACTTCCTAAATTCACCTTTTAACAGTTTTTAATATTCACTTTTTAAATTTACCGACTCACAGAAACAACCATTCCAGTTCCTAGGTGCTTTTGCACCTAAAACTCTAACATATGGAGAAACATTAGAAATTCTACATACTTCGACAAAACTGACTGGATGCTATAACAACAGAAAGATTGAAAATATTCTCCTTTTTCAACATTATATTTAATTCACAGTTTGGCTTCACTAGCAACGGAGGCGGCACCTGTATAGTGGATCTTAATTCTGTCAACTTACTGTCATAATTCATGTCCATTCTTTTATATCCCCCGTGATGAGAAGGATATCTATAAAAGGCAGCAAAAAATCACCCTCCTCAAGTTAAATAATTTCACTGACTCAACAAAATTTTTAAGTTACTAGAACATTCCACGAGGCTACAAACCTCATAATAAGTTTATGTGAGAAAAACCGCACACCGTTCAGCACTCTTACATGCACACACTGTCCTTTTTGTGTACCTCGCTGTCAATAAAACTGGCGGGAGATAACGTACCAGTACATTGCAGCACAAGATACGGATTAGCGAATCAAATAATAATCTCTGGTCGGCCGCGTGGAGGCTCGGAAAGGCAGAGTCCAATCCAAGTGATTCTCAGGCCACTTCGGGGTCCAAAACAACGCAAAGAAGATGCGAAGACGAGGCTCACTAATCTGATGTACTTGCACCACAGCTCACTAATTTTTTAAAGTGAATCCACTTGATTTTGCTGGCAGTAACGTGAGAGGACCCCTGATACACCATTTAGTGATGGCTGTTAGCACTACCGGACTAGTCCGGTAGTGGACGGACTAGTCCGGTCCGAACTAGTCCGATATAAGACCAGACTAGTCCGATGTTGTCCAGTAAGGACATCGGACTAGTCCGGACCTTGACCGGACTAGTCCGGTCTTTTCAGTTAATGTCAGTTTGAACTCGAAAATAACATGTGTTCTAATTGAAAGGACACAACCCACAGACAATTATGTCCCTGATCGGGGGACTTAACTGTCTCTAAGGGTGGGAGGCCCCCTCTTGTGTCTCTTGGTCATATATAAGGAGAGGGTTATGTGTATGATAGAAATAAGTGTTGTGAATACACATTAGACACAAGAACTCTCTCAATTCTCAGAATCCGATCAACAATACCAAGAGAAGAACAAGGGGAAACGCCTCCCGTCGTCGTTCTACTTGCGGCCTCGCCTTGTTGGCTTGATGGCCGCATTGTCAAGCAACAACAAAGATGGAAGTGAAGGTATTAATGGTGTTTTTGTGCTATTTGAGAGATAGCACTTGATGTTGATCTTGTAATCAGATTTCTCTATGTAATTCGAAATGATTTAGTGGTTATTTGATCTTTGGGCTCCCTTTTGATTTCTAACAATGGTATCAGAGCCGTTTAGACCACTAATCATTTCGAATTGAGTTTTGATCGAAGTTTTTCGCTGAAAGTTTTGAAGGTCCGGACTTGTCCGGTCTAAGGGCCGGACTAGTCCGGTGTGCCACAGTTAAGTGGTCAGGTTTTCGGATCAGGGCGTTTTGACGCGTTCATCTGATTGAAAACCAATTAAGCACTTTGGATTGAAATTCATTGTGAAAATTAAGTTGATTTGGTAAGATGGTAAGATTAAGATTCCCATTTGGGTATTTCAACATTTTTTTCCAGTTTTTTATATGAATCTTTTCCGGTGTTGGTCGTACTAGTCCGGAATAGTACGAACCAGACTCGAAAAGTTCAATAAAGAACGGATCAAATGTTTTGATGGGACCAGACTTGTCCGGCGTATGGATCGGACTAGTCCGAAAACCATACTGTAAGAGTTCGGACTAGTCCGGCCATGTGCGGACTAGTCCGTGCTATACAATTAAGTTTGCTTATTCAATAAGCTTCCACTGTGAATTAAGTCTATTGTCATAGCAATTTGGTCGAGTAACCAAAGCGAAAGATAAATTGCTATGTCATTTTAAGTTGCATGGAATTCTATTGAGTAACCAAAGTGAAAAATAGAATTGCCATGTTTTTAAGCAATATTATGTCATTATTGGCCGAGTAACCAAAGCGAAAGGCATTAATGACATTTTATGTTTAAGTGCATAGTAATTTGGTCGAGTAACCAAAGCGAAAGATAAATTACTATGTATTTCAGTTGTTCTCCAATGTTAAGTTTTAATGTCATTATTGGCCGAGTAACCAAAGCGAAAGGCATTAATGACATTCTCTTTTAAGAACATAGTAATTTGGTCGAGTAACCAAAGCGAAAGATAAATTACTATGTTGTTTTTTCAGTTATTCTCAAATGTTGAGTTTTGGTCAAGTAACCAAAGTGATTGATAAAACTCAACATTATCTTATGATTAATATCTATGCATTCACTCATGATCTCTTTTTTGATTAAGAAGTTTCGTCTAATGAGAATTCAACATTGAGTTTCATCTGGTAAGCAATTTAGGAGATGGAGAGAAAGTTGGAGATTGTTTTGGCAGTCTCTGAGATGGACTTTGCTCTCACAACTCCATATTCAGTTGAGCCGGTGGCTCTAGTAAGTAAAGTTGATGAAACTCAGTAAGTCTTTGTTGTGAGGACAAAGGACTATATTAGTAAGCTATTGGCTTGTGATATAGCCAAAGTTAAGTGAAAACAATCAAACAGGAAATGTTTGATGATTATTAAGGGCACTATCACTGAAATCATTCGGGGGAGCAATCCCTGAATATGATATTGCCACTGAGTACCTCCAAAAGATTGAGAATCAGTTTACTAGTTCTTCTAAGTCATTAGCAAGTACTCTTATCAAGAGACTTGTCGATGAAAAGTATTATGGAGGTGATGTGCGAGAGCACATTTTAAGGATGACAAATATGACTTCAAAGTTTAAGCCTATAGATTTGATGATTAAAGATGAGTTCATTGTGCATCTCATTTTTCCTCAGTTCTAAAGGAATTTGAGACTTTTGTCATCAATTATGACTCTCAACCTGAACTACTAAACATAGAAAAACTCATGGCTATGTGTGTTCAGGAGGAAGAGAGGATTAAATCTCTTCATGATAATGATGCTATTAATTACGTGAAGGGAAAAAGTAAGGCTAAGAAGAATTATTCTTCTAAGCAATTTTTTAAGTATCATGGTTCTTCTCACCATGATAAAGATAAGAGTAAGGCTCTACAAATCATCCTTAATATTAGGATGTGAAAGTAGAGAAAGATCGGTGTCACTTTTGTTTAGACAAAGGTCACCATCAAAAGGAATGCATAGACTTCCTTAAATGGTGTTGCAAGTGACAATCATTTTTCCTCACATCAGAGTAAGAGTAAGAGAATTGATTCCGAAATGTTTTCGAAATTATGGCATTGTTGCTTAGACCATATTTCGAGGGGGAGAATTGATCAATTGGTTTCACAATCGATTCTTCCTCATTCGGATTTTTCAGATTCAGAAGAATGCATAGACTAAGAAAAGTAAGAAATTGAGCCATATGCAGTGCGGGAATTTGGAATTAATCTGTACGGACATTTGTAGTCCATTTCCTATAGTATCTGTTGATGGTTTTGATTCGTTCATAACCTTCACGGATGACTATTCTCGCTATGGCCATATTTATCCAATTTAAGAACGCTTTGAAGCGTTGGATAAATTAAAGATATTTAAGGCTGAAGATGAAAATCAGCACAATAGTAAGATAAAAGTGGTAAGATCCGATCGTAGTGGTGAATACTATGGTCATCATACCCCTATGGCCAAGTTCCTGGACCATTTGCTTGGTTCCTACAGGAAAATGGTATAGTTGCCCAGTATTCAACACCGGGCGAGCCTCAGCAAAATAAAGTAGCGGAACGGTGCAACCGTACGCTAATGGATATGGTAAGATCCATGTTAAGTCAATCAGATTTGCCGGTTAGCTTATGAATAGAGGCATTAAAAACCGCTATTCATATGCTAAATCAGATCTTTAGTAAGTTGGTGTCTAAAACACCGTATGAGTTGTGGAGAGGACGTAAACCCTCATTAAGTTATATGCATATATGGGGTTGTCCTGAGGCAAAAATGTTTAACCCAAACATTGGTAAGTTGGATGCTAAGACAATAAGTTGCCAATTTATTGTCTATTCAGAAAAGAGTAAGGAATATCGTTTCTACGGTACAGAACGATATACTATGTTTGTAGAAACAAGGCATGCCGTCTTTTTAGAGGATGCCATAATCAGGGGGAGTACGGTAAGATGAGAAATTAATCTTGAAAAGAAGCGGGTTTATGTACCCACTCCTATGATTCAAGAACTATATTTCTCATTACCTACTGCTGTTGAATCATCAGTGTCTATTAGTAAAGATTCAACACCTGTTGTTAGTTCTCCATTGACAACGAAATTATTAAGAAAGGTTGAACAGTCTCAGCCTGTTGTCATTAATAATGAAGAGCAACAACAGCCTCAAAATGAGAATAATGTGCAATTAAGAAGATCTCAAAGAGAAAGAGAATCGGCCATTTTGGACGATTATGAGATCTAATTAAGTGAGGCAATTCAAATGGAGGGTGATCCCATCACATTTGAATAATAAGTCCTCAAACATCTGAATGGCGTAAAGTCATGGAGGATGAAATGAGGTCTATGGAAACAAACAAAGTCTGGAATTAGTTAAGATTCCTAATGGAGCTAAAACAGTAGGCTATAAATGGGTCTACAAAACTAAACGTGACTCCAAAGGGAATATTGATAAGTTTAAGTCCAGACTTGTTGCAAAAGGTAAGGATTCGTTCAGAATCATTATGGTATTAGTTGCACATTACAATTTAGAATTACATCAGATGGATGTAAAAACGGCATTTCTCAATAGTGATCTATATGAGAACATCTATATGACACAACCGAAAGGTTTTGTTGTTAAGGGTAAGGAACATATGAGGTGCCACTTAAGAAAGTTCATTTATGGACTTAATCAAGCATTAAGACAGTGATATCTCAGGTTCAATAAGACAGTAAGAAAGTTTGGGTTTAAACAAAATGAGGAGGACAATTACATTTATGGTAAGTTTAAAGACAGGAAATTTATTTTCCTCGTGATTTATGTAGATGATATACTACTTGCAAGTAGTGATGTCAATCTACTATCAGAAACTAAGAAGTTATTGTCTTCTAATTTTGATATGAAAGATCTTGGTGAAGCATTCTATGTACTGGGCATAGAAATTCACCGAGATAGAATAAAGGGGTATTAAGTTTAGCACAAAAGGCATACTTAAGGAGCGTACTTGAAAAGTATGGTATGCATGAAAATAAATCTTTGTCTGCTCTAATGATTCGAGGTTGGTAAGTATGGAACCAATAAGAGGTTGACCTAATAAGAATCGGTTCCAAAACTTCTTGCTGTCAGAAGTTTTAAGTTTTGCTCAATTCCTAAGTTACCTTGACAAAGTTTAAGTATCGGGTTAATTTTGGCATAAGTAAGTCCAATCCAAATGGCTGGATGGAAATAAGTATTACTTGTAGTTTTGCAAGTATCAAGGTCTCATGGTAAGTTAAGTATAAGATTAAGTCATTGGAATAATGACTTAGTAAGACTCAGTTTGTGCGAGATGTGTAGTAAATCCACATCAGTAATCAACACTCGCACATTGGAGCTTTATTGTGGAAAAAGCTCCTAATTTAGGGTCACTGCGTCATGTGTGATGCATACCAATATATTATAAATGAGACCACTGAGCAGACACAGTAAGTAAACCCGAATTGTTAGTGGTTGACAGCATTAAACCACTTAATCTTTTTTTTTGTACTCCAGAGACAACAAGTCATATGTGATGCCAAACACATTGACATAAGGTATGTGTTGTAAAGGAGTAAATCCAGGATCATATTAAGTAATGATTATTGAGCAAATTAGTACCAAGCAAATGCTTGCGGATCCGCGTACAAAAGGTCTTCCACCCAACGTGTTCAGTGAACACGTGGCTAGCATGGGTTTAAGGGAGAGTCTATGATCACTGGATATTTAGGGGCCAAATAAGAGTAAGGTTCATTTTTAAGTGTGAGATATATTGTGGTCCTCGAGTCCAACAATACGTAAATGGTTGTTGTGATGCGTTGTGCCCTATATGTCGAGCATGAAAAAGTGGACACTAAGTTTAGTATTAAGTAAGTTGGTAAGTTTCAGTTTCGAGTTCAAGGGGGAGAATGTTAGCACTACCGGACTAGTCCGGTAGTGGACGGACTAGTCCGGTCCGGACTAGTCCGATATAAGACCAGACTAGTCCGATGTTGTCCAGTAAGGACATCGGACTAGTCCGGACCTTGACCGGACTAGTCCGGTCTTTTCAGTTAATGTCAGTTTGAACTCGAAAATAACATGTGTTCTAATTGAAAGGACACAACCCACAGACAATTATGTCCCTGATCGGGGGACTTAACTGTCTCTAAGGGTGGGAGGCCCCCTCTTGTGTCTCTTGGTCATATATAAGGAGAGGGTTATGTGTATGATAGAAATAAGTGTTGTGAATACACATTAGACACAAGAACTCTCTCAATTCTCAGAATCCGATCAACAATACCAAGAGAAGAACAAGGGGAAACGCCTCCCGTCGTCGTTCTACTTGCGGCCTCGCCTTGTTGGCTTGATGGCCGCATTGTCAAGCAACAACAAAGATGGAAGTGAAGGTATTAATGGTGTTTTTGTGCTATTTGAGAGATAGCACTTGATGTTGATCTTGTAATCAGATTTCTCTATGTAATTCGAAATGATTTAGTGGCTATTTGATCTTTGGGCTCCCTTTTGATTTCTAACAATGGCCATAATATTGTCATTTCTTGTTTTTGTGGATTGTCCCGATACAGAGATTGGTGGGACCGACAACAAAGGTTGTAGAAGATACCATGACATGATTCCCTAATCTTTTACTTAGGGGAGCAAATCACTTCCTGTTTTGTATGTCCACAAACATAAAAAAAAATCGGCAGGTTTTCTGGTTTTCCTGGGCCTTCCCACGGTGCTAGTCTTAAAAATGCCTTTGGAGGAGGCTGGCTGACAGTGTGATAACGATGAGAGACGGTGGCGGTTGCATTGTCGGCTGCTGGCAGCAACAGACCCGCGTGAATAGGTTATTTGCGCCGTTATGGCGGCTAGGGTTATAGATGGCAATCTCTCAACAAGAACATGAGTTATAAGTTTATTTTATTTTTCTGATGTAATTATCTGGTGCCCTGTGTTAGAAGAAATAGGCAATTTACAAAATAATTCCAGAAAGGAACACTTGAACGAACATCGATTAACAGCAGTAGAAAATGCAATCAGATCTTTTTTTTTATCGATTCGTAGTCTGACGAATCTGGGTAGAAGCTGCTACAATATTGACGAAGGTTGGCCGCACGAAACACTAGTGACGAAATTGGGCAGCAACACACGATCTTGGTGGTAGGCGATATGTGATGAAGAACGCGAGCCGTTCTGAAGACCTGCTGCCCCGATCGTCAATGCACGCCGATGCTCGGTATCGAGTAGACTACGATGACGGTGCGAGGAATGAGATTGATCTGTTCATTTTATGCCCTACCCTGCCACGCACGACCGATACATACAGAACCTTGAGAAAGAGTCTGAGTTGGTTTAACAATGTATGGTTTTGTTGCGACCCGAACCAACTCGGATGTTGTAGACATGTCCGTCTCCATCCTGGCCAAATTCGAAAGCCCAAGCACAACCCAAATTTTTTGCAACAAAAATAGCTTTTGAGTTCGGCTCGAATTTGCACGATCACATGCGCACGTCCGCGAGGCAAGGTGATGCTTGGCGTGGCATCGTGAAGCGAGCGAGCGAGGAGGACGAAAAGGAGCACATGTGGGCCGCTCCTCTTCTTACTCTCACTTGGGATGTGAAAGAACAACTTTCCTTATAAATGGGTGTGCCTTTGCCTCCACTTTCCAACTGATTACATTCATGATCTTTTAGATATATTGGGAATTAATTCAGAATTTAATGACCCTTGGATCAAATTCTAACACCATGTGCCTACAGTTTTTCTTCATTTATTGCTTAAGTACAAAAACTATTTTCAGACACATTTAATCAATCTCAAACCTCCATGTGTTCCCAAACAAGTGTCACGACAATGTATTCTAACATTATTTTGTATAGATCGTACCACATAACCAACAATCTGCTGCAACAAATTTATTTTCCATCTACTTAATCCATCTCAAGTTATCTGTTATTCTATCTTTAGCCATGAAAATTAAGGAATGGTAAAAACAAGTTTGTTGTACAGGAAACAAGGAAAGGTAAATGAGGAGAAAGTAGATATAGAGATGCAGTAGGAAGTGACATATTAAACGCTAAAATGACAAATAATATGGTAATATGTAAAATGACCATGTAAGAGCATATAAAAGAGATGAACCTAAACATCATCTAAACAAAATCATTGTGTTTTAGTTAGAAATAACATCTCCAACAAGAAAACGAAACCATGCCCAATGTTTCCATTTCCCTTAAACATCTTTGAACTACAAATAAGAAAAAAAAAGAGTCCCAATCCTTTTCCTCCCAAGAAAATTGTTGTTTTTTTAGCCCTAAATGTTGATGTGGTTTAACTAAATGCGTTTTAAGATTTAATTTAAGAGGAACCATTTAAAGAGAGAAAATACCCCTTAGAATTTTTAATTACTATCAAAAATTTATTTTAATAACTAATTGTATATGACTCTCACAAATGTCATCGTAAATAAGCTGAATGCTGTCGTAAATAAGATATTTACAGCGACAGCTTCCTATTTATGACGACATTTGACCATCACTAAGTTTTGGTTTTAAATAAATTAATTTACGATAGCCATCATCATAAATTAACTTAGTTACGATGGCCAGCGTTGATCATCTTACATGTGTCGACTCGTGCCATGTGGACCAGGTAGCCCCTTATTTACGACGGCTTGGCTTCGGCTAATGTAAATAAGTATTATCTATTTATGATGGTGTGGGAAGCCGTGGTAAATAGTACATGCTTAGTTACGACGACAGGCAAACTGTCATAAATTCATACAGGCTTAATTACAATGGCTTGCCCTCTTGTCATCATAAATAAGAGCATTTATGTTTTTCTAAAAAATTGAAACAATACACCTTGTACGACCATCTCCCAACACACATATAAATAACATATCATCAGTTATCATCACAAATAAAAGACACATCAAGCACTAGCACCTCCGCTACTTTCGGAGTCAAAGAACTCATCCTCGCGCCTTGATGCAGGTGTCAGTAGGTGTGATGATGGGTATGAGCTTTCTTCGTTGATCCCTGTGATACACAAGTGCAATTAGACACAAAATTGACCAATTTTGGCTATGTTATGCTAGATTTAGCAATGTTTGTCTATGTTTGCTTATGTTTGACTATGTTTTGCAAAGTTTGTCTAAATTTCTCTATGTTTGACTACATTTTGTTAAGAATGACGATATTTTGGCTAAAGTTGCTACATTTCTCTGATTTAGATTATTTTGAGCAATTTTAACTTACCCATTGGTCCCAAATATGGCATATGTGGCTCCACCGGCACATGTGACTCCACCGACGGCTGCCATGAGGGAATGATAACCTGCTGCCCATGTTGTCGGGCTAAGGCTATGATTTCAAAGCATTAGCACATACATGTCAATAAAATGATTTAGATGTTTGGTAATTTAAATTACTTATTTGTATTACGGCTTGCGTCTATGCTAAGTAGTTCGCATGGTACTCCTCTCTCATCTTGGTAAGGGCTTCTTACTTCTGGAGCTTCTCCTGTGTCAGCCTGAGCTCCTTCTGGATATTGTGGAGCTCCAGATCCCTCTTTGAAATCTGGCGGCTAGACCTAGTTGATCGACACTGCAATGAAGAGCCCCTCAAAGGCCTTGCCTCCCTCAAGTCAACAATTCTATCCAAGATGGCAAGCCTACAAAAAAAGTAAATACTAAGAGTAAGACTCCGTAGCTCGAATTCACAAAAATAAAAAACAATTAACATCGTCAATGGTTTTTTCGCCTCCACTTGCATATACGGCACTAAATTCGATTGGTGCATTTTGCCAATCATAGCCTTCATCATGAATACTCACCGCCTCCTCTTCATATTTCTCATACAAGTACAAGCAAATTGTGTAAACATATCAACATCAATATTAGCTATAATTCAATTTAAATATGTCGACAACTCACCAGTCGAGTTGTTGCCACTGAGTGCACAACTGGTCGGGCTGTGGAGGGTCACTCCCATGTGACGTCTATTCCAAACCTTAACATCGCTCGGTCATTCACCGATCTCGTGTTCCTGTGAATACGAGTTAGTAACATAAATATACTATGCATATATTTTCATACATATTTTGCTCACCATACATTTAGCCAGACGTATATGTCCATCAAGACCATATGTGTGGTCTCCGGTAGACCCTCTGCAATCTTCGACTTAGTGACAAAGTTTGCACTAACCCACAACAGACGGAGGGCCCGATAAGCTTCTGGACGGTCCTCCAGACAAGAAATACCTACCTGCACATATTTAGTAATTTTTAAAAATATTGTTAACATAACAAAATAAAAAAGCAATGGATAAAGTTTACCTCCGCGTACTACTTCTCTGTCAAGTACTTATCAGAACCATCTCTGAACGCCCCCAGATCCTGCCCTTCATACTTCTTCAATTGCTCATTGGTTGCTTGAATCAGGACATAGGATACCTAACAAGTTTTCTTGTGTTCTTGTTAAAAACAGCTCTCGAGTGCTCCACCTCCATCGGGTCCGCCAAACGTTATTGTCTCTCCAAGAAGATAAAATTACAAAGGGTACTAAACAAGCTAGTTCTTCAAGAATTCAAATTTCGAAAGTGTATTAAACAAGCTTATCTTGAAGTCGGCCCACACTACACCCTAAGCAGTTCCATACACCAGGTCAGTAGTATGAGTGTTATCATCCCATGACTTCGCAAGGGCACGCTAGTCACCGCTGCTGGGGACCTCACCAGGATAGTGCAAACGTACAAGGTTTCTCAAGACAGTGCTGGCCTTCCCGTAACTCGAAGGTAGTGTCCTCCCATCGGCTGCAAGATAAATTTGAAAGAGCATTAATGAGCATTAATGTGAAAGAGTGTTAATTAGCATTATAAAATTTTCTTACCCATTGACAACAGAAGGATGGTTGTAAAAGCCCACATTTTAGGAATTCAATTCCAAAGAAAAATTTGAAGGAAATAAAAATAATCAAGTGGATACTATTAAAATTAATACATAAAGCTGGAATTCAAATTCAAGCTCTATGTGCAAATATAAAATAGGAAAAAAATAAAAATGTAAACTTACAAAAAATTTCTTAACATGTAATTTGGTGGCTCTACCAAAATTTGATTAATAAAGACTGTAATTCAAATTAAATCCATAACTGTGGGTTTCAAATTCTGAACTCGACTTCATTCAAATCCAGTTTCGAAAACACAATTGTATTCCTCATATTCCAAATAGGCAACATAAATTTTTTACCATTTTGGGATCTTGCTTTCTATGGCAATTAAATCATTACATAAAGGAAAATTTGAAATTAAATATTAATTCAAAAATCAAACTTAATCAAATCCCGGGTTTGAGTTCACCAGTGAGTTTCTCACACTTGATTTAGTACCTCTGTCATGTTCTAGAATTCTGGAGCAGGCTAGCTATTTTTAATTGGATTTTTGAAGAGATAAGTGGGAATATGGGACCCACCAGTCAGTTCATTTCATCTGGTCTCTGTTTTCCCTTTTGCTCTGCACTGCTTCACAGAGCGCCACGGCCAGCACCCTATGCCACCTGCTGCTTCCCATGCAAACTAACTCCAGCTTTCTTTTGTTCTTTTCCATGCTCAAGGCAGGTCTGGCTCACCCTCTTATCTGTTCTTGGCTTCTCCTTGAACAACACACTCTCAGCTCGTTGGTTTCTCCTTTTCACATCGCAGCACCTCTGCCTCACCGTGGCCGTGCCTGCTGGCTTCCTCTTCCACTCTCCAAGCATAAAACCCATGCGTGTGCCCGATTACCCTACACCTAATTGGCCATGAGAAGGCCCCATCACCCAAGCGCGGAAGGGGAATATCTTTGTCTTCCTTATGTTTGGCCGTCGGAGTGTTCTCTGCGAGCCGGCAAAATTGGAAGACTAAGGTGAGCCGTGAGCTCCTTGGCTTGTTGACACAGATTGCTCACTCTCTGGAACACTTCTGTGATGCGTGTTCTTGTGTTGTCTTCTACCGTGGAGCTGAAGAACGACATCACCATCACCGCCTCCCTGACGCCGCCATCGGGTGTCATGGCACCAACACCACCGCGCCGCAGCTCTGCTGCCTCTTGCACGAAGACGAGCGCACCATCGGCTTGGCACACGTTTGCTCTACCACTCGACGCGTTCCGGCATCAACCTTTCCTTCTCGTGCAGCGATGAAGCAGAAAACTCCTGCACCTCCTCTGTTTTTAGTCTTTCGCCGCACCTCAAGATCGCCATTCCGCCTCAATGCTCCTCCCGCTCGGCTAATACTTCCGTAAGGTTCACCACAATATCTTCTCTGTGCTCCCTAAGTTGCTCAGCCATTCATAGCTCTGTTGAACCATATTTCGAAATCTCGAGCCGGCATGTACATAAGAACAAGGTTAGGTTTTCATAGAAATTCGTCATCCTCGAGCTATCTCACTTCTTTCCAATATTGGGGCACCTTCTAGACATCTTTACAGATTCTTCAGAGCAATCTAATTAGAAAACTAGGGTTGCTCCTTATCGGAACATCACTTTCTCCCCACTAGTGTTCATTACAAGTTCACCACCTTCATCTACGAAATTCCTTCTCACCCGAGCGAAACAACTCATTTCAAATAGGTAAACTCATCCTCACATCCTTGCACTTCACCCGGACAAATTTTTGAAGATAAATATCAACCGTAGTCGTTGTACGTCGTGTTCTTGCCACAACCGCCACAGTTAACCTAGGTCTCTGCTGAGGTCTGTCTTATGATCATTTTCAGCATGAGAGTGGTCCATTTTCTTGCTCCTAAGATCACACTGGTACTTTACAACCGAATACCAAGCCATTTGAGGCACTCTAGAGGATATCCGAGCTTGCCGAAGTCTAGCTTCCGCCGGGGAATGCCGTTAAGCTGCCTCCAGCGAGTTTTGTGCGTCGCCGCTTACACTATCGAGCTCGTCGCCCTTCCAAACCCTTGAGTGGGCCCTCTTGACGTAGCTCAAGCCACCAGAGGGCCTAGCTCCGCTGCGCCGGCGAACGTCCGGCGAGACCCTATGTCCTCGGCGCGAGGTAGGGGATGAAGTGTGAGCCCCACACGTTGGTCTCCCAACTAATGCCTCCCGGATCCTCTGCGGCCATAAGATCAGGTGTGGCAACGTCCCTGGTTTATGTGGCCACCGTGTGGCTGGATCCTGATTGAAGATTTCAAATCCTGTGGGCCCAGCTGCTGCATTTGAATTTTCCAATATATAAGAAATTCCAGATTCTGTTCAAATTTAGATCCGGGTAGATAACCAAAAATTCGCAAATAAATTTTCTTAGACTGCTCTTGACAAATACTTTGTAGTGGTTCAATTTATTTGGTATGAAAGTTCCTGTGTTGTTCTCAATAATTCCCTAAAATTAAAAATTTGGAATTTATTCTAGGATAATTACTCTTTAGAAAAATTTCAAATTTGGCCAAAGTATTCCTTTAATATCATGGACTCCCATTAAAAGTTTCAGCAGCATTGGACTTGTCTAAGTGGGTCAGGTGGTGTTTTCCTACTCTATGTCCACGAAAAATCCAAAAACAACAGGAACTTTTTCAGAAAACTGTAGAAACTTGTAAAATCAATATCTGCATTACAATGCTTATGAAATTGTCAAACCAATTTGGTTGTATTCCTTGTATTTAGCACTGTCAAGAAAACCTCCTTACAACTGCAAGTGTAGTATTCCTTGATTTTCAGTAGAAAAATATGTATCCCTCAATGATCTAAAACGAAGACATTTTATGTTTTAGTATAAGGCCTATTTTTCTTATTTAAGTACATGGTCTATTTTCTTATTATTTTTTAAGTATATGGCCCATTTTCGTGATATTTTCCCTCTGGGCTGTGCTGTACTCATCGCTTGGGGTGCAATCAGAATGTATTGCTAACAGTTTTTCTTAACTTGCATCAAGGAAAGGGAGACTCAGACTACGGTATAGGACACCAAGACTAAGTTCGATAAAAAAAGCAGGGAAACTAATCTATATGAATTGTCTTTCATCTAGTGTCCATATGAAAATGCATGTACATTACCTGCAAAGTTTATTTCAAATAACAAATGTTTGGATTCAACTTCTCTCTCTCATTGTGTGCAAAGTTCGATTGCGATATACTTGACCTTTCAACATTAGTTTGTTGCAGATGTTCTTCTCTTTTCCAATCTTTATTTGCTACTCATAGCGCAATTTAATTTGTATTACAACATGTGTCCTTGTTTTGAAATCTTTATTTGCTAAATCATGAACAAAGATTCAAATTGTTCATGTTGGTAATATTTCGCTGGCAGTATGGTTGCATTTGCTCTTTGAATTATTTTTTTGTCTGGAAGTTAACACTAGATTGATGATGCTTTACAAAGTAGGTGTTTTCAAGATGATTTTGTTTTTTCAATCGGATTAATAAATGGATGATTTGCTTTATATATATATATATATATATATATATATATATATATATATATATATATATATCATATTATATGTACCTAGCTACAGAATGGTGTATTCTGTGGCCAGTTCGGTTCAGCGGACCAAAGCGATTTTCCAAAACTTGCCATGTTTCTCAGATTGCTTCACCCGCACGAATGACGCGTGCTCCGTTCCAGCTCTCGCACGATACACTCGACTGCTCCTCTCAGTGGTCCGCTGCATCCACCCTGATCCAGCCCATGATCTCGGTACCCTCCATGCATCATGCCGCACGATCCCCCCTCCCCGGCTCCCCCCCCCCCCCCCAATGACCGTTCCATTCGCACGCCTGCCACCGCCACCGATCCCCCCCCCCACGACCTTGTTCCCTGCTATGGTTTCACCACTCCTTGAGCCCTCGCGGGTCCATGTTCCTTCCTCTCTGATTTGAGGCACGCGCACGCACGGTAGCCGGAGATCGGAGAGGCTCACCGTGCCGGCCATGGCAGTGCCGAAGAAATCAAGCAGCACCGCCATCTCCCACCTGCGACTCCCCTCTTCCTATCCCCTGCTGCTCCTACTGCCTCTCTTGATTTCGGCTCCAACTGAGGAAAGGAATTGGGTTTGCGTGGAGCTCGTATCCAGGGACAATTGGTAGGCCTCTCATCCTTATCCTCGTTAATCCCCGTAGGATGCTAGCTAATGATGCATGTTGCTTGATCCATTATTTCACCTGATCCAGTTTCTTATTCAGTTCAAGGTATGTGATGTGCATTTTATTTTTCGAGGGTTTAGATAAGAATTACTTCGTATTTTTGTGAGATCTATTTTTGTTGAATACATTAGCTATGGCGATAAAAGTTTTTAATACTACCAAAACACCTTTTTAGCAAGGTCCAACTCTAGCTCCGAGCTTCTGCAAAATCTGACATTAGGTTCGACTTGCTTTGTCAAGGTCCAACATGTTTTTAGTAAGCTCCGGTGCTAGGTTGTACTAGCTTTGGTAAGCTCCGGCTCAAGCTCCGGTTAGCTTTGGCAATGTTTTGAGCTTGATCGCAATGTTTCTGCTTTTACTGTGAAATGTTTCAAACTTGCTTTACATTGTTGGAAAGATTGCTTAGTATTCATTTGCTAAGTTTTTGGTGCGTTTTGGTTGATATGACTGATATCGTTTTATTGTGGTTTTGCAACATGCTTATGTGAGGTGCTCACATAAGGTGTAGTGTTCGGAACTAACTTGAGTCATGTCGCGGACTTGGGCTCGTACGGATTGGTTGTTTGTTCATGTGCAGGTGTTGCTTGAGTTCAAGTCAAGGCTGGTGACAGGATCCTTTGCACTAGTCTCAGGGTGGTGATGAGGTTCCAACAACCAAGTTCAGGAGGAATTATGGTTGAACGGGTCAGGAGGTCGCGCAGGATGATTGAATCAATGGCAGTGCATATGAAGGTTACTGGACGTCAAAGGAAGGTGTTCGCACGTATGCATGCGGTGCATGATGTAGCAACATGGTTCCGAAGATGGGCTAAGGAAGGAAAGATCTGGTTGGAAGGATCGGATCGTATCGGTTCATGACTTTGGCTGCGGCAGAGTCGGTTATGACTCGGTATGGAAATTATCGAGTTGGTTATGGTAGTTTTCATGTGGGACATGAAGATGAGTTGATTTAGGAATGTGGGATATGTTCCTGGTTTGTTAGGAAGTCTCGAGATTGTTTCTATCTGCAAATAGGAGGATCTTGAGCAGTTATGGAAAGTTTCGATTTGTGATTTGATTAGGATTAGAGTCCTCGTGTGAGTTGAGATGGCCTTCGGGCTGGTTATATAAGCAAGGGAGGCCAGAACTCGTGGGAGATGACTTTTGGGGGTTGTTCCTCTTGTATTCTATTGAATAAAATTCGTAGTTGAAAGGAACTTTTGTGCCTTGTTCGTCTGACTTGTTCCAGACAAGTTTTACTCATCGAGTTTCTGCACAGCACTACCTTTTGTCGGTGGTTTTATCATAATTCGAGTTTTACAGATCCGATTGACATGATACTTTTTGGTTTGTCTTCACAACTTGATTTTCTATCATCTGTTAAAATTTCACTGTCATTGAATTTGTGGTTTCTAGTTTACATGAGCTTCTTTGACGAAAAACAGAATTGTTTTTACTCGGTAGAACAGATTGATATTAGTTCAATCTTTTGATTGTAACTTGAGTTTTTTCTAACAGATTTGAGTGATTCTTACTGTGTTTTTATCGTGACATGGTTTTCTCTAATATCTACAATCTTTGTCATGATTGAACACGTTTAAGATCATTTGCACACACGGGTTATCAATAGTTTGATTTTCTACCGAAGGGGTTGGGATTTAATTGTTTCCGCTGCGTAAGATTTTTAAAATCTACCATTCACCCCCCCTATGGTAGCTTTTCACATGCTCTTCGATCCTACAATTGGTAGCAGAGCCTTGGTGATCTAATCTTTGTGATTTGCATGTGTTTTTGATTAATCATCATGGAGAAATACTCCGCAAAACCTTGTGTATTTGTTGGCATTGATTTTCATGTTTGGAAAGCACGCATGGAAGCTTTTATCTAGGAACAAGGCTTCGGCATATGGGAAAAGGTAGAAGTGCCACCAAATGATCAAGTTACGGCTATGAACCTACGGGACGTCGACAACAACAACAAATCCCGGAACTTGATTATCCAAGGACTCACTCAGAGCGACTTCGACCACATTGCACACCTCCGATCGGTATAGGATGTGTGGAGGGCGCTTTGTGACTATCACAAAGGATCCAACACGATCAACGTGGTGAGACAAGATATGTTCAAAAAGGAATACAAGCGTTTTGAGATGCAACCCGGTGAGTCTATCGATGACCTTTTTGCTTGTTTCAATAAAATTATCAGCAACCTACATAGTGTCAATGTTAATTTTTCTGATGTTGAGAATGCTAGGCAACTTCATAGTGCATTAAACATGTCAATATGGGAGATGAAAGTTACATATATTTGTGAATCAACTGTCATGAGTTCTCTTACATTACATGTGCTTTACTCTAAACTAAAAACTCTTGAAATTGACATCTTATCACGTAAGAATCCAAATAAGTCTATTGCATTTGTCTCACAACGTGATATGCCTAGCTCCGGCCAATCATCATCTTGCAATACTCTTGCCTTGTTGTCCTCACTAACCCTGGAGCAGATTGAGGAATTTCTAGAAGAAGAATTAGCACTCATCTCTACTAGATTCTCAAAAGCATTGCAAAATTTGAGAACTAGAAGGAGAGGAAGCTCCGGACCATAATGTTGCTTTGAATGTGGTAAGACAAGACACTTCCGTACAGAATGCCCTAATCTTTCAGGTCCTACTACCCGTGATGAGAAGCAGAACAAGGTCAATACCATCTCTAGAAACTCCAACAAGAAAAAGAAGGGTACCATAGGACGTAAGATGATAAACAGATTCATCACCGCACTTCAAGAGCTCAGTTCAAGTGATGTAGACTTTGGAAGTGATGAAGATGATGATGATCTGGCCAACTTATGCTTTATGACAGGCAAAACAAGATCAAGATCAAGTTAGTAGGATGCACAACATAACAGTGACGACGATGAGGTATGTTCTACATGTAATGAAATGTGTGATGCAATTTCTTGTGCAACTGTTATTTTCAAGAAAATGGACAAAAAACTTAGGGATAATGCTGCTAGAATTGAATCACTAGAATATGAAATCAACAGTTTGAAAACCTTGATTCCAAGTGATGATTCATATCCCTCATGTGACTTAATATATGAACACTTGTCCACATTAAGAAGTGCACACTCCTCCACTCTAGATAGACTTGATGAATAAATTGAAAATAACAAGTGCTAGTAGAAACTACATATTCAGATTAGACCGTGGATTGTGCAACTGAACTTTATTTTATAGAGGACCAAGCAACATTTGAATTACCAAAAAAATGACAAGCACCCGAAGTACTTTTCCTATTAATCCTACAACCCCCGAAATCAGCATCCAAAAAAGATTTCAAGGTTACAGTTGAGGAAGACGGAAGAAAATCGCCAAATTCTTGAGTTCCATGTGAATACCTGAGAATCCTTTTGATGGCTTGACAGTGTGAAGCGCGTGGAGAAGCTTGAAATAATGCACAAAGATATACGCTGAATTTTATGCCCGATATTAATGTTGTAGGTACAAAAGAGGCCCCATCATGCTTCTATATTCTTTTTGATCGACGGGTTCACCTTCTTCATTAAGTTCAACTGTTGTAGTTGTTTGATTTACAGCCCCAAAAAGTACGTGAGTTCTCCCATCATAGTCATTTCAAATTCCGAACTCATCATAGCTAAAAACTTAGACACAAGATCATGAGAAGCACAACCAAAGATATTATCATCCACATACACTTGAACGAATAGTGAGTTATTGTCATGCTTTAGCACAAAAATAGTTTTATCTACTTTGCCCATGGTAAACCCCTTTTCAAGTAAGAATGTTTTTAACCTATCATACCATGCTCTAGGGGCTTGTTTAAGACCATACAAAGCTTTGATAGTCTGTAATCATGATTAGAAAAATCTGAATTTTGAAAACCTGGTGGTTGCTTAACATAAACCTCCTCATCTATGAAGCCATTAAGAAAATCACTTTTCACATCCATTTGATACAACTTGAAATCTTTAGATGCAAAAAATGGTAATAAAATTCGTATGGCTTCTAATCTAGTAACAGGAGCAAAAGTTTCATCAAAATCTAGAATTTTTACTTGTGTGAAACCTTGAGCAAAAAATCTAACTTGAAACCATAACCTCATCCTCACTTTGTTTAATTTTAAACACCTGTTTAGTTCCAATTAAAGTGTGACCTTGAGGCGGAGGTACAAGTTTCCAAACATTACTTTCAAAATTTTCAAACTCTTCTCGCATGGCAATAATCCAACATTCATTATTGAGTGCATGTGACATATCTTTGGGTTCAAAAGAAGCAACAAAAGCAGAATGAGCTTGAGGTTTGGATCATAAAACCTGGACCGTGTGACTCTGAATTCCTTTGTGCACTTGTCGGCCTACTCAGCAAATGTATGGATTCGACCGGGAGGTTGGTAAGCCAGTCTAATGCTGGAAAGGCTGAATTGGTTCGTGCAAGCTTCCGATAATCTGTTGTGGAGGGTGACTTTTGAGGATTCAGAGGGGAGTAAACACTTCACAAGATTCTTGTTCTCCATGTTTATAACAAATAGTAGAGTTTGTGGCTTGAGGATGATTTGGACCAGCAGTAGAAGTCGTTGGTGTTGGTTGTGGATCAAAATCAGAAGCTGGAACCACTACGTAAGAAAGGCTCATACGAGACAGGCCCAAACGAAGAAGGGAGACGAACAAACTGTGCATCTCCATCGTCGCATCTCAAATTACGTTGGCATCAGAGACGGGCTTCAAGGCGCGTCGCCGATCGGACTAGGTGCGAGACACGCTCAAAAGAAGCACGTCTCCTTTTTTGTCATAACAGACGCTCTTTACGGTGTCAATGCAGACGCCGCTGGCGTGCGTCGCCCACCAGCTTACAAGCGTGATAGGACTTACAAAGCATGTCACAGATATATTGACTAATCCGAGACGCTCTGTTATGTACCGCATCATAGATTCATTAACATATGTGAGACAGGCTTTATAGAAGCTTGTCTCCTTTATGTAGTTATCCGAGATGCTCTCTGCTACAGCTCATCACAGATTGTTTACAAGAACTATTATTAGGAGCTAGCCAGGATTTGGCAGCTGTATTACCAGTGTCAGCAACATATTGTTCATGAACATATGTATAGCCAAAATTAACACACGTTAAATTATAATGACCAATCAAATATTACCAAAGTGTCAATCGTGGTTATGAAGTATACTAATTACACAACAATCTGTTCATCCTGATTATAATGTAATTAATTACACACATCATAACTATCATCATCTCAAAGTTCTCCCGATCAATGACTTCATTGACGATGAGCCTTCATAGCCTCTAATGCTCCGACTAAGACATCCTAAAATTCAACTGTAATAAACACAAGAACAAATTGGTATACAATTGTAATAAACACAAGAATTGTTAGTGAATGAAGAACAGAGCTTACTTGTAGCACATGCAGTTGGTGAGCATATGCAAGGCATCAGCAAAGAAATTTTTCTCATGGTAAAGGGCATGGTACTCATCTGGTTTGCTTGTCCCCTAAAAAAACAAAAAAATTACATTCCACTGATGCTTTTATAGCTTGATATAAAAACTCGTGATAGAAACACCAATTATCGTATAGGTACCTTGATTCCAGCATGGCTGCAGAGGTAGAAATCAAATTCGGTTGGATGGCAAATGCTAGTGTCAATCACAGTTCCTGCAGCTTCAAGGGTTTGCGAATCAGAATTTATTATACATTGATAGTCCAAAAAAATACATTACTTCTGCATTGGACATAAACATGCAAAATGAATGCAACCACAGTTCCTGTAGTTTCAAGGGTTTGCGAATCAGAATTTATTATACATTGATAGTCCAAACAAATACATTACTTCTGCATTGGACATAAACAAGGAAAATGAATGTACATCATAATGAAAATTCTCCTTTTTGATCAATGACTTCATTAATGATGAGCCTTTATTGGACATCCTCAAATTTAATAAAATAACTGGAATGCACACTCTGAGGGCAGGGTCGAGGTGGCGGCGTGCTCAGAGGACAGGGGATGCGGCGGCGTGTTCCAGGACGAGCTGACGGAGGCGCCGGAGTGGCGGTTCCTCAACTCTCTGATGACAGCAGGTCGGCATGCTCTGGGGACAGAGAGAACATACCGATTACCGAGGTCGGGGTCGAGGCGGTGGCATGCTTTGGGGACACATGACGAGGCGGCGTGCTCCAGCGTGCTCAACTCTCTGATGACGAAGGTCAGGGTTGACGGCGGGGTAGGGGTCGACGCCGGCAGCGCAACAATGACAAGAGTAAGTTGAGAAAGAAGGACGACAACAACGTGCTCCGTGGACAGGGGACGAGGCAGCATGCTCCAGCGTGCTCAACTCTCTGATGACGCGAAGGTTGGGTTCGACTGTGGCGGCGTGCTCAATATCTGCAATTTATAGGTCGAGAGAGCGCACGCTAGCTAAAAATTTTTGCCAAATGATGGGAGAGAGTGCGCGATGGACAAAAATTTTCAGCATAAATGGGAGACAAGCAAATTTAAGGCGCGTCTGTTATTATTTGGATGCCATGGACACGCCACAATGTCCTAGATGCGCCACAGTGTGCTGAAGCCAGGAACAACATCCAGGACATTACGACGTGTCCAACTGGCAACTTTGCGCGAATTGGAGACGCGCCACTGAAAGGCGTGTCTCGCATTATTTTTTGGCCCTACCTCTTTGCCCTCACGGGGGTGGCCGATCATCTCAACATTCTGTTCGAGATGATAGCCCAGGGTCTTGGCCCTGAGGTCCGCAGAAACCTGGTGGAGGCGACAGAGAGTAACCTCGTTCACAGGGATGCACCGCCGGTGCAGCCGGCGCAGCCGGAGCAGCCGGCCCAGGCTCCTGTTACACCAGCACTGGAGTGGCCACCGAAGGACGAGGAGGAGGAGGAAGAGGAAGAGGAGGAGGAGGATGAGGATGAGGAGGAGTAGGAGTATGAGTAGGATTTAGTTTTTCTTGGTTGTTTTTAGTTGCTTCTGTTTTGTAAATATTGTTAATGAATGAAATCTATCTTTATTCATCTATGTGATTGAATATTATCTTGTCTGTTCTTCAACTGTGTGAATGAGTGAATGTGTAACGTGTTCATCGTGTTCCTCAGGTATCATAAGAAAGGATTTGATTAGATTCGAGACAAGAGAATAATTTAGTTATCAAGTGACATGTGTGATATCAACAGTGAACCGCAGAAAAATGGAGAAAATCACGAAGCTAAAGGTGACGTATGGAATCAGAGACGCGCTTTTCGTTAGAGAACGTCTCTCTTTTTGTAGAGAAAAGGGAGACATCGATCATAGGAGATGCGCTTCGCAGCAAAGCACGTCTCCATTTTGCGTTACAACACAGACCTGCAAAGAAGCCGGCGGAGCAGCCGGAGCAATCGGCGGAGCAGCCGAAGGAGGAGGAGGGGTAGGAGGAGTAGGATTTAGGTTTTCTTTTATTGTTTCTAGTTGAAGTTTTTATTTTCTTGTATTTTGTACTTCTTTCTTATGTTTTGTAATATATTTGTTATCTGTGATCAATTGTGTGAATAATTGAATGTGTTATCTGTGTTCATCTATGTGAAGAATATTTTTTGTGTTCAATTGTGAATGAATGTGGTCATCGTTCAGAGTCGTGTTCATGTATGTCTGTAAGCAAAGACAAATGAGACGCACTTTCTGTAAAGACATTTTATTTCACTCACTTATAGGAGACGTGTTGTGCTAGAAGTGCATCTCCCGTTTGTCCAGAGAGTAGGCCCGTCTCGGATCCATACTTAACTAAGACAGGCTATAATGTAACACGTCTCCTTGAACATTCAACCGAGCCATATCTGATCCTCGCTGAAGTGGGCTCGTCTCGCTTAAGATTATGAGAGACGACCGCCTTTGAGCGCGTCACCCATCTTTGTCTCCTATTTGTGTTTCTTACGTAGTGAACGATGTCGTAAGTTGCTGAATTTTATGTCAGCAACACTACTTCTTCCTCATCTTCAATGAAAATACTCTCTCTCTACGGATATGCATCTTGACCTGCAATAATAGAGCTAATACCTGGGCTAGCTTCATCATAAGAAACCTCACAAGTCTCCACAATTTTGTTAGTGTCAAGTAAAAGCACACGATAGCGTCTAGCATGAGATGGATAACCAAGAAACATGTCATCAACGGATCTAGCTTCAAATTAATCAAGATTACCATGTTTCTTGACAAAGAATTTGCACTAAAGGCCCTAAAGTGTGTGACACTAGACCTATGTCCAAACCGAAGCACATATAGGGTTTTCCCTAGCTTAGCACGCAAGAAAACAATATTTGGGACATAACAAGCCGTTGCATTTGCATCAGCCTAAAACTCCCTAGGAGTTTGATATTCATCAAGCATAGTCCTAGTTGTCTCAACTAAGGTCCCATTCTTTCTCTCTACGACACCATTTTGTTGAGGTACATAAGATGAAGAAAACTGATGATCTATTCCATTTTCAGCACAAAAGTGATCAAATGATTGTTTTTTAATTTAGTTCCATTATCACTTCTAATTGCTTTTAAAGATCCTGGGTGGTCAAGTGAAAGTCTAAGAACTAAACTTCTAATCTGACTAAAAGCTTCATTCTTACATGCCATAAAGTAAACCCAAGAGTATCTAGACTAGTCATCAACAATTACAAGCACATACCATTTACCTCTAAAAGATTGAATACGTGAAGGTCCTAAGGTGTCAAGGTGTAAAAGTTATGCTGGTGCTGTTGTCGTGGTCATTGTGAGTGGAGCATGTGAACCTACAACCATCTTAGCATGTCTACAAGAAGAGCAAGTAATGTCTTTGTCTCCTTTAAGCTTAGGTTACCCACGTATGCTATCAAGAGTACTAACACGTGTGCGGTGATCGAAAGTTACATGACTAAGTCTACGATGCCAAAAAATATAAGTCTTTTGATTCATTAGCAACAAGACACCTATGCTTAGAGGATGACATATCAAAATCAGCTTTAAAACTCTTTCGAATCGAGACATGTTAAACATAAGCTCACTATTTTGAATCTACAACCTTGCAACAATTTTTAGTGAAACCAATCTATAGGATCGAAGAGCATGTGAAAAGCTACCATAGGGGGGGAGTGAATGGTAGATTAAAACCTTTTCAATAGAACCAACGAAAACCCCTCGGCAAAAAATCAATCTGATAGAGAAACCATGTGTACAAGTATTTCCAACGAGTTCAAAACGTGACAAATCAGTGGACATCGTAGAGAATCAAGTCGCAAAGACAAAAATAAGAATCACGAGAAAACGTTGAGTAAAACTCAAGTTATGACCGAAACCCTGAGCAAAGGTCAATATGTTCTAACAGAGAGCAAACATATCTGCCACGCTGCAAAACAACTCGTGTAACTCAAAAATAACGGATCCAATGACCGTGAAACTTTCACAGGAGATAGAGTATTGAGTTGTGAAGATCACACAAAAAGAATCACGTCAATTTGATCTGTAAAACTTGAGTTACGACCAGAACAATGAAGAAAGGTCGGGCAGCGCAGAAACTCAACGAGAAAGACTTGACGAAAACAAGTCGGATGAACAAGACACAAAAGCTCCTCTAAACTATTATTCACTAAACACACAAAAGGAACCACCCAAAGCCTCGAACCGATGAGCTCTAGCCTCTCTTGCTTATATAACCAGCCCTTAGGTCAACTCAATCCTAACTAGGACTCCTACTCCTACTCACTTTCAACCGAAACTTTCCATAACTGCTCAAGACTCGTCCGTATGCGGATAGAAGTAATATTAAGACTTCCAAACACTTTAAAAACATCCTAAATATTCCTAAAACAACTCAACTTCATGCTGACCACGAAATTTAACCAAAACAAACTTGAAACTTTTCATATTCGAACCATAACCACCTCAGTCGCAGCCTGACGCATAATCTAGCCGGTTGGACCTTTCCGACCACATTTTCGCGTCCATATCTCTTCATCACCTCTTGGAACTATGTTGCCAGGTCCATGCACCCCTTGCAAATGTGTACACACTTTCTAACAACATTAATGATACCTTCATAAGCATTGTTCTTGATTCAAACATGCTGCATGACCTTCCGATCCACTCAACCACAATTCCTTCTGAACTTGATTGTTGAACCTCATATTCTCCCTAAGATTAGTTCAACGGATCCTGTCACCGGCCATGTCTTGACCTCAAGCAACACCTGTACATGAATAAACAACCAATTCTTTCTAGCACAAGTCCGCGACTTGAATCACATTAGTACGATAACCACAACACCTTATGTGAGCACCTCACATAAACATGTTGCAAACATAGCAAGAAAATATCCACCATGATCAGCCAAAATGCATCAAAAACTTATTCTAAATGTACTAAGCAAACTTTCCAAAAGACAAAAGCATGTTTAAAACATTGTAAGTAAAAAACATAATAGACGTATGTATATTTAAGCACATAGAAAGTCCAGACAGTCCAAAACAGCAACGATGCATTATACATGAAAAGTTCGGACATTCCGAAACAAAAAACACGTGCAGCTCATGTGCAGCAAAAGTTCGGACAATGCGAAGTGTGTTTCTCAAGTATATTCAAAACTTTGTATGCAAACCTTCATGTTTAACATAATTGCCAATGTATTCAGCACATAGATGTCACAATCCCTCCCTTGATGAATGCATTGGCAACACCAATATAAAACCGAACATTGGCTCATTCACATTTCATGAAAAGTTTTGATAAAAAAATTCTCCCCTTTTTGAAAATAAAAAATCAAATGAGAAGAATACCCAAAAATTCTCCCCCTAAGGATGTACACTCCCTTGAGAAGAATTGTGCAAAAACACTGGTGAATGTGCAATGTGTGTCATATTTCTCCCCTTTTGACGATATATTCAGCATGGTTCAAAAGAGAAATTTTAACTGTTTTATGAGCATAATATGAGATATACGTATAAAACAAAGCTCATCTAAATTATACTATCAAGTAACTTACACTATCACATCAATGAGATACATAAAGTAGTGTAAGTCATGCTAGAAATCAAGTGTAATTTTTTAATTTAAGCAAGTCATGATCTCATAAACTCAACTATTTCAAAACTTGAAAGCATGACACATGTTGCTGTTTTTAATTAACTTTTAAAGCACAAATTTAAATCATATGAACTTTGCAAGAGATTATATGCAACATCCGCCTTATTCTGACCAACCAAGCCAAGTCTATGTCATTTGACAATCAGAAGCTTAAGAACATGATTTTAATCATACTCAACTCCTTCCAAGTTCATGTTAAAGTGCACTGATACGCAATCTCAAAAGAAGAAGTGCGATGCATGCATATTCTCTTGATCTTTTTAGATTTTTTACTTGATCATAAAAGCTCAACATGTCAGCTATTGATTGATTAAATTTTTCATGATTAAAAGCACTTGTGAGCATGCAACAAATTAAAAACAGCAAGAAAGTTCAATCATGACCAGATTTAATGTAAGTAATTATTCCAATTGCTAGTCATGACAAAAACTACAAAAGATATAATATGAGTAATGTATTAAGAACTTTCAGCATGTAAAAGGAATCACAAAGTCATATATGTATGAACCACTTATGCTCATATTATTTTTAATTTCAAATTCACACAAACTTTCCAAGTTGCAAAACTTCCCCTCAATTTAATCAACGAGGATGCATAACCCCTATTTTACTACGAATGAATGAAAAACGAGTTAAATCCAAAGGTTTTGTGAAAATGTCTGCCAATTTAAGTCATGAGGATGCATAACCCCTATCACTTAGTTTTATGTAATATGAAATGTCGGGAATTTAGATAGGTTAGATTTTGGCACTACAGAAAAACGATTATTTTGGTGGGCCAATATTATTTTTCATGAACCCACACGAAAATATATGTATTTTTGTGAGTAAAAGCGGCTCACAGAAATAACAATATATATTTCATGAGCCAGAGAGGCACCTCACAATGTATCCATTTTTTTCGTGGGTCACTGGTCTAGCTCACGAATATACAAGTATTTTCATCTCCTACCAACTGGCTCACGAAAATAATGTATATTTTCGTGGGTACCACTCCTGGCTCGCGAAATTACGTTGTATATCCTCGGACCCTAGCCTGATTGACTTATTTTCGTCTTTTATGTGGCTTACGAAAATAAGTGGTTTTCATCGGCCTCTCTCGCGGCTCACAAATAATCCCTTGTATCCTCGAACCCTAGCCTGATTTACTTATTTTCGTCTATCTTTTAAGTGGCTCGCAAAAATAATAGTTTCGTTGGCCTGTTAATGAGCTCATGGAAATATGTCCCATATATTTGCGAACCCAATCCCGGTCGACACTTAATGCACTTTTCTCCCAAGCCGCGCCGCGCACTCCGCCACCCTTTCCGCCTTGCCACCACCCAACGCCGCTGCCCTACCCCGCCCTGTCCAGCCCTGCCGCACCCTGCCCCGCCCCGCTCTGGACCTGCTGCTGCCCTGCCCGGACCAGCCATGGATGCCGCCGGCCAGCACCAGATGCCACCGCCCCACCATCTCCAAGGAACTTGAATTGTTATTTGCCTTCCTTTACAGGTCCAGAGTCGGGGATCTTAGGGGACACTGCTTTAGGATCTGGCAATGCTCATTCTTTGGTATAGGGGAGGTTGTTTTAACAGTAGGATTGGAGTACTCGGATGATATGTGTTTCAGTGGAGCTGGAGGAAGTTGCAATAAGTATTATATGTAAGATGTTTTTGAGATGTGTGTGCTAGTTTGGGTTTTTGTTGAGTAAGTGTCCGTAATGGAATGGAGTTGGCTGTAATCCAGTACCATAGAGTAGTATATTAGCTAAAGGAATTGCTTTGTGGGTAATCAGCTGCTAGCGCAGATGCAGTAAGTATATATAATGGAACGACTTGGTGGGTAATCTCGTAGCACAGCTGTGGACCATTATATGAAACGTGATAGGCTCTTGTATCTGTGTTCGTCATTGTATAGCCGTCATGTTGCAACATTTTTATGTGGTACTTTGACAGTGATTATGATACTTAAGTAACAAGGCATTATCTTGGTTTGGTGACTATGGTTCATGGGCTTGATTTCAATGACATTGACGAGTTCGTCATTTGTACAATTAATAGCAGTGAATACAATAAACATTTGAGGTGCTGCGCTCATCCTCTACCCCGAATCAAGGTGCTGCCGGGCATATGGGTGACCGTTCGCTCCGCCGAATGAAGCGCAAAGGTCACTATTAAAAAAGTTTTATCTCGGGTGGCTTTAAACATATGATCAAGTGATTGTCAAAACTGTCGGTAACAAAGCCCATGTAAAAATTGGTCATTTTTACTAGCGGTCGCTACAAACCGCCTGTGAGAATGATTTTCCACAGGCGATTCTTTACGTATAATGTGCCGCTTTTGATAAAGCATTATCACAAGTGGCTCTTTACGTACAACGTCAGCCTGTGAGAAGATATGAACATATACAGAACTAATTAAATGCTATTATTTCTAATTTTCTGCTCAAATTGAAATAACAGCAATCACAATATATGCAATGCAATTCATAGTTTATACATTGCAATTCATAGTCAATACATTGCAAATAATTTTTTTAGATAATGGGTAAAGTTCCGACATTCTACTCCAAGAAGGTTACGTCCAATTTATTACAAGCGAATACAATTGCAGAAACTCGCAGCCTATTGTCTAAGACAGCGATAATTGGATGGCTAAGCACACGACTTTGAACTGGACTTCATAAACCAACATTACTGCATGTTCATCCCTTCACATTTTTTGTAAATGCAACTCAGATCGAGCGCTCATGACTTCCTCTTTAGAGTACTTGCATTTCACATTGTGAAATTCATGTTGAAAATCGCTCACACCGAGAATCAAGCTCAGGATCTGAGTAGTGCTACTCAGAGTACTTAGCCACTAGGCTAAGCCCCCTTTCACAAGATACATTACAAATCATATTTCATACATTATGATTCATAGTTTCTTCATTGCAATATATAGTTTAAACATAGCAATTCATAGTTGATACATAGCAATTCATAGTTTCTCTCAGGCTCAAATTGAATATATGTTGTACCGTCGAGCTTGCTCCGTAACACGTCTCTTATATTCCTGTGGAGATCCTAAAACATAAAGAGTGTTGAAATTAAAAAAAAAAGCATAATGATGAATGATATCTAACTTAGCTTGCTCCCTAACACATAGTTACTAAGAGTATTTTTCATTCGAGAACAAAATAAGAATATGTGACAGCACCAGAAGGTGAACATAGTTACATTGCATATGATTTACATGCAGATTTGCTATCAGGTAAGAACTTATCAAGTAGTGAAGACACATCTACCTGGAAGGGTAGCTGGAACAATAAAAGTTCATTCATGATCAAACCATAAAATTGGATACATGAGCTGTTATCAGCTAAAAGTCGGAGTATCTGCATCATATAAATCGAACTGCAATCATTTCACCAAGCTTTTCAAACTGCAATCTGCGTGAAGTTACATAGTTCAAGCCTCATCGTGTATAGGAATAGCAAAAACAAAGACTCTTTATAATCATTAGACCATAAGTCCAGACCTAATTTCTCCAAATGAATTCAATGCTAGATTGCATGACCTAGAGCAAAAACTGCCCATAAAGACAAAGAGGGATGACACTACTTCCAAACTATATAACCATCAAGGACAACTAATAAATTCTCCATAGTCTTCTCTACGAGATAACACATATGAACATTCTGAGAGAAGTCAATAATAACAGTTACACAAAATCAAAAACTAGTGTAAAATAAAATACCTCAGGATTGTCAAGCCAAACATATGAAAGTATGACAAACATGTAATGAACTGCCTTTATTTCCAGAGATAATAATCTTTTTTGTTTGATATCATGGCCAAAATTAATGGAGCATATGCATCCACTCTATATCCAGTGCATAAACAACCTAATAGAGCATATGCATCCACTCCATATCCATATCCAGTGCATAAACAACCTAATAAAACATATCTTTACAGCGAGAGCCAGGACGACGACCAAAAGATGGCCCTTAATTGAAAACCAACCATGATAAGTAATTGAAAATCACAGGCGGTAGTTCAAGAGATATGCCTGCAATAATGGTGAATATCACAGGCAACTTTTGTATAATGTCCGTGTGTGAAATAGGATATGTTTACACCGGCAGTGAGCTACTGATGCGTAGCTGACTTGTATGCCGAGGTCTTCGCAATATTCTTGTAAGGCTTCACTTGTGAATTGGGTTCCGTTGTCAGTTATGACTTGTTGAACTCCAAATCTGCAGACTATGGACTTCAAGAACTTGATAGCAGATTGCTTGTTGATTGTCTCAACTGGAGTAGCTTCCGATCACTTGGTGAACTTGTCG
Source organism: Tuctoria greenei (assembly GCA_036927565.1). Lineage (NCBI taxonomy): Eukaryota > Viridiplantae > Streptophyta > Magnoliopsida > Poales > Poaceae > Tuctoria > Tuctoria greenei. The sequence goes on along the minus strand of JAYESD010000002.1, from coordinate 160,843,968 downwards.
ATGATGAAGTACATGAACCTGTAACCTCCGATGGCTTTCGGGAAAGGTCCCAAAATGTCCACCCCCCACACATCAAATGACCATGTAGGAGGTATCATTTGCAGCGACTGAGCTGGTGTCTGAATTTGTTTCGCGTGGAACTGGCACACTTCACACTTTTTTACAAGTTCAACTGCATCCTGAAGAGTTGTAGGCCAGTAAAAGCCATGTCAGAAGGCTTTACGGACCAACGTGTAGGAAGATGCGTGGTTCCAATACTTGCCTCCATGGATTTCCGCGAGGAGGTCGCGGCCTTCTTCCCGAGCAATGCACCGCATTAAGACGTTGTTTGCACCGCGCCGGTAGAGATCCCCTTCTACCAACGTGTATCTTTTAGCCAATCTAATGATCCGGTCAGCGGATGCACCATCTTCAAAAAGGATGTTGTCTTTCAAGTAGCTCCGTATCTCCGAGATCCATGCATCAGAGCTAACTTGAGCCTCAGGATCTTGCGCTTGGTTGCTTGGAGCTTCCTGCAGCGCCTACGATCCTTTGTGGACACCACGGTAACAGGGCCACCGGGACCGCCAACTTCAAGGTGCTAGTCTCGCCCCCTTCACCCAGTTCGGCAGGCTGAGCGATAGGTTTTGACAACCTCCTTACAAAAACTCCGTCTGGAGCTTGAGCTCCGGTTGAAGCCTTCGTTGAGAGTTCATCAGCTTTAGCATTATTTAGACGTTGGACATGGTAGAGGTCCAGGACATGGAAATCCTTCTGGAGCTTCTGGACTTCAAGCACGTAAGCAGCAAGTTGTGGGTTGTTGCAGCTGCATTCGACTTTGACTTGCTTGATAATGAGTTGCAAATCACCCTTCACTAGCATCTGCTTGACGCCATATGATAACACCACCTTGAGCCCGTAGATGAGAGCTTCATACTCCACTATGTTATTGTTTGCCTTGAAATCAAGGTGTACCATGTACTTGACTTTCTCCACAGTCGGAGCGAGGAGGAATATTCCAGCTCTGTTCCCCTGCTTCTGCATGGAGCCATCGAAGTAGAGAGTCCAGTGATGTCCAGTGAAGACCGGGACCTTGGGTTCCGGCTTCTGCTCACTGAGGCCCCCTGGATTTTATGATGAAGGTGTCCACTCTGCCACAACACCACCTTGAGCCCATAGATGAGAGCTTCATACTTCGCTATGTTATTGTTTGCCTTAAAATCAAGGTGTACCATTTACTTGACTTTCTCCACAGTCGGAGCGAGGAGGAGGATTCCAGCTCTGGCCCCCTGCTTCTGCATGGAGCCATCGAAGTAGAGAGTCCAGTGATGCTCAGTGAAGACCGATACCTTGGGTTCCGTCTTCTACTCACTGGGGCCCCCTGGATTTGATAATGAAGGTGTCCACTCCACCATGAAGTCAGCCAATGTCTGACTCTTGATAGCATGTCGAGGCAAGAATTCGAGATTGAACTCTGCCAGCTCTGCTGCCCACTTTGCAATATTCCCAATAGAATTGGGGTTATGCAATATAGCACGCAGTGGATAGGAGGTTACCACTGATATTTTTTAGGCTTGGAAGTAGTGAAGTAGCTTCCTTGAGGCGATGAGAACTGCATAAAGTAGCTTATGTACCTCAATGTATAGAGTCTTAACGTCGTGGAGTACTTCACTGATGAAGTACACAGGCCGTTGGACAGTCCGGACCTTCCCTGAAGGTCCTGGAGCTTCTTCTTCATCAACCTGGACCCTCTTGAAGGGGTCTGAACCTTCTTCTTAAGCTTCCTGGACCCTCCCGGAGGGGCCCAAAACTTCTTCTTCAGCCGTGTGAATTCCCTCAGATGAGAGAGGTTGATCCTCGGGGAGCTTGCCTTGAGGATCTTTGCCTGAGGGCCGGGACCCAAACTGGCCTTCAGGTAGCTCCGGACCCTCACGGAAGGGTTTGGGTCCTGAACTTTAGGTGGATCCGGTCTTTCCGTGGCTAGGACCATACTGACAAACTTCGTAGTTGCTGAAATATAAAGCAAAAGAGGCTCACCAGGGTTCGGAGCTACCAGAATTGGTAGTGTGGTGAGGAGCTGTTTGAGCTCTTGGAATGCCTTTTCTGCTTCTTCAGACCAATAGAATGGTCCAGACATCGTCAATAACTTGAAGAAGGGTAGCACCCATTCTGCCAGTCTTGAGATGAACCGGCGGAGCACAGCTAGACATCAAGTTAGCTTCTGGACATCCTTGATCCGGGCTTGGGGCCGCATGTCTTCAATGGCATTGATCTTCTTCGGGTTTGCCTCAATTCCTCGGTGAGTCACCAAGAATCCGAGGAGCTTACCGGAGCTAACCCCGAAGACATATTTGTCCAAGTTTAACTTGGTGCGCGTAATGTGCAGCTTGTCAAGACATCATGCAAGTTGTCAAGGAGTGACTCCTTGTTCTTGACCTTCACGATGATGTCATCGATGTAGACCTCCACCAAGTCCCTGATGAGCTCTCAAAATGTTTTGTGCATGGCTCACATAAAAGTTGAAGCAGCGTTTTTGAGACCAAAAGGCATGGCAGTATAACAATACAACCTATCTATTGTTATAAAGGCAGTATGCTCTTCATCTTCCCTAGACATTTGGATTTGATGATATCTAGAATATGCATCCAGTAAACACAATAGCTCGCACCCGGAGGTGGAGTCCACTATCTGGTCTATCCTAGGTAGTGGAAATGGGTCTTTTTGTCATGACTTATTCAATATGGTGTAGTCGATACACATCCAAAGCTTCCCACCGGCCTTGGGTAAAACAACTAGGTTTGCCAGCCATCGTGGATGATGAACCTCCCGGATGCAACCAGCTTCGAGTATCTTCTTAATTTCTTGTCTGATGAAGTCCCACCGCTCGACTGATAACTTCCAAGGCTTGTGGTGTATTGGCCATGTGTCGGGGTATATCTTCAGGCTGTGCTCAATCACCTCCCTAGGGATCCCAGGCATCTATGACTGTTGCCATGCAAACACATCAACATTCGCCCGGAGGAATGTGATGAGCTCGAGTTCCTATTTGTTGTCCATACCTCCCGATATATGGGTGGTCTGGGCAGCATCGAAACCAATTTAGACGATGTTGATGGGGATGTCGGTGTCACCGCTTGGCTGCACGCTTGGTGCAGAGGTTGAGCCTCGGTGACGAGTGCTCAGAGGTTGAGCAGCTTGCTCCTTGCCGGATGCTTCCTCCTGCGCTATTGCAAGCGCGTGGAGTTCTTCCAGCGCAGTGACTCCTATAGTACGATCCATGTGGATCCGGAGGACACCTGAAAGCATTGACATCTTCAACACCAGGTAGACATAGTGGGTTGCAGCCAAGAACCTATACAAGGCTAGCCTGCCTAGGATGACGTTGAATGGTAGACTAAAGTGTGCCACATCGAAGACCAGCTTCTCGGTCCTGTAGTTCTCCTGAGTCCCGAAGGTCACAGGGAGTGTAATTGAGCCGAGAGGACTGATGTCCCTCGGACCTACCCCAGAGAAAATATGTGAGGGACGAAGGTCCAAAAGTTTCAGCTGAATCTTGACAAACGCTTCATAGCTGAGGAGGTTAAGTGCCGACCCTCCATCCACCAATACATGGTAGAGCTGGACGTTATTGATTGTAGGAGACACCATCAACGGAAGTTTTCCAGCTCCGATCTTGTTTCTTGTGCAGTCTGAGGGATCGAAAGTGATGGAAGTGTCCATCCACATCCGATGGGGTTCTGCCTTGGCGGTAGGAGCTGTGGTAGCCATCTCCCGCCGCATAGTCTTGAACACGCGGCAAGAGGTGATATCGCAGGACCCTCCATATATGGTATTGAGGGTCTTTCAACACTCGTTGTTGGAGATGTCAGAATCGTCATTGACGGTGTTGTACACAGCCTTCAGGACCTTCTTGGGGTCCTGGCAGCCTAGCTCCAGATCACCCAGAGCTTCGTCGACTTTCTTCTTTCTTTCCCGTTGGTGGAAAGGAGCTTCTTCTTGGCTCTTGTTGAAGCGCTCGAAAAGGTGTTGGACCTCGCAGCAATCTTCAAGATTGTGAGTATCCGTTTTATTGATTGGACACCACATCTTTTGTCCGCCGCCATCTTCAGACAATGGTCGAGGACGTTTCTCAGGGTGTGGCCCCCGACCACCCGAAGCTGCTGCAGCAGCAACAACAACAGGCGTGTCGGTTGACAACTTCTTCTTGCTATTGGACTTTTTTTTCATTCCACTACCAAAGGTAGAGGCTTTACCCTTGGAGGAATTTTTATCAGCCTTCGAAGCTGGCTTGGAGTGCATTTCACGGCCCTCCGCAACCCTAGAACATTTTTCAGCCAGGCTGAAGAGTTTCGTGACGCTGGTGACTTCTTTTGTCGCCAGCTTCTCCAACATCTTCTTGTCTCTGACGCCCTGTCAAAATGCCACAACGACAAACGCATTGGAGTTGGAAGGAATGGTGTTCGATACCTGAGAAAACTGCTGGATGAACGATCGCAGCAACTCTTTCGACTTCTATTGTACGGCGAATAGATCCAGCTCTGTGCCAGGTCGGGTGTAGGAGCTCCAGAAGTTGGCAGTGAACAGGTGGCATAGCTCCTCCTAAATGTTGATGGAGTCAGGCAGAAGACTCATGAACCAGGACATGGATGTCCCAGTTAGATCTATAGTGAAATAATTGGCCATCACAACCTCATTGCCTCCTACCGCGAGAATGGTGGTGGAGTAGATTTGGAGGAACTCGATGGGGTTGATAGTCTCGTCTTATTTCTCTGGCAAATGAGGCCAGAACTTCTGCTGCCATCGGACCATGCGAAGGTGCATGGCCAGGGCCAAACAGCTGCCCCCTACTCCCAAAGGAGATGGGTTTTCCTGAGCTTCTCGCCTTTTGCGAGCATGCTCGATGTGGACCCAGCCGTCCTACTGCATGTAACGGCAGTCAAGCTCCGACCGCAAATTATGGTTTGAGAGCCTTGAAGCTGTATCAGTACGGTGTGCCTCGGAGGGAAGGGACATCACTTTTTGGGAGGGCGCACGCCTCTGTTGCTGTGATGTGTGAGGACCAAGTCTGCCAGACAAGGCCCTTCACTGGGAAGGTGCCTGCCCCGAAGGGGTAGGACATTAGTTGCTGACGGCATCGGCTGCTGTTGGAATCAGATGCTCCACATCAGCGCGCCACTGCTCCATTGCACCATAAGGTGCTCCGGGCGCCGGTGGACGCTGCAGAAGAGTATGCGCCGCAATGATCATGTTCTCAGGGTTGTTGTGCGTCGATGCAGTGACTGATGCGAAGACACCATCCTATTAGCTGGCGTTGTTTGCCGAAGCAGTTGGTGGTGGTGGTGGATGATCTAGCGGCGGAGTTCACCATCTCGAAATCTCTAGGCACCCCTACCTGGCATGCCAAATGTCGAAGTGCGTGATCGACACTTCCCCTGGTACTTCTAGATCAAAGTCCGCGAAGGTTCGTAATTAGTTGGGGCGCGCGTGAGATTATGAACGAGATAGAGACACGAGGAATTTTTACGCGGTTCGGCTACCTGAGCGTAATACTCTACTTCACGGGTGATTGTTGTATGTAAGACTTGTGTGTGTGAGCGATTGATTGGCCTTTTTCCTTTGTACCGTGCGGCACATCCCTTTTATAGTCCAAGAACTGGCCATTATATTGTCAACCTGAACCGACATGTGGCCACGACGGTCTTTAATTACCTAATACATGATTTGTGCATATTAAGTATATTTAGCAGTGTGATAACGCGCCTTAATGACGACATTACCGGTACTAAAGGTCAACTGGTCATGTGTCATTAACATAGCATTAATGACACATATTCAGGTCTTGTAACAGTTGCTTTAATTGTCCCTTGAATGTCCGTGCTGTTGGAGATCGGGCAGTCTTCCCATTGTCCCTTAGGTCCAGAGGCTCGACACAAGGCAGCTCCGGAGCTTCCCTCTATGGGGAGGCAGGTCCGAAGCTGCTTTACACGTGGCAGCACCGGAGCATCCCTCTACTGGGGGTTAAGTCTGGGGCCATTGGACACGTGGCATGAACGGAGCTTCCCTATACCAGGAGTTAGCTCTGGCCTTGCGTCACACGTGGCAGCGTTGGAGCTACACAAACGAGGGAGACAGGCCCAGTGCTACAGGACACGTGGAACCTTTGGAGGTCTTCAACTCGAAGAGGTGGAACTCCGTAGCTTTTCTTGCGGTATCGTGGTGTGCCCGGTATGCTGGGTATCGACACCATCATTGAAGCTAATTTTAAAATTTTGGCTTATGATGAGACAATATGGTTACACATAAATAAAAAGTAGATTTATCTTAATTAATCTATTTAGTTATATCTGGCTTAATACAAGCATGAATAGTCTATGCATACAATGTATATGCTTCATTTCCAGTCGGCCATTTTTACAACTTGGCCTTATTGAGAATAAGTTATACCTTCAATTATTCATTTTATGCCATTTCTAAAAATTTTGTTGACAAAAATGAATAATTATATGTGCTTATTCATTATGATTAATGCACTTATTACAACACCACCATGATGATTTTATTAATAAAATCTCCGGTTTCCTATATGTAGGAATCAATGGCTCGCGAGTTTGAAGAACTTGCTCTTGATGGTCACAACTACCCTACATGGGATCTTGACATCAAGATAAGTTTGAATTTTCATGGAATTATGCTTGCACTTACTCCTCCTGCCCAAAGAGATGCAACATTTCTGGATACATAAAAGTACCAAGCACTTTACATCATCCGGAACCACCTCCATCCCGATTTAAAATCGGAATATATTATGGAGAGGAACCTCATAGTCTTTGGGTGACATTAAAAGGTCATTATGGACTACAAAAGGCAATATTATTGTTTGATGCCAATCATGAATGGACTCAACTCTGTCTTCAAGACTTTATGTCTATAAAAGACTATAATCATGTTGTTCATAAGGTCTGTGCGAAATTAAGGTTTTGTGAGAAAGAACTATCAGAAATGGACAAAACTGAGAAGACACTTCAAACAATGCTTTCCTCTAATTGGGTCTTGCAACATCAATACCGGGCTTGCAACTACCAGCAATATGCTGACCTCATTCGTGATTTACTTTTGGCGGAGAAGCATGATGAACTTACTATTATGAATCATAACCAACGTCGTGTTGAGGCTGCTTCTCTACCTGAAATTTATCATAATGAGAAGAAAGAAAATTTTTCAAAGGATACAACTCCTAACAAGAATGGTAGATCTGCTAGACGCCGCCGTAATAGGCAGAAAAATAAGAAATTTTCAAAGATGATGAAAAAGGATGGTACTCCCTCCAAAGGGAAAAATGTGCAGTCTAAGACATGTGGCACTTATAAGCATACTAGTGACAAGTGTTGCACTCCTAAACACCTTGTGACCTTGTACCAGAAATCACTGGGAAAAGACAAGAAAGCTCAAGGATCTAGAAATGAGTATGAAACTAATTTTAGTATCCCAGCAAGGATGTTGAAAATCCAAGTAACAACGAGCCAACATTAGGTGTTGATGACTACATGGACAATGCTATGGTTGAATACAAATTGAACGATGTGTTCGGCGATCTCATATAGATCGCTTACCATAGATATTTGTAAATAATATAGTCTATATAATAAAGTGTGTTGTAATGAACATATTTGTTCTTTTGTGTTAGAGTTATTTAATATTCCAATTTTGTTTATATATATATATATATATATATATATATATGTTTCAATGCAATTAATTGAATTTTTACAATTGTTAATTGTTAGATTTCATGGAAAGTTAAGATGGAAGAAGAAATGTGCCTTGTGGATAGTTGCACCACAAACTCCATAGTTAGGGAAACAGAATATTTCTGGATCGTAACTACAACGTTGGGAAATGCTTTAACCATCGCTGGATGCGATGCAACAATAGTTTGCTCTGGTCGAGCCACTATAACATTTCCAAATAGGACACAAGTGATGATTGATGATCCTTTATTGTATCCTGATTTTACAATGTCGAAGTGTAGCAAAGACACTTCCTCTAGTACTACTAAGTCGTAGTATGCAAAGGTTCGTATACGGATGGGGCGCAAAGCGAAATCAAGCGTAAGATGATTACACGAGAGATTTACGTGGTTCGGGCCGCCTGAGCATAATACCCTACACCACGGGGTGTATGTTTGTTGATTTTATGAGCTTGTGTGTGTGTGATCAGTTGAGATTGGATCGAATGCCTTCTACTATGCAGCATAACCCTTTTATATACTACGGAATGGCTGTTACAGTTGAGCCCTGCCTGACAAGTGGCACCGGCTGTATTAACTACCCTGTACACGATCCATAGTGCAATGATGGGTTTATTGACTGATAATGTGCCTTAACAACAGCTTTACCAGTCTTAATATTGTGTTGTTCGTGCATCATTAATACGGCATTAATGACATGTTAACCATGTCTTGTAACGGCTAATTGATAGCCCTTGAATATTCGTGCCATTGGAGATTCTGATGTCCTCTTTTTGCTGATGTAGGTCCGAGTGTTGACACGTGGTAGCCCCGAAGCTTCCCTCTACTGGGGGATAGGTCCGAAACCGTTGGACACGTGGCAGCACCGGAGCTTTCCTGAGGAGGGAGGTAGGTTCGGCTCTCCAGGACACGTGGATCTACCGGAGCTACCTTAAGGAGGGAGGTAGGTCTAGTTACACCGGATGCGTATCCCTTTCGTACGTTTGCCACTTGGATATAGGAACTCCTTGACTTTGCTTGCGGTGTAAGTGGGTACCCGGTAGGAAGGGTCCCAATAGTGGCCCCCGGGCCCGCCTCAAGGAGAGGTCCTCACGTAGAGGTTATGGTACCGGAGGTGGGCCATCATCGATTCCCGCGTTACGTCTTCAAAGTATTTTCCTAGGCAGTTGGGACGGCGGCACGCAGTTAAGCCATCACCGTGTGGCCCTTCTTGATATGGTGAGTGGGATCCTGGCGTGCGAATCTCACGCAATTGAAGGTCGCCGGTTCCCAATACGAAATTCATATCGGTTACTAGCGTAATCTTTGTAGCCCTGTCAGGTTTCCGCCCTCGGGCTTCCAACTTCCCATCATAAGAAAGGTTCGCCTGGTGCGACTTTTTTAACAAAGTGGACCCGGCACCCTTGTCATTGACGAGGTTCTTTTAAGATTCGGGTCCGGAGATAGTTTCCATCCAAGCATTGTAGAGGCTTACTAAAGTGAGAAAGTCTACACGGGGAGAGAACTCTTTACGCTTTCATCGAATCTTGTGCTTAGAGCTCTCTGCCCTTGCAACCTTTCTTCCACTTCTGCTCCACTTTGCGGTTATGGAGTCGGGTCTTCCTGCAGCCGGATCAAGAAAGATGAAGATTTGTCGAGGGTACGCACCTACATGGGGTGGTCAAGTGACTCCTTCAACAACTCCATTCAGCTCAGCAAGCTCCCCTTCAAGAAGGAAAGCCCGAGCGAGATCGTGTACTTCACAGCGTTCACCATGGTGGGACTCATCCCGCCATTCTCCAGCTTCCTGCTGATGCTGTTGGACTTCTACGACTTGCAACTCCACCACCTCTACACCCACTCCTTCTTGCTAGTGGCGACATTCGTCCACTTTTGCGAGATGTGGGTGGGTGTGCCGCCTTACATCGATCTTTTTTGGACCTTTGTCACGGTCCATGCAACCGGGAAGAGCAATGAGTTCCTTGGCTTCTACTACTTCGTGAAGCACAAGAACTCGCCCTTCAAGTATCTGAAGATGTTCACTTCCGGGAAGTGGGATGGCTAGAAGAAGGACTAGGTAGTCATCGCGGTGGATCGCCAAGACATGTCGGATCTACCTGATAGCCTCCTTGCCGCTAACATTGATGCCTGGGAGGTGGCTCCGATGCTATCGGAGGAGTACAACCCGGTATTGAAAAGGATCCAGGAGTGCGTTGAAGGAGGAGTGACTCCCCTGATGGTCATTGCCATCTTCTTGACCAACTGGTGGACTCCACTGAAGATGAAGGAATGGCCTGCGTGGGCATTCGGTGGAGAGATGGATCCATACCGGATTGAGACTGGTATCGGGTCCAATTTGTATGAAAAGGATTTGAAGCTTCATCTCCAAAAGCTGCACCACGGAGCCATTCACCCTGATGATCTGACACATGCGGTGGAATTCCTGCCCCTGAATAGGGTTCTAGAGTTCAGGAGGGAGCTGCGGAAGAAGGTGGCAGCACTTGATGACCTGGGCCTCGTGGATAGGCGTCGAAGCACTCCCACGGGGATTGTAATCCTTGGAGCTCCTTGCTCTCATGAAGGCTCTGAGCCTATGCTGGTCAGCGGCAATGGCAAAAGTCCTGTAGCTACACCTCCCAAGAAATCAACCTCAAGCCGAGGCAAGGAGAATGCTCCCGTCGATGCTCCGAGTCGCAAGCAGAAGCTGACAAGAAGCGACGGAAGCAGCGTGAGGGAAGCTCCAAAACAAGTGACCCCTCAGCCTCGGTTTAGGTCCTTTGGCTCCAGTGCCCACAGAGGGCGTTGGGTCCGACAAATCAGTTCCCGCCCGGTGGCAGCTGATGGCTCTGGGTCCGTAGTGCATCCTCTGATGACGGAGGTACCAGAGGTGGCAGTGCCGGTGGCCGCGTCAACACCAGGTTCGGGTCCTGGAGCGTCCACCACACGGATGACGGTGGACTCTAGCTCCAAGCGCCCAAGAAAAAAGATCTGTTCTGACTGGAGCGGCAACATCCCCTAGTAAGGTCCAAACCTTCACCTTTTGTCTTGATTTATTTCTTGCTTTATCTTGAATTCTCTATGTTTTGTTTCCAGAGTATCTAGAAAGGAGGTTGCAGCTCCGGCGCTTGTGGCATATGCGGAGGCTATGCAAGCTGAAGCTAATGCCTCAGCTCCAACACCTCCCCCAGTGATTGTGGTGGACAACACGACATCTCCGGCGCCGGCTGTCATGGAGACAAGTCCAGTACCAGTGACCAAAGAACCCGTAGTAGCGCCAAACCATGTGGCAGAAGTGCCCGAGCAGGCCCCAGTGATTTCGGAGCTAGCTGTGGAGGTTCCGGCATCATTGCCGAAAATCAATGAAGCCCAGCGGGAGACCAAGCGCCGGTCCCAGTGGTGGCAACACCGGAGGTGACCTTGCCTAATCCTACTCAAGAGGATCCGTCTGTTGGTGCTCTGACTTTTGAGCCAATGGCTGAAGATCCAGCCGTGGATCCCTCCTCACCAGCTTCGGGAGTTGAAGATCCAGCGGCTCAACCCTCCTTGCCAGCTCTGGCGACAGAGATTGACGAGCTCCAGGAGATCGGCCCCGATGACGTGGAGCTGCTGGAGAACACGCATGCACTGTGGGCTCCTAATGATATTTTGGAAGACCCGTTGGAGCCTGCAGAGGCACCTCAAGCAGGATCGGAGCCAATTCCCCTATTGTTATCAATCGACAATGCCTGCTCAAGCCTCCGACAGGTCCAGCTTGCTTTTAAATACGAATGCAAGTTTCTTGAAGAAGAGCGCAACACCTTGAGGTGTTGGCACAATAGGCTGCTCTTCGAGACAAAGCTAACACAGTTTAGGCTGGAGGACCAGAAGGAGTGGGTGGCCAAGGAAAAAGCCTAGCAGTCGCGCCTGAATAGGGTGTTTGATAAGCGAGAGGCCTCTATTAAGTCCCTCGACAAGAAGACTCAAGAGATCTATGAGCATGCGCAAAAGGCCCGTGAAATGGCTGACAGCCGCTCAGAGAGTCTCGGAGAGTTGAGGGAAACTCTCCTTGAGTTCTGAGAAGAGCTCGATAATAAGGAGGTTAGCCTCTAAGAAAAAGAAGATAAAATCCAACTGAGGGAGGATGAGCTCTCCCAGAAGCCGGTACGTGGCGAGCAAGACTTTGCCGACCGTGTGAAGAAATTTGAAGCCAGGTGCAAAAAAGAGAGGCACCTAATGTGGCGAGCAGGTCATGGTGTTGGCAAAAGAGAAAGTGACATCTCTACATCGGAGAACAAGGTGAAGGCGAAAGAGAAAAACATTGCAGATAGGCGAAACTGAGTACACCTCCGAGGGAAACAAGTCACCGAATAGGAGAAGCTGCTGGCTGAACAAATTCAGCATCATGCTAAGGAGGTCGAGCGCTTCTCAAAAGAGGGCTTTGCAGAGCTTTCATGTGCAAGGAGGTTGCTGGAGGAGCTTTGGAGCCTAATAGCAACTGAGTGCCAGCAAGTTTGGGACTTCCTTGGGAAAGAAAATGAAGCAAGTTGGTTTTATCCCGTTCGTCAGCTGACCCGGAGCTGGAGATGGACAAGGCTCTGGTAGCATTGAGCTCCACTGGCAATAAGCTGGATGCTGTGCGAGATGTGATCGTCAACCAACTGGAGACGGAACGAAGGTCCCAGGCCAAAAACGTCCTCGAGTATGTGTTGGCATGTTTCAAGAGCTGGGACCCCCAGATGTCTTTAGCTCCAGTGGTCGTAGGACCCATTGTCGAGGAGGAAGAAGCTGCTAGGGCCAGCGTCCAAGAATTTGCCCAGACAGTTGCCTCGTTCTTTGCTAGGAACTCCAGTAGCTAGAACTTCTTCTTTTTTTCCTTCAGCTTGTAAACTTCCAATTTTGAATGAATAAAATCCTTTTGAATTCCATTTTTGTGTCTTCAATGCATTGCCCTTTATATTGTTGGCCCCCTGGTAGATGTGTTCTATGAATTAAGGACATCTACCATGAGGATTTAGACAATGTATTGAAATATCGATTGCTCCAAACTAGTAGCCAGTAGAGTAGCTCCAAGATCTGAGATTTGCTTCCTTACGCCAAGGACCCTTTGTTACTTCAACGGCAGGCCCTCTAGGAGGCATTCGAGCTTAGTAGCTTCGATGGCGCCCACTATCAAAGAATAGAACGTCGACAGAGGGCCCCCTAGGGGTTGTTGGAACTTGGTAGCTTTGATGGTGCCCACTGTCAACGCGTAGAACATCGATGGCGGGCCCCCTGGGGGTTGTCAGAGCTTGGTAGCTTCGACAGCGCCCACTGTCAACGCGTAAAACATTGACAGCGGGCCCTGCGGGGGTTGTCAGAGCTTGGTAGCTTCGATGGTGCCCACTATCAACGCGTAGAACGTCAACGGCAGGCCCCTGGAGGTTGTCGGAGCTTGGTAGCTTCGACGACGCCCACTATCAATGCATAGAACATCAACGGCAGGCCCCCTGGGTGTTGTCGGAGCTTGGGAGCTTCGACGTTGCCCACTATCAACGCGTAGGACATCGACAGTGGGCCCCCTGGGGGTTGTCGAAGCTTGTTGCTTCGACAGCATCCACCATTGCCCATGTCGCTTACTGTCAATTGTTCATTTTTTCCTACGCATAAGAGACAAGAAAAGCAGTAAAATTCGTCCTCTCATCAATAGTTTTATTCCAGCTTACTATCATTGTTTGATTTTTAGGTCCAACTAATTCATTGAAAAATATAAGTATTCTGATTAAATTTCCAAAAATCCTTATGCTTTCCGGACCCGCCTTACTAAGACCCGCCGGAATAGGTAGAGCAGTGTACTTAGGATGCTTGACCATGATAAGTTGATAGCGCGCTCCGAACCTTTGTTGGCTTTGGTTTTCAGGCGAGTAGACCATCTAGCAATAACCAGGATCTAATGGAAAATCATCAAAAAGACTTACATATTTCTCATGAATTATTAGGACCTTAATTCACTCAGATTGCACAACATCACTATTCACAAGAAGGTATAAAATGAAATGAGCTTGTACAAATGATATGCACATGGAGTATGTCTATATAAAATGTTTCTCATTAAGGTCCGAATAATAGGGGAACACAAGGACACACTTAAAGTACAAGACCAAGTTAAGTGTGCTATTCATCTTGATCTAACCAGGGAAAGTAAATGCACATCTAAAGTATAGGACCAAGTTAAGTGTTCTAGGACCCTCCCGACTTTGTCCATAGACTCAAAGAGATACAACTTATACAAATACAGACTCACCTCCGTGTAACTATGTGTAGAAGTTATGGAGGTGCTCGATGTTCCAGGAGTTGCATGTGGTATCCCATCCTCTGTCGCCAATCGAATGCATCCTGGGCGGGAAACTTTGATAACCTGGAAAGGACCCTCCCAGTTGGGGGAGAGTTTGTTCATCCCTTCTCAAGTTAGTATTCACCGTAGAACCAGATCCCCTTCTTCTAACTGTCGGTTGCGCACGAACCTTTGATGATAGCACCAGAGCATCTGGCGGTATCGCGTGTTCCGAACAACTGCTTGGCACCTTGCCTTTTTAATGAGGTCTAGGTCTTCACGCTGGAGCTGGTCCTGCATGGCTTTGTCGAAGGTCCAGACCTGTAGAGAACCCATGGTGATCTCCGGAGGAAGCACTGCTTCAGCTCAGTACACCAAGAAGAAAGGTGTTTCTCCTGTATCCCGATTGGGTGTTGTCCGACTCACCCACAAAGCAGATGGGAGCTCCTCTATTCAGTTGGTGCAATGCTTCTTCAAGAGCTCATAAGTGCGCGTCTTGAGTCCCTTGAGTATCTCTGCATTTGCTCTCTTGACTTGGCCATTACTTGCCAGATGTGCTATTGATGCGTAGCTGACTTGTATGCTGAGACCTTCACAATACTCTTGGAATGCTACACTTGTGAATTGGGTTCTATTGTTGGTGATGACTTTGTTTGGGACTCCAAATCTGCGGACAATGGACTTCAAAAACTTGATGGATGATTCCTTGTTGATAGTCACAACTGGGGTAGCCTCTAGCCCCTTCGTGAACTTGTCGATGGCGACATCCAAGAACCGGTAACCTCCAACAGCTTTTGGGAAAGGTCCCAAAATGTCCATCCCCCACACAGCAAATGGCCACGTGGGAGGTATTGTTTGCAGTGATTGAGTCGGTGTGTGAATGTGCTTCGCGTGAAACTGGCACGCTTTGCACTTCTTTACCAGCTTGACTGCATCCTAGAGAGTTGTAGGCCAGTAAAAGCCATGATGGAAGGCCTTACCAACCAACGTGCGAGAAGACGCGTGGTTCCCACACTCACCTCCGTGGATCTTCGCCAGGAGCTCGCGACCTTCTTCACAAGAAATGCACCACATTAGAATGTTGTTGGCACCACATCGGTAGATATCCCTTCTACCAACGTGTATCTTTTAGCCAATCTGACAATACGCTCAGTGGATACACCATCTTTAGGAAGGATGTTGTCTTTCAAGTAGCTCCGGACCTCCCAGATCCATGCAACGGAGCTTACTTGAGCTTCTAGATCTTGCGCGCTTGGTTGCTCGGAGCTTCCTGTAGCGCCTACGATCCTTGGTAGACACCATGGTAACAGGGCCACTAGTTGTTGGTCTCACCTCCGTCACTCAGTTTGGATGCTTGAGCCCCAGTTGAAGCCTTTGTCGAGAGGTCGTCGGCTTCAGCGTTGTTGAGACGCTGGACATGGCGGAGATCAAGGACATGGAAGTCCTTCTGCACCTTCTGGACTTCAAGTAAATAAGCAGCAAGTTGGAGGTTGTTGCAAATGCATTCACCTTTGACTTGCTTGATGATGAGTTGCGAATCACCCCTCACCAAGAGCTACCAGACGCCATATGATAGCGCCACCTGGAGTCCAAAGATGATAGCTTCGTATTCTGCCATGTTGTTGGTTGCCTTGAAGTCAAGGTGAACCATGTACTTGACCTTCTCCCCGTTCGGAGCGAGAAGTATTCTAGCTCCGGCCCCCTGTTTCTGCACGGAGCCGTCGAAGTAGAGAGTCTAGTGAGGCTTGGTGAAGACCGGGACTTTAGGTTCCGGCTTCTGCTCATCAGGGCCCCTGGAGTTGATGAAGAAGGTGTCCACTCCGCCACGAAGTCAGCTAGTGCCTAACTCTTGATCTCATGTTGAGGTAGGAATTCGAGGTCAAATTCTTCCAACTCCGCTGCCCACTTGGCGATATTTCCTGTAGAATTGGGATTATGTAATATACCGCATAGTGGATAAGAAGTTACCACTGAAATCTCGTGGGCTTGGAAGTAGTGACGAAGCTTCCTTGACGCGATATGTACTGCGTATAGAAGCTTATGTACCTTAATATACCGAGTCTTGATGTCATGCAATACTTCACTGATGAAGTACACCGGCCGTTGGACAGTTCTGACCCTCTTAGAGGGGTCCGAAGCTTCATCTTCAACAACTCGGACCCTCCCTGAGGGTTTCAGACCTTATCCTTGTTCTTGAGTAGAAACTCCTTCGGATGAGGGAGGTTGATCCAAAGGCACCTTGCCTTTAGGATCCATGCCTTGGGGCTGGGACCCAGAATCGCCTTCAGGTAGCGTTGGACCCTCCAGAAGGGGTCTAGGCTCCTGAGTTCATGATTTTTCTGGTCTCTCTGCAACCAGAACCATGTTGACAACCTCCATAGTTGCAGCGATGTAAAGCAGAAGAGGCTCACCAGGCTCTGGAGCTACTATGATTTGTAGTGTTAGTAGGACTTGTTTGAGCTCCTGGAATGCTTTCTCTACTTCTTCAGAACAATGGAATGGTCTGGACTTCTTCAACAGCTTGAAGAAGGATAACACCCCCAATGCCAGCCTTGAGAAGAATCAGCTGAGGGAAGCTAGACATCCAGTTAACTTCTAGACATCCTTAATACGGGCTGGAGGTTGCATCTCTTCAATGGCTTTGATTTTTGCTGCATTTGCATCAACTCCTCGATGAGTCACCAAGAAACCACGAAGCTTCCCGGAACTAACCCCGAAGACACACTTGTCCGGGTTGAGCTTCGTGCGGGTTAGGCACATCTTGTCGAAGAAAACTTGGAGATTGTCCAGGAGATGTGACACCCGGTTCTGAAAATAAACCAAGTGCAGTATATGTGTTCTTAGGATGTTTAACACACATACACAAGTGATTCGCGAATGATAAACAAATGATTAACACAACTCAAATTATTAATTAAGTACTTTTATTACAATATTCAAGTAATCCTCATATGAAAATTCTAATGATCAATATTAATAGTTCTGAAAACTACTGCAGCGGAAATAATCTAATTAAGCAAACTAAGCATATAGGTTAGTGCATCAACGTCACGTCGATGGCAAGTCGACGGCAGCACACAGCCTAGAACTCCTCATTAATGTCGTGATACTCCCAATCCTGACCTGCAACTGTTGGTGGAGGGGGAATTGCAAGGGTGAGTACATGTCATACTCAGCAAGTGTGGGAAAGTATGACATGTAGCTGATACAAATGACGTCAATCATAAAGGCTAAGTGCTGAAAGGTACATTCAAACATTTGAAGAGCAATACATTATATGTATGTGAAGCAAACCCATCATATACCACAATGATTATCATAGTATAAGTCCATATTCCATATCCATCACCATTATACCAGATTTCACCATTACCATTAACCATATCCAATACCATAATTCAACCCATAACCAGCCATAACCATATTATCAACCATAACAAGTACCAAACCATCCCAATACCAAAACATAACTAAACCATCCCAAATCCCAAGTTTCCCTCTAATCATGTGAGGGTCCAGGTTACTCATGACCGGGAGCATGGCTATCATGATAGTTTTTAAGATTCTGCAGAGTTTGTACCGCTTTACCCATGGGTTTGTGATTTCATCACATTTCGGTGACTAAGAACCTCTCTTATGATCATGAACCATCAGTCACATTACACACTTCCGTTGGTGTGTCGCCTAGAGATCACAAAATAGCCTTTACAAAGGGAATACTAGTATATACAGACCCACTGAGGTTTCACTGGTGGCGATGCCTCCAACTGAGCACATCTTCAACCAAGGGCCCCCTCTTGTGCCATTCGGATCCCAGGGAGTCCCTCCACAAATCCAAACTTAATCCAACTCCCCTTCCCCGGTGTGACAAATGATCCGCGCAATACTAGTCCGCCCTACGCAGAACCAGCGAGCTAGAGTTTTCTAGATTGACGTGAATTTGGAGAAACGAGGTTGAATTCACGTGAATCAAGGGTTTAGAACTCCAAATAATTAAAGATTTTGGAGGCAACACTTGGATCTTGACGATCTAGGGTTGAACAAGAAACTCGAAGGTGACTTGTTGATGAAGAACAAAAACTTGATGGAGATCTTGATCACTTGATCCTCTTTCATTTCCTCCTCTTATTCTTCATGCTCTGGATCTCCTTCTCCCTCTTGGTGGAGGCTCCCACGAACTAGGCTTTGGGTGTGTTTTGAAATTAGCAAAGAGATGTAAAGTTGAGGTGTGGGGTTGTTTATATAGATGTGGAGGATTAGGGTTTGATGGAGGTCAGTTTTAGAGAGGGTGGAGAATGGTGTGGGTCCCACATGGGCTCCAAAAGTGTTAGACACGACGTCCTTAGGCCCTACTTAAGATAAAACCCAAAAACACATCGTGGAAAAAAAAGATCAACTCATAATCGCGATCTCCGGACAAGTCCGCGCTAGGCCGGACTAGTTCGATAGCTAGTCAGAGAGAAATCGGATAAGTACGGACTATATCGGACAAGTCCAAACTTAGCCAGAGGAAAAACGGATGAATCCGGCCAAAATCGGACAAGTTCAATTTTAGTCAGAGAGGAACACAGACAAGTCCACTAGATATCAGAAAAGTCCAAAAAAGTCTAGGGACTTGGCAAAATTTCAAGGAATCGGAATACGGAACTAGTCCAAAATATACCGGACAAGTCCGAAATTGGTAGAGAGAAAAGTGGACTAGTCCGCAAGAAAACAGACATGTACGAAACGGGTTCAGAGAGGAATTCGGACTAGTCTGGGACAAAGCGGACAAGTCTGCACTTCTCATACTTTTTAAGCGCGGTTTTGCTTCTAATTCATTTTAAAATTGTTTCTTTTTATGTGGATTAATGTTAAACATATTTAATGATGTATGCAATGCAAGATGCATAAAAATGAGGGTGTTACAAACCTACCCCCCTTAAAATGAATCTTGCCCTCGAGATTCGACGTAGAAGGAAAGAGATAGGGAAAATCCTTCTTGAGATCATCTTCCGGCTCCCAAGTTGCCTCTGATTCTTTGTGATGCTTCCATTGAACTTTACACCATCTAATAATCTCGTTCCTAGTGACCCCTCCTTGGTTTTCAAGATTTTGACTCGTTGCTCGGCATAAGTCAAATCTGTCTCTAGTTCCAATTCTTCCATTGGAACATGTTCTTCCGATACCCTTAAACACATCTTGAGCTGGGAAACATGAAACACATCATGTACATTTGAAAGATGTGCTGACATCTCAAACTTATATGCTACCTCTCCCCATTTGTCAAAAATCTTGAACGGTCCAATATAGCGAGGTGCTAGCTTGCCTCTGATATTAAACTTTTTATGACCTCGCATGGGTGACACTTTAAGGTAAATGAAGTCTCCCACTTTAAAGGGTAGTTTTCTTCTCCTATTGTGCGAATATCCTTTTTTGTCTTGATTGAGCAGTTCTCATATTTTCACGAATAATCTGAAATTGTTTCTCATCTTTTAATAGCATGTCAGGTCCAAACACTTGATTTTCTCCTGTCTCATTCTAGAACAAAGATGTCCTACACTTCCTCCCATATAGTGCTTCATAGGGTGACGTTTTCAAACTTGCTTGGTAACTATTGTTATATGAGAATTCTGCATACGGAAGCTTTTGTCCCAACTTCTTCCATGCTTTAAAGCACAAGCTCTTAACATGTCCTCTAAGATCTGATTGGTCATCTCAGTTTGTCCATCCGTTTGAGGGTGATATGCTGAGCTAAAATTCAACCTTTTTCCCAATGATTCATGCAATTTCTACCAAAACCTGGAGGTAAATTGAGAACCTCTATCCGACACTATCTTCTTTGGAACTCCATGCAAACATACTATTCTTCCCATATACAGTTCAACCAACTTCTCCCCATTAAAGGTGATCTTGACAGGAATAAAGTGAACTGACTTAGTTAACCGATCCATGATTACCCATATGGAGTCATAACCAGACTGGGTACGCAGTAAACCAACTATGAAGTCCATTCCAATCTCTTCCCACTTCCACTCCGGAACCTTTAATGGCTGCAATAATCCAGCTGGTCTTTGATGTTCAGCTTTGGCTCTCTGGCACACATCACACAAAACTACATATTCAGCTATGTGCTTTTTCATGCTAGCCCACCAATAACATGTCTTCAAGTCCTTATACATATTTGTACGACCGGGATGAATTGAGTATGGCGAGTCATGTGCCTCCTTTAATATTATCTCCCGAATATGCTTCACATTAGGCATGACGATCCTTTTACCAAGCCATAGAGTACCATGTTTGTCCTCATCAAATCTGAATTCTCTCCCTTCTTGGGTCCTTCCATTGATTTCCTGAATTTCCTCATCCTTTGTTTGTGCTTCTCGAATTTCTCGCTCCAAGGTCGAATTTAACTCCATTATTCCCATCTCATTCACAAATCTGAGATTCAACCGTTCAAACTCCTTGCATAGCTCAGATGGCAGCTCTCGAACCGTGAGTTGGTGACTTACTCCTTTTCTACTCAATGCATCGGCCATGACATTAGCCTTCCCCGGATGATAATTGATTCCCACATCATAATCCTTGATGAGCTCCAACCATCTTCATTGCCTCAAATTCAGGTCCGTTTGCGTGAATATGTACTTGAGAGTCTTGTGGTCCGTATAAATCTCACACCTGTGACCAAGAATGTATTGTCTCCAAATATTCATGGCATGCGCTACGGCTGCAAGTTCGAGATCGTGTGTATGATAATTCTGCTCATGTTTCCTCAATTGCCTCGATGCATAGGCTACCACTTGACCTTCTTGCATGAGCACGCATACAAGTCCTTGTCTGAGACATCAAAATAAATATCAAAGCTTTTGCTCACATCCAGCAAAACTATCACTGGTGCAGTGGTTAGCCTCTTCTTTAGTTCCTCAAAGGTGTCTTGACAAGCTTGAGTCCATTGGAATGCTTTTCCCTTCATTAGCAATTCTGTCATGGGCTTGGCTATCTTGGAAAAATCCTTGATGAACCTACGGTAATATCCAGCCATCCCAAGGAAACTCCTAATCTCCTTCATATTCTGTGGTGGTTCCCATTTCAACACGTCCCTCACTTTTCTGGGGTTGACCGATACTCCTCCTCCAGAGATGATATGGACCAAAAGCGATACTTCTCTTAACCAAAATTGGCACTAGCTGAATTTGGCGTACAATTGATGTTCCATCAATTTCCTTAATGTGAGCCTCAAATGCTCTTCATGCTCCTTTTAATTCTTTGAGTAGATCATGATATAATCAAAGAACACCACGATGAACTTGTCCAAGTACTCCATAAAGACCTTATTCATGACACATAAAGTATGCAAGTGCATTTGTCAATTCAAAGGACATCATGGTGTACTCATAAGATCCATAGCGTGTCCAAAAAGCTGTTTTGGGTATATTTGACGGTTTGATCTTCATTTGGAAGTAGCCTGACCTCAAATCAATCTTGGAGAAAACATAGGCGCCCTTCATTTGGTCAAACAAATCCTCGATGCGGGGCAATGTATACTTGTTCTTGATTGTCACCTCGTTGAGAGCTAATCCACACACATCCTCTGGGATCCATCCTTCTTGTCAATGAAAAGTACTGGCGCTCCCCAAGGTGAAGAACTTGGGCGGATAAAACTCTTCCCTAGTTGCTCTTGAATTTGCTTCTTGATCTCCGCTAACTCCTTAGGAGGCATCCTATATGGCCTCTTAGCTATAGGTGCAGTTCCAGGTATTAAATCAATAACAAACTCGATATCATGATCAGGTGGCATACCTGGCAACTCATCCGGAAACACATCCAAGAATTCACACACCACTAGAATCTCCTCAATTGCGGCATGTCCATGTGATTCAGTTCCAATTGCTTCACTGCATGTTGAGTTGTTTCAACCTCGATGTTGATCCCCTCCTCATTAGTCAACTTCATCGTCTTTGTGGCACATTAAATGACTCCATTGTGCTTCCTCAACCAGTCCATACCAAGTATAATGTCAAATCCTTGAGAATCCAAAACAATGAGGTTGGCAAAGAAGTCTACCCGTCTTATTCTAAGGCTTGCTTTTGGACATACTATATTTGTCCTCATCTCTCCTCCAGGAGATTTAACCAACAAGGTATACTTCATATAAGAGATAGGAAAACTATACTTGGCAACATATTTCGAGTCAATGAATGAATGCGATGCTCCAGAATCAAATAACATAGTCACCGAGTTGGAGTTTGCGAGAAACATACCAATAACCACGTCATATGCTTGTTGCGCTTCCTTCATAGAGACATTGTTCATGTTGCCACACACCAGGTTTTTCTATCCATGGTTCCATTGTGGTTGTCCTCCATTGAGTCTTGTGTTCTGTCTTGGCACATTGCTTCCTTGACCAATGCCTGACTTAGGACATTGAGATGCAAAATGTCCTGCTTCTCCACATGTATAGCACTTCCTAGCTGCACCAGAATTTGGACGGACTTGATTCTGCACATTT
The DNA here is from genome assembly GCA_036927565.1 of Tuctoria greenei. Lineage (NCBI taxonomy): Eukaryota > Viridiplantae > Streptophyta > Magnoliopsida > Poales > Poaceae > Tuctoria > Tuctoria greenei. Next base: position 160,821,486 of record JAYESD010000002.1, on the reverse strand, counting down.
GCACCAGGAAAATTGGCACGAGGTATGTAAGGCATTGGAGGCCTAGGTTCTTGCATGACTGGGCATTGCTGCACAAATTGAGGCTGAGCTGGATGAGGTTGATAACCAGGGCGTTGAGCAGGTGCGAGGGTGCTATAATATGGCACATTGGGTGGTGCAAAGCGAGGGCGCACATTGCTTCCTTGTTGCTGTTCTTGATATGGTGCTTTCCTCTTAGTTTCTTGCTCCATCTCACGAACCTTGTTCTCAACCACAATTGACTTGTCCGCTAGATTTTGGAAGTTTGCATAATCACACTTGAGCAATTGTACCTGGATCTCATTGTTCAAGCCTCTCATGAACAAGTATTGCTTTCGGGTGCCCCGGCTGACATCTTCAGGGACGTACCTTGAAAGTTGAGTGAACTTATTGAGATATTCACTCACACTTGACCTTCCTTGCCTTAAGTTCTCAAATTCTTGTCTCTTTAGGATCATAACACCTTCCAGCACATAATGAGAACGGAAGCTCTCCTTAAATTCAGCCCAAGTGATCCTCTCCTGATTTTCATGGACGTTGCATAAAGAATCCCACCAATCCGCAGCTGCTCCCACTAGTTGATGAGAAGCAAATAGAACTTCTCCCAGTCACTGGATTGGACAATAGTAAGCTTCTTCTCCACAAACTTCAATCAATCATCCGCCTCCATAGGATCTATAGCTTGAGCAAAGGTGGGTGGCCTGGTCCTCATAAAATCTCCCAAACAGTTATGAGGTGGTGGGGGTGGTGGCGGTGGAGACATGTGGGGTTGATTGTTGTTGTTACTAGCCTGCAGCTGTCCCATAGTCTGTATAATGGTCTGCATGAGCTATTTTTGCATAGCCAATAGCTGCTCAAGGTTGATAGCTCCCTAGGCAGGTCCTTGTCCATTGTTGTTCTGAGGTGCCCCATTGTTCTACTCCTCATCATTGTCATCCCTGTAGTTGCGAGTCCGCACCATCTGGAGAAAAGCAAGAGATAAGAATTTAGAAAACGTCCCAACCTATATGCATCAAGGGATACGAAACTAAGCAACTACCTATACAAGCCTATATGGGCATGGTAATGCTAAAGCATCCCACAATCCTATACTAAGCACACAAGCAACAATACATAGCAATTAGTACACCAAACAAAAACACAACGCTTCCTTAGTGTTCCTATGTGTTCTAAAGTGTCCATTCTATTCAGGTTGCGTCCTAAGGTCAAACTGTGGCTCTGATACCAATTTGTGACACCCGGTTCCGAAAATGAACCAAGTGCAGTATATGTATGCCCAAGATGTTTAACACACATACACAAGTGATTCACAAATTATAAACAGATAATTACCATAGCTCAAATTATTAAATAAGTACTTTTATTATAATATTCAAGTAATCCTCATATGACAATTCTAATGATCAATATTAATAGTTCTGAAAACTACTGCAGCGGAAATAATCTAATTAAGAAAACTAAGCATATAGGGTAGCGCGGCTCCAAGCAACACCACAGGCAAGTCGACTATAACACACAACTTAGAACTCCTCATTAACATCGTGATACTCTTAATCCTGATCTGCAACTATTGGGGGGAATTGCAAGGGTGAGTACATGTCGTACTCAGCAAGTGTGGGAAAGTATGACATGTAGCTGATACAAATGACAAAATTAATAAAGGCTAAGTGTTGAAAGATACATTCAAACAATTGAAGAGCAGTACATTATATGTATGTGAAGTAAACCAATCGTATACCACAATGATTATCATAGTATAAATCCATATTCCATATCCATCACCATTATACCAGATTTCACCATTACCATTAACCATATTCAATACCATAATTCAATCTATAACTAGCCATAACCATATTATCAACCATAACCAGTATAAAACCGTCCCAATACCAATACATAACTAAACCATCCCAAATCCCAAGTTTCCCTCTAATCATGTGAGGGTCAAGGTTGCTCATGATCGGCAGCATGGCTATCATGATAGTTTTTAAGACATTGTAGAGTTTGTACCGCTTTACCCACGAGTTTGTGATTTCATCACCTTTCGGTGACTAAGAACCCCCCTTATGCCCGTGACCCGCCGGTCACATTACACACTTCCGTTGGTGTGTGGCCAAGAGATCACAAAATATCCCTTACAAAGGGATTACTAGTATGTACTAACACACTGAGGTTTCACCGGTGGCGATGCCTCAACCTGAGCACATCTTCAACCAAGGGCCCCCACTTGTGCAATTCGGATCCCAGGGAGTCCCGCCACAAATCCCAACCCAGTCCGACTTCCCTTCACCGGTGCGCCAAATGTTCCGCGCAATACTAGCAATACCCTAATTAATCAGCTATGTCGCACCCATACTTGGCCTCGTGGTGGCACTGTAAATCATGGGTGGTCGCTCCACGAACCAGTCTATAGATCTAAAGCAAGCAAAACCACCACAACATCCAACCCATCCACATACCATGCTTGCTTAGATCACCCATTACCATGTTACCATTAACCATGTTCATCAGTGTACTTATCCATCGTCTCAATAATCAATAACTAATTAACTTTTATGTTTTCCCATCGCAATTAAATTGAGCAAGGCCAAAAGGTAAAAGCACTTCCCGAATTTGTACAATGTATCCCAAGCGACAAGGGTGGTCAAACAAGACTAGTAAACTCCTATCTTGGGTTTCCCATCAATTTGACACAAACAATGCAATTTTGCAAACAAAACATTTAAAAATAGGATCAATATGTTCAAGGACACTTGCCTTGCTCTTGGGCTTGATTAGGATCAAAGACTTCAAAGTGGTTGCGCTGGAGGTCTTCTGCAGCACCCTCTAGCACAAAATCCATCTAATCTGTGCAACAAACATACAAAACAATAATCACAATCAATAGATGCTCACATGTTACTCAATGTGACATGGCATGCATGATTAATGCAAATGTGAAGTGGATCTTGTTAATGAGTTACTATTAATGTTTACTAATCCTTTACAATGGTTATTAACAAGTTTTATCAGGTTCAAGTCGATTCAATTAAATTCAGAATTAATTTAACAAGAGTTAAATCTAGAGGCTGGACAAGACCGCTGTAACGCCGGACTAGTCCGCCCTACGCAGAACCAGCAAGCTTGGGTTTTCTAGATCGACGTGAATTTGGAGAAACGGGGTTGAATTCACGTGAGAAAAAGAAAGTAGAAGGTATACCAGGTGTTTAGAACTCCAAAGAATCAAGGGTTTTGGAGTCATCACTTGGATCTTGACGATCTAGGGAGAAGGCATACGAGCAAAAGAAAGATCTACATATGGTGTTCATTGACTTGGAGAAGGCATACGATAAGGTACCAAGGCCGACCATGTGGTGGGCGCTAGAGAAACACAAATTCCCAACAAAGTACATTAACCTTATCAAGGATATGTACGATAATGTGGTGAAAAGTGTGCGCGTAAGAGATAGTGAGACCGATACTTTTCCTATCACAACAGGGCTACACCAAGGATCAGCCTTAAGTCCATACATCTTTTCTTTAATGATGGATGAGGTGTCGAAGGATATACAAGGGGATATCCCTTGGTGTATGCTCTTTGCTGATGATGTAGTGTTGGTAGATGAAACTAGAGATGATGTTGATAGAAAATTGGAGCTTTGGAGGCAGACCTTAGGGTCTAATGGGTTTATACTTAGTAGAACTAAGACCGAGTATATGAGATGCAACTTTAGTGATGGAAGGTGCGAGGATGAAAATGTTAGTTTACAAGGACAAGTAGTACCTAGGAGGGGCACATTTAGATAATTTGGATCAATGTTACAAAGACATGGTGATATTGACGAAGATGTTTGCCACAGGATCAAGATCGGGTGGATGAAGTGCTGACAAGCATCTGGAATCTTATATGATAAGAAAGTTCTACAAAAATTGAAAATAAAATTCTATAGGACAGTGATCAGACATGTGATGTTGTATGGAGCAGAATGTTGGCCAACTAAAAGGCAACATGTCCTACAAATGAGTATTGCGGAAATGCGCATGCTACGATGGATGTGCGGTCACAGAAGAAGAGACAAAATTAGAAACAAGGTGATACGTTATAGGGTAGGGGTGGCCTTGATTGAGGAGAAGCTAGTCCAACATCGGCTATAGTGGTTTGGGCATATCCAGTGGAGACCTCCAGAAGCACCGGTTAACAGTGGGATTATAAAATAGAGAAAACTTTAGGAGGGGTAGAGGTCAACCAAAGTTGACATGACAAAAGGTAGTGAAACGAGAATTAAAGGAGCGGGACATACATAGAGATTTGGTTCATGATTGGACTACATGGAAATTAGCAATTCATGTGCCAAAATCTTAGTTTATTCAAATTTTGTTATTCTTATATTCTTTCTTATTAATCTATTTCTAAAATAAATAAAATGTAACATCTTATTTTATTTGTCTTTTTTTTTTATTTTTTTACTCTCATCTTATTTTCTATTACTTTTCTTCAAAAATTGTTGGGTTTCATTTCTAGCCGACCCCAACTTATTTGGGACAAAGGCTTGATTGTTGTTGTTGTTGTTGAGCAGAGGCACGTGTTTATAGATGCAGTGGTGAGGTGGCGTCTTAGCTGGCTAATTTAATCCACGTCATCAACAATCCCCCTTAATTCCTTGGCTATATCTGCAAGTCGGGATTAGAAAACCAATTAAAGGTGTATAGTGAAACGGATTAATACATAATAGGTGTAAAATGAACCAAATAAAAGTTTAGAGTGTAATGTAGACTTTGGTGATAGTTCAGGTGAGTAAAATAAAATTTTTCCAATCTATAAATAGGACTTCACTTCCTCATACATGTACAAATGTACGTAATAAAGCTTGTGCAAACAAGTACCACGGAGTATACGCGTACAACCATGCAGTAATATTAATGTTGAATGCAAGGACACAGATACATGTACAACATAACGGATCTGGTTATGCTTGTTCGGTGATCAGTCCATCGAGTGGCAGATCTGCTTGAAGGCCTGAACATGCTTATCGTCGAGTGTCATGAAGAGGTCCACGCCGCCCTTGGCCGAGCACGACGGCACGAAGATCAATATCCCCTCTATGGGGATGGCCGGCGGAAGGAACGCGCAGGGCGGCCCATGGCCGAAGTCCATATCGTGGAATCTGAATCCCAGCCAGCTGTCCACCTCGAGGTCCGGGCAGAACGACAAGCCCGGCGTCGCCGCCGTCGAGGCAAGCTCCTCCCCAAAGTCGACGAAGGATTGGATATAGTTAGCGTCGACGCGCGCCACGGCGTCGCGGATTACTCCGACGACCGCGGCGTAGCTCGAGGACAGGAGGTCCCGGGCGCGCATCCTCGGGAACGCCCATAGGACCATGTTGCCGAAGTACTCCATGGGCACAGGAGGGTTCGCCCGGGTCCGGCAGTTCACGGCGACCCTTATCTGCGTGAACTCCTCCGGCACCAGGTCCCGCGCCGCCGTCACCTTCTTCCACGTGTGCGCGAGGAGGCACTGGAACGTGCTGCACCGCCCATCGACGCGGGCCTTGATGCCGGCAACGAACTCCTCGGGGAACTGAACTGATAGGTTCTTGATCCTATCCATGGGGAGCGTGGCGTAGGAGTGGCTCGGGCTGTGCTCGCCCTTGAACTCGATGTTCCGGTGGTCGAATGCTGGAGCCGGTGGGATTCTCGGAACGGCGATGGCGGAACGGTCGGTAACGGGTGAGAAGAGCTTCGCCAAGTTGGTGCGCACGGCGGTGGCCCATGCCGTGTAGAAGAAGCTCATGGACTGCCCGTCGGCGACCAGGTGCTGGCAGGCCGTGCCGATTACCAGCCCGCCGCATGTATACCGCGTGAGCTGCGCCTGGAAGAGCGGCTCGTCCGCACGTTCCTGCACCACGGAAAATGCATTTTTTTTTTCATTTTAGAACTCTCAGAGTCGTGTTTCGAATCGACACGTTGGCAAAGGCACTTTTCTCTCCGTATGTGGACAATTTTGGTACAAATACACATATACGTTAAGGTACAATTCAACACTTAAAGAGCTCTTCTAAATTACGTACGTGAATATGAATTTACCTTGTCGGCCTTGGGGTATAGCTCGTTGACGTGCGCCAGCGCGTCGGCGAGGTCTGTTTCAGCTTCAGCCTCTATGACGAGCACCCCGGCGTCGTTGAGGTGGAAGCACTTATTGCCTCGGTCGTCGACGCTCAGCCGCCCGGCCAGGTGAGGGTACCTGGCGACTGCAGCGAGGAGGCCGTCCACAATCTCTCCGTTGGACGGCGCCGGCGCTTTCCACGCAAAGACGGCCGGGATGTAGCCGTCGGTCGAGGCGCGGTCAAAAGCCGTGAGCGGGGATCTCCTTCCTCCGCCGCGGGCCAGCGCCGGCGGGGGCCTCATGACCCTGCGCCGCGTTATCTGCACCGTCACGGCCATGGATATTGTATGCCTTGTTGTGACTTCACTAATTCTAGTAAATTGATGAACGAAAGAGGATCGAGCGAGTTTTTACTGAGGACTAGAGGTTGTTGCTGGTTGCTGTGCGTGTATGGACATGGGCGCGTGTGTTTATATAGCGGTTTCACTCTGGGCCAATCAAAACGGGGCAGCAGGAGCTGGCGCGATGTAGACGACGCGCTTACCATACCAACCACGCAGCACGCGCGAGAGCAGCGGTCAAAAATGCGGTGGCCATCGTTGACGTTGCGGGCAAAGCGCATGAACAAAAGCACTTGGTTTCATCTGCTGCCGTTGGTAACTCTCTCGGCTGCCGCGTCGCAAAGTTCGAAGCACGGGGAAAACTCGTGTTACTTAATGGAGAGTAGTCTACATGTGCTTTACTGTATGAGTGGTGTGGTCCTTGAGATCATGGGGGGAAACGCGACAAAGAATGAGGGAATTTAAGAACCTGATATCATGTGAATACACTAGCTATTGTAAAGAGGATATGCTTTGTTTCCCGATCTTCATTTGCATGTTTAATGATGATGTCACAGCAACACCTATTATATGGCTACGTACTACAGATATTCTTATCATGATATTCATCAGGATTACCATCCTCCACATTCAAGGCCTTATTAGGATCTCTAACATTTTTGAAAGAACTAGAATCTCTGTTTTTCATTTCAAAAAATGCACCGGGTTTAGGCTCGGCTTGTATTAATATAAGGAGGAAAATGAACAACTGTTTACAGTAATTGTTACAGTAGGTGCTCTATCAGAACAGGAAGCGGAAGGCACTACATAAGATGGTTACTCTTCTAGCTAGATTCTCGTGATCTCTCGTCAGACTTAGATGGACCGTTGTATCAGCAGAGTCGTGTGACAAATTCTCGTATAAAAGAAGAGTTGTGTGACCGTTGGGCGTAGGCAATTTGTGGCCAGTACTGTTTTTCCACGGAAACATTCCAAACAAAGCCAGGGGCCAGCGTAGACTTAGATGGACCGAGCAAGGACAAGTGGAAGCAGCGTACACGTGCCAGGCAAGGGCAAGGGATCGGAATAGTTGAACCATGGTGTACAATAGGACCAAGAGTTGAACCAGTGTGCGCGTGCCAGATAAAGGCAAGAACATAGTTGAACCGTGGTGAACGCGGAGAAAAGGGACATGCGACCTCGCCCCCATCGCAAGAATTCGACGACTGGCAATGTTGGACCATTAGTGCATGGAAACCAGTGACCAGATCAAAATAAAAGCTGTCAGTGAGAATAAGTAACTTTTGAACCAAAGTACTCTTTTCATTCCTAAAAATTTGTTGTTTCCATGTTCAAAAATGAACTACAAAAATGACAATTTTTGAAATATCAATTAAGCATGCGGCTTGTTACTCTTCTTAACGATCTAGTCCTGCAACCACCCCCTGGCTGGTAAAGTGCCTAACAGTTGAATGTTCTCATAAATAACTGGATCTAGGTATACAAGTGGCATTTATTGATTAATAGTTACATATATATTATACAATTATAAAATGCACTACAGGAAACACGATTATTTACGATGGCTAGAATAAGTTGTGACGGCTGGCCGTAGCGAATATCATAACTTCTGATGGCCCGCACTCGGCCGTCGCAACTTACGAAGCCGTCGCAAAATGAAACATTATTTGCAACGGCGAGCCCAAACCCCGTCGCACATGTTTTGGCCATCACAAATAGAATATTAAATTGTGACGGTCCAACCAAACACCATCGCAAATTAAGTAAACAGCGACGACAAAACCTAGTGCCGTCACAATTTAGGATGTCGTCGCAAACTAAGGGGATATATCCCGACCCACGCGGCCCGACTGTACTCTCTCTCAATCGCTCCCGACGTGCCTCCTCCTTGCTCCCGCTGCCTCCCGCCGCCGCGCTCCCTCTCGCTCACATCGCCGCGGCACTCGCCGATGCCGCGCCACCCCTACAGGACCCTATCAGCAGCCTCCCCCGACGGCGCGATGCCCCGAGATAGCGCCGCGACGCCGCCCTGCCCTGCCCCTAGATGCCCAACATCGCCGTGCACCGACATCGCGCCACCGCGACGCCGCCGGCCGCCTCTGATGCCGTCGGCCTTCCCCGACGTCGTCTTCTCCACCGACACTGCGTCGCCCCGAGGTGGCGCACCGACACCGCACCGCCCTCATCGCCGCACCGACGCCTCCCCCACCGGCCGCACCTCACCACTCGGATTAGGTTAAAACTTGCGATGACTTTATTGATTGCATATGTTTGAAGTTGTTAGATATGAATTGCGATGATTTTATCAATTGGATATAAATTGATGAATTGGAGGTTAATTAGATTTGAATTGTGATTATTTTAGTTGGTTTGAATTGACCAATATGATTTGAAATTACATTTGAATTAGTTGATTTGAATTTAGGTTTGAATTATATTTTTTTATTAGATTTGAAATATGATTAATTTAGTTGATTATGTTAAATTCTTACGCTAATAAGATTAATGTTAATTGGTTAGTTTAGTTTTTTATTTTTTGTTAAATTGATTATGCTAATTATTGTATGGTAATTAGTTTATGTTCACATGTTTAATTTGATGCTTAGTTGGTAATTGATTAATTAATATTGTAATTGTTTATTATTTAATTATTTTTTTGATTGATTGAGTGCTAAACGTGCTTTGGCCCGACCCGGCCTGACACGGGCAGTTTAGGGCCCGTCACGACCAATTTAGTTGGAAGTTAAAGTATGCCTCTAAATGGACACGAAGGCGAACGACAATGGTGCGGACGACAAGCACCTGCACGTGTGGATGGCGGACCCCGACAAACCAAGTTCCTTGTCTCTCTCGTTCTTTCCTTGCCTTCTCTCTCGTTCTTTCCTCTGTCTTTTCAATGACTCAAAAATGAAAAATTAATGTAACCTGTACAATTGTGCTATCCATTTTGAACTGACCCATCTGACATGCGTTACGCATGTGAGGCGTGTCGATTCGGAATTGTCTCTTTTTGGACAACCTGGGAGTGACCGAGGGAGGGTACGTGACTGATGACAAGACGCGAGTCTAGATTCGGATGATATTTCGACAGCATAACTCTGTTGTTCTCTAAAGCACTATTTTTAGGCGTGCAGTTGGAGAACAGCAGGGTTATGCTGCCAAAATTTTGTCTGGATCCAGACCGCGCATCTCATCATAAGCACGCCCCCTCAGTCACTTTGGGTGGGTTTAGGATCTATCCTTTCCAATAGATGTAGGGTCGTGATATTAAACAATGTATGAAATAACAATAGCTTCTCACTGGATTTATACTACAGAGTCAAACAAGGGTGAAGACCGCAGTTGGCTGTATACTGGTTGGAAGAGCATATCTAGTGATCACTCGGATGAGTGGTTTGTCAAGATAGATCAATTTTTGGATCTAGCATTTTTGTTGTCAACGGATGATAAGGTGTGATTCCCATGTACGAAATGCTAGAACACCAAGTTTTTGAACAGAATGGAATTTTTGATACACTTATGTTGAAACCGTTACACGCCACATTATGTGATGTGAAACTTCCATGTCAAGACTTAATCTTGAGTCGTAGAAGAAGTGGATGAGGATGATGATAGCGTGGTGATTGATTGGATGAGATGCTAGAAGCTATGGAAGCGGAGGATCCTCCAACAAAGGAGGCAGACGAGTTCTTCAAGCTTCTCAATGCATCAGAACACCCGTTGCATGAACACACGGATGTGACCATCCTTGTTTTATTGACCATATTTATAGCAATTAAGTCTAAGTACTTCTACAACAACTGCTACAACGATCTCCTTAAATTGATCAGCGATATCCTTCGACAACCTCACAAAGTGCCTAAACATATGTATCATTTAAAGAAATTGATCTCTGGTCTCGGTATGATCTATGAGAAAATTGATGTGTGCTCAGACAACTGCATGCTATTCTAGAAAAGCACGCCAACGAGAATAGGTGCTTGAAATTTAATAAACCGAGGTATGTCGAAGTTGTTATCGACAATGGCGATAATGTGATGACAGATGTCGCATATAAGTATCTTCGGTACTTGCGTCTGACTCCTCGGTTGAAGCGGTTGTTTATTTCTAAAAGAACCGCAAGACATATGATATGGCACAAAGAAGGTGTACGTGAGAACAAAGAATTCTTGACGCACCCGTTCGACATTGATGCATGGAAGGCACTGGACCATTTCGATCAAGATTTTGCTCGTGATGCAAGAAATGTTCGCACCGGCTTATCGACATATAAATTTTCGTCGTTCAGTACAAAAGCCACGCCATACTCCTGTTGGTCCGTCTTTGTCATTCTGTACAACCTGCCACCAGATTTTTGTATGAAGTACAAGTTCATGTTCCTCAGCCTTATTGTGTGAAAGTGCATCTAGGATCCCCATGGGTTTTGGATGATTGATGACGACAATTAAGTAACTAATGAGCTCAGTGATCTTAAGCCCAGGTGTGGACTCAAGTGGAAACACAAACCCTCAAAAAGGAAAAGGATGAAAACGGCGATGTCGACTCGAAAAGAAGAAACTAGGTTTTCTAGCGGGTCGAGTTTAGACTAGCCATATGTTTATGAGGATGTGTGCGTAAAGTGCATTGAGATCAAGTTGGGAGCTCAAAGCGGTTTAAAGATCGAAACCTATTAAGAGAAGAGAGGTAGATAAGTCTGGCAGGAGAGGCCGGACTAGTCCGTGCACGTGGCCGGACTAGTCTGCTCCTGGCTGGCCAAGTGCGTTTTCAGCCGGACCAGAAGGGTCTGACTGAGTTTGGACTAGTCCGCAGTGGGACGGACTAGTATGGGTAGTCATGGAGTAGGTTTTCGGGACTTCATGGACTTGTCTGTTTTAGTCCAGACCAAAAGGTCCTGACTGAGATCGGACTAGTCCGCTCCGGGTGTGGACTTGTTCGGATTGGTGAGAAAGTTGGTGCTTCATCGACTAAGTCTGGGAGGCCAGACTAGTCCGCCCTGGGGGCCGGACTAGTCTGTGGTCTCCATACTAGTCCGTTTTCACACGGAACAAAAGGTTCTGTGTGAGATCAGACTAGTCTGGTTGGACCGAACTAGTCCGTTTTGAAGTGACCGTTTGAATTTGAAGTTTGGCCGGTAGCGTGACGATTGCCGCGCAGTGCGACAGTTGTCAGGGACGTTAGTGGTCCCAAAGGCCGGACTAGTCCGGGCCGTAGGCCAGACTAGTCTGCCCATCTGCTGAAGTTAGCAGTATGGCTGAGAACCTCTATAAATAGAGGACCTCTGGGTTCATTTGAACCAACCCTTGAGATCTTTGAAACCCTAGCGCCGTCACAGCAAACTTTAAGCCTCCAAAAGTCTCCTTCTTGCCTACCTTCCCTCTAAAACTAATTCTTGTGTGGATTAGGGTTTGGTGAGGTGAAGAAAAGGAAGAACACTACTCTAGGCTCTCGGTTTGATCTCTTGCACTTGTTGAATCTTTGTGATCTGTGGCTCGAGTCATTATTTGTGATTTTTAATCATATTTGTGGTAGGAGCCTCAAATTGTGAGAAGCCCCAACGGATCTTGTATTCACTCTTGTGATAGTGGAGAACCAAGTTAGGCACGTATGGTAAACTTGTGAGGGAAGACTTGTTGAACCCGGTCCTTCATGGACTCCTCAATGGGGACGTATATCCTTGTGTGGGATCGAACCTCGGGATAAAATCCTTGTGTCCCTTGTGTAGTTCACTTTCATTTATCGCACATTGCTTCTAGGGATAGCTTTATCGTTTTGTTCATCACTCTTGTTTCATTATGATCTTTAGCTTCATACTTGCCATATAACTTGTTAAGGTTCACTGAATCATTCTAACACTTTTCACCTCACAAAATCCAACTAAAACTTGTTAGAAGCACTTTTTAGGTTTTCCCTGCAGGTGGACCGGACTAGTCCGCCCTTGGACTGGACTAGTCCACCCCCTTGAGTACTGATCTCATTTTATTAAGTCATTTCAGGTCGATTAGCCTATTCACCCCCTACCAACTTTCAATTGGTATCAGAGCAGGACTCTCCCAAAGAGTCTAACAACTCGGAGAGAGGATGGCTAGAATGGGGTATGATGAGGTCTCGACCAATGAGATCCAAGCAACCCAAGAGGAGGTGATTGTCTACCAAGACAAATCAACGGATGACGAAGAGACTCGCCAACTCAATGTGAAACTTCGAGAGAAGTTGAAGATTCCAAAGCTTGACACTTCAACCTCCACAATGGGTGGCACGACCAACTACAACCAACAAGGCTACAACTATGAACGCCTTGTCTCCAACAACCACTACCTTTCCATCCCATTGGGGAAGCCTCCCCAATTCGATGGAACTGACAACGGGATATGGAAGCACAACATGAAGATCATTCTCGTGTCACTCAACCCCTCTTTATGGCAAATTGTGTTGACCGGGGTGCATATCCCGAAGAATGAAGAAGACATCACTCCGGAGCAAGCCGTGCTCCTTCACCGCAATGCCCAAGCGGCTGGAGTGATCATCTCATCTCTCTCAATAGATGAGTACAACCGAGTAGATGGACTTGAGGTGGCCAAGGATATTTGGGACACCCTCAAGACGGCTCATGAAGGCAACCGAGTCGTGAAGGAAGCAAAGATTGAGCTCATTGAAGGAGAGCTCGGGAGGTTTGCCATTATGGATGGTGAATCTCCCCAAGAGATGTACAACCACCTAAAGCTGCTCATCAACAAGAGTAGATCTTATGTCTGCACCAAGTGGACGGACCACGAGGTGGTATAGAGGATGATTCGGGCATTCACCCCTAGAAACGTCTCTCTTTGCTCCATGATACGAGAAAGCCCGGGGTTTGCCAAAATGACCCCGGAGGAGGTCCTAGGGAGGATCATCAACCACGAGATCATGGAGAAGGAGGCGCTCTTCTACAACAACCTCCAAAGTTTCACCACTTTGAAGATGAAGGATGTTGCACTCAAAGCGACATCCTCCTCAAAAGAGCAAAATGAAGATGATGAGGAGAGCCTTGACACTGATGAGGAAGAGTCCCACTTCATCAACAATTTCAAGAGGATGATGAGGAGAAGAAAATGAGGATACAATCATGAGAGCAAGTGCACAGAAAAAGCAAGGCCCAAAACAAAGAGGGCTTGCTACAATTGTGGCGAGTACGGGCACTTCATTGTGGATTGCCCACATGAAGAGGGCAAGAAGAAGAAGGTGGGCAAGCCTCAAGAAAAGAAGTTCTACAAGAAGAAGAGGCAGTCCGGTCATGCTCACTTAGGCAAGGAATGGGACTCTACCGATGAGTCCTCCACCGAAGACGAGGAGAAGGTGGCAACCATAGCCATCGGGAGGAGCTCCAAGAGAAGCAAGCTTTTCCCCAACCTCTACGACCACAAGCCAACTTGCCTCATGGCAAAATAAGGAAGGAGAAAGGTTACTTCTAACTCATCCTCTTCCATATACTCCCATGATGATTTTGATTGTGCTAGTGAAAACAAACACATTAGTAAGGACATAAGTAAAAGCACTTTGCGTAGAATGAAATTGCTCTCAGGTGAGATTTTTGAGAAGGAGGAGCTCATAGAAAGGCAAGAGGACATGCTTATCCATGAAAAGGAGGGATGTAAAGAGCTCATTGGGCTCCTTGAGCTTGAGAGAGAGAGAGAAGAGCAAGGCATTAGAGCATGAACTTGCTCTAAGCAAGAAAACATGCTCAAGTCTTGAGGAGACAACCATTGAGCTCAAGGACGAACTTGGCAACTTGGAAAAAGTTAACAAGATCCTTGAGACTCAAGTTGAGTCCCTCAAGACTAATGTAGCCTCTTCCTTTAAAAGCTCATCTTCCTCAAAGGTTGCATGCGAAGCAATATCTACTTGCAAATGTTCTAACTTGATCCTTAAATTAAAGTATGAGCTTAAATTGACTCAAGGCAAACAAGCACCTAAGGGTGGCATCTTTGACAAAGAGAAGGTGGCCTATGCATGAAGTGCATACACCAACACAAGACCTCCCTATGTCAAGGATGGTCTTGGTTATACTAAAGGTGGAAAGCAAAATGCTAAAACCTCCAAATATGGCAAAGACTTGATTGTCTTTGTCAAGGGAAGCTCATCCCCAACTAAAATTGGGAAGAATACTTCAACTAGCACTAACATGCCTAAATCTGAATCGCATCCTCTCTTTCATGATTTTGATGCATCTTATGTTCTAATGAAGAACAAGTATGGCAAAGTATATTCTAGATATGTTGGGCCACTCCGCGAGAGCCTCAAGCCTTGTGTGTGGGTGCCCAAATGCCTCACTACTAACGTCAAAGGACCCAACTCTGCTTGGGTACCTAAAAGGAAGGCTTAATCTTGTTTTGTAGGCGTACTCCTACGGTGGATCCAAATGGGTGCTCGATAGTGGATGCACAAACCACATGACCGGAGAGAGGAGAATGTTCGTGGAGTATGAGCAACATGATGATCCAAATGAAGGGATCCTCTTTGGGGACAATAGCCGCGGGAAAATCCTTGGCTCCAGTAAAATTGTTATTTCTCCCCAACATACTCTTTCTCACGTTTTGCATATTGATTCTCTAGACTATAACCTCTTGTCCATATCACAACTATGTGACAATGGTTATAATTGTGTTTTTACTAATGAGGGTGTGGGCGTCCTTAGAAGAAGCGATAACTCAATCGCTTTTAAGGGTGTGCTAAAGGGAAAGCTTTATCTTGTGGATTTCGCCTCAGATAAAGCTCAACTTGACACATGCTTAATGGCGAAAACCAACATGGGATGGCTTTGGCATAGAAGGCTAGCCCATGCTGGGATGAGGAACTTACAAAAGCTTCTTAGGGGCGAGCACATCTATGGTTTGAAGAATGTTGTCTTTGAAAAGGATAGGCCATGTAGTGCTTTCCATGCAGGGAAGCAAGTAGGAGCTCAACACCCCTCCAAGAACATCATGACGACGACAAGATCTTTGGAACTGCTACACATGGACCTTTTCGGACCAATAACCTACATTAGCATTGGCGGTAACAAATATGGTCTTGTTATTGTTGATGATTTTTCTTGTTTTACTTGGGTATTTTTCTTACATGATAACGGTGAGACTCATGGTGTCCTCAAGAGGTTCTTGAGGAGAGCTCAAAATGAGTTCGCCTCAAGAATCAAGGCTATTAGAAGCAACAACAGCACCGAGTTCAAGAACACTCAAGTGGAAGAGTTCTTGAATGAGGAGGGCATCAAGCATGAATTTTTCGCCCCCTACTCCCCTCAACAAAATGGGGTGGCGATACGGAAGAATAGGACACTCATCAAGATGTCAAGGACGATGCTTGATGAGTACAAGACATTGGACCGGTTTTGGGCCGAGGCGGTTAACAACGCTTGCCATGCCGTAGATCGATTGTACCTCCACCGCCTCCTCAAGAAGACCCCCTACGAGCTTCTAGTTGGTAAGAAACCCAATGTCTCTTACTTTCGTGTCGTTGGAAGGAAATGCTATATTCTCAACAAGAAGCCTAGGACTTCGAAGTTCGCTTCAAAGTCCGATGAAGGTTTCTTGCTTTGTTATGATTCAAACACCCACGCCTACCGTGTCTTCAACAAATCCTTCGGTATTGTTGAAATAGCACGCGACGTGGTGTTTGATGAAACTAATGGCTCCCAAGTGGAGCAAGTTGATCAAAGTGTGTTATATCAAGAAGACTCTCCACAAGAGGCTCTTAGAAGGATGGCACTTGGAGATATTCGCCCACAAGAACAACCTCAAAACTCAAGTGACCAACCACAAGATGATGGAAGTCATCCCCCACGTGATCAAGTTGAAGATGGACAAGTAGCACCCCAACATGATCAAGAAGACAAAAGTCAAGAGGGAAGCATACATCAAGGGGGAGACCAAGAAGAAGAAGAGGATGATGATGACTCAAGAGTTCAACTTCCACATCCTCGTGTGCATCAAAGTGTTCAACGGGATCACCCCGTTGACAACATCCTAGGAGACATTACAAAAGGGGTAACCACTCGTTCTTGTGTTGCTAACTTTTGTGAATATTACTCCTTTGTCTCCTCTTTGGAGCCCCATAACGTTGAAGATGCATTGAGAGACCCGGATTGGATGGTGGCCATGCAAGTGGAACTCAACAACTTTGAGAGGAACAAAGTTTGGGAACTTTTCAAGCGTCCTCAAGCAAATGTTGTGGGCACCAAGTAGGTGTTCCGCAACAAGCTAGATGAGCATGGCGTGGTGACAAGGAACAAGGCACGACTTGTGGCCAAGGGGTACTCACAAGTCGAAGGTTTGGATTTCGATGAAACCTTTGCTCCCGTAGCTAGGCTAGAGTCAATTCGTATATTACTTTCCTTTGCTACTCACCATGATTTTAATCTTTACTAAATGGACGTCAAGAGTGCGTTCATAAATGGTCCAATCAAGGAGGAAGTCTATGTGGAGCAACCACCGGGCTTTGAAGACCAAGATTTCCCAAACCATGTCTTCAAATTGCATAAGACTCTCTTTGGCCTCAAACAAGCTCCTAGAGCTTGGTATGAGTGCCTTAGAGACTTTTTGATTCAAAATGGTTTTAAGATAGGAAAAGCTTACTATACTCTCTTTACAAAGCACTTTAATGATGATCTCTTTGTGTGCCAAATATATGTCGATGACATCATATTTGGTTCTACTAACAAAGTGTTTTGTGATGAGTTTTCTAAGATAATGACAGAGAGATTTGAGTTGTCCATGATGGGGGAGTTGAAGTTCTTTTTAGGTTTTCAAGTCAAGCAACTCAAAGAAGGCACGTTCATAAGTCAAACAAAGTACACTCAAGACATATTAAAGAAGTTTGACATGGACAAGACCAGACCCATCAAGACTCCAATGGCAACTAATGGACATCTAGACCTCAACGAAGATGGTCCAAGTGTGGACCAAAGGTATATCGTTCCATGATTTGTTCTTTGTAATATCTTTGTGCATCTAGACCGGATATTATGCTTAGTGTGTGTATGTGTGCACGTTTTCAAGCTGCACCTAAGGTGTGTCATTTGACCGCCGTTAAGAGAATTCTTAGATAGTTAGTTAACACACCTAGCCTAGGACTTTGGTACCCCAAAGGATCCAAGTTTAACCTCATTGGCTACTCTGATGCAGATTATGCGGGGTGCAAAGTTGATAGAAAGAGAACATCCGGGACATGTCAATTCTTGGGTAGATCTTTAGTGTCTTGGTCCTCCAAGAAACAAAACTCCATTGCTCTTTCCACAGCCAAAGCGGAGTATGTTGCAGTCGGAAGTTGTTGTGCACAACTTCTTTGGATGCGACAAACTCTAAGGGATTATGGTATAAAATTGCGTCATATTCTGCTCCTATGTGACAATGATAGCGCCATTAAAATAGCCCATAATCCAGTTGAGCATTCGAGGACAAAGCACATCGATATTAGGCATCACTTCTTGAGAGATCATTCCTTGAAAGGGGATATAGTGATTTCCCATGTGAGAACCGAGAACCAACTAGCCGATATATTCACCAAGCCCCTAGATGAGAAGCGTTTTTGTGATCTTAGGAGGAGCTCAATATCTTAGATTCTCAAAATGTGGCTTCAAACATGCACATCTGAATGTAAACTTTACACCTCATTCAAAAGAACGCACGTGTTTGAGAAATTCATCTCTATCTCAATTTTCTCCAAAATATTTGAAAAACTATTGACTTTGTGAGTTATGGTCATAGTTTGATTGTTGATTGCTTATTGACCATATTCATAAAGTTTTGTTGTGGCAATATGTCCAAAAGGATCAACAATAGTGGCTAAAACTCAAATATATATTTTTTCAGCCTTTTAGGACCGGACTAGTCCGCCTTATGGCCGGACAAGTCCGGATCCGGACTAATCCGGGTCTGGTCCGCTGACTAGACTAGTCCAGCCCCCATACCGGACTAGTCCGGCCCCTGGGGACTTAAATCCCCAG
Source organism: Tuctoria greenei (assembly GCA_036927565.1). Classification (NCBI taxonomy): domain Eukaryota; kingdom Viridiplantae; phylum Streptophyta; class Magnoliopsida; order Poales; family Poaceae; genus Tuctoria; species Tuctoria greenei. The sequence continues at coordinate 160,803,068 of JAYESD010000002.1, read as the reverse complement.
GTGGTGGCCGACCCCTCCTCTTCCTCCCATTTGCTTTTCTCTCTCCCATGCGCGCAAATCCACACCCTTTAGGAGATTTTCACTTTTCTCCACCAAAAATCGTTTCCAATCCGTGCATTGGAAGCCCCGGAGGTGTGGGAGACTTTTCCCAATCGCTCCCGACGCGATCCATCCTCGATCTTGTCGATTCGTCAAGATTCGAAGAGGTACCCCTCCTTTTTCAAAAATCTACCTCATTCTTGATTCATAGGGTTTTTGATAGGTCCCTCTTCGTTAAAGTTGTTCCTAGTATCCTTGTGATCGTAGCCTAGGAGTATTGCGACTTGAGTAAACGATTTCTCAAAAAACCATTAGGGTTAGGGTTTATCTTGTGCAACCCGGACTAGTCCAGTGCCAGGCGGACTAGTCCGCCCGACGGACTGGTCTGCCCCTGGGGTGGACAAGTTCGGTGTACACAGGACAAACTATAACTTTGGCTGTTTCTCGTGATTTCTTTCGCACTATTCCACTTTCCCGACCTTCTATCTTATGCATTCTCCCTCTTTCAGCAGCAATGGTAGCTCCTCGCCGATCCGCTTCTCCCCCAACTGACCCCGAGTGGGAGGCTGAGCAGCTTCGCCTTGGTGAGGAACGGGCATGGGCAGAGGTTGAGGCTGCTAAGAAGCATCTCGAGCAGCAAGAGAGAGCAAAAGCAGCAAAGAAACAACAAGCCAGGGCCGCAACTACGGCCTACAATGAAGATGAAGCAATGGCTCGTGCCATTGAGGAGTCCCGCAAGGAACTCCGCAAGAATTAGCGAGAGGAGCGCAAGGCTCACAACTCTCAGGCTGCCGCAACACAAGTCTCCAAAAGGAAGAGACTTGTGACCATGGGAGAGAAAGAAAGAGGCAAGGAGCAAGCCCAAGAAGAAGTTGTCGAATGCCAGATCGAGAGAGATTCAAAGAAGGACAAGGCCCCGACTCCTGTCGAGCCCAAGAAAAAGAAGCCCTCCGGGAAGGTTTCGGCTAAGAAGGCCAAGGGCGAAGTTATAAAGGAGAAGGTGCAGGCCAAACCCATTGGTCTCTTGGAAGTAAACACTCCTGAGAGGAACCCTAATCGATAGCGTGAGTTGGCTGCAAATGTCTTTCATGGGAAAGGAGCGGACAAGGCAAGGAAATTGTGGACAGAAAGATACTACAAGTATGAAAGGAGCACCGCCGACCCACGGTTTTGGTGCGACTTTTGTTGTGACTATTACCGTTTGGTCTACCAGACGATGAAGAAGTCTGTTATTGAAGCTCAATGGGTTGACTGGGACTATATGGCCCAGAACAAGCACTCTGTTTTTGATGCGGTTATTGAGGCAGCTGAGCGTCATGAGCTCAAGGGCTTAATGGGATTCAAGTACAACTGGAATGTTGAGGTCATCCTGCAGTTCTACTCTACCATCTACTTCACCACTCAAGGTGATAGACGGATCATTTGGATGACTCATGGGGAGCAATACTCAGTCACCTTTACAGAGTTTGCCAGGATTCTTGGACTTGAGGCCCATTTGGACCGTGAGATCATTATTTCTAACCTCAAGGCCGTAGACGGAGATGAGCTGGCCTACATGTATCCCAATCATGTTCAATATGATGTCGGGCATGCTCGCAACATCAAGCCTTTTTATAGCATCCTAAATAGGATTCTGAGGAGGACAATATCACCAAAGGATCGTGATGCAGGGGTGATCCAAGGAAGCCTAAGGCACATGCTACTTCTTATTGATGGTGATGATAAGTTCAACCTAGTTGACTACATCTTCGACGACATCTTCAACATCTTGCATACCCCTAATCGTGCATGTGGGTATGCACCATACATCATGTGTCTCATCAAGAAGGTGTCGGGCTTGACCTTTGACAAGGATGTGACTCATCACCCACTTCACCCACAGACGCCACCCTCAGTGCTGCCTCCTCCGCACCGGAAGAATGCGGAGCCTCCCTCTCACTTTGCGATGCCAGCACCTCACCCCGTGGCACCTCCTTCTCTGCCTCTGCCTCAATCGATGAGCGCTTTCTTCAAGTGCTTAAAGGCTATCTTCACTTCCTCCCGGAAGCAAGAAATCTGGAATCAACGGGCACACAAGAGCCAAGAGAAGTACCTCAAGGCAGTGTATGACAAGCTTAAGGTTCCCATGTCTTCTCCAGAGGAGAGCGACGGAGAGATCACTCTGTTCCCCGACTTCACCGGCGATGAGCTCGCCCAGCTTCAAGAGGATGGGAGCTCCCAGGTGGCTCCCTCGGCACGAGTCTTCGACAATGACGACGACGAGGACCACGAGGATCCGGGCGCCACAGAGAGCGACTCCCGTGACGAGGCGGTGGGCGACGAGGAGGACGACCACTAGTGGATAGGCCTCGTTGTTCCCCTCTTCTTTTCCTTTTTTGTGTCTTGATGCCAAAGGGGGAGAGTTAGATGGGGAGAGTTAGATGTGGGGAGAGTAGCACCTTATTTTGGATCCTTGGAAATGTTGCACTTCTTACTGTAATATTTATGTCATTCAAATGTTTAAATTTGTGCAAGACTATGTTTTGAATGTTTAATATCAATATGATGCTTTGAATGTCTATCTTTTGATCATATTCATATTTAATATGTCTTGTCACAAATGTTAATAACAACACTTAGGCACCCCACCATAACGTGTGTATGTATGAAAGACTTCCTCAATCTTCTTTTTATGATTCATTCATTGAGGGGGAGTCACTCATACACCCGCACGTTATGAAAACCAAAATTTATACTCTTACATGTGAATACTTAATATGTTGTCATCAATCACCAAAAAAGGGGAGATTGAAAGTGCATCTAGGATCCCCGTGGGTTCTGGATGATTGATGATGACAATTAAGTAACTAATGAGCTTAGTGATCTTAAGCACAGGTGTGGACTCAAGTGGAAACACAAACCCTCAAAAAGGAAAAGGATGAAAACGGCGATGTCGACTCGAAAAGAAGAAACTAGGGTTTCTAGCAAGTCAAGTTTAGACTAGCCATATGTGTATGAGGATGTGTGCGTAAAGTGCATTGAGATCAAGTTGGGAGCTCAAAGCGGTTTAGAGATCAAAACCTATTGAGAGAAGAGAGTTGGAGAAGTCTGGCAGGAGAGGCCAGACTAGTACGTGCACGGGGCCGGACTAGTCCGCTCCTGGCCGTCCAAGTGCGTTTTTAGCCAGACCAGAAGGGTCTAACTGAGTTCGGACTAGTCCGTAGTGGGACGGACTAGTTCGGGTAGTCATGGAGTAGGTTTTTAGGATTTCACGGACTTGTCCGTTTTAGTCCAGACCAAAAGGTCCTGACTGAGATCGGACTAGTCCGCTCTGGGTGCGGACTAGTCCGGATTGGTGAGAAAGTTGGTGCTTCAGCGACTAAGTCTGGGAGGCCGGACTAGTCCGCCCTGGGGGCCGGACTAGTCCGTGGTCTCCAGACTAGTCCATTTTCAGATAGAACTAGTCCGGTTTGGACCGGACTAGTCCGTTTTGAAGTGACCGTTTGAATTTGAGGTTTGGCAGGTAGCGTGATGATTGCCGCACAGTGCGACAGTTGTCACGGACGTTAGTGGTCCCAAAGACCGGACTAGTCCGGGTCGTAGGCCAGACTAGTCCGCCCATATGCTGAAGTCAGCAGTATGGGCTGGGAACCTCTATAAATAGAGGACCTCTAGGTTCATTTGAACCAACCCTTGAGAACTTTGAAACCCTAGCACAGCCACAGCAAACTTTGAGCCTCCAAAAGTCTCCTTCTTGCCTACCTTCTCTAAAACTAATTCTGGTGTGGATTAGGGTTTGGTGAGGTGAAGAAGAGGAAGAACACCACTCTAGGCTCTCGGTTTGATCTCTTGCACTTGTTGAATCTTTGTGATATGTGGCTTGAGTCATTCTTTGTGATTTGTAATCATATTTGTGTTGGGAGCCTCAAATTGTGAGAAACCCCAACGGATCTTGAATTCACTCTTGTGATACTGGAGAACCAAGTTAGGCCCGTGTGGTAAACTTGGTGAGGGAAGGGTTGTTGAACCCGGTCCTTCGTGGACTCCTCAACGGGGACGTAGATCCTTGTGTGGGATCGAACCTCAGGATAAAATCCTTGTGTCCCTTGTGTACTTCACTTTCATTTATCGCACATTTCTTCTAGGGTTAGGTTTACCGTTTTGTTCATCACTCTTGTTTCATTGTGATCCTTAGCGTTCATACTTTCCATATAACTTGTTAAGGTTCACTGAATCATTCTAACACTTTTTGCACAATGAAAATCCAACTAAAACTTGTTAGAAACACTTTTTAGGTTTTCCCTGCAGGTGGACCAGACTAGTCCGCCCCTAGACCGGACTAGTCCGCCCCCTTGAGTACTGATCTCGTTTTATTAAGTCATTTCAGGTCGATTAGCCTATTCACCCCCTCTAGGCAACTTTCATTGTGCCTGGGCCGGATCATCCTGGGTCATGTCTCAACGTGATGTTAAAACCACTGATCGAAGAATTGAAAATAATGTGGACATGAGTCAAAGTGCAGGACTGTTGCAAGAAGCAGAAGTTCAACCTTTGAGCTACTTATTTTTGGCCCGTCCATGATTTGCCAGCATACGACATATTTTCTATATAGAGCACTCACGATCGTTTGACGTGTCCGATATGTGCTTCAAACACGGATTGCTTTCGACTTACTCATAGAGGCAAGATATGTTACTTTGATTGTCACAGACGTTAGCTGCCTCCGAATCACATATTTAGGCAACAGAGGCATGTCTTAGGAAGTTACACCGTTGTCATTAAATGACCACCAAAATGTCTTAACGAGTCAAAAATTTCTGATCTATTGGACAAGTTGGTGCTAGACGAAGGGAGTCTTGGATATTTTGTAGGTTACAGAGAGGAACACAATTGGACTCGCATATGTGGACTTTGGGAGCTACCATATGTGAAGTCTGAATGATCAAAGAACAAGATAAAAGCTACCAGAGGGAGGGGGTGAATGGTAGATTAAAAATTTTTAGCGGAAGCAACGAAAATCTTACGGCAGATTATCAATCTGATGTAGAAACCATGTTTGTGAGTGTTTCTAATGTGTTCAAAATGTGACAAATCAGTGTAGATCGTAGAGAATCAAGTCACGAAGACATGAAAACAGGAATCACAACAAAACGTCAAGGAAACTCAAGTTATGACCAAAACCCTGAGCAAAGATCAAATCTGTTCTAACAAAGAGCAAACAAATTTGCTATGCTGCAAAGAAACTAGTGTAAGTCAAAAACCAAAAATCTAATGACCGTGAAATTTTTAAATATGATAGAGTATTGAGTTGTGAAAACAACACAAAAAGAATCTTGTCAATTGGATCTTCAAAACTTGAGTTACGATCAAAACAATGAAGAAGGGTCGAGTAGCGAAGAAACTCGACGAGAAAGACTTGATGAAAACAAGTCAGACGAACAAGGCACAAAAGCTCCTCTAAACTACAAATTTTATTCAAAGAAACAAAACAATAACAACCCCAAAGTCATCTACCCATGAGCTATGACCTCCCATTGCTTATATAACCAGCCCTAAGGCCAATCCAATCCTAACTAGAACTCTAATCCTACTCAATTACAACTGAAACTTTCCATAACTGCTAAAGACTCATCCCTACGCAGATAGAAGCAATATTGAGACCTATAAATACCTTAGGAATGTACCAAACATTCGAAAACAACTCAACTTCATGCTCACCACGAAACCTAAAAAACAAACTCTAAACCTTCCATAAACGAACCATAACCACCTCAGCCGCAACCTGGGGCATAAACCAGCGGTTGGACCGTTCCAGCAAAATCTTCAAGTCCACTGTGGGGACCGGAATCCCGACATCCGAGGATCTCATTGGTTGGTGTCGTGCGATGCGACACCCAACATTATACTAGAACAGAACGAGAATAAAATACAAGACGAAGTCTTTTAGTTATCACACAGCGGAAGTTTTACAATATTAGCGGAAGGAAAGAAACATATATATCATAGCTACGCTCTCAGCACTAGCTATGCAAAAGCAAAGTCATCCATGCCCTGGATACTTCACACTAGCAACACCCAAGTCACGGCGGCATGCAGGGTTCCCACTCAACTGTACACCCTGGAGGGGGTGTAGCCTCATCATCAAACCCTTCATCAATTGTATAACCTGCAAAAACTCGTCAACTGCAAACATGAGCATAAGGCTCAGCAAGACTGACCCGTCTCACTAGACATATGCAAGGGTGAATACTAAGCATAGGTAAGGTGAAGAATAAACGACTCGCCTACAAGTGGATCCTTAAATGCATATTTTAAGTAGCAAATGACATTCTCCCGGCACGGCACATCATAGACTCCACAATCAAACAAGAAACGCTTTGCCGATGATATGACATGCCCAGAGCACATAATGCTATTACAGCTAAAGTATGGGGAAACTGTAAACTTTAATTTTACTATCTCTAAGTCATACAAGGTTGCACAGCAATTATAATTCAATACAACATATTTTTTTGGCTTCTTTAGTATTTACTACGTCACAGCTCAGTGAACAAGTGGTACTCTATTACCGCGAGGGACGGTGATTGCAATCAGGACACACCCGGACAACACGACACATACGCACGTTCGGAAGTGTCAGTGAGTACATCAGTACCTACGTAACACTTCAGTACTAGTCGTATATGGCCACCTTGCACAAGAAACCCGAACGCCGAACCCGTCTCACCTCCGCGAACAGAAGGTCTCCGCACGGAACACCTCTTGTGTCTGCCGACCGATTTACACCTTAGTGTCCTCAACCCACCCCTATCGATGGTGAGTTAATGGGCCTCGACATCTCAGTTATCGAGTTACGTTAGTTTACTGGAGTCCATATGTCCAGTATGTCACCGGTACAAGTCAAGCTTGTTCGAAGGGGCCACATATAGACGGGCCTTAACTGACTAGTCAGAGCTATGTGACCAAGACCACGTCTTGCCGCTTCCTATCCATCTCTGACCGGTCTCAATGTTTAGATTAAACAGTTATTTTCTATAAATGTTAACACAGTGTAGATAAGTGTCAAATTTTCTATCTCGCGAGTAGATTCCAACTACTCGACTTCTACCGATTCACCTACAACATTAGCATAGCAGTTCTACACGTCGAGCTATCAACCTAACCAATTACTAATGGGATGGTGGGTCATGCATCTGGAGTATTCAAGCACCCGAACGTAATGCACAATTCATATGCTAATCAACATAGTGAATAAAGCAAAACTTTTTAAACAACTTAAATGCAAACCGGGGCTTGCCTGGTTGCAGGTCCGAGTCTGTGTTAGTATCCGGCAAGGGTAGTTCCAAGGCCTCTGGTTCCTCCTGGACTTCGGTCACTACACGATAGGTATATAATATGTATATGAATGACTTTGAAAAATAATTACTACCTAGACCATAATTTAATCTATGGTGATCATTATATTATAATGACCTAATTGGCTTTGGAACTTTGATGGTAGATACTAGGGAATATGCTAGAAGCTCTTGCAAAGAACAGAAGATGATCAAAGTAGTTTGTTGTCTCTAACATTATGGCTAGCAATAAACTCCCAGGAATTTTAGAGAAGAAATTGTAGCTTGAACATACCTGCTAGTTGATAATCATGATAGAGGAGGTTGTCCTGATTCTAGCAATTTTTTTTTAATAAATTCTAATCCTTGGTGAAGGAGTTATTGAATTTCAAAGTTGGCATGAATATCTGGAATAATTTTATAATTGAATTTTTAGCTTTTCAATTAATATTCAGTTTGCAACTGACTTAGGACTAGGAGATTAAGTCAATTAAATCCAAGATTTTTACAGGAACTAACGTATGACTGAAGGAAGGTCCAGTCCAAATTTGGGACATAATAAAGCAACTGAACATCTGTAAAAATTCAATGACTGAAAAAAAATTGAACTATACAGAGGGTTATACAGGTGCAATGGCTCCCAATCTTTTTCTGGTGATAAAGAATAGGACAATGTATTTTATGTGAATTTTGGGGATTTTTCCAGTGGAAAGTTCACCTGGAAAAATTGTATTTGCATTTGGAAAGATTGTTTCCTACAGAATTTAAATTTAAGTTTCACAGAACCTAATTGGTACTAACAGAAATTAGAGCTCAAGGGGTTTTAAACAAATTTTGTTTGAAGATTTTTGGAGCAGTCTACAGAGAGATATTGATTTTTAAAGTTTGGAAATGGTTTTGCATAAACTTGATATTTTTCAGCTTTTAAATTTGGCGCCTGGGCCCACCGGAATTAAAATTAGCCAACCAGGAGTCAGCCACACCGGAGGCCATAAATATTTCCACGCGGCCAAAGAAGATCCCTGGCCACAGGCTGATCTCGGGCGCACTGCGCTCACTGGCAGGTGGGACCCGCGTCCCTGCCTTCTTCAACCATTGGCCACGGGCTCAGGCGGTGGCGCTCTCGCCGGCGCGCGGCGGCGTTCTCGCCGACGATGGCTTCCGGCCCACGGGAGGTCTCGGTACTCGCTGCCCCACCATAGTTTCATGCGGGGAACACGCTGGAGTAACCCCAACGGCGATGGGTGACCGGAAAACCAAACCCGACAGCGGCGGCAGGTGCTAGGGTTTCGGTTATGTCGAGACCTTCGATTCCCTAGCGAAAACTCTCATTTGAAAGCTCGGGAAGCATCTTGGAAGCATGGGAAAGAGTTTAGGAGGGTCTAGAGCTCGTGCCATAGCCGGCAACACCAAGGTTGATGGTGAACCGAGCTCCATCAATGGCGGAAGGGGAAAATCGGATAACTCGTTAATGAGTCGATGGTTCTTTCTGATTTTTGGAGGGAAGGTGCGCTAGGATATGTAGATCATGTCGTATAAATGGATCAAAGAATTATTGTACATACAATCGGAATTAAACCGACGAACTAGCTTCAAAGCTATAAAAGTGCCTCGGTAATTCACGGAATACGAATGCTAGGATGCACGATATGAGTTCAAATTTAACCCAAAGCTACACGTGATCATGGCACACCTTTTTCCTATAGACTGCAGAGGACGGGGAGGCTTGTATCGGCGGCGAGGCTGAGCGGCATCAGGCGGAACTAAGGTGGTCGCGGCGCGAGTGAAAAGTGAACCAAGGAGGGACTTCGGTCGACGGGGGGGTAAATATATAGCCATTACCGCAGTAGATAAGGAGGGGCAGGGCAGCTGGAGGCGACTGAAGGCCGAGCGGAGAAAGAAACAGGGGCGGTTAAATGGTCTCCCCGGCTGACATGTGAGCCCCACTGCTCTCCCTTATCTGTTCCTCTAAATTCCACCTCAAACATTGTCCAAAAATTCCCAAATTTTACAGACAGGCTAAGAAAAATAGGAGGAGCCCAAATTTGCAATCAGATTTAGATTTGGACATAGTTTGTTTCAAGTTCAGAATCAAATTTGAATTCAAACATGTTTATAAACCTTATTGAAATAAATAGTAGCTGAGGTCCATAAATCCCCAAACTTTGAAACAAAGCTCACTGAACCAAAAAAGGTCTTAGGAAAAATTGTGGGTTGATTTGGGCAAGGTTCAGTGCAAAGCTAAATTTGAGATCGACGCGAAATGAATCCTTTGTACATGTCCAACTAAGTGGAAAACGTACTTCAAAAATCTTGAAAATTTTCCGAGAAGCTATTAAAATATTTAAGAGGCCAATGAAAAATTTGGAGCCTTGGATTTGAATCTTTTTGTTAGGGCCAGATATACATATCAACATAATAAATTACATTTGTTTTGATTTTATATTGCTGCAATAAAATTTTTGCCCTAACTATATCATTCAATTAAATTCCCAACTTTGCCGGAAGGTTTAGTTAAAATGTTCTAGGGTTAGGGTGAAGTCCAATCCTCATGTTAATAAAATTAAACATGAGTAGAAAGAAAACTTTTTAGTGAGGTCAAGTCCATGTGCACCACTATATTGACTTCCATTATGTTTGATAAACAACTTGCAGCTGAACTTCACATGAAAGGAAAAAGTGGGATTTTACATTCCTCCTCCCTTAAAAGAATCTCGTCCCGAGATTACAAAGGAAAGGCAAAAGGTAAAGATCTACTGAGCAAGTGCCGCTAACAAGTCCGGATAGTTCGTTTTAAGATACTCCTCACTTTCCCACGTGGCTTCTTCAGCACTATGGTTGCTCCACAAGACCTTGTAGAAATGCAAGGTGCGGTTCCTTGTGGTGTGAGTTTTCTCATCAACGATCTGGGTTGGATGCTCGGAATACGTAATATCTGGTTGGAGAGCTTCCAAATCCTTAATACGTATATTCGCTGGGGCTTTGAGACATTTCCGCAACTGAGAAATGTGAAACACATTGTGGACCCCTGCCAGCGATGGCGGTAACTCCAATTGATATGCCACAGGTCCGCATCTTTTGATTATTGCAAACGGCCAAATGAAACATGGAGCTAGCTTCCCTTTCACTCCGAATCGATGAATTCCCTTCATTGGGGATACCCGGAGATAAACTTGATCCCCAACCTCGAAGTGAAGAGGTCGACGTCGTTTGTCCACATAGCTCTTCTGACTGAGCGGCTTTGAGATTTGCTTGAATAATACGCACTTGGTCTTCGGCTTCATTTATCAAGTCGATGCCATATACCACTCGTTCACCAGATTCGCACCAGTTCAACGGTGTGCGACACTTCCGGCCATAAAGAGCTTCATATGGCGTCATCTGGAAGCTAGCCTGGTAACCGTTGTTGTACGAAAATTCCGCCAATGGTAGATGATCATCCCAGTTCCTACCATGGTGGATGGCACAGACACGAAGCATATCCTCTAGCACTTGATTCACCCGTTCGGTTTGTCCATCAGTCTGAGGATGATAAGCCGAGCTCTGAATCAGTTTGGTACCCAATGCATTGTGGAGATGCTCCCAAAAGCGAGCAAAAAAAATAGATCCACGATCTGAAATGATAGTGCGGGGTACTCCATGTAGGCACAAAATTATGGAGATATAAAGTTCTGCATACCGCTTTGCATCATAATCGACACTGACCGATATGAAATGAGCGGATTTGGTCAACCGGTCAATGACCAACCAAATTGAGTCGTGCTTATGGAAAGTGGGAGGCAACCCAACAATGAAATCCATGCTGATATCCTCCCATTTCCAAGCCGGTATGCTTAAAGGTTGAAGCTGCCCAGCTGCCTTCATATGGTCGGCCTTAACTCGCCGACACGTATCACATTCGGATACGTATTTTGCTACTTCTCTCTTCATCCGAGTCCACCATAACTTCTTCCTCAAGTCTTGGTACATTTTGTTACTCCCCGTATGAATGGAATACTTGGATAAATGAGCTTCATCCAGTAACTTCTTCCGAAGTTCCATGTTTCGGGGTACCATTATGCGGTTTTTAAACCAGAGGGTACCTTCATCGTCACATCGGAAAAATTTCATCTCCCCCTTTTCCATTCTTTGCCGAATGTGCGACATCCCTTTGTCCCCCTTCTGAGCTGCTATAATATCCTCCCTGATAGTAGGAATGAGAGCTAGGTTGTAGAGTGCCCCATATGGAAACAAGTAGAGACTCGGTTCTTCTTCTCCCATTGAGGGGATGGAATGATTGTTGATATGGGACTTGCGGCTCAGAGCATCTGCGACTACATTCGCTTTGCCTGGATGGTAGTGGATCTCAATCTCATAATCCTTGATTAATTCCAACCATCTACGCTGTCGCATATTTAAGTCCTTTTGGGTGAAGATGTACTTCAGGCTCTTGTGATCGGTGTAGAGATGTACTAGATTACCCAGTAGATAATGTCTCCACATTTTCAATGCTAGTACCACAACAGTGAGTTCTAGATCATGAGTCGGATAGTGCTGCTCATGGTTCCGAAGCTGCCGTGATCCATAAGCGATCACACGTCTGTCCTGCATCAACACACAACCCAAACCAATTCCTGATGCATCACAATACACATCAAATGATTTGGTTATGTCCGATTGAGCTAGTACTGGTGCCGTTGTGAGGTGTTTTACCAATGCCTGGAAACCTCCCTCACATGTCTCTGTCCATACATACTTGTTCCCCTTTTTCAGAAGTTCTGTCATTGGTTTAGCTATTTTGGAGAAACTGGGAATGAACCTCCGGTAATACCCAGCTAAACCTAGGAAACTTCAAACTTCATGTATAGACTTTGGAGACTCCCATTTGAGTACTTGCTTTATTTTGCTTGGATCAACTGCAATCCCTTCTGCGGATATGATGTGCCCTAAAAATGGCACTTGGCTGATCCAGAATTCACACTTGCTGAACATGGCATATAACTGGTGGTCCCGTAATCGTTGAAGCACGATACGCAAGTGTTGAGCATGTTCTTCTTCGGATTCTAAATATACAAGGATGTCGGCAATGAAGACCACGAAAAACTTGTCCAATTCCGGCATGAACACCGAGTTCATAAGATACATTAAATGAGCCGGTGCGTTGGTCAATCCGAAGGACATAACAAGGTATTCATACAGTCCATACCTCGACGAAAATGCTGTCTTTGGTATATCTTCTGGCCGGATTCTAATATGATGATAACCAGAACGAAGATCCATCTTCGAAAATACTTTAGAACCCACTAGTTGATCGAAAAGAATATCAATGTGTGGTAGTGGATACTTGTTTTAGATAGTGAAAGCATTGAGTGGACGATAGTCCACACATAGTCTCAAGGTCTTATCTTTCTTCTCTACGAACAATGCAGAACAGCCACATGATGTTGAACTTGGACGAATGAAACCCTTGTTCTCAAGTTCCGTTAACTGCTCCTTCAGTTCTGCAAGTTCCTTGGGTGCCATCTTGTAGGGTTGCCGTGAGATCGACACTGTTCCCGGTACAAGCTCAATCTTGAACTCTATATATCTTTCTGGTGGCGTACGAGGAAGATCTTCGAGAAACACGTCCGGATACTCACGTACTACCGGAATATCCTTAAGTTCAATAACCTCAGTATTGTGAGTAGATGGGTTCACTATAACGATGCTCTCAAGATTGAGGACTTGGGAAGGATGAAGTGGAGAATTTAGATAAATTTTTCGAGGAACGAGATCTAGAATAGCACCATGGTATTGTAACCACGCCATTCCCAAGATGACATCTAGCTTCTGATTCTCTAGTATCAGAAGCTGAGTAAGATATATAGTTCCATCTAGGTTAAGTGGTATCCCAGGAACCATTTCATTTGTTACTGTCTTGCCTGCCGGAGTGCAAATCACATACGGAGTTTTTGTGGAGATAATAGGCAACTGACTTTTAATGACAAAAGACTTGCTAATGACATTGTGGGAAGCCCAGAGTCAAAGAGTATGACTACGGGATGATCAAAAATAAAGAACGTACCCGTGAGTACGGGTGCGCCATCCGGAACATCCTCAATGGCGAGGTGGTGGACGTTGCCGAGTCTGGGGACTGGCTTCTTGGGCTAGTTGCGGGGTTGGTTGGCGCCCTGGTATGATGACTGTCCCCTCCCCTGCCTACTCTTTGGGCAGTCCTTGGCAAAGTGCCCCGTGCGTCCACACGTGAAACACGTGTACGGGCTTTGGCCGGTACAAATGGGAGGACGGAATCCTGGTGCACGCGGTGGATGTGGAAGTGCACGTGGGATCATCCCCTGCTGTTGTTGCGGTCGGAAACCGGTGTTGCCGAACTGGCGACCATTGAACATTGGTGGTCGCAATGGCGGTTGCCACCTCTAGCCGTATGGTGATCGATACACCATTCGGTATTTCTGAGGAGCACCACCTCCGCTGCCCTGTGGAGCGCTCCTCTTCTTCTAGTCTGAGGACAACTCTCGAGTAGCATCCTCTTGTACGATTGCGACGTTGACAATGTCGTTGAAACTGCCATGGTTGAACAAGGCAAGATTGTCCTTCATCTTGGGGTTCAAACCCCGGTAGAAGCACTCTCGCTTCTTGTCTTCCATGTTCACTTGGTCCTGTGCATATTGGGCCAAGTGGTTGAAGGTCTTGGAGTACTCGTAAGCACTCCTTCCTCCCTACTTCAGCTCCAAGAACTCTTGAAGCTTCCTCCTCATAATCCCGGGAGGGATATGGTAGGCGCAGAACGCCTCCCGGAATTCTGCCCAGCTCACGACATAGACTGCGGGGCGTGCGGCGAGGTAGTTTGCCCACCACGCACCAGTAGAACCCTGCAGTTGTTGAGCTGCAAACAAAGTCTTCTGTTGTTCGGTTATCTCGAGTAAACTGAACTTCCCTTCAATGGTGCGGAGCCAGTTGTCCGCCTCCAAAGGTTCGTCGGCCTCCCTGAAGACCGGCGGATGCGTCGATGTGAAATCCGAGTAGGAACTCAGATATGGCTGACGTGGCCCATCAGCTTGTCGTCCCCCTTGACGGGACAAATGTTGTACAAGGGTCCGCAACAACTCGGTTTGCTCGTCGCGCGAGTTGAGCACTGCTGCGAGAACCTCCGCGAGACTTCTAGGAAGTGTAGGTGGAGGTGGTGGAGGTGGCTGCATCTGGGGCGTGTTCTGCCCCAAGGGTGGTGTGTCATCCCCCTGTCCCCCACCTGAGCCTCCCACTTCCTGGGCTGTACGTGTACGCACCATGCTGCAACACATTGATTAATACCATAAGTCTCATTGCCTCAAGTTCATCCTTCCATACAAATAGTAATGTTGTAGACAACAATAGATAATACTCAACATTCACATAAATTGATAAAGTACAAGCTTTATACAATCTATGTTATCTCAGGTCCAAGTTACAATAGAACTCCAAAATAGACAAACTTCATCTATAGAAGTTGTCTCGTCTATGCTTGGTCACCACAAGACGTTATGTCTATGTTGTCCTACACACACCCTGCCACTATTCACAACGAGACTCATAAAGTCACAAAATACTGGTAGTGCTTATTACACCACACTAGTCCCTGCCAATAGTGGTTAATAAAACAAACACTATCCCCTAAGGATAGAACTCGACTTCCTCAGGATCTTCTTCTTCTTCTTCATCATTCGAAGGCAATTGTTCACCCATAATTAGTGGTATATTATGGGCTAGTGGATACACCACTGGTTGCAATTGTGCTTCGGCCTCAATTACATTATCCTGCAGTTGTCCTGCCTCATACTCCCAATTCTGAGCTGTCTCAATGGCGGTGTCCCACTCTTCAGTGACTACTAACAGCTGTTCTTGCTGTTGTTGCACCTCCAACTGACTTGCTTGCAACTCACCACGAGCTTGCTGCAGTTCAGTGCGAGTCTATCGTTGTTCGGCACGAGCTTTCCGTATCCTAATGCAAGCACAATGCAGCTAACTCTCGCACTTATTTAGCCGGTGATTCACTGGGGCTAGGAGCGAACGTAGATTCTCGTTGATAAAGGGTATCACCCCGCTCCGTCGCTTCCCGCAGGGCCTCGACTTGCTCCAAAATAATGGTGCCTCGAGTAGCAACTACCATATTGGAAGCAACCGCATATGTCCCAAGTGTAATTGAGGTTGTGTCGCCATGCGGTGTATAGGCAACAACCATATGACGTTTCCACTCAAACCGGCCATACCACGGACTGGAATAAGGGCAAATTGAGTCCCCGCCATGGCATCTTGATGAAGCTCACAAAGCTTCATAAGTGCTTCGCCTGCTGCAATTGCCCATGTGTCCTCTAAATGAGCCCCCTCGATGGTAACTGAGAAAGGAGCCCATCCATATCGACGTGGACTAGCCGGGATGTCTACCAAGATGGTGCACAACCGAACACCTCTGTCGATCGTTTCTCTACCCTAATAGCATGGCATCTCGATGAAGCCAAACTGTTGGAGCACTTCCCGCAGCATACTTGGGAAACCCGGATGGCTAGCGCGAGTGTAAAATACCCATCCGTCCGGTAGTAGAATCCTCACATCCATCATCTATATAAAAGAATACTGGAACAATGAGAAGGTTTCCAACTCTCAACAGTTTAAGAATATTTAAAACTGGAGTTGTAATCACAGTCTGTTCCAGCTGACCTTCCTGTATAAATTCAAAATTTTCATACAGGAAACGTCAGATCCAGGTGTTGGACTGAATACAAAAGTTGTAGTATACTTTCCAAAATTTCCATATTGTACCCATGCAGCTACAAGTGAGCTGGGAATTAGAATATATACAGGTTTTAAGTTGACCCATATTTTCTAGAAATTTTGACAGAACCTCCCCTGTATATGTAGTGATGTCCACAATTTATACAGGGATATCATGACAATATTTTGAGGTAATGACAAAATAAACTTTGTATAACATCAAGTTAACAATCCATAAGTAAAAGAGTTACCCTAGAAAAGTTTGTTATACAGGTATCGCGCGCGAATTCACAACCATGTGCAAACTGCTTCAAGTTCTGGACTGCTAGAACCAAGTTTGCGACAAATGGAATTAGACACAGCTGTACCCAGATTCAGATCATGAATGCAAAATAAAGTTGATAGAGTACTTCCTAAAATTTCCATAAATGTATATATGTGATTATGTCACTATTCTGGATAAAAGTTTTAATTATCCAAACTAAACAGTTGAACTGACTGGTTTGCACCAGCAGTCCTGCAGTTCACTGTTTTGATTTCCAAATTTGATTTGTCTCAAATTCGAATTAGGAAAAACTATAAACATCAAACCTGCAGACCTGCTTCTGCCCTTTCCAGACATGTATCGCAATAAGGCAGAAGATGTTCCTACAGTGAGTTATGGTAATATTAGTGAAACTGGTGCAATGGGAGAGTCATCTGGAGCAGTTTTAGTATACTCCAGATTTCAGCAGATTATCAAACTTTTCTGCCCTAATGGTCAACAGAAAAGTTGTAGAGGTCTTCACGATATTTCCATCCATATATGATACCCTTATGTTAGCTATCAGATAACCAAGATTACAACCCGGTGAAGTCGAGCCAACTTCTGCCAGAAATCAAGAATCTTGATTTTATCTTCCCTATCGAGTCGGAGTCTCTTTTATGGAGTCCAAACCTACCAGCATCTGATATTCGGACTTTCCAAAACATTATGCATCCATTCTGTCGTTGGGGATGGTCAAGTATCATGTTGGATACTGACGGTACTACGTACCTCACCAAAGAAAATTCTATACGGTATATCCAATTACGTCTATAGGTGGTTCCTATATCGTTCTCTCGCAAACGGTTTCTACACGGTCTTCTACCGTAGTCAATGCTGCAAAAGACAAACAATCCCCTTTCACACTTTCACACCTCAAGGGAGGTACGGGGAAACACGACAGGCGGTCACAATAATACATATGAAAATAAATGCATACGACTTTGGTGTGAGTCGCCCTCGAGCGAGGTCATGTCTCGAGGTACATGGCTGTAAATACGTCTGTACAGCAAAGACTCCCGCATGATCCGGCTTATACACGCTCGGGCATACTTGTTTCGCATGCTCCCATAGAACATGAATGGTTCTAGAGATGCATACTATCGAGTTATACACCACCCAACGGGGGCTCCCACTAACTATGAAGCACGCTGGGGTACCACGTGTCATAGGTTCTCAGAAACATTGAAAGCTTCAGAGACTCCTATTAACATTTCTGTGCTAAGCCACGGAAATTTCACATACCACTTCTCGTATGCTGAGTTTACCGAGATTGATCCGCTCTCAGTGGTGTACCTTACCTCTTACCTGATGTTGGGGCGTCGTTACAGAATATAATAACACATAGTTAGTTTACCACCTTTGCATCTTATACTAATAATACTCCTTATAAGGGCATATAGCTAATTCCTCACTCAAATCCTAATTTTTGAAAATATGTTCTTTTCAAGTACACTGTTCCCAATGATGCTCTGATACCATGTCTGTGGGGCCCGGAATCCCGACATCCGAGGATCTCATTGGGTGGTGTTGTGCGATGCGACACCCAACAGTATACAAGAATAGAACAAGAATAAAATACAAGACGAAGTCTTTTAGTTATCACACAGTGGAAGTTTTACAATACTAGCGGAAGGAAAGAAACATATATATCATAGCTACGCTCTCAGCACTAGCTATGCAAAAGCAAATTCATCCATGCCCTGGATACTTCGCACTAGCAACACCCATGTCATGGCGGTGTGCAGGGTTCCCACTCAGCTGTACACCCTGGAGGGGGTGCAGCCTCATCATCAAACCCTTCATCAATCGTATAACCTGCAAAAACTCGTTAACTGCAAACATGAGCATAAGGCTCAGCAAGACTGACCCGTCTCACTAGACATATGCAAGGGGGAATACTACGCATAGGTAAGGTGAAGCATAAACGACTTGCCTACAAGTGGATCCTTAAATTCATATTTTAAGTAGCAAATGACATTCTCACGGCACGGCACACCATAGACTCCACAATCAAACAAGAAACGCTTTGCCGATGATATGACATGCCCAGAGCACATAATGCTATTACAACTAAAGTATGGGGAAACTGTAAACTTTAATTTTACTATCTCTAAGTCATACAAGGTTACAAAGCAATTATAATTCAATACAACATATTTTTTTGGCTTCTTTAGTATTTACTACGTCACAGCTCAGTGAACAAGTGGTACTCTATTACCGCGAGGGACGGTGATCGCAATCAGGACACACCCGGACAACACGACACATACGCACATTCGGAAGTGTCAACGAGTACATCGGTACCTACGTAACAATTCAGTACTAGTCGTATATGGCCACCTTTCACAAGAAACCCGAACGCAGAAACCGTCTCACCTCCGCGAACAGAAGGTCTCCGCACGGAACACCTCTTGTGTCCGCCGACCGATTTACACCTTACTGTCCTCAACCCACCCCTATCGATGGTGAGTTAATGGGCCTCGACATCCTAGTTATTGAGTTACTTCAGTTTACTAGAGTCCATATGTCCAGTATGTCGCTGGTACAAGTCAAGCTTGTTCGAAGGGGCCGCATACAGACGGGCCTTAACTGACTAGTCAGAGCTATGCGACCAAGACCACGTCTTGCCGCTTCCTATCCATCTCTGACCAGTATCAATGTTTAGATTAAACAGTTATTTTCTATAAATGTTAACCAAGTGTGTAGATAAGTGTCAATTTTTCTATCTCGCGAGTAGATTCCAACTACTCGACTTCTACCGATTCACCTACAACATTAGCATAGCAGTTCTACATGTTGAGCTATCAAACTAACCAATTACCAATGGGATGGTGGGTCATGCATCTGGAGTATTCAAGCATCCTGAACGTAATGTACAATTCATATGCTAATCAACATAGTGAATAAAGCAAAACTTTTTAAACAACTTAAATGCAAATTGGGAATTGCCTGGTTGCAGGTCCGAGTCTGTGTTAGTATCCGACAGGTGTACTTCCAAGGCCTCTGGTTCCTCCTCGACTTCAGTCAATACACGATATGTATATAATATGTATATGAATGACTTTGAAAAATAA
Organism: Tuctoria greenei; assembly: GCA_036927565.1. NCBI lineage: Eukaryota > Viridiplantae > Streptophyta > Magnoliopsida > Poales > Poaceae > Tuctoria > Tuctoria greenei. The sequence continues at coordinate 160,783,608 of JAYESD010000002.1, read as the reverse complement.
TTACTACTAAGACCATAATTTAATCTATGGTGATCATTATATGATAATGACCTAATTGGCTTTGGAACTTTGATGGTAGATACTAGGGAATATGATAGATGTTCTTGCAAAGAACAGGAGATGATCAAAGTAGTTTGTTTTCTCTAAAATTATGGCAAGCAATAAATTCCCAAGAATTTTAGGGAAGAAACTGTAGCTTGAACATAGCTGCCAGTTGATATTCATGGTAGAGGAGGTTGTCTTGGTTCTAGCAAAATTTGGTTTCATAAATTCTAAGCCTTGGTGAAGGAGTTATTGAATTTCAAAGTTGGCAAGAATTTCTGGAATTATTTTATAATTGAATTTTTTTCTTTTCAATTAATATTCAGTTTACAACTGAATTAGGACTAGGAGCTTAAGTCAATTAAATCCTAGATTGTCACAGGAACTAGTGTATGACCAATGGAAGGTTCAGTCCAAATTTGGGACATAATAAAGCAACTGAACATCTGTAAAAATTCAATGACTGAAAAAGGAAATTGAACTATACAGGGGGTTATTAAGGTGCAATGGCTCCCAATCTTTTTTCTGGTAATCGAGAATAGGACATTGTATTTTATGTGAATTTTGGGGATTTTTCCAATGGAAATTTCACCCGGAAAAATTGTATTTGCATTTGGAAATATTGTTTTCTACAGAATTTAAATGTAAGTTTCATAGAACCTAATTGGTACTAAGAGAACCTAGAGCTCAAGGCGTTTCAAACAAAACTTGTTTGAAGATTTTTGGAGCAGTCTACAGAGAGATATTGATTTTTAAAGTTTGGAAATGGTTCTGCATAAACTTAATATTTTTTAGCTTTTAAATTTGGCGCCTGGGCCCACCGGATTTAAAATCAGCCAACCAGGAGTCAGCCACACTGGAGGCCATAAATATTTCAACATGGCCGCAGAAGATCCCTGGCCACAGGCTGATCCCGATCGCGCTGCGCTCACTGGCAGGTGGGACCCGCGTCCCTGCCTTCTTCAACCTCTGGCCACGGGCTCGGGCGACGGCGCTCTCGCTGGCGCGCGGTGGCGTTCTCGCTGGCAATGGCTTCCGGCCCATGGGAGGTCTCAGTACTCGCCGCCCCACCCTAGTTTCGTGCGGGGAACACGCTGGAGTAACTCCCGACGGTGATGGGTGACCGGAAAACCACTCCCGACGGCGGCGGCGGGTGCTAGGGTTTCAGTTATGTCGAGACCTTCGATTCCCTAGCGAAAAATCTCATTTGAAAGCTCGGGAAGCATCTTGGAAGCATGGGAAAGAGTTTAGGAGGGTCTAGAGCTTGTGCCATAGCCGGCAACACCAAGGTCGACGGTGAACCGAGCTCCATCAATGGAGGAAGGGGAAAAATCAGATAACTCGTTAATTAGTTGATGGTTCTTTCTAATTTTTTTGGAGGGAAGGTGCGCCAGGATACGTAATCATGTCGTCTAAACGGATCAAAGAATTATTGTGCATACAATCGGAATTAAACCGACGAACTAGCTTTGAAGCTATAAAAGTGCCTCGGTAATTCACGGAATATGGACTCTAGGATGCACGATATGAGTTCAAATTTTACCCGAAGCTACACGAGATCATGGCGCACCTTTTTCCTATAGATTGCAGAGGACGGGGAGGCTTGTATCGGTGGCGAGGCTGAGCGGCGTCGGGCGGAACTGAGGTGGTCGCGGCGGCGAGAAATGGCGCGACGCGAGTGAGAAGTGAACCGAGGAGGGACTTCGGTCGACGGGGGGGGGGGGGGGGGGGGGGTGAATATATAGCCTTTACCGCAGTAGATAAAGTGGGGCAGGGCAGCTGGAGGCGACCGACGGTCGAGCGGCGTGCTGGCGGCATGCAGCCGTCGCGGTGCCGCGCGGAGAAAGAAACAGGGGCGGTTAAACGGTCTCCCCGGCTGACATGTGGGCCCCACAACTCTCCCTTATCCGTTCCTCTAAATTCCACCTCAAACATTGTCCAAAAATTCCCAAAATTTACTGACAGGCTAAGAAAAATAGGAGGAACCCAAATCTGCAATCAGATTTCAATTTGGACATAGTTTGTTTAAAGTCCAAAATCAAATTTGAATTCAAACATGTTTATAAACCTTATTGAAATAAATAGTAGCTGAGGTCCATAAATCCCCAAACTTTGAAACAAAGCTCACTGAACCAAAAAAGGTCTTAGGAAAAATTGTTGGTTGATTTGGGCAAGGTTTAGTGCAAATATAAATTTGAGATCGACGCGAAATGAATCCTTTGTATGTGTCCAACTAAGTGGAAGACGTATTTCAAAAATCTTGAAAATTTTCCGAGAAGCTATTAAAATATTTAAGAGGCCAAGGCAAAATTTAGAGCCTTGGATTTGAATCTTTTTGTCAGGGCCAGATATACATAGCAACATAATCAAATTACATTTGTTTTGATTTTATATTACTGCAATAAAATTTTTGCCCTAACCATATCATTCAATTAAATTCCCAACTTTGCAGGAAGGTTTAGTTAAACTGTTCTAGGGTTAGGGTGAAGTCCAATCTTCATGTTAATAAAATTAAACATGAGTAGAAAGAAAACTTTTTAGTGAGGTCAAGTCCATGTGCACCACTATATTGACCTCCATTATGTTTGATAAACAACCTGTAGCTGAATATCACATGAAAGGAAAAAGTGGGATTTTACATCCACATCTCTTCCCAACGTCTTGGAACAATGTATCCACAGTCATGCACTCCTTGCATACGTGCAAACACTTTCCAACAACATTCACGTACCTTCATATGCATTGTTCTTGACCCAAACATGCCATGTGACCTCTCGATCAACTCAACTATATTTCCTCCCGAACTTAGTTGTTGAACCTCATCTTCTCCGTGAGACTAGTTCAATGGATCCTGTCACCAGCCATGTTTTGACTTTAAACAACACCTGCACATGAACAAACAACTAAATCTTTCAAGCATAAGTCCTCGACTTGACTCACATTAGTCTGATAACCGAAACACATTGTGTGAGCACCTCACATACACTACAGGAAACACAAAAATAAATGACAAACAACATAATTAACGACGGCACCGTTGTCTTTTATTTAATTGATGACGGCTAAATCCAACCATCGTCAATTAGCTCGTAATTGACGACAGTAGCCCTAGTACCGTCGTCTATTACTTAAAGACGACATTGAACCGTCATCAATTAGGCCCGTCATCAATATGGGCCGAATATCGGGCCCACCCAAGTGGCAATAGACGACGGTTCCAATAGGCCGTCGTCTATTAGAGCTTATAGACAAAGGTTAACTTACACTGTCGTCAATTAGAGAATATTTGTGCCAAATAACGGGCCCACTCAAGCGGTAATAGACAACGGTTTCTTTGGGCCGTCGTCTTTTAAGTGTCCATTAGGGTTTATTTCCCGGCCCGCGCAGCTTTCTCGTCATTTTCCTCGTCATTCGGCGCTCGACCTCCTCCCACTGTCGCCGCTGCCGCCGCCGCACACGCGCCGCCGCCGGTTTGGCTCGCGGTTGCTCCACCGGCTGCGGGCTCGGGCGTGGAAGGAGGATCCGGAAGACCTCTACGGGCCTTACCCCTGGGAAGAGCCCGTGGATCTCACCACCGGTAAATCCGCCAGCGATCTCTCGATTATTTTCCAGATGTTGCGGTGGCGGGTAGTGACTTGATATTTCCATGATCCCGCCTAGATTTGTGCCAGATTGTATGCTGTATGGATTATATTGCCCCGATTGCTAGCCTGTCCCGTGTGAAACGGTAATGAGATTCCATCCTCATAATCTGAAGCGCTAAGTTTGTGTGTTCTAGTTCTTGCAGATATTCAGTGGGTGATGACAGGGTCACACTGTTCACTTCTGATGGGTTGATCCAAATTGGGGGTTCCCTGTTCCTCGTCCAGTTCGTGCTTTTGAGGTAATGAATCATTTAAAGTAGTACCATTACTTGAATTGAATAAATCCCTGCCAATCGGAATCGGACATGGTATTAAACTGCAGCAGGTTTATCTTCAGTTTCACTACTTTACTCCCTGGTTTAGTGTAACATCTGCATGTGCGCTGTGCACATCAATCGGTCTAGGGCTCACAACTTGTTAAGCTGTGCGTCTTCATCCCTTTGTGCAGTCTAGTGTTTATGCATTAATTTGAAAAATTCAATACATGTGACAACTTACAAATTTTCAGTATAAATGAGGATGTTCTATTGGCTAAAATAGAACATAGTAAAGGGGAATAAAAAATCCAAATGCAGTACCCCACATATATGCATTAGACACCAGCTTGCCACCGTAAATTATTTAGAGAAGCTTTCGAAGATGGTGTGATCTGAATCTCCTAGTTGCCTTCTTTATCTGCTTGTGCTGTTTGACAGTTAACATCAAATCAAATTCAGTTCAGACAGTTAATTGTACGATAGATACACAACAGACTTTGCAATAGGGCACATTGCTGCATCAGTAGTTCTTTGTTAGAGCATTTCTTGATTTTTGGTATGTAAAAGGTAAACCACTTCTTCATGGCGAAGAGGCTGCTACCTTCATACTATCTGCAGTAAGTTCTAATGTAAATTATTGTTATTTTGTCGGAAGAGGCAACGGAAAGTGAAAGGTGCACATAAGCTTCGCCGTTTTCAGGAGAGCTCTTACATGGATGCAAATCAAAGCTTTTGCCAGCAACAAATGTAAATACTTTTTGCTTTTGTCTTCTTATCATTTTTTTCATTTCTTTCAGTAACGCTATAACATTTCAAGTCACAAGGCCTAGACATAGGCAGGAGATTATGTATCTTTGGCTTTTGTCGTTCTGTTGAAATGCTAAGCGAAGTAGTTGAAGATACAGTATTTTTAACTATGCTAAACTATGACGCCGCCGCACCATCATACATAACCATTCTGAACAATGCTGAATGTTGTCATGTGCACATTTTCAAATGAAAATGGTGAAAATTCACAAACACCTAACATAGAATCCAAAATATATTGAGCTGGTTGTAAGATCACATTTTTCTAACATTTTGACTTTATGGCAGATTTCAAGCCTACAGTACGCAGTGCTGCACAGAAGAAAAGTAGTAGCAAGACAGGTGTAGTTGCGGGAGTAGTGGTTGGTGTAGCAGTTTTAGGACTAGCAGCGCTTGCTGGATTTTTTATGTGGAGGAAGAAGAGGAGGCAACTATCACTGGAGCAACAAGGTTTAGATAGGCTTTTCTGTAACTTTTTATGTATCAGACTATTGTTAATCTCACATTTGCACAACTTATTTTGGTTAATGATATGAGTGAGTTGTGATTTTTGAATTTTCAACTGTCATTTACCACTGCATTTTTTTAATACATACCTTATAGACGACGGTTTTTCTGTGGCTGTCGTCTATAAGGAGCTTATAGACGACGGTTTTCTTGTGGCCATCTAAGGAACCTTATAGACGACGGTTTCTCCGTGGCCGTCGTCTATAAGTGTCTTTTGCCGCTATGTGGTGTAGTTGGCTAATCGACGACGGGTGGACGAGGCCGTCATCAATTATGTTATAGAAAACGATTACCGTCGTCTATAAGCTTATAGATGACAAATAATTGTAGACGGCTGAAAACCATCGTCAATAAGCATTTACCATCGTCTATAACTTATAGACGACGGTAAGGTCTTTATAGACGACGGTTTCTGGCCATCGTCTATTGTCGGGATTCCTGTAGTGATAAGCATGTTGCAAACATAGCTAGAAGATAATCCACCATGATCAGCGAAAACACATCAAATACTTAGTCCAAAAGTACTAGGCAAATCTTCCCATAAGCTAAAAAGAAAGTTCGAAACATTGCAAGTGAAAACAGAGCAATCAAACTCACTATAAAAACTCTGTGTAGTAACCGTTGCTCCCGATATGCATTGAGAATGTTCGGACAGTCCAAAACCATCGATGGTAAAGTTATTCCCAAAAACACATTGAAAATATCAACCCTTGTCGTCTCACGTGCATCTCACGTGTGTGAAAGTTCGGACAATCTGTGACACCCAGTTCCGAAAATAAACCAAGTGTGAAGCATATGTGTGCCCAGGACGTTGATTACACATACATGAGTGCATCACAAACGATATACAGAAAATTACCACATCACAAATTAATTAATAAGGTACTTTTATTACAATATTCAAATAATCCTCAAATTACAAACTCTAATGATCATTATTAATAAATCTGAAACTAATACAACGGAAATAATCTAAACTGAACAAACAAAGCAAAAGGGGATAAAGCGTGGCTCCAAGCAACACTAGAGGTAAGTCGATGGCAACACACAGCCTAGTACTCCGATTATCCTTAAGATACTCCCAAATATCACCTGAAACTGTTGGTGGGGGAATTGCAAGGGTGAGCACATGTCATACTTAGCAAGTGTGGAAAATAATGACATGTAGCTTAAACAAGGAATGCAATAAATAATGGCTATTTGCTGAAAAGTACATTTAAAACATGTAAAAAGCATCCTAAAATTTCTATGTGAATTAATTCTATCATAAACCAAATAATTAATACAATGTGAATCCATCATCAATTATCCTTCCATATACCAGATTATTACCATCATCACCAACCATGTCCATTTATCATAACTCAATTCATATCCATAACCAACCCATCTCAATTCCCAAGATCCACTCTATTCATGGAAGTTGTCCAGGTGCTCATAATCGGGAGCACGGCTATCATGATAGTTTTTAACACTCTATAGAGGTTGTACCACTTTACTCACATGTTCGTGATTTCATCACCTTACGGTGACTAAGAACCTCTATCATGCCTTATCACACTTCCATTAGTGTGTGGCCAAGAGATCACAAAATAACTTTTACAAATGGACTACTAGTATGTACGAACCCACTAAGGTTTCACAAGCAGGCTTGAATCTCCATTCTCCCACCCACGAGCCCCCCTCATGTGCCATGAAATTCACGGGGTAGCCCTCCTCGACTCCCATTCCCACACCATCCAATGGTCCATACAATACCAGCACACACCTAATTATTCAGTTATGCCGCACCCATACTTTGCCTTGTGGTGGCACTGTTGTCCTGACTTATTCTTGCAAGAACCGGTCCTTAGATCCAAGGCAAGCAAACCACCATATCATCCAACCCAATCCACAAACCATGCTTGCTTAGATCTCCCAAGTACCATGTTACCAATTAACCATATTCATCAATTCACATAAGCCATAAGTTCAATAATTCATAATTAAGCCATTTGGTTATTTCCCAATCCCAAATAATTAGAGCGAAGCAAGAAGGTAAAATACCCTTCCCGACTCTCTACATCATATTCAGCGACAAGGATGGTCAAACAAGTCCAGTAAACACCTATCATGCGTTTCCCATCAAATTGACACAAGCATGCAGTTTTTCAAACAAAACATTTGAAAATAGGATTAAAATGATCAATGACACTTGTCTTGCTCTTGAGATTGATTAGGCTCAGAAGCTTCAAATTGTGGTGCTGGAGCTCCTCGACGGCACCCTCTAGAGCAACACCTTCTATTCTGCGCAAAGGACATACAAAACAAGCATTACAATCAATAAATGCTCATATAGTACTCAATATGTCATGACATGGATGAATAATGCAATTATGTGGTAATGCATGTTATTAGGTTTACACCATTGCTTACTAACTAGTTACAATTAAGTTTTACATGTGAGAACAAGTTCCAAGTCATTTTAAACAATATTAAAGAAGTTTCAGGAATTTCCAGATTTGGAAGGCCCGAGTAGTCCGCACTGGGACCGAAAAAGTCTGTCCTGGACTAGAAAGTCGATCGGACTAGTCCGCACTGGACCGGACAAGTCCTCTATGGCTAGTGTTTTGGCGAATTTCCAACTAGAGCATAGTTTGAGTTGAATTATAGGATCAAGATTGATGTAGAAAGTTGATCTAAGGTAATTACCGTGAATTCAACAACTCAAGGGTCAAGAATTTGATGAAACTTGAGATCTTGACGTCTAGATCCAAAGAAGATGAAGAATTGGTGGAGAATTGACGATGATGTTGATGAGTTGATGAAGATTGATCTTGCTTGATCCTTCTCATTCCTCCTTCTCTTCTCCTGGCTGCAGTGGACTCCTCTTGATGGCGGCTCCCTCGAACTAGGATTTGGGGTTTCTTCAATTATGTCAAAGGGGTGAGAGGGTGGGTGTTGGGGTGTTTATATAGGGGTGGAGAGGTAAGGTTTGGGTGGAATTCATGTATAAGGCGGTGCAGGCCATGTAGAGGCCCCATATGGGCTACACAGGGGTTGGGCACGATGTTCTTGGGCCTAATTAAGGCAAATACCAAATAACATATCGTGGAGGAAAAACTAAATCTGAGTCAGACACACTGGACAAGTCCGCTAGGGGCCGGACTAGTGAGTTGGAAGTCAGAAGTTGAATGGATAAGTCTGGTATCAAGCCGGACAAGTCCGTTCGCACGCAAATCGAAGTTCCAGAGAGTTAAACGGACAAGTCCGGTATGAGACCGGACAAGTCCGGACAACAACAAAAATGGTTTCAGACTAGTATGCGTCAAAAAGAAAATAAGTCCGGGGGACAATAGAAAGCAAAACCGGACTACTCCGGGGTCCAAACCGGACAAGTCCACACTACTGCAGAATTTTTAAATGTTGTTTTACTTATAATTCATTTTAAACTTATTCCTTTTTATGTTGCTTAATGTTAAACATGTGTAAGAATGTATGCAATGCATGATGGATGAAAATAAGGTTGTTACACAATTCTAAGTGTCGAACATGTGCAAGTCATGTGAGAAAAGTCAGACAATCCAAAGCGAGAAAATACGTGCAACTCACGTGCGATGAAGTTCGGACACTCCAAAGTGGTTTTCTCAGGTAGGTTCAAAACTTTACATGTAAACCCTCACTTTTATTCTCATCGCCAATGTATTCAGGACACATAGATCTCACAATCTCCCCCTTGATGAATGCATTGGCAACACCACTTAGAATCCGAACATTGGCTCATTCACATTTCATGAAATTTTTTAATAAAACATAATCTTGTCCCCCTTTTTGAAATAAAAATGAAATGAGAAGAAAACAAAAAAAATCCCCCCCTAAGGATGTACACTCCCCCTGCGAAGAATTGTGCAAAAACAATTGTGAATGTGCAATGTGTGACCAATTTCTCCACCTTTGACAATGTATTCAGCAAGGTTCAAAAGAGAAATATTAATTTGTTATGAGCATAATATGATATATAAATATAAAAAAGCTCATCGAAGCCATACTACCAAGTAACTTACACTATCATATCAGTGACATACATAAAGTAGTGTAAGCCATGCTAGAGATCAAATGTAACTTTTTCAATTTAAGCAAGTCATGATCTCACAAACTTAAGTATTTCGAAAACCTAAAAGCATGACACATATTGTTGCATTTCTTTAAATTTTTTATTATCATTTAAAGAACATATTTTGATAATATGACATTTGCAAGAGATTATATGCCGCATCCGCCTTATACTAACCAACCAAGCCATGCCTATATTATTTGACAATCAGAAGCTTAAGAACTTTATTTTAGTCATACACGACTCCTTTGAAGTTCATATCAAAGTGCAATGATAAGCAATCTCAAAAGAAGAAGTGTGATGCATGCATATTCTCTTGATCTTTTCAGATTTTTCATTTGATCATAAAAGCTCAACATGTGGGCTATTTGATTTATTATTTTTTCATGATTAAAAGCACTTGTGAGCATGCAACAAGTTCAAAACAGTAAGAAAGTTCAATCATGACCAGATTTAGTGTATGTAATTATTCAAATTACTAGTCATGGCAAAAACTACAAAATATATAACACGAGTAATGTAGTAAGAATTTTCAGCGTTTAAAAGGAATCACAAAGTCATATATGTTTGAACTACTTATGCTCATACAACAACAACAACCAAGACTTTGTCCCAAACAAGTTGGATTCGGCTAGCAATGAAACCCAACAATTTTTGAAGAGAAGTAATAGAAAATAAGATGAGAGTAAAAAATACAAATAAAATAAGATTATAAATATTATTTATTTTAGAAATGGATTAATAAGAAAGAAGATAAGAGTAACAAAATATGAATAAACTAAGATTTTGGCACATGAATTGCTAATTTCCATGCAGCCCTATCATGAGCCAAATCTCTTGGTATGTCCCACTCCTTTAAGTCTCGTTTCACCGTCTCCTGCCATGTCAACTGTGGTCGACCTCTACCTCTCCTAAAATTTTCTCTACTCTTCATAATCCCACTGTTAACCGGTGCTTCTGGAGGTTTCCGCTCGGGATATGCCCAAACCATCATAGGCAAGATTGGACTATCTTCTCCTCAATCGCTGCCACCCCTACCCTATCACATATCACCTCGTTCCTAATTTTATCTCTTCTTGTGTGACCGCACATCCACCGTATCATGCGCATCTCAGCAACACTCACTTGTTGGACATGTTGCCTTTTAGTTGGCCAACATTCTACCCATACAACATTGCAGGTCTGATCATCATCCTATAGAATTTTCCTTTCAATTTTTATGGGACTTCCTTATCACATAAGATTCCAGATGCTTGCTGCCACTTCATCCATCCAATCTTGATACTGTGGCAAACATTTTTGTCAATATCACCATTGTTTTGTAACATTGATCCTAAATATTGAAATATGTTCTTCCTAGGTACTACTTGTCCTTGTAAACTAATATTTCCCTCGTCGCACCCGGCATCACTAAAGTCCCACCTCATATACTTGGTCTTAATTCTACTAAGTCTAGACCCCTTGGACTCTAAGATCTGCCTCCATAGCTCAAATTTTTTTATCAACACCATCCCTAGTTTCATCTACCAACAATACATCATCAGCAAAGAACATACACCAAGGGATACCCCCTTGTATATCCTTCGACACTTAATTCATCAATAAGGAAAAGATGTATGCGCTTAAGGCTGATCCTTAGTGTAGCCCTATTGTGATAGGAAAACTATCAGTCTCAATATCACTTACACGCACACTTGTCACCACATTATCGTACATATCCTTGATAAGGTTAACGTACTTTAATGGGACTTTGTGTTTCTCTAGAGCCCACCACATGACTGGCCTTGGTACCCTATCGTATGCCTTCTCCAAGTCAATGAACACCATATGTAGATCCTTCTTTTGCTCCCTATATCTATCATATGCTGACGGAGTAGAAAAATCGTCTCCATAGTGGACCTCCCAGGCATAAAACCAAACTGGTTTTTAGTGACATTGGTAACTTTCCTCAAGTGGTGTTCAATTACTCTATCCCAGAGCTTCATAGTATGGCTCATAAGCTTAATTCCTCGATGATTAGTACAACTTTGAACATCTCCTTTATTTTTTAAGATAGGTACTAAAATACTTTTCTGCCACTCTTCAGACATTTTGTTTGATTAAAAATGTAGTTGAATAGTTTAGTGAGCCATACTATTGCTACATCCCTGAGACATCTCAACACTTCAGTGAGGACATCATCGGGTACAAGCGCCTTTCCTCCATTCATCCTTTTTAAGGCCTCCCTAACCTCAGACTCTTGTATCCTTCGCACAAAAATCCAGTTGGTGTCATCAAATGAGTCATCCAACTCGAAACTAATGCTCTCATTCCCGTCACTGAATAGTCCATCGAAGTAGTCCCGCCATCTGTTCCTAATCTCTTCATCCGTCAATAGAATTCGATCTGCCTTATCCTTAATGCATTTGACTTGATTGAGATCCCTCACCTTCCTCTCATGAAGTTTCGCCATCTTGTATATATATATATACTTTTCACCATCCTTTGTCCCTAGTCTCTCATATAGCACATCATAGGCCTGCCCCCTTGCTTTACTCACAACACACCTTGCATTCCACTTGCCTCGTTATACTTAGCCATCTTGCTTGCACTTCTCTCATGATGCCGTCTCTATAAGACTACTTCTTCTCGTTAATAGCTTTGTGTACATCTTCATTCCACCATAGAGTGTATTTATCTAGAAGTTTCTTACCTTTTGTCCACCGATGCACGTCCCTAGCTACCTTCCTAATGTAAGTTGCCATCTCCACCAACATACTATCCACATTTTCCTCTTCACTCCAAGGTCCTTCTGTGATCATCCTCCCTTTGAATGATTGTTGCGCTTGATCCTTCAACTTCTACCACTTTGTTCAACCACTTATGCTCATATTATTTTTAATTTCAGATTCACACATAGACTTCGTCCCAAGTTGCAAAACTCCCCCTCAATTTAAGCCATGAGGATGCACAACCCCTATTTCACTACGAATGAATGAAAAACGAGTGAAATCCAAAGGTTTTGTAAAAATATCGGCCAATTGTTGTTCGGTGTCTATATGGTGAAGCACAATGTTTCCTTTTTCAACATTATCACGGAGAAAGTAATACCTAATATCAATTTGCTTTGTTCTAGAATGTTGCACGGATTTTTAGCAATGTAAATGGCGCTAGTGTTGTCACAAAACAGCGAAACACTATCTAAATCAACCCCATAGTCCTTAAGTGTTTGAACAACACATAAAATTTGTGAGCGAGCGCTAGCAGCAGCTACATATTCAGTTTCGGTCGTGGATTGTGCAACTAAACTATGTTTTCTAGAGGACCAAACAACATGTTAGTTACCAAGAAAATGATAAGCACGCAAAAAGTAGATTTCCTATCAATCCTACAACCCCCAAAATAAGCATCGGCAAAAGCTTTCAAAGTAATGGTTGAGGAAGATGGAAGAGAAATGCAAAATTCTTTAGTACCATGTAAGTACCTAAGAATCTTTTTGATGGCTTGAGGATGTGAAGTGCGTGGAGAAGCTTGAAATATTGCACAAAGACGTACGCTAAATTGTATATCTAGTCTTGATGCCGTGAGGTACAAAAGTGATACGATCATACTTCGATATTCTTTTTGAACAACGGGTTCACCCTCCTCTTCAAGTTAAAGTGTCGCTGTTGTTCCCATTGGTGTCCGAAGCGGCTTGCTGTTTCCCATGTTGAAAGGCCTAAGGAGATCTTTCGTGTACTTCGTTTGATGCAAAAAGGTTCCCTCCTGAGTTTGCTTGATTTGCAGTGCCAAAAAGTACGTGAGTTCTCCCATCATACTCATTTCAAATTCTGAACTCATCATAGGTTGACCGTGTGACTCTTTCGTGCAAGCTTCCAATTATCTTGATGCTAAATGAAAGTTGAAGTCGAAAGTGTTGATTCTGGGTTGAGATATTGCTTTAACTTAACTTCTTTCTTGATAGCTTCACGTATTTTTGTTAATCTGATCCTTATATAGCAAATGAGTGTGTCACACGTCCATCTTCTTCATTTTGTCAAAGCATACACTACCCCTGATTATATGCACTTCAAACTCCAAAAACATTTGAACATGTGAATGTTCAAACATGATCAGGTGATGCAGCCATCTTTGTTAATCTTTTGCAATGGCTTGAGTCGAAAAGCATCTTCAAAATGTTTTATATTTTGTACTGGATGCACTTGTAATGATGGAGAACAACTTTTCTTGTACTGAACACATGTGTATCAAGTTCGGAGCCTTTTAGCTCAAAAGTTCTCCTTTTTCCTGCAAAATATCCTAAAAAGAGCTACAATTCTCGTTGCCTTAGTGCTGGGGTTAGTGAGAAATTGTTTAGGAATCCAACACTTTGTCACATGACGAGAAGTAGGCATAATACAAGAAAGTTGTGGAAAAACGTCAAGGATTGAGAATACTTGCACCCAACTACTGACCTCAAGATGTGACTTGTGTAGGACGAAAAACAATAGGTTTAGAAGCAAGTTTAGTATGCTTGTGACTCGTGACAGTAGGTTGTGTGCATTCAAAATTTTGAGCAGGAAGTGTAACACGAAAATCATGCAAGTTTTGATGTCCTAGTGCTGACCTAAATTGTGGAGCATATGAAGCATGAAAATCAGCAAACCTAGGACAATAATTCACATGATTCCTACTCAAAATAGCAATGTTTGTGCATCTATGTCTCGGTAACATGTGCGCAGCATATTTTGTTTGAAAGTTCTGAGATCTAGCTAGCATTCTTTCATTTTTATGTTACTTACCTAGTCTAAAACAAAAATCAGAAATATGTCCATCTTTATCACAGTGAGTACAATGATACTTAACATCATGTGCATGTTTATGATTAAAAGCCACACTTTTATTTCCAACAGTAGAAGACAAAGTACCGACATTCTTAACAAACATATTACTAGTGTTAAAAAGACTTGCAATCTTCCTATTTTCATGTGAATCACAAAAATCAGCAGATTGTGGGTGTTCAATTTTCAGATTGGCAAGTGTTGCTAGTTTGTTATGAGATCTAGCTTCTATTTGTTTCATCTTTTCTTGTTTAGCTAGTCTATAACAAAAATCTACAAGATAACCATCTCTACAACAAAAGGCATAATAAAATTTAACCTTATGTTCATGTCTAGATGCACAAGTAACATTTTCGTTAGCAACCGAATGAGATAACACCTCTGCTGACCTAAAAACCACTTCCTTTTGTTTAGGAACTGTTTTAATCAAACCACTTGCTAGTGACCTAACAACCTTAGGTGGATGTGCTTTAGCATGAGCATGAGAATCAAAACCTAAACTAGTTTTATCATTGCAAGACTTAGATGAATTCATCAGCAAGTCTAGGTTCTTATTTGCATTAAAAAATGATCGAGTGTCCTATACATGTCATCAAGTTTATTGGAGAGATCAAGACAATATTCACATGAAGTTTTTCCCTTTAATTTGCAATTAGAACAAAAATTAACTTCATGAGAACGTAAAACATTATTCAAAATGGAAATTTCATTCATAGCATCATGCAATTTCTTATTAAGATCATCATAGTTAGAAAAATTGCAAATCAATTGTTGAACAACTAGCATCTTCCAAGGTTTATCATTAAGTGCAGCAAGCTCTCTATTCTTTCAAATTTCAAGCTCAAGTTTATCAAGTGTGGAGGTGTGTGCACTCCTTATAGAGGACACTTATTCATATATTAATTCACATGAGGAACAAGAATCATCATTAGGAATCAAAATATTTGAAATGAATAATTTTAGATTCTATTGGTTCAATTTTAACAGCATTATCCCTAAGTTTTTTGTCCTTTTTATTGAGTATAATAGTGGCACGAGAGATAGCATCACACATTTCTTCGAAAGTGGGACATGTCTCTTAATCGTCGTTGTTGTGTTCTTCCTCCTCCATACTTCATCTTGAGTTTCCCGCCATGAAGCACATATTTGCCAAATCTCTTTATCGTCGACACTTTCGATGTCCACATCGCTCGAGCCAAGTTCTTGAGGTGCGGAGACAAAATTTTTTACCAATTGGCGACCTATAAAACCCTTCTTCTTGTTGTTGTTGTTTGCAGAGGACTTGAACTTTGTTTGATTTTCATCATGAGGAGTAGAACCTGAAAGGTTAGGGCAATTTGTACAAAAATGTCCAAACTCACCCCATTCGAAGCACCATTAAGGTCCACCGATTCCTCTCCCTCTAGTTCTAACATTTCGCAATGCTTTTGAGAACCAGTACAGAGAAGTGCTAGCTCCTCCTCTAGAAACTCTTCAATCTGTTGAAGGGCTAGAATGGACAGCAAAGCAAGTGTACCACAAGAGGAAGATTGACTAGAACTAGGCATGTCACATTGTGAAACAAATGCAAGAGACTTGTTGTGGTTTTTACATGATATTATGTCATGCTCATGAGCTTTTAACTTGGAATATTGAACATCTAATGTAAGTGTACTCATGACAGTGGATTCACGAATAGATGTAACTTTCATCTCGCAAATTGACATGTTGTACTTAACAATTGCCTAGCATTCTCAGCATATGAGAAATTAACACTGACACTATGCAATTTGCTGAGAATTTTATTAAAGCGAGCAAAGAAGTCATCGATCGACTCACCTGGTTGCATCTAAAAATGCATGCACTCATTGTTGAACATATCTTGGTGTACCTCTTTGATTGTGTTGGATCCTTTCTGATAGTCACGTAAAGTTTTTCACACGTTGTATGCTGATCGGAGTGGTGCAACACAATCAAAGTCGCTCTGAGTCAATCCTTGTATGATCAAGTTCCGCGCCTTTTTGTTGTTGTCGACATCCTTTTTGTTGTTAGCAGTTACATGATCATTTGATAGCATGTCGAAGGGCTTGATGACCTTTTCCCAGATGGCGAATCCTTGTTTTGGTATGTAAGCCTCCATAAGCGCCTTCCAAACCTAAAAATAATTGCGATCGAACACACAAGGTTTTGCGGAGTATTTCTCCATGTTGATTAGTCAAAACACGTGCAAATAAATGATATTAGAACACCGTGGTTTTGATACCAATTGTAAGATTGAAGAGCACGTGAAAAGCTGCCAGAGGGGGGGTGAATGGTAGATTAAAACTTTTTTAGCGGAAACGACGAAAACCCCTCAGCAGAAAATCAATCTGATATAGAAACCATGTGTGCGGGTGTTTACAATGTGTTCAAAATGTGAAAAATCAGTGTAGATCGCAAAGAATCTAGTCGCGAAGACACGTTAACAAGAATCACGAGAAAACGTTGAGTAAACTCAAGTTATGTCCAAAACACTAAGCAAAGGTCAATCTGTTCTAACATAGAGCAAACAGATCCGCTACTCCGAAAAGAAACTCATGTAACTCAAAAACCACAAATCCACTGACCGTGAAATATTGACAGATGATAGAGTATTAAGTTGTAAAGATAAAAAATATAATCACGTCAATTGGATCTATAAAACTCGAGTTACGATCAAAAAAATGAAGAAGGGTCGGGCAACGCAAAAACTTGATGGGAAAGACTTGACAAAAACAAGTCGAACGAACAAGGCACAAAGGCTCCTCTAAAATAATTATTTTATTCAAACAAACACAAGAGGAAAAACCCCGAAGTCGTCTACCCACGGGATCTGGCCTCCCTTGCTTATATAACCAGCCTTAAGGCCAACCCAATCCTAACTAGGACTCTAATCCTACTCTGTTTCAACCAAAACTTTTCATAACTACTCAAGACTCTTCCATACGTAGATAAAAGTAATCTTAAGACTTCTAAATACCTTAGTAACATACCAAACATTCCTAAAACAACTCAACTTCATGCTAACAACGAAATCTAAGCAAAACAAACTCTAAACCTTCCATAAATGAAACATAACCACCTTAGCCGTAGCCTGAGATATAAACCAACCACTTGGACCTTTCTGACCACATGTTCACGTCCATATCTATTACTACATCTTGGAACAATGTAGCACGTCCATGCACCCCTTGCATACGTACAAACACTTTCCAACAACATTCAAAATACCTTCACATGCATTGTTCTTGACCCAAACATGTCGTGTGACCTCTCGATCAACTCAACTACATTTCTTTTTGAAGTTGGTTGTTGAACCTCATCTTCTCCCTAAGACTAGTTCAGTGGATCACGCCACCAGCTATGTCTTGACCTCAAGCAACACCTGCACATGAACAAACAACCAAATCTTCCGAGCACAAGTCCTCGACTTGACTCACATTAGTCCGATAACCACAACACCTTATGTGAGCACCTCACATAAGCATTTTGCAACCATAGCAAGAAAATCATCCACCATGATAAACCAAAACACATCAAGAACTTAGTCCAAAAGTACTAAGAAAATCTTCCCATAAGCCAAAAAGCAAATTTGAAACATTGCAAGTTAAAACAGAGCAAAACAGAGCAATCAAACTTAATATGAAAATTCTGCATAGTAACTGTTGCTCCAGATATGCATTGAGAATGTTCGGACAGTCCAAAACTGTCAAGGGTAATGTTAATCCCAAAAACACATTGGAAATATCAACCCTTGTCGACTCACGTGCATCTCACGTGTGTGAATGTTCGAACAAGTCTAAGTGCCAAAAATGTGCACGTGAGAAAAGTTTGGACAATCCGAAGCGAGAAAACACATGCAACTCACGTGCGATGAAGTTTGGACACTCCAAAGTGGGTTTCTTGGGTAGGTTCAACACTTTACATGTAAACCCTCACTTTTATTCTAATTTCCAATGTGTTCAACACACCTAGTCTCACAAAGTTGTTCATTCTAATGCACAACATTGATGTCATGAATCAGGAGCATAACATTGGCAAAAGTATCATAAGCACATGCATGGATATGATGGGCAAAATGAAAGACAATATAAAAGCTAGACATGATTTGGTAGAGATTTGTAACCATCCAACTCTTGAAATCTCTGAAAGTGGTGGTAAGCCACGTGTTTCTTTCTGTCTTTGACCTAAAGAAAAGAAAGATGTCATAAATAGTTGAAAACTTTGAAATTCCCAGATGGTTACGTAACTAGTCTGAAACGAGTCCTGAATGTTAACACTAGAAACCTAACTGGGTTGAAGAGTCATGATTATCATATAATCATAGAAAGACTCCTACATGTTATGTTTTGGAGCTACCTAGATGATGTGGTGTGGAAGGTTTTAGTCGAGCTCAGCTATTTCTATAGAAAGATCGTGCTAAAGAAGTCAAGATAGAAATGATGGACAAGTTAGAGAAGGAGATATCAATACTATTATGTAAGATGGAAACTGTTTCCACCGGGTTTTTACAATCCAATGAAACATGTGCTTATACATCTTCCATTCAAAGCTAAAGTTTGCGGTCCTGTGTAATACATGTGGATGTATCAAATTGAAAGAGTGCTACGATATCTGAAACCAATGGTTGGCAACATGGCAAGGCTGGAAGGGTGCATCGCTGAAGCATTTACTCTTAAGGAAGTAGGATATTTTCAAGTGCCTACTTTGCAGAAGAACACAATGTCAATACTTCGTCGATGCGGTACAATATGGACGAAGCACCCCCTTTTAGCGACCTCTCCATTTTTCAAACAAGAGGCACTACTCTTGGTAGCTACACGACCTACGACCTACCCGAACGTTAAAGGACGGCTGATTTACTCTACATGTACGCAAATACAGATGGTATGGACACATATTTCGAGTAAGTGTTTGTCCTAAATTTATGCTAATCAACATATTTTGCTACACATGTGTCACATCCCGAATTTTTAACAAAAGATAAAAATCACACCGAATTAAAATTTTTGAATAAAACCTGAACGGACATTAATCTTCAATAAAAATCGAGGCGTAAGAGTGTGTAAATACAAACGCACACACATTTTAAAACTAATCAAACTATAAAATAGATTTGAGACGAAAAACTATAGACGAGACTTAAAACATAAGCATATACACATACATGTGAGCTGACCATTGAATTATATAAGTAAATAAAGTAGAGCAAGCAATTGACTGAACAATACGAGAACCTAGGCCGAATCATACTTCAAAATCATATCGATATTAAAGAAAACTTGGTTGGCAGTAAATATATACAAGGTAACCTATAGACACAAGCACATACATATTACAAATGGATGCATGAAATAATAAATTAAATAAAAATAAATAAATCTAGTGTGTGTATATTTAAATCAAGCAGCTAGCAACCCAATGAGTATAGTTTAAACTTCAACTCCAAGTTCAAAAGGACATAACCCAAAAACTACTCAAACTAGACTCAAATTCAAATCCGAATAATTCAACCGCCTAGGTAAAATTACGAAATAAAAATATCTAAATAAGAGTGAAATGGGAGAAGATTGGTTAAATCAAAACCAATTTCAAAATAATATTAAAACTCAAAAGAAATGGAAAAAGAAAAAGAAAAAAAAACAAAAGGGAGAAGAATCCAACCCCTTCCCTCCTGCGTGGCCCGTTTTTGCCCCCTTCCCCGTGCAGCCCAGATCCCTTCGACCTCACTCTTCTTCGTGCGGCCATCAAACGTGAGTGGCCCAGTACTGTGCCGCTTTCTCCTTCCTCCTGCCGCCTTTCCTTCTCGACCCGACAGCACACCCGGGAAAACCGCGATACGACATTGCACGTCACGCCGCCCAAAGTTGGCGCCACTGAGCACCGCCATCGCGTCACCGCATGACATTGCCCCGACCGACGACAGAACAAGCCCCCTGTGCACTGCCTCTACCCGCGCCCTCTGTGAAATCCGTCGACCGTCGTCCCTTCCCATCCCGTTGCTCCTTGCTGGAGCTTGACGCGCCGTTGCCCCCACCTTTTTCACCTCATCACGCGCGCCACCACCTAAGTCACATCGCGCCCGCGCCTGACGAAACGCACGCGCCAAGCAAGCCGCGCCACCACCTCTGTCACCTCCTGTGCCCCGCCTTGCGAACTGCCTTCTCGAGCTATAAAATGGCCTCCCCGTCTCCATTTTGCGCGCAACACATTCGCCACACCTCCCTATTTCTCCATCACAGTCGGTTGCCCTCCACTGAGGCTACCTCGCCTCCAATTTGGATGGACAATGCCGGCCCTCTGTTCCTTCCTGAACTCTGACCGCCGAATCGGTTCCCACTCCGATGAGCGTTCATCTTCTAATTACTTTCTCTGTTAGATTCCTCATCTTTCATTCAAGCTAGAATATGTCTTCCTTTGTCGGTTAGTGCTCCCTAGCATGGATGTGGGATCAACCCTAGCCGCGTCGCCGCACACCGTTGCCCGCCATTGCCGTCGGCAACCTAAAATCCCGATTAGCCCCCGACAGCCTTCCAGTTGCGTCGAACGTGACACGTAACGCGTGTAGGAGCATGAAAACCGAAGAAATGGTGTGCGCATCCGCTGATTCTCCGAGCGACACCACCTCACACTACCGCTCATTGTCGCCGCCCGCTGTGGCGACACACCCGGACTGGCCGAGCGCCCTAACACGTCCCACACACTATGGAACACATCTCTCACACACTGGTCCATCAAGAATTCGCACGTACGTGTAGATTGACGGTGCAACGCCGCATGCAGCCGCCACGGCCCGCCGCCGGCCGCCGTTGGTGCCACCCATGCCCGGCCAAGCGACCTGACAAGTTCCTCACACCATCGCGCACATATATGCGAACTTTTCACCTCAAAAACCCACACCAATGCATCCCTCACCGAGCACCACCTCAACTTGCCACGACGGCTAACCGCCGGCCATCGTGGGTGCCTTTTCGGCCAAGCCAAGGCCACTGGGAGAACACCCATTCCCTTGGACACGCGCTTAATGGGCCTGTTGAAGAGGAGAGCGCGACCTTTTGCACAATGCCGCCGCCGGTGAGCTCCCGTGGCCGCCCGCCACCACCTCCCCTGTTTGGCTATTGTGGTGCTCACGTGGCGCGCACGTGGCACATGCGTGGCTGCCACCTAGGCACCATGTCACCGCACCTAGATGCCCCTGTCAGCACCACACATACAAGCCCCGCAGCCCCTCTGTGTGCACTCAGTCCATGGACAACTAGCCCAGGCACGCCCTACCACCCAGGCACACCAGACCCACTAGTTAGCCATACCCACTTAAACAAAGAAAATGCTAAGCGCACACATTGACCACTCAGATCAACTACCAGCCTCACCGCTCCACATTAAAATGCTAGGTGCACCCCCTAGTGTACCCAAAGATTCAGAAAATGCATTTTCTTATCTAGGAAAATTCTGGAAATTTTTCTATAATTAATAAATGACGATTAGAGTATGAAACAGTGATTAGGGAAACAAAGAAATGGTAGCGATTCTGTAAAATACTATTAGCTAATAAATAATAATGATAATCAAGTAGGAAATTGGGGAAATCCATGATTAGAATTTAAATTTGATATACTCATCACAAACAATTATATAAAAGTCCCTAGAAAATGTTATTTGACACATGTAATATAATGCATGTGGTATTTTTCTAATATAAAATTATGGGATAGAGTAGCTATCATTCTCATAGGAAGATCATATAGGTATTCGTGATTAACAAAATGCACGTAGAAGCTAACAGTTAATCTCTCCATAAATAACATTCCAAATATTTCTAGGAAGCTTTGTTTGGAACTTTAGAATTGTAATTGACTAAAATAAATTATGGGACAATAAACTAATTATCATGAACATAGAAAAAACAATTAGAGAGTTATTAAATAATAGAAACTCATATATAGAAAATAGATAAAATAATATGCTCACTAGTAAATCTAGAGTCTAAACAGTCCTGTACTAGAGGGGTACATAAACGTGTCCATGGCTTTTGGGAACATATTAACAAAACAACAGATTAATAAATTGAATAAATTAAAGAGCCAGACACCAGGTCTTGGTAAAGACATTCACTTGACCAAAAAATATTTAAACCTATGCTTAGTCCCTAAAATATTTGAGATATACATTAATCGCACCTCACTGAGTGTACTAATATGAACATAGAATAATTATAAAAAAACTATGGTTGACTCATTCCCCAAAATATAAGTATTTTATAGTATAAACTAGTGAGTTCACATCAATTTGTCACAAACCATGTAAGTAACTAAGAAGACCGATACAATAGTTATAACCTATCAATGACCATTTGTTGACCAAAGAAATAGTAGCGTTTCCAAATAAGCCACGAGTAGAATGACTTATTATACGATAATCCTTATAAGAATCTTAATAACCGCATTATTGAGTGATTGTTTGTATTTATTAGAGTATTATTTGGATATCTTGGATCTTTATCGATGAATCGTATTTTCTTCGTTTAGCTATGTACTAAGTAATCGAAGAGTTTGCGAAGGAGATATTCAAGACTCGAATCACAAAGAACTGGACAAAGACATTGATGAAACACAGTAAAGGCAAGCTCTAACTCCTTGATCATGTTTCACCTATGTTTTGCAATCGCACCTATGGTCTGTTTTCATTGCATGATTGTATGTCTATTTTAAAATGTTGCTATGCTATGAACCACTTGAAATGTGGTAGCACGAGCTATGTCGATGACTGAGTATCGGTGTTAGCTACTAGCCAACAATAAACAGTAACACGATAGTTACTCGCTATCAATGGCTTGAAACAAGACACTGCATTAGTTACGATAATAGCAGTGACTGTCACAATCCCCTCCTTGACCTTGACAACCCGACCCCTTGAATACCTAGCAGCTTCATCATTGCGCTATAGCGCTGATGCGAGCACCACCTTGTTAAGGAACCCCTGCGATGTTCGCATCGCGAACCACTACACACGGTATACACGATTGCAAAATGTGTTAAAAGGTGTTTGGTGGTGTGAGTTAGGATGTGGGTGGGTAATTAATGAACTGTGTGTGTGAAGAGGTAAGGGTGGTCGAGGCGAGTATGGTGATGGGATGCCGCGGGCTCCCTAAGAGGTATACCAGCTGCGATTGCTTATTTGGTGTAATCCACTGATCGGCGCTGAGTGCTTCAGTCTGATGACCATGTTTTCCGGACTAGCCTCATGCTCAGTACTTCAGTTTAGTTCGATGCTATGTGTTCTGAACTAGTCCTTTTGCCAAGGACGGATGGATCCGCCTCACCAATATAAGGACCGGTTCATTTGACCTCAACATAGTGATTTCGTACAACCACATAACCTGTATGGGCAGGACTTGCCCTACCTTTCTGGTAACTGCCACAAGAGAAAACTTGGAGAGTCATGGAGGGCACAGTGGGCCAGGAAATGGCACAGAGACCGAGGGTCACTAATGTCTGGCTAAGTGGGAATTGCCTGAATAGCCCCTGCATCGGGCCGAGGTGTGATTGTGGGGTTACACGGGGAAGATTGGATGAGCATCATGTCATACCCTTGCTAGGTGTACATGGCCTGTGGGTAAAGTGTACAAACTCTACAGAGTCTTAACATACCCAGATAGTTGTTGTCACAGTCTTGACACAGTATGCTCTGGTCTCCTTATGATTAGCATTAGTGCATCTCCTTGAAATGTGTGTGTGGGTGGCCGAGGCCGCCGTGTTTTTGGAAAGTGTTGGCATGCGTGCCAAAGTCGCGAAGGCCATGGGTCCGAAGACTCATCTAAAAGTGAGAGAACTGGCGGGATGGTCTGAAACTACACTAGGGCCCGCCAACTATAATCATACTGATTCAACTACATCTCCCTCTTATTGCAAAACTCTTTTCAAAGAGAACCTTGCATAAAATGCTTTTCGGCAAAACTAAGCCGTACGACCTCTCCTTGCTACAAGTCCCAATGCATGAAACACCTCCCCTTGAGTAGTGTTAGGGCTTGCGGAGTACCTTATGTACTCACTCTTGCTTTATATGTGGTTTTATCAGAAGACAAAGAAGATGAAACGTGTGAGGATGACGATTAGGTCTAGACCTACTTCCCAAGTCTGCCTGTTGGGCATGGCGTTGTTCTGCCCCGCTGTTTTAAGGATTTATCTATTTCGGTGGTCATCTCCAAGCACATACAATGTAATCTATATCATGTTACTTATATTGATTATAAATAAATAATCGTTGTATGGATCTCGATCTATTCTATTGTGCGTACCAACTACTCATCCAGGGATTGGTACGGGATGCACAAGTGGACCCTCAGAAGGCGGGTCCTGATAGAGTGGTATCAGAGCCATACTTGGCCGTAGGACAAAACCTTAGAGTCATCCTATACTCTGAACATATATTTTGAAAAGTACGAAAACATTTATAAAAAAGGGTCTCTCTCTCCTCTATGTTATTTCTGCACTTACCTCCTTCTATGTTGAAAACTCAACTTTATACTATTAATGATTTCACCAACCCCCTCAATATACTTTGATCATTCAAGAGTAAGATGGACACAAATGCGGAATGCAAGGTTGGAACCGTGCAACGTCTGCCCAAACCTTTTGAAGATGTGATCAGTCAAACAACCTTCTAATCAATTCAAGAGTGTGCGTAAAGATAGTGGAAGCAACTACTCTACTAATTCTACTAGAAGATGACATTGTCACATATCAAGAGCGATGTCAGGATCGGTGAAAGAGCAACCACGTGCAATTCTACGTTCCTCAGTCACATCAATAGGATCCTAGAATGATCGTAGTGCCCATGAGTAGAATAGCTTGGCCTATAGTAACCTAGAGTAAGTCACGAATAGAACTATTAATAGTATAATATATAAGTTTGTAATCTAGTTATGTTTGGGCGTCATTCGCTGGTTTTCATTTGGTTCTTTGATTGAGTGCAATTTTGTGCTCTAATACAAACACAGATCAATAATAGAATGAAACAAGATAACTTGGGTGTTTAATAAAATAAATACATATAAATTACGTGTATTTATATACCTATGCACGTATGCCTATATGTATATCAAATACAATGCACCATTAAGAATACACAATATAAATTTAATATGGATGAAAATGTACGTATATACGTGAGGATAATAATCATGACCAAAACAAATATTCCACTCCCCTCTTCCTACCAGATCAATGAAATACCCATTCAGAAGTCTATTCCTGTTCGAGCTCACCACGAGCACACTGCTCCTGCAGGAACACTGTCTCGATCCAAAGTACTCCATTTAACCCTCAAAGTCAATAAATAAATAATTAAATCTATAAACGAACCAAATAAAACAAAACAAAACTACAGATAATATATATATATATATCAATATAATAATAATAATAATAATAACGCACTAAAAAACATCGTATTTAAAATCCTATTTAAGTGGGGTAGGATTTTTAACATACCTAAAAGCCCATAAGACAAACAGTGTGGATCATACCCTCATAGACTGGTTGGTACACCGGCAAGGATATACACCATCTGCCAACTGCAAGATTACTACGGTGAATCATGTTGAGATAGCAATAATAGGTCAGCCACAAGAGCTCACCAAGGAATTCATGGAATGTAGTTTGGAAGTCACACTCATGGGACGAATGTCAGTATTATTCACGTACTCAGAGGTATTCCTAGGAGACCTAGTAGGAATGCCACCTGACAAAGATGCGAAGTTGTTGATTAGTCTAACTCCTTGAGCACCAACACTACCAGATGAGCCCAAATGGACTGACCAAATATAAGGAACAAACCAGTAAGCCATAAGGAAAATATTTATCCATATGAGTTTTCACCCTAAGGAGCTTCAGTATTGTTATCAAGGAGTATTACAGTTTGACGATGTGCATCAACCACCGATCCTTGAATAAAGTCGCACAAGTACCCGCCACCTTGGATTGCTGACTGGTTTATCTGATTGTACAAAGTTACATACACCTACGGGGAAACATCTAAGGGCATGTTAATATCAACTTGAGACCAGAAATGCTTACGTCCTAATATCGGCCTACGTGACTCAATATGATAACCCGTGTTTTAGGATTCTATCATTCGTATTGACCAACACACCAATGTGCTTTATGCGTCCAACCGACGAGATGATAATAAAGGAGTTGACATTAAGCATGATTTGGACCTACTCTGAAAGTCAAAGGTATAATGATAGACCCCACAAAGTCTAAAGATGCCACCTTCCAAGACCCTGTACGATACAAAATATCGAGCAACACTAGTATGGACAGAGATGAAAGAATGCCATTCTGTGGCTCCGCTCGTAGTAAGGACCCTAAGAGGAAGAAATTGGAACAGAGGTAGTCAACGGTAACAATAAACAAAAAACCACCATAAGAATTCACCACCATGGTAGTGATTGTGTGTACCCTAGGGAGACACCAGTATGAGGTACCAATGGGTTAATGAGAAATAAGGCATGCTGACTCCATGACTAGACACACCA
Organism: Tuctoria greenei; assembly: GCA_036927565.1. Lineage (NCBI taxonomy): Eukaryota > Viridiplantae > Streptophyta > Magnoliopsida > Poales > Poaceae > Tuctoria > Tuctoria greenei. Next base: position 160,756,921 of record JAYESD010000002.1, on the reverse strand, counting down.
TTTACAACAATGGGAACTATATTTTGTTGCCCTGAGTAGCAGACAAGGAGTCACCTACACGCCCAACATGGTCTGCCAGCACACATAAGACACCTACTAAACCCAGGAACCAAGTAACGCTTGACGTAATGTACCAACAGTTTGATGATGGATATCAAGAACCAGCTAGACATATGCTCGTCATTGTGGAAATGTAAACAAGTGCCTATGTAGCCCAGTGATGTCAAGATTAAAGAAACGACCGTCTCAAGATAGTAATAACAATCTTAGAAACAAATATCTACCAACCTAAGACAATTTTCAAATCTAGAGGATGAGATTCTATTTAAGTGAGGTAGATCTCTTACATCCCGAATTTTTAACCAAAGATAAAAATCACCCCGAATTAAAATTTTTGAATAAAACCCGAACATACATTAATCTTCAATAAAATCGAGGCGTAAGAGTGTGTGAATACAAACGCACACACATTTTAAAACTAATCAAACTATAAAATAGATTTGAGACGAAAAGCTATAGACGAGACTTAAAACATAAACATATACACATACATGTTGGCTGACCATTGAATTATATAAGTAAATAAAGGAGAGCAAGCGATTGACTGAACAATACGAGAACCTAAGCCGAATCAAACTCCAAAAACATATCGATATTAAAGAAAACTTGGTTGGATGTAAATATATACAAGGTAACCTATAGACACAGGCATATACATATTACACATGGATGCACAAAATAATAAATTAATTAAAAATAAATAAATCTCGTGTGTGCATATTTAAATCAAGCAGCTTGCAACCCAATGAGTATAGTTTAAACTTCAACTCCAAGTTCAAAAGGACATAACCATAAAACTACTCAAACTAGACTCAAATTCAAATCCGAATAATTCAACCGCCTTGGTAAAATTATGAAATAAAAATGTCTAAATAAGAGTAAAATGGGAGAAGATCGGTTAAATGAAAACCAACTTCAAAATCAAATTAAAACTCAAAAGAAATGGAAAAAGAAAAAGAAAAAAAGGAAAACAAAAGGGAGAAGAATCCAACCCCTTCCCTCCTGTGCGGCCCATTTTTCTCCCCTTCCCTGCACGGTCAAGATCCATTCGGCCTCACTTTTCTTCGTGCGGCCCACAAACGCGAGCGGCCTAGTACTGTGCCGCTTTCTCCTTCCTCCCGCTGCCTTCCCTTCTCTACCCGACCGCACGCCCGGGAAAGCCGCGATACGACGTCGCAAGTCGCGCCGCCCAAAGCTGGCACCACTGAGCACCGCCATCGCGTCACCACATGCCTCTGCCCCGCCATCATTGCCCCGACGACGGAACAAGAACCCTGCGCGCTGCCTCTGCCCGTGCTCTCTGTGAAATCCGTCGACCGCCATCCCTTCCCATCCTGTCGCTCCTCGTTGGAGCTTGACGCGCCGTCGCCCCCACCTTTTTCACCTCATCACGTGCGCCACCGCTTGAGTCACATCGCACCCGTGCTTGACGAAACGTGCGTGCCAAGGAAACCACGCCACCACCTATGTCACCTCCCGTGCCCCGCCTTGCGAACCTCCTTCTCGGCTATAAAACGGCCTCCCTGTCTCCATTTTGCGTGCAACACATTCGCCACAGCTCCATGTTCCTCCATCATAGTCGGTTGCCCTTCACCTAGGCTTCCTCGCCTCCAATTTGGACGGACATCACCGGCCCTTTGTTCCTTCCCCAACTCTGACCGCCGAATATGTTCCCACTCCGGTGAGCGTCCATCTTCCAATTACTTTCTCTGTTAGCTTCCTCATCTTTCATGCAAGCTAGAACACTTCTTCCTTCGTGGGTTAGTGCTCCCTAGCATAGATGTGGGATCAACCCTAGCTGCGCTGCCGCCCACCACTGCCCGCCATTGATGCCGGCAACATAAAATCTCGATTAGCCCACGACAGCCTGCCAGTTGCGTCGAACGTGACACGTAGAGCGTGTAGGAGCATGACAACCGAAGAGAGGGTGGGTGCATTCGCTGATTCCTCGAGCGACGCCATCGCACACCGCCGCTCGCTGTCACCGGACCACGCTGGGACACACCTAGACTAGCCGAGCACCCTAACACATCCCACACACTATGGAACACATCTCTCACACACTGGTCCATCAAGAATTCACACGCACGTGTAGATCGATGGCACGACACCGCGTGCAGCCTCCACGGCACGCCGCCAGCCGCCGTTGGTGCCACCCATGCCCGGCCAAGCAACCCGAAGTGTTCCTCACACCATCGCGCACATATATGCGAACTTTTTGCCTAAAAAGCCCACACCAACGCATCCCTCACCGAGTGCTGCCCCAACTCGCCGCGAAGGCTAACCACCAGCCATTGTGGGTTCCTTTCTGGCCTAGCCAAGGCCACTGGGAGAACCCCCATTCCCTTGGACGCGGGCTTAACAGGTCTGTTGAAGAGGATAGCGCGACCTTCCACGCAAAGCCGCCACCGGCGAGCTCCCGTTGCCGCCCGCCGCCACCTCCCCTGTTTGGCTATTGTGGTGCTCGCGTGGCGCGTGCGTGGTGCACACGTGGCTGCCACCTAGGCACCACGTCACCGCACCTAGATGCCCCAGTCAGCGCCACACGTGCAAGCCCCGCAACCCCTCTATGTGCACTCGGTCCATGGACCACTGGCCCATGCACGCCCTGCCACCTAGGCCCGCTGGACCCACTAGTCAACGATACCCAGTTAAACAAACAAAATGCTAAGCGCACACATTGACCACCCAGATCATTTACCAGCCTCACCGCTCCACATTAAAATGCTAGGTGCACCCCCTAGTGTACCCAAGGATTTACAAAATGCATTTTCTTATCTAGGAAAATTCTGGAAATCTTTATATAATTAGTAAATGACTATTAGAGTATGAAACAGTGATTAGGGACACAAAGAAATGGTAGCAATTCTGTAAAATACTATTAGCTAATAAATAATAATGATAATCTAGTAGGAAATTGGGGAAATCCAGGTTTAGAATTTAAATTTGATATACTCATCACAAATAATTATATAAAAGTCCCTAGAAAATGTTATTTGACACATGTAATATAATGCACGTGGTATTTCTCTAATATAAAATTATGGGATAGAGTAGCTATCATTCTCATAGGAAGATCAGATAGGTATTTGTGATTAACAAAATGCACATAGAAGCTAATAGTTAATCGCTCCATAAATAACATTCTAAATATTTCTAGGAAGCTTTGTTTGGAACTTTAGAATAGTAATGGACTAAAATAAATTATGGGACAATAAACTAATTATCATCAACATAGGAAAAAAATTAGAGGGTTATTAAAAAATAGAAACTCACATATAGAAATTAGATAAAATGATATGCTCACTAGTAAATCTAGAGAGTCTCAATGGTCCTGTACTAGAGGGGTACATAAACGTGTCCATGGCTTTTGGGAACATATTAACAAAACAAAAGATTAATAAATTGAATAAATTAATGAGCCACACACCAGGTCTTGGTAAAGACATTTATTTAACCCAAAAATATTTGAAGCTATGCCTAGTCCCAAAAATGTTTGAGATATGCATTAATCGGACCTCATCGAGTGTACTAATATGAACATAAAACAATTATAAAAAATGGTTGACTCTTTCACCACAATATAAGTAATTTATAGTATAAACTAGTGAGTTCACATCAAATTGTTACATGGTCACAAACCATGTAAGTAACTAAGAAGACCGATAAAATAGTTATAACCTATCAATGACCATTTGTTGACCAAAGAAATAGTAGGGTTTCCAAATAAGCCACAAGTAGAATGACTTGTTCTCCGATAAACCTTATAAGAATCTTAATAACCGCATTATTGAATGATTGTTTGTATTTATTAGAGTTTTATTTGTATTTCTTGGATCTTTATCGTTGAATCGTATTTTCTTCATTTAGCTATATACTTAGTACTCAAAGAGTTTGCGAAGGAGATATTCAAGACCTGAATCATGAAAAACTAGACAAAGACGTTGATGAAACACAGTAAAGACAAGCTCTAACTCCTTGATCATGTTTCACATATGTTTTGCAGTCGCACCTATGGCCTGTTTTCATTGCATGACTGTATTTCTATTTTAAAATGTTGCTATGCTATGAACCACTTGAAATGTGGTAGCATGAGCTATGTCGAAGAAAGAGTATTGGTGTTAGCTACTAGCCAACGATAAATAGTAACATGATATTTACTCGCTATCAATTGCTTGAAACAAGAGACTGCATTAGTTACGATAATAGTAGTGACTGTCACAATCCCCTCCTTAACCTTGACAACCCGACCCCTTGACTACCTAACAGCTTCATCATTGCGCTATAGCAATGATGCAAGCACCTCCTTGTTAGTACTATGCTTAGGAACCCCTGCGATGTTCGCATCGCGAACCACTACACATGGTATACACGATTGCAAAATGTGATAAAAGCTGTTTGGTGGTGTGAGTTAGGATATGGGTGGGTGACTAATGAACTGTGTGTGTGAAGAGGGAAGGGTGGTCGAGGCAGGTATGTTATGGGATCCCGCGGGCTCCCTAAGAGGTATACCAACTGTGGCTGCGTATTCGGTATAATCCACTGATCAACGCAGAGTGCTTCAGTAATAGTCCGATGACAATGTTTTCTGGACTAGCCTTGTACTCAGTACTTCAGTCTAGTTCGATGTCGTATGTTCCGAACTTGTCCTTTTGCCAAGGACGGATAGAGCCGCCTCACTAATATAAGGACCGGTTCATTTGACCTCAACATAGTGATTTTGTACAACCACAGAACCTGTATAGGCGGGACTCGTCCTACCTTTCTGGTAACTGCCACAAGAGAAAACCTGGAGAGCCATGGAGGACACAGTTGACCAGGAAATGGCACAGAGACCGAGGGTCGTCAAATGTTTGGCTGGGTAGGAATTGGCCGAATAGCCCCTACGTCGGGCCGAGGTGTGACTGTGGGGTTACGCGGGGAAGATGGGATGAGTGTCATGTCATACCCTTGCTAGGTGTGCATGGCCTGTGGGTAAAGTGTACAAACTCTGTAGAGTCTTAACATATCCGGATAGCTGTTGTCACAGTCTTGACACACTATGCTCTGGGCTCCTTATGATTAGCATTAGTGCATCTCCTTGAAGTGTATGTGTGGGTGGCTGAGGCCACCGTGTTTTAGGAAAGTGTTGGCATGCGTGCCAGAGTCGTGAGGGCCATGGGTTCGAAGACTCATCTAAAAGTGAGAGAACTGGCGGGATGGTCTGAAACTCCCATAGGGCCCACCAACTATAATAATACTGATTCAACTACTTCTCCCTCTTATTGCAAAACTCTTTTCAAAGAGAACCTTGCATAAAATGCTTTTCGGCAAAACTAAGCCGTATGGCCTCTCCTTGCTACAAGCCCCAATGCATGAAACACCTCCCATTGAGTAGTGTTAGGGCTTACAGAGTACCTTATGTACTCAATCTTGCTTTATATATAGTTTTATCAGAAGACAAAGAAGCTGAAGCGTGTGAGGATGACAATTAGGTCTACACCTACTTCCCAAGTCTGCGTGTTGGGCATGGCGCCGTTCTGCCCCTCTGTTTTGAGGATTTATCTATTTTAGTGGTCTTCTCCAAGCACATCCAATGTAATCTAGATCATGTTTGTAAGACATATATTGATTATAAATAAATAATCGTTTTATGGATATCGATCTATTCTATTGTGCGTACCAATTACTGATCCAGGGATTAGTACGGAATGCATAAGTGGATCCTTAGAAGGTGGGTCCTGACAACATGTATTTTAAAAAGTGTTTATTCACGTTCAGTGAGTTTCAAAGGAAATATTGAACACATAGGCATCAACCTACGAGCAAACAAGTATAAGGGATGCGACGAGATGGATTAAATGGAGGGCCGAATTTCCTATCCTGCTTTCAATATGATGTAACACTCCCTCGTCTTCTTTATATTATAACTTATGATTATTAAAGATATATTCTTATAACTTACAATCATTTTGGATATTACATGACTCACGATGTCTGTCAAGATTTGCGACGGCTATCATATGGATTGGATAAAGTTAGAAGCTATGTTGGGTATGACGTAAATGGCTTCCGATTCCATACAACTCAATTTGAAGCTCTTCATTTTCCCACAGCAGCATAAAATGTCCGAGCTGTGATGAGGGCAACTGACTCTCAAGGGCATGAATCCAATTACTATGAGATCATTAACAAAATCCTTGAATTTACTTTTACCAAAAATAAGGCACTTTGAGTTATCTTCATTGAATGTGATTGATTTGATAGCAATCATGGAACTCGATAAAACCAATTGGAATGGTGGAAGTCAATCACAAGGATCGACTACGTGGTTACGATACATTTATTCTTGCACACCAAGTGGAGCAAGTGTATTATCGATCTTATACATGCACAAAGCTCAGTGCTTGGTGGGTGGTAAATAAGGTGATCCCTCGTGTGCGGTTATATACTCCTCGAGATGATGGTTACCATAATAGTGAAGAGGATGAAGATGTTTACCAAGAAGAAGAGTTGTCAATCACTTTTGTCATCAAGCCATGTGCAACACTCAAAAAATTAGTTTGAGACGCTGAAGATGTAGATACAGATGATATGCAAAAACAGAAATGGGAGAAGGTCATGATGGAAGATCGTTGGGCTAGTTTAAGGAGTAAGGCACATGATAATGATGTTAATGAATTTTGAAAGTGACTACATGTAACATTTTCTTTTTGATAGTATCATGAATTTTGTATATCTTATTTGCATATTTTATAACATGAATTTTGTATATCTTATTTGCATATTTTTTAATATGAATTTTGTATATCTTAAAAAAGGATGTCATCAAAAAAGAGTAAGAAGGTGGCGGGGATGAGGGGTTGTTCACTAGGGTTGAGGAAACTTTCGCTGGTACATCGTCGACTAGAAGCCACTACAAGGATTCAGCCCTGTTGTAATGATTGTACTGCAGTGAATACTAAATCGTTGCAGTAAGCTTTGTCTTTTGCCACGATTCACTCGTTTGTGGCATGAGGATCTATCGCTACGGAACACAATCGTTGCATTAGGATCTGTTGCCACGATTCACTAGTTCGTAGCATTAGGATCTATCACCACAGAATACAATCGTTGCATTAGGAACTTTTGCCACGATCCACCAGTTCGTGGTGTTAGGATCTATCGCCACATAACACAATCGTTGCATTAGGATCTGTTGCCAATATCCACCAATTCGTGGCATTAGGATCTATTGCCACGGAACAAAATCTTTGCGTTAGGATCTATTGCCACGATTCACCAGTTCGCGGCTTTAGGATCTATCGCCACGGAACACAATTGTTGCATTAGAAACTTTTGCCACAATTCACCAGTTCGTGGCGTTAGGATCTATCGCCACAGAACACAATTGTTGTATTAGAAACTTTTGCCATGATTCACCAGTTCGTGGCGTTTAGATCTATCGCCACGGAACACAATTGTTGCATTAGGAACTTCTACCACGATACACCACTTTGTTGCGTTAGGATCTATCGCCACAGAACACAATCGTTGCATTACGAACTTTTGCCACAATTCACCAGTTCATGGCATTAAGATCTTGTAGTATCGAATAGCACGTGTAAAACTACCAGAGGGGGGGGGGTGAATGGTAGATTAAAACTCTTCAGCGGAAGCAACGGAAACACCCTTTGGTAGAAAACCGATCTGTTAAAGAAACCGTGTGTGTGACTAATCTAAACGTGTTCAACTATGACAAAACTAGTATAGATTGTAGAGAATCAAGTCACGGATAGATCAAAACAAGAATCACGAAAATCCGTCGAGAGAAAGTCAAGTTACGATCGAAATATCGAACAAAGGTCAATTTGTCCTACCCGAGAAAAACAGTTCTGAAGCACTGCAAAGAAACTCGCCTAGATCAGAAACCACAAATCCAATGACGGTGAATTATCAAAGATGATAGAAAATCGAGTTGCGAAGACAACCCAAAAAGAATCACAACAATCGGATATGTAAAACTTGAGTTATGATAAAACCACCGAAGCAAGGTAGTGCTGTGCAGAAACTCGATGAGAAAAACTTGTCTCAAACAAGTCGGACAAACAAGGAACAAAAGTTCTGTTCAACTACAAATTTTATTCAATAGAACACAAGAGGAACAGCCCAAAAGTCGTGCACCACGAGCTCTGGCCTCCCTTTCTTATATAACCAGCCCTTAGGCCAACCCAAACGTAACTAGGACTCTAATCCTACTCAATTCACAAACCGAATCTTTCCATAACTGCTCAAGACTCTTCTATATGTAGATAGAAGCAATCTTAAGACTTTCAAACACCTTAGGAACGTATCCCACATTCCTAAAAAATCTCAGATCGTGACCCACACAAAATCCTATCATAACCAACTCAAAACATTCCATATTTGAGTCAAACACGACTTAGCCGCAGCCTGAGTCCTTAACCTAGTCGGTTGGACCTTCCCGATGAATTATTTACGTCCACACCTCTTCATCACACCTCGGAACCATATATCTACATCCTAACACTCCTTGCACACATGCAAACATCTTCCTACGACGTCCATGATACCTTCATATGCATTGTTCTTGATTCAAACATGCTGCACAACCTCCCGATAACCTCAACCACAATTCCTCCCGAACTTGGTTGTTGAACCTCATCTTCTCCCTAAGACTAGTTCAATGGATCTCGTCACCAGCCATGTCTTGAACTCAAGCAACATCTGCACATGAATAAACAACCAATGCTTCCAAGTACTAGTCCTCGACTTGAATCTCGTTAGTTCTGAAATCACAACACCTTACGTGAGCACCTCACATAAGCATGTTGCAAACCATAGAAAAATGATATCAACCATAACCACCAAAACACACAAAAACTTAGTAAAATACTAAGCAAGCTTTCCATAACTGTAAAGAAAGTTCAAAACATTGCAAGTTAAAAGAAGAACCACTGTGATCAAGCTCTGAAATTTGCCAAAGCTAACCAGACCTTGAACTGGAGCTTACTAAAGCTAGCAGGACCTAGCGCCAGATCTTACTAAATCTTAGTCGGACCTCGAGCCGGAACTAACCAAAGCTAGTCGGACCTAGACAAAGAAGTCGGACGTAGCCAAAACGAGTTGGACCTTATGTCGGACCTTGCCGGAGCTACCCAAAACAAGCCGGACCTATCGTCGGACCTTGCTGGAGCTCGGACCTAGAGTCAGACCTTGATGATAAAGGTGTTTTGGTAGTATTCAAAACTTTTATCGCTATAGCCTATGTATTTAGCACACATACGTCTCACAGATCTATCGCCACGAAACCCAATCGTTACATTATAATTTGTTTCCATGATTCACCAATTCATGGCTTTAGGATCTATCGCCATAGAACAAAATCATTGCATTAGGAACTTTTGCCACGATTTGCCAGTTTGTGGCATTAGGATCTATCGCCACGGAAGATTATCGTTGCATTAGGATCTGTTGCCATGATTCACTACTTCGTGGCGTTAGGATCCATCACCATGGAACACTATTGTTGCATTAGGAACTTTTGCCACGACTCGCCTATTCGTGGCGTTAGGATATATTGCCACGGAGCACAATCTTGCATTAGGATATGTTGCTATGATTCACTAGTTTGTGTCATTAGGATCTATTGTCACAGAACACAATCGTTGCATTAGGAACTTTTGCCACGATTCACCAGTTTGTAGCGTTAGGATCTATCGCCACATAACACAATCGTTGCATTAGAATCTGTTGACACGATTCACCAGTTTGTGGCATAAGGATCTATCGCCACATAACACAATCATTGCATTAGGAACTTTTGCCATGATTCACCAGTTTGTGGCATTAGGATCTATCGGCACACACAATCGTTGCATTTGAATCTATTGCCACAATTCACCAGTTCGTGGCATTAGGATCCATCGCCATGGAACACAATCGTTGCATTAGGAACTTTTGCCACGATGCAACAGTTTGTGGCATTAGGATCTATCGCCACGGAACACAATCATTGCATTAGGATCTGTTGCCACAATTGTACTAGTTTGTGGCATTAGAATCTATTGCCACGAAACATAATCATTGGCCTCACGATATATTACAAAATGTTGGACACTGTGTGAACGAATGAATGTGTAGTGTGTTCATCGTGTTCCTTAGAAATCATAAGGATGGATTTGATTATTCTCTGGACAAGTGAATGATTTAGTTATCAAGTGAATGTGCTCTAAGTTCAGTGATGTGTGATATCAATAGTGAACCGAAGCAAAATGGAGAAAACCACGAAGAAAATTAAAGGATATGTGGAAAAGACGCGCTTTTCATATAAGAAATGCACTTCGCTGCTAAGCAAGTCTCCATTTTGCTTCTCCACACAGACTAAGGTGCCATCAGTCGCTCCTCTTCTCCCTTCGTTCGTCTACTCCACGAAGACAACCCATCATGGCCAACATTCCGCCGCCAAGCCCGCCGAGGGAGCCGCCTTGCAAGAAACATTGTTGCCGCTCCACCGAGAGGCTCAACACCATACTGCTCGAGATGTTGTTTGACAGGCTGTTCAACTGGTTCCAGAGGCTGCTCGACACGATGGCTGAGGTGCTCGGTGCTGAGGGCCGTAGTATCCTGGTGGTGGCGATGGCGAGAAACTTCGGTCGCGAGGTTGCACCGCTGGATCCGCACCAGCCAGAGCAACCGATGGAGCAGCCGGAGCAATCGGTGGAGCAGCCGGATGAGGAGGAGGGGTAGGAGGGGTAGGATTTAGGTTTTCTTTAATTGTTTTTAGTTGATGTTGTTTTTATTTTCTAATGTCTTATGCTTTTTCTTGTGTTTTGTAATATATGTGTTAATGAACGAATGTGTTATCTGTGTTCATCTATGTGATTAATAATTTTGTGTGTTCAACTGTTATCTATTGCCACGGAACACAATCATTGCATTAGGATCGTTTGCCACGACTATACTAGTTTGTGGCCTTAGGATCTATCACCACGGAACACACTCGTTGCATTAGGATCTGTTGCTAGGAATCACTAGTTCGTTGCATTTGGAATTTCTGCAGGAGCGTCATTTCAAATTTTGGGTATCTTCTAAAGACGTGGGATTTTTCAATATAGGCTTGCTTCTAAGCTTGCTGCTAAATAAAAGAGCGGCTTCTATCTTTTAAAAAAAAATCAAATAGTTCACAGCTAGCTCACACAGTACTTATATAAAAAAAATCATCATCTTCGCTGTTGTCCCCCCCCCCCCAAGGAGCTACATGACCATCATTGATATATGTATCATTGTCGCCATCGTCGTTGTCGTCATCTTCATTTTCTGATGGAACTCCATGTGCCTCAGACTGATCACATGTTCTCTTTTGAAGAGCGGAAGCATCACCGGTTGCTTCCTCAATGTCATTCCTGGCCCATGCGATTGTATCCTCATTTATGTGTGGCATATGGATATCAGTAAGTCGTTGATCATCAACTATTTGTAATCAGTACACATTAGTATAGAAGGGGTCATCGATAAACCAACTTCAGAACACATATTTGTTCAATATTTCATCAAAGTAAAAACTTGCATGTACTTACTCATTTTTTAGACCAATAAACAAACTCATTTCTATGGCGTTTTTCAACATCATGAGAATGAATCTTTTCTAGTTCTTCAATATGCTCACTGAAAAGGGTACAAAATTAAATTAACCATCTATAATAAGAATGATCCAATATAGTATAGAACATTTGAGTTATACGTACTTGATCCATGGAGCGGCCTCTTCAACATTAGAAATAATAAAATGCCTGATATTATGTAGTTCCAACATAGTAAGTTGGCCCCATTTAAACCCTTTTTTAGAATTATCAACTTTTGTAAAGATATTAGACTCTAGAGAAGGTTCATTCCTAGCTGCAGCTTCATGACCTTCTGGCCTATTAAGCTTGGTGCTGATTATCCAAAAACTAACTACGAAAAGTCGTACACTCTTCTATAATATATCCCTCAGCTAAAGAATCCTTCGAGTGAGCTGTGTTATGTACATACTATAACACCCTGATTTTCATGCATAATGCATTGCATAAATCCTCATACATGTTTAACATTAAGCCATGTGAAAAGGAACAAGATTAAAATGAATTTAGTCTTAAACTGGAAATTTCAGTCTGTTACGGTGCGGACTTGTCCAGCCTCTGAACTGGAATAGTTCGGTATCCCTATCCCCTGTTTAGAAAATTCAGTCTTCTTCGAAAGTGCAGACTGGTCCGATCAAAACCCTGAACTAGTCTGGTGTCCCCAATTTCATTCAGAAAAATTCAGTATTCTTCTGAGTCCGGACTTGCTGGCACAATGTGCGGACTAGTTCGATTTCTTCTCTAATGTGCCCCAGACTTGTCTGGTCAGACTAGTCCGGACCCCACTTCGGACTAGTCCGACTTTCGAAAAACAACTCGGATTCAGTTAATTCTCCACGATTGGTTTTTGGGTAATTGCCTTAATTAGGTCTAAGAACTTTGTGCCCAACCTCAGAAGAGCCCAAGTGGACCCCCCCAACGGCCACAACTTGTCCCCTACTGAATTCCACATGGAATTCACCCCAAAACCCTAGTTCTCCACTCCTATATAAACATCCCAACACACCACACCTCTCCACCCCAATTGAGAACCCTTGCACTACAGGAATATCGATCAATTACATCGGCCTAAGGCCTAAACCGATGTAAGTAACTTAATTACGTCGGTTTTCCCTTAATTACGTCGATGGGCGGCCGATGTAGCGGTTTGGACGTAATTAAGGTAACTTACGTCGGCCGCCGACGTTAGTTACTTAATTACGTCAGTCTGCGGCAGCTGACGTAAGTTACATACTGGGATGGGCCGCGGGCTGGGCCAGAGTACTTACGTCGGACACAGCGAGCCAACGTAAGTTATGTTGTGTAGCTTACGTCGGTTGAACCAAACCGATGTAAGTTAAGTGATTTAACTTAAGTCGGTCAGGACACACCGACGTAAGTTAAACTGGGCTAACTTACGTCGGCACGACCATAGCCGCAAGTTAAGTTTTCATTTTTTTTTAAAAAATACAGAAACTGACTACCTCGCTCGATGGCAAGAACACAGATCACATACAGATTACTATTCAAAACAGATACACAGCAAAATAGTTATAAAATATTATCCAAAACATCGGCAACAACACAATTTGCAAATGAAGTTCCACCGGGCTACACGCTAGCCCCTCCACTGCCTCCGGGATCTTCTTAGCGCGTTCCCGAACCCTGCAGAAGAATCATAATCAATAGTGCGAGTAACACATTTGCTTAAATGTGATGCAAGTAACTTATTTGCCAAATAATACCAGCACATAAGACACTTCAATTCATTACAACTTCAGACTATTATCCAAATGCCTATATTGCCTATCGGATTCTCTTAACTGATTTTGCTTCAAGAAATGCTCAAAAAATCTTTTTATGAAAAATAATAGATATTGTTCATCTCCTGCTTAAAGTATTCATATTAGTAATATATTGCATAGTTTATAAGTATGTATTAGTATTACAAATTAAATAATATTTATCTTTAAGGGCCTATCACCCTGAGTTGGCCTAGGGCCCTCAAAATCCTAGAGCCGGCCCTGAGTTGGTGGTGGATCAAAAGGGAATCATGCTTTCAACATAATGCAAATCTATGTTATGGGAGCGGTGGAAGTTGCATTTCGGGGACGACATGGATGTCCTCCTCTATCAAGTTTCTATTCGACACTAAGGCTAAAACTCACAATAACAGGGTGTACATAAAACAAAAGGAGGGATAGACATATATTACCTGCTCTAGTGTCTGCTGCGGTGGAAGCGTAGGAATCTCGATATCCTGACCACTGTGTCGAGCAAGAGCCTGCCATTGCAAAATATTAGAAGATATATGTTATTGAAGTGCTGTGAAATTTAACTACGGTACATTAAATTACATACCGCCACCGCTGCTTGCATCTGGGCCATCATTAAGGCCATCCTCTGCAGCTCCTCCCTTGCCTCCGCTCTCGTCCTATCAAACACTGCCTAGGTTTGCGTCAGCGTCTCCTTCATGGCCTGGAGCTCCAACAGGTTCTGCGAGAGACGACCACTGGTCCCAACAGACGAAGCCTGCGACGATGAAGCGCCTCTCAAAGGTTGCGTCGACCTCGAGTTGACAACTCCATCAAAAATGGCAAACCTGCAAAAGAATGAAAACACTAAGTAGAAGAAGATTAATTGAAAAAGAAATGAAACACATGAACAACTCACCATCCGTGGGCCTTCCCACCTCCGCTTGCGTACGCGGCTTGGGGGTCGATCGACACGCTTTCCCAATCATAATCCGCACCGTGTATCTTCGCGACCTCCTGCGCGTACTTTCCCTACAAAACAAATAAATCTTTTAAGCATGTCAATAATAGTATTAGTTATAATGAAATTGATAAATTTCGAAAACTTACCAGTCGGTCGGCTGCGACCTGACTACACTGCCCTGGCTGAGAAGGGTCACTTCCCTTGTGACCTCTCTTCCAAACCTGGGTCGGGGTCGGCTCTTGACCGATATCTCGCTCCTGTACAGCTGTGTTAGTGAGATAAATAATATATTAGGAACACATAAATAAATTGAAAAGGTACTTACCATGCGTTTAGCCAAATGCAAGTAGCCATCGCCGCAATAGTTGTGCTTGCCCTCGGACCCCATGCGGCACTGTCTAGCCTTTGTGGACTTTTTGATGAAAGCATCACTAGCCCAATACCGACAGAGAGCTAAGTACGCCTCGATGTTACCCTGTAACCAGGAAATACTAACATGCACATATTTCATTTTTCATCAACGCAGTTAACATACGTAGATATTGTAAATATTTAACAATATTAAAAACTTACCTCCGCGTACTGCTCCTCTGTCAAGTACGAGTCGGAGTCCTTCCTAAATACACCCCTTTGCTGCTCCTGCTCCTGCTCCCGGGGGTGCCGCTTGTAGTACGTGTTGACAGCCTGAATCCGGGCGTACGACAACGCCGCCGTCGTGAGCTTTCGAGCGTTGTAATGGAACACGCGTCTCGCGTTGTCCTCCATGCCCCGTTCCTCTACTTGGTACCTCAGCTTTAAGCAAACAAATATTTAAGTGATATACATTAACAATTCAAACGAGTTGAAAAAATGAAATAGTTAAACTTACAATAAAATCGTGCCACACGACTCCCTAAACTGTGCTGTGGACCGGGTGAGAGAAACGAGCGTAGTCGTCCCACGACAGGGCAAGGAAACTGTCAATGACACAGGGGTAGTGCAACTTCACGATAACACCCAGGACACTGTTAACCTGCCTGTGGTGCTTCTCGGCCCCCGTGCACAAAAAGTCGTACCAACATCTACAAAATATGTTAAATGATTAAGTAAAGAAAAACAACATCTAATATTTAATATACTATATACAGTTTTTACCTGTCTCCAACAGGACGGATCGTGGTCCGTTGAGTAGTATCCGGAGGAGGAGCCGCAAAGTGGGTCCTCCTCGTTCGTCGCCTCAGCTGCAACGCTGCCGCGTTCTGTTACCCCGAAGGCTCTGCGGAACCACCGGAGTCCGAAGGAAGGCTCTTGGTAGCCGGCTGCACAGGGAGGCTAGCGCTAGCTGGCTCCGAAGGGAGGCTAGCGCTAGAGGGCTCCTGTAGTGGCCCCCTAGCCTCTGACTCGGGCTCCTGTAGCGGCCCCCAAGCCTCTGACTGTGACTCAAACTCAGAAGTCTCCGAGTCAGAATGCACAAAAGGAAAAGATTGACGATAAATAATTATCAAAAACTGCAATTTCTAAAATAACTTTACTATAAACTAAATTTTACCTCCGTCCGCTGAAAGCACACGACAGCTGAGGGAGGAGCGTGCACCAGAAAGAGGGAACGTCGGCTCGAAGGTAACGAGGTCCCTAAGCAAGGGTCTCTGGCGGCTCAAACCCTCTCACTAGCTTCCCCTTCCCCTTGGATGACATCCTGTTGCAAGGAATAAATGATTAATATGCAAAGATAATATACAAAATTAATGTTAAATTAGTGAATAAAACGTTACTTCAAAATTCATCAACATCATGATCATGCACCCTACTCCTTAAACCATCCCATCGATCTTCTTCTTCCGCATATCGTTTTCGTTTGCACAAATCAGCAGGTTTTACTATGTCATCGATATCTTCAGTTCCCAATTCTGATTCTGTTTCTGCTTCTGTGCCAGTCTCGATATCTTGAGCGTCTACAACTAAGTCATCGAGTCCTACACCGGGCTCGACTGAGAAGGAGTCTGGCAACTCTTCCTCTTGGTAGACACAATCAACCTCAGCTTCGTCGTGGTAATCATAATCTCCTGGAGCGTATAACCGCTCATGAGGATTCACCTTATGTACCACCCACCAAGCTTTGAATTTATTGCATGGATAAGGTAGATAGTACACTTGCTCTACTTGGTGTGCAAGAACTAATGAATCGAATCCTTTCAACCGTTCCTTATGTTTTACTTTGACCATGCCAAATTTGTTTACTCGAATTCCACGAATGGAATCAAACCATTCGCTGTCAAAGAATACCGCTCGAATTGGCTTTTTTTGCGACAAAAGTGAATTCAAGGATTTTTTTTAATAATCTCGTAGTACTGCATTTCATGATCTTGTGAATCGATTGCCCTCATCACAACTCCGGTATTACATGTTGTCGCGAGAGGACGAAGAGTTTCAAATTGAGTTGTACGGAATCGAAAGACGTCGACGTCATATCGACCATAGCTTCTAACATTAACCACTCCACGGGATAGTTGCCGCAAATATTCATGGACGTTGACATGTTTTTGGCACTGTCCAAAATATGGAGTTATTAGAAAAATGTAGCATTCTTAAGTTATAAGTAAACATTGTTAACATTGATTAGTTATCGAGAAAACGTTACATGATCTCGAAACCAGGAGAGAAAATTAGATCCCCCGTTTATTCCTTCCCGTCGAATCTGTTCTATTTGCTTGCTCATGGGTTCATGTCTATGTCTCTAATTTTGCTTGTCGAACATACTACACGAAAAGGAGAACCTTTTAGAATACATGTGTCAGAAAAGATGGTGAAAAGCATAAGTGTAGGAGAAACACTTACTTGAAATATTCATTCATTTCTTCCATATTTGCGTACATGTAGAAGAAAGCAACACGCCTTTCTTTTTTGCTAACATCGTAGGAAGTGTAACTACCAATAGCAGTGCCTCTTGTTGCAAAAATGGAGAGATCGCTACAAGGAGGTTGCTCATCCATATTGTACCGCATTATCGAAGTATTAACAATTTGTTCCTCTGCAAAGTAAACACTTGAGAAGTATCCTACTTCCTTAAGAGTAAAAGCTTCGGCGATGCAACCTTCAACCCTTGCCCTGTTACCAACCATTGGTTTCAGATATCTAAGTGATATTTCAATATGATACATCCACCTATATTGCACGGGACCGCCCACTTTCGCTTCAATTGGAAGATGAATTAAGAGATGTTGCATTGGATTGAAAAATTGTAGGGGAAATTTTTTTCCATCTTACACAAAAGTACCGGAATCTCCTTTTCCAATTTAGTCATCATCTCTGGCGTGATTTCTTTAGCACAGAGTTGCCTATAGAAGTGGCTAAGCTCGGCTAACACCTTCCACACTGCATCTTCAAAATAGCCTCGAAACATAACAGGCAGAAGTCTTTCCATGACTATGTGATAATCATGACTCTTCAACCCAATGAGCTTTCCTGTTTTCACATTCACAGTTCGTCTCAGCCTAGCCGCATAACCATCTGGGAATTTCAACCTTTGCAACCATTCGAGAACTTCTTTTTTTCTTTAGGTCGAAGACAGAAAGGAGCATGTGGTTTAGCACCATTTTCGGAGAGCTCAAGAGTGTTATGGTTACAAAGCTCGGCAAGATCCTTTCGAGCCTTTAAATTGTCTTTTGTTTTGTCTATCATGTCCATGCATTTGCTTATGATACATTCGGCCATGTTACACTCTTGATGCATAACATCAATGTTGTTCCTTAGAATCACGACTTCACATACGGTAGCTCCCAAAGTCCACATATGTGAGTCCAATTGTGTTTGTCTCCGTAACCTTCGAAATATCCAGGACGACCTTCATATGGAACAATTTGTCCAACATATCAGATATTTCAGACCCGTTAAGATGTTTCGGTGGTCCTTTAGTGACAATAGTGTTCTTTCTGATTCTGTTGTCTAAACAAATGATTCAGAGGCAGCCAACGTCTATGACAATTGAAGTAAGATATCTTGCCTCCATGGGTAAGTCAAAAGTAATCGGTATCCGAGGCACATATGGGACACGTCAACTGACCATGAGTGCTCCATCTTGAAAACATGTCGTATGCCGGAAAATCATGAACGGACCACAATAAGAAGCTCGGAGGTTGAATTTCTGCTTCTTGTAATAGTCGTACGCTTTGACTCCTATCCACAACATTTTCAACTCTTTTCGATCAACGGTTTGAACATCACATTGAGACGTGATCCAGGATGATCTGGCCCAAGTATAATGAGGCTAAGAAACATAAACTCATTCTTCATGCAAAAAGCCAGTGGAAGATTGTACGGAATGACAAAGACGGGCCAACAGGAGTATGGCGTGGCATTTGTGCTGAACAGCGTGAACCCATCTGTCGCCAACCCGATGTGAACATTTCTCGCTTCACGAGCGAATTCAGGGTCGAACCGGTCCAACGCCTTCCATGCCTCACCATCGGACGGGTGCGTCATGACTCCATTGTTCTCACGCTCACCTTCTTTGTGTCATCTCATGTGTCTGGCTGTTTTTTTTTGAAAGGAACAACCGCTTCAACCTTGGTGTCACAGGTAAGTAACGAAGCTGCTTACATGCGACTTCCGTAGTCACAATATTACCATCGTTATTAACAACTTCGACAAACCTCGGCTGACCACATTTCAAATATTTGTTGTCATTGGCATGCTCTCTCCAGAAAAGCATGCAGTTGTCCGGACACACATCAATCTTCTCGTGCTTCATACCGAGACCAGAAAGAATTTTCTTCAAGTTTTACATATCTTTAGGCACTTTGTTGGGTTGTGGAAGGGCATCTTTGAACAAATCGATGATCATGTTGTAACAATTGTTAGAAAAGAAGAACTTAGACTTAATTGCCATAAGTCTAGTAACAAAATTGAGGATTGACATTTTAGTGTGTCCATGCAGTGCCTCTTCTGAATCTTTGAGACGTTTGAAGAACTCTTTAACCTCTGCTGTTTGAGGATCTTCTGTAAGCTCTGGTCATATAGCTTCCAGCATTCATCCATCATATCAACCTCTGTGGCATCATCATTGTCCGCTTCCACTTCTTGTACAGCTTGAGAAGTTGTATCGTCGTGGAAGTTTCACAACTCATAATGTGACACATAACCATTTCGACATAAGTGCATCGTAAGTTCCACTTTGTCTAAAAACATTCCATTTCGGCATTTCGTACATGGTCACCGCGCCTTAACGCTATTTGACAACGAAAAATCTCATTCCACAAAAGCTTCTGTCTTGGCGTACCACTCATCTGAGTGACCACCAGTTCTGCTCTTCCAACCAGTGTACATCCAACTACGATCTTCGCCCATGTTTGACTCTGCAATTAATAGCCGGACAAATTACCATTAGTTTCTCATTAATTTATGCATGATAGAGGAAATAATGAGAGAGACAGTGAACTGGGTCCGTGCCAGTTCGAAGCCCGACACGGGCTATGCTCGAGCAGGACCTCAGACCCCGCTCGTTCGCCCTCGGCTCCCTCGCCTCGTATTGAGTCGTCAGCTGCCTCCCGCCATCTGCGATGCCCAGTCCGTATCTTCCCAGAATCTATGAGGATACGAGGCGAGCCCAACGAGCGACGAGTCCTAGACTCTCGTCCACAGGAGGCGAGGTGAGGACCTCGGCGAGACGACAAAACTGTTCGCGAAGAAGCTGTGGAGGAGGCCACGACTACAATGGTCTACACGGCACGATCACACTTATTGCGTGGCATGCCCATATGGGTTGATCACTTAACCCTAACGATTCATCAATGTTTGATTATCATCCGTCTTAGAAATCATGAAATTTCGGCAGCATAACGCTGCATATTTAACACTACACCCCCCTATCTGTTGTAGTTCTTAAAGTACAAAGGGGGGCAACTAGTTAGCTCGGAAACCTATTGCCTTACCGATCTTGCGAGTCAAGGACAAATACCCGCAACATACGTTTTTGGAGTTTTTATGGACTTATATGTACTCACAAACACGCCGATGTGAACGTAAAGGGGGTCTTGCGGCGAAGATGTACCTAGCTACAGACTTTTATGGTTAGTAATGGGCCGCCCAACCCATATACACTTAGCCCTAATGATTTACCTCATGTCACAAGTCACGTGTCACGATCGTGACCCACACTGCCTATATACGCTAGGGTTGGGCCTGATGAGCCGTATATATGCTACAAATATACCACGGCTGGGCCAGGCTTCGATTCGACACGACACACTCGACCCGCGAACGGGCCTGGCACGGCTAGACAGGGGAAAATGGGATCCGTCGTGCTTGGCCTTGGCTTATGGCCCGTCGTGTCAGCCCGGCCCGACACGGCAAATTTGCGGGCCGTGTTGGGCCTAATGTTTTCATGCACGGGCTCGGGCCGGGCCAGCCCGACACAGCCCATTCGCCATCTATAGCCACGACAGAACCTATGTGCCCCGACAGCCGGCCGCCCCTGATGCCGCCCTCGACATAAACCAATTAAGCATAATCTACACTAAACTAATTAATCATAATCTACACTAAGCAAATTAAGCACAATTAAGTAACTTAACCACTTAAGCATAATTAAATAAACATAATTCAAAGTAAGAAAATTAACTAATTAAGCATAATTAAATAAACAATTAAGCAATTTAAGCATAATTTAAACAATTCAATTCAATTTCAAATTTGAACAATTCAATTCAATTCAATTCGAATCAATTCAAATCAAATTTAAACAAATTGCAATTCAATTAAATTCAAATTTCAATACAGGGGAGGGGGTTCTGTGGAGGGGGGGTGGGGTGGGGGGTGGGGGTCTGTGGAGGGGAGGGGGGTGGGGGGTCTGTGGAGGGGAGGGGGTGGGGGCGGGGGGCGGTCTGTGGAGGGGAGGGGGGGCTCGAGGAGGGGAGGGGGACCTTTGCAGGGGAGGGGAGGGGGAGGGGGGCCGGGGAGGGGAGGGGGAGGTGGGGTGGTGCTCGGCCGGGGAGGGTAGGGGGAGGGGGGGCGGAGAGGGGAGGTGGAGGGGGCAGCGCTCGGCAGTGGAGGGGAGGGGGAGGGGAGGTGGAGGGGGAAGGAGGGCCGGATGCGGCTCGGGGAGGGGGCGGGGGGAGGGGGGGGTCGAGCCGACGTTCGGGGAGGGGAGGGGAGGGGAGGGGAGGGGAGGAGGGGAGGGGAGGGGAGGAGGATACCTGGCGGCGGCGGCAGCGCAGCGGGGAGCGACAGCGTCGGGCGCAGCGGCAGGGAGAAGAAAGCAAAGCAGCGCGGCGGGGTAAGGAAGAAAAGAGAAGGCTCGCGCGCGGGGGGTAGGTTAAAATAAGTAACTTACGTCGACCATCCTCCCAGCCAACATAAGTTAAGCCTAACTTACGTCAGCCATTTTATTCACGTCGGCTAGTTGTCCAGGCCGATATAAGTGTACATTTACTGATGTCGGTGTACTAACTTACGTTGGCCGCCGATGTAAGTTAACTAACTTACATCGGTTCTTTCTGGCTGACGTAAGTTAGTTTACTTACATCGGCCAGCCGACGTAAATTAACTGGGCCGACGTAAGTGTTGGCGTTTCCTGTAGTGTTGCTACCACTTTTGCCTTTGTGCCGACGTCAAGATCAAGTCCAGAAGCAAGGAGAAGGAGGATAAGAGGGAGAAGGGTCGATCAACATCAATCTCCATCGACTTTCCAACGATTGGCGTTCCTCATCCAAATTCTTCACCAACTCATCTCCATGAAGCCCTAATCGCCAAGATTCAAGTTTCATGCCCAAATCTTGATCTTTAGATCTCTGAACACGTGGTATACCCTCTACATTCAAGTTTTCATGCAAATTCCACCACAATTCCCACAAATCATAAAAACCCTAATTTTGCAGTCTACGTAGTGCAGACTAGTCCAGTCCCTAATACTGGACTAGTCCAGTGTCCGAAACTGTAAAATTATTGAATTGAACCGAATTAATTCCGAATTAACTCAAATTTATTCCAAACTTGTCCAAACTTGTTAAAAACTATTAGAACTAGGTAGTAAACATTAATAGCAACTCATTAATAAGTTTTACCTCACAATTTCATTAATCATGCATATCATGACATATTGAGTACTATATGAGCATTATTTGATTGAATTGTGTGTTTTGATGTTTGTCATTCGGAATAGAAGGAATTGATGTAGAGAGTGGTTTCGAAGACCTGCAGAACTAGAGTTTTGAAGCCTTCGATCCAAATCAAGCTCAGGAGCAAGGCAAGTGTCCTTGACCATATTAATCCTCTTTTAAAGGTTTTGTTTGCAAAATGGCCTGCTTGTGTTGAAATTGATGGGAAAACCCAATTGTAGAAGTTTACTAGTTTTGTATGACCACCCTTGTAGCTTGAATCTAACGTAGAGAGTCGAGAAGGGTATTTTGCACTTTTTGCTTCACAACGCTCAATTGGGTTTGGGAAACAATCAAATAGCTTAATTGTGAACTATTGAACACATGAACGATGAGAATTGATAATAATTACCCTTTAGCAACATGGTGCCTAGGGATCTAAGCAAGTTGGTAATGTGGAATGGATTGGACTGTTTTGGTGGTTTTGTTTGCTTTAGATCTAAGGACAGGTTCGTGGAGCAACCATACAGGATTTACAATGCCACCACAGGGCCAAGTATGGGTGCGGCTTAGCTGACTAATTAGTGAATTGCCGGTATTGTTTGGAAAACTAAGAATGCTCGGGGAAGGGGTAGTCAGATTGGGTTTATAGACGTTGGTGGGACTACCCTGGGATCCGAATGGCTCAAGAGGGGCCCCTTGGTTGGATGTGCTCAGTTGGAGACATCACCACTGGTGAAACCTCAGTGGGGTCTAAATATGCTAGTAATCACTTTGTAAAGACTATTTTGTGATTTCTTGGCCACACACCTAAGGAAGTGTGAGACGACA
Organism: Tuctoria greenei; assembly: GCA_036927565.1. Taxonomy (NCBI): domain Eukaryota; kingdom Viridiplantae; phylum Streptophyta; class Magnoliopsida; order Poales; family Poaceae; genus Tuctoria; species Tuctoria greenei. The sequence continues at coordinate 160,733,664 of JAYESD010000002.1, read as the reverse complement.
TAATTGAAATTCCATAGTCATTGAAAGGTGATTAAATCACGAACTTGTGGGTAAAGTGGTACAACCTCTGCAGAGTGTGTCTAAAACTATCATGATAGTCATGCTCCCAGTCATGAGCAACCTGGACCCTCACATGATTAGAGTTATGGACTTTTAACTTGGTTTAATGGCTGGAATTGAGTCAGGAGTTGGTATTGGTTAATTAATTGGCATTTGTATATGGAATTGATGAAATTGAGACAAATGAGCAGTTATGAGTTGAATATGGTTTATTATTGCTGCAATTGGTTATTTAGGTTGAAATTGATATTTTTTTGGTTATTATGGGAAGGACCTCACTTAATGATGATATAATTGCCTTTTTAACTATTTTGAATGTACTTTTATGCAATTAGCCATTGTTTATTATCATGCCTTGTTTAAGCTACATGCCATACTTTCTCACACTTGCTGAGTACGACATGTGCTCACCCTTGCTATTCCCCCACCAAATCCAGACGCAGGCGACCAGGTGGAGTACCAAGAGGTCTTTGAGGAGTTCTAGGTGTGTGTTTTGCCGTCAAAGCTGCCTGTGGAGTTTGGAGTCATTAGTGCTTAGTTTTTCCGTTGTAGTCTTTTAGAGCTTGTATTCATGACTATTTGGTTTGTAGTAAGGTACTATTATTAGAGCTGTGTTTGACCGTATGACGCATGCCTAGTTAGAATAGACACCACCAATCACTTAGGACTTCTTTCCTATTCAAAATTAGCCTGTTTTGCATTATTTTGCCTTCCACTATCTATATGAAGTGGGAAAAATTGTGTTTTTGCTGCTGCTGCAATTTTTTCCCTTTTTGCATCTTTTTGAGCAAATGCACACCTCTCATCTAAATTTATGGCTGCTGCAATTTCAGAATTGATATTTGTGTTTTCCTCTATTTTCTCATGCTCTCATGTAGATGGCTCATACCAAAATGACAGCCCGCAAGAGAGCTTGTTTGCTACCCCTTGGAAGCAAGCTTAGGCCTCGCAAGGAGCTGAGGATGGAACCAGCCCAAGAGGAGGAAGATGTGAATTCTCCCACAAAGGAAGTCGAGCATGAACATTCCAACACAATGGAGGAAGACCCCGAGATGGTGGAATCTTACGAAGATGACGAAGAGGAAGATCCGAAGATGGTGGAAATCTATGATAGTGAGGAAGAGGAAAGTGAAGCCCATGAGGAGAGTGAAGATGAAGCCGAAGATGAGGAGGAACCACAAGAGGAGGAACCGATTGCACCAGAGGGGGTACCTGAAGATCAAGGGAATGCATCGCAGCCTATTGAAGCTAGGAAGGAGGACAAATGCATAGTTTACCGTGATGCTCAAGAATTCTGTTCTGACGACACTGATGGAGGATTTGCAGCTTAGCAATTGAAGGAGTTCCTAGACCTATGCAAAATGCTCCCGAAGTACTATGTTAAGAGGATTTCTCGCCATGGATGTGAAGAATGGAGGGCTCAAGTAACTGTTCTTGCCAAAGATGAAGTGGTCCCCCGACACTTTGCATCCACATGGAGAAGCACCAGGGAGCAAGCTATTGATCATGTTGCTTGGGATGCACTTACTAGATTGTGCCACATCTATCGTAAGCAGGTTGGAGATACTAGTTTTGCGCTGCACCCGCAACGCAAGAAGGGGACAAGGGAAGTCTTAAGGCCGCAAGATGGAGCTCAAATTAGTTCTCGAGCCATTGATAGATCTCAGGAAGTATTCGTGAACTTGGAAAATCGCTATGCATATGCCATAGAAGAGATCTGTTACCTCCGTAAGAAGTTGTTTATCATGGAGAAGCAAGAGAAAGTTTGTGCCACCGAGGAAGTCAATGGTGTAGCAACCTCTCCAACGCCTACATGGACGGCCAACTCACCTTGGCGTGTGTTGACGGCTATTATATACCAATTTCACCCATCAATATAACTTAATTATGTGAAGGAAATATTATTTCTTGCACACATCTCCTTTCTATTTAACCTATTTCCACTTGTACTTGGAGAAATTGGTGCATGCATGCATTTTACACAAAATTGAAGTGAAACAAGGGGATGGATCCTATAAATATCATCCCAACCAATCAAGCATCGACACGTGGCACCAAATGGATCAAATGGCCCACAAACAGAAGTATCCAAGGCCATCCAACGATGTAGCACCCATATCATGGAATGGGACACACCTTTCAGTAACCTGGAGGAAGAACTGGCCGTTTGGAGTAAGGACCAGGTCGGCCGACAAGGTCCTGGCGCCAAACACGGTCAAACGACATGTGTTGGCTCCTCCCGGCTTGAAGAAGTCAGTGGTGACTGATTTACGCGCTTTGATGGCGGGAACCGACCCTTCTCCAAGCTATAAATAGAACCCCTCACTTCAACACACACCACTTGAGCATCATTCTATTGTATACACTAATTCTCTTAGTCCTTAGTGGAGTTAGGCCATAGAGAGGAGAGCCTCTAGTCCCAATTTTAAATTGTGACTTTATGCATAATAAGGATATTATCTTTAGTCTTCTTTTATTCATATACTTGGAGTAGCCTTTATGATTATGCCACATCACTATTAATCAATCATCATAAACACTACCAACCCCCAATATGGTCTAATTAGTTATGATATGATCATGTTAATATGAATAACTTATGCTATGTCTCAACAATTGTTCAACAATGTCTAGATTCGTCATTGCCTTAATATGTCATGATTCTTAAGGTATTTACTTAATATGCTAGTATGGTGCTAGGGTAGTTAAGTAACATTGGATGTCTCGTAGACCCACGGATTGAAGATGTAGGCAGTAGGTGGTGACAACCCCATCTGTCATTTGTAATCCTCCACATTCGGCTATGCCACAGGCTCTTGGTGGGAGTCGTCCTAGTATTGCTAGGGGTAAAACCATGCCCGATATGTTGAATAACTTAGCATAAGTATTCACCATTGACATGCTCATTACTATCTATAGGCTATGTATATGTATATTAGAAGCACTATAGGAGCAACTCCCCAATTCTTAGTGTAATGTCCATTAGGACTCATCTACCCTTTAGAATAGATTGCTAAGGTGTATGTCACACTACCCATATTATAAACTTACCCCTGTATTAATAATTTATTAATATCCCATAACTTGATCATAAGAGTAGTGTCTACTTTACTCCATTGCCTTTATTTGGATAAATACGATACCCTTGGGAATACTCTTGGCTGAAATGCTACACGACAGTTTCCGTGCGCTTGCGGATTTTATCTGTGACGTAAGAAACGTCAACAAGCATTTATGGCACCGTTGCTGGGGAAGGCAAAGGAAGTGAAGGATAGCTATCACTTGTGATTAAGCTATAGGTACTAGTTGTTATGAGACAGGATTACCCTTGTTTGTTTTCTCCTTTTGTGGTGAAAATAGGCTAGTGTTGTCTAACAAATTTTATGAGGTGGACAATGAGGACACAAGTACTTAACTGCATGGTAATTCAATGCGTACCTCAACAAATGTCCACTAGGCAACACCATTGCCTTCGCGGAAGAATTTTAGCTTCCATTAGGAGCCAAAGTCATCCATCCCCAAGCTTGGGGGAGGCTCCAAGAGTTCTTCTTGGTTTGCTTCCACCATGAGGTGGATAGTTGGCTCCTCATCCAACATTCATGTCATGGGTTGGTTCATCAATCCATGACCACCTTTGTGCTGAAGCTGCAGGAGTCCTATTCTCATTCACCATGGATGAGAATATGGTCTCTACTCAAGGGGTGGATTGAAGAATGCTCTAGTTCACTTAGATTTGCATGCACACCACTTAACAAGGTGGACATGCTAGCTAAGGAACTACACCTCCCATTGAAGTATCATGATGATCAAGCCAATGGAGAAGTGTTTGGATAATCCAAGCCATAGACATTTACATGATTTGTGGAAATCAATTTCAACATGGGCCACTTGGGGAATCATTTCCCTAATACCCATGAGGATTCTTTCTTTCAAACACAACTCCAATGGCTATCGCCTACAAGGAGACCAAGGGTGGAATCAACATCACCCTTGTAATCAAGGAGGCTATGAGGATTTCAAGGGATTTAAGTTCAACTAGCCTACTTTGAGGTATCTTGTTCATGGCCAAGCAAGAAATCAAGACAACATTTACATGAAGCTCTTGGCCAAGGACAAGAAACTTAAAGAGCATTCAAGATCCAATATATCCCACAATCACTTGTTGGGGTTTGTAAGACCTATGTGTGCTGAATACATTAGCTATAGAGATAAAAGTTTTGAATACTACCAAAACACCTTTATCATCAAGGTCTGACTAGCTTTGGTTAGCTCTAGCGCTAGGTCTTGCTAGCTTTGGTAAGCTCCGGTTCAAGGTCCGGTTAGCTTTGGCAAGGTCCAGTGCTTGATCGCAGTAGTTCTGCTTTTATCTTGCAATGATTCGTACTTGCTTTACACTTATGGAAAGGTTGCTTAGTATTCTTTTACTAATTTATTGGTGTGTTTTGGTGGTTAAGGCTGATATCATTTTGCTATGGTTTTCATCATGCTTATGTGAGTTGCTCACGTAAGATGTTATAGTTTCAGAACTAACGAGAGTCAAGTCGAAAACTTGTGCTCGAAAGTATTGGTTGTTTATTCATGTGCAGGTGTTGCTTGAGTTCAAGACATGGCTGGTGACAGGATCCATTGAACTAGTCTTAGGGAGAAGATGAGGTTCAACAACCAAGTTCGGGAGGAATTGTGGTTGAGTTGATCGGGAGGTTGCGCAGCATGTTTGAATCAAGAACAATGCATATGAAGAAATCTTGGATGTCGTTAGAATATGTTTGCATGTATGCAGGGAGTGCATGGACGTGGCTACATGGTTATGAGGCATGGTGAAGAGATGTGGATGTAAAGAATTGGTCGGAAAGGTCCAACCGACTAGGTTATGGACTCGGGCTGCGGCTGAGTCGTGTTTGACTCAAATATGGAAAGATTTGAGTTGGTTATGATAGGATTTCGTGTGGGTCACGAATTTGAGTTTTTTTAGGAATGTGGGATACGTTCCTAAGGTGTTTAGAAGTCTTAAGATTGCTTCTATTTTCGTATAGAAGAGTCCTAAGTAGTTATGTAAAGTTTTGATTCGTGATTTGACTATGATTAGAGTCCTAGTTGAGTTTGGGTTGGCCTCAGGACTGGTTATATAAGCAAGGGAGGCCATAGCTCGTGGTAGACGACTTTGGGGCTGTTCCTCTTGTGATCTATTGAATAAATTCGTAGTTGAATGGAACTTTTGTGCCTTGTTCGTCCGACTTATTCCAGACAAGTTTTTCTCATCGAGTTTTCTGCACAACACTACCTTTCTTTGATGGTTTTATCATAACTCGAGTTTTACAGATCAATTGACGTGATTCTTTTCAGGTTGTCTTTAAAACTTGATTATCTATCATCTGTAAAAATTTACGGTCATTGTATTTTTGGTTTTTTATCTACACGAGTTTCTTTGCAGCGTTCCAGAATTGTTTTTCTCGGGTAGGACAGATTGACCTTTGTTCAATCTTTCGGTCGTAACTTGAGTTTCTCTAGACAGATTTGAGTGATTCTTGTTGTGTTGTATTCGTGACTTGATTCTCTCTGATATCTATCACTTTTGTCATGGTGAAACACATTTAGATTAGTCTCACACACGATTAATGGATCGTTTTTCTGCCGAGGGGTTTTCATTGCTTCCGCTGAAAAAGTTTCAATCTAACATTCACCAACCCTCTGGTAGCTTTTCACATGCTCTTCGATCCTACAATTGGTATCAGAGCCACGGTGCTCTAATCATTGTGATTTGCACGTATTTGTGACTAATCATCAAGGAGAAATACTCCGTCAAACCTTGTGTGTTTGCGGGTATTGATTTTCAGGTTTGGAAGGCACGCATGGAGGCTTTCATCCAGGTGCAAGGCTTTGCAATATGGGAGAAGGTGTACAAGCCTTACGAAGTGCCGTCAAACGATCAAGTTACAACTACAAATCTGAGAGATGTAGACAACAACAACAAGGCTCGGAACTTAATCATACAAGGATTAACTCAAAGTGACTTCGACCGTGTTGCACACCTACGATTTGCATATGATGTGTGGAAAGCATTTTGTGACTACTTCGAAGGATCCAACACGATCAAGGAGGTAAGGCAAGACATGTTCAAGAAAGAATACATGTGCTTTGAGATGCAACCAGGTGAGTACATCGACGATTTATTTGCTCGCTTTAATAAGATTCTCAGCAACTTGCATAGTGTCAATGTTAATTTTTCAGATGCTGAAAATGCTAGGCAATTACTAAGTGCATTAGACATGTCAATTTGGGAGATGAAAGTTACATCTATTCGTGAATCTACTGCCATGAGTACACTTACTTTAGATGTCCTTTACTCTAAACTCAAAACTCATGAAATTGACATCTTATCACGTAAGAACCCAAATAAGTCTATTGTATTTGTCTTACAATGTGATATGCCTAGCTGTGGCCAATCATCATCTTGCAATACTCTTGCTTTGTTTTCCTCACTAACCATGGATCAGATCGAGGAATTTCCAGAAGAGGAGCTACTACTTCTCTCTACTAGGTTCTCAAAAGCATTGCAAAATGTGAGAACTAGAATAGGAGGAAGCTCCGGACCTCAACGATGTTTCGAATGTGGTAAGATAGGGCATTTTCATTCAGATTGCCCGAACCTTTCAGGTCCTACTTCCCGGGATGAAAAGCAAACAAGGACGAAGCACTCCTTTGCAAAAGATACGAAGAAAAAGAAGGGTTTTACAGGACGTCAATTGTGAGCAATTTTATCTCCGCACTTTAAGAACTTGGCTCAAGAGATGTGGACATTGGAAGTGACAAAGATGAAGATGATTTGGCAAACTTGTGCTTCATGGCGAGCAAGTCAAGATCAAGTATGGAGGAGGATGAACACAACATCGACATTGAAGAGGTATGTCCTACTTGCGAAGAAATGTGTGATGCTATTTCTTGTGCCACTATTATAGTTAAGAAAAAGTACAAAAAGCTTAGGGATAGTGCTGCTAAAATTGAATCACTAGAATTTGAAATCAACCGTTTAAAAACATTGATTCCTAGTGATGATGCATGTCCCTCATGTGATTTAATATATGAACAATTGTCCTTATTAAGAAGTGTGCACACCTCCACACTTGATAAACTTGAGTCAGAAATTGAAAAGAACAGAGAGCTTGCTGCACTTAATGATAAAAACTTGAAAGATGCTAGCTGTTCTACAATTGATTTGCATTGTTCTACTTTTGATGATCTTGATAAGAAACTACAAGATGCTATGAATGAAATTTCTATATTGAACAATGCTTTACGTTCTCATGAAGTTAAATATTGTTCCAATTGCAAATTAAAAGGAAAAAATTTATGTGAAAATTGCCTTGATCTGTCCAATAAACTTGATAACATGCATAGGACATTAGATCGGTTTTGTAATGGGAATAATAACCTAAACTTGCTGCTGAATTCTTCCAAGTCCTGCAATGATAAAACTGGTTTAGGTTTTAATTCTAATGCTCATGCTAAGGCACATCCACCTAAAATTGTAAAGTCATTAGGAAGTGGTTTGATTCAAACAGTTCCTAAACAAAAAGAAGTGGTTTTCAAATCTGCAGGAGTGTCGTCTCATTCGGTTTCAAATAAAAATGTTGCTTGCTCATCTAGACATGAACACAAAGTTGAATTCTATTGTACCTACTGTGATAGAGATGGTCATGTCATAGATTTTTATTATAGACTAGCTAAACAACATAAAAAGGAAAGAATGTTTGCTAGATCTCATAACTTTCATGCAAAATTTGCTGCACTTGCTAAACCGAAGGATAGGAACATGCAATCTGCTGTAATGAGTTGAAAACTTGCAAAGGTTGCTCCCAAACCTACTGTTTTTTGTGCTACACATGTAACATCTCGTAGGACAGTAGTTGGGTACAAAAATCCTCAAGCTTTGGCTCATAAAACTGTTGTTTTATCTCAGCTTTAGCGTGTTATTCCTGTTGGACATCGTGTGACTCAGTACTGGATTCCTAAATGCCTTTTGACTATCCCCAGTATTGAGTCATCGACGTATTGTTCTTCTATGTATGTTACACGCTTGAGGAAGGAGAATATTTGGGTTGTGGATTCAGGTTGCTCATGCCACATGACCGGTTCACATACTCCTCTCACAATGATCATGACAACTGAACCGGGTCATCTTTTGCACCTTGACACCGTAGGACCTTCACGCATTCAATTCTTCGGAGGTAAATGGTATGTTATTGTGATTGTTGATGATTATTCTAGATACTCTTGGGTTTACTTTATGGCATCTAAGAATGAAGCTTTTAGTCACTTTAGAACTTTATTTCTTAGATTATCAATTGATCACCCAAGATCTTTAAAAGCAATTAGAAGTGATAATGGAAACGAATTTAAAAATCAATCTTTTGATCACCTTTGTGGTGAAAATGGAATAGATCATCAATTTTCTTCACCATATGTACCTCAACAAAACGGTGTTGTAGAAGGAAAGAACAGAACCTTAGTTGAGATGGCTAGGACTATGCTTGATGAATATCAAACTCCTAGGATATTTTGGGCTGATGCAATTGCAACTGCTTGTTATGTCTCAAAACGTGTTTTCTTGCGCGCTAAGCTAGGTAAAACACCATATGAGCTCTGGTTTAGACATAGGCCTAGTGTTACATATTTTCGGGTCTTTGGTTGCAATGCTTTGTTAAGAAACATGGCAATCTTGATAAATTTGAACTTAGATCCATTGATGGCATGTTTCTTGGTTATCCATCTCATACTAGAGGCTATCGTGTGCTTTCAATTGACACAAACAAAATTGTAGAGACTTGTGAAGTGTCTTTTGATGAAGCTAGCCCATGTACTAGCTCAAACATTGTAGGTCCAGATCCATATCCGCAGGGGGAGAGCATTTTTGTTGAAGATGAGGAAGAGGTGGAGCTGCTGCCCGAAAATTCAGCAGCTAATGACATTGTTCCAGCTCCTAATTTTGATTCACAGCCAGCACTGACGACCACCATTGCTGGTCCAGATCCTCCTCAAGTCACAAGCTCATCGATTTGTGATGAACATGAAGAAGAAGAAGCTTGTGAAGTGTCCACTCCCCTTCGGGTTCTCAAAAGTCATCCTCCACAACAAATTATTGGAAGCTTGCACGAACGAGTCACACGGTCCAGGTTTTGCGATCCAAACTCTCATGCTCATTTTGTTTTTGTTGCTTCTTTTGAACCCAAAGATATATCACACGCACTCACTAATGAATCTTGGATTATTGCCATGCAAGAAGAGTTAGAAAATTTTGAAAGAAATAATGTTTGGAAAATTGTACCTCCACCTCAAGGTCACACTTTAATTGGAACTAAATGTGTGTTTAAAAATAAACAAAATGAGGATGGGGTTGTGGTTAGGAATAAGGATAGGTTGGTTGCTCAAGGTTTCACTTAAGTTGAAGGTCTAGATTTTGATGAAACTTTTGCTCCTGTTGCTAGATTAGAAGCCATAAGAATTTTGTTAGATTTTGCTGCATCTAAAGGTTTTAAGCTATTTCAAATGGATGTTAAAATTGCTTTTCTTAATGGCTACATATATGAGGAGGTTTATGTCAAACAACCACCGGGTTTTGAAAATCCAGATTTTCCTAATCTTGTTTACAAACTGTCCAAAACCTTGTACGGTATCAAACAAGCCCCTAGAGCATGGTATGATAGGTTAAAAACATTCTTCCTTGAAAAGGGTTTTACCATGGGCAAGGTTGATAAAACTCTTTTTGTGCTTAAGGATGGCAATGACTCATTATTCGTTCAAGTGTATGTGGATGATATTATCTTTCGTTGTGCTTCTCATGATTTTTGTCCAAGTTTTCAGCTATGATGAGTTCATAATTTGAGATGAGTACTATGGGAGAACTCACGTACTTTTTGGGGCTGCAAATCAAGCAAACCAAGGAGGATACCTTTGTGCGTCAAACGAAGTATACAAAAGACCTCCTAAGGCACTTTAACAGACAAAAGCAAGCCTCTTTGGACACCAATGGGAACAGCAACAACACTTGAACTTGATGAAGATGGTGAACCCGTGGATCAAAAAGAATATAGAAGCATGATTGTATCACTTTTGTACCTCACGGCATCAAGACTGAACATACAATTCAGCGTATGTCTTTGTGCACGATTTCAAGCCTCCCCACGTGCTTCACTTAATCAAGCCCTCAGAAGGATTCTCAGGTACTTACATGGAACTCATGAATTTGGTATTTTTCTTCCTTCTTCCTCAATCGTTACTTTGAAAGCTTTTTCGGATGCTGATTTTGGGGGTTGTAAGATTGATAGGAAAAGTACTTCCTTCGCTTGTCATTTTCTTTGTAATTCACTTGTTGCTTGGTCCTCTAAAAAAAAATCTCAGTTGCAGAATCCACGGCTGAATCTGAATATGTAGCTGCTGCTAGTGCTTGCTCACAAATTCTTTGGATTGTTCAAACACTTAAGGACTATGGGGTTGATCTACATAGTGTTCCACTGTTTTGTGATAACACTAGTGCCATTTGCATTGTTAAAAACCCTGCGCAACATTCTAGAACTAAGCACATTGACATTAGGTATCACTTTCTCCGTGATAATGTTGAAAAAGGAAACATTGTGCTTCACCATGTAGATACCGAACAACAATTGGCTGACATTTTTACAAAACCTTTGGATTTCACACGTTTTTGTTACATTTGTAGTGAAATAGGGGTTATGCATCCTCATGGCTTAAATTGAGGTGGAGTTTTTAAACTTGAGAAGTCTATGTGTCAATCTAAAATTAAAATAATATGAGCATAGTATTTCATACATATATGGCTTTGTGATTCCTTTTACATGCTGGAAGTTCTTACTACATTACTCGTGTTATACATTTTGTAGTTTCTGCCATGTCTAGTAATTGAAATAATTACTTACACTAAATCTAGTCATGGTCGAACTTTCTTGCTGTTTTGAACTTGTTGCATGCTCACAAGTGCTTTTAATCATAAAGAATTAATCAATTAATCAACTCACATGTTGATTTTTTATGAACAAATATAAGTTGAGAAAAGATCAAGAGAATATGCATGCATCACACTTCTTCTTTTGAGATGGCTTATCATTGCACTTAGATATGAACTTGGAAGAAGTTGTGTATGACTAAAACCATGTCCTTAAGCTTCTAATTGTCAAACGACATAGGCTTGGCTTGGTTGGTCAGAATAAGGCAGATGCGCATATAATCTCTTGCAAATATCATATGATCTAAATTTGTGCTTTGAAAAATAATAAAATGCAGCAACAAGTGTCATTCTTTTAGGTTTTGAAATAGTTAAGTTTTTTAGATCATGACTTGTTTAAATTGAAAATTACATTTGATCTCTAGCATGGCTTACACTACTTTATGTATCTCATTGATGTTGTCGGAGGTTGATTCCGACAATTCTCCCGGTACTACCATTGGCAGCCCGTGGAGTTTGTAGTTTGGTTGTGGGCGCGCAGAGATTCAGAACAAGATGATGAGTTGACACGAGGATTTACGTGGTTCGGGCCACCTGAGCGTAATACCCTACTCCACGGATTTGTGTTGTTGTTGTATTGAGCATCTGAGCACTTGTGGGCGTGTGTCTGGAAGTGTCAAACCAGAGAGACATCTTTGTGTATCGCTCGAACAGTCCTTTTATAGTACAAGGATTGGCCGTTACATCGTTAGCCTGGCCCGACATGTGGCCCTGACGGTTACTGATGTTTAATACATAATTAATGAGCTTAATTACCCTTAATAGTGCAGTAATGCGCCTTGACAGTGGCGTTAGTGGTATTAAGGGCTCTCCGATCGTGTCATTAAGATAGCATTAATGACACTTAATCGGGTCTTGAAGTCTTAAATTGTCCCTTGAAGGTCCGAGCCGTTGGAGGTCCACCAACCTGCCTGTTGAACTTGAAGGTCCGACAGTTGGACGTGTGGCAGCTCCGGAGCTTACTGTCTTGGATGAGTAGGTCCGGTGTTGTTGTACACGTATCGGTACTGGAGCTTCCCTCTGTCGGGGGTTAGGTCCAGGGATGCCACACAGGTATCTAGACCAGAGCTTTTCCATGCAAGGAATGTAGCTCCGGTTTTATGATACACGTGGCGGCACTGGGACTAACCATCGATGAGAGGCATGTCCAGTTCCGTATGACACGTGGGACCTTTAGAGGTCTTCAACTCAGATAGGTGAAGTTCCTTTGAGCTCTTTGCAGTCCCAAAGGGTACTCGATACGCAGGGTACCGACAGATGTGATAGTGTAAGTTACTTGACAGTATGACTTGGATGAGCTTTGTTTTTATGTATATGTTATAATATGCTCATAACAATTAAAATTTGTCTTTTAAACCTTGCTGAATACATTGTCAAAGGGGGAGAGACAATAGATAATATGTGAATTTTTAAAGATAAGTATGCAAGGGGGAGAATTTGATTACACATTGCACATATTCACAATTATTTTGGCATGATTCTTCTGAGGGGGAGAATTTGTCTTTCTTCTCATTTTATTTCTATTTTTCAAAGGGGAGAAATTGTTTTCAAAACTTTTAATGTGAATAAGCCAACGTTCGGATTCTAAGTGGTGTTGTCAATGCATTCATCAAGGGGGAGATTGTGAGACCTATGTGTGCTGAATACATTAGCTATGGCGATAAAAGTTTTGAATACTACCAAAACACCTTTATCATCAAGGTCCGACTCTAGGTCCGACTAGCTTTCGTTAGCTCCGGCGCTAGGTCTTGCTAGCTTTGGTAAGCTCCGGTTCAAGGTCCGGTTAGCTTTGGCAAGGTCCGGTGCTTGATTGTAGTAGTTCTGCTTTTATCTTGCAATGATTTGTACTTGCTTTACACTTATGGAAAGGTTGCTTAGTATTCTTTTACTAAGTTTTTGGTGTGTTTTGGTGGTTAAGGCTGATATCATTTTGCTATGGTTTGCAACATGCTTATGTGAGGTGCTCACGTAAGATGTTGTAGTTTCGGAACTAACGAGAGTCAAGTCGAAGACTTGTGCTCGAAAGTATTGGTTGTTTATTCTTGTGCAGGTGTTGTGTGAGTTCAAGACATGGCTGGTGACGGGATCAATTGAACTAGTCTTAACGAGAATATGAGGTTCAACAACCAAGTTCGGAAGGAATTGTGGTTAAGTTGATCGAGAGGTTGCACAACATGTTTGAATCAAGAACAATGCATATGGAGGAATCGTGGACGTCGTTGGAAGATTTTTGCACGTATGCAAGAAGTGCATGGACGTGGCTACATGGTTCCGAGGCATGATGAAGAGATGCGTACATAAAGAATTGGTCGGAAAGGTACAACCGACTAGGTTATGGACTCAGGCTGCGACTGAGTCGTGTTTGACACAAATATGAAAAGATTTGAGTTGGTTATGATAGAATTTCGTGTGGGTCACAAATTTGAGTTGTTTTAGGAATGTGGTATACGTTTCTAAGGTGTTTTGAAGTCTTAAGATTGCTTCTATTTGCGTATAGAAGAGTCCTAACCAGTTATGGAAAGTTTTGATTCGTGATTTGAGTAGGATTAGAGTCCTAGTTGAGATTAGGTTGGCCTTAGGGCTTATTATATAAGCAAGGGAGGCCAAAGCTCGTGGTATACGACTTTGGGGCTGTCTCTCTTGTGTTCTATTGAATAAAATTCGTGGTTGAAAGGAACTTTTGTGCCTTGTTCGTCTGACTTGTTCCAGACAAGTTTCTCTCGTCGAGTTTTCTGCACAGCACTACCTTTCTTCGCTGGTTTTATCCTAAATCGAGTTTTACAGATCCAATTGACGTGATTAATTTGGGGTTGCCTTCACATCTTGATTATATATCATCTGTAAAAATTTGACAGTCATTGGATTTGTGGTTTTTGATCTACACGAGTTTCTTTGCAGCGTTCCAGAACTGTTTTTCTCGTGTAGGACAGATTGACCTTTGTTCAATCTTTCGACCGTAACTTGTTTTAGAAAATAGGAGGCAATTTACTGAACAATTCCAGAAAACACGAGAAAACAGCAGCGATCGGCACACAGACGGGATGAGAAATAACGCGTACCGATTTGAAGCCGAACGCACCGCTGTAGATCTGACGGCGAATAGCCGCTGCAGGCGTTGGTGACGACGTTGAGCCGCAACGCCCGATCTCCTCGGTAGACAAGCCGTGGTGAAGAACGCGAGCAGCGCGTGGAGCTCTTCCCAAAAACCTTATTCGCCCTCTCCCGGTGCAGGATCGCAAGGGCGAGGAGTTCTGGAGACCTGCTCTCCCGATCGTCGGTGCACGCCGGCGCTCGGGATGGAGTAGACTAGAAGGCGGCGCAAGGAACGCGAACATGGGAACAATCTAATCGTGCTATTTCCTGCCGTATCGTGGACGCCCGTATTTATAGAGTCCCAGAGGCGGTTCGTATGCGATCTGGAGGGTCCAGATCCGAACTAACTCCGCAGTCGTAGACGCGTCCGTCTCCAACAACTTGGACTCTGACTCGGTAGCTCGAAAAATTCGGAGGCCCAAAAGCCCAAAACCTAATTTAATTTTCTGCAAAAATATAAAATCTGGGCTCGGCTCGAGGCTCGAATTCACATGAACAAGCGCACGCGCGCGTGTGTGCGGGGCGGGGCGTGGCGAGGCATGCGAGCGAGGAGGAGGAGGAGGAGCGCGCGTGGGCCACCCCTCTCTTCCTCTCTTCTCTCTCATTCAAGGAGTGGAAGAGCAACCTCCCTTATATGTAGGGGTTGCTCCACTTCCACTTCCCATGTGGGACTAAACACTTAACACCACTCCCTCTTGCCCTAATGGACCTTTGAGATTTATTTGGAATTAATTCTGAATATTATATGGGTCAAGCCCATTTATTCCAACCATCCCCCACCAGATCTCAAAGCCATTAGGAGAGAGGTCATTTTCGTTCCTTGTTTGATATACTAGTGTTTCGGCAGAGACTGTGAAGTTGAACTTCTTCCTAGATCCTCAAGTTTCATCAGGTGACAACTTGAACAATGGACTACGCCTTGAATTGCAAGTTTTGTGTGTACTGACTTCACCCGAAAACCATTAACAGTACTTGACTACCAGTAGTCTACCCCGCGGGTGGAGCATATGCGTTGTACTCCCTGGTCTCTTCACGAGCTTTCTAGAGATTACCCAAATCTCACAGGCTGTGACGTTAGACAGTCGGAGCTCATATAGGTGTGTTTCCTTCAAAACTGCCCTGTAGGATGGCATCTTTGCTACACATAGCCAACAGAAACACATTAAGGCAAATCGCCAACCTGCCTTATAGTTTGAGAGTACAAGTGTGCATATTCACATAGAGAGGATATAAAAAAAAAGTACTCTCCTCAGTGAACCACTAGCTTGTTTTCCCATGTCCTAATTCACGGGATCTCCGATCACATAGGTTGGGTTACTACTATGGTGTCACATCAATGGGTCTCAAACCCATCTCTCTCGATGCACTTTTCTATCACATTACGTGATAGACCCTTCGTAAAGGGATCTGCCAGGTTTTTGTCTGTTTGTATGTACGAAACAGTAATAACTCCGGAGTTCCTCATTTTCCTGACAGATTTTAAACGTTTCTTGACATGTCTTGATGATTTTGCATTATCCTTAGAACTGGTCACTTTGGCAATCACCGTCTGATTGTCACAGTTCATAAGGATTGCCGACAATGGTTTCTCAACTACAGGCAAATCCATCAAGAGCCCTCGTAGCCATTCTGCCTCTGCAGTTGCTGTCTTTAAAGCAGTGAGTTCTGCTTCCATGGTTGACCTCGTCAAAATGGTCTGTTTGCAAGACCTCCATGATATAGCTCCACCAGCTAGAGTGAGCACATATCCACTCGTGGCATAGAGTTCATCAACATCAGAGATCCAGCTCGAATCACTATAACCCTCAGGAACAGTCGGATGCCCAGTATAGTGAATTCCATAACTCATTGTACCTCTTAGGTAGCGCATAACCCTTTCAAGTGCATGCCAATGATTTGTACCCAGGTTTGACATGAACCTGCTCAGTTTGCTCACAGCAAACGAGATATCAGGACGGGTTGCGCTAGCTAGGTACATGAGTGAATCGATCATCTGAGAATATCTGAGTTGATCTCTTGACTCTTTCTTGTTCTTTCTAAGTATCACACTGGAATCATAAGCCGTTGGAGAAATCTTGCTATCAATAAAGCCGAACCGGCTCAAAATTTTCTCAACATAGTGGGATTGACTTAAAGTAATTCCACTCTCATCCTTATTCAGCTTAATGTTCGAAATAACATTAGCTTCTCTCAGATCTTTCATATCAAAACACTTTGATAGAAGAGACTTGACCTCAGAAATTATATTAATGCTCGTACCAAAAATGAGTATATCATCCACATACAAGCATAATATAACGCTATCACCCCCACCATGGCGATAGTACACGCACCGATCAGCCTCATTAATGACAAAGCCAGCAGAAGTCAAAGTACTGTCAAACTTCTCATGCCATTGCTTAGGTGCTTGTTTCAGGCCATACAAGGCTTTCAACAATTTGCACACCTTTGTCTCTTCACCTTTTACTACGAACCCATCAGGCTATTCCATATAAATCTCCTATTCCAACTCTCCATTAAGGAAAGCTGTCTTCACATCCATTTGATGGATGATTAGACCATAAGAGTCAGCCAGAGAAAGTAGTACACGAATTGTCGTCATTCTGGCGACAGGTGAATAGGTGTCAAAATAGTCTTCACCTTCCTTTTGAATATAGCCCTTTGCAACTAGTCTTGCCTTGTACTTTTCAATAGTGCCGTCAGGCCTGAGCTTCTTCTTGAACACCCACTTACAGCCTATTGGTTTGCACCCGTATGGCCGTTCAATTAACTCTCTGGTTCCATTGGAAAGAATTGAGTCCATCTCACTATGAACTGCTTCTTTCCAGTCATCTGCATCAGGTGATGCATATGACTCTGCTATGGATCTAGGAGTGTCGTCCACAAGGTACACAATGAAATCATCACCGAAGGATTTTGCAATATGTGATCTCTTACTCGACTGAGTTATTTCATTATGTTCCTCCCCTGGGACATTCTCAAACTGTGTATCAAGAAACTCGCTAGTTGTGGTGGATTCAGGACAAATTTCAGAAGAGATCCTAGCAGTGCTATGCATATCTTTCATAGGAAAAATATTCTCAAAAAATGTTGCGTCACGAGATTCCATAATAGTATCAACATGCATATCAGGTACCTCAGATTTAACTACTAAAAATCTATATGCGATGCTCCGATGAGCATAGCCTAGAAAGATACAATCCACTGTCTTTGGTCCCAGCTTGCGTTTCTTGGTAATTGGAACATTGACCTTTGCCAAACATCCCCAAGTACGCAAGTATGAAAGTGATGGTTTTCTCCCAACCCACTCCTCATAAGGGGTTTTCTCTTTATTCTTGTTTGGAACGTGGTTTAGGACATGACATGAAGTCAATAGAGCCTCCCCCCACCATGCCTTAGATAAACCGGACGTGCCTAACATGGCATTCACCAAGTCACACAATGTGCGGTTTTTCCTCTCGGCTACCCTGTTTGATTGGGGTGAATAGGGAGGCGTCCTCTCATGTATAATACCATGTTTCACACAAAAATCATCAAATATTTTGGGAAAATACTCACCACCACGATCTGACCTAAGACGTTTGATCTTCCTCTCTAATTGAGTTTCTACTTCAGATTTATAGATTTTAAAGTAGTCTAAAGCTTCATCTTTAGTTTGCAACAAGTAAACATAGCAGAATCTAGTAGAATCATCTATTAATGTCATAAAATATTTCTTTCCACCTTTTGTCAACACACCATTCATCTCGCATAGATCAGAATGTATGAGTTCTAATGGTGCCAAGTTTCTATCCTTGGCTGCCTTGTGAGGCTTTCGAGGTTGCTTTGACTGCACACAACTATGACACTTAGAACCTTTGACAATAGTGAATTCCGGAATTAATTTGAGACTAGATAGCCGATTCATTAAACCAAAATTAACGTGATATAAACGAGAATGCCAAACACTTGCATCATCATTAATACCGCCACAAATATGGTTTACTGACTTATTGTTAAATTCCGAAAGAGAAAAGCGGAACAGGCCTCCGCATTCATAGCCTTTACCAATAAATTGTCCGTGCTTAGACACAACTATTTTATTGGACTCTAAAACTACTTTAAACCCATCTCTGCATAGAAGGGTACCGCTAACAAGATTCTTGTTCATAGTAGGGACATGCTGCACGTTCTTCAGTTGGACAATCTTTCCCGATGTGAACTTCAGATCGACCGTGCCACCACCACGAACAGAAGAATGTGACCCATTCCCCATTAGGATGGTGGAATCTCGGACGAACTGGTAAGAAGTAAACATGGACATGTCAGAACATACATGAACATTAGCACCCATATCAAACCACCAAGATGGTGTTTGAGAAACAGAAAGAACAGTAAAAGAATTATCGTAACCATCTGCATTGCTGGATGTCACGATGTTGACATTCTTTTTCCCTTTGCGATCTGCCCTCTCAGGACAGTTCTTGGAAATATGTCCCTGCTCCCCACAGGTGTAGCAGCATCCATCATTGGCTTTGTTTGACTTCTTCTTGAAAGCAGTAGTTTTGTTTGGCTTGAATAGAGATTTGTTCTCTTTGTTCTTGATATTGGGTTTCTGCACCATATTAGCATTGGCGCTAGATTGACCCTCGCCTCCTTTCTTAGTAGCATCCTTAGCCCGAGCCTTCTCCTCAACATCAAGAGATGCTATCAGGTTTTCAACTGATATTTCCTGTCTCTTGTGTTTGAGAGTTGTGGTGAAGTTCGTCCATGATGGAGGTAACTTTGCAATAATGCACCCAGCCACAAACTTGTCAAGTAAAGGACACATAAGGAGATTGAGCTCTCTCGCAAGGCACTGTATTTCATGAGCTTGTTCAATTACATGACGGTTGTTAACCATCTTGTAGTCATGAAAATTCTCCATGATATACAGTTCACCGCCTGCATCGGCTGCACCATACTTTGTGTTAAGTGCATCCCAGAGCTCTTTCCCGTCTGTGACTGTCAGATAGACATCACAGAGTCTATTATCAAGAACACTTAAGATGCATCCTCTCAGGGCAGAATTGGCTTCCTCGAACTTTGCCGGTTCTTCAACAGACAAAGGACCTTGAGGCCTGCCCTCGGTTACCCAGAAGATCTTAAGCGATTGGAGCCAGAGCGTGGCCTTAACTTGCCACCTCTTGAAGTGCACGCCAGAGAATTTCTCCGGCCTCAGTGCATCGGCTAGAGTCATCATGTTCAACTCAGGAAATTTCCTAATAAGGTTTTTGGATTGTTAGAAAATAGGAGGCAATTTACTGAACAATTCCGGAAAACACGAGAAAACAACAGCGATCGGCACACAGACGGGACGAGAAATAACGCTGTAGATCCAACGGCGAACAACCCTTGCAGACGTTGGTGACGACGTTGAGCCGCAGCGCCTGATCTCCTCGGTAGACGAGCCATGGTGAAGAACGCGAGCAGTCGCGCGGAGCGCTTCCCAAAAACCTTATTCGCCCTCTCCCGGTGCAGGATCGCAAGGGTGAGCAGTTCCGGAGACCTGCTCTCCCGATCATCGATGCACGCCAGTGCTCGGGATGGAGTAGACTAGAAGGCGGCGCAAGGAACGCGAACATGGGAACAATCTGGTCGTGCTATTTCCTACCATACCGTGGACGCCCGTATTTATAGAGTCCTAGAGGCGGTTCTTATGCGATATGGAGGGTCCAGATCCAAACTGACTCTGCAGTCGTAGACGCGTCCGTCTCCAACGACTTGGACTCTTACTCGGTAGCCCAAAAATTCAAGGGCCCAAAAGCCCAAAGCCCAATTTAATTTTCTGCAGAAATATAAAATCTGGGCTCAGCTCGAGGCTCGAATTCACACGAACACATGAACACACGCGCGCATGCATGCGCGCGTGTGCGGGGCGGGGCGTGGCGAGGCGAGCGAGTGAGGAGGAGGAGGGGGAGCGCGCGTGGGCCACCCCTCTCTTCCTCTCTTCTCTCTCACTCAAGGAGTGGAAGAGCAACCTCCCTTATATGTAGGGGTTGCTCCACTTCCACTTCCCATGTGGGACTAAACACTTAGCACCACTCCCTCTTGCCCTAATGGGCCTTTGAGATTTATTGGGAATTAATTCTGAATATTATATGGGCCAAGCCCATTTATTCCAACAACTTGAGTTTCTCTCAACGGATTTGAGTGATTCTTGTTGTGTTGTCTTCGTGACTTGATTCTCTCTGATATATTTCACTTTTGTCATAGTGAAACACGTTTATATTAGTCTCACACACGATTTCATTAACGGATCGTTTTTCTGCTGAGGGGTTTTCATTGCTTCTGCTGAAAAAGTTTTAATCTAACATTTACCCCCCTCTGGTAGCTTTTCACGTGCTCTTCGATCCTACATGATTCCTACCCTTCAACCAAGCCCATGCAACCTAGGGCAAGTGACATTGTGGATGAAGCGTTTCTTGTTTCATTGTGGAGTCCACATGTCATCATGCCCAAGGAAGCTTTTGATCTATGATCAAAGTATGGGTTTACTCAAAAGAACATCAAGAAGGTCGAAGTGACACCCCTAAAAAAGGACAAGCCTCACTATGATCATAATGAATATCTTCAAGGGGGAGAAGTCGTCACTATGTCAACAAGTCTTCATCAAGACGACGGAGAGGCTAGGGCCACCATGTGGCCCACATGTCCAACTAACATGACAAAAGGAGATTTGGCATGTCAATCAAGAGAGGTTGTCCACATCTTCAACTCCGGGATTGGACAACAAATCATCACACTAAAAAGGATGGAGGTATGTCCCACTCATCGGACTTCATAAATTTGGTGAGTGCTTGCCAATAGGTAAATTGGTAGTAATCTCATATTTGATTTCCCAATTACATATTTGAATTCCCCATCAATCTTTGCATTTGCACTTAGCATGTTTGAATTTTCACACTTGCATGTTGGAAAGTAAAACTAAAATTTTGAATTAGGAAATAAATTTATTTGGATATGAACCTTGGGCATAACCACTTGAATTCATCTACCTAATTCAAACCAAAAATATTTCCCTTAATATTCATTGCATTTGCATGTTGCTTCAAGTTAGGTAAAACAGTTTGACAAAGGGTACAACATGCTTTCTAGCTAATGTAACCCGTTTTTGAGTTGTTTTGTTTGTTCTTGATTTTAGTGCAGCCAGGACAAAATTTGTAAAGAGGTTGAAATACCCCATCAAGCGCATATCCCTCCATCGATCTCATTTTAAGTTGATGGTGGAGGAATGCTCAAGATGGTGGTCTAATGGAGGAACAAGATGAAGCTCATTCAACTCAAACCTCAACTTGGCAAAATACATTGAACATGAAGGCTATACCAACATCCATGGTTGTGAGTTTCTCACTCAACAACCTCCAACCTGAACTGCTCTTCAATTGAGGTACAAGTTCAAATTTGCCATCGTTTGAATTGCATTAGGATTGAATGAGTTTTGATTGCATTGGTAAGTAAGGTTTACACCTTCGCATCATTCGATTCTTATGCATCTTCTACTCTTTTAATTCATCAAAAAGGAATGTCACCTTACTTGGGAATAAATTGAAACAAGTACCTAGAATTTCATAAGCATTGCTAAAATTGACATAGACACTTTCTGCCTAGGTAATGCTTATGATATGACTTAATGGTTGAATTGGTGTGTAGCAACTTAGGAATTGTAATATCCATAATTTTGATTTAAAAATCTTTCATGCATGAATCACTAAATTTCAAATTCCTAGGCAAGAAAATTAAAAAAAAATGTTTAGGAGGATAAAATTGAGAATCTTGTTTGCCATGATCCAAATGATGACATTTGCTCTTGTGTTAAAGGACTATGATGGTTAAAAATTTACAAGGTGAAGGGATCCATATAGTGTATTTATATCACTTTCATTGTTATGAGTAGGAGCTTTAGAACATGTGCAAATTGATTTATCCATAAAGCCCCACTCCTATCAATGATTCATATGTTGTTCATGGATACACTTGAAATTGGACTCAATGCATCTTTGTGTTTGATCTTCCCCGTGCGTACAAATAAAGATTCGGTTACCTAACCCAAAAATTCATTTGTACAAGTATTGAGAGCTAACCATCCCTCTCTATCATGTAGAGGATGTTTGCAAGAGTAAAATAACTATGCATACTTTCAAATATCCGATTTTTGGAACCCTAAGAGGATTCCATTTCAACATCTCTTGGCCAGGAGTAAATTAGGATGGTTTCTACCTATCGGAAATTAGGCCCGAAGGTCAACCATAACTACACGAGGCTGGAGATTTGTCATGGAAACCCTCCGTGAGCAACCAATGGGCTGCTACGAATATGTGAGAGCATTATGCTCTCAACTATTTTAAGCACTCATTCAAGCTCAAGGGAATTGCCACGATCATTGGGTGTAAGTTATCCCTTTGTGGTTAAAAGGTATGATGTACCTTAACCAAGGAATTACAAGATCACATCCAATGTATATTGGGTGCAACTTATTCCTATATGGCAGAAGGTATTTTATACCTTAGCCAAGGAACAATGGATCACACTCAACCCATGTTGAGTGCACGTCATCCCGTTGTGGTTATAGGTATGTTGTACCTTAGCCAAGGAATAATGAATCGTACTCAACACATGTTTGGTACATGTGAATCCTTTGTGGCTAAATGTGTCATTAACTTAGACAAGGAGTGATGGATCAGGGCCAATGCATGAGAGGTACAAGTTATTCCTTCATGGCAAGAAGGTATGATACACCTTGCCCAAAGAATGATGAAACACACTCAATGCATGTTGAGTGCTCGTCATGCCTTTGTGCCAAGGGTTATCACTACCTTAGCAAAGGAATAACAAGGTACATCCAACCTTTGGAAACCTTGAAGTGTGGATGAGCGACATTGACAACACTCTCCTCGACCACACTCATGAAACCCATGGAAGGCAATCCAACAAAGACACTCAACCCTCGAATGTGAAAGCCTTGCTGCAACAAGGTTGGGCCAACCTCATGGCCTACATCCGTCGTCAGGGTTTCAGCCCCTATCGTGGACCTTGAACAAAAACAAGCTTGGGGGTGGAACCCCACTTGAGATAATTTTTATCACACCCCTTGCATATTTATTTCCATTCACGCATAATCCACCTTGCATATAAAAAAACATAAAAATAAGTAGAGTAGATTTGCTTTAAAAATAAAATAAAAGATGTGCGGTAAGAATGATTTGGAATTCACATACATGAAATCATGAATAGTTGCTCTATTTTAATTTTCATAAGTCCCTAGTTTACAACTTACTACTCCCCAAAATATTGCTTTGATTGGCTAGAATTACTTTTGCCTTGATTTAGAAATTGTGGGTAGCAAAAGCTTAATCCAATTCTAAGTTGTTGTGAGATATGATATAGTGATAGGGCTGCTATTCCTAGTTTGAAAGTGAAACTTAGATTTCCAGAGAAATTCTAAAAAGATATAAGTTATCCTCATTTGATTGGAAATACCTACCAACGCCATATGATACATTACATTGATAGACCTTATGCATATGCTATTTGTTTTCACATTGAGCTTTCTCAAATTAGTATAGACCAATGTTAGATTTCATATATTACTTTTTGAATTCAAGACTTCACTTGCACATGCTATACTTCTACACTAGAAGTATGCAAAATTCAATCATACCACCATTCCACAATAAAAATAGAAACTCCATACGATTCATGCTTAGTACTCTCTCCAAGTTTATTGCATAAAAAGGGAGTAGAAGACATGGCTACAAGAAAAATAAAAAAATGCATGCTTACATCATAAGCATGAGAAGAAAAAAAGAGAAGAAAAAAAGAAAGAGAAAAATAGCCATGTTTCATCCCTGCAAAAATAAGAGAGTCTACATAAATAGGAGTCATCTTAAATATCCACATCCACCTCCATTCCATCACACATGCACAAGTCTTGAATCAAATAGTTTTGAATTGATTTCTCCTGAGGCTTGCTTTTTTTTTTTGACTTAGCAATATTATGTGTTGCAAATATGCCTACTATGTTCCCTACCAAGCTCCACATACAAGCCTTATTTAGTGGTAGGATGAGTGTAGGCAAAATGCCTCGGAGAGGAAATATTTCCACTACACACAAAGGAGAGACCGAGAGAATCAAATTGAATTACTTATAATCTAAATTGAACTCTTCGGGGTTTGAGTGGAACTTGATTTCTAGGGTATGTGTGCTCCATTTGTTGTTTTATCTTTCAAACACCCATGAATATGAGATGGCATAAGCCCCATGCTAATTTTTGCAATACTAGGTAGAGTATTCTATTGTGCACATGGTACTTTTAAAAAGTAGAACATAGTAGCAACTCCTGATCATCAACCTAAAGTCTTGACTTTGCTCGGGACAAGCAAAGGATAAGCTTGGGGGAGTTTGTTGACGGTTGCTATATACCAATTTCTCCTGTCAATATAACTCAATTATGTGAAGGAAATATTATTTCTTGCACACATCACCTTTCTATTTAACCTATTTCCACTTGTACTTGGAGAAATTGGTGCATGCAGGCATTTTACACGTAATTGAAGTGAAACAAGGGGATGGATCCTATAAAATACCATCCCAGCCAATCTATCGTCGACACGTGGCACCACATGGATCAAATGGCCCACAAACAGAAGTATCTGAGACCATCAAAGAGTGTAGCACCCATATCATGGAATGGGACCCACCTGTCAGTCACTTGGAGGAAGAACTGGTCGTTTGGAGCCAGGACCAGGTCAGCCGACCCCTCTAGTCAGCCCACTAGGTCCTAGCGCCAAACGTGGTTAAACGACATGTGTTGGCTCCTCCCGGCTTGAAGAAGTCAGTGTTGACTGATTCGCGTGCTTTTGGTGGCAGGAACCGACCCTTCTCCAAGCCATAAATAGGACCCCTCACCCCTCACTTCAACACACACCACTTGAGCATCATTCTATTGTATACACTAGTTCTCTTAGTCCCTAGTGGAGTTAGGCTATAGAGAGAAGAGCCTCTAGTCCCAAGTCCAAATTAGAAAAAGTATGGCTCATGTATCCTCTCTTATATTTGTGACATTATGCATAATAAAGATATTATCTTTAGTCTTCTTTTATTTATATACTTGGATGAAGTGATTCTTGTTTGATTGTTGATTCCATGTATGTGGTAGGAATAGTCTTTATGACCATGCCTTAATGTCATTATACTATCATCATAAACAATATAAACCCCACTATAGTCTAAGTAGTTATGATATGATCATGTTAGTATGAATAATTTATGTTATTTCTAAACATTGGTTCAACGATATTTAGGTTAGTCATTGCCTTAAGATGTCATGATTTTTAAGGTATTTACTTAGTATGCTAGCATGGTGCTAGGATAATATGTAATGTTGGATGTCTTGTAGACCCACAGATTGAAGAGGTAGGCAGTAGGTGGTGACAGCCCTATTTGTCCTTTGAAATCATTTACGTTCAGCTATGCCACAGGCTCTTGGCGGGAGTCATCCTAGTATTGCTAGGTGTAAACCCATGCCTGAGATGTTGAACAACTTGGCATAAGTATTCACCACTGACATGCTCATTAGTATCTAACTTAGGCTATGTATATGTATACTAGAAGCATTGTAGGAGCAACTCCCCAAGTCTTAGTTTAATCTCCATAGGACCCATCTACCATTTAGAATAAATTGCTTAGGTGTGTGTCACACTACCCATATATTATCAACTTACCCCTGTCTTGATAATTGATTAGTATCCCATAGCTTGATCATAAGAGTGGTGTTTACTTTACTTCATTGCCTTCCTTTGGGATAAATACGATATCGTTGGGAATACTCTTGGGTAAAATTCTACACGACAGTTTTCGTGTGCTTGCGGACCTCATCTCTTTTGAGAGATGATCTGGGACGTAAGAAACATCAACAGGAGTCTCTATGCGATGCCCATGAAAATCAAGAGAGAATCACCTATGCTGAATTCAAGGAGAAGTTTCACTCTCACTATGTGCCAGAGGGAGTCATGATACTAAGAAGGCAATAATTTGAAAGCCTCAGGCAAGGAAGGATGAGCATGAGTGAGTATCTCAATAAATTCACTCAACTGTCAAGATATGTTGCAGAGGACATCAACACTGATAGTAGGAAGCAGTATTTGTTCATGAGGGGTCTCAACAATGAAATTCAGGTTCAGTTGCTCAATGTTGACTATGCAAACTTCCAGAAGCTGGTTGACAAGGCCATTGTGGTAGAGAACAAGATTCGTGAGATGGAGCTGGATCACAAGAGGAAGATGCCATATCGGGGACAGCCGCAAGGAAGCAATGTCCGTCCTCACTATGCACCACCTGGTGCACCCTATTACAACCCGTCTGCTACTGCATACCATCTTGATTATCCACCACGACCGCAACAGCCTATGCAACCTCGCCCGCCCATGCAAGCACCTCACTTACCTATGCAGCATGCGCCATGCCCAAATGTGCCTCCTTATGCTCAAAACCAGCATCTCCCTAACTTTGCTGGCGCCACAGGTGGAAAGACTTGCTATGCTTATGGTCAAACGGGACACTTTTCCAATCAATGACCAAGACCAGGTCAAGATCAGATGAATAATGTTCCAAGGCAGAATCCAAGGCCCAATGGAGGAGGAGCACCAGGCAACCGTGGACCACAAAATTTTGCTTGCGACAAGGTGAACTGAATGTAGCCAATTCACCCCCCCTCTAGGCTACATTCAATTGGTATCAGAGCAGGACTCTTCAAAAGAGACTCACCGCTTGAGGAGAAGATGTCGGACATTAAGGATGTACACAAGACCTTAACCCAAGAGAAGGGCGACGATGAAAAGACTTAGAAGCTGGAGAAGGTCCTCGACGCCATCCAAGACTTGGAGGATGATGATGAGGAGATGCTAGAACTAAAGGCACTCATAAGGAAGGAGGCACTATCCCCAAAAGGGAAGATGAAGATAGAGCATGAAAAGAAGAAGAAGGGGAGTAGTCACACCGACTACTCCCATTATCCTTTTAACTATAATCGTCTGAATTCCAACAATAACCATTACTTATCAATTCCTCTAGGAAAAGCCCCATACTTTGATGGCAATTGATTATTCAATGTGGAGGTAAAATATGAAAATGCATCTCATATCACTTAACCCGAGCTTGTGGCATATGGTGTGTACAGGGATAGATATCGCAGATGACGATGAAGATCTCACACCAACAAGCTATTCATCAGAACGCTCAAGTTGCAGCTGTCATAGCATCATCACTGAGACGAGACGAGATCACCAAGGTGGATGAACTAGAAATTGCTAAGGATATATGGGACACTTTAGAAACTACACATGAAGGTGATCGTCATGTGCGAGAAGCCATGATTGAAATGATTGAAGGCGAATTGGGAAGATTCGCTATAGAAGAAGATGAGTCACCCCAAGACATGTACAATCGGTTTAAGAATCTCATCAACAATGTTCGAGCATATGGAAGCAAGAAGTGGAATGATCACGAGGTCATGAAGCTAATTCTTAGAGCATTCATGCCTCGCAATGTAACCCTATGCTCGATGATTAGAGAAAGCCCCGGGTATCATAAATGACCCCGGA
This sequence comes from Tuctoria greenei, assembly GCA_036927565.1. Classification (NCBI taxonomy): domain Eukaryota; kingdom Viridiplantae; phylum Streptophyta; class Magnoliopsida; order Poales; family Poaceae; genus Tuctoria; species Tuctoria greenei. The sequence goes on along the minus strand of JAYESD010000002.1, from coordinate 160,705,874 downwards.
GGAGCTTCTTGGAAGATTATCAACTTTAAAATGATGGAGAAGCAAGCCAAGCACGTTAAAGAGATTCCCGACCTTACCTCGGCAAATAAGAAAGGAGTTGTTTTGAAGTCCACTTGTAAACCTATATGAAAATAAGCTCGAGAATCTCAAGAGGAAGAAGACACCGACGATGAGAGCAGTGATATAGATGAAGAAGATATGATCCTATTCTTGAAGAAATTCAAGAAAATGATGAGAAGAAGACAATGTGGTAGGCCAAGTGAAGGAAGACAAAGGGTCAAGCCAAGACCAAAATGTAGGCGTGCTTGCTATAACTATGGAGAGTACGACCATTTCATAGTAGACTGTCCACATGAAGAAAGTAAGAGGAAGACCAAGGACAACAAGCCTCAACCTAAGAAAACTTTCAAGAAAAAGAAACAATATGGTCAAGCACACATGGGGAAGGAGTGGGACTTTAATGATGAGTCCTCATCATGAAGCCTACCAAGAAATCCACCCTCTTCCCAACTATCAGCACAAAAAAAGACACCGATCTTATGTGTCTAATGGCCAAAGAAGGTAAAAGGAAGGTAACAACTAAATCTTCCTCCTCGCATTATGTTAATAGTGATAACTCTAGTGATGATGAAGATATACATGTTGGTTTAGATAAGAAAACTGCGGCTAAGATGAAATTTTTAATGGATAAGCTTATTGATAAGGAGGAGCTAGTTGATCGCCAAGAAGATATGATCATCCTTCAAAAGGAAGAATATCAGAAGATCAAAAAGCTCCTCGAGCTTGCAAAGGAGCAAAGCAACTCGAACATGAGTTAGCTTCAAGCAAGGAAGCTTGTTTGAAGCTAGAAGACTCAAATATGGCTATAAAGGATGAACTTGCTAACTTAACCAAAGTTAACAAGATCCTTGAGGTACAATTTGAGTCACTCAAGTCAAGTAGTTCTTCATCCTCTTCAAGCTCACCTTCTCAACTTATAAAATCTGAAACTACTATTGCTTGTGAATGTGCTAAAATTGACACTAACTTGAAGGAGCAGTCAAACTTGACAAAGGACAAGCATCCACCCCGAGGTGGCATATTTGACAAGGAGAAGATCAAGTATGCACACAGTGCATACTTGGTCACAAGACCTCCTAGTGTCAAATATGGTATTGGGTATTCTTATGGTGAAAAGCAAAATGCTAGAAACCACAAGAATAACATGGAACACATTGCTTTTGTCAAGGGAAACACCTCTCAAGTTAGACAACTTAATAATGTTGATAAAAGTAATATTGTTAACACATATGAGCAACAACTCTTGTTTAGAACCTTTGGTGCATCATATGTTCTTATGAAAAGTAATTTTGGTAGAGTTTATGCTAAACATGTTGGGCCATGCCATGGGAACACCAAGTCTCATGTGTGGGTGCCAAAATCACTTGTGACTAACCTCAAAGAACCCAAGCAAGCTTGGGTACCTATGACCAAGGCATAATGTGTGTTTTGCAGCCCTATTCATCTAGTGGAGCTAAATGGGTGCCAGATAGTGGATGCACCAATCACATTACTGCAGAAAGAAGGATGTTCGTTGAATATGAAGAAAATGAAGATCCAAGCGAAGGTATTTATTTTGACGATACCAGTCAAGGAAGGGTGCTCGGTACCGATAAAATAGCAATTTCATCACAACATACTCTTTCTCATATTTTACACGTTGATTCCTTGGATTATAACCTTTTGTCCATATCTCAATTATGTGACAAGAGTTATAATTGTTTGTTCACTAATGGGGGTGTGACCGTCTTTAGAAAGAATGATAACTCGGTTGCATTCAAGGGTGTGTTAAAGGGAAAACTTTATCTAGTTGACTTCGACAAAGATAAAGCTGAACTTGACACATGCTTGATTGCAAAGACCAACATAGGTTGGCTGTGGCATAGACGGCTAGCACATGTTGGTATGAGGAATCTTCAAAAACTTCTAAAAGGCGATCAAATCCATGGTTTAAAGGATTTTGTTTTTGATAAAGACAGGCCTTTTAGCGCGTGCCAAGCCAGGAAGCAAGTAGGAGCACCCCATCCCGTGAAGAATGTCATGACTACAACAAGACTGCTCGATCTCCTTCACATGGACTTATTTGGTCCAATTGCTTACATAAGCATCGGTGGTAACAAGTATGGTTTAGTCATTGTTGATGATTTTTCTCACTTCACGTGGGTTTTCCTTTTGCATGATAAGACGGAAACTCAAGGAACCCTCAAGAAGTTTATCAAGCAAGCTCAAAATGAATTTTCCTTAACGACCTACAAAGTGACAACGGAATGAAGTTCAAAAATACCCAAGTTGAGGAGTATTAGACGAAGAAGGGATAACGTACGAGTTTTTGCAAAATGGTGTAGCTGAAAGGAAGAATCTAACACTCATTAAGATGGCAAGGACAATGCTAAAGCGGTAAACACTACGTGTCACGCCATAAACTGACTCTATCTTCATCGCCTACTCAAGAAAACATCGTATGAACTACTCACGGGTAACAAGCCGAATATTTCATACTTTTGAGTTTTTGGTTCTAAATGTTATATTTTGAACAAAAAGCCTAGGACTTCAAAGTTCGCTTCAAAGTCCAATGAAGGTTTCTTACTTGGCTATGATTCAAACTCCTACGCCTATCGTATCTTCAACAAGGCCTCCAGACTTGTTAAAGTAGCACGTGACGTGGTGTTCGATGAAACTAATGGCTCTCAAGGAGAGCAAGTTGATCAATGTGTGCTAGATAGAGAAGAATCTCCATGTGAAGTGTTGAGAAGAATGGCGTTGGGCGATGTTCAACCACAGGCGCCACCTCCAAATGCAAATGAAGAAGATGAACCACAAGTGGAGGAGAATGATCAAGGGGGAGCTTCCACACAAGATCAACCTCAAGGAGACCAAGATGATCAACACATCAATGAAGGCAACCATTCAGGGGGAGAAGAAGATGATGACTATGAAGACTCAAGACCACAAGTGCCACACCCAAGAGTACATCAATGCATCCAAAGAGATCACCCCATCGACAACATAATCGATGAAATCCAAAAGGGAGTAACAACTCGATCTCGTATAGCTAATTTTTGTGAACATTACTCGTTTGCATCCTCTTTGGTACCACATAGGGTTGAAGATGCCTTAAAGGATCCGGATTGGGTGGTGGCGATGCAAGAAGAATGGAACAACATCAAAAGGAATGAGGTGTGGGAACTTGTTGAAAGACCCAAGTTAAATGTCGTCGGCACTAAATGGGTCTTCCCCAACAAGCAAGAAGAACACGGGGCGGTGACAAGGAACAAGGCACGACCTCTGGCCAAAGGGTATTAACAAATTGATGATTTTCGATAAGACTTTTGCTCCCATAGCTAGGCTGGAATTGATTCGAATATTACTTGCATATGCTACTCTCCATGATTTCAAGGTTTATCAAATGGATGTGAAAAGCGCCTTCCTGAACGGACCGATCAAGGAGGAGGTGTACGTGGAGCAACCCCCTGGGTTCGAAGATCAAGAGTTCCCCGACCATGTATTCAAACTGTGGAAGGCTCTCTATGGCCTCAAACAAGCTTCTAGAGCTTGGTATGAGTGCCTTAGAGCTTTTTTGATTGAAAATGGATTTAAGATTGGTAAAGTTGATTACACTTTGTTTACTAAGCATTTTGATAATGATCTATTTATCTGTCAAATTTATGTTGATGATATTATATTTGGTTCAACTAACCAATCCTTTTTTCAAGAATTTAGTAAGATCATGACAGATAGATTTGAGATGTCCATGATGGGAGAGTTGAGATATTTCTTGGGATTCCAAGTGAAGCAACAAAAGGACGAAGGGATGTTCATAAGCCAAACAAAGTACACTCAAGACATACTTAAGAAGATTGGAATGGAGATAGCAAAGCCTATAAAGACTCCCATGGCGACAAATGGACACTTGGATCTCAATTAAGACGGACCAAACGTGGGTCAAAAGGTATATCGCTCCATGATTGGCTCCCTAGTTTATTTATGTGCATCTAGGCCTGATATTATGTTGATTGTATGTTTGTGTGCAAGATTTCAACCCAATCCTAAGGAATGTCATTTGATAGCCGTAAAAAGGATCTTGCGATATTTAGTTCATACACCCAACCCAGGCCTTTGGTATCCTAAAGGTTCAAAGTTCAATCTCATTGGATACTCCGAGGTAGATTATGCCAGATGCAAAGTAGATAGAAAAAGTACCTCCAGTACTTGCCAATTCCTAAGTAGATCCCTAGTTTCATGGTCCTCCAAGAAACAACTCAATTGCATTATCCATGACCAAAGCGGAATATGTTGCATCCGGGATTTGTTGTGCACAACTCCTTTGGATGTGACAAACTCTAAGGGATTACGGTTACAATGTGAGTCGTATTCCAATCCTTTGTGACAATGAGAGTGCCACTAAAATTGCTCATAATCCCGTTGAGCACTCTAGAACAAAACACATATACATCGGGCATCACTTTTTGAGAGATCATTCAATGGAAAGAGACATAGCCATTTCCGATGTCAAACCCGAAAAACAACGAGCCGATATCTTTACCAAGCCACTTGATGAAAAACGTTTTTGTGAGCTCTAAAATGAACTAAATATCCTTGATGCTAGGAACGTGGCCTGAAAGCTTGCATACTTGTATGCCATCTTCAAAATCATATTGATTGTGTTATGAAAATCATCACTCTCTATTTTCTCCGAAAAACTATGTTAGTTACTTGATCTTGGTGAATTATGGTTATAGCTTGATTGTTGTATGTTTACTGATCATATTCATCAAGATCATTTGTGTGTTTTGCCCCCTATTTTCTTTGTAAGCACCTCCAGATATATATGAATGGTCTAGTTGTTTCTGTTCTGGTGACCACGGACTAGTCCGTGGTTATCCGGACTAGTCCGCACAATGCAGACTAGTGCGTAGTGTTACGGTAGTCCGGACTAGTCCGATCGACCGCGGACTAGTCTGATTTTTCGACTCCATAACCCTAGGGCCGCCAAAACCTAATCTTATTCATCCTCACAACATACCTCAAGTTCTCTCTCCTCACTCAAGTGCCCCCAAGGTGATTTGGCGAGTTCTCCACAAAATCTGCTCAAATCTCCGTGGGAAAAGATCTTCATCGCAAGGGGATCGATGATTAGGACATCACTTCTATGGATACAAACAACACTCCATTGAACATACAAGATGCAATCAATAGAGTTCATGCACAACAATTAATTTCAGAGGTGAACTCGTTCTTATATATTTCCTTATATGTTTTTGAATATAAATTGCTACTTAATGATTTATTTGTGATTAGGATCCATGGAGAGGTTCAAGGAGTACTTGGAGGGAGTATTAGGGACGTGGAAGACCAGAGAATTTGTTCAAAGAAGATAGAAACCGAACCAAACTCCAAATCGTATCCAACTCGGAGTCCAGGAGCAGTACGCACTAAAACAGACGCCCAGAACGCATACGAACTCCGTTTTGGACGTTCTACATATGCACGGAAAGGGGAGAGGATAACCTTTCAAATGGTACCGGTGCCATGTCAAAATTGCTTCGGAGTCGTCGGGAATCATCGAAACAAAATCAAATACAGAATCTGTCAGGGTGCTGCGCCACCATATTGGGCCATTGGGCCTTGTATCAAGTCTAAGTCCATAATTTTCGTGTGTTAGGGTTAGGTCACGACCCCAACTCCCTCTTGGACGTCCTCCCACCTATATATACTCCATAGTAGCCGCCATGAACAATTGGGTTTTGCTTAGATCAATAATATCGCCGTTCTACGGTTTGTGAAACCCCAAATTCAGCAATTTCAGATTGCTTCTTCTACGTTCTTGCTTGTGTTCTCGGTTGCACTTGCAGTGATTAGCCTTCTTGGCGAGGTCAATCGTGTGAAGCACGGTTCATAACCAACGGAGCGGTGGTGTAGTGATTGCAGGGGTTGTTCGTGTTCTACTCGAGAGCCTCGGATCATCAACGTCAAGATCTCCACTTCAATCGACCTATCCATTACCTATCGGAAGATCTGGACTCATCTTTTCCTATCAATTGGTATCAGATTTCCAGGTTGCCCGTTAGGTAATTCATCTATCCATTACATTAGTTTTGTTTTTCATACCTAGAGTCCACAAAAAAGCCACAAAAAACTTGCAGTTTAGTAGATCTGTTTATTACTTTGTCCAAACCACCATTGAGCCTTTGCAACTTTTGTTTTCAGTTTGGTTTTGTTGAGTTTGTGTCCGTTGTTGAGTCATATTGTTGGTTTAGAAAGTGTTTTTAGTCTTAGTTTGAGTTTTGTATTGTGTTGATTCATCCTTTTGAATCACGTCATCACGTCCAGATTAGATTCATCTTTGTCCAGTTCAGTATTTTCATCATATCTAGCTCATACAAACTCGGATTTTCGTATTATTATACTTTATGGAAATCTTAAGAAGTTCTCTATAACTTTTGTATTCATCATTTTCCCAGAAAATATAGATATCGATGTCGAAATTGCATTAGATCCGAATCTGTTATTGACCTAAAAATTCTGAACAGTCTGTATTTCGGGGGCAGTATCTCCTATTGTTCTTTTCCAAAATAGGTCTTCCATATATTGAAATTAAAGAGGAGAGATATATCTACAATCTTGCTGTTCTAAGTTTTCCAATTTAGAGCCTATAAGTGTGCCTATTTGTCCTTGGAAGGTTGAGCAGAAAATCTGCGACAGACACACGAGATATCTTGGGTTGATTTTTATTGTGTTCTTCCCTTGCAGCACGTTCTGAAAAAAATAAAGGAAGAAAAAAGAAAAAGGCAAGTGCAAAACAAGAAACAAAAGCCGCACAAAAAAAAGAGGAAAAAAAAACAACAAAAAAACAGAAGTGCTTGCATTCTTTGTGTCATCTAGTTTTGTCTCATGTCTTGCTAGCTTGAACTACTAGAAACACATTTAGACCAGCAACTTTGACAAGTACTTTGGATACTTACTCAATTTTACTATCTGATTTCATTGTTGCCAATCCTTGCTACAAATAAAGTGCCATCCAAGCTACACCTTACTCTTGAGCATAATCGATACACCTTTGCAATCATCCCACGCTTCATTGGTTTCTTCATACCGGCCACCGTTTGCCACCTGCAGTGTCGGTAAGAACACTTGTAAGAGCGTGGTAAGACGCTTGAGAGTGTGTGATTCCACTTCCACTTTTCAATTATCCTTTTTAGTTGATAGGGATAACATATTTTTTGTGTTGTCTTCTGTTTGCTACTAACAATGTCAGGTAAAAGCAAGAATCATGCATTATATGCTGAGATGATGGACATGATGAAGACGGCGATGGAGTTGCTCACTAAAAATCAAACATCAACCAAGGATTCACATGACATTCAGACCACCTTTATAACACCTTCCACAAGAAGTAATTACATTCTCCCATCTCTTCCTTCTTATGATGGTCTTGGTTATGATGAATATATTGCTTGGGAAATAGAGTTGGATAAATTTTTTGGAAAATGTCATATGTGTGAGAGGAGGAAGATTAGAAATATTGCAAGTGCATTAGTAGATTGTGCATTAACTTGGTGGAACAATTTAAATGATTTAGAAAAACCTCGAACATGGAAAGATATGAAAATTCTTATGCGAGAAACATTTACTAGTGTATCCAATTGCAAAGATGAAATACATGAGCTTGAGAAGAATTTTCTTGTTGTACCTCCTCCTATGCCTAACCTTTTGCAGGAACAAGAACCAACAATTGTAGAAAATCCAAAAGCGAATGAGGTGTTCAATAACTCCTGTGAAAATTCAGATCTATCAATTCATATTTTACCCACAATTACTGCTGAAAATGAGAATAAAGGTAACGAATATCACAACACACTTGTTGAAGGTGAGAAGTTTTTGGATGTTCTCAATTTTTTCACCAATCATGCTATTGTTGAGGAGCGACTAGTGGAATCTTTTATTGATACACCATTGCCACATGTTGATTTTCCTGCTGATCGTTGCGCTAAGAAAGAGTTGTGTGCTGATAACTCTATTATACCTATGCAAAAACAAGTTAATGTACAAGATGATTGTGTTTTGGATTCACCTACTTGTGCTGAAATTCATAATTTGATCACCGCTACTGCTGAAAATGATGAGCTGAAATTTTTGTCTTCTCTAAATACTTTGGGTTATATTGAATTTGACACTTTTTGTGATCTAGATATAGTAGAGAAGAGAATATTTTCTCAATCTGAATTGCCTTTGTTAAGTAGAAATATTTTTCATGCAATAGGCAAATATGAACATAGTGGTGTGTTTATGGTGCATAAAGTTTACGTTTGTTCAAATGAGAAAACTCCTTTTGTGCTGCAACAACATCCTAAAGTAAATGAATGCACTAACGCTAATAATGTTTTGTCAAGCTTCTCTAGTATTTTTTTCTTGCAGCAGGGACAAAAAATAAAAGAGAAGTATTGTTCGTTGCAGTCGTGCAATATGGACAGTGTTCATTCTACCCCCAAAGCAATCCTTTTTCCTGGACATACGAGCAAGCCGAGGACGGCTTGTCATAAAGAAGGGGAGAATGACGAGATCATGCACATTATCATTGCACCTACAAATATGGTACAAAGTTTATTTGTTTGGGATCCTGGCTCAAGTGAATGTGCGCTCTTGTTTGGACAAGATCAAGATGGTGCACTATGCCGTCCACCATCTTGGCCTCCTCCTTTCATGCTTACAAGAAGATTTGATGGCATTGCACGTATGGACCCACACATGATAGAAGATGAACTTGAGTCGAGGACGACTCCAATTCAAGAAGGGGAGGATGATGAGGACATCACTTCTATGGATACAAACAACACTCCATTGAACATACAAGATGCAATCAATAGAGTTCATGCACAACAATTAATTTCAGAGGTGAACTCGTTCTTATATATTTCCTTATATGTTTTTGAACATAAATTGCTACTTAATGATTTATTTGTGATTAGGATCCATGGAGAGGTTCAAGGAGTACTTGGAGGGAGTATTAGGGACGTGGAAGACCAGAGAATTCGTTCAAAGAAGATGGAAACCGAACCAAACTCCAAATCGTATCCAACTCGGAGTCCAGGAGCAGTACGCACTAAAACGGACGCCCAGGATGCATACGAACTCCGTTTTGGACGTTATACATATGCACGGAAAGGGGAGAGGATAACCTTTCCAATGGAACCGGTCCCATGTCAAAATTTCTTCGGAGTCATCGGGAATCGTCGAAACAAAATCAAATACAGAATCTGTCAGGATGCTGCGCCACTATATTGGGCCATTGGGCCTTGTATCAAGTCTAAGTCCATTATTTTCGTGTGTTAGGGTTAGGTCACGACCCCAACACCCCCTTGGACGTCCTCCCACCTATATATACTCCATAGTAGCCGCCATGAACAATTGGGTTTTGCTTAGATCAATAATATCGCCGTTCTACGGTTTGTGAAACCCCAAATTCAGCAATTTCAGATTGCTTCTTCTACGTTCTTGCTTGTGTTCTCGGTTGCACTTGCAGGGATTAGCCTTCTTGGCGAGGTCAATCATGTGAAGCACGGTTGATAACCAACGGAGCGGTGGTGTAGTGATTGCAGGGGTTGTTCGTATTCTACTCGAGAGCCTCGGATCATCAACGTCGAGATCTCCACATCAATCGACCTATCCATTACCTATCGGAAGATCGGGACTCATCTTTTCCTATCAGACTCAAGTTCATCTTCTATCATGTGTGGGTCCATACGTGCAACGCCATCAAATCTTCTTGTAAGCATGAAAGGAGGAGGCCAAGGTGGTGGACGGCATAGTGCACCATCTTGATCTTGTCCAAACAAGAGCGCACATTCACTTGAGCCAGGATCCCAAACAAATAAACTTTGTACCATATTTGTAGGTGCAATGATAATGTGCATGATCTCATCAATCGAGGACCCCAGACTTGTCCACATCAAAAACTCCTCCAACTCCGCGAATCGAAGGATTTGGTAAAGTTTCTCTCCAAACCCTAGAACCTTTGATTTCTCTTGTTTTTGCTCAAATAGCTTAGTTCCTCCTGTTAGTACATGATTCCTTGTTATATTACAACTACTTTGAGTCACTTTTGTAGTGAGAAACACCATTGCTCTGCTAGTTAGGGTTCAACTGGCCGAATATTGGACTAGTCCGCTCTCAGTGCGGACAAGTCTGGTACTCCGGACTAGTCCGCACTTGAGCACTGGACAAGTCCAATTTATGACTGGACACGACCCTAATTTGCTTCTACTCAATGCATTCCAATGCCATCAATCGTTATCTATGTCATCTATAACCTCCTTGTCAGGACAATGTCGAATGAAAACATCTCCGACTTTGAAGACGAGATGGATCAAGATATGTTGCTGTGAGTCTCGGAGTCTCGCGCTAACAAAAGGCAAGAGCATGCTGCCGAGCCTTCGCCCACTCCACCTAGGATGCGTCGGAAGGTTGAGGCCAAGAAGCCAGCTTCGAAAGCTCAAGATTTGGTTGGTTCTAGCTCAGCGCCAATCCAAAGGAAAAGGCAAAGGGATTGCCTCTGGCCCGATTGGCCCTCTCAAAATGATAGCTCCAAGGCAGGAGAATAGAGACCCCTCGGAAGAAAAATTTAACGGCAAGGGGAGTGATGTGGCTTGGAAGCTAAGGAAAGTTGATGTTTATGGCAGTGCTAAGAAGGCAGTTGATCCATGGTTTTGGAGCAACTTCCACGTGGACTACTATGGTTCCGTGTACCTGCAGATGAGGACTCCAGTAGTCCGCAGCCAATGGATTGACTGGAGCCACTTTGAAAGAAAAAGATGTGGTGCTTTTGATGAAGTGGTACAGGCTGCAGAGAGGCATGGCCTCAAGGACTTGTTTGCTTTCAGATATAACTGGAATGATGAGGTCATCGCTCAATTCTTTGCGACCTGCTTCTTTGCTAGTGATGAAGAAGAGCGAGTGACTTGGATGACTCATGGTTCCAAGTACACTGTGACATATGATGAGTTTGCTAGGCTGCTGCACCTTGGCGACACCGGCAGCAATAAAGTGATTATTCACAACATTGGAATTTTAGAGAAGGACAAGATGGACTTTCTCTATGATACCCATCTCAAGTACAATCCTCCCTCAACAAAGAACATGAAGCCCTTCTTCATGGTTCTCAATAGGGTGCTTAGGAAGACAATTGCTGTGAAGGATGGAGATGTAGGGAGTGTCCAAGGCTACCTGAGGACATTGATGAAGGTGATTAGCAAGAGCAAGAAATTTGACATCTTCGACTACATCTGGAATAACATGGTGAACATTTCATGCACCCCTAATTGTTCCTGTGGCTATGTGCCTTATATAGTGTTTATGATAGAGAAGGTCATTGGGATTGAGTTTGTGAAAGATGTTGAGCACACAGCCTTGAGGCCTCAGAAGCCTCCTCAAGCCTCTCTTCCAACTGCTCCATCTCCTGTTTCAAGCGAAGTGGCTCTGAGGAGAGCTCAAGGAGTTGCAAGGCCGACTTCTAACACTAGGGCCCCTCCTCACAAAGGGTCTCCTAGTGGCATTATGAAGTACATTGCTGCTATTTTTGGCTCTTGCCAGAAAGCTGGAGTGAAGATCCACAAGTTGAACAAGGCAAGGAAAGAGGACATGAGGTACATAAAGAAAAATGTCAAAGCCATATGCCAGAAGCTAGAGATTGAGCATGTTGGATCTTCAGTTATCTCCGAGGACTCTCCTTCTGACTTTTCAGAACTTCCACATCTTTCTCCTTCTGAACTTGCCTATTTTGGCATTGGGGGCTCGACGAGTGGTCCTCATCCTCATCCTCCTCAGGCTGCCAATGATGAAGACGATGAAAAGACGGACAACGAGGAGTGAGTCAGCGATGCCTAGTAGATCCCTCTTATCCTTCTTTTTGGTGCCTTGATGTCAAAGGGGGAGAGATTGAGTGGAGGGGTCATTAGGTTGTAGTAGTAGTTGAGAGATGAGAGCTCGATTTGTATCTTTTGGTGCTGTAAGACTTCTTTTGATGTTGTAAGACTCTTATTATGTTTCTAGTCATGTTTATGAAGTTTGTGATGATGCTTTGATATGATCTATGTTTATGCTCTGAAATTGGCATATATGCTTAATGTTGATATGGTTATGTCATTTACCTCATTCTCATCACAATTATTGCTCACACACACACATACTTTTTGCACCCCACCATAAAGAGTGCACATATGTCTTATGTTTTCATTGTTTAATTTGTTCCAAGCTCCTATGTGCACACTTTATGAAAATATGGATTTTTATCATATTTGTGCAATCTAAATTGGTTGTCATCAATCACCAAAAAGGGGAGATTGAAAGTGCATGTAGGCATCCCTTGTGGGTTTTGGTTGATTTATGACAAACAAATGAGATCCTAACAAAATTGTTGAGATGAGCGCAGGTTTCAATGAAATTATGAAGAAAGCGCAAAAAGAAAGGAGAATGAGGAATCTATATGGAAAAGAGCTCAAGAGCTGAATAGAATACTTTGTTGTGTATGGATTGTGTTGAGGAAACACACACCAAGAGATCAAGTAAAAGAAATCACCCTCATTGCACAAAATTTCACAAGTTCGGACTAATCCGATATTCACCGGACTAGTCCGATATCTCTCTAACTAAGATCGGACTAGACCCCCCTAGTGCGCACTAGTCCTCAAAACTTCACATCTGTAAAAATACGGACAAGTCCAATATCACCACGGACTAGTCTGATATCTTTCTGACTAAAAACGGACAAGTCCGCCCTAGTGTGGACTTGTCCTCAGGACCTCACACTTTACACAGAATCGGACAAGTTTGATATCACCACAGACTAGTCCGAAAACTCTCTAACTAAAATGAGACAAGTTCTCCCACTGCGGACTTGTCCTAAATTCTACATGAGGTTCACCACATCGGACTATGCCGATATGTGTCGGACTACTCCGAACACCTCAAGGACCTTGTTAACTTTGGTTAAGTTAGCAAGTTCATCTTTGATAGCCATGTTTGAGTCTTCCAGCTTCAAACAAGCTTCCTTGCTTGAAGCTAACTCATGTTCAAGTGAGTTTCTTCACTCCTTTTCAAGCTCGAGGAGCTTTTTGATCTTAAGATATTCTTCCTTTTGAAGGATGATCATATCTTCTTGACGATCAACTAGATCCTCCTTATCAACAAGCTTATCCATTAAAATTTTCATCTTAGCTACAGTTTTCTTATCTAAACCAACAAGCATATCTTCATCATCACTAGAGTTATCACTATCACTATTAACATAATGCGAGGAGGAAGATTTAGTTGTTACCTTACTTTTACCTTCCTTGGCCATTAGACACGTATGATCGGTGTCTTTCCATGTGCCGATGGTTGGGAAGAGGGTGAATTTCTCAGTAGGCTTCTTGACGGCTATGGTAGCCATCTCCTCTTCTTCTTCGGATGAGGACTCATCATTAGAGTCTTACTCCTTCACCGAGTGTGCTTCACCATATTGTTTCTTTTTCTGGAAAGTTTTCTTAGGTTGAGACTTGTTGTCCTTGGTCTTCCTCTTACTTTCTTCATGTGGACAGTTTACTATGAAATGCTCGTACTCTCCACAGTTATAGATAGCACGCCTCATTTTTAGTCTTGGCTTGTCCCTTTGTCTTCCTTCACTTGGTATACCACCTTGTCTACTTCTCATCATTTTCTTGAATTTCTTCATGAATAGGATCATATCTTCTTCATCTATATCACTGCTCTCGTCATCGCTGTCGTCTTCCTCTTGAGCTTCTCCAGCTTCTGAGTCTTTTCATTGTCACCCTTCTCTTGGTTGAAGTTCTTGTGTACATCCTTAATCTCCGACATCTTCTCTTCGAGCAGTGAGTCTCTTTTGAAGAGTCCTGCTCTAATACCAATTGAATGTAGCCTAGACGGGGGGTGAATAGGTTTTTTGAAATTTCATCGGATCCTGAAACACTTGAGAAACATGATCAAATATAGAGAAAACGGACAAGTTCAATATGGTGCGGACTAGTCTGTTGTGTGCAGACTAGAATGATCAATTTTGATCGAAGAATTCACGTCAAGTACTCTATGCAGCGAAAAGTAAGTTGTAAATTGGATGTATCTCGACAATTAAACAATCTATGGCACAAATTAACTTTGATTTCAATGTTTTAATGTAAGTTATCCAAGATTGAGTAAACCCTAGAATGAGATGAACAATAAGAACAAAAGTGCACAAGACGCGATTTTATCCCGTGGTTCGATTCCCACGAAGGAAACCTACATCCACGTTGAGGAGTCCACGGAGGACCGGGTCTTCACCAACTCTACCCTCGTTGAATTGCCACGGAGGTCGATTCTCTTCCACTAATCACAAAGGGGCAAATAACCGAATTCAAGGGGCCTTCTCACAAGTTTAGGGCTGATTTACAAAGATGAACACCACCAAACACACTCGAAATATATGCAGTAAACAAGAAGAGTGTGCGAGAGAATCAAACCCAAGAGCTCAAGACGTGTGAAAGAAGTCTCTCCTTTTGATCAATGCTAATCCTCAAAGATTTGATCTTCTATGGGTTAGAATGTGCAGAGAGATGTGTTTTTAGGGCTCTTTGGAGGTGTGAAGCCGCAGGGAATCGAGAGTATTGGTTGTAGGACCGTACACCTCTATTTATACTAGGGTTTCCAAAAGTTACCGTTAGGGTTTGCGATGTCCGGACTAGTCCGTGGTGGACTTCGGACTAGTCCGATGTACGGCGTGTGGGAAATCCTACGTGTTCTGATATATCGGACTTGTCTGGCAAAGGGTGGACTAGTCCGATTTGGGCTCTGGAAGTGTTCGGACAAGTTTGACACATATCGTACTAGTCCGGTGTGGTGAACCTCATGTAGAATTTAGGACAATCCGCAGTGGGAGGACTTGTCCGATTTTAGTCAAAGAGTTTTCGGACTACTTTATGGTGATATCGGACTTGTCCGGTTCTGTTTAAAGTGTGAGGTCCTGAGGACAAGTCTGCATTGGGGTGGACTTGTCCATTTTTAGTCAGAAAGATATCGGACTAGTCCATGGTGATATCGGACTTGTCCATTTTGGTACAGATGTGAAATGCTGAGGACTAGTCCGCACTAGGGGGGACTAGTCCGATCTTAGTGAGAGAGATATCGGACTAGTCCGGTGAAATTTTGTCCAGTGAGGGTGATTTCCTTTGCTTGAGCTCTTGGGGTGTGTTTCTCCAACACACTCCATACATAACAAAGTATTCTATTCAGATCTTGAGCTCTTTTCCATATAGATTCCTCATTCTCCTTTCTTTTTGCGTTTTATTCGTAATTTCATTAAAACCTGCGTTCATCTCAACAATTTTGTTAGGATCTCATTTGTTTGTCATAAATTAACCAAAACCCACAAGGGATGCCTAGTGGAACTTTCATGAACCATGTATCTGCAGAAGGGGCTCAACATGCTGAAGATGTTGTGATTGGTATGTTTCTCGCAAACTCCAACCCCGCTACTATATTGTTTCATTCTGGAGCATCCCATTCATTCATCTCATCAAAGTATGTTGCAAAGAATAGCATGCATATATCATACCTGAAGTTTACATTGTTGGTTAAATCTTCTGGAGGGGAGATGAGGACAAATATAGGCCCCCTTTGGCAGAGTTCCACGAACCCGATTCTCAGGCAGAATTAGGGAAGCTGTGTCAAACACTGTTTTTCAGAAGAAGTAATTCTTGGCTGATTCTGTGAAGTGATTCTCTAAAATAAACTAAGGGGCTGTAAGCTGAAAAAAAGTAGCTTCTCTTGATTTTGTGAAGTGATTCTCTGTCCTGATTCTAAGAGTTTATTCTAGAGAATCATTTTCAGCAACAGAATCACTTCAACAGAGAATCAGAAGTGAATCCAAATAATCAACTTTGTGAAGTTGTGCCAAAGGGGGCCATAGTATTTCCATAAGGGGGGGGGGGGGTAGAATTCGTTGCCAACCTCATAGTCCTAAATTACAAGGCTTGGACACAATCCTTGGAATAGATTGGCTAACGAAGCATAACGGAGTGATTCGGTGTGCCACTCGTACAATGCAATTGATAAATGAGGAAGGAGTTAGTGTACAATGCAATTGATAAATGAGTAGTAGCATATGCATCTAGGCAGTTGAAGAAACATAAGCACTATCCCACACATGATCTCGAACTTGCAGCCGTAGTTCATGCGTTGAAGATTTGGAGACATTATGTTCTTGGCCATAGATGTACGATTTATATGCATCATAAGAGTCTTAAGTACATATTCACTATGATGGATCTTAATTTGAGGCAACGAAGATGGTTGGAACTCATTAAGGACTATGATGTGGAAATCATTATCACCCAGGGAAAGCCAACATAGTGGTTGATGCTTTGAGTCGAAAGGGAGCAAGCCACCAGCTTACCATCAAGGAAGTGCCAACCGAGCTATGCAAGGAGTTTGAACAGTTAAATCTAAGATTTGTGAATGAGATGGGGATAATGGAGTTGAATTCAACCCTGGAGAAAGAAATAAGAGAAGGCCATACTAAGGATAAGGAAATCCAGGAAATCAAGGGAAGGACCCAAAAAGGGAGAGAATTTGAGTTTGATGAGGATGAACAAGGTACTCTATGGCTTGGAAAAGGGATTGTTGTGCCTAATGACAAGTCTTCGACAGTTGATATTGAAAGAGGCACATGACTCGCTTTACTCCGTCCAATCAGGTTGTACAAATATGTACAAGGACCTGAAGACATGCTACTGGTGGGATGGTATCTAAAGGGACATAGCAGAATATGTTGCACGATGTGATGTATGCCAACGAGTCAAAGCTGAACATCATAAGCCAGCTTGATTATTGCGGCCATTGAAGATTCAGGAATGGAAGTGGGAAGAAATTGGTATGGATTTCATAGTTGGGTTGCCTCGCACTTCGGCGGGATATGATTAATTATGGGTTATTGTGGATCGATTGACGAAATCAGCACATTTCAATCCTGTCAAGACTACTTATAGTGGAGCCAAGTTGGCAGAACTGTATATGGGAAGTATAGTGTGTTTACACGGAGTGCCCAAGAAAATAGTGTCCGATAGAGGTTCTCAGTTTACCTCTAGGTTCTGGCAAAAGCTGCACGAATAGATGGAAACTCAATTGAATATCAGTTATGCATATCCCCCTCAAACGGATGGATAGACCGAGAGGACAAACCAGATGTTCTAAGACATGCTAAGATCTTATGCGCTAAAGTATGGAGGAAGTTAGGACAAAAGTATGCCATATGATGAATTTTCCTACAATAACAGCTATCAAGCAAGTTTGAAGATGTAACCATATGAACCATTGTATGGGAGAAGGTGTAGAACACCCTTGTTTTGGAATGAGACAAGGGAAACCCAAGTATTTGGACCTGATGTGATCCAAGAGGCCAAAAAGCAAGTGCAGATCATTCGCAAGAATTTGAGAGCTGTTCAGTCAAGACAAAAGGGTTATGCAGATAAAAGACAAGGAAGCTTATCTTTTGAGGTGGGAGACTCCATATATCTTAAAGTATCACCTATGCGAGGTCACAAGCGATTTAATGTCAAAGGCAAGTTGGTACCTTGCTATATTGGACCATTCAAGATTTTGGACAAACGGGGAGAAGTATCCTATAAACTGGAGATGTCTGCACATCTTTTGGATGTTCATGACGTGTTTCATGTTTCTCAGCTCAAGAAGTGCTTGAGGGTACCGGAAGAGTAAGTACCGATGGAAGAATTGAAGCTTGAGGAAAATTTGACCTATGCAGGGCAACCTGTCAAAATTTTGGACACCAAGAAGAGGGTCACAAGGAACAAGATGATTCGATGGTGCAAAGTGCAATGGAAGCATCATACTGAATCGGAAGCAACATGGGAGCAAGAAGATGATCTCAAAAAGAAATTTTCCTATCTCTGTCCTTTCGCATCGAGTCTTGAGGGAGAGATTCAATTTAGGGAGGGTAGGTTTGTAATACCCTCAGTTTCATGCATAATGCATTGCATACATCCTCATACATGTTTAACATTAAGCCATGTAAAAAGGAACAAGATTAAAATGGATTTAGGCTTAAATTGGAAATTTCAGACTGTTAGGGTGCAGACTTGTTTGGCCACTGAACCGGACTAGTCTGGTATCCCTATCCCCTGTTCAGAAAATTTAGTCTTCTTCAGAAGTGCGGACTTGTCCGTCTAAAACCCCGGACTAGTTCGGAGTCCCCCATTTCAGTCAAAAAAATTGAGTATTCTTCAGAGTCCGGACTTATCCGGCACAATGTGCGGACTAGTCTAATTTCATCTCTGATGTTCCCCGGACTTGTCTGGTCAGACTAGTCTGATATTTCTCTGTTGCCAAATGGACTAGTCTGTTCCCCATTACAGACTAGTTCGGCCTTCGGAAAACAACTCGGATTCTGTTGATTCTCCATGATTGGTTTTAGGGTAATTACCTTAACTGGTCCCAAGAACTTTGTGCCCAACTTTAGAGGAGCCCAAGTGGACCCCACCATGGCCACTGCTTGTCCCCTACTGAATTCCACTTGGAATTCACTCCAAAACCCTAGTTCCCCTATATAAACAACCCAACACCCCACACCTCTCCACCCCAATTGAAAACCCTTGCTGCCACATTTTCCTTTGTGTCGATGTCAAGACCAAGTCCAGAAGCAAGGAGAAGGAGGAGAAGAGGGAGAAGGGCCGATCAAGATCAATCTCCATTGAATTTCTGACAATTGGCGTTCCTCATCCAAATTCTTCATCAACTCATCTCCATCAAGCCCTAATTGCCAAGATTCAAGTCTCACGCCCAAATCTTGATCTTTGGATCTCTGGACACGTGGTATGCCCTCTACATTCAAGTTTTCATGCGAATTCAACCTTAATTCTCGCAAATCAGAAAAACCATAAGGATGTGTTTGGTTGGGAGTCAAAGTGGGATGGGATGGATCCATCCTAATTTTCAAGGATGGGATGGTCCTGTTTCCTGTTTGTCTAGACGGATGGGACGATCCCTGTTTCTTGATTGTTTTATGAGATGGTGTGGGACGGATGGTCCTATCTCCTATTTGAATGAAAGGATGGGACAGGGACATGTCAGTATGAGTACCTCCTGCGCCTGCCTCCACGCAGGTGGGACAGATCCATCCCCATGATTTCGGTGGGATGGCTCCATCCCGCATATTTGTGGAATATTCTCTTTTGAGGGATGACTCCATCCCATGTGTCTCCAAACCAAACAGCAGAAAAGTGAGATTGTCCCGTCCCGTTCCCACATATCCCTCAAACCAAACAAACACTAATTTTGTAGTCTGCGTAGCGCGGACTAGTCCGATCCCTGATAGAGGACTAGTCTGGTGTCTGAATCTGTAAAATTCCTGAATCTAACCAAATTAATTCCAAATTAACTCAAATCAATTCCAAACTTGGCTAAAACTATTAGAACTAGTCAGTAAACATTAATAGCAACTCATTAACAAGTTTTACCTCACAATTGCATTAATCTTGCATATCATGGCATATTGAGTACTATATGAGCATTATTTGATTGAATTGTGTGTTTTGCATGTTTGTCGCTCAGAATAGAAGGAATTGCTGTCAAGAGTTCTTTTGAGGACCTGCAGAACTAGAGTTTTGAAGCCTTCGATCCAAATCAAGCTTAGGAGCAAGGCAAGTGTCCTTGACCATATTGATCTTGTTTTAAAGGTTTTATTTGCAAAATTGCATGCTCGTGTCAAAAATTGATGGGAAACCCCAATTGTAGGAGTTTACTTATTTTGTATGACCACCCATGTCACTTGAACACTATGTAGAGAGTCGGGAAGGGTATTTTGCACTTTTTGCTTCGTAATGCTCAATTGGATTTGGGAAACAATCAAATAGCTTAATTGTGAACTATTGAACACATGAACGATGAGAATTGATAATAATGACCCTTTAGCAACATGGTGCCTAGGGATCTAAACAAGTTGGTAATGTGGAATGGGTTGGACTGTTTTGGTTGTTTTGCTTGTTTTAGATCTAAAGACCGGTCGTGGAGCGACCATCCAGGATTTACAGTGCCACCACAGGGCCAAGTAATAGTGCGACTTGGCTGACTAATTAGTGAATTGCCAGTACTGTTTGGACCATTAAGAATACTCGGGAAGGGGTAGTTGGATTGGGTTTATAGTCGATGGTGGGACTACCCTGGGATCCGAAAGGCTCAAGAGGGGGCCCTTGGTTGGATGTGCTCAGTTGGAGACATCACCACCGGTGAAACCTCAGTGGGGTCTAAATAGGCTAGTAATCACTTTGTAAAGGCCATTTTGTGATCTTTTGGCCACACACCTAAGGAAGTGTGACACGACATAATTGAGATTCCATAGTCATCAAAAATTAATGAAATCAAGAACTTGTGGGTAAAGTGGTACAACCTCTGCAGAGTATGTCTAAAACTATCATGATAGCCGTGCTCCCGGTCATGAGAAATTTGAACCCTCACATGATTACAGTTATGGACTTTTAACGGTGTTTAATGGCTGGAATTATGTCAGGAGCTGGTTTTGGTTAATTAATTGGCATTGGTATATGGAATTGATGAAATTAAGATAAATGAGCAGTTATGAGTTGATTATGGTTTATTATTGCTGGAATTGGTTATTTAGTTCGAAACTGATGTTATTTGAGTTATTATGGGAAGGACCTCACTTAATGATGATATAATTGCATTTTTAACTTTTTTGAATGTACTTTTATGCAATTAGCTATTGTTTATTATTATTCCTTGTTTAAGGTACATTTCATACTTTCCCACACTTGTTGAGTACAACATGTGCTCACCCTTGCTATTCCCCCACGAAATCCATACGCAGGCGACTAGGTGGAGTACTAAGAAGTCTTTGAGGAGTTCTAGGTGTGTGTTTTGCCGTCAAACCTTCCTGTGGAGTTTGGAGTTATTAGTGCTTAGTTTTTCTGTTGCAGTCTTTTAGAGCTTGTATTCAAGACGATTTGGTTTATAATAAGGTACTATTATTAGTGTTATTATTCGAGACATGGTTATAATCTGTTTATCATTTGTGAATCACTTGTGTATGTGTGTTAAACATCCTGGACACACATATGCATTACGCTTGGTTCATTTTCGAAACCGGGTGTCACAACTACATCTTCAATGTACCAAGGCACCTCTCAATTAGATACATCCATTTGTAAGGAACAGGTCCACCCAAGCGAGCTTCTTCGGCAAGATGGGTTGGAAGATGTACCATGATATCAAACAAAGCGGGAGGAAGCAACATCTCAAGCTTACAAATTGTTTCAGGAAATTGTTTGATCATCTTATCCAAATCTAGTTCTTCCAATTCTTTAGAACAAATTTTAGAAAAGAATATGCTAAACTCAATTAAAGGTGCAACAACCTTTTCAGGCAACATGCCACGTATTGCAATAGGAAGTAGCTTTTGAAATATAATATGGCAGTCATGAGTTTTTAGACCTGATGGACAATCCCCCAAAAACATGAACAAGGTGGTATTCTCATCTTTATGCAAAGTATATGATGCTAATGGACAATCATACTTCCCATTTATAGCCACCGGATGTGGCTGTGGCCGTATACCCATGTCCTGCATATCAAGATGAGCTTGTAGACTATCTTTTGTTTTACCATCCATATTAAGCAATGCTCCCAATATGCTATCACAAATGTTTTTCTCAATGTGCACGACATCCAAGTTGTGCCTTATTAGCAATGTCTACCATTACAGGAGCTGGAAAAATATACTTTTCTTCTTCCAACTATGCCACCTATTTTCCTCCATACGCTTTCTCTTATTATTCTTCTATCCAAAATTCACTTGATCAAAACTCTCGTATTGATGGAGTACTTTGTCACCAGAGAGCGATGTTGGAGCCTCTCTATTCTCTATCTTGTTGTTGAAAGAAGCTTTGGTTCCACGCCACCTGTGATTCTGAGGTAGGAAACGACGATGACCCATATAGAAATACTTTTGTCCATGTTTCAACCACAAGGCGTCAGTGTTTATATAACAGTATTGACATGCTAGATTACCTTTTGTGCTCCATCCACATAGCATTGCATATGCTGAAAAATAATTTATTGTCCACAATATAGAAGCTCGCATGAGAAATGTCTCTTTCTTTGAGTTGTCGTATGTTTCAATACCACCAGACCATAATTTCAGTAGCTCATCAATCAAAGGCTACATATACACTAATGTTGTTTTCAGGTGACTTTGACCCAAAAATTATCATTGACATCAATCAATAAGGTTGCCTCATAAACAACCAAGGAGGTAGATTATAATGGATTAGAATCACAGGCCATGTACTGTATGAAACAATCATTATTCCAAAAGGATTTAAACCATCAGATGCTACCCCAAGTCTTATGTTGCGAGGATCAGATGAGAAATTTGGGTGAATGCTATCAAAATGCTTCCATGCTTTTGAATCTACAGGATGGCGTAATATTCCATCATCAATACGTTCTTCTTTGTGCCAGTGCATGTTTGATGCCATTGATTATGCCATATAAAACCTTTGAAGATGGGGAATAAGAGGGAAGTATCGTAGAATCTTGAATGCTACAAGCTTCTCAGCTTTTCCACAAGGTAGACTCTGCAGTACTATTTTTCCATCTTAATTCACCACATTTTGGGCATTGATCCAGTAGAGAATATTCCTTCCGGAATAACACACATTCATTGAAACATGCATCAATCTTTTGGTAGTCCAGCCCGAGGTCACGAACAACCTTCTGAACTTTATCAAGTGTATTAGGAATGCAGTGGCACTCTAGAAGCACATATGAGAATAGTTCAAGGATCAACTCACAACCTATCGCCACAGGACTTATGCTAACGATTCATAAAAACTATCGCCATGTTCTTTTTCGTTGCAACGGTGACCTATTGCGACGAAAAATGACATATTGCAACGAATTTTTTCATTGCGATAAGCCGAAATCTATGTAGGGAGCAGACTCTCTTAGCTGATGAGTCACGTTCGGTCCAGCACCAAGACTTCGTCACAGCAGCGCATAAAAATAAATTTCACTAGTCTTTGACAAATTCTTCAAAACCAATTTCTAATTAAACTTACCTATGAATTATTTGAATGTTGCAGTCCGACTCACCGTCTGACTCAAAGGCTAGGACGCCAGTCTAGTCTGGCCACCCTTCGGCTAGCTAGCCCTCGGCCAGCCAGCCCTGGACTTGCGAGCCCTCGGCTGCTCAGCGCTCTGGCTTGTCAAGTGACAAGCCTTCTGGGTCATTAGACGTGGTGCCCGAGCAGAGGCGACAGACGAGGATGACTCACTTTCTCGGTCCTCCTTCGGTCCCTTCACAGAGGATCATGATTCGGCCAGTTGGGGACGCGTAATAAAATTGTAGTGTTCAATTTTTGTTTCTTTTGGTTACTGAAGTAATGAATCTATAAATATCTTGCAGCGCTTGGTAAGACACGTCTTTCACTGGTGACAGACACCACAGATCGATGAATGGTGTCCTCGGATCCTTAGTGCATATCCCAGGGTAATCGACGGGGTGCCTGCTACTTCATTGGAGGGCTACACTCGCACCCCTCACTAGAATCACAGCAACGTTCAGGAGGCCGTATGGGCCAATTTTATGGTAAGTATGTTAAATAAAATTTCTAAATTTCAATTATTAAATTATTTTAAATTATTAATGAACATCTCTTTAATATATTCTTTATTATAGGAAAGGTATATTTCAGAGGACTCAGACGACCATCACATGCTTGAGCATGCAAGGAGAGTGCTTCACTTCAATGATGGGAAGTCGGTTCAGCAAGCTTTGTCGAACGCTCGTACTTAAGTGATTAACATGTACTTGAAGGCAAATCAGCACGCCGCACTTTCGGTAGGAGAGCGAGAGACACCTAACGGAGGAGGAGTACGTGCAGGTACGGCCAAAAAATATGTGTAGGGTCATGTGAGTTGGTTGTAGGGTCAGTCTCGATGCATACCGGACCCTTTGTAGGTACTGGGCTAGCGGTGAGTTCAAAGCTAAGTCCAACAGGGCTCGAGAGTGCAGAGAGGTCGACAGGAAGTACAGCCACACCCAATATAACCACTTGCCTTTAACTAAATGCATGGTAAGTGTGTCTAACTTGTTTATATATTCATAATATACTGTTCGTACTAACAAGTATTGATAGGAGCGCGAGACAGGGGTGGCGCCAACCCGTGTTCAGGTCAAGAAGAGAGGTCACAAGGACCCTTCTCAGCATGAGGGGTGCAGTCAGATCGCAGCCGTGCGACTGGTATGTTTATAAATCATTCAAAGTAATTCTAACTATATGAATTGTTGAACTTACAAGGTTTTCTTGTTTTCAGGCTAGGTATGGGGAGGAGGCTCTGAGGATACACGACCCTGGTTTCGATTGGGAAAATGAACCAATCGATCCTCAAGCCGCGTATGCAAGCGGAGGCAGCAAGGCCCACGGAAGGTGAGTTGGTAATTTGTTTTACCGTTTTCAATTCAAGATATATAAATTCCATATTACTGATGCTTTTTGTAGGCTCACCATATTCAACGGAGCTGTCGACTCGAGGATGGCGTGACCTTCGAGAGGCAGCTCCATACAGGCTTTGCTGCCAGGCCCGAGTCATCCTGTCTCGCAGGTGGAGACTCTCGCCCGTCGGTTTTAGGAAGCTGCAAACAACGGGAGGCGTAGAGGGCGGTGATGGAGGTGCAGAGGATGGCGATGGAGGCCACCATCTCATACCAGCAATCCTGCATGGCGCAGATGTGGAAGGCGACGGAGGCGCAAAGGCGGGCAATGGAGGTAAGCTAAATTAATTTAAATTCATCACATTCTTAATAATATGTAATAACTTGTAATTTTTGCAATGACATACACTATTTCAAGCCCAGGGAGTCCAAGGATTGCAGCTCATCCTATCGCCACGGTCGCCGCCGCCGCCACAGCCACGGTCGCAGCCACCGCGGCCGATGCACACTTCTTCTCCGGCTTTCCAGGTAAACAAAAACGTTCTTACTTAGTCTTAATTTATCAAACATAGGCAAATCTAACTCAACTTAGCTATTCTTGTCTTACATAGTCTTATTTCATCAAACATAGCCAAATGCTACTCAAATTAGCTAAAGTAAGCTCAATATGATCAAATCTAGCTTCTTTAATCAATTATAGTCAAAAACTAAGTTTCAAACTAATAAATATGTCTAACTACTTACATGTATTGCAGGGATCGGCGACGGAGGCTCAAACTCCGTTGCCCTCGATACTGATGCCTAGAGTGACGCATGACGACGACTTACAAAGCTCCAGAGGTAGTAGAGGGGCTAGTGTATAGCCCCTCTTCTTTGTTTTGTCAGTTTGTGATGTGATGCGAGACTATTTGTGTTGTGATAAGAATGTGTGACTTGTGATATATGATGTGAACTGCTGCCGTGATATATTGTTTCTGTTGTTGTGTTGTGTTTCTGGCCATCGAGTCGGGCAGCATTTTCTATTTTAAAAAAAATGAAAACTTTATTTGTGATGACTTTTATACAGTGTCGTCACAAATAAACCTTAATTATTTGCATGGTCAGGGCATGCCATCGCAAATAAACGTTATTATTTGCGACGGCTAGGGCATGCCATCGCAAATAAAGCCCTTAATTGGGATGACCAGGGCATGCCGTCGCAAGTTAACTGCCTCATCCCATCTACCGAGCCCGGGTCCTTATTTCCAACGGCCACTGGCCACAGTCGCAAATTACGTTATTTGTGACAAAAAACGTGCGACAGTCGAAAACCATTGCAAATAAGGGGAATTATCGCAAATAGCTTATTTGCGACGGTTTTATGCTTATTTTTTGCCGTCGCAAATCGTCGGGATTACTGTAGTTCTGGTTTTGCAAAGGGGATAACCTCGGAGGCAGTTGCCCATAAAAGAGCGCCTCTTGCATTGGTTTACTGATACATCTACAAAATTTACAATACTATAACACCAACGCTCCATAGTACAAAAACTGGTTCCGTAGGCAGCTGTAGACATGTTAATCAGAAAATATCTTATATTCCATAAAAATATATTACATTTACTGATTAAGAAATACTCATTTTCGAGTGAAGTTGGACGCGGGCCTTTTTGTAATTTGGTCCATAGTTGCTATCGAGTCCAACGATGAAACCCGTTTAAAAGCTAGAACATGTCACTTGTATGTTCAATTTGTATGAAATTATAGGATTACGTGATTTTGTCAACATTTCAGGAAGTAGAAATTGTTTTTTGTACTGATCGTAGAAAATAATTGTTTTTTTAAAGGGAATACTCCCACCTTTATATTTCATACGAAACATAGACCCATGTTGCATTACAAACTCCACGCCCATCATGGTAGATTCCACCCCTCCATAACACCTGCCTCAAAACTAAACAGCCACCGCTCGTAACCAACTAAACTAACGACGAAAGTTTAGTAATCCTTTATCGTACCATGACAGAGTTACAACAATTATCTAACCTCCAGCATTAACGATACAGACTCAAGTAGAGTGGTAAAAGTAAAAAAGCATGCAAATGACTCCTGCACAACAGCGCGCCAAGGTAGAAACGGACTCATAAGGGTATGCTAGGTGGGCTAAGCGATATTCTGGACCCAGTCCCAGCCAGCCAAAGCCAAGCTTACAGGAACCGTATACGATCAGAGGGAGGCGACATCACGTGTATGATAGACCGGCAGCGATGCCGCGTAAAGCTATCAGAGGGAGGCGACATCACGTGTACGATAGACCGGCAGCTGCCGGTAAGATGGATCGCGGTTGCGAACTGGATCGTGTGCGCGAAGCCCAGGAAGCCGGACCTCAGCGCGTGTGCTTGTGACACAACAAACGGAAGCAAATTCTCTGCGGGAGGGCAGCAAGCCCTCCCGCATCCGCCCCCGCCTTTCTGCCGTTCGTTTGTTATGCGCACCGATTTCAAAGTCAGCTAATAATTGGCTTTCAAATTGCTTTCGGCTAGGCTGGCTGGCTTCCGTGGAGCGTCGGCTCTCGCTAGGCTGCCTAGGCAGCGCCTTATGCGTCTGAACATTTTGTTTGCTGGGGCGATGCTATTCTGTACGTTTGGCTTTGTTCTCAGCATCTTTGAGGAAGCACTTCGACGAACCAGTTTTTTTATCTTTAATTTCCTGCTGATCCATTTTGTCTGTACGTGTGTACCATTCTGAAAGCGATTTTGATATATGAAAGTTGGTGCACGTATTATTCTGTATAGCATGCACTATCCTAGCTCGTAATTAGTAGTGGCCGTAACTTAGCTTGTGGGACACTAACAAATGTCACAACAAAGGTACATCTTATTAACAAATGCGTGAATAGTAACAGCCGGCCAATAGGATATATATGTTTTGAGAAATAATCTTCGAGTGTATGTTTCCAGTTAAAAATAAATGATAATCATAAGGGTTCTATACAATGCTATTTCGGATAGCAGAATACAAAAATAAGAAATGTTGCGTTCTGCAGTTAGCATGGTCTTGGACTCTTGATGCAGGCATGAGACCCGCAAACATGCTTGAGTTGCTGCAAATAGAAATTCTAGTTCAGATACAACACTTCAAACTTGCAAAGCATATAAAATATTCCTAAGACGATAAGACAGGTAACTAACGTTTTGCCAAATCACCTGAAATGTTTTTTTGCAGTAGTAAATTATTCCTGAAACGTAGTTTCAAATGTCTCATCGTCGAAATTTAATTTACGTCCAGTTTCACCGTCTTGATGATCACCAAGCAGAAGACTCGTATATTCTCCTTGCACCATATTAGGCATGGTGTTTGAATAATTGACCAACATATTAGGAAGAATGTTTGGTACTGTCATGTTGACAAGACAATTTCTTTGGAGTTACTCGATTCTTCTCCTACAAAGAATTATTGAAAATGTTGAAGTTATTTATCCCAACACGAACAATTTCAAAAAATGATATAGTCAAATTACCTTTTTTCTGTCTGGTCTTTTTGTTGCTCCCTTTGTTCTTTTCCAGTACACTTTCTTTCCTTTTATCTTGAGCCTTTAATCACGGGAGGAATTTTGAATGAGATTCATTAGCAGTTGTTGGAACTTTGGAACTTCAGAATCAGCAGTTCTTTTTGATAGAGAATTATCCGCCTCGAGATCCAACTTATCATTAGCTCTCTCAAGTTCTTATAAAAGTTCCTTTGAACTCGAGCACTTAAGTGCAATAGAAGTCGCCTTTCAGGAAATTCGTGCAACATGTGTCTTCAATGATTCTTTGTTAACTATAACTTTATCAGCATGATAACATCTTTTTGCATATTTGGTCCACCGGTTGAGAATGTACGCATCTGGCAAATCGAAAACTTCATTGACGTTTAGCACACAAAGAGCATGCTTGCACAATATACCTACAGTCAAAATGAAAATTCTAAAAATATTCATTGCAAGAAATGAACTAGTAATAAATTATTTATGTATTACCGATGCATCCGTACTTCCTACAAGAACACAATATACTTTGGTCTTCAGAGTTAAAGATGACAATTGCTTCATCTTGATGCACCATAGGCATAACATTATAAGTCCTCACTGCTCCTTCAATTGGAACAACCTACAAGAGACATAAAAATGTGATTAATTTCATCTTGAAAATCTGCAAACATCTTTCTTGTATACACCTGCAAATAAGAAAAAATAAATAAAAGACATTACAACAAACATAAAACTATAATTTAAATAACTAATCAAATATGTTTTGTGCAAACCTCTGCAGCAGTCTTTAACATTGATAGATGTTGGGTATATGTGACTGGGTCAGTGCAGCGTGATTTGAAGTCTTCATCTAACTCGTTTTCTCGAAGGCTTGCGGCACATCTATCACATTCTTCTAATAGTTCTGAAATTCCAAGTTTTCTTCGATATCGTTTCTTGAAAATATTATTCATACCTTCCCTTTTCTGAGTTGTGGTCATGTCGGCGGTAAAAGAATCACGATAAACAACAGCTCAATGCTCTCTTAGATCGTACAAATTTTGCAACTATGAGTTTTCTTCAAGTTTATATTGGATCAATAATTTTTTCCACAACTCAGTAAAACATGTCACTGAACTTTCCTCATAAACACAACTCTTAAAATCAGGAAGGAAATTTCTATTATTAGCTATAACATGACCAAGATGTTTCCCTGTAATTTAGAAAATGTTAACCATGCAATTATAACGTAACAATAAAATGAAAATAATAATAAGATAGATGTTTACCAGCATTTTGGAAAATATGCCACAAACAAAGGCGATGCCTTTTGTTCGGAAATACAATACTTATTGCCTTTGATATGGCTGCACATTGATTACTAAAAATTGTTCTTGGATGCTTCCCTGACGCAGCTGCTAAAAATGATTTGAATAGCCAAACGAATGACTTTGTGGTCTCATTATATATCAATGCATCCCCAAATATAATGGTTTGCTTGTGATGGTTTGTTCCAAGAATTGGGGCAAAAGGCATCTCAAATTTGTTTGTTTGAAATGTGGTGTCAAAACACACCGCATCACCAAAACAAGCATAATGCATGACCGTCTGCCCAAAAGAAATTAGCTATTTGACCACTATTTTTGTCTACTTCTATGGCCCAAAAGAAAGCAGGATCCTCCATCTGTTTATTTTTCAAGTACTCTAACAATGTCTGTGCATTATGAGATGGCAAATATTTTCTGCGGTGATCGCCATTTTGACTATTACTATCCATTCATGAAAATGGTACTTTTTAAGCTCCACCGTACATTTTTTTTGAAAAAAAATCATATACTTGTCCTGGATTCATCCCCGCTTCTCGTATTTGATTTATCAATACTTTATCTCCATCCATGACACATCTTTGCGATCGCAACTTCTGCACTTTATTTGGACTAGCAAGGTAATGATTATGATTAAGTATGACCTTTTGAACTGTCCAAATCCCACTTCGACTTATACTAAACTGAACACATGCTTTGCAACCTATCCTGGTAATAGCATTTTCTTTTACAGTTTCATGCACTGAGTGTGAACCTCCTGCTCTTTCATTACTGCAAACTAGTCTTTTCATATAAAGAGATCTATCCGGTCTTCTTTTTGTGGTACTTTTTCTCATACTAAAACCAATATATCTAGCATAAGAGTTGTACATATCATAAGCATCATTCTCTGACTCAAAATTCATGCCTATTTCAGGAACAACTATATTTTGACAGACAACATCACCCTCCTACAGTTTATATGTAAACACGAACAAACACAATCTAAATCGTACAGCAAATTATAAGAAAATATAACAACAAATTTGTACAGTTAATTACTTTGTGTTGTGATGACCTTGTACATGTTGGTGATAACGTAGGGGTTCCCATGCTGACACAATTAGGATCGGGTGATGCATCGAACAATATGCTATTGAGTGGCTGCAAATAGAGAGAGAAAAATACTAGATTCATCCATAAGAATACAATGATAAACATAAAAAAGATACTACACACCTCCATCTTGGGCGGCGGCCAGAACCTTCGGGTGCAGCTTCTCCTAAGACAGGCATCGCATGATTTCAGATGTGAAAGGAAGAACTTTGATGCACCTTAGAAAGAACTTCAAAGGAAGAACGAGATATCAGAAGTGGCATTGTCGGTACCCTACGTACCGGGGACCCCATGATACAGCAAGAAGTGCAAGGGATTTCTACCTGTCAAAGTTGAAGACCTCCATAGGTCCCACATGTCAAACGGCACTAGACCCACCTCCTACATAGGGGAGCTCCGACACTGCCACGTGTAACACAATACCGGAGCCAAACCCCGTACATTGGGAAGCTTCGTACTTGACACGTGTATAGTGACCCCAGACCTAACCCCCAGTAGAAGGAAGCTCTGGTGCCTCCACGTGTATAGCATCTTCGGACCTACCTCCCCGCAAGGGAAAGCTCCGGAGCCGCCACGTGTCAAGCTTCCAGACCTACGCCACCAACGAGAATACAGACGGATCTCCAATGGCATAAGCATTCAAAGGACTCTTATTGCTACAATTACAAGGTCCGATTATGTGCCATTAATGCACTATTAATGGCGCACGATCAGAAGTCCTAAATTACTGGTAATGCCACCATTAAGGGACATTATTAGTTATTAGGGTACTTAAACACACTTAATTGTGTATTAGGCAAGAATAACCACTAGGGCCACTTG
Source organism: Tuctoria greenei (assembly GCA_036927565.1). Lineage (NCBI taxonomy): Eukaryota > Viridiplantae > Streptophyta > Magnoliopsida > Poales > Poaceae > Tuctoria > Tuctoria greenei. Next base: position 160,674,616 of record JAYESD010000002.1, on the reverse strand, counting down.
TCAGGCCAGGCAACCCATGTAACAACAATCCCTTGGTCTATAAAAGGGATGTGCTGTATGGTACAAAAGAATGAAGCTCATACACACACAAGCATGATCAAATCTCCAATACAACAACACACACTCCGTGTAGTAGGGTATTACGCTCAGGCGGCCCGAACCACGTAAATCATATGTGTCACCTTCTTGTTTAAGATCTCCGCGCGCCCAAACCGACACAAGAACCTCCGCGGGCTAAAATTTAGTAGTACCGGGGGAAGTGTCGTTTGTACGCTTCGATATTTGGCGCGCCAAGAAGGGGGACACCTGAGATCATAAGATGGTGAACTCCGCCGCAGGGTCATCCAACGACAACAACGCAATGCAACCTACTAGAGGGAATCCGTCCAACATGCAGCAACTAGTGAGTGTCGTTGTCCCGGCAGGCGTCACACCACCACCACCACCACCACCATCTGCTCCGGCAAATAATGCTGGACAGCGGGATGGAGTACTCGCGTTGGCCATAGCATCGGCGAACAATAACCCTGATAACGCGCTGATTATTGCGCGTACTCTGCTGGAGCGCCCACCAGCTCTCAGAGCACCTTAGGGTGCGAGGGAATAGTGGTGGGCTAATGTCCAGCATCTAGTTGCAGCCGTAGCTGATGTCATCAGCAACCAAGGTCCTCCCCCTTCGGGGCAGGCACCAACTCAACGCAGGACCTGATTTTGAAGACTTGGTCCTCACGTATCACAGCACCGGAGGCGTGCTGTATCTCAACAGATTACTTTGCTGCCCTCCGGGGCGCGACACACCCATACTGTGTCATGACTCTCAACACACGATTTGCGATCTGAGCTTGACAGCCGCTACCGACAGTAGGACGATCGCGTCCATATTGAGCGTGCTCGCGAGAGGCGAGAAGCACGAGACAACCCTGCTCCAGTGGGAGTAGGAGGAAGTTATTCTGACATGGCCACACACCTATGCATGGTCCGCTGGCCACAGAAGTTTCGACCTCATCTGCCGGAGAAATTTGACGGGACTGTCAACCCCGCTGAATTCCTTGAAATCTACTCCACTGCTATACTTCAGCAGGAGGCAATGAGGTCGTGATAGCCAACTACTTCCTTGTGGATCTAACTGGGACTGCCAGGTCCTGGTTCATGAGTTTTCCGCTCGATTCTATCAACAGTTGGGCAGAGCTATGTCAACAATTCACTGCAAACTTTAGGAGCTCTTATACCCGACCAGGCACTGAACTGGACCTATTTGCTGTGAAGCAAACAATGGCAGAATCGCTTGAAAGTGCATCTAGGAATACCTTGTTGGTTTTTGATGATTTATGACAAGCAAATGAGATCCTAACCACTTTGTTGAGATGATCACATGTTCTAATGATAAAATGAGCAAAGTGCCAAAAAGAAAGGAGAATGAGGAGTAATGCGAAAAAGAGCTCAAGAAACAAGTGTAGTAGATCTTTGTGTATGGAGTGTGTTAAGGAAACACACCCCAAGAGCTCAAGCACAGATAATCTCACACATTGCACAAAACTATACAGGAACGGACTAGTCTGATTGACACCGGTCTAGTCTGATATCTTTCTGCACAAGATCGGACAAGTCCTCACAATCCGGACTTGTCCTCATAGTCCAGTTTTTCACTGACCGGACTAGTTCGATATCACCACGGACTAGTCCGATATCTCTCTGACTAGAATCGGACTTGTCCTCCCCAGTGCGGACTAGTCCCCAAACACTTCACAAGTTGCACAAAAATCGGACATGTCCGATCACACACCGGACTAGTCCAATATCTCTCTGATGTTAATCGGACAAGTCCGGTATTAGAACGGACTAGTCCGAAAACCCTCTGACCTAAATCAGACAAGTCCTCCAAGTGCGGACTTTTCCTCAAATTCAGTTAGGGTTTCACACATCCGGACAAGTCCGATATTTATCGGACTAGTCCGAATATTCCCAGAACAAAAATCGGACAAGTCCGCTCTCAGGCGAACAAGTCTGATATTTCGGGACACCTAGGGTTTGCTATACGCAGCACACCGGACTAGTCTGGTGTACTCCACAGACTAGTCCAATCTTTCTAAACTCTAACAGTAACTTTTAGAAACCCCATATAAATAGATGTGCACGGGCCATCTTTCACAGATCTTGACTCCCTGCGCCGTCACACCTCCCAAGAGTCTAGAAAACACTTCTCTCCACGAAATCCAATGCAAGAAAGATCAATCCTTTGAGGATATACTCTTGATCATTGGATAGACACGGTTCATCACTCATTGAGCTCTTGGTTTGATTCACTAACACACTCCTGCGGTTTTCGTTGTGATCTTAAGAGTGTGTTCTTGCTGGTGTTCGTATTGTAATCTTGGGGAGCCCTCAACGTGTGAGAAGGCCCCTTGAATTTAGTTATTTTCCCTTTGTGATTAGTGAAGAGGATTGGCCTCTGTGGCGATCTGACGAGGGTAGGGTTGGAGAAGACCCAGTCCTTTTGTGGACTCCTCAATGTGGATGTAGGTCGCCCCTGTGGGAACTGAACCACGGGATAAAGAGCGTGTGTTCTTACATTGCGCGCATCGTTCTTACTCTTCATTTCAATATAGGGTTTCAATCAATCTTTTTCCCTTTACATTGAAACATTGAATATAAAACTAACTTGTGGTACATCCTAGTTCATAGTTGTGTAACACTTTAATTACAAGTATATTTCCGCTGCATACATCCTAGGATCAAGATAATCGATCCAATTTGGTCAACCTAGTCGGTATACACCAGACTAGTCCACACTCGAGTGGACTAGTCCGATATTTCGAGATTTGATATGGTTTTTAAGTGTTGCAGGTTCTGACAGAAATTCAAAAAGGCCTCACCCCCCCCTCTAGGCCATATTCAATTGGTATCAGAGCAACGTTCTTCAAAAAGGAGACTAATCGATCGAAGAGATCATGTCGGACATGAAGGACATGCACAAGAGCAACAACCAAGAGAAGGTTGAAGAAGACAAGAACCAAAAATTGGAGAGGCTCCTCGAGGCCATTCAAGACTTCGAGGATGACGATGAGGAGACGCTGGAACTAAAGGCGCTCCTAAGGAAGAAAACTCTTTTCAAGGGAAAAGTAAAGATTGAAGATGAGAGAAGAAGAAGGGGTGTTGTCACACCGACTACTCCCGATATCCTTTCAGCTACGATCGTCTTAACTCTAGCAATAATCACTACTTATCTATTCCACTTGGAAAAGCCCCACATTTTGATGGCAATGACTACTCAATGTGGAGGCAAAACATGAAAATGTACCTGATTTCTCTCAATCCAAGTTTGTGGCATATTGTATGTACAGGAATAGATACCTGACGATGATGAGGAGCTCACACCTAGCCAAGAGCAAGCCATCCATTGAAATGCTTAAGCTGCTACAGTCATCACCTCATCACTTAGTCGGGACGAGTTCACAAAGGTGGATGGACTCGAGATCGCAAAGGAGATATGGGATACATTGCAAATAGCACATGAAGGCAATCGTCATGTGCGACAAGCGAAGATTGAGATGATTGAAGGTGAGATGGGAAGATTCACCATCAAAGAAGATGAGTCGCCACAAGACATGTACAACCAACTAAAGACGCTCATCAACAAGGTGCGAGCATACGGTAGCAAGAAGTGGAACGACCATGAGGTGGTGAAGCTCATTGTTAGAGCTTTCATGCCTCGCAATGTCACCTTGTGTTCGATGATACGAGAAAGCCCCGGGTACAAGAAGATGACCCCGGATGAGCTACTTGGGAAAATCATCAACTTTGAGGTGATGGAAAAGCAGGCTAAGCACATTAAGGAGATTGCCGATCTCACCTCGGCAAAGAAGAAAGGGGTCGCTTTGAAGTCCACTCTCATGCCCTTGTCTAAAGAAGCTCGAGAAGCTCAACTAGAAGAAGACGGTGATGATGAGAGTAGTGACTTGGATGAAGATGACATGATACTATTTATGAAGAAATTCAAAAGAATGATGAAGAAAAGACAAGGGGCTAAATCAAGTGAAGGAAAGTACATGGCAAAATCAAGACCAATGTTGAGGCGGGCATGCTATAACTGTGGTGAGTACAACCACTTTATAGTTGATTGCCCGTATGAAGAAAACAAGAAGAAGACCAAGGAAAAGAAGGCTCAAACCAAGAAATTCTTCAAGAAGAAGAAACAAGCTGAACAAGCGCATCTAGGGAAAGAGTGGGACTCAAATGATGAGTCCTCATCTGAAGAAGAAGAAGAATAGATGGCTAGCATAGCCATCGAGAAGACATCCAAAAAGTCCACTCTCTTCCCTACTCTCGGTGCATGGAAAGGGAACGGCACTTGCCTCATGGCAAAGGAAGGTAAACGCATGGTAACAACCAAACCCTCTTCCGTACATTCCTATTCTAGTGATAGTGAAATTGCTAGTGACAATGAAGATATGCTCATCGGCTTAGATGAGAAAACAACTGCAAAAATGAAATTTTTACTTGATCAACTTGTTGAGAAGGAGAAGTTGATACATCATCAAGAAGACATGATTATCTCCCAAAAGGAAGAATATGTTGAACTTGACAAGCTTCTAGAACTTGAAAAGGAGCGAAGCAAGTCACTAGAGCTTGAGTTAGCTTCAAGCAAGGAAGCTTGCTTGGAGTTAAGCGACTCTAATGCTACAATCAAGGACGAACTTGCTAACCTAATCAAGGTTAACAAGATCCTTGAAGTACAAGTTGAGTCACTCAAGCAAGGTGACCCTTCATCTCTTCAAGCTCACCTTCTCAACCCCTTAAAATTTAAACTACTTCTACTTGTGCATGTGGTAAAGTTGACACCAGCTTGATAGACAAGTCAACTGCTACCAAGGACAAGCATCCTTCACAAAATGGAATATTTGACAAGGAGAAGATCAAATATGCATGTAGTGCATACTTGGTCACGAGATCTCCAAATCTCCAAATGTGCACGTAGTGCATATTGCATCAGTTACTCTTATGGTGAAAAGCAACATGCTAGAAGCCATAAGAATAACAAGGAGAGCATTGCCTTTGTAAAGGGAAGACCCTCTCAAACTGGAAAGTCCAAAGTTAACACACATGATCACCGGACTAGTCCGGTTGGGACACGGACAAGTCCGATCCTCCGGACAAGTCCGATCTCCCGGACTAGTCCTGTATATAAACAACAGTAGTTGCTTTTTAGAACCTTTGATGCATCTTATGTTTTAATGAGAAGTAATTCTGGTAAGATTTATGCTCATTATGTTGGGGCACGCCATGAGAACACCAAGTCTCATGTGTGGGTGCCTAAATCCCTTGTGACTAACCTAAAAGGACACAAGCAAGCTTTGGTACCTAAAACCAAGGCATGATTTGTTTTTGTAGGCCTATTCCTCCGGTGGATCTAAATGGGTGCTAGACAGTGGCTGCACCAACCATATGACCAAAGAAAGAAGGATGTTCGTTGAGTATGAAGAGTATGATGATCCAAGCGAGGGCATCTATTTTGGAGACAATAATCAAGGAAAGGTGCTCGGTACGGTAAAATTGCTATATAGTCTAAACACACTCTTTCTCATGTATTACATGTTGATTCCTTTGATTATAACCTGCTGTCCATATCTCAATTATGTGACAAAGGCTATAATTGCTTGTTCACTAATGAGGGTATGCCCGTCTCTAGAAGGAGTGATGGTTCCATTGCATTCAAGGGTATGTTAAAGGAAAAGCTTTACCTTGTTGACTTCAACAGTGATAAAGCCGAACTTGACACATGCTTGATTGCAAAGACCAACATGGGTTGGTTGTGGCATAGACGGCTAGCGCATGTTGGTATGAGGAATCTTCAAAAATTCCTCAAGGGCGATAACATCCGAGGTTTGAAGGAAGTTGTTTTGAGAAAGACAGGCCTTGTAGTGCGTGCCAAGCTGGGAAGCAAGTTGGGGCACCTCATCCAGCTAAGAACGTCATGACTACAACAAGACAGCTCGAGCTACTCCACATGGACTTATTCGGTCCAATCGCTTACATAAGCATCGGCGGTAACAAATATGGTTTAGTGATTGTCGATGATTTTTCTTGCTTCACTTGGGTTTTATTTTTACGTTATAAGGCAGAAACACAAGGAATCTTGAAGAAATTTTTCAAGCGTACTCAAAATGAGTTTTCATTGACGATCAAAAACATTCAAAGCGACAACGGCATGGAGTTCAAGAACATACAAGTTGAGGAGTACCTAGATGAAGAAGGCATAAAGCATGAGTTGTCAACACCTTACTCCCCTCAATAGAACGGAGTTGCTGAAAGGAAGAACCGAACCCTCTTAGTGATAGCGAGAACAATGCTCAATGAGACAAGACCTCAGATCGATTTTGGGCGGAAGCGGTTTACACCGCTTGCGACGCCATAAATCGACTCTATCTTCATCGACTACTCAAGAAGACATCCTATGAGCTACTCAGGGTAACAAGCCTAATATTTCATATTTTCGAGTCTTCAGTTCCAAATGCTATATTTTGAACAAGAAGCCTAGGACTTCAAAGTTCGCTTCGAAGTCCGATGAAGGTTTCTTGCTTGGTTATAATTCAAACTCTTACGCCTATCGTGTCTTCAACAAAACCTCCGGAATTGTTGAAGTAGCACGAGACGTAGTGTTCGATGAGACTAACGGCTCTCGAAAGGAGCAAGTTGATTCATGCGTGCTAGATAGAGAAGAAGCTCCTTGCCAAGCATTGATAATAATTGCATTGGGTGAAGTTCGACCACAAGAACCACCTCTACATATGCATGAGGAAGATGAACCACAAGAGGAGGGTAATGATCAAGGGGGAGCCTACATACAAGATCAACCTCAAGAAGACGAAAAAGATCAACGAGTCAATGAGGGCAACCACCTAGGGTGTGAAGAAGATGACCATGAAGATTCAAGACAGCAAGTGCCACACCCAAGAGTACACCAATGCATCCAAAGGGATCACCCAATCAATAACATCATCGGTGACATCCAAAAGGGAGTAACTACTAGAGCTCGCATAGCAAATTTTTGTGAGCATTATTTGCCTGTATCCTTTTTGGAACCACGCAGGGTTGAGGATGCATTGAAGGATCCGGATTGGGTAGTGGCCATGCAAGAAGAACTCAACAACTTCAAAAAGAACGAGGTGTGGGAACTAGTTGAAAGACCAAAATTCAACGTTGTTGGCACCAAATGGGTCTTCCGCAACAAACAAGATGAACACGGGGTGGTGACAAGGAACAAGGCACGACTTGTGGCCAAAGAGTATTCACAAGTCAAAAGTTTGGATTTCGATTAAACCTTTGCTCCCGTAGCTAGACTTGAGTCTATTAGAATATATCTTGCATATGCTACTCACCATGATTTCAAGCTCTATCAAATGGATCTGAAAAGCACGTTCCTCAATGGACCAATAAAGGAGGAGGTGTATGTGGAGCAACCCCCCGGATTTGAAGATGAAGAGTTCCCCAACCATGTATTTAAATTGCGTAAGGCTCTCTACAGCCTCAAACAAGCTCCAAGAGCTTGGTATGAGTGCCCTAGAGATTTCTTAATTGAAAATGGTTTTAAGGTCAGTAAAGTAGATTATACATTGTTTGCAAAGAACTTTGATAATGATCTCTTTATTTGTCAAATTTATGTTGATGATATAATCTTTGGTTCAACTAATAAATCTTTTTGTGAAGGATTTAGTAAAATCATGACAGATAGTTTTCAGATGTCTATGATGGGAGAGCTAAAGTACTTCTTGGGATTCCAAGTGAGGCAACAAAAGGAAGGGACGTTCATAAGCCAAACCAAGTACACTCAAGGCATACTCAAGAAGTTTGGAATGGACAAGGCGAAGCCTATAAAGACTCCCATGGCAACGAATGGCCACTTGGATCTCAATGAAGATGGACCAAATGTCCATCAAAAGGTATATCGCTCCATGATTGGATCTCTACTCTACTTATGTTCATCTAGGCCAGATGTTATGTTGAGTGTATGCTTGTGTGCAAGGTTTCAAGCCAACCCAAAAGAGTGTCATTTGACAGCCGTTAAGAGAATCTTGCGGTATTTAGTTCGTACACCCAAGCTAGGCATTTGGTACCCCAAAGGTTCCAAATTCAATCTCATTGGTTACTCCGATGCAGATTATGTCGGATGCAAAGTAGATAGAAAAAGTACCTCCGGTACATGCCAATTCCTAGGAAGATCCCTAGTTTCTTGGTCCTCCAAGAAACAAAACTCCATTGTCTTATCCACGGCCGAAGTGGAGTATGTTGCAGCCAGGAGTTGTTGTGCACAACTCCTTTGGATGCGACAAACTCTAAGGGATTACTGTTACAATATGAACTGTGTTCCACTCCTTTGTGATAATGAGAGTGCCATTAAAATTGCCCATAATCCCATTGAGCACTCTAGGACCAAACACATAGACATCCGACATCACTTTTTGAGAGACCATTCAATGAAGGGAGATATAGCCATTTCACATGTCAATACCAAAAAGCAACTAGCCGATATATTCACCAAGCCACTTGATGAAAAACGCTTTTGCGAACTCTGAAATGAACTAAATATCTCGACGCTCGGAGTGTGGCTTGAAAACTTGTATACCTGAATGTTATCTTCAAAATTCATTGATTGTGTTGTAAAAATCATCTCTCTAATTTTTTCCCAAAAACTATGTCAATTACTAGATCTTGATGCATTATGGTCATTGCTTGATTGTTGTATGCTTACTGATCATATTCATCAAGATTATATAATATGATTTGCTTCCCTATTTTCCTATTAAGTTACTTCGAATATATACGAATGGGCTAAGCATTTCCTCCTTGGTGACCATGAACTAGTTCGTGGTTGCCCAGACTAATCCACCCATGAAGACTAGTCCGCAGTGTTACGGTTAGGCCGGACTAGTCCAGCACACTACAGACTAGTCCGATATAGTCTCTGGAAAAGTTTGGACTAGTCCGATCATTTTCGGACAAGTCCGATTTTTCGTGTCCATAACCCTAGCCGCCACCAAACCCTAATCTTCCTCACCCCACTCTTGCCTCATGCTTTCTCTGTCCATGCTTGAGCTCCCCAAGGCGATTTGGCGTTTCCTCCATCAAAACATCGCAAGTTTGGGTGGAAATCAACCTCCTTCGCTTAGGGATTGAAGACCACAGACTTGTTCGCTCCTTCAACCCCCACATCTCCGAGAATCAAGCAATTTCGGTAAAATCTCATCCCAAACCCTAGAAATTGCTATTTCCTTCAATGTTGATCAACTAGCTTAGTTCCCTTCACCATATACATGCTTCCTTGATGTATTTCATTGATGTTAATCTAGTTGTGCATTAGGAATCACCATTTGTCTCATAGTTAGGGTTTTAGAGGTTGAACACCGGACTAGTCCGACCCATGCATGGACAAGTCCGGTCAACCGGACTAGTCCGTGCCTGTACACTGGACTAGTCCAATTTTTCTGAACTCAACCCTAACTTCTTAATTCCTCAATGCAATTCCTTGTCATCTATTCTCATCAATACCTTGTGAAATCCATTCTCAGGACAATGTCGAGCACCAACGATGAAATCTCTGATTTCGAGGCCGAGATGGACCACGAAGCACTGCTTGGGTCCTCGACGAGCCTAATTAAGAAGCGCCAAGAGCGCCCATCCGAGCCGACTACTTCTCCTCCCCAGGCTCGACAGAAAGTACTCGCAAAGAAGCCTGCATACAAGGCTTCAGCTGGAGGTGGCCCTAGCTCGGCAAGTGCTCGGCAAGCCAAGGATAAGGGCAAAGGGATTGCAACAGGCCCGATTGGCCCCCTAAAGCTGTCAGCTCCAAGGGAAGGGGCCCGGGATCCCGCGGAGGAAAGATTCAATTGCAAGGGCAGCGACACGGCTGCAAAGTTTCAAAATGTTGATTGTTATAGCCATCCAAAGCAAGCTGCTGATGGGAGGTTTTGGAGTAACTTCCATGCAGACTTTTACAAGTTTGTATATCTTCTGATGAAGACCCCCGTGGTGTGCAGCCAATGGATTGATTGGGCGCATTTTGAGAAAAAGGACTGCTCACCTTATGTGGAGGTTGTCGAGGCAGTCAAGAGGCATGGATTGAAGGACCTCTTCTCCTTCAGGAACAATTGGAATGATGAGGTCATCACGTAGTTCTATGCGACGTGCCACTTTGCTAGTGATGAGGAAGAAAGGGTGACTTGGATGACTCATGGATCCAAGTACACCATCACTTATGAAGAGTTTGCAATATTGCTACATCTTGACACCTCCAACAATGACAATGTGATCATCCAAAACATTGGTGTCATTGAGAAGGACAGGATGAAGTTTCTTTGTGAACCCCACTCAAAGTTCAATCCTCCTTCCACGAAGAACATGAAGCCTTTCTTTGTGGTGTTGAACAGGTTTCTAAGGAAGACCATTGCCCCCAAGGATGGGGATGCAGGAAGTGTGCAGGGATACCTCAGGACCTTGATGATGGTCATTAGCAAAGACAGGAAGTTTGATGTCTTTGACTATATTTGGAACGACATGGTGAACATCTCCTGCACGCCGAACAGGTCTTGTGGCTACGCACCTTACCTCATGTTCATGATTGAGAAGTCACAGGCATAGAGTTTGTCGACTGTTGGAGTCGGCAGATCCCCTAACACTATGAAAAGTGTTTGAAGGAGTTTGTGGTTCGGTCTGGGCGCGCGGAGATCTAAGAAAGTGAAATGCGATTTGGACACGAGTGACACGGTGGTTTACGTGGTTCGGGTCGCCTGAGCGTAATACCCTACTCCACGGGTGTGTGTTTGTTGTATTAACTTGTGAGCTTCCGAGTGTTCGCCCCTCTGTGTATCGTCGGTTTGTCCTTTTATAGTACAAGGACCAACCGTTACAAGTCAGCCTGGCCCGACATGTGGCCCTGGCGGTTATTAGTATTGATACACGAGATTAATTGTTGTTAATAACCCTGTAACGGCTCCGACAGTGCCGTTACAGGTGTTAAGGCTGTCCGACTAATTATCATTAACGTGGAATTAATGGTAATTAATCGGATCTTGAAGTCTGCGGCTGTCCTTTGGAGATCCGGAGCCGTTACAACGTCTCCCGGGGGCTTTAAGCATCTAGCTCCGTCGTGTGGACACGTGGCAGCTCCGGAGCTTGCTTGGGAGAAGCGGGAAGCTCCGGGGTGACCTGGCACGTGTCATGTCCGGAGCTTCTCTCGGTCGGGGGCTACCTCCGGAGGTGCCGTTTCAGTACTTGGCCCGGAGCTTCACCCTTGCGGGTAATAGCTCTGGGCTGACAGTACACGTGGCAACCTAGAGGTTAACCATGTTGGAGAAGCGGGTCCGGTCACGTCTGGCGAGTGGGCCCCCGAGGGTCTTCAATTTGAGTTGATGTCCTTCCCTTGAGATCTTTGTAACCTCAGGGGGTGTATGGTTTTTAGGGTACCGACAGTGGCCCCCTGGACCTACCTCCGGGGAAGGCCAACGGGATGAAGTCGTTCCGCCGGAGGTGGGTCCATACTTGTGACTCTTGAACTGGGTCTTCAAGAGTCTTCGGAGGTGCCTTTGGCGGGGCTTTATGGTTGAGTCCCGACGCGTGGCGCACCTCAGGCGGCAGATAAGATCTTTGACGTGCGGATCTCTCGCAATTGAAGGTCGTCGGTTCCCGATACGAAAACCGTATCGGTTCCGCGCGCCTTGTCAGTCCGCCGCCTTTGGGTTTCCCGCCTCGTGATGACAACTGTTTGCCTGGGTAAGAGCCTCGACTTAGTCGTCGGGGTGGTCCCGGGCCCTCTTGTCATCGGCTGGGTTGAATTCTTGAGTAGTATGCTTGATTCCCCTGCAGTTTCCATCCAAGCGTTGTGAGGGCTTACTTAAGAAGGAAAGCGCACCGTCGGGAGTTCTTTACGCTTTCCATCTGTTCTTGCGCTCAAACTCCCAACTCGTGCTTTGCTTTTCTTCTCTCGCCTAGCTGTGCTGCGATGGAGTTGGGTCTGCGTGAGAGTCGTTTGAAGACGGAGAGCGATCTGAAGAAGGTCCGAACCCTCATGGGATGGTCGTCGGACTTCTTCAACCGTTCAATCCGCACCGGAGGAGAGCTTCCCTTTAAAAAGGAGCACTCCGGCGAAATGGTATACTTTTCATCGTATGCCATGGTGGGGCTGATCCCACCATTTTCTTCCTTCTTTTTGATGCTGCTGGACTTCTATGGTCTGCAGCTATACCACCTTGGCCCTCACTCCCTTCTCCTGGTGTCCATCTTTGTCCACTTCTGCGAGATGTGGGTGGGCATTCCTCCCTGCATCGAGCTCTTCCGCACTTTCTTCACCGTCCAAACCACCGGCCGAAGTGACGAGTACCTTGGCTTCTACTACTTTGTGAAGCGCAAGAAGTGCCCGTTCAAGTACCTCCGGTCGTTCCCTTCCGGGAAGTGGGATGACTGGAAGAAAGATTGGGTAGTTGTCCGGGTGGAGGAGCATGAGCGGTTGGAGCTGCCAGAAGGTCTGCCTGGCATTGACACGTCGGTGTGGAGCGAAGTTCCGGTGCTGGCGGCAGCCTTCGATCCCGTCCTATCAAGGATCCGCCAATGTGTGGAGGGAGGATTGACTCCCCAGGCGGTGTTCTGCAACTTCCTGTTCAACAGGTGGGCACCGCTGAAGAGGAGGGAGAAGCTCGCCTGGGCCCTCAACAGCGTGATGGACGAAGACCGGGTTGAAACCGGGTTGAAGTCCAGCATGGTGGGGAAGTCCTTGGAGTTTCACCTCAAGAAATTCCAGCACGGCATCGATGTAGACGGAGCGTACTTGACTCCGCCACCGGCTTTCCTCCCCCTGAACGAGGAAGTTGAGTTCAGCAGGGAGCTCCGGCGGAAGATGCCCGCGCTTGACGACCTTGGCGTCGTCGAGAGAAGATCGACCGCCCCGTTGGCGATCCCCGGGTTGTCGGAAGGCGGCTCCGCCCCTGTCTCTCAGCCAAGAGCTGAGGTCACCGGCAAGGGCAAGGAGCTGGCGGAGGAGCCGGAGAACCGGAAGAGGAAACTGCGACATGCTGACGGAAGGTCCGTCGGGCTTGCTACTTCACCGCCAGTTCCCCGTCCTCAGGAAGGAAGATCCTCCGCCGTTGTAGCATCTGTCCCCGTGGTGGGGTCTTTTCGAAGCGCTACTGTTCCGGCGGTGGGATCCTCCCGGAGTGCAGCTGTTCCTGTGACGGGTCCCTCCGGTGGTGCCGGTTCCGGACGGGCGACTCCGGTTCGAGAAGCGGTGAGGGCCTCCAGGTCTAGGAGTTCCTCTCGGTCAAGGAGAACTTCGACCCGGGAAACGCCCGTGGCTACGGCAAGTCCTGGGAGTCCTCCCGGAGCTCCTACGCCGACCGTGGCCAGCCCGGAACGTCCGGGAAAGAGGTTCCGCGCAAGCTGGTGCGTGAGCCTCCCAAGGTAATTTTTCTTGCTTACCTCAATTAACTTTTAATTATAGCATCTGTTTGCTCAATTTCTTCATTCTTCATCCGCAGCGTTCCTAAAAAGGGGAGTGAAGCTCCGCCCTCAGCCACAGTGTCTGAGGCTAAGAGGGCTTCTGCTCCAGCTCCGGTGCTGCCCCAGGCAGAGGCTGCGACAGCTCCGGCGCCGGCTGTCGTGGTCATGGACCTCGACTCGTCTCCAGAAGTTCCCGTGGTAGCGCCGGACCACGGGATTGAAGATGCGCCAGCGGCACCCGCTCCGGAGGTTGAAGCTCCGGGCCCTGGTGCTGCTGAAGTAGATGCTCCGGCTGTCGAGCCGGAGGAAGTAGCGGTCCCGGCTTCAGAGCCGGAAAATGCTGGAGCTTCGGCGGTCGAGCCGGAGGCAGCTGAAGCCCCAGCGTGCGAGCCGGAAGTTGAAGTGGTTCCGGCAATTGAGCCGGTTACTTCTGAAGCTCCGGTCGCAAGGCCGGTAGTTATTGGAGCGCCGGCTGCAGAGCCGGTGGTGGTGGAGGCGGGGGAGCTTGAGCTCCCCTCAGAAGAAGCGTCCCGGCCGGAGCCATTGGAGGCGACGACGTCGATGGTACCCGTGGCGGAGCCAGAGTGCCTGAACGAAGTCGCCGGCCCCCAGCCTGAGGGGGCGAATGAAGATTTGGTGGCGGGACCTTCTTCAGTGGCGACTGAGGCCATCCCGGAGGAGGGCCCTAGTGCCTTGGAAGCTCGGGGTTCCGCTCTCGCAGAGTGGGACCCAATTTTTGTAAATGAAGACCCGCTGGAACCAGCGGAGGAGACCCCAGAAGGTCCGGAGCCCATCTCGCTGTCGATGTCCATCGACAACGCTTGCTCCAGTCTGCGCCAAGTCCAACTAGCCTTCTTCCACGACAGCAAGGTTCTTGACGAGGAGCGCCAAACCCTTAGGAGGTGGCGTAATAGACTCCAATTCGAAACCAAGCTGGCGCAGTCGAGGATCGCTGCGGACAAGGAATGGATCAAGCGGGAGAAGGTCCGCTTGGAGCTCTGGGGTGAGATGCTGGACGAGAGGGAGAGCATGACTCACAACCTCGACGCCCAATCCCGTGAGTACCACGACCAAGCTAAAGCTGCCAATGATGCGGCCAACGCCCGGTTCGATCAACTCGAAGCCATCAGTACCGCACTCATCAAGCGCCGAGAGGCGCTTGAGGGAAGGGAAAAGCGGCTCGAGGATGAGGAGCAAAAACTCCTGGAGCTACGGGATGACGTCTTGCGACGTGAAGAAGAGCTCGCCGAGAAGACAGCTCTGGCGGACAAGGGCCTCGAGGAGCGCGCTAAAAAATTGGAAGAGCGCTGCCTCGAAGAGGAGGAGAAGACCTGGGTGCGAGGGCAGGAACTCTACGAGTATGAGTGTGCCCTCATCGCCCGGGAGAAGAAAATAGAGGCTAGGGAAAAAGACCTGGTCGACCGTCGGAACAAGATCCACCTCCGGGAGGAGGAGCTCGGGAGACTCGAAAAGCGGGTTGCTGCGAAAATTCAGCAAAACGCCAAAGAAGTTGAGCGCCTCTCCCGCGAGAACTCAGAACTGGCGGCGACCCGGAGGTCCCTGGAAGAAATGAAGGGCCTGAGGAAGACGGACTCCCTGCAAATTTGGGAGTTCCTGAGCAAGGCCGACGATGCGCTGGCGCCTATGGGTTTCAGCCCCGTGCTTCCGGATGATCCGGAGCCGGAGCCGGACCTTGCATTGCAGGCGTTGAGCGCTGCGGGTGGCAAGCTCTCCAAGGTGGGCGACGTCATCGCGGACCAGCTTGAGGTCGAGGGGCAATCCCTGGCTAGAAACGTCACAGAGTATGTATTGACGTGTTACACTAGCCGGAACCCTCGATTCTCTCTGGACCCGGTGCTTGAAGGTCCCGTCGAAGGAGAGGGCGAAGCTACCCGAGGCAGCGTGTCGGAGGTCGCCCAGAAGGTCGCCGAGTTCTTCCATAGGGTCTAGGACTATCTTTCTTAGCCTTTATTTGTATCTTCTCTTCTTCCTCAATTTTGTAATCCTTTGTCCCCAGATGTAATCTCTGGTCTTCAAATGAAATGAAATCCCCAATTTTTCGTGAATTTCATTTTTTGTCTTCAACATCTTTGTCTTCACTTGGCCCCCTGGTAGATGTGCACAATGTGATTGTGGACATGTACCAAAAGGATGTTGAGTTTTGTTGAAGACAAATTTGCTTCGAACTCGTGTAGTTTAGGTCCGAAGTCTTCGATAGTGAAGGTCCCTTGAAGTCGTCGGAGCTTAGAAGCTCCGGCATTGCCCATCGTCGGAGCTTAGTAGCTCCGGCAATAGTCTCTACCAACACGTTGAGTGTCGATAGTTAATACTTCAAGGTGTCGGAGCTTAGTAGCTCCGGCAATGACCCTTGCCACGCCTGGCTTGCTGGCAACAGACTCTAGTGATAGAGTCTTCTCACCATCTTCAAGTTAACGCCGGTGGGAGTCGGAGCTTGGTTAACTCCGATTTTTCTCCATCAATGTTGGGTTTATTCTTCCTGCACACTTAGGCCAAGAAAAACAGTAAAATTCGTTCCTTATCTATAACTTCGTTGCGGCTTACGGTTCTCAAGAGAATTTCAAGCTGAACACGATTTTTAGTATGATTGGATGAATTGTCTTTTCTTTTAGATCTAATTGTCCATGGACCCACCTTACTTTGGCCTGCCGGGGTGTAGGTAGAGTGGCGTACTTAGGGTGCTTGACCAGGCTAAGTCGATAGCGCACTCCAGCCCTAGAATGGCTTGGCGGCTTTCAGGCGAGTTGGCCACAGACGATATTTAAATCTAAAAAATCTGACAATTCAACCCAAATCGTACATAAACCGGTTAAACTAGAACTTCTTAAGAATTGCACATTTCTGTTATAGACAAGAAAGAGAAAAATAAAAATGTCGAGCCTTATGCAAAAATGAATGCACGTGGAGTCTATTTCACATGAAGATGTCTTTCATTATAGGTCCGGGGTACAGGGGAAACAAGTACACTCTTAGGGTACGTAACCAGGCTAAGTGTGTTTGGTTTCTCGTTTAACCCAGGGTAATTAGCTACACTTCTAGTCCGGAGACTGTATCAAGTGTTGCATGAGCTTTTCAAACCTTTCGGGAAAGGTCCGGCTGCTCTCCCGGAGGAACTACCCGACTCTGTACAATGACTCTATAACATACACTTCAAGTTACTTAAGACTCACCTCCGTGGAATTAAGTGTAGAACTTACGGAGGTGCTCGATGTTCCAAGGATTTGGGAGAGGTGTCCCATCCTCGGTAGCCAAGCGAACGCTTCCGGGACGGGATACTTTGATCACTCGGAAGGGTCCTTCCCAGCCGGGGGAGAGTTTGTTTTGCCCTTCTCTGGATAGTATTCTCCGTAGCACCAGATCGCCTTCCTCGAGCTGTCGGTTGTGTACATGCCGCTGATGATAGCGCCGTAGAGCTTGGCGGTATCGGGCATTCCGAACAGCTGCTTGGCACCTTCCCTCCTCGAGGAGGTCTAGGTCTTCACGCCGGAGCTGGTCCTGCGCGGCTTCGTCGAAGGTCCGGACTCGGAGGGAACCCAAGGTGATTTCCGGAGGAAGGATCGCTTCTGCTCCATACACCAGGAAAAAGGGTGTTTCTCCGGTTGCCCGACTTGGAGAAGTCCTGTTAGCCCATAGAGTGGGCGGAAGCTCTTCGATCCAATTAGCTCCGTGCTTTTTCAAACGCTCATAAGTGCGCGTTTTGAGTCCTTTAAGGATCTCTGCGTTTGCTCTCTCGGCTTGCCCATTGCTGGCAGGATGAGCTACGGAAGCGTAGCAAACTTGTATGCCGAGGTCTTCGCAATATCCTTGAAATGAGGAGCTTGTGAACTGAGTCCCATTATCAGTGATGATCTTGTTTGGGACTCCGAATCTGCTCACGATAGATTGTAGAAAATTGATTGCAGATTGTTTGTTGATCGTCACAACAGGAGTAGCTTCCGGCCACTTGGTGAACTTGTCGATGGCGACATACAGGAACTTGTAACCTCCGACGGCTCTTGGGCACAACGACTGGGTTTGCCAGCCATTTTGGATGGTAGACTTCTCGGATGAATCCGGCTTCGAGCAACTTCTTCACTTCTTGTCGGATGAAGTTCTGTCGCTCTACAGATTGCTTCCGAGGTTTCTGGTGTACAGGTCGAGCGTTGGGGTAAATCTTCAGATTGTGCTCAATCACTTCCCTGGGGATCCCAGGCATTTGTGACGGTTGCCAGGCAAACACGTCAACATTAGCCCGGAGGAAAGTGATGAGCGCGAGTTCCTATTTGTCGTTCAAGCCACCCGATATGCGGGTAGTTTGAGTGACATCGGAACCAATTTGGACGACTTTGACGGGAATGTCGGTGTCGCCGCTTGGCTGCACACGGGGTGCAGAGGTCGAGCCTCGTTGACGAATGCTCGGAGATTGTGGAGCTTGCTTCTGTCTGGAATCCTCCTCTTGCGCTGTGGTGAGTGCATGGAGTTCTTCCAGAGCAGTTACTCCGGCAGTGCGATCTCCACGGATCCGGAGAACGCCTACTGGTGTCGGCATCTTCAACACCAGGTATCCATAATGAGCAGCTGCCATGAATTTGTACAGGGCAGGTCTACCCAAAATGGCGTTGAATGGTAAGTTGATCTGAGCGACGTCGAAGACCAACTTTTCGGTGCGATACTTCTCCCGGGTCCCGAAGGTAACAGGGAGAGTGATAGCTCCGAGTGGGGTTATGGCCCCCGGACCTACTCCGGAGAAAGGTCGAGAGGGCTGGAGGTCTGAAGGTCGAAGCTGAAGCTTAGTGAAAGCTTCGAAGCTGATGAGATTAAGCCCCGAACCTCCATCTACCAGGACATGATGGAGCTGGATGTTGTTGATGGTGGGGGATACCATCAAGGGCAGCTGGCCAGCTCCGACCATGCTTTGAGGACAATCCGAAGCATCGAAAGTGATGGGTGTGTCCATCCACTTTCGATGTGGCTCCGGTCTAGCTGTAGGAGCTACAGCAGCCATATCCCGTCGCATGGTCTTAATGACGCGACGAGAGGTGATGTCCCATGATCCACCAAAGATGGTGTTCATGGTTTTTCGACGTTCGTTGTCGGAGACGTCGGAATCATCGTCGACGGAGGTGTAGACGGCTTTCAAGACCTTTTTGGGGTCTTGAAACCCTAACTCCTCTTCAGCCGGAGCTTCATCGACCTTTTGTTTTCCCTCCCTCTGGCGGAAGGGAGACCCTTCCCGGCGCTTGTGGTAGCGCTCGGCAAGGTTTTGGACCTCCCGGCAATCCTCCAGCCTGTGGCTGCCCGTTTTGTGAATGGGGCACCACATCTTGGATTTGCCACCGTCTTCGGAAGACGGTCGAGGTCGCTTCTCGGGGCGTGGTCCCCGGCCACCAGGAGTTGCAGTGGCTGCAACGTTGGATGTGCCGGCCGACGGCTTCTTCTTGCCGTTGGTCTTCTTTTTCTTCTTGCCACTCCCGGAGGTAGCGACTTCTTCTTTGGAGGATTTTTTATGATCCTCCAAGGCTGGTTTGGAGTGCATTTCACGGCCCTCCGCAGCTCTGGCACATTTGTCAGCCAGGCTGAAGAGCTCCGTGACACTGGTGATCTCTTTGATCGCCAGTTTCTCCAACATCTTCTTGTCTCGTACACCCTGTCTGAATGCTACAATGACAGAAGCGCTTGAGATAGAAGGGATTGTGTTACGTACCTGAGAGAATCTCTGGATGAATGACCGCAAAGATTCCCCTCCTTTTTGCACGACCGCAAAAAGGTCCAGTTCGGTGCCCGGACGGGTGTATGAACTCCCGAAATTGGCGGTGAACTGGCGGCATAGCTCCTCCCAACTGTCGATAGAGTTGGGTGGAAGGCTCATAAACCAGGACCTAGCAGTCCCAGTTAAGGCCACTGGAAAGTAATTGGCCATTACAGCCTCATTTCCTCCAGCTGCTAGGATCGCAGTGGAGTATATCTGTAGAAATTCTACGGGATTGACAGTCCCGTCGAATTTTTCCGGCAAGTGTGGCCGGAACTTCTGTGGCCATCTAACCATACGCAGGTGCATGGCTAGGGCGGAACAGCCTCCTCCTACTCCTTCCAGAGTAGAAAGATCTTGAGCATCTCGTCTTTCTCGAGCTCGCTCGATGTGGACACGGCCATCCTGTTGGCGGTATCGGCGATCAAGCTCCGCTCGAAGGTCGTGTGTCGAAAGCCGAGATGCAGTATGGGCACGTCGTGCCCCAGAGGGCAACGACGTCACTTGCTGTGACGCAGCTCTTCTCCGGTTGTTGGAGACATGTGGACCAAGTCTTCCAGACAACGTTCGTCGCTGCGACGGGGCCCGCCCTGAAGGAGGTGGACCCTGATTGTTGAGGCGTTCGGCCGCTGCTGCGACCAAATGCTCAATATCAGCTCTCCATTGCTCCATGGCACCTTGAGATGCATCCGGAGGTGGTGGTCGCTGAAGGAGAGCACGCGCTGCATGGAGCGCGTGTTCTGGGTTGTCACGACTTGCCGGCGCAGAATGTGACGCCGGTGCACCATCATGTCGTTCGGCATGTCTTGCAGGAGAAGATGGTGGTGGTGGGAGTGTGACTCCCGCTGGAACTGAGGCTCCTGCCGGTGGTTGCATGTTGGAGGGATTGCCTCCGACAGTCTGAGCAGCAGGTTGCCCGTTGGATGATCCAGCTGCAGAATTCACCATTCTTGAAGATCTCAGGCGCCCCTACCTGGCGCGCCAACTGTCGACTGTTGGAGTCGGCAGATCCCCTAACACTATGAAAAGTGTTTGAAGGAGTTTGTGGTTCGGTCTGGGCGCGCGGAGATCTAAGAAAGTGAAATGCGATTTGGACACGAGTGACACGGTGGTTTACGTGGTTCGGGTCGCCTGAGCGTAATACCCTACTCCACGGGTGTGTGTTTGTTGTATTAACTTGTGAGCTTCCGAGTGTTCGCCCCTCTGTGTATCGTCGGTTTGTCCTTTTATAGTACAAGGACCAACCGTTACAAGTCAGCCTGGCCCGACATGTGGCCCTGGCGGTTATTAGTATTGATACACGAGATTAATTGTTGTTAATAACCCTGTAACGGCTCCGACAGTGCCGTTACAGGTGTTAAGGCTGTCCGATTAATTATCATTAACGTGGAATTAATGGTAATTAATCGGATCTTGAAGTCTGCGGCTGTCCTTTGGAGATCCGGAGCCGTTACAACGTCTCCCGGGGGCTTTAAGCATCTAGCTCCGTCGTGTGGACACGTGGCAGCTCCGGAGCTTGCTTGGGAGAAGCGGGAAGCTCCGGGGTGACCTGGCACGTGTCATGTCCGGAGCTTCTCTCGGTCGGGGGCTACCTCCGGAGGTGCCGTTTCAGTACTTGGCCCGGAGCTTCACCCTTGCGGGTAATAGCTCTGGGCTGACAGTACACGTGGCAACCTAGAGGTTAACCATGTTGGAGAAGCGGGTCCGGTCACGTCTGGCGAGTGGGCCCCCGAGGGTCTTCAATTTGAGTTGATGTCCTTCCCTTGAGATCTTTGTAACCTCAGGGGGTGTATGGTTTTTAGGGTACCGACAGAGTTCATCAAGGATGTGGAGCACTTTCCCTTGAGGTCCCAGAAGCCTCAACAGCCAAGTATTCAAGCACCCCCCTCTCCAGCTTCGAGCCCGGAGGCTCCAGTGAGAGCCAGTGGAGATGCTAGGGCTGCTCCCGCTCCTAGGGCCCCTCCTCAAAAGGGGTCCCCAAGTGGCATCTTGAAGTACCTGTCATCCATCTTTGCCTCCTGCAAAAAGTCCGAAGTGAAGGCCCACAAGCTAAACAAGAGGAGAAAGGCCGACATAAGATATGTCAAAGAGAATGTGAAGCAGATTTGCCAAAAGCTGGAGATCAAGCCCATTGGATCTCCAGTTATTTCTAATGACTCTGATTCTGATTTCACCGAGCTCGGGCCCTTGACTCCCTTCGAGCTCGCCTATTTTGGCATTGGGGACTCGAGTGGTTCCGTTCCTCCTCCTCCTGCACATCAGCCAGATAATGAAGATGAAGACGATGAGAGGACGAACAGCGAGGCGTGAAGACCTTAGTACCCTCCTCTCTTTCTTTTTTGTGTCTTGATGCCAAAGGGGGAGAGATTGAGGGGGAGTCTTAAGAGTCTTAGGTTTTAGCCGTAGGATGCGTGGAGAGCTCGCTTTTTGTGTCTTTTGTCTATTTGCGGGTTGTAAGACTTATACTTTGCTCTTTTAGCACTGTTGGTCCTGTGATGCAATGTTTTGAACTGTCTGTGGAGATATTGATGAAATCTATGATTTTGCTCTAAGAATGGCATATATGCTTGTTGTTAACATGTTGATGTCAATTATGTCATTCTCATCATGATTATTGTTTATATACACTTAGTTCTGCATCCCACCATAAAGAGTGCACATATGGATCATGTTTTCATTGCTTAATGTGTTTTAAACAGATATGTGCACACTTTATGAAAATCTTAACTTTTTATCATATTTTGTGACATCTCAATTGATTGTCATCAATCACAAAAACGGGGGAGATTGAAAGTGCATCTAGGAATCCCTTGTGGGTTTTGGATGATTTATGACAAGCAAATGAGATCCTAACCACTATGTTGAGATGAGCAAAGGTTGTAATGAGAAAATGAGCAAAGTGCCAAAAAGAAAGGAGAATGAGGAGTAATGCGGAAAAGAGCTCAAGAAACAAGTGTAGTAGATCTTTGTATGGAGTGTGTTAAGGAACCACACCCCAAGAGCTCAAGCACAAATAATCTCACACATTGCACAAAACTATACAGGACCGGACTTGTCCAATTGACACCGGACTAGTCCGATATCTTTCTGGACAAGATCGAACAAGTCCTCACAATGCAGACTTGTCCTCACAGTCCAGTTTTTCACTGACTGGACTAGTCTGATATCACCACGGACTAGTCCGATATCTCTCTGACTAGAATCGGACTAGTCCTCCCCAGTGCGGACTAGTCCCCAAACACTTCACAAGTTTCACAAAAATCGGAAAAGTCCGATCACACACCAGACTAGTCCGATATCTCTCTGATGTCAATCGGACAAGTCCGGTATTAGCACGGACTAGTACAAAAACCCTCTGACCTAAATCGGACAAGTGCTCGAAGTGCGGACTTGTCCCCAAATTTACTTAGGGTTTCACATATCTGGACAAGTCCGATATTTATCGGACTAGTCCGAAGATTTCCAGAACAAAAATCAGACAAGTCTGCTCTCAGTCGGACAAGTCCGATATTTCGGGACACCTAGGGTTTGCTCTACGCAGCACACCGAACTAGTCCGGTGTCCTCCACGGACTAGTCCGATCTTTATAAACCCTAACGGTAACTTTTGGAAACCCTATATAAATAGGTGTGCACAGGCCGTCTTTCACAGCTCTTGACCCCCTGCGCCGTCACACCTCCCAAGAGTCTAGAAAACACTTCTCTCCATGAAATCTAACGCAAGAAAGATCAATCCTTTGAGGATATACTCTTGATCATTGGAGAGACACGGTTCATCAGTCATTGAGCTCTTGGTTTGATACCCCAACACACTCCTGCGGTTTTCATTGTGATCTTAAGAGTGTGTTCTTGGTGGTGTTCAGATTGTAATCTTGGGGAGCCCTCAACGTGTGAGAAGGCCCCTTGAATTCGGTTATTTTCCCTTTGTGACTAGTGAAGAGGATTGGCCTCTGTGGCGATCCGACGAGGGTAGGGTTGGAGAAGACCAGGTCCTTTTGTGGACTCCTCAATGTGGATGTAGGTTGCCTCTGTGGGAACCGGACCACGGGGTAAAGAGCTTGTGTTCTTACTTTGCGCACATCGTTCTTACTCTTCATATCAATCTAGGGATTCAATCAATCTTGTTCCCTTTACATTGAAACATTGAATATAAAGCTAACTTGTGGTACATCCTAGTTCATAGTTGTGTGACACTTTAATTACAAATATATTTCTGCTGCATACATCCTAGGATCAAGATAATCGATCCAATTTGATCAACCTAGTCGGTACACACCGGACTAGTCTGCACTCGACTGGACTAGTCCAATATATCGAGATTTGATCTGGTTGTTAAGTGTTGCAGGTTCTGACAGAAATTCAAAAAGGCTATTCACCCCCCTCTAGGCCACATTCATCGTTGCAATCCTTTATACAACAATTTTCTCAGGTACGCAATACCATCCTCTCTATCTCAAACGCTTCTGTTATTGTCGCATTCAGACAGTGCGTCTGAGACAGGAAAATGCTGGAGAAGCTGGCTACAAAAGAAGTCACCAGCGTCACGGAGTTGATTAGCCTGACTGACAAGTGTGCCTCAGCCGTAGAGGGCCAGGAAATGCACTCAAAGCCAACTCTGGAGGCTAACAAAAAGTCCTCCAAAGTTAAAGCCACTACCTCTGGAGGTGGCGAAAAGAAGAAGAAGTCCAATAGCATGAAGAAGCCGTCGGCCGGTGCACCTACTATTGCGGCTGCTGCAGCTCCGGGTGGTCGGGGGCCATGCCCCGAAAAACAACATCGACCTTCATCAGAAGATGGTGGTAGTTCCAAGATGTGGTGTCCAATCCACAAGATAGACAAGCGTAGTCTAGAGGACTAATGAGAGGTCCAAAACATTGTCGAGCGCTACTACAAGCGCCGAGAGGAAGCTCCTTTTAGACAACGGGAAGAAAAGCAAAAAGTCGATGAAGCTCCAGCTGAGGCAGAGCTAGGCTTCCAGGACCCCAAGAAGGTCCTAAGGGTTGTGTACAACAGAGTCGAGGATGACTCTGACATCTTCGACAATGAGCATCAGAAGACCCTCAACACTATCTACAGAGGGTCTTGGGACATCACCTCTCAATGCGTCCTCAAGACAATGTGGCGGGAAATGGCTGCTGTTGCTCCTGCTACCCGAGCAAAACCACATCGGAAGTGGATGGATACGCCCATCACTTTTGATGCAACAGACTGCTCCAGAAACATGGTTGGAGCTGGCCAACTCCCGCTGGTGGTATCTCTGACCATCAACAACGTTTAGCTCTACCATGCTCTGGTAGACGGAGGCGCAACGCTTAATGTATTGACCTTTGAAGCGTTCATGAAGATCCAGCTACAACTCTCGGACCTTTTCACTCAAGACCTTTCTCTAGGTAGGTCCGGGGGCCATCAGCCCCCTCGGATCCATCGCTCTCCTGGTGACCTTCAGGACTCGGGAGAAATACAGGACTGAGAAGCTGGTTTTTGATGTCTCTCACATCAGTTTGCCCTTCAACGCTATCCTGGGGAGGCCTTCCTTGTACAGGTTCATGGCCGCAGCTCACTACGGCTATCTGGTGTTGAAGATGCCGACACCTTCAGGCGTCCTCTGGGTCCGTGGAGACCGCACTGCAGGGGTCACTGCGCTAGAGGAACCCTATGCGCTTTCCACGATGCAAGAAGTAACCTCCAGCAAAGAGCTCATTGCTCAACCCCTGAGCACTCATCATCGAGGCTCAACCTCTGCACCACGTGTGCAACCAAGCGGCGACAACGATGTTCCCGTCAAAGTCGTCCAAATTGGTTCTGATGCTGCTCAGACCACCTGTATATCAGGAGGTTTGAACAACAAATAAGAACTCGTGCTCATCAGTTTCCTCCAGGCTAATGTTGACGTGTTTACCTGGCAACCGTCACAAATGCCTGGGATCCCTAGGGAGGTGATTGAGCACAATCTGAAGATTTATCCCGACGCACGGCCTGTACACCAGAAGCCTTGGAAACAATCAGTCGAGCTGCAAAACTTCATCCGACAGGAGATCAAGAAGTTGCTCCAAGCTGGTTTCATCCGGAAGGTTTTTCATCCAAAATGGATGGCAAACCCAGTCATTGTACCCAAGGCCGGTGGGAAGCTTCGAATGTGTATCGACTACAACACACTAAATAAGGCATGTCCAAAAGATCCATTTCCACTACCTAGGATAGATAAGATAGTGGACTCCACCTCCGGGTGTGAGCTATTGTGTTTCCTAGATGCATACTCCGGATATCATCAAATCAAAGTGTCTAGGGAAGATGAAGAGCATACTGCCTTCATAACAGTGGATGGATTGTATTGTTATACTGCCATGCACTTTGGTCTCAAAAACGCTGCTTCAACCTTTGTGCGAGCTATGTACAAAACATTTGGAGGGCTAATTAGATACTTGGTGGAGGTGTACATCGATGACATTGTTGTGAAGATCAAGAACAAGGAGACACTCTGTCAGAGTCAGTTTCCGGCAATTCTCCCAGTACTACTGTTAGTAGCCCGTGGAGTTTCTTAGTTCAGTTGGGGCGCGTGGAGATTCAGAACAAGATGGTGACTTGACACGACGATTTACGTGGTTCGGGTCACCTGAGCGTAATACCCTTCTCCACAGGTGTGTTGTTTTTGTTGTATTGGGTGTATGAGAGCGTGTGAGAGCGTGAGCCAGAGAGATCCCCTTGAGCGCGTGTGTCAGCTCCCAGAGCCTCTAGCCAGTCTCTAGTCCCTTGAGCGTGTGTCCCCTGTGTATCGCTCGGCCAGTCCTTTATAGTACAAGGACTGGCCGTTACATCGTTAGCCTGGCCCGACATGTGGCCCTAGCGGTTACTGATGCCTAATACACAGTTTAATGTACTTAATTTCACATAATAGGGTGGTAACGCACCTTAATGGTGGCGTTACTAGTATTAAGGGTCCTCCGATCGTGAGTCATTAAGATAGCATTAATGACACATAATAGGGTCTTGAAGCCTTTAATGTCCCTTGAAGGTCTGAGCCGTTGGAGGTCCACCATTCTGCCTGTTGAGGTTGAAGGTCTGGCGGTTGGACGCGTGGTAGCTTCGGAGCTTACCATCTTGGACGAGTAGATCCGGTGCCGTGGTACACGTGTCGGTACTGGAGCTTCCCTTCTGTTGGGGGTTAGGTCCAGGAGTGTCACACAGGTATCCAGTCCGGAGCATTCCCATGTAGGGATTGAAGCTCCGGTTTTATGATACACGTGGCGGCACTGGGACTAACCATATGAGGGAGGCAGGTCTGATTACAAGCAACACATGGGGCCTTCGGAGGTCTCCAACTCAGATAGGTGGAGTTCCTTTGCACTATTTGCAGTTCCAAAGGGTATCTGATACGCAGGGTACAGATAGTGGCCCCCTGGCCCACCTCTGGGAGAGACCCTCTGGATTAAGTCGTTCTGCCGGAGGTGGTTCCATCTTTTGATTTATGCGCCGTGTCTTCAAGGGTTTTTGGATGTACCATTGAGGTTATAGTTCGTAGTTAAACCATCACCGCGTGGCACCTTCTGGACGTGGCAGGTGAGATTTGCGTGTGCGGATCTCACGCAATTGAAGGTCGCCGGTTCCCGATACAAAAATCGTATCGGTTCCGCGCACCCTGTCAGGCCGCCTCCCTTGGGTTTCCCGCCTCTCATCATGACAACTGTTCGCCTGCGGTAAGGACCTCGACTTGATCGTCTGGGTGGTCCCGGGCCCCTTTGTCATTGCCAGGGTGTAATTTTTGAAATGTATCCTTGGCCTTTTTGCGGTTTCCATCCAAGTGTTGCAGGAGCTTACTTAAGAGGAAAAGCACGTTTGGTTTGGGGATTCCTTACGCCTTCATTCAAACTTACGCTCAAATCCTCCAATACTTTGCTTGCTTTTTTTCTCTTGCCCCGCTGTGTTGTGATGGAGTTGGGTCTCCGCAAGAGCCGTCTCATGAGTGATGACGATCTGAAGATGGTCTAGACCTACATGGGGTGGTCCAGCAACTGTTTCAACCATCTGGTCTGCGCCGGCGAGCTCCCGTTCAAGAAGAAGTGTGGCGGCAACATGGTGTACTTTTCTGCGTACACCATGGTGGGGCTGATCCCACCTTTCTCAACTTTCCTCTTGATGCTGTTAGACTTCTATGGTCCGCAGATGTACCACCTTGGCCCCCATTCTATTCTTCTTGTGTCAACATTTGTCCACTTCTGCGAGATGTGGGTGGGTATTCCCCCCTGTGTCGAGCTTTTCCGTACCTTCTTCTGTATGATCGAAGAGCACATCAAAAGCTACCAGAGGGGGTGAATGGTAGATTTGAAAAAATCTTACACAGCGGAAACAATTAAATCCCAACCCCTTCGACAGAAAAATGATCTGTTAAAGAAATCGTGTGTGAGACTAATATAAATGTGTTTCACCGGGACAAAAGTGATATATATCAGAGAGAATCAAGTCACGAAGAAAACACAAGAAGAATCACTCAAATCCGTCGAGAGAAACTCAAGTTATGATCGAAAGATCGAACAAAGGTCAATCTATCCTACCCGAGAAAAACAGTTCTAAAATGCTGCAAAGCAACTCGTGTAGATCAGAAACCACAAATCCAAAGATTGTGAAATTTTGACAGATGATAGATAATCAAGTTGTGAAGACAATCCAAAAAGAATCACGTCAATTGGATCTGTAAAACTCAAGTTATGATAAAACCACCGACAAAAGGTAGTGCTGTCCAGAAACTCGATGAGTAAAACTTGTCTGGAACAAGTCGGACGAACATGGCACAAAAGTTCCTTCAAAATACGATTTTTATTCAACATAACACAAGAGGAACAGCCCCCAAAGTCGTGCACCACGAGGTTTGGCCTCCCTTGCTTATATAACCAGCCCTTAGGCCAACCCAATGTCAACTAGGACTCTAATCCTACTCAGATCACGAATCGAAACTTTCCATAACTGCTTAGGACTCTTCTATAAGCACATAGAAGCAATCTTAAGACTTCTAAACCCCTTAGGAACGTATCCCACATTCCTAAAAGAACCCAAATTGGTGACCCACACGAAATCCTATCATAACCAACTCAAATCTTTCCATATTTGAGTCAAACCCGACTCAGCCGCAGCCTGAGTCCATAACCTAGTCGGTTGGACCTTTTCGACCAATTCTTTATGTCCACATCTCTTCACCATGTCTCGGAACCTTTTAGACACGTCCACGCACTCCTTGCACACGTGCAAACATCTTCCAACCACATCCACGATACCTTCATATGCACTGCCCTTGATTCAATCATCCTGCATGACCTCCTGGCCCGCTCAACCATAATTCCTCCTGAATTTGGTTGTTGGAACCTCATCTCCTCCCTGAGACTAGTCCAAGGGATCCTGTCACCAGCCATGACTTGAACTCAAGCAACACCTGCATATGAATAAACAACAAATCTATACGATCCCAAGTCCACGACTTGACTCAAGTTAGTTCCGAACACAACACCTTACGAGAGCACCTCACATAAGCATGTTGCAAAGCATATAAAAACAATATCAACCATATCAACCAAAATGCACCGAAAACATATCAAATGAATACTAAGCAATCTTTCAAAGAATATAAAGCAAGTTCGAAACAATTCACAGTAAAAACAGGATCATTGCGATCAAGCTCCGAACCTTGCCGAAGCTAACTGGAGCTTGAGCCGGAGCTAACCAAAGATAGTACCTCCTAGCGCCGGAGCTTACCAAAGCTAGTCGGACCTAGCGCCGGAGCTAACCAAAACTAGTCAGAACTAGTAATCCCAAAACTCGGAGCTAGAAAAACATGTCGGAGCTAACCAACATAAGCCGGACATAGCAAAACATATCAGAGCTTAACAAAGACATGTCAGAGCTATCAAAGACATGCCAGAGCTAAAAACAAAGCTCACCGGAGCTACCCAAAAACATGTTGGACCTAGACAAAGAAAGTCGGACCTATTGTTGGACCTTGCAGAAGCTCGGAGCTGGAGTTGGACCTTGGTAAAAAGATGTTATGGCAGCATTCAAAACTTTTATTGTCAAAGCCGATGTATTCAGCACACATAGGTCTCACAATCTCCCCCTTGATGAATGCATTGGCAACACCACATAAGATCCAAACATTGGCTTATTCACATTTAAAATTTTTGAAAACAATTTCTCCCCCTTTGTAAAACAGAAATAAAATGAGAAGAAAAACAAATTCTCCCCCCGAGAAGAATCATGCCAAAACAATTGTGAATATCTGCAATGTGTAATCAATTTCTCCCCCTTGCATACTTATCTTTAAAAATTCGCATATTATCTCTCCCCCTTTATCATGTATTCAGCAAGGTTCAAAAGAGAAATTTTAATTGTTATGAGCATATTATAACATATACATATAAAACAAAGCTCATCCAAGTCATACTATCAATTAACTTACACTATCACAACAATGAGATACATAAAGTAGTGTAAGCCATGCTAGAGATCAAATGTAATTTTCAATTTAAGCAAGTCATGATCTCACAAACTTAACTATTTCTATACCTGAAGGCATGACACTTGTTGCTGCATTTTATTATTTTTCAAAGTACAAATTCAGATCATATGATATTTGCAAGAGATTATATGTGCATCTGCCTTATTGTAACCAACCAAGCCAAGCCTATATCATTTGACAATCAGAGTCATACACAACTTCTTCCAAGTTCATATCTAAGTGCAATGATAAGCCATCTCAAAAGAAGAAGTGTGATGCATGCATATTCTCTTGATCTTTTCTCAACTTATATTTGTTCATAAAAGCTCAACATGTGAATAGTTGATTGCTTAATTTTTCATTATTAAAAGCACTTGTGAGCATGCAACAAGTTCAAAACAGCAAGAAAGTTCGACCATGACCAGATTTAGTGTAAGTAATTATTCCAATTACTAGACATGGCAAAAACTACAAAATGCATAACACGAGTAATGTAGTAAGAACTTTCAGCATGTAAAAGTAATCACAAAGTCATATATGTATGAAATACTATGCTCATATTATTCTAATTTCAAATTCACACATAGACTTCTCAAGTTTGAAATCTCCCCCTCAATGTAAGCCATGAGGATGCATAACCCCTATCTCACTACGAATGAAACAAAAATGAGTGAAATCCAAAGGTTTTGTAAAATATCAGCCAATTGTTGTTCGGTATCTACATGGTGAGGCACAATGTTTCCTTTTTCAACATTATCACGGAGAAAGTGATACCTAATATCAATGTGTTTAGTTCTAGAATGTTGCACGGGGTTTTTAGCAATGCAAATGGCACTAGTGATATCACAAAACAGTGGAACACTATCTAGATCAACCCCATAGTCCTTAAGTGTTTGAACAATCCAAAGAATTTGTGAACAAGTGCTAGCAGCAGCTACATATTCAGATTGAGCGGTGGATTGTGCAATTGAACTTTGTTTTCTAGAGGACCAAGCAACAAGAGAATTACCAAGAAAATGACAAACACCAGAAGTACTTTTCCTATCAATCCTACAACCCCCAAAATCAGCATCTGAAAAAGCTTTCAAAGTAACGATTGAGGAAGAAGGAAGAAAAATGCCAAATTCTTGAGTTCCATGTATGTACCTGAGAATCCTTTTGACGGCTTGACGATGTGAAGTACGTGGGGAGCTTTGAAACCGTGCACAAAGTCATACGCTGAATTGTATGTCTGGTCTTGATGACGTGAGGTACAAAAGTGATCCGATCATGCTTCTATATTCTTTTTGATCCACGGGTTCACCATCTTCATCAAGTTCAAGTGTTGTTGCTGTTCCCATTGGTGTCCGAAGAGGCTTGCTTTTGTCCATGTTGAAGTGTCTTAGGAGGTCTTTTGTATGCTTCGTTTGATGCACAAAGGTACCCTCCTTGGTTTGCTTGATTTGCAGTCCCAAAAAGTACGTGAGTTCTCCCATCATGCTCATCTCAAATTTTGAACTCATTGTAGCTGAAAACTTTGACACAAGATCATGAGAAGCACAACCAAAGATAATATCATCCACATACACTTGAACGAATAATGACTCATTGCCACGCTTAAGCATAAAAAGAGTTTTATCAACCTTGCCCATGGTAAACCCCTTTTCAAGTAAGAATGTTTTTAACCTATCATACCATGCTCCAGGGGCTTGTTTGAGAGCATACAAGGCTTTGGACAGTTTGTAAACATGATTAGGAAAATCTGGATTTTTAAAACCCGGTGGTTGTTTGACATAAACCTCCTCATCTATGTAGCCATTCAGAAAAGCACTTTTAACATCCATTTCATATAGCTTAAAACCTTTAGATGCAACAAAAGCTAACAAAATTCTTATGGCTTCTAATCTAGCAACAGGAGCAAAAGTTTCATCAAAATCTAGACCTTCAACTTGAATGAAACCTTGAGCAACCAACCTAGCCTTATTCCTAACCACAACCCCTTCCTCACTTTGTTTATTTTTAAACACCCATTTAGTTCCAATTAAAGTGTGAACTTGAGGTGGAGGTACAAGTTTCCAAACACTATTTCTTTCAAAATTATCTAACTCTTCTTGCATGGCAATAATCCAAGATTCATTAGTGAGTGCGTGTGATATATCTTTGGGTTCAAAAGATGCAAAAAAAGGAGAATGAGCATGAGAGTTTGGATCGCAAATCCTGTACCTTGTGACTCGTTCGTGCAAGCTTCCAATTATCTGTTGCGGGGGATGATCTTTGTAAAACCGTAGGGGAACAGATGTCTCACAAGCTTCTTCTTCTTCATGTTCATAACAAATCGATGAGCTTGTGAATTGAGGATGATTTGAGTCAGCATTGATGGTTGTCGGTGCTGGTTGAGAATGAACATCCGAAGTTGAACCAAAGTCTTTAGCTGCTGAATTTTTGGGCAGCAGCTCCAATTCTTCCTCATCTTCAATGAAAATGCCCTCCCCCTACGGATATGGATTTGGACCTGCAATGTTTGAGCTAGTACCTGGGCTAGCTTCATCAAAAGACACTTCACAAGTCTCCACAATTTTGTTAGTGTCAAGTAAAAACACACGGTAGCCTCTAGTATGAGATGGATAACCAAGAAACATGCCATCAATGGATCTAGGTTCAAGTTTATCAAGATTACCATGTTTCTTAACAAAGCATTTGCAACCAAAGACCCGAAAGTGCGTAACACTATGCCTATGTCCAAACCGGAGCTCATATGGTGTTTTACCTAGCTTAGCATGCAAGAAAACACGATTTGAGACATAACAAGCGGTTACAATCACATCAGCCCACAATTTCCTAGGACTTTGATACTCATCAAGCATAGTCCTAGCCATCTCAACTAAGGTTTTGTTCTTTCTTTCTACAACACCATTTTGTTGAGGTTCATATGGTGAAGAAAATTGATGATCTATTCCATTTTCAGCACAAAAGTGATCAAAAGATTGATTTTTAAATTCAGTTCCGTTATCACTTCTAATTGCTTTTAAAGATTCTGGGTGATCAATTGATAATCTAAGAAATAAAGTTCTAAAGTGACTAAAAGATTCATTCTTAGACGCCATAAAGTAATCCCAAGAGTATCTAGAATAATCATCAACAATAACAAGAACATACCATTTACCTCTAAAGGATTGAACACGTGAAGGTCCTACGATGTCAAGGTGCAAAAGTTGACCTGGTTCAGTTGTCATGATCATTGTGAGAGGAGTATGTGAACCTGAAACCATCTTAGCATGTCTACAAGAAGAGCACACAATTTCTTTGTCCCCTTTAAGCTTAGGCAGCCCACGTATGCGATCAAGAGCACTAACACGCGTTAGGTGATCAAAGCCTACATGACCAAGTCTACGATGCCAAAAATATATGTCCTTTGAATCATTAGCAACTAGACACCTATGCTTAGAGGAAGACATATCAAAATCAGCTTTAAAAACTCTTCCAAACCGAGACATGTTAAAAATAAGCTCACTATCCGAACCTACAACTTTGCAGCGGTTTTTATTGAAAATAATTTCCAGATTTTCATCTAGCAATTGTGAAACAGAAAGCAAGTTGTATTTCAAATTTTTGACAAGTGCCACATCCTTCAAAGTGTAGTGATCATTTACTCTAACCGAACCCTTAGCAATTATAGGAGTTGAAGAATTATCGGCAAAAGTAACATTCTCTACACGTGACGCAAAACAGAGGGAGGAGAACTAATATTTGTTAGCGGTCATGTGGTGTGAGCAACTTGAATCCAAAATCCAAATGTTCTCGTTCCTCAAAGGTGTAACCTACATAGAAGCACAATACGTCTATGACTCAATACTGGGGTTAGTCAAAAGGCATTTAGGTATTCAGTACTGAGTCACACGACGTGCAACAGGAAAAACATGCAAAAGCTGAGATAAAACAGAAGGTTTATGAGTCAAAGTGTGAGGTTTTTTATTCTTAACTACTGACCTATATGGTGTTACTTGTGTAGCACAAAAATTAGTAGCTCCGGAGGCAAAAACAGAAGGTCCGGAGGTAAACTTTGAATGTTTTTGACTCATAACAGCAAGTTGCATGTTCCTGGCATTTGGTTTAATATGTGCAGCAAATTTTACATGAAAGTTATGAGATCTAGCAATCATTCTTTCCCTTTTCTGTTGTTTAGCTAGTCTATAACAAAAATCTATGACATAACCATCTCTACCAAAGTAGGTACAATAAAATTTAACATTGTGTTCATGTCAGCAAGCAATATTTTTATTTGAAACCGAATGAGACAACACCCCTGCAGATTTGAAAACCACTTCTTTTTGTTTATGGAACTGTTTGAATCAAACCACTTCTTAATGACTTTACAATTTTAGGTGGATGTGCCTTAGCATGAGCAAGATAATCAAAACCTAAACTAGTTTTATCTTTGCAAGACTTGGATGAATTGAGCAGTAAGTTTAGGTTCTTATTCCCATTACAAAACCGATCTAATGTCCTATGCATGTTATCATTTATCAGACAGATCAAGGCAATTTTCACATGAAGTTTTTCCTTTTAATTTGCAATTGGAACAATATTTAACTTCATGAGTAAAGCATTATTCAATATTGAAATTTCATTCATAGCATCTTTTAGTTTCTTTTCAAGATCATCACAACTAGAACAATGCAAATCAATTGTAGAACAAGAAGCATCTTTTAAGTTTCCAATGTCAAGTGCAGCAAGCTTTTTGTTCTTTTCAAGTTCAAGTTCAAGTCTATCTAGAGTGGAGGAGTGTGCAGTTCTTAGTGTGGACAATTGTTCATAGATTAAATCACATGAGGGACTAGAATCATCACTAGGGATCAAGGTTTTCAAACGGTTGATTTCAGATTCTAGTGATTCAATTTTAGCAACATTATCCCTAAGCTTTTTGTCCTTTTTCTTAACAATAATAGTTGCACGAGAAATTGCATCACACATTTCATTACAGGTAGAACATACCTCATCGTCGTCACTGTTGTGTTCTACATCCTCCTAACTTGATCTTGATCTTGTTTTACCCGTGATGTCCTCCCATTTCCAGGCAGGTATGCTTAATGGTTGTAATTGTCCGGCTGCTTTCAGATGGTCGGCTTTCACTTGTCGACATGTATCACATTCGGATACATACTTCGCTATTTCCCTCTTCATCCGAGTCCACCAAAATTTCTTCTTCAAGTCTTGGTACAATTTGTTACTCCCCGGATGAATAGAATATTTGGACAAAGGAGCCTCGTCCAAAATTTTCTTCCGAAGTTCCACATTGCGGGGTACCACGATGCGGTCTTTGAATCAGATAGTACCGTCATCATCACCTCGGAAACACTTCATTTCTCCCTTCTTCATTCGTTGTCGAATATGCGATATGCCCTTGTCCTCCTTCTGAGCCTCCACAATCTCCTCCCTTATGGTAGGAATGAGGGCTAGGTTGTAGAGCGCCCCATACGGAACCAAGTAGAGACTCGGTTCATCTTCCTCTATCAAGGTGATAGAAAGGTTATTGATATGGGACTTGCGACTTAACGCATCGGCGACTACATTTGCCTTACCGGGATGGTAGTGGATCTCAATCTCGTAGTCTTTGATTAACTCCAACCATCTTCGTTGTCGCATATTCAATTCTTTCTGGGTGAAGATGTACTTCAAGCTTTTGTGATCGGTGTAGAGATGTACTAGGTTGCCCCATAGATAGTGTCTCCACATCTTTAATGCTAGTACCACGGCAGCGAGTTCAAGATCATGAGTCGGATAATGTTGCCCATGGCAGCGAAGCTGCTGTGATCCATAAGCGATCACCCTTCTGTCTTGCATTAATACGCAGCCCAGATCAATTCCAGATGCATCACAATAAACATTAAAGGATCTTGTTGTGTCTGGTTGGGCAAATACTTGTGCTGTTGTGAGGTGTTTTACTGATGCTTGAAAACCCTCCTCACATTCCTTTGTCCAGGTATATCTCTTTTCTTTCTTCAAAAGTTCCGTCATTGGTTTAGCTATCTTGGAAAAGCTTGGGATGAACCTTCGGTAATATCCTGCTAAACCCAGGAAACTTCGTATTTCATGCACAGACTTAGGAGACTCCCATTTGAGTACTTGCTTAATCTTGCTTGGATCAATTGCAATCCCTTCGGCAGAGATGATGTGCCCTAGAAATAGCACTTGGTTGATCCAGAACTCACATTTGTTGACCTTAGCGTACAACTTGTGGTCCCGCAATCGCTAAAGCACGATGTGCAAATGTTGTGCATGTTCTTCTTTGGATTTTGAGTATACAAGGATGTCGTCTATGAAGACCACGACAAACTTGTCCAGATCCGGCATGAATACCGAATTCATGAGATACATGAAATGGGTCGGTGTGTTGGTTAATCCGAAGGACATGACAAGGTACTCATATAATCCATACCTCGTCGAGAATGTTGTCTTAGGTATATCCTCTGGTCGAATTCTGATCTGATGATAACCAGAGCGAAGATCCATCTTGGAAAATACCCGAGCACCTACCACCTGATCGAACAGAATATCAATACAGGGTAGTGGATACTTGTTCTTGATAGTGACAACATTGAGTGGATGATAGTCCACACATAGTCTCAATGTTTTATCCTTCTTTTCCACGAACAATGCAGAATATCGCCAAGGTGATGAACTTGGACGAATGAAACCCTTGTCCAAAAGTTCCTTCAGCTGCTCTTTCAGTTCTGCAAGTTCTTTCGGTGCCATCTTATATGACTTTTTTGAGATTGGCAGTGTTCTTGGTACAAGTTCAATTTTAAACTCGACATCTCTTTCTAGTGGCATACCAGGAAGATCTTCAGGAATAACGTCTGAATACTCACATACTACTGGAATATCTTCGAGTTTACAGGCTTCGGTGTTATCAGCAGTTGGAGGCATGTGGATATTACTCTCCAGAGTGAGACTTTGGGGAGAGTGGAGCAGAGAATTTAGATATATCCTCCGAGGAATGATGTCAATAACAGTACCGTTGTATTGCTACGATACCATCCCTAAGATGACATCTAACTTCTGATGCTCTAGTATAATGAGAGAGATAGGGTATATGTTCCCACCTAGATTAAGAGGTAACCTATGGACCATCTTATCTTCAACTACTTTTCCTCCCAGAGAACAAATCATATATGGGGTTTTTGTGGAACAGATAGGCAACTGGTATTGATTGACATTAGGTTTGCTAATAAAATATTGGGAGGCACCAGAGTCAAAAAGGATGACTACGGGATGACCAATGAGAGAGAATGTACTCGTGAGTATGGGTGCACCTTCCGGAAAGTCCTCGATGGCGAGGTGGTGGACGTTGCCGGTTCTGGTGGATGGCTTCTTGGGCTGGTTGCGAGGCTGGTTTGCCCCCTGATACGATGACTGTCCTCCGCTCTTCGGGCAGTCCTTTGAGAAGTGTCCCGTACGTCCACACGTATAACATGTGTACGGGTTCTGACCGACACGAAATGGAGGACGGAATCCCGTTGCACGCGGTGGAGGTAGAGGTGCACGCGGAATCATCCCTTGTTGCTGTTGAGGGCGGAAGCCGACATTGTTGAATGGGCGACCACGAAACATCGGTGGTCGCGATTGCGGCTGCCACCTCTGGCCAGATGGTGATCGATACACCATGCGGTATTTCTGAGGAGTACCTCCTCCGCCGCCTTGCGGAGCACTCCTTTTCTTCTTGTCGGAGAACAGCTCCCTAGTAGCATCCTCCTATACAATTGCAACATTGACCATGTTGTTGATCCTGTCGCTATTGAACAAGGCAAGCTTGTCCTTCATCTTGGGGTTCAAACCCCGATAGAAGCATTCCCGCTTCCGATCTTCTGTATTCACTTGGTCCTGAGCATATTGGGCCAAGTGGTTGAATATCTTGGAGTACTCGTAAGCACTCCTTCCTCCCTGTTTCAGCTCCAGGAACTCTTGAAGCTTCCTCCTCATAACACCGGGAGGTATGTGATAGGCGCGGAATGCCTCCCGAAATTCCTCCCAGCTCGTGGCATAACTGACTGGTCGTGCGGCAAGGTAATTCACCCACCACGCACCAGCGGACCCTTGTAGTTGTTAGGTCGCGAATAGGGTCTTCTGATGTTCGATTACTCGTAGCAAACCGAACTTACCTTCAATGGAGCAGAGCCTGTTGTCCGCCTCCAACGGTTCATCAGCCTCCACGAAGACCGGCGGGTGCGTTGACATAAAGCCCGAGTATGAACTCGGAGAAAGCTGTTGTGGACCCGCATCTGGTTGCCCTCCTTGACGGGACAAATGCTGGACCAGAGTCTTTAGTAACTCCGTTTGCTTGTCGCGCGAGCCAAGCACTGCGGCGAGAACCTCCGCTAGACTCATTGGAAGTTCCGGAGGTGGTGGTGGAGGAACTCATTGCTGCGGTGTAGCAGCTGTCTCCTGGGTCGGAGATTCGTCCTCACGACCACGACTAGATCCTCCCATTTCTGGCGTCGAGCGCGTACGTACCATTCTGCATCCAAATGACTTAAAATCAGCACATGTTTTCTTTTCCGTTATCCATATCATTTTTCAGTAGCACGACTATTGGTAAGGGAATAAGTGCATAACATTCACATATATTGATAAAGTATAACTTTATACAAGATACATTATCTCATGACCAAGTTTACAGTAGTAAACTCCAAAATGATGGACTCCCACTATGGAAATGCATCTCTATGATACTTGGTTCCCATGAGATGCTATACACATCTTGTCATCTTAGACATACCCACTACTATCCTTAATATGATACAAACATGGTCACAAAAAGAAAACACGAGCAACTATTAAACTATAAGTTGCCCCGTGACGGCAGAAGTGCTGCCACATCCCACTCCAATACGTCCTACACGACATACTCGAGTTCCTTGGGATCTTCTTCTTCCTCTTCGTCATTCGAAGTTGGTGAAACAGGTGCGGTCGCGGGAGCAAGAGTTTCTACCCCACCCACCATTGACGATGTCGCGGCAAATAAAGATTTCACATCAGCCTGCAGAAGAAACATCCTCAAGTCTTCCAGTTCCTTCTGTGTAGTTTTGCAACTAGCCTTCCAATCCTGAGTTTCCCATCTGGATTGATCCCTTTCTTGAGTCACCTCACTCAGCTGTTCATCCAACAGTTGCACCTCGAGTTGACTCGCTTCCAACGCGCTTTCTGCGTGTTGTGTTTTCATGCGAGCCTCCGATCGATCTTGAACAGCCCGATGCCACTGCTTCTCCCTTAAGTTTAGACGGTGATTTAGGGAAGCAACCGTGGCTCTAAGTGAGTCATTGGCACCTTCAAAGTAATCCCCTCGAATCAAAGCCTGCTTCAGGTCACTCATCATTTTTCCCAGGCTAACATGCTGATCAAGGCTCTCCTGACACGCGGATGCCGCATATGATGCTAAAATCATCTTGGGTACTTCTTCAGTATGCCCATATGCTGCAACCATCCGACTTGCCCACTCGTCACCGGCTCTACCGTCGACCGGAAAGAGTGCAAATGGAGTGTCAGCCATAGCATGGTAATGAAGTTTGCAAAACCTCATTATGACAACACTAGCGGCATAACACCACATGTCTTCCAATTGAATCCCTTGCACTTGGTTGGAGAAAGGAGCCCATCCAATGTTCAATGGAGCAGCAGGAACATCGACATAAATGGTGCATCTCGTTACACCTCTGTCATCGATCTCCTTGCCCCAATAATCCGGTATTTCATGATACCCGAACCGTTGAAGCATTGCGATCAACAAATCCGGAAAACCTTTCAGAAGCGTACACTTCATGGACACCCATACGTTTGGTAAGTATACCATAGAATCAGCCATCTGTGAAAAAGATACTGGAACAGTGAGATGGTTTCCAATTCCCAAAATTTTAAAACTGGAGTTGCAATCAGTCTGTTCCAGCTGACCTTCCTGTATAAATTCAAAATTTTCATACATGAAACGTCCGAACCAGATGTTGGGTTGAATACAAAAGTTGTAGTACACTTTCCAAAATTTCCATATTGTACTTATACAGCTCCAGGTGAGCTTGGAACTAAAATATATGCAGGTTTTAAGGTGACCCATATTTGCTGGAAATTTTGACAGAACCTCTCCTGTCTATGTGGTGATTTCCACAATTTATACAGGTATATCATGACAATATTTTGAGGTAATGACAAAATAAACATTGTATAAAATTAAGTTAAAAATCCAGTTGTAAAAGATTTCGGCCATGAAACATTTGTTACATAGGTATAGTGTGCTAATTCTAAACTATGTGCCAACTGTTCAAGTTCAGATCTGCCAGAACTAAGTTTCCAACAATAGGAATTCAACACAGCTATACCAAGAATTAGACCATGAGTACAACACGAAATTGATAGAGGACTTGCTAAGATTTCCATAAATGTATATATATCACCATGTCACTATTGTGGATCAAAAGCTAAAGCTACCTAAACTTGACAGATGAACTGACTGTTGTTCAACAGCAGCCCTGCAGTTCACTGTTTTGAACTCGAAATTTGAATTGCCTCCAATTTGAATCAAGAGAAACTTTAAAAAACAAAACTGTATATCTACTTCTACCCTTTTCAGTTATATATCACAATAAGGCAGAATATTTTTATACAGTAAGTTATAGCAAAATTACCGAGACTGGTACAACGGTAGGGTTATCTGGAGCAGTTTAAGCATACCCCAAATTTCAATAGATTATCAAGCTTTTGTGCCTTGATGGTCAACAGAAAAGTTGTAGAGGTCTTCGAGAAATTTTCATCCATATAGCCTACCCCTATTTTTGTTCCTAACTAACCAAGATTACAACCTGGCGGCGCTGAGCAAACTTTAGCCAGAAATCAAGAATCTTGGTGCTAACCCAATGTCGAATCAAAACTTATTTTGCAGAGTCCAAACCTACCAGCACCTGATAGTCAGACTTTCCAAAATATAATGCATCTATTTTTGTCGTTGTTGGGGGTGGTCAAGTATCAAAGTTGATACCGACGGTACAACATGCCTCACCAATGAAAATTCTAACCGGTATTTTCGGATACGTTTATACGTGGTCCTAGTATCGTTCACTCGCAAACGTGTGCTACATGGGTCGCTATCGTAGTCAATGCTGCAAAAGACAAGCAATCCCCTTTCACACCTTCACACCTCAAGGGCGGCACGGGGGAAACACGACAGGCAGTCACAATAATATATACAAAAGTAATTGCATACGACTCTGGTGTGAGTCGCCCTCGAGCGATGTCATGTCTCGAGGTACATGGCTGTAATACGTCTGTACAGCAAAGACTCCCATACGGACCGGCTTATACACGCACGGGAATACGTGTTTCGAATGCTCCCATAGAATATGAATGATTCCAGAGAGGCATACTATCAGGTTATACACCACCCGACGGGGGCTCCCACTAACTTTGAAGCAACTGGAGTATCGCGTGTCATAGGTTCTCAGAAACATTGAAAGCTTCAGAGACTCCTATTAACATTTCCGTGCCAAGCCATGAAAAGACTTCCATGCTACCTCTAGCATGGTGAGCTTATCGCAATTGATCCGCTTACGGTGGCGTACCTTACCTTATACCTGACGACAGAGCGTCGTTACAGAATTAATAACATATAAGTTAGTTTACCACCTTCATATCTTATACTAGTAATACTCCTTATAAGGGCATATAGCTAATTCCTCACTCAAATCCTGATTTTTGAAAATATGCTCTTTTCAAGTATACTGTTCCCAATGATGCTCTGATACCATGTGTGTGGGGACCGGAATCCCGACCTCCAAGGATCTCATTGGGTGGTGTCGTGCGATGCGACACCCAACAGTATACAAGAATAGAACGAGAACAAATTTACAATACCAAGTCTTTATTCAAAAGCCCAGCGGAAGTTTTTAAAATACTAGCGGAAGGGAAAAGAACTATACATCATAGCTACGCTCTCTTCACTAGCTATGCAAAAGCAAAGTCATCCATGACCTGGATACTTCGCACTAGCAACATACAATTCACGACAGCGTGCAGGGTTCCCACTCGGCTGTAAACCATGGAGGGGGCGTAGCCTCATCATCAAACTCATCATCAGTCGTATAATCTGCAAAAACTCGTTAACTGCAAATGTGAGCATAAGGCTCAGCAAGACTAACCCGTCTCACTAGACATATGCAAGGGTGAACACTAAACATAGGTAAAGTAAGCATAAGGACTCGCCTACAAGTGGATCCTTATAGTCATGTTTTAATTAGCACATGAAATTCTTCAGGCACGGCACATCATAGACTCCACGATCAAAAAAGAAACGCTTTGCCGATGATATGACATGCACAAAGCACATAATGCTATTACAGGTAAAGTATGGGGAAACTGTAACTTCTAATTGTACTATCTCTAAGCCAAACAAGGTTGTCCAAGCAATTTTTAAACCAATATATATCATATTCTTCTGATTTCTTTAGTATTTACTACATCACGACGCAGTGAACAAGTGGTACTCTATTACCACGAGAGACGGTGATTGCAATCAGG
Organism: Tuctoria greenei; assembly: GCA_036927565.1. NCBI lineage: Eukaryota > Viridiplantae > Streptophyta > Magnoliopsida > Poales > Poaceae > Tuctoria > Tuctoria greenei. Next base: position 160,632,372 of record JAYESD010000002.1, on the reverse strand, counting down.
ACATACCCGGAACAACACGACACATACGCACTTTCGAAAATGCCAGCGAGTACTTACAGCAGTACCAACATAACATTTCAGTACTAGTCGTATATGGCCATCTTTCACTAAACACTCGAATGTCGAACCGGTCGATCCGTCAAGAGCAGGAGGTCACTGCGTGGGGCGTACTCTGACATGCCCACCAGCTGATTTACACCTTGCTGCCCTCAACCCACTCCTATAAAACAGAACGGAATGCCTCGACAAACCAATATCAAGCTACGTCAGTTTACTAGAGCCCATTCCTCCAGTATGTCGCCAGTATAATTCAAGCTTGTCCAGCAGGACCGCACACGAGACGGTCCTCAATCGACACAAGCAAGGCTACGCACGTGAGACCACGTCTCACTGCATCCTATCCACTGGTCAATCTCAATTTCATATTCATAAACCATTTTCTTATTCCAAAATCTCCCGTGTGATAAAATTCCTATCTCGCGAGTAGATTCTAACTACTTGACTTCTACTGAATTCCTATGAGCATAAGCATAGCAGTGTCTACTCAACGGGCCATAGACCTACCCAAGACTCCATAGGATTTATTGGTCATGCAAGTGGATGTCAAACACCTTAAACGTAATGCACAATCATCTGAAGACGTAAGGTGAATGAAAAACTGTAAAAACACTTTATGAAACTTAAATGAAAACCGGGGCTTGCCTGAATGCGAGTCTGAGCCTATGTTAGTTCTGGCAGCTGGACCTCCAAGGCTTCCGGCTGCTCCTCGACTTCAGCTACTATACGATATGCATATAGTAGGTATAAATGATTTTGTCAATAATTAATATGCTTAAGGTGGTGTGAGTATATTAGGATAAAATAAGATAATTATCTTAATTCGCTTTGGGGTTTTTATGGTGGATACTAGAAACTATAGAGAAGACTCTTGCAAAGAATAGGAGATGATCAAGGAAGTTTGTTGTTCCTAAAAATTATGGTAAGCAATAATCTTCTCTGAATCTGGGTTGAAATTCTGGAGATGTATCATAGCTACCAGGGGTTGTATCATGTAGAGGGGTCTCACTGGTTCTAGGAAAATTTGTTTCACAATTTTCTGAGCTAGCTACAGGGAGAAATTGATTTTCCATGTTTGGGTAAATTTTTGGAAATTGATTTTCCATTTTTCCCAATTTATAACTACATAGAGATTTGGAATTTGGATCAACCTAGTATTTTATGTCTAAAGAGCTTGAAACTTTTACTGGAGATCAAAGGTATCAACAATAGTGTTCTGACCAAAACTGGAAATTTTCCAATTAACAGAACTGTGGGAATAAATTCTTTAAGCATTTTGCTTATCTGAATTATGGAGAAATTTCTATGGCTTTTCATAGAAACCCAAGTGAACCACTGGAAATTATTCTTCATGCTGGTTCTAACAAAATTTATTTGGGAATTGTTGGATAATTCTACTGGAAGTTATGGATTTTCTAAATTTGGATTGAATCTGGATTTATTTTTCTATTAGAAAATCCAAATAAAGGGGCCGGTCCCACTTCATTTGAATCGGGCCAATCAGAATGGAGCCACATCGGGAGTCACGGGGTTAACCCGCGCTGTCACACCGGATCCTTGTCCACAACTGATCCCACGCGAGAGGGTGTCGATGACAGGTGGGACCCGCACCTTCGTATACCTCTTGACGCGGCGGCGCTTCTCGCCGGAACCGCGGCGGTGCTTCGCTGGACATAGGTGCGTCGACAATAAAACCGACCGCGCAAGCCGATGGTAGTGTCCAATCACGTCGGCGATGGCCGGAGACGGCGGCGCGACGGTGACGGTGGAGCTAGGGTTTCGGCCTTCGTCGGAAATGCTCGGAAATGGATCAATAGGCTCGGGAAAAAGGTCGAGAAGGTTCTTGGGAGTACCAGGAGTATGATTTGGGTGTCAGATTGGGGTGAAATCGTCGGCAAGCCTGAGTTCGACGGTGAAGTGCGGTTTTTCAACCGCCGGCCGCGAAAACTTGAAATCTAAGAGGCTCGGTTGATAACTTTCAGGGTTTTTGGGCAAGGAGCTTCCTTAGGACTCATAGAAGGTATCTGCTAACCAGATTAAAAGATGATTGCAATAATGAAATTAATTTAAGCACGAAGCTTTGCTGTTCTATTGAGAAATCATTCGGTTCTCGAACAAGAACTCAAGTTACACTTCAGGTCATAAGCTTAGATTCTGTGAGCATGAACTAGAGAGGATTGTGAACCTTTTTGCTTAAAGGATCGAGGCTGGAGATGGCCTAGAACTAGAGTTCGACGGCGAGACAGTGAATGTTCTCGGCGGCTTCCTTGACGGAGATTGGGAAACCTCAAAATATGCCAAGCAGAAGCTATGTCACGATCAACGACCAAAGAGAATACGTAGAGGAGTTTGTGACAAGGCTTTTATCTACTTACAGCTCGGTGAGAAACGGCGTCAATCGTCGGCAAAAGCTCGATTGAACAGAGGCGGCAAAAATGGCGTGAACCGAGATGTAGCTCAACGGCGACGACCCAGGGGGTATTTATAGGAGCCGAGGGTGAGGGGAGCGCGTCACGATTCAAGCAAGCAGGAAGCTCGGTGGATGCATGCCACACCGCAGTGTCGCACGCTGCCGGCGTCGATCAGCGGGGCGAGCTGGATACAGACACCCCCTCGTGGGTTTCACTCGAGTGCTTAGGCTGACAGTGGGCCCCACCTCCTCTTATCCACTTCCCTTCTCTGTAACTTCAATTCTCCTACCAAACTTGATCCAAAAATTCTAGATTTTTGTGGGGAGGCTCAAATAAATATCTAGAATTTAATTCTGCAATTGGATTTTTAATTGGAGCAAGTTTCAATTGAATTTCAAATTCAAATTTGAATTTGGATGAGATTCAATGATGTCACTGATTTAAATAGCAATTGAGTTCCAAAAATTGTAAAACTATGAGGATAAGTCAAGCAAGTTATGCTGACCATTATAGTGTGTTCAAATCCTGATGTTCAGTCTAGTTGAACAAAATTCAAAATTTGAATTCAAAACATGGTTTGAATTTGCTAAGCGTCTCAATTAAAATAGTAAATGGAGTTCAAAATTTATGAAACTTTGCAGGAAGTCTATTTGGAATATTAGAAAACCATAGAAAAATTTATGGCCTCTGAATTGAATAATTTTGACAGGGCCAAATATACAGTAGCATATATTCAATTTATATTAATTTGAATATCTATTTGGTACTGCATATTAATTTGACCTAGCAATCTTTATTCAATTAATTCCAAACATTAAATAGAGGTCAAAAGAATTAATCTAAGTGTATTGGTGAAGTTCATTCCTCATGTGAATAAATTTAAGCACGAGTAGAAGAAGAGATTTGATGAGATCAAGTTTATAAGCATGGCTATAATTGGTCTCCATTAGGGTTAACAACCAACTTACAACTGAACCTCATATGAAGGAAAATGTGGGGTTTTACACTAACTCCTCTTCTGGAAATTCCTCGATCTGCTCCCGGGTTAGTGAGGACAACAAAGCAAGAGTATTGCAAGATGATGATTGGCCGAAGCTAGGCATATCACGTTGTGAGACAAATGTAATAGACTTATTTTGGTTCTTACGTGATAAGATGTCAATTTTATGATTTTGAGTTTAGAGTAAAGCACATCTAAAGTAAGTGTACTCATGACAGTAGATTCACAGATAGATGTAACTTTCATCTCCCAGATTGACATGTCTAATGCACTAAGAAGTTGCCTAGCATTTTCAGCATCAGAAAAATTAACGTTGACACTACGCAAGTTACTGAGAATTTTGTTAAAGCGAGCAAAGAGATCATCAATGGACTCACCGGGTTGCATCTCTAAGCGCATGCATTCTTTCTTGAACATGTCTTGCCTTACCTCCTTGATCGTGTTGGATTTTTCGTGATAGTCACAAAGTGCTCTCCATACATCGTATGTCGATTGGAGATGTGCAACGCGGTCGAAGTCGCTCTGAGTGAGTCCTTGGATGATCAAGTTTTGGGCTTTGTTGTTGTTGTTGACGTCCCATAGGTTTGTAGCTGTAACTTGATCGTTTGGTGGCACTTCATTAGGCTTGTACACCTTCTCCCATTTTGCGAAGCCTTGCGCCTGGATGAAAGCCTCCATGCGTGCTTCCAAACCTGAAAATCAATACCAGCAAACACACAAGGTTTGGCACAGTATTTCTCCATGATGATTAGTCAAAAACACGTGCAAATCACAATGATTGGAGCACCATGGCTCTGATACCAATTGTAGGATCGAAGAGCACGTGAAAAGGATCCAGAGGGGGGAAGAATGGTAGATTTAAAAAAATCTTACGCAGCGGAAACAATTAAATCCCAACCCCTTTGACAGAAAAATGATCTGTTAAAGAAATCATGTGTGAGACAAATATAAACGTGTTTCACTGGGACAAATGTGATATATATCAGAGAGAATCAAGTCACGAAGAAAACACAAGATGAATCACTGAAATCCGTCAAGAGAAACTGAAGTTATGATCGAAACATCGAACAAAAGGTCAATCTGTCGTACCCGAGAAAAACAGTTCTGAAACGCTGCAAAGAAACTTGTGTAGATCAGAAACCACAAATCCAAAGACCGTGAAATTTTGATATATGATAGATAATCAATTTGTAAAGACAACCTAAAAAGAATCACGTCAATTGGATCTGTAAAACTCAAGTTATGATAAAACCACTAACGAAAGGTAGTGCTGTCTAGAAACTCAACGAGTAAAACTTGTCTGGAACAAGTCGGACGAAGAAGGCATAAAAGTTCCTTCAAACTACGAATTTTATTCAATAGAACACAAGAGGAACAGCCCTCAAAGTCGTGCACCACGAGCTTTGGCCTTCGTTGCTTATATAACCAGCCCTTAGGCCAACCGAATCTCAACTAGGACTCTAATCCCACTCAGATCACGAATCAAAACATTCCATAACTACTTAGGACTCTTCTATACGCAGATAGAAGCAATCTTAAGACTTTCAAACACCTTAGGAACGCATCCCCCATTCCAAAAACAACCCAAATTCGTGACCCACACAAAATCCTATCATAACCAACTCAAATCTTTCCATATTTGAGTCAAACCCGACTCAGCCGCAGCCTGAGTCCATAACCTAGTCGGTTGTACCTTTCTGACCAATTCTTTACGTCCACATCTCTTCACCACGTCTCGGAACCATGTAGTCACGTCCATGCACTCCTTGCACATGTGAAAACATCTTCCAACGACGTCCACGATACCTTCATATGCACTGCCCTTGATTCAATCATCCTGCGCGACCTCCTGACCCGCTCAACCACAATTCCTTCTGAAATTTGTTGTTGGAACCTCATCTCCCCCCTAAGACTAGTCCAAGGGATCCTATCACCAGCCATGACTTGAACTCAAGCAACACATGCAGATGAATAAACAAACAATCCATACGAGCCCAAGTCCGCAACTGGACTCAAGTTAGTTCCGAACACAACACCTTACATGAGCACCTCACATAAGCATGTTGCAAAGCATATCAAAACGATATTAACCATATCAACCAAAACGCAACAAAAACTTAGTAAATGAATACTAAGCAATCTTTCCAAGAATATAAAGCAAGTTCAAAACAATTCACAGTAAAAACAGGATCATTGCGATCAAGCTCCGAACCTTGCCAAAGCTAACCGGAGCTTGAGCCGGAGCTTACCAAAGATAGTACCTCCTAGTGTCGGAGCTTACCAAAGCTAGTCGGACCTAGCGCCGGAGCTAACGAAAACTAGTCGGAACTAGTCATCCCAAAAGTTGGAGCTAGAAAAACATGTCGGAGCTAACCAACATAAGTCGGACCTAGCAAAACATATCGGAGCTTAACAAAGACATGTCGGAGCTATCAAAGACATGCCAGAGCTAAAGACAAAGCTCACCGGAGCTACCCAAAAACATGTCGGACCTAGACAAAGAAAGTTGGACCTATTGTCAGACCTTGCAGAAGCTCGGAGCTAGAGTCGGACCTTGCTAAAAAGATGTTATGGCAGTATTAACAACTTTTATTGTTAAAGCCAATGTATTCAATACACATAGTTCTCACATCTTCACCATCCACACCATCAGAACGAGTTTCGAGTATCTTGGCTTCTACTATTTTGTGAAGCACAAGAAATGCCCCTACAAGTACTTGAGGTCGTTTCCTTCCGGCAAATGGGACGACCGGAAGAAGGATTGGATTATAGTCACGGCATGGGAGCACAAGAAGTTGGAGCTGGCTGAAAGGTCTTCCCAATGTTGACACTGACGCATGGAGTGTGGTTCCGGTGCTGTCAGAGGCCTTCAACTCTGCCTTGACCAGGATCCGCAAATGTGTGGAAGGAGGGGTGACCCCCCAGATGGTCTTCTGCAACTTCCTGGTCAACAGGTGGGCTCCGCTGAAGAAGAGGGAGAAGCTCGCCTAGGCCCTCAACAGCGTGATGGATGATGATCGGATTGAAACCGGTCTAAAGTCCAATTTGGACGGTGCTGCTTTGGAGCTTCATCTCAAGAAGTTCCAGCATGGCATTTACGTCGAGGGCAGTGACTTAACTCCGCCGGCGGCTATCCTCCCTCTGAACATGGAGGCAGAGTTCAGCAGGGAGCTCCGTAGGAGCTTGCCGATGCTTGACGACCTCAGTGAGGTAGAGAGGCATCCGACCACTAGATTGGTGATCCCCGGAGCTTACGAGGGTGGCCCTGCTTCCGCCCTGAGACAAAGAGCTGAAGTCATAGGCAAGGGCAAAGAATTGGTTGAGCCCTCCAGCCGAAAGAGAAAGTTGAAGCACTCTGACGGGAGGCCCGTCAGACCTGCTCCTTCAACAACAGCTCCTTCTCCCGGGCGAGGGAGGTCTTCGACGGTTACAAATAAAAACCTATAAAGTAGAAATAAATAACATTACCTAAATTAACTATCACATAGCACTATTAACAAGTCCTGATTACTACTAAAATACATATTGAATCATTAGATAATAGTACAAAGAGGAATATAAAATACAACTAACTAGGAATATTTAATCATAAAAGAGGAAGAGGGAATAGAAAATACCGACGTGGGCGGAGGCGGGATGGAGCAGCGGGCTAAGCGAGAGGCGGAGGCGGCCGAGCGGTGGCGCAATGCCGAGCAGGGGCACGGTGCTGAGCGGCAGCGCTGGTGCGGCGGGATGGAGTGGAGGACATGGGCGGAGTGCCGAGAAAGGAGGGGTGCATCGCGTTTTAACGACGACGGAAGTCGCCTGTGACACATACGACAATTCCAGCGGGCCCCACAGGCCGACGAATTTCGTATGTGGCTCATACGAAATTCTCACCGGGGCCGAATTTCGTATGAGCCACATACGAGATTCGCTCGACCTCGGGAACAAGTCAGCCGCCTCGGGAACCCCAGGACAGCGTGGCACGCCAGGTCAATTTCGTATGTGCCTCATACGAAATTCGTGGCCCACGTGTCATTTCGTATGAAGCACATACGACTCTGGGTTAGTTTTCAAAATTTCAAATTCGGAGGATACAAGCAGTTACAATTGTATCAGCCCAAAATTTCCTATGAATTTGATATTCATCAAGCATAGTCCTAGCCATCTCAACTAAGGTTCTGTTCTTTCTCTCTACAACACCGTTTTGTTGAGATACATAAGGTGAAGAAAATTGCTGATCTATTTCATTTCCAGCACAAAAGTGATCAAACTATTGATTTTTAAATTTAGTTCCGTTATAACTTCTAATTGCTTTTAAAGATCCTTGGTGATCAATTGATAATCTAATAAATAAAGTTCTAAAATGACTAAAAGCTTCATTCTTATATGCCATAAAGTAAACTCAAGAGTATCTAGAATATTCATCAACAATCACAAGAACATACCATTTAGCTCTGAAGGATTGAACACGTGAAGGTTCTATGGTGTCAAGATGCAAAAGTTGACCCAATTCTGTTTTCATGGTCATTGTGAGAGGAGCATGTGAACCAGCAACCATCTTAGCATGTCTACAGGAAGAGCACACAATTTCTTTGTCCCCTTTAAGCTTAGTCAACCCACGCATGCGATCAAGAGCACTAACACGCGTTAGATGATCATAGCCTACGTGACCAAGTATATGATGCCAAAAATATAAGTCCTTTGAATCATTAGCAACTAGGCACCTATGCTTAGAAGATGACATATCAAAGTCAGCTTTAAAAACTCTGCCAAACCATACAGGTTAAAAATAAGCTCACTATTTGAATCTACAACTTTGCAACAATTTTTATTGAAAATAATTTCTAGATTTTCGTCTAGCAATTGTGGAACAGAAAGAAAGTTATATTTCAAATTTTTTATAAGTGCCACATCCTTCAAAATGTAGTGATCATTTACTCTAACTGAACCTTTAGCAATTATAGGAGTTGAAGAATTATCGGCAAAAGTAACATTCTCTACATGTGACACAAAAGAGAGGGAGGAGAACCATTCTTTTGTTAGCGGTCATGTGGCGTGAGCAACTTGAATCCAAAATCCAAATGTTCTCCTTCATCAAGCGTGTAACCTACATAGAAGCACAATACATCGATGACTCAATACTGGGGTTAGTCAAAAGGCATTTAGGTATCCAGTAATGAGTCACACGATGTCTAGCAGGAATAACACATGAATGCTAAGATAAAACAGCAGGTTTATGAGCCAAAGCTTGAGGATTTTTGTATCCAACTACTGAGCTACGAGGTGTTACATGTGTAGCATGAAAAATAGTAGCTTTTGGAGCAAACGCTGCATGTTTTACAGCAGTTTGCATTTTCCTATGAGGTGTGCCGGCCAACGACTTCTTCTTGCCGTTGGACTTCTTCTTCTTTTTTCCACTACCAAAGGCAGTAGCTTCAGCCTTGGAGGAAGATTTACCAGCCTTTGCAGCTTGTTTGGAGTACATCTCTCAGCTCTTTGTTGCTCTAGCACATTTGTCGGCTAGGATGAAGAGCTCCATGATGCTGGTAACATCTTTAGTTGCCAGCTTCTCCAGCATATTCTTATTCCGTACTCCCTGTCGGAATGCGACAACGACAGAAGCATTTGTAGTAGAAGGTATTGTATTCCATACTTGAGAAAACCGTTGGATGAACAATCGCAGAGATTCTCCCAATTTCTGTTGTACGTCGAACAGATACAGCTTAGTACCAAGCCGGGTGTAGGATCTCCTGAAGTTGGCGATGAACTCGCAACAGAGTTACCCCTAGATATAAATGGAGTCAGGAGGTAGACTCATCAACAAAGACCTTGTTGTCCCGGTTAGAGCCAGGGGGAAGTAGTTAGCCATTAAGGCCTCATTGCCTCACGCTACAAGGATGGCAATGGAGTAAATATAAAGAAACTCAACGGGGTTGACTGTCCTGTTGTATTTCTCTAATAGATGAGGCCAGAACTTAGGCGGCCAATCAGCCATGTGAAGATGCATGTCAAGGGTCGAACAGCCGCTCCCCACTCCCAGTGGAGAAGGGTTTCCTCGAGCCTCGCGCCTCTCGCGAGCAAGCTCGATATGGACACGGCTGTCCTACCTCATGTATCAGTGGTCGAGCTCCAACCAGAGGTCATGCGTCAGGAGCCTTGATGTCGTATGAGTGCGGCGAGCCTCAGAGGGCAGTGATGTCACTTGCTGGGAGGGCGTACATCTCATGTGCTGCGAAGCCTGAGGACCAAGTCTACCAGACAAGGTCCTATTCCCAATAGGTGCCTGCCCAGCGTGGGGCAGACCTTGCACGCTGAGGGCATTAGATGCAGCTGTAACTAAATGCTCAATATCACCGCGCCATTGCTCCATGGTGACCGGAGGAGCTCCAGGCGCCGGAGAATGCTAAAGAAGAGCCTGCGCTGTGTTCAGCGCATTCTCTAGGTTGTTAGTCGATGCAGTGACCGATGCAAATACACCATCTTGCTGAGATGGTGGAGGTGGTGGTGCAACGACACCCGCTGGGACAACAGCGTTGGCTGGCTACTGCGCATTGAAAAGGTTTCCTCTAGCAGGCTGCTCAACCAAACCGTTGGACGAAGCTGTGGTGGAGTTCACCATCTTGAGATCTTAGACCCCCTCCCACTTCCTGGCGTGCCAAATGTCGATGTGTAGCAACGACACTTCCGCCGGTACTACTAAAGCATAGTCCGCGAAGGTTCATATTCAGATGGGGCGCAAGTAAGATCACGAACAAGATGATGACACAGGAGTTTTTACGTGGTTTGGGATGCCTGAGCGTAATATCCTACTCCAAGGGGTGGTTGTTGATTGTATGAGTGTGTAAGCGTGGCGAGTGTCTGAGGTTGCTTGTATGCATATGGGCTTAGCTGCTTTCTACCGTGCGGCGCAATCCTTTTATATGCTAAGGACTGGTCGTTACAGTGCATGTCTGGCCTGACAAGTGGCCCTGGCCGTCATTAACACTGTATACATGATCTACTGGAGTTATGGGTGATTCACAGTGCAATAACGTGTCTTAATGGTAGCGTTACCAGTCTTGATAGCCTTCTGATCGTGCGTCATTAATATGGCATTAATGACGTGTTAACCATGTCTTGTAACAACTGTTTAATAATGTCTTGAATGTTCGTGCCGTTGGAGATCCGGCTACCTTCCTGTTGCGGGCTTAATTCCAGAGGTCTAACATGTGCCAGCTCTGGAGCTTCCCTCTGCGGGGAGGCAGGTCCGGACCAACTTGACACATGACAACACCGGAGCTTCCATCTACCGGGGGTTAGGTCCGGAGCTACTGGACACATGGCAGCACCGGAGTTTACCTGTGAAGTGAGGTAGGTCCGGTCCTACAAGACTTGTGGTAGCTCCAGAGCTACCCAAACGAGAGAGGCGGGTCTAGTGTTGCGGGACACGTGTTGCCTTCCAAAGTCTTCAACATCGGCGGCGGAACTCCATGAGTTTATTCACAGTATCACGGGGTACCTGGTATCAAGGTACCGACAGGCCCGTTTTAACACTTCACCGAACTAGATATATAAATAATAAACAAAAAGTCAGTCACAGGCCGCACCAACAAAAACAATGAATAACAATTAATAAAGGAAGGAAAAATGAATAGATAAATAAATAATAAACAAATAATATAAAATGAAAAGAAAAAAAGAAAATAAATCCAACCCTGGCCGCACCAACAAAAACAAGAAAAAGTGTGGCCAGGCTCCGGCCACCAGGGAACTAGTCCTATCAGGACACCCCACCGAGGGCCAAGCCAAGCCCTATTAAAGAAAAAAGAAAAAGAGAAAACCCAACTGCTGACAACAGTAGAAAAAATTCAACCACAGGGCCAGGAACCGAGTTCCATCGGAGTCCACTAAGGCCACGCCTCGCCGCCTATAAAAGAAGGCCACCGTGAACCTGCTCCCGTGAGGATAAAAAAAAGTCCATCGCCCCTTCCAGTTTTTTAGGGGTGGGCAAAAAAACCGGTAACTGAAAACCAAAACCGAATTAATCGAAATCGAAACCGAATTAACCGAAATTGGTCGGACCAGAATGTATTTCGGTTTCCATACTGTGAAATCCGGATTTTTTATTCGTTTTTGGTTTTTATGGTAGGTTAACCGGAAAACCGATTTAGTCAACAAAATCTAACATTTCCAACCCAACCCAACAAGCAAACAACCCTAACCGGCCCATTAGCCCATCCAGCCCCCTCGCCCAAGCTCCCAGCTCCCGATTCCCTCCCCGCGCCAATCGATGGTGTGCCGCGAGCTCTCACTCCCCGCTGCCAATCGCCCGCCCCAAGCTGTCGCCGCCAGAAGCCTGTGCCACTGCCACCGCACGCCCTCGCGCTGAGTGGCCGTCGTGCGACCCCGGCCATGGCGCTGAAGCGCTCCGCGACCGCAATGCCATCATGCTCTCTTGAGCGCTGCACCATCGTGCTCCCTCTGGCCGCCACGCCGGCGCCCGACCAGCCGCGGTTCACCCCGCGCTTTGCCGCACCTCGCCGTCGTGACCAGCGAGCCCTGCTGCCAAGGTCACACTCGATGACCTGACAAAGCATTTGCGTTGAAATCCGTTTTTTTTTGTTAACTGAAATTCGAACTGAAATTCTCGGTTAACCGGTGGACTGGTTTCTCGTTTTGTACCTTATATTTTGGTTCTCATTTTGCAAAAACCGATTTTTGAAAGAAACCAGAAAACCGAACCAAATTTTGTCAATTAACCGAATGCCCACCCCTACCATTTTCCGTGAGCAGCCACCCGCGACTACCTTTTTCCACCGAAAGCCAGCGCAGGAGCCGCCGTCATGAGGAAAGAAAAAGCACTAGCCGTTGCTAACCAAAGGGATAAAAGGCTAGTCGCCAGGATGGAAATGAAAAGTGGAAGAAAAAGTGGAGGAAAGAAAAGGAGAAGCCGCCGTTCTTCGCGCGAGATATACTACATTGCCGTCATCTTCTTCATCTACATTACGCCGCCGATCTTCAAAGGAGTTGGTACGGTTCCATCGTTTCCTTCATCGACATCACGCCGTCATCTCCTTCATCAACAGAACCTAGAAGATGAAAACACATGTCACATCGCTGTCCATGACCGTCAAGACTAGCCACACAACCGGTAGGTTGTACGATTCAGATTTTTACGACAAGAGTTATCCTACCATTCGAACCAATCATGTCTAAACCTATTTCATCGTACCTTGCTTTACCATGAAGGACTAATCCGGAACCACGTGCACTAGTCTGGTGTAGTGCGGACTAGTCTGGATCTCTACGAACTTGTCCGATCAACCAGACGGACTTGTCTGGCCTCCTTTTGACTAGTCCCGTATTCAAATTTTAGCAACAACTCATTGTCGCAAAAACTACTATAATTGACTGAAAACTCACGTAAGCACTTGAGAACTAGTTGAACATAATTAGTAAACAACAACAGTCAATTAATAGCATGTGTTACACTTATAATTGTACATACATCCGAAACGTTACATATTGATTAGTATGTGTGCATTGTATTGATTGAATGTGCCTGATTTCGAGTAGACAGTTCGCTCAAGATGTTACGATCGAGGTGCGAATATTCGAGGATCTTCTGTGCAAGACATTGATTTGAATGGGCATCGAATTGCAGAATATAAAGGCAAATGTCCTTGACAATTTTGATCATGTTTTCAAATGTTTTATTTGCAAAACTGCATGCTTGTGTCAAAGATGGGAAATCCATGATAGGTGTTTACTAGACTTGTATGACCATCCTTGTTGCTCGGGATATTATGTAGAGAGTCGGGAAAGGTATTTTCCAGTTATGCTTCGCTTTGCTTAATTGAGATTGGAAATAACCAAATGATCATTATAAACTAATATCCATGTGCACTATGTGAATTGATGATTATGATGACCTAAGTAACATGGGATTTGGATGATCTAAGCAAGCATGGTTTATGGACTGGGTTGAATGGTATGGTGGTTTTGCTTGCTTTAGATCTAAGGACCGGTTCATGCAAGAATATGCCAGGACAATAGTGCCACCACAAGGCTAAGTATGGATGTGGCTTAGCGGATTAATTAGTGTATTGCTAGTATCGTTCGGATCATAAGGAAGTCTCGGGGAATGGGAGTCGGTTGGGTTTGCATTAGCGACAGGACGACCCTAGGATCTGAATGTCACAAGAGGGGGCCCTTGGATGGATGTGCTCAGTAGGAGACATCACCTCCGGTGAAACCTCAGTGGGTCCTCACATACAGGTAATCACATTGTAAAAGCTATATTGTGATCTCTTGAGCATAAACCAACGGTAGTGTATTTGGCATAATGGAGGTTTTCATTAATCGCCAATGGGTGCGAAATCACGAACTTGTAGGTAAAGTGGTACAGCCTCGGCAGAGTGTAAAACAATCATGATAGTTGTGCTCCCGGTTAAGAGCACCTGGATGACCTACATGATTAGAGTTGGACTTGGGTTTTGTGATGGTTTGGTATGGGATTGGTCATGTCATATGAGTATGGTTGGTTATGGGAAGATATGAAATTGCCATATGGTTATGATATTAATTAATGACTAGTTATGAATGAAATATGATTGTAAATGAGAATGTTGGATATGTGATATGGTAATTACTGGGGTTACGATGGGATTTTAACTTACCTAGACATTGTAGGCTGCTTTTACATAATTGTGAATTTAAAAGTACTTTTATGCAATTAGCCATTTATTATTATCCTTGTTTAAGCTACATGTCGCACTTTTCCACACTTGCTGAGTACGACATGTACTCATCCTTGCTATTTTCACATTAATTCAGTAACAAGCGATAATTTGGAGTATCCGAAGGACTATGAGGAGTTCTAGTCATGCGTTCTACTGTCTAATTGCTTGTGAAGATGGAGTCTACTAGTGCTTAGTTTTTCCGCTGCAATATTATTAGAGCTTATAAGACTATTTGGATATTGTAATAAGGTACTATTTATTATTCAAAACATGGTTATTATCTAAATATCATTTGTGATGTCTCGTGTATGTGTGTTAAACATCCTGGATACACATATTCGACACACTTGGTTAATTCTCGAAACCGGGTGTCCCAAATTAGTATCAGAACTGTGTTTGACCGTAGAACGCAAGACTAGGTAGAATGGACACCACAAAACACGTAGAAAGAATTTTCTAAAAGCTATTTTTCAAATTGCTTTGCTGCAACATTTTGTTTTGTCGATTCAGCCACGTTTAAACATGCTTTGCTGCTGTGTTTTATCCATTTTCAGCTAAATATTTTCTTTCTAAACATGTATATGTTTTGCTGCTGCATTTATACATTTTCTCTACTAATATTTTCTTGTAAAATGCTATGCTTTGCAACTGTGTTCTTTTGATTATTCACTTCTTTCTTTAATGCAGCATTCTCTTTTATCTTCCCTCTCTTTTTCTGCTGCACACCTGCTGTTTTCCCCTCCTCCTTGCTGCTATGTTTTAATACACCATCCACTAAATATTTTTTTATTTACACATGTGTTCGCTGCAGCGCTAAAATTGATTTGCCGCTTCTCTCTGGCTGCCCTCATTCTCTTTTCTTGTCTCTCCTTGCAGCTACAATATTCATGTCATGTAGACACCTCGCACTAAGAGACAGAGACCTTGAACAACCAACTTATAAGATGATCCACTAGCCGAAGAGTTTTATACATCAAAGCCGAAGGAGGACATTAAAGACAAGAGCATAGAGCCTTTATCTTCTAGGTCGGCACCAACACGTACTTGGGTTTCTACGTCAAGAAAGTACTAAGTGCTGGATGTGATGAACGGAGAGTCGAAGTTTGCATCTTTCCGGATGATCAACGTTTATGTGAAGCATGTCACCTGCTTGGAGAGCTGCTTGTGAAGATCTGACTGCTCGTAAAGATCAGGCAAGCCAATTAATTTCTAAGCCCCCACCTAGATTGCCACTTTGACCTTGTCTCTAGCTCGCCTTTGCAAAATAAGATGCCTTCTGTGGGGACCGGGTCCACACATTACAGGAATCGCAGAGGGTGGTGCCGTGTGATGCAGCACCCAACAGCACACACGAAAAGAATACAACAAAATACAAAGTTTTATTTATATAAACAGCAGAAGTGGTTTACAATACATAATATACAGTAGAAGATAATACCAATAGCTAAACTCTCAGCCTAGCAATGCAAAAGTGTAGCCGTCCAGCCCGGGGACGCTACACACTAGCAGCACACAAACAATTTACGGCGGTGTGAAGAGCTCCCACTTGGCGGTATATCCTGATGGGGCATCGCCTCATCTTCGGGCCCTTCTTCATACGTCTCATTTGCAAACAACTTAATATAGCAACCGTGAGCATGAAGGCTCAGCAAGAAATAACCGTCTCACCTAAACATGGAACTCTACATGCAGGGATACTTAACATAGGCATAGATATAGCAGTAAATGACTCGCCTACAAGTTGATCCTTAATTTTTCAAGTTATTAACAGCAGCTTAAAGATTCAATAAAAGTAACTTTAGTGAGCATATTCTATAGCAAGCATAGTTGCAAAACAATTATAATTAAATACATAACATTCTCCTGGCTTCTTTAGTATTTACTAAGTCACAGCGTAGTGAACAAACGGTACTCAAATAACCACGAGGGATGGTGATTGCAATCAGTAGGCACCCGAATAACATGTCACGAACACCCGTGCATAAGGAGTGTGTCGTGCTCCTCACCACGTCATACGCAGCAACCTTTCACAAGCAACTCAAATGCCGAACTGGTCCCACCATTGCAGGCATAAGGTCCCTGCACGGAGTGTGTCTGTGCCCGCCGGTGGATTTACACCTTGTTGCCATCAGCCCACCTCTATCGACAGTGGGCTATGCCTCGACACCCAAGTTATCAAGTTACATCGGTTTCCTGGGTTCCATATGCCTAGTATGCACCCAGTACAGCTCAAACTTGTCCAGCGGAGCCATACACGGATCGGTCCTCGATCAACACAAGCAGGGCTACACATGTGAGACCACATCTCGCTGCATCCTACCCGCTGTTCGGTCTCAAATTCATATTCCTAAATAATTATTTGATCAAATATTTCCCGTGTGATAAAATACTATCTCGCGAGTAGATTCCAACTACTTGACTTCTACTGGATTCCTCAAATCATTAGCATGGCATTTTCTACTCGTCAAGTTGTAGACCTACCCAATACTCCATGGGCTTTGTGGGTTATGCAAGTGGAGTTTCAATCACCTTAGCCCTAATGCACAAAACTCATCCTAGACATAAGTGATACAAATATAAACTTTGAAACAGTACTTAAATGCAAACCGGGGCTTGACTGGCTGCGAGTCAGGTCAAGGTTAGCTCCGGGGAGTATTCTGTCCAAGGCCTTCGGCTCCTCCTCGATCGTTACTATAGCAGGTGCATAATATGAAAGCATATGTGATATAGAACTATACAAATCAACTTCTAAATACAGTTTCTGTTACTAAGTGATTTTAATTGCCTTTGGGATTTTTTACAGTGGATACTAGGTTCTATGAGTAAGATCTGAACCAAAAATTGGAGAAGTTCAAAGAAGCTTGTTGTCTCTAAAATTCCAACAAATAAGCCTTCTCTGAATTTCGATACTAAATCTGTAGCTTTAACACAGCTAACAGTGGGTGATCATGGTAGAGGAGGTTTTACTGGTTCTAAGAAAATTTTGTATTATATTTTTCTGAGCTTCCTACAGGGAGAAATTAATTTTACAAGTTTGCAAGAAATTCTGAAAATGTTTCTATACATTTTTCATTTTTCAATTGACATAGGTGATTTGAATACTGTTTGGTCCAGTAAATGAAGTCCAATGATCTCGAAATTTTTACTTGAGATCAAGGATATTTTTAATAGTGTTCTGACCAGAATTGGAAATTTTCCAATTAACAGAACAGGTATAATTAATTTCCCAAGCTGTTAGTTTAAAGGAATTAATTATAAAAATTCTGTGACTTTCATGTCCAACAAATTGCAACAATGCAAAATAGGGATCAAGAGGAGTATACCAGAATTTATTTGGAAATGTTTGAGCAACTATGCTAGGAGTAATTGATTTTTGAAGTTGGTTTCCGGAATTAATTTCCAAGGGAAAAGTTTAATAATCCAGCCCAGCCCCACCCATTTAAAATGGGCCAATCGCATCTGGGCCACACCGAGGGCCGTCAGGTTAACCCGCGTAGCCACAACATATCCGTGGCCACAGCAGATCCGAAGGAGGCATAACAGACGCTGACATGCGGGGCCCGCGGAGTCATCATCTACCTCGTGCCCTAGGCGGCGGCGCGGTGCCCAGGCTTCCCGCGGAGGTGCAGCGCCGGCGAGCTCGCCGGCTCGGCTTTCCCAGATATCTCTCTCCCTAAAATTCGCCGCCTGACAATTTTCCATGGTGCTAAGCACGATGGGGAGGTAAACCCTTGTACGGCGGCGGCGGCGGCGACGAGGGTTTCGGCCTTGTCGGGACTTCACATACGCAGCGCAAACGCCTCAGAAAAAGGTCAGGGAGACTCCTGAGAGCATGAGGAAGGTGAACATGGGGAGGAAAATGGATGAAATAGCCGGCAAAATTGACTTCGATGATGAATCGAGGGACTTCCCAAGGTGGCGGGGAAAACACGAATAACTCGGCCGACACTCGATCGTTTCCATTGATTCTTGGTAGAGGTGTGCGTTGGGAGGTTCTGAACATAATACCTCATGGGATTAAAGTCCGGTTCTATCTATAAACATAATCGAAGTGGAGACCAAGTTTCAAGGTTATGATCTTGACACCGGGAAAACCGGAAATACGAACGCTATACCCTATGACAAGATGCCAAAATTTGCAGGCATATTCAATGAGAAAATATGCCACTTTGATGTTTCGGTGTGGGCTCAAGAAGGTCTTCTTCGCCCCGGCGTCGTCGAACAGAGGGTGGCGCCCATCGGCTTCAACTGCGGACGTCGGCGGCGCTTCAAAATACACCGCAACCAAATGAGAAATCGATGAACTGCTTAATGGAGATGATAAAGGAGGATGTCTTATTTACTTTTGCTGTTGGCACGAAGGTGAAAATCGGCCTGGATCCTGGGCGCTATGCGGGAGAGAGGAGGCGGCTATGGCTGCTGGCGGAAGAACAGAGAAGGGGAATTCTGTTTCGCTTTTCACCATGGTAATGGAAGAGAAAGGAGCACTGCTCGTCTCCAAGGTGGTAAATAGCTGTGAGGCAGTGTATTGGGCGCCACGGCAAAGCCATCGCGGTGGCCGCATGCATCGTTGCGGTGTCGAGCGGAGAAACGGAGAAAAAACGGCGTACAGAGCACTCCCGTAGAAGCCTCACTGACCAGTGGGTCCCACAGCCACTCTAAGCCTATCTTCTCTGGTCCTTCAATTCTCCCATCTAGATTTGTCAAAAAATTCCATATTTTGTGGAGGGGCCAATTCAAATGTGTAGATTCATATTCTAGAATTTGATATCAAATTGTGTAAAGTTTCAGATGAAATTCAAATTCAAATTCGAATTTGAATGGAATTCAATGTACCCATTGAATTAAATAGAAAATGTGCTCCAAATTTTATGAAAATTTACAGGAGTGCTATTTGGAATATTTGGAAGCTAATGGTGAACTCCAATTTTATAATGTCAATGTTTGAACATGAGCTATTTTGAATTTTTGAATTCCATCTATTGAAGTTTTAATTGGTTTGATTCTTAAATTGCCACTTCAATTTATTTTCCCATTCAAATTTTTAATTATCCTCTCTGAACTTTGCACTCTGAATTTAGGGCTTTTACATTCCTTCCCCCTTAAAAGAATCTCGTCCTGAGATTACAAATAAAAGAGACGAAGGTAAAAAGATTACCGGATATGAGATGATAATAAATTCGGATAGTTTGATCGGAGATAGTCCTCTCTTTGCCATGTCGCTTCCTCAGCGGTATGGTTACTACACAAAATCTTGTAGAAGTACAAAGTCCAGTTCCTGGTGGCTTGAGTCTTTTCATCAATAATCCGAATCGGATACTCAGAATAAGTGAGATCCGGTTGGAAAGCTTCAAGGTCTTCGGTGCAAATTTCAGCTGAGGATTTAAGGAACTTCCGCAGCTCAGAAATGTGGAATACATTATGAACACCAGCAAGCGACGCCGGTTACTCCAAACGATAGGCCACGGGTCCGCATTTTTCAATGACGGCGAATGGGCTGATGAATCGTGGAGCAAGCTTTCCCTTCACTCCAAAACGATGAATCCCTTTCATTGGAGAGACACGTAGATAAACGTGGTCCCAATGTCGAAGTGGAGAGTTTGACATCTTTTATCCACATAGCTTTTCTGACGAGATTGAGCAGCCTTGAGACTGGCTTGAATCACTCGCACTCGTTCTTCGGCTTCATTCACAAGATCAATACCATATATCACTCGCTCTCCGGATTCACACCAGTTGAGTGGTGTACGAGATTTCCGGCCGTAGAGAGCTTCATACGGCGCCATCTTGATGCTAGCTTGATAGCCATTGTTATATGAGAACTCCGCCAATGGTAAATGATCATCCCATTTTTTACCGTGGTGAATGGCACAAGCGCGTAGCATATCTTCCAAAACTTGTTTCACCCACTCAGTTTGACCATCCATCTACAGGTGATATGCAGAGCTTCGGATCAGTTTTGTCCCCAACAACGCGTGCAGCTGCTCCCAGAAACGAGCAACGAACATCGCACCGCGATCTGAAATAATTGTCCGGGGAATCCCGTGCAAGCACATGATTCTTGCAATATACAACTCCACATATTTCTTGACAATGTACGTTGTATGCGCAACTATAAAATGAGCTGATTTGGTTAGTCGATCGACTATCACCCAAATCAAATCATGCTTGTGGACTGTGAGAGGCAAACCGATGATACAATCCATACTAATACCCTCCCATTTTCATGCCGAAATTTTTAATGGTTCCAGCTGTACGACCTTTCTCATGTGGTCAGTTTTCACCCGCCGACACGTATCACAATCGGATACGTACTTTGCAAAATCTCTTTTCATCCGTGTCCACCAAAATCTGGTTTTCAGATCTTGATACATCTTGTTGCTGCCCCGATGAATAGAATACTTGGACAAGTGAACTTCATCCATGATTTTCTTCCGAAGTGTTAATTCACGGGGTACCACTATACGGTCGTTGAACCATAGAGTACCATGCTCATCACTCCGGAAGAACTTCATTTCTCCATTCTTCATTCTTCTCCAAATGTGCAACATACCCACGTCTTTCTTTTAAGCTTTCATAATCTCCTCTCGTATGGTAGGAACGAGAGCAAGATTATATAATGCTCCATATGGAACCAAGTATAAACTCGGCTCATCCTCGTCCACTGGAGTGATGGACATATTATTGACGTGAGACTTGCGGCTTAGCGCATCGGCAACCACATTCGCCTTGCCGGGATGGTAGTAAATATCAATCTCATAATCTTTGATGAGCTCTAACCATCTTCGCTGTCACATATTCAGCTCCTTATGAGTGAAGATATATTTCATGATCTTGTGATCGGTGTAGAGATGCACCAGGTTTCCCAATAAATAGTGCCTCCACATTTTCAAAGCAAGCACCACGGCAGCGAGCTCAAGGTCTTGAGTTGGAAAATGCTACTCATGATTACGGAGCTGCCGTGAGCCATATGCAATCACACGGCCTTCTTGCACTAACACACATCAGAGACCAATGCCAAACACATCACAATAAACGTCGAAAGATTTGGTCGTATCCGGCTGAGCTAACACTGGGCTGTTGTGAGATGTTTCACCAATGCTTAAAATGCATCCTCACATGCCTTGCCCCAATCATATTTGGTCCCCTTTTTCAGCAGCTCCGTCACTGGTTTAGCAATTTTTGAGAAGCTTTGTGATCTCGCAATCGTCGGAGCACGATATGCAAGTGTTTGGCGTATTCTTCCTCCGATTTAGAATAAACCATAATGTCATCGATGAAGACCATGACAAACTTGTCCAACTCCAGCATGAACACTGAATTCATCAAATACATAAAGTAAGCCGGCGCGTTGGTAAGTCCGAACAACATGACGAGATATTCATAGAGCCCGTATCTCGTCGAGAATGCCGTCTTCGTTATATCCTCCGGTCGGATTTTGATTTGATGATATCCGGACCTAAGATCCATCTTTGAAAATACTTCAGCACCCACTAGTTGATCAAATATAATATCCATGCGTGGTAGTGGATACTTGTTCTTTATTATCACGGCGTTGAGCGGACAATAGTCCACACAAAGATGTAACATCTTGTCCTTCTTCTTCACAAATAATGCGGAGCAGCCCCAAGGTGATGAACTTGGGCAATGAGACCTTTGTCTAGCAGGTCCTTAAAATGCTCCTTTAATTCCGCCAACTCATTTGGTGCCATCTTGTACGGCCTTCGAGAAATAGGCGTAGTTCCCAGAATAAGTTCAATCTTGAATACGATGTCCCTATCCGGTGGCATACCTGGAAGGTCATCGGGAAACATGTCCGGATATTGACGGACCACGCAAATGTCCTCCAACTTTGTGGCTTCCGTGTTGTATGTACCTGGAACTTCTTGGATAAGGCGGTCTAGAATGAGAGTGTGTGGTTCATATAGTGGAGAGTTTAAATGGACCACACGTGGAACGATGTCGAGAACAGCACCATGACGGTGCATCCATGACATCCTAAGATGACATCGAGCTTTTGACCCTCTAATATAATTAGAGAAGTCGGATAGATATTTCCACCCATCTTAAGTTGTGCTTTATGAACTTTCATGTCCACTGCTATTTTCCCACCCAGAGAGCAAATCAAATATGGACTTTCTGTGGGAGTGATAGATAATTGATGCTTGACAACATATGATTGGCTAATAAATGACTACGGGGTTCTGGAGTAGAGAAAACATACCTGCGAGGACGGGTTCGCCTTCTGGCACGTCTTCGATGGCTATGTGGTGGACGTTTCCGTGTTTTGGTGCTGGTTTCTTGGGCTGGTTGCGGGGCTGAGTTGCACCCCGATATGGTGCTTGCGTGCTGCCGTGTGGCTGTTCGGGGCAGTCCCTTGAAAAATGCCCGACACGGCCACACGTGTAGCACATATATTGTGTTGGGTTCCCCCCAAGCTGCGGACGGAATCTCGGTGCACGGGGTGGAAGTGGATATGCATGCGGAACCACCCGTTGCTGCTGCTATTGTTGTAAAATGGTGGTTGGAAATTCGGTGTGTTGAAAGAACAACCACGGAATTGATGCGGTCGCGCCGGTGGCTGGCATCGCTGACCAGATGGTGAGTGATACACCACATGTTACTCCTGTGGACCACCTCCGCTGCTGCTCGACGGCACGCTCCATTTCATCTTATCAGAAACAGCTCGCGCTGAGTGTCATCCTGTACAATCGGGGCATTGATGATGTTGTTGAAGGTGCCACGGTTGCATTGTGCTAGCTGTACTTTCTCCTTGGGGTTCAAACCCTGGAAGAAGGTATCTTGTTTCTTGTCCTCTGTTTCCACATACTATGGCGCATACTGCGCCAATTGATTGAATGTGCGGGAGTATTCATGAGCACTCCTCCCGCCTTGCTTTAGCTCCAAAAATTCCTGAAGCTTCCTCTTCATTATAATGGGAGGTATATGGTAGGCGTGGAACGCCTCCCGGAATTCGGTCCATGTGACCGCATGACCAGCCAGCAGTGATGCGATGTAATTCACCAACAAAGCACCGACGGATCCCTGAAGTTGTTGCGCCGCGAACAGCGCCTTTTGTTGTTCGATGCATCGTGGCAAACCAAACTTCGCCTCGTAGGTGCGGATAAAGTTTTCCGCCTCCAGAGGCTCCTCGGCCTTCGTGAAGACCAGTGGATGCATTGCCAAGAAGTCCAAATATGAACTCTATTGGGGCTGGTGTTGCCCATTGTCTTGTCGCCCCCCTTGAAGGGATGAATTCTGCACCAACATTCTTAGTAACTCAGTTTGCTCGTCGCGCGAGCTGAGTACTGCAGCCAGAATCTACTCGAGAGTTCTCGAAGGTTCAGGTGGTGGAGGAACTTGTTGCTGCGGTGTCGTGGTTTGCTCCCGTGTCGGAGATTCATCCTCATGACCCCGACTAGAGCCTCCCATCTCGGGCGTAGAGCGTGTACGCACCATTTGGCATCCACATGATTAAAAAATCAGCAACATGTTTGTTTTCCTCATCCATTTTATACCATAGTAGTGCGAGTATTGACAAAGTGATAATTGCATAACATTCACATATATTGATAAAGTACAAACTTTATACAAGATATATTATCTCATGACCAAGTTCACAGTAGTGAACTCCAACATGAAGGACTCCCTCTACGGAAGTGCATCCCAACTATACTTAGTCTCCATGAGTCATCATACACACCTTGTCATCTCCTACACACCCACTATTATTTATAATATGACACAAACATGGCTACAAAATAGACACGAGCAACCACTAACTATATGTCACCCCGTGATCGCAGTAGTGCTGCCCCATCCTACTCTGATGCATCCTCATCGACGTAATCGAGTATCTCAGGATCTTCCTCCTCAGAACTTGAAGGTACCTGCTCACCCATGTTCAGCGGCATGTCATGAGCCGGTGGATACATGACTGGCTGCGGCAAGTGTGCTTCGGCCTCCATCAAGTCATCCTGAAGTTGGCCTGCCTCAAACTCCCAATTCTGAGCTTCTTTGACGGCTTCATCTCGTACCTCGGTGACTACCAACAGCCGCTCTTGCTGTTGCTGCACCACCAATTGACTCGCGTGCAGTCCATCATGAGCTTGCTGCAGTTCCTTGCGAGTTTGTCTCATTTCGGCGCGAGCTTTTCGCAGTATAGTGCGTGTGTGATGTAGCTGATCCTCGCACTATTTCAGCCGGTGATTCGTCGGAGCCAGGAATGAACGTAAGGTCCCATTGATGTAATCCAGAGTGTCACCTCGTTCAACCGCTTGCCTCAATGCTTCGACCTGCTGCAGAATGATTGCACTCTGTGCAATAACCACCATGCTGGATGCAGTGGTATAAGTCCCAAGTGTTGTTGATGTCATGTCGCCGTCCGGTTGATATGCCTCAACCATACAATGTTGCCACTCAAAACCAGCCGCACCACGGACCGGAAGAAGAGCAAATTGTGTCCCCGCCATGGCATCTTGATGAAGCTCGCACACCTTCATAAGCACTTCGCCCTCTGCGATGGCCCACGTGTCCTCGAAATGAGCTCATTTCGATGAAACCAAACGGTTGTAGCACTTCCCGCAGCAATGATCGGGAAGCCCGGACGGTTGGCGCACGTGGAGAACACCCATCTGTCCGGCAACAGCATCACATCTGTCATCTATTAAAGAAGTACTTCAATGAGACAAATACTCAAATTCAACAAACTTTGTTGATAAACAGATCATGGAGGTGATAATTGAACTATGAAAGTGAATTCAAATTCAAATGCAAAATGAAACATAACACTGAAATTCTATCTCAGTTTCTGTTCACTGTGACCAGTCTGCAGAAATTCGAAATTTTCATCCAGCTAAAGGCACATTCAGGACTTGAGTTCAACTACAACGTTGTAGCACACTCAATTAGATTTCCATAATGTATTTATTTGCCTTCAGATCATTTTTGTACGAGGAGATATGATTTTTGCAAGTTGACAGTTTTCTGGATAAATTTTGACAGCACCTCCTCTTTTTAAGGCTGATTTTGTCCACATTTCTCCAGATACAAAACATCAAAATTTGCAAAAAAATTATTAATTACAACATTGTTGCATACATCCTCAGGATTACAGAAATGCATTATATGAATTCATTCGTTGATTCTACGAAGATATATGATCAAGACAGGGACAGGATACAGAAAATGTCCAGTCTCTGTCCAGATTTAACAGAGTTTGGGAATTGAATTTTTAATTAGTTTACAGGGAGATTCTGGTCTGGAGTTCAACATAAGAGTTTTAGAGTACTTTCTAAAATTTCCATCCATGTATGGTAAAACTTCAGGGGTGAATTGTACAGGAAGTTATGCTATTCCCAACTTAGTCAATTTTCTGTCCACTTCACAGTTTGAACCAGGAACTGGGCAATTTACGTTCAGATGAAGTTTTCAAGTTTTAAATCTTGAAATCTGCCTTGGAGCTGAAAATGAAACTTGTGGAGGACTTACTCAAGTTTTGCAAACCATAGGCCTACTTAACGCAGCGGCCACATGATTATTTGTAAATCTGACCAGCACGCTCCAAAGCAGAGATTATAAATTCAAACATAGTCCTAAGTTGAAAATTTTTACTTGTTATTGAGTCACACCTCCAGCACGGATATCGTCGTCAGCGTGCCTTATGAAACTCGAATGCAATGCCGGTACTACACCCACACCAAATAAAATCCTAAGCCGATATTCTGGCATACGTTTCAACGGTGGCACTAATGACTTTCACTCGCAAACGTTTTCAACTTGAGCTACTTAAAACGTGGTTAGTGTCCTGCAATTACACACAAATTACTGATCAATCATATGGTGCTGTATGGCACAGCCCGCACGGGCGATCATTTCACAATAATATATATGAAAGTAAAAACATTTGTCCCGTATCATTCTGTACGGGCCGCCCCGAGCTAAGCCACATCTCGAGGTACATGATCGGGTTTTCTACCACCCGATGGGGTCCCACGTCTTTGCATAGTGCTGCACCAGTAGGGGGCGCATCGGGTTATGTCCCACCCAACGGGGGCTCCCACTAATTTTGTAGCACGCTGGGGTACCACGTGTCATATGTTCTCAGAAACATAGAAAGTTTTAGAGAATCATATTGACATTTCCGTGCCAAGCCACGGAAACAATCACATGCTACCTCTCGCATGGTGAGCTTACCGCAATTGATCCGCTTGCGGTGGCGTACCTTACCTCTTACCTAACGTCGGAGCATCGTTACAGAATATAATAACACATAAGTTAGCTTGCCACCTTAAGTAACTAATACTAGAATAGACCTTATGTGGACATAGTAACTAATTCTCACTCGACTACTTCTAAGTTTTCAAAACCGGCTATTTTCGAGCGTGCTATTCCCAATGCGGCTCTGATACCAGACTATGGGGATCAGGTCCACACATTCCAGGAATCGCAGAGGGTGGTGTCGTGCGATACGGCACCCAACAGCACACACAAAAAGAATACGACAAAATACAAAGTTTTATTTATATAAAAAGCGGAAATCTTTTACCATACTTAATATACAGCAAAAGATAATACTCATAGCTATAATCTCAACCTAGCTATGCAAAAGTGTAGCCGTCCAACCTGGGGACGCTACACACTAGCAGCACACAACAATTTACAGTGGCGTGCAGGGCTCCCACTCGGCGGTATACCCCGACGGGGGCATCACCTCATCTTTGGGCCCTTCTTCATACATATCACTTGCGGACAACTTAATATAGCAACCGTGAGCACGAAGGCTCAGCAGCACTTAACCGTCTCACCTAAACATGGAACTCTACATGCAGGGATACTTAACATAGGAATAGATATAGCAGTAAATGACTCTCCTACATGTTGATTCTTAATTTTTCAAGTTATTTATAACAGCTTAAAGCTTCAATAAAAGTAACTTTAGTGAGCATATTCTATAGCAAGCATAGTTGCAAAATAGTTATAATTCAATACATAATATTCTCTTGGCTTCTTCAGTATTTACTACGTCACAGCACAGTGAACAAGCGGTACTCAAATAACCGCGAGGCACAGGGATTGCAATTAGTAACATGTCACGTACACCCGTGCAACTCAAATGCAGAACCGGTCCCACCATCGCAGGCATAAGGTCCCCGCACAGAGCGTGTCTGTGCCCGCCGGCGGATTTACACCTTGCTGCCCTCAACCCACCCCTATCAACAGTGGGATATGCCTCGACACCCAAGTTATCAAGTTACATTGGTTTCCTGGGTTCCATATGCCCAGTATGCACCCAGGGCAGTTCAAACTTGTCTAGTAGGGCCGCACACGAATCGGTCCTCAGTCGAGACAAGCAGAGCTACGCACGTGTGACCACGTCTCACTGCATCCTACCCACTGCTCGGCAGTCTCAAATTCATATTCCTAAATCATTCTTTGATCAAATCTTTCCCCGTGTGATAAAATCCTATCTCGCGAGTAGATTCCAACTACTCGACTTCTACCGGATTCCACAAAACATTAGTGTGGCATATTCTACTCGTCAAGCTGTAGACCTACCCAATACATCATGGGATTTGTGGGTCATGCAAGTGGATTTACAATCACCTTATCCCTAATGCGCAAAACTCATCCTAGACATAAGTGATACAAATATAAATTTTGAAATAGTACTTATATGTAAATCGGGGCTTGCCTGGCTGCGAGTCAGATTCAAGGTTAGCTCCGGGGAGTATGCTGTCCAAGGCCTCCGGCTCCTCCTCGATCTTGGTTACTATATGAGGTGCATAATATGAAAGCATATAAGTGACATAGAACTACAAAAATCAACTTCTAAATACAGTTTCTGTTACTAAGTGATTTTAGTTGGCTTTGGAATTTTTACAGTAGATAATAGGTTCTATGAGTAAGATGTAGAACAAGAATTGTAGAAGTTCAAGGAAGCTAGTTGTCTCTAAAATTCCAACAAGTAAAAGCCTTCTCTGAATTTCGGTACTAAATCTGAAGCTTTAACATAGCTAACAGTGAGCGATCATGGTTGAGGAGGTTTTTCTGGTTCTAGGAAAAATTTATTTCATATTTTTCTGATCTTTCCACATGGAGAAGTTGATATTACAAGTTTGCAAAAAATTCTGAAAATGTTTCTGTGCATTTTTCAATTGACATAGGTGATTTGAATACTGCTTGGTCCAGTAAATGAAGCTCAATTAACTTGAAATTCCTAATGGACAACAAGGGTATTTTTAAGAGTGTTGTGACCAAATTTGGGAATTTTCCAATTAACAGAACAGAGAGAATTAATTTCCAAAGCAGTTAGCTCAAAGGAATTAATTATGAAGTCTGGGACTTTCATTTTCAACAAATTGCACCACTGAAATATAGGGATCAAGAGGAGTCTACCAGAATTTATTTGGAATTATTTGAGCAAGTATGCTAGGACTAATTGATTTTTAAATTTGGCTCAATTTCTAGAATTAATTTCCAAGGCAAAAGTTTAAATAATCCAGCCCGCCCCCACCCATTTAACATGGGCCAATCGCATCTGGGCCACACAGAGAGCCACAAGGTTAACCCGCATAGCCACACTAGATCCATGGCCACAACAGATCCGAAGGAGGCATAACTGACACTGACACGCGGGGCCCGCGGAGTCATCTTCTACCTCGCTCCCTGGGCGGCGCCCGGGCTTCCCGCGGTGGCCCAGCATCGGCGAGCTCGCCGGCTCGGCTTTCCCTGCCATCTCTCTCCCTAAAACTCGCCGCCTAACCGTTTTCCATGGTGCTGAGCACGATGGGGAGGTCGTCGAATGCCAGCGATGGCTGGAAACCCGTGTACGACAGTGGCTGCGGCGACGAGGGTTTCGGCCTTGTTGGGACTTCACATACGCAGCGCAAACGCCTCAGAAAAAGGTCAGGGAGACTCCTGAGAGCATGAGGAAGGTGAACATGGGGAGGAAAAGGGATAAAATAGTCGGCAAAATTGACTTCGATGGTGAACCGCGAAACTTCCCAAGGCGGTGGGGAAAGCACGAATAATTCGGCCGACACTCGATAGTTTCCGTTGATTCTTGGTAGAGGTGTGCATTGGGAGGTTCTGAACATAGTACCTCACGTGATTGATGTCCGGTTCTACCTAGAAACAGAATCGAAGTGGAGACCTAGTTTCAAGGTTACGATCTTGACGTCGGGAAAACCAGAAATACCAAGGCTATACCCTATGACAAGCTGCCAAAATTTGCAGGCATATTCAATGAGCAAATACACACCACTTTGATGTTTGGGTGTGGGCTCGAGAAGGTCTGCTTCATCCCGGCGTCGTCGAACAGAGGGTGGCACCTGTCATCTTCAACTGCAGACGTCGGCGGCGCTTCAAAGTACACCACAACCAAATGAGAAATCGATGAACTGCTTAATGGAGATGATAAAGGAGGAAGTCTTCTTTACTTTTGCTGTTGTCACGAAGGCAAAAATCGGCCTGAATCCTGGGCGCTATGCGGGACAGAGGAGGCGGCTATGGCTGCTGGCGGAAGAACAGAAAAGGGGAATTTTGTTTCGCTTTTCACCGTGGGAACGGAAGAGAAGGGAGCACTGCTCGTCTGCAAGGTGGTAAATAGCTGTGAGGCAGTGTATTGGGCACCACAGCAGAGCCATCGCGGTGGCAGCATGCATCATCGTGGTGTCGAGCGGAGAAACAGAGAAAAAACGGCGTACAGAGCACTCCCGTAGAAGCGTCACTGACCAATGGGTCCCACAGCCCCTCCAAGCCTATCTTCTCTGGTCCATCAATTCTCCCACCTATATTTGTCCAAAAATTCCAGATTTTTGTGGAGAGGACAACTCAAATGTGTTGATTCAGATTCTGGAATTTGATTTCAAATTTTTTCAAGTTTCAGGTGAAATTCAAATTTGAATGGAATTCAATGTACCCATTGAACTAAATAGAAATGTGCTCCAAATTTTATGAAAATTAATAGGAGTGCTATTTGGAATATTTGGAAGCTAATGGTGAACTCCAATTTTTATAATGTCATGGTTTGAATGTGAGCTATTTTGGATTTTTGAATTCCCTCTATTGATGTTTGGATTTGTTTGATTCTTAAATTGCCACTTCAATTTATTTTCCTATTCAAATTTTTAATTATCCACTCTGAAGTTTGCACTCTGAATTTAGGGCTTTTACACCTTCGCCATTTTACAGTTACGATAATGTTTTCTTTCGTAATCAGGATGTAGAACCACCCTTGTATAATTGTGTAATAAACGCTTAGTTCGTTAGTGTTTGATTTTGTGCGGTGTGTTAATTGTATTATTACTTGTTTGTGTGCTTGGATGTGAGTTGTGGAACATTTCGTTATTTATCTACATCCTCATCTATTATATAAAATATGCATTATTTAGGATCATACACTTTGATGCATGCATATAGTTGGGGATTTTTCTATCTCTCTTTTCTATCTCGTTCAACCTCTACTTAAATGGAAGATTGACACAACCAAAAGATTCGCTATCCCGGACAAACCTATATGGAAGAGTGAAAACGACCAAGACATAGTTGTCCACCGCTTCTCTAATCTGCCCGAATCTCGAGGGCGAGATTCTTTAGATTGTAACGTCCCAAAATTTTCAAACTTGGCTAATTCAAATATAAAAGGGAATTTAGAATTTTATTTCCAAATCTCTTCTCTAATCCATCCGAATTTTGAGGGCGAAATTCATTTTAAGGCGGTAGAATTGTGACACCATAATTTTTCAGTTTTGGCAAACTAAAAATTAAAATAGGAATTTAGAGTTAATAATAGGAAGAAATTGTTTTTTATAAAGAAAAATATAAAATGTATTCACCTCATCTGGCATTCGCATTCACCCTCAAATATTGAAAATTAATTACCAAAATAAATACGCTAAAAGTATTTTATTTGCCATAACAAGTATGTGATAAAAGAAATAGACGAAACAAAAGAAACACACACACACACACACACACACATATATATATATATATTTATATATATATATATATAATATTTTAATAATATGTTGAACTCATGCAAGATTCTTCAAGTAGGATGAAAAGAAACAAACATAAAAGAATTAGAAATAAAAATGCAAGTAAAAATTGAGCCAGACAACGAATTAGTTCGGAAATAAGGGACTAGTCCGAATACCTTCACTAGAAAATAACGGACTAATCCGGACCAATCCCAGACTAGTCTGGAATGCACAGACTGCACGAACTCAGTCAAATTTTCCCATCTCTGACTTGTTTGACATAGCACAGAACTTGTCCGATGTACCTTTCTGTACTGGAACGGACTTGTCCGGTATTAAACGGACTCATCCGATGTATCTCTGTGTACCAAAACAGAATTGTCCGTTCCTTTGCGGACTTGTCCAGTACGCTAGAGTTTGTTTCGTTTTAATACTTCACTACACTAGATATATAAATAAGAAACAAAAAGTCAGTCACTGATCAGATCACTTGTCGCACAGGAGCCTTTCCGTACAAAAAAAATAACAAAGAAAGAAATAAAAAATAACAATTAATAAAGGAAAGAAAAATAAATAGATAAATAAATAATAAACAAATAATATGAAAAGAAAAAAAGAAAACAAAGTCAACCCTGGCCGTACCAACAAAAACAAGGAAGAAAAAAAAAAGAGAACTACCGCGAGCCAAAAAAAAACAGAACAAACAACCGTGGCCAGGCTCCGGCCACCTGAGAACGAGTCCTATTGCGACTCCCCAGTCCCCACCGAGGGCCAAGCCAGGCCCTATTAAAGAAAAAAGAAAAAGAAAAAACCCAACAGCTAGCAAAAGAAAATAAAAAGAAAACAAAAAAAAGTCAACCACACGGCAAGGAAACGAGTCCCATCGGACTCCACAAGGCCACACCCCGCCGCCTGTAAAAGAAGGCCACGTGAGCCTGCTCCCGTGAGGATAAAAAAAAGTCCATTGCCCCTACTCGTTTCTCCGTGAGCAGCCGCCCGCCCCTACCCTCTCCACCGAAAGCCAGCACAGGAGCCGCCGCCAAGAGGAAAGAAAAAGCCCTAGCCGCTGCTAACCGAAGGGAGAAAAGGCCAGCCGTCAAGCAGGAAAAGAAAAGAGGAACAAAAAAATGAGGAAGGCAAAGGAGAAGCAGCCGTTGTACGCGGGTGATTCGCTACATCACTGTCGTCTTTTTCAACTACATCATGCTGCCGATCTTCGATAGAGTCGCTACGTTGTTGTCGTTTCCTTCATCGATAGTGCGCCGTCATCTCCTTCATCAACAGAACCCAGACGACGAAAACACATGCCACATCGCCATCTACGACCGTCGAGACTAGCTATGCAACCGGTAAGTTGTACGACTCAGATTTTTACGACAAGAATTATCCTACTGTTTGAATAAATCATATCTAAACCTTTTTTATCGTACCTTGCTGTACCGCCACGGACTAATCTAGCCCCGTGCGCACTAGTCCAGTGCAGTGCGGACTAGTCCGGATCTGTGCGAACTTGTATGATCAACTCTCTGTGCCCGAACGGACTTGTCTGGCGTCCTTCAGACTAGTTCGCTATTCAAATTTCAACAACATCTAATTGTCACAAGAACCACTATAATTGACTCAAAACTCACGTAAGCACTTGAAAACTAGTTGAACATAATTAGTAAACAACAATAGTCAATTAATAGCATGTGTTACACGTATAATTGTGCATAAATCTGCACTATTGCATATTGATTAGTATGTGTGCATTGTATTGATTGAATGTGCTTGATTTTGAGTAGACGGTTCGCTCAAGATGTTACAACCGAGAAGCGAGTATCGAGGATCTTCTGTGCAAGATTTTGATTTGATTGGGCATCGAATTGCGGAATATAAAGGCAAGTGTCCTTGAGCATTATGATCCTATTTTCAAATGTTTTATTTTCAAAATGCTTGCTTGTCAAATTGATGGAAAACCAATGATAGGTGTTGAGTAGACTTTTATGTCTATCCTTGTCGCTCGAGATATTATGCAGAAAGTCAGGAATGTTATTTTCCAATTTTGCTTCGCTTTGCTTAATTGGGATTGGAAATAACCAAATGATCATTATGAACTAATATCCATATGGACTATGTGAATTGATGGTAATAATAACTTAAGTAATATGGGATTTGGGTGATCTAAGCAAGCATGGTTTGTGGATAGGGTTGGATGGTATGGTGGTTTCGCTTGCTTTAGATCTAAGGATCGGTTCATGCGAGAATATGCTAGGATAGCAGTGTTACCACAAGACCAAGTATCAGTGCGGCTTAGCTGATTAATTAGTGTATTGCCAGTATCGTTCGGAACATAAGGAAGGCTCCGGGAATGGGAGTCGGTTGAGTTTGCATTAGTGGCGGGATGATCCTAGGAACCGAATGGCACAAGAGGAGGCCCTTGGATGGATGTGCTCAGTTGGAGACATTACCTCTGGTGAAATCTCAGTGGGCTCGCACATGCTGGTAATCACTTTGTAAAGGCTCTTTTGTGATCTCTTGGTCATACACCAACGGTAGTGTATTTGGCATAATGGACGTTTTCTTTAGTTGCCGACAGGTGATGAAATCACGAACTTATGGTTAAAGTGGTACAATCCCTTCAAAGTCTAAAACTATCATGATAACCGTGCTCCCGGTTAAGAGCACCTGATGACCTACATGATGTAAAATCCCTAATTTTCAAACATTCAATTCACTTTTGAGATGTAGAAATGAGGAAAAAAATAAAGGGGAAAGAGAAAATCAAATTAAATAAAAAACCCTAAAGTGAGGAATTCAAAATTTAAATGAAGCTCCTGTTCAAACCCTGTGAAAATATAAATTTGAGTGCACTAGTAGATTCTCCACATCTCAAATAGCGTTCATACCAAATTTCATAATTTTCGGAGCATATTTGCTATAAAAGTCAAGTGGCACATTGAATTGCATTTGAATTCAAATTCAAAGGTGACTTCAAATTCAAAGTTGAATTTAAATGAAACTTAGCCAAATGAAGTATTAAAATTCAGAATCTGATTCTACACATTTGAGTTGGCCTCCCCATAAATATCAAGCAATTTTGGAACAAGATTGGTAGAGAAATTAAGTGCTCAGAGAATACTTGCTTGAAGGGAGAAAGTGGGGCCCACATGTCAGTGTGTTCACACGTGCTCTGTTTTCCCTCTCTCCTCCCAGGGCGCCAGGCAGTTGCATGCAGCTCCAGCGAGCTGCCTGCCTGCTTGCTCGGTCGAATGCAACTCACAGGGCGTGGCCGAGATGTTTTTCCTCCTCATCCACTCTCTGGTCAACAGAGTTGAGTTCTTGCCTATGGTCTTCTCCCCACACGCAGGAACCTAGCTCACTGCCGTCTTCCTTGTGTTGCTGGTCGAATCAGTGCAGCATGGGGAGCTCAGCTCCAATTCCTTTATTCATTGAGCTTCCGTCGAACCCTGAGTGCAGTTGTGACCCCTCCTCTGATCAGCTCAAGCCTCCTCGATGCAGGAATCGGTGTTCTTTGTACCGCCATAGTGTTGACCACGGTTTTCGGCCGCTGCCCCATCGTCACCCTCCCACTCTAAGACGATTCTCGCATCACAAACGCAGCCACAAGGTTCACACCCTCGAACTCTATTTTCCTTTAAAGTTACGCACCTTGCCTTGGCTTGAGTATTTGGGATTTTCTATTTTTCCCAGGCGGTCATTATGAACATTGAAATTTCACCCTAGAAATTCCTCTTACCCACTGCATATCTGGTCAATCCAATTAAGGAATAACTTCTATTTCTCCGTATCGTTCTTCTGAATCAAATGACAAAGAAAAAGAGGGTCCATAGCCTCGGGGGGACGAGTTTTCATCGCCGCAGGCCGTGCGGACCTAGGTCACCACGACAACCTCCTCTCCGGCCATTTTCTCCTCATGATTGATACATTTTCCAACTACTCCTGTGTCTAGAATACTTTTGTGCCATGTTGCAAGCTTTTTGGTGCATGGGTGAGCCGGCGCGACCTCGTCGGAGTTGTGTCGCGCTCTCACCCGCCGCGCATGGTATTCCGGCCAATTACGGTTGACGCTATGGCCACCATTGGACTCTCCGTAGCGTGCTGCACCGAAGACACCAGGTGCGGCGAGGAGGGAAGTGCCGGGAGCCGTTGCCGGCATGGCGCCGCCGTCGGGCGCCGCCTTGCGCTGTCAGGCACCATTGGGACACGGGCCCCACCCGTCGGTCTCACAGCCTTTTCCTCTCAGGATCATCTGCGGCAAGAGGATCATATGTGTCCACGTGATTCAAAACTGTGGCCCATGTGTGGCTTGCACCTGACTGGCCCATTTTAAATAGTGGGCCCCCTGTTAAATTTTAAATAAATTTCCAGTTGGAAAATAAATCCAGAATCTAGTCAAATTTAGAAAATCAATTGCTCCTAGTAGAGTTGCTCAAATAATTCCAAATACATTATGATAGAATCCTCATGGCACATACTTTACCGGGATGCAATTTATGTTTCATGAAAGTCCCAGTATTGTTGTAATTAATTCATTTGAGCCATTTGCTTGGGAAATTAATTACTCCTATTCTGATCATTGGAAAATTACCAATTTTTGTCAGAATCCTCATTAAAATGTCCTTGATCTCCAATACAAATTTCATGTTCATTGGATTGCATTTACTGTACCGAACAGTGTTCCAATTTTCAATTCCAATTTTCCAATTTCATTGAAAATTGAGAAATGTACAGAAACATTTCTAGATTTTATCACAAACTTGTAAAATCAATTCCTCCCTGTAGAAATCTAATAAAATTATGAAACAAATTTTTCTAGAACCAGTGAGCTCTCCTCTAACCAGATCAATCACTGTTGCTCATGACAAAGCTCCAAATTTAGGATCAAAATTCAGAGAAACCAAAACTTTATTGGAATATTAGAGACCACATGATTCTGTTACAAAGTCTGAAATTTTGCTAGCCCCTTCCATAGGACCTCTGTAAACTACTACCAAATCCAAGCTCCATTAGTATTTATCTTGCAGTACCATCTACTTCATTTTGTGACTTCATCACATAATTGTTTTATTGAAGTTCATAATCCACTTCTTCCAAATTCACTTTCTAAGATCAATCTCTTCCACCTGCATTGAGTCCCACAGAGATCCTCTTATGTAATCCATGTACAACATGTGTTGTTCTCTGGTCATTCATATAGTTTTCCTTTTCAGTCAGTCCTAGTCTCTAATATGATGCCATCACACTTTATTCCACCATCCTATTTCACTCATGTTCTCCTCTGTTCCTGTACACAACAGAGGCAATCTTTTTCCTTTCTTGCTAGATTACTCCTTGTTTAGTTTGAGAAAGTTCATTTTGTTATTTTACTAAGTTGCATTTACTTATGTACATATTCATAACGATAGTGAACCCGACGAAGGCAATTAATGAGGAGCCCAACTTTGAGCAAGAGAAATCTTTACTGGAGCTGCGGTGATGAGATTCTTCGACGGAGGATACTAACTGAAGCTTCACTGACTTTTATTCTCAGCCTAAGGCAAGCTCCGGTTTGTATTTAAGTGCTTTTGTAAAGTTTTAATTTGTATCACCTATGTCTAGGGTGAGATATGTGCATTACGTCTAAGGTGATTGAAACTCCACTTGCATGATCCAAAATCCAATGGAATATTGGGTAGTCTACAGCTCTATGGGTAGAAAATAGAATGCTAATGTTTTCAGTATTCCGTTAGAAGTTGAGTAGTTAGAATCTAATCACAAGATATGATTCTATCACACGGGGTGGATTTGATCACATAATGGTCTATGAATATGAATGGCAGACTGAACAGTGGGATAGGATGCAGCGAGACGTGGTCTCACGTGCGTAGCCTTCTTGGGTTGATTGAGGACCAATCCGTTTGCGGCCCCGCTGAGCAAGTTTGAACTGTATCGGATGCATACTAGCTATATGGGAACTAGGAAACCGATGTAATTGGTTGACCTGGGTGTCGAGGCTTACCCTACCATTTTATAGGAGTGGGTTGAGGGCAGCAAGGTGTAAATCTGCCAGTGGGCACATACATGCTCCGTGCGGGGACCTCCTGTCCGTTACGGAAGGACCAGTTCGACATTTGAGTTTCCTTTGAAAGGTGTTGCATACAACATAGTATTCAAGTGTGATTCACTCCACTTCCGAAATGGGTGTATGTGACGTGTTATCCGGGTGTCTACTGATTGCAATCACCGTCCCTCGCGGTTATTTGAGTACCGCTTATTCACTGTGTCGTGATGTAGTAAATATTGAAGAAGCTAGAAGAATATGATGTATTGAATTATAACTGCTTTGCAACTATGATTGCTATAGAAAATGCTCACTAAAGTTACTTTTACTGAACATTTAACTTATTGCCAATAACTTGAAAAATAACGATCAGCATGTAGGTGAGTCATTTACTGCTATATCTATTCCTATGTTAAGTATCCCTGCATCTACAGTTCCATATATAGGTGAGACAGCTAAGTCTTGCTGAGCCTTCATTCTCACAGTTGCTATATTAAGTTGCTTGCAGTGAGACGTATGAGGAAGGACTCGAGGACGAGGTAATGCCCCCGTCGGGCTATACCGCCGAGTGGGAGCCCTGCACGCCGTCATGATCTTTGAGTGCTGCAGTGCGAAGCATCCTAGGGAATGGATGTATTTGCTTTTGCATAGCTAGTGCTGAGAGTGTAGCTAGCATATATAGGTTTGTTTCTACGTTAAATATTGTAAAACTTATGCTGTGTTTATAAATAAAAGACTTGGTTTGTATTTTATCTTGTTCCTTTCATGTATGCTGTTGGATGTCGCATCGCACGACACCACCTGATGAGATCCTTGGATGTCAGGATTCCAGTCCCCACACATGATTATAGTTGGACTTAGGTTTTGAGATGGTTCGGTAAGGGATTGGTCATGTCATGTGAGTATGGTTGGTTATGGGAAGATATGAAATTGGTATATGGTTATGATATTAATTGTTGGCTGGTTATGAATGAAATGTGATGGTAAATGAGAATGTTGGATATGTAGTGTTGTAATTACTGTGGTTACGATGGGATTTTAACTCACCTAGACATTGTAGGCTGCTTTTACATAATTATGAATTTAAAAGTCGTTTTATGCAATTAGCCATTTATTATCATCCTTGTTTAAGCTACATGTCATACTTTCCCACACTTGCTAAGTATGACATGTACTCGCCCTATCTATTTCCACATTAATTTAGTAAAAGATGATAATTTGGAGTATCTGAAGGACTATGAGGAGTTCTAGGCGTGCATGCTATCGTCAAATTGCCTGTGGAGATGAAGTCTACTAGTCCTTACTTTTTCCGCTGCAATATTATTAGAGCTTGTATTCGAGACTATTTGGATATTGTAATAAGTTACTATTTATTATTCAAAACATGGTAATTATCTGAATATCGTTTATGATGTCTCGTGTATATGTGTTAAACATCCTGGACACACATGTGTCACAATTAGTTCAGTCTCGGAACCAGTGTCACATATAAACCCAATACTTGGAAAATAGTAAGTTGTATGCAAGGTACTAGAGAAATAAAATAGAGCAAATATTGATCATTTAAACATATGCAAAGTAAAAATATTCTTACTGCACATCTTTTATTTTTATTAACCTAACCTATAATACATAATTATTTATTTTTTAGATGCAAATGTGGTGGAATGAAAAAGTAAAATAAGGGAATGCAAATTGGGTGTGATACAAGTGACCTCAAGTGGGGTCCTTCCCCAAGTTTGTTCTTGGTCAAGGTTCGTGATATAGGCAGAAACCCTAACGACAAATGTAGGCTATGAGATTGGCCTAACCTTGTTGCAGCATGGCTTTGGCTTTCGAGGATTGAGTATCAATGTTGGGTTACCTTCCATGGGTTCAATGAGTGTGGTTGAGGGGAGTGTTGTCGATGTTGCTCGTCTGCACCTCAAGTTTTCCATAGGTTGGATGTACCTTGTTATTTCTTGGGTAAGGAAATGATAACCCTTGGCTACAAAGGAATGTTGTGCACTCAACATGCGTTGAGTGTGTTCCGTCATTCTTTGGCTAAGGTGTATCATACATTCTTGTCGTAAAAGAATAACTTGTACTCCTCATGCATTGGGTGTGATCCGTCATTCCTTGGCTAAGGTAATGATTACCTTTAGCCACAAAGGAGTGACATGTACCCAACATGTATTGAGTGTGATCCGTTATTCCTTGGCTAAGTTACAAAATACATATAACCACGAAGGGATGATGTGCACTCAACATGGGTTGAGTGTGATCCATTGTTCCTTGACTAAGGTATAAAATACCTTCTAGCCACATAGGAACAACTTGCACCCAATATACATTGGATGTGATCTTGTCATTCCCATGTTAAGGTGCATCATACTCTTTAGAGACAAAGGAATAATTTACACCTAATGATGGTGGTAATTCCCTAGTTTGAATGAGTGCTTAGAATAGTTGAGAGCATAATGCTCTCACATATTTGTAGCAGCCCATTGGCTGCTCATGGTAGATTAGCATTTCAAATCTCTGGCCTCGTATAGTTATGGTTGACCTTTAGGCTTCATTTTCGATGGGTAGCAACAATCCTAATTCACTCCTTAGCCAAGAGATGTTGAAACGGAATCCTTTAGGGACTCCAACAATCGGATCTTTGAATGCCTGCATAGTTATTTTACTCCTGCAAACTTTCCCTCTATGATAGAAAGGGATTGTTAGCTCCTGATACTTGTACAAATGAATTTCCGGGTTAGGTAACCGAATCTTCATTTGTACGTACGGGGAAGAACAAGACCAAATATGCATTGGGTCCAATTTCAAGTGTATTTATGAACAATGTATTATTCATTGATAGGAGTGGGGCTTTATGGATAAATTATTTTTCACATTTTCTAAAGCTCCTACTCATAAAAATGCAAGTAATATAAATACACTATATGGATCCCTTCACCTTGTAAATTTTCTAACCATCACAGTTTTTTACACAAGAGCAAATGTTATCATTTTGATCATGGCAAACAAGATTGTCAATTTTATCCTCCTGAACATTTTTAATTTCTTGCCTAGGAATTTGAAATTTAGTGATCCATGCATAAATGAGTTTCAAATAAAAAATATAGACATCACTATTCCTAGGTTGCTACATACCAATTCAACCATTAAGTAATTCCATAAGCATTACCTAGACATAAATGTCTAAGTCAATTTTAGCAATGCTTATGAAATTCTAGATACTTGTTTTAATTTATTCCTAAGTAATCTGATATTCCCTTTTGAAGAATCCAAAAGAGCAATGCCAACACTTACTCTCGTGAGGATGCATAAGAATTGAATGATGAGAAGGTGTAAACCTTCCTCACCAATGTAAGAAAAAATCATTCAATCCTAATGCAATTCAAATGATAGAAAATTTTAAACTTGTACTTCAATCAAAGAGTAGTCCGGGTTGAAGATTGTTGTGTGAGAAACTTACAAACATGAATTTTGGTGTAGCCTTCATGTTCAATGCCATGTTGAGGTTGGAGTTGAATGAGCTTCATCTTGCTCCTCCATTAGGCCACCATCTAGAGTATTCCTCCACCATGAACTCAAAATGAGATGGATTGAGGGATATGCGCCTGATGAGGCCTTCCAACCTTTTTAGAAATTTTGTCCTGGCTGCAATAAAATCAAGAACAAACAAAACAACTCGAAAACAGTTTACGTTAGCTCAAAAGCATGTTGTACCCTTTGTCAAATTGTTTTGCCCAACTTGAAACCACTTGCAAATGCATTGAATTATTAATGGAAATATTTTTGGTTTGAATTAGGAAGATGAATTCAAGTGGTTACGTCGAAGGTTAATATCCAAATAAATTTATTTCCTAATTCAAAATTTTAGTTTTATGATGGTTGGAAATTTTATTTTCCAACATGCAAGTGTGAAAA
The DNA here is from genome assembly GCA_036927565.1 of Tuctoria greenei. NCBI lineage: Eukaryota > Viridiplantae > Streptophyta > Magnoliopsida > Poales > Poaceae > Tuctoria > Tuctoria greenei. The sequence goes on along the minus strand of JAYESD010000002.1, from coordinate 160,591,252 downwards.
TTCAAACATGCTAAATGCAAATGCAAAGATTGATGGGAAATTCAAATATGAGATAACTACCAATTAACCTATTGGCAAGGACTCACCGAATTTTTAAGTCTGATGAGTGGTACTTACCTCCGTCTTGTTTGGTGCGATGATTTGTTGTCCAATCCTGGAGTTGAAGATGTGGACAACTTCCCTTGATTGACATGTCAAATCTCCTTTGGCATGACAGTTGGACAAGAGGGACACATGATGGCCCTAGCCTCTCTGTCATCTTGATGAGGACTTGTTGATGTAGTGATGGCTTGTCCCTCTTGAAAATATTCTTTCGTGAGCATGGTGAGGCTTGTCCTTCTTTTGGGGTGCCACTTCGACCCTCTTGATTTTCCTTTGAGTTAACTCATACTTTGATCATGGATCAAAGAGTTCGTTGGGCATGATGACATATGGACTCCACAATCAAACAAGAAACGCTTCATCCACAATGTCACTTGCCTTAGGTTGCATGGGCTTGGTCGAAGGGTAGGGATCCCAACAAGTGATGGTTGGATATCTTGGATATTGAATGCTCTTTAAGTTTCTTGCCCTTGGCCAAGATCTTCATGTTGTCTCGATTTCTTGCTTGGCCATGAACAAGATACTTCAAGATAGGCTAGATTAACTTAAATCCTTTGAAATTCCCATAGCCTCCTTGATTAAAAGTGTGATGTTTCCACCCTTGACCTCCTTGTTAATGATAGCCATTGGAGTTGTGTTTGAAAGGAAGAATCCTCGTGGGTCCTAGGAAAATAATTCCTTAAGTGTCCCGTGTTGACATGAATTTTCACAAATCATGTGACAATCCATGACATGGATCTTCCCAAACACTTCTCCATTGGCCTGGTCTTCATGATACATCAATAGGAAGTGTATTTCCATAGCTAGCATGTCCACCTTGCTAAATGGTGTGCATGCCAAGCTAAGGGTATTAGATAATTCTTCAATTTACCCCTTGAGTGGCTGCTATATTCTCATCCATGATGAATGAGAATAGGACTCCTTCAGCTCCAGCACGAATATGGTCATGGATTGGTAGAGCCAACTCATGACGTGAGTTTTGGATGAAGAGCCAACTATCCATCCCATGATGGAAGAAAACCAAGAAGAACTCTTGGAGCCTCCCCCAAGCTTGGGGATGGATGACTTTGGCTCCTACTGGAAGCCAAAAGTTTCCCGCAAAAGGTAATGGTGTTGCCCAACGGAAATTTGTTGAAGTACACCTTGCATCATTTTGTAGTTGAGCACTTGCGTCCTCGTTGGCCAACACTACCCTGTTTTCACACAAATGGAGAAAACAAACAAGGGTAATCATGTCTTATAACTATTAGTAGCTATATATTAATCAAAAGTGATAGCTATCCTTTACATTCTTTGCCTTCCCCGGTAACGGTGCCATAAATGCTTGTTGATGTTTCTTACGTCACAGATAAAAAATCCTCAATCGCACGAAAACTGTCGTGTAGCATTTCACCCAAGAGTATTCCCAAGGGTATCATATTCATCCCAATGGAAGCCAATGGAGTAAAGTAGAAACTACTCTTATGATCAAGCTATACTAATCAATTATCATGATAGAGATAAGTTGATAATATGGGTAGTGTGACACACACCTAAGGTCTCTATTCTAAAGATGAGTTGGAGAGTTACTCCTACAATGCATCTAATATACGTATACATAGCCTAGGTTAGATACTAATGAGCATGTCAATAGTGAATCCTTATGCTAAGTTGTTCAACACATCGAGCACAGACTTACCCCTAGCAATACTAGGGCGACTACCACCAAGAGCCCGTGGCATAGCCGAACATGGAGGATTACAAAGGACAGAAAGGGTTGTCACCACCTACTGCCTACCTCTTAAATCCATGGGTCTACGAGACATCCAACATTACTTAACTATCCTAGCACCTACTTAAGTAGGAGCATCGGCACAAGCCATCCTAAGGCAATGACTAACCTAAACATCGTTGAACCAATGTTGAAACATAGCATAAGTCATTCATATTAACATGATCATATCATAGATGATTAGACTATAGTGGGGGTTTATAGTGTTTATGATGATAGTATAATGACATTAGGACATGATCATAAAGACTATACCTAGCACATACATAGAATCCACAATCAAACAAGAAATGCTTCATCCAAGTATATGAATAAAAGAAGACAAAACTAATATCTTTATTACGCATAAAGTCAAAAATATAAAAAAAGATACTTGAGCCATACCTTTCCCAATTTGGACTTGGGACTAGAGTCTCCTCTCTACAGCCTAACCTCCACTAGGGAACTAGGAGAACTAGTGTATACAATAGAATGATGCTCAAGTGGTGTGTGTGTGTGTGTATGAAGTCAGGGTAGGGGGTCCTATCTATAGGTGGAGAAGGGTTGGTTCCCGCCACCAAATGTGCGCAAATCAATCATAATCATCTTCAGGAAGCCGGGAGGAGCCAACACATGTTGATTGACTGAGTATGGCGCCAGGACCTGGTCGGCCGACTAGGAGGGTCGGTCAACCTAGGCAAGGCTCCGTTGGGGCTGTGTTTTCTCCAGGTCCCTGACAAGTGGGCTCCCTTACTATTATAGGTGGTACACCATTGGATGGCCTCAGATACTTCAGTTTGTGGGCCATTTGATCTATGTGGTGCCACATGTCAATGCTTGATTGGCTAGAATGATATTTTATAGGATCCATCCTCTTGTTTCACTTCATTCTGTATAAAATACCTGCATACACCAATTTTTCCAAGTACAAGTTGAACTAGGTCATTTCTAACTATAATGTTTGTAAGAAATATTCATTCCTTCACATAATTGAGTTATATTGATGGTTGAAATTGGTATATAATGACCGTCAACAGTGAGCACATCAATCTGAAGCTTGTTCATATTTTTGTTGTTGTAATGTGTTTGATGTTATATTTGAGCTCAATCATTGTCCAGATTCTATAGATGTCCATTGATGTTCAATGTTCTAGCTCATTTGTTGTTCACACGGTGCACAGAGGAGGTGATGTGTACACTTCACCTGATGACACAATACCGTTTTTAGTAAAAAAATGAATTGAAATCTTACATGCGTCAGTTTAGCCCAACCGACACTCATATAGTACTTTAATGCGCCGGTTTCTCTAGCCGACGTTCATAAAGTTAAGTGCGTTGATTCCTTGAAACTAACACACATAACAGTTAAAAGCGTCGGCCTCGATGCACATATCTGTTAAAGACGTCCGCATAGTTACATTGAGTAAGAACATCAGTTAACAGACATTTTTACAGTATATATTTCGGATGCTACAGGCAACCGACATTTGTATGGTCGATGCACTTTTATATCTTTCGTGTAGTGGGAAGAATGGCAAGATCAAATGAAGAATAGGGTGTTCTAGAGAGGGTTCCAGTAGGATGGGCAAATGACATAGTGGGGTAGTGTGACACACACCTAAGCAAACTACTCTAAGGGGTAAGAATGGCCTAGTGGAGATCAAATTAGAGATGAAGCTACTCATACTATGCTTTAAGTATTCATATACATAGCCTATTGGTGTACATATGAATATGCTAACGATGAGTACTAGGGCTTAGTGGTCAAACATATCGAGCACGAGTTTACCCCTGACAACATCAGGACGATTTTCGCCTCAAGCCTGTGGCATAGCTGAACGTGGGGGATTACAAAGGACGGACAAGGATGTCACTGACTGCTGCCTACACCTATATCCCGTGGGTCTACGAGACATTATACTTAACTATCCAATCATCATGCTTACATGTTAAGTAAATACCTTAAGAGCTGCAGTACAAGTACCTCCCCGAGGCAATGGCTAACCTAAACATCGTTGAAACCAATCTTGGGAACAATCACTAACTTACTCATATAAACATAATCATATTAATACCTAATTAGACTATAGTGGTGCTGTATGGTGTTTATGATAACATGATATGAGCATTATTACTAGATATAATAACATCTACAACTATCACATATATGGACTTCACAACCAAACAAGGAACGCTTTGCCCAAGTGTATGAATAAGTAAAGACTAATAATAACAATATCATAAAGCAAAAACCCACTAAATAAAGAAAAGATACATGCGCCATAGTTTTCCCAATTTAGACTTGGGACTAGAGGCTCCTCTCTACTGCCTAACCTCTACTAAGGACTAAGAGAGCACTAGTGTAATACACGAGAGAATGCTTGAGTGGTGTGTGTGAGAAGTGAGGCACCCCCCTTTTTATACATGGAGTAGAGGTGGTTCTCGCCACCAAAAGCACGTGAATCAGTCTTCACCACCTTAAGGGCACCACAAGAGAGTGCCACGTGTCGGCTGACCAGGTTCAGTGCCAAGACGGGGTCGCCCGAATTGGTCCTGGCCCCCACTGGCTATGCTTTCTCTTTGTGACTGATAAATGGGCCCATGCTTTATCCACGCATTGATCAATGTTGGGTTCCCTCATATACGCTAGGGAATGGGTCCATGGATCCATGTGACGGCACATGTCATCGTGTGATTGGCTGGGGTGGCACTTTTAAGGATTGCTCCCTTCATTCTCCATCAATTCTGTATAAAAACTCTTGCATGCACTATTTCTCCAAGTACAAGTGGAGTTATGTAAAATCTAAATATAATTTGTGTAAGAAATAGTTATCCCTTCACATATTTGAGTTATATTGACGATCAAAATTGGTATATAACAATCGTCAACAAACTCACCCAAGCTTACCATTTGCTCGTCCCAAATCAAAGATAAAGACTTAGGTTGTGGATCAGTAGTTGCTACAATGTCCTTCTTTTCAAAAGTACCAAGTGCACAAAAAAATATTCTACCTTGCATTGAGTAAATTGGCTATGGTACCTCACCTTTTTTTAGTTATTACGGGGCTTATGCCTCATCCCTTTCTTGGGTTGTTGAAAGATAGAACATCAAAGCGAGCATGCATCACCTAATGTTTAAGTTCCACTCAATTTTCTAGAGAATTTTAAATGGTGTTTGAATTTGAGTTCCTCAAATGATGCAGTCAATCACTCATATGTGGAAAGTGATATTTGTATCCTCACTAGGCAATGCCTTTATCGTCCTACATCTAAATAAGGCTTATATGTGGAGTTGGGTCAAGAGTAGGAATATTTGCAAGACACTTATTGCTAAGTCAAAAGAGTAAGATTTAGGAGAAAATAAATCATACTTTTGATCAAGATTTGTGCAAGTGTGATGGAATATTTTTGGAGTGGAAATATGAAGACGACTCATTTGTATGCACTCTCTTTTTTGTGAAGATGGAACATAACTACTTATTCTCATTTTTTTCTCATGCTTTTGTACATGAGCATGCATATTTATTTTTTCCTTATAGCCATGTCATCTACTCCTCTTTTCTTTTCAAATATTTTGAACAGAGAATTATACATGAAAATCATGGAGTATCTGTTGAAGGTGGAATGGTATTATGGAATTTCACTAACTTCTAGTGTAGACATTTAGTTTGTACACGTGCAATCTTGTTCTTAAAATCATGAAAAGATTCTCACATAGGTCTATACTTGTTTGACTGGGCTCAATGTGATGACAAATAGCATATGCATGGTTTTTATCAAATTCAAATCATTATATGGCTTTGGTAGGAATTTCTATCAAATGAGGAACTTCCATTTTAGATTTTCTCTAAAAAATTAAGTTTCACATTCGGCTGGGATATTAGCAGCTCTTATTACTATATCATATCCCACAACAACCTAAAATTGGACTTAGCTTTTGCTATCCACAAATTCCATGTTTTAAGGCAAGATTATTCTAAGAAAGGTTTATGCAAGGGACTAGAGAAAATAAAATACAGCAACTATTCATCATTTCAACTTATGCAAAGTAAATAAATATTCTTACCGCGTATATTTTATTTTATTAACCTGTCCTACACTACATTATATTTTTTAGATGCAAATGTTGTGGAAAGAAAGAAATAAAATAAAGGAATGGGGTGTGATACAAGTTATATCAAGTGGGGGGTCCTCCTCCAAGCTTCTTCCTCTCGATCTCCGTGGTAAGGGTTGAACTCTTGGTGACGGAAGTAAGCCATGAGGTCAGCCTGTTGTTGCAGCGTGGTGTTGATGTTGTTGAACTGTGCATCAATTTGTTGCTGCCCGTCATGGGTACCTTGGATGTGGTCTTGAAGTGTGTTGACGACATCCCCTGTCTTCACATCAATGTCTCCCATCCTTTGAGTGATTTCCGCCATTCCTTGGCCAAGGTCACGAGAACCTCGGTCCGAAAAGCAACGACGTGCACTCATCGATGGAGGAGGCAAGCTACAAGAGCTTGAGTTGGAACTGTAAGGGTCACATCTTCCTCCGGTGGTAGTCCACTCTTGCCACGATGATCCTCCGGCCTCATACGTTTGAGGTTGGGTCCAACCGGGTACATCACCCATCGGATCCACTTCCTCTTGATAGTCATATGTAGGAGTAGATCACGGAGGCACCTCCATGGCTGCTCTACATGAACGACTTCTTGTGACCCTGCCAGAAACATTACTCCTTCGAGCCTCTTCGATTGGTTGAAGATCAATGGTTAGTTGCCGACACTTATACAAGTGAAAATTCGAGTTAGGTTACCAAATTTCATTTATCTAGTCGGGAGAGAAAAACACTAAGATCCATCTTGATCATGTTTAAGAGTGTGTCCTTGCACTAGATAGTCCTCATCTATTAAGTTGCGGCTTGTTGATATATATTCAATTGAAGCATTTTCTAAAGCCCCTACTTAGTGATAGGCACCCATCTATGCATGAAGCGTACAGTGGGATTTTGCAAGTGGCTATTCCTAGGACTCCTACATGCTACCTAACTAGTTTATTCTTGCCAAAAACCTGTTTATTAAATGTAGGCAAAGTGTCTAAATCTATTAAACAATGTTTATAGAAGCCTAGAAGTTCACTAAATTATTTCCATAGGATAAAATATTCTTTTTGGGAAAACCTAGAAGAAACACCTTCAACCCTTACTTTAAGGGTGCATATGAATTGAATAGTGAGGGGGCATAACCCTTCCTCGACTATTTGAGCAAAATTATCCCATGCTATTGCATGCCAAATGGTAAAGAATTCGGAATCCATACCAATTTTTGAGAGTAATGCCAGGTTGTAAGTATTCCTGTGGGCAAAGTCATGATCTCGGAGGACGTTGTAGGCTTGTCATTCAACATAATGCCTCAACTTGAGGTCGTTGTCATTGAGAAGATGGAGGTGAGCATCATCTTCTTCTATAGGGACGTCCTCTTGCACACCTCTCCACTGTGGACATGGTGTAGGATCGGGAGAGAGGTGTGAGCTCGAGTTTGTACCATGGCTTGAGCTTAACAAAGGTCCCTTCCTCTTCCCAAACAACTTCTTCATGCTCTTCATGGCTGCACAATTTGAGATTAAACAAAACAAATTTCAAAATGGGTTACATTAGTGAAAACAAAATGGAAACCCTGACGAAATGTTTTGTCAACTTGAGATCATCTTGAAAATGCAAGTGCAAAGTGCAAATGGAGATGAAAGAAAATCTTTTTGGCTTGATATTGGGAGAAGTGTTTCAACAAAGATCAAAACAATTCTTGAACATATGTGAGAGTGAGTTGGGGAGGCGAAAATGAGGTGAAGTATGAAGCAAAACACTCAACAGATCATGTATAAATAGTGTAGCACCTCCAACGGTCATAAGAGGCAAGAATATAGTGGTTGAAGGAAAGAGAGCCGCAATGGCACTCTTTCTTAGTCAGCCGACTAGGGGGCTCGACTCGCCTGTAGGTGGGCCCCCTTGTGGTCCCTCGTTTGGCATGTGGCTCCCCAGCGCCTACATTTCAGGTTGTTCGGTGAATCAAAAACAAAATTGCTTAGAAAAATTGGTTTTCAAATAAAACTTCTCCAAATCCAATATTTTTTATTTTCAAAAATGAAAAAAAATAAATCTAAGTTGAGACTACGAAATTCCGAATCCCCTAAGGAAAAGCAAACATGCACTGGAAAATGCAAAAATCCAAATGGGAAAAATTCAAATGATGATGGAAAAATAAAATGAGATAACTTCCAAATTAACCTTGGCGAGGTCCCATCCAAAAATCTGATGAGATGGATTTTCCTCCATCTTCTTTGAAGCTCAATTTTTAGCATCCGGCCCCAGAGAAGTGGGCACGGCTGGCTCGCCTTGCTTCTTCTGCTGTTTCTTCCATGGCGGTTTAGTGGACTTGGGCCGTTCAGACAAACCTGGCTTCTCCATATTTTTGAAATGTCAGCATGGGCGAAAAGATGGAGTCTCCTCATAGATCAATTTCCTCATAAATGCAATGAGGGTGTACACTTGAGGTGGTGTAACTTCAAACTCCTTGATGTGTTTGACATTCAGGTCATAATTGATTTTGATCAAGGAGCATTGCTCCTTCCTTGTCCGAAAGTCAAACTTTTCCTCCTTGCCATTGATATGGAAGTGGATCTCTCTAGCTTGTACATCAATGCAAGCATCCGTGGTGCTAAGGAAAGGGCGCCCAATAATGAGTAGAGTTTCCTTCTTGACATCCATGTCAAGCACCACAACGTCCACGAGTATAAAGCAATTCCGGATTCTCACCTTAACATCTTCGGTAATATCTACGGTATAGCAAGCCGATGAATCAGCCAGCTAAAGTTGCATCGGTGTTGGAGATTAGATGGTAAAGTTGAGCTTGTTGAAGACCACCGTTGGCATGAAACTAACACTTGCACCAAGTCACAAAGTGCCTTGTCAAAGTGTTGTGTACTAATGGAGCAGGCTATAGTAGGGCATGTTGGATCCTTCTTATTTTCTGGAAGCGTGTTTAGGATAGCAACGCTGCAATCCTCAATTAGCTTGACTACTTTTTTGGTGGGCAATGGTCGTTTGTTGTTCAATATGTCCTTGAGACGGCGAGCATAAGTGGGTACTTGCATCGCATCTATCAAGGACACATTAATTTGAATCTTATGGATGACTTCAACAACGTGATTGAATTGCTCATCCACAGCGGGCTTCCGATTTCTCTGAGGGAATGGCATGAAGGTAGTATCCTCAAATTCTCTTGCCATTCTCTCCCTGAGCTTTTCTCCTTTATTAGAAGGGACTTCTTCCTTTCTCTTCTTAATTGTTGTCGCCTCTTGAGTGGGGTATGGTGGGTCATGAGTTATCTTCCCACCTCTCATAGCTATTGTTGACGGCTGTTATATGCAGATTTCACCCATCAATATAACTCAAATATGTGAAGGAAATATCATTTCTTGCACACATCACGTTTCTATTTAACCTATTTCCACTTGTCCTTGGAGAAAGTAGTGCATGCAGGGATTCTGTGCAGAATTGAAGTGAAACAAGGGGATGGATTCTATAAATATCATTCCAGATAATCAAGCGATGACATGTGGCACCACATGGATCAAATGGCCCATAGATAGAAGTATCCGAGGCCATCCAACGGTGTAACACCAAAATAAATCAATGGGACCCTCTTGACAAAGACTTTGAGGAAGCAAACTGCAAAAGATCCAAGACGAGGTCGGCCAACCTCCCTAGTCGGCTCACTAGGTCTTGGCACCAAAGGCGGTCAAACGCCACGTGTTGTCTCCTCCTGGCTTGAAGAGTTCATGTGTGACTTATTCGTGCACTTCTGGTGGCCGAAACCGACCCTGCTCCAATCTATAAATAGAACCCCTCACCCCTCACTTCAATACACACCATTTGAGTATTCATCCATTGTATCCACTACTCTCCATAGGTTTAGAGGAGTATAGGTTGTAGAGAGGAGAGTCTCTAGTCCATAGTCCAATTAGGAGAGGGGTAGAAGGAGTCTCTTCCTAATTCCTAATTGTGAAAGGTATGGCTCTTATATTCCTATTTGTATTTGTGACTTTACCCTTAATAATGATGTTATCTTTAGTCTTCTATTGTTCATATACTTGGATGAAGCGTTTCTTGTTTGATTGTGGATTCCATGTATGTGGTAGGAGTAGTATTTATGATTATGCTATATCATTGTCATTTTATAATCATAAACACTACAAACCCCCAATATAGTCTAATTAGCTATGACATTATTATGTTAACATTAATCACATATGCTATGAATTAACATTGGTTCAACAATGAGTTCATTGCCATAGGATGGCTTGTGCCTAGGCTTCTAAGGCAATTACTTAATATGATCACATGGTGCTGGGATGAAAGTAGCATTGAATGTCTCGTAGACCCACAGATTGAAGAGGTAGGCAGTAGATGGTGACAGCCCTATCTGTCCTTTGCAATCCTCCACGTTCTACTATGACACATGCTCTTGGCGGGAGTCGTCCTAGTATTGCTAGGGTTAAACCCGTGCCCGATGTGTTAATCCACTTAGCATGAGAATCCATAATTGACATGATCATTAGTAACTAACTTAGGCTATGTATATGTACATTAAAAGCATAGTAGGAGTCTCTACCTAACCCTTATCCTAGTCCCCCTTATACTCATTTATACCCTTAGGATAGAATGCTCTTGTGTGTGTCACACTACTCCAATTTATCATTTATCCATCCTTGCTAGAACCCTACATAGGCAACCTAGCCTCTCCACTTGATGATTGTTTTACTTCCATCTAGCCTTCCTTTGGGAGAATATAAATGACACCCATTGGGAATACTCTTAGAGGGGAAACGCTACATTGTTAGTTTGCGTGCGCTTGCAAATTTATATGTATAATCTAAAATCTATTAACAAGCATTTCTGGCACCACTGCTAGACATGAATTGTTAGTAGTGCGTACGAACCGTCAACAAACATTTCTGGCACCGTTGTTGGAGAAGGCAACTGTAGTATTGCATGATTGAGTGAATAGGATAGGACCCTGATAAGTTTTAGTAAAATGACCCTTCTTTGTTTTTGCATTTTATGTGAAAACAGGTTAGTGTATATCTGGTTTCCGCTTGCCGAAAAACTTGGTTGAATATCCCAAATCCCTTTTGAGAGATCGATCTCGTGTCGTTACTCCTTAGAAGCTTCGAGCGGCAAAGGAAGCCAGCGCAACTACACCAACAACTGAAATGTTAATGGCCCAAAAGACCCTTCGTGAGTTTTTAGCTTCCTCTGCTAACAATGTGCCTATTGGGCCCACTGTTAACACGGGAAACGTAAACATCGAAATCAAGACTGGCCTTATTACTATGGTGCAAGCCAACGAATATTTGTGGGAAGGCTAACGAGGATGCAAGTGCTCACCTACAACAGTTCCTTGTGATCTGCAACACTTCTAAGATCAAGGACGTATCTCCTCATGCTGTCTGTCTTAGGCTGTTTCCAGTCTCCCTTCTTGGGAGAGCGAAACACTGGGTTTACGCGAACCGAAGTGTTATAGACACTTGGGAGAAATGTTCTACGGCGTTCCTCGCCATGTTTTTTCCCGTTTGGCAAGACCAATGCCCTACATGGAAGAATTTCCATCTTCCAACAAGACGCCAAGGAATCTATTCCCGAGACTTGGGAAAGGCTTCAGGAGTACATCCTAGCCTGTCCCCACCATGGGGTGGATGACTGGCTCATCATCCCAAACTTCTACAATGGGTTGATCCCTTCTGCTCGTGACCATGTTGATGCTGCTGGTGGAGGTGCCTTCTTCTCATTGATAGTGCCCAAAGCTAAGGATTTTATTGAGAAGATGGTGTCAAACATGGGATGGTGCAACATGTGTCTCCATACCTGCCAGTGAGGCATGCACACCTTGAAGGAGGTGGACATGATCGCTGCCAAATTGGACCTCCTTATGAAGAAGATTGATGGACAAGGCAATGGTGAGGTATGTGGCAATGCCTATGCCTTAAACTCTCACATCACTTGTGAAGTCTTTGGAAAAACGGGCCATTTGGGCAATGACTGCCCAGAAACCCGTGAGGATGCCTTACACGTTGCCAACAATAGAAACAACAATGGCTATCGTCCATGTCAAGGGTGGGGCCAACCACGCCCATTCTTTCAAGGAGGGTACAACAACAATGGAAACAATGTCAGTCAACCCAACTTGAGAGAACTTGCCATTGGCCAGCTGAAGATCAATGAGGCTATATCCAAAAAGCTGTCGACAAACGACAAGACCCTAGAAAGAAATAATGCCAAGATTGAAGGACTATCCTCAGCCTTCAAGAATCAATTGAGTTTCAACAAGATGTTGGAAACTCAGTTGGCTCAACTGGCAGCTATTTTTCCTCCAGTGGAGAATGGCAAGATGCCAGGACAACCCGATTGGAAAGTGCCAACATGATTCTCTACCAGGAGACAACTAGCTAAAGGACCCTGGATGTCCTACAATTTCATGCTCGATTGGGGCTCACCATTTTGACAAGGCCCTTTGTGACCTTGGAGCAAGTATGAGTGTGATGCCCAAGATGGTTTTTGACCAGCTGAACTTCAAGGAACTTACTCCAACACGAATGCAGCTCCAACTGACTGATTCTTCAGTTCATTATCCGGCCGGTATCGCTAAAGATGTTCCGGTGAAAATCAGGAATTGCTTCATACCCATTGATTTTGTGGTGCTCGAGATGGAGGTCGAGAAGGATACACTCATTCTTGGGCGACCATTCCTAAGCATCGTGAAGGCGCGCATAGATGTGGGAGCTAGAGAAATCCACTTCCATATCAATGACAAGGAGGATAAGTTTAACATTCACCCAAAGTTGGAGCAATGCTCCATGATCCGTATCAAGTATGGGCCAAATGTTAAGCACATTCAAGAAGTCAAAATCACACCTCCAAAGGTGGACCCGCTCATCGCATTCATGAGGAATTTAATCTATGGGGAAAACCTATCTTATTATCCACGCCAACACCCCAAGAAGACGGAGAAGTCCGGGCCTCCCCAAAGGCCCAAGTCCACCAAGCTACAAAAGAAGGTATGGGGAAGAAGCAAGACAAGCTGTCTTAGCCCATCCCCCCCCCCCCCCCCCCCCCCCGACCAAGGATGTCAAGAAATGAAGAAGGAGGAATGTCCATCTCATCGAACGGTGGTGAGACCTAGCCAATAGGTGAAATTGGTAGTTATCCTTTTCTTTGTTTTTTCTTTTCCCTCTATATGGTTTTCCCCATTTGATTTGATTTTCCCCACTGCATATTTTGATTTTCATAGTAAGTTGAGAATCTTATATTCTCAACTATCCTTTTTATTTCTTTATTTTCACAAAAAATAAAATTGTTTGGTTTTGAAAAATGAGTTTTTATTTGGAAAACAATTTTTTTGAGCCGCAAAAGTGGTAGTTCACCAACGTGCTTATCCCATAGCAGTTATGAAGCCACCTGCCAAAAGGGAGAATAGGGGGCCCACTTGTCATTTCGGTCAACCCCCCCTGTTCGGTCGACTAGGGGAAGGAGCCATTTTGGCTCTCTCTTCTCCAACGGCTACATTTGGTATCCTAGTGACCGTTGGAGAGTGCACACTATAAAAGGTGGCCGTGAGGGGGCACTTCTTCTCACACTTCACCTCAATTCATACCTCCCCAAAGTCACTCTTGCTCACATTGTTTTTCTTGATCTTCATTGAAGTGCTCTTGATCAATTCACAATTCAAAAAGATTTGCTTTTGCTTGCATTTGCAATTTGCTCTCAAGTTCTTCAAGGGAAAATTCGTCGGTGGTTTTGATTTTGCTAACATCACCTCTTTTGAGTTTTTGCCTTGTTGTATTCTTGTTTGTTGTGGCCATGAAAGGGATGAAGAGGTTATTTGGAATGAGGAAGGATGTTGCAAGCTCAAGCCATGGTGGAGACTCAAGTGCACGCCCCTCTTCCATTGCTACACCAAGTTCACAGAGGAGTGTAGGTGAGGCACTCCCATGGGTGAGAGGAGCAACCCTCATCAACTTCTTCACGACGATGACCTCGACATACAAAGTGAAATTGAAGACCAAGAACGCAAGCTCCTCCAACATCATGAGTTTTCTCATATGAAAGCTTATGATCCGGATTTGATCTCCAAAATAGGTAATGAATTCCAAATTATTTTCCATTTGGCGTGCACTAGGATGGGAAATCTTTGCTCACGTAGAGGAGAGAGGTTCTCGCCTTCGATCCATACAATTCCTTTGCACACTCAAAATAGGATTTGATGGTATTACTTTTAGATTATTTCAAAAAGAATACAATATCCTATGGAAAGAATTAAGTGAAATCCTAGGCTTTCATAGACGATGTTTGCTAGATTTAGATGCTTTGCATAAGTTTAAAAAACATAGTTTTTGGCAAGATTTAACTGGTGAGGTCAGATGTAGTGCACCTAGGAATAGCCAATAACACAACCCTACTTTACACTTCATGCATAGATGGGTGGCTATGACTATGTTCCCTAGAGAAGATGTAAGGACAGTGCGTGATGATGAGCTAAAAGTTTTATTTGACATGATAAAAAAGATAAAAGTTTCTCCAGTTACTGCTGTGATGACACAATGGTTAGATTAAATTTCAAGAACAGGGCCAATTGAATTCCCTTCATTGATTACTCGTATTGCTACTAGGGTAGGAGCACTAGAATATTCTTCATTTGAGTATATCGAAAATGAAAGAGAATTAATTGATGAAGATTATTTAGTGCAAGGACATACCCTTAAGCATGATCAAGATTGCTCTTTGTTATTTTATTATCCCGGCTTTGTCGATAAAATTCGGTTACCTAACCCGAATTATCATTTGTACAAATGCCGGAGGCTAACCATTGACCTTCTTCACATCGAGGAAGTACGAAGAAATAATGTCTCTGGCAGGGTAACTAGAAGCCATTCAAGGATAGCGGCCATGCCTCCGACAACCTCCATGGTCTGTGAGTACGAAGAGGAAGAGAACTTAATGGGTGATGCACCCGGATGGACTCAACATCCATCGTATATGACAGAAGGTCCGTTTTTGCATGGATGGCCAGGTGCCACATGGGAGCCACCTCTATCCAATTCAAGCTCTAGCAGCTTGCCTCCAACGTCCATGAGAAGATATTGTTCCTCTTCGGCTAGAAGTCATCATGACTATAGCCAAGGAATGGAGGATCTCACTAGACGTATGGGAGATCTTGAAGTGAGAGCGGGTGACATCTACAACACTCTCCAAGGGCATGTCCAAGGTACTCAAGTTTGGCAACAACACATGGACGCTCAATTAACCAACTTCAGCTCCACGCTACAACAACAACAAGCCGATCTCGCGGCATACTTCCGTCATCAAGGGTTCAACACTCATAATGGAGGTGAGTGAAGAACAATCTTGGAGGAGGACCACCACTTGAGGTAAATTGTATCAACCCCTTGCATATTTATCTTCCATCATCCACCTTGCATACAAAAATAAAGAAATGTAGGATATATTTGCTTTTAAATTAAATAAGTGATGTGCGGTAAGAATGGTTTGGAATTCACATAGATTAAATGATGAATAGGTGCGCTGTTTTAATTTTCCTAAGTCCCTAGTTTACAACTTACTACTCTCCAACATATTGCTCTCATTGGCTAAAAATGCTTTTGCCTTGATTTGGAAATTGTGGGTAGCAAAAGCTTAATCCATTCTAAGTTGTTGCGAGGTATGATATAGTCATATAGCTACTATTCCTAGTTTGAAAGTGAAACTTAGATTTCCAGAGAAATTCTAAAAAGATTTAAGTTACTCTCATTTGATTGGAAATACCTACCAAAGTCACATGATACATTACATTGATAGACCTTATGCATGTGCTATTTTTCTTCACATTGAGCTTTGTCAAACTAGTATAGACGTATGTGAGATTTCATTAGTTACTTTTTGAATTCAGGACTTCACATGCAAATGCTATACTTCTACACTAAAAGTAAGCAGAATTCCACCATACCACCATTCCACAATAAAAAGAGAAACTCCATATCATTCATGCTTAGTACTCTCTCCAAAATTTATTGCATAAAAAGGGAGTAGAAGACATGGCTACAAGAAAAAAAAGGAAAGAGAAAAATGCATCCTTACATCATAAGCATGAGAAAAAAAAAGAAAAAAAGTAGCCATGTTTCATCCCTGCAAAATTAGAGAGTCTACTAAAAAAGGAGTCATCTCAAATATCCATATCCACTTCATTCCATCACACATGCACAAGTCTTGAATCAAAATTATTTTGAATTTATTTCTCCTAAGGCTTGCTCTTTTGACTTAGCAATATTATGTGTTGCAAATATGGCTACAATATTCCCTACCAAGCTCCACATACAAGCCTTATGTAGAGGTAGGATGAACTTAGGCAAAATTCCTTGGTGAGGATACATTTCCACTACACATAAATGAGAGACTGAGAAAATCAAATTGAGATACTTAAAATATAAATTGAACTCTCCAGAATTTGAGTGGAACTTGATTTCTAGGGTATGTGTGCTCGATTTGCTGTTTTATCTTTCAACCACCCATGAATAGGAGATGGCATAAGCCCCATAATGACCTAAGATGGGTGAAGTATCATGCCAATTTCTGCAATACTAGGTAGAGTATTTTGTTGTACACATGGTACTTTTGAAAAATAGAACATAGTAGCAACTCCTGATCATCAACCTAAAGTCTTGACATTGTTCGGGACGAGCGGATAAGCATGGGGGGGGGGGGGGGGGGGTTTGTTGACGGCCGTTATACACCAATTTCACCCGTCAATATAACTCAAATATGTGAAGGAAATATTATTTCTTGCACACATCACCTTTCTATTTAACCTATTTCCACTTGTCCTGAAGAAAGTAGTGCATGCAGGGATTCTATGCAGAATTGAAGTGAAACAAAGCGATGAATCCCATAAAGTATCATTATTGCCAATCAAGCGACAACATGTGGCACCACATGGATCAAATGGCCCACTAACAGAAGTATCCGAGGCCATCCAATGGTGTAGCACTAGTATCAATCAATGGGACCCACCTATAGAGACCTGGAGAAAGCACACTGCAAAAGGAGCTAAGACCAGGTCGGCTGACCCTCCCCCCCCCCCCCCCCCCCCAGTCGGCCGACTAGTCCGAGCACCAAACACGGTCAAACGCCACGAATTGGCTCCTCCCAGCTTGAAGAGGCCATGGGTGACTGATTCGCGCACTTTTGGTGGCGGGAACCTACCCTTCTCCAAGCTATAAATATGACACCCACCCCTCACTTCAACACACATCACTTGAGTATTCATCCATTGTATCCACTACTATCCATAGGTAGAGGAGTACTGGCTGTAGAGAGAAGAGTCTCTAGTCCATAGTCCAAGTGGGAGAGGAGTAGAAGAAGTCTCAATTCCTAATTGGGAAAGGTATGGCTCTTATATTCCTATTTGTATTTGTGACTTTATCCTTAATTAAGATGTTATCTTTAGTCTTCTATTGTTCATATACTTGGATGAAGCGTTTCTTGTTTGATTGGGGATTCCATGTATGTGGTAGGAGTAGTATTTATGATTATGCTATATCATTGTCATTATATCATCATAAAAATTACAAACCCCCAATATAGTCTAATTAGCTATGACATGATTATGTTAACATGAATCACTTATGCTATGAATTAACATTGGTTCAATGATGATTTAGTTCATTGCTTAAGGATTACTTGTGCCTAGGCTTCTAAGATAATTACTTAATATCCTAGCATGGTGCTAGGATAGAAAGTAGCTTTGAATGTCTCGTAGACCAACGGATTGAAGAGGTAGGCAGTAGGTGGTGACAGTCCTATCTATCCTTTGTAATACTCCACGTTAGGCTATGCCACAGGCTCTTGGCGAGAGACATCCTAGTATTGCTAGGGATAAACCTTTGTCCGATGTGTTAATCCACTTAGCATGAGAACTCATAATTGACATGATCATTAGTAACTAACTTAGGCTATGTATATGTACATTAGAAGCATAGTAGGAGTCTCTACCTAACCCTTAGCCTAGTCCCCGTTAACCTCATTTATCCCCTTAGGATAGAATGCTCTTGTGTGTGTCACACTACTCCAATTTATCATTTATCCATCTGTAACACCGTCATTTTCATCCATCATGCGATTCATACATTATTAAACACGCTTAACATTAATCCACATAAAAAGAAACAAGTTTAAAATGAATTTAGAGAAAAACCGCACTTAACAATTTTGGAAAGTGCGAACTAGTCCATTTCTGGTGTGGACTAGTTTGATTTCTCTCTAACCTCCGTCGGACTAGTCCGTTTTGCTGCGGACTTGTCTGTTTTTCTCTCTGTAAAGTTGTGGACTTGTCCGGTCCATAACGAACCAGTCCGGTATTCCAATTCCTTGGAAATTTTGCTAAGTCCATAGACTTGTCCGGTATTCCAGCGGACTTGTCTGTTTTTCCTCTGACTAAAATCGGACTTGTCCGATTTTACCCAGATTTGTTTGATTTCTCTCTAACCAATCAGGGACTTGTCCGCTATAGTCTGGACTTGTCCGTTTTCGCCTCTGTCAATCTTCGGACTAGTCCGGCCTCCTACGGACTTGTCTGGTAAATCGTGATTCCTGGTTGATCTTTTGTTTCACAACTTGTCTTTGGGTTTTACCTTAAGTAGGCCTAAGGATTTCATGTCTAACTCTTTTTAAAGCCCATGTGGGACCCCACACCGGCCTCCACCCACCCCAAACTCGAACTCATTGAATCCCTAGCCTCCACCTATAAATAAACAACCCCACCCCTTGACTTTACATCCTTTTGCCTCAATTGAAGTCTACCCAAACCCTAGTTCGTGGAGAGCCACCATCAAGGACGGAGAAGGAGATCCCTAGCAAGAAGAAGAAGAGGAGGAAACGAAAGAGAATCAAGATCTCCATCAAGTTTCGTTCTTCATCACCAATCCACCACCAAATTCTTCATCAACCCTAGATCATCAAGATCGAAGTGTTGCCTCCAAAACTATTGATTCATTTGAGTTCTAAACACCTAGTATACCTTCCACTTCCTCTTTCTCACGTGAATTCAACCCTGTTTCTTCAAATTCACGTTGATCTAGAAAACCCTAGTTCGCTATTCATGCAACGGGCGGACTAGTCCGGTCCCAAGCAGACTAGTCCGATTTTCCGATTTGTTCCATGTTGAATTAATTCTAAATTCATTTGAATCAATTCGAAACCTATCTAAACTTGTTAAACACTATTAGAACTAGATAGTAAGCATCCCTAACAACTCATTAACTAGTTTTGCTTTGCATTTGCATTAATCATGCATTTCATGTCATATTGAGTAATATATGTGCACTTGTTGATTGTAATTCTTGTCTTGTATGTTTATTGCACGGTTTAGACAGATTTGTGCTAGAGAGTGCTGCGGAGGATCTCCAGCACCAGGAGTTTGAAGTATTTGATCCTAATAAAGCCCAAGAGCAAGGCAAGTGTCCTTGAACATATTTATCCTGTTCCTAAAATAAATGTTTTGTTTGCAAAACTGCATGCTTGTGTCAATTTGATTGGAATCCTATGGTAGGAAGTTTACTAGCTTTGTTTAACCACCCTTGTCACCGGGAATTCATGGTAGAGAGTCAGGAATGACTTATTACCTTTTTGCTTATGTAGTATTGAAGAGCACGTGAAAAACTATCAGAGGGGGGTGAATGGTAGATTAAAACTTTTTCAACGGATGCAATGAAAACCCCTCGATAGAAAAATGATCTGTTGAAGAAATCGTGTGTGAGACTAATATAAACGTGTTTCACTATGACAAAAGTGATAGATATCAAAGAGAGTCAAGTCACAAACACGTCACAAAAAGAATAACTCAAATCCGTCAAGAGAAACTCAAGTTACGATCGAAAGGTCGAACAAAGGTCAATCTGTTCTACCGAGTAAAAAACAGATCTGTAATACTGCAAAGAAACTCGTGTAGATCAAAAACCACAAATCCAATGACCGCGAAATTTTGACAGTTGATATATAATAAATTTGTGAAGACAACTAAAAGAGAATCAAGTCAATTGGATCTTTAAAACTTGAGTTATGATAAAACCACCAAAGAAAGGTAGTCCTGTGCAGAAAACTCGACGAGAAAAACTTGTCTAGAACAAGTCGGACGAACAAGGCACAAAAGTTCCTATAAACTACAATATTTATTCAATAGAACACAAGAGGAACAGCCCAAAAGTCGTCTCTCACGAGCTCTGTCCTTCCTTGCTTATATAACCAGCCTTAGGCCAACCCAAACCTAACTAGGACTAATCCTACTCAATTCACGAATCAAAACTTTCTATAACTGCTCAAGACTCTTCTATACGCAGATAGAAGCAATCTTGGGACTTCGAAACACCTTAAGAACGTATCCCACATTCCAAAAACGATTCAAATTTGTGACCCACACGAAATCCTATCATAACCAACTCAAATCTTTCCATATTTTAGTCAAACCCGACTCAGCCGCAGCGTGAGTCCATAACCTAGTCGGTTGGACCATTCTGACCAATTCTTTATGTCCACATATCTTCATCACACCTCAGAACCATGTAGCCACGTCCATGCACTCCTTCCATATGTGCAAACATCTTCCAACGACTTTCACGATACCTTCATATGCATTATTCTTGATTCAAACATGTTGCGCAACCTCCCGATCACTCAACCACAATTCCTCCCGAACTTGGTTGTTGAACCTCATCTTGTCCCCAAGACTAGTTCAATGGAACCCGTCACCAGCCATGTCTTGAACTCAAGCAACACTTGCACATTAATAAACAACAAATACTTTCGAGCACAAGTCCTCGACTTGACTCACGTTAGTTCAAAAACTACAACATCTTACATGAGCACCTCACATAAGCATGTTGTAAACCATAGCAAAATGATATCATCCTTAAACACAAAAACACACCAAAAACTTAGTAAAAGAATACTAAGCAAACTTTCCATAAGTGTAAAGCAAGTTTGAAACGTTGCAAGATAAAAGCAGAACCACTGCGATCAAGTTTCGAACCTTGCCAAAGCTAACAAAAACATGCCGGACCTATCATCGAATCTTGATAAAAAGATGTTTTGGTAGTATTAAAAACTTTGTATCATCAAAGCCAATGTATTCAGCACACATAGGTCTCACAATTTCCCCCTTGATGAATGCATTGGCAACACCACTTAAAATCCGAACACTGGCTTATTTACATGAAAAGTTTTGAAAACAATTTCTACCCCTTTTTGAAAATCAAATGAGATAGAGATATATTTCTATCATTTATACATATTTCTCCCCCTTGCATACTTCTCCCCCTGAGAAGAATCGTGCAATCGTGCCATAAAAACATGTGAATATGTGCACCATGTGATCAATCTCTCCCCCTTTGACAATGTATTCAGCAATGTACAAAAGAGAAATTTTAATTGTTATGAGCATATTATAACATATACATATAAAACAAAGCTCATCCAAGTCATACTATCAAGTAACTTACACTATCACAACAATGAGATACATAAACTAGTGTAAGCCATGCTAGAGATCAAATGTAATTTTCAATTTAAGCAAGCCATGATCTCACAAACTTAACTATTTCAAAACTTGAAAGCATGACACTTGTTGTTGCAAAAAAAAATTCAAGCACAAATTTTTAACATATGACATTCGCAAGAGATTATATATCGCATCTGCCTTATTCTAACCAACCAAGCCAAGCCTATGTAATTTGACAATCAGAAGCTTAAGGACATGATTTTGGTCATACACAACTTCTTCCAAGTTCATATCTAAGTGCAATGATAATCCATCTCAAAAGAACAAATGCGATGCATGCATATTCTCTTGATCTTTTCTCAATTTATATTTGTTCATAAAAACTCAACATGTGAGTTGATTACTTGATTAATTCTTTATGATTAAAAGCACTTGTGATCATGCAACAAGTTCAAAACAGCAAGAAAGTTCAATCATGACTAGATTTAGTGTAAGTAATTATTCGAATTACTAGTCATGGCAAAAACTACAAAATGTATTACACGAGTAATGTAGTAAGAACTTTCAGCATGTAAAAGGAATCACAAAGTCATATATGTATGAAATACTATGCTCACATTATTTTAATTTGAGATTCACACATAGAATTCTCAAGTTTAAAAACTCCCCCTCAATGTAAGCCATGAGGATGCATAACCCCTATTCACTACGAATGAAACAAAAACGAGTGAAATTCAAAGGTTTTATAAAAATGTCAGCCAATTGATGTTTGGTATCTACATGGTGAAGCACAATGTTTCCTTTTTCAACATTATCATGGAGAAAGTGATACCTAATATCAATGTGCTTTGTTCTTGAATGTTGCACAGGGTTTTTAGCAATGCAAATAGCACTAGTGTTATCACAAAACTGTGGAACACTATCTAGGTCAACCCTATAGTCCTTAAGTGTTTGAACAATCCAAAGAATTTGTGAGCAGGCACTAGCAGCAGCTACATATTCAGATTCACCAGTGGATTGTGCAACTAAGTTTTGTTTTCTAGAGGACCAAGCAACAAGTGAATTACCAAGAAAATGATAAGCACCCGAAGTACTTTTCCTATCAATCCTACAACCTCCAAAATCCGCATCGGAAAAAGCTTTCAAAGTAAATGTTGAGGAAGAAGGAATAAAAATACCAAATTCTTTAGTTCCATGTAAGTACCTGAGAATCCTTTTGACGGCTTGACGATGTGAAGCACGTGGGGAGGCTTGAAACCGTGCACAAAGACATACGCTGAATTGTATGTCCGGTCTTGATGCCATGAGGTACAAAAGTGATCCGATCAATTTTCTATATTCTTTTTGATCCACGGGTTCACCATCTTCATCAAGTTCAAGTGTTGTTGCTGTTCCTATTGGTGTCCGAAGAGGCTTGTTTTTGTCCATGTTGAAGCGCCTTACGAGGTCTTTTGTATACTTCGTTTGATGCACAAAGATACCCTCCTTGGTTTGCTTGATTTGCAGCCCCAAAAAGTAGGTGAGTTCACCCATCATACTCATCTTAATTCTGAACTCGTCATAGCTGAAAACTTGGACACCAGATCATGAAAAGCACAACAAAAGATAATATCATCCCCATACACTTGAACGAATAATGAGTCATTGCCATGCTTAAGCACAAAAGGAATTTTATCAAACTTGCCCACGGTAAACCCCTTTTCAAGTAAGAATGTTTTTAACCTATCATACCATGCTCTAGGGCCTTGTTTGAGACCGTACAAGGCTTTGGACAGTTTGTAAACATGATTAGGAAAATCTGGATTTTCAAAACCCGTTGGTTGTTTGACACAAATCTCCTCCTATATGTAGCCATTAAGAAAAGCACTTTTAACATCCATTTGATATAGCTTAAAACCTTTATATGCAACAAAAGCTAACAAAATTCTTATGGCTTCTAATCTAGCAACAAGAGCAAAAGTTTCATCAAAATATAGACCTTCAACTTGAGTGAAACCTTGAGCAACCAACTAGCCTTATTCCTAACCACAACCCCATCCTCACTTTTTTTTATTTTTAAACACCCATTTAGTTCCAATTAAATTGTGACCTTGAGGTGAAGGTACAAGTTTCCAAACATATTTCTTTCAAAATTTTCTAACTCTTCTTGCATGGCAATAATCCAAGATTCATTAGTGAGTGCGTGTGATATATCTTTGGATTCAAAAGAAGCAACAAAAGCAGAATGAGCATGAGAGTTTGGATCGCAAAACCTGGACCGTGTGACTTGTTCGTGCAAGCTTCCAATAATTTGTTGTGGAGGATGAATTTTGAGAACCTGGAGGGGAGTGGACACTTCACAAGGTTTTTCTTCTTCATGTTCATCACAAATCGATGAGTTTATGACTTGGGGAGGATCTAGACTAGCAATGGTGGTCATCGGTGCTGGCTGTGAATCAAATTCAGGAGCTAGAACAATGTCATTAGCTGCTGAATTTTTGGGCAGCAGCACTACTTCTTCCTCATCTTCAACAAAAATGTTCTCGCCCCGCGGATATGGATCTGGACCTGCAATGTTTGAGCTAGTACCCGTGCTAGCTTCGTCAAAAGACACTTTACAAGTCTCCACAACTTTGTTAGTGTCAAGTAAAAGCACACGGTAGCCTCTAGTATGAGATGGATAACCAAGAAACATGCCATCAATGGATCTATGTTCAATTTATCAAGATTACCATGTTTCTTGACAAAGCATTTGCAACCAAAGACCCGAAAGTGTGTAACACTAGGCCTATGTTCAAACCGGAGCCCATATGGTGTTTTACCTGGCTTACCGTGCAAGAAAACACAATTTGAGACATAACAAGCGGCTGCAATCGCATCAACCCAAAATTTCCTAGGAGTTTGATATCCATCAAGCATAGTCCTAGCCATTTCAACTAAGGTTCTGTTCTTTTTCTTTCTACAACACTATTTTGTTGAGGTACTTATGGTGAAGAAAATTGATGATCTATTCCATTTTTAGTACAAAAGTGATCAAAAGATTGATTTTTAAATTCGGTTCCGTTATCATTTCTAATTGCTTTTAAAGATCCTGGATGATCAATTGATAATCTAAGAAATAAAGTTCTAAAGTGACTAAAAGCTTCATTCTTAGATGCCATAAATTAAACCCAAGAGTATCTAGAATAATCATCAACAATCACAAGAACATACCATTTACCTCCGAAGGATTGAACACGTGACGGTCCTACAGTGTCATGGTGCAAAAGTTGACCTGGTTCAGTTGTCATGATCATTGTGAGAGGAGTATGTGAACCTGCAACCATCTTAGGATGTCTACAAGAAGATCACACAATTTCTTTGTCCGCTTTAAGCTTAGGCAACCCACGTATGCGATCAAGAGTACTAACACGCGTTAGATGATCAAAGCCTATGTGGCCAAGTCTACGATGCCAAAATATAAGTCCTTTGAATCATTATCAACTAGACACCTATGCTTAGAGGAAGACATATCAAAATTAGCTTTAAAAACTCTTTCAAACCGAGACATGTTAGAAATAAGCTCACCATTTGAATTTACAACTTTGCAGCAATTTTTAGTGAAAATAATTTCCAGATTTTCATCTAGCAGTTGTGAAACAGAAAACAAGATGTATTTCAAATTTTTACCAAGTGCCACATCCTTCAAGGTGTAGTTATCATTTAATTTAACTGAACCCATAGCAATTATAGGAGTTGAAGAATTACCGGCAAAAGTAACATTCTCTACACGTGACACAAAAGAGAGGGAGGAGAACCATTCTTTGTTACAAGTCATGTACCATGAGCAACCTAAATCCACAATCCAAATGTTCACCTTTCTCAACCATGTAACCTACATAGAAGTACAATACGTTGATGACTCAATACTAGGGTTAGTCAAAAGACATTTAGGAATCCAGTACTGAGTCACACGACGTCCAGCAGGAATAACACGTGAAAGCTGAGATAAAACAACAGGTTTATGAGCCAAGGCTTGAGGATTTTTGTACCCAACTACTATGCTACGAGATGCTACATGTGTACCACAAAAACAGTAGGTTTGGGAGCAAAATTTGCATGTTTTCGACTCATTACAGCAGATCGCATGTTCCTATCATTCGGTTTAGCATGTGCAGCAAATTTTGCATGAAAATTATGAGATCTAGCAATCATTCTTTCCTTCCTCTATTGTTTAGCTAGTCTATAACAAAAATCTATGACATGACCATCTCTACCGTAGCGGGTACAATGAATTTTTACTTTGTGTTCATGTCTAGATGAACAAGCAACATTTTTATTTGAAACCGAATGAGACAACACTCCTGCAGATTTAAAAACCACTTCTTTTTGTTTAGGAACTGTTTGAATCAAACCACTTTCTAATGACTTTACAATTTTAGGTGGATGTTCCTTAGCATGAGCAAGAGAATCAAATCCTAAACCAGTTTTATCATTGCAAGACTTGGAAGAATTCAACAGCAAAGTTTAGGTTCTTATTCCCATTACAAAACCGATCTAATGTCCTATGCATGTCATCAAGTTTATTGGACAGATCAAGGAAATTTTCACATGAAGTTTTTCCTTTTAATTTGCAACTGGAACAATATTTAACTTAATGAGAACGTAAAACATTGTTCAATATAGAGATTTCATTCATAGCATCTTGTAGTTTCTTATCAGGATCATGACAAGTAGAACAATGCAAATCAATTGTAGAACAGCTAGCATTTTTCAAGTTTTTATCATTAAATGCAGCAAGCTCTCTGTTCTTTTCAATTTCTAACTCAAGTTTATCAAGTGTGGAGGTGTGCGCACTTCTTAATGAGGACAGTTGTTCATATATTAAATCACATGAGTAACAAGAATCATCACTAGGAATGAAGGATTTCAAATGATTAATTTCAGATTCTAGTGACCCAATTTTTACAGCATTGTCCCTAAGCTTTTTGTCTGTTTTCTTAACTATAACAGTGGCACGAGAAATAGCATCACACATTTCTTCGCAAGTAGGACATACCTCTTCATTGTCGCTGTTTTGTTCAGCCTCCTCCATACTTGATCTTGACTTGCCCGCCATGAAGCACAAGTTTGCCAAATCATCTTCATGTTCATCACTTTCAATGTCCACGTCGCTTGAGCCAAGTTCCTGGAGTGCGGAGATAAAATTGTTCACCAGTTGGTGACCCGTAAAACCCTTCTTCTTCTTCTTCTTATCGTTTGTTGATGAGTGCTTCGTCCTTGATTGTTTTTCTTCTCGGGAAGAAGGACCTGACAGGTTAGGAGAATTGGTACTAAAGTGTTCTATCTTACCACATGTGAAACATTGTTGAGGTCCGGAGCTTCCTCTCCTTCTAGTTCTCACATTTTGCAATGCTTTTGAGAACCTAGTAGAGAGAAGTACCAGCTCTTCTGGAAACTCCTCAATCTGTTCAAGGGTTAGAGAGGTCAACAAAGCAAGTGTACCACAGATGAAGATTGGTCGGAGCTAGGCATATCACGTTGAGAAACAAATGCAAGAGACTCATTAGGGTTCTTACGTGAGATTATGCCAATTTCATGAGTTTTCAATTTAAAATATAGTACATCTAAAGTAAGTGTACTCATGACAGTAGATTCATGAATAGATGTAACCTTCATCTCCCAAATTTTCATGTCTAATGCACTTAGTAATTGCCTAGCATTCTCAACATCAGGAAAATTAACATTGACGCTACGCAAGTTGCTAAGAATTTTATTAAAGTGAGTAAAGAGATCATCAATGGACTCACGGGTTGCATTTCGAAGCCCATGTATTCTTTCATGAACATGTCTTGCCTTACCTCCTTGATCGTGTTGGATCCTTCGTGGTAGTCACAAAGTGCTTTCCACACATCGTATGCAGATCGGAGGTGTGCAACATGATTGAAGTTGCTTTGAGTTAATCCTTGTATGATCAAGTTCCGAGCCTTGTTGTTGATATCTCAGATTTGTAGCTGTAACTTGATCGTTTGACGACACTTCGTAAGGCTTGTATACCTTCTCCCAAATTACGAAGCCTTGTGCCTGGATGAAAGCTTCCATACGCGCCTTCCAAACCCGAAAATCAATACCACTAAACACACAAGGTGTGGCAGAGTATTTCTCCATGATGATTAGTCAACAACACATGAAAATCACAAAGATTAAAACTTTTTCAGCGGAAGTGATGAAAACCCCTCGACAGAAAAATGACCTGTTAAAGAAATCGTGTGTGAGACTAATCTAAACGTGTTTCACCATGACAAAAGTGATAGATATCAGAGAGAATCAAGTAACGAAGATGTCACAAAAAGAGTCACTCAAATCCGTCAAGAGAAACTGAAGTTACGATCAAAAGATCGAACAAAGCTCAATCTGTTCTATCGAGTAAAAAATAGATCTGCAATACTGCAAAGAAACTCATGTATAGCAAAAACCGAAATGCAATGAACGTGAAATTTTGACAGATGATAGATAATAAAGTTGTGAAGACAAATAAAAAAGAATCACGTCAATTGGAACTGTAAAACTCGAGTTATGATAAAACCAACAAAGAAAGGTAGTGCTGTGCAGAAAACTCGAAGAGAAAAACTTGTTTGGAACAAGTCAGACGGACAAGGCACAAAAGTTTTTTAAACTACGATCTTTATCCAATAGAACACAAGAGGAACAGCCCAAAAGTCGTCTCTCAGGAGCTCTGGCCTTACTTGCTTATATAACCAGCCCTTAGGCCATCCCAAACCTAACTAGGACTCTAATCCTACTCAATTCACGAATCGAAACTTTCCATAACTGCTCAAGACTCCTCTATACGCAGATAGAAGCAATCTTAAGATTTCCAAACACCTTAGGAACGTATCCCACATTCCTAAAACAACTCAAATTCGTGACCCACACGAAATCCTATCATAACCAACTCAAAACTTTCCATATTTGAGTCAAACCTGACTCAGTCGCAGCCTGAGTCCACAACCTAGTCGGTTGGACCTTTCTGACCAATTCTTTATGTCCACATCTATTCATCACACCTCAGAACCATGTAGCCACGTCCATGCATTCCTTGCATATGTGCAAACATCTTCCAACGATGTCCATGATACCTTCATATGCATTATTCTTGATTCAAACATGTTGTGCAACCTCCCGATCAACTAAACCACAATTCCTCACGAACTTGGTTGTTATACCTCATATTTTCTCTAAGACTAGTTCAATGGATCCTGTCACCAGCCATGTCTTGAACTCAAGCAACACCTGTACATGAATAAACAACAAATACTTCCTAGCACAAGTCCTTGACTTGACTCACGTTAGTTCAAAAACTACAACATCTTACATGAGCACCTCACATAAGCATGTTGTAAACCATAGCAAAATGATATCAGCCTTAACCACAAAAACACACCAAAAACTTAGTAAAAGAATAACCAAAACTTAGTAAAACTAAGCAAACTTTCCATAAGTGTAAAGCAAGTTTGAAACATAGAAAATAAAAGCAGAACCACTGCGATCAAGCTTCGAACCTTGCCAAAGCTAACCAAAACATGCCGGATCTATCGTCAAATCTTGATAAAAAGATGTTTTGGTAGTATTCAAAACTTTTATCATCAAAGCCAATGTATTCAACACACATAGGTCTCACGGCTTCGCTTAATTAATTGCGATGGGAAAACAAATATATTATCTAATTATGCATTAAAGAGATTATGGTTAATATGAACTGGTCAATATGGTATGGTAATGGGTGATCTAAGCAAGCATGGTATGTGGATTGGGTTGGATGTTATGGTGGTTTTGCTTGCTTTAGATTTAAGGACCGGTTCGTGGAGCGACCAACCAGGATTTACAGTGCCACCACGAGGCCAAGTATGGGTGTGGAGTAGCTGATTAATTAGGGTATTGCTAGTATTGAGCGGATCATTTGGCGCACCGGGGAAGGGGAGTCGAATTGGATTTTGATATAGTTGGCGGGACTCCTTGGGATCCGAATGGCACAAGAGGGGGCCCTTGGTTGTAGATGTGCTCAGTTGGAGACATCGCCACCAGTGAAACCTCAGTGGGTTTGTACATGCTAGTAGTCCCTTTGTAAAGACTATTTTGTGATCTCTTGGCAATACACCAATGGTAGTGTTTTGGCATAACGGAGATTTTTTCCTTAGTCACTGCAAGGTGATGAAATCACAAACACGTGGGTAAAGTTGTACAACCTCTGCAGAGTGTCTTAAAACTATCATGATAGCCCTGCTCTCGGTCATGAGCAACCTGGACCCTCACATGATTAGGGGAAAACTGGGATTTTGGATTGTTTGGTTATGGTTTTGTACTGGTTATAGTTTGCAATATGGTTATGGCTGGTTATGGATTAACTTCTGGTATTGAATATGGTTAATGATAATGGTGAAATCTTGTATACGGATGATGGTAATGGAATATGGACTGGTATTATGGTAACTACATGGTTTATGATGGGTTTACTTCACATACATGTAATATATTGCTTTCCAAATGTTTTAATGTACTTTTCAACACTAAGCCTTTATTATTGTCGTCATTTGAATCAGCTACATGTCATACTTTCCACACTTGCTGAGTATGATATGTACTCACTCTTGCAATTCCACCACCAACAGTTGCAGGTCAGGACTGGGAGTTTAATGGTGATAATGCAGAGTTCTTAGTCGTGTATGCCGTCAACGTTGCTTGTGGTGTTGATTGGAGCTGCACTATACCCTATTTGCTTAGTTTGCTTATTTGCTTATTTAGTTTATTTCTGCTGCATTAGTTCAAACTTGTCATTAATAATCATTAGAGCCTGTATTTAAGGATATTCTGAATTCTATAATAAAAGTGCTTAATTTATCTTGTTCGGTGGTAATTTTCTGTATATCCTTTTGTGAATGCACTCGTGTATGTGTGTTGAACATCTTGGGCACACATATGCGTTCACTTGGTTCATTTTCGGAACCAGGTGTCACACCATCCTCGCTAGAACCCTACCTAGGCCAACCTAGACTCTCCACATGATGATTGTTTTACTTCCATCTAGTCTTCCTTGTGAAGAATATAAATGACACCCTTTGGGAATACACATAGAGGGAAAATGCTACATCGGTATTTTTTGTGCGCTTGCGGATTTACATGTATAATCTAAAATCTATTAACAAGCATTTCTGGCACCACTGTTAGAGATGAATTGTTAGCAGTGCGTAGGAACCGCCAATAGCCACTGTACTTATATTCTCAAGGGAAGCTTTGGATTGCCCTGGAATCTTCCCATTCTCCAATGAAGGGAGAATAGTTGCCAGTTGAGCTAATTGAGTCTCCAACATCTTTTGAAGCTCAACTGGTTCTTGAAGGCAGAAGCTAAGCCTTCAACCTTGGCATTGATGTTTTCCAGGGTCTTGTCATTAACCGACAACTCCTTGGATAAGGTATCATTGATCTTTACTTTGCTAATGGCATGTTACCTCAAAAGTGGATTGTTTCCATTGCCATTGTTGTTGTAGCCTCCTTGATAGAAAGGGTGTGGTTGGCCCCACCCTTGACCTCCTGGATGATAGCCATTGTTGAAATTCCCATTGTTGGCTAAGTATAAGGCATCCTCATGAATCTTGGAGCAATCAATCCCCATATGATCGGCTTTCCCAAAGACCTCACATGTCATGTGAGAGTCTTAGGCCTGGACAGTGCCAAATACTTCACTGTCCACCTCTTTCAAGGTGTGCATGCCTCGCTATCAGGGCTGGAGATGCTCGCCGCTCCAACCCATATTGGAAACCATCTTCTCAATTAACTCTTTAGCATCTACATGGTCACGGGCTGACGGAGTCAACCCGTTGTGGAAGTTTTGGAAGATGAACTAATCATCCATCTCATAGTGGGGTCATGCTAGGATGTACTCCTGCATCCTTTCCCAAGCCTCGGAAATGGACTCCTTGGGCTCTTGCTAGAAGCTTGAAATCCTTCCAAGTTCGGCATTAGTCTTGCCCAAGGGGCAGAACTTGGCAAGGAATATTGTAGGACACTTTTGCCGAGTGTTTATAGCATTTTTTTCACATAGAACTACTGCTTCGCTCTCCATGAGAGGGAGCACGGAAACAGTTGAAGACAGATGGCATCAGGTGACATCCTTGATCTTGAAAGTGCTACAAATCTCAAGGAATTATTGCAGGTGACACTTGCATCCTTGTCGGCTTTCCCATGGAAGGGATTAGTTTGCAACATAGTGATTAGGCCAGTCTTGATTTTGAAGTTTACATCCCCCGTGTTGACATTGGGCCCACTAGGCACATTGTCAGCAGAGGGAACTGAAAGCTCACGAAGGGTCTTCTAGGCCATTGGATTGCACCGTGATGGTGCGAAGATGATGGATTTCCTTGCTGACAAGATCACCTGAGGAGGAACAACACGAGGTCGAACTTTTCTCAGCAATGACTCAGGATCTTCTATGTAGTTTGTCGAAAAATGGAAACTGGTCATACACCACCCTCTTTCTGAAACAAAGAATGCGAAAGCAAATGAGGGTTATCCTACTAAAAACCTACTAGAATCCTATTCACCACATGATCATGCAAATATTATGTGCCTTCCCTGGCAACGACGCCATAAATGCTTGCTGGTATTTCTTAACGTCTATAGTTCATCCTAGCAGCAAAGGCTAGTTCTCCAGAGGCACTATGCTATCCTAAACCAAAGCAAGATGAGTTCCGCAGGCGCACGAAAAGTACCATTGTAGCTTTTCATCCAAGAGTATTCCCTAGTGTATCATATTTGTTTATCCCAAAGAAAGGCGAGGGAAGAATGGCAAGATCAAAGGAAGAATAGGGTGTTCTAGAGAGGAGTCCATTAGTATGGGTAAATGAAGTAGTGGGGTAGTGTGACACACACCTAAGCAAACTACTCTAAGGGGCAAGAATGTCCTAGTGGAGATCAAGTCAGAGATGAAGCTACTCCTACTATGCTTTAAGTATTTATATACGTAGCCTATTGGTGTACACATGAATATGCTAATGACGAGTACTAGGGCTTAGTGGTCCAACATATCGGGCACGAGTTTACCACTGACAACATCAGGATGATTCCCGCCTCGAGTCCGTGGTGTATCCAAACATGGGCGATTACGATGGATGGGCATGGCTATCACCACTTGCCACTTACCCCTGCAAACCCGTGAGTCTAAGAGACATCCAACGCTACTTAACTATCTAAGCATCCGTAACGCCCTCATTTTCATGCATAATGCATTGCATACATCCCCATACATGTTAAACATAAAGCAACCTTAAAAGGGACAAGATTAAAATGAATTCAAGTCTAATCAGGGATTTAAATCTATCAGGGTACGGACTTGTCCGGCCAACACCCCAGACTAGTCTAGTATTTCCCTGGTATTCAAAAAATTCAGTCTTCTTCAGAAGCTGAACTTGTCCAGCACAATGCATGAACTAGTCCGGTTGAGCTTCTGATATTTGGCCGAACTTGTCCGACATCCGAGCGGACTAGTTCGATCTTATTTAAATTTCAGTGTGGATCTGTGTTTTCTAGCCACCCGGGACTTGTTTGGCCAGTAAACCAGACTTGTCCAAAAAGTTTTTATCCAAAACGGACTTGTCCGGCCACACATACCAAACTTGTCTGAAAACCTCTCAGTTACTAAACGGACTTGTCCGACATCTATTGTGGACTAGTCCAGTGCACTGAATCCTTCTCGGATTCTATTACTCCTCCAGGATTGGTTATTGGGTAATTGCTTTAATTGGGACCAAGAACTTCGTGCCCAACCTCAGAGGAGCCCAAGTGGACCCAACCTCAGCCCCTGCACGCCGCCCACAGAAATCCACTTGGAATTCACCCCAAAACCCTACCTCTCCACCCTTATATAAGCAACCCAATACCCTCACCTCTCCAACCTTTGAGAAAAACCCTCACTGTCGTTCCTTGATCGTGTGCCGCCGTCAAGAAGGAGCCCAGGAGAACCGAGAAGAAATAGATGAGGGAGAAGGCTCAATCAAGATCGATCTTTGCCAACTTTTCGACAATTGACATTCTTCATCATCAAACCTTCATCAACTCATCTTCATCAAGCCCTAGACGTCAAGAATCAAGTGTTAAACCAAATTCTTGATCCTTGGAGATACACGGTACACCTTCTACATTCACTTTTCCACAAAAAATCAACCCTAAAACCCGCTGATCAGAAAACCCTAACTTTCAGTTCTATATAGGATGGACTAGTACGGCCCCTATACAGGACTTGTCCAGTGTGTGAATCTATTAAATGCTGAATTGAATTCAAATTGACTCAAATCAATTCCAAACTTATTCAAACTTGTTAGAAACCATTGTAACTAGTTAGTAAACATTAATAGAAACTCATTAACTCGTTTTACTTCACAATTGCATTAATCATGCATATCATGACATATAGAGTAATATATGATCATTATTTGATCGTATTGTTTGTATTGAATTATTGTCGCGCGGAATAGAAGGTCTCGCTATAGAGAGTGCTTTCGAGGACCTGTAGAACCAGAACTTCAAAGATTTCGATCCAAACCAAGCTCAAGGGCAAGGCAAGTGTCCTTGATCATTTTGATCCACAGTTTAAAATATTTTGTTTGCAAAATTGCATGCTTGTGTCAAATTGATGGGAAAACCCAATTATAGGAGTTACTAGTCTTGTATGACCACCCTTGTCGCTTGGACATAATGTAGAAAGTCGGGAAGGGTATTTTACACTTTTGCTCTGCATTACTCAATTTGGATTGTTAGACACTCATAATACTTAATTATGAACTATTGAACATGTGAATGATGAGATATGATAATAATGACCCTTTAGCAACATGGTGCCTAGGGATCTATGCAAGCCGGTTATGTTGAATGGGTTTGTAGACATTAATGGGACTACCCCTAGGATCCGAATTGCTCAAGAGGAGGGCCCTTGGTTGGATGTGCTCAGTTGGAGACATCACCACTAGTGAAATCTCAGTGGGGTCTAAATATGCTAGTAATCACTTTGTAAGGCTATTTTGTGATCTCTTGGCCACATGCCTAAGTAAGTGTGAGACGACATAATTGAGATTCCATAGTCAATGAAAAGTGATGATATCACGAACTTGTGGGTAAAGTGGTACAACCTCTGTAGAGTGTGTTTAAAACTATCATGATAGTCGTGCTCCCAGTTATGAGCAACATGGACCCTCACATGATTAGAGTTATGGTAACATGGTTTAATGGCTGGAATTGAATTGGGAATGGTTCAATAATTGGTTTTGGTATATGGAATTGATGAAATTGAGATAAATGAGCAGTTATGAGCTGGTTTTAGATTATTAATGCTGTTATTGGTTATTTATGTTGAAATTGATGTTATTTGGGTTATTTTTGGGAGGATCTCACTTAATGATGATATAATTGCATTTTACACTACTTTGAATGTATCTTTATGCAATTAGCCCGTTATATTATCATTCCATGTTTAAGCTACATGTCATACTTTCCCACACTTGTTGAGTATGACATGTCCTCACCCTTGCTATTCCCCTAACAAATTCAGATGCAGACGACAATGTGGAGTACTAGGAGGTTTTTGAGGAATACTAGGGGCGTGTGTTACCGTCAAGCTTGCCTGTGGAGTTTGGAGTCTTAGTGTTTAGTGTTTTTCGCTGCAGTTGTTTAGAGCTTGTATTCAAGACTATTTGATTTGTAATAAGGTACTATTATTAGTGTTATTATTTGAGACATGGTTATACCTGTTTATCATTTGTGGATCACTTGTGTATGTGTGTTAAACATCCTGGGCACACATATGCATCACGCTTGGTTCATTTTCAGAACCGGGTGTGACAGCATCATGCTTACATGTTAAGTAAATACCTTAAGAGCTGCTGTACAAGTACCTTCCCAATGCAATGACTAACCTAAACATCGTTGAAACCAATGTTGGGACCAAGCATTAACTTACTCATATTAACATAATCATATTAATACCTAATTAGACTATAGTGGTGGTGTATGATGTTTATGATAACATGATATGAGCATTATGACTAGATCATAATAACATCTACACCTAGCACATATATGGACTCTACAGCCAAACAAGGAATGCTTTGGCCAGATATATGAATATGTAAAGACTAATAATAGCATTATCATAAAGAATAAAACCACTAAATAAAAAAATATACATGAGTCGTAACTTTCTCAATTTGTACTTGGGACTAGAGGCTTCTCTCTACAGCCTAACATCCACTAAGGACTAAGAGAGCACTAGTGTAATAAATGAGAGAATGCTTGAGTGGTGTGTGTCAGAAGTGAGGCACCCTCCTATTATACATGGAAGAGAGTCGGTACCCGCCACCAAAAGCGAGCAAATCAGTCTTCACCACCTTCAGGGCACCACAAGAGAGCGCCACGTGTCAGCTAATCGGGTTTGGCCCCAGGATGGGGTCGGTCGAGCTAGGTGGTCGGCCGACCTGGTCCTGGCCCCCTCTCGGCTGTGCTTTTTCCTTATGACTGATAAGTGGGCCCATGCTTCATACACGCGTGAATAGATGTTGGGTTCCCTTGTATACGCCTGGGAATGGGTCCATGGATCCATGTGATGCCACATGCTGTCGCGTGATTGGCTGGGTGGCATTTTAAGGATTGCTCCCCTCATTCTCCATCAATTCTGCATAAAAACTCCTACATGCACTATTTCTACAAGTACAAGTGGAATTATGTCAAATCTAAATGTAATATGTGTAAGAAATATTTATTCTTCACATATTTGAGTTATATTGACAATCAAAATTGGTATATAACGACCGTCAATAGTGCGCTTGCGGATGTCATCTCTAACAGAAGATGATCTGTGGTGTTAAGAAATACCAACAAACGTGCAACTCACGTGTGCTAATTTTGGACAGTCTGAACTGAGATCCCTCAAGTTTGGACATTCCAAAGTTGGTTTCTTAGATATGTTCAAAACTTTGCATGTAAACTCACTTTTAACATAATTACCAATGTATTCAACACATAGGTCTCACAACTTCCTTAAGTGGTGTTGTAAGAATGGTAAGCATTTGGTTATATAAGTTTAAGATTTTTTGTTTTTACAGTACTCTTAATCTACTTGTTGAATTGACTCAGCTACCATTGCGAACATTTTTGCAATTCATTGCAAGGATAGGTATGAGTAAGATACTAAGATGAGGGGTAAGGGTCATCAAAATTGTTAATGGCAACAAAGCAGAAGTAGAAGCTAATTGAGAACTTCAATTAGTACTTTGAGATAGCCTATACTTACGCTTCAAAATGTTCGATAATGTAGCATCTAAAAGCGGAATTTGATTTTAGTTATCATGCTTGAACGACTAAGTTTTTGTATGTCATTTTGAGAAATTGTCTCATTAAGTTTAAAGATAAGATTACGGGTCTTTCCTTTTGACCAGACATGTTTATTGTCCTTGCATGATGTTATTTATGTTGTAAGTGATAATCAAATTTACTCTCATAATGACTCAACATTTAACAAGCGCATAAGAATCAATAACGAAATGCTTTCAGAATAATGACACTATCATTAGGCCCATATTTTGAGAGGGGGAGTCGAACACTCGGTTTCACTATCGATTATTCTCCACTAAGTCTTTTCAACTTAGATAAATGCATAAACAACATTAAGGGTAAGTTCATGAAGAATATGTTAGTAAGATCTGATCGTGAGGGAGAGTACCACGATCGACATACCCCACATATGGTAAGAAATAAGTTAAGTCATTAAATTTAGCTAGTTAGCTCATGGATGGGGGCACTAAAAACCACTATTTGAATGATAAATCAGGTTCCTAGTGAGTCAACATGAATTATGGATAGGACATTGTAACATCCCGAAATTTTAAAATTTGGCTAATTCAAATTTAAAAGGGAATTCAAGATTTTACTTCCAAATCTCTTCTCCAATCCATCCGAATCTGGAGGGCGAGATTAATTTTAAGGGGGATACAATTGTGACATCTTGATTTTTGAGTATTGGTAAATTAAAAAGTTAAATGGGATTTAGAGTTAATAATATGAAGAATTTGTTGTTATAAAGGAAAATATAAAATATATGCATCTCATCTTGAATTTTTCATTCATCCTCGAGTATTGAAAATTAATTACCAAAAATAATATGCTAAAAGTAATTTATTTGCCATAACGAATATGAGATAAAAAATTGATGAAACTAGAAATGTCTATATATATATATATATATATATATATATATATATAGTATTTTAATAATATGATAAATTCGTGCAAAAATCTTTAAGTAGGATGAAAAAGAATAAAACGTAAAAGAAATAGAAATAATGATGCAAGTAAAAATTTAGCCAGGCACCGGATTAGTCCGAAAAATAGCAGACTAGTCCAAATACCCTCGCTGGACAACAACAGACTTGTCGGATGAACCCCAGACTAGTACGATATGCGCACACTGCACAGACTTAATCAAATTTTCACCACCCCAGACTTGTTTGTTACAACAACTGACAAGTCCAATAAATGTTACAAGAACACTTCAGATTTGTCTGAAAACAAAAAACCTAATCCAGACAAACCAACTATAAATTAGCAGAATTTTCGGCCCCAAATTGGACATGTTCGGTGTAGCTTTCTGTACCAGAACGGACTAGTCCGATACTTATGGTTAAGTCGCGTCTTAAATCTCCATCCCACCGGATATATAAGTAATAAAAGAAAATAATATTCAACAAAAATGTTCACACATACGTGTTCATATTTAGGATTAAAATTAAGTGACTAAATCTTAGAACAAAATTAGAAATTTCATATAAAAGAAAATGATTAGGAAAGAAAAGAAACAAAAGGAATAACAAAGTGAACCATGGCCAGAGCCCTACCGCACAAAGAGCCTGGCCATACAGTCCTGCCCGCATCAACAAGGAGAAAGAAATAGAAAAAAAGGAAAGAACCACCTCTAGCCAGGAAAAAAAGAAAGAAGAAAACAACTGCCGCCCAGGCACCCGCCCGACTGGGAACCAAGCCGAGTGGATGTGCGTGTGCGCGTGCCAGCTGTGACTGAGCGAGACTCCAAGTACCGTGCCTTGGGCACCATATAAAAGGAGTGATGCTCATGTATGCCTCCTGCCCATGTAAACAAAAGCCACCGCCGCCTTGAACCAGAAACAACCACTAGATAAAAAAAAGGAAGACCTAGCCACCATCTAAATTGATCGGAGAAAGTCCTGATGCCGAGGAGAAAGGAAGGAAAGGCAGGAGTTGCCATTCTTAATGGGAGATTGCTACGTCGCCATCGTCTTCTTCGTCAACGTCTCGTCGCTATCTTCTTCATCTACATCACGGCGCCGATCTTTGATGGAGTCACTATGTCATCACCATCTCCTTCATCTATGTCATGTCGTCATCTTATTCATCAACAGAATCTAGAAGCCAGAGACACATGTCATGTCGCCATACACGACCGTCGAGACTGGCCATGCAACTGGTAGGTTTTACAGTTCAGTTTTTACGACGAAAATCAATCTCCGACTCGGGCCACATCATGTCCAAATTTAATTTTTCGTGTCTCACTGTACCACTGTGAACTAGTCTGGATCTGTGCGGACTTGTCTGATTAGCTCTCTGCGCCTGAACGGACTTGTCCGGCCTCCTTCAGTCTAGTCTTGTATTTAAATTTTATCAACCTCTAATTGTCACAAGAACCACTATGATTGAATCAAAACTTGCATAAGCACTTAAGAACTAGTTGCACCTAATTTGTAAACGATAGTAGTGAATTAATAGCATGTATTACAACAAAATTACCTCATGCATACACATCATGGCGTATTGATTAATATATGTGCATTATATTGATTGCATTGTTGTTGGTATGTATATGTGCTTGATCGCGAGTAGATGGTTCGCCCAAGAGGTTACAATCGAGAAGCGAATATCCGAGGATCTTCATGTGCAAGACTTTGATTTGTTTGAACATTGAAGTGCAGAATATAAAGGCAAGTGTCCCTGACCATTTTGATCCTGTTTTCAAATGTTTTGTTTGTAAAAATTGCATGCTTGTGTCAAATTGATGGGAAACCCATGAATAGGTGTTTACTAGACTTGTATATCCATCCTTGTCGCTAAGAATATTGTCTAGATTGTTGAGAAGGGTATTTTCAAGTTTTTGCTTCTCAATAACTTAATTAGGATTGGAGATAACAAAATGGCTTAACTAATAATTAATGAACATATGGAGTAAGTGAATTGTTGATAATGACTATTTCAGTAATATGGAATTTGGGTGATCTAAGCAAGCATGGTTTGTGGACTGGGTTGGATGGGATGGTGGTTTTTCTTGCCATAGATCTAAGGACCGGTTCATGCAAAAATAAGCCAGGACAATAGTGCCACCACAAGGCCAAGTATGGGTGCACCTTAGCTAATTAATTAGTATATTGTTAGTATCGTTCAGATCATATGGAAGGCTCAGGGAATGGAAGTCGGTTGGGTTTGCATTAGTGGCGGGATTGCCTTGGGATCCGAACGGAACAAGAAGGGGTCCTTGGATGGATGTGATTAGTTGGAGGCATCACCTTCGATGAAACCTCAGTGGTCCGCACATGTTGGTATTCACTTTGTAAAGGATATTTTTTGACCTCTTGGCCATACACCAATGGTAGTGTAATTGACATAGTGGAGGTTTTCTTTAGTCGCTGACGGGTGATTAAATCACGAACTTGTGGGTAAAGCGGTACAACCTCTGCAGAGTGTTAAAAACTATCATGATAGCCGTGCTCCGGGTTAAGAGCACCTAGATGACCTACATGATTAGAACTGGACTTGGGTTTTGAGATGGTTTGGTATGGGGTTGTGTAAAAGTGTGTGATCGACAGTTCCCCTGGTACTACAAGATCGTAGTCCGCGGAGGTTCATAATTGGTTGGGGTGCGCGTGAGATTATGAGTGAGATAGTGACACGAGAGATTTTTATGTGGTTCGGGCCGCTTGAGCGTAATACCCTACTCCACGGGTGGTTGTTGTATGTATGAGTGTGTGTTGCTTGAGGTTCAGAGAGTGTGTCCTATATATTATGCGGCATAGCCCTTTTATAGTCCATGGACTGGCTGTTACATTAACAGCCTGGTCCGACATGTGGCCCTGGTGGTGTTTAATTACCTAATACACGATCTATATGTATTAAGCATGATTAATGGTGTGATACCGTGCCTTAATTGCGGTGTTACCGGTACTAAAGGTCCTCTGATCGTGTGTCATTAACATGGCATGAGTGACACATAATCAGGTCTTGTAATGGTTGCTTTAACTGCCCCTTGAATGTTCGCGCCGTTGGAGATGTCTTTATTCCCATTGCTGGCTTAGGTTCGGAGGCTCGACACATGGCTGCTCCGGAACTTCCCTCCGTGGGGAGGCAGGTCTGGAGCTGCTATACACGTGGTAGCAACAGAGCTTTCCTCTACAGGGGGTTAGGTCCGGGGCCCCTGGATACGTAGCACAATCGGAGCTTCCATATACAGGGAGTTAGGTCCGACCTTGTGTACACCTGGCGGTAATGGAGCTACCCAAACAAGGGAGGCGGGCCCAGTGCTACAGGACACGTGGAGCATTGGGAGGTCTTCAACTCAGACAGATGGAACTCCATAACTTTTCATGCAGTATCGTGGGGTACCTAGTACGCAGGGTACCGACAGTGGCCACCGGGCCCACCTCTGGGAGAAACCCTTTGGGTTAAGATATTCTACCAGAGGTGGGGCCATCTTCGATTCCCGCACTGCAGCTTCAAAGGTTTTTTCATGGGTCGTTGGGGCGATGGTCAGTATAAAGCCATCTCCACGTGGCTCCTCTTAATGAGGTAGGTGAGATTGTGGCGTGCAGATCTCACGCAATTGAAGGTCGCCAGTTCCCAATATGAAAACCATATCGGTTCTGAGCGCCTTGGCAGGCCGCCACTCACAGGCTTTCAACTTCCCATCATGAAACATTTCACCTGGGGTAATAACTTTGACTTTTCAGCCGAAATGGACCCGGGCCCATTTGTCATTGATGGGGTAGGTTTTTGAAGTGTGATCATGATCCCGCTGCGGTTTCCATACAAGCGTTGTAGAGTCTTGCTTAAGAAGGAAGGCCCACGCGGTGGGGGGACTCTTTACGCTTTCATTCGAACTTGCGCTTAGAGCGTCCCAACCTTTGCATAGCGCTTCCAACTTTCACTCCACTTTGCCGCGATGGAGTTGGGTCTTCCCCACAACAATATCACTAGCGACGAAGATCTATCAAGGGTCTGGACCTACATGGGATGGACCAGCTACTCCATCAACAATGATATCTGTTTCGACAGGCTTCCCTTCAAGAAGAAGCGCATCGGCAAGATCGTCTTCTCCTCAGTGTACACCATGGTGGGTCTGATCCCGCCTTTCTCAAGTTTTCTACTGATGTTGCTGGATTTCTACAGCCTCTAGCTTCATCACCTCGGCCCCCACTCCATCTTGCTGGTGGCAACCTTCGTCCACTTCTGCGAGATGTGGGTGGGTGTACCGCCATGCATCGAGCTCTTCCAGACCTTCTTCACGGTCCACACTACCGGAAAAGGGACAGAGTTGATTAACTTCTACTACTTCGTGAAGCGCAAGAACTACCCCTTCAAGTAATTGAAGACCTTCCCCTCCGGAAAGTGGGACAACTGGAAGAAATATTGGGTGATCATCGCAGTGGAGGAGCACGAGAGGTTAGACTTGCCCAAGAGCCTCCCCAATGTTGACACCGATGCCTAGAATGCAGTTTCGGAGCTGTCCAAAGCGTACAAGCCCATCCTGACAAGGATACTAGAATGCGTAGAGGGTGGAGTGACCCCTCATATGGTCTTTGGCATTTTCCTGGTAAACAGGTGGGCTCTGCTGAAGACAAGGGAGTGGCTTGCATGGGCTTTCAACAGTGGAATGGATCATAACTAGATTGAAGCTGGTTTAAATACCAACTTGGATGATGAAGCTTTGAAGCTCCTTCTCCAGAAATTTCAGAACAGAGCTATCTCCCACGATGCGTTGACCCTTCTGGCTGCCTTCCTCCCTCTGAATATGGTTCTAGAGGTTTGTATGGAGCTCCAGAGGAGAATGCCGGTGCTGGACGACTTCGGAGAGGTTGAGAGACGCAAGACCTCTAGGGTTGCAATCCCTAGATCTTTAGAGAGGGTGGCCCCCACAGCTCTAGGCCAGAAGGTTGATGACGCCGGCAAGGGCAAGGACAAGGGCAAGGAGCCGACCGAATCTTCCAATCGCAAGAGAAAGCTGAGACATGCTAATGGGAGCTCACTCAGGTTGGCTCTGTCTCTAGCAGCTTCTTACCCCGGCGAAGCAGGACTTTGGGAGCCATGCCTCCTTTGGCGCCAGCGTCCTCGAGGGGTGCTAGCTCCGACAAATCAACTCTAGCCCCAGTGCCAGTCATGGGCTCTAGGTCTGGAGGTTTTTTCCCAGCCGAGGGAAATCCCGACTGAGGCAACGTCGACAACTACGGCAAGTTTCGTGCAGGAGTTGGGAGCCTCCACCACACCAGCGACGGTAGGTTCTCGATCTGGCCGCCTGATGAAGTGGCTCCGCGCTGACTGGAGCGGTAGAATCACAAGGTAAGCATTGTAATCTCACCTTGAGGTGATAATTTTGTCTTTATCATGTCTTGAATTTTCCTGTTCTTTTGTTTCCAGGATGTCGAGAAAGAAGACCTAGACATCATCACCTGTTGCAGTAACTCAGGCTGCGCAGGCAGAAGCTCCGGCTTCCACCCCTGTGCCTCCTCCAGTGGTGGCTGAGGACACGACAGCTCCAGTGCCAGCTGTCGTGGATCTGGATCTAGAGATGACGCCTGAAGCTCCTGTGGTAGCGTCAGACCACAAGGGACATGTTCGAGATAAAGCATCATCAATCTGTGCGGCTTAGGTTCCTGCTATAGAGACGGAGATAGCAGAAGCTCTGGCACCTGAGCCAGAAGTAACTAAAGCTCAGGTCCCCGAACCAGAAATAGTGAAAGCTCAGGCCATGGAGCCAAAGATTGCAGAAGTTCTAGCACCTGAGCTGGAGGTAACCGAAGCTCCAGCACATGATCCGGAAGAAGTTGAAGTCTCGGCACCTGAGCCAGAGGTAGAGGGAGCTCCGGACGAAGCTTCAACGTCCACCCCCGAGGTGATTACTCTGGAGGTGTCTATGTCGGAGCCGGAGCACCCACAAGAGTTAACTGCAGGTCCTTCACCCACAGAGCCGATGATTGAAGATCCAGCGGGGGAACCTTCTTCATAAACTCCAGAAGTCGGCCCTAGTGTCGTTGAGACGCAGGGGACCACGCTTGTGCCGTTGTACCCAACGTATATTTTTGAAGATCTGCTCGAGCCAACGGGTAAGATCCAGGCTAGCCTGGAGCCAATTCCCCTGGCGTTGTCTATCGACAATGCCTACTCCAGTCTGCACCAAGTTCAGCTGGCCTTTGACTATTAAAGCAAGACTCTCAAAGAAGTGTGCAGCACCTTGAGGCGTTGGCGCAACAGGCTTCACTTTGAGACAAAGCTAACGTAGTCAAGGCTTGCCGACCAGCGAGAATGGGTGGCAAAGGAGAAGGCCCGACTAGAACTGATGGACCGCCTGCTGAACGATCGGGAGGATGCTATTAAGGCTCTTGACAAGAAGGCTCGAGAGATTTTACAGCATGCTAGGGAGACTAATGAGGCTGCTGACGATCGTCAGGACAACCTCAATGAATTAAATGAAAAGCTCCTCAAGCATTGGGCGGACCTCGACGAGAGGGAGGAGAAGCTCCTGGAAAAGCAGGAGGATATCTGAAAAGAGAGGGGGAGCTCGCCCAAGGGTTGTCTCTGCGGGAGCAAAGCTTGGCTGACTGCACTAAAAAATTTAGCAGCGGTGCAAGCAGGTGGGAGAAGAATTGGAAGATGGGGCAGGAGCTCTCCAAAAGAGAAGCTGATGTCACCACCAGGGAGGAGAAAGTGAAAGGCAGGGAGAAGGATCTTGCAAACCGCCAGAACTGCATCCACCTCC
Organism: Tuctoria greenei; assembly: GCA_036927565.1. Taxonomy (NCBI): domain Eukaryota; kingdom Viridiplantae; phylum Streptophyta; class Magnoliopsida; order Poales; family Poaceae; genus Tuctoria; species Tuctoria greenei. The sequence goes on along the minus strand of JAYESD010000002.1, from coordinate 160,546,777 downwards.
GGGAGTCGGAACTTGCTGACCGCGAAAAGCAGGTGGCTCAGAGTATTCAACAACATGCCATGGAGGTTGAGCGCGTCGCCCGAGAAGGTTCGGAGCTTGAGGCCACCAGGAGGTCATTGGAGGACTTGAGGAATATGAGGCAACTGAGTCCCAGCGAGTCTGGGATTTCCTGGGCACGCTAAAAAAGCTTTGGTGCCACTTGGCTTCAGTCCTGTACGTCCGATTGACCTGGAACCAGAGCTGGACAAGGCACTGGTGGCATTGAGCTCCACGAGCAACAAGATGGACGCAATGGTGACATCATTGTCGACCAACTGGAGACATGGGGGAAGTCTCTGGCCAAGAACGTCACCGAATATGTGCTGACGTGCTTCAAAAGCCGGGACCCGCAACTATCTCTAGATCCGGTGGTCGAAGAACCTATCCTTGAAGAAGAAGATGCCGCTAGGGCCAGCGTCTGTGAAGCTGTAGGGAAAGTTGCCTCATTTTTCCATAGGACCTAGGACCTTCTTCTTTTGCCTTTCTCATGTAATCCTCATTTTGTAATCCAATCCTTTGAATGAATGAAATCCAATCTTATTGAATGAATGAATTCCATTTTGTATTTGTCTTCAATGAATTTTCATTTATCTTGTTGGCCCCCAGGTAGATGTACACAATTGGATTGCGAACATGTACCAAAAGGATCTGACAATGTCTTGATGACCTGAACACTTCAAACATGTAGCTAGAACATTTAGCTCTTAGGTCCAATGTTTACCTCTGACATCTCCAACGACCCTTTGTGACGTCAACGGCGACCCCCTGGGAGTTGTCGGAGCTTGGTAGGTCTGACGGCCCCCACAGCCAACACATAGAGCGTTGACGGTGGGCCCCCTGGGAGGTGTCGGAGCTTGGTAGATCCAAAGGCACCCACCACCAATGTTTAGAAACGTCAACGGCGGCCCCACTGGGGGTTGTCGGAGCTTGGTAGGTCCGACAACACCCACAACCAATGCTTAGAAATGTCGACGGTGGGCCCCCTGAGGGCTATTGGAGCTTGGTAGGTCAACAGCGCCCACCACCAACACTTAGAAACATCGATGGCAGGACCCCTGGGGGTTGTTGAAGCTTGTTAGGTCCAACTGCGCCAATTGTCAACATTTAGAACGTCGACGGTGGCCCCTGGGATCCTCGAAGCTTCCTGGCTTCCACGGTGTCCCCTTGTCAACGTATTATAGTCGACGGCTGACCCACTCTGGGTGATTTCCCCACCATCTTCGTTTAGATCATCGTTAATTCTTCACATTGACGGCTGGCCCACATGGGGGTTGTTGGGGCTTGTTAGCTCCAAGGATGCCCACTTTCAATGTATAAAACATCGATGGCGGACCCCCCTGGTGGTTGCTGGAGCTTAGTAGCTCTCGCAACATCCACCATCGCCATGAACTTTCCATTTTTCCTGCGCGTTAAAGATAAGAGAAATAGTAAAATTCGTCCTCTTGTCTATAAGTTGTTTGCGGCTTACTGTTCTTATTTGAAATTTAGGTCCGAAGGAATTGAACATGATAACAAGTAAATCGATGTAATCTCTTCAAATCCGAATGCCTTCCGGACCCTCCCTACTGAGGATATCCGGAATATAGGTAGAGTGGCGTAGTTAGGGTGTTGGACCAGTCTAAGTCGATAGCGCTCTCCGGACCTGTCATTGGCTTTGGCGTTCAGGCGAGTAGACCATCTAGCAATTATAAAATCCGAAAAAGATCAACAATATAACTCGTATATCATATAAATAACTTGGACTAAATCTCAAAAAGAATTGCACAATTTCGTTATAGACAAGAAGGAAAAGATAATAAAAGAAAAACGAGATGTACAAAATTAATGCACGTGAAGTCTGCTTTCACACAACAATGTCTTTCATTATAGGTTCGAATTACAGGGGAGACAAGGACACACTTAGGGTATGGAACCAGGCCAAGTGTGCTATTCATCTTGTTCTATCCCAGGGTAGGTAAGCTGCACTTTCAGTACAGGGACCAAGTTAGGTGGGCTTCAACTCTCGAACCCCCTCGGAGAGGTCCAGATGTTCTCCTTTAGGACTTACCCTGCTATGTGTACAGACTCTATAACTTACATTGTGTGTAATTACATACTCACCTCCGTGAAACTAAGCATAAAACTTATGGAGCTGCTCTATGTTCCAAGGATTGGGAAGCGGAGTCCCATCCTGTGTTGCCAAGCAAACGCATTCGGGACGGGGTACTTTGATCACTCGGAAGGGACCTTTCCCACTGGGGGTCAGTTTGTTCATCCCTTCACGAGTTAATATTCTTTGTAGAACCAGATCTCCTTCTTCTAGCTGTCAATTGTGCACATGCCTTTGATGATAGCACCAGAGCGCCTGGCGATATCGCGCATTCTGAATAGCTGCTTGGCACCTTCCCTCGTCCATGAGGTCAAGGTCTTCACGCCGGAGCTTGTCCTGTGTTGCTTCGTCGAAGGTACATACTCGGAGTGACCCCATGGTGATCTTCGGAGGAAGGACTGCTTTAGCTCTGTACACCAGGAAGAAGGGTGTCTCTCCAGTTGACCGTTTAGGTGGTGTCCTGCTCGCCCACAATACGGAGGATGGAGCTCCTCTATCCAATTGGCTCCGTGTTTCTTCAGGCGCTCATATGTGCGCGTCTTGAGTCCTTTCAATATTTCGGCATTTGCTCTCGTGGCTTGACCATTACTCGTCGGGTGAGCTACTGATGCGTAGCTGACTTGTATGTTGAGGTCTTCGCAATATTCTTGGAATGCTGTACTTGTGAATTAGGTTCCATTGTCAGTGATGACTCTATTCGGAACTCCAAATCTGCAGACAATGGACTTCAAGAACTTTATAGCTGATTGCTTGTTGATTGTCACAACTCGAGTAGCTTCCGTCCACTTGGTGAACTTGTCGATGGCGACATACAGGAACTTGTAACCTCTGACAGCTTTTGGGAAAGGTCCCAAAATGTCCATCCCCCACACAGCGAATGGCCATGTAGAAGGTATCATTTGCAATTACTGAGCCGGTGTGTGAAATTGTTTCGCGTAGAACTGGCACGCTTCACATTTTTTTCACTAGCTCGACTGCATCCACAAGAGATGTAGGTCAGTAAAAGCCATACCGGAAGGCTTTACTGACCAATGTGGGGGAAGACACGTGGTCCCACACTCGCCTCCATGTATTTCTGCGAGGAGCTCGCGGCCTTCTTCCCGAGTAATGCACGGCATTAGGATGCCATTGGCACCACGCCGGTACATATCCCCTTCTACCAGCATGTACCTTTTAGCCAATCTGACGATCCGTTCAGCGTATGCACCGTCTTCAGGAAGGATGTTGTCTTTCAAGTAGCTCTAAATCTCCGAGATCCATGCATCGGAGCTAACTTGAGCCTCCGGATCTTGTGCGTTAGGTTGCTCGGAGCTTCCTATAGTGCCTGCGATCCTTGGTGGTGGTAACAGGGCCATTGGGACTGCCAGCTTTGAGGTGCTGGTCTTGCCCCCTCCGTCCAGTTCGCCAGGCTGAGCGGTAGGTCTTGACAGCCTCCTGACAAGAACTCCGTCGGGAGCTTGATCTCCGGTTAAAGATTTCGACGAGAGTTCATCAGTTTAAGCGTTGTTGAGACGCTGGACATGGTAGAGAACCAGGACATCAAAGTCCTTCTAGAGCTTCTGGATTTCAAGGAGGTAAGCAGCGAGTTATGGGTTGTTGTAGTTGCATTCGCCTTTAACTTTCTTTATAATTAGTTGGGAATCACCCTTCACCAGCATCTGCTTGATGCCAGATGATAGCGCTATGTTGAGCCCATTGATGAGGGCTTCATACTCTGCCATGTTGTTGGTTGCCTTGAAATCAAGGTGTACCATGTACTTGACCTTCTCTTCAGTCAGAGCGAGGAGAAGGATTTCAGCTCTGGCCCCCTGCTTTTGCACGGAGCCTTCGAAGTAGAGAGTCCAATGAAGCTCGATGAAGACCTAGACCTTGGGTTCCGACTTCTGCTCACTGGGCCCCCCTGGATTTGATGAAGAAGGGGTCCACTCAGCCACGAAGTCAACCAATGCCTCACTATTGATGGCATGTTGAGGCAAGAATTCGAGATCGAACTTTGCCAGCTTTGCTACCCACTTTGCAATGTTCCTAGTAGAATTGGGGTTATGCAGTATAGCACGCAGTGGATAAGAGATTACCACTGATATCTTGTGGGCTTGGAAGTAGTGATGTAGCTTCCTTGAGGCAATGAGAACTACAAACAGTGTATCGAGTCTTGGCGTCATGGAGTACCTCACTGATGAAGTATATTGGCCGTGTGATCTCCCTCGGATGAGAGAGGTTGATCCTCGAGCAGCTTGCCTTGAAGATCCTTGCCTGGGAGCTGGGACCCAGGCTTGCCCTCATGTAGATCAGAACCCTTCTGAAGGGGTCTGGGTTCCTGAACTGTAGCTGGCTCCGATATTCAATAGCCTTGATCTTCGTCGGATTTGCCTCAAGTCCTCTGTGAGTCACCAAGAATCTGAGGAGCTTCACGGAGCTAACCCCAAAGACACATTTGTCCGTGTTTAGCTTGGTGCGCGTCACATGCAGCTTGTCGAAGACAGTTTGCAGGATGTCAAGGAGTGACTCCTTGATCTTGACCTTAACGACGATGTCATCGGCATAGACCTCCACCAAGTCCCCAATGAGCTCTCCAAATGTTTTGTGCATGGCCCGCACAACGGTTAAAGCAGAGTTTTTGAGACCGAAAGGCATGGCAGTGTAACAATACAACCCATCTATTGTTATGAAGGAAGTATGCTCTTCATCTTCCCTAGACATTTGGATCTGATGATATCCAGAATATGCATCTAGGAAACACAACAGCTCGTACCCAGAGGTGGATTCCACTATCTGGTCTATCCTAGGTAGTGGAAATGGGTCTTTTGGACATGCCTTATTCAAGGTGGTGTAGTTGATACACATACAAAGTTTCCCGCCGGCCTTGGGTACAACGACTGGGTTTGCCAGCCATGGTGGATGATGAACCTCCCGAATGAAACCAGCTTCAAGCAGCTTCTTGATTTCTTGTCGAATGAAGCTCTGCCACTCGACAGATTGCTTCTAGGGCTTCTATTTATTGGCCGTGCGTCGGGATATATCTTCAGCTGTGCTCAATCACCTCCCTAGGGATCCCAGGCATTTGCGACGGTTGCCAGGCAAACACGTCAATATTCGCCTAGAGGAAAGTGATGAGCGCGAGATCCTATTTGTTGTCCAGCCCTCCCGATATACTTGTCGTCTGGGCAGCATCGGAACCAATTTGGACGACTTTGACGGGGATGTCAGTGTCACCGCTTGGCTGCACATGTGGTTCATAGGTTGAGCCTTAGTGACAAGTTCTCAAAGGTTGAGCAGCTAGCTCTTTGCTGAATGCTTCCTCCTGCGCTGTTGTAAACGCGTGGAGTTCTTCCAGCGAAGTGACTCCTGCAGTATGATCCCAGCGGATCTGTATAACGCCTGAAGGTGTCAGCATGTTCAACACCAGGTAGCCATAGTGGGCTGCAGCCATGAACCTATACAGGGCAGACCTATCTAGGATGGCGTTGAAGGGTAAGCTGATATGCTCCACGTCGAAGACCAGCTTCTCGGTCCTATAATTCTCCTGTGTCCCGAAGGTCACCGAGAGTGTACTTGAGCCGAGGAGACTAATGGCCCCCGGACCAACACCGGAGAAAGGACGTGAGGGGCTATGGTCTGAGAGTTTTAGTTGGATCTTGACAAACGCTTCATAGCTGAGGAGGTTAAGTGCCAACCCTCCATCCACCAAGACATGGTAGAGCTAGATGTTTTTTATGTTAGGAGACACCATCAACAGAAATTGTCCAGCTCCGCTCATATTTCTTGGGCAGTCTGAAGCATGAAAAGTGATGGGAGTGTCAATCCACTTTCGATGTGGTTCTGCCTTGGTGGTAGGAGCTGTGGCAGCCATCTCCCGGCGCATAGTCTTGAGGACGCGGCAAGAGGTGGTATCACAGGACCCTCCATATATGGTATTGAGGGTCTTCCAACACTCGTTGTCGGAGATGTCAGAATCATTGTACACAGCTTTCAGGACCTTTTTTGGGTCCTGGAAGCCTAGCTCCGGATCAACCGGACCTTCGTCGACTTTCTGCTTTCCTTCCCGCTGGTAGAAAGGAGCTTCTTCTCAGCGCTTGTTGAAGCGCTTGACAAAGTTTTGGACCTCGCGGTAATCTTCCAGATTGTGAGTGTCTGTTTTTTGGATCAGACACCACATCTTTTGACCACCGCCGTCTTCAGATGATGGTCGAGGACATTTCATGGGGCGTGGCCCCCGACCATCTGGAGTTGCAGCCGCAGCAGCAGTAGGTGTGCCAACCAACGGCTTCTTCTTGCCATTGGACTTTTTCTTCTTTTTTCCACTACCAGAGGTAGTGGCTTCAGCCTTGGAGGACTTTTTGTTAGCCTCTGGAGCTGGTTTGGAGTGCATTTCATGGCCCTCCGTAGCCCTGGCACTTTTGTCAGCCAAGCTGAAGAGTTTCGTGACGCTAGTGACTTCCTTCATCGCCAGTTTCTCCAACATCTTCTTGTCTCGAACGCCCTGTCAAAATCCTACAACAACAGACGTGTTGGAGATAGAAGGATTGGTGTTCCGTACCTGGGAGAAACGTTGGATGAAGGATCACAATGAATCCCCCGACTTCTATTGCATGACAAACAGGTCCAGTTCTATGCCAGGCCAAGTGTAGGAACTCCCGAAGTTGGCGGTGAACTGGTTGCATAGCTCCGTCCAACAGTTGATGGAGTTAGGCAAAAGACTCATGAACCATGACCTAGCTGTCCCGGTCAGAGCTACAAGGAAGTAGTTGACCATCACAGCCTCATTGCCCTCCGCTGCGAGAATGGCGGTGGAGTAGATTTGTTGGAACTCAACGGGATTGCCAGTTCTGTCGTACTTCTACCGCAAATGAAATTTTGCGGCCATCGGACCATGCGAAGGTGCATGGCCAAAGCCGAACAGCCGCTCCCTACTCCGAAAGGAGAAGGGTTTTCCAAGCCTCTTGCCTCTCGCGAGCATACTCGATGTGGACACGACCGTCATGCTGCCTGTATCTTATGTCGAGCTCCGACCGGAGATCATGCATCGAGAGTCTCAATGCAATTTGAGTACGACGTGCCCCAGAGGGCAGCAACGTCACTTGTTGGGACACAACACGTCTCCTGTGCTGTGAAACTTGAGGACCAAGTCTACCAGACATGGTCCTTCACTGTGAAGTTGCCTGCCCAGCAGGGGCGGGCCTTGGCTACAGATGACATCGGCTGCGGCCGTAACCAGATTTTCGACATCAGTACGCCATTGTTCCATGGCTGCTAGAGGAGCACCAGCAGCTGGAGGATGCTGGAGCAGAGTACGCACAGCGAGTAGCGTGTTCTACGGGTTGTTTGTCGATGCTGTCACTGACAGGAGGGCACCGTCCTGTTGTTCGGTGTTCGCAGCCAGAGCTGGTGGTGGTGGTGGTGCAGCAACACCCATCGGGACAACAGCGCCAGCTGGCTGTTCTGCATTGGAGGGATTTCCTCCATCAAGTTGTTCGGCGTTGTCGTTGGATGATGCTGCCACAGAGTTCTCCGTCTCAAAATCTCAAGGTCCCCCTACCTGGCGCGCCAAATGTTGAAGTGTGCGATCGACACATCCCCCAATACTACTAGATCATAGTCTGTGGAGGTTCGTAATTGGTTGGGGCGCACGTGAGATTATGAGCGAGACAGTGACACGAGAGATTTTTACATCGTTCGGACCGCCTTAGCGTAATACCCTATTCCACGGGTGGTTGTTGTATGTATGAGTGTGTGTTGCTTAAGGTTCGGAGAGCGTGTCCTTTGTACCGTGCGACACAACCCTTTTATAGTCCAAGTACTGGCCGTTACATTGTCACCCTGGCCCGACATGTGGCCCTGGCGGTGTTTAATTATGTAATACACGATCTGTATGCATTAAGCATGATTAATGGTGTGATAACATGCCTTAATGGCAGTGTTACTGTACTAAAGGTCCTCTGATCGTGTGTCATTAACATGGCATTAATGACACGTAATCAGGTCTTGTAATGGTTTCTTTAACTGCACCTTGAATGTTCGTGTCGTTGGAGTTCCGTCTATCTTCCTGTTGCTGGCTTTGGTCTGGAGGCTCGACATGTGGCAGCTTCAGAACTTCCCTCTATGGGGACACAGGTTCAGAGCTGCTATACACGTGGCAACAACGAAGCTTCCCTCTACTGGGGGTTAGATTCAGAGCCCCTAGACACGTAGCACAACCGGAGCTTCCCTATACAGGAAGTTAGGTTCGGCCTTGTGTTACACGTGGCGGTACCGGAGCTACCCAAACGAGGGAGGTAGGTCTAGTGCTGCAGGACACGTGGAGCCTTCGGAGGTCCTCAACTCAGACAGATGGAACTTCGTAGCTTTTCTTGCAGTATCGTGGGGTACCTGGTACGCAGGATACCGAGAGGTTGGTTATGTCATATGAGCATGGTTGGTTATGAGAAGAGATGAGATGGGCATATGGTGATTATATTAGTTGTTAGCTGGTTATAAGTGAATTATGATGGTAAATGAGAATGATGGATATGGATTATGATATTTACTTGGGATACGATGGGAATTAAACTTACCTAGACATTGTAGTTTGCTTTTACATAATTATGAATTTAAATGTAGTTTTCTGCAGTTAGTCATTTATTATCATCCTTGTTTAACCTACATGTCATATTTTCCCACACTTGCTGAGTACGAAATGTACTCACCCTTGCTATTCCCACATTAATTCAGCAACAAGCAATAATTTGGAGTATCCGGAGGACTTTGAGATGTACTAGGCGTGCGTGTTACCATCAAATTGCCCATGGAGATGGAGTCTACTAGTGCTTAGTTTACTTTTTTCGCTGCAGCATATTAGAGCTTGTATTCGAGACAATTTGGATATTATAATAAGATAGTATTTATTATTCAAAACATAGTTATTATCTTAATATCATTTGTGATGCACTTGTGTATGTGTGTCAAACATCTTGGACACACATATGCGTCACGCTCGGTTCATTCTCGGAACCAGGTGTCACAGACGTAAGCCCTTATTAAGTTATTTTTATGGAGTTGTCTTGCTAAAGCTAAGATAATTAACCCAAACATCCGTAAATAGATTATAATACAGTAAGTTCTAATATAGGAAGTTGTCATTTTATTTGTTATCCTATTATTAGTTCTTCATTAGCGACATCTATTTTAACTAAACCTCCTGGTATAAAGGAACATGCTCAGCCCTCTTAGCCTACTAAGTTAGTCACCATTAATGATAAAGAACAGAGTGCCTCAAGTAGTAAGTGATGCATTATGTAAGAAGATCTCAATGAGTAAGAAAATCTATCGTGTCGAACGGTTACGAGATCTACGTTCAAATAGGGGATGATCTCACCTCATGTGAAGTAAGCAATAAGAAGTCCTTACCCATCCGACTGATGTCAGGCATGAAGGATTAAATGAGGTTTGATCAAGCCAACAAAGTATGGGATAAGTCAACATTCCTAATGGAGCTAAAATTGTAGGTAATAATAGGGTCAACAAGATTAATCGTGACTCCAAAGCGATGGTTGAAAAGTATAAGGCCAGCCTTGTGGCAAAAGATTTTATACATAGAGAAGGCATTGATTAGGATGAGTCATTCTCAATCGTCTCAACTAAACATTTGTTCAAAATCATTATAACATTAGCAGTACATCATGACAAAGAATCACATCGATGGATGTAATAACAGTGTTTCGAAATAGGGATCAACACTAGAACGTCTACAGGACACAATTGAATGGATTGTAATTAAGGATAAGGAACATATAAAATACTAATTAAGGAAGTCCATTTATGGACTCATACATACTTCATGGCAATAGTATCGCGAGTTTGATGAGACAATTAGAAAGTTCGAGTTTAAGAAGAATGAGAAGGACATTTGAACTTACACTAAGTTTCAGAAATGGAAATTCAATTTTCTCGTGCTTTGTGTAGGTGACATATTACTTGCGAGTAGTAATGTTAATCTACTATTAGAAATTAATAAGTTCTTGTCCTCTGATTTCAATATTAAGAATCTTGGTCAAGTGTCCTATATGCTAGGCATTAAGATTCACCCAGATAAAAGTAAAGGAGTAATAAGATTATCGTAAAAGGCATACTTAGAAAACATGCTTAACAAGTACAATGTGCTGTGAGTAAAATCTTCGTCTCCTCTAATAGTCAAGGTTGATAAGTATGAGAATCAATAAGAGATCGATCGAATAAAGTGGGTTCCAAATAGTTCTACTGTCAGAAATTCAGTTTGCTCAGTTAATATGTCACATTGACGTAGTTCTATGTAATTGGGATGTTTTGGAATAAGTCCAATCCAGTTCTAGATCACAAGAATTGAGGCAAGAATAATTTGCAGTTTTTGCAAGTGACTAAGAGGTCATGGTAAGTTGAATACGAAAATAGGCTCCTGAGATAGTGGGCTACTAATATTTCAGTATGAGATGTGTAGTAAAATTCACATCGGTGATTAACACTCAAAGATGAAGCACTATTGTAAAAGAATCTCATACCGAATCTACAATAAAAATTAGGATATTGAGCAGAAACTGCAAGTAAATCTGTATCAAGAGTGGTTGACAACATTAAAACCACTTAAGTTAGTTCACTTCTAAGGCAACAAGTCACATGTGTCGTCGACACGGTTACATTAAGTTACACATTGTAAAAGAGTAAATCTAGGATCATATTATCAGGGTTGAGCAAATAAGTGTCAAGCAAATTCTTACAGTACCGCTTACATAAGGTATTTCACCCAATGTGTTGAGTAAACAAATAGTGCACATGGGTAAGGTTATTCCTAAGTGAAAGGTGTAACATGGTCACTGAGTCAAACACACATAAATGGTTGTTTTGATGCATTGTGTCCGTTATGTCGAGCATGAAAAAATAGACAATAAGTTTACTATTGAGTAAGTATTTTAGATCCGTGACAAAAGGGGAGGATATTAGAATTTATCATGTATGAAAGTCGGTTATGTAAAGAATCGAGTTCAACTCAGTTTCCTGTCTTGTATGGTGTCCCAATCGAGGACACCTCCCAACTGAATTGGTTGGGAGGCCCCCTCACGTTATCTCTCACACTATATAAGATAGGATGCCTGGGAGTCTTAATAACCTGATTAACCACACTAAAAATACCTTAAGCATTACGCAAACTGATGTAACATGGAGAGAAACATGGGAAGGCCTTCCGACGTGTCCATCACCCTACACTGAACTCATCAACTTGGAAATCTCGAATTCAGGCGAAGGTGCACCCCAAATCGCATACCCCAATTCTATTCATGTTCTTGATTACTTGTTCATTAGTATTAATAATTCCTTAATTACTTCTCTGATTACTCGAGGGTCAATTTGAGCTAGGAATTAAGTATACTAAGGAACAAAAATTCTAACAATAGAACCCCCTGGGCATGCATATTACGTGGGAATACCCATAGAATTGTGTTACCAAAGCACTAAGGGTACTAGAGGCTTGGTCTGGCTCCTGCAGCTGAGGTGACCCTTATCTGTGTGAACTTTTCTGACACCAGGTGCCGTGCCTCCGTGACCTTCTTCCATGTTTATTCAAGGAAGCACTGGAACATGCTACACCACCCTCTGATGTGGGTCTTGATATCAGCAACAAAATTCCCTGAGAAGTGCATCACTTGGTTCTTGGTTCTGTCCAAGGGTAGGATAGCGTAGGAGAGGTTGATCCTTTGTTATACCCTAAACTCGATGTTCTGGTAGTCGAATGTTGGCACCGATGGGCTTCGAGGGATGGTGATCCCCATACGGCTGATGACGAGCGAAGGGAGTGCTCCCCAGTTTGATTGTACACATATTACTCGGTAATGTGATCATATGCATGATCGTACACCATGAAAAAGTTTTAAGGAAAATAGATTTCTATTCATTCTCATGACAGTTATATTGTGATTATTCATCTTACATGAAAGATAAATATCCCTTCTTCCGCATTGTGTAATGCACAAGGCCAAAAAAAAAGAAAGAAAATACAAAATTACAGCCGCAATAAAAAAACAAATGGATCAAGCGCCCCGATGCTAGCCAATCATCTGGCTATATTGTCACCTATAGTCAAGATCCATTCTTTGAAGTTCACATGTACATCCCATACAAATCCCTGGGTCAGTAGTTGGTATGCACCACAAATGGAATCGATATCAATACAATGATTATTCATTACAAAACCTTTAGGGTCTTACATTCAATTCTTAAAATACATTCACCGTGCCCAAATCTGGCCACTAAGTACAGTGAAATAGGATACATCTAAAGAGTCGAGCCATGCCCGACAGGTAGACTCAAGAAGCAGGAATGAACCTATTCTTCACCCCCTCCTTCATTTGCGGCTTCATGTTCATCTGATGAGCCACCTGGATTGCAAGAGTGAGCACAGAAGGTACTCAGCAAGCCAAACACTACTCAAGGGTAGGTTTTTAATGCCTGAGGGCATTAGCAAGGATTAGGCCATACAACATAGTTTGCTGTAAAGAATTTTGTGCAACATTATCTTTCAAAGAGCTTTTGCAATAGAGAGAGATTTGAATCAGTATTATTGGTTGTCGAGTCCTAGGGGATTTTCAAACCATCCCACCAGTTCTATCACTTTTAGAGAAGCTTTCTAACTGCTCTGGCACATATGCCAACACTTTCCAAAACACGATGGCAACTGCCAACCTCATACTCCAATATGCACGCCACAAGGTGTTGACTAAGACTAATTATAAAGAGCCAAAATCATAGTGTGTCAAGACTGTGACAACAGCTATCCGGATAGGTTATGACTGAGCAGAGTTTGTACACTTAACCAAGAAGCCAAGCACACCTTGCAAGGCCATGACATGATGCCCATCTCATCTCCCTCGCATAATCCCCACAATAGCACCTCAGTCCGACCAGTGTCTTTTTGGGCTACACACAGTCCAAGCCAGACAACAGGCCACACGCACATCCCTTATCATACCCTAGCCCACCATTCCCTACATGGCTCCTCCAGGTGTCCCATGTGGTAGATTACCAGAAAGATAGAGCGAGTCCCACTCATACGGGTTCTGTGATTGTACCATATCTCCGTGTTGAGGTCAAATGAACCGATCCTTATATTGGTGTGGAAACTCCAACAATCCTTATCACAAGGAAAACACCAGGCTATACCGAAACACACACGGTCGGTTTGTGGTTTACACCAAGCACACAACTACGTAGGGAGCACAAAACAACCCTTCACCATATCCACCTCATCTACCACTTCACTTACAAAATAGTTCATTAATCTCCTACCCACATTCTAACTCACACCACCAGGCACGTTTAAGACATTTCACAAAATTATGTGCATAATGTGTTGTGGTTTGTGATGCAAACATAATAGGGATTCCTAAGCATAAATCTATATATTCAAGGAGATGCTCTAATCACCAATATATTATGCTGACAGAGTTCTTAGGTTGTCAAAGGGGGTTTGTAAACAAGGCCAAGGGGAGGGGTTTGCAGTATTCACAACTTAGAAAGTGAGTTGACGTGATGGATCTGATTACTACTCTTTTAAGAGAAAGTAAGTCATGTCAACATCAAATATTGTATCTCCTATCCTTACGGAACCACCACTCATCAATTGGACATAGCTAAGCCAATCTTTAAGATATCAGTCATGCAGATAGAATACAGGCAATTGGGTGCATTTGAAAAACATAGGTGAAATATAATCGAGGTGGTTTGAGCTTGTCTGCAAAATCTTCCAAAAAGGATCTTCTTCGTAATCCAAGTCTTTGAAATCCTCCTCAAAGTTCTGGTACTCTACAGTGTAGTATGAGATATAATTAAAATAGCAAGGGCATTATTCAAAAAGAGATTAATATTTAATTATGTGTTAATACACATTTTTTGGAAGTTCTTGATGTGATTTTTGATATCTTCCATTTAGTAGGTGTTTTAGCTAATTTACTTAATTATATATGCTTGAGAGCTTATTAAGGGTCTTATATTTCTTTAATTTTATTCTAGGGATTTCCCACTACAGTTATGCTATAATAGCCATCTAATATTTTTTGGAATTTTTCTATGAAGGGAAATGCATTTTTCACATTTCTGTGTACAATTCTAGGTTGACGTAGCAATTTCCAAGTGTCTGTGGGGCTGATAGGCAATCCCCGCTTGCCAGCGGCTCAAGGCGCACGGTGCACCATGGTCCGGGCTACAAGCAGGTGAAGGCGCACAGTGCACTGTGGACCGGGCTGTGGCCCACAACCACAGAGACTTTGGTCCACTGGGCTGAGTTTGCATGATGGAGTTCTGTATTCGGGGTACCAAACATATGGGACTCGACAGTATGTGGTCACTACGTGGCTACGGACTAAAGCTACCCTTCGTTCGAGGCAGGGCCTACCACCAATGCCACAACTGTCCGAGGTTGGCGTATCCAGTGTGCCCAAGTCCCAACCAAGAGGTCGGGCGGACGATTTCTCCTGGGCTCGAGCCTGGGAGAGGTGGGTAGTTAGGGGCATTTATGACAGACGGATGGCACGATAACTTCGGCAGGGAGGATGAACCTGCGATGTGACCCATTGCAGGATAAGCCTGCAATCCGTCCCATCAAGCATCAGATGGGCGGTAATCTCACCCACAATATGGTTCCTTGAAGACAAAGATGAAGCCAAGACCAAAGCTTCTACTCTACAGACTTACTGGATACATAGAATGAACATTGTAAAACTGGTCCCACTATGAGAAATGTCGGATAGATAGGACCGCCTCATCCTTCTATAATATGACCTCCAAGGCCTTCTGTGAGGGGGGCAAATTCACTCTGTATTCACTCTTTACACATTTATCTTACACATTTTCTTACGCATTTTTCCTTTGGTTCTCTTGCACCCTTTTCATTTGGTGCTATTGCACGCTTTTCCTTTGATGCACTTGCCTTTGTACCTTACATTTCATACACTCGTTTGCATTTACACTTACACATTATTTTCATAGAAGTTAGTACTATCTTAGAGTTCGTATACTCGGGCAAGGCCTGCCAGTAATTTGTTATCTCACATTTTGAGCTAAAAAAGATCAGGAAAACTCCCTCTCGGCGTAGGGTCTCTTTTTCCCGAACTATGATAAATATCTTGTTCTTTGCAGCAAGCTATACTAAGACGAACATGATTCAATACAAATTTACTAGCGGGTTTCTAAAATGCCGACAGTTGGCACGCCAGGTAAGGGAACACTATTGTGCATTCTCATTAGCTTCTTCATGGCTTCATCGACATTGAGGAGCATCACCAGTGGCCTCCGAGGGCTCAACAACATCGACATCGCCTAAGACGCCCGGAAAGCACCCTTCGAAGGAATGGAAGATGAGGTGTCACCATACCATTTGGGATACTAGAAGATAGTGTCGGTTGCAATCTCAGCTCCGACTCTGGCATCGAGGTAAGCGGTTTTCATTGGAAATGCCGCCCCACAAAAAATGGCAGCTGCATATGAACAACGTCATGGTCCGCGTCTTCGCAACTAGGGATGTGTCGCCAAGAGATCGAAAAGGAATCTAGATGTGGACCTGTTCCCAATGACCGTTCAAATTCAGGGCGCGCCGAGCTCGATTCTGAGCAGACGCGCCCAAACCCGGGTGAGACCGCACTTCAAACCAAGTTCCGTCACCATGACAATCTAAATGCGGTGCGCCCTCACACGGATTCCGCCCATACCAATGCCACCAGTGGAACCCCAAGACCCCACGCTTTGAGAGTTGAAGACAGAACAACACGGTTGCAGCCTTCTCATTGCGTACCACGCTGCACGGACGAAACCAGGTTCAGATCGACCGGTCGGGACCCCCGTTCCCCTTTGGACCATGCTGCCCATGAGCAGGTGGACGGGTGCCATCACAAGCAATACACCAGCTACTACGGTCGACGATCGGGAAATGACGCCTCGGCCCGAACAAGAGTAATCGACGGGATCGAGTCGTCCACCTGCTCGTCTCTACCAAACCAAGCGTGAGAAGCGATTTTCGATCTTCTCCTAGCCCTCGGCACCCAAAATATTGCTTGGGGGGGGGGGGGGGGGGGTTCTGCGTCTTCGCTCCAAACTATCGCAACACCATTAGGGAAGCGGCTACTATGACAACAGGGACGAAATCCCAAGCCCCGCGCAAAGCAAGGCCAATCTCGAGACCACCTTCAACAACGACAACCTCTAGGGGATGTACGAGTGTCCCGACCACCACCAGAAGCTCGAAGGATGCCCGTGGAGGCCAGATGAAACCCTCAGCGAGTACATATGGTGTTTCTCTGATAAGTGCAACAAGTTCTTTGATGCCATCGATGGTGACATCCTTAAGCATTCCTCTCAGGGGTTGCCCGCGAGAACTCAACATCCAAGCCCGCATGCGCTAAGCCAAGGTGCACGAGGGAACTGTTTAGCATTGACTCTCATGCCGCCCCAAGCGAAGGGACAACAGAAGGCAGCACCAACGTGCCAAAAACAAGACCTGACAGCATAGTACCAACAGGTGCCCGATGGCTCGTCGGGAGAAAAAGGGGTAGAAGGCTCGCCCCAGCAAAGGTAGCCCGCAAACTCCGACCCCAGTGTAGCTACAATCACCGACCGACGCGAAGACAGAAGACCAGCCAAATGACCGACCAAACACTTCGATAAGATGCTCGAGGAACCTTGCACTCATCACGCCCTCCCGACAAAGCACGCGCTAAAGGAATGCACCCTCCTTCGGTATTTCCTCGAGGGGGAAGCTCGGTGCTCCTGGCAATGAGAGGAAGAGGCCAGCCGCCCAAGGATTCGAGTGGTGGATATACCCCTAACGAGACAACGGCTGCTTCATGATCCATGAAGATGGCTCCGCGCTTGGATACCCATCCGGGCCAGAGAGTGCACCCGAGGACGGAGTCCGCCAATCCATATATCCCAAGTTACCTCTAATAGTTCGAAATCACGATCACTTTCAATAGATCTAACCATCCCCATTCCATACTACATGCTAGGTGATATCCTCTGGTCGTCGACCCGGCCGTAGTGCTCGCAAGCCTCACCCAAGTGCTGATGGATGGCAGGAGTATCCTCAACATTTTATACATCACCACTCTGGACCTGATGAAAATCCCAGGCTCCAAGCTCCTCCCTGGGGACCCTTCCATGGGATCATGGCCAGGGTACGACTGACACCCCTCGGGCGCAGACCTCCCGATCACATTCGAGAGCTGGACGAACTCCTGCATGGATATCCTAACATTCAAAGTCTCCTAATTCACCGGCTCCTACCACGCTATCATGGGACGACCCTGCTACTCCAAGCACGGCGGTCTCAAACTACACCAACCTCAACCTAAAGATCCTGGGACCTAGAGAGGGGTCCTCAACGTGGATTCCACAATCTGGCTGGCCCTACTATGCGAGATGTATGACCTGGGTGGAGCCCTGATGACTGTTGATAGTCATCATATACCAATTTTGGCAGTCAATATAACTCAATTATGTGAAAGAATACATATTTCTTACATACATCATAGTTAGATTTGACATAATTCCACTTGTACTTGGAGAAATAGTGCATGCGGGAGTTTTTATGCAGAATTGATGGAGAATGAGGGGAGCAACCCTTAGAAGTGCTACCCCAGCCAATCACACGATGACATGTCACATCACATGGATCCATGGACCCATTCCTAAGTGTATTCGAGGGAATCCAACATCGATTCATGCGGGGATGGACCATGGGCCAACTTATCAGTCACAGGGAGAAAGCACAACCGAGGGGGAGGACTAGGTCGGACGACCCTGTCCTGGCACCAAACCTGGTAAGACGATGCATGGTGCCATCCCGTGGTACCCTGAAGGCTGTGAAGACTAATTCACGCACTTTTGGTGTCCGGAACCGCCTCCACTCCATACATAAATAGGGGCGGGGGGTGCCTCACTTCTAACACACACCACTCAAGCATTCTCTCTTGTATTACACTAGTGCTCTCTTAGTCCTTAGTAGAGGTTAGGCTTTAGAGAGGAGCCTCTCGTCCCAACTCCAAATTGGGAAAGGTATGGCTCATGTATCTTTTCTTTATTTAGTGACTTTAAGCTTTATGATAATGTTATTATTAGCTTTACATATTCATATACTTGGGCAAAGCGTTCCTTGTTTGGTTGTGGAGTCCATGCTCGGTGTACATGTTGTTATGATCTAATCATAATGCCCATATCATGTTATCATGAACATCATACACCACCACTATAGTCTAATTAGGTATTAATATGATTATTTTAATATGAGTAAGTTAGTGCTTGGTCCCAACATTGGTTTCAATGATGTTTAGATTAGTCATTGTCTTAGGAAGGTACTTGTACTGCAGCTCTTAATGTATTTACTTAACATGTAAGCGTAGTTCTTAGATAGTTAAGTAGCGTTGGATGTCTCATAGACCCACGAGTTTTAGGGGTAGGCGGCAGGTGGTGACAGCCCTGTCCATCCTTTGTAATCCCCCACGTTCAGCTATGCCACAGGCTCGAGATGGTAATCGTCCTGATGTTGCCAGGGGTAAACTTGTGCCTGATATATTGGACCACTAAGACCTAGTACTCATAGTTGGCATATTCAGGTGTACACTAATAGGCTATGTATATGAATATCTAAAACACATTAGGAGTAGCTTCATCTCTAACTTGATCTCCACTAGGACATTCTTACCCCTTAGAGTAGTTTGCTTAGGTGTGTGTCACACTACCCCACTACGTCATTTACCCATCCTACTGGAATCCTCTCTAGAACACCTGATTCTTCTTTTGATCTTGCCACTCTTACCTTCGACTTCCTTTGGGATAAACAAATACTATACCCTAAGAAATACTCATGCTGCAGCGGTACATTCCGTGTGTGAGACCTATGTGTTGAATACAATGGCAGTTATGTTAGAAGTGAGTGTTTAAATGTAAAGTCTTGAGTATACCTGAGAAGCTCACTTTAGAGTGTCTGAACTTGCAGGAACTCATTTCCGATTGCCCCAACTTCGCGGCACATGAGCTGCATGTGATTGATGCTTCAGAGTGTCTGAACTCTCTATGTGCTGAATTAATCATGTTGTTGTGATGCTTTTAAGTTGCAATGTTTTAAACTAGCTTTACATTTATAGGAAAGGATGCTTAGTATGTTTGGATTAAGTTTTTGATGCATTTTGGCTGATTATGGTGGAAATTATCTTGCTATATGTGCAACATTCTTATATGAGGTGCTCACATATGATGTTGTGGTTTTTGGACTAATGTGAGTCAAGTCGAGGACGTGTGCTCGGAAGAATTGGTTGTGTGTACATATGCAGGTGTTGCTTGAGGTCAAGACATGGTTGGTCACGGTGATCCATTGAACTAGTCTTACGGAGAAGATGAGGTTCAAAAACCAAGGTCATGAGGGAATTGTAGTTGAGTTGATCGGAAGGTCACACAACATGTTTGGGTCAAGAATAATGCATACGAAGGTATTGTGGATGTCATTGGAAGTTGTTTGCACATGTACAAGGGGGTGCATGGACATGGAAACATTTTTCCAATGCATGATGAATAGTTATGGATGTGAAGATGTGTCCGGAAAGGTCCAACCGGTTGGATTATGCCTCAGGCTGCAGCTAGCGTGGTTATGGTGCATTTATGGATAGTATAGAGATAGTTTTGGTTAGAGTTCGTATTGGTCATGAAGTTAGTTTTTTTAGTAATGTTTAGGACATTTATAATGTGTTTGGAAGTCTTAAGATTGCTTCTATCCGCTACCGAAGAGTCTTGAGCAGTTATGGAAATTTTCGATTAAAACTGAGTAGGAGTAGGTGTCCTAGTTTGGTTTAGGTTGGCCCGAGTGTTTTTTTTTTATAAGCAAGGGAAGCCAAGTCTCATGGTGCATGACTTGTGGTTGTTCCTCTTGTATTTTTGTTGAATAAAATTCCTAGTTTAGAGGGGCTTCTGTGCCTTTTTCATCTGACTTGTTTTCGTCAAATCTTCGTCGAGTTTCTGCACAACCCAACGTTGCCTCGGTGTTTTACAGATCCAATTGACGTAATTATTGTTGTGTTGCCTTCACAACTCAATATCTTATCGTCTTTGAAAATTTCACGGTCATTGAATTGCATTTTGTTAGTTCCACGATTTTCTTTGCAGGATTGTAGATCTGTTTTTTTACTCGGGTAGAACAGATTGATTACCACCAGAAGTTCGAAGGATGACTTGGCCTAGTGTCACACACTTTAGGGTTTTTGGTTGCAAATGCTTTGTTAAGAAACATGGTAATCATGATAAATTTGAAGCTATATCTGTTGATGGCATGTTTCTTGGTTATGCATCTCATACTAGAGGCTATCGTGTGCTTTTACTTGACACTAACAAGATTCTTGAGACTTGTGAGGTTTATTTTGATGAAGATAGCCCAGG
Source organism: Tuctoria greenei (assembly GCA_036927565.1). Classification (NCBI taxonomy): domain Eukaryota; kingdom Viridiplantae; phylum Streptophyta; class Magnoliopsida; order Poales; family Poaceae; genus Tuctoria; species Tuctoria greenei. The sequence continues at coordinate 160,526,232 of JAYESD010000002.1, read as the reverse complement.
TATTAGCTCTAATATTGTAGGTCAAGATGCATATCTACAGGGGGAGAGTATTTTTTATGATGGGGAAGAAGTGGTGTTGCTGCCTGAAAATTCAGAAGCTAATAACATCGTTCCTGCTCCTGATTTTGATCCACGGTCAGCACCAACGACTACTATTGCTGATACAGATCATCCTCAAGCAACAAGCTCATCAATTTGTGATGAACATGAAGAAGAATCTTGTGAAGTGTCTACTCCCCACTGCATCCTCAAAATTCACCATCCATAATAGATTATTGGAAGCTTGCACGAACGAGTCACACGGTCTAGCTATGATGATTACATAATTTGAGATGAGTATGACGGGAGAACTCACGTACTTTTTGGGGCTGCAAATAAACAAACCAAGGAGGGAACCTTTGTGCATCAATCAAAGTATACAAAAGATTTTCTTAGGCGCTTCAACATGGAAAACAACAAGCCTCTTCATACACTAATGGAAACAACAACAAAACTTGAACTTAATGAAGATGGTGACCCGGTCAATCAAAAAGAATATAGAAGCATGTTTGGATAACTTTTGTACCTCATGGCATCAAGACTGAACATAAAATTTAGCTTATGTCTTTGTGCATGATTTCAAGCTTCTCCACATGCTTGACATCGTCAAGCCGTCAAAAGGATTCTCAGTTATTTAGATAGAACACAAGAATTTGGCATCTTTATTCCTTATTCCTCAACCATTACTTTAAAAGCTTTTTCGGATGCTGGTTTTGGGGGTTGCAGTATTGATAGAAAAAAGTAATTCGGGTGCTTGTCATTTTCTTAGTGATTCACTTGTTGCTTGGTCCTCTAGAAAACAAGGTTCATTTGCACAACTTATGGCCAAATCGAAATATGCTGCTGCTGCTCGCGCTTGCTCGGAAATTTTATGGATTGTTCTTACACTTAAGGACTATGAGGTTGATCTAGATAGTGTTCCACTGTTTTGGGACAACACTAGTGTCATTTGCATTGATAAAAAGCCAGTGCAACACTCTAGAACAAAACACATTGGTATTAGGTATCACTTTCTTCGTGATAATGTTGAAAAAAGAAATATTCCGCTTCAGCATGTAGACACCAAACAACAATTGACTGGCATTTTTATAAAACATTAGTATTTCACTCGTTTTTCATTCATTTGTAGTGAAATAGAGGTTATGCATCCTCATGGCTTAATTTGAGGGGGAGTTTTGCAATTTGGGAATTCTATGTGTGAATCTAAAATTAAAAGATAAGACGAGCATAATTGTTCCATGCATATGACTTTGTCATTCCTTTTATATGTTGAAAGTTATTAAAAACATTACTCATGTTATACATTGTGTAATTTTTGCCATGACAAGTAATTGGAATAACTACTTACACTAAATTTGGTCATGATTGAACTTTCTTGCTATTTTAAACTTGTTCCATGCTCACAAGTGCTTTTAATCATGAAAAATTAATCAATCAATAGCCCACACGTTGAGCTTTTATCATCAAATAAAAATAATGAAAAGATAAAGAGAATATGCATGCATCAAACTTCTTATTTTGAGATTTATTATCGTTGCACTTTGATATGAACTTGAAAAGAGTTGTGTATGACTGAAACCATGTCCTTAAGCTTCTCATTGTCAAATGACATAGGATTGGCTTGGTTGGTTGGACTAAGGCGGGTGCTGCATATAATATTTTGCAAAGTTAATATGATTAAAATTTGTGCTTTGTAAGATAATAAAAACAATGTCATGCTTTTTAGTTTTGAAGTAGTTAGGTTTGTGAAAAATGAGAAAAAGATCAAGAGAATATGTATGCATCGCACTTCTTCTTTTGAGATGGCTTATCATTGCACTTAGATATGAACTTCGAAGAAGTTGTGTATGACTAAAACCATGTCTTTAAGATTTTGATTGTCAAATGACATAGGATTGGCTTGGTTGGTTAGAATAAGGTAGATGCGGCATATAATCTCTTGCAAATAGGTGACTTTTCCCGGTACGGACTAGTCCGGTCGTCGGGATCCAAACGGTAACTTTTCTAAAATGTCTATAAATAGGTAATCCAGGACCCCATAACCACAATCAAAGAACCCTAGCACCGCCACTGCATCCAAGAGCACAAAAACACTCCTCTCCACATATTCTAGGGTCCTAAGAGTCAAATCTTTGGGAGTTAACAATTGGGAAAGAGAGAGTGATGATCTTATCGACATTGAGCTCTTGGGTTTGATTTCTCACACACTCTGTTGATTATTGGGTAATTATTTGAGTGTGTTGATCTCTATTTTCATTTGTAATCTTGTGGGAGCCCTCAGCGTGTGAGGTTGCCCCCCCCCCTCCCAACTTGGTGATTACCCATGATAGTGGAATCAAGTCGGCCTTGTGTGGTGACTTGACGAGGGAAAAGGGTTTGAAGAGACCCGACTCTGTGTGGGCTTCCTCAATGAGGAGTATATCTCTTTGGTGAGATCGAACCTCGGTAAAAATCATTTGTCACGTGTGCTCTTGATCTATACTTTTCATTATCATCAATATCTAGGGCATAGACTTGATCATACTTACGACTTATGTTAATCTTGTATTCCACGTGCAAATTATTTACCATTAACACATGCTATAGTTTTTAGTACAGTTTACTACATTACACTGCAAAATATTCAAAGGAAACATATAAGTGATCTCAATTTGACAATTGTGCTATACACACCGGACTAGTCCTTATTCACACCAGACCAGTTCGGACTTCCTAGTTTTAACAGTTTTGCTAAGTGTTTCAGGAAAATTTCAAAAGCCTATTCACCCCCCTCTAGGCTAGATTCAATTGGTACCAGAGCAGGCTCTCCATCTACGAGACTCACCTCTTAGAGAGATCAAATGGCCTTAGAGAAGAAAAATGAGATCCCAAAGGTGCCCAACACCAAAGATGAACATGACAGAAAGGCATTTTATATACTCAAGGAGAACAAACACGATGATGAAGAAGTGCGTCAACTCAAGGTGCTTCTAAGGAAGAAACTCCTAAGCAAAAAGGGCATGGAAGAGGACGAGGAACCAACGGGGAGTGGTCATCAAGACTTCTCCCAATATACTTATAATTACAATCATCTTAATTCTAACAATCATTATCTTTTAGTTCCTATGGGGAGACCTCCACATTTTGATAGAAATGATTATACCATGTGGAAGTATAATATGAAAATGCATCTTATCTCCTTAAACCCAGTCTTTGGCATGTTGTGTGTACAGGTGTAGATATCTTGGACACCGACGATGAACTCACTCCGGAGCAAGAGCAAGAGATTCACCGCAATGCACAAGTCGTCACTGTGATCACTTCTTCCTTGAGTTGAGAAGAGTTTACCAAGATTGATGGACTAGAGAGTGCCAAAGAAATATGGGATACACTCAAGACTGCCCATGAAGGAAATCGCTCAATTCGTGAAGCAAAAATTGAAATGCTTGAAAGAAAATAGGGAAGATTTGCCATTGAAGAGGGCGAATCACCTCAAGAGATGTACAACTAAATGAAGGCGCTTATCAACAAGATTTGTGCCTATGGAAGCAAGAAGTGGACTGACCATGAGGTGGTCAAAAGGATGATTAGAGCATTTATGCCGAGGAATGTCACTCTATGCTCGATGATCCGAGAAAGTCTGGGGTTCCATAAAATGACTCCGGGCGAACTATTGGGCAAAATCATCAACCATGAGATGATGGAAAAGGAAGCCAAATATATGAAGGACCTTGCTGAGCTGACTTCATCAAGGAATAAGGGGTTGGCTCTCAAGGTGGCTAGCAAACCAAATAATAGGAAAATCCACAAGGTGCAAGAAGTTGAGGATAGCAACAACATGAACACCGACATGGATGAAGATGAAGTGGTCATCTTCATGAAGAAATTTAAGAGTATGATGATGAGAAGGGGAAAAGACAAAAATTCCAGTGATGATAAGTACAAAGAAAAATACAAGTCCTCATCTTGACGCTCATGCTATAACTGTGGTGAATATGGGCACTCATAGTTTATTGCCCATATGAAGAAAATAAGAAGACGAAAGAAGTGAAGCCTCAAGAGAGAAAAATATTCAACAAGAGGAGGCAAGCTCATCAAGCACACATCAGCAAAGAGTGGGACTCAAATGATGAGTCCTCCTCCGATGAAGAAGAAGAGATGGCTACCATTGCCATCAAGAAGCCTACCAACAAGTCTACACTCTTCTCTAACATGGAAGGATAGAAGACTCATAATCATACTTGCCTTATGGCAAAGGAAGGCAAGAAAAAGGTTCGACTTACACCTCCCACGCTTAATTACTCTGATGATGAGTTTGATAGTAGTGATGAAAATGAACACATTGTTAAAGGCTTAAGTAAAGCTGCATTAGCTAAAATGAAAATTTTTACACATGAAATATTTGAGAAAGAAGATCTTATCAACCGATAAGAAGATATGCTCGTCCTTCAAAGGAGAGATACTTTGAGGTTGAAGAGGCTCTTGAGCTAGAAAAGGAAAAGAGAGAAGCGCTTGAGCGTGAACTAGCTTTGAGTAAGGAAAGTTGCTCAAATCTAAACGATTCGAATGTTGTACTTAAAGATGAGCTTGTTAACTTGACAAAAGTTAACAAGGACCTTCAAGTACAAGTTGAATCACTCAAGCAAAGTGCTTCCTCCTCATCTTCTAAGAGCTCACCTTCTTCAAATATTGAGTCTATTCCACTTAAAACATGTAATTGTGCTAATTTGGTTCTTGACTTGAAAAATGAGCTAAAAGTGGCACAAAGCAATAATACACCCAAAGGTGGCATTTTTTATAAGGAGATAATTGAGTATGCACGAACTGCATACTCGGTTACTAGAGCTCCTAATATCCAGGATGGCCTTGGATATTCTCGAGGTGAAAAGCGGAATGCTAGAAACTCGAAGAATAATAAGGAATCAATTGCTCAAAATGATTGGAGGAAAAGAAAATATTCATGGGGTACAATGAAGATCAAAGTTCATCCACACCCATACTACCAACACAAGGGTTCAAAGTGTACAATAAGAAGAGAGCAATATCAAGGGGGAGCCTCTAAACAAAAAAAGGTCGCAATTTGTACAAGATCAAACTCAATAAGATCGAGATAATCAACATATCGATGGAGGCAATGATCAAGGGGGAGCCAAAGAAAATGAAGAAGGAGGTATACCATTCTATTTTTGGCTCTAGTGTATCTTGGTCCATCTAGGTCATATTGAACTTGTATATCACCTTTGTTTGGCAATTTATTTTACTTGGGTGCATCTAGGCATAATATCATGTCAGGCACATGTTTTGTATGCAAGGCTTCAAGTTGCTCCGACATGTGGCTTGAAACGTCGCATATCTGATTGCTAGGAGTATAGAACTTCAAAATACCAGCATAATTGCAAAAAATAATATCCTATCTCATTTTTACTCTAAAACTATTTCAAATGTTAATTCTTCGTGAATTATGGTCATAGTATTATTGTTGTTTGAATACTGACCATATGTACAAAGAATATTTGCTAAAACTATGTCCTTATGACCAACACTAGGGATCCATTCAAATTCACTTTGAAATCCTGACCTGCATTCTCTTTATGATCGAACAAGTCTGAATACACAACGGACTAGTCCAGTTTCCTGTCAATCTTGAGCTTTTTGCCATAGTTTGAAGATTAAGTGTTTGTTGATCATATCGTTCAAGGGTATTCTCTACAATCATGTATTAATCATCATCAAAAAGTCAAGTCTCAATTTTACCTTGTTAATCTTACCACAACTCTCTGTTTGCTACGAACTAGTCCGTGGTTAAAACTGGACAAGTCTAGTACCTTGACTAGTCCACCCTTGGTACGCTATTCCGGACAAGTCCGGGTTTCACCGGACGAGTCCGGTGTTATAGTGACTTAACTATTGGATTCTCTCCGAGTCTTTCTTCTTCCTCCTCACTCCATACTCGATACTCTCTCCTCCTCTTGAGCTCCCAAGGCGATTTTTCGCTCTCTTCATCAAAAAATTTTATTCTTTCAAGGAGTAGGCACGGAAGCACTTTGTGAAGTCGATCTCGGACTTATCCACACTCAGGATCTGTCTACTGCAAGCATTGAGCACAGATTGGTAAACCCTAGCCCTAACCCTCATATTCATTCCTCTCAAGGTTTTAGGCCATTTCTTTCACTCTATAGTGTTTCAATACACTCTGAGTATCCTACATTATCATTGTTCTGCACTTTGTTCTATGTCCTCAAAGATTTGATGAATTTCAAATACCTAAGGTTCATGCTGATGAACAATGGACTAGCCCGGGTTACCCCGCGGACAAGTCCGATACACCGGACTAGTGTCACTGATCCAGGTTGGAGATCAAATTGATTCAAGCTAAGGCGGTAAGACTTGATGAGAAGGCCCACAAAGCAGGTGCCTGGCCGAGGCCCACAATGGCGCTTTAAATAGTTAGAGTGCGGGAAAAGTCAGGTGGCTTGTAACATAATGATTTCTTCTCCCCTCTCATTTTCTCTAGTTTCTCTCTCTAGTTCTTCTTTCTTCCACAAATTCCCCAATTCGTCTGTACCACTTACATAAAAATTGAGAGGGAAAAGTATCATCCCGCCACTTAAATTCGTGCTGGTATCGAGTTCGTCATCGCGAGTTCACCACCCTAGTGGATTCATTACACTGGTATCAGAGACACTCGGTTCCGGGGTTGCGTCGTGGGAATTTGATCGGTAAAATCCCCATCTAGGGTTCGATTGATTTCCGGGAACCACTACAGCGCTGACATACAAGCCAGGACCTCAGGCTCGCTTCTTGGCGGCGAGCATGACGGAGTCTGAGGCATCATTTCAGGTGACGATGTCCAGGCTGGCGACCATGGTGGAGGCCATGGACAAGCGTATGGAGCAGATGGATGTTGGAATGGAGAAGATGGACAGCCGCATGAAGACTATGGGAACGGATCTCTCCGAGTCCAATCCGAGGTCGATCTCTCGAAGTCTATTGGGATGCTGCAGCAGGAGCAATCCAATCGTACTCATGACTCAGCTCTTAGTGAGACCCTGTTAGTCATTCAGTTCCTCAAGGGCTTGAGAGAAGATTTGAAAGCTGTTGTGGAGATGCATCTTCCCCCATCAGTGTCACAGGCAGCCAATTTGGCTGCAGTGCAAGAATATCTCATGGAAAAAGGAGGACAAAGAACATTCAAAAACATGGCGGCCGAGAACGTTCAGAATACTAACAGGGCCACATTCAACAACATGGACATGTGGAAAACTCGCCAATTAAAGGAATACAGACGTGCCAACAATCTATGCTTTAAGTGTGGTGAAAAGTTTCACCCTGCTCATAAATGTGCTGTCATGGAGGGATAGCTTAATGCCTTGTGGTCTGAATCTGTTGACACAGGAGGATTCACCCTGCTCTGGAAGATCATTTCGATGGAGTTGTTGACAGTGGGAGCAATATATCTTTATATGCTATCTCTAGTCAACCGTATTTGTAAATCTATACAGTTCCATGCATTAGTTGGCAATAGGTCACTGTTCATCCTGCTGGATTCAGGCAGTACAAACTCATTGATCTATAATGAGTTGGTGTTTTCTTTGAACTGTCAAGTGACTCAGACTGCACTAATAAACATAAAGGTGGCTAATGGGGTATTGTTGGAATGTTCATCTGAAGTACCAAATTTTCAGTGGTGGTTAGAAGGACATACATTCTGTCACACCATGAAAATAATTCACATCGGGGCTTATGACTTAGTATTGGGTATGGACTGGTTAGCCAAGTACAGTCCAATGACTTGCAATTGGTCAGACAAATGGATCCAGCTTGCTTACAGAAAATCTCATATTAAATTGCAAGACATTTTGGAACACATCCCTGAAATCAAGGAAGCTTCTGCAGAACAGGTATACAAGTAGAGTAAAGGTGAGGAATATTGAGCAGCTGTAGTCCTAGAACCTACTAAGTCTGAAAATGAACTCAAACGGCCATTGTCATCAGACATTCAAACTTTGATAGAACAATTTCAGGACATCTTCAAAGAACCTTCAGCTTTACCTCCTGCCAGAACTTATGACCACACCATTTCATTACTGCCTGATGCAGCTCCTATCAATTGCAGGACATACAGATTTACTCCCGAGCAAAATGATGAAATAGAAAGGCAAGTTGCTACAATGCTTCAATCTCGGATAGTAGTACCAAGCATGAGCCTGTATGCTTCTCCTTTGTTATTGGTTAAAAAAAAAAGACAACACGTGGTGTTTTTGTGTTGATTATAGACGATTGAACTCTGTGACAGTCAAAAATAAGTTCCCAGTGCCCATAATTGAAGAGTTCCTTGATGAGATATCCGGAGCAGTAATCTTTTCTACCATAGTTTTGGCCTCTGGTTTTCACCAAATACGAATGTTTCCTGCAGATGAGAGTAAAACAGCATTCAAGACCCATCATGGACACTTCCAATTTCGTGTAATGCCATTTGGTTTAACAAATGGCCGTCCACATTTCAATGTGTCATGAACGCTGTATTTGCTCCATACATGAGGAAGTTTGTGCTCATTTTTATGGACGACATTCTGGTCTATAGTAGATCAAGGGAGGATCACCTTCTTCATCTGAGAGTGGTGTTTCAAACTTTACCTGACAATGCATTCTATGTTAAGTTGAAGTGCAGTTTTCCACAGGAAAGTATCTCATACCTAGGTCATATCATTTCAAAGAAGGGTGTAGCAACTGATCCAGAGAGGATTGTGGCAATGCAAAACTGGCCTGCACCTTCAAATTTTACAGAGCTATGAGGTTTTCTTGGTTTGACTGGGTACTAACGTAAGTTTGTTAAAGACTGGTGTAATTGCGAGGCCCCTGACAGCTATACTACACCTTAAGCATTTTGCCTGGCGTGATGAAGCACAAGAGGCATTTCTGGCATTAAAACAGGCAATGACAACTATACCAGTGCTGGTATTCCCAGACTTCTCTAAACCTTTTCGGTGGAAACTGATGCCTGCGCAGCAGGAATAGGAGTAGTCCTTTTAAGATGGTCATCTAGTGGCATTCTTCAGTAAAGGACTTAGTGCCACAAATCAAAGGTTGTCCACATATGAAAAAGTTTTTGGCACTTTTGATGGCTGTGGATAAATGGAGAACATACCTCCGAACGATGCCCTTTACAATAAAGACAGATCATCACAGCTTGATACAATTGCAAGATCAAACTCTGTCAACAAAAATGCAAAGAAAAGCCATGAGAAAATTGTCTGACCTTCAGTTCAAGTTGGTCCACAAAAAAGGGTCTGATAATAAGGCTGCTGATGCCTTGTCTCGAGTAGGTCACTTGATGCACATATCCAGTCCCATACCTGTCTGGATCCTAGAAGTAATCTTACCATTCAGACAGTGAGGCTCAAGACCTACTCATTCAGTTGTCCATTGCAAGTCCAAATTCATATGGCTATTCACTGCAAGAGGGAGTTATTAAGTATAAAAATGCAGTTTGGAATGGGAATAACTCTGCTTTAGAATCCAAATTGATCTCAACTTTTCACTCTTCAGCATTGGGTGGGCATTCTGGGGTAGAAGCAACATATCAGAGAATTAAGAAGCTATTTCAGTGTAAGAATCTGAAGCAATCTATTGACTCTTTCGTTAAAAAATGTGAAGTTTGTCAAAGAGCAATGCATGAGCACTGTAAGTACCCTGGTTTGCTAAACCCATTGCCTATCCCACAAAGCTCTTGGACTGACATATCCATCGATTTTATTGAGGGCCTCCCTAATTCGTATGGATACACTGTTTTACTGGTGGTCATTGATAGATTTACAAAATATGGTCATTTTTTATCCATGAAGCATCCATATACTGCAAATTCAGTAGCACAACTATTCCTGGACAACATAATCAAGTTGCATGGGGTTTCGAAGAGAATTATCTCCGATAGGGATCGGATATTTACAAGTGCCTTTTGTTCAGCTCTGTTCAAGTCACTGGGCACTGAACTGCAACTCAGTTCAGCTTACCATCCATAGACGGATGGGCAAACTGAAAAGCTGAACCAATGTTTAGAAATGTATCTCTGGTGTTATGTAAATGCAAGCACCAAACAATGGTCTAAATGGCTAACTCTTGCAGAGCTCTAGTACAATACAAGCCGTCACTCATCCTTAAAATGTTCCCCATTCAAAGAATTATATGGGGTGGACCCAAATCCTGGATTATTCCTTCAGTGGTTCAGTCTCACCCTGAGGATGTTACTGAATATCTGAAAGAGCGTCAGCCACACTCTACATTACTAAAGGAGCATCTCATGAGGGCCAAAAACAAGATGAAACTGTATGCTGACCGTAATCGCTCTGAGAGGACATTTCAGGTGGGGGAACAAGTTCTACTCAAGCTACATCCTTATGTTCAGCAGTCCCTTATCAGTAGAGACTTTCCAAAGTTAGCTTGCAAGTACTTTTGTCCTTTCACTATTCTGGACAAGATTTTCTCGGTAGCTTACAAGTTGAAGCTTCCTGATGACAGTACCATCCATCCGGTCTTCCATGTTTCACAGTTGAAACAATTTACACCGGATTTCTCTCAAGTCTATGCCAAGCTTCCTGACATACCGCAACTGGACGTGTTGGATGTTCAGCATACAGAAGTGTTGGACCCCCATTTGGTGAAGAAGGGTAACTGCATTATTACGCAAGTGCTGGTGCGCTGGGGTGGACTACCACATTCTTCTGCTACTTGGGAAGACTATACCGTCCTCAAGACACGATACCCGGCTGCACCGATCTGGGGACCAGTCGGTTCTCTGGGAGGGGGTAGTGTCATTGATCCAAGCGGGAGATTGAATTGATTGAAGCTAAGGCGGTAAGACGCGCGAGAAGGCCCAAGAAGAAGGTGGCTGGCCGAGGCCCACAACAACGCTTTAAATATTTAGAGTGCGGGAAAAGTCAGGTGGCTTGTAACAGAATTATTTCATCTCCCCTTTCATTCTCTCTCTAGTTCTTCTTTCTTCCACAAATTCTCCAATTCGTCTGTACCACTTACATACAAATTGAGAGAGAAAAGTATCATCTCGCCACTTAAATTCATGCTGGTATCGAGTTCGTCATCGCGAGTTCACCACCCTGGTGGATTCATTACAACTAGTCCCCAAAAACCACGGACAAATCCGGTTGTTAACAACATTAAACCTACTGTGTCGATTTCATTAAGTTCTTTGAATCAACCTTGTATCTCTATTCTCATTCACTTCTATCGTGTCGGGCATCATGTTGAGCTCAGATGAAAGTATGTTTAGCGAGTCGGAGCTTGAGGCGGTACGTCTCACCTCAAAACACCAATTGGAGATCGAGGAAACAACGAAGGACTAAGTTTCGGCTTGACAAGGATGCCGGAGCATCAGACACGAGCTCTCGACAGAAAGTTCTAGCTAAGAAAGCTACTGAAAAAGGCAAACAAGTGGTTACCCAAACATACAAGGCCTGAAAGATTAAGGACAAGGGCAAAGGTCCTTCAAGGTCCTCGGGCCCGATTGGGCCACTCGAAATGGCTACCCCGATGCACGATCGTAACCGTCGTCTCAATGATGATGCTTTCACTGGAAAGGGTGCTGACAAAGCCAAAAGGTTGAGGTGATTGATATATACAGTCACAAGAAGGTGGCAGCAGATCGACGCGTTTGGAGCAAATTTCAATGTAATTATTACCAAACTGTGTACCTTTGCATGAAAACTCCAGTAGCTAAGAATCAATGGATTGATTGGTAGCACATGGAGTGCAAAATGAATGAGGCATTTCATCAAGTGATTTCAACAGTTGACAAACATGGTTTGAAAGACCTTTTAGCCTTCAGATATGATTGGAACAATGAAATCATAGCTCAATTCTATGCCACTTGCTATTTCCCTAAGTCTGGAGCCGATGAGATCACATGGATGACTCATGGAAAGATGTACTCAGTTGGTTATGAGGAGGTCGCTGAGATACTTAACTTGGGTTGGTCTCTTAACAACGGGCTCAAAGTTCAAAATGTCAAGGCGCTGGACAAGAATGAGCTAAACTTCCTCCATGACACTGCCTATCCGTTCAAGTCTCCCTCCACCAACTGTTTGAAGCCTTTCTTTGCTGTTTTCAGATGGTGCTAAGGAAGACTATTGCACCCAAAGATGGTGATGCAGGAAGCATTCAAGGCTTCCTCCGCAACTTGATGCAAATCATATGTGGAGATGAAGAATTCAATGTGTTTGACTATATCTACAATGATATATTCAACATTGCTCACACTCCAAATCGGTCATGTGGATATGGCCCCGACATTATGTTCATGATTGAGAAAGTCACAGGATTGGATTTTGTCAAGGATGTTCCTCACACCAAGCTCAAGCCTCAGGTTCCTACAATGCCTCCTCCACTATCCACCTCTACAAGACAGCGGTCCACTCATGCCACTCCAGTAGGTGACTCATCAACCGCAGCTCGCTCATCCTCAAGAGGCTCTAACAGCGGCATTCTCAAGATGTTGCATGCCATATTCACCTCTTGTCACAAAGTGGAGGTTAAGCAACATCATGAGAGGCAGTCAAGGAAGAGGCACTCTTAATACGTGAAGGAGAATTTGACTGCCATATGTCAGAAGCCCGAAATGTCACCTATTGGCTCTCCAGAAGTTTTAGAAGACTCAGATGAAGATTTCACTAAGATGCCAGCACTTACAGAGATGAGCTAGCATTCTTTAGTATTGGTCCCTCCATTCGATCTACTGCTCCTCAAGCAAGTGACAATGATGATAATTCTAATGAGGAGCAAGACAGTGAGAAGACATAGAGTGAGAGAAATGTGGAACAAGAAGATGAAGATGACGAGTAGCTTTTCTAAGTTTTTCCCGTTTTGGTGTCTTGATGCCAAAAGGGGAGAGATTTAGGGGGAGTAGGTTGTCATAGTCATTATCCTTAGGTTTATTTGGTCACGGAGGACTATCTTTAAAACTTATATTGTTTCATGTTGAATCCTATTATGCTTTATGTAAGACCTATTGTGCTTTGTGTAAGACTTTTCCTATTATGCTTTAATGTTCATGTGTGATGCTTATTATCATGTCTTCATAATAGTTGTTGATTAAGATCATAATATTCTTGTTTATGTTCATCACAATTATTGCTCACACACACTTGATAGGCATCCCACCATAAAGAGTGCATATATGAGAAGTAATTCATGCTCACAACTTTTAGGGGGGGGGAAGGGTAGGTTGTCATAGTCGTTATCCTTAGTTTTTTTTGTCATGGAGGACTATCTTTAAAACTTGTAATGTTTTATGTTGAATCATATTATGCTTTATGTAAGACCTATTGTGCTTTGTGTAAGACTTTGCCTATTGTGCTTTAATGTTCACATGTGATGCTTATTATCGTGTGTCCATAGAAATTGTTGATTAAGCTCATCAAACTGTTATTTATGTTCATCATAATTATTGCTCACACACACTTGATAGGAACAACACTATAAAGAGTGCATATATGAGAAGTACTTCTGCTCACAACTTTTTGTTACTCATATGTGCACACTTTATGAAAATCAAGTTTTTACTCCTATATGTGTCATCTCAAAAATGGTTGTCATCAATCACCACAAAGCGGGAGATTGAAAGTGCGTCTAGGCACACCCTTGTAGGTTTTGGATGATTGATGACAAACAAGTGAGATCCTAATATAATTTGTTGGGATGAGAGCGGGTTTTAGAGAATTGAACTAAAGGTACAAAAAGAAGAAAAATGAATTTCAAGAAGGGAAGAGTACAAGTGAACAAAAGGCGCAAAAGCGTGAAAAATATGAGAATCAAGAAAGGGAAGAAAACAAGTGAAGAAAAGATGCAAAAGTAGTCCTAAATGTGTAGGGTGTGTGTGAGAGACACACACCCAAGAGCTCAAGTCATCGCGGAAAGAATTAGGGCTACAACACAATTAAAGTTGCAGGAATAGCGGACTAGTCCGGCCACAGAAAGGACTAGTCCGTTACTATCACAATACCTCAAAGAGGACTATCCGGTTTCATAACGGACTAGTCCGTTTTCTCACAGCTCCAAAAGAGGACTAGTCCGGTGGTTGAGAGGACTAGTCCGATTACCTTTCTGGATAAAAACGTACTAGTCCGATCCTCAACGGACTAGTCCGATTCACTCACAAAAAGTTAGGGTTTCCTAGTGTGCTGCACTTGTCCACTCATAAATCACTCAGCACAACGGACAGGTCTGGTACTCGGTACAGACTAGTCCGGTCGTCGGGATCCAAAAGGTAACTTTTCTAAAATATCTATAAATAGGTGATCCATGACCCCATAACCACAATCCAAGAACCCTAGCACCGCCATTGCATCCATGAGCACAGAAACACTCCTCTCCACACATTCTATGGTCCTAAGAGTCAAATCTTTGGGAGTTGGCAATTGGGAAAGGGAGAGTGATGATCTTATCGACATTGAGCTCTTAGGTTTGATTTCTCACACATTCTATTGATTATTGTGTAATTATTTGAGTGTGTTGATCTCTATTTTTGTTTCTAGTCTTGTGAAAGCCCTCAGCGTGTGAGGTTAGCCTACCAACTTGGTGATTACCAGTGATAGTGGAATCATGTCGGCCTTGTGTGGTGACTTGACGAGAGAAAAGGGTTTGAAGAGACCCGACTCTGTGTGGGCTTCCTCAACGAGGAGTAGATCTCTTTGGTAAGGTCGAACCTCGGTGAAAATTGTTTGTCTCATGTGCTCTTGATCTATAATTTCATTATCATCAATATCTAGGGCATACACTTGATCATACTTACAACTTGTGTTGATCTTGTATTCCACGTGCAAATACTTTTCCATTAACACTTGCTATTGTTTTTTGTATAGTTTACTACTTTCCGCTGAAAAAGATTCAAAGGAAACATATAAGAGATCTCAATTTGACAGTTGTGCTTATATACACCGGACCAATCCTTACTCACACTGGACCAGTCCGACCTTCCTGGTTTTAATAGTTTTGCTATGTGTTTCAGGAAAAATTCAAAAGCCTAGTTGCCCCCCTCTAGGCCATATTCATCAAGACATGGTTGGTTATGGTGATCCATTGATCTAGTCTTGGGGAGAAAATGAGTTTCAACAACCAAGTTCTGGAGGAATTGTGGTTGAGTTGATCGGGAGGTCATGCAACATGTTTGGGTGAAGAACAATGCATATAAATGTATTGTGGACATCGTTGGAAGGTGTTTGCATGTGTGCAAGGGGTGCATGGATGTGGCAACATGTTTCCAAGGTGTGATGAAGAGTTATGGATGTGAGATGTGGCCGAAAAGGTCCAACCGACTGGATTATGCCTCGGGCTGCGGATGAGGGAGTTATGGTGCATTTATGGATATTATCAAGTTAGTTTTGGTTAGATTTCATGTTGTTCATGAAGTTAGGTTGTTTTAGGAATGTTTAGGACATTCCTGACATTTCTAAGGTTTTTAGAAGTCTTAAGATTGCTTCTATCTGCATATGGGAGAGTCTTGAGCAGTTATGGAAAGTTTTGGTTGAAATTGAGTAGGAGTAGGAGTCCTAGTTTTGTTTAGGTTAGCCCGATGGCTGGTTATATAAGCAAGGGAAGCCAAGACTCGTGGTGAACAACTTGTGGATGTTCCTCTTGAGTTTTTACAGAATTAAATTCGTAGATTAGAGGAGCTTTTGTGCCTTGTTTGTCCTACTTATTTTCGTCAAGTCTTTCTCGAATTTCTGCACAACCCAATGTTGCCTCGGTGTTTTGATCATAACTCGCGTTTTACAGATACAATTGACGTGATTCTTTTTGTGTTGTCCTGCAAAACCCAATATTCTATCATCTGTTAAAATTTAACTGTAATTGGATTTGTGGTTTTTGAGTTCCACGAGTTTCATTGCAGCATTGCAGATCTATTTTTTAGTCAGGTAGAACAGGTTGACCTTTGCTCAATCTCTTGATCATAACTTGAGTTATACTCATTGTTTCCACATGATTTTTTTGCATTATCTTTGTGAATTTATTCTCTACAATATATACTAGTTTTGTACCAAATGAACACAATGAAAACACCTTCACACACGATTTCTTTATCAAGTTTATATTCTATCGAGGTTTTTGTAGCTTCCGCTGAAAAGTTCTAAATCTACCGTTCAACCTCCCTCTGGTAGCTTTTGATTTTCTCTTCAATCCTACACCGCGCGCTTGTGGAAGTCATCTTTCTTTGGCTTATGTTAGCTCACTGCCTCTGTAGAAATAGCCTTAGCTTCTAGGATGAACTGTTGACGTTAAGAAATACCAACGAGCATTTTTGGCGCCGTTGCCGGGGAAGGCACAAAAGATTTGCATGATCATGTGGTAGATAGGATTCTAGTAGTTTTTTAGTAGGATAATACTCCTTTTTTTTCGTATTCTCTGATATGAAAACAGAGTAGTGTACGACTGGTCTCCGTTTCCCTGCAAACTACATAGAAGATCCCGAGTCACTGCTGAGAAGAGTTCAACCTCGTTTTGTTCCTCCACAAGTGATCTTGTCATCAAGGAAACCTATTATCTATGCACCATCACGCTGCAAGCCAATGGCCCAGAAGACCCTTCATGAGTTTTCAGCTCCCTTTGCTGACAATGTGTCTATCGGGCCCAATGTCAACACGAGAGACGTAATCCTCGAAATCAAGACTAGCCTAATCACTATGGTGAAGGCTAATCCCTTTTGTTAGAAAGCCAACGAGGATGCAAGTGCTCACCTGTAATAATTCCTTGAGATTGTAGCACTTTCAAGATCAAGGATGTGATACTTGATGCCATCTGTCTTCGACTATTTCTGTTCTCCCTCCTGGGGAGAGCGAAGCAATGGTTTTACGCAAACCGAAGTGCTGTAAAAACCTGGTAAAAGTGTTCTACGACATTCCTCGCCAAGTTCTTCCTGTTGGGCAACACTAATTCTCTATGTGGAAGGATTTCAAGCTTCCAGCGATAGCTCAAGGAGTACATTCTCGAGGCTTGAGAAAGGCTGCAGGAGTAAACCCTGGCCTATCCCCACCATAGGATGAATGATCAGCTCATCATCCAAAAGTTCTACAACGGGCTGACTCTGTCAGCCGTCGACCATGTGGATTCTGCTGCTGGAGGAGCCTTCTTCTCGCTTATGGTTCCCAAAGCAAAAGAATTGAATGAGAAGACGATTTTCAACATGGGTTGGAGTGACAAATGTCTCCAGCCCCAAGAGCAGGGCATGCACACCTTGAAAGAGGTGTACATGATTGCTGCCAAATTGGACTTCTTGATGAATAAGTTGGACTGTCAAGCCAATGTCGAAGTATTTGCCACTTTCCAGGCCTTATACTCTCACATGACATGTGAGGCCTGCGGCAACGCGGGTCATATGGGGAGTGATTGCCTCAAGACCCGTGAGGATGCCTTATACTTAGCCAACAATGGGAATTTCAACAGTGGCTACCGTCCAGGAGGTCAAGGGTGGGGCCATGCCCTTTCTTTCAAGGGGGCTACAACAACAAGAATAGCAATGGGAACCAGCCCAACTTGAAGCAACTTGCCATTAGCCAACACAAGATCAATGGTGCCCTATCCAAGAAGTTGTCGGCTAATGAGAAGACTGTGGAAAACATCAATGCCAATGTTGAAGGCTTAACTTTTTCCTTAAAGAACTAGTTGAGCTTCAACAAGATGTTTGAGACTCAATTAGCTCAATTGGGAGTTTTTGTCCCCCCATTGGAGAATGGGAATATTCCAAAGCAACACGAGGCTTCCCATGAGAATGTGAGTGTAGTGGCTACGAGAGGTGGAAAGACCACTCGTGAACTACCGTACCGCACTCAAGAGGAGACAAGGATGAGAAGAGAAAGGAAGAAATCCCTTATAAAAAGGGAGAAAAGCTTAGTGAGAGAATGGCAAGAGAATTTTAGGATACTACCTTCAAGCAATTCCCTCAGAGAAATCGGAAGCCAACCGTGGATGAGCAATTCAATCATTTTGTTGAAGTCATCTAGAAGATTCACATCAATGTGCCCCTGATAGATGTGATGCAAGTACCCACATATGCTCACTATCTCAAGGACATATTGAACAACAAGTGACCATTGCCCACCGTAGAAGTTTTCAAGCTCATTGAGGATTGCATGTTGCTATCCTCAACACGTTTTCAGAAAACAGGAAGGATCCAGGATGCCCTACTATATCCTGCTCCATTGGTACACAACACTTTGACAAGGCACTTTGTGACCTTGTTGCATGTGTTAGTGTTATGCCAAGGGTGGTCTTCAACAAGCTCAACTTCACCATGTTATCTCCAACACCAATGCAGAGCTGGTCGATTCTTCGGTCTGCTATCCCGCGGGTCTTGACGAAGATGTTTCGGTGAGAATACGAAACTCCTTAATACACGTGGACTTCGTGGTGCTCGACATGGACGTCGAAAAGTAAACTCTGCTCATTCTTGGGCGCCCTTTCCTTAGCACCGCATATGCTCGCATCGATGTGGGATCCGGAGAAATCCGCTTCCATATCAACGGCAAGGAGCAGAAGTTTGACTTTCAGCCAAGGAAGAAGCAATGCTCCATGATCAAAATCAATTATGGCCCAAAATGTCAAACACATGAAGGAGGTGTAAGTAACACCATCTCAAGTGGACACCGTCATTGCATTTATGAGGAAATTGATCTATGAGGAGACTCCATCTTTTTGCCCACGCTCACATTTCAAAAAGATGGAGTAGCCAGGGGCATTTGAACAGCCCAAGTCCACTAAACCGACAAGGAAGGAATGGTAGAAGAAGCAAGGTGAGCAAGTCGTGCCCACTTCTCTAGGTCCGGAGGCTAAAAATTGGGCTTCAAAGAAGATGGAGGAAAATCCATCTCGTCGGATTTTGGATGGGACCTCGCCAACAGGTTAATTTGGTAGTTACCTCATTTCTTATCCTCATCTTAATTTTTCAACGCTTGGATTTTTGCATTTTCCCATAGCATGTTTGCTTTTCCTTAGGGGGTTGGGAATTTGTAGTCTCAACTTAGATTTATTTTCTTTCATTTTTGAATATCAAAAGTATTGGATTTGGGGAAGTTTTATTTGAAAAACAATTTTCGGAGCAATTTTGTGCTTGATTCAACCAACAACTCAAAATATTGCCGTTGGGGAGCCACATGCCAAAAGAGGGACCAGAGGGGGCCCACCTATAGGTCGGCCGAGCCCCCTGGTCGGCGGACTAGGGAAGAGTGTCATTTTGGCTCTTTTTCCTCCAACGGCTATATTCTTTCCTCTTATGACCATTGGGGGTGCTACACTATTTATACATGTCTGGGTAAGTGTGTTGCTTCAATCTTTACCTCATTTTCACCTCCCCAACTCACTCTGACATTTTCTCAAGAATCTTTTTGCTCTTTGTGGAAACACTTCTCCCAATTTCAAGCCAAAAAGATTTCCTTCATTTTCATTTGCACTGTGCATTTGAATTTTCAAGATGATTTCAAGTTGACAAAACATTTTGTCTGTGCTTCCGTTTGGTTTTCACTGACGTAACCCGTTTCGAGGTTTGTTTTATTTGTTCTCAAGTTGTGCAGCCATGAAGAGCATGAAGAAGTTTTTCGGGAAGAGGAAGGGACCTTCATCAAGCTCAATCCATGGAAGAGACTCAAGCTCACACCTCTCCACGAGCCTAAACCAAGTCCACGGTGGAGAGGTGCGCAAGACAACGTCCCGATAAAAGAAGACAATGCTCCCCTCCATCTTCTCAACGACGACCACCTCAATTTGAGGCATGATGTTGAATGACAAGCCTACATCCTCCTCCGAGATCATGAGTTCGCCCGCACGAAGGCTTATAACCCGGCGCTACTCTCCAAAATTGGTATGGATTCCGAATTCTTTACCATTTGGCATGCAATAGGATGGTATAGTTTTGCTCAAATAGTTGATGAACGTTCACACCTCCTCACTATTCAACTCCTATGCACCCTTAAAGTAGGAGATGAAGGTGTTTCTTTTAGGTTTTTACAAAAAGAATTCTTGATCCTACGGAAAGAATTTAGTTAACTCCTAAGCTTCCATAAATGTTGTTTAATAGATTTATACACTTTGCCTAAATTTAATAAAAAAAGGTTTTGGCAAGAATTGACTAGTGAGGTAGCATGTAGGAGTCCTAGGAATAGCCACTTGCAAAATCCCATTTACACTTCATGCATCAATGGGTGGCTATGACCATGTTTCCTAGAGGAGATCTTAGGATTGTGCGTGAAGATGAACTTAGGACCCTTTATACCATGGTTAAAAAGATTAAAATTGCTCCTATCAAGGCTATGATGTCACAATAGTTAGAAAACACTAAAACGATAGGACCATTTTAATGTACTTCATTAATTACACGCATTGCTATGAAAGTAGGGGCTTTAGAGAATGCTTCAATTGAGTATATCTCAACAAACCGCTACCTAATAGATGAGGACTATCTAGTGCAAGGACACACTCTAAACATTATCTAGATGTCCTTAGTGTTTTTCTATCCTGAGTATATATATGAAATTCGGTTACCTAACCCGAATTTTCATTTGTATAAGTGCCAACAACTAACCATTGCTCTTCAACCTATCGAAGAGGTTTGTAGGAGTAATGTTTCTGGCAGGGTCACAAGAAGACGTTCCCGGAGAGCAGCCATGGAGATACCTTCGCGATCTACTCTCACCAATGAGTACTAAGAGGAGGTGTATCCGACGGGTTATGCGTCCAGTTGGATCCAACCTCAAACGTATGAGGACCGTGGATTGTCGTGGCAAGAGTGGACTACCATCGGAGGAAGATGGGACCCTTGCCGTTCCAACTTGAGCTCTAATTGTTGGCCTCCTCCACTGATGAGTACATGTCGTTCCTTTTCGGTCTGCGGTTCTCGTGATCTTGGCCAAGGAATGGAAGAACTCACTCAAAGGATGGGAGACCCTAAAGTGAGGACAGGCGACACCCTCAACACACCTCAAGACAACATCCAAGGTACCCACGACTGGCAGCAACAAATGGACGCACAGTTAAACAACGGCAACATCACGCTGCAGCAACAACATTCCAACCTCATGGTCTACTTCCATCATCAAGGGTTCAACCCTTATCATGGAGATTGAGAAGAACATGCTCGGGGACACTATTGGAAGCCGTCACAAATAGGGCCTTAATTGCGATGACCACCGCCAGCCGTCGCAAATTATCGAGCTCGGCCCATCCACCGGGCCCGAGCTCTTGTTTGCGATGGCTGTCGCAAGCCATCAAAAATTATCTTATTTGCAACGGTGGACGTTACAAATAATCTTAATTGCGACAAAACATGAGCGACGGCCGAAAACGTCGCAAATAAGGAAAACCGTCGCAATTAGCTCATTTGCAATGGTTGTATGCTTATTTGCGACGGCCTTGGCCATCGCAAATCGTCGGAATTCCTTTAGTGGGAAGGACCCCTACTTGAGGTAATTGTATCACACCCCATTTGCATCCCTTTCTTTTATTTGTTTCTTTCCACCACATTTGCACCTAAAAAAAATAATGTAGTATAGGTTAGGTTAATAAAATAAAAGATGTACGGTAAGAATATTTCTTTACTTTGCATAAGTAGAAATGATGAATAGCAGCATGATTTTATTTTCTCCAAGTATTGCATTTATTAGCATAGAATAATATAGCCTTACAAACTTGGAATTTGTGGGTAGCAAAAGCTAAGTCCAATTCTAGGTTGTTGTGGGATATGATATAGTGATATGAGCTGCTAATATCCTAGTCTAAAGTGAAACTTAATTTTTTGGAGAAAATCTAAAATGAAAGTTTATCATTTGATAGAAATCCCTACCAAAGGTATATGATGATTTGAATTTGATAAACCTCATGCATATGCTATTTGTCTTCATATTGAGCTGAGTCAAACTAGTATAGACCTATGTGAGAATCTTTCATGCTTTTAAGATCAAGATTGTACGAGAACACGCTAAACTTCTACACCAGAAGTTAGCAAAATTCCATCATACCATTCCACCATCAAAAGATACTCCATAATTTTCAAGCATAATTCTGTCTTCAAAATATTTGAAAAGAAAAGAGGAGCAGAAGACCTGGCTACAAAGGAAAAAAAAAAGAAATGCGCATCCTCATGTACAAGAGCATGAAAAAAATAAAGAGACCAAGTAGCCATGTTTCATCCTCACCAAAAATAGAGTGCATACAAAGGATTCATCTTCATATTTTAACTCCACAAATATTCCATCACACTTGCACAAATCATGATTAAACTATGATTTGTTTTCTCCTAAGGCTTACTCTTTTGACTTAGCAATAAAAGTGATGCAAATATGCCTACTCTTGATCCCTACCAAGCTCCACATATAAGCCTTATTTACATGTAGGACACCAAAGGCATTGCCTTGGTGAGGATACAAATACCACTTCCCACATAAGAGTGATTGAGTGCATCAATTGAAGAACTCAAATTCAAACACCATTTTTAAATTCTCCAGAAAATTTGAGTGGAAATTAAAGATTAGGTGATGCATGCTGACTTTGCTGTTCTATCTTTCAACCACCCAAGAAAAGGACGAGGCATAAGTCCCATAATGACTAAGAAAAAGGGTGAGGTACCATAGCCAATTTATTCAATGCAAGGTAGACTATTTTTTTATGCAATTGGTACTTTTGAACAATAGGACTTGTAGTAAATCCTGATCAACAACCTAAGTCTTCATCTTTGCTTTGGGATGAGCAAACGGTATGCTTCGACAAGTTTGTTGATAATCGGTATATATCAATTTCAACCTCAAAATATCTCAATTATGTGAAGAAGTAAATATTTCTTACACATATCATAGTTAGATTTGACATAATTCCATTTGTACTTGGAGAAATAGTGCATGTAGGAGATTTTATGGAGAATTGATGGAGAAAGAGGGGAGAAATCCTTAGAAGTTCCACCACACCCAATCACACGATGACATGTGGCATCAGATGGATCCATTGATCAATTACCAATTGTATCTGAGGCAATCCAACATCGATTCACCTGGGAATGAACCATGTGCCCACTTATGAGTCACCAGGAAAAAAGCACAGCCCCCGGGGGGGGGGGGGGGGGGGTTGGGGGGTGGAGGGGAGGGGAGGGGGTGCAAGACCAGTTCAGCCGACTCCCTAGCTTAGCCAACCCCGTCCCGGTGCCAAACCTAATTAGCCAACACACGACGCTATCCTGTGGTGCCCTGAATGCAGTGAAGACTGATTCGCGCACTTTTGGTTGTTGGAACCACCTCTACTCCATGTATAAATAGGGGGGTGCCTCACATTTCACACACACCACTCAAGCATTCTTTCTTGTATTACACTAGTGCTCTCTTAGTCCTTAGTGGAGATTAGGCTGTAGAGAGGAGCCTCTAGTCCCAAGTCCAACTTGGGAAAGGTATGGCTCATGTATCTTTTCTTTATTTTGTGACTTTATGCATTATGATAATGTTATTATTAGTCTTTACTTAGTCATATACTTGGGAAAAACGTTCCTTGTTTGGTTGTGGAGTCCATATATGTGCTAGTTGTAGATGTTATTATGATCTAGTCATAATTTCCATATAACATTACCATAAACATCATACACCACCACTATACTCTAATTAGGTATTTATATGATTATGTTAGTGTGAGTAAGTTAGTGCTTGGTTCCAACAACTGTTTCAACGATGTTTAGGAACTTGTACTGCAACTCTTAAGCTATTTACATAACATGTAAGTGTGGTGCTTAGATAGTTAAGTAGCATTGAATGTCTCGTAGACCCACGGGTTCTAGGAGTAGGCGACAGGTGGTAACATCCCTGTCCGTCCTTCATAATCCTCCACGTTTAGCTACGCCACAAGCTCGAGGCAGAAATCATACTGATGTTGTCAGTGGTAAACCCGTGCCCGATATTTGACCACTAAGCTCTATTATTCATCATTAGCATATTCATGTGTACACTAATAGGCTATGTATATAAATACTTAAAGCACGGTAGGAGTAGCTTCATGTTCGACTTGCTCTCCACTAGGACATTTTTACCCCATAGAGTAGTTTGCTTAAGTGTGTGTCACACTACCCCACTACGTCATTTACCCATCCTACTGGGCTCCTCAGTAGAACACTCTGTTCTTCCTTTGATCTTGCCACTCTTCCCTTCGCCTTCCTTTGGGATAAACAAATACGATAACATAGGGAATACTCCTGGGTGAAATGCTACAGTGGTACTTTCTGTGTGCTTGCGAAACTCATTGCTTTAGCCTAGGTTAGCCTAGGGCCTCTGCAGAACTAGCCTTAGTTGCTAGGATGAACTGTAGATGTTCAGAAACACCAACAGCAACGACAACACTTCCATCAGGCGAAGGACCCGAGGCAGTAGTAAATGTCAGGTGTGATCTCAACCGTGCTCCATCCCCAGATGACTCCGAGCCCGATAAAAGCATCGTAAAATGCTGTGGGCCACATCACGGGCATGACCGTGATGAGCCTGAACGACGCTGCGTCGCCCGGTCACACCCGGCGAGTCTACAACAAGCCTACGCCCTGGCTCCCCTGCTGGCGGTCAGGTCTCCCGTGACATCCACAGTGCCAGGACAAGGCACAACGCATCATCCCCAGCAGAACGGGCGATGACTGACCGCAACAAATGCACCATCGGAAGGACGAGCGCCACAATGATAAGATCTTAGGACTGGAACCAGAGTCACGGTTGCAATATATCCCAGGCTCAAGGGCTGCCCCCCGATCTAGGGCTCGGTTTTGCCCCGGAACTTTTCCCTTAGAAGCACCCCTTGCCCGAGCATTTCGCACACGACATACGAACTGCAGCTCGCGAACGACAAAAGTTCTGAGTGTTGCAATTCAAATGAGACAAGGAGATGGAAAACTGATTGTAGCGGAAATATTCTTCATTATAAAGGATTCATGATACATCATGGCTCGATCGAGTATGAAAAGAGGAAAAGGATTACATCTCGGATTCAATTCTCACCTAGGACTACCCTACTCCTCAAAGAATTGGCGGTCTTTCATTTTCTACCCTTCAAACGGGTAGACGACTACGGTTTCTACCAAAAAACGTTTGGCTTCTGGTAGGGAAATGATCTGCCAAAAAATCAAAACATTTTTGGTTGGGAGGGGCATATCTTCTAGTGGGCGAATGGTCCCTAACATCCAAATACAAAGGCCATCCCGCCCCTGCCTAGTAAGAGGGCATCTCATTTCCAAGGACAAAGACGAAGGCACCACGCCGCCGGTCAAGGAGATATGGGATGCCAAACCCTGTTGAGTAGGGCCGGGAAGCCAAAACAGCCAACTTATTTCCCAATTGACCCAACACCGCACGAGAAGGCTTTGGTCACACGGACATGCACGCTGCATTGACATCAAATCGGTCTCAACTTCAAACTCCCATCCGGATACGCCACCTTCAAACCTCTGAGAGGCTTCTCCCCTTTTATTCTAGGTAACTTCTCCCTCTCCAAACCTCTTTCTGAGACTTCATCGGTTGCAGCTCCTCCACCCATCAGCCGGACACGGAGCCCCGAACGCCATGCTCTCTCACCACCGAGGGCCTAGGTCAAAGAGGTGAGCGGAGACAGAGGAAAGAGGAAGGACCTTTGGAGAAGATAGACTAAGGTGATGGAGAATGAGGGAATGCACTTGGCTATTTATAGCCCCGCCCAGGGAGCCAAAGATATAAGAGTGACGGGGTTGGTGCATTACGCATTGTAACCGATGCTGCAATAACAGGGTTGCAGCAGCTCGAGAGCTTTTGCCACCCGCCATGCCGCCCCGTAACTGACATCGTAATGAAGACCCGTGGTGACCCGAAGACTCGCGTTGCACGCCGCCCTGACTCTTCGTGAGTCACCCCACATTGAAGGATGATGGGACAAGACGCAATTATGTTGTGCCTCTCCCCGTCTGCCTTGTGACAGGCACCGACTTGAAGTTGCAAGTCCTAGCGTAGTGACCGCAAGGGATCGAGGAATATTGCCACGTCTTATGCCAAAGCGGACCGAATGGCAACCGCTCTAACATGTCATCAACAAAGATAAGCCAACTATGCCCTCTCGTTTATTCGTTCCTTGCAAAACTAACCTTCATAGCATGGGCCCGAATCAAATCTTTTGCCATCGGAGCCGCAAGGTCTGGGCCCGAGACAGACACCATCCCTTCGCAAATGTCACAAAGTGAGCAGTACTAATTTCCTCGCTGAAAGTGCATCTAGGAATCCCTTGTGGGTTTTGGATGATTTATGACAAGCAAATGAGATCCTAACCTCTTTGTTGAGATGAGCACAGGTTTTAATAGCAAAATAAGCGAAGTGCCAAAAAGAAGGGAGAATGAGGAGCAAAGTGGAAATGAGCTCAAGGAAGAAGAATAGTAGATCATTGTGTATGGAGTGTGTTAAGGAAACACACCCCAAGAGCTCAATCAAAATTAAACACACACATTGCACAAATTTATACAGGACCGGACTAGTACGAATGTCACCGGACTAGTCTGATATCCTCTCTGCACAAAATCGGACAAGTCCAATATCCATCAGACTAGTCCGATATCTCTCTGACTAGAATCGGACTAGTCCTTCATAGTGCGGAGTAGTCCTCAAAGCACTTCACAAGTCACACAAAATCGGACAAGTCCGATCACCACCGGACTAGTCCGATACTCGTTCTGATCTAAATCGGACAAGTCCGATATTAGCACGGACTAGTCCGAAAAACTCTCTGAACTAAATCGGACAAGTCCTCCAAGTTCGGACTTGTCCTCATAACCACTTAGGGTTTCACTGTCCGGACAAGTCCGATGTCCATCGGACTAGTCCGAAGATTTCCAAAAGCAAAATCAGACGAGTCTGCTCCTAGCCGGACTAGTCCGATATTTCGGGACACTTAGGGTTTGCTACACACAGCACACCGGACTAGTCTGGTGTCCACCACGGACTAGTCCGATCTTTCTAAACCCTTTCGGTCACTTTTAGAAACCCCATATAAATAGAGGTGCACGGCCCAACATTAAACTCTCTCGAACCCTAGCGCCGTCACACCTCCCAAGAGCCACAAAAACACATCTCTCCACGAAATTAAGTACAACAAAGATCAATCCTTTGAGGATACACTCTAGATCATTGGAGAGACACGTTCAACACTCATTGAGATCTTGGTTTGATTCTCTAACACACTCCTGTGATTTCATTGTAATCTTTTGAGTGTGTTCTTGGTGGTATTTCGTGTTGTAATCTAGGGGAGCCCTCAACATGTGAGAAGAAGGCCCCTTTGAATTCGGTTATTCACCCCTTTAGTGATAAGTGGAAGAGGATTGGCCTTCGTGGCGATCCGACGAGGGTAGGGTTGGAGAAGACCCGGTCCATTTGTGGACTCCTCAACGTGGACGTAGGTTGCCTCTGTGGGAGCCGAACCACGGGACAAATCCCTGTGTCTTGCTTTGTGTTCATCGTTCTTATTCATCACAACAATCTAGGGTTTCAATCATTATTGCTTACTTTACATTGAATCATTAAATATAAGACTGAATTGTGATATACCCTAGTCCATAACCTTACAACACTTCATTTGACTGTATATTTCTGCTGCATACATTGAAGAATCAAATTAATTGATCAAACTTAATCAACCTAGTCGGTACACACCGGACTAGTCCACACTTTACCGGACTAGTCCGATATCTCTGGTTTTGAACTGGTTGTTAAGTGTTGCAGGTTTCAACAAAATTCAAAAAGGCCTATTCACCCCCTCCTCTAGGCCACATTCAATTGGTATCAGAGCAGGTTCTTCAAGAAAGAGACTAACCGCTCGGAGAAGATCATGTCGGAGATGAAGGACATCCACAAGAGCAACAACCAAGAAAAGGTTGATGATGACAAGAACCTAAAGGTGGAGAAGCTCCTCAAAGCCATTCAAGACTTCGAGGACGACGATGAGGAGAGCTGGAACTAATGGCGCTCCTAAGAAAGAAGAGACTTTCCATAAGGGAAAGTGAAGATTGAAGAAAAGAAGAAGGGGAGTAGTCACACCGACTACTCCTGATATCCTTTCAACTATGATCGTCTCAATTCCAACAATAATCGTTATTTGTCTATCCCACTTGGAAAAGCCCCACATTTTGACGGAAGTGATAACTCAATGTGGAGGCAAAATATGAAAATTCATCTAATCTCTCTCAATCCAAGTCTATGACATATTGTGTGCACAGGAATAGGTAACCCGGATGACGATGAAGAACTCATACCAAGCCAAGAGCAGGCAATTCACCGAAATGCTCAAGCCGCGGCAATAATCACCTCTTTGCTAAGTCGGGACGAGTTCACCAAGGTGGATGGACTCGAAATTGCTAAGGAGATTTGGGACACACTACAAACTGCACATGAAGGTGACCGTCATGTGCGTGAAGCAACGATCGAAATGATCAAAGGCGAACTAGGAAGATTCGCACTCGAAGAAGACCAGTCACCTCAAGATATGTATAACCGGTTAAAGACGCTCGTCAACAAGGTTCGGTCTTATGGAAGCAAGAAGTGGAATGACCATGATGTGGTGAAGCTCATCCTTAGAGCTTTCATGCCTCGCAACGTCACCTTATGCTCAATGATTAGAGAAAGCCCCGGATACAAAAAAATGACTCCAGATGAATTACTTGGAAAAATCATTAATTTCGAGATGATGGAAAAGCAAGCAAAGCATGTCAAAGAAATTGCCGACCTCACCTCAGCAAAGAAGAAAGGGGTTGCTTTGAAGTCCACCCTCAAGCCCCTATCTAAAGAAGCTCGAGAAGCTGAGCTAGAAGAAGACAGTGATGATGAGAGCAGTGAATTAGATGAAGAAGACATGATATTGTTCATGAAGAAATTCAAGAGAATAATAAAGAAGAGACAAGGTGCTAAATCAAGTG
The DNA here is from genome assembly GCA_036927565.1 of Tuctoria greenei. Classification (NCBI taxonomy): domain Eukaryota; kingdom Viridiplantae; phylum Streptophyta; class Magnoliopsida; order Poales; family Poaceae; genus Tuctoria; species Tuctoria greenei. Next base: position 160,497,281 of record JAYESD010000002.1, on the reverse strand, counting down.
AAGGAAAGTACAAGGAAAGAACAAAGCCAAAGTTGAGGCGGGCATGCTATAATTGTGGTGAGTATAGACACTTTATAGTTGATTGTCCATATGAAGAGAACAAGAAAAAGACCAAAGAAGCCAAGCCTCAACCCAAGGAATTCTTCAAGAAGAAGAAACAAGCCGAACAAGCTCACATAGGGAAAGAGTGGGACTCAAATGATGAGTCCTCATCATCCGAAGAAGAAGAGATGGCTAGCATAGCCATCGAGAAGACATCCAAGAAGTCTACTCTCTTCCCTGCACTCGGCGCATGGAAGGGAAATGGCACTTTCCTCATGGCAAAGGAAGGTAAACGCAAGGTAAACACCAAACCCGCTCCCGTGCATTCCTATTCTAGTGATGATGAAATCAATAGTGATAATGAGGATATGCTTATTGGACTAGATAGGAAAACTGCCACAAAAATGAAATTTTTACTTCATCAACTTATTGAGAAGGAGAGGTTGATACATCGTCAAGAGGACATGATCATCTCCCAAAAGGAGGAATATGTCGAACTTGACAAGCTTCTAGAACTTGAAAAGGAACGAAACAAATCACTAGAGCTTGAGTTAGCTTCAAGCAAGGAAACTTGCTTGGAGTTAACCGACTCAAATGCTACAATCAAGGACCAACTTGCTGACCTAATCAAGGATAACAAGATCCTTGAAGTGCAAGTTGAGTCACTCAAGCAAGGTGAACATTCATCCTCTTCAAGTTCACCTTCTCAACCCACTAAAACAGAGGTTGCTTATGCTTGTACATGTAATAAAGTTGACACTAGTTTGAAGGACAAGCCAACCTCTACAAAGGATAAGTATCCTGCCCAAAGTGGCATATTTGACAAGGAGAAGATCAAATATGCATGTAGTGCATACTTGGTCAAAAGACCTCCAAATGTCAAATATGGCATTGGTTACTCTTATGGTGAAAAGCAACATGCTAGAAGCCATACAAATAACAAGGAGAGGATTACCTTTGTAAAGGGAACACCCTCTCAAACTGGAAAGTCAAAGATTAAAACATTAATCACACATGAACACCGAACTAGTCCGGTGGGTGTCCGGACAAGTCCTTTCCTCCGGACAAGTCCGGCCTCCCAGACTAGTCCTATACATAAACAACAATAGTTATTGTTTAGAACTTTTGATGCCTCGTATGTCTTAATGAGAAATAATATTGGCAAAGTTTATGCTCATTATGTTGGGCCACACCATGAGAACACCAAGTCTCATGTGTGGGTGCCCAAATGTCTTGTAACTAACCTCCAAGGACCCAAGCAAGCTTGGGTACCTAAAACCAAAGCATAATTTGTTTTTGCAGGCTTACTCCTCCTGTGGATCTAAATGGGTGCTAGACAATGGCTGCACCAAACATATGACCGGAGAAAGAAGAATGTTCGTGGAATATGAAGAAAATGAGGATCCAAACGAGGGCATCTATTTTTGAGATAATAGTCAAGGAAGGTGCTCGATACCGGTAAAATTGCCATATCATCTAAACACACACTTTCTCATGTATTACATGTTGAATCCTTAGATTATAACCTGCTGTCCATATCCCAATTATGTGACAAAGGTCATAATTGCTTGTTCACTAACGAGGGTGTGACCGTCTCTAGGAGGAGTGATGGTTCCATTGCATTCAAGGGTATGTTAAAGGGAAAGCTTTATCTTGTTGACTTCAACTAGGATAAAGCCCAACTTGACACATGCTTGATTGCAAAGACCAACATGGGTTGGCTGTGGCATAGACGGCTAGCGCATGTTGGTATGAGGAACCTTCAAAAACTCATCAAGGGCGATCACATCCGAGGTTTAAAGGATGTTGTGTTTGAGAAAGACAGGACTTCTAGCGCGTGCCAAGCCGGGAAGCAAGTTGGAGCACCTCACCCCGCTACTTCACATGGACATGTTTGGTCCAATTGCCTACATAAGCATCGGCGGTAACAAATATGGTTTAGTAGTTGTTGATGATTTTTCTCGCCTCACTTGGGTTTTCTTTTTGCATGATAAGTCAGAAACACAAGGAATACTCAAGAAGTTCTTCAAGCGAGCTCAAAACGAATTCTTATTGACAATCAAGAACATTCGAAGCGACAACGGCACAGAGTTCAAGAACACACAAGTGGAGGAGTACCTTGATGAAGAAGGCATAAAGCATTAGTTTTCAGCTCTGTACTCCCCACAACAAAACGGAGTTGCCGAAAGAAAGAAGCGAACACTCATAGAGATGGCAAGAACAATGCTCGATGAGTACAAGACCTCAGATCGATTTTGGGCGGAATCGATTAACACCGCTTGCCACGCCGTAAATCGACTTTATCTTCATCAACTACTCAAGAAGACATCCTATGAGATACTCACCGCCAACAAGCCAAATAATTCATATTTTCGAGTTTTCGGTTCTCCATGTTATATTTTAAACAAGAATCCTAGGACTTCAAAGTTCGCTTCGAAGTCCGATGAAGGTTTCTTGCTTGGTTATTATTCGAACACTTACACCTATCGTGTTTTCAACAATACCTCCGGACTTGTTGAAGTAGCATGTGACGTAGTGTTCGATGAAACTAATGGCTCCGAAAAGGTGGAAGTTGATCCATGTGTACTAGGTAAAGAAGAAGCTCCTTGTCAAGCATTGAAAAGAATGGCCTTAGGTGAAGTTCGACCACAAGAGTCACCTCTACACGTGTATGAGGAAGATGAACCACAAGAGGAGGTCAACAATCAAGGGGGAGCTTCCACATAAGATCAACCACAAGAATACGAAGATAATCAACAAATCAACGAGGACAACCGTTTAGGGGGAGAACAAGATGATCATGAAGATACAACGCCTCAAGTGCCACACCCAAGAGTACACCAATGCGTCGAAAGGGATCACCCAATCGAAAATATCATCGGTGACATCCAAAAGGGAGTAACCACTAGATCTCGCATAGCTAACTTTTGTGAGCACTATTCGTTTGTATCCTCTTTGGAACCGCGCGGGGTTGAGGATGCATTGAAAGATCCGGACTGGGTGGTGGCAATGCAAGAAGAATTTAACAACTTCAAGCGGAACGAGGTGTGGGAACTCGTGGCAAGACCCAATGCAAACATTGTCAGCACCAAGTGGGTCTTCCGCAACAAACAAGATGAACACGGGGTGGTGACAAGGAACAAGGCACGACTTGTGGCCAAAGGGTATTCACAAGTCGAAGGTTTGGATTTCGATGAGACCTTTGCTCCCGTAGCTAGACTTGAATCCATTAGAATATTACTTGCATATGCTACTCACCGTGATTTCAAGCTATATCAAATGGATGTGAAAAGCGCCTTCCTCAATAGACCAATCAAGGATGAGGTGTATGTGGAGCAACCCCCGGGGTTTGAAGACGAAGAGTTCCCCGACCACGTATTTAAATTGCGTAAGGCTCTCTACAGGCTCAAACAAGCTCCTAGAGCTTGGTATGACTGTCTTAGAGATTTCTTAATTGAAAATGACTTTAAGATTGGTAAAGTAGATTTTACACTATTTACAAAGAATTTTGACAATGATCTTTTTGTTTGTCAAATTTACGTTGATGATATAATCTTTGGGTCAACTAATCAATCTTTTTGTGAGGAATTTAGTAAAATCATGACAGATAGGTTTGAAATGTCAATGATGGGAGAACTAAAGTACTTCTTGGGTTTCCAAGTGTGGCAACAAAAGGAAGGGACGTTCATAAGCCAAACCAAGTACACGCAAGACATACTCAAGAAGTTTGGTATGGACAAGGCGAAGCCTATAAAGTCTCCCATGGCAACAAATGGTCACTTGGATCTCAATGAAGATGGACCTAGCATCGACCAAAAGGTATATCGCTCCATGATTGGATCTCTACTCTACTTATGTGCATCTAGACCAGACATTATGTTGAGTGTATGTTTGTGTGCAAGGTTTCAGGCCAATCCTAAGGAGCGTCATGTGACAGCCGTAAAAAGGATCTTGAGATATTTAGTTCATACACCCAACATTGGTCTTTGGTATCCAAAAGGCTCCAAATTCAACCTCATTGGCTACTCCGATGAAGATTATGCTGGATGCAAAGTAGATAGAAAAGTACCTCCGGTACATGCCAATTCCTAGGGAGATCTTTCGTTTCTTGGTCCTCCAAGAAACAAAATTCCATTGCCTTATCCACAGCCGAAGCGGAGTATGTTGCAGCCAGGAGTTGTTGTGCATAACTCCTTTAGATGCAACAAACTCTAAGGGATTACGGTTACAATATGAACCGTATTCCACTCCTTTGTGACAATGAGAGTGCCATCAAAATTGCCCATAATCCCGTTGAGCACTCTAGAACAAAACACATAGACATAAGGCATCACCTCTTGAGAGACCACTCCATGAAAGGAGATATAGCCATTTCCCATGTCAACACCCAAAAGAAATTGGCCGACATATTCACCAAGCCACTTGATGAAAAACGCTTTTGTGAACTCCGAAATGAGCTAAACATCCTTGATGCTCGGAGTGTGGCTTGAAATGTTGCATACCTGTATGAATTCTTCAAAATATGTTGATTGGATTGTGAAAATCATCTCTCTCAATTTTCTTTCGAAAACTATGTTAATTATTAGATCTTGGTGAATTATGATCATTGCTTGATTGTTGTATGCTTACTGATCATATTCATCAAGATTATTTGATTTGATTTGCCTCCCTATTTTCTAAATATGTACCTTAAAATGTATATGAATGGGCTAAGAAATTCTTGCTTGGTGACCACGGACTAGTCCGTGGTTACCCGGACTAGTCTGCCCATGCAGACTAGTCCGTGGAGTGCCGGTTAGGCCGGACTAGTCTAGCAGATAACGGACTAGTCCGATATAGTCTCTTGAAAAGTTCGGACTAGTCCGGTCATCTCCGGACTTGTCCAATTTTTCGTGTCCATAACCCTAGCCGCCGACAAACCCTAATTTCTTCACCTCCACTCTTGCCTCACACATTCTCTCTCTTCGTGCTCGAGCTCCCAAGGCGATTTTGCACCCCATCCATCAAAAAGTTCCACATTTGAGTGGAAATCAAGCTCCCTTGCTCCAGGATTGAAGTTCTCGGACAAGTCCGGACTTCAACAACTCCTTCGTCGAGATTCAAGCAAATTCCTCGGTAATTTTCACCCTAACCCTAGAAACCTTGATTTTCTTCATTGTTGATCGAAAAGCCTAGCATCTTTCATATACATGCCTCCTTGATGTATTATGTCTATGCTAAGCTAGCTCTGCATTAGGAATCAACATTTGTCCAGTCTCTTAGGTTTTTGAGAATGAATACCGGAATAGCCCGGTCCATGCACGGACAAGTCCGATCACGCTGGACTAGTCTTGCCTGTACACCGGACAAGTCCGATTTTTCTGAACTCAAAACCTAGCCTGTCAATTCCTCAATGCAATGCCCTTTTACTCTTCCTCACCCATGCCTTGATTCATCAATACTCATTCATGCCTTACACAATTCATTATCAGGACATGTCGAGCACGAATGATGAGATTTCCGACTTTGAGGCCGAGATGGACCACGAGGTGGCACCTCGACCCTCGACGAGCCTTGGCAAGAAATGCCAAGAGCGTCCTTCCGAGCCAGCTCCATCTCCTCCACAGGCTTGGAGGAAAGTGCTAGCGAAGAAGCCGGCCTCCAAGGTTCCAGCTTCTAGGGCTACCACCGGTGGTGGCCCTAGCTCGGCAAGTGCCCGCCAAGCCAAGGGCAAGGGCAAAGGAATAGCAATGGGTCCAGTTGGCCCATTGAAGCTGCATGCTCCGAGGGAAGGGGTTCGGGACCCCACTGAAGAGAAGTTTAATAGAAAGGGCAGTGATTCAGCGGCCAAGTTCCGCGGTGTGGATTGCTACAGTCACCCAAAGCAAGCTGCAGATGGAAGATTCTGGAGCAATTTTCATGCTGACTATTACAGGGCTGTATACCTGCAGATGAAGACACCCGTGGTGCGCAGTCAATGGATTGACTGGGCACATCTTGGGAAGAAGAGATGCTCCACATTTGATGAAGTGATTGCGGCAGCTGAAAGACATGGCTTGAAGGACCTCTTTGCCTTCAAGTACAATTGGAATGATGAAGTGGTGGCCCAGTTCTATGCCACTTGTCACTTTGCAAGCGATGAAGAAGAAAGGGTGACTTAGATGACTCATGGATCCAAGTACACTATCACATATGAGGATTTTGCAATGATGTTGCATCTTGACACCTTGAGCAATGACAATGTGATCATCCACAATGTTGGTGTCATTGAGAAGGATAGGATGAAATTCCTTTATGGGCAAAACTCAAAGTTCATCCCTCCCTCCACAAAGAACATGAAGCCCTTCTTTGTGGTCCTCAATAGAGTCTTGAGGAAGGCGATTGCTCCCAAGGATGGATATGCTGGGAGTGTGCAGGGTTATCTTTGGACCCCGATGAGAGTGATAAGCAAGGATCATCAGTTTGATGTGGCAGACTACATTTGGAATGATATGATCAACATCTCTAGTACTCCCAACCGATCCTGTGGCTATGCCCCTTATCTCATGTTCATGATTGAGAAAGTCACAGGGATCGAGTTTTTCAAGGATGTGGAGCACACACCATTGCCTCAACAAGCAAATGTCCAGGCTGCTCCCTCGTCGACCTCCAATCCTGATGCTCCGGCAAGAAGTGAAGATGCAAGAGCTGCTCCTGCAAGTAGAGCAGCCCCTCAAAGGGGATCTGCTAGTGGAATCTTCAAGTACTTGGCTGCTATATTTGCTTCCTGCAAAAAGGCCGAAGTGAGGGCCCACAAGCTGAAAAAGAAGAGAAAGGAAGACATGAAGTATGTCAAGGCAAATGTGTAGCAGATTTGCCAGAAGCTGGAGATCGACCCCATTGGATCTCCAGTGATTTTTGAGGACTCCGACCCTGACATCACCGAGCTCGGGCCCTTTAACCCCTTCAAGCTTGCCTACTTTGGCATTGGGGGCTCGAGTGGCTCCGCACCTCCTCCTCCTCCTCCTCCTCCTCCTCATCAGCCCGAAGACGACGATGAAGACGATGAGAGGACCGACAGCGAGGAGTGAAGACTTTAGGACCCTCCTCTCCTTCTTTTTGGTGTCTTGAGGCCAAAGGGGGAGAGATTGAGGGGGAGTCTTAGTCTTAGTTGTAGGATGCGAGGAGAGAGCTCTCTTTTTGCCTTTTGACTATTTTGCGGGTTGTAATGCTTTAACTATGTTCTTAAGTTAATTATGGTCCTTTGATGCAATGTTATGATCTTTTGAGAAGTAATTGTTGAGTTATGTGATTTTGCTCATAGAATGACATATATGCTTGGTTTTGGTTGATTAATGTCAATTATGTCATTCTCATTGTTTCAATATACTTAGTTATGCATCCCAAGATAAAGAATGCACATATGGATTATGTTTTCATTGATTGATGTATTTTAGACTCATATGTGCATGCTTTATGAAAATCTCAATTTTTATCACATTTTGTGAAATCTCAATTAGTTGTCATCAATCACCAAAAAGGGGGAGATTGAAAGTGCATCTAGGAATCCCTTGTGGGTTTTGGATGATTTATGACAAGCAAATGAGATCCTAACCTCTTTTTTGAGATGAGCATAGGTTTTAATAGCAAAATAAGCAAAGTGCCAAAAAGAAGGTAGAATGAGGAGCAAAGTGGAAATGAGCTCAAGGAAGAAGAATAGTAGATCATTGTGTATGGATTGTGTTAAGGAAACACAACCCAAGAGCTCAATCAAAATTAAACACGCACATTGCACAAATTTATACAGGACCGGACTAGTCCGAATGTCACTGGACTAGTCCGATATCCTCTCTGCAAAAAATCAGACAAGTCTGATATCCATCGGACTAGTCCGATATCTCTTTGACTAGAATCGGACTAGTCCTTCACAGTGCGGACTAGTCCTCAAAACACTTCACAAGTCACACAAAATCAGGCAAGTCCGATCACCATCGAACTAGTCCGATATTCGTTCTGATCTAAATCGGACAAGTCCGATATTAGCACGGACTAGTCCGAAAAACTCTCTGAACTAAATCGTACAAGTCCTCCAAGTGCGGACTTGTCCTCATAACCACTTAGGGTTTCACTGCCCGGACAAGTCCAATGTCCATCGGACTAGTCCGAAGATTTCCAGAAGCGAAATCAGACAAGTCCGCTCCTAGCCGGACTAGTCCGATATTTCGGGACACTTAGGGTTTGCTACACACAGCACACCGGACTAGTCCAGGGTCCACCACGGGCTAGTCTGATCTTTCTAAACCCTAACGGTCACTTTTAGAAACCCCATATAAATAGAGGTGCATGGCCCAACTTTAAACTCTCTCGAACCCTAGCGCCGTCACACCTCCCAAGAGCCTAAAAAACACATCTCTCCACGAGATTAAGTGCAACAAAGACCAATACTTTGAGGATACACTCTAGATCATTGGAGAGATACGTTCAACACTCATTGAGCTCTTGGTTTGATTCTCTAACACACTCCTGTGATTTCATTGTAATCTTTTGAGTGTGTTCTTGGTGGTATTTTGTGTTGTAATGTAGGGGAGCCCTCAATGTGTGAGAAGGCCTCTTTGAATTCGGTTATTCATCCCTTTGTGATAAGTGGAAGAGGATTGGCCTTCGTGGGGATCCAACGAGGGTAGGGTTGGAGAAGACCCGATCCTTTTCTGGACTCCTCAACGTGGACGTAGGTTGCCTATGTGGGAGCCGAACCACGGGATAAATCCTTGTGTCTTGCTTCGTGTTCATCATTCTTATTCATCACAATAATCTAGGGTTTCAATCATTATTGCTTACTTTACATTGAATCATTAAATATACGATTGAATTGTGATATACCCTAGTCCATAACCTTGCCACACTTCATTTGACTGTATATTTCGCTGCATACATTGAAGAATCAAATTAATTGGTCAAACTTAATCAACCTAGTCGGTACACATAGGACTAGTCCGCACTTTATCGGACTAGTCTCATATCTCTGGTTTTGAACTGGTTGTTAAGTGTTGCAGGTTTCGACAAAATTCAAAAAGGCCTATTCACCCCCCCCCCCTCTAGGCCACATTCACTCGCTGGGCTTGGGTGCTCCAAAATAGATGTAGGAATCAGAGTTTTCTAACTTCGAGAAACTCCCAACTGGGGACCTTTTCTCCCTCCCACAAGAGCCCGAGGACCAAGCGCCCGCCGTGCAAAGTTAATGCAGAACTGTGACAATCAAGAAATGTGGAGGAGGGAACGGATGCTGAGAGTCCTAGATGGCAGGACAAATTCTAAAAGAAGAGGAAAACAAAAGAACTTCATTCCATCATTAAAAAAGCTCCCAGAGGTGCAACTATTTACATCATGAGGGCAACCAAGACACTTTACATCCAGCCTATCCCCTGGGCCAGCTACCCATTCGATGCAAAGGAGACCAATTGACACAATGAGGAAGCGAGGGGCACACACTTCCGTTATAGCACCTTTAGCTCGGCCTCCGACTGGCCGCGTGCGTAGCCCTTTCCCACAGCATGGAGATCCATTCCGTCATAATGAGACGTCATGATCGTGAGGGCAAGGGGCGCTGAGAGGCTCACCTCGGCAGTGGTCACAACATTGAGCTGTGAAGCCACCCTGTTTGGTAGCTCCGCTATTTAGGCTTCCAGCTGCGACACGAAAGAAGCACTATACGCCACTGTACATACGGTGATCCCGGAGAAACAGAGCCCTTGAAGCTCTGCCACCACCTCTGCATGGCAACGAGGAACCTCCTAGAGCCTAGTCGCCAGAGCGGCATCATCCAGCATACTGGTTCCAAGTTGCCCGAGCACCTAGTCTCATGCCTCCATAGCTGCCTCCCGAACTTCAGTGATCTCTCCCTTGACAATGATGAAGCGGGTCAAGATCTCCCAAAGGCGAATGACCGGCTCCACGCCCAGCCGGGACATACCAAGCACAGCCCCGGACACGGCAGAAATGATGGCGCAAAGAGCCATGAGCTTCTGGCGCGATCTGCACCGTGTCCTTGCAAGCAGCAATAACCGCGGCACATGTTGACGCCTGTTATACACCAATATCACCCGTCAATATAACTCAATTATGTGAATGAATTATCATTTCTTGCCCACATCACCTTTCTATTTAACCTATTTCCACTTGTCCTTGGAGAAAGTAGTGCATGCAGGGATTCTATGTAGAAATTAAGTGAAACAAGGGGATGGATACAATAAAATATCATTCCAGCCAATCAAGCGATGACACATGGCACCACATGGATCAAAAGGCCCACAAACAGAAGTATCCAAGGCCATCCAGCGGTGTAGCACAATATCAGTCAATGGGACCCACCTGTCAGTCACCTGGAGAAAGCACACCACAAAAGGGGCTATGACTAGGTTGGCCGACCCCCCTACTCGGCCGACAAGTTCTTGGCGCCTTTCTCGGTCAAACTCCACGTGGTGGCTTCTCCTGGCTTGATGTAGTCATGGGTGACTGATTTGTGCACTTTTGGTGGCGGGACCGACACTCCTCCAAGCTATAAATAGGACCCCTCACTTCAACACACACCACTTGAGTATTCATCCTTTGTATTCACTACTCTCCATAGGTTTAGAGGAGTATAGGTTGTAGAGAGGAAAGTCTCTAAACCATAGTCCAAGTAGGAGAGGAGCAGAAAGAGTCTCTTCCCAATTGGGAAAGGTATGCCTTCCATATTCCCATTTGTATTTGTGATATTATTCATAATAAAGATGTTATCTTTAGTCTACTATTGTTCATATACTTGGATCAAGCGTTTCTTGTTTGATTGTGGATTCCGTGTATTGGTAGGAGTAGTATTTATGATTGTGCTATACCACATTCATTACATTATCATAAACACTATAAACCTCTACTATACTCTAATTAGCTATGATATGATTATGTTAACATGAATCAGTTATGCTATGAATTAACATTTGTTCAATGATGATTTAGTTCATTGCGTTAGGATGGCTTGTGCCTATGCTCTTAAGGTAATTACTTAATATGCTATCACGGTGCTAGGACAGAGAGTAGCGTTGAATGTCTCGTAGACCCACGGATTGAAGAGTTAGGCAGTAGGTGGTGACAGCCCTATCTAACCTTTGTAATCCTCCACGTTCGGCTATGCCACAGGCTCTTGCCAGGAGTCACCTAGTGTTGCCAGGGATAAACCCGTTCCCGATGTGTTAATCCACTTAGCATGAGAATTAATTGTTAATATGATCATTAGTAACTAACTTTGGCTATGTATATGTACATTAGAAGCATTAGAGGAGTCTCTACCCAACTCTTAGCCTAGTTCCTCTATTACCTCATTTATCCCCTTAGGATAGAATGCTCTTGTGTGTCACACTACCTCAACTTATCATTTAACCCATCCTTGCTAGAGCCCTACCTAGACCAACCTAAGCCTTTCCACTTGATAATTATTTTACTTCCATCTAGCCTTCCTTTGGGAAAATATAAATGACACCCTTTGGGAATACTCTTTAAAGGAGAAATGTTACATTAATAATTTTTGTGCATTTGCGTACGTTCAATTAAGAATCTTAACCTACCAACAAGTATTTCTGGCACCCCTGCTCGGGATGATTTGTTAGTAGTGCGTAGGAAATATCAACAACACGCAGCTGCACCAACTCTGCGTGCACCCCCTCGGCATCCACCCGAGCTGCTTCCACCTCCATCTAGGCCTGCTCGAGATCCTCAGACAATGCATCTTGCTCGCCTTGTCCAGAACTCGGGCCACCTTCACATCAGAGCTGCACCTTCTCGTTGGACTTCTGGGCCAACACCTGCAAGGAAGACCAAGGTAAACCTCGGAAGCAACCACAATGGACAACCAAGGAAAAATACCTGGTTGGCAGAGGCTTCGACACCCATCTTCTTCAGTACTTTGAAGACTCTATCATAACCTGCCTTGAGTCTTGCCCTCATGTCGTAGAGTTGCGAGCCAAAGGCGAGGGAATCTCCATGGACACCCTCCCAGTGGGCAAACTCCACGGCTCTGCCTGGCTCAGAAACATCACAGCTGCAGAAGGCAAAACCCGAGGATTGTCAAGAACTCTAGTGCTCGAAGCTCGCCCTCGGCAGATGTGGGGGCAGGAATCCTAGGGTGCGACGATGAGGCGATGCCCCAGTCTCCTGCCTCAAAAAGCTTCTGCAACCCCGCAGGGGTCGTCCCTCACGTGGCTGAGTTGTTGGCAGGCGGCCATTCCGACGGCCTCGAAGGGGCACCATCGTCGACCTCCTAGACGATGCACGCCATTAGCCACGCCACAAGGGATGGTGTGAGTGAACACATGTCCACCATTGCAGAATCCACTGCTGAGGACAACAACACCCACTCCTGCTGAGATGGGGACGTCGCCGAGCTTGGAGGTAGCTGTCCTGGTGGGCGGGCCACAAGACCCAAGCCTATAGCCAGAATCGTCACACAGGTGCAATACTCCCTAGAACTGAAGGAAGAATTACGGTAAGAAAAAAATAAACAAGAAGCAAATAGGCCAGAAAAACACCAACCTGGAGGAACGGTGGGGGTCGGTAATATATGTCTATGGCCCACGGCGGGTTCCCACCCCCGGTCGTGGTCGTGGAGATTGCAAACCAGAAACCATTGCAGAAGCCCAACGACAAGAGACCTAGACGGCGATGAATCATCCTCTATGCAAGTACTAGCCCTTTTCGCAGTGCGATCGTCCTCAGGCTCTATCGCCCTCTTCAGTTATGATGACATTGAGAAGAATAACGGTTATCCCAAGACTCTCACTTTCTCTTGCCGAACGATTTAACTCTTCCAGGCTTTAAAGAAGAAGAGGAGGAGGGCGCAAGATCCTGAGATGATGGGTAAGGAAGAGGAGGCTATCATATACGCTAGTGCCTTTTTATAGCGCTTTTGCCTCACTGTTGCCTCCTTGTAACCTGCGCAGAGTCCAAGTCGTGCAACATCCCCGTGTCTCCCCTCTGCGCCCGTGGGCCACGACACTTACACACAACCAGGCCCAAGTAAGTAGGTAAGTTTTCCAGCTCACCTTTGGGGCGGATGTAGTTCGGGGTGCCCACCTGTCTGACAGGCTGTAGTGTTGCTACCCCAAACGAACAAGAGTGAGGGATGGATGAATTGAGATGGCCAACGTCATGCCTACTCGGGGTGTTGTCCCCCCACTACAGGAAAAGCGATCATTTGCGACGGCTGATTTTATTTGCGACGGCCAGCCGTCGCAAATAGCTTAAATTGCGACGGCCCGCCTCTGGCCGTCGCAAATAAGATGGCCATCGCGAATAAGAGCTTATTTGCGACGGCCTTCGGACCGGCCGTCGCAAATAAGCTGTTATTTGCGACGGCCAACCCTAGGACCGTCGCAAATAACAGAGCCGTCGCAAATAAACCCTTATTTGCGACGGCCGGTTAAAAGGCCGTCGCAAATAGGTTTAATTGCGACGGCCGTAAGTCCAGGCCGTCGCAATTAATACGGCCGTCGCAAATTAGGGCTTATATCGGGACGCTCCACCCCGACCCTTCATTTTCCTCAACACCCCGCCGCCGCGCCCCCGCCACCGCCGCCGCGCCCCCGCCGCCGCGCCGCGCTCCCGCCGCCGCGCCCCCGGCTCCGCCGCCGGCCCGCCGCCCTCAGCCCCGCCTCCGCGCCCGCCGCCCTCTGCCCCGCCTCCGCGCCCCCGCCACCGCCACAGCGCCCCCGCCGCCGCGCCGCGCTCCCGCCGCCGCGCCCCCGGCTCCGCCGCCGGCCCGCCGCCCTCGGCCCCGCCTCCGCGCCCGCTGCCCTCGGCCCCACCTCCGCGCCCGCCGCCCTTGGCCCCGCCTCTGCGCCCGCCGCCCTCGGCCCCCACCAGCGTCGCCTCCGCCTCCGGCCCGCCTGCTGCCGGCCCGGACCGCTGCGCCCCCGACCGGACCGCCGCGCCCCGACCTTGAGGTCAGTGCTACTCCCCCCCTGTTTTAGGGTTTTTTTTCAGATGTAGCTAGCAATTTTGTTAAGAGGTAGTAGCAATTAGCTATAGTAGCTTAGAATAGCTTGTATAGTTTATTTAAGGATTGAATCACTTAATTATAGAAGATGTAATAAAAAGGGCATTTGCTAGTGCAGTTTTATGCATACGGCGAAAGAACTTGAGTGTGTGTATGTATGGGAACGATGCCATGTAATAGGCCCCCGGCCCCCCGCTGCCCCTGTGCCCCCGGCCCCGCCGCACCCTCGCCATCGGCCCGCCGCGCCCTGACCCCGCCGCCCCCAGCGCGCCCACCGCCCCCAGCCCCCCGCCGCCCCTGCGCCCCCGGCCCCGCCGCACCCTCGCCATCGGCCCGCAGCGCCCCGACCCCGCCGCCCCCAGCGCGCCCACCGCCCCCAGCCCCCCGCCGCCCCTGCGCCCCCGGCCCCGCCGCTAGCCGCTAGCCGCGCCCCCGAGTCGTCGCAATTTAACTGGCCGTCGCAAATAATTGCCTTCATATGGATTGTTCAATCTTCGAATGATTGTTGATCGAATGAGTAGAAATTGTTGCTTGATCTTGATGTTAATTATGCTTAGTTGTTAATGATGTTGGTTATGCAAATTTGTTGATAATGTTATTGATTATGTAGATGTTAAGCATGCTTATGTTTGCTTTAGTATTCTTAATGTTTATGTTCATTGCTGCTTATCGTTATTGAATTAAGTTATTAAATGTTCAAATTTTGATTAATTGTTATGTTTCTTTTAGCATGTTCAATATTCTTTATATATATAAATATATAAATATAAATATATATATATATATAAGCGGGTTAAAACGATAATGTATCAGAAGAAATATCAAAAGAGAGAGGAGATATTCTACGCCATATCGCCTGCGGCGAGCATGACAGCGGAGGAGAGGCCGGCAGCGGAGGACGACCCTGACTATGAAACTTTCAACTCTGACCCACTTTTCTCCTCACTCTCGTTCTCTTTCCTCATTCGTAAATGATTTATAAATGAACATGAGCAACGTAACCTATAGCAATTGATTACCCGTTTCGGATCGGCACGTCTCACATGCCATTGGCATGTGAGACGTGCAGGTTCGGAATTGTCCCTTTTTGGACAGCCTCGGAGTGACCGAGGGGGCGTGGCTTGTGACGAGACGTGGGTCCGGATTTGGACGAGATTTCGGTGGCGTAACCCTGTTGTTCTCTGCTGCACCATTTTTGGGCGTGCAGTGGAGAACAGCGGGGTTATGCTGCCGAAATTTCGTTCGAATCCGGATCACGCGTCTCGTCATGAGCACGCTCCGCTCGGTCACTCTTGGGTGGGTTTAGGATCTATCTGCCTAGGTTGTAGGGCCGTGACATAACACAACAATACATTAACGACAATTTCTTTCGCATTAAACTGCAGAGTCAAACATGGGTGAAGACCGCAGTTGGATGTATACTGGCTGGAAGAGCAGAAATGGTGGTCACTCCGATGAGTGGTTTATCAAGTTAGATCAATTTTTGGATCGAGCATTTTTGTTGTCAACGGAAGATATGGTGCGGTGCCCATGTACAAAATGCCGAAACACTAAGTTTTTGAGAAGATTGGAGCTTTCGTTTCACTTATGTCGAAACGGTTTCACTCCACAATATGAAGTGTGGACCTTCCACGGCGAGACTAATTCTCGAGTCATAGCCGAAGTGGATGAGGATGATGATATAACAGAGGTTGATAGGATGGATGAGATGTTAGAAGCTCTTGAAGTGGAGGATCCTCTTACAAATGAGGCAGAGAAGTTCTTCGAGGAGCTGAAGAAATCACAAGAGCCGTTGCATGAACACACGGCTGTGACCGTACTTGCTTTCTTGACCAGATATATGGCAATTAAGTCCAAGTACTTTTTTTCCATCAACTGCTACAATGATCTCATGAAATTGATCTGCGATATCCTTCCACAACCTCACAAAGCGCCACCAGATATGTATCAGTCAAAGATCAAGATATCTGGTCTCGGTATGAAGTATGAGAAAATTGATGTGTGCCCAGACAACTGCATGCTATTCTGGAAAGAGCACGCCAATGAGAAGATGTGCTTGAAATGTGGTAAATCGAGGTATGTCGAAGTTGTTAATGACGATGGCGATAATGTGATGACAGATGTCGCACATAAGCAGCTTCGTTACTTGCCTGTGACACCTCGGTTGAAGCGGATGTTTCTTTCAAAAAGAACCGCAAGACACATGAGATGGCACAAAGAAGGTAAACGTGAGAACAAAGAATTCTTGACGCATCCGTCCGACGGTGATGCATGGAAGGCGCTAGACCGTTTCGATCGTGATGCGAGGAATGTTCGCATCGGATTAGCGATGGAGGCCACGATCCAAACCCAGGCAGCAGCGTTGGCGCAGATGCGGGAAGCAATGGAGGTAACAATCTAAAAATTAAAATTCTCATTAATTCAGCTTAAATGACTTACTAATAGGTAGCATTTAATGTTTGCAATGACAGGCCATCGCTCGGGCGCAGGGTCTGGGAATCCAGCTACCGGTACTACCACCGGTCCTCCCAGGCGATCCTTCTTTAGCGGGTCAGGTAAGTCTCTATGTAATCCTTCTTCTCCAGCGTAATAAGATTGAGATAGATGAAAGAGACAGATAGTTAGATAGAAGAAAATGATTGAGATAGAAGAAAGAAAGAGATAGAAGAAAGGGAGACAGAAGAAAGAGTGAAAGATAGATAGAGTAGGATGGGAATGAAGAGAGAGTAAGATGTAGATGGAGATAGAGAGAGGGGAAGATAGAGGGAGGGAGATGTAGATGGAGATAGAGGGAGGAAGATAGAAGGAAAAGGATAGCATTAGAGAGATAGAGTGAGCAAGAAAGATAGAGTGAGAGACAAAGAGAGAAATGAAAAGAGAGAGGAAGAGAGGGTGATCTAGATGAAGATAGAGGGAGAGGGAGGGAGAGAGATGTTGATGCATTTATATTCTAACTCTAAGTTTTATTAATTGCAGGGATCCACGACGGCTGCACAAACGCCGTCGCCTTCGCTACCGCCGCCTGGATTGAGGCGCGACGACGACGACTTCGACTTCGGAGGTGTCTTCGGAGGTTAGATGGGCGAGAGTGAGCCCTTTTATTTACTTTGTTGATGACGATGTGAGATGTATCGGAATTTTAGTTTGTGATTGTGATGATGTTTGTGTATGCTGTGTATATACTGTGTATATTGTCTATATTGTGTTTGTTGTGATTCTGGCCATCGAGCCGGGTAGTGTTTTCTGTTTTAAAAAAAAATAAAAAACCTTATTTGCGACAGCTTTTTATACAGTACCATCGCAAATAAGGGTACAAGCCGTCGCAATTAAACCACAGTTATTTGCGACGGCCTGGCCGTCGCAAATAAGAATTAATTGCGACGGCTCGGCCGTCGCAAATAGAGTCGTGGGTCCCGGAGGAGGACACGTGGGCCCTACCCTCTGAACTTATTTGCGACGGCCTGGCCGTCGCAAATATGGAACTTAATTGCGACGGTTATGCCGTCGCAAATAAGCTTTAATTGGGACGGCTGGGCCGTCGCAAATAAGGTCGCGGGGCCCACCAGCCCGCAGCAACAACTTGCGACGGCCTCTCCTAGCCGTCGCAAATAAGTTTATTTGCGACGGTGGCCGTCGCAAATAAGCTTATTTGCGACGACTTATTTGCGACGGCCGAAAGCCGTCGCAAATAAAGAAAGCCGTCGCAAATAGCTTATTTGCGACGGCATCTGGCTTATTTGCGACGGCTTCGGCCGTCGCAAATCGTCAAGATTCCTGTAGTGCCCCCCCCCCCCCCCCCCCCCGACATCTCCAACTATTTATGTCTAGGTATTAGCTTCGCGACTCCTTAGTATCCCAACAATGGATTGGTTCCTGAACCACTCGGGTCTCTTGGTGGACCCCAGAACTATGTAGCTGTCCTCAGGCAGATTTATGAAACGCTGGCATTCGTGTCCCAATGTACTACCCTCACTAACGAACAACAGTGGATGCGTTATGGTCGCTCCAAATGAACTGGCTCCACCACGTTTTACCTAGACTATTCATTAGATAGCTCACCGAGCGCAGGATTTAGACCCTATCCTTGAAGCTTCCTTTCTTGCTCACCCATTCGAGTAGATGAACGGCTCGTCGGTGGGGTGCAAACAAACTTGCGGCTAGAAACATGACCCCGTAAGAGGTCCGAAGTCTGCCACGTGGTCTCGACAAAAGATGATCGGGCGCTGGTGCCCCGTCCGAATTAGTTTGGGCCACTAGTGGTTAGGCGTGTAATCGAATCGGTACTAACACATTTTTGAGATCTTGCTTTCCAAGGTCCCAGAGGAAGGGCGAGTTCAACCTACAACCAACCCCTGAAGACTCGGACGAAGGCTCGGGGGCTACTAAAGCACTTCTGTACCCGGTGTACCAAACATAAGAGACATGATGGACCTCTAGCGGCTATGCACCGAAGCTACGCACCATTTGAGGCGAGGCTCACCACCAACGCTACAACCATTCGAGGTCGGGGTATCCAACCGGCACAGGGCCCAATCGAGATGTCGGCCAGACGATTCCTCCCGGGCTCGAGCCTGAGAGAGGCGGGTAGTTGGGGGAATTTATGACGGGTGGTGGGCGCGGTAACTTCGACAGGGGGTGAACCCGCGATGTTACCCGTTGCAGGATAAGGTTGTGTAACACCCTTATTTTTATACATCATGCATTGCATACCTTCTTATACATGTTTAACATTAAGCAACACAAAAAGGAACAAGATCAAAATGGATTAGAAGCAAAACAACAACTAAAAACCGGTATCCGGGCGGACTTGTCTAGTTCGGACCCCGGAATAGATCGTTTGGCTCTCTATTGTTTTCCGGACGTTTCTGTTTTTGCTGCGGATTAGTCCGAAAAATGTTTCTGATGCTGACCGGACTCGTCCGTTGCCGAGTATGGACTAGTTCGATCTTCGTTACTGGAGACTTTCGTAGTTGTACGGTAATTTCTCATTTTGGTCCGGTTTTTGAAAAATTGAGAAGACCTCCAGACTTGTCCGGCTCCATACCGAACTTGTCCGTTTGGCTTTCTGAACCATTCAGACTTGTCCAGATATCAACCACACTTGGCCGTTCAACTTTCTGCCCCATATCGGACTTGTCTGGCCCCTGAGTGGACTAGTCCGATGTGCTCGACTCTGATTCTATTTCTTTCTTTCTGACGGGCTTTTGGGTATTTACCTTAATTGGGCCCAAGAACATTGTGCCTAACCCCTGTGGAGCTCATGTGGAACCCCACCTAGGCCTCCACTGCCTTAAATCTGAATTCCACCCCAAACCCTACCACATCCACCTTATGTAAGCACCCCAACACCCACCCTTTCATCACTTTGCCACAATTGAAGAAAACACCTAACCCTAGTTCATGGGAGCTGCCAATAGGGAGCCTTCACCGCCTGGAGATGAGGAGGAGGAAGTAGGAGGATCAATAAAGATCGACCTTCATCAACACTTCATCGTCAATGTTTCCCTCCACCATTTCTCTGTCTTCTTTGGATCTAGACGTCAAGATCTCAAGTTTCGTCGAATCCTCAACCTTTGAACCCGAGGATTTACAGTAAATATCTTAGATCCATCTTTTCTACGTAGAATATGGCTTTATATAAACTTTAACTATACTCTTGTTGGGAATTCACCTTACCCTAGCCATAGCGGACTTGTCCGGTCCATTGCGGACTAGTCCGATCAACTCTCTGGTCCTAAGCAGACATGTCCGGCCTCACTACGGACTATTCTGGTCTTCCTGTTCTGAAAATTCCTGGAACTTCTTTAATATCCTCCGAAATGACTTGAAACTTGTTCTACCATGTAATACTTGATTGTAACCAACTAGTAAGCAATGATAGCAACTTATTAACATGAAGTACCGCATTATTGCATTATTCATGCATGTCATGACATATTGAGTAATATATGATCATTTATTGATTGTAATGTTTGTTTTGTATGTTTAATGGGCCGAATAGAAGGTGGTCCTGTAGAGGGTGCTGTCGAGCACCTCCAGCACTAGAACTTCGAAACATTTGATCCTAACCAATCTCAAGATCAAGGCAAATGTCCTTGATCATTTTGTTCGTGTTCTTAAATGTTTTGTTTGAAAAACAGCATGCTTGTTTCAAATTGATGGGAAACCCAAGATTGGTGTTTACTAGACTTGTTTGACCATCCTTGTCGCTTGGTGTATGTTGTAGAGAGTCGGGGAGGGCATTTTACCTTTTTGCTTCGCTCTAATTAATTGGGATGGGAAACAACCAAATGGCTTAATTATGAATTAATGAACTTATGGATGATATGAATTGATGAACATGATTAATTGGTAATATGGGACTTGGGAGATCTAAGCAAGCATGGTTTGTGGATTTGGTTAGATGATATGGTGGTTTGCTTGCCTTGGATCTATGGACCAGTTCACGCGAGAATAAGCCAGTACAACAGTGCCACCACAAGACCAAGTATGGGTGCGGTTTAGCTGATTAATTAGGTGTATTGCCATCATTGTTTGGATCATTTGGCAGAGCGAGGAATGGGAGTCGGTTGGGTTTGCACTGGTGGCGGGATTGCCCTTGGATCTGAACGGCACAAGAGGGGGCCCTTGGTTGGAAGTGCTCAGTTGGAGGCATCACCACCGGTGAAACCTTAATGGGTCTGAATATGCTAGTAATCCCTTTGTAAAGGCTACTTTGTGATCCCTTGGCCATACACCTAAGGAAGTATAATTGGCATAAAGGAGGTTTCTTTAGTCGCCGACGGGTGACAAAATCACGAACTTGTAGGTAAAGTGGTACAACCTCGGCAGAGTGTTAGAAACTATCACGATAGTTGTGCTCCCGGTTAAGAGCACCTGGATGACCTACATCATTAGAGTGGCACATGGGAATTGGGACAATTTGGCATTGGTTGTGGTTATGGATAGAATGGTGACAATGGACATGGTTAATGATGATGGTAAGAATCTGGCATATGTATGGATAATGAGTGATGGATATGAGTTATTATATTTATTTGGGATATGATTGGATAAATTTCACATAGACATTGTAAGATGCTTTTCATATGTTTTAAATGTACTTTTCAGCAAATAGCCATTATTTATTATCATTCCTTTTTTTAAGCTACATGTCATTATTTTCCCACACTTGCTGAGTACGACATGTGCTCATCCTTGCAATTCTCCCACCAGCATTTTCAGGTGATGTTTAGGAGTACCCCGAGGATAATGTAGAGTACTAGGTTGTGTGTTGCCGTCGACTTTCCCATGGACCACTTGGAGCCGCGCTACCCTATTGCTTAGTTTGCTTAGTTAGATTATTTCTGTTGCACTGGTTTCAGATTCATTAATAATGATCATTAGAGTTTGTAAATTGAGCATTATTCGAATATTGTAATAAAAGTATTTATTTATTAATTTATGCTGTGATAATTTTTTGTATATCTTTTGTGATGCACTCGTGTATGTGTGTTGAATGTCCTAGGCACACTTATGCGTTCACTTGGTTCATTTTCGGAACCAGGTGTCACAAATTGGTATCAGGCTTAATAGGATTGATATAATACTCATACCAACAAGGTATACCTTCTTTTCGAGAAGCTTACCTGCAAACAACTCTGAGGTTAAGCGTGCTTGGCTCGAAGCAATTTATGGATGGGTGACCGATCGGGAAGTTTTCCCGGTGCGCACGAGTGAGGACAAAATGCGCAGAAAAGTCTAGTGTTGGACTGTGGGGCTAGTATGTGATCCTAGCGAGCTGCCACAAGTAACGACCATCAGACCAGTAGTGGCTGGGGTGTTACAGAATGGTATCAGAGCCACATGTTGTCCGTATGACGCAGCGTAGATAGAATGGACACTTTAGATCACATAGGAACACTTAGGAATGGTTGGGGTTTGATTGGTGTGCTGATTGCTATGTAATGTTGCTTGTATGCTTGTGTGCTTAGTAGAGGATTATATGATGCTTTAGCGCTTGCCACATCCATATAGGCTTTTATAGGTAGTTGCTTAGTTTCATATCCCTTGATGCATATAGTTGGGGTCATTTTCTAAATTCTTGTACCTCTTATTCTTTCTTCATATGCTGAGGACCCGCAACCAAAGGAATACCAATGAGGATGAGGAGAACAATGGAGCACCTCAGAACCACAATGGACTTGGACCTGGGGATAGCAACCTTGAGCAGTTATTAGCTATGCAGAATCAGCTTATGCAGGCGGTGATGCAAACTTTGGGATAGCTGTAGGCCAAAAACAAGAACCAATCCCATATGCTTCCACCACCGCCACCTCCACCACCTCATAACAGCTTGGGAGAGTTTATGAGGACTAGGCCACCCACTTTTGCTCAAGCGAATGATCCTATGGAAGCTGATGATTGGCTGAAATCTGTGGAGAAGAAGCTTGCTATTGTCCAGTGTAGTGATAGGGAGAATGTTCTTTTTGCTTCCCATCAGCTAGTTGGAGCAGCTGCGGATTGGTGGGACTCGCTATGCAATGCCCGTGAAAATTAGGAGAGGATCACTTGGGCTGAATTCAAGGAGCGCTTCTGTTCTCACTTTGTTCCTGAGGGAGTTATGATTTTGAAGAGGCGGTAATTTGAGAACATAAGGCAAGGAAGGTCGAGTGTGAGTGAGTATCTCAATAAATTCACTCAACTCTCAAGGTATGCTCTAGAGGATGTCAACCGGGACAGCCGCAAGCAATATTTGTTCATGAGAGGCCTAAATAATGAGATTCAAGTCCAATTGCTCAATTGTGACTATGCAAATTTCTAGAAGCTTGTGGACAAAGCTATTGTGATTGGGAACAAGATCCGTGAGATGGAACAAGACCATAAGAGGAAGACACCATATCAAGGACAGCCACAAGGAAGCAATGTTCGCCCTCACTTTGCACCACCAAATGTGCCATACTACAACCCCTCTGCTCATGTATATCGCGCTGCTATTCCACCGCGTTCAGCTCAGCCCATGCAGCAACGCCTGCCATGCAAGCACCTCGCCCACCAATGGCTCGTGCGCCCCGTGCTAATTTTCCTGCCAATGCTCAACATCATGCTCGCCCTAACTACTCTGGTTCAGCAAGGTCATGCTATAATTATGGTGAGGTGGGACACTTCGCATCTTAATGTCCTATGTAAGGCCTTGGTCAAGTAAACACTGCTCCAAGACAGAACCAATGATCGAATGGAGGAGCACCACAAGGCAGCCGTGGATCGCAGAATTTTATTCATGGCAAGGTGAACCATATCTCCACAGAGGAGGCCCAACTAGCGGATGACGTGGTGATTGGTATGTTTCTCGCAAACTCCAACCTGACGACTATGTTATTTGATTCTGGAGCATCACATTCATTCATTTCATCAAAGTATGTTGCCAAGTATAGTTTGCCCATATCTCATATGAAGTATACCTTGTTGGTTAAGTCTTATGGAGGGGAGATGAGGAGGAATATAGTATGTCCAAAAGTAAGCCTTAAAATAAGGGGGGTAGACTTCTTTGCCAACCTTATTGTTTTGGATTCACAAGGATTGGACATAATACTTGGTATGGACTTGCTAAGGAAGCATAAATGGATAATTCAGTGTGCCACAAAGACAGTCATGTTGACAAATGAGGAAGGGGTCAGCATAGAATTTGAAACATCTCAACACACACAAAAGCAAGTTAAGCTGAATCAAATGGATGATGCAACAATAGAGGAGATTTAGGTGGTGTGGGAATTTCTGGATGTATTTCCGGATGAGTTGCCAGGTATTCCACCTAATCGTGACATAAAGTTTGTTATTGAATTAATACCTGGAACTGCACCTATAGCTAAGAGACCATATAGGATGCCTCCTATGGTGTTAGTGGAGCTCAAGAAGCAAATTCAAGAGCAGCTAGAGAAGGGTTTTCTTTGCCCAAGCTCTTCACCTTGGGGAGCGCCAGTGCTTTTCGTGGATAAGAAGGATGGATCCCAAAGGATGTGTGTGGATTACCGATCTCTCAATGAGGTAACGCTTAAGAACAAATATACATTGCCCCGTATAGAGGATTTGTTTGATCAAATGAAGGGTGCCTGTGTTTTCTCCAAGATTGATTTAAGGTCAGGATACTTCCAAATGAAGATTAGACCGTCGGATATATCCAAGACTGCTTTTCGGACATGGTATGGATCTTATGAGTACACCGTGATGTCTTTTGGATTGACAAATGCACCAGCATACTTTATGTACCTCATGAATAAGGTTTTCATGGAGTACTTGGATAAATTCGTTGTGGTGTTCATTGATGACATTATGATCTACTCGAAAAGCAAGGAGGAGCATGAGGAGCATTTGAGACTCACATTGCAGAAATTGAGGGAACGCCCATTATATGCCAAATTCAGCAAATGCCAGTTTTGGTTAACGGAAGTGTCATTTTTGGGACATATCATCTCCAGAGGAGTGTCGGTTGACCCAAGTAAAGTGAGAGATGTGTTGAAGTGGGAACCGCCGCAAAATGTGATGGAAATTAGGAGCTTTCTTGGAAAGGCTGGACATTACCATCGGTTTATCATGGATATATCCAAAATAGCCAAGCCCATGATAGAATTGCTAATGAAGGGGAAAGCTTTCCAATAGACTCAAACGTGTCAAAGCAGCTTTGAGGAGTTAAATAAAAGGTTAACCACCGCACCGGTCTTGGTATTGCTAGATGTGAGCAAAATTTTTGATATTTATTGCGACGCATCAAGACAATGGCCTGGATGTGTGCTCATGCAAGAAGGTCAAGTAGTAGCTTACGCATCAAAGCAATTGAAGAAGCATGAGCAGAATTATCCTACGCATGATCTTGAACTTGCAGCCGTAGTCCATGCCTTGAAAATTTGGAGACACTACATTCTTGGTCATAGGTGTGAAATTTATACATATCACAAGAACCTCAAGTACATATTCACACAAAGATACTTGAATTTGAGGCAAAAAAGATGGTTGGAGCTCATCAAGGATTATAATGTGGGAGTCAACTATCACCCAGGGAAGCCTAATGTAGTGGCCGATGCTTTGAGTCGGAAAGGAGAAAGCCACCAACACACGGTTCGAGAATTGTCATCCAAGCTATGCAAGGAGTTTGACCGGTTGAATCTTTGATTTGCGAATGAGATGGGAATAATGGAGTTAAATACGACCTTGGAACAGGAAATTCGAGAAGATCAATTAAGGATGGGGAAATTCAAGAAATCAAGGAAAGGACCCAAGAAGGGAGAGAATTCAGATTTGATGAGGATGACCATGGCACTCTATGGCTTGGGAAACGGATTGTTGTTCCTAATGTGAAGAGTCTCCAGGAGACAATATTAAAGGAGGCACATGACTCGCCTTACTCAATTCATCCCGGCTGTACAAAGATGTACAAGGACTTGAATACTTGCTATTGGTGGGATAGGATGAAAAAGGACATAGCTGAATATGTTGTTGTATGTGATGTGTGTCAACGAGTCAAAGCTGAACATCAAAGACCAGCTGGATTATTGCAGCCATTGAAGATTTCGGAATGGAAGTGGGAAGAAATCGGTATTGTCGGTACCCTGCGTATCGGGTACCCCTTGGAACTGCAAAGAGCGCAAGGGAACTCCACCTATCTGAGTTGAAGATCTCCAAAGGCCCCACGTGTTGCTCGTAACCAGACCTGCCTCCCTCATATGGTTAGTCCCAGTGCCGCCACGTGTATCATAAAACCGGAGATACAATCCCTACATGGGAACGCTCCGGACTGGATACCTGTGTGGCACCCCCGGACCTAACCCCCGATAGAGGGAAGCTCCGCTACTGACACATGTACAACAGCACTGAATCTACTCGTCCAAGACAGTAAGCTTCAAAGCTACCACGCGTCCAACCGCCGGACCTTCAACCTCAACAGGCAGATTGGTAGACCTTCAACGGCTCGGACCTTCTAGGGACATTAAAGACTTCAAGACCTAATTATGTGTCGTTAATGCTACCTTAATGACACACGATCGGATGACCCTTAATACTAGTAACGCCACCATTAAAGGGTGTTATCACGCTATTAAGGGGAATTAAGCACATTAACTGTGTATTAGGCATTAGTAACCGCCAGGGCCACATGTCGGACCAGGATAATGATGTAACGGCCAGCCCTTGCACTATAAAAGGACTGGCCGAGCGATACACATGAGACCTTTTTTGGCCTCTATCTGGATCACACTCTCATACTCTCAATACAACAACAACAACAACACACCCGTGGAGTAGGGTATTACGCTCAGGCAGCCCGAACCACATAAACCCTCGTGTCAAGTTGCCATCTTGTTATGAATCTCCACGCGCCCCAACCGAACTAAAAAACTCCGCGGGTTGCCAACGGTAGTACTGGGAGAATTGCCGGAACCAGGCTCCGACATTTGGTGTGCCAGGTAGGCGGTGCCTGAGATTCGAAGATGGTGAATTTTGCTGCTGGATCATCCAATGACAACCACGTTGAGCAACTTGCTGGAGGCAATCCCTCTAACATGCAGCAACCAGCAGGTGTGGTTGCCCTAACAAGAGTCATGCCACCACCGCCACTGTCCGCTCCAATGAATCAACTCGGACAGCGAGATGGGGCGTCTGCGTCGATCACTGCATCAGCAAACAACAATCCCGAACACGTGCTTATTGCGCGTGCTCTTCTCCAACGTCCACCGCCTCCAGGAGCACCCCAGGGTGCGATGGAGCAGTGGAGAGCTGATGTGGATCATCTGGTTGCAGCAGCAGCCGATGGCATCAGCAATCATGGTCCTCCCGCCTCGGGGCGGGCCCCATCGCAGCGTCGGACATTGTCGGGTAGACTCAGTCCGCAAGCTTCGTAGCACAGGAGGCGTGCTGCATCACAATAGGTGACATCGCTGCCTTCCGGGGCGCGATGTACTCACACGGTAAGAAGGCTTTTGACTCACGACCTCCAGGCGGAGCTTGATCGTCGTTACCGGCAACAGGACGGCCGCGCCCACATCGAGCGTGCTCGCGAGAGGCGAGAGGCTCGGGACAGTCCTGCTCCTGAGGCAGTAGGAGGAGGTTGTTCTGCCTTGGCCATGCACCTACGCATGATCAGATGGTCGTAGAAGTTCCGGCCTCTTTTGCCCGAGAAATTTGACGGGACTGTTAACCCCGCCGAATTTCTTCAAATCTACTCCACCGCTATCCCTGCGGCTGGGGGAAATGAGGTCGTGATGGCCAATTATTTCCCTGTGGCTTTGACTGGGACCGCCAGGTCTCGGTTCATGAGCCTTCCGCCTGACTCCATCAATAGTTGGGCGGAGTTGTGCCAACAGTTCACCGCCAATTTTGGGAACTCATACACCCGACCAGGCACAGAACTGGATCTTTTCGCTGTAAAGCAAAAAGGGGGAGAGTCTGCGATCTTTCATCCAGAGGTTCTCCCAGGTACGAAATACCATCCTTCTATCTCAAGCGCTTCTATTATTGTAGCATTCAAACAGGGCATTCGAGACAAGAAAATGCTGGAGAAGCTGGCGACCAAGGAAGTCACCAGCGTCACGAAACTCTTCAGCTTGGCACACAAGTGTGCCAAGGCTGCAGAGGGTCGTGAAATGCATTACCAACCACCTCCGGAGGTCAACAAAAAATCCTACAAGGGTGAAACCACTACCCCCGGGAGCGGCAAGAAGAAGAAAAAGTCCAACGGCAAGAAGAAGCAGTCGGCTAGCACACCTAATGCCGCTGCTGCTGCAGCTCCGGGTGGCCGGGGGCCACGCCTCGAGAAACGACTTTGGCCGTCGTATGAAGACGGTGGCAGCTCGAAGATGTGGTGTCACATACACAAGACGGACAGCCACAATCTGGAAGACTGCCGAGAGGTCTGGAACCTTGCCGAGCGCTACAACAAGCACTGGTAAGAAGCTCCTTTCCGACAAAGGGAAGGAAAACAAAAGGTCGACGAAGCTCCGGGTGAAGAGGAGTTAGGCTTTCAAGACCCCAAAAAGGTCCTGAAGGTTGTTTACACCTCCGTTGACGATGACTCCGACGTCTCCGACAACGAGCGTCGGAAGACCATGAACACCATCTCTGGTGGTTCGTGGGACATCACTTCCCGTCGTGTCCTCAAGACAATGCGGCAGGACATGGCCTCTGTAGCTCTCACCACCAGGGCGGAACCTCATTGGAAGTGGATGGATACTGCCATCACCTTCGATGCTTCAGACTGCCCTCGGAACATGATCGGAGCTGGTCAACTTCCGCTGATGGTATCTCTGACCATCAATAACGTCCAGCTCCACAACGTAATGGTGGACGGAGGTTCGGGGTTGAACCTCATAAGCTTCGAAGCCTTTGTCAAGCTTCCCCTCCGACCTTCGGATCTTCTTCCCTCCTGACCTTTCTCAGGAGTAGGTCTGGGGGCCATTCAACGCCATCTTGGGCAGGCCACCTTTATACAAATTCATGGCTGCTGCTCATTATGACTACTTGGTGTTGAAGATGCCAACACCCTCAGGCGTTCTCCAGATCCGCGGAGATCACACCTCCAGAGTGACAGCTCTGGAAGAACTCCACACGCTTGCTATAGCGCAGGAGGAAGAATCCAGAAAGGAGCAAGATTTGAATCCCCCGAGCATTCGTCATCGAGGCTCAACCTCCGCACCCCGTGTGCAACCAAGCGGCAACACCGACATTCCCGTCAAAGTCGTCCAAATTGGTTCCGACGCTGCTCAGACCACCCGTATATTGGGAGGTCTAAACGACAAATAGGAACTCGCGCTCATCACTTTCCTTCGGGCTAATGTCGACGTGTTTGCCTGGCAACTGTCACAAATGCCTGGGATCCCTAAGGAGGTGATTGAGCATAGTCTAAAGATTTATCCTGACGCTCGACTTGTGCATCAGAAGCCTTAGAAGCAATCAGTAGAGCAACAGAACTTCATACGTCAAGAAGTGAAGAAGTCTCTTGAAGCTGGATTCAAGCGGGAAGTCTTGCACCCAAAATGGCTGGCAAACCTAGTCGTTGTACCTAAGGCCGGCGGGAAGCTTCGGATGTGTATTGACTACACAACACTTAATAAGGCATGCCCAAATTATCCATTTCCACTACCTAGAATAGATCAGATAGTGGATTCCACCTCCGGGTGTGAATTTCAGTGTTTCCTAGACGCATATTCTTGGTATCATCAAATCAGAATGTCTAGGGAAGATGAAGAGCATACTGCCTTCATCACAGTAGATGGATTATACTATTACACTGCCATGCCATTCGGTCTCAAAAACGCTGCTTCAATGTTTGTGCAAGCTATGTACAAAACTTTTGGAGAGCTCATTAGAGATGTAGTGGAAGTGTACGTCGATGACATCGTCGTCAAGATCAAGAACAAGGAGTCATTTCTTGACACCTTGCAAGCTATCTTCGACAAGTTGCTAATCACACGCACAAAGCTGAACCCAGACTAGTGTGTCTTTGGGGTTAGCTCCGGAAAGCTTCTTGGATTCTTGGTGAACCACTGAGGAATAGAGGCGAATCCGGCGAAGATTAAAGCTATTAAAGACATGCGGCCACCAGCTCGCATCAAGGATGTCCAGAAGTTGACTGGGTGTCTAGCTGCCCTCAGCCGGTTCATCTCAAGACTGGCAGAACGGGCACTACCCTTCTTCAAATTATTGAGGAAGTCCGGACCATTCCAATGGTCTGAAGAAGCAGAAAAGGCATTCCAAGAGTTGAAGCAGCTCCTCACCACTCTATCAACTTTGGTAGCTCCGAATCCTGGTGAGCCACTTCTGCTTTACATTTCAGCAACTGACGAAGTTGTCAACATGGTCCTGGTTACGGAAAGACCAGAACCATCTCTAGTTAAGGAATCCAGACCCTTCCGGGAAGGTCCGGAGCTACCTGAAGGCAAGTCTGGGTCCCAGCCCCCAGACCTAGATCCTCGAGGTGAGACGCCAGAGGATCAACCTCCTTCAAATGAAGGAGTTACTGTGGCTGAACAAGAAGATCCAGATCCTTCTGGGAGGGTCCGGGTCACTTCAGAAGAAGCTCCAAGTTCTTCTAGCAAGAACCGGGAGGTCCCTGGAAAAGGTTCGAACCCCTTCGGGAGGGCCGGGTTGATGAGGAGGAAGCTCAGGGCCCCTTTGGGAGGGTACGGACAGTCCAGCGCCCAGTATACTTCATCATTGAAGTACTCCATGATGCCAAGACTCGATACCTAGAGGTGCATAAGCTGCTTTATGCAGTTCTTATCGCCTCTAGGAAGCTTTGTCACTACTTCCAAGCTCACAAGATTTCAGTGGTAACCTCTTATCCACTGTGTGCAATCTTGCATAACCCCAACTCTACTGGGAACATTGCAAAGTGGACAGCGGAATTGGCCGAGTTCGATCTTGAATTCGTCCCAAGACAAGCGATCAAGAGTCAAGCATTAGCGGACTTTGTGGCGGAATGGACCCCCTCTCCATCAAACCCTGGGGGCCCACTGAGCAGAAACTGGAACCTAGGGTTCCGGTCTTCACTGAGCCTCACTGGACTCTCTACTTTGACGGCTCCGTGCAGAAGCAGGGGGCCGAAGCTAGAATCCTTCTCCTTGCTCCGACCGGGGAGAAGGTCAAATACATGGTTCACCTTGACTTCAAGGCGACCAACAATATGGCGGAGTATGAGGCCCTCATCTATGGACTCAAGGTGGCACTATCATATGGTGTCAAGCAGATGTTGGTAAAGGGTGATTCGTAGCTTATTATAAAACATGTTAAAGGTGAATATTGTTGCAACAACCCTCAACTAGCTGCATATCTTCTTCAAGTCCAATGGCTTCAGAAGGACTTCGAAGTCCTAGATCTTTGCCATGTCCAGCATCTCAACAGCACTGAAGCTGACGAACTCTCGACGAAAGCTTGAACCGGAGCTCTGGCTCCCGACAGAACCTTCATCCAGACATTGTCAAGACCAACAACTCAGCCTGCCGAACTGAGCGAAGGGGGCGAGACCAGCACCTCAAAGTTGGCGGTCCCGATGGCCCTGTTACCATGGCATCCATCAAGGGTCGTAGGTGCTGCAGGAAGCTCCGAGCAACCCAGCACACAAGACTCAGAAGCTCAAGTTAGCTCCAATGCATGGATCTCGAAGATCCAGAGCTACATGAAAGACAACATACTTCCTAAAGATAATGTATCTCCTGACCAGATAGTCAGATTGGCTAAAAGATACACGCTAGTAGAAGGGGCTCTCTACCGGCATGGTGCCAACAGCGTCTTAATGCGGTGCATTACAAGGGAAGAAGGCTGCAAGCTCCTTGCGGAAATCCATGGAGGCGAGTGTGGAAACCACACGTCTTCTTGCACGTTGGTCGGTAAAGCCTTCCAGCATGGTTTTTACTGGCCTACAGCACTCCAGGACGCAACCAAGCTAGTGAAGAAATGTGAAGCATGCCAGTTCCATGCGAAGCAAATTCACACACCAGCACAACCACAACAAATGATACCTCCGGCATGGCCATTCGCTGTGTGGGGAATGGATAACTTGGGACCTTTCCCAAAAGCCGTCAGAGGTTACAAGTACATGTATGTCGCCATCGACAAGTTCACCAAGTGGCCGGAAGCAACTCCAGTTGTGACAATAAACAAGCAATAAGCTATCAATTTCTTGCAGTCCATAGTATGCAAATTTGGAGTCCCGAACAAGATCATAGCTGACAACGGGACCCAATTCACAAGTTCTGCATTCCAAGGATATTGCAAAGACCTCAACATTCAAGTCAGCTACGCTTTCGTGGCTCACCCGGAAGCAATGGCCAAGCTGAGAGAGCAAATGCAGAAATTCTAAAAGGAATCAAGATGCGCACATATGAGCGCTTGAAAAAACATGGAGCCAACTGGATCGAGGAGCTTCTGCCCACCTTGTGGGCAAATAGGACAACTCCAAACCGGTCAACTGGAGAGACATAGCTGAAATAGTCCTTCCTCCAGAAATGACCTTGGGGTCGCTCTAGGTCTGGACCTTCGATGCAGCCACGCAAGACCAGCTCCGACATGAAGGCCTTGACCTCGTTGAAGAGGGAAGGTGCCGAGCAGCTGTTCGAATTGCAGGATACCACCAAGCGCTCCGGTGTTATCACCAAAGGCATGTGTGTAGCCGACAGCTCGAGGAAGGCGATCAGGTGCTACGAAGAATACAAACTCGAGAAGTGTTAAAAAAACTTTGCCCCAGCTGGGAAGGACCCTTTCGAGTGATCAAAGTATCCTGTCCCGTATGCGCGCTTGGCAACCAAGGATGGCACACCGCTCCCTAATCCTTGGAACATTGAGCACCTCTGTAATTTTTACGCTTAATATCACGGAGGTGAGTCTGTAATTACATATGATGTATGTTATAGCGTCATTGTACAGAGTCGGGTAACTCCTCTAGGAGGACAGCCGGACCTTTTCAGGAAGGTCCGCAAAGTTGAAGCAACACTTGACACAGTCTCAAAACTTAAAGTGTAGCTAGCTACCCTGGGTCGAACAAGAAATGGAACACACTTAGCTTGGTTCCGTACCCTAAGAGTGTACTTGTCTCACCTGTACCCCGGACCTATAATGAAAGACATCGATATGTGAAAACAGACTCCACGTGCATTTATTTTGTACAGGCTCATTCTTTTTTATTTTTCTCTTTCTTGTCTATAACAAAGTTGTGTAATTCTTAAGAAGCTTTAGCTCAAACAATTCATATATAATTCAAGTTGCATTGTAGTTTCTTTCGGGTCTAAACATCGTTGAATGGCCTACTCGCCTGAACGCCAAGCCAATATAGGTCCAGAGTGTGCTATCGACTTAGCCTGGTCCTGCACCCTAAGTACGCCACTCTACCTACACCCCGACATGCCAAAGTAAGGTGAGTCCAGAAAAAAATTGGACCTGGAGAAAATAAACAAACGCGCTTGATTATATATAGAACTGCTGTCAACCTAAAATTTCATATGGGAATAGTAAGTCGCAAATGAGTTATAGATAAGAAAAGGATTTTACTGTTTTTCTTGACTTCAGTGTGCAGGAAAAATGAAAAGCCCACGATGATGGTGGCCAATGCCGGAGCTATCAAAGCTTCGACATCCCCCAAGGGGGCCCACCGTCAATGTTTTAAACATTGATAGTAGGCTTCGCTGGAGCTATCAAGTTTTGACAAATCTAGGGGGTCAGCCGTCAACGTGAAGAAATAAAAGGAGTTGAAGAAAAGATGGTAGAAGGACACCCCAAAGGGGTCTGTTGTCGATGCTCCATGTGTTGACAGTGGTTGCTGCCGGAGCTACTAAGCTCCGACAACCTCAGAGGGCCAGCCCTCGACGCTCTACGTGTTGACAGTGGTCACTGCTGGAGCTACTAAGCTTTGACAACCCCAGGGGACCCTGCTGTCAATTCAAAAAAACTTTGTACCTATACTCTACAAGTTGGAAGCACTAAGTCTTCAACAAAATGCTACATCCTTTTGGTACATGTTCGCAATCAAATTGTGTACATCTACCAGAGGGCCAAGTAAGACAGAGGTTGAAGACAAAAAAATTAAATTCATAAATTTTTTGGATTGCATTCATCTGAAGACAAGAGATTACAAAATTGGAGAAAAGAAGAGAAGATACAAGTGGGAGCTAAAAGGAGAAAGTCCTAATTTCTATGGAAGAACGAGGCGACCATCTGGGCAACCCCTGACACACTGGTCTTGGTGGCGCCTCCCTCTCCTTAGATGGGACCTTCAAGCACCAGGTTTAGTGGGAAATGAGGATCCCGGCTTGTGTAGCATGTCAGCATGTATTCTGCGATGTTCTGTGCAAGGGATTTTCCTTCAGTTTCCAACTGATCCGTGATGGCATCGCCCATCGCGCCAAGTTTGTTGCCAACCGAGCTCAGCGCCCCCAACGCATGGTCCAGCTCTGGCTCCGGATTGCCCGGACGCACGGGGCTAAAGCCCAGCGGCACCGGCGCGACATCGGGTTTGCCCACGAAGTCCCACACTTGTTGAGACTCCACAGCCCTTGAGCCTCGAATCTCCTCCAAGGAACTCTTGGCTGCCGCAAGCTCCGAACCCTCCCGGGCAAGGCGCTCGACCTCCTTGTCGTGCTGCTGAATCCTTTCAACAACTTGCTTTTCAAGGTCACGAAGATCCTTCTCCCAAATGTGGATCCCGTTCCGGCGGTCAACCAGGTCTTTCTCCCGGCCTCGCACCTTCTTCTCCCTGGCAGTGACTTCGGCCTCCCTTTTGGTAAGGTCCTATCCCCGCTACCAGGCCTTCTCCTCCTCGCTTTTTCAGAGCTCCTCTAGCTTTTTGGTGCGCTCTGCAAGGCTCTTGTCACCCAGATCCATCCTTTGGGCGAGCTCCTCCTCCCTCTTCACGAGGTCATCCCTCAGCTCCAGGAGTTTTTGCTCTTCCTCTTCGAGCTTTTTCTCTCGCTCATCAAGACACTCCCGGGGCTTGACGAGGCTTTCGTGGATGGTATTGAGCTTCTCCTGGTGATCATTCGTCGCTTCATTAGAAGCCAGGGTTTGTTCATATATACCCCATGTTAGGTTGTCGAGGGATCGCACCATGCTTTCCCTCTCATCCAGCAACTGACCCAGTACTCCATCCATACCTTCTCCCTCTTGACCCACTCCTTGTCGTTGGCCAGCCTTGTTTGCGCCAGCTTGGTATCGAATTGGAGTCAGTTGCGCCACCTCCTAAGAGCTTGGTGCTCCTCCTCGAAGGCCTTGCTGTCGTGATAAAATACAAGCTGGACCTGGCAAAGGCTGGAGCATGCATTGTCGATGGATAACGACAGCGGGATTGGCTCCGGACCTGCTGGGGTCCTCTCCGCTGACTCCAGCGGGTCCTCCGGAATAAAAAATTGGGTCCCACTCTACAAGAGCAGTCCCCTGAACTTCCGCGGCACTAGGGCCGCCCTCCGGGAGTGCCTCGATCGTTGCCGAGGTAGGTCCTGCCACGAAAGTTTCTACCTCCGGAGTCAGCTCTGAAGGTCCCGCCACCAGGTCATCATCAACTGGCCCCTCAGGCAAGGGGCCGGCCGCTTCGTCTTGGCACCCTGGCTCAAGAACGGGTACCTCCGGAACTATCACCTCCGGGGCAGGCATTGAAGACCTAGCCGGAGCTGAGGCCATCTCTGGCTCCGACGCTGGTCTTCCTCGATTGCCAGTTCAGGCACCGATGCTTCGACCTCCATGGCGCCTATCGGTTCAGGCATCGGCACTTCGACCTCCACCGGTTCGGGTGCCGGCACCTCCACGTCAACTGTCTTAGGCACTAGATCTTCATCAACCGCCGGCTCCGCCGCTGGGGCTTTAGTAACATCTGGCTCGAAGGCCGGAACTGCAGCTACCTCTGGCTCTGAGGCCGGAGCGTCCGTCATCACAGCATCCAAAACTGGAGCTTCATCCTCCGGAGCTGGTGCCGCTGGTACATCTTCATTCCCGTGGTCCATCACTACCACGGGAGCTTCAGGAGATGAGTCGAGGTCCAGAACCACGACAGCTGGCGCTGGAGCTGCCGTGACCTCGGCAACCACCTGGGGCGGCGCCGGAATTGGAGTCAGAGCCTCCGCCTGCACAGCATCAGCTGTTGTCACAGGAACTGAAGCTTCAGCCCCTTTTTTGGATACCGTGTGGATGAAGGACAAAGAAACTCAAAATATGGTTACAACAAAAATAACCATGTGAGGTAAAAAAGCATGTTTACCTTGGAAGGCTTCCACTCCAGCTAGCACCGAACCTCTTTGCCGGACGCTCAGAGCCCGACCCAGTCGCAACTGGTGTAGCAACTCCGGAAGGCTCTTCGGAGCTTGCTGCCGCCGTCAGCGACGTCTTGGTTGGGGCCTCCTTCGACTGGGAAGGACCCTCGGACCTAGAGCCCTTAGTTGGCCCTGGCGCCGGAGTCACCTGGTCGGAGCTGACGTTCCGGGGAGACATCGATGCTGGAGTTGGTGTCTCCGTCGAAGACCTCCCCGGCCGAGGAGAAGGAGTTGTTGTGGAAAGAGTAGGTCTGACGGGCCTCCCATCAGAGTGCTTCAACTTCCTCTTTCGGCTGGAGGGCTCAACCAACTCTTTGCCCTTTCCTTTGACTTCAGCTCTTTGTCTCGGGGCACAAGCAGGGCCGCCTTCGAAAGCTCCGGGAATCACCAATCTGGTGGTCAGACGCCTCTCTACCTCATCGAGGTCTTCAAGCACCGGCATGCTCCTTCAGAGCTCCCTGCTGAACTCCGCCTCCATGTTCAGAGGGAGGAAAGCCGCCGGTGGAGTTAAGTCGTCGCCCTCGATGTCAAGGCCATGCTAGAACTTCTTGAGACGAAGCTCTAAAGCAGTGCCGTCCAAATTGGACTTTAGACCTGTTTCAATTCGGTCATCGTCCATCATGTTGTTGAGGGCCTAGGCGAGCTTCTCCCTCTTCTTCAGCGGAGCCCATCTGTTGACCACGAAGTTGCAGAAGACCATCTGGGGGGTCACTCCTCCTTCCACACATTGGCGGATCCTGGTCAAGGCAGGGTTGAAGGCCTCTGACAACACCGGAACCACACTCCAGGCGTCAGTGTCAACATTGGGAAGACCTTCAGGCAGCTCCAGCTTCTTGTGCTCCTCTATCGTGATGATAATCCAATCCTTCTTCCAGTCGTCCCACTTGCCAGAAGGAAACGACCTCAAGTACTTGTAGGGGCATTTCTTACGCCTCACAAAATAGTAGAAGCCAAGATAATCGGAACTCTTGCCGGTAGTAGACCATAGAAGTCTAACAACATCAAGAGGAAAGTTGAGAAAGGTGGGATCAGCCCCACCATGGCGTACGCGGAGAAGTACACCATGTCGCCTCCGTGCTTCTTCTTGAACGGGAGCTGACCGGCGCGGACCAGATGGTTGAAGGAGTCGTTGGACCACCCCATGTAGGTCCAGACCTTCTTCAAATTATCATCACTTGTGAGACAGCTCTTGAGGAGACCCAACTCCATTGCAGCACAGCGGGGCGAGAGAGAAAAAGCAAGCTAAAGTTTGGAGGATTCGAGCGCAAGTTCAAATGAAGGTGTAAGGAATCCCCAAACTGTGCGCACTTTCCTTCTTAAGTAAGCCCCCGCAATGCTTGGATAGAAACCGCAAAAGGGCCAAGGATACATTTCAAAAATTACACCCTGCCAATGAAAAAAGGGCCTGGGGCCACCCAGACGATCAAGTCGAGGTCCATACCCCAGGCAAACAGTTGTCATGATGAGTGGCGGGAAGCACAAGGGCGACGGCATGACAGGTCGCACGGAACCGATACAATTTTTGTATTGGGAACCGGTGACCTTCAATTGCGTGAGATCCGCACGTGCAAATCTCACCTGCCACGTCCAGAAGATGCCACACGGCGATGGTTTAACTACAAACCATCACCTCAACGGTACCTCCAAAAACCCTTGAAGACACGGCGCAGAAATCGAAAGATGGACCCACCTCCGGCAGAACGACTTAATCTAGAGGGTCTCTCCCGGAGGTTGGCCAGGGGGCCACTGTTGGTACCCTGCGTACCGGATACCCCTTGGAACTGCAAAGAGCGCAAGGGAACTCCACCTATCTGAGTTGAAGACCTCCAAAGGCCCCACTTGTTGCTCGTAATCGGACCTGCCTCCCTCATATGGTTAGTCCCAGTGCCACCACGTGTATCATAAAACCGTAGCTACAATCCCTAGATGGGAACGCTCCAGACTGGATACCTGTGTGGCACCCCCGGACCTAAACCCCGACAGAGGGAAGCTCCAGTACCGACACGTGTACAATAGCACCGGATCTACTCGTCCAAGACAATAAGCTCTGAAGCTACCACGCGTCCATCCGCCGGACCTTCAACCTCAACAGGCATATTGTTGGACCTTCAACGACTCGGACCTTCAAGGGACATTAAATACTTCAAGACCTGATTATGTGTCATTAATGCTACCTTAATGACACATGATCGGATGAACCTTAATACCAGTAACGCCCCCATTAATGGGTGTTATCATGCTATTAAGGGGAATTAAGCAAATTAACTGCGTATTAGGCATCAGTAACCGCCAAGGCCACATGTCGGGCCAGGCTAATTATGTAACGACCAGCCGTTGCACTATAAAAGGACTGGCGAGCGATACACACGAGACCTTTTTTTGCCTCCCTCTGTCTCACGCTCTCATACTCTTAATACAACAACAACAACACACCCGTGGAGTAGGGTATTACGCTTAGGCGGCCTGAACCATGTAAACCCTCGTGTCAAGTCACCATCTTGTTCTGAATCTCCGTGCACCCCGATCAAACTAAGAAACTCCGCGGGCTGCCAACGGTAGTACCGGGAGAATTGCCTGAACCAGACTCCGACAAGTATGGACTTCATAGTTGGATTACCGTGGACCCAGTCTGGCTAGGACTCGATATGGGTTATTGTGGATCAGTTGACGAAATCAGCTCATTTCATTCCCGTCAGGACAACCTATACCAGCGCGAAGCTAGCATAATTGTATATGGAGAATATTGTGTGTTGACCTAGAGTTCTGAAGAAAATAGTCTCAGACCAAGGTTCTCAATTCACCTCTAGGTTCTAGGAGAAACTACATGAAGCTATGGGTACTAAGTTGAATTTCAACAACCCGATGGAGAAACATAGAGGACAAGTCAAATATTGGAAGACATGTTGAGAGCATGTGCTTTGAAGCATAGATGCAGCTAGGACAAAAGCTTGTTGTATGCTGAATTTTCCTACAATAATAGTTACCAAACAAGTTTGAATATGTCGCCATATGAAGCACTGTATGTAAGGAAGTGTAGGACACCCTTGTCTTGGAATGAGACAGGTGAGAACCAAGTATTTGGATCTGATGTGTTGCTAGAAACTAAAAAGCAAGTTCAGACA
The DNA here is from genome assembly GCA_036927565.1 of Tuctoria greenei. Lineage (NCBI taxonomy): Eukaryota > Viridiplantae > Streptophyta > Magnoliopsida > Poales > Poaceae > Tuctoria > Tuctoria greenei. The sequence goes on along the minus strand of JAYESD010000002.1, from coordinate 160,458,378 downwards.
ATTCGCGAAAATTCGAGGGCTGCCCAATCAAGACAAAAAGGCTATGCGGATAACAGGCAAAGAAACTTAGTCTTTGAAGTGGGAGACTTCGTATATCTCAAAGTGTCACCTATGCAAGGTCATAAGCGGTTTAACGTCAGAGGCAAGTTAGCACATCGTTATATTGGACCATTCAAGATTTTGGGCAAACGTGGAGGAATGGCATATAAGTTGGAGATGTCAGCACATCTTTCTGATGTTCATGATGTGTTCCACATTTCTCAGCTCAAAAAGTTATTAAGGGTACCGAAAGAACAAGTGCCAATGGAAGAATTAGAATTAGAGGCAGATTTGACTTATGCTGAGCAACTGGTCAAAATCTTGGAAACAAAGGAGAGAGTCACAAGGAATAAGGTAATTCGATGGTGCAAAGTACAACGGAAGCATCATGTAGAATCAACAGCGATCATGGAGCTGGAAGAAGAGCTCAAGAAAGAATTTCCCTATCTCTTTCGTTCTACGTCGAATCTCGAGGACGAGATTCATTTTAAGGGAGTAGGTTTGTAACTCCCTGATTTTCATCCATCATGCATTGCATACCTTATTATACATGTTTAATATTCATCAACACAAAAAGGAACAAGATTAAAATGAATTAAAAGCAAAATAGCAATTAGAAACATGTATCCGTGCGGACTTGTTCGGTTCGGACTCTGGACTATTCCGTTTGGCTCTCTTTTGTTTTTCGGATGCTTCTGTTTTTTCTATGGACTAGTCTGAAAAACGTTTCTGATGTTGTCCGAACTTGTCCATTGCAGAGTATGGACTAGTCCGATCTTCGTTACTAGAGACTTACGGAGTTGTCTGGTAATTCCTCATTTTGGTTCGGTTTTTGAAAAATTGAGAATACCTCCGGACTTGTCCGGCTCCATACCAGACTTGTCCGTTTGGCTTTCTGGAACCGTTCAGACTTCTCCGGATTTCCACTGGACCTGGCCGTTCAACTTTCTATCCCATATCGAACTTGTCCGGCCTCTGAGCGAACTAGTCTCATGTGCCCGACTCTGATTCTATTTCTTTCTTTCCGATGGGCTTTTAGGTATTTATCTTAATTGGGCCCAAGAATGTCGTGCCTAACCCTTGTGGAGCCCATGTGGGACCCCACCTAGGCCTCCACCTCCTTAAAACCAAATTCCACCCCAAACCCTACAACCTCCACCCTATATAAGCACCCCCAACGCCCACCCTTTCATCTCTTTACCACAATTGAAGAAAACCCCTAACCCTAGCTCATTGGAGCCACCACCAAGGAGCCTTCACCGCTAGGAGAGGAGGAGGAGGAAGTAGGAGGATCAGGCAAGATCGATCTTCATCAACACTTCATCGTCAATGTTTCCCTCCACTAATTCTTCGTCTTTTTTGGATCTAGACATCAAGATCTCGAGTTTCGTCGAATCCTAACCCCTTGAACCCAATAATTGATAGTAAATATCTTAGATCCATCTTTTCTACGTAGAATATGGTTCCATATAAACCTTAACTATACTCTAGTTGGGAATTTGCCAAAACACTAGCCATAGCGGACATGTCCGGTCCTTTGCAGACTAGTCCTATTAATTGTCTGGTCCTGAGCGGACATGTCCGGCCTCACTGTGGACTAGTCTAGTCTTCCTATTTTGAAAATTCCTAGAACTTCTTTAATATCATTTGAAATTACTTGAAACTTGTTCTAACATGTAATACTCGATTGTAACTGACTAGTAAGCAATGATAGCAACTTATTAACATGCATTTCTACATGATTGCATTATTCATGCATGTCATGACATATTGAGTAATATATGAGCATTTATTGATTGTAATGTTTGTTTTGTATGTTTATTGCGTGGAATAAAAGGTGTTGCTCGTTGCTGTCGAGGAACTCCAGTAGTCGAAGCTTTTGATCCTAACCAATCTCAAGAGATAGGCAAGTGTCCTTGATCATTTTAATCCTATTTTTAAATGTTTTGTTTGAAAAATTGCATGCTTGTGTCAAGTTGTTGGGAAACCCAAGATAGGTGTTTACTAGACTTGTTTGACCATCTTTGTCACTTGGTATATGTTGTAGAGAGTCGGGAAGGGCATTTTACATTTTTGCTTCGCTCTAATTAATTGGGATGGGAAATAACCGAATGACTTGATTATGTTAATGAACTTATGGATGATATGAATTGATGAACATGATTAATTGGTAATATGGGACACGGGAGATCTAAGCAAGCATGGCTTGTGGATTGGGTTCCATGATATGGTGCTTTGCTTGCTTTGGATCTTAGGATCGGTTCATGCGAGAATAAGTCAAGACAACAGCGCCACCACAAGGCCAAGTATGGGTGCGGCTTAGCTTATTAATTAGGTGTATTGCCAGCATTGTTCGGATCATTTGGGGAGGCGGGGAATGGGAGTTGGTTGGGTTTGCAAAAGTGGAGAGACTTGGGATCCAATGTCACAAGAGGGGGCCCTTGGTTGGATTTGCTCAGTAGGAGGCATCACCACCGGTGAAACCTCAGTGTGTCTGAATATGTTGGTAATCCCTTTGTAAAAGATATTTTGTGATCTCTCGTCCATACACCAAAGGAAGTGTAATTGGCATAAGGGAGGTTTCTTTAGTTGCCGACGGGTGACGAAATCACGAACTTGTGGGTAAAGTGGTACAACCTCTGGAGAGTGTTAAAAACTATCATGATATCCGTGCTACCAGTTAAGAGCACCTGGATGACCTACATGATTAGAGTGGAACATGAGAATTGGGATGATTTGATATTGATTATGGTTATGGATGGGATGGTGACATTGGACATGTTTAATGATGATGGTAGGAATCTGGCATATGGATTGATAATGAATGATGGATATGAGTTATTATATTTATTTGGGATATGATTGGATAACTTTCAGATAGACATTGTAAGATGCTTTTCATATGTTTTAAATGTACTTTTTAGCAAATAGCTATTATTTATTATCATTCCTTGTTTAAGCTACATGACATTATTTTCCCACACTTACCGGGTACGACATGTGCTCACCCTTGCAATTCCCCCACCAACAGTTTCAAGTGATGTTTGGGAGTACCCTGAGGATAATGCTCAGTGCTAGTTGTGTACTACCATCGACTTGCCAGTGGACCGCTTGGAGCCGTGCTACCCTATTGCTTAGTTTGCTCAGTTAGATTATGTCAGCTGCATTAGTTTCAGATTAATATAAAATCCCACAATTGAATAGAACAAGAAGTGAAAAAGGTGAACTTAAAAAAATTTAATGTTGAAATACAGGTTCAGATCACATGAGCTATGTTAACTAGTAAAGGAGAACATAAATAGGACTTCTAAAAACTTAACATTTTCAAAGAGAGAGAGGGAGTTAAGGGTAGGACTGCACTTGAACCAGTGCACCTATGAAGGGAGTGATAAACCAAATCTTAAATAGAAAGATTCAAGTTTAAGTATCAAATATCATGCATGACTTCGGTAAATATAATATGGTTGCTCCACATTTCAGATTCACATGAATAGTGAAGTTTATTTCTGCACCCAAAAAAAATCCTAAGTGAGGATTGATCATTTTAGCTTTACAATTAATAGTAAAGAGAAAAGAAGATCATTAGTAAACCTACAATGGGAGTTTCATAATTTAATCTAATTCTCCAATTTTAATCGGTCTAACTCCAAATTTGAATTCACTATTGTGTTTCTTATGATTCATATACCCTACCTGCCAAGTTTGATAATTTTTTGTACCTTCTTTGCCATTAAATTGAGTCAAATCACATGAGAGGATTTCAACTCAAATTCAAATTCAAATTTTCAACTTCAATTGGAAAAAATCTAAACTTTGGTGTACCATAATACTCCTCCAAATCAGATTAGTACACTGCCAGAAATTTCACCAAGTTGAGCTGTTCTCCCTGAAGATATTTGCAGCTGAATTGAGGGGATAAGGGGGAGAAGGTTGTGGGGGCCTACAAGTCAGTGAAAGAAGTAGAATGCCTTGTTTTTCCTCTTCGCACGTGAAAGCCACTGCACAGCTCGAGACCACTGCTGGTTTGCCCTCATCTAGAGCTGAGCACAGCTCACAGGCTCCCATCGCACGCAAGCTCAACCCCATCTACATCAAACTCACTTCCTTTGTCCCCTGCTTCATTCCTCTCTGTTCAAGCTGAAAACAACAGAGTGCTCTTCCTCCCCGGCGTCTCTCTCTGTCGTGAAGCTTTTTGGTTGCACTTGAGCCTCAGTCAAGGTAGCTCCAGCATGTACTCGACCTCCCCGACGCGCCACTTCAGTGGACTCCATCCCTGTCGTGCTGCACTGGGTGGGTAATTGGTTTTCTTCATCTGCCGCTTCAACCCGCTATTGCCTGTTCTACGGCGCCAGATCCCTTCAAGCTTGCTCCCAGTTCTTTCTGTTGGAATAATTGAGACGCAAATGGAATATTGAGATCTCGGTATCAGCCGGGATAACATAAGATCACATGAAATGGTTGAAGATCGCAGTAATTAAGATCCTTGGCGTATCAAGTATGGACTCCAGAGATTACACCGTAGGCTAGGAGATAGTTTAGATAATTAAAACAGCATGTAATCTAGACGTCCGGAGGAGATAAGGAAACCAATCGGTTGTGATTGGATTCTATTGTAACTCCACCTAGACGAGATAAGGACATGTATTCCTCTATAAATTGCAACACGTAGGCCGATGTAGAGTACGACTTCCGATATTTCTCACATGGTAATCAGAGCCTTCTCTCCATCGAGAAAATCATGAGCCTGCCGTCATCCTCCTCTCAAACTCCATCTATGGGGTTCAATACCCTTAATCATCCAGTTGAGAAGCTTACCCGTGAGAATTACTTGTTGTGGAGAGCACAAGTACTTCCTGCGAACCGTGGTGCTCAGCTTTATGAGTACTTGGATGGATCTAAGAAACAGCTGCCTAAGGAGATCCTTGTTGATCGAGGAGACAAGACTACATAGAAGGCGCGAAATCCAGATTACTCGGCGTGGTTGATCCATGATCAGCAATTTCTGAGCTACATAAATTTGACCTCATCAAAAGAGGTCCTGGCTGTAGTTGCGATGTACTCCACATCTGCTGAAGTGTGGAAGGCAATTCAAGCAAGTTATGCATCTCAGTCTAGAGCGTGTGTTATGCATCTACGTGCTAAACTCTCTAGCACTAAAAATGCGAGATGAATGTTGCGACGTACTTCTCTAAGATGAAAGAGTTCGCAGATGAGATGGCTGCGGCTGGAAAGCAACTAGAAGAAGAAGATGTCGTCTCCTACATCTTCACAAGACTTGATGCTGAATACAATTCTCTTGTTGAGAATGTTAGCACAAGGACCGAACCAATCTCCCTCTCAGATCTTTTTGTCCAACTGTTCGCTACTGAGGCGAGATTTGAAAGACAACAACTGCAAAATCAGTACAACTACAACGCCAACTTGGCTGACCATGGAAACTTCAGGGGAAGACATGGACGTGGTGGTCGTGGCAATGGTCGTAGAGGCCGTGGTGGGCATGGCTCACCTAATTCGCGACCCATATGTCAAACATGCGAGAGGTTGGGCACACTGCAACAAGGTGCTATAAAAGATTTGATCATGAATTCAAACTAGAAGACAAGTCTGCAAACAATGCTAAGACCTCTTATGGTGTGGGCACAAACTGGTATACAGATATTGGTGCTACAGATCATCTCACCGGTGAACTAGAGAAGCTGACAACAAAGGAGAAGTACAATGGTCAGGAAAAGGTTCACACCGCCAGTGGCTCACGTATGAGAATCAACTATGTTGGTAATTCGGTTTTGCAAACTCCCGCACGTCCACTTCATCTTTCCAACATTCTTCATGTTCCTAGTACCAAAAAGAATCTGATCTCTGTTCACAAACTTACCACTGACAATGTTGTTTTTCTTTAATACCATCTGAATCATTTTCTTGCAAAGGATCGGGCTACGAAGAAAATTCTACTACATGGCAGATGTAGAGGTGGACTCTACCAGTGACCCTCCCTTGAAAATTCCTCTACCAGATGCGCCCTCACATCTACAAAACCGACAGTTGCAAGATGGCATTTTTTGCTGGGTCACCCCTCTATGGTCATAGTCCACAAAGTAGGTAATAAAAATAATCTTCTTTGCTTGCCAGATTCGAATAAAACATATGTCTATGATGCTTGTCAGATGGGTAAGAGTAATCAATTACCTTTTCCTAGGTCGTCTAGTGTGTCTCAAGCTCCCTAAGAACTTGTCTTTTCAGATGGTTGAAGGAGTCGCTGGACCACCCCATGTAGGTCCAGACCTTCTTCAAATTATCATCACTTGTGAGACGGCTCTTGAGGAGACCCAACTCCATCGCAGCACAGCGGGGCGAGAGAGAAAAAGCAAGCTAAAGTTTGGAGGATTCGAGCGCAAGTTCAAATGAAGGCGTAAGGAATCCCCAAACTGTGTGCGCTTTCCTTCTTAAATAAGCCCCTTCAATGCTTGAATGAAAATCGCAAAAGGGTCAAGGATACATTTCAAAAATTACACCCTGCCAATGACAAAAGGGTCCGGGGCCACCCAGACGATCAAGTCGAGGTCCTTACCCCAGGCAAACAGTTGTCATGATGAGTGGTGGGAAACACAAGGGCGGCGGCACGACAGGGCACACGGAACCGATACAATTTTCGTATTGGGAACCGGTGACCTTCAATTGCATGAGATCCGCACGTGCAAGTCTCACCTGCCACATCCAGAAGATGCCACACGGCGATGGTTTAACTACGAACCATCACCTCAACGGTACCTCCAAAAACCCTTGAAGACACGGCGCAGAAATCAAAATATGGACCCACCTCCAACAGAATGACTTAATCTAGAGGGTCTCTCCCGGAGGTTGGCCAGGGCGCCACTGTCGGTACCCTGCGTACCGGATACCCCTTGGAACTGCAAAGAGCGCAAGGGAACTCCACCTATCTGAGTTGAAGATCTCCGAAGGCCCCACATGTTGCTCATAACCGTACCTGCCTCCCTCATATGGTTAGTCCCAGTGCCACCACGTGTATCATAAAACCGGAGCTACAATCCCTACATGGGAACGCTCCGGACTGGATACCTGTGTGGCACCCCCGGACCTAAACCCCGACAGAGGGAAGCTCCAGTACCAACACGTGTACAACAGCACCGGATCTACTAGTCCAAGACAATAAGCTCCGAAGCTACCACGCGTCCAACCGTCAGACCTTCAACCTCAACAGGCAGATTGTTGGACCTTCAACGACTCGGACCTTCAAGGGACATTAAAGACTTCAAGACCTGATTATGTGTCATTAATACTACCTTAATGACACTCAATCGGATGACCCTTAATACCAGTAACGCCCCCATTAAAGGGCGTTATCACGCTATTAAGGGGAATTAAGCAAATTAACTGCGTATTAGGCATCAGTAACTGCCAGGGCCACATGTCGGGCCAGGCTAATGATGTAACGACCAGCCCTTGCACTATAAAAGGACTGGCCGAGCGATACACATAAGACCTTTTTTGGCCTCTCTCTGGATCACGCTCTCATACTCTTAATACAACAACAACAACACACTCGTGGAGTAGGGTATTACGCTCAGGCGGCCTGAACCACGTAAACCCTCGTGTCAAGTCGCCATCTTGTTCTGAATCTCCGTGCACCCCAATCTAACTAAGAAACTCTACGGGCTGCCAACGGTAGTACCGAGAGAATCGCCAGAACCAGACTCCGGCGGGTATGGACTTCATAGTTGGATTACCGTGGACCCAGTCTGGCTATGACTCGATATGGGTTATTGTGGATCAGTTGACGAAATCAGCTCATTTCATTCCCATCAGGACAACCTATCCACCGCGAAGCTAGCATAATTGTATATGGAGAATATTGTGTGTTGACCTGGAGTTCTGAAGAAAATAGTCTCGGACCAAGGTTCTCAATTCACCTCTAGGTTCTAGGAGAAACTACATGAAGCTATGGGTACTAAGTTGAATTTCCACAACCCGATGGAGAAACATAGAGGACAAATCAAATATTGGAAGACATGTTGAGAGCTTGTGCTTTGAAGCACAGATGCAACTAGGACAAAAGCTGGTTGTATGCTGAATTTTCCTACAATAATAGTTACCAAACAAGTTTGAATATGTCGCCATATGAAGCACTGTATGGAAGGAAGTGTAGGACACCCTTTTCTTGGAATGAGACAGGTGAGAACCAAGTATTTGGACCTAATGTGTTGCTAGAAGCTAAAAAGCAAGTTCTGACAATTCGCGAAAATTCGAGGGCTGGCCAATCAAGACAAAAAGGCTATGCGGATAACAGGCGAAGAAACTTAGTCTTTGAAGTGGGAGACTTCGTATATCTTAAAGTGTCACCTATGCGAGGTCATAAGCTGTTTAACGTCAGAGGCAAGTTAGCACATCGTTATATTGGACCATTCAAGATTTTGGGCAAACGTGGAGGAGTGGCATATAAGTTGGAGATGCCAGCACATCTTTCTGATGTTCATGATGTGTTCCACATTTCTCAGCTCAAAGAGTGCTTAAGGGTACCGAAAGAACAAGTGCCAATGGAAGAATTGGAATTAGAGGCAGATTTGACTTATGCCGAGCAACTGGTCAAAATCTTGGAAACAAAGGAGAGAGTCACAAGGAACAAGGTAGTTCGATGGTGCAAAGTACAACACAAGCATCATGTAGAATCAAAAGCGATCGGGGAGCTGGAAGAAGAGCTCAAGAAAGAATTTCCCTATCTCTTTCCTTCTACGTCGAATCTCGAGGGCGAGATTCATTTTAAGGGAGTAGGTTTGTAACTCCCTCATTTTCATCCATCATGCATTGCATACCTTATTATACATGTTTAATATTCAGCAACACAAAAAGGAACAAGATTAAAATGAATTAAAAGCAAAATAGCAATTAGAAACCTGTATCCGTGCGGACTTGTTCGGTTCGGACTCCAGACGATTCTGGTTGGCTCTCTTTTGTTTTTCGGACGCTTCCGTTTTTTCTACGGACTAGTCCGAAAAACGTTTCTGATGTTGTCCGAACTTGTCCGTTGCAGAGTATGGACTAGTCCGATCTTCGTTACTAAAGACTTATGAAGTTGTCCGGTAATTCCTCATTTTGGTTCGGTTTTTGAAAAAATGCGAAGACCTCCGGACTTGTCCAACTCCATACCATACTTGTCCATTTGGCTTTCTGGAACCGTTCGGACTTCTCCGGATTTCCACTGGACTTTGCCGTTCAGCTTTCTGTCTCATATCGAACTTGTCCGACCTCTGAGCGAACTAGTCTGATGTGCCCGACTCTGATTCTATTTCTTTCTTTCCGATGGGCTTTTAGGTATTTACCTTAATTGGGCCCAAGAATGTCGTGCCTAACCCCTGTGGAGCCCATGTGGGACCCCACCTAGGCCTCCACCACCTTAAAACCAAATTCCACCCCAAACCCTACCACCTCCACCCTATATAAGCACCCCCAACGCCCACCCTTTCATCTCTTTACCACAATTGAAGAAAACCCCTAACCCTAGCTCATTGGAGCCGCCACCAAGGAGCCTTCACCGCCAGGAGAGGAGGAGGAGGAAGTAGGAGGATCAGGCAAGATCGATCTTCATCAACACTTCATCGTCAATGTTTCCCTCCACTAATTCTTCGTCTTTTTTGGATCTAGACATCAAGATCTCGAGTTTCGTCGAATCCTAACCCCTTGAACCCAAGGATTGATAGTAAATATCTTAGATCCATCTTTTCTACGTAGAATATGGTTTCATATAAACCTTAACTATACTCTAGTTGGGAATTTGCCAAAACACTAGCCATAGCAGACATGTCCGGTCCTTTGCGGACTAGTCCTATCAATTGTCTGGTCCTGAGCGGACATGTCCGGCCTCACTGCGGACTAGTCTGGTCTTTCTGTTTTGAAAATTCCTAGAACTTCTTTAATATCCTTTGAAATTACTTGAAACTTGTTCTAACATGTAATACTCGATTGTAACTGACTAGTAAGCAATGATAGCAACTTATTAACATGCATTACGACATAATTGCATTATTCATGCATGTCATGACATATTGAGTAATATATGAGCATTTATTGATTGTAATGTTTGTTTTGTATGTTTATTGCGTGGAATAAAAGGTGTTGCTCGTTGCTGTCGAGGAACTCCAGTACAAGAACGTCGAAGCTTTTGATCCTAACCAATCTCAAGAGATAGGCAAGTGTCCTTGATCATTTTAATCCTGTTTTTAAATGTTTTGTTTGAAAAATTGCATGCTTGTGTCAAGTTGTTGGGAAACCCAAGATAGGTGTTTACTAGACTTGTTTGACCATCTTTGTCACTTGGTATATGTTGTAGAGAGTCGGGAAGGGCATTTTACATTTTTGCTTCGCTCTAATTAATTGGGATGGGAAATAACTGAATGGCTTAATTATGTTAATGAACTTATGGATGATATGAATTGATGAACATGATTAATTAGTAATATGGGACATGGGAGATCTAAGCAAGCATGGTTTGTGGATTGGGTTGGATGATATGGTGCTTTGCTTTCTTTGGATCTAAGGATCGATTCATGCGAGAATAAGTTAAGACAACAGCGCCACCACAAGGCCAAGTATGGGTGCGGCTTAGCTTATTAATTAGGTGTATTGCCAGCATTGTTCGGATCATTTGGGGAGCGGGGAATGGGAGTTGGTTGGGTTTGCAAAAGTGGAGAGACTTGGGATCCAACGTCACAAGAGGGGGCCCTTGGTTGGATTTGCTCATTAGGAGGCATCACCACCGGTGAAACCTCAGTGCGTCTGAATATGTTGGTAATCCCTTTGTAAAAGATATTTTGTGATCTCTCGGCCATACATCAAAGGAAGTGTAATTGGCATAAGGGAGGTTTCTTTAGTTGCCGACGGGTGACGAAATCACGAACTTGTGGGTAAAGTGGTACAACCTCTGGAGAGTGTTAAAAACTATCATGATATCCGTGCTACCAGTTAAGAGCACCTGGATGACATACATGATTAGAGTGGAACATGAGAATTGGGATGATATGATATTTATTAAGGTTATGGATGGGATGGTGACATTGGATATGTTTAATGATGATGGTAGGAATCTGGCATATGGATCGATAATGAATGATGGATATGAGTTATTATATTTATTTGGGATATGATTGGATAACTTTCACATAGACATTGTAAGATGCTTTTCATATGTTTTAAATGTACTTTTTAGCAAATAGCTATTATTTATTATCATTCCTTGTTTAAGCTACATGACATTATTTTCCCACACTTGTCGAGTACGACATGTGCTCACTCTTGCAATTCCTCCACCAACAGTTTTAAGTGATGTTTGGGAGTACCCTAAGGATAATGCTCAGTGCTAGTTGTGTGCTACCATCGACTTGCCAGTGGACCGCTTGGAGCCGTGCTACCCTATTGCTTAGTTTGCTCAGTTAGATTATTTCAGCTGCATTAGTTTCAGATTAATGTAAAATCCCACAATTGAATAGAACAAGAAGTGAAAAAGGTGAACTTAAAAAAATTTAATGTTGAAATACAGGTTCAGATCACATGAGCTATGTTAACTAGTAAAGGAGAACATAAATAGGACTTCTAAAAACTTAACATTTTCAAAGAGAGAGAGGGAGTTAAGGGTAGGACTGCACTTGAACCAGTGCACCTATGAAGGGAGTGATAAAGCAAATCTTAAATAGAAAGATTCAAGTTTAAGTCTCAAATATCATGCATGACTTCGGTAAATATAATATGGTTGCTCCACATTTCAGATTCACATGAATAGTGAAGTTTATTTCTGCACCCAAAAAAATCCTAAGTAAGGATTTATCATTTTAGCTTTACAATTAATAGTAAAGAGAAAAGAAGATCATTAGTAAACCTACAATGGGAGTTTCATAATTTAATCTAATTCTCCAATTTTAATCGGTCTAACTCCAAATTTGAATTCACTATTGTGTTTCTTATGATTCATATACCCTACCCGCAAAGTTTGATAATTTTTTGTACCTTATTTGCCATTAAATTGAGTCAAGTCACATGAGAGGATTTCAACTCAAATTCAAATTCATATTTTCAACTTCAATTGGAAAAAAAATCTAAACTTTGGTGTACCATAATACTCCTCCAAATCAGATTAGTACACTGCCAGAAATTTCACCAAGTTGAGCTGTTCTCCCTGAAGATATTTGCAGCTGGATTGAGGGGATAAGGGGGAGAAGGTTGTGGGGGCCTACAAGTCAGTGAAAGAAGTAGAATGCCTTGTTTTTCCTCTTCGCACATGAAAGCCACTGCACAGCTCGAGACCACCGCTGGTTTGCCCTCATCAAGAGATGAGCACAGCTCACAGGCTCCCATCGCACGCAAGCTCAACCCCATCTACATCAGACTCACTTCCTTTGTCCCCTGCTTCATTACTCTCTGTTCAAGCTGAAAACAACAGAGTGCTCTTCCTCCCCGGCGTCTCTCTCTGCCGTGAAGCTTTTTGGTTGCACTTGAGCCTCAGTCAAGGTAGCTCCAGCATGTACTCGACCTCCCCGACGTGCCACTTCGGTGGACTCCATCCCTGCCGTGCTGCACTGGGTGGGTAATAGGTTTTCTTCATCTGTTGCTTCAACCCGCTATTGCCTGTTCTACGGCGCCAGATCCCTTCAAGCTTGCTCCCAGTTCTTTCTGTTGGAATAATTGAGACGCAAATGGAATATTGAGATCTCGGTATCAGCCGGGATAACATAAGATCACATTAAATGGTTGAAGATCACAGTAATCAAGATCCTTGGCGTATCAAGTATGGACTCCAGAGATTACACCGTAGGCTAGGAGATAGTTTAGATAATTAAAACAGCATGTAATCTAGACGTCCGGGGGAGATAAGGAAACCAATCGGTTGTGATTGGATTCTATTGTAAGTCCACCTAGACGAGATAAGGACATGTATTCCTCTATAAATTGCAATACGTAGGCCGATGTACAGTACGACTTCCAATATTTCTCACATGGTAATCAGAGCCTTCTCTCCATTGAGAAAATCATGAGCCTGCCGTCATCCTCCTCTCAAACTCCATCTATGGGGTTCAATACCCTTAATCATCCAGTTGAGAAGCTTACCCGTGAGAATTACTTGTTGTGGAGAGCACAAGTACTTCCTGCGATCCGTGGTGCTCAGCTTTATGAGTACTTGGATGGATCTAAGAAACAGCCGCCTAAGGAGATCCTTGTTGATCGAGGAGACAAGACTACAGAGAAGGCGCGAAATCCAGATTACTCGGCGTGGTTGATCCAAGATCAGCAATTTCTGAGCTACATAAATTTGACCTTATCAAAAGAGGTCCTGGCTCAAGTTGCGATGTACTCCACATCTGCTGAAGTGTGGAAGGCAATTCAAGCAAGTTATGCATCTCAGTCTAGAGCGTGTGTTATGCATCTACGTGCTAAACTCTCTAGCACTAAAAAAGGCGACATGAATGTTGCGACGTACTTCTCTAAGATGAAAGAGTTCGCAGATGAGATGGCTGCGGCTGGAAAAGCAACTAGAAGAAGAAGATGTCGTCTCCTACATCCTCACAAGACTTGATGCTGAATACAATTCTCTTGTTGAGAATGTTAGCACAAGGACCGAACCAATCTCCCTCTCAGATCTTTTTGTCCAACTGTTGGCTACTGAGGTGAGATTTGAAAGACAACAACTGCAAAATCAGTACCACTACAATGCCAACTTGGCTGACCATGGAAACTTCAGGGGAAGACATGGACGTGGTGGTCGTGGCAATGGCCGTAGAGGCCATGGTGGGCATGGCTCACCTAATCTGCGACCCATCTGTCAAACATGCGAGAAGGTTGGGCACACTGCAACAAGGTGCTATAAAAGATTTGATCATGAATTCAAACTAGAAGACAAGTCTGCAAACAATGCTACGACCTCTTATGGTGTGGGCACAAACTGGTATACTGATATTGGTGCTACAGATCATCTCACCGGTGAACTAGAGAAGCTGACAACAAAGGAGAAGTACAATGGTAAGGAAAAGGTTCACACCGCCAGTGGCTCACGTATGAGAATCAACTATGTTGGTAATTCCGTTTGGCAAACTGCTGCACGTCCACTTCATCTTTCCAACATTCTTCATGTTCCTAGTACCAAAAAGAATCAGATCTCTGTTCACAAACTTACCACTGGCAATGTTGTTTTTCTTGAATACCATCCGAATCATTTTCTTGTCAAGGATCGGGCTACGAAGAAAATTCTACTACATGGCAAATGTAGAGGTGGACTCTACCAGTGGCCCTCCCTTGAAAATTCCTCTACCAGATGCGCCCTCACATCTACAAAACCGACGGTTGCAAGATGGCATTTTTGGCTGGGTCACCCCTCTATGGTCATAGTCCACAAAGTAGGTAATAAAAATAATATTCTTTGCTTGCCAGATTCGAATAAAACCTATGTCTATGATGCTTGTCAGATGGGTAAGTGTCATCAATTACATTTTCCTAGGTCGTCTAGTGTGTCTCAAGCTCCCTAAGAACTTGTCTTTTCAGATGTGTGGGGTCCTGCACCCGTGTCTATTGGAAGAAATACTTATTATGTGAGTTTTATTGATGATTTCAGCAAATTCACTTGGATATATCTCATCCGTCACAGATAAGAAGTATTTTACAGGTGTCATGAATTTGAAGCTCTTGTAGAACGGCTGCTCAATAGGAAGATCATCTCCATGCAAACAGACTGGGGAGGTGAATATAAAAAACTTAATTCCTTTTTTAATAATATAGGAATCCAACATTTTGTGTCCTGTCCACACACGCATCAACAAAACGGAGCAGCCGAAAGAAAACATCGCCATATAGTTGAATTGGGCCTCACACTACTACAATAAGCCTTATAGCAGGCGGCTCCAAACCTATTATCACACGCGGTTTTTAAAACCGCCTGAAACGAAGAGTCTGTGATAATCCGCAATTTCACAGGCGGAGAAGTGATACCGCCTGTGAAGAAACATTATCACAGGCGGTTTTTACTTATGCTAGCCGCGTGTGAAGATATCACATGCGGGTAGTGCAGCATATATACCCGCCTGTGATAATTGTCTTATCACAGGCGGGTCCTGCAGCATATCTAACATTCTTTGATAATGGTGTTATCACAGGCGGATGTTGACCTACATCAAGCCGTCTGTGAAGACTTTTTACCGCAGTCGGTTTCTACCATAATAGTAACCGCCTGTGATAATTAGGTTATCACAGATGGTTCTTTACCTATATCTAACTGCCTGTGATAATTGTTTTTCACAGGCATGCCTAGCCGTTGGTAAATAACCGCCTGTGATAAGGTATAACCTATGCAGTACTACTGCTGTTATTTCTAATTTCCAGGTCAATTCAATATAATCACAGGACAGAAGTCAACAATATCATCACAGAACAGAAGTCAATAATATTATCATCACAGAAGTCATCTCACAGAAGTCAATTTCACTAAAACAATATACATATGTACAAGTTACACATACAATTCATCTTATAGTTTACAAGTTTTCACTAAAAACTGTTTCTATTGGCATAGTCGCAAAGTTCTGGCACATCATCTATTGCACCATTCTCATCAAAGAACTTCCCTCTTTTGTGCAAAATTTCGCGATGAATGAATTGACAGAGTTCATCAGCAATCTTGTCGGCTCCTCCATCAGGAATACTTCTACAAACCGGCCATTCTTCGTTCAGATTCTTCGTGTGCTGCAATATAACACATAACAAGGTTTAGAATGTGGTTGTTTGAACAATCTCAAAGTATAGATCAAAGTGAGAGTATACAGGAATTTAGTTGGTATTTTTGAAGCAGTTGTACTATGAGCAATTGAATTTTGAAGTTGGAATCAAAATATGAAAATAATGTTTCTAGTAATATTGAATAGTAGAGAATATAAGTATTAAACTATGCTAGTTACAATGAAAATAAACTCAAAAGTAAGAAAATAAGGTATCGACATTAAGGATAACTTACATCCTCACGATTCACTCTATATACGCCGGCAGTCCGAAGATGCTCGCATACATAGTACCCGCATAAGAACCTCCCAGCAGGCTGCTTCGAACAAGCATAATACGTTTTAATGTCCAATGCATTCGTATTGGAAGGTCTCTCACCGCCAAGCTGTTCCACGTAAAACCGCCAAGCGCTGTAATACAAGAAATGTCATATAAAACTTTTCAACACATTATAAATGTGTGTAAATTAAAATTATTGAATAAACGTACAGTTTCAAAATGGAAAGGAAATCTTTGTAACGATCTGGTGGGAGATTGGCCGAGTCCAAGACTATTGCCATTCCCTGCATTGGCTTGATGAAGATCATTATGTAGTGATCACTGCAAACACACAAACACACGTGTTAACAATTACCAATAACTGCTATTTCAGTGTCATGTGTTCAACTTACTCGAAGTTGTACGGAGCCTTTACGACGTCCTTGCCGTCTCTGACAAAGTTAAACATCGCATGTCCTATGTAAGCTACAACTTCTATCCTTCTATCCTTCTTAAGTTTTGCGGTTGCTTTTTCAAAATCTTATTTTTTCATGTGCTTGAACTTTGCTGAGTCTCGATCTTCCTTGACATCGAATAGCGCCTTTGCAATCCTAGTAGGGTCAAGGATACCTATCTTGCGCGCAAACTTTTCATTATCCATGTATTGAATCCTATTGAAGAAGTCCATAATTGTTATAATATCATGAAATGCATATGCGTGTAGTAAGAAAAGCAAATACTAAATATTAGAGGAACTTACAAGCACCAGACGAGCAA
Organism: Tuctoria greenei; assembly: GCA_036927565.1. Classification (NCBI taxonomy): domain Eukaryota; kingdom Viridiplantae; phylum Streptophyta; class Magnoliopsida; order Poales; family Poaceae; genus Tuctoria; species Tuctoria greenei. Next base: position 160,441,539 of record JAYESD010000002.1, on the reverse strand, counting down.
CAGGTTGATTTCGAGCATGCCCCGATAGAAAAGGGTATGCAGCTCTTCAAATAAAATGACTCATCTATCTTCGCCAGTGCTCCAGAATGCTTCTTTTGGAATACGAAATGTGACTCAATTAAGACCATATCTTGTGCTGGCAAGGATGTACCACTCATGCATTCTTTTGAGCGGGACGGGTTGTTTGCTAAGTTGTATGGATGCCATGAACGACTTCCCATTCTCAAATTCAGGAGGAACATCCTCAAGCTTGTATATTGGAAATCCTGGTTTAACTAAAGACATCGGCCGATTATACATGACACCGTCTTCTTCCCACTCCTCGATATCTCCTAATTCTGTCTCATGAGAAGAATGAGATGCACTCGATTTTATAATATTTTCCTTCATAGTTTCCAAATACTTTGACACTTCTGATGAAGGTTTCTTACTTTTGTATGAGCTAACTTTGATAGGCACTAATGATCGAGGAGTAGTCGTTGGAAGTTGGACACTGGCTTGTTGAACCTGTTGTAAGACTAATTGCTCTTTACTCCCAGCAGCTGGCTCTAGTACTACTTCAAGCTGTTGCTCAACTGGTTGCTCTTTACTAGCAACAACTTTCTCTGGTACTGCTTGAAGCTATTGTCCAACTTGTTGCTCTTGGATATCTTTACTAGCAAGGTTACTATCATCCTTGCTGAGACATAGGGGGAGTGGATCTTCCTGGACTGGGAGTGGATCTTAATGCACTTTCGCCTTAGAAGATGGGGTTGCAGTGTTTCGAGATGCGACGGGGCTAGAAATTGGCTCATCGTCCAACACGATATCGTGTCGGTGCCAAAGGATTAATCAGTTGACAGCCTGCCCCAGAGTCGCGATCCCCTCAGGTGTGACGTGGTCTATTTCAAAATCTTCATAATCATTATCAATGATCTGAAGAACTTGCACCACAGCATAATACAACGGAAGTGGATTCCCGTTGAAGTCACGATCAGGCTTTGCCATAGCAGTCACAACCTGTTTGGTTTGTTCCCTGCTCTACCAATCGGGACAGGAAGACGACAAGATTTATTGTTAGCAATATCATCAACAGTGAACTTATGGATTGACCTTGAGCCTGGCACAGAACTAACGCTGCTAGAGTAGGCAGTTGGAGATACTAATTGCTCCTTTTGCACCGAAACCATCAATGTACTCGGTGCCACTAATTGTCCCGATTGTCCAAGTTGTTCCATTATTTCTTGCATATTTTCTTTGACCTTTTGAGCAATCATTTCATCAAGTGTTTTCTTAAACTTCTCTTGTCTTCTATATGTGTCTTTATCTTTAGGGAAACCATCTAGCCAAGACATTTGAGAAGAGACTGCTCGAACCCGTCCGCTGTGTTCAGGGTTTCCTAAGATAGCGGTAAGTTGGTCATTCTCCCTGTTCGGCTTGAAGAGACCCTTCTGCTGCTTTTCAATTACTTCTTTCATTTTCTTCTCTACTTCATTCACAGAGTCGAGCTTTTCAAGTTTGCCCTCGCTGGTCAAACCTGACCGGGCAAAGACCACCGCTGAGTTCACTCATCAAAGCCTTCTAATGGGTGAGGATTGCCCTTACTGGTAATTTCGTCTAATATCTTATTCCATTTCTGGACTTTGGGGGCGTATCCGGCAGAACCCAAGCGATGATGGTATTTGTTCTTTTTTGCAAGCTCTGACCTAGTTGCACTTAGAGCTAAGAAACTCCACGGGCTGCCAACGGTAGTATCGGGAGAATTGCCGGAACCAGACTCCAACAAGTATGGACTTCATAGTTGGATTACCATGGACCCAGTCCAGCTATGACTCGATATGGGTTATTGTGGATCGGTCGACAAAATCAGCTCATTTCATTCTCGTCAGGACAACCTATACCACCGCGAAGCTAGCATAATTGTATATGGAGAATATTGTGTGTCAACCTGGAGTTCCGAAGAAAATAGTCTCGGACCAAGGTTCTTAATTCATCTCTAGATTCTGGGAGAAAATACATGAAGCTATGGGTACTAAGTTGAATTTCCACAACCCGATGGAGAAACAGAGAGGACAAATCAAATATTGGAAGACATGTTGAGAGCTTGTGCTTTGAAGCACGGATGCAGCTAGGATAAAAGCTTGTCGTATGCTGAATTTTCCTATAATAATAGTTACCAAACAAGTTTGAATATGTCACCATATGAAGCACTGTATGGAAGGAAGTATAGGACACCCTTGTCTTGGAATGAGACAGGTGAGAACCAAGTATTTGGACCTGATGTGTTGCTAGAAGCTGAAAAGCAAGTTCGGACAATTCGCGAGAATTCGGGGGCTGCCAATCAAGACAAAAAGGCTATGCGGATAATAGGTGAAGAAACTTAGTCTTTGAATTGGGAGACTTTGTATATCTCAAAGTGACACCTATGCAAGGTCATAAGCGGTTTAACGTCAGAGGCAAGTTAGCACATCGTTCTATTGGATCATTCAAGATTTTGGGCAAATGTGGAGGAGTGGCATATAAGTTGAAGATGCCAGCACATCTTTCTGATGTTCACGATGTGTTCCATGTTTCTCAGCTCAAAAAGTGCTTAAGGGTACCGGAAGAACAAGTGCCAATGGAAGAATTGGAATTAGAGGCAGATTTGACTTATGCCGAGCAACTGGTCAAAATCTTGGAAACAAAGGAGAGAGTCACAAGGAACAAGGTAATTCGATGGTGCAAAGTACAACAAAAGCATCATGTATAATCGAAAGCGACCGGGGAGCTGGAAGAAGAGCTCAAGAAAGAATTTCCCTATCTCTTTCCTTCTACGTCAAATCTCGAGGGCGAGATTCATTTTAAGGGAGTAGGTTTGTAACTCCCTGATATTCATCCATCATGCATTGCATACCTTATTATACATGTTTAATATTCAGCAACACAAAAAGGAACAAGATTAAAATGAATTAAAAGCAAAACAGCAATTAGAAACCTATATCCGTGCGGTCTTGTTCGGTTCGGACTCCGGACTAGTCCGTTTGGCTCTCTTTTGTTTTTTGGACGTTTTCGTTCTTTCTACGGACTAGTCCGAAAAATGTTTCTGATGTTGTCCGAACTTGTCCATTGCAGAGAATGGACTACTCCGATCTTCGTCACTAGAGACTTACGGAGTTGTCCGGTAATTCCTCATTTTGGTCCAGTTTTTGAAAAATTGAGAAGACCTCCGGACTTGTCCGGCTCCATACCAGACTTGTGCGTTTGGCTTTCTGGAACTGTTTGGACTTCTCCGGATTTCCACTGGACTTGGCCGTTCAACTTTATTCCCATATCGAACTTGTCCGACCTTTGAGCGAACTAATCTGATGTGCCCGACTCTGATTCTATTTCTTTCTTTCCGATGGGCTTTTAGATATTTACCTTAATTGGGCCCAAGAATGTCGTTCCTAACCCCTGTGGAGCCCACGTGGGACCCCACCTAGACCTCCACCACCTTAAAACCAAATTCCACCCCAAACCCTACCACCTCCACCCTATATAAGCACCTCCAACGCCCACCGTTTCATCTCTTTACCACAATTGAAGAAAACCCCTAACCCTAGTTTGTTGGAGCCGCCACCAAGGAGCCTTCACCGCCAGGAGAGGAGGAGGAGGAAGTAAGAGGATCAAGCAAGATCGATCTTCATCAACACTTCATCGTCAATGTTTCCCTCCACTAATTCTTCGTCTTTTTTGGATCTAGACATCAAGATCTCGAGTTTCATTGAATCCTAACCCCTTGAACCCAAGGATTGATAGTAAATATCTTAGATCCATCTTTTCTACGTAGAATATGGTTCCATATAAACCTTAACTGTACTCTAGTTGGGAATTTGCCAAAACCCTAGCCATAGCAGACTTGTCCGGTCCTTTACGTAGTAGTCCTATCAATTGTTTGGTCCTTAGCGGACATGTCCGGCCTCACTGCAGACTAGTCTGGTCTTCCTGTTTTGAAAATTCCTAGAACTTCTTTAATATCCTTTGAAATTACTTGAAACTTGTTCTAACATGTAATACTCGATTGTAACTGACCAGTAAGCAATGATAGCAACTTATTAACATGCAGTACTACATAATTGCATTATTCATGCATGTCATGACATATTGAGTAATATATGAGCATTTATTGATTGTAATGTTTGTTTTGTATGTTTATTGCGTGGAATAAAAGGTGTTGCTCGTTGCTGTCGAGGACCTCCAGTACAAGAACGTCGAAGCGTTTGATCCTAACCAATATTTGTAACGATCTAGTGGGAAATCGGCCAAGTCCAAGACTGTTGCCATTCCCTGCGTTGGCTTGATGAAGATCATTATGTAGTGATCACTACAAACACATAAACACACGTGTTAACAATTACCAATAACTGCTATTTCAATGTCATGTGTTGAACTTACTCGAAGTTGTACGGAGCCTTTACGACGTCCTTGCCATCTCTGACAAAGTTAAACATCGCATGTCCTATGTAAGATGCAACTTCTGTCCTTCTATCCTTCTTAAGTTTTGCGATTGCTTTTTCAAAATCTTTTTTTTTTCATGTGCTTGAACTTTGCTGAGTCTCGATCTGCCTTGACATCGAATAGCGCCTTTGCAATCCTAGTAGGGTCAAGGATACCTGTCTTGTGTGCCAACTTTTCATTATCCATGTATTGCATCCTATTGAAGAAGTCCAGAATTGTTATAATATCATGAAATGCGTATGCGTGTAGTAAGAAAAGCAACTACAAAATATTAGAGGCACATAAAAGCACCAGACGAGCAGCAGGTTGATTTCGAGCATGCCCCGATGGAAAAGGGGATGCAGCCCTTCAAATAAAATGGCTCATCTATCTTCTCCAGTGCTCCAGAATGCTTCTTTTGGAATACAAAATGTGACGCAATTAAGACCATATCTTGTGTTGGCAATGATGTACCACTCATGCATTCTTTTGAGCGGGACGGGTTGTTTGCTAAGTTGTACGGATGTCATGAATGACTTCCCATTCTCAAATTCAGGAGGAACATCCTCAAGCTTGTATATTAGAACTCCTGGTTTAACTAAAGCCGTTCGCCGATTATACATGACACCGTCTTCTTCCCACTCCTCGATATCTCCTAATTCTGTCTCATGAGAAGAACGAGATGCACTCGATTTTATAATATTTTCCTTCATAGTTTCCAAATACTTTGACACTTCTGATGAAGGTTTCTTATTTTTGTATGAGCTAACTTTGATAGGCCCTAATTATTGAGGAGTAGTCGTCGGAAGATGGACACTGGCTTGTTGAACCTGCTGTTCAACTGATTGCTCTTTACTCCCAGCAGCTGGCTCTAGTACTACTTCAAGCTGTTGCTCAACTGGTTGCTCTTTACTAGCAACAGCTTGCTCTGGTACTGCTTGAAGTTGTTGTCCAACTTGTTGCTCTTGGATATCTTTACTAGCAAGGTTACTATCATCCTTGTTGAGACATAGGGGGAGTGGATCTTCCTGGACTGGGAGTGGATCTTCATGCACTTTTGCCTTAGAAGATGGAGTTGCAGTATTTCGAGATGAGACGGGGCTAGAAATTGGCTCATCGTCCAACACGATATCGCGTCGGTGCCAAAGGATTAATTAATTGACAGCCTACCCCAGAGTCATGATCCCCTCAGGTGTGACGTGGTCTATTTCATAATCTTCATAATCATTAACAATGATCTGAAGAACTTGCACCACATCATAATACAACGGAAGTGGATTCCCGTTGAAGTCACAATCAGGCTTTGCCATAGTAGTCGCAACCTGTTTGGTTTGTTCCCTGCTCTGCCGATCGGGACAGGAAGACGACAAGATTTGTCGTTGGCAATATCATCGACAAAGAACTTATGGATTGACTCTGAGCCTGGCACAGAACTAACGCTGCTAGGGTAGGCAGTTGGAGATACTAATTGCTCCTTTTGCACCGAAACCATCGATGTACTCGGTGCCACTAATTGTCCCGATTGTCCAAGTTGTTCCATTATTTCTTGCATATTTTCTTTGACCTTTTGAGCAATCATTTCATCAAGTGTTTTCTTAAACTTCTCACATCTTCTATATGTGTCTTTATCTTTAGGGAAACCATCTAGCCAAAACATTTGAGAAGAGACAGCTTGAACCCGTCCGCTGTGTTCAGTGTTTCCTAAGATAGCGGTAAGTTGGTCATTCTCCCTCTTCGGCTTGAAGAGACCCTTCTGCTTCTTTTCAATTACTTCTTTCATTTTCTCCTCTACTTCATTCACAGAGTCGAGCTTTTCAAGTTTGCCCTCGCTGGTCAAACCGGATCGGGCAAAGACCCACCGCTGAGTTCGCTCATCGCAGCCTTCTAATGGGTGAGGATTGCCCTTACTGGTAATTTAGTCTAATATCTTATTCCATTTATGGACTTTGGGGGCGTATCCAGCAGACTCCAAGCGATGATGGTATTTGTTCTTTTTTTGCAAGCTCTGACCTAGTTGCACTTAGAGCTTTAGCACCAGGTGTGGTCTTTTTCCCATCTTCCTCTTGCCACTGAGCTTGTGTGATTTTTCCCATATTCCTCGGGCTAGGGACCTTATCGGCCTTAACATAAGCATTCATTTCGCTCTTCCAGCCACGTAACTTCTTGCCGCAAGACACCAATGTTGCTTTCTTTACATCTTCTTCCGTGCCTTTCGGGAACTTGAATTGTTTCTTTATTCTTTCCCACAACTCATTCTTGGTCTGCTCGGGTAATTTCCTCCAATTCTCGGTCGTGACGGCACGAGCTCCATAACAAGAAAACCGCATGCATTACGGTACTTGGTAACTGAATCCAGTGGTTCTTGGGGAAGCCCACCTGGACCGACCCTTGTTATGTACATGATGCGGTCCAATGGACCCTTATTGGGACATCGTTGCCCTCGTTTCTGCTTTAGTGAAGCTGAGGATTCATCCATTGGAGAACCTTCTGCGATTTTAGGAGCCGAAGTCACCTCGTTATCTTCGCGGTTAATCTAGGTAGAAAAGAATTATAAGACTTCGTATACTTGACAACCAACATTAACTTGAACTACTGAAGTTAAGATTCGTGATCCATACCTCGTCGATAGGATCATATTCTGGGTCGAGATCATCTGAAGTCTTTTTAGTTTTTATATTAGGAAAAGGATCCGATGGACTGTGAAAGGAGCTTGAACTGCTAGAGTCAGTAAACTCCATATTGTCTTCTTTATTGTTACTACAAGCACCAGTCTTCTTAGGGCTTTCCATGCTAGAACTAATAAGACAAAAAATATAATTAATGGCATATTAACTCTACATGAAGTGTTGCATGAAGAAAAAGATGGAAGCATTCTAGGATTTGATAAGGCATTCTAGGGTTTAAGGCGACCGACCAAAAGGTTCCTATACATTGTGAGGGTGACAAGCATGTTAAAGTTGCTTACCAGAATGGCAATTTTATCTTCTTATTCTAAATAGGCAGTTACTTGTATCTATTTTCTGAGCACAAGCGATGTTCAACAGCCGTATGCGAGCACATTGCTTTGTTTGGCGAAAGGATAGCGACATCGATCTCGAAGGAGCACAACCCTGTGAGATGAAGTGCGGGACGGCTACACTCTATTTTCAGTACAGATGTTACTATTCACTCATGTTACCACCAAGTTCCCAGATTTTGAACTGAAATTTGGCAGAGCTTCCTTTGTATGTTGCTGATTTTGTCCACAATTTTTAAATACAGAACATTGATATTTGCAGAAACAATATATTGCAAACTTGTTATACACATCCTTAGGATTCCATAAATGTAAATTATCAAGTCGTTTGATGATCCTACTAGAAATTACAATCCAAACAGCAACTGAATACATAACTGTCCAGATTCTGGACTATTACAACACCTTAAAGGGTACTTCAATTTAGACCTGGTTATTGCGTGTTTTAGCCTTAGAGTTGAATAGGAAATTGATAGAGGACTCTTTAAGATTTCCAGACATATATAGATATGCATAGGTTGCTTTTCTATTTTAAGAATTATGGTTGTTCAAAGTTCAGAAATTTTGTGACTGTTTCAGATAACACTGTACACAGGTACTAACTTCAACTCCAGTTTCTAATTAGTTCTAAACCGAGTTTGAGGTAACAATGAATATAAAATTTGTAGAATAGCTCTTCCCCTTTCAAAAAATGTATCACAATAGACTAGAAGAGCTTTCTACAGATAATTATGGCAAAAATTCAGATGCTTGTTCATACAATTTCAATACAGTTACATCACAACTTGACAGTTTTTAGAATTCCACTGAACCCTAACCAAAAGGATGCCTACCCTTTTCGAATTCCCGAACCCTAACCAAGGATATGCAATGCGGCGGCGAGGGCGGGGAGGGAGGCGGCACGGCGACGGAGGATGGAAGGTTGAAGGGTTTAGGGTTTACCGTGGCGGCGACGGCAATGGCTTCGCTCGGTGTACCTGGAAGTGATGAGGGCAAAGCTCGGCGGCGACGGCGAAGATCGGCGGCGACATCGAAGCTCGGCGACAACAGCGGCAAACACTTGGCGACAAACGAAATTTTGGCAGCCTAACGGCGTCTAAGTGTTTCGCCCAGGTTAGGTTTTTCCAACGCTGTCGAGGGGTATATATAGACTCCTATTTTCTCAGACGGATTTTAAGTACCGACTGCCTGAGAAGATAATTACCTCAGGCGAGTTTTATTACCAACCGCCTGAGAAGATACAATTATCTCAGGCGGTTGGTAATTAAAACTCGCCTGAGATAATCATCTTCTCAGGCGGTTATTAAGTACCAACTGCCTGTGAAGATCTTTACTTCTTCTTAATTAATATTCTTGATTAAATGTGGGTCATTTAAAAAGGATAAATTCCACTTTCTTATAATATTATTGATAAGTAAAGGTTCCCATTAAATTTCAATTCATAAATCCTTTGAAATTGGTCAGAACATAAAAAACATATAACAATTGCTATTTTTCATTTTTCTATCTTGACGAATATAATGCTTTTTTCATTTATTTTTCAGTGGACATTTTTATTCATCAAACCAACCTCTCTGTATTTTTTCAGATTTTTTTAATTTTTTTTGGATCAATTTGTGTTCATAATTTCATGAATGCCTCATATGTATATGAGCATTTAGTTAGAATGATGGATAATTTGAAGTTTGACATGTTGGAATGCTTTTAAAAAATTAACAAAATTCATACATGTATAAATAATACAAATATGTTCATACAAACAAATTTAAGTGAAGGATCCTTTTTTTTGTGAGATACACAAATGTGAATAATATGTGAGTAGAAATTAATTTGATATTTACCAAAATATTACAATGTTAGCTATACAAGTTTTAAAATATTTGGTTCAGGTGGTAGATATTAATTTTATACAAATATAGAAGAATGAATCATCGAATTTGGACTCAATTTGCAGAATCTAAACATGTTTGAGTATTTATATTGGAATCTAAATAAAAAAAAGCAAGGGATAAGGAAACTGAAGAGCCTCGGGCATTATCTCAGGCGGTTTGTAATGAATAACCTCCTGAGATAAACGTTTTCTCAAGCGGTTATTAATAACCAACCGCCTGTGAAAAATTTAAAAACTGCCTGTGAAATACTAACGCCTATATGAAGACCCCTCGCCACAGTCGAAACACAACCCTGGAGAATTTTCCACCGCCGCAAGGTTGCCAAAATTATCCACCGCCGCGCCGCCGCCCAACCTGCACTGCCGCGCCACCGCTCAGCCCGCACTGCCTCGGCACCGCTCAGTCCGCACTACCGCGCCGCCGCCCAGCCCCGCGGAGGCACGCCTCTACCCAGACCCACATCGCACCACAAGGTACCTAAGTAAATTCTCATAGTTTCCTTACTATGCATTGCATGCTACTTTGTTCTTTGTATATTTTCATAAGCTGCTTTTTTTGTGTGTTGGTATATGGATTGTGTCCTTTTGCATGTGTGTACATATGCGTTTGGACTCAATAATTTGGTGACATGAATAGTTTGTTGGTATATGGTATTGGTATTGGACTCATATGTGTTGGTATATGGATTGTGTCCTTTTGCATGTGTGTACATATGCGTTTGGATTCAATAATTTGGTGACATGAATAGTTTGTTGGTATATGGTATTGGCATTGGACTCATATGTGTTGGTATATGGATTGTGTCCTTTTGTAGTTTGTACCTATTTTGTGACATGAATATGATGTTTAATTAACAGATGATATTGTAATATATATATAAGATGCATGAAGTTTACCCGAATTTGTAATTGTAGTTTTATGTGTTTTCTTTTTCAATATGTTACTTGTCTGTGTGTACCTCCTGCTTGCATATATTTTGAAGGAGTGATTAGGGTTAGCTTTCTAGGGAGATGGTTTTATGACTCACCCATTTAGTTACCATCGTTGGATGGGATCTGACGTCAAGATATAACAGACTGGATCCCACCCAGACCGAGCCCATGCTACTGGGCCTGTTTGTCCCACGACTTCAATCCTTTACCCCCGCTTGCTGCTCCCGACGCCTTCGACCCCATCCGCCTCAAGACGTCGCCCGTCTCATCCAGACTCCACTCGACGCTGCCGCCTCCCGTCCGCCACACTTTTTGTTCGTCACCGATCTTAGAGTCTTATTTGACGTTGCTGCAGCTCTCCTATGTGCCACCTCTCTCTACAACTCTGTATCGACTTGGTATTACCGTAAAAACCTTGAGGATGACTGGACATCGTTTAGGGTCGATTAGTAGCCCTAATGAACAGAGCCACATTAGTCGCCCTAATCATACTTGTTATGTCTCTATAAATTCATTTTATAGAAGACCTTTAGGGAATATTTGTGGCCAAATTTTATAAATCTGACAAAAATTTTATTATTTAAGCATGGACCGTCGAGCGTGGATGTATAACATACCAAGACCCGATCCTATGTACATTCATAATGTTGCAAATTTTATTGAAGCATCCAAGAGACATGCGAGGTTGCAAAAGATAGATGACATATTATGTCGATGTATCGACTGCGAAAATAAGATTACTTGGACGGATACTATAGTAATCCAATCTCATTTGGTGAAGAGAGGTTTCAAAAAAAAAACTACACAATATGGATAGAGCATGGTGAGTTAGATACACATGATGTGGATAAAGATGATGAGAGAGGTTCAGATGATGATAATGTTCATATCGATGATGGTAGTGACAATCAAGATGGTGATTATGATGATGAGTTCGATTGTGAGGAGATGTTGCATCACATTGAACCATATGTATTGACTTCTATGGGAGCAAGCAAAGGTTTAAGTAAAATGGAGACATTACAGAATGCAGCGACGGAGCTTTTATATGATGAATCAAACGGTTGTGATAAAGAGTTTACTACATTGCGTGCAGTCTTAGAACTATTAAAGTTGAAAGCTACGCACGGATGCTCCAATTGTAGTTTCTCTGATTTTTTGAATCTTATGGCAGAAATTCTTCCAAATCCAAAAAAAACTGCCCAGAAGCACTTATAAAGCGAAGAAACATCTTTGCCCGATGGCACTAGGTGTGACAAAAATACACGCTTGTGTGAACTATTGTATTATGTATCGCAAAGAGCATAAGCTCGCAACTAGATGGCCCATTTGTGGTGTGAGTAGATATAAGAAGGACTACAATCATCGGTATGTTACCAACATGAAAAAGTCTCAGAAGAATAAGAAGTTTATTATTGGTCCTGAAGGTGATGATGACGATACTTCTGGCGATGCAGACGGGAAGAATAAGAGAAAAATTCCTGCCTTGGTGATTTGGTACCTTCCGGTAATTGATCGCTTGAAGCGTTTGTTCTCAAACCCTCGGGAGGCTGAACATATGCGTTGGCATTCCGAGCAATGCAAGAAGAATGAAAAACATATACGACACCCCTGCTGATGCAACGCAGTGGATTAATTTTGATATTCAGTATCCAGAATTTGCAAAGGAAATCAGAAATGTGAGGTTTGCCTTGGGTACAGACGGAATGAATACGTTTGGTGAAAAAGGAGCATACACAGCACATGGACCGTGGTCTTAACGATGTACAACCTACCGACGTGGTTGTGTCACAAAAGGAAATATATCTTGTTATCTGTTCTCATCCAAGGTCCGAAACAACCCAGCATCAAAATTGATGTGTTCTTGGAACCGTTAATGGAAGATATGGAGAAATTGTGGAATGAAGGGGTACATACATGTGATGAGTACAAGCGAGAGTATTTCATGCTAAGAGCAATGATATTTGTAACCGTGCATGATTATCCTGGACTGTTTACATTATCAGGACAAATGAAAGGGAAGAAAGGTTGTGTAAGGTGCGTGGATAGAACTGGATTTCTATACCTCACTTCATCCAGAAAGACGGTGTACATGAGACACCGATGGTTCTTGACAGATACACACAAGTATAGGAAGATGAAAGAACAATTTGATAACAAAATCGAAAAAGATATTGCACCAAAACATTACATTGGAAAACTTGTGTTTGAAATGGTCAAGAACATTCATATTGCTTTCGGTAAAGGCAAAAATTGTAAAGGAATTAAGAGAAATAAAAGTACATCTTCGGATGATACAACTGACACAAGAAACAATCAATTTTTTTTCAAGTATCTTATGTATTGGAAGAATTTGGAATTTTGCCATAGTATTGATTTGATGCACGTTACAAAGAATGTTGTCGGTACCCTGGGTACCATATACTACTTGGGATTGCAAAGATCTCAAGGGAAAGTCATCTACTTGATTTGAAGACCTTCAGAGGCCCACATGTCAGACATAACTGGACCCTCTTCTCCAACATGGTTAGTCCCAGGGTCGCCACGTGTACAATCAAACCGGAGCTACCGCCCACAAGGGGGAAGCTCCGGGTTATGTACCGAAATGGCATCCCCGGACCTAACCCCAGACCGAGGGAAGCTCCGGAACTGACACGTGTCAGGTAGCTCCGGACCTATCTGTTTCCCATAGTATGCTCCGCAGCTGCCACGTGTCCAACCGTCAGATCTTTAGCCTCTAACATTCGGGGGATCTGTCGGATCAAAACCACCGACAAATGTATTTGACAACATCATTGGGACCTTGTTGGACATGCCGAGGAAAACAAAGGATGGATTACATTCACCTATGGACCTAGTAAATCTTGATTTGAGACCAGAGCTTCATCCAGTAGAAAAGGCGAATGAGAAGCATTACCTTCCCCCAGCCAGCTACAACTTGACGCTAGAAGAGAAAAAAGCAATTTGTGAATGCTTGCGTGGGATTGATGTGCCCACGAGTTTCTCATCAAATATCTGCAAACTAGTCTCGATGAAAGACTTGTCTTTATTCGGTTAGAATTCTCACGACTGTCACATGATAATGACAGTTTTCCTTGCCATTGCAATAAGAGTCATCAAACCTGAGCATATAAAAGTTGTCATCACACGTTTGTGTTACTTCTTCAATGCAGTATCGCAAAAGGTGATAGCACGTGAAGATTTAGACTATCTGAAAACATACGTCGTCGAGACTATGTGCAAGCTTGAGATGTGTTTCCTACCATCCTTTTTCGATATGCAAGTACACCTAATCATACATCTTGTTGATCAGATAAAAGCATTGGGGTCACTATATTTACATCATATGTTTTTGTTGGAGAGATATTTAGGAGTATTAAAAGGTTATGTGCGGAACCGTGCTCACCCAGAGGGTTCAATTATGGAAGGATACACCACTGAAGAAGTGATTGAGGGTTGCGCTGATTACATCAAAGATGGAAAATCGATAGGTGTGCCTATACCAGTACATGAGGGTAGACTACATGGGAGAGGCAAAGTGGGTAAGAAAACTTTTATCATTCAAGATTACAAGAATGTACATCGTGCACATTTTGGTGTACTACAACAGCTCGCAATAGCTGAGTCTTACATCGAGGAACACCAAATTGAGCTTTGTGATAAAAACCAAGACCGCACAGAGTACTGGATCATGAAAGAGCACAAAAGATGTTTCACTTAATGGTTAATGGACAAAAATATACCATACGGAAACACTATAGAAGAGGCAACGATGAAGAAGTTAGCTTCTAGCCCATCTGCTTTGGTGACATCATGGCAAGCATATGACATCAATGGTTACACATTTTACACTAAAGAAAAAGACGGTAAGAGTGTTGCACAAAATAGTGGTGTTCGTATTGAGGCTTATGATTCACAAGGGAAAAAGACCACATACTTCGGGTTCATAGAGGAAATATGAGAACTCGCTTATGGCGAAAGAATGGTAATGCCCGTATTTAAGTGCCAATGGGTCAAACATCCTGATGGTGTGAAAGTGGACAATTACAGGCTGACACTGGTAGACTTGAATAAAGTGGGTTATAAAGATGACCTGTGGGTTCTCGCCGATAGTGTTGCACAAGTTTTTTATGTTCAAGATCCAGAAACTAAGAAGATGCACATAGTTGTTTCTGAAAAGCAAAATATTGTTGGGGTTGAGAATGTGGGAGATAATGAAGAGGAATATAATCAGTATGAAGAGATGTACCTTTTCACCGAACCAGAAAACATCAAGCGCGTAGAGAGAAGCATTAAAAGAATTTGAAACCCTATATGCGAGAAGATGTCAATGCTAGAAAAAATGTATATAGCAATGCGTGATGATATATATCGTATATATTTTTATCTTCTGAAATTAACTTAGAACAATGCTATATTTCAGCTTTAGATAGCATGTTTCGAACATTATTAAATTCAACTTCTGTTTCGAAGCTCCTGTCAAGCTAATCCCTTCACAGCAAGCTCTTGTATATGCAAGTAACACCCGAGACTCATCATTTGGATTGTTAAAAGCTTCAATTGAAGTCTGACGATACTTCCCGTCCATTTGAGGGCTTGTTTGGATAGGAGTGGATCCACTTCAATATAAGTGGTTTGAGGTGGATTGAGGAGAAAAATAGTTCATTCTTCACTTCAGTCCACTTCAATCCAATTAGATTGAGTACATCCAAACAAGCCCTGCAAGATTTCTTTCTCTTCTCTCCATTTTGATAACTTATGAAGATGCTACTATATCATTTCTAATGGCTAAATATATTGACTACAAATCAGTACCATCTCTCTTAGTGTTTTACACAAGCGACGAAGCGTACAACTTCAATCACAAATCTTGTTTTTACCATTTTCATAGGAATTTGACTTTAATCTTTCAAGCATAGATTTATCAATAATTGAAGCTTCTTCATCAGACATATTAATGGCAGTTACAAGTGAAGGGTGTGTCGAAGCTAACAAAGTCTCAATGGGACTGAAGACAAAGAGATGCTTCATATGAGTGAAAATGTCCAGGTTAGACAGCATGAAGCTATGATGGCAGCCTTCAACAACATGAAAAGTGATGCCAAGGTTATGCTTGCATGAACCAAGACATGTTGTGAGGGTATAACACTTGTTGGGGCAAGAATAACCTTGGCCAAAATCAGAAATCACGCCACCGTGGATTACTCTGAAGCCGCCATGCATTACTCTGAAGTTTACTGAGCATGCACGGAGAAAACTTCAGAGTAATCCATGGCGGCTTCAGAGTAATCCACGGTGGTGTGATTTCTGATTTTGACCAAGGTTAGGCTTGCCCCAACAAGTGTTATACCCTCACAACATGCCTTGGTTGATGCGAGTATAACTTTGGCATCACTTTTCATGTTGTTGAAGGTTGTCATCATAGCTTCACGCTGTTTAACCTAGACATTGCCACTCATATGCAGGATCTCTTTATCTTCACTCCGATTTAGATTTCGTTAGCTTCGACACATCCTTCACTTATAACTGTCATTAACATGTGTGATAAGGAATCTTCACTTATTTGATAAATCTATGCTTGAAAGATTAAGGTTAAATCCCTATGAAAGTGTAAAAATAAGATTTGTGATTGAAGTTGTTCGCTTACTCGCTTGTGTGAATCACTAAGAAAGTAGGTACTGATTTCTAGTCAATATATTTAGGCACTAAAACTGAGAAAGGAGCATCTTCCTAAGTTTTCAAATGGACAGGAGGGAAAGAAATCGTTCAAATGGATGGGAAAATCCTTCCAAGGATCGTCAGGCTTCAAATTGATGCTTTCAACAATTCAAATGATGAGCCACGGGTGTTACTTGCATCTATGAGAGCTTGCTGTGCAGGGATTAGCTTGATAGGAGCTTAGCAGCATCACAGGCGGTTCTTAAACTGCGCATTTACTTGTATCTGTTTTCTGAGCACAAGCGATGTTCAACAGCCGTATGCGAGCACAATTTGGACACAATTTGCAGAATCTAAACATGTTTGAGTATTTATATTGGACTCAATAATTTGGAAGTTTGGTCTTTTAGATATTGATGTATCGGGCGCGTAGCCGATTGAAGGACGAGCGCCTGGCGTGGTGCAAGAACCATCCCCATGTATGTACATATGGCACACCGATCGCATGGTTGTATATACATATGTATCTGCAATGGACTAATGAACTTAACTG
Organism: Tuctoria greenei; assembly: GCA_036927565.1. Classification (NCBI taxonomy): domain Eukaryota; kingdom Viridiplantae; phylum Streptophyta; class Magnoliopsida; order Poales; family Poaceae; genus Tuctoria; species Tuctoria greenei. The sequence continues at coordinate 160,425,054 of JAYESD010000002.1, read as the reverse complement.
TAGTTTTGTTTTTCCATCTTGTTTGTTTTTGGTATTTTTAATTTCTCTGCGTAGGGTTTCTCTGCGAAGCCTAAATCAGCAGATTTATTAAAGTGGTAGTGCATCGTCCGTAGTAAAGAAGGGGTAAGTCATGAAGACGAGCACAATATGAGTTTAACCATCATCCTCCTATTAATAAATTTCCTTTCTAGACTGAATTGGTAGATGGTTACTACCCCTTGACAATCTCCTTCTCTAAGGACTATTTCTTGATGCCTCCAAGATGCGCCTTTCCAAGTGGGTTCTTCCACCCAATGTCCATCGCTCGGGAGCACTCTGCATCGGGATGCTTGATCAAGAGAATGTAAGATAGACCTATTTTGCTCATGTAATTAATACTTAATTGTTGTCAAACTTATTTGAACTGGTTTCTTATGTTGCTTAAATTATATTTCGTAGGGGTGGTGCACTGGTTTTACAATAAAAACCATACTACTTGAAGTTCAGCGTTTGCTGCATCAGCCAAATGCGCCCGATGATGAAAATGATTGCTATAATATACTTATCAAGGTTAGTTGAAACTTTGACTTAGTGAACAATGTAGGTTATTCATTCCTCCTTCGACATTTGTTAATTTAAATAATGCCAATATTTTCAGGATCCAGGGGAATATAAGAGACGTGTTCGGGAGCAAGCAGGACGGTACAATTTAGATTGATCGATTGGAGCTTTAGGAATAAGTTTAGATTCGAATTTAGTTTAGAGGGCACGCAATGTATGATCTATGGAATTCATCGAGTTGCAAATTATCTCTAAATTGCAATGTCATTGTGTTTGTTTATATATTCCAATTAAATCCCTTAATTGTAATGTCATTGCGTTTGTTTATCCCTACAACGGACGCTCACGATCTAGGGCACTCTAGCATTTCCGGGGCCACAAAATAAGTGGAAACAATGATCTTCTCAGACCGTTCTTTAATGAAAACCGCTTGTGATAATTGAACAACTACATACGGTTCTTACACAATGACCCCTGGTGAAAATACATGATCTTCTCAGGCCGTTGTTAATTAAGAACCGCATGTGAAGTTTATTACATTACAGACGGTTCTTAATTAATAACCGCCTGAGAAGATCGAGTATTTACCCAGGCGATTGTTTTTTAAAATCCGCCTGTGATGTTATTTCATTACAGGCAGTTCTTAAGTAACAACCGCCTGAGAAGATTGAGTATTTACCCAGGCGGTTGTTTTTTAAAATCGGCCTATGTTGTTCTTTCATCACAGGCGGTTATTGTATCATTCGTCATCACAATCGCATATTTTTAAGGACCGCCTGTGTTTGAAAAATTGAGGCGCCTGTAAAAATGCTTTTTGTAGTAGTGTCACACTTCTCTCTCATGCATCCATGCCTTTAAAATTTTGGGATGAAGCTTTCTATACCGCTGCATATGATAAATAGAACACCCTCCAAAGTCATTGATTATTTGACTCCCGTTGAAAAACTTCTTCACATAAAACCCGACTACTCAATGCTAAAAGTTTTTGGATGTGCTTGTTGGCCTAACCTGTGTCCTTATAATGATCAAAAACTTGCTTTTATATCCAAACAGTGTGCGTTCCTTGGTTACAGCACGTTTCACAAAGGCTACAAAGTGTCTTGATATCTCGAGTCGACGGGTGTATATTTCACGAGATGTAATCTTTGACGAGACCATTTTTCCATTCCAAAAGCTTCATCCTAATGCAGGTGCACAACTGAAATCTGAGATACTACTCCTTCATCCTACTTTGCTTCCCCATACAGGACAAGCAATCATAGAAAATCAGCAAGTTGATTTCTCTAACCAGAAGAATTGGCGGAATTTACTGACCATACGGATACAAGTTCTGGTGATTTTGTGCAGGAAACAACAAATGGAGAGCAGAATATCCAAGCCGGCGCTGAACACGGGGGAGATCTGGTGGATTTCAGCACCCACCAAGCACAATCATTGTCGAATCACGCGCCTGCGCTGCTGCAACAATCGTCTCCGAACCGCGTGCGTGCGTCAGGTGGGCAGGCTTCTCCGCGCGAGACGCGTGACGCGCCGGGACAGGGCAGAGCAGAAGTTCCCGCACCGGATAAGAAGATTCTGATGCGTGGTGGTATGGGACTGCGCTCGGAGAGCCAAGCACTCAGCGCACGTCAACATCACCTGACATGTCCGCACCCGAGCAGGCCGAAGCGCCCTTGGGATCCACATCGCCAGGCATGACAGGAACTGCCCCAATGCAGTTTTCAATGCCGACAGAATCATCTTCTGAATTTGATCAAACTGAAGAAATTCCATCTGCTATTCGACCTAGGACAAGATCGCAAAGTGGTATTGTTAAAACTAAGAATTTTGGGAACGACTTTATTTGTATGCTCACCACTGCAGGTGAACCACAAGATTTACAGCAAGCCCTGAACGACACCAATTGGAGAAGAGCAATGGAGGATGAGATTCAAGCATTAAGAAAGAACCAGACTTGGCGGCTTGTACCTAGACAAAATAAGAACGACGTCATTGACTGCAAATGGGTGTACAAAATCAAGCGACGATCAGATGGCTCTATTGACAGGTACAAAGCTAGACTAGTACAAAAAGGGTTCAAGCAAAGGTAGGGAATTGACTATGAAGACACTTTTAGTCCCGTCTATTCTAATTGTTTTATCCATCGTTGTTTCTAAGAATTGGTGTCTAAGATAGCTAGATGTGCAAAATGCATTCCTACATGGAGAACTAGATGAAGAGGTATACATGGCTCAACCACCAGGATATAAAGACAAAAGATATCAAGGCGATGTGTGAAAGCTTGACAAGGCCATCTACGGAATGAAGCAAGCACCAAGGGCTTGATATTCAAAATTAATCCCTAAACTCATTCGCATGGGCTTCACACCATCAAAAGGAGATACATCCTTATTTTTTTTTGCAAGGGACAAATAACAATCTATCTGTTAATTTATGTTGATGATATTTTTGTTACAAGCTCTTGTGAACAGGCTATTGATGCGCTACTGGTCAATCTGAGAAAAGAGTTCGCACTAAAAGACCTTGGTAGGTTGCGCTACTTCCTTGGCATAGAGGTGGTGCACAAGAAAGATGGGCTAATACTAAACCAAAAGAAATATGCAACTGAAGTGATAAAAAGAGCAGGTATGGAAATTTGTAAAATGGTAAGCACCCACTATGAGTCTCTGAAAATATTCAGCATTTTCTGGGCAGCCACTCGAGTCAGATGAGGCAACTAAATACAAAAGTATTGTTGGAGCACTCCAATATCTCACTTTGACCAGGCCTGACATTGCATTCTCTGTAAATAAAGTATGTCAATGTTTACATTGCCCGACCACTGTGCACATGACAATGGTTAAAAGAATATTGAGATATATACATGGAACAATAAGTTGTGGACTAAAGTTCATTAAAGGGAGTTCTTTGCAGTTGAATGTGTTTTCTGATGCAGATTGGGCAAGGTCTCTAGAAGACAGAAGATCCTTCGGTGGGTTTGCCATATTTTCAGGGTCTAATTTAATATCTCGGAGTGCGAGGAAACAAGCAACTGTATCTCGGTCAAGCAACGAAGCAGAGTATAAGTCATTAGCTAATGCTACTGCTGAATTTATTTGGATACATACTATTTTGTAGGAATTAGGAGTAAAACATGAAGGAATCCCCACATTGTGTGACAATCCAGGAGCTACTTTTATGACTTCGAATCCTGTGTTTCATTCAAGGACTAAGCATATAGAGATTGATTATCATTTTGTGAGAGAAAGAGTTGCCAAGAAATTATTGCAGGTCAAATTTATCTCAACCAAGGATCAACTTGCTGACGGGTTCACAAAGTCACTTTCGGTGCAAAAGCAAAATGCTTTCACATACAATCTTAACTTGGAGAGTTAAGACTGAGGGCAAGTGTTGGAATAATTGAGACGCAAATGGAATATTGAGATCTGGGTATCAGCCGGGATAACAGAAGATCACATGAGATGGTTGAAGATCGCAGTAATCAAGATTCTTGGCGTATCAAGTATGGACTCCAGAGATTACACCGTAGGCTACAAGATAGTTTAGATAATTAAAACAGCATGTAATTTAGACGTCTGGAGGAGATAAGGAAACCAACCAGTTGTGATTGGATTCCATTGTAACTCCATCTAGACTGGGATAAGGACATGTATTCTTCCATAAATTGCAACACGTAGGCCGGTGTAGAGTATGGCTTCCAATATTTCTCATTTTCATCGCACCAGAAGGTTCTCTGTCACTCCTCCTCTCACCCCTAAGTGCTGCTCCTTAAGTCATGCCCTATGGTAACGGCGTTGTACATTTTTTCCGCCGGCGAAGTTTATTAACTGTGGCCAAAACCTCATGCAATTCGTGCTGCACGCCGAACCATCCCTCAATTCCCGTATAGAAAATGTTCTAGACGTTCATACCAGTCGCCATAAACAAAAACCAGTGGAAATGGTCAACTCTAGTCTCGGTTCTTTGAGTTTTCGTCGCCACCAAAGCTTTCCACTCAGGTCACCACCGGAATTCTATTTCCAGCCCTTTTATCCTCAATTTAGGTTCATAGTATTGGTCCTCATAGGCTAAGGATGCATTTCGAACAATTCCCGGTGGAATAATGCGTTCTGTGCACGGTGACACCTCGCCGGAGATTTGTTGTCAGCTGCCGCCGTCGTCGGCCTATTTCCGCTCACCTCCGGCCAAATCCGAGGCAACCAACGTATTTTTCAGGTTGTTTAGCCTTCTGGCAGCAGGTTTGGGCAGGGTAGGTGCTCGGTCTAGGGTCCCGGCGTGGCCCTGCCATGGCCGCCGCCCTAGTGCCGCCGGTCTCTATGGCCGAAGGTAGAAGAAGGCTGGGTTGGGGATGAAGACGACCCCACCCGTCATTCTGTCTACTTAATCCCTCGTAAAGTTTTGATCCGTTGTGGCTTTTCTGTTTTGTGGCCCAACGTGTGACTTGTGTTCCCAGTGGCTGATTTAAAAGGATGGACCCACTGGTCAGTCTGTTAATGGGTTTTCCGATAAAAACTAAATGCAGAAAATAGGAAAACTTTGAAAATTCATAGCTCTTTCTAGGGAACTCCAAAAACTCCCAAATAAATTTTTTTAGAACCCTTATGCTCTCTAAATTGTCTTGGTGCATTGTAATCAGTATGTAAGTCCATAATATTTCCTCAATAAGTCCATTAAAAAAAGGCATTGGAATTAGTTACTGACGATATGTTCATGAGAAAAATCCCAAATTTGTCCAGATTATTAGTCATAGTTCCTTTGACCTCCAGTAAAAATTTCATATTCATTTTACATGATTTGATTGGTCAAATTGTGTTCTCAACCTGTATGTGCCTGAAAAATCAAAAATGTCCAGAAACAATTTCAGAATATTGTTCAAACTTCGAAAATCAATATCTCACAGTAGAATGATTGGAAAATTATGGAACCAATTTTTCTGGATCACTCTTGACATCCTCTAAACAGAAAACAAACTCTTGTACATGTTAAAGAATCAGGTTGTTCTTGAAAATTATGGGGAGTTAAATTTCATAGAGTTTTAGAGAACCCAAACTGCCATGAACATAACCCAAATTTGGCCAAGAACCCTCTCATACTACATGTTGTCTACTGTAAAAGTTTCAGGGGTATAGAACTTGTTTTACTACAGTGAACTGTGTTTCACATCTCTATGTTCAAAACATTGCTCATGTCACTTCATATCCACATTTCCCTATGTTTCACTTTCATTCCTCTTCTGTTGTTTTCCTGTATACAGCAGAGCTCCTCCTGTATTTCTTGTACAGCAGATTGTTGTCCTCTTATCATTCTCATAGTTTCCTTCCTTGTTAATCTATATTCTCTTCTATGGTGCATATTACACTTTGTCTCATGATCCAATTTTTGTCTACCTGATTTTTTCCTCTTTTTCTCTACACAACGGAGGAAGGCCTGTCCATTTCTATCTAAGTTTATTGCTGCTCGAGTTGTAAACACTTTCACTTGCTAATTTACTAAATGGCATTTACTTATATGCATATTCATATCATTAGGGAACACGACGAAGGTGATCAATGAGAGAGACGACCCCGAGGCGAGGATTTCTCTGTTGAGTAAGCTGTGATGAAGTCCATGGAGGAGTTTACTAACTGATCTTCACTGACTTTTAGTCTGCAACACAAAAAGCCCCGGTTTGTATTTAAGTGACTTTCTAATGTTTTGCTTTTATCACTATGTTGACTAGTATATGAATTGTGCATTAGGTCTATTATGTTTGAATACTCCAAATGCATGACACAAAATCCCATGGAGTGTATGGGTAGATTTATAGCTCAACGCGTAGAATTGCCATGCTAATATTGTAGGGAATCCAGTAGAAGTCGAGTGGTTGGAATCCACGCGCGAGATAGCGATATTTTCATCTGGAATTGGTTATTTTAGAGAATGGTTTATGAACTGAATATGAGACCGGGCAGTGGGGTAGGATGTGTAGCCCTACCTGTGTCGGTTAAGGACCGATCCGTGTACGGCCCTGTTGGGCAAGTTTGAACTATACTGGAGGCATAGTGGATATATGGAACCCAGGAAACCGATGTAACTTGTTCACCTTAGCATCGAGGCATAACCCACCGCCTTATAGGTGTGGGTTGAGGGCAGCAAGGTGTAAACCTACTAGCGGGCACAGTCACACTTCGTGTGGGGGTCTCTTGCTTGTAGCGGTGGGACCGGTTCGACATGTAGGTGTCGAGTGAAAGGTTGCTGCATACAACAACACTGGAGTGTGCCTTCGCAGCTCTGAGTGTGGGTGTATGTGTCGTGCTATCTGAGTGTTATTGATTCGAATCACCTTCTCTCACGGTTATGGATTGAGCATACTTGTTCACTGAGTCGTGACGTAGTAATAAAGAGTAGTTGGAATATTATGAATCTGCTGCCATGATTATTATTGTATTGCAACTTGTATGGATTGGAAATAGTACAATTAAGTTTACATTTGCTAAACATTTAACTTGAATAAAGCTTATGCAGCTTTGAGCATGTAACATCGGAGACGAAGCATTTCTTGTCTGATTGTGGAGTCTGTGATGTGCTATGCTTAGGGCATGTCATTTGCTAACTTAAAACGGAGCTAAGGATTTTCTAATAGGCGAGTCCTTTCTGCAAATTCAGCTTTCCTATATTATAAGTCTCAAGCATGTAGAGTTCCATGTTTAGGTTAGACGTTTAAGTCTTGCTGAGCCTTCATGCTCACGGTTGCTTTATATGTAGTTTTGTAGGTTTTATTTTATTGTTGCTGTTATGGGTTGTTCGTGAGACCTCGAGCTGTCGAGAGGTATCTCTCATGTGAGACCACACCGCTGCCTTATTGATCTTCGTGTTGCTAGTGAGAAGCGTCGGCGGGCATGGACGACTTCTCAAATGCTTAGATATGTTGAGAGTGTGAGTATGTACTTTCCACTTCGTGTGTACCGCTGTTGTACACTATGTTGTAAACCATGTATTATTATGAAATGAAACTTTGTATCTTTGCTATGTCTTTTCATGTGTGCTGTTGGGTGCCCCATTGCACGACACCACCCAATGTGATTTCTGAAATGTCAGGACTCCGATCCTCACAATTCATTAATAATGATTATTAGAATCTGTAATTTGAGGATTATTCGAATATTGTGACAAAAGTACTTATTTACTAATTTGTGTTGTGGTAATTTTTTGTATATTGTTTGTGATGCACTCGTGTATGTGTGTTGGACGTCTTGGGCATACATATGTGTTCACTTGGTTCATTTTCGGAACCGGGTGTCACAAATTGGTATCAAGCTTAATAGAATTGATAGAATACTCATACCAACAAGGTATACCTTCTTTTCTAGAAGCTCACCTGTAAAGAACTCTAAGGTTAAGCGTGCTTGGCTCGGAGCAATTTATGGATTGGTGACTGACCGAGAAGTTTTCCCAGGTGCACTTGAGTGAGGACCAAATGCGCAAAAAGACTAGTGTTAGTCTGTGGGCTAGTATGTGATCTGCCAGAAGTAACGACCGCCAAGCCTGTAGTGGCTGGGGTGTTACAAGCTACCATCTGTCCCATCCATCGTCAGAAGGGCGGTAACCTCACCCACAAGATGGTGCCTTGGAGATCAAGAAAAAAGCCAAGACTGAAGCTTCCGATCTCCAAACAGACTGGATACATAGAATGAACAATGTAAAACTGGCCCCACTAGAGGAATGTCAGATAGATAGGACCGCCTCGCCCCCTATAAAAGTACCCTCAAGGCCTTCCACCAGGGGGGTGAATTCACACCTTATTCGCGGTTAGTATACGCAATTACTTTATGCATTTACCTTTCATGTTTCCTTGCGCAGTTTTCCTTTGGTGCTCTTGCACCCTTTTAATTTGGTGCTCGTGCCTTACATTTCATATGCCCGTTTGCATTTTCATTTACGCATTACTTTTATAGAAGGTCTTGCTTTCTTATAGTTCATATACTCGGGCAAGGCGCGCTTGTAATCTGTTCTCTCGCCTTTTGAGCTAACAAGGATCACGGAAGACTCCCTTTGGACGTAGGGCCTTTTTTTGCTTGACCTAGGATAAATCTCTTGTAGCACACTCCGTCGGTCATCCAGGTGATCTTGCGGTCTCCAAAGGTGGAGAAAAAGCAAGTGGTGTAGAATTGTTCTATTACCTCTAAGTTCTAGTTATATTTGAAACCAAGCAAGCCTTTTAATCCATGAACTCAACAACCTAGATAACTGCATTAAATGTCTTGTGGTTCTTCTTTTCCATATAGGCCCAGTCTACCCACTAAGCATCTACCACTGGTGTATTCTTGGTTAGATAGACCAACCGATAATAATTGCAGTGAAAGTCACACCAGAACATGTGATCAGCTATGGCCTTCTCATACATGTAAGGATCCTTTGATCTCAGCCTCTTTGCTTTCTCGGCCCCTTTCCCTTGGAAAATGTACTTCCTAGCTCCAGTCGCTAGTTTGGATCATGCAAGGGAGGAGTCACGACCAACGGACCAATGGGGCCTTGTGGAGGTCCACGAGGCTCTGCGGATTGGTCATGAATGACCATGCCTCTCTCGGCAAGGGCCTTCTTCCTTGAAGCACCGTTCCTTAGTGGACTCTTCTTTGTGGGCTCTTTTCCCTTGCCCTTGGATGTACTGCTCTCTACCATGGGTGCTTTCCCTTATTGGCCGCTTCGACCCTTTCCCTTTTCACCCACAGTGACTATCCTCTTCCTTCTTCTTGCTTGCTCTTCAGCGGATTTAGCTTGGTCCGCATCTCGATCATGCTTCTCCTCATCCTCGCCTCACTCATGCGAGCGAGCTGCGCTTCGAGGGCCGCTAGCTCTGCATCTCTTCGACGATAGCATTCCTGATGGGCCGCCTCCTTTTCCTGATCAAAAAGAGGAGAGTCATGGTGCTGAGGCATGCTGAAACAATGATAACAAGAGGATATGAGATGAGAACAAACAGAATATTGTGGTAGAAGGTAGAAAATTCGCTAAGTTAGAGGTTAACCGTAGGTTAGGCCGGACTAGTTCGGTCAGGAATGGACTTTTCCGTCCTAGGTCCGAACTAGTCCAAACCACCTAGTGTTAAACCCTAACTAACCAATTTTTCTACAAATCTCAATAATAGGGCGCAATATCGCAAGGAAAGGGTCACAAAATGAAGAACATTCAATAGGGACTCTAAGTTACAAATGTAGGAACCTAGAATCGATGGAATCCAAGAAGTTAGGGTTAGGGCCAAAAGTCACCTTGAGATGAGAGAAGAGGAGAAATCCGCAGATCGAAGAGTGAAGTAGTACGGGATTCGCCTTCTTGACACTCCGAAGGTGTTCACACACAGATTCCTCGAAGATTTTGGTGGAGAACCTCAAAAAACACTAATTGGGGCGTTTTTGAGGAGAGAGGCGCGCGCTGAAGTTGTGAAGGCACTGAGGAGTTGGGCCCGACGCTTGGGATATAAGTCCCAAAAGGTTTGGACTAGTCCGATGGGTATAACAAACAATTCCGGGTGTCAGACCTGGTTCGAACAAATCTGCATGTCAGGACAAGTCCGGTGACAGGTTAGACTAGTACGGTATGGACTTGTCTAAGTCTATCCGGACTCGTCTAGGAAGTGAGACTGGTACGGTCCATAAGGCTGACTAGTCCGGTCCTAGACAGCAAAATCTCATATATATTGCAAGATTTGCACAGAGTGATTCATATGGACTAAGTTTCACAAATATTCTCGATGAGTATGGTCAGTAAAGCACACAAACAATCATACAATGATCATGATTCAAGGAGACAATAATCAAAAATAATTTGATATAAAAATGAGGAAGGCATGTTTTTGGAAGCACGCATAATTTTGAAGAGAATAAACAGCTAACAATTCGATGTGCAACATCTCAAGTCACATTTCGAGAATCAATGATATTTAGCTCATTCCTAAGTTCACAAAATTATTTTTCATATAATGGCTTGGTGAAGATATCGACTAGTTGTTTTTCGGTTCTCACATGTAAAATGACAATGTCCCACTTTATTGAATGGTCTCTCAAGAAATGGTGTCGAATGTCAATGTGTTTGGTTCTAGAGTGTTCAATGGGGTCATGAGCAATCTTAATAGCACTCTCATTGTCGCATAGGAGTGTAATATGTTCCATATTGAGACCATAATCCCTTAGAGTTTGTCGCATCCAAAGAAGTTGTGCACAACAACTTCCGGCTGTGACATACTCCGCTTCGGCTGTGGATAGGGTAACAAAATTTTGTTTCTTAGATGACCATGATACTAGGGACCTAGCAATGATGTCAGCCTACTTTTCCAACGGCTATTTCATGGAGGCTGGCTATTTATACCCCTTCAACCTGTCAAATCGACAAGTCTTGACTACTAGACATCCTCTACACATCCTCAAGCATTCAAGACATAGAGCTACCACTTCCATATCATTTTCACCACTTGTACACCAAGAGATAGGCTAGAACTAGCTAGAGATAGTGCTTGTGTGCCTCCATTCTTGGTGATTGGAATATCTAGCGTAGTGAGAGCTGTAAGGTTGTGTCCCTTGGTGTTTATAACTGAGAGTGACTACCGGAGCTTGCCAAGAGGATTGTGGAAGCCCGGAAGATCCAAGTTGTACAAGGCTTGAGCTCCACCTTGCTGAGGTTGGCGAACGGAGAAGAATAGTGAAGATCCCTAGTCTCGGTGACTTGGGTGTGGCTATACCCTTTGTTGGGTGCCACAACGTGGATGTAGGAAGATCTTGACGATCTTGCCGAACCACGGGATAAATCTTCGTGTCTCCTCGGGAGTTTACATTCTCTTCCCCTCACCCTACACTTATGCATTTTATATACCGCGAAGTTGCTATTTAATTGATTGTATAGGTTGTTTGCGTAGGGAATTGGGCTTTTAGTAATTAAGTTTTATTGCCTTAATTTTTGAAAAGAAGCCCAATTCACCCCCCCTCTTGGGCATTCGATCCTTACAATTTGTATCAGAGCAAGGTTGCTCATAGGATCATTCTAGCTTCACCGCTAGAGAGCTAAAATGGCCAAGGTTGGGGGTTTGGTTCCTATCTTCGAGGGCAAGAACTTTGCCTATTGGAAAGCACGCATGCGCGCTTATCTAGAGGCTATTGCTCCCGAAGTATGGGAAGCGACCCACGCGGGGTTTGGTGAGCACAATTATGTGGGTGATCAAATTAACTGGGATGCTAAAGCTAGGAATGCAATTTATGAATGTATTAGTCAAGATGTGTTTGCTAGGATTGCTAGCAAGGAAAAGGCTTGTGAAATTTGGGCTTGCTTAATAGAAATTCATGAGGGCTCTTATCGTGTCAAAGAACTAAAATATCACATGCTTAAAGCTAAATATGATGAATTTAAGATGCTTCCTCATGAAAATGTCAATGAAATGTTCTCTCGCTTGAATGTGCTTATTGAAGAAATTAATGCTCTTGACATTGCTTCTCTTGGCAAGGGACTCATCAACCGCAAGATTCTCATGCTCCTTCCCAAGCCAAAGTACAACATCATCAACTCCATGCTTCAAAAAGAGTCTCTTGACCACATTGAAGTTTCAGAGCTCATTGTAGAAATTCACGCTCATGAGATGAGTGTACTTGGGATGATGGAGCAATCATCTTCAAAGACAATTGCTCTAAAGGCCTCCACCAAGAGAACAAATCTCAACAAAAAGAAAGTGGTTGAGCCTAGCCCAAGTGAAGAAGAGCAAGCATCAGGTGAAGATGAAGATGATGAGGTTGCATCAATGATGAGAAAGTTCTCTCGCTTGAACTCCAAGATTGCCAAGAAGGGATACACCTTTGATCCCAAAACGAAAGCATTTCTACCAATGAGAGATGACAACAAGACTTGTTATAATTGTGGTGATCAAGGTCATATCTCCTATGATTGTCCAAAACCGGACAAAAGAAGAGAGAACCACAAGATCAAGCATCGCAAGCTTGAAGATAGTGAGGATGATGAAGAGGACAAGCCCAAACCAAGATCTTTTGGGAAGAAGAAATATGACAAGAGCAAGAAGGCAAAACTCCTCCCAAAGAAAAGAAAAGGACCACAAAAGGTGTTCTTGTGCGAGGCAAATGAATGGGTCACCGACGAAGAATCAAGTGATGAAGAGAGTGAAGCGGAAGAAGAAAGTTTGGCCGGCCTTGCCATTGCCAACAATGATGACTCACCTCTTCATCCACCACCCATGTGCCTCATGGCGAAAGGTAACACCAAGGTATGTGATGACTCTAGCGATGATGAGCTTTCCCCTGATGATTTAACTTCATTAATAAATGAATATCATGCTATCATTAAGAGGGAAAAGACCAAGGTTAAAGCTCTTGAAGAAACTCGTGCCAAGCTTAAGAGTGCTAACCTCGATTTGCTTGACAAGTATGAAAGCATACTTAAAGAGCATGACACGCTCAAATCCCATGTCAAGCAAATTGAGGAGGATAAGGCTAAAATCAAGCTAGATCATCATGAGCTTAACTTAGCACACCAAACACTCTTGGGAGAGCACAACAAGTTAATACAAGAACATCAAACACTTAACCTTGCTGATGAAGTGCTTGATCAAGAGTTGAAAAATATAAAGAAACAAACTCTTAATGATAAGATATCCATTACTTCTCATGCCACTAATGCTTTGCACAAGTCTTTGCCTTTGAAAGAAAATGCCAGGGAGAAGGACTTGTTGGAAGAAATTGAGAGTCTCCGCACTAGTGTGGCTAGACTTTCAAAAGGGGAAGTCAAGCACAAGGAAATCCTCTTCCAACAAGCAAAGACCTTCAACAAGAGAGGACTTGGATCCTTCCCGGTGCCTAACAAAGGAAAGGTGCCCTCACCGGAGCTTAGAACAAGCTTCATCAAGGAAGTTGGTTCTTATTGCCAACATTGTGAGGTCACCGGTCACCACACAAGGGAGCGTCCTCTTCCTAACTGACCTTCTCCAAAATTGCCTACTAACTACAAATCTATTTTCAATGATCATTATTATCTCTTAAGTAAAGTAGATGGCAAGGTGAAGGCAAGGTTCATCGGCAAGGACATAAAAGGCATGAAGGGGAAGCTCCCCAAGCAACTTTGGGTCCCAAAGACACTTGTATCACACATACAAGGACCTAAGTTGGCTTGGGTGCCAAAAATAAAAAATTGAATTCATGTGTGTTGGTGAACTACAAAGCCGGTGGAAAGCATTGGATACTCAATGGCAGGTACACTCAACACATGACCGGCAACGATGGTATGTTCACCTCCATAGAGGACCCACGACAATCATGAACAAGTCACCTTTGGTGATAATACTAAGGGGAAGGTAATTTTGTTGGGTAAGATTGTATTTTTCATGGTTTATTTAAAATATGTTGCATGTTAAGTCACTTAGTTTCAATTTGCTTCCTATTGCACAAATTTTGTGATTTTGGGCTAACGTGCACCTTTAGCAAGAATGATGCTATAGTGACAAGCCTAAAGTTGAGGAGAGCCATGATCAAGGGGGAGCTTCAAGTTCCAACATCTACACATCGACGGAAAATTATTCATTTGTCAAATTCATGTCGGTGATATCATTTTTGATTCAACTAACAAAGCTCTCAGCCATGAGTTTGGCAAAGTGATTTCTAGGGAATTCGAGATGTCAATAATTGGAGAGCTCAACTTCCTCCTCGGATTCAAAATCAAGTAACTTCAAGAGGGGACCTTCGTCTATCAAGAGAAGTATACCAAGGACCTCTTGAAGAAATTTGAGATGGGAGATCGTAGCTCAAGAAGCACTCCAATGGCAACAAATTGTCATCTCGACGCGGATAGGGACGGTAAACCTATTGATCAGTCCAACTACCATTCTATGATTGGTTCATTACTTTATCTTACCGCATCTAGGCCCGATATCATGTTGTGCCCAAATTCTTTATATGAAGCAAACCCTTTTGGAGTTTGGTGAACTTTGTTGTGTGCCTCTTTGTGACAATGAAAGTGCGGTTAAGATAGCTAAAAACCCTGTTCAATACTCCCGCACTAAGCACATTGATATTCGCCATCATTTCTTGAGGGACCATGAAGCTAAGGGAGACATCTCATTGCGAGGTGTTAGGTCCGAAGAACAATTGGCGGATATCTTCACTAAACCACTTGATGAGAAAACTTTTTCTAGGCTAAGAAGTGAGTTAAATGTGCTAGATGCAACGAACGTCATGTAAGAATGCATCTCATATAGTTCTTGCCTAACTCTCAAAGGATAGGGGTGAGCAAGGGTTAGCTTGGGATGGAGGTTCTTTTGGTTTTCCCAAGGCTTGGAGAGTAGCTCTCCCTGAAGAAGCCTTTGAGAGGTTCAAATTTGACAAGATAGATTTATTTTATGCCTTGCATGATGCCTGCCATATAGACTTGCACTCACATTTAAATTTCTTGCACTACAAATTGTTTGGCATTGCATACGGTAGATTGTCACAAAGGGGAACCCACCTCACGAGAAAGAGACTTGTTTGAAATGCAATATCTCAACTCATATGATGTGGGAAGAACAAAATGTTAGGTGCGTTAATGCCTAAAGGAACATGCTTTAAAGAGATAGAAGTCTTCATCCTCTAGCTCACAAAGCATGGGCCTTACATTTTATTTGGATAATTTCCTTCCTATTTTTTTCGGTGTTCTATTCGCGTTAAGGCTTAGCCAAGCTATTGGCAAATTAGCATTTTTGAGGGGTAAGGGGTTGCCCAAAAAGTCCTAAGACATGTGTTTCTCATTATTTGTTTGTTTGGTCGAAGGACATATATGGGATGTTGCTGTTTTATAGTCATCGGATTATCCGATGCTTAGGGTAGACCACCATCGGATCAGTTGGTGTTCAAGTACCAAGAGTCAGTTCAGTCAGTGTGACAAATCAACCGACGAGTTCATCCTAAAAAACATCGTCGCATCCGATGTTCACTTTTCTGGAACTACGCTGAATTCCACCGATGATATTCCCTTCCACGTCGGACCATCTGGTGTCTACGGTACCTTTTTGAATACCCTTACTGTGCCATTCGACCGATGCTCCTATTGATTAACGTCGTCCATCTGGTGTTAAATTTTAAGCTAGGGTTTGGGACCCACTATTTAAACGCCCCTTCACTCTCGGTTTTCTCTCTCCCCAACCCCGACTCACCCGCGCCTCACCTTCCGCCGCCGCCGCTCTTCTCGGCCTGCGCCGCCGCCACACCATAGCAGCCGCGCCGCCGCCGCCGCTTCCTCCACCGCCGACCGCCGCTCCACCCAAGCGCCGCCGACCGCCGCTCGTGCACAACCGCCGCCGCCCCCAGCAGCCACACCACCACCCTTCGCGTCGTCGAGGTGCCTCCCTCTACGGTCGTCGCTAGGGTTTCCCGGCCCCATCGATCTTCGTTCGCCATTCCGTGCGCTTGACATCGTCGACTCCATTCACGCACACTGCCTCATTGCAATGGCTCGTGACAAGAAGAACAAGGGCAAGGCCATCGCAGAGCCGGCCACAAAGAAGCAAAAGTTATCCAAGGAGGAGAAGAAGGCGTTGATGGACGCTCGCGCAGCCGAGGAGCGAGAGCGTGGCCGAGGAGGATCATTGAGGATCCGTGAGGCTCGTCAGAGGCAACCTCCCGTGCTAGATGAGTCCGAGGCAGAAGAAGAGCCAGAAGTGCCACTTGTTTGCCGGCGCTCAGCCAGGACCCGTGGGGGTCATCCACCGGCAGCACCATGTTTGAGACCCTCAGCTGCCGATCTTCGAGAGGACAGGGCGGCCCGGAGAGCCGTCTTCGAGATGGACACCACCGTCCATGTTGGTGAAGGTGTCCGGTTGACTGATTACCGGAAGATGAAGGCCAAGCAACTCAGAAGACTCAGAAGGAGTGTCTTGCTTGAGGAATGGTACCCGCAGCCTAGAGAGGCTCTTGTGGATAGTCATTTCTGGACTTTGATGCAGGCGTCACTATACGAGACCTATAGACGCTGAGGCCACAAGCTCTTCCAACATAACTTTCTGGATTGGGATCAGCTTGCCATGGCAGCCGAGACAGAGCTACGGCCCTACTTTTAGAGGTACAGAGGGCTGGTGGAGCTGGTGTCCTACGAGAGGAGTGCCTACGTGGAGGATTGGGTCCGCTTATTCTACGCTACCCTATATGTCTCTCAGGGCCGCAGATCTATAGACTTCATGTTCATGGGCCAGCATCATCACTTGACGAGGCAGACATTGGCAGAGCTGCTAGGAGTGGACCTGCACGACACTTGCGTGCATGAAAGGGTATATGGATAGGCAGACCCGCCGAGGAGGCCGCTCACTGGAGGAGTGGCACCACCACTGGAGGTGATACGCTCTCTGTTTGGTCTGTCCTTCTCTCCAGACCAGCCGAGGGTACCGGCACTAGTGACTCCAGCTGCGCGCACAGTGCATCTTGCCTTGCGTCGCACACTCTTTCTGAGGTTCGGGTGTCTAGAGGGGTTCACTAGCCTGCAGCAGACCCTCCTGTTCTACATCATGAACGGGATGGAGTTTGATATTGTGGACCTCCTCATATGTGAGATGGAGGATGTGATCACTGACGGAGTTGGCATGATGAGGCAGCTTGTGTTTGGACACTGGATCAGCTACCTGCTCTCCATGATGGTTCCTGAGGAGTCCGTCGTGCGTGACCATCTCACTGACGAGAGTGTCACATGGTTCAGCCACTACCGTGCTCCAGCTCCTGGAGACCGCCGCCTTGGCCGTCCAGTCGAGCGTCAGGTCCGAGCTCGGCTATCCGAGGAGGATTGGTCTGATCTGGAAAAGGAAGATGAGAGGCTGGCAGAGGCAGAGGCTCAGGGTGAGGACCTTCAGCATATATGGTCCGAGAGCGACACTGATGACAGCATTGAGGAGTACTTTCCACCTCCTCCCTCACCCAGGCAGCACGACGCGGAGGCTGGAGGCTCGACAGTGCCACCCCCTACTCCACCTCCTGTCTCAGAGGCACAGGTCTCTCAGCCGTCAGAGCTTACTTCACTCCTATAGCAGATAGTTGAGCAGCAGCGCCTGGACCGGCTTGCAGCTAAGCAAGCCCGAGCTGAACAGGCAACACGTCTTCTGGAGCTCCAGCAGCAGCATCAGGAGATGCAGCGCCAGATCGCCCGTGAGAGGCGAGAGGACACAAATAGGCTGACTGGGCTGATAGACCTGATGCACCAGCGCTCCCTCAACTAGCAGCAGTAGACGCAACAGGTGATGATGGGCATCCTGGGGTTGATCACCAACCTCTACACCCAGACCGGGATTGCCCTGCTGACGCAGCTGCCAGACATTGCTCCACCCCCGTTTGTACTTGCTCCAGCTGCAGCTCCGGTGCCGACCACGCCGATCCCGACGATCAGCATGTCTCCACTGCTGGCTCCCGGCGCACCGATCCACTCTCCGCTGCCACCAACGACACTGTTCCAGCAGACGCCGACATCCATCGTCAGTGCCCCGTTGCCAGCAGCTCCGACTCAGCAGGCACCGACGGCGGCTCCTACGGCACCTACAGCTCCTTCCTTCTCTACTCCAGGCAGCAGCTCCGACGACATCACCCCCGACCGTGACCAGTTCATCATCGCTCCGAGCACTCAGGGTTCTTAGGCACTTGGATCCCTTTTTGGTGTCTTGATGCCAAAGGGGAAGAAGAGTTAGAGAGTCAGGGGGAGGGTTGCTTAGAGGTGCTTAGTCTCAGGGGGAGTTTATCTTTATCTTTTGTAATTTGTTGTTTCTGCTACTCATTTGCTATTTATTGAGTATTCATGTGCCACTTATTCTCTTGAGTTATTAATCAATTGAGCTTTCGCGTTATTTATCTATTTTGAGTTTTCAAGTTTAATATGCCATATCTCGTACTCATTGCATATCCTCTTAAGTATCGTACTATCAAATTCATTATTATGCTTCACTTGTTGTGTTGTCATCAATCACCAAAAAGGGGGAGATTGAAAGCATCTAGGCCCCCATGAGGTATGGTTTCGGTGATTAATGACAACCATTGAATTTTACTAATGAATTTGTGGATGCAAGGTCTCCCATATCACTCAATCAAATGACACCTATATGAATATGAATATCAATTACTGATCATTGGAGACCCCTAAACAATCATTTCATGAGATCAATGAATGTTATGAAGACTAGAAGTAAAAGCTCATATGTCAAAGTCATTCAACCATAAATGACAACACTCAATGCTTGACAATCATCAGAAGAATATTTACAAGAAGTGTCTAAGAGGTCAATTGAGAAAATTCCAAAACAATCACTTAAAACAACTCGAAGCAAACAAAATCAACTCACCGGATCAACCGATATTTCCAGAGAACAACACATCGGTCGAGTTGGTTCAGCAGAAGAAGAAGACCTTAGGACAAAGCACTCACCGGATCATCCGATGTTCAGGGCAAAGCTACATCGGTCCATCAGTACAGTATGCAATATCCTTGGACCAAGTGTAGCACCAGATCATCCGATGTACAACAATATACACATCGGTCAATCACTCCAGTAAGCATCATGTTTGAACCAATTCTGGAGGAAGTGCCACCGAATCATCCGATGAGAAGATAAGTGCAACATCGGTCTAACAACGGTCATATCTGACACAGTGACATCAGCTAACTTGGCTTTGACCGATGATAACTGAAGGGGAGACATCGGATCATTCGGTGTTCGCAGAGCAGTGATGTTAGCCTACTTTTCCAACGGCTATTTCGTGGAGGCTGGCTATTTATACCCCTTCAACCTGTCAAATCGACAAGTCTTGACTACCAGACATCCTCTACACATCCTCAAGCATTCAAGACATAGAGCTACCACTTCCATATCATTTTCACCACTTGTACACCAAGAGATAGCCTAGAACTAGCTAGATATAGTGCTTGTGTGACTCCATTCTTGGTGATTGGAATCTCTAGCGTAGTGAGAGCTGTAAGGGAGTGTCCCTTGGTGTTTGTAACTAAGAGTGACTACCGGAGCTTGCCAATAGGATTGTGGAAGCCCGGAAGATCCAAGTTGTACAAGGCTTGAGCTCTACCTTGCCGTGGTTGGAAAACGGAGAAGAATAGTGAAGATCCCTAGTGTCGGTGACTTGGGTGTGGCTATACCCTTTGGTGGGTGCCACAACATGGATGTAGGAAGATCTTGACGATCTTGCCAAACCACGGGATAAATCTTCGTGTCTCCTCGGGAGTTTGCATTCTCTTCCCCTCACCCTACACTTATGCATTTTATATACCGCGAAGTTGCTATTTAATTGATTGCGTAGGTTGTTTGCGTAGGGAATTGGGCTTTTAGTAATTAAGTTTTATTGCCTTAATTTTTGAAAAGAAGCCCAATTCACCCCCCCCCTCTTGGGCATTCGATCCTTACAACCTCACGTGAGCACCTCACATAAGCATGTTGCAAAACCACAGTAAAACGATATCAGCCATATCAACCAAAACGTGCCAAAAACTTAGCAAATGAATACTAAGCAATCTTTCCAACAGTGTAAAGCAAGTTTGAAACATTTCACAGTAAAAGCAGGAAGATTGCAATCAAGCTCTGAATCATGCAAAAGCTAACCGGAGCTTGAGCTGGATCTTACCAAAGCTAGTACAATCTAGCACCAGAGCTTACCAAAGCCAGTACAACCTAGCGCCGGAGCTTGCCAAAGCTAGTCAGAACTAGTCAACCCAAAAGCCCGAGCTAGAAAAACATGTCAGAGCTAACCAACATAAGTCGGGCCTATCAAAACATATTGGAGCTTAACAAAGACATGCTGGATGAAAGCATCTAGGCCCCCATGAAGTATGGTTTCGGTGATTAATGACAACCATTGGATTTTACTAATGAATTTGTGGATGCAAGGTCTCCCATATCACTCAATCAAATGAAATCTATATGAATATGAATATCAACCACTGATCATTGGAGACCCCTAAACAATCATCGTATGAGATCAATCAATGTTATGAAGACTAGAAGTAAGAGCTCATATGTCAAAGTCATTCAACCATAATTGACAACACTCAATGCTTGAAAATCATCAGAAGTATATTTCCAACAAATGTCTAAGAGGTCCATCGAGGAAAATACAAAAGAATCACTTAGAACAACTCGAAGCAAACAAAATCAACTCACCGGATCAACTGATGTTTCCATAGAACAACACATCGGTCGAGTTGATTCAGCAGAAGAAGAAGACCTCAGAACAAAGTACTCACCGGATCATCCGATGTTAAGGGCAATGTTACATTGGTCCATCAGTACAGTATGCAATATCCTTGGACCATGTGTAGCACCGGATCATCCGATGTACAACAATATACAGATCGGTCAAACACTCCAGTAAGCATCAAGTTTGAACCAGTTCTGGAGGAAGTGCCAACGGATCATCCGATGAGAAGATAAGTGCAACATCGGTCTAACAACGGACATATCTGACACAGTGACATCAGCTAATTTGGCTTTGACTGATGATAACTAAAGGGGAGACATCAGATCATCTGGTGTTCGCAGAGCAGTGATATCAGCCTACTTTTCCAACGGCTATGTCGTGGAGGCTGGCTTTTTATACCCCTTCAACCTGTCAAATCGACAAGTCTTGACTACCAGACATACTCTACACATTCTCAAGCATTCAAGACATAGAGCTACCACTTCCATATCATTTTCACCACTTGTACACCAAGAGATAGGCTAGAACTAGCTAGAGATAGTGCTTGTGTGCCTCCATTCTTGGTGATTGGAATCTCTAGTGTAGTCAGAGCTGTAAGGGAGTGTCCCTTGGTGTTTGTAAGTGAGAGTTACTACCGGAGCTTGCCAAGAGGATTGTGGAAGCCCGGAAGATCCAAGTTGTACAAGGCTTGAGATCCACCTTGTCGAGGTTGGTGAACGGAGAAGAATAGTGAAGATACCTAGTCTCGGTGACTTGGGTGTGGCTACACCCTTTGGTGGGTGCCACAACGTGGATGTAGGAAGATCTTGACGATCTTGCCGAACCACGGGATAAATCCTCGTGTCTCCTCGGGGGTTTGCGTTCTCATCCTCTCACCCTACATTTATGCATTTTATATACCGCAAGTTGCTATTCACTTTAATTCATAGATTGTTTGCGTAGGGAATTGGGCTTTTATTAATTAAGTTTTATATCTTAGATTTTTGAAAAAAAACCCAGTTCACGCCCCCCCCCTCTTGGGCATTCGATCCTTACAATTGGTATCAGATCAAGGTTGCTCATAGGATCATTCTAGCTTCACCGCTAGAGAGCTAAAATGGCCAAGGTTGGGGGTTTGGTTCCTATCTTCGAGGGCAAGAACTTTGCCTATTGGAAAGCACGCATGCGCGCTTATCTAGAGGCTATTGCTCCCGAAGTATGGGAAGCGACCCACGTGGGGTTTGGTGAGCTCAATTATGTGGGTGATCAAATTAAGTGGGATGCTAAAGCTAGGAATGCAATTTATGAATGTATTAGTCAAGATGTGTTTGCTAGGATTGCTAGCAAGGAAAAGGCTTGTGAAATTTGGGCTTGCTTAATAGAAATTCATGAGGGCTCTTCTCGTGTCAAAGAACTAAAATATCATATGCTTAAAGTCAAATATGATGAGTTCAAAATGTTACCTCATGAAAATGTCAATGAAATGTTTTCTCGCTTAAATATGCTTATTGAAGAAATTAATGCTCTTGACATTGCTTCTCTTGGCAAGGGACTCATCAACCGCAAGATTCTTATGCTCCTCCCTAAGCCAAAGTACAACATCATCAACTCCATACTCCAAAAAGAATCTCTTGACCACATTGAAGTTTTGGAACTCATTGGAGAGATTCACGGTCATGAGATGAGTGTACTTGGGATGATGGAGCAATCATCCTCAAAGACAATTGCTCTAAAGGCCTCCACCAAGAGAACAAATATCAACAAAAAGAAAGTGTTTGAGCCTAGCCCAAGTGAAGAAGAGCAAGCATCAAGTGAAGATGACGATGATGAGCTTGCGTCAATGATGAGAAAGTTCTCTCGCTTAAAATCCAAGATTGCCAAGAAGGGATACACCTTTGATCCCAAAAAGAAAGCATTTCTACCAAAGAGAGATGACAACAAGACTTGTTATAATTGTGGTGCTCAAGGTCATATCTCCTATGATTGTCAAAACCGGACAAAAGAAGAGAGAACCACAAGAGCAAGCATCGCAAGCTTGAAGATAGTGAGGATGATGAAGAGGACAAGCCCAAACCAAGATCCTTTGGGAAGAAAAGACATGACAAGGGCAAGAAGGCAAAACTCGTCCCAAAGAAGAAAAATGGTCCGCAAAAGGTGTTCATGTGTGAGGCAAATGAATGGGTCACCGACGAAGAATCAAGTGATGAAGAGAGTGAAGCAGAAGAAGAAAGTTTGGACGGCCTTGCCATTGCCAACAAGGATGACTGACCTCTTCATCCACCACCCATGTGCCTCATGGGTAAAGGTAACACCAAGGTATGTGATGACTCTAGCGATGATGAGCTTTCCCCCGATGATTTAACTTCATTAATAAATGAATATCATACTATCAATAAGAGGGAGAAGAGTAAGGTTAAAGCTCTTGAAGAAACTCGTGCCAAGCTTGAGAGTGTTAACCTCGATTTGCTTGACAAGTATGAAAGCATACTTAAATAGCATGACACGGTCAAATCCCATGTCAAGCAAATTGAGGAGGATAAGGATAAAATCAAGCTAGATCATCATGAGCTTAACTTAGCACACCAAACACTATTGGGAGAGCACAACAAGTTAATACAAGAACATCAAACACTTAACCTTGCTCATGAAGTGCTTGATCAAGAATTGAAAAATATAAAGAAACAAACTCTTAATGACAATGTATCCATTACTTCTCATGCTACTAATGTCTTGTACAAATCTTTGCTTTTGAAAAAGAACACTAGGGAGAAGGACTTGTTGGAAGAAATTGAGAGTCTCCGCACTAGTGTGGCTAGACTATCAAAAGGAGAAGTCAAGCACAAGGAAATTCTCTTCCAACAAGCAAAGGCCTTCAACAAGAGAGGACATGGATCCTTCCCGGTACCTAACAAAAGAAAAGGTGCCCTCACCGGAGCTTAGAACAAGCTTCATCAAGGAAGTTGATTCTTATTGCCAACATTGTGAGATCACCGGTCACCATACAAGGGAGTGTCCTCTTCCTAACCGACCTTCTCCAAAATTGCCTACTAACTACAAGTCTACTTTCAATGATCATTATTATCTCTTAAGTAAAGTAGATGGCAAGGTGAAGGCAAGGTTCATCGGCAAGGACGTAAAGGGCATGAAAGGGAAACTCCCCAAGCAACTTTGGGTCCCAAAGACACTTGTATCACACATACAAGGACCTAAGTTAGCTTGGGTGCCAAAAATCAAAAATTGAATTCATGTGTGTAGGTGAACTACAAAGCCGGTGGAAAGCATTGGGTACTCAATAGTGGGTGCACTCAACACATGACCGGCAATGATGGTATGTTCACCTCCATAGAGGACCCTCAACAATCATGAACAAGTCACCTTTGGTGATAATAAAAAGGGGAAGGTAATTCAGCTGGGTAAAATTGTATTATTCATGGTTTATTTATTTCAAATATGTTGCATGGTTTCAATTTGCTTTCTATTGCACAAATTTTGTGATTTTGGGCTAACGTGCTCCTTTAGCAAGAATGATGTTGTGACAAGCCTAAAGTCGAGGAGGGCCATGATCAAGGGGGACCTTCAAGTTCCAACATCTACACATCAACGAAAAATTATTCATTTGTCAAATTTATGTCCGTGATATCATTTTTGATTCAACTAACAAAGCTCTTAGCCATGAGTTTGGCAAAATGATTTCTAGGGAATTCGATATGTCAATAATTGGAGAGCTCAACTTCTTCCTTAGATTCCAAATCAAGCAACTTCAAGAGGGGACCTTCGTCTATCAAGAGAAGTATACCAAGGACCTCTTGAAGAAATTTGAGATGGGAGATCGTAGCCCAAGAAGCACTCCAATGGCAACAAATTGTCATCTCGACGCGGATAAGGACAGTAAACCTATTGATCAATCCAACTACCGTTCTATGATTTGTTCATTGCTTTATCTTACCGCATCTAGGCCCGATATCATGTTGTGCCCAAATTCTTGATATGAAGCAAACCCTTTTGGACTTTGGTATTAAACTTGGTTGTGTGCCTCTCCTTTGTGACAATGAAAGTGCGGTTAAGATAGCTAAAAACCCCGTTCAACACTCCCGCACTAAGCACATTGATATTCGCCATCATTGCTTCAGGGACCATGAAGCTAAGGGAGACATCTCATTGCGAGGTGTTAGGTCCGAAGAACAATTGGCGGATATCTTCACTAAACCACTTGATGAGAAAACCTTTTCTAGACTAAGAAGTGAGTTAAATGTGCTAGATGCATCAAACGTCATGTAAGCCGCCATGATCATGTAAGAATGCATCTCATATAGGTCTTGTCTAACATTCAAAGGATAGGGGTGAGCTAGGGTTAGCTTGGGATGGAGGTTCTTTTGGGTTTCCCCAAGGCTTGGAGAGTGGCTCTCCCTGAAGAAGCCTTTGAAAGGTTCAAATTTGGCAAGATAGATTTACTTTATGTCTTGCATGATGCCTGCCATATAGACTTGCACTCATATTTAAATATCTTGCATTATAAATTGTTTGGAATTGCATACGGTAGATTGTCACAAAGGGGAACCCACCTCATGAGAAAGAGACTTGTTTGAAATGCAATATCTCAACTCATATGATGTGGGAAGAACAAAATGTTAGGTGCATTAATGCCTAAAGGAACATGCTTTTAAGAGATAGAAGGCTTCATCCTCTAGCTCACAAAGCATGAGCCTTACATTTTATTTGGATAATTTCCTTCCTATTTTCTTTGATGTTCTATTTGCTTTAGGCTTAGCCAAGTCATTGGCAATTTGCTTTTTTTGAGGGGTAAGGGGTTGCCCAAAAAGTCTTGAGACATGTGTTTCTCATTGTTTGTTTGTTTGGTCAAAGGACTTATATGGGATGTTGCTGTTTTGTAGTCATTGGATTATCCGATGCTTAGGCCAGACCATCATCGGAACAGTTGGTGTTCAAGTACCAAGAGTTAGTTCAGTCAGTGTGACAAATCAAATGACGCGTTCATTCTGAAAAACATCGGTGCATCCGATGTTCACTCTTCTGGAACTGTGCTGAATTCCACCGATGCTAATCCCTTCCATGTCGGACCATCCGGTGTCAATAGTACCTTTTTGAATACCCTTACTGTGCCATTTGACTGATGCTCCTATCTTTTAACGTCGGTCCATCCAGTGTTAAATTTTCGGCTAGGATTTGGGACCCACTTTTTAAACACCCCTTCGTCTCCCTCCTCTTTCTCTCTCCCCGAACCCGACTCCACCTCGACACGCGCCTCACCTTACGCCACCGACGCTTCTCTCGCCCTACGCCACCGCCTCCTCCGCCCGCCGCCGCCGCCCTCCGACTGCCGCTGCACCACAGCAGCCGCGCCGCCGCCGCTGCTTCCTCCACCTCCGCCGCTGCTCCACCCAAGTGCCGTCGACCGCCGCTCGTGCACCACCGCCGCCGCCCCCAGCAGCTTCACCACCGCCTTTTGCGTCGCCGTGGTGCCTCCCTCTACGGCCGCCACTACGCCGCTAGGGTTTCCCGGCCCCGACGATCTTCGTGTCGCCGTTCCGTGCGCTTGACATCGTCGACTCCATTCACGCGCACTGCCTCATCGCAATGGCTCATGACAAGAAGAACAAGGGCAAGGCCATTGTAGAGCCGACCGCAAAGAAGCAAAAGCTTTCAATGGAGGAAAAGAAGGCTTTGATGGCCGCTCGCGCCGCCGAGGAGCGGGAGCGTGGCCGAGGAGGATCACTGAGGATCCGCGAGGCTCGACAGAGGCAGCCTCCCGTGATAGATGTGTCCGAGGCAGAAGAAGAGCCGGAAGTACCACTTGTTCGCCGGCGCTCAGCCAGGACCCGTGGGGGTCATCCGCCTGCAGTACCACGTTCACAATCGTCAGCTGCCGACCTTCGAGAGGACAGGGTGGCCCAGAGAGCCATCCACGAGATGGACACCACCGTCCATGTTGGTGAAGGTGTCCGTCTGACGGATTACAGGAAGATGAAGGACAACCAGCTCAGAAGACTCAGATGGAGCGTTTTGCTTGAGGAGTGGTTCCCGCAGCCCAGGGAGGCACTTCTGGACAGCCGGTTCTGGACCTTGACTCAGGCATCACTGTACGAGACGTATCGACACCGAGGCTACAAGCTCTTCCAGCACAACTTCTTGGACTGGGATCAGCTTGCACTAGCAGCCGAGACGGAGATACGCCCCTACTTTGAGAGGTATAGAGGGCTGGTGGAGCTGATGTCCTATGAGAGGAGTGCCTACGTGGAGGACTGGGTCCGCGTTTTCTACGCCACCCTCTACGTCTCTGAGGGCCGCAGGTCTATAGACTTCATGTTCATGGGCCAACACCATCACTTGACGAGACAGACGTTGGCACAGCTGCTAGGAGTGGAACTCCATGACACTTTCTTGCACGAGAGAGTGTATGGACAGGCAGACCCGCCTAGGAGGCCGCTCACTGGAGGAGTGGCACCACCACTGGAGGAGATACGATCTCTGTTTGCACCGTCCTTCTCTCCAGACCAGCCGAGGGTTCCGACACTATTGACTCCAGCTGCGCGCACAGTGCACCTTGCCTTGCGCCGCACACTCTTGCCAAGGTCCGGATATCTAGAGGGGTTCATCAACCTGCAGCAGACCCTCCTGTTCTACATCATGAACGGGATGGAGTTCGATATTGTGGACATCCCCATATGTGAGATGGAGGACGTGATCACCCATGGAGTTGGCATGATGAGGTAGCTTGTGTTTGGACACTGGATCAGCTACTTGCTCTCCATGCTTGTTCCTAAGGAGTCCGCCGTGCATGACCGTCTCACTGACGAGAGTGTCACACGGTTCAGCCACTACTGTGCTCCAGCTCCTGGAGACCGCTGCCTTGGCCGTCCAGCCAAGCGTCAGGTCCGTGCTCGGCTATCAGAGGAGGATTGGTCAGATCTGGAGAAGGAAGATGAGCGACTTGCACAGGCAGAGGCTCAGGGTGAGGACCTTTAGCATATATGGTCCGAGAGCGACACAAACGACAGTGTTGAGGAGTACTTCCCACCTCCTCCCTCACCCAGGCAGCATGACGCGGAGGCTGGAGGCTCGACGGTGCCACCCCCTACTCCACCTCCCATCTTAGAGGCACATGTCTCTCAGCCGTCCGAGCTCACCTCCCTCCTCTAGCAGATGGTTGAGCAACAGCGCCTGGACCGGCTTGCAGCTGAGCAGGCCCGAGTTGAGCAGACAGCACGTCTTCTGGAGCTCCAGCAGCAGCAGCAGGAGATGCAGCACTAGATCGCCCGTGAGAGGCAAGAGGACACAAATAGGCTGACTGGGCTGATAGACCAGATGCACCAGCGCTCCCTCGACCAGCAGCAGCAGACGCAGTAGGCGATGATGGGCATCCTGGGGTTGATCACCAACCTCTACACCCAGACCGGGATTGCCCTGCCGACGCAGCTGCCAGGCGTTGCTCCACCCCCGCTTGTCCTTGCTCCAGCTGCAGCTCCAGTGCCGACCACGCGGATCCCGACGATCAGCATGTCTCCACTGCTGGCTCTAGGCGCACCGATCCACTCTTCGCTGCCGGCTACGACGTTGCTCCTGCAGACACCGGCATCCATTGTCAGTGCTCCGCTGCCAGCAGCTCCAACACAGCAGGCACTGACAGCGGGTCCTAAAGCTCCTTCAACTCCCTCTACTTCTACTCCAGCTTCAGTCGCAGCAGCAGGCAGCAGCTCCGACGACAGCACCCCTGACGGCGACCAGTTCGTCATCTCTCTGAGCACTCAGGGTTCTTAGGTACTCGGCTCCCTTTTTGGTGTCTTGATGCCAAAGGGGGAAAAGAGTTAGAGTAGAGCCAGGGGAGGATAGCCTAGCCTCAGGGGGAGTGTCTTAGTCTCAGGGGGAGTTTATCTATATCTTTTGTACTTTGATGTTTTTGCTACTCCTCTGTTATTCATTGAGTACTCGTAAGCTATTGATCGATTGAGCTTATTGGTGTATATTCATGTGCACTTATTCTCTTGAGTTATCGATCGATTGAGCTTTTGTGTCATTAACCTCTTTTGAGTCTTCAAGTTTATCGTGCCATATCTTGTACCCATTGCATATTTTCTTATGTATCGTACTATCAAATTCATTACTATGCTTCACTTGTTGTGTTGTCATCAATCACCAAAAAGGGGGAGATTGAAAGCATCTAGGCCCCCATGAAGTATGGTTTTGGTGATTAATGACAACCATTGGATTTTACTAATGAATTTGTGGATGCAAGGTCTCCCATATCACTCAATCAAATGAAATCTATATGAATATGAATATCAACCACTGATCATTGGAGACCCCTAAACAATCATCGTATGAGATCAATCAATGTTATGAAGACTAGAAGTAAGAGCTCATATGTCAAAGTCATTCAACCATAATTGACAACACTCAATGCTTGAAAATCATCAGAAGTATATTTCCAACAAATGTCTAAGAGGTCAATCGAGGAAAATACAAAAGAATCACTTAGAACAACTCGAAGCAAACAAAATCAACTCACCGGATCAACCGATGTATCCAGAGAACAACACATCGGTCGAGTTGATTCAGCAGAAGAAGAAGACCTCAGAACAAAGTACTCACCGGATCATCCGATGTTAAGGGCAATGTTACATCGGTCCATCAGTACAGTATGCAATATCCTTGGACCAAGTGTAGCACCGGATCATCCGATGTACAACAATATACACATCGGTCAAACACTCTAGTAAGCATCAAGTTTGAACCAGTTCTGGAGGAAGTGCCACCGGATCATCCGATGAGAAGATAAGTGTAACATCGGTCTAACAACGGACATATCTGACACAGTGACATCAGCAAATTTGGCTTTGACCGATGATAACTGAAGGGGAGACATCGGATCATCCGGTGTTCGCAGAGTAGTGATGTCAGCCTACTTTTCCAATGGCTATTTCGTGGAGGCTGGCTATTTATACCCCTTCAACCTGTCAAATCGACAAGTCTTGACTACCAGACATACTCTACACATTCTCAAGCATTCAAGACATAGAGCTACCACTTCCATATCATTTTCACCACTTGTACACCAAGAGATAAGCTAGACCTAGCTAGAGATAGTGCTTGTGTGCCTCCATTCTTGGTGATTGGAATCTCTAGTGTAGTGAGAGCTGTAAGGGAGTGTCCCTTGGTGTTTGTAACTGAGAGTGACTACCGGAGCTTGCCAAGAGGATTGTGGAAGCCCGGAAGATCCAAGTTGTACAAGGCTTGAGCTTCACCTTGCCGAGGTTGGCGAACGGAGAAGAATAGTGAAGATCCCTAGTCTCGGTGACTTGGGTGTGGCTACACCCTTTGGTGGGTGCCACAACGTGGATGTAGGAAGATCTTGACGATCTTGCCGAACCACAGGATAAATCCTCGTGTCTCCTCAGGAGTTTGCGTTCTCATCCTCTCACCCTACATTTATGCATTTTATATACCGCAAGTTGCTATTCACTTGAATGCATAGATTGTTTGCGTCGGGAATTGGGCTTTTAGTAATTAAGTTTTGTAGCTTAGATTTTTGAAAAGAAGCCCAATTCACCCCCCTCTTGGGCATTTGATCCTTACACCGGAGCTATCAAAGACATGCCAGAACTAAAGACAAAGCTCACCGGAGCTACCAAAAATTATGTCGGACCTAGACAAAGAATGTCGGACCTATTTTTGGACCTTGCAGAAGCTCGGAGCTAGAGTCGTACCTTACAAAAAAGATGTTATGGCAGCATTCAATACTTTTATTGTCAAAGCCAATATATTCAGTACAAGCCAATGTATTCAGGACACATAGGTCTCACAATCTCCCCCTTGATGAATGCATTGGCAACACCATTTAAAATCCGAACAATGGCATGAAAAGTTTTGAGAACAATTTCTCCCCATTTTTGGAAATCAAATGAGATAGAAATAAATTTCTCCCCCTATACATATTTCTCCCCCTTGCATACATATTTCTCCCCCTTGCTTCGTCCTTGTTTGCTTTTCATCCCGGGAAGTAGGACCTGAAAGGTTAGGGCAATCTGAAGGAAAATGTCCTGTCTTACCACATTCGAAACATCGTTGAGGTCCAAAGCTTCCTCTCCTTCTAGTTCTCACATTTTGCAATGCTTTCGAGAACCTAGTAGAGAGAAGTACTAGCTCCTCCTTTGAAAACTCCTCAATCTGTTCAAGGGTTAGAGAGGACAACAAAGCAAGTGTACCACAAGATGAAGATTGGCCGGACCTAGGCATATCACGTTGAGAAATAAGAGAAATAGACTTGTTGGGGTTCTTACATTATATTATGTCAATTTCATGAGTTTTTAACTTGGAATATAGCATATCTAAAGTAAATGTACTCATGGCAGTAGATTCACGAATAGATGTGACTTTCATCTCCCAAATTGACATATCTAATGCACTTAACAATTGACTAGCATTTTCAACATCTGAAAAATTAACATTGACACTACGCAAGTTGCTGAGAATTTTATTAAAGTGAGCAAAAAGGTCATCAATAGACTCACCGGGTTGCATCTCAAAGCGCATGTATTCTTTCTTGAACATGTCTTGCCTTACCTCGTTGATAATGTTGGATCCTTCGTGGTAGTCACAAAGTGCTTTCCACATATTGTATGCAGATGGGAGGTGTGCAACATGATCGAAGTCGCTTTGAGTTAATCTTTGTATGATCAAGTTCTGAGCCTTGTTGTTGCTGTCAAAATCTCTCAGATTTGTAGCTGTAACTTGATCGTTTGACGGCACTTCGTAAGGCTTGTATACCTTCTCCTATATTGCGAAGCCTTGAGCCTGGATGAAGGCTTCCATACGTGCCTTCCAAACCTAAAAATCAATACCGCTAAAGACACAAGGTTTTGCGGAGTATTTCTCCATGATGATTAGTCAAAACATGTGCAAATCACAAAGATTAGAGCACCGTGGCTCTGATACCAATTGTAGGATCAAAGAGCACATGAAAAGCTACCAGAGGAGGGGTGAATGGTAGATTAAAAAATCTTACGCAGCGGAAACAATTTAATCCCAAACCCTTTGGCAGAAAAATGATCTATTAAAGAAATCGTGTGTGAGACTAATCTAAACGTGTTTCACCATGAAAAAAGTGATAGATATCAGAGAGAATCAAGTCACGAAGATGACACAACAAGAATCACTCAAATTCATTGAGAGAAACTCAAGTCACGATTGAAAGATCGAACAAAGGTCAATATGTCCTACCCGAGAAAAACAGTTTTGGAACGCTGCAAAGAAACTCGTGTAGATCATAAACCACAAATCCAATGACCATTAATTTTTTTAAAAATTATAGATAATCAAGTTGTGAAGACAACCCAAAAAGAATCATGTCAATTGGATCTGTAAAACTCGAGTTACGATAAAACTACCAACGAAAGATGGTGCTGTGCAGAAAACTCGACGAGAAAAACTTGTCTGGAACAAGTGAGACGAACAAGGCACAACAGTTCCTTTCAACTACGAATTTTATTCAATAGAACACAATAGGAACAGCCCCAAAGTCTTCTACCACGAGCTCTGGCCTCTCTTGCTTATATAACTAGCCCGAAGGCCAACTCAACTCAAATTAGGACTCTAATCCTACTCAGTTCACGAATCGAAACTTTCCATAACTACTTAGGACTCTTCTATACACAGATAGAAGCAATCTTAAGACTTCCAAAAATCTTAGGAACGTATCCCACATTCCTTAAACAACTCAAATTTGTGACCCACATGAAATCCTATCATAACCAATGCAATTCTTTCCATATTTGAGTCAAACCCGACTTAGCCGCAGCCTGAGTCCATAACCTAATCGGTTGGACCTTTCTGACCAACTCTTTAAGTCCACATCTCTTCATCATGCCTTGGAACCATGCAGCCACGTCCATGCACTCCTTTCACACGTGCAAACATCTTCCAACGACATCCACGATACCTTCATATGCATTGTTCTTGATTCAAACATGCTGCATGACCTCCCGACCAACTCAACCACAATTCCTCCCGAACTTGGTTGTTGAACCTCATCTTCACCAGCCATGTCTTGAACTCAAGCAACACCTGCACATGAATAAACAACCAATCTGTACGAGCCCAAGTCCGCGACTTGACTCAAATTAGTTCCGAACATAACACCTCACGTGAGCACCTCACATAAGCATGTTGCAAAATCACAGTAAAACGATATCAGCCATATCAACCAAAATGCGCCAGAAACTTAGCAAATGAATACTAAGCAATCTTTCCAACAATGTAAAGCAAGTTCAAAACATTTCACAGTAAAAGCAGGAACATTGCGATCAAGCTCCGAATCTTGCCAAAGCTAACCAGAGCTTGAGCCGGAGCTTACCAACGCTAGTACAACCTAGCGCCGGAGCTTACCAAAGCCAGTATAACCTGGCGCTGGAGCTTGCCAAAGCTAGTCGGAACTAGTCAACCCAAAAGCCGGAGCTAGAAAAACATGTCGGAGCTAACCAACATAATTCGGGCCTATCAAAACATATCGGAACTTAACAAAGACATGTCGGAGCTAAAGACAAAGCTCACCGGAGCTACCAAAAAACATGTCGGACCTAGACAAAGAAAGTCGGACCTATTTTCGGACCTTGCAGAAGCTCGGAGCTAGAGTCAGACCTTGCTAAAAAGATATTACAGTAGCATTCAATACTCTTATTGTCAAAGCTAATGTATTCAGTACGAGCCAATGTATTCAACAAACATAGGTCTCACAATATCCAATGAGATAGGACTTGGACCCTTTGAGATAACACAACCATAGGTTAGGTGTATGAACTAAATAGTGTAAGATTCTCTTTACGGTTGTCAAGTGACACTCCATAGGAGCGGCTTGAAACCTTGCACACATGCATAAAGTTAACATAATATCGGGCCTAGATGCGCAAAGGTAAAGATGATCCAATCATGGAACAATATACCTTTTGGTCGACACTGGGGTTGTCTTGGTTGAGATCGAGATGTCCATTCATCACCATTGGCGTCTTGATGGGCCTGGCTTTCTCCATGTCAAACTTCTTGAGGATGTCTTGGGTATACATGGTTTGACATATGAAGGTGCCTTCCTTGAGTTGTTTCACTTGGAAACCTAGAAAGAACTTCAATTCTCCCATCATCGACTTCTCAAATCTTTCTGTCATGACTTTGCTAAACTCTTTACAAAAGGATTGGTTAGTAAACAAAATATTATGTCGTCAACATAAATTTGGCATACAAATAAATCATCATTCATGTTCTTAGTAAAGAGTGTGTAATAGGCCTTTCCTATCTTAAAGCCATTGTCAATGAGAAAATCTCTAAGACACTCATACCAAGCTCTAGGATCTTGTTTGAGGTCGTAGAGAGCTTTATGAAGCTTAAAGACCTGGTTAGGATACTTATCGTCCTCGAAGCTAGATGGTTACTCCATAGACACCTCCTCCTTGATCGGTCCATTGAGGAAAGCGCTTTTCATGTCCGTTTGATACAACTTGAAATCATTGTGAGTAGCATAGGACAATAATATGCGAATAGACTCAAGAAAATCTACGGGAGCAAAAGTTTCATCACAATCCAAACCTTTGACTTGAGAGTACCCCTTGGCCACGAGTCTAGCTTTGTTTCTTGTTAGCACGTCATGCTCATCTTGCTTGTTGCGGAAGGCACACTTGATGCCTACCACATTGGCATTGGGTCTTTTCACGAGCTCTCATACTTTGTTCTTCTTGAACTTGTTGAGCTTCTCTTGCATGGCTATTACCCAATCCAGATTTCATAGGGCACCTTCAACCTTAAATGGCTCCAAAGAAGATACAAAGGAATAGTGAGCACAAAAATTAGCCATACGAGAGTGAGTCATTACCACATTGGAGATGTCTCCAAGTATGTTGTCAACGGGATGATCCTGTTGAACACATTGATGGACTCTTGGGTGTGGTACACTTGGTATTAAGTCAACTTCTTCATCTCCCTCATCTTCATAGTCTCCCCCTTGAACATTGCCACCATTTTGATCTTAGTTTCCTTGATCATGGTGATCTTGATCTTGTTGTTGATCTTGGGGGTCTTGGACTTGATCTTGTCCTTGGGGAACCTCTTGTGATGAGGATGGATCACTTAGGCCTTGTTGCTCTTGAGGTCTTACATCACCAAGTGCCATCCTTCTCAATGCCGTACATGATGCATCTTCTTCATATAGCACACATTGATCAACTTGCTCCACTTGGGAGCCATTAGTTTCATCAAACACCACGGCACGTGCAATTTCAACACAATCGGAGGTTTTGTTGGACACACGATAGGCGTCGGTGTTTGAATCATAACAAAGCAAGAAACCTTCATCGAATTTCAAAGAAAACTTCAAAATTCAAGGCTTCCTGTTGAGAATGTAATATTTGCTGCCAAAGACTCTAAAATAGGATATGTTTGGGTTGTTACCCGTTAGAATTTCATATGGAGTCTTTTCCAATAGGCGATGGAGGTAGAGGCGGTTTGTGGCATGACAAGCAGTGTTGACCGCTTCTGCCCGAAACCGATTGGAAGTCTTGTACTCATAAAGCTTAGTCCTTGACATCTTTACTAGAGTTCGGGTGTTCCTTTCGGCCACCCAATTTTGTTTGGGTGAGTAGGGTGCCAAAAACTCATGCTTGATGCCCTCCTCGTCCAAGTACTCTTCAACTTCAGTGTTCTTGAATTCGATGCTGTTATCACTTCATATCTTTTTGATTCTCAAGGAGAACTCATTTTGAGCTCTCCTCAAGAAACTCTTAAGGACATCTTGTGTTTCACCTTTGTCTTGCAAGAAAAATACCCAAGTGAAGCTGGAAAAGTCATCAACAACAATTAAACCATATTTGTTACCGCCAATGCTTACGGAAGCAATGAGATCGAAAAGATCTATGTGTAGCATCTCCAATGGTCTTGTTGTCATCACCAGATTCTTGGCGGGATGAGCTGCTCTGACTTGTTTCCTGGCTTGGCACGTGCTACAAGGCCTATCTTTCTCAAAGACAACATTCTTAGGACCTCGTATGTGATTGCCATTTAGAAGTTTGTGAAGATTCCTCATACCAAACTAGACTAGCCTACGGTGCCACAACCACCCCATGTTGGTCTTTGCAATCAAGCATGTGTCAAGTTGAGTTTTATCCGCGGTGAAGTCCACGAGATAAAGCTTTCCTTTGAGCAGACCCTTGAAGGAAATTGAGTTATCAACTCTTCTAGTGAGAATCACACCCTCATTAGTAAACAAGAAATTATACCCCATTTTCACATAATTGAGAAATGGATAAGAGATTATAATCTAAGGACTCAACATGCATGACTTGTGAAATGGTGTGTTAAGGAGAAAAAGAGATTTTACCAATACCTAGTACCTCTCCTTGACTATTGTCGCCAAAGTAGATATCTTGACTTGGGTCTTCATTTTCCTTATAGTCCACAAACATTTTTCTTGCTCCGATCATATGATCGGTGCATCCACTATCTAGCACCCATTTTGAACCGCTGGAGGAGTAAGCCTACAAGACAAATTTAGGCTTTGGTTTTAGATGCCCAAGCTTCGTTGGGTCCTTTGAGTTTAGTGACAAGGCATTTGGGCACCCAAACACAAGGCTTTGAGCTCTTGCTGTGTGGCCCAACATATTTATCGTAGGTATAACCAAATTTGTTTCTCATTAGCACATAAGATGCATCAAAGTCATGAAACATGGTTAAGTTGACATTTTTAGCATTTTGGACATTTTTGTCAAGTTTCACTATTTCAAGAGAAGTAGATGCATGATGTTCATTCTTGACATGAAATGAACCTTCCTTGACAAACCCAATTCTAATATTTTGCTTTCCTCCTCTTGAATAGCCAAGACCATCTTTGATCAAGGGAGATCTTGGGATCGAGTATGCACTACGTGCATACTTGATCTTCTCCTTGCCAAATATGCCACCCTTAGGTGTGCTCTTGCTCTTTGCCAAGTTAAGCTCATTTTTCACGTCAAGCACAAGGTTAGCACATTTGCAAGTTTTTTAGTGTCCGATTCCATTTTAGGCAAGTTTGAGCTTGTTGAGAGATAAGAAGGAACACTTGACTTCAGAGTTGTGAATTGTGCCTCATGACAGATGTGGGCATTTTTCAAGCTCACAAGTTCATCTTGGAGAAAAACATTCGAACTCGTAAGGCTTGAGGAAGCCTCCTTGCATTTCGTAAATTCAAGTTGAAGTGCCATGTTCTTTTCCGTCTCAAGCTCAAGAAGCTTCTCAAGGTCAATATTCTTTTGCCTCTCATGGACAAGCAATTCGTCTTGTTCCTCAAGAAGTTATTCCTTGTCTAAAATTTCATCAGAAAGCTTTTTCATTTTAGTTATAAAACTTTTACTTAAGCCTTCAAACATGTATTCATTCTCGCTATCACTACCAAAGTCCTCATCTTTAATAGAACACAAGGAGAGTTTAGATTTAACCTTTCATTTTCCCTTCTGGGCCATGAGACAAGTGTGTCTTGTGCTTTTCTACTGTCCCTTGTTTGGTAAAAGAGTCTTCTTCATTGTTGGCTTCTTGATGGTTACGGTAGCCACTCCTGCTTCATTATCAGAAGAGGACTCATCGTTGGAGTCCCACTCCTTGCCAACATGAGCTTGCCCATGCGCTTTCTTCTTTTTGAACATCTTCCTCTTTTGAGGCTTCTCATTCTTGTTCTTCTTCTTCTTGTAACTTCCTTTTCATATGGGCAATTTACAATGAGGTTCCCATACTCACCACAGTTGTAGCAAGCCCTCTTTGGTCATTACTTGCTCTTGTCTTTGCCCTTGCTCCCATAGTTTGACCCTCTTCTTTTCTTCATCATCCTTTTGAATCTTATGATGAAGAAGGCCAATTCCTCATTGTCCATGTCGGTGCTCTCTTCTTCTTCTTCACTTTCATCTTCATTGCATGATGCTTGCACCTCTTTGCCTTTGGACTTGGGTGAGGCTTTGAGAGCAATACCTTTCTTCTCGGAGGATGTGATCTTGGCAAGGTCGTTGAAATGGCGTGCATCCATCTCCATCACCTCGCGGTTGATGACCTTTGCCAAGAACCTCATCCAGAGTCATCTTGTGGAAGTTGGGATTCTCATGGATGAGTGTGCAAAGTGTCACCATGCAAGGCATGAAAGCTCTTATCATCCTCTTGACCACCTCATGGACCATCCACTTCTTGCATCTGTACACCCGACTCCTATTGATGAGGGTCTTCAATTGGTTGTACATCTCTTGAGCGGTCTCACCTTCTTCCATGGCGAATCTTCCAAGCTCCCCCTCCATCATCTCAATCTTGGCTTCCCTCATGGACTGGTTGCCTTCATGTGCAATCTTGTGCATGTCCCAAATCTCTTTGGCTTGCTTCAACCCATCAACTTTGTTGAATTCTTCATGGTTCAAGGATGAGTTGAGCATGACCGCCGCTTGAGCATTGCAGTGAATTAGTTTCTCTTGCTCTGGGGTCAGCTTTTTGTCGTATACGGGGATATCTACACCTGTGCAAACAACATGCCAAAGTGTAGGATTGAGAAAAATAAGATGCAACTTCATGTTGTGTTTCCACATAGTATAGTTAGTCCCATCAAAGTTTGGATATTTGACCGTTGGAATAGAAAGATAGTTGGAATGTGAATTGAGGCACTCATAGTTAAAAGGATATCGCATGTAGTCCTCTTTGGCTTCTTGAGCTTCTTTTTTTTCTCAATCCTTCTCCTCATCTTGGCCTCATCTCTTGCTTTTTGAAGAAGGTCCACAAGGCGCTTCACTTCTTCATCTTCGTCTTTGGTTTTGCCATCGAAAGGAGGAGGCTTTGTCTTGTCATTGTTCTTGTGTGGCGGAGCATTGGAATCTTGTTTGCCTTTGCCGCTGTTCTCGCTGGTGGCAGTGGTGTCAATGATCGACATCTCCTTCTCATTGTTTTCTTCCATCTCCTCTCCAAGCAGTTAAGCTTTTGGGAGAGTTAGACTCTGATACCAATTGAAAGTTGCCTAGAGGGGGGTGAATAGGCGGATAACCTGAAATTTAACTCAATAACAACTAATCAGTAGACAGAGTATGGACTAGTCCGACCTGGGGGGCAGACTAGTCCGGTCAGGAAGTTGAACTTAACAAAAGCTAATTAGTAGACAAAGTATGGACTAGTCCGGCCTTGGGGGGCGGACTAGTCCGGTCAGGAAATTGAACATAACAAAAGGTGAGATTTTTGTCCGATTCTGTGAAGTCTACTTCATGAAATGTTAAGAATATAAACCTAACAATCTAGTACTGGAGATTCTCAACACTCACTCTATGTGGCTAAACTCGACACAAAGAATTTAAAAACCTAAATTATACTCTTCGAGTTTTTTGCCTTTTTGTCCTCTTTTTCCATTTTTAGTGTATCCGACATCATGCATCTTTCAATCATCTGTACTTACACTTGTAATGCTCATTAGTCCATTAAGTGTTGTCATTAATCATCAAAACCCAAGGGGATTAGCCTAGATGCACTTTCAAGAACACTCCATAGGTGACGACCGAGCTACGACCACTTCGACGGCAGCCGGTGATGAGAAGATGCGGTGGCGGCTGCGTGTCGCGGGCTCCTCTCTGGAGGTGTTCCACCACAACGTGATATTACTATACCTTCTACGTGGTACCAATTGTAGGATTGAAGATCACGTGAAAAGCTACTAGAGGGGGTGAATGGTAGGTTTAAACTTTTTTAGCGGAAGCAACAAAACCCCCTCGATAGAAAATCAATTTTTTGAGAAACCGTCTGTGTAATCTCTTTTCAACATGTCCAACCGTGACAAAAACAAGTGTAGATTTTAGATAATCAAGTCACATAACTAATGTAACAAGAATCACATGAACACTAAGTAGAACTTGAAATATAATTAAAAGACTAGACGAAGGTCAATTTGTTATACCCGATTTAAAAACTGATCAGGCTGCAAAGAAACTCGTGTAGATAAAAACCCACCAATCCAATCACCGTGAATTTTTCATATATGATATAGAATCAAGTTGTGAAGACAATCCAAATTGAATCACGTCAATTGGATCTATAAAACACGAGTTATGATCGAAATACCCAAGCAACATCGGTATATCCAAAAACTCGTCAAGAAAAACTTGTCTGTAACAAGTCAGACGGTTAAGGCACAAAAGATCTTCTAAACTACAAATTTTATTGATCAAAACACAAGAGGAACAGCCCTGAAGTCATCTACAAACGAGCTATGGCCACCCTTGCTTATATAACTAGCCTTAAGACAAACCCAACCCAAACTAGGACTCTAACTCAAACTTACTATAACTGCTCAATACTCTTCCATACGTAGATAGAAGCAATATTAAGACTTCCAAACACATTAGAAACGTCCTAAGTATTCCTAAAATAACTCAACATCGTGACCCACACAAAATCTAACCAAAACTAACTCCTACCACAACCTGAGGTATAAACAAGCCGGTTTGACCTTTCCAGCCACATCTTCACATTCATATCTCTTTATGATGCCGTGGAACCATGTTGCCCCCTCCATGACTTCCTTGCACACGTGAAAAAAGCTTCCAAAAACTTCCACCATACTTTCATATGCATTGTTCTTGACCCAAACATGTTGCACGACCTCCCGATCATCTCAACCACAATTCCTCTCGAACTTGGTTGTTGAACCTCATCTTCTCCCTAAGACTAGTTCATTGGATCCCGTCAGCAGACATGTATTGACCTAAAGAAACACCTACATATCAATAAACAACCAATCTTTGCGAGGCTAAGTCCTCGACTTGACTCTTGGTAGTTTGAAAAACACAACACCTTACGTGAGCACATAACATAAGCATGTAGCAAACCATAACAAAATGATATTGACCATAATCATCAAAACACACCAAAACTTAGTAAGAGAATACTAAACAAACTTTCCATAATCCAGTAAGCAAGTTCAAAACATTGCAAGTTAAAAACAGAGCTGCCACACAATTATTTCAGCAAATAGAATGTATCGAATCGACCAAAAGCGATGCTGCAACGTAAAGGCAAAAAATCGGACACTCCATTCTCAAACTCATGTGCAAATCACGTGTCTGGGACAGTCATAACCAAGTAAAGAGTAAATTTTAATCCCAAAAACATGTTTGTAAAGATCGAACACTCTCGACTCACGTGCAACTCATGTGAGTGAAAGGTCGGACAATCAGCAAAAACACATGCGAGTCACATGGGAAAAAGTTCGGACACTCCGAAATGTGAAACACGCGGAATTCATGTGAGGAAAAGTTCAGACAATCTGAAACCATCGAGGGTAACGTTACTCCCCAAAAACACAATGAAAAGTTCGAACAGTCCAAAACTGTCGAATGTAACATTACTCCCAAAATGCATTGAGACAAATTCAGACAGTGTATATCGGGGTGTACCGTGGTGTATCGGTGTAATCTTCAAAACTTTGCATGTCAACCCTCACTTTTATTCTAATTGCCAATGTATTCAACACACATAGGTCTCACAATTGCACCTTTGATGAATGCATTGGCAGCACCACTTAAAATCCAAACATTGGATCATTCACATGAAAAATTTTGAAAGAAAATTTCTCCCCCTTCAAATTTCTGCTCCTTTTGAAAATAAAAAATCAAATAGGAAAAAAATCTCAAAAAGAAACCCCCCCTTAGAAGAACGTGTAAAAACTCATGAATGTGCAATGTGTGACATATTGATTTCTCCTGCTTTGACAATGTACTCAACAAGGTTCAAAAGAGAAATTTCAATTGATATGAGCATATTATAACATATACATATAAAACAAAGCTCATCCAAGTCATACTAATAAGTAACTTGAACTATCACATCAGTGAGATACATAAAGTAGTGTAAGCCATGCTAGAGATCAAGCGTAATTTTTCAATTTAAGAAAATCATGATCTCACAAATTAACTATTTCAAAACATGAAGGCATGACACTTATTGCTGCATTTTTATTATGTTTCAAAGCACAAAATTCAGATCTTTTGACATTTGACAATCAGAAGCATAATGACATAGTTTTATTCATACACAACTTCTTCCGAGTTCATATCTAAGTGCGATGATAAGCAATCTCAAAAGAATTGCGATCCATGTTTTCTCTTGATCTTTTCTACTTTTTTTATTTGATCATAAAAGCTCAACATGTGGATAGTTGATTGATTAATTTTTCATTATTAAAAGCACTTGTGAGCATGCTACAAGTTCAAAACAGTAAGAAAGTTCGATCATGATGAGATTTAGTGTAAGTAATTATTCCAATTACTAGTCATGGCAAAAATGACAAAATGTATAACACAAGTAATGTAGTAAGAACTTTCAGCATGTAAAACAAATCACAAAGTCATATATATATATATATATATATATGAAATACTATACTCATATTATTTTAAATTTAGATTCACACATAGACTTCCCAAACTTCAAAACTCCCCCTCCATTTAAGCCATGAGGATGCATAACCCCTATTTCACTACGAATGAAACAAAAATGTGTCGAATCCAAATGTTTTGTAAAAATGTCAGCCAATTGTTGTTCGGTATCTACATGGTGAGCACAATGTTTCATTTTTCAACATTATCATGGAGAAAGTGATACCTAATATCAATGTGCTTTGTTATAGAATGTTGCACGGGGTTTTAGCAATGCAAATGACACTATTGTTATCACAAAACAATGGAACACTATCTGGATCAACCCCATAGTCCTTAAGTGTTTGAACAATCCAAAGAATTTGTGAGCAAGCGCTAGCAGCAGCTACATATTCAGATTCAACCGTGGATTGTGCAATTGAATTTTGTTTTTCAGGGGACCAAGCAACAAGTGAATTACCAAGAAAATAACAAGCACCTTAAGTACTTTTCCTAATTTTTTGACGGCTTGACGATGTGAAGCATGTGAGGAAGCTTGAAATCATGCACAAAAACATATGCTGAATTGTAAGTCCAGTCTTGATGTCGTGAGGTACAAAAGTGACCCGATCATGCTTCGATATCCTTTTTGATTAACGGGTTTACATTCTTCATCAAATTCAGGTGTCGTTGTTGTTCTCATTGGTGTCCGAAGCGGCTTGCTGTTTTCTATTTTGAAATGCCTAAGGAGATCTTTTGTGTACTTCATTTGATCAACAGGTTAACCCCCTTCATCAAGTTCAAGTGTCGTTGTTGTTCCCATTGGTGTCCGAAGCGTCTTGTTGTTCCATGTTGAAACGCCTAAGGAGATCTTTTGTGTACTTCATTTGATGCACAAAGGTTTTGTAACAACCTGATTTTCAAGTTTTGGCAAATTAAAAACTTAAATGGGAACTTAGAGTTAATAATAGGAAGAATTTGTTTTTATAAAGAAAATATAAAATATATGCATCTCATATTGCATTTTGCATTCATACTCAAGCATTGAAAATTTGTTACCAAAATAAATATGCGAAAAGTAATTTATTTGCCATCACAACTATGAGATAAAAGAATTAAATGAAACTAAAGGTATATATATAAATATAATAGTTTAATTATATGATGAATTCATGCAAAAAGAATTAACTAGGATAAAAAAATGTAAAAGAATTAGAAATAAATATGCAATTAAAAATTGAGCCAGATACCGGATTAGTCCGGACAATAACACACTTGTCCGAAAGTCTTTACTGGACAACAACAAACTTGTCCGATATTAAACGGATTAGTCTGATACTTTGAGGTTTGGTGCATTTTAACAACTTACCACACTAGTGAAATAAATAACAAAAAGGAGAGAAAGAAATAAAAAATATAATTAACTAATATAGTAGATAAATAATATGAAAAGAAAAAAAGAGGAAGTTAACAATGGCTGAACCAGTCCTGGCCGCACAAGTAGAAAAAAAAAAGAGAAAAAGAAACCTAAGGTTAACCAGCAGCAATGGGCCCTGGACGCATACCCTAGCTGCATAAAGAAAAAAAAGATAAAGAAGGGTAATCCAACCATCGGCCAGTGCAAAAAAAAGGAAAGTCAAACGCCGCTAGATGACCGAGCACTGCAAGGAAAAAAAGGAATAAACTACCGGGCGCCAGGCAGAGCCCG
This sequence comes from Tuctoria greenei, assembly GCA_036927565.1. NCBI lineage: Eukaryota > Viridiplantae > Streptophyta > Magnoliopsida > Poales > Poaceae > Tuctoria > Tuctoria greenei. The sequence goes on along the minus strand of JAYESD010000002.1, from coordinate 160,381,267 downwards.
AGCGAGACTCTACCGTGGCCACCCGCTCGCGCCCGGTACGTAACCGAGCCTGCCCCTGCAGCGTGCCTCGCCTCTGGTTATAAAAAGCGTCCCTGTCTTCAGTAGTTTTGCCCACGTATAAAATCCTTAGGCTACGTAAGTTCCAGCCGGCGGTAGAGAGAAAAAAAAAGAGAGGAGAGGAAAACCCTACCCGCCAGGGAAGAAAAAAAGGGCGGTCGCAGCCAGGAAAAAAAGAAAGAAGAGAAAAAGAAGGAAGGAGCCGTCGTCCGCCGGAGATCGTCGCGTCGCCGTCGTCGTGCTGTTAGAGGACCGTTGTGCCGTCTACTTCGTCTACCCTATGCCTCCGTCCCGCGATTTTCGAAGCCGCTACACCTACGGTATTACAATTTAAATCTAGACAACTATTTTAATCCTAATATTGAACTGAAATACGTGTAGGACGTATTTTGTTTTGCGCAATCATTAATCATCGCCAGATTGTCTTAAAACACTCGAAAACTTGCAAGTTAGATTAAATCATACAAAATCAATCTGTTATTTTAGATTTGACTAAATTTATATTTTCAGTATGATTTAATCTGTTTTTCAAGATTTAATAAATAAGATTAAGCCTAGTTAATTCATAAAGTATCAAATTAAATCTAGAAAAATTCCTAAAAATTTAGAATAAATTCTAGTAAGTTATTAATAATATTATCAGCATATTCATGATCTGAGATAAATATTTTGCCTCTGAATAAATTCTAATTAATTCCAAACTTGCTCAAATAAATAGGAAATCATTATCGAAAATTATTGAAAAGCCATAGAAATTTATATAACATTAATACGAACATATTTTCTGCATGTATTCATATTTTGCATATTGATTAGTGGTTGCAATGCATTTATTATGTATGTTTGCTTCTGTATGTGGTTGATTGCAAGTAGACGGTTTGCTCAAGAGGTTATGATTGAGAAGCGATTATCCGAGGATCTTCATGCCCAAGACTTTGAATTGCTTACACCATCGAATTGCGGGATATAAAGGAAAGTGTCATTGAAGAATATTGATCCTGTTTTGACAATAAATGTTTTGTTTGCAAACTGCATGCTGTGTTAATTTGATGGGAAATCCTATTGTAGGAAGTTTACTAGACTTGTTTAACCACCCTTGTCACCTGTAATTATGGTAGAGAGTCGGGATGGGCTTTTTACCGTTTTGCTTCGCTCAATTAGTTGGGATGGGAAAACAACTCTACACATTTAATTATGCATTAATGATATTATGGTTAATATGAACTGGTTAATACGATATGGTAATGGGTAATCTAAGCAAGCCTGGTGTGTGGATGGGTTGGATGATATGGTGCTTGCTTGCTTTAGATCTAAGGACCGGTTCATGCGAGAATAAGCCACGACTACAGTGCCACCGCGAGGCCATGTATGAGTGCGGCGTAGCTGATTAATTAGGGCTTTGTTAGTGATATTTGGACCATTATGGATGCTCGAGGAAGGGGTAGTCGAATTGGGTTTGTTCATGATTCGTGGGACTACTCTGGGATCCGAATGGCTCAAGAGGGGGCCCTTGGTTGAAGATGTGCTCTATAGGAGACATCGCCACCGGTGAAACCTCAGTGGTGTATAAATGGGCTAGTAATCCCTTTGTAAAGGCTATTTTGTGATATCTTGGCCACACACCAACGAAAGTGTGTAATGTGACCGACGGGTCATGGGCATAAGGGAGGTTCTTAGTCACCGAAAGGTGATGAAATCACGAACACGTGGGTAAAGTGGTACAAACTCTGCCGAGTCCAATAAAACTATCATGATAGCCGTGCTCCCGGTTATGAGGATCTGGACAACTTCCATGATTAGAGGGAACCTGGTATTGGGATGGTTATCGTTGGTACTGGCTATGGCTGGTTATGGATTAACCTATGACATTGAATATGGTTAATGGTATGATGGTGATGCATATGGAATATGGATTGGTGCTATGTTATTAATTACGGTTTATGATGGGAATACTTCACATACGTATAATATATTGCTTTTCAAATGTTTTAATGTACTTTTGAGCATTTAGCCATTATTACATTCGTCATTTGTATCATCTACATGTCATACTTTCCACACTTGCTGAGTACGATATATACTCACCCTTGCAATCCCCCAACCAATAGTTGCAGGTCAGGATTGGGAGTATTACGTTAATAATGCGGAGTTCTAGGCCGTGTCTGCCGTCAGCTTTGCCTGTGGTGTTATTGGAGCTGCGCTATCCTTTTTGCTTAGTTTGCTCAGTTTAGTCTATTTCCGCTGCATTAGTTGAACTTGTCATTAATATTCATTAGAGCTTGTATTCGAGGATATTTTGAATTTTGTAATTAAAGTACTTATTTAATAACTTGAGCTGTGTTAATTACATGTTTATCATTTGTGAATCACTTGTATACGTGTGTTAAGCATCATGGGCACACATATACTGCACTTGTTTCATTTTCAGAATCGGGTGTCACAAATTGGTATCAGAGCCACAGGTTGACCGTACGACGAAGCCTTGATAGAATGGATACTTTAGAGCACATAGGAGCACTCAGGAAGCGTTGATTTTTTAATTGGGGTGATGATTGCTTGCTTGCTTGTATGTTTGTGTGTTTGGATGTGCATCGTTGAACACTTTTATATATATCCACGTCCTCATCCAACAATGCATTATTTATGATCATATACCTTGATGCATGCATATAGGTTGGGATTCCTTCTATCTTCCTTCATTCTTGCTCAACCTCTACTTCAATGAAAGATGGTCACCACTAGGAGAATCACTATCCCGGACGAAGCTACATGGGAGCGTGAAGATGTTATCAAGAGTTATCTCATCTCTTCTCTATTCTGTCCGAACCTCGAGGACGATGTTCTTTTTATGGGGGACAGATTGTAACATCCCAAAATTTTCAAACTTAGCTAATTCAAATATAAAATGTAATTTAGAATATTTATTTCTAAATCTCATCTTCAACCCATCCAAATCTCGAGTGCGAGATTCATTTTAAGGGGGTTAGAATTGTAACACCCTGATTTTCAAGTTTCAGCAAATTAAAAACTTAAATAGGAATTTAGAGTTAATAATAGGAAGAATTTGTTTTTATAAAAAAAATATAAAATATATGCATCTCATATTGCATTTTGCATTCATACTCAAGCATTGAAAATTTGTTACCAAAATAAATATGCGAAAAGTAATTTATTTGCCATAACAACTATGAGATAAAAGAAATAAATGAAACTAAAGGTATATATATATATATATATATATATATATATATATATATATATATATATAATAGTTTAATTATATGATGAATTCATGTGAAAAGAATTAAGTAGGATAAAAAATGTAAAGGAATTAGAAATAAAGATGTAACTAAAAATTGAGCCAGACACCGGATTAGTCCGGACAATAACAGACTAGTCTGAAAGCCTTTACTGGACAACAACAAACTTGTCCGATATTAAACGGATTAGTCTGGTACTCTGAGGTTTGACGCATTTTAGCAATTCACCACACTAGAGAAATAAATAACAAAAATGAGAGAAAGAAATAAAAAATATAATTAACTAATAATAGTAGATAAATAATATGAAAAAAAAAAGAGGAAGTCAACAATGGTTGAACCAGTCCTGGGCGCACAAGTTGAAAAAAAAAGAGAAAAAGAAACCTAAGGTCAACCAGCAGCAATGGGCCCTGGACGCATACCCTATCTGCATAAAGAAAAAAAAAGATAAAGAAGGGTAATCCAACCATCGGCTAGTGCAAAAAAAGGAAAGCCAAATGCCGTTAGATGACCGAGCACCGCAAGGGAAAAAAAAAAGAATAAACTACTGTGCGCCAGGTAGAGCCCCGCTACCCGCCCCCGCCCGGTACGTAACCGAGCCGGCCTCTGCAGCGCGCCTCGCCTCCGGTTATAAAAAGTGTCCCTATCTTTGGTATTTTTGCCCACGTAGAAAATCCTTAGGCTACGTAAGTTCCAGCCGGCGGTAGAGAGAAAAAAAAGGGAGGAGAGGAAAACCCTAGCCGCCAAGGAAGAAAAAAAGGGCGGTCGCAGCAAGGAAAAAAAAAAGAGAAAGAAGAGGAAAAGAAGGAAGGGGCCGCCGTCCGCCGGAGATCGTCTCATCGCCGTCGTCGTGCTGCCGGAGGACCGGTGTGCCGTCTACTTCGTCTACGTACGCTTCCGTCCTGCAATTTTCGAATCCATGACACCTACGGTAGGTATTACAGTTTAAATTTAGACAACTATTTTAATCCTAATATTGAACTGAAATATGTGTAGGACATATTTTGTTTTGCACAGTCATTAATCATCGCCATATCGTCTTAAAACACTTGAAAACTTGCAAGTTAGATTAAATCATACAAGATCAATCTGTTATTTTAGATTTGACTAAATTTATATTTTCAGTATTATTTAATCAGTTTTTCAAGATTTAATAAATAAGATTAAGCATAGTTAACTCATAAAGTATCAAATTAAATCTAGAAAAATTCTTAAAATTTTAGAATAAATTCTAGTAAGTTATTAATAATATTATCAGCATATTTAATGTTCTGAAATAATTATTTTGCCTCTGAATAAATTCTAATTAATTCCAAACTTGCTCAAATAAATAGGAAATCATTATCGAAAATTATTAAAAAGCCATAGAAATTTATATAAAATTAATAAGAACATATTTTCTGCATGTATCCATATTTTGCATATTGATTAGTGGTTGCAATGCATTTATTATGTATGTTTGCTTCTGTATGTGGTTGATTGCGAGTGGACGGTTTGCTCAAGAGGTTATGATTGAGAAGCGATTATCCGAAGATTTTCTTGCGCAAGACATTGAATTGCTTACGCCATCGAATTGCAGGATATAAAGGCAAGTGTCCTTGAAGCATATTGATCCTGTTTTGACAATAAATGTTTTGTTTGCAAAACTGCATGCTGTGTCAATTTGATGGGAAATTCTATGGTAGGAAGTTTACTAGACTTGTTTAACCACCCTTGTCACCTGGAATTATGGTAGAGAGTCGGGATGGGCTTTTTACTGTTTTGCTTCGCTCAATTAATTGGGATGGAAAAACAACTCTACACATTTAATTATGCATTAATGATATTATGGTTAATATGAACTAGTTAATACGATATGGTAATGGGTGATCTAAGCAAGCCTTGTGTGTGGATGGGTTGGATGATATGATGGTTGCTTGCTTTAGATCTATGGACCGGTTCACGCGAGAATAAGCCAGGACTACAGTGCCACCACGAGGCCAAGTATGGGTGCGGTGTAGCTGATTAATTAGGGCTTTGCCAGTGCTATTTGGACCATTATGGATGCTCGGGGAAGGGGTAGTAGGATTGGGTTTGTTGATGATAGGTGGGACTACTCTGGGATCAGAATGGCTCAAGAGGGGGCCCTTGGTTGAAGATGTGCTCTGTAGGAGACATTGGCACCGGTGAAACCTCAGTGGGGTCTAAATAGCCTAGTAATCCCTTTGTAAAGGTTATTTTGTGATCTCTTGGCCACACACCAACAAAAGTGTGTAATGTGACCGATGGGTATGGGCATAAGGGAGGTTCTTAGTCTCCGAAAGGTGATGAAAGCACGAACACGTGGGTAAAGTGGTACAAACTCTGCAGAGTCTAATAAAACTATCTTGATTGCCGTGCTCCCGATTATGAGCACTTGGACAATCTCCATGATTAGAGGGAACCTGGTATTGGGATGGTTTTTGGGATGGTTATGGTTTGGTACTGGTTATGGCTGGTTATGGATTAACCTATGACATTGAATATGGTTAATGGTATGATGGTGACAGATATGGAATATGGATTGGTGCAATGTTATTAATTGTGGTTTATAATGGGAATACTTCACATACGTATAATATATTGCTTTTCAAATGTTTTAATGTACTTTTCAGCACTTAGCCATTATTACATTCGTCATTTGTATTAGCTACATGTCATACTTTCCACACTTGCTGAGTACGACATGTACTCACCCTTGCAATCCCCCCACCAACAGTTGCAGGTCAGGATTGGGAGTATTACGTTAATAATGCGGAGTCCTAGGCCGTGTCTGCCGTCAGCTTTGCCTGTGGTGTTATTGGAGCTGCGCTATCTCTTTTGCTTAGTTTGCTCAGTTTAGTCTATTTCCGCTGCATTAGTTGAACATTCATTAATATTCATTAGAGCTTGTATTCGAGGATATTTTGAATTGTGTAATTAAAGTACTTATTTAATAACTTGAGCTGTGTTAATTATCTGTTTATCATTTGTGAATCACTTGTATATGTATGTTAAACATCCTGGGTACACATATACTACACTTGGTTCATTTTCGGAACCGGATGTCACAGGTTCCCTCCTTAGCTTGCTTGATTTGCAGCCCCGAAAAGTACGTTAGTTCTCCCATCAAACTCATCTCAAAATCTGAACTCATCGGAGCTGAAAATTTGGACACAAGATCTTGAGAAGCACAACCAAAGATAATATCATCCACATACACTTGAACGAATATTGAGTCATTGCCATGCTTAAGCACAAAAAGTGTTTTATCAACCATGCCCATGGTAAACCCTTTTTCAAGTAAGAATGTTTTTAACATATCATACCATGCTCTAGGGGCTTGTTTGAGACCGTACAAGGCTTTGGACAATTTGTAAACATGATTAGGAGAAATATGGATTTTCAAAACCCGATGGTTGCTTGACATAAACCTCCTCATCTATGTAACCATTAAGAAAAGTACTTTTAACAACCATTTGATATAACTTGAATCCTTTAGATGCAGCAAAAGCTAACAAAATTTGTATGGCTTCTAATCTAGCAACAGGAGCAAAAGTTTCATCAAAACCTAAACCTTCAACTTGTGTGAAACCTTGAGCAACCAACCTACACTACAGGAATCGATTAATAGGCCATCGCCTGGCTACAGTAGCCGACACATATAACTTAGAAGCGTCAGTGACCCGACAGTCATATCCGACGGTCTTTATTACGTTTTTAACAACTAAAGCTGTCAGGCCTGATGCTTCTAACGGTTAAAACCGTCGGTCTGCCTGAACCGTCGGTCAAACTCCATTTTTGCAGCTATGACCGTCGGCCTGGACCTCGTCGCATTTAACGCGCTAAAGCCGTCGGGTCCCGCGTAACCAGACTGTCATAAGACATATGACCGTCGGCTTTGGGGCGCAACCGACGGCTTTACTGCCATTACAACCATCGGTTACCGAGGCCAACCTGTCGGTTTTACATTTAGAGCCGTCAGTTGCTAATTAAACCGATAAACATAATTCTATTTTTTTAACGAGGCTGGTCGCGCTCCCTCCCCGGTTGGGTAGCCTCCACATTATACAGGCATACAGATAGACCATATGATACAGCAGATCAAACAACAGCAAAACCATTTCATACCAGACTCAAATCTCATATCAGACATAAATTTCATATTGCCACATCCAAAATAGATCGAGCACATAGTTCATAAAAATTCATAAAGAGACAGAACAGAGCACTTAATTCATAACAAACACTAAGTTGTGAACACAAAAGCACAATGCAACCACATAGTTAAGTATGAATGAAACCACAATAGAAATGATATTGGATCAATCCGTGTCGTTGTTTGAACCTCTGGCACTCGCACCTCCGGCATCCAAATTGAGAAAACCATCATAACCGTCAGGTGTTCCTGGACGGGAACCCTGCAACAAACATTTCAATTACTCTAAATTGTGTGATAATTGATTTATGTGTTACAAACTCATATGAAAATGAATGTCTTCAATTTTTCGGGATAACTAATGATTGAGAAGTCATACCGCTAAGAGTAGAGGAACTGATGGTTGAGGTTGCTCTGGAGCGAATGGCATCGATGGGAAAATAGCTAGATAAGGTTGAAATCCAGTTTCGGCCAACATCACCATGAATCCTTGAGGTTGTGGAACATATGGCTGACCACTTTGGGAACCCTGTGACATGTATGGTTGCAGAATATATGGTTACAATTTTGTATTATAAGTCGAACTAACAAGACGTGAAGTTATACCTGTGATGAGGAGCCAATCTGAAGTCCTAGTTGGGTGGGACGAGGCATATCGAACTGAGAACCGGGGAACTGCATAAAGTAAAAATATTTAGTTAATTAGTTTAAGACACATATGGTAAAGAGAGTTCTAATTTTAAGAAGACTAGCAAGTGTACCCGCGACATCTTGTTGAACTGGGACGGCATAGCGAACTAAGAAGCAGTGTTGCCATGAGACAAATCTGCATCAATCAATTTATTTGTGCGATTTTAAACAAAAGTATTTTGGAATTTATTGAATTTCTCATATTGCATCTGTTGTATCTGCTCCCTACTGCGTCTCACTTCTTCTTTTAATTGCTCATTCTCCACACTCACCTGCTGGGAACGACTAGAATTGGTAGTGGAGGACCGTCGTCGTCTAGCATAAGTATCGCGCTCCACGTACCCGTCGCCCAACCCAAGTCTAACAAAAATACAAGTGTGGTGAATTGACATTCATTAATATATAAACCCTCAATAGTTTTACACATACCTCCCATGCGGTAGACCTCCACCGGCTTCTTATGTTGCATCTATATCTAACGGCGCTCTTGTGTAATCTTCACCAGGTCCATGATTCTTTTTGAAACAATCAACATATTTTGCCTGCGTATATACGTGAAGGTCACGAATATATGAAACAAAAGATAAATTTACTATATGGATAGATATGAAAATCAATGATAATACTTACCAGTTTTTGTGTCGCTGCCACGTCACACAACTGCTCTGGGCGATGTGGATCCGAACCTTTATGCCCCTTAAGGTAAACTTCAAAAAACGAAGGAGTGACTCCAGGTTTAGCTTCCTACAAAACAATGCAAAAGTTTAATCAATAGACTCATTTGAAACAATCTAAGTATAATTTTAAGAATTCATACCATTCTTTGTTCTTTCTGAGCATGTCCATCGGGGCCATAATAGTGCTTTCCAGACTTGCTCTTTTGGTTTTTTCTGTTTCTATCTGAAACTTGTTTGAACTCCTCTGATGCCCAATACTCACATAACCATTCCCAAGCTTCTAGATCCGCATAAATCCAATCCACGTAGCTGTCCATGTACTCCTCCTTTGTTATATGCATTGTGGATGCTTCCTTGTTTTTCATGGGCTCAAACAACTTTGTCTTGTACTATATGGTCACAGCTTTGATTCGTGCATATGAGAAGGAATCTTTTGCACAACTTTTCGCTGACTCTTGGTAAACTGCTCTTGCATACGGTAAACTCGTACCCTCCTCCAAACGAAACAAACCCTGCATAGAAGCAAAAAATTATGTCAATCAAAACAAGAATCAATATGATTGAGAAAAGAAAAGCAAACTTACCCAAAAGATCTCCGAAACTTTGTCCTGACAAGTACCTGAACTGCCATACTCTTTCAGCGTATAGTGATCCCAACGATGTTCCGGAATTCTTTGACACCCGCTACGACCATCACGGGATAGCAATACCGGATGTCATTCCCCAACTCTATGTTAATTACTTGCCAACGCCCCTTGCTAATCCAACCAGGCTCGATCCAGCACCTAGTACCCTTCGTCCTTATAACAATTTGCGCAACAGAGGCTTTAGTTGGAGCCCATAAAAGGTTCCTTCGTAGCCTATATAAAAAATATTAGTTATTGAGTTGACGATAAAACCAATATATCAATTAAAAGATAGCTTATATATAAATTAATCCTAAATAGTACCTGAAGGGGCATCGAGCGGGCGGCCCCTCTCTTGACTCACGTTGCTCCGCCAGTCTTGCCAACCTCTTATCTTGTGCGGGTCATCGACATCTTCTTCATTGCCGCCCTCATCATCCCCCTCATCACCACCCTCGGAGGAGGACTATCCAAAGTTTGTAATCTCTTTAGCTACAAATGTCTCAGCAATACACCCTTCAACGCTTGCCTTGTTGCGCACTGTAGCTCTAAGTTTCATTAATTTTCTTTCTTGACTATACATCCTTATGAATTGTGCAGGACCTGCTACTAACGCTTCATAAGGTAAATGTATCAACAAATGTTGCATAACATTCATAAATCCAGGTGGGAAGACTTTTTTCCATCTTACATACAAGCACAACGATTTCTTTCTTCCACTTCCGCATCATCTTCTTTGTCACTTACTTAGCACATATTTGCCTATAAAAGTAGCTAAGTTCAACAAATATCTTTCAAAAATCAGGTTTCAATTAGCCACAGAACATTACAAGCACAAGTCTCTCCATGAATATATGATAATCATGACTCTTCAGCCCATTTAATTTACCGGTACTGATATTGACACATCGTTTTATTGTAGCTGCATAGCGATATGGAAACTTCAATGTTTTCAAACAACTAAGTATATACCTCCTTTGTTCTGACTTGATACAATATGGAGCTCGTGGCCTACATTCATTTCCACTTGTATTTGTTACAACCTTAAGCCCAGGACGATCGCAAAGATCAACTCAGTCTTTCCTCGCATTCAAATTATCTGCTTTGACCAGTAAAATCAAAACACACACTTATGATGCTTTCAGCGACATTACGCTCCTGGTGCATCAAATCTATATTGTGCGGTAAAAGCAACGCCTTTGCGTATGGTAGCTCCCAAAGAAAAGAAACATGAGTCCAGTTGTGCTCTGTACCATACCCTTCGAAACCACCTTCTGCGGATTCTTTTAACTTGGCATGCCATGTCATTTTTTGTTCGCTTGTCAATCGACGAGGCGGTCCTTTTCTAACCGTTCAGTCTTTCCAGAATGATTGTGTATCGCTGCTAAAAGGATGGTTTAAAAGAAGGAATTGCTGATGACAATCAAAGAAGCTGACTTTTTTTCCATACTTCAACCTGATGGCATCAGTGTCAGCCATACATATGGGACAACACAATTGTCCATGGACACACAAACCAGCCCAAATGCTATATACCAAAAAATCATGAATTGACCATACATACGCCACACGTAAGGTAAATTCAAAATTTCGATGATTGTCATATGCTTTTACACCTTGCCATAGCTCTTTCAGCTCTTCAATCAACAGCTGCATAAACAAATTGATTTTCTTCCCTGGATGTTTGGGACCAGGAATGACGGCCACGAGGAATATGTATCATTCTTTCATGCACATGTTGGGAGGCAGATTGTATGGCATGATAAATACAAGCCAACAAGAGTATGGGCTGCTACAAGTGCTGACAGGAGTGAAGCCATATGTTTACATCCCAATATGAACATTTCTAGGATCTCTTGCAAACTTCGGATCGAAACGATCTAGAGCTTGCCAAGCCTCACCATCTGAAGGATGCATCATAATACCTTTGTCATCGGTCTCACGTTTCCCTTCAGAATTCCACCTCATCTACTTTGTTGTTTCTTTGGACAGAAACAACCGTTTTAGCCTTGATGTGATAGGCATGTACCGAAGCTATTTGATCGGTACTTTTTTAGTTATTTCTTATCCGTCATCGTTCACAACCTCCACATATCTAGATGTCTTGCAATGCATACAATGAGTATCGTTCTTGCGTTCCTTCCAAAACAACATGCAATTATTCTTGCACGCATCAATCTTTTCATCACTCATGCCTAGATCGGCCAAAATATTCTTAGAATGGTATACGTCTTTCGGCATCTTATGATTCGATGGAAGGAGATCATTAATTAGTTTCAAGATACCATTGTAGCAATTGTTTGCGAAATTGAACTTGGACTTTATCGCCATAAGTTGTGTCACCGCCTGCAAAATAGTCAATTTCGCTCCCTCATACACTTTTTCATCTGCATCGGCAAGAAGCTTGTAAAACGTCTCCACCTCCTTCGGCAGTGACAGCTCTTCGTACTCTCTAGCAACATCCAATAACATCTCATCCATCCAATCTTCATCCTCATTTTCTTGCAACTAACTTTCATGATTCATCTCCCCATGCTCATGCCACACTAAGTAGTTCGACAGAAATCCATGCTTGCAAAGGTGCACCTCAATTTCAAACTTATACAGACGTCGACGATTACGACACTTTGTACATGGACACTTCACAACGCGAGCACCACTAGAAAAGGCTTGATTAATGAAAACATCCATGATACAAGCCCATTCTATAGTGTGCGCACAAGTTGAAATCCAACCAGCATACATCGCCATACGATCGTCACTCATTTTCAGCTTATACCTTCAAAGCAGACAAATCATCATTGGTTTATTTTTATGTTATGTGACAGCCCCTACAATTAGTTAGATAGGTCCCAAACCCACCAAAGAGTGACCGAGTAAACGTGCTAATTACGAGACACAGAGTCCGAATCCGGATGAAATTTCGGCAGCATAACCCCGCTGTTCTCCACAACACACCCAAAAATGGTGCAGTAGAGAACATCAAGGTTATGCTGTCGAAATCACGTCTGGATCCAGACCCCGTACCTATATCTCGTCAAAAGCACGTCCTCGGTCACTCTCAGGCTGTCCAAAAAGGGACAATTCCGAACCTGCACGCCTCACATGCCTATCGCATGTGAAACTTGCCGATTCGGAATGGGTAATCAAATTTCTATAGGTTACATTGGCTCATTTTCATGATTCAATCATTTACGAGAGAGAAAAGAATGAGAGAGGGAGGGGAAAGTTGGTCAGAGTTGAAAGTTCCAAGTCCGGGTCCATCGTCTACAAACCTCTGTACTCGTCTTGATGCATACGTTACGACTAGAATCATCTTTTACGACAAAATGCATTTAATGTGTGCTGTGTCGGGTTGAGGTGTAACATGCACTTACGCACGTACGCCATGATACATTAATCAACATAAAAAAATCTTCGAACTAAACATTCAAAGTCACATAATGTACAACTTCAATTATTACACCTTAAATTAGTACAAGTTAAATTATCAAATTACAATGAAGCTTACATTTACACATTAACTATTGCTAATTCAACTTGCATTGTGTGAATATTAGTGTGACATACACACACACACATATATATATATATATATATATATATATATATATATATGTATGTATGTATGTATGTATGTATGTATATGTATATATATATATATATATATATATATATATATATATATATATATATATATATTAGCGTGACGTATACATATTAGTGTGACAATATCAACTCGCATACACATTTAACTTGCTTATACATTCAATTTGCATATACATTTAACCAAGCTCACATAATCATATTAGTGTGACAATATCAACAAGTAATCTTCATAATCAATCATTAATTCACTTGTAAACGACGGAAAGGAAAAAATAACAAGTAACAATCGGGATTACCTTAACCTCTCCGGCGGGGCTCGGAGAGCATCGAGCGGGCGGCCCCTCTCTTGACTCACGTTGCTCCGCCAGTCTTGCCAACCTCTTATCTTGTGCGGGTCATCGACATCTTCTTCATTGCCGCCCTCATCATCCCCCTCATCACCACCCTCGAAGGAGGACTATCCAAAGTTTGTAATCTCTTTAGCTACAAATGTCTCAGCAATACACCCTTCAACGCTTGCCTTGTTGCGCACTGTAGCTCTAAGTTTCATTAATTTTCTTTCTTGACTATACATCCTTATGAATTGTGCAGGACCTGCTACTAACGCTTCATAAGGTAAATGTATCAACAAATGTTGCATAACATTCATAAATCCAGGTGGGAAGACTTTTTTCCATCTTACATACAAGCACAACGATTTCTTTCTTCCACTTCCGCATCATCTTCTTTGTCACTTACTTAGCACATATTTGCCTATAAAAGTAGCTAAGTTCAACAAATATCTTTCAAAAATCAGGTTTCAATTAGCCACAGAACATTACAAGCACAAGTCTCTCCATGAATATATGATAATCATGACTATTCAGCCCATTTAATTTACCGGTACTGATATTGACACATCGTTTTATTGTAGCTGCATAGCGATATGGAAACTTCAATGTTTTCAAACAACTAAGTATATACCTCCTTTGTTCTAACTTGATACAATATGGAGCTCGTGGCCTACATTCATTTCCACTTGTATTTGTTACAACCTTAAGCCCAGGACGATCGCAAAGATCAACTCAGTCTTTCCTCGCATTCAAATTATCTTTGCTTTGACCAGTAAAATCAAAACACATACTTATGATGCTTTCAGCGACATTACGCTCCTGGTGCATCAAATCTATATTGTGCGGTAAAAGCAACGCCTTTGCGTATGGTAGCTCCCAAAGAAAAGAAACATGAGTCCAGTTGTGCTCTGTACCATACCCTTCGAAACCACCTTCTGCGGATTCTTTTAACTTGGCATGCCATGTCATTTTTTGTTCGCTTGTCAATCGACGAGGCGGTCCTTTTCTAACCGTTCAGCCTTTCCAGAATGATTGTGTATCGCTGCTAAAAGGATGGTTTAAAAGAAGGAATTGCTGATGACAATCAAAGAAGCTGACTTTTTTTCCATACTTCAACCTGATGGCATCAGTGTCAGCCATACATATGGGACAACACAATTGTCCATGGACACACAAACCAGCCCAAATGCTATATACCAAAAAATCATGAATTGACCATACATACGCCACACGTAAGGTAAATCCAAAATTTCGATGATTGTCATATGCTTTTACACCTTGCCATAGCTCTTTCAGCTCTTCAATCAACAGCTGCATAAACAAATTGATTTTCTTCCCTGGATGTTTGGGACCAGGAATGACGGCCGCGAGGAATATGTATCATTCTTTCATGCACATGTTGAGAGGCAGATTGTATGGCATGATAAATACAAGCCAACAAGAGTATGGGCTGCTACAAGTGCTGACAGGAGTGAAGCCATCTGTTGACATCCCAATATGAACATTTCTAGGATCTCTTGCAAACTTCGGATCGAAACGATCTAGAGCTTGCCAAGCCTCACCATCTGAAGGATGCATCATAATACCTTTGTCATCGGTCTCACGTTTCCCTTCAGAATTCCACCTCATCTACTTTGTTGTTTCTTTGGACAGAAACAACCGTTTTAGCCTTGATGTGATAGGCATGTACCGAAGCTATTTGATCGGTACTTTTTTAGTTATTTCTTATCCGTCATCATTCACAACCTCCACATATCTAGATGTCTTGCAATGCATACAATGAGTATCGTTCTTGCGTTCCTTCCAAAACAACATGCAATTATTCTTGCACGCATCAATCTTTTCATCACTCATGCCTAGATCGGCCAAAACATTCTTAGAATGGTATACGTCTTTCGGCATCTTATGATTCGATGGAAGGAGATCATTAATTAGTTTCAAGATACCATTGTAGCAATTGTTTGCGAAATTGAACTTGGACTTTATCGCCATAAGTTGTGTCACCGCCTGCAAAATAGTCAATTTCGCTCCCTCATACACTTTTTCATCTGCATCGGCAAGAAGCTTGTAAAACGTCTCCACCTCCTTCGGCAGTGACAGCTCTTCGTACTCTCTAGCAACATCCAATAACATCTCATCCATCCAATCTTCATCCTCATTTTCTTGCAACTAACTTTCATGATTCATCTCCCCATGCTCGTGCCACACTAAGTAGTTCGACAGAAATCCATGCTTGCAAAGGTGCACCTCAATTTCAAACTTATACAGACGTCGACGATTACGACACTTTGTACATGGACACTTCACAACGCGAGCACCACTAGAAAAGGCTTGATTAATGAAAACATCCATGATACAAGCCCATTCTATAGTGTGCGCACAAGTTGAAATCCAACCAGCATACATCGCCATACGATCGTCACTCATTTTCAGCTTATACCTTCAAAGCAGACAAATCATCATTGGTTTATTTTTATGTTATGTGACAGCCCCTACAATTAGTCAGATAGGTCCCAAACCCACCAAAGAGTGACCTAGTAAACGTGCTAATTACGAGACACAGAGTCCGAATCCGGATGAAATTTCGGCAGCATAACCCCGCTGTTCTCCACAACACACCCAAAAATGGTGCAGCAGAGAACATCAAGGTTATGCTGTCGAAATCACGTCTGGATCCAGACCCCGTACCTATATCTCGTCAAAAGCACGTCCTCGGTCACTCTCAGGCTGTCCAAAAAGGGACAATTCCGAACCTGCACGCCTCACATGCCTATCGCATGTGAAACTTGCCGATTCGGAATGGGTAATCAAATTTCTATAGGTTACATTGGCTCATTTTCATGATTCAATCATTTACGAGAGAGAAAAGAATGAGAGAGGGAGGGGAAAGTTGGTCAGAGTTGAAAGTTCCAAGTCCGGGTCCATCGTCTACAAACCTCTGTACTCGTCTTGATGCATACGTTACGACTAGAATCATCTTTTACGACAAAAATGCATTTAATGTGTGCTGTGTCGGGTTGAGGCGTAACATGCACTTACGCACGTACGCCATGATACATTAATCAACATAAAAAAATCTTCGAACTAAACATTCAAAGTCACATAATGTACAACTTCAATTATTACACCTTAAATTAGTACAAGTTAAATTATCAAATTACGATGAAGCTTACATTTACACATTAACTATTGCTAATTCAACTTGCATTGTGTGAATATTAGTGTGACATATATATATATATATATATATATATATATATATATATATATGTATGTATGTATGTATGTATGTATGTATGTATGTATGTATATGTATATATATATATATATATATATATATATATATATATATATATATATATATATATATATTAGCGTGACGTATACATATTAGTGTGACAATATCAACTCGCATACACATTTAACTCGCTTATACATTCAATTTGCATATACATTTAACCAAGCTCACATAATCATATTAGTGTGACAATATCAACAAGTAATCTTCATAATCAATCATTAATTCACTTGTAAACGACGGAAAGGAAAAAATAACAAGTAACAATCGGGATTACCTTAACCTCTCCGGCGGGGCTCGGAGACGGGAGGCGTCGTTGCTCGGGAGGCTGGGGCTTGGGAGGCGGGGCTAGGGAGGAGGGAGGCGGCAGCGCTCGGGTGACGGGAGGCGGGCTCGGGAGGTGGTGCTCGGGTGGCGAGAGGCGACGCTCGGGAGGCGGGCTCGGCACTGGTGATGCGGGATGCAGGAGGCGGCGATGGGAGGCGAGAGGCGGGCTCGTAGTCAGGAGGCGGGCGGCGGGACTCGACGGCAGCGGCGTGAGGCTGGGGCTCTAAGCTGGGGAGACGGGGCTGAAAGCATCTAGGCCCCCAGGAGGTATGGCTTCGGTGATTAATGACAACCGTTGGATATTACTAATGAATTTGTGGATGCAAGGTCTCTCATATCACTCATCACACTTAATGAACTCTATATGTATATCATCTATTGCTCATTGGATATAATTGGAGACCCCTAAACAAACTATTTCACGAGGTCAATCGATTATTATGAAGACTAAAAGAAAAAGCTCATATGTCAAAGTTTTTCCATCGAAATTGACAACACCCAACACTTGGTAATCATCAGAAGAATATTTCAAACCAATGTATAAGAGGTCACTCAAGAAAATTCCAAAATAATCACTTAGAACAACTCGAAGCAGACAAAATCAACTCACCGGATCAATCGTTATTTCCAAAAAAATAATACATCGGTCGAGTTGGTTTAACAGAAGAAAAGGACC
This sequence comes from Tuctoria greenei, assembly GCA_036927565.1. Lineage (NCBI taxonomy): Eukaryota > Viridiplantae > Streptophyta > Magnoliopsida > Poales > Poaceae > Tuctoria > Tuctoria greenei. Next base: position 160,363,559 of record JAYESD010000002.1, on the reverse strand, counting down.
TCAGAACTGAGTACTCACCAGATCATCCGATGATGAAGAAAGTGTTACATCGGTCGATCAATACAGTAAGCAATTACCCTGGACCAAGTGTAACACCGGATCATCTGATGTACAACTATAACACATCGGTCGATCACTCCAGTAAGCATTATTTCTGGACAATTCTGGATGAACTATCACCGGATCATCCGATGATGAGGCAAGTGTTACATCGGTCGATCAACGGTCATATTTGACACAGTGACATCAGCTAATTTGGATTTGACGGATGACAACTGAAGGGAGAACATCAGATCATCCAGTGTTCGTAGAATAGTGATGTCAGCCTACTTTTCCAACGGCTATTTCATGGAGGCTGGCTATTTATACCCCTTCAACTAGTCATTTCGATAAGTCTTGATACCTAGAGCTACTATACACATTATCAATCATTCAAAACATTGAGCTACCACTTTTACATCATTTACACCACTTGTACACCAAGAGATAGGCTAGAACTTGCTAGAGATAGTTGAGCTACCACTTCTACATCATTTACATCACTTGTACACCAAGAGATAGGCTAGAACTTGATAGAGATAGTGCTTGTGTGCTTCCATTCTTGGTGATTGGAGTCTCTAGTATAGTGAGAGCTGTAAGGGAATGTGTCTTGGTGATTGTACTCACCGTGTAAGAGTCGGTGATTGGAGAGAGCCTTCCGAAGCTTGCCAAGTCGATTGTGGAAGCCTGGAGGATCCAACTTGTACAAGGCTTGAGCTCCACCTTGCCTAGGTTGGCTAACGGAGAAGTTTAGTGAAGATCCCTGGTCTCGGTGACTTGGGAGTGGATATACCCTTTGGTGGGTGCCACAACGTGGATGTAGGAAGATCTTGACGATCTTGCCGAACCACGGGATAAATCTCCGTGTCTTCGTGTCTCCTCGGGAGTTTGCACACTCTTTCTCTCCTGTTACACTTATGCATTTCATTTACCACAAGATTACTATTCACTTGAATGCATATGTTGTTTGCATAGGGAATTGGGCTTTTAGTAGTTAAGTTTTTATTGCTCTCATTTTTGAAAAGAAGCCCAATTCACCCCCCCCCCTCTTTGGCATTCGATCCTTACAATTGGTATCAAAGCAAGGTTGCTCATTGGATCATTCTAGCTTCACCGCTAGAGAGCTAAAATGGCCAAGAATGGGGGTTTGGTTCCTATCTTCGAGGGAAAGAACTTTGCCTATTGGAAAGCACGCATGCGTGCTTATCTAGAGGCTATTGCTCTCGAGGTATGGGAAGCGACCCATGCGCGGTTTATGACTATATAGGTGATCAAGTTAAGTGGGATGCTAAAGCTAGAAATGCTATTTATGAATGCATTAGTCAAGATGTGTCTGCTAGGATTGCTAGCAAAGAAAAAGCTTGTGAAATTTGGGCTTGCTTGATTGAAATTCATGAGGGTTCTTCTCGTGTTAAAGAACTAAAATATCATATGCTTAAAGCCAAATATGATGAGTTCAAAATGCTACCTCATGAAAATTTCAATGAAATGTTTCCTTGCTTGAATATGCTTATTGAGGAAATTAATGCTCTTGACATTGCTTCTCTTGGCAAGGGTCTCATCAACCACAAGATTCTTATGCTCCTTCCTAAGCCAAAGTACAACATCATCAACTCCATGCTTCAAACGGAATCTCTTGATCACATTGAAGTGTCGGAACTTATTGGAGAGATTCACGCTCATGAGATGAGTGTACTCGGGATGATGGAGGAATCATATTCAAAGACAATTGCTCTAAAGGCTTCCACCAAGAAAACAAGTCTCAAGAAAAAGAAAGTGGTTGAGCCTAGCTCAAGTGAAGAAGAGCAAGCATCAAGTGAAGATGAAGATGATGAGCTTGCATTGATGATGAGAAAGTTCTCTCGCTTGAACTCCAAGATTGCCAAGAAGGGATACACCTTTGATCCCAAGAAGAATGCTTTTCTACCAAGGAGAGATGACAACAAGACTTGCTATAATTGTGGTGATCAAGGCCACATCTCCTATGATTGTATAAAACCGGAAAAAAGAAGAGAGAACCACAAGGGCAAGCATCGCAAGCTTGAAGATAGTGAGGATGATGAAGAGGTCAAGCCCAAACCAAGATTCCTTGGGAAGAAGAAGCATGACAAAGGCAAAAAGGCAAAACTCTTCCCAAAGAAGAGAAAAGGTCCACAAAAGGTGTTCATGTGTGAGGCAAATGAATGGATCACTGACGAAGAATCAAGTGATGAAGAGAGTGAAGCGGAAGAAGAAAGCTTGGCCGGCCTTACCATTGCCAACAATGATGATTCATCTCTTCATCCACCTCCCATGTGCCTCATGGCTAAAGGTAATACCAAGGTATGTGATGATGAGCTTTCCCCCGATGACTTAGCTTCATTGATAAATGAATACCACACTATCATTAAAAGGGAAAAGAGTAAGGTCAAGGTTCTTGAAGAAACTCGTACTAAGCTTGAGAGTGCTAACCTCGATTTGCTTGACAAGTATGAAAGCATACTTAAGGAGCATGACACGGTCAAATATCATGTCAAACAAGTTGAGGAGGATAAGGCTCAAATCAAGCTAGATCATCATGAGCTTGACGTAGCACACCAAGCACTCTTGGGAAAGCACAATGAGTTAATTCAAGAGCATTAAGTACTTAACCTTGCTGATGAAGTTCTTGATCAAGAATTGAAAACTATAAAGAAAGAAACCCTTAATGATAAGGTGTCTATTAATTCTCATGCCATTAATGTCTTCCATAAGTCTTTGCCTTTGAAAGAGAATGCTAGGGAGAAGGATTTGTTGGAAGAAATTGAAAGTCTTCGCACTAGTGTGGCAAGACTATCTAAAGGAGAAGTCAAGCACAAGGAAATCCTCTTCCAACAAGCAAAGGCCTTCAACAAGAGAGGACTTGGATCCTTCCCGATGCCTAACAAAGGAAAGGTGCCCTCACCGGAGCTCAAAACAAGCTTCATCAAGGAAGTTGGTTCTTATTACCAACATTGTGAGGTCACCGGTCACCATACAAGGGAGTGTCGTCTTCCTAACCGACCTTCTCCAAAATTGCCTACTAACTACAAGTCTACTTTCGTTGATCATTATTACCTCTTGAGTAAAGTAGATGGCAAGGTGAAGGTAAGGTTCATTGGCAAAGACATGAGGGGCATGAAGTGGAAGCTCCCCAAGCAACTTTGGGTCCCAAAAACACTTGTATCGCACATACAAGGACCTAAGTTGGCTTGGGTGCCTAAAATCAAAAATTGAGTTCTTGTGTGTAGGTGAACCAGAAAGCTGGAGGAAAGCATTGGGTACTCGATAGCGGGTGCACTCAACACATGACCGGCAACGATGGTATGTTCACATCCATAGAGAACCCCGGCAATCATGAACAAGTCACCTTTGGTGATAATTCTAAAGGGAAGGTAATTCGGTTGGGTAAGATTGTATTTTCACATGGTTTATTTATTTCAAATGTGTTGTATGTTAAGTCACTTAGTTTCAATTTCCTTTCTATTGCACAATTTTGTGATCTTGGACTAACGTGCACCTTTAGCAAGAATGATGTTCTGTGACTAGTGAAACGAGCAATGCTTAATGACTATGGAACGTCCGAGAAGTTTTGGGCTGAAGCAATCAACACGGCGTGTCATGCCGCAAATCGGGTCTACCTACATCGACTACTTCAAAAGACCCCGTACGAACTTCTCATCGGGAGAAAGCCCAACATCTCCTATTTCCGAGTCTTCGGGTGCAAATGCTACATCTATCGCAAGAAAAGACTCGGTAAGTTTGAACGAAGATGTGATGTTTGTATCTTTCTTGGTTATGCATCAAACTCAAAAGCATATCGAGTATTCAACCAAACCTCCAGTTTAGTTGAGGAAAGTTTTGATGTTGAGTTTGATGAAACTAATGGCTCCCAAGAGGAGAGTTTTGGTCATAATGAAATAGATGATGAGCCTCTACGAGAAGCTTTGAAGAACATGACCATTGGAGACATCAAGCCTAAAGTTGAGGAGAGCCATGATCAAGGAGGAGCTTCAAGTTCCAACATCAACACATCTATGGCACCTCAAGTTGACGAAGAAGACAAAGATGATCCATTACCAACACAAGATTCACAAGCCACACAACATCAAGAAGAAGAACAAGTCCATGATCAAGTCCAACCACAAGAAGAGCAAGACGCGTCACCACCGCCAAGTGCTTCACAACCACTTATGAGGCATGGACGCATCTCCAAGGCGCATCTGATTCATCAATCATCGGAAGTCCGTCAAGGGGAGTAAGTACACGTTCTCGCCATTTCGCTACATTTTGTGAGCACTACTCGTTTGTTTCATGTGTAGAACCCACTCACATTGATGAAGCACTCCAAGATCCAAATTGGGTGATGGCCATGCAAGAAGAATTTAACAACTTCATCCGCAATGAAGTTTGGGTGTTGGAGGAGCGACCCAAGGACAAGAACGTCATCGGAACAAAGTGGGTGTACTGCAACAAACAAGATGAGAACGTTGTTGTGGTCCGCAACAAGGCAAGACTTGTGGCCAAGGGTTTCTCGCAAGTTGAAGGACTAGAGTTTGGAGAAACATTTGCTCCGGTTGCTCAACTAGAAGCTATCCGTATACTTCTTGCTTTTGCATCACATCATAACATAAAACTTTATAAAATAGATGTGAAAAGTGTGTTTCTTAATGGTTATATTAATGAGCTTGTTTATGTTGAACAACCTCCCGGGTTCGAATATCCTAGGAATCCTAATCATGTGTTTAGGTTGCACAAGGTGCTCTACGGGCTCAAGCAAGCACCTAGGGCGTGGTATGAACGACTACGGGATTTCTTGATCATGCAAGGATTCAAGATCGAGAGGGTGGACACTACACTCTTCACCAAATACATCGACGGAGAATTATTTATTTGTCAAATTTATGTTGATGATATTATTTTTGGTTCAACTAACGAAGCACTTAGCCATGAGTTCGGCAAGATGATGTCTAGGGAATTTGAGATGTCGATGATTGGAGAGCTCAACTTCTTCCTTGGATTTCAAATCAAGCAACTTCGAGAGGGAACCTTCATCTATCAAGAAAAGTATACCAAGGACCTCTTGAAGAAATTTGAGATGGGAGATTGTAGCTGAAGAAGTACTCCAATGGCAACAAATTGTCATCCCGACGCGGATAAAGACGGTAAACCTGTTGACCAATCTAATTACCGTTCTATGATTGTCTCATTGCTTTATCTTACCACATCTAGGCCCGATATCATGTTTAGTGTATGCTTGTGTGCTCGCTTTCAAGTGGCACCCAAAGAATTGCATCGGAAGGCGGTGTTTAGGATACTTCGGTATCTCAAGCATACTCCAAGTGTAGGCCTATGGTACCCTAAAGGTGCAAAATTCTATCTCTTGGGTTACTCGGATTTGAACTTTGCCGGATGTCGTGTGGATCGCAAGAGTACCTCCGGTGGGTGCCACTTGCTTGGGCGTTCCCTAGTATCTTGGTCTAGCAAGAAGCAAAATGCCGTTGCTTTGTCCACGGCGGAAGCAGAATATATAGCGGCCGGTGCATGTTGTGCCCAATTTCTTTATATGAAGCAAACCATTTTGTACTTTGGTATTAAACTTGGTTGTGTGCCTCTCCTTTGTGACAATGAAAGTGCGGTTAAGATTGCTAAAAACCTCGTTCAACACTCCCACACTAAGCACACTGATATTCGCCATCATTTCTTGCGGGACCATGAAGCTAAGGGAGACATATCCTTGCGAGGTGTTAGGTCCGAAGAACAATTGGCAGATATCTTCACTAAACCACTTGATGAGAAAACCTTTTCTAGACTAAGGAGTGAATTAAATGTGCTAGATGCATCAAACGTCATGTAAGTTGCCATGGTCATGTAAGAATGCATCTCATATAGGTCTTGTCTAACTTTCAAAGGATAGGGGTGAGCAAGGGTTAGCTTGGGATGGAGGTTCTTTTGGGTTTCCCCAAGACTTGGAGAGTGGCTCTCCCTGAAGAAGCCTTTGAAAGGTTCAAATTTGGCAAGATAGATTTACTTTATGTCTTGCATGATGCCTGCCATATAGACTTGCACTCACGTTTAATTTCTTGCATTAAAAATTGTTTGGCATTGCATACGGTAGATTGTCACAAATGGGAACCCACGTCATGAGAAAGAGACTTGTTTGAAATGCAATATCTCAACTCATATGATGTGGAAAGAACAAAGTGGTAGGTGCGTTAATTCCTAAAGGAACACGCTTTAAAGAGATAGAAGTCTTCAAACTCCAGCTCACAAAGCATGGGCCTTACATTTTATTTGGATATTTTCTTCCTTGATTTTTCGGATGCTTTAGGGCTTAGCCAAGTTATTGGCAACTAGTCTTTTTTAGGGGTAAGGGGTTGCCCAAAAAGTCCTAAGACATGTGTTTCTCTTTGTTTGTTTGTTTGAGTCAAAGGACATATATGCGATGTTGCTGTTTTGTAGTCATCGGATTATCCGATGCTTAGGCCAGAAGCTTCATCGGATCAGTTTGTGCTCAAGTGCCAAGGGTCAACTCAGTCAGAAAGTCAAATCAACCAATGAGTTCATTCTGAGGAACATCAGAGCATCCGATGTGCACATTTCTAGAGTTGTGCCAAATTCAACCGATGAGAATCCTTTCAACGTCGGATCATCCGATGCCAATGATGCCTCTAGAATACCCTTACTGTACCATTCGACCGATGCAGCCCTCATCGTACGTCGGTTCATCCGATGATAAATTTTGAGCTAGGGCTCGGGCCCCACTTATTTAGCGCGCCGCTTCATTTCACTTTCTCTCTCCCTGACCCGCACCGCCACCGCCGCTGCTCCGTCGCCGCTGCTCCTTGCGCTCGCCCTGCCGCCGTCCTCCGGCCACCGCTGCCTCCGGCCGCCGCCGCCCTCCTGCCACCGCCGCTCCACGCAGCACCGCCGCCTCCGGCCGCCGCCGCCCTCCTGCCACCGCCGCTCCACGCAGCGCTACCGCCGCCGCCCCACGTAGCGCCGCCGCCGCCCTGCGCCACCGTTCTAGGCGCCGCACTGCCGCCCTCTGCGCCACCGTGCTACCGCCTTTTGTTCGTCGTGCTCTCCGCACCGCCGCCTCCTCTTCGCCGCTAGGGTTTCTCGCCCGCGTCGTTCCTTGTGTCGCCGTCTCGTACGATCGGTTTCGTTGTCCTGCGACCTCACCTTCCTCGTCGTCATGGGTCGTGACAAGAAGGGAAAGGGCAAGGCTATTGTGGAGCCGGCCGCTAAGAAGCAGAAGCTGTCGAAGGAAGAGAAGAAAGCTTTGATGGCCGCTCGTGCCGCTGAGGAGCGAGAGCGTGGTCGGGGAGGATCGCTGAGGATCCGGGAGGCCCAAAAGAGGCAGCCTCCGGTGCCTGAGGAGCCAGAGGACGAAGAGGAGCCTGAAGTGCCACTTGTTCACCGGCGCTCAGTCAGCACCCGTGGGGGTCATCCAGCTGCAGCCCCGAGACCGAGACCCTCTGCCGCTGACCTTCGGGAGGACAGGGCGGCCCAAAGAGCCGTCTATGAGATGGACACCCATGTCTGAGTTGGTGAGGGTGTCCGCCTGACTCATTACAGGAAGTTGAAGGCCAAGCCACTCAGGAAGCTCAGATGGAGTATTCTACTCAAGGAGTGGTTCTCGCAGCCCAGAGAGTCACTTTTGGACAGCCGCTTCCGGACCTGACACAGGCGTCGATGTATGAGACTTACAGACGTCGGGGCTATAAGCTCTTCCATCATAACTTTCTTGACTGGGATCAGCTCGCACTTGCAGCCGGGACTGAGATACGCCCTTACTTTGAGAGGTACAGAGGGCTAGTGGAGCTGATGTGGGGTGCCTTCGTGGAGGACTGGGTCCGAGTGTTCTATGCCACACTTTATGTAATACGCTGATTTTCGAGTTTCGACAAACTAAAAAAATTAAATAGGAATTTAGAGTTAATAATAGGAAGAAATTATTTTTATGAGGAGAAATATAAAATATATGCATCTCATCTTGCATTTGCGTTCATACTTAGGTATTAAATTTATTAACCAAAATAAATACATTAAAATCAATTAAATTACCATAACAAATATGGAACAAAAGAGATAAAAGGAAGAAAAACTTAATATAGAAGAAAGAAACAATAAATAATAAGAATACATAAATAAAATAAAATAATAGCATATGAATAAAAAAATAAAGAAATAAACAACAAAAAAGTGTAAACAAATAATATAAATAATAAAGAAGAGAAATAAACAAATAAATATAACAGTAAGTACAAAAAAAAAATAAATAAAAAATAAGTATATAAAAAAGAGAAATATAAATAATAAAAATATAAATAAATAAAATAGAAATCGAAAATAGAAATAAATAAAGAAAAAAAACTAATCATGGTCGTGCGTGCCTGACAGCATCCGCACGTGGATGCTGACCAGCACCGTGCTGCGCCAAATAAAAGAAAAAAATAATTAAAAAAATGGGAAATATAAAAAGGGAATTTTCTGGAAGTTGTCAGAACCTTCCGGAAGTTTTTGGAATTTCCAGAAGTTTTTGGGACCTTCTAGATGTTTCTAGAACCTTCTAGGTGTCTCTAGAATTTTCTGGAAGTTTTGGAACCTTTCAGATGTTTTTGGAACATTCTAAAACCTTCTGTGGAACCTTCTAGAACCTTCAGGGGAACTTCTCCCCATGCACCATGGTCCCGATTTAGCCATGCACCAGAGGATTAAAAAAAAAGAAATAAGAAGAAAAAAAAGAAAGAAAAAAAGTGCAACGAAAGGCAGGCTAGAGACCTGGCCGCTCACGGCGCCAGGGCCGTGGCCTCGCGTGCCCGCCCAGGTCAACGCGGCCCCAGCGTCCGTGCGCCCCCGCGCCTGGTTGCTACGCATCCGATCGGGATTCTCTCCCGTGAGCCTCCCTTGCCCACGTAAACCACCGCCTCCCATCGGGACCATGTACCAGGCAGCGCGTCTCGCGCCTATAAAACCTTGGACGCCTCGGTAATTTTCCCGAGGTAACAAAGCCGCACCCCAGGAAGCCCTAGCCGCTGGTATAGAAAAAAAGGACCAGAGTCTGCCGTCGCCAGGGGAAGAAAAAGAAGAAAAAAAAGGGAAGAAAGAGGAAGAAAAAGAGGAGGGTGCCGTCGTCTGCCGGAGGTCGTCGTCGTCGTGCCGCCGGAGGATCTCTGCACCATCTACTTCGTCAATGTCGCGCCGCCATTCCGCGACCGTCCGGACTAGATGCGCATAAGGTAGGTATTACGGTCTAGATCTAAACAATTATTTTGGTTCTAGTATATGAATTAGATCCCGTGTAGAACGTGTTTTATTTGAGCGATCGTTAATCATTGTCCCATCATCTTAAAAATCACTCGGAACGCACAACTTAGATTAAATCATACAAGATCAATATGATATCTTAGATTTGACAAAATTTATATTTTCAGTATTATTTAATCTGTTTTTCAGAATTAATAAATAAGATTAAAGCCTAGTTAATTCATAAAGTAGCAAAATAAATCTAGAAAAATTCCTAAAAATTTAGAATAAATTCTAGTAAGTTATTAATAATATTTTCAACATATTTAATGTTCTTAAATAATTATTTTGCCTCTGAATTAATTGTAATTAATTCCAAACTTGATCAAATAAATAGGAAATCAATATAGAAAATTATTAAAAAGCTATAGAAAGTTATGTAACATTAATATAATCATATTTTCTACATATATTCATATTTTGCATATTTATTAGTGGTTGCAATGGATTTATTATGTATGTCTGCTTTTGTATGTGGTTGATTGCGAGTAGACAGTTTGCTCAAGAGGTTACGATCGAGAAGCGAGTATGTGTGGATCTTCGTGTACGAGACTTTGATTTGCTTGATCATCGGATTGCAGAATATTAAGGCAAGTGTCCTTGACCATATTGATCCCATTTTATTAAATGTTTTGTTTGCGAACTTGCATGTTTGTGTCAATATGATGGGAAACCCATACGTAGGAGTTTAGTAGCGTTGTTTGCCACCCCTTGTCGCCGAGATATACACGATGAGTCGGGTCTGGGTGTTTTTATTTTTGCACCGCATCACTACATGGGTTATGGGTAACTTAAATAATGTGGTTGACAACTTTAATTACGACAACTTGGGATGGTAATAAGATGATGGTTAAGTTAGCAACCTGGCTCTGATACTAATTTTGACACCCGGTTCTGAAAAATGAACCAAGTGCAGTGTATGTGTGCCCAGGATGTTCATCACACATACACAAATGCATCACAAACGGAAATTAGAATTTAACCATGTCACGAATAATAAATATACCTTGATTCTATTGCAGCGGAAAATAAACTAGTGTAAGCGACTCCAACCCCCCAGGCAGTCGACGGCGGTACGCAACCTAGTGCTCCATGTTGATCTCCAAAATATCTCTAGCAGCTGTTGGGGGGGGGGGGGGGGAGATTGCAAGGGTGAGTACGTGTCGTACTCAGCAAGTGTGGAAAAGTATGACATGTAGCTAAAAACGAGGACGGTAATAAATAGTGGCTATTTGCAAAAAAGTACATTGTAAAACGTATAAAAAAGCATCCTTCAATGTATATTTGAATTTAATCGTGTCATAACCCAAGTAATTATCATAACTTGTATCCAACATTTTTATTTACCATCATACCTCATCCATCAATTCAATAATCATCCATATACCAATTTCTCAATTTCATAACCAACCATATCCATTTATTATAATATTATAACCCAGACCATAACCCAACCAATATCAATCCATCCCAAATCCAAAATCCAATTCTAATCATGTAGGTCATACAGGTGCTCGTGATCGGGAGCACGGCTATCATGATAGTTTTACACTCTGCAGAGGTTGTACCACTTTACCCACATGTTTGTGATTTCATCACCTTTCGGTGACTAAGAACCTCCATTATGCCTTATCACACTTCCATAGGTGTGCGGCCAAGAGATCACAAAATAGCCTTTCAAAAGGGACTACTAGTATGTACGGGCCCACTAAGGTTTCACCGGCAGGCTTGAATCTCCATTCTCCCACCCACGGGCCCCCTCGTGTGCCATGCGGATCCCAGAGTAGCCCTCCTCGACTCCCATTCCCCGCGCCATCCAATGGTCCATACAATACTAGCAGTGCTCCTAATTATTCATCTACACCGCACCCATACTTGGCCTTGTGGTGGCACTGTTGTCCTGGCCTATTCTCGCATGAACCGGTCCTTAGATCTAAAGCAAGCAAAGCACCATAACATCCACTTAGGTATTAAATTTATTAACCAAAATAAATACATTAAAATTACCATAATAAATATGGAACAAAAGTGATAAAAGGAAGAAAAACTTAATATAGAAGAAAGAAACAATAAATAATAAGAATACATAAATAAAATAAAATAAATAGCATATGAATAAAAAAAATAAAGAAATAAACAACAAAAAAGTGTAAACAAATAATATAAATAATAAAGAAGAGAAATAAACAAATAAATAATAAAAAATAACTAAAAAATATAACAGTAAGTACAAAAAAATAATAAATATGAGATGCATTAACGCTTAGATCGTTAGTGCACCTGTTTAGGTTTGGTGATGACTGTATGATTGCTTGCTTGTATGTTTGTGTGTTTGGATGTGCATTGTGGAACACTTATATATATCTACATCCTCATCCATTAATGCATTATTTAGGATCATATACCTTGATACATGCATATAGGTTGGGATTCCTTCTATCTCTTATTTGTTCAATCTCTACTTCATTGGAAGACAGACACAATTAGAGGAATCACTACTCCTGAGAAAGCTACATGGGTGTATGAAGACGATATCAAGATAAAGTTTTTCCTTATCTATTTTCTAATCTCTCTGAATCTCGAGGGCGAGATTCCTGTTAAGGGGGGTAGATTGTAATATCCCCAATTTTCAAAATTTCGCTAACTCACATTTAAATAAGAACTCCAGTTTAATTTCAAACCTCTTCTCTAATCCGTTCGAATCTCGAGGGCGAGATTCATGTTAAGGGGGGTAGAATTGTAATACACTGATTTTCGAGTTTCGACAAACTAAAAAAATTAAATACGAATTTAGAGTTAATAATAGGAAGAAATTATTTTTTATGAGGAGAAATATAAAATATATGCATCTCATCTTGCATTTGCATTCATACTTAGGTATTAAATTTATTAACCAAAATAAATACATTAAAATCAATTAAATTACAATAACAAATATGGAACAAAAGAGATAAAAGGAAGAAAAACTTAATATTGAAGAAAGAAACAATAAATAATAAGAATACATAAATAAAATAAAATAAATAGCATATGAATAAAAAAATAGAGAAATAAACAACAAAAAAGTGTAAACAAATAATATAAATAATAAAAAAGAGAAATAAACAAATAAATAATAAAAAATAACTAAAAAATAACAGTAAGTACAAAAAAATAAATAAAAAATAAATATATAAAAAACATAAATATAAATAATAAAAAATAAAGAAAAAAATATAAATCGAAAATTGAAATAAATAAAGAAAAAAAACTAATCATGGTCGTGCGTGCGTGACCGCATCCGCACGTGGATGCTGGCCAGCACCGTGCTGCACCAAATAAAAGAAAAAAATAATTAAAAAATGGGGAATATAAAAAGGGAACTTTCTGGAAGTTGTCAGAACCTTCTAGAAGTTTCTGGAATTTTCCAAAAGTTTTTGAGACCTTCTAAATGTTTCTAGAACCTTCTAGATGTCTCTAGACTTTTCTGGAAGTTTTGGAACCTTTCAGATGTTTTTGGAACATTCTAGAACCTTCCATGGAACCTTCTAGAACCTTCACGGGAACTTCTCCCCATGCACCACGGTCCCGATTTAGCCATGCACCAGAGGATTAAAAAAAAGAAATAAGAAGAAAAAAAGAGCAACGAAAGGCAGGCGAGAGACCTAGCCGCTCACAACGTAAGGGCCGTGGCCTCGCGTGCCCGCCCGGGTCAACGCGGCCCCAGCGTCCGTGCGCCCCCGCGCCTGGCTACTAAGCATCCGATCGGGATTCTCTCCCGTGAGCCTCCCTTGTCCACGTAAACCACCGCCTCTCATCGGGACCATGTACCAGGCAGCGCGTCTCGCGCCTATAAAACCCCCGACGCCTCCGTATTTTTCCCGAAGAAACAAAGCCGCGCCCCAGGAAGCCCTAGCCGCCGGTAGAGAAAAAAAGGACCAGAGTCTGCCGCCGCCAGTGGAAGAAAAGGAAGAAAAAAAAGGGAAGAAAGAGGAAGAAAAAGAGGAGGGTGGCGTCGTCCGCCGGAGGTCGTCGTCGTCGTGCCGCCGGAGGGTCGCTGCACCATCTACATCGTCTACGTCGCGCCGCCGTTCCGCGACCGTCCGGACTAGATGCGCATAAAGTAGGTATTACAGTCTAGATCTAAACAATTATTTTGGTTCTAGTATATGAATTAGATCCCGTGTAGAACGTGTTTTATTTGAGCGATCGTTAATCATTGTCCGATAATTTTAAAAATCACTTAGAATGCACAAGTTAGATTAAATCATAAAAGATCAATATGATATCTTAGATTTGACAAAATTTATACTTTCAGTATTATTTAATCTGTTTTCAGAATTAATAAATAAGATTAAAGCCTAGTTAATTCATAAAGTAGCAAAATAAATCTAGAAAAAATTCCTAAAAATTTAGAATAAATTCTAGTAAGTTATTAATAATATTTTAAACATATTTAATGTTCTTAAATAATTATTTTGCCTCTGAATTAATTGTAATTAATTCCAAACTTGATCAAATAAATAGGAAATCATTATAGAAAATTATTAAAAAGCCATAGAAAGTTATGTAACATTAATACAAACATATTTTCTACATATATTCATATTTTGCATATTTATTAGTGGTTGCAATGCATTTATTATGTATGTTTGCTTGTGTATGTGGTTGATTGTGAGTAGACGGTTTGCTCAAGAGGTTACGATCGAGAAGCGAGTATGTGTGGATCTTCATGTACAAGACTTTGATTTGCTTGATCATCGGATTGCGGAATATTAAGGCAAGTGTCCTTGACCATATTGATCCTGTTTTAAAATAAATGTTTTGTTTGCAAAACTGCATGCTTGTGTCAATTTGATGGAAATCCTATGGTAGGAAGTTTACTAGCATTGTTTGACCACCCTTGTTGCCTGGAATTTATGGTAGAGAGTCGGAAAGGGCTTTTACCTTTTTGCTTCGCTTAATTAATTGGGATGGGAAACCAACACTACACATTTAATTATGCATTAATGATATTCTGGTTAATGCGAACTGGTCAATACGGTATGGTAATGGGTGATCTAAGCAAGTCTGCTATGTGCATGGGTTGGATGTTATGGTGGTTTGCTTGCTTTAGATCTAAGGACCGGTTCATGCGAGAATAGGCCAGGACAACAGTGCCACCACAAGGCCAAGTATGGGTGCGGCGTAGCTGAATAATTAGGAGCACTGCTAGTATTATATGGACCATTGGATGGCGCGGGGAATGGGAGTCGAGGAGGGCTACCCTGGGATCCGCATGGCACACGATGCCCGTGGGTGGGAGAATGGAGATTCAAGACTGCCGGTGAAACCTTAGTGGGCCCGTACATACTAGTAGTCCCGTTTGAAAGGCTATTTTGTGATCTCTTGGCCGCACACCTATGGAAGTGTGATAAGGCATAATGGAGGTTCTTAGTCATCGAAAGGTGATGAAATCACGAACATGTTGGTAAACTGGTACAACCTCTGCAGAGTGTAAAACTATCATGATAGCCGTGCTCCCGGTCACGAGCACCTGGATGACCTACATGATTAGAATTGGACTTTGGATTTGAGATGGATTGATATTGGTTGGGTTATGGTTTGGGTTATAATATTATAATAAATGGATATGGTTGGTTATGAAATTGAGAAATTGGTATATGGATGATTATGAATTGATGGATGAGGTATGATGGTAAATAAAAAAGTTGGATACAAGTTATGATAATTACTTGGGTTATGACAGGATTAAATTCAAATATACATTGAAGGATGCTTTTTCATATGTTTTACAATGTACTTTTCTGCAAATAGCCACTATTTCTTACCATCCTTGTTTTTAACTACATGTCATACTTTTCCACACTTGCTGAGTACGACACGTACTCACCCTTGCAATCTCCCCCCAACAACTGCTAGAGATATTTTGGAGATCAACATGGAGCAATAGGTTGCGTACCGCCGTCGACTGCCTGTGGGGTTGGAGTCGCTTACGCTATTTTATTTTCCGCTGCAATAGAATCAAGGTATATTTATTATTTGTGATATGGTTAAATTCTGATTTCCGTTTGTGATGCATTTGTGTATGTGTGATGAACATCCTGGGCACACATACGCTGCACTTGGTTCGTTTTTCAGAACCGGGTGTCACACTTTACATTTCTGAGGGCCGCAGATCCATTGATTTCATGTTCATGGGCTAGCATCACCACCTGACTCGACAAACCATGGGACAGCTGCTAGGAGTGGATCTCCATGACACCTGCCTGCACGAGAGAGTATATGGACAGGCTGACCCACCGAGGAGGCCGCTCACTGGAGGTGTGGCACCACCTTATGAGGATATACGATCACTGTTTGCTCAGCCCTTCTCTCCTGACCAGCCGAGGGTACCGACTCTACTCACTCCAGCTGCACGCACTGTGCACCTTGCCTTGCATCGCACACTTCTACCGAGGTCCGGATACCTTGAGGGGTTCACCAGCTTGCAGTAGACCCTCCTGTTCTATGTCATGAACGAGATGGAGTTTGATATTGTGGATATTCTCATTTGTGAGATGGAGGATGTCATCACTGATGGAGTTGGGATGATGAGGCAGCTTGTGTTTGGCCACTGGATCAGTCACTTGCTCTACTTGATAGCTCCAGTGGGGTCCGCCGTACATGACAGTCTCACCGATGAGAGTGTCACACGGTTCGAGCACTACCGTGCTCCAGCTCCTGGAGACCGCCGCCTTGGCCGTCCAGTTGAGTGTCAGGTCCGTGCTCGTCTCTCAGAGGAAGACTGGTTAGACCTGGAGAAGGAATACGAGATCCTAGCACAGGTGAGGCTCAGGGTGGGGATTTGCAGCACATCTGGTCCGAGAGTGACACTAGTGACAGTGTCGAGGAGTACTTCCCACCTCCTCCCTCACCCAGGCAGCACGACGCGGAGGCTGGAGGCTCGACTGCACCACCACCTACCCCACCTCCGGTGTCCGAGGCACGGGTCTCTCAGCCGTATGAGCTCACTTCTCTACTCCAGCAGATGGTTGAGCAGCAGCGACTAGATTGACTTGCAGCTGAGCAGGCCAGAGCTGAGCAGGCTGCGCGTCTCTTGGAGCTCCAGCAGCAGCAGCAGGAGATGCAGTGACAGATTGCCCGCGAGAGGCGAGAGGACACTGACAGGATCACTCGGATGATTGATTAGATGCACCAGCATTCTCTTGACCGACAGCAGCTCCCGCAACACCCGTCACCTCCACTCTAGCCTTAGCAGCCGTAGGCAGCAGCTCCGACGACAGCACCCCGACGGCGACCAGTTCGTCGTCGCCTCGAGCGCTCAGGATCCATAGGTACTCGTCTTCCTTTTTGGTCTCTTGATGCCAAAGGGGGAGAAGAGTCAGGGGGAGGGATAGCTTAGTCCTAGGGGGAGTCCTAGTTGTAGGGGGAGTATATTTTTTTGGGAGTCTTTTGTAATTTGGGAGATTTGATTTGCTACTCTTTTGCTATTCATTGAGTATTTGTGTGCCTCTTAATTCTCACATGTGTTATTGATCGCTTTTTGAGCCTTCGAGTTTCGTATGATGGATTTTGTACTTATTGCATATCCTCTTGAGTATCGTATTCTTAAATTCATTACTATTATGCTTTACTTGTTGTGTTGTCAATCACCAAAAAGGGGGAGATTGAAAGCATCTAGGCCCCCATGAGGTATGGTTTCGGTGATTAATGACAACTGTTGGATATTACTAATGAATTTTTGGATGCAAGGTCTCTCATATCACTCATCAAACTTAATGAACTCTATATATATATATCATCTATTGCTCATTGGATATAATTGGAGACCCCTAAACAAACTATTTCACGAGGTCAATCAATTATTATGAAGACTAAAATAAAAAGCTCATATGTCAAAGTTGTTCCATCGAAATTGACAACACCCAAGACTTGGTAATCATCAGAAGAATATTTCAAACCAATGTATAAGAGGTCACTCGAGCAAATTCCAAAAGAATCACTTAGAACAACTCGAAGCAGACAAAATAAACTCACCGGATCAACCGATGTTTCCAAAAAACAATACATCGGTCAAGTTGGTTTAACAGAAGAAAAAGACCTCAGAACTGAGTACTCACCGGATCATCCGATGATGAAGAAAGTGTTACGTCGGTCGATCAATACAGTAAGCAATTACCCTGGACCAAGTGTAACACCGGATCATCCGATGTACAACTATAACACATCGGTCGATCACTCTAGTAAGCATTATTTCTGGACAATTCTGGATGAAGTATCACCGGATCATCCGATGATGAGGCAAGTGTTACATCAGTCGATCAATGATCATATCTGACATAGTGACATCAGCTAATTTGGATTCGACCGATGACAACTGAAGGGAGAACATCGGGTCATCCGGTGTTCGCAAAACAGTGATGTCAGCCTACTTTTCCAACGGCTATTTCGTGGAGGCTGGCTATTTATACCCCTTCAACCAGTCATATCGATAAGTCTTGATACCCAGAGCTACTCTACACATTCTCAAGCATTCAAGACATTGAGCTACCACTTCTACATCATTTACACCACTTGTACACCAAGAGATAGGCTAGAACTTGCTAGAGATAGTGCTTGTGTGCTTCCATTCTTGGTGATTGGAGTCTCTAGTATAGTGAGAGCTATAAGGGAGTGTCTCTTGGTGATTTTACTCACCATGTAAGAGTTGATGATTGGAGAGAGCCTTCCGGAGCTTGCCAAGTCGGTTGTGGAAGCCCGGAGGATCCAACTTGTACAAGGCTTGAGCTCCACCTTGCCGAGGTTGGCAAACGGAGAAGTTTAGTGAAGATCCCTGGTCTCGGTGACTTGGGAGTGGCTATACCCTTTGGTTAGTGCCACAACGTGGATGTAGGAAGATCTTGACGATCTTGCCGAACCATAGGATAAATCTTCGTGTCTTCGTGTCTCCTCGGGAGTTTGCACACTCTTTCTCTCCGTTACACTTATGCATTACATTTACCGCAAGATTACTATTCACTTGAATGCATAGGTTGTTAGCATAGGGAATTGGTTATTTAGTAGTTATGTTTTTATTGCTCTAATTTTTGAAAAGAAGCCAAATTCACCCCCCCCCCTCTTGGGCATTCGATCCTTACAGGGGCTCACAGCGAGAGGCAGCAATGGCGAGGCAGCGGCGGCGGTGAGGCGGGGGCGGCGGGAGGCAACGACGGTGAGGCGGCGGCAGCGTGTGAGGCAAGGCTCGGGAGGAGGCGGCGTGAGGCACACTTTCACACGGGAGGATATGGAAATGAATAGGGTTTCGGGGACACGCGGGTGCGAAGTCGATCCTCTAGTGGGCCCACAAGTATGACCGTCGGCCTCTTGGCCGACGACTTTATTACATGTGTCGGTTCAGTTGGTTTTTCCAGGTTGATCGGCGGTTATAATATATATTCGTCGGTTATGCCAGAATGGCCAACAGCTATAATTTACATGCGTCGGTCCACCTGAATCGACAGTCTTAATTCGACTATATCCATCGGCCCCGACGGCTCTAAGATACTCGATGGCCTATTCCCCGTTTCTAGTAGTGCTAGCCTTATTCCTAACCACAACCCCATGCTTACTATGTTTATTATTAAACACCCATTTAGTTCCAATTAAAGTGTGACCTTGAGGTCGAGATAAGAGTTTTCAAACATCCTTTATTTCAAAAAACTTTAACTCCTCTTGCATGGCAATAATCCAAGATTCTTTATTGAGTGAGTGTGATATATCTTTAGGTTCAAGAGAAGTCATAAAAGCAGAATGAGCATGAGAGTTTGGGACACAAAACCTTGACTGTGTGACTCGTTCGTGCAAGTTTCCAATGATTTGTTGTGGAGGATGACTTTTGACAATGCAGAGGGAAGTAGACACTTCACAATCTCCTTCTCCTTCTTGTTCATCACAAATCGAAGAACTTGTGGCTTGAGGAGGATCTACCAGTTTTAGTGGTCGTTGGTGCTAGTTGTGGAGCAGGATCAAGAGCTCAAATGATGTTATTAGCTTCGGAATTTTTGGGCAGCACCACCACTTCTTCCTCATCTTTGACGAAAATATTCCCCCCCCCCCCCCCCCCCCCCCCCCCCGTGGATATGGATCTGGACCTGTAATATTAGAGCTAGTACCTTGGCTAGCTTCATCAAAAGAACCCTCACAAGTCTCCACAAGTTTGTTAGTTTCAAGTGAAAGCACACGGTAGCCTCTAGTATGAGATGGATAACCAGGATATTTGCCATCAACAGATCTAGCTTCAAATTTATCAAGATTACCATGTTTCTTAACAAAGCATTTGAAACCAAAGACTCTAAATTGTGTGACACTAGACCTATGTCAAAACCGAAGCTAATATAGAGTTTTTAGTAGCATAGCACGCAAGAAAACATGATTTGAGACATAACAAGCAGCTGTAATTGCATCAGCCCAAAATTTTCTAGGAGTTTGATATTCATCAAGCATAGTCCTAGCCATCTCAACTAAGGTTCCATTCTTTCTTTATACGACACCATTTTGTTGAGGTACATAGGGTGAAGAAAATTGATGATCTATTGCATTTTTAGCACGAAAGTGATAAAATGATTGGTTTTTAAATTCCGTTACATTATCACTTCTAACTGCTTTTAAATATCCTCGGTCGACAAGTGAAAGTCTAAGAACTAAACTTCTAAAGTGACAAAAAGCTCCATTCTTAGATGCCATAAAGTAAACTCAAGAGTATCTAGAATAGTCATTAACAATCACAAGCACATACCATTTACCTCCAATGGTTTGATCACGTGAAGGACCATAGTCTCAAGGTGCAAAAGCTGTCCTGGTTCAGTTGTCATGCTCATTTTGAGAGGAGGATATAAACCTGCAACCATCTTAGCATGTCTACAAGAAGAGCACACAATATCGTTGTCCCCATTAAGCTTAGACAACCCACGTATGCGATTACAAGCACTAACAAGTGTGAGGTGATCAAAGCCTACGTGACCAAGTATACGATGCCAAAAATATAACTCCTTTGAATCATTAGCAACTAGACACCTATGCTTAGAGGATGACATATCAAAATGAGCTTTAGAAACTCTTCCAAATTGAGACATGTTAAACATAAGCTCACCATTAGAATCTACAACCTTGCAACAATTTTTAGCGAAAATAATTTCCAGATTCTCATCTAGCAACTCTGAAACAGAAAGCAAGTTATATTTCAAATTTCGGACAGCCACATCGTTTAAAGTGTAGTGATTATTTACTCTAACCGAATCTTTAGCAATTATAGGAGTTGAAGAATTATCGGCAAAAGTAATATTCTCTACACGTGACACAAAAGAGAGGGAGGAGAACCATTATTTGTTAACGGACATGTGGTATGAGCAACCTGAATCCACAAGTCAAATGTTCTCCTTCTTCAAGCATGTAATCAACATAGAAACACAATACGTTGATGACTCAATACTAGGGTTAGTCAAAAGGCATTTAGGAATCAAATACTGAGTCAGACAACTGAGATAAAACAGCAGGTTTATGAGCCAAATTTTGAGAATTCTTGTTCCCAACTACTGATTTATGAAGTGTATTATATGTAGCATTAACAACAGTAGGTTTGGGAGCAAACTTTGCATTATTATGACTCATTATAGCAAGTTGCATGTTCCTAACATTCGGTTCGACACACGCAACAAGTTTTGCTCGGTTGGTATGTGATCTAGCAATCATTCTTTCTTTTTTTCTATTGTTTAGCTAGTCTATACCAAAAATCTATTACATGACCATGTCTACCACAGTAGGTACAATGAAATTTAACTTTGTGTTCATATCTAGATGAGCAAGCAACATGTTTATTAGAAAACGAATAAGACAACACTTCTGCAAATTTGAAAACCACTTTTTTTTGTTTAGGAACTGTTTGAATCAAACCACTTCCTAATGAATATACAATTTTAGGTGGATGTGCCCTAGCATGAGCATGGGAATCAGAATCTAAACCAGTTTTATTATTGCAAGACTTGGAAGAATTCAACATCAAGTTCTTATTTGCATTATAAAACTGATCTATTGTCCTATGCATGTCATCATATAGGAAACATCAAGGAAATTTTCACACGAAGTTTTTCCTTTTAATATACAATTAGAACAATATTTAACTTCATGAGAACGTAAAGCATTGTTCAAAACAAAAATTTCATTCATAGCATCATGCAATTTCTTATTAAGATCATCACAGTTAGAACAGTGCAAATCAATTGTTGAACAACTAGCATCTTTCAAGTTTTTATCATTAAGTGCAGCAAGCTTTCTGTTCTTTTCAATTTCTAACTCAAGTTTATCAAGTGTGGAGGTGTATGCAGTTCTTAGGGAGGAAAATTGTTCATAAATTAACTCACAAGAGGTACAAGAATCATCACTAGGAATCAAAGATTCCAAAGGGTTAATTTAAGATTCTGGTGATTCAATTTTAACAACATTGTCCCTAAGTTTTTTGTCCTTTTTATTTAGTATAATAGTGGCACAAGAAATAGCATCACACATTTCTTCATAACTAGGACATACCTCATCATCGTCGCTGTTGTGTTCTACCTCCTCCATTATTGATCTTGAGTTGCCCTCCAAGAAGCACATATTTGACAAGTGGTCTTCATCCTCGTCCCTTCTAGAGTCTGTTGACGTTTCTTACGACACAGATAAAAATCCCCAACCACACGAAAATTGTCATGTAGCACTTTCCCTTAAGAGAGTATTCCCAAGGGTATCGAATCCAAGGAACGTGTGTCTAATCTTACGAACTAATTCACCCAAGGACACAAAGTTGTTTTGTAGGCAAGGAAGAGAGAAAAATTAAAAGTATTGATTCTAATTCAAAAGAATTTGCAGTAGCTACTTGCTTCGGGCACAGGTTTACCCCTAGCAATACTAGGACGACTTCCGCCAAGAGCCTATGGCATAGCCAAACATGAAGGATTATAAAGGACAGATAGGGCTGTCACCACCTACTGCCTACCTCTTCAATATGTGGGTCCACAAGATATTCACTAATGATTTCTAACCTAAGCACCACGCTTACGTTATAAATCACAACTCTGGTTGTTTCGGATACAAAGCTACAACCAGAGCCTCTAATAAATTAAAGTAATGAACCGACAAGTAACTACTTGTGTTAACTACTATGAATTGAGAATCAAACTTTAATTGAATTCACAAAGGGCATACATGATTTGAGTACACCTTTGTAGGGCACAATTTCCTTGTCGGCCATGACTTGGATGGAAGGAATAGGAGATGGGTTTTTCTAGATGGTGCAAGTTACTCCTCTCCATTCCCGTCAATATATAAGTGGGGAAAGCACGATAGCACCGAGAGTCTTGTTGGGATACGTTGAGAGAGTCCGCACAAGAAAACAGAAAGCTAACGGAGCAAGGTTGAGGTTGGCGAACCAAGGGTTTGGTCGAACCCTTCTTGACTCCGTTTGGGCTAAGTTCTCGTGGGTTGGCTTAATGGGCCCTATAGATGAAATATTGGATGGCACCATTAATTGGACGTGGAGAATTTAGCCAGAATTCAAGGAAACTGCGTGAAAATCAATAATATTTATCATGTTACTTTCTTTTCCCGCCTCCTCCTCTTGGGATTCGAGAAATAATTTGAGTCGGTGTACATTCACTTTGAATAGCTGACCATCATCCCCTTGGAGTGTGATTGCTCCATAAGATGATGTTTCTACTACAGTGAAGGGTCCTTCCCATTTCTGAGCTTCCCATGTCCAAAGAGAGTTTAACCCTAAATTTGAAGAATAGAACTTTGTCTCTGGGCTTGAACTCTTTAGTCATAGTCCTCTTACCTTTTAGTTCTTTCCTTGTAAATTTTGGCACTATGGTACGCCTTATCTCTCCATTTTTCCAACTCGAAGAGTTGCTTAAATCGGTGTTTTCCTGCTTTGTGAAGGTCCATGTTCCACCGCTTGATGGCCCAATAGGCTCTATGTTCCAACTCTATAGGAAGATGACAAGTCTTCCCATAGACAAGCTACAAAGGAGACACGCCGATGGGAGTTTTGTAGGCAGTACGGTATGCCCACAATGCATCGGGTAGCTTATGCTTCCATCCTGTTCTCATTTCCAAGACGGTATTTTGCAAAATATTCTTAATTTGCTTATTAGATGTTTCTGCCTAACCACTTGTTTGTGGGTGGTATGGGGTAGCAATGTTATGTTGGACACCAAGCTCCCTCAGAAAGTCCCGGAAGGTTTTATCTATGAAATGAGACCCTCCGTCACTTATGACCATACGGGGAGTGCCAAAGCATGGGAAAATGATCTTATGGAACATTTTCCTAGCTTGCTTGGAATTAGCATTCTTGCATTGCAAAGCTTCTACCCGTTTTGACACATAATCTACAAGCACCAGAATGTACTCGCAATCATAGGACCTAGGGAAACGTCCCGTGAAATCAATACCCCACACATCAAATAATTCCGCTTGTAGAGTATATGTTAGGGACATCGCATTGCGAGCTTAGATTTCTCCATGCTTTTGGGATTTCCAAGATCTGTGAATGAATTCTTTTGTATCTTCATACATAGAAGGCCAATAGAATCCACTTTGCTAGATCTTTGCCTGGGTACAGTAAACACCGTAATGGCCACCATAGGGGCTAGCATGGCATTTCTCAGTAATCTTGGTGCTTTCAATTGCTGGGACGCACCTTCAGAGAAGGCCATCGACACAAACTTGATAAAGGTATTGGTCATCCCAAAGGTGTCTACAACTTTCGTAGATGAGTTTATTTTTTTCCCCTGGTGGTACGTATTCCCGTGACCATGAAGTTCACGATATCCACATGCCAAGGGTGAGAGTCAGTCACCTTGGGAAGCATATCATCTCGTAGGAAGTCATGGATAGAAATGTTCATGGTTTGGGTGGCTTCCATACGTGAGAGATGATCTGCCACAGAATTCTCTACTCCCTTCTTATCCTTGATTTCTAAGTCAAGCTCTTGGAGTAGAAGAATCCAACGGATTATCCTTGGTTTAACATCCTTTTTTGTGGGAAAATACTTCAAGGTAGCACGGTCTATATAGACTATGACCTTGGCTCCAACAAAATAGGACCTAAACTTATCGATAGCAAAAACTACAACCAGAGCTCTTTTTCAGTTGTATGATAATTGAGTTGAGCTCCTGTTAGAGTTTTGCTAGTGTAGGCTACTGCATGATTCTTTTTTTTTTGTTTTGGCCTAGGACCGCACCAACAGCAAAATCACTAGCATCACACATGATTTCGAATGACAGCATCCAATCGGTATGTTGAATGATTCGAGCTGAGATGAGTGCCTTTTTTAGTGTTTTAAATAATTTAAGGCATTCATCATCGAAATCAAAGGGAGCTTCCTTAGCTAGTACGTTAGTGAGGGGTCTAGCGACTTTTGAGAAGTCTTTGATGAATTGCCGATAGAACCCCACATGACCTAAAAAGCTACGGATTCCCGTAACATTGATAGGAGGTGGAAGTTTTTCAATGACTTCAATCTTTGCTTTATGCACCTCTATCCCTCTCTTGGACCTAAGTGTCCAAGAATGATGCCTTCACGGATCATGAAATGGAACTTTTCCCAATTAAGTACAAGGTCCTTCTCTTGGCATCTTTGTAAGACCTTGTCTAAACATTCCAGACAATGATCAAAAGTTTTCCCATAGACAGAGAAATCATCCATGAAAACTTCAATGATCTCCTCAATCATGTCAGAAAAGGTAGACATCATGCATCTTTGAAAAGAGGCAGGAGCATTGCATAGTCCAAAGGACATACGCCTGTAGGCATAAGTTCCATAGGGACATGTGAATGTGGTCTTACTTTGATCGTCAGGGTGGGTTGGGATTTTATGATAACCCGAATACCCATCAAGGAAACAAAAGTAGGAGTGTTTTGCCAACCGCACTAACATCTCATCGGTGAAGGGCAGTGGAAAATGATCCTTCCTTGTAGCCTTGTTAAGTTTTCGGTAATCTATGCACATACTCCAACCCGTGACGGTTCGTTGAGGATGTAATTCATTTTCCTCATTTTGAACGACCCTCATACCTCCCTTTTTAGGCACTTACCCATTCAATATGAGGGACAGGGTAGATAATCCCGACATGCAGAAGTTTCAAGACTTCCTTCTTGACAACTTTTTGCATTGCATTATTTAATCGCCTTCGAGGTTCCCTTGAGGGGACACTCACGGGTTCGATGGGAATGTAATGGGTGCATAATGCTGGACTAATCCCCTTGATCCTCTAATGAATAGCCAAAAACAATCCTATGCTTTTCTAACATGGCAATGAGCTTGAGTGTCTCATCATCTGAAAGCTTGTCACTTATGATGACAGTAGCTTCCAAATCGCCATTTATAAAGGCATAACATAGGCCCGGAAGTAGAATTTTTAACTGATCAGAAGGTTTTGGGAAGAACTCTTACTTTGATAATTCAATTTCCTCCTGAAATTCATCCTCCTCTTGGATGAAATCTTCTTCTCCTTCAATTTCATCGGGTGCTAAGAATTGAAGAGTTCTAACCTCCTCTAAAGTCTTATCTTGGATGGGAGATTCTGCAGATGTGTTCTTGGAATGCAGGATTGGAATAGAGAACTTTGTCCCTCCAAGTTTGACACTGAGGTTTCCTTCCAACTGAATTTCCATGTGAAATTTCTCAATGGGAATCCCAATCATAGTGTCAAAATCTTGGATTTCGAACACATGGAAATGTAGGATTGCCTCAATATCTTTGTGTCTTATAGACACCTGTTGCAAAACCCCGCATCCTTCAAGGACGTTTCTGAAAGAATCTCGGAAGGATTTACATGTTGGTGCCAACGGTACATCGCCAACAATGGCGAGAGCACAAGAATCAGAAATGAGATTTCCTCCAACAGTGGGGTTGTATATGACCTTCATTGGTGTCCCCCTGATAAAGCATAGAATAGTTGTCAAATATGAGGTCATCCGAAGAATTTCGGGTGACTGCTCAACTTCCGTAGTCCATTCCCCGCTTAGAAAAGAGGGTAACTCCTTGACCGTCTGTTTGATGAACACTCCATCTGGTGGGTCAGGTAGAGTTAATGGCGATTACGGTGGCAACAATACTTAGAGGTATTTCAAAAATCTTCAATTATCTCTTCCTCAAAGTGGAAGGGAAATGTTGAAGGTTGAATTTCTTCTTCATGCGTAGTTTTCGGTTCGGGAGAGGATTCCTCCGGCAAGGGTTGAGATAAGCAAGAAATAGGTTCTTCATTGTCCATGGATTTATTCTCGGCTCTTGACACTACTTCTTCTTAAAGGGGCTCATTAAGACCCATAATGAAGGAGGAATTTTCTAGAATTCGGTCTATAAGATCCTTGCCCTCTTCTGGCGTCTTATGGAGGAAAGATCCTCCAGCCGTAATGTCAAGATGTAGGGCAGACTCTCTGTTCAATCCCATATAGAAGTGTTGCAAAAGCAACGGATCAGGGATAGACAAATCTGGTCCGGAATTTCTCAAAAGAGAAAATCTATCCCAAGCTGCACCTACGGATTCCTTCTCCTTCTGCTCGAAGCATAGTACTTCCTTCCACAAAGAAACAATTCGGACAATTGGAAAGAAAGCAAGACAACATTTATCTCGTAATTCTCTCCAATTTATGTTTGTCTTCCCAACGTTGTGGTCGTATCATTGCTTGGCTTTTTCCTTAAGCGAAAAAGGAAACAACTTCCATTTGAGAGTTTCTTATGTCATGCCTTTGATTAGAAGGAAGGAACACATTTGTTTGAACTCTCTTAGATGGTGATAAGGGTTTTCACAATCCGTTCCTAAGAAGGATTGCTCCTGAACCATGGCTATAAATCCAAGGCGAAGTTCATAGCTGGTAGAACAGATGGGTTCCGTCGAAGAGGTGGCTCACAAAACTTGCCCTTTGGCGCAGAGTATGAAAGAATGGTGGGCTGCTCCATATATGTGGTAGTGGTAAGAAAAAGGAAGATGAGATAAGAATAGATACGAGGGTGAACAAGGTTCAAAGATTAACAGCAACCGTTCCCTGGCAACGGCGCCAGAAGTGCTTGTTGACATTTCTTACGTCACAGATAAAAATCCAGAAGCGCACGGAAACTGTTGTGTAGCACTTCCCCTTAAGAGAGTATTCCCAAGGATATCGAATCCAAGGAACGTGTGTGTAATCTTATAAACTAATAAACCCAAGGACACAAAGTTGTTTTGCAGGCAAGGAAGAGAGAGGAATTCAAAGTATTGATTCTAATTCAAAAGAATTTGCAGTAGTTGCTTGCTTCGGACATGGGTTTACCCCTAGCAATACTAGGACGACTACTGCCAAGAGCCTATGGCATAGACAAACATGGAGGATTACAAAGGACAGATAAGGCTGTCACCACCTACTGCCTACCTCTTCAATACGTAGGTCTACGATATATTCACTGGTGATTTCTAACCTAAGCACCACACTTACATTCTAAATCACAACTCTAGTTGTTTCAAACACAAAGCTACAACTATAGCCAATAATAAATTAAAGCAATGAACCCACAAGTAACTACTTTTGCAAACTACTATGAATTGAGAATCAAACTTGAATTGAATTCACAAAGGGCTTACTTGATTTGAGTACACCTTTGTAGGGATACAAGTGTAGAAGAGGAACTTGACAAGCCCAAGCCTCCTTCTCCTAAAATCTCACCACACTCTCCTTCTACATGGCAGCCTCTAGGACTATTCTAAACCTTTGGAGTGGTATTTTATTCTCAGCTTTTGGTCTGTGTGTGAAGTCAGGTGTGGGGTTCTATTTATTGGGGGGAGAAGGGTCGGTTCCCGCCACCAAATGCGCGTGAATCAGTCACCCATGACCTCTTCAAGCCGATATGAGCCAACATGTGGCTTTTGACCGCGTTTGGCTCCAGGACCTAGTCGGCCGACTAGGGGGGGGGGGGGGGGTCAGCCGACCTAGTCTTCGCTCCTTTTGCAGTGTGCTTCCTCCAGGTCTCTGTCAGGTGGGTCGCCTTGACTGATATTGGTGCTACACCGTTGGATGGCCTCAGATACTTCTGTTTCTGGGCCATTTAATCCATGTGGTCACACTTGGTGTAGCCTGATTCATCAAAATCCAATTTTATTGATTACTCCCTGCATGTCTTGGCATTTCGGGTCTAAATTCACCTGCATACAAATAAACACCAACACTTTGGGAATTGGTTAGTTTTTAACCCTACAACTATGTTGCGTTTCTCTTTTGTGCACATTATGAGGTGAATTGATGGTCTAAATACGGCACTTAAGGACCATCAACAGAGTCCACATCGCTCAAGTTGTTGTCTAGTAGAGCGGAGAGGGTATGGTCCACCACTTGGCATTTTGTGAAAGTCTTGATTTTCATGTTGTCGTTGTCGGAAGAGGATCTGAACTTATTTTGCTTTTCGTTATGAGTAGGACCTGAAAGGTTAGGGCAATCTGTATGCAAATGTCCCTATTACCATATTTGAAGCATCATTGAGAACCACCACTTCCTCTTCTCCAAGTTCTCACATTTTGCAATGCTTTTGAGAACCGAGTAGACAAAAGTGCTAGCTCCTCCTATGGAAACTCATCAATCTGGTCAAGGGTTAGAGAGGACAGCAAAACAAGTGTACCACATGATGAAGATTGGCTAGAGCTAGGCATGCCACATCGTGAAACAAATGCAAGATACTTGTTGGGACTTTTACGTGAGATTATGTCAATTTCATGAGTTTTCAATTTAGAATATAGCACGTCTAAAGTAAGTTTACTCATGACAGTAGATTCACAAATATATGTAACTTTCATGTCCCAAATCGACATGCCTAATGCACTTAACAATTGCCTAGCATTTTCAACATCTTAAAATTTAACATTTACGCTATGCAAGTTTCTGAGAATTTCACTAAAGTGAGCAAAAAGGTGATCGTTTGACTCACCGTGTTGCATCTCAAAATGCATATATTCTTTCTTGAATGTATCTTGCCTTACCTCCTTGATCGTGTTGGAGCTTTTGTGGTAGTCACAAAGTGCTTTCCACACATCATACGCAGAACGGAGATGTGCAACATGATCGATGTGGCTTTTATTCAATCCTTGTATGATCAAGTTCAGTGACTTATTGTTGTTGTCAACATCTCTCATGATTGCAGCTGGGACTTTACATTTGGTGGCATGTCGATGGTCTTGTACACCTTTTCCTATAAGGCGAAGGCTTGCGCCTGCATGTAAGCCTCCATACGTGCCTTCCAAACCTAAAAATAAATGCCATTGAACACACATGGTTTTGTGAAGTATTTCTCCATGAGGATTAGTCAAAACACGTGAAAATAAAAGATATTAGAGAATTGTGTCTCTTATACCAATTGAACAATTGAAGATCACGTGAAAAGCTACTATAGGGGGGTGAATGGTTGATTAAAACTTTTTCAGCGGAAGCAACAAAAAGCCCTCGGTAGAATAACAATTTGATAAAGAAACTGTGTGTGCAACTGATATAAACATGTTCAACAATGAAAAAAGTAGTATATATTATAGAGAATCAAGTCACGAAGACACATCAACAAGAATCATGAAAAACCATCGAGAAAAACCCAAGTTATGATCGAAAGATCGAACAAGGGTCAATCTGTTCTACCCGAGTAAAAACCAGATCTACAACACTGCAAAGAAACTCGTGTATATCGAAATCCACAAATCCAATGACCTTGAAACTTTCATAGATGATATACAATTGAGTTCTGAAGACAACACAAAAATATTCACGTTGATTAGATCAGTAAAACTCGAGTTATGATCAAAACACCGAGGCAACGTCGTGCACCAAAAACTCGACAAGAAAGACTTGACGAAATCAAGTCGGACGAATAAGGCTCAAAAGCTACTATAAACTACGAATTTTATTAATAGAATACAAGAGGAACAGCCCAAAGTCATCTTCACATGAGCTTTGGCCTCCCTTGCTTATATAACCAGCCCTAAGGCCAACCCAACCTATACTAGGACTCTAATCCTACTCAATTTCAACCGAAACTTTCCATAGCTGTTCAAGACTCTTCCATACGCAGATGGAAGCAATCTTAAGACTTCCAAACACCTAAGGAACATTGTAAACAATCTAAAAACAACTCAACTTCGTGACCCTCAGGAAATCCAACCAAAACTAACTCAAAACCTTCCATAAACAAACCATTCCTAAATAAACGCAAGTTGCTGAGAATTTTATTAAGGCGAGCAAAGAAGTCATCCATTGACTCACTTAGTTGCATCTCAAAGCGCATGTAATCCTTTTTAACATGTATTTCCTTGCCTCCTTGATCATGTTGGATCCTTTGTGGTAGTCACATAAAGGATCAAAGTCACTTTGAGTCAATCCTTGTATGATCAAGTTCCACGTCTTGTTATTTTTGTCGATGTCTCTCATGTTTGCAGCTGTAAAATCATCGTTTAATGGTATGACAAAGCGCTTGAAAACCATTTCCCATATGGCGAAGCCTTGCGCCTGTATGTACGCCTCCATCTGTGCCTTCCAAACCTGAAAATCAATGCCATTGAACACACAAGGTTTTGCGGAGTATTTATCCTTGATGATTATTAAAAACATGTGCAAATCAATTAGATTAGACCACCGTGGCTGAGACTAATTGTAGGATCGAGGAGCATGTGAAAAGCAACCAGAGGGGGTGAATGGTAGATTTAAACTTTTTCAGGGGCAGCAACGAAAACCCCTCGGCAGAAAATCAATCTCTTGGTAAACATTGTGTGTAATCTGTTTTCAACATGTCCAACTGTGACAAAAACAAATTTAGAGTGTAGAGAATCATGTCACCAACAAGAATCATGTGAAAACACTAAGTAGAACTTGAAATATGATTAAAAGACTCGACGAAAGTCAATTTGTTCTACCCGATTTTAAAACAGATCAGCAACACTGCAAAGAAACTCGTGTAGATCAAAACCAACAAATCCAATGAGCGTGAAATTTTCATAGATGATAGAGAATCAAGTTATGAAGACAATCCAAAAAGAATCACGTCAATTGAATCTGTAAAACGCGACTTATGATTGAAATACCGAAGCAACGTTGGCCTGTCCAGAAACTCGGCGAGAAAAACTTGTCTGAAACAAGTCGGACGAACAAGACACAAAATCTTATTTAAACTACGAATTTTATTGATAAAACACAAGACGGACACCCCTAAAGTCTTCAACGCACAAGCTTTGGCCTCCCTTGCTTATATAACCACCCCTAAGACAAGCCCAATCCAATCTAGGACCCTAATGCTACTTAGACTCTAACTCAAACTTACTATAATGGCTCAAGATTCTTCCATACACATATAGAAGCAATCTTCAGACTTCCAAACACCTGAGGAACGTCCTAAACTGTCCTAAAAAAACTCAACTTTGTGACCCACACCAAATCTGATCAGAACTAACTCAAAACCTTCCATAAAC
Organism: Tuctoria greenei; assembly: GCA_036927565.1. Taxonomy (NCBI): domain Eukaryota; kingdom Viridiplantae; phylum Streptophyta; class Magnoliopsida; order Poales; family Poaceae; genus Tuctoria; species Tuctoria greenei. The sequence goes on along the minus strand of JAYESD010000002.1, from coordinate 160,331,745 downwards.
AAACCATAAACACCTTAGCCGCAGCCTGAGGTATAAACCAATCGGTTGGACCTTTCCAGCCATATATTCACATCCATATATCTTTATCACGCCTTGGAACTATGTTGCCACATCCATGCACTCCTTGCACACATGCAAACACCTTCCATTATGTCCATGATACCTTCATATGCATTGTTTTTGAGCCAAACATGTTGTGTGACCTCCCGATCAACTTAACCACAATTTCTCCCGAACATGGTTGTTGAACCTCATCTTCTCCCTATGACTAGTTCAATGGATCCCATCACTAGCCATGTATTGACCTCAAGCAAAATCTTCACATGAACAAACAACCAATCATTGCGAGCCCAAGTCCTCGACTTAACTCTTGTTAGTTCGAAAAACACAACACCTTACGTGAGCAAATCACATAAGAATGTCGCAAACCATAGCAAAATGATATCATCCATAACCACCAAAACACACCAAAAACATAGCAAGAGAATACCAAGCAAACTTTCTATAAGCCAAAAAGCAAGTTCGGAACAATGCAAGTTAAAAACAGAGCCGCCGCACAATTATTTCAGCAAATAAAATATATCGAATCGACCATGTAGGATGGAAGAGCACGTGTAAAGCTACCAGAGGGGGGTGAATGGTAGATTAAAACTTTTTAGCGAAAGCAATGAAAACCCCTCAGCAAAAAATTGATCTATTAAATAAATTGTGTGTGCAACTAATCTATATGTGATCAATTATGACAAAACCAGTATAGATTGTGGAGAATCATGTCACAAAGACATCAAAACAAGAATAATAAAAATCCGTCTGGAAAAGCTCAAGTTACAATCGAAAGATCGAACAATGGTCAATCTGTTCTACCCGAGTAAAAACAGATGTGCAACACTGTAAAGAAACTCATGTAAATCAGAAACCACAAATCCAATGACCCAGAAATCGTCACAGATGATAGATAATCAAGTTGTGAAGACAACCAAAAAGAATCACGTCAATTGGATCTATAAAACTCGAGTTTTGATAAAACCACTGAAGCAAGGTAGTGATGTGCAGAAACTTGATGAGAAAAACTTGTCCGAAACAAGTCCGATGAACAAGGCACAAAAGTTCCATTAAACTATGATATTTACTTAATAGAACACAAGAGGAACAACTCAAAGTCCATGCACCACGAGCTCTACCCTCCCTTGCGTTTATAACCAGCCATGAGCCAACCAAACTAGGACTCGTATCCTACTCAGTTTTCATCGAAACTTTCCATAACTACTCAAGACTCTTCTATACGCAGATAGAAGCAATGTTAAGACTTCCAAACACCTTAGGAATGCATACCACATTCCTAAAAACAACTCAACTTCGTTCTCACCACAAAATCCTATTTGAGTCAAACCCGACTCAGCCGCAGCCTGAGTCTATAACCTAGTCGGTTAGACCTTTCTGACCAATTCTTTACGTCCACATCTCTTCATCACGCCTTGGAAACATGTAGCCACATCCATTCACTCTTTTCATATGTGCGAACATCTTGCAGCGATGTCCACGTTACCTTCATATGCATTGTCTTGATTCAAACATGTTGCGCAACCTCCCGATTAACTCAACGACAATTCCTCCTAAACTTGGTTGTTGAACCTCATCTTCTCCCTAAGACTAGTTCAATGGATCCCGTCCCCAACCATGTCTTGAACTCTAGGAACACCTGCACATGAATAAACAACTGATGCTTCTGAGCACAAGTCCTCGACTTCACTCTCGTTAGTTCCGAAACAACAACACCTTACGTGAGCACCTCACATAAGCATGTTGCAAACCATAGCAAGATGATATCAGCCATAACCACCAAAACACACCAAAAACTTAGTAAAAGAATAATAAGCATCCTTTCCATAGATGTAAAGCAAGTTCGAAACATTGCAAGGTAAAAGCAAAACCATTGTAGACTAGCACCAGACTTTGCCAAAGCTAACCGAACCTTAAAACAAAGCTTACCAAAGCTAACAGGACCTAGCGCCAGAGCTTACCAAAGCTAGTTGGACCTAGCGTCAGAGCTTACCAAAGCTAGTCGGGTCTGGTGCTGAAGCTAACCAAAGCTAGTTGAACCTAGTGTCGGAGCTAACCAAAGCTAATCAGACCTAGTTTTGGACTTAGCAATAACATGTCAGACTTAGCCAAAACATGTCGGACCTAGAAAAAGTATGTCGGACCTAACTAAAACAAGTCAGACCTTACGTCAGACCTTGTCGGAGCTACCCAAAACAAGACGGACCTATTGTCAGACCTTGCAGGAGCTCAGACCTAGAGTCAGACATTGATGAGATGGGTGTTTTGGCAAAATTCAAAACTTTTATCATCAATGTATTAAATACACATCGGTCTCACAATCCCCCCCTTGATGAATGCATTGGCAAGACCACTTAAAATCCAAACATTGGCTTATGAAAAGTTTTGAAAACAATCAAATGAGAAAGAAAGAAATTTCAGAAAAGATATTTCTCCCTCTATACTTATTTCTCCCCCTTTGTAAATCAGAAATAAAATTAGAAGAAAAACAATAATTCTCCCCCTGTGAAGAATCGTGACAAAACACTTGTGAATTTATGCAACGTGTGATCAATTTCTCCCCCTTTGACAATGTATTCAGCAAGATTCAAAAGAGAAATTTTGATTTTTATGAGCATATTGTAACACATACATATAAAACAAATCTTATCCAAGTTGACTATCAAGTAACTTATATTATCACATCAATGAAATACATAAAGTAGTGTAAGCCATGTTAGAGATCAAGTGTAATTTTCAATTTAAGCAAGTCATGATCTCACAAACTTAACAATTTCAAAACCTAAAAGCATTACACTAGTTGCTGCAATTTTCATTTTTCAATATTATTTAAAGCACAAATTCTGATCATATAACATTTGCAAGATATTATATGTCGCATCTGCCTTATTCGAACCAACCAAGCCAAGCCTATGTCATTTGACAATTAGAAGCTTAAGGTCATGGTTTTAGTCAGACACAACTTCTTCTATGTTCATATCTAAGTGCAGTGATAAGCCATCTCAAAAGAAGAAGTACGATGCATGTATATTCTGTTGATCTTTTCTCATTTTATTTGATCATAAAATTTCAACATGTGGATAGTTCATTGAATAATTTTTCATTATTAAAAGCACTTGTGAGCATGCAATAAGTTCAAAATAGCAAGAAAGTTCGATCATGACCAGATTCTTTGTAAGTAATTATTCCAATTACTAGTCATGGCAGAAACTACAAAATGTATAACATGAGTAATGTAGTAAGAACTTTTAGCATGTAAAAGGAATCACAAAGTCATATATGTATGAAATACTATGCTCATATTATTTTAAATTCAGATTCACACATAGACTTTTCAAGTTTCAAAACTCCCCCTCAATTTAAGCCATGAGGATGCATAACCCCTATTTCACTACGAATGAAACAAAAACAAGTGAAATCCAAAGGTTTTGTGAAAATATCAGCCAATTATTGTTCGATATCTACATGGTGAAGCACAATGTTTCCTTTTTCAACATTATCACGAAGAAAGTGATACGTAATGTCAATGTGCTTTGTTCTCAAATGTTGCACGAGATATTTAGCAATGCAAATGGCACTAGTGTTATCACAAAACAGTGGAACACTATCTAGATCAACCCTATAATACTTAAGTATTTGAACAATCCAAAGAATTTGTCAGCAAGCGCTAGCAGCAACTACATATTCATATTTGGTTGTGGATTGTGCAACTGAGTTTTGTTTTCTAGAGGACCAAGCAACAAGAGAAGTACCAAGAAAATGACAAGCACCCGAAGTACTTTTCCTATCGATCCTACAACTTATAAACTCAGCATCCGAAAAAGCTTTCAATGTAACGGTTGAGGAAGAAGGAAGAAAGATGTCAAATTCTTGTGTTCCATGTAAGTACCTGAGAATTCTTTTCATGGCTTGACAATATGAAGCACGTGGGGAAGCTTGAAATCGTGCACAAAGACATACACTGAATTGTATGTCCGCTCATGAGGTACAAAAGTGATCCCATCATGCTTCTATATTTTTTTTGATCTATGGGTTCACCATCTTCATCAAGTTCAAGTTTTGTTGTTGTACCCATTGGTGTCCGAAGAGGCTTGCTTTTGTCCAAGTTGAAACGCTTGAGAAGGTCTCTTGTATACTTCGTTTGATGCACAAAGATACCTTCCTTGCTTTGCTTGATTTGCATTCCCAAAAAGTATGTGAGTTCTTCCATCATACTCATCTCAAAATCTGAACTCATAATAGCTGAAAACCTGGACTCAAGATCACGAGAAGCACAACCAAATATAATATCATCCACATACACTTGAACGAATAATGAGTCATTGCCATGCTAAGGCACAAAAAGAGTTTTATCAAACTTGCCCGGTAAACCCCTTTTCAAGTAAGAATGTTTTTAACCTATCGTACCATGTTCTAGGGGCTTGTTTGAGACCATACAAGGCATTGGACAGTTTGTAAACATGATTAGTAAAATCTGGATTTTCAAAACTGGTGGTTGCTTGACATAAACCTCCTCATCTATATAGCCATTAAGAAAAGCACTTTTAACAACCATTTGATATAACTTGAAAATTTTAGATGCAGCAAAAGCTAACAAAATTCTTATAGCTTCTAATCTAGCAACAGGTGCAAATGATTCATCAAAATCTAGACCTTTAATTTGTGTGAAACCTTGAGCAACCAACCTAGCCTTATTCCTAACTACAACCCCATCCTCACATTGTTTATTTTTAAACACCCATTTAGTTGCAATTAAAATGTGACCTTGAGGTGGAGGTACAAGTTTCCAAACATTATTTCTTTCAAAATTTTCTAACTCTTCTTGCATGGCAATAATCAAAGATTCATTAGTGAGTGCGTGTGATATATCTTTGGGTTCAAAAGAAGCAACAAAAGAGGAATGAGCGTGAGAGTTTGGATCGCAAAACCTGGACCGTGAGACTCGTTCGTGCAAGTTCCCAATGACTTGTTGTGGAGGATGACTTTTGATGATTCGGAGGGGATTAGACACTTCACAAGCTCCTTATTGTTTATGTTCACCACATATCGAAGAACTTTTGGCTTGAGGACGATCTGTACTAGCTACAGTTGTTGTGGGTGCTGGTTGTGGTGCAAAATCAGCATTATGATCAACGTCATTTGCTTCTAAATTTTTGGGCAGCAGCACCTTCTTCATCTTCTTCGATGAAAATACTCTCCCCCTGCGGATATGGATCTGAACCATTTACCTCCGAAGGATTGATCAGATGAAGGTCCTACGGTGTGAAGGTGCAAAAGTTGATCTGGTTCAGTTGTCATGGTCATTGTGAGAGGAGCATGTGAACCTACAACCATCTTAGCATGTCTACAGGAAGAGCACACAATTTCTTTGTCCCCTTTAAGCTTAGGCAACCCACGTATGCGATCAAGAGCACTAACATGCATAAGATGGTCAAAGCCTACGTGACCAAGTCTACGATGCCAAAAATACAAGTCCTTTGATTCATTTGCATCTAGACACCTATGCTTAGAGGATGACATATCAAAATCAGCTTTAAAAACTCTTCCAAACCGAGACATGTAAAAAATAAGCTCATAGTTTGAATCTACATTCTTGCAACAATTTTTAGTGAATATAATTTCCAGATTTTCATCTAGCAATTGTGAAACAAAAAGCAAGTTGTATTTCAAATTTTTGACAAGTACCACATCTTTCAAAGTGTAGTGATCATTTACCATAACCGAACCCTTAGGAATTATAGGAGTTGAAGAATTATCGGCAAAAGTAACATTCTCTACACGTTACACAAAAGAGGGGGAGGAGAACCATTCTTTGTTACTGGTCATGTGGTGTGAGCAACCTGAATCCACAATCCAAATGTTCTCCTTCCTCAAGTGTGTAACATCTTCATTGTCGCTGTTGTGTTCTGCCTCCTCCATACTTGATCTTGACTTGTCCGCCATGAAGCACAAGTTTGACAAATCATCTTCATCTTTGTCACTTCCGATGTCCACATCGCTCGAGTCAAGTTCTTGAAGTGCGGAGATAAAGCTTCTCAACAATTGACGTCCTGTAAAACCCTTCTTTTTCTTGAAGTCATTTATAGAGGAGTCTTCGTCCTTGTTTGATTTTCATCACGAGGAGTAGTACCTGAAAGCTTAGGGCAATCCATGTGAAAATGTCCTGTTTTACCACATTTGAAGCATCGATGAGGTCTGACACTCCCTCTCCTTCTAATTCTCACATTTTGCAATGCTTTTGAGAACCGGGTAGAGATGAGTGCAAGTTTTTCCTCTGGAAACTCTTCGATCTGTTCAAGGGTTAGAGAGGACAACAAAGCAAGTGTTTCACAGGATGAAGATTGGCCGGAGCTAAGCATGTCACATTGAGAAACAAATGCAAGAGACTTGATGGGGTTCTTAAGTGAGATTATGTCAATTTCATGAGTTTTCAATTTAAAATATAGAACATCTAAAGTAAGTGTATTCCTGACAGTAGATTCACAAATAGATGTAACTTTCATCACCCAAATTGACATGTCTAATGCACTTAGTAATTGCCTAGCATTCTCAGCATCTAAAAAATTAACATTGACACTATGCAAGTTGTTGTGAATTTTATTAAAGTGAGCAAAGAGGTCATCGATTTACTCACCGGGTTGCATCTCGAAGCACATGTATTCTTTCTTGAACATGTCTTGTCTCACCTCCTTGATGGTGATGGATCCTTCATGATAATCACATAGAGCTTTCCAAACGTTTTATGCAGATCGGAGGTGTGCAACTAGATCAAGGTCGCTTTGGGTAAATCCTTGTATGATCAAGTTTCGCGCCTTGTTGTTGTTGTCGACATCTCTCTTGTTCGTAGCGGTGACTCGATTGTTTGGCAGCACGTCGTAAGGATTGTACACATTTTCCCATTTTGCAAAGCCTTGCACCTAGATGAAAGCCGCCATACGTGCCTTCCAAACCTGAAAATCAATGCCACTGAATACATAAGGTTTTGCGGAGTATTTATCCATGATGATTAGTCAAAAACACGTGCAAATCATAAAGATTAGAGCAATGTGGCTTTGATACCAATTGTAGGATCAAAGAGCACGTGTAAATCTACCATGGGGGTGTGAATGGTAGATTAAAACTTTTTAGCGGAAGCAATGAAAACCCCTCGGCAGAAAATTGAGTTGTTAAACAAATCATGTGTGTGACTAATCTAAACGTGATCAATTGTGACAAAACCAGTATAGATTCTGGACAATCTAGTTAAAAATACGTCACAACAAGAATCACAAAAATCAGTCAATAAAAATTCAAGTTACGATCAAATGATCGAACAAAGGTCAATCTGTTCTACCCATGTAAAAACAGATCTGCAACACTGCAAAGAAACTCATGTAAATAAGAAACCACAAATCCAATGACTCTAAAATTTTTACATATGATATATAATCAAGTTGTGAAGACAACCCAAAAAGAATCACGTGAATTGGATCTATAAAACTAGACTTATAATAAAATCACCAAAACAAGGTAGTGTTGTGCAGAAACTCGACGAGAAAAACTGGTCTGAAAGAAGTCGGACGAACAAGGCACAAAAGTTCCTCTAAACTATGATATTTACTCAATAGAACGCAAGAGGAACAACCCAAAGTCCATGCACCATGAGCTCTTGCCTACCTTGCTTATATAACCAGTCATGAGCCCAACCCAAACAAAAATAGGACTCGTATCCTACTCAGTTTTCATAGAAACTTTCCATAACTATTGAAGACTCTTCTATACGCAGATAGAAGCAATCTTAAGACTTCCAAGCACCTTAGTAACGTATCCCACATTCCTAAAAACAACTCAAATTCATGCTCACCACGAAATCCTAACGTAACCAACTCAAATCTTTCCATATTTGAGTCAAACCCGACTCAGCCGCAGCCCGAGTCCATAACCTAGTTGGCTGGACTTTTCTGACCAATTCTTTACGTCGACATCTCTTCATCACGCATTGGAACCATGTAGCCACGTCCATGCACTATTTTCACACGTGCAAACATCTTCCAACAATGTCCACGTTACCTTTATATGCATTGTTCTTGATTCAAACATATTGCGCAACCTCCTGATCAACTCAACCATAATTCCTCCCGAACTTGGTTGTTGAACCTCATCTTCTCCCTAAGACTAGTTCAATGGATCTTGTCACCAGAAATATCTTGAACTCAAGCAACACCTGCACATGAATAAACAACTGGTACTTCCGAGCACAAGTCCTTGACTTCACTCTCGTTAGTTCCAAAACCACAACATCTTACGTGAGCACCTCACATAAGCATGTTGCAAACCATAGCAAGATGATATCAGCTATAATCACCAAAACACACCAAAAACTTAGTAAAAGAATACTAAGAATACTTTCCATAGATGTAAAGAAAGTTCTAAACATTGCAAGGTAAAAGCAGAACCATTGCAGACTAGCACCAGACCTTTCCAATGCTAACCGGACCTTGAAATGGAGCTTACCAAAGCTAGCAGGACCTAGCGCCGGAGCTTACCAAAGCTAGTCGGACCTAGCGCTGGATCTTACTAAAGCTAGTCGGACCTAGCGCCAAAGCTAACCAAAGCTAGTCGGACCTACCGCCGGAGCTAACCAAAGCTAATCGAACCTAGTGCCGGACATAGCAAAAACATGTCGGACCTAGCCATAGAAAGTTGGACCTAGCCAAAACATGTCGGACCTAGACAAAGTAAGTCGGACCTAGCCAAAACAAGTTGGACCTTACGTTGGACCTTGCCGGAGCTACCCAAAACAAGTCGGACCTATCGTCGGACCTTGCAGGAGCTCGGACCTAGAGTCAGACCTTGATGAGACGGGTGTTTTGGCAAAATTCAAAACTTTCTTCGTCATAGCCAATGTACTCAGCACACATAGGTCTCACAGACCAGAAGCGGCACTGCAATGTAAAGGCGAAAGATTGAACACTCTATTCTCAAACTCACATGCAAATCACGTGTTCGAAAGTTCGGACAGTCCTAATCAAGTAAAGAGTCAATGTTACTCCCGAAAAGCACGTTTGTAAAGATCGAACACTCTCGACTCATATGTAGCTCATGTGAGTGAATGTTCGGACAATCTAAAGCTCAAATTCATATCCATGACCATAATCCATAAACCATAACCATTACCAACCCATAAACCATAAACTAACCATAACCATTACCAGACCATAACCATCCCAAATCCCAATTCCAACTCTAATCATGTAGGTCATCCAGGCGCTCAAAACCGGGAGCACGGCTATCATGATAGTTTTTAACACTCTGCAGAGGTTGTACCACTTTACCCACATGTTTGTGATTTCATCACCTTTCGATGACTAAGAAACCTCCTTTATGCCATCTCACACTTCCGTAGGTGTGTGGCCAAGAGATCACAAAATAGCCTTTCAAGAGGGACTACTAGTATGTACGGGCCCACTAAGGTTTCACCGGCAGGCTTGAATCTCTATTCTCCCACCCACGGGCCCCCTCGTGTGCCATGCGGATCCCAGGGCAGTCCTCCTCGACTCCCATTCCCCGCGCCATCCAATGGTCCATACAATACTAGCAGCGCTCCTAATTATTCAGCTACGCCGCACCCATACTTGGCCTTGTGGTGGCACTGTTGACCGGGCATATTCTCGCATGAACCGGTCCTTAGATCTAAAGAAAGCAAACCACCATGACAACCAACCCATCCACATAACCATGCTTGCTTAGATCACCCATCATATTGGCCAGTTCACATTAACCAGAATATCATTGATGCATAATTAAATGTGTAGTGTTGTTTGCCATCCTAATTAATTAAGCGGAGCAAAAGGTAAAAACCCTTCCCGACTCTCTACCATAAATTCCAGGTGACAAGGGTGGTCAAACAAAACTAGTAAACTTCCTACCATAGGATTCCCATCAATTTGACACAAACATGCAAGTTCGCAAACAAAACATTTATTTTAAAATAGGATCAATATGCTTCAAGGACACTTGCCTTGCTCCGGCGGATGGGGTTGCTCAAGCGCTTCAAGGTCTTGATTTTGGAAATCCTCGTATGCGGCCTCTTGAGCACGTTCCTCTACGAGTGATCATACATACAAGAAAACATATAAAATCAACACGATGCACACACATTAATCAACATGCGATGATATGCATGCATGCAAAGATCAATTATTAATTTGCTACGGTTGTTTATTAAGTAGATGCGAGTAGTTCATACGTGTTCATAAGAGTTTACGGGGGTTTTAGGGTGGATTAATGCTGCTGAAAATAAAATTATGGTGCAACTAAAATCAATTCACGCCTATTAGATTCAATATGATCGCTAAAATTCGCATTGGGAACATGGCCTACCGTAGATGCGATGGCTTCGATGATCGCGGGATGGGGACAATGCGTAGACGAAGTAGATGCGTCCTCCGGCGGCACGACGACGGCGGCGCGATGTCGACGTCGATCTCCGGCGGACGGTGGCGCCGTCCTCTTTTTCTTCCTCTTCTTCCCCTTCTTTTTCTCCTTTTTTCTTCCCTGGCGCAGCTCTCTGGTCCCTGGTGTTTTTCCCCTCTGCACCGACGGCTGCGGTTTGATGTATCGGGGAAATCTCACGAGGACCTACGGTCCTTTTTATAGGGACGTGGGGGCTCGATCGGTACCGACTCGGTACCGGCCCGGCGCGGGATTCCCGACATCGGAGGCGGGGCGGGACGGGACTCGGGGGCGGGGAAGTCGGACGCTGGGGCGGGGAAAATAGCGGCAGGGGCGGGACCCAGGCGGGGCCGGGCGCGTACGGCTGGCGGGAGCGGAGCCGAGGCGCGGGAGGCGCTCGGTGGCTGCGGCCTCGGGCGTGGGGCCTCGGGCGCGGGCGCGCTGGCGGGGTCGCGGTGAGGCCGGGGCTGGCGCGGGGCGCTCGGTCGGCTGGGCCGCTGGCCTGGCCGCCGGGTTGGCCCTTTTTTTTCTTTTTTTTTTCTTTTTTAGTATTATTATTTTATAATTTATATTTATTTATTTTACTTTTTTTTATACTCTTTTTTTTTATTATATAATTTATTATATATATATATTTTTATATATATATATATTATTCATATTATATATTTATTATTTATTATTTTTATAACATATATTATTAATATTAATATTTTATCTATTTTTATATATTGTTATATATATTATTTATACATATATATTTATATATATTTTTATTATTATTTTTATACTTATTCCTTATTACAAGTTTTAGGCTATAACTATTATTTTCTTTTTCTTCTTTTGCTACACATATTTGTATATGCATGTTTTATTATTTTTCTTTTATTCTACTAGTGTTTAATGCATGATCATGTATGCAATGCATGATGCGAAAATTTAGGGTGTTACAAACCTACCCCCCTTAAAGTGAATCTCGCCCTCGAGATTCGATAGCGTGGAGAAAAGGTGAGGGAATTCTGCCTTCAGGTCTTCTTCACGTTCCCATGTAGCTTCGGCTTCCGTATGGTGTTTCCATTGCACTTTGCACCAACGGATCCTCTTATTTCTCGTGACCCTTTCCTTCATGTCCAAAATCTTGATAGGTTGCTCGACATAGGACAAATCCTCTTGAAGTTCTAACTCATCCATCGGCACTTGTTCTTCCGGTACCCTGAGACACTTCTTGAGTTGAGAGACGTGAAATACGTCATGTACATCGGAGAGATACGTCGGCAGCTCAAGTCGATATGCCACTTCTCCTCGTTTGTCCAAAATCTTGAACGGTCCGATGTAACGTGGTGCCAGTTTTCCTTTGACGTTAAACCGTCGCTGACCTCTGATAGGTGACACTTTGAGGTATACAAAATCTCCAACTTCAAAAGTCAAACTCCTTCGCCTATTATCAGCATAACCTTTTTGTCGAGACTGGGCAGCCTTTAAGTTTTCCCGTATTATTTGGACTTGCCTTTCAGCTTCTTGTAACACGTCGGGACCAAACACTTGATTCTCTCCGGTTTCATTCCAAAACAAGGGAGTCCTACACTTCCTTCCGTATAGTGCTTCATAGGGTGACATTTTCAAACTTGCTTGGTAGCTATTGTTGTAAGAGAATTCAGCGTACGTCAAACTTTTATCCCAACTTTTCCCATGCTTTAAAGCACAAGCTCTTAACATGTCCTCTAAAATTTGGTTGGTCCTCTCGGTTTGTCCATCTGTTTGAGGGTGATACGCCGAACTGAAGTTCAACATTGTTCCCATTGCTTCATGCAATTTCTGCCAAAATCTGGAGGTAAACTGAGAACCTCTATCTGAGACTATCTTCTTCGGTACTCCGTGTCGGCACACAATATGTTCCATATACAATTCTGCTAGCTTCGCGGTGGTATATGTGGTCTTGACAGGGATGAAATGAGCTGATTTTGTCAATCGATCCACAATAACCCATATTGAATCATAGCCAGACTGAGTTCGCGATAATCCAACTATAAAGTCCATACCAATCTCTTCCCACTTCCACTCCGGGATTTTCAATGGTTGTAGCAATCCGGCTGGCTTTTGATGTTCAGCTTTAACTCGTTGGCACACATCACAAAGTGCAACATATTCGGCTATGTCCTTTTTCATGCTGGCCCACCAATAACATGTCTTTAAGTCCTTGTACATCTTCGTACAGCCAGGATGAATTGAGTAAGGCGAGTCATGTGCCTCCTTCAATATTGTTTCCCGAATGTGCCTAACATTAGGTACCACAATCCTCTTTCCAAGCCATAAGGTACCCTGTTCGTCCTCATCAAACCTGAATTCTTTTCCTTCTTGGGTCCTTTCCTTGATTTCCTGTATTTCCTTGTCCTTTGTCTGTCCTTCCCGTATTTCCTGCTCTAATGTTGGGTTGACTTCCATCATTCCCATCTCATTTATGAATCCAAGGTTCAACCGTTCAAACTCCTTACATAACTCGGACGGCAGTTCTTGAACTGTGAGTTGATGACTTACTCCTTTTCGGCTCAAGGCATCGGCCACTACGTTGGCCTTCCGTGGGTGATAGTTGATTCCCACGTCATAATCCTTGATGAGCTCCAACCATCGGCGTTGCCTCAGATTCAGATCCGCTTGCGTAAATATGTACTTGAGACTCTTGTGATCTATATAAATCTCACATCGGTGACCAAAAACATAGTGTCTCCATATCTTCAAGGCGTGTACTACGGCTGCGAGTTCAAGGTCGTGTGTAGGATAATTCAACTTATGTTTCTTTAGTTGCCTCGATGCATAAGCTACCACTTGGCCTTCTTGCATGAGCACACATCCTAATCCTTGGCTTGATGCATCACAATATATATCAAAACTCTTGCTCACGTCCGGTAATACTAACACCGGCGCGGTTGTCAACCTTTTCTTTAACTCCTCAAAGCTATCCTGACAAGCTTGAGTCCATTGGAATGCCTTCCCTTTCATGAGTAATTCGGTCATAGGCTTGGCTATCTTGGAAAAGTCATTGATAAACCGAAGGTAATATCCAGCCATTCCAAGGAAACTCCGGATTTCCTTAACATTCTGTGGCGGTTCCCACTTAAGCACATCTCTCACCTTCCCTGGGTCAACTGATACTCCTCCTCCGGAAATAATATGGCCTAAGAAAGAAACTTCCCGTAACCAAAATTGACATTTACTGAACTTGGCATACAATTGATGCTCCCTCAATTTCTGCAGCGTAAGCCTCAAGTGTTCCTCGTGTTCCTTCTCATCCTTCGAGTAGATCATAATATCATCGATGAACACTACAACGAACTTATCCAGATATTCCATGAAGACCTTATTCATGAGATACATAAAGTACGCAGGCGCGTTCGTCAATCCAAATGACATGACGGTGTACTCATAAGATCCATATCGTGTCCGAAATGCTGTCTTGGGTATACCCGATGCTCTAATCTTCATTTGGAAGTATCCTGACCGCAAGTCGATCTTGGAGAAGATACAGGCACCCTTCATTTGGTCGAACAAATCCTCAATACGGGGCAGTGAGTACTTGTTCTTAATTGTCACTTCGTTGAGAGCTCGGTAATCCACGCACATCTTTTGCGTTCCGTCCTTCTTGTCCACAAATAGGACGGGCGCTCCCCAAGGTGAAGAGCTTGGGCGAATAAACCCTTCTCTAATTGCTCTTGAATCTGTTTCTTGAGCTTCGCTAACTCCTTAGGAGGCATCCTATACGGCCTCTTAGCTATAGGTGCAGTTCCGGGTATCAACTCGATGGCGAATTCTATGTCACGATCAGGTGGCATACCTGGCAACTCATCTGGAAACACATCCGGGTACTCGCGAACGATCGGAATGCTTTCCAACGCCACTTCTTCCACGTGATTCAGCATCGCTTTCTTTCTTGCAGGTTGGGCTGCCTCAACTTCGATGCGTGTACCATGTTCACTTGTCAACTGCACAATCCTTTCGGCACATTGAATGACTCCATTATACTTGCTCAGCCAGTCCATTCCAAGTATTATGTCTATTCCTTGGGAGTCCAATACTATGAGGTTTGCGAGAAAGTCTACCCCCCTTATTTTAATGCTTACTTTCGGACATGCTATATTTGTCCTCATCTCTCCGCCAGGAGAACTTACTAGCATAGTTTGCTTCATATGAGATATAGGCAAATTGTACTTGGCAACGTACTTTGACGAGATGAATGAATGAGATGCTCCTGAATCAAATAAAACAGTCGCGGGGTTGGAGTTGGCGAGAAACATACCAATCACGACGTCATTAGCTTGCTGGGCTTCCTCAGTAGAGATATGATTCACATTTCCACGAGCAAAATTCTTCTGCCCACGGTTGCCTTGTGGTGCTCCTCCATTTGGTCGCGGGTTATTTGGCCTTGGTGCGTTGTTCATAGGTCCATAGTTTCTCCTGGGGCATTGACTTGCAAAGTGTCCGGGTTTTCCGCACACATAGCATGTCTTACCACCCGTAGCATTAGGGAAGTTTGGACGCAACTGGTTTTGAGCATTTGCCGCCATGTTAGGACGTGGCGCAGGTGACACAGGATAGCGAGGCGCTTGCATGGAGGGGCGTTGCTGCGGTGGCTGATTTGGGCGGGGCGGATAAGCAGCACGGTATGCAGGAGCAGATGGGTTGTAGTGTGGTGCAGTAGGTGGTGCATAGCGGGGGCGAACATTGCTTCCTTGCTGCGGTCCATGATGTGGCATCTTCCTCTTATTGTCCTGCTCCATCTCACGAATCTTGTTCTCAACCACAATAGCCTTGTCAACCAGCTTTTGGAAGTTTGGATAATCAGTATTGAGCAACTGGACTTGAATTTCATTGTTGAGACCCCTCATAAACAGATATTGCTTCCTACTATCAGTTTTGATGTCTTCTGGGGCATATCTTGATAATTGAGTGAATTTGTTGAGATACTCACTCACGCTCATCCTTCCTTGCCTGAGATTTTCAAAGTCTTGTCTTCTCAGTATCATAACTCCTTCAGGTACATAGTGGGAACGGAAACTCTGCTTAAACTCAGCCCAAGTGATTGCCTCCTGATTATCATGAGCATTGCAAAGAGCTTCCCACCAGTCAGTGACTGCTCCAACTAGTTGATGTGATGCAAAGAGAACCTTCTCCCTATCAGTGCACTGGACAATAGCAAGTTTCTTCTCAACGGACTTCAGCCAATCATCAGCTTCCATTGGGTCTATGGCTTGTGCAAAGGTAGGCGGTCTGGTCCTCATGAACTCTCCCAAACGGTTATGACGAGGCGGGGGTGGCGGGGGCGGTATATGAGGCTTATTATTGTTGCCAGCTTGCAGCTGTCCTATGGTCTGTATCATGGTCTGCATGAGCTGGTTCTACATAGCTAACAGTTCTTCAATATTGATAGCTCCATGAGCATGTCCCTGGTTGTTCTGAGGTACTTCATTGCGCTCCTCCTCATCGTTGGCATCCCTCTGGTTACGAGTTCTCACCATCTGTTGGCGAAAGAAAGGTGGGGACAGAAAGATTTAGAATTTGGAAAGAACGTCCCAACTATATGCATCAAGGGATGTGACACTAAATAATCCTTTATTAATATAGACCTATATTATGAGGATGTGGACAAGTGCTGAAGCATTCCACAACTCTCTACTAAGCACACAAGCACTCAAACAAGCACCAAACAGAATTGACAAAGATCCTAAAAGAAGTAACACAACTCAAGGTCACACAAGTATGTCTACGTCGCTCTTATTTAACTAATGGGGGTGTGCCTATCCTTGAGTCGTGGCATAGGTCGAGGACTACTCGTCATTGAGCGGGAACTCATCCGAGTCCTCATCGTCGTCGTCTTCGTCGTCGGGGTCCTCGGGGTCCTGTGGTGGTGAGGCAGCAGGCGGCGGTGATGCGGTAGACGCCACACTGGAAGGCTCCTCATCAGAGGACTCCTCAGAAGACGACTCACGCTGACCGTTGCGACGGTCTGGAGAGTCTGGGGTCCACGTCGGGATGTCGGACACGTAGTCGTCCGGGTCCTCGTCGGTGATCCGACGATACCTCCTGATTATCGCCTCGTGGCGCTGGGCGAGGTCACGTCCATCCTGAATCTCCTGCTGCGCCCTCTGAAGTCGGGCACTGAGCTGGGCCACATCGTCAACAGTCTGACGAGACTGCGGGAGGTCCAGCAGTCCCTTCACGTGCCTGGAGACGAAGCGCGCAGTGCCACTGGGACGCTGCGGAACGAAGGCGTGCACCGTGTCCTCCAGACGGAAACGGCGGGCGTGGCTCCAAAAGGTGGCTGCTTCCCAGCTAGCATCCTGCTCCGCAGATCGGCGGGAGCTCCTCCAAGCAGGACTGCTGTGGGTCTTTACCAACTCATCACCATAGTAGATATAGATTTTGCAGCTCCACTCCTTCCTACCGGGGCGCTGCACTCCAGTGCTGTGGTAGGAGAGCGAGAGGCTGTAGTGACGGTAGCCAGCCTCACGGAGTATGGCACGGAGACGGAGACGGTGACGCAGTTGTCCTGCGGCTCTGCCATCAGAACGGATCACCACGGGGTGACGGGGGTCGATGGCCGGAGAGCGACTGGCCAACCTACGCGGGGGCACAAGTCCACCGGTCGACTTACGGGGGGTTGTCTTGGTGCGGGCCATCTACAGAAAACAAGAATACATTAGAGGAAAAAAATAATGAAAAACAAATCTGAAAATTTCAGCAGTTAAAATGGCAGAAAAAGAGCGGTGCGGCGGTTCCAAAAGAACGAAAAATAGAGAGAAAAAAAATACAGCAATCGACACAATAATTTTACCCACACATAACAACAGAAAAACACACTTTTTTCGCGAAAATTTACGCCGCAAAACAGCAGCACTTAATATTGCTCACTTCTGAAATTTTTTTATCAAAAACGCAGCAGCGATCAGTACTTTTTGCGGCTGAAAATAAAGGAACAAAACAGCAGCAAAAATTTTCAAAAATAGTAGATTAGAAGAGTATTCCTAAGTGCTCTAGAGTGTCCATTCTACCTAGGCTTGCGTCCTACGGTCAACGCGGCTCTGATACCAATTTGTGACACCCGGTTCCGAATATGAACCAAGCGTAACGCATATGTGTGCCCACGAAGTTCATCACACATATACGGTTGCATCACAAATGATATACAGAATTTAACCACGTCTTAACTAATAAATAAGTACTTTATTACAATAATCCAATAGTTCACGAATGATAAAACTCTAAATAATTGCAGCGGAAAATAAACTAAACAGCACGACTCCAATCCACAGTCAATTGATGGTGGTACGCAACCTAGTACTCCACGTGATCCTCAGGGTACTCCCAATTGTCTCCAGTAGCTGTTGGGGGGGGGGGGGATTGCAAGGGTGAGTACATGTCGTACTCAGCAAGTGTGGAAAGTATGACATGTGGCTTATTCAAACGAAGAATGTAATAACGGCTAAGTGCTGAAAAGTACAGTAAAACATTTGAAAAGCATTATACTATGTCTATATGAAATAATCCCATCATATTAACATAATATAAGCCATATCCAATTATTGCCAACATCACCATTATCCATGTCCAATTACCATAACTCAAATTCATATCCATGACCATAATCCATAAACCATAACCATTACCAACCCATAAACCATAAACCGACCATAGCCATTACCAGACCATAACCATCCCAAATCCCAATTCCAACTCTAATCATGTAGGTCATCCAGGCGCTCATAACCGGGAGCACGGCTATCATGATAGTTTTTAACACTCTGCAGAGGTTGTACCACTTTACCCACATGTTTGTGATTTCATCACCTTTCGATGACTAAGAAACCTCCTTTATGCCATCTCACACTTCCGTAGGTGTGTGGCCAAGAGATCACAAAATAGCCTTTCAAAAGGGACTACTAGTATGTACGGGCCCACTAAGGTTTCACCGGCAGGCTTGAATCTCTATTCTCCCACCCACGGGCCCCCTCGTGTGCCATGCGGATCCCAGGGCAGTCCTCCTCGACTCCCATTCCCCGCGCCATCCAATGGTCCATACAATACTAGCAGCGCTCCTAATTATTCAGCTACGCCGCACCCATACTTGGCCTTGTGGTGGCACTGTTGACCTGGCATATTCTCGCATGAACCGGTCCTTAGATCTAAAGCAAGCAAACCACCATGACAACCAACCCATCCACATAACCATGCTTGCTTAGATCACCCATCATATTGACCAGTTCACATTAACCAGAATATCATTGATGTATAATTAAATGTGTAGTGTTGTTTGCCATCCCAATTAATTAAGCGGAGCAAAAGGTAAAAACCCTTCCCGACTCTCTACCATAAATTCCAGGTGACAAGGGTGGTCAAACAAAACTAGTAAACTTCCTACTATAGGATTCCCATTAATTTGACACAAGCATGCAAGTTCGCAAAAAAAAACATTTATTTTAAAATAGGATCAATATGCTTCAAGGACACTTGCCTTGCTCCGGCGGATGGGGTTGCTCAAGCGCTTCAAGGTCTTGATTTTGGAAATCCTCGTATGCGGCCTCTTGAGCACGTTCCTCTACGCGTGATCATACATACAAGAAAACAAATACAATCAACATGATGCACACACATTAATCAACATGCGATGATATGCATGCATGCAAAGATCAATTATTAATTTACTACGGTTGTTTATTAAGTAGATGCGAGTAGTTCATACGTGTTCATAAGAGTTTACGGGGGTTTTAGGGTGGATTACGTGTTCATAAGAGTTTACGGGGATTTTAGGGTGGATTAATGCTGCTGAAAATAAAATTATGGTGCAACTAAAATCAATTCACGCCTATTAGATTCAATATGATCGCTAAAATTCGCATCGGGAACATGGCCTACCGTAGATGCGATGGCTTCGATGATCGCGGGATGGGGACAATGCGTAGACGAAGTAGATGCGTCCTCCGGCGGCACGACGACGGCGGCGCGATGTCGACGTCGATCTCCGGCGAACGGTGGTGCCCTCCTCTTTTTCTTCCTCTTCTTCCCGTTCTTTTTCTCCTTTTTTCTTCCCTGGCGCAGCTCTCTGGTCCCTGGTGTTTTTCCCCTCTGTACCGGCGGTTGCGGTTTGCTGGATCGGGGAAATCTCACGAGGACCTACGGTCCTTTTTATAGGGACGTGGGGGCTCGATCGGTACCGACTCGGTACCGGCCCGGCGCGGGATTCCCGGCATCGGAGGCGGGGCGGGACGGGACTCAGGGGCGGGGAAGTCGGACGCGTGGGCGGGGAAAATCGCGGGAGGGGCGGGACCCAAGCGGGGCCGGGCGCGTACGGCAGGCGGGAGCGGAGCCGAGGCGCCGGAGGCGCTCGGTCGCTGCGGCCTCGGGCGTGGGGCCTCGGGCGCGGGCGCGCTGGCGGGGTCGTGGTGAGGCCGGGGCTGGCGCGGGGCGCTCGGTCGGCTGGGCCGCTGGCCTGGCCGCCGGGTTGGCCCTTTTTTTTCTTTTTTTTCTTTTTTTAGTATTATTATTATTATTTTATAATTTATATTTATTTATTTTACTTTTTTTATACTCTTTTTTTATTATATAATTTATTATATATATTTTTTAATAGATATATATTATTCATATTATATATTTATTATTTGTTATTTTTATAATATATATTATTAATATTAATATTTTATCTATTTTTATATGTTGTTATATATATTATTTATGCATATATATTTATATATATTTTTATTATTATTTTTATACTTATTCCTTATTACAAGTTTTAGGCTATAACTATTATTTTCTTTTTCTTCTTTTGCTACACATATTTGTATATGCATGTTTTATTATTTTTCTTTTATTCTACTAGTGTTTAATGCATGATCATGTATGCAATGCATGATGCGAAAATTTAGGGTGTTACAATTATAAATGCACATACAAACATGATACAATGTTTATTTGTTTGGGATCCCAGCTCAAGTGAATGCGCTCGCATATATGATGGAGAACATGAAGAAGGTTCACTATATCGTCCACCACCTTGGCCTCCTCCTTTCATGCATACAAGAAGATTTGATGGCGTTGCACATTTGGACCAACACGTGATAGAAGATGAACTTGAGTAGAGGACGACTCTAATTCAAGAAGGGGAGGATGATGAGGAAATCACTTCTATGGATACAAACAACAATCCATTGAACATACAAGATGTAGTCAATAGAGTTCACACTCAACAGTTAATTTCAGAGGTGACCTCGTTCTTATATGTTTTCTTATATGTTCTTGAGCATAGATTGCTACCTAATGATTTAATTATAATTAGGATCCATGGATAGGTTCAAGGAGTACTTAGAGGAAGTCTTAGGGACCCGGAGAACCAGAGAATACGCTCAAAGAAGATGGAAACCGACCCCAACTCAAATTCGTGTCCAACTCGAGGTCCAGGAGCAGTTCGCACTAAAACGGACGCCTAGGACGCATAAAAACTCCAATTTGGACGTTCTACATATGAACAGAAAGGGGAGAGGATAAACTTTCCAATGGCGCTGGTACCATGTCAAAATTCCTTCGGAGTCGACGGGAATCATCGAAACAAAATCGAGTCCAGAATCTGTTAGGGTGCTGCGCCACCATATTGGGCCATTGGGCCTTGTATCAAGTCTACATCTCTTATTTTCGTGTCTTAGGGTTAGGTTACGACCCCAACACCCCCTTGGACGTCCTCCCACCTATATATACTCCATATTAGCTATCACAAAGAATTGAGTTTTGCTTAGATCAATAATATCACCGTTCTATGATTTGTGAAACTCCAACTTCGCGATTTCAGATCATGTCTTATATGTTCTTACTTGTGTTCTCGGTTGCACTTGCAGGGATTAGCCTTCTTGGTGAGGTCAATCATGTGAAGCATGGTTGATAACCAACGTAGCGGTGGTGTAGTTATTGCAGGGGTTGTTCGTGTTCTACTCGAGAGCCTTGGATCATCAACGTCGAGATCTCCACATCATTCGACTTATCCATTACCTTTTGGAAGATCGGGCCTCATCCTTTTTCTTATCACGTCCTATCACATTTTTCATAGATGTGGAACAAGTTGGGCACCCATGATTTCCTCTGTATAGTACTTGTATATGGAAGATCGGGCCTCATCCTTTTTCTTATCACGTCCTATCACATTTTTCATAGATGTGGAACAAGTTGGGCACCCATGATTTCCTCTGTATAGTACCTGTATTTAATTTTGTCAAATTCGACCTGAAATTCGTTCTCACCGGGAATTGAACTCAGGACCTAAGTAGTGCTACTAAGAGTAATTAACAACTACACTAAGCCCCCTTTCGCCATTTAATTCAAGTTGGTTATAGAAATTTAAATTTGGAGTGAATTTTGAATGTTTTTAAATTTGGGCTGTTACACCAATGTGCTTGAGAAAAAATATGCTTGACCACCTCCTTCAAAAGTGTAATAGTAACAAGCAACTGAAGACCAAAGCAAATTTTGGTTGCAGAGCACGCTTCTGCGGTACAATTGAAAATCAGAGCAAATGTGTAGCCATATATAGAATTTGGGGTTGTATGAGGCGACACTAGAGTTGTCTCCCGTCTCAGCGATCGTCCATGTTTTTCCACGCAGCAGGCTTCATTGACCTTGTTAAAGTGTCTTCATTTGGTGCATTATGACGAGTTGTCAGCCGTCCTGATTATTCACTTCTCTTTGTTTGCATTGTACTGTAGTATAATTCCCGGATTTTTTTCCAAGCCACCCATTACTATATTTGTCCTTTTCATTATTATAATTAGCACTTGTACTATTATGGGGGCAGGAGGCCCAAATATGTAGAGGTACATGAGATTACAAATATGTAGAAAACCCCTCATGCAATGGATAAATACAAAAGAACTGTTGTATATCTAACACCCACCTCAAACTCAAGGTGCATCACGAACACTGAGTTTGGAGAGATTAAATCTGTGCAGAACTCGGGTTTGTGCCTTCCTGAAGAAATCAGCTAGCAGAAGCTCTAACGGCACATAATGAAGATCAATGGCACCATCTTGTACCTGTGCTCGTGTATAAGAAGAACCACCCCTAATATTCTTAGTAAGCTCATGCTTGACCGGTTCAAGAGCAATGCTGATAGCACTTGTGGTGTTAGACAAAAGAGGAGTCGGCATAGAAACAAAAACAACAAAATTCCCATGCAATCAGCATAACCAAGTAACGTCTACAATCACAAGAGCCATGGCATGCAACTGAGCCTCTGCAGTCGAACGGAAACTGCTACCTTCTTCTTAGTCTTCCAAGCAATGAGAGAACCACCAAGAAAAACACAATAAGCAGAAAGAGATCGACGATTAGAGGATTACTAGCCCAAGTAGCATAACAATATGCTTTGAGCTATAAAGAGCTAGAGCATGGAAAGAACAAGCATAATACACGAAGCAAGTGGTTGTATTGATTTGAGTTGGAGCCGAAACAAACTGACTCAGAATATGAACAGAGTACGAGATGTCAGGACGAGTGACACATAGATAGAATAGAATTCTTACAATATGACGATAACAAGTAGGATCATCAGACGGCTCACCATAAGTGGGTCGAAGGTGAGCGTTAAGCTCCATGGGAGTCTCAATAGTGTGGTAATCAGTAAGAGAAGCCCGATCAAAAAGATCATGAATGTACTTCTCTTGAGATAGATAAATTCCCTCGAAGGTAAAAGAAACCTCCAGTCGAAGGAAGTAACGAAGAGGACCAAGATCTAACAAAAGAAACTGCTCAGTATGACAAGCTTTTATGAAGGCTATGTAGTCAGGATTGTTTCCAGTGATAATCATATCATCAACATAGAGAAGAAGAATAGTACGACCATGAGATGAGGTATGTCATATCACAGTCACAACCATGTTCCTGTTGGAAGCCATGAGCGACTAGTGGAGCCTTATAACGCTCATGGAGAACTATCAGAGCAAGTCTTAACCATATAGATCTACTTACAGGTGATACGATGAACACATGGGGGTAGGGTATAAGATCCCACGTGCTAGTACACTCAAGAGAAGCAATCTCTTCATCCATCGCATGTTTCCATTCCCGATGACGAACAACATCATGATACGTAGCTAAAGGAATTTTGTACTCGGTGTACCAAACATACAAGACCCGATGGTATGTGAACACTACATGGCTACCAACTGAAGCTACCCTTCGTTTGAGGAGGAGCTTGCCACAAACGCAACAGCCACTCTATGTTGGGGTATTTGACCTGCCCAAGTTCACATAGAGAGGTAGGGCACACTTTTCCTTCTAGGCTCGAGCCCGGGAGAGGTGGGTAGATGGGGGCATTTATGATTGGTTGTGGGTGTGGTAATTTTGGTAGTGGGATGAACCCACGATTCGACCCATTGTAGGATATACCTGCCATACATCCCATCCATCATCAGAAGGATGACAATTTCACCCACTAGACGGTGCCGTGGAGATCACGAAAAAGTCAAGACCGAAGCTTCCAACAGACTGGATACATAGAATGAATACTATAAAACTTACCCTACTATGAGGAATGTTGGATAGATAGGCCGCCTTGCCCACCTATAAAGGACCCCAAAAGTCATCTGCGGGGGAGGGGGGCGGCGAATTCGCCCTGTATTCGTGGTCACTATATGCATTTTACTTTTTTTCATGTCCATACACATTTACTTACACACTTTTCCATTTAGTTCCCTAACACCCTTTTCCTTTGACGCACTTCTGTTCTTCTTTACTTTCATTCGATCGTGTGCATTTATGTTTACAAATTACTTTTGCAGCTGTTCTTCATTGAGTTCATATACTTGGGCCAGGCCCGCTTGTAATCTGTTCTCCCGCCTTTTGAGATAACAAAGATCATGGAGGACTCCCTCTGGATGCAGGGCCTTTTTCGCTCGAAACAGGATAAATCTCTTGTTCTTTGCAGCTAGCCATATGGATACAAATGTGATTCAATACAAATGTACTAGTCAGTTCTGAAATGTCGACAGTTGGCGCACCAGGTAGAGGAACCTTATTGTATGTTCTCATCAGCTTCATATGGCCTCATCGACACTGATCTGTATCTCCAGCAAGGTCCGCACTGGCGACTTTAAGCTCCCCGCTGACAACATTAGGAGGCTCAAGGTCGATTCCATATTAACCGCAACACATGCTTTACTTTTCAGAAGCCTCAATTTTGTCGCCGACAATGCTGGCATCCTAAGGAGAGCCTGCGACGCCAACATCAATAATGCTCTAGTGGTTTCTTTCATCGAGATGATTGATCACAGCACCCTGCCTCTTTGGAAAATTCCATAGGAAACCGCGGGCGGCGACTCCGACTCTGATAACATTCCAAAAAACGTTATGCAACGATCGGTGGAGACAAGGATCAGCTAATCCTCGAAAAAGAGCAGGTGAGCATCGGTGAACCGGCCGAACTAATTGAAGCACAACGTGCCACCTCTGATAACGAATGAGAGCGTTTGGATGCGGCCAGTGCTGCTTTTTGAACAAAGCCCAACCCGCCTCCAAGCGTAGGCACCTGTCGGTAACCTACGTATCGGGTACCCCATGATACGGCAACAAAAGATGAGGAGTTCCACCTTTCCGAGTTGAAGACCTCCAAAGGCCGCGCGTGTTAAACAGCATTGGACCCACCTCCCTCGTTTGGGTAGCTCTGGCACCGCCACGTGTAACACAAGGCCGGATCTAAATCCCTTCATATGGAAGCTCCAGTCTTGCCACGTGTCCAGTGAACCTGGACCTAACCCCCAGTAGAGGGAAGCTCCGGTGCTGCCACGTGTATAGTGGCTCTGGACCTGTCTCCCACGATGGGAAGCTCCAGAGCCGCTACGTGTCGAACCTCTAGACTTTAGACAACAACGAGGAGGCTGGCAGATCTCCAACGGCACAGACATTAAAGGGGCAGTCAAAGCTTTAGTTACAAGGACTGATTACATGTCATTAATGTCATATTAATGACAACACGATCAAAGGACCCTTAGCACCAATAAGCCTCCATAAAGGCGCATTATCACACCGTTAATTACTCTTAATATACACATATCATGTATTAGGGAATTAACTACCGCTAGGGCCACATGTCAGGCCAGGCTAATGATGTAACAGCCAATCCTTGGACTATAAAAGGGCTGCACCGCGCGATATAGAGACGACTAAGCTCAGACGCACACAAGCCACCGCATACTCATACATCAACAAACAACACGTGGAGTAGGGTATTATGCTCAGACAGCCCGAACCACGTAAAACTCCACTTGTCACTGTCTTGTTCATAATCTCACGTGCACCCCAACCAATCATGAACCTCCGCGAGCAAAGATCTAGTAGTACCGGGGGAAGTGTCGATTACACACTTCGACATTTGGCGCGCAAGGAAGGGGGCGCTTGAGATTTTGAGGTGGTGAACTCTGTAAGCAGCATCGTCCAGCGGCAACGCCGGACAGTTAGACGGAGGGAATCCCTCCAACATTCAACAGCCAGTTGGCGCTGTTGACCTGGCGGGTGTTGCTGTACCACCACCACCACCACCTGCTCTGGATGCCAACGCCAGACAACAGGATGGTGTCTTCGTGTCGGTCACTACATCGATGCATAACAACCCGGAGAATGCGATTAACGCTACGCGTACTCTTCTTGAGCGCCCACCGGCGCCTGAAGCACCTCAAGGTGCGATGGAGCAGTGGCGCGCTGATGTGCAGCATCTGGTTGCAGCCGCAGCCGATGCCATCAGCAACCAAGGTCCTTCCCCTTCAGGGCAGGTACCTTCTCAGTGTAGGACCTTGTCTGGAAGGCTTGGTCCTCACGTTTCACAGAACAGAAGGCGCGTTGTGTCCCAACAGCTGACATCGCTGCCCTCTGGTGCACTTCGCACCCACACTGCATCGAGAATTTCGACGCACGATCTTCGATCTGTGCTCGACCTACGATACAGGAAGAAGGACAGCCGCGTCCACATCGAGCGAGCTCGGGAAAGGCGAGAGGCTCGGGAAAATGCTTCTCCTTTGGAGGTAGGGGGGGGATTCTCAGCCTTGGCCATGCACCTACGTATGGTCCAATGGCCTCAGAAGTTCCGGCCTCATCTGCTGGAGAAATACGACAGGACCGTCAACCTCGTGGAATTCCTCCAAATCTACTCTACTGCCATACTCACGGAGGGTGGCAATGAGGCCGTGATGGCCAACTATTTTCCTGTGGCTCTAACTGGGATAGCTATGTCCTGGTTCATGAGTCTCCCGCCTGACTACATTAACAGTTGGGCGGATCTATGCAACCAGTTCACTGCAAACTTCGGGAGTTCCTACACTCGACCTGGCACAGAACTAGACATGTTCGCCATACAGAAGAAATCGGGAGAGTCGCTGTGATCCTTCATCCAACTGTTTTCCCAAGTACGGAATACAATCCCTTCCATTTCCAATGCTTATGTCATCGTGGCATTCAGATAGGGTGTTAGAGACAAGAATATGTTGGAGAAGCTGACTATGAAAGAAGTCACCAGTGTCACGTAACTCTTAAGCTTGGCTGAAAAATGTGCTAGAGCTGCGGAGGGTCGCGAAATGCACTCCAAGCCAACTACGGAAGCTACCAAAAAGTCCTCCAAGGCTGAAGACACTACCTCTGGTAGTGGAAAGAAGAAGAAAAAGTCCAACGACAAGAAGAAGTCGTCGGCCGGCACGCCTACTGCTGCAGCGGCTGCAGCTCCGGGTGGTCGGGGGCCACGCCTAGAAAAACGACCTCGACCTTCATCTGAAGACGGCGGCGGTCCGAAGATGTGGTGTCCGATCCACAAGACGGACACTCAAAATCTTGAAGATTGTCGCGACGTCCAAAACCTTGTCGAGCGCTTCAACAAGCACCGGGAAGAAGCTCCTTTCCGCCAGCGGGAAGGAAAGCAAAAAGTCGACGAAGCTCCGGACGATCTAGAGCTAGGCTTTTAGGACCCAAGAAGGTCCTAAAGGCCGTGTACAACACCGTCGACAACGACTCTGTCATCTCCGGTAATGAGCGTCGGAAGACCCTCAACACCATCTATGGAGGGTCCTAGGATATCACCTCCCGCTGCATCCTCAAGACCATGCGTCGGGAGATGGCTACCACAGCTCCTACCATTAAGGCAGAACCACATCAGAAGTGGATGGACACTCCCATCACTTCGATGCTACAGACTATCCAAGAAACATGATCGGAGCTGGACAACTGCCATTGATGGTGTCTCCTACAATCAATAATGTCAAGCTCTACCATGTCTTAGTGGATGGAGATTTGGTGCTCAACCTCCTCAGCTACAAAGCGTTCCTGAAGATCCAGCTCCAACTCTCGGACCATCGCCCCTCACGTGCATTCTCCGTGGTAGGTCCGAGGGCAATCAGTTCTCTCGGCTCGATTACTCTCCCGGTGACCTTCGGGACTCGGGAGAACTATAGGACTAAGAAGCTGGTCTTTGATGTGGCACACATCAGCTTGCCCTTCAACGCCATCCTGGGCAGGCCTGCCTTAAATAGGTTCACGGTGACTGCCCACTGCGGCTACCTGGTGTTGAAGATGCCAACACCTCCAGGCATTCTCCAGATCCGCGGAGATCGCATTGCAGGAGTTACAACGCTGGAAGAACTCCACGTGCTTAGAACAGCGCAGGAGGAAGCATTTGGCAAGGAGCTAGCTGCTCAACCTCCGAGCACTCGTCACCGAGGCTCTACCTCTGCACCCCGCTTGCAGCCAAGCGGTGACACCGACATTCTTGTCAAAGTCGTCCAAATTGGTTCCACGCTGCTCAGACCATCCCTATATCGGGAGGTCTGGACAACAAATAGGAACTCACGCTCATCACTTTCCTCTAGCCGAATGTTGACGTGTTTGCCTGGCAACCGTCGCAAATGCCTGGGATCTCTAGGGAGGTGATTGAGTATAGACTAAAGATTTATCCCGACGCATGGCCAGTACACCTGAAGCCCTGGAAGCAATTAGTCGAGCGCCAGAACTTCATACGACAAGAAATCAAGAAGCTGCTCGAAGCTGGTTTTATCCGGGAGGTTCATCATCCATGATGGCTGGCAAACCCAATCGTTGTGCCCAAGGCCGGCGAGAAGCTTCAGATGTGTATCGACTACACAACCTTGAATAAGGCATGTCTAGAAGATCCATTTCCACTACCTAGGATAGACCAGATAGTGGACTCCACCTCCGGGTGTGAGTGATTGTGTTTCCTAGATGCATATTCTGGTTACCATCAGATCCAAATGTCTAGGAAAGATGAAGAGCATATTGCCTTCGTAACAGTAGATGGATTATATTGCTATACTGCCATGCCATTCGGTCTCAAAAATGCTTCATCAACTTTTGTGTGAGCTATGCACAAAACATTTTGAGAGCTCATTAGGGACTTGGTGGAGGTCTACGTCGATGACATCGTCATGAAGGTGAAGAACGAGGAGTCACTCCTAGAAAACCTACAAGCCGTCTCCGATAAGCTGCGTGTGACGTGCACCAAGCTGAACCCAGACAAATGTGTCTTCGGGTTAGCTCCGTGAAGCTCCTCTGATTCTTGGTGACCCACCAAGGAATTGAGGCAAATCCGCTGAAGATCAAGGCCATTGAAAACATGCGGCCCCCAGCCTGCATTAAGGACGTCCAAAAGTTGACTGGATGTCTAGCCGTGCTTTGTCGGTTCATCTCAAGACTGGCGGAGCAGTCACTTCCCTTCTTCAAGTTATTGAGTAAGAACGGGCAATTGCATTGGTCCGAAGAAGCTGAAAAGGTGTTCCAAGAACTCAAGCAGCTCCTCACCACTCTACCAATCTTGGTAGCTCTGAACCCTGGTGAGCCTCTTTTGCTTTACATTTCAGCAACTACGGAGATTGTCAGTATGGTCCTGGTCGCGGAAAGACCAGAACCACCTACAATTCTGGAGCTCCCTCCAGGAGGGTTCGGAGCTACCAGAAGGTGAGTATGGGTCCCAGCCTCCAGGCACGGATCTTCAAGGCAAGCTGCTTGAAGATCAACCTCTCTCATCTGAGGGAGTTCACATGGCTGAAGAAAAAGTTTCGGATCCCTCTGAGAGGCTCTCAAGAAGAAGCTTCTAAACCCTCCAGGAGCGTTAGGGGTAGTGGAGAGAAGATCCGGGCCCCTCCGGGAGGGTCCGGACCGTCCAGCGGCCAGTGTACTTCATCAGCGAAGTACTCCATGACACGAAGACTCGATACATTGAGGTACATAAGCTGCTTTATGCAGTCCTTATTGCCTCAAGGAAGCTATGTCACTACTTCCAATCCCACAAGATATCAGTGGTAACATACTATCCACTACACGCTATATTGTATAACCCTCATTCTACTCAGAACATTACAAAGTGGGCAGCGGAGCAGGCTGAATTCGATCTCGAATTCCAGCCTCAACAAGCTATCAAGAGTCAAGCATTGGTCGACTTCTTCGCGGAGTGGACACCTTCTCCATAAAATCCAGGGGGTCCCAGTGAGCAGAAGCCAGAACCCAAGGTCCCGATCTTCATCGAACCTCACTGGACTCTCTACTTCGACGGCTCCAAGAAGAAGAAGGGGGCCAGAGCTGGAATCCTCCTCCTTGCTCCGACCGGGGAGAAGGTCAAATACATGGTGCACCTTGACTTCAAGGCAACCAACAACATGGCGGAGTATGAAGCTCTCATCTACGGTCTCAAGGTGGCGCTATCATATGGCCTCAAGCAGATGCTAGTCAAGGGTGATTTGCAGCTTATCATAAAGCAAGTCAAAGGCGAGTGCAGCTGCAACAATCCACAACTTGCTACTTATCTCCATGAAGTCTAGAAGGTCCAGAAGGATTTTGACGTCCTGGTTCTCTTCCATGTCCAGTGTCACAACAACGCTGAAGTTGATGAACTCTCGATGAAGGCTTCAACCGGAGCTCAAGCTCCCGATAGTGTTTTTGTCATGAGGCTGTCAAGACCAACCACTCAACCTACCGAACTGAGCGAATGGGGGGCGGGACATTAGCACCTCAAAGATGGCAGTCCTGGTGGCCCTATTACCATGGCATCCACCAAGGGTCGTAGGCGCTGCAAGAAGCTCTGAGCAACCCAACGCGGAAGATTCGGAGGCTCAAGTTAGCTCCGATGCATGGATCTCGGAAGTCTGGAGCTACTTGAAAGACATCATCCTTCCTGAAGACCGTGCATCCGCTGATCAGATCGTCAGATTGGCTAAAAGATACATGCTGGTAGAAGGGGATCTCTATCGGCGTGGTGCCAGTGGCATCCTAATGCGGTGCATTGCAAGGGAAGAAGGCCGCGAGCTCCTCGCGGAAATCCATCGAGCCGAGTGTGGGAACCACGCGTCTTCCCGGACGTTGGTCGGTAAAGCCTTCCGGCATGGCTTCTACTTGCCTACAACACTCGAGGCTGCACTTCAGCTGGTAGAAAAGTGTGAAGCTTGCTAGTTCCACGCGAAACAAATTCACACTCCAGCTTAGTCACTGCAAATGATACCTCTTACATGGCCATTCGCTATGTGGGGGATGGACATTTTGGTACCTTTCCCAAAAGCTATCGGAGGTTATAGGTTCCAGTAAGTCGCCATCGACAAGTTCACCAAGTGGCCGGAAGGAACTTCAGTCATGACTATCAACAAACTATCAGCTATTAAGTTCTTGAAGTCCATAGTCTGCAAATTTTGAGTTCCGAACAGAATCATCACTGACAATGGAACCGAATTCACAAGTGTGGCATTCCAAGAATATTGCGAAGGCCTTGGCATACAAGTCAGCTATGCATCAGTAGCTCACCCGACAAGTAATGGCCAAGCTGAGAGAGAGAAAATGCAGAAATATTGAAAGGACTCAAGACGTGCACAAACGAGCACCTGAAGAAACACGGAGCCAACTGGATAGAGGAGCTTCCGTTCGCATTGTGGGCGAGCAGGACTACACCTAGCCGGTCAACTGGAGAGACCCCCTTTTTCTTGGTGTACGGAGCTGAAGCAGTCCTTCCTCCGGAGATCACCTTGGGGTCACTCCGGGTCCGGACCTTTGACGAAGCCACGTAAGACAAGCTCCCGCGTAAAGACCTTGACCTCATCGATGAGGGAAGGTGCCAAGCAGCTGTTTGGAATGCATGATATCGCGAGGAGCTTCGATGCTATCATTAAAGGCATGTGCACAACCAGCATCTTGAAGAAGGTGATCTGGTGCCAGGGAGAATACAAACTTGTGGTGGGTTGAACAAACTATCCCTCAGTTGGGAAGGTCCTTTACGAGTGATCAAAGTATCTCTTCCCGAATGCGTTCGCTTGGCATCAGAGAATGGGACCCCGCTTCCCAATCCTTGGAACATTGAGCACCTCTGTAAGTTTTATGCTTAGTTTCACAGAGGTGAGTCTGTAATTACACACAATGTAAGTTATAGATTCTAAACACAGAGTTAGGTAGGTCCTAAAGGAGAACATGCGGACCCCTCCAGGAGGGTCCAACAAGTTCAAAGCCCACCTAACTTGGTCCCAGTACTGAAAGTGCGGCTTACCTACCCTGGGTCAGAACAATATGAATAGCACACTTGGCCTGGTTCTGTACCCTAAGTGTGTCCTTGTCTCTCCTCTAACTAGGACCTATAATAAAATACATTGTTGTGTGAAAGCAGTCTCCCTGTGCATCAATTTTTGTACAGGCTCATTTTCTTTTTATTATCCTTTTCCTTCTTGTCTATAGCAATGTTGTACAATTCTTTTTGAGGTTTAGTCCAAGTTACTTATATGTTGTACAAGTTATATTGTTGATTTTTTCGGATCTTAGCATTGCTAGATGGTCTACTCGCCCGAACCCAAAGCTAGTGTCAGATTCATATTGACTTAGCCTGGACAAGCACCCTAAGTATGCCACTCTACCTACATTCCGACAATCCTCAGTAGGGAGGGTCTAGAAGGCATTCAGATCTGGAGAGATTGCATCAATATAATTGTTATCATATTGAGTTCCTTTGGATCTAAAATTCAAATAAGAACAGTAAGCCGCAAAAGAGTTATAGACGAGAGGACAAATTTTATTGTTTTTCTTGTCTTTGATGCGCAGGAAAAATGAAAACTCATGGCGATGGTGGACGATGCCGGAGCTACTAATATCCGACATCCCCCAAGGGGGCCCACCGTCGACATTTTGTACGTTGAAAGTTGGCGTCATCGGAGCTAACAAAGCTCCCACAACTCCCATGGGGGCCAGCTGTCGACGTGAAGAATCAACGGCAATCTAAGTGAAGATGGCAAAGAAATCACCCTAAAGAGATTCTGCCGTCGACATATTATACATTGATGGTGGATATCGTTGAAGCCGGGAAGATCCGACATTCCCAGGGGGCCCGCCGTCGATGCTTTAAGTGTTGATTGTGGGCGACATTGGAGCTACCATGCTCAGACACCTCCCAAGGGGCCCGCCATCAACGTTTTATGTGTTGACAATGGGCGCCTTCAGATCTATCAAGCTCTGACACCCCCAGGGGGCCCGCCGTCGATGTTTCATGCATTGACAGTGGGTGCCGTTGGACTTATCAAGCTCCAACACCTCCCAGGGCGCCCACTGTCGACGTCACAAAGGGTCCTTGGAGATGTCTAAAGTGAACTTTGGACCTAAGAGCTAAGCATTATAGCTACAAGTTCAAAGTGTGAAAGTCAGCAAGACATTGACAAAACCTTTTGGTACATGTTTGCAATCCAAATTGTGTACATCTACCAGGGGGCCAACAATGCATTGAAGACAAACACAAAATGGAGTTCATTCATTTCAAAAAGATTGGATTTCATTCATTCAAGGACTAGATTACAAAATTGGAGAAGTACAAGTGAAGGTAGAAGAAAAAGGTCTTAGGTTCTATGAATATGAGGCAACTTTCACCGCGGCTTCATGGACGCTGGCCCTGGCGGCATCTTCTTCTTCAAGGATGGGTCCTTTGATCACCAGATCTAGAGATAGTTGGGGGTCCGGTTTTTGAAGCACGTCAGCACATGTTTGGCGACATTCTTAGCCAGAAATTTCCCCTCCGCCTCCAGTTGGTCGATGATGACATCACCCATGGCATCCAGTTGCTGCTGGTAGAGCTCAAAGCCACCAGTGCCTTGTCCAACTCCGGTTTTGGGTCAGCTGGACGTACCGAACTGAAGCAAAGCAGCACCAAAGACTTGTAAGCGTGCCCCAAGAAATCCCAGACTTGCTGGGACTAAGTCGCCCATACACTCCTCAGTTCCTCTAGAGACTGCCTAGCAGCCGCAAGCTCCGAACTCTCCCGGGCGAAGCACTCGACCTCTTTGGCATGTTGCTGAACGCTTTCAGCCACTTGTTTTTCCGGGTCAGCAAGCTCCGACTCCCCAAGGTGGATGCGGTTCCGACGGTCTACCTTATCTTTCTCTATGCCTCTCACTCTCTCCTACCTAGAGGTGACATCAGCTTCACTCTTGGATAGCTCCTATCCCACCTTCCAGTGCTTCTCCTTCTCCTGCTTGCACCGCTGATCAAGATTTTTTGTGCGGTCAACCAAGTTTTGCTCTCCCAAAGACAGTTTTTGGGCGAGCTCCTCCTCCCTCTTCAAGACATCCTCCTGCTTCTCCAGGAGCTTCTCTTCCCTCTCATCGAGGTCGTCTCGGGGCTTCAGGATAATTTCATTCAGTGTGTTGAGGCTGTCTTGACGATCATGAGCAGCCTCGTTGCTTTTCCTGGCGTACTCAAGAATCTCTCAACTCTTTGCATCGAAGGCCCTGATGGAGGCCTCCCTCTCCTCTAGCAATTGGCCCCAATATTCCATCCGGGCCTTTACCTTCTCGACCCATTTCCATTGGTCGGCAAGCCTTGACTAAGCCAGCTTGGTCTCGAAGTGAAGTTTGTTGCGCCAACGTCGAGAACCTTGCTGTCATGGTCAAAGGTGAGCTGAACATGATGGAGACTGGAGCAGCCGTTGTCAATAGACAATGCTAAAGGAATTGGCTCTGGACCTGCCAGGATCTCCTCCGTCGGCTCCAAGGGGTCTTCAAGTACAAAATTTGGGTCCCACGCCACGAGCGTGGTCCCCTACTGTCCTGTAGCACTAGGGCCAAACCCCAGAAGCTCTTCTACTCCTACTGACACTGACAAGGGTTCCACCGAGGCAACTTCAACCTCTGGGGCGACGCCGATGGTCCCCCTACCGGATCTTCAACTGTTGGCCAGATCTACAACTGTTGGCCCTATGGTAAGAGGGCCCGCTGCTGACTCCTCTAGGTGCTCCGGCTCGGACATGGGCGCCTCCGGAGTAATTCTTTCTGGAGCGAACGTTGGAACTTCGTCCGGAGTCCCCAACACCAGCACCGGCTCAGGCGTCGGTACTTCCACCACATCCGGCTCAAGTGTCAGAGCTTCCACAATCTCCAACACGGAGGCCGGAACTTCAGCCACCTCCGGCTCAACCACTGGATCTTCAACAACTTTCGACACAGGCACCGGAGCTTCGGTTACCTTCAGCTCAAACACCGAGTTTCCATCATCTCCACTTCCTTCACCGGAGCTTCAGTCGCTGGTGTTGCAGCCGCTGGAACATCTTCACAAACTTCTCCCCTGTGGTCTGGCACTACCACGGGAGCCTCTGGCGATGCTTCTAGATCCAGATCCACGACAGCCAGTGCCGGAGCTGTCGTGACCTCAGTCGCCACTTGGGGAGGCATAGGGGTCAGGGTTGGAGCCTCCGCCTGCACAACCTCAGTCGCTGTAGCAGGTGCTGGAGCTTCGGTTCCCTTCTTCGACGCCCTGCAAATGAAAGATCAAAAGATTCAAGACATGAGAAAAACAAAAATAGCAACTCAAGGTGAGGGCACAAGGCTTACCTAGGGATGCTACCGGTCTAGTTGGCGCGGGATTTCTTCATCGGGTGATCAGAGCAAGATCCCACCGTACATGGTGTGCCAGAAGCTCTGGATTGCTGCCCGGGACCTGTCGTCGATGTCAGCATCGCCTCAGTCGGGACCTCTCTCGTCTGGGAAGGACCTCTCGACCTGGAGCCCATGGCAGGCGCTGGGACAGGAGTCAATCTACCAGAGCTAGAACCCATCGAGGACGTTGGCATTGAAGGAGGCGTGGTCGCCGAAGATCTGCTTCGCCGGGGAGAAGGGGATGTTGAAGTCGGAGCTGACATGACGGAGCTCCCATCAGCATGCCTCAACTTCCTCTTCCGGCTGGAATATTTGGCTGGCTCCTTGCCCTTGCTAGCATTATTGACCTTCTGACTTGGAGCAGTGGACGCCACCCTCTTTCAAGCTCCAGGTATTGCAACCGCGGAGGTTCGGCCCCTCTCGACCACGCCGAGGTCATCCAGTGCTGGAATTCTATTCCGGAGCTCCCTACTAACCTCTGGAACCATGTTTAGAGGCAGGAAGGCAGCCGGCGGAGCCAACGCGTCGCAGGAGATAACTCCATTCTGAAATTTCATGATATGGAGCTTCAAAGCTTCATCATCCATGTTGGTTTTCAAACCAATTTCAATCCGGTTATGATCCATCTCACTATTGAAAGCCCATGCGGGCCACTCCTTAGTCTTCAGCGGAGCCCACCTGTTCACCAGGAAATTGCCGAAGACCATCTGAGGGGTCACTCCACCCTCCAGGCATTCCTGGATCCTTGTTAGGATGGGCTTGTATGCTTCTAATAGCTTCGGAACTAAGTTCCAGGCGTCGCTGTTGACATTGGGGAGGCCCTTGGGCAGCTTCAACCTCTCGTGCTCCTCCACTGCAATGATCACCCAGTCTTTCTTCCAATCGTCCCACTTGCAGAGAGGAAGGTCTTCAAGTACTCGATGGGGCAATTCTTGCGCTTCACGAAGTAGTATAAACCAATTAACTCTATCCCCTTTCCAGTTGTTTGGACTGTGAAGAAGGTCCAGGACAACTCAATGCACAGAGGCACACCCACCCACATCTCACACAAGTGGACGAAGGTCGCCACCAGCAAGATGGATTGGGGGCCGAGATGATGAAGTTGGAGGCTGTAGAAATCCAGCAGCATCAAGAGAAAGATCAAAAACGGTGGGATCAGACCCACCATGGTGTATGCTGAGAAGTACACCATCTCTCTGGTGCACTCTTCTTGAAAGGGAGCTTGCCAAAGCGGATGTCCTTGTTGCAGGAGTCACTGGACCAACATATGTAGGTCCAAACCCTCGACATCTTCGTTGGGCTTGATCTTGCTGCGGGGAAGACCCAACTCCATTGCGGCAAAGTGGGGCCAAAGGTGGAAGGGCTATGCGAAACTTTGAAGACTCTGAGCGCAAGTTTGAATGAAAGCATAAAGAGTCCTCAAATGGTGCTGCCTTTCCTTCTTATGTAAGCCTCCGCAACGCTTGGATGAAAACCGCAAAGGGATCAAGATCACATTTTCAAAAATCTACCCTATCAATGACGAATAGGACCGGGTTCACTCCGGTAGAAAGGGCGAAGTTATTAGCCCTGGTGAACCATTGTCATGATGGGAAGTTGGAAGCCCGAGGGTGGCGACTTGACAGGACACACGGAACCGATACGGTTTTCGTATTGGGAACCGACGACCTTCAATTGTGTGAGATCCGCATGCGAGGATCTCAACTGCCGCATTCAAAAGATGCCACATGGCGATAGTTTAACAGCGGACCATCACCCTAACTGCACATCAGAAGACCTTTGAAGCCGCAGTGCGAGAATCAAATATGGCCCCACCTCTGATAGAATAACTTGACCCAAATGGTTTCTCCCAAAGGTGGGCCCGGGGGCCACTGTCGGAACCCTGCGTACCGGGTATCCCATGATACCACATGAGAAGCTGAGGAGTTATAGCCGTACGAGTTGAAGACCTCCAAAGGCCGCACATGTTACACAGCACTGGACCCGCCTCCCCCTTTTGGGAAGCTCTGGCACCGCCACATGTAACACAAGGCCAGACCTAAATCCCTTCATTGGGTAGCTCCGGTCTTGCCACGTGTCCAGTGACCCCAGACCTAACCCCTAGTAGAGGGAAGCTCCAGTGCTGCCACGTGTATAGTGGCTACGGACCTGCCTCCCACGATGGGAAGCTCCGAAGCCGCCACGTGTTGAACCTCCGGACCTGAGACAACAATGAGGAGACTGGCGGATCTCCAACGGCATAGACATTCAAGGGGCAGTTAAAGATACAGTTACAAAACCTAATTACGTATCATTAATGTCATATTAATAACACACGATCAGAGGACCTTTAACACCTTTAACGCCTCCATTAAGGCGCGTTATCACACTGTTGATTACTCTTAATATCCACAAATTGTGTATTAGGCAATTAACAACCGCCAGGGCCACATGTCGGGCACAGCTAATGATGTAACAGCCAGTCATTGGACTATAAAAGGGCTGCGCCGAACGATAGAGGGACGACTAAGGTCAGATGCACACAAGCCACCGCATACTCATACATCAACAAACAACTCGTGGAGTAGGGTATTACACTCAGTCGGCCCGAACCACGTAAAACTCCTCGTGTCACTGTCTTATTCGTAATCTCACGCGCATCCCAACCAATCACGAACCTCCGTAGGCTACGATCTAGTAGTACCGAGGAAAGTGTCGACTACACACTTCGACAACACTGCACACCTCCGAGCTGCTCCGGACGCTCCCTCACCGAGGACGACATTGCGCCACGCTTTGGATGACCAAGTCAAAATGTGGTAGCCACTGTGGAAAAATTATATGGCGTTCCTAAACCCGTTTAGGTTGGATCCTGACGTGCCCAACATAATCTCCGTTTTCTCCTAGACGTGGAAGCCCTCCAGCATGCGGAGAGCACCCTCACGTACAGCTTGAAGCATTGGCCCCTAGAGGAAGTCACAAGCACCAGAAGTGCAGCCGCGTATCAAGGAGGTCCCACACCCCAAGTTGGACGGGTGGAGCCAAGAGAGCAGATCCTCAGTACTCTCGCCTGACCCCGCGCACATTTGAGGAGGGCTCTTGGGATCCTGCCCCCATTAGCAACAACACCAAACTCCTCTAGACAGCTGAAACCCAAGCCTCTAGTTTCCGGGACCCAAGGCCTTCGGAAGATGGATATGCAACATGACATTCCCATCCCGTTTTTGTGCACCAACCAACATC
This sequence comes from Tuctoria greenei, assembly GCA_036927565.1. Classification (NCBI taxonomy): domain Eukaryota; kingdom Viridiplantae; phylum Streptophyta; class Magnoliopsida; order Poales; family Poaceae; genus Tuctoria; species Tuctoria greenei. The sequence goes on along the minus strand of JAYESD010000002.1, from coordinate 160,293,121 downwards.
GGGATATACGACGACAAGTCAAATCCTAGTGTTTGGCTAGAAGATTACTGCCTGGCTTGCAGAGCCGGTGGTTCCATGGCAATTACTTTGTCATACAGTACATCCAAATTTACCTATCAAATGCAGCATGAGCGTGGCTCGAGGATTTGACTGCCCATGCCATTAGGAGCTGGGCCAAGCTCAAATCCACATTCGTGGTCAAATTCCAGGGACATAAGTTCACCCCAGTAATTTGTGGGACCCCAAAGGATGCACGCAAAAGCCTAAAACTCTCTGTGAATACATTCGGTGCTTCTCAAAGAAGTGTAACGAGCTCTCCAGCGTTGTCGGCGCTGGCATCGTAGGGCCTTCCTCTCCGAGACAACTTGCGAGTCTCTGGTCCACAAGCTAGGATGTGTCAAGCCTTAATGTACCAAGGAGTTGCTTGACATCACCACCAACCATGCCTCCGGCAAGAAAGTGGTGGGGGCCATCCTCATGATAGATAAGGCTAAAAGACTCTGAGGACCGGAAAGACACGGAGCTGGCGTGTGACAGGGTAAAAACAAAGGGACGCTAGTAGACATCGTCTCTTAGTGGAGGATCCATGACTGGTCGCGGCCACCAGGCATTGAGACGGGAAAAGGCAGCCCCGACCTTTTGCGAATCCTTCGAGAAAGCAATGGAGAAGCCGTTAAGCAACCATGTGTATCTGCTCAAGGTTGACGTTTCTTACATCACAGATAAAAATCCATAAGTGCACAGAAACTGTGGTGTAGAACTTCCCTGTAACAGAGTATTCCCAAGGGTATTAAAACCAATGAACGTGTGTGTAATCTTATGAACTAATTCACCCAAGGACACAAAGTCATTTTGTAGGAAAGGAAGAGAGAGAAATTCAATGTATTGATTCTAATTCAAAAGGATTTGCAGTAGCTGCTTGCTTCGGGCACGGGTTACCCCTAGCAATACTAGGAAGACACCCGCCAAGAGCCTATGGCATAGACGAACGTGGAGGATTACAAAGGACAGATAGGGTTGTCACCACCTACTACCTACCTCTTCAATCCGTGGGTTTACAAGATATTCACTGGTGATTTCTAACCTAAGCACCACTCATACGTCCTATGTCACAACTCTAGTTGTTTCAAACACAAAGCTACAACTAGAGCCTCTAATAAATTAAAGGAATGAACACACAAGTAACTACTTGTGCAAACTATTATGAATTAAGAATAAAACTTGAATTGAATTCACAGAGGGCTTACTTGATTCGAGTACACCTTCGTAGGGATACAAGTGTAGAAGAGGACTTGACAAGCCCAAGCCTCCTTCTCCCAAACTCTAACCACACTCTCCTTCTATTTGGCAGCCTCTAGGACTACTCTAAACCTTAAGAGTGGTATTCTATTCTTAACTTTTGTTGTGTATGTATGAAGTGAGGTGTGGGGTTCTATTTATAGGGGGGAGAACGGTCGGTTCCCGCCACCTATTGCGCGGGAATCAGTCACCCATGACTTCTTCAAGCCAGGAGGACCCAACACGTGGCATTTGAACGGGCTTGGCTCCACTTTCTAGTTGGCCGACGAGAGAGGTCGGCCGACCTGGTCTTAGCCCCATTGGGGATGTGCTTCCTCCACGTCTCTGTCAGGTAGGTCCTATCCCCTTATATGGGTGCTACACTATTGGATGGCCTCGGATACTTCTGTTTGTGGGCCATTTGATCCATGTGATGACACGTGGTGTCGCTTGATTCATCGAAATCTAATTTTATGGATTACTCCCTGCACGTCTTGGTATTTTGGGTCTAAATTCACCTGCATAAAAATAAACACTAACACTTGTGGAAATAGGTTAGTTTTTAAACCTACCACTACATTGTGTTTTTTTGTGCACATTATGAGGTGAATTGACGGTCTAAATATGGCACTTAAGGACCGTCAACAAACTCCCCCACACTTAGTCCTTTGCTCGTCCTCGAGTAAAGGCAAGAAAAAGAACTAAGGTGATTTTATAAATTTGCTATAAGTTAGAAAAAAAGAGAATAATAGATATTTCAACTCATACCTCAATTCATGAATTCCCTCTGTGGAATGTGGTTACCACATCGATCTTGGGTGTTTGAAGAGCGGAATGGTTGGAATGTATTTCTCTTGGATCTTCCCCTACAAAAATGATCTGACGATTTGCTATATTCGGAAGGTCAAAGAAACATTTGCCCTTATCTCTAAATTGGAATCTCTTAAGTCTCTCAAGGTGTTTTCATCCTCACCTTGGCATGTTGTGCCAATTTGTACCCATACTAAATATGGCTATAACTGGAGCTTGGTAGGGATAATTGTGGCCCAGATTGCAATTCATATATTATTATGTCAAAAACTTGATCCTATGAGAGACTTATGCAACAAAAAAATTGACAAAGAAAATTCTTGTGCACATGAACGGAATGGATCTTTGTGCACTCCATGGTTTTCTCTCATTAAGGATGAAAAATGTCTACTTCTTTTTTGTTTCTTTTTTTGGCATACTTCCTCTTTTGAATAGTAGATGCTTTTTTTTCGTAGCCATGTCTTCTACTCCTTTTTATTTTTCAAAGAGAAATTGATGACAAAAATGTATGGAGTTTCTTTATTGGATGGATGAATGGTGGATGCAAATTCTCAATGTGAGATATTTTACAAAAATAAGGTGCACAAAAATTTCTAAGTCAAAAGGTTCATGCATGTCACTCAGTTGGGTCATGAGTTTGACAAAGTTCAATGAAAAACAAAGTGGCATATGCATGTGGTTGTTCAAGAATTTGTATCATATGGCCGTGCTGGGTATTTAAATTTTCAATGAGAGAATCACGCAAAGACTCCAAATTGTGCAAACATCAAAATCAATTTCAAGCAAAGAGATATCTCCTCGAATAACTCATTTACCATCTCACACTAGTCAAATACTTAGATGACGTGTTTTTCCTACTTTGCTTGTCAGAACCATAAACCAGGCAATAAATCAAAATATAAAGTATTCAAATTTCCAGCTCAAGCAAATTTGGAATACCAAGTTTTACATTTTAATTTGATGAGTTGAATTGCTTTCAAATATCCTGTATTAAATATTAAATCAATTCAAACAGTAATGTAGCATGCATATTAAGGGGTAGAAGATCCAAACCGAACTTGTGGAGCGAAACGGAGCCATGTGGGGCCCACAACAGGTCGGTCGACCCCTTCTGGCCTTTCTGTTGCTCTATTTCGACGTGTCAAGTCATATGTTCGGTTGCGACGTGTTTCGAGATGCAACACTATTTTTGCATGTTGGGATTTCACAAATTTGGGGTGCCTCCCCACACTTGTTCCCTGAATTCTTTAGTCAACACAAATAAACTAAAGGGAGAACTTTACCGGGTTAGATGAATCAGTAAGTTCACTTTATTGAACTCAAAATATGGGGATGCTTACATTATTCAATCTAAATTCAATAAAATAAAAATTTGGAATAAAACTAAACTAAGCTAGTAAGCATCCTATGTGGTCGGGACATCTAAGCTATGGAGCGTTGTAGATGACGGGCTTCGCGACGGCATTGCATACGCGCCGCAGCTTGGCGCCCATGCCACGGCAAACACCATCAATCTTCTCCTTGAGGGATATGAGTTCATCTTTCAGTTCCGCCCTCTTAATGCACCCTTCAGCCACTAGGTCCGACAACTTCTTGTCCTCCAAACAGAGAGAAGCTAACTCCTTAGAAAGTTGTTCCACTTTAGGGGCAAGAGGAGATTTCCCATCGCTATCATCAAATTAGCCAGGTGGCCCTTAAATGGCAGGTGGTGAGAGGTGACGCCTAATCTTGGAGGGTGACGAGCTCGTCGATTCTTCCATCGCCACATTATCCATTTGCTTGAAAAAACCTTTTGCATAGCCTCCTTCAGGCTTGCGCACCCCATGGATAATGAGGCAATCTACCACATGCTCAGGTGAGGTATGCATAGGTGACTTTTAGTGGTGGCTCACTACATCGCCGTCCTTGGTCTTTAGAGTGTACATGAACTCCTCGCCAGGCTACAGCTTTGGGAGAGACTCGTCTTTTTCAAGAAAAAGATGGGTGTTGACTGACTTAAGGCCAGCCGTAGCCGGATGACGTGCAGTTGTCATCAACATCATGGGTGTCCTCCGAGGGGAGAGTGACCGTGCAGCACCACGAGGTGTAGTGATACACACACACGTAGTCATTGCTGGCAGCGAGATCATGGCCAGAGGTACGGCATCCAATGCCATGACGCACTCTAAAGCGAGGGTGGTCTTGTCATTTGCCGGTGCAATGTCTCCGCTCAGGTTGAAAGTTGAGCTTGAGGAGGCATGAGGCCCAATTTTCATGTCGGCCATGACTTAGATGGGAGGAACATAAATCTTTTTTTTTGGATGGTGAAAGTTTCTCCTCTCTGTCCTTGTCAATATATAAGTGGGGAAAGTACGATAGCACCAATAGTCTTGTTGTGATATGTCGGGAGAGTCTGCACAAAAAAATAGAAAGCCGACGGCGCAGGGGGGGGAGGGGGGGTCGGCCGACACTAGCGTTTGGCCGAACCCTTCCTGGCTCCTTTTGGGCTAAGTTTTTGTGGGTTGGCTAAATGGACCCCATGGATGAATAATTGGATGGTCCCATTAATTGTACACGGAGAATTTAGATACAATTTAAAGAAACAGCATGAAAATCAATAAGATTCATCACGTCAATTTCTTTTTTCGCCTCCTCCTCCTAGGATTCAAGAAATAATTTGAGTCGGTGCCCATTCACCTTAAATAGCTAATCATCATCACCTTGGAGTGTGATTGCTCCATGGGATGAGGTTTCCACTGCAGTGAAGGGCCCTTGCCATTTACTTCTAAGCTTCCCATGTCCAAGGAGTTTAACCCTAGAGTTGAAGAGTAGAACTTTATCTCCAGGTTTGAACTCTTTAGGTGTAATCCTTTTATCATGCCATATTTTGGTTCTTTCCTTGTAGATTTTGGCACTATGGTATGCCTTATCTCTCCACTCTTCCAACTCGGAAAGTTGCTTCAATCGGTGTTTTCCTGCTTCGTTAAGGTCAATGTTCCACCGCTTGATGGTCCAATAGGCTTTATGTTCCAACTCTACAGGAAGATGCCAAGTCTTCCCATAGAAAAGTTGGAAAGGAGACATGCCGATGAGAGTGTTGTAGGCAGTACAATATGCCCACAATGCGTCGGGTAGCTTATGCTTCCATCCTGTTCCCATTTCCAAGATGGTCTTTTGCTGAATATTTTTAATTTGTTTATTAGATGTTTCTGCTTGACCACTTGTTTGTGGGTGGTATGGAGTAGCAATGTTATGCTGGACACCAAGCTCCCTCAAAAAGTTCCGGAAGGTCTTATCTATGAAATGAGACCCTCCATCACTTATGACAATACGAGGAGTGCCAAAGCATGGGAAAATGATCTCATGGAACATTTTCCTAGCTTGCTTGGAATCAGCATTTTTGCATGGCAAAGCTTCTACCCCTTTTGACACATAATCTACAGCCACTAGGATATACTCGCAATAGGACCTGGAGAAAGGTCCTATGAAATCAATACTCCACACATCAAATAATTCCACCTACAAATTATAAGTTAGGGGCATCGCATTGCGAGCTAAGATTTCTCCATGCTTTTGGCATTTCCAACATTTGCGAATGAATTCTTTTGTATCTTCATACATAGAAGGCCAATAGAATCCACTTGGCCATATCTTTGCCTGGGTGTGGTAAACACCGTAATGGCCACCATAGGGGCTAGCATGACATTTCTCAATAATCTTGGTGCCTTCAATTGATGGGACGCACCTTCTAAGAAGGCCATCAGCACAAACTCGATAGAGGTATGGGTCATCCCAAAGGTGTCTACGACTCTCATAGATGAGTTTCTTTTTGTTTTTCTCTGGTGGTACGTACCTTGTGACCATGAAGTTCACGTTATCCGCATACCAAGGGTGAGAGTCACTCACCTTGAGAAGCATATCATCTCGTAGGAAGTCATTGATAGGAATGTCCATGGTATGAGTGACTTTCATAGCGAGAGATGATCTGCCATGGAAGTCTCTACTCCTTTCTTATCCTTGATTTCTAGGTCAAACTCTTGGAGTAGAAGAATCCAACGGATTAGCCTTGTTTTAGCATTCTTTTTGTTTAGCAAATACTTCAAGGCAGCATGGTCTTTATAGACTATGACCTTGGCTCCAACCAAATAGGACCTAAACTTATCGATAGCAAAGACTACGGCCAAGAGCTCTTTTTCGGTTGTGGCATAATTCAGTTGAGCTCCTGTTAAAGTTTTTCTAGCATAGGCTATTGCATGATTCTTTTTATCCTTGGTTTGGCCTAGGACCGCACCAACAGCAAAGTCACTAGCATCACACATAATTTTGAATGGTAGCGTCCAAACGGAATGTTGAACGATTGGATCTGAGATGAGTCCCTTTTTGAGTGTATCAAGTGATTTAAGGCATTCATCATCGAAATCAAAGGGAGCTTCCTTAGCTAATAGGTTAGTGAGGGGTCTAGCGACTTTTGAGAAGTCTTTGATGAACCGCCGATGGAACCCCACATGACCTAGAAAGTTGCAGATTCCCTTAACGTTGATAGGAGGTGGAAGTTTTTCAATGACCTCAATTTTTTCTTTGTCCACCTCTATCCCTCTCTCAGACACTAAGTGTCCAAGAATGATGCCTTCATGGACCATGAAATGGCACTTTTCCCAATTAAGTAAACAATCCTTCTATTGGCATCTTTGTAAGACCTTCTCTAAACTTTTCAGACAATGATCAAATTCTCCCATATATGGAGGAATCGTCCATTAAAACTTCCATGATCTCCTCAATCGTGTCACAAAAGATAGACATCATCCACCTTTGAAAAGAGGTAGGAGCATTACACAATCCAAAGGACATACGCCGGTAGGCATAAGTTCCATAGGGACATGTGAATGTGGTCTTATTTTGATCATCAGGATGGATTGGGATTTGATGATAACACAAATACCCATCAAGGAAACAAAAGTAGGAGTGTTTTGCCAACCGCTCTAACATATCATCAATGAAGGGCGGTGGAAAATGATCCTTCCTTGTAGCCTTGTTAAGTTTTCGGTAATCGATGCACATTCTCCAACCCATGACGGTGTGTTGAGGAATTAATTCATTCTTCTCATTGTGAACGACCGTCATACCTCCCTTATTAGGCACTACTTGAACTGGGCTGACCCATTCACTATGAGGGGCAGGGTAGATAATCTTGGCATGCGGAAGTTTCAAGACTTCCTTCTTGAAAATCGCCTTTGAGGTTCCCTTGAGGGGACACTGTTGGGGTCAATATGAATGCGATGGGTGCATAATGGTGGACTAAATCCCCTTGAGATCCTCCAGTGACAAGCCAAAATAGATCTATGCTTTTCTAACATGGCAATGAGTTTGAGTGTCTCATCATCTGAAAGCCTTGTCACTTATGATGATAGGAGCTTCCAAATCTCAATTTAGAAAGGCATAACGTAGGTTTTGGACTAAATCTCAACTTATGATGGTAGAAATTTTAACTCAACAAAAGGTTTTGGGAAGAACTCTTCTTTTGATAATTCAATTGCCTCCTGAAATTCATCCTCCTCTTGGATGAAATCTTCTTCTCCTTCAATTTCAGGGGGTGCTAAGAATTGAAGAGTTCTAACCTCCTCTAAAGTCTTATCTTGGATGGGAGATTCTGCGGATGTGTTCTTGGAATGCAGGATTGGAATAGAGAACTTTCTCCCTCCAAGTTTGACATTGATGTTTCCTTACAACGGAATTTCCATGAGAAATTTCTCAATGGGAATCCCAATCATAATGTCGAAATCTTGGATTTTGAACACATGGAAACCTAGGATTGCCTCAATATCTTTGAGTCGTATAGACACCTGTTGCAGAACCCCGCATCCTTCAAGGATATTTCCAAAAGAATCTCGAAAGGATTTACATGTTGGTGCCAACGGCACATCGCCTAGAATGGTGAGAGCACAAAAATTGCAAATGAGATTTCCTCCAACAGTGGGGTTGTATAGGACCTTCATTGGTGTCCCTCTAATAAAGCATATAATAGTTGTCAAAGATGAGGTCATCCAAAGAATTTTGTGTGATTGCTCAACTTTCGTAGTCCATTCCCTGCTTAGAATAGAGGTTAACTCCTTGACCGTCTGTTGGACGAACACTCCATCAGGAGGGTCAGGTGGAGTTAATGACAATGATGGTTCCCTATGGCAACAATAATTTGAGGTATTTCCAAAATCTTCAAATATCTCCTCCTCAAAGTAGAAGGGAAACATTGAAGGTTGAATTTATTCTTCCTTCATAGTATCGGGTTTGGGAGAGGATTCCTCCGGCAAGGTTTGAGATAATCAAGAGATAGGTTCTTCCTTGTCCATGGATTTATCCCCAGATCTTGACACTACCCCCTCTTGAGGGGGAACATTAAGACCCATAATGAAGGAGGAATTTTCTAGAATTCGGTCAAGAAGATCCTTGCCTTCTATTGGCGTCTTATGAAGGAAAGATCCTCCAGCCGTAATCTCAAGATATAGGGCAGACTCTTATTCCAATCCCATATAGAAGTGTTGCAAGAGCAACGGATTAAGAATGGAAAAATCTGCGCCGGAATTTCTCAAAAGAGAAAATCTATCCTAAGCTGCACCTATAGACTCCTTCTCCATCTGCTGGAAGCATAGTACTTCCTTTTGCAAGGAAACAATTCGGGCAATTGAAAAGAAAGCAAGAGAAAATTTGTCTCGTAATTGATTCCAATTTCCGTTTGTCTTCCCAACATTGTGTTTGTTGTAGGATTGAAGAGCACGTGAAAAGCTACCAGAGGGTGAGGTGAACGGTATATTAAAACTTTTTTAGCGGAAGCAACAAAAACCTATCGGTAGAAAATCAATCTTTTAAGAAATTGTGTGTGCAACTAATCTAAACGTGATAAACCATGGCAAATCCAGTATAGATTTTGGAGAATCAAGTCACGAAGACACGACAACAAGAATCACGAAAAACCGTTGAGAAAAATTCAAGTTTTGATTGAAAGATTGAACGAAGGTCAATGTGTTCTATCCGAGAAAAACCAGATCTGCAACACTGCAAAGAAACTCATGTAGATCGAAAAACAGAAATAAAATGACCGTCAAATTTTCACATATGATAGATAATCAAGTTGTGAAGACAACCCAAAAAAATCACGTCAATTGAATCCGTAAAACTCGAGTTACGATAAAACCAGCGAAGCAAGGTAGTGCTGTGCAGAAACTCGACGAGAAAGACTTGATGAAAACAAGTCGGACGAACAAGGCACAAAAGTTACTTTAAACTACAAATTTTATTGATCAAACCACAATAGGAACAGCCCAAAGTCGTGCACAACGAGCTCTGGCCTCCCTTTCTTATATAACCAGCCCTTAGGCCAACTCAATCCTAACTAGGACTGAACTCCTACTCAGATTCAACCGAAACTTTTCATAACTGCTCAGGACTCTTCCATACACAAGATAGAAGCAATCTAAGACTTCCAAACACCTTATGAGTGTATCCCACATTCCTAAAACAATGCAACTTCTTGGCCCACACGAAATCCTATCATAACCAACTCAAATCTTTCCATATTTGAGTCAAACCCGAGTCAGCTGCAGCCTGAGTCCATAACCTAGTCAGTTAGACCTTTACGACCAATTCTTTACATCCACATCTCTTCATCACGCCTCGGAACTATGTAGCTACGTCCATGCACTCCTTGCACATGTTCAAACACCTTCCAACGACGTCCACGATACCTTCAGATGCATTGTTCCTGATTCAAGCATTTTGCGCAACCTCCTGATCAACTCAACCACAATTCCCCACGAACTTGGTTGTTGAACCTCATCTTATCGCTGAGACTAGTTCAATGGATTCCGTCACCAGCCATATCTTGAACTCAAGCAACACCTGCACATGAATAAACAACCGATACTTCCGAGCACAAGTCATCGACTTGACTCTCATTAGTTACGATAACCACAACACCTTACGTGAGCACCTCACATAAGCATGTTGCAAACCATAGCAAAAATATTAACCACCCTAATCAGCCAAAATGCAACAAAAACTTAGTAAAAGAATACTAAGCAAACTTTCCATAAGTGTAAAGCAAGTTCGAAATATTGCAAGTTAAAAGCAGAACCATCTCAATCTAGCACTGGACCTTGCTAAAGCTAACCCGACCTTGAACCGTAGCTTACCAAAGCTTGCAGGACCTAGCGTCGGAGCTAACCAAACCTAGTCGCAGCTTATCAAAGCTAGTCAGACCTTGCGCCAGACTTAGCAAAAACATGTAGAACCTAGCCACAACAAGTCAGACCTAACCAAAACAAGTCAGACTTAGACAAAGTAAGTCAGACATTACATCGGACCTAACGTCAGACCTTGCAGGAGCTCGGACCTAGAGTCGGGCCTAGTTAAAAAAGGTGTTTTGGTGATATTTAAAACTTTTATCGCCATAGCCAATGTATTCAGCACACATAGGTCTCATAATCTCCCCCTTGATTAATGCATTGGCAACACCGCTTAGAATCTGAACATTGGCTTATTCACATGCAAAGTTTGGAAAACAAAATTCTCCCCTATACATATTTCTCCCCCTTAGTAAATCATAAATAACATGAGAATAAAAACAAAAATACAAAAAATTCTCTCCCTGTGAAGAATCGTGCCAAAACACTTGTGAATGTGTGCAATTTGTGATCAATTTATCCCCCTTTGACAATGTATTCAACAAGGTACAAAAGATAAATTTTAATTGTTATGAGCATATTATAACATATACATATAAAACAAAGCTGAAATACATAAAGTATAATTTTCAATTTAAGCAAGTCATGATCTCACAAACTTAACTATTTCAAAACATGAAAGAATGACACTTGTTGCTGTATTTTTCATTTTTAATATCATCTAAAGCTCAAATTTTGATCATATAACATTTGCAAGAGATTATATACTGCATGTGCCATATTCTAACCAACCAAGCTAAGCATATGTCATTTGACAATCAGAAGCTTAAGGACATGGTTTTAGTCATACACAACTACTTCCAAGTTCATATCTAAGTGCAATGATAAGCCATCTAAAAAGAATAAGTGCGATGCATGCATATTCTCTTGATCTTTTCTCATTCATTTTTTTATTTGTTCATAAAAACTCAACATGTGAGTTGATTACTTGACCTAGACAAAGTAAGTTGGACCGTACATCGGACCTAACGTCGGACCATGCAGAAGCTCGGACCTAGAGTCGGACCTAGTTAAAAAAGGTGTTTTGGTGATATTCAAAACTTTTATCGCCATAGCCAATGTATTCAGCACACATAGGTCTCATAGTCGTACCATTGTTTGGCTTTTTCCTTAAGGGAAAATGGAAACAACTTCCATTTTAGATTTCTTGTGTCATTTTTTTGATTAGAAGGCATATGAACACAATTGTTTGAACTCTCTTAGTTGGTGATAAGGGTTTTCACAATCTTTTCCTAAGAAGGATTGCTCCCGAACCATGGCTATAAAGCAAGGGCAAAGTTCATAGCTAGTAGAACAGATGGGTTCCGCCGAACGCGGTGGCTCACAGAACTTGCCCTTTGGGGCCGAATTTGAAAGAATGGTGGGCTGCTCCATATATGTGGTTGTGGTAAGAAAAGGAAAGACAATATAGGAAAATAGATATGAGGGTGAACAAGGTTCGAAGATTAACAACAACTGTTCCCCAGCAACAGGGCCAGAAATTCTTGTTGACATTTCTTACATCACAGATAAAAATCCGCAAGCGCACGAAAACTGTCGTGTAACACTTCCCCTTAAGAGAGTCTTCCCAAGGGTATCGAATCCAAGGAACATGTGTGTAATCTTACGAACACTACAGGAATCCCGATGATTTGCGATGGCCAGGGCCATCACAAATAAGGGAAAAACCGTCAAATAAGCTATTTGCGACGGCATCGGTTATTTGCGACAGTTTTTGGCCGTCGCAATTAAGCTTATTTGCGAAGCCCACCATCGCAAATAATGTTATTTGCGATGGCTGGCGGAAGCCATCACAAGTTATTGTTAGGGGGAGAGCGGGCTCCACATGTCTATTTGCGGTGGTCAAGCCATCGCAATTAACGACCTATTTGCGACGGTCAAGCCGTCGCAAATAAGTTCAGCCGATGGGACCCACGCGGCCATCATACGGGACCCACGCGACCATTTGCTACAGCCCGACCGTCGCAAATAGGGTCTTAATTGCAACGGGCAGGCTATCACAAATAACCGAGGCTAGTTTGCGACGGCCTGGAGCTTTATTTGTGATGGTACTGTATAAATAGCCATCGCAAATAAGGTTTTTTTATTTTATTTTTTTTTAAAAAAAAAGAAAATGCTACCCGGCTCGATGGCCAGAATCACAAAATAGACAACACAATATATCACAATCACAAACGACATCAAAATATATCACAATCACAAACAACATCATCGATACATCGCACAACACCATCAACAAAGCAAACAAGAGCTCACTCGCTCGTTTGACCTTGAAGTCGAAGTCGTCGTCGCGCCTCATTTTAGGTGGCGGTAACAACAGCGATAGAGTTTGAGCAGCCATTGCAGATCCCTTCAATTAATAAAACTTAGAGTTAGAATATAAATGCATCAACATCTCTCTCCCTCCATTCCTCTCCCTCCTCTCTCTTTTCATTCCTCTCTCTCCATTTCAATCTATATCTCTCTCTCACTCTATCTCCATATTATCCTTTTCCCTCTATCTTCCTCCCTCTATCTCCGTCTACATCTCTCTCTCACCCTGTATCTTCCTCTCCTCTATATCCATATACATCTCACTCTCTCTTCATTCCTCTCCCTCTCTTTCTAACTATCTCTCACTCTTTCTCCTATCTTCCTCTTTCTTCTATCTCAATCCTTTTTTCTATCTAACTATCTCCCTCTTTCTTCTATCTCAATCCTTTTCTATCTATCTTTCTCCTTCTTCTAACTCTATCTCTCACTCTATCTAACTATCTCTCACTCTCATGCTATTTCCTTGCCTCATTTTGGTAAAGTTGAAGTAAAACTAGAATTGTTAAGTTGACATAGAAAATTACCTGACCTGCAGAAGAAGTATCGCCTGGAAAGACCAGAAGTGGTGGTAGCTGGATCCCCAAACCTTGTGTCCGAGCCATGACCTGTCATTGCAAACATTAGATATTACATTTTAGTAAGTCATTTACGCATAATTAATGAGAACTTCAGCTTTCATTTTGTTACCTCCATTGTCTCCTGCTCATTTCAAGCTAGCTGCGTAACCATCTGGGAATTTCAAAGTTTTCATCCATTTCATGACTTCTTTCTTTTCTATAGAACGAAGACAGAAAGAAGCAGTGGCTTCCCACCACTTTCAGAGATTTCAAGAGTTGGACGGTGACAAATGTCTGCCAAATCTAGTCTAGCTTTGTAATTGTCTTTCGTGTTACCAGTCATATCCATGCGAGTGCTTATGATAGTATCGCTCATGTTATGCTCCTGATGCATGACATCAATATTGTGCATTAGAATAAACGACTTCACATACGGTAGCTCCCAAAGTCCACATATGTGAGTCAAATTGTGTTCCTCTTCATAATCTTCAAAATATCTAGGACGACCTTCATTGGGCACCAGCTTGTCCAACATATCAGAAATTTCGGACCCGTTGAGACATTTCGGTGGTCCTTAAGTGACAACGGTGTTCTTTCTAAAAACATGCTTTTGTTTCCTAAACATGTGTTTCGAAGGAAGCCAATGTCTGTGACAATCGAAGTAAGATATTTTGCCTCCATGAGTTAGTCAAAAGCAATCCGTGTCTGAAGCACATATCGGACACGTCAGGCGATCGTGAGTGCTCAATCTGGAAAACATGTCGTATGCTGGCAAATCATGGACGGGCCACAAATAAGCAGCTCAAAGGTTGAATTTCTGCTTCTTGTAACTGTCGTATGCTTCGACTCCTGTTCACAAGACTTTCAACATCATGTTGAGACGTGACCCGGGATGATTAGGTCCACGTATAATGAGGCTGAGAAACATGAACTCGTTCTTCGTACAAAGAGTCGGTGGCAGGTTGTACAGAATGACAAAGATGGGCCAACAGGAGTATGGCGTGGCATTTGTACTGAACAGTGAGAATCCGTCTGTCGCTAATCCGATGCGAACATTTCTCGCATCACGAGAAAAATCTGAATCAAAATGGTCTAGCGCCTTCCGTGCATCACCATCGGACAGATGCGTCAAGAATTCTTTGTGCTCATGTTTACCTTCTTTGTGGCATCTCCTGTGTCTTGCAGTTCTTTTTGAAAAAAACAACCGTTTCAACCGAGGTGTCACAGGCAAGTAACGAAGCTGCTTATGTGCGACATCTGTCATCACATTATCGCCATCGTCATTAACAACTTCGATATACCTCGGTTTACCACATTTCAAGCACATATTCTCGTTGGCGTGCTCTTTCTAGAATAGCATGCAAGTGTTTGGGCAGACATCGATTTTTTCATACTTCACACCGAGACAAGATATCTTGATCATTAAATGATACATATCTTTAGGCGCTTTGTGATGTTTTGGAAGGATATCGCAGATCAATTTCATGAGATCATTGTAGCAGTTGATGGAAAAAAGTACTTGGACTTAATTGCCATAAATCTGGTCAAGAAAGCAAGGACGGTCACAGCCATGTGTTCATGCAACGACTATTTTGATTTCTTCAGCTCCTCGAAGAACTCCTCTGTCTCATCTGTAAGAGGATCCTCCGCTTCCAAAGCTTCTAGCATCTCATCCATCATATCAACCCCAGTTATATCATCACCCTCATCCACTTCTTCTACGACCCGAAATTTAGTCTCGCCATGGAATGTCCACACCTCATAATGTGGGGTGAAACTGTTTCAACATAAGTGAAATGAAAGATACAATCTTCCGAAAAACTTGGTGTTCCGACATTTCGTACATGGGCACCGCACCATATGATCCTTTCACAACAAAAATGCTCGATCCAAAAATTGATCTAACTTGATGTACCACTCATCCGAGTGACCACCAGTTCTGCTCTTCCAGCTAGTATACATCCAACTGTGGTCTTCACCCATGTTTGACTCTGCAGTTTAAAGAGGAAGAAATTATCATTAATGTATGCAGGATTTATCCTACTTCTGACGAGATACCAAACATGAATCCAAACAACCACCCGTCTGCCTATTTAACACTACACCCCCTATCTCAAATCATATTTTTTTATATATACTAACACTCAGCTAATCAAATTAAAAATTATAACCATAATCTAAAAATCAAATCAATTCAATTAAACGTAACAAATTTCAAACATAAACTTAAACATAAACAATTTTATTATAAACATAGACATAAGCATTGACCTAAACCTAGCTTAGCAAACTTAATCTCAATTAACAAAAAATTGAACATAGGCATAAATTAGCATAAACATAATTAAATATAATCCAAGCTAAGCATGATTAACATAGACGTAAGCACTACCAATTTAATAGAACAATTCTTCCACTAATCACAATTTAATCTACGAATTACACAACTCAATAAACTAATCACCAATTTAACCAACAAATTACACAATTCAATCCCCTAATAAACTAATCACCAATTAACTTCCCTAATTCAACACATTCAGCAAAAATTCTACACATAATTCACCATAATTAAAAAAATTAAACTATGGAGGAGGGGGCCATGGAGGGGGGCAGCCATGGAAGGTGGGGAGGGGGGGTTTTGCTAGGAGGAAGGTAAGGGGGAGGGGCGGCCATGGACGTGAGGGGAGGTAGGGGGAGGTTAGGAGGTGAGGGCGGCCATTGGAAGAGGGGGGCGCCATTGATGGGCGAAGAGGGAGGGGGCGGCCATGGAGGGGAGGGAGAAGAGGAAGGGGGTGGCCATGGAGGGGAGGGAGAAAGAAAGAAGCCGGCCATACCTTGAGGCGGCGGCGACGGCAGCAGCAGCTGGCGGCAGCAAAGAAGATGCAAGCGGCGCTCGGGTTGGAAAAGAGAGGTCCCGATGGGTTATAGACATTAATTTGCGATGACCAAGTTGTGAGACCTATGTGTGCTGAATACATTGGCTATGGCGATAAAAGTTTTGAATACTACCAAATCACCTTTATCAGTAAGCTCCCGTGCTAGGTTGTACTAGCTTTGGTAAGCTCCGGCTCAAGCTCCGGTTAGCTTTGACAAGGTCCGGTGCTTGATCGCGGTTTTACTGCTTTTATCTTGCAATGTTTTGAACTTGCTTTACACTTATGGAAAGGTTGCCTAGTATTCTTTTACTAAGTTTTTGGTATGTTTTGGTGGTTAAGGCTGATATAATTTTGCTATGGTTTGCAACATTTTTATGTGAGGAACTAACGAGAGTCAAGTCGAGGACTTGTGCTGGAAAGTATTCGTTGTTTATTCATGTGTAGGTGTTGCTTGAGTTCAAGACATGGCTCGTGACGGGATTCATTGAACTAGTCTTAGGGAGAAGATGAGGTTCAACAACCAAGTTCGGGAGGAATTGTGGTTGAGTTGATCGGGAGATTGTGCAACATGTTTGAATCAAGAACAATGCATATGAAGGTATCGTGGACGTCATTGGAAGATGTTTGCACATATTCAAGGAGTGCATGGACATGGCTACATGGTTCCGAGGCGTTATGAAGAGATGTGGACGTAAAGAATTGGTCGAAAAGGTCCAACCGACTATGTTATGGACTCAGGCTGCGGCTGAGTCGGGTTTGACTCAAATATGGAAAGATTTGAGTTGGTTATGATAGGATTTCATGTGGGTCACGAATTTGAGTTGTTTTAGGAATGTGGGATACGTTTCTAAGGTGTTTGGAAGTCTTAAGATTGCTTCTATCTGTGTATAGAAGAGTCTTAAGCAGTTATGGAAAGTTTTGATTCGTGATTTGAGTAGGATTAGAGTCCTAGTTGAGATTGGGTGGGCCTAAGGGCTGGTTATATAATCAAGTGAGGCTAGAGCTCGTGGGGCACGACTTTGGGGCTGTTCCTCTTGTGGTATATTGAATTAAATTCGTAGTTGAAAGGAACTTTTGTGCCTTCTTCGTCCGACTTATTCCAGACAAGTTTTTCTCGTCGTGTTTCTGCACAGCACTACCTTTCTTCGGTGGTTTTAATATAACTAGAGTTTTACAGATCCAATTGACGTGATTCTTTTTGGGTTGTCTTTACAACTTGACTATCTATCATATATCAAAATTTCAAGGTCATTGGATTTGTGGTTTCTGACCTACACGGGTTTCTTTGCAGCGTTCCAAGACTGTTTTTCTCTGGTAGGACAGATTGACCTTTGTTCGATCTTTCAATCGTAACTTGAGTTTCGCTCGACGGATTTGAGTGGTTCTTATTGTGTCGTCTTCATGAATAGATTATCTCTGATTTATATCACTTTTTTCATGGTGAAACACGTTTATATTAGTCTCATACACGATTTCTTTAACAGATCGTTTTTCTGCTGAATGGGTTGGGATTTAATTGTTTCCGCTGCGTAAGATTTTTTAATCTACCATTCACCCCCCTATGGTAGCTTTTCACATGCTCTTTGATCCTACAATTGGTATCAGAGCCACGGTGCTCTAATCTTTGTGATTTGCACTGTTTTGACTAATCATCATGGAGAAATACTCTGCAAAACCTTGTTTCGTTAGTGGTATTGATTTTCAGGTTTGGAAGGCACGTATGGAAGCCTTCATCTAGGCTCAAGGCTTCGCAATATGGAAGAAGGTATACAAGCCTTACGAAGTGCCGTCAAACGATCAAGTTACAGCTACAAATCTGAGAGATGTCGACAACAACAACAAGGCTCGGAAATTGATTATACAAGGATAAACTCAAAGAAACTTTGACCGTGTTGCACAACTCCGATCTGCATACGATGTGTGGAAAGTACTTTGTGACTACCACAAAGGATCTAACACTATCAAGGAGGTAAAACAAGAAATGTTTGAAAAGGAATACATGCATTTTGAGATGCAACCCGGTGAGTCAATTGATGATCTCTTTGCTCGTTTTAACAAAATTCTCAGCAACTTATGCAGTGTCAATGTTAATTTTTCAGATGCTGAAAATGCTAGGCAATTACTAAGTGCATTAGACATGTCAATTTGGGAGATGAAAGTCACATCTATTCGTGAATCTACTATCATGAGTACACTTATATTAGATGCAACTCATGAAATTGGCATAATCTCACATAAGAACCCCAACAAGTCGCTTGCATTTGTTTCTCAACATGATATGCCTAGCTCTGGTTAATGTTCATCTTGTGGTACACTTGCTTTGTTGTCCTCTCTAACCCTTGAACAGATTGAGGAGTTTCTAGAGGAGGATCTAGCACTTCTCTCTACTAGGTTCTCGAAAGCATTGCAAAATGTGAGAACTAGAAGAAGAGGAAGCTCCGGACCTCAACGATGATTCGAATATGGTAAGACAGGACACTTTTGTACAAATTGTCATAACCTTTCAGGTTCTACTTCTTGAGAAGAAAAACAATCAAGGACGAAGCACTCCTCAACAAATGAGAAGAAGAAGAAGGGCTTTACAGGTCGCCAACTAGTGAACAGTTTTATCTCCGCACTCCTGGAACTTGGCTCAAGCGACGTGGACATTGGAAGTGACAAACATGAAGATGATTTGGCAAACTTGTGATTCATGGCGGGCAAATCAAGATCAAGTATGGAGGATGCAGAACACAACAGCAACAATGAAGAGGTATGTCCTACTTGCAAAGAAATGTGTGATGCTATTGCTCATGCCACTATTATAGTTAAGAAAAAGGACAAAAAACTTCGGAATAGTGCTGCTAAAATTTAATCACTAGAATCTGAAATCAACTGTTTAAGAACTTTGATTCCTAGGGATGATGCATGTCCCTCATGTGATTTAATATATGAACAATTGTCCTCATTAAGAAGTGCACTTGATAAACTTGAGTTAGAAATTGAAAAGAATAGAGAGCTTGCTTCACTTAATGATAAAAACTTGAAAGATGCTAGTTGTTCTACATTTGATTTGCATTAATCTACTTTAGATGATCTTGATAAGAAACTACAAGATGCTATGAATGAAATTTCTATATTAAATAATGCTTTATGTTATCATGAAGTTCAATTTTGTTCCAATTGCAAATTAAGAGGAAAAACTTCATGTGAAAATTGCCTTGATCTGTCCAATAAACTTGATAACATGAATAGGACATTAAATTGGTTTTGTAATGGGAATAAAAACCTAAACTTGCTGCTGAATTCTTCCAAGTCGTGCAATGATAAAACTGGTTTAGGTTTTGATTCTCATGCTCATGCTAAGGCACATCCACCTAAAATTATAAAGTCATTAGGAAGTGGTTTGATTCAAACCATTCCTAAACAAAAAGAAGTGGTTTTCAAATCTGCAAGAGTTTTGTCTCATTCGGTTTCAAATAAAAATGTTGCTTGCTCATCTAGACATGAACACAAAGTTAAATTTCATTGTACCTACTGTGGTAGAGATGGTCATGTCATAGATTTTTGTTATATACTAGCTAAACAACAGAAAAAGGAAAGAATGATTGCTAGATCTCATAACTTTCATGCAAAATTTGCTGCACTTGCTAAACCGAATGATAGGAACATGCAATCTGCTGTAATGAGTCGAAAACATGCAAAGTTTGCTCCCAAACCTACTGTTTTTCATGCTACACATGTAACCCCTCGTAGGTCAGTAGTTGGGTACAAAAATCCTCAAGCTTTGGCTCATAAACCTGCTGTTTTGTCTCAGCTTGCGCGTGCTATTCCTGTTGGACGTCGCGTGACTCAGTACTGGATTCCTAAATGCCTTTTGACTAACCCCAGTATTGAGTCATCGATTTATTGTTCTTCTATGTAGGTTACACGCTTGAGGAAGGAGAACATTTGGATTGTCGATTCAGGTTGTTCACGCCACATGACCGGTAACAAAGAATGGTTCTCCTCCCTCTCTTTTGTGTCACGTGTAGAGAATGTTACTTTTGCCGATAATTCTTCAACTCCTATAATTGCTAAGGGTTCAATTAGAGTAAATAATCACTACACTTTGAAGGATGTGGCACTTGTTAAAAATTTGAAATACAACATGCTTTCTATTTCACATCTGCTAGATGAAAATCTGGAAATTATTTTCAATAAAAATTGTTGTAAAGTTGTAAATACAAATAGTGAGCTTATTTTTAACATGTCTTGGTTTGGAAGAGTTTATAAAGCTGATTTTGATATGTCTTCCTCTAAGCATAGGTGTCTAGTTGCTAATGATGCAAAGGACTTATATTTTTGGCATCGTAGACTTGGCCACGTAGGCTTTGATCATCTAACGCGTGTTAGTGCTCTTGATCGCATACGTGGGCTGCCTAAGCTTTAAGGGGACAAAGAAATGGTGTGCTCTTCTTGTAGACATGATAAGATGGTTGCAGGTTCACATACTCCTCTCACAAAGATCATGACAACTGAACCGGGTCAACTTTTGCACCTTGACACCGTAGGACCTTCACGCGTTCAATCCTTCGGAGGTAAATGATATGTTCTTGTGATTGTTGATGATTGTTCTAGATACTCTTGGTTTTACTTTATGGCATCTAAGAATGAAACTTTTAGTCACTTTGGAACTTTATTTCTTAGATTATCAATTGATGACTCAGGATCTTTAAAAACAATTAGAAGTGATAACAGAACCAAATTTAAAAATCAATCTTTTGATCACTTTTGTGCTGAAAATGGAATAGATCATCAATTTTCTTCACCATATGTACCTCAACAAAATAGTGTTGTAGAAAGAAAGAACAGAACCTTAGTTGAGATGGCTAGGACTATGCTTGATGAATATCAAACTCCTAGGAAATTGTGGGCTGATGCGATTTCAACTGCTTGTTATGTCTCAAATCGTGTTTTCTTGCGCGCTAAGCTAGGTAAAACACCATATGAGCTCCGGTTTGGACATAGTCCTAGTGTTACACACTTTCGGATCTTTGGTTGCAAATGCTTTGTTAAGAAACATGGTAATCTTGATAAATTTGAACCTAGATCTGTTGATGTCATGTTTCTTGGTTATCCATATCATACTAGAGGCTACCGTGTGCTTTTACTTGACACTAACAAAATTGTGGAGACTTGTGAGGTATCTTTTGATGAATCTAGCCCAGGTACTAGCTCAAACATTGCAGGTCCAGGTCCATATCCGCAGGGGGAGAGAATTTTCATTGAAGATGAGGAAGAAGTGGTGCTGCTGCCCGAAAATTCAGCAGCTAACGACATTGTTTCAGCTCCTGATTTTGATTCACAGCCAGCACCGACGACAACCATTGCTGGTCCAGATCCTCCTCAAGTCACAAGCTCATCGATTTGTGATGAACACGAAGAAGAAGAAGCTTGTAAAGTGTCCACTCCCCTCCAGGTTCTCAAAAGTCATCCTACACAACAGATTATTGGAAGCTTGCACGAACGAGTCACACAGTTCAGGTTTTGCGATCCAAACTCTCATGCTCATTCTGCTTTTGTTGCTTCTTTTGAACACAAAGATATATCACACGCACTCACTAGTGAATCTTGGATTATTGCCATGCAAGAAGAGTTAGAAAATTTTGAAAGAAATAATGTGTGGAAACTTGTACCTCCACCTCAAGGTCACACTTTAATTGGACGGGTGTTTAAAAATAAACAAAGTGAGGATGGGGTTGTGGTTAGGAATAAGGATAGGTTGGTTTCTCAAGGTTTCACTCAAGTTGAAGGTCTAGATTTTGATGAAACTTTTGCTCCTATTGCTAGATTAGAAGCCATAAGAATTTTGTTAGCTTTTGCTGCATCTAAAGGTTTTAAGCTTTATCAAATGGATGTTAAAAGTGCTTTTCTTAATGGCTACATAGATGAGGAGGTTTATGTCAAACAACCACCGGGTTTTGGAAATCTAGATTTTCCTAATCATGTTGACAAACTGTCCAAAACCTTGTACGATCTCAAACAAGCCCCTAGAGCGTGGTATGATAGGTTAAAAACATTCTTACTTGAAAAGGGGTTTACCATGGGCAAGGTTGATAAAACTCTTTTTGTTCCTAAGCATGGCAATGACTCATTATTCGTTCAAGTGTATGTGGATGATATTATATTTGGTTGTGCGTCTCATGATCTTGTGTCCAAGTTTTCAGCTATGATGAGTTCAGAATTTGAGATGAGTATGATGGGAGAACTCATGTACTTTTTGGGGCTGCAAATCAAGCAAACCAAGGAGGGTACCTTTGTGCATCAAACGAAGTATACAAAAGACCATCTAAGGCGCTTCAACATGGACAAAAGAAAGCCTCTTCGGACACCAATGGGAACAGCAACAACACTTGAACTTGATGGAGATAGTGACCCGTGGATCAAAAAGAATATAGAAGCATGATTGGATCACTTTTGTACCTCACGGAATCAAGACCGGGCATACAATTCAGCGTATGTCTTTGCACGGTTTCAAGCCTCCCCACGTGCTTCACATCGTCAAGCCCTCAAAAGGATTCTCAGGTACTTACATGGAACTCAAGAATTTGACATTTTTCTTCCCTCTTCCTCAACCGTTACTTTGAAAGCTTTTTTTGATGCTGGTTTTGGGGGTTGTAGGACTGATAGAAAAAGTACTTCCGGTGCTTGTCATTTTCTTGGTAATTCACTTGTTGCTTTGTCCTCTAGAAAACAAAACTCAGTTGCACAATCCATGGCTGAATCTGAATATGTAGTTGCTGCTAGTGCTTGCTCACAAATTCTTTGGATTGTCCAAACACTTAAGGACTATGGCGTTGATCCACGTAGTGTTCCACTATTTTGTGATAACACTAGTTCCATTTGCATTGCTAAAAACCCCGTGCAACATTCTGGAACTAAGCACATTGACGTTAAGTATCACTTTCTCCGCGATAATATTGAAAAATGAAACATTGTGCTTCACCATGTAGATACCGAACAACAATTGGCTGACATTTTTACAAAACCTTTGGATTTCACTCGTTTTTGTTTCATTCGTAGTGAAATTGGTGTTATGCATCCTCATGGCTTAAATGGAGGGAGAGTTTTGAAACTTGGGAAGTCTATGTGTGAATCTGAATTTAAAATAATATGAGCATATTATTTCATACATATATGACTTTGTGATTCCTTTTACATGCTGAAAGTTCTTACTATATTACTCCTGTTATACATTTTGTAGTTTTTGCCATGACTAGTAATTACTTACACTAAATCTGGTCATGATCGAACTTTCTTGCTATTTTGAACTTGTTGCATGCTCACAAGTGCTTTTAATAATGAAAAATTAATCAATCAACTATTCACATGTTGAGCCTTTATGATCAAATAAAAATAAGAAAATATCAATAGAATATGCATGCATCGCACTTCTTCTTTTGAGATGGCTTATCATTGCACTTAGATATGAACTTAGAAGAAGTTGTGTATGACTAAAACCATGTCCTTAAGCTTCTGATTGCCAAATGACATATGCTTGGCTTGGTTGGTTAGAATAAGGCAGATGCGCATATAATCTCTTGCAAATATCATATGATCTAAATTTGTGCTTTGAAAAATAATAAAATGCAGCAACAAGTGTCATTCTTTCAGGTTTTGAAAAAGTTATGTTTGTGAGATCATGACTTGCTAAATTGGAAATTACATTTGATCTCTAGCATGGCTTACACTACTTTATGTATTTCATTGATGTGATAGTGTAAGTTACTTGATAGTATGACTTGGATGAGCTTTGTTTTATATGTATATGTTATAATATGCTCATAATAATTAAAATTTGTCTTAAAAACCTTGCTGAATACATTGTCAAAGGGGAGAGATAAATATGTGAATTTTTAAAGATAAGTATGCAAGGGGGAGAAATTGATTACACATTGCACACATTCACAATTGTTTTTGGCACGATTTTTCTCAGGGGGAGAATTTATTTTTCTCGTTTTATTTCTGTTTTACAAAGGGGGAGAAATTTTTCTCAAAACTTTTAATGTGAAAAAGTCAATGTTCAGATCTTAAGTGGTGTTGCCAATGCATTCATCAAGGGGGAGATTGTGAGACCTATGTGTGCTGAATACATTGGCTATGGCGATAAAAGTTTTGAATACTATCAAAACACCTTTATCAGTAAGCTCCGGTGCTAGGTTGTACTAGCTTTGGTAAGCTCCAGCTCAAGCTCCGGTTAGCTTTGGCAAGGTCCGGTGCTTGATCGTAGTGTTACTGCTTTTATCTTGCAATGTTTCAAACTTACTTTACACTTATGGAAAGGTTGCTTAGTATTCTTTTACTAAGTTTTTGTGTGGTTTGGTTGTTAAGGCTGATATCATTTTGCTACGGTTTGCAACATTTTTATGTGAGGTGCTCACGTAAGATGTTGTAGTTTCGGAACTAACGAGAGTGAAGTCGAGGACTTGTGCTCAAAAGTATTGGTTGTTTATTCATGTGGAGGTGTTGCTTGAGTTCAAGACATGGCTGGTGACGGGGTCTATTGAACTAGTCTTAGGGAGAAGATGAGGTTCAACAACTAAGTTCGGGAGGAATTGTGGTTGAGTTGATTGGGAGGTTGCGCAGCATGTTTGAATCAAGAACAATGCATATGAAGGTATCGTGGACGTCGTTGGTAGATGTTTGCATGTAAGCAAGGAGTGCGTGGACGTGG
This sequence comes from Tuctoria greenei, assembly GCA_036927565.1. Lineage (NCBI taxonomy): Eukaryota > Viridiplantae > Streptophyta > Magnoliopsida > Poales > Poaceae > Tuctoria > Tuctoria greenei. The sequence continues at coordinate 160,268,376 of JAYESD010000002.1, read as the reverse complement.
CTACATGGTTCTGAGGCATGACGAAGAGATGTGGACGTAAAGAATTGGTCGGAAAGGTCCAACAGACTAGGTTATGGACTCAGGCTGCGGCTGAGCCGGGTTTGACTCAAACATGGAAAGATTTGAGTTGATTATGATAGGATTTCGTGTGGGTCACGAATTTGAGTTGTTTTAGGAATGTGTGATACATTTCTAAGGTGTTTGTAAGTCTTAAGGTTGCTTCTATCTACGTATAGAAGAGTCCTAAGCAGTTATGGAAAGTTTCGATTCGTGATTTGAGTAGGATTAGAGTCCTAGTTGAGATTGGGTTGGCCTAAGAGCTGGTTATATAAGCAAGGGAGGCCAGAGCTCGTGGGGCACGACTTTGGGGCTGTTCCTCTTGTGTTCTATTGAATAAAAATCGTAGTTTTGCCTTGTTTGTCCGACTTGTTCCAGACAAGTTTTTCTCATCGAGTTTCTGCATAGCACTAACTTTCTTTGGTGGTTTTATTATAACTCGAGTTTTACAGATCCAATTGACGTGATTCTTTTTGAGTTGTCTTCAAAACTTGACTATCTATCATATTTCAAAATTTCAAGGTCATTGGATTTGTTGTTTCTGATCTACATGAGTTTCTTTGCAGCGTTCCAGAACTGTTTTTCTCGGGTAGGACAGATTGATCTTTGTTCGATCTTTCAATCGTAACTCGAGTTTCTCTTGACGGATTTGAGTGATTATTGTTGTGTCGTCTTCGTGACTTGATTATATATGATATCTATCACTTTTTCATGGTGAAACACATTTAGATTAGTCTCACACATGATTTCTTTAACAGATCATTTTTCTGCTGAAGGGGTTGGGATTTAATTGTTTGCGCTGCGTAAGATTTTTTAATCTACCATTCACCCCCCCCCCCCTTGTTAGATTTTCACGTGCTCTTCGATCCTACACAAGTAAATTGCGACGGCCGCAGGGTTGGACGTCGCAATTAAACTTGTTTGCGATGGCCTCTGGAACAAACCGTTGCAAATATAGTTTATTTACAACAGTGGGCTTATTTGCGACGGCCCAAGGTCCAGCCGTCACGATTTAACCGTCTATGTGCGACAGCAATGTTTATTTGTGACGGCTGGTTGCGGGCCATCGCAAATAGACTTATTTGAGATAGCCGGCCGTCACAAGTTAAGCCGGTCGTCGCAAATGGTCGTGTTTCCTATAGTGGAACTAATTCACCCAAGGACACAAAGTTCTTTTGTAGGCAAGGAAGAGAGAGGAATTCAAAGTATTGATTATAATTCAAAAGGATTTGCAGTTTCTACTTGCTTCATACACGGGTTTACCCCTAGCAATACTAGGACAACTTCCGCCAAGAGCCTATGGCATAGCCGAACATGGAGGATTAGAAAGGACAGGTAAGGTTGTCACCACCTACTGCCTACCTCTTCAATTCGTGGGTCTACGAGATATTCACTGGTGATTTCTAACCTAAGCATTGCTCTTACATTCTAAACCACAACTCTAGTTGTTTTGAACACAAATATAGAACTAGAGCCTATAATAAATTAAAGCAATGAACCCACAAGTAACTACTTGTGCAATCTACTATGAATTGAGATTCTAACTTGAATTGAATTCACAAAGGGCTTACTTGATTTGAGTACACCTTTGTATGGATATAAGTGTAGAAGAGGAACTTGACAAGCCCAAGCCTCCTTCTCCTAAACTCTCACTACACTCTCCGTCTACTTGGCAGCCTCTAGGACTACTCTAAATCTTAGGAGTGGTATTCTATTCTCAACTTTTGGTGTGTGTGTGTGTGTGTGAAGTGAGGTATGGGGTTCTATTTATAGGGGGGAGAAGGGTCGGTTCTGCCACTAATTGCGCGCGAATCAGTCACCAATGACTTCTTCAAGGCAGGAGGAGTCAACACGTGGCATTTGACCGGGTTTGGTGCCACTCTCTAGTCGGCCGACTAGGGAGGTCGACCGACATGGTCTTAACCCTGTTGGGGCTATGCTTCCTACAGGTCTCTGTCGGGTGGGTCCTATCCCCTTATATGGGTGCTACACCGTTGGATGGCATCGGGTACTTCTGTTTGTGAGCCCTTTGTTCCATGTGATGACACGTGGTGTCGCCTGATTCATCGAAATCCAATTTTATGGATTACTCCCTACATGTCTTGGTATTTTGGGTCTAAATTCACCTGCATACAAATAAACACCAACACTTGTGGAAATGGGTTAGTTTTTAACCCAACCACTATGTTGTGTTTCTCTTTTGTGCAGATTATGAGATGAATTGACGGTCTAAGTATGGCACTTAAGGACTGTCAACATAAAGTGCACCCTTAAGGACTGCATCCTTCTCAAATGATTCTTGAGCGGTGAATCCGAGCACGATGAGGATAGGAAGTCCAAGCACTAGGACACCGATCACGAGGTAGCAACCTTTCACGACCAAGACGGGCGTCTCATGGTTTTGGTGGCACCTACACTGACGAAAGCCAAGGCAAGCAAAAACTGATGGCCTGTGATTTGAACACCATCGAGCCAACCATCCCGACATACCTCTGATGGTCCGAGCATCTATCACCTTCGACAGGACTGACCACCCGAGCCAAATCCTGCAACCCGAGCGCTTCCCCCTCGTGGTGGACCCTATCGTGGGAACCAAGCGGCTAACCAGGGTGCTCATGGACAGGGGGAGTGGCCAAAACATCCTCTCTGTGGGGACCTCGGACACGATGGTGATTCCGCACTCCTTCCTCCGTCCTACGAAGGCCCCACTCCACGACATTATACTTGGGAAATATGCGATGCGCTAGGACAAATCGACCTTCCCGTCACATTTGGTGATAAGTCAAAATTTTGTACTGATACTCTCACATTTGAAGTCGTCATCTTCGAGGGGTCCTACCATGCTATCATGGGAAGACCTACGTGAAGTTCATGGCCATCTCGAACTACACTAACCTAAAGCTGAAAATTTCGGGTCTACGAGGGGTCATTACGCTGGACGCAAAATTTTTAAATGTGTCCTAAAGGGGAGTGAATAGTCTATTGAATCATTTACCTGAAACACTTAGCAACTATGTCAAATCCAGAAAGGACAGGCTAGTCCGGTGTTGGGTACAAACTTGTCTGGTGTTAATGTAACACCTAAAAAAACCTGACTCTTTTTGGTTTTTTCTCAAAGCAGTAATGCAGCAGAAGATGTAGATCTACTTTTACTATTATTAGCAAGTGTGTACAATAATCAAATTACACAAGGAGCTAAAGATTGTTGTACAATAGAAGAATAATCAATTGATGCCCTAACTAGTTATGATTATGAAAGAAATGAACAAGAGGCACAAGACACGACAATTTTTATCGAGGTTCAATCCCGCTGTAACACCCTCATTTTCATCCATCATGTATTGCATACATTCTTATACATGTTTAGCATTAAGCAACATAAAGAGGAACAAGATTTAAAATGAATTAGAACCAAAACAACATTTAAATTCTGCAGCAGTGCGGACTTGTCCGGTTTGTACCCCGGACTAGTCCGCTTGACTCCCTGTTGTCCTATGGACTTATCCGCTTTCTGCTCCGGATTAGTCCGAGTCTTGTTTATAATGATTGTCCGGACTTGTCCGTCCTATTACCCCGGACTTGTCTGGAATTGCCTCTGTTCTAAAATAGACTTGTCCGTACCACACACCAGACTTGTCCATTGATGTCTCTGTTCAATATCGGATTAGTCCAGTCCTCACTGCGGACTAGTCCGGGCTGCAGAAACCAACTCGAATTCTGTTATTCCTCCATGATTAGTTTTTGGGAAATTGCCTTAACTGGGCCCAATAACTTCATGCCCAACCTCAGAGGAGCCCATGTGGGACCCCTGCACGACCTCCAACACCCTAAACTCAAAATCCATCAAACCCTACCACCTCCACCTCTATATAAACAACCCACCACCCAAATTTTTCACCTCTTTGCCTCAATTGAACAAACCCTCAACCCTAGATCACGGGAGACATCATAAAAAGAGGATCCAGTAGCAAGGAGGAGGAGGAGAACACGAAGAAGGTTCAATCGAGCAAGATCTTCATTGACTTTTCATTCTTCATCACCAATTCACCCTCAACTCTCTACCATCGACCCATGGAGCTCCAAGCACATGGTACACCCTCTACTTTCACTTTTCCACGTGAATTCAATCCTAATTCTCAATGACCAAGAAAACCCTAGATTGCAGATTCTGTATAGGGCAGACTAGTCCGACCTGATAGCGGACTAATCCGGTGTCTGAATCTGTTTCAGGCTGAATTAATCCCAATTTGATTTAAATCAACTCGAAACCTGTTTGAACTTGTTAAACACCATTGTAACTTGTTAGTAAACATTAATAGCAACTCATTAACAAGTTTTACCAGATAATTGAATTAATCATGCATGTTATGGCATATTGAGTAATATATGAGCATTTATTGATTCTAATGGTTGTTTTGTATGTCTATTGTGCGGAATAGAAGGTGTTGCGCTAGAGGGTGTTGTCGAGGATCTCCAGTACCAAAACTTTGATGCTTTGACCCTAACCAAGCTCAGGAGCAAGGCAAGTGTCCTTGATCATTTCAATCCTGTTTTTTTTAAATGTTTTGTTTGCAAAACTGCATGCTTGTGTCAAAATGATGGGAAACCCATGATAGGTGTTTACTAGACTTGTTTGACCAACCTTGTCACTTGGAATACATTTTAGAGAGTCGGGAAGGGTATTTTACCTTTTTGCCTCGCTCTAATTAATTGGGTGGGGAAAACAATCAAATGGCTTAACTATGAATTAATGAATTTACGGATGATATGAATTGATGAACATGATTAATTGGTACCATAGGACTTGGGAGATCTAAGCAAGTATGGTTTGTGGATTGGGTTGGTTGATATGGTGGTTTGCTTGCCTTGGATATAAGGACCGGTCCATGCGAGAATAAGCCAGGACTACAGTGCCACCACAAGGCCAAGTATGGGTGCAACTTAGCCAATTAATTAGGTGTATTGCCATCATTCTTCAGATCATTTGGAAGAGCGGGAATGGGAGTCGGTTGGGTTTGCAATAGCGGCGGGACTGTCGTGGGATCCGAACACCACAAGAGGGGGCCCTTGGTTTGATGTGCTCCGTTGGAGGCATCACCATCGGTGAAACCTTAGTGGGTTTGAATATGCTGGTAGTCCCTTTGTAAAGACTATTTTGTGATCTCTTGGCCATACACCTAAGGAAGTGTAATTGGCATAAGGGAGGTTTCTTTAGTCGCCGACGGGTGATGAAATCACAAACTTGTTGGTAAAGTGGTACAACCTTTGCAGAGTGTGTGAAAAACTATCATGATAGCCGTGCTCCTAGTTAAGAGCACCTGGATGACCTACATTATTAGAGTGGAACTTGGGATTTGGGATGGTTATGGTTGGGTTATGGTTATGGTTATGATTATGGATTGGATGGTGATAAATGGTCATGGTTAATGATGACGGTAAGAATATGGAATATGGATGGATAATGAATGATGAATACGAACTATTATGTTTATTTGGGATATGATGGGATAAATTTCACATATACATTGTAAGATGTTTTTTACATGTTTTGAAATGTACTTTTCAGCAAATAGCCATTATTTATTGTCAACTCTTTGTTAGGCTACATGTCATTATTTCCCACACTTGTTGAGTATGACATGTACTCACCCTTGAAGTTCCCCCACAAACAGTTTCAGGTGATTCATGGGAGTACCCTGAGAATAATTCGGGGTACTAGGTTGTATGCTACCGTCGACTTGCCTGTGGTGTTTCTTGGAGCCGCACTCCCCTATTTTCTTAGTTTGCTTAGTTTAGATTAATTCCACTATAGTCATATTGTCACTAATGATCATTAAAGTTATAATTTGAGGATTATGTGAATATTGTAATAAAAGTAGCTTCTTTAATAATTTGTGTTGTGGTAATTATCTGTTTATCATTTGTGAATCACTTGTGTATGTGTGGCAAACATCCTGGGCACACATACACTGCACTTGGTTCATTTTTAGAACAGGGTGTCACACCCACATAAGGGATCTACATCCTCATTGAGGAGCTCACACGGAGCTGGGTCTTAACCAACCCTTCCCTTGTCATGTCACCATGAAGGCCGACTTGATCTCCAATATCAACGGGGTAACCACCATGTTTATGGGGCCATGTCACAAGCCAGGGGATCCCACAAGATTACAACAAGAGAATTGATCAAACACACACAAAAGATGTGCAAGAATCAGTAAGACTGTGAGAGAGATAAAACCCAAGAGCTCAAGATGGAATGTCAAAGTGTGCTAACAACACTTCCCCTAGTACTACTAAGGAGTAGTCCGCGGAGGTTCATATTTAAGAAGGAAGCAAAATCAAGATCCAAGAGTAAGGTGATACGAGGAGTTTTACGTGGTTCGGGCCACCTGAGCATAATACCCTACTCCATGGGGTGTTTGTGTATTGTATGAAGTAGTAAGCCTGAGCCTTGAATAGCTCTGGATTGCTTGAGTTTTCAGCACAACCCTTTTATATGCGAAGGATTGGCTGTTATAGTATGTGTCCTGGCCTAACATGTGGCCCCGGCTGTAATAACCGCCTTATACACGATCTACGGGTGTTAAAGGGAGTTAATAGTGTCATAACGTGCCTTAACAGCAGCATTACAAGTCTTGATAGTCCTCTGATCGTGCATCATTGATATGGCATTAATAATTCATTAACCAAGTCTTGTAACGGCCGAGTGATAGCCCTTGAAAGTCCACACCGTTGGAGATCCCGAAGACTTCTCATTGTAGACATAGATCCGGACGTGGGACACATGGTAGCTCTGGAGCTTCTCTCCGTGGGAAGGCAGGTCCAGAGCTACTAGACACGCGGCAGCACTGAAGCTTCCCCTGTTGGGGAGGCAGGTTCGGCACCTCGGAACATGTTGCAGTATCGGGGCTACCCTAAGGAGGTTGGCAGGTCTGACACTGCGGAACACATGGCAAAACTAGAGCCAGCCTAAGGAGGGAGGCAGATCTGGCACTACAGGACATGTGGCAGGGTCAGAGCCACCCTAAGGAGGGAGGTAGATTCGGCTCTGAAGGACACATGTTGCCTCCGTAAGTCCACAATACTAGAAGGTGGAACTCGATGCGTCTTCTTCTGGTATGAAGGGATACCTGATATGCACGGTATCGACAGTGGCTCCCGGGCCCACCTCTTGTGAGATTATGAGGTTTTGATGCCGAAGGTGCCGCCATTATCTCTCCCACGCTACTGCTTCAACTTTCCTCTTGGGACACGTGACCCTTCTTGATTTGGCAGATGAGATACATGATGTGAAGATCTCATGCAATTGAAGAATGCCGCTTCCCAACACATTTTTCGTATCAGTTCCCAGCATAATCTTTGTAGTCATGTTAGGTTGTCACCCTCGGGCTTCCAACTTCTCATCATGACAATGGTTCACCTGGCGCTGCGACGTGGACTCGGGCCTCCTTGTCATTGACGAGGTAACTTCACATAGCTTGATTATGGCTTGGATGCATTGCCATCCAAGCGCTGCGGAGGCTTAATAATGGAAGAGGTGTTGCAAGGTGAGAGAACTCTTATGCATCAATCTCTTCTTGCTCATAGAGTTCTCTGCTTGAACCCTTGCATCGCGCTCCCACTTCTGCTCCACTATGAGGTGATGGAACTCGGTCTTCCCCCCCCCCCCAGCAAGATTGTGAGCGAGAGTGATCTCACAAGAGTCTGAATACTGATGGGCTTGCAGAGCGACACTTCCAACAATGCTATTCGCTGCGCCAAGCCCCCGTTGATGAAGGAGTCTCGTGGTGACATTGTCTACTTCTCGGTGTACGCCATGGTTGGGATGGTTCCACCAGTATGCAACTTCTTGTTGATGCTGCTGGAATCGTACGAGCTCCAACTGCACAACCTCAGACCTCATTCAATCTTGCTGGTGGTGATCTTTGTCCACTTCTGCGAGATGTGTGTGGGAGTGTCGCCGTGCATTCCTTTATTCTGGACCTTCTTCACTCTCCAGGCGAAAGGAAAAGCTAATATCTTGTCGGGGTTCTACTACTATGTAAGGCATAGGAATCCCTCATACAAGTACATCAAGACCTTTCCTTCGGAAAGTGGAAGACTTGGAAGACCGATTGGGTTGTGATCCGGGTGGACCCTCATGATCGGTTGGAGTTGCCAGAAGGGTTTCCGACGACGGAGTCCGACTCCTGGGAGGAGCTCCTAAAGCTGACTGAAGAGTACAACCCCATGCTATCAAGAATCGAAAACTTGGTAGATGGAGGGTTGACGTCTCTGATAGTCCTTGGCAACTTCCTGACAGACCGCTGGGAGTCACTCAAGCAACGTGAATTTTCAGCTTGGTCATACTCTGGAGAAATAGATTTCCTCCGGATTGAGGTTGGTCGAGGAACCAACTTAGATGAGAATTCCTTGAAGCTCCATCTGCAGAAGCTAAACGATGGAAGTACATCAAGAGATGATCTCGCACCCACGCTATGTTCTTGCCTCCGAGTGTAGTTCTGGAGGTCAGGAGGGAGCTGCAGAAGATGATGCCACTGCTTGATGACACAAGGCTTGTGGTGCGTCAAAGAAGGACTCCGCCGGCAGGGATTATAATTCCTGGTGCTTCGGCTTCTTGCCCACATGAAGGAAGGGCAAGGCTCCTGCATATTCAAGCCAGAAAAAGGCTGACTCAAGTTGGGGCAAAGGCAAAGAGCCCGTCAGCACCTCCAGTCGGAAGAGGAAATTGACACAGACTGATGTAAGCTCCGATGCAAGCGATGCCATTGCCTCACTCGACCCTCAAGTCAGTGCTAGTTGTGCCTCCAGCAACGGAAACTCTGGCTTCGATGGCCAGATCATCTTCAAATCGAGTGCCTACAGTGGGTGCTAGGTCCTCCAAGTCTACTCTGGTCCCGGTGCTAGCTCCAGGTTGTGGTTCTAGTGTAACTTCTCATACGAGGGAGATCCTAGCTGAGGCGGCGCCGATGGCTGCCATGACCCCCGGGATTAAGTCCGGAGCCTCTTCCTCATCAACGACGGTGGGTTCTGACTCCGGCGGTCCAAGTAAGATGTACCGTGTTGACTAGAGCAGCAGCGTGCCCAGGTAATGATCGGCTCTTAGACTGGTATTTTGTTTTTGCTTTTTTCTTTTTCCTGAACTCTTTTTTCCTATGTTTCCAGAGTATCGAGGGGAGGAGTTGTTGCTTCGGCACCTAACAGCACTGAGGCCACAGACCTCACCGATCGGAGCCTCCAATTTTGAATCGGCTTCTCCTATGTTTGTGGCAGACAACATGATAGCTCCGGCACCAACTGTTGTCTAGATGACGTTGGTGCCAGTGGCCGCAGAAGACGCGGTTGCGTCGGACCACGTGGAAGAAGCACGGAGCAAGCTTTATCTGCTCTGGAGCTAGCATCGTAGGTACTTGCATTAGTGCCAGTGATTTCGGAAGTTGCGGCGGAAGTTGCGGGACTAGCTCTAGAGGTGATGGTGTTGTTGGCTGATGCCAATATGCCAGAAATGACCATGCCTACACCATTGCCTGAAGATCCGGCATCGACACCTTCTTCTTCTGCATTGGAGGTCGATGACCTCCCAAAACATAGCACCGCAGATGTCGAGTTGTTGGAGTCTATGCTTTTGCCATGGGCTCCGACAACTATTCCAGAAGACTCAAGGGAGCTAGAGGAGGAACCTCAGGCAGGTCCTAAGCTGATTCCTCTGGATATGTCGATAAACAATGCCTGCTCAAGCCTCCACCAAGTCCAACCCGCCTTCGACTTCGAGCGCAAGGCTCTGGAAGAAGAGTGTGACACCCCAAGGCATTGGCGCAAGCTGTTGTACTTCAAAACAAAGTTGACGCAGTCTCAGCTAGTGGAAGAAAGGGAGTGGCTGGAGGCTGAGAAAGCTCATCAGATGCGCTCGAATGACATGCTGGATGAAAGAGAGGCTACTATAAAAGCCCTTCTCGATGACAAGACCCAAGAGATCTACAAGCATGCCAAGAAGGTCAATGAACTGGCAGATACTTGCTCAGAGAGTCTCAACGCTGTGAGGGAATAGCTCCTCAATCACAGGGATGCTTTAGATAATAAGTAAGACGAGCTCCAGAAGAGAGAAGATGAAATCTCTCAGAAGTTAGAACGCAGTGAGTAGGACTTGGCTGATCGCGTCGAGAAATTCAAGTCATGGGGCAAAAAAAAGCTCCAAGTATGGCTTGCAGGAGAAAGAGTTAGCAAGCAAGAAAGTGTTATCTCTAGCAGGGAGAATAAAGTGCAGGCAAAGGAGAGGGACCTTGTGGAGAGGCGAGACTATTTGAACCTCCGAGAGAAGCAAATCACCGACCAAGAGAGGCAGGTGGCCTAATGGATCAATCAGCATGCCAAAGAGGTCGAGCGATTCTCGAAGGAGGGTTCTGCGGACCTATCATACGCAAGAAAGTCACTGGAGGAGCTTTGGGGCACACGAGCAATAGAGTCCCAACATGAGAAACAGAGCTTTTGGGACTTCCTTGGGCGAGCAGAAGATGCTCAGATGCCTCTGGGATTCAGTCTGGTCTGGCCTACTGACCCGAAGCCAGAGATAAACAAAGCCTTGGTGGCGCTCAACTTCGACACAGCTAAGCTAGATGTGCTTGAATATGTGATTGTCATCCAGCTTGAGACTGAGGGAAGATCACTGGGAAAGAATGTCATATAATATATGTTGACATGCTTCCAAATCCGGGATCTCTCAATGTCTCTAGCTCCGGTGGTTGATGGACCCATCACCGAAGAAGAAGAAGCTGCCAAGGCTAGCATCCAAGAAGCCACCCAAGAGGTTGCTTCGTACTTCCAGCGGAACTCCAGTAGTTAGGATCCTTCCCTTTTTACCTTGTAACTTCATCTTCTAAATCTCCAATTTTCAAATGAATGAAATCCTTTTGAATTTCATTTTTGCCTTCAATATATCATTGCCTTTATCTTGTTGCCCCCTGGTAGATAAGCTCAATTGGTTGAGTACATCTACCATAAGGATTTCGGCAATGTATTGAATTTTTTATTGTTTCGAACTCGTAGCTACTGTGATAGCTCTGAGGTTCAAGGCTTGCATCCAAAATCTCCATGGACCCTTTGTCACGTTGTTGACATTGACGACAGACCCCCTAGGAGTTATCGAAGCTTAGTTGCTTCAACAACGCCCACTGTCAACGCATAAAATGTCGACAGCAGGCCCTCTGGTTCTTATCGGAGCTTGGTTGCTTCGACGGAGCCCATTATGAACGCATATAACATCGATGGCGGGCACGTGGGTGTTGTCAGAGCTTGGTTGCTTTGACGGCGGCCACTATCAACGCATAAAACATCGACGATGGGCCCTTGGGTGTTTTGGAGTTTGGTTGCTTCGATAGAGACCACTTTCAACGTATAAAACGTCGATGGTGGGCCCCCAGGGTGTTGCCTAAGCTAGGTGCTCTGGCAGCATCCACCATCAACATGCAGATTGTCGTCAATTATTCATTTTTTCCTGCACATGAGAGACAAGAAAAGTAGTAAAATTCGTCTTCTTGTTTATAGCTTAATTGTGTCTTATTATCATTCCTTGAATTTTAGGTCCTAATGAACTCATTTTGACAATATAAGTCTAATGATTAAACCCTCAAAGGTCCGTGTGCTTTCCGGACTCGCCTTGCTGAGACCCACCGGAATAGGTAGAGTGGCGCACTTAGGGTGCTGGACCAAGCTAAGTTGATAGCGCACTCCGGACCTATCATTGGCTTTGGTTTTTAGGCGAGTAAGCCATCCAGCAATACTAGGATCAAATAGAAGATTACCAATAAAAGTTATGTATATTACATGAATCTTTACGACTATCTTTCAAGTGGATTGCACAACATCACTATTGAAAAGAATGTATAAGGAGGAAAAATAATGAGCATGCGCAAGGTAAATGCATGAAGAATCTATTTTCATATAAATGTATTTCATTATAGGTCCGAATAACAGGGGAAGTCAAGGACACACCTAAAGTACAGAACCAAGTTAAGTGTGCTATTCATCTTGGACCAACCCAACTCTGTTCATAGACTCTAAAAGATATATTTTATACAAATAAAGACTCACCTCCATGTAACTAAGTGTAGAACTAATGAAGGTGCTCAATATTCCAGGGGTTGGGAAGTGGTATCCCATCCTCCGTTGCCAATCGAACGCATCAAGGGCGGGAAACTTTGACAATTCAGAAGGGACCTTCCCACTGAGGGAAAGTTTGTTCATCGCTTCGCGAGCTAGTATTCACTACAGCACTAGATCGCCTTCTTCCAACTGCCGGTTGCACACATACCTTTGATGATAGTGTCAAAGCACCTAGAGCTATCGCGTGTTTCGGACAGCTGCTTGGCACCTTGCCTCATCGATGAGATCTAGGTCTTCACACCGGAGATAGTCATGTGTGGCTTCGTCATAGGCTCGGACCCAGAGAGACCCCATGGCAATTTCTAGAGGAATGACAGCTTTGGCTCCATATACCATGAAGAAGGGTGTTTCTCCATATACCAGCTCGCCCTCAATGCAGACGGAAGCTCTTCTTTATAGTTGGCGCCATGCTTCTTCAAGCGCTCATAAGTGTGTGTCTTCAGTCCCTAGATAATTTTTGCGTTTGCTCCCTCGGCTTGGCGATTGCTTGCCGGATGAGCTACTGATGCGTAGCTGACTGTTATGTCAAGGTCTTGCAGTACTCTTGGAGATCTGTACTTGTGAATTGGGTTTCATTGTTAGTGATGACTCTGTTCAGAACTCCAAATCTGCAGACAATGGACTTCAAGAACTTGATGGCAAATTGCTTGTTGATTGTCACAACTGGAGTAGCTTCCGGCCACTTTGTGAATTTGTTGATGGCGACATATAAGAACCGATACTCTCTGATGGCTTTGGGAAAGGTCCCAGAATGTCCATCCCCCACACAGCGAATGGGCATGTGGTAGGAATCATTTGCAGTGACTACGCTGGTGTATGAATTTGCTTCGCTTGGAACTGGCACGCTTCGCATCTCTTGACCAGCTCGACTGCATCCTGGAGTGTTGTAGGCCAGTAGAAGCCATGCTAGAAGGCCTTACCAACCAGTGTATGGGATGATGCATCATTCCCACACTCACGTCCATGGATTTCTGCGAGAAGTTTGCAGCCCTCTTCTCGGAAAATGCACCACATTAGAATGTCATTGGCTCCACGTCGATAGAGATCCCTTTCTACCAACGTGTATCTTTTAGCCAATCTGACAATTCGCTCAGCGGATAAACCATCTTTAGGAAGGATGTTGTCTTTCGAGTAGTCCCGAACCTCCGAGATCCATGCATCGGGACTGACTTGAGCTTCTAGATCTTGCGCGCTTGGTTTCTTGGAGTTTCCTGTAGCGCCTACGATCCTTGGTGGATGCCATAGTAACGGGGCCACCGGGACCACCAGCTTCGGGGTGCTGGACTCACCCCCATCACTCAGTTTGGCATGCTGAGGGGCAAGTGTTGGTAGTCTCCTGACTAAAACCCCATCGGGTTCCTGAGCTCCAGTTAAAGCTTTCGTCAGAGATCATCAGCTTCAGCTTTGTTGAGACACTGGACATGGCAGAGTTCCAGGACCTGGAAATCCTTCTGCAACATCTGTACTTCAAGCATGTATGCAGCAAGCTGAGGGTTATTGCAACTACATTCACCATTAACTTGTTTGATGGTGAGTTGCGAATTTTCCTTCAACAGCAGCTGTCGGACGCCATATGATAGCCCCACCTCGAGTCCGAAGATGAGAGCTTCATATTTTTTCATGTTGTTGGTCGCCTTTAAGTCAAGGGGCACCATGTACTTGACCTTCTCCCCGGTCAGAGCGAGGAGAAGGATTCTAGCTCTAGCCCCTTGCTTCTGCATGGAGCCATCGAAGTAGAGAGTCCAGTGAGGCTAAGTGAAGACTGGAACATTAGGTTCCACCATTTGTTCGTCAAGGCCCTCTAGACTTGATGAAGAAGCTGTCCACTCCTTCACAAAGTCAGCCAGTGCCTGACTATTGATTGCATGTCAAGGCAAGAATTCGAGATCCAATTCTTCCAGCTCTGCAACTCCCTTAGCAATATTTCTCGTTGAATTAGGATTATGCAAAATTGCACGTAGTGCATAAGATGTTACCACTGATATCTTGTTGGCTTGGAAGTAATGGCGTAGCTTCCTTGAGGCAATAAGGACTGGATACAGCAGCTTATCCACCTCAATATATCAAGTCTTGGCGTCATAAAGTTACTTTGCTGATGAAGTACACTGGTTGCTGGACAGTTCGGACCCTCCTAGAGGGGACCAAAGTATCTTCTTAATCAACCCGGACCCTCCCAGAGGGGTTCGGATCTTCTTCTTGAGTAGTAGATACTCTCTTCGATAATAGAGGTTAATCCACAAGCATCTTGCCTTTAGGATCCATGTATAGGGTCTGGGACCCAGACTCACTCTCAGGTAGCTCCGGACACTCCTGGAGGGGTCTGAGTTCCTTAGTTGAAGATGTCTCTAGTCTTTTTGCTACCAGGACCATGCTGACAACCTCCATAGTTGCAGCTATGTAAAGCAGAAGAGGCTAACCAGGTTCTGGAGCTACCATGATTGGTAGTGTGGTGAGCAGCTGCTTGAGCTCATGGAATGTCTTCTCTGCTTCTTCAGACCAATGGAATGGTCCGGAATTCCTCAACAACTTGAAGAAGGGGAGTTCCCGCTCTACTAGCCTTGAGATGAACCGGCTAAGCGAATCTAGACACCCAGTAATCTTCTGGATGTCCTTGATGCGGGCTGGAGGCCACATCGTTTCGATGGATTTTATCTTGTCTGGATTTGCTTCAATTCCTCGACGGGTCACCAAGAAAACAAGAAGCTTTTCGGAGTTAACCCAGAAGACACACTTGTCAGGGTTGAGCTTTGTGCGCGTCTGGCACAGCTTGTCAAAGACGGATTGAAGGTTGTCGAGCAGTGAGTCTTTGTTCTTCACTTTGACAATGATGTCATCGACGTAGACTTTCACTAGTTCCCGAATGAGCTCCACAAAGGTTTTGTGCGTAGCTCGCAAAAAGGTGGACAGTGCATTTTTGAGACCATAAGGCATTGTTGTGTAACCGTAGAGATCATCTACCGTAATGAAAGCGGTGTGTTCTTCATCTTCCTTAGACATTGGAATCTCATGAAAACTAGAATATGCATCTAAGAAACATAAAAGCTCACAGCCAGAGGTAGAATCCACTATCTGATCTATTCTTGGTAGTGGAAAAATGGCTTTTTTGCATGCCTTATTCAAACTGGTGAGTCAATGCACATCCGAAGGTTCCCGCCAACCTTTGGCACAATGACTAGGTTTGCCAGCCATCGTGGATGATGAACCTCCTGAATGAATCCTGCATCAAGTAGCTTTTTGACTTCTTCTCGAATGAAGTTCTGCCACTCAACAGATTGCATCTGGGGCTTGTGTTGTATAGGTCGTGTGTCAGTGTAGATCTTCAGATTATGCTCAATCACCTCGCTGGGGATCCCAGGCATTTGTGACACTTGCCATGCAAACACGTCAACATTTGCTAGGAGGAAAGTGACGAGCGTGAGTTCCTATTTGTCACTTAAACCTACCGATATACGGGTGGGCTGAGTGTCATCATAACCGATTTGGATGACTTTGACGGGAACATGAGTGTCACCGATTGGCTGCACACGAGGTAGAGGTTGAGTCATGCTGGTGCGAGCTCATAGGTTACTGAGCAGATTGCTCCTCGCTAGATTCATCTTCTTGCGCTGCTGCAAGCACTTGAAGCTTTTCCAGCATTACAACTCTAGTAGTGTGATCACCTCGGATCTGAAGGACAATAGTCGTAGTTGGCATCTTCAACACAAGGTAGCCATAGTGGGCCAACACCATGAACCTATGCAGGGTTGGCCTGCCAAGGATGGCGTTGAAGGGTAGGTTGATGTGTGCCACATCAAACACCAGCTACTCGGACCGGTAGTTCATTGGTGTCTCGAAGGTTACCGGAAGAGTAACAGAGCTGAGTGGTGTGATAGCTCCAAGACCCACTCCGGAGAATGGGCGTGGGGGCCTATGGTCAAAAGGCTGAGCTAGAGCTTCATAAAAGCTGCAATGCTGATCAGGTTGAGGGTCATGCCACCATCCACCAAGACATGGAAGAGGTGGATATTGTTGATAATCGGGGAGACCATCAGGGCAAATTATCTAGCTCCTTCCATGTTCTTCAAACAGGGTGAAGCATCGAAAGTTATGGGAGTATCGATCCACTTCTGATGTGGTTCCGCCTTGGCAGGTTGAGCAGCAGCAGCCATCTCCTGACAAATAGTTTTCAGAATGCGTCAAGAGGTAATGTCCAAGGACCCTCCATACATCATATGGAGGGTCTTCCGACTCTCGTTGTCGGAGTTGGTGTCAGAGTCATCGTCAGTATTGTAGACCACCTTTAACGCCTTCTTGGTGTCTTGGAAGACAAGCTCCTGATAAGACGAAGCTTTGTCGACTTTTTGTTTCCCTTCCGCTAGCGGAAAGGGGTGTCATCCTCAAGCTTGTTGTTGCGTTCAGCAAGCCTCTTGACTTTGCGACAGTCTTCAATATTATGGCCCGTGGATTTGTGGATCGGGCACCGCATCTTGTGACCGCCCTCAGACGATTGTCGAGGTCGCTTGTCACGGCGTGGCCCCCAGCCACCAGATGTTGCGGTTGTGGCATCTGTAGGTGTGTGTTGATGGCTGTTATATACAAATTTCACCTGTCAATATAACTCAATTATGTGAAGGAATCGTCATTTCTTGCACACATCACCTTTCTATTTAACATATTTCCACTTGTCCTGAAGAAAATGGTGCATGCACGTGTTTTATGCTGAATTGAAGTGAAACAAGAGGTGGATTCTATAAAATATCATTCCAGCTAATCAGGCGATGCCACATGGCACCACATGGATCAAATGACCCACAAACAAAAGTATTCGAGGCCATCCAACGGTGTAGCACCCATATCATGGTATGGGACTCACCTGTCAGTCACCTGAAGGAAGAACTGGTCGTTTGGAGCCAGGACAGGTCAGCCGACCCCCCTAGTCAGCCGGCTAGTTCCTGGCACCAAACACAATCAAACGCCACGTGTTGGCTCCTCCCGGCTTGAAGAGGTCAGGGGTGGCCGATTCACTCGCTTTTGGTGGCGAGAACTGACCCTTCTCCAAGATATAAATAGGACCCCTCACCCCTCACTTCAACACACACCACTTGAGTATTCTTCCTTTGTCTCCACTACTCTCCATAGGTATAGAGGAGTATAGGCTATAGAGAGCAGAGCCTCTAGTCCATAGTCCAAGTAGGAGAGGAGTAGAAGAAGTCTCCACCCAATTGGAAAAGGTATGTCTCCCATATTCCTATTTGAATTTGTGATTTTATTCTTAATAAAGATGTTATCTTTAGTCTTCCATTGTTCATATATTTAGATGAAGCGTTTCTTGTTTGGTTGTGGGTTCCATGTATGTGGTAGGAATAGTATTTATGATTCTGCTATACCATGCTCATTGCATCATCATTTACACTATAAACCTCCACTATAGTCTAATTAGCTATGATATGATTATGTTAACATGAATCACTTATGCTATGAATTAACATCAGTTCAACTATGATTTAGTTCATTGCCTTAGGATGGCTTGTGCCTAGGTTCTTAAGGTAATTACTTAATATGCTAGCATGGTGCTAGGATAGAGAGTAGCGTTGAATGTCTCGTAGACCTACAGATTGAAGAGGTAGGCAGTAGGTGGTGACATCCCTATCTGTACTTTATAATCCTCCACGTTCGGCTATGCCACAGGCTCTTGGTGGGAGTCGCCTAGTGTTGCTAGGGGTAAATCTGTGCCCGATTTGTTAATCCACTCAGCATGAGAATTTATAAATAGCATGATTATTAGTAACTAACTTAGTCTATGTATATGTACATTAGAAGCATAGTAGGAGTATCTACATAACTCTTAGCCTAGTCCCTCTATTACCTTTTTTATCCCCGTAGGATAGAATGCTCTTGTGTGTGTCACACTACCTCCACTTATCAATTAACCCATCCTTGCTAGAACCCTACCTAGACCAACCTAGCCTCTCCACTTGATGATTGCTTTACATCCATCTAGCCTTCCTTTGGGAAAATATAGATGACACCCTCTGGGAGGGAAATGCTACATCGATAATTTTCGTGCGCTTGAGGATTTACATGTATAATATAAAACCAACCAACAAGCATTTCTTGCACCCCTGCTATGGATGAATTGTTAGTAGTGCGTAGGAAATATCAACAAGCATTTCTAGTGCCGTTGCCGGGGAAGGCAGCCGAAGTATTGCATGATTGGGTGAATAGGATAGGACCTTGGTAGGTTTTAGTAGGATGACACTTCTTTGTTTTTGCATTTTATGTGAAAATAGGGCAGTGTATGTCTGGTTTCCACTTGCCGGAAAACTTTATTGAAGATCCTGAATCCCTTCTCAGAGATTGACCTCGTGTTGTTACTCCTCAGAAGCTTCGAGCGGCAAAGCATGCCAGCACAACCACACCAACAACTAAAACACCAATGGCCCAGAAGACCCTTCGTGAGTTTTTGGCTCCCTCTGCTAACAATGTGTCTGTTGGGCCCACTGTTAACACGGGAGATGTAAACCTCGACATCAAGATTGGCCTCATCACTATGGTGCAAGCCAACCCATTTTGTGGGAATGCTAATGAGGATGCAAGTGCTCACCTGCAACAGTTCCTTGAGATCTACAACACTTTTAAAATTAAGTATGTATCCCCAAATGTTGTCCGTCTTAGTCTGTTCTTGTTCTCTCTTCTTGCGAGAGAAAAACAGTGGTTCTATGCAAACCGAAGTGTTGTAGATACTTGGGAGAAGTGTTCTATGGAATTCCTCGCCATGTTTTTCCCATTGGGAAAGTCCAATGCCCTACGTGGATGAATTTCTAGCTTCCAGCAAGATGACAAGGAATCTATTCTCGAGGCTTGGTAAAGGTTGCAGGAGTATATCCTATCCTGTCCCCACCATGGGATGGATGACTGGCTCATCATCCAAAACTTTTTACAACGGACTAATCCCTTCGGCTTGTGACCATGTTGATGCTGTTGTTGGAGGTGCCTTCTTCTCATTGACGGTGCCCAAAGCTAAAAGTTTAATTGAGAAGATGGTATCAAACATGTACACCTTGAAGGAGGTGGACATGATCACTGCAAAATTGGACCTCATAATGAAGAAGATTGATGGACAAGGCAATGGTGAGGTATGTGGCAATGCCTATGCCTTAGACTCTTATATCACTTGTAAAATCTATGGCAACACGGGCCATATGGGCATTGATTGCTAGGAAATCCGTTAGGATGACTTATTCGTAGCCAACAATAGAAACAATGGCTATCGTCCAGGAGGTCAAGGGTGGGGCCAACGACACCCATTATTTCAAGGAGGGTACAACAACAATGGCAACAATGTAAATCAACCCAACATGAGAGAACTTGCCATTGGCTAGCTCAAGATCAATGGGCTATATCCAAGAAGTTGTCGGCTAATGAAAAGACCCTAGTGAGCATCAATGCCAAGATTGAAGGACTATCCTCATCCTTCTAGAATCAATTGAGTTTCAACTAAATGTTGGAAACTCAGTTGGCTCAACTGGCAGTTGTTGTTCCTCCTATGAAGAATGGCAAGATGCCAGGACAGACCGAACCTCCCGTGGAAATTGCCAACATGATTTCTATACAAGGAGGCAACTGGTTGAAGGACCCAGGATGTCCTACAATCTCATGCTCAATTAGGGAACACCACTTTGACAAGGCCCTTTGTGACCTTGGAGCAAGCATGAGCGTGATGCCCAAGGTGGTTTTCGACTAGCTGAACTTCACAGAGCTTACTCCAACACCAATGCAGCTCCAATTGGCTGATTCATCAGTCTGTTATCCGACGGGTATTGCTGAAGATGTCTCGGTGAAAATCCAGAATTGCTTCATACCCGTGGATTTTGTGGTGCTCAATTGTAACACCCTCATTTTCGTGCATCATGCATTGCATAATTTCATACATGTTTAACATTAATCCACATAAAAAAGAAATATGTTTAAAATGTAGAAGTGAAGCTGCACTCAAAAGTTCTAAGAAGTGCGGACTAGTCCGGTTTTGGTGCAGACTAGTCTGATTTCTCTATGACCTCCATTGGACTTGTCTTTTTTTCCTTTGGACTAGTTTGTTTTCCTCTCTGTACAGTTTTGGACTTGTTCGGCCCATTGCAGACTAGTCCGGTATTCCAACTCCTTGGAAATTTTGCTAAGTCCAGGGACTTGTCCGGTATTCTAGCGGACTTGTCTCTTTTTCCTCTGACTAAAATCGGACGTGTCCGGTTTGGCCAAACTTGCCTGTTTTTCCTCTGACCAAGTTCAGACTTGTCATATATAGTTTGGACTTGTCTGATATCCTTCTGTCTAAATTCGAACTAGTCCGGCGCCTTGCGGACTTTTCCGGTTATCGCGATTCCGAGTTGATCTTTTGTTCCACAACTTGTTTTTGGGTTTTACCTTAAGTGGGCCTAAGGACGTTGTGTCCAACTCTTTTGGAGACCACGTGGGACCCCACACCAGCCTCCACCCTCCCCAAAATCGAAATCCATCAAACCCTAGCCTCCACCTGTATATAAACAACCCCACCTTTTGACTTTACATCCTTTCGCATCAGTTAAGAGACCACAAACCCTAGTTCGTGGAGAGCCGCCGCCAAGGGGGAGAGGGAGATCCCGAACAAGGAGAAGAGGAGGAGGAAACGAAAGAGGATCAAGATCTCGATCAAGTTTCCGTTCCTCATCAACAATCCACCATCAAGTTCCTTCATCAACTCTATATCGTCAAGATCCAAGTGTTGCCTCCAAAACCCTTGATTCATTGGAGTTATAAACACCTGGTATACCTTCTACTTTCTATTTCTCACGTGAATTCAATCCCGTTTCTTCAAATTCACGTCAAACTAGAAAACCCTAATTCGTCGGTTCAGCGAAGGGCGGACTAGTTCGGCCCTACAGCAGACTTGTCCGATTTTGCTATCTGTTTTCTGCTAAATTAGTTCTAAGTTGATTTGAATCAATTCTAAACCTGTATAAACTTGTTAAAAACTATTAGACCTAGTTAGTAAACATCATTAATTACTCATAACTAGTTTTGCTTCGCATAACGCATTAATCATGCACGTCATGACATATTGAGTAACATAAGTGCACTTGTTGATTGTAATTCTTGTCTTGTATGTTCGTTGCGCGGTTTAGACGGATTAGCGCTAGAGAGTGTTGCGGAGGACCTCAAGCACCAGGATTTTGAAGACCTTGACCCAAATAAAGCCCAGGAGCAAGGCAAGTGTCCTTGAACATATTGATCATGTTTCTAAAATAATTGTTTTTTTTTGCAAAATTGCATGCTTGTATCAATATGATGGGAAACCTATGATAGGAAGTTTACTAGCTTTGTTTACCACCCTTGTCACCTGGAATTCATGGTAGAGAGTAGGGAAGGGCTTTTTACCTTTTTGCTTCGCTTAATTATTTGGGATGGGAAAACAACTATACTGTTTAATTATGCATTAATTAGGTTATGGTTAATATGAACTCATTAATATGATATGGTAATGGGTGATCTAAGCAAGCATGGTATGTGGATGGGTTAAATGTTATGGTGGTTTCGCTTGCTTTAGATCTAAGGACCGATTCGTGGAGCGACCATCCAGGATTTATAGAACCACCACGAGGCCAAGTGTGGGTGTGGCGTAGCTGATTAATTAGGGTATTGCTAGTATTGAGCGGATCATTTGGCGCACTGGGGAAGGGGAGTCGGATTTGGTTTGGACATGGTTGGCGGGACTCCCTGGTATCCGAATGGCACAAGAGGGGACCCTTGGTTGAAGATGTGCTCAGTTAAAGACATCGCCATCGGTGAAACCTCAGTGGGTTCGTACATGCTAGTAGTCCCTCTATAAAGGCTATTTAGTGATCTCTTGGCTGCACACCAATGGAAGTGTGAGACGGCATAATATAGGTTCTAGTCACTGAAAGGTGATAAAATCACAAACACGCAGGTAAAGCAGTATAAACTCTACGGAGTGTGTCTTAAAACTATGATGATAGTCGTGCTCCCGATTATGAGCAACCTAGACCCTCACATGATTTGAGGAAATTGGGATTTGGGATGGTTTGGTACGGGTTATGGGATGGTATTATGGTTTATGGCAATGGATACGGTTAATGGTAATGGTGAAATTTGGTATAATGGTGATGGTTGATGAGGACATCACAACAGCGGAGACGCATATTGAACTGCAAGGACCAATCACAAGAGCACGAGCACGGTTAATAAATCATCAAGTGAATTCGTTCCTAACTTCTTTTGCATGTGAGTTTGAGAATAGATTGCTATGTGATGATTTAATTGTTATTAGGAATAATGGAGAAGATCAACCAGTGAAGGAAAGGGGCCTTGGGAGCCTGGAGAACCATCTAGGACGTCCACAAGTTGATGGAAACAGTTTACAACTCGGACTCGAGTTCAACTCGGAGTCCAGGAGCAGTCCACCTTAAAACGGACGCCCAGGAGGCATACGGACTCCGTTTTCAATGTTCTACATATGCACGGAAAGAGGAGAAGATAAAATTTCCAATGGTTCTGGTTCCACCTCAAAATCCATTTGGAGTAATTGGGAATCGTCAAAACAAGTCGAGTCCAGATTTCTGGCCGGTGCTGCGCCACCGAATCGGGCCTTTGGGCCTTGTATCCAGTAAGAGTCCATTAGGGACGCGTCTAATCGTGTTTTGGTCGAAACCTAGCCTATAAATACTGCAGCCACCGGTCATATTCGGTGGGTTTTGCTTAGATCAATAATATCGCCGTTCTACGATTTGTGAGACCCCAACTTCGAGATTTCAGATCGTGTCTACAACGTTCTTGCTCATGTTCTCGGTTCCACTTGCAGGGATCATCCTTCTTGGCGAGGTCAAGCGTGTGCAGCACGGTTGATAACCAATGGATCCGTGGTGTAGTGATTGCAGAGGTACTTGGACCGCTCGAGTGCCGCGGATCATCAACATCGAGTTCTCCACCCCAATCGATATACCTTTCGAAAGATCGGGCCTAAACCTACTTATCAATTGGTATCAGATTTTCAGGTTGCCCGTGAGGTATCTTTGTTTTCCTTCCATTAGATTGATTTTTCTTCGTACCTAGAGTCCACAGAAAAGCCACAAAAAAAATTAGATCGTTTTTACCGCTTCCCAGACTATATTGTCTGCAGTTTCGTTTTTCAGTTTGCATTGTTGAGTTTGCATTCGTGTGGTCGAGTCTTGTTGCTGGTTTAGCTTTGTGTTTTGGGTCCTAGTTATTGTGTTTCGTCCTTGTTTTCTTGCTATTTGACACCTATTCCACAATCCCTAAATAACAAACCGATCCACCACGTTCATCGGTTTGCCCTAGCTAGCCGCCTTGCGTGAACTCCCGCATCGCCAGCCCAAGATTAGGTGACAAACCTTTGTGCCACTCATCCTTGAATCATCACACACCCCATTAGTTGTTCTGCAAATTCCTGATCGTTTTCATATCCGATTGCGAGTTCTGTTCTCAAACCGAGTTGGAATCAATATCCAAAAAAAACGTAACTCGGACAGCCTACCTTAAAACGGCCATAACTTTCGCATACGAACTCGAATCGGGCAATTTTTTTTCAAATTCATCTAAGCGAAATTTTGCATCTGATTTTCCGCCCCGTATTCGCGTTTGGCGAAATTAGATTGCCCAAATTCCCCTCGGAAGATAGGCTATCCGGCCTCCGAAGTTTCAGCACGAATTTTAAAGAATATTCTTGATTTTCTATAGGCCGCATATTACATACAATTGAGCTGCAAATTTGTGTGCTTCCTATATTTGTGCTCCTGATTAATTAAAAAATATCAAAAAAATATTACAAAAAGAAAAAAATAGTGAAGAGCATGCATATTAAAGCAATTGGTCTATACCACTTGGTGTTGTTTTGTTGGCTATATCATTATGTCTTTCTTTTGCCTTGATACTTCCTTGTGTTGTGCTAGGCCCTAGGACACTTGGTTGACCAGCAACAGTTTCCTACGTTGAATACTTATTCAACTTTGTTTAGCTGTTAAACGATTTTCTGCTTATTAGCCACCATATTGTGCCATCCAAGCTCCACCTTTCTCTTGAGCATAACAGGTACCTTTGCAATCACCCCACGCTTCATTGGTTCATCTCATTGTCCACACCACCTGCTGTGTCGGTAAGAACACTTGTAAGAGCGTGGTAAGACGCTTGAGCGAGAGAGATTGTTTTCTTCCACCTTTTACATTGTCACTGTAGTTGATAGGGATAACATATTTTTTTTTGTCTTTTGTTTCCTACTAACAATGGCAGGAGAAGACAATGATGGCAAATGTGTTCAACATGCTGAGTTACGTGATATGATGAAGACCATGACAGATATGTTCGCCAAATACAACGTAGAAACGGAGGAGTCATTGGCGAACTTGACTCACCAACTCGATGACCTTGCTCTTCGGATGAATACTTTTGAGGCTCGGTTGCCTCTCGCTGGAAGACAAGAAGACAATGCTTATGATGAACTGGAAGTCACAATAATCAGCCAAGACTGTCACTTTATCGTCGAGGTACGGGAGGTAATAATCATAACAATTATAATTGTCCTCCTGATGATCCTTTTGCTAAAGTGAAATTTACTATACTCTCTTTTTCTGGTGCTTATGATGCTAAGGCTTATCTTGATTGGGAGATGACAGTAGAGCAAAAAATTTAATTCCCATCTTGTTCCTGAACAACATACAGTTCGTCAAGCCACTAGTGAGTTTAAGGACTTTGCTATCATATGGTGGAATGAACTTGTTAAAACTAGAACTGATCCTTCAACATGGGATAGATTAAATGAAGTTATGCATGTTCGATTTGTTCCTCCATCTTTTCAGCAGGACCTTCGCGAAAAATTACAATGTTTAGACCAAGGTAACAAGTACGTAGATGAGTATTATCAAGAGTTACAAAAGGGTATGTTGCGTTGTGGGGTAGTAGAGGACATGGATGATAAAATAGTTCGTTTTTATGGGGGGTTGAGGCATGAAATTCATGACATTGTTGATTACAAGGAATATGATACTGTCAACAGATTGTTTCAGCTTGCTATGTTGGCAGAAAAAGAATTGCAGGGCCGACAACAACAGCAACATCACACGAGGAGCAACTTCACGCCACGTGCAGCGACTACACCATCCAAAACAGCACCATCTTCAACCCCCCCGTGCAGCGACTACTCCATCCAATGGCGGCCAACGAACTATACCTGCTGCTCCACCTTCTCGTGTGCCGGAAGGCAGCAAGGCAACATCATTCAAGCCTTCATCGTCCACTCCTTCTACGGGTCGTACTTCCGACATTAAGTGTCACCGCTGCCAGGGACTTGGTCATATGATGAGAGATTGCCCGAGCAAACGAGCATACATAGCACGCGACGATGGCGGGTATGATAGTACTTCAGATGTTGAAGATGAATATTCTCTTGCTACTGACTTTACAGATCCAAATGATGAACACACCGAAAAAGAGGTACTTGGTACAGCGGCAACGGAGAACTATAGGAGCATTATTGTGCAGCGTGTCTTGAGCTCCAAAGTGGAGACCGGCGACAAGCTACAATGACACACCCTCTTCCACATGTTTCTCGTTGTCAAGGACTGCCGTGTACACACTATAATTGATGGAGGTAGCTGCAATAACTTGGTGAACACGGACGTCGTCAAGAAACTTGGTTTGACAACAAGAGCACACCCTCATCCATACCACATTCAATGGTTCAACAACAGCGGTAAGGTTCGGGTAACACAAACAGCGAGAATACATTTTTCAATTGGTTCATACCATGATTTTGCTGATATTGATGTTGTTCCTATGGATGCTTGTTCTCTTTTATTGGGTCGTCCTTGGGAATTTGATACAGATGTTATTCATCATGGTAGAACCAATAAATATACTCTCATGCATAAGGGAAAGAAAATCACTTTGCTGCCCATGACTCCTGCTAAAATTGTGCATTTTGAGAAGAGTAAAATTCGTGATGGCAAAGCAACAAAATTAGAATCTGAAAAACAGCAAGTTATTAAGTTAAAATCACCATCGTTGCTTGCAACTAAATCTGACCTTGTTGATTTATTTGATGTTAAGGGGATGTGCTATGCTTTAGTTTGCAAAGAAGCCATGTTTTCACATCATGAATTGTCTATTTCATTGCCCCCTGCTGTTGCTAACCTTTTGCAGGAGTTTGAGGATGTGTTTCCCTCCAAGATACACTCTGGTTTACCACCGATGAGAGGCATTGAACACAAGATCGATTTGATTCCAGGAGCAAGTTTGCCAAATCGTGCAGCATACAGGGCGAATCCACAAGAAACTAAGGAAATTCAGCAACAAGTCCAAGATCTTTTGGACCG
Source organism: Tuctoria greenei (assembly GCA_036927565.1). Lineage (NCBI taxonomy): Eukaryota > Viridiplantae > Streptophyta > Magnoliopsida > Poales > Poaceae > Tuctoria > Tuctoria greenei. The sequence goes on along the minus strand of JAYESD010000002.1, from coordinate 160,241,800 downwards.
TGGGTATGTTCGTGAAAGCCTTAGCCCTTGTTCTGTTCCTGTTCTTTTGGTTCCTAAGAAAGATGGTAGTTGGCGCATGTGTGTTGATTGTCAAGCGATTAATAACATCACCATTCGATATCGTTATCCTATTCCTCAATTATATTACATGCTTGATGAATTGAGTGGTGCTATCATCTTCACAAAAATTGACTTGCGTAGTGGTTACCACCAAATTAGAATGGCACTAGGAGATGAATGGAAAACTGCATTTAAAACCAAGTTTGGACTTTATGAGTGGTTAGTCATGCCTTTTGGTTTAACTAAAGCACCCAACATCTTTATGCGATTAATGAACGAGGTTTTACGTGCTTTTATTGGACAATTGTGGTGGTTTACTTCAATGATATCCTCATTTACAGAAAGTCATATGATGAACATCTTGATCATTTACGTGCTGTTTTTACTGGTTTGAGAGATGCACGTTTGTTTGGAAACCTCGAAAAGTGCGTCTTTTGCACCAATCGAGTCTGGTTTCTTGGCTATGTCGTCTCCTCGCAGGGAATTGAGATGGATGAGGCAAAAATTGAAGCAATCACCAGTTGGCCAGCCCCAACAACCGTCACACAGGTTCGTAGTTTTCTTGGTCTTGCAGGTTTTTATCGGCGCTTTGTGCGGGATTTTAGCACCATTGCAGCACCTCTACATGAGCAACACGCTTTTGATGGTGCGAACAGCAGCAACACGCTTTTGATGCTCTCAAATTGAAGCTTACACAACCACCTTTGCTACAACTTCCTGATTTTGACAAGACCTTTGAGCTAGAATGAGATGCAAGCGGCATTGATATTGGGGGTGTTCTCATACAAGGAGGTGAACACGTTGCTTTCTTTAGTGAAAAACTTCATGGTCCTTCTCTGAATTATTATACTTATGATAAGGAATTGTATGCCTTAGTGTGTGTATTACAAACTTGGCAACCTTATCTTTGGTCTATTGAGTTTGTCATACATTCCGATCATGAATCATTGAAGTATCTCCAGTGTCAAACCAATCTGAATACACAACATGCTAAATGGATTGAGTTCATAGAGTCGTTTCCATACATCATTAAGCATAAGAAAGGGAAGGAAAATATCATTGCCGATGCATTATCTAGGCGTTATACCATGCTGTCCCAACTTGATCATAAAATCTTTGGTTTGGAAACAATAAAAGCATTATATCCTACTGATTTGGACTTCAAAGATGATTTTGAACATTGTAGAGAAGGAAGAACTTGGAATAAATATTTGCTGCGAGAGGGTCTCCTCTATCGTGCTAACAAGCTATGCGTTCCAGCTAGCTCCGTTCGTCTATTACTTTTGCAGGAAGCACATGGAGGAGGTTTGATGGGACATTTTGGAGTGAAGAAAACTGAAGACGTGCTGTCCACACACTTCTTTGGCAAAAGATGAGGCGTGATGTCGAGCGCTACGTGTCACGATGCACTCCTTGCAACAAATCTAAGTCTCGCCTTAACCCACATGGTCTTTATATGCCTCTTCCTGTTCCTAGTGTACCTTGGGGGGGTATTTCTATGGACTTGGTTTTGGGATTGCCTAGGACTAAGAGGGGGAGGGATAATATTTTTGTAGTTGTTGATCGTTTTTGCAAAATGGCACACTTTATACCTTGTCATAAGAATGATAATGCCTCACACATTGCTGATTTATTTATGACGGAAATTGTTCGTTTACATGGTGTGCCAAATACCATTGTTTCTGACCGTGATGCAAAAATTTTAAGTCATTTTTGGAGAACTTTGTGGTATAAATTGGGAACCAAGTTGCTATTTTCAACTACATGTCACCCACAAACAGATGGACAAACCGAGGTAGTTAATCGTACTTTATCCACTATGTTGCAGGCTGCCTTGAAAACAAATTTGAAGTTGTGGGAGGAGTGTTTACCACATATAGAATTTTCTTACAACAGATCCGTTCATTCCACAACAAAGGTAAGTCCATTCCAGGTAGTGTATGGTTTCAATCCCCGTGCTCCTATTGATTTACTACCTTTGCCTCCTTCTGAAACTATAATTTGGATGCTACACAACGATCTGAATTCATTCTTAAGATGCATGAAACTACAAAGAAAAATATTGAAATGATGAATGAGAAGTATAGGATTGCAGGTAGTAAAGGTAGAAAAGAAGTAAAACTTGAACCGGGTGATTTGGTGTGGTTACATTTGAGAAAAGAGAGATTTCCCGACTTGAGAAAATCTAAACTTATGCCACGAGCTGCTGGTCCTTTTAAGATCGTTGAAAAGATTAATGATAATGCATATAAGCTTGAATTGGCTCCCGATTTTGGGGTTAGTCCTACATTTAACATTTCATATTTGTGACTGTACTTGGGAGAAGAAGATGAACTTGAGTCAAGGACGATTCCAATTCAAGAAGGGGAGGATGATGAGGACATCACAACAGCAGAGACGCATATTGAACTGCAAGGACCAATCACAAGAGCACGAGCACGGTTAATAAATTAGCAGGTGAATTCGTTCCTAACTTCTTTTGCATGTGAGTTTGAGAATAGATTGCTATGTGATGATTTAATTATCATTAGGAATAATGGAGAAGATAAACCAGTGAAGAAAAGAGGCCTTGGGAGCCTGGAGAACCAGCTGGGACGTCCACAAGTTGATGGAAACAGTTTACAACTCGGACTCGAGTTCAACTCGGAGTCCAGGAGCAGTCCACCTTAAAACGGACGCCCAGGAGGCATACGGACTCCGTTTTTGTTGTTCTACATATGCACGGAAAGAGGAGAAGATAAACTTTTCAATGGTTCTGGTCCCAACTCAAAATTCTTTTGGTGTAATAGGGAATCTTCAAAACAATTCGAGTCAAGATTTCTGGCCGGTGCTGCGCCACCGAATCGGGCCTTTGGGCCTTGTATCCCGTAAGAGTCCATTAGGGACGCGTCTAATCGTGTTTTGGTTGAAACCTAGCCTATAAATACTGCAGACGCCGGTCATATTCGGTGGGTTTTGCTTATATCAATAATATCACCGTTCTACGGTTTGTGAGACCACAACTTCGCGATTTCAGATCGTGTCTTCGACGTTCTTGCTCGTGTTCTCGGTTGCACTTGCAGGGATTAGCCTTCTTGGCGAGGTCAAGCATGTGCAGCACAGTTGATAACCAACGGAGCCGTGGTGTAGTGATTGCAGGGGTATTCGAACCGCTTGAGTGCCGCAGATCATCAACATCGAGGTTTCCACCACAATCGACATACCTTTCGGAAGATCGGGCCTAAACCTACTTATGAATGGTAATGAAATATGGACTGGTATTATGATAATCATTATGGTTTATGATGGGTTTACTTCACATGAATATGTTGCTTTTTAAATGTTTTAATGTACTTTTCAGCACTTAGCACTTAGCCTTTTTAAATGACACCACCGCAGAACGTAAAGGAAAGCTGGAGTTTTCTTGGAATGGATGGATATTACTGTCAATTCATCAAGGAATTTTCCAAGATAGCCAAACCCATGATGGAGTTGTTAATGAAGGGGAAAGTTTTCCAATGGACTCAAGCTTGCCAGGAAAGTTTTGAGGAATTGAAGAAAAGGTTAACCACAGCCCCAGTTTTGATATTGCCGGATGTGAGCAAGAGTTTTGATATTTATTGTGATGCATCAAGACAAGGACTTGGATGTGTGCTCATGCAGGAAGGTCAAGTACTTGCTTATTCATCATGGCAATTGAAGAATCATGAGCAGAATTATCCAACTTGTGACACCCGGTTCCGAAAATGAACCAAGTGAACGCATATGTGTTCCCAGGATGTTCAACACACATACACGAGTGCATTCCCAAGAGAGTATACAAAAGATTTCCATAGAACAAGATTAATTAATCAAATTCTATTACACAATTCATAATATAATCGAATACAAGTTCTAATAAATATTAATGACAAGTTCAACTAATGCAGTGGAAATAAACTAATTAAACAAATTAAACAGCTAGGCAGCATAAGCAATAGGGTAGCGCAGCTCCAATCAACACCAAAGGCAAAGCTGACGGCAGACACGACCAAGAACTCCGCATTATCTCCATTAAACTCCCAATCCTAACCTGCAACTGTTGGGGGGGGGGTTGCAAGGGTGAGTACATGTTGTACTCAGCAAGTGTGGAAAGTATGACATGTAGCTGATACAAACGATGAATATAATAAGGGCTAAGTGTTGAAAAGTACATTAAAACATTTGAAAAGCAATATATTATATATATGTGAAATAAACCCATCATAAGCCATGTAGTTATCACAATACAAGTCCATATTCCATATCCATCATCATATACCAGCATCCATATTCAATACCAGAATTTAATTCATAACCATCCATAACCATAACCAAATCCCAATTTCCCACTAATCATGGAAGTTGTCTAGGTGCTCATAACCGGGAGCACGACTATCATGATAGTTTTATTATACACTCTGCAGAGGTTGTACCGCTTTACCCACGTGTTTGTGATTTCATCACCCGTCGGCGACTAAAGAACCTCCCTTATGCCAATTACACTTCCATTGGTGTATGGCCAAGGCATCACAAAATAGCCTTTACAAAGGGATTACTAGCCTATTTAGACCCCACTGAGGTTTCACCGGTGACGATGTCTCCTACAGAGCACATCTTCAACCAAGGGCCCCCTCTTGAGCCATTCGGATCCCAGAGTAGTTCCACCAATCGTCAACAAACGCAATCCGATTACCCCTTCCCCGAGCATCCTTAGTGGTCCAAATAGCGCTAACAAAGCCCTAATTAATTAGCTACGCTGCACCCATACTTGGACTTGTGGTGGCACTATAATCCTGGCTTATTCTTGCATGAATCGGTCCTTAGATCCAAAGCAAGCAACCACCATAACATCCAGCCAAATCCACATAACAGGCTTGCTTATATCACCCATTACCATATTACATTAACCAGTTCATGTTAATCATAATCTCATAATTACATAATGAAGGTAAGTGGTATAGTTGTTTTCCCATCCCAATTGATTAAGCGAAGCAAAAATGTAAAAAACCCATCCCAACTCTCTACCATAATTTCCAGGTGACAAAGGTGGTTAAACAAAGCTAGTAAACTTCCTAACATAGGATTTCCCATCAAATTGACACAAGCATGCAAGTTTGCAACAAAACATTTATTTCAAAATAGGATCAATATACTTCAAGGACATTTGCCTTGCTCTTGGGATTGGTTCGCGTCAAAGCCTTCGAACTCTTGGTGCTGGAGATCCTCTGCGGCACTCTCTAGCGCAAATCCGTCTAATCCGCACAATAAACATACAAGACAAGAAACACAATCAAAGAGTGCACAAATATTACTCAATATGACATGACATGCATGATTAATGCAAATGCAAGGTAGAACTTGCTAATAGATTGCTTTTAATGATCAATAATTAGTTCTAATAAAATTTAACAAGTTTTTATATGTTCAGATTTGATTAGATCAAATTTTAGAATTAATTCAACACAATTTAACAAGGAAAATCGGACTAGTCTGTTAGGGACCGAACAAGTCTGCACTTTACGAGATTAGCAGATTAGGGTTTTCTAGATCTACGTGAATTTGGAGATTAGGGGTTGAATTCACATAAGGAAAAGGAAATAGAAGGTATACCAGGTGTTTAGAACTCCAATGAATCAAGAAACTTGGAGGCAACACTTGGATCTTGACGGTCTAGGGTTGATGAAGAACTTGATGGTGGATTGTTGATGAAGAACTCGAAGTTGATGGAGATCTAGATCCTCTTTCGTTTCCTCCTCCTCTTCTTCTTCCTTGGGATCTCCTTCCCCCTCCTTGATGGTGGCTCTCCACGAACTAGGGTTTGGGTGGGGTGGAATAGTGGCAAATAGATGTCAAGCCAAGGGGTGGGGTTGTTTATATAGAGATGGAGGCTTGGGTTAGATGGACTTCGAGTTTGAGAGGAGTAGAGGCCGGTTTAGAGTCCCACATGGGCTCTATAAGAGTTAGGCACGACGTCCCTAGGCCCACTTAACGTAAAACCAAAGAAACAAGTCGTAAAACAAAAGATCAACTCGGAGTCGCGAAATACCGGACTTGTATGAAAAGGATCGGACTAGTCTGAAGTTAGTCCGAGAGAAATTGGAAAACTCTGGCCAAAAATCGGACAAGTCCGACTTTAGTCAGAGAGGAAAACGGACAAGTCCGCTGGAACATCAGACTAGTCTGGTAAAGTCCAGGGACTTAGCAAATTTTTCAAAGATTGTTGGAACACCGGACTAGTCCGCATAAGACCGGACAAGTCCGAAAGTGTCCATAGGTAAAAACAGAGTAGTCCGCAGCAAAATCGGACAAGTCCGATCGAGGTCAGAGAGAAATCGGACTAGTCCACACCAAAATTGGACTAGTCCGCACTTTCCAGAATTTTAAGTGCGGTTTTGTTCCAAATCAATTTTAAACTTATTCCTCTTTATGTGGATTAATGTTAAACATGTATATGAATGTATGTAGGGCATGATGCATCAAAATGAGGATGTTACAAACCTATCCCCTTAAAATGAATCTCACCCTCGAGATTCGATGCGGAAGAGAAGAGATAGGGAAATTCCTTCTTGTGATCATCCTCCAATTCTCACGTTGCTTATTTTTCCGTGTGCTGCATCCATTGAACTTTACACCATTTAATAACCTTGTTCCTTGTGACCCTCTCCTTGGTTATGATTTTGACCGGTTGTTCGGCATAAGTCAAATCTTCCTGTAGTTCTAATTCTTCCATGGGCACCTGTTCTTCCGGTACTCTCAAGCAATTCTTGAGCTGGGAAACATGAAAGACATCATGAACATCATCTGATAAGTTAGCTAGCATCTCCAACTTATATGCTACTTCTCCTCGTTTGTCCAAAATCTTGAATGGTCCAATGTATCGAGGTGCTAGCTTTCCTCTGATATTAAACCTTTTATGACCTCTCATGGGTGACACTTTGAGGTAAACAAAATCTCCCACTTCAAAGGCTAGTTTCCTTCTCCTTTTTTCCGCATAGCCTTTTTGCCTTGATTGAGCAGCCCTCAAGTTTTCGCGAATAATTTGAACTTGTTTTTCAGCTTCTAGCAACACATCCGGACCAAATACTTGAGTTTCTCCTGCCTCATTCTAGAATAAAGGTGTCCTACACTTCCTTCCATAAAGCGCTTCATATGGTGACATTTTCAAGCTTGCTTGGTAACAATTGTTGTATGAAAATTCTGCGTATGGCAAGCTCTTGTCCTGACCTTTCCCATGCTTTAAAGCACAAGCTCTTAACATGTCCTCTAAAATCTGATTGGTCCTCTCGGTTTGTCCATCCGTCTGAGGGTGATATGCCGAACTGAAGTTCAACCTTGTTCCCAATGCTTCATGCAATTTCTGCCAAAATCATGAGGTAACTTGAGAACCTCTATCTGAGACTATCTTCTTCGGTACTCTGTGACGACACACAATATGCTCCATGTATATTTCGGCCAATTGTGCAGATGTATATTTGGTCTTCACAAGGACAAAATGAGCTGACTTGGTTAAGCGATCCACAATTACCCAAATTGAGTCATAACCGGACTGAGTACGTGATATCCCAACTATGAAGTCCATTCCAATTTCTTCCCACTTCCATTCCGGGATCTTCAATGGTGGCAATAATCCAGCTGGCCTTTGATGTTCCGCCTTGACTCGTTGACACACATCACACAATGCTACATATTCGGCTATGTCCTTCTTCATGCTAGCCCACCTATAGCAAGTCTTCAAGTTTCTGTACATCTTCGTACAACCGAGGTGAATCGAGTATGGCGAGTCATGTGCCACTTTTAATATTGTCTCCCGAATATGCTTCACATTAGGCACGAAAATCCTCTTACCAAGCCATAGAGTACCATGTCCATCCTCATCAAATCTGAATTCTCTCCCCTCTTGGGTCCTTTCCTTGATTTCTTGAATTTCCTCATCCTTAGTTTAACCTTCCCGAATTTCTTGCTCTAAGGTTGGGTTTAACTCCATCATCTCCATCTCATTTACAAATCCAAGGTTCAACCGCTCAAACTCCCTACATAACTCGGATGGTAGCTCTCGAACTGTGAGTTGATAACTTACTCCTTTTCTACTCAAAGCATCGGCCACTACATTGGCTTTTCCCGGATGATAGTTGATCCCTAAATCATAATCTTTGATGAGCTCCAACCATCTCTATTGCCTCAAATTCAGATCTGTTTGTGTGAAAATATACTTAAGACTCTTGTGATCCGTATAAATTTCACACCTATGTCCCAAGATATAGTGTCTCCAAATCATCAACGCACGTATCATGGATGCATGTTCTAAATCATGTGTTGGGTAATTCTGCTCATGTTTCTTGAATTGCCTCGATTCATATGCAACCACTTGACCTTCTTGCATAAGTACGCATACAAGTCCTTGTCTCGATGCATCACAATAAATATCGAAACTCTTGCTTACATCCGGCAATATCAAAACTGGGGCTGCAGTTAACCTCTTCTTCAACTCCTCAAAACTTTCTTGACAAGCTTGAGTCCAATGGAATGCTTTTCCCTTAATTATCAATTCCATCATTGGATTGGCTATCTTGGAGAAGTCCTTGATGAACCGATGGTAATATCTAGCCATTCCAAGAAAACTCCTGATCTCCTTTACATTTTGCGGGGGCTCCGATTTTAACACGTCCCTCACTTTTCCTGGATCAACCAAAACTCCTCCCCCTGAAATGATATGACCCAAAAACGATACTTCTCTCAACCAAAACTAAAACTTATTGAACATGGCATACAATTGATGCTCCCTTAATTTCTGCAGCGTAAGCCTCAAGTGTTCCTCATGTTCCTTCTCATCCTTCGAGTAGATCATAATGACATCAATGAACACCACAACTAACTTATCCAAGTAATCCATGAAGACCTTATTCATGAGGTACCTAAAGTAGGCAGACGCATTTGTCAATCCAAAAGACATCACGGTGTACTAATAAGATCCATATCGTGTCCTAAAAGCTATCTTGGGTATGTCCGATGGTCTGATCTTCATTTGAAAGTATCCCGACCTCAAATCAATCTTAGAGAAGACACAAGCACCCTTCATCTGATCAAACAAGTCTTCTATGCGTGGCAAGGTCTACTTGTTCTTGATTGTTACCTTGTTGAGAGATTGGTAATCTACGCACATCCTTTGGGATCCATCCTTCTTGTCCACAAATAGAACGGGCGCTCAACAAGGTGAAGAGCTGGGCCGAATGAAACCCTTCTCTAGTTGCTCTTGAATTTGCTTCTTGAGCTCCGCTAATTCCATAGGAGGCATCCTATACGGCCTCTTAGCTATAGGTGCAGTTACAGGTATCAAATCAATAACAAACTCAACGTCTCGATCAGGTGGCATACGTGGCAACTCATCCGGAAAAACATTCAAAAATTCACACACCACCGGAATCTCCTCAATTGTGGCACCGTCCTTATAATTCAGCTCCAATCGCTTCGGTGTGGTTTGAGATGCTTCAAATTCTACGGTGATCCCTTCTTCATTGGTCAACTTCACCGTCTTCGTGGCACACTCAATAACTCCACTGTGCTTCCTCAACCAGTCCATACCAAGTATAATGTCCAATCCTTGAGAGTCCAAAACAATGAGGTTGGCGGAGAAGTCTACCCCACTTATTCTAAGGCTTACTTTTGGACATACTATATTTGTCCTCATCTCTCCTCCAGAAGACTTAACCAATAAAGTAAACTTCATATGAGAGATAGGCAAACTATACTGGGCAACATATTTTGATGCAATGAATGAATGTGATGCTCCAGAATCAAATAATGTAGTCGCCGAGTTGGAGTTTGCGAGAAACATACCAATTACCACGTCATCCGCTTGTTGAGCATAATCCGTAGAGACATGGTTCACGTTGCCACGAGCAAAATTCTGGTGTCCCCGGTTTCCTTGCGGCTGTCCTCCATTAGGTCTTGGGTTTTGCCTCAGCGCATTGCCTCCTTGGCCAAGGCCTGACTTCATACATTGATGTGCAAAGTGTCCAACTTCTCTACATGTATAGCACTTCTTAACTCCACCAGAATTATTGGGGCGAGCTTGGTTTTGAACATGTGCACCAGGAAAATTAGCACGAGGTGCAAAAGGCATTGGGGGCCTAGGTGCTTGCATAACGGGGCTCTGCTGCACAAACTGAGATGGGCGCGGTGCAAATCCAGGACACTGTATAGGAGAAGAGGAGCTGTAGTATGGCGCATTAGGAGGCGCAAGGCGAGGGCGCACATTACTTCCTTGTGGCTGTCCTTGATATGGCGCCTTCCTCTTGTTATCCTGTTCCATCTCCCGAACCTTATTCTCCACCACAATTGTTTTGTCCACAAGCTTCTAAAAGTTGGAATAATCATAGTTGAGTAGTTGCACATGGATTTCATTGTTCAAGCCCCTCATGAACAAGTATTGTTTCCGGCTGTCCCGACTAACATCCTCAGGCACATATCTTGAGAGTTGAGTGAACTTATTGAGATATTCACTCACGCTTGATCTTCCTTGCCTTAAGTTCTCAAATTCTCGCCTCTTCAAAATTATAACTCCTTCTAGCACATAATGAGAACGGAAGCTCTCTTTGAATTCGGCCCAAGTAATTATCTCTTGGTTCTCAAGGGCATTGCATAAGGAATGCCACCAATCCGTAGCCACTCCAACTAGTTGATGAGAAGCGAAAAGCACTTTCTCCCAGTCACTGCATTGGACAATAGCTAGCTTCTTTTCCACAAACTTGAGCCAATTATCCGCATTCATAGGGTCAGCGGCTTGAGCAAAGGTCGATGGACTAGTCCTCATAAACTCTCCCAACCGGATATGAGGAGGCGGGGGTGGCGGTGGTGGCATGTGGGGCTGATTGTTGATATTGCCAGCCAACAGTTGTCCCATAGTTTGTATCATGGTTTGCATGAGCTGGTTCTGCATAGCCAACAGCAGCTCAATGATGATAACTCCCTGAGCAGGTCATTGTCCACGGTTATTCTGAGATGCTCCATTGTTCTCCTCCTCATCATTGCCATCCCTCTGGTTGCGAGTCCTCACCATCTGGAGAAAAGCAATAGGTAAGAATTAGAAAACCGTCCCCAACTATATGCATCAAGAGATATGAAACAAGACAACTAACTAGACTACGTGGACATGGCAATGCTAAAGCATCCCAAAATCCTCTATTAAACACACAAGCAACCAATATATATAGCAAGCAGCACACCAAGCAAGAACACATCGATTCTTGAGTGTTTCTATGTGCTCTAAAGTGTCCATTCTATCTAGGCTACGTCCTACGGTCAACCTATGGCTATGATACCAATTTGTGACACCGGGTTCTGAAAATGAACCAAGTGAACGCATATGTGTGCCCAAGATGTTCAACACACATACACGAGTGAATTCACAAAAGAGTATACAAAAGATTTCCACAGAACAAAATTAATTAACCAAACTCTATTACACAATTCATAATATAATCGAATACAAGTTCTAATGAATATTAATGACAAGTTCAACTAATGCAGCGGAAATAATATAATTAAGCAAATTAAACAGCTAGGCAGCATAAGCAATAGGGTAGCGTAGCTCAAATCAACACCACAGACAAAGTTGAGGGTAGACACGACCTAGAACTCCGCATTATCGCCATTAAACTTCCAATCCTGACCTGCAACTGTTGGAGGGGGGGGGGGGGTTTGCAAGGGTGAGTAGATGTTGTACTCAGAAGTGTGGAAAGTATGACATGTAGCTGATACAAACGATGAATATAATAATGGCTAAGTGCTGAAAAGTACATTAAAACATTTGAAAAGCAATATATTATATATATATATATATGTTAAATAAAACCATCATAAGCCATGTAGTTATCACAATACCAGTCCATATTCCATATCCATCATCATATACCAGCATCCATATTCAATACAAGAATTTAATTCATAACCATCCATAACCATAAGCAAATCCCAATTTCCCTCTAATCATGGATGTTGTCCAGGTGCTCAAAACCGGGAGCATGGTTGTCATGATAGTTTTATTATACACTATGCAGAGGTTGTACCGCTTTACCCACGTGTTTGTGATTTCATCACCCGTCGGCGACTAAAGAACCTCCCTTATGCCAATTGCACTTCCTTTGGTGTTTGGCCAAGAGATCAAAAAATAGCCTTTACAAAGGGACTACTAGCCTATTTAGACCCCACTGAGGTTTCATCGGTGGCGATGTCTCTAACAGAGCACATCTTCAACCAAGGGCCCCCTCTTGAGCCATTCGGATCCCAGGGTAGTCTCACAAATCATCAACAAACCCAATCCGACTACCCCTTCCCCTAGACTTCCTTAATGGTCCAAATAGCGTTAACAAAGCCCTAATTAATCAGCTACGACGCGCCCATACTTGGCGTCGTGGTGGCACTGTAATCCTTGCTTATTCTCGCATGAACCAGTCCTTAGATCCAAAGCAGCAACCACCATAACTTCCAACCCAATCCACATACCAGGCTTGCTTAGATCACCCATTACCATATTACATTAACTAGTTCATGTTAATCATAATCTCATAATTACATAATTAAGGTAAGTGGTATAGTTGTTTTCCCATCCACATTGATTAAGCGAAGCAGAAAGGTAAAAAGCCCATCCCGACTCTCTACCATAATTTCCAGGTGACAAGGGTGGTTAAACAAAGTTAGTAAACTTCCTACCATAGGATTTCCCATCAAGTTGACACATGCATGCAATTTCGCAAACAAAACATTTATTTCAATATAGGATCAATATGATTCAAGGACTCTTGCCATGCTCTTGAGATTGGTTCGAGTCAAAGCCTTCAAATTCTTGGTGTTGGAGATCTTCCGCGGCATTCTCTAGCGCAAATCCGTCTAATCCGCACAATAAACATACAAGACAAGAAACACAATCAAAGAGTGCACAAATATTACTCAATATGACATGACATGCATGATTAATGCAAATGCAAGGTAGAACTTGTTAATAGGTTGCTTTTAATGATCACTAATTAGTTCTAATAAATTTTAGCAAGTTTATACAGGTTTGGATTTGATTAGATCAAATTTTAGAATTAATTCAACACAATTTAACCTGGAAAATCGGACTAGTCCGCTAGGGACTGGACAAGTATGCACTTTACGAGATCAGCAGAGTAGGGTTTTCTAGATCGACGTGAATTTGGAGATTAGGGGTTGAATTCACATAAGGAAAAGGAAATATAAGGTATATGAGGTGTTTAGAACTCCAAAAAATCACGAAACTTGGAGGAAATACTTAGATCATGACGATCCAGGGTTGATGAAGAACTTGATGGTGGATTGTTGATGAAGAACTCGAAGTTGATGGAGATATTGATCCTCTTTCATTTCGTCCTCCTCTTCTTCTTCCTTGGGATCTCCTTCCCCCTCCTTGATGGTGGCTCTCCATGAACTAGGGTTTGGGTGGGGTGGAAAAGTGGCAAATAGATGTCAAGCCAAGGGGTGGGGTTGTTTATATAGAGGTGGAGGCTTGGGTTAGATGGATTTCTAGTTTGAGAGGAGTAGGGGCCGGTTTATAGTCCCACATGGGCTCTAAAAGAGTTAGGCACGATGTCCCTAGGCCCACTTAACGTAAAACCCAAGAAGCAAGTCGTAAAACAAAAGATCAACTCGGGGTTGTGAAATATCGGACAAGTCCGAAAAGGACCGGACTAGTCAGAAGTTAGTCAGAGAGAAATCGGACAACTCTGGCAAAAAAATCGGACAAGTCCGACCTTAGTCAGAGAGGAAAACGGACAAGTCCGCTAGAACACCGGACTAGCCATGACAAGTCCAGGGACTTAGCAAATTTTTCAAGGATTGTTGGAACACCGGACTAGTTCGCGTAACACGGGACAAGTCTGAAAGTGTCCAAAGGTAAAAACGGACTAGTCCGCAGCAAAATCGGACAAGTCCGATCGAGGTCAGAGAGAAATCGGACTAGTCCGCACCAAAATCAAACTAGTCCGCACTTTCTAGAATTTTAAGTGCGATTTTGTTCCAAATAAATTTTAAACTTATTCCTCTTTATGTGGATTAATGTTAAACATGTATATGAATGGGCATGATGCATGGAAATGAGGGTGTTACACAACGCATGATTTGGAACTTGCAGCCGTGGTACACGCATTGAAGATTTGGAGACAATATATCCTTGGACATAGGTCTGAAATTTATATGGATCATAAGAGTCTCAAGTACATATTCGCACAAACGAACCTGAATTTGAGGCAAAAAATATGGCTGGGGTTCATCAAGGACTACAATGTAGGAATTAACTATCATCTAGGGAAGGCTAATGTAGTGGCTGATGTTTTGAGTCAGACGGGAGTAAGTCACCAATTCACGGTTCGAGAATTGCCATTCGTGTTATGTAAGGAGTTTGAACGGCTGAATCTCGGATTTTTGAATGAGATGGGGATAATGGAGCTAAATCCAACCTTGGAGCAAGAGATCCGAGAGGGTCAAACAAAGGATGAGGAAATTTAGGAAATCAAGGAAAGAACCCAAGAGGGAAGAGAATTCAGGTTTGATGAGGATGACCATGGTACTTTATGGCTTCGAAAAATGATTGTTGTGCCCAAGGATAAACATATTCGAGAAACAATATTGAAGGAGGCACATGACTCGCCATATTCAATTCACCCCGGTTGTACTAAGATGTAGAAGGACTTGAAGACATGCTATTGGTGGGCTAGCATGAAGAAGGACGTAGCTGAATATGTAGCATTGTGTGATGTGTTCCAACGAGTGAAGGCGGAACATCAAAGGCCACATGGATTATTGCAACCATTGAAGATTCTGGAGTGGAAGTGGGAAGAAATTGGTATGGACTTTATAATTGGTTTACCGTGTAACCAGTCCGATTATGACTCAATTTGGGTTATTGTGGATAGGTTAACCAAGTCAGCTCATTTTATTCACGTCAAGACCACCTCTAATGGGAAGAAGTTGCATGAACTGTATATGGGAAGAATAGTATGTTTGCATGGAGTTCCAAAGAAGATAGTATCAGATAGAGGTTCTCAATTTACCTATAGGTTCTGGGAGAAGCTACATGAAGCATTGGAAACAGGGTTGAATTTCAGCTCAGCATATCACCCTCAAACTGATGGACAAACTGAGAGGCCCAATCAGATTTTGGAGGACATGTTAAGAGCTTGTGCTTTGAAACATGGGAAAAGTTGGGACAAGAGCTTGCCATATGCAGAGTTTTTATATAACAATAGTTACCAAGCAATCTTGAAAATGTCTCCCTATGAAGCACTGTATGGGAGTAAGTGTAGGACACCTTTGTTCTGGAATGAGACGGGAGAAAATCAAGTATTTTGACCGGACATGTTGCAAGAAGCAAAAAAACAAGTTCAGATCATCCGCGAATATTTGAGGGCTGCTCAACTAAGACAAAAAAGGCTATGCCGACAATGGGACAAGGAAACTAGCCTTTGAAATAGGAGATTTCGTTTACCTCAAAGTGTCACCCATGAGAGGACATAAGAGGTTTAATATCAGAGGCAAGCTAGCACCTCGCTATATTGGACCGTTCATGATTTTAGACAAAAGAGAAGAAGTAGCATATAAGTTGGTGATACCAGCTCACTTATCGGATGTTCATGATGTCTTCCATGTTTCCCAGCTCAAGAAGTGTTTGAGAGTGCCAGAAGAACAAGTGCCAATGGAAGATTTGGAACTAGTGGCAGATTTGACATATGCCGAACAACCTATCAAAATCTTGGAAACCAAGGAGAGGGTCACAAGAAACAAG
Source organism: Tuctoria greenei (assembly GCA_036927565.1). NCBI lineage: Eukaryota > Viridiplantae > Streptophyta > Magnoliopsida > Poales > Poaceae > Tuctoria > Tuctoria greenei. Next base: position 160,225,944 of record JAYESD010000002.1, on the reverse strand, counting down.
ATCATCAAATGGTGTAAAGTTTAATGGAAGCATCATACAGAATCAGAGGCAACATGGGAGTTGGAGGATGATCTCAAGAAGGAATTTTCCTATCTCTTATCTTCTGCGTCGAATCTCGAGGGCGAGATTCATTTTAAGGGGGTAGGTTTGTAACACCCTCATTTTCATGCACCATGCATTGCATAAGTTCATATACATGTCTAACATTAATCCACATAAAAAGAAATAAGTTTAAAATGAATTAGAAGGAAAACCGCACTCAAAAGTCTTGAGAAGTGCCGACTAGTCCGGTTTTGGTGCGGACTAGTCCGATTTCTCTCTGACCTCCATTGGACTTGTCTGTTTTTCCTGCTTACTATTTTTTCCTCTCTATACAGTTTCGGACTTGTCCGGTCCATTGCGGACTAGTCCGGTATTCCAATTCCTTGGAAATTTTGTTAAGTCCCTCGACTTGTTCGGACTTGTCCGGTATTCTAGCGGACTTGTCTGTTTTTCCTCTGACTAAAATCGGACTTGTCTGATTTTGGCCAGACTTGTCTGTTTTTCCTCTGACCAATTTTGTACTTGTCCGATATAGTCCAAACTTGTCCGATATCCCTCTATCTAACTTCGGACTAGTCCGGCCTCTTGCGGACTTGTCCGGTTATCGCGATTTCGAGTTGAGCTTTTGTTCAACAACTTCTTTTTGGGTTTTACCTTAAGTGGGCCTAAGGACATCGTGTACAACTCTTTTGGAGCCCATGTGGGACCCCACACCAGCCTCCACCCTCTCCAAACTCGAAATCCATCAAACCCTAGCCTCGACCTCTATATACACAACCCCACCCTTGACTTTACATCCTTTTGCCTCAATTGAAAGATAACAAACCCTAGTTCGTGGAGCGCCGCCGCCAAGAAGGGAGAAGGAGATTCCGAGCAAGGAGAATAAGTGGAGGAAATGAAAGATGATCAAGATCTCCATCAAGTTTTCGTTTCTCATCAAAAATCCACCATCAAGTTCCTTCATCAACCCTAGATTGTCAAGATCCAAGTGTTGCTCCAAAACCCTTAATTCATTGGAGTTTTAAACACCTGGTATACCTTCTACTTTCTATTTCTCATGTGAATTCAACCCCATTGCATCAAATTCACGTCGAACTAGAAAACTCTAATTCGCTTGTTCTGCGAAGGGCGGACTAGTCTGGCCCTACAGCAGACTTGTTCGATTTTGCTGTCTGTTTTCTACTGAATTAATTCTAAGTTGATTAGAATCAATTCTAAACCTGTATAGACTTGTTAAAAACTATTAGAATTAGTTAGTAAACATCATTAACAACTCATTAACTAGTTTTGCTTTGCATAATGCATTAATCAGGCATGTCATGATATATTGAGTAATATATGTGCATTTATTGATTGTAATTCTCGTCTTGTATGTTCATTGAGCGGTTTAGACGGATTTGCGCCAGAGAGTGTTGCGGAGGACCTCCAGCACTAGGATTTTGAAGACCTTGACCAAAATCAAGCCCAGGAGCAAGGCAAGTGTCCTTGAACATATTGATCCTGTTTCTAAAAGAAATGTTTTGTTTGCAAAATTGCATGTTTGTGTCAATATGATGGGAAACCAATGATAGGAAGTTTACTGGCTTTGTTTAAACACCCTTGTGACCTGGAATTCATGGTAGGGAGTCGGGAAGGGTTTTTTACCTTTTTGCTTCGCTTAATTATTTGGGATGGGAAAACAACTATACTGTTTAATTATGCATTAATAAGGTTATGGTTATAATGAACTGGTTGATATGATATGCTAATTGGTGATCTAAGCAAGCATGGTATGTGCATGGGTTGGATGTTATGGTGGTTTCGCTTGCTTTAGATCTAAGGACCGGTTCATGGAGCGACCATCCACGATTTACAGTGCCACCACGAGGCCAAGTATGGGTGTGGCGTAGCTGATTAATTAGGGTTTGCTAGTATTGAGCGGATCATTTGGCGCATCGGGGAAGGGGAGTCGGATTGGGTTTGGATATGGTTGGCAGGACTCCCTGGGATCCGAATGGCACAATAGAGCGCCCTTGTTTGAAGATATGCTCAGTTGGAGACATCGTCAGCGGTGAAACCTCAGTGTATCCGTACATGCCAGTAGTCCCTCTGTAAAGGCTATTTTGTGATCTCTTGGCCACACACCAATGGAAGTGTGAAATGGCATAATAGAGGTTCTAGTCACTAAAAGGTGATGAAATCACAAAAACGTGGGTAAAGCGGTACAAACTCTGCAGAGTGTGTCTTAAAACTATCATGATAGTTGTGCTCCAGGTTACGAGCAACCTGGACCCTTACATGATTAGAGGAAATCGGGATTTCGGATGGTTTGGTACTGGTTATGGGATGGTATTATGGTTTATGGCAATGGATACAGTTAATGGTAATGGTGAAATCTGGTACAATGGTGATGGTAATAAAATATGGACTGGTATTGTGATAACCATTATGGTTTATGATGGGTTTACTTCACATACATGTAATATGTTGCTTTTCAAATGTTTTAATGTACTTTTCAGCACTTAGCCTTTATTATATTCATCATTTGAATCAGCTACATGTCATACTTTCCACACTTGATGAGTATGACTTGTACTCACCCTTGCAATTCCACCACCGACAGTTGTAGGTCAGGATTGGGAGTATAACGTTGGTAATGTGAATTTCTAGGCCATGTGTTGCCGTTAGCTTTGCCTGTGGTGTTGATTGGAGCTGCGCTATCCCTTATGCTTAGTTTGCTTAGCTGCATAGTTGCTTACTTAGTTTATTTCTGCTGTATTAGTTCAACTTGTCATTAATATTCATTAGAGCTTGTATTCGTGGATATTATGAAACCTGTAATAAAAGTGGTTAATTAATCTTGTTCTGTTGTAATTTTCTGTATATCCTTTTATGAGTGCACTCGTGTATGTGTGTTGAACGTCCTGGGCACACATATGTGTTCACTTGGTTCATTTTCAGAATCGGGTGTCACATCAACTAGAGGTCGAGAAGGATACGCAGCTCATTCTTGGACGCCTGTTCCTAAGAACTATAAAGGCTCGCATAGATGTGAGATCTGGAGAAAGCCAATTTCATATCAATGGCAAGGAGGAAAAGTATAACTTCCGCCAAAAGTTGGAGCAATGCTCCATGATCCGGATCAAGTATGGGCTGAATGTTAAACACATTCAAGAGGTCAAAATCACACCTCCAAAGGTTGACCCGCTCATTGCATTCATGAGGAATTTGGTCTATGCGGAAAACCCGTCTTGTCGTCCACGCCGACACCGCAAGAAGACGGAGAAGTCCGGGCCTCCCCAAAGACCCAAGTCCACCAAGACGCCAAAGAAGGTATGGCGGAAGAAGCAAGACAAGCCGTCCGAGCCCATCTCTCTAGGCTCGGATGTCAAGAAATGAAGAAGGAGGAATGTCCATCTCATCAGATGGTGATGACACCTAGCAAATAGGTTAAATTGGAAGTTATCCTTTTCTTTGTTTTTCTTTTCTCTTTATTTGGTTTTCCCCATTTAGTTTGATTTTGCCCACTACATATTTGATTTTCCTAGTAAGTTGAGAATCTTATATTCTCAGCTATCATTTTTATTTCTTTATTTTCACAAAAAGAAAATTGTTTAGTTTTGAAAAATGAATTTTTATTTGGAAAACAATTTTCTGAGATGCAAAAGTGGTATTTCACCAACGTGCTAATTTCATAGCCGTTGGGGAGCCACCTGCCAAAAGGGGGAACAGTGGGGCCCACCTGTCAGGTCGACCGACCCCTTGTTCAGCTGACTAGGCGAAAGAGCCATTTTGGCTCTCTTTCCTCCAATGGCTACATTTGGTTCCCTAGTAACCGTTGGGGATTGCACACTATAAAAGGTGGCTTTGGGGAGCTTTTCTCCTCACACTTCACCTCATTTCTTACATCCCCAAAGTCACTCTTGCTCAAATTGTTTTTCTTGCTCTTTATTGAAGTGCTCTTGATCAATTCCCAACTCAAAAAGATTTGCTTTTGTTTGCATTTGCAATTTGCTCTCAAGTTCTTCCAGGTAAAATTCGAAGGGGTTTTGTTTTCACTAACATCACCTCTTTCAAGTTTTTGCCTTATTGTGTTCTTGTTTGTTGTGGCCAATGAAAGGAATGGAAAGGTTGTTTGGAAAGAGGAAGGGGGCAGCAACCTCAAGCCATGGTGGAGACTCAAGTGCACGCCCCTCTTCCGTTGCTACACCATGTTCACGGAGGAGGAGTGTAGGAGAGGTCACTCCCATGGGTGAGAGGAGCAACCCACACCAACTTCTTCACGATGACGACCTCGAAATCCAAAGTGAAGTTGAAGATCAAGCACGCAAGCTCCTCCAAGATCGTGAGTTTTCTCATATGAATGCTTATGATCCGAATTTGATCTCCAAAATAGGTATGGATTCTGAACTCTTTTCCATTTGGCATGCATTAGGATGGGAAAACTTTGCTCACATAGAGGAGAATGGTTCACGCCGTCTCTCCATACAATTCCTTTGCACACTCAAATTAGGATTTGATGGTATTACTTTTAGATTATTTCAAAAAGAATACAACATCATATGGAAAGAATTTAGTGAAATCCTAGGCTTCCATAAACGATGTTTGCTAAATAATCTTCATTAATTAATTCCTAGGTGAACTACATGTGACCTCACCAGTTCCATTTTGCCAAAAATTGTTTGTTAAAAGATAAAAATGCATAGATTGGAGGCTATGACTATGTTCCCTAGAAGAGATGTAAGGATAGTGCGTGATGATGAGCTGAAAATTTTATTTGCCATGATTAAAAAGATAAAAGTTGCTCCAGTTATTGCCATGATGACACAATGGTTAGATTACATCCCAAGCGTAGGGCCAATTGAATGTACTTCATTGATTACTCGTATTGCTACTAGGGTAGGGGCATTAAAATATTCTTCATTTGAGTTTATTGAAAATGAAAGAGAATTAATTAATGAAGATTATTTAGTGCAAGATCATACCCTTAAGCATGATCAAGATGACTCTTTGATATTTTATTATCCCAGCTTTGTTAATGAAATTCAGTTTCCTAACCCGGATTATCATTTGTACAAGTGCCAGAGGCTAACCATTGACCTCCTTCCCATCGAGGAAGCCGGAAGAAGTAATGTCTCTCGCAGGGTAACTAGAAGCTGTACAACAAGACCGACCATGCCCCCGACGACCTCCACGGTCCATGAGTACGAAGAGGAAGAGAACCCAACGGGTGATGCACCCGGATGGACTCAACCTCCATCGTATGAGACCGAAGGTCCGTCTTGGCATGGATGGCCAGGTGCTACATGGGAAATACCCCTATCCACTTCAAGCTCTAGCAGCTCGCCTCAACTATCTATAAGAAGATGTCATTCTACTTTGGCTAGAAGTCTTCGTGACTACAGTCACGGAATGACGGACCTCTCTAGACGTATGGAGGAGCTTGAAGTAAGGATGGGTGACATCCACAACACTCTCCAAGGGCATGTCCAAGGTACCCAAGACTGGCAACAATACATGGATGCTCAATTCACCAACTTCAACTCCATGCTACAACAACAACAAGCCTTTCTCACGGCATACTTCCATCATCAAGGGTTCAACCCTCGACACACAGGTGAGTGAAGAACAAGCTTGGGGGAGGACCCCCACTTGAGGTAAATTGTATCAAACCCTTTGCATATTTATTTTCCACTTACCCATCATCCACCTTGCATCCAAAAATTATAGGATAGGTTTCATTTTCAAATAAAATAAATGATGTGCGGTAAGAATGACTTGAAATTCACATAGATGAACTGATGAATAGTTGCTCTATTTTAATTTTCCTAAGTCCCTAGTTTACAACTTACTACTCTCCAACATATTGCTCTCATTGGCTAAAATTGCTTTTGCCTTGATTTGGAAATTGTGGGTAGCAAAAGCTTAATCTATTCTAAGTTGTTGTGAGATATGATATAGTGATAGGGCTGCTATTCCTAGTTTGAAAGTGAAACTTGGATTTTTGGAGAAAATTTTAAAAAGATTTAAGTTACTCTCATTTGATTGGAAATACTTACTAAAGCCATATGATATATTACATTGATAGACCTTATACATATGCTATTTGTCTTCACATAGAGCTTTGTAAAACTAGTATAGACCTATGTGAGATTCAATTCATTACTTTTTGAAATCAATAATTCACTTGCACATGCTATAGTTCTACACTAGAATTAAGTAAAATTCCATCATACCACCATTCCACAACAAAAAGAGAAACTCCATGCCATTCATCATTAGTACTCTCTCCAAAATTTCTTGCCTAAAAAGGGAGTAGAAGACATGGCTACAAGAAAAAGAAAAAGAAAAGAAAATGCATGCTTACTTCAAAAGCATGAGAAATAAAAAATAGAGAAAGAAAAGTAGCCATGTTTCATCCCTGCAAAATAAGAGAGCTCACTCAAAAAGGAGTCCTCTCAATATCACATCCACCTCCATTTCATAACACATGCACAAGTCTTGAATGAAGCTGTTTTGAATTGATTTCTCCTAAGGCTTGCTTTTTTTGACTTAGCAATATTATGTGTTGCAAATATGCCTACTATATTCCCTACCAAGCTCCACATACAAGCCTTATTTAGAGGTAGGATGAATTTATGCAAAATGCCTTGGTGAGGATATATTTCCACTACACATAAAGGAGAGACTAAGAGAATCAAATTGAGATATGTGTAACTTGAGTGGAACTTGATTTCTAGGGTATGTGTGTTCCATTTGTTGTTCTATCTTTCAACCACCCATGAATAGGAGATGGCATAAGCCCCATAATGACTAAATATGGGTGAAGTACCATGCCAATTTTTGCAATACTAGGTAGAGTATCTTGTTGTGCACATGGTACTTTTGAAAAATAGAACATTGTAGCAACTCCTGATCATCAACCTAAAGTATTGAATTTGCTCGGGACGAGCAAACGATAAGCTTGGGGTTTGTTGACGACTGTTATATACCAATTTAACACGTCCATATAACTCAATTATGTGAAGGAATTGTCATTTCTTGCACACACCACCCTTCTATTTAACCTATTTCCACTTGTCCTTGGAGAAATAGTGCATGCAAGGAATTTTACAGGAATTGAAGTAAAAGAGGGGGAGCAATCCTACAAAATACCATCCCAGCCAATCAAACAACAACATGTGGCACCACATGGATCAAATGGCCCACAAACAGAAGTATCTGAGGCCATCCAACGGTGTATCACCCATATCGGTCAAGGGGACCTACCTGGAAGTGACTTGGAGGAAGCACAGCGCAAAGGAGCCAAGACCAGGTCGGCCAACCCCGCTAGTCGACCAACTAGGTCCTGGCACCAAAAGCGGTCAACTTACTTGTGTCCACTCCCTGTGGTGCTCTCAAAACGATAAAGACTGATTCGCACGCTTATGGTGGTAGGAACCGACCCTTCTCCATCCATAAATAGGACCCTCTACCCTCACTTCACACACACACACCACTTGAGTATTCATCCATTGTATGCACGATTCTCCATAGGTTTAGAGGAGTGTAGGATGTAGAGAGGAGAGCCTCTAGTCCATAGTCCAAGTAGGAGAGGAGTAGGAGTCTCTTCCCAATTCCTAATTGGGAAAGGTATGGTTATCATATTCCTATTTGTATTTTTGAGTTTGCTCTAAATAAAGATGTTATCTTTAGTCTTCTATTTTTCATATACTTGGATGAAGCGTTTTTTGTTTGATTCTGGATTCCATATATGTGGTAGGAGTAGTATTTATGATTATACTATACCATTCTCATTATATCATCATAAACACTACAAACCACCACTATAGTCTAATTATCTATGACATGATTATGTTAATATGAATCACTTATGTTATGAATTAACATTGGTTCAACGATGATTTAGTTCATTCCCTTAGGATGGCTTGTGCCTAGGCTCTTAAGGTAATTACTTAGTATGCTAGCATGGTGCTAGGATAGATAAGTAGCGTTGAATGTCTCGTACACCCACAGATTGAAGAGGTAGGCAATAGGTGGTGACGGCCCTATCTGTCCTTTGTAATCCTCCACGTTCGGCTATGCCACTTGCTCTTGGCGGGATTCGTGCTAGTATTACAAGGGGTAAACCCGTGTCCGATGTGTTAATCCACTTAGCTCGAGAATTCATAATTAATATGGTCATTAGTAACTAACTTAGGTTTTGTATATGTACATGAGAAGCATAGTAGGAGTATCTACCTAACTCTTAGCTTAGTCCCTCTTTACCTCATTTACCACCCTTCGGATAGAATGCTCTCGTGTGTGTCGTACTACCTCCAAACTATCAATTACCTATCCTTGCTAGAACCCTACCTAGACCAACCTAGCCTCTCAATTTGATGATTGCTTTCCTTCCATCTAGCCTTTCTTTGGGAGAATATAAATGACACCCTTTGGGAATACTCTAAATGGGGAAATGCTACATCAATAGATTTTGTGCGCTTGCGGATTTACAATGGTGATCTAAAAAGTATTAACAAGCATTTCTGGCACCCCTACTAGGGATGAATTATTAGTAGTGTGTAGGAAATATCAACAGCATCCAAGGAAAGGAACTCCTGTTTCCATGCAGGTGTTTGTGTCCACCACGCGGCTCTATGTCCTTGGTAGGCACGGCATATAGGCAAGGTGTCTACTTCCCAACTGCTATCACTGACACCGAGCAGACCGTGCGCACTTGTGAGGGTTGCTAGTTCTTTGCCTGAAAGATGCACCTGTCGGCACAAGATCTGCAAACCATCCCTATCACATGGTTGTTCGCCGTTTGGGGGCTTGATATTCTCGTCCCCTTTAAAAAAGCACCCAGGGGCTTCATTGTCCTCCTAGTCACTATTGATAAGTTCACAAAATGGATCGAGGCCAAACCCTCCATCACCGTCACTTCTGAGCAGGCGGCAGGCTTGTTCCAGGACAACATCCATCGTTTTGGGGTACCTAATGCCATCATAACCGACAATGGTACGCAGGTCACAGCCAAAAGGTTCCTATAGTTATGTGATGGGCTCCACATCCGAATCGATTGGGTGTCCATGGAGGACCCCCGGACAAACGGGTAGTTCTAGTGGACAAATGAATTGATCCTACAGGGTCTCAAGCCACATGTTTGCTCCTCCCGTCTTGAAGAGGTCAATGATGACTGAATCGCGTGCTTTTGGTGGCGGGAACCGATCATTCTCCAAGCTATAAATAGGACCCCTCACTTCAACATGCACCACTTGAGTATTCTTCCTTTGTATCCACTACTCTCCGTAGGTTTAGAGGAGTATAGGTTGTAGAGAGGAGAGCCTCTAGTCCATAGTCCAAGTAGTAGAGGAGTAGAAGGAGTCTCTTCCCAATTGGGAAAGGTATGTCTCCTATATTCCTATTTGTATTTGTGACTTTATTCTTAATAAAGATGTTATCATTAGTCTTCCATTGTTCATATACTTGGATGAAGAGTTTCTTGTTTGATTGTGGATTCCATGTATGTGGTAGGAATAGTATTTATGATAGTGCTATACCATGCTCATTACATCATCATAAACACTATAAACCTCCACTATAGTCTAATTAGCTATGATATGATTATGTTAACATGAATCACTTATACTATGAATTAACATTGGTTCAACGATGATTTAGTTCATTGCCTTAGGATGGCTTGTGCCTAGGCTTCTAAGGTAATTACTTAATATGCTAGCATGGTGCTAGGATAGAGAGTTTCGTTGAATGTCTCGTAGACCCACGGATTGAAGAGGTAGGCAGTAGGTGGTGATAGCTCTATGTGTCCTTTGTAATCCTCCACGTTCGGCTATGCCACAGGCTCTTGGCGGGAGTCGCCTAGTATTGCTAGGGGTAAACCCGTGCCCGATGTGTTAATCTACTCAGCATGAGAATTCATAATTAACATGATCATTAGTAACTAACTTAGGCTATGTATATGTACATTAGAAGCATAGTAGGAGTATTTACCTAACTCCTAGCCTCGTCCCTCTATTACCTCTTTTATCCCCGTAGGATGAATGCTCTTGTGTGTGTCACATTACCTCCACTTATCAATTAACCCATCCTTGCTAGAACCCTACCTAGACCAACCTAGCCTCTCTACTTGATGATTGCTTTATTTCCTTCTAGCCTTCCTTTGGGAAAATATAAATGACACCCTTTGGGAATACCTTAGAGGGGAAATGCTACATCAATAGTTTCTGTGCGCTTGCGGATTTACATGTGTAATATAAAACCTACCAACAAGCATTTCTAGCCCGCTAGGGATGAATTGTTAGTAGTGCTTAGGAAATATTAATAGTGTGTCGGAAAGTGACTTTTTCTTGCCACTTGACTTCTTTTTCTTTTTGCCACTATCGTTGGCAGTAGCTCTGGCTTTGGAGGCAGATTGACCAGCCTCCGCAGCTGGTTTGGAGTGTATCTCACGGCCCTCTATAGCTCTGGCACATTTGTCAGCCAATCTGAAGAGTTCTGTGACGCTGCTGACATCCTTGGTTGCTAGCTTTTCCAGCAACTTCTTATCTTGAACTCTCTATCTAAATGCAACAACGACAGAAGCGTTGGAGATAGAAGGTATGGTGTTCTGTACCTAAGAGAATCAAAGATCGCGGTGACTTTCCCGACTTCTGTTGTACGACAAAGAGATCCAGTTTGGTGCAAGGCCGGGTGTAGAAGCTCCCGAAGTTAGCGGTGAACTGGCGACATAATTCCCCCCAACTGTAGATGGAGTAAGGGGGTAAGCTCAAAAACCAGGACCTAGTAGTCCCAGTCAAAGCCACTGGGAAGTAGTTGGTCATGATGGCCTCATTCCCTCCTGCCGCGAGGATGGCGGTTAAGTATATTTGTAGAAACTCGACGGGATTGATTGTCCCGTCATATTTCTCCGGCAAATGTGGCTAGAACTTGGGTGGCCACTCCACCATGCGAAGATGCAAGGCGAGGGCCGAACAGTCGCCTCCAACTCCCATGGGAGAGGGGTTTTCACGAGCAAGTCGCCTCTCGTGACTACGCTTGATGTTGACACAGCCATCCTACCTCATGTACTGGCAGTCGAGCTCCGACCGGAGGTCTTGAGTCGAGAGCCTCGACACCGTATGAGTACGACGAGCCCTGGAGGGCAGAGACATCGCGTGCTGGGAGGGCGCACGTCTCTTGGGCTATGACGCCAAAGGACCAAGTTTTCCAGACAAGGTCCTATTATGTGAAGGTGCCTGCCCCGCATGGGACAGGTCTTGGTTGTTGAGTGCAGTGGTTGCGGTAGCAACCGGATGCTCAACGTCAGCGTGCCATTGTTCCAGCGTGATAAGAGGAGCTCCCTGTGCTGGAGGACACTGAAGTAGAGTCTGCACTGCGTTCAGCGTGTTATCTGGGTTGTTGGTCAATTCTGTGACAACGCGAAGTCACCATCCTGCTATCAAGCATTTGCTGCTGCAGCAGATGGTGCTGGTGGAACGACGTTCACCGGGACAACATTGACTGACTATTGGGCATTGGAGGGATTTCCACCAACTACTTGTGTAGCCGGTCCCTTGGAAGCGGCGGCAGAATTCACCATCTTGATTATCTTGAGAGTTGCTCCTTCCTTGCGCGCCAAATGTCGAAGTGTGCTAATGAAACTTCCCCGAGTACTACTAAGGATTAGTCCACGAAGGTTCGTATTTAGGCCTGGAGATAAATCAAGATCCAAGAGCAAGGTGATATGGCGAGTTTTATGTGGTTCCAGCCGCCTGAGCGTAATACTCTACTCCATGGGGTGTTTTTGTATTGTATGAGGTAGTAAACATGATCCTTGAGTAGCATTGGATTGCTTGAGTTCTACCGTGCATCAAAACCCTTTTATATGCCAAGGACCGGCTATTACAGTATGCTCCATGGCCCGACATGTGGCCCCGGCTGTAATAACCACCCTATACATGATCTACGGGTGTAAATGGGAGTTAATAGTGTGATAACATACCTTAACGGCAATGTTACCGGTCTTGATAGTACTCTGATCGTGCTCACTAATATGGCATTCATGACACGCTAACCAGGTCTTGTAACGGCTGATTGATAGCCCTTGAAAGTCCGCACTGTTGAAGATCCCGAAGACTTCTTGCTGTACACATAGATTCGGACGTGTGAGGCGTGGTAGCTCTGGAGCTTCCCTCCGCGGGGAGGCAGGTCCAGAGCTACTAGACACGCGGCAGCACCGGACTTCCCCTGTTGGGGAGGCAGGTCTAACACCCTGAGACACGTGGCAGTATCAGAGCCACACTAAGGAGGGAGGCAGGTCCGGCACTGCGGAACATGTGGCAGCACCAGAGCTAGCCTATGGAGGGAGGCAGATCCGGCACTGCGAGACACGTGGCAAGGCCGGAGCCACCCTAAGGAGGGAGGTAGATCCGGCTCTGCGGGACACGTGTTGCCTCCGAAAGTCCACAATACTGGAAGGTGGAACTCGACACATCTTCTTCTGGTATGAGGGATACCTGGTATGCAGGGTATCGACAGCGTAGAACGTCGGCTCTCCCTTTCACAAATCTGAAATCCCAAAAGGTTAAAATTTAAGGGCCTTAGAAGTGTGAAGAGGAGTGTTTTTTTGCTCTTGGGAGGTGTGATGGCGCTAGTGTTCTTGGATCTCTTATTTATAGATATTTTGAAAAGTTACCGTTTCGATCCCGATGCTCGGACTAGTCCGTTATGGAACACTAGACTAGTCCGATGTGCTGTGGGAGATATATGTGAAATTGTGTAGCACAATATGAAACCCTAATTTGTATGAGTGTACCAGACTAGTCCGCATAGGGTCAGACTAGTCTGTTTCCTGTCCAGAGAGAAAATGGACTAGTCTTGCCAATATTGGACTAGTCCGGTGTTGGTGAAGCATGAAGGGAAAAGGACTAGTCCGGTGTCGAGGACTTGTCCGATTGTGCACAAGAGAGATATCAAACTAGTTTGGCTAATATTGTACTAGTCCGGTGAATATGAAATGTAAAGGAAAATGGACTAGTTCACACATGTGGACTTGTCTATTTGAGCGCTAGAGAGTTATTGGACTAGCCCGGACAATATCGGACTAGTATGTTTTCTACTCAGGGAGGAATCCGACTAGTCCGCCCATTATCGGACAAGTCCGGTGCTTAGCTATGTTTTCAATTGTGTTTTTAGCCATCAATCTCTCTGCAAAAACTTGAGCTCTTGGGGTGTGTCTCTCATACACACCCTATACATTTAGGACAACTTTTTACATCTTCTCTTCACTTGTGATCTTCCCTTCTTGATTCTCATTTTTCCACCTTTTTGCACATTTAGTTCCATTCTCCGAAACTGCTCTCAACTCAACAAATTTTATTAGGATCTCACTGTTTGTCATCAATCGTTTAAAACCCACTAGGGTGTACCTAAATGCAATTTCAATTTCAACAAGCCTTGTTATGCGAGCAGGGCAACTACCAATAGACTTTGGCAGCAATGGCAGCGGCTGAACATGACCAGCCTGCCTAAGTCTTCGCCTCGAGCTCACTTGATACTAACCGAGCATCAACCTTCGGGGACTTCAAACCCGTCGAAGACACGAACACGTTGAAATTCAACCCCGCGGACTAGGAAAAGTTGGTGCAGATTGGTGCCGCCCTGCCCAGCAAATAGGAAAGTGTGTTCGTCGACTTCCTCCACATGAATCGGGATATCTTTACGTGGCAGTCCTCAAACATGTTGGGCATCCCGAGGGAAGTTTACGAGTATAACCTAAGCATAAGGCCGGCTCCAAGCTCGTCAAACAGAGGTTGTGGTGCTTTGACAAACAAAAATGGCTGGCGATCGAGGCTGAGGTTAGTAAGCTCCTCGTGGCTGGCTTCATCAGTGAGATCCAACATCCCGAATGGTTGGCGGACCCTGTCCTAGTCAGAAAGAAGAGCAGATTGTGGTGGATGTGCATCAACTACACGGGCCTCAACAAGGAGTGTCCGAAGATCTCTTCCTTCTACCTCGAATCGACCAGGTCATTAAGATAACCACTGGGAGAGAATCTTTGAGTTTCCTAGACGCCTACTCGGGTTACCACCAGATCACCGTCTGCAAAGAAGATCAACAGGCTATAGCGTTCATCACCCTGATGATTCTTATTATTATGTGAGGATGTTGTTTGGGCTCAAGAATGTAGGCAAGACATATCATAGATGCATACAGAAGTGTTTGCGGGAACATATCGGGTGGAACCTGGATGTATACATCGGTGACATCGTGGTGAAATCCAAAAAGGCCATGGAGCTCATCTCCGACATCTAGGAAACCTTTGCCAACCTCCGAAGAAACAACATCAAGCTCAACTCGGAAAATGTGTCTTTGGCGTGCCTAGAGGTAAATTGCTAGGTTTCATCATCTTGGAGCACGGCATTGAAGCGAATCCTAAAAAGTCACGACCATCTCCGATATTGAACCCATCTACGATGTCAAAGGGGTATAAAGGCTTATGGGGTGCCTAGCGGCACTAAATATTTCATTTCTCGGCTTGGGGAACAAGGCCTCCCTCTTTACAAGCTAATAAAAAATAGAGTTATTCAAATGGACCGAGGAAGCACAATTCATCCTAGATCAGGTAAAAGCCTTTCTCACAAATTCCCCAATTCTAGAGTCCCTCGAGCCAATCAAGCATCTCCTCTATGTAGCGGCGACACATCAGGCTGTTAGCACCACCCTCGTGGTGAAAAGGGAGGAGCTCAAACACACCTACAAGGTACATAGACCGGTCTACTTCATCAGTAAAGCATTGTTAGACCGCAAAACACAATATCCTCATGTTCACAAGCTCATATACGCCATATTGCTAACCAAGTGCAAGTTGCTTCACTACTTCGAGAGTCACCCGGTGCAGGTGATCACGGCGCATGGGTTGGGAGCCATAATCAACAATCAGGACACGTCCGAGAGGATCACTAAGTGGGTCCTTGAACTTATGGGATTCGACAGATCTTATGCCCCATGCTCAACGATAAAATCCCAACCACTCGCCGACTTCATTGTTGAATGGACAGATACCCAGGTACCAACTCCTATGATCAACCCCGAGTACTGGACATGTACTTCAATGGCTCGCTCACCCTTAACAGTGCTAGCAGCGGTGTAGTTCTCACCTCCCCAAAGGGCGACCAACTTCAGTATGCATTATGGCTGCATTCTAAGGCCACAAACAATGTCGTTGAGTATGAAGTGCTTCTCAGTGGGTCGAGAATTGTTGTCGAGCTCAACGTGCGACACCATTACGTGCGGGGGGATTCCGAGCTAGTGGTTAGCCAAGTGACCCACCGAATGACCGCATACTGCTAGGAGGTACGAAAGATGGAGGAGTGGTTCGAGGGGCTTGATCTCTACAACATCCCCTAGCGAGACAACGATGTTGCTGACTCCCTGGCCAAACTAGCCTCAAGTCGAAGGCTCTTTCCTCCCGGGGTCATCACTAGTGATATCCACGAGCCTCTACCCAAGTCAAAGAAGACCACTTAGACCCGTCATATGGGCCTCGTCCTTAGGATGACCCGGGCAATTCGAACGCTGATCTCGGCCTTGCAGCTCTTGTCATCGGGCTGGCCGCCCCCCTTCATCGAATACCCCCAACACAGGAAGTTACAAGAAAATGAGATAGAAGCCAGACAACTCGCCTGGCTACATCATTCGTCATCATAGGCAACGAACTTTTTCAGCGTGGCACCTCCAGCGTTGCATCTCTTGCATTTGTTGAAGGTTGTTATATACCAATTTCACCCGTCAATATAACTCAATTATGTGAACGAATTGTCATTTCTTGCACACATCATCTTTCTATTAAACCTATTTCCACTTGTCCTTGGAGAAATAGTGCATGTAGGTAATTATTACAGGAAATGAGGTAAAAGAGGGAAAGCAATCCTATAAAATACCATCACGATCAATCAAGCGATGACATGTGGCACCACATGGATCAAATGGCCCATAAACAAAAGTATCCGAGGCCATCCAACGGTGTATCACCCATACCAGTCAAGGGGACTCACCTCGAAGTGACCTTGAGGAAGCACACCGCAAAAGGAGCCAAGACCAGGTCGTCCGACCCCCCTAGTCGGATGACTAGGTCCTGGCACCAAACGCGGTCAACTTCCACGTGTCGACTCCCTGTGGTGCCGTGATAATGATGGAGACTGATTCACGCACTTGTGGTGGCAGGAACCGACCCTTCTCCAGCTATAAATAGGACCCCCTACCCTCACTTCACACACACACCACTTCAGTATTCGTCCATTGTATACACTATTCTCCATAGGTTTAGAGGAGTGTAGGCTTTAGAGAGGAGAGCCTCTAGTCCATAGCCCAAGTAGGAGAGGAGTAGAAGGAGTCTCTTCCCAATTCCTAAATGGGAAGATATGGCTCTCATATTCCTATTTGTATTTGTGACTTTGCTCTTAATAAATATGTTACCTTTAGTCTTCTATTGTTCATATACTTGGATGAAGCATTTCTTGTTTGATTATGGATTCCATATATGTGGTAGGAGTAGTATTTATTAATATACTATACCCTTCTCATTATATCATCATAATCACTACAAACCCCCACTATAGTCTGATTAGCTATGACATGATTATGTTAATATGAATCACTTATGCTACGAATTAACATTGGTTCAACGATGACTTAGTTCATTGCCTTCAGATGGCTTTTACCTAGGCTCGTAAGGTAATTACTTAATATGCTAGCATGGTGCTAGGATCGATAAGTAGCGTTGAATGTCTCGTAGACCCATGGATTGAATAGGTAGGCAGTAGGTGGTGACAGCCCTATTTGTTCTTTGTAATCCTCCACGTT
Source organism: Tuctoria greenei (assembly GCA_036927565.1). Lineage (NCBI taxonomy): Eukaryota > Viridiplantae > Streptophyta > Magnoliopsida > Poales > Poaceae > Tuctoria > Tuctoria greenei. Next base: position 160,209,078 of record JAYESD010000002.1, on the reverse strand, counting down.
CGGCTATGCCACAGGCTCTTGGCGGGAGTCGTACTAGTATTGCTAGGGGTAAACCGTGCCCGATGTGTTAATCCACTTAGCATGAGAATCCATAATTAATATAATCATTAGTAACTAACTTAGGCTATGTATATGTACATTAGAAGCATAGTATGAGTATCTACCTGACTCCTAGCCTAGTACCTCTTTACCTCATTTATCCCCCTTAGGATAGAATGCTCTCGTGTGTGTCACACTACATCCAAACTATCAATTAACCATCCTTCATAGAACTCTACCTAGACCAACCTAGCCTCTCCATTTGATGATTGCTTTATTTCCATGTATCCTTCCTATGGGAGAATATAAATGACACCCTTTGGGAATACTATAAAAGGGAAAATGCTACATCGATACATTTCGTGCGCTTGTGGATTTACATTTGTGATCTAAAAAGTATTAACAAGCATTTCTGGCACCCCTGCTAGGGATGAATTGTTACTAGTGCGTAGGAAATATCAACAAGCATTTCAGGCACCGTTGCCGGGGAAGGCAGCTGAAGTATTGCATGATTGAGTGAATAGGATAGGACCCTGGTATGTTTTAGTTGGATAACCCTTATTGTTTTCGCATTATTGTATGTCATGTTTCCGGTTGCTAGAAAACTTTGTTGAAGATCCTGAATCCCTTCCAAAAGATCGACCTTGTGTCGTTAATCCTCAGAAGCTTCGAGCAGCAAAGCAAGCCAACACAACTGCACCAACAACTGAAACGTTAATAGCCCAGAAGACCCTTCATGAGTTTTCGGCTCCCTCTGCTAACAATGTGGTTGTTGGGTCCACTTTTAACACGGGAGACGTAAACTTCAAAATCAAGACTGGCCTGATCACTATGGTGCAAGCCAACCCATTTTGTGGGAAGACTAACGAGGATGCAAGAGCTCACCTGCAACAGTTCCTTGAGATCTGCAACACTTTTAAGATCAAGGACGTATATTCTGATGTTGTCTGTCTTAGGTTGTTTCCGTTCTCTCTCCACAGGAGAGCGAAATAGTGGCTCTACGCGAAGTGATGAGTTGTAGACAGTTTGGAGAAGTGTTCTACAGCATTCCTCACCAAGTTTTTCCCATTGGGCAAGACCAATGCCCTACGTGGAAGAATTTCCAGCTTCCAGCAAGACGCTAAGGAGTCAAGTCTCGGGGCTTGGTAAAGGCTGCAGGAGTACATGGATGATTGGCTCATTATTTAGAACTTCTACAACGGGTTGATCCCTTCCACCTGTGACCATGTTGATGCTGCTGTTGGAGGTGCCTTGTTCTCATTGACGGTGCCCAAAGCCAAATATTTCATTGAGAAGATGGTGTCAAACATGGGTTGGAGCGATGAGCGTCCCCATACGCGCCAGTGAGGCATGCACACCTTGAAGGAGGTGGACATGATCGCTGGCAAATTGGACCTCCTTATGAAGAAGGATGATGGACAAGGCAATGGTGAGGTATGTGGCAATGCCTATTCCTTAGACTCTCACATCACTTGTGAAGTCTGTGGCAACACGGGCCATTTGGGCAATGATTACCCAGAAACCCGTGAGGATGTCCTATACGTAGCCGACATGGGAAACAACAATGGCAATCGTCCAGGAGGTCAAGGGTGGGGCCAACCACACCCATTCTTTCAAGGAGGGTACAACAACAATGGCAATAATGGAAATCAACCAAAATGGAGAGAACTTTCCATTAGCCAACTCAATATCAATGATGCTCTATCGAAGAAGTTGTCGGCTAGTGACAAGACCCTAGAGAGCATTAATGCCAAGATTGAAGGACTATCATCAGCCTTTAAGAATCAATTGAGCTTCAACAAGATGTTAGAAACTCAGTTGGCTCAATTGGAAGCTCCGTTCCACCAATGGAAAATGGCAAGATGGGAGGACAGCCTAAACCTCCTGTGGAAAGTGCCAATATGATTTCTAAGCAAGGAGGCAATTTTCTGAAAAACCATGGATGTCCTACAATATCTTGCTCAACTGGGGCTTACCATTTTGGAAAGGCCCTTTGTGACCTTGGAGTAAGTGTGAGTGTGATGCCCAAGGTGGTTTTCGACCAGCTGGACTTCACGGAGCTTACCCCAACACCAATGTAGCTCCAACTGATTGATTCTTCAATCCGTTATTCGGCAGGTATCGCCGAAGACGTTTCAGTGAAAATCTAGAATTGCTTCATATGCGTGGATTTCAAGGTGCTCTACATGGAGGTCGAGAAGGATATGCCGCTCATCCTTGGGTTACCATTCCTTAGCACCGCGAAGGCTCTCATAGATATGGGAGCTGGACAAATCCACTTCCATATCAATGTCATGGAGAAGTTTAACTTTCGCCCAAAGCTGGAGAAATGCTTCATGATCCGTATCAAGTATGGGCCGAATGTAAACACATTCAAGAGGCTAAAATCACACCTCCAAAGGTGGACCCGCTCATTACATTCATGAGGAATTTGATCTATGCGGAGAATCCATCTTATCGTCCACGCCGACACCCTAAGAAGACGCAGAAGTTCGGGCCTCCCCAAAAGCCCAAGTCCACCAAGCCGCCAAAGAAGAAACGGCGGAAGAAGCAAGACAAGCAATCCGAGCCTATCCCTCCGGGCCCGGATGCCAAGAAATGAAGAAGGAGGAATGTCCATCTCATCAGACGGTGGTGAGACCTCGCTAATAGGTTAAATTAGTAGTTGTCATTTCTTTGTTTTTTCTCTTCATTTGGTTTTCCCCATTTAGTTTGATTTTTCCCCAATGCATATTTGGTTTTTCTTAGCATGTTGAGAATCTTATATTCTCAACTATCATTTTTATTTTTTTATTTTTCACAAAAAGAAAAATCTTGGGTTTTGAAAAAAAGTTTTTATTCGGAAAACAATTTTTCTTAGCTGCCAAAGTCGTAATTCACCAGCGTGATAATTCCATAGCCTTTGGGGAGCCACCTACCAAAAGGGGGAATTGGGGGGCCCACCTGTAAGTTTGGCCGACCCCCCTATTCGGCCGACATGGGGAAAGGGCCATTTTGGCTCTCTCTTTCAACGGCCACATTTGGTTCCCTATTGACCGTTGGGGAGTGCACACTATAAATTATGGTCGTGCTGAGCATTCCTCCTCACACTTCAGCTCATTTCATACCTCCCCAAAGTCACTCTTGCTCAAATTATTTTTCTTGCTCTTCATTGAAGTACTCTTGCTCAAAATCCAACTCAAAAAGATTTGCTTTTGTTTGCATTTGCAATTTGCACTCAAGATCTTCAAAGGAAAATCCGTTGACGGTTTTGCGTTTACTAACATCACCTCTTTCGAATTTTTGCCTTGTTGTTTTATTGTTTATTGTGGACATGAAAGGAATGAAGACGTTGTTTGGGAAGAGGAAGGAGGCTGCAAGCTCAATCCATGGTGGAGATTCAAGTGCACGTCCCTCTTCTGTTGCTACACCAAGTTCACAGAGGAGGAGTATGGGTGAGGACACTCCCATGGGTGATAGGAGCATCCGACACCAACTTCTTCACGACAATGACCTCGACATACAAAGTGAAGTTGAAGATCAATCACGCAAACTCCTCCACGATCGTGAGTTTTCTCATACAAAAGCATATGATCCGGATTTGATCTCCAAAATAGGTATGGGTTCCGAATTCTTTTCCATTTCGCGTGCACTAGGATGGAACAATTTTGCTCAAATAGATGAGAGAGGTTCACGCCTTCTCTCCTTGCAATTTCTTTGCACACTCAAAATAGGATATGATGGTATTACGTTTAGATTATTTCAAAAATAATACAACATCCTATGTAAAGAATTAAGTGAAATCCTAGACTTCGATAAACATTTTTTGTTAGATTAAGATGATTTGCCTAAGTTTAACAAACAATGTTTTTGGCAAGATTTAACTAGTGAGGTCAGATGTAGTGCACCTAGGAATAGCCACTTACACAACCCTACTTTACGCTTCATGCATAGATGGGTGGCTATGACTATGTTCCCTAGAGGAGGCGTAAGCGTAGTGCGTGGTGATGAGCTGAAAATTTTATTTGCCGTGATTAAAAAGATAAAAGTTACTCCAGTTATTGCCATGATGACACAATGGTTAGATTACATTCGAAGTACAGGGCCAATTGAATGCACTTCATTGATTACTCGTATTGCCACAAGGGTAGGAGCACTAAAATATTATTCATTTGAGTATATTGAAAATGAAAGAGAGTTAATTGATGAAGATTATTTAGTGCAAGGACAGACCCTTAAGCATGATCAAGATGGCTCTTTGTTATTTTATTATCCTAACTTTGTCAATGAAATTCGGTTACCTAACCTGGATTATCATTTGTACAAATGTCGGAGGCTAACCATTGACCTTCTACCCATCGAGGAAGCCCGAAGAAGTAATGTCTCTATCAGGGTAACTTGAAGTCGTACAAGGAGAGCGGCCTTGCCCTCGACAACCTGCACGGTCCATGAATACAAAGAGGAAGAGAACCCAACGGGTGATGCACCTGGATGGACTCAACCTCCATCGTATGGCATCGAAGGTCCGTCTTGGCATGGTTGGTCGGGTGCCACATGGGAGCCACCCCTATCCACTTCAAGCTCTAGCAGCTTGCCTCCAATGTCCATGAGAAGATGTTGTTCCTCTTCGGCTAGAAGTCATCATGACTATAACCAAGGAATGACAAATATCACTAGACGTATGGAAGAGCTTGAAGTGAGAACGGGTGACATCTACAACACTCTCCAAGGGCATGTCCAAGGTACCCAAGACTGGCAACAACACATGGACGCTCAATTCACCAACTTCAACTCCACGCTACAACAACAACAACAAGCCGATCTCGCGGCATACTTCCATCATCAAGGGTTCAACCCTCATCACGAAGGTGAGTGAAGAACAAGCTTGGGGGAGGACCCCCACTTGAGATAAATTGTATCAACCCATTTGTATATTTATTTTCCATTCACCCATCATCCACCTTGCATATATAAAACATAAATAAATAAAGTAGTATAGATTTGTTTTAAAATAAAATAAAAGATGTGCGGTAAGAATGACTTGGAATTCACATAGATGAAATGATGAATAGTTGCTCTATTTTAATTTTCCTAAGTCCCTAGTTTATAACTTACTACTCTCCAACATATTGCTCTCATTAGCTAGAACTGCTTTTGCCTTGATTTAGATATTGTGAGTAGCAAAATCTTAATCTATTCTAAGTTTTTGTGAGATATAGTGATAGGGCTGCTATTCCTAGTTTGAAAGTGAAACTTGGATTTTTGGAGAAAATTTTAAAAAGATTTAAGTTACTCTCATTTGATTGGAAATACTTACTAAAGCCATATGATATATTACATTGATAGACCTTATACATATGCTATTTGTCTTCACATAGAGCTTTGTAAAACTAGTATAGACCTATGTGAGATTCCATTCATTACTTTTTGAAATCAATAATTCACTTGCGCATGCTATAGTTCTACACTAGAATTAAGCAAAATTCCATCATACCACCATTCCACAACAAAAAGAGAAACTCTGAAAGTGCAACTAGGACTCCCTTGTGGATTTTAGATGATTTATGACAAGCAATTGGGATCCTAACCTTTTTGTTGAGATGAATGCAGGACAATAATGAAAAATGAGCAAAATACCAAAAGGAAGGGATGATGAGGAGCAAAGTGAACTTGAACTCAAGGAAAAGAAATAGTAGATTATTATGTATGGAGTGTGTTAAGGAAACACACCCAAGAGCTCAATCATATTTAAGCACACACACATATTGCACAAAATTTCACAGGAACGGACTAGTCCGATATCCTTTATGGACCAGATCAGACAAGTCCGATATCTGTCGTACTAGTCGGATATCTTTCTGACTTGAGTCGGACCAGTCCTCCCAAGGGCGGACTAGTCCTCAACACACTTCACAAGTCACACAAAATCGGACGAGTCCGTTGTTAACCGGACTAGTCCGATATTCATTCTGATCCACTTCGGACAAGTCCGATGTTTACACGGACTAGTCCGAAATACCCACTGATCTAAATCGGACAAGTCCTCCAAGTGCGGACTTGTCATCCAACACACATAGGGTTTCATATATCCGGACAAGTCCGATGGCTATCGGACTAGTTCGAAGATTTCCAGTAGTGAAATCGGACAAGTCCTTTTCGACCGGACTAGTCCGATATTTTGGGACACTTAGGGTTTGCTACACATAGCACACCGGGCTAGTCCGGTGACCACCACGGACTAGTCCGATCTTTCTGAACCCTAACGGTCACTTTTAGAAACCTCATATAAATAGAGGTGCACGGCCCACTTTTACTTACTCTCGAACCCTAGCGCCGTCACACCTCCCAAGAGACTCAGAAACCACCTCTCTCCACGAAATTAAGTGCAAAATCAATCAATCCTTTGAGAATCACTTCTAGATCATTGGAGAGACACTTGGCACACATCATTGAGCTCTTGGTTTGAATCTCTAACACACTCCTGCGTTTCAATTGTAATTTCTGAGTGTGTTTTTGGTGGCATTGTGATTTGTAATCTAAGGGAGCTCTCAACGTGTGAGAACGCCCCTTGAATTTTGTTATTCACCCCTTTGTGATTAGTGGAAGAGGGTTGGCCTTCGTGGCGATCCAACGAGGGTAGGGTTGGAGAAGACCCGGTCCTTTTGTGGGCTCCTCAACGTGGATGTAGGTTGCCTTCGTGGTAGCCGAACCACGGGATAAATCGTGTGTCTTGTCCTTTTTGTGTTCATCACTCAAATTGATCTACTTACTCTAGGGTTTGATACACATTGTTCAATTTACAATAAATTGTAGAACACAAGCCTTAATTGTGATACAATCCAATATACAACTATTAAACTGTTGTTTGATTCTATAATTCTGCTGCACACATTGAAGAATCAACCTAATCGATTAATCTTGATCAACTTAGTCCGTGAACACCGGACAAGTCCACACTTTACCAGACTAGTCCGATTTCTCTGGTATTGAACTTGTTGTTGAGTGTTGCAGGATCCGACAAAAATTCAAAAGGCCTATTCACCCCCCCCCTCCAGGCCTACATTCAATTGGTATCAGAGCAAGGTTCTTCAAGAAAGAGTTTAACCACTCGAAGAGATCATGTCGGACATGAAGGACATCCACAAAATCAACAACGACAAGACCCAAAAACTGGAGAAGTACCTCGAAGCCATTCAAGACTTCGAGGACGACGATGAGGAGACGCTGGAGCTAAAGGCGCTCCTTAGAAAGAAGGCACTTTCAAAAGGGAAAGCAAAAGTTGAAGAGAAGAAGAAGGGGAGTAGTCACACCGACTACTCCCGATATCCTTTTAATTATGATCGTCTAAAATCCAATAACAATCACTACTTATCTATCCCACTTGGAAAAGCCCCACACTTCGATGGGAGTGATTACTCCATGTGGAGGCAGAATATGAAGATGCATTTGATTTCCCTCAACCCAAGTTTATGGCATGTTGTATGTACAGGGAAAGATATTCCGGATGACGACGAAGAGCTCACCCCAAGTCAAGAGCAGGCCATCCATAGAAACGCTCAAGCCGCAGCCGTAATCACCTCCTCTCTCAGTCGAGACGAGTTCACCAAGGTGGATGGACTCGAAATTGCTAAGGAGATATGGGATACACTACAAACAGCACATGAAGGTGACCGGCATGTGCGTGAGGCAAAAATTGAAATGATCGAAGGGGAACTAGGAAGATTCGCAATTGAGGAAGACGAGTCACCCCAGGATATGTACAATTGATTGAAGACACTTGTCAACAAGGTTCGATCATATGGGAGCAAGAAGTGGAATGACCACGAGGTGGTAAAGCTCATCCTTAGAGCTTTTATGCCTCGCAATGTCACGCTATGCTCAATGATCAGAGAAAGCCCCGGTTACAAAAGGATGACTCTGGATGAATTGCTTGGTAAAATTATCAACTTTGAAATGATGGAGAAACAAGCCAAGCACGTCAAAAAAATTGCCGACCTCACCTCGGCCAAGAAGAAAGGAGTTGCCCTAAAATCTACTCTCAAGCCTCTATCCAAAGAAACAAGAGAAGCACAACTAGAGGAGGACAGTGATGACGAGAGTAGTGAGCTAGATGAAGAGGATATGATTTTGTTCATGAAAAAGTTCAAGAGAATAATGAAGAAGAGACAAGGAACAAAATCAAGTGAAGGAAAGTACAAGGAAAGGACGAAGCCAAAGATGAGGCGGGCGTGCTATAATTGTGGTGAGTATAACCATTTTATTGTCGATTGCCCGTATGAGGACAACAAGAAGAAAACTAAAGAAACCAAGCCTCAACCTAAGAAATTCTTCAAGGAGAAGAAACAAGCCGAACAAGCACACATTGGGAAGGACTGGGATTCAAACGATGAGTCCTCATCATCCGATGAAGAAGAGATGGCTAGCATAGCCATAGAAAGCACATCCAAGAAATCCACACTCTTCCCCACACTCGGTGCAAAGAAGGGAAATGGCACTTGTCTCATGGCAAAGGAAGGTAAATGCAAGGTAAACATCAAAACCCCTTCCATGCATTCCTACTCTAGTGATGATGAACTAGATAGTGATGATGAGGACATGCTAAATGGACTAGATAGGAAAACTGCTGCTAAAATGAGATTTTTACTTGACCAACTTGTTGAGAAGGAGAGGTTAATTGATCGTCAAGAGGACATGATTATCTCCCAAAAGGAGAAGTATGTCAAACTTGACAAACTCCTAGAGCTTGAAAAGGAGAAAAACGGTTCACTAGAGCTTGAGCTAGCTTCAAGCAAGAAAACTTGCTTGGAATTAACCGACTCAAATGTTGCAATTAAGGACCAACTTGCTGACCTGATCAAGGTTAACAAAATCCTTGAAGTGCAAGTTGAGTCACTCAAGCTAAGTGAACCTTCCTCCTCTTCAAGTTCACCTTCTCAACCCACTAAAACTGATCTTGTTCATATTTGCACATGTAGTAAAATCAACACCAGTTTGAAGGAGAAGTCAACCTCCACAAAGGATAAAAATCCTACCCAGTATGCAATATTTGACAAGGAGAAGATCAACTATGCACGTAGTGCATACTTGGTCCAAAGACCTCCAAATGTCAAATATGGCATTGGTTACTCTTATGATGAAAAGCAAAATGCTGGAAGTCATAAGAATAACGGGGGAAGGATCTCCTTTGTGAAGGGAAGATCCTCTCAAACTGATAAGTTGAAGAATAAGAAACTGAACTCGCATGAATACCGAACTAGTCCGGTCGGTGTCCGGACAAGTCTGGTCATCCGGACAAGTCCGGCCACCCAGACTAGTCCGATTCATAAACAACAGCAGCTTCTATTTAAAACTTTTGATGCCTCTTATGTATTAATGAGAAACAATCTTGGTAAGGTTTATGCTTATTATGTTGGGCCACGCCATGGGAACACAAAATCCCATGTGTGGGTGCCCGAATGTATTGTAACTAACCTCCAAGGACCCAAGCAAGCTTGGGTACCTAAAACCAAAGCATAATTTGTTTTTGTAGGCCTATTCCTCCGGTGGATCCAAAAGGGTGCTAGACAGTGGATGCACCAACCATATGACCGGAGAAAGGAGGATGTTCGTGGAATATGAAGAAAACGAGGACCCAAACGAAGGCATCTACTTCGGAGATAATAGTCAAGGAAAGGTGCTCGGTACCGGTAAAATTGCAATATCCTCTGAACACACGCTTTCTCGTGTTTTACATGTTGAATCTTTAGATTATAACCTGCTGTCCATATCTCAACTATGTGACAAAGGTTATAATTGCTTGTTTACTAACGAGGGTGTGACCGTCTCAAGGAGGAGTGATGGTTCCGTTGCATTCAAGGGTATGTTGAACGGAAAGCTTTACCTTGTTGACTTAAACAAGGATAAAGTCGAACTCGACACATGCTTGATTGCAAAAACCAACATGGGTTGGCTGTGGCATAGACGGCTAGCGCATGTTGGTATGAGGAATCTTCAAAAACTCCTCAAGGGCGATCACATCTGAGGTTTGAAAGATGTTGTTTTTGAGAAAGACAGGCCTTGTAGCGCGTGCCAAGCCGGGAAGCAAGTTGGAGCACATCATCCCGCAAAGAACATCACGACTACAACAAGACCGCTCGAACTACTTCACATGGACATGTTTGGTCCAGTTGCTTACATAAGCATCGGCGGTAACAAATACAGTTTGGTTATCATTGATGATTTTCTCGCTTCACTTGGGTTTTCTTTTTGCATGATAAGTCAGAAACAAAGGAACACTCAAGAAATTCTTCAAGCGAGCTCAAAACGAGTTTTCATTGTCAATCAAGTGTATTCGAAGCGATAATGGCACGGAGTTTAAGAACATACAAGTGGAGGAGTACCTTGATGAAGAGGGCATCAAGCACGAATTTTTAGCGCCATATTCACCACAACAAAATGGAGTTGCCGAAAGGAAGAACCGAACACTCATAGAGATGGCAAGAACAATGCTCGATGAATACAAGACTTCGGATCGATTTTGGGCGGAAGCGATTAACACCGCTTGCCACGTCGCAAATCGGCTTTATCTTCATCGACTACTCAAGAAAACTCCCTATGAGCTACTCACCGATAACAAACCAAACATTTCTTACTTTCGAGTTTTCAGTTCTCCATGTTATATCCTGAACAAGAAGCCCAGGACTTCAAATTTCGCTTCGAAGTCTGATGAAGGTTTCTTGCTCGGTTACGATTCGAACACCTACGCCTATCGTGTTTTCAACAAGGCCTCCGGACTTGTTGAAGTAGCACGTGACGTAGTGTTCGATGAGACTAACGGCTCCCAAAAGGAGAAAGTTGATCCGTGTGAATTAGGTAAAGAAGAAGCTCTTTGTCTAGCATTGAAAATAATGGCTCTAGGTGAAGTTCGACCACAAGAGTCACCTTCACACATAAATGAGGAAAATGAACCACAAGAGGAGACCAACAATCAAGGGGGAGCTTCAACACAAGCACGAGAGTATGAAGATGATCAACAAGTCAACGAGGGCAACCACTCAGGGGGAGAAGAAAATGATCATGAAGACACAACTCCCCAAGTGCCCCACCCAAGAGTACACCAATGCATTCAAAGGGATCACCCAATCGACAACATCATCGGTGACATCCAAAAGGGAGTAACCACTAGATCTCGCATAGCTAACTTTTGTGAGCATTACTCGTTTGTCTCCTTTTTGGAACCACGCAGGATTGAGGATGCATTGAAGGATCTGGACTGTGTGGTGGCAATGCAAGAAGAATTGAACAACTTCAAGAGGAACGAGGTGTGGGAACTTGTGGCAAGACCCAATGCAAACATAGTGGGCACCAAGTGGGTCTTCCGCAACAAACAAGACGAACACAGAGTGGTAACAAGAAACAAGGCGCGACTTGTGGCCAAAGGGTACTCACAAGTCGAAGCGCCTTCCTCAACGGACCGATCAAGGAAGAGGTGTAGTGGAGCAAGCTCCCGGATTTGAAGACTAAGAGTTCCCCGACCACGTATATAAATTGCGTAAGGCTCTCTACGGCCTCAAACAAGCTCCTAGAGCTTGGTATGAGTGTCTTAGATATTTCTTAATTGAGAATGGTTTTCAAATTGGCAAAGTAGATTATACATTATTTACAAAGAACTTAGATAATGATCTTTTTATTTGTCAAATTTATGTTGACGATATAATTTTTGGATCAACTAATCAATCTTTTTGTGAGGAATTTAGCAAAATCATGACAGACAGCTTTGAAATGTCAATGATGGGAGAATTAAAATACTTTTTGGGATTCCAAGTGCGGCAACAAAGGGAAGGAACGTTCATAAGCCAAACCAAGTACACGCAGGACATACTCAAGAAGTTTGGCATGGACAAGGCAAAGCCCATAAAGACCCCCATGGCAACGAATGGCCACTTGGATCTCAATGAAGATGGACCTAGCGTCGATCAAAAGGTATATCGCTCCATGATAGGATCTCTACTCTACTTATGTGCATCTAGGCCAGATATTATGTTGAGTGTATGTTTGTGTGCACGATTTCAAGCCAACCCTAAGGAATGTCACTTGACAGCTGTAAAAAGAATCTTGAGATATTTAGTTCATACACCCAACCTTGGTCTTTGGTACCCAAAAGGCTCAAAATTCAATCTCATTGGTTACTCCGATGCAGATTATGCCGGGTGCAAAGTAGATAGAAAAAGCACCTCCGGCACATGCCAATTCCTAGGGAGATACTTAGTTTCTTGGTCATCCAAGAAACAAAATTCCATTGCTTTATCCACAGCCGAAGCGAAGTATGTTGCAGCCGGGAGTTGTTGTGCACAACTCCTTTGAATGCGACAAACTCTAAGGGATTACGGTTACAATTTGAACCGTATTCCTCTCCTTTGTGACAATGAGAGTGCCATTAAAATAGCCCACAATCCAGTTGAGCACTCTAGAACTAAACACATAGACATAAGACATCATTTCCTGAGAGACCATTCCATGAAAGGAGACATTACCATCTCACATGTCAACACCCAAAAACAATTGGCCGACATATTCACCAAGCCACTTGATGAAAAGCGTTTTTGCGAACTCCGAAAAGAACTAAATATCCTGGATTCTCGGAGTGTGGCTTGAAAAGTTGTATACCTGTATGACCTCTTAAAAATTTTGACTGAATTGTGAAAATCATCCCTCTTCATTTTTTCTCGAAATACTATGTCAATTATTAGATCTTGATGAATTATGACCATTGTGTGATTGTTGTATGCTTACTGGTCAAATTCATCAAGATTAATTGATTTGTTTTGTCCCACCTATTCTCTATTAATGAACCTTCAAATATATATGAATGGGCTATGCAATTTCTCCTGGTGACCACGAACAAGTCCGTGGTTACCCGGACTAGTCCACTCTTGCAGACTAGTCCGCAGAGTGCCGGTTAGACCGGACTAGTCCGATAGACCACGGACTAGTCCGATATAGCTCTCTGGATGACTTCGGACTAGTCCGGTCATGTCCGGACTTGTCTGATTTTTCGTGTCCATAACCCTAGCCGCCACCAAACCCTAATCTTCTCATCCCCACATTTGCTCACGCCTTCCTCTCTCTTGCGCTCGAGCTACCAAGGCGATTCTCTACTCCCTCTGTCGAAAAAGTCCACATTTGGGCGGAGATCAAGCTTGACTTCTTGGGGATTGAAGCTAGCGGACTTGTCCGCCCTCCAACCCCCAAACCTTCAAGCTTCAATCAATTTCTTCGGTAACTTTCTTCAAAACCCTAGAAATCTTGTTTTTCTCCATTGTTGATCGTATAGCCTAGCATCCTTCACTAGATACATGCTTATTTGATGTACTACGTGTATGCTAGACTAGATTTGCATTAGGAATCATCCCTTGACCAATCTGTTAGGTTTTTTAGGATGAACACCGGACTAGTCCGGTCCATGCACGTACAAGTCCGGCCCTCCGGACTAGTCTGTGCCTGTGCACCGGACAAGTCTGATGTTTCTGAACTGAAAACCTAATTTTTCAATTCCTCAATGCAATTCATTGCTATATTTTCATACCTATGCCTTGTATCACTTACCATCACTCTTGCAAAATCATTCTCCGATCATGTCAAGCTCAAACAACGAAATCTCCGACTTTGAGGCCGAGTTGGACCACGAGGTGGCACCTCGGTCCTCGACGGGTCTTGGCAAGAAGCACCAAGAAAGACCCTCCGAGCCTGCTCCTTCCCCTCCTCAGGTTCGGAGGAAAGTGCTAGCGAAGAAGCCGACCTCCAAGGTGCCAGCCTCAAAGGCTGGTGGTGGCCCTAGCTCGACAAGTGCCCGCCAAGCCAAGGGCAAGGGCAAGGGCATAGCAACGGGGCCAGTCGGGCCCTTGAAGCTCCATGCTCCCAGGGAAGGGGTCCGGGACCCTACTGAGGAGAAGTTCAACGGCAAGGGCAGTGATTCTGCAGCCAAGTTCAGAAGCATTGACTGGTATGGCAGGCCAAAGCAAGCTGTCAATGGAAGGTTTTGGTGCAACTTCCATGTAGACTTCTACAAATCGGTGTATCTACCGATGAAGACCCCCATGGTGCACAGTCAGTGGATTGACTGGGCACACCTTGAGAAGAAGAAGTGCTCAGCTTTTGATGAAGTCATTGCAGCAGTTGAGAGGCATGGCTTGAAGGATCTCTTTGCCTTTAGGCATAACTGGAATGATGAAGTGATTGCACAGTTCTTTGCAACTTGCAACTTCTCAAGTGAGGATGAAGAGAGTGTTACTTGGATGACACACGGATCTAAGTATAGTATCACACAAGAGGACTTTGCTAATCTGCTCCATCTGGACACCTCTGGACATGACAGGCTGATCATCCACAACATAGGTGTCATGGAGAAGGATAGGATGAAATTCCTATATGAGCCGAACTCAAAGTATGTCCCTCCCTCTACAAAGAACATGAAACCATTCTTTGTGGTCCTCAACAGAGTGCTGAGGAAGACTATTGCTCCTAAAGATGGAGATGCTGGGAGCGTGCAGGGTTACCTCCGAACCCTAATGAGAGTCATAAGCAAGGACCACCCATTTGATGTGGCGGAATACATTTGGAATGATATGGTCAACATATCCTGCACACCTAACAGGTCATGTGGCTATGCTCCCTACCTCATGTATATGATTGAGAAAGTCACAAGTGTTGCGTTCGTGAAGGATGTGGAGCACACTCCTTTGAGGCCTTAGAAGCCTCAACCAGTGAGTGTCCAGGCTGCTCCCTCGCCGGCCTCCAGTCCCGAGGCACCGGCAAGATCAAGAAGCGGTGCTAGGGCTGTCCCTACCTCTAGGGAAGCCCCTCAGAGAGGATCAGCTAGTGGGATCCTCAAGTACCTGACCGCCATATTCTCCTCTTGCAAAAAGACCGAAGTGAAGGTCCACAAGCTCAACAAGAGAAGAAAGGAGGACATGAAGTATATAAAGACCAATATGAAGCAAATCTGCCAGAAGCTGGAGATCGACCCCATTGTATCTCCAGTGATTTCTGAGGAATCCGACCCGGACTTCACCGAGCTCGGGCCTCTGAACCCCTCCGAGCTTGCCTACTTTGGCATTGGGGGCTCGAGCGACTCCGCTCCTCCTCCCTCTCCTCCTCATCAAGCAGAAAGCGAAGAAGATGAAGACGATGACGAAAGGACCGACAGTGTAGAGTGAGGATCTTAGAACCCTCCTCTGTCTCTTTTTGGTGTCTTGATGCCAAAGGGGGGGAGATTGAGGGGGAGTCTTAGCTTTAGCTGTGGTAGGGTGCGAGGAGAGAGTTCTCTTTATCTTTCTTTGTGATTGTAATGCCTTAACGCTATTTACATGTTAACTATGGTTCTGTGTTGAAATGCTTAATTAATTTGCAAATATGTGTTGAAATCTGCAATTTTGCTCCTAAAATGACATATGTACTTTGTATTGATTCATCAATGAAAATTATGTCATTCTCAATGTTTCAATGCACTTAGCTATGCATCCCACTATAAAGAATGCACATGTGAATATTTCTCTTACTGCTTGATGTATTTTTGAGTCATATGTGCATACTTTATGAAAATCTCATCTCTTTTTGTCACATTTTGTGAAATCTCAATTGGTTGTCATCAATCACCAAAAAGGGGGAGATTGAAAGTGCATCTAGGACTCCCTTGTGGGTTTTGGATGATTTATGACAAGCAATTGGGATCCTAACCTTTTTGTTGAGATGAATGCAGGCCAATAATGAAAAATGAGCAAAATACCAAAAGGAAGGGATGATGAGGAGCAAAGTGAACTTGAACTCAAGGAAAAGAAATAGTAGATTATTGTGTATGGGTGTGTTAAGGAAACACACCCAAGAGCTCAATCATATTTAAGCACACACACATATTGCACAAAGTTTCACGGGAACGGACTAGTCCGATATCAACCGGACTAGTCCGATATCCTTTCTGGACCAGATCGGACAAGTCCGATATCTGTCGGACTAGTCCGATATCTTTCTGACTTGAGTCGGACCAGTCCTCCCCAGGGCGGACTAGTCCTCAACACACTTCACAAGTCACACAAAATTGGACAAGTCCGTTGTTAACCGGACTAGTCCGATATTCATTCTGATCCACTTCGGACAAGTCCGATGTTTACACGGACTAGTTCAAAATACCCAGTGATCTAAATCGGACAAGTCCTCTAAGTGCGGACTTGTCATCCAACACACTTAGGGTTTCATATATCCGGACAAGTCTGATGGCTATCGGACTAGTCCGAATATTTCCAGTAGTGAAATCGGACAAGTCTGTTTTCGACCGAACTAGTCCGATATTTCGAGACACTTAGGGTTTGCTACACACAGCACACCGAACTAGTCCGGTGACCACCACGGACTAGTCCGATCTTTCTGAACCCTAACGATCACTTTTAGAAACCCCATATAAATAGAGGTGCACGGCCCACTTTTACTTACTCTCGAACCCTAGCGTCGTCACACCTCCCAAGAGACTCATAAACCACCTCTCTCCACGAAATTAAGTGCAAAATCAATCAATCCTTTGAGTATCACCTCTAGATCATTGGAGAGACACTTGGCACACATCATTGAGCTCTTGGTTTGAATCTCTAACACACTCCTGCGTTTCAATTGTAATTTCTGAGTGTGTTTTTGGTGGCATTGTGATTTGTAATCTAAGGGAGCTCTCAACGTGTGAGAACGCCCCTTGAATTTGGTTATTCACCCCTTTGTGGTTAGTGGAAGAGGGTTGGCCTTCGTGTCGATCCGACGAGGGTAGGGTTGGAGAAGATCCGGTCCTTTTGTGGGCTCCTCAACGTGGATGTAGGTTGCCTTCGTGGTAGCCGAACCAGGAGATAAATCGTGTGTCTTGTCCTTTTTGTGTTCATCACTCAAATTGATCTACTTACTCTAGGGTTTGATACACATTGTTCAATTTACAATAAATTGTAGAACACAAGCCTTAATTGTGATACAATCCAATATACAACTGTTAAACTGTTGTTTGATTCTATAATTCCGCTGCACACATTGAAGAATCAACCTAATCGATTAATCTTGATCATCTTAGTCCGTGAACACCGGACTAGTCCGCACTTTACCGGACTAGTCCGATTTCTCTGGTATTGAACTTGTTGTTGAGTGTTGCAGGATCCGACAAAAATTCAAAAGGCCTATTCACCCCCCCTCTAGGCCTACATTCAAAGTCCATGCCATTCATCATTAGTACTCTCTCCAAAATTTCTTGCCTAAAAAGGGAGTAGAAGACATGGCTACAAGAAAAAGAAAAAGAAAATAAAATGCATGCTTACTTCAAAAGCATGAGAAATAAAAAATAGAGAAAGAAAAGTAGCCATGTTTCATCCCTGCAAAATAAGAGAGTTAACTCAAAAAGGAGTCCTCTCAATATCACATCCACCTCCATTTCATAACACATGCACAAGTCTTGAATGAAACTGTTTTGAATTGATTTCTCCTAAGGCTTGCTTTTTTTGACTTAGCAATATTATGTGTTGCAAATATGCCTACTATATTCCCTACCAAGCTCCACATACAAGCCTTATTTAGAGGTAGGATGAATTTAGGCAAAATGCCTTGGTGAGGATATATTTCCACTACACATAAAGGAGAGACTAAGAGAATCAAATTGAGATATGTGTAACTTGAGTGGAACTTGATTTCTAGGGTATGTGTGTTCCATTTGCTGTTCTATCTTTCAACCACCCATGAATAGGAGATGGCATAAGCCCCATAATGACTAAATATGGGTGAAGTACCATGCCAATTTTTTCAATACTAGGTAGAGTATCTTGTTGTGCACATGGTACTTTTGAAAAATAGAACATTGTAGCAACTCCTGATCATCAACCTAAAGTATTGACTTTGCTCGGGACGAGCAAACGATAAGCTTGGGGGAGTTTGTTGACGACTGTTATATACCAATTTCACACGTAAATATAACTAAATTATGTGAAGGAATTGTCATTTCTTGCACACATCACCCTTCTATTTAACCTATTTCCACTTGTCCTTGAAGAAATAGTGCACGCAAAGAATTTTTACAGGAATTGAAGTAAAAGAGGGGGAGCAATCCTACAAAATACCATCCCAGCCAATCAAACAATGACATGTGGCACCACATGGATCAAATGGCCCACAAACAGAAGTATCTGAGGCCATCCAACGGTGTATCATATCGGTCAAGGGGACCTACCTGGAAGTGACTTGGAGGAAGCACAGCGCAAAGGAGCCAAGACCAGGTCGGCCAACCCCGCTAGTCGGCCAACTAGTTGCTGGCACCAAAAGCGGTTAACTTCCTTGTGTCCACTCCCTGTGGTGCTCTCAAAACGATGAAGATTGATTCGCACGCTTATGGTGGCAGGAACCGACCCTTCTCCAGCCATAAATAGGACCCTCTACCCTCACTTCACACACACACACCACTTGAGTATTCATCCATTGTATGCACGATTCTCCATAGGTTTAGAGGAGTGTAGGCTGTAGAGAGGAGAGCCTCTAGTCCATAGTCCAAGTAGGAGAGGAGTAGGAGTCTCTTCCCAATTCCTAATTGGGAAAGGTATGGTTATCATATTTCTATTTGTATTTGTGAGTTTGCTCTTAATAAAGATGTTATCTTTAGTCTTCTATTTTTCATATACTTGGATGAAGCGTTTCTTGTTTGATTCTGGATTCCATATATGTGGTAAGAGTAGTATTTATGATTATACTATACCATTCTCATTATATCATCATAAACACTACAAACCACCACTATAGTCTAATTATCTATGACATGATTATATTAATATGAATCACTTATGTTATGAATTAACATTGGTTCAACGATGATTTAGTTCATTCCCTTAGGATGGCTTGTGCCTAGGCTCTTAAGGTAATTACTTAGTATGCTAGCATGGTGCTAGGATAGATAAGTAGCGTTGAATGTCTCGTACACCCACAGATTGAAGAGGTAGGCAATAGGTGGTGACGGCCCTATCTGTCCTTTGTAATCCTCCACGTTCGGCTATGCCACTTGCTCTTGGTGGGATTCGTGCTAGTATTACAAGGGGTAAACCCGTGTCCGATGTGTTAATCCACTTAGCTTGAGAATTCATAATTAATATGGTCATTAGTAACTAACTTAGGCTATGTATATGTACATGAGAAGCATAGTAGGAGTATCTACCTAACTCTTAGCTTAGTCCCTCTTTACCTCATTTACCACCCTTCATATAGAATGCTCTCGTGTGTGTCGTACTACCCCCAAACTATCAATTACCTATCCTTGCTAGAACCCTACCTAGACCAACCTAGCCTCTCCATTTGATGATTGCTTTTCTTTCATCTAGCCTTTCTTTGGGAGAATATAAATGACACCCTTTGGGAATACTCTAAAAGGGGAAATGCTACATCAATAGATTCCGTGCGCTTGCGGATTTACAACGGTGATCTAAAAAGTATTAACAAGCATTTCTGGCACCCCTACTAGGGACGAATTGTTAGTAGTGCGTAGGAAATATCAACAGCATCCAAGGAAAGGAACTCCTGTTTCCACGCAGGTGTTTGTGGCCACCACGCGGCTCTACGTCCTTGGTAGGCACGACATATAGGCAAGGTGTCTACTTCCCAACTGCTATCACCGACACCGAGCAGACCGTGCGCACTTGTGAGGGTTGCCAATTCTTTGCCTGAAAGATGCACGTGTCGGCACAAGATCTGCAAACCATCCCTATCACATGGTTGTTCGCCGTTTGGGGGCTCGATCTTCTCGGGCCCTTCAAAAAAGCACCCAGGGGCTTCATTGTCCTCCTAGTCACTATTGATAAGTTCACAAAATGGATCGAGGCCAAACCCTCCATCACCGTCACTTCTGAGCAGGCGGCAAGCTTTTTCCAGGACATCGTCCATCGTTTTGGGGTACCCAATGCCATCATAACCGACAATGGTACGCAGGTCACAGACAAAAGGTTCCTATAGTTATGTGATGGGCTCCACATCCGAATCGATTGGGTGTCCATGGAGGACCCCCGGACAAACGGGTAGGTCTAGCGGACAAATGAATTGATCCTACAGGGGCTCAAGCCACGAATCTTTGATCGACTCAATAGGTATGCGTGTAATGGGTCGCAAGGTGCCATCCATACTATGGAGCCCGTGCACCACACCGAACTGATCGACCTGCTTCACGCCTTTCTGCCTGACATATGCTTTGGAGGCCGTATTGCCCACCGACCTTGAGTATGGGTCACCCCGAGTCAAAGCCTACAACAAGGGGCGATCTAAGGAAGCTCGCTAGGACTCTGTCGACCAACACCATGTTGTGAAGGGACTTTAGGAATGCGACCACAGAGATAAACTCTCCTGTAAACCCGAAATGGGGTTTAGTCGAGCGCACCACTCTAGCACCATGGCGTGAGCTAGCCGCGTCACTCAGGGGCTACCCCTAGGTCTAAGAGGGGGAACACGATAAAAGGGCGGGCATCGCCTAGGGATCACAACAAGGTAGAACAAGAATAACAAGATTCCTTTTCTTATTGGAAAATAAAGAAACAAAGAAACACGAGGGGCCACAAGGGCCCAACCCATCACGCCAACACCTACACCGGGTCTCGTCGCATCTCCACCACCCAGGGGACGTAGTCTAAGAGAAACATTGCAGCCACCATCGACATTGCAATAGGTGCAACTTCATCTTCGATGGCATCAAGCTCATCCGCCGACCAATTGGACGCAAAGCCCTGCCCGACGGCTCGAAGATCGACACTGCCATAGTGCGAGACAATGGCCATCAGGGCCGCCCGACCACCCATCTCGGCCCCGGCAGCAGCAGTCGACCGCGGGTGAGCGTCAAGCCGACCAGGGATCTCTGTCAGTCAGTCATTTGAAGGCCCGCTCTGGAGGCCAATTGCAAGGAAAACAGACCGAGCGGTCCCTCATAGCCCATCCAACTCCTCCAGGCCGCCTCGAACCTTTGTTGAACCTCGCCCAACCGAGATGCAAGAGCAACCCCATCATCCAAAGCACCAGTGCCCAACGCACCACCAGATGCCAGTTGGATGAGGTTCCATGTCGAAGTTTGGAGCATCGTCATAGGCCGCTCTCGCTGCCTCCCGTACTATACACCCGTTCCTCACTAATTGTTGGAATATGATCCAAATTCTGATATCGCTGGGGACGCCTAGGGGATGTGAGAGGTGGAGTCCTCCCACGTTACGGGTCGTATTTATTTTGAGGGATTAATTTCCTTTTGTAAGCCACCCCTATAAATACATCTTGTAGGCTGTTGAGGGAGAGTAAGAGAGAGGAGACCCTCATTGTAATCCCCATTGTAAAACTCTCATCATATAGTGAAGATCGCCGGTCGGCGCCCGTGGTTTTTTCCCGCAAGGGTTTTCCACGTAAAATCTGTGTCTCGTGTCGATCTTGTTTACGCATTAATTTGCTAACAAGTGGTACCAAAGTCAGACACGAGATTGATTAAAAAAATTAGGGTTTTGGCCCTGTGTTTTTGCGCCGCCGCCAGACGATTTCTTCTACAAGCCGCCACACGCGGATCTGTGGTCGCCTCTGCGTGCGGCCTCGTCCGAGCTCGCATCGTCCTCCGCTGGCCCCGCAGTGTCGCGCACTGCAGACCAGCGCCCGCCGCCGTTCCCGCTGCGTGGCCATCGTGTGCTGGGCGTGACCGGGTCAGGAACTTGATCACTACAGCACTTCTGATCGGTCAAAGCAAACATCAAATCATCCCTGTTGCTTTTGAAGTCTGCTACACTAGCTACCCGTGAGCAGTGAGCCTACATCAAAGCTGCTGCCCCCCATGCAGGCACAAGGATCCACGCAGGCACAAGGATCCAGACGCAAGTCTGCTTAAGGCATTCTTGGTTGCATCACGTGAGAACTCACAAGATTCCAAGAAAGTGAAAGGAAATTTTGGAATATTTGCTACACACATAAATCTACACGGTGTATTACCTTCTGGTTTTTCTTTTTTACTGCGTCCACACGAAGATCTACTAGAAGTTGTGCAGATTAATTGTTGCTGATTTTTCTTCGACATGACTTCTCTCAAATATGATATTCCGCTGCTAGACCGTGATGCATGGTTCACTCTATGGCAAGTCAAGATGCGGGCAATATTAGCGCACACCGATCTAGATGATGCGCTTGATGGATTCTCTAAGAAGCAGGAGAATTGGACCGACGATGAAAAGCGTCGTGATCGTAAGGCTCTTTCACAAATTCATCTTCATTTATCTAATAATATTTTGCAAGAGGTTTTGGAACAGAAAACCGCTGCTGCTTTATGGATCAAGCTGGAATCGATCTGCATGTCCAAGGATCTTACCAGCAAGAGGGTGGTTCAATGTCCTCTCATGTTCAAGTCTTCAAGGAGATTATTTCGGACCTAGCGTCCGTAGAGGTAAAATATAATGATGAGGACTTCGATCTTATGCTCTTGTGTTCATTGCCCCAGTCTTATTCAAATTTCAGAGATACTATATTATACAGTCATGATACTCTAACTGTTCAAGAGGTTTATGATGCTTTGCATGCTAAAGAAAAGATGAAACGGATTGTGTCTGCTGATTCTGCTGCCAGTTCTGATGGAGAAGGTTTGTCTGTTCGTGGTAGAACAGAGAAGAAATCCAAAGGTAAAGATAAGTTCTGCAGATATTGCAAGCGTGATAATCATGATATCTCTGAATGTTACAAGCTGCAGAATAAAGAAAAGAGAAAGGCCGCTCAAAAGTTTACAAATAAATCCAATGATGATGGTAGTGCTTCTATTGTCTCTTCCGATGGCAGTTCTAATGGTGATGTTCTCGTTGCTTTTGCTGGATGTGCTAAAATTAATGATGAATGGGTTCTTGATTCTGCCTGCATGTTTCATATTTGCATTAATAGAGATTGGTTCTCCACTTATGAATCTGTCCAGGGTGGAGGTTCCGTTTTGATGGGTGATAACACACCTCGCAAGGTTGTAGGCATTGGATCCGTTCAGATTAAGATGCCTGATGGCATTGTCAGGACATTGACAGATGTGAGGCATGTTCCAACTATGACGAGAAATCTTATTTCTTTGAGTACTCTTGATCTCAAAGGGTACAAGTATTCTGCTGAAGGTGGAGTTATGAAGGTAACTAAAGGCTCTCTTGTTGTTATGAAAGGTGACTTGTTAAAATCAAATTTATATATTCTACAAGGCGTTACTATTATCGGTAATGTTGCTGTTTCTTCTAAGTCACCTGTTTATGATACTACAAGTTTATGGCATATGCGTCTTGGTCATATGAGTGAACTTGGTTTATCAATTCTGAGCAAGAGAGGTCTTCTTGATGGGCACAACATCAGTAAATTGGACTTTTGTGAGCATTGTGTGTTTGGCAAGCATAAGAGGGTGAAATTCAACACTTTGGTTCATACAACTGAAGGTATTCTTGATTATGTGCATTCTGATTTATGGGGACCGTCTCGTAATACATCTATTGGAGGTGCTCGTTATATGTTGACTATTATTCGAGAAAGGTATGGCCTTATTTCTTAAAGCATAAATCAGAAGCATTTTCTGCATTTAAAGAGTGGATGACTATGGTGGAGAATCAAACTGAGAAAAAGGTGAAGGTTCTTCGTACTGATAATGGGATGGAATTCTGTTCTAATGAATTTAATTCTTATTGTAAGTCTCATGGCATTGTGAGGCATCGCACTGTTGCTCACACACCTCAGCAAAACGGTGTGGCTGAGCGTATGAACAGGACTATCATCTCCAAGGCCCGCTGCATGTTGTCTAATGCTTGTCTTAATAGACGTTTCTGGGCTGAGGCTGCTTCCACTGCTTGTTATCTTATTAATCGTTCTCCCTCTATTGCCATTGATAAAAAGACTCCAATTGAGGTATGGTCTGGTTCTCCAGCTAATTATTCTGAGTTGAGGATATTTGGTTGTCCTGCTTATGCTCATGTTGATAATGGAAAATTGGAGCCTAGAGCTATTAAATGCATTTTTCTTGGTTATGGTTCTGGTGTTAAAGGTTATAGATGGTGGGATCCTGAATCAAAGAAAATTATAACTAGCAGAAGTGTTGTCTTTAATGAATCTGCTATGACTACTAATGCTATGAATACTAATGCTCCTACTCAGAGTTCTCAGACCTCTAGTGTGCAAGTGGAGCATTTAATTGATTCAGCACATACACCAGATAATGATGACTCAGATGCACTTATTGATGATGATTCATCTGTTATCCCACATTCTCCTGTTGTGCAGCCTCCACAACATTTTATTGCAGTTGACAGGACTAGGAGGCCTCATACTCGACCCAAGAGGTTAATTGAGGAATGCAACATTGTTGCTTATGCTTTGAGTTGTACAGAAGATGTTGAAGGTAATGCAGAACCTTCTAATTATTCTGAGGCTATTACTTCTGCTGACTGCAATAATTAGGTTGCCGCTATGCAAGATGAGATGGAGTCACTTGAAAAGAATGGTACTTGGGATTTAGTGTCATTTCCTAAAGAGAAGAAACCTGTTCGTTGTAAGTGGATTTTCAAGAAGAAAGAGCCTATCTCTCCTAATGAGACTGTTAGGTATAAAGCAAGGTTGGTTGCTAAAGGTTATAGTCAGATTGCAGGTATTGACTATAATGATGTCTTTTCTCCTGTTGTGAAGCATAGCTCTATTCGCAGTTTACTCAGTATTGTTGCTATGCATGATTATGAGTTGGAACAACTCGATGTTAAAACTGCATTCTTATATGGAGAATTAGATGAAGATATTTATATGAATCAACCTGAAGGTTTTATTGTTCCAGGCTCAGAACATCTTGTCTGTAAGTTGAAGAAATCTCTTTATGGCTTGAAACAATCTCCCAGGCAGTGGTATAAGAGGTTTGACTCTTTTAGGCTCTCTCAAAACTTTAAGCGGTCATCTTATGATAGCTGTGTTTATTTGAAGACTGTTGATAATTCAGCTATTTATTTACTTCTCCATGTCGATGATATGTTGATTGCTGCAAAAGATAAGTCAGAAATATCCAAATTAAAAGCTCAATTGAGTAGTGAATTTGAGATGAAGGATTTGGGTGCAGCAAAGAAAATTCTTGGCATGGAGATTATTAGAGAGAGAAAAGCTGGCAAGTTATATCGTAGTCAGCAAAGTTATATTGAAAAGGTCCTTCATCGTTTCAGTATGCATGATGCTAAACCAGTGAGTACTCCATTAGCTCTACATTTCAGATTATCTTCAGCTTTATGTCCTGAGTCAGATTATGATATTGAGTACATGTCTAGAGTTCCGTATACTAGCGCAGTTGGATCTCTTATGTATGCTATGGTTTGCTCTCGTCCTGATTTGTCATATGCATTAAGTGTTGTTAGTAGATACACGGCTAATCCTGGTAGAGAGCATTGAAAAGCAGTTCAATGGATTTTGAGATATGTGCGCGGTACTTCTAATGCTTGTTTGCAATTTGGGAAATCTGAAGATGGACTTGTTGGTTATGTCGACTCAGATTATGCTGGTGATTTGGACAAACAGAGGTCTCTCACGGGTTTTGTTTTGACCATTGGTGGTTGTGCTGTTAGTTGGAAAGCTTGTTTGCAGTCTACCGTTGCTTTATCAACTACAGAAGCTGAATACATGGCTATTTCTGAAGCTTGTAAAGAAGCTATTTGGCTTAGAGGTTTATATGCTGAGCTTTGTGGAGATGATTCTTGCACTACTATATTCTGTGATAGCCAGAGTGCTATTCACCTTACCAAAGATCAAATGTTTCATGAGAGACAAAACATATTGATGTCAGATATCACTTTATTCGAGATGTTATGACTCATGGTGATATTAAAGTGTGCAAGATCAGTACTCATTATAATCCTGCTGATATGATGACAAAGCCAGTTCCTACTAACAAGTTTGAGCTATGCTCAAGCTTGGTTGGTATTACAGTTTGAGTCCTAGTGACTTATTAGCGCGCGGTGTTATTTATTATTGAAGAGAGTTGATTGATGATACTTTCATTGGCTACAAGATGGAATTTGTTTCAAGGTGGAGTTTGTTGGAATATGATCCAAATTCTGATCTCGCTGGGGACGCCTAGGGGATGTGAGAGGTGGAGTCCTCCCACGTTACGGGTCGTATTTATTTTGAGGGAGTTATTTCCTTTTGTAAGCCACCCCTATAAATACATCTTGTAGACTGTTAAGGGAGAGTAAGAGAGAGAAGATCGCCGATCGGCGTCCGTGGTTTTTTCCCGCAAGGGTTTTCCACGTAAAATTTGTGTCTCGTGTTCGATCTTGTTTACGCATTAATTTACTAACACTAACACCTCGAGCACCCGGACAAGTCCCTGAAGTCAGAGAATCAACTCGGGCCGTCCCTCAGGCCCGGCGGACGTAGGAGCACGAACAGCTCGCACGACCTCTTGAGGCAAGGGAAGCTCGTCATCCTAGGCTTCGAGGGCACCATGGGAATCAGCGGGACAAAGAGTCGACCCTAGAAGCAACCACGCATTAGATAGTTAAGGACCCCCTACTACAATCTCTTGCCCCAATAGACATAGATAAACCCACCTTTCACCGCTTCCCAGGTGGTGACGGCATCGGCACAGGTCCCCACCAATGGGGGCAGTGGACTCTTCCACCACTCGGAACAGCTGATCGAGGATATCCCGCTCCTGGGATAGCTGATCGCCGGACTCTTTCGCATCATCCAAAGCACAATCCCTAGCATCTGACTCCGACGCCTTGCCAAGCTGCTCGGCTTCCTCCTCCGCCTTGGCTCGGGCGACAGTTGCCTCCTGCCGCACCGTCGCGGCGTCTGCCTAGGCCAGCTGAAGCCGCTCCCGCATGGCCAAAAGCTCGGCCTCGAGGGAGGTCTGGCGTTAACAAGCTTCGTCAAGCAGACACGATCTTTCGGCCACCAACCACGTCATCCCTTGGGAAGGGAATCAAATCAACAAGCACCAAAATGAGTGACGGCGGGACAAGGGCAGCTTAACTCACCTCGCTGTGGACGACCGTCCCCCGGATACGTTTAAAGGAATCAAGGGCCTGCTCGAGCCCGACCTCCAGACGCGACTGGACACCATCAAGCTGTGATACTGTGTTGAAAGTGTTCACGTGGGAACGCCCCCACTCGACACACTTCACGGCCATGAACCCGGGTGCATCTTATTTCTCCCGACAGGGCCCGGGGCTCCTAGCGGCGAAAGAACGGCTGGAGCAGCACCGCCATCACCCAAACTCCCGGCCGCCGCGGTTGGCAGGCCTCCTACTGGCGGGATGTGGGTTTGCGCCTCAACCAAATCACGGGACGTAAGATCCCACATTTGACAAGAACAAGAAGCAAAAATGTGAACTTAAATATATTTTAAGTAATATATTAGTTAATAAATGATGTTAAAAAAAGAGTTCTTAAAACTTTACACCTAATTAGAGCTTATGAATATATGAATGCCCATAAACACGTCAATATAACAATGAGGAGTTCCAAATATAATTCAAAAGTAAAAAGTCAATCTTGAATGTTGAGTTCAAAATTCAATTACAAACAGCATACAAATTTCAAAGGAAAGGAAGTTAAAAATCCTACGAAATCGAGTTCTGCTCAATTACTTATTAATTGAGGGGGAAAGAAAAAATTAATTAAAGTGCACATGAGTAGAATTTTGAATTCAACCCTAATAGAGGTGAGGATTCAAATCTAAATTCGAAAATCAAACCCAAGTTAATCAAAAGTTCTATCTGAATTTCCTATCGAAATCCTCACATTTTCTTTAGCAGCCCTGCTAATTTCCTCATTTTTGGAGCAAGTCTTCTAGTTAGTTGCAGGTTTCAGAGGAGATTTGGAAGGAGTGAGTCCCACCTGTCAGGTGGCCCACGAGTCAGTCAAACCTACTTTGCTTCTCTGTTTCAGCTTCCAGTGAGAGTGCCACTGCACAGCCCTGCATGTTCCACGCAGCTGCTTGCCGCTAGCCTCTCTCTTACCCTTATCTCCACTGCTCCCTCACACCGTGCACAAGGAAACCTAGTGGCTTGCTCTGTTCGATGCTCCCTCACCACCTCTGCACCTTATGCTCGCCCTGCACCACCGCCGTCTCTGCCGCTCGGACCATGCCCCGCTCTTTGTCACCGCGCCATGGCCGTCTTTGCCACCGCAGGCAAGGCGATGCGCCGTAGCTCCGTGCCTATCGCCCTTAGTCTCTCCAGCTCGATAGCTAGTCCACTGAAAACCCAAGGCGTGCTCCCTGCTCAAGCATCGACTTCTTCTGCACATGCTCGCACAGCTCTGGTTGCTCGCCGCCTTGCTGTGTTCATCATCTTGTGGCTTGTCCACCCGACCAAACTGTGGAAAAGCTGTGTCGGCCTCTCCTCCGAGGGTCGTCTACTCACCGAGTGGAGCCAAGTCTCTGTTTCTTCCCCCGCCATGCCAAGGTCACGTCGCCCGGCACCTCTGAAACCTCTCCAGCTACGTTCAGGCCCCACAAAGGTTGGCATTAACCATTACTTCGTCTCCCTGCTCCAGGTTCATCGTGCCACAGCCTCGGCTCTATTTAATTTCATGTTTTCCCCATCGTGTTCATTGAGACCGTGGCCAAGTTCCATTAAAATTCTCCATCTACACTCGATTAATCCCCATTACAATTATACCATAGAAAGTAGATGTCCTTTTAATTCTTCCGGAGAAAACCAATCGAAAGACCATGAAGAATTCGCTCGGGAATTTTAGATCTTGTAGTCGCCACAAGGATGAACTCGCTGCACCCGGCGCGCCCCCAAGTTCCGGGCATCTTCGCGTCAATTAAGCTAAAATTTCTTGTTCTTCATGTTCCCAAGAGTTCCTTGAGCTTTGTCCCGAAGGTTTTGGTGCAGTATTTGAAGAGATCGAGCTTGTCCATGCTCGCCACCGCCATGGCCTTGCCGCCGATATATTCAGGCCGACGCCACCACCAACCGAGGCCTCCCTCTGGTTTTCCATGTCGCTGTGTGCATTTTTAGCCTCTTCCCGATGGTCGTGCCCTACTCCGGCGAAGGGCTGGTGAGTGGCGCCACCTTCCCTGGCGCAAGCCCCTCTCTGCTTGGGTTGAAGACAATGCTGGCAGGTGGGCCCGCCAGCCATGGCCCATAGTGTTTTTCCCATTTTCGATTTGAATAAAATTCAGAAAAATTTACACAACTTCCAAAAAATCACGGTAAATTGTCGAAATGCCCTAAAAACGTGAAATAAATTTCTGCAGCCTCGATATGATTTACACTTTGCAGTAGAACAGTTTAATTGACATCAAAAGACATATAAATTTCTCTAAAAACTTGAGAAGCTCCAACCCTAAAATAATTCTAATGCAAGCTCCATAACTTAGAAAATTCCGAAATTATTCTGAGAAGATCCTTAGCATCTCTAGAGGCCACAGTAAAATTTCGGAATCAGTTTGACATGAAAAACTAGAACCACAAATCATTAGGTGCTATTGTTAACTAAATTACAGATAATCAAGAATAATTCTTAAATCTTATAATTTAGAAAAGACCTTCTTAAACATGTCATACATCTCCAGTAAACCTCTCGTGACCATTAGAGGATCAGAACATTGTAAATTTAGTTAATCAAGTGTTCTAGGTATATTGATTCAACACAATAATTTTGATAATTTTAATATCCATTAATCTTAATCACTCTTTGCAATACTAAGACCTCTAAACCCGATTATATCCCTGTTCTGAACACAAGACTTCTTCCTTGATCCCTATCATGTGGTTGATAGAGCATCACCACTCCAATTCCTCATCCTTATGCTTTTATAAACATAAGGATGATTTTCCTTCATCACATAGTTGAATAAAATGGATAGTATTACTCTTCTTTAAGCAGCAGCAGTAGGAATTCATTTAGTTTCTTATTAGTTCTACTTTGATTCCTAATTAGCAGTTGAACCTTCTTTTAACTCGTAAGAAACTTCTTTTACTAAATTCATTATTTCAATATTGTGATGCATCTTCACTATAGTAAACTTGCCAGATTACGTCGGGCAGAGTAACATACGTGGGCGAACCAACATAAGTCAACCAACTTACGGTGGCTGGGGCGGGTTGACGTAAGTCCTTTTACTTAAGTCGGCCATAGGTCCACGACCAACGTAGGCAAACGAACCGAGGGTATTAAGCCCACTACTTACGTCAGTCCGGCCCCAAGCCGACGTAAGTGGGCCTAAGAAATATGATGAACAACTTGTGTCGGCCCAACCTTAGGAAGATGTAAGTTCGGTAGCCGATGTACATAAGGGACTTAACCATACCCCGCGCTGGATGAAGAGCACAACTTGGAGGAGAAGGACTAGCGTGGACCCCCGCTGCAAGTAAGAATTGCTCAAGCAACATAGAAGCACAAGATTTGCACAAGCAGCACACAAGAAGAAGATTTGCCAAGCAACAGTAAAGACAAAGAGAGAAGGAGAACGACAAGAAGCTTCGTCTAGAGGATCAAGCATTGACTTATTGACATTTACACTAGTCGTAACCTAAAGCAAGCCCCGGTTTTCATGTAAGTTGCTAATATGTTTTGATTTTATAATCTATATGATGGTAATTATGCATTAAGTCTAGGGATGTATGTTACTCCACATGCATAACCTAAAATTCCCTATAGTTGATGTAGTTCAACATTTTACATAACTGTTAATATGATGCTTAATATGGAAAGAGGATTAATGGGTATGACTCGAGTAGACGGATTCTACTCGGGAACAGTAATAAGTGGGATCAATTGGCGAGAAACTGGAGACTGGAAAGGAAGATTAGGACACTCAAGAAAGTGGTTCTATGGGCATAGTTTCTAGCTGTGTCGATTAAGGCTCATTTCATATGCGGTCCCGTTGGACAAGTTTGAATTTGTACCGGATGCATACTTGATATATGGGACCCAAGAAACCGATGTAACTTGTTAACCTGGGTGTCAAGGTGATCCCCACTTTCCTAGGCGGGTAGCTGACAGCGAATGGTAGTGACTAGTGCGGTGATTCCTTGGCACACATCCACGATGGTGGGACCCCTTCGCCATTTGGGTGTCTTGTGAAAGGTTGTCACTTATGGCGTCACTGGGGAGGACTGTACGTCTCTTCTTGAAACGTGTATGTGACGTGCAAGCCGGGTGTTTTCATGATTCGAATCACCATCGCTTGCGGAAGGGAACAAACTTGTACACTCATGATGTAGTAACAACTAGAACTAGGTGGAACTTGCAGATGGTTAAGCAACTTCATTGAGGTAGCTGATAGGAGAACTAAAGTTACAATTCTAAGCAATTAACTTGCTAAAGCTCGTGTAACCTTCGGCCCTGCAACATCATGGATGAAGCGTTTCTTGTTTGATTATGGAATTCATGATGTTTTCGTGCCCAAGGATGACATAGGCTATTATATACTTGAGACAAGGATCTACTAATAGTTAACATTTACTTACTTCAGTTTAAATTTAAGTCTTACATTCCCAGCATGTAATTTCATATTCTTAGGTGAGACGGTTAAGTCTTGCTAAGCTCACGATTGCATTTATACAAGTTTTACGGGTATATAGCTATGACGGGTTTCTAGACAGTACCCTCTGTGGGTATGTAGCCAAATAGAAGCCCCAAACACTGCTTGTCGGTGGTTTTGATCCGGCAGATCTCCCGACACTACTAAAGTGTTAGAGGAGTTTGAGGTTCGGTATGGGCGCGCGGAGATTCCAGAAGGTGAGATGTCGAGTGACACAAGGGACACGAAGATTTACGTGGTTCGGGCCGCCTGAGCGTAATACCCTACTCCACGGGGTGTGTTGGTGTTGTATTGGATGTATGAGCTCAACGTCAGTTGAGAGTGTAAAGTCAGCGTGTCTTCGGAGAGTGTGTCTCTGGATAGTGTCCTATGTATCGTCGGCCTGTCCTTTTATAGTACAAGAGCAAACCGTTACAAGTTAGCCTGGCCCGACATGTGGCCCTGGCGGTACTGATATTGATACACATTCAACACGTTTAATTGCCCTTAATGACCGAGTTATGGGCTTTGAGAGCACCGTTAATGGTAATCAAGGTTGTCCGATCGTGTGTCATTAATATGGTATTAATGACACTTAATCGGTTCTTGAAGTAATTGATTCCCCTTTGAAGATCCGGATCGTTGTGGAGTCTTCCGGAGGTTAGAGGCTGAAGATCTGATGGTTGGACATGTGGCAGCTCCGGAGCATACTGTGGGAAACAGATAGGTCCGGAGCTACCTGACACGTGTCAGTTTCAGAGCTTCCCTCGGTCTAGGGTTAGGTCCGGGGGTGCCATTTCGGTACATAGCCCGGAGCTTCCCCCTTGTGGGCGGTAGCTCCGGTTTGATAGTACACGTGGCGACCCTGAGACTAACCATGTTGGAGAAGCGGGTCCGGTTATGTCTGACATGTGGACCTCCGAAGGTCTTCAAATCAAGTAGATGACTTCTCCTTGAGATCTTTGCAATCCCAAGGAGTATATGGTTCCCAGGGTACCGATAGTGGCCCCCTGGGCCCACCTCTGGGGAAGACCCCTTGGGTGAAGTCATTCCGCCGGAGGTGGGTCCATCCTTCGACTTTTGAAATCTCAAGGAGTATATGGTTCCCAGGGTACCGATAGTGGCCCCCTGGGCCCACCTCTGGGGAAGACCCCTTGGGTGAAGTCATTCCGCCGGAGGTGGGTCCATCCTTCGACTTTTGAACTGAGTCTTCAAAGGTCTTCGGATGTGCCGTTGACGATAGTTTGGAGTTAAATCCTCGCCGCGTGGCATATCCCGTGTGCGGCAAATGAGATCTTTGGCGTGCGGATCTCACGCAATTGAAGGTCGCCGGTTTCCGATACGAAAACCGTATCGGTTCCGCGCGCCTTGTCAGGCCGCCGCCTTCGGGCTTCCCGCCTCATGATGACAACCGCTCGCCTTGGTAAGAATCTCGACTTGATCGTCGGGGTGGTCTCGGGCCCTCTTGTCATCAGATGGGTGGGATTTTTGAGTAGTATCTTCGACTTCCTTGCGGTTTCTATCCAAGCATTGCGAGGGCTTACTTAAGGAGGAAAGCGCGCACCGTCTGGAGTTCTTTACGCCTCTCATCTGATCTTGCGCTCAAACTCCCAACTTGTGCTCGCTTTTCCTCTCTTGCCTTGCTGTGCTGCGATGGAGTTGGGTCTCCGCGAGAGTCATTTGAAGACCGAAGGTGACTTGAAGATGGTCCGGGCCCTCATGGGATGGTCTCCGGACTTCTTCAACCGTCTGGTCTGCGCCAGAGGAGCGCTCCCGTTCGAGAAGGAGCACGCCGGCGAGATGGTGTACTTCTCTTCGTACGCCATGGTGGGGTTGATCCCACCTTTTTCCTCCTTTTTCTTGATGCTGCTAGACTTTTATGGTCTGCAGCTATACCACCTTGGCCCCCACTCCATTCTTCTTGTGTCTATCTTCGTCCACTTCTATGAAATGTGGGTGGGCATCCCCCCTGCATTGAACTTTTCCGGACGGTAGGAGTAATGAGTACCTTGGCTTCTATTACTTCGTGAAGCGTAAGAAGTGCCCATTCAAGTACCTCCGGTCGTTTCCCTCTGGAAAGTGAGATGATTGGAAGAAGGACTGGATAGTCATCCGGGTGGAGGAGCACGATAAGCTAGAGCTGCCCGAAAGCCTCCCCAACATCGACACTGCAGTCTGGATTGAAGCTCCGGTGCTGTCGGATGCTTTCAACCCTGCTCTGACCAGGATCCGCCAGTGCGTGGAGGGAGGATTAACTCCTCAGGCGGTATTTTGCAACTTCCTGGTCAACAGGTGGGCACTGCTGAAGAGGAGAGAAAAACTCGCTTGGGCCCTCAACAGCGTGATAGACGACGACCGGGTCGAGACCGGACTGAAGTCCAACATGGCGGGGCAACCTTGGAGTTACATCTCAAAAAGTTCCAGCACGGCATAGACATTACGGGAGATGACTTGACCCCGCCATCAGCCTTTCTCCCTCTGAACGTGGAAGTAGAGTTCAGCAGGGAGCTCCGACGGACGATGCCGGTGCTTGACGACCTTGGTGTCGTCGAGAGAAGATCGACCTCTAGGGTGGTGATCCCTGGGGCTTCCGAAGGTGGTTCTGACCCTGCCCCAAAGCCAAGGATCGAAGTCGTCAGCAAGGGCAAGGAACCGGCGGAAGAACCCTTGAGCCGGAAGAGGAAACTGCAGCATGCCGACGGAAGGTCCGTCAGGCCTGCAACCTATGCATCAGCTCCTTCTCCCCAGAGGGGGAGGTCTTCTACAACTGCGGTGATTGTACCCGCAGCGGCGTCTTTCCGGGGTGCTAGCTCCGGGCATGCGACTCCATCACCAGGGCCAGTTGAGGCCTCTAGGTCTAGAGGTCCTTCCCGGTCGAGGAGGGCCTCGACTAAGGAAGTGCCCGTGACTGCAACGAGTTCCGGGGGGCCTTCCGGAGCTTCCACGCCGGCGGCGGCTATGGTCAGCCCAGAACGCCCGGGAAAGAGGTTGCGCGCAAGGTGGTGCGGAAGCCTCCCGAGGTAATTTTTAATCTTTACCTCAGACAGTTGTTTTTTGTAGTAACTGTTTTTTAAATTTCCTCATCCTTTATCTGTAGCGTTCCCAAGAAGAGGAGTGAGGCACCACCCTCAGCCACAGCAGCTGAAGTTGTGAGGGCGGAAGCCTCTGCTCCTGTCTCGGTGCCGCCCCAAGTGGTGGCTGAAGCTACGGCAGCTCCGGCGCCAACTGTCGTGGTCATGGACCTCGACTCATCCCCCGAGACTCCCGTGGTAGCACTGGACCATGGGAGAGAAGATGCGCCAGCGACACCTGCCCCAGAGGTTGAAGCTCCGGGTTTGGGTGCTGAGATGATGAAAGCTTTGGCCGTTGAGCCGGAGGAAGCAATAATTTCAGCCCGAGAGCCGGAAATTGTCGAATCCCTGGCGGTTGAGCTGGAGGTAATTGAAGTCCCGGCGTGCGCACCAGATGTTGAGGAAGTCCCGTCGGTTGGGCCGGCTACCTCTGAAGCACCGGCCGCAGAGCCGGTCGTTGTTGGAGCTCCGGCCGCAGGGCCGGTTGATATTGAAGACCTTCCGGCTCCCGAGTCGGTTGTTGCAGAGGCGTCGGCGCTCGAGCCCCCAGTAGAGGAGGTGCCCAGGCCGGAGCCAGAAGCAGCCCCTGCTCCGGGAATGACGATGCTGGAGGTTCCCGCGGCTTAGCCGGAGTGCCCAGAAGAGGTTGCTGGCCCCCTGCCTGAGGGGGCAAATGAAGACCTGGTGGAGGGGCCTTCGGAACCACTTTCGGAGGTCGGAACTTCATCAGCGGGACCTTCCACGATGGCGAGTGAGGCCATCCCGGAGGACAGCCCTAGTGCCATAGAGGCTCAGGGGACCACTCTTGTGGAGTGGGATCCAATTTTTGTAACTGAAAACTCGATGGAACCAGCGGAGGAGACCCCAGCAGGTCCGGAACCTATCCCGTTGTCATTGTCTATTGACAACGCCTGCTCCAGTCTGCGTCAAGTTCAGCTGGCATTCTTCCACGACAGCAAGGCTCTTGAAGAGGAGCGCCAAACCCTTAGGCGCTGGCGTAACCGGCTCTACTTCGAGACCAAGCTGGCGCAGTCGAGGCTAGCAGATGACAAAGAGTGGATTAAGCGGGAGAAGGTCCGCCTAGAATACTGGGGCAAATTATTGGATGAAAGGGAGAGCATGACTCGCGCCCTCGACGCTCAATCCCGGGCCATTTATGAGCAGACCAAAGCAGCTAATAGTGCGGCTGATGAACGCCAAGAAAGGCTTGAGGCCATTAACACTACTCTCATCAAGCGCCGGGAGGCACTTGAGGAGAGGGAGAAAAGGCTCGAAGATGAAGAGCAAAAACTCCTAGAGCTGTGGGATGACGTCTTGAGGAGGGAGGAGGAGCTCACCGAAAAGGTGGCTCTGGCTGACAAGGAAAAGATTCAGCAAAACGCCAAAGAAGTTGAGCGCCTCGCTCGCGAGAATTCTGAACTGGTGGCGGCCAAAAGATCCTTGGAAGAACTGAAGGGCTTGAGGGCTGCGGACTCCCTACAGGTTTGGGAGTTCTTGGGCAAGGCCAACGACGCGCTGACACTTATGGGCTTCAGTCCCGTGCGTCCGGATGATCCGGAGCCGGAGCCGGACCTGGCATTGCAAGCTCTTAGCTCGGCGGGTAGCAAACTCTCCAAGGTGGGCGATGTCATCGCGGACCAGTTGGAGGTTGAGGGTCAATCCCTGGCGAAGAACGTCGCAGAGTATGTGTTGACGTGCTACACCAGCCAGAATCCCCAATTCCCTCTGGACCTGGTGCTTGAAGGTCCCGTCGAAGGAGAAGGTGAAGCCGCCCGAGCCAATGTGTCAGAGGTTGCTCAGAAGGTCGCCCAGTTCTTCCATAGGGTCTAGGACCATCTCCGTAGCTCCCACTTGTATTCTCTCTTTTTCTTCCTCAATTTTGTAATCCCTTGTCTCCAGATGAATGAAATCCCCAAATTTTTGTGAATTTCACTTTTTGTCTTCAACACTTTTGTCTTCACTTGGCCCCCTGGTAGATGTACACAATTTGATTGTGAACATGTACCAAGAGGATATTGTGTTTTGTTGAAGACTCATTTGCTTCGAACTTGTAGAGTGTAGGTCCGAAGTCTTCGATAGTGAAGGCCCCCTGAGGTTGCCGGAGCTTAGAAGCTCCGGCATTGTCTATCGTCGGAGCTTAGTAGCTCCGGCAATAGTCCCTGTCAACACGTAGAGCATCGATAGTTAGTCCTCCGGGGTGTCGGAGCTTAGTAGTTCCGGCAGTGACCTTTACCAACGTGTAGTTTGTTGGTAGCAGACTCCGCTTGCGGGGTCTTCTCACCATCATTTATTTTGCGTCGACGGCTGGCCCCCCTAGCTTTACCGGAGCTTGGTTGCTCCGGTGATGCTCGTTTTCAATGTTTAACATCGATTACAAGCCACCTAGGGGGAGTCAGATCTTAGTTAGCTCCGGCTTTTCTCCATTAACGTGGATTTTTTATTTTTCCTGCACACTGAAGCCAAGAAAAATAGTAAAATTCGTTCCTTTCCTATAACTTCGTTGCGGCTTATGATTCCCAAGAGAGTTTTAAGTCAAACGCAATTCTGAATACAACCGAATGCATTGTCTTTTCTTCCAGATCCAATTGTACTTGGACTCGCCTTACTTCGGCCTGCCGGGGTGTAGGTAGAGTGGCGTACTTAGGGTTCTTGACCAGGCTAAGTAGATAGCGCACTCCGGCCCTAGGTTGGCTTGGCGGCATTCAGGCGAGTGGGCCATAAACAATATTTGAATCTAGAAGAATCGACAATACAGCTCGAATCGTATATGAACCAATCGAACTAAAATTTCTTAAGAATTGCACGTCTTTGTTATAGTCAAGAAAGAGAAAAATAAAAAATGTTGAGCCTGTACAAAATAAATGCACGTGGAGTCTGTTTTACATGAAGATGTCTTTCATTATAGGTCCGGGGTACAGGGGAAACAAGTACACTCTTAGGGTACGGAACCAGGCTAAGCGTGTTTAATTTCTCGTTTGACCCAGGGTAGCTAGCCACACTTTTAGTCCTGAGACTGTGACAAGTGTTGCATGAACTTTGCGGACCTTCCGCGAAAGGTCCGGCTGTTCTCCCGGAGGAACTACCCGACTCTGTACAATGACTCTATAACATACACCTCAAGTTACTACAGACTCACCTCTGTGATATTAAGTGTAGAACTTACGGAGGTGCTCAATGTTCCAAGGATTTGGGAGAGGTGTCCCATCCTCGGTAGCCGAGCGAACGCTTCTGGGACGGGATACTTTAATCACTCGGAAGGGTCCCTCCCAGCTGTGGGAGAGTTTGTTTAACCCTTCTCTGGATTGTATTCTCCGTAGCACCAGATCGCCTTCCTCGAGCTGTCGGTTGTGTACATGCCGCTGATGATAGCGCCGAAGGGCTTGGCGGTATCGAGCATTCCGAACAGCTGCTTGGCACCTTCCCTCCTCAAGGAGGTCTATGTCTTCACGCCGGAGCTGGTCGTGCGTGGCTTCGTCGAAGGTCCGGACCCGGAGTGACCCCAAGGTGATTTCTGGAGGAAGGATTGCTTCAGCTCCATACACCAGGAAGAAGGGTGTCTCTCTAGTTGACCGGTTTGGAGTTGTCCTGTTGGCCCATAAAGTGGGCGGAAGCTCTTCAATCCAGTTGGCTCCATGGTTTTTCAAGCGCTCATAGGTGCGCGTTTTGAGTCCTTTAAGGATTTCAACATTTGCTCTCTCGGCCTGGCCATTGCTTGCCGGGTGAGCCACAGAGGCGTAGCAAACTTGAATGCTGAGGTCTTTGCAATATCCTTGAAATGCAAAGCTTGTGAATTGGGTCCCATTATCAGTGATGATTTTGTTTGGGACTCTAAATCTGCATACAATGGACTGCAAAAAGTTGATAGCAGATTGCTTGTTGATTGTCACAACTGGAGTTGCTTCCGGCCACTTGGTGAACTTGTCAATGGCAACGTACAGGAACTTGTAACCTCCGACGGCTCTTGGGAAAGGTCCCAAGATGTCCATCCCCCACACAGCGAAGGGCCATGTAGGAGGTATCATTTGTAGGGACTGAGCCGGTGTGTGAATTTGCTTTGCATGAAATTGACATGCTTCGCATTTCTTCACCAGCTCATTTGCATCCTGGAGTGTTGTAGGCCAGTAGAAGCCATGCCGAAAGGATTTACCAACCAGCGTGCGGGAAGACGCGTGGTTTCCACACTCGCCTCCATGGATTTCTGCGAGGAGCTTGCAGCCTTCTTCCCTTGTGATGCACCACATTAGGATGTCATTGGCACCGCGTCGGTAGAGATCCCCTTCTACCAACGTGTATCTTTTAGCCAATCTGACTACCCAGTCAGCGGATACATCATCGTCAGGAAGGATGTTGTCTTTCAAGTAGTTCCGGATCTCCGAGATCCATGCATCGGAACTAACTTGAGCATTTGAGTCTTGCGTGCTGGGTTGCTCGGAGCTTCCGGCAGCACCTACGACCCTAGATGGCTGCCATGGTAATAGGGCCATCGGGACCGTCTGCTTCGGGATGCTGATCTCGCCCCCTTCGCTCAGTTCGACAGGCTGAGCTGTGGGTTTTGACAACCTCCGGACAAAAGTTCCATCAGGAGCCGTAGCTCCAGTTGACGCTTTCGTCGAGAGTTCGTCGGCTTCAGGGTTGTGGGCACGCTGGACATGGTGGAGATCTAGGACTTCGAAGTCCTTCTGAAGCCTCTGGACTTCAAGGAGGTAAGCAGCTAGCTGGAGATTGTTGCAGGAGCATTCACCCTTCACTTGCTTGATGATGAGCTGTGAATCTCCCTTGACCAGTAGCTGCTTGACACCGTATGACAGTGCCACCTTTAGTCCGTAGATGAGTGCTTCATAATCCGCCATGTTGTTGGTTGCCTTGAAGTCAAGGTGTACCATGTATTTTACCTTCTCCTCGGTTGGT
Organism: Tuctoria greenei; assembly: GCA_036927565.1. NCBI lineage: Eukaryota > Viridiplantae > Streptophyta > Magnoliopsida > Poales > Poaceae > Tuctoria > Tuctoria greenei. Next base: position 160,169,574 of record JAYESD010000002.1, on the reverse strand, counting down.
GCGAGGAGAAGGATTCCAGCTCCGGCCCCCTACTTTTGCATGGAGCCGTCGAAGCAGAGGGTCCAATGAGGCTCGGTGAAGACCGGAGCTTTGTGTTCCGGCTTCTGCTCATTGGGGCCCCCAGGGTTTGATGGAGAGGGAGTCCATTCCGCCACAAAATCTGCCAATGCTTGACTCTTGATTGCTTGCCTTGAAATGAATTCGAGATCGAATTCGGCCAATTCCGCTGCCCACTTTGCAATATTCCCAATTGAATTGGGATTATGCAAGATTGCTCGAAGTGGGTAAGAAGTCACCACTGAGATCTTGTGAGCTTGGAAATAATGGCGAAGCTTCCTGGAGGCAATAAGAACTGCATAGAGCAGCTTATGCACCTCTAGGTATCGAGTCTTGGCGTCATGATGTACTTCACTAATGAAGTACACTGGGCGCTGGATGGTCCGGACCCTCCCGGAGGGGCCCGGAGCTTCCTCTTCATTGATTCGGATCCTCACGGAGGGGTCCAGATTTTCTTCGGGGACTTTTGGGTCCTTGCTGGAGGAACCCGGAGCTTCTTCAGAAGCGACCTAGACCCTCCCGGAGGGGTCTGGGTCTTCTGAAGTAACTTCTTGTGGATTCAAGTCTGGGAGCTGGGACCCAGACTCGCTTTCAGGAACCTCCAGACCCTCCTGAAGGGGTCTGGACACCTGAGTATGGGATGGTTCTGGTCTCTCCGCAACCAGGACCATACTGACGACTTCGTCAGTGGCTGAAATGTAAAGCAGCAAAGGCTCACCATGGTTCGGAGCTACCATAATTGGTAGGGTGGTGAGGAGCTGTTTTAGCTCCTGGAACGCCTTTTGTGCTTCTTCAGACCATTGGAATGGTCCGGACTTCCTTAATAACTTGAAGAAGGGGAGTGCCCGTTCCGCCAGTCTTGAAATGAACCGGCTGAGGGCTGCTAGACATCCAGTTAGCTTTTGGACATCTTTGATGCGGGCTGGTGGCCGCATGTCTTCAATGACTTTGATCTTCGCCGGATTAGCTTCTATACCCCGGTGACTTACCAGGAAACCAAGAAGTTTTTCGGAGCTAACCCCAAAGACACACTTGTCTGGATTTAGCTTTGTGCGGGTGACCCGCAGCCTATCGAAGACAACCTGCAAGGTGTCAAGGAGTGACTCATTGTTCTTGACCTTGACCACAATGTCGTCAACGTACACTTCCACTATGTCTCTAATGAGTTCTTCAAAGGTTTTGTACATAGCTCGTACAAAGGTTGAAGCTGCATTCTTGAGACCAAATGGCATGGCTGTATAATAGTACAATCCATCTACTGTGATGAAAGAGGTATGCTCTTCATCTTCCCTAGACATTCTGATTTGATGATACCCAGAATATGCGTCTAGGAAACACAGTAATTCACACCCGGAGGTGGAATCCACTATCTGATCTATTCTATGTAATGGGAATGGATCTTTTGGACATGCCTTATTTAGTGTTGTGTAGTCGATACACATCCGAAGCTTCCCACCGGCCTTGGGCACAACGACTGGGTTTGCCAGCCATTTTGGATGGAAGACTTCTCGGATGAATCCAGCTTCGAGCAACTTCTTTACTTCTTGTCGAATGAAGTTCTGTCGCTCTACGGATTGCTTCCGAGGCTTCTGATGCACAGGCCGGGCGTCGGGGTAGATCTTCAGATTGTGCTCAATCACTTCCCTGGGGATCCCAGGCATTTGTGACGGTTGCCAGGCAAACACGTCGACATTAGACCGGAGGAAAGCGATGAGCGTGAGTTCCTATTTGTCGTTCAATCCCCCCGATATACGGGTGGTCTGAGCGGCATCGGAACCAATTTGGACGACTTTGACGGGAATGTCGGTGTCGCCGCTTGGCTGCACACGAGGTGCAGAAGTCGAGCCTCGCTGACGAATGATCGGGGGTTTTGGAGCTTGCTCCTGCCTGGAGTCCTCCTCTTGCGCCGTAGTAAGCGCATGGAGTTCTTCCAGAGCAGCTACTCCGGTAGTACGATCTCCGCGGATCCGAAGAACGCCTACTGGTGTTGGCATCATTAACACCAGGTAACCATAATGAGCAGCTGCCATGAATTTGTACAAGGCAGGCCTACCCAAGATGGCATTGAAATAAGTTGATCTGAGCAACGTCAAAGACCAACTTCTCGGTGCGATACTTCTTCCGGGTCCCAAAGGTAACGGGGAGGGTAATAGCTCCGAGTGGGGTAATGGCTCCCGGACCTACTCCGGAGAAAGGTCGGGAGGGGTGGAGATCTGAAGGTCGGAGCTGAAGCTTGGTAAAAGCTTCGAAGCTTATGAGGTTGAGCCCCGAACCTCCGTCTACCATGACATGGTGGAGCTGAATGTTATTGATGGTAGGAGATACAATCAAAGGTAGCTGACCTGCTCCAACCATGCTTCGAGGGCAGTCCGAAGCATCAAAAGTGATGGCTGTGTCCATCCACTTCCGATGAGGCTCCGCCCTGGCTGTAGGAGCTACAGCAGCCATGTCCCGACGCATAGTCTTGATGACGCGGCGGGAGGTGATGTCCCATGATCCACCAAAAATGGTGTTCATGGTCTTCCGACGCTCGTTGTCAGAGACGTCGAAATTGTCGTAGACGGAGGTGTTGACGGCCTTCAGGACCTTTTTGGGATCCTAAAAACCTAACTCCTCTTCAGTCGGAGCTTCGTCAACTTTTTGTTTTCCTTCCCTCTGTCGGAAAGGAGCTTCTTCCCGGCGCTTGTTATAGCGCTCGACAAGGTTTTGGACCTCCCGACAGTCTTCCAAACTGTAGCTGTCCGTTTTGTGAATTGGACACCACACCTTGGGTTTGCTACCATCTTCAGAAGACGGTCGAGGTCGCTTCTCGGGGTGTGGCCCCCGGCCACCCGGAGTTGCAGCAGCTACAGCATTAGATGCACCGGCCGACGGCTTCTTCTTGCCGTTGGTCTTTTTCTTCTTCTTGCCACTCCCGGAGGTAGCGGCTTCTCCTTTGGAGGATTTCTTGTGATCCTCCGGAGTTGGTTTGGAGTGCATTTCACAGCCCTCCGCAGCTCTGGCACATTTGTCAGCCAAGCTGAAGAGTTCCGTGACACTGGTAATATCCTTGATCGCCAGTTTCTCCAGCATCTTCTTATCCCGCACTCCCTGTCTAAATGCCACGATGACAGAGGCGCTAGAGATAGAAGGGATAGTGTTTCGTACCTGAGAGAATCTCTAGATGAATGATTGCAGGGATTCTCCTCCTTTTTGCACAACTGCAAAAAGGTCCAGTTCGGTGTCTGGTCGGGTGTAAGAACTCCCGAAGTTGGCGGTGAACTGCCGGCACAACTCCTCCCAACTGCTGATGGAGTTGGGTGGAAGGCTCATAAACCAGGACCTGGCGGTCCCAGTTAAAGCCACTGGGAAATAATTGGCCATTACGGCCTCATTTCCTCCAGCTGCCAAGATAGCAGTGGAGTAAATCTGAAGAAATTCGACAGGATTAACGATCCCGTCGAACTTCTCCGGCAGGTGAGGTCGGAACTTCTGTGGCCACCTGACCATACGCAGATGCATGGCCAGGGCTGAACAGCCTCCTCCTACTCCTTCTGGAGCAGGAATGTCCTGAGCTTCTCGTCTTTCACGAGCATGCTCGATATGGACTCGACCGTCTTGTTGACGGTATCAGCGATCAAGCTCCGCCCGGAGGTCATGAGTTGAAAGCCTTGATACCGTGTGAGTGCATCGTGCCCCGGAGGGCAACAACGTCACCTTCTGTGATGCAGCACGTCTCCTGTTGTTGGAAACGTGCGGACCAAGTCTGCCAGACAAGGTCCGTCGCTACGACGGGGCCCGTTGAAAGCATCTAGGCCCCCGTGAGGTATGGTTTTGGTGATTAATGACAACCATTCGTAATTACTAATGAGTTTGTGGATGCAAGGTTTCACGTATATCACATCAAGCGTTAACGACTATCTATTCAAATCATCTACCACTCATTGGATACGAATGGAGACCCCTCAAACGACCTATTCTAAGGGGGTTATTCAATTCTCATGAAGGCTAAATGAAGAACTCACACAACGACTCTATTCTATCAAAATTGGCAACACAAGAAGATCAATATTCATCAGAACATTATTTGCAACAAGTGTCAAAGAGGTCACTCGAGAAGCTTCTAAAAGTTCAACTCGAAGCAAACAAATTACACTCACCGGATCGTCCGATGTTCTGGAAAATGCACACATCGGTCGATTGGGGCTCAACAGAAAGATTAATTTGTCTCAACAATTCTGGAGAAACACTCACCGGATCATCCGATGCCAGAGACAAGTGGACATCGGTGAAGTTCAACAGAAAGATTAATTTGTCTCAACAATTCTGGAGAAACACTCACCGGATCATCCGATGCAGAAGCAAAGTGTACATCGGTCTAATTCAACATAAACATTATTTCTGGACCAAGTCTGAAGACAAAGCTCACCGGATCATCCGACGATTGAGAAGGTGCATCATCGGTCGAATAAACGGTCACTTCTGACACAGTGACGTCAGCTAATCTAATTAGACCGACGCTCAGAAAAGGGGGTCATCGGATCATCCGATGTACACAAAAAAAGTAATCAGCCCACTTTTTTAACGGCTAATTCAGTTGGGCTGGCTATTTAACCCCCTTCCACCAGTCATTTCGACAACACTTGACAACCAGAGCATGCCCACACATCCTCAAGTGTCCAAGACCTAGAACAATCATTTACACACCCTTTTCGTCCATCTACACCTCAAGATATAGGCTAGACCTAGCTAGAGAGAAGCTTGTGTGCGTCCTCTCTGGGTGAGTGGGGTCTCTAGACAAGTGAGAGCCGTGAGGGAGTGCATTCTTGGTGATTGCATTCATCTTGCATCAAGAGGAGAGTAGAGAGATTGCTCCGGAGCTTGCCGAGACAATTGTGGAAGCCCGGAGCATCGAAGTTGTACAAGGTTTGAGCTCCACCTTGCCGGAGATGGCGAACGGAGAAAGTTAGTGGATTCCCTCGTCTTGGTGACTTGGGAGTGGCAATACCCTTTGGTGGGTGCCACAACGTGGATGTAGGAAGATCCTAGTGATCTTACCGAACCACGGGAAAAATCGCCGTGTCTCCGCGTCTTCGAGCGTTTGCATTCCTCTCCCTACCCCTTTACGATTACGTTTTACTATTCCGCACTTAACTCTCTTGATTGCGTAGTTGACTTGCATAGGGAATTGGGCTTAACAATTAAAGTTTTTAAATTGCCTTAAAATTAAAAAAAAGCCCAATTCACCCCCCCTCTTGGGCGTTTCGATCCTTACAATTGGTATCAGAGCTTGGTTGCTCATAGGATCATTCTACCTTCACCGCTAGAGAGCTTAAATGGACAAGAATGGGGGTTCGGTTCCCACCTTCGAGGGCAAGAACTTTGCCTATTGGAAAGCACGCATGCGTGCCTACCTAGAGGCTATTGCTCCCGAAGTTTGGGAAGCGACCCATGCGGGATTTGGAGATCTCAATTATGTTGGTGATCAACTAAAATGGGATGCTAAGGCTAGAAATGCTATCTACGAATGCATAAGTCAAGACGTATTTGCTAAAATTGCTAGTAAAGAGAAAGCATGTGAAATTTGGGCATGTTTAATTGAAATACATGAGGGCTCATCTCGTGTTAAAGAACTCAAATATCACTTGCTTAAATCCAAGTATGATGAATTCAAAATGCTTCCTCATGAGAATGTTAACCAAATGTTTTCCCGTTTAAATGTACTCATTGAGGAGATTAACGCACTTGACATTGCCTCTCTTGGTAAGGGACTTATTAACCGCAAGATCCTCATGCTTCTACCCAAGCCCAAGTACAACATTATCAATTCAATGCTCCAAAAGGAATCGCTTGACAACATTGAAGTCTCGGAGCTTATTGGAGAAATTCATGCTCATGAGATGAGCGTTCTTGGAATGATGGAGGAGTCATCGTCAAAGACCATTGCTCTCAATGCCTCAACCAAGAAGACAACTCCCAAGAAGAAGAAAGTAGTTGAGCCTAGCTCAAGTGAAGAAGAGCAAGCAATAAGCGAAGAGGACGATGACGAGCTTGCATTGATGATGAGGAAATTCTCACGGTTAAACTCCAAGATCGCAAAGAAGGGTTACTCCTTTGATCCCAAGAAGAAAGCCTTCCTTCCAAGAAAAGATGAAAACAAGATATGCTATAATTGTTGTGATCAAGGCCACATATCATATGATTGTCCAAAACCGGACAAGAGGAAGGACAACCACAAGGGAAAGCATCGAAAGCTAGAAGAAAGTGATGAAGATGAAGAAGAGGTCAAGCCCAAGTGCTCCTTTGGAAAGAAGAAATTTGACAAAGGCAAGAAGACCAAGCTCTTTCCAAAGAAGAGAAGAGGGCCTCAAAAGGTCTTCATGTGCGAAGCCAATGAGTGGGTCACCGATGAGGAAACAAGTGACGATGATAGTGAAGATGAGGAAGAAAACTTGGCAAGCCTCGCTATCGTCAACAAGGATGACTCACCTCTTCCCCCACCGCCCATGTGCCTCATGGCGAAAGGTAACACCAAGGTATGTGATGACTCTAGTGATGATGATGAACTTTCTCCCGATGAATTAGCATCTATGATTAATGAATATCATGCCATCATAAAAAGGGAAAAGGGCAAGGTTAAGGCACTTGAACAAGCTCGTGCTAAGCCTGAGAGTGCTAACCTCAATTTGCATGACAAGTATGAAAGCATACTTAAGGAGCATGACATGCTCAAGTCTCATGTCAAGCAAATTGAGGAAGAGAAGGCTCAAATCAAGCTTGATCACCATGAGCTTGACTTAGCTCATCAAGCACTCTTGGGCAAGCACAATGAGTTGGTTCAAGAGCATCAAGTACTTAACCTTGCTTATGAAGCTATTGAACTAAAATTGAAAAACTTGAAGAAAGAAACCCTTGATGGCAAAATACCCGCTAGTTCACATGCCACTAACAATTTGCATGAGTCTTTGCCGTTGAAAGCAAATGCTAGGGAGAAGGAGCTAATGGACGAGATTGAAAGTCTCCATGCTAGCGTGGCAAGACTAACCAAGGGAGAGGACAAGCATAAGGAAATCCTCTTCCAACAAGCCAAAGGCTTCAACAAGAGAGGACTTGGATCCTTCCCGGTGCCAAACAAAGGGAAGGTGCCCTCACCGGAGCTTAGGACAAGCTTCATCAAGGAAGTTGGTTCCTATTGCCAACACTGTGAGGTCACCGGACATCACACAAGGGAGTGTCCTCTTCCTAATCGTCCTTCTCCCAAATTGCCTCCTAACTATACATCTACCTTTGATAATCACTATTATCTATTGAGCAAAGTAGGTGGGAAGGTGAAGGCAAAGTTCATCGGCAAAGACATCAAGGGCATGAAGGGGAAGCTCCCCAAGCAACTTTGGGTCCCAAAATCACTTGTATCACACATACAAGGACCTAAGTTGGCTTGGGTTCCTAAACTCAAAAACTAACTTCATGTGTGTAGGTGAACTACAAAGCCGGAGGAAAACATTGGGTACTCGATAGTGGGTGCACTCAACACATGACCGGCAATGATGGTATGTTCACCTCCATAGAGGACCCCGGAAATCACGAACAAGTCACCTTTGGTGATAACTCAAAGGGGAAGGTAATTGGTTTAGGTAAAATTGCTATTTCTAATGATTTGTCTATCTCTAACGTGCTTTATGTTAAGTCTCTTAGTTTCAATTTACTCTCTATTGCTCAATTATGTGATCTTGGACTAACGTGCACATTTGACAAGAATGGTGTTGTGGTGTCTAGTGAGTCTAGCAAAGAACTAATCTTTAAGGGGTTTAGGCATGGACATCTTTACTTGGTGGACTTCTCCAACAAGAACGCTAGCTTGACCACTTGTCTTTTCACCAAGACAAGTTTGGGTTGGCTATGGCATCGACGCATTGCTCACATAGGGATGAGCAAGCTCAAGAAGTCATTCAAGCTTGGGATGGTGACCGGCGTGAAGGACGTCACATTTGAGAAGAACAAGCTTTGTAGCGCATGTCAAGCCGGGAAGCAAGTTGCCTCGCACCATCCGATGAAGACAATGGTGTCAACCTCCAAGCCACTTGAACTGCTTCACATGGACCTCTTCGGACCGTCGACATACCAAAGTCTTGGCGGTAACCTCTATTGTCTCGTTATTGTTGATGATTATTCTCGATATGCTTGGACTTTGTTTCTAGGTGACAAGGGTGAAACTCCGGAAGTCTTCAAGACCTTTGCAAAACGAGCTCAAAGGGAATTTCAACTTCCCATCATCAAGGTCCGGAGTGACAACGGCACCGAGTTCAAGAACTACGACATTGGGGAGTGGTGTGACCGTGAAGGCGTGAAGCACGAGTTTTCGGCCACATACACCCCTCAACAAAATGGTGTCGTTGAAAGGAAGAACAAGACTCTCATCACCCTTGCAAGAGCAATGCTTGATGACTATGGCACGTCGGAGAAGTTTTGGGCCAAAGCAATCAACACGGCGTGCCATGCCGCTAATAGGATCTATCTTCATCGACTACTTCAAAAGACCCCCTATGAGCTCCTCATTGGGAGAAAGCCCAACATCTCCTACTTCCGAGTCTTCGGATGCAAGTGCTACATCTACCGCAAGAAGAGGCTTGGTAAGTTTGAAAGAAGGTGTGATGTTGGTATTTTTCTTGGTTATGCATCAAATTCAAAAGCATATCGAGTATTCAACCAAACCTCCGGGTTAGTTGAAGAAAGTTGTGATGTTGAGTTTGATGAGACTAATGGCTCCCAAGAGGAGAGTTTTGGTCATGATGATATAGATGATGAGCCTCTACGAGAAGCCATGAAGAACATGACCATTGGAGACATCAAGCCCGAAGTTGAGGAGAGCCATGATCAAGGGGGAGCCTCAAATGCTAACATCGACACCTCCATGGCGCCTCAAGTTGACGAAGAAGAAGAAAAAGATGATCCATTGCCTATGCAAGATTCACAAGTCCTACAACATCAAGATGAAGAAGAAGAAGTCCAAGATCAAGTCCATCCACAAGACGAGCAAAACGCATCACCACCGCCATGTGCTTCACAACCACTCATGAGGCATGGGCGCATCTCCAAGGCGCATCCGATGGATCAAATCATCAGAAGTCCTTCACGGGGAGTAAGTACTCGTTCTCGCCATGTCGCTTCGTTTTGTGAGCACTACTCGTTTGTTTCGTGTGTAGAACCCACTCGCATCGAGGAAGCACTTCAAGATCCAAATTGGGTGATGGCAATGCAAGAAGAACTCAACAACTTCACCCGCAACGAAGTTTGGGTGTTGGAGGAGCGACCCAAGGACAAGAACGGCATCGGAACGAAGTGGGTGTACCGCAACAAGCAAGATGAGAATGGCGTTGTGGTCCGCAACAAGGCAAGACTTGTGGCCAAGGGTTTTGCGCAAGTTGAAGGACTAGACTTTGGAGAGACATTCGCTCCGGTCGCTCGGTTAGAAGCTATTCGTATACTCCTTGCTTTTGCTTCACATCATAACATAATGCTTTATCAAATGGATGTGAAAAGTGCCTTTCTTAATGGCTATATTAACGAGCTCGTTTATGTTGAGCAACCTCCCGGGTTTGAAGATCCGAGGAATCCTAATCATGTGTATAGGTTACACAAGGCGCTCTACGGACTCAAGCAAGCACCTAGGGCGTGGTATGAACGACTAAGGGATTTCCTAGTCATGCAAGGATTCAAGATCGGGAGGGTGGATACTACACTCTTCACCAAGGACATCGACGGAGATTTATTTCTTTGTCAAATTTACGTTGATGACATTATTTTTGGCTCAACTAACAAAGCTCTTAGCCATGAGTTTGGCAAAATGATGTCTAGGGAATTCGAGATGTCAATGATTGGAGAGCTCAACTTCTTCCTAGGATTTCAAATCAAGCAACTTCAAGAGGGGACCTTCATCTATCAAGAGAAGTACACAAAGGACCTCTCGAAAAAATTTGAGATGGGAGATTGTAGCTCAAGAAGCACTCCAATGGCGACAAATTGCCATCTCGACGCGGACATGGACGGTAAACCTATTGATCAATCTCATTACCGTTCCATGATTGGCTCATTGGTATATCTTACCGCATCTAGGCCCGATATTATGTTTAGTGTGTGCTTGTGTGCTCGCTTTCAAGCGGCACCTAAAGAATCGCACAAGAAGGCGGTCTTTAGGATACTTCGGTATCTCAAGAATACCCCAAGTGTAGGTTTGTGGTACCCCAAGAACGCTAGTTTTCATCTCTTAGGCTACTCGGATTCGGACTTTGCCGGATGTCGTGTGGACCGCAAGAGTACCTCCGGAGGGTGCCACCTACTTGGGCGTTCCCTAGTATCTTGGTCTAGCAAAAAGCAAAATTCCGTGGCTTTGTCCACCGCGGAGGCGGAGTATATAGCGGCCGGTGCATGTTGTGCCCAAATTCTATATATGAAGCAAACCCTTTTGGACTTTGGAATTAAGTTTGGTTGTGTGCCTCTCCTTTGTGACAATGAAAGTGCGGTTAAGATAGCTAGAAACCCCGTTCAACACTCCCGCACCAAGCACATTGATATTCGCCATCACTTCTTGCGGGACCATGAGGCTAAGGGAGACATCTCATTGCAAGGTGTTAGGTCCGAAGAACAATTGGCGGATATCTTCACCAAACCACTTGATGAGAAAACTTTTTCTAGGCTTAGAAGTGAATTAAATGTGCTAGATGCATCTAACGTCATGTAAGTTGCCATGTTCATGTAAGGTTGCATATCATATAGGTCTTGCCTAACTCCCAAAGGATAGGGCGAGCTAGAAATAGTTTTCCCTGAGGAAGCCTTTGGAAGGTTTAAACTTGGCAAGATAGATTTATTTTATGCCTTGCATGATTCCTGCCATATAAACTTGCACTCATTTAATATCTTGCATTAACTTGTTTGGCATTGCATACGGTAGATTGTCACAAAGGGGAATCCACATCAAGAGAAGAAGACTTGTTTGAAATGCAATATCTTAACTCATATGATGTGGAAAGAGCAAAATTCTAAAGGAACATGCTTTAAAGAGATAGAGGTTTCCATACTCTAGCTCACAAAGCATGGACCTTACATTTTCTTGGTTTTTCCCTCCTAATTTTCCTTGTGTGCTCTATTTGTTTAAGGGCTTAGCCAATATGTGGCACTATATTGAAAAGCCTATTATTAGGGGTTAGGAGGTGCCCAAAAGGTCCTAAGACTCGTTTTCTCTTTGTGTGTTTTAAGTCAACGGACATATATGGGCATTCTTAGGTTTTCTGTAGTCATCGGACTATCCGATGCTAGGGTCAGCAGCTACATCGGATCAATTGATGCTTCAGTTCATCGAACAGATCAGTCAGAACCAAGAAATCGACCGATGAGTTCATTTCAGGAAACATCGGAGCATCCGATGTTCAATCCTCTGTTACCCTGCAGAATTCGACCGATGATCGACGTAGCAACGTCGGATCATCCGGCGTGCAAAGAGAGTTTTTGGACCAACTCTCTGTTGAACTCGACCGATGACCCCCCCCCCCCCCCCCCCGATGCGCATCGGTCGATCTGGTGTTCGCGTAACCGTTAGGTCATCGGGTTCCTATTTAAAGATGTACGGGCGCTTCGTCTTCTTCACTCCGCGCCGCCACCTCTTCGCGCCGCCGCCGCGCCTCCCGCGCCGCCACCTCAGGCCGAGCCGCCGCCGCGCCTCCACCGCCGCCGCGCCTCCATGGCCGCCGCCTCAGACCACGCCGCCGCCGCCGCCTCTTCAGGGCGCCACCGTCGTCGTCACCTCTCCATCACCACCTCGTCGTCTCTCCACCTCACCGCCGGCAGCCCTCCTTCCATTCGACGACTTTCGTCGCTAGGGTTCCCACGAACCACGCGACATCATCCCGATAGCTGCGTCACCGTTCATCGTTCGTGTGATCCTTTTCGTCGCTAAGGTTTGTACCGTGCCGTGCGACATCCATCCTTGTTTCTCGTCGATCATCTTTCCGCTAACCCTAGGCCTCTCTTTTGCATCAAGATGGGCCGTGATCGCAAGGGAAAAGGCAAGGCCATCGAGGAGCCCGAAGCGAAGAAACAAAAGCTCTCGAAGGAAGCTCGCCGGGCAGAGTTGGCCACTCGCGCCGCCGAGGAGCGTGAGCGCGGCCATCGCGGTTCCTTGCGGCTCCGCGAGTCTCGGCAGAGGCAACAGCGGCCCACAGTGCAGCCCGTGCCGCCCGACGTCTCTGAGGATGAGGAGGAGACTGCGGTGACGCCACTGGTTCGCCGGCGCACCGTCAGGACCCGAGGGGGAGGTCAGACCCCCACCGCGAGTCAGCGCCCCACTGCAGCTGACCGCGCAGAGGACAGAGAGGCCCAGAGGGCCATCTACGAGATGGATACCGCTGCCAGAGTTGCTGAGGATGTCAGGCTTACAGACTATCGCAAGTTCAAGGCAAAACAACTGAAGAAGCTCAGGTGGACAGCATTGCCAGAGGAGTGGTTCCCACAGCCCAGGGACACTAGGGTTGATCCCCGCTTTTGGACCCTGACACAGGCGTCCCTGTACGAGACGTACAGGCGTCGGGGCCATAAGCTGTTCCAGCACACTTACATCGACTAGAATCAGCTTGCAACAGCAGTTGGATACGAGATCAGGCCATTCTTCGAGAGGTACAGAGGCCTTGTGGAGCTGCTCTCACGCCAGAGGAGCGCTTACGTGGAGGAGTGGGTTCGAGTCTTCTACGCCACTCTCTATATCTCAGAGGGTCGGCGCTCGATCCACTTCATGTTTCTGGGGCAGCAGCACACCGTGTCTCGAGAGCGACTGGCACAGCTACTTGGAGTGGACACACACCTCACTTGTCTGCACGAGGTGGTCTACAGAGGAGCCGACCCGCCGAGGAGGCCGCTGACAGGGGGAGTGTCACCACCGTTTGAGGAGATCAGAGGTCTGTTCACCCCTCCTTTCACGCCAGACCAGCCAAGGGTGCCAGCTCTCCTCACTCCAGCCGCTCAGACAGTTCACCACATCCTCAGGCGTACCCTTCTACCGAGGTCTGGCTACCTAGAGGGCTTCACGAGCCTCCAGCAGACCATCCTGTTCTATGTGATGAACGGGATGGAATTTGATATCGTGGACATCTTGATCTGCGAGATGGAGGACGTGATCACTGACGGAGTTGGGATGTTGAGGCAGTTGATCTACGGGCATTGGATCTGCCGTCTGCTGTTCCTGCTAGCACCTGAGGACTCGCCAGCCACTGCTCCCCTGACAGAGCTCCACGCCACTCGGTTCGGCCACTACCGAGTGCCCACTCCTGGAGACCGCCGCCTTGGCCGTCCAGTCGAGCGTCAGGTCAGAGCTCGACTCTCCGAGGAGGACTGGACCGAGCTAGCCCAGGAGGACGAGGCGCTCGCCCAGGCAGAGGCACAGGGTGGAGGACTGGAGCACGTCTGGTCGGACAGCGACACCAGCGACAGCGTCGAGGAGTACTTCCCTCCTCCACCTCCTTCTCCGAGGCAGCACGACGCGGAGGCGGGAGGTTCGACTTTCCACCACCTCCAGTGTCCGAGGCTCAGGTGTCACAGCCGTCAGAGCTCACCTCGCTGCTCCAGCAGATGGTCGAGCAGCAGCGCCAGGACAGGCTTGCAGCTGAGCAGGCCCGAGCGGAGCAGGCTGCACGGCTCGCGGAGCTACAGAGACAGCAGCAGGAGATGCAGTTGGAGATCGCCAGCCAGAGGCGAGAGGACACTGACCGCTTCACGAGCCTGGTGGATCAGATGCACCGGAGGACCCTGGACCAGCAGCAGCAGACTCAGCAGGCTATGATGGGCATCCTGGGGTTGATCACCAACCTCTACCAGCAGACCGGGATAGCCCTTCCGCCTCAGCAGCCGGGTCTTGGTCAGGCTCCAGCAGCTTCTCCATTGGCACCTACTGCAGCTTCAGCACCGGCGTCGCCCATACCAAGCTTCAGCATGTCACCTCTACTAGCCTCGACAGTGCCATTCCAGTTCTCACCTCCCCCGGCAGTACCTTCTCCGCTAGCGCCAGCAGTCCCAGCAGATCCCCCAGCAGCGTCAGTAGCTCCAGCTCCTCCCGCTCCAGCGCCAGCACCTGCGACCTCCACCTCGAGCAGCTCCGACGACAACACCGCCGACGTCGACCGCTTCACCGTCGCCCCGAGTGCTCCGGAGTCCTAGGTACTCATCTTCCCTTTTTGGTGTCTTGATGCCAAAGGGGGAGAAGAGTTAGAGTCAGGGGGAGTTTAGCTCTAGGGGGAGTCAGTCTTGGTCTTAGGGGGAGTTTTACCTTTATCTATTTGGACTTATTGTCATTTGCTTCGATTTGAGTTTTGCTTGTTATCTTTTGCTTCTATTGTAATTCAGTGTGCTATTTCATGACTTATTTGATCACTGTTTGAGCCTTCGAGCTCCTTGTGTTGCATTTTGTTCCAGTTACAATCTTTTATGAGCATTGCGTTATTAAATTCATTTACTTCTATGCTCTACTCGTTGTGTTGTCATCAATCACCAAAAAGGGGGAGATTGAAAGCATCTAGGCCCCCGTGAGGTATGGTTTTGGTGATTAATGACAACCATTCGTAATTACTAATGAGTTTGTGGATGCAAGGTTTCACGTATATCACATCAAGCGTTAACGACTATCTATTCAAATCATCTACCACTCATTGGATACGAATGGAGACCCCTCAAACGACCTATTCTAAGGGGGTTATTCAATTCTCATGAAGGCTAAATGAAGAACTCACACAACGACTCTATTCTATCAAAATTGGCAACACAAGAAGATCAATATTCATCAGAACATTATTTGCAACAAGTGTCAAAGAGGTCACTCGAGAAGCTTCTAAAAGTTCAACTCGAAGCAAACAAATTACACTCACCGGATCGTCCAATGTTCTGGAAAATGCACACATCGGTCGATTGGGGCTCAACAGAAAGATTAATTTGTCTCAACAATTCTGGAGAAACACTCACCGGATCATCCGATACAGAAGCAAAGTGTACATCGGTCTAATTCAACAGAAACATTATTTCTGGACCAAGTCTGAAGACAAAGCTCACCGGATCATCCGACGATTGAGAAGGTGCATCATCGGTCGAATAAACGGTCACTTCTGACACAGTGACGTCAGCTAATCTAATTAGACCGACGCTCAGAAAAGGGGGTCATCGGATCATCCGATGTACACAGAAAAAGTAATCAGCCCACTTTTTTAACGGCCAATTCAGTTGGGCTGACTATTTAACCCCCTTCCACCAGTCATTTCGACAACACTTGACAACCAGAGCATGCCCACACATCCTCAAGTGTCCAAGACCTAGAACAATCATTTACACACCCTTTTCGTCCATCTACACCTCAAGATATAGGCTAGACCTAGCTAGAGAGAAGCTTGTGTGCGTCCTCTCTGGGTGAGTGGAGTCTCTAGACCAGTGAGAGCCGTGAGGGAGTGCATTCTTGGTGATTGCATTCATCTTGCATCAAGAGGAGAGTAGAGAGATTGCTCCGGAGCTTGCCAAGACAATTGTGGAAGCCCGGAGCATCGAAGTTGTACAAGGTTTGAGCTCCACCTTGCCGGAGATGGCGAACGGAGAAAGTTAGTGGATTCCCTCGTCTTGGTGACTTGGGAGTGGCAATACCCTTTGGTGGGTGCCACAACGTGGATGTAGGAAGATCCTAGTGATCTTACCGAACCACGGGAAAAATCGCCGTGTCTCCGCGTCTTCGAGCGTTTGCATTCCTCTCCCTACCCCTTTACGATTACGTTTTACTATTCCGCACTTAACTCTCTTGATTGCGTAGTTGACTTGCATAGGGAATTGGGCTTAACAATTAAAGTTTTTAAATTGTCTTAAAATTAAAAAAAAGCCCAATTCACCCCCCCTCTTGGGCGTTTCAATCCTTACACCCGTCCTGAAGGAGGAGGACCCTGGTTGCTGATGCGGTCGGCTGCTGATGCAACCAAGTGTTCCACATCGGCCCTCCACTGCTCCATTGCATCCCGGGATGCGTCCGGAGGTGGTGGGCGCTGAAGAAGAGCACGTGCTGCATGAAGCGCGTGTTCCGGGTTGTCAAGATTCGCCGACGCAGTGATTGACGCCGGTGCACCATCGCGTTGTCCAGCTTGATTTGCTGGTGGAGGCGGCGGTGGTGGAAGTGTGACTCCTGCTGGAACTGTGGTTCCTGCTGGTGGCTGCATATTGGAGGGATTACCCCCAACAGCTTGAACAACGGGATGACCATTGGATGATCCAACGACTGAGTTCACCATTCTTGAAATCTCTGGTCCCCCTACCCGGCGCACCAACCGTCGGTGGTTTTGATCCGGCAGATCTCCCGACACTACTAAAGTGTTAGAGGAGTTTGAGGTTCAGTATGGGCGCGCGGAGATTCCAGAAGGTGAGATGTCGAGTGACACAAGGGACACGAATATTTACGTGGTTCGGGCCGCCTGAGCATAATACCCTACTCCACGGGGTGTGTTGGTGTTGTATTGGATGTATGAGCTCAACGTCAGTTGAGAGTGTAAAGTCAGCGTGTCTCCGGAGAGTGTGTCTCTGGAGAGTGTCCTATGTATCGTCGGCCTGTCCTTTTATAGTACAAGGGCATGCCGTTACAAGTTAGCCTGGCCCGACATGTGGCCCTGGCGATTACTGATATTGATACACATTCAACACGTTTAATTGCCCTTAATGACCGAGTTATGGGCTTTGACAGCACCGTTACTGGTAATTAAGGTCGTCCGATCATGTGTCATTAATATGGTATTAATGACACTTAATCGGGTTTTGAAGTCCTTGATTCCCCTTTGAAGATCCGGACCGTTGTGGAGTCTTCCGGAGGTTAGAGGCTGAAGATCTGACGGTTGGACACGTGGCAGCTCCGGAGCATACTGTGGGAAACAGGTAGGTCCGGAGCTACCTGACACGTGTCAGTTCCGGAGCTTCCCTCGGTCTGGGGTTAGGTCCGGGGGTGCCATTTCGGTACATAGCCCGGAGCTTCCTCCTTGTGGGCGGTAGCTCCGGTTTGATAGTACACGTGGCGACTCTGGGACTAACCATGTTGGAGAAGCGGGTCCGGTTATGTCTGACATGTGGGCCTCCGAAGGTCTTCAAATCAAGTAGATGACTTCTCCTTGAGATCTTTGCAATCCCAAGGAGTATATGGTTCCCAGGGTACCGACACTGCTGCTATCTTCTGTGATGCTAGAGTGTAGTATTCCTGAGTTGGATACAACCGCTACTGCTATAGTGTAGGTCTGAGAGAGTTGTTTGAAGAATTTTGCTGATGTATGCACTTTTTCTATAAAACTATGAGAATAATATAAGTTGCTCACTTATGTTATGAGTTCTTTGTTTCTTTACATGTTGTGCTACGGGGTGTTGCATCGCACGACATCACCCAATGTGATTCCTGGTTTGTTGGGACCCTTGTCCTCACAACATGGTATCATAGCTACATTGGCAATTGCGCATCTGAAAAGGAACCTATTTTGAAAAATATAGACTTACAAGTGAGGATTCGATATACGCCCACATAAGGACTGATATTAGCATAGTTACTTAACATGGCAAAACTAGCATACTTGTTATTATATTCAGTAGCGATGCTCACATTTTAGGTAAGAGTTATGGTACATCACCGAGAGCTGATCAATCTTGGCAAGCTCCCCCGTACGAGAGGTAGTACGAGCACGGGAGTTAATATGAGTCTCCGAACATTTTCATGGTTCTGAGAACATATGAAAATGCTGCTCCCCAGTGTGGTTTTGGCAAAAGCGTGGATACCACATCGTGTGGTAAAAAACGCTATAGTGTGCAACTCTTGAACACTCAATATTCAAAAGGCCATACGCAACGCTTGCCATTGGTGTGCCTCATCTTTTATGGGCAGTAGGTGGTATCCGTTTCGTTGATAAAATTCCCAACTGTGACGACACGTTCGCACTCTACTCGGGTCCCCGTCGTGTGGTGCTGAAATGTGACCACGTTTCTTGAGACATGTTCTCCTCGAGGACGGCTTGTATGGATACATGACGTTAGATTATAATTGATATATTATTGTGACTTCCCGAAATTATGGCTTGTGAGGGCCGTGTTGTACGGCACCATAATGAGTGTTCTGTAAATTGTGTGTCTTAGTGCTCGATTTTTAGTGCCACCTATTAGACGTATGTGTCGGAAGTAATCCGGTTAGGATTTTATATTTTGTGTGAGCAACGTAGTACCGTCATGAATTATGTGATGCATCAACCTCGACATCGACAAAAATAATCACAGGAGTATACCAACAAGTGTTTTAAACTGATTCGACCAAACATGAATTCAAATTAACAAAAGCGAGGAAAAGTGGAGTGCCCTATTTTTGCAGCTGCGCTGCTAAAACATTCTCAGAACGTAACTCCGTGAGTCGAACAAAGGCGTGTGATGCAGTTTTGGAAAATATGAAAAGTCTTCTAAAACTTTTCTATTGCACTCCAGGACGAATTCCCACATTTAAAATGGTGAAAAGTTCACTAAAGCTTTAGGTGCCGTATGCAGATCCTCCTGTATAATCCTGGCAGAAATTTCAATCAACTTTGGAGGTTCATATCTCTTAGTAGGTTTGGCCAGTTTAGTTGTAGTATACATGGATGGAAAGAGGAAGCAGTTGTTCTATTGACCTCCAGACCAGAAAATGTTTTACTGACCTGCAGACCAGAAAACCACTGTAAGAATATGGAAATGTACCATAACTAAACTTGCTGTCATTCTGAAGCTTAATGGACCCGTCTCTGTAATTTTGGCATATCGCTTCATAGAGACATGCTCTAGACTATTGTGATACATTTCTGGAAAAGGGAGAAGATTGTGCTACAACTTTGTAATTCAATGTTGTCCCAAAATTCAGCTTAGAAAGGTTTAGAATTTTGAGTGGAAGCTGGTACATATGTATAGGTGTTACCAGAATCAGCCAGAAAATAGTTGAATTTTGAACAGCCATACCTCGTAATCTACAAATGTGATATAGGCATATATATATATATATATATATATATATATATATATATATATATATATACATTTCTGGAAATATTAGTGAGCCTCTACAACCTTTGTATTCAACTCTTAAGTTGAATATGAATGTAACTGGGTGTAAATCAAGTTATCGTCAAAGCTATCGTTGCAGTCCAGAACCTGGACAGTTTTGTGCACCAATTGTAACTTGCGAGTTTAAACTGTGTAATGTTGTAAATATGTGGAAGTAAGCATTTATGAGAATTTGAGATATTGTATGAAAATGTTGAAATTGAAAGTTAATTCAAATTTTAAAATATTATATCTGTTGGAATTGTGGCCAAAATCCCTATTTTGAGGGGAGGTTCTGTCAAAATGGCCCCAGAAAATTGTCAGTTTAAACCCCCATAACTCTCACACCCTTGATGCAATTGAAGCATATGGGTGACCTTTGGAAAGGCATGAGAGTAAACTACAACTTTGTCAATTGGATCATGAAATGAAAATATTATTAGCATAGTCGAAATCCAGTTTGAGTGAATTATGGTCTGGCCAGAACAGTTGCAACTAGCAGGAGGGAAATGGTGAAAGTGATGTTGCAACCTTGCTTGATCCACTATGCACTTGATGTTGACATACTTTTTACTGTTGTGAATGTACATGTGACTTAATTCAAATCTTTGTCCAAAGATGGATCTTTCCTTCCTATAGGTGGAGGGTGAATGGAATGGCTCGACAGCAATGAACCATCCGGGTTTCGCATACATGTTGTCATCGCTGCTCCAAGAAAATGTTTACGCCAAGTATGTGGTGTATTGGTGCAAGGAAAGGAATGAAAGCGAGATGAACCTTGTGATCATACCGAGAACTTTGAGCTGGATAGGATTCAAGTGCTCAACAACTATCACGACTTCAAGCTTTCATTTCACTTGGACGATAAGACCTTGGATGAAGGAATAGCACTTGTATTTGGAACAAAAGTGATACCCGAGCTGAAGTAAAGGATGAGAGACCGACTTGATGCATCTCGAAACCTCAAGTAGGTGAGGTGCCTCCAATGTTGCCTCATCGATAATGTTGCTAGAACTACCGTCAACTTCAAAAGGAAGTAACTTTTGAATGTGGTGTTGATCAAAGCACATATAAGTGATCGACGGAAAATGATGGAAGTTACAAGGCTGGCACTTAAGGGGGAAGGAGTGCACCCTAGTAACTAAGGTCTTACATCAAACAGGTATCATGCCCTAGTTAACATCAACAGAGAACCAACGAGTTGGAAGTCGATCCTTAAGTAAGTAAGAAGAAGTACAACATCGACTTATCGGATCAAAGAGAAACTGGTATGAAGAACTTCTACTAGGGACTACTCTAGTGGCTTTGAACATCAATGCTTAGTGATACTCAACCATTCACTTAAGGAAATTAGTTGATTTTTCATGCTGAAAAGCTCAAATGCTTTCGCTGGTGCAACATGGAATCATGGATAATGAGTATGCATTCCAACAGTACTAAGGTATGTGGAAAAAGGATGTCAGATAAGAGGATCAATTTTTGACTATATAGTCATTGTGGATATTCGCACACGCATGGAGAAACTAGTTAAGAGTGCTAACTGGCTTATTGAGAAGGATTGGATATTCATCAACTAGTCTTTGACTGATCGTTTGACCAACTTTGAGTAAAGTATGACTGTGAGATTCTTCAGCCAGGACATAGGTCATCTGTCATGGTCGTTGGTCAAGCACAATCCCTTGTCAACCACCTGTTGCAACCTACTGATGTGGATGTTAGATACTTGCTCTTCGAAGATTACACTCTTTGCTACTCCAAAAGGCAAAGTCACCCCACCTACTAGAAGGTAGACATAGTAGGTTAATAATACTACGTGATAAGAAACCTGACTCTTTGCTATGAAACCAAGACGCTATATATAAGTTGTTGCTAGCAGACTTCAGGAAACTTACATCAATAATAGGATCAATCACTCCGTTCAATCATGTACACTAAATTACTTTGAAGTAAATCTCACCACTCCTTGATAACGCTCTTCCTTTGGATTTATCGAACATGGTTGAGACATGGAAGTTACAATTCCTTGTTTAGCACCTTTTTTGACCAAGTTATTCGAGCCTTGTGAACCTAAAGGTATTTCTTGTGTATTTGAACTATCTTACCGATTTTTGCTCAAACACTAAGTAAATGCATTACTTTGAGCAATAATATGTACCCTCATTCAATTACATAAGGAATGCTGATTATTCTTGAGCCATGAACTCCTTTATTGTTCACAACACCATTCGTTTGCTTCATCATTCTTGAATGATACCAGGGAAACATATTACTTAACACCCTCGCAACAGAATCCATATGAGTCATTATCCTTGACTTGTTGAGACTCAATCACCTTTATTTTTGGAAATTGATATTTCTAATTTGCGAGGAGTTTCCTTATGACTTCTCAACCTCGTGAGAACCTTACATTTTCTCTACTTGCAAGACTATCACTTGATTTTCGAGATGATGGAACTCCTTGACTTATAATGCATGGTGACATATTTCAGTCCTACAACCTCGTAGTCACCATCTATTGTGCATCTTTGTATTTTGATGACATAATAAAACTAAACTTTGATTCTCTTATGTCAGTACAAAGTGTTTCATCCTTTGACTCATTTATTGAGACCACAATTCCTTGCAAGTTGATTATTCCTTGTTTGGATCTCAATACACCTTGATTCTTATTCTTGAAAGATATTGAGTTAAATCCTTAAGGATCCAATCAAAGCAAAGTAAGCTGCAAGAATAGCTATATCTTCTATTGTAAGGCATCATTGTGATCATGGAAATCAGAGAGCAAAGGTTGGATATTGGAATCAAGAATTGGACAGTAACATCTCCAAAGAGAACACCAATGACTGAAGTTAAACATTGAAGAGTCAAATGCATTCCTCTATGGAAAAAGAGTACATTGTTGACAGTTGTTATACACCAATTTCACCTGTCAATATAACTAAATTATGTGAAGGAATTGAAATTTCTTGCACACATCACTTTTATATTTAACATATTTCCACTTGTCCTTAAAGAAAGTAGTGCATGCAGGGATTCTATGCAGAAATGAAGTGAAACAAGGGGATGGATCCTATAAATTATCATTCCAACCAATCAAGCGATGACACCATGGCACCACAAGGATCAAATGGCCCACAAACAGAAGTATCCGAGACCATTCAACGGTGTAGCACCCATATCAGTCAATGGGACCCACATGTGAGTCACCTGTAGAAAGTACACCAAAAAAGGGGCCAGGACTAGGTCGGCCGACCCTCTAGTCGGCCAACTATTTCCTGGCACCATTCTCGGTCAAACTCCACGTGATGGCTCCTCCAGGCTTGAAGTGGTCATGGGTGATTGATTCGCGCGCTTTTGGTGGCGAGAACCGACCCTTCTCCAAGCTGTAAATGGGACCCCTCACCTCTCACTTCAACACACACCACTTGAGTATTCATCCATTGTGTCTGCTACGCTCCATAGCTTTAGAGCAGTATAGGCTATAGAGAGGAGAGTCTCTAGTCTATAGTCCAAGTAATAGAGGAGTAAAAGGAGTCTCTTCCCAATTGGGAAAGGTATGTTTTCCATATTCCTAGGTGTATTTGTGACATTATTCATAATAAAGATGTTATCTTTAGTCTTCATATGTTTGTATACTTGGACGAAGCGTTTCTTGTTTGATTGTGGATTCAATGTATGTGGTAGGAGTAGTATTGTGCTATATCATGTTCATTACATTATCATAAACACTATAAACCTCCACTATAGTCTAATTAGCTATGATATGGTTATGTTAACATGAATCACCTATGCTATGAATTAACATTGGTTCAACGATGATTTAGTTCATTCCTTTAGGATGTCTTGTGCCAAGGCTCTTAAGGTAACTACTTAATATGCTAGCATGGTGCTAGGATAGAGAGTAACGTTGAATGTCGCATAGACCGACGGATTGAAATGGTAGGCAGTAGGTGGTGGGAGCCCTATATGTCCTTTGTAATCCTCCACGTCCGCTATGCCACAGGCTCTTGGCGGGAGTCGCCTAGTGTTGCTAGGGGTAAACCCGTGCCTGATGTATTAATCCACTTAGCAGGAGAATTCATAATTAACATTATCATTAGTAACTAACTTGGCTATGTATATGTACATTAGAAGCATAGGAGGAGTCTCTACCTAAATCTTAGCCAAATTCCTCTATTACCTCATTTATCCCCTTAGGATAGAATGCTCTTGTGTGTGTCACACTACCTCAACTTATAATTTAACCCATCCTTGCTAGAACCCTACCTAGACCAACCTAAGACTTTCCACTTGATGATTGTTTTACTTCCATCTAGCCTTCCTTTGGGAAAATATAAATGACAACCTTTAGTAATACTCTTTAAAGGGGAAATGCTACATCGATAGTTTTCGTGCGCTTGTGGATGTTCACTTGAGAATTACCTAGCAACAAGCATTTCTGGCACCCTTGCTAGGGATGAATGGTTAGTAGTGCGTAGGAAATTTCAACAAGCATTTTTTGGCGCCATTGCCGGGGAAGGCAGCCGATGTATTGCATGATTGAGTAAGTAGGATAGGACCCTAGTAGGTTTTAGTAGGATGACCCCTCTTTGTTTTCACATTTTATGTGAAAACAGGGTAGTGTATGTATGGTTTCCGCTTGCCGAAAAACTTTGTTGAAGATCTAGAATCCCTTTTAAGAGATTGACCTCGTGTCGTAACCCCTCAGAAGTTTCGAGCGGCAAGGCAAGCTAGCAGAATCGCATAAACAACCGAAACACAAATGGCACAGAAGACCCTTCGTGAGTTTTCGGCTCCCTCTGCTAACAATGTGCCTGTTCGGCCCGCTGTTAACACGGGAGACGTAAACTTCGAAATCAAGACTGGCCTAATCACTATGGTGCAAGCCAACACATTTTGTGGGAAGGCTAACAAGGATGCAAGTGCTCACCTGCAACAGTTCCTTGAGATATGTAGCACTTTTAAGATAAAGGACATATCCCCTGATGCTGTCCCGTTCTCTCTTCTTGGGAGAGCGAAACAGTGGTTCTGCGCGAACCGAAGTGCTATAGACACTTGGGAGAAATGTTCTACAACATTCCTCGCCAAGTTTTTCCCGTTAGGCAAGACTAATGCCCTACGTGGAAGAATTTTCAGCTTCTAGCAGGATGCCAAGGAATCTATTCTCGAGGCTTGGGAGAGGCTGCAGGAGTATATCCTAGCCTGTCCCCACCATGGGATGGATGACTGGCTCATAATCCAAAAATTTTCCAACGGGATGATCCCTTTTGCCCGTGACCATGTTGATTGTGCTGCTTGAGGTGACTTCTTCTCATTTACGGTGCCCAAAGCCAAAGATATGATTGAGAAGATGGTGTCAAACATGGGTTGGAGCGACGAGCGTCTCTATATACGCCAGCAAGGCATGCACACCTTGAAGGAGGTGGACATGATCGCTGTCAAATTGGATCTCCTTATGAAGAAGATTGATGGACAAGGCAATGGTGAAGTGTGAGGCAATGCCTATGCCTTAGACACTCACATCACATGTGAAGTTTGTGGCAACACAGGCCATTTGGGAAGTGACTGCCTAGAAACATGTGAGGATGCCCTATATCTAGCCAACAATGGAAACAACAATGGCTATCGTCCAGGAGGTCAAGGGTGGGGCCAACCACGCCCATTCTTTCAAGGAGGATACAACAACAATGGTAACAATAGAAATCAATCCAACTTGAGAGAACTTTCCATTAGCTAGCTGAAGATCACTGATGCTCTATCCAAGAAGCTGTCGTCTAATGACAAGACCCTAGAAAGCATCAATGCCAAGATTGATGGACTATCATCAGCTTTCAAGAATCAATTGAGTTTCAACAAGATGTTGGAGTTTCAATTGGCTCAACTGGCAGCTGTTGTTCCTCCAATGGAGAATGGCAAGATGCCAGGACAGCCCAAACCTCCCGTGGAAAGTGCCAACATAATTTCTCTATAGGGAGGCAATTGGCTGAAGGACCCTGGATGTCCTACAATCCCATGCTCAATTGGTACACACCACTTTGACAATGCCCTTTTTTACCTTGGAGCAAGCGTGAGTTTGATGCCCAAGGTGGTTTTCGACTAGCTGAACTTCATGGAGCTTACTCTAAAACCAATGCAGCTCCAACTAGCTGATTCTTCAGTCCGTCATCCGACAGGTATTGCCGAAGATGTCCCGGTGAAAATCCGGAACTGCTTCATACCCATGGATTTTGTGGTACTCGACATGGAGGTCGAGAAGGATACATCACTCATTCTTGGACGACCATTCCTAAGCACCGCGAAGGCTCGCACAGATGTGGGTGCTAGAGAAATCCACTTCCATATCAATGACAAGGAGGAGAAGTCTAACTTTGCCCAAAGTTGGAGCAATGCTCCATGATCCGTATCAAGTATGGGTCGAACGTTAAGCACATGCAAGAGGTCGAAATCACACCTCCAAAGGTGGACCCGCTCATTGCATTCATAAGGAATTTGATTTATGCGGAAAACCCATCTTATCGTCGATGACGACACCCCAAGAAGACAGAGAAGTTCCCCAAAGGCCCAAGTCCACCAAGCCGCCAAAGAAGGTACGGCAGAAGAAGCAAGACAAACCGTCTGAGCCCATCCCTCCGGGCCCGGATGTCAAGAATTGAAGAAGGAGGAATGTCCATCTCATCGGACGGTGTGAGACCTAGCCTATAGGTTAAATTGGTAGTTATCCTTTTCTTTGTTTTTCTTTTCTCTTTATTTGGATTTTCCCCATTTAGTTTGATTCTCCCCACTGCATATTTTATTTTCTTAGCAAGTTGAGATCTTATATTCTCAACTATCATTTTTATTTCATTGTTATCCACAAAAATAAAATTGTTGGATTTTGAAAAAGGAATTTTTATTTGGAAAACAATTTTTATGAGCTACAAAAGTGGTATTTCACCAACGTGCTGATTCCATAGCCGTTGGGGAGCCACCTGCCAAAAGGGAGAATAGGGGGGCCCACCTATCAGGTCGGCCGACCCCCCTGGTCAGCAGACTAGGGGAAAGATCCATTTTGGCTCTCTCTCTCCCAACGGCTACATTTGGTGCCCTAGTGACCGTTGGGGATTGCACACCATAAATGGTGACCGTGAGGAGCTCTTTTCTTCACACTTCACCTCATTTCATACATTCCTAAAGTCACTCTTGCTCAAATTGTTTTTGTTGCTCTTCATTGAAGCACTCTTGCTCAAAATCCAACTCAAAAAGATTTGCTTTTGACTGCATCGCAATTTGCTCTCAAGTTCTTCATGGGAAATTCGTCGGAGTTTTATTTTCACTAACATAACCTCTTTTGAGTTTTTGCCTTGTTGTGTTCTTGTTTGTTGTGGCCATGAAAGGAATGAAAAGGTTGTTTGGAAAGAGGAAGGAGGCTGCAAACTGAAGCCATGGCGTAGACTCAAGTGCACGCCCCTCTTCCGTTGCTACACAAAGTTCACAGAGGAGGAGTGTAGGAGAGGACACTCCCATTGGTGAGAGGAGCAACCCTCACCAACTTCCTCACGACGATGACCTCAACATCCAAAGTAAAGTTGAAGATCAAGCACACAAACTCCTTCAAGATTATGAGTTTTCTCATACGAAAGCTTATAATCCGGATTTGATCTCCAAAATAGGTATGGATTCCGAATTCTTTTCCATTTGGCATGCACTAGGATGGGAAAATTTTGCTCATATAGAGGAGAAAGGTTCACGCCTACTCTTCATACAATTCTTTTGCACACTCAAGATAGGATTTGATGGTATTAATTTTCGATTATTTCAAAAAAAGAATACAACATCCTATGAAAAGAATTATGTGAAATCTTAGGCTTCCATAAATGTTGTTTACTAGATTTAGACAATTTGTCTAAGTTTAACAAACAAAGTTTTTGGCAAGATTTAACTAGTGAGGTCAGATGTAGTGCACCTAGGAATAGCCACATGCACAACCCTACTTTACGCTTCATGCATAGATGGGTGGCTATGACTATGTTCACTAGAGGAGATGTAAGGATAGTGCATGATGATGAGCTGAAAGTTTTATTTGCCATGATTAAAAAGATAAAAGTTGCTCCAGTTATTGCCATCATGACACAATGGTTAGACTACATTCCAAGGGTAGGGTCAATTGAATGCACTTCATTGATTACCCGTATTGCTACTAGGGTAGGAGCACTTGAATATTCTTCATTTGAATGCATAGAAAATGAAAGAGGATTGATTGATGAAAAATATTTAGTGCAAGGACATACCCTTAAGCATGATCAAAATGGCTCTTTCATATTTTATTATCCTGGCTTTGTCAATGAAATTCAGTTACCTAACCCAGATTATCATTTGTACAAATGCCGGAGGCTAACCGTTGATCTACTTCCCATTGCGGAAGCCAGAAGATGTAATGTATTTAGCATGGTAACTAGAAGCCGCACAAGGAGAGTGACCATGCCCCCGACAACGTCCACGGTCCATGAGTACGGGGAGGAAGAGAACCCAACGGGTGACGCACCCGGATGGAATTAACCTCCCTCGTATGAGACCGAAGCTCCGTCTTGGCATGGATGGCCAGGTGCCACATGGGAGACACCCCTATCCACTTCAAGCTCTAGCAGCTTGCCTCAACCATCTATGAGAAGATGTCATTCCACTTTGGCTAGAAGTCATCGTGACTATAGCCAAGGAATGACGGACCTATCTAGACGTATGGAGGAGATTGAAGTAAGGACGGATGACATCTATAACACCCTCCAAGGGCATGTCCAAGGTACCCAAGACTGGCAACAACACATGGATGCTCAATTCATCAACCTCAACTCCACACTACAATAGCAACAAGTCGATCTCGCGGCATACTTCCGTCATCAAGAGTTCAACCCTCGACACGGAGGTGAGTGAAGAACAAGCTTGGGGTAGGACCCCCACTTGAGGTAAATTGTATCAACCCCTTGCATATTTATTTTTCACATACCCATCATCCACCTTGCATTTAAAAAATAGAATAAATATAGGATAGGTTAAATTTAAAAATAAAATAAATGATGTGTGGTAAAGAATGACTTGGTATTAACATAGATGAAATGATGAATAGTTGCTCTGTTTTAATTTTTCTAAGTCTCTAGTTTACAACTTACTACTCTCCAACATATTGCTCTCATTGGCTAGAATTGCTTTTGCCTTGATTTGGAAATTGTGGGTAGCAAAAGCTTAATCCATTCTAAGTTGTTGTGAGATATGATATAGTGATAGGGCTGCTATTCCTAGTTTGATAGTGAAACTTAGATTTCTGGAGAAATTCTAAAAAGATTTAAGTTATCCTTATTTGATTGGAAATACCCACCAGAGCTATATGATACATTACATTGATAGACCTTATGCATATGCTATTTTTTTTCATATTGAGCTTTGTCAAACTAGTATAGACCTATGTGAGATTTCTTTCATTACTTTTTGAATTCAAGACTTCACTTGCACATGCTTTACTTCACTAGAAGTAAGCAAATTTACACCATGCCACCATTCTACAATAAAAAGAGGAACTTCATATCATTCATGCTTAGTACTCTCTCCAAAAATTCATTGCATAAAAAGGGAGGACATGTCTAAAAGAAAAAGAAGAATAAAATGCATCCTTAAATCATAAGCATGAGAAAAAAGTAGCCATGTTTCATCCCTGCAAAATAAGAGAGTCCACTAAAAAAAAGGAGTCATCTCAAGATCCACATCCACTCCGTTCCATCACACATGCACAAGTATTTAATCAAATTGTTTTGAATTGATTTCTCCTAAGGCTTGCTCTTTTGACTTAGCAAAATTATGTGTTCCAAATATTCCTACTATATTCCCTACCAAGCTCCACATACAAGCCCTATGTACAGGTAGGATGAATTTAGGTACAATGCCTTGGTGAGGATACATTTCCACTACACAAAGCAGATACTTGAGAGAATCAAATTGAGATACTTAAAATCTAAATTGAACTCTTTGGAATTTAAGTGGAACTTGATTTCTAGGGTATGTGTGCTCAATTTGCTGTTCTATCTTTCAACCACCAATGAGTAGGAGATTGCATAAGTCCCATAATAACCTAAGATGGGTATGGTACCGTGCCAATTTTTGCAATACTAGGTAGAGGATTTTGTTGTGCACATGATACTTTTGAAAATAGAACATAGTAGCAACTCTTGATCATCAAACTAAAGTGTTGACTTTGCTCATGACGAGCAAAGGATAAGCTTGGGAGAGTTTGTTGACGGCTGTTATACACCAATTTCATCTATCAATATAACTCAATTATGTGAAGGAATTGACATTTCTTGCACACATCACCTTTCTATTTAACCTATTTCCACTTGTCCTTGGAGAATGTAGTGCATGCAGGGATTCTATGTAGAAATAAAGTGAAACAAGGGGATGGATCCTATAAAATATCATTCCAGCCAATCAAGCGACGACATGTGGCACCACATGGATCAAATGACCCACAAACTGAAGTATCCGAGGCCATCCAACGGTGTAGCACCCATATCAGTCAATGGGACCCACATGGCAGTCACCTAGAGAAAGCACATCGAAAAAGGGGTCAGGACCAGGTCGGCCGACCCCCCCTAGTCGCCCGACTTGTTCCTGGCACCATTTTCGGTCAAACTCCATGTGGTGGCTCATCCAGTCTTGCAGTGTTCATGGGTGACTGATTCGCACGCTTTTTGTGGTGGGAACCGACTCTTCTCCAAGCTATAAATAGGACCCATCACCCCTCACTTCAACACACACCACTTGAGTATTCATTCATTGTATCCACTACTCTCCATAGGTTTAGAGGAGTATAGGTTGTAGAGAGGAGAGTCTCTAGTCCATAGTCCAAGTAGGAGAGGAGTAGAAGGAGTCTCTTCCCAATTGGGAAAGGTATGCCTTCCATATTCCTATTTGTATTTGTGACATTTTTCATAATAAAGATGTTATCTTTAGTCTTCATATGTTCGTATACTTGGATGAAGCGTTTCCTGTTTGATTGTGGATTCCATGTATGTGGTAGTAGTAGTATTTATGATTATGCTATACCATGTCCATTACATTATCATAAACACTATAAACCTCCACTATACTCTAATTATCTATGATATGGTTATGTTAACATGAAGCACCTATGCTATGAATTAACATTGGTTCAACGATGATTTAGTTCATTGCCTTAGGATGGCTTGTGCCTAGGCTCTTAAGTTAATTACTTAATATGGTAGCATGGTGCTAGGATAGAGAGTAGCGTTGAATGTCTCATAGACCCACAGATTGAAGTGGTAGGCAACAGGTGGTGACAGCCCTATCTTGTTCTTCCAGGTGGTGACAGCCCTACAAGCTTGAATTTTTAAGTTAATTTGAGAATTCAAGCTTACATGTAATATATTAGTTAATAAATGATGTTCAAAAAAGATCATTCTTAAAAATTTACACCTAATTAGAGCTTGTAAATATATGAATGCATTTAAATACGTAAATATATCAATGAGTTCCAAATATAATTCAAAAGTAAAAAGTCAATCTTGCATGTCTAGTTCAAAATTCAATTACAAACAGCAAATTTAAATTTCAAAGGAAAGCAAGTATAAAATCCTACATATTCGATTTCTGCTCAATAATGTGATTAATTGAGGGGGAAAGAAAAAAATTAGTTAAAGTGCACATAAGTAGAATTTTAAATTCAACCCAAATAGAGGTGAGGATTCAAATGCAAATTCGAAATTGAAGCCCTAGTTAATCAAAAGTTCTATCTGAATTTCCTAATGAATTCCCCACATTTTCTTTAGCATCCCTGCTATTTTTCCTCATTTTTGGAGCAAGTCTACTAGTTAATTGCAGGTTTCAGAGGAGATTAGGAACGGGAGAGTCCCACCTGTCAAACCTACTTTGGTTCTCTGTTTCAGCTTCCTGTGAGAGTGCCGCGGCGCAACCCTGCATGTTCCACGCAGCTGCTTGCCACTAGCCTCCATCCACTGCTCTCTCACACCATGAACATGTAAACCTAGTGCCATGCTCTATTCGCCGTGCTCCGTTCTTTGTCACCGCGCTATGGCCGTCTTTACCACCACAGGCAAGGCGATGCGCCGTAGCTCCGTGCCTACCGCCCTTAGTCTCTCTGCTCGATAGCTAGACCAATGAAAACCCAAGGCGTGCTCCCTGCTCAAGCATCAATTTCTTCGACACATGCTTGCGCTGCTCTTGTTGCTCGCCGCTTTGCTGTGTTCGTCATCTCGTGGCTTCTCCACCCAACCAAATCGTAGAAAAGCTGTGTCAGCCTCTCCTCCGAATCCCGAGACATCAAGGTGCTGCTGCGAGCTGAGGGTCTTCTACCCGCCGAGTGGAGCCAAGTCTTTGCCCCCCCCCCCCTCTGAAGCCTCTCCAACTCGGTTCAAGCCGCACAAAGGTTGGTATTCAACATTCCTTCGTCTCCCTGCTCCAGGTTCATCGTGCCACGGCCTCGGCTCCACTTAGTTTCAAGTTTTCCTCATTGGCGTTCATTGAGACCGTGGCAAAGTTCCACTACAATTCTCCATCTACACTCGATTATTCCCTATTCCAATTATATCATAGAAAGTACATGTCCCGTCGATTCTTCCTGAGAAAACCAATCAAAAGACCAACAAGAATTCACTCGGGAATTTTAGATCTTGTAGTCACCATGATCTTGAACTCACTGCACCTGGTGTGCCCCCCATTTCTGGCCATCATTGCATCAATTGAGCTCGAATTTCTTGTTCTTCATGTTCCCATGAGTTCCTTGAGCTTTGTCCCGATGGTTTTGGTGCAGTATTTGGAGAGATTGAGCTTGTCCTTGCTTCCTACCACCATGGCCCTGCCACCGATATATTCCGGCCGGCGCCACCCACAGCTGTGGCCTTCCTTTGGTTGTCCACGTCACTGTGTGCATTTTTAACCTCTTTCCGATGGTCATGCCCTACTCCGGCGAAGGGCTGGCTACCGTCAACGGCTCCCCTGGTGCAAGCTCCTCTCTGCTCGGGGTTGAAGACAATGCTGGCGGGTGGGCCCGCCAGCCATGGCCCATAGTGTTTTTCCCATTTTCAATTTGAATAAAATCCAGAAAAATGTATACAACTTCCAAAAAATACTGTATATTGTAGAGATGTCCTAAAAATGTGAAATAAATTTATACAGCCTCCATATGATCTACACTTTGCAGTAGAATAGTTTAATTGACATGAAAAGCCATATAAATTTCTCTAAAAATTTGAGAAGCTTCAACCATAAAATAATTCTTATGCAAGCTCCATAACTTAGAGAATTCTGAAATTACTCTGAGAAGCTCCTTATCATACCTAGAGGCCACAGTAAAATTTCCAAATCAGTTTGACATGAAAAACTAGAACAATAAATCATTAGGTGCAATTGTTAATTAAACTACAGATAATCAAGAATAATTCTATAAATCTTATAATTTAGTAAGGACCTTCTTCAACATGTCATACATCTCCAGTAAATCTCTCATGAACATTAGATGATCAGAACATTGTAAATTTAGTTAATCAAGTGTTTTCTATATGGATTAGACATAACAGTTCCCATAATTATAATATCTATTAATCTTAATCACTCTTTGCAATACTAAAACCTCTAGACCTGATTATATCCCTGTTCTGAACACAAGACTTCTTCCTTTATCCCTATCATGTGGTTTACAGAACATCACCACTCCAATTCCTCATCCTTATGCTTTTATAAACATAAGGATGATTTTTCTTCATTGCTTAGTTGAATAAAATCGATAGTATTACTCTTCTTTTAGCAGAAGCAGTAGGAATTCATTTAGTTTCTAATTAGTTCAACTTTCATTCATAATTAGTAGTTGAACCTCCTGTTAACTCGTAAGAAACTTCTTTTACTAAATTGATAGTTTTGATATTGTGATGCATCTTCATATTAATAGACTATAACGGAGACGATGGATGAAGAGCACAACTCGGAGGAAAAGGACCAGCGTGGACCCTTGATGCATGCAAGAATTGCTCAAGCAACATACAAGTACAAGATTTGCACAAGCAGCACATAAGAAGAGGATTTGCCCAAGCTACAGTAATGACAAAGAGAGAGGAAGAATGACAAGAAGCTTCACCCAGAAGATCAAGCACTGACTTATTAACATCTACACTAGTCGCAACCTAAGGCAAGCCCCGGTTTGCATTTAAGTTGTCAATATATTTTTCATTTATAATACATATGATGGTAATTATGCATTAAGTCTAGGGATGTATGTTACTCCACATGCATGACCCAAGAATCCTTGGAGTTTGGGTAGTACAAGATTTTACATAACTGTTAATATGATGCTTAATATAGAAAGAGGATTAATGTGTTTGACTCGAGTAGACGGATTCTACTCGGGAACAGTAATAAGTGGGATCAACTGAGGAGATCGGACAGGAAGATTAGGATTCTCAAGAATGTGGTTCTATGGGCATAGTTCCCGTCTGTGTCGATTAATGCCTATTTTGTAGGCGGCCCCGTTGGACAAGTTTGAATTTGTACTAGATGCATATTGGATATATGGGACCATCGAAACCGATGTAACTTGTTAACCTGGGTGTCGAAGTGATCCCCACTTTCCTAGGCCGGTAGCTAACAACGGATGGTAGTGACCAATGCGGTGATTCCTTGGCACACATCCGGGACGGTGGGACCGCTTCACCATTTGGGTGTCTTGTGAAAAGGTTGTCACTTATAGCATCACGAGGGAGGACCGTAAGTCTCTTGTGGATGCGTGTATGTGATGTGCAAGCTGGGTGTTTTCATGACTCAAATTACCACCGCTCGCGGAAGGAAGCATACTTGTACACAAAGTCGTGACATAGTAACAAGTGGAACTGGGTGGAACTTGCTGGATGGTTAAGAAACTTCATTGAGTTAGCTGATAGGAGTACTAAAGTTATGATTCTAAGCAATTGACTTGCTAAGGCCTGTGTAACTTTCGGCCGTGCAACGTTGTGGGTGAAGTCTTTCTTGTTTGATTGTGAAGTTCATGATGTTGCCATGCCCAAGGACGGCA
Organism: Tuctoria greenei; assembly: GCA_036927565.1. Taxonomy (NCBI): domain Eukaryota; kingdom Viridiplantae; phylum Streptophyta; class Magnoliopsida; order Poales; family Poaceae; genus Tuctoria; species Tuctoria greenei. The sequence goes on along the minus strand of JAYESD010000002.1, from coordinate 160,135,382 downwards.
CATGCTATTATATACTTCAAACAAGGATCTACTAGTAGTGAGCATTTACTTTCTAAAGTTTAAATTCAAGTCTTATGTTCCTAGCATGTAGAATTTGAAGAGCTTAGGTGAGATGGTTAATCTTGCTGAGCGTTGTTGTCAGAGTCTGGTTCCGGCAATTCCCCCGGTACTACCATTGGCAGCCCGCAAAGTTTCTTAGTTCGGTTAGGGCGCGCGGAGATTCAAAACAAGATGGTGATTTGACACGAGGATTTACGTGGTTCGGGCCGCCTGAGTGTAATACCCTACTCCACGGGTGTGTTGTTGTTGTTGTATTGAGTGCATGAGAGCGTGATCCAGAGAGAGGCCAAAAAAAGTCTCCCCGTGTATCGCTCGACCAATCTTTTAATAGTTCAGGGGCTGGTCGTTACATCATTAGCCTGGCCCGACATGTGGCCCTGGCGGCTACTGATGCCTAATACGAAGTTAATGTGCTTAATTCCCCTTAATAGCGTGATAACACCCTTCAATGGTGGCGTTACTGGTATTAAGGGTCATCCGATCGTGTGTCATTAAGATAGCATTAATGACACATAATCAGGTCTTGAATCCTTTAATGTCCCTTGAAGGTCCGAGCCGTTGGAGATCCACCAATCTGCCTGTTGAGGTTGAAGGTCCGGTGGTTGGACGCGTGGCAGCTTCGGAGCTTACCATCTTGGACGAGTAGATCTGGTGCCGTGGTACACGTGTCAGTACTGGAGCTTCCCTCTGTCGGGGGTTAGGTCCGGGGGTGCCACACAGGTATCCAGTCCGGAGCATTCCCATGTAGGGATTGTAGCTCCGATTTTATGATACACGTGGCGGCACTGGGACTAACCATATGAGAGAGGCAATTCTGGTTACGAGAAACACGCGGGGCCTTCGGAGGTCATCATCTCAGATAGGTGGAGTTCCTTCGGACTCTTTGCAGTTCTAAGGGGTATCCGGTATGCAGGTTACCCACAGTTGTGCTCACAATTGCATTTATACGAGTTTTGCAGGTATATAGCTATGATGGGTTTCTAAGCAGTACCCTCTGTGGGTATTTAGACAAATGGAAGCCCCAGACGCCGCTATATATTTTTTGATGCAAGAGTGGAGTATCCGCAGGCTGGATACGACAGCTACTCCTATAGTGTAGGTTCGAGATAATTGTATGAAGAGATGTATGCACTTTTGTATAAAACTCTGAGAATAATACAAGTTTCTCACTTATGTTATGAGTTCTTTGTTCCTTTACGTGTCGTGCCATTGGGTGTCACATCGCACGGCACCACTACATGTGATTCCTGGTTTGTCAGGACCCTGGTCCTCACAGGATTTTATCAAAGCTACAATGGGAATAGCAAACCTTAAAAGGAACCTATTTTGAAAAATATAGACTTACGAGTGAGGATTTTGTACTACGCCCACATAAGGACTTATATAAGCTTAGTTACTTAACGTGGCAAAGCTAACATACTTGTTATTACATTCAATAACGACGCTCAGACGTTAGGTAAGAGGTAAGGTACACCACCGAGAGCGGATAAAACTCGGTAACCTTCTCCGTACGAGAGGTAGTATGATGATTGTCCTCCGTAGCCTGACACGGTAGTTAATATGAGTCTCTGAATATTCTCATGGTCTTGGGATCATACGAAAATGCTGCTCCCCGGCGCGCTTCAAGCAAAAGTGTGGATACCCCATCGTGTGGTCAAAAACACGATAGTATGCAACTCTTGAACGTTCAATGTTCAAACACTACAAGGAATGCGAAATAGGATGTCGGGGATTTTATGACTATCGGGGCCGTCGCCTTTAAATGAATTTAATGTGTCGTTTTCAGAAAACCAACACCCATAAATTAAAAGCGTCGGTTCTGGCATGGGGACCGACTGAAATAATAAATTGGTCGGCCTCCCTGACAAACCAACAATCACAAAATATTATGAGTGTCAGTACAGACCGCAAACCGACACACACAATAATTTTGTTGGTGTCCAGACAAACTGACGTTCATTTCACCGGTCACTCTTGCGCTCCCGAAAATTTGACCGGCCGCCCGCGTGCTCCCGAAAATTTGCCAACCGCCCGCGCGCTCCGGATACGAATTGTTTTATTGATATAGCCTTGGGACTTACTCAACAAACTTTTAAATGTGCCCTCCCTCGACCGCCTGGCCTGTCTTCTCTTTCTCCCTCGGCCGTGTCTTCTCTTTCTCCCTCGGACACGTACTAGTATTTTCTCTCCCGTGTGCCCTCCCTGTAGACCGCGGTCGAACTGCCGGTGTCGACCGAGCCCGCAGCGGCGCCTACCGCCTCCTTCGCGGCCAAAGCCGCCTCCGCCTCGGTGCCCGGGCCCCCACACCTGATGCCTCCTCCCCTGCTGATGCCACATCTGCCTCAGCGCCCCGGCCCCTGCGCTGACCGCCTCCTCCACGTGCAACACCGCCCCATGCCCACCGTCGCTCGTGCCCACCGCAGCGACCGCCGACCCTGCCCACCGTAAAAGGGACGAAGATCCGCTTGCAGTAAAGCTTGTCTGCTCTTCAATATAACGATGATTCTAGAGGATCATGTACCCATGAAAAACAACCGGTAAAAGACCCCCATTGTAAAAAACAAAAAATAGACTAAGTTTAAAAGACTGCAAGTGTAAAAAACAAAAAAAAATGTCGGTTTGTGTGGCCGACACACATATATGCCTTAAATATGCCAGTACTGGAAGCCAACACACATAAATATTAGGTGTGTCAGTTTCCTTCAACCGACGCCCATTAAGTTAAGAATGTCGGCCCCAACGCACATAATCAATAAATACGTCCACCGAATTACGTTGGGTAAGAACGTTGGTGTACCGACATTTTTACTTTATAAATGTCGGCTACAGGAGCCAACCAACATTCATTTGGCCAACATCCTTTTATTTGTTTCTTGTAGTGAAAGGGCCATATGCAGCGCTCACCATTGGCGCGCCTCAGTTCTTATGGGGCAGTAGGTGGTATCTGTTGGGTTGATAAAATTTCCTACCGTGACAACCCGTTCTCAATCTACTCAGGTCTCCCGTAATGTGAGGTTGAAACGTGACCACATTTCTCGAGACATGTTCTCCTCGAGGATGGCCTGCATGGAATGATACAGGATGTTAGATTGAAATTGATATATTATTATGGCTTCCTGAAATGATCACCCATACAGGCTGTGCTGTACGGCACCATAGTGAGTGTTCTATAAATTGTGTGTATTATGCAGGTATACTAACTACATGAACGTATTGCGAGTAGAAACGTTTGTGAGTGCTCAATTTTTACTGCCACCTATAAGACATATAAGCCGGAGGCAATCCGGTTAGGATTTTCTATTTTGTGAGAAATGTAGTACCGTCATGGGTTGTGTGATGCATCAACCTCGACATAGACCTGAATAATTACAGGAGTACACCAACTAGTAGTTTAAACTGATTTGACCAAACTTGAATTCTAATAAACTTAAGCTAGGAAAAGTGGAGTGCCCTGTTTTTGGCGTCTGCACTGCTGAAACTTCCTCGGGGAGTAACTCCATGACTTTTCCAGCCAAAAAGTTTGTGATGCAGTTTTGGAAAATATGAAAAGTCTTCTAAAAATTTTCTATTGCACTCCAGGACCAATTCCCACATTTAAAATGGTGAAAAGTTCACTAAAGCTTTAGGTGTCGTATGCAGATCCTCCTGTATAATCCTTGCAGAAATTTCAATCAACTTCAGAGGTTCATATCTCTTAGTAGGTTTCGCCAGTTTAGTAGAAGTATACATGGATGGAAAGAGGAAGCAGTCCTCTACAAATGTTCTATTGACTTCCATAGCAGAAAACCATTGTAAGAAGATGAAAATGCACCATAACTAAAACTGCTATCATTGTGAAGCTTAATGGACCAGTCTCTGTAATGTTGCTGTATCTCTTCATAGAAACATCCTCTAGACTATTTGGATACATTTATGGAATGGGGATAATATTCTCTGCATCTTTGTAGTTCTAAGTTGTCCCAAATTCAGCCCAGAAAGATTTAGAATTTCGAGTGGAAACTGATACATATGTATAGGTGTTACCAGAATCAGCCAGAAAATAGTTGAACTTTGAACAGCCATACCTCTTAATCTACAAATGTGACATATATATATATTTCACGAAAGACTAGTGAGTCCTCTACCACCTTTGTACTCAACTCTAAAGCTGAATCTGATTGTGACTGGGTGTAAATCAAGTCATCATCGAAGATATTGTTGCAGTCCAGAATCTGGACAGTTTTGAGCACCAATTGTAATTTGCGAGCTGCAACCTGTATAATGTTGTAAGGATGTGGAAGTGAGCATTTATGGAAAGTTTAGATATTGTATGACAATGTTGTAATTTAAAATCAATTCATATTTTGAAATATTATATCTGTTTGATTTGTGGTCAAAATCCCTATTATTAGGGGAGGTTCTATTAAAATGGCCTCAGAAAACTGTCAGCTAAAAACCCCCATAATTCTTACACCCTTGATGAAACGGAGGAGGCATATGGATAACCGCTGGAAAGGACTGAGAGTCAACTAAAACTTTGTCAATTGGATCATGAAATGAAAATGTTATTTGCATAGTCGAAATCCAGTTGTTGTGAATCATGATCTGGCAGGAACAGTTGCAACCAGCTAGAGAGAAATGGTGAAAGTGATGTTGCAACCTTGTTTGTTCCACTGCGCAATTGATGTTGACATACTTTTTACTGTTGGGAATGTACATGTGAGTTAATTCAATTCTTTGTCCAAGGATGGATCTTTCCTTCCTACAGATGGAGGATGGATGGAATGTCTCGACTGCGATGAACCATCCCGGTTTCGCATTCATATTGTCATCGCTGCTCCAAGAAAGTGGTATGCCAAGTATGTGGTGTATAGGAGCAAGGAAAGGGATGAAAGCGAGATGAACCTTGTGATCAGACGGAGAACTTTGAGCTGGACAGGATTCAAGTGCTCAACAACTATCATGACTTCAAGCTTTCATCTCACTTAGACCATAAGACCTTGGATGAAGGAATAGCACATGTCTTTGGAATAGAAGTGGTACCCGAGCCAGAAGTAAAGGATGAGAGACCAACTTGATGCATCTTGAAAGCTCAAGTAGGTGAGGCACCTCCAATGTTGCCTCATCGATAAGGTTGCTAGAACTACCGTCAACATCAAAAGGAAGTAACTTTGCGGGTACGTAGCCAAATGGAAGCCCAGGATGCCGCTGCTATCTTCTGTGATGCTAGAGTGGAGTATCCGCGGGATGGATATGACCGCTACTATTGTAGTGTAGGTCTGAGAGAGTTGTATGAAGAATTCCGCTGATGTACGCACTTTTGTACAAAACTCTGAGAATAATATAAGTTGATCACTTATGTTATGAGTTCTTTGTTCCTTTACGTGTTTTGCTATTGGTGTATGTTGGTATTTCTTAACACCACAGGTCATCTCCTATGAGAGATGAGATCCGCAAGCGCACGAACATATAGTTGTAGCATTTCACCCAAGAGTATTCCCAAGGGTATCGTATTTATCCCAAAGGAAGGCCGTGAAGTATATGGAATACTATTATCATGATCAAGGTATAGGGTACTAAGTAATTATCATAACAAGGGTAACATGATAATAGGGTAGTGTGACACACACTTAAGTGATATACTCTAAGGGTAAGGTTGTCCTAGTGATGGTTAAGCTACGAGAAGGGGCTGCTTCTACTGTGCTCTAATTACTCATATACATAGCCTATTAGTGTACACATGAGTATGCTAATGACGAATACTGTAACACCCTCATTTTCATCCATCATGCATTGCATACATTCTAATAAATGTTTAACATTAACCCACATAAAAAGAAATAAGTTTAAAATGAAATTTAGAGCAAAACCGCACTTAAGAATTCTGGGAAGTGCGGACTAGTCCAATTTTCGTGCGGACTAGTCCGATTTCTCTCTGACCTCCATCGGACTAGTCTATTTTTGCCTTTGTTCAAGCTGCCGACCCTATGGATGCTGATGATTGGCTCAAGTCCGTGGAGAAGAAACTTGCTATAGTCCAATGCAGTGACTGGGAGAAGGTGCTATTTGCTTCTCATCAACTTGTTGGAGTACCTGCGGATTGGTTGGATTCGCAATGCAACGCCCATGATAACCAAGAGTGGATTACTTGGGCTGATTCAAGGAGAGCTTCCGTTCACATTATGTGCCGGAAGGTGTTATGATCCTGAGGAGGCAAGAATTTGAGAACCTGAGGCAAGGAAGATCGAGTTTGGGTGAATATCTCAACAAGTTCACTCAACTCTCAAGATATGCGCCTGAGGATGTGAGTCGGGACAGCCGGAAGCAATACTTGTTCATGAGAGGCTTGAACAATGAGATCCAAGTACAATTGCTGAACTGTGATTATGCCAACTTTCAGAAGCATGTGGACAAAGCAATTGTTGTGGAGAACAAGGTCCGTGAGATGGAGATAGATAAAAAGAGGAAGGCGCCATATCAAGGACAACAACAAGGAAGTAATGTGCGCCCTCGCTTTGCACCACCCAATGCACCATAATACAACTCTTCAGCTCTAGTACATCGCCCTTGTTATGCACTGCGGCCAGCTCAATTTGTGCAGCAACGCCTTGTCATGCGAGCACCTAGGCCTCCAATGCCTTTTGCACCTCGTGCCAACTTTCCCGGTGCAAATGTTCAGAACCAAGCTCGCCCAAATAATTCTGGTGCAGTTCAGAAGTGCTATACGTGTGCAGAAGTAAAACAATTTGCACATCAATGCCCTAAATCAGGCCTTGGTCAAGGAAGCAATGCGCCGAGGCAAAACCCAAGACCCAATGGAGGACAACCGCAAGGGAACCATGGACAACAGAATTTTGCTCGTGGCAACGTGAACCATGTCTCTACGGAGGATGCTCAACAAGCGGATGACGTAGTGATTGGTATGTTTCTAGCAAACTCCAACCCGGCGACTATGCTATTTGATTATGGAGCATCGTATTCATTCATTGCATCAAAATATGTTGCCAAGTATAGTTTGCCTATCTGTCATATGAAGTTTACTCTATTGGTTAAGTCTCCTGGAGGGGAGATGAGGACAAATATAGTATGTCCAAAAGTAAGCCTTAGAATAAGGGGGGTAGACTTCTTTGCCAACCTCATTGTGTTGGATTTTCAAGGATTGGACATTATACTCGGTATGTGTCAGTGGTTTTGATCCGGCAGATCTCTCGACACTACTAAAGTGTTAGACGAGTTTGAGGTTCGGTGTGGGCGCGCAGAGATTCAAGAAGGTGAATTGTAAATGACACAATAGACACGGAGATTTACGTGGTTCGGGCCGCCTGAGCGTAATACCCTACTCCACGGGATGTGTTGGTGTTGTATTGGTTGTCTGAGCTCAAAGTGAGTTCAGGGTGTAGAGTGAGCGTGTCAAGCGTGTATGGAATGTATCGTCGGCCTGTCCTTTTATAGTACAAGGGCAGGCCGTTACAAGTTAGCCTGGCCCGACATGTGGCCCTGGCGATTACTGATATTGATACACATTCAACACATTTAATTACCCTTAATGACCGAGTTATGGGCTTTGACAACACCGTTACTGGTAATTAAGGTTGTCCGATCGTGTGTCATTAATATAGTATTAATGACACTTGATCGGGTCTTGAAGTCCTTGATTCCCCTTTGAAGATCTGGAGCCGTTGTAGAGTCTTCTGGAGGTTAGAGGCTGAAGATCCGACGGTTGGACACGTGGCAGCTCCGGAGCATACTGTGGGAAACAAATAGCTCCGGAGCTACCTGACACGTGTCAGTTCCGGAGCTTCCCTCGGTCTGGGGTTAGGTTCGGGGGTGCCATTTCAGTACATAGCCCGAAGCTTCCCCCTTGTGGGCGGTAGCTCCGGTTTGATAGTACACGTGGCTACCCTGGGATTAACCATGTTGGAGAAGCGGATCTGGTTATGTCTGACATGTGGGCCTCCGTAGGTCTTCAAATCAAGTAGATGACTTTCCCTCGAGATCTTTATAATCTCAAGGGGTGTACGGTTCCAAGGATACCGATAGTGGCCCCCTGGGCCCACCTCTGGGGAAGACCCCTTGGGTGAAGTCATTCTGCCGGAGGTGGGACCATCCTCGCGACTTTTGAACTGAGTCTTCAAAGGTCTTCGAATGTGCCGTTGGCGATGGTTTGGAGTTAAATCTTCGCCGCGTGGCGTATCCCGTGTGCGGCATATGGGATCTTTGGCGTGCGGATCTCATGCAATTGAAGGTCGCCGGTTCCTCATACGAAAATCATATCGGTTCCGCGCGCCTTGTCAGGCCGCCGCCTTCGGACTTCCTGCCTCATGATGACAACCGTTCGCCTGGGTAAGAACCTCGACTTGATCATTGGAGTGGTCCCGAGCCCTCTTGTCATCGGCAGGGTAGGATTTTTGAGTAGTATCTTCGACTTCCTCGCGATTTCCATCCAAGCGTTGCGAGGGCTTACTTAAGAAGGAAGGCGCGTACCGTCTGGAGTTCTTTATGCCTCTCATCTGATCTTGCGCTCAAACTCCCAACTTGTGCTCGCCTTTCCTCTCTTGCCTTGCTGTGCTGCGATGGAGTTGGGTCTCCGCGAGAGCCGTTTGAAGACCGATGGTGACCTTAAGAAGGTCCGGGCCCTCATGGGATGGTCCCCGGACTTCTTCAACTGTCTGGTCCGCGTCGGGGGAGAGATCCCGTTTGAGAAGGAGCACGCCGGCGAAATGGTGTACTTCTCTTCGTACGCCATGGTGGGGTTGATCCCACATTTTTCCTCCTTTTTCTTGATGCTGCTAGACTTTTATGGTCTGCAGCTATACCACCTTGGCCCCCACTCCATTCTTCTTGTGTCTATCTTCGTCCACTTCTTTGAGATGTGGGTGGGCATCCCCCCTGCATTGAACTCTTCTGGACCTTCTTCACCGTCCACACCACCGGTAGGAGCAATGAGTACCTTGGCTTCTACTACTTCTTGAAGCGCAAGAAGTGCCCATTCAAGTACCGCCAGTCGTTTCCCTCTGGGAAGTGGGATGATTGGAAGAAGGACTGGATAGTCATCCGGGTGGAGGAGCACGAGAGGCTGGAGCTGTCCGAAGGCCTCCCCAACATTGACACAACAGTCTGGAGTGAAGCTCCAGTGCTGGCGGACGCCTTCAACCCTGCTCTGACCAGGATCCGCCAGTGCGTGGAGGGAGGATTAACCCCTCAGGCGGTGTTTTGTAACTTCCTGGTCAACAGGTGGGCACCGCTGAAGAGGAGAGAAAAACTCGCTTGGGCCCTCAACAGCGTGATGGACGACGACCGGGTCGAGACCGGGCTGAAGTCCAACATGGTGGGGACAACCTTGGAGTTTCATCTCAAGAAGTTCCAGCACTGCATCAACGTCGCGGGTGACAACTTGACTCCGCCATCAGCTTTTCTCCCTCTGAACATGGAAGTAGAGTTCAGCAGGGAGCTCCAGCGGAAGATGCCCGTGCTTGACGACCTTGGTGTCGTCGAGAGAACATTGACCTCCAGGGTGGTGATCCCTGGAGCTTCCGAAGGTGGCTCCGACCCTGCCCCGAAGCCAAGGGTCGATGTCGTTGGCAAGGGTAAGGTGCCAGCGGACGAACCCTTGAGCCAGAAGAGGAAGCTGCAGCATGCCGACGGAAGGTCCGTTAGGCCTGCCACCTCTGCATCGGCTCCTTCCCCCCGGAGGGGGAGGTCTTCGACAACCGCGGCGACTATACCCGCAGCGGCGTCCTCCCAGGGTGCTAGCTCCGGGCATGCGACTCCAGCACTAGTGCCGGTTGAGTCCTCTAGGTCCGGAGGTTCTTCCCGATCGAGGGGGGCCTCGACTAGGGAAATGCCCGTGGCTGCAACGAGTTCCGGGGGGCCTTCCGGAGCTTCCACGCCGGCGGCGGCAATGACCAGCCTAGAACGCCCGGGAAAGAGGTTCCGCGCAAGCTGGTGCGGAAGCCTCCCAAGGTAAATTTTAATCTTTACTTTGGATAGTTGTTTTGTTGTAGTAACTGTTTTTTAAGTTTCTTCGTCCATCATCTGCAGCGTTCCCAAGAAGAGGAGTGAGGCTCCACCCTCGGCCACAACAACTGAAGCTGTGAGGGTGGAAACTTCTGCTCCTGTCCCGGTGCTGCCCCAAGTGGTGGCTAAAGCTGCGACAGCTCCGGCGCCAGCTTTCGTGATCATGGACCTTGACTCATCCCCAGAGACTCCCGTGGTAGTGCCGGACCGCGGGAGAGAAGATGCGCCAGTGGCACCTGCCCCGGAGGTTGAAGCTCTGGGTCCTAGTGCTGAGATGATGGAAGCTCCGGCCGTTGAGCCGGAGGAAGCTGTAATTCCAGCCCCAGAGCCGGAAATTGTCGAAGCTCTGGCAGTTGAGCCAGAGGTGATAGAAGTCCCGGCGTGCGCGCCGAATGTCGAGGAAGTCCTGGCGGTTGGGCCGGCTACCTCAGAAGCACCGGCCGCAGAGCCGGTCGTTGTTGGAGCTCTGGCCTCAAGGCCGATTGATGATGAAGATCTTCCGGCTCCCGAGCCGGTTGTTGCAGAGGCTTCAGCGCTCGAGCCTCCAGTAGAGGAGGTGCCCAGGCCGGAGCCAGAAGCAGCTCCTGCTCCGGGAGTGACGACGCCGGAGGTACCCGCAGCTGAGCCGGAGTGCTCAGAAGAGGTTGCTGGCCCCCTGCCTTAGGGGGAAAATGAAGAACTGGCGGCGGGGCCTTCGGAACCACTTCCGGAGGTCGGAACTTCATTAGCGGGACCCTCCTCGATGGCGACTGAGGCCATCCCGGAGGACGGCCCTAGTGCCATAGAGGCTCAGGGGACCACTCTTGTGGAGTGGGACCCAATTTTTGTAACTGAAAACCTGCTGGAACCGGCAGAGGAGACCCCAGCAGGTCCGGAACCTATCCCGTTGTCATTGTCTATTGACAATGCCTGCTCCAGTCTGCGTCAAGTTCAGCTGGCATTCTTCCACGACAGCAAGGCTCTTGAAGAGGAGCACCAAACCCTTAGGCGATGGCGTAATCGGCTCTACTTCGAGACCAAGCTGGCACAGTCGAGGCTAGCAGATGGAAAAGAATGGATCAAGCGGGAGAAGGTCCGCCTGGAATACTGAGGCAAATTATTGGATGACAGGGAGAGCATGACTCACGCCCTCGATGCTCAATCCCAGGCCATTTATGAGCAGGCCAAAGCAGCTAATAGTGCGGCTGATGAATGCCAAGAAAGGCTGGAAGCCATTAACACTACTCTCATCAAGCGCCGGGAGGCACTTGAGGAGAGGGAGAAGAGGCTCGAAGATGAAGAGCAGAAACTCCTTGAGCTGCGGGATGACGTCCTGAAGAGGGAGGAGGAGCTCACCCAAAGGTGACTCCGGCTGACAAGGGCCTTGAGGAGCGTGCCAAGAAATTGGAAGAGCGCTGCACTGAGGAGGAGGAGAAGGCCTGGGTGCAGGGGCAGGAACTCTATGAGCAAGAGTGTGCCATCGCAGCTAGGGAGAAGAAAGTGAGGGGCAGAGAGAAGGACCTGGTTGAGCGCCGGAACAAGATCCACCTCCGGGAGGAGGAGCTCGGAAAACTCGAGAAGCGAGTTGCTGAAAAGATTCAGCAAAACGCCAAAGAAGTTGAGCGCCTCTCTCGCGAGAATTCTGAACTGGTGGCGGCCAGAAGATCCTTGGAAGAATTGAAGGGCTTGAGGACTGCAGACTCCCTACAGATTTGGGAGTTCCTGGGAAAGTCCAACGACGCACTGACACCGTTGGGCTTCAGTCCCGTGCATGCGGATGATCCGGAGCCGGAGCTGGACCTGGCATTGCAGGCGTTGAGCTCGGCAGGTAGCAAACTCTCCAAGGTGGGCGACGTCATCGCGGACCAATTGGAGGTTGAGGGGCAATCCCTGGCGAATAACGTCGCAGAGTATGTGCTGACGTGTTACACCAGCCGGAATCCCCAATTTCCTCTAGACCCGGTGCTTGAGGGTCCCGTTGAAGGAGAAGGTGAAGCTGCCCGAGCCAACGTGTCGGAGGTTGCCCAGAAGGTTGCCCAGTTCTTCCATAGGGTCTAGGACCATCTCCGTAGCTCCCACTTGTATTCTCTCTTTTTCTTCCTCAATTTTGTAATCCCTTGTCTCCAGATGAATGAAATCCCCGAATTTTTGTGAATTTCACTTTTTGTCTTCAACACTTTTGTCTTCACTTGGCCCCCTGGTAGATGTACACAATTTGATTGTGAACATGTACCAAGAGGATATTGTGTTTTGTTCAAGACTCATTTGCTCCAAACTTGTAGAGTGTAGGTCCAAAGTCTTCGATAGTGAAGGCCCCCTGAGGTTGTCGGAGATTAGAAGCTCCAGCATTGTCTATCGTCGGAGCTTAGTAGCTCCGGCAATAGTCCCTACCAACGTGTAGAGCATCGATAGTTAGTCCTCCGGGGTGTCGGAGCTAGTAGCTCCGGCAGTGACCTTTGCCAACACGTAGTTTGTTGGCAGCATACTCCGTTTGTGGGGTCTTCTCACCATCTTTTATTTAGTGTCGACAGCTGGCCCCCCTAGCTCTACCGGAGCTTGGTTGCTCCGGTGATGCTTGTTTTCAATGCTTAACACAATTTCAATCCACCTAGGGGAGTCGGAGCTTTGTTAGCCCCGGCTTTTCTCCATCAACGTAGATTTTTTATTTTTCCTGCACACTAAAGCCAAGAAAAATAGTAAAATTCGTTTCTTGCCTATAACTTCATCGCGGCTTACGATTTTCAAGAAAATTTTAGGTCAAACGTGATTCTAAATACAACCAAATGTGTTATCTTTTCTTCCAGATCCAATTGTACTTGGACCCGCCTTACTTCGGCCTGCCGGGGTGTAGGTAGAGTGGCGTACTTAGGGTGCTTGACCAGGCTAAGTCGATAGCACACTCCGGCCCTAGGTTGGCTTGGCGGCATTCAGGCGAGTGGGCCACGAACAATATTTGAATCCAAAAGAATCAACAATACAACTCGAATTGTATATGAACCGGTCGAACTAAATTTTCTTAAGAATTGCACGTCTTTGTTATAGACAAGAAAGAGAAAAATAAAAAATGTTGAGCCTGTACAAAATAAATGCACGTGGAGTCTGTTTCACATGAAGATGTCTTTCATTATAGGTTCGGGGTACAGGGGAAACAAGTACACTCTTAGGGTACGGAACCAGGCTAAGCGTGTTTCATTTCTCATTTAACCCAGGGTAGCTAGCCACACTTTTAGTCCTGAGACTATGACAAGTGTTGCATGAACTTTGCGGACCTTCCGGGAAAGGTCCGGCTGTTCTCCCGGAGGAACTACCCGACTCTGTACAATGACTCTATAACATACACCTCAAGTTACTACAGACTCACCTCCGTGATGTTAAGTGTAGAACTTATGGAGGTGCTCAATGTTCCAAAGATTTGGGAGAGGTGTCCCATCCTCGGTAGCCAAGCGAACGGTTCTGGGACGGGATACTTTAATCACTCGGAAGGGTCCCTCCCAGCTGGGTGAGAATTTGTTTAACCCTTCTCTGGATTGTATTCTCCGTAGCACCAGATCGCCTTCCTCGAGCTGTCGGTTGTGTACATGCCGCTTATGATAGCGCCGAAGGGCTTGGCGGTATCGGGCATTCCGAACAACTGCTTGGCACCTTCCCTCCTCAAGGAGGTCTAGGTCTTCACGCCGGAGCTGGTCCTGCGTGGCTTCGTCAAAGGTCCGGACCCGGAGTGACCCCAGGGTGATTTCCGGAGGAAGGATTGCTTTAGCTCCATACACCAGGAAGAAGGGTGTCTCTCCAGTTGACCGGTTTGGAGTTGTCCTGTTGGCCAATAAAGTGGGCGGAAGCTCTTCAATCCAGGTGTCTCCATGTTTTTTCAAGCGCTCATAGGTGCGCGTTTTGAGTCCTTTAAGGATTTCAACATTTGCTCTCTCAGCTTGGCCATTGCTTGCTGGGTGAGCTACGGAGGCATAGCAAACTTGAATGCCGAGGTCTTCACAATATCCTTGAAATGCAGAGCTTGTGAATTGGGTCCCATTATCAGTGATGATTTTGTTAGGGACTCCAAATCTGCATACAATGGACTGCAAAAAGTTGATAGCAGATTGCTTGTTGATTGTCACAACTGGAGTTGCTTTCGGCCACTTGGTGAACTTGTCAATGGCAATGTACATGAACTTGTAACCTCCGATGGCTCTTGGGAAAGGTCCCAAGATGTCCATCCCCCACACAGCGAAGGGCCATGTAGGAGGTATCATTTGTAGGGGCTGAGCCGGTGTGTGAATTTGCTTTGCATGAAATTGACATGCTTCACATTTCTTCACCAGCTCAGTTGCATCCTGGAGTGCTGTAGGCTAGTAGAAGCCATGCCGAAAGGCTTTACCAACCAGCGTGCGGGAAGACGCGTGGTTCCCACACTCGCCTCCATGGATTTCTGCGAGGATCTCGCAACCTTCTTCCCTTGTGATGCACCACATTAGGATGCCATTGGCACCACGCCGGTAGAGATCCCCTTCTACCAACGTGTATCTTTTAGCCAATCTGACTACCCGGTCAGCGGATACATCATCGTCGGGAAGGATATTGTCTTTCAAGTAGTTCCGGATCTCCAAGATCCATGCATCGGAACTAACTTGAGCATTTGAGTCTTGCGTGCTGGGTTGCTCGGAGCTTCCGGCAGCACCTACGACCCTTGATGGCTGCCATGGTAACAGGGACATCGGGACCGTCAGCTTCGGGATGCTGATCTTGCCCCCTTCGCTTAGTTCGGCAGGCTGAGCTGTGGGTTTTGACAACCTCCGGACAAAAGTTCCGTCAGGAGCCGGAGCTCCGGTTGACGCTTTCGTCGAGAGTTCGTCAGCTTCAGCGTTATGGGCACGCTGGACATGGTGGAGATCTAGGACTTCGAAGTCCTTCTGAAGCCTCTGGACTTCAAGGAGGTAAGCAGCTAGCTGGAGATTGTTGCAGGAGCATTCACCCTTCACTTGCTTAATGATGAGCTGTGAATCTCCCTTGACCAGTAGTTGCTTGCCACCGTATGACAGTGCCACCTTTAGTCCGTAGATGAGTGCTTCGTACTCCGCCATGTTGTTGGTCAGGTCAAGGTGTACCATATATTTTACCTTCTCCCCTGTTGGTGCGAGGAGAAGGATTCCACCTCTGGCCCCCTGCTTTTGCATGGATCCGTCGAAGTAGAGAGTCCAATGAGGCTCGGTGAAGACCGGAGCTTCGTGTTCTGGCTTCTGCTCACTGGGGCCCCCAGGGTTTGATGGAGAGGGAGTCCATTCCGCCACGAAGTCTGCCAATGCTTGACTCTTGATTGCTTGCCTTGGAATGAATTCAAGATCGAATTCGGGCAATTCCGCTGCCCACTTTGCAATATTCCCAGTTGAGTTGGGATTATGCAAGATTGCTCGAAGTGGGTAAGAGGTCACCACTGAGATTTTGTGAGCTTGGAAGTAATGGCGAAGCTTCCTAGAGGCGATAAGAACTGTATAGAGCAGCTTATGCACCTCTAGGTATCGAGTCTTGGCATCATGTAGTACTTCACTGATGAAGTACACTTTGCGCTGAATGGTCCAGACCCTCCCGGAGGGGCCCGGAGCTTCCTCTTCACTGACCCGGATCCTCCCGGAGGGATCCAAATTTTCTTCGGGGACCTCCGAGTCCTGGCTGGAGGAACCCGGAGCTTCTTTAGAAGCGACCTGGACCCTCCCGGAGGGGTCTGGGTCTTCTGAAGTGACTTCTTGCGGATTCAAGTCTGGGAGCTGGGACCCAGACTCGCTTCCAGGATTCTCCGGACCCTCCCGAAGGGGTCTGAATTCCTGAGTATGGGGTAGTTCTGGTCTCTCCGCGACCAGAACCATACTGACGACTTCGTCAGTGGCTGAAATGTAAAGCAGCAAAGGCTCACCAGGGTTCGGAGCTACCAGAATTGGTAGGGTGGTGAGGAACTGTTTTAGCTCCTGGAATGCCTTTTCTACTTCTTCAGACCATTGGAATGGTCCGGACTTCCTCAATAACTTGAAGAAGGGGAGTGCCCGTTCCGCCAGTCTTGAAATGAATCGGCTGAGGGCTGCTAGACATCCAGTTAGCTTTTGGACATCTTTGATGCGGGTTGGTGGCCGCATGTCTTCAATGGCCTTGATCTTCACCGGATTAGCTTCTATGCCCCAGTGACTTACCAGGAAACCAAGAAGTTTTCCGGAGCTAACCCTGAAGACACACTTGTCTGGGTTTACCTTTTTTGCGGGTGACCCGCAGCTTATCGAAGACAGCCTTCAAGGTGTCAAGGAGTGACTCCTTGTTCTTGACCTTGACCACGATGTCATCGACGTACACTTCCACTATGTCTCTAATGAGCTCTTCAAAGGTTTTGTACATAGCTCGTACAAAGGTTGAAGCAGCATTCTTGAGACCAAATGGCATGGCTGTATAACAGTACAATCCATCTACTGTGATGAAAGAGGTATGCTCTTCATCTTCCCTAGACATTCTGATTTGATGATACCCAGAATGTGCGTCTAGGAAACACAGTAATTCACACCCGGAGGTGGAATCCACTATCTGATCTATTCTAGGTAGTGGGAATGGATCTTTTGGACATGCCTTATTTAGTGTTGTGTAGTCGATACACATCCGAAGCTTCCCGCCGGCCTTGGGCACAACGACTGGGTTTGCCAGCCATTTTGGATGGAAGACTTCTCGGATGAATCCAGCTTCGAGCAACTTCTTCACTTCTTGTCGAATGAAGTTCTGTCACTCTACAGATTGATTTTGAGGCTTCTGATGCACAGGCCGGGCGTCGGGGTAGATCTTCAGATTGTGCTCAATCACTTCCCTGGGGATCCCAGGCATTTGTGACGGTTGCCAGGCAAACACGTCGACATTAGCCCGGAGGAAAGTGATGAGCGTGAGTTCCTATTTGTCGTTCAATCCTCCCGATATACGGGTGGTCTGAGCGGCATCAGAACCAATTTGGACGACTTTGACAGGAATGTCAGTGTCGCCGCTTGGCTGCACACGAGGTGCAGAAGTCGAGCCTCGCTGACGAATGCTCGGGAGTTTTGGAGCTTGCTCCTGCCTGGAGTCCTCCTCTTGCACCATAGTAAGCGCATGGAGTTCTTCCAGAGCAGTTACTCCGGTAGTACGATCTTCGCGGATCCAGAGGACGCCTACTGCTGTTGGCATCTTTAACACCAGGTAACCATAATGAGCAGCTGCCATGAATTTGTACAAGGCAGGCCTACCCAAGATGGCATTGAAGGGTAAGTTGATCCGAGCCACGTCAAAGACCAACTTCTCGGTGCGATACTTCTCCCGGGTCCCGAAGGTAACGGGGAGGGTAATAGCTCCGAGTGGGGTAATGGCTCCCGGACCTACTCTGGAGAAAGGTAGGGATGGGTGGAGATCCAAAGGTCGGAGCTGAAGCTTGGTAAAAAGCTTCGAAGCTTATGAGGTTGAGCCCCGAACCTCCGTCTACCATGACATGCTGGAGCTGGATGTTATTGATGGTAGGAGATACCATCAAAGGTAGCTGACCTGCTCAACCCATGCTTCAAGGGCAGTCCAAAGCATCAAAAGTGATGGATGTGTCCATCCACTTCCGATGAGGCTCCGCCCTGGCTGTAGGAGCTACAGCAGCCATGTCCCGACACAAAGTCTTGATGACGCGGCGGGAGGTGATGTCCCATGACCCACCAAAAATGGTGTTCATGGTCTTCCGATGCTCGTTGTCAGAGACGTCAGAATAATCGTCAACGGAGGTCTAGACGGCCTTCAGGACCTTTTTGGGATCCTGAAAACATATCTCCTCTTCAGCTGGAGCTTTGTCAACTTTTTGTTTTCCTTCCCTCGGTTGAAAAGGAACTTCTTCCCGGTGCTTGTTGTAGCGCTCGGCAAGGTTTTGGACCTCCCGGCAGTCTTCCAAATTGTAGCTGTTTGTTTTGTGAATTGGACACCACACTTTGTGTTTGCCACCGTCTTCAGAAGACGGTCGAGGTCGCTTCTCGGGGCGTGGCCCCCGGCCACCCGGAGCTGCAGCAGCTGCAGCATTGGATGCACCGGCCGACGGCTTCTTCTTGCCGTTGGTCTTTTTCTTCTTCTTGCCACTCCCGAAGGTAGCGGCTTCTCCTTTGGAGGATTTCTTGTGATCCTCCAGAGTTGGTTTGGAGTGCATTTCACGACCCTCCGCAGCTCTGGCACATTTGTCGGCCAAACTGAAGAGTTCTGTGACACCGGTGATCTCCTTGATCGCCAGTTTCTCCAGCATCTTCTTATCCCGTACACCCTGTCTGAATGCCACAATGACAGAGGTGCTAGAGATAGAAGGGATAGTGTTTCGTACCTGAGAGAAACTTTGGATCAATGATCGCAGGGATTCTCCTCCTTTTTGCACGACTGCAAAAAGGTCCAGTTCAGTGCCTGGTCGGGTGTATGAACTCCCGAAGTTGGCGGTGAACTGCCGGCACAACTCCTCCCAACTGTCGATAGAGTTGGGTGGAAGGCTCATACAGCAGGACCTGGCGGTCCCAGTTAAAGCCACTGGGAAATAATTGGCCATTACGGCCTCATTTTCTCCAGCTACCAAAATAGCAGTGGAGTAAATCTGAAGAAATTCGACAGGATTAACGGTCCCGTCGAACTTCTCCGGTAGGTGAGGCCGGAACTTCTGTGGCCACCTGACCATACACAGATGCATGGCCAGGGCTGAACAACCTCCTCCTACTCCTTCAGGAGCAGGAACGTCTTGAGCTTCTCGTCTTTCACAAGCATGCTCAATATGGACTCGGCTGTCTTGTTGGCGGTATCGGCGATCAAGCTCCGCCCAGAGGTCATGAGTTGAAAGCCTGGATACCGTGTGAGTGCGTTGTGCCCCGAAGGGCAATGACGTCACCTGCTGTGATGCAGCACGTCTCCTGTTGTTGGAAACATGTGGACCAAGTCTGCCAGACAAGGTCTGTCGCTGCGACAGGGCCCGTCCTGAAGGAGGAGGACCCTAGTTGCTGATGCGGTCGGCTGCTGCTGCAACCAAATGTTCCACATCAGCCCTCCACTGCTCCAGTGCATCCCGGGATGCATCCAGAGGTGGTGGGCGTTGGAGAAGAGCACGTGCTGCATGGAGCGCGTGTTCTGGGTTGTCATGATTTGCCGACGCAGTGATGGATGCCGGTGCACCATCGCGTTGTCTAGCTTGATTTGTTGGTGGAGGCGGCGGTGGTGGTAGTGTGACTTCTGCTGGCGCTGAGGCTCCTGCTGGTGGCTGCATATTGGAGGGATTGCCCCCAACAGCTTGAACAGCAGGACGATCGTTGGATGATCCAGCACTGAGTTCACCATTCTTGAAATCTCAGGCGCCCCTACCTGGCGCGCCAACTGTCGGTGGTTTTGGTTTGACAGATCTCCTGACACTACTAAAGTGTTAGAGGAGTTTGAGGTTCGGTGTGGGCGCGCGGAGATTCAAGAAGGTGAATTGTAAATGACACAATAGACATGGAGATTTACGTGGTTCGGTCCGCCTTAGCGTAATACCCTACTCCACGGGATGTGTTGGTGTTGTATTGGTTGTCTGAGCTCAAAGTGAGTTCAGGGTGTAGAGTGAGCGTGTCAAGCATGTATGGAATGTATCGTCGGCCTGTCCTTTTATAGTACAAGGGCAGGCCGTTACAAGTTAGCCTGGCCCGACATGTGGCCCTGGCGGTTACTGATATTGATACACATTCAACACATTTAATTACCCTTAATGACCGAGTTATGGGCTTTGACAGCACCGTTACTGGTAATTGAGGTTGTCTGATCGTGTGTCATTAATATAGTATTAATGACACTTGATCAGGTCTTGAAGTCCTTGATTCCCCTTTGAAGATCCGGAGCCGTTGTGGAGTCTTCTCAAGGTTAGAGGCTGAAGATCCGACGGTTGGACACATGGCAGCTCCGGAGCATACTGTGGGAAACAGATAGCTCCGGAGCTACCTGACGCGTGTCAGTTTCAGAGCTTCCCTCGGTCTGTGGTTAGGTCCGGGGGTGCCATTTCGGTACATAGCCCGGAGCTTCCCCCTTGTGGGTGGTAGCTCCGGTTTGATAGTACACGTGGCTACACTGGGATTAACCATGTTGGAGAAGCGGGTCTGGTTATGTCTGACATGTGGGCCTCCGTAGGTCTTCAAATCAAGTAGATGACTTTCCCTCGAGATCTTTATAATCTCAAGGGGTGTACGGTTCCCAGGATACCGACAGTATGGAATGGTTGAGGAAGCACAATGGAGTCCTTGAATGTGCCACAAATACGGTGAAGTTGACCAATGAGGAAGGGATCACCATAGAGTTTGAAGCATCTCAACACGCACCGAAGCAATTGGAGCTGAATCACATGGATGGTGCTGCAATTGAGGAGATTCCAGTGGTGTGCTAATTTTTAGATGTGTTCCTGGATGAGTTGCCAGGTATGCCGCCTGATCGAGACATTGAGTTTGTTATTGAATTAATACCTGGAACGGCACCTATAGCTAAGAAGCCATATAGGATGCCTCTTAAGGAGTTAGCGGAGCTTAAGAAGCAGATCCAAGAGCCACTAGAGAAGGGTTTTATTCGCCCAAGATCTTGACCTTGGGGAGCGCCCGTTCTATTTGTGGACAAGAAGGATGGATCCCAAAGGATGTGTGTGGATTACTGAGCTCTCAACGAGGTAACAATCAAGAACAAGTACACCTTGCCATGCATAGAAGATTTGTTCGATCAGATGAATGGTGCATGTGTCTTCTCCAAGATTGTTTTGATGTCGGGATACTTTCAAATGAAGATTAGACCATCAAACATATCCAAGACAGCTTTTTAGACACGGTATGGATCCTATGAGTACACCATGATGTCCTTTGGATTGACCAATGAACCTGCCTACTTTATGTACCTCATGAATAAGGTTTTCATAGAGTACTTGGATAAGTTTGTCGTGGTGTTTATTAATGACATTATGATCTACTCGAAGGATGAGAATGAACATGAGAAACACTTGAGGCTTATGTTGCAGAAATTGAGGGAGCATCAATTATATGCCAAATTCAGCAAGTGCAAGTTTTGGTAGAAAGAAGTGTCGTTTTTTGGTCATATCATCTCGTGGGGGGGGGGGGGGGGGAGAGTATTGGTTGACCCGAGGAAAGTGAGGGACGTGTGAAATGGGAACCACCGCAAAACATAAAGGAAATAAGGAGTTTCCTTGGGATGGCTGGATATTATCGTCGGTTTATCAAGGACTTTTCCAAGATAGCCAAGCCCATGATGAAGTTGCTAATGAAGGGGAAAGCGTTTCAATTGGCTCAAGCTTGTCAAGAAAGTTTTGAGGAATTGAAGAAAAGGTTAACCACAACCCCAGTTTTAATATTGCCGGACGTGAGCAAAAGTTTTGATATGTATTGCGATGCATCAAGACAAGGACTTGGATGTGTGCTCATGCAAGAAGGTCAAGTGGTTGCCTATGCATCGAGGCAATTGAAGAGACATGAGCAGAATTATCCGACACATGATTTGGAACTTGCAGCCATGGTACATGCAATGAAGATTTTGGGACATTATATCCTTGGACATAGGTGTGAAATTTGTACGGATCATAATAGTCTCAAGTATATATTCACACAAATGGACCTGAATTTGTGGCAACGAAGATGGTTGGAGCTCATCAAGGATTATGATGTGGGAATCAATTATCATCTAGGAAAGGCTAATGTAGTGGCCGATGCTTTAAGTTGGAAAGGAGTAAGCCACCAACTCACGGTTCGAGAGCTGCCAACCGAGTTATGTAGGGAGGTTGAACAGTTGAACCTTGGATTTGTGAATGAGATGGGAATAATGGAGTTAAATCCAACCTTCGAGAAAGAAATTCGGGAAGGTCAAACAAAGGATGAGGAAGTTTAGGAGATCAAGGAAAGGACCCAAGAGGGAAGAGAATTCAGGTTTGATGAGGATGAACATGGTACTTTATGGCTTGGAAGGAGGATTGTCATGCCCAATGATAAGCATATTTGGGAGACAATACTCAAGGAGGCACATGACTCGCCATACTCAATTTATCCCAGTTGTACAAAGATGTACAAAGACTTGAAGACTTGTTATTGGTGGGCTAGTATGAAAAAAGGACATACCTGAATATGTGGCATTGTGTGATGTGTGCCAATGAGTCAAGGCGGAACATCAAATGTTAGCTAGATTATTGCAGCCATTAAAGATTCCAGAATGGAAGTGGGAAGAAATTGGCATGGACTTTATAGTTGGATTGCCGCGTACCCAGTCCGATTATGACTCAATATGGGTAATTGTTGATCGGTTGACCAAATCAGCTCATTTCATCCCTCTGAAGACCAAGTATACCACTGCACAATTAGCCGAATTATACATGGAGCTTATTTTGTGCTGACATGGAGTCCCAATGGAAATAGTGTCGGATAGAGGTTCTCAATTTACCTCTAGGTTTTGGCAAAAATTGCATGAAGCATTGGGAAGAGTTGGGACAAGAGCTTGCCATATGCAGAATTCTCATACAACAATAGTTACCAAGCAAGCTTGAAAATGTCGCCTTATGAAGCACTATATGGGAGGAAGTGTAGGACACCTTTGTTCTGGAATGAGACAGGAGAAACTCAAATATTTGGTCCGGATGTGTTGCTAGAAGCTGAAAAATAAGTTCAAATTATTCGCGAAAACTTGAGGGCCGCTCAATCAAGGCAAAAAGGCTATGCAGACAAGGAGAAGGAAACTAGCCTTTGAAGTAGGAGACTTCGTCTACCTCAAAAAGTCAACAGTGAGAGGCCATAAGAGGTTTAACATAGGAGGCAAGCTAGCACCTCGATACATTGGGCCATTAAAGATTTTTGACAAGAGATGAGAAGTGGCATATAAGTTGGAGATGCCAGCACATCTATCGGATGTTCATGATGTATTTCAAGTTTTCCAGCTTAAGAAGTTCTTGAGGGTACCGGAAGAACAAGTGCCAATGGAAGAATTGGAATTAGAGGCATATTTGACTTATGCCGAGCAACCAGCCAAAATCTTAGAAAGCAAGGAGAGAGTCACAAGGAACAAGGTTATTCAATGGTGTAAAGTTCAATGGAAGCATCATACAGAGTCAGAGGCGACTTGGGAGCTGGAGGATGAACTCAAGAAGGACTTTTCCTATCTTTTCCCTTTCGCGTCGAATCTCGAGGGCGAGATTCATTTTTAAGGGGGGTAGGTTATTAACACCCTCATTTTCATCCATCATGCGTTGCATACATTCTAATACATGTTTAACATTAACCCACATAAAAATAAATAAGTTTAAAATGAAATTTAGAGCAAAACCGCACTCAAGAATTCTCAGAAGTGCGGACTAGTCCTGTTTTCATGCGGACTAGACCAATTTCTCTCTGACCTCCATCAGACTAGTCTGTTTTTGCTCCGGACTAGTCTGTTTTTTGCCTCTGGACAGTTTCGGACTTGTTCGGTCCATTGTGGACTAGTCCGGTATTCCAGGAATCCTTGAAACTTTGCTAAATCCCTGGACTTGTCCGGTATTCCAGTAGACTTGTCTGTTTTTCCATGTCACTAAAATCGGACTTGTCCGGTTCTGGCCAGACTTGTCCGATTTTCCTCGGACCAAGTTCGGACTTGTCTGATATAGTCCGGACTTGTCCGATATCTCTCTGACTAACTTCAGACTAGTCTGGCCTCCCATGGACTTGTTCGGTGATCGCGATTCCGATTTGATCTTTTGTTTCACAATTTGTCTTTGGGTTTTACCTTAAGTGGGCCTAAGGATGTCGTGTCTAACTCTTTTCGGAGCCCATGTGGGACCCCACACCGGCCTCAACCCTTCCCAAACTCGAATTCATTGAAACCTACCTCTCCACCTCTATATAAACAACCCCACCCCATGACTTTACATCCTTTTGCCTCAATTGATAGTCCACAAACCCTAGCTCGTGAGTAGCCGCCACCAAGGAGGGAGAAGGAGATCCCGAGCAAGAAGAAGAAGAGGAGGAATCAAAAGAGGATCAAGATGTCCATCAAGTTTTCGTTCTTCATCACCAATTCACCATCAAGTTTTCTTCATCAACCCTAGATCGTCAAGATCCAAGTGTTGCCTCCAAAACTCTTAATTCTTTGGAGTCCTAAACACCTGGCATACCTTATACTCTCTATTCGTCACATGAATTGAACCCCGTTTCTCCAAATTCACATTGATCTAGAAAACCCTAGTTCGTTGTTCCTGCGAAGGGCGGACTTGTCGGATTTTGCAATCTATTTCCTGTTGAATTAAATCTAAATTGGTTTGAATCAATTCCAAAATTGTCCAAACTTGTTAAAAGCTATTAGAACTAGTTAGTGAACATAATTAATAACTCATTAGCTACTTCTTCTTTGCAATTGCATTAATCATGCATGTCATCATATATTGAGTAATATTTGTGCAGTTGTTGATTGTGATTCTTGTCTTGTATGTTTATTGTGCGGATTAGGCTGATTTGCGCTAGAGGGTGCTGCGGAGGATCTCTAGCACTAAGAGTTTGAAGTATTTGATCCTAATCAAGCCCAAGAGCAAGGCTAGTGTCCTTGAACATATTAATCCTGTTTCTAAAATAAATGTTTTGTTTGCAAAATTGCATGCTTGTGTTAATTAGGTGGGAAATCCTATGATAGGAAGTTTACTAGCGTTGTTTAACTATCCTTGTCACTTGGAATTCATGGTAGAGAGTTGGGAAAAGCTTTTTACCTATTTGCTTCGCTTAATCAATTGGGATTGGAAAACAACACTACACATTTAGTTATGCATTAATGAGATTATGGTTAATATGAACTGGTCAATATGATATGGTAATTGGTGATCTAAGCAAGCTTGGTATGTGAATGGGTTGGATGTTATGGTGGTTTGCTTGCTTTGGATCTAAGGACCGGTTCATGCGAGAATAAGCCAGGACAACAGTGCCACCACGAGGCAAAGTATGGGTGCGGTGTAGCTTATTAATTAGGGTATTGCTAGTACTGCGCGTATCATTTGGCGCACCAGGGAATGAGAGTCAGATTGGGTTTGGATTTGAGGCGGGACTCCCTGGGATCCGAATGACACAAGAGGGGACCCTTGGTTGAAGATGTGCTCAGTTGGAGACATCGCAACCGGTGAAACCTCAGTGGGTCCATACATGCTAGTAGTCCTTTTGTAAAGGCTATTTTGTGATCTCTTGGCCATATACCAAAGGAAGTGTAATTGGCATGAGGGAGGTTCTTTAGTCACCGACGGGTGATGAAATCACAAATACGTGGGTAAAGCGGTACTAACTCTGCAGAGTATTAAAACTATCATGATAGCCGTGCTCCCGGTCAAGAGCACATGGACAACTTCCATGATTAGAGGAAAACCTGGGATCAGGATGGTTATGGTTGATAATATGGTTTGGTACTGGTTACGGTTTCCAATATGGTTATGGCTGGTTATGAATTGAATTATGGTGTTGGATATGGTTAATGGTAATGGCGAAATCCAGTATAATAATGATGGATATGAAATATGGATTGGTACTATGTTAATAATTATTGTTTATGATGGGTTTATTCAAATACATATAGTATATTGCTTTTCAAATGTTTTAATATACTTTTCAACACTTAGCCATTATTACATTCGTTATTTGAATTAGCTACATGTCATACTTTCCACACTTGCTGAGTACGACATGTACTCACCCTTG
The DNA here is from genome assembly GCA_036927565.1 of Tuctoria greenei. Classification (NCBI taxonomy): domain Eukaryota; kingdom Viridiplantae; phylum Streptophyta; class Magnoliopsida; order Poales; family Poaceae; genus Tuctoria; species Tuctoria greenei. Next base: position 160,109,646 of record JAYESD010000002.1, on the reverse strand, counting down.
CAATTCCCCCACCAACAGTTGTAGGTTAGGATTGGGAGTATAACGATGATAATGCGGAGTTCTAGGCCGTATCTTCCATCAGCTTTGCCTGTGGTGTTGATTGGAGCTGTGCTATCCTTTTTGCCTATTTGGTTATGCTGCTAAAATGCTTAGTTTGCTCAGTTTAGTTTATTTCTGCTGCTTTAGTTCAAACTTGTCATTAATATTCATTAGAGCTTGTATTCGAGGATATTATGAGTTGTGTAATAAAAGTGGTTAATTAATCTTGTTCTATGGTAATTTTCTGTATATCCTTTTGTGAATGCACTCGTGTAAGTGTGTTGAACGTCCTGGGCACACATATGCGTTCACTTGGTTCATTTTTGGAACCGGGTGTCACAAATACTAGGGCTTAGTGGTACAACATATTGGGCTCGAGTTTACCCCAGATAATATCAGGACGATTCACGCCACGAGCCCGCGGCGTAGCCGAACGTAGGGGATTACGAAGGACGGACAGGTTGTCACCACCTGCTGTCTACCCCTACAAACCGTGGGTCTACGAGACATCCAACGCTACTTAACGATCTTATCATCATGCTTACATGTTAAGCAAATACCTTAAGGCCCGGGTATAATTATCACCAAAAGGCAATAACTAACCTAAACATTGTTGAAATCAATATTGGGACCAAGCACTAAATTATTCATATTAACATAATAATATTAATACCTAATTAGACTATAGTGGTGGTGTATGATGTTTATGATAACATGATATGAACATTAGTACTAGATCATAAAAACATCTAGACCTAGCACATGCATGGACTCCACGACTAAACAAAGAACACTTTGCCCAAGTATATGAATAAGTAAACACTAATAATTACATTATCATAAAGCATAAAGTCAATAATAAAGGAAAAGATACATGAGTCAAACCTTTCCCAATTTGGACATAGGACTGGAGGCTCCTCTTTACAGCCTAACCTCCACTAAGGACCTAGGAGAACTAGTGTATACAAGAGAGAATGGTTGAGTGGTGTATGTTAAAGTGAGGGGTCCTATTTATACTAGTGTTGAGGTTGGTTCCTACCATCTTTTGTGTGCGAATGAGTCATCATTCTTATCACCAAGCCACATGAGTGTGCCACGTTGAAGTTGACCAAGAAAGGAGGGAAGAACAGGTCGACCGACCCCCCTAGTCGACTGACCTAGTCCTAGCTCCTTTTGCGGTGTGTTTCCTCGGGGTCACTTCCACATGGGTCCCGATGACTGATATGGGTGATACACCGTTAGATCTCCTTGGATATTTCTGTAAGTGGGCCATTTGATCCATTTGTTGCGACATGTCAGCATTTGATTGGATGGGAAGGCATTCTTTAGTAACCCTCCCTTGAATTCACTCCAATTCTGTATGAAATACCTGCATGCACCATTTTCTCCAAGTACAAGTGGAGCTAGGTTATTTCTAACTATGATTTGTGTAGGAAATATTGATTCCCTCACATAATTGAGTTATATTGACGTACAAAATTGGTATATAATGACAATCAACAAACCCCCCAAAGCTTACCCTTTCCTCGTCCCTAAGCAAAGAAGACATAGTTTATTGATGTAGGGTTGCTACAATATCTTGTTTTGCAAAAGTACCAAGTGCACAACAAAATGGTCTACCAAGCATTGAATAAATTGGCTATGGTACCTCACCCTTTTTCTTGGCCATTATGGGGCTTATGCCTCATCCTTTTTCTTGGATGGTTGAAGGAAAAAATAGTAAAATGATCATGCATCACCTAATGTATGAGATCCACACAAATTTTTGGACAATTTCAAATGGTGTTTTGAATTTAAGTTCCAGAAATGATGCATTCAATCAATCATATGTGGGAAGCGGTATTTGTATTCCTCACCAAGGCAATGCTTTTCTTGTCCTACATCTAAATAAGGCTTGTATGTGGAGCTTGGTAGGGATCAAGAGTAGGCATATTTGCAACACATTTAAAAGAGTAAGACTTAGGAGAAAACAAATCATACTTTTCGATCAAGATTTGTGCAAGTGTGATGGAATATTTGTGGAGTGGAAATATGAAGATGTCTCCTTTGTATGCACTATTTTTTTTGTGTGAGGATGAAACATGGCTACTTATTCTCTTTTTTTTTCTCATGCTCTTCTACATAATCATGCATTTTTTGTAGCCATGTCTTCTACTCCTCTTTTCCTTTCAAATATTTTTAAGATAGTATTATGAAACGAAAACATGGAGTATCTTTTTGATGGTGGAATGGTATGATGGAATTTTGTTAACTTCTATTCTAGAAGTTTAGCATGTGCCCATGTAATCTTGATCTTAAAAGCATGAAAATATTCTCACATAGGTCCATACTAGTTTGACTAGGATCAATGTGAAAGCAAATAGCATGTGCATAGGTTTATCAAATTCAAACCATCATATGGATTTGGTAGGAATTTCTATCAAATGAGGAACTCTCCGGTTTAGATTTTCTCCGAGAAATCAAGGTCACTATCAACTAGAGTATAGCAGCTCTTATCTCTATATCATACCCTGCAACAACCTAGAATTGGACTTAGCCTTTGCTACCCATAAATTCCAAGTTAAGGCAAGGATATTCTAAGCCAATAAAAGCAATACTTGGAGAATACTAAGTTGTATGCAAGGGACAATAGAAAATAAAAATGAGCAACTATTCATCATTTCAACTTATGCAAAGTAAATATTCTTACCGCACATCTTTTATTATTAATCTAACCTATACTACATTACCTTTTTTATTTTTTTAGATGCAAAGGTGGTGGAAAGAAAGAAATAAAATAATGGAATGCAAATGAGTTGTGATACAAGTTACCTCAAGTGGGGGTCCTCCCCCGAGTTTGTTCTTGGTCAAGGTCCGCAATAGGGGTTGAATCCCCAACGACAGAGGTAGGCTGTGAGGTTGGCCTAACCTTGTTGCAGCATGGCTTTGGCATTCGAGGGTTGAGTGTCAATGGTGTGTTGCCTCCCATGGGTTCCATGAGTGTGGTCGAGGAGAGTGTTTTCGATGATGTTCATCCACACCTCATGGTCTCCCATACGTCGGGTGTCATCCTTTATTCCTTGGCGAAGGTCATAATAACCTCTTGCCACAAAATAATAAGGTGTACAAATCATGTGTTGGGTGTGATCCTCCATTCCTTGGCTAAGGTCAAAATAACCTCGAGCCACAAAGGAACAACATGCACCCAACATGCGACGACCGTGATATATCATTCCTTGGCTAACGCTAAAATAACCTTTAGCCATAGAGGAACAATGTGCACCCAACGATGGTGGCAACTCCCTTGAGCTTGAATGCATGCTTAGAATAGTGGGAGGATAGAGATCCCACTTATTCATGGCAGCCCATTGGTTGCTCATGGAAGGTTTCCATGTCAAATCTCCGGCCTCGTAAAGCTATGATTGGCCCTCGGGATTAAATCTCGATAGGTTTCAATCATGCTTGGTTACTCATTAGCCAAGAGACGTGGAAATGGTACCTCCAGATCGAATTATTGCATGCCTACATATATATACTACTCTTGCAAGCTTCCCCTCTTGATATAAAAGGATGTTTAGCTCCCAACACCTGTACAACTAAAACTTTGAGTCAGGTGACCGAATTTCATTTATACATCAGGGGGAGAAAAACAACAATATATATCGGGTTCAAATTCGAGTGCATCCATAAACATTGTGTTGTTCATTGATATAGGAGTGTAGCTTTATAAATTAATCAATTTGCACATTTTCTAAAGCTCCTACTCATAGCAATGCAAGTGATAGATGTACACTTTATTGATTCCTTCATCTTTTAAATTTTCTAACCATCTTCACTTTTTACAAGAGCAAATATTTATCATGCGGATTATGGCAAAAAAGATTTTCAATTTTTATCCTCCTGAACATTTCCAATTTCTTGGCTAGGAATTTGAAATTTAGTGATCCATGAATGAATGTTCAAATCAATATTATGGACGTCACTATTCCTAGGTTGCGACATACCAATTCAACCATTGAGTCATTTCATAATTATTGTTTATTAAACTTAGGCAAAGAATGTCCAAGTCAATTTAAACAATGCTTGTGAAATTTTAGGCACTTGTTTAATTTTATGTCCCAGTAAGGTGACATTCCTTTTTTTAAAAATAAAAAAGCAATGCCAACACTTACTCTCGTGAGGATGCATACGAATTGAATGATGAGAAGGTGAAAACATTCCTCGCTCATGTAAGCAAACAATCATTCAATCCTATTGCAATTCAAACGACGGAAATTTTTAAACTTGTACCACAGTTGAAGAGCAGATCAGGTTGAAGGTCATTGTGTGAGAAACCCACGACCAAGGATTTTGGTGTACCCTTCATGTTCGATGCCTTTTGCCAAGTTGAGAATGGAGTTGAATGAGCTTCATCTCTGTCCTCCATCAGTCTGTCATCTTGAGCATTCCTCCAGCATGAACTCAAAATGAGATTGATGGAGGGATATGCGCTTGAATTATCCCGATGGTGTATAGCGTTAAATGAGGCTTTCCAACCTCTATACAAGTTTCCTTCTGGCTGAAGCAAAATGATGAACAAACAGAACAACTCGATAATGGGTTACGTTAGCCCAAAAGCAAATTGAACCCTTTGTAATATTGTTTTGGCCAACCTGAATCAACTTGCAAATGCAATGAGGATTAAGGGAAATCTTTTTGGTTTGATTTAGGAAGATGAATTCAAGTGGTTATGCCCAAGGTTCATATGCAAATAAATTTATTTCCTAATTAGAAATTTTAATTTTATGTTGGTTTGAGATTTTACTTTCCAACATGCAAGTGTGAAAATTCAAACATGCAAAATGCAAGAGTTGATGGGAAATTCAAATATGCAATCGGAAAATTAAAATACGAGATAACTACCAATTAACCTATTGGCATGGACTCACCGAGTTTTTGAAGTCTGATGAGCGGGACTTACCTCCATCTTATTTAGCTTGATGACGTGTCATCCATACCCGGAGATGAAGGTGAGGATGACTTATCTTGTTGACAAGCCAAACCTTCTTTGGTTTCCATATGGACATGTGGGGAACGTGGTGGCCTCGACCTCATCGTCGCCTTGATGAAGAGTTATTGATGTTGCAATGACTTTTCCTTCAAGATATCCTTTCCTAAACCTAGTGAGGCTTGTCCTTCTTCCGCCGTTCCTTTGTTGGCCTTGGATAGCCCTGGATTCTCTGTCCTCTTAGAATGTCATTGTGGATGACATGACGGAGTCTCCTCATTCCTCACAAAGGTAAATGAGGATGTCCACTTATGGGGGTGTTGTTTTGACCTTCAAGATATTCTTTTGATTCAACCCATGCTTGAACTAGAATCAAGAGGCTTCCTTGGGCATAATGACATGTGTACTCAACAATCAAACAAGAAACGCTTCATCCACAGTGCCATTTTGCCCAAGGTTGCACGGGCTTGGTCGAAGTGTAGGGTCCAACAAGTAATTGTGGAACCCTTGGATCTTGAATGCTTTTCAAAGTGGTTTATCCTTGTCCAAATGATTCATGAGAATGCCATTGATTTCCCCTTAGCCATGGACAAGATACATCAAGGTAGGCTATTTGAAGTTGAATCCGTTTGAATTCAAATTCGCATAGCCTCCTTGATCGCATTTATTCCACTTTTGACCTCCTTGATGGTGGTGGCATTTGGAGTTGTTGTTTGGAAATGAAGGATCTCATTGAGCCTTAGGGAAATAAATCCCCAAGGGCCCCATGTTGACATGGATTTTCAGAAAGCATGTGAATAAATCATGTGAATATTCATGGCTTGTATCATCCAAACACCTCTCCATTGGCTTGACCTTCTTGATCTTTCAAGAGGAGGTCCAGTTCCATGGCTAGCATGTACACCTTGTCAATGGTGTGCATGCCATGCCAACAAAGCTGAAGCGTTCATGGATCCACCCCTTTGAATTGTAACCTTCTCCTCAATTAAATCTTTATCCTTCTCATGATCATTGACAAGAGGTCTCCTCCAACTTCAGCATGAATTTTATCATGAATCGACAAAGTCAACCCATTGTACGAGTGTTGAACAATAATGAAGGCAAACAAAAATATAATCTTGGAGCCTCCCCCAAGTTTTGGGAATAGATGCCTTTGACTCCTACTGAAAGCGAATATCCTCCCGTAGTGGGCAATGATGTTGCCCAAAGGGAAGAAATTGTTGAGGAACACTTTGAAGTACTAATTGAGTTAAGCTCTAGCATCCTCTTTGGCTTTCCAAAGAATGGGCTAGCCAAACACTACCCTTTTTTCACACAATGATGAAAGCAAGCAAGGGTAAGCCTGTCTAATAACTACTAGTACCTATATCTTAATCATATGTCATATCTATCCTTCACTTCTGTGCCTTTCCCGGCAAACAGGCCAGAAATGCTTGTTGGTATTTCTTAACACCACAGATCATCTCTGGTGAGAGATGAGATCTGCAAGCGCACAGAAGATACCGCTGTAGCATTTCACCCAAGAGTATTCCCATGGGTATCGTATTTATCCAAAGGAAGGCAGTGAAGTAAAGGGAACACTATTATCATGATCAAGGTATAGGGTACTAAGTATTTATCAGAACAGGGGTAAGATGATAATTGGGGTAGTGTGACACATACTTAAGCAATCTACTCTAAGGGTAAGGTTGTCCTAGTGACAATTAAGCTACAAGAAGGGGTTGCTCCTACTATGCTCTAATTACTCATATACATAGCCTATTAGTGTACACATGACTATGCTAACTATGATTACTAGGGCTTAGTGGTCTAACATATTTGTCACAGGTTTACCCCTGATAACATCAAAGCAGTTCCCGTCATGAGCCTGTGGCGTAGCCGAATGTGGGGGATTACGAAGGACAGATAGGCTCTCACCAACTGCCACCTACCCCTAAAACTGTGGGTCTACGAGACATCCAACGTAACATAATGATCTAAGCACCATGCTTACATGTTAAGTAAATACCTTAAGGGCCCGGGTACAATTACCATCTTAAGGTAATGACTAACATAAACATCATTAAAACCAATGTCGGGACCAGGCACTGAATTATTCATATTAACATAATCATATTAATACCTAATTAGACTATAGTGGTGGTGTATGATGTTAGGATAACATGATATGATCATTAATACTAGATCATAAAAACATCTACACCTAGCACATGCATGGACTCCACAACCAAACAAGGAACGCTTTGCCCAAGTATATGAATAAGTAAAGACTAATAATAACATTATCATAAAGCATAAAGTGACTAATAAAGGAAAAGATACATTGTTGACAGTTGTTATATGCCAATTTCACCAATCATTATAACTCAATTATGTGAATGAAATATCATTTCTTGCACACATCGCCTTTCTATTTAACCTATTTCCACTTGTACTTGGGGAAATTGGTGCATGCAGGTATTTTATACAGAATTGAAGTGAAACAAGGTGATGGATCCTATAAAATACCATCCTAGCCAATCAAGCACCGACATGTGGCATCAAATGGATCAAATGGCCCACAAACAAAAGTATTTGAGGCCATCCAATGGTGTATCACACATATCAAGGAATGGGACCCACTTGGCAATGACCTGGAGAAAGCACACGAGAAAGCACCCCCTAGTCGACTGACCTGGTCCTGGCACCAATGTCAGTCATCTTCCACGTGTTGGCTCCTCCCGGCTTGAAGAAGTCAGTGGTGACTGATTCGCGCACTTTTGGTGGCGGGAACTGACCCTTCTCCACCTATAATTAGGATCCCTCACCTCTCACTTCAACACAAACCACTTGAGCATCATTATATTGTATACACTAGTTCTCTTAGTCCTTAGTGGAGTTAGGCTATAGGGAGAGGAGCCTCTAGTCCCAACTCCAAGTTGGGAAAGGTATGGGTCATGTATTTTTTCTTTTATGTGAGTTTATACATAATAAAGATATTATCTTTAGTCTTCTTTTATTCATATACTTGGATGAAGTGTTTCTTGTTTGATTCTAGAGTCCATGTATGTGGTAGGAGTAGTCTTTATGATTGTGCCATATCACTCTTAATCTATCATCATAAACACTACAAACCCCCACTATAGTCTAAGTAGTTATCATATGATCATGTTGATATGAATAACTTATGCTATGTCTCAACATTGGTTCAATGATGTTTATGTTAGTCATGGCCTTAAGTTGGCTTGTGTCATGACTCTTAAGGTATTTACTTACTATGCTAGCATGGTGATAGGGTAGTTAAGTAACATTGGATGTCTCGTAAACCCACAGATTGAAGAGGTAGGAAGTAGGTGGTGACAACCATATCTGTCCTTTGATCCTCCACGCTCGGCTATGACACATGCTCTTGGCTGGAGTCGTCCTAGTATTGCTAGGAGTAAACTCGTGCTCGATGTGTTGACAACTTAGCATAAGTATTTACTATTGACATGCTCATTAGTATCTAACCTAGGCTATGTATATGTATATTAGGAGCACTGTACGAGTAACTCCCCAACTCTTAGCCTAATCTCCATTAGAACCCATTTAACCCTTAGAATAGATTGCTTAGGTGTGTGTCACACTACCCATATTATCAACTTACCTCTATCTTGATAATTGATTAGTATCCCATAGCTTGATCTTAAGAGTAGTGTCTACTTTACTCTATTGCCTTCCTTTGGGATAAATACGATAACCATGGATACTCTTGGGTGAAATGCTACACGATAGTTTCCGTGCACTTGTGGACCTCATTCGTTTCGAGAGATGACCTGTGGCGTAAGAAATGCCAACAAGCATTTCTAGCACCGTTGTCGGGAATGATTTGTTAATGTTTCTTAGTAGCTGTAAACAAGCATTTTTGGCACTGTTGTTGGGGCAGGCAAATGAAGTAAAGGATAGCTATCACTTGTAATTAAGCTATATATACTAGTAGTTATTAGACAGGATTAACCTTGTTTGTTTTCTCCTTTTGTATGAAAACAGGGTAGTGTTGGCTAACCTGTTTCATGGGATGGCCAACGAGGACGCCAGTACTTAACTGCAAGATAATTTAAGGCATACCTCAACAAATGTCCGTTAGGCAACACAATTGCCTTTCGTGGAAGAATTTTAGCTTCCAGTAGGAGCCAAAGTCATCCATCCCCAAGCTTGGGGAGGCTCCAAGAGTTCTTCTTGGTTTTCCTCCATCATGGGATGGATAGTCGGCCCACTCATGTCATGGGTTGGCTTCACCAATCCATGTCCACATTCATGTTGGAGCTGAAGGAGTCCTATTCTCATTCATGATGGATGAGAATATGCTCTCTACTCAAGGGGTGGATTGAAGAATGCTTTAGTTCCTTTATCTTGGCATGCACACCACTTAGCAAGGTGGATATTCTAGCTATGGAACTACACTTCCTATTGATGTATCATGAATACCAAGCCAATAGAGAAGTGTTTGGGAAGATCCAAGTCATAGATTTTCACATGATTTGTTAAATTCCATGTCAACATGGGCCACTTAGAGAATCATTTCCCTCAGACCCATGAGGATTCTTCCTTTCAGACCCAACTCCAATGGCTACCACCCACAAGGAGGTCAAGGGTTGAATTAACATCACCCTTGTAATCAAGGAGGCCATGCGGATTTCAAGGGATTTAAGTTTTCAACTAGCCTACCTTGAAGTATCTTGTCCGCCAAGCAAGAAATCCAGACAACATCCACATGAAGCCCCTGGCCAAGGACAAGAAAATTAAAGAGCATTCAAGATCCAAGATGTCCCACAATTACTTGTTAGGATTCTTATCCTTCGACCAAGCCCATGCACCCTAGGGAAAGTGACATTGTGGCTGAAATGTTTCTTGTTTGATTGTGAAGTACAAATGTCACCATGCCCAAGGAAGCTTTTGATCCATGATCAAAGTATGGGTTAACTCAAAAGAACATCAAGAAGTTCAAAGTGACACCCCCTAAAGAAGGACAAGCCTCACAATGCTCATAAGAAAATATCTTCAAGATTGAGTAGCCGTCACTACATCAACAAGTTTTCATCAAGATGACGGAGAGGCTAGAGACACCATATGGCCCACATGTCCAACTAACATGCCAAAGGAGATTTGGCATGTAAATCAAAAGAAGTCCACATCTTCAACTCCGAGATTGGACAACAAATCATCACATTAAACATGACGGAGGTAAGTCCCACTCATCGGACTCTAAAAATTCGGTGAGTCCTTGCCAATAGGTTAATTGGTATTCCTCTCATATACTATTTCCCAATTGCATATTTGAATTTCCCATCAAATCATTGCATTTGAATTTAGCATGTTTGAATTTTCGCACTTGCATGTTGGAAAGTAAAATTTCCAACCATCCTAAACCTAAAATTTTGAATTAGGGAATAAATTTCTTTGGATAGGAACCTTGGGCATAACCACTTGAATTCATCTACATAATTCAAACAAAAAATATTTTCCTTAATATTCATTGCATTTGCACTTCAAGTTGGGCAAAACAATTTGACAAAGGGTACAACATGCTTTTTAGCAAACGTAACCCGTTTTTGAGTTGTTTTGTTTGTTCTTGATTTCTGTGCAAAGACAACATTTACAAAGTGGTTGGATGGCCTCGTCGAGCGCATATCCCTCTTTTGATCTCATTTTGAGTTCATGGTGGAGGAATGCTCAAGATGGTGGCCCAATGGAGGAGCAAGATGAAGCTCATTCAACTCCAACCTCAACTTGGCAAAAAGACATTGAACACGAAGGCTACACCAAAATTCATGGTCTTGAGTTTCTCACACAATGACCTTCAACTCGGACTTCTCTTCAATGGAGGTACATGTTTAAAATTTTCGGTCGAATTACACTAGGATTGAATGATTTTTGCTTACATTGGTAAGAAAGGATTACACCTTCTCATCATAAAATTATTATGCATTCTCACAAGAGTAAGTGTTGGCATTGCTCTTTTTGATTCTTCAAAAAGGAATGTCACCTTACTTAGGAATAAATTTAAACAAGTACCTAGAATATCATAAGCATTGTTAAAATTGACTTGGACTTTTTTTGCCTAGGTAATGCTTATGGAATTACTTAATGGTTGAATTGGTATGTAGCAACCTAGGAATAGTGATGTCCATAATTTTGATTTGAAATTCATTGATACATGAATCACTAAATTTCAAATTCCTAGGCAAAAAATTAAAAATGTTCAGAGCGATAAAATTGAGAATCTTGTTTGCCATGATCCAAATGATAACATTTGCTCTTGTGTAAAAAGTTATGATGGTTAGAAACCATACAAGATGAAAGGGTCCATACAATATATTTATATCACTTGCATTGCTATGAGTAGGAGCTTTAGAAAATGTGCAACTTGATTTATCCATAAAGCCCACTCCTAGCAATGATTCATACATTGTTCATGGATACACAAGAAATTGGACCCAATGCATCTTTGGTCTTGTTTTTCCCCGTGCATACAAATGAAGAATCGGTTACCTAACCCAAAAATTCATTTATACAAGTATCAGGAGCTAACCAACCCTCTCTATCATAGAGAGGAAGTTTGCAGGAGTAAAATTATTATACATGCATTCAATGATCCGATTGTTGGAAACCCTAGGAGGATTCTATTTTTACATCTCTTGGCCAAGGAGTAAATTAATGGTTGCTACCTATCGGAAATGAAGTCCGAAGGTCACCCATAAATATATGAGAACAGAGATTTGACATGGAAACATCCATGAGCAACCAATGGGCTGCTATGAATATGTGAGAGCACCATGCTCTCAACTATTCTTAGCACTCCTTCAAGATCAAGGGAATTTCCACCATCATTGGGTGTAAGTTATTCCTTTGTGGCTAAAAGGTATGATGTACCTTAAACAAGGAATGAAAAGATCACATCAAATGTACATTGGGTGCGAATTGTTCTTATGTGGCCAGAAGGTATTTTATACTTAAGCCTAGGAACAACAGATCACACTCAAGCCATGTTGAGTGCACGTCATCCCTTTGTGGTTATAGGTATGTTGTACCTTAGCGGAGGAATAACGGATCATACTCAACACATGTCAGGTACATGTCACTCCTTTTTGGCTAATGATATCATTACCTTAACCAAGGAATGACGGATCACGTCCGGTGCATGAGGGGTACAACTTATTCCTTTATGGCAAGAAGGTATGATACACCTTAGCCAAAGAATGACGAAACATACTCAACGTATGTTGAGTGCACGTCATGCCTTGAACAACAACAAGTTTGGGGGAGGACCCTCACTTGAGGTAACTTGTATCACATCCCATTTGCATTCCATTATTTTATTTCTTTCCACCAAATTTGCATCTAAAAAAAGAGAGAGATTCATAATAATGTAGTATAGGTTAGTTTAATAAAATAAAAGATGTGCGGTAAGAATGATTTTGAATTCACATAGATGAAATGATGAATAGTTGCTCTGTTTTTATTTTCCTAAGTCCCCAATTAACAACTTACTACTCTCCAAAATATTGCTTTCGTTGGCTATAATTACTTTTGCCTTGATTTAGAAATTGTGGGTAGCAAAAGCTTAATCCAATTCTAAGTTGTTGTGAGATATGATATAGTGATAGGGCTGCTATTCCTAGTTTGAAATAGAAACCTAGATTTCCGGAGAAATTCTAAAAAGATTTAAGTTACTCTCATTTGATTGGAAATACCTACATTACATTGATAGACCTTATGCATATGCTATTTGTCTTCACATTGAGCTTTGTCAAACTAGTATAGACCTATGTGAGATTTCATTCATTATTTTTTGAATTTAAGACTTCACCTGCACATGCTATACTTCTACACTAGAAGTAAGCGAAACCCCATCATACCATCATTCCACAATAAAAAGAGAAACTCCATACCCTTCATGTTTAGTAGTCTCTCCAAGTTTATTGCATAAAAAGGGAATAGAAGACATGACTACAAGAAAAAGAAAAAAAATGCATGGTTACATCATACGCATGAGAAAAAAAGAAGAGTAAAAAAGAAAAAGAAAAAGGAAAAGTAAAATGTTTCATTCTTGCAAAATAAGAGAGTCTACATAAATAGGAGTCATCTCAAATATCCATATCCACTTCCACTCCATCACACATGCACAAGTCTTGAATCAAATAGTTTTGAATTGATTTCTCCTAAGGCTTTTTTTTACTTAGCAATATTATGTGTGACAAATATGACTACTATATTCCCTACCAGGCTCCACATACAAGCCTTATTTAGTGGTAGGATGAATTTAGGAAAAATTCCTTGGTGAGGACATATTTCCACTACATATAAAGGAGAGACTGAGAGAATCAAATTGAGGTACTTACAATCAAAAATTAACTCTCCAGAATTTAAGTGGAACTTTATTTCTAGGGCATGTGTGCTCCATTTGTTGTTCTATCTTTCAACCACCCATGAATAGGAGAAGGCATAAGCCCCATGATGACTTGAGATGGGTGAAGTACCATGCCAATTTTTGCAATACTTTTTGCAATACTAGGTAGAGTATTTTGTTGTGCACATGGTACTTTCGAAAAGTAGAACATTGTAGCAACTCCAGATCATCAACATAAAGTCTTGACTTTGCGCGGGACGAGCAAAGGATAAGCTTGGGGGGTTTGTTGACGGCTGTTATATATCAGTTTCACCCGTCAATATAACCCAATTATGTAAAGGAAATATCATTTCTTGCACAAATCACCTTTCTATTTAAACTATTTCCACTTGTACTTGGAGAATAGGTGCATGCACGTATTTTAGATAGAATTGAAGTGAAATATGTGGATGGATCCTATAAAATATCATCCTAGCCAATCAAGCGCCGACATCTGGCACCACATGGATCAAATGGCCCACAAACAGAAGTTTCCGAGGCCATCCAATGGTGTAGCACCCATATCAAGGGATGGAACCCACCTGACAATGACCTGGAGAAAGCACACGCGAAACGGTGCAAAGACCAGGTTGGCTGACCCCCCTAGTCAGCTGACCTGGTGCTGGTGCCAAACTCGGTCTTCTTCCACGTGTTGGCTCCTCCCGGCTTGAAGAAGTCAGTGGTGACTGATTGACGCGCTTTTGGTGGCCGGAACTGACGCTTCTCCACCTATAAATAGTGCCCCTCACCCCTTACTTCAACACACACCACTTGAGCATCATTCTATTGTATACACTAGTTCTCCTAGTCATTAGTGGAGTTAAGCTATAGGGAGAGGAGCCTCTAGTCCCAAGTCCATGTTGGGAAAGGTATGGCTCATGTATCTTTTCTTATATTTGTAACTTTATGCATAATAAAGATATTATCTTTAGTCTTCTTTTATTCATATAATTGGATGAAGCGTTTCTTGTTTGATTGTGGAGTCCATGTATGTGGTAGGAGTAGTCTTTATGATTATGCCATATCACTCTTAATCTATCATCATAAATATACAAACCCCCACTATAGTCTAAGTAGTTATGATATGATCATGTTGATATGAATAACTTATGATATGTGTCAACATTGTATCGATGATGTTTAGGTTAGTCATTGCCTTAAGATGGCTTGTGTCATGACTCTTAAGGTATTTACTTAATATGCTAGCATGGTGCTAGGGTAGTTAGGTAACGTTGGATGTCTCGTAGACCCACAGATTGAAGAGGTAGGCAGTAGGTGGTGACAGCCCTATCTGTTCTTTGTAATCCTCTACTTTTGGCTATACCACAGGCTCTTGGCAGGAGTCGTCCTAGTATTGCTAGGGGTAAACCCATGCCCGATGTGTTGAACAACTTAGCATAAGTATTCACCATTGAAATGCTCATTAGTATCTAACCTAGGCTATGTATATGTATATTAGGAGCACTATAGGAATAACTACCCAACTCTTAGTCTAATCTCAATTAGGACCCATTTCCCCATAGAATATATTTCTTAGGTGTATGTCACACTACCCATATTATCATCTTACCCCTGTCTTGATAATTGATTAGTATCCCTTAGCCTGATCATAAGACTAGTGTCTACTTTACTCCATTGCCTTCCTTTGGGATAAAAATGATACTCTTGGGAATATTCTTGGGTGAAATGCTACACGACAGTTTCCATGCGCTTGGGGAACTCATCTCTTTCAAGAGATGATATGTGACGTAAGAAATGTCAACATGCCTTTCTAGCGTTGTTGTCGAGGATGATTTGTTAATGTTTCTTAGTAGCTGTCAACATATATGAGCCATACCTTTCCCAATTTGGACTTGCGACTAGAGGCTCCTACCTATAGCTTAACCTCCACTAAGGACCTAGGAGAGCTAGTGTATACAAGAGAGAATGCTTGAGTGGTATGTGAAGTAAGGGGGAGGGGTCCTATTTATACTAGTCTTGAGGTCAGTTCCAGCCATCCTTTGCGCGCGAATGCGCCACCATTCTTATCACCAAGCCTCAGGAGTATGCCATGTTTAAGTTGACCGAGGAAGGAGGGGAGAACAGGTCGGCCGACCACCCTAGTTGGCTGACCCAGTCCTGGCTCCGTTTGCGTTTTGCTTCCTCACGGTCACTTCCAGGTGGGCCTTGATGATTGATATGGGTGATACACCATTGGATCTCCTCGGATACTTCTATAAGTGGGCCATTTGATCCATTTGCTACCACATGTTGGGATCTGATTGGTTGGGAAGGTATTCTTTAGTATTACTCTCTTGAATTCACTCAAATTATGTATAAAATACCTGCATGCACCAGTTTCTCCAACTAAAAGTGGAAGTAGGTTATTTCTAACTATGATGTGTGTAAGAAATATTTATTCCCTCACATAATTGAGTTATATTGACAGTCAAAATTGGTATATAACGACTGTCAATGGTGTCGGATCGCACGACACCACCCAATATGATTCTTGGTTTGTCGGGACCCTAGTCCTCATACAGGACACCGTCGGATCCAAGACCGTGGGGCCCGTCGAGTGCACCACAGCCGTCGACGCCTGCAAAGCCGGCATTGCCACGGGCAGCGCTGAAGATGTTGAGACAACCACTGCCTCTTTAGGCAAGGATACCAAGAAATCGAGGCGTCCCTTCGTACCAGAGGGGGAAGGCGAATCACCCTGCACCGCAACCATCGCCTCCCCAGATGCTTCCATCAGAGCTGCAGAACAAACGACTGATGCCACGTTGATTGCAGTCGTCTCTGCTAATGCCATCGCCATACTGCCAAAGAAACTGTGCACAACGTTTCGGCAGCCACCTCCACCGATGCGCCCTTCGTTCTTGCCAGTAGCAGTGTCGTCCCTGGTGCCGACGGGAGAACCCCGTGCATCACCGCATCCGCTACGCTCGCCAGCACTGCCAATAGGTCCGTCAGAACAAGTTCGAACAATGGGGAGACCAACCACATCGGAACATAACCATTAGGAATCAGCAGCAGTGGAAGCGCATCTACTCCTGCACCCCACGAAAGTGATTGCCTCGACCTGTGGAACCAAACTCGCCGAACTTGGATCCTCCTCCATCAGCATACTTGGCCTCAAGCGGACGAGAACTCCGACACCGTCCCAGTAAACGTAGGCAAGCTGGGCCTCGCATTCGGGATGTAGAACCACCCGTGGTGCCATCCCTTATGGGGATCCATTATCGAATCGCAAAATGATACAACAACCGTGGTCATGCTTGGGCGCAAACAAAGCCGACAGGAGGAATCTGTGTCTTGGAGGAGTGATGAAAAAGACAGAACTCTAAAGGGAGTAGTTGGGCGTCATCGCAAGATAAGCCTCACATAGGGTGCAAAACATGGAGATGTGGAGCACCGGGTTCGGTGTCAAGTGGTGGAGCTCTAGCTGGCATTCATTGAGAAGCCCCCGGAGGAACGGCGCCACTAGCGAACCAAGGCCCTGCTCGTGGAAGGACGGAAACGTTACAATCTCTTTGGGCCTCGGCGGTGGAACTCTCTTGCTGGGTGAGCAATGGGCAGTCCCTCGATTCACAAGTGACATCAGGCCCCAGAGACTAGTGGCGGACAGAGGATGGATTCCACTCCACCATCAAGCAATAAGGACTACAGACAGGAGTGGCGATAGGGGAAGTTTTTTCTTTGGTTTTCTTGCACCTACGCAGATTTAATCTTTTAGTTTTGTAGAAAGAACGATCGGGCGGAAGGAGCAGAAGACGAAATGGAAACATTGAGGAGGTAAGGGTCATTAACGCCAGGACCTTTTGTAGCGCCCGACGGGGAGGTTACAGGCGTGAGTTTTTCGAAATGCGTACAGGTGCTGAGGGAGGATATGAGGCATTAGGATGTGTTGCCTCGGCATATGTACGTTGTGGGCCCATGGACTGGAGCATCATAGAGCGCACCACGGGCCCCCGACCCCTCGTAACTGCACCACTTCGAATCAAGTATCTCCTCAGAAACTGGCGATCAATTGAATTAGCCTCACGGTCCGCCTTTCTTCTAAGTCGTACGGCACTGACTCAATGTCACACAGCGCCTCCTTATGTCCCGCAACACTACAATCATATGCTAGTGGGCCCAAGTAAATAAATAATTTTCTGGCTCACTTTTGGGGCCCATTTTAGTTCGGAATGCCTACTGATCTGACAGGTCATAGTGTTGCTACCTCAAACGAACAAGGGTGAGGGATGGATGACTTGAGATAGCCGACGTAAGTGCGTACTCGGGGGTCTAGCTCCCCCGACATCTCCAACTATTCATGTCCTGGTCTTAGCTCCGTGACTCCTTAGTATCCCAGTGATGTGGTCTTTTGCCCTAGGGGATCATAAGTCTATACGAATGCCACTGATTTGTGCAACACTCTTACTGTCTTTTGCCTTAGTGTAAAATGTGCACCTATCGATGTCATATGCTTGCCACGATGTCACCAAAGCAGATAGGCCAGAAGCTAACTTCTTCAATGTTGCCTCTTATATGTTGTCTCTGTATGGTATATTTTTGTCCATTAAACATTAAGTGAAATTGCTTATGAGCTCTGTCGTGATACAGTCCTCTCTACGGCCTTGGTTTTCTCTGTGAAGCTCAATTTGGTGTCCCTCAATGTACGGCTCCGCTATAGCGAGTTGTTGTAGTAGATTAAAATATGCACAATGTACTAATTTGTAATCCTGAACGATAAAAAATTTCTTACCCACTTTGCCTCTCCCATGTAGTCCACCCTCATGTAATAGAACAGGCACACCTATCTATTTTCCATCTCTGATGTAATCAGCGCACCAATTAATCACTTCTTCAGTAGTGTATCCTTCCATAATTGAACCCTCTAGGTGAGCACACTTCCCCACATAACTATTCGATACTCTTAAATGTCGCTCCAATGGAAACATATGATGTAAATATAGTGGCCCCAATGCTTGAATCTGATCTATGAGATGTATGATTAGTTGTACTTGCATATAAAAAGGATTGTGGGAAACACATCTCAAGCTTGCACATTGTATCGATGATGTACATTTTTGAATAGTCTAATTCTTCAGAGGCTATCATCAATTGCGATACTGCATTAAATAAGTAACACAAATGTTTGATGATAACTTTTGTATGCTCTTGTTTGATGACCCTTATTGCAATGGAGAGGAACACTGTCATCATCATGTGACAGTTGTGAGAATTATAGATGAATAGAGATTAGTCTTTCATTGAGATTAGTTTGCTGATATTGGATGAGAAACTCATGGGCACTCCGATCCCACAAAATAATTTGCAATTTTTTTCTCCTTAGTGTCAAGTTGTAGCTAGCTGGGGAACGATAATGCTTCATTGCATTTTTCTACCGGTTGAAGCTCTAGTCGGATGTCAAGATTTAATAAGACCATACATGATTTTAATCCGAACTTTGTCTTCCTCAGCATGTCCAGCAAGGTTCCAATGAAGATGTCAAATACATTCTTTCAAACGTGCATCAAATCAATACTATGGCGAATTTTTTTGGTCCTTCTAGTATGGAAGATTCTTTATAAAAGTCGATTGTCTCCTAAAAGCAGTGTCAGTTGTATCAGCCAAAGATGTAGTTTTCTTTCCTTCACATTTTTTGCCCTTACCGAAAGTATCCTAGATGTTGTTGACTGTTTCGGACATGAGTTTTTGTAAGACCTATGTGTGCTGAATACATTGGCTTGTAGTGAATACACTTGGCTGTGATGATAAAAGTTTTAAATATCACCAAAACACCTTTTATCAAGGTCCGACTCTAGCTCTGAGCTACAACAAGGTCCGACGGTAGGTCCGGCTTTGTTTGGGTAGCTCCAGTTACGTTCGATGCTAGGTCTAACTAGCTTTGGTCAGCTCCGATGAGTTTTGTTTTTAGCTCCGACATGTTTTGATAGCTCCGACATGCTCCGAGTTGATTTTTCTAGCTCCGGCTTTTGGGTTTACTAGTTCCGACTAGTTCTGGTTAGCTCCGGCGCTAGGTCCTGCTAGTTTTGTAAGCTCCGGCGGGAGCTTGGTTATACTAGTTCTGGTAAGTTCCGGCGCTAGGTTCTACTAGCTTTTGTTAGCTCCGGCTCAAGGTCCGGGTCGCTCTGGAAAGGTCTGGAACTTGACCGTAGTGCTTCTGCTTTTCATTTGCAATGTTTCATACTTGCTTTACATGATTGGAAAGATTGCTTAGTATTCATTTGCTATGTTTTTGGTGCATTTTGGATGATATGGCTGATATCGTTTTGCTATGCTTTGCAACATGCTTATGTGAGGCTCTCATGTAGGGTGTTGTGTTCGGAACTAACTTGAGTCAAGTCGAGGACTTGGGCTCGTATGGATTGGTTGTTTATTCATGTGCAGGTGTTGCTTGAGTTCAAGACATGGCTGGTGACGGGATCCATTGGACTAGTCTCAGGGAGGAGATGAGGTTCCAACAACCAAATTCAGGATGAATTGTGGTTGAGCTGATCAGGAGGTTGCGCAGCATGATTGAATCAAGAACAATGCATATGAAGGTATCGTGGACGTCATTGGAAGATGTTTGCACGTGTGCAAGGAGTGCATGGACGTGGATACATGGTTCCGAGGTGTGATGAAGAGATGTGGACGTAAAGAATTGGTCGGAAAGGTCCAACCGATTAGGTTATGGACTCAGGCTACGGCTGAGTCAGGTTTGACTCCAATATGGAAAGATTTGAGTTGGTTATGATAGGATTTCGTGTGGGTCACGAATTTGAGTTGTTTAGGAATATAAGATACGTTCCTAAGGTGTTTGTAAGTCTTAAGATTGCTTCTATCTGCGTATAGAAGAATCCTAAGCAGTTATGGAAAGTTACGATTCGTGAACAGAGTAGGATTAGGTTCCTGATTTGAGTTGAGTTGACTTTCGAGCTGGTTATATAAGAAAGGGAGCCCAGAGCTCGTGGGGCACGACTTTGGGGCTGTTTCTCTTGTGTTCTATTGAATAAAATTCGTAGGTTGAAGGAACTTTTGTGCCTTGTTCGTCCGACTTGTTCCAGACAAGTTTTACTCGTCGAGTTTCTGGACAGCTTTACCTTTTGTTGGTGGTTTTATTATAACTCGAGTTTTACAGATTCAATTGACGTGATTCTTTTTGGGCTGTTTTCAAAACTTGATTATCTATCATATGTCAAACTTTCACGGTCATTGGATTTGTGGTTTCTGATCTACACGAGTTTCTTTGCAGCATTCCAGAACTGTTTTTTTCTCGGGTAGGGCAGATTGACCTTGGTTGATCTTTCGATCATAGCTTGAGTTTTTCTCGACGGATTTGAGTGATTCCTTTTGTGTTGTCTTCGTGACTTGATTCTATCTGATTTCCATCACTTTTGTCACGGTGAAACACATTTATATTAGTCTCTCACACGATTTCTTTAAGAGATCATTTTTCTGCCGAAGGGGTTGGGGTTTAATTGTTTCCGCTGCGTAAGATTTTTAAATCTACCATTCACCCCCCTCTGGTAGCTATTCATGTGCTCTTCGATCCTACAATTGGTATCAGAGCCACGGTGCTCTAATCTTTGTGATTTGCACGTGTTTTTGACTAATCATCATGGAGAAGTACTCTGCCAAACCTTGTGTGTTCGCTGATATTGATTTTCAGGTTTGGAAGGCACGCATGGAGGCTTTCATCCAGGCACAAGGCTTTGAAATATGGGAGAAGGTATACAAGCCTTACGAAGTGCCATGAAACGATCAAGTTACCGCTACAAATATGAGAGATGTCGACAACAACAACAAGGCTCGGAACTTGATCGTACAAGGATTAACTCAAAGCGATTTCGACCGTGTTGCACACCTCCGATCTGCATACGATGTGTGGAAAGCACTTTGTGACTACCACGAAGGATCCAAAACGATCAAAGAGGTAAGGAAAGACATGTTCAAAAAGGAATACATGGGCTTCGAGATGCAACCTGGTGAGTCTATTGATGACCTTTTTGCCCGTTTTAATAAAATCCTCAGCAACTTGCGTAGTGTCAATGTTAATTTTTCAGATGCTCAAAATGCTAGGCAATTGTTAAGTGCATTAGACATGTCAATTTGGGATATGAAAGTTACATCTATTCGTGAATCTACTGTCATGAGTTCTCTTACATTAGATGTACTCTATTCTAAACTAAAAACTCATGAAATTGACATCCTAGCACGTAAGAACCCAAATAAGTCTATTGCATTTGTTTCACAACGTGATATGTCTAGCTCCGGCCAATCATCATCTTGCAATACTCTTGCTTTGTTGTCCTCACTAACCCTGGAGTAGATCGAAGAATTTCCAGAAGAGGAGTTGGTACTCATCTCTACTAGATTCTCAAAAGCATTGCAAAATGTGAGAACTAGAAGGAGAGGAAGCTCCGTACCTCAACACTGTTTTGAATGTGGTAAAACAGGACACTTTCATACAGAATGCCCTAATCTTTCAGGTCCGACCACCCGGGAAGAAAAACAAAGCAAGGTCCGGACCTCCTCTGGAAATTCCAACAAGAAGAATAAAGGTACCATAGGACGCAAGATGATCAACAGTTTCATCACCGCGCTTCAAGAGTTCAGTTCAAGCGACGTGGACATTAGAAGTGATGATGATGAAGATGATTTGGCAAACTTGTGCTTTATGGCGGGCAAGTCAAGATCAAGTATGGAGGAGGCAGAACACAATAGCGACAATGAAGAGGTATGTCCTACTTGCGAAGAAATGTGTGATGCCATTTCTCGTGCCACTATTATTGTTAAGAAAAAGGACAAAAAGCTTAGGGATAGTGCTGCTAAAATTGAATCACTAGAATCTGAAATAAACCGTTTAAAAACTTTGATTCCTAGTGATGATGCATGTTCCTCATGTGATTTAATATATGAACAATTGTCCTCATTAAGAAGTGCGCACACCTCCACACTTGATAAACTTGAGTTAGAAATTGAAAAGAACGAAGAGCTTGCTGCACTTAATGATAAAAACTTGAAAGATGCTAACTGTT
The DNA here is from genome assembly GCA_036927565.1 of Tuctoria greenei. Lineage (NCBI taxonomy): Eukaryota > Viridiplantae > Streptophyta > Magnoliopsida > Poales > Poaceae > Tuctoria > Tuctoria greenei. The sequence continues at coordinate 160,087,220 of JAYESD010000002.1, read as the reverse complement.
CTACAATTGATTTAAATTGTTCTACTTGTGATGATCTTGATAAGAAACTACAGGATGCTATGAATGAAATTTCTATATTGAACAATGCTTTACATTCTCATGAAGTTAATTTTTTTTCCAATTGCAAACTAAAAGGAAAAAATTCATGTGAAAATTGCCTTGATCTGTCCAATAAACTTGATGACATGCATAGGACATTAGATCGGTTTTGTAATGGGAATAAGGACCTAAACTTACTGCTGAATTCTTCCAAGTCTTGCAATGATAAAACTGGTTTAGGTCTTGATTCTCATGCTCATGATAAGGCACATCCACCTAAAATTATAAAGTCATTAGAAAGTGGTTTGATTCAAACAGTTCCTAAACAAAAAGGAGTGGTTTTTAAATCTGCAGGAGTGTTGCCTCATTCGGTTTCAAATAAAAATATTGCTTGCTCATCTAGACATGAACACAAAGTTAAATTTCATTGTACCTTCTGTGGTAGAGATGGTCATGTCATAGATTTTTGTTATAGACTAGCTAAACAACAGAAAAGGGAAAGAATGATTGCTAGATCTCATAACTTTCATGCAAAATTTGCTGCACACATTGAACCGAATGTACAACCTGCTGTTTTGAGTCAAAAACATTCAAAGTTTACCTCCGGACCTTCTGTATTTTCCTCCGGAGCTATTGATTTTTGTGCTACACAAGTAACACCTTATAGGTCAGTAGTCAAGAATAAAAAATCTCAAACTTTGACTCATAAACCTGCTGTTTTGTCTCAGCTTTTGCGTGTTTTTCCTGCTGCACGTTGCATGACTCAGTACTGGATTCCTAAATGCCTTTTGACTAACCCCAGTATTGAGTCATCGACGTATTGTGCTTCTATGTAGGTTACACGTTTGAGGAAGGAGAACATTTGGATTGTGGATTCATGTTGCTCACGCCACATGACCGGTAACAAAGATTGGTTCTCCTCCCTCTCTTTTGTGTCACGTGTAGAGAATGTTACTTTTGCCGATAATTGTTCAACTCCTATAATTGCTAAGGGTTCGGTTAGACTAAATGATCACTACACTTTGAAGGATGTGGCACTTGTCAAAAATTTGAAATACAACTTGCTTTCTGTTGCATAATTGCTAGATGAAAATCTAGAAATTATTTTCAATAAAAACTGCTGCAAAGTTGTAGGTTCAAAAAGTGAGCTTATTTTTAACATGTCTCAGTTTGGAAGAGTTTTTACAGCTGATTTTGATATGTCTTCCTCTAAGCATAGGTGTCTAGTTGCTAATGATTCAAAGGACTTATATTTTTGGCATCGTAGACTTGGTCACGTAGGCTTTGATCACCTAACGCGTGTTAGTGCTCTTGATCGCATACGTGGGCTGCCTAAGCTAAAAGGGGACAAAGAAATTGTGTGCTCTTCTTGTAGACATGCTAAGATGGTTGCAGGTTCACATACTCCTCTCACAATGATCATGACAACTGAACCATGTCAACTTTTGCATCTTGACACCGTAGGACCTTCACGTGTTCAATCCTTCGAAGGTAAATGGTATGTTCTTGTTATTGTTGATGATTATTCTAGATACTCTTGGGTTTACTTTATGGCGTCTAAGAATGAAGTTTTTAGTCACTTTAGAACTTTATTTCTTAGATTATCAATTGATCACCCAGGATCATTAAAAGCAATTAGAAGTGATAACGGAACTGAATTTAAAAATCAATCTTTTGATCACTTTTGTGCTGAAAATGGAATAGATCATCAACTTTCTTCACCATATGTACCTCAACAAAACGGTGTTGTAGAAAGAAAGAACAGAACCTTAGATGAGATGGCTAGGACTATGCTTGATGAATATCAAACTCCTAGGAAATTTTGGGCTGATGCGTTAGCAACCGCTTGTTATGTCTCAAATCGTGTTTTCTTGCGTGCTAAGCTAGGTAAAACACCATATGAGCTCCGGTTTGGACATAGGCCTAGTGCTACACACTTTTGGGTCTTTGGTTGCAAATGCTTTGTTAAGAAACATGGTAATCTTGATAAATTTGAACCTAGATCCATTGATGGCATGTTTCTTGGTTATCCATCTCATACTAGAGGCTACCGTGTGCTTTTACTTGACACTAACAAAATTGTGGAGACTTGTGAAGTGTCTTTTGATGAATCTAGCCCAGGTACTAGCTCAAACATTGTAGGTCCAGATCCATATCCGCAGGGGGAGAGCATTTTCATTGAAGATGAGGAAAAATTGGAGTTGCTGCCAGAAAATTCAGCAGCTAAAGACTTTGGTTTAGCTCCGGATGTTAATTCTCAACCAGCACCGACAACCATCAATGCTGATTCAAATCATCCTCAAGCCACAAGCTCATCGATTTGTGATGAACATGAAGAAGAAGAATCTTGTGAGACATATGTTCCCCTATGGTTATACAAAGATCATCCCCCACAACAGATGATTGGAAGCTTGCACGAACGAGTCACACGGTCCAGGTTTTGCGATCCAAACTCTTATGCTCATTCTGCTTTTGTTTCTTCTTTTGAACCCAAGGATATATCACACGCACTCACTAATGAATCTTGGATCACTTTTGTACCTCACGGCATCATGACCGAACATACAGTTCAGCGTATGTCTTTGTGCACAGTTTCAAGCTTCCCCACGTGCTTCACATCGTCAAGCCGTCAAAAGGATTCTCAGGTACTTACATGGAACCCAAGAATTTGGCATTTTTCTTCCTTCTTCCTCAACTGTTACTTTGAAAGCTTTTTCGGATGCTGATTTTGGGGGTTGTAGGATTGATAGGAAAAGTACTTCCGATGCAAATACACTCGTATATAGGTTCGAAATTCTTATATGACATTCTTTATATGACATCACTTGACACTTTTACTAAAAACAACTTAGCGGTAAATGACCTGCTAATAAGACCACAATGCAAATATTAACATACTATCCTTGTCCCAAGCAGACTTCTGGTAGTGTCTTATGCATATATTAGGTATGCGGGCATCTTTGGACTGCTGAATATAGAGTGAATCATGAGGATGTAAGTTATATTTAATGTCGATATTGTATTTTCTTTCTTTTGAGTTACATTTTCAATGTCACTAGCGTATTCCAATATATATACTAGGTTTCATTGTGACCAACACATTCTAATACTCTTATTTTTGTTTCATTGCAGTACAAGAGTGTGATCGCAGAATGGCCGATTTCTAGAGATATGCCTGGTGGAAGAGTCGATAAGATTGCGAGTGGACTTTGTACTTTCATGCATTGTAAAGTTTTTCACCGAAAAGGGGTGTTCTTCGACAAGACAGGTGTAATTGCCGATGTGCGAGAACATAGCCAGTATGAAGATCGAGGCAGTATTTAGTAAAACTTGTAAAATATGTTTACTTGTGAACAATGAATTGACATATATTATATTGTACAGTACTTGCATTGTATATATATATGAGATGACTTATACTTTGTGATATGTGCGTCAATGTTGCTTGTCAAAATATAGTGTTTGTACTTTGTGAATGTGTATTTGAAATTGAGTTGGAAATTATAAATAACAACATGTAGTGCTGGATAGGATAGATATCTTCACAGACGGGTTTAAACGAAACCGTCTGTACAAATGAATTTTCACAGATGGTCGAATGTAAACGACCGTCAGTGATAAGAAACTTTCATAGGTGGGTCGGCCTTAAATAGTTGCTTGTGATATTTCATAGGTGGATCCCCGTATGTAAAGAACCATTTGAGAAAAATGCTTTTCATAGCTGGTTCATGTTTGTAAAGAATCGCCTGTGATAATGATCTATCACAGGCGGCGGTCATACGTAAAGAACCACCTGTGATAATTTATTTTCACATGCAGTTTTTTTGGATGAAAACATCGCATGTGATAATGTATTTTACAGGCGGTTTTCGGTCTCCACTTGTGAAAATTGCAAGTTATCACAGAAGCTTTGTTACAGACGATTTTCAAAACCGCGTGTGATAATTTGTTTAAAGTCACCTGTGAAAGTGCTTTTTCTAGTAGTGATTGAGAGGTCGTGCTCCCAACAAACTGCAACTCGTAGGTGGATCATGATGAATACTCCCCATTCACTGCCTCACTCCATGGTGTCGGGGTTCTCATCATCTGTGATATATTAGCAGCTACTTTCAAATTTTTTTTGCTGCTTCTTCTTTGCCTCCAAGACTTTACTGATGTCCACATTTCATGGGAAAGGGGTAAGAGGAAGCTACATGGGAGGGAGTCCTCATTCTGAAGCTGATGGTGCTTGTTGTTGTGTGATGAGGACATCACTTCTATGGATACAAACAACAGTCCATTGAACATACAAGATGCAATCAATAGAGTTCACACACAACAATTAATTTCAATGGTGAGCTCTTCTTATATGTTTCCTTATATGTTTTTGAGAATAGATTGCTACCTAATGATTTAATTGTGATTAGGATCCATGGAGAGGTTCAAGAAGTACTTGGAGGAAGTCTTATAGACGTGGAGGACCAGAGAATACGTACAAAGAATATGGAAACCGAGCCCAACTCAAAATCGTGCCCAACTCGGAGTCCAGGAGCAGTTCGCACTAAAATGGACGCCCAAGACGCATACAATCTCAGTTTCGGACGTTCTACATATGCACGGAAAGGGGACAGGATAACCTTTCCAATGCTACTGGTCCCATGTAAAAATTCCTTCTGGGTCGACGGAATGATCAAAACAAAATCGAGTTCAGAATCTGTCAGGGTGCTGCGCCACCGTATTGGGCCATTGGGCCTTGTATCAAGTCTAAGTCTATTATTTTCGTGTATTAGGGTTAGGTCACGACTCAAACACCTCCTTAGACATACTCACACCTATATATACTCCATATTGTCCGCCATAAACAATTGGGTTTTTCTTATATTAATAATATTGCGGTTCTACGGTTTGTGAAACCCCAACTTCGCGATTTCAGATCTTGTCTTCTACGTTCTTGCTTATGTTCTCGGTTGCACTTGCAGGGACTAGCATTCTTGGCGAGTTCAATCGTGTGGAGCATGTTTGATAACCAACGGAGCAGTGGTGTAGTGATTGCACGGGTTTTTCGTGTTCTATTCGAGAGCCTCAGATCATCAACGTCGAGATCTCCATCAATCGACTTATCCATTACCTATCGGAAGATTGGATGTAAACCTTCTTATCAATTGGTATCAGATTTCTAGGTTTCCCGTTAGGTAATTCATCTATCCTTTTGATTAGTTTGTTTTTCATACCTAGAGTCCACAAAAAGCAACAAAAAAACTTGTAGTTTAGCAGATCTATTCATCACGTTGTCCAAACCACGATTGAGCCTTTGCAACTTTGTTATTCAATTTGGTTTTGTTGAGTTTCTGTCCATGGTTAAGTCATATTGGTGGTTTATAAAGGGTTTTTAGTCCTGGTTTGAGTTTTGCATTGTGTTGATTGATTCTTTTGAATCACGTTATCACGTCAAGATTAGATTCATCTCTGTCCAGTTCAGTATTTCGAGAATATATCACTCATACGAACTCAGATTTTTTCTGTTCTTGTACTTTCTGGAAACCCCAACTTTCTGGGTTTTTTCTTAGATTAATAATATTGCCGTTCTACGGTTTGTGAAACCCCAACTTCGCGATTTCAGATCTTGTCTTCTACGTTCTTGCTTATGTTTTCGGTTGCACTTGCAGGGACTAGCATTCTTGGCGAGTTCAATCGTGTGGAGCATGGTTGATAACCAACGGAGCAGTGGTGTAGTGATTGCACGGGTGTTTCGTGTTCTATTCGAGAGCCTCAGATCATCAACGTCGAGATCTCCATCAATCGACTTATCCATTACCTATCGGAAGATTGGGTGTAAACCTTCTTATCAATTGGTATCAGATTTCCAGGTTTCCCATTAGGTAATTCATCTATCCTTTTGATTAGTTTGTTTTTCATACCTAGAGTCCACAAAAAGCAACAAAAAAACTTGTAGTTTAGCAGATCTATTCATCACGTTGTCCAAACCACGATTGAGCCTTTGCAACTTTGTTATTCAATTTGGTTTTGTTGAGTTTGTGTCCATGGTTAAGTCATATTGGTGGTTTATAAAGGGTTTTTAGTCCTGGTTCGAGTTTTGCATTGTGTTGATTGATTCTTTTGAATCACGTTATCACGTCAAGATTAGATTCATCTCTGTCCATTTCAGTATTTCGAGAATATATCACTCATACGAACTCAGATTTTTTCTGTTCTTGTACTTTCTGGAAATCTTAAGAAGTTCTCTACAACTTTCGTTTTCATGAGTTTACCCGAAAATGAAGTTATCATGGTCAAAATTACATTAGATATGAATCTGTTCTTGAACTAGAATTTGTGAACAGCTCCTGCTCCTCACTCTCCCTCTGGTACTTCGCCAAGCGGTGCCTCAGCTCCAGCTCCTCACTCTCCCTCTGGTACTTCGCCTTCACCTTGATGATCCTGGACCTCAGAAAGTCCTCCGATGATCGGAGGCGCTAGTCCTCAGCACACAGTTTCTCCCACTCTGCAGCGAGAGCCCTCAGCGCCCGACGGAGGTTGGTGCACCAGGTCAATGCTGGACTGCTTCGAGTCCATGATGTCACAGAGGTGATCTGGCTGCGCCAAAGTTATGGAGGGCCGCCCAGTGATCGTCTCAGGGACCTCTTCCTCCCACGATGGTGAAGTCAAGACCACCAGTACCGGGGACCTCGTCCCCGAGGACTAAGCGGGAGTTTTGACGCTACCCGAAGCGACAACGCCTTCGTCGCCCAAGGAGATGGAGTACCAGAAGCAGGAATGAGCTGTCAAGGTGGTCCATCGAGATGAGGACTCTAACACCAGTAGCGACCACGAGCACCGAAAGGCTCTCAATGTCATCTACGGGGGTCCTTGGGATCCCGCATCACAGAACGCAACTAAGACCATGCGCTGAGAAGTGGCTTTGATAGCCCCTGCTCCCGCACCAGGGCTGCACCACAAGTGGAAGGAGACGCCGATCAGCTTTGACGCCTCCGACTACCCCAAGAACATGGCGCGAGCCAGGATCTTGCCCCTCCTAGTCGCCCCCATCATTGCCAACATCAAGCTCCATTACGTCTTGATAGAGGGCAGGGCCGGCCTCAACCTTATCAGTCGTGCGGCCTTCGACCATTTTTAGATCCCGGTATCGAAGCTCACCCCCTCGAGGACATTCTCGGGGATGGGGCCAGGGAACATCATCCCGTACGGCAATATCAACCTCCGGGTGATATTTGGGACACCCGATAACTACAGGACAAAGAGCATCTTGTTCAACATCGCAGACATCAGTCTCCTCTGCAATGCCATCATCGGAAGGCCAACCATGTACCAATTCATGGCCATACCCCACTACGACTACCTTGTCTTGAAGATGCCGCCCCCCTCCGGTGTCCTCAGGATCCGTGAAGACCGCACTACTGCGGTGTTAGACTTGGAGAAGCTCCAAGCCCTCACAGCGAACCCAACACCAGTGCAGGGCGGTGCTGGACTAAGTTAGCCTCCGTCGAGCTCGCACCAGCGCGGCTCACCTGCAACACCCCATCTGCAGCCTACCGACAACACTGACACTCTCGTCAAAGCTATCAAGATCAGTTTTGGCTCTGCTCAGACCCTTCGCAAGGTGTAGGGCCAAGGCAGAAAGTAGGAACACCTGCTCAACGCCCCACTGGTAGCCATTGATGACAAGTAGCCCGACAATCGTTACAGTACCATCAGAGCTTTGGGCACCCTGTATATATTAGCTTAATAGGACAGTGTGAAGGTGTTCATAGTGTTTAAGAGCAGCATTTAGGACAACGAAGCTCCAGGAGGGTCATGTCCAGAGTGCACAGTCAGCTTAGCTTGGTCCCGAACCCTAACCTGTGCACCCTGCCTCACTCGGCATCCGGAAGTAGGAAGTTGCCCTCTGTTGTAAAAGTTTGTCTCCTCCTATGAATATGAATATAAAAGAATCACGGTCTTACTTCATGTTTCCCTAACAATGTTCATTTAATTATGTGCTAATTTTTATAATCAACCATGCTAGACTCATTTGCTATATATTTCCTTCATATACATGGTTGTACACTCTATATCTCTCAGCCTTGCTAGAGTTGTGCAATCCTACTGCGCGGACTTGCTTGAGGTACCTACGATGTGTGAAGGGTTCTTGTGGCTGCCCCCATCCTTGGAGTTCTGTGAAGCCGTATGGCCTCCCAGGAAAGGCCTAGGCCCAGCCGAAGGTCCAGAGCATGTGAACTGCTTAGCTTTGTCCTGTACCCTAAGCACACACACCTTGCCTCTTAGCACTGCGACCAAGTACTAGGGGATGGAAGGATTCCACCCTAAGGATGGTAGGAGCCGAACCCCGAAGCGCTAACACATTGAATTACCGAAGCCTCGTGTGTCAACTACAGACAGTAAGACATGAAAAAGATAAGAAAGAGGAACAGGTAAAACAGACGAGCAAACTAGTCTCTCCTTTAACATGTGCAGGACAACCAGCTACGGCACCTACCAAGGGGCGTGCCGTCGATGTCCCAACATGTTGACGACAACAACAAGCGCTGAGAAGTGGGTACACTCTCCTGCCCCGCTCTTGTTGCTAATAAGGTTTTCTTGTGATAGCATGTACACTAAGGGCCTGCCGTCAATGAATCCACGATGATGGAGGGTGGCGCTGGAGCATCCAGCTCTGGCACCTCCCAAGAGGCCTGCTGTCAATGAATCTATGACGATGGTGGGTGACGCCAGAGCATTCAGCTCCGGCACCTCCCAAGGGGCCTGCCATTGATTTTTGAGCATGTTGACAACATCAACAAGCACTGATAAGTTAGTACACTCTCCTGCCCCGCTCTTGTTGCTAACAGGGTTCTCTTGTGGTATCCTATACACCAGGGGCCTACCGTGACGTGCTACATATCGGTGGTGGATGACACCAAAGCAGCCAGCTCTGGCACCTACCAGGGGGCCTGCCATCGACACATCTACGACGACGGTGGTTGACGCCGGAGCAGCCAGCTCTGGCACCTCTCAGGGGGCCTGCTGTCGACACTCTATGACGATGGTGGGCCACGTCAGAGCATCTAGCTCCGGAACCTCCCAAGGGGCCTGCAGTCGACGTCTCTACGACGATGGCGAGCGACACCAGGGTATCCAGCTCTTGCACCTCCCAAGGGTCCTGCTGTTGACGTATCTACGACAATTGTGGACGACACCAAAAGCAGCCAGCTTCAGCACCTTCCAGGGGCTTGTCGTCGATAAATCTACGATGATCGTGGGCGACGTTGGAGCAACCAGCTCTCGCACCACACAAGGGGCATGCTGTCGACGTCCCAACATGTTGACGACAACAACAAGTGCTATTAAGTGAGTATAATTTCCTGCCCCGCTCTTGTTGCTAACAGGGTTTTCTTGTGATAGCCTATACACTAGGGGTCTATCGTTGACGTCTCTAGGACAATGGTGGACGACGCTGGAGCATCCACCCTTGGCACCTCCCAGGGGGCCTACTGTCGACGAGTCTACGATGATGGTCGGCGACGCCGGAGCAGCCAACTCCAGCACCTCCCAAGGGACCTGCTGTTGACGAATCTACAACAATGGTGGGCGACACCAGAGCATCTAGCTCAGGCACCTCCCAGGGGGCCTACTGTCGAAGAATCTACAATGATGGTGGGCGACTATTGATGTTTCATATGTCACAGATCATCTCTCGAAAGAGATGAGGTCCGCAAGCACATGGAAACTATCGTGTAGCATTTCACCCAAGAGTATTCCCAAGGGTATCGTATTTATCCCAAGGAAAGACAATGGGGTAAAGTAAACACTACTCTTATAATCAAGCTATGGGATACTAATCAATTATCAAGACAGGGGTAAGTTGATAATTGGGGTAGTTTGACACACACCTAAGCAATCTACTCTAAGGGTAAGGTTGTCGTAGCGAGAGTTAGACTACGAGATGGAACTACTCCTACTATGCTATAATTACTTATATACATAGCCTAATTAAGTACACATGACTATGCTAATTGTGAAACTAGGGCTTAGTGGTCCAACATATCGGGTACGGGTTTACCCCTAGCAGTACTAGGTGACTCCAACCAAGAGCCTGTGGCATAGCCGAACGTGGAGGATTACAAAGGACAGATAGGGCTCTCACCACCTACTGCCTACCTCTTCAATTCGTGGGTCTACGAGACATCCAACGTTTACTCACTATCCTAGTACCATGCTAGCATACTAAGTAAATACCTTAAGAATCATGACATCCTAAGGCAATGACTAACCTAAACATCGTTGAACCAATGTTGGATCCAAGCAATAACATATTAATATTAAAATAATCATATTATTACCTAATTAGACTATAGTGGTGGTGTATGATGTTTATGGTAACATGATAATGACATTATGTGTAGATCATAACAATATCTACACCTAGCACATACATGGACTCCACAATCAAACAAGAAACGCTTTGCCCAAGTATATGAATAAAGAGAGACGAATAATACTATTATTATAAAGCACAAAGTCACAAATACAAGAGAGGATACATGAGCCATTCCTTTCCCAATTTGTACTTGGGACTAGATGCTCCTCTCTACAACCTAACGTCCACTGAGGACTTGCAGAACTATTGTATACATGGTGTGTGTTGAAGTGAGGGGTGAGGGGTCCTATTTATAGCTTGGAGAAGGGTTGGTTCCTGCCACCAAAAGCGTGTGAATCAGTCAGAGCTGAAGTCTTCAGGCCAGGAGGAGCCAACACATGGAAGCTGACCGAGTTTGGAGGAAAGACTAGGCCGGCCGACTAGGGGGGTCAGCCGACCTGGTAAGTCCTCCAAACGGTCTGTACTTTCTCTGGGTGACTTCCAGGTGGGTCCCATCCCTTGATATGGGTGCTACACCGTCGGATGGCTTTGGATACTTCTGTTTGTGGGCCATTTGATCCATATGGTGCCACGTGTCGATGCTTGATTGGCTGGGATGATATTTTATAGGATCCATCCCCTTGTTTCACTTCAATTCTGTATAAAATACCTGCATGCACTAATTTCTCCAAGGACAAGTGCAAATAGGTTAAATAGAAAGGTGATGTGCGCAAGAAATGATATTTCCTTAACATAATTGAGTTATTTTGACGGATGAAATTGGTATATAACAACCATCAACAAACTCCCCAAGCTTATCCTTTGCTCGTCCCGAGCAAAGTCAAGACTTTTGGTTGATGATCACGAGTCGCTACAATGTTTTATTTTTCACAAGTACCATGTGCACAACAAAATACTCTACCTAGTATTGCAAAAATTTGCACGGTACTTCACACATCTTAAGTCATTATGGGGCTTATGCCATTTCCTATTCATGGGTGGTTGAAAGATAGAACAGCAAATGGAGAATACATACCCTAGAAATCAAGTTCCACTCAAATTTGAGAGAGTCCAATTTAGAGTGTAAGTTCCTCAATTTGATTCTCTCAAGTCTCTCTTTATGTATAGTGGACATATTTACTCACCGAGGCATTTTGCCTAAATTCATCCTACCACTAAATAAGGCTTGTATGTAGAGCTTGGTAGGGAATAGAGTAGGCATATATGCATATATTGCTAAGTCAAAAGAGTAAGCCTTAGGAGAAATCAATTCAGAACAATTTGATTCAAGACTTGTGCATGTGTGATGAAATGGAGTGGATGTGGATCTTGAGATGACTTTTTTTTTGGGTGGACTCTCTTATTTTGCAGGGATGAAACATGGCTACTTTTTCTTCTTTCTTATTTTTTCTCATGCTTATGTTATAAGCATGCATTTTTTTATTTCACCTTTTCTTGTAGCCATGTCTTCTACTCCCTTTTTATGCAATGGTTTTTTGAGAGAGTACTAAGCATGAATGATATGGAGTTTCTCTTTTTGTTGTGGAATGGTGGTATGGTGAGAATTTGCTTACTTCTAGTGTAGAAGTATAGCATCTGCATGTGAAGTCCCGAATTCAAAAAGTAATGAAAGAAATCTCACATAGGTCTATACTAGTTTGATAAAGCTCAATGTGAAGACCAATAGCATATGCATAAGGTCTATCAATATAATGAATGATATTGTTTTGGTAGGTATTTCCAATCAAATGAGGATAACTTAAATATTTTTAGAATTTCTCCAGAAATCTAAGTTTCGCTATCAAACTAGGAATAGCAGCCCTATCACTATATCATATGTCACAACAACTTGGAATGGATTAAGCTTTTGCTACTCACAATTTCCAAATCAAGGAAAAAGCAATTTTAGCCAATGAGAGCAATATGTTGGAGGGTAGTAAGTTGTAAACTAAGGACCTAGGAAATTTATAACAGAGCAACTATTCATCATTTCATCTATGTGAATTTCCAAACCATTGTTACCGCACATATTTTATTTTATTTTGAAAGCAAATCTACTTTACTTATTTTTATGTTTTTTTATATATGCAAGATGTATGATGGGTGAATGGAAAATAAATATGCAATAGTTGTGATACAAGTTACCTCAAGTGGGGGTCCTCCCCCAAGCTTGTTCATGTTCAAGGTCCGCGATAGGGGATAAAACCCTAACGACAGATGTAGGCCTACCCTTGTTGCATCATGGCTTTGATATTGGAGGGGTTGAGTGATGTTGGGTTTCCTTCCATGGGTTCCACGAGTGTGGTCAAGGAGAGTGTTGTTGATGTCGCTTATGCACACCTCAAGGCTCCCATAGGTTGGATGTACTTGGTTATTCCATGGCTAGGGTAATGATAACCCTTAGCTACAAAGGAATGACGTGCATTCAACATGGTTGAGTGTGTTCCGTCATTCTTTGGCTAAGGTGTATCATACCTCTTTGCCATATGGGAATATCTTGTACCTCTCATGCATTGGGTGTGATCTGTCATTCCTTGGCTAAGGTAATGATAACCTTTAGCCACATAGGAGTGACATGTACCCAACATGTGTTGAGTACGATCCGTTGTTCCTTGGCTAAGGTACAACGTACCTATAACCACAAAGGGATGATGTGCACTCAACATGGGTTGAGTGTGATCCATTGCTCCTTGTCTAAGGCACTAGCCACATAGGAACAAATTGCACCCAATATACGTTGGATGTGATCTTGTCATTCCTTGGTTAAGGCACATCATACATTTTAGCCACAAAGGAATAACTTACACCCAATGATGGTGGCAATTCACTTGAGCTTGAATGAGTGCTTAGAATAGCTGAGAGCATAATGCTCTCACATATTCATAGCAGCCCATTGGTTGCTCATGGAGGGTTTCCATGTCAAATCTTTGGCCTCGTATAGTTATGGTTGACCTTCGGGCTTAATTTCCGATAGGTAGCAACCATCCTCATTTACTCCTTGGCCAAGAGATATTGAAATGGAATCCTCTTGGGGTTTCCAACAATCAGATCATTGAATGCCTACATAGTTATTTTACTTCTGCAAACTTCCTCTCTATGATAGAGAGGGATGGTTAGCTCCCGATACTTGTACAAATGGATTTTCGGGTCAGGTAATCGAATCTTCATTTTTACATACGGGGAAGAACAAAATCAAAGATGTAGTGGGTCAATTTCAAATGTATTCATGAACAATGTATGAATCATTGATAGGAGTGGGGCTTTATGGATATGTCAATTTGAACATCTTCTAAAGCTCCTACTCATAGCAATTCAAGTGATATAAATACACTTACATGGATTCCTTCATCTTGTAAATTTTCTATCCATCATAGCTTTTTACACAAGAGCAAATATTTATCATGCGGATCATGGCAAACAAGGTTCTCAAATTTATCCTCTTGAAAAATTTTAATTTTCTTGCATAGGAATTTGAAATTTAGTTATCCATGCATGAATGAGTTTTAAATCAAAATTATGGACATCACTATTCCTTGGTTGTTACATACCAATTCAACCATTAAGTCATTCCATAAGCATTATGTGAGGACCAGGTCCACACATTCCAGGAATCGCAGAGGGTGGTGCCGTGCGATGCGGCACCTAGCAGCACACACGAAAAGAATACGATAAAATACAATATTTTATTTATATGAACAGCGAAGTCTTTTACAATACATAATGTACAGCGGATGTAATACTCATAGCTAAACTATCAACCTAGCTATGCAAAAGTGCAGCCGTCCAGCCCGAGGACGCTACACACTAGCAACACACAAAGAATCACAGTGGCGTGCTGGGCTCCCACTTGGCGGTATACCCCGATGAGAGAATTGCCTCATCTTTGGGCCCTTCCTCATACGTCTCACCTGCAAACAACTTAATATAGCAACCATGAGCACAAAGGCTCAGCAGGACTTAACCGTCTCACCTAAACATGGAACTATACATGCAGGGATACTTAACATAGGAATAGATAGTAAATGACTCGCCTACATGTTGATCCTTAATTTTTCAAGTTATTACCAACATCTTAAAGGTTCAATAAAATTAACTTTAGTGAGCATATTCTATAGCAATCATAGTTGCAAAGCAATTATAATTCAGTACATCATATTCTCCTGGCTCCTTCAATATTAATAGCTCAGTGAATAAGCGGTACTCAAATGACCACGAGGGATGGTGATTGCAATCAGTAGACACCCGGATAACACGTCACGTACACCCGTGTGTGAGAGACATGCAATGCTCCTCACGACGTCATACGCAACAACCTTTCACAAGAAACTCTAACGCCGAACCAGTCCCACCATCGCAAGCATAAGGTCCCTGCACGGAGCGTGTCTGTGCCCGCCGGCGGATTTACACCTTGCTTCCCTCGACCCACCACCTATCGATAGTGGGCTATGCCTCGACACCCAAGTTATCGAGTTACATCAGTTTCCTGGGTTCCATATGCCCAGTATGCTCTCCATACAGTTCAAACTTGTCCAGTAGGGCTGCACACGGATCGGTCCTCAATCAACACAAGCGGGACTACGCACGTAAGACCACATATCGCTGCACCTTATCTGCTGCTCGGTCTCAAATTCATATTCGGAAAAATTTCTTTGATCCAATCCATCCCGTGTGATAAATTCCTTTCTCGCGAGTAGATTCAACTTACTCGACTTCTACCGGATTCCTCAAAACATTAGCATGGCATTTTCTACTCGTCAAGCTGTAGACCTATCCAATACTCTATGGGATTTGTGGTTCATGCAAGTGGAGTAACAAGCACCTTAGCCCTAATGCACAAAATTCATCCTAGACATAGGTGATACAAATAGAAACTTTGAAATAACACTTAAATGCAAACTGGGGCTTGCCTGGCTGCGAGTCAGAGGGAAAGTTAGCTTCTAGAAGGAGGCTGTCCAAGGCCTCCGGCTCCTCCTTGATCTTGTTCACTATATGATATGCAATATATAAAGTACTTGAGTGATAGTGAAACTATATCAAGGATCTTATAACTACTGATCAGGTATGAAGATGATTTTAATTGGCTTTGAGATTTTACAGTGGATAATAGGTTCTATGAGGAAGAACTGGTCTAAGAATTGGATATGTTCAAGGAAGTTTGTTGTCTCTAAAATTCAAACAATAAAAGGCTTCTTTGAATTTTTGTACTAAATCTGTAGCTTTGTCATGGCTAACATTGGATGATCATGGTAGAGGAGGTCTTGTTGGTTCTAGGAAAATTTGAATCATATTATTCTGAGCTTCCTACAGGGAGAAATTGATTTTATAACTTTGGGAAAATTCTGGAAATGTTTCTGTACATTTCTTAATTTTCCAATAACATAGACATTCGGAACACTGATTCACCCAGTAAATGAAGTCCAAAGAACTTGAATTTTTTTACTGGAGATCCAAGGTATTTTTAAGAGTGTTCTGACCAAAATTGGGAATTTTGTAATTAGCAGAACTGGGGTAATTAATTTCCCAAGGAGTTAGCTCAAAGGAATTAATTATGAAAATTCTGGGACTTTCATGTCCAACGAATTGCGCCACTGCAAAATAGGGATCAAGATGAGTCTACCAGTGTTTATTTGGAATTATTTGAGCAAGTATGCTAGGAGTAACGGATTTTTGAAGATTGCTCGAAATCTGGAATTATTTGTAAAAGGAAAAATTTAAATTAATCCAGCCGGTCCCACCCATTTAAAATTGGCCAATCGCAATTGGACCACACCGAGGGCCACAGGTTTAACCTCTCAGCCGCACCGGATCCGAAGGCCACAGCAGATCCGAGGGAGGAATAACAGATGCTGACCGGTGGGACCCGCCACTCCTTTGTCTACCTCGTGACAGGGCGGAGCTCGGCTTGCTGCGGCGGCGCAGTGCTGGCGAGCTCGCCGGATCGGCTTTCCTGGCCATCACCCCTCCCCAAACTCGCCTCCTGAACATAAAATTGTGAGCTGAGCACGGTGGTTGGGTCGGCGCTCGCAGGCAGAGGCCAGAAGTGCGCGCGCGACGGCGGCGGCAGCGGCCAGGGCTCTGGCGATGTCGGAACCACTGTCCCGTAGCCTAATCAGCACAGAAAATGGTTGGGAATCTTCTGGTTATGACGGAGAAGATGAAAATGGAGAGAAAAATAGATGGAAGAGTCGGCCATATGGAGTTCGACGGTGAAGCGATGCTTTTTCCATGGCGGTGGGGAAAACTTGCATAACTATGCTCTCACTCGATGGTTTCCATTGATTCTTGGTAGAGGTGTGCGCTAGGAGGTTCTGAACATAATACTTAATGGGATTAAGGTCTGGTTCTACCTAGAAACAGAATTGAAGTGGAGACCTAGAATTATTGTTACGAACTTGACGTCGGGAAAACTGGAAATACCGACGCTATACACTATGACAAGCTGCCAAATTTTGCAGGAATACTCAGTGAGCAATTATGCACCCCTTTTCTTGTAAAGGTCAGGCACGATATGGCTTGTATCATCGGCGCGATGGAGAGACAGAGGCGGTCATCGGGATCCAATCTAAACGGTGGCGGCGAAGCTTCAAAATACCACACAGATAAGCAGGGACTCGAGCAAGCGAATGGATGGAAAGGAAGAGCACAGGGTTGGGCCACCTTTTGCTGCTGGGAGCACGGTGAAACCTTGCATCGTTTGGCTGGCAACGTCGAGCAAACACGGCGGTGATGCTGTGCAGTGGCGGGAGAGGAAAAAGCAGAGGAGAACGCTTCGTTACTTTTCCACTTCGGCCAGAGAACTGAAATTAGAGCTTGGGAAGGAGTAGAGAGCACGCCTTGATGCCACCAAGCAGGCAGGCAGGCAGGCATGTCGCTGGAGCTTGCATGCCGTGCGGTGTCGCACGGTGAAGAAACAGAGCGCTCACGTAATTGTGTCACTGATCAGTGGGTCCCACAACCCCCCTCCATTCTATCTTCTCCAGTCCTTCAATTCTCCCACCTAGATTTGTCCAAAATGTCCATATTTTTGTGGAGAAGCTAAATCAATTATGTAGAATATGATTCTGAACTCAATTCATCGAATTGACCAAGTTTAAGTGGAATTCAAATTTTGAATTTGAATTGAAATGGTATTCAATGGAGCCATTGAATTAAATAGCAAATGGTCATCAAAATTTCTGAAATTTGGCGGAGACCTTATTTGGAATATTTAGAAGCTAATGGTGAACTCAGATTTTTATTTTGTCCAGGTTTGAACATAAGCTAATTTGAATTTTCGAATCCCTTCTATTGATGTTTGAATTGGTTTTATTTTTAAATTGCCGTTTCAATTTATTTTTCCTATTCAAAATTTTATTCTCCTCTCTGAACTTTACACTCTGAATTTAGGTCTTTTACACATTACCTAGGAAGAAAATGTCTAGTCAATTTTAGCAATTCTTATGAAATTTTAGGTACTTGTTTAAATTTATTCCCAAGTAAGGTGACATTCCTTTTTGAAGAATAAAAAAGAGTAATGCCAGCACTTACTCTCCCGAGGATGCATAAGGGTTGAATGATGAGAAGGTGTAAACCTTTCTTACCAATATAAAGAAAAATCATTCAATCCTAATGCAATTCAAACGACAGAAAATTTTAAACTTGTACCTCAATTTGAAGAGCAGTCTTGGTTGAAGGTCGTTGTGTGAGAAATTCAAGACCATGGATTTTGGTATAGCCTTCATGTTCAAAATCTCCTGCCATGTTGAGGTTGGAGTTGAATGAGCTTCATCTTGGTCCTCCATTGGACCACCATCTTGAGCATTCCTCCATTATGAATTCAAAATGAGATCAATGGAGGGATATGCACTTGATGAATCTTCCAATCTCTTTGCAAGTTTTGTCCTAGCTCCGTCCTGTTTGGTTTGATGATTTGTTGTCTAATCCCGGAGTTGAAGACATAGACAACCTCGCTTGATTGACATGCCAAATCTCCTTTGGCATGTTAGTTTGACACCAGGGCCACATGGTGGCCCTAGCCTCTCTGTCATCTTGATGAATACTTTTTGATTCAGTGACGGTGATGAGGACATCACAACAGCGGAGACACACATTGAAATGCAAGGACCAATCACAAGAGCACGAGCACGGTTAATAAATCAGCAGGTGAATTCGCTCATAACTTCTTTTGCAAGTGAGTTTGAGAATAGATTGCTATGTGATGATTTAATTGTTATTAGGAATAATGGAGAAGATCAAAAAGTGAAGGAGTGAGGCCTTGGGTGCGTGGAGAACCAGCTGGGACGTCCACAAGTTGATGGAAACAGTTTACAACTCGGACTCGAGTTCAACTCGGAGTTCAGGAGCAGTCCACCGTTTTAGTCCACCTTAAGACGGACGCCCAGGATGCATACGAACTCCGTTTTCAACCTTCTACATATACACGGAAAGAGGAGAAGATAAATTTTCCAATGGTTCTAATCCCACCTCAAAATTATTCCGGAGTCATTGGAAATAGTCGAAACAAGTCGAGTACAGATTTCTATCCGGTGTTGCGCCACCGAATCGGGCCTTTGGGCCTTGTATCCCGTAAGAGTCCATTTGGGACGCGTCTAATCAAGTTTTTGCCATACCCTAGGCTTTAAATACTGCAGCTGCCGGTCATATTCGGTGGGTTTTTCTTAGATCAATAATATCACCGTTCTACGGTTTGTGAGACCCCAACTTCGCGATTTCGGATCGTGTCTTCGACGTTCTTGCTCGTGTTCTCGGTTGCACTTGCAGGGATTAACCTTCTTAGTGAGGTCAAGCGTGTGCAGCACGGTTGATAACCAACGGATCCGTGGTGTATTTATTGCAGTGGTACTTGAACCGCTAGAGTGCCGCGGATCATCAACGTCGAGTTCTCCACACCAATCCACTTACCTTTTGGAAGATCTGGCCTAAACCTACTCATCAGACGGTTTTTCCCTCTTGAAGATACTCTCTTATGAGCATGGTGAGGCTTGTCCTTCTTTAGGGGTGTCACTTCGACCTTCTTGATGTTCTTTCGAGTTAACCCATACTTTGATCATGGATCAAGAGCTTCCTTGGGCATCATGACATGTGGACTCCACAATTAAACAAGAAACGTTTCGTCTACAATGTCACTTGCCCTGGGTTGCATGGACTTGGTCGAAGTGTAGGAATCCTAACAAGTGATTGTGGGATATCTTGGATCTTGAATGCTCTTTATGTTCCTTGTCCTTGGCCAAAAATCTTCATGTAAATATTGTCTTGATTTCTTGTGTGGCCATGGACAAGATACTTCAAGGTGGGCTAGTTAAACTTAAATCCCTTGAAATCCTCATAGCGTCCATGATTACAAGGGTCATATTGATTCCACCCTTGACCCCCTTGTGAATGATAGCCTTTTGATTTGTTGTTTGGAAGGAAGAATCTCCATGGATCTTACGGGAATGATTCCCCATGTAAGCCCTGTTGACATGGATTTTCACAAATCAGGTGAATATCCATGACTTCATAATTCCAAACATCTCTTCATTGGCTTGATCCTCATGATACTTTAGTGGGAGGTGTAGTTCCATAGCCAGCATGGCCACCTTGCGAAGTGGTGTGCATGCCAAGCTAAGGGAACTGGAGCATTATTCAATCCACCCCTTGAGTAGAGACCATATTCTCATCCATGATGAATGAGAATAGGACTCCTTCAGCTCCAGCACAAATGTAGTCATGGATTGGTGGACCAACCCATGACTTGAATGTTGGATGAGGAGCCAACCATCCAACCTATGGTGGAGGCAAACTACGAAGAACTTTTGGAACCTCCCCCAAGCTTGGGAATGGATGTCTTTGGCTCCTACTGGAAGCTGAAATTCTTCCGCAAGAGGCAATGGTGTTGCCTAGAAGACATTTGTTGAGGTACGCCATGAATCATCTTGCAGTTGGGCACTAGCATCCTCGTTAGCCATCCAATGAAATGGGTTAGCCAACACTACCATGTTTTAACCACAAAAGGAGAAAACAAACAATGGTAATCCTGTCTAATAACTACTAGAACCTATAGCTTAATCACAAGTGATAGCTATTCTTCACTTCCTTTGCCTTCCCCAACAACGGCACCAGAAATACTTGTTGATGTTTCTTATGTCACAGATCATTTCTCGAAAGAGATGAGGTCCGAAAGCGCACGGAAACTATCGTGTAGCATTTCATCCAAGAGTATTCCCAAGGGTATCGTATTTATCCCAAAGGAAGGCAATAGAGTAAAGTAAACACTACTCTTATGATAAAGCTATGGGATACTAATCAATTATCAAGACAGGGGTAAATTGATAATAGGGGTAGTGTGACACACACCTAAATAATCTACTCTAAGGGTAAGGTTGTCCTAGCGAGAGTTAGACTACGAGATGGAGCTACTCCTACTATGGTCTAATTACTCATATACATAGCCTAATTAAGTACACATGACCATGCTAATGGTGAATACTAGGGCTTCGTGCTCCAACATATCGGGCACGGGTTTACCCCTAGCAATACTAGGCGACTCCCGCCAAGAGCCTGTGGAATAGCCGAATGTGGAGGATTACAATGGACAGATAGGGCTATCTCCACCTACTACGTACCTCTTCAATCCGTGGGTCTACGAGACATCCAACATTACTCACTATCCTAGCACCCTGTTAGCATACGAAGTAAATACCTTAAGAATCATGACATCCTAAGGCAACGACTAGCCTAAACATCATTGAACAAATGTTGGATCCAAGCACTAACATATTCATATTAAAATAATCATATTATTACCTAAGTAGACTATAGTGGTGGTGTATGATGTTTATTATAACATGATAATGACATTATGTCTAGATCATAACAACATCTACACCTAGCATATACATGGACTCCACAATCAAACAAGGAACGCTTTTCCCGATTATATGAAAAAAAGAGACTAATAATACTATTATTACAAAGCACAAAGTCACAAATATAAGAGAATATACATGAGCCATACCTTTCCCAATTTGGAATTGGGACTAGAGGCTCCTCTCTACAACCTAACTTCCACTAAGGACTTTCAAACTAATGTATGCAACAGAGTGAATGCTCAAGTGGTGTGTGTTGAAATGAGGGGTGAGGGGTCCTATTTATAGCTTGGAGAAGGGTCGGTTCCCGCCACCAAAAGCGTGTGAATTAGTCACCACTGACGTCTTCGAGCCAGGAGGAGCCAACATGTGGAAGCTGACTAAGTTTGGAGGGAAGACCAGGTCGGCCGACTAGGGGGGTGGATCGACCTAGTAAGTCCTTCAAACGATCTGTGCTTTCTTTGGGTGACTTCCAGGTGGGTCCCATCCCTTGATATGGGTGCTACACTATTGGATGGCCTTGGATACTTCTATTTGTGGGCCATTTGATCCATATGGTGCCACATGTCGAGCTTGATTGGTTGGGATGATATTTTATAGGATCCATCCCCTTGTTTCTTTACAATTCCGTATAAAATACATGCATGCACTAATTTGTCCAAGGACAAGTAGAAATAGATTAAATAGTAAAGTGATTTGTGAAAGAAATGATATTTCCTTCACATAATTGAGTTATTTTGATGGATGAAATTGGTATATAAAACCCATCAAAAGCGACATCGGAGCAGCCAGCTCCGGC
Source organism: Tuctoria greenei (assembly GCA_036927565.1). Classification (NCBI taxonomy): domain Eukaryota; kingdom Viridiplantae; phylum Streptophyta; class Magnoliopsida; order Poales; family Poaceae; genus Tuctoria; species Tuctoria greenei. The sequence continues at coordinate 160,065,202 of JAYESD010000002.1, read as the reverse complement.
ACCTAGGGGGCCTGTCGTCGACGAGTCTACGACAACGGTGGGCGACGCTTGAGCATCCAGCTTTGGCACCACCCAAGGGGCCTACCATCGACGTACCATCATGTTGACGACAGCAACAAACGCTATTAAGTGAGTACATTCTCCTCCCCCGCTGCTGTTGCTAACAGAGTTCTATTGTGATAGCCTGTACACCAAGGGCCTACCGTTTACCTCTTTGCGACAATGGTGGACGAAGCCGAAGCATCTATCACCGGCACCTACTAGGGGGCCTGCCCTCGATGAATCTACGACGATGGAGGGTGATGCCAGAGCAGCCAGCTCTGGCACCCCCTAGGGGGCCTCCCGTCGACGTCTCTACGACTTTGGTGGACGACACCAGAGCAGCCAACTCCGACACCTCCAAAGGGGCCCGCCATCGACGAATCTACGACGATGGCGGGCGACGCTAGAGCATCAAGCTCCAGCGCCACCCAAGGGGCCAGCTGTTGACGTCTCTGCGACAATGGTGGGCGACGTCGGAGTAGCCATCTACGGCACCCCCCAAGGGGCCTGCCGTCGATGAATCTACAATGATGGTGCGCAACGTCAGAGCATCCAGCTTTGGCACCTCCTAGGGGGCCTACCGTTGATGAATCTATGACGATGGTGGGAGATAACAGAACATCCAGCTCTGACACCTCCCAAGGGGCCTACCGTCGACGTCCCAACATGTTGACGACAGCAAGAAGCGCTAATAAGTGAGTACACTCTTCTTCCCCGCTCTTATTGCTAATAGGGTTCTATTGTGGTATCCTTTACACTAGTGACCTGTCGTTGACGTGCTACACAACAGTGGTGGAGACGCCGGAGCAGCAATCTCCGGCACCTCTCAGGGGGCCTGCCGTCGACGCATCTACGACGATGGTGGGCGATGCCGGAGCAGCCAGCTCTGTCTCCTCCTAGTGGGCTTGCAGTCGATGCATCTACAATGATGGTGCGCGTTGCTGGAGCATCCAACTCCAACACCACCCAAGGGGCCTGCCATCGATGTCCCAGCCTGTTGATGACAGCAACAAGCGTTGTTAAGTGAGTATACTGTCCTGCCCCATTCTTGTAGCTAACAGTATTCTCTTGTGATAGCCTGTACACCTGCGGCCTGCCGTTGACGTCTCTGGGAATGGTGGATTACACTGGAGCATCTAGCCCCGGCACCTCTCAGGGGGCCTGCCATCAATGAATCTACGATGATGGTGGGCGACGCCGGAGCAGCGAGCTCCGACACATCCCAGGGGGCCTGCCACTGACGAATCTACAACGATGGTGGGCGACACTGGAGCAGCCAACTCCAGCACCTCCCAGGGAACCTGTCGTTGATGAATCTACGACAATGGTGAGCGACGCCGGAGCATCCTGCTCCGGCACCACCCAAGGGGCCTGCCGTCGACGTACCAGCATTTTGACGACAACAACAAGCACTGTTGAATGAGTACACTCCCCTGCCCCGCTCTTGTTGCTAACAAGGTTATCTTGTGATAGCTTGTACACCAAGGGCCTGTCGTTGATGTCTGTGCGACAATGGTGGACGACGTCGCAATATCTAGCCTCGACACCTCCTAGGGGGCCTGCCATCAACGAAACTATGACGATGGTGGGCGACGCCAGAGCAGCCAGCTCTAGCACCCCTAGGGGGACTATCGTCGATGTCTCAGCGACTATGGTGGACAACACCGGAGCAGCAAGCTCCGGCACATCCCAAGGGGCCTACCGTCGACAAATTTATGACAGTGGCGGGCGATGCCAGAGCATCCAACTCCGGCACCACCCAAGGAGTTTGCCATTGACATCTCTGCGACAATGGTGGGGTTGCCGGAGCAGCCAGCTCCGGCACCACCCAAGGGACCTGCCTTCGACGAATCTACAACGATGGTGCATGATGTTGGAGCATCTAGCTCCGGCACCTCCCAAGGGGCCTACCGTTGACAAATCTACGATGATGGTGGTTGACTCCAGAGCATCCAACTCTGGCTCCTCACAAGGGGCCTACCGTCAACGTCTCGGCATATTGACGATAGCAACAAGCACTGATAAGTGGGTACACTATCCTGCCCCGCTCTTGTTGCTAACAGGGTTCTCTTGTGGTATCCTGTATACTAGGGGCCTGCCCTCGATGTGCTACACATCGGTGGTGGATGACGCTAGAGCAGCCAACTCCAACACCTCCCAGGGGTCTGTTGTCAATGCATCTACAATGATGGTGGGCGACGCTGGAGCAGCCAGCTCTGGCATTTCCCTTAGGGCCTGCCGTCGACGCATCTACGATGATGGTGGGCGACGCTAGAGCATCCAACTCTAAAACCTCCCAAGGGGCCTGCCGTCGTTGTCTCTATTACGATAGCGAGCTATGCCAGAGCATCCAGCTCCAGCACCTCCAAAGTGGCCCGCTGTTGACATCTCTAGGACAATGGTGGACGACGCTAGAGCATCCAACCCCGGCACCTCCCAGGGGGCCTGCCATCGACGAATCCACAATGATGGTGGGCGACGTGGGAGCAGCCATCTCCGGCACCTCCCAGGGGGCTTGCCGTCGACGAATCTACGACGATGGTGGGCTATGCTGGAGCATCCAGATCTGGCACCTCACAGGGGCCCTATCGTCGACGAATCTACGACGATGGTGGGTGACGCCAGAGCATCCAGCTCCGGCACTACCCAAGGGGCCTACCGTCGATGTACCAGCATGTGGATGATAGCAACAAGCACTGTTAAGTTAGTACATTCTACTGCCCCGCTCTTGTTGCCAACATGGTTCTCTTGTGATATCCTATGCACTAGGGGCCTTTCATTGACGTCTCTGCGACAATGGTGGACGACACTAGAGCGTCCAGCCCCAACACCTCTCAAAGGGCATGCCGTCTACGAATCTACGATGATGGTGGGCGATGCCAGAGCAGCCAACTCCGGCACCCCAAGAGGGCCTGCCGTCGACATCTCTGTGACTATATTGGACGACACCGGAGCAGCTAGCTCCAGCACCTCCCATGCGGCCTGCCATGGATTAATCTACGATGATGGCGGACGACGCCGGAGCATGCAGCTCCGGCACCACCCTAGAGGCCTGCCGTTAATGTCTCTGAGACAATGGTGGGCGATGCCAGAGCAGCCAGCTTCGACATCCCCCAAAGGGCCTGCCGTTGACGAATCTACGATGATGGTCGGAGATGCAGGAGTAGCCAGCTTTGACACCCCCAGGGGGCCTACCGTCGACGTCTCTACGACTGTTGTGGGCGATGCCGGATCAGCCAGCTTTGGCACCACCCAAAGTGCCTTCCGTTGACGCCAAAACTCAGGCAAAGCTCAGCGCCCATGGAAGGTCCACACCGAGGTTAGCCACTCATGCTCCCCCACTCCGCTGGGGGACAGTCGAAGACATCCTACGCTCAAGGTAGGCATGCCCAGCAACCTTGCCACTCCTACCAAGGGGCCTCTAAGGGGGTTCCATAGGCAGGACGTCAACTAATGACAAATCAGCCATGTCAACTGTGCAAGCGTTGGTCCCTCAAAAGCTAACGACATCATCAAAAGCACTTCAAGAACTTACGTAGCTAGGGACTTGGGCCAACAAATCGACAAGTGCAAGACGAGAAAAAAAACACAAAGTCAAATTCATTGAAGAATAGTTACAAAGGAGTGAACCCCAGAGACAAAGACTAGCTGCCAGCCTCAGTCCCTAGCATATTGCACAACGACATGCTTGGCGGCACCCTTGACCTATGCCGCTGCTGCTTCCTCGCGCTCTTCGACGGGGCCTTCGAAAACCGGCTCCTGCGGCAGGTCAGGGTACCGACTCCGGTAGCACACCAAGACATGGGATTCCACTCTCTCTACCACCTCTCTACCCTCGGCTTCCTGATGCTGAGCCAGCTGACATTCCTACAGATCGAGCTCCCGGGCGCGACACTCCATCGTGTGCTCCCAAGCCTAGACGTCGATATCACGTAGGAGGAGTTCCTGATGCTCAGCTAAGTGTTGTTTCTAATCCCGCACCAAGTAGCCCTCTCGAAACTCAAGGTCATCAAGACTGGACTGCAGCTTGTCCCGATCTGCCTCAGCTCGAGGCATCATCGCCTGGGCCGCTACCTCTTGCTCGGCGACAACAGCCTCCCGCTCAGCAATAGCGGCTTCCTGACGACCCAGGGCCTCTCGACCCTCTTCAAGGGCACGCAGGAAGGCGTCGGCCATATCACTAGCTACCTTGGCACCGGTCAGAATCTTCTGGGACATTGTGTCCATGGCCTTCGCCAAGCAGTGCCTCAGCTCCAGCTCCTCACTCTCCCTTTGGTACTTCGCCTTCGCCTCGGCGATCCTTGACCTCAAAAGGTCCTCCCAGGATCAAGGTGCTCGTCCTCAGCACGCAATTTCTCCCACTCTGCGGTGGGATCCTTATGCGCCCGGCAGAGGTTGGAGAGGCGCTTTGGCTGAACCGAAGTTATAGAGGGTTGCCTGGTGATCATCTCAGGGACTTCTTCCTCCAGCGGTGGTGAAGGCGAGACCACCAGTACTGAGGACCTCATTCTCGAGGACTAAGCGGGAGTTACGGCACTATCTGAAGCAACAACACCATTGTCGCCCAAGGAACCACCCGCCGGATCAGCAGTAGCAGAGGCCAGACCCTCAGCCCCTGAGACAACTCTGACATTGCCTCTAGCGCGACGACCGGAGGTGCCTCCAGCACAGCTACTAGAGATGCTTCACTGCCCACGCGAGGTATGGCCACTGAAGCAGCGCTCTCTTGTACAGGCTTGGCGGTCTGCTCCACCGGTACAACAATAGCCTCCTGGGCCAACTTTGTAGCACTCCGGGACACTACCCCCGATGGTAGAGGTGTCACAATAGCTGACGTAGAACTGCAGGTCAAAATCAGAATCTGCCCAAGCTAGAAAAATGGGCAAGATGATGAATCAAACATTTGTGAGAATGCCTTACCGACGTCCCCGAAAGTTCCAGCGAGCCTCCTCCTTCGGTGGTCCTGATGCTGTGGGCCCTGACGATGGCGTGGTAGGCAAGGTCGTCCCAGCCGGGCCTCCACTGAAACCATCGGCGACGCTGCGAACCTGCATCTGCGTATCTCCACCGAGTCCAACGATGCTACTCCCGAAGCATCCTCCCGAGCTGCCGTCGACATTCGCGCGAAGCCTCATGGCCTGAGGCTCCGTAGGAGTAACGCTCCCGGAACCCCTTGTGGCGCCTTGGACTGTGCTGGCGGCGGGGATGCTGGACGGTGTGCTGGCAGTAGACATCGACAGAGCCCTTGCTTGACGAACTGGGCTTCAACCCGAAGAACCGAAGACACCAGATGCTGAGGAAGGGCGCGTCGGGGATGTTTACTTGGAGCGAAGACCGCTTGTGGCAATGCCTTCAGCGGCGACTGAGGGTGTTTCTCCTTCCCAACCTCAATCACTGCTGACTTCCCCTTCACGGTGTCGGGGACCGGTGCCTTCCCATTTCTTGTGTCGGGGACTGGCACATTGCCCTACCCACCATCGGAGGGCGCATCCACCCTTAACACTACAGAGCCTGGGGCAGGTGTAGTCTCCTGTGGCGGGTCGACGATGGCCAATCCACGGTCCACATCGCCAACCTGCCGCGGTGCAAGACCAAGCGCGTCCAGGTGCATCATCTCCCTCAGGATCTTCATCTTTAGGTTCCGATCCGAGCAAAGTGGCGGATAGGACCCCGGAAGGTTGAAGACGTCGGAGGTCAGCAGGCCATCACACGCCTCAGCCATTATGTCGAGCAACCCTTGCAGAGTCGTCTCTGTGTCACGACCCCGCACCAATTGGGTGCCGTCAAAACTAAAGCCATGCAGGGCAGCTACGATGCTAGAGTGGGGCCATGCATCGATGCATGAAGTCCGCCATCACCATCAGCTCCGATAGACCATGGTCCGCCGAGAATAGGATCCTCTCCATCATCAGGGTGTATGCCTGCTCCAACTCCGGGCGCTCCTCCAAGGTCTTCTTCTTGAGTATCGGCCAACCAGTGGGCATGACCATGCGATCGTGGGCATCGACCTGTACGATCACCCAATCGCTACTCCAGTCAGCCCACTTTGCTGTGGAGAGTGGGGTAATGTACTTGAAGGGGTTGTTGGCCCGATGCTGGAAGTAGTAGCCGCCGAGGAAGCTTGTCTCGTACTTCTTTCTGGTCCGCCTCAGCACAAAGAACTGCTAGAACACCACCACCAACGGGTGCACCCTGACAAACATCTCGTAGAAGTGTGAGAACACCACCACCACCACCAGAGAGTTCAGCGACAAGTGGTGAAGCTAACGCTCGAGGACCTCAAGTAGTGTCACCAATATGGAGAAAATGGGAGGAACGAACCAGGAGTATGCATATGTCTGGAAGAAGACGATCTCCTTTTCCCCCAACTTCGGGGATAGGGAGCTAGGACGGATCACATTCCACCGCTCCTCATTCTCCCAGCAAGACAGCCGCCTCATAGACACTGCTCTTCTATACGGGAATGAGGCAAGGATGAGTGTATTGGAGCAGGAGTGGAAAACCTCGAAGGTGGGGAGAGAGTGGGTGCTCAAGGAGGAAGATGAGGGCTCAAACATTGGGGTGTGCGTAAGGAGGAACCACCTTTGCCTACAAAGGTTTCCTTTTAACACCCTGTCAGGCGTTTGAGCGCACCAAGCAAATCTCGGGGGGGGGGGGGCAAAACCCACTGCTCAACCCATAGCATCCCTGACAGCGGGGCCCAGGTCCCCTGTTAGAGAGATTGGCTTGAGGGGGGTTCGATCCGAGAAAGCAACCCGATGGTTCCCATAAAGCTGGGAGTGGAAGGAGCAGAAGTGGACCAACTGCATTTGGTAACGTCGCAGTAAAGAAGCTACAACAAGCAAAGATCCCATCACCACGAGCCCTCAACCAGAGAGGGACACGTGGCCACTATGGCAGAGGCGCACAATGTTTCGGCTGATCAAGGCAAAATCAAAAGACGGCGCAGGAAAGCAGGAATAGGGCTTGAATGTCTCCTATGGGGGGGGGGTGTGAATAGGCTTTTGAACTTTTGTCAGACCTTGAAACACTTAACAGATGGATCAAATACTGGGAGGCCGGACTAGTCTGGTATTGTGCGGACTAGTCCGGTGTGCACGGACTAAAAGATCAAAGTAAATTGACAATTCTACGTCTAGCACACTGTGCAACAGAAATCAAATTACAAGTAAAGTGTATTGAACCAATGAACCAGTATATTGCAATGATCCAGTATGATACAATGTTTCAAGATGAATTTCACAATACTAGAAAAAATCTAGATAATGATGAAAAGTAAAACAAAGATGTGCGAGACACGATTTTATCCCGTGGTTCAATTCCCATGAAAGAAACCTACATCCACGTTGAGGAGTCCACGGAGGACTGGGTCTTCACCAACCCTACCCTCGTCGATTCACCACGGAGGCCGATTCTCTTCCACTAATCACAAAGGGGCAAATAACCTTTTTCAAGGTACCTTCTCACAAGTTGAGGGTTCCCCAAGATTTACAATGACGAACACCACCAAACACACTCGAAATATATGCAATAAAAAACAAGAGTGTGCAAGAGATTTAAACCCAAGAGCTCAAGATCATGTGGAACATGTCTCTCCTTTTGATCAATGCAAATACTTAAAGATTTGATCTTTCTATGTTTAGAATGTGTGGAGAGATGTGTATTTTGGGCTCTTGGAAGGTGTGACGGCACAGGGGATCGAGAGTTTTTGTTGTAGGGTCGTACACCTCTATTTATACTAGGGTTTCCAAAGGTTACTGTTAGGGTTTGTGATGTCCAGACTAGTCCATGGTGGACTCCGGACTAGTCTCGTGTGCGGCGTGTGGAAAACCCTAAGTGTTGCTGGATATTGGACTTGTCCGTAAATGTCTAGACTAGTTCGATCTGGGCTCTAGAAGTGTTCACACTAGTCCAACACAAATCGGCCTATCCGGTGTAACGAACCTCGTGATGAATTGAGGACAAGTCCACACTTGGAGGACTTGTCCAATTTTAGTTAGAGAGTTTTCGGACTAGTCCGTGGTGATATTGGACTTGTCTGGTGTCGTGAAAAGTTATGGGGCTGAGGACAAGTCCAGACATGGAGGACTTGTCCGATTTTAGTCAGAAGATTATCGGACTAGTCCGATGGATATCAGACTTGTCCGGATGTTGTGCAAGTGTGAATTGTTGAGGACTAGTCCGCACTAGGGGGGACTAGTACGATCTTAGTGAGAGAGATATCGGACTAGTCCGGTGTATATCGGACTAGTCTGATTTTCTTGTGAATTGTACAGTGAGTTAAATTTTTTGTTAACTTGAGCTCTTAGGGTGTGTTTTTCCAACACACTCCATACACAATGATCTAATCTTTTCATCTCTTGAGCTCTTTTCCTTTTGATTCCCCATTCTCCTTTCTTTTTGAGGTTTCCTCCTAATTTCTTTAAAACCTGCGCTCATCTCAAAAATTTTGTTAGGATCTCATTTGTTTGTCATAAATCAATCAAAACCCACAAGGGATGCCTAGATGCACCTTCAATCTCACCCTTTTTGGCGATTGATGAGAACCAATTGAGATTTACACAAATATGATAAAAATTCAGATTTTCACAAAGTTTGCACATATGAGCTTTGAAAAAAGTAGGCAATGCGGACATGAGACATATGTGCACTCTTTATGGTGGGGTGCGAAACTATGTGTGTGTGAGCAATAATCTTGATGTGAATAAGATAAAAGCATAATCATAACAACATTAAGATTATCAGGCATGAATATCAAATTCAGAGCATAAAACATAGATCATGAGCATAACATAGTCATCGTTTCACAACCCATGTACAAAAGCATAAGAGAGCATAATCAAAGTTTTACAGCACCAAAAGGAAAACAAATAGAGCTCTCATCTTTCAACCTACTGCTAGGACCTAAGACCCTAAGACTCCCCCTCAATCTCTCCCCCTTTGGCATCAAGGCACCAAAAAGAAGGAGAGGAGGGATCTACTCATCATCGCAGGCTCACTCCGCGTTGTTGGTCCTTTCGTCGTCTTCATCATCAGGTGGAGAAGTATGAAGGTGAGAGCCACTTGTTGTGCCCCCAATGCCAAAGTATGCAAGCTCAGAAGGAGAAAGAGGTGGAAGCTCCAAAAAGTTTGAAGTGGAGTCCTCCGAGATGACTAGAGACCCAACAGGCTCAATCTCCATCTTTTGACATATGGCTTTGACATTTCCTTCATTTACCTCATGTCCTCTTTCCTTGCGTTGTTCAACTTGTGGAGCTTCACTTAAGCTTTTCAGCAAGAACCGAAGATGGCGGCCAAGTACTTCATAATGCTACTAGGAGACCCTTTGTGAGGGGGGGCCCTTGAGCTTAATTGGAGGTCTGGCTTCTCCTTGGGCTCTCTCATGATGTTCTTCAGCTGAGGCAGGTGTGGGAGCAGCTGGGAGAGTGGCTTGAGGAGGCTTCTGAGTCCTTAGAGCAGTATGCTTGACATCTTTCACAAACTCAATTCCTGTGACCTTCTCTATCATGAACATGATGTAGGGTGCATAACCACAGGAACGCTTGGGGGTGCAGGAGATGTTCACCATTCCAGATGTAGTCAAAGATGTCAAACTTTCTCTTCTTGCTAGTCACTTTCATCAGGGTTCTTAAGTAACCTTGGACACTCCCGGCAACTCCATCCTTTGAAGAAATTGTCTTCTGGAGCACTCTATTGAGAACCATGAAGAAAGGCTTCATGTTCTTTGTTGAGGGAGGATTGTACTTGAGGCGAGTATCATAAGAAAGTCCATCTTGTCCTTCTCCAAAACACCAATATTGTAAATAATGACCTCATTATTGCCGTTGTCCTCAAGGTGCAGTAGCCTAGCAAACTCATCATAAGTAACAGTGTACTTGGATCCATGTGTCATCCAAGTCACTCTCTCTTCTTCAGCACCGGCAAAGTAGTAGGTTGCAAAGAACTGTGCTATGACCTCATCATTCCAGTTATATCAGAAAGCAAACAAGTCTTTGAGGCCATGTCTCTCCACAACCTCTATCACTTCATCAAAGGCTTGACAACTCTTTCTCTCAAAGTGTGTCCAGTCGAACCATTGGCTGCGGACCACTCGAGTCTTCATCTGAAGGTACGCGGTACTGTAGTAGTCCGCGTGGAAGTTGCTCTAGAATCTAGGATCAGCTGCCTTCTTGCCATTTCTATTAGCATCAATCTTCCTCAGTTTCCAAGCTACATCACTCCCTTGCCATTGAACTTTTCTTCCGAGGGGTCCCTATTTCCCCGTCTTGGAGCAATCATCTCGAGGGGGCCAATCGGGCCAGAGGCCATTCCTTTGCCTTTTCCCTTAGTTTGCCGAGGAACCGGCAAACTAGGTCCAACCACATCCTTCACTTTTGAAGCTGGCTTCTTGGCTAGAACCTTTCGCCGCACCCTAGGTGGGGTGGATGAAGGCTCGACAGCAAGCTCTTGTCTTTTGTTGGAGCGAGAATCCAACATTCGAGGCAACACTTCTTGATCCAATTCGGCCTCAACATCGGAGATATCATTGTTTGAGCTTGACATTTTCCTGACAAGAAGGTTATACATGACATAGATAAGGATTGGTAGCAAGGAAAGGTATTTAGTTGAAGAAGATTAGGATTTTGTTCAGCTAACATCGAACTTGGCCGTTGCTCAGGTGCGGACTAGTCCGGGGTATCGGACTTGTCCGCACTGATAACAGACCAGTCCGATGTTCAGCTGCTCGAACCCTAACTGACAGGATAATGGAGTTTCTTGACGCAAAAACGGAGCAATGTAGTTGTATTACTAAAAGGGAGCATGTATTGACAAGAAGAACTAGGATATTTGAACAAAAAACAAGGAAAATCAAAGGCTCTAGGGTTTGGAGAATTTTTTTGCCAAATCCTTCGATTCGCGATGTTGAAGGAGTTTTGATGCAGACAAGTCCATGGTCTACGATCCCCTTGCAATGCAGATCAATTCCCATTGAAAATGAGTGGATTTGATGGAGATTTCGTGAAATCGCCTTGGGAGCACTCAAGTGAAGAGAGAGAACGTGAGGAGTGTTGTGAGGAGGAAGAAGATTAGGGTTGCGCCGGCCCTAGGGTTATGTAGTTGAAAAATCGGACTAGTCCATGGTATGACCGGACTAGTCCGTTCTAGCGGACACTTTGGGGACTAGTCTGTATTGTGCGGACTAGTCCGGGGTAACCACGGACTAGTCCTGGGTTACTTGGACAGAAAGATATAGACCTTTAGTATATATTCGAAGGTCCTTAAAAAGAAAATAGGGGGAAAACACACAAATAATCTTGATGATTATGATCAGTAAACATACAACAATCATGCTATGACCATAATTCACCAATATCAAGTAATTAAAATAGTTTTTCGGAGAAAATAGAGAGAGATGATTTTCCAACACAATCAATATGCTTTTGAAGATGGCATACAGGTATGCATGTTTTCAAGCCACGTTCCGAGCATCAAGGATATTTAGTTCATTTCGGAGCTCACAAAAGCGTTTTTCATCAAGTGGCTCGGTGAAGATATTAGCTAGTTTTTTTTCACTGTTAACATGGGAAATATCTATGTCTCCTTTCATTGAGTGATCTCTCAAAAAGTGACGCCGGATGTCTATGTGTTTGGTTCTAGAGTGCTCAACGGGGTTATGGAAAATTTTAATGGCACTCTCATTATCACAAATGAGTGGAATACGGCTCATGTTGTAACCGTTATCCCTTAGAGTTTGTCGCATCCAAAGGAGTTGTGCACAACAACTCCCGGCTGCAACATACTCCGCTTCGGCCGTGGATAAGGCAATGGAATTTTGTTTCTTGGAGGACTAAGAAACTAGGGATCTACCTAGGAATTGGCAAGTACTGGAGGTTCTTTTTCTATCAACATTGCATCTGGCATAATCTGCATCAGAGTATCCAATGAGATTGAATTTTGAACCTTTAGGATACCAAAGGCCTAGGTTGGGTGTATGAACTAAATATCGCAGGATCCTTTTTACGGCTGTCAAATGACATTCCTTAGGATTTGCTTGTAATCTTGCACACAAACATACACTCAACATGATATCAGGCCTAGATGCACATAAATAAAGTATGGAGCCAATCATGGAGCGATATACCTTTTGATCCACGTTTGGTCCATCTTCATTGAGATCCAAGTGTCCATTTTTTGCCATGGGAGTCTTTATGTGCTTCGCTTTGTCCATTCCAAATTTCTTGAGAAGGCCTTGAGTGTACTTTGTTTGTCTTATGAACGTACCTTCCTTTTGTTGCTTTACTTGGAATTCCAAAAAGTATTTCAACTCTCCCATCATGGACATCTCAAATCTATCTATCATAATCTTACTAAACTCTTGACAAAAAGATTTGTTAGTTGAACCAAATATAATATCCTCAACATAGATTTTGCAAATGAACAGATCATTATCAAGGTGTAATCAGCTTTACCAATCCTAAAACCATTTTCAATCAAAAAAATCTCTAAGGCACTTATACCAAGCTCTAGGAGCTTGTTTGGGGCCATAGAGAGCCTTACGCAGTTTGTATACATGGTCGGGGAGCTCTTGATCTTCAAACCCGTAGGGTTGCTCCACGTACACCTCCTCCTTGATCCGTCCATTGAGGAAGGTGTTTTTCATGTCCATTTGATAAAGCTTGAAATCATGGTGAGTAGCATATGCAAGTAATATATGAATCGATTCAAGCCTAGCTACAGGAGCAAAAGTCTCGTCGAAATCCAAACCCTCGACTTGTGAATACCCATTGGACACAAGTCATGCCTTGTTCCTTGTCACCATCCCGTGTTCGTCTTGCTTGTTGCGGAAGACCCATTTAGTACCAATGACGTTGAACTTGGGTCTTTCAACAAGTTCCCACACTTCGTTCATTTTGAAGTTGTTCAATTCTTCTTGCATCACCACCACCCATTTCAGATCCTTTTATGCATCCTCAACCCTATGTGGTTCCAAAGATGATACAAACGAGTAATGTTCACAAAAATTAGCTATACAAGATTGAGTTACTACTCCCTTTTGTATGTCACCAATTATCTTATTGACGGGGTGATCTCTTTGGATGCTTTGATGTACTCTTGGATGTGGCACTTGTGGTCTTGAATCTTCATGATTATCATCTTCTTCTCCACCTGGATAGTTGCCCCCATTGATGTCTTGATCGCCTTGATTATCTTGAGATTGATCTTGTGTGAAAGCTCCCCCTTGATCATTGTCCTCCACTTGTGGTTCATCTTCTTCATTCGCATCTGGAGGTGGCACTTGTGGTCGAACATCGCCCAACGCCATTCTACTCAATGCTTCATATGGAGCTTCTTCTTAATCTATCACACATTGATCAACTTTCTCTTCTTGAGAGCCGTTAGTTTCATCGAACACCACATCACGTGCTACTTCAACAAGTCCGGAGGCCTTGTTGAAGACATGATAGGAGTAGGAGTTCGAATCATAGCCAAGTAAGAAACCTTCATCGTACTTTGAAGTGAACTTTGAAGTCCTAGGCTTCTTGTTCAAAATATAAGATTTAGAGCCAAAAACTCGAAAGTATGAAATATTAGGCTTGTTATCAGTGAGTAGTTCATACCATGTTTTCTTGAGTAGGCAATAAAGATATAGTCAGTTTATGGTGTGACACGCGGTGCTAACCGCTTCAGCCCAAAACCGTCCGAAGTCTTTGTGGGGACCGAAGTCCACACATCCGAGGATCTCATTGGGTGGTGCCGTGCGATGCGGCACCTAATAGCACACACAAAAAGGATACCAAAACATATAAAGTTTTCATTTCATAATAAGAAGAGTTTACAAAAGAGTGTATCACAGAAGTACACACGCAGCGGAAAATACATACTCATAATCTCACCTAAATAAGCAGGAGAGAAGACGTCCATGCCCTAGGACGCTTCTCACTAGCAACATGAAGAACATTCAGCAGCGGCGTGGCTCACATGAGATTTATCTCGACACCTCGAGGCTCATGTACAACCTGAACAGCAGAAATAAAACTAATACCTGCAAAAATCGTTAAAGCGCAAACGTGAGCATAAGGCTCAGCAAGACGTAACTGTCTCACTAGACATATGCAGGGTGAATACTAAGCATAGGGACGGAATGGCATAAAAGACTCGCCTACAAGTGGATCCTTATAATCATGTTTTAAGTAGCAAACGACATTCTCCAAGCACGGCACATCATGGGCTCCACAATCAAACAAGAAATGCTTTACCGATGATATGACATGCTCAGAGCACATAATGCTATTACAGCTAAAGTATGGGGAAATTGTAAACTTTTAATTGTACTATCTCTAAATCATACAAGGTTGCAAAGTAATTTTAATTCAATGCAATGTGATTTTCTGGCTTCTATAGTATTTACTACGTCACGACACAGTGAACAAGTGGTACTCTATTACTGCGAGGGACAATGATTGCAATCAGGACACACCCGGACAACACGACACATACGTCGTTCAGAAGTCTCAGCGAGCACACCTGTACCTACATAACACTTCAGTACTAGGCGTATATGGCCACCTTTCACAAGAAACTCGAACGCCGAGCCCGTCTCACCTCCGCGAACAGAAGGTCTCCGCACGGAACACCTCATGTGTCCGCCGACCGATTTACACCTTACTGTCCTCAGCCCACCCCTATCGATGGTGAGTTAATGGGCCTCGACACCCCAGTTATCAAGTTACATCAGTTTATTGGATTCCATATGTCCATTATGTTGTCGGTACAAGTCAAGCTTGTTCAGTGGGGCCGCACACGAAGCGGTCCTTAATCGACACAGGCAGGGCTACGCGACCGAGACTCACTTCTCGCCGCTTCCTATCCATTCCCTACCCAGTCTCCATTTCATTATATTTTTCCATTTTGTATCTAACCAATCCTGTGAGATATGTCCTACATCTCTCGCGAGTAGATTCCAACTACTCGACTTCTACCGGATTTCCTATGCATTAGCAAGGCAGTTACTACAGGTCAAATTGTAACTCGTTCCAACCGATCCCTGTGATTTTTGGTCATGCAAGTGGAGTATCAAACACCTTATACGTAATGCACAATATCAACTGAAGATGTAAGTGAATAAAACTGGAAAACTTTGAAAAGTTCTTAAATGCAAACCGGGGCTTGCCTTAGTTTGCGACTCGAATAAATGTCAATTGTTAGGGCTTGGTCTTCCTCCGGAGAACCTGCCATGGAACTTCAGTGGGAACACCTTGGCCTTCTCCTCCAAGTAAAGCTCCTCGACGATTACCTACTATCACGTTTCCTATCGACATGATATGCATATAAGTAAGTAATATAAGGAAACACTAGAGTTAAGAAGATTGTGTACTCTTTAGGAACGACGAGATTAACTAAGAGGAACAGACATGCCTCTGTTGTGTGGATAAACAAAGGATGACTCAAGGTGGCATAGTAGTGTCGAGATAAGCACTGAAAGGTGCAATGTAATGACACATCGCGATTTAGCACTCGACACTTGGAGCTATGCCGCTCAAAGGGTGATAAGGTAGAATGGTGAAGAAGCATTACTGGACTGTCTGATTGTAAGGAAGACTAAGCGATCAAGATGGAGCATTTAAAGCTTAAGGCATGAGTGAACTGCGCAACAAGAGGTTGTGACTTAGAAGTCGACCAATGAAGTTACACAAACTCATTAAGGAGTAAACCTAATTACGTGACAAGTGTGGTCACAGGGTTCTGATAAGGATGAACCAGGGTGAAACCCTAGCGACACTTGGGAGTGAAGTGAGGTCAACATTCTTTGGACTTAAGACGTCATAACGAGCCTTGTTAACCTGACGTGAGTATCGAGACAACATTTAAATGACTTTTTGGTAAAGTAGTTTCTACGGCAAGCTTCTTGAGCATCGTTCAAGTGCTTACACGACGACACTAATGTAGTGTCTCCCGCAAGCTTGTCCAGGTGAGCTCGGTAAGCTCTTGGGACATAAACATGATGCGAGACCTTGCCGTGAAGGCATGCTTTGCCATCTCGAGAAGATCATCTTAGCGACGTCCACAACAACTCGAACTCATCAATGGGGTGAGCGGAAAATCTCGAACACCACCTTGTGAGTCTTAAGGCTAGTGATGTCGACTCGGTTGTTGATAAGCGACTCGACGAACCTGCCGTCGATGAAGTGGTACACCAAGTTAACCAATTATGTGATCGGTTAGGGAACATCCTCGACACAACCAATAAACTCTTATCCAAGGTTCCCCTTGGTCTAGTTCTCCTTGTTGGTTGCAACGTTCTTGCATACCTCTACCCCAGGTCATCGGTGATCACCGAACCACTTGGTTTGACCTAGAAGGCATTTCATCGAGCACCCTGGCTACACCCAGGACTCGACGAGTCTCGCAACGACTAAACCTAATTTGGCTTGACAACCATCGTCCGACGAGTCGTGCTTGTGTTTCAGCACCACACTCATCACAGGCATCCTTCATTTTGATGCCCGGGCACGATGATGGCTCAGAACGTCACGACGACGTCATGTGGTCAACGACGTCGACGCGGCTCATGGTAGAGCATCACGAGCACGCACGGACATGCCAATGTGATACAAACGACAAAAGAGGTCAACTTAGGGATTTTTATTGGAATGATATTAATACGGAAATTGGACGTACGACTTGACGACATATGAGTAACCTTAGCGATCACCACGAACGGACCTCGGTGACGTCAAGCAAGGTATTTAGGGGCAAGGTTCACCTTGTAGGCATTTTGCCGAACATCTTGGGTGTGTACTTGGTTCCGTCACTTCATCACCATTCAAAGGGTCTCTTGGCACTTCGACTTGTCGATTTCGACCTCGTTCTACCCCTGCATCACAGACCAGTTGAACGTCAACGAAGTTGGTTCTTTCCTTGTAAGCATTTCATTGAACACCTTAGCTGCATTCACTGATCCAATCACTCTTGCAAAATAAGAGCTAACCTTGGACCAGTTGTCGATACCTTTGTGTCAAAGGTGTGTTCCCGAATTTTATCCATCACACCAAACAATGGCCTTTCTTCCAAGACATAGCCACGGTGCGGAACGGGGTGACGGTGCCGGGTGTCGGCATTGGGTAGGAGACCCAACGGGTTTTGGACAGTGGTGAGAGCTGGAACGCGGCAGCACGACGCGGACACACGGGAGGTGTGCGGGCGACGGGCTAGCACCTCGGTGGCATGGCGAGGACGAGCAGTAGGCGGCCATCGACGCGGCAGCAACAACGCCAGGGCACGGCAACAGCGGAGCATGCCACTTTGAGCATGACCATGGCTGGAGGAAGCAGAACGGCGGTGCGGGCGCGACACGCATGAGCGGACAGCGGTGAGGCGCAGCAAGAGCGGAAGCAAGGACCGGCGATGATGCGCGCTGGAGTAGGGAATCGGCAGGGCGGCTGGGTTGCTCGGCCGGGGAGCGCGCATTTGCAGGGGGCGAGCAGGAACGACGACCAGTCGTCGGCCAGGCGCACGGGCGGTGGCATATGCGCGGCGCGGCAAGGTGACGCGCGAGCAGGGTGCGCGCAGCGTAAGCCACACGGCCTTGGTGCACCGGCGGTGATGGGCGGCAAGGAGGTGGACGGCGGCGTACGTGCTCGCCATGGCTGGCGCCGGTCAGAGGGGTCGTGGAGCAGGGCGCTGGGGCGCGGGCGCGGACAGACGGGCCGGCGGCTGGTGGGGGGGGGGGCGCCGGAGCAGAGGCGGGGCAGCGCGCGAGCCATTGTGGAGGAGGTGCGGCGCTCGGGGCGGCTCGGCCCGGCGGCGAAGCGGCGCCATGGAGGAGACGAGGAGGCACGCGGACGGCGGTGCCGTGGGGGCGTGGTAAGCCGGAAGGAGGAGCGCAACCGGGGGCTCGGCGAGCGGGAAGATGAGGACCGAGAGGGTCGGGCGCGGTGATAAGGATGGGAGAGGAATCGTGGTGGCGCTGCATGCGGTTTTGTGGAGGCAGGGGAGGAGGTGCCAACCTGACTGGTGGGGACCACCTGTGGGACCCACTTCCCTCTTCTTCTTTCCAAAATTCCAATAGGGCTAGCAAGCATGCTTCAAAAATAGTCAAATTTGGCCCAGTGACTAAATAAAATGTGGAGAATTTTATGGTGCAATCAGATTTCAAAACTGAGCAAGTTGAATTTGAACTCAGATTTGAATTTGAATTCAAGTGGTGATACTTGACTCAAGGAAATAAATAGTAGATTACGTTCAAAAATCCTGAAACTTTGAAGTTAACCTTTTTGAACCATAAGGGACCTCAGGAAAAATTTGGAGTTGATTTGGACAAGGTTGAGCACGAAGTTTAAATTTGAAGTCGACGTTGATTAAACTCTCAGTACGTGTCCACAAAATGGGAAACGTGGTTCAAAAATTTTGAAACTTCACCAAGAGTTTATTTGGAATATTGGAAGGTCATGGAAAAATTTACGGCATGAGATTTCAATATTTTTGGATGTCCCATTTTAGGGTTGGAATAATTCCTTTTTCTTTCTCTCTATTTTGTTTTCTTTTCTCCTTTAAGTTTTCATTGAAAATGTGAATAAAAATTAAAGATTTTACACCTTAAGTTCCAATACATTAACAAACATGTTCTATATGTGAAATTTTAACAAGTTCCTATTTTTAGTGAAATTTTAACACCCGAATAGCTCAGAGCACATAATGCTATTACAACTAAAGTATGGGGAAATTGTAAACTTTTAATTGTACTATCTCTAAATCATACAAGGTTGCAAAGTAATTTTAATTCAATGCAATGTGATTTTCTGGCTTCTTTAGTATTTACTACGTCACGACACAGTGAACATGTGGTACTCTATTATTGTGAGGGACAGTGATTGCAATCAGGACACACCCGGACAACACGACACATACGTCGTTCGGAAGTGTCAGCGAGCACACATGTACCTACATAACACTTCAGTACTATGCGTATATGGCCACCTTTCACAAGAAACTCGAACGCCAAGCCCGTCTCACCTCCGCGAATAGAAGGTCTCCGCACGGAACACCTCATGTGTCCGCCGACCGATTTACACCTTACTGTCCTCAGCCCACCCCTATCGATGGTGAGTTAATGGGCCTCGACACCCCAGTTATCAAGTTACATCAGTTTATTGGATTCCATATGTCTATTATGTTGTCGGTACAAGTCAAGCTTGTTCAGCGGGGCCGCACACGAAGCGGGCCTTAATCGACACAGGCAGGGCTACGCGACCGAGACTCACTTCTCGCCGCTTCCTATCCATTCCCTGTCCAGTCTCCATTTCATTATATTCTGCCATTGTGTATCTAACCAATCCTATGAGATATGTCCTACATTTCTCGCGAGTAGATTCCAACTACTCGACTTCTACCGGATTTCCTATGCATTAGCAAGGCAGTTACTACAGGTCAAATTGTAACTCGTTCCAACCAATCCCTGGGATTTTTGGTCATGCAAGTGGAGTATCAAACACCTTATACATAATGCACAATATCAACTGAAGACATAAGTGAATAAAACTGGAAAACTTTGAAAAGTTCTTAAATGCAAACCTGGGCTTGCCTTAGTTTGCGACTCGAATAAATGTCAATTGTTAGGGCTTGGTCTTCCTCCGGAGAACCTGCCATGGAACTTCAGTGGGAACACCTTGGCCTTCTCCTCCAAGTGAAGCTCCTCGACGATCACCTACCATCACGTTTCCTATCGACATGATATGCATATAAGTAACTAATATAAGGAAACACTAGAGTTAAGAAGATTGTGTACTCTTTAGGAATGACGAGATTGACTAAGAGGAACAGACATGCCTCTGTTGTGTGGATAAACAAAGGATGGCTCAAGGTAACATAGTAGTGTCGAGATAAGCACTGAAAGGTGCAATGTAATGACACATCGCGATTTAGCACTCTACACTTGGAGCTATGCCGCTCAAAGAGTGATAAGGTAGAATGGTGAAGAAGCATTACTGGACTGTGTGATGTAAGGAAGACTAAGCGATCAAGATGGAGCATTGAAAGCTTAAGGCATGAGTGAACTGTGCAACAAGAGGTTGTGACTTAGAAGTCGACCAATGAAGTTACACAAACTCATTAAGGAGTAAACCTAATTACGTGAAAAGTGTGGTCGCAGGATTCTGATAAGGATGAACCAGGGTGAAACCCTAGCGACACTTGGGAGTGAAGTGAGCTCAACATTCTTTGGACTTTAGACGTCATAACGAGCCTTGTTAACCTGACGTGAGTACCGAGACAACATTGAAATGACTTTTTGGTAAAGTAGTTTCTACGGCAAGCTTCTTGAGCATCGTTCAAGTGCTTACACGATGACACTAATGTAGTGTCTCCCGCAAGCTTGTCTTGGTGAGCTCGATAAGCTCTTGGGACTTAAACATGATGCGAGACCTTGCCGTGAAGGCATGCTTTGCCATCTCGAGAAGATCATCTTAGCGACATCCACAACAACTCGGACTCGTCAATGGGGTGAGCGGAAAATCTCGAACACCACCTTGTGAGTCTTAAGGCTAGTGATGTCGACTCGGTTGTTGATAAGCGACTCGACGAACCTGCCGTCGATGAAGTGGTACACCAAGTTAACCAATCCTGTGATCGGTTAGGGAACATCCTCGACACAACAAAGGAACTCTTATCCAAGGTTCCCCTTGGTCTAGTTCTCCTTGTTGGTCGCAATGTTCTTGCATATCTCTACCCCAGGTCATCGGTGATCACCGAACCACTTGGTTTGACCTAGAAGGCATTTCATCGAGCACCCTGGCTACACCCAGGACTCGACAAGTCTCGCAACGACTAAACCTAATTTGGCTTGACAACCATCGTCCGACGAGTCGTGCTTGTGTTTCAGCACCACACTCATCACAGGCATCCTTCATTTCGATGCTCGGGCACGATGATGGCTCGGAACGTCACGACGACGTCATGTGGTCAACGACGTCGACGCGGCTCATGGTAGAGCATCACGAGCACGCACGGACATGCCAACGTGATACAAATGACAAAAGAGGTCAACTTAGGGATTTCTATTGGAATGATATTAATGCGGAAAATGGACGTACGACTTGACGACATATGAGTAACCTTAGCGATCACCACGAACAGACCTCGGTGATGTCAAGCAAGGTATTTTAGGGCAAGGTTCACCTTATAGGCATTTCGCCGAACATCTTGGGTGTGTACTTGGTTCCGTCGCTTCATCACCATTCAAAGGGTATCCTGGCACTTGGACTTGTCGATTTCGACCTCGTTCTACCCCTGCATCACAGACCAGTTCTGAACGTCAACGAAGTTGGTTCTTTCCTTGTAAGCATTTCATCGAACACCTTAGCTGCATTCGCTGATCCAATCACTCTTGCAAAATAAGAGCTAACCTTGGACCAGTTGTCGATACCATTGTGTCAAAGGTGTGTTCCCGAATTTTATCCATCACACCAAACAATGGCCTTTCTTCCAAGACATAGCCACGGTGCGGAACGGGGTGACGATACCGGGTGTCGGTGTTGGGTAGGAGACCTAGCGGGTTTTGGACAGTGGTGAGAGCCTGAACGCGACAGCATGACACGTACACGCGGGAGGTGTGCGGGCTATGCGGCTAGCACCTCAGTGGCATGGCGAGGACGAGCAGTAGGCGGCCATCGGTGCGGCAGCAACAGCGCCAGGGCACGGCAACAGCAGAGCATGCCACTTTGAGCATGACCATGGCTGGAGGAAGTAGAACGGCGGTGCGAGCGCGACACGCACGAGCGGACAGCGGTGAGGCACAACAAGAGCGGAAGCAAGGACCGGTGATGATGCGCGTTGGAGCAGGGAATCGGCAGGGCGGTTGGGTTGCTCAGCCGGGGAGCGCGCATGTGCAGGGGGCGAGCAGGAACGACGGTCAGTCGCCGGCCAGGCGCACGGGCGGTGGCATATGCGCGGCACGGCAAGGTGACGCGCGAGCAGGGTGCGCGCAGCGTAAGACACACAGCCTTGGTGCACCAGCGGTGATGGGCGGCAAGGAGGTGGATGGCGACGTGCGTGCTCGCCGCAGCTGGCGCCGGTCAGAGGGGCCGTGGAGCAGGGCGCTGGGGCGCGGGCGCGGACAGACTGGCCGACGGCTGGGGGGGCGGACGCTGGAGCAGAGGCGGGGCGGCGCGCGAGCCGACGTGGAGGAGGTGCGACGCTCAGGGCGGCTCGGCCCAGCGGCGAAGTGGCGCCAGGGAGGAGGTGCGCGGACGGCGGTGCCGTGGGGGCGGGGTAAGCCGGAAGGAGGAGCGCAGTCGGGGGCTCGCGCGAGCGAGAAGATGAGGACCGAGAGGGTCGGGCGCGGTGATAAGGACGGGAGAGGAATTGTGGTGGCGCTGCATGCAATTTCGTGGAGGCAGGGGAGGAGGTGCCGACCTGACTGGTGGGGACAACCTGTGGGACCCACTTCCCTCTTCTTCTTTCCAAAATTCCAATAGGGCTAGCAAGCATGCTTCAAAAATTGTCAAATTTGGCCCAGTGACTAAATAAAATGTGGAGAATTTTATGGTGCAATCAGATTTCAAAACTGAGCAAGTTGAATTTGAACTCAGATTTGAATTTGAATTCAAGAGGTGATACTTGACTCAAGGAAATAAATAGTAGATTAGGTTCAAAAATCCTGAAACTTTGAAGTTAACCTTTTTGAACCGTAAGGGACCTCGGGAAAAATTTGGACTTGATTTGGACAAGGTTGAGCACGAAGTTTAAATTTGAAGTCGACGTTGATTAAACTCTCAGTACGTGTCCACAAAATGGGAAACGTGCTTCAAAATTTTTGAAACTTCACCAAGAGTCTATTTGGAATATTAGAAGGTCATGGAAAAATTTACGGCATGAGATTTGAATATTTTTGGATGTCCCATTTTAGGGTTGGAATAATTCCTTTTTCTTTCTCTCTATTTTGTTTTCTTTTCTCCTTTAAGTTTTCATTGAAAATGTGAATACAAATTAAATATTTTACACCTTAAGTTCCAATACATTAACAAACATGTTCTCTATGTGAAATTTTAACAAGTTCCTATTTTTAGTGAACATTGGTTAATTCGTATGGTTCATGTGAGTTTGGATTTCCAAGTCCACTTTCAAAATTTTTAAGTTCGCATTTTTGCGTTTTTGTTCTCCCGAAAAGCGGGCTTTTACAGTATTGTATTCATCGAGCATTGTCCTTGCCATCTCAATGATTGTTCTGTTCTTCCTATCGGCTACTCCGTTTTGTTGAGGAGAATATGGTGCTGAAAATTTGTGCTTTATCTTTTCCTCATATAGATACTCCTCAACTTGGGTATTGTTGACTCCGTTCCATTTTCACTTTGTATGTTCTTAATCGTCAATGAGAATTCATTTTGAGCTCGCTTGAGAAACTTCTTGAGGGTTCTTTGAGTTTCTGTCTTATCATGCAAAAATAAAACCCACGTGAAGCGTTAAAAATCATCGGCAATAACTAAACCATACTTATTACCGCTGATGCTTATGTAAGAAATTGGACCCAATAGATCCATGTGGAGGAGTAAAAGCGGTCTTGTTGTAGTCATGAAATTCTTCGCGGGATGGTGTGCTCCTACTTGCTTCCCGGCTTGGCACGCTCTACAAGGCCTGTCTTTCTCAAAAGCAACATCCTTTAAACCACGGATGTGATCGCCTTTTAGAAGTTTTTAAAGATTCCTCATACCAACATGTGCTAGCCGTCTATGCCACAACCAACCCATGTTGGTCTTAGCAATCAAGCATGTGTCAAGTTCGGCTTTATCATTGTTGAAGTCAACTAGATAAAGTTTTCCCTTTAACACACCCTTGAACGCAATCGAGTTATCAATCCTTCTAGAGATGGTCACACCCTCATTAGTGAATAAACAATTATAACCTTTGTCACATAATTGAGATATGGACAAAAAGTTGTAATCCAAGGAATCAACGTGTAAAACATGAGAAGAGTATGTTTTGATGAAATTGCAATTTTTCCTTGACTGTTATCACCAAAGAAAATGCCTTCGATTGGATCTTCATTTTCTTCATATTCCACAAACATTCTTCTTTCTCTAGTCATGTGATTGGTTCATCCACTGTCTAGCACCCATTTAGCTCCACCGGATGAATAGGCCTTTCTTTTACCTTCCTTGGCCATTAGACAAGTGTTGTTGGTGTCTTTCCATGCACTCATGGTTGGGAAGAGAGTGGATTTCTTAGAAGTCTTCTTGATGGCTATGGTGGCCATCTCCTCTTCTTCTTCGGATGAGGACTCATCATTTGAGTCCTACTCCTTCTCTAAGTGCGCTTGGCCAAATTGCTTCTTCTTCTTGAACATTTTCTTTGGCTGAGGCTTGTTGTTCTTAGTCTTCTTCTTATTTTCTTCATGTGGACAGTCCACTATGAAATGGTCATACTCTCCACAGTTATAGCAGACACGCCTCATCTTGGGTCTTTGTCCCTCCCTTTTGTTTTCCTTCCTTTGAGCTACTACCTTGTATTCTTCTCATCATTTTCTTGAACTTCTTCATGAACAAGATCATGTCTTCTTCATTAATGTCACTGCTTTCATCATCGCTGTCGTCTTCTCCATGAGCTTCTCGAGCTTCTTTTGATGAGGGTTTGCAAGTTAACTTCAAAGCAACTACTTTCTTCTTTGCCGAGGTATGATCTGCAATTTCTTTGACATGCTTGGCTTGCTTCTCCATCATTTCAAAGAGTATGATCTTGCCAAGAAGTTCGTCCGTGGTCATCTTCTGATACAGAGGGATTTCTCTAATCATCGATCGAAGAGTCACATTGCAAGGCATGAATGCTCTAAGAATTAGCTTTACGACCTCGTGATCATTCCACTTCTTGCTGCCATATGCTCGGACTTGGTTTATAAGATTCTTGAATCGATTGTACATATCTTGTGGTGACTCATCTTCTTCAATGGTGAATCTTCCCAATTCGCCTACAATCATTTCAATCTTGGCTTCACTTAGATGACGATCACCTTCACCTGCTGTTTGTAGAGTATCCCATATCTCCTTGGAAATTTTGATTCCATCCACCTTGGTGGACCCGTCTCGGCTCAGTGACGATATGATAACAGCTGCAGCTTCAGTGTTCCGATGAATAGCTTGTTCTTGGCTTGAAGTCAGCTCTTCATCATCATCCGGGATATCTATCTCTGTACACACAATATGCCACAAACTAGGGTTAAGAGATAAGAGATGCATTTTCATGTTTTGTCTCCACAAAGAATAATCATCGCCGTCAAAGAAAAGAGCTTTCCCTAGAGGAATTGACAAGTAATGATTATTGTTAGAATTTAACCAATCATAATTAAAAGGATATCGAGAGTAGTCAGTGTGACTACTCTCCTTCTTCTTTTCGTCCTCATTCTTTTTATTCCCCTTTGGGGAGAGTCCCTTTTTCCATAGGAGTGCCTTGAGTTCAAGCATCTCCTCGTCATCATCCTCACAATCTTGGATGGCGTCGAGAAGCTTCTCTAGCTTTTGAGTTCTTTCTTCATCACCCTTCTCATTGTTGAAGTTCTTGTGTACATCCTTGATGTTCAACATCTTCTCTTCGAGTTGTGAGTCTCTTTTGAAGAGTTTGGCTCTGATACCAATTGAATGTAGCCCAGAGGGAGGGTGAATAGGCTTTCTGAACTTTTGTCAGATTGTGAAACACTTAACAGATGGATTAAGTACTGGAAGGCCGAACTAGTCCGGTATTGTGCGAACTAGTCCGGTGTGCGCGGATTAAAAGATCAAAGTAAATTGACAATTCTACGTCTAGCACACTATGCAGCGGAAATCAGACTACAAGTAAAGTGTATTGAACCAATGAACCAGTATATTGCAATGATCCAGTATGATACAATGTTTCAAGATGAATTTCAAAATGCTAGACAAAACCTAGATTATGATGAAAAGTAAAACACAGATGTGCGAGACACAATTTTATCCCGTGTTTCGACTGCCACAAAAGAAACCTACATCCATGTTGAGGAGTCCATGGAGGACCGGGTCTTCACCAACCCTACCCTGGTCGAATCGCCACGGAGCCCGATTCTCTTCCATTAATCACAAAGGGGCAAATAACCTTGTTCAAGGGACCTTCTCACAACTTGATGGCTACCCCAGATTTACAATGACGAACACCGCCAAACACACTCAAAATATATGCAACAAACAACAAGAGTGTGCAAGAGATTCAAACCCAAGAGCTCAAGATTGTGTGGAACAAGTCTCTCCTTTTGATCAATGCTAATCATCAAAGATTTGATCCTTCTAGGATTAGAATGTGTGGAGAGATGTGTATTTTGGGCTCTAGGAAGGTGTGACGGCGCAGGGGATCGAGAGTTTTTGTTGTAGGGCAGTACACTTCTATTTATACTAGGGTTTCCAAAAGTTACCATTAGTGTTTGCGATGTCCAGACTAGTCTGTGGTGGACTCCGAACTAGTCCGGTGTGCGGCGTATGGAAAACCCTAAGCGTTTCGAGATATTGGACTTGTTTGTAAATGTCCGGACTAGTCTGATCTGGGCTCTGGAAATTTTCGGACTAGTCCGGCACAAATCATCCTAGTCCGGTGTGGTGAACCTCATGTTGAATTGAGGACAAGTCCACACTTGGAGGACTTGTCCGATTTTAGTCAGAGAGTTTTAGGACTAGTCCATGGTGATATCAGACTTGTCTAGTGTCTTGAAAAATTGTGGGGCTAAGGACAATCCGTACTTGGAGGACTTGTCTGATTTTACTCAGAAAATTATTGGACTAGTCCGATGGATATCGGACTTGTCCGGTTGTTGTGCAAGTGTGAAGTGTTGAGGACTAGTCCGCACTAGTGGGGGACTAGTCCGATCTTAGTCAAAGAGATATTGGACTAGTCCGATGTATATCGAACTAGTCCAATTTTCCTATGAATTGTGCAGTGAGTTAAATTGTTTGTTAACTTGAGCTCTTGGGGTGTGTTTCTCCAACACACTCCATACAAAATGATCTAATCTTTTTAGCTCTCGAGCTCTTATCCTTTTGATTCCTTATTCTCCTTTCTTTTTGAGCTTTCATCCTAATTTATTTAGAACCTGCGCTCACCTCAACAATTTTGTTAGGATCTCATTTGTTTGTCATAAATCAACCAAAACCCACAAGGGATGCCTAGATGCACTTTCAGGGCTCCACCCTCGAGCTCATCGCCTCCCCCCAGGGTGGACCCAGGGGCCACTATCGGTACCCAGCATACAAAGTACCCTCGCGCACAGGCTAAAGCCGCCTGGGTGCCCTGTCACAGCCAAGGCGGGGTCCGAGGGTGCCATGTACCAAGAAGGCTCGGACCCCTCTACCCCAAATATGGGGTTCAGAGTACCCACAGGAACCTCAAGGAGGAGACCAACTCCCCATGAGGGACGAGCTCCCAAGCGCCCACGTGTCTAGCACGACGGTATCCCCCTTCCCCCATGGGGGTGGGCCCTGGAGCTGCCATGTCATTCGAGACAACAGACAGGCTACCTCCCCAAAGAGGTGGGCTTCGGCCCTGCCATGTGTCCAGCGGCCCTAGAGCCCTCGCTCTACTAAGGAGTAGGCTCCGGACCTGCCACGTGGTAAGCAGATTGGGGCCCGGCCTCCCCAGAAGAGGCTAACACCCAAGCTGCCACATACCCTGCAACTTTCCCTAGGCGGGAGTTAAGAGGGTGGTGCGCCTTGTCCAGATCAGGCATTGAATACTCGCATCTTCCCCAGGCGTGTGATGTGGCGCACGCCTGCTGTCAGGTACCGCTGCACCCAATCGCATCGCAGTGAAAGCGCAACAGGCCTACCCCACTCTGCCAAGTGGGTAGCTTATGGCGCCAGTGATAGATGGATGGGACATTCCCTGCCATCATCAATGACTACGCATGGGCCACTGGCAACTGATGTGGCAAGACGGCGAGTCTTCAAGCTGCAGTCAGGGGAAGCTTATGCGAGAAGCCATAGATCTTTTAGGATAAGATCGCCTCGAGGCCACCTATCGTGCCCCAGACCCCACTTGTAAGGCATCTGGCCTTGTCTATAAAAGGACCAGACCGTCACCGTTACAAAGGATCACCATTCTACTCATCCGCACACACACACACACCAACAATACAACCTCGATGTGGAGTAGGGTGTTACGCTCTTGCAGCCCGAACCACATAAAAATCACAGTCTCATACTCTCATATGCGTGACCACTAGATTGAGAACTAAGCCCTGCCAGTCAAAGAACCTCCACGGGCTTCTCCTTAGCAAATCCGTGGGAAGTGTCGCTTTAACACTTCAACAGGAAGTATCAGGCGAAGCAAGCTCTCGAGATGGTGCACGACGACATGTGTGGCCCAACGTCGCCGATGATGCCAAAGGGAAGCAAGTATTTTTTGTTTCTTCTAGATGATCGGTGCTGTTATATGTGGGCACGCACATTGTCCTCAAAGGATTGTGCTATGGCAGAAATTGTGGAATCAAAGCTCAAGCAGAGATTGAATCTGGTGAGAAATTGGGAACACCACACTGATAAAAGAGTGCGAGTTCACCTCAAAGGAACTTGTTGAGTTCTGCACCAGAGAGGAAGTGCATCAGCAACACTCTGCTCCATACCGCCCGCAGCAGAATGGTGTTGTAGAAAGGAAGAATGGCAAGGTGGTGGCGACTATGAGTAGTATGTTGAAGGCAAAAGGATTGCTGGTTTGGCTATGGAGTGTAGCTGTAATGAATTTTGTGTACCGTCTGAATTGATGTACAACTAAAAGTATCGAAGAAATGACTCCGTTAGAGGTCTGACACAAGAAGAAACCAACATTCCATCATTTAAAGGTGTTCGGTTACATTGTATATGTGAGGAACACAAGGCTGCATCTGAAGAAACTAGAAGATCATGGAAGGAAGATGGTGTTTATCATGTATAAGCAGGGATCCAAGACCTATTGGGACCATGATCCAATTATAGGTCAAGTACATGTGACTCGGTATGCGGTGTTTGATGAACAAGGTCATTGGAGGTGGGTTGATCACATACTGACAAATGGTGTTCGTGATGAAAATGAGATATACACGATTGAATATGGCTTTGGGAGTCATCATACAAAAGAAAATGAGGAAGCACCTATAGACTAAGCACCTTAATATGAAGCTATGTCACCACCATAAGGAGTTCAGGGCAGGAGTGTGGAACAAGCCGATGAAGAGATCGAGTATGCCACGCTGCCTAGCAACTATGAGAACTTGGATGTAGATAATGACACTGATACAACAAGCCTCATCTCAGGCGGCTCCAAACGTATTATCACACGCAGTTTTCAAAACCTCCTAAAACAAAGAGCCTGTGATAATCTGCAATTTCACAGGCGGAATGTAAACCACTTGAGAAATGAGTTTATCACAAGCGGTTCTTTACCTATGACTAGCCGCCTATGAAGACAGTTTATCACAGGCGGTTCATACAGTATAAGTAATTGCCTATGATAATGGTGTTATCATAGGCGAATCTTTACCTATGACTAGCTGCCTGTGAAGACAATTTATCACAACCGGTTTGTACTGTAAGAGTAACCATTTGTGATAATAGAGTTATCACAGGTGGTTCTTTAACTATGAGTAGCCGCCTGTGATAATATAATTTCATAGGCAGGTCTAGCCGTATGTAAAGAACCACCTGTGATAAAATATACCATAGGCAATACTACCTACTGTTATTTCTAATTTCCAGGTCAATTTCACTAAATCAATGTAATCACGGAAGTCATATCATGGTTTACACTAAAAAAAACACAGAAGTCAACTCACAAAAGTCAATTTCACTAAAACAATATACATATGTACAAGTTACACTTTCAATTGACATACATGTCATCTCATAGTTTACAAGTTTCACTAATTTTTTTTTTCTATTTTCATACTCACAAAGTTCTGGCACATCAGCTATTACACCTTCGTGATCAAAGAACAACCCTCTTTGGTGGAAAATTTTGCGACACATGAATTAACACAGTTCACTCGCAATCTTGTCAGCTCCTCCACCAGGAATACTTTTAGAAATCGGCCATTCTTGGTTCAATTCTTCGTGTACTGCAATGAAACACGTAACAAGGTTTGGAATGTGTTGGTTTGAACTACCTCAAAGTATAGATCAAAGTGAGTATACATGAATTTATTTAGTATTTTTGAAGCAGTTCTACTATGAGCAATTGAATTTTGAGGTTGGAATCAAAATCTGGAAATAATGTTTCCGGTAATATTGAACAGCAGAGATAAAATTTTATTTTGGGAATTTTATACAGGTGAAATGGTTGTGAACATTTTACAGGATCTGAGGAACACCTAAGTTGAGATATGTATATAGGCTTTCATAGCAAACAACTTGCACTACTGGAAACAAGAGTTCAATACCTTTCTAACAAAATAATATAAGTATTAAAATACGCTAGTTAAAATGAAAATGAAACTCAAAAGTAAGAAAATACAGTATCAACATTAAGGATAACTTGCATCCTCACGACTCACTCTATATTCGCAGGCGGTCCGAAAATGCTCGCATACAGAATACCCGCATAAGACGCTCCCAGGAGGCTGCTTGGGAAAATGATAATATAATGATATATGCAATGTATCCTTATTAGGAGGTCTCTAACCGCTAAGTTTTTCCGTGTATAATCGCCAAGCGCTTACAAGAAATGTCATATAAAACTTTTTAACACATTCTAAATGTGTGTAAATTAAAAGTATCGAATAACCGTAGATTTTCAAAATGGAAAGGAAATCTTCGTAACGATCTGGTGGGTGTTGATGGCTGTTATATACCAATTTCACTCATCAATATAACTCAATTATGTGAAGGAAATATCTTTTCCTGCACACATCACCTTTTTGCTCAACCTATTTCCACTTGTCTTTGAAGAAAATGGTGCATGTAGGTATTTTATACATAATTGAAGTGAAATAAGGGGATGGATCCTATAAATTATCATCTCAGCCAATCAAGCGCCGACATGTGGCACCACATGGATCAAATGGCCCACAAACAGAAGTATTCGAGGCCATCCAACGGTGTAGCACCAGTATCAGTCAATGGTACCCACTTGGAAGCCACCTGGAGAAAGCACAGGATGCTTGGAGCCAGGACCAGGTTGGCCGACACCTTCCTGGAACCAAACCTGGTCAACTTCCACGTGTTGGCTCCTCCCGGCTTGAAGAAGTTAGTGGTGACTGATTCGCAAGCTTTTGGTGGCGGGAATCAACCCTTCTCTGAGCTATAAATAGGACCCCTCACCCCTCACTTCATCACACACTACTTGAGTATTCATCTATTGTATCCACAACTCTCCATATGTTTAGAGGAGTATAGGTTGTAGAGAGGAGAGTCTCTAGTCCATAGTCCAAGTAGGAGAGGAGTAGAAGGAGTCTCTTCCCAATTCCTAATTGGGAAAGGTATGGCTCCTATATTCCTATTTGTATTTGTGACTTTGTTCTTAATAAAGATGATATCTTTAGTCTTCTATTGTTCATATACTTGGATGAAGCGTTTCTTGTTTGATTGTGGATTCCATATATGTGGTAGGAGGATTATTTATGATTATGCTATACCATTCTCATTATATCATCATAAACTCTACAAACTCCCACTATAGTCTAATTATCTATGACATGATTATGTTAATATGAATCACTTATGCTATGAATTAACATTGGTTCAACGATTATTTAGTTCATTGCCTTAGGATGGCTTGTGCCTAGGCTCTTAAGGTAATTACTTAATATGCTAGCATGGTGCTAGGATAGAAAGTAGCATTGAATGTCTAATAGACCCACAGATTGAAGAGGTAGGCAGTAGGTGGTGACAGCCCTATATGTCCTTTGTAATCCTCCACGTTCGGCTATGCCACAGGCTCTTGGCGGGAGTCGTCCTAATATTCCGTGCCCGATGTGTTAATCCACATAGCAAGAGAATTCATAATTGATATAATCATTAGTAACTAACTTAGGATATGTATATGTACATTAGAAGCATAGTAGGAGTCTCTACCTAACTCTTATCCTAGTCCCTCTTTACCTTATTTACCCCCCCTTAGGATAGAATGCCCTTGTGTGTGTCACACTACCTCCACATTATCATTTATCCATCCTTGCTAGGACCCTACCTAGACCAACCTAGCCTCTCCATTTGATGATTGCTTTACTTCCATCTAGCCTTTTTTGTGAAATATAAATGACACCCTTTGTGAATACTCTAAAAGGGGAAATGCTACATCGATAGATTTTGTGCTCTTGCAGATTTACATGTGTAATCTAAAATCTATTAACAAGAATTTCTAGCATCCCTACAAGGGATGATTTGTTAGTAGTGCGTAGGAAACATCAACAAGCATTTTTGGCGCCATTGCCAGGCAAGGCAGCCAAAGTATTGCATGATTGAGTGAATAGGATAGGACCCTGGGAGGTTTTAGTAGGATAACCCTTCTTTGTTTTTGCATTTTATGTGAAAAAAGTTTGGAGTATGTCTTGTTTCGCTTGTCAGAAAACATTGTTGAAGATCTCGAATCCCATTTGAAAGACCGACCTTGTGTCATTACTCCTTAGAAGCTTCGAGCGGCAAAGCAAGCCAGTGCAACTGCACCAACAACCAAAATGCTAATGGCCCAGAAGACCCTTTGTGAGTATTTGGCTCTCTCTTCTAACAATGTGCTTGTTGGGCCCACTATTAACACGTGAGATGTGAACTTCAAAATAAAGACTGGCCTTATCACTATAGTGCAAGCCAACCCATTTTGTGGGAAGGCTATTGAGGATGCAATTGCTCACCTGCAATAGTTCCTTGAGATCTGCAGCCATTTTAAGATCAAGGATGTATCTCCTGATGCTGTCCATCTTAGTCTGTTTCCATTCTCTCTTTTTGGGAGAGCAAAGCACTGGTTCTACGCGAAGCAAATTGTTGTAGACACTTGGGAGAAGTGTTCTACGGCATTATTCGCCAAGTTTTTCCCGTTGGGCAAGACCAATGCCCTAGCTGGAAGAATTTTCAGCTTTCAGCATGATGCCAAGGAGTCTACTCCCGAGGCTTGGGAAAGGCTTCAGAAGTACATCCTATCCTGCCCTCACCATGGGACAGATGATTGGCTAATTATATAAAAATTCTACAATGGACTGATCCCTTCTGCCCGTGACCATGTTGATGCTACTGATGGAGGTGCCTTCTTCTCATTGACGATGCCCAAAGCCAAAGATTTGATTGAGAAGATGGTGTCAAACATGGGATGGAGTGACGAGAGTCTCCATACCTGTCAGCGAGGCATGCACACCTTGAAGGACGTGGACATGATCGCTGCCAAATTGGACCTCCTTATGAAAAAGATTGATGGAAAAGGCAATGGTGAGGTATGTGGCATTGCCTATGCCTTAGACTCCCACATCACTTGTGAAGTATGTGGCAACACGGGCCACTTGGGTAATGACTTCCCAGAAACCCGTTAGGATGCCCTATACGTAGCCAACAATGTAAACAACAATGGCTATCATCCAGGAGGTCAAGTGTGGGGCCAACCACGCCCATTCTTTCAAGGAGGGTACAACAACAATGGTAATAATAGAAATCAACCCAAATTGAGAGAACTTGCTATTAGCCAGCTGAAGATCAATGATGCTATATCCAAGAAGCTATCGGCTAATGACAAGACCGTGGAAAGCATTAATGCCAATATTGAAGGACTATCCTCAGCCTTCAAGAATCAATTGAGCTTCAACAATATGTTAGAAACTCAGTTGGCTCAACTGGCAGCTGATGTTCCTCCAGTGGAGAATGGTAAAATGCTTGGACAGCCCAAACCTCCCTTGGATAGTGCCAACATGATTTCTCTACAAGGAGGCAACTGGTAGAAAGACCCCAGATGTCCTACAATTTCATGCTCAATTGGGGCTCACCGCTTTGACAAGGCCCTTTGTGACCTTGGAGCAAGTGTGAGTGTGATGTCCAAGGTGGTTTTCGACCAGCTGAATTTCACAGAGCTTACTACAACACCAATGCAACTCTAACTAGCTGATTCCTCAATTATCTGGCGGGTATCGCTGAAGATGTTCCGGTGAATATCCGGAAATGCTTCATACCCGTGGATTTCGTGGTGATCGACATGGAGGTCGAGAAGGATATGTCACTTATTCTTGGGTGCCCGTTCCTTAGCATCGCGAAGGCTCGCATAGATGTGGGAGCTAGAGAAATCCACTTCCATATCAATGGCAAAGAGGAGAAGTTTAACTTTCACCCAAAGTGAGAGCAATGATCCATGATCCGTATCAAGTATGAGTCGAATTATAAACACATTCAAGAGGTAGAAATCACACCTCCAAAGGTGGACCTGCTCATTTCATTCATGAGGAATTTAATCTTTGCAGAGGACCCGTCTTATCATCCACGCCGACACCCCAATAAGACGGAGAAGTTTGGACCTCCCCAAAGGCCCAAGTCCACCAAGCCATCAAAGAAGAAATGGCGGAAGAAGCAAGACAAGCCGTCCGAGCCCATCCCTCCAGGCCTGGATGTCAAGAAATGAAGAAGGAGGAATGTCCATCTCATCAGACGGTGGTGAGACCTAGCCAATAGGTTAAATTGGTAGTTATCCTTTTCTTTGTTTTTCTTTTCTCTTCATTTGGTTTTCCCCATTTGATTTTATTTTTTCACACTGCATATTTGGTTTTCCATAGCAAGTTGAGAATCTTATATTCTCATCTATCATTTTTATTTCTTTATTTTCCACAAATAAAATTGTTGGGTTTTGAAAAAGGAGTTGTCTTTTTTTGTCGGAAAACAATTTTTCGGAGCTGCAAAAGTGGTAATTCACCAACGTGCTAATTCCATAGCCGTTGGGGAGCCACCTGCCAAAAGGGAGAACATGGGGGCCCACTTGTCTGTGCGGACGACCCCCCTGTTCGGCCAACTCGGGGAAGGAGCCATTTTGGCCCTGTCTCCTCCAACAGCTACATTTGATTTCTTAGTGACCGTTGGGAAGTGCACACTATAATTGGTGGCTGTGAGGGGCACTTCTCCTCACACTTCACCTCATTTCATACCTCCCCAGAGTCACTCTTGCTCAAATTGTTTTTCTTGCTCTTCATTGAAGTACTCTTCCTCAAAATCTAACTCAAAAAGATTTTCTTTTGTTTGCATTTGCAATTTGCTCTCAAGTTCCTCAAGGGAAAATTTGTCACGGGTTTTGCTTTTTCTAACATCATCTCTTTTGAGTTTTTGCCTTGCTGTGTTCATGTTTGTTGTGGCCATGAAAGGTATGAAGAGCTTGTTTGGAAAGAGGAAGGAGGCTGCAAGCTCAAGCCATGGTGGAGACTCAAGTGCATGCCTCTCTTCCGTTGCTACACCAAGTTCACAAAAGAGGAGTGTAGGTGAAAACACTCCCATGCGTGAGAGAAGCTACCCTCACCAACTTCTTCACGACGACGACCTCGACGTACAACGTGAAGTTGAAGATGAAGCATGCAAGCTCCTCCAAGATCATGAGTTTCCTCAAACGAAAGCTTATGATTCGGATTTGATCACAAAAATAGGTGTAGATTCCAAATTCTTTTCCATTTGACATGCACTAGGATGGGAAAACTTTGCTGACATAGAGGATAGAGGTTCACGCCTTCTCTCCATACAATTCATTTGCACACTCAAAATAGGATTTGATGGTATTACTTTTAGATTATTTCAAAAAGAATACACCATACCATAGAAAGAATTAAGTGAAATCCTAAGCTTCCATAGACGTTGTTTGCTAGATTTAGACGCTTTGCTTAAGTTTTAACAAACATAGTTTTCGGCAAGATTTAACTAGTGAGGTCTGATGTAGTGCACCTAGGAATAGCCACTTACACAACCCTACTTTACGCTTCATGCATAGATGGGCGGCAACGACTATGGTCCCTAGAGGAGACGTAAGGGTAGTGCATGCTGATGAGCTGAAAATTTTATTTTCCATGATTAAAAAGATAAAAGTTGCTCTAGTTATTGCCTTGATGGCACAATGGTTAAATTACATTGCAAGAATAGGGCCAGTTGAATGCACTTCATTGATTACTCGTATTGCTACTAGGGTAGGAGAACTACAATATTCTTCATTTGAGTATGTGAGACCTACGTTGGCTGAATACATTGGCTTCGACGATAAAAGTTTTGAATACTACCAGAACACCTTTATCATCAAGGTCCGCTCTAGGTCCGAGCTCCAGCAAGGACAGACGATAGGTGCGACTTGTTTTGGGTAGCTACGGCAAGGTCCAACGTAAGGTTCGACTTGCTTTGGCTAGGTCTGACTCTTTATCTAGGTCTGACTAGCTTTGCTTAGCTCTGGCTCTAGGTCTGACTTCTTTGTCTAGGTTCGACTAGCTTTTGTTAGCTTCGGCGCTAGGTCCGACTAGCTTTAGTTAGCTCCGGCACTAAGTCCTGCTAGCTTTGGTAAGTTGCGGTGCTAAATCATGTTAGTTTTGGTAAGCTCCGATTTAAGGTCCAGTTAGCTTTGGCATGGTTTAGAGCTTGATTGCAATGGTTCTGCTTTTACTTTGAATTGTTTCGATCTAACATGAGTCAAGTCAAGGACTTGTGCCCGGAAGTATTGATTGTTTATTCATGTGTAGGTGTTGGTTGAGTTCAAGACATGGCTAGTCACGGGATCCATTGAACTAGTCTTAGGGAGAAGATGAGGTTCAATAACCTGTTCGGGAGGAATTGTGGTTGAGTTGATTGGGAGGTTTGCGTAGCATGTTTGAATCAAGAACAATGCATATGAAGGTATCGTGGACGTCGTTGGAAGAAGTTTGCATGTGTGCAAGAAGTGCATGGACGTAGCTACATGGTTCCGAGGCGTGATGAAGAGACATGGACGTAAAGAATTGGACGAAAAGGTCCAACCGACTAAGTTATGGACTCAGGCTGCGGCTGAGACGTGTTTGACTCAAATATGGAATGTTTTGAGTTGGTTATGATAGGATTACGTGTGGGTTACAAAGTTGAGTTATTTTAGGAATGTGTGATATGTTCCTAAGGTGTTTGAAAGTCTTAAGATTGCTTCTATCTGCGTATACAAGAGTCTTGAGTAGATATGGAAAGTTTTGATTCGTGAATTGAGTAGGATTAGAGTCCTAGTTAAGTTTGGGTTGGCCTAAGGGCTGGTTATATAAGCAAGGGAGGCCAGAGCTCGTGGTGCGCAACTTTGGGGCTGCTTCTCTTGTGTTTTGATCATTTTGTAGTTTGAAGAAACTTTTGTACCTTATTCGTCTGACTTGTTTTCGTCAGGTCTTTCTTCCAGAGTTTCTGCACATCACTACCTTCCTTCGGTGGTTTTATCATAACTCGAGTTTTACAGATTCGATTGACGTGATTCTTCTTGGGTTGCCTTGACAACTTCATTTTGCTATCATCTATGAAAATTTTACGGTCTTTGGATTTGTGGTTTCTTATCTATACGAGTTTATTTGCAGTGTTCCAGAACTGTTTTTCTCGGTTAAGACAGATTGAAATTTGTTCGATCTTTCGATCGTAACTTGAGTTTCTCTCAACGGATTTTCGTGATTCTTGTTGTGACGTCTTCGTGACTTGATTATCTACAATCTATAGTAGTTTTGTCATAGTTGAACACGTTTAGATTAGTCACACACATGGTTTATTTAACAGATCAGTTTTCTACCGAGTGGTGTTTTCGTTGCTTCTGCTGAAAAATTTTAATCTACCATTCACCCCCCTGGTAGCTTTACACGTGATATTTGATCCTATAATTGGTATCAAAGCCACGGTTCTATAATCTTTGTGATTTGCACATGTTTTTAACTAATCCTCATGGAGAAATACTCGGCAAAACCTTGTGTGTTTGTTGGTATTGATTTTCAGGTTTGGAAGGCACGCATAGAAGCTTTTATCCATGCACAAGTCTTCACAATATGGGAAAAAGTGTACAAGCCTTACAACGTGCCACCAAACGATCAAGTCATGGCTACAAACTTAAGAGATGTCGACAACAACAACAAAGCCCTGGACTTGATCATACAGGAACCAACTCAAAGCGACTTCGACCGTGTTGCACACCTCTGATCGGTGTACGATGTCTGGAGAGCACTTTGTGACTTCCACGAAGGATCCAACACAATCAAATAGTTAAGAAAACATATGTTCAAAAAGGAATACATGTGTTTCGAGATGCAACCCGGTGAGTATATCGACGATCTCTTTGCTTGCTTTAACAAAATTCTAAGCAACTTGCGTAGTGTCAACGTTAACGTTTCAGATGCTGAGAATTCTAAGCAATTACTAAGTGCATTAGACATGCCAGTATGGGAGATGAAAGTTACATCCATTCGTGAATCTACTATCATGAGTACACTTACTTTAGATGTGCTATATTCCTAGTTAAAAACACATGAAATTGACATAATATCACGTAAGAACCCCAACAAGTCTATTGCTTTTGTTTCTCAACGTGACATGCCTAGCTCCGGTCAATCTTCATCTTGTGGTACACTTGCTTTGTTGTCCTCTCTAACCCTTGAATAGATTGAGGAGTTTCCAGAGGAGGAGCTAGCACTTCTCTCTACTATGTTCTCAAAAGCATTGCAAAATATGAGAACTAGAAGGAGACGAAGCTTCGGACCTCAACGATGCTTCGAATGTGGTAAGACCGGATACATTCGTACGGATTGTCCTAACCTTTCAGGTACTACTTCCCAGGAAGAAAAACAATCAAGGACAAAGCACTCCTCAAAAAATGATAAGAAGAAGGGCTTTACAGGTCGCCAACTGGTGAACAGTTTTATCTCTGCACTCCAGGAACTTGGCTCAAGTGACGTGGACATTGGAAGTGACAAATATGAAGATGATTTGGCAAACTTGTGCTTCATGGCGGGCAAGTAAAGATCAAGTATGGAGGAGGCACAACACAACAGCGACAATGAAGAGATATGTCCTACTTGCGAAGAAATGTGTGATGCTATTTCTCGTGCCACTGTTATTGTTAAGAAAAAGGAAAAAAAGGCTTAGGGACAATGCTGTTAAAATTGAATCACTAGAATCTTAAATTAATCTTTTGAAATCCTTGATTCCTAGTGATGATTCTTTTTCCTCATGTGACTTAATATATGAACAATTGTCCTCCCTAAGAAGTGCACATACCTCCACATTTGGTAAACTTGAACTTGAAATTGAAAAGAACAAAAAGCTTGCTGCACTTAATATTGGAAACTTCAAAGATGCTTCTTGTTCTACAATTGATTTGCATTGTTCCAGTTGTGATGATCTTGATAAGAAATTGCAAGATGCTATGAATGCGATTTCTGTTTTCAACAATGCTTTACGTGCTCATGAAGTTAAATATTGTTCTAATTGCAAAGTAAAAGGAAAAACTTCATGTGAAAACTGCCTAGAATTGTCTAAGAAACTTGATGACATGAATAGGACACTAGAGCAGTTTTGTATTGGGTACAAAAATCTAAACTTGCTGCTGAATTCATCCAAATCTTGCAATGATAAAATTGGTTTAGGTTTTGATTCCCATGCTCATACTAAAGCACATCCACTCAAAATTATAAAGTCATTAGGAAGTGGTTTTATTAAAACAGTTCCTAAACAAAGAGAAGTGGTTTTTAAATCTGCAGGAGTGTTGTCACATTCGGGGTCTAATAAACATGTTGCATGCTCATCTAGACATGCACGCAAAATTAAATTTCATTGTACCTATTATGGTAGAGATGGTCATGTCATTGATATTTGTTATACACTAGCTAAAAAACATAAAAATGGAAGAATGCAAGCTAGATCTTATGACTCTCATGCAAAATTTGCCGCACATAACAGACCGAATGTCAAGAACATGCTACCTGCTGTTATGAGTCAAAAACATTCAAAGTTTACCTCCAGAGCTTCGTTTTTATCTCCGGGCCTTCTGTTTTTGCTTCCGGAGCTACTGATTTTCGTGCTACACAAGTAACACATCATAGGTCAGTAGTTAAGAATAAAAGATCTCAAACTTTGACTCATAAACCTGCTGTTTTTTATAAGCTTCCGTGTGTTGATCCTACTGGAAATCGTGTGACTTAGTAGTGGATTCCTAAATGCCTATTAACTAACCCCGGTATTGAGTCATCGACATATTGTTCTTCTATGTAGGTTACACGCTAGAGGAAGGAGAACATTTGGATTTTGGATTCAGGTTGCTCACGCCACATGACCGGTAACAAAGAATGGTTCTCCTCCCTCTTTTTTTTTTGTCACGTGTAGAGAATGTTACTTTTGCCAATAATTCTTCAACTCCTATAATTGCTAAGGGTTCGGTTAGAGTAAATGATCACTACACTTTGAAGGATGTGGCACTTGTTAAAAATTTGAAATACATCTTGCTTTCAGTTTCACAACTGCTAGATGAAAATCTGAAAATTATTTTCACTAAAAATTGCTGCAAAGTTGTAAATTCAAATTGTGAGTTTATTTTTAACATATCTCGGTTTGGAAGAGTTTTTAAATCTGATTTTGATATGTCTTCCTCTAAGCATATGTGTCTAGTTGCTAATGATTCAAAGGACTTACATTTTTTGCATCGTAGACTTGGTCACGTAGGCTTTGATAATCTAACGTGCGTTAGTGCTCTTGATCGCATATGTGGGCTGCCTAAGCTTAAGGGAGACAAAGGAATTGTGTGCTCTTCTTGTAGTTATGCTAAGATGGTTGCAGGTTCACATACTCCTCTCACAATGATCATGACAACTGAATCGGGTCAACTTTTACACCTTCACACCGTAGGACCTTCACGTGTTCAATCCTTCGGAGGTAAATGGTATGTTCTTGTGATTGTTGATGATTATTCTAGATACTCTTGGGTTTACTTTATGCCATCTAAGAATGAACCTATTAGTCACTTTAGAAATTTATTTCTTAGATTATCAATTGATCACCCAGGATCTTTAAAAGCAATTAGAAGTGATAACGGAACAGAATTTAAAAGTCAAACTTTTTATCACTTTTGTGCTGAAAATGGAATAGATCTTCAATTTTCTTTACCATATGTACCTCAGCAAAACGGTGTTGTACAAAGAAAGAACAGAACCTTAGTTGAGATGCCTAGGACTATGCTTGATGAATATCAAACTCCTAGGAAATTTTGGGCTGATGCGATTGCAACCGCTTGTTATGTCTCAAATCGTGTTTTCTTGTGCGCTAAGCTAGGTAAAACACCATATGAGCTCCGGTTTGGACATAGGCCTAGTGTTAGACACTTTTGGGTCTTTGGTTGAAAATGCTTTGTTAAGAAACATGGTAATCTTAATAAATTTGAACCTAAGTCCATTGATGGCATGTTTCTTGGTTATCCATCTCATACTAGAGGCTACCGTGTGCTTTTACTTGACACTAACAAAATTGTGGAGACTTGTGAGGTGACTTTTGATGAAGCTAGCCCAGGCTCAAACATTGCAGGTTCGGATCCATATCCTCAGGGGGAGGGTATTTTCGAAGAAGAAGAAGAAGAGTCAGTGATATTGTCTGATAGTTCCAAAGCTGACACGTGTCCAGCTCTGAACTTTGAACAAGCTCCGGCTACCATCTCTGCTGGTCCTGATCGTCCACAAGCCACAAGCTCATCAATCTGTGATGAACCTGATGAAGAAGAAGCTTGTCAGACATCTGTCCCCCTACGAATTTACAGGAATCATCCCCCGCAATAGATAATTGGGAGCTTGAATGAACGAGTTACAAGATCCAGGTTTTCCGACCCCAATTCTCATGCTCATTCTGCTTTTGTTGCTTCTTTTGAACCCAAAGATATATCACACACAATCACTAATGATTCTTGGATTATTGCCATGCAAGAAGAATTAGAAAGTTTTGAAAGAAATAATGTTTGGAAACTTGTACCTCCACCTCAAGATCACACTATAATTCAAACTAAATGGGTGTTTAAAAATAAACAAAGTGAGGATGGGGTTGTGATTAGGAATAAGGCTAGATTGGTTGCTCAAGGTATCACACAAATTGAAGGTTTGGATTCTGATGAAACTTTTGCTCCTGTTGCTGGATTAGAAACCATAAGAATTTTGTTATCTTTTGCTGCATCTAAAAGTTTCAAGTTATATCAAATGGATGTAAAAAGTGCTTTTCTTAATGGCTACATAGATGAGGAGGTCTTTGTTAAGCAACCACCTGGTTTTGAAAATCCAGATTTTCCTAATCATGTTTTCAAACTAACTAAAGCCATGTATGGTCTAAAACAAGCTCCTAGAGCATGGTATGATAGGTTAAAAACATTCTTACTTGAAAAGGGGTTTACCATGGGCAAGGTTGATAAAACTCTTTTTGTGCTTAAGCATGGCAATGACTCATTATTCGTTCAAGTGTATGTGGATGATATTATCTTTGGTTGTGCTTCTCATGATCTTGTGTCCATGTTTTAAGCAATGATGAATTCAGAGTTTGAAATTAGTATCATTGGTGAACTCACTAACTTTTTGGGGCTGCAAATCAAACAAACCAAGGAAGTTACCTTTGTGCATCAATCGAAGTATACAAGGGACCTTCTGAAGCGCTTCAATGGACAAAAGCAAGCCTCTTCGAACACTAATTGGAACAACATCAACACTTGATCTTGATGAAGATGGTGAACCCGTGGATAAAAAAGAATATAGAAGCATGATCGAATCACTTTTGTACCTCACAGCATCAAGACCGTACATACAATTCAGCATATGTCTTTGTGCACGATTTCATGCTTCCCCACGTGCTTCACATCGTCAAGCTGTCAAAAGAATTCTCAGGTACTTACATGGAACTCAAGAATTTGGCATTTTTCTTCCTTCTTCCTCAACTGTTACTTTGAAAGCTTTTTCGGGTGCTGATTTTGGGGGTGGTAGAATTGATAGAAAAAGTACTTCTGTTGCTTGTCATTTTCTTGGTAATTCATTTGTTGCTTGGTCCTCTAGAAAACAAAGTTCAGTTGCACAATCCACAGCCGAATCTGAATATGTAGCTGCTGCTAGTGCTTGCTCACAAATTCTTTGGATTGTTCAAACACTTAAGGACTATGGGGTTGATCTAGATAGTGTTCCACTGTTTTGTAACAACACTAGTACCATTTGCATTGCTAAAAACCCTGTGCAACATTCTAAAACTAAGCACATTGACA
Source organism: Tuctoria greenei (assembly GCA_036927565.1). Lineage (NCBI taxonomy): Eukaryota > Viridiplantae > Streptophyta > Magnoliopsida > Poales > Poaceae > Tuctoria > Tuctoria greenei. The sequence continues at coordinate 160,022,038 of JAYESD010000002.1, read as the reverse complement.
TTAGACATCACTTTCTCCGTGATAATGTTGAAAAAGGCAACATTGTTCTTCACCATTTAGATACCGAACAACAGTTGGCCGACATTTTTACAAAACCTTTGGATTTTAGTCGTTTTTGTTACATTCGTAGTGAAATAGGGGTTATGCATCCTCATGGCTTAAATTGAGGGGGAGTTTGAAACTTGGGAAGTCGATGTGTGAGTCTGAATTTAAAATAATATGAGCATAGTATTTCATACATATGTGACATTGTGATTCCTTTTACATACTGAAAGTTCTTACTACATTACTCATGTTATACATTTTGTAGTTTTTGCCATGACTAGTAATTAGCATAATTACTGACACTAAATCTGGTCATGATCAAACTTTCTTGCTATTTTGAACTTGTTGCATGATAACAAGTGCTTTTAATCATAATGAATTAATCAAGTAATCAACTCACATGTTCAGTTTTATGAAGAAATATAAATTGAGAAAAGATCAAGAGAATATGCATGCATCGCACTTCTTCTTTTGAGATGCCTTATCATTGCACTTAGATATGAACACGGAAGGAGTTGTGTATGACTAAAACTATTTCTTTAAGCTTCTGATTGTCAAATGACATAGGCTTGGCTTGGTTAGTTAGAATAAGGAATATGCGCATACAACAAATTTTTTGCTTAAAAAAAATTGCAGCAACAAGTATCATGCCTTCAGATTTTGATATAGTTAAGCCTATGAGATCATGAATTGCTAAAATTGAAAATTACATTTGATCTCTAGCATGGCTTACACTACTTTATGTATCTCAATGTTTTGATAGTGTAAGTTACTTGATAGTCTGACTTGGATGAGCTTTGTTTTATATGTATATGTTATAATGTGCCCATAACAAATTAAAATTTCTCTTTTGTACCTTGCTGAATACATTGTCAAAGGGGGAGAAGTATGCAAGGGGGAGAAATAAGTATAGGGGCAGAAATTTATTTCTATCTCATTTGGTTTTCAAAAAGGGGTAGAAATTGTTTTCCAAACTTTTCATGCCAATGTTGGCATTTTAAGTGGTGTTGACAATGCATTCATTAAGGGGGAGACTGTGAGACCTAAGTGTGCTGAATACATTGGCTTTGACGATAAAAGTTTTGAATACTACCAAAACACCTTTATCATCAATGTCCGCTCTAGGTCCGAGCTCCAACAAGGTCTGATGATAGGTCCAGCTTGTTTTGGGCCGCTTCGGCAAGGTCCGACGTAAGGTCCGATTTATTTTGGCTAGGTCCGACTTCTTTGTCTAGGTCTGACTAGCGTTGGTTAGCTCCGGCTCTAGGTCCGACTAGCTTTGGTTAGCTCCGGCTCTAGGTCTAACTAGCTTTGGTAAGCTCCAGCGCTAGGTCTGACTAGCTTTGGTTCGCTCCGGCGCTAGGTCCTGCTAGCTTTGGTATGTTCTAGCGCTAGATCCTGTTAGTTTTGGTAAGCTCCGGTTCAAGGTTTGGTTAGCTTTGGCAAGGTTCGGAGCTTGATTGCAATGGTTCTGCTTTTACTTTGAATTGTTTTGAACATGCTTTACATCTATGGAAAGTATGCTTAGTATTATTTTACTAAGTTTTTGATGTGTTTTGGTGGTTATGGCTGATATCGTTTTTGCTATGGTTTGGAACATGCTTGTGTGAGGCGCTCATGTAAGGTGTTGTGATTTTGGAACTAACGTGAGTCAAGTCGAGGACTTGTCCTTGGAAGTATTGGTTGTTTATTCTTGTGCAAGTGTTGCTTGAGTTCAAGACATGGCTGGTGACGGGATCCATTGAACTAGTCTTAGGGAGAAGATGAGGTTCAACAACCAAGTTCCGAAGGAATTGTGGTTGAGTTGATCGGGAGGTTGCGCAACATGTTTGAATCAAGAACAATGCATATGAAGGTATCGTGGATGTTCTTGGAAGATGTTTGCACGTGTGCAAGGAGTACATGGACGTAGCTACATGGTTCTGAGGTGTGATGAAGAGATGTGGACGTAAAGAATTGGTCGGAAAGGTCCAACTGACTAGGTTATGGACTCAGGCTGTGGCTGAGTTGTGTTTGACTCAAATATGGAAAGTTTTGAGTTGGTTATGATAGGATTTCATGTGGGTCACAAAGTTGAGTTGTTTTAGGAATATGGGATACGTTCCTAAGGTGTTTAGAAGTCTTAAGATTTCTTCTATCTGCATATAGAAGAGTCTTGAGTAGTTATGAAAAGTTTAGATTCGTGAATTGAGTAGGATTAGAGTCCTAGTTAAGTTTGGGTTGGCCTAAGGGCTGGTTATATAAGCAATGGAGGCCATAGCTCATGGTGTGCGACTTTGGGGCTGTTTATCTTGTGTTTTTATCAATAAATTTTGTAGTTTGAAGAAACTTTTGTGCCTTGTTCGTCCGACTTGTTTTCGTCAAGTCTTTCTCGTCGAGTTTCTGCACAACACTATCTTGCTTCGGTGGTTTTTTCATAACTCGAGTTTTACAGATCCGATTGATGTGATTATTCTTAGGTTGTCTTCACAACTTAATTTTATATCATTTGTAAAAAGTTCACGGTCATTGGATTTGTGGTTTCTGATCTACTTGAGTTTCTTTGCAGTGTTCGAGAACTGTTTTTCTCGAGTAGGACAAATTGACCTTTGTTCGATCTTTCGATCGTAAGTTGAGTTTCTCTCGACGTATTTCATGATTCTTGTTATGACATCTTTGTGACTTGAATCTCTACAATCTATATTATTTTTGTCAAAGTTGAACACATTTAGTTTAGTCGCACACATAGTTTCTTTAACAGATCCTTTTTCTGCCGAGGGGTGTTTTTGATGCTTTCGCTGAAAATTTTTAATCTACCATTCACCCCCCTCTGGTAGCTTTACACGTTCTATTCGATCCTACAAAGTATATTGAACATGAAAGAGAATTAATTTATGAAGATTAATTAGTGCAAGGACATACCCTTAAGCATGTAAGAGCTTTAAGTGAGAACGGGTGACATCAACACTCTCCAAGGGCATGTCGAAGGTACCCATGACTGGCAACAACACATGGATACTCAATTCACCAACTTCAACTTCATGATACAACAACAACAAGCTGATCACGCGGCATACTTCCGTCATCAAGGGTTCAACCCTCATCACAAAGGTGAGTGAAGAACAAGCTTGGGGAAGGACCCCCACTTGAGGTAAATTGTGTCAATCCCTTTGCATATTTATTTCCCATTCAACCATCATCCACCTTGCATTTAATATATATATATATACATATATATATATATATAGGATAGATTTGTTTACAAATAAATCAAATGTTGTGTTGTAATAATGACTTGGAATTCACATAGATGAAATGATGAATAGTTACTCTATTTAATTTTACTAAGTTCCTAGTTTACAACTCACTGCTATCCAACATATTGCTATCATTAGCTAAAATTTCTTTTTCCTTTATTTGGAAATTGTGGATAGCAAAACTTTAATCCATTCCAGGTTGTTGTGAGATATGATATAGTGATAGGGCTGCTATTCCTATTTTGAAAATGAAACCTAGATTTTCAGAGAAAATTCTAAAAAGATTTAAGTTACTCTCATTTGATTGGAAATACCTACCAAAGCCATATGAGACATTACATTGATAGACTTTATGCATATACTATTTGCCTTCACAATGAGCTTTGTCAAACTAGTATAAATCTATGTGAGATTTCATTCATTACTTTTTGAATTCAAGACTTCGCTTGCACATGCTATACTTCTACACTAGAAGTAAGCAAAATCCCATCATACCACCATTCCACAATAAAAAGAGAAACTCCATATCCTTCATGCTTAGTACTATCTCACAATTTATTGCATAAAAAGGGAGTAGAAGACATGGCTACAAGAAATAGAAAAACAAAAAGAAAAAAAAAGATGCATGCTTACTTCAAAAGCATGAGAAAAAAGAAAAGAAAAATAAAAGTAGCCATGTTTCATCCCTGCAAAATAAAAGAGTCCACTCAAAAAGGAGTCATCTAGATATCCACAACCACTCCATTCTATCACACTTGAACAAGTCTTGAATCAAATTGTTTTGAATTTATTTCTCCTAAGGCTTGCTTTTTTGACTTGGCAATATTATGTGTTGGAAATATGCCTACAAGATTCCCTACCAAGCTCCACATACAAGCCTTATGTAGAGGTAGGATGAATTTAGGAAAAATGCCTTGGTGAGGACACGTTTCCACTACACATAAAGGAGGGACCGAGAGAATTGAATTGAGGTACTCAAAATTTAAATTGAACTCTTCGGAATTTCAGTGGAGCTTGCTTCCTAGGGTATGTGTTCTCCATTTACTGTTCTATCTTTCAACCACCCGTGAATAGGAGATGGCATAAGCCCCATAATGACTTGAGATGGGTGAAGTACCATGTTAGTTTTTGCAATACTATTGACGGCTGTTATATACCAATTTCACCCGTCAATATAACTAAATTGTGTGAAGGAAATATCATTTCTTGCACACATCACCTTTCTATTTAAACTATTTCCACTTGTATTTGGAGAAAGTAGTGCATGCAGGCATTTTATGCAGAATTGAAGTGAAACAAGGGGATGGATCCTATAAAATATCATTCCAGCCAATCAGGCGACACCTCCTGACACCACATGGATCAAATGGCCCACAAACAGAAGTATCCGAGGCCATTCAACGGTGTAGCACCCATATAAGTCAATGGGACCCACCTGGAAGTTACCCCTAGGAAGCACACCAGAAATTGTCAACATATTTGTTCGGCCGACTAGGGGTTCGGCTGAACCCTTCTTGGCGCTAAACTCAATCAACTTCCATGGGTCGACTCCTAGTGGTGCCCTGGTAACGATGAAGACTGGTTCGCGTGCTTTTGGTGGAGGGAACTGACCCTTCTCCAAGCTATAAATAGGACCCCTCACTTCAACACACACCACTTGAGTATTCATCCACTATATCCACTACTCTCCATAGATTTAGAGGAGTATAGGTTGTAGAGAGGAGAGCCTCTTGTCCATAGTCCAAGTAGGACAGGAGTAGAAGGAGTCTCTTCCCAATTTCCAATTGGGAAAGGTATGGCTCTTACATTCCTATTTGTATTTGTGACTTTGTTCTTAATAAAGATGTTATCTATAGTATTCCGTTGTTCATATACTTGGATGAAGCATTTCTTGTTTGATTGTGGATTCCATGTATGTGGTAGGAGTAGTATTTATGATTATGCTATATCATTGTCATTATATCATCATAAACACTATAAACCCCCACTAAATTCTAATTAGCTATAATATGATTATGTTAAAATGAATCACTTGTGCTATGATTTAACATTGGTTCAACGATGATTTAGTTCATTGCGTTAGGATGGCTTGTGCCTAGACTCTTAGTGTAATTACTTAATATGTAAGCATGGTGCTAGGATAGACAGTAGCATTGAATGTCTTGTATGCCCACGGGTTCTAGCATGGTGGTGACAGCCCTATTTGTCCTTTGTAATCCTCCATGTTCGTCTATGCCACAGCTCTTGACGTGAGTCGTCCTAGTATTGCTAGGGGTAAACCCGTGCCCGATGTGTTAATCCACTTAGCATGAGAATTCATAATTTACATGATCAATATTAACTAACCAAGGCTATGTATATGTACATTAGAAGCACTGTAGGAGTCTCTACCTAGTTCTTAGCCTGGTCTCTCTTTACCCCATATTATCCCCTTAGGATAGAATGCTCTTGTGTGTGTCACACTACCTCAGTTACCCTTTATCCATCCATTCTAGAACCCTACCTAGGCCGACCTTGCCTCTCCACTTGATGATTGTTTTACTTCCATCTAGCATTCCTTTAAGAGAATGTAAATGACACCCTTTGGGAATACTCTTAGAGGGGAAATGTTACATCGATTGTTTCCGTGCGCATGCGGATTTACGTGTATAATCTAAGATCTATTAACAAACATTTCTGGTACCACTGCTAGAGATGAATTGGTAGTAGTGTGCAGAATCGTCAACAAGCATTTCTGGCGCCGTTGCCGGAGATGACTTGCTGGTGTTCCTTAGGAAATATCAACAAGCATTTCTGGCGCCGTTGCCGGGGAAGGCAACCAAAATATTACATGATTGAGTGAATAGGATAGGAACCTAGTAGGTTTTATTAGGATGACCCTTCTTTGTTTTCGCATTTTATGTGAAAACAAGGTAGTGTTTGTCTGGTTTCCTCTTGCCGAAAAACTTTGTTGAAGATCCCAAATCCCTTCTGAAAGATCGACCTCGTGTTGTTACTCCGAAGAAGCTTCGAGCGGCAAAGCAACCAGCACAACTGCACCAACAACCGAAACACCAATGGCCCGAAATACCCTTAGTGTGTTTTCAGCTCCCTCTGCTAACAATGTGCCTGTTGGGCCCACTGTTAACACATGAGACGTAAACTTCGAAATCAAGAATGGCCTTATCACTATGGTGCAAGCCAACCCATTTTGTGGGAAGGCTAACGGGGATGAAAGTGCTCACCTACAATAGTTCCTTAAGATGTTCAACACTTTTAAGATCAAGAACGTATCTCCCGATGTTGTCTGTCTTAGGTTGTTTTCGTTCTCTGTTCTGGGAGAGCAAAATAGTGGTTCTATGCGAACTAAAGTGTTGTACATACTTTGGAGAAGTGTTCTATGGCATTCCTCACCAAGTTTTTCCCGTTGGGCAAGACCAATGCCCTACGTGGAAGAATTTCCAGCTTCTAGCAAGATGCTAAGGAATATATTCCCGAGGCTTGGGAAAGGCTTCAGGAGTACATCCTAGTCTATCACCACCATGGTATGGATGATTGGCTCATTATCCAAAACTTCTAGAATGGGCTGATCCCTTCCGCCCATGACCATGTTGATGCTGCTGCTGGAAGTGCCTTCTTCTTATTGACGGTGTCTAAAGCCAAAGATTTGATTGAGAAGATGGTGTCCAACATGGGTTGGAGCGACGAGCGTCTCCACACCCGCTAGCGAGGAATGCATACCTTGAAGGAGGTGGATATGATTGCTGCCAAATTGGACCTCCTTATGAAGAAGATTGATGGACAAGGAAATGGTGAGGTATGTCGCAATGCCTATGCCTTAGACTCTCACATCACTTGTGAAGTTTGTGGCAACATGGGCCATTTGGGCAATGACTGCCTAGAAACCCATGAGGATTCCTTACATGTAGCCAACAAAGGAAACAACAATGGCTATCTTCCAGGAGGTCATGGATGGAGCCAACCACGCCCATTCTTTCAAGGAGGGTAAACCAACAATGGCAACAATGGAAATCAACCCAACCTAAGAGAACTTGCCATTGGCCAGCTGAAGATAATGAGGCTATATCCAAGAAGTCGTCTGCCAATGACAAGACCCTAGAGAGCATAAATGCCGAGATTGAAGGACTATCCTCAGCTTCAAAAGAATCAATTGAGTTTCAACAAGATGTTGGAAACTCAGTTGGCTCAACTAACAGCTGATGTTCCTCCTGTGGAGAATGGCAAAATGACAGGATAGCCCGAACCCTCTGTGGAAAATGTAAACATGATTTCTCTACAAGGAGGCAACCGGCTGAAGGACCCTGGATGTCCTACATACTCATGCTCAATTGGGGCACACCACTTCGACAAGGCCCTTAGTGACCTTGGAGGAAGTGTGAGTGTGATACCCAAGGAGGTTTTCGACCAGCTGAACTACACGGAACTTACTCCAACACAAATGCAGCTCCAACTGGCTCATTCATTAGTCCATTATCCGACGGGTATTACTGAAGATGTTCTGGTGAAAATCCAGAATTGCTTCATACCTGTGGATTTCGTGGTGCTCGACATGGAGGTCGAGAAGGATACGCCGCTCACTCTTGGGCACCTGTTACTAAGAACCGTGAAGGCTCGCATAGATGTGGGATCTAGAGAAATCCACTTCCATATAAATGGCAAGGAGGAGAAGTTTAACTTCCGCCCAAAGTTGGAACAATGCTCCATGATCCGTATCAAGTATTGGCCGAATGTTAAAAACATTCAAGAGGTCAAAATTACACCTCCAAAGGTTGACCCGCTCATTGCATTTAAGAGGAATTTGATTTATGTGGAAAATCCATATTATCATCCACGCCGACACCCTACAAAGACAGAGAAGTTTGGGCCTCCTCAAACGCCTAAGTCCACCAAACCGCCAAAGAAGGTATGGCGGAAGAAGCAAGACAAGCCGTCCTAGCCCATCCCTTCGGGCCTGGATGTCAAGAAATGAAGAAGGAGGAATGTCCATCTCATTAGACGATGGTGAGACCTAGCCAATAGGTTAAATTGGTAGTTATCCTTTTCTTTGTTTTTCTTTTCTCTTTATTTGGTTTCCCCATTTAGTTTGATTTTCCCCACTGCATATTTGATTTTCTTAGTAAGTTTAGAATCTTATATTCTCAACTATCAGTTTTATTTCTTTATTTATCACAAAAAGGAAATTGTTGGGTTTTGAAAAAGAAGTTTTTATTTAGAAAACAATCTTTTTGAGCTGTAAAAGTGGTATTTCACCAACATGCTAATCCCATAGCCATTGGGGAGCCACCTGCCGAAAGGGAGAATAGGGGGGCCCACTTGTCAGGTCGGTCAAGCCCCCTGTTCGGCCGACATGGGGAAATGGTTATTTTGGCTCTCTATCCTCCAACGCCTACATTTGGCTCCCTAGTGACCGTTGGGGATTGTACACTAAATGGTGGCCGTGAGGAGCTCTTCTCCTCACACTTCACCTGATTTTATACCTCCCCAAAGACACTCTTGCTCACATTATTTTCTTGCTCTTCATTGAAGTACTCTTGATCAATTACCAACTCAAAAAGTTTTGCTTTGTTTGCATTTGCAATTTTCTCTCAAGTTCTTCAAGGGAAACTTCATCAGGGTTTTGCTTTCACTGACATCACCTCTTTCGAGTTTCGCCTTGTTGTGTTCTTGCTTGTTGTGGCCATGAAAGGAATGAGGAGGTTGTTTGGAAAGAGGAAGGGGGCTGCAAGCTCAATCCATGGTGGAGACTCAAGTGCACGCCCCTCTTCCATTGCTACACAAAGTTCATAGAGGAGGAGTGTTGGAGAGGACACTCCCATGGGTGAGAGGAGCAACCCACACCAACTTCTTCACGATGATGACCTCGACATACAATGTGAATTTGAAGATCAAGCACGCAAGATCCTCCAAGATCGTGAGTTTTCTCATACGAAAGCTTATGATCAGGATTTGATCTCCAAAATAGGTATGGATTCCGAATTGCTTTCCATTTTGCGTGCATTAGGATGGAAAAACTTTGCTCACATAGAGGAGAAAGGTTCACGCCTTCACTCCATACAATTCCTATGTACACTCGGGATAGGATTTAATGGTATTACTTTTAGATTAGTCCAAAAAGAATACAACATCCTATTGAAAAAATTAAGTGAAATCCTAGGCTTCTATAAAAGTTGTTTGCTAGATTTAGACACTTTGCCCAAATTTAACAAACAAAGTTTTTGGCGAGATTTAACTGGAGAGGTCAGATGTGGTGCACCTAGTAATAGCCACTTGCACAACCCTACTTTGTGCTTCATGCATAAATCGGTGACTATGACTATGTTCCCTAGAGGAGATGTAAGGGTAGTGCGTGATGATGAGCTGAAAATATTATTTGCCATGATTAAAAAGATAAAAGTTGCACCAGTTATTGCCATGATGACACAATGGTTAGATTACATTCCAAGGGTAGGGCCAATTGAATGTACTTCATTGATTACCCGTATTGCTACTAGGGTAGGAGCACTAGAATATTCTTCATTTCAGTATATTAAAAATGAAAGAGAATTAATTGATGAAGAGTATTTAGAGCAAGGAAATACCCTTAAGCATGATCAAGATGGATTTTGATATTTTATTATCCTGGCTTTGTCAATGAATTTCGGTTACCGAACCCGAATTATCATTTGTACAAATGTCGGAGGCTAACCATTGACCTCCTTCCCATCGAGGAAGCTGAAAGAAGTAATGTCTCTGGCGGGGTAACTAGAAGCCGTACAAGGAGAGCGTCTATGCCCCCAACAACCACCATGGTCCATCAGTACGAAGAGGAAGAGAACCAAATGGGTGATGCACCCGGATGGACTCAACCTCCATCGTATGAGACTGAAGGTCCATCTTGGCATGGATGGCCAGGTGGCACATGGAAGCCACCCCTATTTACTTAAGCCCTAGCAGCATGCCTCCAGCGTCCATGAAAAGATGTTGTTCCTCTTTGGCTAGAAGTCATCATGACTATAGCTAAGGAATGACGGATCTCACTAGACATATGGATGAGCTTGAAGTAAGAACGGGTGACATCTACGACACTCTCCAAGGGTATGTCCAAGGTAACCAAGACTAGCAACAACACATGGACGCTCAATTCATCAACCTTAACTCCACGCTACAATAACAACAAGCCGATCTTGCGCCGTACTTTCATCATCAAGGGTTCAACCCTCGACACAGAGGTGAGTGAAGAACAAGCTTGGGGGAGGACCCCCACTTGAGGTAAATTGTATCAACCCCTGTGCATATTTATTTTCCGTTCGACCATCATTCACCATGCATATAAAAAAATTGGATAGATTTGCTTTCAAAAAAATAAATGATGTGCGGTAAGAATTCTTTGGAATTCACATAGATGAAATGATGAATAGTTGCTCTATTTTAATTTTCCTAAGTCCCTAGTTTACAACTTACAACTCTCCAACATATTGCTCTCATTGGCTAAAATGGCTTTTGCCTTGATTTGGAAATTGTGGGTAGCAAAAGCTTAATCATTTGTAAGTTATTGTGAGATATGATATATTGATAGGGCCGCTATTCCTAGTTTGAAAGTGAAACTTAGATTTTCGCAGAAATTCTAAAAAGATTTAAGTTACTCTCATTTGATTGGAAATACCTACCAAAGCCATATGATACATTACATTGATAGACCTTATGCATATGCTATTGGTCTTCACATTGAGCTTTGTCAAACTAGTATAGACCTATGTGAGATTTCATTCATTACTTTTTTAATTCGAGACTTCACTTGCACATGCTATACTTTCACACTAGAAGTAAGCAAAATTCCACCATACCACCATTCCACAATAAAAAGAGAAACTCCATATCATTCATGCTTAGTATTGTCTCTAGAATTTCTTGCATAAAAAGGGAGTAGAAGACATGGCTACAAGAAAAAGAAAAAGAACAAGAAAAATGCATGCTTACATCATAAGCATGAGAAAAAAAAGTAACCATGTTTCATCCCTACAAAATAAGAGAGTCCACTCAAAAAGGAGTCATCTCAAGATCCACATCCACTCGATTCCATCACATGCATAAGCCTTGAATCAAATTATTTTTAATTGATTTTTCCTAAGGCTTACTCTTTTGACTTAGCAATATTGTGTGTTGAAAATATGCCTACTATATTCCCTACCAAGCTCCACATACAAGCCTTATGTAGAGATAGCATGAATTTAGGCAAAATGCCTTTGTGAGGATATATTTTCACTACACACAAAGGAGAGACTTGAGTGTATAAAATTGAGATACTTAAAATATAAATTGAACTCTCTGAAATTTTAGTGGAACTTGACTTCTAGGATATGTGTGCTCCATTTGCTGTTATATCTTTCAACCACCCATGAATAGGAGATGGCATAAGTCCCATAATGACTTAAGATGGCTGAAGTACCGTGCCAATTTTTGCAATACGAGATAGAGTATTTTGTTGTGTATATGGTACTTTTGAAAAGTAGAACATTATAGCAACCCCTGATCATCAACTTAAAGTCTTGACTTTGCTCGGGACGAGCAAAGGATAAGCTTGGTGGAGTTTGTTGACGGTTGTTATATACCAATTTCACCGGTCAATATAACTCAATTATGTGAAGGAAATATTATTTCTTCAACACATAACCTTTCTATTTAACCTATTTCCACTTGTCTTTGAAGAAAGTAGTGCATGCAGGCATTCTATGCAGAATTGAAGTGAAACAGGGGGATGGATCCTACAAAATATCATTCCAGCCAATCAGGCGATGCCATGTGGAACCACATGGATCAAATGGCCCACAAAAAAGTATCCGAGGCCATACAACGGTGTAGCACCAATATCAATCAATGGGACCCACCTGGAAGTCACCCCGAGGAAGAACAACAGAAATGGTCAACATTTCTGTTTGGCCGACTAGGGGGTTCGGCCGAACCCTTCCTGGCGCGAAACTCGGTCAACTTCCACGTGTCGACTCCCTGTGGTACCCTGGTCACGATGAAGACTGATATGAGTGCTTTTAATTGTGGTAATCGACCCTTCTCCAAGCTATAAGTAGGACCCCTCACCCCTCACTTCAACAAACACCACATGAGTATTCATCCATTGTATCCACTACTCTCCATAGGTTTAGAGGAGTATAAGCTGTAGAGAGGAGAGCCTCTAGTCCATAGTCTAATTAGGAAAGGAGTAGAAGGAGTCCCTTCTCAATTTCCAATTGGAAAGGTATGGCTCTTATATTCCTATTTGTATTTGTGACTTTGTTCTTAATAAAGGTGTTATCTTTAGTCTTCTATTGTTCATATACTTAGACGAAGTGTTTCTTGTTTGATTGTGGATTCCATGTATGTGGTAGGAGCAGTATTTATGATTATGCTATATCATTATTATTATATCATCATAAACACTACAAACCCCCACTACAGTCTAATTAGCTATGATATGAATACGTTAACATGAATTACTTGTTCTATGAATTAACATTGGTTCAACGATTATTTAGTTCATTGCCTTAGGATGGCTTGTGCCTAGGCTCTTAATGTAATTACTTTATATGCTAGCATGGTGCTAGGATAGAGAGTAGCGTTGAATGTCTCGTATGCCCACAGATTGAAGAGGTAGGTTGTAGGTGGTGACAGCCCAATTTGTCCTTTGTCATCCTCCACGTCTGGCTATGCCACAAGCTCTTGGCATGAGTCGTCCTAGTATTGCTAGGGGTAAACCCGGGCCCAATGTGTTAATCCACTTAGCATGAGAATTCATAATTGACATGAGCATTAGTAACTAACCTAGGCTATGCATATGTACATTAGAAGCATTGTAGGAGTCTCTACCTAGTTCTTAGCCTGATCCCTCTTTGCCCCATATTATCCCCTTAGGATAGAATGCTCTTGTGAGTGTCACACTACCTCAATTACCCTTTATCCATCATTGCAAGAACCCTACTAGGCCAACCAAGCCTCTCCACTTGATAATTGTTTTACTTCCATATAGCCTTCTTTTGGGAGAATATAAATGACACCCTTTGGGAATACTCTTAGAGGGGAAATGCTACATAGATAGTTTTTGTGTGATTGCGGATTACATGTATAATCTAAGATCTATTAACGAAAATTTATGGAGTCACTAATAGAGATGAATTGTAGTAGTGTGTGGGAACCGTCAACAAGCATTTCTGGTGCCGTTGCCGGGGATTACTTGTTGGTCACTACAGGAAACACGACAATAGACGATGGCCAAATTAATAGACGACGGGGCTGTCGTCCTTTATGTTATTAATGATAGTCATTTTCAGCCATCGTCAATTATGCTGTAATTGACGACGGTTATCCCAGTACTGTCGTCAATTAATTAAAGACGAAGGTCAACCATCGTCAACTAATTAGAGACGACGGTCAACTGTCGTCAGTTAATGACCATCGTCAATAATGGCCGAAACCTGGCCCACCTGAGTGATTATAGATGACGGCTCGGAAATACCATTGTCAATAGGTCCATAATTGACGACGGTGGACATGTTACCGTCGTCTGTTAGAGTTAAAGATTATTTACCCTGTCACGCCTCTTAGTTTTCATTTACGCGCCCCCGCTCCTCGCTAATCGTTGCCGCCGCCGCCCCCGCTCCTCGCCGCACCGCGCCGCCGCCCTCGCTCATCGCTGCGCCACCGCCCTCGCTCCTCGCTGCTCTGTGCCGCCGCCCCCGCTCCGGGCCGCCGCCCCGTTCGCGCCACCGTCACGCCGCTGCTGTCAACTGGGAAGGACCCGACAACTAGGTATGCCGCTTCCCCCTCCCCACGTTCATGCGCAAAGTCCTGGGGCATTTACTTGTCTGAAGGTTGGCTTGGCAGTTCAGATTTTATAGCTGAGTTAGGAGTTGTAGAATAGAGAAGTGACAAAAGGATGGGAGGGTAGAGACAAGAGAGGTAATTTGTAAACCAAATGGTGTGGTTGGGTAGATGAATATACAGAAAAACCTGCAACACTACCTTTTAAACTGCTAGGTTATGTGTGATTAAATGGTATTAGAACTATTGTGGTTTTTCGCAAGTTTGATTGTCTTCTGAGACCCTAGTCCCCTTTGTGTCATGTTGTTTGATCTCTCTTTATGATCTGATTAATGTGACATTTGGCAAACTGTGTTCTCGTCACTTCATTTTTAAGTTAAATTGAGTCACTGATTTCTCTTAAGATGACTCAAAGTGAGATATTCTGTTGTGTTGCACTGTTGCATCTGCCAAATAAAAAAAAAATTATGTAGCAATCTTGTTTGTATCAGAAAACATATAATGCATGTTTTGCTCCTAAGAAGGAACATCTGAAGGGATTATTGGGCATGGTCTAAACTGTCATCCTCATTCGATACCTATAAGTAAAAATGGTATTCTGATGTTTATACTGTATAAATTGACTTCTTTCTTATCAGTGTCAGGTATGTCCCACTACTACTACAATAAACAACTATTTCGATATTATCCCTTTTTTATAGTGCTACTCACTGGCATTCATCTTTGTGGATAGTCCAATAATGCTGGTTAATATTATGTCCCGAGTGATCATTAGTTAGTTAGTTTATTATGTCGTTCATCAATAATTGTTTATTATTTGTAATTGTTTATTGGTTGGTTTGTTTAGTAATATGTAAATATACGGGTTTTTGGGCTGGCCCGGCCCGACCCGACACAACATGACACACAATAAATACGTTCGTGCCGTATAGACAGTTGTAGTCGTAATGTATGCGTCGAGACGACACAAAAGCGAACGACGATGGTGAGGACGTCAATCACCCGTGATTGCGCTGACGGTGGATCTGGACATGGAATTATCATCTAAGACCAACTTTCCTCCTCTTTCTCTCGTTCTTTCCTCTCGCAAATGACTTAACAATGAAAATGAGGAACACAACCTATAGCAATGTGTCACCCATTTCAGATCGGCACGTCTCACATGCTATTGGCATGTGAGATGTGAAGGTTTGGAATTGTCCCTTTTTGGACAGCCTTGGAGTGACCGAGGGGCGTGGCTTGTGATGAGACGTGGGTCTGGATCTGGACGAGATTTCGATGGCATAACCCTGTTGTTCTCTGCTGCACCATTTTCGGGCGTGCAGTGGAGAACAACGGGGTTATGTTGCCGAAATTTTGTCCGGATCCAAACCGCGCGTCCCTTCATGAGCATGCTCTACTCGGTCACTCTTGGGTGGGTTTAGGACCTATCTGCCTAGTTGTAGGGCTGTGACATAACATAACAATGAAACTAATAATGATTTATCTGCTTTGAAGGTATACTGTCGACTGTTGGAGTCGGCAGATCTCCTGACACTACTAAAGTGTTGAAGGAGTTTGTAGTTTGGTGTGGGCGCGCGGAGACTCAAGAAGGTGAATCACGATTGGGCACTAGAGACACAGTGGTTTACGTGGTTCGGGCCGCCTGAGCGTAATACCCTACTCCACGGGTGTGTGTGTGTTGTATTAGCTTGTGTGCCCGAGAGCGTTTTTCGAGCCTCCTTCGTGTATCGTAGGTCTGTCCTTTTATAGTACAAGGACAAACCGTTACAAGTTAGCCTGGCCCGACATGTGGCCCCGGCGGTTACTAGTATTGATACACGATTAATTGTTGTTAATAACCCTGTAACGGGCCCCGACAGTGCCGTTACAGGTGTTAAGATTATCCAATTAAGTGTCATTAACATGGAATTAATGACAATTAATCGGGTCTTGAAGTCTGCGGCTATCCTTTGACGATCCGGAGTCGTTACAACATCTTCCGGAGGTTTGAGGCGGCCAGCTCCGACGTTTGGACACGTGGCAGCTCCGGAGCTTGCTTGTGGGAAGTGGGAAGCTCCGGGGTGGCCTGGCACGTGTCAGGTCCGGAGCTTCTCTCGGTCAAGGGTTAAGTCCGGAGGTGCCGTTTCGGTACCTAGCCCGGAGCTTCACCCTTGTGGGTAGTAGCTCCGGTCTGGCTGTACACGTGGCAACCTAGGGGTTAACCATGTTGGAGAAGCAGGTCCGGTTATGTCTGACAAGTGGGCCTCCGAGGATCTGCAATTTGAGTAGACGTCCTTCCCTTGAGATTCTTGTAACCTCAGGGGGTGTATGGTTTTTAGGGTACCGACAGTGGCCCCCTGGACCTACCTCCGGGGAAAGCCACCGGGGTGAAGTCATTCCGTCGGAGGTAGGTCCATACTCGCGACTCTTGAACTGGGTCTTCAAGGGTCTTCGGAGGTGCCGTTGGCGGGGCTTTACGGTTAAATCCCGACGCGTGGCGCACCTCAGGCGGCAGATAAGATCTTTGACGTGCGGATCTCTCGCAATTGAAGGTCGCCGGTTCCCGATACGAAAACCGTATCGGTTCCGCGCGCCTTGTCAGGTCGCCGCCTTTGGGTTTCCCGCCTCGTGATGACAACTGTTCGCCTGAGTAAGAACCTCGACTTGATCGTCAGGGTGGTCCCGGGCCCTCTTGTCATCGGCAGGGTTGAATTCTTGAGTAGTATCCTTGACTCTCCTGCAGTTTCCATCCAAGCGTTGCGAGGGCTTACTTAAGAAGGAAAGCGCACCGTCGGGAGTTCTTTACGCTTCCCATCTGTTCTTGCGCTCAAACTCCCGACTTGTACTTTGCTCCTCTTCTCTTGCCTAGCTGTGCTGCGATGGAGTTGGGTCTGCGTGAGAGTCGCTTGAAGACGGACAGCAATCTGAAGAAGGTCCGGGCCCTCATGGGGTGGTCTTCGGACTTCTTCAACCGCTCGGTCCGCGCCGGCGGAGAGCTCACCTTTGAAAAGGAGCACTCTGGCGAGATGGTGTACTTTTCCTCGTACGCCATGGTGGGGCTGATCCCACCGTTTTCTTCTTTCTTCTTGATGCTGCTGGACTTCTATGGTCTGCAGCTGTACCACCTTGGCCCTCACTCCATTCTCCTTGTGTCCGTCTTTGTCCACTTCTGCGAGATGTGGGTGGGCATCCCTCCCTGCATCGAGCTCTTCCGAACCTTCTTCACCGTCCAAACCACCGGCCGAAGCGATGAGTATCTTGGCTTCTACTACTTCGTGAAGCGCAAGAAGTGCCCATTCAAGTACCTCTGGTCATTCCCTTCCGGGAAGTGGGATGACTGGAAGAAATATTGGGTAGTCGTCCGGGTGGAGGAGCATGAGCGGTTGGAGTTGCCAGACGGTCTGCCCAGCATTGACACGTCGGTATGGAGCGAAGTTCCGGTGCTGGCGGAAGCTTTCGACCCTGTCCTGACCAGGATCCGCCAATGTGTGGAGGGAGGATTGACTCCCCAGGCGGTGTTCTGCAACTTCCTGTCCAACAGGTGGGCGCCGCTGAAGAGGAGGGAGAAGCTCGGCTGGGCCCTCAACAGCGTGATGGACGAGGACCGGGTTGAGACCGGGTTGAAGTCCAGCATGGTGGGTAAGACCTTGGAGTTTCACCTCAAGAAATTCCAGCACGGCATTGACGTTGACGGAGATTACTTGACTCCGCCGCCGGCTTTCCTCCCTCTGAACGTGGAAGTTGAGTTCAGCAGGGAGCTCCGGCGGAAGATGCCCGCGCTTGACGACCTTGGTGTCGTCGAGAGAAGATCAACCACCCGGTTGGCAATCCCCGGGTTGTTCGGAGACGGCTCCGCCCCTGTCCCACAACCAAGAGCTGAGGTCATCGGCAAGGGCAAGGAGCTGGCGGAGGAGCCGGAGAGCCGGAAGAGAAAGCTGCGACATGCTGACGGAAGGTCCGTCGGGCCTGCCACTTCCCCCCCAGTTCCCCCTCCTCAGGAAGGAAGATCCTCCGCCGCCGTGGCGACTGTCCCCGTGGTGGGGTCCTTCCGGAACGTTACTGTTCCGGCGGTGGGGTCCTCCCGGAGTGCGACTGTCCCTGTGGTGGATCCCTCCCGTGGTGCTAGCTTCGGGCGTGCGACTCCGGCATCTGGAGCGGTGAGGGCCTCCAGGTCCAGGAGTTCCTCCCGATCAGGGAGAGCTCCGACTCGGGAAACGCCCGCGGCTGTGGCAAGTCCTGGGAGTCCTCCCAGAGCTCCTACGCCGACCGTGGCCAGCCCGGATCGTCCGGGAAAGAGGTTCCGCGCAAGCTGGTGCGTGAGCCTCCCAAGGTAATTTTTCTTTTTTACCTCGATTAACTTTTTAATTGTAGCATCTGTTTGCTCAATTTCTTCTTCCTTCATCTGCAGCGTTCCCAAGAAGGGGAGTGAAGCTCCACCCCCAGCCACAGTGTCTGAGGCTGCGAGGGCTTCTGCTCCAGCCCCGGTGCCGCCCCAAGCGGAGGCTGCGACAGCTCCGGCGCCGGCTGTCGTTGTCATGGACCTCGACTCGTCTCCGGAAGTTCCCGTGGTAGCGCCAGACCACGGGAATGAAGATGTGCCAGCGGCACCCGTCCCGGAAGTGGAAGCTCCGGGTCCTGGTGCTGCAGTAGTAGAAGCTCCGGCTGTTGAGTCGGAGGAAGTAGCAGTTCTGGCTTCAGAGCCGGAAAGTGCTGAAGCCCCGGCGATTGAGCCGGAGGTGGCTGAAGCCCCAGCATGTGAGCCGGAAGTTGAAGTAGTTCCGGCAGTTGAGCCGGTTACTTCCGAAGCTCCGGCCGCAGAGCCGGTGATTGTTGGAGCGCCGGCCGCAGAGCCGGCGGCTGAGGAGGCGAAGGAGCTTGAGCCTCCCTCAGAAGAGGTGTCCCGGCCGGAGCCAGTAGCGGCTCCTGCTCCGGAGGCGACGACGTCGATGGTACCTGTGGCAGAGCCAGAGTGCCTGAACGAAGTCGTCGGCCCCCAGCCTGAGGGGGCAAATGAAGACTTGGCGGCAGTACCTTCTTCGATGGCGACTGAGGTCATCCCGGAGGAAGGCCCTAGCGCTTTGGAAGCTTAGGGTTCCACTCTCGTAGAGTGGGACCCAATTTTTGTAAGTGAAGACCCGCTGGAACCAGCGGAAGGGACCCCAGCAGGTCCTGAGCCCATCTCGCTGTCGATGTCCATCGACAACGCCTGCTCCAGTCTACGACAGGTCCAACTGGCCTTCTTCCACGACAGCAAGGCTCTTGAAGAGGAGCGCCAAACCCTTAGGCGGTGGCGTAATCGGCTCCACTTCGAGACTAAGCTGGCACAGTCGAGGCTTGCGGATGACAAGGAATGGATCAGGCGGGAGAAGATCCGCCTGGAGCTCTGGGGTGAGCTGCTGGACGAGAGGGAGAGCATGACTCACGCCCTCGACGCTCAATCCCGGGAGTTCCACAACCAAGCTAAGGCTGCTAACGACGCGGCCAATGCTCGGTTTGATCAGCTCGAGGCCATCAGCACCGCACTCATCAAGCGCCGAGAGGCACTTGAAGGGAGGGAAAGACGGCTCGAGGATGAGGAGCAAAAACTCCTGGAGCTACGAGATGACGTCTTGCGACGGGAAGAAGAGCTCGCCGAGAAAACAGCTCTGGCGGACAAGGGCCTCGAGGAGCGCGCTAAGAAATTGGAAGAGCGCTGCCTCGAGGAGGAGGAGAAGACCTGGGTGCGGGGGCAGGAACTCTACGAATACGAGTGTGCCCTTGTCACCATGGAGAAGAAAGTGGAGGCTAGGGAGAAAGACCTGGTTGACCGCCGGAACAAGATCCACCTCCGGGAGGAGGAGCTCGGAAGACTTGAGAAGCGGGTTGCTGCGAAGATCCAGCAAAACGCCAAAGAAGTTGAGCGCCTCGCCCGCGAGAATTCGGAGCTGACGGCGGCCCGGAGATCCCTGGAAGAGATGAAGAACTTGAGGAAGGCGGACTCCCTGCAAATTTGGGAGTTCCTGGGCAAGGCCGACGACACGCTGACGCCGATGGGTTTCAGCCCCGTGCACCCGGATGATCCGGAGCCGGAGCCAGACCTCGCGTTGCAAGCGTTGAGCGCCGCAGGCAGCAAGCTCTCCAAGGTGGGCGACGTTATCGCGGACCAGCTGGAGGTCGAGGGGCAATCCCTGGCTAGGAACGTCACAGAATATGTGTTGACGTGCTACACTAGCCGGAACCCACGATTTCCTCTAGACCCGGTGCTTGAAGGCCCCGTCGAAGGAGAAGGCGAAGCTACCCGAGCCCGCGTGTCGGAGGTCGCCCAGAAGGTCGCCGAGTTCTTCCATAGGGTCTAGGACCGTCCCTTTTAGCCTTTACTTGTATCTTCTCTTCTTCCTCAATTTTGTAA
Source organism: Tuctoria greenei (assembly GCA_036927565.1). NCBI lineage: Eukaryota > Viridiplantae > Streptophyta > Magnoliopsida > Poales > Poaceae > Tuctoria > Tuctoria greenei. The sequence continues at coordinate 160,001,599 of JAYESD010000002.1, read as the reverse complement.
TCCCTTGTCTCCAGATGTAATCTCCGGTCTTCAGATGAAATGAAATCCCCAATTTTTTGCGAATTTCATTTTTTGTCTTTTGTCTTCAACATCTTTATCTTCACTTGGCCCCCTGGTAGATGTGCACAATTTGATTGTGGACATGTACCAAAAGTATGTTGAATTTTGTTGAAGACGAATTTGCTTCGAACTCGTGGAATTTAGGTCCGAAGTTTTTGATAGTGAAGGTCCCCTGAAGTTGTCGGAGCTTAGAAGCTCCGGCACTGTCCATCGCTGGAGCTTAGTAGCTCCGGCAATAGCCTCTATCAACACGTTGAGCGTCGATAGTTAATACTCCAAGGTGTCGGAGCTTAGTAGCTCCAGCAATGACCTTTGCCACACTTAGTTTGTTGGCAACAGACTCCAGTGACGGGGTCTTCTCACCATCTTTTAGTCAACGCCGACGGTTGATGCCCTGGTGAGAGTCGGAGCTTGGTTAGCTCCGGTTTTTCTCTATCAACGTAGGGTTCATTTTTCCTGCACACTTAAGCCAAGAAAAATAGTAAAATTCGTTCCTTGTCTATAACTTCATCGCGGCTTACGGTTCTCAAGAAAATTTTAAGTTGAACACGATTTTTAATACGACTGGATGAATTGTCTTTTCTTTTAGATCCAATTGTCTGTGGACCCACCTTACTTTGGCCTGCCGGGATGTAGGTAGAGTGGCGTACTTAGGGTGCTTGACCAGGCTAAGTCGATAGCGCACTCCGGCCCTAGAATGGCTTGGCGGCTTTCAGGCGAGTTGGCCACAGACGATATTTAAATCCAAAAAATCTGACAATTCAACTCGAATCGTATGTAAACCGGTCAAACTAGAACTTCTTAAGAATTGCACGTTTCTGTTATAGACAAGAAAGAGAAAAATAAAAATGTCGAGCCTATGCAAAAATGAATGCACGTGGAGTCTATTTCACATGAAGATGTCTTTCATTATAGGTCCGGGGTACAGGGGAAACAAGTACACTCTTAGGGTACGGAACCAGGCTAAGTGTGTTTGGTTTCTCGTTTGACCCAGGGTAGTTAGCCACACTTTTAGTCCGGAGACTGTGTCAAGTGTTGCATGAGCTTTTCAAACCTTTCGGGAAAGGTCCGGCTGCTCTCCCGGAGGAACTACCCGACTCTGTACAATGACTCTATAACATACATTTCAAGTTACTTAAGACTCACCTCCGTGGGATTAAGCGTAGAACTTACGGAGGTGCTCGATGTTCCAAGGATTTGGGAGAGGTGTCCCATCCTCGGTAGCCAAGCGAACGCTTCCGGGACGGGATACTTTGATCACTCAAAAGGGCCCTTCCCAGCTGGGGGAGAGTTTGTTTTGCCCTTCTCTGGATAGTATTCTCCGTAGCACCAGATCGCCTTCCTCGAGCTGTCGGTTGTGTACATGCCGCTGGTGATAGCGCCGTAGAGCTTGGCGGTATCGGGCATTCCGAACAGCTGCTTGGCACCTTCCCTCCTCGAGGAGGTCTAGGTCTTCGCGCCGGAGCTGGTCCTGCGCGGCTTCGTCGAAGGTCCGGACTCGGAGGGAACCCAAGGTGATTTCCGGAGGAAGGATCGCTTCAGCTCCGTACACCAGGAAGAAGGGTGTTTCTCCGGTTGCCCGACTTGGAGAAGTCCTGTTGGCCCATAGAGTGGGCGGAAGCTCTTCGATCCAATTGGCTCCGTGCTTTTTCAAGCGCTCATAAGTGCGTGTTTTGAGTCCTTTAAGGATCTCTGCGTTTGCTCTCTCGGCTTGTCCATTGCTGGCGGGATGAGCTACGGAAGCGTAGCAAACTTGTATGCCGAGGTCTTCGCAATATCCTTGAAATGCGGAGCTTGTGAATTGAGTCCCATTATCAGTGATGATCTTATTTGGGACTCCGAATCTGCTCACGATGGATTGTAGAAAATTGATTGCAGATTGTTTGTTGATCGTCACAACGGGAGTTGCTTCCGGCCACTTGGTGAACTTGTCGATGGCGACGTACAGGAACTTGTAACCTCCGACGGCTCTTGGGAAGGGTCCCAAGATGTCCATCCCCCACACAGCGAAAGGCCATGTGGGAGGTATCATTTGTAAGGACTGAGCAGGTGTATGAATTTGCTTTGCATGAAATTGGCATGCTTTGCATTTCTTCACCAGCTCAGTGGCATCCTGGAGCGCTGTAGGCCAGTAGAAGCCGTGCCGAAAGGCTTTTCCGACCAGCGTGCGGGAAGATGCGTGGTTCCCACACTCGCCTCCATGGATTTCTGCGAGGAGCTCGCAGCCTTCTTCCCTTGTGATGCACCGCATTAGGATGCCGTTGGCACCGCGCCGGTAGAGATCCCCTTCTACCAACGTGTATCTTTTAGCCAATCTGACTACCCGGTCAACGGATACATCATCGTCAGGAAGGATGTTGTCTTTCAAGTAGCTCCGGATCTCCGAGATCCATGCATCGGAACTGACTTGAGCATTTGAGTCTTGCGTGCTGGGTTGCTCGGAGCTTCCGGCAGCACCTACGACCCTTGATGGCTGCCATGGTAACAGGGCCATCGGGACCGTCAGCTTCGGGATGCTGATCTCGCCCCCTTCGTTCAGTTCGGCAGGCTGAACTGTGAGTTTTGACAACCTCCGGACAAAGGTTCCGTCAGGAGCCGGAGCTCCAGTTGACGCCTTGGTCGAGAGTTCGTCAGCTTCAGCGTTGTGAGCACGCTGAACATGGTGAAGGTCTAGGACTTCGAAGTCCTTCTGAAGCCTCTGGACTTCAAGGAGGTAAGCAACCAGCTGGAGATTATTGCAGGAGCATTCACCCTTCACCTGCTTGATGACGAGTTGTGAATCTCCTTTGACCAGCAATTGCTTGACACCGTATGATAGTGCCACCTTTAATCCATAGATGAGTGCTTCATACTCCTCCATGTTGTTGGTTGCCTTGAAGTCAAGGTGTACCATGTATTTCACCTTCTCCCCAGTTGGTGCAAGGAGAAGGATTCCAGCTCCGGCTCCTTGCTTCTGCATGGAGCCGTCGAAGTAAAGGGTCCAGTGAGGCTTAGTGAAGGTTGGAACTTGAGGTTCCATCTTCTGCCCGCTGGGGCCCCCAGGGTTTAATGGAGAGGGAGTCCATTCTGCCACGAAATCTGCCAACGCTTGACTCTTGATTGCTTGTCTCGGAATGAATTCAAGATCGAATTCAGCCAATTCCGCTGCCCACTTTGCAATATTCCCAGTTGAATTGGGATTATGCAGGATCGCTCGAAGTGGATATGAGGTCACCACCGAGACTTTGTGAGCTTGGAAATAGTGTCGAAGCTTCCTTGAGGCAATAAGAACTGCATAAAGCAGTTTATGCACCTCTAGGTATCGAGTCTTAGCATCATGTAACACTTCACTGATGAAGTATACCGGGCGTTGAATGGTCCGGACCCTCCCGGAGGGGTCCGGAGCTTCCTTTTCATTGATCCGGACCCTCTCGGAGGGGTCCAGACTCTCTTCGGGGACCTCCGGGTTCTGGGTGGAGGAACTCGGAGCTTCTTCAGAAATGACCTGGACCCTCTTAGTGGGGTCCGGGTTCTCTGAAGCGGCTTCTTGTAGGTTTGAGTCTGGGAGCTGGGACCCAGACCCGTTTTCAGGAACCTCCGGACCCTCCCGAAGGGGTCTGGATTCCTGAGTATTGGGTAGTTCCGGTCTCTCCGCGACCAGAACCATACTGACGACTTCGTCAGTAGCTGAAATGTAAAGCAACAAAGGCTCACCAGGGTTCGGAGCTACCAGGACTGGTAGGGTGGTGAGGAACTGTTTCAGCTCCTGGAATGCCTTCTCTGCTTCTTCAGACCATTGGAATGGTCCGAACTTCCTCAGTAACTTGAAGAAGGGAAGTGCTCTTTCTGCCAGTCTTGAAATGAACCAGCTGAGGGCTGCTAGACATCCAGTTAATTTTTGGACGTCTTTGATGCGGGTTGGTGGCCGCATGTCTTCAATGGCTTTTATCTTCGCCGGATTAGCTTCTATGCCCCGGTGACTTACCAGGAAACCAAGAAGCTTTCCGGAACTAACCCCGAAGACGCACTTGTCTGGGTTTAGCTTCGTGCGGGTGGCCCGCAGCTTGTCGAAGACAGCCTGCAAGGTGTCCAAGAGGGACTCCTTGTTTTTGACTTTGACCACGATGTCATCGACGTACACTTCCACTATGTCTCTGATGAGTTCTTCGAAAGTTTTGTACATAGCTCGTACAAAAGTTGAAGCTGCATTCTTTAGACCAAACGGCATGGCTGTGTAACAATACAATCCATCCACTGTGATGAATGAAGTACGCTCTTCATCCTCCCTAGACATCCTGATTTGATGATATCCAGAATATGCGTCTAGAAAACACAGTAACTCGCACCCGGAGGTGGAATCCACTATCTGATCTATTCTAGGTAGTGGGAATGGATCTTTTGGACATGCCTTATTCAGTGTGGTGTAGTCGATGCACATCCGAAGTTTCCCATCGGCCTTGGGCACAACGACTGGGTTTGCCAGCCATTTTGGATGGTAGACTTCTCGGATAAATCCGGCTTCGAGCAACTTCTTCACTTCTTGTCGGATGAAGTTTTGTCGCTCTACAGATTGCTTCCGAGGTTTCTGATGCACAGGCCGAGCGTCGGGGTAAATCTTCAGATTGTGCTCAATCACTTCCCTGGGGATCCCAGGCATTTGTGACGGTTGCCAAGAAAATACGTCGACGTTAGCCCGGAGGAAAGTGATGAGTGCGAGTTCCTATTTGTCATTCAACCCACCCGATATGCGGGTGGTTTGAGTGACATCGGAACCAATTTGGACGACTTTGACAGGAATGTCGGTGTTGCCGCTTGGCTGCACACGGGGAGCAGAGGTTGAGCCTCGTTGCCGAATGCTCGGAGGTTTTGGAGCTTGCCCCTGTCTGGAGTCCTCCTCTTGCGCAGTGGTGAGTGCATGGAGCTCCTCCAGAGCAGTTACTCCGGCGGTGCGATCTCCACGAATCCGGAGAACGCCTGCTGGTGTTGCCATCTTCAACACCAAGTATCCATAATGAGCAGCTGCCATAAATTTGTATAGGGTAGGTCTACCCAAGATGGCGTTGAATGGTAAGTTGATCTGAGCGACGTCGAAGACCAACTTCTCGGTGCGGTACTTCTCCCGTGTCCCGAAGGTAACGGGGAGAATTATAGCTCCGAGTGGGGTAATGGCCCCCGGACCTACTCCGGAGAATGGTCGAGAGGGCTGAAGATCCGAAGGTCGAAGCTGAAGTTTGGTAAAAGCTTCAAAGCTTATAAGGTTCAGCCCTGAACCTCCATCCACCATAACATGATGGAGCTGGATGTTGTTGATGGTGGGAGATACCATCAAGGGTAATTGGCCAGCTCCGACCATGCTTTGAGGACAGTCCGAAGCATCAAAAGTGATGGGGGTGTCCATCCACTTCCGATGTGGCTCCAGTCTAGCTGTAGGAGCTACAGCAGCCATATCCCGCCGCATAGTCTTGATGACACGACGAGAAGTGATGTCCCATGATCCACCAAAGATGGTGTTCATGGTTTTCCGACGCTCGTTGTCGGAGACGTCGGAGTCATCGTCGACGGAGGTGTAGACGGCTTTCAGGACTTTTTTGGGGTCCTGAAACCCTAACTCCTCTTCAGCCGGAGCTTCGTCAACCTTCTGTTTCCCCTCCCTTTGTTGGAAAGGAGACCCTTCCCGGCGCTTGTTGTAGCGCTCGGCAAGGTTTTGGACCTCCCGGCAGTCTTCCAGCCTGTGGCTGCCCGTTTTGTGAATGGGGCACCACATTTTGGATTTGCCGCCGTCTTCGGAAGACGGTCGAGGTCGCTTCTCAGGGCGTGGCCCCCGGCCACCAGGAGTTGCAGTGGCTGCAACATTGGATGTGCCGGCCGACGGCTTCTTCTTGCCGTTGGTCTTCTTTTTTTTCTTGCCACTCCCGGAGGTAGCGGCTTCTTCTTTGGAGGATTTTTTATGATCCTCCAAGGCTGGTTTGGAGTGCATTTCACGGCCCTCCGCAGCTCTGGCACATTTGTCTGCCAAGCTGAAAAGCTCCGTGACGCTGGTGATCTCTTTGATCGCCAGCTTCTCCAACATCTTCTTGTCTCGCACACCCTGTCTGAATGCCACAATGACAGAAGCGCTTGAGATAGAAGGGATTGTGTTGCGTACCTGAGAGAACCTCTGGATGAATGACCGCAAAGATTCTCCCCCTTTTTGCACGACCGCAAAAAGGTCCAGTTCAGTGCCCGGTCGGGTGTATGAACTCCCGAAGTTGGCAGTGAACTGACGGCACAGCTCCTCCCAACTGTCAATAGAGTTGGGTGGAAGGCTCATAAACCAGGACCTGGCGGTCCCAGTTAAGGCCACTGGAAAGTAGTTGGCCATTACGGCCTCGTTTCCTCCAGCTGCTAAGATTGCAGTGGAGTATATCTGCAGAAATTCTACGGGGTTGACAGTCCCGTCGAATTTTTCCGGCAAGTGTGGCCGGAACTTCTGTGGCCATCTAACCATGCGCAGGTGCATGGCTAGGGCGGAACAGCCTCCTCCTACTCCTTCCAGAGTAGAAAGGTCTTGAGCATCCCGTCTTTCTCGAGCTCGCTCGATATGAACACGGCCATCCTGTTGGCGGTATCGGCGATCAAGCTCCGCCCGGAGGTCGTGTGTCGAAAGCCGAGATACCGTATGGGTGCGCCGTGCCCCAGAGGGCAACGACGTCACTTGCTGTGACGCAGCTCGTCTTCGGTTGTTGGAGACATGTGGACCAAGTCTTCCAGACAACGTCCGTCGCTGCGACGGGGCTCGCCCTGAAGGAGGAGGAGCCTGGTCTTTGAGGCGTTCGGCCGCTGCGTGGACCAAATGCTCAATATCAGCCCTCCATTGCTCCATGGCATCTTGAGATGCATCCGGAGGTGGTGGTCGCTGGAGAAGAGCACGCGCTGCATGGAGCGCGTGTTCCGGGTTGTCACGACTTGCCGGCGCAGTATGTGACGCCGGCGCACCATCATGTTGCCCGGCACGTCTTGCCGGAGAAGATGGTGGTGGTGGGAGTGTGACTCTTGCTGGTGCTGAGGCTCCTGCCGGTGGTTGCATGTTGGAGGGATTGCCTCCGACAGCCTGAGCAGCAGGTTGCCCGTTGGATGATCCAGCCGCAGAATTCACCATTCTTGAAAATCTCAGGCGCCCCTTCCTAGCGCGCCAACTGTCGACTGTTGGAGTCGGCAGATCTCCTGACACTACTAAAGTGTTGAAGGAGTTTGTAGTTCGGTGTGGGCGCGCGGAGACTCAAGAAGGTGAATCACGATTGGGCACTAGAGACACAGTGGTTTACGTGGTTCGAGCCGCCTGAGCGTAATACCCTACTCCACGGGTGTGTGTGTGTTGTATTAGCTTGTGTGCCCGAGAGCGTTTTTCGAGCCTCCTTCGTGTATCGTAGGTCTGTCCTTTTATAGTACAAGGACAAACCGTTACAAGTTAGCCTGGCCCGACATGTGGCCCCGGCGGTTACTAGTATTGATACACGATTAATTGTTGTTAATAACCCTGTAACGGGCCCCGACAGTGCCGTTACAGGTGTTAAGATTATCCAATTAAGTGTCATTAACATGGAATTAATGACAATTAATCGGGTCTTGAAGTCTGCGGCTATCCTTTGACGATCCGGAGTCGTTACAACGTCTTCCGGAGGTTTGAGGCGGCCAGCTCCGACGTTTGGACACGTGGCAGCTCCGGAGCTTGCTTGTGGGAAGCGGGAAGCTCCGGGGTGGCCTGGCACGTGTCAGGTCCGGAGCTTCTCTCGGTCAAGGGTTAAGTCCGGAGGTGCCGTTTCGGTACCTAGCCCGGAGCTTCACCCTTGTGGGTAGTAGCTCCGGTCTGGCTGTACATGTGGCAACCTAGGGGTTAACCATGTTGGAGAAGCAGGTCCGGTTATGTCTGACAAGTGGGCCTCCGAGGATCTTCAATTTGAGTAGACGTCCTTCCCTTGAGATCCTTGTAACCTCAGGGGGTGTATGGTTTTTAGGGTACCGACATATACCCTCAAACATGGTTGAAGACCGCACTTGGATATATACTGGTTGGAAAAAGGATGGGAGTCACTCAGAGGAATGGTTCACCAAGACGGATGCTTTCATACAACGAGCTTTTTCATTGTCAAACAACAGCAAGGTGTGGTGCCCATGTATCAAATGTCAGAATGTGAAGTGTTTCGACAAAGTGACATTGACGTTCCACTTGTGTCAAAACGGTTTTATGCAACGTTATGAGTTGTGGACCTTTCACGGCGAGACACCTTCTCAAGCCGTAGAAGATCGAGATGGGGATGATAGCACTGGGGTCGATAGGATGGACGAGATGCTTGAAGCCATAAATCCTGAATTGACAGAGGATTCTCCTACAACGGAGGCAAAGGAGTTCTTCGAGCATCTCAAGACATTAGAACAACCGGTGCATGAACACACCAAAGTGATGACCCTCAATTTCATGACTAGTTTTATGGCAATTATGTCTATGTATTTCTTCTCCAATAATTGCTACAACGACCTCATCAAATTGATCAGCGATGTCCTTCCGCAGCCCCATAAATTTCCTAAGGATATGTATCATTCTAAGAAATTGATTTCTGATCTTGGTATGAACTATGAGAAGATTGATATGTGTCCAGACCACTGCATGCTTTTCTGGAAAGAGCATGCCAACGAGAACAAGTTCCTAAAATGTGATAAGGCGAGATTTGTTGAAGTTATTAATGAAGACTGTACAAAAGTAATGACTAAAGTTGCACAGAAGCAGCTTTGCTACTTGCCTGTCACACCTAGGTTGAAGCGCTTGTTTCTCTAAAAAAAATAGCCAGACACATGAGGTGGCACAAAGAAGGTGTATGTGAGAATGACTTAATGATGGTGCACCCGTCCGACGGTGAGGCATGGAAAGCGCTTGACCACTTTGATCCAGATTTTGCCAATGACGCGAGAAATGTTCGCATCGGGTTGGCGACAGATGGCTTTTCACCATTCAGTACAAATGCAACACCATACTATTGTTGGCCCGTGTTCGCTATTCCGTACAACATACCACCATCTCTTTGTATGAAGTACGAGTTTTCCTTTGACTTATTGTACCTGGACCGGATCATCCCGGTTCACGACTAAACGAGATGTTGAAGCCGTTGATTGAAGAGTTGAAAATGTTATGGACAGGAATTGAAGTGCTCGACTGCTACAAAAAACAGAAATTCAACCTTCGAGCTGCATACTTGTGGTCTGTCCATGATTGCATGGTTTCTGGCTGGAGCACTCATGGTCGTTTGACATGTCCAATATGTGCTTCGGACACGAAATGTTTTCATTTAAAACATGGTGGCAAGATTTGCTACTTTGATTGTCGCAGACGTTGGTTACCGCCTAACCACGTATTTAGGCAACAAAGAAATGCCTTCAGGAAGGACACCGTTGTCAAAAAAGGACCACAACAACGTCTAAACGGGTCGGAGATTGTTGAACAGTTGAACAACTTAGTGTCAAATGAAGATCGTCCTGGATATTTTGTTGGTTACTGAGAGGACCACAATTGGACTCATATATGTGCACTATGGGAGCTACCGTATGTTAAGTCCTTAATCCTAAAGCATAACATTGATGTCATGCATCAGGAACGTAACATGGTCGAATGCATCATACGCACATGCTTCGATGTGACTGATAGGACAAAAGACAATATAAAGGCTCGTAAGGATTTGGCAGAGGTTTGTAATCGTCCAACTCTTGAGCTATGTGAAGCTGGTGGCAAACTGCATGCTTCTTTCTGTCTTCGACCAAAAGAAAAGAAAGAAGTCTTTGAGTGGTCGAAAAGTTTGAAATTCCCATACGGTTATGCTGCTAGCCTGAGATGAGCCGTAAATGTTAAGACTAGAAATCTCACAGGGTTGAAGAGTCATGATTATCACATAATCATGGAAAGACTACTGCCAGTTATGTTTTGAGGCTACATTGACGATGCGGTGTGGAAGGTGTTAGCAGAGCTTAGCTACTTTTATATACAGCTTTGTGCTAAAGAAATCACAAGGGAGATGATGGAGAAGTTGGAAAGGGAGATACTAGTGCTTTTATGTAAGATGGAAAAAGTTTTCCCTCCAGGGTTCTTCAATCCAATGCAACATTTCCTAATTCATCTTCCATATGAAGCTAAAGTGGGCGGCCCTGTGCAATATAGGTGGATGTATCACGTTGAAAGAGCTCTCAGGTGTCTTAAACCAATGGTTCGCAATCGGGCAAGGGTTGAAGGATGCATCGCCGAAGAATACACCATTCAAGAGATAGGATACTTTTCAAGTGTATATTTTGCAGAAGAAAACAATGTTAATGCTTCCATGTTGCAGTACAATATGGATGAAGCACCCCCTTGTAGCACCTCTCAATTTTTCAAACGAGAGGCACTACTGTTGGTAGCGGCACGAGCTACAATATTGAAACAGATGACAAGACGGCTGCTTTGCTATCCATGTACGCTAATATAGAAGGGATGAAAGAATATTTTCAGTAAGTGTTTGTTCAACATCTATAATAATTAACGTGTTGTGTTATACATCTATGCTAATTATTTTGTTTATTTTTTATTTAGTGAGTTCGGTCAACAAAATTGGAAATTGAAGCAGCAACCTATGCTTCGACAAATACAATCGATGCGATATTATGGATTACAAGGAAGGCCTAACTCCCTATCCTTGTTTCATGCACAAGTAACGTGTTCATGTTTTGTTTCTCTTTGTAATAACATGTATAGCATAAAATAGTCTTCTAACTTCATATGTTGAACAGTGCAAAAAACGAGCCGGCGTCCATGAAGATTTACGACAACTGTCCTACAGATCCATTAAAATTAAAAGTTACGGTCGATACGATGTCAATGGGTTCTGATTTCGTTCCACTCAATTTGAAACTCAATGTCCTCATAGGGCAACATGTAACATCGGAGTTGTGACGAGGGTAGTTGAAGCCGAAGGATGTGAAACTAATTATTATGGAATCATTAAAAATATCCTTGAATTCAGTTTTGCGGGTAATAAGGTCCTTAGAGTAATGTTCTTTGACTGCGATTAGTTTGATCATAACCATGGAACTCGACAAAACTCATTTGGCATGGTAGAAGTAAAAGACAAGGACCGGCTACAAGGCTGCAACACCTTCCTCCTTGCACACCAAGTCGAGCAAGTTTATTATCTACATTATCCATCCGAAAAGCTTAATGCTAGGCGGGTTGTACACAAGGTGAATCCTCGTGAGAGGTTATATACCCCAAACAATGATGGATACCTTGATGATGAGGTTGATGTTGTTTACCAAGAACAAGAGTTGCCAGACTCTTTTGTCGTCGAGCCTGGTTTAAGACTCGATGACTTAGTTAGAGATGCAGAAGATGTAGAAACTCCTAAGATGCGAAAACAAAAACGAAAATGGCAACTACCACGACAGAAGATTGATGGTCCAGTTTACGGAGTAGAGTACATGAGCGTGATGCTGATGAATTTTGAAATTGAGTACAGGTTACGTTTCCTTCATCTCTTCTTTCTTCTTCTATATTTTTCATTACATTCTTTAGCAATTTTTTATTAAACACGATGACGTCGAGCAGCAGCAGACGACGAGGGACAGAGGCACAAAGCTTTCTGTCACCGAGAGCCATAAGTGGACACGTAGTCTTCCAAGGCAGTAAGCTTAGTGGAGGTAGACGGGCTAAGTTGGTGAGCCATCTACCGCAGTCATCACGTGGCCAGGTAAAGAACATTTAATTACATAAATTATATAATTAATTCTTTATTCTCTAATATGAATCTTTAAAATTGTCAGGACGACTCTATGTCCGAGGACTCAGAGGCTAGGATGCCTCTTTCAGTGGCTTCTTTGGAGCCTCCTTCTTCGGTGCCTGTTTCAGAGCCTTCTTCTTCGGTGCCACCTTGTTCAGAGCCAGTGCAGTGGGGTGACCCCACTTTTGGGTCACCTGATGCGGAGCCAGCTGCACAGCGACGGACTAGGAGGAGCCACTATGTGGCTCCTCCTCTGGATCCTGCAAACCCAAACGATCGGATCGTTATTCATCCTATTGGCGAGAAGTAAGTAAATCTTTAACAATTCAGATATTTAAAGGCTTATATATGTACTAATTGAGAATCATGTATCAGGGCTTAGGACGATTGTTCGTTCACAGGGCAGGGACACCACAAGAAGGTGAATGGTGGGCAGTCTAGTCCGTTTGCACTACCCCGGTGTAGTGAACGGACAGCCTGCCACATCTTGGGTCCATTACGCTAAGGCCCAGGACCTTGCTTACGGCAACCACCAGGAGGCTATGTGGCACGACTTTATGGTAAGTATGAACAAATATTTGTGTAATACATATTTATTATAAATTAAATACATTTACTTGTATATTTGTTCTTGTAGGCACGGTACCGTTCGGAGAATGAGGCCATGCAGACGGATCAAGTTCGTCTCGTCCTCCATAACTTCGCCAGGAAGCTTGTGACTCAGTCACTATCGACGGCTCGCATTCAAGCTACGAAGGCGTATTTCAAGTTGCATCCGGAGAAGGGTCAGCCGGGGAAGTACAGGAAGGGGCCGTCAAGTACTTGACGGAGGCGCAGTACGCAGAGGTAAAGTGTTTATTTTACTTTACTTCCTTATATGATTGTGATCAATGCTTTCATTCAATAATAAAATGTGCGCAGGTCGGTGTAGCGTGGCTTGACAACTGTCCGGACGCGTACCGTGCCTTGTGTGCTCGTTGGGGGAGCCAAAACTTCGAGGGCGTGTCTAAAACTCGTCGAGAGAGTAGAGGGACGGACGGAAAACACCATATGGGTGGGGATGGCTACATACGTCTTGCTAAATGGATGGTAAGTGTGACTTCAATTCTATTTAAGTAAATTTATAATCTTTCATTTTGCTAAGATGTATCAATAGGAGCACGAGAGGGGTCAGGAGCCGTCACCTATTGAGGTGTGGAAGAGGGGTCACATGAGAAGTGACCAGTCGCCGCCTGAGCAGCTGTCTTCTCAGACGCCGACTCAGACATTAGTGAGTTATTTTGTTAACTTAATTGAATTCTCTTTAAGAGTTTCAATATAGTTATTTTACTGTGTTTCCAAGCAAGTACGGGCAGGAGGCGCGGAGGCTTCGAGGCGAAGAGTACGATTGGCAGAGCGCGCCAATTGTCCCCGAAGCCGCGTATGCAATCGGTGGCGGGAAACCTCACGGACGGTGAGTTTTGTTAATTTAATTTTACTATCACGAACTTTGAGTTACAAAAATTTAATAATCTTACTTCATTGTGTAGGTTGGCCATCTTTGATGGAGTGGTCGACTCGAGGCAGGCGCGGGCTTCCTCGAGAGCCTCTTCAGCGCAGCAGGGCGGGTCCAGCAGCAGCCATACGGGCTGAGATCTGGAGCTCCAGAGTCTTCGGGAGGAGCTCAGGAGGATGCAACAAGCGCTCAAGGCTAGGGACGAGATGCAGGCAGCGGCGCTTAGGACTTGGGACGAGATGCAAGCAGCGGCGCTTAGGGCTAGGGACAAGTATCAAAACTCGTACATGCTACAGTGACAAGCTGCCTTCTAGGTAAGTTCTGAATGTTGTACTTAACATTTGTAATATACAAATGACAGTTATAATAATTTGATTTGTATTCGCAGGCTATGAGCGCAGGACAGCCGGCTGTGTTTCCGCAGTGGGCGCCGTCATCGATTGAGCTGCCACTGGTCCCGACGACAGGAGCACAAGTACAAAATTATTCAAAGTAACTGAAACTAGTTAAACTTGTTCAAATTTAGTAAAATATGCATTTTTGTTCTTGTCTAACCACACTTGCATATCATAGGGATCGGGGACGGAGGCTCTAACTCTGTCGCCCCAGATTCCGGCGCTTGGATGACTGCTGGAGGAAGATTTTCTGAACTCCAGTGGCAGCGGACGGGGTAGCGTGTGATAGTCAGGTTAGCCGATTTGAAATCTATTTGCATCCTTACTGCTTTTGCAATTATATTGTTTGTCTTTTTTAGCAGTATAATGATTTGAAAATCGATTTAGTAACTCAGAATAATATAAGAGAAAGCAGTTATACTGCTTGTGATAGTCAGGTTATACTGATAAAATGTTAAGCATGCCCTTTCTCATGCCCTTTCTCATGTAGTAATGTTAGCAGTTATACTGCCTTTGTTAGCGCTTGGATTGTTATATTATACAACTGAGAGCTCATAGAATATATTAGTTACCATGCCCTTTCTCATGCATTAATTTAATAGAACAACTTTGTAAACTATCAATATAATAATCTTGCACCCAGCTTGCCCAAATGTAAGCCATAATGGAATAAAAAGTGACACACGTACACCTCAGCAGCCACTTTATTTGTGTGTGACATGCCAAACTTTTAAAAAAAAACAACAATTTTAGTTGACGGTTACAAAGGGGCCGTCGTCTATAATAAACACATATAGACGACGATTGTCAAGAAACCATCGTCACGATGGATCCTTATAGACGACGGTAACGCTGCAGCCGTCGTCTATAGTGGTCATTATAGACAACGGTCCAGACGCGGCCGTCATCTATAAAGTTTCGACGCCGCCACGTGGGTGGAGTAAACTATTGACGACAGCTAAGACTGGCCGTCGGCAATTATTTAATTGACGACGGTAACCGTCTTCTATAAAGTTATAGACGACAAATTATCGTAGACGGCCGTAAACCGTCGTCTATAATAGTGTACCGTCGTCTATAACTTATAGACGACGGTAATACCCTTATAGACGACGGTTGTTGGCCATCGTCTATTGTCGCGATCCCTGTAGTGGGTGTTCCTTAGAAAATATCTACAAATACTAGGTAGAGTATTTTTTGTGCACATGGTACTTTTGAAAAGTAGAACATAGTAGCAACTCATGATCATCAACCTAAAGTCTTAACTTTGCTCGGGATGAGTAGAGGATAAGCTTGGGGAGTATGTTGACGGCTGTTATATACCAATTTCACCCATGAATATAACTCAATTATGTGAAGGTAATGTCATTTCTTGCACACATCACAATTCTATTTAACCTATTTCCACTTGTCCTTGAAGAATATGGTGCATGCTGGTATTTTATACAGAATTGAATTGAAACAAGGGGGTGGATCTTATAAATTATCATCCCAGCAATCAAGTGCCAACATGTGACACCACATGGATCAAATGGCCCACAAACATAAGTATCTGAGGCCATCCAATGGTGTAGAACCAATATCAGTCAATGGGACCCACCTGAAAGCCACCTAGAGAAAGCATAGGTTGTTTGGAGACAGGACCAGGTCGACCGACCTGGTGGATCGGCCTACCCCTTCGTGGTGCCAAACCCTGTCAAATTCCACGTTTTGGCTCCTCCCAGCTTGAAGAAGTCAGTGGTGACTGTTTCACGCGCTTTTGGTGTCATGAACCGACCCTTCTCCAAGCTATAAATAGGACCCCTCACCCCTCACTTCAACACACACAACTTGAGTATTCATCCATTGTATCCACTACTCTCCATAGGTTTAGAGGAGTATAGGCTGTAGAGAGGAGAGTCTCTAGTCCATAGTCCTAGTAGGAGAGGAGTAGTTGGAGTCTCTTCCCAATTCCTAATTGGGAAAGGTATGGCTCTTATATTCCTATTTGTATTTGTGACTTTGTTCCTAATAAACATGATATCTTTAGTCTTCTATTGTTCATACACTTGGATGAAGCGTTTCTTGTTTGATGGTGGATTTCGTATATGTGGTAGGATTAGTATTTATGATTATGCTATACCATTATCATTATATCATCATAAACACTACAAACCCCCACTATAGTATAATTAGCTATGACATAATTATGTTAATATGAATCACTTATGCTATGAATTAACATTGGTTCAACGAAGATTTAGTTCATTGCCTTAGGATGGCTTGTGCCTAGGCTCTTAAGGTAATTACTTAATATGCTAGCTTAGTGCTAATATAGAAAGTAGCCTTGAATGTCTTGTAGACCGACGGATTAAAGAGGTAGGCAGTAGGTGGTGATAGCCCTATCTGTCCTTTGTAGCCCTCCACATTTGTCTATACCACAGGCTCTTGGCGGGAGTTGTCCTAGTATTGCTAGGCATAAACCCATGACCGATGTGTTAATCCACTTAGTATGAGAATTCATAATTGATATAATCATTAGTAACAAACTTAGGCTTTGTATATGTACATCAGAAGCATAGTAGGAGTCTCTACCTAACTTTGGCCTAGTCCCTATTTACCTCATTTACCCCGCTTAATGCTCTTGTGTGTGTCACACTACCTTCACATTATCATTTATCCATCCTTGCTAGAACCCTACCTAGACCAACCTAGCCTCTCCATTTGATGATTGCTTTACTTCCATATATCCTTCCTTTGGGAAAATATAAATGACTCCCTTTGGGAATACTCTAAAATGGGAAATGCTGCATCGATAGATTCCGTGCGCTTGCGGATTTACATGTATAATCTAAAATCTATTAACAAACAATTTTGGTACCCCTGCTAGGGATTAATTGTTAGTAGTGCATAGGAAACGTCAATAGTGGGTAATCGGTTGAGTAGTCCACGACCATTGCCAAACCCTGCGTTGGCTTGATGAAAATCATTATGTAGTGTTCACTGCACACGTACAAACACACATGTTAAGTTAACAATTAGCAATAATTGTCATTTCAATGTCATGTGTCAAACTTACTCGATGTGGTACGGAGCCGTTACGAGGTCCTTGCCATCTCTGACAAAGTTAAACATGGCATGTCCTATGTAAGCTGTAACCCATGTCCTTTTATCCTTCTTTTTTTTTGCGATTCATTTTTCGAAAAAAAAAATTCAGGTGCTTGTACTCTTCTGAGTTCCATTGCACCTTTGAGTCGAAATTCGACTTTGCAATCACTATAGGGTGAAGGATACCTGTCTTAGTGTTCACCTTTTCATTATCCATGTATTGCATCCTATTGAAGAAGTTCGAAATTGTTATAATCTCATGAAATGTGTACGCGTGCAGTATGAAAATCAAATACAAAATACTAGAGACACTTACAAGCACCAGATGAGTAGCATGATGTTTTCGAGCATGCCTCGATGGAAAAGGCTATGTAGATCTTCAAAGAGAAGGGCTCGTTTATCTACTTCAGTGCTCCAGAATGCTTCTTTTGGAACACAAAATGTGACATAAGAAAGATTATATTTTGCGTTGGCAGTGATGTACCACTCGTGTATTCTTTTGAGCGAGACAGGTTGTTTGCTAAGTTCTACCGATATCATGAACGGCTTCCCATTCTTATATTAAGGAGGAACATCCTTAATTGTGTATATTGGAACTCCTTGTTTAACAAAAGCCATATGATGATTATATATGACACGCCTTTTTCTCACTCCTCAATATCTTCTAATGCTGGCTCATGTGAACAACGAGATTCATTTGATTTTCCAATATTTTCCTTCCAATATTCCAAATATTTTGACACTTCATTAGAAGGTTTCTTATTTTCGTATGAGCTAACTTTCATAGGCACTAATGACAACTTAATCTGGATAGTGTTCTCAATTGTAATAATAATATAGATTTATCTTCTTAAAGAGAGGACAGTTGGCATTTATTAGTGACAAAAGACAAGACACATTTCACATGACAATATCCCAACTCCATCTTCCAATGAAATTACAAAAGACAAAGTAACTATAACCGAATCTGATGTGTTTGGTGGTAGTACCTTATTTGGCATCTCTATCTCTCTAAAAAGAGGTCAGTATCACAAACAAAACTAAGGATTCCCTTGACTTGTATTCAATCCTGTGATGAACAAGATCTATATTGTGGGGGGAATCTCAGAGAGAGATATAAGATATTAAGGTAATTCTAAGCAAAGTATAGCTGGTTTCAACAACTCAATTTTTTTATATTAGTAATAAAAAATGGTATGCTTAGAGAGAGGGCACTTGATTTTTCCTAGTGACAAAAGACGAGCCATTTCACACAATAGAATCCTTATACTAATACGCTATACTGAAGTTACAAAAGACAAAATAGCTATAACCCAAACTGAATTTTTTGTGGTGGTACTTTGTGTCACATCCCTCTCATATCCCTGTTTCTCTCTCTCTACAGAGGGTCTGTACCACAAAGAAAAGTGAGAGTTTCTTGACCTGTCTACAATCCTAAGATAAGCAAGACTCATTTCATATAATGGTATTCCGATTCCATACACCACTGAAATTACAAACCCTAGAGGTTCCTAACAATACCAAATCAAACTTAGAAAATAAAGAAATAAACAATGTAGTACACAGAGTGTCATCGGTAGGAGAAGGTTGGGAGGGGGTAGCGCAAGGTGGGGGTAGATGCCAATAAGGAGGAGGCAGGATGGAGACCACGGGGGTGCCGCGGCGAGGTCACTCGGCCGGAGGCGAGGGTGAGGAGGGATGCGACATGGGGATGGAGGAGGGAAGGAAGTGGCGCGAAGGACAGAGAAGGGAGGAAAGAGGCAGACGTACTGGAAACAGCGACGACGACGAAGACGAAGCTCGACGGCAAGGGTGCGCAGCAAGGTCTATGCTCGGCGGCGAGGGTAAAGCATGGCGGTGAGGGCGGCGAGGGCTTGGCGGCAAACGAAATTTTGGCAACCTGATGGCGTCTAAGTGAATTTGTATGGGTTAGGTTTTTTCGAGGAGGCCGAGCAATCTTATATAGAAGCCTATCTTCTCAGGCGATTCCTAATGAAAAATCGCCTGAGCAGAGGACTTTTCTCAGGCGGTTATTCCTTACTAACTGCCTGAAAAGATGTCTTTATCTCAGGTAGTTATTCAGTAAAAAAGCATGTGCCTTTGTGTACTAAGTCGAGGCTTAATTAATATTCTTGATTGAAATCAGGGGCCTTTTAAAAGTCGAAATTCCACTTTCTTGTAATATCCTTTAGAATTATAGGTTCCCATTAAATCTCACTGGGGAAAACCGTTGAAATTGGTGAGAACATAAAAAACAAATAACATTGGTTATTTGTAATTTTTCTATCTTGATGAATATAATGGTTTTTTATTGAATACTTCTATGAAACTTTTTAGTCACCATACCAACCTCTATGATTTTTTCCAGATTTTTATAAATTTTTTTGAATCAATGTGTGTTCAAAATTTGAAGAATGCCTCGTATGTATATGAGCATTTGATTAGAGTGATGGATAATTTGAATTTTGACATTTTGGAATGCTTTAAGAAAATTTCAAAAAATTCATACGTGTATAAATAAGACAATATGTTCATACAAACTAATTCCAATGGAAGATCCTTTTTTTTAGGAGATATAAAAATGTGAATAATACATGAATATAAATTAATTTGATATTTGCCAAAACATTACAATGCTAGCTATACAGGTTTTAAATATTTGGTCCAGGTGGTAGATATAAATTTTCGAAGAATATTGAAAAAACTATCATCGAATTTGGAGTCAATTTGCACAATCTATCATGTTTGAGTATTTATATTGGAATCTAAATAAAAAAGAAGCAAGGGAAAAGAAAACTGAACAACAGACTCGGACCTTTATCACAGCCATTTCTTTAGAAACAACCAAATGTGCAACAGTTAAAAATCGCCTATGAAAAGATGTACTAAGTCTAGGCTTAATGAATATTCCTTATTAAAATCAGGGGCTTTTTAAAAGCCCAAATTCCACTTTCTTGTAATATGCTTTAGTATTACAGGTTACCATTAAATTTCACTTGGGAAAACCTTTGAAATTGGTCAGAACATAAAAAACAAATAACACTGGTTATTTATCATTTTTCAATCTTGATAAATATAATAATTTTTTCATTGAATTTTTCCATGGAACTTTTTAGTCATCATGCCAACCTCTATGATTTTTTTTCAGATTTTTACATTTTTTTGAATCAATATGTGTTTAAAATTTGAAGAATGCCTCATATGTATATGACCATTTGATTAGAATGACGGATAATTTGAATTTTAACATTTTTTAATGCTTTAAAAAATTTAAAAATTCATACATTTATAAATGAAACAATATGTTCATACAAACCAATTTCAGTGGAAGATCCCCTTTTTTTTGGAGATATAAAAATGTGAATAATATGTGATTATAAATTAATTTGATATTTACCAAAACATTAAAATGTTAGCTATACAAGTTTTAAAATATTAGATGGTAGATATAAATTTTTTAAGAATATAGAAAAAAGTATAATTGAATTTGGACTCCATTTGTAGAATCTGTAAACGTTTGAGTATTTATATTGGAATCTAAATAAAAAAGAAGCAAGGGAAAAGAAAACTGAAGAACGGACTCAAACCTTTATCACAGGCGGTTCTTTAGCAACAACTGCCTAAGAAAAATCTTATCGCATGCTGTTCGTCATTAAAATCAGCCTGTGAAAATGGACAACTATATAAAGTGCTCCTCGAGCACCGCAGGAAACCTAACCCTGGAGATTTTACATCGACGTCGTCAGGCTGCCAAAATTTTCTCTTTTCAGATGTCCTCGCTGTTCCTTTCATCAGTCAATCAAGCTTCAAACGGAGAAAATGTTCGCAGAGGCTTCTTCTTCAACTGTCAAACAACTTCCATTGTTTGTTGTCCTGTTTTTGAGGTTGGTTTTGTTGAGTTTTGCTACAGCCCCCCCCCCCGGTGAGCTCCCCCATGAATATTGTAGAAAAAGACGTAGATTTGAAGGATTAAAGGTTGAAGATGAATACAAGCACATCACATGTTCGATAAAATGTTTCAATGAATAAGTCGAACTTAAAAAATTCATTGTGGCCACTCGGAAGCTGAGAAAATTATGAAAAAAAAAATTCTTGGAACCCTTATGAACAGGCCTACATGATACAATATTTCCTCATATGATACAAGTTGGCTATGTCTCTGTAAATTCATTGTAAGGAAGACCTTTAGGGAATATTTGTGGCCAAATCTTGCAGTATGAAATTTTGCAAATTTTACAAAAGCCTCCCTTGAGCTCCTCCATGAATTTTGTAGAAAAAGACTTAGATTTGAAGGATTAAAGGTTGAAGATGAATACAAGCACATCACATGTTCGATGAAATGTTTCATTGAATAAGCTGAACTTCTAAAATCCATTGTGGCCACTGGGAAGCTGAGAAAATTTGATACCAGTATTCACTCATATGATACAGGCTGGTTATGTCTGTGTAAATTCATCGTAAGGAAGACCTTTAGGGAATATTTGTGGCTAAATCTTGCAGTAGAAAATTCTGTAAATTTTACAAAAGCCTCCCCTCGAGCTTCTTCACAAATTTTGTAGAAAAAGATTTGGATTTGAAGGATTAAAGGTTGAAGATGAATACAAGCACATCAAATGTTCGATGAAATATTTCAACGAATCAGCCAAACTCCAAAAATCCATTGTGGCCACTGGAAATATGAGAAAATTATGAAACAAATTTTCTTGGAACCCTTATGAACAGGCCCTACATGATACCAGTATTCACTCATATTATACAGGTTGGTTATGTCTCTGTAAATTCATTGTAAGGAATAATTTTAGGGAATATTTGTGACCAAATCTTGCAGTAGAAAATTCTGTAAATTTTACAAAAATTATATTATGATCTTAGGAACTCTTTTTTAAAATTTCAACATCAGAAACCTTTGTCTTCTTACATTATAAATCAGCCATTACACACCATTAAAGCATGTATTAATGTAATTGAAGTTCATTCATATCAACCTGATCCTTTTAAAGCACATCCCTTATTTTATATATTTTTTCACATTTTTTTATTGAAGATGGACCGCCGAGCGTGGATGTATAACATGCCAAGACCTGATTCTTTGTACATACAAAATGTTACAAATTTTAATGAAGCATCCAAGAGACATGCGAAGATGCAAAAGATAGATGACATATTATGTCCATGTATCCACTGCGAAAATAAGATTGCTTGGATAGATACTATAGTAATCCAATCTCATTTGGTGAAAAGAGGTTTCAAAGAAAACTACACAATTTGGATTGAGCATGGTGAGTTAGATACACATGAAGTGGATAAAGATAATGAGAGAGGTTTAGATGACGATAATGTTCATATTGATGATGGCATTGACAAACAAGATGGTGATGATGAGGAGTTTGATTGTGAGGAGATGTTGCATCACATTGAACCATATGTATCGATTTCTATGGGAGCAAGTAAAGGTTTAAGTAAAATGGAGACATTGCAGAATGCGGCGACAAAGCTTTTATATGATGAATTAAAGGTTTGTGATGAGGAATTTACTACATTGCGTGCAGTTCTATAACTACTAAAGTTGAAAGCCACACATGGATGGTCCAATTGTAGTTTCCCTGATATCTTGAATTTTTGGTAGAAATTCTTCCAAATCCTAATAAACTGCCAAGAAGCACTTATAAAGCGAAGAAACGTCTCTGCCCAATGGCGCTAGGTGTGACAAAAATACATGCCTGTGTGAACCATTGTATTTTGTATCACAAATAGCATGAGCTCGCAACTAGATTCCCCATCTGCGGTGTCAGTAGATACAAGAAGGACTACAATCACCAGTATGTTACCAACATGAATAATACCCAAAAGAATAAAAAGTTTATTATTGGTCCTGAAGGTGATGATGACGATACTTCTGACGTTACAGGCGGGAAGAATAAGTGAAAAATTCTTTCCTTGGTTCTGTGGTACCTTCCAGTAATTGATCACTTGAAGCGTTTGTTCTCCAACCCTAGGGAGGCTGAACTATGCGTTGACATTCCGAGCAGTGCAAAAAGCATGAGAAACATATTTGACACCTTGGTAATGCAACCCAGTGGAAAATTTTTGATATTTAGTATCCGGAATTTGCAAAGGAAATCAGAATGTAAGGTTTGCTTTGGGTACAGACAGAATGAATCCGTTTGGTGAAAAAAGGAGCATACACAACACATGGTATGTGGTCTTAACAATGTAAAACCTACCGACGTGGTTGTGTCACAAAAGGAAATATATTTTGTTATCTATTCTTATCTAAGGTCTGAAACAACACGGCATCAAAATTGATGTGTTCTTGCAACCTTGATGGAAGATATGGTGAATGTTATCAAATTTCTGTTGGAGAGATATTTAGGAGTATTAAAAGATTATGCGCGGAACCATGCTCACCCAGAGGGTTCAATTATGGAAGGATACACCACTGAAGAAGTGATTGAGGGTTGCGGTGATTACATCACAGATGGAAAACCGATAGGTGTGCCTATACCAATAGATAAGGGTAGACTACGTGGGAGAGGCAAAGTGGGTAAGAAAACTTTTATTGTTCAAGATTACAATAATGTACACCATGCAAATTTTTGTGTACTACAACAGCTCGCAATAGCCGAGTCGTACATCGAGGAACAACAATATGAGCTTCGCAAAAATACCAAGACCGCAGAGAGCACTGAATCATGATAGAGCACAGAAGATGTTTTATTAAATGGTTAATTGACAAAAATATATCATACGGAAACTCTATAGAAGAGACAACAATGAAGAAGTTAGCTTCTGGCCCATCTGCTTTGGTGACATCATGTCAAACATATGACATGAATGGTTACACATTTTACTCTAAAGAAAAATATGGCAAGAGTGTTGCACAAAATAGTGGTGTTCGTATAGAAGCTTAAGATCCACAAGGGCATAAGACCACATACTTCGGATTCATTGAGGAAATATGGGAACTCGATTATGGCAAAAGAATTTTAATAATCGTGTTTAAGTGCCATTGGGTCAAACATCCTGATGGTGTGAAAGCGGATAGCTACGAGCTGACACTGGTAGACTTGAACGAAGTGGATTATAAAGATGATCACTGAATTCTCGACGATTGTGTTGCACAAGTTTTTTATGTACGAGATCCAGGAACTGAGAATATGCGCGTTGCTGGGTTGAGAATGTGAGAGATAAGGAAGAGGAATATAATAATTATGAAGAGATGTACCTTTTCACTGAACCAGAAAACATCAAGCGCGTAGAGAAAAGCATTAAAAATCATTTTAAACCCTATATGCGACAAGATGTCAATGCTGAAAAAAATGTATGATATATATTGTACATATATGTAATATTACAATGAAGCTTTAATATTTTAATTTGACTTTTTTTCTTTTTATGTAATTGTTCATATATGTAGGTACGTGTATATCATGTATATGTATATATAATTATATATAAATATAAATGATATAAATATATATGTATATAATGTATAATATATACATATATATATGACATATTACTACAAAACGCTCTGAAAAGTATTATTGGTTTTTTCTTCTTTTAGTCCCCTTCACAGTCGGTATGTAAGCAAAATCCGTTTGTGAAAACACAGGGGCATCACATGCTGTCCGTATAAAAGACTGCATGAAATATTTGTACAACTACAGGAGGTTCTTTATTAATAGCAGCCTATGAAAACAATGTATTTACCCAGGCGATTTTTTATTAAAACTGCTTGTGATGTTAATTGATACCCGCCCGTGAAAAGCATGTATTTACTCAGGCGGTGTTTTATTAAAAAACACATGTGATGTTTGTTACAGTTCAGACGGTTCTTTGTTCATAGCTACCTCAGAGAATCATGTATTTACCCAGGCAGTTGTTAATGTAAGACTGCCTGTGATGTTTAATCATTACAGGCGGTTATTGTTTCATTCGACATCACATCCTCATTTTTTACGGACCGCCTGTGTTTGAAAAACGAGACGCATGTAATAATTGGTTTTGTAGTAGTGTGATGAGGGTGCTGCATTGAGGTTTAGAAGACTTGATGGCATTGTTCCACTAGCACCGCAAACAAAAAGTCTAACTATGGTGATCTCTGATGAACCTATCTCTTTTGACGAAGCTAACTATGACCGTAGCTGGAGAAAGTCAATGCAAGAAGAAATCAAGTCAATTGATGAGAATGGCACCTTGTTCCTGCTGGACCTGCCACAAGGACGAAAAGAAATAGGTGTGAAATTGGTTTACCAGGTGAAGGCAGATGAAAGAGAGGAAATTGTGAAGCATAAAGCACGTCTGGTGGATAAAGGGCTATGCACACCACCATGTAATAGATTATGATGAGGTATTTGCCCCTGTGGCATGCCTAGATACATTAAGACTTCTGGTTGTCCTTTTAGCACATGAAAGATGGAAGATTAACCACATTGATGTCAAATCAGCATTTTCGAATGGTGATCTTCATGAAGAGGTCTATGTGGAGCAGCCAAAAGGATTCATCAGTATAGGAAATGAGCATCAAGTCTACAAATTGAATAAAGCTCTCTATGGACTGCATCAGGCTCCAAGGGCTTGGAATGCCAATTGGGATAGCACCTTGTTATCGTTTGGGTTCACCAAAAGCCTCTCTTAACATGTCATCTATACTAGGAGATGTGATGGAGCTCAGTTGGTTGTAGGTGTCTATGTTGATGATTTGATAACCACTGGAGCAAATGTAGGTGACATTAGGTGATTCAAGCTTGAGATGGCTAGAGCTTTCAAGATGAGTGACCCTAGATTGCTACATTATTATCTGGGCATTGAAGTCTGACAAAGTAGCAGCGGTATTTCAATGGGGCAAGACGCATATGCTACAAAGATTCTGAAGAAAAGTGGAATGGCAGGATGCAATCTATTTTAAGTGCCAATGGCAACTCGATTGAAGTTGAGCAAAGAAAGCAAAGAGCCTCGAGTGGATGCCACGACATATAGAAATATGGGAAGCCTCAGGTATCTGGTTAATACTCGTCCATATCTTGCTTTTCTGTTGGATATGTGAGTAGGTTCCTTGAAGAGCCTAGGGGGGATCATATGGCTGCAATGAAGCATATTCTTTGATATGTTGAAGGAAAAAGGAGTTTGGGTCTCTGTTTGAGAGAAAGGAGACAGTGGAGCTAAGCGGCTTCAGTGACAGTGATTTTGCTGGTGATGTTGATTCTAGGAAAAGCACCACATGTATCATTTTCCTTCTTGCTTATTGTTTAGATGATGAAAAGTTCCGACCTTTCCCTCCAAGGAGGTTATGGCCAATTTATTACAAGTGAGTACAAATGCAGAAAACCTATTATCTAGAACAAGACGATGATAACTGGATGACTAAGTACATGACTGTAGACCGGACTTTGTAAGCCAATATTGCAGCACGTTCATCCCTTCACATTCTCCTTAAGTGCACCTCAGATCTAGCGCCAATGACTTCCTCTGTAGAGTATCTAAATTTAGTATTGTGAAATTCAGTCTAAAATTCGCTCCCACCGGGAATTGAATTCAGAACATGAGTGCTACTCAGAGCACTTAACCACTAGGTTAAGCCCCCTTTCGCATCATTTTCCTTCTTGCTAATAGCCCAATTACTTGGCAGTCAATGAAACAGAAAGTGGTTGCACAATCCAGTTGTGAGGCAGAGTATATAGCGAATGCAAACGCTGCTTGTCAAGCAAGGTGGCTGGCTCAGGTACTAGCAGAAGTGCAGGGTTTCGATCAAGTCATTCCAAGACTGAAGGTGGACAACAAATCAGCAATTGCATTGATTAAGAATCCTGAGATTCATTGACACAACAAACATATTGAAGTCATGTACTACCTGATTCGACAGTATGTTTAGAAGAAACATATCACTGTGGAATTAATTGGGAGTGAAGAATAGTTAAGTGATATACTCAAAATCTCATGGCAGGATCAAATTCCATGAGCTATGTGCCAAGATTCGTCTGCTGGTGGACATTAGCAGCAAGTACAACATCAAGGACTAGGGAGAGTTTGTTAAGAGTAATCCTTGTGTATGTGTGTGTGCTTCAGTTAGTTTGTTATCAGGCGTGTGTCGATTTCCAAAAGTGCAGGCGCATGACCAATAGTGAGATCTTGCACAGGGTGGAGCTCCAGTGAGCACAAAACTCGACCGGGAGCGTGTCGTGCGGCATGGCCGGTTGTTTTGCATGTAGCACACTGCACACATCGTGGTGAGTGTGGACCACGTTGTTGGTTGAGTCATTGCATGTATGTAGCACTGGTGAAACTGAGATTGATTCGGTTGCTGCATTCACTTGGTGTCTTCTGTTCTGGGGCTTCACGTGAGTTCATGGACGACTCGTCTCTGAGTCATTTTGTTGGTTGATTTCTGACCGTTATTGCATGTTGGGATACGTAGTAAAACACATTTGTAGTCTCTTTCCTATGTGGAGTTACATTTTGTTGTTTCCAAAAATTTCCATACTATTTATCGTCTGATTTTGGAACACACTAATATCCAGCTACTGTTCATGAGTGTATAATTGCCCATTAAGTCTCATTGTCTTCTCTGTATATTTCTTCTTTTCTAGTGGTCAACAACAACCAGGCTACGAACCACAGAGATGACCAGTTTCCTTATTGTCTCTGGAAACCTTGGCCCCCAACCTCTCGGCCCGCTTCCCGGCGGTCTTGCAACGACACCTGCCATCACTGCCACTGCTGGACTCCAGCGAGCAGTCGATGGGAAGAGTTTATGTTACGTGGTGTTTTGACAATTTCTATTCCATTAAATGAAACTCTTGTCCTTAACGATAGTTTTATGATGTTTTATATCATTGAAAACAGCGCACATGCTACAAAGTGTTGGGATCAAGGCGGGACGTGATTTGCAAAAACTTCTTTAGAGGCTGTAGGCAAGATGAAAATATACGAGCAGAATAGAGTGTGTGTTATCACTGAAAACGATGAAAAACAGAAAGCTTTAGACTTAGAGGAGAAACAGTTACAGGAGGAAGAGGAACTGGACAACTTTATTGTTAACCACCTATGTACTGATATATTATAAGAGGTGGTCGATACCAGCAGCGACAATGGAAGTCTCTATGCTAGTACAGGTCGATTGCCCTGTAGGATTGGTAGAAGCAGGAGTGGGGGTACCCATAAACATGTTTATAATGAAAAGAATCCTATGTAATAGTCACTACTACAAAAAGCATTTTTACAGGCGCCTCAAATTTTCAAACACAAGCGGTTCTTAAAAATATGCGACTGTAATGACGAATGATATAATAGCCGCCTGTGATGACAGAACAACACAGACGGATTTTAAAGAATAACCGTCTAGGTAAATACTTGATCTTCACAGACGGTTCTTAATTAAGAACCGTCTGTAATGCAATGAACTTCACAGACGGATTTTAAGACACAGCCGTCTGGGTAAATACATGATCTTCATAGACGGTTCTTAATTAAGAACCGTCCGTAATCCATTGAACTTCACAGACGGATTTTAAAAAACAACCGTCTGAGTAAATACATGATCTTCATTGGCGGTTCTTAATTAAGAACCATCTATAATGTAATGAACTTCATAGACGGATTTTAAATAACAACCGTCTGGGTAAATACATGATCTTCGTTGACGGTTCTTAATTGATAACCGCCTGTAATGCAATGAACTTCATAGACGGTTCCTGGTTAACAACGGCCTGAGAAGATCATGTATTTTCAGTGGCGGTCATTGTTTAATAACCGTATGTAGTTGTTCAATTATCACGAGCGGTTTTTATTGAAATTACAGGGATGTAGTCGTTGCAATTATCACAACGGTATGTAGTCGTTGCAGGGAAAATTATATCAGGAAAAAACACAGATGAGCGGATACTAGTACAGTAATGCATTATAGGAAATGCTCGATCACCAGTTCGGCTGGCTTAATTGTGATAATACACCATTAGAGGCTTTACAATTGTTCAAAGAAAATTTCTTCACACTGATCAAAAATCATGCTACATTCATTGTAGATCGACGATGAAGCTCCCATCGATCAATCTAAATTGTACCGTCCTACTTGCTCCCGAAAACGTCTCTTATATTCCGCTGGATCCTGAAAATATTGACATTATTTAAATTAACAAATGTCGAAGGAGGAATGAATAACCTACATTGGTCACTAAGTCAAAGTGTCATCTAACCTTGATAAGTAGATTATAGCAATCATTTTCAATATCAGGCACATTTGGTTGATGCAGCAAACGCTGAACTTCAAGTAGTATAGTTTTGATTGTAAAAGCATTGCACCACCCCTACGAAATATAATTTAAGTAATATAAAAACCAGTTCAAATAAGTTTGACAACAATTATAAGTAATAATTACATGAACAAAATAGGTCTATCTTACAGTCTCTTGGTCGAGAATCCCGATGCAGAATGCTCCCGAACGATGGACATTTGGGTGGAAGAACCCAATTGGAAAGGCGCATCTTGGAGGCACCAAGGGATAGTCCTCATAGAAAGAGATTGTCAGGGGGTAGTAACCATCTTCCCATTCAGCCTGCAAAAGAAATTTATTAATAGGAGGACGATGGTTAAACTCATATTGTGCTTGTTCTTCATGACTTACCCCTTCTTTACCGGGGACGATGCACTGCCACTTCAATAAATCTCCCGATTCAGGCTTCGCAGAGAAACCCTACGCGGAGAAATTAAAAATACCAAAAACAAACAAGACGGAAAAACAAACTGTAGTTAAGTTCATCAGTCCATTACAGATACATATGTATATACAACCATGCGACCGGTGTGCCATATGTACATATATGGGGATGGTTCTTGCACCACGCCAAGCGCTCCTCCTTCAATCGGCTACACGCCCGAGACATCATTATCTGAAATACCAAACTTCCAAACTTCCAAATTATTGAGTCCAAACGCATATGTACACAAATGCAAAAGGACACAATCCATATACCAACATTGTTCTAAGTTGATTTCAGAAGATACAAATATATACAATATATATCATCTCGCATTGCTATATACATTTTTTCCAGCATTGACATCTTCTCGCATATAGGGTTTCAAATTCTTTTTAATGCTTCTCTCTACGCGCTTGATGTTTTCTGGTTCGGTGAAAAGGTACATCTCTTCATACTGACTATATTCCTCTTCATTATCTCCCACATTCTCAACCCCAACGATATTTTGCTTTCCAGAAACAACTACGTGCAACTTCTCATTTTTTGGATCTTGAACATAAAAAACTTGTGCAACATTATCGGCGAGAACCCACAGGTCATCTTTATAACCCACTTTATTCAAGTCTACCAGTGTCAGCCCGTAATTGTCCACTTTCAAACCATCAGGATGTTTGACCCATTGGCACTTAAATATGGGCATTACCATTCTTTCGCCATAATCGAGTTCCCATATTTCCTCTATGAACCCGAAGTATGTGGTCTTCTGCCCTTGTGAATCATAAGCCTCAATACGAACATCACTATTTTGTGCAACACTCTTACCGTATTTTTCTTTAGTGTAAAATGTGTAACCACTAATGTCATATGCTTGCCATGATGTTACCAAAGCAAATGGGCCAGAAGCTAACTTCTTCGTTGTTGCCTCTTCTATAGTGTTTCCGTATGATATATTTTTGTCCATTAACCATTCAGTGAAACATCTTCTGTGCTCTTTCATGATCCAGTCCTCTGTGCGGTCTTGGTTTTTATCATGAAGCTCAATTTGGTGTTCCTCGATGTACGGCTCAGCTATTGCGAGCTGTTGTAGTACACCAAAATGTGCACGATGTACATTCTTGTAATCTTGAACAATAAAAGTTCTCTTACCCACTTTGCCTCTCCCACGTAGTCTACCCTAACGTACCGGTATAGGCACACCTATCGATTTTCTATCTTTGATGAAATCAGTGCAACCCTCAATCACTTCTTCAGTGGTGTATCCTTCCATAATTGAACCCTCTGGGTGAGCACGGTTCCGCACATAACCTTTTAATACTCCTAAATATCTCTCCAACGAAAACATATGATGTAAATATAGTGGCCCCAATGCTTTTATCTGATCAACAAGATGTATGATTAGGTGTACTTGCATATCAAAAAAGGATGGTGGGAAACACATCTCAAGCTTGCACATTGTCTCGACGATGTATGTTTTTAGATAGTCTAAATCTTCACGTGCTATCACCTTTTGCGATACTGCATTGAAGAAGTAACACAAACGTGTGATGACAACTTTTATATGCTCAGGTTTGATTACTCTTATTGCAATGGCAAGGAAAACTGTCATCATCATGTGACAGTCGTGAGAATTATAACCGAATAAAGACAAGTCTTTCATCGAGACTAGTTTGCGGATATTGGATGAGAAACTTGTGGGCACTTTGATCCCACGCAAGCATTTGCAAATTGCTTTTTTCTCTTCTAGCGTCAAGTTGTAGCTGGCTGGGGGAAGGTAATGCTTCCCGTTCGCCTTTTCTACTGGATGAAGCTCTGGTCTCAAATCAAGATTTACTAGGTCCATACGTGAATTTAATCCGTCCTTTGTTTTCCTCGTCATGTCCAGCAAGGTCCCAATGATGCTGTCAAATACATTCTTTGTAATGTGCATCAAATCAATACTATGGCAAAATTCCAGATTCTTCCAATACGGAAGATACTTGAAAAAAATTGATTGTTTCTTGAAAGCCATGTCAGTTGTATCATCCGAAGATGTACTTTTCTTTCTCTTAATTCCTTTACTATTTTTCCCTTCTTGAAAGCAATATGAATGTTCTTGACCATTTCAAACACAAGTTTTCCACTGTAAGGTTTCGGTGCAGTATCTTTTTCGATTTTGTTATCAAATTGTTCTTTAATCTTCCTATACTTGTGTGTATCTGTCAAGAACCGTCGATGTCTCATGTAGACCGTCTTTCTGGATGAAGTGAGGTATAGAAATCCAGTTCTATCCATGCACCTAACGCAACCTTTCTTCCCTTTCATTTTTCCCGATAGTGTAAACAGTCCGGGATAATCATGCACGGTAATGAATATCATTGCTCTTAGCGTGAAATACTCCCGCTTGTACTCATCCCATGTACGTACCCCTTCATTCCACAATTTCGCCATATCTTCCATTAAAGGTTCCAAGAACACATCAATTTCGATGTCGGGTTGTTTCGGACCTTGGATAAGAAAAGATAATAAGATATATTTCCTTTTGTGACACAACCACGTCGGTAGGTTGTACATAGTTAAGACCACGGGCCATGTGCTGTGTATGCTCCTTTTTTCACCAAACGGATTCATTCCATCTATACCCAAGGCAAACCTCACATTTCTGATTTCCTTCGCAAATTTTGGATACTGAATATCAAAATTTTTCCACTGTGTTGCATCACCAGGGTGTCGTATATGTTTTTCATTCTTCTTGCGTTGCTCGGAATGCCAACGCATAAGTTCAGCCTCCCTAGGGTTTGAGAACAAACGCTTCAAGCGATCAATTACTGGAAGGTACCACATCACCAATGCAGGAATTTTTCTCTTATTCTTCCCGTCTGCATCGCCAGAAGTATCGTCATTTTCACCTTCAGGACCAATAATAAACTTCTTATTCTTCTGAGTCTTTTTCATGTTGGTAACATACTGGTGATTGTTGTCCTTCTTGTATCCACTGACACCACAAATGGGGCATCTAGTTACGAGCTCATGCTCTTTGCGATACAGAATACAATGGTTCACACAAGCGTGTATTTTTGTCACACCTAGTGCCATCGGGCAAAGAAGTTTCTTCGCTTTATAAGTGCTTCTGGGCAGTTTATTTGGATTTGGAAGAATTTTTGCTAGAAGATTCAAAAGATCAGAGAAACTACAATCGGACCATCCGTGCGTAGCTTTCAACTTTAGTAGTTCTAAGACTGCACGCAATGTAGTAAACTCTTTATCACAACCGTTTGATTCATCATATAAAAGCTCTATCGCCGCATTCTGCAATGTCTCCATTTTACATAAACCTTTGCTTGCTCCTATAGAAGTCAGTACATATGATTCAATGTGACGCAACATCTCCTCACAATCGAACTCATCATCAATATCACCAGCTTGATTGTCACTACCATCATCGATATGAACATTATCATCATCTGATCCTCTCTCATCATCTTTATCCACATCATGTGTATCTAACTCACCATGCTCTGTCCATATTGTGTAGTTATTTTTGAAACCTCTTTTCACCAAATGAGATTGATTACTATAGTATCCGTCCAAGCAATCTTATTTTCGTAGTCGATACATGGACATAATATGTCATCTATCTTTTGCAACTTCGCATGTCTCTTGGATGCTTCAATAAAATTTGCAACATTATAAATGTACATAGGATCGGGTCTTGGCATGTTATACATCCACGCTCGACGGTCCATGCTTCAATAATAGAATTTTTGTCAGATTTACAAAATTTGGCCACAAATATTCTCTAAAGGTCTTCTATAAAATGAATTTACAGAGACATAACAAGTATGATTAGGGCGACTAATGTAGGAGACGGGCGACGTCTTGAGGCGGACGGAGTCAAAGGGGGAAACAGGCCCAGCAACATGGGCTAGGTCTGGGTGGGATCCGGTCCGTTATATCGGGAAACAGGCCCAGATGCATCTTATATATATTACAATAGCATCTGTTAATTAAACATCATATTCATGTCACATAATAGGTACAAAAAGGAAACAATCCATATAGTCCATACATCAATATACCAGAACACAATCCATACAGTCCTTACACATGCAAAAGGACAGAATCCATATACCAGAACACACAAAACTAACAGCTTATCTGCTAATGAAAATATACAAAGACAAAGTAAGGAAACTACATTTAACATGCAGAGGCGTCAGCACGGTGGGGAGGCGTCAGCACGGTGGGCCGACTGGGTGGAGAAGTGGCGGTGCGCGGTTGAGCAGCGGCGCGGCAGTATGGGCTGGGCGGCGGAGCGGCGGCGTGGCGCAGGGGAAATTCAACAGCCTTGCGACGTCAATATAAATTCTCCAGGGTTGCGTTTTGATTGCGGTGAGGGGTCCTTATATAGACGTCGGTTTTTCACAGGCGGTTTTTAACTTTATCTTAGGCGGGTTTTACTTACCAACCGCCTAAAAAGATATTTAATCAAGAATATTAATTAAGAAGTAAATATCTTCACAGACTGTTGGTACTTAATAACCGTCTGAGAAGATGATTATCTCAGACGGGTATTACATACCAACCGCCTGAGATAATGCTACCTGAACAAAATATTTTTAAAACTTGTATAGCTGACATTGTAATGTTTTGGTAAATATCAAATTAATTTCTACTCACATATTATTCACATTTATGTATCTCATAAAAAAAAGTTCCTTTACTCAAAATTGTTGGTATGAACATATTTGTATAATTTATACATGTATGAATTTTTTTTAATTTTTTTAAAAACATTCCAACATGTCAAACTTCAAATTATCCACCATTCACTTCATTGAAATTCAGAAATTCTAACACACCAGTATTCATTGACATGAATGAACACAAATATATTACAAAACACAAGAACTCCTAAAACTACAAAAGAAATATGTACATGAAATCCTAAAACTACACTACGGCCCCGCCTAATCCCTCCTCTCTGCCAACTTCTCAAACCACACCAAGCGGTCTTCCTCCGACTCGTCGTCGTCGTAGTCGTCACCATGGTGGTGGTCGCCGTCGTCGTCGCCGTCGTCGGAGGACGACTCGTTTTCATCATCGTCATCATCATACTCATCGTCCTCCTCCTCCTCCTCCTCCTCCTCCTCCTCCTCCTCCTCCTCCTCCGGCGACGATGCAGCAGGAGAGTGGGTCGGCTGCTCCGGCTGAGCCGATTGCTCCGGCTGTACCGGTGGCTCCGACTGCACCGACGGTGGAATGCGCTGGTCGTCATTCACCCTCTCAGGGGAGCTGTAGCGTATCCGCTTGCAGGGTGGCTGGCTCGGTGGGCTCGGAGGCGGAAGGTTGGCCATGGCTGTGGTGGTTCGTCGGCGCCTCGGCGGGCTCGGAGGCGGAGATGACGATGGAAGAAGAAGAAAGGAGTGCAAAAGTTCTGTGCTTGTACATAACCGACGACGCGCCTTATATATGGTCTGTGCGGAGTAGAGGAGGGAGTGGTTCGTTTCCCGCGCATTGAACTCTTTGCAGACCTCGTGCGGCGCACAATTGAACCACTGTGGAAGACGATCTTCAGAGATCCTTCCGTCTCTCTGGTATCCATGTGGAACGTCTCCCCTGCACCACGGCTTCTCAACTTCTCCGCAGACCTCGTGCGGCACGTTAGTTAATTAATATCTTCTCAGGCCGTTAATTAACATCTTGTAGTTTCAAAATTGTTTATCTCAGGCGGTTATTACTTACCAACCGCCTAAGATAATTCCCGATACTGTTCTTCAGTTTCCTTATCCCTTGCTTCTTTTTTATTTAGATTCCAATATAAATACTCAAACATGTTTAGATTCTGCAAATTGTGTTCAAATTCGATGATTCTTTCTTCGACATTTGTATAAAATTAACATCTACCACCTGAACAAAATATTCTATTCATTGCGCATTGAACTCTTTGCAGACCTCGTGCGGCGCACAATTAAACCACTGTGGAAGACGATCTTCAGAGATCCTTCCGTCTCTCTGGTATCCATGTGGAACGTCGCGCACGTGTCCCTGCACCACAGCTTCTTAACTTCTCCGCAGACCTCGTGCGGCGCGTCAGTTAATTAACATCTTCTCAGGCCGTTAATTAACATATTGTAGTTTCAAAATTGTTTATCTCAGGCGGGTATTACTTACCAACCGCCTGAGAATATATTTATCTCAGGCGGATATTACTTACCAACCGCCTGAGATAAGCCCATGGAGTTCCCCTTGTCGCATGATATTGCGGTCCTGATCGCGGGGTGGGTCGCCGCAACCTCCACCCAGCCCATGGACGACCTCTCCAGTCTGCGCGTCACCTGCAAGGCCATGCACGCGGCGTGACGTGATCCCACCGTGGGCAGGCGCGTGGCGCTGGAGCGGGAGAGCAGCTGGGAGTGGTTCCAACGGCACGGGAACGGGAGCTACGACGCCCTCGTGGAGCGCCTGGCCAACGTGGGCAACCCTCATGCGTGCTACGTCACCGGGTTCGACCTCGTCTTCAATTACGGCCGCGCGCAGGCGTAGCAGGGCACCCAGTTCCTTGCCCGGGCGGCCGCGAACAGCCACAAGGTGGCGGCCTACGTCCTCGCCATGCTCCGCTACGACACCAACCGCGGGGACCGCGACGCCCTCGGGTATATCCGGCAGGTCGAAGGCGAGGCCCACGTCGGCGACAACGCGGTCGGGTCTGTCGCGATGAAGAGGACCAACAAGGAGTGTTGCCGGTGTCGGAATCAAGCCATGCAGAGGCTCAACGTTTTCGTGAGCTGGAGGTTACTGCGTAGGCCTCCTCCCAGACCACCGCCGTTGGCGCTGCCTGACATTGACGATGGCGTTTGTCGCTGCCCAACAGAGGGGAACCAGGGGCCTGCCCGCTGCGGCAGGCGAGGGTGGTCCGAGTGGACCATCTTCTGTACTGAGAACTGTAGGATTGAGCGCGAGTATGACCTGTTCTCCCATAACGTGTTGTACTCTATGGGTTATATTCCCTCCATTCCCTTTTGGATGCGCTACCCCTAGTTCTCCCAACGTCAATGAAAAAGTATTCATTTAAACATGTATGAATTTTGTTAATTTTTTTTAAAAGCATTCCAACATGTGAAACTTCAAATTATCCATCATTCTAACTAAATGCTCATATACATATGAGGCATTCATCAAATTATGAACACACATTGATTCAAAAAAATTTAAAAAAAAATATGAAAAAATTCATAGAGGTTGGTATGATGAGTAAAAATGTCCACTAAAAAAATAAATGAAAAATGCATTATATTCATCAAGATAGAAAAATGAAAAATAGCATTTGTTGTATGTTTTTTATGTTCTGACCAATTTCAAAGGATTTAGGAAGTGAAATTTAATGGTAACCTTTACTTATCAATAATATTACAAGAAAGTGGATTTTTTCCTTTTTAAAGGACCACATTTAATCAATAATATTAATTAAAAAGAAGTAAATATTTTCACAGTCGGTTGGTACTTACCAACCGCCTTAGAATAAATTTATCTCAGGCGGGTATTACATACCAACCGCCTGAGATAATGCTCGATACTGTTCTTCAGTTTCCTTATCCCTTGCTTCTTTTTTATTTAGATTCCAATATAAATACTCAAACATGTTTAGATTCTGCAAATTGTGTGCAAATTCGATGATTCTTTCTTCTACATTTGTATAAAATTAACATCTACCACCTGAACAAAATATTTTTAAAACTTGTATAGCTGACATTGTAATGTTTTGATAAATATCAAGTTAATTTCTACTCACATATTATTCACATTTGTGTATCTCATAAAAAAAAAGTTCCTTCACTCAAAATTGTTGGTATGAACATATTTGTATAATTTATACATGTATAAATTTTTTTAATTTTTTTAAAAGCATTCCAACATGTCAAACTTCAAATTATCCACCATTCTAACTAAATGCTCATATACATATGAGGCATTCATCAAATTATGAACACACATTGATTCAAAAAAATTTAAAAAAATCTGAAAAAATTCATAGAGGTTGGTATGATGAGTAAAAATGTCCACTGAAAAAATAAATGAAAAAGGCATTATATTCATCAAGATTGAAAAATGAAAAATAGCATTTGTTGTATGTTTTTTATGTTCTGACCAATTTCAAAGAATTTATGAAGTGAAATTTAATGGTAACCTTTACTTATCAATAATATTACAAGAAAGTGGATTTTTGCCTTTTTAAAGGACCACATTTAATCAACAATATTAATTAAAAAGAAGTAAATATTTTCACAGTCGGTTGGTACTTACCAACCGCCTTAGAATAAATTTATCTCAGGCGGGTATTACTTACCAACCGCGTGAGATAATGCCCGATACTGTTCTTCAGTTTCCTTATCCCTTGCTTCTTTTTTATTTAGATTCCAATATAAATACTCAAACATGTTTAGATTCTGCAAATTGTGTCCAAATTCGATGATTCTTTCTTCTACATTTGTATAAAATTAACATCTACCACCTGAACAAAATATTTTTAAAACTTGTATAGCTGACATTGTAATGTTTTGGTAAATATCAAATTAATTTATACTCACATATTATTCACATTTGTGTATCTCATAAAAAAAAGTTCCTTCACTCAAAATTGTTGGTATGAACATATTTTTATAATTTATACATGTATGGATTTTTTTAATTTTTTTAAAAAGCATTCAAACATGTCAAACTTCAAATTATCCACCATTCTAACTAAATGCTCATATCCATATGAGGCATTCATCAAATTATGAACACACATTGATTCAAAAAAATTTAAAAAATCTGAAACAATTCATAGAGGTTGGTATGATGAGTAAAAATGTCCACTGAAAAAGTAAATGAAAAAGGCATTATATTCATCAAGATAGAAAAATGAAAAATAGCATTTGTTGTATGTTTTTTATGTTCCGACCAATTTCAAAGGATTTATGAAGTGAAATTTAATGGTAACCTTTACTTAGCAATAATATTACAAGAAAGTGGATTTTTGCCTTTTAAAGGACCACATTTAATCAAGAATATTAATTAAAAAGAAGTAAATATTTTCACAGGCGGTTGGTACTTACCAACCGCCTTAGAATAAATTTATCTCAGGCGGGTATTACATACCAACCGCCTGAGATAATGCCAGATACTGTTCTTCAGTTTTCTTATCCCTTGCTTCTTTTTTATTTAGATTCAAATATAAATACTCAAACATGTTTAGATTCTGCAAATTGTGTCCAAATTCGATGGTTCTTTCTTCTACATTTGTATAAAATTAACATCTACCACCTGAACAAAATATTTTTAAAACTTGTATAGCTGACATTGTAATGTTTTGGTAAATATCAAATTAATTTCTACTCACATATTATTCACATTTGTGTATCTCATAAAAAAAAGTTCCTTCACTCAAAATTGTTGGTATGAACATATTTGTATAATTTATACATGTATGAATTTTTTTAATTTTTTTAAAAGCATTCCAACATGTCAAACTTCAAATTATCCACCATTCTAACTAAATGCTCATATACATATGAGGCATTCATCAAATTATGAACACACATTGATTCAAAAAAATTTAAAAAAATCTGAATAAATTCATAGAGGTTGGTATGATGAGTAAAAATGTCCACTGAAAAAGTAAATGAAAAAGGCATTATATTCATCAGGATAGAAAAATGAAAAATAGCATTTGTTGTATGTTTTTTATGTTTTGACCAATTTCAAAGGATTTATGAAGTGAAATTTAATGGTAACCTTTACTTATCAATAATATTACAAGAAAGTGGATTTTTGCCTTTTTAAAGGACCACATTTAATCAAGAATATTAATTAAGAAGAAGTAAATATTTTCACAGATGGTTAGTACTTATCAACCGCCTTAGAATAAATTTATCTCAGGCGGGTATTACATACCAACCGCCTGAGATAATGCCCGATACTGTTCTTCAGTTTCCTTATCCCTTGCTTCTTTTTTATTTAGATTCCAATATAAATAGTCAAACATGTTTAGATTCAGCAAATTGTGTCCAAATTCGATGACTCTTTCTTCTACATTTGTATAAAATTAACATCTACCACCTGAACAAAATATTTTTAAGACTTGTATAGCTGACATTGTAATGATTTGGTAAATATCAAATAAATTTCTACTCACATATTATTCACATTTGTGTATCTCATAAAAAAAAAGTTCCTTCACTCAAAATTGTTGGCATGAACATATTTGTATAATTTATACATGTATGAATTTTTTTATTTTTTTAAAAGCATTCCAGCATGTCAAACTTCAAATTATCCACCATTCTAACCAAATGCTCATATACATATGAGACATTCATCAAACTATTAACACACATTGATTCAAAAAAATTTAAAAAAATCTGAAAAAAATCATAGAGGTTGGTATGATGAGTAAAAATGTCCACTGAAAAAATAAATGAAAAAGGCATTATATTCATCAACATATAAAAATTAAAAATAGCATTTGTTGTATGTTTTTTATGTTCTGACCAATATCAAAGGATTTATGCAGTGAAATTTAATGGTAACCTTTACTTATCAATAATATTACAAGAAAGTGGATTTTTGCCTTTTTAAAGGACCACATTTAATCAAGAATATTAATTAAGAAGAAGTAAATATCTTCACAGACGGTTGGTGCTTACCAACCGCCTGAGAATATACTTACCAACCGCCTGAGGTAATCTTCTTCTCAGACGTGAAATTTTAATTAACGATGAACACACTACACATTCATTCATTCACACGGTTGAAGAACACACAAGATACTCATTCTTTAACAATATTCAATCACACATCTCACAAAAGAACACACAAGATGCACAATATTTACACAAGAAGACACAAGAACACACAAGATACACAAGTAATATTCAATCACATAGATGAAAAAAGATAGATTTCATTCATTAACAATATTTACAAAACAGAAGCAACTAAAAACAACAAAAAGAAAAACTAATTAAATCCTACTCCTACTCCTCTTCCTCCTCCTCGTCCTCTGGCGGCGACTCCGGCACCGGTGCAACAGGAGACAGGGCCGGCTGCACCGGCTGCACCGGCAGTGCAACCCCGAGGTTGCTAGCCGTCGCCTCCACCAGCGTTCTACGGCCCTCGGGGCCAAGAACCTGGGCCATCATCGCGAACAGAATGTCGAGACGATCAGCCACCCCTGTGAGGGCGTAGAGGTAGCGGCCCATGATACCCATTCCAGTATACTCTGGAAGGGTACCCTGCCCCAAGGCACTCATGGCGCGAGACGTATTGTTGTACGCCTCTCGCGCCATGAGGAGGCGCTGCTCGGTGTTGATCTTCTCGGGGGAGCTGCAACATAGTTTCTTGCAAGGTGGCTCCCTCGGAGGACTTGGCGGCGGAAGGTCGGCCATAGTGGTGTTGGGTCGTCGGAGCGGAGGAAGACGAAGAAAACAAGAGGATTCAAAGTGAGCGATGCGCTTGTGAGCGATAGCGCGTCTTTAAGGCCGTGCGGAGTGGAAGATGGATCAGTTGGTTTACCGCGCATTAAAGGTCGCGCCTCGGGGAAAAGAAAGGTCGCGCACGGTCGTGGACACGTCTTCATAGGCGGTTGGTGAGGGGTCTTTATGTAGGCGTTCATCAAATTATAATGAACACATATTAATTAAGAAGAAGTAAATATCTTCACAGGCCCATGTTTATCTCAGACAGGTGTTACTAACCAACCGTCTGAGATAATTGTATCTTCTCAGGCGGTTGGTAAGTAAAACCCGTCTGAGGTAACAATCTTCTCAGGCGGTCGGTACTTAAAATCTGCCTGAGAAAATGTGATTCTATATATACCCCTCGGCAGCGTTGGAAAAACCTAACCCGGGCGAAACACTTAGATGTCGTTAGGCTGCCAAAATTTCATTTGCCGCCAAGTGTTCGCCCTCGTCACTTCCAGGTACGCTGCCGAGCTTCGCCGTCGCCGAGCTTCGTCGTCGCCACCAAGCTTCGCCCTCGTCACTTACAGGTACGCCGAGCGAAGCCATTGTCGTCGCCACCGAGCTTCGCCCTTGTCACTTCCTGGTACACCGAGTGAAGCCATTGCCGTCAAGGTAAACCCTAAACCCTTCGACCTTCCATCCTCCTTCGCCGTGCCGCCTCCCTCCCCTCCCTCGCTGCCGCCTTACATATCCTTGGTTAGGGTTTGGGAATTGGAAAATGGTAGTCATCCTTAGTTAGGGTTCGGTGGAATTTGAAAAACTGTCAAGTTCGGTGGCATTTTTGGTTAGGGTTCGGTGGGGCAAGATTTATGTGGATGGTTATATCAAGATAAATTGGTAGTTGGTTTTGTGTGTCTGAAACTGTGAAATCAGTAGCATTTCATCTTCTGGTAGTTTGCAGAGATAAAGCTGTCAAGTTCGAATGAATAGGTTTACCAAATATATGCTGAAGAAGTTCCACTTTGTTATATTCATTGGAGCAAAGCCTGTAGGATCATGTAGCAAAACTGTCAATCTGCGCGTTCTGTCATCGCATTGTGCATGATCCTATTCTGTTCTGACACATTAGTGGTAAACATGATTCTAGACTCTAGTAATAGTAGTATATTCCCTATTTCTGTCATCGACCTTGCATATGCCACGTAATTCTCTATTAGGGGCAAGATTTAGCTATATTTGGTTAAGTTGAGCAAATTTGGTTAATTTTGGCTAAGTTACATTAGATAGAGTTATACTTTACTAATTTTGACTAAGTTATGCTATATTTAGCTATATTTGGCCACTTTTGCTTAGAGTTAGCTATGCTAGACTAAGTTTGGCTAAGTTTGCTTTTATTTCTCTAAGTTAGCTTCATTTGAGCAATTGTAGCTAATCTGTGCTACCAAAGATGTCTGCACTTGTGGCTCCATCAGCTTCATTTGAGCAATTGTACCTAATCTGAGCTAACAAAGTTATGCTATATTTAGCTCTGAAGACAAACAAGTTGCTGGCCAACTCATTTGCGATGCCAGGAGCATCCTCACGCCCATATCTAGGTACCACTAGGTGTGGCGATAGAGTCTGAGCATATGCTGCCGATCTCTATGATACAAGAATTTAGTTAGACCTATATAACTTATTAGCTCTCTATGATACTAGGTGTAGCGATGGAGTCTAAGAATTTAATATGCCATTTATTAGATTTTTTGTCTTATTAGATCTAGCATGGAAAGCCCTAAGAAGACTGGTCCTGATAGTAACAACAAAGAAGACAATATGGAGTTTACTAACTCCAGCAGTTCAGGCTCCTATCACAGTCCTTCTGATCCTTTTCCGAATATAAAAATTAAAAAAACTTCAGTGGATCTAGATCCGAAATATGATCCTGCCGACGAGGTATGTATCACGAATCTTAACTTCAGCAGTTCAAGCTAATGTTGGTTGTCAAGTATACGAAGTCTTATAATTTTTTTCTACCTAGATTAATCGTGAAGACAATGAGGTGAAATCGGCTCCTAAAACCACAGAAGGTTCTCCAATGGATGAATCCTCAGCTTCACTCAAGCGGAAACGAGGGCAACAAGGTCCCAATAAGGGTCCATTGGACCGCATCATGTACATAACAAGGGTCGGTCCAGGTGGGCTTCCCCAAGAACCACTGGATTCAGTTACCAAGTACTGTAATGCATGTGGTTCTCTTGTTAGGGAGGTTGTGCCGATCACAACTGATAATTGGAGGAAATTACCTGAGCAGACCAAGAATGAGTTGTGAGAAAAGATAAAGAAACAATTCAAGTTCTCGAAAGGCACGGAAGAAGTTGTAAAGAAAGCAACATTGGTCTCTTGCGGCAAGGAGTTTCGATGCTGGAAGAGTAAAATGAATGCTTATGTTAAGGCCGATAAGGTCCCTAGCCCGAGGAAGATGGGAAAAATCACACAAGCTCAGTGGCAAGAGTTTGTTTGTCAAAAGAGCACACCTGATGCTAAAGCTCTAAGTGCAACTAGGTCAGAGCTTGCAAAAAAGGACAAATACCATAATCTCTTGGGGTCTGCCGGATATGGCCCCAAAGTCCAGAAATGGAATGAGATATTAGACGAAATTACCAGTAAGGGCATTCCTCACCCATTAGAAGGGTGCGGGTGCGATGAACGAACTCAACGCTGGGTCTTTGCTCGGTCAGGTTTGACCAGCGAGGGCAAACTTGAAAAGCCCGACTTTCTGAATGAAGTAGAGGATAAAATGAAAGAAGTAATTGAAAAGCAACAGAAGGGTCTCTTCAAGCCGAAGAGGGAGAATGACCAACTTACCGCTATCTTAGGAAACCCTGAACACAGCGGACGGGTTCGAGCGGTCTCTTCTCAAATGTCTTGGCTAGATGGTTTCCCTAAAGATAAAGACACATATAGAAGACGTGAAAAGTTTAAGAAAACACTTGATGAAACGATTGCTCAAAAGGTCAAAGAAAATATGCAAGAAATAATGGAACAACTTAGACAATCAGGACAATTAGTGGCACCGAGTACAATGATGGTTCCGGTGCAAAAGGAGCAATTAGTATCTCCAACTGCCTACCCTAGCATCGTTGGTTCTGAGCCAGGCTCAGGGTTAGCCCATAAGTTCCCTGTCGATGATATTGCTAACGACAAATCTTGTCGTCTTCTTGTCCCGATAGGCAGAGCAGGGAACAAAACCAAACAGGTTGCCACTGCTATGGCAAAGCCTGATCGTGACTTCAACGGGAGTCCACTTCCGTTGTATTATGCTGTGGTGCAAGTTCTTCAGATCATTGATAATGATTATGAAGATTATGAAATAGACCACGTCACACCTGAGGGGATCGCGACTCTGGGGCAGGCTATCAACCAATTAATCCTTTGGCACCGACGCGATATCGTGTTGGACGATGAGCCAATTTCTAGCCCCGTCGCATCTCCAAATACTGCAACCCCATCTTCTAAGGCGAAAGTGGATGAAGATCCACTCCCAGTCCGGGAAGATCCACTCCCCCTATGTCTCAGCAAGGATGATATCCAAGAGCAACAAGTTGGACAACAGCTTCAAGCAGTACCAGAGCAAGCTGTTGCTAGTAAAGAGCAACCAGTTGAGCAACAACTTGAAGTAGTACTAGAGCCAACTGCTGGGAGTAAAGAGCAATCAGTTGAACAACAGGTTCAACAACAAGCCAGTGTCCAACTTCCGACGACTACTCCTCGATCATCAGTGCCTATCAAAGTTAGCTCATACGAAATTAATAAACCTTCATCAGAAGTG
Organism: Tuctoria greenei; assembly: GCA_036927565.1. Lineage (NCBI taxonomy): Eukaryota > Viridiplantae > Streptophyta > Magnoliopsida > Poales > Poaceae > Tuctoria > Tuctoria greenei. The sequence goes on along the minus strand of JAYESD010000002.1, from coordinate 159,956,879 downwards.
CCAAAGTATTTGGAAGCTATGAAGGAAAATATTAGAAAATCGAGTGCATCTCGTTCTTCTCATGAGCCAGCATTAGAAGATATCGAGGAGTGGGAAGAAGATGGTGTCATGTATAATCGTCGGACGGTTTTAGTTAAAACAGGAGTTCCAATATACAAGCTTGAGGATGTTCCTCCTAAATTTAAGAATGGAAAGTCGTTCATGACATCCGTACAACATAGCAAACAACCCGTCCAGCTCAGAAGAATGCATGAGTGGTACATCACTGCCAGCACAAAATATGGTCTTGATTGTGTCACATTTCGTATTCCAAAAGAAGCATTATGGAGCACTGGAGTAGATAGATGAGTCATTTTATTTGAAGAGCTGCATTCCCTTTTCCATCGGGGCATGCTCGAAATCAACCTGCTGCTCGTCTGGTGCTTGTAAGTGCTCTAATATTTTGTATTTGCTTTTCTTACTACACGCATACGCATTTCATGAGATTATAACAATTCTGGACTTCTTCAATAGGATGCAATACATGGATAATGTAAAGTTGGAGCGCAAGACAGGTATCCTTGACCCTACTAGGATTGCAAAGTCGCTATTCGATGTCCAAGCGAATCGAGAATCAGGACAGTACAAACACTTGAAAAAAAGGGATTTTGAAAAAGCAATTGCAAAACTTAAGAAGGATAGAAAGACAGAAGTTGCAACTTACATAGGACAGACGATGTTTAACTTTGTCAGAGACGGCAATGACCTCGTAAAGGCTCCGTTCCACTTCGAGTTAGTTCGACACATGACATTGAAATAGCAATTATTGGTAATTGTTAACACGCGTGTTTGTATGTTTGCAGTAATCACTACATAATGATCTTCATCAAGCCAACGCAGGGAATGGCAACAGTCATGGACTCGGTCGATTACCCACCAGATCGTTACAAAGATTTCCTTTCCATTTTGAAATCGTATGTTTATTCAATAATTTAAATTTACGCACATTTAGAATGTGTTGATAAGTTTTATATGACATTTATTGTATTACAGCGCTTGGCGGTTTTACGCGGAACAGCTTGGCGGTCAGAGACCTCCTAATACGAATGCATTGGACATTAAAATGTATTATGCTTGTCCGAAGCAGCCTGCTGGGAGTGTCTAATGCGGGTATTATGTATGCGAGCATCTTCGGACCGCCGGCGTATATAGAGTGAATCGTGAGGATATAAGTTATCCTTAATGATGATACCTTATTTTCTTACTTTTGTGTTTCATTTTCATTGTAACTAGCATAGTTTAATGCTTATATTCTCTGTTGTTCAATATTACCAGAAACATTATTTTCATATTTTGATTCCAACTTCAAAATTCAATTGCTCATAGTACAACTGCTCCAAAAATACCAACTAAATTTCTGTAGACTCTCACTTTGATCTATACTTTGAGATTGTTCAAACCAACACATTCTAAACCTTGTTATGTGTTATATTGCAGCACACGAAAAATCTGAACGAAGAATGGCCAATTTGTAGAAGTATTCCTAATGGAGGAGCCGACAGGATTGCTTCTGAACTCTGTCAGTTCATGCGTCGCGAAATTTTGCACAAAAAGGGAAGTTTATTGATGAGAATTGTGCAACAGCTGATGTGCCAGAACTTTGCGACTATGCCAATAGAAACAATTTTTAGTGAAAACTTGTAAACTTTGAGATGAATTGTATCTGTAACTTGTACATATGTATATTGTTTTAGTGAAATTGACTTCTGTGATGATAATATTGTTGACTTTTGTTCTGTGATGATATTGTTGTTTTTTGTTCTGTGATTATATTGAATTGACCTAGAAATTAGAAATAGCAGCAGTAGTACTGCATAGGTTATACCTTATCACAGGTGTTTATTAACCAACGTCTAGGCATGACTGTGAAAAACAATTATCACATGCGGCAAGATACAAGTAAAGAAATATCTGTGATAACCTAATTTTCATAGGCGGTACTGTTATGGTAGAAACCGGCTGCGTTAAAGGGTCTTCAGAGACGGCTGATGTAGGTAAACGTCCGTCTGTGATAACATCATTATCATAGACGGTTAGTTATGCTTCAATAACCGCCTGTGAAGACAAATTATCATAGACGGTTAGTTATGCTTCAATACCCATCTGTGAAGACATATTATCATAGGCGGTTAGTTATGCCTCAATACCCGTTTGTGAAGACACGTTATCATAGGTGGTTAGTTACGCCTCAGTACCCGTCTGTGAAGACACATTATCATAGACGGTTAGTTATGCTTCAATAACCGTATGTGAAGACACATTATCATAGATGGTTAGTTATGCTTCACTACCCGTCTGTGATAAGACATTTATCACAGGCGGTTATATATGCTGCACGACCCGCCTGTGATAATGTATCTTCACAGGCGGCTAGCCTAAGTAAAGAACCGCCTATGATAATATGTCTTCACAAGCGGTATCACTTCTCCGCCTGTGAAATTGCGGATTATCATAGACTCTTCGTTTTAGGCGGTTTTAAAAGCTGTTTGTGATAATAGGTTTGGAGCCGCCTGTGATGAGGCTTATTGTAGCAGTGAGTTATGGATTTTGGGACCCAAAAAAAATTTAAAATATACTTCAGATCTAACAAAAGAATACAACCTGAGCTTTATAGGTATTTAAGAAACAGGGGCCATAGATTTTACCCCTGCTTTCTTGAAAAATATTTGCGTGGGCAGAGACTATATATGGCATTCCCTGCTACAACAAGCCTCATCTCAGGCGGCTCCAAACGTATTATCACACGTGGTTTCTAAAACCACCTCAAACCAAGAGTCTTTGATAATATGCAATATCCCAGGCCGAAAGTGAAACCGCCTGTGATAATGGTGTTATCACAGACGGTTCTTTACTTACGAGAAGCCGCCTGTGAAGAAACATTATCATAGGCGGGTCGTACAGTATAGGTAACGGCCTATGATAATCAATTTATCACAGACGGATCTTTACCTATGACAAGCCGCTTGTAGAGACAATTTATCGCAGACGGTTTGTACCTGTTGGTACCCTGGGTACCTTATACCCCTTGAGATTGCAAAGATATCAAGGAAATGTCATCTACTTGATTTGAAGACCTTCGGAGGCCCACATGTCAGACATAACCGGACCCGCTTCCCCAACATGGTTAGTCCCAGGGTCGCCACGTGTACCATCAAACCGGAGCTACCGCCCACAAGGGGGAAGCTCCGAGCTATGTACCATAACGGCACCCCCGGACCTAACCCCAGATCGAGAGAAGCTCCAGAACTGACACGCGTCTGGTGGCACCGGACCTATCTGTTCCCCATAGTATGCTCCGGAGCTGCCACATGTCCAACCGTCGGATCTTCAGCCTCAAACCTCCGGTAGACTCCACAACGGCTCCGGATCATCAAATGGGAATCAAGGACTTCAAGACCCGATTAAGTTTCATTAATACTATGTTAATGACACACGATCGGACGACCCTTATTACCAGTAACGGCGCTGTCAAAGCCCGTAACTCAGTCATTAAGGGTAATTAAGCGCATCAAATGTGTATCAATATTAGTAGCCGCCGGGGCCACATGTCGGGCCAGGCCAACTTGTAACGGCCTGTCCTTGTACTATAAAAGGAAAGGCCGACGATACATAGAGGGGGCTGATATCATATGATCTGATCTGATCTGATCTGGTCTGATCGGCTCACACGCGCTCTCAACTCACGTCACCTGAGTTGAGTTCATACATCCAATACAACACCAACACACCCCGTGGAGTAGGGTATTACGCTCAGGCGGCCCGAACCACGTAAATCTTTGTGTCTCCTGTGTCATTTTACATTTCACCTTCTTGAATCTCCGCGCGCCCACACCGAACTTCAAACTCCGCAAACACTTTTAGTAGTGTTGGGAGATCTGTCGGGTCAAAACCACCGACAGTTGGCGCGCCAGGTAGGGGGCGCCTGAGATTTCAAGAATGGTGAGCTCAGCTGCTGAATCATCCAATGGTCATACCGCTGTTCAAGCTACTGGGGGCAATCCCTCCAATATGCAGCCACCAGCAGGAACCTCAGTTCCAGGAGGAGTCACACTTCCACCACCGCCGCCTCCACCAGCAAATCAAGCTGGGCAGCGCGATGGTGCACCGGCGTCAATCAATGCGTCGGCGAATCATGACAACCCGGAACACACGCTCCATGTAGCACGTGCTCTCCTTCAGCGCCCACCACCTCCGGATGCATCCCGGGATGCAATGGAGTAGTGGAGGGCCGATGTGGAAAACTTAGTTGCACCAGCAGCCGACCGCATCAGTAACCAGGGTCCTCCTCCTTCAGGACGGACCCCGGGGCAGCGACGGACCTTGTCTGGCAGACTTGGTCCACACGTTTCCAACAACAGGAGATGTGCTGCGTCACAGCAAGTGACGTCGTTGCCCTCCGGGGCGCGACACACTCACACGGTATCAAGGCTTTCAACTCATGACCTCCGGGCGGAGCTTGATTGCCGATACCGTCAACAAGACGGCCGAGTCCATATCGAGTGTGCTCGTGAAAGACGAGAAGCTCAGGACATTCCTGCTCCTAAAGGAGTAGGAGGAGGCTGTTCAGCCCTGGCCATGCATCTGCGTATGGTCAGGTGGCCACAGAAATTTCGGCCTCACCTGCCGGAGAAGTTTGACGGGACCGTTAATTCCGTCGAATTTCTTCAGATTTACTCCACTGCTATCCTAGTAGCTGGAGGAAATGAGGCCGTAATGGCCAACTATTTTCCAGTGGATTTAACTGGGACCGCTCGGTCCTGGTTTATGAGCCTTCCACCCAACTCTATCAACAGTTAAGAGGAGTGCTGACAGTTCACCGCCAACTTCGGGAGTTCATACACCCGACCAGGCACCGAACTAGACCTTTTTGCAGTCGTGCAAAAAGGGGGAGAAACCCTGCGATCATTCATACAGAGATTCTCTCAGGTACGAAACACTATCCCTTCTATCTCTAGCGCTTCTGTCGTTGTGGCATTTAGACAAGGTGTACGGGATAAGAAGATGTTGGAGAAACTGGCGATCAAGGAGATCACCAGTGTCACGGAACTCTTCAGCTTGGCCGACAAATGTGCCAGAGCTGCGGAGGGCCGTGAAATGCACTCCAAACCACCTCTGGAGGATCGCAAGAAATCCTCCAAAGGTGAAGCCACTACCTCCGGGAGTGGCAAAAAGAAGAAAAAGACCAATGGCAAGAAGAAGCCGTCGGTCGACGCATCTAATGCTGCAGCTCCGGGTGGCCGGGGGCCACAACCCAAGAAGCGACCTCGACTGTCTTCTGAAGACGGTGGCAAACCAAAGGTGTGGTGTCCAATTCATAAGATGGACAGTCACAGTTTGGAAGACTGCCGGGAGGTCCAAAACCTTGTCGAGCGCTACAACAAGCGCCGGGAAGAAGTTCCTTTCCGACAGAGGGAAGGAAAACAGAAATTTGATGAAGCTCCGACTAAAGAGGAGTTAGGTTTTCAGGATCCTAAAAGGTCCTAAAGGCTGTCTACACCTCCGTCGACGACGATTCTGACGTCTCTTACAACGAGCGTCGGAAGACCATGAACACCATTTTTGGTGGATCATGGGACATCACCTCCCGCCGCATCCTCAAGAAAATGCATCGAGACATGGCCGCTGTAGCTCCTACAGCCAGGGCGGAGCCTCATCGGAAGAAGATGGACACATCCATCACTTTTGATGCTTTGGACTGCCCTTGAAGCATGGTTGGAGCAGGCCAGTTACCTTTGATGGTATCTCCTACCATCAATAACATTCAGCTCCACCATGTTATGGTAGACGGAGGTTCGGGGCTGAACCTCATAAGCTTCGAAGCTTTTACCAAGCTTCAGCTCCGACCTTCGGATCTTCACCCCTCCCGACCTTTCTCCGGAGTAGGTCCGAGAGCCATTACCCCACTCGGTGCTATTACTCTCCTCGTTACCTTCGGGACTCGGGAGAAGTATCGCACTGAGAAGTTGGTCTTTGACGTTGCTCAGATCAACTTACCTTTCAACGCCATCTTGGGTAGGCCTGCCTTGTACAAATTCATGGCAGCCGCTCACTATGGCTACCTGGTGTTAAAGATGCCAAAACCAGTAGGCGTTCTTCGGATCCGCGGAGATTGCACTGTCGGAGTAACCGCTCTGGAAGAACTTCATGCGCTTACTACGGCGCAAGAGGAGGACTCCAGGCAGGAGCAAGCTCCAAAACCCCCGAGCATTCGTCAACGAGGCTCGACTTCTGCACCTCGTGTGCAGCCAAGCGGTGACACCGACATTCCCGTCAAAGTCGTCCAAATTGGTTCCGATGCCGCTTAGACCACCCGTATATCGGGGGGACTGAATGACAAATAGGAACTCGCGCTCATCGCTTTCCTTCGGGCTAATGTCGACGTGTTTGCCTGGCAACCGTCACAAATGCCTGGGATCCCCAGGGAAGTGATTGAGCACAATCTGAAGATCTACCCTGACGCCCGACCCGTGCATCAGAAGCCTCGGAAGCAATCCGTGGAGCGACATAACTTCATTCAACAAGAAGTGAAGAAGTTGCTTGAAGCTGGATTCATCGGAGAAGTCTTCCATCCAAAATGGCTGGCAAACCCAGTCGTTGTGCCCAAGGCCGGCGGGAAGCTTCGGATGTGTATTGACTACACAACACTCAATAAGGCGTGTCCATAAGATCCATTCCCACTATCTAGAATAGATCAGATAGTGGATTCCACCTCCGGGTCTGAATTACTGTTTTTCCTAGACGCATATTCTGGGTATCATCAAATCAGAATGTCTAGGGAAGATGAAGAGCATACCTCTTTCATCATAGTAGATGGATTGTACTGTTATACAGCCATGCCATTTGGTCTCCATAATGCAGCTTCAACCTTTGTACGAGCTATGTACAAAACTTTTGAAGAACTCATTAGAGTCATAGTGGAAGTGTACGTCGATGACATCGTGGTCAAGGTCAAGAACAAGGAGTCACTCCTTGACACCTTATAGGCTGTCTTTGACAAGCTGCGGGTCACCCGCACAAATGTAAACCCAGACAAGTGTGTCTTCGGGGTTAGCTCCGGAAAACTTCTTGGTTTCCTGGTAAATCACCGGAGCATAGCAGCTAATCCGGCGAAGATCAAAGCCATTGAAGACATGCGGCCACCAGCCCACATCAAGGATGTCCAAAAGCTGACTGGATGTCTAGCAGCCCTCAGCCGGTTCATTTCAAGACAGGCGAAATAGGCACTTCCCTTCTTCAAGTTATTGAGGAAGTCTGGACCATTCCAATTGTCTGAAGAAGCAGAAAAGGCATTCCAGGAGCTAAAACAGCTCCTCGCCACCCTACCAACTCTGGTAGCTCCGAACCCTGGTGAGCCTTTCCTGCTTTACATTTCAGCAACTGACGAAGTCGTCTGTATGGTCCTGGTTGCGGAGAGACCAGAACCATCCTATGCTCAGGAATCCAGACCCCTCCGGGAGGGTCAGGAGGTTCCTGAAAGTGAGTGTGAGTCCTAGTTCCCAGACTTGAGTCCACAAGAAGTTACTTCAGAAGACCCAGACCCCACTGGGAGGGTCCAGGTTGCTTCTGAAGAAGCTCCGGGTCCCTCCAGCAAGGATCCGGAGGTCCCCGAAGAAGGTCCGGATCCCTCCGGGAGGATCCGGGTCAATGAAGAAGAAGCTCCGGGCCCCTCCAGGAGGGTCTGGACCATCCAGCGCCCAGTGTACTTCATCAGTGAAGTACTTCATGACGCCAAGACTCGATACCTAGAGGTGCATAAGCTGCTCTATGCAGTTCTTACCGCCTCCAGGAAGCTTCACCATTACTTCCAAGCTCACAAGATTTCAGTGTTGACTTCTTACCCACTTCGAGCAATCTTGCATAATCCAAATTCAACTGGGAATATTGCAAAGTGGGCAGTGCAATTGGCCGAATTTGATCTTGAATTCATTCCAAGACAAGCAATCAAGAGTCAAGCATTGGTAGATTTTGTGGCTGAATGGACTCCCTCTACATCAAACCCTGGGGGCCCCAGTGAGCAGAAGCCGGAACACAAGGCTCCGGTCTTCACCGAGCCTCACTAGACCCTCTACTTTGACGGCTCTATGCAAAAGCAGGGGGCCGAAGCTGGAATCCTTCTCCTCGCACCAACCGGGGAGAAGGTAAAATACATGGTACACCTTGACTTCAAGGCGACCAACAACATGGCGGATTACGAAGCACTCATCTACGGACTAAAGGTGGCACTGTCATACGGTGTCAAGCAGTTGCTGGTCAAGGGAGATTCATAGCTCATCATTAAACAAGTGAAGGATGAATGATCCTGCAACAATCTCCAGCTAGCTGCTTACCTCCTTGAAGTCCAGAGGCTTCAGAAGGACTTCGAAGTCCTAGACCTCCACCACATCCAGCGTGTTCACAACACTGAAGCCGACGAACTCTCGACGGAAGCGTCAACCGGAGCTCCAACTCCTGACGGAACTTTTGTTCGGAGGTTGTCAAAACCCATAGCTTAGCCTGCTGAACTGAGCGAAGGGGGTGAGATTAGCATCCCGAAGCTGACGATCCCGATGGCCCTGTTACCATGGCAGCCATCAAGGGTCGTAGGTGCTGCCGGAAGCTCCGAGCAACCCAGCACGCAAGACTCAAATGCTAAAGTTAGCTCCGATGCATGGATCTCGAAGATCCGGAGCTACTTGAAAGACAACATCCTTCCTGAGGATGATGTATCCGCTCGCCGGATAGTCAGATTGGCTAAAAGATACACGTTGGTAGAAGGGGATCTCTACCGGCGCGGTGCCAACGGCGTCCTAATGCGGTGCATCACAAGGGAAGAAGGCTGCGAGCTCCTCGTAGAAATCAATGGAGGCGAGTGTGGGAACCACGCGTCTTCCCGCACGCTGGTCGGTAAAGCCTTCCGGCATGGCTTCTACTGGCCTACAGCACTCCAGGATGCAACTGAGCTGGTGAAGAAATGCGAAGCATGCCAATTTCATGCAAAGCAAATTCACACACCGGCTCAGCCTCTACAAATGATACCTCCTACATGGCCCTTCGCTGTGTGGGGGATGGACATCTTGGGACCTTTCCCAAGTGCCGTCGTAGGTTACAAGTTCCTGTATATCGCCATTGACAAGTTCACCAAGTGGCCGGAAGAAACTCCAGTTGTGACAATAAACAAGCAAGCTGCCATCAACTTTTTGCAGTCCATTGTATGCAGATTTGGAGTCCCAAACAATATCATTACTGATAACAGGACCCAATTCACAAGCTCTGCATTTCAAGGATATTGCGAAGACCTCGACATTCAAGTTTGCTACGCCTCCGTAGCTCACCCGGCAAGCAATGGCCAGGCCGAGAGAGCAAATGCTGAAATCCTGAAAGGACTCAAAACGCGCACCTATGAGTGCTTGAAAAAACATGGAGCCAACTGGATTGAAGAGCTTCCGCCCACTCTATGGGCCAACAGGACAACTCCAAACCGGTCAACTGGAGAGACACCCTTCTTCCTAGTGTACGGAGCTGAAGCAATCCTTCCTCCGAAAATCACCTTGGGGTCACTCCGGGTCCGGACCTTCGACGAAGCCATGCAGGACCAGCTCCGGCGTGAAGACCTAGACCTCCTTGAGGAGGGAAGGTGCCAACCAGCTATTCGGAATGCCCGATACCGCCAAGCCCTTCGGTGCTATCATCAGCGGCATGTACATAACCGATAGCTCGAGGAAGGCGATCTGGTGCTACGGAGAATACAATCCAGAGAAGGGTTAAACAAACTCTCCCCCGGCTGGGAGGGACCCTTCCGAGTGATTAAAGTATCCCGTCCCAGAAGCGTTCGCTTGGATACTGAGGATGGGACACCTCTCCCAAATCCTTGGAATATTGAGCACCTCCGTAAGTTCTACACTTAATATCACGGAGGTGAGTCTGCACTAACTTGAGGTGTATGATATAGAGTCATTGTACAGAGTCGGGTAGTTCTTCTGGGAGAACAGTCGAACCTTTCTCGGAAGGTCTGCAAAGTTCTTGCAAGACTTGTCACAGTCTCAGGACTAAAAGTGTGGCTAGCTACCCTGGGTCAATCGAGAAATGAAACACGCTTGGCCTGGTTCCGTACCCTACGAGTGTACTTGTTTCCCCTGTACCCCGGACCTATAATGAAAGACATCTTCATGTGAAATAGACTCCACGTGCATTTATTTTGTACAGGCTCAACATTTTTTATTTTTCTCTTTCTCGTCTATAACAAAGTTGTGCAATTCTTAAGAAATTTTAGTTCGACCAGTTCATGTACAATTCGAGCTGTATTGTCTATTCTTTTGGATTCAAATATTGTTCATGGCCCACTCGTCTGAATGCCGCCAAGCCAATCTAGGGTCGGAGTGTGCTATCGACTTAGCCTGGTCAAGCACCATAAGTACACCACTCTACCTACACCCCGACAGGCCGAAGTAAGGCGGGTCCAAGTACAATTGGATCTGGAAGAAAGAAGGCAATGCATTCGGTTGTATTCAGAATTGTGTTTGACCTAAAACTTTCTTGAGAATCGTAAGCCGCGAGAAGTTTAGGCAAGGAGCGAATTTTACTATTTTTCATGGCTTTAGTGTGCAGGAAAAATAAAGAATCCATGTTGATGGAGAAAAGCCGGAGCTAAAAAAGCTCCGACTCCCTCTAGGTGGCTTGTGATTGATGTTAAAAATTGAAAACGAGCATTACCAGAGCATCCAAGCTCCGGCAAAGCTAGGGGGGCCACCATCGACGCAGAATAAAAGATGGTGAGAAGGCCCCACAAGCGGAGTCTGCTGCCGACAAGCTACGCATTGGAAAAGGTCACTGCCGGAGCTACTAAGCTCCGACACCCTGGAGGGCTAACTATCGATGCTCTACGCGTTGATAGGGACTATTGCCGGAGCTACTAAGCTCCGACGGTAGTCAATGCCATAGCTTCTGAGCTCCAACAACCTCAGTGGGCCTTCACTATCGAAGAGTTCGGACCTACACTCTACAAGTCCGAAGCAAACGAGTCTTCAACAAAACACAATATCCTCTTGGTACATGTTCACAATCAAATTGTGTACATCTACCAGGGGCCAAGTGAAGACAGAAGTGTTGAAGAAAAAAATGAAATTCATTAACAAATTGTGGATTTCATTCATCTGGAACAAGGAATTACAAAATTGGGGAAGAAAAAGAGAGAATACAAGTGGGAGCTACATAGATGGTCCTAGACCCTATGGAAGAACTGGGTGACCTTCTGAGCAACCTCCGACACGTTGGCTCGCGTGGCTTCACCTTCTCCTTCGACGGGACCTTCAAGCACCGGGTCCAGAGGAAATTGGGAATCCTGGCTAGTTTAGCACGTCAGCACATACTCTGCGACGTTCATCACCGGGGACTGCCCCTCAACCTCCAACTGGTCCACGATGATGTCACCCACCTTGGAGAATTTGCCACCCGCCGAGCTCAACGCTTGCAATGCCAGGTCCGGCTCCGGCTCCGGATCATCTAGACGCACGAGACTGAAGCCCATTGGTGTCAGCGCGTCGTTGGCTTTGCTCAGGAACTCCCAAACCTGTAGGGAGTCCGTAGTCCTTAAGCCCTTCAGTTACTCCAAGGATCCTTTGGTCGCCGCCAGATCAGAATTCTCACGAGCAAGGCGCTCAACCTCTTTGGCATTTTGTTGAATCTTTTCAGCAACCTGCTTCTTGAGTTTTCCGAGCTCCTCCTCCCGAAGGTGGATCTTGTTCCGGCGGTCGACCAGGTCCTTCTCCCGGCCCCTAACTTTCTTCTCCTTGGCAGCGATGGCACACTCTGGCTTGTAGAGTTCCTGCCCTCGCACCCAGGCCTTCTCCTCCTCCTCAACGCGATGCTCCTCCAACTTCTTGGTGCGTTCCTCGAGGCCCTTGTCAGCCAGAGCCACCTTTTCGGCGAGCTCCTCCTCCCTCTTCAAGACATCATCCCGCATCTCTAGGAGTTTTTGCTCTTCGTCTTCGAGCTTCTTCTCCCACTCCTCAAGTGCCTCCCGACGCTTGATAAGGGTGGTGTTAATGGCTTCAAGCCTTTCTTGGCGATCATCAGCCGCACTATTAGTTGCCTTGGTCTGCTCATAAATGGCTCGGGATTGAGTGTCGAGGGTAGGAGTCAAGCTCTCCCTATCATCCAATAATTTGCCCCAGTATTCCAGGCGGACCATCTCCTATTTGATCCACTCCTTGTCGTCCGCCAGCCTCGACTGCGCCAGCTTGGTCTCGAAGTAGAGCCGATTACGCCACCACATAAGGATTTGGCGCTCCTCTTCAAGAGCCTTGCTTTCGTGGTAGAACACCAGTTGGACTTGACGTAGACTAGAGCAAGCGTTGTCAATGGACAACGACAGGGGAATAGGGTCCGGACCTGCTGGGGTCTCCTCCGCTGGTTCCAGCGGGTTCTCGTTTACAAAAATTGGGTCCCACTCCACAAGAGTGGTCCTCTGAGCCTCCACGGCACTAGGGCCGTCATCTGGGATAGCCTCAGTCGCCATCGAGGAGGGTCCTGCAGAAGAAGTTCTGACCTCCGAAAGTGGTTCCGAAGGCCCTGCCACCAGGTCTTCATTTGCCCCCTCAGGCAGGGGGCCAGCGACTTCATCAGGGCACCCTGGCTCAGCAGCAGGCACCTCCACCGTCATCACTTCCGGAGCAGAGGCTACTTCCGGCTCTGGCCTGGGCTCCTACTCGGCTGGTGGCTCGGTTGTTGGCGCCTCGACCATCATGGGTTCGAGTGCTGATGTCTCCGCAACAAGCGGCTCAGGCACCGGAAGGTCAACAACAACCGGCCCTGAGGCCGTAGCTTCAACCTCAACTGGCTCAGGCGCCGGAAGGTCTTCAACTGCAACTGGCTCTGCAGCCGAAGCTTCAGTGGCAACCGGCTCTGAGCCCAGAGCTTCGGAGGGAGCCGGCATAACTACCGGGACTTCCTCAACATCCGGCTCGCTCGCCGGGACTTCAATAACCTCCGGCTCAACCGTCAGGGCTTCGATAATTTCCAGCTCTGGGGCTAGAATCACTGCTTCCTCCAGCTCAGCGGTCAAAGCTTCCAACATCTCAGCATCAAGACCCGGGGCTTCAACCTCTGGGGCAGGCGCCGCTAGCGCATCTTCTCTCCCATGGTCCGGCGCTACCACGGGAGTCTCGGGGGATGAGTCGAGGTCCATGACCACGACAGCTGGCGCCGGAGCTGCCGCAGCTTCAGTCACCACTTGGGGCGGCACCGGGACAGGAGCAGAAGCCTCCGCCCTCACAGCTTCAGCTGCTGTGGCTGAGCGTGGAGCCTCACTCCTCTTCTTGGGGACGCTGCAGATGATGGATGAAGAAACTTAAAAACAGATACTACAACAAAACAATTGTCTAAGGTAATGATTAAAAATTACCTCGGAAGGCTTCCGCACCAGCTTGCACGGAATCTCTTTCCCGGGCGTTCTGGACTGACCATGGCCACCGCCAGCGTGGTAGCTCCGGAAGGCCCCCCGGAACTTGTTGCAGCTGTGGGCATTTCCTTAGTTGAGGCCCCCCTCGACCGGGAAGGACCTTTGGACCCAGAGACCTCAGCTAGCCCTCGTACTAGAGTCACATGCCCGGAGCTAGCACCCCGGGAAGACACTGCTGCAGATGCAGTCGCCACAGTTGTAGAAGACCTCCCACTCTGGGGAGAAGGAGCCGCTGCAGAGGGTGCAGGCCTGACGGACCCTCCGTCGGCATGCTTTAGGTTCCTCTTCTGGCTCGAGGGTTTAGCCGCCGGCTCCTTGCCCATGCCGACGACTTCGGTCCTTGGCTTCGGGGCAGGGGCGGAGCCACCTTCAGAAGCCCCAGGGATCACCACCCTGGAAGTCGATCGTCTCTCGATGACACCGAGGTCGTCAAGCACCGACATCGTCTGCCGGTGCTCCCTACTGAACTGTACTTCCAAGTTCAGAGGGAGGAAAGCTGGTGGCGGGGTCAAGTCATCACCCGCGACGTCGATGCCGTGCTGGAACTTCTTGAGATGAAACTCCAAGGTCGCACCCTCCATGTTGGACTTCAGCCTGGTCTCGACCCGGTCGTCGTCCATCACACTGTTGGGGGACCAAGCGAGTTTTTCTCTCCTCTTCAGCGGTGCCCACCAGTTGACCAGGAAATTGTAAAATACTGCCTGAGGAGTTAATCCTCCCTCCACACAATGGCATATCCTGGTCAGAGCAGGGTTGAAGGCATCCGACAGCACTGGAGCTTCACTCCAGACTGCAGTGTCGATGTTGGGGAGGCCTTCGGGCAGCTCCAGCTTCTCGTGCTCCTCCACCCGGATGACTATCCAGTCTTTCTTCCAATCGTCCCACTTTCCAGAGGGAAACGACCAGAGGTACTTCAATGGGCACTTCTTGCGCTTCACAAAGTAGTAGAAGCCAAGGTACTCATCACTCCTTCCGGTGGTATGGACGGTGAAGAAGGTCCGGAAAAGCTCAATGCATGGGGGATGCCCACCAACATTTCACAGAAGTGGACGAAGATAGATACTAGAAGAATGGAGTGGGGGCCAAGGTGGTACAGCTGTAGACCATAGAAGTCTAGCAGCATCAAGAAAAAGGAGGTAAAAGGTGGGATCAACCCCACCATGGCGTACGCAGAAAAGTACACCATCTCGCAGGCGTGCTCCTTCTCGAATGGGAGCTCTCCCCCGGCGCGGACCAGGTGGTTGAAGAAGTCTGGGGACCACCCCATGAGGGCCCGAACCTTCTTCAGGTCACTTTCGGTCTTCAAGCGGCTCTTGCGGAGACCCAACTCTATCGCAGCACAGCGAGGCAAGGGAGGAAAAGCAAGCACAAGTCTGGGAGTTTGAGCGCAAGTTCAGATGAGAAGCGTAAAGAACCCCAGACGGTGCGCGCTTTCCTTCTTAAGTAAGCCCCCGCAACGCTTGGATGGAAACCGCAGGGAAGCGGAAGATACTATTAAAAAATTTCACCCTACCGATGACAAGAGGGCCCGGGACCACCCCGACAATCAAGTCGAGGTTCCTACCCAGGTGAACGGTTGTCATCATGAAAGGCGGGAAGCCCGAAGGCGGCGGCCTGACAAGGCGCGCGGAACCGATACGATTTTCGCGTCGGGAACCGGCGACCTTTAATTGCGTGAGATCCGCACGCCAAAGATCTCATTTGCCGCACCCGGGATACGCCACGCGGCGAGGATTTAACTCCAAAACTATCGCCAACGGCACATCTGAAGACCATTGAAGACTCGGCTCAAAAGTCGAAGGATGGACCCACCTCCGGCAGAATGACTTCACCCAAGAGGTCTTCCCCAGAGGTGGGCCCAGGGAGCCACTGTCGGTACCCTGGGTACCGTATACCCCTTGAGATTGCAAATATCTCAAGGAAATGTCATCTACTTGATTTGAAAACCTTCGAGGACCACATGTCAGACATAACCGGACCCGCTTCCCCAACATGGTTAGTCCCAGGGTCGCCATGTGTACCATCAAACCGGAGCTACCGCCCACAAGGTGGAAGCTCCGGGCTATGTACCATAACGGCACCCCCGGACCTAACCCTAGATGGAGGGAAGCTCCGGAACTGACACGTTTCTAGTGGCACCAGACCTATCTGTTCCCCACAGTATGCTCCGGAGCTGCCACGTGTCCAACCGTCAGATCTTCAGCCTCAAACCTCCGGTAGACTCCACAACGGCTTCAGATCTTCAAAGGGGAATCAAGGACTTCAAGACCCGATTAAGTGTCATCAATACTATGTTAATGACACACGATCGAACGACCCTTATTACTAGTAACGGCGCTGTCAAAGCCCGTAACTCGGTCATTAACTGTAATTAAGCGCATCAAATGTGTATCAATATTAGTAGCCGCCGGGGCCACATGTCGGGCCAGGCCAACTTGTAACGGCCTGTCATTGTACTATAAAAGGACAGGCTGACGATACATAGAGGGGGCTGATATCATATGTTCTGATCTGATCTGGTCTGATCGGCTCACACGCGCTCTCAACTCATGTCACCTGAGTTGAGTTCATACATCCAATACAACACCAACACACCCTGTGGAGTAGGGTATTACGCTCAGGCGGCCCGAACCACGTAAATATTTGTGTCTCCCATGTTATTTTACATTTCACCTTCTTGAATCTCCGTGCGCCCACACCGAACTTCAAATTCCGCAAACACTTTTAGTAGTGTCGGGAGATCTGCCGGATCAAAACCACCGACAGTACCGTAATAGTAACCACCAGTGATAATAAAGTTATCACATGTTGTTTTTTACCTATGTCTAGCCACCTGTGATAATATAATTCTAAAGGCAGGTCTAGCCGTAGGTAAAGAACCGCATGTGATAAAATATATCCTATGCAGTACTACCCGTTGTTATTTCTAATTTTCAGGGCAATTTAATATAATCACAGAAGTCAACAATATAATCACAAAAGTAAACAATATAATCACAGAAGTCATCTCATAGAAGTTAATTTCACTAAAACTGTTTACTTCTGTGATTATATTGTTTACTTTTGTGATTATTTATAGGCACTATTATTAAGAGCTAGCCAAGATTTGGCAGTCGTATTACCAGTGTCAGCAACATACTATTCATGAACATATGTATAGCCAAAATTATCACACGTTAAATTATAATGACAAATCAAATATTACCAAAGTGTCAATCATTGTTATCAGGTATACTAATTACACAACAAAGACTGTTCATCCTGATTACAATGTAACTAATTACACACATCATAACTGTCATCATCTCAAAATTCTCCCGATCAATGACTTCATTGACGATGAGCCTTCATAGCCTCTAACGCTCTGACTGAGACATCCTAAAATGCAACTGTAATAAACACAAGAACAAATTGGTATACAATAGTAATAAACACAAGAACTATTAGTGAATGGAGAACAGAGCTTACTTGTAGCACATGCAGTTGGTGAGCATCTGCATGGCATCAGTAGAGAAATTGTTCTCATGGTAAAGGACATGGTACTGAGCTGGTTTGCTTGTCCCCTAAAAAACAAAAAATTTACACTCCGCTGATGCTTTTATAGCCTGATATCAAAAACTCGTGGGAGAAACACCAATTATTGCATAGATACCTTGATTCCACCATGGCTGCAGAGGTAGAAATAAAACTCAGTTGGATGGCAAATGCTAGTGTCAACCACAGTTCCTGCAGTTTCAAGGGTTTGCGAATAATAATTTATTATACATTGATATCCAATCAAATACATTACTTCTGCATTGGACATAAACAAGGAAGATGAATGTATACCGTAATGAAAATTCTCCCTTTCGATCAATGACTTCATTAACGATGAGCCTTCATTGGACATCCTCAGATTCAATAAAATCACTAGAATGCACGCTCTGAGGGTAGGGTCGAGGCGGCGGTGTGCTCAGGGGACAGGGGACGAGGAAGCGTGCTCCTGGATGAGCTGGCGGAGGCGCCAGAGTGGCGGTTCCTCAACTCTCTTATGATAGCAGGCCGGCGTGCTCCAGGGACAGGGAGAACATACCAATTACCGAGGTCGGGGCCGAGGCGGCGTCGTGCTTCGGGGACATGGGACGAGGTGGCGTGCTCCAGCGTGCTCAACTCTCTAATGACGAAGGTCGGGGTTGACAGCGGGGTAGGGGTCGATGCCGGCAGCGTGACAATGATGAAGAGCGAGTTGAGAAAGAGGGATGGCGGTGGCGTGCTTTTGGAACAGGGGACGAGGCAGTGTGCTCCAGCGTGCTCAAATTTCTGATGACGCGAACGTCGCGGTCGATGGTGGCAGCGTGCTCAGGATCTATGGCTTGTAGGTCGAGAGAGCACGCGAAAGCTGAATATTTATCGCCAAATGTTGGGAGAGAGCGCGTGATGGGCAAATATTTTCTGTGTAATTGGCTAACAATGGTTGGTAGGGCAAGACCCACCGAATAAGCTCATTGTTTCCTAGGTGTTTATTTTGATGCCTCGGACACGCCACAATGTCCTAGATGTGCCACGGTGTGCTGAAGTCAGCCAAGAATAACATCCAGGACATTACGATGTGTCCAACTGGCAACTTTCGCAATGCCTTATATGATCATTGCATTGCACTCAACCTTCCGAGGTGTGACAAAATATCTTCGGCGCAAATCAGAGACGCGCCATTGAAAGGCGCGTCTCGCAATACTTTGTGGCCCCAGAAACACTGGAGTGCCCTAGATGCACCACGGTGTGCTGAAGACAGAACAGCATCCAGGACATTCCAACATTTCCATCTGTTTACTGTGCGCAATGCCTTATACAATCATTGCAACGTGCTCAGCTTTACGAGGTGGGAAAAAATCATCCTAACAAATCGGAGACGAGCCTGTGTAAGGCCCATCTCCCTTTTGCCGAATATCAGGTATCTGAGACGCGCCTTTCTAAACTTTGTCTCTCATGCACTCTCCACATTTCCACTCGCACAAAATGTGAACCGTTGTAGGGATAAACAAACGCAATGACATTGCAATTCATGGATTAATTGGAATTCAGGGATACACAAACGCAATGATATTGCAATTCAGAGATAATTGCAACTCAATGAATTTTATTGTTCATACATTGCGTGCTCTCTAAACTAATTTCGAATCTAAACTTATTCCTAAAGCTCCCATCGATCAATCGAAACAGTACCGTCCAGCTTGCTCCCGAACACGTCTCTTATATTGCCCTGGATACTGAAAATATTGACAATCTTTAAATCGACAAATGTTGAAGGAGGAATGAATAATCTATGTTGGTCACTAACACAAAGTGTCTAACCTTGATAAGCAGATTATAGCAATCATTTTCAACATCGGGCGCATTTGGCAGATGCAGCAAATGCTGAACTTCAAGTAATGTAGTTTTTATTGTAAAACCAGTGCACCACCCCTATGAAATATCAATTTAAGCAACATAAGAATATAGTTCAAATAAGTTCGGCAACAATTACTAATTGTATGATCAAAATAGGTCTATATTACAGTCTCTTGATCAAGAATCCCAATGCAGAGTGCTCCTGAGCGATGGACATTGGGGTGGAAGAAACCACTTGGAAAGACGCATCTTGGAGGCAACAATGGATGGTCATCTGAGAAGGAGATTGTCAGGGGGTAGTAACCACCTTCCCAGTCAGTCTACAAAGGAAATTCATTAATAGGAGGACGATAGTTAAACTCATATTGTGCTTGTTCTTCATGACGTACCCCATCCTTACCGGGGACAATGAACTTCCACTTCAATAAATCTCTCGATTCAGTCTTCGCAGAGAAACCCTACGCAGAAGAAAAAACAAAACTAAAGTTAAGTTCATCAATCCATTGAGATCTACATATATACAACTATGCGACCGATGTGCCATATGTACATACATGGGGATGATTCTTGCGCCACGCCAAGTGCTCCTCCTTCAGTCGGCTACACGCCAAGCCGATACCAGCCATGAACAGTGATGATGACGACGAGGACGGGACGGCGATGACGATGATGATGAGGACTGCGATGACAATGACAATGAGGACGGCGATGATGATGACGACGAGGACGACAATGGCAAAAAGAGGAGGCGGTCGCACTGGAGTTAGTTGATTAGTAATAAAGGAGCACCGAAGGGGAAGAAGAGATGAGAGAGATAAATGCGAGACGCGCGTTAAGTTAAAGAGCGTCTTCCATTGTCGAAAAGACGAAGAGACGAGGGAGATAAATGAGAGACGCGCTATAACAAAGAGAGACATGCGTTAACCTAAAGGGTGTCCTCCATAGTCGGAACAGAGACGCGCAACATGAGGTCTGCGGAGAACTTAATTTTGGTGGCATGGTGCAGAGAAACGTGCGACATCCGTGCGCGACCTTTTGTTTCCCCGAGGCGGTATCGATGCGTCCCATCATTCCATCAATGCGCGGGAAACCAACCGCTCCCTTGACGACTCCACTCGGATCTTATTAAAGACGCGCCATCACCAGTGAGTACTCCACAAGTGTGTTGCTCACTTTGAATCCTCTTCTTTTCTCCGTCTTGTCCGCCCCGACGACCCACCACCACCATGGCCGACCTTCCGCCGCCAAGCCCGCCGAGAGGGCCACCCTGCAAGAAACTGTGCCGCAGCTCCCACGAGAGGTTCAAAACCGAGCAGAGCCTCCTTATGGCGCAAGAGGCATACAACAATACGTATCACGCCATGAGTTCCTTGGGTCTAGGTACCCTTCCCCAGTTTACTGGAATGGGAACCATCGGCCTTTACCTCTTCGCCCTCACGAGGGTGGCCGATCGACTCGACATTCTGTCCGAGACGATGGCCCAGGTGCTTGGCCCTGAGGTCTGCAGAAACCTAGTGGAGGCGACGAATAGCAACATCGTTCACGGGGTTGCACCACTGGTGCAACCAGCGCAGCCGGAGTAGCCGGCTCAGGCTCCTGTTGCACCGGCGCTGGAGTCATTGTCGGAGGAGGAGGAGGAGGAGGAGGAGGAGGAGGAGGAGGAGGAGGCGGAGGAGGAGTACGAGTAGGATTTAGTTTTTCTTTGTTGTTTTCAATTGCTTCTGTTTTGTAAATATTGTTAATGAATGAAATCTATCTTTGTTCATCTATATGATTGAATATTATATTGTGTGTTCTTCAACTGTGTGGATGAGTGAATGCGTAGCATGTTCATCGTGTTCCTCGGGTATCTTAAGGAAGGATTTGATTATATTCGAGACAAGAGAATGATTTAGTTATCAAGTGACATTTGTGATATCAAGAGTGAACCGAAGCAAAATGGAGAAAATAACGAAGCTAAAAGTGACGTATGGAATCGGAGACGCGCTTTCCGCTAGAGAACGTCTCTCTTTTTGCAGAGGAAAGGGAGACATCGATCATAGGAGACGCGCATCGCAGCGAAGCTCGTCTCCATTTTGCGTTACACCACAGACCTGCAAAGCAACTAGCGAAGCAATTGGAGCAACCAGCGGAGCAGCCAGAGGAGGAGGAGGGGTAGGAGGAGTAGGATTTAGGTTTTCTTTTGTTGTTTTTTAGTTGATGTTTTCCTTTTCTTATATCTTGTACTTCTTTCTTGTGTTTCGTAATATATTTGTTATCTAGGATCAATTGTGTGAATGATTGAATGTGTTATCTTTGTTCATCTGTGTGATGAATATTTTGTGTGTTCAACTGTGAATGAATGTGATCATCGTTCAGAGTCGTTGTTCATGTATGTCTGTAAGCGAAGACAAAGGAGACACGCTTTCAATAAAGACGTCTCATTTCACTCGATTATAGGAGATGCGCTGTGCTACAAGTGCGTCTCCCGTTTGTCCAGAGAGTAGGCCCGTCTCGAATCCATACTTAACTGAGACGGTCTGTAATATAACGCGTCTCCTTGAACGATAAACCGAGCCATATCTAATACTCGTTGAAGTGGGCTCGTCTCGCGAAAGCTTTTGAGAGATGACCGCCTTTGAGCGCGTCACCCATCTTTGTCCCTATTTGGGTTTCTTACGTAGTGGATGCTCACATACATAGTACCTGCATAAGACACTCCCAACAGGCTGGTTCGGACAAGGATAATATGTTTTAATGTCCAATGCATTCTTATTAAGATATCTTTGACCGCCAAGCTGTTCCGCGTAAAACCGCCAAGCGCTGTAACACAAGAAATGTCATATAAAACATGTCAACACATTCTAAATGTGTGTAAATTAAAAGTATCGAATAAACGTACAGTTTCAAAATTGAAAGGATATCTTTATAATGATCTGGTGGGTAATCAGCTGAGTCCAATACTGTTGCTAGACCCTGCGTTGGCTTGATGAAGATCATTATGTAGTGTTTACTACACACATACAAACACACGCGTTAAGTTATCAATTAGCAATAATTGCTATTTTAGTGTTATGTGCCAAACTTACTCAAAGTGGTACGGAGCCTTTACGAGGTCCTTGCAATCTCTAACAAAGTTAAACATGGCATGTCCTATGTAAGGTGCAACCTCTTATCCTTCTTTTTTTTACGATTGATTTATAAAATTCTTTTTTTCTTGTTCTTGTACCGTGCTGAGTCTCAATCCACCTTAATGTCGAATAGCGTTTTTGCAATCCGCGTAGGGTCAACAATACCTGTCTTGCATTTTATCTTTTTATTATCCATGTATTGCATCCTATTGAAAAAGTCCAGAATTTTTATAATCTCATGCAATGTGTATGCGTGTAGTAAGAAAAGAAAATACAAAATATTCGAGGCACTTACAAGCACCAGACGAGTAGCATGTTGATTTTGGGCATGCCTCGATGGAAAAGGACATGTAGATCTTCAAGGAAAAGGGCTCGTTTCTCTGCTCTAGTGCTCCAGAATGTTTCTTTTGGCACACGAAATGTGACATAAGAAAGTTCATATTTTGGGCTAGCAGTAATGTACCACTTGTGCATTCTTCATTGTTACTACCATATTGCCTTAAACGAATTCCATATTGTCTTCTTCATTGTTACTACCATCAACGGTCTTCTTAGGGCTTTCCATGCTAGAACTAATAAGACAAAAAAATATGTCTCACTTCAACGAAAGCTACAAAAATAAATGCTCTCAAAATCTTGAATTTCTCAAAAGGGTTGAAGAGATCTGGTCTGAGCCGACCAGAGATAGAGAGGCTTTGAGTAGATTCATGTTCAGATTAAGAAAAATTTTAAAAATCATAAATGGTTGGGGTTATAATCAAGCACGTCATGATTTTTATGAATGGAAGCTTGATATGAAAAGGTTGAAACATATACAGACCAATATGCCTCCTAAACTGTATTTTTAAATATTTTACTAAGATATTAACACTGAGAATGGAGAAAGTGGCAGATAAAATAATTCACAAGGTTCAATCTGCATTCTAGGATTGCATGAATGGCATATTCACAAGGTTCAATCTGCAAATACCCAATTGTATCAAAGGGCCGACAAGAACAATTATATCAACAATTAAACAATAACAATGCACAATGCGCATTGATTAAATCAAAAAATAAAAAATACCAATTACAATCCACAATTTATGCTCAATTTTATGTACAACAATTCACAATGCACAATTCAATCAACAATTAAACAAAATTGCATAGCATAATCGGGTCGCCGATGAGGAGGGAAATGTTTGTCGGGGAGGAGAATGGGCGTCAACGTGTTGGTGGCCGCCGCGACCGTCGGTGGGGAGGGAGGGGGCACCGAGGAGGCCTGGTGGGAGGGTGGCATGGTGTGGGGGGAGGGGGTGCTCGATTGGAGGCCAACGTGGAGGGGAGCTCGGCCGGTGTCCATGGAGGGGGCTCAGGTGAGGCCGGGTAAGAGGGGGGGCTCGAGTGAGGTCGGGTGTAGGCCGCTGTGGAGGAGGGTGAAAGGGAGATGAGCTTACTTGTTGCGGAGAAGGGAGAGAGGTCAGCGACGAGTGCGGGCGCGACAGCGGGCAAGGGGCAATGCTCGGCGTACCTGGATGGAAGGAAGTGACAAGGGCGAAGCTCGGCGGCGAGATCGAAGCTCGACGACGACGGCGAAACTCGGCGACGACAGCGGCGAGGGCGGCGAAGACTTGGCGGCAAACGAAATTTTCGTAGCCTGACAACGTCTAAGTGATTTTGCCCGGGTTAGGTTTTTCCAACGAAGCCGAGTGCTATGTATAGATGCTTATCTTCGCAGGCGGTTCTTAAGGAACAACCACCTGAGAAGAGGACTTCTCTCAGGCAGTTATTAATTACCATCCGCCTCTGAAGATGTACTATTATCTCAGACGGTTGGTAAGTAATACCCGACTTAGATAAAGACTTTTCTCTGGCGGTTTTTCAGAACCAACCGCCTGAAAAGATATTTATGTAGTCTTAATTAATATTATTGATTAAAATAAAAGGGCCTTTTAAAAGCCCAAATTCCAATTTCTTGTAATATGCTTTAGTATTAAAGGTTTCCATTAAATTTCATTTCAAAAAGCATTTGAAATTGGTCAAAACATAGAAAACAAATAACACTAGCTATTTATCATTTTTCTATCTTGATGAATATAATTATTTTTTTATTTAGTTTTTCAATGAAACTTTTTAGTCATCATACCAACCTCTATGAAATTTTTTTAGATTTTTTAATTTTTTTTTTGAATCAATGTGTGTTTAGAATTTCATGAATGCCTCATACGTATATGATCATTTGATTAGAATGATGGATAATTTGAAGTTTGACATGTTGGGATGCTTTAAAAAAATCAACAAATTTCATACATGTATAAATAAGACAACTATGTTCATACAAACCAATTTCAGTGAAAATTTCCTTTTTTTCAGGAGATACAAAAATGTGAATATTATGTGAGTGTGAATTAATTTGATATTTACCAAAACATTACAATGTTAGCTATACAAGTTTTAAAATATTTGGTCTAGGTGGTAGATATTAATTTTTGAAAAACATAGAAGAAAGAATCATCGAATTTGGACTCAATTTGAAGAATCTGTACATGTTTGAGTATTTATATTGGAATCTAAATAAAAGGAAGAAAGGGAAAAGAAAACTGAAGAATAGGCTCGGGCATTATGGCAGGCGGTTGTCTAGGAACAACTGCGTGTGCAGCAGTTAAAAACTGCCTGAAAAAAACATTTACTGAGTCTAGGCTTAATTAATATTCTTGTTTAAAATGAGGGGCCTTTTAAAAGTCCAAATTCCACTTTCTTGTAATATGATTTAGTATTAAAGGTTTCCATTAAATTTCACTTCAGAAAACATTTGAAATTGGTCAGAACATAGAAAACAAATAACACTGGCTATTTGCCATTTTTCTATCTTGATGAATATAATGATTATTTCATTTAGTTTTTCAATAGAACTTTTTAGTCATCCTACCAACCTCTATAATTTTTTTCAGATTTTTATAATTTTTTGAATCAATGTGTGTTCAAAATTTGATGAATGCCTCATATGTATATGAGCATTTGACTAGAATGATGAATAATTTCAATTTTGACATGTTGGAATGCTTTAAAAAAATTAAAAAAATTTGATACATGTATAAATAAGACAAATATGTTCATACAAACAAATTTTAGTGAAGGACTCATTTTTTAGGAGATGCAGATGAATAATATGTGAGTATAAATTAATTTGATATTTACCAAAACATTACAATGTTAGCTATACATGTTTTAAAATATTTAGTCCAGGTGGTAGATATTAATTTTTGAAAAAAATATAGAAGAAAGAATCGTCGAATTTTGGCTCGATTTGCAGAATCTATACATGTTTGATTTATATTGGAATCTAAATAAAAAGAAGCAAGGGAAAAGAAAACTGAAGAATAGGCTCGGGCTACTATCATAGACGGTTGTTTAGGAACAACTGCTTGTGCAGCACTTAAAAACCGCCTGAAGAAAACTGCCTGAACTTAATTAATATTTTTTCACAAACAGTTTTTTGTTAAACCCGCCTGCGAAAACAACGTCTATATAAAGGGCCCCTCAGGTACCATAGAAAATCTAACCCGGGAGATTTTCCATCGACGCCGCCAGGCTGCCAAAATTTTCCACCGTGCGCGGACCGTTCCTGTATTCATCAGTTGCTAAAGCTTCAAATAGAGAAAATGTTGGAAGAGACTTCTTCACTGTCATATTTTCAAGTTGTTGTTCTGTTTTCAGTTTTGTTTTGTCGAATTTGCATGCCTCCAACTCCCCCCTCCACTTGAGATTTGTAGTAGATTTTAACAATTAAAGGTTGAAAGATGTAGTTGAGTCTCCCCTTGAGCTCATGAGTTTTGTTAAAAAAGCAGTGGACTTGAAGTATTAAAGGTTGAAGATGAATACAAGCACATCACGTGTTCGATGAAATGTTTCAATGAATAAGCCTAACTTCAAAAATCCATTATGGCCACTAGGAAGCTGAGAAAATTATGAAACAAATTTTCTTGGAACCCTTATGAACAGACCTATATTATTCATATCATACAAGCTGGTTATATCTCTGTAAATTCATTTTAAAGAAGACCTTTATGGAATATTTATGGCCAAATTTTGTAAATCTTACAAAAATTCTGTTATTGAAGCATGGATCGTCGAGCGTGGATGTATAACATGCCAGGACCCGATCCTATGTACATTCATAACATTGCAAATTTGTTTGAAGCATGCGAGAGACTTGGAAGTTGCTAAAGATAGATGACATATTATGTCCATGTATTGACTGTGAATATTAGATTGCTTGGATAGATACTATAGTAATCCAAACTCATTTGGTAAAAAGAGGATTCAAAAAAAAAACTACACAATATGGATAGAGCATGGTGAGTTAGATACACATGGTGTGGATAAAGATGATGAGAGAGGTTCAGATAACGATACTGTTCATATCGACAATGGCAGTGACAATCAAGATGGTGATGATGACAATGAGTTTGATTGTGAGGAGATGTTGCGTCACATTGAACCATATGTATTGACATCTATGGGAGCAAGTAAAGGTTTAAGTAAAATGCAAACTTTGCAGAATGCGGCGACGGAGCTTTTATATGATGAATCAAATGGTTGTGATAAAGAGTTTACTACATTGCGTGCAGTCCTAGAACTACTAAATTTGAAAGCCACACACGGATGGTCCGATTGTAGTTTCTCCTATCTTTTGAATCTTTTGGCAAAAATTCTTTCAAATTCAAATAAACTGCCCAGAAGCACTTATAAAGAGAAGAAACTTCATTGCCCGATGGCAATAGGTGTGACAAAAATAGACACTTGTGTGAACCATTGTATTCTGTATCGCCAAGAGCATGAGCTCGCAACTACATGCCCCATCTGTGGTGTCCGTAGATACAAGAAGGAATACAATCACCAGTATGTTACCAACATGAAAAAGTCTTAGAAGAATAATAAGTTTATTATTGGCCCTGGAGGTGATGATGACGATATTTCTGACGATGTAGACGGGAAGCATAGGAGAAAATTCATGGCTTGGTGATGTGGTACCTTCCAGTAATTGATCGCTTGAAGCGTTTGTTCTCAAACCCTAGGGAGGCTGAACTTATTCTTTGACATTCCGAGCAGCGCAAGAAGAATGAAAAACATATTCGACACCCCGGTGATGCAACGCAGTGGAAAAATTTTGATATTCAGTATCCAGAATTTGCAATGGAAATCAGAAATGTAAGTTTTGCCTTGGGTACAAGCGGAATGAATCCGTTTGGTGAAAAAAGAGCATACACAACACATGGCTTGTGGTCTTAACAATGTACAACCTACCGACGTGGTTGTGTCACAAAAGGAAATATATCTTGTTATCTGTTCTTATCCAAGGTCCGAAACAACCCAGCATCGAAATTGATGTGTTCTTGGAACCATTAATGGAAGATATGACAAAATTGTTGAATGAAGGGGTACGTACATGGGATGTGTACAATCGGGAGTATTTCACGCTAAGAGTAATGATATTCATTACCGTGCATGATTATCCTGGACTGTTTACATTATTGGGACAAATCAAAAGGAAGAAAGGTTGTGTAAGGTGCATTGATAGAACTGGATTTCTATACCTCACTTGATCTAGAAAGACGGTGTACATGAGACACCGGCGGTTCTTGGCAGATACACACAAGTATAGGAATATGAAAGAACAATTTTATAACAAAATCGAAAAAGATACTGCACCAAACCATTACAATGGAAAACTCGTGTTTGAAATGGTCAAGAACATTCATATTGCTTTTGGTAAGGGCAAAAAATGTAAAGGAATAAAGAGAAAGAAAAGTACATCTTCGGGTGATACAACTAACATGGCTTTCAAGAAATAATCAATTTTATTCAAGTATCTTCTGCATTGGAAGAATCTGGAAGTTTGCCATAGTATTGATTTGATGCACGTTACAAAGAATGTATTTGACAGCATCATTGGGACCTTGTTGGACATATTGAGGAAAACAAAGGACAGATTAAATTCACGTATGGACCTAGTAAATCTTGATATGAGACCAGAGCTTCACCCAGTAGAAAAGGTGAACGAGAAGCATTACCTTCCCCCAGCGAGCTACAACTTGACACTACAAGAGAAAAAGGCAATTTGCGAATGCTTGCATGGGATCAAAGTACACACGAGTCTCTCATCCAATATTCGCAAACAAGTGTCGATGAAAGACGTGTCTTTATTCGTCGAGACTATGTGCAAGCCTGAGATGTGTTTCCCACCATCCTTTTTTGATATGCAAGTACACCTAATCATACATCTTGTTGATCAGATAAAAGCATTGGGGCCACTATATTTACATCATATGTTTGTGTTGAAGAGATATTTAGGAGTATTAAAAGGTTATGCACGAATCCGTGCTCACCCAGAGGGTTCAATTATGGAAGGATACACTACTGAAGAAGTGACTGAGTGTTGCGGCGATTACATCAAAGATGGAAAACCGATTGGTGTGCCTATACCAGTACATGAGGGTAGACTACCTGGGAGAGGCAAAGTGGGTAAGAAAACTTTTATTGTTCAAGATTACAAGAATGTACACTTTACATATTTTGATGTACTACAACAACTTGCAATAGCTGAGTCGTACATCGAGGAACACCAAATTGAGCTTCGCGAAAAAACCCAAGACCGCACAGATGTCTGGATCATGAAAGAGCACAGAAGATGTTTCACTGAATGGTTAATGGACAAAAATATACCATATGGAAACTCTATAGAAGAGGCAATAATGAAGAAGTTAGCTTTTGGCCCATCTTCTTTGGTGACATCGTGGCAAGCATATGACATCAAAGGTTACACATTTTACACTAAGGAAAAAGACAGTAATTCTGTTGCACAAAATAGTGGTGTTCGTATAGAGGCTTATGATCCACAAGGGTAGAAGACCACATACTTCGGGTTCATAGAGGAAATATGGGAACTTGATTCTGGCAAAAGGATGGTAGTGCCCGTATTTAAGTGCCAATGGGTCAAACATCCTGTTGGTGTGAAAGTTGACAACTACGGACTAACACTGGTAGACTTGAACAAAGTGGGTTATAAAGATGACCAGTGGATTCTCGCCGATCGTCTTGCACAAGTTTTTTATGTAGAAGATACATAAAATGAGAGGGTGCATGTAGTTGTTTCAGGAAAGCAAATTATTGTTGGGGTTGAGAATGTGGGATATAATGAAGAGTAAAATAATAAGTATGAATGGATGTATCTTTTCACCGAACCAGAAAACATCAAGCGTAGAGAAGCATTAAAAAGAATATGAAACCCAATATGTGAGAAGATGTAAATGCTAGAAAAAATGTATGATATATATTGTATATATTTGTATCCACTGAAATCAACTTAGAACTATGCTCCATTTCATCTTTAGATAGCATGTTTCAAACATTATTAAATTCATCTTCTATAGAGAAGACTAATTTGGACAAGTGATCCTTTTCGGCTTGCTGACTATCATATTTATCACCTTCACCTTTTCCATAGGTTATCAAATTTTATGTGTATATAAATTTCTTCTGACCCATGATGATCAGGCTTGCCTTCCAACAGCTTGGTTCTAAATAACATCTAGAAGCACAACTCTTGAAGCTCCTGTCAAGCTAATCCCTTCACAATAAGCTCTTGTAGATGCAAGTAACACCCGGGACTCATCATTGCAATCATTAAAAGCTTCAATTGAAATCTGATAATACTTCCCATCCATTTGAGGGCTTGTTTGGATAGGAGTGGATCCACTTCAATATAAGTTGATTGAGGTGGATTGAGGAGAAAATTAGTTCATTTTCCACTCCTATCCACTTCAATCCAATTAGATTGAGTACACCCAAACAAGCCCTGAAGGATTTCTTTCTCTTCTCTCCATTTTTAAAAACTTACGAAGATACTACTTTATCAGTTCTAATGGCTGAATATATTGACTAAAAATCAGTACCATCTATCTTAGTGCTTCACACAAGAGACAAAGCGAACAACTTCAATCACGAATATTGTTTTTACCCTTTTCATAGGAATTTGACCTTAATCTTTCAAGCATAGATTTATCAATAAGTGAAGCTTCCTCATTAGACATGTTAATTGCAGTTACAAGCGAAGGGTGTGTTGAAGATAACAAAATCTCAACAGGACTGAAGACAAAGAGATGTTCCATATGAGTGGCAATGTCAGGGTTAGGGAGCATGAAGCTATGATGGTACCCTTCAACAACATGAAAAGTGATGCCAAGGTTATTCTTGCATCAACCAAGGCATGTTGTGAGGGCATAACACTTGTTGGGGCATCACGGTTATGCTTGCCCCAACAAGTGTTATGCCCTCACAACATGCCTTGGTTGATGCAAGCATAACCTTAGCATCACTTTTCATGTTGTTGAAGGATGCCATCATAGCTTCACGCTGTCTAACCTGGACATTGCCACTCATGTGCAGGATCTCTTTATCTTCAGTCCAATTCAGATTTTGTTAGCTTTGGCACACCCTTCGCTTATAACTTCCATCAACATGTGTGATTAGGAAGCTTAACTTATTTATAAATCTTTGCTTGAAAGATTGAGGTCAATTCCAATAAAAGGGTAAAAATAGGATTTGTGATTGAAGTTGTTCGCTTCCTCGCTTGTGTGAAGCACTAAGAGAGAAGATACTAATTTTTAGTCAATATATTCAGGCATTAACACTTATAAAGGAGCATCTTCCTAGGTTTTCAAATGGACAGGAGGGAAAGAAATCCTTCAAATAGAGGGGAAAATCCTTCCAAGAGATCGTCAGGCTTCAATAGAGGCATTCAACAATCCAAATGATGAGTCACGGGTGTTACTTGCATCTACAAGAGCTTGCTGTGCAGGGATTAGCTTGACAGGAGCTATCAGCATCACAGGCGGTTCTTAATTAACATGCAGCCTTTGAAAATAATGACTTTTCCCAGGCGGTTCTTCAATAAAAACCGCTTCTGATGTTTGAACCAGTACATACGGTTCTTAAACAATAACCGCCCGTCAAAATCATGTATTAACCCGGACGATGGTTAATTAAAAATTGCATGTGAAGTTTGTCGGTGTACAGGCAGTTCTTAATTAATAGTCACTTGAGAAAATCATTTATTTACCCAGGCATTTGCTTTTTAAAATCTGCCTGTGATGTTCGGTCATGACAAGCGGTTATTGTATCATTAGTCACAGTCGCATTTTTTTACGGACCACCTGTGTTTGAAAAATCGAGGCGCCTGTGAAAATGCTTTTTATAGTAGTGATTGTAAAGAACCCCATGGAAGATCCGGTGGGATGATTCTAGGTGCTGATTCAAATACCTTCCATATCGGATCTATAGATGAGGGTGAATAGTACATCAAGTTTCATTTATGTAAAAAAGCTTATGATTTTAAATGGGACTTGATTTTAGTGTACGAATCAGCACAAAATTAGCATAAAGAAAATTTTCTTGCGGAACTTGTAAACGTGTGTTCGATATTCGATAGAAACCTTACCAATACTTATTGGTGGTCATTTGAACATACCGAGACATCTGCACGAGAAAAATAAAGATAATTTTAACCGTAGATGGCCTTTCCTCTCCAAAATTGTTATTGATGGATTGGACCTTCGGGAGATCGAGATGTTGGGTAGACAATATACATGAGCTAATGCAATGCAAAATCCAACGTATGAGAAACTTGAAAGGGTTCTAGTCTCAAACGAATGGGAAATTAAATACCCGTTAACAACAGTGAAGGCGGTATCAAGAAGTTTCTCTTACCATACACCCTTGTCGCTAGACACTGGAACTACATGTCTGAATAACCATACGCTTACTTTTAAATTTGAGTTCAGGTGGTTACTCAGGGATTGATTCAAACCAATGATCCAAGTGATCCGGGAGGTGCCGGTCAACAACAGAGATCCCATGGATATATGGCAGACAAAAAACAAGAAGTACCTCAATATCTTAGAGGTTGGGCAAGGAATACTACCGGTGTGTACAAAAAAGAAAATAAAGAGAAATTAGATGCAGTGGATTTTTTGGACAGAAAAGCTAAACTTAACCTTAATGAGCTAAATTTAAAACAAAGTCTTCAAGACAGATCAGCAAGACTATGGAGAGAAGAAGAAGTGAAATGGTACCAAAAAGCTAAGATGAAAGATTTACTAGAAGGGATGCGAACATGAATTATTTCCGTCTAGTGGCCAATGGTAACCATAGGAAGAATAAAATCTACCATCTCCAAGATGAAGATAATGAAACTATATAGGAACACCAAATCATGAGTGACATATTCAAATACTATAAGAAACTTTTCGGTTACCAGGGCAAAACTCTTTTTACCTTGATATAAACCGGCAGGAGGACATCCCTCAAGTTTCAAAGATGGAAAATGAAATCCTAATTACCGATTTCAATGAAGAAGAAGTTAAGAAAGCTGTCTTTCAGATGGAACACAACAAAGCACCTAGTCCTGATGGATTTCCAGCTGAATTTTACTACAGCTTTTGGGTTGTGGTAAAGGTAGATTTGATGACCTTATTCCATGCTTTCCATGACGGCACCCTTCAGGTGTTCAAGCTCAATTTTGGAACCATTATCTTACTTCTAAAAAGTGTAGAAGCAATTAAAATACAACAGTATAGGCCAATTTGCCTACTAAATGTGAGCTTCAAAATCATCATGAAAGTGTTAACGAATAGAATTTTGACAATCGTCCAAAAAAGTTATAAGCCCTACACAAACGACATTTCTACCGTGTCGAAACATAATGGAAGGTGCAGTTATATTACACGAAACCATACATGAATTATATAAAAAGAAACAGAACAGAGTACTCATGAAAATAGACTTTGAAAAAACGTATGATAATGTGCAATGCCGTTTTGTGTGCCAAGTGTTAGAATTGAAAGGGTTTTCTTCTTTGTGGTGTGACTGAATTAACTCGGTAATACAGGAAGGCCATGTGAGCATCAAAGTAAACGATCAGGTGACCGAGAACTTTCAAACCAAGAGAGGACAATGCCAGGTCTAGGCACACCCTTGTGGGTTTTGGACGGTTGATGACAAACAAGTGAGATCCTAATGAAATTTAATGAGTTGAGAGCAGGTTTCAGAAAATAGAACTAACGGTGCAAAAAGGTGAAAAATGAGAAACAAGAAGGGAAGAGCACAACTGGAAAATACATGCGAAAAGTAGTTCAAAATTTATAGGGTGTGTGTGAGAGACACGCCCTTAATGGCTCAAATCTTTGCATAGAGAGTAAGGGCTAAACACTTAATTGAATACACAGTCAAGCATTGGACTAGTCCGATAATGCACAGAGTAGTCCGATTCCTCTCTGAATATAGAACGGACTAGTCTGATATCTCTTTGGTTCTTAAACGGAAAAGACCTGAAATGCGGACTAGTCTTGCCCCCTTCACATTTACACTGCACTGGACTAGTCTTTGGTGCACAAACGAAAAAGTCCCTAGGTCCGGACTTGTCCCTTACCCTACAATTTTCACCAGCACCAGACTATTGCCGAACTAGTCCAATTTCTCTCTAGACACAAAACGGACTAGTGCAGTCCTATGCGAACTAGTCTGGTACACTAACTCAAATTAGGGTTTGCACATCTCTACGCAGAAATTACTTAGCATATCGGACTAGTTCGGGCATCGAGATCCAAACGGTAGATTTTTGAAATGTCTCTAAATAACAGATCCACAACCCCATAACCACCAACTAAGACACCTAGCGCCGTCCCACCTCCCAAGTGCATGAAAACACTCATCTCCACACATCTAAGCCCCTAAAAAGTTCAATCTGTTGGGATTTGAGATTTGGGAAAGGGTGAGTGACGTCCATGCCATCTTGAGTTCTTGAGTTTGTTCTCTCTCACACTCTTTCTGTTCTTGTAATCTTTTGAGTGTGTTTGATCAGTTCTTTTGTTGTAATCTCGTGGGATCCCTCAGCTTGTGAGGTTGCCCCGTTGACTTAGTTATTACCCCGTTTATAGTGGAGATCAAGTCGGCTGTCATGGTGACTTGACGAGGGAAAGGGTTGGTTGAGATACGGATCTTTGTGAGCTCCTCAATGAGAACGTATACCCCTTTTGTGGGATTGAACCTCGGTAAAAATTGTTGTGTCTTTTGCCTTTTATTTATTTCATTCATACTTGCAATTTGCTAGGGCACAAACTGATAAATCTCCTACTTAGTGTTAAATTTGCGATTCCCATGAAGCTTGACCATCATATACATTTTCTTATCACTCTAAAGATAATTTGCATTTTTCACTTCTTTACTATTCGAAGAAAATACCAAAAAGGGTGAAGTTCTTGTAGGTGTCGCGATAACACCGGACTAGTCCATACCATACACCAAACTAGTCCAACCTTCCTGGTTTTTGATGATTTTTCTAAGTGTTGCGGGAAAAGATTCAAAATCCTATTCACCCCCCTATAGGCCACATTCAATTGGTATTAGAGCTGGACTCTCCATCAAGAGATTAATTGCTCGTAGAGACGATGGCCAACGAGAAGGAAAACAAAATTCTGTAAATGCCTATTGACGGAGATGCTCACGAGACTAAAGTGTTCGATGTGCTCAAGGAATACGAGCATCATGATGAAGAAGTCGGCCAGCTCAAGGCACTTCTTAGAAAGAATCTCTTGAGCCAAAAGAGCAAGAAAGAAGATGAGAAGCCAAAAGGGAGTAGTCTCCAAGACTACTCCGGGTATCCTTTTAATTATGATCGTCTCAATGCTAATAACCATTATATTTCTATTTCTTTAAGAAAGCATCCTCACTTCGATGGAAGTGATTATACTATTTGGAAATACAACATGAAAACACCTTATCTTACTTAATCCAAGTCTTCGTCCTATAGTGTGTACAGGTCTAGATATCTTTGACAATGATGAAGAACTCACCTCGGAGCAAGAGCAAGCAATCCATCACAACGCGCAAGCCGTTGCGGTGATCACCTCATTCTTGAGCCTAGAGGAGTTCATCAAGGTGGATGGACTGGAGAGTGCCAAGGACATATGGGACACCCTAAGACTGCGCACAAAGGAAATCGCTCCGTCTATGAAGTGAAGATTGAGATGCTTGAGGGAGAATTGGGGAGATTTGCCATTGAGGATGGTGAATCTAGTCAAGAAATATACAAATGTATGAAGACACTTATCAAAAAGATTCGTGGCTATGAAAGAAAGAAGTGGACTAATCAAGAGGTTATCAAGATAATGATAAGGGCATTCATGCCCCGCAATGTGACTTTGTGCTCATTATAAGAGAAAGCCTGAGGTTCCACAAAATGAGCCCCAATGAGGTTCTTGGGAAAGTTATAAACCATAAGATGATGGAGAAAGTAGCTCAATACATGAAAGATATTGTAGAGCTTACCTCATCATAGAAAAAGGAGGTTGCCCTCAAGGCGACATGCAAACCCAAGGGAAAGGAAACTTGTGAGACACAAGAAGAAGAAGATAGTGATGATGTAAGCACCGATATGGATGATGAAAAAATGGTGTTGTTCATCAAAAAGTTCAAGCACATGATGATAAGAAGAAAAGGTCATAACTCAAGTGAAGGCGAGAATAAAAATAAGGGAAAATCCAAAGCTCGCCGTACTTGCTACAACTATAGCAAATATGGTCACTTCATTGTTGACTGCCAATACGAAGACAACAACAACAACAAGAAAGAATCAAAGCCGCAAAAATAGAAAATGTTCAAGAAGAAGAAGCAAGCACACCAAGCACACATCATCAAGGAGTGAGACACAAAAGATGAGTCCCCCTCTGAAGATGAAGAAGAGATGGCAACAATTGCCACCAAGAAGCCTACAATGAAGTCCACACTCTTCCCAAACGTGGGAGGATGGAAGTACTCCAATCATACTTGCCTCATGGTCAAGGAGGGCAAGAAAAGGTCAAATCTATATCCTCCTCCTTACATTCATCTATTGATGATTTTGATAGTGCTAGTAACAATGAGGATATGCTAAAAGGTTTAAGTAAAACTTCTTTAAGAAAAATGAAATTACTACCTCATGATATTTTTGAAAAGGAGGAGCTTGTCAACCATCAAGAAGATATGCTCATTCTTGAATGAAAGAAATATCGTGAGGTTGAGAAGCTTTTCTAGCTTTAAAAGGAGAGAAGCAAGGCACTTGAGCTTGAACTAGCCTTGAGTAAGGAAACTTGCTCGAAGCTAGAGGACTCACATGTTGCACTAAATGATGAACTTGCTAACTTGACTAAAGTTAACAAGATTCTTGAGGTACAAGTTAAGTAACTCAAGCAAAGTGGCTCTTCCTCCTCCAGAAGCTCATTTTCTCAAAATGTCAAGTCTACACCCAATTAAACTTGCACATGTGCCAACTTGAATACTAATTTGAAGAATGAGTCTAATGTGCCATAAATCAAGCATCCTTCTAAAAGTGGCATCTTTGACAAGGAAAATATCAAATATGCACGTAGTGCATATATGATCACAAGACCTCCTAATGTCAAAGATGGTCTTGAGTATACTAAAGGTAAAAGCAACTTGTAAATATTCATAAGAATAATGAAAGTGCATCTATGAATCCCTTGTGGGTTTTGGATGATTTATGAAAAGCAAATGAGATCCTAACCTCTTTGATTGAGATGAGCACAGGTTTTAATAGCAAAATAAGCAAAGTGCCAAAAAGAAGGGAGAATGAGGAGCAAAGTGGAAATGAGCTAAAGGAAGATGAATAGTAGATCATTGTGTATGGAGTGTGTTAAGGAAACACACCCCAAGAGGTCAATCACAATTAAACACACACATTGCACAAAGTTATACAGGATCGGACTAGTCTGAATGTCACCAGACTAGTCCGATATCCTCTCGGCACAAAATCGGACAAGTCCGATATCCATTGGACTAGTCCGATATCTCTCTGACTAGAATCAGACTAGTCCTCCCCGGTGCGGACTAGTCCTCAAAACACTTCACAAGTCACACAAAATCGGACAAGTCCGATCACCACCGGACTAGTCCGATACTCATTCTGATCTAAATCGGACAAGTCCCATATTAGCACGGACAAGTCCGAAAAACCCTCAGACCTAAATCGAACAAGTCCTCCAAGTGCGGACTTGTCACCCAATTCACTTAGGTTTTCACATGTCCGGACAAGTCCGATGACTATCGGACTAGTCCAAAGATTTCCAGAAGCGATATCGTACAAGTCCGCTCCTCTCCGGACTAGTCCGATATTTCGGGACACTTAGGGTTTGCTACACACAGCACACCGGACTAGTCCGGAGTCCACCACGGACTAGTCCGATCTTTCTAAACCCTAATGGTCACTTTTAGAAATCCCATATAAATAGAGGTGCACGGCCCAACTTTGAACTCTCTCGAACCCTAGCGCCATCACACCTCCCAAGAGCCTTAATAACACATCTCTCCATGAAATTATGTGCAACAAAGATCAATCCTTTGAGGATACACACTAGATCATTGGAGAGACACATTCAACACTCATTGAGCTCTTGGTTTGATTCTCTAACACACTCCTGTGATTTCATTGTAATCTTTTGAGTGTGTTCTTGGTGGTATTTCGTGTTGTAATCTTGGGGAGCCCTCAACGTGTGAGAAGGCCCCTTTGAATTTGGTTATTCACCCCTTTGTGATAAGTGGAAGAGGATTGACCTTCGTGGCGGTCCGACAAGGGTAGGGTTGGATAAGACCCGGTCCTTTTGTGGACTCCTCAATGTGGACGTAGGTTGCCTCTGTGGGAGCCGAACCACAGGATAAATCCTTGTGTCTTGCTTAGTGTTCATCGTTGTTATTGATCACAAAAATCTAGGGTTTCAATCATATTGCATACTTTACGTTGAAATATCAAATTTAAGATTGACTTGTGATATACCCTAGTACATAATCTTGCAACACATAAATTACAAGTATATTTTCGCTGCTAAACCCTAGAATCAAACTTAATAAATCAAACTTGATCAACTTAGTCCGTACACACCGGACTAGTCCGCACTTTACTGGACTAGTCCGATATCTCATGTTTTGATCTGGTGATTAAGTGTTGTAGGTTCCAACAAAATTCAAAAAGGACTATTCACCACCCCCCACTCTAGGCCACATTCAGTTGGTATCAGGGCGGGTTCTTCAAGAAAGAGACTAATCGCTCAAAGAAGATCATGTCAGACATGAAGGAAATTCACAAGAGCAACAACCAAGAAAAGGTTGATGATGACAAGAACCTAAAGGTGGAGAAGCTCCTCGAAGCCATTCTAGACTTCGAAGACGACGATGAGGAGACGCTAGAACTAAAGGCGCTCCTATGAAAGAAGACACTTTCCAAAGGGAAAGTGGAAATTGAAGAAAAGAAGAAGGGGAGTAGTCACCCGACTACTCCCGATGTCCATTTAACTATTATCGTCTCAATTCCAACAATAATCATTACTTGTCTATCACACTTGGAAAAGCCCCACATTTTGACGGAAGTGATTACTCAATGTGGAGGCAAAATATGAAAATGCATCTAATCTCTCTCAATCCAAGTCTATGGCATATTGTGTGCATAGGAATAGATATCCCGGACGACGACGAAGAACTCACATAAGCCAAGAGCAGGAAATTCACCAAAATGCTCAATCCACCGCCATAATTACCTCTTCGCTCAGTCGGGACATGTTCACCAAGGTGGATAGACTCGAGATTGCTAAGTAGATATGGGACACACTGCAAACTGCACATGAAGGTGATCGACATGTGCGTGAAGCAAAGATTGAAATGATCAAAGGCGAATTAGGAAGATTCGCAATTGAAGAAGACGAGTCACCCAAGATATGTACAACCGATTAAAGACACTCGTCAACAAGGTTCGATCTTATGGAAGTAAGAAGTGGAATGACCACGAGGTGGTGAAACTCATCCTTAGAGCTTTCATGCCTCGCAATGTCACCTTATGCTCAATGATTAGAGAAAGCCCCGGATACAAGAAAATGACTCCGGATGAATTACTTAGAAAAATCATTAATTTTGAGATGATGGAAAAAACAAGCAAAGCATTTTAAGGAAATTGCCGACCTCACCTCGGCAAAGAAGAAAGGTGTTGTTTGAAGTCCACCCTCAAGCCCCTATCTAAAGAAGCTCGAGAAGCTCAGCTAGAAGAAGACAGTGATGATGAGAGCAGTGAATTAGATGAAGAAGACATGATATTATTCATGAAGAAATTCAAGAGAATAATGAATAAAAGACAAGGCACTATATCAAGCGAAGGGAAGTACAAGGAAAGAACAAAGTCAAAGTTGAGGCGAGCATGCTATAATTGTGGTGAGTATGGCCACTTTATAGTTGATTGCCCATATGAAGAAAACAAGAAGAAGACCAAAGAAGGCAAGCCTCAACCCAAAAAATTCTTCAAAAAGAAGAAACAAGCCAAACAAGCGCACGTAGGGAAAGAGTAGGACTCAAAGATGAGTCCTCATCATCCGAAGAAGAAGAGATGAAGAGCATAGCCATCGAGAAGACATCCAAGAAGTCTACTCTCTTCCCGAAACTCGGCACATGGAAGGGAAATGGCACTTGCCTTATGGCAAAGGAAGGTAAACGCAAGGTAAACACCAAACCTCCTTCCGTGCATTCCTATTCTAGTGATGATGAAATCAATAGTGATAATGAGGATATGCTTATTGGACTAGATAGGAAAACTGCCACAAAAATGAAATTTTTACTTGATCAACTTGTTGAGAAGGAGAGGTTGATACATCGGCAAGAGGACATGATTATCTCCCAAAAGGAGGAATATGTCGAACTTGACAAACTTCTAGAATGTGAAAAGGAGTGAAGTAAATCACTAGAGCTTGAGTTAGCCTCAAGCAAGGAAACTTGCTTGGAGTTAACCGACTCAACTGCTGCAATCAAGAACCAACTTGCTGACCTAATCAAGGTTAACAAGATCCTTGAAGTGCAAGTTGAGTCACTCAAGCAAGGTGAACCTTCATCCTCGTCAAGTTCACCTTCTCAACCCACTAAAACTGAGGTTGCTTATGCTTGTACATGTAATAAAGTTGACACCAGTTTGATGGACAAGCCAACCTCTACAAAGGATAAACATCCTGCCCAAAGTGGCATATTTTACAACGAGAAGATCAAATATGCACGTAGTGCGTACTTGGTCAAAAGACCTCCAAATGTCAAATATGGCATTGGTTACTCTTATGGTGAAAAGCAACATGCTAGAAGCCATAAGAATAACAAGGAGAGGATTACCTTTGTAAAGGGAAGACCCTATCAAACTAGAAAGTCAAAGATTAAAACATTAATCACACATGAACACTGGACTAGTCCGGTCGGTGTCCGGACATGTCCTGTCCT
Source organism: Tuctoria greenei (assembly GCA_036927565.1). Taxonomy (NCBI): domain Eukaryota; kingdom Viridiplantae; phylum Streptophyta; class Magnoliopsida; order Poales; family Poaceae; genus Tuctoria; species Tuctoria greenei. The sequence goes on along the minus strand of JAYESD010000002.1, from coordinate 159,916,595 downwards.
ACGGACAAGTCCGGCCTCCTAGACTAGTCCTGTACATAAACAACAACAGTTATTGTTTAGAACTTTTGATGCCTCATATGTCTTAATGAGAAATAATTTTGGCAAGGTTTATGCTCATTGTGTTGGGCCACGCCATGAGAACACCAAGTCTCATGTGTGGGTGCCCAAATGTCTTGTAACTAACCTCTAAGGACCCAAGAAGCTTGGGTACCTAAACCCATGTATAATTTGTTTTTGCAGGCTTATTCCTCTGGTGGATCCAAATGGGTGTTAGATAGTGGTTGCACCAACCATATGACCGGAGAAAGAAGAATGTTCGTTGAATATGAAGAGAATGAGGATGCAAATGAGGGCATCTATTTTGGAGATAATAGTCAAGGGAAGGTGCTCGGTACCGGTAAAATTGCCATATCATCTAAACACACACTTTCTCATGTGTTACATGTTGAATTCTTAGATTATAACCTGTTGTCCATATCTCAATTATGTGACAAAGGTTATAATTGCTTGTGCACTAACGAGGGTGTGACTGTCTCTAGGAGGAGTGATGGTTCCATTGCATTCAATGGTATGTTAAAGGGAAAACTTTATCTTGTTGACTTCAATGAGGATAAAGCTGAATTTGACACATGCTTGATTGCAAAGACCAACATGGGTTGGCTGTGGCATAGACGGCTAGTTCATGTTGTTATGAGGAACCTTCAAAAACTCCTCAAGGGTGATCACATCCGAGGTTTAAAGGATGCTGTGTTTGAGAAAGACAGGCCTTGTAGCGCGTGCCAAGCCGGGAAGCAAGTTGGAGCACCTCACCCCGCCAAGAACGTCATGACTACAACAAGACCGCTCGAGCTACTTCACATGGACTTGTTTGGTCCAATTGCCTACATAAGCATCAACAGTAACAAATATGATTTAGTAGTTGTTAATGATTTTTCTCGCTTCACTTGGGTTTTCTTTTTGCATGATAAGTCAGAAACACAAGGAATACTCAAGAAGTTCTTCAAGCGAGCTCAAAACGAATTCTCATTGACAATCAAGAACATTCGAAGCGACAAAGGCACGGAGTTCAAGAACACACAAGTGGAGGAGTACCTTGATGAAGAAGGCATAATGCACGAGTTTTCAGCTCCGTACTCCCCTCAACAAAATGGAGTTGCCGAAAGAAAGAACCGAACTCTCATATAGATGGCAAGAACAATGCTCGATGAGTACAAGACCTCGGATCAATTTTGGGCAGAAGCAATTAAGACTGCTTGCCATGCCGTAAATCGACTTTATCTTCACTGACTACTCAAGAAGACATCCTATGAGCTACTCACCGGTAACAAAACAAATATTTCACATTTTCGAGTCTTCGGTTCTCCATGTTATATTTTAAACAAGAAGCCCAAGACTTCAAAGTTCGCTTCAAAGTCCGATGAAGGTTTCTTGCTTGGTTATGATTCGAACACTTACGCCCATTGTGTTTTCAACAAGACGTCTGGACTTGTTGAAATAGCATGTGACGTAGTGTTCGATGAAACTAATGGCTCCCAAAAGGAGCAAGTTGATCCATGTGTACTAGAAAAAGAAGAAGCTCCTTGTCAAAAATTGAAATGAATGGCCTTAGGTGAAGTTCGACCACAAGAGTCACCTCTACACGAGTATGAGTAAGATGAACCACAAGAGGAGGTCAACGATCAAGGGGGAGCTTCCACACAAGATCAACCACAAGAATATGAAGATAATCAACAAGTCAACAAAGGCAACCATTTAGGGGGAGAAGAAGATGATCATGAAGATAAAACTCCTCATGTGCCACACCCAAGAGTACACCAATGCGTCCAAAGGGATCACCCAATTGATAATATCATCGGTGACATCCAAAAGGGAGTAACAACTAGATCTTGTATAGCTAACTTTTGTGAACACTATTGGTTTGTATCCTTTTTGGAACCGCGCAGGGTTGAGGATGCAATGAAGGACCCGGACTGGGTGGTGGCAATGCAAGAAGAACTAAACAATTTCAAGCGAAACGAGGTGTGGTAACTCGTGGCAAGACCCAATGCGAACATTGTCGGCACCAAGTGGGTCTTCCGCAACAAACAAGATGAACACGGAGTGGTGACAAGGAACAAGGCACGCTTTGTGGCCAAAGGGTATTCACAAGTCGAAGGTTTGGATTTCGAAGAGACCTTTGCTCCTGTAGCTAGACTTGAATCCATTATAATATTACTTGCATATGCTACTCACCATGATTTCAAGCTGTATCAAATGAATGTGAAAAGTGCCTTCCTCAACAGACCAATCAAGGAGGAGGTGTATGTGGAGAAACCCCCCGGGGTTTGAAGATGAAGAGTTCCCCAACCACGTATTTAAAATGCACAAGGCTCTCTACGGCTTCAAACAAGCTCCTAGAGCTTGGTATGAGTGTCTTAGAGATTTCTTAATTGAAAATGGTTTTAAGATTGGCAAAGTAGATTATACAATATTTACAAAGAACATTGACAATGAATTTTTTTTATTTTTCAAATTTACGTTGATGATATAATCTTTGGATCAACTAATAAATATTTTTGTGAGGAATTTGGTAAAATCATGACAGATAGGATTGAAATGTCAATGATGGGAGAACTAAAGTACTTCTTGGGATTCCAAGCGCGGCAACAAAAGGAAGGGACATTCATAAGCCAAACGAAGTACACGCAAGACATACTCAAGAAGCTTGGTATGGACAAGGCGAAGCCTATAAAGACTCCCATGGCAACAAATGGCCACTTGGATCTCAATGAAGATGGACCTAGCGTCGACCAAAAGGTATATCGCTCCATGATTGGATCTATACTCTATTTATGTGCATCTAGGCCAGACATTATGTTGAGTGTATGTTTGTTTGCAAGGTTTCAAGCCAATCCTAAGGAGTTTCATTTGACACCCATAAAAAGGATCATGAGATATTTAGTTCATACACCCAACCTTGGTCTTTGGTACCCAAAAGGCTCAAAATTCAATCTCATTGGTTACTCCGATGCAAATTATGCCGGATGCAAAGTATATAGAAAGAGTACCTCCAGTACATGCCAATTCCTAGGGATATCTTTAGTTTCTTGGTCCTCCAAGAAACAAAATTCCATTGCCTTATCCACAGCCGAAGCGGAGTATGTTGTAACCGGGAGTTGTTGTGCACAACTCCTTTGGATGCGACAAACTCTAAGGGATTACCGTTACAATACGAATTGTATTCCACTCATTTGTGACAATGAGAGTGCCATTAAAATTGCCCATAATCCCGTTGAGCACTCTAGAGCCAAACACATAGACATAAGGCATCACTTCTTGAGAGACTACTCCATGAAAGGAGATATATCCATTTCCCATGTCAACACTGAAAAGCAATTGGCCGACATATTCACCAAGCCAATTGATGAAAAGCGCTTTTGTGAACTTCAAAATGAGCTAAACATCCTTGATGCTCCGAGTGTGGCTTGAAACATTGCATACCTGTATGAATTGTTCAAAATATGTTGATTGGATTCTGAAAATCATCTCTCTCACGTTTCTTCCGAAAAACTATGTTAATTATTGGATCTCGGTGAATTATGAACATTACTTGATTGTTGTATGCTTAGTGATCATATTCATCAAGATTATTTGATTTGATTTGCCTCCCTATTTTCTAAATATGTACCTTCAAATATATATGAATGGGCTAATAAATTCTTGCCTGGTGACCACGGACTAGTCCGTGGCTACCCGGACTAGTCCGCCCATGCAGACTAGTCCGCAGAGTGCTGGTTAGGCCGGACTAGTCCGGTAGATAACGGACTAGTCCGATATAGTCTCTGGAAAAGTTCGGACTAGTCCGGTCATCTCCGGACTTGTCTGATTTTTCGTGTCCATAACACTAGCAACCGTCAAACCCTAATTTCTTCACCTCCACTCTTGCCTCACGCGTTCTCTCTCTTCGCGCTCGAGCTCCCAAGGCGTTTTTGCACCCCATCCATCAAAAAGTTCCACATTTGAGTGGAAATCAAGCTCCCTTGCACCCGGATTGAAGTTCTCGGACAAGTACGGACTTCAACAACTCCTTCGTCGAGATTCAAGCAAACTCCTCGGTAATTTTCACCCTAACCCTAGAAACCTTGATTTTCTTCATTGTTGATCGAATAGCCTAGCATCTTTCACTATATACATGCCTCATTGATGTATTACGTCTATGCTAAGCTAGCTCTGCATTAGGAATCAACATTTGTTCAGTCGCTTAGGTTTTTGAGGATGAATACCGGACTATTCTGGTCCATGCATGGACAAGTCCGATCACCCCGGACTAGTCTGTGCCTGTACACCAGACAAGGTCGATTTTTCTGAACTCAAAACCTAGCCTGTCAATTCCTCAATGCAATGCCCTGTTATTCCTTCTCACCCATGCCTTGAATCATCAATACTCATTCATGCCTTACACAATTCATTCTCAGGACATGTCAAGCACGAATGATGAGATTTCCGACTTTGAAGCTGAGATGGACCATGAGGTGGCACCTCGGCCCTCGACGAGCCTCGGCAAGAAAAACCAAGAGCGTCCTTCCGAGCCAGCTCCGTATCCTCCACAAGCTCGGAGGAAAGTGCTAGCGAAGAAGCCGGTGGTGGCCCTAGCCCGGCAAGTGCCCGCCTAGCCAAGGGCAAGGGCAAAGGAGTAGCAACGGGTCCAGTTGTCCCGTTGAAGCTGCATGCTCCGAGGGAAGGGGTTCGGGACCCCACTTAAGAGAAGTTTAATGGAAAGGGCAGTGACTCAGCAGTCAAGTTCCGCGGTGTGGATTGCTACAGTCATCCAAAGAAAGCTGCAGATGGAAGATTCTAGAGCAATTTCCATGCTGACTATTACAGGGTTGTATACCTGCAGATGAAGACAATAGTGGTGCGCAATAAGTGGATTGACTAGGCACATCTTGAGAAGAAGAGATGCTCCGCATTTGATGATGTGATTGCGGCAGTTGAAAGACATGGCTTGAAGGACCTCTTTGCCTTCAAGTACAATTGGAATGATGAAGTAGTGGCCCAGTTCTATGCCACTTGTCACTTTGCAAGCGATGAAGAAGAAAGATTGACTTGGATGACTCATGGATCCAAGTACACTATCACATATGAGGATTTTGCAATAATGTTGCATCTTGACACCTCGAGCAATGACAATGTGATCATCCACAATGTTGGTGTCATTGAGAAGGATAGGATGAAATTCATTTATGAGCCAAACTCAAAGTTCATCCCTCCCTCAACAAAGAACATGAAGCCCTTCTTTGTGGTCCTGAATAGAGTCTTGAGGAAGACGATCGCTCCCATGGATGGAGATGCTGGGAGTGTGCAGGGTTATCTTCGGACCATGATGATAGTGATAAGAAAGAATCGTCAGTTTGATGTGGCTGACTACATTTGGAACGATATGATCATCATCTCTAGTACTCCCATCCGATCCTATTGCTATGCCCCTTATCTCATGTTCATGATTGAGAAAGTCATAGGGATCGAGTTTGTCAAGGATGTGGAACACACACCGTTGAGGCTCAGAAGCCTCAACAGGCAAATGTCCAGGCTGCTCCCTCGCCGGCCTCCAGTCCTGAGGCTCCGGCAAGAAGTGAAGACGCAAGAGCTGCTCCTGCTAGTAGAGCAGCCCCTCAAAGGGGATCTGCTAGTGGGATCTTCAAGTACTTGGATGCTATATTTGCTTCCTGCAAAAAGTCCGAAGTGAGGGCCCACAAGATGAACAAGAAGAGAAAGGAAGACATGAAGTATGTCAAGGCAAATGTGAAGCAGATTTGCCAGAAGCTAGAGATGGACCCCATTGGATCTCCAGTAATTTTTGATGATTCTGATTTAGACTTCACCGAGCTCGGGCCCTTGACCCCCTCCGAGCTTGCCTACTTTGGCATTGGGGGCTCGAGTGGCTCCGCACCTCCTCCTCCTCCTCCTCATCAGCCCGAAGACGACGATGAAGACGATGAGAGGACCGACATCGAGGATTGAAGAGTTTAGGACCCTCCTCTCCTTCTTTTTGGTGTCTTGATGCCAAAGGCGGAGAGATTGAGGGGGAGTCTTAGTCTTAGCTGTAGGATGCGAGGAGAGAGCTCTCTTTTATGCTTTTGACTATTTTGCGGGTTGCAAAGCTATAACTATGTTCTTAAGTTAATTATGGTTCTATGATGCAATGTTATGGTCTTTTGAGAAGTAATTGTTGAGTTATGTGATTTTGCTCCTAGAATGACATGTATGCTTGCTTTTGGTTGATTAATGTCATTCTCATTGTTTCAATGTACTTAGTTATGCATCCCACCATAAAGAATGCACATATGGATTATGTTTTCATTGCTTTATGTATCTTAGACTCATATGTGCATGCTTTATGAAAATCTCAATTTTTATCACTGTTGTGAAATCTCAATTGGTTGTAATCAATCACCAAAAAGGGGGAGATTGAAAGTGCATCTACGAATCCCTTGTGGGTTTTGGATGATTTATGACAAGCAAATGAGATCCTAACCTCTTTGACTGAGATGAGCACAGGTTTTAATAGCAAAATAAGCAATGTGCCAAAAAGAAGGGAGAATGAGGAGCAAAGTGGAAATGAGCTCAAGGAAGAAGAATAGTATATCATTGTGTATGGAACGTGTTAAGGAAACACACCCCAAGAGCTCAATCACAATTAAACACACACATTGCATAGGACCAGACTAGTCCGAATGTCATCGGACTAGTCCGATATTCATTCTGATCTAAATCGGACAAGTCCAATATTAGCACGGACTAGTCCGTTATCTCTCTAAGTAGAATCGGACTAGTCCTCCCCAGTGCGGACTAGTCCTCAAAACACTTCACAAGTCAAACAAAATCGGACAAGTCCGATCACCACCGGACTAGTCCGATATTCATTCTGATCTAAATCGGACAAGTCCGATATTAGCACGGACTAGTCCAAAAAACCCTCTGGCCTAAATTGGACAAGTCCTCCAAGTGAGGACTTGTCACCCAATTCACCTAGGGTTTCACATGTTCGGACAAGTCCGATGACTATCAGACTAGTCCGAAGATTTCCAGAAGCGAAATCGGACAAGTCCGCTCCTAGCCAGACTAGTCCGATATTTCGGGACACTTAGGGTTTGCTACACACAGCACACCGGACTAACTTTTAGAAACCCCATATAAATAGAGGTGCACGACCCAACTTTGAACTCTCTCGAACCCTAGCGCCGTAACACCTCCCAAGAGCCTCAAAAACACATCTCTCCACGAAATTAAGTGCAACAAAGATCAATCCTTTGAGGATACACTCTAGATCATTGGAGAGACACGTTCAACACTCATTGAGCTCTTGGTTTGATTCTCTAACACACTCCTGTGATTTCATTGTAATCTTTTGAGTGTGTCCTTGGTGGTATTTCGTTTTGTAATCTAGGGGAGCCCTCAACGTGTGAGAAGGCCCCTTTGAATTCGGTTATTCACCCTTTTGTGATAAGTGGAAGAGGATTGGCCTTCGTGGCGATCCGACGAGGGTAGGGTTGGAGAATACCCGGTCCTTTTGTGGACTCATCAACGTGGACGTAGGTTGCCTCTGTGGGAGCCGAACCACGGGATAAATCCTTGTGTCTTGCTTGGTGTTCATCGTTCTTATTCATCACAACAATCTAGGGTTTCAATCATTATTGAATAATTTACGTTGAAATATCAAATTTAAGATTGACTTGTGATATACCCTAGTACATAATCTTTCAACACATAAATTACAAGTATATTTCCGCTGCTACACCCTAGAATCAAACTTAATAAATCAAACTTGATGAACTTAGTCCGTACACACCGGACTAGTTTGCACTTTACCGGACTAGTCCGATATCTCAAGTTTTGATCTGGTGATTAAGTGTTGTAGGTTCCGACAAAATTCAAAAAGGCCTATTCACCCCCCCTCTAGGCAACATTCAAATAATATAGGACACATTGTTTTTGTTAAAGACAACTCATCTAAACATGAACAACCAACCTTGTTTCATACTTTTGATGCATCTTATGTTCTCATGAGAAATAGATTCGGTCGTGTTTATGCTCAAGAATCCTAGATCTTGTGTATGGGTGCCAAAATCACTTGTAACTAACATCAAAAGACCCAAGCAAGCTTGGATACCTAAAACCAAGGAATAATTTTATTTTGCAAGCATATTTCTCTGGTGGATCAAAATAGGTGCTAGCCACATGACCGGAGAAAGGAGAATGTTTGTCGAGTATGAGAAAAATGAAGATCCAAGCGAAGGTATTTACTTTGGCGTCGACAGCCAAGGAAAAGTGCTTGGTACCGGTAAAATTGCGATATCATCTCAATGCTCTCTCTCTCTCATGTTCTTCATGTTGATCTTTGGATTACAATCTTTTTTCCATATCCCATTTATGTGACAAAGGATATAACTGTTTGTTCACTAATGAGAGTGTGACAAGTTTTAGAAGAAGTGATAACTCGATTGCATTCAAGTGTATGTTGAAGGAAAAGCTATATCTTGTTGACTTCAACAAAGATAAATTTAACTTGATACATGCTCGATCGCAAAGACTAACATGGGATGGATGTAGCATAGACGACAGGCCCACACTGGTATGAGGAATCTGCAGAAACTTCTAAAAGGTGATCACATCCGAGGCTTCAAAGATATTGTTTTTGAGAAAGACAGGCCGTGTAGCGCATGCTAACCCGGGAAGCAAGTTGGAGCACCACATCCGGAAAAGAACGTCATAACGACATCAAGACTGCTGAAACTCCTACATATGGATCTTTTTGGTCCAATTGCTTATATAAGCATAGGCAGTAACAAATACGGTTTGGTTTTCATTGATGATTTTTCTAGATTTACGTGGGTGTTTTTCTTGTATGATAAATCAAAAACTCAAGGTATCCTCATGGTGTTCTTGAAGAGAGAACAAAATGAATTCTCTACAACGATCAAGAACATAAGGACTAACAACGGAACGGAGTTCAAGAATACTCAAGTTGAGGAGTACCTGGATAAAGAGGGAATAAAGCACGATTTCTCGACACCCTATTCTCCTCATCAAAATTGGGTAGCTGAGAGAAATAACCGAACACTCATTGAAATGGTGAGAACAATGCTAGATAAATACAAGACTTCTGACTGGTTTTGTGTGGATGCGGTGAACACCGCTTTTCACGCGATGAACCGGTTGTATCTTCATCGACTTGTAAAGAAGACGCCATATGAACTCATAACGGGTAATAAACCAAATGTTTCATATTTTAGAGTTTTTGCTAGTAAATGTTACATATTTAACAAGAGGCCTAGGACTTCGAAGTTTGCTTTAAAATCCGATGAAGGTTTCTTTCTTGGTTATGATTCGAATGCCTACGCTTATTGTGTCTTGAACAAAACCTCTGGTATTGTTGAAGTAGCACGTGATGTAGTCTTCGATGAAACTATTGGCTCCCAAGTGGAGCAAGTTGATAAGTGTGTGCTATATCTAGAAGAAGCCCCATGTCAAGCATTGTGGAGGATGGCACTTGGTGATATTCGACCAAAAGAAACATCACAAGACTCAATTGCTCAAAATGTACCACAACCGGAGAGAAATGATCAAGGGAGAGATTCTACAAAAGATCAACCTCAACAAGATCAAGATGATCAACATAATGATGGAGGCAATTATCTAGGGGGGAGATGAAGAAAATGAAGAAGATGAACAGGAAATAAGACCATAAATGCCTCACCTAGGAGTACATCAAACTGTACAAAGAGATCATCCCATCGACAACATCATTGGAGATATTGCAAAGGGAGTAACCAGTAGATCTCATATTGCCAACTTTTGAGAACAATACTCTTTTGTTATATCTTTCAAACCCTATAGGGTTGATGAACAATTGCGAGATCCGGATTGGGTGATGGCAATGCAAGCAAAGTTAAAGAACTTCAAAAGGAATGAAGTGTGGGAGCATGTAGGAAGACCAAAAGCTAACATCGTGGGCACCAAAATTGATCTTCCAAAACAAGCAAAATGAACATGGAGTGGTGACAAGGAACAAAGCGTGACTTGTGGCAAAAGGTTACTCACAAGTCGAAGGTTTGGATTTTGATGAAACATTCACCCCCGTACCTAGACTTGAGTATATTCGAATTTTATTAGCCTATGCCACTCACCACAATTTTAAGTTGTATAAAATGAATGCCAAAAAGTGCATTCCTCAATGGTCCTATCAAGGAAGAGGTGTACAAGGAGAAACTACCAGGCTCTGAAGAAGAAGACCACCCCAACCATGTGTTCAAACGTTGTATGGCTTTCTATGGCCTCAAACAAGCGCATAGAGCTAGGTATGAGTGAGTTAGATACTTTCTCACTCAAAATCATTTTAAGGTAGGGAAGGATGATTATACATTATTTACTAAGCATTTTGATGGTCATTTATTCGTTTATCAATTTTATGTTGATGATATTATCTTCGGTTCTACTAATGAATCGTTGTGTGAAGCATTTAGTAAGATCGTGAAGGGCAGGTTCGAGATGTCTAGGATGGGCGAATTAAAGTTATTTCTGGGATTTAAAGTGATGCAACTTGAGGCACATTCATTTGCCAAACCAAGCACACACAGGACATCCTCAAAAAGTCCAATATGGACAAAGCCAAGCCCATCAAGAGTCCCAAGGCAACAAATGGGCATCTCGACCTCAATGAAGATGGTCCAAGTGTGGACCAAAAGGTATATAATTCTATGATAGGTTATTTACTTTACTTATGTGCATCTAGGCCTTATATTATGTTGAGTGTTTGTATGTGTGCAAGGTTTCAAGCTGCTCCAAAAGAGTGTCATTTAATTGAAGTAAAAAGAATCTTAAGATACCTTGTACACACATCCAACCTAGGTCTTTGGTACCCAAAGGCTCCAAATTCAATCTAATAGGTTATTCAAATGTTGATTATGCAGGCTATAAAGTAGATAGAAAAAGCACAGCTGGAACCTGCCAATTTTTAGGTAGATCCTTAGTGTCATGGTCCTGAAGAAACAAAACTCCATTTCCCTTTCCACAGCCGAAGCAGAATATGTCGTAGTCGGTAGTTGTTGTGCGCAACTCCTATGGATTCGACAAACGCTAAAGGATTGTAGTTATAATTTGAATTGCATTACACTCCTATGTTACAATGAGAGTGCCATAAAAATTGCACATAATCATATAGTGCACTCCAAAACTAACCACATCAATACCGCTATCACATCCTAGGAGATCACTCAATGAAAGGAGACATAGTAATTTCACGTGTTAGAACCAAGAAACAACTAGCCAATATATTCACCAAGCCTTTAGATGAAAAACACTTTTGTGAGCTCAGAAATGAACTAAATATCCTCAGATCTAGAAACGTGGCTTGAAAATTTGCATAACTATTTGTTTCTTCAAAATTTTACTTGTCTTGCAAAAGTGTGTCTCCTCTCTCGATATGCTCTCGAAAACTATTTTAATTATTGAATCATGGTGATTTCAGTTGCTTGGTTGTTGATTGCTCACTGGTCACACTCATCAAGATTATTTGTGAAAAGATGTTCTGAAGATCAATATTAGTCAAAATCTCCATTATACATTGATTTCCAACTCAACATGTCCTGTTGACCCCACACTAGTCCGTGATCAACACCAGACTAGTTCACTTCTGCAGCCTAGTCTGGCCCTAGTCCGGTATACCTGACTAGTCTGGTCCCTGTGCACTAGTCCATTATTATCGGGCTTAAACCTAGCCCAACCGCCAAATCCCCTTCTTCTGCCTCACAACTCCTCTCACTTTCTCTCTCTTCACCCACGGGCTCTCAAGGGGATATTTATATTCCTCCACCAAGTCATCGACTTCCTTCATGGGAATCAATCTCCATTGAAGGGAGGTCATCCACCCTGGACTAATCCGGACCAAAAGACTCCGCACATCTTCTGATTCATTGGATTTGGTAAACTTTGCTCCAAACCCGAGATCCTCTCTTTTCAATGTTCTTGTTCAAAATGCTTGTCACTTAGGGTTAGTTTAACTATCCTTGTTGTATTCCAATCGTTTCCCATTACATTGTACCATCATTTTCGAGATTAGCCTTTAAAGCTAGGCTTTCGAACTGTTCACACCGGACTAGTCCGACCCTTGGTGCGAACAAATCCGGTCCTTAGCAGTTTGTACTAACTTGCTTCTAGTCTCGACAAGTCCTTGAATTCATTCTCACCATTCAACCTTGTATCTCTTGTGTCAGGAATCGTGTCGAGGTGGTCGAATGAGAGCATGTTTGATTATGAGGCCGAGCGTGACCATGAGAGACTGGCTCAGGCTCAAGAAAGGGGTAATAAGAAGATACATGAGCATGATGCTTCTACTCCTATGCCACCTGACTCTCAGGCGAGGCGCTGGAAGGTTGTCGCCAAGAAACCCTCTAGCGACAAGAGTAAAAGATGTGGTTGGTGCTAGCTCTTCAGCTCTACGGAGGATCCAAAGCAAAGGAAAGGGTAATGCAACTTGACCAATTGGTCTACTGGTAATGACTGCTTCCATTCAGAGAAATCGAAGACCCTCTGATGATATTTTCACCGGGCAAAGGGAGTGATATTGCTTTGAAGCACAGGAAAGTCAATGTGTACCAACGAGCCAAGAAAGCAGCTGATCCTCATTTTTTGAGTGAGTTCCACTTCGATTACTACAACACTGTCTATTTGAAAATGAAGACACTATGGGTTAAGAGTCAATGGGTTGATATGCAGCATCTCGAATCAAAGAATTGTGAAGCTGTCCAAGAAGTTGTGGAAGCACTAGACATACATGGTATAAAGGATCTCATGTCCTTTAGATACAGCTAGAATAATGAGTTGATTTCCCAGTTTTACTCTACCTGCCAATTCTTGGGAAATGATGAAGAAGGCATTACTTGGATGACTAATGGCTCCAAGTACAGTGTCTCATATGAGGACTTTGCTAGGCTTGTTCACTTCACGAAACTTTGGAGAATGAGATTGTGATTCACAACACCAAAGCCTTGGACAAGGATTCCCTCACTTTCCTCTAAGAAACCTGAATGCCTATAAACCACCCACTACTAAGTATATGAAGCCCTTCTTTGTGGTTCTCAATCAGGTTCTAAGTAAGACAATAGCTCCTAAAGATGGAGATGCAGGCAGTATTCAAGGCTTCCTGAGGTCCTTCATGAAGGTGATAAGCAGAAGGAGGAAGTTCAATGTGTTGGATTATATCTACAATGATATAGTGAACATCTTTTGCACTCCGAACCACTCTTGTGGCTATACACCTTATATCATGTTCATGATTGAGAAGGTCATCAGTTTTGAGTTTGTGAACGACAATGAGCACACCGGATTCAGGCCTCAGATGCCTTCAGAATCATCATTACATCTTCCACATCTCTCACCAGCAAGAGAACAACGTTCAAAACATGCTCAAGAAGGTTCCAGGATTCGATCTAGTACCTCAGCTCCACCCTCCTCCAAGGGGTCTTCCAGTGGCACTCTAAAGATGTTTTCTTCCATTTTGGTATCCTGCCACAAAGGGGAAGTGAAGCAACATAAAGAGAGTTTGGCCAGGAAGAAGCACTAGCTATATGTCAAGGACAACATTGAGGCTATATGTCGAAAGCTGGAGAGTGAACCTGTTGGCTCTCTTTAGATTTCAGAGGACTCTACTGCAGATTTAATCGAGTTCCTGCCTTTCACAGATCATGAGCTTGCTTTCTTTGGAGTTGGAGGCTCCTAGGCTCCTCCCCCTCCTCCTCCATCTACCCATGATCATGAAGATGAAGATGACCATAGGACGTTGAGTGTAGGAGGAAGTGAGGATACTGAGTAGTTTCTCTCATTTTCCCTTTTTGGTGTCTCGATGCCAAAGCGGGAGAGATTGAGAGTAGTAGCCTCCTTAAGGACTAGTTGATCTTGCACATGTATTTTATTTAAATTTGAAACTATTGTAAGTTTACATTTGGATAATGTCTATTTTTCTTTAACGTTAATGTGTGTGATGTTTATTACAATGCCTCAAATATTTGCGTAGAGAGTAAGGGCTAAACACTTAATTGAAAACATAGTCAAACACCGGACTAGTCCGATAATGTGTGGACTAGTTCGATTCCACTCTGAGTAGAGAACAGACTAGTCCGATATTGTCTTGACTAGTTCGGTATATTTCTGGTGCTCAAACAGACAATTCCTCAAATACGGACTAGTCCTTCCCCCCTTAACATTTACACTGCACCGGAATAGTCCAATATTGTCCAGACTAGTCTTATATGTCTTTGGTGCAGAAACGAACAAATCCCTAGCTCCGGACTAGTTCTTTACCCTACCATTGACAATTGTTATATCCCAATTGCATTTGTCAATATAACTCAAATATGTGAAGGAAAAGTCATTTCTTGCACACATCACCTTTCTAGTAAACCTATTTCCCCTTGTCCTAGGAAGAATGGTGCATGCAGGCTTTTTATGCAGGAAATAAGGTAAAAGAGGGGGAGCAATCCTATAAATTATCAACCCATCCAATGATGGACCAAAACGTGGCATCACATGGATCAAATGGCCAACAAATAGTTGTATCTGAGGGGATCCAACGGTGTATCACCCATATCAGTCAATGGGAACCAACTGGAAGTGACCTAGAGAAAGCACACGCGAAACAAAGCGAAGACGACTTAGGCCAAAGTGGTGGTTCGGTCGAAATGGTAAAGGCGCCATTCTCGGTCAACTTGCATGTGTCACTCTCTTGTGGCTCCCTGATCATGATGAAGACTAATTCGCGCGTTATTGGTGGCAGGAACTAACCCTTCTCAAGTTATAAATATCATTCTATTGTATCCACTATCTTCCATAGTCTTAGAGGAGTTTAGGCTGTAGAGAGGTGAGTATCTAGTCCTTAGTACATATTAGGAAAGGAGTAGAAGGAGTCCCTCTCTTCCAAATTCCACATTGGGAAAGGTATGGCTCATGTATTTTTTTCTATTTGTGAGTTTATGCATAATAAAGATGTTATCTTTAGTCTTCTTTTACTCATATATTTGGATGAAGAGTTTCTTTTTTGATAGTGGATTCCATTTATGTGGAAGGAATAGTCTTTATTATCGTGCCTTAATGTCATTATACTATCATCATAGACACTATAAACCCCCACTATAGTCTAATTAGCTATGATATGATCTTGTTAATATGAATAACTTATTGTATGTTGTGAGGAATCGCAGAGGGTGGTGCCGTGCGATGCGGCACCCAACAGCACACAGGAAAAGAATATGACAAAATACAAAGTTTTATTTATAGAAACAACAGAAGTCATTTACAATACATAATGTACAGCGGAAGTAATACTCATAGCTAAACTCTCAGCCTAGCTATGCAAAAGTGCAGTTGTCCAGCCCGGGGAGGCTACACACTAGCAGCACACAAAAGATCACGGCGGCGTGCAGGGCTCCCACTCGGCTTTATACCCCGACGGGGGCATCGCCTCAGCTTCGGGCCCTTCCTCATACGTATCACCTGCAAACAACTTAATATAGCAAGCGTGAGCACAAAGGCTCAGCAAGACTTAATCGTCTCACCTAAACATGGAACTCTACATGAGGGGATACTTAACATAGGAATAGATATAGCAGTAAATGACTTGCCTACTTGTTGATCCTTAATTTTCAAGTTATTAACAACAGCTTAAAGGGTCAATAAAATGAACTTTAGTGAGCATATTCTATAGCAATCATAGTTGCAGAGCATTTATAATTCAATAGATCATATTTTCTTGTCTTCTTCAGTATTTACTACGTCACAGCGCAGTGAACAAGCGGTACTCAAATAACCACGAGGGACGGTGATTGCAATCAGTAGACACCCGGATAACAAGTCACATACACCCGTGCGTGAGAGACGTGCAATTCTCCTCACGACGTCATACGCAACAACCTTTCACAAGAAACTCAAATGCTAAACCGGTCCCACCATCACAAGCATAAGGTCCTCGCACGGAGCGTGTCTATGCCCGTCGGCAGATTTACACCTTGCTACTCTAAACCCACCCCTATCTACAGTGGGCTATGCCTCGACACCCAAGTTATCAAGTTACATCGGTTTACTAGGTTCCATATACCCAGTATGCATCAGGTATAGTTCAAACTTGTCCAGCAGGGCCGCACGGATCAGTCCTCAATCGACACAAGCAGGTCTATGCACGTGAGACCACGTCTCGCTGCATCCTATCTGCTGCTCG
The DNA here is from genome assembly GCA_036927565.1 of Tuctoria greenei. Classification (NCBI taxonomy): domain Eukaryota; kingdom Viridiplantae; phylum Streptophyta; class Magnoliopsida; order Poales; family Poaceae; genus Tuctoria; species Tuctoria greenei. Next base: position 159,900,349 of record JAYESD010000002.1, on the reverse strand, counting down.
GGGTCAATTTAGTATCCATAAACAATTCTTTGATCAAATCCATCCCGTGTGATAAAAACCCATCTCGCGAGTAGATTCCAACTACTCAACTTCTACCAGATTCCTCAAAACATTAGCATGGCATTCTCTACTTGTTAAGCCGTAGACCTACCTAATACTCCATGGGATTTGTGGTTCATGAAAGTGGAGTAACAAGCACCTTAGCCCTAATGCACAAAACTCATACTAGACATATGTGATACATATAGAAACTTTTAAATAGCACTTAAATGCAAACCGGGGCTTGCCTGGCTGCGAGTCGGTATCAAAGTCTGCCTCAGGTGGTATGCTCTCCAAGGGCTCCGGCTCCTCCTCGATCTCGGTCACTATATGATATTGTCGAAGTGTTTGATATGACACTTCCCTTGGACCTGCTAAGAAGCAGCCCGCAGAGGTTCTTTTGTGGTTGGGGTACGCAGAGATCAATATCAATATGATGACCTCAGGGATTTACGTGGTTCGGGCCGCCTGAGCATAACACCCTCTCCATGGGGATTGTGTAATTGTATTGAGCGAGTATGTTCGCTAGGGTCAGGTCGAATCCTATCAGCCCATATCCTCCCCATGTTCATGCGGTGCAACCCTTTTATAGTTCTAAGGACTGACCGTTACAAAGCTGGTCTGGCCCGACTTGTGGCCCTGGCATGCTTAATGACCTAATACACTGTCTAAAGGGTATGAAGTATAATTAATAGTGTGGTAACGTGCCTTCATGACAGCGTTAACCCTATTAACAGTGCACTGATCATGTGTCATTAATATTGTATGAATGGCACATTATCAGACCTTGTAACAGCTGCTTTAACCGTCCTTGAAGGTTTGTAACGAACATGATCTGCTCGTATTTCTATTGGAGATGAAGGTCCATAGGCTCCACACGTGGCAGATCTAGAGCTTTCCCTTGCGGGAGAATAGGTCCGGGATTACTGTACATGTGTCGGTACCGGAGCTCCTCTCTAACGGGGGCTAGGTCCGGGGCTGTTGTACACGTGTTGTCGTCGGAGCTTCCCTTTGTTGGGAGTTTTTTTCTGGCCTAATTTTACCCGTGTTAACCCGAGAACCAGCCATGTGAGGGGAGCGAGTCCGGTGCAACGTGACATGTGGGACCTGCAAGGGCCTTCGACTTTGACGGGTGGAACTTTCTTACACTTCTTGCGGTATTGTGGGGTACCCGGTACGTAGGGTACCGACAGTGGCCTCCAGGCCCGCGCCTTGGAGAAACGCCTTGGGTTAAGTTGTTCTGCTGGAGGTGGGGCCATACTCGATTCCCGCGCTTTGATTTTCAAAAAGTCCCCTGATGCGTCGACAGAGTGATGGTCCGGGAGTGAACTTTCGACGCGTGGCTTGTTATAAATATGGCAGATGAGATCATTGAGTGAGGATCTCACGCAATTGAAGGTTGTCGGTTTCACAATACGAAAATTGTATTGGTTCCCAATACGAAAATCGTATCGGTTCTACGTGCCCTATCAGAGCACCGACTTTGGGTTTCCCGCTGCTCATCATGGTAACGGTTGGCCTTGGGTAAGGACCTCGATCTCTTCATCGAGGTGGCCCCAACCCACTCTTCATTGACTGGGTAGGTTTTTGAAAAGTGCATTCGATCTCATTGCGGTTTCCATCCAAGCGTCGCGGAGGCTTACATAAGAATGAAAGTGCGCACGGTTTGAAGACTCTTTACGCCTTCAATCATCTTTGCGCTCAAAGCCTCCCAAACCCCGCCTAACATTCCTTCCTTTGCCCCACTTTGCCGCGATAGAGTTGGGTCTCCCCAAGAGCCGCCTCAAGAGCGATGATGATCTGAAGAAGGTTCAGACCTACATGGGGTGGTCCAACAACTCGTTCAACCATCTGGTCCGCGCTGGCAAGCTCCCGTTCAAGAAGGAGCGCGACGGCGACATGGTGTACTTCACAGTGTATGCCATGGTGGGATTCATTCTAGCTTTCTCGACTTTCCTTTTGATGCTACTGTACTTCTATGGTCTGCAGCTATACCACCTTGGCCCCCACTCTCTTCTTCTCGTGGCGACTTTTGTCCACTTCTGTGAGATGTGGGTGGGTATTCCTGCCTGCGTTGAGCTTTTCCACACCTTCTTCACCATCCACACCACCGGCAAGGGGTCTGAGTTTCTTGGCTTCTACTATTTTGTGAAGCGCAAGAACTGCCCCTACAAATACTTGAAGACGTTTCTTTCCGGCAAGTGGGACGACTGGAAGAAAGATTGGATCATCGTCACGGCAGAGGAGCACAAGAAATTGAAGCTGCCCGAAGGTCTCCCCAATGTTGACACTGACACATGGAGTGTGGTTTCGGTGCTGTCAAATGCCTTCAACCCTGTCTTGACCAGGATCCGCGAGTGCGTATAAGGTGGAGTGACCTCCCAGATGGTATTCTACAACTTCCTGGTCAACAGGTGGGCTCCGCTGAAGAAGAGGGAGAAGCTCGCATGGGCCCTCAAAAGCGTGATGGATGAAGACCAAATTGAAATCGGTCTGAAATCCAACTTGGATGATGAATGCTTGGAGTTTCATTTGAAGAAATTCCAACATGGGATTAATGTCAACGGCGATGTCTTGACTCCGCCAGCAGCCTTCCTCCCCCTACCTGGCACGCCAAATGTCAATGTGTTTGATACAACACTTCCCCCGGACCAGTTGAGAAGCAGCCCGCGGAGGTTCTTTTGTAGTTGGAGCACGCAGAGATCAATATAAAGATGATGACCTCAGGGATTTACGTGGTTCGGGCCGCCTGAGCGTAACATGCTACTCCACGGGGATTGTGTAATTGTATTGAGCGAGTATGTTCACTAGGGTCAGGTCGAATCCTATCAGCCCAGATCCTCCCCATGTTCATGCGGTGCAACCCTTTTATAGTTCTAAGGACTGATCGTTACAAAGCTGGCCTGGCCCGACATATGGCCCTGGTGTGCTTAATGACCTAATACACCGTCTAAAGGGTTTTAAGTATAATTAATAGTGTGGTAATGTGCCTTCATGGCAGCATTACCCCTATTAACGGTGCATTGATCGTGTGTCATTAATACGGTATTTATGACACATTATCAGACCTTGTAACAGCTGCTTTAACCGTCCTTGAAGGTTTGTAACTGACATGATCTACTCGTATTTCTGTTGGAGATGAAGGTCCGTAGGCTCCACACGTGGCAGATCCGGAGCTTTCCCTTGCGGGAGGGTAGGTCCGGGATTATTGTACATGTGTCGGTAACGGAGCTCCTCTCTCATAGGGTCTAGGTCTGGGGCTGTTGTACACATGTAGTCATCGAAGCTTCCCTTGGTTGGGAGTTTTGTTCTGGTCTTATTTTACACGTGTTAACCCGGGAGCCAGCCATGTGAGGGGAGCAGGTCCGGTGCAACGTGACATGTGGGACCTGTAAGGGCCTTCGACTCTGACGGGTGGAACTTTCTTGCACTTCTTGCGATATCGTGGGGTATCCGGTATGTTGGGTACCAATAGATATGCAATATATAAAGTACATGAGTGATAGTGAAACTATATAAAAGACTTTCTAAATACTTATCAGGTGTGAAGATGATTTTAATTGGCTTTGGGATTTTTACAGTAGATACTAGGTTCTATGAGAAAGATCTGGACCAAGAATTGGAGATGTTCAAGGAAGCTTGTTGTTTCTAAAATTCCAACAAGTAAAAACTTCTCTGAAATTTAATATTAAATCTAGAACTTCGTCATGGCTAAGAGTGGGTTATTATGGTATATAAGGTCTCACTGGTTCTAGGAAAAATTGTGTCATAATTTTCAGAGCTTGCTACAGGGATTAATTGATTTTACAAGTGTGGGAAAATTCTGGAAATGTTTATGTACATTTTTTAATTTTCTTTGGGCATAGGAGATTTATAGACCGTTTGGTCAAGTAAATTAAGTCTAATTAACTTAAAATTTTAACTGGCGATCCAGGGTGTTTTTTAGAGTGTTCGGATCAAAATCGGGAATTTTCCAATTAGCATAACAGGGGTAATTAATTCCCCAAGCAGTTGGCTCAAAAGAATTAATTATGAAAAGTCTGGGACTTTCACTTCCAACAAATTGCGCCACTGTACATTAGGGATAAAGATGAATCTACTGGAATTTATTTGGAATTATTTGAGCAATTTTAATTGGGTTAATTGAATTTTGAAGTTTTCTATAAATCTGCAATTAATTTCCAATAGAAAAGTTTGAATAATTAAACCCGGTCCTACCCATTTAAAGTCGGCCAATCACAACTGGGCCACATGAAGGGCCACGGGGTTAACCCGTTGAGGCACACCAGATCCAATGGCCACAGCAGATCTGGGGGAGGAAAAACACCGGCTGACACGTGGGGCCTAGGGAGTCTTCTTCAACATCCACTGCAAGGATTCCGGTTTATCACAACGAAAAAATTCGTCGCAATAGGTTGTTTTCTCGTGTCGCTGTTGCAACAAAAAAGAGTGTGGCGATAGTTTTTACGAATCATCGTAATAATTCCCGCGGCGATAGGTTATTTGCGACGCCTTGGCATCCGTGGCGAATAGTATGGTATTGCAACGATTTTACATCGGTGGCAAATAGGACGCTATTGCAACATTTTCATGTATTGCGACAATTTAACGTATCGCAACGAATTGTACGGTATTGCAACGGGTTCACGATCGTGGCAAATAGTACGGTATTGCAACGATTTCATATTTGTGGCAAATAGTATGTTGTTACAACGATTAAACGTATTGCGACGATTTAACGTATTGCAACAAACAACATGGTATTGCTACGATTTCACATTCGTGGTAATCGTATGTGGTTGCAACGATTTCACAGGCGTGTTAATAGTGTGGTATTGTAACGATTTCATATACGTGGCAAATAGTATGTTATTGCAACAGTTTAGCATATTGCGACGATTTAACGTATTGCAATGAGTAGCATTGTATTGCAACGATTTCGCGGCCGTGGCAATAGTACGGTATTGTAACGATTTAACATTTGTGGCAAATAGTATGTTATTGCAACAGTTTACCATATTGCGACAATTTAATGTATTACAAGGAATAGCATTGTATTGCAATGATTTCGCGTTCGTGGTAATAGTACGTGATTGCAACGATTTTCACATTCGTGGCAAATAATACAGTATTGCAACTATTTTCACAGTCTGGGAAAATAGTAACATATTGCAACGAGTTATGGTGTCGCGACAATTTACCATATTATGACGAATATCACAGTATTGCAACGATTTCACATTCGTGTCAAATAGTATGGTACTACAACGATGTCACAACCGTGGCAAATAGTATGATACTGCGACGGTTTAACGTTCGTGGCAAATAGTAGGTTAGTGCGATGAGTCAACAAATGTGGCAAATAGTATCGTATTGCAACGATTTCAGATCCGTGGGAACTAGTCTGGTACTGCAACGATTTCGTATTTGTGGTGAATAGTTGGGTATTGCAACGAGTCCACAAACGTGGTGAATATTACCGTATTGCAACGATTTCAGATCCGTTGGAACTAGTATGGTACCGCAACGATTTCGCATCCATGGCGAATAGTTTGGTATTGCAACGATTTCTTATCTGTGGCAATAGTGTTTAATGCAACATTTTTTGAGTCGTTGCCAAATGTTTATACTGCAACGTTTTGTCATCCTATTGCCACATTTTATCATCCGTAAAATTCGTAATGCCACGTTTTATAATTAGCGGCAGTAGAACCAAAATGCACCAGGTTTTAAAATTAGTGGCAACAGAATCACGAGTTTAACAATAAACATCCATCAATTGATATTACAACACGCATAACAACACTCAAGGATTACTTAAGGGACGTGTTTGCATGCTAAGAGTTTTGCTAAGCTGACCGAGACTAATTGTTGGAGCAGGTGGCTTTTGGCGGTTCCTTTGTTGGACCTTATGTGGAGTGGTCGCCATCATCATTTTGTGCATTTCAGCCACTGAGGCGCGCATGTCCTGCATTTCCTTAGCTATCTGTTCACGATCAGTTGCTATCTGACCTTGTAAGTTCTGGACTTGAACGGTTAACTCTTCATTCTTCTAGTTTATCCAGTCCATCTGGGTGTTTAAGCTATCATTTCTTCCTTCCAACTCCTGCACTATTTCATTGAGGCCCGCATTTCTAACTTCTAAGTTTCGAACTTGGTCGTTGAGGTGTTCAAACATCTGGATATGCATATGTTCACGTTCGGGGCCAGTTGGGTTTGCCATATAACCACGCCCCTGAACCTGTGATACCGCACAACCGATTGAGGATCTATAACAACGCTGGAAGATGTGGTTTCTCTCCTCATTTGGAATTGGGCCTCCCTGCTCAGCTTCCATGTCGTCCACTTGGGCACGTGCCTGGATCTATATACGAAAAGAAAAGTCACAGGTAATTTGCAAATATTTATTTAATTGGGGATTGTTTGAAGTGTTACTCAAATGTACACATCTGCCAGCTTGTTTGTCCAGTTACCATTCTCCAACAAATGGCTTGCCTCCCAAAGTTGTATGTCATCGGGTTCTTCTCCGGTCTCTGGGTCTCGCTACATAAAATACAAGTAAACTTCAACATGTCGATATACATATTGTTTGCAGCGCAATGTAAAAGCGTGATTTATTTTTCATACCTTCTCGTAACTAAGTTGGGCGTAGGATTTGGAGCCAAGCAAGTGACACGCCTTTTGTCTGCTTCGATTTTGAGAATTGGTCCTGCTTATTGACTGCAATAATTTTAAGAATTAATTCCAAGAATGAAAGTAAATGAAATATTTTTTGTATGATGCGAAGCTATTAAAAAGTTAGCTGACCTTGAATCGCTCAGACCTTAACTATTCTATTAGGTGCAACCACTCGGGCGCTGTTACGTCAGCAGGCTGGTTTCGTATACGTTCTTCATCGGTAGAATAACTCTTATAGGTGGCATGCAAAGTCGAGCGCCACCCCTTGTAACGCTCACCAGCAATTTTCAAAATTTTTCTTGCGCTCTTCGGTGTGTCCTCCATGTCCCAGGAATCCTGTATATTGTATAACAAGTTGTTGTAAACGTACAGGATGGAGATTGCAAGAAAAAAATACTTGTGTGGGGGTGTGACAACACTAACCAAAATGTCTTGTACTATATCTCCCTTGTTACTGTGGCCAACCTCTGCCCACTTCCTTGCACCGCTGAGGGATGCATGTCTCTTTTGTAAACATAACCACATCATCGACAAAGTGCCACTGGTTAATACCAACCGCAACCCCCAACCTAGCGGAGAACTGAATTGGTAGCTTCACATGCTCCATTCTACTAACTTGGAATGCATAGCGTATTTTTGCAACCTTAAGTCCTTTAGCCACACATCTTCCTAGCTTCCTTCCTTCTGTTACATTGATTCAAACGGTAAATGATTGAAGCAAATTACCGCCTGAACAAGTTTAGTATCATGTACAAATAGTGTGAAAAGAAGAAAAGTCTGATGTTCATACCATCTTCAGGACGAGTGCGGCAAATACGAGCGTGGGACAACCGCATCGTGCCAGCACCATTTTGTTCTGTAGTACTCCCTCCTGGTTTATATTAATTGTCGTATCAGACCAACAAATGAATTAAAAAAGAGCTACTATAGTAGTTAGGACTGTCCTAATGACAACTGTTTTGGTGGGGGGGGGGGGGTTACACTATTGACTTCTTTGTTGCTGTTCATACCCTAAAATGAGCCATCAAGTACACATGTCAGTGGCGGTATGCACTCGTAGTACTGCAGAGGATTTTCAGTCCATGAGTGAAGCAGGCAAGACTGTGAGGGGGCATGCAGCTGGCAACGCTAGACTAAACAAAGATAGGGTTCGCCGGTTCGGTCTGACTGACATCAGGCGGAGCGCATCTCGAAGAGAATTATTAGTTGCAGGGCAAGTAATGAACACTAGCGGTAGCAGGTGGCGAATGCAAGACAGATAAGGCAGGCAGCTTGCGGGTTTGAAATCCTTCGCAGTACTGCACCTGTATTAGCTACCACTGATATGTGGGCCCATGAGACATCGGGTCTACTTGTCAGTGGCGGCTACTGCAGGTGCAGTACTGCATAGTGCCAGCTTGCGACACTCAACAAAGCGATGGTTCAGTCTCACCGAAACTCTCAAGAAGGATTGGTGGCAGGGCGAGTAATGGCCAGGGATTTGCGGGCGGCGGGGTAATCATGGAACGCGAAGGGTGGGACGTGGCGATGGGCGAGGGAGACGTGTCGGGGAGGACACTAAAGTCACCAGCAGCAGGGCGTGGCCGCTGGTGCCGGCCGGAGTGGCCGACGGCGAGAGAGCACAGCGTGGAGACATAAAAAAATCACACCATCACACAGGTTGATTTATTGTTAACTATAAAGACTAAGTACTAATAAGAAAGTAGAATCGCGAGGCATGCTAAAACAATTATTAGAGCCTAGGAAAAAATGCAAATGACCATGATACACTCATCATCAATACATCTAAAGGACAGAACGTAGTATCTCAAAATGCTCCAAACTCAATGCCAAAGGAGTAGAGTAGAAAACTAACACGCTCTGCCAAAACAAATGGCATGGTAGCGAGGCAGGTAGTAATTTGATGTGATATGGGTAGTTGGAAGCTACTACCGAGGATAGAGTTGGAGTGGGACATTTTTTAAGCTCCAAAAGTAAAATTACGCTGGGGCGGAAGGAGTATTTCTTGTTTGTATATCTATACCTGTTGTTGGTTCATGCATCGTAGTAGTACCAGTGAGTGAAGAACCAGGGAGTTCCTGAACATCACGTGCTGCAATATTCTCTGCGTACCATGCAAACAATTTAATGTTGTCTAAATTTGTTTAATTTTGATAGTAAACACATTTATAGTTATACCAGGTGCTTGTTGGCCACCATGAATGCTTGTAGACAAGATCACGGTTTTATATCTTGTTCCTAATGTAAAGAGCATTGTAAGTAGTCATTCCGAATAACAGTGATAACGTTAGATTACATGACCGATGTAGATATTGGATCGGACGGTGTGCTTTCTATAAACTGCAGTGTTTGTTACTAACGGCAGTGTTTGATACTAACGGAGGAATTAGAAAAGAAAGAATAGAAAAAACGTACGATCCGAGAAAGCCACAAGAAAGAAAAAAGTGAAAACCATGGGAACTAAAAATCTTAGGAATACAAATTTGTAAAACAGGAATGAGAGTACAATATTTGGAGTGGTTGATAAGATAACTCGTGCGTCATTTACTTCTAAATCCAGAAATTATTTACTACTACCTCTAGTTTTTATTATTTGTCATTCCCGGCCAGGAATTGAACTAGAAATACACTACCGTAATAAGCTGTCGAAGCAACATTTATTTAGGGACAGATGTAGTGTATATATATATATATATAACTAAATTCGTGAAACAGAAGACCACATTTCTTCTTTGTTAATTTATTTAATCTTCATATATCAGGATGGATCGTGTATAACTTAACTAGGCCAAAACTGCATGGATCGTGTAGAACCAAGCCAATATAGCTCTATAAAAAGACGACATGGACCTTGTAGTTTACCTAGCACAAAACTGGAGTACGGGATGCGATGTTCCAGGGAGGTGTCGGCGATGAAGAGGTTCAATAGAGCCCATCAAACTTGGTCGCCCGGCGTTGTACCCAGGAGTCAACACCTCCAGGAGCTTCAATGTGTCACTGCGAGATCCATGAGGGAAAAATTGTAAAAACCGTGGGAAATGAAAACAAGGGAATTTCTTAGGAATATAAGTATGGAACACATGACAGAGAGACAACACATTTGGAGTACTGCGAGATCACCGGAAGGGAGGGGCAGCGGAGTGTCGGGAACGGAGGCCAGTGTTTCCATTTATACTCATCGTGGCTGAAATAGGGTTACAATAATAGGCAGGACTGAAATTGGAGGCGCGGGTAGTGAAAATTGAATTGTCAAAATCTCAAATGTGGTGCGCCAAGTAGAACGATAAAATTTTTGCGGGAGTGAAGAATTTGACGCAAGCCGTGCCCTTGTGCACGTATCCAATCGTGATTAATTACATCTCATGTTGCGTCGATTCCTGCACATGGTGCGTGCAGCTAGAGGGGTAGACTTCGTCTTAGGACAACTTGCTCGCTTCTTAATTCATCTTTGTCGCCAGGCAAGGAGATCAAAATCTAAAAGCAGTCATCTGCTAGCTAGTGGGACATTCCAAAAAAATATGAAGAAAACATGAATCGCGAAATGTATATGTGCTAATGCAAACGATATGCAAATACAGCCAAGTCCACGAAAGGACGATGGTAAACAATCAGCATTTTGTAACATTAATCACAATGAAATTATAACATGTAGTATATACTACTACATACTAAAAATACATTTTTCCATGCGCTGACTACAAATGAAAAAATTGAGTGAAAGAACACAAAAGAGGAGAAACGCAGCCGCAACCACGATCTCAATGGAGTTCCAACCAAGAGTCATCGATTGTCGCAACACAACAAATTATTGGCTAGACATTGAACAACAGTTATCTCGCCCCTTTTTTAGAAAGGAGTTGTTTTTCGATACTACATAGGATGCATTGTTCATGAACAGAAAAGACATTTATCATTAAAATAGAAACAACACATATATTACAAACAAGAACTACGAAAGCACATAGAAAACAAGAAAAAGAAAAACTACAAATACTACTCTACTCGGAGTCGGAGGAGATCTCATCCACCGCTGCCGCCTCCTCCTCTGCCACTGCTACCGCCGCCATCTCCTACGCCGCTGCTGCCGCCTCCTCCGCCGCTGCCGCCGCCGCCTCCTCCGCTGCCGCCGCTGCTGCCGTATCCTCTGGCAATTGAGTCCAAAGCTTTCGAGTGACAGTCCGCAGAAGATGCTGGCAGCCCTCCACCCTAGCCATCTCCCCGATCGTCTCGTAGAGGACATTGAGATGATCGGCCACAAACCCTAACCGAAGCAGTAGTGGTCGGCGGTGTCCATGCTGGTGCAGACGGGAAGTTTCCCATGACCCAGACGGTCACACGAGCAAGATGTATCGGAAAATACATCCCGCGCCAATATGTCGAGCTTTTTTGCTCGCTCGGCGGTGGCAGAAAGGTGCTTGGTGGCTTCCTTCAGGCGCCGATCGAGTTCATCGAAGCGGTGTTCGACGTGGCGAACAGTCTCCTGAACCCAAACGGGATGAGGAGGTGCGGGTAGAGAAGGGGACGGAGCAGGTGTGGGCACTGCCTCCAGTTCCACCAGCATTGGCTGCAATGGAAACGAGGAAGAAGGAGGTTCGGAGGACATCAATGGCCTGGAGCGCTTCGATGCGGGGCTACCCATTTTTGCGGCAACGGAGGTGCGGAGAAGGAGCGAGAGGTGGTCGGCGATGTTGCGGCGGTGAAGGGAGAGAAGTTTGGAGGCTACAATCTATGGAGATGGAGGGGTGCAGAGGATGCAAGAGGACGGGTGTGCCTTTATAGCGGGCCCTCGTCGATCATCCGCACCAGCGTACTCTAAAGCATACTCTATACACTGTTCTCCTTCAGCTTTTACACTACGTACTCTAAATTACACTGCGAAACAGTATATCCAGTATGCTTTACAGTACGCCACTGTGGATGGTCCGCGCGAGTGGAGACGATCGGACGCTTCAAAAACTGGGCTTTCGAATTAATCCAAACCGCGGTTGGCTTCCTCTAAGTTGTCGCTTCACAGATAGTTTTTTAATTTGACATGCAAAGGGTCCAGGGTATGCAGTGGCCCACCTGGCATACTTTGTAGGTCCGTCCGGCAGTGCTTCAGTTTTTCAGTTCTAGTTTTTAATTTTGACACGCAAAGGGCCCACCAGCCCAAGGTATATGCAATGTTCCAGTTTTTTCAGTTTGTCACGAAAAAGACCTCGATCATGTTTCATGACGTTACATGTTTTCTCTTATTTTTTGAAAGATCGTGTTCCCTTCTCTCTGTTCGTTGTCTCCACTTTTCATTCTAGTCGTCACTAATCGACAAAACTAGCTGTTACATAATTCCCAATAAACACAAATAAACTAATCGGCACATCTAGTCCGCAGTACTTCCCTTGAAGCAGTGGTAATAACTTCTGGCCGTGTATAGGTGTAGTGGTAATGATTACATCGCGTATAGCGGCATAGGGCCAATGGTACGTTGGAGTTCTACCTATATTTTTCTACTCGTCCTTTCTTTTCTTTTCTCTCTGTTGATTGTCTCCACTTTTCTTTCCAGTCGTCGCTACCTGTTAGTAGCAGGCCCCGCTGCGAGCGATCTCCTGGCACCTCTAGCGGCTAAAGTATCGTACAGGCAACTTTACAAGCCACAGGCGGTGTGGAGGGTCATTCATTAATAGTGAATACAGATAGAACAGATAGTTCACTGAATAGCAGATAGAAAACAAAATAACAGATGGAATAGACGAACAACATTGAGTTCATTATCATAAAACATTACAACCTCCCACCTATATTACTAGCATTAGAACAAGTTTTTTAGTTCATATTTGAACTACAAAACTTGTCCTAATTATTAATCACAAGTACTAATATTGGAAGGAGGAAGTACAAAACATGAAAATTAGCATCACGAAACAAGAAAAAATAGAACATCACAAAAACAAGAAGAGAAAAACATCACGAATGGATTAATCAGTGTCAAAAGATTTCCTGTTTTATAGTTGGGTTGAACTAGAATGTAATAAGATGTTTGGTGCAATCGTGTAATCAACCATCTTCAACCATTGGATCGATCTACATTACGGTCGTTGAATCTTTTTATTTAACCCCCTCCACCAAGTGGAGGGGTGGTGGTGGGGGTGGTTTAATCAAAATATGTAATAACCGTAGGATGTATAGATCCAACAGATGAAAATCATTGATTACACGATTGCAACAAAACATTAATTGCATGTAGCGCTGTCAACAAGTCGAACTCGAGCGAGTTTGTTTCTACCATATATAAAAATTGTGCCCCATAGAACATTTTTAATAGAGTTATATAGTTTAGTTAATCATACATACATATCATAATGACAGCAACAAATGACCTTACTCGAACTTTTCGAGCTTGAGCTCACCAAGCTTGCAATACTCAACTTCATCCTCAAACTTTCAATCAAAACTAAGTTTGGTCCTTGAACTTTCAAATGGTTCAATTATTTAGTCCATCAACTTCAAAAAACCATTTCACTTTCATCCTTCCTCTGAGATGGACATCCACACATTGGCATGCCACATAAGATAGTTAATGTGTTTTTAATCATGTTAATTTGTTATAGAAGTTTGTTTTATTTAAATGTTTCAAGTATGCATCATTATATGTATGTAAACTCTTTCTCATGTTGAAGCAAGCAGGCAAGAGTTTAAGAAACGATTTGAATGGACCCCTGAGTTGGATAGCTGGGAAGTACAACCGTCGGATCAAAACAAACGGTGGATGCAGCCTTTACTGCACGCATGCAGCAAAATGTCGCTACGTCAGGCGATCCTGGTCCAGGCAGGTATGCTTTGATTCCTGTCCTCCAACTCCATCTAGGCTTCTGTCGGTACCCTAAAAACCATACACCCCCTGAGGTTACAAAGATCTCAAGGGAAGGACATCAACTCAAATTGAAGACCCTCGGGGGCCCACTCGCCAGACGTGACTGGACCCACTTCTCCAACATGGTTAACCTCTAGGTTGCCACGTGTACTGTCAGCCCAGAGCTATTACCCGCAAGGGTGAAGCTCCGGGCCAAGTACTGAAACGGCACCTCCGGAGGTAGCCCCTGACCGAGAGAAGCTCCGGACCTGACACGTGCCAGGTCACCCCGGAGCTTCCAGCTTCTCCCAAGCAAGCTCCGGAGCTGCCACGTGTCCACACGTCGGAGCTAGCTGCTTAAAGCCCCCGGGAGACGTTGTAACGGCTCCGGATCTCCAAAGGACAGCCGCAGACTTCAAGACCCGATTAATTACCATTAATTCCACGTTAATGATAATTAATCGGACGACCTTAACACCTGTAACGGCACTGTCGGAGCCGTTACAGGGTTATTAACAACAATTAATCTCGTGTATCAATACTAATAACCGCCAGGGCCACCTGTCGGGCCAGGCTAACTTGTAACGGTTTGTCCTTATGTTATAAAAGGACAAACCGACGATACACAGGAGAGGGCTCGAACACTTGGAAACTCACAAGTGAATACAACACACACACCCGTGGAGTAGGGTATTACGCTCAGGCGGCCCGAACCACGTAAACCACCGTGTCATTCGCGTCCAAACCGCATTTCACTTTCTTAGATCTCCGCGCGCCCAAACCGAACCACAAACTCCTTCAAACACTTTCATAGTGTCAGGGGATCTGCCGACTCCAACAGTCGACAGCTTCCGATGACGCAGGCGGTTCACCACCAGACTGTAGAAAGGATAAGCACGCACACATGTAACAGTCATTGTTGGCTGCATTGGTCTAACGTCATTGTTTGACTGCGTAGGCCTACGTTTAGTCATTAACGCTAGCTTTTGAATCTGTTTAGTGCGAAAGGGTTTTGTTTTGGTTTCACACTACACTAGCTAGCCTATATAAAGTGTATCTGTGTTCCCTGATGAATACACAACAAACATTCTCCATACATAATGAAACTTGCATGTCGCTTTCTTCTGTTGGAGGTTCGAAGGAAACTACATGACTGGCCGGGTACACATACGGTACGGGTGTGCGAGTGTACCTTAAACCCCATACGTCGTCCGTCCCCGGTGGTTGTTGGGAAGAGACTTACAGGTATGCTCTAATTCCTGTCCTCTTACTCCATCTCTAGGTTTCTGATGACGCAGGCGGTTCACCACCAGACAAACCAAAAAAGGTTGAGCGGCATGCACGTTTTTTGATGAAAAACTGACTGCGGCCTGCTGATGCATCCATCTCTAGTTTTTTGATGACACTCCCACTGACGTGTCATCATGTTATTTGTTGTGAAGGTATGGTAGTTAAACTAAGCATTAATAAAGGGACCAATAACATTTTGACATATCAGCGGGATGACGCATGGGAGGACAGAACGGGAGGGACACGACTTGTATACTCCCATTCAGTGCTTCCATGCGTGCTCCTACTTAAGTGTCAAGATTTTATTGGCCCTTTCATTTACCTAACATAATGCCTGATTTAACTTCAACCAATTAGATGATGACACATAAGCGGGAGTACGCATTGAAGCACAAACGGGAGCATCGAAGTTGCATCCGAACGGGAGCCCCCCGCAGCCAGTTTGTCATCAAGAAATTTGCATGCCGCTCATCACCAAGGCTTTGCTGGTTTGTCTGGTGGTGAACCGCATGCGTCATCAGAAACCTGGATGTAGTTGGAGGACAGGAATCAGAACATACCTGTAGGGGTCTTCCAACCACCACCGGGGACGCACGACGGGGGTTAAGGTACACACAGGCACACCCAAACCGTACATATGTGCCGGTGAAGATGGAACGCAACAGTCTCACGGTTATGGATAGAAAAAAGGAAGAAGAAAAAGTATGGCGTGCGTTTTGAACTATGAACCGCGAGACTGCTAACTTCCATTTTAATTGTCCAGTTCCCGATTCCGCTGAGTCATTGTTGTTGTACGTGGTGTTTGGTTGAGACAATGTAACTTGTGGTCATAATGATATGAATTAAAAAGAGGAGTATATCAGATTCAAAAATCTTCATTACGCCAGGTCGTATGATGGCCGGACACTCTCCAATCCACTTAGATTGAAGTGGAACCACTCTTACCCAAATGAGGAAAAAAAATTATGGATACGGTATGCATATCCAAGGCTGTGCATACTGTTCCACATTTGTGACATGTGTCCACATGAATGGACGGATGAAGCAGTTACATGACTGTGATATGTGTGCACATGAACGAACGAGGTCGTATGATGGCCGGACATGACAGGGATAACGCCAAGGAATCGTATCCGTTTAAAGCATAATTTTTCCCCGCATACGATGGGCCCTTCACGTGTTAAATTAAAAATTTCTCCTTTTATCGAAAAACATCTCTTTTAACGACGTTAAATTTCGGTACATGGGCTCACGCGTACATGGGGATGAACGCCAAGCATTCCAGCACAGTTTTAGCCCACGAATAACAAGCGGCCTAGCGCAGTGTTGGGCCTACTCTGATAGCTTCATGTACGCTTTGTCTTTGCTGCCTCCCTGCCGGACCCTTCGATCCACAACGGCCCCCTCTCCTGATTGCACAAAACGCGCCTGGAGGAGCATCTGCCAGCCGCCACGCTCTTGGAGGAGCATCCGCCGGCTACCACGCTCTTGGAGGAGCATCCACCGGCCGCCACGCTCTTGGAAGAGCATCCGCCGTCCACCGGCGTGGAGGAGCATCTGCCGGCCACCGCACGTGGAGGAGCAACAGCGCTAGGTACAATTGCTCACATAATGTTATTTTAGTTCAATCCTCATATGGATACAATGATTGAATTGTAGGAAGCGATGTCAGAAGATAAGACATGGATGGGAAAAGACAGGCATACGAAGGAGTGGCAGGATGGAATGAACTCATTTTTAAATTTAGCATTCCAGGGCACTCGTGAAGAAGAAACTAAGCCTTGTCCTTGCACAAAATGTCGTAATATTAGCCATAGGAGATGCATGTAAGTTCATCTTCACTTGCTTCGTAATGGGATGTCATTTGATTATACTTATTGGGTACACCATGGAGAAAAACGAGTTGAGAAAAAAATTGCTGAGCAATCAACAAATAATGAGGAGATAATTTCTGATGATGCTGCTATGGAAAATATGTTGTCCAGTCTTCTTAGATGCACTGGTGATCATGGTGGTACTTCAGCAGGTGTTGATGATCCAGAAAATGATATAAACCAGCAGGAGCCAACTGGGTGTGCAAAGGGATTCTATGGCTTATTAAATGATGCCAAAAAGGGGTTGTATCCAGGTTGTGAGAAGGTGACCCAATTATCCTTCATTGTCAGATTGTACCAGATAAAGTGTTTAACTGGTCTGAGCAAAAAAGCGTGTGAGTTGATCCTTGAACTATTCTCATATGTGCTTCCAGAGGGCCATTGCATTCCTAATACACTTGATAAAGTTCAGAAGGTTGTTCGTGACCTCGGGCTGAGCTATGAAAAGATCGATGCATGTGTCAATGACTGTGTGTTATTCCGGAAGGACTATTCTCTGCTGGATCGATGCCCAAAATGTTGTGACTTAAGATGGGAAAATAGTACTTGTGGGGATGCAAGAGAGGCTTTACCTTGTGGAAAAGCCAAGAAGCTTGTAGCACACTCTACGATACTTCCCTCTTATTCCCGTCTTCAAAGGTTTTATATGGCAGAATCAACGGCATCAAACATGTGCTGGCATAAAGAAGAACGTATTGATGATGGAATATTACGCCATCCTGTAGATTCAAAAGCATGGAAGCATTTTGATAGCATTCACCCAAATTTCTCATCTAATCCTCGCAACATAAGACTTGGGCTAGCATCTGATGGTTTCAATCCTTTTGGAGTAATGAATATTTCTTACAGTACATGGTCTGTGATTCTAATCACTTATAATCTACCACCTTGGTTGTGTATGAAGCAGCCTTATTGGTTGATGTCAATGATAATTCCTGGGCCAAAGTCACCTGGAAACAACATTGATGTGTATCTGCAGCGTTTAATTGATGAGCTACTGAAATTATGGTCTGATGGTGTTGAAACATACGACAGTTCAAAGAAAGAGACATTTCTCATGCGAGCTTCTATATTGTGGACAATAAATGATTTTCCAGCATATGCAATGCTATGTGGATGGAGCACAAAAGGTAGGCTAGCATGTCCATATTGCCATGTAAACACTGACGCCTTGTGGTTGAAACATGGATGAAAGTATTGCTACATGGGTCATCGTCGTTTCCTACCTCAGGATCACCGGTGGCGTCGGGACAGTGATTCTTTCAACAACAAAATAGAGAATAGAGAGGCTCCAACATTACTCTCTGGTCATGAAGTACTCCAACAATATGATACTTTTGATCAAGTGAGTTTTGGAAAGACGAATAATAAGAGAAAGCGAACTGAGGAAGATAGGTGGCATAGTTGGAAGAAGAAAAGTATATTTTTTCAGCTCCCGTATTGGATGACATTGCTAATAAGGCATAACTTGGATGTCATGCACATTGAGAAAAACATTTGTGATAGCATATTGGGGACATTGCATAATATTGATGGTAAAACAAAATAGAGTCTACAAGCTCGTTTTGATATGCAGGAAATGGGTATACAGCCAAAGCAACATCCGGTGGGTATGAAAGGGAAGTATGATTGTCCATCAGCATCATATACTTTGCAAAAAGATCAGAACACCACCTTGTGCAAGTTTTTGGCGGATGTGAAGATGCCCGATGGTTATGCCTCAAACATCAAGAGAAGTGTGGACATAACAGCACGTAAGGTATTAGGTCTAAAAACTCATGACCGCCATATTATATTTCAGAAGCTCCTTCCTATTGCAATATGTGACATATTGCCTGAAATGGTTGTTGAACCTTTAATTGAGTTTAGCAAACTCTTTTCTGGAATTTGTTCTAAAGAATTGATGGAACCAGATTTGGATAAGATGATTTAACAATTTCCGGAAACAATTTGTAAGCTTGAGATGTTTCCTCCCGCTTTCTTTGATATCATGGTACATCTTCAAATCCATCTTGGCGAAGAAGCTCGCTTGGGTGGACATGTTTCTTACAGATGGATGTATCTAATTGAGAGGTACCTTGGTACATTGAAGAGGTATGTACGTAACAGAGCTCACCCGAAGGGTTCTATAGCCGAGGGATATATTATGGAAGAGTGTATGACTTTTTGTAGCCAGTTTTTGGATAACATCAGCACCAAGCTTAATAGGCCAGAACGTAATGAAGCTGCAGCTAGGAATGAACCTTCTCTCGAGTCTAATATATTTACAGAAGTTGATAATTCTAAAAAAGGGTTTAAATGGGGTGAACATACTATGGTGAAACTACATAACATCAGGTATTATATTATTTCTATTGTTGAAGAGGCCGCTCCATGGATCAAGTACGTATTAACATCAGGCATATGTTCTATACTATATTAATGGATCATGCTTATTGTAGATGGCTAATTTAATTTTGTACCCTTTTCAGAGAGCATTTTGAAGAGCTGAAAAAAATTCATTCTCGTGATGTTGAAAAATGCCATAGAGATGAATTTGTTTATTGGTTTCAGAAATGAGTAAGTACATGCAAGTTTTTACTTTGATGAAATATTGAAGAAATATCTGTTCTGACGTTGGTTTATCGATGACCCCTTTTTATGCTAATTAATGTGTACAGATTACAACATTTCACAAAGAAGGCAAATTAATTGATTATTTGTATGCATTATCTAGAGGACCTGATCGCCGGGCACTTTTTTTAGTCGATCATTCTTAAATGGCTTCTTCTTTCGAACAGCAGAGGTGGAAAAAGATTTACGGATGCAAAACAATGGTGTTGTTGTTCGGGATGGTGATCATGAGTGCTATGGAGTAATCAAGAAAATGATTTCTGTTGATTTCGAAAAAAATCAAGAGGTTATGTTATTTGAATGTGAATGGTTTGATCGGCCTCATTCCGGTCAGAGCCAATGCAAAGGCTACAAAATGGATCGATACGGAATGATAGATGTTGACACTACTATTTCTCAATTTAAGTACGAGCCTTACATTCTAGCCACCCAAGCAGAACAAGTTTTTTACGTTAGAAGTGTGAAGCAAGCTAAATGGGCTACAGTTGTTAAAACGAAGCCACAAAACCTTTTTGCCATGCCCCTGGAGACAGTGAAAATAATGTCACTGAGACGATAGAGGCTGAGACATTATTTGATGATCGACGACTTACTGATATAAATGAGGATATGACCACATGGGATAGGAATGACATTGACGGAGCAACCGGTGATGCTTCCATTCTCTCAAATGAAGATGACGACGATGACGAACACGACGATGATGATACATATATCAATGATGGTATTGTACCTCCAATATTGAGGGAGGACAGCGAAGATGATGATTTTTTCATATAGGTACTGTGTGAGCTAGATGTGCGTGAACTATGTAATGCAACGTTTGTGTTCGTGGCGATAGATCTTAAAGCCACCAACCGGTATTTTGTGGCAACGGATCCTAATACAACGATTGTGTTTCATGGCGAGAGATCCTATCGCCTTGAACTTGTGAATCGTGGCATAAGATCCTAATGCAACGTTTGTGTTTTGTGGCGATAGATCCTAATGCCGCGAACTGGTGAATCATGGTAAAAGTTCCTAATGCAACGATTGTGTTTCGCGGTGATAGATGCTAATGCCACAAACTATTGAACCGTGGCAACAGATCCTAATGCAATGATCGCGTTCCGTAGCGATAGATGCTAATGCCATGAACTAGTAAATCGTGGCAACACATTCTAATGCAATGATTGTGTTCCGTGGCGATAGATGCTAACGCCACGAACTATTGAATCGTGGCAACAGATCCTAATACAATGATCGCGTTCCATGGCGATAGATGCTAATGCCACGAACTAGTAAATCATGGCAACAAATTCTAATGCAACGATCGAGTTCTGTGGCGATAGATGCTAATGCCACGAACTAGTGAATCGTGGCAACAGATTCCAATGCAACGATTGGGTTCCGTGGCGATAGATGCTAACACCACAAACTATTGAATCGTAGCAACAAATCCTAATGCAACCATCGGGTTCTATGGCGATATATGCTAACGCCACGAACTAGTGAATCGTGGCAACAGACTCTAATGGAATGATCGGGTTCTGTGGCGATAGATGCTAATGCCACGAACTAGTGAGTCATGGCAACAGATTCGTGGCAATAGATCCTAATGCCACGAACTAGTGAATTGTGGAAACAGATCCTAGTGCAACGATCGTGTTCCATGGCGATAGATGCTAATGCCACAAACTAGTGAATCATGGCAACAGATTCGTCGTGTAGATGCTAACGCCACGAACTAGTGAATCGTGGCAACAAATTCTAATGCAACAATCGGATCCCGTGGTGATAGATGCTAATGCCACAAACTAGTGAATCATGGCAACAGATTCGTGGCGATAGATCCTAATGCCACGAACTTGTGAATCGTGGAAACAGATCCCAGTGCAATGATCGTGTTCCATGGTGACAGATGCTAATGCCACAAACTAGTGAATCGTGGCATCAGATTCGTGGCGATAGATCCTAATGCCACGAACTAGTGAATCGTGGCAACAGATCCTAATGCAACGATCGTGTTCCGTGGCGATAGATGCTAGTGCCACGAACTAGTTAATCGCGGCAACAGATTCGTGGCGATAGATCTTAATGCCACGAACTAGTGAATCGTGGCAACAGATCCTAATGCAGCAATCATGTTCCATGGTGATAGATGCTAATGCCACGAACTAGTGAACCGTGGCAAAATACCAAGCTTACTGCAATGATTTAGTATTCGTTGCAGTACAATCGTTGCAAAAGGGCAGAATCCTTGTAGTGATACCGATGCGGTGGCACTCTCCGGTGAACTCATCGACCTGACTTCCCCTGCCTTCCTTCCCTATAAATCCCACTGCCTAACCATTATTCGAGGTGCTGAGCACGATGGGGAGGTCGTCGAATACTGGTGATGGTCGGAATCCCGTGCGCGACCGCGGCGGCGGTGGCTAGGGTTCCAATGATGTTGGGAACACCTATCCCTAGCTTAGACATCTCAAAAATCGACTAGAAATGCTCCTGGAGTCATGGGGAAGATGATTAGGAGGTGCAAACGCCATGGAACGGCCGACAATTGCAAGCTTGACGGCGAGTCGCGGTATTTTTCAATGGCGATGAGAAAAACTCGACATACTCAGTCTGTGGTCAATTATTTTCCTCGATTCATGATCTTGGTGATGCACCCCGACGTGTAGAAGATATCTCCTAACTGGATTAGACAATACTTGTGCATAGAAACTGAATTGAATCGATTACCTAGCTTGAAGTGTAAACCTGTGCCGAAACAAAAATCAGAAATACTTGTTCGATAAAGGATGAAAAGGTTTGCGGTTTTCACTATGAGAAAGGTGGTGTCTTGGCGCTCTTTTCTCCTGTTGATGTTGAATCTTGAAATATCCTAGTTCGCCGGTGTCACGGTGGACAGAGGACGACGTCCATAGTGGCTCGACGGCGGCGTCCGTAAGACTTCAAAATACCGGGTATCAACCAAGTAAACAATGAGGGAATTGTATGAGAAGCTAGACAAGGTTGTTGTGCTACATTTTAGTGCTTGAAGCTCGATCAACCGAGGGCTAGAACGGGGGCATGAAGCAAGTAATTGGAAGGCGGCAACAATGACGACGGCGATCTGTTTTCATGAGAGGGAGACGAAATATGATGGGGAGACGCGTCTCGGGGGTTAAGTAGGGTGGAGAGAGGCCTTAGGCCATGCATCTGCCTTCCTGTGCATGCCTCTGCCGCGGTGGCGAGCCCTCCCGGCGTTGATGCGCGGGGACAGCAGGGAAACAGAGGGCAGTCGGTTCAATCCTGCTAGGGAGGCTGACCCGTGGGTCCCAAAGACGCCTCACCCTCATCCACTCTCTGTCCCTTCAATTCTACCGCCAAGAATTGTCCAAAAATTCCAAATTTTTGTGGAGAAGCTAAATCAATTATGTAGAATATGATTCTGAACTCAGTTCACTGAATTGACCAAGTTTAAGTGGAATTCAAAATTTGAATTTGAATTCAAATGGTATTCAATGGAGCCACTGAATTAAATAGCAAATGGTCATCAAAATTTCTGAAATTTTGGCAGATACCTTATTTGGAATACTTAGAAGCTAATGGTCAACTCAAATTTTTATTTTGTCCAGGTTTGAACAGGAGCTAATTCTCATTTTTGAATTCCCTCAATTGAAGTTTGAATTGGTTTGATTTTTCAATTGTCATTTTGGTTTATTTTTCCCATCCAAATTTTTACATCTCCCATCTGAATTTTGCACTATGAAATTTTAGGGCTTTTACATATGTCTCAACATTGGTTGAACAATGTTTAGGTTAGTCATTTCCTTAAGATGGCTTGTGCCTAGGCTCTTAAGGTGTTTACTTAAAATGCTAGCATGGTGCTAGGATAGTTAAGTAGCGTTGTATGTCTCGTAGACCCACGGATTTAAGAGGTAGGCAGTAGGTGGTGACAGCCCTATCTGTCATTAGTAATCCTCCACGTTCGGCTATGCCACCGGCTCTTAGAGGGAGTCGCCCTAGGATTGCTAGGGGTAAGCCGTGCATGATGTGTTGAACAACTTAGCATAAGGATTCACCATTGACATGCTCATTAGTATCTAACCAAGGCTATGTATATGTGTATTAGAGGCATTTTAGGAGCAACTCACTAACTCTTAGTCTAATCTCCCTTAGACCCATTTATCCCCCTTAGAATAGAATGCTCTTGTGTGTGTCACACGACCTCCACTTATCTATTATCCATCCTCAGTAGAACCTTACCTAGATGATTTTACCATTTCCATTTGATGATTGCTACACTTCCACATTGCCTTCCTTTAGGATAAAATAAATGACACCCTTGGAATACCCTTTTGAGGGGAAATTCTACAACAATAGTTTCCGTGCACTTGAGGATTTTGATCTGTGACATAAGAAATGTCAACAAGCATTTCTAGCGCCAATGCCAGGGAAGGCAGCTGAAGTAGTGCATGATTGATTGAATAGGATAGGACCCTGGGTAGGTTTTAGTAGGATAACCCTTCTTTGTTTTCACATTTATTTGAAAAAAAAGGTAGTGTATGTCTAGTTTCTGCTTGCCGGAAAACATTATTTTAGATCTTGAATCCCTTTTGAGAGATCAACCTCATGTTGTTACTCCTTAGAAGCTTCATGCAGCAAAGCAAACAAGATCTTATGCACCAACAATCAAAATGCCAATGGCCTAGAAGACCCTTCGTGAGTTTTTGGCTCCCTCCGCTAATAATGTGCCTATTGGGCCCACTATTAACATGGGAGACGTGAACATCGAAATCAAGACTGGCGTGATCACTATGGTGCAAGCCAACCCATTTTGTGGAAAGGCTAACAAGGATGCATGTGCTCACCTGCAATAGTTCCTTGAGACCTGCAACACTTTCAAGATCAAGGACATCTCTCTTGATGTCGTCCGTCTTAGACTCTTTCCGTTCTCCCTCCTTGGAAGAGCGAAGCAGTGGATCTATGCGAACTAAAGTGTTGTAGACACTTGGGAGAAGTGTTCTACGACATTCCTCGCTAAGTTCCTTTCGTTGGGCAAGACTAATGCCCTACGTGGAAGAATTTTCCAGCTTCAAGCAAGATGCTAAGGACTCTATTCCTGAGGCATGGGAAAGGCTGCAGGAGTACATCCCGGCCTGTCCCCACCAAGGGATGGATGACTGACTTATACTCCAAAATTTCTACAACGGGCTGATCCCTTCCGCCCATGACCATGTGGATGCTGCTGCTGGAGGAGACTTCTTCTCATTGACGGTGCCCAACACTAATGATTTGATTGAGAATATGGTGTCTAATATGGGTTGGAGCGATGAGCATCTCCAAACCCGTCAGTGCGGCATGCACACCTTGAAAGAGGTGGATATGATGGCTGCCAAATTGTACCTCCTCATGAAGAAAATTGATGGACAAGCCAGTGGTGAAGTATGTGGAAGTGCATGTGCCTTAGATTCTCACACACCTGTGAAATCTGTGGTGACACGGGTCACATGGACAGTAACTACCCAGAAACTCGTGAGGATGCCCTATACATAGCCAACAATGGGAACTTCAACAACAACAATGGCTATCGTCCAGGAGGTCAAGGGTGGGGCCAACCACACCCTTTCTTTCAAGGAGGGTACAACAACAAAAATGGTAACAATGGCAATCAACCCAACTTGAGGGATCTTGACATTAGCCAACTGAAAAACAATGATGACTTATCCAGAAAGCTATCGGCTAATGACAAGACCCTATAAAGCATCAATGCCAAGATTGAAAAACTATCCCGGGCCTTCAAGAACCAGTTGAGCTTCAACAAAATGTTGGAAACCCAGTTGGTTCAACTTGCTGCTGTTGTTCCTCCATTGAAAAGTAACAAGATTCCAGGACAGCTAGAAGCCCTGGTGGAAAATGTGAATGTGGTGCCTACGAGAGGTGGCAAGACCACTCGTGACCCACTATATCCCACACAAGAAAAGAGGACAACTAAAAAAGAGAAAGAGAAAGAGGATATCCCAACTGGCACAAGTGAACCACTTAGTGAGAGAATGGCCAAGAAATTTGAAGACACCAATTTTATGCCATTCCCTCAAATACACAGGAAGCCAACATTGGATGAGAAATTCTATTGGTTTGTTTAAATTATTCAGAAGATTCACATCAATATGACCATGAAAGATGTGATGAAAATAGCCACTTATGATTGCTATCTCAAGGACATATTGAATAACAAACCTCCGTTGCCTACCACTGAGGTCGTCAAGCATACGGAGGACTACAGTGCATCCATCCTCAGTAGGCTTCCACAGAAAAAGAACGACCCTGGATGTCCTACTATATCTTGCTCAATTGGGGCTTACTACATTGACAGGGCACTTTACAACCTTGGATCAAGTGTGAGTGTCATGCCCAAGGTGGTTTTCGACCAGCTGAACTTCACGGAGCTCACTCCAACAGCAGTGTAACTCCAATTGGCTGACTCTTCAGTCTGTTATCCAGCGGATATTGCTGAAGACATTCTGGTGGAAATCCGGAATTGCTTCATACCTGTGGATTTCATGGTGCTCGACATGGATGTCGAGAAGGATACGATGCTCATTCTTGGACGCCCGTTCCTTAGCAACGCGGAGGCTCGCATAGATGTGGGAGTGGTTACGGCTCCTAAGGTATACTAACAAATCATCCCTGACAAAGGTGCCAGAAATGCTTGTTGGTATTACTTATGCACCATTAACTAAACATCTCCAACTGATGTGTCAGCAATGCTTGTTAACGGTTCTATTGGATCACAGAGTAAATTCCGCAAGCGCACAGAGATATCATTGTAGCATTTCCCTTTAAGAGTATTCCCAAGGGTGTCATTTATTGGATACCAAATGAAGGCAGGGAAGAGATATAACAATCATCACGTGGAAAGAGTAGAAATGTATAGGTAAGAATATAGTAAGGATGGATAAAATAAAAGTGGAGGTAGTGTGACACACACAAAAGGTTTCAAGTCTAAGGGGGGTAAGAAGATCCTAGAGGTTAGTTAAGTTTGAGAGTTATGGAGGTACTCCTACTATGCTCTATTATACATATACACAGTCTAAACTAATCATTCATAAGCTAGATCAATAGTGAAGACTTATGCTATGTTGTTCAACACATCAAGCATGGGCTTACCCCTAGCAATACTAGGGCAACTTCCGCCAAGAGCCTGTGGCATAACCGAACGTGGAGGATTACAAAGGACAGATAGGGATGTCACCACCTACTGCCTACCTCTTCAATCTGTGGGTCTACGAGACATCCAATGCTACTTAGCTATCCTAGCACCATGCTAGCATGTTAAGTAATTACCTTAATAGCCTAGGCACAATCCATCCTAAGGCAATGAATTGAATCATCACTGAACCAATGTTGATACACAACATAATTATCCATACTAACCTAGTTATGTTATAATTAACTAGACTATAGTGGGGTCTATAGGTTCTATGATAATGAGATATGTTCATCATGAAACAGTCATAGAAGCTATACCTTCCACATACATGGACTCCACAATCAAACAAGAAACGCTTTGCCCAAGTATATGTATAAGTAGAGACTAAAGATGCTATCTTTATTATGCATAAAGTCACAATTACAAGAAAGAATACATGAGCCATACCTTTCCCAATGTAGGATTGGGAAGAGAGAGACTCCTTACTCCTTTCCCAATATGGACTTGGGACTAGAGACTCTCCTCTCTACAACCTAACTCCTCTAAGACTATGGATGATAGTGTATACAATAGAGATGAAGCTCAAGTGGTGTGTATTGAAGTGAGGGGTAGGGGGTCCTATTTATACTGGTGTTGAAGTCGGTTCCCACCACCAAAAGCGCGCGAATCAGTCACCATTGACTCCAGGAAGCTGAGAGGAGCCAACACGTGGAGGCTGACCGAGTTTGGTGCAGAGACCAGGTCGGCCGACCCCCTGGTTCAGCCGACCTGGTCATTGCACCAATTCTCGTGTGCTTCCTCCAGTGGCTGCCAGGTGGGTCCCATTGATGTATATGGGTGATACACCGTTGGATCTCCTCGGATACTTCTGTTTGTGGGCCGTTTGATCCATGGGATGCCACATGTCGTCACCTTATTGGATGGGTTGATATTTTATAGGATTGGTCCCTCTACATTTCCTCATTTCCTGCGTAAAATGCTGCATACACATATTTCTCCAATTCCAAGTGGAATTCGGTTCGATAGAAAGGTGATTTGTGCAAGAAGTGACAAATCCTTCACATAATCGAGTTAAATTGACGGATGAAATTGGTATATAACAGTCGTCAACAAACTCCCCCAAGCTTATACTTTGCTTGTCCCGAGCAAAGTCAAGAATTTAGGTTGATGATCAGGAGTTGCTACAATATCTTATTTTCAAAAACATCTAATGCACAATAAGATACTCTACCTAGTATTGCAGAAATCTGCTATGATACCCTATTTCATAAGTTATCATGGGGCTTATGCTTTCTCATATTCATGAGTAGTTGAAAGGTAGAATAGCAAATGGAGCAAACATAGCCTAGAAATCAAGCTCCACTTAAATCCCGGAGAATTCAGTTTAGATATTAAGTACGTCAATTTGATTCTCTCAGTCACTCCTTTGTGGATAGTGGAAATATTTCCTCACCAAAGTATTGTGCCTCTACTATTCCTACTCATTGGATATGGCTTGTATGTGGAGCTTGGTAAGGAAAGTAAGTAGGCATATTTGCATCACATATATTGCTAAGTCAAAAGAGTAAGCCTTAGGAGAATTCAAATCAAAACTTTTTGATTCAAGAGTAGTGCATGTGTGATGGAGTGGAACTGGATGTGGATACTTGAGATAACTCCTTTTTGGTATAATCTCTCTTTCTTTTGCAGGGATGAAACATGGCTACTTTTCTTTTCTCTCTTTTTTTTTCTCATGCTTATGATGTAAGCATGCCTTTTTTTTCTTTTTTTTTCTATCCATGTCTTCTACCCCCTTTTTTTGCAATGAATTTTGAAGAGAATGCTAAACATGAATAACATGGAGTTTCTCTTTTTGTTGTGGTATGGTGGATATGATGGACGTTTTGCTAACTTCTAGTGTAGAAGTATAGCATGTGCAAGTGAAGTCTTGAATGCAAAAAGAGTTGAATGATTTCTCACATAGGTCTATACTAGTTTGACTAGGCTCAATGTGAAAGCAAATAGCATATGCATAAGGTTTGGTCTATGTATGAACATCATATGGCTTTGGTAGGTATTTCCAATAAATTGATGGAAACATAAATCTTTTTAGAATTTCTCTGGAAATCTAAGTTTCACTTTCAAACTAGGACTAGCAGCCCTATTACTAATTCAAATCTTGCAGCAACCTAGAATTAGATTATGCTTTTGCTACCCACAACTTCCAAATTAATGTAAACGTATTTCAATCCAATGAAAGTAATATTCAGAGAGTAGCAAGTTGTAAACTAGAGACTTAGGAAAATAAAATAGAGCAACTATTCATCATTTCATCTATGTGAAGTCTAAATCATTCTTACCGCACAACTTTATTTGATGAAAGCAAATTTAACCTATATATATATATATATTAAATTCAAGGTGGATGATGGATGGATGGAAAATAAATATGCAAGGAATGTGATACATGTTACCTCAAGTGGGGGTCCTCCCCCAAGCTTGTTCTTCAACTACCTCTGTGATAAGGGTTGAACCCTTGATGACGGAAGTACACTGCAAGATCAGCTTGCTGTTGTTGTAGCGCCGTGTTGAAGTTGGTGAATTGAGCATCCATGTGTTGTTGCCAATCCTGGGTACCTTGAACATGCTCTTGGAGTGTGCTGTAGATGTCACCCGTTCTCACTTCAAGTTCTCCCATACATCTAGTGAGGTCCGTCATTTCTTGACTATAGTCATGATGACTTCTAGCCGAAAAGGAACGACATCCTCTCATGGACGTTGGGGGCAAGCTGCTAGAGCTTTAAGTGGATAAGGGTGGATCCCTTTGCCATTCTTGCCAAGATGATCCCCCAGTCTCATACGTCAGAGGTTGAGTACATCTGGGCGCACAACCCGTTGGGTTCTCTTCCTCTTGATATTCATGGATCGGAGAGATTATCGGTGGCATGCCTGTGGCTGCAGCCCTCGCATGATTCCTTGTTACCCTGCCAGAGACATTACATCTTCTTGCTTCCTCAAGGGGAATAAGGTTAATGGTTAGCCTCCGACATTTGTATAAATGAAAATCCGGGTTTGGTAACCGAATTTCATTGACAAAGCCGGGATAGAAAAATATCAAGGACCCATCTTGATCATGCTTAAGGGGATGTCGTTTCACTAAATGGTCTTCATCAATTAATTCTCTTTCAGTTTCAATATATTCAAATGAAGAGTGTATAAGTTCTCCTACCCTATCGACAATATGAGTAATCAGTGAGGTGCATTTAATTGGTTCTGATTCTAAAATGTAATCTAACCATTGTGTCATCATGGCTTTGACTGGAGCAACTTTTATCTTTTTAGTCATGGCAAACAAAATTTTCAATTCATCATCTCTCACAACCCTAACGTCTCCCCTAGGGAACATAGTCAGCCACCCATCTATGCATGAAGCGTAAGGTAGGGTTTTGGATATGGCTATTCCTAGGAGCCCTACATGTGACCTCACTGGTTAGCTCCTGCCAAAAACTTTGTTTGTTAAACTTAGGCAAATTGTCTAAATCTAGCAAACAACATTTATGGAAGCCTAGGATGCTGCCTAATTCATTCCATAGGATGTTGTATTATTTTTGAAATAATATAAAATAAATACCATCAAATCCTATTCTTAGTGTGCAAAGGAATTGGATAGTGAGAAGGCGTGAACCTTTCTCTTCTATGTGAGCAAAGTCATCAAATCCAATTGCATGCCAAATGGGAAGAAATTCGGAGTCCATACCTATCTTGGAGATCAAATGAGGATCGTAAGCCTTGGTGTGGTGGAACTCACGATCATGGAGAAGCCTGCGTGCTTGATCTTTAACTTCGCTTCATATGTCGAGGTTGTTGTCATGAAGAAGTTGGTGTGGGTTGCTTCTCTCTTCCATGGGAGTGTCCTCACACACACTTCTCCTCCTTGGGCTTGTACCCATGGAAGAGAGGCGTGCACTAGAACCTTCACCATGGCTTGAGCTTGCAGCCTCCTTCCTCTTTCCAAACAACCTCTTCATGTCTTTTTGAGATTAACAAGCAAGAACAAAACAAGGCGAGAAAAATCCGAAAAGAAGCAATGTTTGGAAAACAAAACTCTTAACGAATTTTCTCCGCTTGAGCATGAGTGTAAAATGCAAATGCAAACAAAAGAAAATCTTTTTGGGGATGGATTTGAGCAAGAGTGTTGCAATGAAGAGCAAGAAAAACAAGGTGAGCTAGAGAGTGACTTGGAGAGGTGTAAAATCATGTGGTGTGTGAAGAGAGGTGCTCCTCACGGCCATAATTTATAGGGTGCACCTTCCAACGGTCACTTAGGGTTCAAAATGTAGCCGTTAGAGGAAGGGGAGCCAAATTGGCTCCACTCCCTGTTCGGCCGACCTGACAGGTGGCCCCCCTGGTTCCCCTTTTGGAAAGTCGCTCCCCAACGGCTATGAAGTTAGCACGTTGGTGAAATGCCACATGTGCAGCTCAGAAAAATTGTTTTCAAATAAAAACCCTTTTCAAATCCAATAAAAATTTTCTATTGAAAAGAAAGAAAGAAAAATGATATTTGAGAATATAAGATTCTCAACTTGCTAGGAAAAATCAAATATGCAATGAGAAAAATCCAAATGGGGTCAAAGAAAGAAAGAAAAATAAAGTGGGATAACTACCAATTTAACCAATTGGCGTAGGTCTCACCACCATCCGATGAGATTGACACTCCTTCGTCTTCATTTCACATCCGGGCCAAGAGTGATGGGCTTGGGCGGCTTGTCTTGCTTATTTCGCCATTCCTTCTTTGGCGGTTGGTTGATTTGGGCCTTCGGGAAGGTCCACATGATTCCGTCGTCTTTGGATATTGGCATGGTCGAAACGACGGATTCTCCTCGTAGATTAATCTTCTCATGAATGCAATGAGTGAGTCCACCTTTGGAGGTGTGACTTCGACCTCTCTGATGTGTTTATCCTTTGGCCCATACTTGATTCGAATCATGGAGCATTGTTCTGGTGTTGGCCGAAAGTTAAACCTTTCCTCCTTGCCATTGATATGGATGTGGATTTCTCCAGATCCCACATCTATGCGAGCCTTTGCAGTTCTTAGGAATGGACGTCCAAGAATGAGTGGTGTATCTTTCTCAGTGTCCATGTCTAGCACCACAAAATCCACGGTTATGAAGCAGTTCCAGATCTTCACCAGGACGTCTTCAGCAATACCGCTGGATAACGGACTAGAGAGTCAGCCAGTTGTAGCTGCATTGGTGTTGGAGTTAGTTCTGTGAAGTTCATCTGGTCGAACACAACCTTGGGCATCACAGTAACACTTGCTCCCAAATCACAAAGTCCCTTTTCAAAGTGGTGAGTCCCAATTGAGCATGAAATGGTAGAACATCCGGGGTCCTTTTGCTACTTGCTCTCTCGTACGGAAATCATGTTGACATTTTCCGTCGGGGGTTCAGGCTGGCCTGGCATCTTGCCATTCTGCATCGGAGGAATAGTAGCTGGCAGCTGAGCCAACTGAGTCTCGAGCATCTTGTTGAAGCTCAGTTGATTCTTGAAGGCTGAGGATAGTCCTTCCATCTTTGCATTGATATACTCTAGTGTCTTGTCATTAGCTGACAGCTTCTTGGATAGGGCATCGTTGATCTTGAGCTGGCTAATGGCAAGTTCTCTCAAGTTGGGCTGATTTCCAGGGTTGCCATTGTTGTTGTACCTTCCTTGAAAGAATGGGCATTGTTGACCCCACCCTTTACCTCCTGGACGATAGCCATTGTTTTTGTTGAAATTTACGTTGTTGGCAAGGTATAAGGCATCCTCACGAGTTTCTGGGCAATCATTGCCATATGACCCGTGTTGCCACATACATCACACGTGATCTGAGAGTGTAGGGCATAGGCCTTTCCAAACACTTCACCACTGGCTTGTCCATCAATTTTATTTATTAGGAGGTCCAATTTTGCAGCAATGATGTCCACCTCCTTCAAGGTGTGCATGCCTCCCTGTCAGGTATGGAGACGCTCATTGTTCCATCCCATGTTGGACACCATCTTCTCAATACGATCTTTAGCTTTTGGCACCGTCAATGAGAAGAAGGCTCCTCCAGCAGCAGCATCCAAATGGTCACATGCTGATGGGATCAGCCCATTATAGAAGTTTTGAATAAGAAGCCAGTCATCCATCCCATGGTGGGGACAAGCTTGGATATACTCATGAAACCTTTCCCATGCCTCGGGAATAGATTCCTTGGGCTCTTTCTGAAAGCTGGAAATCCTTCCACGTATTGCATTGGTGTTGCCCAACGGGAAGAATTTGGCGAGGAATGCTGTAGAACACTTCTCCCAAGTGTCTACAACACTTCAGTTCGCATAGTACCACTGTTTCACTCTCCCAAGGAGGGAGAACGGGAACTGTCTCAGACAGACCGCATCCGGAGACACGTCCTTGATCTTAAAAGTGTTGCAGATCTCGAGGAATTGTTGCAGGTGAGCACTTGAATCCTCGTTAGCCTTCCCACAGAATGGGTTGGCTTGCACCATAGTGATAAGGCCAGTTTTGATCTTGAAGTTCACATCTCCCGAGTTAACAGTGGGCCCAATAGGCACATTGTTAGCAGAGGGAACTGAGAACTCACGAAGGGTCCTCTGAGCCATTGGCGTTTGGATTGTTGGTGCAGAAATGTTGGCTTGCTTTGTCGCTTGAATATTCTGTGGAGTAATGACACGGGGTCGGTCTCTCAGAAGAGATTCAGGATCTTCAACAAAGTTTTTTCGGCAGGCAGAAACCAGACATACACTACCCTATTTTCACATTTAAAATGCGAAAACAGAGAATGGTTATCCAACTAAAATCCTACCCATGGTTCTATCCTATTCACTCAGTCATGTTATATATCTATTTGCCTTCCCCTGCAACGTCGCTAGAAATGCTTGTTGACGGCTCCTAAGGTATACTAACAAATCATCCCTGGCAAAGGTGCCAGAAATGCTTATTGGAATTACTTATGCACCATTAACTAAAAATCTCCAACTGATGTGTCAGAAATGCTTGTTAACGGTTCTATTGGATCACAGAGTGAATTCCGCAAGCGCACAGAGATATCATTGTAGCATTTCCCTTTAAGAGTATTCCCAAGGGTGTCATTTATTTGATCCCAAAGGAAGGCAGGGAAGAGATTACCAAACATCACGTGGAAAGGGTAGAAATGTCTAGGTAAGAATCCAGTAAGGATGGATAAAATAATAGTGGCGGTAGTGTGACACACACAAAAGCTTTCTAGTCTAAGGGGGGTAAGAGGATCCTAGAGGTTAGTTAAGGTTGAGAGTTATGGAGGTACTCCTACTATGCTCTATTGTACATATACATAGTCTAAACTAATCATTCATAAGCTAGATCAATAGTGAATACTTATGCTATGTGGTTCAACACATCGGGCACGGGCTTAACCCTAGCAATACTAGGGCGACTCCCGCCAAGATCCTGTGGCATAGCCGAATGTGGAGGATTACAAAGGACAGATAGGGCTGTCACCACCTACTGCCTACCTCTTCAATCCGTGGGTGTACGAGACATCCAATGCTAGTTAGCTATCCTAGCACCATGCTAGCATGTTAAGTAATTACCTTAAGAGCCTAGGCACAATCCATCCTAAGGCAATGAATTGAATCATCATTGAACCAATGTTGATACACAACATAATTAATTATACTAACCTAGTTATGTTATAATTAACTAGACTATAGTGGGGGTCTATAGGTTCTATGATAATGAGATATGTTCATGATGAAATAGTTATAGAAGCTATACCTTCTACATACATGGACTCCACAATCAAACAAGGAACGCTTTGCCCAAGTATATGTATAAGTAGAGACTAAAGATACTATCTTTATTATGCATAAAGTCACAATTACAAGAAAGAATACATGAGCCATACCTTTCCCAATGTAGGATTGGGAAGAGAGAGACTCCTTACTCCATTCCCAATTTGGACTTGGGACTAGAGACTATCCTCTCTACAACCTAACTCCTCTAAGACTATGGATGATAGTGTATACAATAGAGATGAAGCTCAAGGGGTGTGTGTTGAAGTGAGGGTAGGGGGTCCTATTTATACTAGTGTTGAAGTTGGTTCCCACCACCAAAAGCACGCGAATCAGTGCCCATTGACTCCAGGAAGCCGGGAGGAGCCAATACGTGGAGGCTGACCGAGTTTGGTGCAAAGACCAGGTCGGTCGACCCCCTAGTTCGGCGGTCCTGGTCATTGCACCAATTCTCGTGTGCTTTCTCCAGGTGGGTCGTCCTATTGATGTATATGGGTGATACACCATTGGATATCCTCGGATACTTCTGTTTGTGGGCCATTTGATCCATGGGATGCCACATGTCGTCGCCTAATTGGCTGGGATGATATTTTATAGGATTGGTCCCTCTACATTTCCTCATTTCCTGCATAAAATGCTGCATACACATATTTCTCCATGTCCAAGTGGAATTGGGTTAGATAGAAAGGTGATGTGTGCAAGAAATGACAAATCCTTCACATAATCGAGTTAAATTGACAGATGAAATTGGTATATAACAGCCGTCAACAGGGAGCTGGAGAAATTCACTCCCATATGAATGCCAAGGAAGAGAAGTTTAACTTTCGTCCAAATTTGAAGCAATGCTCTATGATTTGCATTAAGTATGGGCCAAATGTTAAACACATTCAAGAGGTCGAAGTCACATCTCCAAAGGTGGGTCAACTCATTGCATTCATGGGACAATTGATCTATGCGGAGAACTCATCTTATCGTCCACGCACATCCCAAGATGACGAAGAAGCTCGACCCTTCCTAAAGGCCCAAGTCCACTAAATCGCAAAAAAAGGAGTGGCGGAAGAAGAAACACAAGCTGTCCGAGCCCATTCCTCTGGGCCGGGAAGCCAAGAAATGAAGACGGGGAAAGGTCCATCTCATCGGACTAGGTGATAACTAGCCAATAGGATAATTGGTAGTTATCTTTATTTGATTTTTTTCATTTGGTTTTTCCACTTAGTTTGATTTTTTCCACTGCATATTTGTTCTTTCTTAGCAAGTTGAGAATCTTATATTCTCGGCCATCATTTTTATTTCTTTAGTTTCAAAACAAAAATCGTTTTGTTTGAAAAAAGTGTTTTATTCGAAAAACAATTTTTCTGAGTTGCAAATGTGGCAATTCACCAACATGCTAATTTTATAGCCATTGGGAAGCCACCTGCCAAAAGAGGTAACAAGGGGGCCCACCTTGCAGTGCAGCCGAACCCCCCTATGCGACCGAAGTGGAGAAAAGGCCAAAGTGGCTCTCCCCCCTCCAACGGCTACATTTGTCTCTCTTATGACCGTTGGGGAGTGTACATTATAAATGGTTGCATGAGGAGCACCCCTCTTTACACTTCACCTCATTTTACACCTCCCCAAGTCACTCTTTTGCTCACATTGTTGTTTTTGCTCTTCATTGAAGCACTCTTGTTCAAATCCAACTCAAAAATATTTGCTTTCATTTGAAATTTTCTCTCAAGTTCTTCAAGGGAAAATTCATCAAGGGTTTTGTTTTCACTAACATCACTTCTTTTTGAGTTTTTGTCTTGTTGTGTTCTCGCTTGTTGTGGCCATGAAAGGAATGGTGAGATTGTTTGACAAGAGGGAAGGGGGCTGGAAGCTCATGGCATGGTGGAGACTCAAGTGCACGCCTCTCCACCATTTCTACACCAAGTCCACAGAGGAGGAGTGTGTGTGAAGATACTCCCATGGATGAGAGGAGCAACCCACATCAACTTCTCCACGACAACGACTTTGACATACAAAGTGAAGTTGAATATCAAGCACGCAAGCTCCTCCAAGATCGTCAGTTTTATCACACTAAATCTTATGATCCGGATTTGATCTCCAAAATAGTTATTGATTCTGAATTCTTTTTCGTTTAGCGTGCATTAGGATGGGAAAATTTTGCTCACATAGAGGAGAAAGGTTCACGCCTTCTCACTATACAATTCCTTTGCACTCTCAAAATAGCATTTGATTGTATTTCTTTTAAAAAATTTCAAAAAGAATACAACATCCTATGCAAAGAATTAAGTTAAATCCTAGGCTTCCATAAATGTTGTTTGCTAGATTTAGACACTTTGTCTTAATTTAACAAACAAAGT
This sequence comes from Tuctoria greenei, assembly GCA_036927565.1. NCBI lineage: Eukaryota > Viridiplantae > Streptophyta > Magnoliopsida > Poales > Poaceae > Tuctoria > Tuctoria greenei. The sequence continues at coordinate 159,863,714 of JAYESD010000002.1, read as the reverse complement.
TTTTGGCATGAATTGACTAGTGAGGTCAAATTTAGTGCTCCTAGGAATAGCCACTAGAAAAATCCTACTATTCGTCTGATGCATAGATGAGTGGCTACGACTATCTTCCCTAGAGGAGATATTAGAGTAGTCTATGATGATGAACTAAAATTTTATTTGCCATGATCAAGAAGATAAAAGTTGCTCCAGTTATAGCCTTGATGACACAATGGTTAGATAGTATTTCAAGAATAGAGTCAATTTAATGCACTTTATTGATTATGTGCATTGGTACCAGGGTAGGAGAATTAGAGTATACTTCATTTGAGTACATTGAAACTGAATGAGAATTAATTAATGAAGATTATCTAGTGCAAGGACATATCCTTAAGCATGATCACACTGGTTCTTTGGTATTTTACTATCCCGCCTTTGTCAAAGAAATTTGGTTACCTAACCTGGGATTTTGTTTGTACAAATGTCAGAGGCTAACCAATAATCTTCTTCCCATCGAGGAAGCTCAAAGATATAATGTCTCTGGCAGTCTAAATAGAAGTTGTGCAAGGAGAACGACCACTACCATGCCTCTGGCAACCTCCCCGGTCTATGTCTACCAAGAGAAAGACAACCCAATGGGGGATGTACCCGGATGGACTCAACCTCAACCATATGAGGCCAGAGGACCGTCTTGGCATGGATGGACGAGCACCGCATGGGAGCCATCCCTATCCACTTCAAGCTCTAGCGGCTTGCCTCCAACATCCACGAGAGGACGTTGTTCCTTTTCGGCTAAAAGTCATCATGACTTTAGCCGAAGAATGACAGATCTCACTTTGACGTATGGGAGATCTTGAAGTGAGGATGGGAGACATCTACAACACACTCCAAGAGCATGTCAAAGGTACTCAAGACTAGCAACAACACATGGACACTCAGTTCACCAACTTCAACTCCACGCTACAACAATAATAAGTCGATCTCGCGGCATGATTCTGTCATCAAGGGTTCAACCCTTATCACGGAGGTGCTTGAAGAACAAGCTTGGGGGAGGATCCCCACTTGAGGTAACTTGTATCACATCCATTGCATATTTGTTACATTCATCCACCATTAACCTTGCATATATAAAAAAATATTATAGAATTGCTTTCCATCAAATAAAGATGTGCAGTAAGAATGATTTGAAATTCACATAGATGAAATGATGAATAGTTGCTCTGATTTATTTTTCCAAAGTCCCTAATTTACAACTTGCTACTCTCCAAATATTGCTTTCATTGGTTAAAGTTAACTTCGCCTTGATTTAGAAATTGTGGATAGCAAAAGCTTAATCTAATTCTAGGTTGTTGTGAGATATGATATAGTGATAGGGCTGTTATTCCTACTTTGAAAGTGAAACTTAGGTTTCCGAAGAAAATTCTAAAAAGATTTAAGTTACCTCATTTGATTGGAAATACCTAGCAAAGCCATATGACATTTTACATAGATAAACCTTATGCATATGCTATTTGTCTTCACATTGAGCCTAGTCAAACTTGTATAGTCCTATGTGAGAATTCATTCATCTGTTTTTGAATTCGAGACTTCACTTGCACATGCTAAAACTTCTTTTCTAGAAGTTAGCAAAATTCGATCATATCATCATTCCACAATAAAAAGAGAAACTCCATGTTTTCATGCTTATTACTCTGTTCAAGTCTATTGCATAAAAGGGGAGTGGAAGACATGGCTATAAGCAAAAAAAAAGGGAAAATACATGCCTACATCATAAGCATGAGAAAAAAAGTAGCCATGTTTCATTTGTGCAATAAAGAGAGTCTACATAAAAAAGGACTCATCTCAACATCCACTTCCATTCCATCACATATGCACAAGTCTTGAATCAAAAAAGTTTTAATTAATTTCTCCTAAGGCTTACTCTTTTCACTTAGCAATATTATGTGTTGCAAATATGCCTACTACATTCTCTATCAAGCTCCACATATAAGCTTTATTTACTGGTAGGATTAATATAGGCAAAATCCCTTGGTGAGGATATATTTCCACTACACAAAAGGGAGTGAATGAGAGAATCAAACTGAGGTACTTATAATCTAATTGAAACTCTTCGGAATTTGAGTGGAACTTGATCTCTAGGCTATGCTTTCTCCATTTACTATTCTATCTTTCAACTACCCATGAATAGGAGAAGGCTAAGCCCCATAATGAATTAAGAAGGGTAGAATACCATAGCCAATTTTTGCAATACTAGGTAGAGTATTTTGTTGTGCACATGATACTTTTGAATGATAGAACATTGTAGCAACTCCTAATCATCAACTTAAAGTATTGACTTTGCTCGGGACGAGCAAAAAATAAGCTTGGGTGAGTATGTTGATGGCTATTATATCCCAATTTCAACAGTCAATATAACTTAAATATGTGAAGGAAAAATCATTTCTTGCACACATCACCTTTCTACTAAACCTATTTCCACTTGTCCTTGCATGAATGGTGCATGTAGGCTTTTTATGTAGGAAATGAGCTAAAAGAGTAGGAGGAATCCTATAATTTATCATCCCAGCCAATCAAGTGTTGACACGTGGCATCACATGGATCAAATGGCCCACAAACAGACATATCCGAGGAGATCCAACGGTGTATCACCCATATCAGTCAATGGGACCCACCTGGAAGTGACATGGAAAAAGCACACACGAAATAGAGTGAAGACCACTTCGGCCGAAGTGGTGGTTCGGACGAACCAGTAAAAGTGCCATTCTCGGTCAACGTGCACTTGTCACTCTCTTGTGGCTCCTTGATCATGATGAAGACTGATTTGCACGCTTTTGGTGGTGGGAACTGACCCTTCTCCAACTATAAATAGGACGCCCTACCCCTAACTTCACACACAGACACACCACTTGAGCTTCATTATTTTATATCCACTATCTTCCATAGTCTTAGAGGAGTTTAGGCTGTACAAAGGAGAGTCTCTAGTCCTTAGTCAAAATTAGGAAAGGAGTAGGAGTCTCTCTCTTCGCAACTCCATATTGAGAAAGCTCTGGCTCATGTATTCCTTTTTGTACTTGTGACTTTATGCATAATATATATGTTATCTTTAGTCTTCTTTTATTCATGTGCTTGGATGCAGCGTTTCTTGTTTGATTGTGGATTCCATGTATGTGGTAGGAATTGTCTTTATGATCGTGCCTTAATGTCATTATACTATCATCATACACACTATAAACCCCCACTATAGTCTATGTAGCTATGATATGATCATGTTAATATGAATAACTTATGCTATGTCTCAACATTGGTTCAACGATATTTAGGTTACTCATTACCTTAAGATGGATTGTGCCTAGGCTCTTAAGGTATTTACTTAATATGCTAGCATGGTTCTAGGATAGTTAAATACCGTTGGATGTCTCGTAGACCCACGGATTGAAGAGGTGGGCAGTAGGTGGTGAAAGCCCTATCTGTCCTTTGTAATCCTCCACGTTCGGTTATGCCACAAGCTCTTGGCGGGAGTCGGCCTAGTATCGCTAGGGGTAAGCCCATGCCCGCTTTGTTGAACAACATAGCATAAGGATTTACCACATGCTCATTAGTATCTAACCTAGGCTATGTATATGTGTATTATAGGCATTGTAGGAGCAACTCACTAACACTTAGTCTAATCTCCCTTAGACCCATTTATCCCCCTTTTAGAATATAATGCTCTTGTGTGTGTCACATTACCTCCACTTATCTATTATTCATCCTGACTAGAACCTTACCTAGACCATTCTACCCTTTTCATTTGATGATTGCTACACTTCCTCCTAGCCTTCCTTTGGGATAAAATAAATAACACCCTTCGAATAATCTTTTAAGGGAAATTCTACATCCATAGTTTTCATGCGCTTGTGGATTTTGATCTGTGACATAAGAAACGTCAACACCTACAATATTCACCAGCACCGGACTAGTCCGATATTTGCCAAACTAGTCTGATTTCTCTTTTGACACAAAACGGACTAGTCTGGTCCTATGCGGACTAGTCTGGTACTCTAACAAAATTAGGGTTTCCTAGTGTGCTACACATGTCCATGCAGAAATCACTCAACGCACAAGACTAGTCAGGTACTCCATAGCGGACTAGTCCGGGCATCGGGATCCAAACGGTGACTTTTCAAAATGTCCATAAATAATAGATCCATGACCCCATAACCACCAACTAAGAACCCTAGAACCGTCACACCTCCCAAGAGCACGAAAACAATACTCTCCACACATCTAAGGCCCTAAAAAGTTCAATCTTTTGGGATTTGAGATTTGGGATAGGGACAGCGACGTCCATGCGATCTTGAGCTCTTGGTTTTGATCTCTGTCACACTCTTGATGTTCTTGTACATCATTTGAGTGTGTTTGGTCAGTCTTTCATTGTAATCCTTGAGCCCTCAGCTTGTGAGGTTGCCCCATTGCCTTTGTGATTACCGCATTGATAGTGGAGATCAAGTCAACCTTCATGGTGACTTCACGAGGGAAGGGGTTGGTAAAAGTGCATCAAATCATACTCTTGTGGGTTTTGTACGATTGATGACAAACAAACAAGATCCTAACAAGATTTTTTGAGATGAAAGCAGGTCTATGGAGAATAAAACTAATGGTACACAAAGGTAAAAAATGAGGAATGAGAAGGGAACTGCTGAAGTAAAGAATGGAAGCGCAAAGTAGTTTTTAATGTATCAGTGTGTGTGAGAGACACATCCCAAGAGCTCATGACTTTTCATAGAGGGTAAGGGATAAAATCAACAAGTTAAGCAATTCATTGGAGCACCGGACAGGTCCTTTCACCAACGGACTAGTCCGATTCACATTCTATTCCCATACGGACAAGTCTGGAACTGAGCCGGACTAGTACGATTAACTCTTGTTGCTTTGCACGGAGAAGTCCTAAGATGCGGACTAGTCTGTCAACATAACACACACGTCAACTTGCACCGGACAAGTCTATTTTGACACGGACTAGTGTGATTTGGTTACTGGAATCACAACGGACTAGTCCGGTCCAATACGGACTAGTCCGGTTCACTCACTGTAATTAGGGTTTCAGGTGTGCTGCACATTGCATGCACATATCACACATCACACCAGACTTGTCCGGTCCCATGAGAATACTAGTCCGAACATCGGGATCCCTAACAATAACTTTTTTTGGAATGACTATAAATATGTGATCCACGACCCCATAACTAGAAACTAAGAACTCTAGCGCTGTCACACGTCCCAAGAGCACAAAAATACATCACCCCACACATCTAAAGCCCAAAAAGGTTAAATCTTTTAGGAATCAATATTTGGGAAAGGGACATCGAAGTCTACGCATTGTTGAGCTCATAGGTGTTTGATCTCTCATGCACTCTCACATCTCTTGTACATTATTCGAGTGTATTTGATTTGCTCTCTTGCTATAATCTTGTGTGAGCCCTCAACTTGTGAGGTAGCCCCATTGACTCGTTGATTACCCTATGTTGGCGAAACTCAATTCGGCCTTTGTTGTGACTTGAAGAGGTAAAGGGTTGGTTGAGACCCGACTCTTTGTGAGCTCATCAACGAGGACGTAGATCTCTTTCGTAGGTGTAACTTGCACATCGGGCTAGTCCGCATCTCACACCGGACTAGTCCAGCATATTTGTATTTGACAATTCTGTTAAGTATTGCAAAAAAAAAGTTTCAACGCCTATTCACCCCCATCTAGGCCACATTCAATTGGTATCAGAGCAAGGCTCTCCATTTTACGAGACTCACTGCTCGGAGAGACAAATGGCCACCGACAAGACCAACGGGATTAAAGAAATGCCCATCCTTGGAGACAAACAAGACACCAAGGTGTTTGATGTGCTCAAAGATCACGAACACGATGATGAAGAAGTGCGTCAAGTCAAGGCGCTTCTAAGAAGCTTCTAAGCCAGAAGGGTAAGAAGGAAGATGAAAAGCCATAAGGGGGTAGTGATCAAGACTACTCCCAGTATCCTTTTAATTAGGAGAAGCTCAACAACAACAATCACTATCTCTTGATTCCACTGGGAAGACCTCCATATTTTGACGGCATGATTATACAATGTGGAAATACAATATTAAGATGCATCTTATTTCACTAAACCCAAGTCTTTTGCACATTGTCTGTGTAGGTCTAGACATCCCCGACAACGATGAAGAACTCACCTTAGAGCAAGAGCAAGCAATTCATCGCAACACACAAGCCTTTGCGGTGATTACCTCATATTTGAGTCGAGAAGAGTTCACTAAGGTGGATGGACCCGAAGTTTCCAAGGATATATGAGCCACACTAAAAACTGCTCATGAAGGGAACCGCTCCATTCGCAAAGCAAAGATTGAAATGCTTGATGGAGAATTGGGGAGATTTGCCATATAGGATGGTGAAACTCCTAATGAAATGTACAACAACATGAAGACAACATTTAACAAGATCTATTCCTGTGGAAGCAAAAAGTGGACTGATCATGAGGTCGTGAAGAGGATGAAAAGAGCATTTATGCCTCACAATGCCACCTTATGTTCAATTATAAGGGAAAGCTTGGGGTTTCACAAAATGACCCACAATGAAGTTCTTGAAAAAATTATCAATCCCGAGATTATGGAGAAGGAAGCTCAATATGTGAAAGACCTTGCAGAGCTTACCTCATCCAAGAAAAAGGAAGTTGCCCTCAAGGCAACTTGCAAGCCAAAAGGGAAGGAGACTTGTGAGACACATGAAGAATAATATACTAATAATATAAGCACAGATATCGATGATGAAGAGATGGTGCTCTTCATCAAAAGATTCAAGCGCATGATGAGAAGAAGAAAAGGCAACCACTTAAGTGAAGGAAAGAGTAAGGAGACAGGAAAATCCAAATCTCAACATTCTTGCTATAACTGCGGCGAATACAGACACTTCATGGTTGATTGTCAGTACGAAGAAAACAAAAAGAAGCAAGAGTCAAAGTTGCAGGAGAAGAAAATGTTCAAGAAAATGAAGCAAGCACCCCAAGCACATATCGGTAAGGAGTGAAACTCAAACGATGAGTCCTCCTCGGATGATGAAGAGGAGATAGCAACAATTGCCATCAAGAAGTCGACAAAGAAGTCTACACTCTTCCCAAACATGTGAGGACGGGACAACACTAACGACACTTGCCTCATGGCTAAAGAGCGCAAGAAAAATGTCAGACGTACACCTTCCTCTTTACATTCCTCTAATGATGATTTTGATAGCGCAATTGAAAATGAGGAAATGTGAAAAGGTTTGAGTAAAACTGCCTTAAGGAAAATGAAGTTGTTGTCAGATGAGATCTTTGAGAAGGGGGAGCTTGTTAACCATCAAGAATATATGCTCATTCGTGAAATAAAGAAATATCATGAGGTTGAAAATCTCCTTGAGCTTGAAAAGGAGAAAAGTAAGGCATTTGAGCTTGAACTAGACTTGAGTAAGGAAACTTACTCAAAACTAGAAGACTCACACATTGCAGTCAAGAATGAAATAGCTAACTTGACAAAAGTTAACAAAATTCTTGAAGTGCAAGTTGAGTCGCTCAAGTAATGTGGCACTTCCTCCTCAAAGAGCTCACCTTCTCAAGATGTCAAGATGACACCAATTAAAACTTGCACATGCTCTAATATGAAGGCTAATGTGAAAAATGAATTCAATGTTCCAAAATTCAAGCATCCATCCCAAAGCAGCATCTTTGACAAGGAAAAGATTAGATATGCACATAATGCATATATGATCACAAGACCTCCTAATGTCAAAGATGGTCTTGGGCATACAAGAGGTAAAAAGCAATTCACTAATGTTCAAAATAAGAGTCACATTGCTTTTGATAAGGAAAACTTATCTAAACATGAACAGCAAACCTTATTTCATAATTTTGATGCATCCTATGTTCTTATGAAAATAGATTTGGTAATGTTTATGCAAAATATGAAGGGCAGCTACAAGAGACCCAAAAGTTGTGTGTAGGTGTCTAAATCACTTGTGACTAACCTTCAAGGACCCAAGCAAACTTGGGTATCTAAAACCAAGGCATAGCTCTATTTTGCAGGCCTATTCCCCCTTTGGGTCAAAATGGGTGTTAGACAAGGGATGCACCAATCATATGATTGGAGAAAGGAGAATGTATGTAGAATATGAGCGAAATGCAGATCCAAGCGAAGGAATCTACTTCGGAGACAACAACCAACAAAAAGTCCTTGGCATCGGTAAAATTGCAATATCATCAAAACACACTCTTTTCCATGTCATACATGTTGATTATTTAGAATATAATCTTTTGTTCATATCTCAACTATGTGACAAAGGATACAATTGCTTATTCACTAATGAAGTGTGACAGTCTTTAGAAGAAGCGATAACTCACTTGCATCCAAGGAAATGTTGTAGGGAAAGCTTTATCTTGTTGATTTCAACAAATATAAAGCCGAACTCAACACTTGCTTGGTTGAAAGAACTAACATGGTATGGTTGTGGCATATGCAGCTAGCCCATGTTGGCATGGGAGATCTGCAGATACTTCTAAAAGGTGGTCATATCCGAGGTTTGAAAAATGTTGTGTTTGAGAAAGATAGATTGTGTAGCGCATGCCAGGCTGGAAAACAAGTTGGAGCACCTCACCATGCGAGGAACGTGATGACCACATCAAGACTGCTGGAACTCCTACATATAGATCTTTTGGGTCCAATTGCTTATATAAGCATCAGCGGTAACAAATACGGTTTGGTTATAGCTGATGATTTTTCTCGATTTACCTGTGTATTTTTCTTGTATGATAAATCAGAGACCCATAACATTCTCAAGAGGTTCTTGAAGTGAGCACATAATGAATTCCCCAAAAGTGATAACGGAACGAAATTCAAAAATACTCAAGTTGAGGTACCTAGATGAAGAAGGAATAAAGGACGAGTTCTCTTCCCCCTACTCCCCTCAACAAAATGGGGTGGCCAAAAGAAAGAACAGGACACTCATTGAGATGGCAAGAACAATGCTAGATGAATAAAAGACTTCAGACCAATTTTGGGCGGAAGTGATAAACGCCTCTTATCATGCCACGAACTGGTTATATCTTCAATGACTCCTAAAGAAGACGCCATATGAGCTACTAATGTGTAAAAAACCAAATGTTTCATATTTAAGAGTATTTGGGAGTAAAAGTTATATTTTGAACAAAAAAGCTAGGACTTCGAAGTTCGCTTCAAAATCTGATAAAGGGTTTTTGCTCGGTTATGATTCAAACACCAACGCCTATTGTGTTTTCTACAAAATTTCTGGCATTGTTAAAGTGACACGTGACATAGTGTTATATGAAACTAATGGCTTTCAAGTGGAGCAAGTTGATAAGTGTTCGCTAGATGAAGAAGAAGGTCCATGTCAATCGTTGAGGAGAATGGCACATGGTCATATTATACCTCAAGAGCAATCACAAGATTAAAGTGCTCAAGATGTACCTCAACCGGAGAGCAATGATCAAGAGGGAGTTTCTACACAAGATCAACCTCAGCAAGATCATGAGGATCAATATAATCATGTAATCAGTGATCTTGGGGGGGACATTTAAAACGAAGACAATGAAGAGGAAATGACCCCACAAGTGCCTCACCCAAGAGTACATCGGAGTGTACAAAGAGATCATCCCGTCGACAACATTATTGGGGATATTGCAAAGGGAGTAACTACTAGACCTCATTTTGCTAAATTCTGTGAGCACTACTCCTTTGTCTCATTTTTGGAACCATACAGGGTTTATGAAGCATTAAGAGATCCAGACTGGGTGACGGCCACACAAGAGGAGTTGAACAACTTCAAAAGAAATAAAGTGTTGGCGCTTGTGAAAAGACCGAAGGCGAACATCGTGACCACCAAATGGGTCTTTCAGAACAAGTAAGATGAACACAGGGTGGTAAGTAGAAACAAAGCACAACTTGTTTCCAAAGGTTACTCACAAGTCGCAAGTCTGGATTTCAATGAAACATTTGCACCCGTAGTTAGACTTGAGTCCATTCAAATTTTATTAGCCTATGTTACTCACCATAATTTTAAGTTGTATCAAATGGACGTCAAACGTGTGTTCCTCAATGGTCCTATCAAGGAAGAGGTGTATGTGGAGCAGCCACTAGGCTTGAAGACAAAGAGCATCCTAACCATGTGTACAATGAGCGTAAAGCTCTCTATGGCCTCAAACAAGCTCCCAAAGCTTGGTATGAGTGACTTAGGGACTTTCTCACTCAAAATGGTATTAAAATAGGAAAGGCAGATTATAAATTGTTTAGCAAGCACTTTTATGGTCATTTATTCATATGTCAAATTTATGTTCGTGACATTATCTTTGGATCTACTAATAAATCCTTTTGCGGAGAATTCAGTAAAATTATGAAAGATTCGAGATGTCCATGATGGGTGAACTAAAGTTATTTTTGGGGTTCCAAGTGAAGCAACTCAAAGAAGGCACATTTATCTGCCGAACCAAGTACACAAAGGATATCCTAAAAAAGTTCAACATTGACAAAGCCAAGCCCATCAAGACACCCATGGCAACTAATCGGCATCTAGACCTCAACAAAGACGGTCCAGTTGTGAATCAAAAGGTATATGATCCATGATTGGTTCACTGCTTTATTTATGTACATCTAGGCCTTATATCATGCTAAGTGTTTGTATGTGTGCAAGGTTTCAAGCTGCACCTAAAGAGTGTCATTTGATAGCTGTAAAAAGAATCTTAAGATACCTTGTTCACACACCCAACTTAGGCCTTTGGTATCCTAAAGGATCCAAGTTCATCCTTTTTTGGATATTCCAATGCCGACTATGCAGGCTGCAAAGTTGTTAGAAAAAGCACCTCAGGAACCTGCCAATTCCTAGGTAGATCCTTAGGTTCACATTCCTCAAAGAAGTAAAATTACATTGCCCTTTCCACAGCCGAAGCGGAGTATGTCACAGCCGGTAGTTGTTGTGCACAACTACTTTGGATGTGACAGAATCTAAGGGATTACGGTTTCAATCTGAAACATATTCCACTCCTATATGATCATGAAAGTGCCAAAAAAATTGAACACAATCTTGTAGAGCACTCAAGAACTAAACATATAGATATACGTCATCATTTTCTAAGAGACCATTCACTAAAATGGGACATAGTAATCTCACATGTTAGAACTGAGAAACCATTAGCTGCAATTTTCACCAAGCCATTAGATGAAAAGTGGTTCTGTGAGCTTGGAAATAAACTAAATATACTTGATGCTCGCAATGTGGCTTGAAATACTACATACCTGATTGGCTCTTCAAAGTTTACTTATTCTGCGATAATTCATCCGCTATCTCAATTTTCTCTTGAAACATATTCTAATTATTGAATCTTGGTGAATTATGGCCATTATATGATTGTTGATTGCTTAATGGTCATATTCATCAAGATTATTTGTGAAATGATGTCCTAAATATCAATACTAGTTCAAATTCCCAAAAATATCTTTGTTCTATTTTAAATCGGTCCCGCTGACCCGGACTAGTCCATTGCTCGAGACTAGTGCGGCTCTGGTCCGGTGTACCGGACTAGTCCAGTCCTTGTGTAGACTAGTCTGCTTCTATCAGGCATAACCCTAGCGCGTCACCAAATCCTCCCTTCGTCCTCCCCACAACTCCCGTTGTACTCTCTCTCCTCAAGCAAGAGATCCCAAGGCAGAATCGGCGTTTCCTCACCGAAATTAAGTTTTTCTCCGAGGGAATCGCTCTCTTCAGCGTGGAGCTTCCTCCTCTTGACTAATCCAGACTCATACTCCGCTCCTCGTCGGATTCCTCAAATTTCCATAAAAATCACTCCAAACTCTAGTTCTTACCTTCTCTCAATTTTGCTAACTTTCTTGATTCCTATGGTATACATTGCACTTCTATATTTATTCCTTTTGTCCTCCTACCATTTTGCATCAATCTTGGTTAGATTTCTCGAAGTAAGATGTTAGGGTTCATACGACCAAACTGGACTAGTCCAATCCATGGTGCGGAAAAGTTCAGTGTCTCGAACAAGTCCGCACCCTGAAATCGGACAAGTCAAGTCCCTTGATAGTTTGAACCTCAAAATTATTGCCTCTACAGAGTCTAAATCACCTTATTCTTACCATACCATGTACTCTTTGTGCTAAGCACGATGTCGTTCACATTGGATGATAGCATGTTCGACTACGAAGTCGAAAGTGATCGCAAGAGAGTGGCTAGGGCAAAAGAATTGAGAAGCAAAAAGCGACATGACCATGATGCCTACAACTCTTCTTCTAACTCTGTGCTCCCATGAAAGAGAAGCCATCAAGCAAGGATGGTGCCGGTGGCAGCTCAACGGCGCCAAGAAGTAGCACTAGCAAGGGCGAGGGACTTGCCAGTGGACCTATTGGTCCACTAAAGATGAAGGCACCTATGCAGCAAAACAGGCAGCCCTCTAAAGATGATTTCACCGGAAAAGGTAATGATCTAGCCGATAAACTCAGGAAAATCAATGTCTATGAGTAGCCAAAGCAAGAGGCTAACCCAAGATTCCGGAGTCACTTCCACTTAGATTTCTATGATAATGTGTACAGGAATATGTGAACTCCAGTTGTTGTGAGCCAATGGGTGGATGTGGTATATATGGAATCAAAGAAGTGCCAACCTTTTCGTGAAGTCCTAGAGGCTTTGATTAGACATGGTTTGAAGGATCTCTATCCTTCTGATACAATTAGAATGTGAAGTTATCACCTAATTCTACTCCACCCTCTACTTCTCGGGTAATTAAAAGGAAGGAATCACATGGATGACACATGGATCCAAATACAGTGTCACATATGACGAGTTTGCCAAGATACTCCATCTTGAAGACACTTTGGACAATGAGATTGTGATTCACAACTTGAAGGCTTTAGAGAGGGATGAGCTAACATTCCTCTATGATACAAGAATGTCGTACAAGCCACCAACCACTAAGTATATGAAGCCTTTCTTTGTGGTCTTGAATAGAATTTTGAGGAAGACAATTGATCCAATGGATGGAGATGCAAGGAGCATCCAAGAATCACTAACATCCTTGATGAAAGTAATAAGCAACAAAAGGACTTTCAATGTGTTTGAGTATATCTACAATGATATAGTGAACATCTCAATCACTACGAATAGGTCGTGTGGCTATGCGCCATACATAATGTACATGATCGAGAAAGTGACCGGCCTTGAGTTTATTAAGGATGTCGAACATGTTGGTCTCAGGCCTCAGAAGCCCACAATCTACCGTGTTCCCAATGCACCTCCTTAACCTGCAAGCAAACAAAGGTCAAAGCAAGCACATGAAGGCACAAGGGCTCCAGCTGCTGCCTCTCTCCTCCACCCTCCAGAGAGTCCTCAAGTGGTGTTCTAAAAATGCTTTCCTCCATCTTTGCATCCAGCCACAAAGTGGAAGTGAAGCAACACAAGGAATGCTTGGCTAGGAAGAGGAACCAAAGGTACATGAAGGACAATATAAAGGCTATCTGTGAGAAGTTGGGCATTGAACCAGTGGGATATCCATAGATATCCGAAGACTCAGCAAAGAACTTCACAAAGCTTCCACCTCTCACAAAACAGGAACTGGCTTCCTTTGGACATGGCAGTGTATCTATTCCTCCTTCTCAGCATGAGCGTGAAGATGAATATGAAGACGAGGACATGACCGAGAGCGTGAGACGGAGTGACGAAGAGTAGCTTCGCTCAATTTTCCCTTCTTGGTTCCTTGATGCCAAAGGGGGGGAGATTGAGACTAGTTATATATTTTGAGCCTTAAGGACTATTGGCCATGGACATGTATATTTTATGCTTTAAGTTTCAAACTACTGTAATTTCTATTTGGATGATGCCTATTTTATTAATTTAGATGTATGATGCTCATTACAATATTCTTGTGATGGTTGTTCATTATAATTATTGTAGTTTCAATCAAGCACATCACAATTTGCTCACACACACTCTATAGGCACCCCACCATAAAGTATGTGATAAATATTTCCTGTTCACATTTGTCATATGAACACTTACGGAAATAAATTTTTACTCTTTATTGTGAAATCTCAAATGGTTGTCATCAATCACCAAAAAGGGGGAGATTGAAAGTGCATCTAGGCATACCCTTGTGGTTTTTGGACGATTGATGACAAACAAACGAGGTCCTAATGAGATTTGTTGAGATGAAAGCAGGTCTACCGAGAATAAAACTAATGGTACACAAAAAGTTGAAAAATGAGGAATAAGAAGGGAACAACCAAAGTGAAGAATGGAAGTGCAAAGTCGTTTTTAATGTATAGGATGTGTGTGAGAGATACATCCCAAGAGCTCATGACTTTTCACATAGGGTAAGGGATAAAATCAACAAGTTAATCAATTCACTGGAGCACCGGACAAGTCCGTTCAGCAGCGGACTAGTCCAATTCACTTTCTGTTCCCATACGGACAAGTTCGGAAAAGAGCCGGACTGGTCCAATTAACTCTATGTTGCTTTGCACGGAGAAGTCCCAAGATGCGGACTAACCCGTCAACATAACACATACCTCACCTTGCACCGGACAAGTCTGTTTTGACATGGACTAGTCCGATTTGGTTACTGGAATCACAACGGACTAGTCCGGTTCAATATGGACTTATCCGGTTCACTCACTGTAATTATGGTTTCAGGTGTGCTGCACATTGCACGCACATATCACATAGCACACCAAACTTTTTCGCTCCCATGAGCATACTAGTCCGGACGTCAAGATCCCTAACGGTAACTTTTTTTGGAATGGCTATAAATATGTGATCCACAACCCCATAACCACCAACCAAGAATCCTAGCGCCGTCACACGTCCCAAGAGCATAAAAACACTCCACCCCACACATCTAAAGCCCTAAAAGGTTAAATCTTTTAGGAATCAAGATTTGGGAAAGGGAGATCGACGTCTACACATTGTGGAGCTCTTGTGGGTTTGATCTCCCATACACTCTCGCTTCTCTTGTACATTTTTCGATTGTATTTGATTTGTTATCTTGCTGTAATCTTGTGGGAGCCCTCAGCTTGGTAGGTAGCCCCATTGACTCGGTGATTACCCTGTGATAGTGGAACACAAGTCGGCCTTTGTGGTGACTTGAAGAGGTAAAGGGTTGGTTGAGACCCGGCTCTGTGTGAGCTCCTCAACGATGACATAGATCTCTTTTGTGGAATCGAACCACATAAAATTTCTTTGTGTTGTGTGTTCTAGATCTTTATTTTTGCAAACATCACTATCTAGGGCAAATATTTTATTATATTTGCAACTTATATTAATTTTGTATTCCACATGCAAATTACTCATCCTAAACAAATTCTAAAGTTGTTAGGATAGTTTACTACAATCCGCTGCTGTAGCATTCGAGAAAAAACACAAAAATCAGTTAATCCTTTCGTAGGTGTAACTTGCACACCGAACTAGTCCGCATCTCACACCGGCCTAGTCCGGCCTTCCTGTATTTGACAACTCTGTTAAGTATTGCAAGAAAAAATTTCAACGCCTATTCACCTCACCTCTCTAGGCGACATTCAGTTGGTTGAGATTCAACGCATATTCCCCCATTCTTTTTAATACAGTGGCAGGAATTCAATGCCTATTCCCCCATTCTATTTAATATAGTGGAAGACATGCTCGCCATAATTATTAATAGAGCAAAATAGAATTAGTTAATCTCCGGAGTGGTTCCTCATCTTGTAGATGACGGGTTATCGATCTTGCAATATGCAGATGATACTATCATCTTCATGAACCATGATTTATGGAAAGCAAAAAAACCTAAAATTATTGTTGGGCGCCTTTGAACAGATCTCTGGCCTAAAAATAAATTTCATAAGACTAAACTATTTTGCTTTTGCTAGGCACATAACATTGAGCAGTATTATGTGTTGACGGTTCTTATATACCAATTTTGACCGTCAGTGTAACTCAATTATGTGAGGGAATAAATATTTCTTACACACATCATAGTTATATTTAACATAATTCCACTTTTACTTGGAGAAATTGTGCATGCTCGAGTTTTTATGCATAAATGATGGAGAATGAGGGGAGAAATTGAAAAATGTGCCACCCCAGCCAATCACACAATGACATGTGGCATCACATGGATCCATGACTCAATCCTTGGCTTATCCGAGGATATCCATCAGTGTTTCACTTGGGAAGGGGGTCAGGGCCCACCTGGAAGCTAGCTCGAGGAAGCACACTCGAAGGGGGGCCAGGACTAGGTCGTTCGACCCTGCAGTCTGCTGACTTGGCCTTGGAGCCAAACCTAGTTTTCCTCCACGTGTTGGCTCCTCATGGCTGCCTGAAGGCGGTAAAGACTGATTCGTGCACTAATTGTGGTGGGAACCACATCTACTCCGTGTATGAATAGGGGGTGCCTCACTTCTCACACAAACCACTCAAGCATTCTCTCTTGTATTACACTAGTGCTCTAGTCCCTTAGTGGAGGTTAGCTGTAGAGAGGAGCCTCTAGTCTGAAGTCCAAATTGGAAAAGGTATGGCTCATGTATCTTTTCTTTTATTTGTGACATTATGCTTTATATTAATATCATTTGTCTTTACTTATTTATATACTTGGATAAAGTGTTCCTCATTTTGTTGTGGAGTCCATATATGTGCTAGGTATAGGTGTTTCTATGATCTAGTTATAATGCCCTTATCATAATATCATAAACATCATACAGCACCACTATAGTCTAATTAGTTATTAATATGATCATGTTAATATGAGTAAGTTAGTGCTTGGTCCCAAATTGGTTTCAATGATGTTTAGGTTAGTCATTGCCTTAGGAAGGTACTTGTACTGCAGCTCTTAATGTATTTTCTTGTTATGTAAGCATGGTGCTTAGATAATCAAGTAGCGTTGGATGTCTTATAGACCCATTGTTTGTAGGGGTAGGCGGCAGGCGGCGAGATCCCTGTCCGTCCTTCATAATCTCGCATGTTCGGCTACACCGCAGGCTGTGGCGGGAATCGTCCTGATATTCTCAGGGTTAAACTCGTGACCAATATGTTGGACCGCTAAGCCCCAGTACTCGTTAGCATAGCCATGTGTACACTAGTTGACAATGTATATGAATACCTAAAGCACAGTAGGAGTAGCTCCATCCCAAACTTAGCTTCCACTAGGACATTTTTACTCATTAGAGTGAAGTGAAAACATGGCTTCTTTGCAAACTAAAGCATAGCACATCCCCTTAGCATCGAATAAATCAGCAAGTTCAGATTTAGTTGCGAGCAATGATGGTGATTTTAACTTAATAACTTGCTGTTTTTCAGATTCTAATTTAGTTGCTTTGCCCTCACGAATTTTACTCTTCTCAAAAAGCACAATTTCAGCAGGAGTCATGGGGAGCAAAGTGATTTTCTTTCCCTTATGCATGAGAGTATATCTATTGGTTCTACCATGATGAATAGCATCTGTATCAAATTCCCAAGGACGACCCAATAAAAGAGAACAAGCATCCATAGGAACAACATCAAAATCAGCAAAATCATGGTATGAACCAATTGAAAAATGGATTCTCGCTGTTTGTGTTACCCGAACCTTACCGCTGTTGTTGAACCATTGTATGTGGTACGGATGAGGGTGTGCTCTTGTTGTCAAACCGATTTTCTTGACGACGTCCGTGTTTACCAAGTTATTGCAGCTACCTCCATCAATTATAGTGTGTACACGGCAGTCCTTGATGACGAGAAACATGTGGAAGAGGTTGTGTCGTTGTAGCTTGTCGTCGGTCTCCACTTTGGAGCTCAAGGCACGCTGCACAATGATGCTCCTATAGTTCTCCGTCGCCGCTGTACCAAGTACCTCTTCTTCGGTGTGTTCGTCATTTGGATCTGTAAAGTCAGTAGCAAGAGAATATTCATCTTCAACATCCGAAGTACTATCATACCCGCCATCGTCGCGTGCTATGTATGCTCGTTTGCTCGGGCAATGTCTCATCATATGACCAAGTCCCTGGCAGCGGTGACACTTAATATCGGAAGTACGACCCGTAGAAGGAGTGGACGACAAAGGCTTGAATGATGTCGCCTTGCTGCCTTCCGACACGCGAGAAGGTGGAGCAGCAGGTATAGTTCGTTGGCCGCCATTGGGTGGTGTAGTTGCTGCACGGGGGGCCGAAGATGGTGCTGTTTTGGATGGTGTAGTTGCTGCACACGGCGTGAAGTTGCTCCTCATGCGTTGTTGCTGTTGTTGTCGGCCCTGCAATTCTTTTTCTGCCAACATAGCAAGCTGAAACAATCTGTTAACAGTATCATATTCTTTGTAATCAACAATGTCCTGAATTTCACGCATCAACCCCCCATAAAAACGAGCTATTTTATCATCCATGTCCTCTACTACCCCACAATGCAGCATACCCTTTTGTAACTCTTGATAATACTCCTCTACGGACATGTTACCTTGGTCTAAACGCTGCAATTTTTTGCGAAGGTCCCGCTGAAAACATGGAGGAACAAATCGAACACGCATAGCTTCCTTTAATCTATCCCATGTTGGAGGATCAGTTCTAGTTTTAACAAGTTCATTCCACCATATGATAGCAAAGTCCTTAAACTCACTAGTGGCTTGACGAACTCTATGTTGTTCAGGAACAAGATGGGAATTAAATTTTTGCTCTACTGTCATCTCCCAATCAAGATAAGCCTCAGCATCATAAGCACCAGAAAAAGAGGGTATAGTAAATTTCACTTTAGCAAAAGGATCATCAGGAGGGCGGTTATAATTGTTATGATTATTACCTCCTATACCTCGACGATAAAGTGGCAGTCTTGGCTGATTACTGTGATCTTCCAGTTCATCATAAGCATTGTCTTCTTGTCTTCCAGCGAGAGGCAACCGAGCCTCAAAAGTATTCATCCGAAGAGCAAGGTCATCCAGTTTGCGAGTCAAGTTCGCCAATGACTCCTCCGTTGATGCGTTGAATTTGGCGAACATATCACGTAACTCAACATGTTGAACACATTCGTCATTATTTTCTTCTCCTGCCATTGTTAGTAGGAAACAAAAGACAACAAAAAAAATGTTATCCCTATCAACTACAGTGACAATGTGGAAGGTGGAAGAAAGCAATCTCTCTCGCTCAAGCGTCTTACCACGCTCTTATAAGTGTTCTTACCGACACAGCAGGTGGTGTGGACGGTGAGATGAACCAATGAAGCGTGGGGTGATTGCAAAGGTACCTGTTATGCTCAAGAGAAAAGGTGGAGCTTGGATGGCACAATATGGTGGCTAATAAGTAGAAAATCGTTAACAGCTAAACAAAGTTGAATAAGTATTCAATGTAGGAAACTGTTGCTGGTCAACTGAGTGCCCTAGAGCCTAGCACAACACAAGGAAGTATCAAGGCAAAAGAAAGACAGAATGATATAACCAAACAAACAGCACCAAGTGGTATAGGCCAATTGCTTTAATATGCGTGCTCTTCACTATTTTTTTTTCTTTTTGTAATATTTTTTTGATATTCCTCTTTAATCAGTAGCACAAATATAGGAAGCACACAAATTTGCAGCTCAATTGGATGTAATATGCGGCCTATAGAAAATCAAGAAGGTTCTTTAAAATTCGTGATGAAACTTCGGAGGCCGGATAGCCTATCTTCCGAGGGGAAAATCAGATGCGAAATTTCGCGTAGATGAATTTGAAAAAAAAATTCGCCCGATTTCGAGTTCGTATGCGAAAGTTATGGCCGTTTTAAGGTAGGCTGTCCGAGTTATGTTTTTTTTTGGATGTTGATTCCAACTCGGTTTGAGAACAGAACTCGCAAACGGATACGAAAACGATCGGGAATTTGCACAGCAACTAATGAGGTGGTGTGTGATGATTCAAGGATGAATGGCACAAAGATTTGTCACCTAATCTAGGGCTGGCGATGCGGGAGTTCACGCAAGGCGGCTAGCTAGGGCAAACCGATGAACGTGGCGGATCGGTTTGTTATTTAGGGATTGTGGAATAGGTGTCGAATAGCAAGAAACAAGGACGAAACACGATAACTAGGATCAAAAAACACAAAGCTAAACCAGCAACAAGACTCAACCACACGAATGCAAACTCAACAATGCAAACTGAAAAATGAAACTGCAGGCACTATAGTCTGGGAAGCGGTAAAAACGATCTAATATTTTTTTTTGTGGCTTTTTTGTGGACTCTAGGTACGAAACAAAATCGATCTAATGGAAGGAAGGAAAACAAAGATACCTCACGGGCAACCTGGAAATCTGATACCAATTGATGAGTAGGTTTAGGCCCGATCTTCCGAAAGGTATGTCGATTGGGATGGAGAACTCGACGTTGATGATCCGCGGCACTCAAGCGGTTCGAGTACCCCTGCAATCACTACACCACGGCTCCGTTGGTTATCAACCATGCTGCACACGCTTGACCTCGCCAAGAAGGCTAATCCCTGCAAGTGCAATCGAGAACACGAGCAAGAACGTAGAAGACACGATCGGAAATCGCGAAATGGGGGCCTCACAAACCGTAGAACGGCGATTTTATTGATCTAAGCAAAACCCACCGAATATGACCGGCGGCTGCAGTATTTATAGGCTAGGGTTTGACCAAAACATGATTAGACGCGTCCCTAATGGACTCTTACAGGATACAAGGCCCAAAGACCCGATTCGGTGGCGCAGCACCAGACAGAAATCTGGACTCGACTTGTTTCGACGATTCCCAATGACTCTGGAGGAATTTTGAGGTGGGACCAGAACCATTGGAAAGTTTATCTTCTCCTCTTTCCGTGCATATGTAGAACGTCGAAAACGGAGTCTGTATGCCTCCTGGGCGTCTGTTTTAAGGTGGACTGCTCCTGGACTCTGAGTTGAACTCGAGTCCGAGTTGTAAATTGTTTCCATCTACTTGTGGACGTCCCAGGTGGTTCTCCATGCTCCCAAGGCCTCCTTCCTTCACTTGTTGATCTTTTCCATTATTCCTAATAACAATTAAATCATCACATAGCAATCTATTCTCAAACTCACATGCAAAAGAAGTTAAGAACGAATTCACTTGCTGATTTAATAACCGTGCCCGTGCTCTTGTGATTGGTCCTTGCAGTTCAATGCGCGTCTTTGCTGTTGTGATGTCCTCATCACCCATCACTTCATTTACCCATCTACTGGATCCCTCACTAGAACACCCTCTTCTATCCTTGAACTTGCCACTCTTCTACCTTTCCTTCATACGGGATAAACAAATACGAAACCTTAGTAAATACTCTCTTGTGAAATGCCACAGCGGTACTCTCCGTGCGCTAGCGGAACTCATCTTGCTTTGGCCTAGGTTAGCCTAGTACCTCTGCAGAACTAGCCTTGCTGCTAGGATGATCTATAGACGCTAAGAAATACCAACATTATGCCCAAACCTCTGGATGTCGCATTGGGACTTATCCACATAAATTCTTGGGCATCGCCATGCATTACAAAAAACTGTATAATGGGGATTGGAAAATGATAGAAGAGAGATTTGAGAAGAAATTAAGTAGTTTGAAAAGAAAATATAAGTATGTGGGAGGGCGACTAATATTAATAAACTCTGTTCTAACAAATTTATCGATGTTTATGCTTTCTTTCTTTGAAGTACCTAGAGGGTACTAGAAAGGTTAGATTATTATAGATCATGATTTTTTCTGACAAGGTGATAATCATAGAAAGAAATATTGGCTGATATCAACCTGGAGACTCTAATTTTCGGAGCAGTCTAATGAAAGTGAAAGAAAATTCTTTAAGGCTTGCAAAGTTTCAAGATAATAATGGTTGTGCGACTAGGTTCTGGGAGAATAGATGGCTTGGAAAGTTTGCTTTCAAGGATAAATTTCCCTATTTGTATAATATAGTCGGACACCAGCAGGCTGTAGTGGCACATGTCTTTAGTACTATCCCACTGAACATTTTTTTCAGTCGGAGACTGGTACAGGATAACTTGGTGAAGTGGCATGGATTGGTGGCACTAAGTATGAACAATGGTGTGAAAAGAAACAGCAAGTTATGGTTATCTAAGTGACCACTAAAAATCAATATTTTTTGTGGTACTTAAAGCGCGGGGTGATTCTTACAAAGGATAATCTAGCAGAGCGTAACTGGGAAGGGGATATGAAATGTGTTTTTTGTTCGCATGATGAGACTGTATAACATCTGTTCATTGAACGCCATAATGCTGGATTCTTGTGGAGAGATGTAAGTATCACTTTCAACATTTCAATACCAACATATGTATCTCACATGTTCAACAATTGGCTATTTGCATTTCCAAGCTTTTTCAGGAAAAAGATTATTGTGGCTGCTGCGGCTTTGTGCTGGGAAATTTGGATAACTAGAAATGATTGTGTTTTTGACAAATGTCCCATGAAAACTATTTTCAGGTACTCTTTAGGAGCACCCATTGGTGTAGCACTTGGGCATTATTGCAAAAGTATGAAGAGAAGACCAAACTGATGAGAAAGCGAGTGGCCTCCTGGAGGGGGCGCTTCTGGAAATTTTTGCTCTCTTTGGATGAATAATGGAAAGAGAATTTCATTTCAATAATATCGGTTTGTTTGATTCTTATAGTTTGTGAGTGGGAATTATGTAATCCAATCATTCCCTGGTTATTGTAAGACTGATGTAATGGTTGGCCATAACCTCACTTTGTGAGGGGAAGGTTGGGTTATTCCATTATCTAAAGAAATTTTATATGAAACTATTTTTCTCACTTTGTTATTAACTTGTCACATCATTAGAAATGTTGACATGAAAGGTTTTATTCAAAATGAAAACCAGTCAGAAGTACAGAATTTGTAGTTGAGACTGGTTTGGGGTACAACATATGCATGTAATGTATTTCAAGTTATTGTATTCCTAACTCTTGTTTTTTTCCATCTGACAAAAGTTACGTGGGATTTGTAAGGCTTTTTTTGTATATCAAATGAATGTTCACGTGGGATTTGTAAGGCTTCTTTTCAGATAAAGGAATATTCTATTCTGTATATCAAATGAACGCATCCCATGCTCTACATCTTATGTATTTGGCTGATTAGTTATTACAGAGTTTGTTCTAAAGACTAGACACCATCTGCCACATAGCATGCACACACCAAAAACCAACATTATAGGGATCCGACACATTTATGATGGTCAGATACTGTAGTAAATATCTTATTTATGACCACGTTCACTTATTTATGATGGGACTTGGCTGTCACTACATTTTGATCGTAAATAAGCTAATTTATGACAGTTAAATTATATTATTTCTGATTACTCCATCTGACCGTCGTAGATAAGTCCACCCGTGCCACGTGGGTCGAAAGCTGACTTATGTACGACGGCACGGGCTTGGCTGTCGTAAATAAGTAGTATTGCCAAAACAATGATAGGAATATAACAAATATTCAACTTAACAACTCAGCCTATATTGCTAATCCTCCACCTATGCTTGGCAAAGATATTCATTATCGTAGTCTCTAAAATCACTACTGCAAAAAGCATTTTCGCAGACGCTACAAATATTTTTACAGGCGACCATAAGAAAAACGCTTGTGATGTGAAATGCATTAAAATCCACCTGAATCGCCTGTCACAGAATGTGGATTATCACAGATGTTCTTGGTACAAACGTATGTGATAATGTACAATATCACAGGTGTTCTATAACTAAAAACCGTATGTGAAAAAATATGGATTATCACAGGCGGTCTGTGGTACAAACCACCTGTGATAATGGACAATACCACATGCGCTCCATAACTAAAAATCGCCTGTAAAAGAATGCTGATTATCACATGCAAAATGTGGTATAAACTGCCTCTGATAATTTACAATATAACAAAAGGTTATACGACAAGGGCTACCTATCTTGTATTTCAAACAACGCTTAGTATTTCAAACGTTCCCGCAAAATCAAGCCTATATAAGGCTGCTCCCGCAATATCCTCAAGCAAAACATAACTGCCTAGTATTTCAAACGACGCCTTTAGGCTGGCAAATCTGTTCATCTCCCGCTAAGCGCAGCTCTGCCGCCGTCACGGTCTCCATGGCGTGCCGCTGCCGCCTTCCTCCTCACCGCCTCCACCGCCAGGTAAACATCGCTGCCTCCCTCCTCCCCCTCCCCTTCTAGCACCATCACCGCCGCACCCACACCACCTCCCGCACCGTCACCGGCGATTAGTTGATTAAGTAATCACCCTCTCACACACTCTCTATTTGCCTTAATTGTTTATACCCAAAAGTCATCATGTCTGGGAGATTTTTTGCCGACCTTGCGTGTGGCCGCCTGACAGAAGAGCATAAAGCATGGCGCAAGGAACACCCTCACGTATGTATTGTATCCTCTTTTCAATTTTATTCATGATGGTATACATGCACACGTCAAGTTGATAATACGATATACGTCTTCGTGGTGCAGGCTTTCTCTGCGAATCTTGAGTCGTTTGACATCATGCTCTGATGGTGCAATGTCCATGGTAAAAAAGGGGCAAGTTGTGAATAAGCACAATTCACTGTTTGATCATTTTTTTCATGTTAATGAAATTTATTTTATAGACTAACTGAGAAGGTGGATACTACCCACTAAAAATCTATTTCGAGGAGCACTATCCTAGGGTGTCTCCTACATGCGCCTTTCCATCGGGTTTCTTCCACCCGAACGTCCATCCTACCGGAGCACTCTGTCTTGAGATTCTTGATAAATAGATTGTATGATCAGTAAACTTATTTTTAGTTCTTACGATGCCTCGCTTTGCAATTCTTATGTGCTGCAATGAACATTTTCCAAGGGGTGGTCTTTATCTATTACTGTGAAAATGATACTACTTGAGGTTCAACATTTGCTTCATTTTCCAAATGTGCCCGATATTGAAAATGATAGCTATAATGTACATATGAAGGATAGTAACTTTGTTAGATATCATTCATTATTGTGATTTTGTTAGCTTGAATATTTTTTGTGTTACAAGATCCAGAAGAATACATGACATGTGTTAAGGAGCAAACTCGACGTTACAGTGTAAAATCGATGTGATCCAGAGGACTTGCCAAGACTTAGCATGTAATTTTTAGTAAAACTTATAAACTATGAATTGCAAATTATACATGTATATATGAGTTGATTGTGAATATATGTGTTTGTGAATATATATGGCTGTGAATATGTGTGCCTTTGAATATATGTGCTTGTGTATATATTGTGATTGCTGTTCCTTGAATTTGAGCATGAAATTAGAAATAACAGCATGTAATGTTGTATAGGGTACATAACATCACTAGTGGTGTTCAACTGTAAACGAAATGTGAAAATGGTCGTTATCACAGTCGATTGTTCAAATACCGCATGTGCAATTTTGTATATTTTCACCATCGGTGTTTTCGACGGACCACCTGTGATAATGGTCAATATCACAAGCAGTTTTGACAACGACCGTTTGTGAGGATGTCACCATATTATGATCTCAACCGCACCCAGTAAAACCCTAACTCACTGGTGTATGAAATTACGTCGTCAGGCTGCTGAAATTTTTGAGCGCCGCTTCACCGCCTTCGACCACCTCCCCCCTCCGACTCTGCCGTGCACCCCCCCCCCCCTACGACGCATCCCATTTTTTAGGTTTTTGAAGATACGAATTCATAAATGAGAAAAATTAGGGATCTTTATTTCAAAGATTTTTCTCTCCATGAAGTAAGTCTATGATGCTTCTTTGTTTTTTTGTGTGACTTGAGCTCTTAATTTTTGAAGTTTTTCACAATTTTTTAAGGATTATATTTTGAAAATTTAGAAGTAGAATTAAACAAAATTAAAAATCTTTTAAAAGACTTGTTTCTCCAAAATGTATGTATTTATATGTCTTGCTACGTTATATATATCCTACAATTTCAATTTTAAATTTGGGGTTTCTCTAATTTTTCTAATTTTGTTATTTTAGAGGTGGAAATGAATGAGAGTAAAATGATATCTTTTTATATTTTTACAGTGTCACATAGAAGATAGATTGAGCCTGGATGTACAATATGCTAAGGAGTGATCCTACGTATATTCAAAATGTTGCAAGCTTAGTCGAAACATCAAAGAGACATGCGAAGACGCAAAAGATAGATTAGATATTATATCCTTGTATCGACTGCCAAATTAAGATTGCTTGGACATATACTATAGTAATCCATTCACACTTGGTGAAGAGATGTTTGAAAAAAATACAATATTGAGAGAGCATGGTGAGTTAGATACACACAAAGTGTATAATGTTGACGGGAGATGTGTCAAATATTTTGATGACAATAAAGCTCATGTCGATTATGATCATTAAAATTAGGATGATGACAATGATGATGAGTTTGATTATGTTGAGATGTTGCGTCACATGGAACCACGTGTCTTGAGTTCTATGGGAACAAATAAAGGTTTAAGTAAAATGGAGATATTACAGAGTGCGTCACAGGAGCTTATATATGATGAATAAAAGGATTGTGATAAAGAGTTTACTATGCTGCATACAGTACAAGTACTATTAAAGATGAAGTCCACCCACGAATGGTCCGATGTAGTTTCACTAATCTTTTGATTCTTCTGGCAAAATTTATTCTAAATGCAAATAAACTGCCCAGAAGCACTTATAAAGCGAAGAATATTTTATGTCCAATGTCGCTAGGTGTGACAAAAATGCATACTTGTCTGAACCATTGTATTTTGTTTCGTAAATGGCATGAGCTCGCAATGAGATACCCGATCTGTGATGTAAATAGATACAAGAAGAATTACAATCAATAGTATGTCACCAACATGAATAAGACCTTGAGAAATAACAAGAGTTCTATTGGACCTGAGCGTGAAGATGATATTCTTGACAATGGAGATGGAAGAATAAGAGAAAGCCTTGGTGATGTGCTATCTTCTAGTAATTGACCGCTTGAATCATTTGTACTCAAACCCCAAGGAGGCCGAACTTATATGTTGGCATTCTAAGCATCGCACGAAGAAAGAAAAATAGATTCGACACCCTGGTAATGAAAAAAATAGAAAAAAATTGATATCCAGTATTCAGAGTTTGTAAAGGAAATCAGAAATGTAAGGATTTCTTTGGGTACAGACAGAATGAATCTTAACGATGTACAACCTACAGACCTGGTTGTGTCACAAAATAAATTATATTTGTTATCTATTTTAATCCAGTGTCCGAAATAAGCTAACATAAAAATTGATGTGTTCCATGAACCTCTAATGGAAGAAATGGCCAAGCTGTGGAATGAAGGGGTACGTACATGGGACTAGTACAATCGGGAGTATTTCATGCTAAGAGCAATGATATTTGTTACCATACATGATTATCCCGGACTCTCTACATTATTTAGACAAATGAAACGGCAGAAAGGTTGTATAATGTGCGTGGATGGAACTAGTTTTCAGTATCTCACTTTAGCCAAAAAGTTGGTGTACATGAGACATCGGCAGTTCTTGACAGATAAACACAACACCCCTGAGGGGATCACAACACTAGAGTAGGTTGTCAATAAGTTAATCCTTTGGCACCAATGCGACATGTTGGACAATGAACCGATATCGAGCCCTGTCATCGCATCTAGGAAGACCTAAACCTCGGCTTCAATGCTGAAGGTTCAAGGACATCCACTCTCGCGATATCCCGGGAAGGACGATAGTAAAGATAATAAGAGCAACCAGTTGAACAACATGTTCAAGCAATACCAGAGCAACCAATTAAACAATAGATTGAAGAATTACAAGAGCAACAAGTTGATCAATTGGTTGAAGCAGTGCAAGAGCAACTAGTTGAACAACAAGTTGAAGAAGTACAAGAGCATGCTAAAGAAGTTAAGGGCCAATATCCAACTTTCAACAACAACTCCTCCATCAGTTCAACTGCAAGTTAGGTCATACATAGATAAGGAACCTTTAGGGCCGGTGTCATAGTTTTGGGAAGGAATGAAGAAAATAACTTCAACATCTCATTCTTCATATGTGTCAGCAATAGAAAATAATGAGACATGGGAAGAAGTTGGTGTTCATTCTCGGGATTCCTGTATTGTTAAAGAAGGGGCCCCGATATACAAGAAGCAGGACATTCCTCCTAAATTTGAGAATCGGAAGTCATTCATGACAATAGTATAACTTAGCAAACAAAAATTCCTGGTCAGGAGAATGCACGAGTGGTACATGTTGTGCAACACTAAATATGACATTAACACTATGACATTTCGTGTGCCACAAAAAGCATGTTGGAGTGAAGCCGCAAACGTAAGACGCTCAATTTTGTTTGAAGTTATGCGGGGCCTGTTCTATCGAGAAATGCTCGAAATCAACTTTTTACTCAACTAGTCCTTGTATGTGCCTCTAATCTTTCATACTTCTTTTTCATACTACACGCATACATGGCATGAGATTATAAGGATTCCAGACTTATTCCTTAGGATGCAATACATGAATGACGACAAAGTGAAGGACAAGAGGGTTATCCATGACGTGACAAGGATTGCTAAGTCGAATTTCGATGTGAAAAGGACCGATATTCAATGAATACAGGAAAATGACAAAAAATTAATTTACTAAGAAAAATCAAGAGTTGATGAAGAAAAAAAGACGGAAGTGGCAACCTACATAGGATGAGCTATGGATAACTTTGTCAGATGTAACAAGGACCTCATAAAGGCTTTGTACCACTTTGCATAAGTTCGACACATAACATTGAAATTGCAATTATTTTTAATCGTTACCTTGTCACGTGTGTTCCTAAGTGTGTAGTAATCATTAGATATGTATCTCCATCAAGCCAAAGCTGGGTTCAGCTACGGTCATGGACTCAACCAATTTCCCACCAAAGAAATACAAAGATTTCAAGGATATTGTAAAAAGTACGGATATTCTATACTTCTATGTACACGTGTATATAGGTTGGCAATTCTCATATTAAAATTCTTATACGACAGCGCTTGGATGTATTACTGTAATGAACTTGGCAGTAAGAGACCTGCTAACAGGACTGTACTGCAAATAGGAACATATTATCCTAGTGCCAAGCAGCCTCCTAGTAGTGTCCTCTGCGGATATTATATCTACGATCAGCATTGGGTCGCCGGTTCGTATAGAATGAATCGTGAGGATCGTGAGGATGTAAGATATCCTTAGTATCGATATCGTATTTTCTTACATTTGAATTTCATTTTCACAAGCGCGTTCTGATACTTGTATTATATTTTCATTGTCATCAACACATTATAATACTTATATTATGTTTTCATTGCAGTACAGTAATGTGATTGAAGATTGCCCGATTGTTAGGAGTATTCCTCGCCACGGAGTCGATAATATTGGGAGTGAAATGTGTGTTTTCATGCGTCATGAAGTTATTCACCAAAAATGGCTGTTCTTCAACTACAGATGTCACACGCCAATGTGCTAGAACTTAGCAACTATGTTTATGCAAAAAGAAGTTTTTAGTGAAACTTGTAAAAAATGTGTACTTGTGAACTATGAATTTAGATATATAAGTACTAGCATTGTATGTATATATGAGTTGACTTATATATTGTGATTGGTGTGTGAATGCCACTTGTGAAGATATAGTGTTTGTGTTGTGTGTGAATGTGTATTTGACATTGAGCTGGATATTAGAAATAACAGCATGTAGTGCTGTATAGTGTATATATACAACCTATGATAATGCATTTTTAAAGTCGGTTCATAGTTGTAAAGTACTGCTTGTGAAAATGCATTAGCACAGGAGGTTCATGGTCGTCAAGAACCGTCTATGATAATGTATTGTTGCAGCCAATTTGGGGTAGGTAAAGCATTGTATGTGATAATTAGTTTTCACATACGTTCTTCGGTATGGAACCGCCAGTGAAAATATATCAAGGGCGGTTCATGGTTGTTATGAACTGCCTGTGATAATGAATTTTTACAGGAGACTTTTAACGGCCGCCTGTGAAAATGACCAGTTATCACATACGCTTTGTCACAGGCGGTTTTCAAAACTGCATGTGATAATGTGTTTAGAGTCGTCTGAGATAATATATTTTTTAGTAGTCAAGGTGTCATCTTTTTGTACCTTGTTCCTCGTCCATCTGAAACAGCGATCATAACCTGATCCAATGTATTTTGCTGTAGGATACCTGCATAGAAGATAGAACTATTATCAAATAAAAAACAATGACGTTTTGGCTTGGATCATATAACCCACCAAAATCTGTTCTTTGATTTTCTCTTGTACTTCATTAAAAATACGTTCTTTAGTTTTCTCTTGTACTCCATTCAGTCAAGAACAAATGAAAACGAGTGTATTATATCTTGTGGGGGTCTTATACCTAAAGATGGGTCTACTATTCTCCAAGTAAACTTGTCATAAGCATATTGAAAGAACACTACAAGAAACTCGGACAATTACAACAGCCGAATTAACTTATGTGGGCCAGCCGGCGTAAGTAAATAACTTATGTTGGTCACTATAAGTCGACGTAAGTAGAGTAACTTACGTCGATCAAGGACCTGCGGCCGACGTAAGTTAACAAGCCGACGGCACTAATATTGTACTTACGTCAACCCAGGTCCCAAGTCGACATAAGTTATATGGCCGATGGAAGTACAACCATAATTATGTCGGCCAAAACCTAGGCCAATGTAAGTTATCATGGCCGACATAATTAGAGGACTTTAACCTACACATGCGGGCTGTGTGCGGAACGCGTGCCTATTTCTCTTCCTCATTTTGGCCGCACACCTCTCTTCCCCACACTGCCGCCCGCACCATGCCACGCCAACCTCGCCGCCCCCAGCGCGCCGCCTCAACACCGACGCCCGCACCGTGCTGCTCCCACCGCGCCGCCCGCACCGCACTGCGCCACCGCGCCACCCCCAGCCTCCACACACACAGAGCCGCGCAGCCCCATCGTGCCGCCCCCACCGCGCTGCCCCCACCACAGCGCCCCCACCGCGCCGCCCACACCGAGCCGCGCCTTACCGCAGCGCCTCCACCGCGGCACCCTACCGTGCCGCCCCCACCGCGGCGCCCAATCTCTCTCCCCCGCCGATAAGCTCCGGCCCGACGTATTAGGTTGTTTGTGCCACTGAAATGTTCCATGTTGTTTAGCACTTGATCCCATGAATTGTTTCATATGTTTTTGCTCATGAGTGTCAATGTGTTGAAGCTTTGGCTTGGTGTCGCCTAGTTAGATATGTTTAGCGAGTTAAACTCAGTTTAGCGAACATCGGGGGAAACATTATCAAGAGCAAGGTGATAAATTGCAGGTACTTGGAGTACGCATAGCCCGTCGCACTGCCGCTTGGAAATATGGTGTATTGTTTAATTTGTTAGTACTATACAAGAACTAACTACATTTTTCATTTCCGTTCCAATTTATTTTTAGCAAGTTACCTATTGGGAGTGTTATTCTCCTTTATGCAGGAATTAAAATTATAACTTTGCTTTATGTGGGGCCTTTAATTTCCACAAGTACCGAATGGATAAACTATCCATGATATGGTTGTACATCGAATTAATAGAATATAGGCCGCTCTGTCGGACAGATCATTTAAAGGAGCTGTCTTTTGTTAAATGTACATATGCTATTCTTGAGACTAGTTCTAGCCACAACAGAAATTTGTAAGACTTCATAAGTATGTAGTATACTGAAGGTGGTGGATCCGCGATGAAAATATATCGGTTACCGTTTCATAGACATCATTTTTCACTACGACAAAAGGCTTCATCGCTGGCAGCTCTAAACATATTATCACATACGGTTTTAAAAACCGCCTGTAATGAAGAGCCTGTGAAAATGATCGATTAGCATAGGCGGAAGCAAAATCCGCCTGTAAAAATGCATTTTCACAAGCAGTTTTTTATTGCAGACTACCTGTGAAAATGCATTTTCACGGGTGGTTTTTTATTGCAGACCACCTGTGAAAATGTATTATCACATACTGTTTTTACTGCCAACCACCTGTGATAATACATTATCATAGACAATTTTTAGAATGTTATGTGTGCATTGTGTTCGTGACTAGCCGTAATTAGAAGGCAAGAAATGATAAAATTTTGACACATTTTGCGCTAAAACAACTCGATCTACAGAAGACTAAAAGATTTAGACAAAATTACATTGCACGGATGCAATAAAAAACACAACGGAGATTACAACGCAACCGCTCATCGAAATTACAATCCATTGCAACCATCACGTGCAGCAGCTCAACGCCATGATGACAGAGATGCCACCGTTGCAGCTGCTCGTCAATGCCACCCCGCAGAGCTCGGTAGCGCCATCTTCGTGCTAGCTTGACTTCCGAGCTACAACAAAAATAGCGATCGCGGTTGGATCTGTGACTGAAGGTTGGATGTGTGGCCCTTGGCATCGAGCGAGACACCCGCTGCGGACGAGGAGCGTGGTTGCCGCGACGGCGAGGAGCGTGGTTGCCACGACAGTAATCATCATGAGCAGTGCGGCTGCCATGGCGGTTGAGGAGCGCGGTTGCTGCGACGGCGAGGAGCACAAGAAGCGCGGCCTCCGTGACAGCGAGGACCGTGAGGAGGCGGAAGCGGGCTGCCGACACTTCGGCGATTACGCGGAGCTGCAGTAGAGCAAGGTTGAGGAGGAAGGAAAGAGGTGAGATATGGGAGAAGGACGGTGAGAGGGAGATATTGGGGATAAGGACATGAGGTTTCGGTGCTGCTACTGTTATAGACACATAACAGGGAGAGATGACCCTTGTGAGTCGTTGGATCGATAAGTAGCAGAACGCGGAGATATGAAGTTCAAGAGCGATCCGTTAGATGAAGCAGCAGACCAATCAGGAGCCATCATTATCACAAACGGTTTTTTTGTTACGGGCCTCCTATGAAAATCATTATATTTTCACAGACATTTTTTGTTACGGACCGCCTGTGATAATGACTATTATCACAGGCGGTTTTTTTACCGACCGCCTGTAAAAATCAATACATTTTCAGAGATGGATGTTTGTTACGGACGGCCTGTAATATTCTATTATCACGGGCGGTTATTAACTCATGTAACATCACGGGCGTAACTTTTAACAAACCGTCTGTAAAAAAACAAGGAGACTCCTATGAAAATGCATTTTTTGGTAGTGTTTCTTTCAAAAACATTCTCTACAAAATTCTGTAAAAGCATTACTTGTGTTTGTTTGAGATGGCGCACCAGAATATCTGCCACACACTACTACAAAAAGCATTTTTACATGCGCCTCAAATTTTCAAACACAGGCGGTCCTTAAAAATATGCGATTGTGATGACGAATGATATAATAACCGCTTGTGATGAAAGAACAATAGGCGGATTTTAAAGAACAACCGTCTAGGTAAATACATGATCTTCACAGGCGTTCATAATTAAGAACCGCCTGTAATGCAAAGAACTTCACAGACGGATTTTAAGAAACAGCCACCTGGGTAAATATATGATCTTCATAGGAGGTTCTTAATTAATAACCGTCTGTAATGTAAAGAAACTTCATAGACGGTTCTTAATTAACAACGGCCTGAGAAGATCATGTATTTTCAGTGGCGGTCATTGTTTAAGAACCGTATGTAGTTGTTCAATTATCACAAGCGGTTTTCATTGAAATTACAGGGATGTAGTCGTTACAATTATCACAACCGTATGTAGTCGTTGCAGGGAAAATTATATCAAGAAAAAATACAGATGAGCGGATACTAGTACAGTAATGCATTATAGGAAATGTTCGATCACCAGTGAGGCTGGCTTAATTGTGATAAATCACCATTAGAGGCTTTACAATTGTTCAAAGATAATTTCTTTACACACTGAACAAAAATCATGCTACATTCATTGTAGATCGAACATGAAGCTCCCATCGATCAATCTAAATTGTACCGTCCTGCTTGCTCCCGAACACGTCTCTTATATTCCGCTGGATCCTGAAAATATTGAAATTATTTAAATTAACAAATGTCGAAGGAGGAATGAATAACCTACATTGGTCACTAAGTCAAAGTGTCATCTAACCTTGATAAGTAGATTATAGCAATCATTTTCAACATCAGGCACATTTGGCTGATGCAGCAAACGCTGAACTTCAAGTAGTATAGTTTTGATTGTAAAATCACTGCACCACCCCTACGAAATATAATTTAAGCAATATAAGAAACTAGTTCAAATAATTTCGACAACAATTGTATGTAATAATTACATGAACAAAATAGGTCTATCTTACAGTCTCTTGATCAAGAATCCCGATGCAGAGTGCTCCCGAACGATGGACATTTGGGTGGAAGAACCCAATTGGAAAGGCGCATCTTGGAGGCACCAAGGGATAGTCCTCAGAGAATCAGGGGGTAGTAACCATCTTCCCATTCAGTCTGCAAAAGAAATTTATTAATAGGAGGACGATGGTTAAACTCATATTGTGCTTGTTCTTCATGACTTACCCCTTCTTTACCGGGGACGATGCACTGCCACTTCAATAAATCTCCCGATTCAGGCTTCACATAGAAACCCTACACAGAGAAATTGAAAATACCAAAAACAAACAAGACGGAAAAACAAACTGCAGTTAAGTTCATCAGTCCATTACAGATACAGATGTATATACAACCATACGACCGGTGTGCCATATGTACATACATGGGGATGGTTCTTGCGCCACGCCAAGCGCTCCTCCTTCAATCGGCTACACACCCGAGACATCATTATATGAAATACCAAACTTCCAAACTTCCAAATTATTGAGTCCAAACGCATATGTACACAAATGCAAAAGGACACAATCCATATACCAACATTGTTCTAAGTTGATTTCAGAAGATTAAATATATACAATATATATCATCTCGCATTGCTATATACATTTTTTCCATCATTGACATCTTCTCGCATATAGGGTTTCAAATTCTTTTTATTGCTTCTCTCTACGCGCTTGATGTTTTCTGGTTCGGTGAAAAGGTACATCTCTTCATACTGATTATATTCCTCTTCATTATCTCCCACATTCTCAACCCCAACAATATTTTGCTTTCCAGAAACAACTACGTGCAACTTCTCAGTTTCTGGATCTTGAACATAAAAAACTTGTGCAACATTATCAGCGAGAACCCACAGGTCATCTTTGTAACCCACATTATTCAAGTCTACCAGTGTCAGCCCGTAATTGTCCACTTTCAAACCATCAGGATGTTTGACCCATTGGCACTTAAATACGGTCATTACCATTCTTTCGCCATAATCGAGTTCCCATATTTCCTCTATGAACCCAAAGTATGTGGTCTGCTGCCCTTGCGAATCATAAGCCTCAATACGAACACCACTATTTTGTGCAACACTCTTACCATCTTTTTCTTTAGTGTAAAATGTGTAACCATTGATGTCATATGCTTGCCATGATGTTACCAAAGCAGATGGGCCAGAAGCTAACTTCTTCATTGTTGCCTCTTCTATAGTGTTTCCGTATGATATATTTTTGTCCATTAACCATTCAGTAAAACATCTTCTGTGCACTTTCATGATCCAGTCCTCTGTGCGGTCTTGGTTTTTATCACGAAGCTCAATTTGGTGTTCCTCGATGTACGGCACAGCTATTGCGAGCTGTTGTAGTACACCAAAATGTACACGGTGTACATTCTTGTAATCTTGAACAATAAAAGTTTTTTTACCCACTTTGCCTCTCCCACGTAGTCTACCCTCATGTACCGGTATAGGCACACCTATCAATTTTCCATCTTTGATGTAATCAGCGCAACCCTCAATCACTTCTTCAGTGGTGTATCCTTCCATAATTGAACCCTCTGGGTGAGCACGGTTCCGCACATAACCTTTTAATACTCCTAAATATCTCTCCAACGAAAACATATGATGTAAATATAGTGGCCCCAATGCTTTTATCTGATCAACAAGATGCATGATTAGGTGTACTTGCATATCAAAAAAGGATGATGGGAAACACGTCTCAAGCTTGCACATTGTCTCGATGATGTATGTTTTCAGATAGTCTAAATCTTCACGTGCTATCACCTTTTACGATACTGCATTGAAGAAGTAACACAAACGTGTGATGACAACTTTTATACGCTCAGGTTTGATTACTATTATTGCAATGGCAAGGAAAATTGTCATCATCATGTGACAGTCGTGAGAATTATAACCGAATAAAGACAAGTCTTTCATCGAGACTAGTTTGTGGATATTGGATGAGAAACTCGTGGGCACTTTGATCCCACGCAAGCATTCGCAAATTGCTTTTTTTCTCTTCTAGCGTCAAGTTGTAGCTGGCTGGAGGAAGGTAATGCTTCTCGTTTGCCTTTTCTACTGGATGAAGCTCTGGTCTCAAATCAAGATTTACTAGGTCCATACATGAATTTAATCCGTCCTTTGTTTTCCTCGACATGTCCAACAAGGTCCCAATGATGCTGTCAAATACATTCTTTGTAACGTGCATCAAATCAATACTATGGAAAAATTCCAGATTCTTCCAATACGGAAGATACTTGAAAAAAAATGATTGTTTCTTGAAAGCCATGTCAGTTGTATCATCCGAAGATGTACTTTTCTTTCTCTTAATTCCTTTACTATTTTTCCCTTACCGAAAGCAATATGAATGTTCTTGACCATTTCAAACACAAGTTTTCCACTGTAAGGTTTCGGTGCAGTATCTTTTTCGATTTTGTTATCAAATTGTTCTTTCATCTTCCTATACTTGTGTGTATCTGTCAAGAACCGTCGCTGTCTCATGTACACCGTCTTTCTGGATGAAGTGAGGTATAGAAATTCAGTTCTATCCACGCACCTAACGCAACCTTTCTTCCCTTTCATTTGTCCCGATAATGTAAACAGTCCGGGATAATCATGCACGATAATGAATATCATTGCTCTTAGCGTGAAATACTCCCGCTTGTACTCATCCCATGTACGTACCCCTTCATTCCACAATTTCGCCATATCATCCATTAATGGTTCCAAGAACACATCAATTTTGATGTCGGGTTGTTTTGGACCTTGGATAAGAACAGATAATAAGATATATTTCCTTTTGTGACACAGCCACGTCGGTAGGTTGTACATCGTTAAGACCACGGGTCATGTGCTGTGTATGCTCCTTTTTTCACCAAACGGATTCATTCCATCTATACCCAAGGCAAACCTCACATTTCTGATTTCCTTCGCAAATTCTGGATACTGAATATCAAAATTTTTCCACTGCGTTGCATCACCAGGGTGTCGTATATGTTTTTCATTCTTCTTGCGTTGCTCGAAATGCCAATGCATAAGTTCAGCCTCCCCAGGGTTTGAGAACAAACGCTTCAAGCGATCAATTACCGGAAGGTACCACATCACCAAGGCATGAATTTTTCTCTTATTCTTCGCGTCTGCATCACCAGAAGTATCGTCATCGTCACCTTCAGGACCAATAATAAACTTCTTATTCTTCTGAGTCTTTTTTCATGTTGGTAACATACTGGTGATTGTAGTCCTTCTTATATCTACTGACACCACAAATGGGGCATCTAGTTGCGAGCTCATGCTCTTTGCAATACAGAATACAATGGTTAACACAAGCGTGTATTTTTGTCACACCTAGTGCCATTGGGGAAAGAAGTTTCTTTGCTTTATAAGTGCTTCTGGGCAGTTTATTTGGATTTGGAAGAATTTCTGCCAGAAGATTCAAAAGATCAGAGAAACTACAATCGGACCATCCGTGCGTAGCTTTCAACTTTAGTAGTTCTAAGACTGCACGCAATGTAGTAAACTCTTTATCACAACCATTTGATTCATCATATAAAAGCTCTGTCACCGCATTCTGCAATGTCTCCATTTTACTTAAACCTTTGCTTGCTCCCATAGAAGTCAGTACATATGGTTCAATGTAACGCAACATCTCCTCACAATCGAACTCATCATCATCATCACCAGCTTGATTGTCACTACCATCATCGATATGAACATTATCATCATCTGAGCCTCTCTCATCATCTTTATCCACATCATGTGTATCTAACTCACCATGCTCTTTCCATATTGTGTAGTTATTTTTGAAACCTCTTTTCACCAAATGAGATTGGATTACTATAGTATCCATCCAAGCAATCTTATTTTCGCAGTCGATACATGGACATAATATGTCATCTATCTTTTGCAACTTTGCATGTCTCTTGGATGCTTCAATAAAATTTGCAACATTATGAATGTACATAGGATCGGGTCTTGGCACGTTATACATCCACGCTCGACGGTCCATGCTTCAATAATAGAATTTTACAGAGACATAACAAGTATGATTAGGGCGACTATTGTAGGAGACGGGCGGCATCTTGAGGCGAACAGAGTCAAAGGGGGAAACAGGCCCAGCAGCATGGGCTAGGTCTAGATGGGATCCGGTCCGTTATATCTTGCCATCGGATCCCATCCAACGATGGTAACTATGGGTGAGTTATAAAACCATCTCCCTAGAAAGCTAACCCTAATCACTCCTTCGAAATATATGCAAGCAGGAGGTACGCACACACAAGTAGCATATTGAAAAGGAAAACACATAAAACTACAATTACAAGTTCGGGTAAACTTCATGCATCTTATATATATTACAATAGCATTTGTTAATTAAACATCATATTCATGTCACATAATAGGTACAAAAAGGAAATAATCCATATAGTCCACACATCAATATACCAGAACACAATCCATACAGTGCTTACACATGCAAAAGGACAGAATCCATATACCAGAACACACAAAACTAACAGCTTATCAGCTAATAAAAATATACAAAGAAAAAGTAAGGAAACTACTTTTACATTGCATCTGTTAATTAAACAATAGCATCTTATATATATTACAATAGCATATGTTAATGAAACATCATATTTATGTCACATAATAGGTACAAACTACAATAAGCTTATTACAATATAGTTCATATATCAATATATAAAAGACCAAACTAGCAGAACACACAAAAATGAAACAATGCATATAGTCCATACATCAATATAACAGAACACAATCCATACAGTGCTTACACATGCAAAACGACAGAATCTATATACCAGAACACACAAAACTAACAGCTTATCAGCTAATGAAAATATACAAAGAAAAAGTAAGGAAACTATATTTACCTTGCAGAGGCGTCAGCACGGTGGGGAGGCGTCAACACGGTGGGCCGGCTGGGTGGAGAAGTGGCGTTGCGGGGTTGAGCGGCGGAGCGGCGGTATGGGTTGGGCGGCGGAGCGGTGGCGCGGCGCAGGGGAAATTCAACAGCCCTGCGGCGTCGATATAAATTCTCCAGGGTTGCGTTTTGACTGCGGTGAGGGGTCCTTATATAGACGTCGGTTTTTCACAGGTGGTTTTTAACTTTATCTCAGGCGGGTTTTACTTACCAACCGCCTGAAATGATATTTAATCAAGAATATTAATTAAGAAGTAAATATCTTCACAGGCTGTTGGTACTTAATAACTGCCTGAGAAGATGTTTATCTCAGGCGGGTATTACTTACCAACCGCCTGAGATAATGCCAACTGAACAAAATATTTTTAAAACTTGTATAGCTGACATTGTAATGTTTTGGTAAATATCAAATTAATTTCTACTCAAATATTATTCACATTTTTGTATCTCATAAAAAAGTTCCTTCAATCAAAATTGTTGGTATGAACATATTTGTATAATTTATACATGTATGATTTTTTTTAATTTTTTTAAAAGCATTCAAACATGTCAAACTTCAAATTATCCACCATTCTAACTAAATGCTCATATACATATGAGCATTTAGAGCACATTCAATTGATTGAAATTCCAGAATTTCTAACACACCAGTATTCATTGACACAAATGAACACATATATATTACAAAACACAAGAAATATGTACAAGAACAGAATTGAAGCTAAACATGTACAAGAACTCCTAAAACTACAAAAGAAATATGTACAAGAACTCCTAAAACTACACTACGGCCCCGCCTCCTCCGCCCTCTCCGCCAACTTCTCAAACCACGCCAAGCGGTCCTCCTCCAACTCGTCGTCATCGTCATCGTCGTCGTCGCTGTCATCATCATCGTCATCATCATCGTCGTCGTCGTCATCATCGTCGTCCTCCTCCTCCTCCTCCTCCTCCTCCTCCGGCGATGATGCAGCAGGAGAGTGGGTCGGCTGCTCCGGCTGAGCCGATTACTCCGGCTATACCGGTGGCTCCGGCTGCACCAGCGGTGGAACGTGCTGGTCGTCATTCACCCTCTCAAGGGAGCTGCAGTGTATCCGCTTGCAGGGTGGCTGCCTCGGCGGGCTAGGAGGCGAAAGGTTGGCCATGGTTGTGGTGGTTCATCGGCGTCGGGCTAGGAGGTGAAACGATGGAAGAAGAAGAAAGGAGTGCAAAAGTTCTGTGCTTGTACATAACCGACGACGCGCCTTGTATATGTTCTGTGCGGAGTGGTTCGTTTCCCGCGCATTGAACTCTTTGCAGACCTCGTGCGGCGCACAATTAAACCACTGTGGAAGACGATCTTCATAGATCCCTCTGTCTCTCTGGTATCCATGTGGAACGTCGCGCACGCGTCCCTGCACCACGGCTTCTTAACTTCTCCGCAGACCTCGTGCGGCGCATCAGTTAATTAACATCTTCTCAGGCCGTTAATTAACATCTTGTAGTTTCAAAAATGTTTATCTCAGGCGGGTATTACTTACCAACCGTCTGAGATAATGCCCGATCTGTTCTTCAGTTTCCTTATCCATTGCTTCCTTTTTATTTAGTTTCCTATATAAATACTCAAACATGTTTAGATTCTGCAAATTGTGTCCAAATTCGATGATTCTTTCTTCTACATTTGTATAAAATTAACATCTACCACCTGAACAAAATATTTTGTTCATTGCGCATTGAACTCTTTGCAGACCTCGTGCAGCGCACAATTAGACCACTGTGGAAGACGATCTTCAGAGATCCTTCCGTCTCTCTTGTATCCATGTGGAACGTCATGCACGCGTCCCTGCACCACGACTTCTTAACTTCTTCGCAGACCTCGTGCGGCGTATCAGTTAATTAACATCTTCTCAGGCCGTTAATTAACATCTTGTAGTTTAAAAAATGTTTATCTCAGGCGGGTATTACTTACCAACCGCCTGAGATAATGCTCGATACTGTTCTTCAGTTTCCTTATCCCTTACTTCTTTTTTATTTAGATTCCAATATAAATACTCAAACATGTTTAGATTCTGCAAATTGTGTCCAAATTCGATGATTCTTTCTTCTACATTTGTATAAAATTAACATCTACCACCTGAACAAAATATTTTTAAAACTTGTATAGTTGACATTGTAATGTTTTGGTAAATATCAAATTAATTTCTACTCACATATTATTCACATTTGTGTATCTCATAAAAAAAGTTCCTTCACTCAAAATTGTTGGTATGAACATATTTGTATAATTTATACATGTATGAATTTTCTTAATTTTTTAAAAGCATTCCAACATGTCAAACTTCAAATTATCCACCATTCTAACTAAATGCTCATATACATATGAGGCATTCATCAAATTATGAATACAGATTGATTCAAAAAAATTTTAAAAAAATCTGAAAAAATTCATAGAGGTTGGTATGATGAGTAAAAATGTCCACTGAAAAAATAAATGAAAAAACATTATATTCATCATGATAGAAAAATGAAAATTAGCATTTGTTGTATGTTTTTTATGTTCTGACCAATTTCAAAGGATTTATGAAGTGCAATTTAATGGTAACCTTTACTTATCAATAATATTAGAAGAAAGTCGATTTTTGCCTTTTTAATGGACCACATTTAATAATGAATATTAATTAAGAAGAAGTAAATATCTTCACTGGCGGTTGGTACTTAGCAACCGCCTGAGAAGATGTTTATCTCAGGCGGGTATTACTTACCAACCGTCTGAGATAATGCCTGATACTGTTCTTCAGTTTACTTATCTCTTGCTTCTTTTTTATTTAGATTCCAATATAAATACTCAAACATGTTTAGATTCTGCAAATTGTGTCCAAATTCGATGATTCTTTCTTCTACATTTGTATAAAATTAACATATACCACCTGAACAAAATATTTTTAAAACTTGTATAGCTGACATTGTAATGTTTTGGTAAATATCAAATTAATTTCTACTCACATATTATTCACATTTGTGTATCTCATATAAAAAAGTTCCTTCACTCAAAATTGTTGGTATGAACATATTTGTATAATTTATATATGTATGAATTTTTTTAATTTTTTTAAAAGCATTCCAACATGTCAAACTTCAAATTATCTACCATTCTAACTAAATGCTCATATACATATGAGGCATTCATCAAATTATGAACACACATTGATTCAAAAAATTTAAAAAAATCTGAAAAAATTCATAGAGGTTGGTATGATGAGTAAAAATGTCCACTAAAAAATAAATGAAAAAAACATTATATTCATCAAGATAGAAAAATGAAAAATAGCATTTGTTGTATGT
Source organism: Tuctoria greenei (assembly GCA_036927565.1). Taxonomy (NCBI): domain Eukaryota; kingdom Viridiplantae; phylum Streptophyta; class Magnoliopsida; order Poales; family Poaceae; genus Tuctoria; species Tuctoria greenei. The sequence goes on along the minus strand of JAYESD010000002.1, from coordinate 159,821,247 downwards.
TTTTTATGTTGTGACCGATTTCAAAGGATTTATGAAGTGAAATTTAATGGTAACCTTTACTTATCAATAATATTACAAGAAAGTGGATTTTTGCCTTTTTAAAGGACCACATTTAATCAAGAATATTAATTAAGAAGAAGTAAATATCTTCACAGGCGGTTGGTACTTACCAACCGCCTGAGAAGATGTTTATCTCAGGCGGGTATTACTTACCAACCATCGGAGATAATCTTCTTCTCAGACATGTTTTAATTAACGATGAACACACTATACATTCATTCATTCACACAGTTGAAGAACACACAAGATACTCATTCATTAACAATATTCAATCACACATTTTACAAAAGAACACACAAGATGCACAATATTTACACAAGAACACACAAGAACACACAAGATACACAAGTAATATTCAATCACATAGATGAACAAAGATAGATTTCATTCATTAACAATATTTATAAAACAGAAGCAACTAAAAACAACAAAGAGAAAAACTAATTAAATCCTACTCCTACTCCTACTCCTCTTCCTCCTCCTCCTCCTCCTCCTCATCCTCCGGCAGCGACTTCGGCACCGGTGCAACAGGAGACAGGGCCGGCTGCATCGGCTGCACCGGCTGCACTGGCTGCACCGACGGTGCAACCCCGAGGTTGCTAGCCGTCGCCTCCACCAGCGTTCTACGGCCCTCGGGGCCAAGAACCTGGGCCATCGTCGCGAACAGAATGTCGAGACGATCATCCACCCCCGTGAGGGCGTAGAGGTAGTGGCCCATGGTACCCATTCCAGGATACTCTGGAAGGTTACCTAGCCCCAAGGCACTCATGGCGTGAGACATATTGTTGTACGCCTCTCGCGCCATAAGGAGGCGCTGCTCGGTGTTGATCTTCTCGGGGGAGCTGCAACATAGTTTCTTGCAAGGTGGCTCCCTCGAAGGGCTTGGCGGCAGAAGGTCGGCCATAGTGGTGTTGGGTCGTCGGAGCGGAGGAAGACGAAGAAAACAAGAGGATTCAAAGTGAGCGACGCTCTTGTGGAGAACTAACGGGTGATAGCGCGTCTTTAAGGCCGCGCAGAGTGGAAGATGGAGTAGTTGGTTTACCGCGCACGGTTGTCGACACATATTAATTAATAACCTCACAGGCGGTTGGTGAGGGGTCTTTATGTAGGCGTTCATCAAATAATGAACACATATTAATTAAGAAGAAGTAAATATCTTCACAGGCGGTTGGTAATTAATAACCGTCTGAGAAGATGTTTATCTCAGACGGGTGTTACTAACCAACCGCCTGAGATAATTTAATCTTCTCAGGTGGTTGGTAAGTAAAACCCGCCTGAGGTAACAATCTTCTCAGGCGGTCGGTACTTAAAATCCGCCTGAGAAAATGGGAGTCTATATATACCCCTCGGCAGCGTTGGAAAAACCTAACCCGGGCAAAACACTTAGACGCTGTTAGGCTGCCAAAATTTCGTTTGCCGCCAAGTGTTCGCCCTCGTCACTTCCAGGTACGCCGCCGAGCTTCGCCGTCGCCGAGCTTCGTCGTCGCCGCTGAGCTTTGCCCTCGTCACTTCAAGGTACGCCGAGCGAAGCCATTGCCGTCGCCGCCAAGCTTCAAGGTAAACCCTAAACCCTTCGACCTTCCATCCTCCTTCGCCGTGCTGCCTCCCTCCCCGCCATCGCCGCCGCCTTGCATATCCTTGGTTAGGGTTCGGGAATTGGAATGGTAGGCATCCTTGGTTAGGGTTCGGTGGAATTCAGAAAACTGTCAAGTTCGGTGGCATCTTTGGTTAGGGTTCGGTGGGTAGGCATCCTTGGGTTGTCGGTGTACTTCCGTCATTTCTACGCAGCAGCAGTTCCAGCAACCCAATGTCCTCACCTGACCGGAATTCGAATACATAATGAACTGGAATATTCATGGTGACTCACACTCAATACACAAAATGAGTTAGGTTGAGTGGGTAACCGCAATGAGAACTCTATTGGAAGTAGGTGTGTCCATCTTCTAGCGGTGCTGGATGCCAAACATATGATGTGTCACTCAAATAAGTAGGATTGTGATGATAATGGCCATATTGGCACAATTGAACGAAATTAGTGGCTACGATTTGCATTTTTTAGTACAATGGTCAAATTGAAATACATGAACACGTACAATAGACATATATGTATCTTATCCTTTGGAGAATGATATATTACTATGTTGAATAATTCTTGCTGATAGTGTAGTTGTTCTATGACTATGAGTTTGTTTATTGAATAGCTTATTCAATCATGATGATGTGAAGAATTACAGAAGGATTGCATGTGTTAAAACAATTATGTATCCCATTATTGAACTCATCTTAATATTAAGGCATTTCACAGGAAAAAAGTTTATGTACCCATTTATGATTTGTTAGCACCATTTGTATCAAACTAGATATATTGGGACTTCATTTTTGTTGGATGATCTGGGTATCTGGTGCACCCAGTAGAGGAGTCGAACTTGGACTTTGGACAAAGTTGAAACACCAGTCTAGGGGTATATGATTGTTCTAGATAAAGTAGATTTCTTCCTTAATGATATTAGTAGAGTCCTACTTTGAATAGAGTTAGGAGTCAGATTCAGTTTAGGAACCAGTCCTAGTCCTAGTACGAATTGAGTTACAATCCATATAGGATTTGGAGTCACATGAAGGGGGATTTCAAAAATAAGCCCCCAACCCCTCGACCTTGTTAATCCCATCCTATTAGAAATATTCCACCAAAGGTTTCATATGCCCAGACTTGATCAAGTCACCTAAACCTCGTGAACCACTAGAACTCACCAAGTTTATCACTATAGGAGGCGTCGACTTCCCTATCCTGTTTTCTAAACAGCCAGGACAACTGACCATCCCAGAAATCCTTGGTGCCATCATATGTGGGGTACGTAATGCCTTTCATGATGGCTGAACCTGCTGCCATGATGAGCCCATTTGGTGCGGCCGGGCACACCGGGATTAGATTTTGGCGAATGTTTCCGGATTCCTGATTCGTTTGAGAATGTGGGTCTTTTATCTTTTTTACCGTGCAAATCCCACGGTTGTAGAGATGATCGCTGAAAAAGAGTGTCTCTTCTCACCTGCAGCTACCTGGCCTCGCCTCACGTCACCATCCAAATCCAAGTGCCACACTTTGCGATTCTTGATACTAGAAAAAGGCTGGAGGATTTGCATTTTTGTCCATTGCTTGATCAGTTATAGGTCCGGAGCTAGGCGCTGCCTAGTAAACCTCAAGAACATGGTCGCCACTCTGAACGAAGCTAGCCTATTTAGAATAAAAAGATAAAATTACCATTGCTGGTGATCAACTTTAACATGCTTGTCACCCTCGCAATGTATAGGAACCTTTTGGTCAGTCGCCTTAAACCCTAGAATGCCTTATCAAATCCTAGAATGCTTCCATCTTTTTCTTCATGCAACACTTCATGTAGAGTTAATATGCCATTTATTAGATTTTTTGTCTTATTAGATCTAGCATGGAAAGCCCTAAGAAGACTGGTCCTGGTAGTAACAACAAAGAAGACAATATGGAGTTTACTGACTCCAGCAGTTCAGGCTCCTATCACAGTCCATCGGATCCTTTTCCGAATATAAAAATTAAAAAGACTTCAATGGATCTAGACCCGGAATATGATCTTGCCGACGAGGTATGGATCACAAACCTTAACTTCAGCAGTTCAAGTTAATGTTGGTTGTCAAGTATACAAAGTCTTATAATTTTTTTCTACCTAGATTAAGCGAAGACAATGAGGTGACATCGGCTTCTAAAACCGTAGAAGGTTCTCCAATGGATGAATCCTCAGCTTCACTCAAGCGGAAACGAGGGCAACGAGGTCCCAATAAGGGTCCATTGGACTGCATCATGTACATAACAAGGGTCGGTCCAGGTGGGCTTCCCTAAGAACCACTGGATTCAGTTACCAAGTACTGTAATGCATGCGATTTTCTTGTTAGGGAGGTTGTGCCGATCACAACCGAGAATTGGAGGAAATTACCCGAGCAGGCCAAGAATGAGTTGTGAGAAAAGATAAAGAAACAATTCAAGTTCCCGAAAGGCACAGAAGAAGCTGTAAAGAAAGCAATATTGGTCTCTTGCGACAAGAAGTTTTGATGCTGGAAGAGTGAAATGAATGCTTATGTTAAGGCTGATAAGGTCCCTAGCCCGAGGAAGATGGGAAAAATCACACAAGCTCAGTGGCAAGAGTTTGTTCATCAAAAGAGCACACCTGATGCTAAAGCTCTAAGTGCAACAAGGTCAGAGCTTGCAAAAACAAATACCATCTTTGCTTGGGGTCTGCCGGATATGCCCCCAAAGTCCAGAAATGGAATAAGATATTAGACGAAATTACAAGTAAGGGCAATCCTCACCCATTAGAAGGGTGCGATGAGCGAACTCAACGCTGGGTCTTTGCTCGGTCAGGTTTGACCAGCGAGGGCAAACTTGAAAAGCCCGACTCTCTGAATGAAGTAGAGGATAAAATGAAAGAGGTAATTGAAAAGCAACATAAGGGTCTCTTCAAGCCGAAGAGGGAGAATGACCAACTTATCGCTATCTTAGGAAACCCTGAACACAGCGGACGAGTTCGAGCGATCTCTTCTCAAATTTCTTGGCTAGATGGTTTCCCTAAAGATAAAAAGACATATAGAAGACGTGAGAAGTTTAAGAAAACACTTGATGAAACGATTGCTCAAAAGGTCGAAGAAAATATGCAAGAAATAATGGAACAACTTAGACAATCAGGACAATTAGTGGCACCGAGTACAGTGATGGTTCCGGTGCAAAAGGAGCAATTAGTATCTCCAACTGTCTACCCTAGCAGTGTTGGTTCCGTGCCAGGCTCAGAGTCAACCCATAAGTTCCCTGTCGATGATATTGCTAACGACTAATCTTGTCGTCTTCTTGTCCCGATAGGCAGAGCAGGGAACAAAACCAAACAGGTTGCCACTGCTATGGCAAAGCCTGATCGTGACTTCAATGGGAATCCACTTCTGTTGTATTATGTTGTGGTGCATGTTCTTCAGATCATTGATAATGATTATGAAGATTATGAAATAGACCACGTCACACCTGAGGGGATCGCGACTCTGGGGCAGGCTATCAATTAATTAATCCTTTGGCACCGACGCAATATCGTGTTGGACGATGAGCCAATTTCTAGCCCCGTCGAATCTCCAAATACTGCAACCCCATCTTCTAAGGCGAAAGTGCATGAAGATCCACTCCCAGTCCGGGAAGGTCCACTCCCCTTATGTCTCAGCAAGGATGATATCCAAGAGCAACAAGTTGGACAACAGCTTCAAGCAGTACCAGAGCAAGCTGTTGCTACTAAAGAGCAACCAGTTGAGCAACAGGTTGAAGTAGTACTAGAGCCAACTGCTGAGAGTAAAGAGCAATCAGTTGAACAACAGGTTCAACAACAAGCCAGTGTCCAACTTCTGATGACTACTCCTCGATCACCAGTGCCTATCAAAGTTAGCTCATACGAAACTAATAAACCTTCATCAGAAGTGTCAAAGTATTTGGAAGCTATGAAGGAAAATATTAGAAAATCGAGTGCATCTCGTTCTTCTCATGAGCCAGCATTAGAAGATATTGAGGAGTGGGAAGAAGATGGTGTCATGTATAATCGGTGGACAGCTTTAGTTAAACCAGGAGTTCCAATATACAAGCTTGAGAATGTTCCTCCTAAATTTGCGAATGGAAAGCCGTTCATGACATCCGTTCAAATTAGCAAACAACCCGTCCAGCTCAGAAGAATGCATGAGTGGTACATCACTGCCAGCACAAAATATGGTCTTAATTGCGTCACATTTCGTCTCCCAAAAGCAGCATTCTAGAGCACTTGAGTAGATAAACGAGTCATTTTATTTGAAGAGTTGCATTCCCTTTTCCATCGGGGCATGCTCGAAATCAACCTGCTGCTCGTCTGGTGCTTGTAAGTGCTCTAATATTTTGTATTTGCTTATCTTACTACACGCATACGCCTTTAATGAGATTATAACAATTATAGACTTCTTCAATAGGATACAATACATGGATAATAAAAAGTTGGAGCACAAGACATGTATCCTTGACCCTACTAGGATTGCAAAGTAGTTATTCGACATCCAGGCGAATCGAGACTCAGGACAGTACAAACACATGAACAAAGAGATTTTGAAAAAGCAATTGCAAAACTTAAGAAGGATAGAAGGACAGAAGTTGCAGCTTACATAGGACATGCGATGTTTAACTTTGTCAGAGACGGCAAGGACTTTGTAAAGGCTTCGTACCACTTCGAGTAAGTTCGACACATGACATTAAAATAACAATTATTGGTAATTGTTAACACGTGTGTTTGTATGTTTGCAGTAATTACTACATAATGATCTTCATCAAGCCATTGCAGGGAATGGCAACAGTCTTGGACTCGGCCGATTTCTCACCAGATCGTTACAAAGATTTCCTTTCCATTTTGAAACTTTACATTTATTCAATAATTTTAATTTACGCACATTTAGAATGTGTTGACAAGTTTTATATGACATTTCTTGTATTACAGCGCTTGACGGTTTTATGCGGAACAGCTTGGCGGTGAGAGACCTCCTAATACGAACGCATTGAACATTAAAACGTGTTATGCTTGTCCGAAGCAGTCTGCTGGGAGTGTCTTATGCGGGTACTATGTATGCGAGCATCTTCGGACCGCCGGCGCATATAGAGTGAATCGTGAGGATGTAAGTTATCCTTAATGTCAATACTTTATTTTCTTACTTTTGTGTTTCATTTTCATTGTAACTAGCATAGTTTAATGCTTATATTCTCTGCTATTCAATATTACCAGAAACATTATTTTCATATTTTGATTCCAACATCAAAATTCAATTGCTCATAGTACAACTGCTCCAAAAATACCAAATAAATTCCTGTATACTCTCACGTTGATCTATACTTTGAGATTGTTCAAACTAATACATTCTAAACCTTGTTATGTTTTATATTGGAGCACACGAAGAATCTAAACGAAGAATGGCCGGTTTGTAGAAGTATTCCTAGTGGAGGAGCAGACATGATTGCTGCTGAACTCTGTCAGTTCATTCGTCGTGAAATTTTCCACAAAAAAGGGAAGTTCTTTGATGAGAATTGTGCAGCAGCTGATGTGCCAGAACTTTGCGACTATGCCAATAGAAATAGTTTTTAGTGAAAACTTGTAAACTTTGAGATGAATTGTATCTGTAACTTGTACATATGTATATTGTTTTAGTGAAATTGACTTATGTGATGATAATATTGTTGACTTTTCTTCTGTGATGATATTGTTGTTTTTTGTTCTGTGATTATATTGAATTGACCTGGAAATTAGAAATAACAGCAGTAGTACTGCATAGGTTATACCCAGTCACGGGCGGTTATTAACCAACGGCTAGGCATGACTGTGAAAAACAATTATCACAGGCGGCTAGATACAAGTAAAGAACCATCTGTAATAACCTAATTTTCACAGGCGGTGACTGTTATGGTAGAAACCGGCTGCGTTAAAAGGTCTTCACAGACGGCTGATGTAGGTAAACGTCCGCCTGTGATAACACCATTATCATAGGTGGTTAGTTATGCTTCAATACCCGCCTGTGAAGACACATTATCATAGGCGGTTAGTTATGCTTCAATATCCGGCTGTGATAAGACATTTATCACAGGCGGTTATATATGCTGCACGACCCGTCTGTGATAAAATATCTTCACAGACGGCTAGGCTAAATAAAGAACCGCCTATGATAATGTGTCTTCACAGGTGATATCACTTCTGCGCCTCTGAAATTGCGGATTATCACAGGCTCTTCGTTTCAGACGGTTTTAAATGCCGTTTGTGATAATAGGTTTGGAGCCGCCTGTGATGAGGCTTATTGTAGTAGTGACAATAGAGCACAAGCTGCAGTATACACAACTACATTAAGATACAACTTAATTGCACGTGCTAGGGGCAGGGACTTGGAGAAAAACGTACATGCAGAATACGACCAATAAGACATGGTAGCAGCGTTCTAGAAAGGGACGTGACGAGAACAAAAGAGATGACCCAGTGGAAACTTGAAGAAAAATATATTGACGGATGAAAAAAGGCAACAAGACGCGGTGATATAACTTAGTTTTTAAATCAGTAACAAGCAAGTATATAGTAGGATCAAGTTGTAAAGTGCGTAGCAACTAGGTAACTGGCCAGTTCAACCGTCGTAAAAAATTGAAGAGAAGACAGTGAACGTCACTAACTAATCAACAGTGTACTAACATCACTATCAAATCATTAATTCCCACCAGAGAAAAATGAAATTAACAAACGACTTACGGTCATGCATTGGCGCTGACTAAAGAGCCAGAGCATGGCGTGATGTGGCACCATAGATTTAGCGATCGGGAGAGGACATAATTAACCGAAAGCCAAAGGTAAAATGCACACAAGAAAATGCATTGTTAATCAGAATTATTACGATTACAAAATACAAATATACTGCATAACACGTGGAAGATATATAGAGTATAAGACCCTTTTGATGCAAACATGTTAACACTCATCTAAGAGCATTAATTATATCCATCACGAGAGATCACGATTAAGGGTGGTGAATGATCCACATATCTCCTAAATAGGAGGTCTCCAAATAGTAATCTATCACAACACATATTTATTTAATATATGGGTCTTCCACCACTAATTTTGGTCTCTTATGATGGATCTGATGGTCACAGATACATGTTAACATATGTGGTCATCATAAGGGTCATTTCCACGATATATGTCTCCTATAAAATATGAGTAATAGACGAAGGTTAGGATATTAATTACATGTAATGTGCATGACTTTATTACGTGCTAAAAACGAACAATGGTTCTCTCGACGACTGATGAAAGTCTATCTGTTTTGTATAATGAGCAAGCTATTCCAAAAGTATTTATGCAGACGTGGAATATTTCCTAGCCACGAGTCATGTGTTTCACTACTACAAAAAGCATTTTTACATGCTCCTCAATTTTTCGTGATGAAAGAACAACACAGGCGGATTTTAAAAAACAACCGCCTGGGTAAATACTCGATCTTCTCAGACAGTTATTACTTAAGAACCGCCTGCAATAAAATAACATCACAGACGGATTTTAAAAAACAACCGTCTGGGTAAATACTCAATCTTCTCGGGCGGTTCTTAATTAATAACCTCCTGAAATGTAATGAACTTCACAGGCAGTTCTTCATTAACAACGACCAGAGAAGATCATGTATTTTCACCGGCGGTCATTGTTTAAGAACCGTATGTAGTAGTTCAATTATCACAAGCGGTTTCATTGAAAATACACGGATGTAGTAGTTGCAACTATCACAACCGTATATAGTCGTTGCAGGGAAAATTGTATAAGGAAAAAAACACAGATGAGAGGATACTAGTACAGTAATGCATTATAGGAAATGCTCGATCACCAGTGAGGCTGACTTAATTGTGATAATACACCATTAAAGGCTTTACTATTGTTCAAAGATAACATCTTTACACATTGAGCACAAGTTTAAGTGAGCCTCTCTCTGTAACAGCTGCAAACAATGACGATGAAGCGCCCTGTCAAGTAGAAAACAAAAATCATGCTACATTCATTGTAGATCGACGATAAAGCTCCCATCGATCAATCTAAATTATACCGTCCTGCTTGCTCCCGAACATGTCTCTTATATTCCGCTGAATCCTGAAAATATTGACATTATTTAAATTAACAAATGTTGGAGGAATGAATAACCTACATTGGTCACTAAGTCAAAGTGTCATCTAACCTTGATAAGTAGATTATAGCAATCATTTTCAACATCGGGCACATTTGGCTGATACAGCAAACGCTGAACTTCAAGTAGTATAGTTTTGATTGTAAAAGCACTGCACTACCCCTACGAAATATAATTTAAGCAATATATGAAACCAGTTCAAATAAGTTCGACAACAATGAAGTATTAATTACATGAGCAAAATAGGTCTATCTTAAAGTCTCTTGATGAAGAATCCCGATGCAGAGTGCTCCCGAACGATGGACATTTGGGTGGAAGAACCCACTTGGAAAGGCGCATCTTGGAGGCACCAAGGGATAGTCCTCAGAGAAGGAGATTGTCAGGGGGTAGTAACCATCTTCCCATTCAGTCTGCAAAAGAAATTTATTAATAGGAGGACGATGGTTAAACTCATATTGTGCTTGTTCTTCATGACTTACCCCTTCTTTACCGGGGACAATGCACTGCCACTTCAATAAATATCCCGATTCAGGCTTCGCAGAGAAACCCTACACAGAGAAATTGAAAATACTAAAAACAAACAAGACGGAAAAACAAACTACAATTAAGTTCATCAGTCCATTACAGATACATATGTATATACCACCATGCAACCAGTGTGCCATATGTACATACATGGGGATAGTTCTTGCGCCATGCCAAGCGCTCCTCCTTCAATCGGCTACACACCCGAGATATCATTATCTAAAAGACCAAACTTTCAAATTATTGAGTCCAAACGCATATGTACACAAATGCAAAAGGACACAATCCATATACCAACACACAAAATTGGCAGCTTATGAAAATATACAAAGAAAAAGGTAGCATGCAATGCATAGTAAGGAAACTATGCGAATTTACTTAGGTACCTCGTGGCGCGATGTGGGACTGGGCAGAGGCGTGCCTCCGCGGGGTCTTTATATAGGCGTCAGTTTTTCATAGGCGATTTTTAAAATTTTCACAGGCGGTTGGTACTTAATAACCGCCTTTGATGCTGCTAAGCTCTTGTCATGCTAATCCCTGCACAGCAAGCTATTGTAGATGCAAGTAACACCTGTGGCTCATCATTTGAATTGTTGAAATCATCAATTTTAAGCCTGACGATGCTTGGAAGGATTTTCCCATCCATTTGAACGATTTCTTTCCCTCCTGTCCATTAGAAAACTTAGTAAGATGCTCCTTTCTCAGTTTTAATGCCTAAATATATTGACTAAAAATCAGTACCCACTTTCTTTGTACTTCACACAAGCGAGTAAGCGGACAACTTCAATCACAAATCTTGTTTTTACACTTTCATAGGGATTTAATCTTAATCTTTCAAGCATATATTTATCAAATAAGTGAAGCTTCCTTATCACACATGTTAATGGCAGTTATAAGTGAAGAATGTGTCGAAGCTAATGAAATCTAAATCTGACTGAAGATAAAGAGATCCTGCATATGAGTGGCAATGTCCAGGTTAAACAGCATGAAGCTATGATGACAACCTTCAACAATATGAAAAGTGATGCCAAAGTTATGCTTGCACCAACCAAGGCATGTTGTGAGGGTATAACACTTGTTGGGCAAGCACAACCTTGGCCAAAATCAGAAATCACGCCACCGTGGATTACTCTAAAGCCGCCATGGATTACTCTAAAGTTTTCTCCGTGCGTACTCGATAAACTTCAGAGTAATCCATGGCGCCTTCAGAGTAATCAACAGTGGCGTGATTTCTGATTTTGGCCAAGGTTATGGTTGCCCCAACAAGTGTTATACCCTCACAACATGTCTTGGTTGATGCAAGCATAACCTTGCCATCATTTTTCATGTTGTTGAAGGCTGTCATCATAGCTTCATGTTGTCTAACCTGGACATTGTCAATCATATGCAACATCTCTTTGTCTTCAGTCCCGTTGAGATTTCGTTAGCTTCGACACACCCTTCCCTTGTAACCGTCATTAACATGTCTAATGAGGAAACTTTAATTATTGATAAATCTATGCTTGAAAGATTAAGGTCAAATTCCTATGAAAATTGTACAAACAAGATTTGTGATTGAAGTTGTACGTTTCATCGCTTGTGTAAAGAACTAAGAGAGATGGTACTCATTTGTAGTCAATATATTCAGCCATTAGAACTGATAAAGTAGCATCTTCGTAAGTTATCAAAATGGAGAGAAGAGAAAGAAATCTTGTAGGGCTTGTTTGGGTGTACTCCTATCTGAACAAGCCCTCCAATGGACGGGAAGTATCGTCAGACTTCAATTGAAGCTTTTAACAATCCAAATGATGAGTCCCGGGTGTTACTTGTATCTACAAGAGCTTGCTGTGAAGGGATTAGCTTGACAGGAGCTCGAAACAGAAGCTGAATTTAATAATGTTCGAAACATGCTATCTAAAGCTGAAATAGAACAATGTTCTATGTTGATTTCAGAAGATACAAATATATAAAATATATATCATCTCGCATTGCTATATACATTTTTTCCAGCATTGACATCTTCTCGCATATAGGGTTTCAAATTCTTTTTAATGCTTCTCTCTACGCGCTTGATGTTTTCTGGTTCGGTGAAAAGGTACATCTCTTCATACTGATTATATTCCTCTTCATTATCTCCCACATTCTCAACCCAAATAATATTTTGCTTTCCAGAAACTACTACGTGCATCTTCTCATTTTCTGGATCTTGAACATAAAAAACTTGTGCAACATTATCGGCGAGAACCCATAGGTCATCTTTATAATCCACTTTGTTCATGTCTACCAGTGTCAACCCGTAATTGTCCACTTTCACACCATCATGATGTTTGACCCATGATCCTATCTTCTCAAGCGGTTGGTAAGTAAAACCCGCCTGAGGTAACCATCTTCTCAGGCGGTCGGTACTAAAAATCCGCCTGAGAATATGGGAGTCTATATATACCCCTCGGTAGCGTTAGGAAAACCTAACCCGGGCGAATCACTTAGACACTATTAGGCTGCCAAAATTTCGTTTGCCGCCAAGTGTTCGCCGCCGTTGCCGCCGAGCTTCGCCGTCACCGTCGAGCTTCGCCCTCGTCACTTCCAGGTACGCCGAGCGAAGCCATTGTCGTCACCGCCGAGCTTCAAGGTAAATCGTAAACCCTTCGACCTTCCATCTTCCTTCGCCGTGCCGCCTCCCTCACCGCCCTCGCCGGCGCCTTGCATATCCTTGGTTAGGGTTCAGGAATTGGAAAATGGTAGGCATCCTTGGTTAGGCTTCGGTGGAATTCGAAAAACGGTCAAGTTCGGTGGAATCTTTGGTTAGGGTTCGGTGGGGCAAGATTTATGTAAATGGTTATATCACGATAAATTGGTAGTTGGTTCTGTGTGTCTGAAACTTTGAAATTGGTAGTTAGTAACAGTAGTATATTCCCTATTTCTGTCATCTGCCTTGCATATGCCACATAATTCTCTATTAGGGGCAAGATTTAGCTATATTTGGTTAAGTTAAGCAAATTTGGCTAATTTTGGCTAAGTTACATTAGATATAGTTATACTTGAGTAATTTTGACTAAGTTATGCTATATTTAGCTATATTTGGCTACTTTTGCTTAGAGTTAGCTATGCTAGACTAAGTTTGCTTTTATTTCTCTAAGTTAGCTTCATTTGAGCAATTGTAGCTAATTTGTGCTACCAAAGATGTCTGCACTTGTGGCTCCATCAGCTTCATTTGAGCAATTGTAGCTAATCTGTGCTACCAAAGTTATGCTATATTTAGCTCTGAAGCCAAACAAGTTGCTGGCCAACTCATTTGTGATGCCAGGAGCATCCTCACGTCCAAATCTAGGTACCACTAGGTGTGGCGATGGAGTCTGAGCATATGCTGCCGATCTCTATGATACAAGAATGCCTTGGGTTGTCGATGTAAAGTGAGCTTGCTAGTTGCTGCTGCTGCTATCAGTCTCTTGCTTGATCAGTTATAGGTTCAGAGTTGGGCGCCGCCTAGTAAACCTCAAGAACGTGGTCGCCACTCTGAATGAAGCTAGCCTATTTAGAATAAGAAGATAAAATTTTCATTGCTGGTAAGCAACTTTAACATGCTTGTCACCCTCGCAATGTATAGGAACCTTTTGGTCAGTCGCCTTAAACCCTAGAATGCCTTATCAAATCCTAGAATGCTTCCATCTTTTTATTCATGCAATACATCATGTAGAGTTAATATGACATTTACTAGATTTTTTGTCTTATTAGATCTAGCATGGAAAGTCCTAAGAAGACTGGTCCTTGTAGTAACAATAAAGAAGACAATATGGACTTTACTGACTCCAGCAGTTCAGGCTCCTATCACAGTCAATCGGATCCTTTTCCGAATATAAAAATTAAAAAGACTTAAGTAGATCTACACCCGGAATATGATCATGCCGACGAGGTATGGATCATGAATCTTAACTTCAGCAGTTCAAGTTAATGTTGGTTGTCAAGTATACAAAGTCTTATAATTTTTTTCTACCTAGATTAATCGCGAAGACAATGGGGTTACATCGGCTCCTAAAACCGCAGAAGTTTCTCCAATGGATGAATCCTCAGGTTCACTCAAGCGGAAACGAGGGCAACGAGATCCCAATAAGGGTCCATTGGACCGCATCATGTACATAACAAGGGTCGGTCCAGGTGGGCTTCCCCAAGAACCACTGGATTCAGTTACCAAGTACCGTAATGCATGCGGTTTTTTTGTTGGGGAGGTTGTGCCGATCACAACCGAGAATTGGAGGAAATTACCCGAGCAGACCAAGAATGAGTTGTGGGAAAGGGTAAAGAAACAATTCATGTTCCCGAAAGGCACAGGAGTGTGTTATGCGGGTATTATGTATGCGAGCATCTTCGGAATCGGCGTATATAGAGTGAATCGTGAGGATGTAAGTTATCCTTAATGTCGATACCTTATTTTCTTACTTTTGAGTTTCATTTTCATTGTAACTAGCATAGTTTAATACTTATATTCTCTGCTGTTCAATATTACTAGAAACATTATTTTCATATTTTGATTCCAACTTCAAAATTCAATTGCTCATAGTACAACTGCTCCAAAAATACCAACTAAATTCCTGTATACTATCACTTTGATCTATACTTTGAGATTGTTCAAACCAACACATTCTAAACCTTGTTATGTGTTATATTGCAGCACACAAAAAATCTGAACGAAGAATGGCCGGTTTGTAAAAGTATTCCTTATGGAGGAGCCGACAGGATTGCTTCTGAACTCTGTCAGCTCATTCGTCGCGAAATTTTGCACAAAACAGGGAAGTTCTTTGATGAGAATGGTGCAGCAGCTGATGTGCCAGAACTTTGCGACTATGCCAATAGAAACAGTTTTTAGTGAAAACTTGTAAACTATGAGATGAATTGTATGTGTAACTTGTACATATGTATATTGTTTTAGTGAAATTGACTTCTCTGACAATAATATTGTTGACTTTTGTTCTGTGATGATATTGTTGATGTTTGTTCTGTGATTATATTGAATTGACCTGGAAATTAGAAATATCAGCAGTAGTACTGCATAGGTTATACCTTATCACAGGCGGTTATTAACCAATGGCTAGGCATGCCGTTGAAAAACAATTATCACAGGCGGCTAGATACATGTAAAGAACCATCTGTGATAACCTAATTATCACAGGCGGTAACTGTTAAGGTAGAAACTGGCTGTGGTAAAAGGTCTTCACAGGTAGCTTTATGTAGATAAACATCTGCCTGTGCTAACACCATTATCACAGGCGGTTAGTTATGCTACAAGACCAGCCTGTGCTAAGACAATTATCACAGGCGGATATATATGCTGCACCACCCGCCTGTCATAACTTATCTTCACAGGCGGCTAGCATAAGTAAAAACCGCTTGTGATAATGTTTCTTCACAGGCGGTATCACTTCTCCGCCTGTGAAATTGCGGATTATCACAGACTCTTCGTTTCAGGCGGTTTTAAAAATCGTTTGTGATAATAGGTTTGGAGCCGTCTGCGATGAGACTTATTGTAGTCGTGTTTTAATTTTTGATGTTCAGGTATAAGACTTATATTAAGCAGCTAGCTGCCACTTTTTCTTGCGTTTATAAGAGGAAAAGCCTTCTTACTCATCATGTTTTCAAGGTTCATATGGATTCCTAGATTTAATACATGGCATTAGGAGAGAGTAAAGCTTCGCCAATTGACTGGACTGAATCAAACGTGGCAAACTGTGCCTTCCCTCTCCATGTAACTCCAAGTGTCCCATCAGACATGTCGGGAAAAAAAGGTGGACTTTCTAAAAAAGAAGATAATTTTCTTAGTTTGGTGTGCGGTCGCAGGTGCTTTGCGAAATTGCAGCGGTTTAGATAAGGTCGGTAGCTTAACAATTTGTTTATTAGTGACCATGTTTAGCCTTTAGACAGTTTCCCACGCGCCCCATGATTTTGCTTTTGACAATGTTGCCTCCTACTAGAAACACAAAGCGTTTGAGAATTAACTGTCACATAACCGAGCTATCATTCAGACTCATTTTGGAAAACTTGTTAAAGCTGTTTTGAGGTGAACGTAAGGTTAGCAGTTTAAGAGCAGTTGTTTAGAAAAATTAGTTGGTTAAACTAAAGAGGTTTGGAGGTGGAAACTGTCAAGTGCCTCAGTGCCATGCAAGAATGGAGGATTGCGTGCGATCCTAACAACCCCATGGATTTACTCTTTTCATAGCACCTTCCCGCACAATACCGTCCACAGCGGTATACCATAACAAATACTGGATGTGTAGAAGTTTAGAGATCAGAATAATGAAAATTAAAAAAAGGAATAGTGTATATATTATGTTTTAGAGGAATTCGAGTGCGGATAACCTAAAGCTTATACACGTGCCGCCTGAAAAAAAAAACACGAAGAAGCAGAGAAAAACTAACTTCTAAATGTCAATAGCATCATTGGTTGCTCGTACTTTAGTTGAACATATATTTTTATTCACAACTACCCACTTAGTTCCACAAGGACTAGGTAAGCCGTGAAGTCATCGTAAAAGATAAAAAACATCCGTAACTAAAAACTATTTTACTATTGTGCGAATGGTGTTATCCTATTTAGCACAATATTGAATTCCCGATTGCTTGCAAGTTACTTCCTGTCACAGCCTAAATTTTAACAAACAGTAAAAAATAACATAGAATTACAAATTTTGAAGAAATCTCAAACGAACATCTATAAAATCGAGACATATTTGTGTACATAAACAAACATATGCACATTTAAATACGAGTCACACCATAAAATAGACTTGAAATAAACCAAGAAAAATGTGAAAGTATGAAAGAAATTAAAACACACACACACACACACATATATATATATATACACATATAGGTGAGCTCATCACTAATTAAAATAAACAAATAAATAAAAGTGTGCGATTAATGGATGAGTACTTAAAAGTTCTTAACATACCTTAATCGAACTGGTAGAGTCTGGTTCCGGCAATTCTCTCTGTACTACTGCTAGTAGCCCGCACAGTTTGTAGTTCGCTATTGCGCGCGCAGAGATTCAGAACACGATGGCAAATAGACACGAGGATTTACATGGTTCGGGCCGCCTATGCGTAATACCTTACTCCACAGGGTGTGTAGTTGTTGTATTGAGCGTTTGAGCACTTGTGAGTGTGTCAGAGCCGAGTCTTCAGGAGGTCTAAAAGAACCGTCCAGTCAAGAGAGTCCCCAGGAGGTCTGAATGAACCGTCCAGTCAAGAGAGTCTCCCTGTGTATCGCTCGACCAGTCCTTTTATAGTACAAGGACTGGTCGTTACACCGTTAGCCTGGCCCGACATGTGGCCCTGGCGGTTACTGATGCTTAATACACAATTAATCAGGTTAAGTACCCTTAATAGTGTGGTAACGGTCCTTGACAATGCTGTTACTGGTATTAAGGGCCCCCCGATCGTGTGTCAATAATATGGTATTAATGACACTTAATCAGGTCTTGAAGTCTTTGATTGCCCCTTGAAGATCCGAGCCATTGGGGGTCCTCCTGTCTGCTTGTTGAAGTTGAAGGTCCGACGGTTGGACATGTGGCAGCTCTGGAGCTTACTGTCTGGGACGGGTAGGTCCGGTGCAGTTATGCACGTGTCGTTACCGGAGCTTCCCTCTGTCGGGGGTTAGGTCCGGGGGCGCCGCACAGGTATTTAACCTGGAGCTTTCCCATGTGTGGGACGTAGCTCTGGTTGCAGTATACACGTGGCAGCACCGAGACTAACCATAGAAGGGAGGCAGGTCCGGTCCCGCATGACACGTGGGGCCTTCAGAGGTCTTCAACTTAGATAGGTGAAGTTCCATTGGTCTTTTTGCAGTCCCAAGGGGTATACGGTACGCAGGGTACCGACAGAAACGATAGCAACATGTAAATCCTAAACAATTTGAATTCCATAATCATCCTTAACCAATCAAAATAAAATAAATAAGTAGCATATGTGTGTATAATTACACAAGTACCGATTAATAATCTAAATTCAACCAATAATCTAGGATGTGGAAATAAAAAAAATGTAAGAAATGCAAATAGGAGACAAAGATTAGAGACAAGCGCAAAGGGGATCGTCACTTATATGGGTAAACGAGATGAGCCCGCCTCGGCGAGGATGTTGGTTCACGAAAGAAAAGCGCGATTAAGCGTAAAAGGAGACGAGGTTATAAAGCGTGTTTCCTTTAATGAAATATTCAAGACGCGTCCGATCCTCTAACAAATGGGAGACGAGCAACTAAGAGAGCATGTCTCCTATTTGAGAAAGAAATGAGACGAACTTTACAGAAAGCACGTTTCCTTTGGCTTCGGTTACAAACAGACATGAACACATCGCTGGACGAATGTAGATCATATTCACTTGATAACTAAATAATCATTCCAATGTAGAGTACTTCACTATAGTATTTTAAATCCAAAAATTAATCAAATCGTTCCTTATGAATTGTCATTTCTGAGGAACACGATGAACACATCGTTCATTCATTCATAGTTGAACACACTAGATAATATTTATTCTCACAAATGAACACAGATAACCCATATATTCATTAACAATATATTAAAAATCACAAGAAAAAACTACAAGACACAAGAAAAGAAAAAAAATCAACTAAAAACAACAAAAGAAAACTTAATTCCTACTCCTCCTCCGGTGGTGACTCCGGCGCCAGTGCAACAGGAGTCCTAGTCGACCTCTCTGGCTGCTCCGTCAATTGCTCTGACTAGTCCGGCGGTGCAACCTCGCGATCGAGGTTCCTCGTCATCGCCGCCACCAGGTTACTACGGACCTCGACACCAAGCACCTCGGCCATCGTCTCGAACAGCCTATCAAACAGCCTCTCGAATAGCCTGTCAAACAACCTCTCGAGCACTTGGGCCATCGTCTCGAGTAGCTCGTTGTTGAGCCTCTCGGAGGAGCCGCAACACTATTTCTTGCAGGGTGGCTCCCTCGATGGGCTTGGCGGTGAAACATTGGCCATGGTGGGTTGTCTGCGCGGAGAAGATGAATGAGAAGAGGAGAGATTAATACAAAAGGAGAGATGCACTTGTGGAGAACTGATGGCGCACCTTATATAAGGTCTGTGCGGAGTACACAATGCAAAAGGGAGACGAGCTTATTAACAATTCGCGTCTCCTACTTTTGACATCTCCCTCTCCTCTGCCAAAAGGGAGACGAGCATAATGGCAAAGCGCATCTCCAATTCCCCACGTCTCCTTTAGCTTCGTGATTTTCTTCATTTAGCTTCGGTTCACATTTGATATCACAAAGACAACACATCAGTGAACTTAGAGCACATTCACTTGATAACAAAATCATTCATTTGTCCAAAAAATAATCAAGCATAACATCGTCACCTTATTAATAAATTTTCTTTGTAGACTGACTAGGAAGGTGGTTACTACCCCATGACAATCTCCTTCCCCGAGGACTATCCGTTGGTGCCTCCAAGATGTGCCTTTCTACGTGGTTTCTTCCACCCAAATGTCAATGGCTCAGGAGCACTCAGCCTTGGGGTTCTTGATCAAGAGACTGTAAGATAGACTTATTTTGCTCAAGTAATTAGTAATTGTTGCAAAACTTATTTGAACTAGTTTCCTATGTTGCTTAAATTGAAATTTCGTAGGGGTGGTCGTCTGGTTTTACAATCAAAACTACACTACTTGAAGTTCAGCATTTTTACAGGCGACCATAAGAAAAACGCTTGTGATGTGAAATACATTAAAATCCACCTGAATCGCCTGTCACAGAATGTGGATTATCACAGATGTTCATGGTACAAACGTATGTGATAATGTACAATATCACAGGTGTTCCATAACTAAAAACCGTATGTGCAAAATATGGATTATCACAGGCGGTCTGTGGTACATACCGTGTGTGATAATGGACAAAACCACATGCGCTCCATAACTAAAAATCGCCTGTAAAAGAATGTTGATTATCACATGCGAAATGTGGTATAAATCGCCTCTGATAATATACAATATAACAAAAGGTTATACGACAACGGCTACCTATTTTGTATTTCAAACAACTCCTAGTATTTCAAACGTTCTCGCAAAATCAAGCCTATATAAGGCTGCTCCCGCAATATCCTCCCACAAAACATAACTGTCTAGTATATCGAACGACGCCTTTAGGCTGGCAAATCTGTTCATCTCTCGCTAAGCGCAGCTCTGCTGCCGTCACGGTCTCCATGGTGTGCCGCCGCCTTCCTCCTCACCGCCTCCACCGCCAGGTAAACATCGTTGACTCCCTCCTCCCCCTCCCCCTCTAGCACCATCACCGCCGCACACACACCACCTCCCGCACCGTCATCGGCGATTAGTTGATTAAGTAATCACCCTCTCACACACTCTCTATTTGCCTTAATTGTTTATACCCAATAGTCATCATGTCTGGGAGATTTTTTGCCGACCTTGCGCGTGGCCGCCTGACAGAGGAGCATAAAGCATGGCGCAAGGAACACCCTCACGTATGTATTGTATCCTCTTTTCAATTTTATTTATGATGGTATACATGCACACGTCAAGTTGATAATATGATGTATGTCTTTGTGGTGCAGGCTTTCTCTGCGAATCTTGAGTCATTTGTTATCATGCTCTGATGGTGCATTGTCCATGGTAAAAAAGGGGCAAGTTGTGAATAAGCACAATTCACTATTTGATCATTTTTTTCTACAAGTTAATGTTGGTTGTAAAGTATACAAAGTCTTATAATTATTTTCTACCTAGATTAATCGCGAAGACAATGAGGTGACATCGGCTTCTAAAATCGTAGAAGGTTCTCCAATGGATGAATCCTCGGCTTCACTCAAGCGGAAACGAGGGCAACGAGGTCCCAATAAGGGTCCATTGGACCGCATCATGTACATAACAAGGGTCGGTCCAAGTGGGCTTCTCCAAGAACCACTGGATTCAGTTACCAAGTACCGTAATGCATGCGGTTTTCTTGTTAGGGAGGTTGTGCCGATCACAACCGAGAATTGGAGGAAATTACCCGAGCAGACCAAGAATGAGTTGTGGGAAAAGATAAAGAAACAATTTAAGTTCCCGAAAGGCACAGAAGAAGCGGTAAAGAAAGCAATATTAGTCTCTTGCGGCAAGAAGTTTTGATGCTGGAAGAGTGAAATGAATGCTTATGTTAAGGCCGATAAGGTCCCTAGCCCGAGGAAGATGGGAAAAATCACAAAAGCTCAGTGACAAGAGTTTGTTCATCAAAAGAGCACACCTGATGCTAAAGCTCTAAGTGCAACTAGGTCAGAGCTTGCAAAAACAAATACCATCTTTGCTTGGGGTCTACCGGATATGCCCCCAAAGTCCAGAACTGGAATAAGATATTAGACGAAATTACAAGTAAGGGCAATCCTCACCCATTAGAAGGGTGCGATGAGCGAACTCAACGCTGGGTCTTTGCTCGATCAGGTTTGACCAGCGAGGGCAAACTTGAAAAGCCGACTCTCTGAATGAAGTAGAGGATAAAATGAAAGAGGTAATTGAAAAGCAACATAAGGGTCTCTTCGAGCCGAAGAGGGAGAATGACCAACTTATCACTATCTTAGGAAACCCTGAACACAGCGGACGGGTTCAAGCGGTCTCTTCTCATGTCTTGGCTAGATGGTTTCCCTAAAGATAAAGACACATATAGAAGACGTGAGAAGTTTAAGAAAACACTTGATGAAACGATTGCTCAAAAGGTCAAAGAAAATATGCAAGAAATAATGGAACAACTTAGACAATCAGGACAATTAGTGGCACCGAGTACAGTGATGGTTCCGGTGCAAAAGGAGCAATTAATATCTCCAACTGCCTACCCTAGCAGTGTTGGTTCCGTGCCAGGCTCAGAGTCAACCCATAAGTTCCCTATCGATGATATTGCTAACGACAAATCTTGTCGTCTTCTTGTCTCGATAGGAAGAGCAGGGAAAAAAACCAAACAGATTACCACTGCTATGGCAAAGCCTGATCGTGACTTCAATGGGAATCCACTTCTGTTGTATTATGTTGTGGTGCAAGTTCTTCAGATCATTGATAATGATTATGAAGATTATGAAATAGACCATGTCACACCTGAGGGGATCGCGACTCTAGGGCAGGCTATCAACCAATTAATCCTTTGGCACCGACGCAATATCGTGTTGGACGATGAGCCAATTTCTAGCCCTGTCGCATCTCCAAATACTGCAACCCCATCTTCTAAGGCGAAAGTGCATGAAGATCCACTCCCAGTCTGGGAAGGTCCACTCCCCTTATGTCTCAGCAAGGATGATATCCAAGAGCAACAAGTTGGATAACAGCTTCAAGCAGTACCAGAGCAAGCTGTTGCTAGTAAAGAGCAACCAGTTGAGCAACAGTTTGAAATAGTACTAGAGCCAGCTGCTGAGAGTAAAGAGCAATCAGTTGAACAACAGGTTCAACAACAAGCCAGTGTCTAACTTCCGACGACTACTCCTCGATCACCAGTGCCTATCAAAGTTAGCTCATACGAAATTAATAAACCTTCATCAGAAGTGTCAAAGTATTTGGAAGCTATGAAGGAAAATATTAGAAAATCGAGTGCATCTCGTTCTTCTCATGAGCCAGCATTAGAAGATATCAAGGAGTGAGAAGAAGACGATGTCATGTATAAACGGCGGACGGCTTTAGTTGAACCAGGAGTTCCAATATACAAGCTTGAGGATGTTCCTCCTAAATTTGCGAATGGAAAGCCGTTCATGACATCCGTTCAAATTAGCAAACAACCCGTCCAGCTCAGAAGAATGCATGAGTGGTACATCACTGCCAGCACAAAATATGGTCTTAATTGCGTCACATTTCGTATCCCAAAAGCATCATTCTGGAGCACTGGAGTAGATAAACGAGTTATTTTATTTGAAGAGCTGCATTCCCTTTTCCATCAGGGCATGCTCGAAATCAACCTGCTGCTCGTCTGGTGCTTGTAAGTGCTCTAATATTTTGTATTTGCTTTTCTTACTACACGCATACGCCTTTAATGAGATTATAACAATTCTAGACTTCTTCAATAGGATGCAATACATGGATAATGAAAAGTTGGAGCACAAGACATGTATCCTTGACCCTACTAGGATTGCAAAGTAGCTATTCGACGTCTAGGCGAATTGAGACTCAGGACAGTACAAACACATGAACAAAGAGATTTTGAAAAAACAATTGCAAAACTTAAGAAGGATAGAAGGACAGAAGTTGCAGCTTACATAGGACATGCGATGTTTAACTTTGTCAGAGACGGCAAGGACTTCGTAAAGGCTTCGTACCACTTCGAGTAAGTTTGACACATGACATTGAAATAGCAATTATTGGTAATTGTTAACACGTGTGTTTGTATGTTTGTAGTAATCACTACATAATGATCTTCATCAAGCCATTGCAGCGAATGGCAACAGTCTTGGACTCGGCCGATTTCTCACCAGATCGTTACAAAGATTTCCTTTCCATTTTGAAACTTTACGTTTATTCAATAATTTTAATTTACGCACATTTAGAATGTGTTGACAAGTTTTATATGACATTTCTTGTATTACAGCGCATGACGGTTTTATGCGGAACAGCTTGGCGGTCAAAGACCTCCTAATACGAATGCATTGAACATTAACACGTATTATGCTTGTCTGAAGCAGTCTGCTGGGAGTGTCTTATGCGGGTACTATGTATGCGAGCATCTTCGGACCGCCGGCGTATATAGAGTGAATCGTGAGGATGTAAGTTATTCTTAATGTTGATACCTTATTTTCTTACTTTAGTGTTTCATTTTTATTGTAACTAGCATAGTTTAATGCTTATATTCTCTGCTATTCAATATTACCAGAAACATTATTATCATATTTTGATTCCAACATCAAAATTCAATTGCTCATAGTACAACTGCTCCAAAAATACCAAATAAATACCTGTATACTCTCACATTGATCTATACTTTGAGATTGTTCAAACCAATACATTCTAAACCTTGTTATGTTTTATATTGCAGCACATGAAGAATCTGAACGAAGAATGACCGGTTTGTAGAAGTATTCCTAGTGGAGGAGCCGACATGATTGCTGTTGAACTCTGTCAGTTCATTCGTCGTGAAATTTTGCACAAAAAAGGGAAGTTCTTTGATGAGAATTGTGCAGCAGCTGATGTGCCAGAACTTAGCGACTATGCCAATAGAAACAGTTTTTAGTGAAAACTTGTAAACTTTGAGATAAATTGTATCTGTAACTTGTACATATGTATATTGTTTTAGTGAAATTGACTTCTGTGATGATAATATTGTTGACTTTTGTTCTGTGATGATATTATTGTTTTTTGTTCTGTGATTATATTGAATTTACCTGGAAATTAGAAATAACAGCAGCAGTACTGCATAGGTTATACCTAATCACGGGCGGTTATTAACCAACGGCTAGGCATGACTGTGAAAAACAATTATCACAGGCGGCTAGATACAAGTAAAGAACCATATGTAATAACCTAATTTTCACAGGCGGTGACTGTTATGGTAGAAACTGGGTGCGTTAAAAGGTATTCACAGACAGCTGATGTAGGTAAACGTCCGCCTGTGATAACACCATTATCATAGATGGTTAGTTATGCTTCAATACCCGCCTGTGAAGACACATTATCATAGGCGGTTAGTTATGCTTCAGTATCCGCCTGTGATAAGACATTTATCACAGGCGGTTATATATGCTGCACGACCCGTCTGTGATAAAATATCTTCACAGACGGCTAGTCTAAGTAAAGAACCGCCTATGATAATGTGTCTTCACAGGTGGTATCACTTCTCCGCCTGTAAAAGCCGTTTGTGATAATAGGTTTGGAGCCGCATGTGATGAGGCTTATTATAATAGTGACAATAGAGCACAAGCTGCAGTATACACAACTACATTAAGATACAACTTAATTGCACGTGCTAGGGGCAGGGACTTGGAGAAAAACGTACATGCAGAATACGACCAATAAGACATGGTAGCAGCGTTCTAGAAAGGGACGTGACGAGAACAAAAGAGATGACCCAGTGGAAACTTGAAGAAAAAAATATTGACGGATGAAAAAAGGCAACAAGACGCGGTGATATAACTTAGTTTTTAAATCAGTAACAAGCAAGTATATAGTAGGATCAAGTTGTAAAGTGCGTAGCAACTAGGTAACTGGCCAGTTCAACCGTCGTAAAAAATTGAAGAGAAGAAAGTGAACGTCACTAACTAATCAACAGTGTACTAACATCACTATCAAATAATTAATTCCCACCAGAGAAAAATGAAATTAACAAACGACTTACGGTCATGCATTGGCGCTGACTAAAGAGCCAGAGCATGGCGTGATGTGGCACCATAGATTTAGCAATCGGGAGAGGACATAATTAACCGAAAGCCAAAGGTAAAATGCACACAAGAAAATGCATTGTTAATCAGAATTATTACGATTACAAAATACAAATATACTACATAACACGTGGAAGATATATAGAGTATAAGACCCTTTTGATGCAAACATGTTAACACTCATCTAAGAACATTAATTATATCCATCACGAGAGATCACGATTAAGGGTGGTGAATGATCCACATATCTCCTAAATAGGAGGTCTCCAAATAGTAATCTATGGGTCTTCCACCACTAATTTTGGTCTCTTATGATGGATCTGATGGTCACAGATACATGTTAACATATGTGGTCATCATAAGGGTCATTTCCACGATATATGTCTCCTATAAAATATGAGTAATAGACGAAGGTTAGGATGTTAATTACATGTAATGTGCATGACTTTATTACGTGCTAAAAACGAACAATGGTTCTCTCGACGAGTGATCAAGGTCTATCTGTTTTGAATAATGAGCAAGCTATTCCAAAAGTATTTATGCAGACGTGGAATATTTCCTAGCCACGAGTCATGTGTTTCACTACTACAAAAAGTATTTTTACATGCCCCTCAATTTTTCAAACACAGACGGTCCTAAAAAATATGCGACTGTGATGACGAATGATATAATAACCGTCTGTGATGAAAGAACAACACAGGCGGATTTTAAAAAACAACCGCCTGGGTAAATACTCGATCTTATCAGACGGTTATTACTTAAGAACCGCTTGCAATAAAATAACATCATAGACGGATTTTAAAAAACAACCGTCTGGGTAAATACTCGATCTTCTCAGGCGTTTCTTAATTAATAACCGCCTAAAATGTAATGAACTTCACAGGCAGTTCTTCATTAACAACAGCCTGAGAAGATCATGTATTTTCACCGGCGGTCATTGTTTACGAACCGTATGTAGTTGTTCAATTATCACAAGCGGTTTTTATTGAAATTACAGGGATGTAGTCGTTGCAATTATCACAACCGTATATAGTCGTTGCAGGGAAAATTGTATAAGGAAAAAAACACAGATGAGAGGATACTAGTACAGTAATGCATTATAGGAAATGCTCGATCACCAGTGAGGTTGGCTTAATTGTGATAATACACCATTAGAGGCTTTACAATTGTTCAAAGATAACATCTTTACACATTGAGAAAAGTTTAAGTGAGCCTCTCTCTGTAACAGCTGCAAACAATGACGACGAAGCGCCCGGTCAAGTAGAAAACAAAAATCATGCTACATTCATTGTAGATCGACGATGAAGCTCCCATGATCAATCTAAATTGTACCGTCCTGCTTGCTCCCGAACATGTCTCTTATATTCAGCTGGATCCTGAAAATATTGACATTATTTAAATTAACAAATGTTGGAGGAATGAATAACCTAGATTGGTCACTAAGTCAAAGTGTCATCTAACCTTGATAAGTAGATTATAGCAATCATTTTCAACATCGGGCACATTTGGCTGATACAGCAAACGCTGAACTTCAAGTAGTATAGTTTTGATTGTAAAAGCACTGCACCACCCCTACGAAATATAATTTAAGCAATATATGAAACCAGTTCAAATAAGTTCAACCACAATTAAGTATTAATTACATGAGCAAAATAGGTCTATCTTATAGTCTCTTGATAAAGAATCCCGATGCAGAGTGCTCCCGAATGATGGACATTTGGGTGGAAGAACCCACTTGGAAAGGCGCATCTTGGAGGCACCAAGGGATAGTCCTCAGAAAAGAAGATTGTCCGGGGGTAGTAACCATCTTCCCATTCAGTCTGCAAAAGAAATTTATTAATAGGAGGACGATGGTTAAACTCATATTGTGCTTGTTCTTCATGACTTACCCCTTCTTTACCGGGGATGATGCACTGTCACTTCAATAAATCTCTCGATTCAGGCTTCGCAGAGAAACCCTTCACAGAGAAATTGAAAATACTAAAAACAAACCAGACGGAAAAACAAACTACAGTTAAGTTCATTAGTCCATTACAGATACATATGTATATACCACCATGCAACCAGTGTGCCATATGTACATACATGGGGATAGTTCTTGCGCCATGCCAAGCGCTCCTCCTTCAATCGGCTACACACTCGAGATATCATTATCTGAAAGGCTAAACTTCCAAATTATTGAGTCCAAATGCATATGTACACAAATGCAAAAGGACACAATCCATATACCAACACACAAAATTGGCAGCTTATGAAAATATACAAAGAAAAAGGTAGCATGCAATGCATAGTAAGGAAACTATGCGAATT
The DNA here is from genome assembly GCA_036927565.1 of Tuctoria greenei. Taxonomy (NCBI): domain Eukaryota; kingdom Viridiplantae; phylum Streptophyta; class Magnoliopsida; order Poales; family Poaceae; genus Tuctoria; species Tuctoria greenei. Next base: position 159,793,326 of record JAYESD010000002.1, on the reverse strand, counting down.
TACTTAGGTACCTCGTGGCGCGATGTGGGACTAGACAGAGGCGTGCCTCCGCGGGGTCTTTATATAGGCGTCAGTTTTTCATAGGCGATTTTTAAAATTTTCACAGGCGGTGGGTACTTAATAACCGCCTCTGATGCTGCTAAGCTCCTGTCATGCTAATCCCTGCACAACAAGCTATTGTAGATGCAAGTAACACCCGTGGCTCATCATTTGAATTGTTGAAAGCATCAATTTGAAGCCTGACGATTCTTGGAAGGATTTTCCCGTCCATTTGAACGATTTCTTTCCCTCCTGTCCATTTGAAAACTTAGGAAGATGCTTCTTTCTCAGTTTTAATGCCTAAATATATTGACTAAAAATCAGTACCCACTTTCTTTGTACTCCACACAAGCGAGTAAGTGAACATCTTCAATCACAAATCTTGTTTTTACACTTTCATAGGGATTTAATCTTAATATTTCAAGCATATATTTATCAAATAAGTGAATCTTCCTTATCACACATGTTAATGGCAGTTATAAGTGAAGAATGTGTCGAAGCTAATGAAATCTGAATCTGACTGAAGATAAAGAGATCCTGCATATGAGTGGCAATGTCCAGGTTAAACATATTAACAGGCTATGATGACAACCTTCAACAATATGAAAAGTGATGCCAAAGTTATGCTTGCACCAACCAAGGCATGTTGTGAGGGTATAACACTTGTTGGGCAAGCATAACCTTGGCCAAAATAAAAAATCACGCCACCGTGGATTACTCTAAAGCCGCCATGGATTACTCTGAAGTTTTCTCCGTGCGTACTCGGTAAACTTCAGAGTAATCCATGGCGCCTTCAGAGTAATCAACAGTGGCGTGATTTCTGATTTTGGCCAAGGTTATGCTTGCCCCAACAAGTGTTATACCCTCACAACATGTCTTGGTTGATGCAAGCATAACCTTGGCATCATTTTTCATGTTATTGAAGGCTGTCATCATAGCTTCATGTTGTCTAACCTGGACATTGTCAATCATATGCAACATCTCTTTGTCTTCAGTCCCGTTGAGATTTCGTTAGCTTCGACACACCCTTCCCTTGTAACTGTCATTAACATGTCTGATGAGGAAACTTCAATTATTGATAAATCTATGCTTGAAAGATTAAGGTCAAATTCCTATGAAAATTGTACAAACAAGATTTGTGATTGAAGTTGTACGTTTCATTGCTTCTGTAAAGCACTAAGAGAGATGGTACTGATTTGTAGTCAATATATTCAGCCACTAGAACTGATATAGTAGCATCTTCGTAAGTTATCAAAATGGAGAGAAGAGAATGAAATCTTGCAGGGCTTGTTTGGGTGTACTCCTATCCAAACAAGCCCTCCAATGGACGGGAAGTATCGTCAGACTTCAATTGAAGCTTTTAACAATCCAAATGATGAGTCTCGGGTGTTACTCTTATCTACAAGAGCTTGTTGTGAAGGGATTAGCTTGACAGGAGCTTGAAACATAAGCTGAATTTAATAATGTTCGAAACAGGCTATCTAAAGCTGAAATAGAACACTGTTCTAAGTTGATTTCAGAAGATACAAATATATAAAATATATATCATCTCGCATTGCTATATACATTTTTTCTAGCATTGACTTCTTCTCGCATATAGGGTTTCAAATTCTTTTTAATGCTTCTCTCTACGCGCTTGATGTTTTCTGGTTCGATGAAAAGGTACATCTCTTCATACTGATTATATTCCTCTTCATTATCTCCCACATTCTCAACCCCAACAATATTTTGCTTTCCAGAAACTACTACGTTTTCTGGATCTTGAACATAAAAAACTTGTGCAACATTATCGGCGAGAACCAATAGGTCATCTTTATAACCCACTTTATTCATGTCTACTAGTGTCAACCCACAATTGTCCACTTTCACACCATCGGGATGTTTGACCCATAATCCTATCGTCTCAAGCGGTTGGTAAGTAAAACCCGCCTGAGATAACCATCTTCTCAGGCGGTCGGTACTGAAAATCTGCCTGAGAAAATGGGAGTCTATAAATACCCCTCGGAAGCATTAGGAAAACCTAACCCGGGCGAATCACTTAGATGCTATTAGGCTGCCAAAATTTCGTTTGCCGCCAAGTGTTCGCCGCCGTCGCCGCCGAGCTTCGCCGTCACCGTCGAGCTTCGCCCTCGTCACTTCCAAGTACGCCGAGCGAAGCTATTGCTGTCGCTGCTGAGCTTCAAGGTAAACCCTAAACCCTTCGACCTTCCATCTTCCTTCGCCGTGCCGCCTCCCTCACCGCCCTCGTCGACGCCTTGCATATCCTTGGTTAGGGTTCAGGAATTGGAAAATGGTGGGCATCCTTGGTTAGGGTTCGGTGGAATTCGAAAAACTGTCAAGTTCGGTGGAATCTTTGGTTAGGGTTCGGTGGGGCAAGATTTATGTAAATGGTTATATAACGATAAATTGGTAGTTGGTTCTGTGTGTCTGAAACTGTGAAATTGGTAGTCAGTAACAGCAGTATATTCCCTATTTCTGTCATCGGTCTTGCATATGCCACATAATTCTCTATTAGGGGCAAGATTTATCTATATTTGGTTAAGTTGAGCAAATTTGGCTAATTTTGGCTAAGTTACATTAGATATAGTTATACTTGACTAATTTTGACTAAGTTATGCTATATTTAGCTATATTTGGCTACTTTTGCTTAGAGTTAGCTATGCTAGACTAAGTTTGGCTAACTTTGCTTTTATTTCTCTAAGTTAGCTTCATTTGAGCAATTGTAGCTAATCTGTGCTACCAAAGATGTCTGCACTTGTGGCTCCATCAGCTTCATTTGAGCAATTGTAGCTAATCTGTGCTACCAAAGTTATGCTATATTTAGCTCTGAAGCCAAACAAGTTGCTGGCCAACTCATTTGTGATGCCAGGAGCATCCTCACGTCCAAATCTAGGTACCACTAGGTGTGACGATGGAGTTTGAGCATATGCTGCCGATCTCTATGATACAAGAATGCCTTGAGTTGTCGGTGTAAAGTGAGCTTGCTAGTTGCTGCTGCTGCTATCACTCTCTTGCTTGATCAGTTATAGGTTCGGAGCTGGACGCCGCCTAGTAAACCTCAAGAACGTGGTCGCCACTCTGAATGAAGCTAGCCTATTTAGAATAAGAAGATAAAATTTCCATTGCTGGTAAACAACTTTAACATGCTTGTCACCCTCGCAATGTATAGGAACCTTTTGGTCAGTCGCCTTAAACCCTAGAATGCCTTATCAAATCCTAGAATTCTTCCATCTTTTTATTCATGCAATACTTCATGTAGAGTTAATATGACATTTATTAGATTTTTTGTCTTATTTAGATCTAGCATGGAAAGCCCTAAGAAGACTGGTCCTTGTGGTAACAATAAAGAAGACAATATGGACTTTACTGACTCCAGCAATTCAGGCTCCTATCACAGTCCATCGGATCCTTTTCCGAATATAAAAATTAAAAAGACTTCAGTAGATCTAGACCCGGAATATGATCATGCCGACGAGGTATGGATCACGAATCTTAACATCAACGGTTCAAGTTAATGTTGGTTGTCAAGTATACAAAGTCTTATAATTTTTTTCTACCTAGATTAATCGAGAAGACAATGAGGTTACATCGGCTCCTAAAACCGCAGAAGTTTCTCCAATGGATGAATCCTCAGGTTCACTCAAGCAGAAACGATGGCAACGAGGTCCCAATAAGGGTCCATTGGACCGCATCATGTACATAACAAGGGTCGGTCCAGGTGGGCTTCCCCAAGAACCACTGGATTTAGTACCAAGTACCGTAATGCATGCGGTTTTCTTGTTGGGGAGGTTGTGTCGATCACAACCGAGAATTGGAGGAAATTACCCGAGCAGACCAAGAATGAGTTGTGGGAAAGGGTAAAGAAACAACTCATGTTCCCGAAAGGCACAGAAGAAGCAGTAAAGAAAGCAACATTGATCTCTTGCTGCAAGAATTTCCGTGGCTGGAAGAGTGGAATGAATGCTTATGTTAAGGCCGATAAGGTGCCTAGCCCGAGGAAGATGGGAAAAATCACACAAGCTCAGTGGCAAGAGTTTGTTCATCAAAAGAGCACACCTGATGCTAACGCTCTAAGTGCAACTAGGTCAGAGCTTAAAAAAAAAAGAAAAAATACCATCATCGCTTGGGGTCTGCCGGATATGGCCCCAAAGTCCAGAAATGGAATAAGATAATAGACGAAATTACCAGTAAGGGCAATCCTCACCCATTAGAAGGGTGCGATGAGCGAACTCAACGGTGGGTCTTTGCTCGTTCAGGTTTGACCGACGAGGGCAAACTTGAAAAGTCCGACTCTCTGAATGAAGTAGAGGATAAAATGAAAGAAGTAATTGAAAAGCAACAAAAGGGTCTCTTCAAGTCGAAGAGGGAGAATGACCAACTTACCGCTATCTTAGGAAACCCTGAACACAACGGACGGGTTCGAGCGGTCTCTTCTCAAATGTCTTGGCTAGATGGTTTCCCTAAAGATAAATACATATATAGAAGACGTGAGAAGTTTAAGAGAACACTTGATGAAAGGATTGCTCAAAAGATCAAAGAAAATATGAAAGAAATAATGGAACAACTTAGACAATCGGGACAATTAGTGGCACCGAGTATAGTGATGGTTCCGGTGCAAAAGGAGCAATTAGAATCTCCAACTGCCTACCCTAGTAGCGTTGGTTCTGCGCCAGGCTTAGGGTCAACCCATAAGTTCCCTGGCGATGATATTGCTAACGACAAATCTTGTCGTCTTCTTGTCTCGATAGGCAGAGCAGGGAACAAAACCAAATAGGTTGCCACTGCTATGGCAAAGCCTGATCGTGACTTCAACGGGAATCCACTTCCGTTGTATTATGTTGTGGTGCAAGTTCTTCATATCATTGATAATGATTATGAAGATTATGAAATCGACCACATCACACCTGAGGGGATCGCGACTCTGGGGCAGGCTATCAACCGATTAATCCTTTGGCACCTACGCGATATTGTGTTGGACGATGAGCCAATTTCTAGCCCCGTCGCATCTCCAAATACTGCAACCCCATCTTCTAAGGAGAAAGTGCATGAAGATCCACTCCCAGTCCAGGAAGATCCACTCCCCCTATGTCTCAGCAAGGATGATAGTAACCTTGCTAATAAAGATATCCAAGAGCAACAAGTTGGACAACAGCTTCAAGCAGTACCAGAGCAAGCTATTGCTAGTAAAGAGCAACCAGTTGAGCAACAGCTTGAAGTAGTACTAGAGCCAGCTGCTGGGAGTAAAGAGCAATCAGTTGAACAATAGGTTCAACAAGCCAGTGTCCAACTTCCGACGACTACTCCTCGATCATTATTCCTATCAAAGTTACCCCATACGAAAATAAGAAACTTTCATCAGAAGTGTCAAAGTATTTGGAAACTATGAAGGAAAATATTATAAAATTGAGTGCATCTCGTTCTTCTCATGAGCCAGAATTAGGAAATATCGAGGAGTGGGAAGAAGACGGTGTCATGTATAATCGGCGGACGGCTTTAGTTAAACCAGGAGTTCCAATATACAAGCTTGAGGATGTTCCTCCTAAATTTAATAATGGGAAGCTGCTCATGACATCCGTACAACTTAGCAAACAACCCGTCTCGCTCAGAAGAATGCATGATTGGTACATCCTTGACAGCACAAGATATGATCTTAATTGCGTCACATTTCATATTCTAAAACAAGCATTCTGGAGCACTGGAGAAGTTAGACGAGTCATTTTATTTGAAGAGTTGCGTCCCCTTTTGCATCGGGGCATGCTCGAAATCAATCTGATGGTCGTCTGCTGCTTGTAAGTGCTCTAATATTTCGTATTTGCTTTTCTTACTACACGCATACGCATTTCATGATATTATAACAATTTTGGACTTCTTCAATAGGATGCAATACATGGATAATGAAAAGTTGGTGAGCAAGACAGGTATCCTTGACCCCACTAGGATTGCAAAGGCGCTATTCGACGTCAAGGCAGATCGAAACTCAAAACAGTTCAAGCACATGAAAAAAAAAGATTTTGAAAAAGTAATCGCAATACTTAAGAAGGATAAAAGGACAGAAGTTGCAGCTTACATAGGACATGCAATGTTTAACTTTGTCAGAGACGGCAAGGACCTCGTAAAGGCTCCGTACCACTTCGAGTAAGTTCGACACATGACATTGAAATAGCAGTTATTAGTAATTGTTAAAACGTGTGTTTGTGTGTTTGCAGTGATCACTATATAATGATCTTCATTAAGCCAACGCAGGGAAAGGCAACAGTCTTGGACTCGGCCGATTTCCTACCAGATTGTTACAAAAATTTCCTTTCCATTTTGAAACTGTACGTTTATTAAATAATTTTAATTTACATACATTTAGAATGTGTTGATAAGTTTTATATGACATTTCTTGTATTACAGCGCTTGGCGGTTTTACGCGGAACAGCCTGGCGGTGAGAGACCTTCCAATACGAATGCATTGGACATTAAAACGTATTATGCTTGTCCGAAGCAACCTGCTGGGAGTGTGTTATGCGGGTATTATGTATGCGAGCATCTTCGGAATCGGCGTATATAGAGTGAATCGTGAGGATGTAAGTTATCCTTAATGTCGATACCTTATTTTCTTACTTTTGAGTTTCATTTTCATTGTAACTAGCATAGTTTAATACTTATATTCTCTGCTGTTCAATATTACCAGAAACATTATTTTCATATTTTGATTCCAACTTCAAAATTCAACTGATCATAGTACAACTGCTCCAAAAATACCAACTAAATTCCTGTATACTCTCACTTTGATCTATACTTTGAGATTGTTCAAACCAACACATTCTAAACCTTGTTATGTGTTATATTGCATCACACAAAGAATCTGAATGAAGAATGACCGGTTTGTAGAAGTATTCCTTATGGAGGAGCCGACAGGATTGCTTCTGAACTCTGTCAGCTCATTCGTCGCGAAATTTTGCACAAAACAGAGAAGTTCTTTGATGAGAATGGTGCAACAGCTGATGTGCCAGAACTTTGCGATTATGCCAATAGAAACAGTTTTTAGTGAAAACTTGTAAACTATGAGATGAATTGTATGTGTAACTTGTACATATATATATTGTTTTAGTGAAATTGACTTCTGTAACAATAATACTGTTGACTTTTGTTCTGTGATGATATTGTTGATGTTTGTTCTATGATTATATTGAATTGACCTGGAAATTAGAAATAACAGCAGTAGTAGTGCATAGGTTATACTGTATCACAAGCGGTTATTAACCAACGGCTAGGCATGCCTGTGAAAAAAAATTATCACAGGCGGCTAGATACATGTAAAGAACCATCTGTGATAATCTAATTATCACAAGCGGTAACTGTTAAGGTAGAAAACGGCTGTGGTAAAAGGTCTTCACAGGCGGCTTGATGTAGGTAAACATCCGCATGTACTAACACCATTATCACAGGCGGTTAGTTATGTTGCAAGACCAGCCTGTGCTAAGACAATTATCACAGGCGGATATATATGCTGCACCACCCGCCTGTGATAACTTATCTTCACAGGCGGCTAGCATAAGTAAAAACCGCTTGTGATAATGTTTCTTCACAGGCGGTATCACTTCTCCGCCTGTGAAATTGCGGATTATCACACACTCTTCGTTTCAGGGGGTTTTAAAAACCGTTTGTGATAATAGGTTTGGAACCGCCTGCGATGAGTCTTATTGTAGTAGTGTTTTGATTTTTGATGTTCAGGTATAAGACTTATATTAAGCAGCTAGCTGCCACTTTTTCTTGCGTTTATAAGAGGAAAAGCCTTCTTACTCATCATGTTTTCAAGGTTCATATGGATTCCTAGATTTAATACATGGCATTAGGAGAGAGTAAAGCTTCGCCAATTGACTGGACTGAATCAAACGTGGCAAACTATGCCTTCCCTCTCCATGTAACTCCAAGTGTCCCATCAGACATGTCGGGAAAAAAAGGTGAACAATCTAAAAAGGAAGATAATTTTCTTAGTTTGGTGTGCGGTAGCAGGTGCTTTGCGAAATTGCAGCGGTTTAGATAAGGTCGGTAGCTTAACAATTTGTTTATTAGTGACCATGTTTAGCCTTTAGACAGTTTCCCACGCGCCCCATGATTTTGCTTTTGACAATGTTGCCTCCTACTAGAAACATCAAGCGTTTGAGAATTAACTGTTACATAACCGAGCTATCATTCAGACTCATTTTGGAAAACTTGTTAAAGCTGTTTTGAGGTGAACGTAAGGTTAGCAGTTTAAGAGCACTTGTTTAGAAAAATTAGTTGGTTAAACTAAAGAGGTTTGGAGGTGGAAACTGTCAAGTGCCTCAGTGCCATGCAAGAATGGAGGATTGCGTGCGATCCTAACAACCCCATGGATTTACTCTTTTCATAGCACCTTCCCGCACAATACCGTCCGCAGCGGTATACCATAACAAATACTGGATATGTAGAAGTTTAGAGATCAGAATAATGAAAATTAAAAAAAGGAATAGTGTATATATTATGTTTTAGAGGAAATTCGAGTGCGGATAACCTAAAGCTTATACATGCGCCGCCTGAAAAAAACACGAAGAAGCAGAGAAAAACTAACTTCTAAATGTCAATAGCATCATTGGTTGCTCGTACTTTAGTTGAACATATATTTTTATTCGCAACTACCCACTTAGTTCCACAAGGACTAGGTAAGCCGTGAAGTCATCGTAAAAGATAAAAAACATCCGTAACTAAAAACTATTTTACTATTGTGCGAATGGTGTTATCCTATTTAGCACAATATTGAATTCCCGATTGCTTGCAAGTTACTTCCTGTCACAGCCTAAATTTTAACAAACAGTAAAAAATAACATAGAATTACAATTTTTGAAGAAATCTCAAACGAACATCTATAAAATCGAGACATATTTGTGTACATAAACAAACACATGCACATTTAAATACGAGTCACACCATAAAATAGACTTGAAATAAACCAAGAAAAATGTGAAAGTATGAAAGAAATTAAAACACAGTTTTATATATATATATATATATATATATATATATATATATATATATATATATAGGTGAGCTCATCACTAATTAAAATAAACAAATAAATAAAAGTGTGCGATTAATGGATGAGTACTTAAAAGTCCTTAACATACCTTAATCGAAACTGGCAGAGTCTGGTTCCGGCAATTCTCCCGGTACTACTGCTAGTAGCCCGCAGAGTTTGTAGTTCGGTATTGGGCGCGCAGAGATTCAGAACACGATGGCAAGTAGACACGAGGATTTACGTGGTTCAGGCCGCCTATGCGTAATACCCTACTCCACGGGGTGTGTAGTTGTTGTATTGAGCGTTGAGCACTTGTGAGTGTGTCAGAGCCGAGTCTTCAGGAGGTCTAAAAGAACCGTCCAGTCAAGAGAGTCCCCAGGAGGTCTGAAAGAACTGTCCAGTCAAGAGAGTCTCCCTGTGTATCGCTCGACCAGTCCTTTTATAGTACAAGGACGGGTCGTTACATCGTTAGCCTGGCCCGACATATGGCTCTAGCGGTTACTGATGCTTAATACACAATTAATCAGGTTAATTACCCTTAATAGTGTGGTAACGGTCCTTGACAGTGCTGTTACTGGTATTAAGGGCCCTCCGATCGTGTGTCAATAATATGGTATTAATGACACTTAATCAGGTCTTGAAGTCTTTGATTGCCCCTTGAAGATCCGAGCCATTGGGGGTCCCCCTGTCTGCTTGTTGAAGTTGAAGGTCCGGCGGTTGGACATGTGGCAGCACCGGAGCTTACTGTCTGGGACGGGTAGGTCCAGTGCAGTTGTGCACGTTTCATTACCAGAGCTTCCCTCTGTCGGGGGTTAGGTCCGGGGGTGCCGCGCAGGTATTTAACCTGGAGCTTTCCCATGTGTGGGATGTAGCTCTGATTGTAGTATACACGTGGCAGCACCGAGACTAACCATAGAAGGGAGGCAGGTCCGGTCCCGCATGACACGTGGGGCCTTCAGAGGTCTTCAACTTAGACAGGTGAAGTTCCATTGGTCTTTTTGCAGTCCCAAGGGGTATACGGTACGCAGGGTACCGACAGAAATGATAGCAACATGTAAATCCTAAACAATTTGAATTCCATAATCATCCTTAACCAATCAAAATAAAATAAATAAGTAGCATATGTGTGTATAATTACACAAGTACCAATTAATAATCTAAATTCAACCAATAATCTAGGATGTGGAAATAAAAAAATGTAAGAAATGCAAATAGGAGTCAAAGATTAGAGACAAGCGCAAAGGCGATCGTCACTTATATGGGTAAATGAGATGAGCCCGCCTCGGCGAGGATGTTGGTTCACGAAAGAAAAGCGCGATTAAGCGTAAAAGGAGACGAGGTTATAAAGCGTGTTTCCTTTAATGAAGTATTCAAGACGCGTCCGATCCTCTGACAAATGGGAGACGAGCAACTAAGAGAGCATGTCTCCTATTTGAGAAAGAAATGAGACGAACTTTACAGAAAGCACGTTTCCTTTGGCTTCGGTTACAAACAGACATGAACACATCGCTGGACAAATGTAGAGCATATTCACTTGATAACTAAATAATCATTCCAATGTAGAGTACTTCACTATAGTATTTTAAATCCAAAAATTAATCAAATCGTTCCTTATGAATTGTCATTCCTAAGGAACACGATGAACACATCGTTCATTCATTCATAGTTGAACACACTAGATAATATTCATTCTCACAAATGAACACAGATAACCCATACATTCAATAACAATATATTAAAAAACACAAGAAAAAACTACAAGACACAAGAAAAGAAAAAAAATCAACTAAAAACAACAAAAGAAAACTTAATTCCTACTCCTCCTCCGGTGGTGACTCTGGCGCCAGTGCAACAGGAGTCCTGGTCGACCTCTCTGGCTGCTCTGTCAATTGCTCTGACTAGTCCGGTGGTGCAACCTCGTGATCGAGGTTCCTCGCCATCACCGCCACCAGGTTACTGCGGCCCTCGACACCAAGCACCTCGGCCATCGTCTCGAACAGCCTATCGAACAACCTCTCGAATAGCCTGTCAAATAACCTCTCGAGCACTTGGGCCATCATCTCGAGTAGCTTGTTGTTGAGCCTCTCGGAGGAGCCGCAACACTATTTCTTGCAGGGTGGCTCCCTCGATGGGCTTGGCGGCGAAACATTGGCCATGGTGGGTTGTCTGCGCGGAGAAGATGAATGAGAAGAGGAGAGATTAATACAAAAGGAGAGATGCACTTGTGGAGAACTGATGGCGCATCTTATATAAGGTCTGTGCGGGGTACACAATGCAAAAGGGAGACAAGCTTATTAACAATTCGCGTCTCCTACTTTCGACATCTCCCTCTCCTCAGCCAAAAGGGAGACGAGCTTAATGGCAAAGCGCATCTCCAATTCCCCACTTCTCCATTAGCTTCGTGATTTTCTTCATTTAGCTTTGGTTCACTTTTGATATCACAAAGACAACACATCAGTGAACTTAGAGCACATTCACTTGATAACAAAATCATTCATTTGTCCAAAAAATAATCAAGCATAACATCGTCACCTTATTAATAAATTTTCTTTGTAGACTGACTAGGAAGGTGGTTACTACCCCCTGACAATCTCCTTCCCGGAGGACTATCCGTTGGTGCCTCCAAGATGTGCCTTTCTACGTGGTTTCTTCCACCCAAATGTCCATCGCTCAGGAGCACTCAGCCTTGGGGTTCTTGATCAAGAGACTGTAAGATAGACTTATTTTGCTCAAGTAATTAGTAATTGTTGCAAAACTTATTTGAACTAGTTTCCTATGTTGCTTAAATTGAAATTTCATAGGGGTGGTCGTCTGGTTTTACAATCAAAACTACACTACTTGAAGTTCAGCATTTTTACAGGCGACCATAAGAAAAATGCTTGTGATGTGAAATGCATTAAAATCCACCTGAATCGCCTATCACAGAATGTGGATTATCACAGATGTTCATGGTACAAACGTATGTGATAATGTACAATATCACAGGTGTTCCATAACTAAAAACCGTATGTGCAAAATATGGATTATCACAGGCGGTCTGTGGTACATACCGCCTGTGATAATGGACAATACCACATGCGCTCCATAACTAAAAATCGCCTGTAAAAGAATGTTGATTATCACATGCGAAATGTGGTATAAACCGCCTCTGATAATTTACAATATAACAAAAGGTTATACGACAACGGCTACCTATTTGTATTTCAAAGAACTCCTAGTATTTCAAACGTTGTCGCAAAATCAAGCCTATATAAGGCTGCTCCCGCAATATCCTCCCGAAAAACATAACTGTCTAGTATATCGAACGACGCCTTTAGGCTGGCAAATCTGTTCATCTCTCGCTAAGCGCAGCTCTGCCGCCGTCACGGTCTCCATGGTGTGCTGCCGCCTTCCTCCTCACCGCCTCCACCGCCAGGTAAACATCGTTGCCTCCCTCCTCCCCCTCCCACTCTAGCACCATCACCGCCGCACACACACCACCTCCCGCACCGTCATCAGCGATTAGTTGATTAAGTAATCACCCTCTCACACACTCTCTATTTTCCTTAATTGTTTATACCCAACAGTCATCATGTCTGGGAGATTTTTTGCCGACCTTGCGTGTGGCCGCCCGACAGAGGAGCATAAAGCATGGCGCAAGGAACACCCTCACGTATGTATTGTATCCTCTTTTCAATTTTATTCATGATGTTATACATGCACACGTCAAGTTGATAATATGATGTACGTCTTTGTGGTGCAGGCTTTCTCTGCGAATCTTGAGTCATTTGTTATCATGCTCTGATGGTGCATTGTCCATGGTAAAAAAGAGGCAAGTTGTGAATAAGCACAATTCACTATTTGATCATTTTTTTCTTGTTAATGAAATTTATTTTATAGACTAACTGAGAAGGTGGATACTACCCTCTAACAATCTATTTCGAGGAGCACTATCCTAGGGTGTCTCCTACATGCGCCTTTCCATCGGGTTTTTTCTACCCGAACGTCCATCCTACCGGAGCACTCTGTCTTGAGATTCTTTATAAAGAGATTGTATGATCAGTAAACTTATTTTTAGTTCTTACGATGCCTCGCTTTGCAATTCTTATGTGCTGCAATGAACATTTTCCAAGGGGTGGTCTTTATCTATTACTGTGAAAATGATACTACTTGAGGTTCAACGTTTGCTTCATTTTCTAAATGTGCCCGATATTGAAAATGATAGCTATAATGTACATATGAAGGTTAGTAACTTTGTTAGATATCATTCATCATTGTGATTTTGTTAGCTTGAATATTTTTTGTGTTACAAGATCCAGAAGAATACACGAGATGTGTTAGGGAGCAAACGTTACAGCATAAAATTGATGTGATCCAGAGGACTTGCCAGAACTTAGCATGTAGTTTTTAGTAAAACTTATAAACTATGAATTGCAAATTATACATGTATATATGAGTTGATTGTGAATATATGTGTTTGTGAATATATATGGCTGTGAATATGTGTGGCTTTGAATATATGTGCTTGTGTATATATTGTGATTGCTGTTCTTTGAATTTGAGCGTGAAATTAGAAATAACAGCATGTAATGTTGTATAGGATACATAACATCACTAGTGGTGTTCAACTGTAAATGAAATGTGAAAATGGTCGTTATCACAAACTGTTTAAATACCGCATGTGCAATTCTGTATATTTTCACCATCGGTGTTTTCAACGGACCGCCTGTGATAATGGTCAATATCACAAGCAGTTTTGACAACGACCGTTTAAGAGGATGTCACCATATTATGATCTCGACCGCACCTAGCAAAACCCTAACTCACTGGTGTTTGAAATTACGTCGTCAGGCTGCTGAAATTTTTGAGCGCCGCTTCACCGCCTTCGACCACCTCCCCCCTCCGACTCTGTCGTGCACCCCCCCCCCCCCCACGACGCATCCCATTTTTTAGGATTTGAAGATACGAATTCATAAATGAGAAAAATTAGGGATCTTTATTTCAAAGATTTTTCTCTCCATGAAGTAAGTCTATGACCCTTCTTTGTTTTTTCGTGTGACTTGAACTCTTAATTTTTGAAGTTTTCACAAATTTTTAAGGATTATATTTTGAAAATTTAGAAGTAGAATTAAACTAAATTAAAAATATTTTAAAAGACTTGTTTCTCCAAAATGTATGTATTTATATGTCTTGCTACGTTATATATATCCTACATTCTCAATTTTAAATTTGGGGTTTCTCTAATTTTTCTAATTTTGTTATTTTAGAGGTGGAAATGAATGAGAGTAAAATGATATCTTTTTATATTTTTACAGTGTCACATAGAAGATAGATTGAGCGTGGATGTACAATATGCCAAGGCGTGATCCTACGTATATTCAAAATGTTGCAAGCTTAGTCGAAACATCAAAGAGACACGCGAAGACGCAAAAGATAGATTAGATATTATATCCTAGTATCGACTGCCAAATTAAGATTGCTTGGACATATACTGTAGTAATCTAGTTACACTTGGTGAAGAGATGTTTGAAAAAAAATACAATATTGAGAGAGCATGGTGAGTTAGATACACACAAAGTGGATAATGTTGATGGGAGATGTGTCAAATATTTTGATGACGATAAAGCTCATGTTGATTATGATCCTTACAATTAGGATGATGACGACAATGATGAGTTTGATTATGTGGAGATGTTGCGTCACATGGAACCGCGTGTCTTGAGTTCTATGTGAACAAATAAAGGTTTAAGTAAAATGGAGAAATTACGGAGTGCGTCACAAGAGATTTTATATGATGAATAAAAGGATTGTGATAAAGAGTTTACTATGCTGCCTACAGTACAAGAACTATTAAAGTTGAAGTCCACCCACGAATGGTCTGATGTAGTTTCACTAATCTTTTGATTCTTTTGGCAAAAAAATTTCTAAATGCAAATAAACTGCCCAGAAGCACTTATAAAGCAAAGAATATTTTATGTCCAATGTCGCTAGGTGTGACAAAAATGCATGCTTGTCTGAACCATTGTATTCTGTTTTGTAAAGAGCATGAGCTCGCAACGAGATACCCGATCTGTGTTGTCAATAGATACAAGAAGAATTACAATCAATAGTATGTCACCAACATGAATAAGACCTTGAGAAATAAGAAGAGTTCTATTGGACCTGAGCTTGAAGATGATATTCTTGACAATGGAGATGGAAGAATAAGAGAAAGATACCTGCCTTGGTGATGTGCTATCTTCTAGTAATTGACCGCTTGAATCATTTGTACTCAAACCCCAAGGAGGCTGAACTTATACATTGGCATTCTGAGCATCGCACGAAGAATGAAAATAGATTCGACACCCAGGTAATGCAAAAAAATAGAAAAAAAATTGATATCCAGTATTCAGAGTTTGTAAAGGAAATAAAAAATGTAATGATTTCTTTGGGTACGGACGGAATGAATCTTAACGATGTACAACCTACTGACCTGGTTGTGTCGCAAAATAAATTATATTTGTTATCTATTTTAATCCAATGTATGAAATAAGCTAACATCAAAATTGATGTATTCCATGAACCTCTAATGGAAGAAATGGACAAGCTGTGGAATGAAGGGGTACATACATGGGACTAGTACAATTGGGAGTATTTCATGCTAAGAGCAATGATATACGTTACCATACATGATTATCCTGGACTCTTTACATTATTTAGACAAATGAAAGGGCAGAAATGTTGTATAATGTGCGTGGATGGAACTAGTTTTCAGTACCTCACTTTAACCAAAAAGTTGATGTACATGAGACACCGGCAGTTCTTGACAGATAAACACAACACCCCTGAGGGGATCACAACACTAGAGTAGGTTGTCAATAAGTTAATCCTTTGGCACCAACACAACATCATGTTGGACAATGAGCCTATGTCGAGCCCTGTCATCGCATCTAGGAAGACCTAAACCTCATCTTCTACGCCAAAGGTTCAAGGACATCCACGTTCACTATATTCCGGGAAGGACGATAGTAAAGATAATAAGAGCAACCAGTTGAACAACATGTTCAAGCAGTACCAGAGCAACCAATTGAACAATAGATTGAATAAGTACAAGAGCAACAAGTTGAACAATAGGTTGAAGCAGTGCAAGAGCAACTAGTTGAACAACAAGTTGAAGAAGTACAAGAGCATGCTAAATAAGTTAAGGGCCAATATCTAACTTTCAACAACAACTCCTCCATCAGTTCAACTGCAAGTTAGGTCATACATAGATAAGGAACCTTTAGGGCCGGTGTCAAAGTTTTGGGAAGGAATGAAGAAAATAACTTCAACATCTCATGCTTCATATGTGTCAGCAATAGAAAATAATGAGACGTGGGAAGAAGTTGGTGAAGTTCATTCTCGGGATTCCTGTATTGTTAAAAAAGGGGTCCCGATATACAAGAAGCAGGACATTCCTCCTAAATCTGAGAATAAGAAGTCGTTCATGACAATAGTATAACTTAGCAAACAGAAATTCCCGGTCAGGAGAATGCACGAGTGGTACATGCTATACAACACTAAATATGACATTAACACTGACATTTCGTGTGCCACAAAAAGCATGTTGGAGTGAAGCCGCAAACGTAAGATGCTCAGTTTTGTTTGAAGTTATGCGGGGCCTGTTCTATCGAGAAATGCTCGAAATCAACTTTTTACTCAACTAGTCGAATTTCGATGTGAAAAAGGACCGATATTCAATGAATACAGGAAAATGACAAAAAATTAATTTACTAAGAAAAATCAAGAGTTGATGAAGAAAAAAAAAGACGGAAGTGGCAACCTACAGAGGACGAGCTATGAATAACTTTGTCAGAGGTAACAAGGACCTCATGAAGTTCTTGGAAAAATTATCAATCACGAGATAATGGAGAAGGAAGCTCAATATGTGAAAGACCTTGCAGAGCTTACCTCATCCAAGAAAAAGGAAGTTGACCTCAAGGAAACTTGCAAGCCCAAAGGGAAGGAGACTCGTGAGACACATGAAGAAGAAGATACTGATGATGTAAGCACTGATATGGATGATGAAGAGATGGTGCTCTTCATCAAAAGATTCAAGCGCATGATGAGAAGAAGAAAAGGCAACAACTCAAGTGGAGAAAAGAGTAAGGAGAAAGGAAAATCCAAAGCTCAACGTCCTTGCTACAACTGCGGCGAATACGGACACTTCATGGTTGATTGTCAGTATGAAGAAAACAAAAAGAAGAAAGAGTCGAAGTCGTAGGAAAAGAAAATGTTCAAGAAAATGAAGCAAGCACACCAAGCACATATCGGTAAGGTGTGGGACTCAAACGAGGAGTCCTTCTCAGATGATGAAGAGGAGGTGGCAAAAATTGCCATCAAGAAGCCGACAAAGAAGTCTACACTCTTCCCAAACATGGGATGGCGGGACAACACTAACCACACTTGCCTCATGCCTAACAAGGGCAAGAAAAAGGTCAGATTTACACCTTCCTCTTTACATTCCTCTAATGATGATTTTGATAGCGCTACTGAAAATGAGGAAATGTTAAAAGGTTTAAGTAAAACTGCCTTAGGGAAAATGAAGTTGTTGTTAGATGAGATCTTTGAGAAGGAGGAGCTTGTCAACCGTCAAGAAGATATGCTCATTCATGAAATAAAGAAAAATCATGGGGTTGAAAAGCTCCTTGAGCTTGAAAAAGAGAAAAGTAAGGCACTTGAGCTTGAACTAGCATTGAGTAAGCAAACTTACTCAAAACTAAATGACTTACACCTTGCAAACAAGAATAAAGTTGCTAACTTGACAAAAGTTAGCCAAATTCTTGAAGTGCGAGTTGAATCACTCAAGCAAAGTAGCACTCATCCTCAAAGAGCTCACCTTCTCAAGATGTCAAGATGACGCCAATTAAAACATGCACATGCTCTAATATGAAGACCAATGTGAACAATGAATTCAATGTTCCAAAAGTCAAGCACCCATCCCAATGTGGCATCTTTGACAAGGAAAAGATTAAATATGCATGTAGTGCATAATTGGTCACAAGACCTCCTAATGTCAAAGATGGCCTTGGGTATACAAGAGGTAAAAAACAATTCACTCATGCTCAAAATAAGGGCCACATTGCTTATGTTAAGGAAAACTTATCTAAACATGAACAACAAACCTTATTTCATACTTTTGATGCATCCTATGTTCTTATGAAAAATAGATTTGTTAATGTTTATGAAAAATATGCAGGGCACGCCACAAGAGAACCAAAACTTGTCAGTGGGTGCCTAAATCACTTGTGACTAACCTTTGAGGACCCAAGCAAACTTAGGTACCTAAAACCAAGGCATAACTCCATTTGCAGGCCTACTCCTACCGTGGATCAAAATGGGTGTTAGACAGTGGATGCAACAATCATATGATCGAAGAAAGGAGAATGTTCATAGAATATGAGTGAAATGCAGATCCAAGTGATGGAATCTACCAAGGAAAAGTCCTTGGCACCGGTAAAATTGCAATATTATCTCAACACACTCTTTTCCATGTTTTACATGTTGATTCTGTAAATTATAATCTTTTGTTCATATCTCAGCTATGTGACAAAGGATACAATTTCATAGTTACTAATGAGGGTGTGACAGTCTTTAGAAGAAGCTATAACTCAATTGCATTCAAGGAAATGTTGAAGGGAAATCATTATCTTGTTAATTTCAACAAAGATAAAGCCAAACTCAACACTTGCTTGGTTGCTAAAACTAACATGGGATGGTTGTGGCATAGGCATCTAGCCCATGTTGGCATGGGAAATCTGTAGAAACTTCTAAAAGGTGGTCATATCCGAGGTTTGAAACATGTTGTGTTTGAGAAAGACGGGTCGTATAGCGCATGCCAAGCTGAAAAACAAGTTGGAGCACCACACCATGCGAAGAACATGATGACCACATCAAGACTGCTGGAACTCCTACATATGGATCTTTTCTGTCTAATTGCTTATATAAGCATCAACGGTAACAAATACGGTCAAGTTATAGTTGATGATTTTTCTAGATTTACCTGGGTATTTTTCTTGTATGATAAATCAGAGACCCAAAGCATCCTCAAGAATATCTTGAAGAGAGCACATATTGAATTCTCCTCAATAGTCAAGAACATCAGAAGTGATAATGGAACAAAATTCCAAAATACTCAAGTTAAGGAGTACCTGGATGAAGAAGGAATAAAGCACGAGTTTTCGGCCCCCTACTCCCCTTAACAAAATGGGGTGGCTGAAAGAAAGAACAGGACACTCATTGAGATGACATGAACAATGCTAGATGAATACAAGACTTCGGACCAGTTTTGGCCGGAAGCGATAAACACCTCTTATCATACCACGAACCGGTTATATCTTCATCGACTCCTAAAGAAGACACCATATGAGCTACTAATGTGTAACAAACCAAATGTTTCATATTTTAGAGTATTTGGGATTAAATGTTATATTTTGAACAAGAAACCTAGGACTTTGAAGTTCACTTCAAAATCCGATGAAGGGTTCTTGCTCGGTTATGATTCGAACGTCAACGCCTATCGTGTTTTCAACAAAATTTCTGGCATTGTTGAAGTGGCATGTTACGTAGTGTTCAATGAAACTAATGGCATTCAAGTGGAGCAAGTTGATAATTGTGTGCTAGATCAAGAATAAGGTCCACGTCAATTATTGACGAGAATGGCATTTGGTCATACTCGACCTCAAGAGCAATCGCAAGATTCAAGTGCTCAAGATGTACCTCAATCGGAGATCAATGATCAAGGGGGGGTTTCTACACAAGATCAACCTCAGCAAGATCAAGAGGATCAATATAATCATGAAAACAAGGATCTTGGGAGAGACAATGAAAAATGAAGACAAAGAAGAGGAAATGACCTCACAAGTGCCTCACCCAAGAGTACAATAGAGTGTACAAAGAGATCATCCCATCAACAACATCCTTGGAGATATTCCGAAAGGAGTAACTACTAGATCTCGTTTTGCTAAGTTCTGTGAACACTACTCCTTTGTCTCATTTATGGAACCATACAGGGTTGATAAAGCATTAAGAGATCCAGACTAGGCGATGGCCATGCAAGAGGAGTTGAACAACTTCAAAATAAATGAAGTGTGGGAGCTTGTAGAAAGACCGAAGGCGAACATCGTGGGCACCAAATGGGTCTTTCGGAATAAGCAAGATGAACACAGAGTGGTAACTAGAAACAAAGAACAAATTGTTGCCAAAGGTTACTCACAAGTCGAAGGTTTGGATTTCATTGAAACATTTGCTCCCGTAGCTAGACTTGAGTCCATTCAATGGTTAAATCTTTTGGGACTCAAGAATTGGGAAAGGGAGATTGACATCTACCCTTATTGATCTCTTGGGGGTTTGATCACTCATACACTCTGGCATTTGTTGTACATTTTTCGAATGTATTTGATTTGCTCTCTTGCTGTAATCTTGTGGGAGCCCTCAGCATGGGAGGTAGCCTAATTGACTTGGTGATTACCCTGTGATAATGGAACTCAAGTCGGTCTTCGTGGTGACTTGAAAAGGTAAAGGGTTGGTTGAGACCCGACCATGTGTGAGCTCCTCAACGCGGATGTAGATCATTTTTATGGGATCGAAACTCGTAAAAACTCTTTGTCTCATGTATTCTAGAACTTTATTTTTGCAATCATCACTATCTAGGGCATATAATTTATTATATTTGCAGCTTGTATTAATTTTGTATTCCACGTGCAAATTACCCATCCTAAAAACTTTCTAAAGTTGTTAGGATAGTTTACTGCATTCTGCTGTTGTAATGTTTGACAAAAAACACAAAAATCATTTAATCCTTCCGTAGATGTAACTTGCACACCAGACTAGTCTGCATCTCACACTAGACTAGTCTGGCCTTCCTGTATTTGACAATTTCATTAAGTATTGCAGGAAAAAGTTTCAATGCCTATTCACCCCCTCTAGGCGACATTCACTTGGATGAGATTCAATGCTGTCGATACCCTGTGTACTGGGTACCCCACGATACCGCAAGAAAAGCCACGGAGTTCTACCTGTCCGAGTTGAAGACCTCCGAAGACTCCATGTGTCTTGCAGCATTGGGCCCGCCTCCCTCACTGGGGTAGCTCCGGCGCTGCCATGTATAACACAAGGCCGAACCTAACTCCCAGTATAGGGAAGCTCCGATTGATCCACGTGTCTAGTGGCCCCGGACCTAACCCCCAGTAGAGAGAAGCTCCGGTGCTGCCACGTGTACAACGGCTCCAGACCTACCTCCCCACAGTGGGAAGCTCCGGAGCTGCCACATGTCGAGCCTCCAGACCTTCGCCAGCAACGGGAAGATAGACGGATCTCCGACCGCGCAGACATTCAAGGGACAGTTAAAGCTACCGTTACAAGACCTGATTACATGTCATTAATACCCTATTAATGACACACGATCAGATGACCTTTAGCACTGGTAACGCCACCATTAAGGCGCATTATCATTGTTAAATGTGCTTAATACATACAAATCTTGTATTGGGTAATTAAACACCGCCAGGGCCACATGAAGGGCCAGCCTGAAAATGTAACGGCCAGCCCTTGGACTATAAAAGGGTTGTGTTGCATGGTACAAAGAGGAGGGCGATCAATCGCTCATACACGCAACTCATACATACAACAACCACCGTGGAGTATGGTATTACGCTCAGGCGGCCCGAACCACGTAAAAATCCTCGTGTCGCAATGTTGTTTATAATCTCACGCGTGCCCCAACCAAACACGAACCTCCGCGGACTATGATCTAGTAGTACCAGGGGAAGTGTCGATCGCACCCTTCGACATTTGGCGCGCCAGGTAGGAGCATCTAATATTTTGAGATGGCATAATTTACAGCAGCATCGTCCAATGGCAATGCCGGACAGCCTGACGGAGGAAATCACTCCAATGCTCAACAGCCAGCTGGCGCTATTGTCCCAGCGGGTGTTGCTGCACAACCACCACCACCTGCTCTGGTTGCCAACGCCGGACAATAGGATGGTGCCCTCGTGTTGGTGACTGCATCGACAAACAACCCGGAGAATGCGCTAATCGCTGCGTACTCTGCTCTAGCATCCTCCAGTGGGTGGAGCTCCTCCGCCAGCCATGGAACAATGGCGTACTGATGTCGAACATCTGGTTGCAGCCACAGCCAATGCCATCAGTAACCAAGGCCCGCCCCCAGCTGGGCAGGGAACCTCTCAGCGGAGGACCTTGTCTGGTAGACTTGGTCCTCAAGTTTCACAGCACAAGAGACGTGTTATGTCTCAACAAGTGACGTCGCTGCCCTCTGGGGCACGTCGCACTCATAAGGCATCGAGGCTCTTGACACATGATTTGCGGTTGGAGCTTGACTGCCGTTACAGGCAGCACGACAGCTGCGTCCACAACGAGCGTGCTCGCGAGAGGTGAGAGGCTCAGGAAAACCCTTTTCCTTTGGGAGTAGAGAGCGGTAGTTCGGCCCTGGCCATGAACCTTCGCATGGTCCAATGGCCATAGAAGTTCCATACTCATCTGCCAGAGAAATACGACAGGACTGTCAATCCCATCGAGTTCCTCCAACTTTACTCCACCTTCATCCTCGCGGCGGGTGGCAATCAAGCCGTGATGGCCAACTATTTTCCTGTGGCTCTGATGGGGACAGCCAAGTCCTGGTTCATGAGTCTTTCACCTGACTCCATCAATAGTTGGGTGGAGCTATGCAACCAGTTCATCGCCAACTTCGAGAGTTCCTACACCTGACCATGCATAGAACTAGATCTTTTTGCCGTACAAAAGAAATTTGGGGAGTCGCTGCGATCATTCATCCTGCGTTTCTCCCAGGTACAAAACACCATTCCTTCTATCTCCAACGTGTATGTTGTTGTGGCATTTCGGCAGGGCCTCCGAGACAAGAAGATGTTGGAGAAGCTGGCGATGAAAGTAGTCACCAGTGTCATGGAACTCTTCAGCTTGACTGACAAATGTGCCAGGGATGTTGAGGGCTGTGAAATGCACTCCAAGCCAGCTATGGAGGCTAACAAAAAGTCCTCCAAGGCTGAAGCCACTACCTCCGATAGTGAAAAGAAGAAGAAAAAGTCCAACAGCAAGAAGAAGCGGTCGACCGACACGCCTACCGCTGCAGCTCCAGGTGGCCAGGGGCCATGCCCCGAAAAGTGACCTCGACCTTCGTCTGAAGACTACGGTGGTCCAAAGATGTGGTGTCCGATCCACAAAATGGACACTCAAAATCTTGAAGATTGCTATGAGGTCCAAAACCTTGTCGAGCGCTTCAACAAGCGTCAAGAAGAAGCTCCTTTCCACCAACGGGAAGAAAAGCAGAAAGTCAATGAAGCTCTAGCTGATCGGAAGCTAGGCTTCCAGGACCCCAAAAAAGGTCTTGAAGGCTGTATACAATACCGTCGATGACGATTCTTACATCTCCAACAATGAGCATTGGAAGACCCTCAAAACCATCTATGGACGGTCCTGGGATATCACCTCCCGCCGCGTCCTCAAGACTATCCATCGGGATATGGCCGCCACAGCTCCTACCACAAAGGCAGAACCACATTGGAAGTGGATGGACACTCCCATCACTTTCAGCGCTACAGACTGCCCAAGAAACATGATCAGGGCTGGACAACTGTCGTTGATGGTGTTTCCTACTATCAACAATGTCCAGCACGGAGGTTCGACACTTAACCTCCTCAGTTATGAAGCGTTTGTCAACATCCAGCTCTGAATCTCAAACCTTCGCCCCTCACGTCCTTTCTCTAGGGTAGGTCCAAGCGCCATCAGTCCTCTCAGCTCGATTACTCTCCGGGTAACCTTCGGGACTCGGAAGAATTACAGGACCGAGAAGTTGGTCTTCGACATGGCGCATATCATCCTACCCTTCAACGCCATCCTAGGCAGGCCAGCCCTATATAGGTTTATGGCTGCAACCCATTATGGCTATTTGGTGTTGAAGATGGTGAAACCTTTAGGCGTTCTCTGGATCCGCAGGGATTGTACTGCAAGAGTCACTGCCCTGGAAGAACTCCACGTGCTTACAACAGCGCAGGAGGAAGCCTGCGACAATTAGCTAGCTGCTCAACCTCCAAGCACTCGTCATCGAGGCTCAACCTCTGCACCATGCGTGCAGCCAAGCGGTGACACCGACATCCCCGTCAAAGTCGTCCAAATTGGTTCTGACGCTGCCCAGACCACCCGTATATCAGGAAGACTGGACAACAAATAGGAACTCTTGCCCATCACTTTCCTCCGGCCGAATGTTGACGTGTTTGCTTGGCAACCTTCACAAATGGATGCGATCCCTAGGGAGGCGATTGAGCACAGTCTAAAGATATACCTCGATGCATGACCAATAAACCAGAAGCCCCAGAAGCAATCAGTCGAGCGGCACAACTTCATTCGACAAGAAGCTACTCGAAGCTGTTTTCATCAGGGAGTTTCATCATCCACGATGGCTGGCCAACCCAGTCGTTGTACCCAAGGCCGGCGGGAAACTTCAGATGTGTATCGACTACACCACCTTATATAAGGCGTGTCCAAAAGAACCATTTCCACTATCTACGATAGACTAGATAGTGGACTCCACCTCCTGGTGGGAGCTATTTTGTTTCCTAGATGCATACTCTGGATATCATCAAATCCAAATGTCTAGGGAAGATGAAGAGCATATTGCCTTCATAACAGTAGATGGGTTGTATTGTTACACTGCCATGCCTTTTGGTCTCAAAAATGTAGCTTCAACTTTTGTGCGAGCCATGCACAAAACATTTGCAGAGCTCATTAGGGACTTGGTGGAGGTCTACGTCAATTACATTGTTGTGAAGGTCAAAAACAAGGAATTACTCCTTGACAACCTGCAAGCCATCTTCGACAAGCTGTGTGTGATGCGCACCAAGCTGAACCCGGACAAATGTGTCTTCAGGGTTAGCTCCGGGTAGCAACTCGGATTCTTGGCGACTCACCTAGGAATTGAGGCAAACCCGATGAATATCAAGGATATTGAAGATATGCGGCCCCCAGCCCGCATGAAGGATGTCCAGAAATTGACTGGATGTCTAGACTGGTTCATGTCAAGACTGGCAGAATGGGTGCTTCCCTTATTCAAGTAATTGAGGAAGTCTGTACCATTCCATTGGTCTAAAGAAGCAGAAAAGGCAATCCAAGAGCTCAAGTAGCTCCTCACCACACTACCAATCTTGTTAGCTCCAAACCTTGGTGAGCCTCTTTTGCTTTACATTTTGGCAACTACGGAGGTTGTCAGCATGGTCCTTGTCGCGGAAAGACCAGAACCACCTATAGTTCAGGAGCCCAGACCCCTCCGGGAGGGTCTGGAGCTACCTAAACGAGAGTCTGGGTCCCAGCTTCCAGGCAAGGATCTTCAAGCAAAGCTGCCTGAAGATCAACCTCTCTCATCTGAGGGAGTTCACATAACTGAAGAAGAAGTTTCAGACCCCTCCAGGAGGGTACGGGAAGCTCAACAAGAAGGTTCGGACCCCTTCGGGAGGGTTCGGTTTGATGAAAAAGAAGCTTCGGTCCCTTCCGGAACGGCCCGGAATGTCCAGCGGCCAGTATACTTCATTA
Source organism: Tuctoria greenei (assembly GCA_036927565.1). Classification (NCBI taxonomy): domain Eukaryota; kingdom Viridiplantae; phylum Streptophyta; class Magnoliopsida; order Poales; family Poaceae; genus Tuctoria; species Tuctoria greenei. The sequence continues at coordinate 159,767,705 of JAYESD010000002.1, read as the reverse complement.
GTGAGGTACTCCACGATGAAAAGACTCGGTATACTAAGGTGCATAAACTGGTCTATGCAGTTCTTACTGCCTCAAGGAAGCTACGTCACTACTTCCAAGCCAACAAGATATCAGTGGTAACATCCTATCCACTGTGTGCTATACTGCATAACCCCAATTCTACTGGGAATATTGCAAAGTGGGCAACGAAGCTAGCAGAGTTTGATCTTGAATTCCTGCCTCGACATGCTATCAAGATTCAGGCATTGGCTAACTTCGTGACGGAGTGGACCCCTTCTTCATGAAATCCATGGAACCCCAGTGAGCAGAAGCTGGAACCCAAGGTCCCGGCTTTCACCGAGCCTCACTACACTTTCTACTTTGACAGCTCCGTGCAAAAGCAGGGGGTCGAAGATGGAATCCTACTCCTCGCTCCGACCGAGGAGAAGGTCAAGTACATGGTACACCTTGATTTCAAGGCAACCAACAACATGGCAGAGTATGAAGCTCTCATTTATGGGCTCAAGGTGACGCTATCATATGGCGTCAAGCAGATGCTGGTGAGGGGTGATTCGCAGCTCATTATCAAGCAAGTCAAAGACAAGTGGAGCTGGAACAACCCACAACTTGTTGCTTACCTCTTTGAAGTCCTGAAGCTCTAGAAGGACTTCGACGTCCTGGACCTCTGCCATGTGCAGCGTCTAAACAACCCTGAAGCTGATGAACACTCGACAAAGGCTTCAACTGGAGCTCAAGCTCCCGACAGAGGTTTTGTTAGGAGGTTATCAAGACCAAATGCTAAGACTGCCAAACTGAGCGAAGGGGGCAAGACAAGCACCCAAGAGCTGGTGGTCCTAGTGGGTCTGTTACCATGGCATCCACCAAGGGTCGTAGGTGCTCTAGGAAGCTTCGAGCAACCCAGCACGCAGAAGTCAGAAGCTCAAGTTAGCTCTGATGCATGGATCTTGGAGATCCGGAGCTTCTTTAAAGACAACATCCTTCCTGAAGACAGTGCATCCACTAACTGGATCCAGATTGGCTAGAAGATACACGCCGGTAGAAGGGGATCACCACCGGCGTGGTGCCAAAAGCTTCCTAATGCGGTGAATTGCCTGGGAAGAAGGTCGCGAGCTCCTCGCGGAAATCCATGGAGGTGAGTGGGGGAACCACACATCTTCCCCCACACTGGTCAGTAAAGCTTTCTGGCATGGCTTTTACTGGCCTACAGCTCTCCAAGATGCAATTGAGCTTGTAAAAAAGTGTGAAGCATGCCAGTTTCATGCGAAACAAATTCACACACCGGCTCAGTCGCTGCAAATGATACCTCCTACATGGCCATTTGTTGTGTGGGGGATGGACATTTTGGGACCTTTCCCAAAAGCTATCGGAGGTTACAAGTTCCTGTACGTCGCCATCGACAACTTCACCAAGTGGTCGGAAGCAACTCCAGTTGTGACTATCAACAAGCAATCAACTATCAAGTTCTTGAAGTCCATAGTCTACAGATTTGGAATTCCGAACAGAGTCATCACTGACAACAGAACTGAATTAACAAGTGCAGCATTCCAAGAATATTGTGAAGACCTCGACATACAAGTCAACTACGCATCAGTAGCTCACCCGGGAAGTAATGGCCAAGCCGTGAGCGCAAATGCAGAAATATTCAAAGGACTCAAGATGCGCACTTACGAGCTCCTGAAGAAACACTAACCAACTGGATAGAGGAGCTTCCGTTCGCACTGTGGGCGAGCAGGACAACACCTAGCCAGACAACTAGAGAGACACCCTTCTTCCTAGTGTACAAAGCTGAAGCGGTCCTTCCTCCGGAGAACACCATGGGGTCACTCCGAGTCCGTACCTTCGACAAAGCCACGCAAGACAAGCTCCGGCGTGAAGACCTTGACCTCGCTAACGAGGGAAGGTGCCAAGCAGCTGTTCGGAATGCACGATACCGCCAGGCGCTCTAGCACTATTACCAATGCCACGTGCGCAACCGACAATTTGAAGAAGGGAATCTGGTGCTGCAAAGAATACTAACTTGTGAAGGGATGGAGAAGCTGTCCCCCAGCTGGGAAGGTCCCTTCCAAGTTATCAAAGTATCCCGTCCCAGATGCGTTCGCTTGGCAATAGAGGATGGGACTCTGCTTCCCAATCCTTGGAACATTGAGCACCTCCATAAGTTTTATGCTTAGTTTCACGGAGGTGAGTCTGTACTTACACACAATGTAAGTTATAGAGTCTATACACAGAGTCGGGTAGGTCCTAAAGGATAACATACGGACCCCTCCGGGAGGGCCCGTAATGTTCAAGCCTACCTAACTTGGTCGTGTACTGAAAGCGCAGCTTACCTACCCTGGGTTAGAACAAGATGAATAGCACACTTGGCCTGGTTCTGTACTCAAAGTGTTTCCTTGTCTTCTTGAAATTCGGACCTATAATGAAAGACATTGTTGTGTGAAGGCAGACTCCACGTGCATTAATTTTGTACATGCTCATTTTACTTTTATTACCTTTTCCTTCTTGTCTATAATGAAGTTGTGCAATTCTTTTTGAGATTTAGTCCAAGTTATTCATATGATATATGAGTTATATTGTTGGTCTTTTTTGGATCTTAGCATTGCTGGTTGGTCTACTCGCCTGAACGCCAAAGCCAATGACAGGTCCGGAGTGCGCTATCGACTTAGACTTGTCCAGCACCCTAAGTACGCCACTCTACCTATATTCCGATAGGCCTTGGTAGGGCGGGTACGGAAAGCATTCAGATCTGAAGATAATACATCAATTTACTTGTTATCATGTTGAATTCCTTCGGACCTAAATTTCAAAAAAGAACAGTAAGGTGGAAACAACTTATAGATGAGGGGTGGAATTTAATTGTTTTTCTTGTCTTTAATGCGAAGGAAAAATGAAATCACCCAGAGGGGGTCCGTCCTCAACGTATTATACGTTGCCAAGTGGACACCGTCGAAGCCATAAAGCTCCAACGATCCCAGGGGGCTCGCTGTCGATGTTCTAAACGTTGAGTGGGCGCAGTCGGAACTACAAAGCTCTGACACCTCCCATAGGGATATTAGCTTTTGTAACACGCTAGACATATTTGGCGATGTTCTTCACCAGATACTTCCCCTCCATCTCTAGTTGGTCGACGATGATGTCATCCATTACATCGAGTTTGGTCCAGTTTCGGCTCTGGGTTATCTGGACGTACCGGACTGAAGCCAAGTGGCACTAAAGCTTCACTGGCTCGCCCCAAGAAATCCCACACTCGCTGGGACTCGGTTTCCCTTGAGCTTCGCAGTTCCTCCAAATGACCTTCTTGCGGTCGCAAGATCCGAACCTTCCCGGGTAATGCGCTTGACCTCTTTTGCATGCTGCTAAAAACTTTCAGCAACTTGCTTTTCGCGTTTAGCGGGCTCTGTCTCCCGGAGGTGAATGCTGTTCTGATGGCCAGGTCCTTCTCGCTCCCCTCACTTTCGCTTCTTTGGTGACGACATCAACCTCTCTTTTGGAGAGATACTCGATATTTCAGTCTTTTCAGTTCCGGTCTCGGTTTTATCGGTTTCGGTTTTTCGGTCTCAGTTTATTTTCCCACCCCTAATTTACGTAGTAGTAGCATATATATGGGATATACAGTATAAAACTTTTTCAAAGGGAAGTTTTAGGTTTCGTCAAATCTATCTTTCAGATTTACGCAATTTTGATCTGTTTTAACAACACAAGAATTGTACTTTTAGATTCACCATGAAAAATATTTCCATAATATACAATCTAGTACTACATGTTATTGAAGTTAATAAATTCCATATAAATCATTTGTCAAAGGTAATTAGTTCGACCAAAACAGAAATAGAGTTGAGTTGGGGTGGAGGAAGTATTATACGTTGCTATTTGCCGCATAAGGTTTCATCCTTCGTTCAAGCCGTAGCCATTTGTACATGCGGCTGATGCGACCGGGCACACCGAGCTTACGTGCGCACCAGTCACCGAGGTGCCTTAGACGCGCGCAGCGCATGCGTTGAAATCACCTGTGGTACTTTTAAATCTGCGCGTTGGTATTCTCCCCCTCATATTTGTTGATGTGTTAATACCTGATGTTTTACATCGTTGAGTATGTTACGGATCATCAGCGTCGTTAGTCCAGAACTGAGTCATCAGAGGCAAAAAGTAATGAACATCATTGATCAGCACTGCGCCGAGGAGAACGCAAAAATTGTTTGCTGATTCGTGGCAACAGATCCTAATGCAACGACTGTGTTCCGTGGCAATAAATCTGTAATGCCATGAACCAGTATTTCGTGGCAACACATCCTAATCAAACGATTCTATTTCATTGCATTACGGTCCAAATGCAACTGTTTGCTGATTCATGGCAACAGATCCTAATGCAACGACTGTGTTCCGTGTCAATAAAGCTGTAACGCCACGAACCAATAATTCGTGGCAATAGATGCTAATGCAACAACTGTGTTCCATGGCAATAAAGCTGTAACCCCACTAACCTGTAATTCGTGGCAACAGATCCTAATGCAACGACTGTGTTCTGTGGCAATAAAGCTGTAACGCCACGAACCAGTATTTCGTGGCAACACATCCCAATGCAACGATTCTGTTTTGTTGCATTACGGTCCATATGCAACTGTTTGCTGATTCGTGACAACAGATCCTAATGCAAAGATTGTGTTCTGTGGCAATAAAACTGTAACACCACGAGCCAGTATTTCGTGGCAACAGATCCTAATGCAACGACTGTGTTCCGTGGCAATAAAGCTATAACGCCACGAACCAGTAATTTGTGGCAATAGATCCTAATGAAACAATTGTGTTCTGTGGCAATAAAGTTGTAACGCCACGAACCAGTGTTTCGTGGCAACACATCCTAATGCAACGACTCTATTTCGTTGCATTATGGTCCAAATGCAACTGTTTGCTGACTCGTGGCAACAGATCCTAATGCAACGACTGTGTTCCATGGCAATAAAGCTGTAACGCCACGAACCAGTATTTCGTGGCAACAGATCCTAATGCAACGACTGTGTTACGTGGCAATAAAGATGTAACGCCACGAACCAGTAATTCATGGCAACAGATCCTAATGCAACGATTGTGTTCCGTGGCAATAAAGCTATAACGCCACGAACCAGAGTATCGTGGCAACACATCCTAATGCAACGATTCTGTTTTGTTGCATTACGGTCCAAATGCAACTGTTTGCTGATTCGTGGCAACAAATCCTAATGCAACGACTGTGTTCCGTGGCAATAAAGCTGTAACGCCACTAACCAGTAATTCGTGGCAACAGATCCTAATGTAACAAATGTGTTTTGTGGCAATAAAGCTGTAACGCCATGAACCAGTATTTCGTGGCAACAGATCCTAATGCATTGACTGTGTTCCATGGCAATAAAGCTGTAACGCCACGAACTAGTAATTTGTGGCAACAGATCCTAATGCAACGACTGTTTTCCGTGGCAATAAAGTTGTAACGCCACGAACCAGTATTTCGTGGCAACAAATCCTAATGCAACGATTGTGATCCGTTGCATTAGCATCATGACGCCACGAACTAGTGAATCGTGGCAATAGATCCTAATGAAACAATTGTGTTCCGTGGCGATAGATCCTAGTGCCACGAACTAGTGAATCGTGGCAAAAAGCCAAGCTTACTGCAATGATTTAGTATTCATTGCAGTACAATCGTTGCAACAGGTCGGAATCCTTGTAGTGGATCTTGACCCCTCTGCCAGATTTTTTCCTCCTTTTGCTTGCACCGTTGATCAAGCTTTTTTGTGCGATCAGCGAAGCTTTGCTCTCACATAGACAGTCTCTGGGCAATCTCATCCTCCCTCTTTATAATATCCTCCTACTTCTCCAGGAGTTTCTCTACCCTCTCATCGAGGTTCTTTCAGCGCTTAAGGAGAATATCATTCAGCGTGTTGAGGTCGTCCTGATGATCGTCAGTAGCCTCATTGCTCTTCATAGAATGCTCAAGAGTCTCCAAAGACTTTGCGTCGAGGACCCTTGTGGAAGCCTCCCGCTCATCCAGCAACTGGCCCAGTATATCATCCGAGCCTTTTCCTTCTCGACCCATTCCTGTTGGTTAGCAGGCCTTGTTTCTGCCATCTTGGTCTCGAAGTGAAGTCTGTTGCGCCAACACCTCAAGGTGTGGCGCTCTTCTTCGAGGACTTTCCTATCGTCATCGAAGGCGAGCTAAACTTGACGGAGACTGGAGTAGGCGTTGTCGATAGACAAAGCCATAGGAATTGGCTCCAGAACTATTGGGATCTCCTCTACTAGCTCCATGGGGTCTCCTGACACAAAACTTTGGTCCCACAGCACAAGTGTGGTCTTCTGCGGTTCAGCGGCGCTAGGGCCGGCCTCCGGGAATACTTCTGCCTCTACGGACACTGAGGAGGGTCCTACCGAGGGAACTTCTGTGGGGACCGGAGTCCCAACGTCCAAGGATCTCATTGGGTGGTGTCGTGCGATGCGGCACCTAACAGCACACATGAAAAGAATTACTGAAACATACAAAGTTTTCATTTCATAAATATAATTAGAGTTTACAAAATAGTGTACAATAGAGGTACACACGCAGCGGAACTACATACTCATATTCTCACCTAAGCATCAGAGAAGACGTCCATGCCCTAGGACGCTTCTCACTAGCAACATGATGATCATCCAGCAGCGGCGTGGTCCACACGAGATTCTTCTCGACACCTCGAGGTCTCATGTCTAACCTGAGCAGCACAAATAAATTAATACCTGCAAAAATCATTAAAGCACAAACGTGAGCATAAGGCTTAGCATGACTGACCCGTCTCACTAGACATATGCAAGGTAAATTCTAACCATAGGTAAGGAATAGCATAAATAGACTCGCCTACCACTACAGGAAACGCTGACACTTCCATCAGCCCATTTAATTTACGTCGGCTGGTCGACGTAAATAAACTAACTTATGTCGGCTAGATAAAACCGACGTAAGTAAGTTAACTTGCGTCGGCGGCCGACGTAAGTAAGTAGACCGACAGCAGTAAATGTACACTATGTCGGCCTGGACAACTAGCCGACGTGAATAATATGGATGACGTAAATAAGTCTTAACTTACGTCGGCTGGGAGGATGGCCGACGTAAGTTATATAGGCCAACGTAAGTTTATTATTTAGCCGACATAAGTTATGTATTTTAACCTACCCCGCACGCGCACCTTCTCTTTTCTTCCTTACCCGCCGCGCGTCGCTTTGCTATCTTCTCCGCGCCGCCGCGCTTCCGCCGTCCGACGCTGCCGCAGCGAGGTATCCTCCCCTCCCCTCCCCTCTCCGACCGCCGGCCCAGCCCTCCCCCCCCCGCCCCCTCCCCTAGTGCCGCCCCGCCCTCCCTCCCTGACCGCCGTCGTCCGGCCCTCCCTCCCCCTCCACCTCCCCTCCTCCTCCCCTCCACGACTGAGAGCCGCCCCCCTCCCCCTCCTCTCCCTGGCCCCCCTCGCCCTCCCCCCCCCCTCTCCAGCCCCCTCCCCCTACCCTCCCTGTCATTGTTTCAATTTGATTTGAATTGAATTGAATTGAATTGAGTTGTTCAATTTTGAAGTTAAATTGAATGGAATTGTTTAAACTATGCTTAAATTGCTTAATTGTTTATTTAATTATGCCTAATTAGTTAATTTGCTTAATTTATATTATGTTTATTTAATTATGCTTAAGTGGTTAAGTTGCTTAATTCTGCTTAATTTGCTTACTGTAGATTATGCTTAATTAGTATAGTGTAGATTATGCTTAATTGGTTTATTTCGAGGGCGGCGTAGGGGGCGGCCGCTTGTCAGGGCACTTAGGTTTTGTCGTGGCTATAGATGGCCAATGGGTTGTGCCGGGCCGGCCCGGCCCGAGCCTGGCCGGTCCTGTGCATGAAAACATTATGCCCGGCGTGGCCCGCAAATTTGCCGTGTTGGGCCGGCACGACGGGCCATAGGCCAAAGCCAAGCACGACGGATCCCATTTTCCCCTGTCTGGCCGTGCCGGGCCCATTCGTGGGTCGAGCGTGTTGTGCCGGCCCGAGGCCTGGTCGAGCCGTGGTATATATGTAGTGTATATACGGCCCATCGGGCCCAACCCTAGCATATATAGGTAGTGTGGGTCACGATCGTGACCCGTGACTAGTGACATGAGGTGAATCGTTAGGGTTAAGTCTATATGGGCCGAGCGGCCCATTACTAACCCTAAACGTCTGTAGCTAGGTATCTCTTCGCCGCAAGACCCCCCATACGTTCACATCGGCGTGTTTGTGAGTACGTATAAGTCCATAAAAACTCCAAAAACATATGTTGCGAGTATTTGTCCTTGACTCGCAAGATCCGTAAGGCAACAGGTTTCCAAGCTAACCAGTTGCCCCCCTTTGTACTTTAAGAACTGCACCGGATAGGGGGGTGTAGTGTTAAATATGCGGCATTATGCTGCTGAAATTTTGTGATTTATGAGACGGATGGTAATCAAACATTGATAAATCATTAGGGTTAAGTGACACGCAATAAGTGTGATTGTGTCGTGTGGACCATTGTAGTCGTGGCCTCCTCCACAATTTCTTCGCCAACAGTTTCGTCGTCTCGTCGGGGTCCTCGCCTCGCCTCATCTGGACAGGAGTCTAGGATTCATCGCTCGTTGGGCTCGCCTCTCGTCCTCATAGATTCAATACGAGGCGACGGAGCCAAGGGCGGTCGAGCGGGGTCTAAGGTCAATCCTGAGCATGGCCCGTGTCGGGCTTCAAACTGGCACGGACACAGTTCACTGTCTCTCTCATTATTTCCTCTATCATGCATAAATTAATGAGAAACTAACGGTAATTTGTTTGGCTATTAATTGCAGAGTCAAACATGGGCGAAGATTGTAGTTGGATGTACACTGGTTGGAAGAGTAGAATTGGTGGTCACTCAGATTAGTGGTACGCCAAGACAGAAGCTTTTGTGGAACGAGCTTTTTCGTTGTCAAATAGCGATAAGGCGCGGTACCCATGTATTAAATGCCGAAACGGAATGTTTTTGGACAAAGTGGAACTTACGATGCACTTGTGTCGAAACAGGTACGTGACACATTATGAGTTGTGGAACTTCCACGGTGAGACAACTTCTCAAGCTGTACAAGAAGTGGAACTGGACAATGATGATGCCACAGAGGTTGATATGATGGATTAGATGCTGGAAGCTATACGACCAGAGCTTACAGAAGATCCTCAAACAGCAGATGTTAAAGAGTTCTTCAAACGTCTCAAAGATTCGGAAGAGGCACTGCATGGACACACTAAAATGTCAATCCTCAATTTTGTGAGTAGACTTATGGCAATTAAGTCTAAGTTCATCTTTTCTAACAATTGTTACAACATGCTCATCGATTTCTTCAAAGATGCCCTTACACAACCCAACAATGTGCTTAAGGATATGTACAACTCGAAGAAAATTCTATCTGGTCTCGGTATGAAGCACGAGAAGATTGATGTGTGTCCGGACAAATGCATGCTTTTCTGGAGAGAGCATGCCAATGAGAACAATGTTTGAAATGTGGTCAACTGAGGTTTGTCGAAGTTGTTAATAACGATGGTAATACTGTGACAACGGAAGTCGCACATAAGCAGCTTCATTACTTACCTGTGACACCGAGGTTGAAGCGGTTGTTCCTTTCAAAAAAAAACGGCCAGACACATGAGATGACACAAAGAAGGTGAGCGTGAGAACAATGGAGTCATGACGCACCCGTCTGATGGTGAGGCATGGAAGGCGCTGGACCAGTTCGAACCGAATTTGCTCGTGAAGCGAGAAATGTTCACATCGTGTTGGCGACAGATGGGTTCACGCCATTCAGCACAAACGCCGCACCATACTCCTGTTGGCCCGTCTTTGTCATTCCGTACAATCTTCCACCGGCTTTTTGCATGAAGAATGATTTTATGTTTCTTAGCCTCATTGTACCTGCGCCAGATCATCCTGGGTCACATCTCAACGTGATGTTGAAACCATGGATCAAAGAGTTGAAAATGTTGTGGACAGGAGTCAAAGCGTACGACTGTTACAAGAAGCAGAAATTCAACCTTCGAGTTGCTTATTTGTGGTCCGTTCATGATTTTCCGGCATACGGCATGTTTTCTGGATGGAGCACTCATGGTCGGTTGACGTGTTCGATATGTGCCTCGGATATCGATTGTTTTCGACTTACCCATGGAGGCAAGATATCTTACTTCGATTGTCATAGACATTGGCTGCCTCCGAATCACTTGTTTAGACAACAGAGGAATGTCTTCAGAATGAAAACTGTTGTCACTAAAGGACCACGGAAACATCTTAACGTGTCAGAAATATCTGATATGTTGGACAAATTGGTGCCAGATGAAGGTTGTCGTGGATATTTCGAAGGTTACGGAGACAAACACAATTGGACTCACATATGTGGACTTTCGGAGTTACCGTATGTGAAGTCGTTGATTCTAAGGCACAACATTGATGTTATGCATCAAGAGCGTAACATGGCCAAATGTATCATAAGCACATGCATGGACATGACGGGCAAAACAAAAGACAATTTAAAGGCTCGAAAGGATCTTGTCGAGCTTTGTAACCGTCAAACTCTTGAGCTCTCCAAAAATGGTGCTAAACCACGCGCTCCTTTCTGTCTTCGACCTAAAGAAAAAAAAAAGAAGTTCTCGAATAGTTGCAAAGGTTGAAATTCCCAGATGGTTATGCAGCTAGTCTTAGACGAGCCGTGAATGTGAAAATGGGAAAGCTCATTGGGTGAAAGAGTCATGATTATCACATAATCATGGAAAGACTTCTGCCTGTTATGTTTCGAGGCTATTTTGACGATGCAGTGCGGAAGGTGTTAGCCGAGCTTAACCACTTCTATAGGCAACTTTGTGCTAAAGAAATCACGCCAGAGATGATGACTAAATTGGAAAAGGAGATTCCGGTACTTTTGTGTAAGATGAAAAAAAATTTCCTCCTCGATTTTTCAATCCAATGCAACATCTCTTAATTCACCTTCTATTTGAAGCGAAAGTGGGTGATCCCGTGCAATATAGGTGGATGTATCATATTGAAAGATCACTTAGATATCTGAAACCAATGGTTGGTAACAGGGAAAGGGTTGAAGGTTGCATCACCGAAGCTTTTACTCTTAAGAAAGTAGGATACTTCTCAAGTGTTTACTTTGCAGAGGAACACAATGTTAATACTTTGGTAATGCGGTACAATGTGGATGAGCAACCTCCTTGTAGCGATCTCTCCATTTTTGCATCAAGAGGCACTACTGTTGGTAGTTACACTTCCTACGATGTTAGCGAAAAAGAAAGGTGTGTTGCTTTCTTCTACATGTACGCTAATATGGAAGAAATGAATGAATATTTCAAGTAAGTGTTTCTCCTACACTTATGCTTTTCACCATCTTTTTCGACACATGTATTCTAAAAGGTTCTCTTTTTTGTGTAGTATGTTTGACAAGCAAAATTAAAGACATAGACAGCAACCCACGAGCAAGAAAATAGAACTGATTCGACGGGAAGGAATAAACGGGGGATCTAATTTTCTCTCCTGGTTTTGAGATCATGTGACGTTTTCTTGATAACTAATCAATGTTAACAAAATTTTCTTATAACTTAAGAATGCTTACGTTTTCTAATAACTCCATATCTTAGATAGTGCCAAAAATAAGCCAATGTCCATGAAGATTTGCGACAACTATCCCGTGGAGTGGTTAATGTTAGAAGCTATGGTCGATGTGACGTCAACGTCTTTTGATTTCGTACAACTAAATTTGAATCTCTTCATCCTCTCGCGGCAACATGTAATACCGGAAATGTGATGAGGGCAATCGATTCGTAAGATCATGAAACGTAGTACTACGGGATTATTAAAAAAATCCTTGAATTCACTTTTGTCGCAGACAAGCCAATTCAAGCGGTATTCTTTGACTTCAAATGGTTTGATTCCATTCGTGGAATTTGAGTAAACGAATTTGGCATGGTCGAAGTAAAACACAAGGAACGGTTGAAAGGATTCGATTCATTAGTTCTTGCACTCCAAGTAGAGCAAGTGTACTATCTACCTAATCCATGCAATAAATTCAAAGCTTAGTGGGTGGTACATAAGGTGAATCCTCGTGTGCGGTTATACACTCTAGGAGATGATGATTACCACGACGAAGCTGAGGTTGATTGTGTCTACCAAGAGGAAGAGTTGCCAGACTCCTTCTCAGTCGAGCCCGGTGTAGGACTCGATGACTTAGTTGGAGACACTCAAGATATCAAGGCTGGCATGGAAGCGGAAATAGAATCAGAATCGGAAACTGAAGATATCGATGACATAGTCGAACCTGCTGATTTGCGCAAGCGAAAACGATATGCGGAAGAAAAAGGTCAACGGGCTGGTTTAAGGTAGGGTGCATGATCGTGATGTTGATGAATTTTGAAGTAACGTTTTATTCACTAATTTAACATTAATTTTGTATATTATCTTTGCATATTAATCATTTATTCCTTGCAACTGGATGTCGTCAAAGGGGAAGGGGAAGGGGAAAGGGAAGCCAGTGAGAGGGTTTGAGCCGCCACGAGACCCTTGCTCAAGGACCTCGTTACCTTCGAGCCGACGTTCCTCTTTCTGGCGCACGCCCCACCCTCAGTTGTCGTGTGCTTTCAGCGGATGGAGGTAAATTTTAGTTTACAATAAAGTTATTTTAGAAATTGCAATTGTTAATAATTATTTTTTGTCAATATTTTCCTTTTGTGTAGTCTGACTCAGAGACTTCTGAGTCAGAGTCAGAGTCAGAGGCTAGGGGGCCGCTACAAGAGCCCGAGTGAGAGGCTAGGGGGCCACTACAGGAGCCCTCTAGCGCTAGCCTCCCTTCGGGCCCGGCTAGAGCTAGCCTCCCTGTGCAGCCGGCTACCACTAGCCTTCCTTTGGACTTTGGTGGTTCTGCAGAGCTTTCAGCGTCACAGGACGCGCAGCGTCGCAGCAGAGGTGACGGACGAGGAGGACCCACTTTGCGGCTTCTCTTCCGATTACTACTCAGCGGACCATGATCCGTCCTGTCGGAGACAGTTAAAAACTGTGTGTAGTATATTAAATATTAAATGTTGTTTTCCTTTACTTAATGATTTAATAGATGTTGGTACGATTTTTCGTTCACGGGGGCCGAGAAGCACCACATGCAGATTAACAGTGTCCTAGGTGCTATCGTGAAGTTGCACTACCCCGGTATCATTGACAGTTTCCCTGCCCTATCGTGGGATGACTACGCTCGTGTCTCTCACCCAGTCCACAGCACAGTTCAGGGAGTCGTGTGGCACGATTTTATGGTAAGTTTAACTGTTTCATTTTATCAACTCGTTTGAATTGTTAATGCATATCACTTAAATATTTGTTTGCTTAAAGCAGAGGTACCAAGTAGAAGAACTGGGTATGGAGGATCACGCGAGACGCGTGTTCCATTACAATACTCGGAAGCTCACGACGGCGGCATTGTCGTACACCCGGATTCAGGCCGTCAACGCATACTACAAGCGGCACCCCCGGGAGCAGGAGTAGGAGCAGCAAAGGGGTGTATTTAGGAAGGAATCCGACTCGTACTTGACAGAGGAGTAGTACGCGGAGGTAAGTTTTTAATATTGTTAAATATTTACAATACCTACATATGTTAACTGCATTGATGAAAAATGAAATATGTGCAGGTTAGTATTTCCTGGTTACAGGGTAACATCGAGGCATACTTAGCTCTTTGTCGGTACTGGGCTAGCGACACTTTCATCAATAAGTCCACAAAGGCTAGACAGTGCCACATGGGGTCCGAGGGCAAGCACAACTATGGCGGCGACGGCTACTTGCATTTGGCTAAACGCATGGTAAGTACCTTTTTAATTTATTTATGTGTTCCTAATATATTATTTATCTCACTAACACGGTTGTACAGGAGCGGGAGATGGGTCAGGAGCCGACCCCGACCCAGGTTTGGAAGAGAGGTCACAAGGGAAGTGATCCTTCTCAGCCAGGGCAGTGTAGTCAGGTCGCAGCCGACCGCTTGGTATGTTTTCAAAATTCATCAATTTCATTATAACTAATACTATTATTGACATGCTTACAAGATTTATTTGTTTTGTAGGCAAAGAACGCGCAGGAGGTTGCGAAGATACACGATGTGGATTACGATTGGGAAAGCGCGCCGATCGATCCCCAAGTCACGTACGCAAGCGGAGGCGGGAAGGCCCACGGACGGTGAGTTCTTCGTGTGTTTCATTTCTTTTTCAATTAATCTTATTCTACTTAGTGTTTTCATTCTTTTGCAGGTTTGCCATTTTTGATGGAGTTGTCGACACGACCTTTGAGAGGTGCTTCATCGTCGCAGGCTTCATCCGCTGGGACCAGTGGTCGTCTCTCACAGACCCAGCTGGAGCTCCAGGCCATGAGGGAGACGTTGATGCCAACCCAGGCAGAGCTGGAAAGGACGAGAGCGGAGGCAAGGGAGGAGCAGCAGAGGACGGCCTTAATGATGGCCCAGATGCAAGCAGCGGTGGCTGTAAGTAATTTAAAGTATCGTAGTTAAATTTCAAAGCACTTAAATAACATATATCTTCTAATATTTTGCAATGGCAGGCTCTTGCTCGACACAACGGTCAAGGATATCGAGATTCCTACACTTTCGCCGCAGCAGACACCGGAGCAGGTAATATATGTCTATCCCTCTTTTTGTTTTCTGTACACCCTGTTATTGTGAGTTTTAGCCTTAGTGTCGAATAGAAACTTGTTAGAGGAGGACATCCATGTCGTACCCGAAATGCAACTTCCACCGCTCCCATAACATAGATTTCCATTATGTTAAAAGCATGATTCCCTTTTGATTCACCACCAACTCAGGGCCGACTGTAGGATTTTGAGGGCCCTAGGCCAACTCAGGGTGATAGGCCCTTAAAGATAAATATTATTTAATTTGTAATACTAATCCATACTTATAAACTATGCAATATATATTACTAATATGAATACTTTAAGCAGGATATGAACAATATCTATTACTTTTCATAAAAAGATTTTTCGAGTATTTCTTGAAGCAAAATCAGTTAAGAGAATCCGATAGGCAATATAGGCATTTGGATAACAGTTTGCAGTTGTAATGAATTGAAGTATCTTATGTGTTGTTATTATTTGGCAAATAAGCTACTTGCATCACATTTAATTTAGCAAATGTGTTACTCGCACTATTGACTATGATTCTTCTGCAGGGTTCGGGAACGCGCCGAGAAGATCCCGGAGGCAGTGGAGGGGCTAGCATGTAGCCCGGTGGGACTTTATTTGCAAATTGTGTTGTTGTCGATGTTTTGGATAATATTTTATAACTATTGGTGTGTATCTTTTGTGAATAGTAATCTGTATGTGATCTGTGTTCTCGCCATCGAGCGAGGTAGTCAGTTTCTGTTTTTAAAAAAACTTTGAAAACTGAACTTACGTCGGCTATGGTCGGGCCGACGTAAGTTAGCCCAGTTTAACTTACGTCGGTGTGTCCTGACCGACGTAAGTTAAATCACTTAACTTATGTCGGTTTGGTTCAACCGACGTAAGTTACAACCAGTAACTTACGTCAGCCAGCTGTGGCCGATGTAAGTACTCCGGCCCAGCCCGCGGCCCATCTCGATACGTAACATACGTCGGCTACCGCATACTGACATAAGTTACCTTAATTACATCCAAACTCCTACATCGGCCGGCCACTGACTTAATTAAGTGAAAACCTGCGTAATTAAGTAACTTACATCGGTTTAGGCGTTAATTACGTCGGCCCTGGCCGAAGTAACTGATCGATATTCCTATAGCGTACAAGTGGATCCTTATAGTCATGTTTTAAGTAGCAAATGACATTCCTCAGGAACGACACATCATAGACTCCACAATCAAACAAAAAACACTTTGCCAATGATATGTCATGCCGAAAGCACATAATGCTATTACAGATTAAGTATTTGGAAACTGTAAACTTTTAATAGTGCTATCCCTAATCCATAGAAGTTGCAATACAATCATAATCATGGCAACAATTTCATAATAATTCCATTACTCTTTATTACAACATCACGATGTAGTGAACAAGCGGTACTCAAATAACCACGAGGGACGGTGATTGCAATCGCTAGACACCGGATAACATGTCACATACACCCATTTCTAAAGTGGATCGAATCACACTTCAATACTATGTTGTAGGCAGCAACCTTTCACAAGAAACTCAAATGTCGAACCGGTCCCACCATCATGGGCATAAGGTCCCTGCACGGAGCGTGTCTGTGCCCGCCGGCAGATTTACACCTTACTACCCTCAACCCACCCCTATCGATTATGGGGTAATGCCTCGACACCCAAGGTATCATGTTACATCGGTTTCTTTGGTTCCATATGCCCAGTATGCATCCGGTACAGTTCAAACCTGTGCAGCAGGGCCGCACACGAATCGGTCCTCAATCGACACAAGCAGGGCTACGCACGTGAGACCACGTCTCGCTGCATCCTATCCTACTGCTCGGTCTCCAATTCATATTTAGAAACCATTATTTGCTCATATCCATCCCGTGTGATAAAATCCTATCTCGCGAGTAGATTCCAACTACTCTACTTCTACCAGATTCCTAAAAACATAAGCATGGCATTTTCTACTCGTCGGGTTGTAAACCTACCCAATACTCCATGGGATTTGTGGGTCATGCAAGTGGAGTTAAATAGCTCTTAAATGCAAACCGGGGCTTTCCTTAGTTTGCAACTCCGTTAAATGTTAATGGTCAGTGGTCTTCTTTCGGGACTCTGCCAAGGACTTCAAAATGGTGACTCGTCGGCTCCTCCTCCAAGTGAAGCTCCTCATCGATCATCTCCATCACATTTCCTATTGATATGATTATGCATATAAGAAAAACAATGTAATATAATAATAGACCCAATGTGGTTCTATACACCTCAAGAAGGAAAAGCTTGACTAGGAGGGATTGACACGTCTCTGTTCTGAGAAGAAACAGAAGATGAGTCAAGATGGACATAATAGTGTCGAGGTATGAATTGAAAGGTGCAATGTCGGCACACATTCCAACTTAGAAATCAACACTTGGAGCTATGCCACATAAGATTGATAAGATTGATTGGTGAAGAAGTGTTCGACCGAATAGTGTAAGAATGACGAAGGGATCAAGGTGAAACATAGCATGATTAAGGTATGAGATCACTATGCAAAGCAAAAGATCGAAACTCCAAATTAAATCTTATGAATAAAGAATTGAAGTCATCTATGAACTAAGAGATGGTCTACAAAGCTTCTAAGGACTTAGGAGGACTTACTATGGTTTTCCTTAAGTGTTCTAATATTCTTACTCATTATTACCTGTGTGTCGTAAGGAATCAATTCTAAGGTTCCTATGATGAGAACGACTAATTACCAATTACAAGAATTAGATGGATACTAGATAAGGAGCTTAAGGTCAAGAAAGAGACATCACAAGACAGAAGTAGCAACAGCGAATGATCAAGTAGTCAACCCCCGTCACTAAACAATATGTGCAGGACTACGGAACACTAGTCGCGCTACCTTTCTTTCCTTATAAGCATGCTCACCTTGTAGGAATTTCACCGAAAAGTTTGGATGCGCTCCCGACTTGGTTAGTCTTGTACAATTCAGAGATCATCATGGCCTAAGTTGCATGCTGGTTGCGATGCCACAATGTTCCTGCATTACAGACAAGCACTGAGCATCAACACACTTGATTTGATGTTGTAAACATTTAATCGAACACCTTGGCTGCAGTCACTGATCTGATCAATCTTGCACAAATCAGAGCTAACCATGGATCAATTGTCATCGCTGATGCGTCATCGACGTGTTACTGCACCTCATATATCACTCACATCAATCGTCTCGCTGCCAGGACACGGCCACTGCTTAGAACGCCACAATGACGCCATGAAGACGATCGCATCAGAACTGCACAAGTCGAATCAACACGAATACGCGCACGGGCTTGCCGGTAGAGCAGAGGGGGTGAGGCATGGTGTCGAGGGTGGTGCCGCAGCATTGGAGCAAACATAGGAGTGCCCGGCCGGCATGGGCGTGGTGACGCGCAATGGTGGCGTTGGCGTTGGCATTGGCATCGGCAAGTGAACGGCCATCACTGCTGCTGGCCTGGTCCTGGGCAAAGTGTGAGCGCGAGTAGTGGCCGTCGAGTAGCAGGCCAGAGCGTGGCCGTGGCGGAATCGGCGCACTGCGGTGGTCAATAGCATGGAGCACGTCGCGCTGGTGCGGGAGGACACGAGCAAGGTCAGCCAGGCGCAGCCAGGTGCTTGGCCATGGTACGTGCCGGAGCAGGTCATGACCACGGCGGCCATGGTCAAGGCGTTGGAGCAGGAGCAGGCGGGGCAGGTGTGCGCACGGCAGCTGGCCGACTGGAAGCACGGGGAGGCGCGACGATGGAGCGTCGGCGCACGAGCTGCACGCAGGGAGGCGAGCCGGAGGCCGGGCGCTCGGTCAGGAGCGCGCTTAGTGGAGCAGAGCTAGGAGGAAGAAGCAAAACCGATTTTCTGCCACTGAGGATAAGTATGACTTGTGGGCCCCACCACTCGATAATATCCACTTTTCCTTTTTCCCCAGATTCAAAACAATGATTAAATGGGCTCAACCCAAGATAACATGGGGCTGGTTATTTAATATATGGATAATTCAAAATTTTGAACCAAATTTGAGAATTGACTCAATTGAATTTAAAATTCACATTTGAATTTTGAAAGCACCCTAGGCTTTTGCTTTTGTTCTTTATCTATTTTCTCTTCTTCTAAATTAGATTTCTAGTAGCAAGAGTCTCCACAGTAATGTAAATTAAAGCAGGGTGACCGGATGAATGTGAGGAATCTAATTGTGTTTTTTAATTTTTGCATTGGACACATTTGATTTGTTGTTGAGCGGTTGAGGCGACAGTGCAGGGCTAGGGGCAACGTGGACTTGGCGGGGAAAGGCACTGCCATGAAGTCATAATGGAAAACTTGTGGTGTCCAGAGATAAGGACGACGCTTCATGGTGTGTCACCGAATCTCGATAGCAACAAGCAGAAGAGAAAACCAAACGACGTTTGATGAGAACTGACAAGTGGGCCACCTGATAAGTGGGCCCTACCCATGATATTATTCTCAGCGGTACAACAAAACATTAGGATGGAATTTCTCAAAGATACTACACATCGTCAATGTAGCTGGAAACTCCATGATGTTGCTCAAGTCATTGTTGGAACTTGAGTTTGAATTAACATTCGAATTGTTAATCTTTTAGGTAGAATATTCTAGTTAAGGCTTTAAGTTTTAACAAGTTCATAAGTTTTAGTGAACATTGGTTAACTCAAGTGTTACAGGTGAGTTTAAATTCCAAAGTCCACTATCAAAAATTTTTAAGTTCGCATTTTTGTGTTTTTGTTCTTCCAAAAAGCACGCTTTTACAATCCTTCCCCCTTAAAGGAATCTCGTCCCAAGATTCCATCAAGTAGAATAACAGAAACGAGATGGGAATGATCCGTAAGAGAGGGTCATTGACTAAGGAAAATGCAATGCCCTTAAAGACTTGGGTTCTACAAAGTAGTGATTATCTTAAGGCATCTTATGAAATTCTAAAGTTTGCTTTTGGTGATTCCAGTCTTCAGGTTGATAATCTTGATAGGATGCTCGACATGACCATATCACGTCGTAAAACTCTCACCTCTGTTACTAAACTTTTATCGCTGTCCTCTCACACTGGCATGACATCTTGTCCTGTCCTAGTCTTGACTGGAAGAATCAACACTTGTTCATTGCTTCCCTAGGTCACCTCGATAGTTTGAAACTATCTTAGTATGGGTTCTTGGTTGCTTGCTTGGTTTTGCATAGGTCCTTACAACTCAATATGGTATTTCCCCTAACATGAGTTAAGATAGTTTACGAGGTTAAACAACAATCATTAACCTCGTTTGATGTTTAGTCAACCATAGGATCCCTTAGCTGTAGCTTAAGAGTAGCAAAGCACTCAACACTCTTATGTGATCAAAACAGTAGGAATATTGAAGATATGGCGACTACAAGGCTTTTGGGTATATCAACATCTTCAAACAATAGAAATAGAAGATGAAGACTCTTCGTGGTGGCATATGAAGATTTACTGATTCAGTATCCTCACATGCTCCTAACACAGCAAAGAACTCAATCATATGGTAACTACAAGATTATCAAGGTTACTATATACCAAGTCAAGAACTTATAGGAACTTCAAGGAGTTTCGCAAGGTTGATAATCAAACGGAACCTTTGCGATTAATGAGAATCATAGATTGTACAAGGTTGATCATCTAACCGGTGATCACATGATGAAGAACGGTATAATTGCAACAATCAAAGCACTTAAACCTAAACAAGTCAAGAACGGAAGTTCAAGTGTCTGTTTAGTTGCAAGGGAGGTTGAGTGATCGGTTGCCCAGATATCACTCAATAAAAGAGAGATCAACCATATAAGAAGTCAAGTGAAGGTGGTGAAATGATTGTAGTCATTAGACAGCTTGGAATAGTCTGAATGGAAGTACATAATCTTGCTCTGAATTTTAGTATTATTATGCATTCTATCATTCGTACTTCATTGGTAATGATTCTTCATGATACGTCATATGTTGTATGGTGCAATGAATATGCACATGGTATGGTGCGAATGATGCATATGTATGGTGCAAATGGTGCATATGTATGGTGCAAATGGTGCACATGTATGGTGCAAATGGTGCACATGTAGGGTGCAATAGCTTTTATAGTTTGAGCAAGACTAAATGAACCACACACACAAAACTCAAGTATTGTTTGATGATTTGCAAGGATTGAATATCGTGGTCGTGAAAGACATTCAACAGGTGATGTCTCTTCCATGGCTCTACCATGATCTAGAAATTCACTTATAAGAGCATTGACAAGGAACGCGGAAAGTATACCACGGTTTTGATCTTTGAAAAGATTGTTCATGTTCTAATAAACTTAATTGCATCTTCATATAAGTCTTGAAGGTACCTGTTCAATTGAGGAGTATCTTCAACAGACAAAAAACAACTAACTATATGTCGAAAGTTATCCCCAGACACCTGGTCGAGATCACTAGACACATGTCTAGTGATACTTCACATAACCTTTGCTTTGATCAATCAGGAGGAATGAGTATCCTTCTTGATCATTTTAGTGGAGTTGAAATCACACTCTTCTTAGAGTAACTCAATCTAGTGGTGGAGGTTGGATCCTCTTGAAGATGTAATCTCAC
Organism: Tuctoria greenei; assembly: GCA_036927565.1. Classification (NCBI taxonomy): domain Eukaryota; kingdom Viridiplantae; phylum Streptophyta; class Magnoliopsida; order Poales; family Poaceae; genus Tuctoria; species Tuctoria greenei. Next base: position 159,746,424 of record JAYESD010000002.1, on the reverse strand, counting down.
TTGTTTGCGTTGTCGTTGACACATCTCAGTGTGCCAAAGAGTGCTAGTTGAACACTACAGTTACTTGAGTTCTCACCTTCCCCCTTAAAGTTTTGAACTAGGATGTCGAAGTGTACCTGAAGCAATCCTCATGGTAACACGAGATGCAACTCGAGTAATTGCGACGTACGCTCAAAATCACAAGAGGTGATGTGACAAGTCAAATAAATCAAACACTAGTATGTCTATCCAAAGAGAAGAGCTTCAAATGAGTTAAACACTCCATTCTACTTGGTAAATAGTTGAGTCCCAACTCTTGGTTTGTTATGACACTCCTCGAGTTGAAATCGAGAACCAAATGCCTAACAAAACCCAAAAGTTTCAAACTGGCCAAGCTGTTGTGACCAAAGAACAGTCTAGACGCAAACTCGATTTTGATCGAGTTAATGGCAAAATAACATCTTGAGGTGAATAACAAAGTTAAATTACACTTCAAGAAAATTCTAAAAAATATTGGTATGCCCCTAGATCATTTCTGGTTTGCATGTTATGCCATCATAAAGTTGGCAGAATTTTCTCGCACTTTGAGCAGAACTTGCTTAAAAAATAGCAGTTTTGATCCAACGTTTCCATACAGTTCTATCCCAAATCTGGAGAAATTATTATTGACAAAGTTATCGACACTGTAATAATCTTTGCAGAAAGTACTTATTTGTCTTCATATCTGTTCTTCTTTAAGAGATATGCATTCTTAAGGTTTGCTAAAATTTCAGCAATTCAGAATTTGATGTTCAGTTCAGATTGACAACTTTGCATTCAAACTCGATTTAGAATAGTTAGATGATATTTTTAGATCTGGAGTTGAATATAGAACATGTATAGGACTTCTATATATTTCCAAAGAGTATTCATTTGACCTCATAGCACTTCTGGTTGAGGAGATATTGCCTTTTCAAGTTGACAGTTTTTTTCTGAAAATTTGGACAGCACCTACTTTCTTTATGGCTGATCTTGTCCACAGTTTTCTGATATATAGACATCAACATTTGCAAAAATAATACATACAAAACTTGTTGCATACATCCTCAATATTCTTTAAATTTAAAACACACAGTCATCCGATGATTCTATTCGAAACTCAGATCAAAACCATAACTGAATAAAAAACCTGTGAGATTCTGAACTGCCAATACACCTTAAATGATACTTCGATTTAAACCCAGTCATTATGAGATTTAGCCTTAGAGTCAAATAGAAACTTGATAGAGGACTCCTTAAGCTTTCCATAAATGTATAGACTTGCCTTGTTCACATTTCTACATTGGAATATATGCCAGTTCAAAGTTCACCGATAATCTGAATAGTGTACATAGTACCAGCACAGAGTACCAGTTTGAACTCCCTATTTCAAATAATTCCATACCGGATTTGGACATACTTTGAAATACAAAATGGTATAATATATCCTTACCTTTCCGAAAATGCATCACAATGGCCTAGACGAGTTTTCTGCAAGAAGATGTGGCAAAAATACAGATGCTGATCCACTAATGTTCAGAACAGCAACAGTTGTAGTTAGAGTGCTTTTTTCATCTTCTTAATGGGGTTTTATGGTTTTGAGCTCAACGGAAGATTTATAGAAGATTCTCCAATATTTCTAAGAAGTATTTATTTGCCTCCATATACCTTCTGGTTGAAGATATATGGATTTCTGAAGTTGGACAATGTGCCCAGATTTCTAACGAAATTCTGACAGGGCTTTATTTGTTGTGGCTGATTTGGTCACTGATTTTCAGGTAGAGAACATCAAAATTTGACAGCAAGTTATATTACAAACTTGTTGTAAAGGTCGCGAGGTTTCCGGAAATGTATTACATGAAGTTATTCGATGATTCTACCATGAGTTATGGTCAAAATCGTAACCATGTACAGATCTGTCCCGATCTGGTCCAGATTTGTTAGAGTTTGTAACTTCGAGTTTTTCCTTGAGTTACATGAGGATTCTGACCTGGAGTTCAGTAGAAATATTGTAGAGGACTCTCTACACTTTCCAACCAGGTATTATAGACCTTCATTGGCAAAGTATACAATGAGTTATGATTAAAATGGTGAAAGGCTCAGAACAGTTTCAGATTCGGTCCAGCTTCGACGGAGTTTAAGAATTAAACTTTTGGAATAGGTTAGCAATGGAGTTTGCTGTCGAGGTGAACAGGAAACATCTAGAGGACTTCCTAACCTTTCCAATAGTATAACATACACCTAGATTGGTTGAAAAACCTAGGAGATATGGCTCTATGAAATTCACCTAAAATCTGAATAGAGCTGGTCGCAGCTACATAGTGTACAAACTTCATCTCAGGATTGGAATTTGCTATGTGCCGAATTGGAAGACACTTCACATGACCAACATGGAGAACATCTTACCCTCTTTCCAAAGCTTTATCACAAAGGTCAGGGAGAGTTTTATATGAAAGGATATGGTAAAAAAACTGAGGCTAGTTCATGAGATCAAGGAGATGGATAAATGTTGGTTTCCAAGGATTTGGACCGGTTCAAAGTGCTTTCCTGTCCAAATTGTTCAAGGAAAAAGTCATAGAGGACTTGAAGATCTTCTTAACCATATAGCATACTACTATGTTCTATGAAGTTTAACTAGAAGTACCTTTTGACATAATCGAGCTAGATTCTGTCAAGAGTATACAAAAACCTTAATCTTCAGCCTACTTCGCATTGCAACTTCCCATGTCGACACTTTGACCCTAACTTACCAGCAACTGGTAGTTGGATCTTACAATATGATAATGAAGTCATTCTATTGTGGGGGGTGGTCGAAGTATCAAATGTGATACTAACGGTACTACGTGCCTTACCAAAAGAAAATTCTAACCAGTATATTCAGATACGTCTATAGGTGGCCCTAGTATCGTTCACTCGCAAGCATGTTCTACATGGGTCGCTACCGTAGTCAGTGTAGCTGTAGAAGACACACAATCCCCTTTCACTCCTTCACACCTCAAGGGCAGCACGGAGAAACACAATAGGCAGTCACAATAATATATAAGAAAGTAAATACATACGACTCTGGTGTGAGTCGCCCTCGAGCGAAGTCATGTCTCGAGGTACATGGTTGTACTACGTCCGTACAGCAAAGACTCTCGCACGAACCTGCTTATACACGCACGGGCATACGTGTTTCGCATGCTCCCATAGAACATGAATAGTTCTAGAGATGCATACTATCGGGTTATCCACCACCCGACGGGGTCTCCCACTAATTTTGTGTCACGCTGGGGTACCGCGTGTCATATGTTCTCAGAAACATGAAAAGCTTCAGAGACTCATATTGACAATCCGTGCAAAGTCATAGAAACATCACATACCACATCTTGTATGCAAAGCTTACCGAGATTGATCCGCTCTCGGTGGCGTACCTTACCTCTTACCTTGAAGACAGAGCGTCGTTACAGAATAATATAACAAGTAAGTTAGTTCACCACCTTTATAACTTATACTAGTTAGAGTCCTTAATGGGCATATAGCTAATCCTCACTCGACTACTTTAGAGTTTTTAAAAATAGGCTATTTTCAAGCGTGATATTCCAATGAAGCTCTGATACCATGTCTGTGGGGACCGGGGTCCCGACGTCCAAGGATCTCATTGGATGGTGTCGTGCGATACGGCACCTAACAGCACACACGAAAAGAATTACCAAAACATACAAAGTTTTCATTTCATAAATATAATTAGACTTTACAAAATAGTGTACAATAGAGGTACACACGCAGCGGAACTACATACTCATATTCTCACCTATCTAAGCATGAGAGAAGACGTCCATGCCCTAGGATGCTTCTCACTAGGAACATAATGACCATTCGGCAGTAACGTGTTCCACATGAGATTCTTCTTGACACCTCGAGGTCTCATGTACAACCTGAGCAGCAGAAATAAACTAATACCTGCAAAAATCGTTAAAGCGCAAACGTTAGCATAAGGCTCAGCAAGACTGACCCGTCTCACTAGACATGTGCAAGGTAAAGTCTAACCATAGGTAAGGAATAGCATAAATAGACTCGCCTACAAGTGGATCCTTATAGTCATGTTTTAAGTAGCAAATGACATTCTTCAGGCACGACACATCATAGACTCCACAATCAAACAAGAAACGCTTTGTTGATGATATGTCATGCCCAAAGCACATAATGCTATTACTGATTAAGTATTTAGAAACTGTAAACTTTTAATTGTGCTATCTTTAATCCATACAAGTTGCAACACAATAATAATCATGGCAACAATTTCATAATAATTCCATTACTCTTTATTACTACATCACAGCGCAGTGAACAAGCGGTACTCAAATAACTGCGAGGGACGGTGATTGCAATCAGTAGACACCCGGATAACTGTGGGGACCGGAGTCCACACATCCGAGGATCTCATTGGGTGGTGCCTTGCGATGCGGCACCTAACAGCACACATGAAAAGGATACCAAAACATATACAGTTTTCATTTCATAATAAGAAGAGTTTACAAAAGAGTGTACAATAGAAGTACACACACAGCGGAAAATCCATACTCATAATCTCACCTAACTAAGCAGGAGAGAAGATGTCCATGCCCTAGGACGATTCTCACTAGCAACAAGAAGAACATTCAGCAGCGGCGTGGTTCACATGAGATTTATCTCGACACCTCGAGTCTCATGTACAACCTGAACAGCAGAAATAAAACTAATACCTGCAAAAAAATCATTAAAGCGCAAACGTGAGCATAAGGCTCAGCAAGACTTAACCGTCTCACTAGACATATGCAGGGTGAATACTAGCATAGGTAAGGAATAGCATAAATAGACTCGCCTACAAGTAAATCCTTATAGTCATGTTTTAAGTAGCAAATGACATTCTTTAGGCATGGCACATCATGGACTCCACAATCAAACAAGAAACGCTTTGCCGATGATATGACATGCCCAAAGCACATAATGCTATTACAGCTAAAGTATGGGGAAATGTAAACTTTAATTTTGCTATCTCTAAATCATACAAGGTTGAAAAGCAATTATGATTCAATATGATACAATTTGCTGGCTTCTTTAGTATTTACTACGTTGCCGCTTAGTGAACAAGTGGTACTCTATTACTGCGAGGGACAATGATTGCAATCAGGACACACCCGGACAACACGACACATGCGTCGTTCGGAAGTGTCAGCGAGCACACCTGTGCCTACATAACACTTCAGTACTAGGCGTATATGGCCACCTTTCACAAGAAACTCGAACGCCGAGCCCGTCTCACCTCCGCGAACAGAAGGTCTCCGCACGGAACACCTCATGTGTCCGCCGACCAATTTACACCTTACTGTCCTCAACCCACCCCTATCGATGGTGAGTTAATGGGCCTTGACACCCCAGTTATCAAGTTACATCAGTTTATTGGATTCCATATGTCCATTATATTGCCGGTACAATTCAAGCTTGTCCGAAGGGGCTGCATACGGACGGGCCTTAATCGACACAGGCAGGGCTATGCGACCGAGACTCAATTCTCGCCGCTTCCTATCCATTCACTGCCCGGTCTCAATTTCATTATATTAATCAATTTTCTATCTAACCAATCCTGTGATATATGTCCTATATCTCCCGCGAGTAGATTCCAACTACTCGACTTCTACCGGATTCCCTACGTATTAGCAAAGCAGTTACTACATGTCAAATTGTAAATTGTTCCAACCAAACCCTGGGATTTGTGGTCATGCAAGTGGAGTATCAAACACCTTATATGTAATGCACAATATCAACTGGAGACGTAAGTGAATAAAACTGGAAAATTTTGAAAAGCTCTTATATGCAAACCGGGGCTTGCCTTAGTTTGCGACTCAGATAGATGTCAATTGTTAGGGATTGGTCTTCCTCCAGAGAACCTGCCATGGAACTTCAGTGGAAACACCTTGGCCTTCTCCTCCAAGCGAAGTTTCTTGTCGATCACATATCAGCACGTTCCTATCGACATGATATGCATATAAGTAATTAAGTAATTAAGTAATTTAAGAATAGACTCCACGGGGTTGTGTAAACTCTAAGAGTGAGGAGTTTGACTAGGAAGGATAGATATGCCTCTGTTGTGTGGATAAACAAAGGATGGAGTTAAGTGGTCATAGTAGTATCAAGATGTGAATCGAAAGGTGCAATGTAAGCACACATTGCAACTTGGCACTCAACACTCGACGCTATGCCGCTCAAGGACGATACAGCTGAATGGTGTGGAAGTGTTGGACTGGTAGTGTAAGGATGACCTAAGAGTCCAGGTGGCATCGAAAGCTTGAGTATGAGTGGTGTACAAGATGAAGGTCGTGATTTAGCAATCGACCACTGAACTTGACTTAACTCATAAAGGAGTAAACCTAGTTAAGTGAGCATTGCTGTCGTAGGGTCCTGACTTAGGATGAACCATGATGGAACCTAATGACACTTGGGACTGAATTGAGATCAACATGGCTTGGACTTAAGAAGTCGTTACAAGCACTGTTAACCTAGCATGAGTACCAAGACAACATCAAATGACTTTTAGGGAAAGTAGTTTCTACAGCAAGCTTCTCGAGCATCGTTCAAGTGCTTACATGACACTATTGTAGTGTCTTTTGAAGATTGTCCAGAAGAGCTCGGTGAACTCCTGGAACTCGAACATGATGCGAGACCTTGTCGTGACGGTCATGCTTTGCCATCACGGGAAGATCGGATTAGCAAGGTCCACATCAACCCGGACTCATCAATGGGGTGAGCGGAATCCCGAACACCACCTTGTGAGTCTTAAGGCTAGTGATGTCGACTGGTTGTTGATAAGCGACTCGACTAACCTGTCGTCGATGAAGTGGTACACCAAGTTAACCAATCATGTGATCGGTTAGAGAACATACTCGACATAACCAAGGAACTCTTATCCAAGGTTCCCCTTGGTCTAGTTCTCCTTGTTGGTCGCAATGTTCTTGCATTACTCAACCCTAGGTGATCGGTGATCACCAATACCCGTGGTTTGACCTAGAAGGCATTTCATCGAGCACCCTGGCTACACCCAGGACTCGATGAGTCTCGCCACGACTAAACCCTAATTTGGATAAACGACCATCGACCATTGTGTCGTGGTTGTGTTCCAGAATCATGTACGTTACAGGCATCCTTCATCTCGATGCCCGGACTTGACGATGGCTGGGAACATCACGACGACGTCATATGGTCAATGACGTCGACGCGGCTCATGGTGGAGCACCATGAGCACGCACGGACATGCCAACGTGATACAAACGACAAAGGAGGTCAACATAGGGACTTCTATAGGAATGATATCAATGCGAAAATTGGACGTACGACTTGACGACACATGAGTACCATTAGGGGTCACGACGAACGGACATCGATGATGTCAAACAAGGTATTTCAGGGCAAGGCTCACCTTGTAGTCATTTTGCCGAACATCTTGGGTGTGTACATGATTTCGTCGCTTCATCACCATTAAAAGGGTATCTTGGCACATGTCCTTGTTGATTGCCTCATAATTCTACCCCTCCATCACAGACCAGTTCTAGACATCAACAATGTTGGTTCTTTCCTCGTGAATATTTCATCGAACATCTTGGCTGCAGTCACTGATCCAATCACTCTTGCAAAATAAGAGCTAACCTTGGATCAATGGTCGATACAATTGTGTCAACGACGCGTTGTGGGATCTCATACATCACATACATCCCCCGCTTTGCTGGTTGGGTGCAACCATGGCATGGAACGGGGCGACGATGTCGGGCGTCGACCACCGGTTGGGGCGCAGCAAGGCAGGGCAAGGAAGGCGCAAGAACGGCGGTATGCAGGGTGGTGGCACGGCCAGCCGGATGTCAGGGGCGTGCGGCCAGGGCAGAAAAAGCTGGACAGGCGAACGTGCTCGACAGTGGACTCAGTCCAAGGAGGCATCGAGTTGGAGCACCCGTCGGCGAGTAAGGCGCTAGAGGCAGTCGGGCGCATGGGAGGCGCGCGGTCCGGCGGCCAGGGCGAGCAGCACATGGTGGCGCCGGTGAGGCGCAGAGGCGGGCACTGGGGAAGCAGCAGGGTGGAGGTGCGGCTCCGGCGAGGAGGCAGCTGGGCGGCAGAGAAGGTGCGCGGCAGTCATTGGCGGCGCGTGGTGGCGAGGCGCTGGCGCCGGCGGCTGGTGTTGGGCGGGCGCGACGCCGTGGCGCAGGGAGACGCGCTGGTGGCGGGCGGACGACGACCAGTGAGAGGGCGAGCGCGGCATCGGCCGAGGCAGGCGGACTAAGCAGAGGCGGCGCGCGCGACCTGTGAAACGAGGAGGCGCGCGGACGGCGGTGCCGTGAGCGGCTGGCGGGCGGTGCACGGGTGCGGGGACGGTGGAGCGCGCGCGGCCGGCGACTAGGCGAGTAGCGCGCAGGGGGCAGCGACGCGGCCGCGGAGGGAGGACACAGGGCGACGCGCGCGGCAGGCGGGAGTAGAGCCGACGAGGAGGAGGCGCGGCGCTGGCGGCGGGAGCCGGTGCCGTGGCGTAGGGGCCGGAGCGGGGCGCGACGGTCGGGAGGAGAGGCGGGGAAGATAAGTACCGAGAGAGAAGAAACAAACTTGGTTTTCTATAGCTAGGGTTAGAATGACCTGTGGGGCCACTCCAAATTCCACTTATCCACTTCATTCCAGATGCAAAGTATCTCCATACATTGAGTAGCTTACTAGTGGGGCCCACCTTTTCCTAGTACTGAGGATAAGTATGACATGTGGGTCCCACTCTCTTCTCCCTTCTCTTTTCAAAATTCAAATGGAGCTAGCAGACATGCTTCAAAAATATTCAACTTTGGCCCAATGACTAAATAAAATGTGGAGAATTTTATGGTGCAATCAGATTTCAAAACTGAGCAAGTTGAATTTGAACTCAGGTTTGAATTTGAATTCAAGTGGTGATACTTGACTCAAGGAAATAAATAGTAGATTAGGTTCAAAAATCCTGAAACTTTGAAGTTAACCTTTTTGAACAATAAGGGACCTCAGGAAAAATTTTGAGGTTATTCGGACAAGGTTGAGCACAAAGTTTAAATTTGAGGTCGACGTTGATTAAACTCTCAGAACGTGTCCAATAAATGGGAAACGTGCTTCAAAATTTTTGAAACTTTACCGAGAGTCTATTTGGAATATTAGAAGGTCAAGGAAAAATTTATAGCCATAGATTTGAATTTTTGTGAATGTCTCATTTTAGGGTTGGAATTATTCCTTTTCTTCCTCTCTATTTTGTTTTCTTTTCTACTTTAATTCTTCATTGAAAATGTGAATACTGGGAAATTAAGGATTTTACACCTTAAGTTCCAAAATACAATAGCAAACATGTGCTATATGTAAAATTTTAACAAGTTCCTATTTCTAGTGAACATGGGTCAACTCATATGATTCATGTGAGTTTGGATTTCCAAGTCCACTTTCAAGAATATAAAGTTCGCATTTTTGCGTTTTTGTTGTTCCGAAAAGCGGGCTTTTACAATCCTTCCCCCTTAAAGGAATCTCGTCCCGAGATTCTAACAAGTAGAATAACAGAAACGATGAGGGAACAATCCGTAAAAGAGGGTCATTGACTAAGGAAAATGACAATTCCCTTAAAGACTTGGGTTCTAGGAAATAGTGATTATCTCCAGGCATCTTAAAAAATTCTAAAGTCTGCTTCAAGTGATTCCAGTCTTTAGGTTGATAACCTTGACAGGAAGCTCGACATGACAATATCACGTCATAAAACCCTCACGTCTGGTACTGATCCTATATTGTTGTACTCTTACACTAACATGACATCTTGTTTTGTCCTAGTCTTGACTTGAAGAATTTGCACTTGTTCATTGCTTCTCTGGGTCACCGTGATAGTTTGAAATTATCTTTGCATTGATTCTTGTTGCTGGCTTGGTTTTTGCATAGGTTCTTATAACTTAATATGGTATTTCCCTTGACATGAGTTAAGAGGGTTTACGAGGATAAACAACAATTATTCACCTTGTTTGATGTTTAGTCAACCATAGGATTCCTTAGGCGTAGCATAAGAGTAGCAAGACACTCAACACTCTTATGTAATCAAAACAGCAGGAATACTGAATATATGACGACTATAAGGTTTTTGGGTATATCAACGTCTTCAAACAATAGAAACAGAAGATGAAGACCCTTTGCGGTGGCACACGAGGATTTAAGGATTCAATATCCTCATATGTTTCAACACAGCAAAGAACTCAATCATATGGTAACTACAAGGTTCTTGGAGTATCAAGGTACCATATACCAACGCAAGATCTTAGATGGACCCAAAGAGTTTCACGAGTTTGATAATCGAACGATATCCTCGCGAGGAAGGAGATTTCATGGATTTTACAAGGTTGATCATCGAACTGATGACTACTCGATCACGAACGGTATAGTTGCAACAATCAAGGTACTTGAACTAAAACAAATCAAGGATGGAAGTTCAAGTGTTTGTTTAGTAGCAAGGGGGGTTGAGTGATCGGCTGCCCAGGTATCACTCAATAGAAAGAAGATCAACAATGTAAGAAGTCAAATGAATATGGTGAAATGATCATAGTCATTAGACACCTTAGAATAGTTTGAATGGGGTACACAATCTTGCTCTAAATTTTAGTATTATCATGCATTCCAGCATTGGTGTTACATTGGTAATGATGTTTCATGATGCATCATATGTTGTATGGTGCAATGAATATGCATATGGTATGGTGCAAATGATGCACATGCATGGTGCAGCAGCTTTTATAGTTTGAGCAAGACTAAATGAACAACACCCACAAAACTCAAGTATTGTCTGATGATTTGCAAGGATTGGATACCGTGGTCGTGAAAGACACTCAATGAGTAGCGTTACTTTCATGACTCGACCACAGTTAAGGAATTCATAATAGAACGATTAACAAGGAATGTGGGAAATATACCATGTTACCTCGACCTTTCGAAAGCTTGTTCATGTACTACTCCACTTGATTGTATCTTCGACTAGTTCTTAGAGTTACCTGTTGACTTGAGGAGTATCTTCATCAGAAGAAAAACAACTAACTATATGTCTCTAGTGATGCTTCACTTAACCTTCTCTTCGATCTGGCAAGAGGAACTGATATCCTTAGTGATCACTTTAGTGGAGTTGAAGTCACACTTCTTCTTTAAGTAACTCAATCTGGTGGTGGAGGTTGGATCCTCTTGAAGATGTAATCTTACTTGATCGTCTTCTTGTTGACATGACTCGTTGTAACCAAGGTTGATGGTTGAATACCACCATTACTTGAGTGCTCGCCTTCCCCCTTAAAGTTCCAAACCAGGATGTTGAAGCGTACTTCAAACAATCCTCATGGGAAGACGAGATGCAACTCGAGTAATTGCGATCTGCGTTCAACATCACAAGATGTGATGTGGCAAGTCACATAAATCAGACACTAGCGTGCCTATCAAGGGAAAAGGGCTTCAAATGAGTTAAACACTCTATTCAACTTGGTAAATACTTGAGTCCTAACTCTTGGTTGGTTATGACACTCCTCGAATTGAAATTGAGAGCCGAATGCCTAATAAAAACCAAAAGGTTCAAACTGGCCAGGCTATGATGATAAACGACCAGCCTGGACGCAAACTTCATTTTTATCCAGTTAATGGCAAAATCAGATCTCGAGGTGAATAACGAAATTAAAGTACACTTCTAGAATTTTCCACAAAGTATTGGTTTGCCTCTAGATCATCTCTGGTTTGCAAGTTATGCTAATTTAAAATCAGCAGAATTTTCTGCACTTTCAGCAGAACCTGCTTAAAAAGTACCAGTTTTGATCTACAGTTTTCAGACAGTTCCGGTGGAAATCTGGAAATATTCTTATTTACAAAGTTGTAGCCAATGTAATAATATTTCGATAATGTACTTACTTGTCTTCATATAAGTTCTGGTTCAAAAGATATGAATTTTTGAATTTGGATAAAATTTCAGCATTCAGAATTGAATTCAGTTCAGATTGACCACTCTGTATTCAAACTTGATTTGGAATAGGTAGATGACCGATTCAGGTCTGGAGCCAATTGCAGAAATTGTAGCTGACTCTCTAACGTTTCCAACGGTTACTCGCGCGACACCATTGGATCAAGAGTCTGCGAGTTATGGATTAAATTCACAGGTGTACAGATTGCTGTCCCGTTTGGGTGTGCCTGGACAGTTTGTGTGATTTCCAAAATTTCACCCACTTAGAGAAGGATTTTGGTCTCGATCTGAATAGAGAACTCGTAAAGTACTTCCAAATCCTTCTAAGGAGTATTTACTTGCCCTCATAGCACTTCTGGTTGAGAAGATATGGCATTTGCAATTTGACAGTTTTTCTGAAAATTTGGACAGCACCTCCTTTGTTTAAGGCTTATTTTGTCCACAATTTTCAGATATACAAATATAAACATTTGCAAAAATAACACATAGAAAACTTGTTGCATACATTCTCAAGATTCCAGAAATGAAAATTATGAAGTCTTTCGACAATTCTACCACGAGTTATGCGAGAAACAGTAACTGTATACAGGACTGTCCACTCGCTGTCCCGATTTGATCAAGTTTAGAAATTTGAAATTTTGAGTATGTTAGAGCTGGATTCTGCTCTGGAGTTCTATAGAAACTTTGTAGAGGACTCCCTACACTTTCCAACCACATAAAGTAGGCCTGCAGAAGTGAAGTATGAAGAAAGTTATGATTCAATTGGTGAAGAGTTCAGATTCTTTCCCCTCTTCCGGGCTGTCAGAACCTCTTAAACGACACTTCAATTTAGACCTTGTTAATATGAGTTTTAGACTCAGAGTCGAATAGGAACTCGTTAGAGGATTCCTTAAGCTCTCCAGGCATGTATATATATGCCTATGTTGCTGTTCTAATTTAAAAGTTATGGCTGTTCAAAGTTCAACAATTTTCCAAGTTGGTTCAGGTAGTACATATAGTCTTGTTCCAGTTTTTAACTCAAGTGTTTAAATACTCCTTATCTGAATTTGGAGCAATATTGAATTACAAAGTTGTAGTCTAGCTCCTCACCTTTCCAAAAATGTATCACAAAGGCATGGAAGAGCTTTCTACGAAGAGATAGGGCAAAACACTCAGATGCTGTCTTACACCATTTCAGAATAGCAGCTGAGTTAGTTGGAGAGGATTTTTCACCATCTTACAATGGTCTTTTAGCTTGGGGGTCAATAGAAAACTTATAGAAGACTTCATAAGATTTCCAAAAAGTATTCAATTGCATTCATAGCCCTTCAGGTTCAAGAGATATGGAATTTTAAAGTCAGGTCAATTCTGTTCGAAAACAGAACTTACCGGCTTCGAAACACAAGAATTTGGGAACAAACTCAAATTTTGAAACTTAGCTCAAAACTCAAGTCCGATGGCTAGAAATTGATTCACAACTAATCATTTTCTTTGGAACCAAATGGAATCTTAAAAGAGACCTGGTGACCTTCTTATCCATAGCGTATCACTATGGATCTTCATGCTTAACCAAAGTCTCAACCCAGCGAAGTCGAGCTAAACTCTCACCAGGAACAAAGAACTCTAGTTCACCTACTCTTCAACAGAAACATTTTACCTTGTCCACAAGATATCAGCAACTGATACATGGACTTAATATGAATATGAAGCCATTTCTTTCGTGGAGGATGGTCAAAGTATCAAGTGGGATACTGACGGTACTACGTGCCTTACCAAAGAAAAGTCTAACCCGGTATATCCGGATACGTCTATAGGTGGTTCTAATATCGATCACTCGCAAACGTATTCTACACGGGTCACTACCGGAGTTAGTGTACCTGTAGAATACAAACAATCCCCTTTCACACCTTCACACCTCAAGGGCGGCACGGGGAAACATGACAGGCGGTCACAATAAGATATAATAAAAAATAAATGCATATGACTCTGGTATGAGTCGCCCTCGAGCAAGGTCATGTCTTGAGGTACATGGCTGTAAATACGTCTGTACAGCAAAGAGTCACGTACGAACCGGCTTATACATGCTCGGGCATACATGTTTCGCATGATCCCATAGCACATGAATGGTTCCAGAGATGCACACTATCGGGTTATCCACCACCCGACGAGGGCTCCCACTAATTTTGTGTCACGCTGGGGTACCACGTGTCATATGTTCTCAGAAACATGGAAAGTTTCAGAGACTCATATTGACTTTCCGTGCTAAGCCACGGAAATATCATATACCACATCTCGTATGCAGAGATTACTGAGATTGATCCACTCTCGCCGGTGTACCTTACCTCTTACCTTGAAGACAGAGCGTCGTTAAAGAAATAATATAACAAGTTAGTTCACCACCTTTATAACTTATAATAGTAATAGTCCTTAATGGACATATAGCTAATCCTCACTCGACTACTTCGGAGTTTTTGAAAATAGGCTCTTTTCGAGCGTGCTATTCCCAATGAAGCTCTGATACCATGTCTGTGGGGACCGGAGTCCACACATCCGAGGATCTCATTGGGTGGTGCCGTGCGATGTGGCACCTAACAGCACACACGAAAAGGATACCAAAACATATAAAGTTTTCATTTCATAATAAGAAGAGTTTACTATAGGATCGAAGAGCACGTGAAAAGCTACCAGAGGGGGTGGGGGTGAATGGTATATTTAAAAATCTTACGCAGCGGAAACAATTAAACCCCAAACCCTTTCGGCAGAAAAACGATCTGTTAAAGAAATCGTGTGTGAGACTAATATAAACGTGTTTCACCGTGACAAAAGTGATAGATATCAGAGAGAGTCAAGTCACGAAGACAACACAAAAAGAATTACTCAAATCCGACGAGAAAAACTCAAGTTATGATCGAAAGATCAAACAATAGTCAATCTGCCCTACCCGAGAAAAAAAACAGTTATGAAACGCTGCAAAGAAACTCGTGTAGATCATAGAGCACAAATCCAATGACCGTGAAATTTTTATAAATGATGGATAATCAAGTTTTGAAGACAACCCAAAAAGAATCACGTTAATTGGATCTGTAAAACTCGAGTTATGATAAAACCACCTACGAAAGGTAGTGCTGTCAGAAACTCGACGAGTAAAACTTGTCTGGAACAAGTCGGACGAACAAGGCACAAAAGTTCCTTCAAACTACGAATTTTATTCAATAGAACAAAAGAGGAACAGCCCCAAAGTCGTGCACCACGAGCTCTGGGCTCCCTTGCTTATATAACCAGCCCTTAGTCCAACCCAATATCAACTACGACTCCAATCCTACTCAGATCACGAATCGTAACTTTACATAACTGCTCAAGATTCTTCTATACGCAGATAGAAACAATCATAAGACTTCCAAACACGTTAGGAACGTATCCCACATTCCTAAACAACTCAAATTCGTGACCCACACGAAATCCTATCATACCCAACTCAAATCTTTTTATATTTGAGTCAAACCCGACTCAACCGCAGCCTGAGTCCATAACCTAATCGGTTGGACCTTTCCGACCAATTCTTTACGTCCACATCTCTTCATCACATCCCGGAACCATGTAGCCACGTCCATGCGCTCCTTGCACACGTGCAAACATCTTCCAATGACGTCCATGATACCTTCATATGCATTGTTCTTGATTCAATCATGTTGCGCAACCTCCTGATCAGCTCAACCACAATTCCTCCTGAATTTGGTTGTTGGAACCTCATCTCCTCCCTGAGACTA
This sequence comes from Tuctoria greenei, assembly GCA_036927565.1. Taxonomy (NCBI): domain Eukaryota; kingdom Viridiplantae; phylum Streptophyta; class Magnoliopsida; order Poales; family Poaceae; genus Tuctoria; species Tuctoria greenei. Next base: position 159,730,713 of record JAYESD010000002.1, on the reverse strand, counting down.
GTCCAAATGATCCTGTCACCAGCCATGTCTTGAACTCAAGCAACACCTGCACATGAATAAACAACCAATCCATACGAGCCCAAGTCCTCGACTTGACTCAAGATAGTTCCAAACACAACACCTTATGTGAGCACCTCACATAAGCATGTTGCAAAAACACAGTAACACAATATTATCCATATCAACCAAAACTCACCAAAAACTTAGCAAATGAATACTAAGCAATCTTTCCAACAATGTAAAGCAAGTACAAAACATTGCAAATGAAAAACAGAAGCACTACGGTCAAGTTCCGGACCTTGCTAGAGCAACCCGAACCTTGAGCCGGAGCTAACAAAAGCTAGTAGAACCTAGCGCCGGAGCTTACCAAAACTAGTACAACCAAGCTCCCGCCGGAGCTTACAAAACTAGCAGGACCTAGCACCAGAGCTAACCAGAACTAGTTGGAACTAGTAAACCCAAAAGCCAGAGCTAGAAAAATCAACTCAGAGCTTAGCAAAAACATGCCAGAGCTATCAAAGACATGTCAGAGCTAAAGACAAAACTCACCGGAGCTGACCAAAGCTAGTCACCTAGCATGGAACGTAACCGGAGCTACCCAAAACAAGCCGGACCTACCGTCGGACCTTGCTGTAGCTCAGAGCTAGAGTCGGACCTTGATAAAAAGGTGTTTTGGTGATATTCGAAACTTTGATCATCAAAGCCAAGTGTATTCACTACAAGCCAATGTATTCAGCACATATAGGTCTTACAATCTCCCCCTTGATGAATGCATTGGCAACACCATTTAAAATTCGAACATTGGCTTATTCACATAAATGTTTCGAAGGCAATTTCTCCCCCTTTGTAAATCAAAAGTAAAATGAGAAGAAAATCCAAAAATTATCCCATATTATCTCCCCCCCCCTTTATTATCTCTCCTTATGCACATATTATTCTTTCTCTTCATGCTTATCTCTCCCCCTTTGACAATGTATTCAACAAGTCATGAGCATATACAAATTATCTCTCCCTCTTTAGTTGTTATGAGCATATTACAACATATACATATAAACAAAGCTCATGCAAGTCATACTATCAAGTACCTTACATTATCACATCAATGAAATACATAAAGTAGTGTAAGCAATGCTAGAGATCAAATGTAATTTTTAATTTAGGTAAGTCATGATCTCACAAACTTAACTATTTCAAAACCTGAAAGCATGACACTAGTTGCTGCATTTTATTAGTTTTCAAAGAATAAATTTAGATCATATGATATTTGCAAGAGATTATATGCGCATCTGCCTTATTCTAACCAACCAAGCCAAGCCTATGTCATTTGACAATCAGAAGCTTAAGGACATGGTTTTAGTCATACACAACTTCTTCCAAGTTCATATCTAAGTGCAATGACAAGCCATCTCAAAAGAAGAAGTGCGATGCATGCATATTCTCTTGATCTTTCTCAATTTATATTTGTTCATAAAAACTCAACATGTGAGTTGATTACTTGATTAATTCTTTATGATTAAAAGCATCTGTGAGCATGCAACAAGTTCAAAACAGCAAGAAAGTTCGACCATGACCAGATTTAGTGTAAGTAATTATTCCAATTACTAGACATGGCAAAAACTACAAAATGTATAACACGAGTAATGTAGTAAGAACTTTCAGTATGTAAAAGGAATCACAAAGTCATATATGTATGAAATACTATGCTCATATTATTTTAATTTCAGATTCACACATAGACTTCCCAAGTTTCAAAACTCCCCCCCAATTTAAGCCATGAGGATGCATAACCCCTATTTCACTACGAATGAAACAAAAACGAGTTAAATCCAAAGGTTTTGTAAAAATGTCAGCCAATTGATGTTCGGTATCTACATGGTGAAGCACAATGTTTCCGTTTTCAACGTTATCTCGGAGAAAGTGATACCTAATATCAATGTGCTTAGTTCTAGAATGTTGCACGGGATTTTTAGCAATGCAAATAGCACTAGTGTTATCACAGAACAGTGGAACACTATCTAGATCAACCCCATAGTCCTTAAGTGTTTGAACAATTCAAAGAATTTGTGAGCAAGCACTAGCAGCAGCTACATATTCAGATTCCACTATGGATTGTGCAACTGAATTTTGTTTTCTAGAGGACCAAGCAACAATAGAATTACCAAGAAAATGACAAGAACCAGAAGTACTTTTCCTATCAATCCTACAACCCCCAAAATCAGCATCCGAAAAAGCTTCCAAAGTAACGGTTGAGGAAGAAGGAAGAAAAATGCTAAATTCTTGAGTTCCATGTAAGTACCTGAAAATCCTTTTGATGGCTTGATGATGTGAAGCACGTGGGGAAGCTTGAAACCATGCACAAAGACATACGCTGAATTGTATGTCCGGTCTTGATGCCGTGAGGTACAAAAGTGATCCGATCATGCTTCTATATTCTTTTTGATTCACGGGTTCACCATCTTCATCAAGTTCAAGTGTTGTTGCTGTTCCCATTGGTGTCCGAAGAGGATTTCTTTTGTCCATGTTGAAGCGCCTTAGGAGGTCTTTGGTATACTTTGTTTGATGCACAAAGGTACCCTCCTTGGTTTGCTTGATTTGCAGTCCCAAAAACTAAGTGAGTTCACCCATCATACTCATTTCAAATTCGGAACTCATCATTGCTGAAAACTTGGACACAAGATCATGAGAAGCACAACCAAAGATAATATCATCCACATACACTTGAACGAATAATGAGTCATTGACATGCTTAAGCACAAAAAGAGTTTTATCAACCTTGCCCATGGTAAACCCCTGTTCAAGTAAGAATGTTTTTAACCTATCATACCATGCTCTAGGGGCTTGTTTGAGACCGTATAAGGCTTTGGACAGTTTGTAAACATGATTAGGAAAATCTGGATTTTCAAAACCCGGTGGTTGTTTGACATAAACCTCCTCATCTATGTATCCATTAAGAAAAGCACTTTTAACATCCATTTGATATAGCTTAAAACCTTTAGATGCTGCAAAAGCTAACAAAATTCTTATGGCTTCTAATCTAGTGACAGGAGCAAAAGTTTCATCAAAATCTAGACCTTCAACTTGAGTGAAGCCTTGAGCAACCAACCTAGCCTTATTCCTAACCACAACCCCATCCTCACTTTGTTTATTTTTAAATACCCATTTAGTTCCAATTAAAGTGTGACCTTGAGGTGGAGGTACAAGTTTCCAAACATTATTTCATTCAAAATTTTCTAACTCTTCTTGCATGGCAATAATCCAAGATTCATTAGTGAGTGCGTGTGATATATCTTTGGGTTCAAAAGAAGCAACAAAAGCAGAATGAGCATAAGAGTTTGGATCGCAAAACCTGGACCGTGTGACTCGTTCGTGCAAGCTTCCAATCATCTGTTGTGGGGGATGATCTTTGTAAAAACGTAGGGGAACAGATGTCTCACAAGCTTCTTCTTCATTTGGTTCATCGTAGATTGATGAGCTTGTGACTTGTGGATGATCAAGACCAGCATAGGTGATAGCCGGAGCTTGTTCAATGTCCGGAGCTGGACACGTGTCAACTTTGGAACTACCAGGCAGTATCACCGGCTCTTCTTCATCTTCGAAAATACCCTCCCCCTGAGGATACGGATCTGGTCCTACAACACCGGAGCTAGTACCTGGGCTAGCTTCATCAAAAGACACTTCACAAGTCTCCACAATTTTGTTAGTGTCTAGTAAAAGCACACGGTAGCCTCTAGTATGAGATGGATAACCAAGAAACATGCCATCAATGGATCTAGGTTCAAATTAATCAAGATTGATGAGGACATCACTTCTATGGATACAAACAACACTCCATTGAACATACAAGATGCAATCAATAGAGTTCATACACAACACTTAATTTAAGAGGTGAACTCGTTCTTATATATTTCCTTATATGTTTTTGAGCATAGATTACTACTTAATGATTTATTTGTGATTAGGATCCATGGAGAGGTTCAAGGAGTACTTGGAGGAAGTTTTAGGGACGTGGAAGACCAGAGAATTCGTTCAAAGAAGATGGAAACCGAACCAAACTCCAAATCGTATCCAACTCGGAGTCCAGGAGCAGTACGCACTAAAACGGACGCCCAGGACGCATACGAACTCCATTTTGGACGTTCTACAAATGCACGGAAAGGGGAGAGTATATCCTTTCCAATGGTGCCGGTCCCATGTCAAAATGCCTTCGGAGTCGACAGGAATGGTCGAAACAAAATCAAGTACATAATCTGTCAGGGTGTTGCGCCACCGTATTGGGCCATTGGGCCTTGTATCAAGTCTAAGTCCATTATTTTCGTGTCTTAGGGTTAGGTCACGACCCCAACACCCCCTTGGACGTCCTCCCACCTATATATACTCCATGGTAGCCACCATAGACAATTGGGTTTTGCTTAGATCAATAATATCGCCGTTCTTCGGTTTGTGAGACCCCAACTTCGCGATTTCAGATCGTGTCTTCTACGTTCTTGCTCATGTTCTTGGTTGCACTTGTAGGGATTAGCCTTCTTGGCGAGGTCAATCGTGTGAAGAATGGTTGATAACCAATGGAGCGGTGGTGTAGTGATTGCAGGGGTTGTTCGTGTTCTACTCGAGAGCCTTGGATCATCAACGTCGAGATGTCCACATCAATCGACCTATCCATTACCTTTCGGAAGATCGGGACTCATCCTCGCCAATTTTCTTATCAATTGGTATCATATTTCCAGGTTGCCTGTTAGGTAATTCATCTATCCATTACATTAGTTTTGTTTTTCATACCTAGAGTCCACAAAAAAGCCACAAAAAAACTTGCAGTTTAGTAGATCTGTTCATTACTTTGTCCAAACCACATTGAGCCTTTGCAACTTTGTTATTCAGTTTGGTTTTGTTGAGTTTGTGTCCGTGGTTGAGTCATATTGCTGGTTTAGAAGTGTTTTTGGTCTTAGTTTGAGTTTTGCGTTGTGTGATTCATCCTTTTGAATCACGTCATTACGTCCAGATTAGATTTACCTCTATCCAGTTCGGTATTTTCATCATATCTGGCACATACAAACTCAGATTTTCGTGGTATTATACTTTATGGAAATCTTAAGAAGTTCTCTATAACTTTCTTATTCATCATTGTCCCAGAAAATATATTTATCAATGTCGAAATTGCATTAGATCCGAATCTGTTATTGACCTAAAAATTCTGAACAGTCTGTATTTCGGGGGTAGTATCTCCTATTGTTCTTTTCCAAAATAGGTCTTCCATATATTGAAATTAAAGAGGAGAGATATATCTACAATATTGCTGTTCTAAGTTTTCCAATTTAGAGCCTATAAGTGTGCCTATTTGTCCTTGGAAGATTGAGCAGAAAATCTGCGACAGACACACGAGATATCTTGGATTGATTTTCATTGTGTTCTTCCTTTGCAGCACATTCTGAAAGAAAAAGGAAGAAAAAAGAAAAAGGCAAGTGCAAAAAAAGAGAAAAAAACAACAAAAAAATAGAAGTGCTTGCATTCTTTGTGTCATCTAGTTTTGTCTCATATCTTGCTAGCTTGAACTACTAGGAACACATTTAGGCCAGCAACTTTGACAAATACTTTGGACCCTTATTCAACTTTACTATCTGATTTCTTTGTTGCTAATCCTTGCTACATAGAAAGTGCCATCCAAGCTACACCTTACTCTTGAGCAGAATCGATACACCTTTGCAATCATCCCACGCTTCATTAGTTTCTTCATACCGTCCACCGTTTGCCACCTGCAGTGTTGGTAAGAACACTTGTAAGAGTGTGGTAAGACGCTTGAGAGTGTGTGATTCCACTTCCACTTTGCCATTATACCTTGTAGTTGATAGGGATAACATATTTTTTGTGTTGTCTTCTGTTTGCTACTAACAATGTCAGGTAAAAGCAAGAATCATGCATTATATGCTGAGATGATGGACATGATGAAGACGACGATGGAGTTGCTCAGTAAAAATCAAACATCAACCAAGGATTCACATGACATTCAGACCACATTTACAACACCTTCCACAAGAAGTAATTAAATTCGCCCATCTCTTTCTTCTTATGATGGTTTTGGTTATGATGAATATATTACTTGGGAAATAGAGGTGGATAAAATTTTTGGACAATGTCATATGTGTGAGAGGAGAAAGATTAGAAATGTTACAAGTGCATTAGTAGATTGTGCATTAACTTGGTGGAACAATTTAAATGAATTAGAAAAACCTCGAACATGGAAAGAAACGAAAATTCTTATGCGAGAAACTTTTGCTAATGTATCTATGTGCAAAGAAGAAATTCAGCAATTTGAGGAGAAATTTCTTGTTGTACCTCCTTTTGTGTCTAATGTTTTGCAGGACAATATAGAAAATAATATAGATGATGCAAAAGAGAACGAGGCTTTTGACAACACTTGTGAAATTTTAGATGGATCAACTCATAATGCACTCGAAATCACTGCTGAAAATGGTAAGGCAAAACATTCTACAAATACAGAAGGTGAGAAGTTTTTGGATGTTCTGAATTTTTCCACCAATCATGCTATTTTCGAGGAGCAACTATTAGAATCGTTTATTTATACACCATTGTCACATGTTGATTTTCCTGCTGATCGTTGCGCTAAGAAAGAGTTATGTACTGATAACTCTATTATACCTATGCAAAAACAAGTTAATGTACAAGATGATTATGTTTTGGATTCACCTACTTGTGCTGAAATTCATAATTTGATCACCGCTACTGCTGAAAATGATGAGCTGAAATTTTTGTCTTCTTTAAATACTTTGGGTTATATTGAATTTGACACTCTTTGTGATCTAAATATTGTAGAGAGGAGAATATTTTCACAATCTAAATTGCCTTTATTAAGTAGAAATATTTTTCATGCTATAGGCAACTATGAAGATAGTGGTGAATTTATGGTTCATAAAGTTTACATATGTTCAAATGTGCAAGCTCCTTTTGTGCTGCAACAACATGGTGAAATGAATGGATGCACTAACACTAATAATGTACTGTCAAGTTTTTCTAGTATTTTTTCCTTGCAGCAGGGGCAACAAAAGCATTATTCACTGTGGTTGTGCATTATGGACAGCACTCATTCTACCTCCAAAGCAAGCCTCTTTGCTGGACATACGAGCAAGCCGAGGACGGCTTGTCATAAAGAAGGGGAGAATGATGGGATCATGCACATTATTATTGCACCTATAAACATGATACAATGTTTATTTGTTTGGGATCCTGGCTCAAGTGAATGTGCGCTCTTATTTGATGGACAAGATCAAGATGGCGCACTATGTCGTCCACCACCTTGGCCTCCTCCATTCTTGCATACAAGAAGATTTGATGGTGTTGAACATTTGGACCAACACATTAGAGAAGATGAACTTGAGTCGAGGACGACTCCAATTCATGAAGGGGAGGATGATGAGGACATCACTTCTATGGATACAAACAACACTCCATTGAACATACAAGATGCAATCAATAGAGTTCATACACAACAATTAATTTAAGAGGTGATCTCGTTCTTATATATTTCCTTATATGTTTTTGAGCATAGATTGCTACTTAATGATTTATTTGTGATTAGGATCCATGGAGAGGTTCAAGGAGTACTTGGAGGGAGTATTAGGGACGTGGAAGATCAGAGAATTCGTTCAAAGAAGATGGAAACCGAACCAAACTCCAAATCGTATCCAACTCGGAGTCCAGGAGCAGTACACACTAAAACGGACGCCCAGGACGCATACGAACTCCGTTTTGGACGTTCTACATATGCACAGAAAGGGGAGAGTATAACCTTTCCAATGGCGCCGGTCCCATGTCAAAATGCCTTAGGAGTCGACGGGAATCGTCGAAACAAAATCAAGTACAGAATCTATCAGGGTGCTGCGCCACCGTATTGGGCCATTGGGCCTTGTATCAAGTCTAAGTACATTATTTTCGTGTCTTAGGGTTAGGTCACGACCCTAACACCCCCTTGGACGTCCTCCCACCTATATATACTCCATGGTAGCCACCATAGACAATTGGGTTTTACTTAGATCAATAATATCGCCGTTCTTCGGTTTGTGAGACCCCAACTTCGTGATTTCAGATCGTGTCTTCTACGTTCTTGCTCGTGTTCTCGGTTGCACTTGCAGGGATTAGTCTTCTTGGCAAGGTCAATCGTGTGAAGCACGGTTGATAACCAACGGAGCGGTGGTGTAGTGATAGCAGGGGCTGTTCGTGTTCTACTCGAGAGCCTCGGATCATCAACGTCGAGATCTCCACATCAATCGACCTATCCATTACCTTTCGGAAGATCGGGACTCATCCTCATCAATTTTCCTATCAAAGATTACCATGTTTCTTAACAAAGCATTTGCAACCAAAGACCCTAAAGTGTGTAATACTAGGCCCATGTTCAAACCGGAGCTCATATGGTGTTTTACCTAGCTTAGCACGCAAGAAAACACGATTTGAGACATAACAAGCGGTTGCTAACGCATCAGCCCAAAATTTCCTAGGAGTTTGATATTCATCAAGCATAGTCCTAGCCATCTCAACTAAGGTTCTATTCTTTCGTTCTACAACACCGTTTTGTTGAGGTACATATGGTGAAGAGAATTGATGATCTATTCTATTTCCAGCACAAAAGTGATCAAAGGATTGATTTTTAAATTTAGTTCCATTATCACTTTTAATTGCTTTTAAAGATCCTGGGTAATCAATTGATAATCTAAGAAATAAAGTTCTAAAGTGACTAAAAACTTCATTCTTAGATGCCATAAAGTAAACCCAAGAGTATCTAGAATAATCATCAACAATAACAAGAACATACCATTTACCTCCGAAGGATTGAACACGTGAAGGTCTTACGGTGTCAAGATGCAAAAGTTGACATGGTTCAGTTGTCATGATCATTGTGAGAGGAGTAAGTGAACCTGCAACCATCTTAACATGTCTACAAGAAGAGCACATAATTTCTTTGTCCCCTTTAAGCTTAGGCAGCCCACGTATGCGATCAAGAGCACTAACACGCGTCAGGTGATCAAAGCCTACGTGACCAAGTCTACGATGCCAAAAATATAAGTCCTTTGAATCATTAGCAACTAGACACCTATGCTTAGAGGAAGACATATCAAAATCAGCTTTAAAAACTCTTCCAAACCAAGACATGTTAAAAATAAGCTCACTATTTGAACCTACAACTTTGCAGCAGTTTTTATTGTAAATAATTTCTAGATTTTCATCTAGCAATTGTGCAACAGAAAGCAAGTTGTATTTCAAATTTTTGACAAGTGCCACATCCTTCAAAGTGTAGTGATCATTTACTCTAACCGAACACTTAGAAATTATAGGAGTTGAAGAATTATCGGCAAAAGTAACATTCTCTACACGTGACACAAATGAGAGGGAGGAGAACCAATCTTTGTCACCGGTCATGTGGCGTGAGCAACCTGAATCCACAATCCAAATGTTCTCCTTCCTCAACCGTGTAACCTACATAGAAGCACAATACGTTGATGACTCAATACTGGGGTTAGTCATAAGGCATTTAGGAATCCAGTACTGAGTCACGCGACGTGCAGCAGGAAAAACACGCGAAAGCTGAGACAAAACAACAGGTTTATGAGTCAAAGTTTGAGATTTTTTATTCTTGACTACTGACTTATAAGGTGTTACTTGTGTAGCACAAAAATCAGTAGCTCCGGAGGAAAAAAACTGAAGGTCCGAAGGAAAACTTTGAATGTTTTTGACTCAAAACAGAAGGTTGTACATTCGGTTCAATGTGTGCAGCAAATTTTGCATGAAAGTTATGAGATCTAGCAACCATTCTTTCCCTTTTCTGTTGTTTAGCTAGTCTATAACAAAAATCTATGACATGACCATCTCTACCACAGAAGGTACAATGAAATTTAACTTTGTGTTCATGTCTAGATGAGCAAGAAATATTTTTATTTGAAACCAAATGAGACAACACTCCTGCAGATTTGAAAACCACTCTTTTTTGTTTAGGAACTGTTTGAATCAAACCACTTCCTAATGACTTTACAATTTTAGGTGGATGTGCCTTAGCATGAGCATGAGAATCAAAACCTAAACCAGTTTTATCATTGCAAGACTTGGAAGAATTCAGCAGTAAGTTTAGGTTCTTATTCCCATTACAAAACCGATCTAATGTCCTATGCATGTCATCGAGTTTATTTGACAGATCAAGGCAATTTTCACATGAAGTTTTTCCTTTTAGTTTGCAATTTGAACAAAATTTAACTTCATGAGAACGTAAAGCATGGTTCAATATAGAAATTTCATTCATAGCATCCTGTAGTTTCTTATCAAGATCATCACAAGTAGAACAATGCAAATCAATTGTAGAACAGCTAGCATCTTTCAAGTTTTTATCATTAAGTGCAGCAAGCTCTTTGTTCTGTTCAATTTCTAACTCAAGTTTATCAAGTTTGGAGGTGTGCGCACTTCTTAATGAGGACAATTGTTCATATATTAAATCACATGAGGAACATGCATCAGCATTAGGAATCAAAGTTTTTAAACGGTTGATTTCAGATTCTAGTTATTCAATTTTAGCAGCACTATCGCTAAGTTTTTTGACCTTTTTCTTAACAATAATAGTGGAACGAGAAATAGCATCACACATTTCTTCGCAAGTAGGACATACCTCTTCATTGTTGTTGTTGTGTTCTGCCTCCTCCATACTTGATCTTGACTTGCCCGCCATGAAGCACAAGTTTGCCAAATCATCTTCATCTTCATCACTTCCAATGTTCACGTCACTTGAACTGAACTCTTGAAGTGCGGTGATGAAACTGTTGATCATCTTGCGTCCTATGATACCTTTCTTCTTCTTGTTGGAATTTCCAGAGGAGGTCCGGACCTTGCTTTGTTTTTCTTCCTGGGTGGTCGGACCTGAAAGGTTAGGGCATTCTGTACGAAAGTGTCCTGTTTTACCACATTCAAAATAGTGTTGAGGTCTGAAGCTTCCTTTCCTTCTAGTTCTCACATTTTGCAATGCTTTTGAGAATCTAGTAGAGATGAGTGCCAACTCCTCTTCTAGAAATTTTTCGATCTGCTCCAAGGTTAGTGAGCACAACAAAGCAAGAGTATTGCAAGATGATGATTGGCCGGAGCTAGACATATCACGTTGTGAAACAAATGCAATAGACTTATTTGGGTTCTTACATGCTAGGATGTCAATTTCATGAGTTTTTAGTTTAGAATAGAGTACATCTAATGTAAGAGAACTCATGATAGTAGATTCACGAATAGATGTGACTTTCATCTCCCAAATTGACATATCTAATGCACTTAGCAATTGCCTACCATTCTTAGCATCTAAAAAATTAACATTGACACTACGCAAGTTGCTGAGAATCTTATTAAAGCGAGCAAAAAGGTCATCAATAGACTCACCGGGTTGCATCTCGAAGCGCATGTATTCTTTCTTGAACATGTCTTGCCTTACCTCTTTGATCGTGTTGGATCCTTCGCGGTAGTCACAAAGTGCGTTCCACACATCGTATGCAAATCGAAGGTGTGCAACACGGTCGAAGTCGCTTTGTGTTAATCCTTGTATGATCAAGTTCCGAACCTTGTTGTTGTTGTCGACATCTCTCAGATTTGTTGCTGTAACTTGATCATTTGATGGCACTTCGTAAGGCTTGTATACCTTCTCCCATATTGCAAAGCCTTGTGCCTGGATGAAAGCCTACATGCGTGCCTTCCAAACCTGAAAATCAATACCAGCGAACACACAAGGTTTGGCGGAGTACTTCTCCATGATGATTAGTCAAAAACACGTGCAAATCACAAAGATTAGAGCACCGTGCCTCTGATATCAATTGTAGGATCGAAGAGCACGTGAAAAGCTTCCAGAGGGGGGGTGAATGGTAGACTGAAAAATCTTACGCAGCGGAAACAATTAAACCCCAAACCCTTTCGGTAGAAAAACAATCTGTTAAATAAATCGTGTGTGAGACTAATCTAAACGTGTTTCACTGTGACAAAAGTGATATATATCAGAGAGAATCAAGTCACGAAGACAACACAAAAAGAATTACTCAAATCCGACGAGAAAAAATCAAGTTATGATCGAAAGATCAAACAATAGTCAATCTGCCCTACCCGAGAAAAAAACAGTTCTGGAACGCTGCAAAGAAACTTGTGTAGATCATAGACCACAAATCCAATGACCGTGAAATTTTCATATATGATGGATAATCAAGTTGTGAAGACAACCCAAAACGAATCACATTAATTGGATCTGTAAAACTCGAGTTATGATAAAACCACCGACGAAAGATAGTTCTGTCCAGAAACTCGACGAGTAAAACTTGTCTGACGAACAAGGCACAAAAGTTCCTTCAAACTACGAATTTTATTCAATAGAACACAAGAGGAACAGCCCCAAAGTCGTGCACCACGAGCTCTGGGCTCCCTTGCTTATATAACCAGCCCTTAGGCCAACCCAATATCAACTAGGACTCCAATCCTACTCAGATCACGAATCGTAACTTTCCATAACTGCTCAAGATTCTTCTATGCGCATATAGAAACAATCTTAAGACTTCCAAACACCTTAGGAACGTATCCCACATTCCTAAACAATTCAAATTCGTGACCCACACGAAATCCTATCATACCCAACTCAAATCTTTCCATATTTGAGTCAAACCCGACTCAACGGCAGCCTGAGTCCATAACCTAATTGGTTGGACCTTTCCGACCAATTCTTTATGTCCACATCTCTTCATCACGTCCCGGAACCATGTAGTCACGTCCATGCACTCCTTGCACACGTGCAAACATCTTCCAATGACGTCCATGATACCTTCATATGCATTGTTCTTGATTCAATCATGTTGCGCAACCTCCTGATCAGCTCAACCACAATTCCCCCTGAATTTGGTTGTTGGAACCTCATCTCCTCCCTTGGACTAGTCCAAAGGATCCTGTCACCAGCCATGTCTTGAACTCAAGAAACACCTGCACATGAATGAACAACCAATCCATACGAGCCCAAGTCCTCGACCTGACTCAAGTTAGTTCCAAACACAACACCTTATGTGAGCACCTCACATAAGCATGTTGCAAAAACACAGTAACACAATATTATCCATATCAGCCAAAACGCACCAAAAACTTAGCAAATGAATACTAAGCAATCTTTCTAACAATGTAAAGCAAGTAAAAAACATTGCAATTGAAAAGCAGAAGCACTACGGTCAAGTTCCGTACCTTGCCAGAGCAACCCGGACCTTGAGCCGGAGCTAACAAAAGCTAGTAGAACCTAGCGCCGGAGCTTACCAAAACTAGTACAACCAAGCTCCCGCCGGAGCTTACAAAACTAGCAGGACCTAGCGCCGGAGCTAACCAGAACTAGTCGGAACTAGTAAACCCAACAGCCGCAGCTAGAAAAATCAACTCAGAGCTTAGCAAAAACATGCCGGAGCAATCAAAGACATGTCGGAGCTAAAGACAAATCTCACCGGAGCTGACCAAAGCTAGTCAGACCTAGCATCGAACGTAACAGGAGCTACCCAAAACAAGCCGGACCTACCGTCGGACCTTGCTGTAGCTCAGAGCTAGAGTTGGACCTTGATAAAAGGTGTTTTGGTGATATTCGAAACTTTTATCATCAAAGCCAAGTGTATTCACTACAAGCCAATGTATTCAGCACATATAGGTCTTACATTTACAAAAGAGTGTACAATAGAAGTACACACGCAGCGGAAAATCCATACTCATAATCTCACCTAACTAAGCAGGAGAGAAGACGTCCATGCCCTAGGACGATTCTCACTAGCAACAAGAAGAACATTCAGCAGCGGCGTGGTTCACATGAGATTTATCTCGACACCTCGAGTCTCATGTACAACCTGAACAGTAGAAATAAAACTAATACCTACAAAAAATCGTTAAAGCGCAAACGTGAGCATGAGGCTCAGCAAGACTTAACCGTCTCACTAGACATATTCAAGGTGAATACTAACATAGGTAAGGAATAGCATAAATAGACTCGCCTACAAGTAAATCCTTATAGTCATGTTTTAAGTAGCAAATGACATTCTTCAGGCACGGCACATCATGGACTCCACAATCAAACAAGAAACGTTTGACGATGATATGACATGCCCAAAGCACATAATGCTATTACAGCTAAATTATGGGAAATTGTAAACTTTAATTTTGCTATCTCTAAATCATACAAGGTTGCAAAGCAATTATGATTCAATACGATACAATTTGCTGGCTTCTTTAGTATTTACTACGTTGTCGCTCAGTGAACAAGTGGTACTCTATTACTGCGAGGGACAGTGATTGCAATCAGGACACACCCGGACAACACGACACATACGTCGTTCGGAAGTGTCAGCGAGCGCACCTGTGCCTACATAACACTAGGCGTATATGGCCACCTATCACAAGAAACTCGAACGCCGAGCCAGTCTCACCTCCGCGAACAGAAGGTCTTCGCACGGAACACCTCATGTGTCTGCCGACCGATTTACACCTTACTGTCCTCAACCCACCCCTATTGATGGTGAGTTAATGGGCCTCGACACCCCAGTTATCAAGTAACATTAGTTTATTGGATTCCATATGTCCATTATATTGTCGGTACAATTCAAGCTTGTCTGAAGAGGCTACATACGGACGGGCCTTAATCGACACAGGCAGGGCTATGCGACCGAGACTCAATTCTCGCCGCTTCCTATCCATCCCTTGCCCGGTCTCAATTTCATTATATTAATCCATTTTCTATCTAACCAATCCTGTGATATATGTCCTACATCTCTCGCGAGTAGATTCCAACTACTCGACTTCTACCGGATTCCCTATGCATTAGCAAAGCAGTTAAGACATGTCAAATTGTAACTCGTTCCAACCAAACCCTGGGATTTGTGGTCATGCAAGTGGAGTATCAAACACCTTATACGTAATGCAAAATATCAACTGGAGCCGTAAGTGAATAAAATTGGAAAATTTTGAAAAGCTCTTAAATGAAAACCGGGGCTTGCCTTAGTTTGCGACTCGAATAGATGTCAATTGTTAGGGCTTGGTCTTCCTCCGGAGAACCTGCCATGGAACTTCAGTGGAAACACCTTGGCCTTCACCTCCAACCGAAGTTTCTTGTCGATCACCTATCAGCACATTCCTATCGACATGATATGCATATAAGTAATTAAGTAATTTAAGAATAGACTCCACGGGGTTGTGTAAACTCTAAGAATGAGGAGTTTGACTAGGAAGGACAGATATGCCTCTGTTTTGTGGATGAACAAAGGATGGAGTCAAGTGGTCATAGTAGTATCGAGATGTGAATTGAAAGGTGCAATGTAAGCACACATTGCAACTTGGCACTCAACACTCGACGCTATGCCACTCAAGGACGATACAGCTGAATGGTGTGGAAGTGTTGGACTGGTAGTGTAAGGATGACCTAAGAGTCAAGGTGGTATCAAAAGCTTGAGTATGAGTGGTGTACAAGACGAAGGTCGCGATTTAGCAATCGACCACTGGACTTGACTTAACTCATAAAGAAGTAAACCTAGTTAAGTGAGCAGTGCTGTCGTAGGCTCCTGACTTAGGATGAACCATGATGGAACCTAACGACACTTGGGACTGAATTGAGATCAACATGGCTTGGACTTAAGAAGTTGTTACAAGCACTGTTAACATAGCATGAGTACCAAAACAATGTCAAATGACTTTTAAGTAAAGTAGTTTCTACAGCAAGCTTCTCGAGCATCGTTCAAGTGCTTACATGACACTATTGCAGTGTCTTTTGAAGATTGTCCAGAAGAGCTCAGTGAACTCCTGGAACTCGAACATGATGCGAGACCTTGTTGTGACGGTCATGCTTTGCCATCACGGGAAGGTCGGATTAGCGAGGTCCACATCGACCCGGACTCGTCAATGGGGTGAGCGGAATCCCGAACACCACCTTGTGACTCTTAAGGCTAGTGATGTCGACTCGGTTGTTGATAAGCGACTCGACGAACCTGTCGTCGATGAAGTGGTACACCAAGTTAACCAATCCTGTGATCGGTTAGAGAACATCCTCGACATAACCAAGGAACTCTTATCCAAGGTTCCCCTTGGTCTAGTTCTCCTTGTTGGTCGCAACGTTCTTGCATTACTCAATCCTAGGTGATCGGTGATCACTAATACCCGTGGTTTGACCTAGAAGGCATTTCATCAAGCACCCTGGCTACACCCAGGACTCGATGAGTCTCGCCTCGACTAAACCCTAATTTGGCTAAACGACTGTCGACCGTTGTGTCGTGGTTGTGTTCCAACATCATGTACATTAATGGCATCCTTCATCTCGATGCCCGGACACGATGATGGATCGGAATGTCACGACGACATCATATGGTCAATGACGTCGACGCGGCTCATGGTGGAGCATCAAGAGCATGCACGGACATGCCAACGTGATACAAACGACAAATGAGGTCAACATACGGACTTCTATAGGAATGATATCAATGCAAAAACTGGACGTAGGACTTGACGACACATGAGTACCATTAGGGGTCACGACGAACGGACATCGATGACGTCAAACAAGGTATTTCAGGGCAAGGCTCACCTTGTAGTCATTTTGCCAAACATCTTGGGTGTGTACTTGATTCCGTCGCTTCATCACCATTAAAAGGGTATCTTGGCACATGTCCTTGTCGATTGCCTCATCATTCTACCCCTGCATCACAAACCAGTTCTAAACATCAACAAAGTTGGTTCTTTCCTCGTGAACATTTCATCGAACATCTTGGTTCCAGTCACCGATCCAATCACTCTTGCAAAATAAGAGCTAACCTTGGATCAATGGTCGATACCATTGTGTCAACGACGCATTCTGGGATCTCATACATCACATACATCCCCCGCTTTGCTGGTTGGGTGCAACCATGGCGTGGAACGGGGCAACGATGTCGGGCGTCGCCCACCGGTTGGGGCGCAGCAAGGCAGGGGCAAGGAAGGCGCAAGAACAGCGGCATGCAGGGTGGTGGCACGGCCAGCCGGATGTCAGGGGCGTGCGGCCAGGGCAGAAAAAGCTGTACGGTGGACTCAGGCCAAGGCAGCATCGAGTTGGAGCACCCGTCGGCGAGTAAGGCGCTGGAGGCAGCTGGGCGCATGGGAGGCGCGTGGTCCGGCGGCCAGGGCGAGCGGCACACGGCAGCGCCGGTGAGGAGAAGAGGTGGGCGCAGGGGAAGCAGCAGGGTGGAGGTGCGGCTCCGGCGAGGAGGCATCTGGGCTGCGGAGAAGGTGCGCGGCCGTCGTTGGCGGCGCGTGGTGGCGTGGCGCTGGCGCCGGCAGCCGCTGTTGGGCGGGCGCGATGCCGTGGCGCAGGGAGACGCGCGCCGGTGGTGGGCGGACGACGACCGGTGAGAGGGCGAGCGCGGCGTCGGCCGAGGCAGGCGGACTAAGCAGAGGCGACGCGCGCGGCCTGGGAAAAGAGGAGGCACGCGGATGGCGGTGCCGTGAGCGGCTGGCTGGCGGTGCACTGGTGCGGGGACGGTGGAGCGCGTGCGGCCGGCAGCCAGGCGAGTAGCGCGCAGGGGGCAGCGACGCGGCCGCGGAGGGAGGACCCGAGGCGACGCGCGCGGCGGGCGGGAGCAGAGCCGGTGAGGAGGACGCGCGGCGCTGGCGGCAGGAGTAGCTTATCCACTTCATTCCAGATGCAAAATATCTCCATCCATTGAGTAGCTTACCAGTGGGGCCCACCTTTTCCTAGTACTGAGGATAAGTATGACATGTGGGTCCCACTCTCTTCTCCCTTCTCTTTTCAAAATTCAAATGGAGCTAGCAGACATGCTTCAAAAATATTCAACTTTGGCCCAATTACTAAATAAAATGTGGAGAATTCTATGGTGCAATCAGATTTCAAAACTGAGCAAGTTGAACCTGAACTCAGGTTTGAATTTGAATTCAAGTGGTGATACTTGACTCAAGGAAATAAATAGTACATTAGGTTCAAAAATTCTAAAACTTTGAAGTTAACCTTTTTGAACCATAAGGGATCTCAGGAAAAATTTAGAGTTGATTCGGACAAGGTTGAGCACAAAGTTTAAATTTGAGGCCGACGTTGATTAAACTCTCAGTACGTGTCCAATAAATGGGAAACGTGCTTCAAAAAATTTTGAAACTTTACCGCGAGTCTATTTGGAATATTAGAAGGTCAAGGAAAAATTTATAGCCGTAGATTTGAATTTTTTTGAATGTCTCATTTTAGGGTTGGAATTATTCCTTTTTCTTCCTCTCAATTTTGTTTTCTTTTCTCCTTTAATTCTTCATTGAAAATGTGAATACTGGGAAATTAAGGATTTTACACTTTAAGTTCCAAAATACAATAGCAAACACGTGCTATATGTAAAATTTTAACAAGTTCCTATTTCTAGTGAACATGGGTCAACTCATATGATTCATGTGAGTTTTGATTTCCAAGTCCACATTCAAAAATTTTAAGTTCGCATTTTTGCGTTTTTGTTGTTCCGAAAAGCGGGCTTTTACAATAACACGTCACATACACCCATTTCGGAAGTGGATCAAATCACACTTTAATTCTATGTTGTATGCAGCAACATTTCACAAGAAACACAAATGTTGAATCGGTCCCACCATCGCGGGCATAAGGTCCCTGCACAGAGCGTGTTTGTGCCCGCCGACAGATTTACACCTTACTACCCTCAACCCACCCCTATCGACCGTAGGGTAATGCCTCGACACCAAAGTTATCAAGTTACATCTGTTTCATGGGTTCTATATGCCCAGTATGCATCTGGTACAGTTCGAACTTGTCCAGCAGGGCCGCACACGGATCGGTCCTCAATCAACACAAGTAGGGCTATGCACGTGAGACCACGTCTCGCTGCATCCTATCCTGTTGCTCGGTCTCCAATTCATATTTACAAACCATTCTTTGCTCATATCCATCCCGTGTGATAAAATCATATCTCGCGAGTAGATTCCAACTACTCGACTTTTTCTAGATTACTAAAAACATAAGCATGGCATTTTCTACTCGTTGGGCTGTAAACCCACCCAATACTCCATGGGATTTTTGGGTCATGCAAGTGGAGTAACAAG
Source organism: Tuctoria greenei (assembly GCA_036927565.1). Taxonomy (NCBI): domain Eukaryota; kingdom Viridiplantae; phylum Streptophyta; class Magnoliopsida; order Poales; family Poaceae; genus Tuctoria; species Tuctoria greenei. The sequence continues at coordinate 159,711,618 of JAYESD010000002.1, read as the reverse complement.
AACCTTAGACCTAATGCATAAAACACATCCTAGACATAAGTGATACAAATATAAACTTTTAAATAGCTCTTAAATGCAAACCAGAGCTTGCCTTAGTTTGCGACTCGATTAAATGTCAATGGTCAGTGGTCTTCTTCCGAGACTCTGCCAAGGACTTCAAGATGGTGACTCCTCGACTCCTCCTCCAAGCGATGCTCCTCGTCGATCATCTCCATCACGTTTCCTATTGATATGATTATGCCTATAAGAAAAACAATATAATATAATAATAGAGCCAACGTGGTTCTATACACCTTAAGTGGGAGAAGCTTGACTAGGAGGGACAGTCATGTATCATTTCTGAGAAGAAACAGAGGATGAGTCAAGATGGACATAACAGTGTCAAGGTATGAATTGAAAGGTCGTGCAATGTCGGCACACATTGCAACTTAGCAATCAACACTTGGATCTATGCCACATAAGATTGATAAGATTGATTGGTGAAGAAGTGTTCGACTGAATAGTGTAAGAATGACAAAGGGATCAAGATGAAACATAGCATGATTAATGTATGAGATCATTATGCAAAGCATAAGATCGAAACTTTGGATTAAATCTTATGACTAAAGAATTGAAGTCGTCTCAGAACTAAGAGACGATCTACAAAGCTTCTAAGGACTTAGGAGGAACATACTATGGTTTTTCCTTAAGTGTGATTCTTACTCAATATTATATGTGTGTCGTAAGGAATCAATTCTAAGGTTCCTATGATAAGAACGACTAATAACCAATCTACAAGAATTAGATGGACCCTCGATAAGGAGCTCAATGTCAATGAAGAGACATCACAAGAAAGAAGTAGCAATAGGACGAATGACCAAGTAGTCAACCCCCATCACTAAACAATATATGCAGGACTACGGAACACTAGTTGTGCTACCTTTCTATCCTTATAAGAATGCTCACGTTGTAGGCATTTCACCGAACAGTTTGGATGCGCTCCTGACTTGGTCAGTCTTGTACAATTCAGAGGTCGTCATGGCCTAAGTTGCATGCCGGTTGCGACATCACAATGTTCTTGCATTACAGACCAGCACAGGACATCAACACACTTAATTTGGTGTTGTAAACATTTTGTTGAACACCTTGGCTGCAGTCACTGATCCGATCAATCTTGCACAAATCAGAGCTAACCTTGGATCAATTGTCATTGCTGATGCATCATCGACGTGTTCCTGAACCTCATACATCACTCACATCAATTGTCTCACTGCCAGGACTCGGCCACTGCTTAGAACACCGCGATGACGCCATGAAGACGATCGCATCAGAACTGCACAAGTCGAATAAACATGAATACACGCACGGGCTTGCCGTTAGCGCAGAGGGGGTGAGGCATCGTGTCGAGGCTGGTGCCGCAGCAATGGTGCGACCATGGGAGTGCCCGGACGGCATGGGCGTGGCGACGCGCAATGGTGGCGTTGGCGTTGGCATCGGCAAGTGAATGGCCATCACTGCTGCTGGCCTGGTCTTGGGCGCAGTGTGAGCGCGAGTAGTGGCCGTCGAGCAGCAGGGCAGAGTGTGGCCGTGGCGGAATTAGCACACGGCAGCGGTCAATAGTATGGAGCACGTCGCGCCGGAGCGGGAGGAAACGAGCAGGGTCAGCCAGGCGCGGCAAGGTGCTTGGCCGTGGTACGTGCCGGAGCAGGGCATGAGCAGGGCGGCCATGATCCGGGCGTTAGGGCAGGAGCGGGCGGGGTAGGTGCGCGCACGGCAGCTGGCCGGCTGGAAGCACGGGGAGGCACAGCGACGGAGCGCCGGCGCACGAGCGGTACGTAGGGAGGCGAGCCGGCGGCCGGTGTGGGGAGGCACCGCGGGCAGCCGGGCGCTCGGTCAGGAGCGCGCTCGGTGGAGCAGAGCCGGGAGGAAGAAGCAAAACCGATTTTCTGCCACTAAGGATAAGTATGACATGTGGGCCCCACCACTTGATAATATCCACTTTTCCTTTTCCCCAAAATCGAAACAATGATTAAAGGGCTCAACCCAAGATAACATGGGGCTGGTTATTTGATATATGTATAATTCAAATTTTTGAACCAAATTGAGAATTGTTCAATTGAATGTCAAATTCACATTTAATTTTGAAAGCACCCTAGGCTTTTTCTATTGTTCTTTATCTATTTTCTGTTCTTCTAAATTAGATTTCTAGTAGCAAGAGTCTCCACAGTAATGTAAATTGAAGCAGGGTGACCGGACGAATGTGCTGAATCTAATTGTGATCTTTAATTTTTGCATTGGACACATTTGATTTGTTGTTGAGCGGTAGAGGTGACAGCACAGGGCTAGGGGCAACGTGGACTTTGTGGGGGAAGGCGCTACCACGAAGGCAGAATGGAAAACATGCGGTGTTCAGAGATAAGGACGATGCTTCATGGTGTCTCACCGGCTCTTGATACGTACAAGCAGAAGAGAAAACCAAACGACATTTGATGAGAACTGAGGAGTGGGCCACCCGATAATTGGGCCCCACCCATGATATTATTCTCATATGTACAACAAAAGATTAGGATAGAAGTTCTCAAAGATAATACACATCGTCATTGTAATTGGAAACTCCATGATGTTGCTCAAGTCGATGTTGGAACTTCAGTTTGAATTAACATTCAAATTGTTAATCTTTTCGGTCGAATATTGCACTTAAGGCTTTATGTTTTAACAAGTTCATAATTTTTAGTGAACATTGGTTAACTCACGTGTTACAGGTGAGTTTAAATTCCAAAGTCCACTTTCAAAAAATTTTAAGTTCGCATTTTTGCGTTTTTGTTATTCCGAAAAGCGGGCTTTTACAACTTCAACCTTCGGAGCTGACGACGAAAATCCCCCTGCCGGATCTTCCACCATCGGCTCTGTGGGTAGAGAGCCTGCTGCAGACTCATGTATGCGCTCCGGCCCTGACATGAGCACCTCTAGAATAACCACATCTGGGGCTTGCGTTGGAGTTTCGACCAAAGCCCCTACCACCACCGGCTCAAGCGCCGGTACTTCGGCTGCATCCAGCTCATGTGCCAGAGTTTCAGCAACCTTCAGCATGGAAGCTGAGACTTTAAGCACTTCCAGCTCAGTCGCCGGATCTTCAACAACTTCCAGCACAAGTGTCAGAGCTTCGGTTATCTCCGGCACAAATGTTGGAGCTTCCGCCATCTCTGTCTCCTGCGTTGGAGCTTCAGCTGCCAGCTCTACAGCTGCTGGTGCATCTTCACAAGCATCTCCCCCGTGGTCCGGTGCTACCACAGGAGCTTCTGGTGTAACCTCTGGATCCATATCCACAACAGCCGGCGCCGTAGTTGTCGTGACATCAACCACCATTTGGGGAGGCATAGAGGTCGGAGTTGGAGCCTTCGCCTGCATAGCTTCCACAGCTGTAGCAGGAGCACGAGTGTCATTATTCTTTTTTGACACTCTGCAAACGAAGGATTGAAAAATTCAACACATGATAAAAAACAAAAATAGCAACTCAAGGTGAGGACATTATGCTTACCTTGGTATGCTACCACTCCAGATGGCGTGGAACTTCTTCATCGGGCGACCAGAGCCAGAGCCCACCGTAGTTGGTGTGGCAGAAGCTCCAGATTGCTGCCCGGGACCTACCGTTATCATCGGTGTCGCCTCAGCCGGGACCTCCTTCAGTTGGGAAGGACCTCCGAACTTGGAGCCAACAGTCGGTGCTGAGATCGGGGTTGACTTGCGGGAGCCAGTGCCCCTCAAGGACGCCGGCTCCGAAGAGGGGGTTGCGGCCGAGGATCTGCTTCACCAGGGAGAGGGGGCTGTTGAAGTTGGAGCTGACCTGGGAGCTCCCATCAGCATGCCTCAACTTCCTTTTCCGGTTGGAAGATTCGACCGGCTCCTTTCCCTTGCCTTTGCCTTTGCTGGAGTCATTAACCCTCTGGCCTGAGGTGGCGTGAGTGACTCTCTTCGAAGATCTAGGAATATCAAGCCCGGAGGTTGAGCGTCTCTCCACCAGGACGAGGTCATTTAGCTCTGGCATCCCGCTTCGGAGCTCCCTACTAAACTCCAGAACCATGTTCAGGGGAAGGAATTCTGCTGGCGCAGTCAAAGCATCCTGGGAGATGACACCATGTTAAAGTTTATAGAGATGAAGTCTCATACTTTCTTCATCCAGATTGGTCTGGAGGCCAACTTTGATCTAGTTATGGTCCATCTCACTGTTGAAAGCCCAGGCGGGCCACTCCCTCTTCATCAACGGAGCCCACATGTTGGCCAAGAAATTGTCGAAGACCATTTGAGGGGTCACACCACCCGCCACGCACTAATGGATCCTTGTCAGGACGGGCTTGAATTCTATAGGGAGCTTCAAAGCCATGTTCCAGGTGTCGGTGTCAACATTGGGAGGCCTGTTGGCAGCTCCAGCCTGTCATGATAATCCACCGCGATGATCACCTAGTACTTCTTCCAGTTGTCCCACTTGCCGAGGGGGAAGGTCCTCAAGTACTCGAAGGGATAGTTCTTGCGCTTAATGAAGTAATAGAAGCCAAAGTACTCGCCACTCTTCCAGGTGGTGTGGACCATGAAGAAGGTCCGGAATAGCTCAATGCACAGCGGCACACCCACCCACATCTCGTAGAAGTGGACGAAGATCACCACTAGCAAGAAGGAGTGGGGGCTGAGGTGGTGAAGCTGCAGACCGTAGAAGTCCAACAGCATCAGCAAGAAAATGAAAATGGTGGAATCAGCCCTACCATGGCATACGCCGAGAAATAGACGATCCCTCTGGCGCGCTCCTTCTTGAAGGGAGGCTTGTCGAAGCGGATCGCACTGTTCAAGGAGTCGCTGGACCACCCCATGTAGGTCCGGACCCTCGACAGCTCTTCCTCACTCTTGATCTTGCTGCGGGGAAGACCCAACTCCATCACGACAAAGTGGAGCAAAAGTTGGAAAGACTATGTAGAGGTTGGGAGGCTCTAAGCGCAAGTTCAAATGAAAGCGTAAAGAGTCCTCAAACCGTGCGGGATTTCCTTCTTAAGTAAGCTCGCTTGGATGGAAACCGCGGCGGGATCAAGATCACGTTTCAAAAATCTACCCCATCAATGATGAATGGGCCCGGGCCCACTCCAGTGGAAAAACTGAAGTTATTATCCCAGGTGAACCGTTGACATGATTGGAAGTTGGAAGCCCGAGAGCAGCGACCTAACAGGGCACGCAAAACTGACATGGTTTTTGTATTGGGAACTGGCGACCTTCAATTGCGTGAGATCTGCACGTAAGGATCTCACCCGCCGCATCAAGGAGCGCCACGAAGCGATGGTTTAACTACAGGCTATCGTCCCAATGGCTTAAGACAAGACCTTTGAAACCACAACGCGGGAATCGAAGATGGCCCCACATCTGGTAGAATAATTTCACCCCAAGGGTTTCTTCCAGAGGTCAGCCCGGGGGCCACTGTCCGTACCCTGCGTACCAGGTACCCCGCAATACCGCAAGAAAAGCCACAGAGTTCCACCTGTCCAAGTTGAAGACCTCAAAAGGCTCAACGTGTCCCACAACACTGGGCCTGCCTCCCTCATTTGGGTGGGTCCGACGCTGCCACGTGTAACACAAGGCCGAACCTAATTCCCTTTATAGAGAAGCTCCAGTCGATCCACGTGTCCAGTGGCCCCAGACCTAACCCCCAGTAGAGGGAAGCTTCGTGCTGCCACGTGTGCAGCGGCTCTGAACCTACCTCCCCATAGTGAGAAGCTCCAGAGCTGCCACATGTCGAGCCTCCGGACCTTCGCCAGCAACGGGAAGATAGATGGATCTCCAACGGCGCGAACATTCAAGGGACAGTTAAAGCTACCTTTACAAGACCTGATTACGTGTCATTAATGCCTTGTTAATGACACACGATTAGTTGACCTTTAGTACCGGTAATGCCGCCATTAAGGCGCATTATCACCATTAAATGTGGTTAATACATACAAATCATATATTAAGTAATTAAATATTGTCGGGGCCACATGACGGGCAAGGCTTACAATGTAACGGCCAGTCCTTGGACTATAAAAGGGTTGTGCCACACGGTACAAAGAGGAGGCCGATCAATCGCTCATACATACAACTCGTACATACAACAACCACCCGTGGAGTAGGGTATTACGCTCAGGCGCCCCGAACCACGTAAACATCCTCGTGTCACCATCTTGTTCATAATATCACACGTGCTCCAACCAACCACGAACCTCCGCGGACTAAGATCTAGTAGTACGGGGGAAGTGTCGATCGCACACTTCGACAAATGCCTATTCCCCCATTCTCTTTAATATAGTGGCAGACATTCAACGCCTGTTCCCCTATTCTCTTTAATATAGTGGAAGACATGCTCGCCATAATACCTAGCCATCTCTTCTTCATCGGATGATGAGGACTCATCATTTGAGTCCCACTCCTTTCCAATGTGTGCTTGTTCAGCTTGTTTCTTCTTCTTGAAGAATTCTTCGGTTGAGGCTTGGCTTCTTTATTCTTCTTCTTGTTGTCCTCATACGGGCAACTATAAAGTGGTTATACTCAACACAATTATAGCACGCCCGCCTCATCTTCGGCATTGTCCTCTCCTTGTACTTGCCTTCACTTGATTTTGTTCCTTGTCTTTTCTTCATTATTCTTTTGAACTTTTTCATGAACAAAATCATATCCTCTTCGTCCAGCTCACTGCTTTCATCATCGCTGTCCTCCTCAAGCCGTGCTTCTCTTGCTTCTTTGGATAGAGGCTTGAGTGTGGACTTTAAGGCAACTCCCTTCTTCTTGGCCGATGTGAGGTCGGCTATTTCTATGACGTGCTTGGCTTGTTTCTCCATCATTTCAAAGTTGATGATTTTGCCAAGCAATTCATCTGGAGTCATCCTCTTGTACCCGGGACTTTCTCTGATCATAGAGCATAGTGTGACATTGCGAGGCATAAAGGCTCTAAGGATGAGCTTTACAACCTCGTGGTCATTCCACTTCTTGCTCCCATATGATCGAACCTTGTTTACAAGTGTCTTCAATCGGTTGTACATGTGCTGGGGAGACTCGTCTTCCTCAATTGCGAACCTTCCTAGTTCGCCTTCGATCATTTCAATTTTCGCCTCCCGCACATGCCGGTCACCTTCATGGGCTGTTTGTAGTGTGTACCATATTTCCTTGGCAATCTCCAGTCCGTCCACCTTTGTGAATTCATCTTGACTTAGAGAGGAGGTGATTACGGCTGCGGCTTGAGCGTTTCTGTGGATGGCTTGCTCTTGACTTGGGGTGAGCTCTTCGTCGTCATCTGGGATGTCTATTCCTGTGCACACAATATGCCATAAACTTGGGTTAAGGGAAATCAAGTGCATCTTCATATTTTGCCTCCACATGGAGTAATCACTCCCATCGAAGTGTGGGGCTTTTCCAAGAGGAATAGATAGGTAATGGTTGTTGTTTGAATTTAAACGATCATAGTTAAAAGGATATCGGGAGTAGTCGGTGTGACTACTCCCCTTCTTCTTTTCTTCAACTTTAGCTTTCCCTTTGGAAAGTGTTTTCTTTTTTAGGAGTGCTTTCAGCTCCAGCGTCTCCTTGTCATCATCATCGAAGTCTTGAATTGCTTCGAGATACTTTTCCAGCTTTTGGTTCTTGTCATTGTTCACTTCTTCCTGGTTGTTGATTTTCTGAACTTCCTTCATGTCCGACATGATCTCTTCGAGTGGTTGCACTCTTTCTTGAAGAACCTGCTCTGATACCAATTGAATGTAGGCCTAGAGGGGGGGTGAATAGGCCTTTTTGAATTTTCTCGGTTCCTGTAACACTCAACAACAAAGTCAATACCAGAGATATCGGACTAGTCCGGTAAAGTGCGGACTAGTCCGGTTTTCACGGGCTAAGTTGATCAAGTTCAGTCAATTTGATTGATTCGTTAATGTTTGCAGCGGAAATATAAACTTAAATGACAGTTTAATAGATGTATGTCAAATTCTGTTACAATTAAGGCTCTTGTTCAACAATTTAACTCAAATTGAATAAAGTGAATCAAACCCTAGATTAAGTTGATCAATTAAGATGAAGAATGCAAAAGGACAAGACACACGATTTATCCCGTGGTTCGGCTACCACGAAGGCAACCTACATCCACGTTGAGGAGCCCACAAAAGGACCGGGTCTTCTCCAACTCTTCCCTCGTCGGATCGCCACGAAGGCCAATCCTCTTCCACTAATCACAAAGGGTAAATAACCAAGTTGAAGGGGCGTTCTCACACGTTGAGAGCTCCCTTGATTACAACTTACAAAGCCACCAATAACACACTCGAAAATTACAAATTGAAACGCAAGAGTGTGTTAGAGAATCAAACCAAGAGCTCAATGATGTGTGCCAAGTGTCTCTCCAATGATCTAGAAGTGATCTTCAATAGATTGATCGATTTTGCACTTAATTTCGTGGAGAGAGGTGGTTTTTGAGTCTCTTGGGAGGTGTGACGGCGCTAGGGTTCGAGAGATTGTAAAAGTAGGCCGTGCACCTCTATTTATATGGGGTTTCTAAAAGTGACCGTTAGGGTTCAGAAAGATCGAACTAGTCCGTGGTGGTCACCGGACTAGTCCGGTGTGCTGTGTGCAGCAAACCCTAAGTGTCCAGGAATATCGAACTAGTCTGATTGAAAACGGACTTGTCCGATTTCACTACTGGAAATCTTCGGACTAGTCCGATTGCCATCGAACTTGTCCGGACTTATGAAACCCTAAGTGTTTAGGATGAAAAGTCCGCACTTGGAGGACTTGTCCGATTTAGATCAGTGTGTATATCGGACTAGTCCGTATAGACACCGGACTTGTCCGAAGTGGATCAGAAAGAATATCGGACTAGTCTGGATCACAACGGACTTGTCCGATTTTGTGTGACTTGTGCATTGTGTTGAGGACTAGTCCACATTGGGGAGGACTGGTCCGAAGTGGATCAGAAAGATATCGGACTAGTCCGGTGGATACTGGACTTGTCCAATCTAGTGTAGAAAGTGATATCGGACTAGTCCGGCTGATATCGGACTAGTCCGGTCCTGTATAACTTTGTGCATTGTGTGTGTGTGCTTGAAAGTGATTGAGCTCTTGGGTGTGTTTCCTTAACACACTCCATACATAACAATCTACTATTTTCTTCTCCTTGAGCTCAAATTCACTTTGCTTCTCATTTCCCTTCTTTTTGGCATTTTGCTCATTTTTCATTATTTGCCTGCATTCATCTCAACAAAAGGATTAGGATCCCAATTGCTTGTCATAAATCATCCAAAACCCACAAGGGAGTCCTAGATGCACTTTCATGAACAGATCTCTGGCCTAAAAATAAACTTTCATAAGACTGAACAATTTTACTTTTGTGAGGCACGTAACATTGAGCAGTATTATGTGTTGACGGTTCTTATATACTAATTCCGACCATCAATATAAATCAATTATGTGAGATAGTAAATATTTTTTACACACATTATAGTTAGATTTAGCATAATTCCATTTGTACATGGGAAAATAGTGCATGGAGGAGTTTTTATGCAGAAATGATGGAGAATGAGGGGAGCAATCCTAAAAAGTGCCACCCTGGCCAATCACGTGACAACATGTGACATCACATGGATCCAAGACTCATTCGTGGCTGTATCCGAAGTTATCAAATGGTGTTTCACCCGAGAAGGGGGTCAGGGACCACCTGGAAGCCACCCCGAGGAAGCACACCTGAAGGGGGGTCAGGACCAGGTTGGTCGATCCCCCTAGTCAACTGACTTGGCCCTGGCGCAAATGTCGGTCTTCCTCCATGTGTTGGCTCCTCATGGCTAAATGAAGGTAGTAAAGACTGATTCACGCACTAATTGTGGCAGGAACTGCCTCTACTCTGTGTATAAATAGGGGGGTGCCTCACTTCTCTTACATACCGCTCAAGCATTCTCTCTTGTATTACAATAGTGCTCCTAGTCCCTTAGTGGAGGTTAAGCTCTAGAGAGGAGTCTCTAGTCCCATGTCCAAATTGGAAAAATTATGGCTCGTGTATCTTTTCTTGTATCTGTGATATTATGATTTATATTAATATCATTAGTCTTTACTTATTCATATACTTGGATGAAGCGTTTCATGTTTGGTTGTGGAGTCCATATATGTACTAGGTGTAGGTGTTGCTATGATCTAGTTATAATTTCCTTATCATGTTACCATAGATATCATACACCATCACCATATTCTAATTAGGTTTTAAAATGATTATGTTAATATGAGTAATTAGTGCTGGGTCCCATCATTGGTTTCAACGATGTTTAGGTTAGTCATTAACTTAGGAAGGTACTTGTATTGTAGCTCTTAATGTATTTACTTGTTATGTAAGCATGGTGCTTATATAATTAAGTAGCGTAGGATGTCACGTAGACCCACGGTTTGTAGGGGTAGGCAGCAGGTGGTGACAGCCTTGTTCGTCCTTCGTAATCCCCCATATTTGGCTATACCGCAGGCTCGTGGTGGGAATCATCCTGATAGTCACAAGGGTAAACCCGTGCCCGATATGTTGGACCGCTAAGCCCTTGTGCTCATAGTTAGCATAGCCATATGTACATTTTTTGACTATTTATATGAATACCTAAAGATAGTATGAGTAGCTCCATCCCTAACTTAGCCTCCACTAGGTAACATTTAGAGTAGTTTGCTTAAGTGTGTCTCACACTACCCTATCACTTCATTTACCCATCCTACCAGATCCCTCACTAGAATACCCTCTTCTATCCTTGACCTTGCTACTCTTCTACCTTGCCTTCCTTTGTGATAAACAAATACGATACCCTAGGGAGTACTCTCGGGTGAAATGCTACAGTGGTACTTTCCATGCGCTTGTGGAACTCATCTTGCATTGGCTTAGGTTAGTCTAGTTCCTCTACAGAACTAGCCTTGTTGTTAGGATGACCTATAGACGTTAAGAAATACCAACATGCATTTCTGGTGCTCTTGCCAGAGAAGGCACAAAAGATTTGCATGATCATGAGGTAGATAGGATTTTTGTAGGTTTTTAGTAGGATAACCATCCTTTGTTTTCACATTCTTTGATGTGAAAACAGGGTAGTGTATGATCGGTTTTCATTTGCCCGCAAACTACATAAAAGATCTCGAGTCACCGTTGAGAAAGTTCAACCTTGTGTCGTTCCTCCTCAGGGGATATTTTCGGCTAGGAAACTCGTCATCTTCACACCATCACAATACAAGCCAATGGCCTACAAGATCCTTCGTGAGTTCTTAGCTCCCTCTGCTAATAATGTACCAGCTGCGCCCAATGTCAACACAAGAGACATGAACTTTGAGATCAAGACTAGCCTAATCACTATGGTGCAGGCTGATCCCTTTTGTAGGAAAGCCAGCGAGATGCAGTGCTCAAATGCAACAATTCCTTGAGATTTGTAGCACTTTTAAGATCAAGGATGTCACTCCTGTTGCCATTCGTCTTCGACTGTTTCTGTTCTCCATCCTTGGGAGAGCAAAGCAGTGGTTCTATGTGAACTGAAGTGCTATAAATACTTAGGGGAAATGTTCTACAACATTCTTCACCAAGTTCTTCGCGTTGGGCAAGACCAATTCACTACGTAGAAGAATTTCCATCTTCCAGCAAGAGCTCAAGAAATCCATTCCTCAGGCTTGGGAAAGGCGGTAGGAGTATATCCTAGCCTATGCCCACCATGGAAGTGATGATTGGCTTATTATCCAAAACTTCTACAATTGACTGCCTCCGTCAGCCCGTGATCATGTGGATGTTGCTGCTAGAGGAGCCTTCTCCTTGCTTACGATGTCCAAAGATAAGGAGTATATTGAGAAGATGGTTTCCAATATGAACTGGAGCGATGAGAGCCTCAAGCCGCAACAGCGAGGCATGCACCTCTTGAAAGAGGTGTACATGATCGTTGTTGGACCTCCTTATGAAGAAGTTGGACTGTCAAGCCAACGGTGAAGTATTTTGCACCGTCCAATCCTTAGACTCTCACATGACATGTGAAGTCTATAGCAATGCAGGTCATATGAGGGTGACTTCCTCCGAGACCCGTGAGGATGCCTTATACTTAGCCAATAATGGGAATTACAACAACAACAATGTCTACCGTCCATAAGGTCAAGGGTGGGGCCAACCACACCCTTTCTTTCAAGGAGGCTACAACAACAACAACGGCAATCGAAACTAGCCTCACTTGAGGGAACTTGCCATTAGCCAACTCAAAATTAATGATGTCCTATCCAAGGAGTTGTCAGCTAATGACAAGAACCTAGAAAACATCAATGCCAAGGTTGAAGGCTTAGCTTCTGCCTTCAAGAACCAGTTGAGCTTCAACAAGATGTTGGAGACTCAATTAGCTCAACTGCCAGCTATTGCCCCTCTATTGGAGAATTGGAAGATTTCGGGGCAACCCAAGACTTCCCTAGAGAAATTAAGTGCAGTGGCTATGACTGGTGGAAAGACCACTCGTGACCCACCGTACCCCACTCAAAAGGAGACAACAGTTGAAAAGAAGAAAGAAGAAGTCTCTCCTAATAAGGGAGAGAAGCTTATTGAGAGAATGGCAAGGGAATTTGAGGATACAACATTTATGCCATTCCCTCAAAGAAGTTGGAAGCCAACTGTGGATAAGCACTTTAATCGCTTTGTTTATGTCATCCAAAAGATCCACATCATTGTGCCATTGATAGATGCGATGCAAGTACCCACTTATGCTCGCTATCTCAAGGACATATTGAACAACAAGCGACCAGTGCCCACCATGGATGTTGTCAAGCTCACTACGGATTGTAGTGTTGCTATTTTCAACACGCTTTGGGAAAAGAAGAAGGGTCCAAGATGCCCTACTATATCCTGCTCCATAGGCTCACAACAATTTGACAAGGCACTTTGTGACCTTGGTGCAAGTTTTAGTGTCATGCCAAAGGTGTTCTTCGATAAGCTGAACTTCACCACACTATGTCCAACATCAATGCAGCTCCAGCTGGCCGGCTCATCGGTCCGCTATCCCGCGGGTATCGCCGAAGATGTCTTGGTGAAAATTTGGAACTGCTTCATACCCGTGGATTTTGTAATGCTCAACATGGAGGTCGAGAAGGAGACTTCGCTCATTCTTTGGCGCCCTTTCCTTAGCACCGCGGATGCTCGCATTGATGTGGGAGCTAGAGAAATCCGTTTCCATATCAATGGCCAGGAGGAGAAGTTTGACTTTCGGCGAAGGAAGGAGCAATTCTCCATGATAAAAATTAAGTATGGCCCGAACGTCAAACACATCAAAGAATTCAAAGTTACAGCACCTCAAGTGGACTCCCTCATTGCATTTATGAGGAAATTGATTTATGAGGAGACTCCATCTTTTTGCCCACATCGACAATTAATAAAGATGGAGAAGCCAGGGCCGTCTGAACGGCCTAAGCTTACTAGGCGACCAATGAAGGTGTGGCGGAAGAAACAAGGCAAGCCAGACATGCCCACTTCTCTGGGGCTGGAGGCTGAAAGTTGAGCCTCAAGAAGACGGAGGAAAATCCATCTCATCGGATTTATGATGGGACCTCGCCAATAGGTTAATTTGGTAGTTATCTCATTTTTGATTTTTTTCCATCATCATTCGATATTCCCATTAGTTTTTTTGCATTTTCCATAGCATGTTCGATTTCTCATTAGAAGGTTGGGAATTTCGTAGTCTCAACTTAGATTATTTTTTTCACTTTTAGAAAAATCAAAACTATATATATTGAATTTGGGGAAGTTTTATTTGAAAAACAATTTTTTGGTGCAACTTTGTGGTTGATTTAACGAACAACTAGAAATATAGTCGTTGGGGACCCACTTGCCAAAAGAGGAACTACTGGGGGCCACCTATAGGTCGGCAACCCCCCCCCCCCCCCCCAGTCCGCCGACAGTGAGAGAGTGCCAAGTTGGCTCTCTTTCCTCCAACGGCTACATTCTTGCCTCTTGTGACCGTTGGGGGTGCTACACCATTTATACATGCTCGAGTGAGTGTGTTGCTTCACACTTCACCTCATTTTCACCGCCCCAACTCACTCTCACACTTGCTCAAGAATTGTCGTGCTCTTGGTGCAACACTTCTCCCAATTTAAAGCCCAAAAGATTTGCTTTGATTTCCATTTGCATTTTGAATTTGCATTTGCACGCTAATCTCAAGTTTACAAGACAATTCGTCGAGGGTTTCTGTTTAGTTTTCACTAACGTAACTCTTTTCAAGTTAGTTGTGCTTGTTATCAAATTGTGCAGCCATGAAGTCGTCGTTTGTTTTCAACAAGTTGTTTGGGAAGAGGAAAGGACCTCATCAAGCTCAAGCTATGGGAGGAACTCAAGTTCACACCTCTCCCCCAAGCCTACATCAAGTCCAAGATGGAGAGGTGTGCATGATGACGTCCTGATGGAGGAAAATGGTTCTCCACTCCGCCTCCTCAACGACGACGACCTAGACTTGAGGCATGACATTGAACGACAAGCCTACAACCTCCTCCGAGATCGTGAGTTTGCCCCACGAGGTCCTAAGATCCAATGCTACTCTCCAAAATAGGTATGGGTTCTGAATTCTTTACCATTTGTCATGCATTAGGATGGGATTTTTTTTTGCTCAAGTAGATGAGGAAGGTTCACGCTTCCTTAATATCCAATTCCTATGCACCCTTAAAATAAGATTTGAAGGTGTTTCTTTTAGGTTATTTCGAAAATAATACTTTATCCTATGCAAAAAAATTAGTGAACTTCTAGGCTTCCATAGACGTTGTTTAATAGATTTAGAAAATTGCCTAAATTTAACAAACAAAGTTTTTGGAAAGACTTGAGTAGTGAGGTACTGTGTAGGAACCCTAGAAATAACCACTTTCAAAACCCCACTGTAGTTTCATAGGGATAGCATAATTAAATTTACAAATTTCCAAAACATTTAACTTGAATAAAGCTTATGTAACCTTGAGCAAGTATCATCGTGGACGAAGCGTTTCTTGTTTGATTGTGGAATTCACAATGATGCTATGCCCATGGATCGCGTATGATACATTAAAACTGACCACGAAGGATTTACTTTCGGCAAGTCCATTCCTGCAAATTCAGCTTTCCAGTCTTTAATGTTTCCAGCATGTAGAGTTCCATGTTTTAGGTTAGACGGTTAAGTCTTGTTGAGCCTTGTGCTCACGGTTGCTATATTGTGGTTTTTGCAGGTATTATTAGCTTACGCTTATGTTGTGGTTGTCCATGAGATCTCGAGCATGTCGAGATGTATCTCTCATGGAAACCTTGCCACTGCTTTTTGTTTCGTGTTGCTAGTGAGAAGCGTCTGCGGGCATGGACTGCTTCTCTTGTGCATAGCTAGTTGAGAGTATGAGTATGTATATTCCGCTGCATTGTATATTATATGGTAAAAGAGGATCATATTGTGAAATAACGTATTTGTGTTGGTTATTTTGTAAGATTTTTCTTGCGGCACCACCCAATGCGATTCTTGGAATGTGTGGACCCCGGTCCCTACACAGGGCGCACGAAACCGATACGGTTTTCGTATTGGGAACTGGCAACCTTCAATTGCATGAGATCTGCATAAGAGGATCTCACTCGCCGCATCAAGGAGCGCCACGCGACGATGGTTTAACTACAGACCGTCATCCCAACGGCCCAAGACAAGACCTTTGAAACCACAACACAGGAATCGACGATGGCCCCACCTCTGGTAGAATAATTTCACCCCAAGGGTTTCTTCCAGAGGTCAGCCCGGGGGCCACTGTCTGTACCCTGTGTACCAGGTACCCCACAATACCGCAAGAAAAGCCACAGAGTTCCACCTGTCCGAGTTGAAGACCTCAAAAGGCTCAACGTGTCCCACAGCACTGGGCCTGCCTCCCTCATTTGGGTGGGTCCAATGCTGCCACGTGTAACACAAGGCCGAACCTAATTCCCTGTATAGAGAAGCTCCAGTCGATCCACGTGTCCAGTGGCCCCAGAACTAACCCCCAGTAGAAAGAAGCTCCAGTGCTGCCACGTGTGCAGCGGCTCTGAACCTACCTCCCCATAGTGGGAAGCTCCAGATCTGCCATGTGTCAAGCCTCCGGACCTTCACCAACAACAGGGAGATAGACAGATCTCCAACGGCACAGATATTCAAGGGATAGTTAAAGCTACCTTTACAAGACCTGATTACGTGTCATTAATGCCTTGTTAATGACACACGATTAGTTGACCTTTAGTACCGGTAACGCCGCCATTAAGGCGCATTATCACTGTTAAATGTGCTTAATACATACAAATCATGTATTAGGTAATTAAAGACCGCCAGGGCCACATGTCAGGCCAGGCTGACAATGTAACGGCCAACCATTGGAATATAAAAGGGTTGTGCCGCACAGTACAAAGAGGAGGCCAATCAATCGCTCATACACACAACTCATACATACAACAACCACCCGTGGAGTAGGGTATTACGCTCAGGCAGCCCGAACCACGTAAAAATCCTTGTGTCACCATCTTGTTCATAATCTCACACGTGCGCCAACCAACCACGAACCTCCGCAGACTACGATCTAGTAGTACCGGTGGAAGTGTCGATCGCACACTTTGACAAATGCCTATTCACCCATTCTCTTTAATATAGTGGTAGACATTCAACGCCTATTCCCCTATTCTCTTTAATATAGTGGCAGACATGCTCGCCATAATTATTAATAGAGCAAAACAGAATTGGTTAATCTCTGGAGTGGTTCTTTAGAGAAATCAAAAAACCTAAAATTATTGTTTGGCGCCTTTGAACAGATCACGGCCTAAAAATAATATTTCATAAGACTGAACAATTTTGCTTTGGCGAGGCACGTAACATTGAGCAGTATTATGTGTTGATGGTTCTTATATACCAATTTCGATCGACAATATAAATCAATTATGTGAGGGAGTAAATACTTTTTACACACATCATAGTTAGAATTAACATAATTCCACTTGTACCTGGAAAAATAGTGCATGGAGGAGTTTTATGCAGAAATAATGGAGAATGAGGGTAGTAATCCTAAAACGTGCTACCCCAGCCAATCACGTCACAACATGTGACATCACATGGATCCATGACTCATTCGCGGCTGTATACAAAGATATCAAACAGTGTTTCACCCGAGAAGGGGGTTAGGGCCCACCTGAAAGCCACCCTGAGGAAGCACACCAGAAGGGGGGCCAGGACCAGGTTGGTCGATCCCCCTAGTGGGCCGACCTTGCCCTAGCGCATATGTTGGTCTTCCACCACTTTTTGGCTCCTCGTGGCTACATGAAGGCGGTAAAGACTGATTCAGGCGCTAATTGTGGCGGGAACTGCCTCTACTCCGTGTATAAATAGGGGGTGCCTCACTTCTCCTACACACCACTCAAGCATTCTCTCTTGTATTACACTAGTGCTCCTAGTCCCTTAGTGGAGGTTAAGTTGTAGAGAGGAATCTCTAGTCCCAGGTCCAAATTGGGAAAAGTATGGCTCATGTATCTTTTCTTGTATTTGTGATATTATGCTTTATATTAATATAATTATTCTTTACTTATTTATATACTTGGATGAATCATTCCTTATTTGGTTGTGGAGTCCATATATGTACTAGGTGCAGGTGTTGCAATGATCTAGTTATAATGTCCTTATCATGTTACCATAAACATCATACACCATCACTATAGTCTAATTAAGTATTAAAATGATTATGTTAATATGAGTAAGTTAATGCTTGGTCCCAACATTAGTTTCAACGATGTTTAGGTTAGTCATTGACTTAGGAAGGTACTTGTACTGTAGCTCTTAATGTATTTACTTGTTATGTAAGAATGGTGCTTATATAATTAAGTAGTGTAGGATGTCACGTAGACCCACGGTTTGTAGGGGTAGGCGGCAGGTGGCGACAGCGTTGTTCGTCCTTCGTAATCTCCCATATTCGGCTATACCCCAGGCTCATGGTGGGAATCATCTTGATATTCTCAAGGGTTTACCCGTGCCCGATATGTTGGACCGCTAAGCCCTAGTGCTCATAGTTAGCATAGCCATATGTACATTTGTTGACTATGTATATGAATACCTAAAGACAGTATGAGTAGCTCCATCCCTAACTTAGCCTCCACTAGGACATTCTTAACCTTTAAAGTAGTTTGCTTAAGTACGTCTCACACAACCCCATCACTTCATTTACCCAGCCTACCAGATCCCTCACTAGAATACCCTCTTCTATCCTTGAGCTTACTACTCTTCTACCTTGCCTTCCTTTGTGATAAACAAATACGACCCTAGGGAATACTCTCGGGTGAAATGCTACAGCGGTACTTTCCATGCGCTTGCAGAACTCATCTTGCATTGGCATATGTTAGTCTAGTTCCTTTGCAGAACTAGCCTTGCTGTTAGGATGACCTATAGACGTTAAGAAATACCAACAAGCATTTTTGGTGCTCTTGCAAGGGAAGGCACAAAAGATTTGCATGATCATGAGGTACATAGGATTTTAGTAGGTTTTTAGTAGGATAACCCTCCTTTGTTTTCACATTCTTTGATGTGGAAATAGGGTAGTGTATGATCGGTTTCCGTTTGCCCGCAAACTACATAAAAGATCTCGAGTCACTGCTGAGAAAAGTTCGACCTTGTGTCGTTCCTCCTCAGGGGATCTTGTCAGCTAGGAAACCCGTCATCTTCACACCGTCACAATACAAGCCAATGGCCTAGAAGATCCTTCGTGAGTTGTCAGCTCCCTCTGCTAATAATGTACCCACTGGGCCCAATGTAAACACAAGAGAAAAGAACTTCGAGATCAAGACTGGCCTAATCACTATGGTGCAGGCTGACCCCTTTTGTAGGAAAGCCAGCGAGATGCCAGTGCTCACTTGCAACAATTCCTTGAGATTTGTAGCACTTTTAAGATTAAGGATGTCACTCCTATTGCCATCCGTCTTCGGTTGTTTCTGTTCTCTATCCTTGGGAGAGCAAAGCAGTGGTTCTACATGAACTGAAGTGCTATAAATACTTAGGAGAAATGTTCTACAATATTCTTCACCATGTTCT
The DNA here is from genome assembly GCA_036927565.1 of Tuctoria greenei. Classification (NCBI taxonomy): domain Eukaryota; kingdom Viridiplantae; phylum Streptophyta; class Magnoliopsida; order Poales; family Poaceae; genus Tuctoria; species Tuctoria greenei. The sequence goes on along the minus strand of JAYESD010000002.1, from coordinate 159,692,593 downwards.
TCGTGTTGGGCAAGACCAATTCACTACGTAGAAGAATTTCCAACTTCCAGTAAGAGCTCAAGAAATCCATTCCTGAGGCTTGGGAAAGGCTGCAGGAGTATATCCTAGCCTGTCCCCACCATGGAATGGATGATTGGCTCATTATCCAAAACTTATAAAATTGGCTGACTCCGTCAGCCTGTGATCATGTGGATGTTGCTGCTGGAGGAGCCTTCTCCTCGCTTACGATGTCCAAAGCTAAGGAGTATATTGAGAAGATGGTTTCCAATATGAACTGGAGCGATGAGCGTCTCAAGCACCAACAGCGAGGCATGCACCTCTTGAAAGAGGTGGACATGATCGCTATCGGACCTCCTTATGAAGAAGTTGGACTGTCAAGCCAACAATGAAGCATTTGGCACCGTCCAATCCTTAGACTCTCACATGACATGTGAAGTCTATGGCAACACGGCTCATATGGGGGTGACTTCCCCCGAGACCCGTGAGGATGCCTTTTACATAGCCAATAATGGGAATTACAACAACAACAATGTCTACCGTCCATAAGGTGAAGGGTGGGGCCAACCACGCCCTTTCTTTCAAGGAGGCTACAACAACAACAACGGCAATCAAAACTAGCCTCACTTGAAGGAACTTGCCATTAGCCAACTCAAAATCAATGATGCCCTATCCAAGAAGTTGACAGCTAATGACAAGACCCTAGAAAAATCAATGCCAAGGTTGAAGGCTTAGCTTCTGCCTTCAAGAATAAGTTGAGCTTCAACAAGATGTTGGAGACTCAGTTAGCTCAACTGCCAGCTGTTGCCCCTCTATTGGAGAATTGGAAGATTTGGGGCAACCCGAGACTTCCCTAGAGAATTTAAGTGCAGTGGCTATGACAGGTGGAAAGACCACTTGTGACCCACCGCACCCCACTCAAAATGAGACAACATATGAAAAGAAGAAAGAAGAAGTCTCTCTTAAGAAGGGAGAGAAGCTTATTGAGAGAATGGCAAAGGAATTTGAGGATACTACATTTATGCCATTCCCTCAAAGAAATCGGAAGCCAACCGTGGATGAGCACTTCAATCGCTTTGTTGAGGTCATCCAAAAGATCAACATCAATGTGCCACTGATAGATGCAATGCAAGTACCCACTTATGCTCACTATCTCAATGACATATTGAACAACAAGCGTAGTGCCCACCACGGAAGTTGTCAAGCTCACTAAGGATTGTAGTATTGCTATATTCAACACGCTTTGGGAAAAGGACAAGGATCCAAGATGCCCTACTATAATCCTGCTCCATTGGCTCACAACACTTTGACAAGGCACTTTGTGACCTTGGTGCAAGTTTTAGTGTCATGCCAAAGGTGGTCTTCGATAAGCTGAACTTCACCACACTATGTCCAACATCAATGCAGCTCCAGTTGGCCGATTCATCGGTCCGCTATTCCGCGATTATCAACGAAGATGTCCTGGTGAAAATTTGGAACTGCTTCATACCCGTGGACTTTGTGGTGCTCAACATGGAAGTCGAGAAGGAAACTTCGCTCTTTCTTGGGTGCCCTTTCCATAGCACCGCGGATGCTCGCATTGATGTGGGAGCCAGAGAAATGCATTTCCATATCAATGGCCAGGAGGAGAAGTTTGACTTTCAGCCAAAGTAGGAGCAATGCACCATGATCAAAATTAAGTATGGCCCGAATGTCAAACACGTCAAAGAGGTCGAAGTTACAACACCTCAAGTGGACTCCCTCATTTCATTTATGAGGTGATTTATGAGGAGACTCCATCTTTTTGCTCACATCGACAACTAAAGAAGATGGATAAGTCAAGGCCGTCCGAACGACCCAAGCTTACTGGGCCACCAATGAAGGTGTGGCGGACAAAACAAGGCAAGCCAGATGTTCCCACTTCTCTGGGGCCGGAGGCTGGAAGTTGAGCTTCAAGAAGACGGAGGAAAATCCATCTCATCGGATTTTGGATGGGACCTTTCCAATAGGTTAATTTGGTAGTTATCTCATTTTTGATTTTTTTCCATCATCATTTGATATTCCCATTAGGATTTTTGCATTCTCCATAGCATGTTTGATTTCTCTTTAGAAGGTTGGGAATTTTGTAGTCTCAAGTTACATTATTTTTTTCATTTTTAGAAAAATCAAAAACTATAGATATTCAATTTGGGGAAGTTTTATTTAAAAACAATTTTTCGGAGCAAATTTGTGGTTGATTTACCCAATAGCTAGAAATATAGCCGTTGGGGAGCCACTTGCCAAAAGAGGAACTACGGGGGGCCACCTATAGGTCGGCCAACCCCCCCCCCCCCCCCCCCCTTGCTGCTAACAACGAGAGAGTGCCAAGTTGGCTCTCTTTCCTCCAACGGCTACATTCTTGCCTCTTGTGACCGTTGGGGGTGCTACACTATTTATACATGCTCGTGTGAGTGTGTTGCTTCACACTTCACCTCATTTTCACCTCCCCAACTCACTCTCACACTTGCTCAAGAATTGTTGTGCTCTTGGTGCAACACTTCTCGGAATTAAAAGCCCAAAAGATTTGCTTTGATTTCCATTTGCATTTTGCATTTGCATTCGCAAGTTTATCTCAAGTTGACAAGACAATTCGTCAAGGGTTTCTGTTTAGTTTTTACTAACGTAACTCTTTTCGAGTTAGTTTTGCTTGTTATCAAATTGTGCAGCCATGAAGTCGTCGTTTTTTTTTCAAGAAGTTGTTTGGGAATAGGAAAGGACCTCATCAAGCTCAATCCATGGGAGGAACTCAAGTTCACACCTGTCCCCCAAGGCTACACCAAGACCACGGTGGAGAGGTTTGCACGATGACGTTTCGATGGAGGAAGATGATGCTCCACTCTGCCTCCTCAACGACAACGACCTGGACTATAGGCATGACGTTGAACGACAAGCCTGCAACCACCTTCGAGATCGTGAGTTTTCCCCACGAGGGCCTAAGATCCAATGCTACTCTCCAAAATAGGTACGGATTCCGAATTCTTTACCATTTGGCATGCATTAGGATGGGATTTTTTTGGTCACGTAGATGAGGAAGGTTCACGCGTCCTCAATATTCAATTCCTATGCACCCTTAAAATAAGATTTGAAGGTGTTTCTTTTAGGTTATTTCAAAAATAAAATACTTTATCCTATGGAAAAAATTTAGTGAACTTTTAGGCTTCTATAGATGTTGCTTAATAGATTTAGACAATTTTCCTAAATTTAACAAACAAAGTTTTTGGCAAGACTTGACTAGTGAGGTAGTGCGTAGGAACCCTAGAAATAACCACGTTCAAAACCCCACTGTACGTTTCATGCATAGATGGGTGGTTATGACTATGTTTCCTAGAGGGGATGTTAGGATTGTGCGTGATGATGAACTTAGGACCCTTTATGCCATAGTTAAAAATACAAAAATTACTCCTGTTAAGGCTATGATGTCAAAATGGTTAGAAAACACTAAAATAACGGGACCAAATGAATGTACTTCATTAATTACCCGCATTGCTATGAAAGTAGGGGCTCTAGAAAATGCTTCAATTGAATATATTCCAACAGCCCACTACTTAATAGATGGGGATTATCTAGTACAAGGACAAACTCTTAAACATGATCTAGATGGATTGTTAGTGTTTTTTATCCCTGCTATGTAAATGAAATTTGGTTATGTAACCTGGATTTTTATTTATCTAAGTGTTGGGAACTTACCATTGCTCTTTAACCTATCGAAGAGGTTCGTAGGAGTAATGTCTCTGACAGGGTCACAAGGAGCCATTCACGTATAGCAGCCATGGACATTCCACCGCGATATACTCCTTCCTATGAGTACCTAGAGGAAGTGGATCCAATGAATGATGCACCCAGTTGGACCCAATCCGTATGAGGCAGGAGGATCATCGTGGCAAGAGTGAGCTACCAGAGGAGGGAGATCAGGCTCTAGTAGCTTGCCTCTTCCATCGATGGGTACACGTCATTCCTTTTCGGCCCGAGGTTTTCGTTACCTTGGCCAAGGAATGGCGAAATTCACTCAAAGGATGGGAGACCTTGAAGTGAGGAATGACAGCAACAAATCGGCGCATAGTTCAACAACGTCAATATCACGCTGTAGCAACAACAGTCCGACCTATAGGCCTACTTCCGTCATCAAGGGTTCAACCCTTATCACGGAGATTGAGAAGAGGGAGCTTGGGGGAGGACCCCCACTTGAGGTAACATGTATCACAACACATTTTCATTTCTTTATTTTATTTCATTCTTTCTACCACCATTGCATGTAAAAAATAAATAAATAATAATAATGTAGTATAGGTTAGGTTAATAAAATAAAAGATGTGCGGTAAGGAAATTTTTACTTTGCATAAGTCGAAATGATGAATAGTTGCTTTGTTTTATTTTCTCTAGTCCCTTGTATGCAACTTAGTATTCTCCAAGTATTGTGTTTATTGGCTTAGGATATTCTTGCCTTAAACATAGAATTAGTGGGTAGCAAAAGCTAACACCAATTCTACATTGTTGTGGGATATGATATAGTGATAAGAGCTGCTAAAATCCTAGTTAAAAGTGAAACTTAATTTCTTGGAGGAAATTTAAAATGGGAATTCCTCATTTGATAGAAATTCCTACCAAAGCTATATGATGATTTGAATTTGATAAACCCTATGCATATGCTATTTGCCTTCACATTGAGCCTAGTCAAACTAGTACAGACCTATGTGAGAATCTGTTCATACTTTTAAGATCTAGATTGCACAGGCACATGCTAAACTTCTACACTAGAAGTTAGCAAAATTTCATCATACCATTCCACCAAAAAAGATACTCGATTTTTTCCTTGCATAATACTCTCTTCAAAATATTTGAAAAAGAAAAAGGAGTAGAAGACATGGCTACAAGAAAAGAAAAAAGCATGCTCATACACAAGACAATAGGAAAAATAAGAGAATAAGTATCCATGTTTCATCATCAGAAAAAGAAAGTGCATATAAAAGAGTTATCTTTATATTTCCACTCCACAGCTACTCCATCACACTTGCACAAATCTTGATCAAAAGTACGATTTATTTTCTCCAAAGGCTTACTCTTTTGACTTAGCAATAAATGTGTTGCAAATATGCCTACTCTTGACCCCTATAAAGCTCCACATACAAGACTTATTTAGATGTTGGAAAAGAAAGGCATTGCCTTGGTGAGGATACAAATACCACTTCTACATAGTATTGACTGAGTGCATCACTTGAGGAACTTAAAACACCATTTGAAATTCTCCAAAAATTTGAGTGGAACTTTAACATTAGGTGATGCATGTTTATTTTGTTGTTCTATCTTTCAACCACACAGGAAAGGGATGAGGCATAAGCCCCATAGTGATTAAGAAAAAGGGTGAGGTACCATAGCCAATCTATTGGATGCAAGGTAGAATATTTTGTTGTGCAATTGGTACTTTTGAAAAATCGGACACTATTGCAACTGCTGATCAACAACCTAAGTGTTTATCTTTGCCTCGGGATGAGCAAAGGGTTAGCTTGGGGGGGGGGGGGGGGTTTCTTAATGGTCGTTATATAAAAATTTCAACAATCAATATAACTCAATTATATGAGGGAATAAATATTTATTACAAACATCATAGTTAGATTTAACATAATTCCACTTGTACTTAGAGAAATAGTGCATGCAAGAGTTTTATGCAGAAATGATGGAGAATGAGGGGAGCAATCCTAAAAAGTGCCACCCTAGCTAATCACACAATGACATGTGGCATCACATGGATCCATGACTCATTTCCAGGCGTATTCAAGGATATCCAACAGTATTTCACTTGGGAAGGGGGTCAGGGTTCACCTAGAAGCCAGCTCGAGGAAACACACTTGAAGGGGGGCCAGAACCAGGTCGGCCGACCCCCCCCCCCCCTAGTCTGTTGACTTGGCCTGGTGCCAAACCCAATCTTTCTCCATTTGTTGGCTCCTCCTGGCTCCCTGAAGGCGGTAAAGACTGATTCGCGCGCTAATTGTGGCAAGAACCACCTCTACTCCTTGTATAAACAGGGGGTGCCTCACTTATCACACACACCACTCAAGCATTCTCTCTTGTATTACACTAGTGCTCTTAGTCCCTTAGTGGAGGTTAGGCTGTAGAGAGAAGCCTCTAGTTTGAAGTTCAAATAAGGAAAGGTATGCCTCATGTATATTTTCTTGTATTTATGACATTATGCTTTATATTAATGTCATTTGTCTTTACTTATTTATATACTTGCATAAAGCGTTCCTTGTTTGGTTGTGGAGTCCATGTATGTGCTAGGTATAGGTGTTGCTATGATCTAGTTAAAATGCCCTTATTATGATACCGTAAACATCATACACCACCACTATAGTCTAAGTTATTAATATGATCATATTAATATGAGTAAGTTAGTACTTGGTCCCTACATTGGTTTCAACGGTGTTTAGGTTAGTCATTGCCTTAGGAAGGTACTTGTATTGCAGCTCTTAATGTATTTACTTGTTATGTAAGCGTGGTGCTTAGATAATCAAGTAGCATTGGATGTCTCATAGACCCACGGTTTGTAAGGGTAGGTGGCAGGTGGCGAGATCTCTGTCCGTACTTCGTAATCCCCCACGTTCGGCTATGCCGCAGGTTGTGGCGGGAATCGTCCTGATATTCTCAGGGTTAAACTCGTGTGTGATATGTTGGACTGCTAAGCTGTAGTACTCGTAGTTAGCATAACCATGTGTACACTAGTTGACTATGTATATGAATACCTAAAGCACAGCAGGAGTAGCTCCATCCCTAACTTAGCTTACACTAGGACATTCTTACCCTTTAGAGTAGTTTTATTAGGTGTGTGTCACACTACCCCATCACTTCATTTACCCATCTACCGGATCCCTCACTAGAACACCCTCTTCCATCCTTGACCTTGCCACTCTTCTACCATTCTTTCCTTCAGGAGAAATAAATATGATATCTTAGGGAATACTTTCGGGTGAAATGCTACAGCGGTACTCTCCATGCGCGAGCGGAACTCATCTTGCATTGGCTTAGGTTTGCCTAGTACCTCTGCAGAACTAGCCTTGCTGCTAGGATGACTTGTAGACGTTAAGAAATACCAACATTATGCCCAAACCTCTGGATGTCACATTGGGACTTATCCACATAAATACTTGGGCATCCCCACGCGTTACAAAAAAACATCATAATGGGGATTGGAAAATGATAGAAGAGAGATTTGAGAAGAAATTAAGTAGTTTTAAAGGAAAATATCAGTCTGTGGGAGGGCGACTAATATTAATAAACTTTGTTCTAAAAAAATTATCGATGTTTATGCTTTCTTTCTTTGAAGTACCTAGAGGGGTACTAGAAAGATTAGATTATTATAGATCGAGATTTTTCCTGACAAGGTGATAATCATAGAAAGGAATATTGGCTGATATAAACCTGGAGACTCTCATTTTTTGGAGCAGTCTAATGAAAGTGAACGAAAATTCTTTGAGGTTTGCAAAGTTTCAAGTTATTAATGGTTGCGCGACTAGGTTCTAAGAGGATAGATGGCTTGGAAAGTTTACATTCAAGGATATATTTCACTATTTGTATAACATAGTCGGACACCAGCAGGCTACAGTGGCACATGTCTTTAGTACTATCCCACTGAACATTTCTTCCAGGCGGAGACTAGTACAGGATAACTTGGTGATGTGGCATAGATTGGTGGCACTAATTGCCAACAATAGAGAGTATACACTGAGATGGGATCCACACCAGAATGGTGTACTTTCAGTTAATTGTGTGTATAGAGCCTTAAGTATGAACAATGGTGTGAAAAGAAACAGCAAGTTATGCTTATCTAAGTTACCACTAAAAATCAATATTTTTTGTTGTACTTAAAGCGAGGGGTGATTCTTACAAAGGATAATCTACCAGAGCATAACTGGGAAGGGGATATGAAATGTGTTTTTTGTTTGCATGATGAGACTATACAACATCTGTTATTTGAACGCTATAATGCTAGATTCTTGTGGAGAGATGTAAGTACCACTTCCAACATTTCAATACCAACATATGTATCTCACATGTACAACAATTGGCTATTTGCATTTCCATGCTTTTTCAGGAAAAAGATTATTGTGGATGCAGTGACTTTGTGCTGGGCAATTTGGCTAACTACAAATGATTGTGTTTTTGACAAATGTCCCATGAAAAACTATTTGTAGGTACTCTTTAGGAGCACCCATTGGTGTCGCACCTTGGCATTATTGCAAAAGTATGAAGAGGAGACCAAACTGACGAGAAAGCGAGCGGTCTCCTTGAGGGGGCGGTTCTGGAAATTTTTGCTCGCTTTGGATGAATAATGGAAGGAGAATTACGTTCCCATAATATCAGTTGGCTTGCTTCTTATAGTTCGTGAGTGGGAATTATGTAATCCAGTCAATATCTGCTTATTGTAAGACTGATGTAATTGTTGGCCATAACCTCACCTTGTGAGGGGAAGGTCGTGTTATTCCATTACCTAAAAAAAATTTATATGAAACTATTTTTCTCACTTGGTTATTAACTTGTCACATCATTAAAAAATGTTGACATGAAAGGTTTTATTCAAAATGAAAACCGGTCAGAAGTACAACATTTGTAGTTAAGACTGGTTTGGAGTACAACATATGCATGTAATGTATTTCAAGTTATTGTATTTCCTAACTCTTGCTTTTTTTCCATCTGCCAAAAGTTATGTGGGATTTGTAAGGCTTTTTTTAGATAAAGGGAAATTTTATTTCGTATATCAAATGAATGTTCACATGGGATTTGTAAGGCTTCTTTTCAGATAAAGGAATATTCTATTCCGTATATCAAATGAACACATCCCATGATCTGCATCTTATGTATTTGGCCAATTAATTATTACAAAGTTTGTTCTAAAGACTAGACACCATCTGCCACATAGCATGCACACACCAAAACCCAACATTATAGGGATCTGACACATGTATGATGGTTGGATATTGTAGTAAATATCTTATTTATGACGACATTCACTTATTTATGATGGGACTTGGCCGTCACTACATTTTGATCGTAAATAAGCTAATTTATAATAGTTAAATTATATTATTTACGATTACTCTATCTGATCGTCGTAGATAAGGCACCCGTGCCGCGTGGGTCGGAAGGTGAGTTATGTACGATGGCACGGGCTTGGCTGTCGTAAATAAGTACTATTGCCAAAACAATGATAGGAATATAAAAAATATTGAACTTAACAACTCAGCCTATATTGCTAGTCCTCCACTTATGCTTGACAAAGATATTCATTATCGTAGTCTCTAAAATCACTACTACAAAAAGCATTTTCGCATACACCACAAATATTTTTACAGGTGGCCATAAGAAAAACATCTGTGATGTGAAATGCATTAAAATCCACCTGAGATAATTACATATCACAAACGTTTTATAATTAAAAATTGTGTGTGACAGAATATGGATTATCACAGGTGTTCTTGGTACAAACCGCCCGTGATAATGTACAATATCACAGGCGTTCCATAACTAAAAACCATATTTGAAAAAATATGGATTATCATAGGAAGTCTGTGGTACAAAACGCATGTGATAATGGACAATACCAGAGGCGCTCCGTAACTAAAAACCGCTTGCAAAAGAATACCGATTATCACAGGTGGTCTGTGGTATAAACCGCCCCTGATAATTTACAATATAACAAAAGGTTATACAACAAGGGCTACCTATCTTGTATTTCAAACGACGCCTAGTATTTCAAACGTTCCCACAAAATCAAGCCTATATAAGGTCGCTCCCGCAATATCCTTCCGCAAAACATAATTGCCTAGTATTTCAAACGACACCTTTATGCTGCCAAAACTGTTCATCTCTCACTAAGCGCAGCTCTGCCGCTGTCACCATCTCTGCGGCGCGTCGCCGCTACCTCCCTCCTCACCCCTCCACCGCCAGGTAAACATCGCTGCCTCCCTCCTTCCCCTCCCCCTCTGGCACCATCATTGCCGCACCCACACTACCTCCCGCACCGTAACCGATGATTAGTTGATTAAGTAATCACCCTCTCACACACCCTCTATTTGCCTTAATTGTTTATACCCAACAGCCATCATGTCTAGGAGATTTTTTGCCGACCTTGCGCATGGCCGCCTCAGAGAGGAGCGTGAGGCATGGCGCAAGGAACACCCTCACGTATGTATTGTATCCTCTTTTCAATTTTATTCATGATGGTATACATGCACATGTCAAGTTTATAATATGATGTACGTCTTGGTGGTGCAGGGTTTCTCTGCAAACCTTGAGTCATTTGACATCATGCTCTGATGGTGCATTGTCCCCGATAAAAAGGGGCAAGTTGTGAATAAGCACAAATCACTATTCGATCATTTTTCTAATTAATGAATTTATTTTATATACTGACTGAGAAGGTGGATACTAACCTCCAACAATCTATTTCAAGGAGGACTATCCTAGGGTGTCTCCAACATGCGCCTTTCAATCGGGTTTCTTCCACCTGAACGTCCATCCCACCGGAGCACTCTGTCTTGAGACTCTTGATGAAGAGACTGTAAGATCTATTTTTAGTTCTTACAATGCCTTGCTTTGCAATTCTTATGTTGCTGCAATTAACATGTTCTTAGGGGTGGTCTTTATCTATTACTGTGAAAATGATACTACTTGAGGTTCAACGTTTGCTTCATTAGCCAAATGCGCCCAATATTGAAAATGATCGCTATAATGTACATATGAAGGTTAGTAACTTTGTTAGATATCATTAATCATTGTGATTTTGTTAGCTTGAATACTTTTTGTGTTTCAAGATCCAGAAGAATATACGACACGTGTTAGAGAGCAAACTCAACGTTACAGTGTAAAATTGATGTGATCCAGAGGACTTGCTAGAACATAGCATGTAGTTTTTAGTAAAACTTGTAAGCTATGAATTGCAATTTATACATGTATATATGAGTTGATTGTGAATATATGTGTTTGTGAATATATATGCCTATGAATATGTGTGTCTTTGAATATCTGTGCCTGTGAATATATTGTGATTGCTGTTATTTGAATTTGAGCATGAAATTAGAAATATCAGCATGTGTCGAAGCGTACGAACAACACTTCCCCCGGTACTACTAAATTGTATCCGCGAAGGTTCTTTGATCAGTTTGGGCGCGTGGAGATTCTAAACAAGATGATGACACAGAGGATTTACGTGGTTCGGGCCGCCTGAGCGTAGTACCCTAGTCCACGGGGTATGTGTTGTTGTATTCGGGATTCACTGGTGCTTGCATGCGTATGAGCTTTGTTCTCTTGTACAGTGCGGTGCAACCCTTTTATAGTCTAAGGACTGGCTGTTACATCACTTGCCTGGCCCGACATGTGGCCCTAGTGTAGTTAAATGTCTAATAGACAGTAGCTGAATATTAAGTGTGGTTAAAAGGGAGATAACACGCCTTAATGATGGCATTACCCCTATTAACAGTCCACTGATTGCGTGTGATTAATATGGCATTAATGACATGTAATTAGGTCTTGTAACTATTGCTTAAACTGTCCCTTGAAGGTCTGAGCCGTTGGAGATCTCTCTGTCTTCCGTTGAAGTGCTAGCTCTGGAAGTTTGACACATAGCGGATCTGGAGCTTCCCATCGTGGGGAGGCAGGTCCGGAGCTACTATACATGTGGTAGCATCTGAGCTTCCCTCTAATGGGGCTTAGGTCCGGGGTCACTGGACATGTGGCGGGGACGGAGCTTCCCTTTGACGGGTGTTAGGTCCGACCTTGTGATACATGTGTTAGTGCCGAAGCTACCCATACGAGGTAGGCAGGTCCGGTACTGTGTAACATGTGTGGACTTCGAAGGTCTTCAACTTGAATGGGGAGAACTGCTTAGCTTTTCTTGCGGTATCATGGGGTACCTAGTACGCAGGATACTGACAGTGGCCCCTGGGCCCACCTCCAGGAGAAATACTTTGGGTTAAGTTATTCTACCGGAGGTGGGGCCATCTTTGAGTCCCGCGCCACGGCTTCAAAGGTCTTCTGATGTGCTGTTGGGATGATGGTTCACTGTTGAACTATCGCCGTGTGGCTTTCTTTGAATGCGGCAGGTGATATCTGCGCGATAGATGTCACGAAATTGAAGGTCGCCGGTTACCAATACAAAAACCGTATCGGTTTCGAGCGCCTTGCCAGGCTGCCACCCTCGGGCTTCCAGCCGCCCATCATGACAACAGTTCGCCTGGGGTAATAACCTCGACTTTCTCATCAAGGTTGCCTCGGGCCCTTTCGTCATTGACGGGGTAGATTTTTGAGAGCATAACCTTGGTCCCATTGCGCTTTCCATCCAAGCGTTGCGCCCGCACAGTTTTAGGACTCTTCACGCTTTCAATCGAACTTGTGCTCAGAGCCTCTCAACCCCCGCTTAGCCTTCCAACTTTCGCTCCACTTTGACGCGATGGAGTTGGGTCTTGCCCGCAGCAAGGTCAAGACCAAGGAGGAGATGGAGAGTGTCCGGACCTACATGGGTTGGTCCATTGACACCTGCAACAAGGACATCTGCTTCGGCAAGCTCCCCTTAAAGTAGGAGCACACCAGAGATATTGTGTACTTCTCGGCATACTCCATGGTGGGTCTGATCCCGCCCTTCTCAAGCTTCCTCCTGATTCTGCTGGACTTCTACAGCCTCGAGCTTTATCATATCGGCCCCCACTCTCTCTTGCTAGTGGTGAGCTTCGTCCACTTCTGCGATATGTGGGTGGGCGTGCCTCCGTGCATCGAGTTGTTCCGGACCTTCTTCATGGTCCACACCACCGGCAAGTGGATGGAGTTCATCAGCTTCTACTATTTCATGAAGCGGAAGAGTTGCCCATTCAAGTACTTGAAGTCCTTCCCCTACGGCATGTGGGTTGATTGGAAGAAGTATTGGGTGATAATCACTGTGGAGAAGCATGAGAAGCTGGAGCTGCCTAAGGGCCTTCCCAATGCCGATACTGACGTCTGGAACATGGTTCCAGAGCTGTCGAATGCGTACAAGCCCATCCTAGAAAGGTTTGAAGAATGCATAGAGGGAGGAATGACCCCCCAAATGGTCTTCAGCAATTTCTTGGTGAACAGGTGGGCTCCGCTGAAGACTAGGGAAAAAGGCCCGCATGGGCGTTCAATAGTGAGATGGATCATGACCGAATTGAAGTTGGTTTGAACACCTACTTGGATGATGAAGCTTTGAGGATCCATCTCAAAAAATTTCAAAATGGAGGTGTCTCCCGTGATGTCATGACTCCGCCGGCTGCCTTCTTGCCCCTGAAAGTGGTTCCGGGGGTCAGTAGGGAGATCTAGGGGGGATTGCTGACATTGGATGACCTGGGCGTGGTAGAGAGGCGCCCTATATCTGGGGTTACAATCCCCGGAGCTTCTGAGAGGGTGACTGCTTCTGCTGCGAGCCGAAGAGTTGATGATGTCGGCAAGGGCAAGGTTAAAGTCAAGGAATCGGCTAAATCTTCCACCCGCAAGAGGAAGTTGAGGCATATTGATGGGAGCCCCATCGGGTCTACTCCAACTCCAACAACCCCTTCTCCCTGATGAAGGAGACCTTTGGTGACCACACCTGCTTTGGTGCCAGCGCCCTCAAGGGACTCAAGATCCAGTAGGTCAACTCCAGCTCCGGTGCCGGCTGTGAGCTCCGGGCCCGGAGGTCCTTCCCAGCCGAGGGGGTTCCGGCTGAGAAGACTCCAGCTGCTGCAGGTGGCCCCCAATTAAGGTCCAAAGTTACTGTCTCACCAGATTTGGTGGGCTCTGACTCCAGGCCTCAGTAGAAGAGATTCTCTGACGACTGTGGCAGTAACATCCCCAGGTAAGCATCGTCAACTCACCTTGAAGTGCTAATATTTTTTATTATTTTTTTTAATTTTCTCGACCTTTTGTTTCCAGGGTGTAGAGGAAAAAAGTCCGAGGCTTCAGCATTCGCTACATCGACTGGAGTTGTGCATGTTGAAGCTCCAACTTCAATCATTGAGCCTCCCCAGGTGGTGGCAGAAGACACGGCAGCTCCGGTGCCAGCTGTCATGGACTTGGATCCAAAAGAGACGCCAGAAGCTCCCGTGGTAGCACCGGACCATGGGAGAGAAGTTGTTGAAGATGCACGACCAGCAGCAGTGCCGGAGACTGAGGCTCCGGTGCAGGAGTCAGAAGCTCTGACACTTGAGACGGAGGTACCCGAGGCTCCGGCTCGTTTGCCAGAAGTGGCTGAAGATCCAGCGATTAAGCTAAAGGTGCCCAAAGCTCCGACCTTTGTGCTAGAGATAGTTGAAGCTCCGACTGTTGAGGCGGAAGTGCTTGAAGCTCCGGCAGCTGAGCTAGAGATGGTTGATGTACCGACGCCTGAGCTGGCGGTGGAAGTGGCTTCGGAAGAAGCTCCAACAACTGCTCTAGAGGTAATTGCTCTTGAGGTGTCCGTACTCGAGCCGGAACATCCTGAAGAAGCGGCAGTAGGCTCTCCACCCGCGGAACCAGCAGCTGAAGACCCTGCGGCTGGACCTTCGGCGTCAGCCTCGGAGGTAGAAGTTCCCCCAGCGGGTTCTTCCTCAGCAGCGGCTGAGGAGCTCCCGGACGGCGGCCCTAATGCTGCCGAAGCTCAGGGAACCACGATTGTGGCATGGGACCCTATTTTTGTTCTTGAAGACCCTCCGGAGCCAGCAGAGATGACCCTGGCAGGTCTAGAGCCTATTCCTTTGGTGTTGTCTATTAACAATGCCTGCTCGAGCCTCCGACAGGTCCAGCTCGCCATCGACCATGACAGCAAGGTCCTTGAAGAAGAGCACCACACTTTGAGGCATTGGCGCAATAGGCTCCACTTCGAGACCAAGCTTGCACAGACGAGGCTTGCTGATCAGAAGGAGTGGGTCGAGAAGGAGAAGGCCCGGATGGAATATTGGGGCAAGTTGCTGGAACAAAAAGAGGCCGCCATCAGGGCCCTCGATGCTAATTCTCGGGAGATTCTCGAGCAAGCCAAGGAAAGGAATGATGCTGCTGACGAACGTCACGATAGCCTTAATGCATTAAACAAGATTCTCCTGAAGCGCCGAGCAGACCTCGATGCGCGGGAAGAGAAACTCCTGGAACAGCAGAAGGATGTTTTGAAATGAGAAGAGGATCTCACCCAGAAGCTGACTCTGGTAGAGAAAAATTTGGCAGATCACAGTAAGAAGCATGATCTGCAGAGCAAAGAAGAAGAGGATAAGTACTGGAAATTGGGGCAGGAGCTCTCAAAAAGGGAAGCTGATGTTGCCACCAGAGAAGGGAAAGTAAGAGGTAGGGAGAAGTACCTGGCCAAACGGCGGAACCGCATCTACCTCCGGGGGACGGAGCTAGCCGACCGCGAAAAACAAGTAGCTGAGAGTACGCAGCAACATGCCAAAGTGGTCGAGCGCCTCGCTCGAAAAGGATCGGAGCTTGCTACGGCAAGAAGGTCACTGGAGGAACTGCGGAGCTCGAGAGAAACTGAGTACTAGCAGGTGTGGGATTTTCTAGGGCTTGTAGAGAGAGCATTGGTGCTGCTTGGCTTAGGCCCAGTACATCCGAAGAACCCAGCACCGGAGTTGGACCAGAAGCTTATGGCACTTGGCTCTACAGGTAGAAAACTCAATGCGATGGGTGATGTCATCACTGACCAGCTAGAGATGGAGGGAAAATCTCTTGGCCAAGAATGTCGCCGAATATGTCTTGGCGTGTTACAAGAGCCGATACCCCCAACTTTCTCTAGATCTGGTCTTTGAATGACTCATCGCCGAGGAGGAGGATGCTTCCAGGGCTAGCATCTAAGAAGCTTCTGAGAAGGTTGCATCGTTTTTCCGCGGGACATAGATCCTCCAGTAGCTAGGATCTTTTCCTTTTGCTTTTTGTTGTAATCCTAATTTTGCAATCCAGTATTTTGAATGAATGAAATTAAATCTTTCTGAGATGAATGAATTCCGTTTCATCTTTCTCTTCAATATACTGTGACTGTGCTTTGTCTTGTTGGCCCCCTGGTATATGTGCACAATTTGGTTGCGAACATGTACCAAAAGGTTTTCAAAGTATGTTGATGACTTGAGAACATCGAACTTGTAGCCAGTATGTTTGGCTTTTAGGTCCAAGCTTTACCTCCCACACTTCCAGTGACCCATTGTTGCATCGACGACGGGCCCCCTGGTAGTTCGGAGCTTGATAGATCATGTGGCAACCAATGTTAACGCACGAAATGTCGACGGCGGCCCCCTGGGGCTGTCGGAGCTTGATAGGTCTGAAGGCACCCACTGTCAACTCGCAGAACGTCGACGACGGGCCCCCTAGGGTTGTCAGAGCTTGGTAGGTTCAATGACACCCATAGTCAACGCGTGAAACATCGACAGCGGGCCCCCTAGGGTGGTTGGAGCTTCCCAGCTTCGACAATACCCACCATCAATCGTAGAATACATCAACGGTGGATCTCCTTGGGTCGTTCCATCATCTTTACTTCAGTTGCCATTATGCTCCACATCGACGACGGGCCCCCACGGGAGTTGCCGGAGCTTATTAGCTCCAGCGGTGCCCACTTTGAATGTCTGAAATGTCTACAGCGGGCCCCCTTGGAGGTTTTCAGAGCTTGTTAGCTCCGGCATTGTCCACCATCGCCATGAGTCTTCATTTTTCCTGTGCATCAAAGACGAGAAAAACCGTAAAATTCGTCGTCTCATCTATAACTCTTTTGCGACTTACTATTCTTATTTGGATTTTACATCTGAAGAAACTCGATATGATAACAAGCACATTGGTGTAATCTTTCCAGATCTGAATGCTTTTAGGACCCGCCCTACTGAGGCCTGCCAAAATGTAGGTAGAGTGGCGTACTTAGGATGCAGGACCAGGCTAAGTTGATAGCACACTCCGGGCTTGTGTTGGCTTGGTGTTCGGGTGAGTAGACCATGAAGCAATGCTAAGATCCAAAAAGACCACCAGTATAACTTGTACAACATATGAATAACTTGTACTAAAACTCAAAAAGAATTGCACAACTCGTTATAGACAAGAAGGGGAAGGATAAATAAAAGAGATTGAGCCTGCACAAAATTAATGTGCATGGAGTCTGCTTTTATACAATAATGCATTTCATTATAGGTCCGGATTACATGGTATACAAGGACACACTTAGGGTACGGAACCAAGCTAAGCATGCTATACATCTTGTACTAACCCAAGGCAGGTAGCTACACTTTTAGTACCGCGACTGCGTCAAGTGTTGCTTGAACTTCTCGAACCCTCCTGGAGGGGTCCGGATGTTCTGCAGCAGGACCTACCCGACTCTGTTTATAGACTCTATAATTTACATTGCATATAATTACATACTCACCTCCATGATACTAAGCGTAAAACTTACGGAGGTGCTCGATGTTCCAAGGATTTGGAAGCGGGGTTCCATCCTCATTTGCCAAGCGAACGCATCCAGAACGGGATATTTGATTACTCGGAAGGGACCCTCCTAGTTGGGGGAAAGTTTGTTCATCCCTTCACGAGTTAGTATTCTCCGCATCACCAGATCGCCTTCCTCGTGCTGTCGGTTGTGCACGTGCCTTTGATGATAGCGCTGGAGTGCTTGGCGATAACGTGCATTTTGAACAGCTGCTTGGCACCTTCCCTCGTCAACAAGGTCAAGGTCTTCACGCCGGAGCTGGTCCTACACGGCTTCGTCGAAGGTCCGGACCCGGAGTGAACCCATGGTGATCTCCAGAGGAAGGACTGCTTCAGCTCCATACACCAGGAAGAAGGGTGTCTCTCCAGTGACCAGTTAAGTGTAGTCTTGCTTGCCCACAGTGCGGACAGAAACTCCTCAATCCAGTTGGCTCAATGATTATTCAGGCGCTCATAAGTGCGCGTCTTGAGTCCTTTCAATATTTCTTCATTTGCTCTCTAAGCTTGGCCATTACTTGCCGGGTGAGCTACTGATGCGTAGCTAACTTGAATGCCGAGGTCTTCGCAATACTCATGAAATGCTGCACTTGTAAATTGGGTTCCGTTGTCAGTGATGGCCCTGTTCGGAAGTCCAAATCTGCGTACTATGGACTTCAATAACTTGATTGCTGACTGCTTATTGATAATCACAACCGGAGTAGCTTCCGGCCATTTTGTGAACTTGTCGATGGCGACATACAGGAACCTGTAACCTCCGACGGCTTTTGGGAAGGGTCCCAAGGAGGAATCATTTGCAGTGATTGAGCTGGTGTGTGAATATGTTTTGCATGGAATTGGCACGCTTCACACTTTTTGACCAACTCCAATGCGTCCTGGAGTGCTGTAGGCTAGTAGAAGCCATGCCGAAATGCTTTGCCGACTAGCGGGCAGGAAGATGCCTGGTTCCCACACTCGCCTCCATAGATCTCCGCGAGGAGCTCGTGGCCTTCTTCCCTTGCAATGCATCACATTAGGACGCCGTTGGCATGACGCCGGTAGAGATCCCCTTCTACCAGCGTGTATTTTTTAGCCAATCTGACGATCCGATCAGTGGATACACCGTCTTCAGGAAGGTAGTTGTCTTTCAAGTAGCTTCGGATCTCTGAGATCCATGCATCAGAGCTAACTTGAGCTTATGATTTTTGTGTGCTGGGTTGCTCGAAGCTTCCTGCAGAACCTACAACCCTTGGTGGACACCATGGTAACAGGGCCACCGGGACTGCCAGCTTCGAGGTGCTGGTATCGCCCCCTTCATTCAGTTTGGCAGACTGAGCTGTTAGTCTTGACAACCTCCGGACCAAGATTTCATCGGGAGCCAGAGCTCCGGTTGAGGCCTTCGTAGATAGTTCATCGGCGTCAGTGTTGTGGAGAGGCTAAACATGGTGGAGATCCAAGACTTCGAAGTCCTTCTAGAGCCTCTGTACTTCAAGGAGATAAGCGGCTAGTTGGGGGTTGTTGCAGCAACATTCACCTTTGACTTGTTTTATGATGAGTTGCGAATCACCCTTCACCAATAGCTGCTTGACACCATAGGATAGTGCCACCTTGAGCCTATAAATGAGAGCTTCATACTCTGTCATGTTGTTGGTCGCCTTGAAGTCAAGGTGAACCATGTATTTGACCTTCTCCCCGGTCAGAGTGAGGAGAAGTATTCCAGCTCCGGCTCCCTGCTTCTGCACAGAGCCGTCGAAGTAGAGGGTCCAATGAGGCTGAGTGAAGACCGGGACCTTAGATTCCGTCTTCTGGTCATTGGGGCCCCCAGGATTTGATGGAGAAGGAGTCCACTCCGCCACGAAATCAGTCAAGGCTTGACTCTTAATAGCTTGTCGAGGTAGGAATTCTAGATCAAATTCTGCCAGCTCTGCTGCCCACTTGGGAATGTTTCCAGGAGAATTAGGATTATGAAGAATTGCACGCATTGGATAAGAAGTTACCACTGCTATCTTGTGGGCTTGGAAGTAATGACAAAGCTTCCTTGAGGCAATAAGAATTGCATAAAGCAGCTTATGCACCTCAATGTATCGAGTCTTGGCATCGTGCAATACTTCACTGATGAAGTACACTGGGCGCTGGACTGTCCGGACCCTCTCGGAGGGGCCTGAAGCTTCTTCTTCACCAACCCAGACCCTGCCAGAGGGGTCCAGGCCTTCTTGTTGATCTTCCCGAACTCTGCCAAAGGGGTCTGGGACTTCTTCGTGGTCAATCCTGACCCTCCTAGCCTTTTGAACTCCCTCAGATGAAAGAGGTTGATCTTCTAGCACTTTGCTTTGAAGATCTGTGCCTGAGGGCTGGGACCCAAACTCGCCTTCAAGTAACTCCGGACTCTCCCGGTGGGGTCCGGGCTCCTGAACTGTATGTGGTTCCGGTCTTTCCACGACCAGGACCATGCTGACAACCTCTGTAGTTGCAGAAATATAAAGAAGTAGCGGCTCACCAGGGTTGCTTTGCAGATGCTCACCAACTGCATGTGCAACAAGTAAGCTCGGTTCTCCATTCACTAACAGTTCCTATGTTTATTACAATTGTATAACAACTTGTTCCTAAGATTTCAGATATTTGCTCCCTTATGTGACTATTTAAGCAAATTTGACTACAATTTTATAATGTCTTATATGATTTCAGTGATTTTATTGAATTTGAGGATGTCTCAGTCAGATTATTAGAGTCTATGAAAGCTCATCGTTAATGAAGTCATTGATCGGGAGATTTTTCATTACGCTATACAGGATTAGATGATGACAGTTATGATGTGTGTAATTAGTTACTTTGTAATCAGAATGAATAGGGGGGCAATCCTTTTGCAATTAGTATACTTGATAATCATGATTGACAGTTTGTTAATATTTGATTGGTCAATATAATTTAAGGTGTGAACTTTTTTGCTATACATATGTTCATGTATGTGTATGTTCTTGACACTGGCAAGGAGGCACGCTATTTTTGAGTTTGTCTTGCACTTATGCTGACCAGCGACCTGCCTACCGCCCGTCTCTGATGACTACGTAATGCGAGACGTGACGACGAAGACGCAGTGTTTGTTCGTTTCCGTTCTTCGTTCAGGCTCGTTTCGGATGAGCCTTTCTCACGTAGTGAAAATTAAGCAGCTGACAACTAAATGAGTGAAGCTTAAAATCAAAATTCAAATCTAAAACTAAATATAAGGAATAAATAAAAGGGTAACCAATATACGTAAGCCAAACTCAAATTCGAAACTTAAAGGACAAATGGTTAAAATACAAAGAACCTAACCGAATGGGTAACAAAATATTTAAATATAAATTTAATTACATGTCAAGTGTTCATCAAAAATCAAAACATAAGTCACCATGGAAGGGTTTATGAAATGGGTGAAAAACAATAGGAAAAGGGAAAATTCCACACTCCCCACAGCAGCCCTCTACTCCCCCCGGCCCATTTCATTCACGCACAACCTCCTTTCTTTCCCCGAGCGTGGCCATCGCTATCCCTCCACCGTGGCCCAGCCCCTGTAGCTCATTCTTCCCCACTGCCTTCTTCCTGCCCGACAAAGTGCTGCATGCCACCGCAAAACCCACCAGCTCACTGTTGCCTTCGCACATCCTCTCCTCCTTTCACCCATAACATGCCACCAGTTCGCCTAACATGCCGACGCACTCATCATAACCATCGAGACTGAAGGCGTCACCTCTGTCAGCGCGCAGCCCTGCCAGTGCTCGAAAAGCACCGCCAACACCCTGTCCTCTCTGCGGTCCCGTCTCCTCTTTGTCCATGCTTCCAGCTAGACTTAGTACACGCGCCAAGCATCGCCGCCTTATCCCATCGCGCTGGTACTGCCTACACCTTAACCTCCTTAGCACCACAGTGCCGCACCACCTATGTCCACACGTGCACCGAACTGCCTCCCGCGGGCTATAAAATGGTCACTTCTGCAATTTACCACGCGAGGAAGAACCAACCTGGCACACCACTGTCACGACCCGTGGCCGCTGGCTCGCCTAAGCCGGGACGTGAGCACGCAACTTGGCCGCCGGTAAGCACTCCGGCGAGACGGGTAGGAGATGAGCCCGTGCACACGAGAGAGATATCTGATTCTGTTTCTATTCGATGATTCATGTGGATCCCACCCATCAGTGTTTTAACCCTTTACAATATGGTCTATTGGCCCATTACGCCTTGGCCCATCGGCCCACACTACCCACAACGCACGGCTCCCTCCGAGGACGACACGGTCTGTACAACGGGTATGACATCTCTCCCGCCGCCAAATGCTGCTTGTCCTCAAGCAGCTGCTGCACAAAACTCGTCGGTGTACCTCCCTCTTTGTCTTGTCATGTTCCGACTGTGCCTTTGCCCTCTGTAGCCGCTCATACTTCCTGTGATGTTCCTTTATATTGTGTGCTGTAGATGCCACCTTCTTGAGGACAGCATTGATCTCCTCATGAACATCCCTATTTGACAGTTTGTGCAGACCACCAGCAGCTCCCTCCCAGTCGACAAGCATGGCATAGGCCATTTCACAAGCTTTATTGTCTTTAGCAGAATCTGGGGTCATCTCTACAACAGCAGCATATGACAGCAACAAGTTTCTTCATTTTGATACACACAGATGCGCTAGCCCCATAGATGATTACTGAGAGATGATCCAACAGTATTGCATTGGTAAGATGTTCAATGGCATCATCGAGAGTTCCTTCAGACATAGCTTCCATAGCCTGCCGTTTTATCTGTTGTGAGGCATCACGGTATTCATCAGTCACCCCCCTTGAAAGGTCGCCCAACTTCATTAGATGTGTCTTCATTTTGACAGTGTGTCTCTCCCAATGAAAGAAAACATTGATCCTTTTGTGAAGTGCATTAATCTCTGACTGACCACCCTTTTCAACCAATAACCTACTGAGCATCCTAGTACCACTATTAGAGGCTCCCAAAATCAATATATGCAGACCAGTCGTGGAAGCATGACCATAACATCCCCTTTCCAGATCAGTTACCTTTGAATCACTCCAAATTGCATGCCACAAATTCAGTTGGGGCACTGAAGGCCTGCTTGCCATTATGTCTGCACATGCCACTTTCACCTTCACAGCAGGATTACTATTCACATATGACAGTTCTGTGTGGAGCACAGATTCAAAATTGATGAAGGAATTATAACTCTCAGAATTTCCAAACAGACATAACACTTGGTTCCTCTTTACTGAGCTGAGCTTGAGGCGGTCATTTTCATCTGTACCAAACAGTGTAAATACATTTTTCAGGTAGTCTTCTTTTTTCCACCGCACTAAAACTTCACTAGTTAGTTCAAGACAGAGCACCTGCAGTAAGCAAGCCAGAGGAGACAAAACACCTGCCATAGGAAACAGCCCTTCAGCCAGGAGTGTTCCATATTTTGTATTCTCCGCTGTCCTATGTGCCACCTTAACATCATCACAGCTCTCATCCGAATGCAATGCAGACACATTGACAACATCAGAAGTATCCACTTCTTTCTTGTCTTCAGGGAAAGGAACACTGAAATCTCCTGTAGCCTGTACATGATGCTCGTGAGCATTTTCATCATTTTCCTGAGAGCTTGGATCAATGTTCTCTGAATCAGTATTGTCTGCATCTTTTGACAAAGTTTCCTCTTCCATAACTACCAACCCCTTTATGTCATCTTTTGCAGGACAATCTGAAGGCATTGTATCATCAGCTTCCCCCATAAACACATCACCTGCTGCTGGTTTGCATGAATCTTCAGTCAGCTCAGTCCTCTTTTCTTTCTCCTCACTAAAGATATCTTCCTTCTCCAATTGTTCTAATACTTTCCCAACTAACACCATTTCTAACTCATCTAAATCACCATCTTCTTCAGTATCCCAAATAGGGGCAACAGAAGAATCCTGATCAACTTCCTTAGGGCCCATCAGCACAGAAGCATCAAAATCACATGTCTTTTCTTCTTCATTGCCCTTCTCAACCTCCATAACATCCAAAATCTTCATTACTGCTACAGCAGATTCATAAACATCTTCTTCAGCTAAACCCTCTTCATTGACTCTTTCTGCTGCCGAATACTTTTCACTGATCTCACGGGCCTCCTCTGCAGTCAGTTCAGCCTGTGGCACCACAGCGTTGACTGCTTCAGTGTCAAAATCCAGATCAAGTGCAGCTATCCTCTTCCCTCTGTCCAAACCAAAATCATGAGAACTCCATCGATACTCACCCAGAGAATGATCCTCAAACACCCTTTTCAAAGTAAGTGTGTCAACTCTCTTTCTGGTTTCTGCAATTTTGTGGAACAACACCTTCCTGTCTTTCGCCACCTGCTCTGTGACGGATGCCGCCAGATCTTGCTGTCTCAGTAGTGAACGCTGAGCACCATCAACCTTGCGGAGGCATTGGGAGATGTTGTCCAGCGATGCAAACACCTTTTCCCACCTTGCTTTCTCTGCGCTCTTCTTCGCAGTCACTAATTCAGTACCACAATCTGGAGTTTCTTCCAATTTGGGTTCCATCTCAGCATCTTTCCTCTTCAGTTCATCACGATCTCTTATGTTGCCTTCAACACCACCAACTAGTTGGTGTAAGATATCATCAATTTCTCCTTTCTTTGATGAAATATAGATATCACCAAGTGCTGAATCATTTCCCTCTTCCTCCTCTGTGTAGGTGTCGTAGATCGGGGCGTCCATCTGCACCCGCAAGACGTGGTGGATGTAGGCAGTGGATCCACACCCTAGAGCAGGGACAGAGGCTAGAATGGTGCTCGACACAGCAGCTCCCGAGGAAAGGCTTGGGGTGGATGCAGCTGAAGAGGAGACAGCGCCAAACATGCTCGGGGTGGTCGCCGGTGTTGAGGTGGAACTGAAAATGCCCGAGGTGGTCGCCGCGCTGGAGGTTGAACCGAAGAGGAACGAAGCTGATGCAGCCGGGTAAGCGGACGTGGCGTCGAGTGTGATGTCGAGGAAGTCCACTGCGTAGGGCTGCGAGGGAAAACGCGATGCGCTTCGGTAGATCGGAGGCGGGGTGGACGGCGGCGTCGCGGGTGTTGAGGAGGCGACCGCGTGCGGTGGCGCGCGAGGGCAACATTCGAGCTCGCCTTCGAAGCTTGAGCGCTCAGGCTTCCCGGTAGGCTTCCCGGGGGGGGGGGGGGGGCGATCTCTGCCGCCGAGGACAAATACGATGTTCTCGAGTAGTCATTGCCGCCGAGGAAGATGTCCTGTCACCGCCGAGGACCATAGAGGCTCTGATACCAAATGTCTCGACCCGTGGCCCTAGGCTCGCCTAAGCCAGGACGTGAGCACGCAACTTGGCCGCCGGTGAGCACTCCGGCGAGACGGGTAGGGGACGAGCCCGTGCACACGAGAGAGATCTCTGATTCTGTTTCTGTTCGATGATTCATCTAGGTCTCACCCATCAATGTTTTAACCCTTTACAATACGGCCTATTGGCCCATCACGCTTTGACCCCTCGGTCCACACTACCCACAACGCACGGCTCCCTCCGAGAACGACACGGTCTGTACAACGGGTATGACAACCACCTCCTTTGGACCCTCAAAGCGAACCTGGACGAGCAAGGTTGAGCCCCAATTCGAAGCTTTCTCCTATTTCTTCCTCACAACCTACCGCCTTGGACGTTCCTGCTCCCGTGAGTGTACATATTTCAATTTCCTTATCATGTATCTTGCTCATTGCATAGAACACTTAGAACATTTGTTGCTTGGCCACTTAGCGCAACACAGAGTAGGTTTTGATAACCCCTCGCTGACGCTACTGCCTGCCATAGTTGCCAGCGAGCTAGGAGCTTGTTTCACCAAAGTTGCCTTGCTCGTTGGAGTCACCATAGGCCGTAGATAGTATAGGTGTATCACGACATGGTGTAACGCCATTGGGAGTGTGAATGTCACGAGCTGCCATGTTCCTCGCTCTCGTCGTCCGTTGCACGCCGCTTTGTATCCGCCCCGGTCAGTCCAAGATCCCCACAACCTTCCCCGTGTGCTAGTACACATCCTTCGCCGGCTATGCTGTCATTATAGCAAGTTCGAGTGTAGTTCACCATGCGTCGCTGCCGCTCACCGCCAATGCTTGCCGTCGGATGCCGTGAGCGCTGCCCCGCCAGGCCAATAACCACATTGTGTTTCACTCTCACTCGCGCAGGCTACAGACCACCCAAAGTTAATAAAAATCATGCGCACTCATGCCCTCACCGAGTGCCGCCGATCACCATCGTCGGTGCCACCCCGAACAATACGTTCGCTCCAGCCGCTTTCCCCCACACTGGAACAAGTTCCAAGCAAGCTAGATCGTCAGATTACAGCGTCCACGATTAGATCATCGGAATGCCGTTGCGCGCGGCCACCACAGCCGCCGCCGACCGCCGTTGGTGTCGCCCCATCGACCGAGATCTCTGAAGGATGACACACGTGCACGCGCACGACTCTTATGCTAAGCCCCGGAGAGAAAATCGCGCTCGCGCCGGTTCAATTGAGCTCGCCGGCTGCCTGCCGCTGTCTCCCATGTATAGCAGGCCCGGTGCAACCATGGTGCGCACGTGGCGCCCACGTGGCCCCCATCTAGGCACCACGCCAGTGCAGCCCAGCCACGTCTACACGTTGGCACGACGGCCCCTTGCTTGGACCCAGTCCATGTAGACCGCAGGCACATGGCCTGTAAGCTGTGGCCAGAGGACCACCATGATGCTAGACCAGGCCCATTGGTACAGGGGACCGCTTGTTAGCGACTTGACCGTAACGTACCCATCCACTCGCCTGTGTACATGGACGGTAGTAGTGCCATACGTCAGCCTCTGCCCATGTAAAAAGTTTGCTACAGCCACCCTGTCAGTGCACACAAAATCTTATAAAATGCATTTTCATTTGTAGGAAGAATTCCAGAAATTTCTATAAAATAATATTTGACTCCTAGAATACTATAGCAGTGATTAGTAGCCTGAGAAAAATTTGTAAATAGGTAAAATATTTATACCCCATTATAAACTATTAAATCAATTAGGAAATTGAGAAAACCCCACAATTAGTCTCCAAAATTGGTAATCTTTTCAAAAATAATTATATAAAATCTCTATAAATATTAGTTGACAACTACGCTGTAATGTAAATGTTATTTAGTTAATATGAACTATAGAATAGTAAATAATTATTATCATCATAAGAAAACTATTTGAATTACCATTAAGTAATAGGAAGTTCCATACGAACTCTAGATAGACTAACTTCCTCACAAGTAATTACCCCTTGAATATATTGTTTGACATATATGGTATAATTTAGGAGATAATTGGTCAGTATAAATTATGGATGGAGAATTAATTATCATTCACATAGGGAATCATGCAAATATTCAAATTTGTAAAATGCACATAGAAGCTCCTAATTAAATAATCTATTCACAAATGATCTTCTAAACATATCAAGGAATATATCATAGGACTTTAGAATAGTAATTGATTAAAATAAAACATGAATTAATTAGTTAACTAGTGTCATTATAGAAAGGCAATTAGAGAGCTATTAGATAAAAGAAACTCACAAGCAAGCTCTAAATAGAATTAACCCTTCCTAGTAATTTCCTGATGTCCTAATATCCATACACTTAAGGGATTCCAAAATAAGTTCATAACCTTTAGAGTATATTAGGACAACAATAAATAAGAAATGTCTAGTGGACCGTCAATGTAACTCATAATCATGGAGGACTAGACATTTCTTACATGCATGTCCTTTAGAAATAATGTATTTCCACGTGTACTTTGAGAAAATGATGCATGCAGGTATTCTATGCAGAATTGAGGTGAATCTAGGCGAGGAATTCTAAATAATACACTCCCAACCAATCATACACCGATACGTGGCATCACATGGATCCAATAGCCCACCTACAAGAGTACTCGAGGGCATCCAACAGTGTAGCACCAAGGAATGGTACGAGGGCCAACAAGGAAGTCACTCGGAGGAAAACCAGGACGATTGGGACCAGGCCCAATGTGGCAGAACCATTTGTTTAGTTGGACTGGTCCTCCCCCCCATTCCTAGTCAACTTCAACGTTGCACACTCTTGTGGCTTTGTGATAAGAATGGTGGCTGATTCGCGTGGAAAAGATGGCGGGAACCGATCTCAACACTTGTATAAATAGGACTCCTCATCTCTCACATCAACACACATCACTTGAGCATTCACTCCATTGTATACACTAGTTCTCTTAGTCCTTAGTGGAGGTTATGCTGTAGAGAAGAGCCTCTAGTCCCATGTCCATATTGGGAAAGGTATGGCTCATGTATCTTTGTTTCTTTTTGTGACTTTAAGCATATTAATAATATTATTATTAGTCTCTCTTTACTCATATACTTGCGCAAAGCGTTTCTTGTTTGATTGTGGAGTCCAAGTATGTGATAGGTGTAGGTGTTATTATGATCTAATCATCATGTTCATATTATGTTATCAAACACCATATACCACCACTATAGTCTAATTAGGTAATAACATAATTGTGTTAATATGAATATGTTAGTGCTTGGTCCCAATGTTGGTTCAACAATATTTAGATTAATCATTGCCTTAAGATGAATCTTGTATTGCACTTTAACATATTTAATTAGCATGCAAGCGTGGTGCTTGGATAGTTAAGTAACGTTGAATGTCTCGTAGACCCATGGGTTGTAGGGGTAGGCGGCAGGTGGTGACAGCCATGTCCGTCCTTTGTACTCCTCCACGTTCGGCTACACTACAAGCTCTTAGCGGGAATCATCCTGATGTTGTCAGAGGTAAACCCGTGCATGATGTGTTGGACCACTAAGTCCTAGTATTCACCATTGACATATTAGAGTACAGTAGGAGCTGTCCCTTCTTGTAGTTTAACCCTCACTAGGGAAACCTTATATCTAGGAGTAGATTGCTTAGGTGTGTGTCACACTACCCCTATTATCATCTTTCCCCTATTCTGATAATTACATAGTACCCTATACCTTGATCATAAGAATAGTGTTTACTTCACTTCACCGTATTCCCTTGGTTCAAATATGATAGACTTGGGAATACTCATGGGTGAAATGCCACAATGGTATCTTCCATACGCTTGCATATCTCATCTCTCACCAGAGATTATTTGTGGTGTTATGAAATACCAACAAACATTTCTGGTGCCATTGCCAAGTAAGGAGAAGAAAGTAAAGGATAGCTATAGATTATGGTTAAGCTATAGGTACTAGTAGTTGTTAGACCGAATTACCCTTACTTTGTTTTCTCCTTTTGTGTGAAAATAGGGTAGTGTTTGGCTAGCCCAATCTTTGGGAAAGCCAAAGAGGAAGCAAGATCTTAACTCCAATAGTACTTCAATGCGTTCCTCAACAAATTATTCTAGTTGGGCAACACCATTGCCACAACGAGAGGATTCTCCAGCTTTCAGCAGGAGCCAAAGGCATCTATCCGCAAAGCTTGGGGGGGGGGCTCCAAGATTATATCTTGGTTTGCCTTCACCATGTTGGTGGATAGTTTGCTCAGCGTCCAACACTCCTACAATGGGTTAACTCCATCGACCGGTGATCACATTCATGCTGACGTTGGAGGTGACCTCTTCTCATTTATCATAATAAGGATGGAGATTTAATTGAGAAGAAATTCTCCATTCGGGGGGGGGTGGATCAATGAATGCTCCAGTTTTGTTAGTATAGCATGCACACCATTGACATGATGGACATGCTAGCCATGGACCTAGACCTCCTATTGAAATATGAAGAAGGTCAAACCAATGGAGAAGTGTTTGGATGATCCAAGCCATAGATATTCACATGTTATGTGAAAATTCATGTCAACATGGGACACTTGGGGATTTATTTCCCTAAGACCCGTGATGAGCCTTCATTTCCAAACAACAGCTCCAAAGGCCACCACCAACAACGAGTTTAAGAGTGGAATTAGTACAATCAAAGAGGCTACGGGAATTTGAATTACAGCGGATTCAACTTCAAGTAGCCTACCTTGAAGTATGTTGTCCATGACCAAGGATAAATCAATGACAACATACCCATGAAGCATTTGGCCAAAGACAAGACACTTTGAAAAGCATTCAAGATCCAAGGGTTCCACAATCACTTGTTGGACCTACACTTCGGACAAGCTCGTGCAACTTTTGGCTAAGCGATATTGTGGATGAAGCATTTCTTGTTTGATTGCGGAATCCATATGTCGTCATGCCCAAGGAATCCTTTGATCCTAAATCAAGTATGGGTTGAATCAAAAGAATATCTTGAAGGTCGAAGAGACACCCTCAGAAGTGAACAACCTCATTGCATCCATGAGGAAATCAAGTTATGAGAGGACTCCGTCTTGTCACGATCGCATTCTAAGAAGATAGAGAAGCAAAGCAATTCAAATGGCCCAAGTCCACTGAGCCGCCAAAAAGAGAATGGCAAAGCAAGACAAGCCTCACCAAGTTTATGAATGAATATCATAAAGAAGGAAAAGTTGTCACAACATCAACAAGTCTCCATTAAGACGACAAAGAGGCTGGGGCCACCATGTGTTCCACTTGTCGAAATGACAGCCAAAGGAGGTTTTGCATGTAAACAAGATAAGTCATCCACACCTTCAACTATGGGTGTGGACAACACACCATCACGCTAAACAGGACGGAGGTAAGTCCCGCTCATCTAACGTCGAAAATTTTGTGAGTCCTTGCCAATAGGTTAATTGGTAGTTATCTCATATTTAATTTCTCAATCACATATTTGAATTTCTCATCAAATCTTGCATTTGCATTTAGCATGTTTGAACTTTCACACTTGCATGTTAAAAAGTAAAATTTCCAACCAACATAAAACTAAAACTTTGCATTAAGAAAGAATTTTACTTGCTATGAACTTGGAGCATAATCACTTGAATGTAATTTCCTAATTCAAACCAAAATAATTTCCTTTGATCCTCATTGCATATGGAGTTATTTCAAGATGGGCAAGACAATTTGAAAAAGGAGTTCAATTTGCCTTTGGCTAACATAACCCGTTTTCAAGTTGTTTCATTCGTTCTTGATTTTATTGCAATCAGGAGAAAATGTATAAAGAAGTTGTTTGGCAAGAATAAGGAAGGCCTCATCAAGCTCAAAACACCATCGGGAGGCCATAAGCGCATAACCTTCCACTGATATCTTTTCTAGTTGAAGGTGGAGGAATGCTCAAGATGATGGCCCGATAGAGGAGCAAGATGACACTTCATTCATATTCAACTCCAACCTCAACTTGGAAATAGACATCGAACATGAAGGCGACACTAAAATCCATGGTCGTGAATTACTCACATAACTACCTTCAACCACGAACTGCTCTTCAAATGAGGTAGGAATTTAAAATCTTCTACAGTTAGGATTGCATTATGATTGAATGATTTTTTCTTGCATTGTTGAGGAAGGTTTACACCTCCTCATCATTTCTTATGCATCCTCACGAGAGTAATGTAACACCCTCATTTTCATGCATAATGCACTGCATACATCCTCATACATGTTTAACATTAAGCCATGTAAAAAGGAACAAGATTAAAAGAAATTGAGGATTAATCTGGAAATTTTAGTCTATCATGGTGCGGACTTGTTCGACCCCTCAAACTGAACTAGTCTGGTATCCCTATTCCCCGTTCAGAGAATTGAGTATCCTGTGTTCTGAAAATTCAGTTTCTTTAGAGTGCGTATTTGTCCATTGGTAACCCTGAACTAGTCCAGTTTCCCTATTCTCTTTCAGAAAATTCAGTTTCTTGAGGACCCGAACTTGTCCGGCAAAATGCACGGACTAGTCCGTTATTGGTTCTGATGTTTTTCCAGACTTGTCCGATTTTGAACGTACTAGTCCGACTATGTCTAAAATTCAGTTCTTACCTAATCACCCCGAACTTGTCCAGCCAGGTACACCGGACTTGTCCGATTTCTCCTTTGTTCCACAATGGACTAGTCCAGTCCCAATGTGAGCTAGTCCGACCTACTGAACTCAACTCGGATACTTTTATTTCTCCACGATTTTTTTTTGAGTAATTGCCTAATTTGGACCCAAGAACTTTGTGCCCAACCTCAGAGGAGCCAAAGAGGACCCCACCTCGGGCCCTACAAGTCCCCCAACGAATTCTACTTGGAATTCACCCTAAAACCCTAATTCTCCACCCTTATAAAACAACCCTTGCTGCCACTTTTGCATTGTGTCGTCGTCAAGATCAAGTCCAGAAGCAAGGAGGAGGGGAGAAACTCGAAGAAGAGCCAAACAAAATTGATCTTCATCAATTCTTCAGCAATTGACGTCCTTCATCCAAGTTCTTCATCAACACCTCTCATCAAGCCCTAATCACGAAGATTCAATGTGTCTCACCCAAATCTTGATCCCTAAGCACGTGGTATACCCTCTAAATTCGAGTTTTCATGCAAATTCAACCCCAATTCTCGTAAATTGGGAAAACCCTTAATTTGCAGTCTGCGTAGTGCAGATTACTCCAGTCTCTAACAGCGGACTAGTCCGGTATTTGAATCTGGATTGTGCTGAATTAATTCCAAATTGACTCGAATCAATTCCAAACTTGTTCAAACTTGTTAGAAACCATTAGAACTAGTTAGTAAACATTATTAGCAACCCATTAACAAGTTTTACCTCACAGTAGCAATAATCGTGCATATCATGGCATATTGAGTACTATATGAGCATTATTTGATTGAATTGTGTGTTTTGCATGTTTGTCGCTCGAAATAGAAGGTCTTGTCGTGCTTTCGAGGACCTGTAGAATCAGAATTTTGAAGTCTTCAATCCAAATCAGACTCAGGAGCAAGGCAAGTATCCTGGACCATATTGATCCTATTTTAAAGGTTTTGTTTGCAAAATTGCATGCTTGTGTCGAAATTTATGGGAAAACCCAATTGTAGGAGTTTACTAGCTTTGTATGACCACCCTTTTGCTTTAACACAATGTAGAGAGTCGGGAAGGGTATTTTACACTTTTTGCATCACTATACTCAACTGGGTTTGGGAAACACTCATACTACTTAATTATGAACTAATGAACATGTGAATGATGACAATTGATATTAATGACCCTTTAGCAACATGGTGC
Source organism: Tuctoria greenei (assembly GCA_036927565.1). Lineage (NCBI taxonomy): Eukaryota > Viridiplantae > Streptophyta > Magnoliopsida > Poales > Poaceae > Tuctoria > Tuctoria greenei. The sequence goes on along the minus strand of JAYESD010000002.1, from coordinate 159,660,078 downwards.
CTAGGGATCTAAGCAAGATGGTAATGTGGAATGGGTTCGATTGTTTTAGTGGTTTTTGCTTGCTTTAGATCTATGGACCAGTTCTTGGAGCGACCATCCAGGATTTACAGTGCCACCACAGGGCCAAGTATGGGTGCGGCTTAGCTCACTAATTAGTGAATTGCCAGTACTATTTCGACCATTAAGAATGCTTGGCGAAGGGATAGTCGCATTGGGTTTATAGAGATTTGTGGGACTACCCTGGGATCTGAATGGCTCAAGAGGGGGCCCTTGGTTGGATGTTCTCAATTGGAGACATCACCACCCGTGAAATCTCAGTGGGGGTCTAAATAGGCTAGTATTCACATTGTAAAGGCTATTTTGTGATCTATTGGCCACACACTTAAGGAAGTGTGAGACGGCGTAATTGAGATTCCATAGTCATCATAAGGTGATGAAATCAAAAACTTGTGGGCAAAGTGGTACAACCTCTTTAGAGTGTGTCTAAAACTATCATGATAGCCGTGCTCTCGGTTATGAGCAACCTGGACCCTCACATGATTAGATTATGTACTTTAATATGGTATAATGCATGGAGTCGAATTGGGGATTGGTATTGGTTATTTAAATAGCATTGGTACATGGTATTGATGAATTTGAGATAAATGAGCAGTTATGAGTTGATTATGAATTATTATTGCTGGTATTTGTTATTTAAGCTAAAATTGATGTTATTTGGGTTATTTTGGAAAGGACCTCACTTAATGTTTATATAATTGCATTTCAACTGTTTTGAATGCACTTTTATGCAATTAGCCACTTTATTATCATTCCTTGTTTAAGCTACATGTCATACTTTCCCACACTTGCTGAGTACGACATGTGCTCACCCTTGCTATTCCCAAACCAAATCCAGACACAGGTGACCAGGTGGAGTACTAGGAGGTTTTTGAGTACTAGGTGTGCGTGTTACCATCAAACCTACCCGTGGAGATTGGAGTCATTAGTGTTTAGTTTTTCCACTGCATTTGTTTAGAGCTGGTATTCGAGACTATTTGGTTTGTAATAAGGTACTATTATTAGTATTATAAATCAAGACATGGTTTCTATTTATCAATGGTGAATCACTTGTGTATGTGTGTTAAACATCCTGGGCACACATATGCATTACGCTGGGTTCATTTTCGGAACCGGGTGTCACAGATTTGTATCAGAGCCAAGTTTGACCGTAGGACTCATGCCTAGGTAGAGTGGACACTACAAATCACTTAGGACTTCTTTCATATTCAAAATTTGCTGGTTTTGCACTATATTGCTTTGCACTAGCTATATAAAGTGGGGAAAATTGCGTTTCTTTTGCTGCTACAATTTTTGCTGTTTTTGCATCTTTTTGAGCAAATGCACATCCTCTTGTGCAATTTTTATTGTCGTGGTCGAAAGCAAGCTGAACTTGATGAAGACTGGAGCAGGCGTTGTTGATAGACAATGCCAGAGGAATTGGCTCCAAACCTGTTGGGATCTCCTTCGCCGGCTCCATGGGGTCTTCTAACACAAAAATTGGGTCCCACAGCACAAGCGTGGTCCCCTGCGGTTCAGCGGTGCTAGGCCTGCCCTCCGGGAACTCTTCTGCCTCTATCGATGCCAAGGAGGGTCCTACCGAGGAAACTTCAACCTCCGGAGCTGACAACGAAGGTCCCCCTGCCGGATCTTCTACCATCAACTCCGCGGGTTGAAATCCTGCTGCAGACTCCTCTAGGCGCTCTAGCCCCAACATGAGCACCTCCAGAATAACCACATCCGTGGCTTGCGTTGGAGTTTCGCCCGGAGCGCCTACAACCACCGGCTCAGGCGCCAGTACTTTGGCTGCATCCAGCTCAGGTGTCAGAGTTTTAGCAACCTTCAGCACAGAAGCCGAGACTTCAAGCACTTCCAGCTCAGTTGCCGGATCTTAAACAACTTCCAGCACAGGTGCCGAAGCTTCGGTTATCTCTGGCTCAAACGTCGTAGCTTACACTATCTCCGTCTCCTGCGTCAGAGATTCAGCTGCCAGCTCTACAGCTGCTGGCGCATCTTCAAAAGTGTCTCCTCCGTGGTTCGGTGCTACCACAGGAGCTTCTGGCATCACCTCTGGATCCAGATCCACGACAGCTGGCGTCGGAGCTGTCGTGACATCAGCCACCACTTGGGGAGGCACAGGGGTCAGAGTTGGAGCCTCTGCCTGCACAACTTCCACCGCTGTAGCAGGAGCACGAGTCTCGGTATTCTTTTTTGATGCCCTGCAAACGAAGGATCAAAAGATTCAAGACATGATAAAAACAGAAATAGCAACTCAAGGTGAGGACATCATGCTTACCTTAGGATGCTACCGCTCCGGTTGGCGCAGAACTTCTTCATCAAGCGACCAGAGCCAGATCCCACAGTAGATGGTGTGGCATAAGCTCCGGATTGCTGCCCGGGATCTTCCGTCGTTTCCGTCGCCTCAGTCGGGACCTCCTTCCGCTAGTAAGGACCTCCGGACCTGGAGCTCGCAGCCGGCGCTGGGACTGGGTTTGACTTGCCAGAGCTAGCGCCCCTCGAGGATGTCGGCTCCGAAGAAGGGGTCGTAGCTGAGGATCTGCTTCACCAAGGAGAGGGTGCTCTTGAAGTCGAAGCTGACCTGACAGAGCTCCCATCAGCATGCCTCAATTTCCTCTTCCGGCTGGAAGATTCGGCCAGCTCCTTGCCCTTGCCTTTGCCTTTACTGGAGTCATCAACCCTCTGGCTTGATGCAGCGGGAGTGACTCTCTCCGAAGCTCCAGGAAAAGCAAGCTCAGAGGTCGAGTGCCTCTCCACCAGACCGAGGTCGTCTAACTCTGGCATCCCGCTTTGGAGCTCCCTACTAAACTCTGGAACCATGTTCAAGGGAAGGAATTATGCTCGCAGAGTCAAAGCATCTTGGGAGATGACACCATGTTGAAGTTTCTGGAGATGAAGTATCATAGTTTCTTCATCCAAATTGTTCCAGAGGCCAACTTCCATCCGATTATGGTCCACCTCACTGTTGAAAGTCCAGGCGGGCCACTCCCTCTTCATCAATGGAGACCACCTGTTGGCTAGGAAATTGCCAAAGATCTATTGAGGGGTCACGCCACCCTCCACGGACTGACAGATCCTTGTCAGGATGGGCTTGAATGCTCCAGGCTGCCCCGAAGCCACGTTCCAGGCGTCGGTGTCAACATTGGGGAGGCATGTTGGCAGCTCCAGCCTGTTGTGATGATCCACCGCGATGATCACCCTTCTTCCAGTTGTCCCACTTGCCAGAGGGGAAGGTCCACAAGCACTCGAAGGGACAGTTCATGCGCTTCACGAAGTAATAGAAGCCCATGTACTCATGACACTTCATGTTGGTGTGGACCGTGAAGAAGGTCCAGAATAGCTCAGTGCATGACGCCACACCCACCAACATCTCACAGAAGTGGATGAAGGTCGCCACTAGCAAGAAGGAGTGGGGGCCGAGGTGGTGAAGTTGTAGATTGTAGAAGTCCAGCAGCATCAGCAAAGTTTGCCGAAGGGGATCGCGTTGTTGAAGGAGTCGTTGGACCACCCCATGTAGGTTCAGACCCACGACAGCTCTTCATCACTCCTCATCTTGCTGCGGGAAAGACCCAACTCCATTGCGGCAATGTGGAGCTGAAAGTGCATCTAGGTTCCCCGTGGGTTTTGGATGATTGATGACGACAATTAAGTCGCTAATGAGCTCAAGTGATCTTAGCACAGGTATGGACTCAATTGGAGACGCAAACCCTCAAAAAGGAAAAGGAAGGAAACGGAGTCAACTCGAAGCGTAGAAACTAGGGTTTCTAGCGTGATTGAGTTAGACTAGCCGTAGCAATAGGAGGGTGTGTGTGTAAAGTGCATTGAGATCAAGTTTGGGATCTCAAAGTGGTTTAGAGGTCAAACCTATGAAAGAAATGAGTGATTAAGTGGTCTGGCCGTAGGGCCGGACTAGTCCGTGCGGGTGGCCGGACTAGTCCGTTCCTGGCCGGCCAAGTCCGTTTTTGGCCGGACCAGAAGGGTCTGACTGAGATCGGACTAGTCCGTTTGTGGCCGGACTAGTCCGGGTAGCTGTGAGTAGGTTTTGGGGATGAAGTCCCAAAACCACGGACTTGTCCGTTTTGGACCGGACCAAGAGGTCCTGAGTGAGAACGGACTAGTCCGCCCGTGGGGCTGGACTAGTCCGGGTTGGCTAGAAAAGGTGCTTCTGTGGCTAAGTCTGGGAGGACCGGACTAGTCCGCCCTAGGGGCCGGACTAGTCCGTTGTCCTCAGACTAGTCCGTTTTCACACGGAGCAAAAGGCTCTGTGTGAGATCGGACTAGTCCGGTGTTGACCGGACTAGTCCGTTCTGGAAGTGACCGTTTGAATTTGAAGTTTGGCGGGTAGCGTGACGATAGTGTGTCAGCTGTCGGGACCTGACAAAGGAGTCAGTGGTCCCCTAGGCCGGACTAGTCCGGGACAGTGGCCGGACTAGTCCGCCCTTTTGCTGAAGTCAGCAGATTGGGCTTGGGACCCCTATAAAAAGGGGACCCCCGGCCTCATTTCGAATATCCTTGGAAAAACTCAAACCCTAGCGCCGCCACAGCCAACTTGGAGCACTCCTAAGCCTCCTTCTTGCCTACTTTCCCTCTAAAACTAATTCTTGAGTGGATTAGGGTTTAGTGAGGTGGAGAAGAGGAAGAACATCGCGCTTGTGCTCCCGGTTTGATCTCTTGCACTCGTTGAGTCTTTGTGGGCTGTGTATTGAGTTTGCTTTATTGTGTTGATCATCTTTGTGGTGTGGGAGCCTCAGTTTGTGAGAAGCCCCAACGAACTTTGTAATCACCGTTGTGATTAGTGGAGAACCAAGTTAGGCCCGTGCGGTAAACTTGGTGAGGGAAGGGTTGTTGGACCCGGTCCTTTTGTGGACTCCTCAACGGGGACGTAGATTCCTTGTGTGGAATCGAACCTCGGGATAAAATCCTTGCCTCCTTGTGTTCTTCGCATTCATTCTATTGATTACTTTGTTCTAGGGTTGGTAGTCTCGTTTCATACTCCGCATTGCTACAAACTTGTGGAAACTTGACTTGCTCTTGTGTAGGTTGTTGCTCAACTTGACTTAAACATATACTCACTTGTAGCAAAGAGAAAAATTCCCTAAAACTTGCTAGAAACATCTTTTTAGGGTTATTCACGCAAGCTGACCGGACTAGTCCGCCCCCTGACCGGACTAGTCCGCCCCTTGTGATTTAATCTCGTTTTATTAAGTCATTTGCAGGTCAATTAGCCTATTCACCCCCCCTCTAGGCAACTTTCAATTGGTATCAGAGCAGGACTCTCCACAAAGAGTCTAACAACTCGGAGAGATGGCCGGAGTGGTGAATGACGATGCATCGAGCAGCAACTACGAGGCGACCCGTGAGGAGACGTTGGCTTATCAAGATAAGCCAACGGACGATGAGGAGACTCGCCAACTCAAGGCGAAGCTCCGGGAGAAGCTGAACATATCCAAGATTGATCCGTCAAACCATTCAAGTGGTGGTGGCGGAGCCAACTACAACCGGCAAGGGTTCAACTACGAACGCCTTGCCGCCAACAACCACTACCTGTCCATCCCATTGGGGAAACCTCCCCAATTCGATGGAACGGACTACGGTATGTGGAAACACAACATGAAGATCCACCTCGTGTCACTCAACCCAGCATTGTGGCAAATTGTCATGACCGGGGTGGAGATTCCAAAGGATGAGGACAACATAACTCAAGAACAAGCCATCCTCATCCACCGCAACGCTCAAGCTGCGGGTGTGATCATCTCATCTCTCTCTAGAGATGAGTTCAACCGTGTCGATGGCCTTGAAGTGGCCAAAGACATATGGAACACCCTCAAGACGGCGCATGAGGGAAACCGAGTGGTCAAGGAGGCCAAGATCGAGCTCATCGAAGGAGAGCTTGGGAGATTCGCCATCTTGGATGGTGAATCCCCCCAAGACATGTACAACCGGCTGAAGGTGCTGATCAACAAGAGCCGATCATATGGCTGCACCAAGTGGACCGACCACGAGGTGGTGAAGAGGATGATCCGGGCATTCATGCCTAGGAACGTCTCTTTATGATCCATGATTCGGGAAAGTCCGGGGTTCACTCAAATGACCCCGGAGGAGGTCCTTGGGAGGATCATTAACCATGAAATCATGGAGAAGGAGGCGCTCTTCTACAACGACCTCCAAAAGTTCACCGCCTCCAAGATGAAGAACGTTGCACTCAAGGCAACGCCCTCTTCAAAGGAGCAAGAAGAAAGTGATGAGGAGAGCCTCGACACCGATGAGGAGGAGGCCTTCTTCATCAACAAATTCAAGAGAATGATGAGGAGGAAGAAAGGGGGGCACAACTATGAGGGCAAGGGGAAGGAAAGAGCAAGGCCCAAATCAAGAAGGTCTTGCTACAACTGTGGCGAGTATGGGCACTTCATCGCTGATTGCCCACACGAAGAAACGAAGAAGAAGAAGAAGGAAGGAAAGCCTCAAGAAAGGAGATTCTTCAGGAAGAAGAGGCCCTCCGGACAAGCCCATTTGGGGAAGGAGTGGGACTCTAACGATGAGTCCTCCTCCGAAGAAGAAGAGGAGAAGATGGCCACCATAGCCATCGGGAGGAACTCCAAGGGAGGCAAGCTCTTCCCCAACCTCAACAACGACCACAAGCCTACTTGCCTTATGGCAAGGGAAGGAAAGAGAAAGGTAACATCTCATCCTTCCTCCCCAACTTCCTCACATGATGATTTTGATAGCGCTAGTGAAAATGAGCATATGTTTAAGGACATAAGCAAGAGCACCTTGCGTAGGATGAAGTTGCTTATGGATGAGATCTTTGAGAAGGAAGATCTCATCAACAGACAGGAGGACATGCTCATCCTTGAGAAGGAGAGATGTCAAGAGCTTGATGAGCTCCTTGAGCTCGAAAGAGAGAAGAGCAAGGCATTGGAACACGAACTTGCTCTTTGCAAGAAAACGTGTTCAAGTCTTGAGGAGAAGTCGATTGAGCTCAAGGATGAACTTGGAAGCTTGTCAAAAGCTAACAAGATCCTTGAGACTCAAGTTGAGTCACTCAAGAACAATGTAACCTCTTCCTTCAAGAGCTCAACCCCCTCAAAGGCCTCATCCAAGGCAACATCACCTTGCAAGTGCTCCAACTTGATCCTTAAACTTAAGGATGAACTCAACCTAGCACAAGGCAAACAAGCACCTAAGGGTGCCATCTTTGACAAGGAAAAGGTGGCATATGCACGAAGTGCATTCACCAACACAAGACCACCCCATGTCAAGGATGGTCTTGGCTATACTAGAGGTGCAAGGCATAACGCCAAAACCTCCAAGTATGGCAAAGACATGATTGTATTTGTTAAGGGAAGTTCATCTCAAACTAAAAATGAAAAGAACTCACCCTCTAGCAAAAACTTGCCTAAATCTGAACCGCATCATTTATTTCATGATTTTGATGCATCTTATGTGTTGAAGAAGAACAAACACGGCAAGGTGTTTGCTAGATATGTTGGGCCACTCCGCAAGAGCCCCAAGCCTTGCGTGTGGGTGCCAAAATGCCTAACCACTAACGTCAAAGGACCCAACTCCGCTTGGGTACCTAAAAGAAAGGCATAAAACTTGTTTTGTAGGCTTACTCCTCCGGTGGATCGAAATGGGTATTGGATAGCGGATGCACCAACCACATGACCGGAGAGAGAAGCATGTTCATAGAGTATGAGGAGAATAAGGACCCAAGTGAAGGAATCTTCTTTGGGGACAATAGCCAAGGGAAAATCCTTGGCTCCGGTAAAATTTCTATCTCCTCATTACATACTTTATCAAATGTCTTGCATGTTGATTCCCTAGACTATAATCTCCTATCCATATCACAGCTATGTGATAGAGGATATAAATGTGTGTTCTCTAGTGAGGGAGTAAGTGTCATTAGAGAAGGTAATGACTCGATAGCCTTTAAGGGAGTGCTCAAGGGAAAGCTCTATCTCGTGGACTTCACCGCGGATAAAGCTCAACTTGACACATGCTTAATGGCAAAAGCCAACATGGGATGGCTTTGGCACAGAAGGCTAGCCCATGTTTGAATGAGGAACCTTCAAAAGCTCCTTAAGGGTGAGCATGTTCGTGGCCTAAAGGATGTAGTATTCGAAAAGGATAGGCCATGTAGTGCTTGCCAAGCGGGAAAGCAAGTAGGAGCTCAACACCCCTCTAAGAATATCATGACGACAACTAGACCTTTGGAGTTGCTCCATATGGATCTTTTTGGCCCCATTGCGTACATTAGCATTGGTGGCAGCAAGTATGGTCTAGTTATCGTTGATGACTTCTCTAGATATAATTGGGTGTTCTTCCTGCATGATAAAAGTGAAACTCCCGGTGTCCTCAAGAAATTTCTAAGGAGAGCTCAAAATGAGTTCACCTTAAGGATAAAGGCTATAAGGAGTGACAATGGCACCGAATTCAAAAACATGCAAGTAGAAGAGTTCCTAGATGAGGAGGGCATCAAGCATGAGTTTTCCGCTCCCTATTCTCCACAACAAAATGGCATAGCCGAAAGAAAGAATAGGACGCTCATTGAGATGTCAAGGACGATGCTGGATGAGTACAAAACATCGGACCGGTTTTGGGCGGAAGCGGTTAACACCGCTTGCCATGCCGTGAATCGATTGTACCTTCATCGCCTCCTCAAGAAGACCCCTTATGAGCTTCTCATTGGTAAGAAACCCAATGTTTCTTACTTTCGGGTCTTTGGTAGCAAATGCTATATCCTCAACAAGAAGCCTAGGACTTCGAAGTTTGCTTCAAAGTCCGATGAGGGTTTCTTGCTTGGATATGACTCAAACACTCATGCGTACCGTGTGTTCAACAAATCCTCCGGAATTGTTGAAGTAGCACGTGACGTGGTGTTTGACGAAACCAATGGCTCTCAAGTGGAGCAAGTTGATCAACATGCCCTTGATCAAGAGGAACCTCCACTAGAAGCTCTAAGGAAAATGGCACTTGGAGATGTTCGCCCACAAGAACCATCTCAAAGCCCAAGTGACCATCATCATTATGAAGTAGGTCAAATCCCCATTGGACAAGTTGAAGATCCACTAGAAGCTCCCCAAAGTGATAATGAGAATGAGGATCAAGGGGGAGGCTTGGATCAAGGGGGAGACCAAAGTGAAGAAGATGAACCAAGTAATTCAAGAGGTCAACCCCCGCATCCTCGTGTTCATCAAAGTGTTCAACGGGACCATCCCGTTGACAACATTCTAGGAGATATCACAAAAGGAGTAACTACACGCTCACGTGTTGCAAACTTTTGTGAGCATTTCTCTTTTGTCTCATACTTGGAACCACATAAGGTTGAAGACGCCTTAAGGGATCCGGATTGGGTAGTTGCCATGCAAGAGGAGCTCAACAACTTTGAAAGGAACAAGGTTTGGGAGCTTGTCAAGCGCCCTCAAGCTAATGTTGTTGGAACCAAGTGGGTGTTTCGCAACAAACAAGATGAGCATGGCGTGGTAACTAGGAACAAGGCACGACTTGTGGCAAAAGGATACTCACAAGTTGAGGGATTGGACTTTGATGAGACATTTGCCCCCGTAGCTAGGCTTGAGTCAATTCGGATACTACTAGCCTTTGCTACTCATCATGACTTCAAACTCTACCAAATGGATGTTAAGAGTGCATTCCTTAATGGCCCAATCAAGGAAGAAGTTTATGTAGAGCAACCTCCAGGGTTTGAAGACCAAGACTATCCAAACCATGTTTACAAATTGCGAAAGGCTCTTTATGGTCTCAAGCAAGCTCCTAGAGCTTGGTATGAGTGCTTAAGAGACTTTTTAGTTGAAAATGGTTTTAGGATAGGAAAAGCGGATTATACCCTTTTCACAAAACACTTCAATGAGGATCTTTTTGTGTGCCAAATATATGTGGATGACATCATATTTTGTTCCACAAATAAGGTGTTTTGTGATGAGTTCTCCAAGATAATGACGGAGAGGTTTGAAATGTCCATGATGGGTGAGTTGAAGTTCTTTCTAGGATTTCAAGTGAAACAACTCAAAGAAGGGACGTTCATAAGTCAAACTAAGTATACTCAAGATATTCTAAGAAAGTTTGACATGGACAAAGCAAAATCCATCAAAACCCCTATGGGGACAAATGGACACCTAGACCTAAATGAGGACGGTCCAAGTGTGGATCAAAAGCTATATAGGTCTATGATCGGATCACTCCTCTATCTTTGTGCATCTAGGCCCGATATCATGCTAAGTGTGTGTATGTGTGCACGCTTTCAAGCAGCACCCAAGGCTTGTCATTTGACCGCCGTTAAAAGGATCTTGAGATACCTTGTACACACACCTACCCTAGGACTTTGGTACCCCAAAGGATCCAAGTTTAACCTCATTGGATATTCCGATGCGGACTATGCGGGGTGCAAAGTTGATAGGAAGAGCACATCGGGTACGTGCCAATTCTTAGGTCGATCTCTTGTGTCTTGGTCCTCCAAGAAGCAAAACTCTATTGCTCTATCCACCGCCGAAGCGGAATATGTTGCAGCCGGAAGTTGTTGTGCACAACTTCTTTGGATGCGACAAACTCTTAGGGATTATGGGATTAACCTGCGTAAAATTCCACTCTTATGTGACAACGAGAGTGCAATCAAGATAGCCCATAATCCGGTGGAACACTCTAGGACCAAACATATAGACATTCGACACCATTTCCTGCGAGATCACTCAATGAAGGGAGACATTGAGATTTCGCATGTGAGGACGGAACATCAACTTGCGGACATCTTCACAAAGCCTCTTGACGAGAAGCGTTTCTGTGAGCTAAGAAGTGAGCTCAACGTGTTGGATTCTCGAAACGTGGCTTAAACACCATTCCTCATATATTTTGAGCCACATTTCGAAAAACTCCTCTCTATGTCGATTTCTCCTCAAATTTGTTTGAGAAATCTATTTTCTTCATGAAAATGTTCATAAGTTGTTCCTTATTGGCTCATAATCATGCTTGTCATGTTTTCCTTGCTATGTTCGTACCAAAGGACTTATCTCGATGGGCAAAACCCAAATATATTGTTTTTCGACCCAGCTGAACCGGACTAGTCCGCCCCTATGGCCGGACAAGTCCGGATCAGACTAGTCCGCGGCTAGTCCGCACACCGGACTAGTCCGGCCTCCACCGGACAAGTCCGGACCCGGACTAGTCTGGGTCTGGTCCGCAGACCGGACTAGTCCGGCTCCTCAACCGGACTAGTCCGGCCCTTGGGGACTTAAACCCCCAGGCAGCCCCAACCCCCTCTCTCTCTCTTCCTCACTTGTCTCTCTAGCTTCCACGCGCGCACAACCGCCCCCAAATCGGCGATTTTGCGCTCCAACCACCAAAACTCAACTCCAATCCACGCATCGAAGTCCTTGGGAGTTAGGGATCACTTCCCCGCGCTCCACCTTCGAGATCCACGCCGATTTCGACGACTCAGGCGGATTTTTGAAGGTATTTCACCGTTCCTCAAAAACTAGCCCCATTCTTGATTCTTCAAGTTTTTGATAGCAACACCTTCATTAATATTGTTCTATACACCCTTGCGATCATAGCCTAGGAGTATTGCGCATTGATTCACAAATTTTCCGATGAATCGATTAGGGTTAGGGTTCTTCCTGTGTAACCCGGACTAGTCCGGCCACCAGGCGGACAAGTCCGGCCGGCGGACTAGTCCGCCCCTGGGGCGGACAAGTCCGGTTTGCACAGGGCAAACCCTACTTCTAGTTGGTTCTCGAGATCCTTTCGGCAATACTTCTTCTTCCTAGGCTCATATCTTCCTTCCTCCATCTTTTTCACAGCACGTCGAACTCCGAGCGCTCTCCTCCGCGTGTCAACCTCGAGGGGCGTACCAAGGCCCAAATTGCCGAGGCAAGGACCAAGGCTGCACTTTTAGAGGCGCAAAAGGCAAAGGAAGAGAGGCGGCTGAAAGCCCTCGAAGCTTCCAAAGTTGCAGCTAGCATCTACAACGAGGAAGAAGCCATAGCTCGAGCAACCGCAGAATCACTGAATGAGCTGCGAAAGAAGAAAAGAGAAGATAGGGAGGCCCACAACTCCAGAGCTGCTGAGGCCAGTGCCCCCAAGCGAAAGAAGCTCGTCACTGTTGGCGAGAAGGCTAAGGGGAAGGAGCCAGCCCAAGAAGAGGCTGTCCCTAGGGTCGAGCGCGACCCAAAGAAGGGAAAAGCCCCGGCTCCAGTCGAGCCGAAAAAGAAGAAGCCCTCCGTCAAGGTGCCAGCCATGAAGGCACCCGGAGGGGTTGTGATCAAGGAAAAGGGGAAGGCCACCTCTATTGGCCCCCTTGAAGTCCACACACCGGAAAGGAATCCCAACCGGCAAAAGGAACTGTCGGCAAATGTGTTCCATGGCAAAGGGGCTGAAAAGGCCCGAAGGCTGAGGGAAGAGAAGGTCTACAGGTTTGAGAGGAGCACGGCAGATCCCAGATTTTTGTGTGACTTCCACTGTGACTATTACAGACTAGTCTACCAACAAATGAAGAGGCCAGTGATAGAGGCTCAGTGGGTGGACTGGGACTATATGGCGAAGAAGGAGCACTCGGCTTTTGATGCCGTGATTGAAGCTGCCGAGCGCCATGATCTCAAGAAGATCATGGGCTTCAAATATGATTGGAATGTGGAAATCATTCTCCAATTCTACTCCACAATCTATTTTTCAAACTCAGGTGACAGGAGGATAACTTGGATGACTCATGGTGAACAATACTCTGTCACCTATGCTGAGTTTGCAAGGATCCTTGGTCTTGAGGCTCACATGGACCACGAGATCATTATCTCGAACCTCAAGGCAGTGGATCGTGAGGAGCTGGCTTACATGTATCCAAGCCACCTCCCGTTTGATGCCGGACTAGCTCGAAACATCAAGCCCTTCTACAGCATCATGAACAGAATCCTCAGACGGACGATAGCACCGAAGGATGGTGATGCTGGGGTGATTCAAGGGAACCTGAGGCACCTACTACTTCTGATCGATGGGGAAGAGAAGTTCAATCTCGTCGATTACATCTTCGACGACATCTTCAACATCTCGCATACCCCCAACCGTGCTTGCGGGTATGCCCCCTACATTGTGTGCCTTATTGAGAAGGTGTCGGGCGCGTCCTTTGTCAAGGATGTATCGCACCGACCTCTGCGCCCCCAGAAGCCGCCAAATGTGCCGGTGCCTCCAAGACGCAAGAATGCTGATCCTCCATCTCGCCCAGTGGCGCCTCCTTCTCCGCCTCTGCCTCAGTCCATGAGTGCGTTCTTCAAGTGCTTCAAGGCCATCTTCACCTCGTGCCGGAAGCAAGAGATTCGCGCTCAGAGGGCACACAAGCGTCAAGAGAAATATCTCAAGGCGGTGTGCGACAAGCTGGAGGTCCCAATGTCCTCTCCGGAGGTGAGTGATGGGGAAATCACTCCCTTCCCCACCTTCACCGCCGATGAGCTCGCCCAGCTCCAAGAGGATGGAAGCTCCTCTCGGGCTGCTCCCTCGGCAAGGAACTCCGACGACGACGGCGACGATGTCGATGATGAGGACGACGTCGAAGATTCCGAGGCCACGGAGAGTGGAAGTGGCGAAGACGAGGATTAGTTCTTAGGTCTTAGCTCCCTCTCTTCTTTTCCTTTTTGGTGCCTTGATGCCAAAGGGGGAGAGTTAAGGAGGAGTTAATCGTTTGTGGGTGTGTTTGTGATTTGTGGACTTATTTTGTAACATATTTATGCTCTTGGATGTTTACATTTGTGCAAGACTCGTTATTGTTGCTTATTATCAATATATTGCTCTTATTGTCAATCTTATGAATGTATTGATGTTATTCATGTCTTGACACAAACTGTTGAGCACATCACGTAGGCACCCCACCATAACGTGTGTGGGTATGAAAGAACTCCTCCACCTCTCTTACATGTTGCATACATTGAGGGGGAGTCATTCATACGCACACATGTTATGAAAACCAAACTTTATACTCTTATTTGTGAAGGACTTAATGTGTTGTCATCAATCACCAAAAAGGGGGAGATTGAAAGTGCATCTAGGTTCCCCGTGGGTTTTGGATGATTGATGACGACAATTAAGTCGCTAATGAGCTCAAGTGATCTTAGCACAGGTATGGACTCAATTGGAGACGCAAACCCTCAAAAAGGAAAAGGAAGGAAACGGAGTCAACTCGAAGCGTAGAAACTAGGGTTTCTAGCGTGATTGAGTTAGACTAGCCGTAGCAATAGGAGGGTGTGTGTGTAAAGTGCATTGAGATCAAGTTTGGGAGCTCAAAGTGGTTTAGAGGTCAAACCTATGAAAGAAATGAGTGATTAAGTGGTCTGGCCGTAGGGCCGGACTAGTCCGTGCGGGTGGCCGGACTAGTCCGTTCCTGGCTGGCCAAGTCCGTTTTTGGCCGGACCAGAAGGGTCTGACTGAGATCGGACTAGTCCGTTTGTGGCCGGACTAGTCCGGGTAGCTGTGAGTAGGTTTTGGGGATGAAGTCCCAAAACCACGGACTTGTCCATTTTGGACCGGACCAAGAGGTCCTGAGTGAGAACGGACTAGTCCGCCCGTGGGGCCGGACTAGTCCGGGTTGGCTAGAAAAGGTGCTTCTGTGGCTAAGTCTGGGAGGACCGGACTAGTCCGCCCTAGGGGCCGGACTAGTCCGTTGTCCTCAGACTAGTCCGTTTTCACACGGAGCAAAAGGCTCTGTGTGAGATCGGACTAGTCCGGTGTTGACCGGACTAGTCCGTTCTGGAAGTGACCGTTTGAATTTGAAGTTTGGCGGGTAGCGTGACGATAGTGTGTCAGCTGTCGGGACCTGACAAAGGAGTCAGTGGTCCCCTAGGCCGGACTAGTCTGGGCCAGTGGCCGGACTAGTCCGCCCTTTTGCTGAAGTCAGCAGATTGGGCTTGGGACCCCTATAAAAAGGGGACCCCCGGCCTCATTTCGAATACCCTTGGAAAAACTCAAACCCTAGCGCCGCCACAGCCAACTTGGAGCACTCCTAAGCCTCCTTCTTGCCTACTTTCCCTCTAAAACTAATTCTTGAGTGGATTAGGGTTTAGTGAGGTGGAGAAGAGGAAGAACATCGCGCTTGTGCTCCCGGTTTGATCTCTTGCACTCGTTGAGTCTTTGTGGGCTGTGTAATGAGTTTGCTTTATTGTGTTGATCATCTTTATGGTGTGGGAGCCTCAGTTTGTGAGAAGCCCCAACGAACTTTGTAATCACCGTTGTGATTAGTGGAGAACCAAGTTAGGCCCGTGCGGTAAACTTGGTGAGGGAAGGGTTGTTGGACCCGGTCCTTTTGTGGACTCCTCAACGGGGACGTAGATTCCTTGTGTGGAATCGAACCTCGGGATAAAATCCTTGCCTCCTTGTGTTCTTCGCATTCATTCTATTGATTACTTTGTTCTAGGGTTGGTAGTCTCGTTTCATACTCCGCATTGCTACAAACTTGTGGAAACTTGACTTTCTCTTGTGTAGGTTGTTGCTCAACTTGACTTAAACATATACTCACTTGTAGCAAAGAGAAAAATTCCCTAAAACTTGCTAGAAACATCTTTTTAGGGTTATTCACGCAAGCTGACCGGACTAGTCCGCCCCCTGACCGGACTAGTCCGCCCCTTGTGATTTAATCTCGTTTTATTAAGTCATTTGCAGGTCAATTAGCCTATTCACCCCCCCTCTAGGCAACTTTCAGGAGCAAAAGTTGGAAAGACTATACAGAGGTTGGGAGGCTCTAAGCGCAAGTTTGAATGAAAGTGTAAAGAGTCCTCAAACCGTGCGGGCTTTCCTTCTTGAGCAGGCCTCCACAACGCTTGGATGGAAACCGCGGGCGGGATCAAGATCACATTTCGAAAATCTATCCCGTCAATGACGAAAGAGCCCGGGTCCACTCCGGCGGAAAAGTCGAAGTTATAAGCCCAGGTGAACCGTTGTCATGATGGGAAGTTGGAAGCCCGAGGGCGGCGACCTGGCAGGGTGTAAAAGCCCTAAATTTAGAATGTAAAGTTCAGATGGGAGATATTGAAATTTTGAGGGGGAAAATAAATAAAAATTTGAATCTGAAAAATTCCAACCAATTTAAACCTCAATTGAGAGAAATAAAAAATTCAAATTTAGCTCATGTTCAAATTTCGCCAAAATAAAAATCTGAGCTCACCATTAGCTTTCAAATATTCCAAATAGTATCCATGCAAATTTTCATAATTTTAGAAGCAAGTTTGCTATTGAATTCAATAGCTTCTTTGAATTCAACTCAAATTCAAATTCAAATTTGAATTCAATTGAAACTTTGTCAAATCAACAATCTGATTTCAGAATCAATTTCTACACCTTCAAATTAGTCTACCATAAAGTTTCTAGAATTGTTGGACACAAGTTGGTAGGATATTTCTTTGTACAGAGAAGGTTTGAGTGGAGGGGGCTGTGGGACCCACTTCTCATACAGTGTAGGAGCTCAACAGAGCGTGTTCCACATCTCTGCTTCTCCCATGGCGACACCACTCCATTTGCATGTGGCACCTCCTCTCAACAGCCTGTCCACAGCCTGCCCTTGCCTTATAATCTGAGCTTGGAGTCCCTGGATCATTCACTCTTCCTCTCTGCTCCCCTATGCTCTGTTCTCTCGCCGCCATCCAGTGAACGTCCGTGGAATCCCGTCGGCGAGCGCCTTCATTGGTTTTCACCGTACTGAGCTGGTGGCCAGCTACGCTGACGTCGTCTCTACCTGCTCGGTGAATAGCTTGCGTCGCTTTTAGCCTCCCCAACACGAGCAGAGTGAGTATTTCATTCCCGGAGATCAAAAACTTTGGCGCCGCCCCTGTTGAACGACGCCCGACTGTTTCGGTCTTCCTCCCGACTCACTCCGTCCGCAAAAAGGTTCACCCCAACATTTCCATGCTGTCCCCAAGAGTTCTAGTCTGTTCATCGTACCATTTAGCCGGAGTTCAAATTTTTACTTCGCCCGTTCTCAAGAACAGAGAGAATTCGGCCTAGGAATTCAGTAACACGTCTAAAAATTTTCAAAATTAAACTAGAGAATAGAATCCTCATGTCACTACAGACCTTTAGGATCAAACGGCTTCGATTTTCATCCACCATAATCGCTAGAATCCGAGTTCTTGCGATGGCCGAACCTTTTGACCTAGGTCACCGGGCTAATCCTTCTTACAGTCGATTTCTCCCCGATTCTAGTTCATATATTTGTTCCTCATCGACCACTGGTGCCTTTCGATCAAACCCCGAGTGTTATGGTGCTCTCTGTACACCGGGCGCCTTCGCCGGAGCTTTGACAACTGCCGCCGCCGGGGAGACACTATTTCTGGCCATCCTTGGCTTTCTCCGACCACACCAGCGTTCTTCCCATGTGGAGTTAGGCACAGGCGGCCATTCGGGGGCAATGAGATGCAGGGGAAAGGCTGCTGGCGAGGGGCGCCGCCGGGTCCACCGTCGGGCGCCGCCCGCTCGGTCTGGGACCGAGGTGGAAGAAGCACCCAGGACCGGCCCCACCTGTTGGCCGCTGTGGCCTCCTCTTCGGATCAGGTGTGGCCCAGATCGATCTTGGCTGCGGTTTATCCCTATGAACCCTCCTGTGGCTGCAACCGCATTGGTCCATTTGAATCTTTGAGGCCTCACTGTCAGCGACTCAGCACGAACCATTGGGATCTATTGTGACCATTGATCTGGTGTGGCTACACGGGTTTAGTTATGTGGAAATTGTGTGGCTTACTCTGGATTGGCTGGTCTAAATCAGTAGGCCCAATGCTCAGCCACACAATGTTTTTCTATTTCAAAATAATTCCAGAATTATGCCAAACTTTAGAAAATGATACCTCTCAGTAGAAATGTCCAAATTCCCAAATAAATTTTGTTAGAACCAGCATGAAGAGTACATTCCAGTGGTGCACTTTGATTTGTATGGAAGTCCATGTGAATTTCTTCATAATTCAACTAAGCAAAATGCTTATAGAATTAATTCCTATAGTTCTGCTCTTTGGAAAAAAATACCAAATTTTTCCAGAACCTTCATTTGAATATCCTTGAACTCCAGTAAATATTTCAGGGTCATTAGACTTCATTTACGTGGTCTGATCACCTGTGTATTCTCTATGCACATAAAAATTGTCAAATTCATTTAGAATTTGTACAGAAACTTGTACAAACTTCTAAATTGAATATTTCTCAGTATAAAGCTTTAAAATTTGTCAAATCAACTTTATTGGTTTGATGTTTCTTCACACTAACCATAACTACAACCCAATCTTCATGAAAATCCCTAGATTTTCCTCTAGAGCCCTTTAAATAAAACTCATGTTTGATTTTTATCTGCTGATTCACTGCATATAAAAATCTGAAATTTTGCCAAAATGTTCTTCAGTAAGTTTCTGAATTCCTGTTAACATTTCAGCTTCATTGGACTTTAATAACCTAGTTCAATATGGAGATTTTTCCTAACTGGTCATAGAATACCCAAACTCAACAGAATCTTTTTCAGTAAATTATCCAGCCTTGTAAAATTGATTTCTCCCTGTAGGAAGCTTAGAAAATTGTGAAGCAAATTTTCCTAGAACCAGTGAGACGCTCTCTGTATGGAAAACCACTGGTAGCCATGATACACCCCCAGAATTACAATGAAAATTCAGAGAAGGCTAGGCACTTAAGAAATTTTGTAGACCAATATATTCAATTGTTGTACCTGAAACTTACCTGGTTATTCCTACATGACCATGTGAACTCCCTGTAATTTTCTCAGGCTCAGGGGATCTGTTGAACCTGTATAAGTTGAGACCACATCTCTATGTACAAAACAATATCTATTTCACTTCATATGTCCATTGCCTAAGTCATCCTGATTCCTTCGGTTGCTGTCCAGTCTAGCAACAGAACTTCATGTCCTAACTAATATTAATCCTTCTTGAGTTATAGTCAACTTCAATTGTTATAATAATAAATTGCAATTCTTTTATTTGCATATAATTTCGATAGTGTTCGCGACGAAGGTGGCCGACAAGAAGCACAACCCGGAGCTAAGGATTTCTATAGTGATTCTGATGTGGCGTGATTTTCTCATCGAAGAATACTAACTGATCGACACTAACTTTTATTCCAACCGAAAGGCAAGCCCCAGTTTGCATTTAAGTGCCTTTTTAAAGTTTTGCTTTATACACACTGTACTGAATAGACTTGATATGTGCATTAGGTCTATGTTCATTGAATACTCCACATGCATGACCAAATAATCCTTGGAGTGGATGGGTAGTATAATACTCCATCGTGTTATTATTGCTATGCTTAATGTTAAGTTAGAAGATCGGTAGAAGTCGAGTATGTTGGACACTACTCGCAAGATTGGTCATATTTTATCGACCACAAGTCATGTAGTTGAATTCTACTTGCAAGAGAAGTCGAGTGAGGGAAACCTACTCGTGAGAGGTTATAACATTCACTCTTTAATATGAGATGTGGACGGGGATTTGTGTTGGTTGGTTTGCCCACATCGTGCCTGGGTCAATAATGGCGAGGCAGGTGTTGGGGAGATGGATTGGTAGCCCCGTCTGTGTTGGTTAAGGCCCGTCTCGTGCTTGGCCCTGTTGGACAAGTTTGAACTGTACCAGATGCATACTGGCTATATGGAACCTAGGAAATCGATGTACCTTGAGGATCCTATGTTGGAACCTTTTCAATCGGCTTAAGCTATCGGCTGTTAGTACAGTGGGAGGTAGCTCGCTCATAAACATCTCATCGCGGAGGTGTACCTTGAGGGAGCTTGCTGTTCTGGTCGATCGAACTGTTTTGATATGGGTTAGTCTTGGGAAAGGGGGCTACGTACGACATCAGTGGAGTGTGCCATTAAAACTCCGAGTGTGGGCGTACGTGTCATGCAGTCCGGGTGTCTAATGGTTGCAATTACCGTCGCTCGCGGTTATTTGAGCATGCTTGGACACTGAGTCTTGATGTAGTAAGAAAGAGAAATGTAAAGATTATGAATATGTTGCTATAAATAATTCTTTGTATTGAAACCTTGGCTGCTATAGAGATAGCATAATTAAATTTATAAATTTCCAAAACATTTAATCTGAATAAAGCTTATGTAACCTTGAGCAAGTATCATCGTGGACAAAGCGTTTCTTGTTTGATTGTGGAATTCACAATGATGCTATGCCCATGGATCGTGTATGCTACATTAAAACTGACTACTAAGGTTTTTTTTTCGGCGAGTCCATTCCTGCAAATTCAGCTTTCCAGTCTTTAAAGTTTCCAGCATGTAAAGTTCTATGTTTTAGGTGAGACGGTTAAGTCTTACTGAGCCTTGTGCTCACGGTTGCTATATTGTGGTTTTTGCAGGTATTATTAGCCTACACTTATGTTGTGATTGTCCGTGAGATCTCGAGCATGTCGAGATGTATCTCTCACGGAAACCTTGTCGTTGCTTTCTGTTTCGTGTTGCCAGTGAGAAGCATCCGCGGGCATAGACCGCTTCTCTTGTGCATAGCTCGTTTAGAGTATGAGTATGTATATTCTGCTTCGTTGTATATTATGTTGTAAAAGAGGACCATCTTGTGAAATAACATATTTGTGGTTGTTATTTTGTAAGATTTTTCTTGTGTGCTGTTGGGTGCCGCATCGCACGGCACCACCCAATGCGATTCCTGGAATATGCAGGCCCTGATCCCCACTGCTTGGTATCAGAGACGTATTGGGAATAGCACACTTGAAAAATGCCTATTTTTGAAAACTACGAAGTAGTCGAGTGACGATTAGTTATAATGCCCACATAAGGTCTATTATAGTGTTAGTTACTTAAGGTGGCAAGCTAATATATGTGTTAATATATTCTGTAACGACGCTTCGACGTCAGGTAATAGGTATGGTACGCCACCGCAAGCGTATCAATTGCGGTAAGCTCACCATGCGAGAGGTAGCTTGTGATTATTTTTGTGGTTGGCATGGAAATGTTAATATGAGTCTGAAACTTTCCATGTTTCTGTAAACATATGACATGCGGTACCCCAGCGTGCTTCAAAGTTAGTGGGAGCCCCCCATCAGGTGGGATGTAACCTGATGCGCCTCCTACTGGTGCAGCATTATGCAAAGGCATGGGACCCCGTCGGGTGGTAGAAAACTCGGTCATGTACCTCGAGACGTGGCTTAACTCAAGGCAGCCCATATGGAAGGATGTCGGACGAATGTTTTTACTTTCATATATATTATTGTGAACTGTTCGCCCGTGCGGGCTGTGTCGTACGGTACCATATGATTGATCAGTAGTCTGGGTGTAGTGACAGGTACACTAACCACGTTATTCGTAGGTCGAGTAAAAAACGTTTGTGAGTGAACGTCATTACTGCCACCGTTGAGACGTATGCCGGAACACCGGCTTAAGATTTTTATTTGGTGAGGACGTAGTACCGGCATTGCATTCGGGTTACATCGGCACATCGATGGTTAAAATCTGTGACAAGTAGCTTGCAACAAAAGTGTCAAGTTAATATCCAACGCAGATTCCCATCTTGAAATGATAAAAAATGAAATTTGAACCAAAACTGTAAACCTCAGTTCTTCCTTGTGTTATTCTGGCAGAAACTTAGCTCCAGTTTAAAAGGTCATATCTCCTGATGGAATTATCCCATGAGGGTGTTGCATACATGGTTGCAAAAGTATGTGAGACTTATAAATAATTTCTGTTCATGACCATAGCAGAATCCCCCTGGGTCATGGCTAAAATTTGAAAATTCCAAAACCTGTGAAAACTGGACAGAAAGTGGAATAGTTTCTGTGCTTCTCACCAATTTAATCATAACTCTCAGTAGAAACAGCGAATCAGGGCATATGATATATTTCTGGAAAGTAGATGAGATATGTGACAATGTTGTAATTTACAGATTTGGCAAATTTGGATATTTTGTATATGAAAAACTGTGTACAAAACAGCCATATACAAAGGAGGTGCTGTCAAAAAATTCTCAGAAAATCTGGGAACATTGTCAAATTTGGAAATTCATATATAATTAACCAGAATTGATATTGAAGCAAATAAATACATTTTTGGGAAGGCCAGGAAGTAAACTACAATTTTGTTGTTCACCGCAAAGCATGATTATGCCTCTAACTGGATGAAATTCTCAAATTTCTCCATACTGGTCATTTCTGGCAGATCAGTTCATCATTGAAGCATAGGTTTGAAAATTTGCGCGAACATGAATATTGTTATACTTTCACAAAGTTCTTGACATGTTCATGTTTTACTTATCTTCACTTATTGCTGAGATCGAACTTTGACTCATCCCAAATTCATTGTGCAGTATGGTTCGTACTCGCTCATCGAGTCAGATCGGAAGTTCTTGTCGAGACGGTGATGATTAGGATCCACCGCAGTCACCACCATCAACAGTATTGGTGAATGTCATGTCAAAAATGTTCGAGTCTCACCAAGAGAACACTAAATTATTTCAAGCTTTGGTGCAGCAGGGCCTAATTCATCAAACGCAACAAGTTATTCCACCTCGAAACAATTATTTGGATTTCTTGGCAAAGCAACCGCCAATCTTCACGGAAGCAACTGAACCATTAGAATCAGATCATTGGCTTCGTGTAATGGAAGCCAAATTCAGTGTGTTTCCCTGTGACAATTATCAGAGGACATTGTTCGCTGCTCAACAACTCCATGGAGCTGCCGGAGCTTGGTGGGCAGAATATAGTGCGACTCACCCTGAAGGTCATCGGATAGCATGGATTGAGTTCCGTGAGGCTTTCCGTGCTCGTCATATTCCGACAGGGATTATAAAGACCAAGTATTAGGAATTCATTGAACTCAAGCAAGGGGACATGAGTGTCCATGTGTATTTTAAGGAGTTCAACCGTTTGGCACAATATGCGCCTGACTATGTGAATACAGAAAAGTTGAGATGTGATCACTTCTTCAGAGGGCTAAGAGTCGAACTTCGAGCTAGGTTGGCGTTGTTCAATAACGGCAAGTACAAACATTTAGTTAATGCCGCTCTCCTACAAGAAAAGGAAGATCTTTGTCTTCAAGCGGAGAAGAGAAAGCGGAGTATTCCGCGTGACAACACTAGTGTTGTTGCTCACAAATTTTGGTTGGTATATTGTTCGCCATCCGGTCAAGAATGGCAGCCATCTGCCTGACCATCGTATCCAAGTCGCTCGCTGCTTGCATTGAGTTTTGAGTCACCCAAGCAGCAGCAACCCATAAGTTCTTATTCATCTCCACCGCAGCCAGAGATACCCAGTTTTCATCCACAAGTCAGCGTTGAACCGACTAAATATCCGTGCTTCACTTGTGGTCTTGTGGGTCACTTTAATAGATATTGTCCAGAGAGAAATCAAAGCTGCAGCCTATCATCATTTCAACATTCAAGTCAGTTTCCCAATCAGCAGCAAAAGAAATCAAAGCTTGGCAATGTCCACTATACTACCATTAAGGGTGCAGCGGTAGGAGAAACCGTGTTAGCGGGAATGTTCACTCTCAACCATATACCTATATTGATTCTCTTTGATTCTGGTGCTACACATAATTTCATAAGTCAATCCTTGGTGTTCAAGCACCAGCTTCCAACCACGACCACGGAACATCGCTATCTTATATCTTCACAGGAGGTAATATTACCGCAAGTGATGTTATCTCTCGAGCACCCTTATGTCTGGGTGGTAGAATATATCCCACTACTCTTATCATCCTTGAAGGTCAAAAGATTGATGTAATCTTGGGAATGTCGTGGTTAAGCAACCACGAAGCTGTTCTAAACATCAGTCCTCGCACCATTTAGCTCAACTCTTCAACTTACGGCCACCACGGCTTAATTCTTGATAACATGGTTCAAGAAAGTGCAGCAGTGTATCATTCTGAAACAAGTAAGTTGAAAGACATTCCAGTGGTCCGTGATTTCCCGAATGTATTCCATGATGATCTGTTGGGCATGCCGCCCGACCGAGATGTGGAATTCAAGATTGAATTAATAGCGGGAACTACACCTATCTCTCGATGACCATATAGAATGGCACCCAAGGAGTTAGCTGAATTAAAGGAGCAGCTGAATGAATTATTGAGTAAAGGATTCATTCGCCCGAGCTCATCACCTTGGGGATGCTCGGCTCTCTTTGTCAAGAAGAAGGACATGACATTGAGGCTATGTGTGGATTATCGTCAGCTTAATGCCGTGACTATCAAAAACAAGTATCCACTACCACGTATTGATCTGCTCTTCGATCAATTAGTGGGTGCTAAGGTATTCTTTAAAATGGATCTTTGGTCTGGTTATCATCAGATTAAGATATGACCAGAGGATATACCGAAGACGGCACTCTCAACTAGATATGGACTTTATGAGTATTTGGTTATGTCTTTTGGTCTCACAAATGCCCCAGCGCATTTCATGTACATGATTAATTCAATATTTATGCCAGAGTTAGACATGTTCACCGTGGTGTTCATCGACGATATTTTGGTCTACTCCAAGTCAGAAGACGAACATACCGAACATCTCAAGATCGTGCTTCAACGACTGCATGATCACAAGTTATATGCCAAGTTCAGTAAATGTGAGTTATGGATTAATCATGTTCCATTCCTTGGTCATATTATTTCAGTGGAAGGCATAGTTGTGGATCCGAGTAAGGTGGTACAAGTGCTGAAATGGAAATCTCCCACCTCCGTACACGAAGTCTGTAGTTTCTTGGGTTTAGCAGACTATTATCGGAGATTTGTTCCAAGTTTCTCAAAAATTGCAAAACCTATGACAGATTTATTAAAGAAGGGCAGCAAATATGTATGAAGTGAATCATGTGAGGAAGCCTTCAAAACTCTAGTGAAGCATCTCACGACAGCCCCGATCTTGGCTCAACCCGATACAACGAAATCGTTTGATGTTTATTGTGATGCATCCGGCATCGGATTGGGCTGCGCACTTATGCAAGATGGAAGAGTAATTGCATATGGGTCAAGGCAACTCCGAAATCATGAACACAACTATCCGACACATAATTTAGAGTTGGCAGCAGTAGTTCTTGCACTGAAGATGTGGAGGCACTACTTAATGGGAAATCTAGTGCATCTCTACACAGATGATAAAAGTTTGAAGTACATATTTACTCAGAAAGAATTAAATATCAAACAACGGAGATGGTTAGAGTTAATAAAAGACTATGAAAATGATATTCATTATCATCCCGGCAAGGCCAATGTGGTTGCCGATGCACTTAGCCGAAAGTCTCACGTTCATAATTTGACCATTGGTCCAATGGAAGAAGATGAACCAATTCTACGTGTGATTCCTTATGGAGCTTTGTATAACCTTGCTCTCATACCTACAATCAGAGAGGATATTGTAGAGGCTCTGAAGAAAGACAAGGGAATGTCTCATATTCAGAGGAGAATTCAAAGTGGAGAAATGAAATGTTTCCGGGAAGACAGACAAGGAACTTTATGGTTCAAAAATCAAATAGTTGTACCCCGGGACATGGAATTGCGAAAAAAGATTTTGTAGGAGGCTCACTTGTCCAAATATTCGATCCACCCTGGACCCAATAAGATGTACGAAGATATTCGTACTAAATTTTGGTGGACACGTATGAAGAGAGAAACAGCAAAGTATGTGTCCGAGTGTGACACATGTCGGAGAGTGAAAGCTGACCACATGAGGAAAAGCGGACTGCTGCAACCACTGAAAATACCGGCATGGAAATGGGAGTATCTGAGTTTAGATTTCATTGTCGAATTGCCTCTCGCCTTTCATAAGCACGAATCCACTTGGGTGATCTTTGACCGGTTAACCAAGTCAGCACATTTTATTCCGTGCATAGGGTGTACAATGCGAAGAAATATGCGGACTTATACATATCAACAATTAGGTGCTTACATGGAGTTCCCCGCACATTTTTGGGAGCAACTACATGCATCATTGGGGACGAAGTTAATTTGTAGTTCCGCGTATCACCCTCAGACTGACAGACAAACCGAGAGGGTAAATCAGATACTTGAGGATATGTTAAGAGCATGTGCCATACACCACGGTAAAAATTGGGATGATCAATTACCGTTGGCGGAATTCTCGTACAACAACGGATATCAGTCTAGTATCAAAATGGCACCCTATGAAGCTCTCTACGGTAGTAAGTGCCGCACACCACTCAACTGGTGTGAATCTGGTGAACGAGTGGTATATGGAATTGATCTAGTAAATGCAACCGAAGAGCATGTAAAAGTTATTCACGCTAATCTCAAAGCCACTCAGTCTCGGCAAAAGAGTTATGCGGATAAAAGGCGTCGTCCTTTAAGCTTCAACATCAGATACCACATGTATCTCCGTGTCTCTAAGATGAAAGGAATTCATCGATTTGGAGTAGAAGGAAAGTTGGCTCCACGATTCATCGGTCCATTTGCTATAACTGAAAGATGTGGTCCTGTTGCGTATAGATTGGAGTTACCAATAACTCTAGCTGGTGTTCATGACATTTTCCATATATCCCAATTACGGAAATGTCTCAAACCATCTACCGACATCCGCATTGAAGAATTGGAAGAATTGAAACGGATCTCACCTACGTCGAGCATCCAATCTGTATTATCGATGAAAAGTCCCATGTCATAAGGAATCAACGATGTGGTTTTATAAAGTTCTACGGAGTAACCACACCATCGAGGAAGCAACATGGGAGAGTGAAGATTATCTCCGCACAAAGTATCCGGACATGTTATCGTCATATCTCTGGTAATCTTTTACCTCTGTCTCTTTTATTTGTAATCTCGGGACGAGATTCTTTTAAGGGGGAGGAATGTAAAAGCCCTAAATTTAGAATGCAAAGATCAGATGGGATATATTGAAATTTGGAGGGGAAAAAGAAATAAAAATTTGAATCTGAAAAATTCAAACCAATTTAAACCTCAATTGAGAGAAATCAAAAATTCAAATTTAGTTCATTTTCAAATTTTGCCAAAATAAAAATCTGAGCTCACCATTAGCTTTCAAATATTCCAAATAGTATCCCTGCAAATTTTCATAATTTTAGAAGCAAGTTTGCTATTTAATTCAATAGCTTCTTTGAATTCAACTCAAATTTAAATTCAAATTTGAATTCAATTGTAACTTTGCCAAATCAACAATCTGATTTCAGAATCAATTTCTACACCTTCAAAATTGTCTACCATAAAGTTTCTAGAATTGTTGGACACAAGTTGGTAGGATATTTCTTTGTATAGAGAAGGTGAGTGGAGGGGGCTGTGGGACCCACTTGTCATACAGTGTAGGAGCTCAACAGAGCGTGTTCCACTTCTCTGCTTCTCCCATGGCGACACCACTCCATTTGCATGTGCCACCTCCTCTCAACAGCCTGTCCACAGCCTGCCCTTGCCTTGTAATCCGAGCTTGGAGTCCCTGGATCATTCACTCTTCCTCTCTGCTCCCCTACGCTCTGTTCTCTCACCGCCATCTAGTGAACGTCGGTGGAATCCCGTCGGCGAGCGCCTTCATTGGTTTTCACCGTACTGAGCTGGTGACCAGCTGCGCCGACATCATCTCTACCTGCACGGTGAATAGCTGGCGTAGCTTTTGGCCTCCCCAACACGAGTAGAGCGAGTATTTCATTCCCGGAGCTCAAAAACTTCGGCACCGCCCCTGTTCAACAACGCCTAGCCGTCTTGGTCTTCCTCACGACTCACTCCGGCCACAAAAAGGTTCGCCCCAACCTTTCCATGCTGTCCCCAAGAGTTCTATTCCGTTCATCGTACCGTTTAACCGGAGTTCAAATTTTTACTTCGGCCGTTCTCAAGAACAGAGAGACTTCGGCCTAGGAATTCAGTTTCCACGTCTTAAAATTTTCTAATTAATCTAGAGAATAGAATCCTAATGTCCCTACGGATCTTTAGGATCAAACGGCTTCGATTTTCATCCATCATACTCGCTAGAATCCGAGTTCTTGTGACGGCCGAAACATTCGACCTAGGTCACCAGGGTAATCCTTTTTACAGTTGATTTCTCCCCGATTCTAGTTCATATTCTTGTTCCTCATCGACCACTGGTGCCTTTCGATCAACTCTGAGTGCTATGGTGCTCTCTGTACACCAGGCGCCTTCGCCGGAGCTTTGCCGACCTCCGCCACCGTGGAGACACCGTTTCCGGCCATCCTTGGCTTTCTCCGACCACACCAGCATTCTTCCCGTGTGGAGTTAGTCACAGGCGGCCATTCGGGGGCAAGGAGATGCAGTGGAATGGCCGCCGGCTAGGGGCGCCGCCGGGTCCGCCGTCGGGCGCCGCCCGCTCGGTCTGGGACCGAGGTGGAAGAAGCACCCCAGCCCGGTCCCACATGTCGGCCGCTGTGGCCTCCTCTTCGGATCGGGTGTGGCGCAGATTGATCTTGGCTGCGGTTTATCCCTATGAACCCTCCTGTGGCTGCAACCGCATTGGTCCATTTGAATCTTTGAGGCCCCACCGTCAGCCACTCAGCACGAACTATTGGGATCTACTGTGACCATTGATCTGGTGTGGCTACATGGGTTTAGTTATGTGGCAATTGTGTGGCTTACTCTGGATTTGCTGGTCTAAATCAGTAGGCCCACAGCTCAGCCACACAATGTTTTTCTATTTCAAATTAATTCCAGAATTATGCCAAACTTTAGAAAATGATACCTCTCAGAAGAAATGTCCAAAAATTCCCAAATAAATTTTGTTATAACTAGAATGAAGAGTGCATTCCAGTGGTGCACTTGGATTTGTATGAAAGTCCACGTGGATTGTTTCATAATTCAACTAAGCGACATGCTTACAGAGTTAATTCCTATAGTTCTCCTCTTTGGAAAAAATACCAAATTTTTCCAGAGCCTTCATTTGAATATCCTTGAACTCCAGTAAATATTTCAGGGTCATTAGACTTCATTTACATGGTCTGATCACCTGTGTATTCTCTATGCACATAAAAATAGTCAAATTCATTTAGAATTTGTACAGAAACTTGTGCAAACTTCTAAATTGAATATTTATCAGTATAATGCTTAAAAATTTGTCAAACCAAATTTATTGTTTTGATCTTTATCCACACAAACCATAACTACAACCCAATCTTCATGAAAATCCCTTGATTTTCCTGTAGAGCCCTTTAAATAAAATTGATGTTTGATTTTTATTTGATGATTAAATTAATAGAAAAATCTGACATTTTTCCAAAATGTTCTTTAGTAAGTTTCTGAACTCCTTTAAGAAATTCAGCTTCAGTGGACTTTAATAACCTAGTTCAATCTTGAGATTTTTCCTAACTGGTCATAGAATACCCAAACTCAACAGAATCTTTTTCTGTAAATTATCCAGCCTTGTATAATCGAATTATCCCTGTAGGAAGCTTATAAAATTGTGAAACAAATTTTCCTAGAACCAGTGAGACCTCCTCTATATGGTACAATCACTGGTAGCCATGATAGATCCCCAGAATTACAATGAAAATTCAGAGATGGCTAAGCACTTAAGAAATTTTGTAGACCAATATATTCAATTGCTGTACCTGAAACATAACTGGTTTTTTTCTACATGACCATGTGAACTCCCTATAATTTTCTCAGGCTCAGGGGATCTGTTGAACCTGTATAAATTGAGACCACATCCCTATGTACAAAACAACATCTATTTCACTTCATATGTCCATTGCCTAAGTCATCTTGTTTCCTTCTATTGTTGTCCAGTCTAGCAACAGAACTTCAAGTCCTAACTAATATTAATCCTTCTTGAGTTATAATGAACTTCAATTGTTATAATAATAAATTGCAATCTTTTATTTGCATATCATTTCGATAGTGTTCGCGACTAAGGTGGCCGACAAGAAGCACAACGCGGAGCTGAGGATTTCTATAGTGATTCTGGTGTGGCATGATTTTCTCATTGAAGAATACTAACTGATCGTCGCTGACTTTTATTCCAACCAAAAGGCAAGCCCTAATTTGCATTTAAGTGCCATTTTAAAGTTTTGCTTTATACACACTGTACTGAATAGACTTGATATGTGCATTAGGTATATGTTGATTGAATACTCCACATGCATGACCAAATAATCCTTGGAGTGGATGTGTAGTATAAGACTATTATTGTATTATTATAGCTATGCTTATTGTTGAGTTAGAAGATCGGTAGAAGTCGAGTATGTTGGATGCTACTCGCGAGATTGGTCATATTTTATCGACCATAAGTCAAGTACTTGAATTCTACTTGCGAGAGAAGTCGAGTGAGGGAAACCTACTCGCGAGAGGTTACTATAACACTCACTCTTTAATATGAGACGTGGACGGGGATTTGTGTAGGTTGGTTTTCCCACATCGTGCCCGGGTCGGTAATGGCAAGGCAGGTGTTGGGGAGATGGATTGGTAGCCCGGTCTGTGTCGGTTAAGGCCCGTCTCGTGCTTGGCCCTATTGGACAAGTTTGAACTGTACCCGGTGTATACTGGCTATATGGAACCAAGAAAACCGATATACCTTGAGGATCCTCTGTTGGAACCTTTTCAATCGGCTTAAGTTGTTAGCTGTTAGTACAGTGGGAGGTAACTCGCTCATGAACATCTCACAGCGGAGTTGTACCTTGAGGGAGCTCCCTGTTTGAGTCGATCGAACTGTTTTGATATGGGTTAGTCTTGGGAAAGGGGGCTACGTACGACATCAGTGGAGTGTGCCATTGCAACTCCGAGTGTGGGCGTACGTGTCGTGCAGTCCAGGTGTCTACTGGTTGCAATCACTGTCGCTTGCAGTTATTTGAGCGTACTGGGACACTGAGTCTTGATGTAGTAAGAAAGAGAAATGGAAATATTATAGATTATGAAATGTTGCTATAAATAATTCTTTGTATTGAAACCTTGGATTCTATAGAGATAGCATAACTAAATTTACAAATTTCCAAAACATTTAACTTGAATAAAGCTTATGTAACCTTGAGCAAGTATCATCGTGGACGAAGCGTTTCTTGTTTGATTGTGGAATTCACAATGATGCTATGCCCATGGATCGCGTATGCTACATTAAAACTGACCACGAAGGATTTACTTTCGGCAAGTCCATTCCTGCAAATTCAGCTTTCCAATCTTTAATGTTTCCAGCATGTAGAGTTCCATGTTTTAGGTTAGACGGTTAAGTCTTGCTGAGCCTTGTGCTCACGGTTGCTATATTGTGGTTTTTGCAGGTATTATTAGCTTACGCTTATGTTGTGGTTGTCCATGAGATCTCGAGCATGTCGAGATGTATCTCTCATGGAAACCTTGCCACTGCTTTTTGTTTCGTGTTGCTAGTGAGAAGCGTCTACGGGCATGGACTGCTTATCTTGTGCATAGCTAG
This sequence comes from Tuctoria greenei, assembly GCA_036927565.1. NCBI lineage: Eukaryota > Viridiplantae > Streptophyta > Magnoliopsida > Poales > Poaceae > Tuctoria > Tuctoria greenei. The sequence continues at coordinate 159,628,720 of JAYESD010000002.1, read as the reverse complement.
TTGAGAGTATGAGTATGTATATTCCGCTGCGTTGTATATTATATGGTAAAAGAGGATCATATTGGGAAATAACGTATTTGTGTTGGTTATTTTGTAAGATTTTTCTTGCGGCACCACCCAATGCGATTCTTGGAATGTGTGGACCCCGGTCCCTACACAGGGCGCACGAAACCGATACGGTTTTCGTATTGGGAATTGGCAACCTTCAATTGCATGAGATCTGCATAAGAGGATCTCACTCGCCGCATCAAGGAGCGCCACGCGACGATGGTTTAACTACAGACCATCATCCCAATGGCCCAAGACAAGACCTTTGAAACCACAACACAGGAATCGACGATGGCCCCACCTCTGGTAGAATAATTTCACCCCAAGGGTTTCTTCCAGAGGTCAGCCCGGGGGCCACTGTCCGTACCCTGCGTACCAGGTACCCCGCAATACCGCAAGAAAAGCCACAGAGTTCCACCTGTCCGAGTTGAAGACCTCAAAAGGCTCAACGTGTCCCACAGCACTGGGCCTGCCTCCCTCATTTGGGTGGGTCCGACGCTGCCACGTGTAACACAAGGCCGAACCTAATTCCCTGTATAGAGAAGCTCCAGTTGATCCACGTGTCCAGTGGCCCCAGACCTAACCCCCAGTAGAGGGAAGCTTCGTGCTGCCACGTGTGCAGCGGCTCTGAACCTACCTCCCCATAGTGAGAAGCTCCAGAGCTGCCACATGTCGAGCCTCCGGACCTTTGCCAGCAACGGGAAGATAGATGGATCTCCAACGGCGCGAACATTCAAGGGACAGTTAAAGCTACCTTTACAAGACCTGATTACGTGTCATTAATGCCTTGTTAATGACACACGATTAGTTGACCTTTAGTACCGGTAATGCCGCCATTAAGGCGCATTATCACCATTAAATGTGGTTAATACATACAAATCATATATTAAGTAATTAAATACTGTCGGGGCCACATGACGGGCAAGGCTTACAATGTAACGGCCAGTCCTTGGACTATAAAAGGGTTGTGCCGCACGGTACAAAGAGGAGGCCGATCAATCTCTCATACACACAACTCGTACATACAACAACCACCCGTGGAGTAGGGTATTACGCTCAGGCGCCCCGAACCACGTAAACATCCTCGTGTCACCATCTTGTTCATAATATCACACGTGCTCCAACCAACCACGAACCTCCGCGGACTAAGATCTAGTAGTACGGGGGAAGTGTCGATCGCACACTTCGACAAATGCCTAGTCCCCCATTCTCTTTAATATAGTGGCAGACATTCAACGCCTATTCCCCTATTCTCTTTAATATAGTGGAAGACATGCTCGCCATAATTATTAATAGAGCAAAACAGAATTGGTAAATCACTAGAGTGGTTCTTTAGAGAAATCAAAAAACCTAAAATTATTGTTTGGCGCCTTTGAACATATCACTGGCCTAAAAATAAAATTTCATAAGACTGAACAATTTTGCTTTGGCGAGGCACGTAACATTGAGCAGTATTATGTGTTGATGGTTCTTATATACCAATTTCAATCGACAATATAAATCAATTATGTGAGGGAGTAAATACTTTTTACACACATCATAGTTAGAATTAACATAATTCCACTTGTACCTGGAAAAATAGTGCATGGAGGAGTTTTTATGCAGAAATAATGGAGAATGAGGGTAGTAATCCTAAAACGTGCTACCCCAGCCAATCACGTCACAACATGTGACATCACATGGATCCATGACTCATTCGCGGCTGTATACAAAGATATCAAACATTGTTTCACCCGAGAAGGGGGTTAGGGCCCACCTGAAAGCCACCCTGAGGAAGCACACCAAAAGGGGGGCCAGGACCAGGTTGGTCGATCCCCCTAGTGGGCCGACCTTGCCCTAGCGCATATGTTGGTCTTCCTCCACTTTTTGGCTCCTCGTGGCTACATGAAGGCGGTAAAGACTGATTCAGGCGCTAATTGTGGCGGGAACTGCCTCTACTCCGTGTATAAATAGGGGGTGCCTCACTTCTCCTACACACCACTCAAACATTCTCTCTTGTATTACACTAGTGCTCCTAGTCCCTTAGTGGAGGTTAAGCTGTAGAGAGGAATCTCTAGTCCCAGGTCCAAATTGGGAAAAGTATGGCTCATGTATCTTTTCTTGTATTTGTGATATTATGCTTTATATTAATATAATTATTCTTTACTTATTTATATACTTGGATGAATCATTCCTTATTTGGTTGTGGAGTCCATATATGTACTAGGTGCAGGTGTTGCAATGATCTAGTTATAATGTCCTTATCATGTTACCATAAACATCATACACCATCACTATAGTCTAATTAAGTATTAAAATGATTATGTTAATATGAGTAAGTTAATGCTTGGTCCCAACATTAGTTTCAACGATGTTTAGGTTAGTCATTGACTTAGGAAGGTACTTGTACTGTAGCTCTTAATGTATTTACTTGTTATGTAAGAATGGTGCTTATATAATTAAGTAGCGTAGGATGTCACGTAGACCCACGGTTTGTAGGGGTAGGCGGCAGGTGGCGACAGCGTTGTTCGTCCTTCGTAATCCCCCATATTCGGCTATACCCCAGGCTCATGGTGGGAATCATCTTGATATTCTCAAGGGTAAACCCGTGCCCGATATGTTGGACCGCTAAGCCCTAGTGCTCACAGTTAGCATAGCCATATGTACATTTGTTGACTATGTATATGAATACCTAAAGACAGTATGAGTAGCTCCATCCCTAACTTAGCCTCCACTAGGACATTCTTAACCTTTAAAGTAGTTTGCTTAAGTACGTCTCACACAACCCCATCACTTCATTTACCCAGCCTACCAGATCCCTCACTAGAATACCCTCTTCTATCCTTGAGCTTACTACTCTTCTACCTTGCCTTCCTTTGTGATAAACAAATACGACCCTAGGGAATACTCTCGGGTGAAATGCTACAGCGGTACTTTCCATGCGCTTGCAGAACTCATCTTGCATTGGCATATGTTAGTCTAGTTCCTTTGCAGAACTAGCCTTGCTATTAGGATGACCTATAGACGTTAAGAAATACCAACAAGCATTTTTGGTGCTCTTGCAAGGGAAGGCACAAAAGATTTGCATGATCATGAGGTACATAGGATTTTAGTAGGTTTTTAGTAGGATAACCCTCCTTTGTTTTCACATTCTTAGATGTGGAAATAGGGTAGTGTATGATCGGTTTCCGTTTGCCCGCAAACTACATAAAAGATCTCGAGTCACTGCTGAGAAAAGTTCGACCTTGTGTCGTTCCTCCTCAGGGGATCTTGTCAGCTAGGAAACCCGTCATCTTCCCACCGTCACAATACAAGCCAATGGCCTAGAAGATCCTTCGTGAGTTGTCAGCTCCCTCTGCTAATAATGTACCCACTGGGCCCAATGTAAACACAAGAGAAAAGAACTTCGAGATCAAGACTGGCCTAATCACTATGGTGCAGACTGACCCCTTTTGTAGGAAAGCCAGCGAGATGCCAGTGCTCACTTGCAACAATTCCTTGAGATTTGTAGCACTTTTAAGATTAAGGATGTCACTCCTATTGCCATCCGTCTTCGGTTGTTTCTGTTCTCTATCGTTGGGAGAACAAAGCAGTGGTTCTACATGAACTGAAGTGCTATAAATACTTAGGAGAAATGTTCTACAATATTCTTCACCATGTTCTTCGCGTTGGGCAAGACCAATTCACTACGTAGAAGAATTTCCAACTTCCAGTAAGAGCTCAAGAAATCCATTCCTGAGGCTTGGGAAAGGCTGCAGGAGTATATCCTAGCCTGTCCCCACCATGGAATGGATGATTGGCTCATTATCCAAAACTTATACAATTGGCTGACTTCGTCAGCCCGTGATCATGTGGATGTTGCTGCTGGAGGAGCCTTCTCCTCGCTTACGATGTCCAAAGCTAAGGAGTATATTGAGAAGATGGTTTCCAATATGAACTGGAGCGATGAGCGTCTCAAGCACCAACAGCGAGGCATGCACCTCTTGAAAGTGGTGGACATGATCGCTATCGGACCTCCTTATGAAGAAGTTGGACTGTCAAGCCAACGATGAAGCATTTGGCACCATCCAATCCTTAGACTCTCACATGACATGTGAAGTCTATGGCAACACGGCTCATATGGGGGTGACTTCCCCCGAGACCCGTGAGGATGCCTTATACATAGCCAATAATGGGAATTACAACAACAACAATGTCTACCGTCCATAAGGTGAAGGGTGGGGCCAACCACACCCTTTCTTTCAAGGAGGCTACAACAACAACAACGGCAATCAAAACTAGCCTCACTTGAAGGAACTTGCCATTAGCCAAATCAAAATCAATGATGCCCTATCCAAGAAGTTGACAGCTAATGACAAGACCCTAGAAAAAATCAATGCCAAGGTTGAAGGCTTAGCTTCTGCCTTCAAGAATAAGTTGAGCTTCAACAAGATGTTGGAGACTCAGTTAGCTCAACTGCCAGCCGTTGCCCCTCTATTGGAGAATTGGAAGATTTGGGGCAACCCGAGACTTCCCTAGAGAATTTAAGTGCAGTGGCTATGACAGGTGGAAAGACCACTTGTGACCCACCGCACCCCACTCAAAATGAGACAACATATGAAAAGAAGAAAGAATAAGTCTCTCTTAAGAAGGGAGAGAAGCTTATTGAGAGAATGGCAAGGGAATTTGAGGATACTACCTTTATGACATTCCCTCAAAGAAATCGGAAGCCAACTGTGGATGAGCACTTCAATCGCTTTGTTGAGGTCATCCAAAAGATCAACATCAATGTGCCACTGATAGATGCAATGCAAGTACCCACTTATGCTCACTATCTCAATGACATATTGAACAACAAGCGTAGTGCCCACCACGGAAGTTGTCAAGCTCACTAAGGATTGTAGTGTTGCTATATTCAACACGCTTTGGGAAAAGGACAAGGATCCAAGATGCCCTACTATAATCCTGCTCCATTGGCTCACAACACTTTGACAAGGCACTTTGTGACCTTGGTGCAAGTTTTAGTGTCATGCCAAAGGTGGTCTTCGATAAGCTGAACTTCACCACACTATGTCCAACATCAATGCAACTCCAGTTGGCCGATTCATCGGTCCGCTATTCCGCGATTATCGTCGAAGATGTCCTGGTGAAAATTTGGAACTGCTTCATACCCGTGGACTTTGTGGTGCTCAACATGGAAGTCGAGAAGGAAACTTCGCTCTTTCTTGGGTGCCCTTTCCATAGCACCGCGGATGCTCGCATCGATGTGGGAGCCAGAGAAATGCATTTCCATATCAATGGCTAGGAGGAGAAGTTTGACTTTCAGCCAAAGTAGAAGCAATGCACCATGATCAAAATTAAGTATGGCCCGAATGTCAAACACGTCAAAGAGGTCGAAGTTACAACACCTCAAGTGGACTCCCTCATTTCATTTATGAGGTGATTTATGAGGAGACTCCATCTTTTTGCTCACATCGACAACTAAAGAAGATGGAGAAGTCAAGGCCGTCCGAACGACCCAAGCTTACTGGGCCACCAATGAAGGTGTGGCGGACAAAACAAGGCAAGCCAGATGTTCCCACTTCTCTGGGGCCGGAGGCTATAAGTTGAGCTTCAAGAAGACGGAGGAAAATCCATCTCATCGGATTTTGGATGGGACCTTTACAATAGGTTAATTTGGTAGTTATCTCATTTTTTATTTTTTTTCCATCATCATTTGATATTCCCATTAGGATTTTTGCATTCTCCATAGCATGTTTGATTTCTCTTTAGAAGGTTGGGAATTTCGTAGTCTCAAGTTACATTATTTTTTTCATTTTTAGAAAAATCAAAAACTATAGATACTCAATTTGGGGAAGTTTTATTTAAAAACAATTTTTCGGAGCAAATTTGTGGTTGATTTACCCAATAGCTAGAAATATAGCCGTTGGGGAGCCACTTGCCAAAAGAGGAACTACGGGGGGCCACCTATAGGTCGGCCAACCCCCCCCCCCCCCCCCCTTGCTGCTAACAACGAGAGAGTGCCAAGTTGGCTCTCTTTCCTCCAACAGCTACATTCTTGCCTCTTGTGACCGTTGGGGGTGCTACACTATTTATACATGCTCGTGTGAGTGTGTTGCTTCACACTTCACCTCATTTTCACCTCCCCAACTCACTCTCACACTTGCTCAAGAATTGTTGTGCTCTTGGTGCAACACTTCTCGGAATTAAAAGCCCAAAAGATTTGCTTTGATTTCCATTTGCATTTGCATTCGCAAGTTTATCTCAAGTTGACAAGATAATTCGTCAAGGGTTTCTGTTTAGTTTTTACTAACGTAACTCTTTTCGAGTTAGTTTTGCTTGTTATCAAATTGTGCAGCCATGAAGTCGTCGTTTTTTTTTCAAGAAGTTGTTTGGGAATAGGAAAGGACCTCATCAAGCTCAATCCATGGGAGGAACTCAAGTTCACACCTGTCCCCCAAGGCTACACCAAGACCACGGTGGAGAGGTTTGCACGATGACGTTTCGATGGAGGAAGATGATGCTCCACTCTGCCTCCTCAACGACAACGACCTGGACTATAGGCATGACGTTGAACGACAAGCCTACAACCACCTTCGAGATCGTGAGTTTTCCCCACGAGGGCCTAAGATCCAATGCTACTCTCCAAAATAGGTACGGATTCCGAATTCTTTACCATTTGGCATGCATTAGGATGGGATTTTTTTGGTCACGTAGATGAGGAAGGTTTACGCTTCCTCAATATTCAATTCCTATGCACCCTTAAAATAAGATTTGAAGGTGTTTCTTTTAGGTTATTTCAAAAATAAAATACTTTATCCTATGGAAAAAATTTAGTGAACTTTTAGGCTTCTATAGACGTTGCTTAATAGATTTAGACAATTTTCCTAAATTTAACAAACAAAGTTTTTGGCAAGACTTGACTAGTGAGGTAGTGCGTAGGAACCCTAGAAATAACCACGTTCAAAACCCCACTGTACGTTTCATGCATAGATGGGTGGTTATGACTATGTTTCCTAGAGGGGATGTTAGGATTGTGCGTGATGATGAACTTAGGACCCTTTATGCCATAGTTAAAAAGACAAAAAATGCTCCTGTTAAGGCTATGATGTCAAAATGGTTAGAAAACAATAAAATAACGGGACCAATTGAATGTACTTCATTAATTACCCGCATTGCTATGAAAGTAGGGGCTCTAGAAAATGCTTCAATTGAATATATTCCAACAGCCCGCTACTTAATAGATGGCGATTATCTAGTACAAGGACACACTCTTAAACATGATATAGATGGATTGTTAGTGTTTTTCTATCCCAGCTATGTAAATGAAATTTGGCTACCTAACCCGGATGTTCATTTATGTAAGTGTCGGGAACTAACCATTGCTCTTTAACCTATCAAAGAGGTTCGTAGGAGTAATATCTCTAACAGGGTCACAAGGAGCCATTCACGTATAGCAGCCATGGACATTCCATCGCGATATACTCCCGCCTATGAGTACCTATAGGAAGTGGATCCAACGAGTGATGCATTTGGTTGGACCCAACCGAAACGTATGAGGTAGGAGGATCATCGTTGCAAGATTGGGCTACCACCGGAGGGAGCTCAAGCTCTAGTAGCTTGCCTCTTCCATCGATGGGTACACGTCGTTCCTTTTCGGCCTGAGGTTTTCGTGACCTTGGCCAAGGAATGGCGAAACTCACTCAAAGGATGGGAGACCTTGAAGTGAGGACTAGCGACATCTTCAACACACCTCAAGACAACTTCCATACCCATGACTAACAGCAGCAAATCGGCGCGTAGTTCAACAACGTCAACACCACGCTGCAGCAACAGCAGGCCAACCTATAGGCCTACTTCTGTCATCAAGGGTTCAACCCTTATCACGGAGATTGAGAAGAGCAAGCTTGGGGGAGGACCCCCACTTGAGGTAACTTGTATCACAACCCATTTGCATTCCTTTATTTTATTTCATTCTTTCTACCACCATTGCATCTAATAAATAAATAAATAATAATAATGTAGTATAGGTTAGGTTAATAAAATAAAAGATGTGTGGTAAGGATATTTTTACTTTGCATAAGTTGAAATGATGAATAGTTGCTTTGTTTTATTTTCTCTAGTCCCTTGCATGAAACTTAGTATTCTCCAAGTATTGTGTTTATTTGCTTAGAATATTATTGCCTTAAACATAGAATTAGTGGGTACCAAAAGCTAACACCAGTTCTAGATTGTTGTGGGATATGATATACTGATAAGAGCTGCTAAAATCCTAGACAAAAGTGAAACTTAATTTCTCAGAGGAAATTTAAATTGGGAAATCCTCATTTGATAGAAATTCCTACCAAAGCCATATGATGATTTGAATTTGATAAACCCTATGCATATGCTATTTGCCTTCACATTGAGCCTAGTCAAACTAGTATAGACCTATGTGAGAATCTGTTCATACTTTTAAGATCAAGATTGCACGGGCACATGCTAAACTTCTACACTAGAGGTTAGCAAAATTTCATTATACGATTCCACCATAAAAAAGATACTCCATTTTTCCCTTGCATAATACTCTCTTCAAAATATTTGAAAAAGAAAAGAGGAGTAGAAGACATGGCTACAAGAAAAAGAAAAATGCATGCTCATATACAAGAGAATGAGAAAAAAAGAGAGAATAAGTAGCCATGTTTCATCCTCACAAAAAGAAAGTGCTTATAAAGGAGTTATCTTTATATTTCCACTTGACAATTATTTCACCACACTTGCACAAATCTTGATAAAAAGTATGATTTATTTTCTCCAAAGGCTTAATCTTTTGACTTAGCAATAAATGTGTTGGAAATATGCCTACTCTTGACACCTATAAAGCTCCACATACAAGCCTTATTTAGATGTAGGACAAGAAAGACATTGCCTTGGTGAGGATACAAATACCACTTCCAAATAGGTGTGACTGAGTGCATCACTTGAGGAACTTAAAACACCATTTGAAATTCTCCAGAAATTTGAGTGGAACTTTAACATTAGGTGATGCATGTTCATTTTGTTGTTCTATCTTTCAACCACACAAGAAAGGGATGAGGCATAAGCCCCGTAGTGACTAAGAAAAAGGTTGAGGTACCATAGCCAATCTATTGAATGCATGGTAGAATATTTTGTTGTGCACCTGCTACTTTTGAGAAATAGGACACCATAGCAACTGTTGATCAACAACCTAAGTCTTTATCTTTGCTTCGGGACGAGCAAAGGGTAAGCTTGGGGGAGTTTCTTAACGGTCGTTATATAAAAATTTCAACTGTCAATATAACTCAATTATATGAGGGAATAAATATTTCTTACAAACATCATAGTTAGATTTAACATAATTCCACTTGTACTTAGAGAAATAGTGCATGCAACAGTTTTTATGCAGAAATGATGGAGAATGAGGGGAGCAATCCTAAAAAGTGCCACCCCAGCCAATCACATAATGACATGTGGCATCACATGGATCCATGACTCATTCCCAGGCGTATTCAAGGAGATCCAACAATATTTCACTTGGGAAGGGGGTAAGGGCCCACCTGGAAGCCAGCTCGAGGAAGCACACTTGAAGGGGGGTCAGGACCAGGTCGGCTGACCCCCCTAGTCCGCTGACTTGGCCCTGGTGCTAAACCCTGTCTTTCTCCATGTGTTGTCTCCTCATGGCTCCCTGAAGGCGGTAAAGACTAATTCACACACTAATTGTGGCGAACCACCTCTACTCCTTGTATAAATAGGGGGTGCTTCACTTTTCATACACACCACTCAAGCATTCTCGCTTTTATTACACTAGTGCTCTTAGTCCCTTAGTGGAGGCTAGGCTGTAGAGAGGGGCCTCTATTCCGAAGTTCAAATTGGGAAGGGTATGGCTCATGTATCTTTTCTTGTTTTTATGACATTATGCTTTATATTAATATCATTTGTCTTTACTTATTTATATACTTGGATAAAGTGTTCCTTGTTTGGCTGTGGAGTCCATGTATGTGCTAGGTATAGGTGTTGCTATGATCTAGTTATAATGCCCTTATCATGATATCATAAACATCATACACCACTACTATAGTCTAATTAGTTATTAATATGATCATGTTAATATGAGTAAGTTAGTGCTTGGTCCCAATATTGGTTTCAACGATGTTTAGGTTAGTCATTGCCTTAGGAAGGTTCTTGTACTGCAGCTCTTAATGTATTTACTTGTTATGTAAGCATGGTTCTTAGATAATCAAGTAGCGTTGGATGTCTCATAGACAAACGATTTGTACGGGTAGGTGGTAGGTGGCGAGATCCTTGTCCGTACTTTGTGATCCCCCACGTTCAGCTATGCCGCAGGTTCTGGCGGGAATCGTCCTGATATTCTTAGGGTTAAACTCGTGCCCGATATGCTGGACCGGTAATCTATAGTACTCGTAGTTAGCATAGCTATGTGTACACTAGTTGACTATGTATTTGAATACCTAAAGCACAGCAGGAGTAGCTCCATCCCTAACTTAGCTTCCACTAGGACATTCTTACCCTTTAGAGTAGTTTGCTTAGGTGTGTGCCACACTACCCCATCACTTCATTTACCCATCTACCGGATCCCTCACTAAAAACACCCTCTTCTATCCCTGACTTTGCCACTCTTCTACCTTTCTTTCCTTCAGGATAAATAAATATGATACCTTAGGGAATACTTTCGATGTAAATGCTACAGCGATACTTTCCGTGCGCTGGCGGAACTCATCTTGCTTTGGCTTAGGTTAGCCTAGTACCTCTGTAGAACTAGCCTTGCTGCTTGGATGACCTGTAGACGTTAAGAAATACCAACATTATGCCCAAACCTCTGGATGTCACATTGGGACTTATCCACATATATACCTGGGCATCCCCATGCATTACAAAAAACTGCATAATGGGGATTGGAAAATGATAGAAGAGATATTTGAGAAGGAATTAAGTAGTTTGAAAGGAAAATATCAGTCTGTGGAAAGGCGAATAATATTAATAAACTCTGTTCTAAAAAATTTATCGATGTTTATGCTTTCGTTCTTTGAAGTACCTAGAGGGGTACTAGAAAGGTTAGATTATTATAGATCGAGATTTTTTCAGACAAGGTGATAATCATAGAAAGAAATATAGGCTGATATAAACCTGGAGACTCTCATATTTTGGAGCAGTCTAATGAAAGTGAAAGAAAATTCTTTGAGGTTTGCAAAGTTTTAAGTTAATAATGGTTGCGCGACTAGGTTCTGGTAGGATAGATGGCTTGGAAAGTTTACTTTCAAGGATATATTTCCCTATTTGTATAATATAGTCGGACACCAGCAGGCTACAGTGGCACATGCCTTTAGTACTATCCCATTGAGCATTTCTTCCAGGGGGAGACTAGTACAAGATAACTTGGTGAGGTGGCATAGATTGGTGGCACTAATTGCCAACATCAATGAGATGGGATCCACACCAGAATGGTGTACTTTCAGTCAATTGTGTTTATAGAGCCTTAAGTATGAACAATGGTGTGAAAAGAAACAGCAAGTTATGTTTATCTAAGTTACCACTAAAAATTAAGATTTTTTGTGGTACTTAAAGCGCGGGGTCATTCTTACAAAGGATAATCTAGCAGAGCGTAACTGGGAAGGGGATATGAAATGTGTTTTTTTGTTCGCATGATGAGACTATACAACACACGCCATAATGCTAGATTCTTGTGGAGAGATGTAAGTATCACTTTCAACAATTCAATACCAACATATGTATCTCACATGTACAACAACTGGCTATTTGCATTTCCAAGCGACTTTGTGCTGGGCAATTTGGCTAACTAGAAATGATTGTGTTTTTGACAAATATCCCATTAAAAACTATTTGCAGGTACTCTTTAGGAGCAGCCATTGGTGTCGCACCTTGGCATTATTGCAAAAGTATGAAGAGGAGACCAAACTGATGAGAAAGCGAGTGGCCTCCTGGAGGGGGCGATTCTGGAATTTTTTGCTCCCTTTGGATGAATAATGTAAGAAGAATTACGTTCCAATAATATCAGTTGGTTTGCTTCTTATAGTTTGTGAGTGGGAATTATGTAATCCAGTCATTCTCTGGTTATTGTAAGACTGATGTAATTGTTGGCCATAACCTCACTTTGTGAGGGGAAGATCGGGTTATTCAATTACCTAAAAAAATTTATATGAAACTATATTTCTCACTTGGTTATTAACTTGTCACATCATTAAAAATGTTTACATGAAAGGTTTTATTCAAAATGAAAACCAGTCAGAAGTACATCATTTGTAGTTGAGACTGGTTGTGAGTACAACATATGCATGTAATGTATTTCAAGTTATTGTATTTCCTAACTCTTGCTTTTTCCATCTGCCAAAAGTTACGTGGGATTTGTAAGGCTTTATTTAGTTAAAGGGAAATTCTATTTCATATATCAAATGAATGTTCACGTGGGATTTGTAAGGCTTCTTTCCAGATGAAGGAATATTCTATTCTGTATATCAAATGAACGCATCCCATGCTCTACATCTTATGTATTTGGCTGATTAGTTATTACAAAGTCTGTTCTAAAGACTAGACACCATCTGCCACATAGCATGCACACACCAAAACCCAACATTATAGGGATCCGACACATTTATGATGGTCAGATATTGTAGTAAATATCTTATTTATGATGACATTCACTTATTTATGATGGGACTTGGCCGTCACCACATTTTGATCGTAAATAAGCTAATTTATGACAGTTATTTATTATTTACGATTACTCCATCTGACCGTCGTAGATAAGGCCACCCGTGCCACGTGGGTCGGAAGGTGACTTATGTACGATGGCACGGGCTTGGCTGTCGTAAATAACTAATATTGTCAAAACAATGATAGAAATATAACAAATATTGAACTTAACAACTCAGCCTATATTGCTAGTCCTCCACCTATGCTTGGCAAAGATATTCATTATCGTAGTCTCTAAAATCACTACTACAAAAAGCATTTTCACAGCCGCCACAAATATTTTTACAAGCGGCCATAGAAAAACGTCTATGATGTGAAATGCATTAAAATCCACCAGAGATAATTACATATCATAAATGTTCTATAATTAAAAATTGTGTGTGATAGAATATGGATTATCACAGGTGTTCTTGGTACAAACCGCCTGTGATAGTGTACAATATCACAAGCGTTCCATAACTAAAAACCGTATGTGAAAAAATATGGATTATCATAGGCGGCCTATGGTCAAACCGCCTGTGATAATGGACAATACCACTGGCGCTCCGTAACTAAAAACCGCTTGTAAAAGAATACTGATTATCACATGTGGTATGTGGTATAAACCGCCTCTGATAATTTACAATATAACAAAAGGTGATACGACAAGGGCTACCTATCTTGTATTTCAAATGGCGCCTGGTATTTCAAACGTTCCCGCAAAATCAAGCATATATAAGGCTGCTCCTGCAATATCCTTCCGCAAAACATAACTGCCTAGTATTTCAAATGACACTTTTAGGCTGCCAAAACTGTTCATCTCCCGCTAAGCACAGCTCTGCTGCTATCACCATCTTCCCGGCATGCCGTCGCTGCCTCCCTCCTCGCCCCCTCCACCGCCAGGTAAACATCGCTGCCTCCCTTCCTTCCCCTCCACCTCTGGCACCATCACCGCTGCACCCACACCACCTCCCGCACTGTCACCAGCGATTACTTGATTAAGTAATCACCCACTCACACTCTCTCTATTTGCCTTAATTGTTTATACCCAATAGTCATCATATCTGGGAGATTTTTTGCCGACCTTGCACGTGGCCGCCTCACAGAGGAGCGTAAGGCATGGCGCAAGGAACACCCTCACGTATGTATTGTATCCTCTTTTCAATTTTATTCATGATGGTATACATGCACATGTCAAGTTGATAATATGATGTACGTCTTGGTGGTGCAGGGTTTCTCTATGAATCATGAGTCATTTGACATCATGCTATGATGGTGCATTGTCCCCGATAAAAAAGGGGCAAGTTGTGAATAAGCACAATTCACTATTTGATCATATTTTCTTGTTAATGAATTTATTTTATAGACTGACTGAGAAGGTGTATACTACCCTCTAACAATCTATTTCGAGGAGGACTATCCTAGCGTGTCTACAACATGCGACTTTCCATCGGGTTTCTTTCACCTGAATGTCCATCCCATGAAGCACTCTGTCTTGAGATTCTTGATCAAGAGATTTTAAGATCAATAAACTTATTTTTAGTTCTTACAATGCCTTGCGTTGCAATTCTTATGTTGCTGCAATTAACATGTTCCTAGGGGTGGTCTTTATCTATTACTGTGAAAATGATACTACTTGAGGTTCAACGTTTGCTTCATTAGCCAAATGCGCCCGATATTGAAAATGATCGCTATAATGTACATATGAAGGTTAGTAACTTTGATAGATATCATTCATAATTTGATTTTGTTAGCTTGAATATTTTTTGTGTTTCAAGATCCAGAAGAATATACGAGACATGTTAGAGAGCAAACTTGACGTTACAGTGTAAAATCGATGTGATCATGAGGACTTGCCAGAACTTAGCATGTAGTTTTTAGTAAAACTTGTAAACTATGAATTGCAATTTATAAATGTATATATGAGTTGATCGTGAATATATGTGTTTGTGAATATATATGCCTATGAATATAGTGTGTCTTTGAATATATGTGCCTGTGAATATATTGTGATTGCTGTTATTTGAATTTGAGCATGAAATTATAAATAACAACATGTAATGTTATATAGGGTACATAACATCACTAGTGGTGTTTAACTGTAAACGAAATGTGAAAATGGTCGTTAACATAGACTGTTTAAATACCGCATGTGCAACTCTATATATTTTCACAAACGGTGTTTTCGACGGACCGCCTGTGATAATGGTCAATATTACAAGCAGTTTTGACAACTATGTTGTGAGGATGTCACCATATTATGATCTCGGCCGCACCCAGCAAAACCCTAACTCATTGGTGCTTGAAATTACATCGTCAGGCTGCAAAAATTTCTGAGCGCCGCTCCACTTCCTTCGACCACCTCCCCCCTCCGACTCCGACATGCACCCCCCCTATGGCGCATCCCATTTTTTAGGATTTTGAAGATATGGATTCATAAATGAGATAAATTAGGGATCTTTATTTCAAAGATTTTTCTCTCCATGAAGTAAGTCTACGATCTTTCTTCGTTTTTTTTTTGGTGTGACTTGAGCTCTTAATTTTTGAATTTGGGTTTATCACGAATTTTCAAGGATTATATTTTGAAAATTTAGAAGTAGAATTAAGCCAAATTAAAAATCTTTTGAAAGATTTATTTCTCCAAAATGTATGTATTTATATGTCTTGCTACATTGTATATGTCCTACATTTTCAAATTTAAATTTGGGGTTTCTCTAATTTTTCTAATTTTGTTATTTTAGAGGTTGAAATGAATGAGAGTAATGGTATCTTTTTACATTTTTACAGTGTCACGTAGAAGATGGATTGAGTGTGGATGTACAATATGCCAAGTCCTGATCCTGCGTACATTCAAAATGTTACAAGCTTAGTCGAAACATCCAAGAGACACGCGAAGACGCAAAAGATAGATTAGATATTGTATCCTTGTATCGACTGCCAAATTACGATTGCTTGGACATATACTATAGTAATCCAATCACACTTGGTGAAGAGATGTTTGAAAAAAAAACACGGTATTGAGAGAGCATGGTGAGTTAGATACACGCAAAGTGGATAATAGTGATGGGAGATGTGTCAATATTTTGATGACGTTAAAGCTCATATCGATAATGATCATTACAATCAGGATGATGATGACGATGATGAGTTTGATTATGAGGAGATGTTGCATCACATCTAACCACAAGTGTTGATTTCTATGGGAACAAGTAAAGGTTTAAGTAAAATGGAGATATTACAGAGTGTGTCACAGGATCTTTTATATGATGAATAAAAGGATTGTGATAAAGAGTTTACTACATTGTGTACAGTACTAGAACTATTAAAGTTGAAGGCCACCCACGGATGGTACAATGTAGTTTTATTGATCTTTTGATTCTTATTGCAGAAATTTTTCTAAATGCAAATAAATTGCCCAAAAGCACTTATAAAGCGAAGAAGCTTTTATGTCCGACGTCGCTAGGTGTGACAAAAATACATGCTTGACCGAACCATTGTATTATGTTTTGTAAAGAGCATGAGCTCGCAACAAGATACCCGATATGTGGTGTCAATGATACAAGAAGAATTACAATCACTAGTATGTCACCAACATGAATAAGAACTTGAGAAATAAGAAGAGTTCTATTGGACCTTAGGGTGATGATGATATTCTTGACAATGTAGATGGATGAATAAGAGAAAGATACATGCCTTGGTGATGTGCTATCTTCTAGTAATTGACTGCTTGAATCATTTGTACTCAAACCCCAAGGAGGCCAAACTTATATGTTGGCATTCTAAGCATCGCACGAAGAATGAAAAACAGATTTGACACCCTGGTAATGCAACACAATAGAAAAAAATCGATTCCAGTATTCAGAGTTTGTAAAGGAAATCAGAAATGTAAGGATTTCTTTGGGTACAGACAGAACGAATCTTAATGATGTACAACCTACCGACCTGGTATTGTCACAAGGAAGTATATATTGTTATCTATTTTTATCCAATGTTCAAAACAAGCTAGCATCAAAATTGATGTGTTCCATGAACGTCTAATTGAAGAAATGGCGAAGCTGTGGAATGAAGGGGTACGTACATGGGACTAGTACAATCAGGAGTATTTCATGCTAAGGGCAATGATATTCGTTACCGTACATGATTATCCCCGACACTTTACATTATTCGGACAAATGAAAGGGCAGAAATATTGTATAATGTGTGTGGATGGAACTAGTTTCCAGTACCTCACATTAGCCAGAAAGTTGGTGTACATGAGACACCGGCAGTTCTTGACAGATAAACACAACACCCCTGAGGGGATCACAACACTATAGTAGGTTGTCAACAAGTTAATCCTCTAGCACCAATGCTACATCATGTTGGACAATGAGCCGATGTCGAGCCCCATCATCGCATCTAGGAAGACCTAAACCTCGTCTTCTATGCCGAAGGTTCAAGGACATCCACTCCCGCTATATCTCAGGAAGGACGATAGTAAAGATAATAAGAGCAACTAGTTGAACAACATGTTGAAGCAGTACCAGAGCAACCAGTTGAACAATAGGTTGAAGTAGTACAAGAGCAACAAGTTGAACAATAGGTTGAAGCAATACAAGAGGAACTAGTTGAACAACAAGTTGAAGCGGAACAAGAGCATGCTCAAGAAGTTAAGGCCAATATCAAACTTTCAACAACAACTCCTCCATCAGTTCAACTGCAAGTTAGGTCATACAAAGATAAGGAACCTTTAGAGCTAGTGTAAAAGTTTTGGAAAGGAATGAAGAAAATAACTTCAACATCTCATGCTTCATATGTGTTAGCAATAGAAAATAATGAGACATGGGAAGAAGTTGGTGAAGTTCATTCTAGGGATTCCTGTATTGTTAAAAAAGGGGTCCCGATATACAAGAAGTAGGGCATTCCTCCTAAATTTTAGAATGAGAAGTCGTTCATGACAATGGTATAACTTAGCAAACAGAAATTCCCGATCAGGAAAATGCGAGAGTGGTACATTTTATGCAGCACTAAATATGACATTAACATTATCACATTTTGTGTGCCACCAAATGCATTTTGGAGTGAATACGCAAACGTTAGATGCTCAATTTTCTTCGAAGTTATCCGGGCCTGTTCTATCGAAAAATGCTCGAAATCAACTTTTTACTCAACTGGTGCTTGTAAGTGCCTCTAATATTTCATACTTGTTTTTCTTACTACACGCATACATGGCATGAGATTATAACGATTCTAGACTTATTCTTTATGATGCAATACATGAATGATGACATAGTGAAGGGCAAGACGGATATCCTTGACGTGACAAGGATTGCTCAAGTCGAATTTCGATGTGAAAAAGGACCAATATTCAAAGAATACAGGGAAATGACAAAAAATAATTTACTAAGAAAAATCAGGAGTTGATGAAGAAAAAATAGACGGAAGTGGCAACCTACATAGGATGAGCTATGGATAACTTTGTCATAGCTAACAAGGACCTCATAAAGGCTTCGTACCACTTCGCATAAGTTTGACACATAACATTGAAATAGCAATTATTTTAATTGTTAACTTACCACGTGTGTTCCTACATGTGTAGTAATCATTACGTATGTATCTTCATCAAGCCAAAGCTGGGTTCAGCGATGGTCATGGACCCAGCCGATCTCCCACCAAAGAAATACAATGATTTCAAGGATATTGTAAAAAGTACGGATATTGTATACTTTAATGTACACGCGTATATAGGTTAGCAATTCTCATATGAAATTTCTTATACGACGGCGCTTGGATGTATTACTGGAATGAACTTGGCAGTAAGATACCTGCTAACAGGACTATATTGCAAATAGGAACATATTATCCTAGTGGCAAGCAGCCTCCTGGTAATGTCCTCTGCGGATATTATATCTACGATCAGCTTTAGGTAGACGGTTCATATAGAATGAATCGTGAGTATCGTGAGGATGTAAGTTATCCTTAGTATCGATAGTGTATTTTCTTACATTTGAGTTTCATTTTCACAAGCGTGTTCTGATACTTGTATTATATTTTCATTGTCACCGACACATTATAATACTTATATTATGTTTTCATTGCAGTACACTAATGTGATTGAAGATTGGCCGATTGTTAGGAATACGCCTCACCACAGAGTCGATAATATTGTGAGTGAAATGTGTGTCTTCATGCGTCATGAAGTTATTCATCGAAAATGGTTGTTCTTCAACTACAGATGTCCACACACCAATGTGCTAGAACTAAGCAACTATGTTTATGCAACAAGAAGTTTTTAGTGAAACTTGTAAAAAATGTGTACTTGTGAACTACGAATTGAAATATATAAGTACTTGCAATGTATGTATATATGAGTTGACTTATATATTGTGACTGGTGTGTGAATGTTACTTGTGAACATATAGTGTTTGTGCTGTGTGTGAATGTGTATTTGACTTTGAGCTGGATATTAGAAATAACAGCATTTAGTGCTGTATAGGGTATATACAACCTGTGATAATGCATTTTTAAAGTCGTTTCATAGTTGTAAAGAACTGCTTGTGAAAATGCATTATCACAGGCGGTTCATGGTTGTCAAGAACCGTCTATGATAATGTATTTTTGCACCCAATTCGGGGTAGGTAAAGAATCGTCTGTGGTAACTACTTTTCACATTCGGTTCTTCGTATGGAACTGCCAGTGAAAATGTTTTATGAAGGGCGGTTTGTGGTTGTTAAGAACCGCCTGTGATAATGAAATTTTACTGGAGATTTTTAACAGCCGCCTGTGAAAATGACCGATTAACACATACGCTTTGTCAGAGGCAGTTTTCAAAACTGCATGTGATAATGTGTTTAGAGTCGTTTGAGATAATTTATTTTTTAGTAGTGAAGGTGCCATCTTTTTGTACCTTGTGCCTCATCCATCTGAAACAGCGATGATAACCTGATCCATTGTATTTCGCTGTAGGCTACCTGCATAGAAGATAAAACTATTGCTTAATAAAAAACAATGACATTTTGACTTGGATCATATAACCCACCGAAATCTGTTCTTTGATTTTCTCTTGTACTCCATTAAAAATCTGTTCTTTAATTTTCTCTTGTACTCCATTCAGTCAAGAACCAATGAAAACGAGTGTATTATATCTAGTGGAGGTCTTATACCTAAAGATAGGTTTAGTATTCTCCAAGTGAACTTGTCATAAGCATATTGATAGAACACCACAAGAAACCCGAAAAATTACGTCGGCCGAATTAACTTACCTGGGCCGGCCAACGTAAGTAAGTAACTTACGTTGGCCGCTATAAGTCGATGTAAGTAGAGTAACTTACGTCGACCAAAGACACGCGGCCGACGTAAGTTAACAGGCCAACGGCATTAATGACATACTTACGTCGGCCCAGGTCTCTGGTCGACGTAAGTTATACGACCGACAGAAGTACAACCCTAATTACATCGGCCAAAATCTAGGCCGACATAAGTTAACGTGGCTGGTGTAATTAGAGAACTTTAACCTACTCACGAGGGCTCCGCACGCAGCGCGCGCCTATTTCTCTTCCTCATTTTGGCCGTGCACCTCTCTTCCCCACGCCGCCGCTCGCACCGCGCAGCCCCAACCCCGCCGCCCCAATGCGCCGCCTCAACCCCGCCGCCCGCACCGTGCTGCTCCCACCGTGCCACACCAACCCCGACGCCCGCACCGCACTGCCCCCACCACGCTGCCCCCACCCCGCTACCCACACCGAGCCGCACCGCCCCATCGTGCCGCCCCACCGCTGCGCCTCCACCGCGCCGCCCCCACATAGCCGCGCCACCGGGGCACCCACTGCGCCGCCACCACCGCGGCGCCCGAGCTCTCTCCCCCGACGGTAAGCTTTGGCCCGACGTATTAGATTGCTCGTGCCACTGAAATGTTCCATGTTGTTTAGGACTTGATCCCATGAATTGTTTCATATGTTTGTGCTCATGTGTGTCAATGTGTTGAAGCTTTGGCTTGGTGTCGCCTAGTTAGATCTGTTTAGCGAGTTAAACTCAGTTTAGCGAACATCGGGGGCAACATTATTATCAAGAGTAAGGTGATACATTGCAGGTACTTGGAGTCCGCATAGCCCGTCGCGCTGCCGCTTGGAAATATGGTGTATGGTTTAATTCGTTAGTACTATACAAGAACTAACTACATTTTTCATTTTGGTTCCAATTTATTTTTAGCAAGTTACCTATTGGGAGTGTTATTCCTTTATGCAGGAACCAAAATAATAACTATTTTTTAAGTGGGGCCTTTAATTTCCACAAGTACCGAATGAATATACTATCCAAGATAGCGTTGTACATCGAATTAATAGAATATAGGCCGCTCTGTCGGACAGATCATTTAAAGGAGCTGTCTTTTGTTAAATATACATATGCTATTCTTGAAACTAGTTCTAACCACAATAGAAATTTGTAAGACTTTATAAGTATGTAGTATACTGAAGGTGCTGGATCCGCGATGAAAATTTACCGGTTATCGTTTCATAGACATCATTTTTCTTTCAGAAACATTCTCTCTAAAATTCTGTAAAAGCATTATTTGCGTTTGTTTGAGTTGGCGCACCAGAATATATGCCACAATAGAGCACAAGCTGCAGTATACACAACTACATTCAGATACAACTTAATTACACGTGCCAGAGGCAGGGACTTGGATGAAAAACGAACATGCAGAATATGACAAATAAGACATGGTAGCAGCATTCTAGAAAGGGACGTGATGAGAGAGAGAGAGATGACCCCGTGGAAACTTGAAGAAAAAGATATTGACGGATGAAAAAAGGCAAAATGACGCGGTGATATAACTTAGTTTTTAAATCAGTAACAAGCAAGTATATAGTAGGATCAAGTCGTAAAGTGCGTAGCAACTAGGTAACTGGCCAGTTCAACCGTCGTAAAAAATTGAAGAGAAGACAGTGAACGTCACTAACTAATCAACAGTGTACTAACATCACTATCAAATCGTTAATTCCCACCAGAGAAAAATGAAATTAACAAACGACTTACGGTCATGCATTGGCGTTGACTAACGAGCAAGAGCATGGCATGATGTGCCACCATAGATTTAAAGATCGGGAGAGGACATAATTAACCGAAAGCCAAAGGTAAAATGCACACAAGAAAATGCATTGTTAATCAGAATTATTATGATTACAAAATAAAAATATACAACATAACATGTGGATGATATATAGAGTATAAGACCCTTTTTATGCAAACATGTTAACACTCATCTAAGAGCATTAATTATATCCATCACTAGAGATCACGATTAAGGGTGGAGAATGATCCACATATCTCCTAAAAAGGAGGTCTCCTAATAGTAATCTATCACAACGCATATTTAGTTAATATATTGGTCTTCCACCACTAATTTTGGTCTCTTATGATGGATTTGATGGTCACAGATACATGTTAACATATGTGGTCATCATAATGGTCATTTCCACGATATATGTCTCCTATAAAATATGAGTAATAGACATAGGTTAGGATATTAATTACATGTAATGTACATGACTTTATTATGTGCTAAAAACGAACAATGGTTCTCTCTGTTAAGCTATATTTGTATAGTCTATCTATGCATGTATAATTATAGATAGAATTGGTTTAGATTTCCTTGTATTGTAACCAAGTCCATAACTGTAACGATTTGTTACTTGTGTGCCAAGTTTGGCCTGCTATATAAACGATCAGCAACCTCCTGGCAGAGGCACTGTCTTCCGCATATTGTTTTGTATTGTTACATGGTAATCAGAGCCTCTCTTTCAAATACATCTAGTCATGGCGAGTTCTTCTGCCCCGGCTCCGGCGGTACCAGCGTCTCTCTCTATCCCGGTCTCTGAGAAGTTGACAAGGGAGAATTATCTCCTATGGCACGCTCAGGTCCTGCCGGCGATCCGGGCGGCGCAGTTTGAAGGTTTTCTTGATGGCTCTGAAGTTGAGCCGCCGAAGACATTGTCGGTTGAAAAAGACTCCAAGGCGATGGAGACTGCAAATTTAGATTATATCAATTGGCGTGTTCGTGATCAATATGTCCTGACATATCTGGTTACCTCGCTTTCTCGAGAGGTGTTATCTGGTATATCTTCGTATACCACAGGAACAAGCATGTGGACAGCGATCACACAATCGTTTGCTTCTCAATCTCGGTCTCGTATCCTCCATCTACGAACCCAGATTGGAACCACGCGTAAAGGAGATATGTCTATGTCTATGTACTTCTCCAAGATGTGCAAACCTGCAGAAGAGATGGCAGCTGCTGGAAAGCAGCTTGACACTGATGATATTGTGCCTTATGTTCTTAATGGCCTTGATGTTGAATACAATCCGCTAGTTGAATAGGTGACAGGCATGACTGATCCAATCAGTCAGGATGATCTTTATGCGTGCCTTCTCTCTTCGGAAGCACGCCTGGAGTCCCAGAAAAATGTCAAGGAATCGTTCCACATGGTGGCCAATACTGCTGCACACGGTCGTGGTGGTGGTCGTGGCCGCGGCCGTTTCGATCCTGGTCGTGGACATCTCGGAGGCCGCAGTGTTTTTGGACGTGGCAATCCTGGTCCAGGGGGTAATCCCAACAATCCCTACAAAGATCATCAATGCCAAGTCTGTGGTAAAACTGGTCATACTGCTCTCCGGTGCTGGAAGCGGTTTGACAAAAATTTCAATGGTCCTGAGAAAACAGCTTCTACTGCTGTCACCTCCTATAATGTTGACACGGCGTGGTATGCCGACAGTGCAGCTACGGACCATATTACTGGAGACCTTGACAAACTAACCATGCGGCAAGACTACGATGGTAATGATCAAGTACATGCAGCCAGTGGAGCAGGTATGACGATAAAGCATATAGGTCAATCTACTGTTATTACCCCTTATCGTGACATATCTCTAAATAATGTCTTGCATGTTCCTCAAGCCACTCGAAACTTAGCCTCTGTTCATCGTCTCACGTCTGATAATGATGTTTTTCTTGAACTTCACCCTGATTTCTTTCTTGTTAAGGATCGTCACACGAGGCGAACGCTTCTACACGGCAGGTGTAGGAACAGACTTTATCCCATCCCATCCTTGTAGCACAATAGTAGCAAGCATGTTTCCAACGTTGTCAAGGCATCCACAGATCGGTGGCATAGTCGCTTTGGTCATCCGTCCTCTGTTACAGTGCGTCGCGTTCTTCGTGATAATAGTTTACCTGTTGAGTCCAAAAAAGAGCATGATCATGTTTGTGATGCATACCAGCAAGCCAAGAGTCGACAACTTCCTTTTCCTAAGTCTGTTAGCGTCTCTAAGGCGCCTCTAGAGTTGGTGTTTTCGGATGTGTGGGGTCCAGCTCCTACTTCTGTAGGACGATATGATTACTATGTTAGTTTCATTGATGATTATAGTAAATTTACTTGGATTTATCTAATCAAACACAAGAGTCAGGTCTTTCAGAAATTTTGAGAATTTCAAGCACATGTTGAACGATTACTTAACTGTAAAATTTTGGTTATGCAAACGGATTGGGGTGGTGAGTATCAAAAATTGAGTCCATTCTTTGCACGCCTTGGTATTTCCCACCTTGTTTCATGTCCCCATACACATCAACAAAATGGATCTGCCGAACGCAAGCATATTGTTGAAGTAGGTCTAGCCCTTCTCGCTCATGCCTCTACGCCATTAAAATTTTCGGATGAGGAATTCTTGACAGCGGTCTTCCTGATTAACAGATTGCCAACACCTGTTCTTGCACATGAGTCCCCTGTTGAACGGTTGTTTGGGTCCAAACCAGATTATTATTTTCTTAAAATTTTTGGTTGTGCGTGCTGGCCGAAACCTACGCCCTTACAACTCTCATAAATTATCTTTTCGCTCTAAGCAGTGTGCCTTCCTTGGTTATAGTCCTCATCACAAGGGCTACAAATGTCTTGATATTTCCACTGGTCGTGTTTATATTTCGCGTGATGTGGTCTTTGATGAATCACTTTTTCCTTTTGCTACGCTACATCCCAATGCTGGTGCTCGTCTACGCTCTGAGATCGCCCTCCTTTCTCCTACGTTGTTTAATTCATCTTTTTTTGGGGGTCATACTGTTGATTTGTCCTTAATGCGTAAGTCTATTAATCTGTTGCGTGAAGATTGTCATGTGCAGGAACTCTCTGGTGTACAGAATTTATCTAGACGTGTTGTTTGCTTCCCAGAAAGTTCCGTATTTGGTGTACAGGAGCATGCACATGTGGGCTCCCAAGGCGATGGTGCAGTTGAGCTGGGTTCAAGTCCCGACGCTGATCCTGTCGGATCTACCCAGACACCGGTCCTACCATCCACACCGATCTTTACTGTCGAGGAAGCTACTCCTGTCGGTCACACCACTGACACTGAACGATCTTCTACCACCGATGCGCCAGAGGCAGTACCAGCAGCGGGATATTCTACGGTCTCTGGTGACCCCTCTCCAGCACCTAATGGTTCATTATTGCATGCTTCTCCGGCTATAACAGAGCCTCTGATGCTTGATCTGGCTCAGCGCCCTCGGACTCGACTCCAGAATAATATTGTGCAACCCAAGAAGTTGTTCCCCAGAATGATTCGCTACGGCCTTTTTTGTGCCACTGGAGAACCGGAAACTGTCAAGGAAGCTATGTCTGATGCACGCTGGAAACAGGCTATGAATGATGAGTATTCTGCACTTATTCGTAATTGCACCTAGCACTTGGATCCTGCTGATCAGGCTACTAATCTTATTGACTGTAAATGGGTCTATAAAATCAAAAAGAAGGCTGATGGTTCTGTAGATCGTTACAAGGCTCGCCTCGTTGCCAAAGGATTCAAGCAACGATATGGGATAGATTATGAAGATACATTTAGCCCAGTGGTTAAACCAGCTACTATCTGCTTGGTTCTATCCTTTGCAGTTTCTAAAGGATGGTGTCTTCGCCAACTAGATGTGCAGAACGCATTCCTTCACGGTGTTCTGGAAGAGGATGTCTATATGAAGCAGCCTCCTGGTTTTGTCAGCTCAACTCATCCGTCATATGTGTGCAAACTTGACAAGGCCCTATATGGATTAAAACAAGCTCCTTGTGCTTGGTATTAACGCCTTAGTGCTAAATTGGTGTGTCTCGGCTTCAAACCATTACAAGAAGACATGTCCCTTTTCATTTATCGCAAGGGTATTGTTCAAATAATACTCCTCATCTATGTTGATGATATTATTGTTGCTAGCTCCTGTTCAGAGGCTGTTGATGCTCTTCTCTCCAATCTAAGGGCTGATTTTGCACTCAAAGATCTTGGTTCTCTTCACTATTTCTTGGGTATTGAAGTTCATCCGCGCTATGATGGTCTTCAACTCACTCAAGAAAAATATACCAAGGATATTTTGCATCGAGCTGGTATGGTCAAGTGTAAGCCTGTCTCCACACCTCTTGCTGCCAATGAGAAGCTATCACTTTCGGATGGTACCCTGTTGAGTAGTGAAGATTCTATAGCTTATCGTAGTGTTGTTGGTGCACTACAATACTTAACATTGACACGGCCAGACATCTCATTCGCAGTGAATAAGGTTTGTCAATTTTTGCATAGTCCCACCACTCAACATTGGTCTGAGGTAAAATGAATTTTGAGGTACTTATGTGGCACATTGAGGTATGATCTTTATCTTCGCAGAAGTTCTTCTCTATTTTTGAGTGCCTTCTCTAATGCGGGCTGGGCTGGCAATTCTGATGATCGCCGCTCCACTGGGGGTTTTGCAATCTTCTTTGGACCAAATCTTGTATCGTGGAGTGCTCGAAAACAACCCACATTATCTCGTTCTAGTACTGAAGCTGAGTATAAGGCGGTGGCTAATGCAATGGCGGAGATTATTTGGATTCAGAGTGTTCTTGGTGAACTTGATATTCCTCAATCTCGGGTACCCTGTTTATGGTGTGATAATTTGGGGGCCACCTATCTTTCAGCTAACCCTCGTTTTCATGGTCGTACAAAGCATATTTAAGTTGATTTTCATTTTGATCGGGAACGAGTGGCAAGCAAGCAACTTCAGGTTCGCATTATCTCTTCTGCTGATCAATTGGTTGATGGATTTACGAAGCCGTTGCCCGTTAACAAGCTTGAATGGTTTCGTTCCAATCTCAACTTGATAGAGTTGTGAATGAGGGGGAATGTTAAGCTATATTTGTATAGTCTATCTATGGCATGTATAATTATATATAGAATTGGTTTAGATTTCCTTGTATTGTAACCAAGTCCATAACTGTAACGATTTGTTACTTGTGTGCCAAATTTGGCCTGCTATGTAAACAATCGGCAACCTCCTGGCAGAGGCACTGCCTTCCACATATTGTTTTGTATTGTTACACTCTCGGAGAGTGATGGAACTCTATCTGTTTTGAATAATGAGCAAGCTATTCCAAAAGTATTTGTACGTGGAATATTTCATAGCCACGAGTCATGTGTTTTGATTTTGGATGTTCAGGCATAAGACTTTAATTAAGCAGCTAGCTGCCACTTTTTCTTGCGTTTACAAGAGGAAAAGCCTTCTTACTCCCTAGATTTAATACATGGCATTAGGAGAGAGTAAACCTTCGCAAATTGACTGGATTGAATCAAACGTGGCAAACTGTGCCTTCCCTCTCCATGTAACTCCAAGTGTCCCATCAGACATGTCTGGAAAAAAAGATGGGCTTTCTAAAAAATAAGATAATTTTCTTAGTTTGGTGTGCGGTCGCAGGTGCTTTGAGAAATTGCAGCGGTTTAGATAAGGTCGGTAGCTTAACAATTTGTTTATTAGTGACCATGTTTAGCCTTTAGACAGTTTCCCACGTGCCCCATGGTTTTCCTTTTGACAATGTTGCCTCCTACTAGAAACATCAAGCGTTTGAGAATTAACTGTTACATAACCGAGCTATCATTCAGAGTCATTTTGGAAAACTTGTTAAAGCTGTTTGGAGGTGAACGTAAGGTTAGCGGTTTAAGAGCACTCCTTTAGAAAAATTAGTTTGTTAAACTAAAGAGGTTTGGAAGTGGAAACTGTCAAGTGCCTCAGTGCCATGCAAGAATGGAGGATTGCGTGCGATCCAAACAACCTGATGGATTTACTCTTTTCATAGCACCTTCCTTGTTCCACGTAGTACCGTCTACAGCGGTATACCATAAAGAATACTGGATATGTAGAAGTTTATAGATCAAAATACTAAAAATTAGAAAAAGAATAGTGTATATAGTATTTTTAGAGGGAATTCGAGTGCGGACAGCCTAAAGCTTATACATGCGCCGCTTGAAAAAAAAAACCACGAAGAAGCAGAGAAAAACTAACTTATAGCATCATTGGTTGCTCGTACTTTAGTTTAACATGTATTCTTTATCCACAACTACACACTTAGTTCCACAAGGACTAGGTAAGCCATGAAATGATCATAAAAGATAAAAAAACATCCGTAACTAAAAACTAATTTCCTATTGTGTGAATGGTGTTATTCTATTTAGCCCAATATTGAATTCTCGATTGCTTGCAAGTGACTTCCTGTCACAGCCTCAATTTCAATTAACAAACAGTAAAAATAACATAGAATTGCACTTATTGAAGAAATCTCAAACGAACATCTATAGTCAATAAAAATCGAGACAAATTTCTGTACATAAACAACACATGCACATTTAAATACGAGTGACACCATAAAATAGACTTGAAATAAATCAATAAAAATGTTAAAGTATAAAAGAAATTAAAAAACACTTATATATATATATATATATGTGTGTAGGAGAGCTCATCACTAATTAAAATAAACAAATAAATAAAAGTGTGCCATTAATGGATGAGCACTTAAAAGTCCTTAATATACCTTAATCAATACGATAGCAACATGTAAATCCTAAGCAATTCGAATTCCATAACCCTTATTAACCAATCAAAATAAAATAAATAAGTAGCATATGTGCGTATAATTATACAAGTACCAATTAATAATCTAAATTCAACCAATAATCTAGCATGTGGAAATAAACACAATGTAAGAAATGCAAATAGGAGACAAAGATCAGAGACGAGCGCAAAGGCGATCGTCACTAATATGGGTAAACGATATGATCCCGGCTTAGCAAGGATGCTGGTTCACGAAAGAAAGGCGCAGTTAAGCATAAAAGGAGACGAGGTTATAAGGCGTGTCTCCTTTAATGAAATATCCGAGACGCGTCCGATACTCTGACAAACGGGAGACGAGCGACTAACAAAGCACGTCTCCTATTTCCGAAAGAAATGAGATGAACTTTACAGAAAGCACGTCTTCTTTGGCTTTGATTACAAACAGACATGAACACATCGCTGGATGAATGTAGAGAACATTCACTTGATAACTAAATAATGACTCCAATATAGAGTACCTTCACTATAGTATTTTAAATCAAAAAAATAATCAAATCTTTCCTTATGAATTGTCATTCCTGTGGAACACGATGAACACACCGTTCATTGATTCACAGTTGAGCACACTAGATAATATTCATTCACACAGATAACACATACATTCATTAACAATATATTACAAAACACAAGAAAAAAGTACAAGACATAAGAAAACAAAAACAACATCAACTAAAAACAACAAAAGAAAACTTAAATCCTACTCCTCCTCCCCCGGTGGCGACTCCGGCACCGGTGCAACAGGAGTCCTGGCCGGCTCCTCTGGCTGCTCTGTCGGTTGCTCCGGCTGGTCTGGCAGTGCAACCTCACGATTGATGTTCCTTGCCATCGCCGCCACCAGGTTACTGTGGCTCTCGCCGCCAAGGACCTCGGCCATCAAATCGAACAGCCTATCGAATAGCCTCTCAACAGCCTATCGAACAACCTCTCGAGCACCTAGGCCTCGTCTCGAGCAGCTCGTTGTTGAGCCTCTCGAGGGAGCCGTAACACTTTTTCTTGAAGGGTGGCTCCCTCGATGGGCTTGGTGACCAAACATTGTCCATGGTGGGTTGTCTACGTGGAGAAGATGAATGAAGAAGAGGAGAGATTGATACAAAAGGAGAGATGCGCTTGTGGAGAACTGATGGTGCGCCTTATATAAGGTCTGTACGAAGAACACGATGCAAAAGGGAGACAGGCTTATTAATGAAGTGCGTCTCCTATTTTTGACATCTCCATATCCTCTGCCAAAAGGGAGATGAGCTTAACAGCAAAGCGCATCTTCTATTCCCCACGTCACCTTTAGCTTTGTTATTTTCTTCATTTTGCTTCGGTTCACTTTTGATATCACAAAGACAACACATCACTGAACTTAGAGCGCATTCACTTGATAACTAAATTATTCATTTGTCCAAAAAATAATCAAGCATAACATCGTCCCCTTATTAATGAATTTTCTTTGTAGACTGACTGGGAAGGTGGTTACTACCCCCTGACAATCTCCTTCTCGGAGGACTATCCGTTGGTGCCTCCAAGATGCGCCTTTCTACATGGTTTCTTCCACCCGAATGTCCATCGCTCAGGAGCACTCTTCCTTGGGGTTCTTGGTCAAGAGAGTGTAAGATAGACTTATTTTGCTCAAGTAATTAGTAATTGTTGCCGAACTTATTTGAACTGATTTCTTATGCTGCTTAAATTGATATTTCATAGGGATGGTGGTCTGGTTTCACTATGTAAGAAACCTAAATAGGAGACAAAGATAGGCGACGCGCTCAAAGGCGGCATCTCTGATAATGTTAAGTGAGACGAGCCCGCTTCAGCGAGGATTTGACATGGCTCTGTTGAAAGTACAAGGAGACAGGTTAAAACAAAACCCGTCTCAGTTAATTTGGTATCCGAGACACACTATCCTCTTTGAAAAGCGGGAGACGCACATAAAACACAGCTCGTATCCTATGACCGATGTCTACCTCTCCTCTGCTAAAAGATAGACGTGCTCTAATGCAAAGCGCGTCTCTGATTCATCACGTCACCTTTAGTTTCGTGATTTTCTCCATTTTGCTTCAGTTCACTCTTGATATCACACATCACTGAACTCAGAGCACATTCTCACTTGATACGTGAATATAATCAAATCCTTCCTTATGGTACCTGAGAAACACGATGAACACACCACACATTCATTCATTCACACAGCTGAAGAACAAACAAGATAATATTCAATTACATAGATAAACAAAGATAGAATTCATTCATTAACAATATTTACAAAACAGAAGCTACTAAAAACAACAAAGAAAAACTAAATCCTACTCCTACTACTACTCCTCTTCCTCCTCCTCATCCTCCTCCTCCTCCTCGTCCTCTGGCGGCGACTCCGGCGCCGGTGCAATAGGAGCCTAGGCCGGCTGCACTGGCGGTGCAACCCTAAGAACGCGGTTGCTCTTTGTCGCCTCCACCAGGTTTCTGCGGCTCTCGGGCCCAAGCACTTGGGCCATCGTCTTGAACAGAATGTCGAGATGATCGGCCATCCCCGTGAGGGCGAAGAGGTAGTGGCCGATGGAACCCATTCCAGTAAACTCAGGAAGGGTACCCAGACCCAAGGAACTCATGGTGCGAGACATATTGTTGTACGCCTCTTGCGCCATATGGAGGCGCTGCTCGGTGTTGAACCTCATGGGGGGGGCTGCAGCACAGTTTCTTGCACGATGGCTCCCTCGGAGGGCTTGGCGGCGGAAGGTCGGCCATGGTGGTCGTGGGTCGTCGGGGCAGAGAAGATGAGGAAAAGAAGAGGATTCAAAGTGAGCAACGCGATTGACGAGAACTCAATGGTGATAGCGCGTCTTAAATAAGGTACGCGTGGAGTCGTCCAGGGAGCAGTTGGTTTCCCGCGCATTGATGGAACGATGGGACGCATCGATGCCCCACGGGGAAACGAAAGGTCACGCACGGACGTCGCACGCATCTCTGCACCACGCCACCGAAATTACATTCTCCGTAGACCTCGTGCCGCGCGTCTCTCTTTCTACTATGGAAGGCGTGCTATTAACGCTCGTCTCTCTTTGTTATAGTGCGTCTCACATTTATCTCCCTAGTCTATTCGTCTATTCGACAATAGAAGACACTCTTCACCTTAATGCGGGTCTCGCATTTATCTCCCTCGTCTCTTCTTCGTCTTCGGTGCTCCTTTATTACTAATTGACCAATGGTCCTTTACTAATCGACCAAATCTAGTGCGACCGCCTTCTCTGTTCCCCATCGCCGTTGTCGTCACCGTCGACGTCCTCTTCATCATCATCATCATCGCCATCCTTGTCATCATCGTCGTCACCGTCCTCCTCATCGTCGTCACTGTTCATGACTGGTATCTGCTTGGCGCGTAGCCGACTGAAGGAGGAGCACTTGGCGTGGCGCAAGAATCATCCTCATGTATGTACATATGGCACACCAGTCGCATGGTTGTATATATGTAGATCTACAATGGACTCATGAACTTAACTTTAGTTTTGTTTTTCCGTCTCTGTAGGGTTTCTCTGCGAAGCCTGAATGAAGAGATTTATTGAAGTGGCAGTGCATCATTGATATGCACACGCCTAGGCAGCACGTATAGCAAGTTGCTGTGGCCCGATCTTCTTGTAGGATCTTCGAACTTGATAAATTGTGGATGCGTGACCTGGTGAAGAGGCAGTGCACCACAGGCTGTCCACGCGATGAACTACCGAGACAATCACCCTTCCATGTATCGACGAAACAGTCCACGCAATCATGCTCTACAGACGTGAAGGCACGAACTGGGTGAACCACAGTTTGGTGTTCTACAACTCCCTCAGGAATCGAAAGAACAAGTATTGTAAGCCTCTCAAGACTCACGCATAAACAAAACTCCTCGACTTTTTGTATTCTGAATTCAATAAAAATAAGCTCTCCTCCTTTGCATTGTCTAGTACAAGATATATATAGAGATAGGGACGTTCAGCTTTGAGTAAATGGTTGCATGTGCATGCTCTAGTGGATTTCGTGGCTGGTTCACGCGTCATTTCAGCTTCTGGCAGCAATTACTAAAATGATCATAACTCCTTATTAAAACATCCAAATAATGAACTGTTTGATGGGCTGGAAAGTAGACTTGAAAACGCTTCCATCCACTTATATAACACCGTGTAAATCCTTGTATTCTGTCCGCAGTGCTGCTTGGAATTCGTACCATATGTCAGTCATCTAGCTTCTGGTTGAATTCACATGCTAAGGTGATGAACCACCATTTTATTCATGCAAACCATAGGCTTCTTGGTTTAAGATGTTCAGAGGCTTGAATCCATCTTGATTCCATGCTGGTTCATACACTCCATCATTTCTAAGGACATTGAAACAAGAACTCAAAAGTATAGGCTCATTCAACATAGACTGATTATTAAACATAAGGTTAGCGTTCACTTGAGAATGAATTTCCTTCTGCAATTGTTTAACTCTACTCCTTGTAATTGGACTAGCTATGTCAAGTGGATTTTCATTTGAAGATGAGTGAACGCTAGGCATGTCCTCATTAGCCCCCCCCCCCCTCTTGAGAAGGAGTCGTCCTCAACTCAGGCTCACCAACAAATGGAAGCAAGTCTTTGACATTGAATGTTGTATTCACATTGGAATATTTAGGTGGCAGCTCGATTTTGTAAGCATTATCATTTATCTTTTCGATAACCTTGAACGGACCATCACCCCGAGGAGATAACTTACTCTTACATTGTTGGGGAAAGCGATCCTTTCGTAGATGCAACCATAAAAGATCTCCTGGCTGAAATGTAACCTTGTTCTTACCTTTGTTTGCTTGCTTTGAATATTGTGCTGATTTCTTCTACATATTCTTTCTTGTCTCCACATGTAACCGCTTGATAAAGTCTGATCTTTTTGTGGCATCCAAGTTAACTTGTTCCTGTAATTGTAAAGGCAAAAGATCCATGGGAGTATGCGGTTTAAACCCATAAACTATTTCAAATGGACAAGAGTTTGTTGTGGAATGGACTGCCCTGTTATAAGCAAATTCAACATGTGGAAGGCAGTCTTCCCAGAGCTTCAAATTCTTCTTCAACACAGCATGCAACATGGTTGACAAGGTACGGTTGACAAATTCAGTTTGGCCATCCGTTTGTGGAACACAAGTGGTTGAAAATAACAACTTCGTGCCAAGCTTAGCCCACAATGTCTTCCAAAAGTAGCTGAGAAATTTAGTATCCCGATCTGAAACAATAGTCTTTGGAACACCATGTAAACGAATAATCTCCCTGAAAAACAAATCAGCAACGTGTGAAGCATCATCGCTCTTATGACAGGGGATAAAATGTGCCACTTTAGAAAAGTGATCTACAACAACAAAAATAGAATCCCTCCCCCTCTGAGGCCGAGGTAACCCCAGAACAAAGTCCATAGATATATCTTCCCAAGGTACATGTGGAATAGGTAATGGAGTATATAAACCTCTGGGATTGGGGCGGGACTTAGCTTTCAACCAAACGATGCAGCACCCAACGTGCCGCTGGACATCACGTCGCATATGTGGCCAAAAGAAATTATCAGAGAGCATGTCCAATGTATTTTTGACACCAAAATGTCCAGCTAGTCCACCAGCATGTGCTTCCTGCAAAAGAACTTGACGAATCGAGCAAGCTGGAATGCATATTTTGTTAGTCTGAAACAAGAAGCCATCATGCGTATAATATTTATCCCAACCTTTTCCATCAATGGAACGAGAGAAAGGTTCTTTAAAATCAGCATCAGCAGCATAAAGTGCTTTAATGGATTCCAAACCAAGCACTTTTGTATCTAGTTGTGTAATCAACGAACATCTTCTAGACAAGGCATCGGCAACAATGTTATCTTTACCACGCCTATGTTTGACAACATAGGGAAACTTTCAATGAACTCAATCCATTTAGCATGTCGACGATTCAGCTTGCCTTGACTTTTAAGATATTTCAAAGCTTCATGATTAGAATGAATTACAAATTCTTTAGGTAACAAGTAATGTTGCCAAACTTCCAAAACGCCAACTAACGCATAAAGCTCCTTGTCATAAACTGAGCAATTCAGATGTGAACCATTTAGCTTTTCAGAAAAGTAGGCAACAGGTTTACCTTCTTGCATCAGTACACCTCCTATGCCAATACCACTTGCATCACATTCAAGCTCAAATGTCTTACCAAAATCAGGAAGTTGCAGCAGCGGTGCTTCACAAAGCTTTGTTTTCAGCGCTTGAAAAGCTTGGTCTTCGTCATGTCCCCATTTGAATAGAACATCCTTCTTTGTGAGATTGTTAAGTGGAGCAGCGAGAGTGCTGAAATCTTTGACAAAACGCCTATAGAAACTTGCAAGAACATGAAAGCTTCAAACTTGGCTCACATTTACCGGTGTAGGCCAATCCTTTATTGCTTTAACCTTCTCTTCATCAACCTGAATACCATTTGCAGAAACAACAAAGCCAAGGAAAACGACACGGTCTGTGCAAAAGGTGCACCTAGCAATGTTGCCATACAATTTCTCTTCCCTCAAAACAGAAAGTACTTGATGGATATGATCAAGATGTTCATCAAATGATTTGCTATAGATCAGAATGTCATGAAAATAAACAACCACAAACTTGCCAATGAAAGATCGTAAAACATGATTCATTAAGCGCATAAAAGTTGAAGGAGCATTTGTCAAGCCAAATGGCATCACAAGCCATTCATAGAGACCAAATTTAGTTTCAAACGCTCTTTTCCATTCATCACCATGTTTCATGCAGATTTGATGATAACCACTACGCAAATCTATCTTGGTGAAAATGATAGAAGCACTCAATTCATCTAACATGTCATCAAGTCGTGGAATGGGATGATGATATCGAACAGTTATAGCATTGATAGTACGATAATCAACACACATGCGCCAATAGCCATCTTTCTTTGGGACTAAAAGAACTGGAACTGCACATGGTGATAAGGATTAACGAACATACCCTTTGTCCAAAAGCTCTTTTACCTGTCGCTGAATTTCCTTTGTTTCTTCAGGATTGGTGCGGTAGGTTGGACGATTTGGAAGTGAAGCACCTGGTACCAAATCAATTTGATGCTCCATTCCATGGAGTGGAGGAAGTCCGGCTGGTATCTCATTGGGAAAAACATCATCGAGGTCCTGTAAGAGATCAAGAACAACACTAGGCAGCGATGAAGGTAAATCATGAGTTCAAAGTAGGATCTCCTTGTGCAAGAGCACGAATAATGGGGTTGTGGTGTCTCTCACTTCTCTCAAATCACTCTTGCAAACAAAGAGACATTCAGTGTGGCGTGGCTGTTTAGGATTGGCATGAGGCTTTATGTGGCTGGATGGGTTAGAACTCTCTCCCTTACTTGGGTTGAGGGTCTCACTCTATTTTCTTTTGTCTGCTTACTCTCTTTTCTTGCGAGCCATATCTGAAGTATGTATCTCCTCTGGAGATAATGGAACAAAAACCACCTTCTTGTCATTGTGAATGAAAGTGTATTTGTTATGCCATCCAAAATGCACCGAGTGCACATCAAATTGCCAGGGCTGACCAAGCAGCAAATGGCATGCTTGCTTGGGGACAATATCACAATCCACCTGTCCATGATAACCACCAATGGAAAATGACAAACGAATCATGGCTGAAACCTTAACTGTCCCGGAATTATTCAGCCATCGCATATGGTACGGATGTGGATGGCGACGTGACTGCAAACCAAGCTTCTCAACTAGCAAAGCACTAACAATATTATTGCAGCTCCCACTATCTATGATGAAACGGCACACTTGGCCTTGCACTTTGCATCGGGACTGAAATAAATTATGGTGTTGACCTTGTTCAGCAGCAACAAACTGAGTGGAAAGAACTCTCCTAACAACCAAAGAAGGAGATGGTGTATTCATTGTAGAAGGCTCGAAAGCAAGGAAATCAGCAAGCAACTCATCGAAATCAGCACTAGTAATCTCATCAGAATATGGAGAAATAACATCTTGTACCATGTCATTGGAAGTAAAAGTCTGAATAGGTTGAATCGCTAAACAATTCAGACCTAGCTCAAATGTACCATCTTCTGCTGAATACTCACAAGTGTCAAGATTAAAATCTGCAAATACATTGGTAAACTCGTCCTCCTCTTCACTTTGTGTATCATAAGAACCATCAGCAAGGGCAATAATAGTACGACGATTGGGACATTCAGCTTGTTTATGTCCATGACCACCACATTTAAAACACTCAATCTTGCTTGTCTTGCGTTGGGTGGCTGCAGTAGAAGAAGTGGGCTGATTTGAACTCACAGCTTTACCTTTCGCATCCAATTGTTTGTAAGAAGGTGGAATGGATATATTTGTTCCACGAGATGAAGATTTGGGCATTGCAGCTCCTTGCTGTTGGAATTGAGGAGTGACATCCCCTTTCTGTTGGGAATGACGCCATGGAGCATTGTATTTGTAAGACGTAGCAACTTGCCGTTCAGCCCTCTTTGCAAAATAAACCAACTCAGTGAGACAAGTGTAATTTGTCATATCTACTTTATCAGCAATGGATTTATTGAGGCCAACCATAAACCAGGCCATTGTAGATTCCTCATCTTCAGTTATCCCTATACGAAGTAAACACATTTTCAATTCTTGAAAATATTCATCAACAGTACGAGTACCTTGCACAAGACGTTTCAGCTTCGAATGTAGGTCACGAGAATAATATGCAGGAACAAAATGATGTAGCATTTCCCTCTTCATGTCTTCCCAAGTTATACGAACATGCCCAACTCTTTGATATTCAGTACGGACCTGATTCCACCAACTTATGGCATAGCCTTTAAACTTAATGGCTGCAAGCTTTGCCTTCTTTTCAGCAGGGTATTCATACAAATAAAATAGTTGCTCCACTTTGGTTTCCCATTCGAAGTAATCATCAGCATTCTCCTTGCCGCTGAATGGAGGAATGGACACTTTAACCTTGCCCAAACCATCATCATTATGACGTCGTTCATGATGACATCGATGATGATCACCATAACGACCACGGGCTCCAAAACGGCCAAAGTTGTCACCACCATGATCATCATATGCATCACGGCGACCATAAGGATCACCTCCATGTTCAACATTATAATTTGAAAATGTTTTTAGCATCAAAATCAGGAGGATTCCCAACAGCAACACGTGGTGCACGACCAAAACCAGCAGCAAATCCTTGGCCACGGCCACTTGCAATGTTTGTCAAAACGAGCAGCAAATCCTCGGCCACGACCACCACCACCGCCACCGGCATGTTGATCATCATTCTCAATGTGTTCATCACCATGAGGTGGATGCTCCCCGTGTTGCTGCTGTAGTGATCGTTGAAGCACATGCATCCCCTGCGTCAATTGTTGCATTTGTGCACGCACTTCCTGAATTTCTTGACCAGAAACAGTGTGAGAAGGGGAATCTTCATTTCGTGCAATGTTAGTAACAAAGGAAGAAAGTAATAGGACAAATATGTGGAATCGCTCCCTCACAACTGACAAAACAAGTTCTTTCTCTCCCTGAAAAGAGCAAGAACCGGGCTGCAATTTGTAGTGGAAGAGTGATTGTAACAGCGACGACGGTGCAACAACTCACGGTGCGTTTTAAGTGGAGCTTGGTGGGGTAATATGTAAGTGGAATGCGCTGAAAAATGTAGTGATGCATAAACGAATAATAATCCAAAAACA
Organism: Tuctoria greenei; assembly: GCA_036927565.1. Lineage (NCBI taxonomy): Eukaryota > Viridiplantae > Streptophyta > Magnoliopsida > Poales > Poaceae > Tuctoria > Tuctoria greenei. The sequence goes on along the minus strand of JAYESD010000002.1, from coordinate 159,590,398 downwards.
CAAGTCTAAGTTGCTGAATATAAAGGAAAAGATGCACAAAGATGTAGAAACAAGATGTAGAAAGTGGATAGATGAACACTAAGTGCATCAATCAAAACTTATTGCTGTCCAATCCCATTTGGATGTGCTGAACACAATTCTCTTTTTATTTCTTCTTTTCTCTTTTTTTTTAACCTTTGTGACAAATGCAGCACAACTTTCAACTAAAGGGGCGCATAAGGATTAACTAAGATGGATAATGCAACACAAAAACAAGAAACTCGGGTGGGGAATTTGTGGCGGGTACAAAACAAGGGTGGGATGGGTGGTATATGCAGCAAGTGATTTGATGATTAGAACAAAGATAACAACTAGAACGATGTAGAAAAGAAAAGAAAAAATTCAGCAACTAGACAAATCTTAAAGGATTAAAAGTCGATAATGCAAACTACAAAATCAGTAGCACATATGAATTTGGGCTATAGGTTTTCTTTTTGGCTATCAGTGGACAGTAGGTATATAAAAATCTATCCTACCAAAAGCAAGAATAATCCTACCGAGGAAACGGAGGCTCTGGTACCAGATGATATGCACACGCCTAAGCAGCACATGTAGCAAGTTGTCGTGGCCCGATCTTCTCGTAGGATCTGCGAACTTGATAAATTGTCGTTGTGTGACCTGGTGAAGAGGCAATGCACCGCGAGGCTGTCCACGCGACGAACTACCGAGACAATCACCCTTCCATGTATCTACGAAACAGCCCACACAATCACGCCCTATAGACGTGAGGGCACGAAATGGGTGAACCACAGTTTGGCATTCTACAACTCCCTTAGGAGTCGAAAGAACAAGTATTGTAAGCCTCTCAAGACTCACGCATAAACAAAAATCCTCGAGTTTGTGTATTCTGAATTCAATAAAAATAAGCTCTCCCCCTTTGCATTGTATAGTACAAGATATATATAGAGATAGGGACATTCAGCTTTGAGTAAATGGCTGCATGCGCATGCTCTAGTGGATTTCGTTGCTGGTTCGCGCGTCTTTTCAGCATCTGGCAGCAGTTACTAAAATGATCATAACTCCTTATTAAAATATCCAAATAATGAACCGTTTGATGGGCTGGAAAGTAGACTTGAAAACGCTTCAATCCACTTATAGAACACCGTGTAACTCTTTGTATTCTGTCCGCAGTGATGCTTGGAATTCGTACCATATGTCAGTAATCTAGCTTCTGGTTGCATTCACATGCTAAGGTGATGAACCACCATTTTATTCATGCACACCATAAGCTTCTTGGTTCAGATGTCCAAAGGCTTCAATCCATCTTGATTCCATGCTGGTTCATACACTCCATCATTCCTAAGGACATTGAAACAATAACTCAAAAGTATAGGCTTATTCAACATAGACTGATTATTAAACATAAGGTTAGTGTTCACCTGAGAATGAATTTCCTTATGCATTTGTTTAGCTCTACTCCTTGTAATTGGACCAGCTATATCAAGTGGATTTTCATTTGAAGATGAGTGGATGCTAGGCATGTCCTCATTAATCATCCCCGGTAAAGAAGGGGTAAGTCATGAAGAACAAACACAATATGAGTTTAACCATCGTCCTCCTATTAATGATTTTCCTTTGTAGTCTGACTGGTAAGGTGGTTACTACCCCCTGACAATCTCCTTCTCAGAGGACTATCCATTGGTGCCTCCAATATGCGCCTTTCCAAGTGGTTCCTTCCACCCAAATATCCATCGCTCAGGAGTACTATGCATTGGGATTCTTGATCAAGATACTGTAAGATAGACCTATTTTGCTCATATAATTAGTAATTGTTGTCAAACTTATTTGAACTAGTTTATTATGTTGCTTAAATTGATATTTTGTATGGGTGGTGCACTGGTTTTACAATCAAAACTATATTACTTGAAGTTCAGCTTGCTGCATCAGCCAAATGCGCCCGATGTTAAAAATGATTGCTATAATCTACTTATCAAGGTTAGAAACTTTGTGTTAGTGACCAACATAGGTTATTCATTCCTCCTTTGACATTTGTTAATTTAAAGAATGTCAATATTTTCAGTATCCAGGGCAATATAAGAGACATGTTCGGGAGCAAGTTGGACGGTACAGTTTAGATCGATGGGAGCTTTAGGAATAAGTTTAGATTCGAAATTAGTTTAGAGGGCATGCAATGTATGAACTATGAAATTCATTGAGTTGCAAATTATCTCTGAATTGCAATGTCATTGTGTTTTTTTATCTCTGAACTCCAATTAATCCGTGAATTGCAATGTCATTGCGTTTGTTTATCCCTACAACGGTTCACGATGTCGTGCGAGTGGAAATGTGAAGAGTGCATGAGACGAACTTTAGAAAGGTGTGTCTCAGATACCTGAGATCCGGAAAAAGGGAGATGGGTCTTACTTAGGCTCATATCTGATTTGTTCTGAAGATCTTTTGTCCCACCTCGTAAAGCTGAGAACATTGCAACAATTGTATAAGGCATTGCGCACAGTTGCCACATGGAAACGTTGGAATGTCTTGGATGTTATTCTGGCTTCAGCACACTATGGTGCATCTAGGGCAGTCCAGCGTTTCCGGGGCCACAAAATAATGTGAGATGCACCTTTTAGTGGCGCGTCTCCAATTTACGCCAAAGATATTTTGTCCCAACTCGGAAAGTTGAGCGCAATGCAACAATCATATAAGGTATTGTGCACAGTTTGCAGTTGGATAAGTCGGCATGCAACAGCTGGTGTTCGCGAGAACAACAGGTGTCACATGCGGCTTGCCCGTACGGCCAAAACAAAATGCAAGACGCGCCTTATGTTGAGCGCGTCTTCGATTCACGTCGAAGATTTTTGTCCCACCTCAGAAAGTTGTGCGCGTTGCAATGATTATATAAGTCATTTCACACATTTGTTGGACATGCCCAGATGCCAAAAATGTTGTTCCTAGCCCAAGCACATCGTGGGGCATCTTTGACATACGACATGCCCGTTCGACCACAAAATAATGTGAGACGTGCATTATATATGCCTGTCTCCAATTTTTGACCTAATTTTAGCTCTCGTGGGGTCTCTGGCAAAAATTTTCGCGCAAAACTTACTCGCGCACTCTTGACCAATGGGAGACGCTGAAATAAGAGACGGGTGTTATAGAGGCTCATCTCCAAGTTTTGCTATTTTTATCTCTTGCGCGCTCTCTCCCAACACTTGGCAAAAAATTTTAGCTCTTGCGTGCTCTCTCGACCTAGAAACCGCAGCTTCTGAGCACGTCGCCGCCGTACCTCTTCCTCAACTCGCTTTATATCATTGTTGCACTGCTGCCGTCGACCCCGATCTTTGTCAATGGAGAGTTGAGCACGCTGGAGCATGTCGCCTCGTCCCCTATCCCCGGAGCACGCCGCCGCCTCAACCCCGACCTCGATAATCGGTATGAGCACACCGTCACCTTCATATAATTGGAAAATGTTCTCCCTATCCCCAGAGCACGTCGGCGTGCTGTCATGAGAGAGTTGAGGAACCGCCGCTCCGGCGCCTCCGCTAGCTTGTCCCAGAGCACGCCGCCGCCTCATCTCCTGTCCCTAGAGCACACCACCACCTCGACCCTACCCTCAGAGCGTGCATATCAGTGATTTTATTGAATTTGGAGATGTCCAATGAAGGCTCATAGTTAATGAAGTCATTGATCCAAAGGGAGAATTTTCATTATGATATACATTCATCTTCCTTGTTTATGCCCAATGCAGAAGTAATGTATTTGTTTTGACTATCAATGTATATAATGAATTTTGATTCGCAAAACCTTGAAACTGCAGGAACTGTGGTTCACATTCGCATTTGCCATCCCAATGAGTTTGATTTCTACCTGGAATCAAGGTACCTATTATGGAATCAGGCTATAAATGCATTAGTGGAATGTAAATTGTTTGTTCTTTTAGGGGACAAACACACCAGCTCACTACCATGTCCTTTACCATGACAACAATTTCTCTTTTGATGCTTTGCAGATGCTCACCAACTGTCTGTGCTACAAGTAAGATCGGTTCTCCATTCACTAACAATTGTTTGCTACCTTATGTGACTGGTTAAGCGAATGTGACTGCAACTTGATAATGTTTTATATGATTTTAGTGATTTTATTGAATTTGTGGATGTCTCAATCGGAGCATTAGAGGCTATAAAGGCTCATCATTAATGAAGTCACTGATCGGGAGAATTTTCATTACGGTATACAGGATTAGATGATGACAGTTATGATGTTTATAATTAGTTACATTGTAATCAGGATGAACAGTCTTTGTTGTATAATTAGTATACTTGATAACCACGATTGACACTTTGTTAATATTTGATTGGTCAATATAATTTAACGTGTGATCTTTTTAGCTATACATATGTTCATGAACAGTATGAACAGTATGTTGCTGACATTGGTAATACGGCTGCTAAATTTTGGCTAGCTCTAGGATGCAGCCGACAATCAGGATAATCAGGGGTGGGGAGCTATAGCAGAGAGCGTCTAGGATAACCTACCTAAAGGAGACAAGCTTCAATAAAGCCCGTCTCAGATAAGTTAATAAATCTGCGACGCGCTACAATATAGAAGGTCTCGAATCAGCCAATATATTTGTGACGCGCTTCATAAGGGCCTGTCACGCATGTATACTAATGGACGACACGCACCACAGGCGTCTCCAATGACTCCAGAAAGAACGTCTGTTATGACACAAAGAAAGGAGACACACTTCTTTTAAGCTTGTCTCGCACCTAACCTGATCGGCGACGCACCTTGCAGCCCGTCTCTGATGACAACGTAATGTGAGACACGACGACGGAGATGCACAATTTGTTCGTCTCCCTTCTTCTTTCGGGCGCGTCTCTTATGAGCCTTTCTTATGTAGTGTTTTACAATCAAAACTATACTACTTGAAGTTTAGCATTTGCTTCATTAGCCAAATGCGCCCTATGTTGAAAATGATTGCTATAATCTACTTATCAAGGTTAGTAACTTTGTGTTAGTGACCAGTGTAGGTTATATATCATTTCTCATTAGACATTTGTTAATTTAAAGAATATCAATATTTTCAAGATGCAGAGTAATATAAGAGACGTGTTCGGGAGCAAGTTGAACGGTATAGTTTAGAACTGAATGTAGGCCTAGAGGGGGGGGGGGGTGAATAGGCCTTTTTGAAATTTCTCAGTTCCTGTAGCACTTCAACAACAAGGTCAAAACCAGATATATCGGACTAGTCCGGTAAAGTGCGGACTAGTCCGGATTTCACGGGCTAGGTTGATCAAGCTAGGTCAATTTGATTGTTTCGTTGACGTTTGCAGCGGAAATATAAACTTTAATAACAGTTCAATAGTTGTATGTCAAGTTCTATTGCAAGTATGATTCTTGTTCAACTATTTAACTTGAATTCAACAAAATGAATCAAACCCTAGATAATGTTGATCAACTAGAATGATGAACACAAATGAATAAGACACAAGATTTATCCCGTGGTTCGGTTACCACGAAGGCAACCTACGCCCACGTTGAGGAGCCCACAAAAGGACCGGGTCTTCACCAACCCTTCCCTCGTCGGATCGCCACGAAGGCCAATCCTCTTCCACTAATCACACAGGGGTAAATCACCAAGTTGAAGGGGCGATCTCACAAGTTGAGAGCTCCCTTGATTACAAGTTTCAAGAACACCAATAACACACTTCGAAATATACAAATTGAGATACAAGAGTGTGTTAGAGATTCAAACCAAGAGCTCAATCGTGTGCCAAGTGCCTCTCCAATGATCTAGAAGTGATCTTCAATGGATTGATTGATTTTGCACTTAATTTCGTGGAGAGAGATGGTTTTTGAGTCTCTTGGGAGGTGTGACAGCGCTAGGGTTCGAGAGTGGGTGAAAGTGGGCCGTGCACCTCTATTTGTATGGGGTTTCTAGAAGTTACCGTTAGGGTTCAGAAAGATCGGACTAGTCCGTGGTGGTCACCGGACTAGTCCGGTGTGCCGTGTGTATCAAACCCTAAGTGTCCAGGAATATCAGACTAGTCCAGTTGAAAACGGACTTGTCCGATTTCGCTACTGGAAAGCTTCAGACTAGTCCGATTGCCATCGGACTTGTCCGGACAAATGAAACCCTAAGTGTTTGGGATGACAAGTCCGCACTTGGAGGACTTGTCCGATTTAGATCAGTGTGTATATCGGACTAGTCCGTGTAGACACCGGACTTGTCCGAAGTGGATCAGAATGAATATCGGACTAGTCCGGGTCACAACGGACTTGTCCGATTTTGTGTGACTTGTGCATTGTGTTAAGGACTAGTCCGCATTGGAGAGGACTAGTCTGAAGTGGAACAGAAAGATATCGGTCTAGTCCGGCTGATATCGGACTAGTCCGGTCCTATATAGCTTTGTGCATTGTGTGTGTGTGATTAAATGAGATTGAGCTCTTGGGTGTGTTTCCTTAACACACCCCATACATACTAAACTACTAATTTCTTCTCCTTGAGCTCAAATTCATTTTCCTTCTCAATTTCCCTCTTTTTGGCACTTTGCTCATTTTTCATCATTTTCCTGCATTCATCTCAACAAAAGGATTAGGATCCCAATTGCTTGACATAAATCATCCAAAACCCACAAGGGAGTCCTAGATGCACTTTCAATCTCCCCCTTTTTGGTGATTGATGACAACCAATTGAGATTTCACAAAATGAGGTATAAAATGAGATTTTCATAAAGTATGCACATATGACTCAAAAATACATCAAGCAACAAGATAATTATTCATGTGTGCATTCTTTATGGTGGGATGCATACTAAGAGCATGAATGCATTAAGAATGACAGAATTTGCATTGATCAACTAATATCAAGTGAATATGGCATTTCAGGAGCAAAGATTCAGATTTCATCACACACTTGCAAATTAATTAAGCAATTTAACACAGGACCAAACATGATATGAAAATAGAGTTAAGCTATTACAACCACAAATAAAAGATAAAGAGAAACTCTCTCCTCGCACCCTAACACATCTAAAGCTAAGACTCCCCCTCAATCTCTCCCCCTTTGGCATCAAGACAGCAAAAAGAGAGAGAGGAAGGTCCTAGGGCTTCACTCTTCGCTGTCAGTCCTCTCGTCGTCTTCATCGTCTTCATCGCTTTCCGCTTGACGAGGTTGAGAGGGAGGAGGAGGAGCGGAGCTGCTCGAGCCCCCAATGCCAAAATAGGCAAGCTTAGAGGAAGTCAAGGGGCTGAGCTCGGTGATGTCCGGATCAGAATCTTCAGAAAGTACTGGAGATCCAATTGGGTTGATCTCCAGCTTCTCACTCAGCTGCTTCACATTGGCTTTTATGTACCTCATGTTCTCCTTCCTCTTCTGATTTAGCTTGTGAAGCTTCACTTCAGTTTTCTTGCATGAGGAGAAAATTGCAGCCAAGTACTTGAGGATCCCACTGGCGGATCCTCTGTGAGGGGCTTCCCTGGAGGGAGGAGGAGCCCTAGCAGCTTCTTCTTGCCTTGCCGGTGCCTCGGGGCTTGAGGCCGGTGATGGAGCAGCCTGGACACTCACTGGCTGAGGCTTCTGAGGCCTTAGTGGAGTGTGCTCCACATCCTTCACAAACTCGATCCCTGTGACCTTCTCAATCATAAACATCAAGTAAGGGGCATAGCCACAGGATCGGTTGGGGGTACTTGAGATATTGACCATATCATTCCAAATATAGTCTGCAACATCAAACTGTCTCTTCTTGCTTATGACCCTCATTAGAGTCCGGAGGTAACCCTATACACTCCCTGCATCCCCATCCTTGGGGGCAATGGTCTTACGGAGAACTCTGTTCAGGACCACAAAGAAGGGCTTCATGTTCTTTGTGGAGGAAGGAACATACTTAGAGTTGGGCTCATACATGAACTTCATTCCGTCCCTCTCAATGACCCCTATGTTGTGGATGATTAGGTGGTCATTTCCAGCAGAGTCTAAGTGGAGCAGGTTTGCAAAATCCTCCTGAGTGATGGAGTACTTGGATCCATGGGTCATCCAAGTCACACTTTCTTCATCTTCACTCGAGAAGTGGCACGTTGCATAGAATTGTGCAATCACTTCATCATTCCAATTGTGTCTGAAGGCAAACAGATCCTTCAGACCATGTCTCTCTGCAGCTACTATCACTTCATCAAAAGCTGCACATTTCTTCTTCTCAAGGTGGGCCCAGTCAATCCATTGACTGCGCACCACCGGGGTCTTCATCGGCAAGTAGACCAGCTTGTAGAAATCAGCATGGAAATTTGACCAAAATCTGTCATCAGCTGGTTGCTTGGGCCTTGCATAGCAATCAACACTTCTCAACTTCGCAGCCACATCGCTGCCCTTGCCAGTGAATCTTTCCTCATTGGGGTCCCGGACCCCTTCTCTTGGAGTATGTAGCTTCAGGGGCCCAACAGGCCCTGTGGCAACTCCCTTGCCTTTTCCTTTTGCTTGGCGAAGGCCGCTTGTAGACGGAGCAGCCTTCGAGGCAGGCTTCTTGGCACAGACCTTCCTCCGAAACTGGGAAGGGGAAGTAGCAGGCTCGGAAGGTCTTTCTTGGCGTTTCTTGCCAAGACCCGCCGAGGACCGAGATGCCACCTCGTGGTCCAACTCGGCCTCAAAGTCAGAGATTTGGTTGTCGGAGCTCGACATGATCTGAGAATGAGTGATCAAGAGAAAGGACAAGTTATACAAGGTATTGGTGAGGTAAGATGGCAATGGAAGGCATTAGGGAATTAAAGAATTAGGTTTTGGTTCAGAAACAACGGACTTGTCCGGTGCACAGGCACGGACTAGTCCGGGGGACCGGACTTGTCCGTACCTGGACCGGACTAGTTCGGTGTTCATCTGCAAAAACCTAACAGACTGGACATAAATTGATCCCTAAGGTAAAACTAGTCTAGCATACACATAGTACATCAACTAGACATGTAACTAGTGAAGAATGCTAGGCCAAACGATAAGCAATAGAGAAATTTGTGATTTCTTAGGGTTTTGAAGAAAATTTACCAAGAAATCATTGGAAGCTTGAGATTTTGGGGGTTGGAGGCCGGACTTGTCCGCTAACTTCAATCCTCGAGTCTTCAAGCTTGATCTCCGCCCAAGATTGAGGCTTTTCGACGGAGGAATCAAGGATTCGCCTTGGGAGCTCGAGCGCAAGAGAGAGAAAGCTTGGGGGCGAGTGTGGGGTGAAGGGATTAGGGTTTGGTGGCGGCTAGGGTTATGGACACGAAAAATCGGACAAGTCCGGACATGACCGGACTAGTCTGAAGTCATCCAGAGACCTATATCGGACTAGTCCGTGGTCTGTCGGACTAGTCCGGCCTAACCGGCACTCTGCGGACTAGTCTGCAATGGCGGACTAGTCCGGGTAACCACGGACTTGTCCGTGGTCACCAGGAAAGAATTGCATAGCCCATTCATATATATTTGAAGGTCCAATAATTGAGAGTAGAGAGGCAAAACAATTCAAATAATCTTGATGAATTTGACCAGTAAGCATACAACAATCATACAATGATCAAAATTCATCAAGATCTAATAATTGACATAGTTTTTTGAGAGAAAAATGGGGAGGGGTAATTTTCACAAATCAATCAACATTTTGAAGTAAGCATACAGGTATGCAACTTTTCAAGCCACACTCCGAGAATCAAGAATATTTAGCTCATTTTGGAGTTCGCAAAAACGCTTTTCATCAAGTGGCTTGGTGAATATGTCGGCCAATTGTTTTTGGGTGTTGACATGAGAGATGGATATGTCTCCTTTCATGGAATGGTCTCTCAAGAAATGGTGTCTTATGTCAATGTGTTTAGTCCTAGAGTGCTCAACTGGATTGTGGGCTATTTTAATGGCACTCTCATTATCACAAAGGAGAGGAATACGGTTATTGTAACCGTAATCCCTTAGAGTTTATCGCATCCAAAGGAGTTGTGCACAACAACTCCCGGCTGCAACATACTCCGCTTCGGCTGTGGATAATGCAATGGAATTCTGTTTCTTGGATGACCAAGAAACTAAGGATCTTCCTAGGAATTGGCATGTGCCAGAGGTGCTTTTTCTATCAACTTTGCACCCGGCATAATCTGCATCGGAGTAACCGATGAGATTGAATTTGGATCCTTTTGGGTACCACAGACCAAGGTTGGGTGTATGAACTAAATATCTCAAGATTCTTTTTACGGCTGTCAAGTGACATTCCTTAGGGTTGGCTTGAAATCTTGCACACAAACATACACTCAACATAATATCTGGCCTAGATGCACATAAGTATAGTAAGGATCCAATCATGGAGTGATATACCTTTTGGTCGACGCTCGGTCCATCTTCATTGAGATCCAAGTGGCCATTCGTTGCCATGGGAGTCTTTATGGGCTTTGCCTTGTCCATGCCAAACTTCTTGAGGATGTCCTGTGTGTACTTGGTTTGGCTTATGAATGTTCCTTCCCTTTGTTGCCGCACTTGGAATCCCAAGAAGTACTTCAATTCTCCCATCATTGACATTTCAAATCTTTCTATCATAATTTTACTAAACTCTTCACAGAAAGATTGGTTAGTTGATCCAAAAATTATATCATCAACATAGATTTGGCAAATAAAAAGATCATTATCCAGATTTTTTGTGAATAATGTATACTCTACTTTGCCAATTTGAAAACCATTATCAATTAAAAAATCTCTAAGACACTCATACCAAGCTCTAGGAGCTTGTTTGAGGCCATAGAGAGCCTTACGCAGTTTATACACGTGGTCGGGGAACTCTTCGTCTTCAAATCCAGGTGGTTGCTCCACGTACACCTCCTCCTTGATCGGTCCGTTGAGGAAGGCGCTTTTCACGTCCATTTGATACAGCTTGAAATCATGGTGAGTAGCATATGCAAGTAATATTCTAATTGATTCAAGTCTAGCTACTGGAGCTAAAGTCTCATCGAAATCCAAACCTTCGACTTGTGAGTAACCTTTGGCCACAAGTCGTGCCTTGTTTCTTGTCACCACCCCGTGTTTGTCTTGTTTGTTGCGGAAGACCCACTTGGTGCCCACTATGTTTGCATTGGGTCTTTCCACAAGTTCCCAAACCTCGTTTCTCTTGAAGTTGTTCAACTCTTCTTGCATTGCCACCACCCAGTCCGGATCCTTCAATGCATCCTCAGTCCTGCGTGGTTCCAAAAAGGAGACAAACGAGTAATGCTCGCAAAAATTAGCTATACGAGATCTAGTGGTTACTCCCTTTTGGATATCACCGATGATGTTGTCGATTGGGTGATCCTTTTGAGTGCGTTGGTGTACTCTTGGGTGTGGCACTTGGGGAGTTGAGTGTTGGTGATCATTTTCTTCTCCCCCTGAGTGGTTGCCCTCGTTGATTTGTTGATCATCTTCCTATTCTTGTGATTGATCTTGTATCGAGACTCCCCCTTGATTGTTGATCTCCTCTTGTGATTCACTTTCCTCTTGTATTTGTGACGATGACTCTTGTGGTCGTACTTCGCCTAGAGCCATCCTCTTCAATGCTTGATAGGGGGCTTCCTCTTTACCTAATTCACATTGATCAACTTGCTCCTTTTGGGAGCCATTAGTTTCATCGAACACTACGTCACGTGCCACTTCAACAAGTCCGGAGGCCTTGTTGAAAACACGATAGGCGTAAGTGTTTGAATCATAACCAAGCAAGAAACCTTCATCGGACTTCGAAGCGAACTTTGAAGTCCTGGCTTCTTGTTCAAAATATAGCAAGGAGAACCGAAAACTCGAAAATATGAAATGTTCGGTTTGTTACCGGTGAGTAGCTCATAGGGGGTCTTCTTTAGTAGTCGATGAAGGTAGAGTCGATTTGTGGCATGGCAAGCGGTGTTGATTGCTTCCGCCCAAAATCGATCCGAAGTCTTGTATTCATCGAGCATTGTTCTTGCCATCTCTATGAGCGTTCGGTTCTTCCTCTCGGCGACTCCATTTTGTTGTGGAGAGTATGGTGCTGAAAATTCGTGCTTGATTCCTTCCTCATCAAGATACTCCTCCACTTGTATGTTCTTGAACTCCGTGCTGTTGTCGCTCCGAATACTCTTGATTGATAGTGAGAACTCGTTTTGCGCTCGCTTGAAGAATTTCTTGAGTGCTCCTTGTGTTTCTGACTTGTCATGCAAAAAGAACACCCAAGTGAAGCAGGAAAAATCATCAATAATGACTAAACCGTATTTATTACCGCCGATGCTTATGTAAGCAATTGGACCAAACAAGTCCATATGAAGTAGTTTGAGCGGTATTGTCGTAGTCATAATGTTATTTGCAGGATGATGTGCTCCTACTTGCTTCCCGGCTTGGCACGCGCTACAAGGCCTGTCTTGCTCAAAAACAACATCTTTCAAACCTCGGATGTGATCGCCCTTGAGGAGTTTTTGAAGATTCCTCATACCGACATGTGCTAGCCGTCTATGCCACAGCCAACCCATGTTGGTTTTTGCAATCAAGCATGTGTCGAGTTCGGCTTTATCCTTGTTGAAGTCAACAAGGTAAAGCTTTCCATTTAACATACCCTTGAATGCAACGGAACCATCACTTCTCCTTGAGACGGTCACACCCTCGTTAGTAAACAAGCAATTATAACCTTTGTCACATAATTGAGATATGGACAGCAGGTTATAATCTAAAGATTCAACATGTAGAACATGATAAAGAGTGTGTTCAGAGGATATTGCTATTTTACCGGTACCGAGCACCCTTCCTTGACTATTATCCCCAAAGTAGATGCCTTCGTTTGGGTCCTTGTTCACTTCATACTCCACAAACATCCTCCTTTCTCCGGTCATGTGGTTGGTGCATCCACTGTCTAGCACCCATTTGGATCTACCGGAGGAGTAGGCCTGCAAAAACAAATTACGCCTTGGTTTTAGGTACCCAAGCTTGCTTGGGTCCTTGGAGGTTAGTAACAATACATTTGGGCACCCACACATGGGATTTTGTGTTCCCATGGCGTGGCCCAGCATAATAAGCATACACTTTACCAACATTATTTTTCATTAATACATAAGAAGCATCAAAGGTTTTAAACAAGAGTTGCTGTTGATTATGGGTCGGACTAGTCTGTGTGACCGGACTTGTCCGGATGACCGGACTTGTCCGGACCACAACTGGACTAGTCCGGTTTTCATGAGAGTTCAGGTTTTTAGTTTTCGAGTTACCAGGTTGTGAGGGTCCTCCCTTCACAAAGGTAATCCTTCCCTTGTTATTCTTATGATTTCCAGCTCTTTGCTTTCCATCATAAGAGTAACCAATGCCATACTTGACATTTGGAGGTCTTTGGACCAAATATGCACTACGTGCATAGTTGATCCTCTCCTTGTCAAATATTACACATTGGGTAGGATTTTTGTCCTTTGTGGAGGTAGAATTTTCCTTCAACCTGGTGTTAATTTTATCACATTTGCAAATATGAGCGATATTAGTTGAAGTGGGTTGAGAAGGTAGGCTTGAAGAGGAGGAAGGTTCACTAAGCTTGAGTGACTCAACCTGCACTTCAAGGATCTTGTTGACCTTGATTAGGTCATCAAGTTGATCCTTGATTGCAACGTTTGAGTTGGTTAACTCCAAGCAAGTTTTCTTGCTTGAAGCTAGCTCAAGCTCTAGTGAGTGGTTTCTCTCCTTTTCAAGAACTAGAAGATTGTCAAGTTCGACATGCTTCTCCTTTTGGGAGATAATCATGTCTTCTTGATGATCAATTAGCTCTTCCTTCTCAACAAGTTGGTTAAGCAAGAATTTCATTTTAGCAACAGTTTTTCTATCTAAACCAATTAGCATATCTTCATCATCACTATCTAGATCATCATCACTTGAGTAAGAATGCAAGGAAGGAGTTTTGATGTTTACCTTGCGTTTACCTTCCTTAGCCATGAGGCAAGTTCCATTTGCCTTCTTTGCACCGAGCGTGGGGAAGAGTGTGGGTTTCATGGACATGCTTTCAATGGCTATGCTAGCCATTTCTTCTTCATCTGACGATGAGGACTCATCGTTTGAGTCCCACTCCTTTCCGATGTGTGCTTGTTTAGCTTGTTTCTTCTTCTTGAAGAATTTCTTCGGTTGAGGCTTGGACTCTTTACTCTTCTTCTTGTTGTCCTCATACGGGCAATCGACTATAAAGTGATTGTACTCACCACAATTATAGCATGCCCGCCTCATCTTCGGCTTTGTCTTCTCCTTGTATTTTCCTTCACTCGATTTTGTTCCTTGTCTTTTCTTCATAATTCTTTTGAACTTCTTCATGAACAAAATCATATCTTCTTCGTCCAGCTCGCTGCTTTCATCATCGCTATCCTCCTCAAGCTGTGCTTCTCTTGCTTCTTTAGATAGAGGCTTGAGTGAGGACTTTAGGGCAACTCCCTTCTTCTTGGCTGATGTGAGGTCGGCTATTTCTTTTACGTGCTTGGCTTGCTTCTCCATCATCTCAAAGTTGATGATTTTGCCAAGCAGTTCATCCGGAGTCATTTTCTTGTACCCGGGACTTTCTCGGATCATAGAGCAAAGTGTGACGTTGCGAGGCATAAAGGCTCTAAGGATGATCTTTACAACCTCGTGGTCATTCCACTTTTTGCTCCCATATGATCGAACCTTGTTCACAAGAGTCTTCAGTCTGTTGTACATGTCCTGGGGAGACTCATCTTCCTCAATCGCGAACCTTCCTAGTTCGCCTTCAATCATTTCAATCTTTGCCTCCCGCACATGCCGGTCACCTTCATGTGCTGTCTGTAGTGTGTCCCAGATTTCTTTGGCAATTTCCAATCCGTCCACCTTTGTGAATTCATCTCGACTTAGAGATGAGGTGATAACGGCTGCGGCTTGGGCATTCCTGTGGATGGCTTGCTCTTGACTTGGCGTGAGCTCTTCATCGTCATCAGGGATGTTTATTCCTGTGCACACAATATGCCATAAACTTGGGTTAAGGGAAATCAAGTGCATCTTCATATTTTGCCTCCACATGGAGTAATTACTCCCATCGAAGTGTGGGGCTTTTCCAAGAGGAATAGATAGATAATGACTGCTGTTAGAATTTAAACGGTCATAATTAAAAGGATATCGGGAGTAGTCGGTGTGACTACTCCCCTTCTTCTTTTCTTCGACTTTAGATTTCCCTTTGGAAAGTGCTTTCTTTCTAAGGAGTGCTTTCAGCTCCAATGTCTCCTCATCATCATCATCGAAGTCTTGAATGGCTTCGAGATACTTTTCAAGCTTTTGGTGCTTGTCATTGTTCATTTCTTCCTGGTTGTTGATTTTCTGGACTTCCTTCATGTCCGACATGATCTCTTCGAGTGGTTGCACTCTTTCTTTAAGAACCCGCTCTGATACCAATTGAATGTAGGCCTAGAGGGGGGGGGTGAATAGGCCTTTTTGAAATTTCTCGGTTCCTGTAGCACTTCAACAACAAGGTCAAAACCAGATATATCGGACTAGTCCGGTAAAGTGCGGACTAGTCCGGATTTCACGTGCTAGGTTGATCAAGTTAGGTCAATTTGAATGTTTCGTTGACGTTTGCAGCGGAAATATAAACTTTAATAACAGTTCAATAGTTGTATGTCAAGTTCTATTGCAAGTATGATTCTTGTTCAACTATTTAACTTGAATTCAACAAAATGAATCAAACCTTAGATAATGTTGATCAACTAGAATGATGAACACAAACGAACAAGACACAAGATTTATCCCGTGGTTCGGTTACCACGAAGGCAACCTACGTCCACGTTGAGGAGCCCACAAAAGGACCGGGTCTTCACCAACCCTTCCCTCGTCGGATCGCCACGAAGGCCAATCCTCTTCCACTAATCACACAGGGGTAAATCACCAAGTTGAAGGGGCGATCTCACATGTTGAGAGCTCCCTTGATTACAAGTTTCAAGACCACCAATAACACACTTCGAAATATACAAATTGAGATACAAGAGTGTGTTAGAGATTCAAACCAAGAGCTCAATCGTGTGCCAAGTGCCTCTCCAATGATCTAGAAGTGATCTTCAATGGATTGATTGATTTTGCACTTAATTTCGTGGAGAGAGATGGTTTTTGAGTCTCTTGGGAGGTGTGACGGCGCTAGGGTTCGAGAGTGTGTGAAAGTGGGCCGTGCACCTCTATTTATATGGGGTTTCTAGAAGTTACCGTTAGGGTTCAGAAAGATCGAACTAGTCCGTGGTGGTCACCGGACTAGTCCGGTGTGCTGTGTGTAGCAAACCCTAAGTGTCCAGGAATATCGGACTAGTCCGGTTGAAAACGGACTTGTCCGATTTCGCTACTGGAAAGCTTCGGACTATTCCGATTGCCATCGGACTTGTCCGGACAAATGAAACCCTAAGTGTTTGGGATGACAAGTCCGCACTTGGAGGACTTGTCCGATTTAGATCAGTGTGTATATCGGACTAGTCCGTGTAGACACCGGACTTGTCCGAAGTGGATCAGAATGAATATCGGACTAGTCCGGGTCACAACGAACTTGTCCGATTTTGTGTGACTTGTGCATTGTGTTAAGGACTAGTCTGCATTGGAGAGGACTAGTCCGAAGTGGAACAGAAAGATATCGGACTAGTCCGGCTGATATCGGACTAGTCCGGTCCTGTATAGCTTTGTGCATTGTGTGTGTGTGATTAAATAAGATTGAGCTCTTGGGTGTGTTTCCTTAACACAATCCATACATACTAAACTACTAATTTCTTCTCCTTGAGCTCAAATTCATTTTCCTTCTCAATTTCCCTCTTTTTGGCACTTTGCTCATTTTTCATCATTTTCCTGCATTCATCTCAACAAAAGGATTAGGATCCCAATTGCTTGTCATAAATCATCCAAAACCCACAAGGGAGTCCTAGATGCACTTTCAAGAACGGTATAAGAGACGTGTTCAGGAGATTCATAGGAATAAGTCTATAAATGTATAGTTCAGAGGGCACGCAATGTGTATGAAGTATGAAATTCATTGAGTTGCAAATTATCTCTAAATTGCAATGTCATTGCATTTGGTTATCCCTGAATTCCAATTATATCCCTGAATTGCAATGTCATTGCGTTTGTTTATCCCTGAATTCCAATTATATCCTTGAATTGAAATGTCATTGCGTTTTTTATCCCTGCAACGAACGCACATGCTGTTAACTCTGCGCGCGAGTGGCAAATGACGCGAATGAGAGACGCGCTTTATTAAGGTTTGTCGCCGATTTTGACCTCCGACGAAAGGTAGACGGGCAAATGAGAGACGGGCATTATACAGGCTTAGCTCCGATTTTTGACCTAGTTTTAGCTCTCGCGCGCTCTTTGGCAAAAATTTTTGTGCAAAACTTACGCGTGCTCTCTCGACCTAAGAGAGACGGTCAAATGAGAGACAGGTGTTATAGAGGCTCATCTCCAAGATTTGCAATTTTTATCTCTCGTGGAATCTCTTGACCTAGAAACTGCTGCTCCTGAGCATGCTGTCATTGTCCCTCTTCCTCAACTCGCTCTTCGTTATTGCCGCGCTGCTGCCGTCGACTGCGGAAACACTGTCAACCCCGACCTTCGTCATCAGAGTGTTGAGCACGCCAGCATGCCGCCTCGTCCACCTATCCCCGGAGCATGCCACCGCCTTGACCCCGACCTCAGTAATCGGTATGAGCACGTCGCTGCCTTCACATAAGTTAAAATGTTCTCCCTGGTTAGTTTCATGGAACACATTCATCTTCGTTGTTGATGTCCAATGCAGAAGTAATGTATTTGTTTTGACTATCAATATATATTATGAATTTTATTCGCAAACCCTTGAAACTGTAGGAACTATGGTTGACACTAGCATTTGTCATCCCAGTGAGTTTGATTTCTACCTCTACAGCCACGCTGGAATCAAGGTAACTATGCAATAATTGGTGTTGCTCTCACGAGTTCTTGATATCAGGCTATTAATGCATTAGTAGAATGTAAATTGTTTGTTTTTTCAGGGGACAAGCACACCATCTCACTATCATGTCGTTTTTGATGAGAAGAATTTCTCTGTTGTTGCTTTGCATATACTCACCAACTTTTTGTGCTACAAGTAAGCTCAGTTCTCCATTCACTAATAGTTCCTGTGTTTATTACAATTGTATATCAATTTGTTCCTAAGCCTTCAGATATTTGCTCACTTATGTGACTGTTTAAGCAAATGTAACTACAATTTTATAATGTTTTATATGATTTCAGTGATTTTATTGAATTTGAGGATGTCTCAGTCAAAGCATTAGAGGCTATGAAAGCTCATCGTTAATGAAGTCATTGATCGGGAGAATTTTCATTACGGTATACAGGGTTAGATGATGACAAGTATGATATGTGTAATTAGTTACTTTGTAATCAGAATGAACAAGGGGGCAATCTTTTCGTAATTAGTATACTTGATAACCACGATTGACACTTTGTTAATATTTAATTGGTCAATATAATTTAAGGTGTGATCTTTTTTGCTATACATATATTCATGTATATGTATGTTCCTGACACTGGCAATGTGGCTGCCAAATCGTTGCTAGCTCCAGGATGCAGCTGGCAACTAGGATAATCAGGAGTGAGGGTACCTAATAGGAGACTGCCTGTAAACATTCTGCGATGATTCGTAACAAATATCGTCTCAAATTACTTAAATAAAGGAGACCAGATTCTTTAAAGCCCGTCTCGGTTCAGTCAACAAATATGCGACGCCCTACCATAAAGCTCATCCTTGATTAGTCAATAAATCTGCGACGCACTATATTAGAGCTTGTCTCGCATGTATGCTGATAGGCGACGAGCTGGTTGCTCGTCTCTGATGACTCTATGAAGAACGTCTAGTATGACTCAAAGAAAGGAGACACGCTATTTTTGAGCTTGTCTCACACTTATGTTGATCAGTGATGCGCCTGCCGCTCGTCTCTGATGACTACGTAATGCGAGACGCGACGATGAAAATGCACTGTTTGTTTGTTTCTGTTCTTTGTTCGGGCTTGTTTCGAATGAGCCTTTCTCACGTAGTGAAAATTAAGAAGCTGACAACTAAATGAGTGAAGTTTAAAATGAAAATTCAAATCTAAAACTAAATCTAAAGAATTAATAAAAGGGTAACCAATATACATAAGCCAAACTCAAATTCCGAACCTAAAGGACAAATGGTTAAATACAAAGTACCCAACTGAATGGGTAACGAAATATTTAAATATAAATTTAATCACATGTGAAGTGTTCATCAAAAATCAAAACCTAAGTCACCGTGGAAGGGTTTATGAAATGGGTGAAAAACGATAGGAAAAGGGAAAATTCCAAACTCCTCACAGCAGCACTCTGCTCCCCCCGACCCATTTCTTTCAAGCACGGCCTCCTTTGTTTCCCTGAGCGCGGCCATCGCTATCCCTCCGCCGTGGCCCAGCCCCTGTAGCTCTTTCTTCCGCACTGCCTTCTTCCAGCCGAACAAAGATCTGCATGCCACCGCAAAACCCGCCGGCTAACCGTTGCCTTCGCACATCCTCTCCTCCTTTCGCCCATAACGTGCCACCAGTTCGCCTAACATGCCGACGCACTCATCATCACCATCAAGACTGAAGGCGTCACCTCTGTCAGCGCGCAGCCCTGCCAGTGCTCAAAAAGCACCACCAACACCCTATCCTCTCTACAGTCCCGTCTCCTCTTTGTCCATGCCTCCAGTAGACGTAGTACACGCGCCAAGAATCGCCGCCTTATCCCATCGCGCCCGTACTGCCTACACCTTAACTGCCTTAGCACCACAGTGTCGCACTGCCTATGTCCATGCGTGCACCGAACCGCCTCCCTCGGGCTATAAAATAGTCACTTCTGCAATTTACCACGCAAAGAAGAACCAACCTGGCACACCACCTAGGAGCCTCAAAATGAGCCTGGACGAGCAAGGTTGAGCCCCAATTCGAAGCTTTCTAAAATTTCTTTCTCACGGCCGACCGCCTAGACCGTTCCTGCTCCAGTGAGTGTACATATTTCAATTGCCTTCTCGTGTAGCTTGCTCATTGCATAGAACACTTAGAACATTTGTAGCTTGGCCACTTAGCGCAACACAGAGTAGGTTTTGATAACCCCTAGCCGACGCCATTGCGCGCCATAGTTGTCGGCTAGCTAGGAGCTCGTTTCGCCCAAGTCACCTTGCTGGTTGGAGTCACCATAAGCCGTAGATAGTATAGGTGTATCACGACATGGTGGAACGCTTTTGGGAGTGTGGATGTCACAAGCTGCTGTGTTCCTCTCCATCGTCGTCCGTTGCACGCCGCTTTGTATCTGCCCCGGTCAGTCCAAGAGCACCACACCTTTCCCCGTGTGCTAGTACAAATCCTTCACTGGCTATCCTGTCATTATAGCAAGTTCGAGCGTAGTTCACCAAGCGCTGCTGCCTCTCACCGCCAATGCTCACCATCGGATGCCGTTCGCTCTGCCCCGCCAGGCCAAGAACCACATTGTGTTTCACTCCCACTCACGTAGGCTACAGACCACCCAAAGTTAATAGAAATCGTGTGCACCCATGACCTCAGCGAGCGCCGCCGATCGCCATCGTCGATGGTCGTTGGTGCCACCCCGAACAATCCGTTCGCTCCAGCCGCTTTCACCCACACTGGAACAAGTTCCAAGCAAGCATGTCGTTAGATTACAGCGTGCACGGTTAGATCGACGGAATGCCGTCGTGCACGGCCAACACAACCTGCCGCCGGGCGCCGTTGGTGTCACCCAATTGACCGAGATCCCTGAAGAACGACACACGTGAACGCGCACGATGACTATGCTAAGCCCCAGAGAGAAAATCGCGCTTGTGCCGGTTCAACTGAGCTCGTCGGCTGCCTGCCGTTGTCTCCCTTGTATAGCACGTGCGGTGCCACCATGGTGCGCACGTGGTGCCCACGTGGCCCCCACCTAGGCACCACGCCAGTGCAGCCCAGCCACGTCTACACGTTGGCACGACACCTACTTGCTTGGACCATGTCCACGTAGACCGCAGGCACACGGCCTATAAGCTGTGGCCAGAGGACCACCATGATGCTAGACCAGGCCCATTGGTACATGGGGCCCGCTTGTCAGCGACTTGACCATACCATGCCTGTCGAGGTGTCTAAACTGACACCTCCACCGGACCTACTCAGGAGCAGTCCGCGGAGGTTTGATGTGTTTTCGGGGGGCTAATCCTAGCAAGATCAAGCTCAAAGAATGATGAACACGAGGGCTTTACGTGGTTCGGGCCGCCTGAGTGTAAGACCCTACTCCACGGTGGTTTTTGTGTTGTATTACTTGGGTTTGAGAGAGCTTTCTCCAAATCCGTGGCCGCTCGATCCTTTTATAGTCCAAGGCCGAGCGGCTTACAGGTGGGGTCCAGGGCCCGACAGGTGGCCTCGGGAGTAACCAAATCCATCCTAAGATTTAGGAGTAAATGCTATCCCCTGACAATGGTTTCAATGTGCCGCCTGGCCATCCCCTGCTGCAGGGCTACGGATAGCCCCTCATCATGGTCGGTCGTGTCTTGTCTATCTTGTTGCGGCCTCTCATTGGTCCGCCGTACATAGTTGTTTGGCTCTGACCAGTCATGACAAGACCAGCCATTGTCCTCTTGACTTATGGGTGCGAGCTCCCGCCTAACTAGGGAACATGCGTGTCCTTCTAGCTTAGGCGCACTGAGCACGCCTCCCTTTACTGCCGCTTCCGAGGGAAGGCCCAGGATCAGTGTTGCCTGGCACATGGCAGCTCCTGGACCTTCCCTCAACGGGATGATCGGGTCCGGGAGGTCGGGTCCGGAGCTGCTGGGGACATGGCTGCACTGAACCTTCTCCCCACGGGGGGAGGTCCGGGGCCACTGACCTAGCGAACACGCTGGACCTTCCCTCGGTAAGGCGGTGGACCCAGCGTTGCAGGACACGTGGTAGCGCTGGACTTTCCCTCGATGGGAGATGCTGCTACACCGCTTGCCGCGCGACACCCTGGGCCCATGTCAGATCTTGCCCTCGTGGGCGGTGGGGCCGAGCGTGCTTTCATCCCTGTACCTAGGGGTACCTGGTTCGCCAGGCACCAACAGTGGCCCCCGGGCCCATCTCGGGGAGGAACTTCCTTGGTAAGGTCGTTATACCCGAGGTGGGACCATTTTAAATCTTCGTGTCGCGGCTTTAAGGACTTCCCTTCAATGCGGCGGACAAAATCTTTCTCTGCGAATATTGCGCCATCAACTGGCACCGGTTCCCGATACAAAATTTCTTTCGGTTCCGCACGCCCATCAAGTAACCTCCCTTGGGCTTTAAACTCTCGCCTATGAAAATGGCTACATTGAGGCGGTTACTCGGCATTTCCACCGATTCAGGCGCTTGACCCACCAGTCATAGCGCGGGTAGCCCCAACATCTTGGTGCCTGTGGTTTCCTTCCAAACGTCGCGACCGCATACTTAAGCAGGGGACTAGCACAGGCCCCACGCTCTTCATGCCTCCATTCGCACCCGCGCTTAAGACCTTACTGCCTCCTCGCATCCTCCAGCCCTGAGTCCTAGCCCTTGCTCAGCCATCCTCTGTCTGCTCCACCTCACTGCCATGGAGTTGGGCCTTCCCGCCAGTAATATCAAGACAGAGAAGGGGTTGAAGAAGGTCCGAGCTTACATGGGGTGGTCCCATGAGTCCTTCAACGGCAATATCCGCATTGGCGAGCTTCCTTTCGAGAAGAAGAACACCGGTGACATGGTTTTTTCCATGGATACGCCATGGTCAGCTTACTTCCCCCCTTCTCGTCCTTCGTAATGACATTACTGGAGTTCTACGACATCCAGCTACACTTCCTCAGGCCCCACTCATTTCTACTGGTCCCTACCTTCGTCCACTTCTGCGAGATGTGGGTGGGGGTGCAATCCAGCTTAGAGCTCTTCTGGAATATCTTCACCCTTTAGACCATCGGGAAGGTGAACGAGTTGATCGGGATGTACTACTTTGTGAAGCGGAAACTGTGCCCTTTCAAGTACTTGGACACCTTTTCTTCTGGCAAATGGGACGATTGGAAGAAGGAGTGGGTGATCATCACCGTGGACTGGCAAGAGAAGGTGGACCTGCCAGAGAGCCTTCAAAACGTGGATACCGACTTCTGGAACGAGCTCTCGGAGCTGCCAGCAGCGTACGACCCCGTTGTGGCTAGGATTGTAGGCTATGTCACCGGCGGAGTGACCCCCAAGATGGTCTTCGGGAACTTCTTGAGGAACAGGTGGGCACCACTAAAGTTCAGGGAACAGATGACATGGACATTCACGCTGCGAGATGCTGACACCCAAGTGAAGGATGAAGCACTGCGGGAGCTGCTGAAGAAGTTCCAGAGCAAGCCTAGTATCTCGCTTGAGCCCTGGCGCCTCCAGCATCTATTCCACCCCTGAACCTAGCTCCTGAGCTCTACCGGGAGCTTCGGAAGCTGATGCCAAGGTTGGATGACATCGGAGTCGTGACGAGGCAGGCTCCTCTAGCAACCACCGCTCCTGGGACCTCTGGGGAATCAGCCCCAGTTCCCCCAAGCCAGGGAGATGGAGTCGCTAGCTCCGGCAAGGGCGAGGCTCCGACGGAACCCTCCAGCCGCAAGAGGAAGCTGGTGCACGGTGACAGAAGTCACGTCGGTACCTTCGGGGGGGGCACCTCATCTAGCTCCGGGACCTCTGCTGTTCACCGGTTTCGAGGGGCCACCTCCTACCACGGCACCAAGTACGAGACCGAGCTCCGGAGGTCCCCCTCAATCAGGGGTCACTCCGGCCAGGGAGGCTCCAGCTCAGCTCCAGTCCAAGCTCCTCGGAGGCCTGAGGCACCGGCTGCATCGGGCCCCTCGGACTCTGGCTCCGGCCCTGCCCAGAAGCGGCTCTATCTCCACGGCACTTGGGGCTTCCCAAGGTATGCAACGGAGCTTCTTACTTTGATCCCACTTCAGTTCAAGGTCACTCTTTAAACGTTTCTATCTTGGTTGTGCAGCGCTTCCAAGAAAGGAGGGACGATCGCCACACCCCCGGCCGCACGGGAGGTTGCGCTGGCAGGCACTTCATCACGAGTTCCTGCGCCTACTCAGGAGGACGTGGAGGCCCCAGACGACCCGTGGGTGCACCCGATAATAGGCGCGGATGCCGTGGGCATGCCTGCGCCAAAGCCGAGGCCCCCAGTTGTTATGTGGGACAGCCGGGGCTCCAGCACCGGAGCTAGTGGCCCCCGAGGCCCCGACGGAGGCACCGAGCGCCGACACAACTTCGGAGTCGGTGGAGGTTCCTCCTTTGGCACAGGGGGCCACCGAAGGATCGGCCCCCGCACCATCTTTCGAGGAGATTCCGGTGCCTCAGTCGGATGTAGCTGAGGGGCCAGCCTCCATGCCAGATGCGGAAGAGGCTCCGGTCGGCGAGCCGGGAGTGGTTGAAGAGCTGGCCCCCATGCCAACTATTGCGGAGGTTGGGGTGGCTGACCCGATTGTCGTCGAAGTTCACGCTCCTGATCTGAGGGTGGTTGAGACCCAGGTACCTCAGGTGGCGGCGTCAAGTGCACCTGCGTCCGTGCTCCAGGCCGTGGAGATTTCGGGCACCCGTCCTGCCTCCCCGATGTTGGAGGCTGAACTGGGAGCGTCGGGGGCTGAACAAGTAGCGCATGCAGCCGCATTGGAGGGTCCGGAAGAAGCCCCAGATGCCTCAAGACCACGGGTGCTGTCGCCTTCAAGGGGGAGCCCCTCCCGAGTGTTAGCGGACATTCTGGTGGAGATGGGGGAACAGGTGCCTCCATCTGGTCCGGCACCCATTCCCTTAGGATTGGCCATCGACAATGCGTGCTCTAGCGTGCAGCAGGTTTCCGAGTCTTTTGAGCACGACCGCAAGGCTCTGCAGGAGGAGTGCAACAGGCTCCATCAACGTGAAGATTGGGTAAAGGGTGAGAAAACCCGGCTGGTCGAGCAAGGTGACCTTCTCAACGCGGGAATGGTTACCCTCAAAGCTCTCGACGAGAAGGCCCCAAGCTCACTTGGCCTGCTAGGCCTTGTGCCGTGAGCCACGGGCCAGGTTTACAGTGATTGAATCCCTGTTGTGCAATCTGCTGTTTTGTGCAAGCATGCAATCTTCACATCTCAACCGTTCCCTACCGATCCAGGGGTGCTGCACTTTCCGTTCCCTACCGATCCAAGGGTGCTGCACTTTTAGCATTTGTGGCCGCTAGTGGAAACTTTGGTAATAGGGATTCTTCGAGCTGTGAACCAGCGAACAAAGGGGTGGGAAAGAAAGATGAAGCTTTGGTGAACCTCTTGGCGTGTTGGTTGAGTTGGGACAGAGCGTGAAGCGGCTGGACATCGATGAGGCGCCGTGACGGCCGTTTTGCATTTCGGGGAAGGACACGCCGTCCCCAGCTAGGTCATGAATAAAGCTCCGTCGTCTTGACTTGGGGACAGAGAGAGGAAGCTGGCACACACGCCTGCAGCTTGATCTCAACCGATGGCGCTTTAGAGCCAAGGGGCAATGGGGAAGGAAGGAACGACGACCATGTCTCTGTTTGTCGGTTCTGCCGTGTGGAGTAGAGGGAGAGAGACAAGGCAAGGTGCTTATTGTGGCAAGGGTGTATCGAGTAGGGAGATGGCCAATGCAACAAGTCTCGGTGGTGCACTGAGCTCTGCTGCCGACAAGGGAGAAAAAAAAGTGAGTAAGGTTGCTTGTGCAACTGACATGTGGGATCCACCCCTCCTTTGTTCCTTTCTTCTAAATTCAAACTGAGCCAGTAAAGGCACACTAAAATTTGTAAACTTTTGCAAGGATGATAATAAAAAGATGGAGAATCTATCTGTGAAATAATTTCTAAGATTTGACCAAATTTGAGTTTGAAATGCAAATTCGAATTTGTATTCACATGTAAGATATTTGCTTTAAACTTTCTTCATTTCCTCGAAAAATGATATAGACACAAAATCAATTAATTACTGATTTCAATTCTTACCTTTTTCGGATTTAAACATTAAGTTTAAATGAGTTTGAATTTCAGCTTTCTTTATTTGAAATTATATGAATCATCACCTACATCCATTCTATTTTCTTCCTTTATCAATTATTTTTCATAACTGAAAAGCATCAAATTACTTGGGCTTTTAGAGGAAATATTTTAGTGAACTCGCATTGGTCATTTGACCCAATTTGAGTATGAAAATTTTGAACCTCTCTTTTAACGTTTGATTTGATTGATTCTCATGTTACCACTATTTTGCATTTGTGTTTCTTCCTCTTTTTAATTTTCTTAGGTAATATGCACACAATGGCTTTTAGGGTTTTGACATCCCTTCACCTTAAAATAATCTCGTCTCGAGATTCTATTGGAAAAGCGAGAGCGTAAAGTAGGTTAGCGGTGATACAACGCTAACAACTCCATGTAAATGGATCGGTTAAACCTCTCACCTTCTCATGTGGTTTCCTTGAAGGTGTCTGACGGAGTTCTGTATCCGAGGTACTAAACATACGGGACCTGATGGTACATGACCACTACATGGCTAGGGACTGAAGCCAATCTCCGATCGAGGAGGAACCTGCCACCAACACTACGGCCATGCGAGGTTGGGGTATTTAACCCGCCCAAGTTTTGGCCGAGAGGTCGGGCGGACTATTCCTCCCAGGCTCAAGCCCAGGTGAGGCGGGTAGTTGGTGGCATTTATGGAGGACGGTGGGCGCGGTAACTTCGGTAGGAGGAAGAACCTGCGATGTGACCCGTTGCAGGATAAGCCTGACATATGTCCCATCCGTGGTCAGAAGTGCAGTAACTTTACAATGAAGACGATGCCTTGGAGATCACAAAGAAGCCAAGGAGGAATCTTCCGACAGAATAGTGTGAGACCAATGTGTGCTAAATATATTGGCTTTGACAATAAAAGTTTTGTGTTGAATACATTGTTTTTGACAATAAAAAGTTTTGAATGCTGCCATAACATCTTTTTAGTAAGGTTCGACTTTAGCTCTGGCATGTCTTTGATAGCTCCGACATGTCTTTGTTAAGCTCCGATATATTTTTGCTAGGTATGACTTATGTTGGTTAGCTCCGACATGTTTTTCTAGCTCTGGCGCTAGGTTGTACTAGCTTTGGTAAGCTCCCGCTCAAGCTCCGGTTAGTTTTGGCAAGATTCAGCGCTTGATCGCAATGTTCTTGCTTTTACTGTGAAATGTTTTGAACTTGCTTTACATTGTTGGAAGGATTGCTTAGTATTCTTTTACTATATTTTTGGTGTGTTTTGATGGTTAAGGCTGATATCATTTTGCTATGGTTTACAACATGCTTATGTGAGGTGCTCACATAAGATGTTGTAGTTTAGGAACTAACGGGAGTCAAGTCGAGGACTTGTGCTCGGAAGTATTGGTTGTTTATTCATGTGCAGCTGTTGCTTGATTTCAAGACATGGCTGGTGATGGGATCTATTGAACTAGTCTTAGGGAAAAGATGAGGTTCAACAACCAATTTCGGGATGAATTGTGGTTGAGTTGATCGGGAGGTCGCGTAGCATGTATGAATCAAGAACAATGCATATGAACGTATCATGGACGTCGTTGGAAGACGATTGCACGTGTGCAAGGAGTGCATGGTTGTGGCTACATTGTTCCGATACATGACGAAGAGATGCGGACGTAAATAATTGGTCGGAAAGGTCCAACCGACTAGGTTATGGACTCAGGCTGCGGTTGAGTCGTGTTTGACTCAAATATGGAATGTTTTGAGTTGGTTACGATAGGATTTCATGTGGGTCACGAATTTGAGTTGTTTTACGAATGTGGGGTACATTCCTAAGGTGTTTGGAAGTCTTTATATTGCTTCTATCTGCTTATAGAAGAGTCCTAAGCAGTTATGGAAAGTTTTGATTCGTGATTTGAGTAGGATTAGAGTCCTAGTGTAGATTGGGTTGGCCTAAGGGCTGGTTATATAAGTAAGGGAGGCCAGAGCTTGTGGGAGACGACTTTTGGGTTGTTAATCTTGTGTTCTATTGAATAAAATTCATAGTTGAAAGGAACTTTTGTGCCTTGTTCGTCCGACTTGTTCCAGACAAGTTTTTCTCGTCGAGTTTCTGCACAGCACTACCATGTTTCGGTGGTTTTATCATAACTCGAGTTTTACAGATCCAATTGACGTGATTCTTTTTGGATTGTCTTCACAACTTGATTTTCTGTAATCTGTGAAAATTTCACGGTCATTGGATTTGTGGGTTATGATCTACATGAGTTTCTTTGCAGTGTTCCAGAACTGTTTTTCTCGGGTAGGACAGATTGACCTTTGTTCAATCTTTCGATTATAACTTGAGTTTCTCTCGACGGATTTGAGTGATTCTTGTTGTGTCGTCTTTGTGACTTGATTATCTCTGATATCTATCACTTTTGTCATGGTGAAACAAATTTAGATTAGTCTCACACACGATTTCTTTAACAGAACATTATTCTACCGAAGGGGTTGGCATTTAAATTTTTCTGCTGGTTAAGATTTTTTAATCTACCATTCACCCCCCCCCCCCTCTGTTAGCTTTTCACATTCTCATTGATCCTACAATTGGTATCAGAGCCACGGTGCTCTAATCTTTGTGATTTGCACGTGTTTTGACTAATTATTATAGAGAAATACCCCGCAAAACCTTGTGCCTTTAGTGGTATTGATTTTCAGGTTTGGAAGACACGTATGGAAGCCTTCATCCAGGATCAAGGCTTCGCAATATGGAAAAGGTGTACAAGCCTTATAAAGTGCCGTCAAACGATCAAGTTACGGCTGCAAACCTACAGGGCGTTGACAACAATAACAAAGCCCACAACTTGATCATTCAAGGACTAACTCAAAGCGACTTCGACCGTGTTGCACACCTCCGATCTGCATACGATGTGTGGAAAACACTTTGCGACTACCACAAAGGATCTAACAGTATCAAGGAGGTAAAACAAGATATGTTTAGAAAGGAATACATGCGTTTCGAGATGCAACCCGGTGAGTCAATTGACGATCTCTTTGCTCGTTTTAACAAAATTCTCAGCAAATTTCGTAGTGTCAATGTTAATTTTCCAGATGCTGAAAATGCTAGGCAATTACTAAATTCATTAGACATGTCAATTTGGGAGATGAAATTCACATCTATTCACGAATCTACTATCATGAGTACACTTACATTAGATGTTCTTTATTCTAGATATGAAAACTCACGAAATTGACATAATCACACATAAGAACCCCAACAAGTCTCTTGCATTTGTTTCTCAACGTGATATGCCTAGCTCCGGCCAATCTTCATCTTGTGGTACACTTGCTTTGTTGTCTTCTCTAACCCTTGAACAGATTGAGGAGTTTCAAGAGAAGGAGCTAGTACTTCTCTCTACTAGGTTCTCAAAAGCATTGCAAAATGTGAGAACTAGAAGGAGAGGAATCTTCGGACCTCAACGATGTTTTGAATGTGGTAAGACATGACATTTTCATTCAGATTGCCCTAACCTTTTAGGTCCTACTTCCCGGAATGAAAAGCAAACAAGGACGAAGCACTCCTCTACAAACGATAAGAAGAAAAAGAAGGGTTTTACAAGATGTCAATTGGTGAGCAGTTTTATCTCCGCACTCTAGGAACTTTGCTCAAGCGACATGGACATTGGAAGTGATGAAGATGAAGATGATTTGGCAAACTTGTGCTTCATGGCGGGCAAGTCAAGTTCAAGTATGGAGGAGGCAGAACACAACAGCGACAATGAAAAGGTATGTACTACTTGTGAAGAAATATGTGATGCTATTTCTCGTGCCACTATTATAGTTATGAAAAAGGTCAAAAAGCTTAGGGATAGTGCTGCTAAAATTGAATCACTAGAATCTTAAATCAACCGTTTAAAAACTTTGATTCCTAGTGATGATGCATGTCCCTCATATGATTTAATATATGAACAATTGTCCTCATTAAGAAGTGCGCACATCTCCACACTTGATAAACTTGAGTTAGAAATCGAAAAGAATAGAGCTTGCTGCACTTAATGATAACAACTTGAAAAATGCTAGCTGTTCTACAATTGATTTGCATCGTTCTACTTGTGATGATCTTGATAAGAAACTACAAGATGCTATGAACGAAATTTCTATATTGAACAATGCTTTACGTGCTCATGAAGTTAAAAATTGTTCCAATTGCAAATTAAAAGGAAAAACTTCATGTGAAAATTGTCTTAATCTGTCCAATAAACTTGATGACATGAATAGGACACTAGAGCGGTTTTATAATGGGAATAAAAACCTGAACTTGCTACTGAATTCCTCTAAATCATGTAATGATAAATCTGGTTTAGGTTTTGATTCTCATGCTCATGCAAAGGCACATCCACCTAAAATTGTAAAGTCATTAGGAAGTGGTTTGACTCAAACATTTTCTAAACAAAAATAAGTGGTTTTCAAATCTGCAGGAGTATTGTCTCATTCAGTTTCAAATAAAAATATTGCTTGCTTATCTAGACATGAACACAAATGTAAATTTCATTGTACCTACTGTGGTAGAGATGGTCATGTCATAGATTTTTGTTATAGACTAGCTAAACAACAAAAAAAAGGAAAGAATGATTGCTATATCTCATAACTTTCATGCAAAATTTGCTGCTCATGCTAAACCGAATAATAGGAACATGCAACCTGCTGTAATGAGCCGAAAACATGCAAAGTTTGCTCCCAAACCTACTGTTTTTCGTGCTACACAAGTAACATCTCGTAGGACAGTAGTTGGGTACAAAAATCCTCATGCTTTGGCTCATAAACATGCTGTTTTATCTCAGCTTTCGCGTGTTGTTCCTGCTGGACGTCGTGTGACTCAGTACTGGATTCCTAAATGCCTTTTGGCTAACCCCAGTATTGAGTCATCGACGTATTGTGCTTCTATGTAGGTTACATGCTTGAGGAAGGAGAACATTTGGATTCTGGATTCAGGTTGCTCATGCCACATGACCGGTAACAAAGACTAGTTCTCCTCCCTCTCTTTTGTGTCACGTGTAGAGAATGTTACTTTTGCCGATAATTCATCAACTCCTATAATTGATAAGGGTTCGGTTAGAGTAAATAATCACAACACTTTGAAGGATGTGGCACTTGTTAAAAATTTGAAATACAACTTGCTTTCTGTTACACAACTGCTAGATGAAAATCTGGAAATTATTTTCACTAAAAATTGCTGCAAAGTTGTTAAATTCAAATAGTGAGCTTATTTTCAACATGTCTCGGTTTGGAAGAGTTTTTAAAGCTAATTTTGATATGTCTTCTTCTAAGCATAGGTGTCCAGTTGCTAATGATTCAAAGGACTTTTTTGCATCGTAGACTTGGTCATGTAGGCTTTGATCATCTAACCTGTGTTAGTGCTCTTGATCGCATACGTGGGCTGCCTAAGCTTAAAGGGGACAAAGAAATTGTGTGCTCTTCTTGTAGACATGCTAAGATGGTTGCAGGTTCACATACTCCTCTCACAATGATCATGACAACTGAACTGGGTCAACTTTTGCACCTTGACACCGTAGGACCTTCACGCGTTAAATCCTTCAAAGGTAAATGGTATGTTCTTGTGATTATTGATGATGATTCTAGATTCTCTTGGGTTTACTTTATGTCATGTAAGAATGATTATTTTAGTCACTTTAGAACTTTATTTCTTAGATTATCAATTGATCACCCAGGATCTTTAAAAGCAATTAGAAGTGATAATGGTACTGAATTTAAAAATCAATCTTTTGATTACTTTTGTGTTGAAAATGAAATAGATCATCAATTTCCTTCACCATATGTACCTCAACAAAACGGTGTTGTAGAAAGAAAGAACAGAACCTTAGTTGAGATGGCTAGGACTATGCTTGATGAATATCAAACTCCTAGGAAATTTTGGGCTGATGTGATTGCAACTGCTTGTTATGTCTCAAATCATGTTTTCTTGTGCGCTAAGCTAGGTAAAACACCATATGAGCTCTGGTTTGGACATAGGCCTTGTGTTACACACTTTTGGGTCTTTGGTTGCAAATGCTTTGTTAAGAAACATGATAATCTTGATAAATTGGAACCTAGATCTATTGATGGCATGTTTCTTGGTTATCCATCTCATACTAGAGGCTACCGTGTTCTTTTACTTGACACTAACAAAATTGTGGAGACTTGTGAGGTGTCTTTTGATGAAGCTAGCCCAGGTATTAGCTCAAATATTGCAGGTCTAGATCCATATCCGCAGGGGGAGAGCATTTTCGTTGAAGATGAGGAAGAGGTGGAGCTGCTGCCCGAAAATTCAGCAGCTAATGACATTGTTCAAACTCTTGATTTTGATTCACAGCCAGCACCGAC
The DNA here is from genome assembly GCA_036927565.1 of Tuctoria greenei. Taxonomy (NCBI): domain Eukaryota; kingdom Viridiplantae; phylum Streptophyta; class Magnoliopsida; order Poales; family Poaceae; genus Tuctoria; species Tuctoria greenei. The sequence continues at coordinate 159,558,129 of JAYESD010000002.1, read as the reverse complement.
GACCACCATTGCTGGTCCAGATCCTCCTCAATTGAAAATCTCATCGATTTGTGATGAACATGAAAAAGAAGAAGCTTGTGAAGTGTCCACTCCCCTCTGGGTTCTCAAAATTCATCCTCCACAACAAATTATTGGAAGCTTGCACAAGCGAGTCACACGGTCAAGGTTTTGCGATCCAAACTCTCATGCTCATTCTGCTTTTGATGCTTCTCTTGAACTCAAAGATATATCACATGCACTCACTAATGAATCTTGGATTATTGCAAGAAGAGTTACAAAATTTTGAAAGAAATAATGTTTGGAAACTTGTACCTCCACCTCAAGGTCACACTTTAATTGGAACTAAATGGGTGTTTAAAAATAAACAAAGTGAGGATGGGGTTGTGGTTAGGAATAAGACTAGGTTGGTTGCTCAAGTTTTCACTCAAGTTGAAGGTCTAGATTTTGATGAAACTTTTGCTTCTGTTGCTAGATTAGAAGCCATAAGAATTTTGTTAGCTTTTGCTACATCTGAAGGTTTTAAGCTATATCAAATGGATGTTAAAAGTGCTTTTCTTAATGGCTACATAGATGAGGAGGTTTATGTCAAACAACCACCGGGTTTTACGAATCCAGATTTTCCTAATCATGTTTACAAACTGTCCAACACCTTGTACGGTCTCAAACAATCCCCTAGAGTATGGTATGATAGGTTAAAAACATTCTTACTTGAAAAGGGGTTTACCATGGGCAAGGTTGATAAAACTCTTTTTGTGCTTAAGCATGGTAATGACTCATTATTCGTTCAAGTGTATGTGCATGATATTATCTTTGGTTGTGCTTCTCATGATCTTGTATCCAAGTTTTCAGCTATGATGAGTTTAAAATTTGAGATGAGTATGATGGTAGAACTCACGTACTTTTTGGGGCTGCAAATTAAGCAAACCAAGGAGGATACCTTTGTGCATCAAACGAAGTATACAAAACACCTTCTAAGACGGTTCAACATGGACAAAAGCATGCCTCTTCGGACATCAATGGGAACAGCAACAACACATGAACTTGATGAAGATGGTGAACCCATGGATTAAAAAGAATATAGACGCATGATCAGATTACTTTTGTACCTCACGACATCAAGACCGGACATACAACTCAGCGTATGTCTTTGTGCACGGTTTCAAGCCTCCCCACGTGCTTCACATCGTCAAGCCGTCAAAAGGATTCTCAGGTACTTACATGGAACTCAAGAATTTGGCATTTTTCTTCCTTCTTCCTCAACTGTTACTTTGAAAGCTTTTTTTGATGCTGATTTTGGAGGTTGTAGGATTGTTAGGAAAAGTACTTCCGGTGCTTGTCATATTCTTGGTAATTCACTAGTTGCTTGGTTCTCTAGAAAACAAAACTCAGTTGCACAATCCATAGCCGAATCTGAATATGTAGCTGCTGCTAGTGCTTGCTCACAAATTAATTGGACTGTTCAAACACTTAAGGACTATGGGGTTGATCTAGATAGTGTTCCACTATTTTTTGATAACACTAGTGCCATTTGCATTGCTAAAAACCCCGTGCAACATTCTAGAACTAAGCACATTGACATTAAGTATCACTTTCTCTGTGATAATGTTGAAAAAGGAAATATTATGCTTCCCCATGTAGATATCGAACAACAATTGGCAGATAGTTTTACAAAACCTTTGGATTTCACTCATTTTTGTTTTATTCGTAGTGAAATAGGGGTTATGAATCCTCATGGCTTACATTGAGGGGGAGTTTATAAACTTGAGAAGTCTATGTGTGAATCTAAAATTAAAATAATATGAGCATAGTATTTCATACATATATGATTTTGTGATTCCTTTTACATGTTGGAAGTTCTTACTACATTACTCGTGTTATACATTTTGTAGTTTTTGCCATGTCTAGTAATTGGAATAATTACTTACACTAAATCTGGTCATGGTCAAACTTTCGTGCTGTTTTGAACTTGTTGCATGCTCACAAGTGCTTTTAACCATAAAGAATTAATCAAGTAATCAACTCACATGTTGAGTTTTTATGAACAAATATAAGTTGAGAAAAGATCAAGAGAATATGCATGCATCGCACTTCTTCTTTTGAGATGGCTTATCATTGCACTTAGATATGAAATTGGAAGAAGTTGTGTGTGACTAAAATCATGTCCTTAAGCTTCTGATTGTCAAAATACATAGGCCTGGCTTGGTTGGTTAGAATAAGGAAGATGCGCATATAATCTCTTACAAATATCATATGATCAAAATTGGTTTTTTGAAAAATAATAAAATGCAGCAACAAGTGTCATGCTTTTAGGTCTTGGAATAGTTAAGTTTGTGAGATCATGACTTGTTAAATTGAAAATTAAATTTGATCTCTAGCATGGCTTACACTACTTTATGTATGTCATTGATGTGATAGTGTATGTTACTTGATAGTATGACTTGGATGAGCTTTGTTTTATATGTATAGGTTATAATATGCTCATAACAATTAAAATTTCTCTTTTCAACCTTGCTGAATACATTGTCAAAGGGGGAGAGATAATATGGTGAATTTTTAAAGATAAATATGTAAGGGGGAGAAATATGTATAGTGGGAGAAATTTATTTCTAACTCATTTGATTTTCAAAAAGGGGGAGAAATCGTTCTCAAAGCTTTTCATGCCAATGTTCAAATTTTAAATGGTGTTGCCAATGCATTCATCAAGGGGGAGATAGTGGGCCCTATGTGTGCTGAATACATTGGCTTTGACAATAAAAGTTTTGTGCTGAATACATTGGCTTTGACAATAAAAGTTTTGAATGCTGCCATAACAACTTTTTAGTAAGGTCTGACTTTAGCTCCGGCATGTCTTTGATAGCTCTGGCATGTCCTTGTTAAGCTCCGATATGTTTTTGCTAGGTCCGACATATGTTGGTTAGCTCTGAGATGTTTTTCTAGCTCCAGCGCTAGGTTGTACTAGCTTTGGTAAGCTCTAGCTCAAGCTCCAATTAGTTTTGGCAAGATTCGAGCTTGATTGCAATGTTCCTGCTTTTACTGTGAAATGTTTCGAACTTGCTTTACATTATTGGAAAGATTGCTTAGTATTCTTATACTATGTTTTTGGTGTGTTTTGATGGTTAAGACTGAGATCATTTTGCTATGGTTTACAACATGCTTATGTGAGGTGCTCACGTAATATGTTGTAGTTTCGGAATTAACGGGAGTCAAGTCAAGGACTTGTGCTCGGAAGTATTGGTTGTTTATTCATGTGCAGGTGTTGCTTGAGTTCAGGACATGGCTGGTGATGGGATCAATTGAACTAGTCTTAGGGAAAAGATGAGGTTCAACAATCAAGTTCGAGAGGAATGGTGGTTGAGTTGATCGGGAGGTAGCGCAGCATGTATGAATCAAGAACAATGCATATGAAGGTATCATGGACGTCGTTGGAAGATGATTGCACATGTGCAAGTAGTGCATGGTCGTGGCTACATGGTTATGAGACGTGATGAAGAGATGTGGACGTAAAGAATCGGTCGGAAAGGTCCAACCGACTAGGTTATGGACTCAAGCTGCGGCTGAGTTGTGTTTAACTCAAATATGGAATGTTTTGAGTTGGTTATGATAGGATTTCGTGTGGGTCACGAATTTGAGTTGTTTTGGGAATGTGGGATATGTTCCTAAGGTGTTTGGAAGTCTTAAGATTGCTTCTATCTGTGTATAGAAGAGTCCTAAGCGGTTATGGAAAGTTTTGATTCGTGATTTGAGTAGGACTAGAGTCCTAGTTGAGATTGGGTTGGCCTAAGGGCTGGTTATATAAGCAAGGGAGGCCAGAGCTCGTAAAAGACGACTTTTGGGCTGTTCCTCTTGTGTTCTATTGAATAAAATTCGTAGTTGAAAGGAACTTTTGTGCCTTGTTCGTCCGACTTGTTCCAGACAAGTTTTTCTCGTCGAGTTTCTGCACAGCACTACCTTGTTTCAGTGGTTTTATCATAACTCAAGTTTTACAGATCCAATTGACGTGATTCTTTTTGTGTTGTCTTGAAAACTTGATTTTCTATCATCTATGAAAATTTCACGGTCATTGAATTTGTGGGTTCTGATCTACACGAGTTCCTTTGCAGTGTTCCAGAGCTGTTTTTCTCAGGTAGGACAGATTGACCTTTCTTCAATCTTTCGATCGTAACTTGAGTTTCTATCGATGGATTTGAGTTATTCTTGTTGTGTCGTCTTAGTGACTTGATTCTCTCTGATACTATCACTTTTGTCATGGTTAAACATGTTAATATTAGTCTCACACACGATTTCTTTAACAAATCTTTTTTCTGCCGAAAGGGTTGGGATTTAATTGTTTCCACTGCGTAAGTTTTTTAATCTACCATTCACCCCCCCTCTGCTAGCATTTTCACATGCTCTTCGATCCTACAAGATACATAGAACGAACAATGTAAAACCAGGCCCACTATGACAAATGTCGGATAGATAGAGCCACCTCACCCCCCCCACATTAAAGGACCCCCAAGGCCTTCAGCGTGGAGGGGGGGGGGGAATTCACTTTGTATTCGCGGTTACTATACGCATTTCCTTACGCATTTACTTATGCACTTTTCCATTTAGTGCTCTTGCACCCTTTTTCTTTAATGCACTTGCCTTCGTACATTACTTTCTTACGCCCATGTGCCTTTATGTTTATGCATTACTTACGTAGATTTTAATTTGACGCACAGAGCCAGCTGAGCCTGCATCTCGGCTAGCCTATCGAAACCTCCAGTCCCTAATGGATCGAGCCACCACTCATCACGCGAAAAGCTCCCTCGCTCAATAGAAAGAGGCGTCAGATCAGTACGGAAATAAAGAACTCGCGGAGGGCGAGACGGGACAACCAGACCGGGTGCCCCGGCGGAGGTAAGCCAGATCGGAGGGGCGGGATCGTGTGCCCCGACACACATCTCCACTTACGGATGCAGCGGTAACTCCGATTCCTGCAAAACTGACGGAGTGCTGTGACGGACTAAGACTTCATTCTCGCACTTTGATCGGGGATCCCACATCATCGGCCTCTGCCTGGATGCTTCTATGAGAGCGACAAAGCTTGGAGTCCGATCTTGACGCCCCCGTACCAAGAGCCTTCGGTAGACAAGTGCGCAACGCTGCATTTCCGTCCCACTTCTGCAAGCCAAACAACATCACCAAGTACGACGATGAGACAAATCCCAATGTATGGTTGGAAGATTACAGCCTAGCATGTTGGGTCGGGGGCACCACAGACGACCTCTTCATCATCCATTACCTCCCCCTATACCTTGCCGACTCGGCTCGAGTGTGGCTCGAATATCAACCTATCGACACCATCCGTGATTAGGCTGAGCCCAGATCTACCTTCACTGGTAACTTTCAAGGCATGTACGTACGTTTGGGGAATTCATGGGATTTTAAAAGGATGCGAGCAGAGGGCAGGAGAAAACCTCTGCGAATATATAAGACGGTTCTCCAAGAAGTGCAATGAGCTCCCCGAGGTCTCCGACGCCGACGTCGTCGTGGGATTCCTCTCTAGAACCATGTGCGAGTCCTTGGTCCACAAGCCTGTTTCGCCAAGCGAAGGAGCATGAGGGAACTGCTCAACATGGCAACAAATGACGCCTCCGACGAAAGAGCCTCAATGCTATCTTCGATGCGCTGAAACCGAAGCTTAAGAATCCTGAGGGAAAGAAGGATTCCACGCCACGTCATGGCGAGAGGAAGACTGGTTACAACAGATGCCGCCCCGAGACAAATGACCGGGGGCTGGTCACCACTGCTGATTGGTGCCAGTACAAGAGACAGACCAAGCTGCCAACCAACTACTTCAAGAAAATACTATAAAAGCCGTGCACCTATCACGTGACCCCGATTCAGCATGCCCTCGAGGATTGCATCCTTCTCAAGCGCTTTCTTCGAAAGAAACCCAGTGGCTCGAGGGACAAGGGGAAGGGGCCCGCACCCCCAATCCCCGAGCTGGAGGAACCCGTCTTCTGTGTTCCCAACGGCCTTATCTAGGTCCCAACTGGCGAGCAACAACGGAGAGCCCAAAAGCGAAGCCGTAAACCCAAAAACAACATCGAAGGACTCGGAGGCTTCACCGCCATAAGGAGCAATCCGGAGTTCCTAGGCAACCCCGGAATGCTCAGGCGACGATAGGTCCGAGCCGCGCCCGCGCTCCGCCTCCCGACACTATCCAAGACTATGAGGGACGCCGAGAGTTGTTCACACACCATCCCAAAGAATCGGAGGACACTAAGACAGGTTTGACCGCCGGTAGGGTAGACCGAGGCACTAGCACACAGATCTGTAGAGTACTATAAATGCCTTGAGCAACCCCAAGATTACGCCATTGGTCATATTTTACCGGGGGCTCCGCGGCGAAGTTGCACCCCTCCTCTACGTACGGCAATGCTTCAACCAGTTCCCCCCATCACGACTAGGAAGTAGGCGCAAGATCGAAAAATGGGAAGTCAGGCAAAAGGAGAGATAATATCTCCATACGACGAATCAGTGTTGGTGTGAAAAAGAGCCTTTACAGAAAAACTCCCCGAGAGGAGGACACACACACCACCTCTCGTGCACCAGCGGGAACCTCATTCAACCCGAATCCCGAGGTAGACCCTAGATGGCGTCAGGACTGATGAGTGCAGACAATGAGGCAGTCACGGGCTCAACATTCTAAGCGATTTCGGTGAGCTCTCCTGCTGATCTTCCGGTCGCGCACCCTTCCACTACAGGAAACGCGATCATTTGCGACGGCTGCACTTATTTGCGACGGCCAGCCGTCGCAAATAGTGTAATTTGCGACGGCTGGTCGTCCGCCGTTGCAAACACAGTAGCCGTCGCAAATAACCTATTATTTGCGACGGCCAACCCTAGGGCCGTCGCAAATAGCATCTTATTTGCGACGGCCAACCCTAGCGCCGTCGCAAATAAGTGGCCCGTCGCAAATAAGGTGTTATTTGCGACGGCTACAAAAAGTGCCGTCGCAAATAAACCTAATTGCGACGGCCGCAGACTGAAGCCGTCGCAATTAAGAAAGCTGTCGCAAATAAGGGTTTCTATCTGCCGCCCCCGACCCCGACGGTTCATTCAACTCCACACCGCCAGCCTCGCCCCCGCCGCACTGCCGCGACTCCGCCGCCCCGAGCCGCCCCCGTCGCCGCCCCGCCGCCCCCGTCGCCGCCCCGAGCCGCCCCCGTCGCCGCCCCGCCGCCCCGAGCCGCGCCCGTCGCCGCCCCGCCGCCCCGAGCTGCCCCTACCGCACTGCCGTGGCCCCGCGCGCCGCCCCCTTCGCCGCCCCGCCGCCCCGAGCCGCCCCCACCACACTGCCGCGGCCCCGCGAGCCGCCCCCGTCGCCGGCCCGCCGTAGCCGCCCCGCCGCCGCCGCCCCCGTCGCCGCCCCGTCGCCCCCATCGCCGCCCCTACCCCGCCTCTGCAGCGCCGCCCCACCGGCCGCCGGCCCGCCTTCACTGCCCCGTCGCCGCCTGCCCCGCTCCTGCAGCGTCTCTGTGACCTAGCCTCGGACAGCAGCACCGCCATCCCTCCGACACCGCCGGCCGCCGACCTCCTCCAACGCCGTCTCCTCCAACGCCTCCGTCCCTCAACGCCTCCGCCGACTAGGTATGGGAATGCGTTTGAATGATGGAATGTGACAATGATACAATGTTTACATGATGGATGTTTGATGCAATAGTTAAATTTTCAAGTTATGTTTGGTAATGCATGATGGACGTTTGAATGATGGAATGATTAGATGATGCAATGTTTATATGATGCCATGTGGTAATGTTTAGATGATGCTACTTTATTGCTAGTTATGTTTAGATGATGCAATGTTTTAAATTGTGCATGCTCAAATACGTGCTCATATATGATCATACATTGCTAGTTATGTTTAGATGATCCTGCTTCATTGCTACTTCATTGCCAATGATCATACACATGCTCATATAACATATTGTCTATTGTTTGATATTTATTTTTTTATTGGTGCTTATAGTTTATTGATATTTAATGTTTTTGAGTGACTACTTAATATATGTAAATAAAGGGGTTTTGGTCCGGCTCGGACCAACCCGGAAGGGCACGACATGCAATAAGTGTGATCGTGTCGTGTAGACCATAGTAGTAGGCGACATGGAAGCGAAAGGGTTGGTAAGGACGTCAAAGACCCGCGATTGCGTGGACGGTGGAAATGGATGTGGAATTGTCATCTGAGACCAACTTTCCTCTCACTCTTTCTCTAGTTCTTTCCTCTCTCTTAAATGACCTGAAAATGAAAATGAGCAACGTAACCTATAGCAATGTATTACCCGTTTCGGATCGGCACGTCTCACATGCCATTGGCATGTGAGACGTGCAGGTTCGGAATTGTCCCTTTTTTGGACAGCCTCGGAGTGACCGAGGGGGCGTGGCTTGTGACGAGACGCGGGTCCGGATTTGGACGAGATTTCGGTGGCGTAACCCTGTTGTTCTCTGCTGCACCATTTTCGGGCGTGCAGTGGAGAACAGCGGGGTTATGCTGCCGAAATTTCGTTCGAATCCGGATCACGCGTCTCGTCATGAGCACGCTCCGCTCGGTCACTCTTGGGTGGGTTTAGGATCTATCTACCTAGGTTGTAGGGCCGTGACATAACACAACAATACATTAACGACAATTTCTTTCGCATTAAACTGCAGAGTCAAAAATGGGTGAAGACCGCAGTTGGATGTATACTGGCTGGAAGAGCAGAAATGGTGGTCACTCCGATGAGTGGTTTATCAAGTTAGATCAATTTTTGGATCGAGCATTTTCGTTGTCAACGGAAGATATGGTGCGGTGCCCATGTACAAAATGCCGAAACACTAAGTTTTTGAGAAGATTGGAGCTTTCGTTTCACTTATGTCGAAACGGTTTCACTCCACAATATGAAGTGTGGACCTTCCACGGCGAGACTAATTCTCGAGTCATAGCCGAAGTGGATGAGGATGATGATATAACAGAGGTTGATAGGATGGATGAGATGTTAGAAGCTCTTGAAGTGGAGGATCCTCTTACAAATGAGGCAGAGAAGTTCTTCGAGGAGCTGAAGAAATCACAAGAGCCGTTGCATGAACACACGGATGTGACCGTACTTGCTTTCTTGACCAGATTTATGGCAATTAAGTCCAAGTACTTTTTTTCCATCAACTGCTACAATGATCTCATGAAATTGATCTGCGATATCCTTCCACGACCTCACAAAGCGCCACCAGATATGTATCAGTCAAAGATCAAGATATCTGGTCTCGGTATGAAGTATGAGAAAATTGATGTGTGCCCAGACAACTGCATGCTATTCTGGAAAGAGCACGCCAATGAGAAGATGTGCTTGAAATGTGGTAAATCGAGGTATGTCGAAGTTGTTAATGACGATGGCGATAATGTGATGACAGATGTCGCACATAAGCAGCTTCGTTACTTGCCTGTGACACCTCGGTTGAAGCGGATGTTTCTTTCAAAAAGAACCGCAAGACACATGAGATGGCACAAAGAAGGTAAACGTGAGAACAAAGAATTCTTGACGCATCCGTCCGACGGTGATGCATGGAAGGCGCTAGACCGTTTCGATCCAGACTTTTCTCGTGATGCGAGGAATGTTCGCATCGGATTAGCGACAGACGGATTTTCACCGTTCAGTACGAATGCCGCGCCATACTCATGTTGGCCTGTCTTTGTCATTCCGTACAACCTGCCACCTGCTTTTTGTACGAGGAACGAGTTCATGTTTCTCAGCCTCATTGTACCTGGACCTGATCATCCCGGGTCACGTCTCAACGTGATGTTAAAACCGCTGATCGAAGAATTGAAAGTCTTGTGGACAGGAGTCGAAGCGTACGACAGTTACAAGAAGCAGAAATTCAACCTTCGAGCTGCTTATTTGTGGTCCGTCCATGATTTGCCGGCATACGGCATGTTTTCCGGATGGAGCACTCACGGTCGTCTGACGTGTCCGATATGTGCTTCAGACACGGATTGCTTTCGACTAACTCATGGAGGCAAAATATCTTATTTCGATTGTCACAGACGTTGGCTGCCCTCGAATCATATATTTAGGCAGCAGAGGCATGTCTTTCGAAAGAACACTGTTGTCACTAAAGGACCACCGAAGCGTCTCAACGGGTCAGAAATTTCTGATATGTTGGACAAACTGGTGCCTGATGAAGGTCGTCCTGGATATTTCGTAGGTTATGGAGAGGAACACAATTGGACTCACATATGTGGACTTTGGGAGCTACCATATGTGAAGTCGTTGATTCTAATGCACAACATTGATGTCATGCATCAGGAGCGTAATATGAGCGAAAGTATCATAAGCACTTGCATGGATATGCCTGGCAAAACGAAAGACAATTATAAAGCTAGACTAGATTTGGCAGACATTTGTCACCGTCCAACTCTTGAAATCTCTGAAAGTGGTGGAAAGCCACGTGCTTCTTTCTGTCTTCGATCGAAAGAAAAGAAAGAAGTTATGAAATGGATGAAAACTTTGAAATTCCCAGATGGTTACGCAGCTAGCCTGAAACGAGCCGTAAATGTTAACACAGGAAACCTCACTGGGTTGAAGAGTCATGATTATCACATTATAATGGAAAGACTCCTACCTGTTATGTTCCGAGGCTATCTAGATGATGCGGTGTGGAAGGTTTTAGCCGAGCTCAGCTATTTCTATAGACAGCTTTGTGCTAAAGAAATCAAGATCGGGATGATGGATAAGTTAGAGAAGGAGATACCCATACTTTTATGTAAGATGGAAAAAATTTTTCCACCGGGTTTCTTCAATCCAATGCAACATCTGCTTATCCATCTTCCATTCGAAGCTAAAGTTGGCGGTCCTGTGCAATATAGGTGGATGTATCACATTGAAAGAGCGCTACGATATCTGAAACCAATGGTTGGCAACAGGGCAAGGGTGGAAGGGTGCATCGCTGAAGCATATGCTCTTAAAGAAGTTGGATACTTTTCAAGTGTCTACTTTGCGGAAGAAAACAATATCAATACTTCGGCTATGCGGTACAATGTGGACGAAACACCCCCTCTAAGCGACCTTTCCATTTTTCAAACGAGAGGCACCACCGTTGGTAGCTACACGACCTACGTGCTATCCGAACAGGAAAGGACTGTTGCTTTACTCTACATGTACGCAAATATAGAAGGCATGCAGGAATACTTCGAGTAAGTGTTTCTCCTATGTTTATGCTAATCTACATATTTTGCTACACATGTACTCTAAAAGATGTTTTTTCATGTTCAGCGAGTTCCACAGACAATATTGGCCACATAGGCATCAACCTACGGCCAAACAAGTAGAAGCGATGCGAAAGGAAGGAATAAATGGGGGACAGAGTTTTCTATCATGGTTTCGAGAATATGTAATATTCTCTCGTCTTCTATGTATTATAAATTACTATTATTAAAGAAGTATTATATAATATTCTCTCGTCTTTTATAACAGTGTCGGACTCACAGTGTCCATGAAGATTTGCGGCAGCTATCTTATGGATTGGTGAATGTTAGAAGCTATGGTCGATATGACGTAAATGGCTTCCGATTCCGTACAACTCATTTTGAAGCTCATCGTCCTCTTGCGGCAACATCAAATTCCGGTGTTGTGACGAGAGCAATGGACACTCAAGGGAATTTAACCGATTATTATGGTATCATTAATAAAATCCTTGAATTTACTTTTACCGGAAATAAGACCCTTCGAGTTGTCTTCTTTGACTGTGACTGGTTTGATCGTACTCATGGAACTCGAGAAAACCAATTTGGAATGGTGGAAGTGAAACATAAGGACCGACTACGGGGTTACGATACATTTGTTCTTGCGCATCAAGTTGAACAAGTGTATTATCTACCTTATCCATGCACGAAGCTCAGTGCTTGGTGGGTGGTATATAAGGTGAATCCTCGTGAGCGGCTATATACTCCTGGGGATGATGGTTACCATGATAGCGAAGACGTTGAAGAAGTGTACCAAGAAGAAGAGTTGCCAGACACTTTTATCGTCGAGCTTGGTGCAGGACTCGATCAATTAGTTGGAGATGTTGAAGACGTTGAAGATGTAGAGGCAGATGATACACGAAAACGAAAATTAGAACAGGCCACGATGGAAGATCGTTGGGCTGGTTTAAGGAGTAGGGCACAGACACATGACAATGATGTTGATGAATTTTGAAAGTGACTACAAGTAATGTTTTCTTGAAGATAGTAACATGAATTTTATATATTTTATTTGCATATTTACTAATTATCTAATTACAATAGGATGGCGTCAAAGAAGGGTAAGAAGGTGCCGCCGACGAGGGGGTTCTACCCCTCTAGACCTGAGGACGCTTTCGTTGGTGCCTCGTCGACTGGCAGCAGACGCTCTCAGCTGCTGGGGCACGTTCAGACCAGCTCTAGAGCTTCGTCACAGGTAAATGTCACTCGTTTTTGACAAATTCTTTAAATTCAAATTCACATTAAACTTACTTATGAATCATTTGAATGTTGTAGTCCTCACCGGCTGACTCAGAGGCTGCGGCGCCTTCGGTGAGCCAGCCTTCGGCGAGGCAGCCCTCGGCCAGCCAGCACTCGGCGAGGCAGCCCTCGGCGAGTCAGCCCTCGGCCAGCCAGCTCCCGGCTGGCGATGACTTTGTTCCTGAGGCCTTTGACTCGGCTGGTGAGGAGCCGTCTGGGTCACCTGACGTGGCGCCCCAGCAGACGCGGAGGACGAGGAGGACTCACTTTGTCAGTCCTCCCGCGGTCCCTTCACAGAGGATCGTGATTCGTCCAGTCGGAGACAGGTAATAAAAATTATAGTTTTCAATTTTAGTTTCTTTTGATTACTTAAGTAATGAATGAATGAATAAATATCTTACAGGAGTTGGGACGACTTGTCTTTCACCGGTGAGAAACACCAGAGACCGGTGAACGGTGTCCTCGGGTCCATAGTGCGTTTGCACTATCCCGGGGTCATCGACGGAGCGCCTGCTCTTTCGTGGGAGGACTACGCACGTGTCCATCACCAGGAGCACGGCAACCTTCAGGAGGCCGTATGGGCCGATTTTATGGTAAGTATGTAAAAAAGTTTCTAAGTTACAACTATTAAACTCTTTTAGTGCACATCTCTTCAATATATTCTTTATCGCAGGCAAGATATATTTTAGAGGACCCGGACGACCATCGCATGTTTGAAGATGCGAGGCGAGTGTTTCACTTCAACGCTGCCAAGGCGCTTCGACAAGCTTTGTCGAACGCCCGTGTTCAAATTATTAATGAGCACTTGAAGGCGAACCAGCAGCACGTGTTACACTTCCGGCAGGAGAGCGAGAGGCACCTGACGGAGGAGGAGTACGCGCAGGTACGTGGAGTGTAGTAAGTATTTTTTTCTGATAATGTCCTCGATGGTACTTTTAACGACTTTCAACTATGTGCAGGGCCACGTGAGCTGGTTGCAGGGTCGGAACGATGCATTTCGGGCCCTTTGTCGCTACTGGGCTAGCGACGAGTTTAAAGCTAAGTCCGGGAAGGCTCGAGACTGCAGAGGGGTGGAGGGGAAGAGCAGACACGGGCAAGATAACCACTTGCGTTTAGCTAAACGCATGGTAAGTGTGTGTAACTTATGTTTATATATTAATAATATATTGTTCGTACTAACATGTATTGACAGGAGCGCGAGACGGGGGTGCCGCCCACCCCTGCTGAGGTTTGGAAGAGAGGTCACAGGGACCCTTCTCAGCCGACGGGGTGCAGTCAGGCTGCAGCCGAGCGGTTGGTAAGTTTAGAAACCATTCATATTACATATAACTATATAGATTGTTGAACTTACACAATTTTATTGTTTTGCAGGCTAAGTACGGGGAGGAGGCTAGGAAGATACACGGCCAGGATTTCGATTGGGAACGTCAACCGATCGATCCTCAAGCCGCGTATGCAACCGGTGGTGGAAAAGCACACGGAAGGTGAGTTTGCAAGTCATTTTATCGTTTTCAATTCAAAGTATTCAAGATATTTTAATTTCATATTACTGACTTTCTTTTTTATAGGCTCGCCATATTCGACGGAGTTGTCGACTCGAGGGCGGGTAGACCTGCGAGAGGCAGCTCCACGCAGGCTTCGGGTACGGGAGGTCGCCGCTCGCAGAGGGACATTGAGATGCAGTCCCTCCGAGAAACTGTAGAAGAAAATGAAAGGCGACATGAGGAGGAAAGGAGGGCGATGGAGGCCACGATCCAAACCCAGGCAGCAGCGTTGGCGCAGATGCGGGAAGCAATGGAGGTAACAATCTAAAAATTAAAATTCTTATTAATTCAGCTTAAATGACTTACTAATAGGTAGCATTTAATGTTTGCAATGACAGGCCATCGGTCGGGCGCAGGGTCTGGGAATCCAGCTACCGGTACTACCACCGGTCCTCCCAGGCGATCCTTCTTCAGCGGGTCAGGTAAGTCTCTATGTAATCCTTCTTCTCCAGCGTAATAAGATTGAGATAGATGAAAGAGAGAGATAGTTAGATAGAAGAAAATGATTGAGATAGAAGAAAGAAAGAGATAGAAGAAAGGGAGACAGAAGAAAGAGTGAAAGATAGATAGAGTAGGATGGGAATGAAGAGAGAGTAAGATGTAGATGGAGATAGAGAGAGGGGAAGATAGAGGGAGGGAGATGTAGATGGAGATAGAGGGAGGAAGATAGAGGGAAAAGGATAGCAATAGAGAGATAGAGTGAGCAAGAAAGATAGAGTGAGAGACAAATAGAGAAATGAAAAGAGAGAGGAAGAGAGGGTGATCTAGATGAAGATAGAGGGAGAGGGAGGGAGAGAGATGTTGATGCATATATTCTAACTCTAAGTTTTATTAATTGCAGGGATCCGCGACGGCTGCACAAACGCCGTCGCCTTCGCTACCGCCGCCTGGATTGAGGCGCGACGACGACGACTTCGACTTCGGAGGTGGCTTCGGAGGTTAGATGGGCGAGTGAGCCCTTTTATATACTTTGTTGATGACGATGTGAGATGTATCGGAATTTGAGTTTGTGATTGTGATGATCTTTGTGTATATATTGTGTATGCTGTGTATATTGTGTTGTGAATCTGGCCATCGAGCCGGTTAGAGTTTTCTGTTTTTAAAAAAAAATAAAAAACCTTATTTGCGACGGCTTTTTATACAGTACCGTCGCAAATAAGGTACCTAGCCGTCGCAATTAAGCCACTGCTATTTGCGACGGCCAGGCCGTCGCAAGTAATCTTTAATTGCGACGGCCTGGCCGTCGCAAATAGAGTCGTGGGCCCGGAAGAGGACACGTGGGCCCTGTCCTCTAAACTTATTTGCGACGGCCTAGCCGTCGCAAATAGCAGATATTAATTGCGACGGCCTGGCCGTCGCAAATAAGCTTTAATTGCGACGGCCCGGCCGTCGCAAATAGAGTCGTGGGCCCGGAAGAGGACACGTGGGCCCTGTCCTCTAAACTTATTTGCGACGGCCTAGCCGTCGCAAATAGCAGATATTAATTGCGACGGCCTGGCCGTCGCAAATAAGCTTTAATTGCGACGGCCCGGCCGTCGCAAATAAGTGCGCGGCTCCCACCAGCCCGCAGCAACAACTTGCGACGGCCTCCCCCAGCCGTCGCAAATAAGTTAATTTGCGACGGTGGCCGTCGCAAATAAGCTTATTTGCGACGACATATTTGCGACGGCCGGAGGCCGTCGCAAATAAAGAAAGCCGTCGCAAATAGCTTATTTGCGACGGCATCTGGCTTATTTGCGACGGCTTTGGCCGTCGCAAATCGTCGGGATTCCTGTAGTGTTCTGCCACGGCCCAAAGGTCCACATCATCATAGTGAGAGATCACAACGGCAACGGCGATGCGAGATCCCAATAGGGCCCCTGAGCTTCTGATCTTCAGGCCCCAAGCCACCACTCGGTCTGGGATCTCATGGAGCCAGGCTACTATGGAACCCCTCCCTCGTCTCCAAGCTTTGACAGACTGAGAACTAACTCGCAAACCACCACCGCAGCGAAACGAATCTCTGCAGCCTCGCCCCAAAAAACGATGAACCGAGCAGGGATACCACCTAGGCGAGTCTCCAGGCGGGTCTCCACCCCTGACAGCCCGAGCACTTCAATAGAGACGCGGATTGTGATTCTTTGAAGGGCACCCAGCTCGCTCCGCCAGATCTGGGCGGTATGCTCTGTCTGCTCGAGGGTCATCTTCATGGCTGCGTAAAATCAAGTGGGTTAGTATGGTCTACAAGAAGAAGGGAATAATCTGGACGCGACAATGAAAGTTAGGACTGACTGTCCATGTGCCTCCAGGCTTGTAGGCTATCTCGAGCCTTCTGCGCTTCGATCCGCACCTGGACCAGCTCGACATCCAACCTCTCGCACGCGGCCGTCTCCCGTGCCTTCCCCTGAGTCACTCGAGCAAGGTTCAACAAGGTCGTTACGATGTCTACCCGATTATGCTCAAGCTCATCAGGCAGAGACACCCGCCCAGACCCGGTTCCCTGGCAACCTGCTGGGGCGGCTGCAAACAAAGGCAACGTGCTGCCCGTCAGACAGTTAGGGGCGAAAGCGCCCGTAAAATACTAGGAAGAGGCAAGGACATACCAAGTCAGCGGGAGCTGCCCCCTTCAAGCGATAGAGCACCATAGAGAGGTCCCGGTGCCCGGCTTCAAGATTCGTCCAAGCGTTGGAGAGCTGGGAGCAGGCATGGATAACATCCCCGTAGAGCCGTTCCCACAGGGACTCCTCCACGATCAAGTCTGTGTCCATGGACCCATCACACTGTAGCAGGGAGTCGAACCATTTGGCCAGCTGCAGCACTAAGATTTGCGTGCCCTCCAGCACCTATCCGGCCTCTGGGCCAGAGGCCGCAGGAAGAAGAGCCGAAGAGGTGCAGGACACGATAGGCGACTCCAAAGTTGCCAACTCCAGCGCCCCGACCAGATTTGGCGTCGGGCCCTCCTGCATCAGGAACTGAACGGTCAAGGAAGGCTCCATGGCCAAACAATGAGGTCCTACGGGACTCCGCACCACCGGTACCACCCCCGACCAGTACTTTCTGCGAGCAGAAAGAAAAGTCAACAAAAATTGTGAAGCAGCTCGAGCCAAAACATAGAGAAGAAATCAGAAGCAGGGAGAAGACTGCCCACCTCGAAGAAGTGTGAAATCCCATCAGCAGGATAGGGGTCGTAGGAACAGGCTTCGCGATGGGGGATGTCGCTTGGACCTTCAGGACCTGGTCGGCCGGTGGCAGCAACGACGCTGAACCGTCGAGGGTCCCAGCCTCCGGGAATGGCGCTGCAGCTCTGGGACCGGGGGCGACCACGTCTGATGCGACGCAAGACGCTAGCGCTGCCATGACATCGAGCCTCGCCCTCTTCAGGTTTTGTCCCGCTTTCGGATCCGCCGGCCTTTTTCGCGTCAGAGGGACGTCCTTCGAGTCAGATTCCACCTTCAAATGCTCACCCTAGTCTACAAGAAAGCCCAACGTCCTCGCCGTGCTCCCTCTGCCTTCAACGCAGGGTGGCCGCCGACACCTCCGCTTGCCCTTTGTCCTTCGCAGCGGAGGTAACCCTCGACGTCCCCACCTTCGCCTTGGCCTTCTCACATGCGGACACGACCTTCGCCTGTAAAATCCCACTCTGAGGTATGCAAGTAGCGAGCTGAATGTTGGAAGTCAGGAAAATTCCCTCCTTGGACTAGAGGGTAAATCGACACTTAGAAATTGATTTCAAATCCAAACATAGTGATGATTATAGTTTAGGTCAAATATTTTTAAAGCCACAAAAATGCTATGAAGACTCAAGACGTAATTAAGTCTTGATGTAAAAATGTTCCATCTTAGGGTTAGAAAATCTAGCAAATGTACGATGCTAAAATCAAACAAATAAAATTAGATTCAAAGTCCTGCATAGCTGTCCATAATTAATCATCAAAAAGAAATCAACAACAAAAACTCAATGGAATTTGGTTCAATTCCTCATATCGAGCGTTCAAATTCAAATTTAAAACTCAAACTTAGTTTCATCAATATTCCAATTTTGAATGCACCATGATATTCTGCATGTCCAAATTAGTCTACCTAAATTATTTCATGGTTTTTGGACACCGTTTGCTATTTTAATTCGAACGTTCAATAGCTGCAGCCTTTTCATGTCTATGACAGGTGGGGCTCACATGCCAGCCGACCCCACCAGTCCGCCTTATAAGCACCCTGCCTTGGCCTTGATTCAGCAGCACGGCACCCAAATGGCCCACCAGTCAAACCTATCCAGACCAAGAGTAGTTTCACCAGTCAAACCTATCCAGATCAAGCCTTGCGCCTCTGTTCCATATTGAAACGGAGCCTCCAGCCACACAAGGTACCGCGTGACCCTTTGTTCTTATCAAGAGAGGGCGGCAGCTCCATTCTTCCCAATCGCTAGCACCTGGCCATCCTCGTTCCAGCGCGCCAGCGCCCTGCTCTCATCCTCCCAGCTCCAGCACGCCTGCCGCCCGCCTTGCTCGCGCCACGCTCGCTCCGCCTCGGCCCTGGCCGGCGACTGGCCGCCCCCTGCTCATGCGCGCTCCATGGCCGAGCAACCCAGCCGCCTTGCTGATTCCCTGCTCCAGCGTGCATCGTCGCCGGTCCATGCTTCTGCTCTTGCTGCGTGTCACTGCCGGCCGCACGCCCTAGCCCTGCAACGCCTCGCTACTCGCCCACAGGCCGCAAGCGCCCTCGCTGCACCTCGCCAGGCCGCCAAGGTGTCACCAATCAGGAAATGGTGACAATGCCAGTTATTCAGTGCACTGAAGGAGAAGCAGAGAACAAGAGAGACGCGCAGGAGATTGGCGGAAACATTTGACGATTTGAATAGGCGGCCCATTTACATTTCTGTTATTCGGCCCACGACCATGTACTCTTTTAAATAGCGACTCTTGTAACAAATTGATCAGAGAAGTAACAGAATTCCTCCCTGCCGCTTCTTCGTCTCTCTTTTCTCTTCTTCCTCCTCCTCGTGGAATTCCCAAATCTTAGGTTACTCCTACCTAGAAGTTTGCCTGCAGGTGGAAGAAAGGAGAGTTATCGAAGCAGCTCGCCACCCTCATGTTCCCGACGAGGGGTGGTAACACTGGTATCAGAGACGAGTTTCGTCGCTCGAGCTGATATGTAAAATCCCGCTACGCGGTAGGATCGGCGCATGACAACAGCACGGCGTACAAACCGGGACTCCATGCGCGCTATCTCGTCGACAGGAAGGCAGAATCCAAGGCCACCTTGCTTGAGGCTGCGAAAAGCCTCACGAAGACGGTCGAGATGCTAAGTATGGATATCTCCAAGGTGCAGTCACATATGGATCTCTCGATGAAGTCCATCGCGGCTCTAAAGTAGGAGCAAGAGCAGATTTTGCAATCCTTGAAGCCCTCGACCTCTGGTATTTTACCTACTCCTAATGGTTCTCCGCGTTTTCCTCCACCCCATCAGGTGATCATCGAGCCATCTCCTCGCTCTACTTTCCATTTCGGGCCGGATGGTGATGTTTCCATGGGTGATCGTCATACTAAGAAGCAATGGGTCCCGAAAATGGATTTTCCTCGCTTTGATGGTTCCGATGTTAGAATTTGGGTCGATAATTGCAATGCTTACTTTGATATCTATGATATCCCTGCTGAGTTCCGAGTCACTGCTTACACCTGTATGACAAGGCCGCACACTGGTTTCAGTCTATTAAACATTCCATTAGATTCAGAGATTGGGAACATTTTGTTCAATGTGTGATAAATGAATTTTAAATGGGCACTCATAGATCTCTCACAATGGATTGGTTAAGTCTTAAGCAATCTGGTTCCCTAGATGAGTATCGTCGTCATTTTGAGCAGATGGTGTACAACATAGGTTATATGATCCATCTATCAATGAGACTCTGTTAGTGTCCAATTTTCTTTGGGGCGTTAAGGATGATTTGCGTAATGCTGTGGAGATGCACTTACCCACTACTGTGTCTCGTGCAATTCAGTTGGCTTGTGTGCAGGATAATCTAAACACCAAACGACGTTTGAGGACTGACATATCCGGTATGTACAACCTACCAATGGGTCAAGCGGCCAAACATGACATCAAGCACAACTTCAGTACATCTGACATATGGAAAGCACGTCAACTGAAGGAATTTCCCCGCCTTAACAATTTATGCTTCCGATGTGGTGAGAAATTCAGTCCTACACATCAATGCTCTACTACTACTGCTGCTAGTCAACTGAATTTCCTGTGGTCCACTACTTTTGATGGGGGTGGTTATTTGTCTGATGAGATATTGGACATTCTGGAGACCCCTCTTCAGCATACTGAATATGAAGACAGTACACTATCTTTCTATGCTCTGTCTGGTCAACCTTACCCAAAAGCCTTGCAGCTGTAGGCATTGGCAAACAATCAAACATTGCTTATCCTGATTGATTCTGGGAGTTCTAACACCTTTCTAAATGCTTCTTTAGTGTCTAATCTTTTTTTTTTGACCAGGAACACAGCAGGGGAAAACCCCTCCTGTTGATTTATTAATAACATAGCACAATTACAAAGTGCATTACAAGATCTTCCTGAGAAGGGAAGAACCTATAGACTACTAACCCATACAGAAAGGGACTCCTCACAACTAGACCTAAATCGACATTTTTGCTTATTCAGAGTTGTACAGAAGCTCCTTTTCCAAGCAGATATTGAGGGCCTCTTATTTCGGAAAATCAGCCCATTACGGGCTAACCATATTTCCCAAGCCGCAATGGAGAATATTTCCATGAAACCTTGTCTAGGCCACCTCCTTTTCGCCGTAGCCAAAGAGTCGAAGAATGGGATCTCATGATTCCATTGTATTCCCAGGATTTCCCAACATAACACACTAAACGGGCACTGGAAGAATAGATGATAGGTGAGTTCCTCCATTCCCTGTTCACATAAAACACAAGAATAGTCTGCATCCTAGATCTGCAAGTTCTTCCTTCGGAGCAGGTTTCTAGTATTAAGCCTGTCCAAACAGAGCAGCCACGTGAATATCTTCAGCTTCTTAGTGACCCTTGATTTCCAGATCCACTGCAAGGGATTAGGTATGTGGATATGTGCGTAAAAACTCTTGTAGATTTTAGAGGACGTGAATTTACTAGGATTGAGTCCTTGTGACCAACTATCTTTAACAAGATCCCGCTCCTGGCGAGAGACTATCAGCTGTGTCAGTTCCACTAGCTCCCGAGATGCCTCCTGTGATAACGGTATGTGAAAGTTATCGTCCACTCTGTCTCCCTCCAAATACTGAGCAATTGAAATGTCCGGATTTTTTGCAAAGGAAAAGAGTCTGCTATATTTTTCATGTAGTATAGTGTGATCAGCCCACCGGTCCTTCCAAAGTAGGATCGTATCTCCTGGACCAATCCTTATCTTCATATTGTTCTGGAAAATCAGCCAGTTAGACAACACGTCCTGCCACCAGAAGGAGCCTCTGCATGTGGCATGTAGGGGCTGGTTATTTTGACCATATCTGCTCCATATTAGTTCCACCCATGGTATATCCATCCTATTATAGGCTTTGTATAGAAATTTTTGTAACAGTGCATTGTTCAGTCGTGTAATAGATATCAGCCCCAAACCGCCTTTGTTAACCTAAGCCGTAACTCTTTCCCATGCTACTAAGGGATGACCTCGTCCCGCCACATCCGTTCCTCTCCATAGAAACGTTCTTCTGATATTATCCAGCTTGTATATCACTGTAGGACGAAGTTTAAGAGTACACATAGCATAAATTGGCGTAGAGGATAGAATTGTGTTAGCCAGCACACATCTTCCAGCCATCGAGAGCCAGCTGGCACAAGCAAAGGCTTTCCTTTCCATACTTATAGTGATGTGCTCGAAGTCTTGCACTTTAGGTTTCACTGGTGTCATCGGAAGACCAAGATATGTGAAGGGAAACGAGCTGACCTGACATCCCAGTGTCCCTGCTAGTATAGTTGCCTCATTGTCCGATACATTAATGGGTACCAGGAAGGATTTATTATAGTTTACTTTTAGTCCCGTAGCCTCACCAAAAGAATACAGAAGAGATCTCATAAAGAATAATTCCTTTTGTGATGCATGGAGTATGAGGAGGGTGTCATCTGCATATTGTACACATGGGAAGTCCAATGTACCTGTGCCTCTTAGTGGAAGAGTGAGAAGACCAATGGAGGCAGCCCAATTGCACATTAGTTGGAGTAGCTCTGCTGCCAGTACAAAGAGAAGGGGTGATAGCGGGTCTCCCTGCCGGACTCCTCTTTTACAATTGAAAGGCTTGCCTGGCACGCCATTGAGTAGCACCGAAGAAGTGGCCGAAGACAGTATGTCACTGCACCAAGTGATCCACTTATGCGGGAAGTTCATAGTCTTCATCATTAGAAGAATTGCTTCATGTTCCATTGTGTCAAATGCTTTTTCAAAGTCAAGTTTAAGGATGATCAGGCCCTGTCTCGAATGTTTACATTGATATATGTACTCGTAAGACCAAGCGAGACAATCTTGTATGGATCTGGACTTTATGAATCCATATTGGTTGCGGTGAATCAATTGTGTGATGCTCTTCTGTAGTCTTTTAGACATCATTTTTGTAATCAACTTAACACTCGTATTCAATAATGATATTGGCCGGAAGTCCCTTACAGAGGTGGGGGTGGGGACCTTAGGGACTAAAGTAATAAGAGACCCATTTACTGGACCCAGGCTGGTTTTACATTGGAAGAAATCGTCACATACCTGGAGTATGTCATCTTTGATGATTGGCCAGCATTTCTTGAAGAATTTATTGTTGAATCCATCCGGCCCAGGTGCCTTGTCATTAGGCATTTCCTTAACTGTTTCTTCAATTTCGTTTGTCGTGAAGGGGGCTATTAGATGATCTAGCCCGTCAATACTAGGTGTGAGATCCTTCATCAGCACCCAGGGATGTATTGGGTTCGATGTCCCCATTCTCTCCTTGAAACAATTCCAGATGTATGCAGCCTTTTCGTCGTGGTCCACTACCTCCCGACCATCCTCCCTTGCTATCATAGTAATGAAGTTTCTCCTATAACGTTCTGTGGCAGCCGAATGAAAGAATCTAGTGGCTTCTTCTCCTACTTTCGTCCACCTTGTTGTATATCTCTGCTTCCAGAAGCCATTCTGATTCAGTAAGACCCTCCCAATGTGATCTTTTAGTATACTTCTTAGGGATCTTTCATTTGGGAAAAGCGGTCTTCCTTCCTCCAATTTGTCCAGAACTGCCAGGGCCATATTAGATTGGGAAAGCATGAGAGACCATCTGTTCTTTCCTCTACTCCATTTCTTAAGAGTTTGTCTTAGAGCCTTGAACTTAGCTCTTTAGTGTCTAATCTTCACTGTGCATGTACAACTATACCTCCTCTGCAGATAAAGGTAGCCAATGGTCACATTTTGCACTGTGATCAGGAAGTGCAGGATTTCTCTTGGTGGACTCAAGGGCACACTTTCACACATAGTGCAAAGATATTGCCTATTGGGGCCTATGACCCTGTGTTAGGCATGGACTGGTTGGAAAAGATGAGTCCTATGTGCTGCAACTGGAAGGATAGATGGGTTGAGTTTTCTTATTATGGACACTTGGTCAGGCTACAGGAATTGGTGTCTGATCAACCAAAAGTATTGTATGAGGCTTATGGAGAACAACTCTGCAAGTGGTCAAAAAGCAATGATCTCTGGGCTATGGTTCTCATTCAGCCTACACAACAAAATTCAGCATTATTAGATAAGTACAGTATCACCCCAGTTCCCACTGATATACAAAATCTGATACATGAGTATGATTCTCTCTTTCACACGCCTAATACATTACCTCCTCATAGATCTTATGACCATGCTATCACACTGTACCCTAATGCCATAACTGTTAATAGCAAACCTTATAGGTATAATCCTGAGCCAAAAACAGAGATAGAACGACAGGTCAAAGAAATGTTGGACTCTGGTATTGTAGTTACCAGCCTATCTCCTTTTGCTTCTCCTGCACTATTGGTCAAAAAGAAAGATGGCTCTTGGCGGTTTTGTGTGGACTATAGAAAGTTGAATGCCTTGACCATTAAGAATAAATTTCCCATGCCTATTATTGATGATTTTCTTGATGAGATTGTTGGTGCTAAGATTTTCTCCACAATTGACCTTGCTTCTGGGTTTCATCAAATCCGGGTGTTGCCTGAGGATGAAGGAAAGACTGCCTTCAAGGCTCATAATGACCATTTCCAATTTCGCGTGATGCCATTTGGGCTCACAAATGCACCGACAACATTTCAATGTCTCATGAATGTGATTTTTGCTGATCAGATGATGAATTATGTCTTGGTATTCATGGATGATATCCTTGTATATAGCCAAAGTATGGAAGATCATATGGCTCATCTGAGAACCGTCTTTCAGATTTGAAGGATCATCAGTTGTTTATTAAATTCAAGAAGTGGACATTTGCTCAGCAGGAGATATCTTATCTGGGGCACATCATTTCTCCATTGGGAGTGTCCACTGATTCTTCTAAGACAACAACAATGTTGGCTTGGCCAGTTCCCACAAATTTCACTGAATTGAGAGGTTTTTTGGGGTTGTCTGGTTACCACAGAAAATTTGTCAAGGATTATGGTGTCATTGCTAAACCACTGAACTACTTGCTGCATCACAAGCAGTTCTCTTGGACTGAATCAGCACAGACTGCCTTTGACAGTTTAAAGAAGGCAATGACCACAACACCTGTCCTCACATTTCCTGACTTCTCTAAAGTTTTTGTGATTTAGACAGATGCTTGTGACCCTGGAATATGTGCATTATTGTCTCAGGAAGATCATCCTATTGCCTATTTTAGCAAAGACTTAAGTGCTACTATTCAGAAATTGTCAACATATGAGAATGAATTTTTAGCCATCATGATAGCTATTGATAAGTGGAGGCAATACCTTCATAGGCGCCCATTCCTCATCAAGACCGACCATAAGTGTTTATGTCATCTACAAGACCAATCTCTCTCCACAGAGATGCAAAAGAAGGCCCTGAGGAAGTTAGCAGGACTTCAATTCGAATTGGTGTATAAAAAAGGGGCAGATAATACAGCTGTTGATGCCTTGTCCAGAGTGGGCACTTTACTTCACATGAATGCTATATCAGCCGTTGTTCCAATATGGATTCAGGAAGTAATTAATTCCTACCACACGGATTCTGAAGCTCAACAACTATTAACTGAGTTAGCTGTGATTTCTGAGAACAGTCAGGGTTTCAAGCTCATTGATGGGGTGATAAGGTTTCATGATAAAATATACATTGGCAACAATTCTGCTTTGCAAAACAAATTGATATCCTCATTCCACACCACAACCTTGGGTGGCCATTCTAGGAGTCAAGCTACTTATCAAAGACTCAACAAACTGTTTTTCTGGCATGGTATAAAAAGGGATGTGGACTCGTTTGTTAAACAATGTGAAATTTGTCAAATGGCCAAGCATGAGAATTGTAAATGTCCAGGTCTGCTCCAGCCTTTACCTATTCCATCTGCATCTTGGTCAGATTTGTCCATGGACTTCATTGAAGGCTTGCCATCATCTGCTGGATACTCAATCATCCTTGTCGTTGTTGATCGACTGACCAAGTATGCTCATTTATTCCCTGTGAAACATCCATTCTTGGCCACTAAATTTCACAATTGTTTCTTGATAATATCATCAAGTTACATGGTGTACCTCAGACAATAGCATCTGACAGGGACACAGTTTTTACAAGCCATTTCTGGTTTGAGTTGTTCAAGTTATTAGGCACTGGTCTTAAGCTCAACTCTGCTTATCATCCTGCTACAGATGGTCAAACTGAACGGATTAATCAGTGCCTTGAAATGTTTTTAAGATGCTTAGTGCAAGCCACCGCAACCAAATGGACTAAATGGCTTTCTCTTGCTGAACTATGGTATAACACTTCCTTTCACTCTTCTATAAACTGTACCCCCTTCAAGGCCTGTATGGAGTGGATCCACCTCCTGGTATAGTTCTAGTTCTGAGACACACTACAAATGAGGATATCACTGCTATGCTTAAAGAAAGACAGCTATTCCTGGAGCTGATCAAGGAGCAGTTAGCTCGTGCTCAAAACAAGATGAAGGTTCATGCTGACAAGCATAGGTCTGACAGAACCTTTCAGGTTGGGGAGTTGGTGCTTCTCAAACTACAACCGTATGTACAACATTCAGTGGTTACTAGATCCTTTCCAAAGCTGGCTATGAAGTATTTTGGTCCATACAAGGTACCGCAGAAAGTTGGAGCAGTGGCTTACAAGGTTCAGTTGCCTTCCGGGAGTGCAGTGCATCCAGTTTTCCATGTCTCCCAACTAAAGGCTTTTACTCCAGACTATACACCTGTCTTCTCCAACATCCCTGATATCCCATCCCTTGATGTTGCTGCTGTCGCACCAGAGAAGATCACTGACAGACGATTGGTCAAGAAAGGAAACTCGGCAATAATTCAGGTGTTGGTTCACTGGGCGGGATTGCCTGATTCTTCAGCGACATGGGAGGATTATGCTGTGCCGCGTCACAAGTTTCCAACTGCAGCAGTCTGGAGCCATGCTGCGTCTTCCGCAGGGGGCAGTGTCACCGATCAGGAGATGGTGACAACACCAGTTATCCAGTCCACTGAAGGAGAAGCAGAGAACAAGGAAGATGCGCGGGAGATTGGCGGAAACATTTGATGATTCGAATAGGCGGCCCATTTACATTTCTGTTATTCGGCCCATGACCATGTACTCTTTTAAATACTGACTCTTGTAACAAAATGATTACAGAAGTAACAGAATTCCTCCGCGCCACTTCTTCGTCTCTCTTTTCCCTTCTTCTTCCTCCTCGTGAAATTCCAAATCTTAGGGTTACTCCTACCCAGAAGCTTGCCTGCAGGTGGAAGAAAGGAGAGTTATCGAAGCAGCTCGCCACCCTCACTCTCCCGACGGCAGGTGGTGACACAAGGTGCTCGCCCATCCTGCTTGCCCACACCATGGTCGTGCCCCTGCTCGTGTCCTACCATGCTCACGCACTTTCTAGCTGCGGCGCTGACTGCTGGCACCGCGCCGGCCACGGCGAGCGCCGTGCACTCCAATGTTGGCGCCATGGTCACCGTAGCCGTGTTCCACCCTCAACAGTCATGCTTCGCGTGGACTTGTGTTGCTTCAGCGGCTGTTCTGCTTTGACGCCATCGCCATCATCAGCGACGTCACGGCGTTCCATGCTGTGGCTGCGCCCAGCCAGCGCCAAAGGTTATGTATGTGACACACAAGATGCTGGAACACGTCGTTGACGAGACGGCGATGAAAATTGCTCCAAGATTAGCTATGATTTTTGCAAGATTGGTGGGATCCGTGCTGCAGCCAATGAGTTCAGTGAAATGTTTACAAGGCAAATCAGCCTGTGATGATGATCAGTACAGCTCTATGATGCATGAACGCGACAACATCACAACCGAGAAGCAACGTAGGCCATGACGATCTCTGATTTTTGTAAGATTGGTCAGAACCCGGCTGCAGCCATGGTGTTCGCTGAAATATCCATCCAGGCAGAAGTCAACCCAACTATGTTGTTGTGCAACTTAGTTATGCCATAGTGATCTCCCTCTTCAGGATGAATTTGGGAAAAGAGTTAGTGGTGCACGCATTCGTGGCACTATCAGGTAACAAATTTGAGACTTTTGTGAAGGTTGTGATAATATAGCAGGAACCTTATGTAAGTCTGTGAAGATGGCTAACATTGTTGTTGTGTCCATGATGTTGGTGATGTGCCCAAGAGGCAATCATAACAATTCGAGTTAAGGCCTATTAGATATTTGATCCATAAGCAATTAGAGTACTAATGGGCCTGCAATGTAAAAGCCTATTAGTAAACCTATAAATATGAAGGGTAGGGTTAGGGGCTAATCACCCCACCATGTGACAGACCTAGCCTCCACCCCTCAAAGGCCTCACGCCAAGACCCTTGCCGCGCGCGCGGTGCTAGCACACCAGCGCACGGCGTTGCTCTTCGCACGTGTGGATTCCGTGGAGGCATTGCTGCTACTGCTGCGTTGATCGGTTGCAACGAACGTGTTCGTCTACTACTGCTGTGAAGATGGCGAGGAGGAGATGAACGAGATCGTCTACTTCCCTTACACCGACACGCGTCTTAGTTCCGCTGCACTGCACGTCTAGTGGTAACGATCCATGACCTCTGTACTTGCATGTTTTCTGGGTGATGCGGTAGAGTTGCTAGAGTAGCATACCTCCGATTTCCCAACAGTGTTATCAGAGTTGACTTGCATAGTTTTTGGTCTGGATCTTCTTAGTAGATGGGATCTACTGCAGACATGTTCATACGATGATTTTTTCACACAGTTTTTGGGGTTTGGAAATGGTTAGAATAGATTGCGATCGTATATGACTAAAGGGTCAGTTCGTGCTTCTTCTCTGCTGTGTGCGCAACCTGTCCCTACCGGATGGAATCACCATCGGGACTAATCGTGTACATAGCTAACAGATTGAGCCAACAGACCACGATCATGAGTTGCGATCTACTCATGAATAACCAATCACATTGAAAATTGAGTCATTCTGAATGGCTCGGATTCGAGTTGATTTGATCAATCCGATGAGATTTTCATAGTGATTTCATAGATGCGATCTATTTAATTCTGTTTGGTGTTCAGGGCGCTGCCCTGAAACTCGCGAGGGACCACCGTTTTGCTGTCTGCTATAGCTATTACATAATATAGTTTCACGCTAGAAATTGTTCTACGCTTAACTCGTTTTTGCAGGGAATGATGTGAATGGTATGTCCTTAATGTGATGTGATGATCTGTGTGTAAATTCGTCCAGCCTGCGTGTTGCAAATTTAACACAATTGGGTTGATGTTGTCACATAATTGTATAACAATCTGCATGTCGACCTGTGATGATTGATCTCTCATATAATTTGGTAGCTATTAGTTGTATTAGCTTCTTTTATGATCATGGAGATGTCTTCAAGCATCTTAGAGATGGAGATCACCACAAGAAGGGAGGCATGACAGCTCAGATCATGATGGAACCATTGCAATGGAGACCATTATGATTTTAAGGGCCATACTGTCGGAGTCTAGTTCCGGTAATTCTCCCGGTACTACTGTTAGTAGCCCGCGGAGTTTCTTAGTTCGGTTGGGGCGCGCGGAAATTCAGAACAAGATGATGATTTGACATGAGGATTTATGTGGTTTGGGCCGCCTGAGCATAATACCCTACTCCACGGGTGTGTGTTGTTGTTGTATTGAGCTTATGAGCGCTAGTGTGAGTGAGAGGCCAAAAAAGTCTCTAGCCAGTCTCAGCCTGTCTCCAGCGCGTAAGTCAGCGTCTAGAGCCCCTAGCCAGTCTGGAAGAGTCCCCCTGTGTATCGCTCGACCAGTCCTTTTATAGTACAAGGGCTGGCCGTTACATCATTAGCCTGAACCGACATGTAACCCTGGTGGTTACTGATGCCAATACACAACTAAATGTGCTTAATTCCCCTTAATAGTGTGGTAATGCCCCTTAATTGTGGCGTTACTGGTATTAAGAGTCCTCCGATCGTGTGTCATTAAGATAGTATTAATGACACATAATCAGGTCTTGAAGTCTTTAATGTTCCTTGAAGGTCCGAGCCGTTGGAGGTCCACCAATCTGCTTGTTGAGGTTGAAGGTCCGGCGGTTGGACGCGTGGCAGCTCCGGAGCTTACCGTCTTGAACAAGTAGGTCCGGTGCTCTTGTTCACGTGTCAGTACCGGAGCTTCCCTCTGTGGGGGTTAGGTCCGGCGGTGCCACACAGGTATCTAGTACGGAGCTTTCCCATGTATGGAATGTAGTTTCAGTTTTATGATACAGGTGGCAACATTGGAACTAACCATACGAGGGAGGCAGGTCCAGTTCTGAGTGACACGTGGGGCCTTCGGGGGTCTTCAATTAAGATAGGTGGAGTTCCTTTGCACTCTTTGCAGTTCCAAGGGGTATCCGGTACACAGGGTACCGACAGTGGCCCCCTAGGCCCACCTCTGGGAGAGACCTTTTGGATTAAGTCATTCTGCCAGAGGTGGGTCCATCTTTTGATTTCTGCGCCGTGTCTTCAAGGGTTTTTGGATGTGCCATTTAGGTGGTGGTTCGCAGTTAAACCATCGGCGTGTGGCATCTTCAGGACATGGAAGGTGAGATCTGCCCGTGTGGATCTCACGCAATTGAAGGTCGCCGGTTCCCAATACAAAAAACGTATTGGTTCCGTGCGCCCTGTCAGACCGCCGCCCTCGGGTTTCTCACCTCTCATCATGACAACTGTTCGCCTGGGGTAAGGACCTCGACTTGATCGTCTGGGTGGCCTCGGGCCCCCTTGTCATTGGCAGGGTGAAATTTTTGAATTGTATACTTGGACCTTCTGAGGTTTCCATTCAAGCATTGCGGGGGATTACTTAAGAAGGAAAGCAAGCACGGTTTGGGGATTCCTTATGCCTTTATTTGAACTTGCGCTCGAAACCTCCAAACTTTCACTTGCTTTTTCTCTCTCGCCCCGCCGTGCTGCGATGGAGTTGGGTTTCCGCAAAAGCCATCTCACGACCGAGGAGGATTGGAAGAAGGTCCGGACCTACATGGGGTGGTCCAGCGACTCCTTCAACCATCTGGTCCGCGCCGGTGAGCTTCCATTCAAGAAGAAGCGCGGCGGCGACATGGTGTACTTTTCTGCGTATGCCATGGTGGGACTGATCCCACCTTTCTCAACTTTCCTCTTGATGTTGTTAGACTTCTATGGTCTGCAGTTGTACCACCTTGGCCCTTACTCCATTCTTCTTGTGTTAACATCATCTACTTCTGCGAGATGTGGGTGGGTATTTCCCCCTGCGTCGAGCTTTTCTTTACCTTCTTCACCATCCACACTACCGGCAAGAGTTCTGAGTACCTTGGCTTCTACTATTTTGTGAAGCGCAAGAAATGCCCCTACAAGTACTTGAGGTTGTTCCCTTCCGGCAAGTGGGACGACTGGAAGAAGGATCGGATTGTTGTCACTGCAGAGGAGCACGAGAAGCTGGAGCTGCCTAAAGGTCTTCCCAATGTTGACACTGACGCTTGGAGTGAGGCTCCGGTGCTGTCAGAGGCCTTCAACCCTGCCTTGACCAGGATCCGCCAATGTGTGGAAGGAGGGGTGACCCCCCAGACAGTCTTCTGCAACTTCCTGGTCAACAGGTGGGCTCCGCTGAAGAAGAGGGAGAAGCTCGCCTGGGCCCTCAATAGCGTGATGGACGATGGCCGGATTGAAACCAGTCTAAAGTCCAATTTGGAAGGTGCTGCTTTGGAGCTTCATCTCAATAAGTTCCAGCATGGCATTGACGTCGAGGGCGACGACTTAACTCCACCGGCAGCTTTCCTCCCTTTGAACATGGAGGCGGAGTTAACAAGGAGCTCCGGAGGAAGATGCCAGTGCTTGACGACCTCGGCGAGGTAGAGAGGCGTCCGACCACCAGATTGGTGATCCCCGGAGCTTCTGAGGGTGGCCCTGCTTCCGCCCCGGGACAGAGAGTTGAAGTCATTGGCAAGGAAAAGAGTTGGTTGAGCCCTCCAGTCGAAATAGGAAGTTGAAGCACTCTGACGGGAGGCCTGTCAGACCTGCTCCTTCCCCAATAGCTCCTTCTCCCCGGCGGGGAAGGTCTTCGACGGTGACGCCAACTCCAGCATCGGCGTCTCCCCGGTACGTCAGCTCTGCCCAGGTGACTCCGGCGCCGGAGCCAGCTAAGGGCTCTAGGTCCGAGTGTCCTTCTCAGTTGAGGAAGGCCCCAACAAAGACGTTGCTGAAGGCGGCAGTAAGCTCTGAAGAGCCTTCCGGAGCTACTACCCCAGTTGCGATTGGGTCGGGCTCTGAGCGTCCAGCGAAGAGGTTCCTCGCTAGCTGGAGCTGAAGCCTCCCAAGGTAAATTTACTTTTTTACCTTAGTTTATTGTTTTTGTTGTAACCATATTTTGAGTTTCTTTGTCCTTCATCCATAGGGTCTCCAAAAAAGGGGCTGAAGCTCCGGTTCCTGCGATAGCGGCTGATGCTGTGCAGGCGGAGGCTCCGGCTCCAATTCCAGCGCTGCCCCAGGTGGTGGCTAAGGTCTCGGCAGCTCCGGCACCAGCTGTCAAGGTTCTGGACCTCGACTCATCTCCCGAAGCTCCCATGGTATCGCCGGACCATGGGAATGAAGACGTACCAGCGGCACTAGCTCTGGAGGCTGAAGCTCCAGTTTTGGATGCTGCGATGATGGATGCTCCGGCCTCAGAGCCGGAGGTAGCTGCAGTTCCGGCCTTAGGGACGGATGTTATTGAAGCCCCGGCAGCGGAGTCGGTGGTTCATGAAGTTCCAGCGCCTGAGCCGGTAGTTGTGGAGGTGACGGCACCCGAACCAGTGGAGGTCGAAGCACCGGCACTTGAACCGGGAGTGTAGGAGGCACCGGCACTGGAGCCGGAGGTGGCCTCAGCTCCGGCTGAGTCTTCAATGCCTACCCCGGAGGTGGTAGTTCTGGAGGTACTCGTGCCTAACCTAGGGTGCCAAGAAGAAGCGGTCGGTCCTTTGATTGAGGGACCAGTTGCTGATGACCTAGCGGCGGGACCTTCGGAGCTGACTCCGGAGGTAGAAGCTCCCATTGCCGGACCTTCCTCGGCGACGACTGAGGCACTCCCGGAGGGCGGCCCTAGTGCCGCGGAATCTCAGGGGACCACTCTTGTAGAGTGGGACCCAATTTTTTTATGGAGAACCCGCTGGGGTCAGCAGAGAGGACCCCGGCAGGTCCGGAGCCGATCCCCATATCGTTATCCATCGACAATGCCTGCTCCAGCCTTCGTCAGGTCCAGCTTGCCTTTTATCACGACAGCAAGGCCCTCGAGGAGGAGCACCAAACCCTTAGGAGGTGGCACAACTGGCTCCAATTGAAGACCAGGCTGGCGCAAACAAGGCTGGGTGATGAAAAGGAGTGGGTCAAGAGGGAGAAGGTCCGGATGGAGTACTGGGGCCAACTGCTGGACAAGAGGGAAAGCATGGTGCGATCCCTCGACAATCAGTCCCAGGCTATACACGAACAAGCCGTGGCTGCTAATGAAGCAGCGAATGATCGCCAGGAGAAGCTCAATACCATCCAAGAAAGCCTCATCAAGCGCCGGGAGGCTCTTGAGGAGCGAGAGAAAAAGCTCGAAGATGAAGAGCAAAAACTCCTAGAGCTGAGGGATGACCTTGTGAAGAGGGAGGAGGAGCTCGCCCAAAGGCTAGCTCTAGGTGACAACAGCCTTGCGGAGCGCACCCAAAAGCTGGAGGAGCGCTGCAAGAGCGAGGAGGAGAAGACCTAGCAGCGGGGACGGGACCTTACCAAAAGGGAGGACGAAGTCACTGCCAGGGAGAAGAAGGTGCGAGGCTGGGAGAAAGACCTGATTGACCGTCCGAACAAGATCCACGTCCGAGAGAAGGAGCTTGCCAACCTTGAAAAGCAAGTTGTTGAGGATATTCAGTAGCACACCAAGGAGGTTGAGCGCCTTGCCTGAGAGGGTTCGGAGCTTGCGGCAACCAAGAGGTCCTTAGAAGAGATTCGAGGCTCAAGGGTTGTAGAGTCCCAACAAGAATGGGACTTTTTGGGCAAAGCCAATGACGCACTGACGCCGCTGGGCTTTAGTATCTTGCATTCGGATGATCCAGAGCCGGAGCTGGACCATGCGTGGAAGGCGCTGAGCTTGGCTGGCAACAAACTCAACAAGATGGGTGATGTCATCGCGGATCAGTTGGAAACTGAAGGAAAATCCCTTCGCAGAACGTCGCAGAATACATGCTGACGTGCTACAGAAGCCGGGATCCTCATTTCCCACTAGATCCGGTGCTTGAAGGTCCCATCGATGAAGAGGCAGATGACGCCAAGACCAGCGTGTTGGAGGTTGCCCTGAAGGTCGCCTCGTTCTTCCGTAGATTTAGGACTTTCTCCTTGTAGCTCCCATTTGTATCTTCTCTTATTTTCCTCAATTTTGTAATCTCTTGTCTTCAGATGAATGGAATCCAAGAAATTTATGAATTTCATTTTTTGTCTTCAACCTTTGTCTCACTTGGCCCCCTGGTAGATGTACACAATTTGATTGCGAACATGTACCAAAAGGATGTAGCATTTTGTTGAAGACTTGATTGCTTCGAACTTGTAGAGTGTAGGTCCAAAGTCGTCGATAGCAGGGCCCCCTGAGGTTGTCAAAGCTTAGTAGCTCCGGCAGCAACCATTGTCAACAAGTAGAATGTCGATGGCTAGTCCTCTAGGGTTGTCGGAGCTTAGTAGCTCCGGCACCGTCCACTGTCAACACGTAGAGCGTCGACAGCAGACCCCATTAGGGTGTCCTTCTACCATCTTTTTCTTCATGTTGACGGCTGGCCCCTGGATTTTTCGGAACTTGATAGCTCTAGCAATGCCTACTATCAATGTTTAAAACATCGACAATGGGCCACCTTAGGGGATGTCGAAGCTTTGATAGCTCCGGCATCATCCACCATCATCATGAGATTTATATTTTTCATGCACACTGAAGTCAAGAAAAATAGTAAAATCCATTTCTTATCTATAACTCATTTGTGGCTTACTATTCTCGAAAGAAATTTTTAGGTCGACCGCAATTCTATATACAATCAAGTGCATTTTCTTATTTTCTCCAGGTTCGATCGATTTCTGGACTCACCTTACTCTAGCCTGCCAGGGTGTAGGTAGAGTGGCGTACTTAGGGTGCAGGACCAGGCTAAGTCGATAGCACACTCCGGACCTAGATTGGCTTGGCGTTCAGGCGAGTAGTCCATTCAACAATGTTAAGACCCGAAAGAAATAACAATGCAGCTTGAATTATATATGAATTGTTCGAGCTAAAGTTTCTTGAGAATTGCACAACTTGGTTATAGAAAAGAAAGAGAAAAATAAAAAATAATGAGCCTGTACAAAATAAATGTACGTGGAGTCTGTTTTCACATAATATGTCTTTCATTATAGGTCTGGGATACAGGCGAAACAAGTACACTCTTAGGGTACAGAACTAGGCTAAGTGTGTTGCATTTCTTGTTTGACCCAAGGTAACTAGCTACACTTTTAGTTCTGAGACTGTGTCAAGTGTTGCTTGAACTTTGCAGACCTTCCGGGAAAGGTCCGGCTGTCCTCCCGGAGGAGTTACCCGACAGTGTACAATGACGCTATAACATACATCATATGTAATTACAGACTCACCTCCGTCATATTAAGCATATAACTTACGGAGGTGATCAATATTCCAAGGATTAGGGAGCGGTGTCCCATCCTTGGTTGCCAAGCGAACACATCCGAGATAGGATACTTTGATCACTTAGAAGGGTCCTTCCCAGCAGGGGGAAAATTTGTTTAACCCTTCTCGAGTTTTTATTCTCCGTAGCACCAGATCGCCTTCCTCGAGCTGCCGGTTATGCACATGCCTTTGGTGATAGCGCCGGAGCGCTTGGCGGTACTGTGCATTTCGAACAGCTGCTCGGCACCTTCCCTCTTCAGCGAGGTCAAGGTCTTCACGCCGGAGCTGGTCCTGCATGGCTTCGTCCAAGGTCCAGACCCAGAGCGACCCCAAGGTGATTTTCGGAGGAAGGCTGCTTCAGCTCCATACACCAGGAAGAAGGGTGTCTCTCCGGTTGACTGGTTTGGAGTTGTCCTGTTTGCCCACAAGGTGGGCGAAAGCTCATGAATCCAGTTGGCTTCATGTTTTTTCAGGAGCTCATATGTGCACGTCTTGAGTCCTTTTAGGATTTCTGCATTTGCTCTCTCAGCTTGGCCATTTCTTGCCGTGTGAGCTACGGAAGCGTAGCTGACTTGAATGCCGAGGTCTTCACAATATCCTTGGAATGGAGAACTTGTGAATTGGGTCCCATTATTAGTTATGATCTTGTTTGGGACTCCAAATCTGCATACTATGGACTGCAAGAAATCGATAGCAGATTGCTTGTTTATTGTCACAACTAGAGTTGCTTCCGGCCACTTGGTGAACTTGTCGATGGCGACACACAGAAACTTGTAACCTCTGACGGCTCTCGGGAAAGGTCACAAAATATCCATACACCACACGGCGAATGACCATATCGGAGGTATCATTTGTAGAGGTTGAGCTAGTGTGTGAATTTGCTTCGCATGAAACTGACATGCTTCACATTTCTTCACTAGCTCGGTTGTATCCTAGAGTGCTGTAGGCCAGTAAAAACCATGCCGGAAGGCTTTACCGACTAACGTGCGGGAAGATGCGTGGTTCCCACACTCGCCTCCATGGATTTCTGCGAGGAGCTCACGGCCTTCTTCCCTTGTAATGCACCGCATTAGGACGCTGTTGGCACCATGCCGGTAGAGATCCCCTTCTACCAGTGTGTATCTTTTAGCCAATCTGACTATCCAGTCAGCAGATACATTGTCTTCAGGAAGGATGTTGTCTTTCAAGTAGCTCCGGATCTCCGAGATCCATGCATCGGAGCTAACTTGAGCTTCTGAGTCTTGCGTGCTGTGTTGCTCGGAGCTTCCTGCAGCACCTATGACCCTTGATGGATGCCATGGTAACAAGGCCATCGGGACCACTAGCTTCGAGGTGCCGGTCTCGCCCCCTTCGCTCAGTTTGGCAGGCTGAGATGTTGGTCTTGACAATCTCCGGACGAAGGTTCCGTCGGGAACCGGAGCTCCTGTTGAAGCTTTCGTCGAGAGTTCGTCAGCTTCAGCGTTGTTTAGACGCTGGACATGGCAAAGGTCCAGGACATCGAAATTCTTCTGAAGCTTCTGGACTTCAAGTAGATATGCATCAAGTTGAGGGTTGTTGCAGTAGCATTCATCTTTGACTTGTTTTATAACGAGCCACAAATCACTCTTTACCAACAGCTGCTTGACACCATATGATAGTGCCACCTTGATCCCATAGATTAATGCTTCATACTCTGCCATGTTGTTGGTTGCCTTGAAGTCAAGGTGAACCATGTATTTGACCTTCTCCCCGGTCGAAGCGAGGAGAAGGATTTCAGCTCTGGCCCCCTAATTCTGCACGGAGCCGTCGTAGTAGAGAGTCCAGTGAGGCTCGGTGAAGACCGGAACCTTGGGTCCTGGTTTCTGCTCACTGGGGCCCCCAGGATTTGATGGAGAGGGGGTCCATTCCGCCACAAAGTCTGCCAATGCTTGACTCTTGATCGCTTGTCTTGGGACGAATTCAAGAACGAACTTGGCCAATTCTGCTGCCCACTTTGCGATGTTCCCAGTAGAGTTGGGGTTATGCAAGATTCCACGCAGTGGATAAGAGGTTACCACTGAAATCTTGTGAGCTTGGAAGTAGTGACGAAGCTTCCTAGAGGCAATAAGAACTGCGTAGAGCAGCTTATGCACCTCTAAGTATTGAGTCTTGGCGTCATGAAGTACTTCACTGATGAAGTAAACTGGGTGCTGGACTGTCCGGACCCTCCCGGAGGGGCCCAAAGCTTTCTCCTCATCAACCTGGACCCTCCCGGAGGGGTCTAGACCTTCTTCGGGGACCTCCAGGTTCTTGCTAGAGGAACCTGGAGCTTCTTCTGAAGTGACCCTGACCCTCCCTGAAGGATCCGAATCTTCTTGTTCAGCAACAGTAACTCTTTCATTTGAAGGAGGTTGATCCTCTGACTTCTCGCCTTGAGGATCCGGGTCTGGGGGCTGGGACCCAGACCCGCCTTCAGGTAGCTCCGGACCTTCCCGGAGGGGTCTGGCTTCCTGAACTGGAGTTGGTTCTGATCTTTCCACAACCAGGACAATGATGACAACTTCGTCAGTTGCTGAAATATAAAGCAGTAGTGGCTCACCAGGGTTCGGAGCTACCAAAGTTGGTAGAGTGGTGAGGAGCTGATTTAGCTCTTGGAATGCCTTTTCTGCTTCTTCAGACCATTGGAATGGTCCGAACTTCCACAATAATTTGAAGAAGGGTAGCGCCCGTTCCACCAGTCTTCAGATGAACCGACTGAGGGCTGCTAGACATCCAGTTAGCTTCTCGACATCCTTGATGTGAGCTGGTGGCCGCATGTCTTCAATAGCTTTAATCTTCGCCGGATTTGCCTCTATTCCTCAGTGCTTCACCAAGAATCCTAGAAGCTTTCCAGAGCCAACCCCAAAGACACACTTGTCTGGGTTCAGCTTTGTGCGTGTAATTCGCAACTTGTCGAAGATAGTTTTCAAGTTGTCAAGAAATGACTCCTTGTTCTTGATCTTGACAACGATGTCATCAACGTACACTTCCACTACATCTCTGATGAGCTCTCCAAAAGTTTTGTACATAGCTCTCACAAACGTTGAAGTAGCGTTTTTGAGACCGAATGGCATGGCAGTGTAACAGTATAATCCATCTACTGTGATGAAGGCACTATGCTCTTCATCCTCCCTAGACATTTTGATTTGATGATACCCAGAATATGCGTCTAGGAAACACAGTAATTCACACCCGGAGGTGGAATCCACAATCTGATCTATTCTAGGTAGTGGAAATGGATCCTTTGGGCATTCCTTATTCAGTGTTGTGTAGTCGATACACATCCAAAGCTCCCGCCGGCCTTAGGTACAACGACTGGGATTGCCAGCCATTTTGGGTGGAAGACTTCCCGGATGAATCCAGCTTCGAGCAACTTCTTCACTTCTTGACGTATGAAGTTATGTCGCTCTATTGATTGCTTCCGAGGCTTCTGATGTACAGGCCGAGCGTCGGGATAAATCGTCAGATTTTGCTCAATCACCTCCCTAGGTATCCCAGACATTTGCGACGATTGCAAAGCAAACACGTCAACAATAGCCTGGAGGAATGTGATGAGCGTGAGTTCCTATTTGTCATTCAGACCTCCCGATATACGAGTGGCCTGAGCAGCGTCAGAACCAATTTGGACGACTTTGACGGGAATGTCAGTGTCGCCGCTTGGTTGCACACGAGGTGCAGAGGTTGAGCCTCAATAACGAATGCTCGGGGGCTTCGGAGCTTGCTCCTTTCCGGATTCTTCCTCCTGCGCTGTAACATGGGCGTGGAGTTCTTCTAGAGTAGTAACTCCGGCGGTGCGATCTCTGCGGATCTGGAGAACGCCTGAGGGTATTGGCATCTTCAACACCAAGTAGCCATAATGAGCAGTAGCCATGAATTTGTAGAAAGCTGGCCTGCCCAAGATGGCATTGAATGGCAAGTTGATATGTGCCACGTTGAAGACCAACTTTTCGGTCCTGTAATTCTCCCGAGTTCCGAAGGTCACCGCGAGAGTAATGGCACCAAGTGGAGTTATGGCCCCTGGGCCTACTCCTGAGAAAGGTCGGGAGGGGCGAAGATCCGAAGGTCAGAGCTGAAGCTTGACGAAGGCTTCAAAGCTTATGAGGTTCAGCCGAACCTCCGTCCACCATTACATGGTGGAGCTGGACATTATTGATAGTTGGAGATACCATCAATGGATGTTGGCCAGCTCTGATCATGTTCCGAGGGCAGTCCAAAGCATCAAAGGTGATGGTAGTATCCATCCACTTAGGCTCCGCTCTAGCGGTGGGAGTTATAGAGGCCATGTCCCTCTGCATTGTCTTGAGGACACAACGGGAAGTAATGTCCCACGAACCACCAAAGATGGTATTCATGGTATTATGACACTCATTGTCGGACACGTTGGAGTCGTCGTCAACAAAGGTGTAAACAGCCTTCAAGACCTTTTTAGGGTCCTAAAATCCTAACTTCTCTTCAGTCGAAGCTTCGTCGACTTTTTGTTTTCTTCCCTTTGACGGAAAGGAGCTTCTTCCCGGCGCTTGTTGTAGCGCTCGGCAAGGTTATGGACCTCTCGGCAGTCTTCCAGGTTGAGGCTGTTCGTCTTTTGTATGGGACACCACATCTTGGAGCTGCCTCTGTCTTCAGACGAACACCGAGGTCGTTTCTCGTGTGGTGGCCCCCGACCACCCGGAGCTACGGCAGCAGTGACAGTAGGTGTGCCGGCCGATGATTTCTTCTTGCCGTTGGACTTTTTCTTCATTTTGCCACACCCGGAGGTAATGGCTTCACTCTTGGAGGACTTTTTGTTGTCCTTTGGAGATGGTTTGGAGTGCATTTCACGGCCCTCCACAGCCTTGGCACAGTTGTCTGCCAAGCTAAAGAGTTTCGTGACGCTAGTGACTTCCTTGGTCGCCAGCTTCTCCAGCATTTTCTTGTCTCAAACGTCCTGTCTGAATGCTACAATAATAGAAGTGAATGTGGCCTAGAGGGGGGGGTGAATAGGCCTTTTGAATTTCCTACACACTTAATAGAATCATCAAAACTTGGTTTGCCAGACTAGTCCTGTCGTGTGGGCGGACTTGTCCGGTGTGCTAAAAATATGTGTGTTGATCAGGTGTTAATTGGGAAACTAAATTTCTTTAGCAAAGGAAATGAGAACAACTGATATTTTTATTTGAGATTAATATAAGAATGCAAGTAAAACTTAATTGCCTTAGGTTGATGTTTAGCACTCAAGTGATCTAATGAACAAAATTTAAAGGAAATAAGGCGCAAGACACACGAATTTTTCCCGAGGTTCGATCTCACGGTCAGATCTACGTCCTCGTTGGGGAAGCTCACACAGAGCCGGGTCTCCAACCCTTTCCCTCTTCAAGTCACCACGAAGGCCGACTTAATTCCACTATCACGGGTAATCACCCAGTTTGTGGGGCAACCTCACATGTTTAGGGCTCCCACGAGAATTACAACGAAAGAAGTGATAAAATACACTCAAAATTATTACAATGCAGAGTATGAGTGTAGAAATATCAAACCCCAAGAGCATGCAATGAAAGAACGACGATCTCCCAATCCCGAATCCAAGTGTTCAATTGATTTCACTCTTTTTGCACTTTAGATGTGTGGGGAGATGTGTTTTGGGCTCTTGGGATGAAGTGGTGGCGCTCGGGTTTGTTCTTTGATCAGTATTCGACGTGTATTTCCATAGGAAAGCCGTGGACTCTCTATTTATAGGGTTTCCAAAAAGGTAGCCGTTGTAAAACCCTAACACCGGACTAGTCCGGTGCAAGTCCGGACTTGTCCGGTCTCAATGTATTTTGAAGTCCAGAAAGTCTCGGACTAGTCCGGTCCAAGCTCAGACTAGTCTGGTGCTGTGTGAAGGTGAACTCCAGAAAGTTCAACGGACTAGTCCGCGAACTAGTCCGATCTCCACATATGGGAGACTCCAGAAAAGTCAACAGATTAGTCCGGTGGTCAATGGACTAGTCCGGTCCCTCAATATGAGAGACTCCCGAAAGATCAACGGACTAGTCCGGTGGACGCATGGACTAGTCCGGTCTCCCAATAAGTGAGATTCCAGAAAGATAAACGGACTAGTCCGGTCCATGATCGGACTAGTGCGGTGCTTTGTGAAAGTTAGGTTAATTTTAATCCCTTACCCTCGCGCAAAGTTGTGAGCTCTTGGAGTGTGTCTTTCATACACTCCCTATACATTCAAAATCTAATTTGGTCTTCCAAGCTTCATCAAAGTATCTCTCTTTGAACACCACTTCATTTTTCACCTTTTTGTGCGCACCGAGCTGTTTCACTTGTTTGTCCTGCAATCATCTCAGTAGTTTCATTAGGATCTCATATGTTTGTCATCAATTAGCCAAAACCCACAAGGGATATCCTAGATGCACTTACAATCTCCCCCTTTTTGGTGATTGATGACAACCATTTGAGATATCACAATTGAGAAAAAAATCTTGATTTTCATAAGGTGTGCACATATGAGAATAACGATAAGTCCACAAAAAGCTTCTCACATATGCACACACCTCATGGTGGGGTGCATAACAGGTGTGTGATCAACAAGGTGTGATGAAGTAAAGGTAATCAATAATGAGCATAGAGATAATCATTCAAGCAACAATAAGCATCCCACATGATAGAAGAAATAGTGCATTACAAGGTTTTAAAAATAAGTACACGCCCTTGATCATAAAAACATAAAGACACCGCCTACTAGTCTCAATCTCTCCCCCTTTGGCATCAAGGCACCAAAAAGGGAAAAATTGAGGGGAATCACTCATCGCCACTCTCTTCTTCAGTCTCGGTCCGGTCTTCATCTTCACCACTATCATCATTCTCTAGAGCAGGCTCTTCCTCAGAGTCCTCGAAGGCGGGCGGGGATCCCACCGGCTCAATCTCCTGCTTGTCACAGATGGCTTTGATGTTGGCATTGACATATTGTTGATGCATCTTCTGCCTGACTTCAATCTTGTGGCAGTAGGCAAAGATAGAGGTGAGCATTTTGAGCACACCACCAGAGGGTTCATGGGCAGGTGCAGAGCTAGGAGGAGCAGCTGAAGATCTTGTGGCATTCACATCCCGAGTTTGTTTAGTCCTCCTCTCAGCTTCAGGGGAGGGAGGTGCATCAGGAGCCGAAGGTAGAGTGTACTCGGTGGGCTTTTGCGGTTTCAACCCCGTATGGTGAACATCCTTGACGAACTCAAGTCCAGTCACCTTCTCAATCATGTACATGATGTACAGGGCATACCCACAATATTTGTTTGGAGTGATTGAGATGTTCACAATGTCATTGTAGATGTATTCAAAGACATTGAACAGTCTCCTCCCACCAATGACCTTCATTAGGGTCCTCAAAGTTCCTTGAATAGTCCCCGCATCTCCATCTTTCGGGGCTATTGTCTTCCTCAAAATTCTGTTGAGGACCAAATAGAAGGGCTTCAAATATTTGATATTGGGAGGGACATAAGGCATCCTTGTGTCATAGAGAAATTTGAGCTCATATTCTCCAAGGGTTGCAGATTGTGGATGACAAGATCATGATCCAAAGTGTGTTCA
The DNA here is from genome assembly GCA_036927565.1 of Tuctoria greenei. Classification (NCBI taxonomy): domain Eukaryota; kingdom Viridiplantae; phylum Streptophyta; class Magnoliopsida; order Poales; family Poaceae; genus Tuctoria; species Tuctoria greenei. The sequence continues at coordinate 159,515,299 of JAYESD010000002.1, read as the reverse complement.
AGGTGGAGGATTCTTGCAAATTCATCATAGGTGACACTGTACTTGGAACCATGAGTCATCCAAGTCAGACTGTCTCCATCACCACGAGCAAAGTAGAGGGTAGAGTAAAATTGGGTGATGACCTCATTGTTCTAGTTACACTCAAAGGCAAACAGATCCTTCAAGCTGTGCCTCTCCAGGGCCTCAACCACCTCACGAAAGGTAGGATATCTCTTCTATTGTAGGTATCCAACATTCACCCATTGACTCTCTACAACGAGATTCTTCATCTTCATATACACATGCTCGTAGTAGTCGGCACGGAAGTTGCTCCAAAATCTTGGGTCTGAGCATTGCCGAGGTTGATCATACACATTAACCTACATGAAGCTATCGACAAGCTCACCCCCTTTTCCGGTGAAATCTTTACATGAGCGATGCCTGTTGCGGTGACTTGGGTTCTTCATCTTTAGGGGTCCAATGGGACCACTAGCAAGCCCCTTTCCTTTGTAGAGAGTCCTCTTTGGCCCTAAGGAGCTCTCGCCAGCTTTTCCTTGGGCCTTCTTAACAACCACCCTCATTTTCTTGGGCAAGTTGTCGTTGGAGGGTGGAGAGTGCACATTTACATCATGTCTTTTCTTCATGTACCTCTCCTTGGCTCTCTTCACTTTTTCACATTCAACTTCTTCATCAACATGGAAGGAGCTGTCATCTGAGCTTGAAGACATCATGCCTAATAAGGAGTTCATGATTTAGATGAGAATGAACTAAGAATGAAGGAGATGTTAGGATTCAAATGTCAGAGACCAGACTTGTCCGGTTTCAGAGTGCAAACTTGTCCGGTGTACCGGACTAGTCCGTATCTGGGAGCCGGACTAGTCCGGCCTGGCACAAGAACCCTAACAAAAACTATGAATCACAACTTCTATCTAAAGATGCAAAGGAGCATGAAGGTGAAAGGAATACATCTCTGACGCTAATGTACTTCCTTGGAATCAAGAGAAATAAGCTAGAACTAGAAAAGTTGAGTGTTTGATTTTAGGGAGAAATTTACCGAGATTTGAAGATTCGCGTTGAAGGAGCACGAATCTGTCTGGATGAGTTTGGAGTGGAGTATCAACTTGTCGAGGGGATGATTTCCCACGGAGAAAACTTGGATTTTGAGGGCTCAACTCGAAAATCACTTTTGGGGCCTAGGGTTTGGAGGTGAGGGTTCAACTCAAAGTGGAGGGAGGTTTTAAATGGTTTTGGGCTGGCCAGCTGCTTATATACGCGGCCGAGCGGACTAGTCCGGTCAGAGGACGGACTAGTCCAGTGCCCCTGGAAAACCTAGGAAAGAGAGACTGTCCGGACTAGTCCGGTGGCAAACCTGACTAGTCCGGTGTCCCTGGAAAAACTGAGTATTTAGAGATAACTAATAGTGATCCAAGGACAAGTTTTGCAAATAATCTTGGTAATTATGACCAGAAAGTAATCAAAAATAAAAAATTGGTCATAAATTCCAAGATTTCTTCATTAAAATTAGTTTTCTTAGGAGAAAAAAGAGGTGAGGGGCAGTTTTAGCAATAAAATATAACATTTGAAGTTTTAACCAGGTGTGCAACGTTTCAAGCCACATTTCAAGAGTCAAGAATATTAAGTTCATTCCTAAGTTCACAAAACCTTTTCTCATGCAATGGTTTGGTAAAAATATCCCCAAGTTGTTTTTCAGTTCTAAGATGTGAAATAGCAATGTCACCTTTTAATGAATGATCTCTATGAAAATGATGACGGATATCTATGTGCTTAGTTCTTGAGTGCTCTACCGGGTTGTGTGCAATTTTTATAGCACTTTCATTGTCACATAGAAGCGGGATATGGTTAATATTGTAGCCGTAGTCCCTAAGGGTTTGTCGCATCCAAAGTAGTTGTGTGCAACAGCTACCGGCTGCAACATATTCTGCTTCTGCCGTGGAAAGAGCAATGGAGGTTTGCTTTTTAGATGACCAAGAGACCAGGGACCTACCAAGAAACTGAAAAGTCCCTGACGTGCTCTTTCTATCGACTTTGCATCCTACATAGTCGGCATCGGAATACCCTATCAAGTTAAATTTGGATCCTTTGGGATACCAAAGGCCCAAGTTGGGTGTGTGCACAAGGTACCTTAGGATTCTTTTTACCACAACTAAGTGACACTCTTTAGGTGCGGCTTGAAACCTTGCACACAAGCAAACACTAAGCATAATATCTGGCCTAGATGCACATAAATAAAGTAAGGAGCCAATCATGGACCGATATACCTTTTGGTCCACATTTGGACCGTCTTCATTGAGGTCGAGGTGTCCATTAGTGGCCATGGGTGTCTTGATGGGCTTGTGTCTTGATGGGCTTGGCTTTGTCCAAATTGAATTTCTTGAGAATGTCTTGTGTATATTTTGTTTGGCTTATAAATGTACCTTCTCTTAGTTGCTTCACTTGGAATCCCAGAAGAACTTCAATTCGCCGATCATTGACATCTCGAACCTATCTGCCATAATTTTGCTAAACTATTCACAGAAGGATTTGTTAGTGGATCCAAAGATAATGTCATCAACGTAAATTTGACATACAAATAAATGATCATCACAATGTTTAGTGAAAAGTGTATAGCCAGCTTTACCAATTTTGAATCCATTCTGAATTAGAAAATCTCTAAGACACTCATACCAAGCTCGAGGAGCTTGTTTTAGGCCATAGAGAGCCTTACGCAGTTTGTAGACATGGTTGGGATACTTCTGATCTTCGAATCCTGGTGGCTGCTCCACATAAACTTCCTCCTTGATTGGGCCGTTTAAGAAAGCACTTTTGACGTCCATTTGATACAGCTTAAAATTAGGTGAGTAGCATATGCCAATAAAATATGAATGGACTCAAGTCTAGCTACAGGAGCGAAACTTTCATCGAAGTCCAAACCTTCGACCTGAGAAAAACCTTTGGCCGCCAATCTAGCCTTATTTCTTGTTACTACTCCATGTTCATCTTGCTTGTTTTGAAAGACCCATTTGGTTCCAACTATGTTCGCCTTTGGTCTCTCCACCAGCTCCCATACTTCATTTCTCTTGAAGTTGTTCAGCTCCTCTTGCATTGCAATCACCCAGTCTGGATCCCTTAAGGCTTATTCTACCCTGTATGTTTCCAAAAAAGACAAAAAAGAATAGGATTCACAAAAATTTGCAACTCGAGATCTAGTAGTTACTCCCTTAGCAATATCTCCAATGATATTGTTGACAGGGTGGTCTCTTTGCACGCTCTGGTGTACTCTTGGGTGTGGAGCTTGTGTAGTTGCTTGGTCTTCATTATCTTCATGTGCATTGTCTCCCCCTAGATCATTGTTTCCATGATTGTCCTGATCTTCTTGATCTTCCTCCTCTTGATCTTGTGCAAGAGCTCCCCCTTGATCATTACCTCCGTGTTGAGGTTCATATTGTGCATTTGAGTCGAATGTTTGCTCTTGTGGTAAGCTATCACCAAGTCCCATTTTCTTCAGTGCTTCATATGGAGCTTCCTCTTTATCTAACACACACTTATCGACGGTAAGGAGCTCATATGGAGTTTTCTTCAGTAGTCGATGGAGATACAGTCGATTCGTGGCATGGCAAGCGGTGTTCACCGCTTCTGCCCAAAATCGATCTGATGTATTGTATTCATCCAACATAGTTCTCGCCGTTTTGATCAATGTTCTGTTCTTCCTTTCGGCCACTCCATTTTGTTGAGGGGAGTAGGGTGCCGAGAATTCATGCTTTATCCCTTCTTCATCGAGAAACTCTTCAACTTGGAGGTTCTTGAATTCTGTCCCGTTGTCACTTCTGATGTTCTTTATGGTTGATGAGAATTCGTTCTGAGCTCTTTTCAAGAACTTCTTGAGGATCCCCTGAGTTTCTGATTTATCATACAAAAAAAAATACCCAGGCAAATCTTGAAAAATCATCAACAATTACTAAACTGTATTTGTTACCGCCGATGCTGATGTACGAAACTGGACCAAAGAGATCCATGTGGAGGAGTTCCAGCGGTCTTGCGGTAGTCATCACATTCTTGGCGCGGTGTGGTGCTTCGACTTGTTTTCCTTCTTGACAAGCGCTGCACGGCCTGTCCTTTTCAAAAACCACATCCTTAAGATCACGGATGTGACTACCTTTTAGAAGTTTTTGCAGATTTCTCATCCCAACATGGGCTAGCCGTCTATGCCACAGCCATCCCATGTTGGTCTTAGCAACAAAGCAAGTGTTGAGTTCGGCTTTATCTTTGTTGAAGTCAACTAGATAAAGCTTGCCCTTCAACATTCCCTTGAATGCAATCGAGCCATCGCTTCTTCTAAAAACAGTCACACCCTCATTAGTGAATAAACAGTTGTAACCTTTGTCGCATAGTTGGGATATTGACAAAAGGTTATAATCTAGAGAATCTACATGTAAAACATTTGATAAGGTATGTTGAGAGGATATTTCAATGTTACCGCTACCAAGGACCTTTCCTTAGCTGTTGTCTCTGAAGTATATGCCTTCACCTGGATCCTTGTTGTACTCGTACTCTACAAACATACCTCTCTCTCCGGTCATGTGATTTGTGCATCCTCTATCAAGTACCCATTTTGTTCCACCGGAGGAGTAAGCCTAAAAAAAGAATTATTCCTTTGTTTTAGGTACCCAAGCTTGCTTGGGTCCTCTCAGGTTAGTCACAAGAGTCTTGGGCACCCACGCACAAGTTTTCAAGTTCTTGTGGCGTGGCCTTGTATATTTGGCAATGAATTTTCCATATTTGGCTTTCATAAGAACATAAGAAGCGTCAAATGTACGAAACAATATTTGTGGTTCAGATTCATGGGACTTTTCCTTAACAAATACAATTCTATTCTTAGCATGATTAGAAGTAGACATGTGTTTGTTCTTATCAAAACCAAGGCCATCTTTGACATTAGGAGGTCTTGTGACCATATATGCACTGCGTGCATATTTGATCTTCTCCTTATCAAAGATGCCGCTTGGAGGGGCATGCATATTATGAGAAGTTGAAGTATTAGAAATAATATTCTTCTTACTAGAGCAAGTGCAAGTTCCGATTGTTGAGGAAGAGCTATTGGAGGACGAGGAGTCACTTTGCTTGAGCGACTCAACTTGCACCTCAAGGATCTTGTTAGCTTTTGACAAGTTAGCAAGTTCTTCCTTGATTGCAATATGCGAGTCTTCTAGCTTTGAGTAAGTTTCCTTACTCAAGGCTAGCTCAACTTCAAGCGACTCGTTCTTCTCTCTTTCAAGCTCGAGAAGCTTTTCAACTTCTTGATATCTCTTCCTTTCATGGATGAGCATATCTTCTTGTCGGTCAAGAAGTTCCTCCTTTTCAAAAATTTCGTTCGAAAACATTTCCATTTTCTTTAGAGCAATTTTACTTAGTCCTCTAAACATTACTTCATTATCACTAGAGCTGTCAAAGTCATCAATAGAGGAATTTAGCATAGGAGGAGTGAGCCGTACCTTTTTCTTGCCTTCCTTAGCCATAAGGCAAGTGTGGTTGTTCATGTCCCATCCTCCCATGTTTGGAAAGAGTGTGGCCTTCATAGTAGGTTTCTTGATTGCGATAGTGGCCATCTCCTCTTCTTCATCGGAGGATGACTCGTCGTTTGAGTCCCACACCTTGCCAATGTGAGCTTGATGGGTTTGTCTTCTTTTTCTAAAATTTTTCTTTTCTTGAGGTCTTGTTTCCTTCTTCCTTTTGTTTTCTTCATAAGGGCAGTCCACCATGAAGTGACCATACTCTCCATAGTTGTAGCAAGTGCGTCGAGCCTCGGATTTTCCTTTATCCTTGCTTTTGCCTTCGTTTGAGTTGTTGCCATGTCTTCTTTTCATCATTCGCTTGAACTTCTTGATAAAGAGTACCATTTCTTCATTATCAAGATCGGTGCTCTCGTCACTTGTATGCCCATCGTCTTGATCTTCACGAGCTTCTTTGAGTTTGGGTCGGGATGTTGCTTTGAGAGCAACCTCTTTCTTTTTGGAGGAAGTGAGTTCAGCCAAGTCTTTGATGTATTGTGCCTCTTTCTCCATCATTTCATGATTTACGATCTTCCCCAACAACTCATCGGGAGTCATTTTGTGAAATCCGGGGCTTTCTCTAATCATTGAGCAAAGTGTGACATTTCTTGGCATGAAGGTTCTAATCATTCTCTTGACTACCTCGTGATCCGTCCATTTCTTACTTCCATAGGCACGTATTTTGTTGATGAGTGCCTTCATCTGGTTGTACATGTCTTGAGGCGATTCGCCTTCTTCAATAGCAAATATCCCCAACTCTCCTTCAAGCATTTTGATTTTAGCTTCACGAACCGATCTATTTCCTTCGTGAACTGTCTTGAGTGTATCCCATATTTCCTTTGCACTTTCTAAGCCATCAATCTTATTGAATTCCTCTCTGCTCAGTGATGATGTGATCACGGCGACGGCTTGTGCATTTTTGTGAATCTCTTGTTCTTGTTCTGGGGTGAGTTCTCATCCGTGTCCGGAATATCTATGCCAGTGCAAACAATGTGCCACAGACTAGGATTTAGGGATATTAGATGCATCTTCATGTTGTACTTCCACATTGTATAGTCGCTTCTGTCAAACTGTGGAGGTTTTCCCATAGGAATGGAAAGATAGTGATTGTTTGAATTGAGACGGTTGTAGTTGTAAGGGTGTCGGGAGTAGTCGTGATGACCACTCCCCGTCGTCTTCTCTTCTTCTTTTCCCTTTTGTCCTAGCAGTTTCTTTCTCAGAAGTGCCTTTAATTATTGCACTTCTTCATCATCGTGTGGGCTCTCTTTCAGCACATCAAAAGTTTTAGTTTCTTGTTCCTCCTCATTAATGTTCATATTCGAGATATCATTGTTCTTCTTAGAGGCCATTGATCTCTCCGAGATGTGAATCTCGTTGGTGGAGAACCTTGCTCTGATACCAATTGAATGTGGCCTAGAGGGGGGGTGAATATGCCTTTTAAATTTCCTGCACAGTTTATAGAATCGTCAAAACTTGGTTGGCCGGACTAGTCCGATCGTGTGGGCGGACTTGTCCGGTGTGCTAAAAATATGTGTGTTGATCAGGTGTTATTTGGGAAACTAGATTTCTTTAGCAGCGGAAATGAGAACAACTGATATTTTTTTTGAGATTATAAGAATGCAGGTAAAACTTAATTGCCTTAGGTTGATGTTTAGCACTCAAGTGATCTAATGAACAAAATTTAAAGGAAATAAGGCGCAAGACACACAAATTTTTCCTGAGGTTCGATCTCACGGCGAGATCTACGTCCTCGTTGAGGAAGCTCACACAGAGCCGGGTCTCCAACCCTTTCCCTCTTCATGTCACCACGAAGGCCGACTTGATTCCACTATCACGGGTAATCACCAAGTTTGTGGGGCAACCTCACAGGTTGAGGGCTCCCACGAGAATTACAACAAAATAAGTGATCAAATACACTCAAAAGTATTACAATGCACAGTATGAGTGTAGAAAGGTCAAACCCCAAGAGCTCGCAATGAAAGAACGACGATCTCCCAATCCCGAATCCAAGTGTTCAATTGATTTCACTCTTTTTGCACATTAGATGTGTGGGGAGATGTGTTTTGGGCTCTTGGGACGAAGTGGCGGTGCTAGGGTTTGTTCTTTGATCGGTATTCGACGTGTATTTCCATAGGAAAGCCGTGGACTCTCTATTTATAGGGTTTCCAAAAAGGCAGCCGTTGAAAAACCCTAACAACGGACTAGTTCGGTGCAAGTCCGGACTTGTCCGGTCTCAGTGTATTTTGAAGTCCAGAAAGTCTGCCGGACTAGTCTGGTCCATGCTCGGACTAGTCCGGTGCTGTGTGAAGGTGAACTCTAGAAAGTTCAACGGACTAGTCCGTGGACTAGTCCGATCTCCACATATGGGAGACTCCAGAAAGGTCAACAGACTACTCCGGTGGTCAACGGACTAGTCCGGTCCCTCAATATGAGAGACTCCCGAAAGATCAACGGACTAGTCCGGTGGACGCATGGACTAGTCCGGTCTCCTAATAAGTGAGATTCCAGAAAGATAAACGGACTAGTCCGGTCCATGATCGGACTAGTCCGGTGCTTTGTGAAAGTTAGGTTAATTTTAATCCCTTACCCTCGCGCAAAGTTGTGAGCTCTTGGAGTGTGTCTTTCGTACACTCCCTATACATTCAAAATCTAATTTGGTCTTCCAAGCTTCATCAAAGTATCTCTCTTTGAACACCACTTCATTTTTCACCTTTTTGTGCGCACCGAGCTATTTCACTTGTTTGTCATGCAATCATCTCAGTAGTTTCATTAGGATCTCATATGTTTGTCATCAATTAGCCAAAACCCACAAGGGATATACTAGATGCACTTACAAGAAGCGCTTGAGATAGAAGGAATGGTATTTCGTACCTGGGAGAACCTCTGGATGAAATATCTCAAGGACTCTCCCCCTTTTTGCTTGACGGCAAAAACATTCAGTTATGTGCCTGGTCGGGTGTATGAGCCCCGAAATTGGCGGTTAACTGTTGGCACAACTCCGTCCAACTATTGATGGAGTCAGGCAGTAGGCTCATGAACCAAGACCTGGCGGTCCCAATCAAGGCCACAGGAAAAATAATTGGCCATCACGGTCTCATTTCCCCCAGCCGCAAGGATAGTGGTGGAGTAGATTTTAAGAAATTCGGCGGAATTGACTGTCCCGTCAAATTTCTCCGGCAGGTGAGGCCAGAACTTCTGCGACCATCTGACCATGCGTAGGTGCATGGCCAAGTTAGATTAGCCTCCTCCTACTCCCTCAGGAGCGGAACTGTCACGAGCCTCTCGCCTCTTGCGGGCACGCTCGATGTGGACGCGGTGGTCCTGTTGCCAATAATGATGATCAAGCTCCGCCCGGAGGTCATGAGTCAAAAGCCTTGTTACCGTGTGAGTACGTCGCACCCCAGAAGGCAACAACGTCACCTGTTGAGATGTAGCACGCCTCCTGTGCTGTGAAGCTTGCGGACCGAGTCTACCAGACAAGATCTGATGCTGTGATGGGGCCCACCCTGAGGGGGAAGGACCTTGGTTGCTGATGCGATCGGCTGCTGCTGCAACCAGATGATCCACATCAGCTCTCTACTGCTCCATCGCACCCTGGGGTCCTCCTAGAGGCAGTGGACGTTGCAGAAGAGCACGCGCAGCATTAAGCGGGTGTTCGGGGTTGTTGTTCGCCGATGCAGTGACCGACGCGGACGCCCCATCTCGCTGTCCGGGTTGATTCACCGGAGCATACGCTGGTGGTGGTGGCATGACACCTGCTGGGGTACAACATTTGCTGGCTGCTGCATGTTGGAGGGATTGCCTCCAGCAGGTTGCTCAGCGTGGTTACCGTTGGATGATCCAGCAGCAGAATTCACCATCTTTGAATCTCAAGCGTCCCTAACTGGCGCGCCAACTGTCGGAGTCTGGTTCCGGCAATTCTCCTGGTACTACTGTTAGTAGCCCGCGTAGTTTCTTAGTTCAGTTGGGGTGCGCGCGGAAATTCAGAACAAGATGGCGATTTGACATGAGGATTTATGTGGTTTGGGCTGCCTGAGCGTAATACCCTACTCCACAGGTGTGTGTTGTTGTTGTATTGAGCGTATGAGCGCTAGTGTGGGTGAGAGGCCAAAAAAAGTCTCTAGCTAGTCTCAGCGTGTCTCCAGTGCGTAAGTCAGCATCTAGAGCCCCTAGCCGGTCTAGAAGAGTCCCCCTGTGTATCGCTCGACCCGTCCTTTTATAGTACAAGGGCTGGCCATTACATCATTAGCCTCACCCCACATATGGCCCTGGCAGTTACTGATGCCTAATACACAGTTAAATGTGCTTAATTCCCCTTAATATCGTGGTAATGCCCCTTAATGGTGGTGTTACTGGTATTAAGAGTCCTCCGATCGTGTGTCATTAAGATAGTATTAATGACACATAATCAGGTCTTGAAGTATTTAATGTTCCTTGAAGGTCCAAGCCGTTGGAGGTCCACCAATTTGCTTGTTGAGGTTGAAGGTCTGGCGGCTGGACGTGTGACAGCTCCAGAGTTTACCGTCTTGAACGAGTAGGTCCGGTGCTATTGTACACGTGTTGGTAGCGGAGGTTCCCTCTGTCGGGGGTTAGGTCCGAGGGTGCCACACAGGTATCTAGTCCAGATCTTTCCCATGTATGGAATGTAGCTCCGGTTTTACGATACACGTGGCGGCATTGGAACTAACCATACGAGGGAGGCAGGTCCGGTTCCGAGTGACACGTGGGGCTTTCGGGGGTCTTCAATTCAGATAGGTGGAGTTCCTTTGCACTCTTTGCTGTTCCAAGGTGTATCCTGTACGCAGGGTACCGACACATACTATTCACAATGTGATATGATCATATACCTGTGATGTTCACGTATTACTATTCTTTTCATGCTTTTCATATGGTGGATGTTTTGACATGATCGAATGGCTTCCCTCGGAAAAGTTGAGTATTTGATGCCATTTACCAATAGATGCACCTATGTTGTTTTGATCGTTGAGTGGTAGGTTTGCCAAAGCAAAGTATCATCATCTATCATAATGCATAGGGTGAATGTTGGACATTCACATGCATATAGTGTTGGTTTACTCAACAAAGCTATCAAAACATTTTTGGGCTTTATGACATAGAGTTGGGAGCAGAGGCATTGGATGTCACCCAACAAACAAGAGTCATATAGGGATATGATTAACAATGGTTGTTTACCTATGTTACTAATTTCCTAGCAGTGAAGCCAAAGCTCACTAGGAATTCGTGAATATGGATCTTGAACCACTATATGTCGTTAGAGGGAAGACGATGATCATTTAATAGAAGATTGGTACATAACATAGTGCTAAACCTTGCATATTTGTTTTCTATTATAGATAATGTCTGCTAGTAACAATTCCGCTTTCAATTTGCGATCTGTGCTTGAAAAGGAAAAGCTCAATGGAGCTAACTTTATTGATTGGTACCACAACCTAAGAATTGTTCTTAGGAAAGATAAAACCGAGTACGTTCTTCTGCAGCCTTACCCTGATGACCTTCCAGCTGATGCAAATAATGCAGCACCTAGAGCTTATACAAAGCACTACGATGATGCGCTTAATGTAAGCTGTCTCAAGCTCACCACTATGTCCCCTGGTCTGCAAAAACAGTATGAACATACATATGCTTATTCTATGATTGAGGGACTGCGTGGAATGTTTGAGAATCAAGCAAGGACTGAGAGATACAACATCTCAAAGTCCTTGTTCTCATGCAAGCTGGCGAAGGGTAGCCCGGTCAGCCCTCATGTAATCAAGATGATTGGTTACATTGAAACTTTGGGCAAACTTGATTCTGAACTCAAGGATGATCTGGCTAGTGACGTTATTCTCCAGTCGCTCCCACCGAGCTACGAGCCATTCATATTGAATTTTCAAATGAATGGCATGGAGAAAACTTTGGCTGAATTACATGGGATGCTTATAACAGCCGAATAAAGCATTAAGAAAAACACCACTCATGTGATGATGGTGCAAAATGAGAATAAAAAGAGGAAGCGTGTGACACATACTAAAGGGAAAGGCAAGGGAAAGGTTCCTGATGAGCCTTCAACCTCAAAGTCTAAACCAAAGGGCAAATCTGGCCCTTCTCCTGATGACGAATGCTTTCACTGTCATGGTAAGGGGCACTGGTCTAGGAACTGCAACAAGTACTTGGAGGATAAGAAGAAGAAGGGAAGTGAGACTTCCGCTTCAGGTATAAATGTTATAGAAATTATCATTGCATTATCTTCTAGTGAATCATGGGTATTTGATACCGGATCGATGATTCAAACTTGCAAATCATTGCAGGGTCTAAGTGAGACTAGAAGATTTGCAAAAGGCGAGTTGGATGTTCTTGTCGATAATGGAGCAAAGGTTGCGGTCATAGCTGTCGGAACTTACCACTTGTCATTACCCTCAGGATTAGATTTAGAATTGAATAATTGTTATTGCATTCCTACTTTGAGCAAGAACATTATCTCTTCTTCGTGTTTAGAAGAAGTTGATGGTTATGAGATTGTAATAAAGAACAAATGTTGTTCTATTTATTACAATAATATTTTATATGCTCAATGTCCATTGGTAAATGGATTATATGTTCTTGATCTTGAGGATAAAACTGTTTGTAACATTAATACCAAAAGGGCTCAGCTTAATGATCTAAATTCCACTTTTATTTGGCATTGTCGCTTAGGTCATATAAATGAGAAACGCATTGAAAAACTCCATAAAGATGGTTTACTAAGCTCATTTGATTTTGAATCACTTGAAATATGCGAATCTTGTTTGCTTGGGAAGATGACCAAAGCACCCTTCACTGGTCAAAGTGAGAGCACGACTGACTTGTTGGAACTTATACATACAGATGTATGTGGACCAATGAGTTTAATTTCCAGAGGTGGTTTTCAGTACTTCATCACATTTACGGATGACTTTAGTAGATATGGTTATGTCTACCTAATGAGGCACAAGTCTGAATCCTTTGAAAAGTTCAAAGAATTTCAGAATGAAGTACAAAATCAATTGGGCAAGACAATTAAACTTCTACGATCTGATCGTGGGGGTGAATATTTGAGTAATGAATTTTATGATCATTTAAAAAAATGTGGAATTGTTCTGCAGTTGACTCCACCTGGAACGCCTCAATGGAATGTCCAAGCGGAGGAACCGAACCTTGTTGGATATGGTTAGGTTGATGATGAGCCAAGCAGATCTTCCACTATCCTTTTGGGGTTATGCTCTTGAAACTACTGCGTTTACACTAAATAGAGTCCCAACTAAGTCTGTTGAGAAGACATCATATGAGATGTGGACCGGGAAACATCCCGGATTGTCTTTACTCAAAGTTTGGGGATGTGATGTTTATGTCAAACGTTTGACGTCAGACAAACTCACTCCAAAATTAGACAAATACTTCATTGTGGGATATCCTAGGGAAACCAATGGATATTATTTTTATAATAAAACAGAGGGTAAAGTGTTTACCGCTCGCAATGGTGTCTTCTTGGAGAAAGAGATTCTCTCAAAAGGAGTTAGTGGGAGCAAGGTGCATCTTGAGGAAATTCAAGAAATACATGAAAATGTTTCAGCATACACTGATCCTATACAGGATGTACAAGATGTTGTGCAACCAGTTGATGAAACACCAGCGCCACGAAGGTCTACGAGGGTACATCGTGCGATTGAATAAGTTAACGCTTCTAACCACGAAGTAGCATGACATGGTATTGTTAGACAATAATGAGCCCACGACTTATACCGAAGCAATGATGGGACCCGACTCTGAAAAGTGGCTTGGAGCCATGGAATCCGAAATTGAATCCATGCATGAAAATCAAGTTTGAAACTTGGTTGATCCAATCGAAGGTGTGAGACCTATCGATTGTAAATGGATTTTCAAGAAAAAGACTGATATGGATGAAAATGTTCACATCTATAAAGCGCGATTAGTGGCGAAAGGTTTCAAACAAATTCAAGGTGTTGATTAGGATGAAACTTTCTCACCTGTTGCAATGCATAAGTCTGTTCGGATTATTCTAGCAATTGCTTCATATTTTGATTACACCCTGCCTCCCTCATCATCCGAAAGCAAGTCGTTGCCCTCTTTTGTAAAAGAGCATGTCTCTCCCTATGAACATCGATAAAAAATCACTATTTTATTTAATGTTTTCTTAAAAACATTGTTCATTTAAATTAAGCGTTAATTTTTATGATGATACCGTACTAGACTCGTTTATTGTATATTACTTTTATATACACGGTTGTACACTCTGTAACTCACCTATAGAGGAGTCATGTAGTCCTAATGCAGGCGGGTTCACTTGAGGTACCTACAGTGTGTTATGGGTTTTTCCAGCTGCTCTCGTCATTAGGATCTTGTGATGCCAGAAGGATTCCCTGGAAAGGCCTATGCCGAGCAGGAGGTCCAGGGGGTGTAAACTGCTTAGTTTGGTCCTGTACCCTAAGTATACACACCATGCCTCCCAGCGCAACGATCGAGTATTGGGGCCAGAAAGCTCACACCCTGAGGATGGCAGGAGCCAGATCCCAGAACAGCAACGCATCGAATTACCAAAACACCGTGCCTCAGTCTAGAATAGTAGGACATGACAAAACTAAGAGAGAGGAACAGGTAAAACGGCGAGCAGACTAGTCTCCCCACTTTCTATCATATGTGTAGGACATCCAGCTCTGGCACCTCCTAAGGGGCCTGCCCTCGACATCTCTACGATGATGGTGGTCGACGCCGAAGCAGCCATCTCCGGCACCTCCGAAGGGGTCTGCCGTCGATGTCTCTACAACGATGGCACCGGAGCAACCAGCTCCGGTACCTCGCAAGGGGCCTACCGTCGACGTCTCAGCACATCAACGACAGCGACAAGCGCAAATAAGTGAGTAAACTCTCTTGCCTCGCTCTTGTTGTTAATAGGGTTCCATTGTGATAGCCTGTACACCAGGGGCCTGCCGTCGATGACTCTACGACATTGGTGGACGACACCAGAGCATCCAGCTACGGCACCTCCCAAGGGGATTGCCGTCGACATCTTTACGATGATAGTGGGCGACGCCGGAGCAGCCAACTCCGGTACCTCCCAAGAGCCTGCTATCGACATCTCTACGATGATGGTGAATGATGCCGGAGCAACCAGCTCTGGCACCTCGCAAGAGGCCTGCCGTTGATGCCTCAGCACGTCAACGACAGTGACAAGCACGGATAAGTGAGTAAACTCTCCTGCCTCGCTCTTGTTGCTAACAGTGTTCTCTTGTGATAGCCTGTACATCAGGGGTCTGCCGTCGACGACTCTACAACGATGGTGGACAACGTCGGTTCATCCAGCTCCGGCTCCTCCCAAGGGGTCTGCCGTCGATGTCTCTACGATGATGGTGGGCGAGGCCATAGCAACCAGCTCTGGCACCTCCCAAGGGGCCTTCCTTTGACGTCTCTACGACGATGGTGGACAACACTGGAGCAACCAGCTCCAGCACCACACAAGGGGCTTGCTGTCGACATCTTCGCACGTCAACGACATCGACAAGCGCAGATAAGTGTGTAAACTCTCCTGCCTTTCTCTTTTTGCTAACAGGATTCTCTTGTGATAGCCTGTACACCAGGAGCCTGCCTTCGACGACTCTACGACGATGGTGGACGACGCTGGAGCATCCAGCTCCAACACTTCCCAAGGGGCCTACTATCGACGTCTCTACACAATGGTGGACAACGCTGGAGCAGCCAGCTCTGACACCTCCCAAGGGGCCTGCCATCGACGTACCCACGAAGATGGTGGATGACGCCAGAGCATCTAGCTCCAATACCTCCCAAGGGGCCTGCCATCGACAATGGTGGGCGACACTGAAGCAATCCACTCCAACTCCCCTGCTCCGCTAGGGGCCCGTCGAAGACATCCTGTGATCAAGTGGTAGATGTGACCAGCCAACTAACCATGTCTACCAAGGGGCTCCTAAGGAGGTTCCATGGGAAGGAAGTCAACAGACAACACTTCAATCATATCTATTGTGCAATCGTTGGTCCTAAAAAACTAACGAGCTCGGCAAAGGTTCTGCAATCTCTTACGCAGCTAAGGACTCACAACAACAGTTGAGAAGCACAAAGACAAGCCAAGAAGTCAAACAAAAATTCATATTCATTAAGGGATATTTACAAACGGGCGAACCCCGAATACAAAGACGGGGTGCCAGCCTCAGTCCCTGGCGAATTGCGCGATGACATGTTTGGCGGCATTCTTGACCTCTGCTGCTGCCGTCTCCTCGCGCTCTTCAACAAGACCTTCAAAAACTTGCTCCAGTGGCAGATCAGGGTACCGGCTCCAGTAGCACACCAAGACATGGGATGCCACCGTCTCCGCCACAGCCCTACCCTCGGTTTCCAGACGCTGATCCAGCTGACGCTCCTGCAGATCGAGCTCCCGGGCGCGACGCTACATCAGGCACTCATGGGCTTGGACATCGAGATCACACAGGAGAAGTTCCTGGCGCTCAGCTGAGTGTTGCGTCCGATCCCGCGTTAAGTCCCTCTCCCGAAGCTCAAGATCTTCAAGACAGGACAGCAGTTTGTCCCGATCTACCTCAGCCCAAGTCATCATCGCCTGGGCCCCCACCTCTTGCTCGAGGACAATGACCTCCCGCTCTGCAATAGCAGCTTCGCAGTGATCCAGGGCCTCTCGACCCTTCTCAAGGGCGCGCAGGCGGGCGTTGGCTGTGTCATTGGCCACCTGAAAGCATCTAGGCCCCATGAGGTACGGTTTCTGTGATTAATGACAACCATTCGATATTACTAATGAATTTGTGAATGCAAGGTCCCAATAACACTCAATCAAATGAAATCAAAATTACATTGGAGACCCATATAAAATCAACAAGTGAGATCAAATCAAATCATATGAAGACAAGAAGTGAAAGCTCTAACTTGACATCACCCAAATGCTTGAAGACAATCAAAACAACATTTCAAACAAGTGTCAAAGAGGTCACAAGTTCAAATTCCAAAAGAACAACTCAAAACAACTCGAAGTCAACAAGTTGAACACACCGGATCATCCGATGGTTTTTGAGTTGACTGCATTGGTCGAGTTGTGTCAACAGAAGAAGAAGACCTCAGAGCAAAGAACTCACCGGATCATCCGATGTGAGTGGCTCAGTGACATCGGTCCATCATCACAGATTGCAACACCATTGGACCAAGTGAAGCACCGGATCATCCGATGTGCAGACTTACACACATCGGTCGATCACTCCAGTAAGCTTCAAGATCAAGCAAAATTCTGGAGGAAGAGCCACCGGATCATCCGATGAGAAGACAGATCAACATCGGTCTAACAACGGTCCTATCTGACACAGTGACATCAGCTAATTTGGCTTTGACCAATGTTAACTGAAGGGGAGACATCGGATCATCCGGTGTTCGCAGAGAAGTGATGTCAGCCTACTTTTCCAACGGCTATCTCGTGGAGGCTGGCTATTTATACCCCTTCAACCTATCAAATCGACAAGACTCGAAGCCCAGACATACTCTACACATCCTAGAGCATTCAAGCAATAGAGCTACCACTTTCACATCATTTGATCATCATTTGTACACCAAGAGATAGGCTAGAACTAGCTAGAGATAGTGCTTGGGTGCCTCCACTCTTGGTGATTGGAGTCTCTAGTGTAGTGAGAGCAATAAGGGAGTGTCCCTTGGTGTGTGTGACTTCCGGAGCTTGCCAAGAGGATTGTGGAAGCCCGGAGGATTCCAAAGTGTACAAGGCTTGAGCTCCACCTTGCCAAGGTTGGCGAACGGAGAAGAATAGTGAAGACCCCCTTGTCTCGGTGACTTGGGAGTGGCAAAACCCCTCGGTGGGTGCCACAACGTGGATGTAGGAAGATCCTTGTGATCTTACCGAACCACGGGATAAACTCCGTGTCCCTTGAGCGTTTGCATCCCTCTCCCTTTTTACACTTATGCAATCTTCATTCCGCAACTTTAATTTACATTGATTGCATAGTTTAATTGCATCGGGAATTGGGCTTTAGGTTGTTAGTTTTTAATTGCCTTAAAATTTGAAAGAAAGCCCAATTCACCCCCCCTCTCGGGCGTTTCGATCCTTACAATTGGTATTAGAGCAAGGTTGCTCATTGGATCATTCTAGCTTCACCGCTAGAGAGCTTAAATGGCCAAGAATGGGGGTTCGGTTCCTACCTTCGAGGGCAAGAACTTTGCCTATTGGAAAGCACGCATGCGTGCCTACCTAGAGGCTATTGCTCCCGAAGTTTGGGAAGCGACCCATGCGGGATTTGGAGATCTCAATTATGTTGGTGATCAACTAAAATGGGATGCTAAGGCTAGAAATGCCATCTATGAATGTATAAGTCAAGGCGTATTTGCTAGAATTGCTAGTAAAGAGAAAGCTTGTGAAATTTGGGCATGTTTAATTGAAATTCATGAGGGCTCATCTCGTGTTAAAGAACTCAAATATCACTTGCTTAAATCCAAGTATGATGAATTCAAAATGCTTCCTCATGAGAATGTTAACCAAATGTTTTCTCGTTTAATGTGCTCATTGAGGAGATTAACGCACTTGACATTGCTTCTCTTGGTAAGGGACTTATCAACCGCAAGATCCTCATGCTTCTACCCAAGCCCAAGTACAACATTATCAATTCAATGCTCCAAAAGGAATCACTTGACAACATTGAAGTCTCGGAGCTCATTGGAGAAATTCATGCTCATGAGATGAGCGTACTTGGAATGATGGAGGAGTCATTGTCAAAAACCATTGCTCTCAAGGCTTCAACTAAGAAGACAACTCCCAAGAAAAAGAAAGTGGTTGAGCCTAGCTCAAGCGAAGAAGAGCAAGCAACAAGCGAAGATGACGATGATGAGCTTGCGTTGATGATGAGAAAATTCTCACGTCTAAACTCCAAGATCGCAAAGAAGGGATACTCTTTTGATCCCAAGAAGAAAGCCTTCCTCCCAAGAAAAGATGAAAATAAGACATGCTATAATTGTGGTGATCAAGGCCACATATCATATGATTGTCCAAGACCGGACAAGAGGAAGGACAACCATAAGGGAAAGCATAGAAAGCTAGAAGAAAGCGATGAAGATGAAGAAGAGATCAAGCCCAAGCGTTCCTTTGGAAAGAAGAAATTTGACAAAGGCAAGAAGACCAAGCTCTTTCCAAAGAAGAGAAGAGGGCCTCAAAAAGTCTTCATGTGCGAGGCAAATGAGTGGATCACGGATGAAGAGTCAAGCGACGAAGAGAGTGAAGATGAAGAAAACTTGGCTGGTCATGCCGTCGTCGACAAGGACAACTCACCTCTTCGTCCACCTCCTATGTGCCTCATGGCAAAAGGTAACACTAAGTTATGTGATGACTCTAGCGATGATGATGATGAGCTCTCCCCCGATGAATTAGCATCCATGATTAATGAATACCATGTCATCATAAAAAGGGAAAAGAGCAAGGTTAAGGCACTTGAACAAGCTTGTGCTAAGCTTGAGAGTGCGAAACTCGATTTGCATGACAAGTATGTAACCATACTTAAAGAGCATGACACGCTTAAAACACATGTCAAGCAAATCGAGGAGGAAAATGCTCAAATCAAGCTTGGTCATCATGAGCTTGACTTAGCAAACCAAGCACTCTTGAGAAAGCACAATGACTTCGTTCAAGAACATGAAGTGCTTAACCGTGCTTATGAGGCAATTGAGCTAAAAATGAAAAACATGAAAAAGGAAACCCTTGATGGCAAAGTATCAACTATTTCACATGCCACTAATATGTTGGATAAGTCTTTGCGTTTGAAAGCAAGCCTTAGGGAGAAGGAGTTGATGGACGAGATTGAAAGTCTCCGCACTAGTGTGGCAATACTCTCTAAGGGGGAGGACAAGCACAAGGAAATCCTCTACCAACAAGCTAAAGGCTTCAACAAAAGAGGACTTGGATCCTTCCCGGTGCTCAACAAATGGAAGGTGCCCTCATCGGAGCTTAGGACGAGCTTCATCAAAGAAGTTGGTTCCTATTGCCAACATTGTGAAGTCACCGGACATCACACGAGGGAGTGTCCTCTTCCCAACCGTCCTTCTCCCAAATTGCCTCCTAACTACAAATCTACTTTCAATGATTGCCACTATCTCTTGAGCAAAGTAGGTGGCAAGGTGAAGGCAAGGTTCATCGGCAAAGACATTAAGGGCATAAAGGGGAAGCTCCCCAAGCAACTTTGGGTCCCAAAATCACTTGTATCACACATACAAGGACCTAAGTTGGCTTGGGTGCCTAAACTCAAAAACTAACTTCATGTGTGTAGGTGAACTACAAAGCCGGAGGAAAGCATTGGGTACTCGATAGCGGGTGCACTCAACATATGACCGGCAATGATGGTATGTTCACTACCATAGAGAACCCCGACAATCATGAACAAGTCACCTTTGGTGACAACTCAAAGGGGAAGGTAATTGGTTTAGGTAAAATTGCTATTTCACATGATTTGTCCATTTCCAATGTACTATATGTTAAGTCACTTAGTTTCAATTTACTTTCAATTGCACAACTATGTGATCTTGGACTAACGTGCACCTTTGACAAGAATGGTGTTGTAGTAACCAGTGAATCAAGCAAAGAACTAATCTTCAAAGGCTTCCGGCATGGACATCTTTACTTGGTGGACTTCTCCAACAAGGATGCTAGCTTGACCACTTGTCTTTTCACCAAGACAAGCTTGGGTTGGCTATGGCATCGACGCATTGCTCACATTGGCATGAGCAAGCTCAAGAAGTCGTTCAAGCTTGGGATGGTGACCGGCGTGAAGGATGTCACATTTGAGAAGAACAAGCTTTGTAGCGCTTGTCAAGCCGGGAAGCAAGTTGCTTCACACCACCCAATGAAGACAATGGTGTCAACCTCCAAGCCGCTTGAACTACTCCACATGGACCTCTTCGGACCGTCCACATATCAAAGTCTTGGTGGTAACTTCTATTGTCTTGTTATCGTTGACGATTATTCTCGATATGCTTGGACTTTGTTTCTAGGTGACAAGGGTGAAACTCCGGAAGTTTTCAAGACCTTTGCTAAACGTGCTCAAAGGGAATTTCAACTTCCCATCATCAAGGTCCGGAGTGACAACGGCACCGAGTTCAAGAACTACAACATTGGGGAGTGGTGTGATCGTGAAGGCGTGAAGCATGAGTTTTCGGCCACATACACCGCCCAACAAAACGGTGTCGTTGAATGGAAGAACAAGACCCTTATCACCCTTGCTAGAGCAATGCTTGATGACTATGGCACGTCGGAGAAGTTTTGGGCTGAAGCAATCAACACGGCGTGCCATGCCGCAAATAGGGTCTATCTTCATCGACTACTTCAAAAGACCCCATATGAGCTCCTCATTGGGAGAAAGCCCAACATCTCCTACTTCCGAGTCTTCGGGTGCAAATGCTATATCTACCGCAAGAAAAGGCTCGGTAAGTTTGAAAGAAGGTGTGATGTTGGTATCTTTCTTGGTTATGCGTCAAACTCAAAAGCATATCGAGTATTCAACCAAACCTCTGGGTTAGTTGAAGAAAGTTGTGATGTTGAGTTTGATGAGACTAATGGCTCCCAAGAGGAGAGTTTTGGTCATGATGATATAGATGATGAGCCTCTACGAGAAGCCATGAAAAACATGACCATTGGAGACATCAAGCCCGAAGTTGAGGAGAGCCATGATCAAGGGGGAGCATCAAGTTCCAACATCAACACCTCCATGGCACCTCAAGTTGATGAAAAAGAAGAGAAAGATGATCCATTGCCAATGCAAGATTCACAAGCCACACAACACCAACAACAAGAAGAAGAAGTCCAAGATCAAGTCCAACCACAAGACGCGCAAGATGCTTCACCACCGCCA
The DNA here is from genome assembly GCA_036927565.1 of Tuctoria greenei. Classification (NCBI taxonomy): domain Eukaryota; kingdom Viridiplantae; phylum Streptophyta; class Magnoliopsida; order Poales; family Poaceae; genus Tuctoria; species Tuctoria greenei. The sequence continues at coordinate 159,493,890 of JAYESD010000002.1, read as the reverse complement.
AGTGCCTCACAATCACTTATGAGGCATGGACGCATCTCCAAGGCGCATCCGATTGATCAAATCATCGGAAGTCCGTCACGGGGAGTAAGTACTCGTTCTCGCCATGTTGCTTCATTTTGTGAGCACTACTCTTTTGTCTCGTGTGTAGAACCCACTCATATAGAGGAAGCACTCCAAGATCCAAATTGGGTGATGGCCATGCAAGAAGAACTCAACAACTTCACCTGCAATGAAGTTTGGGTGTTGGAGGAGCGACCCAAGGACAAGAACGTCATCGGAACGAAGTGGGTGTACCGCAACAAGCAAGACGAGAATGGCGTCGTGGTCCGCAACAAGGCAAGACTTGTGGCCAAGGGTTTTTCACAAGTTGAAGGACTAGACTTTGGAGAAACATTCGCTCCGGTCGCTCGGTTAGAAGCTATTCGCATACTCCTTGCTTTTGCTTCACATCAAAATATAATGCTTTATCAAATGGATGTTAAAAGTGCCTTTCTTAATGGTTATATTAACGAGCTTGTTTATGTTGAGCAACCTCCCGGGTTTGAAGATCCGAGGAATCCTAACCATGTGTATAGGTTACACAAGGCGCTCTACGGGCTCAAGCAAGCACCTAGGGCGTGGTATGAACGTCTAAGGGATTTCTTGGTCATGCAAGGATTCAAGATCGGGAGGGTGGACACTACACTCTTCACCAAGGACATCGACGGGGATTTATTCATTTGTCAAATTTATGTCGATGATATCATTTTTGGCTCAACTAACAAATCTCTTAGCCATGAGTTTGGCACCATGATGTCTAGGGAATTCGAGATGTCAATGATTGGAGAGCTCAACTTCTTCCTTGGATTCCAAATCAAGCAACTTCAAGAGGGAACCTTTGTCTACCAAGAGAAATACACCAAGGACCACTTGAAGAAATTTGAGATGGGAGATTGTAGCTCAAGAAGCACTCCAATGGGAACAAATTGCCATCTCGACGCGGATAAGGACGGTAAACCTATTGACCAATCTCACTACCGCTCTATGATTGGTTCATTGCTTTATCTTACCGCATCTAGGCCCGATATAATGTTTAGTGTATGCTTATGTGCTCGCTTTCAAGCGGCTCCTAAAGAATCGCATAAGAAGGCGGTCTTTAGGATACTTAGGTATCTTAAGCATACCCCTAGAATGGGCTTGTGGTACCCTAAAGGTACAACCTTCCAACTCTTGGGATACTCGGATTCGGACTTTGCCGGATGCCGCGTAGATCGCAAGAGTACCTCCGGTGGGTGCCACTTGCTTGGGCGTTCCCTAGTGTCTTGGTCTAGCAAAAAGCAAAATTTCGTGGCTTTGTCCACCGCGGAAGCGGAGTATATAGCGGCCGGTGCATGTTGTGCCCAAATTCTATATATGAAGCAAACCCTTTTGGACTTTGGAATTAAAATTGGTTGTGTGCCTCTCCTTTGTGACAATTAAAGTGCGGTTAAGATAGCTAGAAACCCCGTTCAACACTCCCGCACTAAGCACATTGATATTCGCCATCACTTCTTGCGGGATCATGAGGCTAAAGGAGACATCTCTTTGCAAGGTGTTAGATCCGAAGAACAATTGGCGGATATCTTCATTAAACCACTTGATGAGAAAACCTTTTCTAGACTTAGAAATGAATTAAATGTGCTAGATGCATCTAACGTCATGTAAGTTGCCATGTTCATGTAAGGATGCATATCATATAGGTCTTGTCTAACTCCCAAAGGATAGGGGCGAGCTAGAAATAGTTTTCCCTGAGGAAGCCTTTGGAAGGTTTAAACTTGGCAAGATAGATTTATTTTATGCCTTGCATGATCCCTGCCATATTAACATGCACTCATTTAATCTCTTGCACTATAATTTGTTTGACATTGCATACGGTAGATTGTCACAAAGGGGAACCCACCTCGTGAGAAGGAGACTTGTTTGAAATACAATATCTCAACTCATATAAGGTGGAAAGAACAAAATGTTAGGTACGTTAATGCCTAGAGGAACATGCTTCATTGAGATAGCAGTCTTCATACTCTACCTCACAAAGCATGGGCCTTACATTTCATTTGGATATTTTTCCCTCTATTTTTCTTGGTGTTCCATTTGCATTAAGGCCTAGCCAAGCTATTGGCATATTAGCTTTTTGAGGGGTAAGGGGTTGCCCAAAAAGTCCTAAGACATGTGTTTCTCTTCGATTGTTTGTTTGGTCAAAGGACATATATGGGATGTTTTCATTCTGTTGTCATCGGATTATCCGATGCCTATGTCAATCCCTCATCGGTCCAATAGGTGTTCAATCTTCAAAGCCCAATTCTGTCTGAATTTCAAATGATCCGACGCGTTCATTCCGAAAAACATCGGTACATCCGATGTTCACTCTTCTGTAGCTGTGGTCAATTCAACCGATGTTCACTTCCTCCAACGTCGGACCATCCGGTGTCAACTTCACTCTTTTGAACACCCTTACTGTGCTATTCGACCGATGATCAAAACCCTAGACGTCGGTCCATCCGGTGTCAACTGCTATTCTTGAATATCCTTTCTGTGGCATTCGACCGATGTTAACTTCACCTAGCATCGGTCCATCCGGTGTTAAATTTTCGGCTAGGGTTTGGGTCCCACTATTTAAACTCGCGCGCCGCCGCCTTTTCTCTCTCCCCGACCTTCCCTCTCGCCCGCGCACCGCCGCCTCTCCCTCCGTCCGCCGACCACCGCCGTTGCCGCCCTAAGCGCCACCGCCGTTGTCCCCGGCCGCCACTGCTCTCAGCGCCGCCGCCCAGCGTCGCCGCCGCCCGCAGCACCACCGCCTAGCGCCGCCGCCACACATCCGCGCCACCATTCACCAGCGCCGCCGCCCACAGCACCGACGCCGCCGCCTCTCCTCACCACTCGCCGCCTCCACCGTCGCCGTCCACGCGCCGCCTTCACCACCGACGTCTCCACCGACCTCGTCGCCGCCTCTCCTCGCCGCCGTCGTTTCAACTTCGCACCCGGTCCCCGTTTGCTCTCCGTCGCCTAGGTTTGCTCCGTGCCGTGCGACGTCCATCGTTGTTTTCGCCGTCCTTCCTTTCTTCGTCATTAACCCTAGCTCTCCATTGCTTTTAGATGGGTCGCGACCGCAAAGGAAAGGGAAAGGCGATCGCGGAGCCCGCCACGAAGAAGCGCAAACTGTCGAAGGATGAGAAGAAGGCCCTTATGGCCGCTCGCGCCGCCGAGGAGCGTGAGCATGGCCGAGGGGGTTCCCTGAGGATCCGCGAGGCTCGTCCGAGGCAGCCTCCCGTGATCGACGACTCTGACGCCGAAGAGGAGCCGGTTGAGCCTCTCATCCGCCGGCGCTCAGCCCGGACGCGTGGGGGTCACACCAAGGCTGCTCCTCGTCCGAGACCGACGGCTGCCGACCGTCGTGAGGACAGGGAGGTCGAGAGGGCCATCTACGAGATGGACACGGCCGTCCGTGTTGGTGAGGGAGTCCGTCTCACGGACTACCGGAAGATGAAGCCCAAGCAGCTACACAAGCTTCGATGGAGCGTGCTGCTTGAGGAGTGGTACCCTCAGCCCTGTGAGGCTCTTGTGGATAGTCGCTTCTGGACTGTCACCCAGGCGTCTCACTACGAGACCTACAGACGTCAGGGGCACAAGCTTCAGCACAACTACCTGGACTGGGGGCAGCTTGCAGTGGCAGCGGAGACAGAGGTCCGTTCATACTTTGAGCGGTACAGAGGTTTGGTACAGCTGCTTTCTTATGAGAGAAGTGCATATGTGGGATTGGGTCCGTGTCTTCTATGCGACCCTGTACATCTCTGAGGGCAGGAGGTCAATCGACTTCATGTTTATGGGACAGCGTTACCACCTCTCGAGACAGACTTTTGGGCAGCTTCTTGGTTTGGACCTGCACGACACCTGCGTGCACGAGAAGGTATATGGGCAGGCAGATCCACCAAGGAGGCCACTTACTGGAGGGGTAGCACCACAGCTTGACGAGATCCGGTCCCTGTTTGGCCCCACGTTCTCTCCGGACCAGCCAAGAGTTCCAGCTTTTCTGACCCCAGCTGCGCGCATTGTGCACCTCGCTTTGCGCCGCACGCTCCTGCCGAGGTCAGGATACTTGGAGGGGTTCACCAGTCTGCAGCAGACCCTCCTGTTCTACATAATGAACGGGATGGATTTCGACATTGTGGACATCCTCCTGTGCGAGATGGAAGACGTGATCACAGATGGGGTTGGCATGATGAGGCAGATGTTCTACGGGCACTGGATCAGTTACATATGCTCTATGATGGTGCCTGAGGGGGATGCAGCACAGGCCAGGCTTGCTGATGAGAGTGTGACACGGTTCGGACATTACCGTGCCCCTGCTCCTGGAGACCGCCGCCTTGGCCGTCCAGTTGAGCGCCAGGTCAGGGCCCGCTTGACTGAGGAGGATTGGTCTGACCTCGAGAAGGAAGATGAGCGTCTGGCTGAGGCAGAAGCTCAAGGTGGAGACTTGCAGCACGTCTGGTCCGAGAGCGACACAGACGAGAGTGTCGAGGAGTACTTCCCTCCTCCTCCACCCTCACTGAGGCAGCACGACGCCGAGGCAGGAGGATCAGCTGCTCTGCCACCGACACCACCTCCTGTGTCCGAGGCGCAGGTGTCACAGCCGTCAGAGCTGTCGTCTCTTCTCCAGCAGATGATCGAGCAGCAGCGCCAAGACAGGCTCGCTGCTGAGCAGGCTAGGGCAGAGCAGGCTGCTCACCTGGCACAGCTGCAGCGGCAGCAGTAGGAGCTCCAGCTGGAGATCGCCCGTCAGAGGCGAGAGGATACGGACCGGTTCACCAACTTGGTTGATCAGATGCACCGCCGTACCCTCGACCAGCAGTAGCAAACCCAGCAGGCCATGATGGGGATCCTAGGGTTGATCACCAACCTTTACATTCAGACCGGGATCGCCCTTCCTCCACAGCAGCCTGGACTGGGACTGGCTCCAGGTGTTGCTCAGGTGCCTACTACTCCTATCCCTTCGATCAGTATGTCACCACTTCTGGCACCCAGCGCACCAATTCACTCACCACTGCCGGCAACGACTCTGTTCCAGCAAACGCCTGCGTCCATGGTGAGCGCTCCACTTCCTCCAGCTCCACCGGCACCTCCAGTACCTGCTTCCTCTCCTTCAGCACCGGCAGCGGACCCTCCAGCTCCCTCCGCTCCGGCAGCTCCTACGACTGGTGACTCCAGCTCCGACGACTGCGGCGGTGACCAGTTCGTCTTCGCGCCCAGCTCTCAGGGTCTGTAGGCTTTCTGATCCCTTTTTGGTGTCTTGATGCCAAAGGGGGAGAAGAGGTAGAAGAGTTAGGGGGAGTGGTAGTAGTAGTCTCAGGGAGAGTGTGTGTTTATCCTTTGTATTAGTGCTTGAGTACTCTTTTGTAATTTTAATTAAGCACTCTTCCGCTTGTCTCATTTGCTTATGGTTTTAATCGATTGAGCTTTTCGCACCATAAATTTCATTTGCTTTTTACAAGATTAATGTGTCTTATCTTGTATTCATTGCATATCTACTTGAGTATTGTATCATCAAATTCATTATTATTGCGCTTTAAATTATTGTGTTGTCATCAATCACCAAAAAGGGGGAGATTGAAAGCATCTAGGCCCCATGAGGTACGGTTTCGGTGATTAATGACAACCATTCGATATTACTAATGAATTTGTGAATGCAAGGTCCCAATAACACTCAATCAAATGAAATCAAAATTACATTGGAGACCCATATAAAATCAACAAGTGAGATCAAATCAAATCATATGAAGACAAGAAGTGAAAGCTCTAACTTGACATCACCCAAATGCTTGAAGACAATCAAAACAACATTTCAAACAAGTGTCAAAGAGGACACAAGTTCAAATTCCAAAAGAACAACTCAAAACAACTCGAAGTCAACAAGTTGAACACACCGGATCATCCGATGGTTTTTGAGTTGACTGCATCGGTCGAGTTGTGTCAACAGAAGAAGAAGACCTCAGAGCAAAGAACTCACCGGATCATCCGATGTGAGTGGCTCAGTGACATTGGTCCATCATCACATATTGCAACACCATTGGACCAAGTGAAGCACCGGATCATCCGATGTGCAGACTTACACACATCGGTCGATCACTCCAGTAAGCTTCAAGATCAAGCAAAATTCTGGAGGAAGAGCCACCGGATCATCTGATGAGAAGACAGATCAACATCGGTCTAACAACGGTCATATCTGACACAGTGACATCAGCTAATTTGGCTTTGACCGATGTTGACTGAAGGGGAGACATCGGATCATCCGGTGTTCGCAGAGAAGTGATGTCAGCCTACTTTTCCAACGGCTATCTCGTGGAGGCTGGCTATTTATACCCCTTCAACCTGTCAAATCGACAAGACTTGAAGCCCAGACATACTCTACACATCCTAGAGCATTCAAGCAATAGAGCTACCACTTTCACATCATTTGATCATCATTTGTACACCAAGAGATAGGCTAGAACTAGCTAGAGATAGTGCTTGGGTGCCTCCACTCTTGGTGATTGGAGTCTCTAGTGTAGTGAGAGCAATAAGGGAGTGTCCCTTGGTGTGTGTGACTTCCGGAGCTTGCCAAGAGGATTGGGCTTTCTTTCAAATTTTAAGGCAATTAAAAACTAACAACTTAAATCCCAATTCCCTATGCGATTAAACTATGCAATCAATGTAAATTAAAGTTGCGGAATGAAGATTGCATAAGTGTAAAAAGGGAGAGGGATGCAAACGCTCAAGGGACACGGAGTTTATCCCGTGGTTCGGTAAGATCACAAGGATCTTCCTACATCCACGTTGTGGCACCCACCGAGGGGTTTTGCCACTCCCAAGTCACCGAGACAAGGGGGTCTTCACTATTCTTCTCCGTTCGCCAACCTTGGCAAGGTGGAGCTCAAGCCTTGTACACTTTGGAATCCTCCGGGCTTCTTGGGCGTTTCGATCCTTACACCACCTTAGCATCGGCCAGGGCCTTCACCAAGCGGTGCCTCAGCTCCAGCTCCTTGCTCTCCTTCTGGTACTTAGCCTTCGTTTCGGCGATCCTGGACCTCAGAAGGTCATCCCAGCCTTGGAGGCGCTCGCCCTCTGCACCCAGCTTCTCCCATTCCGCGGCGAGAGCCCCCTGCTCGATGAAGGTTAGATTGCACAAGGAGGATGCTCTACTGCGTCGAGTCCAATATGTCAGAGAGGCGCTCTGACTGCTGACTCATACTATGTTAATAATTATTGTTTATGATGGGCTTATTTCACATACATATAATATATTGCTTTTTCCAATGTTTTAATGTACTTTTTAGCACTTAGCCATTATTATATTCGTCATTTGTTTCAGCTACATGTCATACTTTCCACACTTGCTGAGTACCAATAGTTGCAGGTCAGAATTGGGAGTTTAACGATGATAATGCAGAGTTCTAGGCCGTGCCTGCCGTCGGCTTTGCCTGTGGAGTGTTGGAGCTGCGCTATACCCTATTTGCTTATGTTGCTTAGTTTGCTTAATTTGTTTATTTCCGCTGCATTAATTCAAACTTGTCATTAAAAATCATTAGAGCTTGTATTCGAGGATATTATGAATTGTGTAATAAAAGTGGTTAATTAATCTTGTCTTGTGGTAATTTTCTGTATACTCATTTGTGAATGCACTCATGTATGTGTGTTGAATGTCCTGGGCACACATATGTGTTCACTTGGTTCATTTTTGGAACTGGTTGTCACAAATTGGTATCAGAGCCACAGGTTGACCGTAGAATGCAGCCTAGATATAATGAACACTTTAGAGCACATAGGAGCACTCAGGAATCGATGTCTTTTTGTTTGGTGTGCTGTTTGATATATATTGTTTGCTTATGTGCTTAATAGAGGATTTTGGTATGCTTTAGCATTGCCATGTCCACATAGGCTAGTGTAGTTAGTTGCTTAGTTTCATATCCCTTGATACATATAGTTGGGGACGTCTTCTAAATTCTTATCTCTTGATTTTCTCCAGATGTTGAGGACTCGCAACCAGAGGGATGGCAACGATGAGGAGGAGAACAATGGAGCGCTTCAAAACAACAATGGACAAGTACATGCTCATGGAGCTATCAACATTAAGCATCTTTTGGCAATGCAAAACCAGCTCATGCAGACCATGATACATACTATGGGACAGCTGCAGGCTGGTAACGTCAACAATCAGCCCCACATGCCTCCACTGCGACATCCACCCCCTCATAACCGGTTGGGAGAGTTTATGAGGACTAGGCCGCCAACCTTTGCTCAAGCCGCTGACCCTATGGATGCTGATGATTGGCTCAAGTCTGTGGAGAAGAAGCTAGCTATTGTCCAATGCAGTGACTGGGAGAAGGTTCTATTTGCTTCTCATCAATTAGTTGGAGTAGCTGCCGATTGGTGGGATGCTTATTGCAATGCTCATGAGAACCAAGAGAGGATTTCTTGGGCCGAATTCAGGGAAAGCTTCCATTCTCATTATGTGTCGGAAGGAGTTATGATTTTGAAGAGGCAGGAATTTGAGAGCTTGAGGCTAGGAAGGTCGAGTGTGGGTGAATACCTCAATAAATTCAATCAATTCTCAAGATATGTGCCTGAGGATGTGAGCCGGGACAGCCAGAAGCAATACTTGTTCATGAGAGGCCTTAACAATGAGATCCAAGTACAATTGCTCGACAGTGACTATGCCAACTTCCAAAATCTTGTGGACAAAGCAATTGTTGTGGAGAACAAGGTCCGTGAGATGGAACAAGACAACAAGAGGAAGGTGCCATACCAAGGACAACAACAAGGAAGTAATGTGCGCCCTCGCTTTGCACCGCCAAATGCGCCTTATTTCAGCTCCTCCGCGCCTGCTAATCGCCCTGGATATGCACTGCGCCCAGCTCAGTTTGTGCAGCAGTGCCCTGTTATGCAAGGACCTAGGCCTCCAATGCCTTACGCATCTCGTGCCAACTTTCCTGGTGCCAATGCGCAGAATCAAGTCCGTCAAAATTCTGGTGCAGCAAAGAAGTGCTATACTTGTGGGGAAGCTGGACACTTTGCACATCAATTTCCTAAGTCAGGCCTTGGTCAAGGAAGCAATGCCGAGGCAAAACCCAAGATCCAATGGAGGACACCCACAAGGGAACCATGGACAACAGAATTTTGCTCGTGGCAACATGAACCATGTCTCTACGGAGGATGCTCAACAAGCGGATGGCGTGGTGATCGGTATGTTTCTCGCAAACTCCAACCCGACGACTATGTTATTTGATTTTGGAGCATCGCATTCATTCATTGCATGGAAATATGTTACAAAGTATAGTTTGCCTATCTCTCATATGAAGTTTACTCTATTGGTTAAGTCTCCTGGAGGAGAGATGAGGACACATATAGTATGTCCAAAAGTAAGCCTTAGAATAAGGGGGGTAGACTTCTTTGCCAACCTCATTTTCTTGGATTCTCAAGGATTGGACATTATACTTGGTATGGACTGGTTGAGGAAGCACAATGGAGTCATTGAGTGTGCCACGAAGACGGTGAAGTTGACCAGTGAGCAAGGGATCACCGTAGAATTTGAAGCATCTCAACATGCACCGAAGCAATTGGAGCTGAATCACATGGACGGTGCCGCAATTGAGAAGATTCTAGTGGTGTGTGAATTTTTTGACGTGTTCTCGGATGAGTTGCCAGGTATGCCACCTGATCGAGACATTGAGTTTGTTGTTGATTTAATACCTAGAACTGCACCTATAGCTAAGAGGCCCTATAGGATGCCTCCTAAGGAGTTAGCAGAGCTCAAGAAGCAGATTCAAGAGCAACTAGAGAAAGGTTTCATTCGCCCAAGCTCTTCACCTTGGGGAGCGCCCATTCTATTTGTGGACAAGAAGGATGGGTCGCAGAGGATGTGTGTGGATTACCGAGCTCTCAATGAGGTGACCATCAAGAACAAGTACACCTTGCCACGCATAGAAGATTTGTTCGATCAAATGAAGGGTGCTTGTGTCTTCTCCAAGATTGATTTGAGGTTAGGATACTTTCAAATGAAGATGAGACCATCGGACATACCCCAAACAGCTATTACGACATGGTATGGATCTTATGAGTACACCATGATGTCCTTTGGATTGACCAATGTGCTTGCCTACTTTATGTACCTCATGAATAAGGTCTTCATGGAGTACTTAGACAAGTTTGTTGTGGTGTTCATAGACGACATTATGATTTACTTGAAGGATGAGAAGGAACACGAGGAACACTTGAGGCTCATGTTGCAGAAATTGAGGAAGCACCAATTGTATGCCAAGTTTAGCAAGTGCCAGTTTTGGTTGAAAGAGGTGTCGTTTTTGGGTCATATCATTTCAGGAGGAGGAGTTTCGGTTGACCTCGGAGAAGTGAGAGACGTGTTGAAATGGGAACCATCGCAAAATGTAAAGGAGATCCGGAGTTTTCTTGGAATGGCTGGATATTACCCTCGATTAATCAAGGACTTTTCCAAGATAGCCAAGCCAATGACAGAATTGCGAATGAAGGAAATGGCCTTCCGATGGACTGAAGCTTGTCAAAACAGTTTTGAGGAGCTAAAGAAGAGGTTAGCTACAGCCCTAGTTTTGGTTTTGCCAAATGTGAGTAAAAGCTTTGATATTTATTGTGATGCATCGAGAGAAGGACTTGGATGTGTGCTCGTGCAAGAAGGTCAAGTGGTTGCATATGCATCGAGACAATTAAATAAATATGAGAAGAATTACCCAACACATGATTTGGAACTTGCAGTTGTGGTACACACATTGAAAATTTGGAGACACTACATCCTTGGACATAGGTGTGAAATTTATACGGATTAAAAGAGTCTTAAGTATATTTTCACGCAAACAGATCTGAATTTGAGGCAATGAAGATGGTTGGAGATCATCAAAGATTATGATGTGGGAATCAATTATCATACAGGAAAGGCTAATGTAGTGGTCGATTCCTTGTGTAGGAAGGGAGTATGTCATCAACTCGTGATTCGAAAGCTGCCAGCCAAGTTATGTAAGGAGTTTAAACGATTGAACTTCGAATTTGTGAATGTGATGGGGATGATGGAGTTAAATCCGACGTTGGAGCAAGAAATTCGAGAGGGTCAAACAATGGATGAGGAGATTCGTGAAATCGAGGAAAGGACCCAAGACACTACAAAAATCATGACAATAGACGACGGCCAAAAACCATCGTCTATAGCTTATAGACGACAGTAAAAGCTTATAGATGATGGTTTCCAACCGTCTACGATTATTTGTCGTCTATAAGCTTATAAACAATGGTAGCCGTCGTCTATAACATAATTGACGACGGCCTAATACAACCGTCGTCAATTAGCCAACAATACCACGTGGCAGCAAGACACGCCAATAGACGACGGTCATAGAGAATCTGTCGTCTATAAGACTCCTTATAGACGACGGTTCCGAAAAACCATTGTCTATAAGGCATCTTGTAGACGACGGCCCTAAAAAACTGTCGTCTATTAGGTATGTATTTTAAAAAAAAATAGAAATTGCTGCTGGTTTGATTGCCAGCTCATATAGGCATAGAAAACAGAGATCACGCAGGCATATATATCACAACAAGCATTGTAAAACATTAATTCATAAACATTGTACACATGAGACACACGCCACACTACACGTTATCCCGTCCGATGCTACCGGAGTTCAAAAAGTCATCCTCCTGCAGTCGTCGAATCACCGAAATCTAGGGCGATGGAGTTCGAGCCTCTAGCAACAGCACAAACTTTGTGCAGCCCTCCCAAAGCACCCTCCTCAGAAACTGCTACTGAGTGAACAAAAGCAGGGTTGAAACATTGCCCTGCGCTACCGGAAGAACTGCCAGTTTGCAACTCAGGTGATCCTGAAATTCAATATAAATTATTCTGTTAAATGATCCCAATTGGAGTGTTATGTGGAAGAAAATAACAGCATCTACAGCTTGTTGGATAAACAAAGATTTCTTCTTTTCACGATGCAAAGTGAGGCGAATCCATTTCTAGTAGACACAAAAAGGATGCATTTATCATGCTAAAGAAAATTATATGTGAACCTATAGGAACTGCTAGGACACATTATACTCAAGGTCCGGACATAAACAGAACTTGGAGCAGCTTAAGTAATGTAAGATGTTTGCAGGCCTTCCGTAGAAAAAGGGTGTACTGTAATCAATAGAAAATAGTATCCGGCCTCTAGAGAAATCCCACGCAATAAGCTTTGAGTCAAGGCCACCCATAATTACTGCCAAATGGAATGAATCATTGCAAATGTAGAATTAATAAATACAAGAAAAGTATCGAGCATTTGCTAGCTACTCAGTTGCAAACAAAAGGTAGGAAAGAGAGTAATATCCCAAACAGAACATGAAATGACAAATGGTGGTTCGAACCTGTCCAAGGTCTCCAAGGAACAAATTGCACACAGCTGCAAATCTGCAGAAAAATCACTAAGGAAAAACTGATGTAACTGATACAGGCAGGCAGCCTGCATGGGGATGACAAGATTGATAGTGCATTGACATCAAGTAGTTGCACTAAAACATCAGTTATGATTGTATACTCTCAAGTACCAAATTAAAATGCACAACTTGAATGATTTTCAACATAACGACAAATATATCATCTATAATTATCAGCTAAACATAGAGCTGGTTTAGCAGATAAGTGAAACCGATGAATAACTTATGTCAGCTACCACTTTATCCCAAAAGACATATGACAGCAGCCAACGGGGCAGACGTAGTCCCCCAAAGTAAGTCATCCACCAGAATCGGGTTTATACAGTACAGCACACCAAAGACTACGAATTCTAAAAGCAGTGTCCAACAGTGAAACGGTTATCAAAATAAACTAAGGTATTTCCATCAAGTAAAATATAGAATAAACTACTAAACATAAAAAATGCAGAAAAACATTCTATGAAAAATGTTTGCATTCAGGAAGTTAATGACTGAAGATAGTAGTCATCACACATAAGCCTGCAATGCACCAACACATGATAGTAGTAATCACAGCAGCCTGCTCAACAATGTTCCTCACCAAGAACAGCTTGATAGCCTTGTCCTGTAAGCAATAAAGTCCGTGTGTCAAGTATGTCACCTACAGCATGATTCCTACAAAGGAGAATCAAAATAACAATATTAAGAGAATTTCTGATTCAGAACATGTACATACACTACAGTGTTTTCGTGACCCAATCCCCATTAGGATCAATTATCAGCAATATAACGACTCGCAGTCAGAAGCTACAACCGAATCCCCATTACAATCAATTATCAGCAATATACAACCACACACCAAACCTCAAACTGCGTCAACAGCCGCTACTACTGAAGCAACTCAGGGCAAACAGAAAATCAATCTGAATTGAAACGGAAGGGTACCTTGGGGCAGCACTTGGCGCAGTTCGAGTAATGGATGTACTTGACGTGGCCACGCCCGTGCTTGTTGCGACCCCCATTCCTCCGCTTGAACGTCTGCCCACCACGAGCACTATATTGATGGTGCGATAAAACAATGTCGAATGCACGGGATAGAGGAGGCAACAGTGGGTGGAGCATCAGACAGCTTACCATGGCGGCTGGGGGCGCTCGAAGAAGCCGCTGGGAAAGAGGAAGTTGGAAGCCTAGGGTTCCCGTAATCGCGTGGCGCTGCTTCGGCCTTCGGCGGCCCCGTCCCCTCCTGCATGGGGAGCGTCTCCCATGGCCACCTTCTTCCCGGGGACCGGCAGCGCTGCCGCTGTGGCCTCGGCCTCGCCGCCATCCGCCGCCTTGCACTTCCAAGTGCTCGTGTCAGCCGCCTCGCGCGCCAGCTTTGCGAGTGGGGTGTGGGGCTTGGGTGCGCTCTGGAGCTCGAAGCGGCGGCGGCGATTCGGGTTGGCTAAGAGAAGCCTCTGCGGCGCGCGATGCGGAGGCCGGGCGACAGCGCGAGCGGCGGCGGCGAAAGTGGGAGGAGGTCGGGCGCTAAACGAAATGGGCGAGCCAAATGAGAGGAACATGCGCGGTAGTTCGTGATATAATCTTTAACTAACGACGGTGTAGGTTAACCGTCGTTTATTATCTCTTACGGACAGCGGCCCAAAAATAAAACCATCATCTATTAACTAATAAACGACGGTACTAGGTCTACCGTCATCAATTACGACTAATTAACTACGGCTCAATTTAGCCGTCGTCAATTATGTTAAATACGACGGCACCGTCGTCAATTATTTTGACCGTCGTTTATTTTCGTATTTCCTGTAGTCAGAGGGAAGAGAATTCAGGTTTGATGAGGATGAACATGGTACCCTATGGCTCGGAAAGAGGATTATTGTGCCTAATGTGAAGCATATTCGGGAGACAATACTAGAGGAGGCACATGACTCGCCATACTCGATTCACCCCGGTTGTACGAAGATGTACAAGGACTTGAAGACATGCTATTGGTGGGCTAGCATGAAAAAGGACATTGCCGAATATGTAGCTTTTGTGTGATGTGTGCCAACGAGTTAAGGCAGAACATTAAAGGCCAGCTGGATTATTACAGCCATTGAGGATTCCAGAATGGAAGTGGGAAGAAATCGGTATGGACTTCATAGTTGGATTGCCACGTACACAGTCTGGTTATGACTCAATATGGGTAATTGTGGATCGGTTAACCAAGTCAGCTCACTTTATTCCCATCAAGACCACCTTTAATGGAGAGAAATTGGCGGAACTGTACATGGGAAGAATAGTATGTCTGCATGTAGTTCCTAAGAAGATAGTATCGGATAGAGGTTCTCAATTTACCTCCAGGTTTTGGCAGAAACTGCATGAAGCATTGGGAACAAGGTTGAATATTAGTTCAGCATATCACCCTCAAACGGATGGACAAATTGAGAGGACCAACCAGATTTTAGAGGATATGTTAAGATCTTGTGCTTTGAAGCATGGCAAAAGTTGGGACAAGAGCTTGTCATATGCAGAATTTTCATACAACAATAGTTACCAAGCAAGTTTGAAGATGTCACCATATGAGACACTATATGGAAGGAAGTGTAGGACACCCTTGTTTTGGAATGAGACAGGAGAAACTCAAGTATTTAGACCCGATGTGTTGAAAGAAGTTGAGAAACAAGTTCAGATTATTCGGGAAAACTCGAGGCCTGCTCAATTAAGGCAAAAAGGCTATGTGGATAATAGGAGAAGGAAACTAGCCTTTGAAATAGGAGGCTTCGTTTACCTCAAGGTGTCACCACAAAACACGAAAAAACAAATAAGGTGTCAGTTTAGTTACAGGCATCGGCCCCGACGCATTTAAATCGGCTAAGAGTGTTGGTTTATGAAAACCGACACCTACAAACTAAATGTCTCGGCCATAAAAAATTGACGTATTTAATAAATATGTCGGTTCAAATGATGCTTTTAATAAATGTGTTGGCTCAAACCGATGCATCTAAAGTGATACGGAATTCCGCCAGCCGCCCGCGTTCCACAAAATTTGATTGGGCGGCCGCGTGCTACATAAATTTTGTTGCCCACCGAGCGCCTTCCCGATCCAAATTTTTCGCTGAGCTTCTCTTGGGACTCGGTCCTTTTTTTTTAAATGGAGCAGTGTCCCTGGTCGGTTGGCGTGTTTCTGTTTCTCTTTCTCCTTCCCTAGTTTGACCGAGCGATTGGGCAAGGCGAAGGCGCAGCACCGCCACCGGCATCGTCGCACCCCTGCGACCCCTACCGCCTCCGCACCCCTGCGTCCGCCTCCCCGCCACATACGTCGTCGCCTCGATCCGCCTCCACGTCCGCCGCCTCGATCCGCACCCCTACGGCCGTCGCGTCGTCGCCTCGATCCGCACCCCCACAGCCACCGCTGCCTCTGCAACCCCTGCCTCCTTCGCGCTTGCCACCGCCTCTCTGCCATAGCCGTCATCGCCTCGATCTGCGCCCGCCGCCTCTGGACCATCGTGGCCGCCGCCGCTTCCGCGCACCCGCGCCCAACGCCGCCACGGCAACCTCCGCCCCCGTGCCCCACCACGGCAAAGGCCACCGCCGCCGCCCATCGTAAAACGGAGGAAGATCTGCGCTTTTGATTTTAGACCCCTTTTTAAAAAACAAAAAAACACCCGTAATGCCTTAAAGTAATGGTGAGACTGTAAAAGACTCTCGATATAAAAAGCACAAAAAACAAAAGAACGTCGGTTTTAGTGGCCAACCCACATACGTGTCTTAAATATGTCGGTACATACAGCTGATGCACTTATGGGTAAAACTGTCGGTTTTTTAAAATCGACGCTCATAAATGATAAGTGCATCAGCCCCGACGCACTTAGTCATTAAAGGCGTCCAAAATACGTCGTCGGCTAAGTGCGTCTGTTCCCCAACGCCTTTACCTTATGTGTGGTGGTTTATTTAGGTAACCGACGCTTATATGGCCAACGCCCTATTGATGTATTCCTGTAGTGCCAATGAGAGGTCATAAGAGGTTTAACATAGGAGGCAAGCTAGCACTTCGCTATATTGGACCATTCAAGATTTTGGACAAACGGGGAGAAGTAGCATATAAGTTGGAGATGCCAACTCACATATCGGATGTTCATGATGTCTTTCATGTTTCACAGCTCAAGAAGTGATTGAGAGTACTGGAAGAACAAGTGCCAATAGAAGAGTTGGAATTAGAGGCAGACTTGACGTATGCCGAGCAACTGGTCAAAATTTTGGAAACTAAGGAGAGAGTCAAAGAAACAAGGTGGTTCAGTGGTGCAAAGTTCAATGGAAGCATCACGCAGAATCAGACGCAACTTGGGAGTTGGAGGATGATCTCAAGAAGATATTACCCTATCTTTTCTCTTCTGCACTGAATCTTGAGGGCGAGATTCATTTTAAGGGGGGTAGGTTTGTAACACCCTCATTTTCATGCATCATGCATTGCATACATTCTAATATATGTTTACATTGAGCAACATAAAATGGAATAAGTTTAAAATGAATTAGAAACATAAAACCGCACTTAAGAATTCTGGGAAGTGCGGACTAGTCTGATTTTGGTGCGGACTAGTCCGATTTCTCTCTGACTTCCATTGGACTTGTCCGCTTTGCTGCGGGCTAGTCTTTTTTCCTCTCTGGACACTTCCAGACTTTCGGTCCATTGCGGACTAGTCCGGTATTCCAATTGCTTGAAATTTTGCTAAGTCCCTGGACTTGTCCAGACTTGTCGGATGTTTCAGCTGACTTGTCCGTTTTTCCTCTAACTAAAGTTGGACTTGTCCGGTTTTGCCAGACTTGTCTGATTTTCCCCTGAATAAGTTCGTACTTGTCTGATGTCCAGTCCGGACTTGTCCGATATCTCACTGTCTAACTTCGGACTAGTCCGGACCTTTTGCGGACTTGTCTGATAAATCGCAACTCTGAGTTGATCTTTTGTTTCACGACTTGTTTCTTGGGTTTTACATTAAGTGGGCCTAGGGACGTCGTGCCTAACTCTTTTAGAGCCCATGTGGGACTCTAAACCGACCCCTACTCATCTCAAACTCGAAATCCACCCAACCCTAGCCTCTAGTTCTATATAAACAACCCCACCCTTTGGCTTGACATCTATTTGCCACTTTTCCACCCCACCCAAACCCTAGCTCGTGGATAGCCGCCACCAATGTGACAGCCTCATTTTCATGCATCATGCCCTACATACATTCATATACATGTTTAACATTAATCCACATAAAGAGGAATAAGTTTAAAATTGATTTGGAACAAAACCGCACTTAAAATTCTAGAAAGTGCGGACTAGTCTAATTTTGGTGCGGACTAGTCCGATTTCTCTCTGACCTCGATCGGACTTGTCCGATTTTGCTGCGGACTAGTCTTTTTTAACCTTTGGAAACTTTCAGACTTGTACGGTCTTATGCGGACTAGTCCGGTGTTCCAGAGGACTTGTTCGTTTTCCTCTCTGACTAAAGTCAGACTTGTCTGATTTTTGGCCAGAGTTGTCCGATTTCTCCCTGACTAACTTCAAACTAGTTCGGTCCTTTTTGGACTTTTCCGATATTTCGCGACTCCGAGTTGAACTTTTGTTTTACGACTTGTTTCTTGGGTTTTACATTAAGTGGGCCTAGGGACGTCGTTCCTAACTCTTTTAGAGCCCATGTGGGACTCTAAACCGGCCTCTACTCCTCTCAAACTCGAAATCCATCTATCCCATGCCTCCACCTCTATATAAACATCCCCACCCCTTGGCTTGACATCTATTTGCCACTTTTTCACCCCACCCAAACCCTAGTTCATGGAGAGCCACCATCAAGGAGGGGGAAGGAGATCCCAAGGAAGAAGAAGAGGAGGAGGAAACGAAAGAGGATCAAGATCTCCATCAACTTTGAGTTCTTCATCAACAATCCACCATCAAGTTCTTCATAAACCCTAGATCGTCAAGATCCAAGTGTCGCCTCCAAGTTTCTTGATTCATTGGAGTTCTAAACACCTGGTATACCTTCTATTTCCTTTTCCTTACGTGAATTCAGCCCCTAATCTCCAAATTCATGTCGATCTAGAAAACCCTAGTCTGCTGATCTCGTAAAGTGCGGACTTGTCCAGTCCCTAGCGGACTAGTCCGATTTTCCTGGTTAAATTGTGTTGAATTAATTATAAAATTTGATCTAATCAAATCCCAACCTGTATAAACTTGTTAAAATTTATTAGAACTAATTAATGATCATTAAAAGCAATCTATTAACATGTTCTACCTTGAATATACATTAATCATGCATGTCATGTAATATTGAGTAATATTTGTGCAGTCTTTGATTGTGTCTCTTGTCTTGCATGTTTATTTGCAATAGAGAGTGCCGCGGAGGATCTCCAACACCAAGAGTTTGAAGGCTTTGACCCGAATCAATCCCAAGAGCAAGGCAAGTGTCCTTGAAGCATATTGATCCTATTTTTAAATAAATGTTTTGTTTGCAAACATGCATGCTTGTGTCAATTTGATGGGAAATCCTATGGTAGGAAGTTTACTAGCTTTGTTTAACCACCCTTGTCATCTGGAAATTATGGTAGAGAGTCGGGATGGGCTTTTTACCTTTTTACTTCGTTAATCAATTGGGATGGGAAAACAACTCTACCACTTACCTTAATTATGTAATTATGAGATTATGATTAACATGAACTGGTTAATGTAATATGGTAATGGGTGATCTAAGCAAGCCTAGTATGTGGATTGGGTTGGATGTTATGGTGGTTGCTTGCTTTGGATCTAAGGACCGGTTCATGCGAGAATAAGCCAGGATTACAGTGCCTCTACGAGGCCAAGTATGGGTGCGGCGTAGCTGATTAATTAGGGCTTTGTTAGCGCTATTTGGACCATTAAGGATGCTCGGGGAAGGGGTAGTCGGATTGGGTTTGTTGATAATTGGTGGGACTACCCTGGTATCCGAATGGCTCAAGAGGGGGCCCTTGGTTGAAGATGTGCTCCGTAGTAGACATCGCCACCGGTGAAACCTCCGTGGGGTCTAAATAGGATAGTAATCCCTTTGTAAAGGCTATTTTGTGATATCTTGGCCATAACCAAAGGAAGTGTAATTGACATAAGGGAGGTTCTTTAGTCGCCGACGGGTGATGAAATCACAAACACATGGGTAAAGCGGTACAACCTCTGCAGAATGTCTAATAAAACTATAATGATAGCCGTGCTCCCAATTATGAGCACTTGGACAACTTCCATGATTAGAGGGAAATTGGGATTTGGTTATGGTTATGGATGGTTATGAAATAAATTCTGGTATTGAATATGGATGCTGGTATATGATGGTGGATATGGAATATGGACTGGTATTGTGATAACTACATGGCTTATGATGGGTTTATTTCACATATATATAATATATTGTTTTTCAAATTTTTTAATATACTTTTCAGTACTTAGCCATTATTATATTCATCATTTGTATCAGCTACATGTCATACTTTCCACACTTGCTGAGTACGACATGTACTCACCCTTGCAACCCCCCCCCCCAAAGTTGCAGGTCAAGATTGGGAGTTTAATGGCGATAATGCGGAGTTCTAAGCCGTGTCGGCCGTCATCTTTGCCTGTGGTGTTGAGTGGAGCTGCACTACCCTATTGCTTATGCTGCCTAGCTGTTCAATTTGCTTAGTTAGTTTATTTCTGCTGCATTAGTTGAACTTGTCATTAATATTCATTAGAACTTGTATTCGATTATATTATGAATTGTGTAATAGAATTTGGTTAATTAATCTTGTTCTGTGGAAATCTTCTGTATACTCCTTTGTGAATGCACTCGTGTATGTGTGTTGAACATCCTGGGCACACATATGCGTTCACTTGGTTCATTTTCGGAACTGGGTGTCACAAATTGGTATCAGAGCCACATGTCGACCATAGGACACAACCTAGATAGAATGGACACTTTAGAGCACATAAAAACACTCAGGAATCGATGTGTTCTTGCTTGGTCTGCTGCTTGCTATATATATTGGTTGCTTGTGTGCTTAATAAAGGATTTTGGGATGCTTTAGCATTGCCATGTCCACGTAGGCTAGTTAGTTGTCTAGTTTCATATCCCTTGATGCATATAGTTGGGGACGGTTTTCTAATTCTTACCTATTGCTTTTCTCCAGATGGTGAGGACACGCAACCAGAGGGATGGCAATGATGAGGAGGAGAACAATGGAGCACCTTAGAATAACCGTGGACAAGGTCCTTCTCAGGGAGCTATCAACATTGAGCAGCTGTTGGCTATGTAGAACCAGCTCATGCAGACCATGATACAAACTATGGGACAGCTGCAGGCAGGCAATATCAACAATCAACCCCACATGCCTCCATCACCACCCTCGCCTCCTCATAACTTGTTGGGAGAGTTTATGAGGACTAGGCCGTCGACCTTTGCTCAAGCCGCTGACCCTATGGATGCAGATGATTGGCTCAAGTCTATGGAGAAGAAGCTAGCTATTGTCCAATGCAGTGACTGAGAGAAAGTGCTTTTCGCTTCTCATCAACTAGTTGGAGCAGCTGCGGATCGGTGGGATTCCTTATGCAATGCTCATGAGAACCAAGAGAGAATTAGTTGGGCCGAACTCAAAGAGAGCTTCCGTTCTCATTATGTGACAAAAGGAGTTATGATTTTGAAGAGGTAAGAATTGGAGAACTTAAGGCAAGGAAGATCAAGCGTGAGTGAATATCTCAATAAGTTCACTCAACTCTCAAGATATGCGCCTGAGGATGTTAGTCGGGACAGCCGGAAACAATTCATGAGGGGCTTGAACAATGAAATCCAAGTGCAACTACTCAACTGTGATTATGCCAACTTTTAGATGCTTGTGGAAAAAGCAATTGTGGTGGAGAGTAAGGTCTATGAGATGGAACACGATAACAAGAGGAAGGCGCCATATCAAGGACAGCCGCAAGGAAGTAATGTGCGCCCTCGCCTTGCGCCTCCTAATGCGCCATACTACAGCTCCTCTGCTCCTGTACAACATCCTGGATTTGCACCGCGCCCAACTCAGTTTATGCAGCAGCGCCCCGTTATGCAAGCACCTAGGCCTCCAATGCCTTTGGCACCTCATGCTAATTTTCCTGGCGCACAAGTTCAAAAGCAAGCTCGCCCCAATAATTCTTGTGGAGTTAAGAAGTGCTATACATGTGGAGAAGCTGGACACTTTGCACATCAATGTCCTAAGTCAGGCCTTAGTCAAGGAGGCAATGCACTGAGGCAAAACCCAAGACCTAATGGAGGATAGCCTCAAGGAAATCGGGGACAACAGAATTTTTCTCGTAGCAACGTGAACCATGTCTCTACGGAGGATGCTCAACAAGCGGATGACATAGTCATTGGTATGTTTCTCGCAATATCCAACCCGGTGACCATGTTATATGATTCTGGAGCATCGCATTCATTCATTGCATCAAAATATGTTGCCCAATATAGTTTGCCTATCTCTCGTATGAAGTTTACTCTATTGGTTACGTCTCCTGGAGGAGAGATGAGGACAAATATAGTATGTCCAAAAGTAAGTCTTAGAATAAGGGGGGTAGACTTCTCTGCCTACCTCATTGTTTTGGACTCTCAAGGATTGGATATTATACTTGGTATGGACTGGTTGAGGAAGCACAATGGAGTTATTGAGTGTGCCACAAAGACGATGAAGTTGACCAATGAAGAAGGGATCACTGTAGAATTTGAAGCATCTCAAACCGCACCGAAGCGTTTGGAGCTGAATCATATGGATGGTGCCACAATTGAGGAGATTTCGGTGGTGTGTGCATTTTTGGATGTTTTTCCGGATGAGTTGCCAGGTATGCCACCTAATTGAGGCATTGAGTTTGTTATTGATTTGATACCTGGAACTGCACCTATAGCTAAGAGGCTGTATATGATGCCTCCTATGGAATTAGCGGAGCTCAAGAAGCAAATTCAAGAGCAACTATAGAAGGGTTTCATTCGGCCTAGCTCTTCACCTTGGGGAGCGCCCGTTCTATTTGTGGACAAGAAGGATGGATCCCAAAGGATGTGCGTAGATTACTGAGCTCTCAACGAGGTAACAATCAAGAATAAGTACACCTTGCCACACATAGAAGACTTGTTGGATCAGATGAAGGGTGCTTGTGTCTTCTTTAAGATTGATTTGAGGTCGGGATACTTTTAAATGAAGATTAGACCATCAGACATACCCAAGGCAGCTTTTAGGACACGATATGGATCTTATGAGTACATCGTGATGTCTTTTGGATTGACAAATGCGTCTGCCTACTTTGTGTACCTCATGAATAAGGTCTTCATGGAGTACATGGATAAGTTCGTTGTGGTGTTCATTGATGACATTATGATCTACTTGAAGGATGAGAAGGAACATGAGGAACACTTGAGGCTTACGCTGCAGAAATTAATGGAGTATCAATTGTATGCCAAGTTCAATAAGTGTCAGTTTTGGTTGAGAGAAGTATCATTTTTGGGTCATATCATTTCAGGGGAAGGAGTTTCAGTTGATCCAGGAAAAGTGAGGGACGTGTTACAATGGGAGCCCCCGCATAATGTAAAGGGGATTAGGAGTTTTCCTGGAATGGATGGGTATTACCGTCGGTTCATCAAGGACTTCTCCAAGATAGCCAAGCCAATGACAGAATTGCTAAATAAGGGAAAAGCTTTCCATTAGACTTAAGCTTGTCAAGAAAGTTTTGAGGAGCTGAAGAAGAGGTTAACTACAGCCCCAGTTTTGATATTGCCGGATGTAAGCAGGAGTTACGATATTTATTGTGACGCATCGAGACAAGGACTTGGATGCGTGCTTATGCAAGAAGGACAAGTGGTTGCATATGCATCGAGGCAATTGAAGAAACATGAGCAGAATTACCCAACACATGATTTAGAACTTGCAGCTGTGATACATGCGTTGAAGATTTGGAGACACTATATCCTTGGACATAGGTGTAAAATTTATATGGATCACAAGAGTCTTAATTATATTTTCACACAAACAGATCTGAATTTGAGGCAACAGAGATGGTTGGATCTCATCAAAGATTATGATTTGGGGATCAACTATCATCCGGGAAAAGCCAATGTAGTGGCCGATGCTTTGAGTAGAAAAGGAGTAAGTCATCAACTCCCAGTTCGAGAGCTACCATCTGAGTTATGTAGGGAGTTTGAACGGTTGAACCTTGGATTTGTAAATGAGATGGAGATGATGGAGTTAAAACCAACCTTAGAGCAAGAAGTTCCGGAAGGCCAAACTAAGGATGAGGAAATTCAAGAAATCAAGGAAAGGATCGAAGAGGGTAGAGAATTCAGATTTGATGAGGATGAACATGGTACTCTATGGCTTTGTAAGAGGATTGTCGTGCCTAATGTGAAGCGTATTCGGGAGACAATATTAAAAGAGGCACATGACTTGCCATACTCGATTCACCCCAGTTGTATGAAGATGTGCAAAGATTTGAAGACTTGCTATTGGTGGGCTAGCATGAAGAAGGACTTAGCCAAATATGTAGCATTGTGTGATGTGTGTCAACGAGTCAAGGCGGAACAACAAAGGCCAGCTGGATTATTGCAACCATTGAAAATCACGGAATGGAAGTGGGAAGAAATTGGAATGGACTTCATAGTTGGGTTACCACGTACTCAGTCCGGTTATGACTCAATTTGGGTAATTGTGGATCGCTTAACCAAGTCAGCTCATTTTGTCCTTGTGAAGACCAAATATACATCTGCACAATTGGCCAAAATATACACGGAGCACATTGTGTGTCGACACGGAGTACCAAAGAAGATAGCCTCGGATAGAGGTTCTAAATTTACCTCCAGATTTTGGATGAAATTGCATGAAGCATTGAGAACAAGGTCGAACTTCAGTTTGGCATATCACCCTCAAACGGATGGACAAACCGAGAGGACCAATCAGATTTTAGAGGACATGTTAAGAGCTTGCGCTTTAAAGCATGGGAAAGGTTGGGACAAGAGCTTGCCATACGCAGAATTTTCATACAACAATAGTTACCAAGCAAGCTTGAAAATGTCTCCATATGAAGCGCTTTATGGAAGGAAGTGTAGGACACCTTTATTCTTGAATGAGGCAGGAGAAACTCAAGTATTTGGTCCGGATGTGTTGCAAGAAGCCGAAAAGCAAGTACAAATAATTCGTGAAAACTTGAGGGCTGCCCAATAAAGACAAAAAGGCTATGTGGACAATAGGAGAAGGAAATTAGCCTTTAAAGTGCGAGATTTTGATTACCTCAAAGTGTCACCAATGAGAGGTCATAAGATGTTTAACATAAGAGGCAAGCTAGGACGTCGCTACATTGGACCATTCATGATTTTGGACAAAAGAGGAGAAGTAGCGTATAAGTTGGAGATGCCAACTCATCTTTCAGATGTACATGATGTCTTTCATGTTTTCCAGCTCAAGAAGTGCTTGAGAGTACCAAAAGAACAGGTGCCCATGGAATAATTGGAAGTAGAGGAAGATTTGACTTATGCTGAACAACTGGTCAGAATCTTGGAAACCAAGGAGAGGGTCACAAGGAATAAGGTTATTAGATGATGTAAAGTTCAATGGAAGCACCACACAGAAAAAGAAGCAACGTGGGAATTGGAGGATGATCTCAAGAAGGAATGCACCACACAAAAAAAGAAGCAACATGGGAATTGGAGGATGATTTCAAGAAGGAACTTCCCTATATCTTCTCTTTCGCGTCGAATCTCGAGGGCGAGATTCATTTTAAGGGGTGTAGGTTTGTAACACCCTCATTTTCATGCATCATGCCCTACATACATTCATATACATGTTTAACATTAATCATAATAAAGTGGAATAAGTTTAAAATTGATTTGAAACAAAAACTTAAAATTCTAGAAAGTGCGGACTAGTCCGATTTTGGTGGGGACTAGTCCGATTTCTCTCTGACCTCGATTGGACTTGTTCGATTTTTCTGCGGACTAGTCCTTTTTTACCTCTGGACACTTTTGGACTTGTCCGGTCTTATGCAGACTAGTCCAGTGTTCCAAGAATCCTTGAAAAATTTGGTAAGTCCCTGGACTTGTCTGGTGTTCCAGTGGACTTGTCCGTTTTCCTCTCTGACTAAATTCGGACTTGTCCGATTTTTGGCCAGAGTTGTCCGATTTTTGTCTGACTAACTTCAGACTAGTCCGCTCCTTTTCGGACTTGTAAGATATTTTGCGACTTTGAGTTGATCTTTTGTTTTACGACTTGTTTCTTGGGTTTTACGTTAAGTGGGCCTAGGGACGTCGTGCCTAACTCTTTTAGAGCCCATGTGGGACTCTAAACTGGCATCTACTCCTCTCAAACTCGAAATCCATCTAACCCAAGCCTCCACCTCTATATAAACAACCCCACCCCTTACCTTGACAGCTATTTGCCACTTTTCCACCCCACCCAAACCCTAGTTCGTGGAGAGCCACCATCAAGGAGGGGGAAGGAGATCCCAAGGAAGAAGAAGAGGAGGAGGAAACGAAAGAGGATCAAGATCTCCATCAACTTTGAGTTCTTCATCAACAATCCACCATCAAGTTCTTCATCAACCCTAGATCGTCAAGATCTAAGTGTTGCCTCCAAGTTTCTTGATTCATTGGAGTTCTAAACACCTGGTATACCTTCTATTTCCTTTTCCTTACGTGAATTCAACCCCTAATCTCCAAATTCACGTCGATCTAGAAAACCCTAATCTGCTGATCTCGTAAAGTGCGGACTTGTCCGATCCCTAGCGGACTAGTCCGATTTTTCTGGTTAAATTGTGTTGATTTAATTCTAAAATTTGATCTAATCAAATCCGAACCTGTATAAACTTGTTAAAATTTATTAGAATTAATTAGTGATCATAAAAAGCTATGTATTAACAAGTTCTACCTTGCATTTGCATTAATCATGCATGTCATGTCATATTGAGTAATATTTGTGCACTCTTTGATTGTGTTTCTTGTATTGTATGTTTATTGTGCGGATTAGACGGATTTGCGCTAGAGAGTGCCGCGGAGGATCTCCAACACCAAGAGTTTGAAGGCTTTGACCCGAACCAATCCCAAGAGCAAGGCAAGTGTCCTTGAAGCATATTGATCCTATTTTGAAATAAATGTTTTGTTTGCAAACTTGCATGCTTGTGTCAATTTGATGGGAAATCCTATGGTAGGAAGTTTACTAGCTTTGTTTAACCACCCTTGTCACCTGGAAATTATGGTAGAGAGTCAGGATGGGATTTTTACCTTTTTGCTTCGCTTAATCAATTGGGATGGGAAAACAACTCTACCACTTACCTTAATTATGTAATTATGAGATTATGATTAACATGAACTGGTTAATGTAATATGGTAATTGGTGATCTAAGCAAGCTTGGTATGTGGATTGGGTTGGATGTTATGGTGGTTGCTTGCTTTGGATCTAAGGACCAGTTCATGCGAGAATAAGCCAGGATTACAGTGCCACCACGAGGCCAAGTATGGGCGCGGCGTAGCTGATTAATTAGGGCTTTATTAGCGCTATTTGGATCATTAAGGATGCTCGGGGAAGGGGTAGTCAGATTGGGTTTGTTTATGATTGGTGGGACTACCCTGGGATCCGAATGGCTCAAGAGGGGGCCCTTGGTTGAATATGTGCTCTGTAGGAGACATCGCCACCGGTGAAACCTCAGTGGGGTCTAAATAGTCTATTAATCCCTTTGTAAAGGATATTTTGTGATCTACTGGCCATACACCAAAGGGAGTGTAATTGGCAATAAGGGAGGTTCTATAATCGCCGACGGGTGATGAATCACAAACACGTGGGTAAAGCGGTACAACCTCTGCAGAGTGTCTAATCCCTTGCAATCCCCCCAACAGTTGTAGGTCAAGATTGGGAGTTTAATGGCGATAATGCGGAGTTCTAGGTTGTGTCTACCGTCAGCTTTGACTGTGGAGTTGATTGGAGTTGCGCTACCCTATTGCTTATACTGCCTAGCTGTTTAATTTGCTTAATTAGTTTATTTCCGCTGCATTAGTTGAACTTTTCATTAATATTCATTAGAACTTCTATTTGATTATATTATGAATTGTGTAATAAAATTTTGTTAATTAATCTTGTTCTATGGTAATCTTCTGTATACTGTTTTGTGAATGCACTCGTGTATGTGTGTTGAACATCCTGGGCACACATATGCGTTCACTTGGTTCATTTTTGGAACCAGGTGTCACAACCAAGGAGGGAGAAGAAGATCTAGAGCAAGAATAATAAGAAGAGGAAATGAAAAAGGATAAAGATCTCCATCTCTTCGCGTTCTTCGTCAACAATTCACCTTCAAGTTCTTCATCAACCCTAGATTGTCAAGATCCAAGTGTTGCCTCCGAGATCCTTGATTCATTGGAGTTCTAAACACCTGGTATACCTTCTACTTCCTTTCTCTAACATGAATTCAACCCCAAATCTCCAAATTCACGTCGATCTAGAAAACCCTAGTTCGCTAGTTCTGCGAAGGGCGTACTTGTCCGGTCCCTAGCAGACTAGTCCGATTTTCTTGGCTAAATTGTGTCGAATTAATTCTAAAATTGTTTCGAATCAAATCCAAACTTGTATAAACTCATTAAAAGCTATTAGAGCTAGTTAGTGATCATTAAAAGAAATCATTAACAAGTTCCACTTAGCATTTGCATTAGTCATGCATGTCATGTCATATTGAATAATGTTTGTGCACTCTTTCATTGTGTTTCTTGTTTTGTATGTTTGTTGTACGGATTAGACGGATTTGCACTAGAGAGTGTCGTGAAGGATCTCTAGCACCAAGAGTTTGAAGTCTTTGATCCAAATCAAGCCTAAGAGCAAGGCAAGTGTCCTTGAACATATTGATCCTGTTTCTAAAATAAATGTTTTGTTTGCAAACTGCATGCTTGGGTCAATTTGATGGGAAATCCAATGATAGGAAGTTTACTAGATTTGTATAACCACCCTTGTCACCTGGAATTCATGGTAGAGAGTAGGGATGGGCTTTTTACCCTTTTTGCTTTGCTTAATTAATTGAGATGGGAAAACAAATATACTATTCAATTATGCATTAATGAGATTATGGTTAATATGAACTGGTTAATATGATGTGGTAATGCGTGATCTAAGCAAGCATGGTATGTGGATGGGTTGGATGTTATGGTGGTTTCGCTTGCTTTAGATATAAGGACCGGTTCGTGGAGTGACCATTCGGGATTCACAGTGCCACCACGAGGCCAAGTATGGGTGCGGCGTACCTGATTAATTAGGGATTTGCCAGTGCTATTTGGACCATTAAGGATGCTCGGGGAAGGGGTAGTCAGATTGGGTTTGTTGATGATTGGTGGGACTACCCTGGGATCCGAATGGCTCAAGAGGGGGCCCTTGGTTCAAGATGTGCTAAGTTGGAGGCATCGCCACCGGTGAAACCTCAGTGAGGTCTAAATAAGCTAGTGATCCCTTTCTAAAGGATATTTTGTTATCTCTTGGCCACACACCTAAGGATGTGTGAGACGGCATAATTGAGATTATGTAGTCATCGAAAGGTGATGAAATCACAAACACGTGGGTAAAGCGGTACAACCTCTGCAGAGTGTGTCTTAAAACTATCATGATAGTTGTGCTCTCGGTCATGAGCAACCTGGACCCTCACATGATTAGAAAGGATTTGGGATGGTTTGGTTTTTGTTTGGTACTGGTTATGGTTGGTAATATAGTTATGGCTGGTTATGGATTGAATTATGGTATTGGATATGATTAATGGTAACGGCGAAATCTGGTATAATGGTGATGGATATGGAATATGGACTTGTACTATGTTAATAATTATGATTTATGATGGGTTTATTTCACATACATATAATATATTGCTTTTTCAGATGTTTTAATGTACTTTTCAGCACTTAGCCATTATTGTATTCGTCATTTGTATCAGCTACATTTCATACTTTCCATACTTGCTGAGTACGACATGTACTCACTCTTGCAAATCACCCACCAACAGTTGCAGGTCAGAATTGGGAGTTTAACGATCATAATGCGGAGTTCTAGGTCGTGCCTGCCGTCAGCTTTGCCTGTGGAGTGTTGGAGCTGCGCTATACCCTATTTTCCTATGTTGCTTAGTTACTTAGTTTGCTTAATTAGTTTATGTCCGCTGCATTATTTTAAACTTGTCATTAATAATCATTAGAGCTTGTATTCGAGGATATTATGAATTGTGTAATAAAAGTGGTTAATTAATCTTGTCTTGTAGTAATTTTCTGTATACTCGTTTGTGAATGCACTCGTGTATGTGTGTTAAACATCCTGGGCATACATATGCGTTCACATGGTTCATTTTCGGAACCAGGTGTCACATTTACCCTGGATTTATAGCCATGGTTCTTGAACAATTCTTCCCAGATATGGATTGTGAAAACCCTTAACACCATCTAGCGAAGTTTGAACAATTGTATTCATGTCTTTAATTTAAAGGCATGACACAAGAAACTCTCAAATGGAAGTTGTTTCCTTTTTCACTCGAAGAAAAAGAAAAACAATGGTACACCCATAATGTTGGGAAAACAAACCGTTATTGGAGAGAGTTACAAGTTAAATTTTTTCTTGCTTTCTTTCCAATATCCCAAACTATTTCCTTACGAATGGAAGTACTACGCTTCCAACAGATGGGTAAGGAATCTATAGGTGCAACTCACAACATATTTTCACTTTTGTGAAACTCTGACGCAGATTTGTTAATCTTCGATCCGTTGTTGGAATATTTCTTCAAGAGACTTAACAAAGAGTCCACCCTATATCTCGAAATTACAGCTAGAGGATCTTTCCTCCATAAGATGCTACAGGAAGGGAAGTAGCTTCTATATCGAATTCTGAAAAATGTCTCCTTCATTATGGGTCTTAATGAACCTCCCCTAGAGGAAGCCATGTCGTGCTTCGAGGACATCTCTATAACCAAGGATAAGCTAGTAGCATGCCTATCCCCAGCCTTGCCTATAGAATCCTCTCCCGAACCCAAATCTTGGAAGGCTGGAAAAATTCAACTTTTAGAATTTCCTTTCTACTTTGAGGAATAAATCTTTGATGATTACGGAAACACCTCGACGTATTGTTACCATAGGAAGCTATCGTTGCTTCCAACTCCACCTGACCCACTTGATGGAGTATTCTTTCATAAGACGGTCACGGAGTTACACTCTATTTTTAGCTCAGAATGGACAGCTAAGGTTGAGATCTCACTCAAAATCCTTCAGATAACCTCATCCTCAGCTACTATCGTGTGCTACATTAGGAGAGTAACGATGATAGTCCTGTACAATCCCACTGTTGGAGCTAATATCATTTATGATACTTGTGCTCTCACCATGTAGGCGATGTGCCTGTGGCACCAAACACAAAAATCCTTTTTATACTCCTTTTGAAATATTGTTGAAGGATATGGGGTTTTGCAACATGAGTCAGTGAGACACAACAATGCTGAGGTTTTCCTAGATTTTCATTTGTTCAAAGTCCATGACTTTGACATTTTGACAGGGGTACCCATTGAGAAGTTTCTCATGGAAATTCCCTCAGAAGGATAACTCAATATTAACCTTGGAGGGATGAAATTTTTATTCCCATTATGCATTAGAAGAACACATATGCAAGACCTCCCCTACAAGACGAGTCAATCGAAGAGGCCAGGACTCTTCAATATTTGGACCCCCTGAAGCGGAAGGTGATGAATATTTCATCCAAAGAGAGGATGAACTTCAAGAGACATTCGAATTACCCAAAGAAGAGCCCACACCAAAACCTCCAATCAGAGAAAGTCAAGGACCAAGTCGGAGGAGCCACTGGTTCGGTCGACTCCTTCCTGGTGCCAAACTCGGTCAACTGACACGTGTAGCCCTCCTTTCGTGCTCTAAAGCCAGTGGTGACTGATTTACACGCTTTTGCTGGAGGGATTTACCCCTACTCCGTGTATAAATAAGGGGGAGGAGCCTCACTTCACACACACGCCATTGAAGCATTCCCTCATTATATACACTAGTTCTCTTAGTCCTTAGTGGAGTAAGTTTGTAGAGAGGAGCCTCCATTCCCACGTTCAGATTTGGAAAGGTATGGCTCATGTATCTTTCTTTTTTCTATGACATTATGCATTATAATAATATTATTATTAGTCTCTCTTTATTCATATACTAGGGCAAATTCTTGTTTGATTGTGGAGTCCATATATGTGCTAGGCGTAGATGTTATTATGATCTGATCATAATGTCCATATCTTGTTATCATAAACACCAATACACCTCCACTATAGTCTAATTAGGTAATAACATGATTATGTTAATATGAATATGATAGTGCTTGGTCCCAACATTGGTTCAACGATGTTTAGGTTAGTCATGGTCTTTGGAAGGTACTTGTACTGCACCTTTTAAGGCATTTACTTAACATGTAACCGTGGTGTTGAGATTGTTAAGTAGCATTGGATGTCTCGTAGACCCACGAGTTATTAGGGTAGGCGGCAGGTGGTGACAGTCCTTTCAATCCTTTGTACTCCCACAAGTTCGGTTACACCACATGCTCTTTGCGGGAATCATCCTAGTTTTGAAAGGGTTAAGCCAACAACGCCCATTCTTTCAAAGAAGGCTAAAACAACAAAAATGGCAATGGAAATGAGCCCAACTCTAAGGAACTTTCCATTAGCCAACTCAAGATCAATGATGCTTTATCGAAGAAGCTGTTGGCTAATGACAAGATCCTGGAAAACATTAATATCAAGATTGATGGATTAGCTTCTGCCTCCAATAACTAGTTGAGCTTCAGCAATATGTTGGAGACTCTATTAGCTCAACTGGCAGCTGTTGTCCCTTCATTGGAGAATAGAAAGATTTCGGGGCAGCTTGAAGCTCCCCTGGAAAATGTGAGTGTGGTGGCTACGAGAGCTGGAAAGATCACTCGTGACCCATCGTATCCCACTCAAGAGGAGACAAAAGTTGATAAGAACAAGGAAGGAATCCCTTCTGACAAAGGAGAAAAAGCTTAGTGAGAGAATGGCAAGGCAATTTGAGGATACAACCTTCATGTCATTCCCTCAAAGAAATCAGAAGCCAATTGTGGATGAGCAATTCAATCTCTTTGTTAAAGTCCCCCAGAAGCTCCACATCAATGTGTCCTTGATAGATGCGATGCAAGTACCCACTTATGATCGCTATCTCATGAACATTTTGTGAGACCTATGTGTGTTGAATACATTGTCTTTGACAATAAAAGTTTTGAATGCTGCCATAACATCTTTTTAGCAAGGTCCGACTCTAGCTCCAAGCTTCTGCAAGGTCCGACAATAGGTCCTACTTTCTTTGTCTAGAGCTGACATGTTTTTGGGTAGCTCCGATGAGTTTTGTCTTTAGCTCTGGCATGTCTTTGATAGCTCTGGCATGTCTTTGTTAAGCTCCGACATGTTTCTCTAGCACCGGCTTATGGGTTGACTAGGTACGACTAGCTTTGGTAAGCTCCAGCGCTAGATTGTCCTAGCTTTGGTAAGCTCCAGCGCTAGGTTGTACTAGCTTTGGTAAGCTCCAGTGCTAGGTTGTACTAGCTTTGGTAAGCTCCGACGCTAGGTTGTACTAGTTTTGGTAAGCTCCAGCTCAAGCTCCGGTTAGCTTTGGCAAGGTTCAGAGCTTGATCGCAATGTTCCTGCATTTATCTTGCAAAGTTTCAAACATGCTTTATATTCTTAGAAAGATTGCTTAGTATTCATTTGCTATGTTTTTGGTGCATTCTGGTTGATATGGCTGATATCGTTTTGATATGCTTTGCAACATGCTTATGTGAGGTGCTCACGTAAGGTGTTGTGTTCGGAACTGATTTGCGTCAAGTTGCAAACTTGGGCTCGTACGGATTGGTTGTTTATTCATGTGCAGGTGTTGCTTGAGTTCAAGACATGGCTGGTGACGGGATCCATTGAACTAGTCTTAGGGAGAAGATGAGGTTCAACAACCAAGTTCGGGAGGAATTGTGGTTGAGTTGATCGGGAGGTTGCGCAACATGATTGAATCAAGAACAGTGCATATGAAGGTATCGTGGACGTCGTTCGAAGATGTTTGCACGTATGCAAGGAGTGCATGGATGTGTCTGCATGGTTCCGACGTGTGATGAAGAGATGTGGACGTAAAGAATTGGTCAGAAAGGTCCAATCGACTAGGTTATGGACTCAGGCTGCGGCTGAGTCGGGTTTGACTCAAATATGGAAAGATTTGAGTTGGTTATGATAGGAATTCATGTGGGTTGTGAATTTGATTTGTTTTAGGAATATGGGATACGTTTCTAAGGTGTTTGGAAGTCTTAAGATTGCTTCTATCTGCGTATCGAAGAGTCCTAAGCAGTTATGGAAAGTTTCGATTTGTGAACGGAGTAGGATTAGGGTCCTGATTTGGGTTGAGTTGGCTTTCGAGCTGGTTATATAAACAAGGGAGGCCAGAGCTCGCGGTGCACGACTTTGGGGTTGTTCCTCTTGTGTTCTATTGAATAAAATTCGTAGTTTGAAGGAACTTTTGTGTCGTGTTCGTTCGACTTGTTCAACACAAGTTTTACTCGTCGAGTTTTTGGACAGCACTACCTTTCATCGGTGGTTATATCATAACTCGAGTTTTACCGATGCAATTGACGTGATTCTTTTCGGTTTGTCTTCACAACTTGATTATCTATCATCTGTCAAGATTTCACGGTCATTGGATTTGTGGTTTCTTATCCACACGAGTTTCTTTGCAGCATTCCAGAACTGTTTTTCTTGGGTAGGACAGATTGACCTTTGTTCGATCTTTCGATCAGAACTTGAGTTTCTCTGGACGGATTTGAGTGATTCTTCTTGTGTTTTCTTCGTGAATTGATTCTCTCTGATATATATCACTTTTGTCATGGTGAAACATGTTTAGATTAGTCTCACACATGATTTCTTTAACAGATTGTTTTTCTGCCGAAGGGGTTGGGATTCAATTGTTTCCGCTACGTAAGATTTTTTAAATATACTATTCACCCCCCTCTGGTAGATTTTCACGTGCTCTTCGATCCTACAATTGGTATCAGAGCCACGGTGCTCCAATCAGTATGATTTGCACGTGTTTTTGTCAAATCATTATGGAGAAATACTCTGCCAAACCTTGTGTGTTTGCTGGTATTGATTTTCAGGTTTGGAAGGCACACATGGAGGCTTTCATCCAGGCGCAAGGCTTTGCAATATGGGAGAAGGTGTACAAGCCTTACGAAGTGTCACCTAACGATCAAGTTACGGCTACAAACCTACGGGACGTCGACAATAACAACAAAGCCCGAAACTTGATCATCCAAGGACTCACTCAGAGCGACGTCGACCGCGTTGCACATCTCCGATCGGCATACGATGTATGGAGAGCACTTTGTGACTATCACGAAGGATCCAACACAATCAAGGAGGTAAGGCAAGACATGTTCAAGAAAGAATACATGAACTTCGAGATGCAACCCGGTGAGTCCATCAATGATCTCTTTGCTCACTTTAACAAAATTCTCAGTAACTTGCGTAGTGTCAACGTTAATTTTTCTTATGCTGAAAATGCTAGGCAACTTCTTAGTGCATTAGACATGTCAATCTAGGAGATGAAAGTTACATCTATTCATGAATCTACTGTCATGAGTACACTTACTTTAGATGTGCTTTACTCTAAACTCAAAACTCATGAAATTTACATCTTGTCACGTAAGAACCCAAATAAGTCTATTGCATTTGTCTCACAATGTGATATGCCTAGCTCCGGCCCATCATCATCTTGCAATACTCTTGCTTTGTTGTCCTCACTAACTCTGGAGCAGATCGAGGAATTTCCAGGGGAGGAGCTAGCACTTCTCTCTACTAGGTTCTCAAAAGCATTGCAAAATGTGAGAACTAAAAGGAGAGGAAGCTCCGGACCTCAACGATGGTTCGAATGTGGTAAGACAGGACACTTTCATACAGAATGCCCTAACCTTTCAGGTTCTACTTCCCGAGAAGAAAAACAATCAAGGACTAAGCACTCCTCAACAAATGATAAGAAGAAGAAGGGCTTTACAGGTTGTCAACTGGTGAACAGTTTTATCTCCGCACTCCAGGAACCTGGCTCAAGCGACGTGGACATTGGAAGTGACGAAGATGAAGATGATTTGGCCAACTTATGCTTCATGGCGGGCAAAACAAGATCAAGATCAAGTCAGGAGGATGCAGAACACAACACTGACGATGATGAGGTATGTTCTACCTGTAATGAAATGTGTGATGCAATTTCTCGTGCAACTATTATTGTTAAGAAAAAGGACAAAAAGCTTAGGGATAATGCTGCTAAAATTGAATCACTAGAATCTGAAATCAACCATTAGAAAACATTGATTCCTAGTGATGATTCTTGTCCCTCGTGTGATTTAATCTATGAGCAATTGACCACATTAAGAACTGCACATTCCTCGACTCTAGATAGACTTGAACTTGAAGTTGAAAAGAACAAAAAGCTTGCTGAACTTGACATTGGAAACTTAAAAGATGCTTCTTGTTCAACAATTCATTTGCATTGTTCTAGTTGTGATGATCTTGAAAAGAAACTAAAAGATGCTATGAATGAAATTTCAATATTGAACAATGTTTTGCGTTCTCATGATGTTAAATATTGTTCCAATTGAAAATTAAAAGGAAAAACATCATGTGAAAATTGCCTTGTTCTGTCCACAAACTTGATAACATCCATAGGACATTAGATCGGTTTTGTAATGGGAATAAGAATCTAAACTTGCTGCTGAATTCTTCCAAGTCTTGCAATGATAAAACTGGTTTAGGTTTTTATTCTCATGCTCATGCTAAGGCACATCCACCTAAAATTGTAATGTCATTAGGAAGTGGTTTGATTCAAACAGTTACTAAACAAAAAGAAGTGGTTTTCAAATCTGGAGGAGTGTTGTCTCATTCGGTTTCAAATAAAAATATTACTTGCTCATCTAGACATGAACACAAAGTTAAATTTCATTGTACCTAATGTGGTAGAGATGGTCATGTCATAGATTTTTGTTATAGACTAGCTAAACAATAGCAAAGGGAAAGAATGATTGCTATATTTCATAACTTTAATGCAAAATTTGCTGCACATATTAAACCAAATGTCAGGAACATGCAACCTGCTGTTATGAGTCAAAAACATTCAAAGTGTACCTCCAGTTTTTGCCTCTAGAGCTACTGATTTTTGTGCTACACAAGTAACACCTTATAGGTCAGTAGTTAAGAATAAAAAACCTCAAACTTTGACTCATAAACCTCCTGTTTTATCTCAGCTTTCACGTGTTTTTCCTGCAGCACGTCGTGTGACTCAGTACTGGATACCTAAATGCCTTTTGACTAACCCCAGTATTGAGTCATTGACGTATTGTGCTTCTATGTAGGTTACACGTTTGAGGAAGGAGAACATTTGGATTGTGGATTCAGATTGCTCACGCAACATGACTGGTAACAAAGATTGGTTCTCCTCCCTCTCTTTCGTGTCACGTGTAGAGAATGTTACTTTTGCCGATAGTTCTTCAACTCCTATAATTGCTAAGGGTTCGGTTAGAGTAAATGATCACTACACTTTGAAAGATGTGACACTTGTCAAAAATTTGAAATACAACCTGCTTTCTGTTTCACAATTGCTAGATGAAAATCTAGAAATTATTTTCAATAAAAACTGCTGCAAAGTTGTGGATTCAAATAGTGAGCTTATTTTTAACATGTCTCGGTTTGGAAGAGTTTGTAAACCTGATTTTGATATATCTTCCTCTAAGAATAGGTGTCTAGTTGCAAATGATTCAAAGGACTTATATTTTTGGCATTGTAGACTTTGTCACGTAGGCTTTGATCACCTAATGCATGTTAGTGCTCTTAATCGCATATGTCGGCTGCCTAAGCTTAAAAGGGACAAAGAAATTGTGTGCTATTCTTGTAGACATGCTAAGATGGTTGCAAGTTCACATACTCCTCTCACAATGATCATGACAACTGAACCGTGTCAACTTTTGCACCTTGATACCGTAGGACCTTCACGTGTTCAATCCTTTGGAGGTAAATGGTATGTTCTTGTTATTGTTGATGATTATTCTATATACTCTTGGGTTTACTTTATGGCGTCTAAGAATGAAGCTTTTAGTCACTTTAGAACTTTATTTCTTAGATTATCAATTGATCACCCAGGATCTTTAAAAGCAATTAGAAGTGATAACGGAACTGAATTTAAAAATCAATCTTTTGATCACTTTTGTGCTGAAAATGGAATAGATCATCAATTTTCTTCACCATATGTACCTAAAAAAATGATGTTGTAGAAAGAAAGAACAGAACTTTAGTTGAGATGGCTAGGTGAAAGTGCATCTAGGACTCCCTTGTGGGTTTTGGATGATTTATGACAAGCAATTGGGATCCTAACCTCTTTGTTGAGATGAATGCAGGCCTATAATAGAAAAATGAGCAAAATACCAAAAAGAAGGGATGAAGAGGAGCAAAGTGGAAATGAGCTCAAGGAAAATGAGTAGTAGATTATTGTGTATGGAGTGTGTTAAGGAAACACACCTCAAGAGCTCAATCATAATTAAACACACTCATTGCACAAAGTTACACAGGATCAGACTAGTTCAATCACAACCGGACTAGTCCGATAACCTTTCTGCACCAGATCAGACAAGTCCGATATCTGTCGGACTAGTCCGATATCTTTCCGACTAGAATCGGACTAGTCCTCCCCAGTGCGGACTAGTCCTCAAAACACTACACAAGTCACACAAAATCGGACAAGTCCGTTATCAACCGGACTAGTCCGATATTCTTTCTGATCCACTTCGGACAAGTCCGATATTCACACGGACTAGTCCAAAATACCCACTGATCTAAATCGGACAAGTCCTCCAAGTGCGGACTTGTCATCCAACACACTTAGGGTTTCACATGTCCGGGCAAGTCCGATGGACATCAGACTAGTCCGAAGATTTCCAGTAGCGAAATTAGACAAGTCTGTTTTCAGCCAGACTAGTCCGATATTTCGGGACACTTAGGGTTTGCTACACACAGCACACCGGACTAGTCCGGTGACCACCACGGACTAGTCCGAACTTTCTGAACCCTAACGGTAACTTTTAGAAACCCCATATAAATAGAGGTGCACGGCCCAATTTCATACTCTCTAGAACCATAGCACCGTCACACCTCCCAAGAGCCTCAAAAATGACATCTCTCCACGAAATTAAGTGCAACATCGACCAATCCCTTGAGGATTCACTCTAGATCATTGGAGAGACACTTGCAACACCACATTGAGCTCTTGGTTTGATTCTCTAACACAATCCTGCGTTTCAATTGTATCTTTTGAGTGTGTTTTCAGTGGCATTGTGTTTTGTAATCTAAGGGAGCTCTCAACATGTGAGAACGCCCCTTGAATTCGGTTATTCACCCCTTTGTGATTAGTGGAAGAGGATTGGCTTTCATAGCGATCCAACGAAGGTAGGGTTGGAGAAGACCCGGTCCTTTTGTGGACTCCTCAATGTGGATGTAGGTTGCCTTCGTGGTAGCCGAACCATGGGATAAATCGTTGTGTCTTGTTTTAGTGTTCATCATTGTAATTAATCAACTCAATCTAGGGTTTCATACACATTGTTCATCTTACGTTAAATTGTTGAACATAAGACTTAATTGTGATATAATCCAGCATATAACTGTTAAACTATTGTTTGATTCTATATTTCCGCTGTACACTTAAAAGAATCAAAACAATAAATCAAGTTTAATCAACTTAG
This sequence comes from Tuctoria greenei, assembly GCA_036927565.1. NCBI lineage: Eukaryota > Viridiplantae > Streptophyta > Magnoliopsida > Poales > Poaceae > Tuctoria > Tuctoria greenei. The sequence goes on along the minus strand of JAYESD010000002.1, from coordinate 159,454,650 downwards.
TCCGTGAACATCGGACTAGTCCGCACTTTACCGGACTAGTCCGATATCTCTGGTATTGAACTGGTTGTTGAGTGTTGCAGGATCCGACAATTTTCAAAAAGGCCTATTCACCCCCCTCTAGGCCTACATTCAATTGGTATCAGAGCCGGTTCTTCAAGAAAGAGTCTAATCACTCGAAGATATCATGTCGGACATGAAGGACGTCCACAAAATCAACAACCAAGAGGAGGTTAACAACGACAAGACCCAAAAAGTGGAGAAGTACCTCGAAGCCATTCAAGACTTCGAGGACGATGATGAGGATACGCTGGAGCTAAAGGCACTCCTCAGAAAGAAGGCACTTTCCAAAGGGAAAACGAAAGTTGAAGAGAAGAACAAGGGGAGTAGTCACACCGACTACTCCCGATATCCTTTTAACTATGATCGTCTAAATTCTAATAACAACCATTACTTATCTATCCCACTTGGAAAAGCCCCACACATCGATGGAAGTGATTACTCAATGTGGAGGCAGAATATGAAGATGCATTTGATTTCCCTAAATCCAAGTCTATGGCATGATGTATGCACAGGGATAGATATTCTGGATGACGACGAAGAGCTCACCCCAAGCCAAGAGCAGTCCATTCATAGAAACGCTCAAGCCGCAGCTGTAATCACCTCCTCACTCAGTCGGGAAGAGTTCACCAAGGTGGATGGACTCGAAATTGCTAAGGAGATATGGGATACTCTGCAAACTGCACATGAAGGTGACCGACATGTGCGTGAAGCGAATATTGAGATGATCGAAGGCTAACTAGGAAGATTTGCAATTGAGGAAGACGAGTCACCCCATGATATGTACAATTGATTGAAGACACTCGTTAACAAAGTTCGATCGTATGGGAGCAAGAAGTGGAATGACCATGAGGTTGTAAATCTCATCCTTAGAGCTTTTATGCCTTGCAATGTCACACTATGTTCCATGATTAGAGAAAGCCCCGGATTCAAAAAGATGACTTCGGATGAATTGCTTGGAAAAATTATCAACTTTGAGATGATGGAAAAACGAGCAAAGCACGTCAAGTAAATTGCCGACCTCACCTCGGCTAAGCAGAAAGGGGTTGCTTTAAAGTCCACCCTCAAGCCTCTATCCAAAGAAGCAAGATAAGCACAACTAGAGGAAGACAGTGACGAAGAGAGAAGTGAGCTAGATGAAGAGGACATGATATTATTAATGAAAAAGTTCAAGAGAATAATGAAGAAAAGACAAGGGACAAAATCAAGTGAAGGCAAGTACAAGGAAAGAACAAAGCCAAAGTTGAGACGGGCGTGCTATAATTGTGGTGAGTATAACCACTTTATAGTTGATTGCCCATATGAGGAGAACAAGAAGAAGACCAAAGAATCCAAGCCTCAACCTAAGAAATTCTTCAAGAAGAATAAACAAGCCTAACAAGCGCACATTGGGAAGGAGTGGGACTCAAACGATGAGTCCTCATCATCCGATGAAGAAGAGATGGCTAGCATAGCCATCGAGAGCACATCCAAGAAATCTACACTCTTCCCTACAATCGGTGCAAGGAAGGGAAATGGCACTTGCCTTATGGATCATCAAAACCCCTTCCGTGCATTCCTACTCTAGTTATGATGAAGTAGATAGTGATGATGAGGATATGCTAAATGGACTAGATAGGAAAACTGCAACAAAAATGAAATTTTTACTTGATTAACTTGTTGAGAAGGAGAGGTTAATTTATCGTCAAGAGGACATGATTATCTCCCAAAAGGAGTATGCCGAACTTGACAAACTTCTAGAGCTTGAAAAGGAGAAAAACAATTCACTAGAGCTTGAGTTAGCTTCAAGCAAGAAAGCTTGCTTGAAGTTAAGTGACTCAAATGTTGCAATCAAGGACCAACTTGCTGACCTGATCAAGGTTAACAAGATCCTTGAAGTGCAAGTTGAGTCACTCAAGCTGAGTGAACCTTCCTCCTCTTCAAATTCACCTTCTCAACCCACTAAAACTGAGTTTGCTCATATGTGCACATGTAGTAAAACTGACACCAGGTTGAAAGGGAAGTCAACCTCCACAAAGGATAAAAATCCTACCCAATGTGGCATATTTGACAAGGAGAAGATCAACTATGTACGTAGTGCATACTTGGTCCAAAAACCTCCAAATGTCAAATATGGCATTGGTTACTCTTATGATGAAAAGCAGCATGCTGGAAGTCATAAGAATAACAAGGGAAGGATTTCTTTTGTGAAGGGAAGATCCTCTCAAACTGGTAAGTCGAAGGATAAAAACTTGAACTCACATGAATAGCGGACTAGTCTGGTTGGTGTCCGGACAAGTCCGGTCATCCAGACAAGTCCGGCCCCCCAAACTAGTCCGATTCACAAACAACATCAGCTATTATTCAAAACTTTTGATGCCTCCTATGTGTTAATGAGAAATAATCTTGGCAATGTTTGTGCTTATTATGTTGGGCCACGCCATGGGAACACAAAATCCCATGTGTGGGTGCCCAAATGTATTGTAACTAACCTCCAAGGACCCAAGCAAGCTTGGGTAGCTAAAACCAAAGCATAATTTGTTTTTGAAGGTCTATTCCTCCGGTGGATTCAAATGGGTGCTAGACAGTGGATGCACCAACCATATGACCGGAGAAAGGAGGATGTTCGTGGAATATGAAGAGAATGAGGATCCAAACGAGGTCATATACTTCGGAGATAATAGTCAAGGAAGGGTGCTCGGTACCGGTAAAATAGCAATATCCCCTGAACACACACTTTCTCATGTTTTACATGTTGAATCTTTAGATTATAACCTGCTGTCCATATCTCAACTATGTGACAAAGGTTATAATTGCTTGTTCACTAACGAGGGTGTGACCGTCTCTAGGAGGAGTGATGGCTCCATTGCATTCAAGGGAATGTTGAAGGGAAAGCTTTACCTTGTTGACCTCAACAAGGATAAAGCCGAACTTGAGACATGCTTGATTGCAAAAACCAACATGGGTTGGTTGTGGCATAGACGGCTAGTGCATGTTGGTATGAGCAATCTTCAAAAACTCCTCAAGGGCGATCACATCCGCGGTTTGAAGGATGTTGTTTTTGAGAAAGACAGGCCTTGTAGCGTGTGCCAAGCCGGGAAGCAAGTTGGAGCACATCATCCCGCAAAGAACGTCATGACTACAACAAGACCGCTCGAACTACTTCACATGGACTTGTTTGGTCCAATTTCTTACATAAGCGTCAGCGGTAACAAATACGGTTTAGTTATCATTGATGATTTTTCTCGCTTCACTTGGGTTTTCTTTTCGCATGATAAGTCAGGAACACAAGGAACACTCAAGAAGTTCTTCAAGCGATCTCAAAACGAATTTTCATTGACAATCAAGAGTATTTCAAGCGACAATGGCACGGAGTTCAAGAACACACAAGTGGAGGAGTACCTTGATGAAGAGGGCATCAAGCACGAATTTTCAGCGCCATACTCGCCACAACAAAACGGAGTTGCTGAAAGAAAGAACCGAACACTCATAGAGATGGCAAGAACAATGCTTGATGAGTACAAGACTTCGGATCGATTTTGGGGGGAAGCGATTAACACTGCTTGCCACGCCGCAAATCGACTTTATCTTCATCGACTACTCAAGAAGACTCCCTAGGAGCTACTTACCGGTAACAAACCAAACATTTCATATTTTTTAATTTTCGGTTCTCCATGTTATATCCTGAACAAGAGGCCTAGGACTTCAAAGTTTGCTTCAAAGTCCGATGAAGGTTTCTTGCTTGGTTATGATTCGAACACTTACGCCTATCGTGTTTTCAACAAGGCCTCCGGACTTGTTGAAATAGCATGTGACGTAGTGTTCGATGAGACTAATGGCTCCCAAAAGGAGGAAGTTGATCCATGTGAATTAGGTAAAGAAGAAGCTCTTTGTCAGGCATTGAAAAGAATGGCTCGAGGCGAAGTTCGACCACAAGAGCCACCTTCACACGTACATGAGGAAAATGAACCACAAGAGGAGACCATCAATCAAGGGGGAGCTTCAACACAAGATCAACCACAAGAGTACGAAGATGATCAACAAGTCAATGAAGGCAACCACTTAGGGGGAGAAGCAGACAATCATGAAGACACAACTCCTCAAGTGCCAAACCCAAGAGTACACCAATGCGTCCAAAGGGATCACCGAATCAACAACATCATCGGTGACATCCAAAAGGGAGTAACCACTAGATCTCGCATAGCTAACTTTTGTGAGCATTATTCGTTTGTATCCTTTTTGGAACCACGGAGGATTGAGGATGCATTGAAGGATCCGGACTGGGTGGTGGCAATGCAAGAAGAATTGAACAACTTCAAGCGGAACGAGGTGTGAGAACTTGTGGCAAGACCCAATGCAAACATCGTCGGCACCAAGTGGATCTTCCGCAACAAACAAGACGAACACGGGGTGGTGACAAGGAACAAGGCACGACTTGTGGCCAAAGGGTACTCACAAGTCAATGGTTTGGATTTTGATGAGACTTTTGCTCTAGTAGCTAGACTTGAATCTATTAGAATATTACTTGCATATGCTACTCACCACGATTTCAAGCTGTATCAAATGGATGTGAAAAGCGCCTTCCTCAATGGACCGATCAAGGAAGAGGTGTACGTGGAGCAACCACCCGGGTTTGAAGACGAAGAGTTCCCCGACCACGTATTCAAATTGCGTAAGGCTCTCTACGGCCTCAAACAAGCTCCTAGAGCTTGGTATGAGTGTCTTAGAGATTTCTTAATTGAGAATGGTTTTCAAATTGGCAAAGTAGATTATACATTATTTACAAAGAATTTAGACAATGATCTCTTTATTTGTCAAATTTATGTTGATGATATAATCATTGGGTCAACTAATCAATCTTTTTGTGAGGAATTTAGCAAAATCATGACAGACATGTTTGAAATGAAAATTATGGGAGAATTAAAATACTTCTTGGGATTCCAAATGCGGCAACAAAAGGAAGGACCAATCATAAGCCAAACCAAGTACACGAAGGACATACTTAAGAAGTTTGGCATGGACAAGGCAAAGCCCATAAAGACCCCCATGGCAACAAATGGCCACTTGGATCTCAATGAAGATGGACCTAACGTCGCCCAAAAGGTATATCGCTCCATGATTGGATCTCTACTCTATTTATGTGCATCTAGGCCAGATATTATGTTAAGTGTATGTTTGTGTGCAAGATTTCAAGACAACCCTATGGAATGTCACTTGACAGCCATAAAAAGGATCTTGAGATATTTAGTTCATACACCCAACCTTGGTCTTTGGTACCCAAAAGGCTCAAAATTCAATCTCATTGGTTACTCCGATGCATATTATGCTGGGTGCAAAGTAGATAGAAAAAGCACCTCCGGCACATGACAATTCCTAGGTAGATCCTTAGTTTGTTGGTCCTCCAAGAAACAAAATTTCATTGCCCTATCCACAGCCGAAGCGGAGTATGTTGCAGCCGGGAGTTGTTGTGCACAACTCCTTTGGATGCGACAAACTCTAAGGGATTACGGTTACAATATGAACCGTATTACTCTCCTTTGTGACAATGAGAGTGCCATTAAAATTGCCCACAATCTAGTTGAGCACTATAGAACTAAACACATAGACATAAGACATCATTTTTTGAGAGACCATTCCATGAAAGGAGATATAACCATCTCACATGTCAACACCCAAAAGCAATTGGCCGACATATTCACCAATCCACTTGATGAAAAGCGTTTTTGCGAACTACGAAATGAACTAAATATCCTTGATGCTCAGAGTGTGGCTTGAAAAGTTGCATACCTGTATGAATTATTCAAAAATGTTGATTGAATTGTGAAAATCATCTCTCTCGATTTTTCTTGAAAAACTATGTCAATTACTAGATCTTGATGAATTATGATCATTGTTTGATTGTTGTATGCTTACTGGTCAAATTCATCAAGATTAATTGATTTGATTTACCCCTCTATTCTCTATTTGTGAACCTTCAAATATATATGAATGGGCTATGCAAATTTCTCCTGGTGACCACGGACTAGTCCGTGGTTACCCGGAATAATCCGCCCATGCAGACTAGTCCGCTGAGTGCCGGTTAGGCAGGACTAGTCCGATAGACCACGGACTAGTCCGATATAGCTCTCTGGATGAGTTCGGACTAGTCCGGTTATCTCCGGACTTGTCCGATTTTTCGTGTCCATAACCCTAGCCGCCACCAAACCCTAATTCCTATCATCCCCACTCTTGCTCACGCACTATCTCTCTTGCGCTTGAGCTCCCAAGGCGATTCCTTGCTCCCTCCATCAAAAAAGGTCCGCATTTTGGCGGAAATCAAGCTTGACCTCGTGTGGATTGAAGCTAGCGGACTTTTCCGTGCTCCAACTCCCTAATCTTCAAGCTTCAATCGATTTCTTCGGTAATTTTCTCCCAAACCCTAGAAATCTTGTTTTTCTCCATTGTTGATCAAATAGCCTAGCATCTTTCACTATATACATGCTTCCTTGATGTACTATGTGTATGCTAGACTTATAGTGCATTAGGAATAAGTTTTTGTCCAAACCGTTAGGTTTTTGAGGATGAACACCGGACTAGTCCGGTCCATGCATGAACAAGTCCGGTCCCCCGGACTAGTCCGTGCCTGTGCACCAGACAAGTCCGACGTTTCTGAACCTAAAACCTAATTCCTCAATTCCTCAATGCAATTCCTTGCTATATTTTCATACCTATGCCTTGTATCACTCATCATCATTCTTGCAAATCATTCTCAGATCATGTCGAGCACAAACGATGAAATCTCCGACTTTGAGGCCGAGATGGACCACGAGGTGGCACCTCAGACCTCGACGGGAATTGGGAAGAAGCGCCAAGAAAGACCCTCCGAGCCTTCTCCCTCCCCTCCTCTGGTTCGAAGGAAGGTGCTGGCAAAGAAGCCAGTTTCCAAGGCGACCGCATCATCAAGTGGCCCTCGCCAAGCAAAGGGCAAGGGCAAAGGGATAGCAACGGGTCCAATTGGCCCTTTGAAGTTGCATGCTCCCAGGGAAGGGGTCCGGGACCCCACTGAAGAGATATTCAATTGCAAGGGCTGTGACTCAGCGGCAAAATTCAGAAGCATCGACTGGTATGGCCGGCCGAAGCAAGCTGCAGATGGAAGGTTCTGGTGCAACTTCCATGTTGACTTCTACAAATTGGTATACTTGCCAATGAAGACATCGGTGGTGCGCAGTCAGTGGATTGAGTGGGCACACCTTGAGAGGAAGAAATGCTTATCATTTGATGAAGTCATTGCGGCAGCTGAAAGACATGGCTTGAAGGGCCTCTTTTCCTTTAAGTACAACTGGAATGATGAAGTGGTGGCTCAATTCTATGCCACCTGCCACTTTGCAAGCAATGAGGAAGAAAGAGTGACTTGGATGACTCATGGATCCAAGTACACTATCACATATGAGGAGTTTGCTAGGATGCTGCATCTTGACACTTCCAGCAATGATAATGTGGTCATCCACAATGTTGGTGAATCGAGAAGGAGAGGATGAAGTTTCTCTATGAGCCCAACTCAAAGTTCATCCCTCCCTCCACGAAGAACATGAAGCCATTCTTTGTGGTGCTAAATAGGGTCTTGAGGAACACCATTGCCCCTAAGGATGGGGATGCAGGGAGTGTACAAGGATACCTCCGGACCTTGATGAAGGTCATAAGCAAAGGGCGTAAGGTTGATGTGTTTGACTACATATGGAATGATATGGTCAACATCTCCAGCAACCCCAACAGGTCATGTGACTATGCTCCCAATCTCATGTTTATGATTGAGAAAGTCACAGGGATAGAGTTTGTGAAGGATGTGGATCATACTCCTTTGAGGCCTCTGAAGCCTCAACCAGTGAATGTCCAGGCTGCTCCCTCGCCGGCCTCCAGTCCTGAGGCACCGGCAAGATCAAGAGAAGGTGCTAGAGCTGTCCCTACTTCTAGGGAAACCCCCCAGAGAGGATCAGCTAGTGGGATCCTCAAGTATCTAGCTGCCATATTCTCCTCCTGCAAGAAGGCCGAAGTGAGGGCCCATAAACTCAACCAGAAGAGAAAGGACGACATGAAGTACATAAAGGCCAACGTGAAGGAAATCTGCCAAAAGCTGGAGATCGACCCCATTGTATCTCCAGTGATTTCTGAGGAATCTGACCTGGACTTCACTGAGCTCGGGTCCCTGAAACCCTCCGAGCTTGCCTAATTTGGCATTGGGGGCTCGAGTGGCTCCGTCCCTCCTCCTTCTCCTCCTCGTCAAGCTGAAGATGAAGAAGATGAAGACGACGACGAGAGGACCGACAGTGAAGAGTGAAGAACATAGGACCCTCCTCTCCTTCTTTTTGGTGTCTTGATGCCAAAGGGGGAGAGATTGAGGGGGAGTCTTAGCTTTAGCTACGGTAGGATGCGAGGAGAGATCTCTTTTTATCTATATTTGTGATTGTAATGATTTAACGTTGTTTCTAAGTTAACTATGGTTCTGTGATGCAATGCATACTTAATTTGAGAAGTATTTGATAAAATCTATAATTTTGCTCCTGGAATGACATATGTGCATGGTTTTGGTTGATTAATGTATGTCACTCTAAATGTCTTAATGTACTTAGTTATGCATCCGACCATAAAGAATGTACATATGGATAATTCTTTCACTGCTTGATGTATTTTTGATTCATATGTGCATACTTTATGAAAATCTCAATTTTTGTCATATTTTGTGAAATCTCAATTGGTTGTCATCAATCACCAAAAAGGTGGAGATTAAAAGTGCATCTAGGACTCCCTTGTGGGTTTTGGATGATTTATGACAAGCAATTGGGATCCTAACCTCTTTGTTGAGATGAATGCAGGCCTATAATAGAAAAATGAGCAAAAAACCAAAAAGAAGGGATGAAGAGGAGCAAAGTGGAAATGAGCTCAAGGAAAAAGAGTAGTTGATTATCGTGTATGGAGTATGTTAAGGAAACACACCCCAAGAGCTCAATCATAATTAAACACACACATTGCACAAAGTTACACAGGACCGGACTAGTCTGATCACAACTGGACTAGTCCGATAACCTTTCTGCACCAGATCGGACAAGTCCGATATCTATCGGACTAGTCCGGTATCTTTCTGACTAGAATCGGACTAGTCCTCCCCAGTGCGGACTAGTCCTCAAAACACTACACAAGTCACACAAAATCGGACAAGTCTGTTATGAACCGGACTAGTACAATATTCTTTCTGATTCACTTCGGACAAGTTCGATATTCACACGGACAAGTCCGAAAAACCCACTGATCTAAATCGGACAAGTCCTCCAAGTGCGGACTTGTCATCCAACACACTTAGGGTTTCACATGTCCGAACAAGTCCGATGGACATCGGACTAGTCCGAAGATTTCCAGTAGCGAAATCGGACAAGTCCGTTTTCACCCAGACTATTCCGATATTTCGGGACACTTAGGGTTTGCTACACAAAGCACACCGGACTAGTCCGGTGACCACCACGGACTAGTCCGAACTTTCTGAACCCTAACGGTAACTTTTAGAAACCCCATATAAATAGAGGTGCACGGCCCAATTTCATACTCTCTGGAACCCTAGCGCCGTCACACCTCCCAAGAGCCTCAAAAAAGACATCTCTCCACGAAATTAAGTGCAACATCGACCAATCCCTTGAGGATTCACTCTAGATCATTGGAGAGACACTTGCAACACCACATTGAGCTCTTGGTTTGATTCTCTAACACACTCCTGCGTTTCAATTGTAACTTTTGAGTGTGTTTTCGGTGGCATTGTGTTTTGTAATCTAAGGGAGCTCTCAACGTGTGAGAACTCCCCTTGAATTCGGTTATTCACCCCTTTGTGATTAGTGGAAGAGGATGGGCCTTCGTGGCGATCCAACGAGGGTAGGGAGACCCGGTCCTTTTGTGGACTCCTCAATGTGGATGTAGGTTGCCTTCGTGGTAGCCGAACCACGGGATAAATCGTTGTGTCTTGTTTTAGTGTTCATCATTCTAATTAATCAACTCAATCTAGGGTTTTATACACATTGTCCATCTTACGTTAAATTGTTGAACATAAGACTTAATTGTGATATAATCTAGCATATAACTGTTAAACTGTTGTTTGATTCTATATTTCTGCTGTACACATAAAAGAATCAAACCAATCAATCAAGTTTAATCAACTTAGTCTGTGAACACCGGACTATTCCGCACTTTATTGGACTAGTCCGATATCTCTGGTATTGAACTGGTTGTTGAGTGTTGCAGGATCCGACAATTTTCAAAAAGGCCTATTCACCCCCCCCCTCTAGGCCTACATTCACTAGGACTACGCTTGATGAATATCAAACTCCTAGGAAATTTTGGACTGATGCGATTGCAACCGCTTGTTATGTCTCAAATCCTGTTTTATTGCGCGCTAAGCTAGGTAAGACACCATATGAGCTCCGGTTTGGACATAGGCCTAGTGTTACGCACTTTCGGGTCATTGGTTGCAAATGCTTTTTTAAGAAACATGGTAATCTTAATAAATTTAAACCTAGATCCATTGATGGCATGTTTCTTGGTTATCCATCTCATACTAGAGGTTACAGTGTGCTTTTACTTGACACTAACAAAATTGTGTGGACTTGTGAAGTGTCTTTTGATGAGGCTAGCCCAGGTACTAGCTCAAACGTTGCAGGTCCGGATCCATATCCGCAGGGGGGAGCATTTTCGTTGAAGACGGGGAAGAATTGGAGCTGGTGCCCGAAAATTCAGCAGGTAAAGACTTTGGTTCAGCTCCGGATGTTAATTCTTAACCAGGACCAACAACCATTAATGCTGATTCAAATCGTCCTCAAGTCACAAGCTCATCGATTTGTGATGAACATCAAGAAGAAAAAGCTTGTGAGACATTTGTTCCCCTACGGTTTTACAAAGATCATCCCCCACAACAGATTATTTGAAGCTTGCACGAACGAGTTACACTGTCCAGGTTTTGCGATCAAAACTCTCATGCTCATTCTGCTTTTGTTGCTTCTTTTGAACCCAAAGATATATCACACGCACTCACTGATGAATCTTGAATTATTGTCATGCAAGAAAGTTAGAAAATTTTGAAAGAAATAATGTTTGGAAACTTGTACCTCCTCCTCAAGGTCACACTAAATGCGTGTTTAAAAATAAACAAAGTGAGGATTGGGTTGTGGTTAGGAATAAGGCTAGGTTGGTTGCTCAAGGTTTCACTCAAGTTGAAGGTCTAGATTTTGATGAAACTTTTGCTCCCGTTGCTAGATTAGAAGCCATAAGAATTTTGTTAGCTTTTGCTGCATCTAAAGGTTTTAAGCTATATCGAATGGATGTCAAAAGTGCTTTTCTTAATGGCTACATAGACAAGAAGGTTTATGTCAAACAACCACCGGGTTTTGAAAATTCTGATTTTCCTAATCATGTTTACAAACTGTCCAAAGCCTTGTACGGTCTCAAACAAGCCCCTAGAGCATGGTATGATAGGTTAAAAATATTCTTATTTGAAAAGGGGTTTACCATGGGCAAGGTTGATAAAAATCTTTTTGTGCTTAAGCATGGCAATGACTCATTATTCGTTCAAGTGTATGTGGATGATATTATCTTTGGTTGTGTTTCTCATGATCTTGTGTCCAAGTTTTCAGCTATGATGAGTTTAGAATTTGAGATGAGTATGATGGGAGAACTCATGTACTTTTTGGGGCTGCAAATCAAGCAAACCAAGGAGTGTACCTTTGTTCATCAAATGAAGTATACAAAAGACCTCCTAAGGCACTTCAACATGGAAAAAAGCAAGCCTCTTCGAAAACCAATGGGAACAAAAAAAACACTTGAACTTTATGGAAATGGTGAACCCGTGGATCAAAAAGAATATAGAAGCATCATGGGATCACTTTTGTACCTCACGGCATCAAGACCGGACATACAATTAAGTGTATGTCTTTGTGCACGGTTTCAAGCCTCCCCACGTGCTTCACATCGTCAAGCCGTCAAAAGGATTCTCAGGTACTTACATGGAACTCAAGAATTTGACATTTTTCTTCCTTCTTCCTCAACTGTTACTTTGAAAGCTTTTTCCGATGCTGATTTTGGAGGTTGTAGGATTGATAGGAAAAGTACTTCCGGTGCTTGTCATTTTCTTGGTAATTCACTTGTTGCATGGTCATCTAAAAAACAAAGTTCAGTTCCACAATCCACCGCCGAATCTGAATATGTAATGCTGCTAGCGCTTGTTCGCAAATTATTGAAAAAGGAAACATTGTGCTTCACCATGTAGATACTGAACAACAATTGGCTGACATTTTTACAGAAGCTTTGGATTTCACTCGTTTTTGTTACATTTGTAGGGAAATAGGGGTTATGCATCCTCATAGCTTAAATTGAGGGGGAGTTTTGAAACTTGGGAAGTCTATGTGTGAATCTGAACTAAAATAAAATGAGCATAGTATTTCATACATATATGACTTTGTGACTTACATGCTGAAAGTTCTTAGTACATTACTCGTGTTATACATTTTGTAGTTTTTCCATGTCTAGTAATTGGAATAATTACTTACACAAAATCTGATCATGGTCAAACTTTCTTGCTGTTTTGAACTTGTTGCATGCTCACAAGTGCTTTTAATCATAAAAAATTAATCAAGTAATCAACTCACTTGTTGAGTTTTTTTAATGAACAAATATAAGTTGAGAAAAGATCAAGATAATATGCATGCATCGCATTTCTTCTTTTGAGATGGCTTATCATTGCACTTAGATATGAACTTGGAAGAAGTTGTGTATGACTAAAATCATGTCCTTAAGCTTCTGATTGTCAAATGACGTAGGCTTGGCTTGGTTGTTAGAATAAGGCAGATGCGCATATAATCTCTTGCAAATATCATATGATCTAAATTTGTGCCTTGAAAAATAATAAAATGCAGCAACAAGTGTCATTGCTTTCAGGTATTGAAATAGTTAAGTTTGTGAGATCATGACTTGCTTAAATTGAAATTACATTTGATCTCTAGCATGGCTTACACTACTTTATGTATCTCATAGTTGTGATAGTGTAAGTTACTTGATAGTATGACTTGGATGAGCTTTGTTTTATATGTATATGTTATAATATGCTCATAGCAATTAAAAGTTTCTCTTTTGAACATTGTTGAATACATTGTCAAAGGGGGAGAGATAATATGGTGAATTATGCAAGGGGAAGAAATATGTATAGGGGAAGAAATTTATTTCTATCTCATTTGATTTTCAAAAAGGGGGAAAATTTTTCTCAAAACTATTCATGCCAATGTTCGGATTTAAATGGTATTGCCAATGCATTCATCAAGGGGGAGATTGTGAGACCTATGTATGCTGAATACATTGGCATTGACAATAGAAGTTTTGAATGCTGCCATAACATCTTTTTAGCAAGGTCCGACTCTAGCTCCGAGCTTCTGCAAGGTCTGACAATAGGTCCGACTTTCTTTGTCTAGAGCCGACATGTTTTTGGGTAGCTCTGATGAGTTTTATCTTTAGCTCCGGCATGTCTTTGATAGCTCCGACATGTTTCTCTACCTCCGTCTTTTGAGTTGACTAGGTTCGACTAGCTTTGGTAAGCTCCAGCGCTAGGTTGTACTAGATTTGGTAAGCTCCAGCACTAGGTTGTACTAGCTTTGGTAAGCTCCAGCGCTAGGTTGTACTAGCTTTGGTAAGCTCCGGCACTAGGTTGTACTAGCTTTGGTAAGCTCCGGCTCAAGCTCCGGTTAGCTTTGGCAAGGTTCGGAGCTTGATCACAATGTTCCTGCTTTTATCTTGCAACGTTTTGAATTTTCTTTACATTCTTAGAAAGATTGCTTAGTATTCATTTGCTATGTTTTTGGTGCGTTTTGGTGGACATGGCTGATATCGTTTTGATATGCTTTGCAACAAGCTTATGTGAGGTGCTCACGTAAGGTGTTGTGTTCGGAACTGACTTGAGTCAAGTCGCGGACTTGGGCTCGTACGGATTGGTTGTATATTCATGTGCAGGTGTTGCTTGAGTTCAAGACATGGCTGGTGACGGGATCCATTGAACTAGTCTTAGGGAGAAGATGAGGTTCAACAACCATGTTCAGGAGGAATTGTGGTTGAGTTGATCGGGAGGTTGTGCAGCATGTTTGAATCAAGAACAGTGCATATGAAGGCACCATGGACGTCGTTGGAAGATTTTTGCATGTATGCAAGGAGTGCATGGACGTGTCTGCATGGTTACGACATGTGATGTAGAGATGTGGACGTAAAGAATTGGTCGGAAAGGTCCAACCGACTAGGTTATGGACTCAGGCTGCGGCTGAGTCGAGTTTGACTCAAATATGGAAAGATTTGAGTTGGTTATGTTAGGATTTCATGTGGGTCACGTATTTTAGTTGCTTTAGGAATATGGGATACGTTTCTAAGGTGTTTGGAAGTCTTAAGATTGCTTCTATCTACGTATAGAAGAGTCCTAAGCAGTTATGGAAAGTTTCGATTCCTGAACGGAGTAGGATTAGGGTCCTGATTTGAGTTGAGTTGGCTTTCGAGTTGGTTATATAAGCAAGGGAGGCCAGAGGTCGTGGTGCACGACTTTGGGGCTCTTCCTCTTGTGTTATATTGAATAAAATTCGTAGTTTGAAGGAACTTTTGTGCCATGTTTGTCCGACTTGTTCCAGACAAGTTTTACTCGTCGAGTTTCTAGACAGCACTACCTTTCGTCGGTGGTTTTATCATAACTCAAGTTTTACAGATCCAATTGGCGTTATTATTTTGGAGTTGTCTTCACAACTTGATTATCTAGCATCTGTAAAAATTTCACGGTCATTGGATTTGTGGTTTCTTATCTACACGAGTTTCTTTGCAGCGTTCCAGAACTGTTTTTCTTGGGTAGGACAGATTGACCTTTGTTCCATCTTTCGATCATAACTTGAGTATATATGGACGGATTTGAGTGATTCTTCTTTTGTTTTCTCCGTGACTTGATTCTATGATATATATCACTTTTGTCATAGTGAAACACATTTAGATTAGTCTCACACACGATTTCTTTAACAGATTGTTTTTCTACCGAAGGGGTTGGGATTTAACTGTTTGCGCTGCGTAAGATTTTTTAAATCTACCATTCACCCCCCACTGGTAGCTTTTCACGTGCTCTTTGATCCAACACATTTAAATAACAAGCAACCATTGCCGACCACATAAGTTGTCAAGTTGATGGAGGATTGGAGCGCAACCATCTTCAACATGCTTACGAAAAAGAAGAAGGACCCAAGATGCCCCACTATATTATGTTTAATTGGGACACAACACTTTCATAAGACACATTTTGACCATGGTGCAAGTGTTAGTCTCATGTCAAAGGTGGTCTTCGACAAGCTCAACTTCAGCACATTATCTTCAACACCGCTGCAGCTCCAGTTGGCCAACTGTATGGTCTGCTACCCTTCGGGTATTGCCGAAGATGTTTTGGTAAGAATCCGGAACTGCTTCATACCCGTGGAACTTTGTGGTTCTCTACATGGAGGTCGAGAAGTAATTCTTGGGCGCCCTTTCCTTAGCACTTTGGATGCCCGCATCGATGTGGGAGCTGATCGACCAAGGAAGGAGCAATGCTCCATGATCAAGATCAAGTATCGTATAAATGTCAAACACATAAAGGAGGTCGAAGTGACACCACCTCAAGTGGACACCCTCATTGCATTTATAATGTTGATCTATGAGGAAACATCATTTTTTCGTCCACGCCAATATTTCAAGAAGATGGATAAGCCAGGGCCATCTGAATGGCCCAAGTCCACTCAACCGCCAAAGAAAGAATGGTGAAAGAAGCAAAATGTGTCATCCGTGCCTACTTCTCCAAGGCTGCAGGTTGAAAATTGAAGATTCACAAAGACGGGGGAAAATTGATCTCATCGGATTTTTTGATGATATCGCGCCAATAGGTTAATTTGGTAGTTATCTTATTTTTTATTTTTCCATCCCCATTTGAATTTTACTTTTTCCATAGAATATTTGATTTGCCATGGGGAGTTGAGAATTTTTGTATTCTCAACTTAGATATACCTTTTTGATTTTTGAATAAAAAAATAAAAATATTAAATTTAGGGAAGTTTTATTTTAAAAACATTTTTTGGTGCAAATTTGTGGTTGATTCACCCAACAGCTACAAATATAGCCTTTGGGGAACCACTTGCCAAAAGAGGGACAAGGGGGGCCCACATCATGGTGTGGCCGGACACCGTAGTCGACCGACTTGGGGGAGTGCCATTTTGGCTCTCCCTCCTCCAACAGATATATGCTCTTTTCTTGTGACAGTTGAGGGTGCTACACTATTTATACATGCCCAGGTAAGTGTGTTGTTTTATACTTTACTCCATTTTCATCTTCCCAACTCAGTCACTCACTTCTTCAAGAATTGTTTTGCTCTTTGTTGAAACACTTCTCCCAATTTCCAAGCCAAAAAGATTTGCTTTCATGCCCATTTGCTTTTTCAAGTTGCTCTCAAGTTTGACAAAACAATTTGTTGGGGGTTTTGTTTGGTTTTCACTAACATAACCCATTTTGAGTTTATTTTGTTATTTGTTCTCATGTTGTGCAGAAATGAAGAAGGGCATGAAGAGGTTGTTTGCGAAAAAGAAGGAAGTTTCATCAAGCTCAAGCCATGGGAGAGACTCAAGCTCACACCTCTCCTCCGATCCTACACCAAGTCTACGGTATGGAGGTGTGCCAGACGACGTCCCGATGGAAGAATGAGATGCCCCACTTCGCCTTATCAACAACAACAACCTCGACTTGGAGCACGACGTTGAACGACAAGCCTACAACCTTCTCTGAGATCGTGAGTTTGCTCACACGAAGGCCTACAATCCGGTGCTACTCTTCAAAATTGGTATGAATTCCAAATTCTTTACCATTTGGCATGGATTAGGATGGAATATTTTTTCTCAAATAGATGAGGAAGGTTCACGCCTCCTCACATTCAATTCCTATGCACCCGAAAAATAGGATTTGAAGGTATTACTTTTAGGTTTTTCTGATAAGAATACTTTATCATATGGAAAGAATTAAGTAAAATGCTATGCTTTCATAAATGTTGTTTAATAGATTTAAACACTTTGCCTAAATTTAATAAACAAGATTTTTGCAAGAATTGACTAGTGAGATAGCATATAGGGGCGCTAGGGATAGCCACTTTACGCTTCATGCATAGATGGGTGGCCATGTGAATTTTCCCTACAGGAGATGTTAGGATTGTGCGCGAAGATGAACTTAGAATCCTTTTTGCCATGATTACAAAAAATAAATTTGCTTCTATCAATGCTATGATGTCACAATGGTTAGAAAACACTAAAATAACAGGTCCAATTGAATGTACATCATTAATTACCCGCATTGCTACAAAAGTAAGGGCTTTAGAAAATACTTCAATTGAATATATCTGTAGGATTGAAGAGCACGTGAAAAGCTACCAGAGGGGTGTGAATGGTAGATTACAACTTTTTGAGCGGAAGCAACAAAAACCCGTCGACAGAAAAATGATCTATTCAAGAAGTCGTGTGTGCAGCTAATCTAAACATGATCAATTGTGAAAAAATCAGTATAGATTGTGGAAAATCAATCCACGAAGACGTCACAATAAGAATCACGAAAATCCGTCAAGAAAAACTCATGTTATGATTGAAAGATTGAACGAAGGTCAATCTGTTCTACCCGAGAAAAACAGTTTTGCCACACTGCAAAGAAACTCGTGTAGATCCGAAGCAACAAATCCAATGATCGTGAAATTTTCATAGATGATAGATAATCGAGTTGTGAATACAAACAAAAAAGAATCATGTCAATTGGATCTGTAAAACTCGAGTTATGATAAAACCACCGAAGCAAGGTAGTGTTGTGCACAAACTCGACGAGAAAATCTTGTCTGAAACAAGTCAGACGAACAAGGCACAAAAGTTCCTTTAAACTACGATTTTTATTCAATAGAACACAAGAGGAACAGCCAAAAATGTGTGCCCTACGAGCTCTGGCCTCCCTTGCTTATATAACCAGCCATGAGACCAACTCAAACCAAACTAGGACTCGTATCCTACTCAGTTTCTATCAAAACTTTTCATAACTGCTCAAGACTCTTCTATACTCAGATCGAAGTAATCTTAAGACATCCAAACACCTTAGGAACGTATGCCACATTCATCAAAACAACTCAACTTCATGACCCACACGAAATCCTGTCAAAACCAACTCAAATCTTTCCATATTTGAGTCAAACCTGACTCAGCCGCAGCCTGAGTCCATAACCTAGTCAGTTGGACCTTTCCGACCAATTCTTTACATTCACATCTCTTCATCATGCCTTGGAACCATGCAACCACGTCCATGCACTCCATGCACATGTGCAGACACCTTCCAACGACATCCACGATACCTTCATATGCATTGTTCTTGATTCAAACATGATGCACAACCTCCAGATCAACTCAACCACAATTCCTCCCAAACTTGGTTGTTTAACCTCATCTTGTCCCTATGACTAGTTCAATGGATACTATCACCAGCCATGTCTTGAACTCAAGAAACATTTGCATATAAATAAACAACCAATACTTCTGAGCACAAGTCCTCAACTTGACTCACATTAGTTCCGAAACTACAACACCTTACATGAGCACTTCACATAAGCATGTTGCAAACTATAGCAAAACGATATCAGCCATAACCACCAAAACACACCAAAAACTTAGGAAATGAATACTAAGCAAACTATCCATAATCCAAAAAGCAAGTTCGAAACATTGCAAGTTAAAAGCAGAACATTCGCAATCTAGCTTTGTACCTTGCCAAAGCTAACTGGACCTTGAGTCAGAGCTTGCCAAAGCTAGCAGGACCTAGCACCAGAGCTTACCAAAGCTAGTCGTACCTTGTGCTGGACCTAGCAAAAACATGTCGGACCTAGCCACAACAAGTTCAACCTAGCCAAAACAATTCCGACCTAACCAAAACATGTCGGTCCTAGACAAAGCAAGTCAAACCTAGACAAAGTAAGTCGGACCTAGACAAAGTAAGTCAGACCTAGACAAAGTGAGTCGAACCTTACGTCAGATCTTGCCAGACCTTCTACCCAAAACAAGTCAGACCTATTGTCGGACCTTGCAGAAGCTCGGACCTAGAGTCAGACCTTGATAAAAGTGTGTTTTGCCAGTATTCAAAACTTTTATCATAAAAGTCAATGTATTCAGCACACATAGGTCTCACAATCTCTTCCTTGATGAATGCATTGGCAACATCACTTAAAATTCGAACATTGGCTTATTCACAAGAAAAGTTTTGAAAACAATTTTCTCCCCCTTTGTAAATCAAAAATAAAATGAGAAGTAAAACAAAAATTCTCCCCCTAAGGATGTACCCTGCCCCTGAGAAGAATTGAGGCATAACCATCGGGCACCTTCACATTCCCAAAAAACTTGCACAAGGTGGTCTTCTCATCTTTGCCCAAAGTATATAATGCTAGGTGGAATGTGTACTTGGTCTTTATGAACTTCGGATGTTGATCTGGCCATATACCCATATCCTTCATATCAAGACGAGCTTGTAGACTATCTTTTGTTTTACCATCCATAGCAAGCAATGTCCGCAATATGCTATCACAAATGTTTTTCTCAGTGTGCATGACATCCAAGTTATGCCTTATTAGCAATGTCTTCCAATAAGGGAGGTCAAAAAATATACTTTTCTTCTTCCAATTATGCCATCTATTTTCCTCAGTGTGCTTTCTCTTATCATTCGTCGGTCCAAAACTCACTTGATTAAAACACTCGTATTGTTGGAGTACTTCATCACCAGAGAGTGATGTTGGAGCCTCTCTATTCTCTGCCTTGTTGTTGAAAGAACCTTTGTTTCGATGCCATCTGTGATCTTGAGGTAGGAAACGACGATGACCCATGTAACAATGCTTTCGTCCTTATTTCAACCAGAAGGCGTCAGTGTTTATATGGCAGTATGGACATGCTAGCTTCCCTTTTGTGCACTTGGATCTCATTATTCAAGCCCCTCATGAACAAGTAGTGTTTCCGGCTGTCCTGACTAACATCCTCGGGCGCATACCTTAAGAGTTGAGTGAACTTATTGATATATTCACTCACGCTCGATCTTCCTTGCCTTAAGTTATCAAATTCTTGCCTTTTCAAAATAATAACTCCTTCCGGCACATAATGAGAACGAAAATTCTCCTTGAATTCAGCCCAACTAATTCTCTCTTGGTTCTCATGAGCATTGCAATAAGCATCCCACCAATCCGCAGCTGCTCCAACTAGTTGATGAGAAGCAAACAAGACCTTCTCCCGGTCACTGCATTGGATAATAGCTAGATTCTTCTCCACGGACTTGAGCCAATCATCCGCATCCATAGGGTCGGCAGCTTGAGCAAAGGTTGGTGGCCTAGTCCTCATAAACTCTCCCAATCGGTTATGAGGGGGTGGGGGTGGCGGTGGAGGCATGTGGGGCTGATTGTTGATATTGCCAGCCTGCAGCTATCCCATAGTTTGTATCATGGTCTGCATGAGCTGGTTTTGCATGGCCAAAAGCTGCTCAATGTTGATAGCTCCATGAGCAGGTCCTTGCCCATTATTGTTCTGAGGTACTCCATTGTTCTCCTCCTCATCGTTGCCATCCCTCTGGTTGCGAGTCCTCACCATCTGAAGAAAAGCAATAGGTAAGAATTAGAAAACTTCGCCAACTATATGCATCAAGGGATATGAAACTAAACAGCTAGCTACACTAGCCTAGGTGGACATGGCAATGCTAAAGCACCCCAAAATCCTCTATTAAGCACACAAGCAAGCAATATATATAGCAAACAGCACTCCAAGCAAAAACACATCGATTCCTGAGTGCTCCTATGTGCTCTAAAGTGTCCATTCTATATAGGCTGCATCCTACGGTCAACCTGTGGCTCTGATACCAATCTGTGACGCCCGGTTCCGAAAAATGAACCAAGCCAACGCATTTGTGTGCCCAGGATGTTCATCACACATACACGAGTGCAATCACAAAAGAGTATACAGAAAATTACCACAGAGCAAGATTAATTAACCAAATTTTATTACACAAACCTGATTATCCTCGAATACAAGCTCTAATGAATATTAAGGACAAGTTCAACTAATGCAGTGGAAATAAACTAATAAAGCAACTAAGCAAACTAAGCATAAGGGATAGCGCATCTCCAATAAACACCACAGGCAAAGCTGACAGTAGACATGGCCTAGAACTCCGCATTATCACCATTAAACTCCCAATCCTGACCTGCAACTGTTGGGGGGGATTGCAAGAGTGAGTACATGTCGTACTCAACAAGTGTGGAAAGTATGACATGTGGCTTATTCAAATGTCGACAATAATAATGGTTAAGTGCTAAAAAGTACATCAAAACATTTGAAAAGCAATATATTACATGTATGTGAAATAAACCCATCATAATCATAAGTAATACCACAATACCAGTCCATAATTCACCATCCTCATCCATAATTCCAGATTTCACCATTTGCCAATAACCATATTCAATACTAGAAATAAATTCATAACCAACCATAACCATTACCAAACCATAACCATCCCAAATACCATTCCATTACCGAGTTCCCTCTAATCATGAAAGTTGTCCAGGTGCTCATAACCGGGAGCACGGCTATCATGATAGTTTTGTTTAACTCTGCAGAGTTTGTACCTCTTTACCCAGGTGTTTGTGATTTCATCACCTTTCAGTGACTAGAACCTCTATTATGCCGTCTCACACTTACTTCGATGTGTGGCCAAGAGATCACAAAATAGCCTTTACAAAGGGATTACTAGCCTATTTAGACCCCACGGAGGTTTCACCGGTGGCGATGCCTCCAACTGAGCACATCTTCAACCAAGGGCCCCCTCTTGAGCCATTCGGATCCCAGGGTAGTCCCACCAATAATCAACAAACCCAATCCGACTACCCCTTCTCCGAGCATCCATAATGGTCCAAATAGCACTGGCAAAGCCCTAATTAATCAGCTACACCGCACCCATACTTGGCCTCGTGGTGGCACTGTAGTCCTGGCTTATTCTCGCATGAACCAGTCCTTAGATCTAAAGCAAGCAAAACCACCATAACATCCAACCCATCCACATACCAGGCTTGCTTAGATCACCCATTACCATACCGTATTGACCAGTTCACATTAACCAGAATATCATTAATGCATAATTAAATTTGTAGTGTTGTTTTCCCATCCCAGTTAATTTAGTGAAGCAAAAGGTAAAAAGCCCTCCCCGACTCTCTACCATATATCCCAGGTGACAAGGGTGGTTAAACAAAGCTAGTAAACTTCCTATCATAGGATTCCCATCAAATTGATACAAGCATACAATTTTGCAAACAAAACATTTATTTTAAAATGGGATCAATGTGCTTCAAGGACACTTGCCTTGCTCTTGCTGATGATTAGGGTCAAAGCCTTCAAACTCTTGGTGCTGGAGATCCTCCGCGACACTTTCTAGCGCAATTTCGTCTAATCTGCACAATAAACATACAAGACAAGAAAAACAATCAAATAGTGCACAAATATTACTCAATATGACATGACATGCATTATTGATGCAAATGCAAGGTAGAACTTGTTACTAGATTGCCTTTAATGATCACTAACTAGTTCTAATAGCTTTTAACAAGTCTATACAGGTTTGCAGTTGATTAGATCAAATTTTAGAATTAATTCAACACAATTTAACCAGAAAGATCGGACTAGTCCGCTAGGGACCGGACAAGTCCGCACTATGCGAGATCAGCAGATTAGGGTTTTCTAGATCGACGTAAATTCGGAGATTAGGGGTTGAATTCACGTAAGGAAAAGATAATAGAAGGTATACCAGGTGTTTAGGACACAAATGAATCAAGAAACTTGGAGGTAGCACTTGGATCTTGGTAATCTAGGGTTGGTGATGAACTTGGGGATGAATTGGTGGTGAAGGATGAAACTTGGTGGAGATCTTGATCCTCTTTCGTTTCCTCCTCTTCTTCTTCTTGCTTGGGATCTTCTCCTCCCTCTTTGATGGTGGCTCCCCACGAACTAGGGTTTGGGTGGGTGGAAAAGTGGCAAATAGATGTCAAACCAAGGGGTGGGGTTGTTTATATAGAGGTGGAGGCTAGGGTTAGATGGATTTCGAGTTTGGGATGAGTAGAGGCCGGTTTAGAGTTCCAAATGGGCTCTAAAAGAGTAAGGCACGACGTCCCTAGGCCCACTTAACGTGAAACCCAAGAAACAAGCTGTAAAACAAAAGATCAACTCTGAGTCACGAAATATTGGACAAGTCCGGAAAGGACCGGACTAGTCCGAAGTCGTCCTGAGAGAAAATCGGACAAGTCTGGCCAAAAATCGGACAAGTCCGATTTTAAACAGAGAGGAAAATGGACAAGTCCGCTGGAACACCGGACTAGTCCGGAAAAGTCCAAGGACTTAGCAATTTTTCAAGGATTCATGGAATAACGGACTATTCCACACAAAATCGGACAAGTCCGAAAGTTTCCAGAGCCAAAATCGGACTAGTCCACAGCAAAAACGGACAAGTCCGTTTTTAGTCAGAGAGAAATCGGACTAGTCCTCAGTAAAATCGGACTAGTCCGCACTTTCCTGCGTTTTAAGTGTGGTTTTGTTCCAAATCAATTTTAAATGCTTCGAATCAATTTTAAACTCGTTCCTCTTGTTGTGGGTTAATGTTAAACATGTATATGAGTGTATGTAGGGCATGATGCATGAAAATGAGGGTGTTACAAACCTACCCCCCTTAAAATGAATCTCGCCCTCGAGATTTGACGCGGAAGAGAAGAGATAGGGAAAGTCCTTCTTGAGATCATCCTCCAATTCCCACGTTGCTTCTTTTTCGGTGTGGTGCTTCCATTGAACTTTACACCATCTAATGACCCTGTTCCTTGTGACCCTCTCCTTAGTTTCCAAGATTTTGACTGGTTGCTCTGCATAAGTCAAATCTTCCTCTAATTCCAATCCTTCCATTGGCACTTGTTATTCCGGTACTCTCAAGCACATCTTGAGCTGGGAAACATGAAAGACATCATGTACGTCTGAAAGATGAGCTGGCATCTCCAACATATATGCTAATTCTCCTCTTTTGTCCAAAATCTTGAATGGTCCAATATAACGATGTGCGAGCTTGCCCCTTATGTTAAACCTCTTATGACCCCTCATTGGTGACACCTTGAGGTAAACAAAATCTCCCACTTCAAAGGCTAATTTCCTTCTTATATTGTCCGCATAGCCTTTTTGCCTTGATTGGGCAGCCCTCAAGTTTTCACGAATTATTTGGACTTGCTTTTCGGCTTCTTGCAACACATCCGGTCTAAATACTTGAGTTTCTCCTGCCACATTCCAGAATAAAGGTGTCCTACACTTCCTCCCATAAAGCGCTTCATACGGTGACATTTTCAAGCTTGCTTGGTAACTATTGTTGTATAAAAATTCTGCGTATGGCAAGCTTTTGTCCCAACTCTTCCCATGCTTCAAAGCACAAGCTCTTAACGTGTCCTTTAAAATTTGATCGGTCCTCTCGGTTTGTCCATCCGTTTGAGGGTGATATGCTGAACTAAAATTCAACCTCGTTCCCAAGGCTTCATGCAATTTCTACCAAAATATGGAGGTAAATTGAGAACCTCTATCCGAGATTATCCTCTTAGGGACTCCATGTCGATAGACAATATGCTCCATGTATATTTTGGCCAATCGTGCAGCTGTATATTTGGTCTTCGTAGGGACAAAATGAGCTGACTCGGTTAAGCGATCCACAATTACCCAAATTGAGTCATACCCGAACTGAGTACGTGGTAACCCAACTATGAAGTCCATTCCAATTTCTTCCCACTTCCATTCCGGAATCTTCAATGGTTGCAATAATCCAGCTAGACTTTGATGTTCCGCCTTGACTCGTTGACACACATCACACAATGCCACATATTCAGCTATGTCCTTCTTCATGCTATCCCACCAATAGCTAGTCTTCAAGTCTTTGTACATCTTTGTACAACCATGGTGAACTGAGTAAGGTGAGTCATGTGCCTCTTTTAATATTGTCTCCCGAATATGCTTTACATTAGGCACAACGATTCTCTTTCGAAGCCATAAGGTACCATGTTCGTCTTCATCAAATCTGAATTCTCTCCCTTCCTCGATCCTTTCCTTGGTTTCCTTGATCTCCTCATATGCGGTTTGTGCCTCTCGAATTTCTTGCTCCAAGGATAAGTTTAACTCCATTATCTCCATCTCATTTACAAATCCGAGGTTCAACCTTTCAAACTCCTTACATAACTCAGATGGTAACGCTCGAACTGTGAGTCAATGACTTACTCCCTTCCTACTCAAAGCATTGGCCACTACATTGGCTTTTCCCGGATGATAGTTGATCCCCAAATCATAATCTTTGATGAGCTCCAACCATCTTTGTTGCCTCAAGTTCAGATCCTTTTGTGTGAAAATATAATTCAAACTCTTATGATCTGTATAAATTTCACACCTATGTCCAAGAATATAGTGCCTCCAAATCTTCAATGCATGTACCACGGCTGCGAGCTCCAAATCATGTGTTGGGTAATTCTGCTCATGTTTCTTCAGTTGTCTCGATGCATAGGCGACCACTTGACCTTCTTGCATCAATACACATCCAAGCCCTTGTCTCGATGCATCGCAATAAATATGAAAACCCTTGCTCACATCCGGTAGTACCAAAACTGGGGCTGTTGTCAACCTCTTCTTCAACTCCTCAAAACAATTTTGACAAGCTTGGGTCCATTGGAAAGCCTTTCCCTTCATTAGCAACTCCGTCATAGGCTTGGCTATCTTGGAAAAGTCCTTGATGAATCTACGATAATATCCAGCCATCCCAAGAAAACTTCTTATTTCCTTGACATTTTGCGGGGGCTCCCACTTCAGCACGTCTCTCACTTTTTCGGGGTCAACCGATACTCCTCCTCGTGAGAATATATGACCCAAAAATGGCACCTCATTCAACCAAAATTGACACTTGTTGAACTTGGCATACAATTGATGCTCCCTAAATTTCTGTAGCGTAAGCCTCAAGTGTTCCTCATGTTCTTTCTCGTCCTTCGAGTAGATCATAATGTCATCAATAAACACCACAACAAACTTATCCAAGTAATCCATGAAGACCTTATTCATGAGGTACATAAAGTACGAAGGTGCATTTGTCAATCCAAAGGACATCACGGTGTACTCATAAGATCCATATTGCGTCCTAAAAGCTGTCTTGGGTATGTCCGATGGTCTAATCTTCATTTGAAAGTATCCCAACCTCAAATCAATCTTAGAGAAGACACAAGCACCCTTCATCTGATCAAACAAGTCTTCTATGCGTGGCAAGGTGTACTTGTTCTTTATTGTTACCTCGTTGAGAGCTCGGTAATCCTTTGGGATCCATCCTTCTTGTCCACAAATAGAACGGGTGCTCCCCAAGGTGAAGAGCTAGGGCAAATAAAACCCTTCTCTAGTTGCTCTTGAATTTGCTTCTTGAGCTCCGCTAATTCCATAGGAGGCATCCTATACGGCCTCTTAGCTATAGGTGCAGTTCCAGGTATTAAATCAATAACAAACCCAATGTCTTGATCAGGTGGCATACCTGGCAACTCGTCCGGAAAAACATCCAAAAATTCACACACCACTGGAATCTCCTCAATTGCGGCACCATCCATATGATTCAGCTCCAATTGCTTCAGTGTTGTTTGAGATGCTTCAAATTCTACGGTGATCCCTTCCTCATTGGTCAACTTCACCGTCTTCGTGGCACACTCAATAACCCCATTGTGCTTCCTCAACCAGTCCATACCAAGTATAATGTCCAATCCTTGAGAACCCAAAACAATGAGGTTGGCGGAGAAGTCTACCCCCCTTATTCTAAGGCTTACTTTTGGACATACTATATTTGTCCTCATCTCTCCTCGAGGAGACTTAACCAATAGAGTAAACTTCATATGAGAGATAGGCAAACTATA
This sequence comes from Tuctoria greenei, assembly GCA_036927565.1. NCBI lineage: Eukaryota > Viridiplantae > Streptophyta > Magnoliopsida > Poales > Poaceae > Tuctoria > Tuctoria greenei. Next base: position 159,427,583 of record JAYESD010000002.1, on the reverse strand, counting down.
GTTGGCAACATACTTTGATGCAATGAATGAATGCGATGCTCCAGAATCAAATAACATAATCGCGGGGTTGGAGTTTGCGAGAAACATACCAATGAACATGTCATACGCATGTTGAGCATCCTCCAAAGAGACATGGTTCACATTGCCACGAGCAAAATTCTGCTGTCCGCGGTTCCCTTGTGGTTGTATTCCATTGGGTCTTGGGTTTTGCCTCAGTGCATTGCTCCCTTGACCAAGGCCTGACTTAGGACATTGATGCACAAAGTGTCCAGCTTCTCCACAAGTATAACACTTCTCAACTCCACCAGAATTATTGGGACGAGCTTGGTTTTGAACATTTGCAGCAGGAAAATTAGCACGAGGTGCATAAGGCATTGGAGGCCTAGGCGCTTGCATAACAGGGTGCTGCTGCACAAACTGAGTTGGGCGCGCTGCATAACCAGGGCGTTGAGCAGGAATAGAAGAGCTGAAATGAGGCGCATTGGGTGGTGCAAGGCGAGGGCGCACATTACTTCCCTGTTGCTGTCCTTGATATGGCGCCTTCCTCTTGTTGTCTTGCTCCATCTCGTGAATCTTGTTCTCAACCACAATTGCTTTGTTCACAAGCTTCTGAAAATCTGCATAATCGTAGTTGAGTAGTTGCACTTGGATCTCATTGTTCAAGCCCCTCATGAACAAGTATTGTTTCCGGCTGTCCCGACTAACATCCTCGGGTGCATACCTTGAGAGTTGAGTGAACTTATTAAGATATTCACTCACGCTCGATCTTCCTTGCCTTATGTTCTCAAATTCTTGCCTTTTCAAAATCATAACTCCTTCTGGCACATAATGAGAACGAAAATTCTCCTTGAATTCGGCCCAAGTAATTCTCTCTTGGTTCTCATGAGCATTGCAATAAGCATCCCACCAATCTGCAGCTACTTCAACTAGTTGATGAGAAGCAAACAAGACCTTCTCCCGGTCACTGCATTGGACAATAGCTAGCTTCTTCTCCACGGACTTGAGCCAATCATCCGCATCCATAGGGTCGGCAGCTTGAGCAAAGGTTGGTGGCCTAGTCCTCATAAACTCTCCCAATCGGTTATGAGGGGGTGGGGGTGGCGGTGGAGGCATGTGGGGCTGATTGTTGATATTGTCAGCCTGCAGCTGTCCCATAGTTTGTATCATGGTCTGCATGAGCTGGTTTTGCATGGCCAAAAGCTGCTCAATGTTGATAGCTCCATGAGCAGGTCCTTGCCCATTGTTGTTCTGAGGTACTCCATTGTTCTCCTCCTCATCATTGCCATTCCTCTGGTTGCGAGTCCTCACCATCTGAATAAAAGCAATAGGTAAGAATTAGAAAACGTCGCCAACTATATGCATCAAGGGATATGAAACTAAACAGCTAGCTACACTAGCCTAGGTGGACATGGCAATGCTAAAGCACCCTAAAATCCTCTATTAAGCACACAAGCAAGCAATATATATAGCAAACAGCACTCCAAGCAAAAACACATTGATTCCTGAGTGCTCCTATGTGCTCTAAAGTGTCCATTCTATCTAGGCTGCATCCTACGGTCAACCTGTGGCTCTGATACCAATCTGTGACGCCCGGTTCCGAAAAATGAACCAAGCTAATGCATATGTGTGCTCAGGATGTTCATCACACATACACGAGTGCAATCACAAAAGAGTATACAAAAAATTACCACAGAGCAAGATTAATTAACCAAATTTTATTACACAAACCAGATTATCCTCGAATACAAGCTCTAATGAATATTAAGAACAAGTTCAACTAATGCAGCGGAAATAAACTAATTAAGCAACTAAGCAAACTAAGCATAAGGGATAGCGCAGCTCCAATAAACACCACAGGCAAAGCTAACGGTAGACACGGCCTAGAACTTTGCATTATCACCATTAAACTCCCAATCCTGACCTGCAACTGTTGGGGGGGGGGGGATTGCAAGAGTGAGTACATGTCGTACTCAACAAGTGTGGAAAGTATGACATGTGGCTTATTCAAATGTCGACAATAATAATGGTTAAGTGCTGAAAAGTACATCAAAACATTTGAAAAGCAATATATTACATGTATGTGAAATAAACCCATCATAATCATAAGTAATACCACAATACCAGTCCATAATTCACCATCCTCATCCATAATTCCAGATTTCACCATTTGCCAATAACCATATTGAATACTAGAAATAAATCCATAACCAACCATAACCATTACCAAACCATAACCATCCCAAATACCATTTCATTACCGAGTTCCCTCTAATCATGGAAGTTGTCCAGGTGCTCATAACCGTGAGCACGACTATCATGATAGTTTTATTTAACTATGCAGAGTTTGTACCTCTTTACCCACGTGTTTGTGATTTCATCACCTTTCGAGGACTAGAACCTCTATTATGTCATCTCACACTTCCGTCGGTCTGTGGCCAAGAGATCACAAAATAGCCTTTACAAATGGATTACTAGCCTATTTATACCCCACTGAGGTTTCACCGGTGGCGATGCCTCCAACTGAGCACATCTTCAACCAAGGGCCCCCTCTTGAGCCATTCGGATCCTAGGGTAGTCCCACCAATCATCAACAAACCCAATCCGACTACCCCTTCCCTGAGCATCCATAATGGTCCAAATAGCACTGGCAAAGCCCTAATTAATCAGCTACGCCGCACCCATACTTGGCCTTGTGGTGGAACTGTAGTCCTGGCTTATTCTCGCATGAAACGGTCCTTAGATCTAAAGCAAGCAAAACCACCATAACATACAACCCATCCACATACCAGGCTTGCTTAGATCACCCATTACCATACCGTATTAACCAGTTCACATTAACCAGAATATCATTAATGCATAATTAAATTTGTAGTGTTGTTTTCCCATCGCAGTTAATTTAACGAAGCAAAAGGTAAAAAGCCCTTACCGACTCTCTACCATATATCCCAGGTGACAAGGGTGGTTAAACAAAGCTAGTAAACTTCCTATCATAGGATTCCCATCAAATTGACACAAGCATGCAATTTTGCAAACAAAACATTTATTTTAAAGCGGGATCAATATGCTTCAAGGACACTTGCCTTGCTCTTGCTGATGATTAGGGTCAAAGCCTTCAAACTCTTGATGCTAGAGATCCTCCACGGCACTTTCTAGCGCAATTCCATCTAATCCGCACAATAAACATACAAGACAAGAAACACAATCAAAGAGTGCACAAATATTACTCAATATGACATGACATGCATGATTGATGCAAATGCAAGGTAGAACTTGTTACTAGATTGCCTTTAATGATCACTAACTAGTTCTAATAGCTTTTAACAAGTTTATACAGGTTTGGAGTCGATTAGATCAAATTTTAGAATTAATTCAACACAATTTAACCAGAAAGATCGGAATGGTCCGCTAGGGACCGGACAAGTCTGCACTCTGCGAGATCAGCAGATCAAAGTTTTCTAGATCGACGTAAATTTGGAGATTAGGGGTTGAATTCACGTAAGGAAAAGATAATAGAAGCTATACCAGGTGTTTAGGACTCCAATGAATCAAGAAACTTGGAGGTAGCACTTGGATCTTGGTGATCTAGGGTTGTTGATGAACTTGGGGATGAATTGGTGGTGAAGGACGAAACTTGGTGGAGATCTTGATCCTCTTTCGTTTCCTCCTCTTCTTCTTCTTGCTTGGGATCTTCTCCTCCCTCCTTGATGGTGGATCCCCACGAACTAGGGTTTGGGTGGGTGAAAAAGTGGCAAATAGATGTCAAACTAAGGGGTGGGGTTGTTTATATAGAGGTGGAGGCTAGGGTTAGACGGATTTCGAGTTTTGGATGAGTAGAGGCCGGTTTAGAGTCCCACATGGGCTCTAAAAGAGTTAGGCACGACGTCCCTAGGCCCACATAACGTGAAACCCAAGAAACCAGTCGTAAAACAAAAGATCAAGTCGGAGTCATGAAATATCGGACAAGTCCGGAAAGGACCGGACTAGTCCGAAGTCGTCCAGAGAGAAAATCGGACAAGTCTGGCAAAAAATCGGACAAGTCCGACTTTAAACAGAGAGGAAAACGGACAAGTCCGCTGGAACATCGGACTAGTCCGGAAAAGTCTAAGGACTTAGCAAATTTTCAAGGATTCATAGAATAACGGACTAGTTCGCACAAAATCGGACAAGTCCGAAAGTTTCCAGAGCCAAAATCGGACTAGTCCGCAGCAAAAACGGACAAGTCCGTTTTTAGTCAGAGAGAAATCGGACTAGTCCTACGTAAAATCAGACTAGTCCGCACTTTCCTGCGTTTTAAGTGCGGTTTTGTTCCAAATCAATTTTAAATGCTCCGAATCAATTTTAAACTCGTTCCTCTTGTTGTGGGTTAATGTTAAACATGTATATGAGTGTATGTAGGGCATGATGCATCAAAATGAGGGTGTTACACGGATGCTCCTCCAAGCGTGGCGGCCGGCGGTTGGTCCTCCAAGCTTGGCGGCCGGCGGATGCTCCTACAAGAGTGGCGTCTGGTGGATGCTCCTACAAGCGTGGCGGCCGGCGGATGCTCCTCCAATCTTGGCGGCCAGCGGATGCTCCTACAAGCGTGGCGGCCGACGGATGCTCCTACAATCGTGGCGGCTGGCGGATGCTCCTACAATCGCATTGCAAAGAGGGGGCCGGCATTGCGGGTCGAAGGGTACCATAATAAAATATTATTTTCATTTCATATTTTCCTTCTTCATTCGGCATGACAAAAATTTCCCGCCGCGGGCAGGCAGGCAGGCATGACGAAAAAGCTAGGCCGCTTGTTATTTGTGGGCTGAAACAGCGCCGATTCACTTTATATTCAAGCTGGTCCTTCGCGCATTCATGACGCTTGCACAGAGTCGAAGGCCTCGAAATGTCCGGTCCTATCACCGGATTTTCGTGAGATCCTCAAGGGATGCTGCTTTCGATGTTTGGCGCATGGTCACATTGCGGCAGCGTGCTGTGACCCGCCGCGTCTGGGGCTGGTCGGCCCACAGGCCCTTTCAAAATTAGGCCTCCTTTGGTAGCACAGGATCCCGAAGGGATCCCAGCCCAATCCCGGGCCTAGAAATCCACGGGCCAAAAATCATCCGAGGTGCACTTGGCAGCCCGTAATATCGGCCCAATCCACGCGGAAGCACCAGACTTTCTGCCCCTGTCTCACCAGGCCAGGGAGGAAAACCCTGATGTGCGCTCGCGTCTCCGCATCGCCGCTCGCGTACCCCACACCTCGCGCTGCCGGTCGCCTCCCTGTCGCTGTGCCGCCGGCCTCCTCCCATAGTGCCCTTTGTCGCCTCTCCCCCCCCCCCCCCCCTCCCGGCCTCCCAAGCCTCCATGTCACCAGACAAGCTGCAGCACCCATATGCCGAGATTCAGGAAGCCGGGATCGAAGAAGCCGAGTACCCTGCTCGTCGATGACGAGGAGGGCGGCGTCGTATTCCTCGTCTCCTCCGCCAGCTCGGCCTCTTCCTCCCGGTGCGTACTCGAACTCTAAAATCTCATTACTCACCTCTTGTCTCACACACGCCATATTTGTTGATTCTAATCCGAGATTGGGTGCTGATAGTTTCCGTCGTGCTCGGCGGCAGGTTTGGTTACACGAGCTTGGAGAGGTAGTGGCAGCGGCTCCCGGTGTTCAAGTACCGCAAAGCCTTTCTCTACCTGGTGGAGCAGCACGCCATGACCCACGACCATTGTCGTCAGCAAGACCGGCAGCGGCAAGTCCAGCAGATCCCTCAGGTACGTCCACACGTGTTTCTGGGTGTTCAACCTAGCTCCTCGTATTTGCTGCCTAGGACAGTGGGAAAATTTGTTGTGCTACTCTGTGTCAATAGGCATTTGGTCGAGCATCTGGTGATTACCTTGCTATCTTCTTCTGCAATTACAGACGGCTGGTGATTACCTTGCCATTTTCATATTTCTTTGGCAAATGTTGTACTTGTAACAGCTTTGCTCGCTTTGCTCTTCAGCCTGATGGTATACTATTGCTACTGTTCAATGTTTAAAGCTAGTCCTATAGTTAATTGTTTTGGGCATTCTTATTTGTATATTTTTTTCCTGAAGCCAGCTTGAGAAAAAGGCTCTTTTTGTAGGTTGTCTTGTACTCAAATTTCTTTCACGAAAATAAATCAGAATGTTAAGTTCATGGAATCAATGTTCACCACTGCTAGCTCTAGGTAGTAATCTACAAGAGGTTTCTTTGTACTGAAAAAAATCAAGTAGAGAAAATAAGAATTTTCTCATATCTGTTACTAGAAGTTTCTTGCTGCTTACCACATTCAATTTCTGAAAGTCTAACTGCACCAATGCGAGTATAGACTTTTCACTTGCATCACATTTTGATAATTGAGCTATACTAGGAAGTAAGGACATTGCATCTGCTATTTGAGGATCACTCTGGAAACCTAAATGAACAATTTTTAGTTCAGTAGAGTTCTCACTGGGCCAAAAGCTGAATTATGTTTTATTTGTCTAGTTTAGTTTACTGGTAACTAGAAAACATGTGATGGTTTTCTGTACGTGTTTTTTATGTGGTGCTTTTTGAGGAAACGATGATATCTTTGCTTATGTGAATTAGGCCACGTGCCTGTTTTGATATCTTTGCTTAGCTAACTTGTGATATCACACACATTTGATTTACAGTTATAATAGTGCCATGTTGTGCTCGTGTTCTTTTAATGTTAAGCTATGAATCAAATAGTGTCCTACTAATCCAATCATTTCATTCATCCATGCTTAGATTAGGTTCTTCATCTTGAGCGGCGAGCAAGGTGGTTGATTGATCTCAATTTACCCTGTCGAACTTTGTGGTGTCCAATTAAAGTGCAGGCACATTCTATTTTCCCATAAATTTTAATTGAATGTTGCATCATAGTTGAATAATTAATAGTAGATGGACTACTGCATATATGTAGGATTAGTTGAATGTTGCATCCTAGTTGGTTCATGCCATTTGAGTGATTAATAATTTGATGTTTCTCCAGTCAACATTTTGTTGGATGCCCCATTTTTCTCTCACACTATTTCATAACTTTCCCCTGATTATTCGCTTTAAAGCATTAGTTGTTATGCCACCCGTTCTTTGTGTGTGGCATATAAAGTAGTCAGCAAGCACAAATCTACATCGACGCTATGTTTCTTGAAGTTGTAACAGATGTATCTGTTTTGGTCATATATAACCGAACTTTAATCAGCTTTACTGAAGTGTGTATCAGTCACATCGGTAAAAACAACTGGGGCTATGCTTGTTTTGGTCATATATAACCAAAGTTTAATCAGCTTTAGTTTCATTCTATTTAGCAGGAACTGATGAGGTCACTTCATCTTGCCACATTGCTGGTTGTTTGCACTTTGGAAACTTAGTATTTGTAGTTTGATCAATTTGGGGTGTTTAGAGGCAGTTTATGATTGCTTTGATCTGTATTTTACCATTTTTTGCAGCTGTTGTGAATAAATAGATACTGATCAGGGACCATCCAGATGTTTTTATCATGAGCAACTGCCACTGAAAAAATGCTTGAAAGCACCAACATTGCTACCGGAGAAGGACTTTTGTGATGTTGGGACATTATTTAATTGTTGTAGGATATTTTTGTAATGCACAAATATTTTTCATAACATCATAGCAATGATGTCACTGAAATTTGTATGACATTATATTGTTTATGGCTCCTGTTACAAGTCTTTGAAGTATACTTTTTATGATTTTTTGAGTTATTTAGTGTTTTTCTGAATTTTCAGAGTGAATTCCTCAATTGTTTTTGAATATCTTGAACATTTTTGAGTTATTTAGTTATTTTCTGAATTTGCCCAATTTTTTTCTGATTTTTAAGACCATTTTTATATATTGGGATTTTTGTCCCCTTGATTTCCAAACAAATCCAGGAAATATAAACCTCGAGTGGAATTCTCACCGGGGAAACATAAAAAATTCCCGAGGGACATTGTACCCTGGGTTTTCCCGCCCATGATCCCAAAGGAAGCCTTAAACTCGGCCTGCTACTTCCCTGGTCACCGCTCCAGTCGGTGCCATGTGCCCATGGGGCCAGATGGCAAGAGGCCTCTTCATCCTCGCCTTCTTAAACCACCCCCCCTCCCTATTGCTTCCAGGCTCAAGTTCCCGACTGATTCGCATCCATGCTCCCGTGTGTTGCCTGAGAAGTCCTTTGCCTCTGTTGTCACAGCGCCATGCCTCGCAACCATGTTAGACGCGAGCAGGTACCTGCAGGCTCACCGTCCCTGCGCCCTTGTGAGGGGCAATGTACGGTGGTCAACAACCGCCTCATGACGACGGAGTTTATCCGTTTGCGCCGCCAAGCAGTTGTTCTGGGACCCAGAGGAGGTCGCAGCGAGGCGACACCCATGGAGATCAGCCTGACCATCCATCACCAACTTGAAATCCCGCATTAGGCTTTCACCGTGTCCACGTTTGGGGATGGTGAGTTCCTGGTGCGGTTCACCCGTGATGACTATCGGGAGCTCGCCATCGAGACGGCAATCATCTCCATGTCGGATGATAACCACTACTTCCAGCCATGGATCTTTGGCGTCGTTGTGCCAATCGTCGGGTGGTTCTTCCACATGCAGGTTGTCATCGGGAACCTCCCTCTGCATGTCTGGTCTACGGAGAGCATCAGACAGGTTCTGGGTGATGTCTTCCTCTTTGATCACTTCGATGCTTCCACTTACCACCGGGAGCGTGCTGACCTGTGCACGGTCGTTGGGTGGATGAAAGACCTAAGCCTCTTGCCTCGGGCCAAAATGGCCACCTTCTTTGCAGGAAGTGATGGCCGGACTGGGAGTGACGGCGGGCCGCCCACGGAACCTTTCAACCATGTCGCAGTGGTCCGGCCTGGCGGCCTCACGACGGAGCTCATCATCCACCTGGATCACTACCTTGACTATACGCCGCCGGTCCATCCCAACTCTCTGCCCTCCTCGTCATCAGGCGACTCTTCTGACGGACACTCCTCGGTGTCCTCGAACTCTTCGGGGGACACCTTCCTGCGGCCGAAGAGATTCTACTGGCAGCATGGGGAAGTGGATGAGGCAGATAAGCAGCTCTTTTAGTATGGCTACCAAAGTGTCCTAGCTCATGTGTTACGTTTCCTATGGAAACAAAAAATCCTATCCTATCCTTCAAAGGGAGCCTATGTTTGAGAGGATTCCGACTGGATTAATTTTCGTGAAAAGATTTCCTGTTTAACATTTCGGTTGTCCTTCCTTTTTTCAAACATTTTCTTCCTCGTATTGTCTTCACTTTTTTCTTTCCAGTCCTAGCTACCGGCCTGTTGCATTTTCTTGTTACTACTACTTTACAGACCTCTTTGTAGGCCCCGCTGCGGGCGATCTCCTGGCAACTCCACCGGTTTGGGGACAAGGAGGGTTTGGCGGTCAGAAAATTCGAACTAATTTTGCACAGATAGTACATCCATGAACAAGAACACCAAGTACATTTAACTTAAAAACATTACTCCCTCCGTCCCAAAATATTTGTCCCTTTCGATGGAGGGAGTATCTCCGTCCCAAAATACTTGTCGCTTACAGACCGCTTTGCGAGCCCCGCTGCGGGCGATCTCCTGGCAACTCCACCGGTTTGGGGACAAGGAGGGTTTGGTGATCGGAAAATTCGAACTAATTTTGCACAGATAGTACATCCATGAACAAGAACGACAAGTACATTTAACTTAAAAACATTACTCCCTCCATCCCAAAATATTTGTCCCTTTCGATGGAGGGAGTATCTCCGTCCCAAAATACTTGTCGCTTTGGATGGAGGGAGTATATTACAAACACAAGAAAAGATAAACTACAACTAAAACTATGAAACGAAAAACTACAACTAAAAACATGAAACGAAAAACTACAACTAAAAACATGAAAGGAAAACACCTAAATACTACTCTACTCAGCCTGCACCTCCTCCTCCTCGGGTGGGTCCTCGGGCTCCTGACCCTCCTCTAGCTCCTCGGGCTCCGGCGGTGGAAGGTGACCCAGTCTCAAGGCCGCCGCCAAGGTTGCGATGACCCGCGACGCCGAGCTCGGCCGCCATCGTCTCCCAGAGGGAGTTGAAACGAGAGGCCGAAGACGTAGTGGCCCGTGGTGTCCATTCCAGTACTTTGTGGAAGGGTATCGAGCCCAAGGCGTTCCATGGAGTGAGATGTATCCGTAAATACATCTCGGTCCATGTTGAACAGTAGGGTATCCTTCACGCGCGACGGCGAGGTGGGGTCCAGCTGCAGCCGCTTACCGGCGGCCGGGTCCCTCGGCGGGCTCGGTGGCGGAGGGTTGCTCGAGCTCGAAAGCATTTGCTGTATACTAGCCGCGGCTAGGTTTTGTTGAGAGAAGAGAGGATGTTGGAATGGTTGTGCGGAAAAGACGATGGCGCGGGTGACCATCTTATACTCCCTTCGTCCCAAGTGACCTCTATTTTTAGGATTCAAACCGCACATTAGTCAACACATAAAATTACCCTAACACCCTTCATCAATACATATCCTCCCACTTTCCATTCAATGCCAGCATGTTGCTACGGCAACAAAGGATAGTAGCTGAAAATGTGCAGAGGACACAACTGACATGACCATAGAGTGAAAGTAAAGTTGAGTTGGGACAAAACAAATTGGCTGGAAATAATCTTCAGCTGGGACGGACGTAGTAGCATTGTAGCAGTGGTCAGGGGAGGGGATGCGTCAAATTTAATTCAAAGGATGCGCATGCGCTGCGCGTGTTACTCGCCTCGGTTACTGGCGCGCACGGTCGCTCTGTGCACCCGATCGCATCAGTTTTGCAAAAAGATTTCCTGTTTCACATTTTGGGTCTCCACGCTGTTATACCTTAAATCGTACACTACGTACTCCCTCCATCCCCAAAAGTATGAAGTTTTTAGAACTAGTTCTAACATTTTTGTTAGAACTATATTTTTAGAACTATATTGTTCTAACATATAGAAGTACTTCCTATATTTTTCTAACAGTTTTGTCGTCCTTTCTTTTATTTTCTAGAGTTCATTGTCTCCACTTTTCTTTCCAATCTTCGCTACCGGCCTGTTGCGTTTTCCAGTAGTACTACTACTTTACAGACCGCTTTGGAGTTCAGTGTCTCCACTTTTCTTTCAAGTTGTTGCTACCGGCCTGTTGCGTTTTCCAGTAGTCTGCGCGCGTCTCATCGTGTTCTCGGCGCGTACTAAAGACACACGTCACACACCATCCTCTTCTCACCCCCCCACAACCCCCCCCCCCCACAACACGTTCACATCCTCTGCAGTAACTGCCCACACACCACCATCCCTCTTCTCCGTGCGGACTAAAAATCATTGGGTGTTTCATCGTCTTCTCCGCACGTACTAATAAAGAGTAGTAAGATGACACACCATCCTCTACTACGCCACACACACCATCCTCTTCTCCGCGCGTACTCTTCCTCTCCGTCGCGCGCGCCCTCATTGGTTCCCTTCGAAGCCCATGGAGTTCCCCTTGCCGCACGATATTGCGGTCCTGATCGCGGGGTGGGTCGCCGCAACCTCCACCCAGCCCATGGATGACCTCTCCAGTCTGTGCGCCACCTGCAAGGCCATGCACGCGGCATGCTGTGATCCCTCCGTGGGCTAGCGCGTGGCGCTGGAGCGGGAGAGCAGCTGGGAGTGGTTCCAATGGCACAGGAACGGGAGCTACGACGCCCTCGTGGAGCGCGTGGCCAACATTGGCAACCCTCATGCGTGCTACGTCACCGGGATCGATCTTGTCTTCAACTACGGCCGTGCGCAGGCGCAGCGGGGCACCCAGTTCCTTGCCCGGGCGGCTGCAAACGGCCACAAGGTGGCGGCCTACATCCTCACCATGCTCCGCTACAATGCCGACCGCAGGGACCGCGACGCCCTCGAGTATATCCGTCAGGTCGAAGGCGAGGACCACGTCGGCGACAACGCGGCCGGGTCCATCGCGATGAAGAGGACTAACACAGAGTGTTGCCGGTGTCGGAATCAAGCCATGCAGAGGCTCCAAGTTTTTGTGAGCTGGAGGTTACTACATAGGCCTCCTCTGGGACCGCCACCGGTGGCACTGCCCGACATTGACGATGACGTTTGCCGCTGCCCAACAGGGGGGAACCAGGGGCCTGCCCGCTGCGGCTAGCGAGGGTGGTACGAGTGGACCGTCTTCTGTACTGAGAACTGTAGGATTGAGCGCGAGTATGACCTATTCTGCCATAACGTGTTGTACTCTATGGGTTATATTCCATCCATTCCCTTTTGGATGCGCTACTCCTTGTTCTCCAAACGCCAATGAAAGTGAACAAAGGGAGTATATAAAATAGACTTGTATAAGGCATGTTGATGTGTTTCTCCTATGTATGCATGCTCGTCTCTGATGAATGTTGCACTTGTTGTGTTTCCCCTATGCGTGCTCATCTTTTTTTAGCCCCGTTTGCATAAAAGGAAACTCATGGGGAAGTTTAAAGGAATGGATTCCTCCGGAAGTGACACATGTGCTTTAAAAAATCTAGGTTCTATAAATTTTGGCTTCACTAATAATAAAGTTGTATAAATTGCTACTTCTATACAGGTTCGTAATTAAGTACTACTAGATATAAACATAGTGATATAAACAAGGATTAAAATAAAGCATACGCATAAAATCTCTTCAACCAGCAACACAGTGATATAAACAAGGATTAAATACTAGATATAAACATCGACGGAAACAAACAATAGTGTTCAACGTACCATTCCAGGCAACAAACTAATTAATTTGACAGTACTAGCCCTTACCTAATAAAAAAACACAAAATAAACTAATCGGCACATCTAGTCCACACCACATCTCTTCAAGCAGCACCTTCAGTCCGTCAGCTAGCTCCATGCATCGTCCTGCACCACCACCTTGCTTGAGTCTACCTCCATACATCCTGCATCACGACAACCTTGCTTGGACCACCGTCATTGTTTTCAGAAGCGATTAGTTTTTGGCATCATCAAATCTGGAGTAATTTTTCTAGATCATTTGGAGCCGAAAAATAGTTAATACGCTATATATGAGGAGAAAGATTAGGATATTATATGCTACCTGCGCCATGAACAACATATCCGACGCTTGATTATTCTGGTCTCCAGGATCATTCTGCCCCAAGTCATCTGGGGCAGCAGGCGGAGGACCTTGATCATCAGGATAAGGACCAGGCAAGACTGGTTCGTGGTAAGGGTGGGGGTTGCCATTGAAAGGCGGAGGTTCCTCCTCATCACCCACAAGGTGGTCCACAAAATCAAGACCTAGGACGTAAACTGGTACAGTTCATGAATGTCCTTCCCCGCCGACTTCCTTGCCTCTCCTGAGAACAAGGCTTCGAGGGATGTCATGCGGATTATCCACCATAACCAGCAGAATGACCCTAGTCGGGTTTGGATCATTTTCATCCCAATGAAGCAACTGGCCAAAACTGGAGCAGGTTTGTTCAACAAACCTTCACTCCTTTAGATCTAGAGGATAACCAAGTAGCAAAATCCAACACCTTATAGTAAACTGAGCACGACGCATATTAAGACTTGCCTCATCATGTTTTTCAAATCTGAACTCCCGATTCCCGACCACGTGGGGATTTGCTAGGACCAAAGCATCTCTCTCTAGTTTATTTCTTAACTTGTAGTACATGCCAATCCCATGGGGATGTGCACCGTAAGTAACTACGTGCATTCTTTCCTGATCTTGGATGTACACTGCTATCTCGTCCATAAATTCATTACGCTGGGCAGGAGTTAGTACCTCATTTGTGACCGCAACCGCATATTCCTCATTTTTCTTTGTGATTTCGCCAAATATGTGGCACACGCTTCTGGTCCTTCTCAGAGGACCACCATCTTCTGGGATCATCAGCCGCAGACAAAACCGATGGGGGTCGATGGATAAGTTTGCTATTAATGAGCGACGAGCGGCGAAGAAACAAATCTGCCTGAGAGAAACAAAGGGTGTACTACTAGTATTTGGAGGTTGCGGTTTCTTGGGAGTCTCCGGAGTACTTCTATATTATAAAGCGAAACAACATGGAACCGCTGCACATCCCCTACAGTACTGCAGGTGTAGTAGCAGGGGCTGACATCTGGGCCCCACACCTCATAGGACCCACATGTCAGCCCCTGCTACTGCACCTGCAGTACTGCAGGGGATGCCGTGACATTGTAATGATGACAACACGTATAGGGGTAACTTACGGCCTGTTCCAGTCCGTGCAATAATAACATCGCGAGTCTCACGACTGTTCAGATTTTTGCAGGAAAACAACATGACAAAACGTGAAAAGAAAAAATATCAAAAAAAAAACAAGAGAAACACAACATCACGACTGGAGATGTTTTTCGATTCACGCACGAAGTGGGTTAAAGGTTAAAACATGGCGTCGTTAAAGGAGATGTTTTTCGATAAAAGGAGAATTTTTCGATAATACATCAGACACATTGTTCATGAACATAAAAGACATATTACATTAACATACTACCAACACATATATTACAAACAAGAGTAAAGAAAACATGGACGAAAAACACGTAGAAACAAGAACAAAACTACTAATCCTATTATACTCGGAGGCCTCGTCCACCTCCGCCGCCGCGCACGCCCCGTCCGACGCATCCTCCAGCGGCTCCGCCTCCGCCTACGACGGCGGCAGCGACTCCTCTTCTGTCTCCACACCGAGCTTACAGGCGACGCTGTGCAGAATCTTCCAGCGGCCCTGTACCCTAGCAACCTCTGTGATTGTCTCATGGAGGGCATCAAGACGAGCGGCCACAAAGCTTAACCCGAACAAGTAGTAGCCGGCGGAGTCCATGCTGGGGAGCTGGGGAAGCCTCCCAAGACACAGACGGTGATAGATAAGAGATGTATTGTTAAATACATCCCGCGACATTGTGTCCAACGCTCTTGCATGTTCGACGGCGGAGGACACATCGTCTTCAACATCTTTAATTCGATGCGTTAATTCGTCGATGCGGGCGGTAAAGAGGCGGACAGTCTCATGTAACCAGTCGGGCTGAGGGGATGCGGGCGTCGCCATCAGTTCCACTGGCATTGCCGGCGGCGATGGAAACGGAGAAGGAGGTTCGGAGGACGTCGATGGCGTAGAGCGCTTCGGCGCGGGGCTACCCATTTGTGTGGCGACGGAGGTGCAGAGAGAGAGCAAGAGGTGGTCGACGGTGGCGGTGGGAGAAGTTTGGAGGCTAGGATCTAAGGACGGTGCGGCGGAGAAGCAAGAGAACGGTGAGCCTTTATAGCAGGTCGTCGTCTAATAGCGGACGTGTGGAGATGATCGGATGCTAGAGGAAACCACGATTAATTATGAACCGATCGGTGGCCCCGGTTTCCTCGAAACCGCGGTTTGCATCCTCTCGGTCCCAATGGATCGACGCGTCCCATCGGCTTCAGTGGCAGTTTTTTAGGAGTAATTTCACAGGCAAAGGGCCCAGCGTATATAATTCACATCGACATGTACATGATCGAGGGTCGTCTTTCATGACATGTTCACATGCTATATATACGCCCCAAACATGATCATCGAGCCTCAAACAATAATATATATATATATATATATATATATTATTGCATAACTATATATATCTCTCAACAAAAAGACAAAATTAACTCTTGTTTGCATCCTCTCTGTTATCGCAACTGCGCGCTCGATGAGGGCGATGGGAGTTCTGGTAATGATGACACCGCGTATAGGGGCATAGTTCAAGCCATTGCATCACAAAAAAAAGAAAAGAAAAACATTAAAAACAAGAAGAGAAAAACAACATCAGGACTGGATTAATCTGCGTCAATCGATTTCTTGTTTTGCAGTTTTGTTCTCCACGGTCGGATGGACAGAGATTCCTCCAACTTAAAGGAATATGAACTGGTATGTGGCCCCAGTTTACTCCAAACCGCGGTTTGCATCCTCTCGGTCCCAACGGCTCAACGCGTCCCATCGGCATAAGAGAAAATTAACACGTGTACGCCACACGTCCGACTATCCGAGCATTAATGCTTTGTCGTGATCATGTATGATGGCCGGACATGCATGCATGCTTTTGAAAGAGAGCCAGCGAGGTCTCCATCATGTTTAATGCATGATTGATCACTTGTTGATGAGGATTTGTGATGTCGATTTTCTTGTTTCATGATGACATTTCTCTTGTTTTGTAATGTTCTATGTTACTGAACTCAATGTTGTTCCTCTATTCCATATGTTATTTTCTTCTCTGTCTATTGTCTAATGAACTATGTACTCCGTATTTGTGTTCTATGTGCAACATGCATGTGCAAGACCTCGATCCACGATCATGTTAAATTGATGGTGTTATACAAGTGTTTTTTCTTTATGTTGAAAAAACGATCGTCATGTTTATTATTTGTATATTATTAATTAATATACATTACTAAAATAAATAATTAATATATAAATAAATATTATCATATGAAATATCAACATGGATGGTCCAATCCAACCTACGAAACAAAAACTTTTATCGTCCAGTACATCCAATGAAACATCAACTAGCATGGATCGAGATCTAGTACACAAAAACATGGATGATCCTATCGAATCCAACTTTGACAACAAAAAAACGCACGTACACGACGGTCATTCATTAACAGAGAATACAAATATATAGAACCGATAGTTCATTAAATAACAGATAGAAAATAAAATAACAGATGGAACAGAGGAACAATGACATTGAGTTCATTAACATAAAACAATACTACAAAACAAGAAAAACAACATCACGAAACAAGAAAACCAATATCACGGACCCCTTTCTTCCTCCTCGCGCCGAGGGCGCATGCGCGGCGCCGCCGTGGCGGGGCTCACCGGAGGTCTCGCCGCTGGCCTTTCCAGTGCGCCAAGCCTCGCCAGTCTTGCTGCTTGGGGATTTTTCACCACGCGGAGCACGTCGGTGTTGCCCCCGGGGCTCGCCGACAGCTGGAAACGGCGGTGCGATGGCGGCGGCGGTTTCCACAGCTCCGGGAGGGTAGAACTCCCTTATCTCTAGCTCAAACGACTTGGTTTCTCCTCCAAAAGCTTTCTTGTGCCTTGAGGATACTGAACCAGGACTCGGAAATTAAGGAGAAAAATGGCTGGAAACTAGGAGCTTGACGGTGAGTCGCGGCTTTCTCACAGGCGGTGACCAAAACTCAGCTATCTCGATCGGTCATCACTCGTCGATGGTTTTCAAATCTTTCGATGCGGAGTCTTCGCAGGGAGATAGGTAAACTATCCCCTAACTATGGTCAAGAATTATTAGACGTATAAAATTAATTAAATCCATGACCTAGAGACATAGGTATGAACTATCGGGGAAACTAGCAATAAAGACGCTACAAGGCATGGCATGGCTTGAAACTTGAAGAGCATGCTTAAGGCGCGATGACACACCTTTCCCTTTTAGAAGTCGGGGCCTGTAGAGGCTTCCTCCGGCTTGTCGACGGTGGAGTAGGGGCAGGTCTCGGCAGCTTCACCCACGGTCGTTGGGAAACTGCGAAATACCGCCCAACCAGTTGAGGAAACACTGAAACAAAAGGTTGAGAAGGTGTGCAAACAAGCAGGCCCAGCTCTAGTCATAGGCCAGAGGTGCAATAACCTAGGGCCCACAGCAGAGAGGGGCCTATAAAAATGTGACTGATGTATATTGTTTACTGGCTTGCATGTAGGCATACAAAGCAAAACAGTTGGTCGCTGAGCTTGAATTAACTTTTTTAGAGGGTTAGCTCGTAGATCGATCAAAAGTTGAAGGCAACCATTGTCTGCTAGACCTTCTCGAACTCTCTCTCTCTCTACTATGGTTTTCTCCTTGCCTAGCATCGTATTGTATCATTGCTTGATCCTGCTCATCGCCTACTACTGTTGATGCGCCATACCCTTGGAGTTCGCGATCCTCCATGCCGTCCAGCCCTGAAAAGGGACTGGCGGGCTCCTAATTTACTTCTTGTTGTTTACTTCTTATTAGATATTGAAATTTTGGATTGACTAAAGAAGCTTCTCAAAACTAAAATTACTAAAAAACAATTTAGGGTCAACCATATCGCAAGAAAGATTGATGGACTGACGACATATTGAGAAAAATATTTGAAATAACATTGATCTTCGAACCGTCCTTAATGATTTTACTTAAAAAATGCCTGAAGAAATCTATTTTTATGAAAAAAAACAATAGGCATTGTTCATCTCCTGCTTAAGGTATTCTTATTTGTTAATATTTTCGACACTTTGCTTCTACCTTTTGTTTTTATTATAATAAGATTTATTAAAGTTGCATGGTATATTTCAGTATATATTAGTATTAAAATACTAAAAATATTTGACTTGAAGGGCCTACAATTCTGATTTCGCCTAGGGCCCTCAAAATCCCAGAGCCGGCCCTGCAAGCAAGTTGTGAACAACTTTGCTAAAGGACTCCCGATCGATCCTTTCCTAGTTGGCAAGCTATCATTGGAGTTCCAAGGTGAGGTCGGCGGCGCACGAGCGGGGCAGAAAACGCGAAAGAGAAGAGAGGAACTGAGCTAGCTAGAGTTGTACTAATTCCTCTTTTTGATGTGTACTAATTCCTCTTTTTGAAGTTGGATATCGTCTAGAGTTGTAGGCTCCTTGATCATGCATGTTTGGGGTGTAGCATACATCAGCAAGGCCTGATACTCTGACGATATCCATCATCAAAACAAGAAACTAAACATGTATTAATTGGTTGAACATGTTTGGGGTGCATGCAAGTTAGACATAGAAAAGACCTCAGTCACATTTGACAAAATTAACATGCATACCACAAACAAGACGATCTTTCAACAAAAAGAGAAAACACACGTATAAGCGGGCATGTGGTGATGATCGGACGCTAGAGGAAACCGCTCTTATGAACTGGTCGGTGGCCCCGGTTTCCTCCAAACCGCGGTTTGCATCCTCTCGGTCCCAACGGCTCTATGCGTCCCATCAGCATAAGAGAAAATTAACACGTGTACGCCACACGTCCGACTATCCGAGCATTAATGCTTTGTCGTGATCATGTATGATGGTCGGACATGCATGCATGCTTTTGAAAGAGAGCCAGCGAGGTCTCCATCATGTTTCATGCATGATTGATCACTTGTTGATGAGGATTTGTGATGTTGATTTTCTTGTTTCATGATGACATTTCTCTTGTTTTGTAATGTTCTATGTTACTGAACTCAATGTTGTTCGTCTAATCCATATGTTATTTTCTACTATGTCCGTTGTCTAATGAACTATGTACTCTGTATTTGTGTTCTATGTGTAACATGCATGTGCAAGACCTCGATCCACGATCATGTTAAATTGATGGTGTTATACAAGTGTTTTCTCTTTTTGTTGAAAAAACGATCGTCATATTTATTATTTGTATATTATTAATATACATTAGTAATAAAGAATTCATATATAAGTAAATATTATCATATGAAATATCAACATGGATGGTCCAATCCAACCTACGAAACAAAAACTTTTTGATCGTCCAGTACATCCAATGAAACATCAACTAGCATGGATCGAGATCCAGTATACAAAAACATGGATGATCCTATCGAATCCAACTTTGACAACAAAAAAACGCACGTATGCGAGGGTCGTTCATTAACAGAGAATACAAATATATAGAATCGATAGTTCATTAAATAACAAACAGAAAATAAAATAACAGATGGAATAGAGGAACAATGACATTGAGTTCATTAACATAAAACAATACTCCCTCCGTCCCATAAAGATGGAGGTTTTGAGCTTGTAAGTTTGTCCCACAAAGATTGCCTTCTTAACATGTAAAGTGTGTAGTAATTTAAAGCTAACATTAAATTCCTCCAATCAGCTCCAACCAGCGCTGTTCCCCATATCTAGGAACTCGATGTCAGCCAATGGTGAGAGTTAAAGTTGAGGTCACATGCGTCATTTACATGTTCAAATATTATGTCTAAAAAATGCTAAAACATCTATCTTTGTGGGACGGAGGGAGTACTACAAAACAAGAAAAACAACATCACGAAACAAGAAAACCAACATCACAGACCCTTTCTTCCTCCTCGCGCCGAGGCCGCGCGCGTGGCGCCGCCGTGGCGGGGCTCGCCGGAGATCTCGCCGCTGGCCTTTCCAGTGCACCAAGTAACTGACGCGCCGCACGAGGTCTGCGGACAAGTTAAGAAGCCGTGGTGCAGGGACACGTGCGCGACGTTGCACATGGATACAAGAGAGACGGAAGGATCTCTAAAGATCGTCTTCCATAGTGGTTTAATTGCGCCGCACAAGGTCTGCAAAGAGTTCAATGCGCGGGAAATGAACCACTCCCTTGTCTACTCCGCACAGACCATATATAAGGCACGTCGTCGGTTATGTACAAGCACAAAACTTTTGTACTCCTTTCTTCTTCTTCCATCGTTCCACCTCCTTGCCCGGCGCCGACGAACCACCACAGCCATGGCCAACCTTCCGCCTCCTAGCCCGCCGAGGCAGCCACCCTGCAAGCGGATATGTTGCAGCTCCCCCGAGAGGCTGAACGACGACCAGCGCCTCATTATGGCGCGAGAGGCGTACAACAGTACGTCTTGGGCCTTGGACGCCTTGGGTCTTGGTACCCTTCCCGAGTTTCCGGGAATGGATACCACCGGCCACTACCTCTACGCCCTCATGGGTGTGGCCGATCGCCTGGACATCTTGTCCGGGACGATGGCCCAGGAGCTCGGCGCCGAGGGCCGTAGTGCCCTGGTGGCAACGACGGAGAGGAAATTCCGTCGCGGCGGGGTTCCACCGCCGGTGCAGCCGGAGCAATCGGCTAAGCCGGAGCAGCCGGCCCACTCTCCTGGTGCATCGTCGCCGGAGGAGGAGGAGGAGGAGGAGGAGGAGGACGACGATGACGACGACAATGATGACGACGATGACGACGACGACAATGATGACGACGACGATGACAATGATGATGATGGCAACGACGACGGCGACCACCACGACGACGACGACGACGACGACGAGGAGGAGGACCGCTTATCGTGGTTTGAGAAGTTAGGGGAGAGGGCGGAGGAGGCGGGCCGACAGAGAAGTTTTAGGAGTTCTTGTACATATTTCTTTTGTAGTTTTAGGAGTTCTTGTACATGTTTAGCTTCAATTCTGTTCTTGTACATATTTCTTGTGTTTTGTAATATATATGTGTTCATTCGTGTCAATGAATACTGGTGTGTTAGAATTTCTAGATTTCAATCAAGTGAATGTGCTCTAAGTTTAGTGATGTGTTAATCTGTCACAAGTGAACCGAGCAAATTGGACAAAAACAAAAGATCTTAGGGTTTGAAGCTCGTCTCGATTTGTAATTGTAAAGCTAAAGGAGACAAACAATGACTTTAAGCACGTCTTGCATCACTTTGTGATCGATGGACATCCGATCTGTCGCCCATCATTGTATCCTATTTGGATTTCTTACGTAGTGTAATTGGTTGATTATGTTTGCGGTCCGTGCATGTTAGACATAGCTATAATTAAAACACATCGGTCATGTTTAACAACACTAACATGCATGCATATATATATATACCTCAAACAGTACATGACAATCTTTCAACAAAAAGAGAAAACACACGTATAACATCATGAAACATGATCGTGGATCGAGGTCGCACATAAATGTTGAACATAGAACAGAAATAGTATTAGACAACAGACAGAGAAGAAAAGAACATATGGAACAGGTGCGAAGGATTAGTCCCACCACGGAAAGTTGAGGTCGGTGCACCGACATTATAAGGCATGGCACACAGTTGCAGTTAAAAATCCGAATGAAAGTAATGCGTGCAGGACTAGGCCCATGTTCGCTGCAAGGCGTCCGCTGGCACGGACGCGCGGTCACGAAGTTGGCTTAGGCGTGTACGGATGGATTTTTTATATAATGAAAAAATTGTTTTTCCCCGCGTATAAATTTACTCCTAAAAAACTGCCACTGAAGCCGATGGGACGCGTCGAGCCGTTGGGACCGAGAGGATGCAAATTGCGGTTTTGAGGAAACGGGCCACCGACTGGTTCATAATTAAGCTCGATTTCCTCTAGTGTCCGATCATCTCGACACGCCCACTTATACGACGACCCGCTATAAAGGCTCACCGTCCTCTTGCTTCTCCGCCGCACCACTCCTTGGATCCTAGCCTCTAAACTTCTCCCCCCGCCACCGTCGACCACCTCTCGCTCTTTCTCTGCACCTCTGTCGCCACACAAATGGGTAGCCCCGCGCCGAAGTTCTCTAGGCCATCGACATCCTCCGAACATCCTTCTCCGTTTCCATCGCCGCCGGCAATGCCGGTGGAACTGATGGCAGCGCCCGCATCTCCGCCCGCGGTGCCTGCACTTCCTCATCCCGGTTGGGTTGAGCAGACTCTCAGACTCCTCACCGACTGCATCGACGAACTCGACCGGCGCCTTAAGGTGGCCATCGACGCCAAGTCCACCGCTGCTCATAGCGCACTAGCGCTCAATGCAAAGGCGCGGAAGGTCTTCTCCGACACAGATGGCTCGTGTCGCTGTCTGGGTCTTGGGACCCTTACGCTCCACATGAGCATGGACACCGCGGGCCACTACTGCTATGGGTTGATGATTGTGGCCGCTCGTCTCGACACTCTCCACGAGACGATCGTGGAGGTTGCTAGGGTAGAGGGCCTCCTGAAGATTAAGCACCGCATTGCCGAGAAGCTTTGGACTGTGACGGAGGTTGAGGAGTATGAGGTGGCTTGGGTAGCGGCGGGAGCGGAGGAGGCAGAGCAGGAGGCGTCTCTTGAGGCGGAGGTGGACGCAGCTATGGAGGCGGCGGCAGCAGTGGAGGAGGAGCAGGAGGAGGCGGCAGTGCCGGCGGAGGCGGAGGCGGAGACGGCAGCAGCGGCGGCAGTGGCGGAGGAGGAGGAGGAGGAGGCGGCAGAGGCGGAGGAGGCGGCAGCGGCGGAGGAGGAGGACATGGTTTTCTCCCAGTAGAGTAGTATTAAGAGTAGTTTATCTATTTCGTGATCTCTGAGTAGAGTAGTATTAGGTGTAGTTTATCTTGTTCTTGTTGTCTACTACGTGTTTTCCTATTACTTGTTTGTTAATGAAATATGTCTTTATGTTAATGAACAATGTGTTCTATATATGAAGTATCGAAAAACTTGTTTTATCAAAAACATCTCCTATATGTTTGTAACTTGGGACCATCTATATTTCATGTGGCTGAATGAATGAAATCCGGTAAACATTATCCTTACAAGTAATAGAACTAACAACAGACATGATGCATACTTAACTTGATTAGGAAATTACATCATCTAAATTGCTAACTAGTCCATCGCCTGATGCAACAGGTGCATGAAAAGTACTTTATCCGTTATACCTAATATCCGATGACATTGTTGATATATATATCATATGTACCTGTGATACTCGTATCACAGGCGGCTTTGGATCGACGGCTTGAAGATTAGACATCACAGGGGAAAATGTTTTTTTTGTAGTAGTAGTAGTAGTATATACTCTGTATATGTTATCATTTCATTGCGACGAATGTTATATATAAAATGCTGATTGTTTACCTTTTACTAGACCATGGATTTTCCATCCACCTTTCGTGGACTTGGGTGTTCTGTATTTGCATGTCGTTTGCATTAACACAATGATACATTTGGCGATTCATATTTTTGTTCGTATTTTTTTTTTGGAATGTCCCACTACCACATGACTGCTTTTACATCTCCATGAAAACAAAGATGAATGGCAGGTAGCGGTCCCACGGCGAGGCAGCAGTCCGAAGAGGTCTACCCCTCTAGCTCTAGGTAGACGTACTGGTGAAGAGTAAAACCATGTGCAAGAATCGTCGTGACATTACATGAATTAATCACGATTGCATGCATGTAGAGGGGCACGGCGCCAAATTCTGCACTCCCTCGAAAAAATTTTCGTTCTTCTTGGCGCGCACAATTGAGATTTTCACAATTGAAACTTCACTCCGTGCGCCCAAAATTCCAGTCCCGCCCATTTGTAGCTAGCCACGACGAATATAAATGTGCGTCTCCCTCTAATCCCACAGTGGCTTCCGTCCCTGGCACACATGTTCTCTTCTTAGTGCTGTGTTCCAAACTTGCATTCCTAAGAAATTCCCATGTGAGTGGTGGTGGTGACCGTGGGTACAACATCGAGCGACCAAGTTTGACGGGCTCTACCGAACCTCTTCGTCGCCGACCCACCCTGCGACATCCCAGACTCCAGTTTTGTGCTACGTAAGTTCTACACAATCCATGCCGTCTTTTTATAGAGCTACTCCCTCCTTATCGCTTTAGTTGTCATCCCAACAGCTGCAGCCAGTTCATTCCTAGTTGTTGTCCCAACTCCATATATGCTCTTATGTTTCATGAATGTCTAGTATAAAATCTGATTAATGGTGCAATCGTGCAATCAACTATCCTCAATCGTTAGATCTGCATCCTACAGTCGATTCATCTTTTTATTTTACCCTAGCATCTGATTGCATTCTACTTGTTTCCATATATAAAATACACTACACCTCTGCCCCGAAATAAATGACGCTCCGACAGTTTATGGTAGTGTATTTCTAGTACATTTCCATGTCAGGAAAGATAACTATTAAAAACCACATGTACTATGTAATTTCTTGATTTAGAAGTAAATGACGCAAGGGTTATCTTATCAACCACTCCCAATGTCGTACTCTCATTCCTGTGTTCCAAACTTGTATGCCTAAGATTTTCAGTTCCCACGGTTTATACACGTTTTTCTTGTTTTTCTTTCTTGGATTGTACGGTTTTTTTCTACTCCGTCATTTCTAATTCCTCCGTTCAAAACAAACATTTTCAGTTCATAGCAACCACACCGCCCGATCTAAAATACACATCCTCATGTAATCTGACGTTATCACTGTTACTTACTATGTATACTCTTTACTTAAGGAACAAGACACCAAACCATCATGTCATCTACAAGTAATCGTGATGGGCAACAAGCACCTGGTATAACTATAAATGTGTTTACGATCAAAATACACATATTTATAACATGTTAATTCCTTTGCATCGTATGCAGAGAATATTGCAGCACCTGATGCTCAGGAACCTCGAGATTCAACATCCCATGCTGGTACTACGAGTATAAATATGTATTGGGCTCTACTAAATATTTTAGCATTGAAATTATAGTTTCCTAGTCCCAGTTAACAGTTAATCAGTATATATGATGGCGTGATTTATTGATGACTACACACGCACGATGGGCTCTCTCGCCGCCGGCCACTCCGGCACCGGCGACCACACCCTGCTGCTGCTCACTTCAGTGTCCTCCCCGACGCATCTCCCTCCACCATCGCCACGTCCCATCCTTCACGTGTCATGATGACCCTGCTGCCCGCAAACCCCTGTCGCCGCCGGTCACTCCGGCACCAGCCGGCGCCCACGCCCTGCTGGTGAGTATATGTGATGGCATGATTTATTGATGCCTACAAGCGCACACTGGGCTCTCTCGCCGCCGCCACTCCAGTACCGGCGACCACGCCCTGCTGCTGCTCACTTCAGTGTCCTCAGAAACGCGTCTCCCTCGACCATCGCCACATCCCATCCTTCGCGTGTCATGATGACCCCGCCGCCCGCAAACCCATGTCGCCGCTGGTCACTCCGGCACCGGCCGGCGCCCACGCCCTGTTGGTGGTCACTTCACTGTCCTCCCCGACGCGTCTCCCTCCATCTCCATGTCCCATCGTTCGCGTGCCATGATGACCCCGCCGCCCGCAAACCCCTGGCCATTACGGTGTACCTACATGCTATGCCCCATATGACATGGCATACCCTGGAAAAAATAGTCAATTATCATTAACCCCTGTCCACTAAGAAATGTTAGTATCATATAGTTTAGAGATGAATGTACATGAGGGTTCATTGCTGCTTATATGATCTCAATTCCGTTTTTTACACTGCCAAATGCGTTGTTGATGTCTGGTAATTAACGCAAGATTATATTCATGTATCCGTTCTAGCACTTTAGGGCGAGATGCTAACATGCAGAGCAAAATATCAGTATGCAATCCACTTAAATTTAATTCCTAGATCCACCACACTATCCTACTAGCCTCGAGACTTGCTCCGGGGTGATATCAATGGACGCAGATCACCTGACTTATACGTTTTTACTGCACGCGATGCAGTAAAGATCCAACAGAATCACACTGTTGGATCTTTACTGCATCGCCTGCAGTAAAAACGTAAGTCACATGAGATCACCGGTGTGATCTGGACGTCGATACTCTGACTTAAATGTGGTCACTGCACTGCCAGACCGAACCCTAGCTTTGTTAAACGTCACAAGCTGCCCGCCTCATCTGTCTTGCATCCTCTACCTACTAATACCGCTGACGTCCATGACTCGCCCTACCACCAATTCGCCTCGAGACGCGCTCCTGCTGATGTCGATCAGACCGAACCGGCAGTACTATAGAGGATGAGCACCCGGCAAACCCTCTCTTTCTCTAGCATCGCCAGCTACTGTCTTGCCTGCTTTGCAACTTGACTGAAAATCCCCTGCAGTACTACGGGTGCTGTAGCGCCACTGACTACTGCCTAATGCCTGATTGTAGGGTATGAACAGCAACAAAGAAGTCAACAAGTCGATGCATCGCCCAATATGGAGCAAAATGATGTTGCGACGCGGTGTTCCCACACTCGTATTCGCCGCACTCATCCTGAAGATGGTAAAACATCAGACTTCTTCTTCTTTCACACTATTTGTACATGATACTAGGCCTGGTCAGTTGCTAATTTGCTTTAAACGTTTACCATTTAAATGACACTAACAGAAGGAAAGAAGTTTGGAAGAGGGTTGGCTAAAGGACTTAAGGTTGCTAAATTGCGCTATCTAGCATCTGCAAATAGAACGAATGATCAGAATCAGAAGCTACAAATTCAGTGGTCCGATAGGTTCGGTGCTGTGGTTGGTCCTAATCAGCGGCACTTTGTCAATGATGTGGTTGTTACAACAAAAAAAATGCACCCCTTGCTGGTGTAAGGAAGTGGGCAGAGGTTTGCGATACTTCGAAGAGCGATATAGTGAGAGACATTCTGGTTAGTGTTGTGACACCCCACATAAGTATTTTTTTCTAGCAACCTCCATCTTGTACGTTTATAATAGTGTGATATACAATGTACAGAATGCCTGGGACTTGGAGGACACAGATGATACCAGAAGAAAAATATTGAAGATTGCTGGTGAGAGCTACAAGGGGTGGCGATCAATATTGCATGCCACCTATAAGAAGTATTCGACCGATGAGGAACCTATACAAAACAAGCCTATTGACGTAGCAGATTCCGATTGGTTGGCGCTTATGGACTATTTTGGGTCCGAGTGATTCAAGGTTAGCTAGCTCTCTAATACCTTCATATCCTACAAAAACTATTTGATAACACCCATTCGTGAAATTAATTCTTAAAATTGCAGTAATAAGCAGAACCAATTCACGAAGTTGAAGTACTCAAAAGACAAAACACTTGCTTGGCTCGAAATCCTACGCCCAACTTAGTTACAAGAAGGTGTGAAAACTAAATCATGCTTTTACTTTGCACTACAATCGTTCAATCAAATTTTACTTGTATTCGATGTAGCGAGACCCAGAGACCGGAAAAGAACCCGATGACATAGAACTGTGGGAGGCAAGCCATGTGAAGAACGGTCAATGGGCAAACGAGTAGGCAGAAAGTGTACATGTGAGAAACACTTTAAACAGTCCCCATTTAAATAAATATTTGCAATATACATGTGACTTTATATAGACCCAGGCACGTGCCCAAATCAATGTCAAGGAAGCTGAGCTGGGAGTCCCAATCCCAGATGAGGAAAGAAACAACATCTTCCAGCTTACTTATATATCCGCAACCGGTTCTGGAGGATCACAGTTTCGGGGGCGTGGTTATATGGCTAAACCTAATGTTTCTGAAAGATTGCGTATCCATGTCTGACCAGCTCGGCCAGCCAGTTCGATACTTGCAAAATAGAAATGAAGACCTCAGATCTTAGGTGCAAGAGTTGGAAGGAAGAAATGATCATATGACCTCCCAGATGGATGGCTTCGTCTAGGCAAATGAACAGCTCAACCAGGAAGTCCGGGCTTTACATAATCAGATGGCAGTCAATTCTGCACGGCAAGAAAAGGAGCTAGCAGACATGCGCAGAATGATGAAGAGCTTGCAAAATCATCAACAGCTAGCAGCAACTCCACAAAAGGCTCCTGCTCGCACCAAGTCAAAGCTGGATGTTCAAAAAAGTATTCCTAATACTACAACTCATTGCGGTGCTATTTTATTGGGTGCAATGTTGCAAACTGAAAAAACTGTAAATAACATCGTCTCGCAACGACACAAGGGTCCTTGAGCATTGCATCAATTGTTGGATGTTTGTTGTTAAGTCGACAGACGTATCTTGTGCGAATAAATTGATTCTGTTGCCACTAATTTTCAAACCTGGTGCATTAGGATTCTAGTGCCACTAATTATAAAACATGGCATTAACAAATTATTGCAACAAAAATAAACTGTTGCAATAGGAAGCTAGCTATTGCCACAAATTATAAAACGTTGCACTACAAACATTTGGCTACGACCAAAAAAGCGTTGCACTAGACTGCTATTGCCAACACCCAGAGAACGTCGCATTACGACCCTGTTGCAACAGATTCGAATATGATGCATTACAAACCTATTGCCACACATCAGAAATCGTTGTAATACAATATTGTTGCCACGGTTTTGAAATCGTTGCAATACAGTACTATTCGCCATGAACGTGAAATTGTTGCAATACAGTATTATTGGCCACGCCTGTGAAATCGTCGCGATACCATATTATTCGCCACGAGTGTGAAATCGTCGCGATACCGTACTATTCACCACGGAAGTGAAATCGTTGCAACACCGTAGTATTCGCCACAAATGTGAAAACATCGCGATACCATATTATTCGCCACGAGTGTGAAATCGTCGCGATATCGTACTATTCACCACGGATGTGAAATCGTTGCAACACCATACTATTCGCCACAAATGTAAAAACGTTGCCATACCGTACTATTCGTTATGGATGTGAAATCGTTGCAACACTGTACTATTCGCCACGAATGTGAAAACATCACGATACCATACTATTCGCCACGAGTATGAAATCATCGTGATACTGTACTTATCGCCACAGATGTGAAATTGTCACAAATGACGTACTATTCGTTGCAATACATTAAATCGTCACAATACGTTAAAACTGTTGCAATACCATACTATTTTCCACGAACGTGGAGTCGTTGCAATACCATACTTTTTTCCATGAATGTGGCATCATTGCAACACCATTATGTTTGTTGCAATACGTTAAATCATCACAATACGTTAAACCGTTGCAATACCATACTATTTGCCACAAACGTGGAGTCGTTGCAATACCATACTTTTTGCCACAAATGTGCCATCGTTGCAACACCGTTATTTTCATTGCAATACGTTAAATCGTCGCAATACATTAAACCGTTGCAATACCATACTATTTGCAACAAACGTGGAGTCGTTGCAGTACCATACTTTTTGCCACGAATGTGACATCGTTGCAACATCAATATTTTCATCGCAATACGTTAAATCATCGCAATACATTAAACCATTGCAATACCATACTATTTGCCACCAACGTGGAGTCGTCGCAATACCATACTAGTTGCCACGGATGTCAAGTCATCGCAATAACCTATTCCCATGGCAGTTATCGCCACGAGTCGGAAAAACTATTGCGACGTTCTATTTCATTGCGACAACAACCTATCGCGACGAATTTCGACCTGTTGCAACGATTTTTTTCGTCGCAATAAACCGGAATCCTAGTAGTGATAATATCATCAACATAAATTTGAAAGATAAATAGATCATTGTCAAAGTTCTTGGTGAACAACGTGTAATCAGCTTTGCCAATCTTAAATCCATTTTCAATCGAAAAATCTCTAATGCACTCATACCAAGCTCTAGGAGCTTGTTTGAGGCCATAGAGAGCCTTACGCAGTTTGAACACATGGTCGGGGAACTCTTGATCTTCGAATTCAGGGGGTTGCTCCACGTACACCTCCTCCTTGATTGGTCCGTTGAGGAAGGCACCTCGAGTTGTGAATACCCTTTGGCCACAAGTAGTGCCTTGTTTCTTGTCACCACCCCGTGTTCGTCTTGCTTGTTGCGGAAGAACCATTTAGTGCCGACGACGTTGAACTTGGGCCTTTCAACAAGTTCCCACACCTCGTTCTGTTTGAATTTGTTCAATTCTTCTTGCATTGCCACCATCCAATCCAGATCATTCAATGCATCTTCAACCCTGTGAGGTTCCAAAGAGGATACAATCGAGTAATGTTCAGAAAAATTAGCAATTCGAGATCTAGTTGTTACTCCCTTTTGGACGTCACCGATTATGTTGTCAACGGGGTGATCTCTTTGGATGCATTGGTGTAGTCTTGGATGTGGCACTTGTGGTCGTGAATCTTCATGGTCATCTTCTTGCCCCCCTGGATGGTTGCCCTCATTGATTTGTTGGTCACCTTTATCTTCATGAGGTTGATCTCGTGTAGAAGCTCCCCCTTGATCAATTACATCCACTTGTGGTTCATCTTCTTCATTTGCATTTGGAGGTGGCGCTAGTGGTCGAACATCGCCCAACGCCATTCTTCTCAATGCTTGACATGGAGCTTCTTCTATATCTAGCACACATTGATCAACTTGCTCTTCTTAAGAGCCGTTAGTTTGAGAAGACTATGTCACGCGCTACTTCAACAAGTCTAGAGACCTTGTTGAAGACACGATAGGCGTAAGAGTTCGAATCATAGCCAAGCAAGAAACCTTCATCAGACTTCGAAGCGAACTTTGAAGTCCTAGGATTCTTGTTTAAGATATAACATTTCGAACCGAAAACTCAAAAATAGGAAATATTAGGCTTGTTACCAGTGAGTAGTTCACATGATGTTTTCTTGAGTAGGCGATGAAGATAGAGTCGATTTATAGCGTGACACACAGTGTTGACCGCTTCAGCCCAAAATTGATCTGAAGTCTTGTACTCATCAAGCATTGTCCTCATCATCTCTATGAGGTTTTGATTCTTCCTTTCGGCTACTCCATTTTGTTGAGGAGAGTACGATGCTGAAAATTCATGTTTTATGCCTTCTTCGTGTAGGTACTCCTCAACTTGGGTGTTCTTGAACTCTGTAACATTGTCACTTCGTATGTTCTTGATATTCAATGAAAACTCATTTTGGGCACGCTTGAGATACTTCTTGAGGGTTCCTTGAGTTTCTGTCTTATCATGCAAAAAGAAAACCCACGAGAAGCGCGAAAAATCATCAATAATTACTAAACCGTATTTGTTACCACTGACGCTTATGTAAGCAATTGGACTAAATAGATCCATGTGAAGTAGCTCGAGCGGTCTTATCGTTTCATGATGTTCTTCGCGGGTTGGGGTGCTCCTACTCACTTCCCGGCTTGGCACGCGCTACAAGACCTGTTTTTCTAAAAAACAACATCCTTTAAACCTTGGATGTGTTCGCCCTTAAGGATTTTTTGAAGATTCCTCATACCAACATGTGCTAGCCATCTATGCCACAGCCAACCCATGTTGGTCTTTGCAATGAAGCATGTTTCAAGTTCGGCTTTATCTTTGTTGAAGTCAACAAGATAAAGCTTTCCCTTTAACACACCCTTGAATGCAACCGAGTCATCACTCCTTCTAGAGACGGTCACACCCTCATTAGTGAACAAGCAATTATAACCCTTGTCACATAATTGAGATATGGACAATAGGTTATAATCTAAGGAATCGACATATAAAACATGAGAAAGAGTGTGTTGAGATGATATTGCAATTTTACCGGTATCGATCATCCCTTCCTTGACTGTTGTCTCCAAAATAGATGTCTTCGCTTGGATCTTCATTTACTTCATATTCAATGAACATCCTTCTTTCTCCGGTCATGTGGTTGGTGCATCCACCATCTAGCACCCATTTTGCTACACCAGAGGAGTAGGCCTGCAAAAAACAAATTATATCTTGGTTTTAGGTACCCAAGCTTGCTTGAGTCCTTTGAGGTTAGTTACAAGTGGTTTGGGCACCCACACATGAGACTTGGTAATCCCATGGTGTGGCTCAACATATTTAGCATAAACTCTACCAAAATTACTTTTTATGGGAACATATGATGCATCAAAGGTTCTAAACAATAGTTGTTGTTCATATGTGTTAACATGTTTGGACTTATCAACATTATTAGGCTTTCTAGCTTGAGAGGAGTTTCTCTTGACAAAAGCAATGTGTTCCTTGTTATTCTTGTGGCTTATAGAATTTTGCTTTTCACCATAAGAATACCCAATGCCATATTTGACATTAGGAGGTCTTGTGGCCAAGTATGCACTGCGTGCACACTTGACCTTCTCCTTGTCAAATATGCCACTACAAGAAGGATGCTTGTCCTTTGTCAAGTTTGACTTATCCTTCAAGTTAGTGTCATTTTAAGATTTTAAGTGTTGAGAAGGTGAGCTTGAAGAGGATGAAGGGTCACTTTGTTTGAGTGACTCAACATTTACCTCAAGGATCTTGTTAACTTTGGTTAAGTAGCAAGTTCATCCTTGATGATTACATTTGAGTCGCTTCACTTCAAGCAAGCTTCCTTGCTTGAAGCTAACTCAAGTTATAGTGACTTGCTTTGCTCCTTTTCAAGTTCAAGGAGCTTTTTGATCTTAAGATATTCCTCCTTTTGAAGGATGATCATATCTTATTGGCGATCAACATGCTCCTCCTTATCAACAAGCTTATCCATCAAGAATTTCATTTTTGCAGCAATTTTCTTATCTAAGCCAACAAGCATATCTTCATCGTCACTATAATTATCACTATCTCTAGAGAAAGAATGCTAAGAGGAAGGTTTAGTTGTTACCTTTCTTTTACCTTCCTTCGCCATTAGACATGTGTCATTGTCCTTCCATGCGCCAATAGTTGGGAAGAGGGTGGACTTCTTGGTTGTCTTCTTGGTGGCTATGCTAGCCATCTCCTCTTCCTCTTTGGATGATGACTCATCATTGGAGTCCCACTCCTTTCCTAGGTGCGCCTGTCCGATTTGCTTTTTCTTCTTGAACATCTTCTTGGGTTGAGGCTTTATATCCTTGGTCTTCTTCTTGTTTTCTTCATAGGGACAATCAACTATGAAGTAATCGTATTCACCACAATTATAACAAGCGCGCCTCAACTTAGGTCTTGATTTTTCTTTGTGTCTTCTTTCATTTGATCTACCACCTTGTCTTCTTTTCATCATCTTCTTGAACTTCTTCATAAATAGGATCATGTCTTCTTCATCTATATTGCTGCTTTCGTCGTCGCTGTCCTCTTCTTGTTGAGCTTCTCGAGCTTCTTTTGCCATGGGCTTGCAAGTGGACTTCAAAGCGACTCCTTTCTTCTCTGTCAAGGTGAGGTCGGCAATCTCTTTGACATGTTTTGCTTGCTTCTCCATCATCTCAAAATTGATGATATTTCCAAGCAATTCATCCGAGGTCATTTTCTTGTACCCCGGGATTTCTCTAATCATCGAACATAGAGTCACGTTGCGAGGCATGAAGGCTCTAAGGATTAGCTTCACCACCTTGTGATCATTCCATTTTTTGCTTTCATAGGCTCGAACTTTATTGATGAGAGTCTTCAATCGATTATACATGTCTTGCGGTGACTCATCTTCTTCTATGGCGAATCTTCCAATTCGCCTTCGATCATTTCAATATTGGCCTCTCGCACATGACGATCAACTTCATGTGCAGTTTGTAACGTGTCCCATATCTCTTTTGCGATTTCGAGTCCATCCACTTTGGTGAACTCGTCTTGGCTCAATGATGAGGTTGTTATAGCCGCAGCTTGAACATTTCGATGAATAGCTTGCTCTTGACTTTGTGTGAGCTCTTCATCGTCATCCGGGATATCTATCCCTGTACACACTATATGCCACAAGCTGGGTTAAGTGATATTAAATGCATCTTCATATTCTACATCCACATTGAATAATCATTACCATCAAAGTATGGGGCTTTTCCTAGAGGAACTAATAAATAATAATTATTGTTGGAATTTAAATGATCATAATTAAAAGGATATCGGGAGTAGTCGGTGTGACTACTCCCCTTCTTCTTCTTCTCATCATCGATCTTTATCTTCCCTTTGGAGATTGCCTTCTTCCTTAGGAGCGCCTTGAGTTCAAGCGTCTCCTCATCATCATCCTCGAAGTCTTGGATGGCTTCGAGGAGCTTCTCCAGTTTCTGAGTCTTTTCATCTTCAACTTTCTCTTGGTTGAAGTTCTTGTGCACATCCTTAATGTCTGACATCTTCTCTTCGAGCGATTAGTCTCCTTTTGAAGAGCCTTGCTCTGATACCAATTGAATGTAGCCTAGAGGGGGTGAATAGGCTTTTTGTACTTTTTGTCGGAACCAGAAACACTTAGCAACCTGATCAAACACGGAGAAATCGGACTAGTCTCGTAGTGTGCAGACTAGATTGATCAAGTTTGATCAATGATTTCGAATAAGGTACTCTATGCAGAGGAAATTGAGTTGTAACTTGAATGTATTGCTTCAATAAAACTAGAGGTGGCACAAGTTAACTTTAGTTTCAACGTTTTAATGTAAGTTGATCTAGATTGAGCAAACCCTAGATTATAATGAATAGTAAGAATAAAAGCAAGGACACAATGATTTTTATCCCATGGTTCGATTCCAAAGAGTAAATCTACATCCACGTTGAGGAGCCCACGGAGGATCGGGTCTTCACCAACCCTACCCTCGTCAAATCGCTACAGAGGTCGATTTTCTTCCACTAATCACAAAGGGGGTAAATAACTGTGTTCAAGGGGCCTTCTCACAAGTTGAGGGGCAAGATTTACAAATCGAAACACCACCAAACACACTCCAAAAGTATGCAATTAAACGGCTAGAGTGTGTGAGAGAATCAAACCCAAGAGCTCAAGACGTGAAGAACATGTCTCTCCTTTGATCTAAGGTTAATCCTCAAGGATTTGACCTTTGTTCTGTTGGATTGTGTGGAGAGACGTGTTTTCTGGGCTCTTGGAAGGTGTGACGGCCCAGGGGGCCGAGAGAGATTGATTAGGGGTCGTGCACCTCTATTTATACTAGGGTTTCCAAAGGTTACCATTAGGGTTTTCAAAGTCCAGACTAGTCCGTGGCGAAGTCCGGACTAGTCCGGTGTGCGGCGTGTGGGAAACCCTAAGTGTCCTGAATTATTGAACTTGTTCGGCCCTGGGCGGACTAGTCTTATTTTGTCTCCGGAGATGTTCGGACTAGTCCGTCACATATCGGACTAGTCCGGCGTGGTGAAACCCTTAGTGAATTGAGGACAAGTCCGCACTTGGTGGACTTGTCCGATTTTAGTCAGAAAGGTTATCGGACTAGTCCGGATAATATCGGACTAGAACGGTGTCGTGAAAATTTGAAGGGCTAAGGACTCATCCGAAGTAGGTCAGTGAGGGTTTCGGACTAGTTTATGGAATATCGGACTTGTCCGATATTGATCAGAAGGATTATTAGACTAGTCCGGACCTTATCAGACTAGTCCGGTGCGGACAAGTCCGCACTGGGAGGACTTGTCCGGTCCTCGACAGAGAGCATATCAGAATAGTCCAGGAAACATCAGACTAGTCTGGACCTGTGTAAATTTGTGCAGTAAGAGTGTTTTCTTTTGCTTGAGCTCTTGGGGTGTGTTTCTCAAGCACACTCCATACACAAAGAGTATTATATTCATCTCTTGAGCTCTTTTCAACATGATTCATCACTCTCATTTCTTTTTGCGCTTACTTCATAATTTCATCAAAACCTGCGCTCATCTCAACAATTTGATTAGGATCTCATTTGTTTGTCATAAATCAACCAAAACCCATAAGGGATGCCTAGATGCACTTTTAAATGTGAAGCACGTGGGGAATATTGAAACCGTGCACAAAGACATACGCTGAATTGTATGTCCGGTCTTGATGTCGTGCGGTGCAAAATTGATCCAATCATGCTTCTATATTCTTTTTTGATCGAATGGGTCACCATCTTCATCAAGTTCAAGTGTTGATGTTGTTCCTATTGGTGTCCAAAGAGGCTTGCTTTTGTCCATGTTGAAGCGCTTTAGGAGGTCTTTTGTATACTTTGTTTGATGCACAAAGGTACCCTCCTTGATTTGCAGCCCCAAAAAGTACATGAGTTCTCCCATCATACTCATCTCAAATTCTGAACTCATCATAGCTGAAAACTTGGACACAAGATCATGAGAAGCACAACCAAAGATAATATCATCCACATACACTTAATGAATAATGAGTCATTGTCATGCTTAAGCACAAAAAGAGTTCTATCAACCTTGCCCATGGTAAACCCCTTTTCAAATAAAAATTTTTTTAACCTATCATAGCATGCTCTAGGGGCCTGTTTGAGACCGTACGAGGCTTTGGATAATTTGTAAACATCATTAGGAAAATATGAATTTTAAAAACCCGGTGGTTGCTTGACATAAACCTCCTCATCTATGTGGCCATTAAGAAAAACACTTTTGACATCCATTTGATATAACTTGAAACCTTTAGATGCAGCAAAAGCTAACAACATTCTTATGGCTTCTAATCCAGCAACAGGTGCAAAAGTTTCATCAAAATCTATACCTTCAACTTGTGTGAAACCTTGAGCAACCAACCTAGCCTTATTCCTAATCACAACCCCATCCTCACTTTGTTTATTTTTAAACACCCATTTAGTTCCAATTAAAGTGTGACCTTGAGGTAGAGGTACAAGTTTTCAAACATTATTACTTTCAAAATTTTCTAACTCTTCTTGCATGACAATAATCCAAGATTCATTAGTGAGTGCGTGTGATATATCTTTGGGTTCAATAGAACCAACAAAAGCAGAATGAGCGTGAGAGTTGGATCGCAAATCCTGGACCATGTGACTCGTTCGTGCAAGCTCCCAATGATCTGTTGTGGAGAATGAATTTTGAGGATTCGGAGGGGAGTAGAGACTTCACAAGCTCCTTGTTCTTCATGTTCATCATAGATTGAAGAACTTATGGCTTGAGGACGATCTGTACGATCTGTAGTAGTTGTTGGTGCGGGTTGTGGTGCAAAATCAGCAGCGTGATCAACATCATTTGCTTCTGAATTTTTGGGCAGCAGCACCACTTCTTCATCTTCTTCGATGAAAATACTCTCCCCCTACGGATATGGATTTGGACTTCCAATACTGGAGCTAGTACCTGGGCTAGCTTCATCAAAAGAAACCTCACAAGTCTCCACAATTTTGTTAGTATCAATTAAAAGCACACGGTAGCCGCTAGTATGAGATGGATAACCAAGAAACATGCCATCAACGGATCTAGGTTCAAATTTATAAAGATTACCATGTTTCTTAAAAAAGAATTAGCAACCAAAGCCTCAAAAGTGTGTGACACTAGGCCTATGTCCAAACCGAAGTTCAAATGGTGTTTTTCCAAGCTTAGCACGCAAGAAAACACGATTTGAGACATAACAAGCGGTTGCAATTGCATCTGCCCAAAATTTTCTAGGAGTTTGATATTTATCAAGCATAGTCCTAGCCATCTCAACTAAGATTGTGTTCTTTCCCTCTACAACACCGTTTTCTTGACGTACATAAGGTGAAGAAAATTGGTGATCTATTCCATTTTCAGCACAAAAGTGATCAAATGATTGATTTTTAAATTCGATTTAGTTATCACTTCTAATTGCTTTTAAAGATCCTGGGTGATCAATTGTTAATCTAAGAAATAAAGTTCTAAAGTTACTAAAAGCTTCATTCTTAGATGCCATAAAGTAAACCCAAGAGTATCTAGAATAATCATCAACAATCACGAGAACATACCATTTAGCTCTGAAGGATTGAACATGTGAAGGTCCTACGGTGTCAAGATGCAAAAGTTGACCCGGTTTAGTTGTCATGGTCATTGTGAGAGGCGCATGTGAACATGTAACCATCTTAGCATGTCTACAAGAAGAGCACACAATTTCTTTATCCCCTTTAAGCCTAGGCATCCCACGTATGCGATCAAGAACACTAACACGCATTAGATGATTAAAGGCTTGACCAAGTCTATGATGCCAAAAATATAAGTCCTTTGAATCATTAGCAACTAGACACCTATGCTTAGAGGATGACATATCAAAATCAGCTTTAAAAATTGTTCTGAACCGAGACATGTAAAAAATAAGCTCACTGTTTGAATCGACAACCTTGCAGCAATTTTTAATGAATAATTTCTAGATTTTCATCTAGCAATTGTGAAACAGAAAGCAAGTTGTGTTTCAAATTTTTAACAAGTGCCACATCTTTCAAAGTGTAGTGATTATTTACATTAAACTAACCTTTAGCAATTATAGGAGTTGAAGAATTATCGACAAAAGTAACATTCTCTACACGTGACACAAAAGAGAGGGAGGCAAACCATTTTTTGTTACCAGTCATGTGGCGTGGGCAACCTAAATCCAAAATCCAAATGTTCTCCTTCCTCAAACGTATGACCTAAATAGAAGCACAATACATTGATGACTCAATACTAGGGTTAGTCAAAAGGCATTTAGGAATCTAGTACTGAATCACACGACGTGCAGCAGGAAAACACACGAAAGCTGAGACAAAACAGCAGGTTTATGAGCCAAAGTTTGAGGATTTTTGTACCCAACTACTGACTTACGAGGTGTTACATGTGAAGCACGAAAAACAGTAGGTTTTGGAGCAAACTTTGCATGTTTTTGACTCATAACTGCAGGTTGCATGTTCTTGATATTTGGTTTAGCATGTGCAGCAAATGTTGCATGGGAGTTATGAGATCTAGCTTGCATTCTTTCTTTTTTCAGTTGTTTAGCAAGTCTATAACCAAAATCTATGACATAACCATCTCTACCACAGTGGGTACAATGAAATTTAACTTTTTGTTCATGTCTAGATGAGCAAGTAACATGTTTATTAAAAGCCGAATGAGACAGCACCCTTGCAGATTTGAAAACCACTTCTTTTTGTTTAGGAACTCCTTGAATCAAACCACTTCCTAATGACATTACAATTTTAGGTGGATGTACCTTAGCATGAGCATGAGAATCAAAACCTAAACAAGTTTTATCATTGCAAGACTTAGAAGAATTCAGCAGCAAGTTTAGATTCTTATTCCCATTACAAAACCGCTCTAGTGTCCTATTCATGTCATCAAGTTTCTTTGACAAGTCTATGAAAATTTTCTTTTTACTTTTCAATTATAACAATATTTAACTTCATAAAAATGTAAATAATTGTTCAATATAGAAATCTCATTTATAGCATCTTGTAGTTTCTTATCAAGATCATCAAAACTAGAACAATGCAAATCAATTGTACAACAGCTAGCATCTTTCAAGTTTTTATCATTCAGTGCAGCAAGCTCTCTATTTTTTTTAATCTTTAACTCAAGTTTATCAAGTGTGGAGGTGTGTGCACTTCTTAGAGAGGACAATTGTTCATATATTAAATCACATAAGGAATAAGAATCATCACTAGGAATCAAAAATTTCAAACGATTAATTTCAGATTCTAGTGACTCAAATTTAACAGCATTGTCCCTAAGATTTTTGTCCTTTTTCTTAACTATAACAGTGGCACGAGGAATAGCATCACACATTTCTTCACAAGTAGGACATACCTCTTCATTGTCGCTGTTGTGTTCTGCCTCCTCCATACTTGATCTTGACTTGCCCGCCATGAAGCACAAGTTTGCCAAATCATCTTCATATTCGTCACTTCCAATGTCCACATCGCTCGAACAAAGTTCTTGAAGTGTGAAGATAAAACTATTCACCAATTGGCATCCTTTAAAACCCTTCTCTTTCTTGATGTTATTTGCAGAGGAGTGTTTCGTCCTTGTTTGCTTTTCATCACGGGAAGTAGTACATGAAAGGTTAGGACAATTTGTACAGAAATGTCCTGTCTTACCATATTCGAAGCATCGTTGAGGTCTGGCACTCCCTCTCCTTCTAGTTCTCACATTTTGCAATGCTTTTGAGAATCGAGTAGAGATGAGTGCAAGTTCTTCCTCTGGAAACTTGTGACGCCCGGTTCCGAAAATGAACCAAGTAAATGCATATGTGTGCCCAGGATGTTCAACACACATACATGAGTGCATTCACAAAAGAGTATACAGAAAATTACCACAGAACAAGATTAATTATCAAATTTTATTGCACAAACCATATTATCCTCGAGTACAAACTCTAATAAATATTAATGACAAGTTCAACTAATGCAGCGGAAATAAACTAAATAAGCAAACCAAACAGCTAGGCAGCATAAGCGATATGGTATAGCGCAGCTCCAATCAACACCACAGGCAAGCTGACGGTAGACACGGCCTAGAACTCCACATTATCACTATTAAACTCCCAATCTTCACCTGCAACTGTTCGGGGGGGGGGGGGGGGGGGGTTGCAAGAGTGAGTACATGTCGTACTCAGCAAGTGTGGAAAGTATGACATGTGGCTGATTCAAATGACGACAATAATAAAGGTTGAGTGCTAAGAAGTACATTAAAACATTTGAAAAGCAATATATTACATGTATGTGAAGTAAACCTATCATAATCATAAGTAATATCATAATACCAATCTAAATTCACTACCATCATCAATAATTTCATATTTCACCATTTGCCAATAACCATATTCAATACCAGAAATTAATCCATAACCAGCCATAACCATTACCAAACCATAACCATCCCAATTCTGAGTTCCCTCTAATCATGGAAGTTTTCCAGGTGCTCATAACCGGGAGTACGGCTATCATGATAATTTTGTTAGACTCTGCCGAGTTTGTACCGCTTTACCCACGTGTTCGTGATTTCATCACCTTTCAGTTACTAAGAACCTCCCTTATGCCCATGACCCGTCGGTCACATTACACACTTCCGTTGGTTTGTGGCCAAGAGATCACAAAATAGCCTTCACAAAGGGATTTCTAGCCTATTTAGACCCCACTAAGGTTTCACTGGTGGCGATGCCTCCATTTGAGCACATCTTCAACCAAGGGCCCCCTCTTGAGCCATTCGGATCCCAGGGTAGTCCCACCAATCATCAACAAACCCAATCCGACTACCCCTTCCCCGAGCATCCTTAATGGTCAAAATAGAACTAGCAAAGCTCTAATTAATCAGCTACGCCGCACCCATACTTGGCCTCGTGGTGGCACTGTAGTCCTGGCTTATTCTCGCATGAAGCGGTCCTTAGATCTAAAGCAAGCAACTACCATATCATCCAACCCATCCACATACCAGGCTTGCTTAGATCACCCATTACCATATCATATTAACCAGTTCATGTTAATCAAATCTCATAAATGTATAATTAAGTTAAGTGGTATAGTTGTTTTCCGATCCCAGTTGATTAAGCGAAGCAAAAGGTAAAAAGCCCATCCCAACTCTCTACCATAATTCCAGGTGACAAGGGTGGTCAAACAAAGCTAGTAAACTTCCTATCATAGGGTTCCCATCAAATTGACACGAGCATGTGATTTTGCAAACAAAACATTTACTTTAAAAGCAGGATCAATATGCTTCAAGGACACTTGCCTTGCTCTTGCGGTTGATTAGGCTGGAAGCCTTCAAACTCTTGGTGATGTAGATCCTCGGCGGCACTCTCTAGCGCAAATCTGTCTAATCAACACAATAAACATACAAGACAAGAAACACAATCAAAGAGTGCACAAATATTACTCAATATGACATGACATGCATGATTTATACAAATGCAAGGTAGATCTTGTTAATAAATTGATATCAAAGATCACTAACTAGTTCTAATAGATTCTAACAAGTTTATACAAGTTTGGATTTGATTAGATCTACTTTTAGAATCAGTTCAACACAATTTAACCAGGAAAATTGGACTAGTCTGCAGAAGGTCGGACTAGTCCGCACTTCGTAGAACTAGCGAACTAGGGTTTTCTAGATCGACGTGAATTTGGAGATTAGGGGTTGAATTCACATAAGGAAAAGAGAATATAAGGTATACCAGGTGTTTAGGACACCAATGAATCAAGAAACTTGGAGGTAACACTTGGATCTTGATGATCTAGGGTTGGGGATGAACCTGTAGATGAATTGGTGTTGAAGAACAAAAGCTTGATGGAGATCTTGATCCTCTTTCATTTCCACCTCCTCTTCTTCTTGCTTGGGATCTCCTCCTCCCTCCTTGATGGTGGCTCTCCATGAACTAGGGTTGTGGGGTGGAAAAGTGGCAAATAGATGTCAAGCCAAGGGGTGGGGTTGTTTATATAGAGGTGGAGGCTAGGGTTAGATGGATTTCGAGTTTGAGAGGAGTAGAGGCCGGTTTAGAGTCCCACATGGGCTCTAAAAGAGTTAGGCGCGACGTCCCTAGGACCACTTAACGTGAACCCCATGAAACAAGTCGTAAATCAAAAGATCAACTCGGAGTCGCGAAATATCGGACAAGTCCGAAAAGGACCGGACTAGTCTGAAGTTGCCCAGAGAGAAAATCGGACAAGTCTGGCCAAAAATCGGACAAGTCTCACTTTAGTCAGAGAGGAAAACGGACAAGTCCGATGGAACACCGGACTAGTCCGGAAAAGTCCAGGGACTTAGCAAATTTTCAAGGATTCTTCGAATATCGGACTAGTCCGCACAGAATCGGACAAGTCCGAAAGTTTCCAGAGGCAAAATCGGACTAGTCCGCAGCAAAAATGGACAAGTCCTCAATAAAATTGGACTAGTCCACACTTTCCTGCATTTTAAGGGATGTTTTGCTCCAAATCAATTTTAAACTCGTTCCTCTTGTTGTGGGTTAATGCTAAACATGTATATGAGTGTATGCAAGGCATGATGCATGAAAATGGGGGTGTTACAAACCTACCCCCCTTAAAATGAATCTCGCCCTCGAGATTCGATGCGGAAGAGAATAGGTAGGGAAAATCCTTCTTGAGATCATCCTCCAATTCCCACATTGCTTCCTTTTATGTGTGGTGCTTCCATTGAACTTTACACCACGAAATCACCTTGTTCCTTGTGACTCTCTCCTTGGTTTCCAAGATCTTGACCAGTTGCTCAGCATAACTCAAATCTTCCTCTAGTTCCAATTCTTCCATTGGCACTTGTTCTTCCGGTACTCTCAAGCACTTCTTGAGCTGCGAAACATGAAAGACATCATGGATGTCCAAAAGATGAGCTGGCATCTCCAACTTATACGCTACTTCTCCTCTTTTGTCCAAAATCTTGAATGGTCCAATATAACGTGGTGCTAGCTTGCCTCTTATGTTAAACCTCTTATGACCTCTCATTGGTGACACCTTGAGGTAAACAAAATCTCCCACTTCGAAGGCTAATTTCCTTCTCCTATTGTCTGCATAGCCCTTTTGTCTTGATTGGGCAGCCCTCAAGTTTTCACGAATTATTTGGACTTGCTTTTCGGCTTCAAACACATCCAGACCAAATACTTGAGTTTCTCCTGCCTCATTCCAGAACAAAGGTGTCCTACACTTCCTCCCATAAAGCGCTTCATATGGTGACATTTTCAAGCTTGCTTGGTAAATATTGTTGTATGAAAATTCCGCGTATGGCAATCTTTTGTCCCAACCATTCCCATGCTTTAAAGCACAAGCTCTTAACATGTCCTCTAAAATCTGGTTGGTCCTCTCGGTTTGTCCATCCGTTTGAGGGTGATATGCCAAACTGAAATTCAACCTCATTTCCAAAGCTTCATGCAACTTCTGCCAAAATCTGGAGGTAAATTGAGAACCTCTATCCGAGATTATCTTCTTCGGTACTCCGTGTCGACACACAATATGCTCCATGTATTTTTCGGCCAATTGTGCAGCTGTATATTTGGTCTTCACAGGGACAAAATGAGCTGACTTGGTTAAGCGATCCACAATTACCCAAATTGAGTCATACCCGAACTGAGTACGTGTTAACTCAACTATGAAGTCCATACCAATCTCTTCCCACTTCCATTTCGGGATCTTCAATGGTTGCAATAATCCAGTTGGCCTTTGATGTTCCGCCTTGACTCATTGACACACATCACACAATGCCACATATTCAGCTATGTCCTTTTCCATGCTATCCCACCAATAGCAAGTCTTCAAGTCTTTGTACATCTTCGTACAACCAGGGTGAATCGAGTACGGCGAGTCATGTGCCTCATTTAATATTGTCTCCCAGATATGCTTTACATTAGGCACAACGATTCTCTTTCCAAGCCATAAGGTACC
The DNA here is from genome assembly GCA_036927565.1 of Tuctoria greenei. NCBI lineage: Eukaryota > Viridiplantae > Streptophyta > Magnoliopsida > Poales > Poaceae > Tuctoria > Tuctoria greenei. The sequence goes on along the minus strand of JAYESD010000002.1, from coordinate 159,383,247 downwards.
ATTTTCATCTTCATCAAATCTGAATTCTCTCCCTTCCTCGGTCCTTTCCTTGATTTCCTTGATCTCTTCATCCGCGGTCTGTGCTCCTCAAATTTCATGCTCCAGGGTTGGGTTTAACTCCATCATCTCCATCTCATTTACAAATCCAAGGTTCAACCGTTCAAACTCCTTACATAACTCATGTGGTAACTCTCGAACTGTGAGTTGATGACTTACTCCTTTTCTACTCAAGGCATCGACCACTATGTTGGCTTTTCCCGCGTGATAGTTGATCCCCAAATCATAATCTTTGATGAGCTCCAACCATCTCTGTTGCCTCAAATTCAGATCCGTTTGTGTGAAAACATACTTAAGACACTTGTGATCCATATAAATTTCACACATTTGTCCAAGGATGTAGTGTCTCCAAATCTTCAACGCATGTACCACGGCTGCAAGCTCCAAATCAAGCGTTGTGTAATTCTGCTCATGTTTCTTCAGCTGTCTTGATGCATAGGCGACCACTTGACCTTCTTGCATCAATACACATCCAAGTCCTTGTCTCAATGCGTCGCAATAAATATCAAAACTCTTGCTCACATCCGGCAGTACCAAAACTGGGGTTGTTGTCAACCTCTTCTTCAACTCCTCAAAACTGTTTTGACAAGCTTGAGTCCATTGGAAATCCTTTCCCTTCATTAGCAATTTCGTAATTGGCTTGGCTATCTTGGAGAAGTCCTTGATGAACCGACGGTAATATCCAGCCATCCCAAGGAAACTCCTTATTTCCTTTACATTTTGCGGTGGTTCCAACTTCAACATATCTCTCACTTTTCCTGTGTCAACCAATACTCCTCCTCCTGAGATTATATGACCCAAAAACAACACCTCTCTCAACCAAAACTGACACTTGTTGAACTTGGCATACAATTGATGCTCCCTCAATTTCTGTAGCGCAAGCCTCAAGTGTTCCTCATGTTCCTTCTCATCCTTCGAGTAGATCATAATGTCATTAATAAACACCACAACGAACTTATCCAAGTACTCCATAAAGACCTTATTCATGAGGTACATAAAGTAGGCAGGCGCATTTATCAATCCAAAAGACATCACGGTGTACTCATAAGATCCATACCGTGTTCTTAAAGCTGTTTTGGGTATGTCCGATGGTCTAATCTTCAGTTGAAAATATCCTGACCTCAAATCAATCTTAGAGAAGATACAAGCACCCTTCATTTGATCAAACAAGTCTTCTATACGTGGCAAGGTGTACTTGTTCTTGATTGTTACCTCGTTGAGAGCTCGGTAATCCACACACATCCTTTGGGTTCCATCCTTCTTGCCCAGAGACAGCACGGGCGCTCCCCAAGGTGAAGAACTTGGGCGAATAAAGCCTTTCTCTAGTTGCTCTTGAATTTGTTTCTTGAGCTCCGCTAATTCCATAGGAGGCATCCTATACGGCCTCTTATCTATAGATGCAGTTCCAGGTATTAAATCAATAACAAACTCAATGTATCGATCAGGTGGCATACATGGCAACTCGTCCGGAAAAACATCCAAAAATTCACACACCACCGGAATCTCCTCAATTGTGGCACCGTCCATATGATTCAACTCCAATTGCTTCAGTGCGGTTTGAGATGCTTCAAATTCTACGGTGATCCTTTCTTCATTGGTCAACTTCACCATCTTCGTGGTAGACTCAATAACTCCATTGTACTTCCTCAACCAGTCCATTCCAAGTATAATGTCCAATCCTTGAGAATCCAAAACAATGAGGTTGGTAGAGAAGTATACGCCCCTTATTCTAAGGCTTACTTTTGGACATACTATATTTGTCCTCATCTCTCCTCCAGGAGACTTAACCAATAGAGTAAACTTCATATGAGATATAGGCAAACTATACTTGGCAACATACTTCGATGCAATGAATGAATGCGATGGTCCAGAATCAAACAACATAGTCACGGGGTTGGAGTTGGCGAGAAACATACAAATGACCACGTCATCCCCTTGTTGAGCATCCTCCGTAGAGGAATGGTTCACGTTACCACAAGCAAAATTCTACTATCCACAACTCCCTTGTGGCGCTCCTCCATTAGGTCTTGGGTTTTGCCTCGACACATTGCTTCCTTGACCAAGGCCTGACTTAGGGCATTGATGCGCAAAGTGTCCAGCTTCTCCACAAGTATAGCACTTCTTAACTCCACCAGAATTATTGGGACGAGCTTGGTTTTGAACACTTGCAGCAGGAAAGTTAGTGCGAGGTGCATAAGGCATTGGAGGCCTAGGTGCTTGCATGACAGGGCGCTACTACACAAACTGAGTTGGGCGCGGTGCAAATCCAGGGCGTTGAGCAGGAATAGAAGAGTCGTAATATGGCGCATTAGGTGGTGCAAGGCGAGGGCGCACATTACTCCCTTGTTTCTGTCCTTGATATGGCGCCTTCCTCTTGTTGTCTTGTTCCATCTCACGGATCTTATTCTCAACCACGATTGCTTTGTCCACAAGCTTCTGAAAGTTTGCATAATCACAGTTGAGTAGTTGCACTTGGATCTCATTGTTCAAACCCCTCATGAACAAGTATTGTTTCCGGCTGTCCCGGCTCACATCCTCAGGCGCATATCTTGAGAGTTGAGTGAATTTGTTGAGATATTCACTCACGCTTGATTTTCCTTGCCTTAAGTTCTCAAATTATTGCCTCTTCAAAATCATAACTCCTTTCGGCACACAATGAGAACGGAAGCTCTCTTTGAATTCAGCCCAGGTAATTCTCTCTTGGTTCTCATGAGCATTGCAATGTAAATCCCACCAATCTGCAGCTGCTCCAACTAGTTGATGAGAAGCAAATAAGACCTTCTCCCGGTCACTGCATTGGACAATAGCAAGTTTCTTCTCCATGGACTTGAGCCAATCTTCGGCATCCATAGGGTTGGCGGCTTGAGCAAAGGTTGGCAGCCTAGTCCTCATAAACTCTCCCAACCGGTTATGAGGCGGTGGGGGTGGCGGTGGAGGCATGTGGGGCTGATTGTTGTTATTGCCAGCCTGCAGCTGTCCCATAGTTTGTATCATGGTCTGCATGAGCTAGTTCTGCATAGCCAGTAGCTGCTCAATATTTATGGCTCCATGAGTAGGTCCTTGTCCATTGTTGCTCTGAGGTACTCCATGGTTCTCCTCCTCATCATTGACATCCCTCTAGTTGCGGGTCCTCACCATGTGAAGAAAAGCAATAGGTAAGAATTTAGAAACATCCCCAACTAAATGCATCAAGGGATATGAAACTAAACAACTAGCTATACTAGCCTAGGTGGACATGGCAATGCTAAAGCATCCCAAAATCCTCTATTAAGCACACAAGCAAACAATATATATAGCAAACGACACTCCAACCAAAAACACATCGATTCCTGAGTGCTCCTATGTGCTCTAAAGTGTCCATTCTATCTAGGTTGCATCCTACGGTCAACATGTGGCTCTGATACCAATCTGTGATGCCCGGTTCCGAAAATGAACCAGGTAAATGCATATGTGTGCCCAGGATGTTCAACACACATACACGAGTGCATTCACAAAAGAGTATGCATAAAATTACCACAGAACAAGATTAATTATCAAATTTTATTGCACAAACCATATTATCCTCGAGTACAAACTCTAATTAATATTAATGACAAGTTCAACTAATGCAGCGGAAATAAACTAAATAAGCAAACTAAACATCTAGGCAGCATAAGCGATATGGTATAGTGCAGCTCCAATCAACACCACAGGCAAGCTGACAGTAGACACGGCCTAGAACTACGCATTATCACCATTAGACTCTCAATCTTGACCTGCAACTGTTCGGGGGGGGGGGGTTGCAAGAGTGAGTACATGTCCTACTCAGCAAGTGTGGAAAGTATGACATGTGGCTGATTCAAATGACGACAATAATAAGGGCTGAGTGCTAAGAAGTACATAAAAACAATTGAAAAGCAATATATTACATGTATGTGAAGTAAACCCATCATAATCATAAGTAATATCATAATACCAAACTGAATTCACTACCATCATCAATAATTCCAGATTTCACCATTTGCCAATAACCATATTCAATACCAGAAATTAATCCATAACCAGCCATAACCATTACCAAACCATAACCATCCCAATTCCGAGTTCCCACTAATCATGGAAGTTGTCCAGGTGCTCATAACCGGGGCACGGCTATCATGATAGTTTTGTTGGACTCTGCAGAGTTTTTACCGCTTTACCCACGTGTTCGTGATTTCATCACCTTTCGGTGACTAAGATCCTCCCTTATGCCCATGACCCATCGGTCACATTACACACTTCCGTTGGTGTGTGGCCAAGAGATCACAAAATAGCCTTTATAAAGGGATTACTAGCCTATTTAGACCCCCACCGAGGTTTCACCGGTGGCGATGCCTCCAACTGAGCACATCTTCAACCAAGGGCCCCCACTTGAGCCATTTGCATCCCAGGGTAGTCCCACCAATCATCAACAAACCCAATCCGACTACCCCTTCCCCGAGCATCCTTAATGGTCCAAATAGCACTAGCAAAGCCCTAATTAATCAGCTACGCCGCACCCATACTTGGCCACGTGGTGGCACTGTAGTCATGGCTTATTCTCGCATGAACCAGTCCTTAGATCTAAAGCAAGCAACCACCATATCATCCAACCCATCCACATACCAGGCTTGCTTAGATCACCCATTACCATATCATATTAACCAGTTCATGTTAATCAAATCTCATAAATGTATAATTAAGTTAAGTGGTATAGTTATTTTCCAATCCTAGTTGATTAAGCGAAGCAAAAGGTAAAAAGGTCATCCCAACTCTCTATCATAATTCCAGGTGACAAGGGTGGTCAAACAAATCTAGTAAACTTCTCATCATAGTGTTCCCATCAAATTGACACAAGCATGCAATTTTGCAAACAAAACATTTACTTTAAAAACATGATCAATATGCTTCAAGGACACTTGCCTTGCTCTTGCAGTTGATTAGGGTCAAAGCCTTCAAACTCTTGGTGCTGTATATCATCCGCGGCACTCTCTAGCGCAAATCCGTCTAATCCACACAATGAACATACAAGACAAGAAACACAATCAAAGAGTGCACAAATATTACTCAATAAGACATGACATGCATGATTTATGCAAACGCAAGGTAGATCTTATTAATAGATTGATTTCAAAGATCACTAACTAGTTATAATAGATTCTAACAAGTTTATACAGGTTTGGATTTGATTAGATTTACTTTTAGAATCAATTCAACACAATTTAACCAGGAAAATCGGACTAGTCTGCAGAAGGCCGGACTAGTCTGCAATTCGTAGAACTAGCGAAGTAGGGTTTTCTAGATCGACGTGAATTTGGAGATTAGGGGTTGAATTCTCATAAGGAAAAGAGAATAGAAGGTATACCAGGTGTTTAGGACTCCAATGAATCAAGAAACTTGGAGGTAACACTTGGATCTTGATGATCTAGGGTTAGGGATGAACCTGGAGATGAATTGGTGTTGAAGAACGAAAGCTTGATGGAGATCTTGATCCTCTTTCATTTCCTCCTCTTCTCCTTCTTGCTTGGGATCTCCTCCTCCCTCCTTGATGGTGGCTCTCCACGAACTAGGGTTTGGGTGGGGTGGAAAAGTGGCAAATAGATGTCAAGCAAAGGGGTGGGGTTGTTTATATAGAGGTGGAGGCTAGGGTTAGATGGATTTCGAGTTTGAGAGGAGTAGAGGCCGGTTTAGAGTCCCACATGGGCTCTAAAAGAGTTAGGCACGATGTCCCTAGGCCCACTTAACATGAACCCCAAGAAACAAGTCGTAAAACAAAAGATCAACTCAAAGTTGCGAAATATCGGACAAGTCCGAAAAGGACCGAACTAGTCCGAAGTTGCCCAGAGAGAAAATCGGACAAGTCTGGCCAAAAATCAGACAAGTCCGACTTTAGTCAAAGAGGAAAATGGAAAAGTCCACTGGAACACCAGACTAGTCCGGAAAAGTCCAAGGACTTAGCAAATTTTCAAGGATTCTTGGAATATCGGACTAGTCCACACAAAATCGGACAAGTCCGAAAGTTTCCAGAGGCAAATCGGACTAGTCCACAGCAAAAATGGACAAGTCCGTTTTTAGTCAGAGAGAAATTGGACTAGTCTGCACTTTCCTGCATTTTAAGTGCGGTTCTGCTCCAAATCAATTTGAAGCTCGTTCCTCTTGTTGTGGGTTAATGTTAAACATGTATATGAGTGTATGCAAGGCATGATGCATGAAAATGAGGGTGTTACAAAACTCTTCAATATGTTCAAGGGATAGAGAGGATAACAAAGCAAGTGTTCCACAAGATGAAGATTGGCTAGAGCTAGGCTTGTCACATTGAGAAGCAGATACAAGAGACTTGTTGGGGTTCTTATGTAAGATTATATCCATTTGATGAGTTTTCATTTTAGAATACATAACATCTAAAGTAAGTGTACAAATGATAGTAGATTCACGAATAGATGTGACATTCATCTCCCACATTGACATGTCTAATGCACTTAGTAATTGCCTAGCATTCTCAACATCTAAAAAATTAATATTGACGCAACGCAAGTTGCTGACAATTTTATTAAAGCGAGCAAATAGGTCGTCGATGGACTCACCTGGTTGCATCTCAAAGCGCATGTACTCCTTTTTGAACATGTCATGCATTACCTCCTTGATCATTTTGGATCCTTCGTGGTAATCACATAGAGCTTTCCAAATATCCTACACAGATCGAAGGTGAGCAACACAGTCGAAGTCACTTTGAGTTAGTCCTTGTATGATCAAGTTTGGTGCCTTGTTGTTATTGTCGATATCTCTCATGTTCATAGACGTGACTTGATTGTTTGGCAGCACTTCGTAAGGCTTCTACACCTTTTCTCATATTTCAATGCCTTACACCTGGATTAAAGCCTCCATGCGTGCCTTCCAAACCTGAAAATCAATACCACTAAACACACAAGGTTTGGCGGAGTATTTCTCCATGATAATTATTCAAAACACGTGCAAATATCAAAGATTAGAGCACCATGGATCTCATACCAATTGTAGGATCAAATAGCACATGAAAACCTATCAGAGGGGGGTGAATGGTAGATTATAACTTTTTGAGCGGAAGCAACAAAAACCCCTCGACAGAAAATTGATCTGTTAAAGAAGTCATGTGTGCAACTAATCTAAATGTGATCAATCGTTAAAAAACCCATATAGATTGTGTAAAATCAAGTCACAAAGATGTCACAACAAGAATCATGAAAACCCGTCAAGAAAAACTCAGATTATGTTTGAAAGATTGAACGAAGGTCAATCTGTTCTACCCGAGACAAATAGTTCTTCCACACTGCAAAGAAACTCGTGTAGATACAAAGAAACAAATCCAATGACCATGAAATTTTCAAAGATGATAGATAATCGAGTTGTGAAGACAACCCAAAAAGAATCACATCAATTGGATTTGTAAATCTCGAGTTACGATAAAATCACCAAAGCAAGGTAGTGCTAGGCAGAAACTAGACAAGAAAAACTTGTCTGAAACAAGTCGGAAGAACAAAGCACAAAAGTTCCTTTAAACTACGATCTTTATGCAATAGAACACAAGAGGAACAACCCAAAATCTATGTCCCGTGAGCTCTGGCCTCTCTTGCTTATATAACCAGCCATGAGACCAACCCAAACCAAACTAGGACTTGTATCGTACTCAATTTCCACCAAAACTTTCCATAACTGCTCAAAAATCTTATATACACAGATAGAAGCAATCTTAAGACTTCCAAACACCTTAGTAATGTATCCCACATTCCTAAAAACAACTCAAATTCGTGACCCACATGAAATCCTATCATAACCAACTCAAATCTTTCCATATTTGAGTCAAACCCGACTCAGCCGCAGCCTGAGTCCAGAACCTAGTCGGTTGGACCTTTCCGATCAATTCTTTACGTTCACATCTATTCATCACATCTTGGAACCATGCAGCCACATTCATGCACTCCATGCACATGTGCAGACACCTTCCCACGACATCCACGATACCTTTATATGCATTGTTCTTGATTCAAACATGTTGCGCAACCTCCCGATCAACTCAACCACAATTTCTCTCGAACTTGGTTGTTTAACCTCATCTTCTCCCTAAGACTAGTTCAATGGATCCTGTCACCAGCCATGTCCTGAACTCAAGCAACACCTGCACATGAATAAACAATCAATACTTCCGAGCACAACTCCTTGACTTGACTCACGTTAGTTCTGAAACCACAACAACTTATGTGAGCACTTCACATAAGCATGTTGCAAACCATAGCAAAACGATGTCAGCCATAACCACCAAAACACACCAAAAACTTAGTAAAACAATACTAAGAAAACTTTCCATAATCCAAAAGGCAAGTTCGGAACATTGCAAGTTAAAAGCAAAACAATTGCAATCTAGCTCCGGACCTTGCCAAAGCTAGTCGGACCTTGAGTCAGAGCTTACCAAAGCTAGCAGGACCTAGCATCAGAGCTTACCAAAGCTAGTCGGACCTTGTGCCATACCTAGTAAAAGCATGTCGGACCTAGCCACAGCAAGTCGGACCTAGCCAAAACATGTCGGACCTAACCAAAACATGTCAGACCTTGAAAAAGCAAGTTGGACCTAGACAAAGCAAGTCAGACCTAGACAAAGTAAGTTGGACCTAGACAAAGTAAGTCGGACCTTACATCGGACCTTGTCGGAGCTACCCAAAACAAGTCGGACCTATTGTCGGATTTTGCAGAAGCTTGGAACTAGAGTCGGACCTTGATAAAAGGGTGTTTTGCCAGTATTCAAAACTTTATCGTAAAATCCAATGCATTCAGCACACATAGGTCTCACAATATCTCACCAAGTCGCTGCTTGATAGATGAGAACTATCTAGTGCAAGGACATACTCTTAAACATGATGCAGATGGTTCCATGGTGTTTTTCTATCCCGACAATGTGAATGAGATTTGGTTACCTAACCTGAATTTTCATTTGTACAAATGTCAGCAACTAACATTGCTCTTCAATCTATCGAAGAGGCCCATAGGAGTAATGTTTCTGGCAGGATCACAAGAAGCCGTTCAAGAAGAGTAGCCATGAAGATGACTACACGATATACGCCCTCCTATGAGTACCAAGAGGAAGTGGATTCGACGGGTGATGCACCCAGTTGGACCCAACTTCAAATGTATAAGGCTGGAGGATCATCGTGGCAAGAGTGGACTACCACCAGAGGGAGATGGGACCCTTACGGTTCCAACTCAAGCTCTAGTAGCTTGCCTCCTCCACCAATGAGCACATGTCGTTCCTTCTTGGGTCGAGGTTCTTGTGACTTTAGTCAAGGAATGGCAGAACTCATGCAACGGATGGGAGAGCTTGATGTTAGGACAGGCGACATCCTCAACACCCTTCAAGATCACAACTAGGGTACCCACGACTGATAGCAATAAGTTGACCTGCAGTTCAACAACGTCAACGTCAAGCTGCAACAACAGCATGCCGATCTCATGGCCTACTTCCATCATCAAGGGTTCAACCCTTATCACAGAGATTGATGAAGAACAAGCTTGGTGGAGGACCCCCACTTGAGGTAACTCATATCACATTCCATTTGCATTCCATTATTTTATTTTTTCTTTCCACATAATTTGCATTAGAAAAATGTCAGATAGGTTAGGTTAATAAAATAAAAGATGTGTGGTAAGAATATTTCTACCTTGCATAAGTTGAAATGATAAATAGTTGCTCTGCTTTATTTTTCCTTAGTCCTTTGTATACAACTTAGCATTCTCCAAGTCTTGCATTTATTGACTGAGAATACTCTTACCTTAAAACATGGAATTTGTGGTAGCAAAAACTTAATCCAATTCTGAAAACGAAAGACAAGTGAGGAAGACGACAGAAGTAATGCGAGAGCGAGAGCCCAAGCCTCTCGTCGGCTGCCCTCCAGCACCGACGTCCACCGATGAGCGAGTGTAAGAGAGAATTCAGATTCCTTGTTGCTTTTTGACGCGGATTTGACGTCCATCTCCAGCGGATCAAGTCTCCTCATTCTATTCTATGGGTTTTCATGGCTAAAATGGAGTCACCTCTTATCCCTATCCCGGGTATGGATCCTAGTTTCGGGATATGATATAGTGATAAGAGCTGCTAAAGTCCTGTTAAAAGTGATACTTGAGTTTTTTGAGAAAATTCTAAAATGTAAGTTCCTCATTTGATAAAATTTTTTACCAAAGCCATATGATGATTCAAATTTGATAAACCCTATGCATATGTTATTTGCTTTCACATGGAGCCTAGTCAAACCAGTATAGATTTATTATAGAATCTTTTCACACTTTTAAGATCAAGATTTCACGGCCACATGCTAAAATTCTACACTAGAAGTTAGCAACATTTCACCATACCATTCTACCATCAAAAGATACTCCATACTTTTCATGCATAAAACTCTCTTCGAAATATTTGAAAAAGAGGGATAGAAGACATGGCTACAAGAAAAGAAAAAAATTGATGCTCACATACAGCATGACAAAAAAAAAAGAAAAAAAAGTAGCCATGTTTTATCCTCACAATAAAGAGAGTCCACAAAAAGAAGTTATCTTCATATTTCCACTCCACAAATACTCCATCACACTTGTACAATCTTTATCTAGAAGTATGATTTGTTTTCTTTTAAGGCTCTTTTGACTTAGCAATATATATGTTGCAAATATGCCTACTCTTGATCCCTACCAAGCTCCACATGTAAGCCTATTTAGATGTAAGACAAGAAAGGCATTGCTCTGGTGAGGATCATTTGAGGAACTTGAACTTAAGTCTTCATCTTTGCTTAGGATGTTGTAACAACTTCTGATAAACAATCTAAGTCTTCATCTTTGCTTCAGGATGAGCAAAGGGTAAGCTTGGGGAAGTTTGTTGATGGTTGCTATATACCAATTTCAACCGTCAATATAACTCAAATATGTGAAGAATATTTCTTACACACATCCCTTTTAGATTTAGCATAATTCCACTTGTACATAGAGAAATAGTGCATGCAGGTACTTTTATGCAGAAACGGGCAAGAATGAGGGGAGCAATCCTGAAATGTTCCACCCCGACCAATGACATGATGACATGTGGCATCACATGGACCCATTCCCAGGCATATCCGAGGGAATCCAAAGTCGATTCACACAGGGATGAGGTAAGTGCTCACCTGCTAGTGACTAGGAAGAAGCACAAGCCAAGGGTGCCAGGACCAAGTCGATCGAGCCCCTAGTTCGGCCAACTCCTTCCTGGCACCAAACTCGGTCAGCTATCACGTCTAGCCCTCATGCGGTCCCCTGAACTCGGTGGTGAGCAGTTTGCGCGCTTATGGTGGCGGTAACCGCTTCTACTCCATGTATAAATCGGGGGAGCTTCACTTCACACACACACCACTCAAGCATTCTCTCACTGTATACACTAGTTCTATTAGTCCTTAGTGGAGGTTAGGATGCATAGCCTATAGTACCAAGTACAAATTTGGAAAGGTATAGCTCATGTATCTTTCTTTTCTATTGTGACTTTTTATTCATTATAATAATATTGTTATTAGTCTCTCTCTATTCATATACTTGGGCAAAGTGTTTCTTGTTTGATTGTAGAGTCCATATATGTGCTAGGTGTAGAAGTTATTATGATCTGATCATAATATCCATATCTTGTTATCATAAATATCATACATCTCCACTATAGTCTAATTAGGTAATAACTTGATTATGTTAATACTAATACGATAGTACTTGGTCCCAACATTGGTTCAACGACGTTTAGGTTTGTTGGTACCCTGTGTATTGGGTACCCCATGGTACCGCAAGAAACGCTAAGGAGTTCCACTAGTCCAAGTTGAAGAACTCCAATGGTCGCACGTGTTATACAGTACTAGACCCGCCTCCCTCGTTTGGTTAGCTTCGGCATTGCCACGTATAACACAAGGCCAGACCTAACTCTCTTCATAGGGAAGCTCCGGTCTTGCCACGTGTCTAGTGACCCCGGACCTAACCCCCAGTAGAGGGAAGCTCTCGTATTGCCACGTGTATAGTGGCTCCGGACCTGCCTCCCCACGACAGGAAGCTCTGAAGCCGCCACTTGTATAGTGGCTCCGGACTTGCCTCCCCACGATAGGAAGCTCTAGAGCCGCCATGTGTCAAGACTCCAGACCTAAGACCTCAACGGAAGATTGGCAGATCTCCAATGGCTTGAACTTTCAATGGACAGTTAAAGTGACAGTTACAAGACCTGATTACATGTCATTAATGCTATATTAATGACACACGATCAATGTGTTGTTAATAGGGGTAATGGCATCATTAAGACATGTTATCACTCTATTAATCACACTTAATACTCGTAGATCGTGTGTTAGGCTATTAACTACGCTAGGGCCACATGTCGGGCCAGGCAAGTGTTGTAACGTCAAGTCCTTAGACTATAAATGGGTTGCGCCGCACGGTACATGGACAAGAAAGCTTACAGGCTCACAAGCGCCACTGAAATTCATACATACAACACACAACCCATGGAGTAGGGTGTTACGCTCAAGCGGCCCGAACCACGTAAAATCCCCCATGTCATTATCTTGTTCGTAATCTCACTTGCGCCCCAACTAATCAAGAACCTCCGTAGGCTACGATCTAGTAGTACCAGGGGAAGTTTCGATCGCCAGGTAGGGGGGCCTTTGATATTTCAACAAGGTGAACGCCACCGCAGGATCATCCAACAGCAATGCTACACAACCTGCTGGGGGGGAATCCCTCTAATATGCAACAGCCAACAGTTGTTGTTGTCCCGGCGTGAGTGGCACCACCAACAACTGCTCAAGCTAACAATGATGGGCAACAGGATGGAGTTCTGGTGTCAGTCACTACATCGACACATAACAATCCCGAGAACGCGTTGATCGCTGCGCGTACTCTTTTGGAGCATCCACAAGTGCCCAAAGCACCTCAGGGTGCGATGGACCAGTAGCACTGATGTACAGCATCTGGTTGCAGCTACAGCCAATGCCATCAGCAACCAAGGTCCTCCCCCTTCTGGGCAGGCACCTTCATAGTGTAGGACCTTGTCTGGAAGACTTGGTCCTCACACATCACAGCACCGGAGGCGTGATGTGTCTCAGCAGGTGACATCGCTGCTCTCCGGGTGCGTAGCACTAACACCACATCGAGACTTTTGATGCATGATCTGTCGTCAGAAATTGACCGTCGTTACAGACAGCAAGACGGTCGTGTCCACATCGAGCGTGCTCGCGAAAGCCAGGAGGATCAGGAAAACCCTCCTCCTTTGGGAGTGGGGGGCAACAGTTCAGCCCTGGCCATGCACCTGCGCATGGTTCGCTGGCCCCAGAAGTTCTAGCCTCACCCGCCGGAGAAATTCGACGGGACTGTCAACCCTGCCGAGTTCTTCTAGATATACTCCACTACCATTCTAGCGGCAGGTGGCAATGAGGCTATGATGGCCAATTATTTTTCAAGTGGCTTTGACTTGGAACGCCAGGTCCTGGATCATGAGTCTACCGCCTGACTCCATCAACAGTTGGGCAGAGCTATGCCAACAGTTCACTTCCAACTTCGGGAGTTCCTACACCCAACCCGACACTGAACTGGACCTTTTTGTTGTACAGCAAAAATCTGGAGAATCGCTGTGATCCTTCATTCACTGGTTTTCTCGGGTGTGCAATACCATTCCATCTATCTCCAACGCTTCAGTCATAGTGGCATTCTGACAGGGTGTCAGAGACAAGAAGATATTGGGGAAGCTGGCGACGAAGGAGGTCAACAGCGTCATGGAGCTATTCAGCCTGGCTGACAAGTGCGCCCGAGCTGCTGAGGGCTGGGAAATGCACTCCAAGCCAGCTCCAGAGGCTAATAAAAAGTCCTCCAAAGCTGAAGCCACTACCTCCGGAAGTGGCAAGAAGAAGAAAAGGTCCAACGCCAAGAAAAAAGTCGTCGGCTGGCACACCTACTACTGCGGCAGCTGCAGCTCCGGGTGGCCGGGGGCCACGCCCCAAAATGCGACCTCGACCTTCGTCAGAAGATGGCGGTTGTCCAAAGGTGTGGTGTCCGATCCACAAAACGGACAAACACAGCCCAGAAGACTGCCGAGAGTTCTAGAATCTTGTCGAGCGCTACAACAAGCGCCAAGAAGATGCTTCTTTCCGCCAGCGGGAAGGAAAACAAAAAGTCAACGAAGCTCCGACTGATACAGAGCTAGGCTTTCAGGACCCCAAGAAGGTCCTGAAAGCTGTCTACAACACAGTCGATGACGACTCTAACGTCTCTGACAACGAGCGTCGCAAGACTCTCAATACCATGCATGGGGGATCTTGGGATATCACCTCTCGTCGCACCTCAAGACTATGCACCGGGAAATGGCTTCTGTAGCTCCTACCGCCAAGGAAGAACCACATCAGAAGTGGATGGACACTCCCATCACCTTCAATGTAACATAATGCCCCAGGAACATGGTCGGAGCTGCCCTACTGCCACTGATGGTGTCTCCAACCATCAACAACGTCCAGCTCTACCATGTCTTGGTAGACGGAGGCGCAACACTCAAACTCTTGAGCTTTGAAGCTTTCACGAAGATCCAGCTCCAACTCTTGGACCTTTGCCCCTCACGCCCTTTCTCTGGGGTAGGTCCGGGGGCCATTGGTCCTCTCGGATCCATTACACTCCCAGTGACCTTCGGGACTCGGAAAAAAATACAGGACTGAGAAGCTGGTCTTCGACGTCGCTCACATCAGCTTGCCCTTCAACGCCATCCTAGGCAGGTCTGCCCTGTATTAGTTCAGGGTCGCATCTCACTACGGCTACCTGGTGTTGAAGATGCTGACACCTTCGGGCGTTCTACGGACCCGCGAAGATTGCACTGCGACAGTCACTGTGCTGGAGGAACTCCATGCACTTGCCACAGCGTAGGAAGGAACCTCCGGTAAAGAGCTAGCTGCTCAACCTCTGAGCACTCTTCATCGAGGCTCAATCTTTGCACCACGCGTGCAGCCAGGCGGCGACACCGACGTTCCTGTAAAAGTCGTCCGAATCGGATCCGATGTTGCCCAGACCACACGCATATCGGGAGGTCTGGACAACAAATAGGAACTCGCGCTCATCACTTTCCTCTGGGAGAATGTTGATATGTTTGCCTGGCAACCATCACAAATATCTGGGTTCCCTAGGGAGGTGATTGAGCACAGCTTGAAGATTTATCCTAACGCATGGCCAATGCACCAAAAGCCCCGGAAGCAATCAGTCGAGTGGCAGAACTTCATCCGATAGGAAATCAAGAAGCTGCTCATAGCTGGTTTCATCCGGGAGGTTCACCATCCAAAATGGATGGCAAACCCAGTCGTTGTACCCAAGGTCGGCGGGAAGCTTCAGATGTGTATCGACTACACCACCTTAAATAAGGCATGTGCAAAAGATCCATTTCCACTACCTAGAATAGATCAGATAGTGGACTCCACCTCCGGGTGTGAGCTATTGTGTTTCCTAGATGCATATTCCGGATATCATCAAATCCAAATGTCTAGGGAAGATGAAGAATATAATGCCATCATAACAGTAGATGGATTGTATTGTTATACTGCCATGCCCTTTGGTCTCAAGAACGCTGCTTCAACTTTTGTGCGAGCTATGCACAAAACCTTTAGAGAGCTCATCAGGAACCTGGTGGAGGTGTACGTCGATGCCATCATCGTGAAGGTCAAGAACAAGGAGTCACTCCTCGATAACCTGCAAGCCGTCTTTGACAAGTTGTGCATCACGCGCACCAAGTTGAACCTGGACGAATGTGTCTTCGGATTCAGCTCTGGGAAACTCCTCGGATTCTTGGTGACTCACTGAGGAATTGAGGCAAATCCAGCGAAGATCAAGACTATAGAAGATATGCGGCCCCCAGCCCACATCAAGGATGTCCAAAAATTAACTGGATGTCTAGCTGAGCTCAGCTGGTTCATCTCGAGACTGGCGAAGCGAGCACTTCCCTGCTTCAAGCTATTGAGGAAGACCGGGCCTTTGCATTGGTCTGAAGAAGCAGAAAAAGCATTCCAAGAGCTGAAGAAGCTCCTCACCACACTACCAATATTGGTAGCTCCGAACCCTTATGAGCCTCTACTTCTTTACATTTCTGCAACTGCGGAGGTTGTCAGCATGGTACTGGTCGCGGAAAGACCAAAGCCACTTCCAGTTCAGGAGCCTAGACCCCTCCGAGAGGGTCTAGAGCTACCTGAAGGTGAGTCTGGGTCCCAGCCCCCAGGTATGGATCTTCAAGGAGAAATTCTAGAGGATAAACCTCTCTCATCTGAGGGAGTTCACACGGCTGATCAGGAAAATCCGTGTGAGACCTATGTGTGCTGAATACATTGGCTTTAGTGATAAAAGTTTTGAATACTGCCATAACATCTTTTTAGCAAGGTCCGACTATAGCTCCAAGCTTCTGCAAGGTCTGACAATAGGTCTGAATTTCTTTGTCTAGATCTGACATGTTTTTGGGTAGCTCCGGTGAGCTTTGTCTTTAGCTCCGGCATGTCTTTGATAGCTCCGGCATGTCTTTTTTAAGCTCGGATATGTGTTGCTAGGTCTGACTTATGTTGGTTAGCTCCGACATGTTTTTCTAGCTCCGACTTTTGGGATGCCTAGTTCCGACTAGTTTTGGTTAGCTCCGGCGCTAGGTTGTACTAGCTTTGGTAAGCTCCGGCGCTAGGTTATACTAGCTTTGGTAAGCTCCGGCTCAAGCTCCGGTTAGCTTTGGCAAGGTTCGGAGCTTGATTGCAATGTTCCTGCTTTTACTGTGAAATGTTTCGAACTTGCTTTACTTTTTTGGAAAGATTGCTTAGTATTCAATTGCTAAGTTTTTGGTGCGTTTTGGTTGATATGGCTGATATCGTTTTGCTATGCTTTGCAACATGCTTATGTGAGGTGCTCATGTAAGGTGTTGTGTTCGGAACTAACTTGAGTCAAGTCGCGGACTTGGGCTTGTACGGATTGGTTGTTTATTCATGTGCGGGTGTTGCTTGAGTTCAAGTCATGGATGGTGACAGGATCCTTTGGACTAGTCTCAAGGAGGAGATGGGGTTCCAACAACGAAATTCAGGAGGAATTGTGGTTGAGCGGGTCAGGAGGTCGTGCGGGATGATTGAATCAAGGGCAGTACATATGAACGTTACTAGACGTCGAAGGAAGGTGTTTGCATGTATGCATGCGATGCATGATGTGGCAACATGGTTCCGAAGATGGTTTATGGATGGGAAGATCTGGTTGGAAGGATCGGATCGTATCGGTTGATGACTTTGGCTGCGGCGGAGTCGGTTATGGCTTGGTATGGAATATATCGAGTTGGTTATGATAGGATTTCGTGTGGGTCACGAATTTGAGTTGTTTTAGGAATGTGGGATACGTTCCTAAGGTGTTTGGAAGTCTTAAGATTGCTTCTATCTGTGTACAGAAGAGTCCTAAGCAGCTATGGAAAGTTTCGATTCGTGATCTGAGTAGGATTAGAGTCCTAGTTGAGATTGGGTTGGCCTAAGGGCTAGTTATATAAGCAAGGGAGGCCAAAGCTCGTGGGGCACAACTTTGGGGCTGTTCCTCTTGTGTTCTATTGAATAAAATCTGTAGTTTGAAGGAACTTTTGTGCCCTGTTCGTCCGACTTGTTCCAGACAAGTTTTACTCGTCGAGATTCTGGACAGCACTACCTTTCATAGGTGGTTTTATCATAACTCGAGTTTTACAGATCCAATTGACGTGATTCTTTTTGGGTTGTCTTAAAAACTTGATTATCTATCATCTATCAAAATTTCACGGTCATTGGATTTGTGGTTTCTGATCTACACGAGTTTCTTTGCAGCATTCCAAAACTGTTTTTCTAGGGTAGGACAGATTGACCTTTGTTCGATCGTTCGATCATAACTTGAGTTTCTCTCGACGGATTTGAGTGATTCTTTTTTTGTTTTATTTTTGACTTGATTATATCTGATATATATCACATTTGTCACAGTGAAACACGTTTATATTAGTTTCACACAATATTTCTCTAACAGGTCATTTTTCTGCCAAAGGGGTTGAGATTTAATTGTTTCCGCTGCGTAAGATTTTTAAACCTACCATTCACCCCCCCCCCTCTGGTAGCTTTTCACGTGCACTTCGATCCTACAATTGGTATCAGAGCGACGGTGCTCTAATCATTGTGATTTGCACGTGTTTTTGACTAATCATCATGGAGAAATACTCCGCCAAACCTCGTGTGTTTGCTGGTATTGATTTTCAGGTTTGGAAGGCACGCATGGAGGCTTTAATCCAGGCGCAAGGCTTTACAATATGGGAGAAAGTATACAAACCTTACGAAGTGCCACCAAATGATCAAGTTATGGCGACAAACCTATGGGACGTCGACGACAACAACAAAGCCCAAAACTTGATCATCCAAGGACTCATTCAGAGCGACTTCGACCGCGTTGCACATCTCCGATCGGCATACGATGTATGGAGAGCACTTTGTGACTATCACGAAGGATCCAACATGATCAAGGAGGTAAGGCAAGATATGTTCAATAAAGAATACATGCGCTTCGAGATGCAACCCGGTGAGTCCATTGATGATATCTTTGCTCGCTTTAACAAAATTCTCAGTAACTTGCGTAGTGTCAACGTTAATTTTTCTGATGTTGAAAATGCTAGGCAACTTCTTAGTGCATTAGACATGTCAATCTGGGAGATGAAAGTTACATCTATCCGTGAATCTACTATCATGAGTACACTTACTTTTATATGTGCTTTACTCTAAACTCAAAACTAATGAAATTGACGTCTTATCACATAAGAACCCAAATAAGACTATTGCATTTGTCTCACAACGTGATATGCCTAGCTGCGGTCAATCATGATCTTGCAATACTCTTGCTTTGTTTTCCTCACTAACCCTGGAGCAGGTCGAGGAATTTCCAGAAGAGGAGTTAGCACTAATCTCTACTAGGTTCTCAAAAGCATTACAAAATGTGAGAACTAGAAGGAGAGGAAGCTCTAGACCTCAACGCTGTTTTGAATGTGGTAAGACAGGACACTTTCGCACAGAATGTCTTAACCTTTCAGGTCTTACTACCCGTGAAGAAAAACAGAACAAGGTCAAGACCACCTCTGGAAACCCCAACAAGAAAAAGAAGGGTACCATAGGACGCAAGATGATTAATAGCTTCATCACTGCACTTCAAGAGCTTGGTTCAAGCGATGTAGACTTTGAAAGTGATGAAGATGATGACGATCTGGCACAACTTATGCTTCATGGCGGGCAAAACAAGATCAAGTCAGGAGGATTCAGAACACAAAGTGACGACGATGAGGTATGTTCTACCTGTAATGAAATGTGTGATGCAATTTCTCGTGCAACTATTATTGTTAAGAAAAAGGACAAAAAGCTTAGGGATAATGCTGCTAAAATTTAATCACTAGAATCTGAAATCAACCGTTTGAAAACCTTGATTCCTAGTGATGATTCTTGTCCCTCATGTGATTTAATCTATGAACAATTGTCCACACTAAGAACTGCACACTCCTCCACTCTAGATAGACTTGAACTTGAAATTGAAAAGAACAAAAAGCTTGCTGCACTTGACATTGGAAACTTAAAAGATGCTTCTTGTTCTACAATTGATTTGCATTGTTCTAGTTGTGATGATCTTGAAAAGAAACTAAAAGATGCTATGAATGAAATTTCAATATTGAATAATGCTTTACGTTCTCATGAAGTTAAATATTGTTCCAATTGCAAATTAAAAGGAAAAACTTCATGTGAAAATTGCCTTGATTTGTCCGATAAACTTGATAACATGCATAGGACATTAGATCGGTTTTGTAATGGGAATGAGAAACTAGACTTGCTGCTAAATTCTTCCAAGTCTTGCAAAGATAAAATTGGTTTAGGTTTTGATTCTCATGCTCATGCTAAGGCACATCAACCTAAAATTGTAAAGTCAATAAGAAGTGGTTTGATTCAAATAGTTCCTAAACAAAAAACAGTGGTTTTCAAATCTACAGGGGTGTTGTATCATTCAGTTTCAAATAAAAATGTTGTTTGCTCATCTAGACATGAACATAAAGTTAAATTTCATTGTACCTACTGTGGTAGAGATGGTCATGTCATAGATTTTTGTTATAGACTAGCTAAACAACAGAAAAGGGAAAGAATGATTGGTAGATCTCATAACATTCATGCAAAATTTGCTGCACATATTAAACCAAATGCCAGGAACATGCAAACTGCTGTTATGAGTCAAAAACATTCAAAGTTTACCTCCGGACCTTCTGGTTTTGCCTCCAGAGCTACTGATTTTTGTGATACACAAGCAACATCTTATAGGTCAGTAGTTAAGAATAAAAAACCTCAAACTTTGACTCATGTACCTGCTGTTTTATCTCATCTTTCGCGTGTTTTTCCTGCTGCACGTCGTGTGACTCAGTACTGGATTCCTAAATGCCTTTTGACTAACCCAATACTGAGTCATCGACGTATTGTGCTTCTATGTAGGTTACACGTTTGAGGAAGGAGAATATTTGGACTGTGGATTCAGGTTGCTCACGCCATATGACCGGTAACAAAGATTGGTTCTCCTCCCTCTCTTTTGTGTCACGTGTAGAGAATGTTACTTTTGCCGATAATTCTTCAACTCCTATAATTGCTAAGGGTTCAGTTAGAGTAAATGATCACCACACTTTGAAGGATGTGGCACTTGTCAAAAATTTGAAATACAACTTGCTTTCTGTTTCACAATTGCTAGATGAAAATCTAAAAATTATTTTCAACAAAAACTGCTGCAAAGTTGTAGGTTCAAATAGTGAGCTTATTTTTAACATGTCTCGGTTTGGAAGAGTTTTTAAAGCTGATTTTGATATGTATTCCTCTAAGCATAGGTGTCTAGTTGCTAATGATTCAAAGAACTTATATTTTTGGCATCGTAGACTTGGTCACGTAGGCTTTGATCACCTAACACGTGTTAGTGCTCTTGATCGCATACGTGGGCTGCCTGAGCTTAAAGGGGACAAAGAAATTGTGTGCTCTTCTTGTAGACATGCTAAGATGGTTGCAGGTTCACATACTCCTCTCACAATGATCATGACAACTGAACCGGGTCAACTTTGCACCTTGACACCGTAGGACCTTCACGTGTTCAATCCTTTGGAGGTAAATGGTATGTTCTTTTTATTATTGATGATTATTCTAGATACTCTTGGGTTTACTTTATGGTGTCTAAGAATGAAGCTTTTAGTCATTTTAGAACTTTATTTCATAGATTATCAATTGATCACCCAAGATCTTTAAAAGCAATTAGAAGTGATAACGGAATTGAATTTAAAAATCAATCTTTTGATCACTTTTGTGCTGAAAATGGAATAGATAGTCAACTTTATTCACCATATGTACCTCAACAAAATGGTGTTTCAGAAAGAAAGAACAGAACCTAAGTTGAGATGGCTAGGACTATGCTTGATGAATATCAAACTCCTAGGAAATTTTGGGCTGATGTGATTGCAACCGCTTGTTATGTCTCAAATCGTGTTTTCTTGCGTGCTAAGCTAGGTAAAACACCATATGAGCTCCAGTTTGGACATAGTCCTAGTATTACGCACTTTCGGGTCTTTGGTTGCAAATGCTTTGTTAAGAAACATGGTAATCTTGATAAATTTGAACCTAGATCCATTGATGGCATGTTTCTTGGTTATCCATCTCACACTAGAGGCTACCGTGTGCTTTTACTTGACACTAACAAAATTGTGGAGACTTGTGAAGTGTTTTTTGGTGAAGCCAGCCCAGGTACTAGCTCAAACATTGCAGGTCCAGATCCGTATCCGCAGGGGGAGAGCATTTTCGTTGAAGATGAGGAAGAATTGGAGATGTTGACACAAAATTCAGCAGCTAAAGACTTTGGTTTAGCTCCGGATGTTAATTCTCAACCAGCACCGACAACCATCAATGCTGATTCAGATCCTCCGCAAGTCACAAGCTCATCGATTTGTGATGAACATGAAGAATAAGAAGCTTGTGAGACATCTGTTCTCCTACAGTTTTACAAAGATCATCCCCCGCAACAGATAATTGGAAGCTTGCACGAACGAGTTACACGGTCCAGGTTTTGCGATCCAAACACTCATGCTCATTCTGCTTTTGTTGCTTCTTTTGAACCCAAAGATATATCACACGCACTCACTAATGAATCTTGGATTATTGCCATGCAAGAAGAGTTAGAAAATTTTGAAAGAAATAATGTTTGGAAACTTGTACCTCCACCTCAAGGTCACACTTTAATTGGAACTAAATGGGTGTTTAAAAATAAACAAAGTGAGGATGGGGTTGTGGTTAGGAATAAGGCTAGGTTGGTTGCTCAGGGTTTCACTCAAGTTGAAGGTCTAGATTTTGATGAAACTTTTGCTCCTGTTGCTAGATTAGAAGCCAGAAGAATTTTGTTAGCTTTTGCTGCATCTAAAGGTTTTAAGCTATATAAAATTGATGTTAAAAGTGCTTTTCTTAATGGCTACATAGATGGGAAGGTTTATGTCAAACAACCACTGGGTTTTGAAAATTCATATTTTTCCTAATCATGTTTACAAACTGTCCAAAGCCTTGTACAGTCTCAAACAAGCTCCTAGAGCATGGTATGATAGGTTAAAAACATTCTTACTTGAAAAGGGGTTTACCATGGGCAAGGTTGATAAAATTCTTTTTGTGCTTAAGCATGGCAATGACTCATTATTCGTTCAAGTGTATGTGGATGATATTATCTTTGGTTGTGCTTCTCATGATCTTGTGTCCAAGTTTTCAGCTATGATGAGTTCAGAATTTGAGATGAGTATGATGGGAGAACTCACGTACTTTTTGGTGCTGCAAATCAAGCAAACCAAGGAGGGTACCTTTGTGCATCAAACGAAGTATACAAAAGAGCTCCTAAGGCACTTCAACATGGACAAAAGCAAGCCACTTCGAACACCAATGGGAACAGCAACAACACTTGAACTTGATGAAGATGGTGAACCCGTGGATTAAAAAGAATATAGAAGCTTGATCGGATCACTTTTGTACCTCACAGCATCAAGACCGGACATACAATTCAGCGTATGTCTTTGTGCATGGTTTAAAGCCTCCCCACGTGCTTCACATCATCAAGCCGTCAAAAGGATTCTCAAGTACTTATGTGGAACTCGAGAATTTGGCATTTTTCTTTCTTCTTCCTCAACTGTTACATTGAAAGCTTTTTCCGATGCTGATTTTGGAGGTTGTAGGATTGATAGGAAAAGTACTTCCGGTGCTTGTCATTTTCTTGGTAATTCACTTGTTGCATGGTCATCCAGAAAACAAAGTTCAGTTGCACAATCTATCGCTGAATCTGAATATGTAGCTGCTACTAGCGCTTGTTCACATATTCTTTGGATTGTTCAAACACTTAAGGACCATCGGGTTAATCTAGATAGTGTTCCACTGTTTTGTGACAACACTAGTGCTATTTGCATTGCTAAAAACCCTGTGCAACATTCAAGAATTAGGCACATTGACATTAGGTATCACTTTCTCCGTGATAATGTTGAAAAAGAAAACATTGTGCTTCACCATGTAGATACCGAACAACAATTGGCTGACATTTTTACAAAACCTTTGGATTTCACTCGTTTTTGTTACATTCGTAGTGAAATAGGGGTTATGCATCCTCATGGCTTAAATTGAGGGGGAGTTTTCAAACCCTAGAAGTCTATGTGTGAATCTAGAATTAAAATAATATGAGCATAGTATTTGATACATATATGACTTTGTGAGTCCTTTTACATGCTGAATGTTCTTACTACATTACTCGTGTTATACATTTTG
Organism: Tuctoria greenei; assembly: GCA_036927565.1. Taxonomy (NCBI): domain Eukaryota; kingdom Viridiplantae; phylum Streptophyta; class Magnoliopsida; order Poales; family Poaceae; genus Tuctoria; species Tuctoria greenei. The sequence goes on along the minus strand of JAYESD010000002.1, from coordinate 159,359,353 downwards.
TAGTTTTTGCCATGTCTAGTAATTGGAATAATTACTTACACTAAATCTGGTCATGGTTGAACTTTCTTGCTATTTTGAACTTGTTGCATGCTCACAATAGTTTTTAATCATAAAGAATTACTCAAGTAATCAACTCACATGTTGAGTTTTTTGTGAACAAATATAAGTTGAGAAAATATCAAGAGAATATGCATGCATCGCACTTCTTCTTTTGAGATTGCTTATCATTGCACTTAGATATCAACTTGGAAGAAGTTGTGTATGACTAAAACCATGTCCTTAAGCTTCTGATTGTCAAATGACATAGGCTTGGCTTGGTTGGTTAGAATAAGGCAGATGCGCATATAATCTCTTACAAATATCATATGATCTAAATTTTAGCTTTGAAAAATAATAAAATGCAACAACAAGTGTCATGCTTTCAGGTATTGAAATAGTTAAGTTTGTGAGATCATGACTTGCTTAAATTCAAAATTACATTTGATCTCTAGCATGGCTTACACTACTTTATGTATCTCATTGTTGTGATAGTGTAAGTTACTTGACATTATGACTTGGATGAGCTTTGTTTTATATGTATATGTTATAATATGCTCATAACAATTAAAATTTCTCTTGTGAACGTTGTTGAATACATTGTCAAAGGGGGAGAGATAATATTTGTTTTTTTTAAAACAAATATGCAAGGGGGAGACATTGATTACACATTGCACACATTCACAATTGTTTTTGGCACGATTCTTCTCAGGGGGAATTTCTTTTTCTCATTTTATTTCTGTTTTACAAAGGGGGAGAAATTGTTTTCAAAACTTTTAATGTGAATAAGCCAATGTTCGGATCTGAAGTGGTGTTGCCAATGCATTCATCAAGGGGGAGATTGTGAGACCTATGTGTGCTGAATACATTGGCTTGTACTGAATACATTGGCTTTAGCGATAAAAGTTTTGAATACTACCATAACATCTTTTTAGCAAGGTCTGACTCTAGCTCCAAGCTTCTGCAAGGTCCGACAATAGGTCTGACTTTCTTTGTCTAGATCCGACATGTTTTTGGGTAGCTCTGGTGAGCTTTGTCTTTAGCTCCGGCATGTCTTGATAGCTCCGGCATCTCTTTGTTAAGCTTCGATATGTTTTGCTAGGTCCGACTTATGTTGGTTACCTTCGACATGTTTTTCTAGCTCCGACTTTTGGGATGGCTAGTTCCGACTAGTTTTGGTTAGCTCCGATGCTAGGTCGTACTAGCTTTGGTAAGCTCCAGCGCTAGGTTGTACTAGCTTTGGTAAGCTCCGGCTCAAGATGTGGTTAGCTCTGGCAAGGTTCGGAGCTTGATCACAATGTTCCTTCTTTTACTGTGAAATGTTTTGAACTTTTTTTACTTTGTTGTAAAGATTGCTTAGTATTCAATTGCTAAGTTTTTGGTGCATTTTGGTTGATATGGCTGATATCGTTTTTCTATGCTTTGCAACATGCTTATGTGAGGTGCTCGCGTAAGGTGTTGTGTTCGGAACTAACTTGAGTCAAGTCGTGGACTTGGGATTGTACGGATTGGTTGTTTATTCATGTGCAGGTGTTGCTTGAGTTCAAGTCATGGCTGATGACAGGATCCTTTGGACTAGTCTCAGGGAGAAGATGAGGTTCCAACAACCAAATTCAGGAGGAATTGTGGTTGAGCGGGTCAGGAGGTTGCGCAGGATGATTGAATCAAGGGCAATGCATATGAAGGTTACTGGACATCAAAGAAAGGTGTTTGCATGTATGCATGCGGTTCATGACGTGGAAACATGGTCCTGAAGATGGTTTATGGATGGGAAGATCTGGTTGGAAGGATCGGATCATATCGGTTGATGACTTTGGCTGCGGCGGAGGCGGTTATGGCTCGGTATGGAAAGTATCGAGTTGGTTATGATAGGATTTCGTGTGGGTCACAAATTTGAGTTGTTTTAGGAATGTGGGATACGTTCCTAAGGTGTTTGTATGTCTTAATATTGCTTCTATCTGCGTATAGAAGAGTCCTAAGCAGTTATGGAAAGTTTGATTTGTGATATGAGTAGGATTAGAGTCCTAGTTGAGATTGGGTTGGCCTAAGGGCATGTTATATAAGAAAGGGAGGCGAAAGCTCAAGGGGACTTTGGGGCTGTTCCTCTTGTGCTCTATTGAATAAAATTTGTAGTTTGAAGGAACATTTGTGCCTTGTTCGTCCGACTTGTTCCAGACAAGTTTTACTCGTCGAGATTCTCGACAGCACAACCCTTCGTCGGTGGTTTTATCATAACTCGAGTTTTACAGATCCAATTGACGTGATTCTTTTTGGGTTGTCTTAAAAACTTTATTATCTATCATCTTTCAAAATTTCACAGTCATTGGATTTGTGGTTTCGGATCTACATGAGTTTCTTTGCAGCGTTCCAGAACTGTTTTTCTCGGGTAGGACAGATTGACCTTTGTTCGATCTTTCGATCATAACTTGAGTTTCTCTCAACGGATTTGAGTGATTCTTTTTGGGTTTTCCTCGTGACTTGATTCTCTATGATATATATCACTTTTGTCACAGTGAAACACGTTTAGATTAGTTTCACACAAGATTTCTCTAACAGATCGTTTTTCTGCCGAAGGGGTTGGGATTTAATTGTTTCCGCTGCGTAAGATTTTTAAATATACCATTCACCCCCCCCCCCCCCCTCTGGAAGCTTTTAACGTGCCCTTCGATCCTACAATCTGGACCCCTACAGGAGGGTTCGGATTGAACAAGAAGAAGTCCATAACCCCTCCAGGAGGGTCCGGGAAAATCAACAGGAAGGTTTGGACCCCTCCGAAAGTGTTCTGTTTGGTGAAGAAGAAGTTTCGGGCTCCTCCGGGAGGGTCCAGGCCGTCCAATGCCCAGTGTGCTTCATCAGTGAAGTACTTCATGACATCAAGAATCGGTACATTACGGTGCATAAGCTGCTTTACGCAGTCCTTATTGCCTCAAGGAAGCTTCGTCACTACTCCCAAGCCCACAAGATATTAGTGGTATCCTCCTATCCACTGTGTGCCATACTACACAATCCCAATTCTACTGGGAACATTGCCAAGTGGGCAATGGAGTTGGCAGAATTCGATCTTGAATTCCTGCCGTGACAAGCTATCAAGAGTCAGATGTCGGATCCTGGGGGCCTCAGTGAGCAGAAGTCGGAGCTCAAGGTTCCGATCTTCACTGAGCCTCATTGGACACTCTACTTTGACGGCTCCGTGCAGAAGTAGGGGGTCGGAGCTGGAATACTTCTCCTCGCTCCGACCGGGGAGAAGGTCAAATACATGGTGCACCTTGATTTCAAGGCGACCAATAACATGGCGGAGTATGAAGCTCTCATCTATGGGTTCAAGGTGGTGCTATCTTATGGCGTCAAGCAGATGCTAATGAATGGTGACCCTCAGCTCATCATCAAGCAAGTCAAGGGCGAATGTAGCTACAATAACCCTCAACTCGCTACTTATCTCCTTGAAGTCCAGAAGCTCCAGAAGGACTTCAACGTCCTGGACCTCCGCTATGTCCAGCGTCTCAACAATGCAAAAGCTGATGAACTCTCGACAAAAGCTTCAACCTAAGCTCCGGCTCCTGACGGGGTCTTTGTTCGAAGCTTGTCAAGACCAACCGCTCAGCCAGCGAAACTGGGTGAAGGGGGCAAGACCAGCACCTCGAAGCTAGCGGTCCCGGTGGCCCTGTAACCATGGCGTCCAGCAAGGGTCGTAGGTGCTGTAGGAAGCTCCGAGCAACCCAACACGCAAGACTCAGAAGCTCAAGTTAGCTCCGATGCATTGATCTTGGAGATCCGGAGCTACTTGAAAGACAACCACCTTCCTGAAGACGGTGTATCCGCTGACCGGATCGTCAGATTGGCTAAAAGATACACGTTGGTAGAAGGGGATCACTATCGGTGCGGTGCCAACAGCGTCCTAATGCGGTGCATTGCAAGGGAAGAGGGTCGCAAGCGCCCCGCAGAGATTCATGGAGGCGAGTGTGGGAACCAAGCGTCTTCACGCACGCTGGTCGGTAAAGCCTTTTGGCATGGCTTCTACCGGCCTACAGCACTCCGGGATGCAGTAGAGTTGGTGAAAAAGTGTGAAGCGTGCCAGTTCCACGCAAAACAAATTAACTCTCCAGCTCAGTCACTGCAGACGATAGCTCCTACATGGCCATTCGCTGTCTGGGGCATGGACATTTTGGGACCTTTCCAAAAGCCGTCGGAGGTGACAGGTTCCTGTATGTGGCCATCGACAAGTTCACCAAGTGGCTGGAAGCAACTCCAGTTGTGACTATCAATAAGCAATGAGCTATCAAGTTCTTGAAATCCGTAGTCTGTAGATTTGGAGTTCCGAATAGAGTCATCACCGACAACAGAACCCAATTTACAAGTGCAACATGTGAAGACTATTGCGAAGACATCGGCATTCAAGTCAGCTACGCATCAGTAGCTCACCCAGCAAGTAATGGACAAGCCGAGAGAGCAAATGCAGAAATACTAAAAGGACTCAAGATGCGCACTTATGAGCGCCTTAAAAAACACAGAGCCAACTGGATCGAGCAGCTTCAGTCTGCACTGTGGGCAAGTAAGACAACACCTAACTAGTCTACTGGAGAGACACCGTTCTTTTCGTTGTACGAAGCTGAAGCAGTCCTTCCTCCGGAGATCACCATGGGGTCACTCTGGGTCTAGACCTTCAACGAAGCCGCACATGATCAGCTCCAGCATGAAGACCTTGACCTCGTCGACGTGGGAAGGTGCCAAGCAGCTGTTCGGAATGCACGTTATTGCCAGGCGCTCTAGCGCTTTCATCAAAGGCATGTGCGCAAGTGACAGCTCGAGGAAGGCGATCTAGTGTTACGGAGAATACTAACTCATGAAGGGATGAACAAACTTTCCACCAGCTGAGAAGGTCCCTTCCGAGTGATCAAAGTATCCCGTCTAGGATGCGTTCGCTTGGCAACTGAGGATGGGACCTCGCTTCCTAATCCTTGGATCATCGAGCACCTCCATAAGTTTTACGCTTAGTATCACGGAGGTGAGTCTCTAATACATGCAATGTAAATTATAGAGTCTATACACAGAGTCCGGTTCGTCCTCCGGGAAAACATTCGGACCCCTCTGGGAGGGTCCGGGAAGTTCAAGCAACACATGACACAGTCACAACACTAAAGTGTAGCTACCTGATAGTACAAGATGTATAGCACACTTAGCCTGGTTTTGTACTCTAAGTGTGTCCTTGTCTCCCCTGTAATACGGACCTATAATGAAATACATTGTTGTGTGAAAGCAGACTCCACGTGCATTAATTTTGTACAGGCTCAATTTCCTTTTATTATCCTTTTCCTCATTGTCTATAACAAAGGTGTGCAATTCTTTTTGACCTTTACTCCAAGTTCCTCATACGGTGTACAAGTTATATTGTGGGTTCTTTCGGATCTAAGCATTGCTAGACGATCTACTCGCCTGAACACCAAACCAACACAGGTCTGGAGTGTGCTATCGACTTAGCTTGGTCTAGCACCCTAAGTACGCCACTTTACCTACATTCCCGCAGGCTTCAGAAGGGCGGCTCTGAAAGGCTTTCAGATATGGAAAAATTACATCAATGTACTTGTTACTATATCGAATTTCTTCGAATCTAAAATTCAAATAAGAATAATAAGTCACAAAAGAGTTATAGACGAGAGGTCAAATTTTACGGTTTTTCTTGTCTTTGATGTGCAGGAAAAATTAAAACTCATGACAATGGTGGATGATGCTTGAGATACTAAGCTCCAACATCACCCAAGGGGCCCGCCGTCGACGTTTCAGACGCTGAAAGTGGGCGCCGTTGGAGCTAACAAGCTCTGACAACTCCCATGGGGGCCCGCCGTCGATGTGAAGCATAATGGCAATTAAAGTGAAGATGGTGAAACCACCCGAGAGGATTCGCCGTCGTCGTATTCTACAATTGATGGTGGATATTGTCGAATCCGGGAAGATCTGACAAACCTAGGGGGCCCGTCGTCGACGTCCTACGCATTGACAGTGGGTGCCATCGGACCTACCAAGCTCCGACAACCCCAGGGGGCCCGCCGTCGACATCTTACGCGTTGACAGTGGGTGTCGTCGGATCTACCAAGCTCCAACAACCCCATGGGGCTCGCCGTCGATGTTTTATGAGTTGACAGTGGGTGCTGTTGGACCTACAAAGCTCTGACAACCCCAGGGAGCGCGCTGTCAACGTTTTACGCGTTGACAGTAGGTACATTCAGACCTAACAAGCTTTGACAACCCCAGTGGGTCCGCCGTCAACGTCTTATATGTTGATAGTGGGCGCCGTCGGACCTATCAAGCTCCAACACCTCCCAGGTGGCACGCCGTTAATGTCACAAAGCATTCAAGTCATCAAAACATAGTCAAACCTATTGGTACATGTTCGCAATTAAATTGTGTACATCTACCAGGGGGCCAATAAAGGGCAATGCATTGAAGACATACGTAAAATGGAATTCATTCATGCAAATAGTGGATTTCTTTCATCTGAAGTACTGTATTACAAAATTAGGATTACAAAAAGGCAAAAGGAAAAGGTCTTAGTTACTGGAGGTTCTAAGTCATGCGGAAAAATGATGCAACCTACTTAGCAGGCAGCATCCTCCTTTTCGGCAATGGGTCCTTCAAAGACCAGATATAGAGAAAGTTGGGGGTCTCAGCACTTGTAACATGCCAGAACATATTCAGCGACATTCTTGGCCAGAGATTTCTCCTCTGTCTCCAGCTGGTCGGCGATGACATCATCCATCGCGTCGAGTTTGCTGCCAGCAGAGTCAAGTGCCACCAGTGTTTGGTCCAACTCCGGTGCTGGGTTCTCCGAACGTAATGGGCTGAAGCCAAGATGCACCAAAGCTCTGTTCGCATGCCCCAAAAAATCCCACACCTACTGGTACTTAGTTGCCCTCGAGCTCTGCAGCTCCTCTAGTGACCTTCTTGTTACCGCAAGCTTTGAACCTTCCTGAGCTAGGCGCTCGACCACTTTGGCATGTTGCTGAATATTCTCAGCTATTTGCTTTTCACAGTCAGTGAGCTCCGTCTCCCGGAGGTGGATCCAGATCCGCCATTTGGCTAGGTCCTTCTCCCTGCCTCTTACTTTCCCTTCTCTAGTGGCAACATCAGCTTCTCTTTTAGAGAGCTCCTGCCCAAACTTCCAATACTTCTCTTCCTCTTCCTTGCACCACAGATCAAGCTTTGTTGTGCGGTCAACCATGTTTTGCTCTCCCAGAGACAGTTTCTGGGCGAGCTCCTCCTCCCTCTTCATGAGATCCTCCTGCATCTCAAGGAGTTTCTCTTCCCTCTCATCAGGTCCGCTCAGCACTCCAGGAGAATCTCGTTTAATGTATTGAGGCTATCTTGATGTTCGTCAACAGCATCATTGCTATTCCTGGCATGCTCGAGAATCTCTCGAGACTTAGCATTGAAAGCCTTGACGGGGGCCTCCCTTTCATTCAACAACTTGCCTCAATATTCCATCCGGGCCTTCTCCTTCTCGACCCACTCCTTTTGGTCAGCAAGCCTCATCTGCGCCAGCTTGGTCTCCAAGTCAAGCCTGTTGCGGCAACACCTCAAGGTGTGGCGCTCTTCTTCGAGTACCTTATTGTCGTGGTTGAAGGCGAGCTGGACTTGACGGAGGATCGAGTAGGCATTGTCAATAGACAACGTCAAGGGAATATGCTACGGACTTGCCAGGGTCATCTCCGTCGGCTTCAGGGGGTCTTCAAGAACAAAAATTAGGTCCCATGCCACAAGCATGGTCCTTGGGGTCCTGCGGCACTAGGGCCACCCTTAGGAAGCTCCTCAGCCTCCACTGTTTTCGAGGAAGGCCTCGCCGAGGGGACTTCAACCTCCGGAGCTCATGTTGAAGGTTCCCCCACCGGAATTTCCACTGTTGGCTCAGCGGGTGGAGGGCATGCCGCAGACTCTTCTGGATGCTCTGGCTCGGAGATGGGCACCTCCAGAGCAATCACCTTCGGGCGGACATTGGAGCTTCGTCCGGATCCCCCACTACCTCTGGCTCACGCGCCGGTACATCAACCAACTCCGGCACGGAGGCTGGAATTTTAACCATCTCCGGCGCAGAGGCCGGATCTTCGAGCGCCACCAGCTCACTCGCTGGCTCTTCAACAACTTCTGGCACAAGCATTGGAGCTTCGGTTGCTTTCGGCTCAAATACGCCGGAGCTTCAGCCACCGGTGCTACCGTTGCTGGCGTGTCCTCACAAATGTCTCCTCTGTGGTACGGCGCTACCACGAGAGCCTCTAGAGTTGCCTCAGGATCCAGATCTACAACAGTCGGCACCAGAGCTGTCGTGACCTCAACCACCACTTGGGGAGGCGTAGGGGTCGAAGCTGAAACTTCTGCTTGCACAGCATCAGTTGTTGTGGTAGGTGCCGAAGCTTCCGTGCCCTTCCTTGTTGCTTTGCAAACAAAGAATCAAAAGATTCATTACATGACAAGAATAAAAACAACAACTCAAGGTGTGGACATAATGTTTACCTTGGGAGGTTTCTGCTCCAACTAGCGTGGAACTTCTTCACCGGGGGGTCGGAGCGAGAGCCCACTCTTGTCGGTGTGGCCGGAGCTCCGAATCGCTGCCCAAAACATGTCGCCGTGTTCGCCGTCGCCTCAGCTGGGACCTCCCTCGGCTGTGAAGGACCTTCAGACCTGGAGCCCACGCTCAGCACAGGGACCGGAGCTGATCTGCCGGAGCTAGCGCCCCTTGAGGACGCATGCACCGAAGGAGGCGTGGCCGCCGAAGATCTACATCGCTGGGGAGAAGGGGCAGTTTAGTCGGAGTTGACTTGACGTGACTCCTGTCAGCATTCCTCAACTTTCTCTTTCGGCTAGAGGATTCGGCCGGCTCCTTGCCTTTGCCCTTGCCCTTGCTGACATCATCAACTTTCTGGCTCACGACAGAGGTAGCCACCCTCTTATAAGCTCTGGGGATTGCAACCCCAGGGATATGGCTCCTCTCGACCACGCCCAATTCATCCAATATTGGCATTCTCCTCCGGATCTCCCTACTAACCTCCGAAACCATGTTCAAAGGCAGGAAAGCAGCCGGCGGAGTCAGGGCGTCACAGGAAATACCTCCATTTTTAAATTTCTTGAGATGGATCTTCAAAGCTTCATTGTCCAAGTTGGTGTTCAAACTGACTTCAATTCGATTATGATCCATCTCACTATGGAACGCCCATGCGGGCCACTCCCTACTCTTCAGTAGAGCCCACCTGTTCACCAAGAAATTGTCGAAGTCCATTTGGGGGGTCACTCCTCCATCTATGCATTCTTCAATTCTTTCCAGGATGGGTTTGTACGCATCCGACAGTTCCAGAACTATGTTCCAGGCGTTGGAGTCAACATTAGGAAGGCCCTTGGGCAGTTCCAGCCTCTCGTGCTCCTCCATAGTGATGATCACCCAATACTTCTTCCAATCGTCCCACTTGCTAGAGGGAAAAGTCTTCAAGTACTTGAAGGGCAAATTCTTCCGCTTCACGAAGTAGTAGAAGCCGATGAGCTCTGTCCCCTTGCCGGTGGTGTGAACTGTGAATAAGGTCTGGAACAGCTCGAAGCAGGGAGGCACACCCAACCACATCTCGCAAGAGTGGATGAAAGTCACAACTAGCAAGAGGGAGTGGGGGCCGATATGATAAAGCTAGATGCCGTAGAAATCCAGCAACATCAAGAGGAAGCTTGAGAAAGGAGGGATCAGACCCACCATGGCGTACACCAAGAAGTACACCATATCTCCGGTGCGGTCATTCTTGAAGGGGAGCTTGCCAAAGCGAATGTCGCGATTGAAGGAATCATTGGACCATCCCATGTAGGTCCGGACACTTGTCATCTCTTTGTTGGTCTTGACCTTGCTGCGGGGAAGACCCAACTCCATCGAGGCAAAGTGGAGCAAAGGTTGGAAGGCTATGTGAAGGTTGGGGGGCTCTGAGCGCAAGTTCGATTGAAAGCGTAAAGAGTCCTCAAACTTTGCTAGCTTTTCTACTTAAGTAAGCCTCCACAACGCTTGGATGGAAACCGCAATTGGATCGAGATCACATTTTCAAAAAACCTACCCTGTCAATGACGAATGGGCCCGGGTCCACTCCGGCGGAAAGGCCAAAGTTATTACCCCAGGTGAACCGTTGTCATGATGGGAGGTTGGAAGCCCAAGGGCAGCGGACTAAGAAGGCGCAGGAACTAATAACGTTTTCGCATTGGGAACCGGCGACGTTCAATTGCGTGAGATTCGCACGCAAAGATCTCACATGACGCATTCAAAAGAAGCCACGCGGCAATGGTTTAACAGCGGACCATCACCACAATGGCACATCAAAAGACCTTTGAAGCCACAGCGCGGGAATCGAAGATGGCCCTACCTCTAGTAGAATAACTTAACCCAAAGGATTTCTCCCAGAAGTGGGCATGGGGGCCACTGTCGATACCCGTACCGGGTACCCCATGATACCGCAAGAAACGGTAAGAAGTTACACCAGTCCAAGTTGTAGACCTCCAAAGGCCACACGTGTTATACAGTACTAGACCCGCCTCCCTTGTTTGGGTAGCTCCAGCATTGCCACGTGTAACACAAGGCCGGACCTAACTCCCTTCAAAGGGAAGCTCCGGTCTTGCCACGTGTCCAGTGACCCTTTACCTAACCCCCAGTAGAGGAAGCTCTGGTACTGCAACGTGTATAGTGGATCCGTACCTGCCTCCCCACGATAGGAAGCTCCAGAGCCGCCACATGTATAGTGGCTCTGGACCTGCATCCCCACGAAGCTACAGAGTCACCACGTGTCGAGCCTCTGAACCTAAAACCTCAACGAATGATTGACAGATCTCCAACGGCTAGGACTTTCAAGGGACAATTAAAGTGATAGTTACAAGACCTGATTATGTGTCATTAGTGCTATATTAATGACACATGATCAGTGGGCTATTAATAGGGGTAATGCCATTTTAAAGACGCATTATCACTCTGTTAATCACACTTAATACTCGTAGATCGTGTATTAAGCTATTAACTACACCAGGGCCACATGTCGGGCCAGTCAAGTGTTGTAACGGCCAGTCCTTAGACTATAAAAGAGCTACGCCAGACGGTACATGGACAAGAAAGCTTACAGGCTCACAAGCGCCACTGAAATCATACATACAACACACAACCCGTGGAGTAGGGTGTTATGCTCAAGCGGCCCGAACCACGTAAAATCCCTCACGTCATTATCTTGTTTGTAATCTCACTTGCGCCCCAACCAATCAAGAACCTCCGCGGGCTACGATCTAGTAGTACTGGGGGAAGTGTGGATCGCACACTTCGACAAGGTTAGTAATGGCCTTATGAAGTTATTGTACTGCAGCTCTTAAGGCATTTACTTAACACGTAAGCGTGTGTTGACGACTTTTATATACCAATTTCACTCGTCAATATAACTCCACACATCAACTTTCTATTTAACCTATTTCCACTTGTCCTTAGAGAAATAGTGCATGTGGGGAATTATTGCAGGAAATGAGGTAAACGAGGGGGAGCAATCCTATAAAATACCATCACAGCCAATCAAGCGATGTGATGTGGCACCACATGGATCAAATGGCGCACAAACAGAAGTATCCAAGTCCATCCAATGGTGTAGCACTCATATCAAGTGATGGTACCCACCTGGCAGTGATCTGGAGAAAGCACGCGAGAAATGGTGCAAAGACCAGGTCGATCGACCCCCCTAGTCGTCCGACCTAGTCCTGGTGCCAAATTGGGTCAAACGCTACGTGTTGGCTCCTCCCAGCTTGAAGAACTCAGTGCTGACTGATTCGCACACTTTTGGTGGTGGGAACCAACCCTTCTCCACATATAAATAGGACCCCCTACCCTCACTTCACACACACACCACTTGAGTATTCATCCATTGTATCCACTACTCTCCATAGGTTTAGCGGAGTTTAGGCTGTAGAGAGGAAAGCCTCTAGTATATAGTCCAAGTAGGAGAGGTGTAGAAGGAGTCTCTTCCCAATTCCTAATTGGGAAAGGTATGGCTCTCATATTCCTATTTGTATTTGTGACTTTGCTCTTAATAAAGATGTTAGCTTTAGTCTTCTATTGTTCATATAGTTGGATGAAGCGTTTCTTGTTTGATTGTGGATTCCATATATGTGGTAGGAATAGTATTTATGATTATGCTATACCATTCTCATTATATCATCATAAACACTACAAACCCCCACTGTAGTCAAATTAGCTATGACATGATTATGTTAATATGAATCACTTATGTTATGAATTAACATTGGTTCAATGATGATTTAGCTCATTGCCTTAGGATGGCTTGTGCCTAGGCTCTTAAGGTAATTAATTAATATGCTAGCATGGTGCTAGGATAGATGAGTAGCATTGAATGTCTCGTAGACCCACAGAATGAAGAAGTAGGCAGTAGGTGGTGACAGCCCTATCTCTTATTTGTAATCCTCCACGTTCGGCTATGCCACAGGCTCTTGGCGGGAGTCGTCCTAGCATTGCTAGGGGTAAACCCGTGCCCGATGTGTTAATTCACTTAGCATGAGAATTCATAATCAATATGATCATTAGTAACTAACTTAGGCTATGTGTATGTACATTAGAAGCATAGTAGGAGAATCTACCTAACTCTTAGCCTAGTCCCTCTTCACCTCATTTACCCCATTAGGATAGAATGCTCTCATGTGTGTCACACTACCTCCAAACTATCATTTACTCATCCTTGTTAGAACCCTACCTAGAACAACCTATCCTCTCCATTTGATGATTGCTTTGCTTCCACCTAGCCTTCCTTTGGGAGAATATAAATGACACATGTCGGTACCCTGTAGACAGGTACCCTCGCACATAGTATGAAAACAACGAGGCACGTCCGGAGGCGCCACATGTCCTATAGGCACCAAGGCCATTGCCTCCCTCAAGATCAAGCTGCGGCACTACCGCGTAAGCCTTGAAGATGGGACTTGGCCCCTCCGGTGTGACGGGCTCCCAAGATGCCACGTGTAGGGACAGGACCTCACCCATCCCTGGGGGAGCGCCCCTGGAACAACCACATGGCACGGAGCGCAAGGACCAACACCCCCCAAGGGAAAAAGCATGGAGCTGCCATGTACTCTGGGGAGCCCGGAGCCGCAACGCGTCATGAAGGACCGGGGCTAGCTTTCCCACCGAGAACCTGCCCCGACGCTGCCACGTGTCCCACAGCTTGCCCCAGATGGTAAGGTGCGGGAGTTAAAAGATGGTGCACTCCGCTCCAGTCATGCATTGAAGACCCTCAACCACCCCCGACGCACGGCGTGGGGCACGGTTATGGTCAGAGACCGCTATGAACAATCACATCACAGTGAAGGAGATGCGGGCCTATCCCACTCAGCCATGTGGGTAGCTTGCGGCAAAAAGACAAGCTGACAGGACACCTTCTGCCACCGTCAGCAACGGCGCGTGGGCTACTAACAAGGGAGGTGGCAAGACTGCGAGTCTCCACTGCCACCCTCATAGGAACCTTATGCGAGAAGCCTTAGATCTTTAAGATAAGACCGCCCCGGGACCACCTGTCAGGCCCTGGGACCCCACTTGTAAGGCATCCGGTCTTGGTTATAAAAGGCCCGGACCGCCATCGCTACCAGACCAGACTTAGAATCCCCGACACACACACATACACATTCACCAAGCAATACAATCAACCGTGGAGTAGGGTGTTACACTTCTTGCGGCCTGAACCACGTAAAAATCACTGTCTCATACTCTTCCGCTAGAACACTAGTTTGAGGCCTAAGCCCCGCAGAACAAGAACCTCCACAGACTGCTCCTTAGCAGATTTGGGGTAAGTGTCGCATTAACACTTCGACATTTGGTGTGCCAGGTAGGGGCTTTTTCCCTCAAAAAAGTGGTAGCGCTTTTCGCCACCATGGTGTTCATCAAGCCTGCGAGCTGCGAGGAGATCAAGACACAAAAGGTCAACCATCGTGTCGACAAAGACGTGGAGGAGGAGTTACAAAGGCCAGAACGTGCCGTGGAAATGGTACACCAGGCTATGAACTTGGAGCTCAGCAGCGACCACGAGCGTCGCAAAGCACTCCACATCATCTGTGGAGGATCTTGGGAACTCGCATCAAGGAATGCGGTCAAGACACTACACCGGGCAATGGCTTCGACAGCCTCTACGCATACCCCGGCGCTGCATCACAAATGGATGGAGGCGTCGATCAGCTTCGACACCTCCGACTTCCCCGAGAACATGGTGGGAGCCGGGCAGCTGCACCTCCTCGTCGCCCCCACCATCGCCAATGTAAAGTTTTACCATGTCCTGGTAGATAGTGGAGTCGGCCTCAACCTCATCAGCCATGTGGCCTTTGACAAGATGAAGATCCCCGTGTCTGAGCTCGCCCCGTCAAAGTCATTCTCGGGGTTAGGACCGGAGAGTGTTATCCCGTACGGCTGCATCCAGCTCCGGGTCACCCTAGGGACACCAGATAACTTCAGGATGGAGAATATCCTATTCGATGTCGTAGAGGTTAGCCTCCCCTACCACGCCATTATCGGTAGGCCAGCCCTATACCGGTTTATGGCTATAGCCCATTATGGCTACCTCGTCCACAAGATGCTGACATCCTCTGGCGTCCTCAAGATCTGCGGAGATCGTGCTACTGTGGTGACAGTTTTGGAGAAGGTCCGAGCGCGGGTAATGGCCCGAGCACCTGTCGCCAGACCCATGTGTGCGCAGTCGCGCCACTGCACCATGAGTGCAGCCCTCCGATGATGACAATGTACCCATCATAACAATCCAGATTGGCTCTGATGCGGCTCAGACCACCTGTATCGCGGGCAGTCTGGACAGCGAGCAGAATTCGGCGCTCACTACTTTCCTGTGAGCAAACATTGACGTCTTCGCCTGGCACCCGTCGAAGATGCCATGCATCCCCAGGGAAGTGATCGAGCATCGTCTGAAGATCTACCCCGACGCACGACCGCAACAACAGAGGCCCCATAGGCAGTCCATCGAGCGGCAGAACTTCATCCGCGAGGATATCAAGAAGCTCCTCGATGTTGGCTTCATACGGGAGGTCCACCATCCCAGATGGCTGGCCAATCTGGTTGTTGTCCCCAAGGTTGGCGGTAAGCTTCGGATGTGCATTGACTACACCAACCTCAACAAGGCATGTCCTAAAGATCATTTCCCTCTCCCTGGAATTGATCAAATTGTAGATTCAACTTTGGGGTGCGATATGCTATGCTTTCTAGATGCATATTTGGAGTTTCACCAAATCCAAATGTTGGGAGACCAAGGAGCCTCTGGGTCCCAGCCCCTAGAGGATGTCCGGGTCACCCAAGGGGGCCCCGGAGACCAAGGAGACTCTGGGTCCCAGCCCCCAGAGGATGTCCGGGTCCCCCAAGGGGGCCCCGGAGACCAAGGAGCCTCCGGGTCCCAGCCCCCAGAGGACGTCCGAGTCCCCCAAGGGGGCCCCAGAGACCAAGGAGCCTCTAGGTCCCAGCCCCCAGAGGATGATCAAGTCCCCCTAGGGAGCCCCGGAGGTCAAGAAGCCTTTGAGTCCTAGCCCCCAAAGGAAGCACCAGGCCCGGGAGACATTGAGTCGCTGGACCTGGAGCAGGGGGAAGAAGATGCATCGAATTCCCCGAAAAGGTCCCGGACCACCCAACGCTCGATCTACTTCATCAGCGAAGTCCTACATAAGGCAAAGACAAGGTACCTCGAAGTGCACAAGTTGCTCTATGCAGTGCTAATCGCGTCGAGGAAGCTCTGCCATTATTTTCAGGCACACCAAGTATCAGTGGTGACTTCATTCCCACCGGGAGCAGTGTTGCGCAGCCCGAACACAACTGGCAATATCGCCAAGTGGGCGGCTGAATTAGCGGAGTTCGAGCTTGATTTCTTGCCACAACATGCAATCAAGAGTCAAGCTATGAAGGACTTTGTTGCTGAGTGGACCCCCTCAACGAGTAACCCAGGAGGCCAGGAGATCAGTGAGCCGGAGCCTAGGGCTCCGGTGCTTACCAGACCTCACTGGACGCTCTTCTTCGACGGATCCTCAAGGAAGCAAGGGGTCGAAGCCGGTGTAATGCTCACCTCGCCAACAGAGGAGCAGTCCAAGTACGAAGTGCGCCTCGACTTGAAGGCTACCAACAACATGGCAGAGTACGAAGCCCTCATCTTTGGACTTACAGCTGCACAGGGTCTCGGTGTCCAGCAGATGCTGGTCAAGGGAGACTCCCAGCTGATCATTAAGCAAGTCTGGGGTAAGTGTTGTTGCAATGATTCAAAGCTCGTGGCATATCGGATACATGTCAAGAAGCTAGAAGCTGGATTCGAGGTCTTGGATCTCTGCCATGTGCCGTGCGCCGATAACTCCATCAGCGATGCCTTGTAAACCATAGCGTCCACAAGAGCCTCCGTTCCAGAAGGTGTCTTTGGCAGGAGGTTGGTGCGGCCAACCGCTAGGCCGGCAGGGCCTAATGAAGAAGGTGAGCCCGAGTCCATAGAGCTGGCAACCACGGCAGCCCTGCAACCATGGGGGTCGCCAAGGTTCTTGAGTGTCACCAGGGATCCCAAATCACCTGGCGCCCAAGATCCAGAAGCTCAGGAGATTCTTGATGCGTGGATCACGGAGTTACGGGACTACCTGGAGGACAACCTCCTCCCTGAGGACCCAGCATCTGCTGAGAGGATCGTGAGGATGGCAAAACGCTACGTGCTGGTAGAAGGTGATCTCTGCCGACATGGTGCCAACGGCGTACTGCTACGGTGCATAACTCAGTAGGAAGGTTGCGACTTGCTCGCAGAAATCCACGAAGGAGAGTGTGGGAATCACGCAACTTCCCGCACGCTAGTTGGCAAAGCCTTTCGGCATGGCTTCTACTAGCCAACAACACATCAAGACGCCGTCAAACTGGTCAAGAAGTGCAAGGCATGCCAGTTCCATACCAAGCAAATTCACACTCCGGCGCAGTCACTTTAGATGATCCAGCCCTCCTTGCCTTTCGCGGTCTGGAGGCTGGATATCCTGGGACCCTTCCCCAGGGCAGTCGGAGGGTACCAGTTCCTCTACATTGCCATAGATAAGTGCACCAAGTGGTCGGAGGCAGCCCCAGTGATCAACATCAACAAGGAGTCCGCAGTCAAGTTCATCAAATCAATTGTCTGCAGGTTTGAGGTCCTGAATAGGATCATCACCGACAACGGGACTCAGTTCACTAGTGCAGCTTTGCAGGACTACTGCAAAGACCTCGGCGTCAAAGTTTGTTATGCATCTATAGCTCATCCAAAGAGCAACGGACAAGTCAAAAGGGCCAACGTTGAGATCCTCAGGGGCCTCAAGACACGCACATATGAAAGCTTGGATAAGCATGGTGCCAAGTGGGTCGATGAACTCCCCTGTGCACTGTGGGCAAGCCGCACGTCACCCAACCGCACCACAGGAGAAACACCTTTCTTTCTGGTGTATGGGGCTGAGGTTGTCCTCCCCCCAGAGATCATTGTGGGCTCGTTCATAGTCTGAGCGTTCGATGAACCCTCATAGGACCAGCTCTGACAAGAAGATGTTGACCTCATCGACGAAGCAAGGTGGCATGCCACCATCCGAAACGCACATTACCGACAGGCGCTGAGGCGCTACCAAGAGTGGTTCGTGCGGAGTAGAGAGCTCAAGACAGGTGACCTAGTGTTGCGGTGCATACTCTCTTGAGAAGGGTCGCACAAACTTTCCCCCAGATGGGAAGGCCCCTTCCGAGTGATACAAGTATCCCGCCCTGGGTGTGTCCGCCTCGCCATGGAAGAAGGAGAGCCCCATCCCAACCCTTGGAACATAAAGCACCTCCGTCAGTTCTACCCTTAAGCATAAATTGTAGGACAGTGTAGGGTGTCATGGTGCTAGGTAGCGGCACTTAGGACAACCAAACTCTGGGGGGGGGGGGGGCAGTCCAGAGTGTACAGCCGTTTAGCTTGGTTTCGTACCCTAAGCATGAAGACTCTGCCTCCCAAGCCAACTGGAGTGGGTTGTTGCCTTATTGTAAAGCCAATCCACTCCTGAGACCACCAATGAGAAGAATTCACTATCTTACCATGTGCATTCTCTTACGTTCAAATAAAATTAACTATTAATTTTGTGATTAATCAAGCTAGTCTCGTCTTTCATATATTGTCTTCATATACTTGGTGAAATTGTTCTATATCACCCCTGGTAGAGTCATACAACCCTGCTATAGGCGGATGTATTTGAGGTACCTGCAAGGTGTCTTGGAACCTCACGGCTGCCCTCTTACTTGGGGTCCTGTGGTACCAAATGGTACCCCGCAAAAGGCCAATGCTGAGCTAGAGGTCCAGAGCGCACAACATCTTAGCTTGGTCTTGTACCCTAAGCGTATGCGCTTTGCCTCCCAGTGCTACGGCTAAGTACCGAGGGCCAGGACGCTCACACCTTGAATAAGAAGGAAGTCGGACCCTAAGCGCCAATGCACAGAATTACCCAAATCTCGTGTACCATCCCAAGACTATAAGACATGACAATACTTAAGGATAGGAAAAGATCACTAGCGAGCAAAACAATATGCACCTCTGTTATGTGTGCAGGACATACAAAGCACGTTACGCCGGAGCATCCAGCTCCAACACCTCGCAAGGGCCCTGTCGTCAACGTTTCCACGAAGATGGTGGGCGACACCGAAGCATCCAGCTCTGGCACCTTGCAAGGGGCCAGCTGTCGACGTCCCAGAACATCAACGACAGCACCAAGCGTGGATAGGTGAGTAAACTCTCCTGCCCCGCACTTGTTGCTAACAGGGTTCCCTCACAATAACCTGTACACGATGGTGGACGACGCCGGAGCATCCAGTTCCGACACCTCCCAAGGGGCCTACCGTCGACGTTTCCACGAAGATGTTGGGTGACGCCGGAGCATCTAGCTCCGGCACCTCCCAAGGGGCCTGCCATCGACGTTTCCATGAAGATGGTGGGTGACGCTAGAGCATCCAGCTCTGGCACCTTGCAAGTGACCTGACATCGATGTCCCAGAACATCAACGTTAGCACCAAGCGCGGATAAGTGAGTAAACTCTCCTGCCCCCGAACTTGTTGCTAACAGGGTTCTCTCATGATAGTCTGTACACCAGGGGCCTGTCGTTGACGACTCTACGATGATGGTGGACGATGCCGGAGCATCCAGCTCCGGCACCTCCCAAGGGGCCTGCCGTCGACGTCTTTACAAAGATGGTGTTCGACGCTGGAGCATCCAACTCCGGCACCTCCCAAGGGGCCCGCTGTGACGTTTCCGCAAAGATGGTGGGCGGCGCCGGAGCATCCATCTCCGACGCCTCCCAAGGGGCCTGCCGTCGACGTCCCAGAACATCAACGTCAGCACCAAGCGCGAATAAGTGAGTAAGCTCTCCTACCCCACACTTGTTGCTAACAGGGTTCTCTCACGATAGCCTGTACACCAGGGACTTGCCGTTGATGTCTCAACGATGATGGTGGATGGCGCCAGAGCATCCAGCTCTGGCACCTCCCATGGGGCCTCCCGTCAATGTTCCACGAAGATGGTGGGCAATGCAGAGCATCCAGCTCTGGCACCTCCCAAGGGGTCTGCCATCGACGTGTCCACGAAGAGGGTGGGCGACGTTGGAGCATCTAGCTCTGGCAACTCAGAAGGGTCCTACTGTCGACGTCCCAAAACATCAATGTCAGCACCAAGCGCGGATAAGGGCCTGTCGTCAACATCTCAACGATGATGGTGGACGGCGCCAAAGCATCCAGCTCTGGCACCTCCCATGGGGCCTGCGGTCGACATTTCTCCGAAGATGGTGGACGGCGCCGGAGCATCCAGCTCCGGCACCTCCCAAGAGGTCTGTCGTCGACATTTCTACAAAGATGGTGGGCGGCACCGGAGCATTCAACTCCGGCACCTCCCAAGGGTCCTGCCGCCGATGCACCTACAAAGATGGTGGGCGACGTCGGAGCATACAGCTCCGGCACCCCCAGGGGGCCTGTCGTCGACATCAAGGCACGTCTGCGATAGTAACAAGCGCGGACAAGTGAGTGCACTATCCTGCCCTGCTTCTGCAGCTAACAAAGTTTGCTTGTGGTATCCTGTCCACCAGGCGCACGCATTCCACAACTACACGATGGTGGTAGGCAACGCCAGAGCACTCAGCTCCAGCAACTCCCAGGGGGCCTGCTGTCGACAACTTCACAGTGACGGAGGGCGGAGCCAGAGCAGCCAGCTCCGGCTGCCGGCAATGACAACACTCATACTCCCTCACTCCGATGGGGGCCAATCGGAGACATCCTGCGTTCAAATGGCAGGCGTACCCATCAATCTGGCCACGCCTACGAGGGGGCCTCTAAGAGGGATTCCATAGGCAGGACGTCATCTAGCAACAAACTGGCCGTGTCAACGGTACACACTTTGGTCCCTAAAAGGCTAATGGCATCAACAAAGGCTCTTGAAGACCTTATACAGAGAGGAATTGGGGCAGCATTCGGAAGCACATGACAAGCCAACAAGCAAAACAACATGAATCCAAATTCATTTATACAAGTGGGTTATCTCCAGCAAACCCTCGAACTCCAACTCCTTCGGGGTAAGGTCGTCCGAAGCCAACCGACACAGATATCAGTACCAGTATAGTATTAGGCCTCATACCGGCGATCCTATAGAGGGGCGGTACGGCAGCGCAAGAAGTCGGTCAGCACCATCAGAGAGGTCAAGCCTTTGCCCTCCAATAATCAGATCCTTCCCAATATCAGCGTATACTCCTTTGGCAGCCCTTGGAATGCTTCCCTGGTAGTGGGATCAGCAGTAGGACCTGCAGTGGGTACCTTCAGTGCAGGGTGGGCCTCAACCCGCACGATCGCCCAATCTTCCCTTCAGGCCTTCCACTCGCCCCCTTTGAGCAAAGGGATATAGTGTCGGGGGGATTTGTCCCGGTGTTGAAAGTAGTAGGCACCCACTTGGGTAGTCTCGCTTTTTCTGATGGTCTTCATCACGAAGAAGAGCCAAAACATCTCCACCGTCGGCTTACGGCCCACAAACGCCTCACGGAGGTGGACGAACACCGCTATCACGGCGATGGAGTTCGACGACAGGTGGTGGAGCTACAACCTGTACTCGCATCGCGAAAAAGAACCATGACAGCGGAAGCCCAAGCCCTGTAGACACATAGGCAGAGAATAGGACGGTCTCGTCTTCGCGCAAGTCTTCAAGAGTGGGAGATCCGTAACGGATCATCCCCGCACGCTCCGCTGCTAACCAGCCAAGCAGTCGCCGCATCGACAACAAGTTGTCGGCCGACCGAAGGCGAGACAGAGGCAATGGGGAAGCCATTGGAGCAAGTGAAGGTGGGAGATTTGACTAAAGTGAGAAAGCTCAAGTGCTTGAGGAAGAAGGAGAAAGCTTAGGATGCGGGGTGTCAACAGGGAAGGAAACGATCCCTCTAAAAAATTCCTTTTTAATCACCCCCGTGATGCCTGAGTACCTCGAACAAAGGATCGGCCCACACAACTCAGAATGCGGCGCCCATGGCATTAGGCCCTATGCCCCCGGGTTGGAGCACTGGCCCAGGCGGTCAACCACCCGGAAAAATAGCTGAAGTGGCTCCCATAAAGGCAGGGCGTATGAAAGTGTTGTAACCGCATTGAGAACCATAGCGGTTAAAGGCGCCACAGAAGGTAGAGAAGCGGCAGCATGCAAAGATCCTGTCACCGCAACCTCTCAACATGAGAAAGACGCGTGGTGACGATTGGCAGAAGCACCCACAACTTCGGCTGTCCTAGACAGAATTTAAAGCAGAGTGGGGGAAGACATGGAAAGGGATCCACCTTTGGGCTCTTCACATCGCCCCAAGGTTAACCTAGGGGACACTGTCAGTGCCCTGTAGATGGGGTACCCTCGCACAAAGGATGAAGACACCAAGGCACGTCCAGAGGCACCGTGTATCCTATAGGCCCCAAGGCCTTTGCCTCCCTCAAGATCAAGCTGCGGCGCTGCCACGTAAGCCTTGAAGATGGGACTTGGCCCATCCGCTGTGACGGGCTCCCGAGATGCCACGTGTAGGGACGGGACCTCACCCATCCTTGGGGGAGCGCCCCGTGAACAGCCACGTGGCACGGAGCGCAAGAACTAGCACCCCCAAGGGAAAAAGCACGGAGCTGCCACGTACCATGGGGAGCCCCAGAGCCGGCATGCGTCATGAGGGACTGGGACTAGCCTTCCCACCGAGGACCTGCCCCGACGTTGCCACGTGTCCCGCAGCTCACCGCAGACGGTAAGGTGCGGGAGTTAAAAGGTGGCGCGCTTCGCTCCAGTCAAGCATTGAAGACCCGCAGCCACCCCCGGCGCACGACGCGGGGCACGCCGAAGGTCAGAGACCGCTATGACCAATCGCATCACAGTGAAGCCGCTGCAGACCTATCCCACTCTCCCAAGTGGGTAGCTTGCGGCAACAAGACAAGCTGACTGGACACCTTTGGCCACCATCAGCAACGGCGGGTGGGCTACTAACAAGGGAGGCGACAAGACGGCGAGTCTCCACTGCCACCCTGAGAGGAAGCTTATGCGAGAAGCCTTAGATCTTTATGATAAGACCGCCCCGGGACCACCTGTCGAGCCTCGGGACCCTACTTGTAAGGCGTCCGGTCTTGGTTATAAAAGGCCCGAACCACCATGGCTACCAGACCAGACTCAGAATCCCCGACACACACGCATACACACTCACCAAGCAATACAATCCACCATGGATTAGGGTGTTACACTCCTTGCGGCCCGAACCACGTAAAAACCACAATCTCATACTCTTCCGCTAGAACACTAGTTTGAGTCCTAAGCCTCGCCGAACAAGAACCTCCGCGGGCTGCTCCTTAGCAGATCTAGGGTAAGTGTCGCATTAACATTTCGACAACACCTTTTGGGAATACACTAAAAGGGGAAATGCTACATGGATACATTTCATGCGCTTACGGACTTACATCTGTAATCTAAAATCTATTAACAAGCATTTTTGGCACCCTTGCTAGGAATGAATTATTAGTAGTGCATAGGAAATATCAACAGTGTGGTGCGTAGATAGTTAAGTAGCATTGGATGTCTCGTAGCCCCACGGGTTGCAGGGGTAGGCAGCAGGTGGTGACTGAAAGTGCATCTAGGTTCCCCGTGGGTTTTGGATGATTGATTACGACAATTAAGTCGCTAACGAGCTCATGTGATCTTAGCACAGGTATGGACTCAATTGGAGACGCAAACCCTCAAAAAGGAAAAGGAAGGAAACGGAGTCGACTCGAAGCGTGGAAACAAGGGTTTCTAGCGTGTTGAGTTAGACTAGCCGTAGAAATAGGAGGGTGTGTGCGTAAAGTGCAAAGAGATCAAAGTAGGAGCTCAAGAGTGGTGGTTGAGGTAGAAACCCTATTTGAAGTTGAAGTTAGAGTAGTCTGGCAGGAGTGGCCGGACTAGTCCGCCTTAGGGCCGGACTAGTCCGCTCCTGGCCAGACTAGTCCGTTTTCACACGGACCAGAAGGTCCTGTGTGACTTCGGACTAGTCCGTAGTGGACCGGACTAGTCCGGGGTACGCCCTTGAAGTGGAGTTTCGGGACTAAGTCCTAGAGAGCGGACTTGTCCGTTTTGGGGCGGACCAAAAGGTCCTGTGTGAGATCGGACTAGTCCGTCCGTGGGCCGGACTAGTCCGTGTTGTCGAGTGCAGAGTGGTTTTGCGACTAAGTCTGGGTAGGCCGGACTAGTCCGCCGTTGGGGCCGGAATAGTCTGTGGTCTCCAGACTAGTCCGTTTTCACAAGGAACAAAAGGTTCTATGTGAGATCGGACTAGTCCGGTGAGGGCCGGACTAGTCCGTTGTCGAAGTTACCGTTTGAATTTGAAGTTTGGCGGGTAGCGTGATGATTGTCGCACAGTGCGACAGTTGTCAGAGGGGTCAGTGGTCCCCTAGGCCGGACTAGTCCAGGCATGAGGCCGGACTAGTCCGCCCTTCTGCTGAAGTCAGCAGTATGGGCTTGGGACCTCTATAAATAGAGGTCCCCTGGGTTCTTTTGAACCAACTCTTGAACAGACTTGAACCCTAGCGCCGCCACAGCCAACTTGGAGCACTCTTAAGCCTCTTTCTTGCCAACTTTCCCTCTAAAACTAATTCTTGAGTGGATTAGGGTTTAGTGAGGTGGAGAAGAGGAAGAACATCGCGCTAAACTTGGTGAGGGAAGGGTTGGTGAACCCGGTCCTTTGTCGACTCCTCAACAGGGAGTACATTCTTGTGTGGAATCGAACCTCGGGATAAAATCCTTGTGTCTCCGTGTTCTTCGCATCTTGTTTATTGCATACTTCATTCTAGGGTTGCTAGTCTTGTCGTGTGCTTCACTTTGCTATAACCTAGTTAAAACTTGACTTACTCTTGTGTTGGGAGTTTCTAAACTTGGCATAAACATATTCTCACTTGTAGCCTCGAGAAAATCCCCTTAAAACTTGCTAGAAACACTTTTTAGGGGTCTTCACGCAGGCTGACCGGACTAGTCCACCCTCAGACCGGACTAGTCCGCCCCCTGTGATTTAACCTCGTTTTATTAAGTCATTTACAGGTCGATTAGCCTATTCACCCCCCCCCCCTCTAGGCAACTTTCAATTGGTATCAGAGCAGGACTCTCCACAAAGAGTCTAACAACTCGGAGAGATGGTCGGAGTGGTGTTTGAAGAGGTGTCGACCAATGACTCTCAACCGACACGTGAGGAGACAATGGCTTATCAAGACAAGCCAACGGACGATGAGGAGACTCGCCAGCTCAAGGCGAAGCTCCGGGAGAAGTTGAAGATTGCTGTGGTTGAGCCATCAAGCTCATCAAGTGGTGGCGGAGGGGTCAACTACAACTGACAAGGGTTCAACTATGAACGCCTTGCCGCCAACAACCACTACCTCTCCATCCCATTGGGGAAACCTCCTCAATTCGATGGAACCGACTACGGGATGTGGAAGCACAACATGAAGATCCACCTCGTGTCACTCAATCCGGCATTGTGGCAAATAGTCATGACCGGGGTGGAGATCCCGAAGGATGAGGACAACATCATGCAAGAACAAGCCATCCTCATCCACCGCAACGCTCAAGTTGCGGGTGTTATCATCTCATCCCTCTCAAGAGAAGAGTTCAACCGCGTCGATGGTCTTAAGGTGGCCAAAGATATATGGGACACCCTCAAGACGGCGCATGAGGGGAATCGGGTGGTCAGGCCAAGATCGAGCTCATCGAAGGAGAGCTTGGGAGGTTCGCCATCTTGGATGGTGAATCCCACCAAGACATGTACAACCGATTGAAGATTCTCATCAACAAAAGCCGATCATATGGCTGCACCAAGTGGACCGACCACGAGGTTGTGAAGAGGATGATCCGGGCATTCATGCCTAGGAACGTCGCTCTTTGCTCCATGATTCGAGAAAGCCCGGGGTTCACTAAAATGACCCCGGAGGAGGTCCTTGGTAGGATCATCAACCACGAGATCATGGAGAAGGAGGCGCTCTTCTACAACGACCTTCAAAAGTTCACCGCCTCCAAGATGAAGAATGTTGCACTTAAGGCAACACACTCTTCAAAGGAGCAAGAGGAAAGCAATGAGGAGAGCCTCGACACCGATGAGGAAGAGGCCTTCTTCATCAACAAATTCAAGAGGATGATGAGGAGGAAGAAAGGCAGATACAACCATGAAGGCAAGGGGAAGGAAAGAGCAAGGCCCAAATCAAAAAGGGCTTGCTACAATTGTGGCGAGTACGGCCACTTCATCGCCGATTGCCCCCATGAAGAAGTGAAGAAGAAGAAGGAGGGCAAGCCTCAAGAGAAGAAATTCTTCAGGAAGAAGAGGCCCTCTGGACAAGCACACTTGGGAAAGAAGTGGGACTCTAACGATGAGTCCTCCTCCGAGGAAGAAGAGGAGAAGATGGCTACCATAGCCATCGGGAAGAGCTCCATGGGAAGCAAGCTCTTCCCCAACCTCAACAACGACTACAAACCAACTTTCCTTATGGCAAAGGAGGGAAGGAGAAAGGTAACATCTCACTCCTCCTCCTCCATTTCCTCTCATGATGAATTTGATAGCGCTAGTGAAAATGAGGACATGTTTAAGGACATAAGCAAAAGCACCCTGCGTAGGATGAAGTTGCTTATGGATGATATCTTTGAGAAGGAGGATCTCATTAACAGACAATAGAACATGCTCATCCTTGAAAAGGAGAGATGTCAAGAGATCAACGAGCTCCTTGAGCTTGAAAGAGAGAAGAGCAAGGCATTGGAACACGAACTTGCTCTAAGTAAGAAAACGTGTTCAAGTCTTGAGGAGAAGACAATTGAGCTCAAGGATGAACTTGGGAACTTGTCAAAAGTTAACAAGATCCTTGAGACTCAAGTTGAGTCTCTCAAGAACAATGTAGCCTCTTCCTCTAAGAGCTCAACCTCCTCAAAGGCCTCATCCAATGCAACCACGTCTTGCAAGTGCTCTAACTTAATCCTTAAGCTTAAGGATGAACTCAACTTAGCGCAAGGCAAGCAAGCACCTAAGGGTGCCATCTTTGACAAGGAGAAGGTGGCGTATGCATGAAGTGCATACACCAACACAAGACCTCCCCATGTCAAGGATGGTCTTGGCTATACTAGAGGTGGAAGGCACAACGCCAAAACCTCTAAGTATGGCAAAGACATGATTGTCTTTGTTAAGGGGAGTTCATCCACAACTAAAATTGAAAAGAACTCACCCTCTAGCAACGCAATGCCTAAATCTGAACCGCATCGTCTATTTCATGATTTTGATGCATCTTATGTGCTTATGAGGAACAAATATGGCAAGGTGTTTGCTAGATATGTTGGGCCACTCCGCAAGAGCCCCAAGCCTTGCGTGTGGGTGCCAAAATGCCTAAGCACTAACGTGAAAGGACCCAACTCCGTTTGGGTACCTAAAAGGAAGGCATAAATTTGTTTTGTAGGCTTACTCCTCCGGCGGATCGAAATGGGTGTTGGATAGTGGATGCACCAACCATATGACCGGAGAGAGGAGCATGTTCATAGAGTATGAGGAGAACGAGGACCCAAGTGAAGGAATCTTCTTTGGGGATAATAGCCAAGGGAAAATCCTTGGCTCCGGTAAAATTGCTATCTCCTCTTCGCATACTTTATCCAATGTTTTGCATGTTGATTCCCTAGACTATAATCTCCTATCCATATCACAGTTGTGTGATAAAGGATATAAATGTGTTTTTACTAGTGAGGGTGTGAACGTTCTTAGAGAGGGTAATGACTCGATAGCCTTTAAGGGAGTGCTCAAGGGAAAGCTCTATCTTGTGGACTTTACCACGGATAAGGCTCAACTTGACACATGCTTAATGGCGAAATCCAACATGGGATGGCTTTGGCATAGAAGGCTAGCCCATGTTGGAATGAGGAACCTTCAAAAGCTCCTTAAGGGAGAGCACGTTCGTGGCCTAAAGGATGTGGTATTTGAAAAGGATAGGCCATGTAGTGCGTGCCAAGCGGGAAAGCAAGTAGGAGCTCAACACCCCTCTAAGAATGTCATGACGACAACTAGACCGCTGGAGTTACTACATATGGATCTTTTTGGCCCCATTGCTTACATTAGCATCGGTGGCAACAAGTATGGTCTAGTCATCGTTGATGACTTCTCTAGATATACTTGGGTGTTCTTCTTGCATGATAAGAGTGAAACCCTCGGTGTCCTCAAGAAATTCCTAAGGAGAGCTCAAAATGAGTTCACCTTAAGGATAAAGGCTATAAGGAGTGACAATGGCACCGAGTTCAAGAACATGCAAGTAGAAGAGTTCATAGATGAGGAGGGCATCAAGCATGAGTTTTCCGCTCCCTATTCTCCTCAACAAAATGGAATTGCCGAAAGAAAGAATAGGACGCTTATTGAGATGTCAAGGACGATGCTAGATGAGTACAAAACATCGGACCGGTTTTGGGCGGAAGCGGTTAACACCGCTTGCCACGCCGTAAACCGATTGTACCTTCATCGCCTCCTCAAAAAGACTCCCTATGAGCTTCTCGTTGGTAAGAAACCTAATGTTTCTTACTTTCGTGTCTTTGGTAGCAAATGTTATATCCTCAACAAGAAGCCTAGGACTTCGAAGTTTGCTTCAAAGTCCGATGAGGGTTTCTTGCTTGGATATGACTCAAACACTCATGCGTACCGTGTGTTCAACAGATCCTCCGGAATTGTTGAAATAGCACGTGACGTGGTGTTTGATGAAACCAATGGCTCTCAAGTGGAGCAAGTTGATCAACATGCCATTGATAAAGAGGAACCTCCACTAGAAGCTCTAAGGAGAATGGCACTTGGAGATGTTCGCCCACAAGAACCATCTCAAAGCCCAAGTGACCATCATCACTATGAAGTAGGTCAAACCCCCATTGGACAAGTTGGAGATCCACTAGATGCTCCCCAAAATGATAATGGGAATGAAGATCAAGGGGGAGGCATGGATCAAGGGGGAGACCAAAGTGAAGAATATGAAGCAAGTGATTCAAGAACTCAACCTCCGCATCCTCGTGTTCATCAAAGTGTTCAACGGGATCATCCCGTTGACAACATTCTAGGAGATATCACAAGAGGAGTAACAACACGTTCTCGTGTTACAAACTTTTGTGAGCATTTCTCCTTTGTCTCATCCTTGGAACCTCATAAGGTTGAAGATGCCTTAAGAGATCCGGATTGGGTAGTTGCCATGCAAGAGGAGCTCAATAACTTTGAAAGGAACAAGGTTTGGGAGCTTGTCAAGCGCCCACAAGCTAATGTTGTTGGAACCAAGTGGGTGTTCTGCAACAAACAAGATGAACATGGCGTGGTAACTAGGAACAAGGCACGACTTGTGGCAAAAGGGTACTCACAAGTTGAAGGTTGGATTTTGATGAGACATTTGCCCCCGTAGCTAGGCTTGAGTCAATTCGGATATTACTAGCATTTGCTACTCATCATGACTTCAAGCTCTACCAAATGGATGTTAAGAGTGCATTCCTTAATGGCCCAATCAAGGAAGAAGTTTATGTAGAGCAACCTCCAGGGTTTGAAGACCAAGACTATCCTAACCATGTTTACAAATTGCGAAAGGCTCTTTACGGCCTCAAGCAAGCTCCTAGAGCTTGGTATGAGTGCCTAAGAGACTTTCTAGTTGAAAATGGTTTTAGGATAGGCAAAGCGGATTATACCCTTTTCACAAAGCACTTCAACGAGGATCTTTTTGTGTGCCAAATATATGTGGATGACATCATATTTGGTTCCACAAATAAGGTGTTTTGTGATGAGTTCTCCAAGATAATGACGGAGAGGTTTGAAATGTCCATGATGGGTGAGTTGAAGTTCTTTCTAGGATTTCAAGTAAAACAACTCAAAGAAGGGACGTTCATAAGTCAAACTAAGTATACACAAGATATTCTAAGGAAGTTTGACATGGATAAGGCAAAACCCATCAAAACCCCTATGGGGACAAATGGACACCTAGACCTAAATGAGGATGGTCCAAGTGTGGATCAAAAGTTATATAGGTCTATGATTGGTTCACTTCTCTATCTTTGTGCATCTAGGCCCGATATCATGCTAAGTGTGTGTATGTGTGCACGCTTTCAAGCGGCACCTAAGGCTTGTCATTTGATCGCCGTTAAAAGGATCTTGAGATATCTAGTACACACACCTTCCTTAGGACTTTGGTACCCCAAAGGATCTAAGTTTAACCTCATTGGATATTCCGATGCGGACTATGTGGGGTGCAAAGTTGATAGGAAGAGCACATCGGGTACATGCCAATTCTTGGGTCAATCTCTAGTGTCTTGGTCCTCCAAGAAGCAAAACTCTATTGCTCTCTCCACCGCCGAAGCGGAATATGTTGCAGCCGGAAGTTGTTGTGCACAACTTCTTTGGATGTGACAAACCCTTAGGGATTATGGGATTAACTTGCGCAACATTCCACTCTTGTGTGACAACGAGAGTGCCATAAAGATAGCCCATAATCCGGTGGAGCACTCTAGGACCAAGCACATAGACATACGACATCACTTCTTGAGAGATCACTCAATGAAGGGAGATATTGTGATTTCTCATGTGAGGACGGAACATCAACTCGCGGATATTTTCACCAAGCCTCTTGATGAGAAGCGTTTCTGTGAGCTAAGAAGTGAGCTCAACATTTTGGATTCTAGGACTGTGGCTTAAACCACATTCCTCACATTTCTTGAGGTATATTTCGAAAAACTCTTCTCTATCGTGATTTCTCTTCAAAATCTGTTTGAGAAAACTTTTCTTGGAATTTGATCATGTTTTGTCATATTTTTTCTTCAATAATCATGTTTGTGTTGCTTGTTGTCCAAAAGGACCAATAGTGTGTGTGCAACTCAAAAATACTGTTTTTCAGCCCAGTCGGACCGGACTAGTCCACCCCTGTGGACGGACAAGTCCGGGTCCAGACTAGTCCGCGGTTGGTCCGCCGACCGGACTAGTCCGCCCCGACACCGGACTAGTTCGGCCATTGGGGACTTAAACCCCAGGGGCGTCCAAAACCCTTCCTCTCCCCTCTCACTCCCACTTCTCTCCCTCACGCGCGCTAGAAACCGCCCTCTTCGGCGATTTTTCGCTCCAACCACCAAACCTCAATTCCAATCCGTGCATTGGAGTCTTTGGGAGTGAGGGATCGTTTCCCCGCGCTTCACCCTCGCAATCCATCGTCGATTTCGTCGATTCTCGCGGATTTGAGAAGGTATTCCCTCTTTTTCAAAAACTTTCCCCATTTTTTATTCTTGAAGTTTTTGATAGGAACACCTTCATAGATATTGCTCCATATACCCTTGTGATCATAGCCTAGGAGTATTGCGCGCTGAATTGAAGATTTTTCGATGAATCGATTAGGGTTAGGGTTTATCCTGCGCAACCCGGACTAGTTCGGCCCCTGGCGGACAAGTCCGCCCGGCGTCCGGTTTGCACAGAGCAAACCCTAGTCCTAGTCTTCTCTCGAGACTTCTTCCGCAATGCTTCCATCTCCTTGAACTCATACCTTCCCGTCTATGTATTTTCCGCAGCATGTCGAACTCGGAGCGCTCCCCTTCTCGTCTCAACCCCGCGGGCGATGAAGAACGCCCCGAGACCTATCGGGGCCGCACCGATGAGAGAGGTGCGGAAGTGCCCCGGGAGGGCCGCACCAAGGCTCAGATCGTCGAAGCAAGGACGAAGGCTGCCCTCATTAAGGTGCAGAAGGAAAAAGAAGAAAGGCGGTTGAAGGCCCTCGAGGCCTCCAAAGTAGCTGCCACCATCTACAATGAAGAAGAAGCCTTGGCACGAGCAACTCCAGGGCTAAGGAGGAAGAAAAGGAGGAAGAAAAGGCAAGATAGGGAGGCTCACAACTCTAGGGCCGCTGAGGCCAATGCCTCCAAACGGAAGAAACTCGTCACTGTTGGCGAGAAAGCAAAGGGCAAGGAGCAAGCTCAGAGGGAAGAAGAGCCAAGGGTCGAGCGTGACCCTAAGAAGGGAAAGGCTCCGGCTCCAGTCGAGCCAAAGAAGAAAAAGCCCTCTGTCAAGGTGCCAGCCAAGAAGGCGCCCGGAGGAGTTATGATCCGTGAAAAAGGGAAGGCCCAGGCTGTTGGCCCTCTTGTGATGCACAGTCCAGCACGCAACCCAAACCGTCAGCCCAACCTCTCAGCCAACACGTTCAAGGGAAAAGGAGCTGAGAAGGCCAGGAGGCTCAGAGACGAGAATGTCTATAGGTATGAGAGGTCCACCGCCGACCCTCGGTTCTGGTTTGACTTCCATTGCGATTACTATCGCACAGTCTACCAGGCCATGAAGAAGCCAGTGATCCAGGCTCAATGGGTGGACTGGACCTATATGGCCAAGAAGAAACATGAGGCGTTTGATGCAGTAATTGAGGCAGCTGAGCGCCACGGAATCAAGGACATTCTTGGATTCAAGAATGACTGGAATGAGGAGGTCATAGTACAGTTCTATACCACAGTTCACTTCCACTCTTGTGGTGACCGTGCCATCACTTGGATGACCAACGGTGAGCAGTACTATGCCACCTTTGAGGTTTTTGCTCAGGCTCTAGGTCTGGAGAGTCATCTGGACCATGAGATCATCATCTCCAATCTCAAGGCCATGGACATGGATGACATGAGCTATATGTACCCTCCTCACGTCCGGTGTGAAGCTGGATTGGCCAGGAACATCCTCCCGTTCTACAGCATCCTTAACAGGATTCTCAGGAGGACAGTGGCTCCGAAGGAAGGGGATGCAGGGATCATCCAGGGTCACCTTAGGCACCTGTTGGCTCTCATTGATGGACATGAGATGTTCAACCTTGTAGATTACATCTTTGATGATATCTACAACATCTCACACACGCCCAACCGTGCCTGTGGCTATGCCCCCTACATTATGTGTCTGATCGAGAAGGTGTTCGGGCTTGTGTTTGTGAAGGACACCACTCACCAGCCTCTCCGACCCCAGATGCCACCTGCCGTCCCGATCCCTCCGCGCCGGAAGAACGTGGATCCTCCCTCTTAGCCGGAGGAATCTCGTGGTGGAGCCTCTCGCCGTGCCTCTCACTCCCCCGGTGGCTCCTCTAGCAGCGGAGTCCTCAAGTTTCTTCGGTCCATCTTCACTTCGTGCCGCAAAGCCGAGGTGCGAGCTCAGCGGACTGAGCGATACGTGAGGAAGCTCTGCGAGAAGATGGAGATTCCGATGAGCCCTGAGGCCTCCGACGACGAGCTCACTCCATACCCCCCTTCTCACCCCCGAGGAGTTGGCACTCTTGGGTGAGACGGAGGATACCTTCGCACCGGGCTCCAACGACGACGACGACGATCATGAGGAAGACGTCGAGGACCCGGAGGCCACGGAGAGCGACTCCCGCGACAGCGATAGTGATGAGGACGAGGACTAGCTTTTGGGTCCTTGTCCCCCTCTTCTTTTCCTTTTTGGTGCCTTGATGCCAAAGGGGGAGAGTTAGGGGGAGTCAGTCCTTTGTGTGGAGTTTGGGGGAGGTAGTAGTCTTTTGTGTTGTGTGGTGTGCTTTTGGCATTTGGAGTCATTTGTAATTTATTCATGCTACTTGGATGTTTACATTTGTGCAAGACTTGCTAATGCTGTTCAGTTTCAATATAATGTTCTTATTATCAATCTTTTGATTATATTGATGCTCTTTATGTCTTGTCACAATTGTTGAGCACATCACGTAGGCACCCCACCATAACGTGTGTGGGTATGAAAGATCTCCTCCACCTCTCTTACATGCTGCATACATAGAGGGGGAGTCATTCATACGCACACAAGTTATGAAAACCAAAATTTATACTCTTTTTTGTGAAGGACTTGATGTGTTGTCATCAATCACCAAAAAGGGGGAGATTGAAAGTGCATCTAGGTTCCCCGTGGGTTTTGGATGATTGATGATGACAATTAAGTCGCTAATGAGCTCATGTGATCTTAGCACAGGTATGGACTCAATTGGAGACGCAAACCCTCAAAAAGGAAAAGGAAGGAAACGGAGTCGACTCGAAGCGTGGAAACAAGGGTTTCTAGCGTGTTGAGTTAGACTAGCCGTAGAAATAGGAGGGTGTGTGCGTAAAGTGAAAAGAGATAAAAGTAGGAGCTCAAGAGTGGTGGTTGAGGTAGAAACCCTATTTGAAGTTGAATTTAGAGTAGTCTGGCAGGAGTGGCCGGACTAGTCCGCCTTAGGGCCGGACTAGTCCGCTCCTGGCCAGACTAGTCCGTTTTCACATAGACCAGAAGGTCCTTTGTGACTTCGGACTAGTCCGTAGTGGAACGGACTAGTCCGGGGTACGCCCTTGAAGTGGAGTTTCGAGACTAAGTCCTAGAGAGCGGACTTGTCCGTTTTGGGGCGGACCAAAAGGTCATGTGTGAGATCGGACTAGTCCGTCCGTGGGCCGGACTAGTCCGTGTTGTCGAGTGCAGAGTGGTTTTGCGACTAAGTCTGGGTAGGCCGGACTAGTCTGTGGTCTCCAGACTAGTCCGTTTTCACACGGAACAAAAGGTTCTGTGTGAGATCGGACTAGTCCGGTGAGGGCCGGACTAGTCCGTTGTCGAAGTTAACGTTTGAATTTGAAGTTTGGCGGGTAGCGTGACGATTGCCGCGCAGTGCGACAGTTGTCAGAGGGGTCAGTGGTCCCCTTGGCCTGAGGCCGGACTAGTCCGCCCTTCTGCTGAAGTCAGCAGTATGGGCTTCGGACCTCTATAAATAGAGGTCCCCTGGGTTCTTTTGAACCAACTCTTGAACAGACTTGAACCCTAGCGCCGCCACAGCCAACTTGGAGCACTCTTAAGCCTCTTTCTTGCCAACTTTCCCTCTAAAACTAATTCTTGAGTGGATTAAGGTTTAGTGAGGTGGAGAAGAGGAAGAACATCGCACTTGTGCTCCCGGTTTGATCTCTTGCACTCATTGAGTCTTTGTGAGCTGTGTGTGGAGTGTGTTTCGCTGTGTTGATCATCTTTGTGGTGTGGGAGCCTCAGATTGTGAGAAGCCCCAACGAATCTTGTATTCGCACTTTGAGATAGTGGAGAACCAAGTTAGGCCCGTGCGGTAAACTTGGTGAGGGAAGGGTTGGTGAACCCGGTCCTTTGTGGACTCCTCAACGGGGAGTAGATTCTTGTGTGGAATCGAACCTCGGGATAAAATCCTTGTGTCTCCGTGTTCTTCGCATCTTGTTTATTGCATACTTCATTCTAGGGTTGCTAGTCTTGTCGTGTGCTTTACTTTGCTATAACCTAGTTAAAACTTGACTTACTCTTGTGTTGGGAGTTTCTAAACTTGGCATAAACATATTCTCACTTGTAGCCTCGAGAAAATCCCCTTAAAACTTGCTAGAAACACTTTTTAGGGGTCTTCACGCAGGCTGACCGGACTAGTCCGCCCTCAGACCGGACTAGTCCGCCCCCTATGATTTAACCTCATTTTATTAAGTCATTTGCAGGTCGATTAGCCTATTCACCCCCCCCCCCCTCTAGGCAACTTTCAGTGACAACCTTGTCCATCCTTCGTACTCTCCCACGTTGAATCATCCTGGTTTTGCCAGGGGTAAACTTGTGCCCGATGTGTTGGACCACTAAAACCTAGTATTCATCGTTAGCATACTCATGTGTACACTAATAGGCTATATATATATATATATAAGTAATTAGAACACAGTAGGAGTAGCTCTATCTCATAACTTAACCTTCACTAGGACAACCTTACCGATTAGAGTAGATTGCTCAAATGTGTCACACTACCCCTACTATACCATTTACCTATCCTGTTGGAATCCTCACTAGAACACCCTACTCTACCTATGATTTTGCCACACTTCACTTGCCTTCCTTTGAAATAAAATAAATATGATACCCTATCTAGAGTGAAATTCTACAGCGGTACTTGCGTGCGCTTGCGAAACTCATCTTGTTTTGATTTAGGTTAGCCTGGTGTCAATTGCATGTCTAACACTCGTTGCTAGGATGACCTGTAGCCGTTAGGAAATATCAACACTCCTGTAGAAGGGATAACACGCGATGTGACCCATTGAAGGATAAACTGACATCCTCCCATCCCGTCCATCGCAGATGAATGAGTACAATGCACGTACGGTGCGATAAGGCAGAAGTTAAGACAGTGAAGACTTCTGCAGCCCGGATGGCCTAACACAACCGGCCCCATTACATGGAGTGGGTTCGATAGCCCCCCCCCCCCCCCCCCAAACCTCTATAAAAGAGGCCCCAATAGGGATGGCAAAAAAAAACTGCAGGTGCAGGTACCCGCGGGTTTGGCACCCATCGGTGCGGGTGAACATTTTCACTCGTAGGTTCAACCCACATCCGACATATTGCGGGTGCGGATGTGGATTTATTTCGCGCCTGCAGGTAACCCGTCGGGTACCCAAATTGATATACTTTTAAAATTAAGCCAAGCTCAATCACATCCCTATAGCCAACACAAAAATCAGCCCACCAGGATCCTCCATCATAGAACCAGAATCTGCTCGACACAGACCGCAGACGATCACCTCCGCAGGGATCCTATGATGCCGCCTCCGCCTTCATGTATACTCAAACACCGACGCTGCTTGATCGCATCTTCTCCTGCGCTCAAGGCTTTGTGGATCCAGCGTTGTCACCTCGCCCACGTCTGAATCTTGTGTCGTCTCCTCCGGTTCAGTGGATCCCACGCCGGAGCCACTACCTCCGCCTGGATCCTGCCCCGGCACCGTTGACTCTGCCTGGATCTCGCGCCAGCGCCGCTGTTGGACTGGGTGACGCTGTCAGGCATGAAGCCACCTGCTGCGCCTAGGCGATCTAGGCAGCTCCTGACAGTAGACCCGAAAAATGAAGCTAGCGGCGGTGCGCCACCATCGTGGAGGCTACTGCAGATGTCGTTGGTATCGCTGTCAGCCACCTCCTGCTCCTCCGGTCCTCTCCTTCGTGAGCCTTAGATCTAGGGTTTTCTCAGAACCGACGGATACCCGACACCCGCCCGAAACTTGGCGGGTGTGGGTGCGGGTGCCACTTTTCAACTGCGGGTGCGAGTTTGGGTACGAAATTTTACATGAGAATTTTTTTAATTCGGGCGGATTTTTGCTATACCCGATCCGAACCGGATCCATTGCCATCCCTAGGCTCCAAGGCCATCTTCGAGAGAGGCGAGTTCAGGACGTACTAGATTTACATAAGCATTTACTTACAATTTACATATGCATTTGATACCCTAGAGATCACACAAGCAAGGCACTGTTGTAACTTGTTTCTCTACACCTTTAGAGCAAAAAAATATCTTAGACGACTCGCATTAGACGTTCGGAGACAAATGTGTTGCAAAACCATTACTAATCCATAATCAAAACACCGACACAGTGACATTTAAGAATGGACGCAAGGAGGAGAAGCGGTGACATCATATGTTCTTGATCCTATCCAGGTCCATATCATGAGTATACCTCATCCATGGAGACATTACCTAGATTTCTGAGCAATGAGATCCATAGTGGGTGCCACACAAAATGTGGATATTCATACTTTCAGGCACAGGGTGTGGTCAGGGCTCAGGTTGTAGTTCTTAGCACTGATATGTTCCCATATACCATGGATTTGGTCTTTGATAAGCTTGGATATGACAAAACTTTCACTTTGGAGCCAGAAAGCTTTGAACCATCAGAAGAGATTGTGGAGGAACATAGTTCGTCTGATGATAACGGGAATCAGGACGATAATCGGGACAAGGGCAGAGATGATATAGAATCTGAAAAAAAAAAAAACAAGTAAAAAACTGAAGAGTACGGATACTCATCAAAATATGGCACCAAGCTCTGGGCCTGCTCCAATGCAGTTAGCTCTCACCCCGTACCCCCCCATGTGAGAAAGATTATGGAAGCACGGAGAAACAACAAAATCTT
Organism: Tuctoria greenei; assembly: GCA_036927565.1. Classification (NCBI taxonomy): domain Eukaryota; kingdom Viridiplantae; phylum Streptophyta; class Magnoliopsida; order Poales; family Poaceae; genus Tuctoria; species Tuctoria greenei. The sequence goes on along the minus strand of JAYESD010000002.1, from coordinate 159,321,893 downwards.
TTCAAAGATTTTAATGACACTAGGGATGTTATTCCCCTTATTCACTATAAAAAACAATGATTTACAAGGCCAGAAGTTATCGGAAATAAGGGTCATGCCGTGGAAAATAGGTTATTTACGATGATGTTGTCTTAATTACAACAGCATCTAACGTCAGTCAAATTTTCGACGTAATTAGCCTATTTGCGATAGTCACCATCATAAATAAGATTATTTACGTTACCTAGGGTTGATCGTCGTAAATAAGATGATACCTACCACATGGACCGAGAGTTGCTACGATTGCTTGGTATGTGCTGTCGTAAACAAGAATGACTTATTTACGACACTTTAGCCTATCACTGTCGTAAATAAGTCAATTCCTATTTTTTTAATTCACAGATAAAATATATATCTAGCAGTATGCAATTTACATATACAAAAATATATCACAATTCCATACAAAGTTACAGAACTCACTACATATCACATCACAAATCACATCAAATCACCAATATATAGAAATCCAATATATAACACAAAGTATCAGATTTCATCCACAATTCCATACAAAGTAACACAAGTCTCCAATGCACACAAAGTTTGTACCTTCGCTAGCACCTCCGCTACCTCTTGAGCCAAACAAGTTGTTCGCCAGCTGATTTGCAATCTTAGGAGCATCCTCACATCCAAATTCATGTCTTGCTAGGTGTGATGATAGAGTCTGAGCATATGTTGCCTATCCCTACGATATACAAGTTCACTTAGACCTCTGAGTGGGCCCAAGAGTCCTCGTACTTGCGCCTAATTGGTCGAAATGCGATATTTTGGATTGGCCCCTGTAAATCTGTTTAATTGTGAGCATAATTCACCAACATACAAAATTACACCAACAATTGTGGAAATTATTAATAAATAAGTCTACCACTATGTTTTTTATCCAATTCATATCTTTTATGCAGAGAACTGACAGTTAGATTTAGTACTTCAAGATTGTCAACAGGCCCACGACCACTTCTTGTTGGTTCCGTTCATCTAAACAAATCGATATGCATAACAATACAACACATAAAGCTTAGCTTGCTGAACGAACAGAACATGATTTCAATATATTTTTAATTACCAAGCAGCATAAATAGCTGTTGTGCTGTTCTAAGATGTGCTCCTGCGTATTAATCAATTAGGTGGATTAGTAAAAATATTAAAAAGGTGCGTATTCAAAAGCAAGCAAGTTATGCCAGCTGATGATGATCGAGTTGACTGTGATTTACCTTGTGGCCCAGGTTGTCAATCTGTTGGTTGAGGAGGCATCACACTGAGCTCAAGTTGTGAAGTGACGCAAAAGAATCAATGTAAAATATAATTAACTGACGGCACAGTTATTAGTACCTTTCTTGCGCGATCTTTGTTGACGGAGAACTCGAGCTGCTGCTCGAGGTTGTTGATGTCGGAGAGGGTGGGGGGGAGAGGTCGTCGCAGGTGAACCTCCTGATGCCCGTCTCCAGCTTGTCCACCTCGTCGTTCATCTATTTCATCTCCAAAAATATTTGCTGCAGAAATTCAATTCGCTAATGGATATATAATTGTCATTTTAGTTAAACATTTGCCATTTTCATTAGGTAGTCAGTTTTTATCAAAGAAAAGAATTAGGTAATCAGGTATAACTAGTTCATGATGCACATGCTGGAGATAGAAAAGATTTGAGTAGTGTACCCTATTGTGGTCTATCTCCTCGAAGTGGTTGTTTGTGGTATGCTGATACTGCTCAATGAGCTCCCTCAAGCTGAAAAATATATAGATTAACATATATAAGTACTACAAATTAAGAGAAGTAGTGAATACATGCATGTGCATGATACTTCAGTACTACTCACACTTGAGCCTAATTTTATCAAGAGGCATCTGTCACTGAATCATGGTAGATAGTGTATAGGAACCCCAGAACTTGAATAAAAAAACACTAACTAGTAAGGAGAGCCCAAAGAAAACGGGGGGAATCGCAAAGTGAACAGATCGGTACGCTTAATTATGCTAGAGATACAGCGGGCCAGACAGTTGATAAGGATACCAACAAGGAGAAAAGTTTTGTGGCAAGCTTGTACAGCTATGTTACATATCCACATAGACAACATACATCTTGATGTTATTGAAGTATAGTTAGATAGAAACCAGATGGTTTTGTTGTCTATTGACAACAATGTACCACAGAACATCATAAATAATGCTCTCCTGAACAAATAAGCAGGTTATCATCATCTGATAACATCTGCTCATAATCCAAAACTCATGTCACGACAAAGACAAATCAATGTCCAGGGTATGTGTTTCAGGATAGGCAGTGTGCAATCAGTCTAATTGTGCAATCTTGCAATCATGGATTATCAGGCGTTGGATTCTCATTCTATGGTGGCTGCACATTTTCACTTAAATCCACTCATATTTTTGCATATTTTCAGACACAGGTGAGAGGATTTAAGTGAAAATATGCAGTCATCATATAATAGAAATCCAAAGCTTGAGAATTCATGATTGCACGATTACACAATTAGGCAAATTCCATAGTGGTTGCTTCCTTCAGGATAAGTGACAGAAACTTCACAAATCTAGCGAGAATGTTATACAGACAATTTTTGGAAATGGACAGGGTATCTATTAAAAAGAAAATTCATCAACTGTGAGCACAAAAGCCGGTAAAAACAGGACAATGGCAATAATTAACTTCATTTTTTGCAGAAATTATTAAGCATTTAACCTAGAAACGCAAGGACTGGAAGCGGAAATCCTCACCTTTGCTGGAACAGATAGAGGTTGTTGAAGCGCTGGATGTAAAAGGTCACCTCGTGCACCGTTTCCATATGACGTCCAGCGGGCTGAAGCAGGACTTCCCTTTGCCACCCGCTCCGGCGGCGGCGGCGCCGTCCACCCACCACGACGCCGACACTACCCTTTTGGCTGCTGCTGTGCCTGCGCATAGGCTGTCCTGGACGCAGGCGGGCATGAGGCACCTCATGTGGTATAGCATGGCGCACCGTCGTCGTCGCCGGGCCGTCCCGATCCGCGCATCCCTCCCTCGATCCCAGACCTCCGAAGCCTCCAGAGGGGCGCGATGAGGTGGTGACGGTGGGCAGAGCACCGCGTGTAGGCGTAGGGCTAGGAAACCTCCAGCTACCCTAGGTCAATCTCTAGGTAGGCAGAGAGGCGCATCAGAGATGAGTGTTGCTTTATTTCGGTTCATCTGAGAAAAGGAAGAGAGAAAAACAAATAAGTAACAGTAAAAGATAAAGAAAAAATGAAAACGGAAAAAAGACTCAATAACCAACTTTACCGGCAGTCTTTCACGTAACTGACGTCTCGATCGAGAGCGGCTCCCAAACCGACTCAGCTCGGTCCTGGTGCCGCATAGCTTTATAAATATGTGATTAGATGAAAAATATTATTAACAGAAGGCTAGCAACTTCCTAATCCTAATATGATTAATCACTGATCTAAACGAGAAGACCCGAAACGGTGGAAAGGATTGACTCTCTCGACGCCGTCACTGGGCAGTGTCGTTGATGACCCGAAGGTCTTTGATTCTTCCCCAAGAAGCAATAAGAAAAGGTGGCAACAATGGCCGACGGCTCATCATAACATAAGTGTACTAATCCATCTCTTAATTATGTTTAATTAAGTGCATAACAAAGCTTAGGTTTAATGTTCATGTTTAATCCCTAATGGTTAGGGGAACAACTCGGCAATCTGGTGCAATCGTGCAAAAATTAAATCTGAACTACACAATTTTCATCCAACGGTTACTGCATTTTTAAACTTAAACATTTCCATCTAAAAGTGCATTTATGATATCAAGTGCGATTGTTTAAGCGAAAAATACAGTAACTCTTGGATGAAAATCATGTGATTTAGAGTTAATTTTTGCACGATTAATTGCATTCTAGTCGTTCCCAATGGTTAGTTCTAACAATTGATTCAGAGCCTCCGTAATCTCCCTTATGCTATAATTAATGTCGGGTTGGCCTTGAGGGTTAGAAAAAGTATAGGCAAATGGTATTAATCCCAACCCTAACCTTATCTCGAATCCTTTCTCCAAAAAATGAAGTCCAAAATTCGGATTAAAGAAATTGATGAGAGGGGGAAACTAATATGATGTTTTTTTAAGTTGCTTGAGGCCTCACCCCGAGGTAGATCGGGGAAGTTGACAAATCGCAGGCTCTGCTCGTGCAAGACCCGGTGTCAATCGCCTTAGCCACAAGGCTCTGCCACTCACGAATCGTGTGTCATGCGCGTAAGATCCGCACCGCACGATTTCCCCTAACCGACGAATCAGGGCCGCCCCGTGCGCCCGAGCGCCTCTGCACCGCACCAGGGTCACGCCCCGTATGCCATCGCACGTCGAACGCTATGCGTAGGCCGTGCGCACGCTGAGCGACGCGGGAAGAGCTGGACGCGCCGCCGTGCAGTGTCTTCTGCCGCCGCCAGGTGCTCACCGCCCTATCCAATTTTTTTTAGAAGAGAGGGAGGACTGACCTAGGATTTCTAAAGGGTTGGGATTTTTGTTCCTTGGGCGGGTCATCCTGACCATCGAGTGGCTTGAATATTTCAGATTGATGCGGGAACATAACAGACCGGCAGAAAGCTAATATGTCGTTTTCGACATTGGCTTCGGCCCAGGTTTAATGACCCAACAAGGATTTTCTTTATTTCCTTAATTTTGTTGGGTTGGGCTGGTTTATGTTGGGCTAACTGTGGGATGTTTTGACCCACCACTATTCATTTAATTTTTGTTTTTTCTATTTAATTCAATAGTGATTATGTTTTATTATGTTGGTGCACTGTTTTTAATAGAAAAAATTATGCCAAGAATGTATAACATATTAATCAGTCTAAGTTTAACTTTGAAGCAATAGGATAACTTAGGCCCCCTTTGGAAGAGCTTCACGGAGCTGATTCTCAGGCAGAATCAAGTAAGCTGTGCTAGACACTGTTTTTCGGAAGAAGTGATTCTTGGCTGATTCTGTGAAGTGATTCTCTGAAATAAACTAAGAGGCTGAAAGCTGAAAAAAAAGTAGCTTCTCCTGATTCTGTGAAGTGATTCTCTGTCCTGATTCTAAGAGTTTATTCTCGAGAATCATAGAGAATCATTTTCAGTCACAGAATCACTTCGACAGAGAATGCGAAGTGAATCCAGAGAATCATCTTTGTGGAGTTGTGCCAAAGGGGGCCTTAATTTAGATGATTTACTATGTTAATGTTGTTTTATCATTTTAAGCATCAATAATGTTGAGATATGCTTAATGTTTATGACGGATGCTTAATTTGAGAATGATGACTCTATGACCAAAGTTGATTTTATTTTTGAGTCATATGTTTATATTATTTTTACGAATTTTATATCATTTTCTTCACAACAGTGATGTGGCATAAAATTGTATCATTTTTATTGCATGTTTGTTTCTTTACCAATGTAAATTTATTTTTCATGCATATTTTTGATGTTTACATTTTATTATGCACTAATGACAGCCATTGTGATCCCGTTTGAATATGAGAATATCGAGCAACTTACGGGTAGTTACTTCCCTCGTTGGAAGACCCGTGTTGAGGTATGCTTGAGGTTTAATTGACTAGATTCTGCCCTAAGGGAAGATAAACCAGTGGCATCCACTCAAGGTATAGGTGGGTATGATGACCTCAAAAGGACTTATGAGGCTAAGTTGGAGAAATGGTAGAATTCCAATCGTGTGCCTTCCTTTTCTTAATAAATGCCCCAATCTCGGGATATTGTTGGAGCCCTTCCATAGAAAGATGCCACTAAAGATTTTTTGTGGTGGTGAGGAGCAATTCAAAGGCTCTGAAAAGATTTATGCTCATGAGCTTTTTGTGAAGCTTTTGGAGAAATACATCATGGATGAGAATATGAGGATGCACATATTAAGGAAGGTGAATGAATCTTCAAAGCTTAAGGCTTTGGACTATGAATTAAGTGAGAACCTTCTCATCATAATGATATTGAAATCTTTCCCTAGCGAGTTTGATCCATTTAAGATTAACTACAACTCGCTTAAAGAAAAGTGGACTCTTGTTGTGACTCCTAGAGTTGTCCAGGAAAGAGGAATAATATTTAAGCAGATGTAGAACCAAGCTCTTAATGTTAATTCTTCTAAGAGAAAGAAAGAATGGAATGGTTCTCATCCTTCAAAGCCTCAAAAGATGTCACTCAAGAATCAGTCTCTTCGGAATGCTAAAGATGCTAGTTCCGTTGCGCCTCATTCTTCTGCTGCACCTAGTTCTTCCGTTGCACGTGGAGGTCTGTACCTCCATTGCTATAATGTGGGACATTTCAGAAAGGATTGCCCTAAATTTTTGAAATGGTTGATGAGAAAAGGTAATGATAAAATTACATTTATACCCGAATCACATTATGTTGATTTTTCTAGAAATATATGGTAGATTGATTCCGGTGCAACTATTCATGTTACAAATTCCATGTAGGGATTCCATACGACCCAAAGGTTGGTACAATGGGAAAGAAGCCTTAAAGTCGCAAATAGAAAAGAAGCGAAAGTTGAAGTTGTGGGGTCTCTCACACTGAAGTTGCACTCAAGATTTCCGCTTTAATTAAATAATGATCTTTATGTTCCCTCGTTAAATAGTAACCTTATTTCAGTTTTATATTTAGATGATGACAACTATGACTGTTTATTTGAAAATAGTTAGTGTACTTTAATGTATTGCAATAAAAAATGTTGGCCTCACCTTTAGATTGTAAAAATTATACATGTTATCTATTCATGATTCTGTTATGCATGTGAATGATGTTTGTGATCTGGATGACGTGAATGTCAAATGTGGCATTGGAAAAATGGGATGGTATTAGTACTTAATCAAAATTGTGGCACTGTTGCCTTTGCCACATTTCGAGGGGCGGAATCGAATGGTTAATTAAAAATGACACACTTCTGCCACTAGACTTTTCAGATTCCAATAAATGTATTGATTGCATTAAAGGAAAATATGTAAAAACGATTAAGAAATGAGCTATAAGAGCCACAAAGCTCTTACAACTTATTCATACTACATATGGGGGCCATTTAATATTAAATTCGTGGATGGTTTTGATTCGCTTATAACATTCACAGATGATTTTCCCCGTATGGATATATTTATCTCGTAAGTGATCGTTTGGAAGCTTAGAACAAATTTAAAGTTTTTAAAGATGAAGTTGAAAAGCAACTTAATGAAAAGATCAAAGTAGTACGGTCTGATCGCGGGAAAGAATATTACGAAAGGCTCCTTATGGGCAAATTCCAGGACCTTTTGCGGGGTTTCTAGCTGAGAATGGAATTGTTGTTGAACACTCAATGGCTGGTGAACCTCAACAGAACAACGTGGCCAGCAATGCAATCACACACTCATGTATATGCTGCGAAGCATGCTTAGTCATTCAAGTTTACCAGTAAGCCAATGAATGGAGGCTTTAAAGATAGCTACACGTGTTAAATCCTGCTCCAACAAAGTCAGCACCGAACACACCTTACAAGATGTGGACATGAAAGAAACGGGGCCTGAATTATTTACGCATGTGGGGCTGTTCTGCAGAAGCTAACATATTCAATCCGCAACTTAAGAAATTTAAACCCAAAGACAGTTAGTTGTTTCTTCATTGGGTACCCTTAATGGGGAAAGGTGTAACACCCTCATTTTCATGCATCATGCCCTACATACATTCATATACATGTTTAACATTAACTCACATAAAGAGGAACGAGTTTAAAATTGATTTGGAATATTTAAAATTGATTTGGAACAAAACCGCACTTAAAATGCTGAAAAGTTTGGACTAGTCCGATTTTTGTGGGGACTAGTCCGATTTCTCTCTGACTAAAAATGAACTTGTCCGTTTTGCTGCGGACTAGTCCGATTTTGCCTCTGGAAACTTTCGAAATTATCCGATTTTGTGCGGACTAGTCCGATATTCCAAGAATCCTTGAAAATTTGCTAAGTCCTTGGACTTTTCCGGTCTAGTCCGGTGTTCCAGCGGACTTGTCCGTTTTCCTCTCTGACTAAAGTCAGACTTGTCAGATTTTTTGCCAGAATTGTCTGATTTCTTTCTGACTAACTTTGGACTAGTCCGGTCCTTCTCGGACTTGTCCGATATTTCGTGACCCCGAATTAATCCTTTGTTTTACGACTTGTTTCTTGGGTTTCACGTTAAGTGGGCCTAGGGACGTCGTTCCTCACTCTTTTAGAGCCCATGTGGGACTCTAAACCGGCCTCTACTCCTCTCAAACTCGAAATCCATCTAACCCTAGCCTCCACCTCTATATAAACAACCCCACCCCTTGGCTTGACATCTATTTGCCACTTTTCCACCCCACCCAAACGCTAGTTCGTGGAGAGCCACCACCAAGGAGGGAGGATGAGATACCAAGCAAGAAGAAGAAGAGGAGGAAATGAAAGAGGATCAAGATCTCCACCAAGTTTGTTGTTCATCACTAATTCATCTCAAAGTTCATTCCCAACCCTAGACCATCAAGATCCAAGTGTTACCTCCAAGTTTCTTGGTTCATTGGAGTTCTAAACACCTGGTATACCTTATATTCTCTTTTCCTTACGAGAATTCAACCCCTAATATCCAAATTTACGTCGATCTAGAAAACCCTAGTTCGCAAGTTCTGCGAAGTGCGGACTAGTCCGGCCTTCTGCAGACTAGTTCGATTTTGCTGACTAAGTTGTGTTGAATTGATTCTAAAATTTGATCTAATCACATCCAAACCTGTATAAACTTGTTAAAATCTATCAGAACTAGTTAGTTATCATTAAAAGCAATCTATTAACAAGTTCTACTTTGCGTTTGCATTAATCATGCATGTCACCTCATATTGAGTAATATTTGTGCACTCTTTGATTGTGTTTCTTGTCTTGTACGTTTATTGTGTGGATTAGACGGCTTTGCGCTAGAGAGTGCCGCGGAGGATCTACAGCACCAAGAGTTTGAAGAAGTTGACCCAAACCAATCCCAAGAGCAAGGTAAGTGTCCTTGAAGCATATTGATCCTGTTTTTAAAATAAATGTTTTGTTTGAAAAATTTTATGCTTGTGTCAATTTGATAGGAATCCTATGATAGGAAGTTGACTAGGTTTGTTGACCACCCTTGTCATTTGGAATATATGGTCGAGAGTCGGGAAGGGCTTTTTACCTTTTTGCTTCGCTTAATCAACTGGGATGGGAAAACAACTATACCACTCAACTTAATTATGTATTTATGAGATTATGGGTAACATGAACTGGTTAATATGATATGGTAATGGGTGATCTAAGCAAGCCTGGTATGTGGATGGGTTGGATGTTATGGTGGTTTTGCTTGCTTTAGATCTAAGGACTGATTCGTGGAGCGACCATCCAGGATTTACAGTGCCATCACGAGGCCAACTATGGGTGCGGCATAGCTGATTAATTAGGGCTTTGCCAGTTCTATTTGGACCATTAAGGATGCTTGGGGAAGGGGTAGTCGGATTGGGTTTGTTGCTGATTGGTGGGACTACCCTGGGATCTGAATGGCTCAAGAGGGGGCCCTTGGTTGAAGATGTGCTCAGTTGGAGGCATCAACACCAGTGAAATCTCAGTGGGGTCTAAATAGGCTAGCAATCCCTTTGTAAAAGCTATTTCGTGATCTCTTGGCCACACACCTAAGGAAGTGTGAGACGGCATAATTGAGATTCTATAGTCATCGAAAGGTGATGAAATCACAAACACGTGGGTAAAGTAGTACAACCTCTGCAGAGTGTGTCTAAACTATCATGATAGCCGTGCTCCCGGTTATGAGCAACCTGGACCCTCACATGATTAGAGGGAACTCAGTATTGGGATGGTATTTGGGATTGTTATGGGTTGGTACTGGTTATGGCTGGATATGGATTAATTTCTGGTATTGGATATGGTTATTGGCAAATGGTGAAATCTGGTATACGGATGATGGTAATGGAATATGGATTGGTATTATGATGATTATATGGTTTATGATGGGTTTATTTCATATACATATAATATATTGCTTTTCAAATGTTTTAACGTACTTTTTAGCACTTAGCCTTTATTATATCGTCATTTGAATCAGCCACATGTCATACATTCCACACTTGCTGAGTACGACATGTACGCACTCTTGCAATCCCCCCCCGGCAAACAGTTGCAGGTCAGGATTGGGAGTTTAATGGTGATAATGCGGAGTTCTAGTCCGTGTCTACTGTCAGCTTTGCCTGTGGTGTTTTGGAGCTGCGCTATACCCTATTGCTTATGCTGCCTAGCTGTTTAGTTTGCTTAATTAGTTTATTTCCTCTGCATTAGTTGAACTTGTTATTAATATTCATTAGAACTTGTATTCGAGGATAATATGGTTTATGTAATAAAAGTTGTTAATTAATCTCGTTCTGTGGTAATTTTCCGTATTCACTTTTGTGAATGCACTCGTGTATGTGTGTTGAACATCCTGGGCACACATATGCGTTTACTTGGTTCATTTTCGGAATCGAGTGTCACAGATTGGTATCAGAGCTACAGGTTGACCGTAGGATGCAGCCTAGATAGAATGGACACTTTAGAGCACATAGGAGCACTCAGGAACCGATGTGTTTTTCTTTGGTGTGTTGTTTGCTATATATTGTTTGCTTGTGTGCTTAATAGAGGATTTTGGGATGCTTTAGCATTACCATATCCATGTAGGCTAGTTAGTTGTCTAGTTTCATATCCCTTGATGCATATAGTTGGGGACATTTTCTAATTCTTACCTATTGCTTTTCTCCAGATGGTGAGAACTCGAGGGATGGCAATGATGAGGAGAAGAACCATGGAGTGCCTCGGAACAACATTGGACAAGGACCTGCTCAGGGAGCTATCTACATTGAGCAGCTTTTGGCTATGCAGAACAAGCTCATGGAGACCATGATACAAACTATGGGACAGCTGCAGGCTGGCAATATCATCAATCAGCCCCACATGCCTCCACCGCCACCCCCACCTCCTCATAAACAGTTGGGAGAGTTTATGAGGACTAGGCCACCCAACTTTGCTCAAGCCGCTGACCGTATGGATGTGAATGATTGGCTCAAGTCTGTGGAGAAGAAACTTGCTATTATCCAATGCAGTGACCGGGAGAAGGTTTTATTTGCTTCTCATCAACTAGTTGGAGCAGCAGCGGATTGGTGGGATTCATATTGCAATGCTCATGAGGGTTAGGAGAGAATTACTTGGGTCAAATTCAAGAAAAGTTTTCGTTCTCATTATGTGTTGGAGGGAGTTATGATCTTGAAGAGGCAAGAATTTGAGAACTTAAGGCAAGGAAGATCAAGCGTGAGTGAATATCTCAATAAATTCACTCAACTCTCAAGTATGCGCCTGAGGATGTGAGCCGGGACAGCCGGAAGCAATATTTGTTCATGAGAGGCTTGAACAATGAGATTCAAGTGCAATTGCTCAATTGTGATTATGCCAACTTTCAGAAGCTTGTGGACAAAGCAATTGTGGTTTAGAACAAGATTCGTGAGATGGAACAGGATAACAAGAGGAAGGCGCCATATCAAGGATAGCAATAAGGAAGTAATGTGCACCCTCGCTTCACACCGCCCAACGCGCCTTACTTCAACTCTTCTGTGTCTGCTCAGCGCCCTGGTTATGCATCGCGCCCAACTCAGTTTGTGCAGCAGCGCCCTATTATGCAAGCACCTAGGCCTCCGATGCCATATGCACCTCGTGCTAATTATCCTGGTGCCAATGCTCAAAACCAATCTCGCCCCAATAATTCTGGTGGAGTTAAGAAGTGCTATACTTGTGGAGAAGCTGGACACTTTGCGCACCAATGTCCTAAGTCAGGCCTTGGTCAAGGAAGCAATGCACCGAGGCAAAACCAAGCCCTAATGGAGGACAGCCACAAGGGAACCATGGACAACAGAATTTTGCTCGTGGCAGTGTGAACCATGTCTCTACACAGGATGCTCAACAAGCGGATGACGTGGTCATTGGTATGTTTCTCGCCAACTCCAACCCGGCAAATATGTTGTTTGATTCTGGAGCATCGCATTCACTCATTGCATCGAAGTATGTTGCCAAGTATAGTTTGCCTATCTCTCATATGAAGTTTACTCTATTGGTTAAGTCTCCTAGAGGAGAGAAGAGGACAAATATAGTATGTCCAAAAGTAAGCCTTAGAATAAGGGGGGTAGACTTCTCTGCCAACCTCATTGTTTTGGATTCTCAAGGATTGGACATTATACTTGGTATGGACTGGTTGAGGAAGCACAATGGAGTTATTGAGTGTGCCACAAAGACGGTGAAGTTGACTCATGAGGAAGGGATCACCGTAGAATTTGAAGCATCTCAAACCGCACCAAAGCAATTGCAGCTAAATCATATGGACGGTGCCGCAATTGTGGAGATTCCGGTGGTGTGTGAATTTTTGGATGTTTATCCGAACAAGTTGCCAGGTATGCCACCTGACCGAGACATTGAGTTTGTCATTGATTTAATATCTGGAACTGCACCTATAGCTAAGAGTACGTATAGGATGCCTCCTATGGAATTAGCGGAGCTCAAGAAACAAATTCAAGAGCAACTAGAGAAAGGTTTTATTCGCCCAAGCTCTTCACCTTGGGGAGTGCCTGTGTTGTTTGTGGACAAGAAGGACGGAACCCAAAGGGTGTGTGTAGATTACCGAGCTCTCAACGAGGTGACAATAAAGAACAAGTACACCTTGCCACGCATAGAGTACTTGCTTGATCAGATGAAGGGTGCTTGTGTCTTCTCTAAGATTGATTTGAGATCGGGATACTTTCAAATGAAGATTATACCATCGGACATACCCAAGACAGCTTTTAGGACACGGTATGGATCTTATGAGTACACTGTGATGTCCTTTGGATTGACAAATGCGCCTACTTTATGTACCTCATGAATAAGGTCTTCATGGAGTACTTGGATAAGTTCATTGTGGTGTTTATTGATGACATTATGATCTACTCGAAGGATGAGAAGGAACATGAGGAACACTTGAGGCTTACGTTGCAGAAATTGAGGGAGCATCAATTGTATGCCAAGTTCAACAAGTGTCAGTTTTGGTTGAAAGAGGTGTCATTCTTAGGTCATATCATCTCAGGAGGAGGAGTATCAGTTGACCCAGGAAAGGTGAGGGATGTGTTGAAATGGGAACCGCCACAAAATGTCAAGGAAATAAGGAGTTTTCTTGGAATGGTTGGATATTACCGTGTGGGGACCGGAGTCCACACATCCGAGGATCTCATTGGGTGGTGTCGTGCGATGCGGCACCTAACAACACACACGAAAAGAATACAAAAATATTCAAAGTTTTCATTTCATAATTAGATTGAGAGTTTACAAAACAGTGTACATCAGAAGTACACAGCAACGGAATTACATACTCATATTCTCACCTATCTAAGCATAAGAGAAAACGTCCATGCCCTAGGACGCTTCTCACTAGCAACATGACGATAATTCAGCAGCGGCGTGGTTCACGTGAGATTTATCTCGACACCTCGAGTCTCATGTACAACCTGAACAGTAGAAATAAAACTAATACCTGCAAAAATCATTAGAGCGCAAACGTGAGCATAAGGCTCAACCAGACTAACCCGTCTCACTAGACATATGCACGGTAAAGTACTAAACATAGGTAAGGAATAGCATAAATAGACTTGCCTACAAGTGGATCTTTATAATCATGTTTTAAGTAGCAAATGACATTCATCAGGCACGGCACATCATAGACTCCACAATCAAACAAGAAACGCTTTGTCGATGATATGACATGCCCAAAGAACATAATGCTATTACAGCTAAAGTATGGGGAAACTGTAAACTTTTAATTGTACTATCTCTAAGCCAAACAAGGTTGCAATACAATGATTAAGCAGATCGGCAATATTTATCATCATTCCATTACTCTTATTTACTACTTCACAACTCAGTGAACAAGTGGTACTCTATTACCGCGAGGGACGGTGATTGCAATCAGGACACACCCGGAATACACGACACATACGCCCGCTCGGAAGTACCTTTCACTGTACTCCTCTACCACGTCATATGTGGCCACCTTTCACCCGTCATCCCAATGTGGAACTAGTTCTACTGTCCCAAAAGTAAGGTCCCTAACCGAGCACGTCGAAGTTGCTCCATAGAGGTTCCACCTTATGATCATCTTCCCCTGAAGGACGGCGGTATAAGTTTCGACATGAGGGTGCCCGAGCTACATCAGTTTAATGGACCCCATAAATCCATTATGTAACCGGTACTTTTCAAACTTGCTCAACAGGGCCACACATGAGATGGTCCTTAACCGACATAGACGGGGCTACAACCAACCTCCACATTTGCCTTACCCTTACCGGCCCAGGCCCAAATGTGGTCGCAAGCATTATCCCCCTCATCCGGGATCAGACAACCTTGCGCGTCCCGTCCTACAGGAACATCCCCGTCCACATCTCCAATTATTAAGAGTGAACATTTTGGTAACATCTCGCGAGTAGGTTTCCCTTACTCGACTTCTCTCGCAAGTAGAATTCAACTACTTGACTTGTGATCAATAAAATGTGATCCTCTCGCGAGTATATTCCAACTACTCGACTTCTACCGAGTTTCCTATACATTAGCAAAGCAGTTACTACAGGTCAAACTGTAAACCGTTCCAACCAATCCTTGGGATTTGTGGTCATGCAAGTGGATTATCAATCACCATATACGTAATGCATATATAAAACTTAAGACGTAATGTGAGAAATACTGCAAAACTTTGTAAAGATTTTAAATGCAAACCAGGGCTTGCCTTAGTTTGCGACTCGAATAAATGTCAATTGTTAGGGCTTGGTCTTCCTTTGGAAAACCTGCCATGGAACTTCAGTAGAAACACCTCGGCCTTCTCCTCCAAGCAAAACTTCTCGTCGATCAACTATCATCACGTTCCTATCGACATGATATGAATATAAGTAATTAAGTAATTAAGTAGTTTAATAATAGACTCCACGGGGTTGTGTAAACTCTAAGAATGAGGAGTTTGACTAGGAAGGACAGATATGCCACTATTGTGTGGATAAACAAAGGATGGAGTCCAGTGGTCATAGTAGTATCGAGATGTGAAATGAAAGGTGCAACGTAAGCACACATTGCAACTTGGCACTCAACACTCGATGCTATGCCACTCAAGGATGATAAAGTTGAATGGTGTGGAAGTGTTGGACTGGTAGTGTAAGGATGACTATAGAATCAAGGTGGGACATCAAAGGCTCGAGTATGAGTGGAGTGTACAAGATAAAGGTTAATTTAGCAGTCGACCAATGAACTTGACTTAACTCATAAAGGAGTAAACCTAGTTAAGTGAGCAGTACTGTCGTAGGGTCCTGACTTAGGATGAATCATGATGGAACCTAACGACACTTGGGACTGAATTGAGATTAACATGGCTTGGACTTAAGAAGTCATTACAAGCACTGTTAACCTAGCATGAGTACCACAACACGTTCAAGGAACCCTTAGGTAAACCGGCCGCTACGACTATCTTCACAAGCATCGTCCAAGTTCTTACATGACACTATTGCAGTTTCCTTTGCAAGATTGTCCAGATGAGCTCGGTAAGCTACTGAGACTTGAACATGATGTGAGACCTGACCGTAAAGGCATCCTTTGCCATATCGAGAAGATCATCTTAGCGACGTCCACATCAACCCGGACTCGTCAATGGGGTGAGCAGAATCCCGAACACCACCTTGTGAGTCTTAAGGCTAGTGATGTCGACTCGGTTGTTGATAAGCGACTCGACGAACCTGCCGTCGATGAAGTGGTACACCAAGTTAACCAATCCTATGATCGGTTAGGGAACATCCTCGACACAACCAAGGAACTCTTATCCAAGGTTCCCCTTGGTCTAGTTCTCCTTGTTGGTCGCAACGTTCTTGCATCCTCTACTCCAGGTCATCAGTGATCACCAACACACCTGGTTTGACCTAGAAGGCATTTCATCGAGCACCCTGGCTACACCCAGGACTTGATGAGTCTAGCCTCGACTAAACCCTAATTTGGCTAAACGGCCGTCGAACGTTGTGTCGTGGTTGTGTTCCAGCATCATGTACGTTACAGGCATCCTTCATCTAGATGCCAGGACACGATGATGGCTCGGAACGTCACAACGACGTCATGTAGTCAAATACGTCGACACGGCTCAATGTGAAGCAACACAAGCATGTATGGACATGCCAACACAACACAAAGGCGAGAAAGGTCAACGTGGGGTTGCTTTTGGCTAGACCTCAAGGTATATCATCAGTGATGATTGGTCAAAATGAGTACTACTAACGCATCCCCACCTATAGCTACTCTGAAATGAACCTCTTGTCGAGGAACTTAACTTGGTTTCAACTAATTCCAAGGAAGTAGCCACACCAACCAACCAACCTGCAAAAGGGTTGCTTTAACAAACCCTTCGAACATGCTGGCCAAAAGTACTCACTGGAATAGTAACAGAAACAACTAGGAGGACATCAGGGTTCATACTAACCTCATCATACTAGCATTATTCTAATGCTCTCAACTGCTATGCCACAGCGAGTAAACAACAACTAAAGTGTCTGGATGCATTCAACACCCACATTTCTTGCAGAAAACGACCTAACGCTGGCAGACGATATCGAACAGAGATTAGAGAACTTGATGACAAGCCTGTGGCATTTGGTCGAACAGTTGGTGAGTGTGACTGGAAACAGAGCATAGGGCAGTGGAACATGGGATATTCATGGAGCTGAAGTTGATACAATGAAGAAGGACCCTTAGTTCGAGTAATGACGCGGTTGTTGCTAGTAAGGTGTGCTCGACCGTTGACGAACATGGTGTCGACATGGAACAGGCTCACCGCGGTCTACACGGCGAGAACGACACAACGCGGCGCACGGCAACATGTGCTGCGGTGAGGAGGAGAGGAGCACGGGCCAAAGCACTAACCTTGAGGGCGATAGGGACGGAGCAGAGCAGGGGTGCCCGCGTGCAGCATGTCGTGGCTTCGGCCAGGGCTGAGACACGACCCAAACGCAGAAGGCGCGGCGCACACAGGCACGCGGTGTGACCGGCATCGTGGCGGCAAGGGCGCGACTGGCGCCAGGGAGGCACGGCCAGGAGGAAGCGGGGTCAGCGGCGCGCAGAGGTCAGGGAACGGCGCGGGCCGGCGGCCATCACCGACGGCCAGGAGGCGGGGCAGGTGCCATGAGCGGCCGAGCGCGTGGCCAGTACGACGGTGAGCAGGCGCCGTGCGCCGGAGCTGGGAGGCGAGGAGACAGAGCGCCGTGGCGAGGTGAAGCCGGCAGCGGTGGAGGCGCGCGGCGCGGCTGGCGTGTGGACGTCGGAGGGAAGCGGAGCCAGCAGGGAGGCGGACCTGCGGCGGGCGGCTTCGGCGCTACCAGGCGAGCAGCAGGGTGGCCAGGGCGCGCGCTACAGGCGGCTGGGAGGAGGCGCAGCCGGGGTGATGCCGTCAGCGGCTGGTGGGGGAAGGCGCGCAGGCCGGGAGGTGGAGCGCCGGCAAGGAGCACGGTGGCGTGGGTGGTGGCGAAGTGCCGTGGATAGGACCGAGAGAAGGCACGGCTTGGGGATAAGGACCGGTGAGACGTCGCGGTGGCACATGCAGCCCGTCTGCGTGGAGGCAGGGGAGGGAAGAGAAAGGAGGTGCCGACTAGACATGTGGGCACCACCTATGGGACCCACCTCCCTCCTTCCTCTTTCTAATTTCAATTGGGGCTAGCAAACATGCTTCAAAAATAGTCAACTTTGGCCCAATGACTAAATAAAATGTGAAAATTTTTATGGTGCAACCAGATTTCAAAACTGAGCAAGTTGAATTTCAAACTCAGGTTTGAATTTGAATTCAAGCGGTGATACTTGATTCAATGAAGTAAATGGTAGATTAGGTTCAAAAAATCCTGAAACTTTGAAGTTACCCTTTTTGAACCATAAGGGATCTTAAGAAAAATTCGGAATGGATTTGGACAAAGTTAAGTACAAAGTTTAAGTTTGAAGTCGACTTCGATTAAACTCTCAGTACATGTCCAATAAATGGAAAACGTGCTTCAAAAATTATGAAACTTTACCGAGAGTCTATTTGGAATATTAGAAGGTCATGGAAAAATTTACAGCCTTAGATTTGAATTTTTTTCTGAATGTCCCATTTTAGGGTTGGAATAATTCCTTTTTCTTTCTCTCCATTTTGTTTTCTTTTCCCCTTTAATTTTTCATTGAAAATGTGAATACCTGGAAATTAAGGATTTTACCCCTTATGTTCCAAATACATTAGCAACCATGTTCTATATGTAAAATTTTAACAAGTTCCTATTTTTAGTGAACATGGGTTAACTCATATGGTTCATGTGAGTTTGGATTTCCAAGTCCACTTTCAAAATTTTTAAGTTCGCATTTTTGCGTTTTTGTTCTTCCGAAAAGCGGGCTTTTACAATCCTTCACCCTTAAAGGGATCTCGTCCCAAGATTCTAACAAGTAGAATAACATAAATGATGAGGGAATGATCCGTAAAAGAGGGTCATTGACTAAGGAAAATGGCAATGCCCTTAAAGACTTGGGTTCTACAAAATAGTGATTATCTTGAGGCGTATTAAGAAATTCTAAAGCTTGCTTCAAGTGATTCCAGTATTTAGGTTGATAACCTTGACAGGAGGCTCGACATGACAATATCACATCGTAAAACTTGGGTCTTAAAAAGTTATGTTGAGGTGTTGAGGTCTTCTTCTTTCCGTCAAAATGAAGTAACCTTCTTCATTGAGGAGGTACTTAGAGTTCTATGATAGTTAAGCATCCTTAATACTGGATGTTTCTCTTATGAAGACTTTTCTGCTTTGGTTTTTTAGCTGAAGCAATGCCATCAGGCAGTACAAGTCAAAGAATTCCAAAGTTTGGTAATCAATATTAATCTTGCGAATAGAAAGATTTTAAGGTTTTAGCAAGGTCGAGAAGTCAATAAGAAACTCCTCACAGCTAGAAACATTCAGTTGCCAGTACTCAAGGCGATTTGAGTTTCAACAAGTCAAGGACAATGACTCAACTGTGTTTTAGTCACAATACGTCCCTTGTGCTACTCAAGATAATGAAACCAATCGAAGGCGTTGCGAACGATAAAATTGATCACAACTTAAAAATGTTAGGCACTACTTAAGTATCTGAACGGGGTCACATATTCTTGCTCAAAACTCATTAGTAATTACGTTTCATGATGCATCACAAACCGGATGGTGTTATGCAAACACAGTGCAACTCTGCGGATAACTATGCAAGGCATGGTGCATTCAGTATTATGCTTTGAGCAAAAATAGGTAAGACAACTCAGACACAAACAGAAGTACCCTAGATCCAGAAGGATTAAGTGACTTGGTCATTAAAAGTGTCGAACAACGAATGTTACTTTCACGTCTTGACCAAATTCAAGAATTTCAAGGTAAGAACATTAACAAGGAATGATGATGTTCATCTCAAGGCAACGGAGTGTACATAATGGAACAAAACGATGGAACTTCTTGTTGATGTGAAGTTCCCTGAAGCTTGCTAATCACATCTTATAGGTAGATGTGATTTCTTAACAAAGGGTCAGGTTTTTCATCACGTAGGATTCCTAAGGTAGTATGTCTAACCTTTAAAAGGTGCGGTAGGGTTGCCTTCAGAAGTTGCAAAGAGAGTAACCTTTGAAGAGTAAGGTTCTCATCACTTCTGTAGGTTACACTAAGTGTTTGACAAGGTACTGTGCTAGGCACGACCTTGGTTAGTGATCCACGTTCTTGCTAAAGAATTTCCAGCTCATACTACTCACCTGTGGCTTCTCGTCTCAGAGACTGAAGCAAGGGAGTGGTTTAGCGTGAAGAATCAACTAACTTCTTTAACTCGATGATTGAGTTCCCCAAGAAACGAGGTTCGAGAAGATCCGTTAATTAAGCTTCTCATTGACCCATTGAGTCAATGTTGTACTCAGTCCTACTTACTTGAGCATTACTTCCAGCATGTTGGTTCGGTGTCGATGTACCCTGGTATGACACCTAGGTGAACGTATCACTTCGATTACTAAGTGCAATCCTTCCCCCTTAAGGTTCAAGCTAGGTAAGCGAGAAACTTACCCCAAACGATCCTTACGGGGAGGGTCGTCGACTAATGAAAGTGCAGCACATGCTCAATACACCCTTAAAGTGTGAGGTGCACGGTTACCTAATTAAAACACTAATCATGAGCAACCGAGCCAAAGAGATTTGATTGAGTTTAATACTCAACTCTAATGGTAATTATTGTTGAATAACAATACCTGGGATGTTATGAAACTCCTCGAGTTGAACTCGAGAACCACATGCCTAACAAAAACCAAAAAGGTTCAAACTGGCCAGGCTATGGTGACAAACGACCAGTCTGAACGCAAAGTCGATTTTGATCCAGTTAATGGCAAAATCCGGTCTTGAGGTGAATAATAAAGTTAAAGTACACTTCAATAGCTTTCAAAAAAGTATTGGTTTGCCTCTAGATCATCTCTGGATTTCAAGTTATGCTATTTTAAAGTTAACAGAATTTTCTGCACTTTCAGTAGAACCTGCTTAAAAAGTACCAGTTTTGATCTACAGTTTTCAGACTGTTCCATTAGAAATCTGGAAATATTATTATTGACAAAGTTGTATAAAAGGTAATAAGCTTTCCATAATGTACTTACTTGTATTCATATCAGACCTGGTTCAAAAGATATAAAGTTTTGAAGTTTGCTGAAATTTCAGCATTCAGAATTTGAATTCAGTTCAGATTGACCACTCTGCATTCAAACTCGATTTGGAATAGGTAGATGACCGATTCAGGTCTGGAGCCAATTTAAAAAATTGTATCTGACTCTCTATCCTTTCCAACGGATACTCGCGCGACACCATTGGATCAAGGGTCTGCGAGCTATGGATTAAATTCAGAAGTGTGCAGATTGCTGTCCAGTTTGGGTGTGCCTGGACAGTCTCTGCGATTATCCAAATTTCACCCACTTAAAAAAGGATTTTGGTCTCAAGATGAATAGAGAACTTGTAAAGTACTTCCAAAACTTTCTAAGGAGTACTTACTTGCACTCATAGCACTTCTGGTGGAGAAGATATGGCATTTGCAAACTGATAGTTTTTCTGAAAATTTTGGGCAGCACCTCCTTTGTTTAAGGCTGATTTTGTCCACAATTTTCAGATATACAAACATCAACATTTGCAAAAATAATACATAGCAAACTTGTTGCATACATTATCAAAATTCCATAAATGAAAATTATGAAGTCTTTCGACAATTCTACAGCGAGTTATGCGAGAAACAGTAACTGTATACAGGACTGTCCACCCGCTGTCCAGATTTGATCAAGTTTAGAAATTTGAAATTTTGAGTATGTTAGAGATGGATTCTGCTCTGGAGTTCTATAGAAACGTTGTAGAGGACTCTATATACTTTCCAACCCTATAATGTAGGCCTGCAGAGGTGAAGTCTGCAAAAAGTTATGATTCAATTGGTGAAGAGTTCAGATTCTGTCCCCTCTTCTGGGCTGCCAGAACCTCTTAAATGACACTTCAATTTAGACCTTGTTAATGTGAGTTTTAGACTTAGTGTTGAATAGAAAGTTGATAGAGGACTCTTTAGGCTTTCCATGTATGTATAAACATGCATAGGTTGCATTTCTAGTTTAAGAGTTATGGCCGAAATGCCGAGGCTAGTTCATTATATCAAAGGGGTGAAGAAACACTGGTTTCTAATGATTTGGACGAATTTCTCCAGTGTTGTTCTGTCCAACTCGTCCATAGAGAAATCATCGAGGACATGAAGATCTCCCCCATCCCTATAGCATACTACGATGTCCTATGAAGTTTAAGTAGAAGCACATCTTGACATAATCGAGCTAGATTCCGTCAAGAGTACACAAAATCCTTAATCTTCATCCTTCTTCACATTGTACTCTCCAAGTCGAAAATTTGACCCATAACTTACCAGCAACTGGTAGTTGAATCTTACAAGATGATGATGAGCCATTCTTTCGTGGGGGATGGTCATAGTATCAAATGTGATACTGACGGTACTACGTGCCTTACCAAAAGAAAAGTCTAACCCGGTATATCCGGATACGTCTATAGGTGGTTCTAATATCGATCACTCGCAAACGTACTCTACACAGGTCGCTACCGGAGTTAGTGTACTTGCAGAAGACAAACAATCCCCTTTCACACCTTCACACCTCAAGGGCGGCACAGGGAAACACGACAGGCAGTCACAATAAGATATAATCAAAAGTAAATGCATACAACTCTGGTGTGAGTCGCCCTCGAGCGAAGTCATGTCTCGAGGTACATGGCTGTAAATACGTCTGTACAGCAAAGACTCCCGTACGAACCGGCTTATACACGCTCGGGCATACGTGTTTCGCATGCTCCCATAGAACATGAATGGTTCTAGAGATGCATACTATCGGGTTATACACCACCCGACGGGGGCTCCCACTAATTTTGTGTCACGCTGAGGTACCGCGTGTCATATGTTCTCAGAAACATGGAAAAGTTTTAGAGACTCATATTGACTTTCCATGCTAAGCCACGGAAATTTTACATACCATATCTCGTATGCAGAGTTTACCGAGATTGATCCGCTCTCGGTGGCGTACCTTACCTCTTATCTTGAAGACGGAGCGTCGTTACATAATAATATAACAAGTTAGTTCACCACCTTTATAACTTATACTAGTAATAGTACTTAATAGGCATATAGTTAATCCTCACTCGACTACTTTGGAGTTTTCAAAAATAGGCTCTTTTCGAGCGTGCTATTCCCAATGAAGCTCTAATACCATGTCTGTGGGGACCGGAGTCCACACATCCGAGGATCTCATTGGGTGGTGCCTTGCGATGCGGCACCTAACAACACACACAAAAAGAATACCAAAATATACAAAGTTTTCATTTCATAATTAGATTTAGAGTTTACAAACCAGTGTACATCAGAAGTACACACGTAGCGGAATTACATACTCATATTCTCACCTATCTAAGCATAAGAGAAAACGTCCACGCCCTAGGACGCTTCTCACTAGCAACATGACGATCATTCAGCAGCGGCGTGGTTCATATGAGATTTATCTCGACACCTCGAGTCTCATGTACAACCTGAACAGCAGAAATAAAACTAATACCTACAAAAATCGTGAGAGCGCAAACGTGAGCATAAGGCTCAGCAAGACTAACCCGTCTCACTAGACATATGCAGGGTAAAGTACTAAACATAGGTAAGGAATAACATAAATAGACTCGCCTACAAGTTGATCCTTATAATCATGTTTTAAGTAGCAAATGACATTCTTCAGGCACGGCACACCATAGACTCCACAATCAAACAAGAAATGCTTTGCCGATGATATGACATGCCCAAAGCACATAATGCTATTACAGCTAAAGTATGGGGAAACTGTAAACTTTTAATTGTACTATCTCTAAGCCAACCAAGGTTGCAATACAATGATTAAGCAGATCGGCAATATTTATCATCATTCCATTACTCTTATTTACTACGTCACAACTCAGTGAACAAGCGGTACTCTATTACCGCGAGGGACGGTGATTGCAATCAGGACACACCCGAAATACACGACACATACGACCGCTCGGAAGTACCTTTCACTGTACTCCTCTACCACGTCGGATGTGGCCACCTTTCACCCGTCATCCCAATGTCGAACCAGTTCTACCGTCCCAAAAGTAATGTCCCTAATCGAGCACGTCGAAGTTGCTCCTTAGATGTTCCACCTTACGATCATCTTCCCTCGAAGGACGGCGGTATAAGTTTCGACATTCGGGTGCCCTAGCTACATCAGTTTAATGGACCCCATAAATCCATTATGTAACCGGTACTGTTCAAACTTGCTCAACAGGGCCGCACACGAGACGGTCCTTAACCGACACAGACGGGGCTACAACCAACCTCCACATTTGCCTTACCCTTACCGGCCCAGGCCCAAATGTGGTCGCAAGCATTGTCCCCCTCATCCGGGATCAGACAACCTTGCGCGTCCCGTCCTACAGGAACATCCCCGTCCACATCTCCAATTATTAAGAGTGAACATTTTGGTAACATCTCGCGAGTAGGTTTCCCTTACTCGACTTCTCTCGCAAGTAGAATTCAACTACTTGACTTGTGATCAATAAAATGTGATCCTCTCGCGAGTAGATTCCAACTACTCGACTTCTACCGAATTTCCTATACATTAGCAAAGCAGTTACTACAGGTCAAACTGTAAACCGTTCCAACCAATCCTTGGGATTTGTGGTCATGCAAGTGGATTATCAATCACCATATACGTAATGCACATATCAAACTTAAGACGTAATGTGAGAAATACTGCAAAACTCTGTAAAGCTTTTAAATGCAAACCGGGGCTTTCCTTAGTTTGCGACTCGAATAAATGTCAATTGTTAGGGCTTGGTCTTCCTCCGGAAAACCTGCCATGGAACTTCAGTAGAAACACCTTGGCCTTCTCCTCCAAGCGAAACTTCTCGTTGATCACCTATCATCACGTTCCTATCGACATGATATGAATATAAGTAATTAAGTAGTTTAATAATAGACTCCACGGGGTTGTGTAAACTCTAAGAATGAGGAGTTTGACTAGGAAGGACAGATATGCCACTGTTGTGTGGATAAACAAAGGATGGAGTCCAGTGGTCATAGTAGTATCGAGATGTGAATTGAAAGGTGCAACGTAAGCACACATTGCAACTTGGCACTCAGCACTCGATGCTATGCCACTCAAGGATGATAAAGCTGAATGGTGTGGAAGTGTTGGACTGGTAGTGTAAGGATGACTAAAGAATCAAGGTGGGACATCGAAAGCTTGAGTATGAGTGGAGTGTACAAGATGAAGGTTGCGATTTAGGAGTCGACCAATGAACTTGACTTAACTCATAAAGGAGTAAACCTAGTTAAGTGAGCAGTACTGTCGTAGGGTCCTGACTTAGGATGAATCATGATGGAACCTAACGACACTTGGGACTGAATTGGGATTAACATGGCTTGGACTTAAGAAGTCATTACAAGCACTGTTAACCTAGCATGAGTACCACGACACGTTCAAGGGACCTTTAGGTAAACCGGTCGCTACGACTATCTTCACAAGCATCGTCCATGTTCTTACATGACACTATTGCAGTGTCCTTTGCAAGATTGTCCAGATGAGCTCGGTAAGCTACTGAGACTTGAACATGATGCGAGACCTGGCCGTAAAGGCATGCTTTGCCATCTCGAGAAGATCGTCTTAGCGATGTCCACATCAACCCGGACTCATCAATGGGGTGAGCGGAATCCTGAACACCACCTTGTGAGTCTTAAGGCTAGTGATGCCGACTCTGTGGTTGATAAGCGACTCGACGAACCTGCCGTCGATGAAGTGGTACACCAAGTTAACCAATCCTGTGATCGGTTAGGGAACATCCTCAACACAACCAAGGAACTCTTATCCAAGGTTCCCCTTGGTCTAGTTCTCCTTGTTGGTCGCAACGTTCTTGCATCCTCTACTCCAGGTCATCAGTGATCACCAACACACCTGGTTTGACCTAGAAGGCATTTCATCAAGCACCCTGGCTACACCAAGGAGTCGATGAGTCTCACCTCGACTAAACCCTAATTTGGCTAAACGATCGTCGATCTTTGTGTCGTGGTTGTGTTCCAGCATCATGTATGTTACAGGCATCCTTCATCTAGATGCCAGGGCACGATGATGGTTCGGAACGTCACAACGACGTCATGTGGTCAACGACGTTGACACGGCTCAATGTGAAGCAACACAAGCATGTATGGACATGCCAACACAACACAAAGGCGAGAAAGGTCAACGTGGGGTTGCTTTTGGCTAGACCTCAAGGTATATCATCAGTGATGATTGGTCAAAATGAGTACTACTAACGCATCCCCACCTATAGCTACTCTGAAATGAACCTCTTGTTGAGGAACTTAACTTGGTTTCAACTAATTCCAAGGAAGTAGCCACACCATCCAACCAACCTGCAAAAGGGTTGCTTTAACAAACCCTTCGGACATGCTGGCCAAAAGTACTCACTAGAATTGTAACAGAAACAACTAGGAGGACATCAGGGTTCATACTAACCTCATCATACTAGCATTATTCTAATGCTCTCAACTGCTATGCCACAGCGAGTAAACAACAACTAAAGTGTCTGGATGCATTCAACACCCACATTTCTTGCAGACAACGACCTAACGCTGGCAGACGATAGCGAACAGAGATTAGAGAACTAGATGACAAGCCTGTGGCATTTGGTCGAACAGTTGGTGAGTGTGACTGGAAACAGAGCATATGGCAGTGGAACATGGGATATTCATGGAGCTGAAGTCGATACAATGAAGAAAGACCCTTAGGTCGAGTAATGACACGGTTGTCGCTGGTAAGGTGTGCTCGGCCGTTGACGAACAATGTGCCAACATGGAATGGGCTCACCACGGTCTACGCAGAGAGGAACGGCGCAACGCGGCACACGACAACACGTGCTGCGGTGAGGAGGAGAGGAGCACGGGCCAAAGCACTAACCTTGAGGGCGATAGGGACGGAGCAGAGCAGGGGCGCCCACGTGCAGCATGTTGTGGCTTCGGCCAGGGCTGAGACACGGCCCAAATGCAGACGACACGACGCACAGAGGCGCGCGGTGTGACCGGCATCGTGGCGGCAAGGGCGTGATTGGCACCAGGGAGGCGCGACCAGGAGGAAGCGGGGTCAGCGGCGCGCAGAGGTCGGGGAACGGCGCAGGTCGGCGGCCATCACCGATGGCCAGGAGGCGGGGCAGATGCCATGAGCGGCCGAGCGCGCGACCAGTACGACAGTGAGCAGGCGCCGTGCGCCGGAGCTGGGAGGCGAGGAGACGGAGCGCCGGGGCAAGGTGAAGCCGGCAGCGGTGGAGGCTCGCGGCGCGGCTGGCGTGTGGGCGTTAGAGGGAAGCGGAGCCAGCAGGGAGGCGGACCTGCGGCAGGCGGCTTCGGCGCTACCAGGCGAGCAGCAGGGTGGCCAGGGGCGCGCGCTACAGGCGGCTGGGAGGAGGCGCAGCCGGGGCGATGCCGTTAGCGGCTGGCGGGGGAAGGGCGCAGCCCGGGAGGTGGAGCATCGGCAAGGAGCACGGTGGCGTGGGCGGTGGCGAAGTGTTGTGGATAGGACCGGTAGAAGGCACGGTGCTGGGGATAAGGACTGGTGAGACGTCGCAGTGGCACATGCAGCCCGTCTGCGTGGAGGCAGGGGAGGGAAGAGAAAGGAGGTGCCGACCAGACATGTGCGCACCACCTGTGGGACCCACCTCCCTCCTTCCTCTTTCTAATTTCAATTAGGGCTAGCAAACATGCTTCAAAAATAGTAAACTTTGGCCCAATGACTAAATAAAATGTGAAGAATTTTATGGTGCAACCATATTTCAAAACTGAGCAAGTTGAATTTCGAACCCAGGTTTGAATTTGAATTCAAGCGATGATACTTGATTCAATGAAATAAATGGTAGATTAGGTTCAAAAAATCCTGAAACTTTGAAGTTACCCTTTTTGAACCATAAGGGATCTCAGGAAAAATTTGGAATGGATTTGGACAAAGTTATGTACAAAGTTTAAGATTGAAGTCGACTTCGATTAAACTCTCAGTACGTGTCCAATAAATGGAAAACGTGCTTCAAAAATTATGAAACTTTACCGAGAGTCTATTTGGAATATTAGAAGGTCATGGAAAAATTTACAGCCTTAGATTTGAATTTTTTTTGAATGTCCCATTTTAGGGCTGGAATAATTCCTTTTTCTTTCTCTCCATTTTGTTTTCTTTTCTCCTTTAATTTTTCATTGAAAATGTGAATACCTGGAAATTAAGGATTTTACCCCTTAAGTTCCAAATACATTAGCAACCATGTTCTATATGTAAAATTTTAACAAGTTCCTATTTTTAGTGAATATGGGTTAACTCATATGGTTCATGTGAGTTTGGATTTCCAAGTCCACTTTCAAAATTTTTAAGTTCGCATTTTTGCGTTTTTGTTCTTCCGAAAAGCGGGCTTTTACATACCGTCGGTTCATCAAGGACTTTTCCATGATAGCCAAGCCAATGACAGAATTGCTAATGAAGGGAAAGGCTTTCCAATGGACTCAAGCTTGTCAAAACAGTTTTGAGGAGTTGAAGAATAGGTTGACAACAGCCCCAGTTTTGGTACTACCGGATGTAAGCAAGAGTTTCGACATATATTGCGACGCATCAAGACAAGGACTTGGATGTGTGCTTATGCAAGAAGGTCAAGTTGTCGCCTATGCGTCAAGACAATTGAAGAAACATGAGCAGAATTATCCAACACATGATTTGGAACTTGCAGCCGTGATACACGCATTGAAAATTTTGAGACACTACATCCTTGGACATTGGTGATGAGGACATCACAACAGCGGAGACGCACATTGAACTGCAAGGACCAATCACAAGAGCACGAGCACGGTTAATAAATCAGCAGGTGAATTCGTTCCTAACTTCTTTTGCATGTGAGTTTGATAATAGATTGCTATGTGATGATTTAATTGTTATTAGGAATAATGGATAAGATCAACAAGTGAAGGAAAGAGGACTTGGGAGCATGGTGAACCAGCTGGGACGTCCACAAGTTGATGGAAACAGTTTACAACTCGGACTCGAGTTCAACTCAGAGTCCAGGAGCAGTCCACCTTAAAACGGATGCCCAGGAGGCATACGGACTCCGTTTTTGACGTTCTACATATGCACGGAAAGAGGAGAAGATAAACTTTCCAATGGTTCTGGTCCCATCTCAGAATTCCGCCGGAGTCATTGGGAATCGTCGAAACAATTCGAGTCCAGATATCTCTCTGTTGCTGCACCACCGAATCGGGCCTTTGGGCCTTGTATCCCGTAAGAGTCCATTAGGGACGCGTCTAATCGTGTTTTGGTAGAACCGTATCCTATAAATACTGCAGCAGCTGGTCATATTCGGGGGATTTTGCTTAGATCAATAATATCGCCGTTCTACGGTTTGTGAGACCCCAACTTCGCGATTTCAGATCGTGTCTTCGACGTTCTTGCTCGTGTTCTCGGTTGCACTTGCAGGGATTAGCCTTCTTGGCGAGGTCAAGCATGTGCAGCATGGTTGATAACTAACAGAGCCGTGGTGTAGTGATTGCAGGGGTACTTGAACCGCTCGAGTGCCGCGGATCATCAACGTCGAGTTCTCCACCCTAATCGACATACCTTTCGGAAGATCGGGCCTAAACCTACTCATCAATAGGTGTGAAATTTATACGGATTACAAGAGTATTAAGTATATTTTCACACAAACGGATATGAATCTGAGGCAACAGAGATGGTTGGAGCTCATCAAAGATTATGATTTGGGGATCAACTATCATCCGGGAAAAGCCAACGTAGTGGCCGATGCTTTGAGTAGAAAAGGAGTAAGTCATCACCTCACAGTTCTAGAGTTGGCATCCGAGTTATGTAAGGAGTTTGAACAGTTGAACCTCAGATTTGTGAATGAGATGGGAATAATGGAGTTAAATCCAAGCCTAGAGCAAGAAATTCGAGAAGCACAAGCCACGAATGAAGAGATCAAGGAAATCAAGGAAAGGACCAAAGATGGGAGAGAATTCAGATTTGATGAAGATGAACATGGTACCTTATGGCTGGGAAAAAGGATTGTTGTGCCTAATGTGAAGCATATTCAGGAGACGATATTAAAAGAGGCACATGAATCACCTTACTCAATTCATCCTGGTTGTACGAAGATGTACAAAGACATGAAGACGTGTTATTGGTGGGCTAGCCTAAAGAAGGACATAGCTGATTACGTAGCATTGTGTGATGTGTGCCAATGAGTCAAGGAGGAACATCAAAGGCCAGTTGGATTATTGCAACCATTGATGATTCCAGAATGGAAGTGGGAAGAGATTGATATGGACTTCATAGTTGGTTTACCACGTACTCAGTCCGGGGTAATTGTGGATCAGTTAACTAAGTCAGCCCACTTTATTCCCGTCAAGACCACCTATAATGGAGAGAAATTGGCGGAACTGTATATGGGAAGAATAGTATGTTTGCATAGAGTTTCGAAGAAGATAGTCTCGGATAGAGGTTCACAATTCACTTCCAGGTTTTGGCAAAAATTGCATGAAGCTTTGGGAACGAGGTTGAATTTTAGTTCAGCGTATCACCCTCAAACGGATAGACAAACCGAGAGGACCAACCAGATTTTAGAGGACATGTTAAGAGCTTGTGCTTTAAAGCATAGGAAAAGTTGGGACAAAAGCTTGCCATATGCAGAATTTTCATACAACAATAGCTACCAAGCAAGCTTGAAGATGTCACCATATGAAGCGCTTTATTGGAGGAAGTGTAGGACACCTTTATTCTGGAATGAGGCAGGAGAAACTCAATTATTTGGCCCGGATGTGTTGCAAGAAGCCGAAAAGCAAGTCCAAATAATTCGTGAAGACTTGAGGGCTGCCCAATCAAGGCAAAAAGGCTATGCGGACAATAGGAGAAGGAAATTAGCCTTTGAAAAAGTGGACTACGATTACCTTAAGGTGTCACCAATGAGAGGTCATAAGAGGTTTAACATTAGAGGCAAGCTAGCACCTCGCTACATTGGACCATCCAAGATTTTGGACAAAAGAGGAGAAGTAGCGTATAAGTTGGAGATGCCAACTCATCTTTCAAACGTACATGATGTCTTTCATGTTTCCCAACTAAAGAAATGCTTGAGAGTACCTGAAGAACAAGTGCCCATGGAAGGATTGGAATTAGAGGAGGATTTGACTTATGCCGAACAACCGATCAAAATTTTGTAAAACAAGGAGAGAGTCACAAGGAAAAAGGTTATTAGATGGTGTAAAGTTCAATAGAAGAACCACACAGAAAAAAAAGCGACGTGGGAATTGGATGATGATATCAAGAAGGAATTTCGCTATATCTTCTCTTCTGCGTCGAATCTCGAGGGCGAGATTCATTTTAAGGGGGGTAGGTTTGTAACACCCTCATTTTCATGCATCATTCCCTACATACATTTATATACATGTTTAACATTAACCCACATAAAGAGGAACAAGTTTAAAATTGATTTGGAACAAAACCGCACTTAAAATGCTAAAAAGTGCGGACTAGTCCGATTTTTGTGAGGACTAGTCCGATTTCTCTCTGACTAAAAACGGACTTGTCCATTTTTGTTGTGGACTAGTCCGATTTTGCCTCTGGAAACTTTCGGACTTGTCCGATTTTGTGCGGACTAGTCCGATATTCCAAGAATCCTTGAAAATTTGCTAAGTCCCTGGACTTTTCCGGACTAGTCCGGATTTCCAGCGGACTTGTCCGTTTTCCTCTCTGACTAAAGTTGGACGTGTCCGATTTTCGGCCAGACTTGTCCGATTTCTTTGTGACTAACTTCGGGCTAGTCTGGTCCTCTTCGGACTTGTACGATATTTTGTGACCCCGAATTAATCCTTTGTTTTATGACTTATTTCTTGGGTTTCACGTTAAGTGGGCCTAGGGACGTCGTGCCTAACTCTTTTAGAGCCCATGTGGGACTCTAAACCGGCCTCTACTCCTCTCAAACTCGAAATCCATCTAACCCTAGCCTCCACCTCTATATAAACAACCCCACCCCTTGGCTTGACATCTATTTGCCACTTTTCCACCCCGCCCAAACCCTAGTGCGTGGAGAGCCACCACCAAGGAGGGAGGAGGAGATCCCAAGCAAGAAGAAGAGGAGGAAACGAAAGAGGATCAAAATCTCCACCAAGTTTCTTCGTCATCACCAATTCATCTCCAAGTTCATCCCCAACCCTAGATCATCAAGATCCAAGTGTTACCTCCAAGTTTCCTGGTTCATTGGAGTTCTAAACACCTGGTATACCTTTTATTCTCTTTCTCTTACGAGAATTCAACCCCTAATATCCAAATTTATGTCGATCTAGAAAACCCTAGTTTGCTAGTTCTGCGAAGTGCGGACTAGTCCGGCATTCTGCAGACTAGTCCGATTTTGCTGACTAAGTTGTGTTGAATTGATTCTAAAATTTGATCTAATCACATCCAAACCTGTATAAAATTGTTAAAATCTATCAGAACTAGTTAGTGATCATTAAAAGCAATCTATTAACAAGTTCTACTTTGCGTTTGCATTAATCATGCATGTCATCTCATATTGAGTAATATTTGTTTCTTGTCTTGTATGTTTATTGTGTGGATTAGACGGATTTGCGCTAGAGAGTGCCGCGGAGGATCTACAGCACCAAGAGTTTGAAGAAGTTGACCCGAACCAATCCCAAGAGCAAGGCAAGTGTCCTTGAAGCATATTGATCCTATTTTTAAACAAATGTTTCGTTTGCAAAATTGCATGCTTGTGTCAATTTGATGGGAATCCTATGATAGGAAGTTTACTAGCTTTGTTGACCACCCTTGTCACCTGTAATATATGGTAGAGAGTCGGGAAGGGCTTTTTACCTTTTTGCTTCGCTTAATCAACTGGGATGGGAAAACAACTATACCACTCAACTTAATTAAGTATTATGAGATTATGGGTAACATGAAATGGTTAATATGATATGGTAATGGGTGATCTAAGCAAGCCAGGTAAGTGGATGGGTTGAATGTTATGGTGGTTTTGCTTGCTTTAGATCTAAGGACAGGATCGTGGAGCGACCATCCAAGATTTACAGTGCCACCACGAGGCCAAGTATGGGTGTGGTGTAGCTAATTCATTAGGGCTTTGCTAGTTCTATTTGGACCATTAAGGATGCTCGGGGAAGGGTTTAGGTTTGTTGATGATTGGTGGGTCTACCCTGGCATCCGAATGGCTCAAGAGGGGGCCCTTGGTTGAAGATGTGCTCAGTTGGAGGCATCGCCGCCGGTAAAACCTCAGTGGGGTCTAACTAGGCTAGCAATCCCTTTGTAAAAGCTATTTTGTGATCACTTGGCCACACATCTAAGGAAGTGTGAGATGGCATAATTGAGATTCTATAGTCATCGAAAGGTGACGAAATCACAAACATGTGGGTAAAGCGGTACAACCTCTGCAGAGTGTGTCTAAACTATCATGATAGTTGTGCTCCCGGTTATGAGCAACTTGGACCCTCACATGATTAGAGGGAACTCAATATTGGGATGGTTTTTGGGATTGTTACGGGTTGGTACTTGTTATGGCTGGATATGGATTAATTTCTGGTATTGGATATGGTTATTGGCAAATGGTGAAATCTGGTATATGGATGATGGTAATGGAATATGGACTGGTATTATGATGATTATATGGTTTATGATGGGTTTATTTCATATACATATAATATATTGCTTTTCAAATGTTTTAACGTAGTTTTCAGCACTTAGCCTTTATTATATCGTCATTTGAATCAACCACATGTCATACTTTCCACACTTGCTGAGTACGACATGTACTCACTCTTGCAATCCCCCCCCCCCAAACAGTTGCAGGTAAGGATTGGGAGTTTAATGGCGATAATGCGGAGTTCTAGGTCGTGTCTACTGTTAGCTTTGCCTGTGGTGTTGATTGGAGCTGCGCTATACCCTATTGCTTATGTTGCCAAGCTGTTTAGTTTGCTTAATTAGTTTATTTCCGCTGCATTAGTTGAACTTGTTATTAATATTCATTAGAACTTGTATTCGAGGATAATATGGTTTGTGTAATAGAAGTGGATAATTAATCTCGTTCTGTGGTAATTTTCTGTATACTCTTTTGTTATGCACTTTGTATGTGTGTTGAACATCCTGGACACACATATGCGTTTACTTAGTTCATTTTCGGAACCGGGTGTCACAAAAGGGATATCGCTTTTATTGCCCAAATCACGTTACAAAATTTGTGGAGATGAGGCAAGCGGTATTTCTCGAAGATAGTCATTAAAGTAAGGAAATTTGGTCTTGAGGATACACAGGTTTATGTTTCGTCCCCGAATATCCATTTTTTCCATTCAAAAATATAGTCATGACACCAGATCCTCCTCTCGTTCATTCCAAAAATAATGAAAATGTAACGATAAATGAAATTGTGGAGCAAACGAGAATCTAGATCCTGTGATTGGTCTTCCACCACCACTTCGTTGTCCGGATCACAACGTGAGCGAAGAAATCTCATCCCAGATGACTATGTCACCTACATGAGTGATGACATAAATGACATAGGAAAATTGGAATCCTTCTTCTTATAAAGAAAAATAAGAAGTGAAAATTCGTCCAAATGGCTTATGGCTATGGCAGACGAATTAAAGTCTACGGGCACTACTGATGTTTGGGGCTTAGTAGAGATTCCCAATAGAGCTAAAAGAGTCGAATGCACATAGATTTATTAAAACCAAATATTAATCCAAATGGAATATTGAAAGGTTCAAAGCGAAACTGGTTGCAAAAGGATTTACACAAAGAGAAGAAAGCGATTACAATGATACATTTTTCTCCTATGTCAACCAAAGATTCATTTAGAATCGTTATGGCACCAATAGCTCATTACAATTTAGAGGTGCATCAAATGGATGTTAAAATGGCATTTTTAAATGTGATTTAAATAAAGATGTTTATATGACTCAAACGGAAGGTTTTGTCGTAGAAGAAAAAGAACACATTGTGTGTCGCTTGAAGAAATCCATTTATGGCTTAAAGCAAGCCTCGAGGCAATGGTACCTCAAGTTTGCTAAGGTGATCTGAACTTTTGGTTTTATCGATAATGCTATGGGCAACTGCATATATGTTAAATGTAAAGTCGGTAAGTTCAAAATCTTAGTCCTATATGTGGATGACTTGTAGCGATAAGGATATTCTACATGAAACCAATAGTTTTCTATCATTTAATTTTGATACGGAGCATCTCAGAGAAGCCTCTTTTGTTTTAGGCATTGAAATTCATTGAGACATGTCCAATCACACATTAGGACTATCATAAATGGCATAAATTGAGAGAGTACAGAAGAAATTCAATATGTATAAATGCTCTCCCATGCCTGCTCCAATAGTCAAGGACTATAAATTTGGGACATTCCAATGTCCAAGGCAACAAATTGAAGCTGGATGGATGAAGTTGGTTCCATATGCTGTCGGAAGTATTATGTACACTCAAGATTGTATGCGCCCTGACTTAGCTTTCGTAACAAGAATGCTTGGCAGATTCCAATCAAATCCAAGAATGAATCATTAGAAGGATGTAAAGAAAGTCTTGTGTTATATGCATGGTACTAAAGATCTCATGCTAACATATTGAAGATTTGACAACTTGGAAGTTATTGGTTATTTAGATGCTGATTTTGCTAATAGTATGGATAGTAAGATATCCACGTCATTTTATATATTCACGCTAGTTAGAGGAGCTATATCGTGGAAAATCTCCAAGCAAATGGTGACTTCATCATCCATGATGTAGGTTGAGTTCGTAGAATGTTATAAGACCAATGGGCAAACTGTATGGTTAAAGAATTTCATTCCCGAGCTCAAAGTGGTTGACAACATTAATAAAACACTTGTGCTATACTGCGATAATGAACCCGTATCTTTTTATTCGTGTAACAACAAGCAAGTGTTGCTACTAAGCATATTGACATAAAGTATCATGTTGTGGAAGATAGAATCCAAAATCAAGCAATTAATGTCAAGCACATTGGTACGACAAATATGCTTGCAGATCCAATGATAAAAGTTTACCACCCAATATCTTTTGTCATCATGTTGCCGACATTAGATTATTGGAAGTCTTATGATTCTGGGAAGTAGAGACCTTTGAAAGAGCTGCTCTCCATAAAGAATAATGTTTTCCATTTGAGATCGGTTGATGTATCATCACTATCGAAGTTCAATGATTATTTGTTGACCATCGTAATGCTTCACTTTGTGCAATATACTTATTTAGAATGGATAAATAAAGTTGAACCAGATAATCAAGTGGGAGAATGTTGGTTGATCTCAGTTCATATGAGAAAAAAGAAAAGGAAAAAAGAAATAAGTAACAGTAAAAGATAAAGGAGAAAACAAAAAGGAAAAGGACTAGGTAACCAAGTTATCGGGAGTCTTTCACACAACTGATGCCACGATCGGGGGTGTCTCCCTAAGCGACTCGTCTAAGCCCCTCTGCCGCATTGTTCTATCAATATGTGATTAGAAGGAAACATGAATAACAAAAGGCAAACAACTCCCTAATCCTGAATACGATTAACCACCGATCTAAATGAAAGCAGGAACAACGGGAGGTTCACGCCATCCTATGCAGTGTCGTTGGAGGCCCGAAGGTCTTCGATTGTTCCCCAAGAAGCAACAAGAAAAGGAGGCAACAATGGTGGATGGCTCACCATCATGTAAGTGTGCTAATTCATCCCTTAATCTTGTTGAATTAAATGCATAACAATGATTAGGTTTAATGTTCATGTTTAATTCCTAATGATTAGTTCTAACAATGAGGTTTTGTGGTGTTGCCTTGCTCTGCTACGAAGTTGGGGGTGGCGGTTATGGAAGACCGGGACGGCAGTTCGGGGGCTCGCTGGTTTTATACTGGAGCATGCTCGTAAACCCTAGCTCTAGGAGTATTTTCGTGAGCCAAGTATGAGGCACACAAAAATAGTCGTGAGCCTGGTCAGACCCATGAAAAAATCTTTTGTTTTTGTGTTTACAAAAATAACATTGTGATGAAATATGAGTCTTTCTTGCATGTTATATATTTTTCTACACAATGGCTCCATACACGGGATCTGCCGCAGAAACTTTTCTACTAGCCTATGCTACTAGCTACATGTAAGAAGTTGCAGTAGGTGGTCAAGTATAGCTTTCACACGCATGGGTGGCAATCTAGTCTGTGGATTTGTTACCACCATTGTGTCTGATCATTTTCATGTATTTTCCTTTTTTTTGCTATTTTCTTGGTCTCGTGCATTAGAAGATGCATAAGTTGGGATCATTTATATTTCATGAAAGATGTATCAATAGGATATAACTGATATGAGAATGAATAAAATCTCTTATAAAAAAAAATCTATGTCAAAGTGTGCGATCGACACTTCCCCCAGTACAACTAAGAAGTAGTCCGCGGAGGTTCGTATTTAGGCGGGACATAATCTCAAGAACTCAGGAACAAGATGAAACAACAATTTTATGTGGTTCGGACTGCCTGAGCATAGTACCTACTCCACGGAGGTGTTTGTGTGTTGTATTGCGTATGTATGCTGTTGAGTTAGTCTTAATGACCTTAGCCTCCAATGGGATTGCCTTCTACCGTGCAGCGCAATCCTTTTATATGCCAAGAACTGGCTGTTACAGTGTGCTGTGGCCCGACGGATGGTCCTAGCAGTATTCACCACACCGTCCACGATCTAAGTGTATTACGGCAGTTTATTAGTGTGATAACGTGCCTTGATGGCAGCGTTACCAAACTTGATGGTCCTCTAATCGTGCATCATCAATGCAGAATTAACGATGTGTTAACCAGTTCTTATAACGGTTGATTGATTGCCTTATGTCTACGCCATTCGTGATCCCAATGTTCTTCCCGTTGGAGATGTAGATCCGGACACGTGACATGTGATAGCACCGTAGCTTCCCTTAGCAGGGAGGCAGGTCCGGTGCTACGGAATACATGGCAGCGCTGGAGCTTCCTTTAGGGGGAAGGCAGGTCCGGCGCCACGGGACACGTCGTAGCACTGGAGCCACCCTAAGGAGGGAGGCATGTTTGGCATTGCGGGACACGTGGCAGCGCTGGAGCCACCCGTAGGAGGGAGGTAGGTCTGGCGCCACGGGACATGTGGCAGCGTTGGAGCCACCCTAATGAGGGAGGCAGGTCCATGTTGCAGGACACGTGGCAACACCGGAGCCACCCTAAGGATGGAGGCAGACCCAGTACTCTGTGACACGTGGCAGTGCTGGAGCCACCCTTAGGAGGGAGGTAGGTTAGGCACTGCAGGACACGTGTTGGCCTCCAGAGGTCCAATTTCCTAGAATGTGGGACTTGGCGCTTCTCTTTCTGGTACGAAGGGGTACTTGGTCCGCAGGGTATCGTAAGTGGCCTCCGGCCCACCTCAGGGTGAGGCTTTGATCCCAGAGGTGGGGACACCATCACTTTCCACATTGCTGCTTCAACTTTTCACTTGAGCGGTTGAAACGATGGCACACTCTTGTGCCATCGTTACGTGGCTCTTCTTGGTTTGGCAGGTGAGATACATGATGTGCGGATCTCACGCAATTTAAGGTCACCAATTCCCAATAAGATTTTCGTATCGGCTCTCAGCGCAATGTTTGTAGCCCTGTCAGGCCGCCACCCTCGGTCTTCCAACTTCTCATCATGACACAGTTCACCTAATATGCCGTTTTTTAGCAAAGTGAACAAGGGTCCCATTGTCATTGACGAGGTAACTTCGTGGTGCGTAACTATGCTCCGTGTGCAGTTGCCATCCAAGCTTTCCAGAGGCTAATAAAGGAAGAGGCTTTGCATGGGAAGATAACTCTTATGCCTCGATCTGTTTGCTTGCGCATAAAGCTCTCCACTTCATCCACTACATCGCGATCTCTGCTTTTGCTCTGCTTTGTGGTGATGGAACTCGGACTCCCCCCCACCAAGCTTGTGAGCAAGAAGGACATTTAGAGGGTCCGGGAGTTGATGGGGGTAACAGAGCCCCTCCTTCGACAACGCGGTTCGCCGCGGAAAGCTCCCTTTGAAGAAGAGAGCTCTGGCGATATCATCTTCTTCATGTCGTACGCCATGGTTGGCCTAGTTCTGTCGATCTCCAACTTCGTGCTGATGTTGCTGGAAGTATACAGGCTTTAAATTCAGCACCACAGCCCCCACTCAATCTTGCGGGTGGCAATCTTCGTCCACTTATGTGAGATCTGGGTGGGTGTGCGACCCTGTGTGCCACTATTCAAGACCTTCTTTTTCATCCGGACGACTGGGAAAGGTAACAGTCTGATTGGATTCTACTACTTCGTAAGACATAGAAATCCCCTGTTCAAGTACATTAGGTCCTTTGCCTCTGGGAAGTTGGAAACCTGGAAGAGCGACTGGGTGATTGTGCGGACGGACCAACACAACTGACTGGAGTTACCAATCGTACTTCCAATGATGGGCAACGACTTTTGGGAATTGCTCTCGGAGCTATCAGAGGAGTATAACCCAGTGTTCAGCAGGATCTAGCACCTGGTTGAAGCAGGCTTGACATCCCTGATGGTGCTTGGCAACTTCTTGACCAGCCATGGGGCTCCACTTAAGCAGCGGGAATTTCCTGCTTGGAACTACGATAGAGAGATGGACTTCCTTTGGATTGAGGATGGCCTTGGAATTGATTTGGGTGAGTAGGCTTTGTGACTTCAACTATAGAAGTTGTAAAGTGGTTATGTCTCAAGAGACAACCTCATGCCACCATTATAATTCTTGCCGCTGTCTATAGTCCCGGAGATCAGAAGGGAGCTACAGAAGGAGATCCCAATCCTCGACGACACTGGTCTTGCGGTACGACAGAGGAGTCACCTGCCTGGAGGGAATCTTCACTTTCGATCTCGGTGCCAACAGTGGGCACTGGGTCCAGAATATCTTCTCTGATGGTACCTCTGAGAGCAGGGAGTGGAACAACATCTGTTCCGGAGGTCCCTGCTGCTGTGACGCTAGTGGCAACTTCGGAAACCTCCGAGGCGATGTCTGGACCATCTGCTCCACCGGCGACGGTGGGTTTAGGTCACTCCGATCGCCCGAGAAAAAAGTTTCGCACCGACGGGAGCTGCAGCGGTCCCAAGTAAGAATCAACACTAGAAACCCGTCTTTTCTTTCACTTCTTGCTTTTTTTGAATTTTGTTTTTCCTCTGTTTTCATAGTGTCGAGGCCAGTCCCTACTCCTGCACCACCAACCAGCCAGGACAGTGTTGCTGCCGCCGTAGCGCCAGTTGATGTCGTGGCTCCTCCTACGATCAAGGTGGGCAGTGCAATGGTTCTAGAGTCAAATAACACCAAGATGACCTCAGTGCCAGCAGCTAGATATGTCGCGGTTGCGCCGGACCACATAGAAGAAGTTGCGCCCACGCAAGGGCAGGCTATAGCATCACCGGAGCCAACTCCACAACCAAAAATGGATGTTGAAGTAGCGCTGGAATACCGGCTGAAGCCTCAAAGGTGTCGGAGCCAGCGATCAACATTGCGCCGGTGGCTGACGTCGTGATGGTGCCAGAGCCAACCACTGCCGCGCTGGACCCTGGGATTGATGTCGTGCCGGAGTTACCGGCAGACAACATGATGGAACCTCAGCTTGTGCTTGGAGAATCAGCTGCTGGTGCTTCAACATCTGCGCCGGGGGAAGACAACCTCCCAAAGCTTGGCGCAATTGATGAAGACTTCTTGGGGTCCATGCTTGTGCCATGGGCTCCAACGACTGTCCTGAAAGCTATGGGAGCTCCGGCGGATCCGCAGGAAGGTCCGAAGCTGATCTCCCTATGGCTCTCGATTGAGAACGCTTGCTCAAGCCTTCGACAAGTGCAACTCGACTTCGACTATGAGTGAAGTGCTCTGGAAGCAGAACGGGAAACTTTGAGGCGATGGCGAAAGCTTCTCAACTTCAAGACGAAGTTGACACAAACCCGCCTTACCGACTTGAGGGACCTGCTTGCAGTCGAGAAAATACGACTGGAGCGGTTGGACGAGCTGCTAGATGACAGACATGCAGGCATATAAGCTTTGTGCAAGAAAACTCTAGAAATCTATGACAAGATGACAAAAGCAAACAATTTGACGGATGCTCGCTTTGAGACTATCGGTGCCCGACATATCGGGTACCCCCGCGCATAGGCTAAAGCCGCCTAGGTACCTCGCCTCCCAGCAGAGGCGGGTCCTAGAGCGCCACGTGTTCAAGAGACCCGGACCCATCAGCCACAGATGGGAGGTCCAGGGGATCTACAAGAAACCTGGTTGAGGAGCTCGATACCCTCTTTCGGAGACGAGCCCCCAGGTAAACCACGCGTCCAGCAGGTAAGGACCCCTCCTCCCCACGAGACAGGGCTCTAGAGCTGCCACGTGGACAGGGACATCAGACGGACCACCTCCCGAATGGGTGGGCTCCAATGCTGCCATGTGTATCGCAAGGCGGGACCTAATCTCCACAGCGGAGGTGAGCTTCCGGCAATGACGCATATCCAGGAGGACTAGGCCTAGCCATCCCCGTAGAGGTGAGCTTCTGAGCTGCGACGTGGCCTGCAAGGCGGGACCTGACCTCCGCCGCAGAGTTGAGCTCGCGAGATGCCACGTGGTTTGCAAGGCAGGACCTGACCTCCCCTGCAGAGGTGAGCTCCCGAGCTGTCGCATAGTCCAACCACTTGCCCTGGATGGAGGGACGCGGGAGCTAAGAGGACGGTGTGCCTTGTCCCTATCAAGGATTGAAGATACGCGGCTTCCCTAGACACATGGCGTGGCACACGCCTAATGTCAGGTACTGCTGCGATCAATTGCATCACAGTGAAGACGCTGCAGGCCTATCCCACTCTGCCAAGTAGGTAGCTTACAGTGACAGAGACAGTTGGATGCGACATCCCCTGCCAATGTCAGCAACGGCGCTTGGGCTACTGACGATGCAGGCGGCAAGACGAAGAGTCTTAAAGTCCACGGTCAGAGCAAGGTTACGGCAAAAGCCTTAGATCTTTAGGATAAGATCGCCACGAGACCACCTGTCGGGCCCCGGGACCCCACTTCTAAGGCATCCAGCCTTGTCTATAAAAGGCTCGGACTGCCACTGTAAAAAGGACCGGACTCAGAATCCCCACATCGAACAACACACACACACACACACACACACACACACATACTAGCAATACCATCCACCGTGGAGTAGGCTGTTACGCTCCTTGCGGCCCGAACCACGTAAAAACCACTGTCTCATACATCCATCCGCTAGAACACTTGATTGAGGCCTAAGCTCCGTTGATCAAGAACCTCCAGGGGCTACTCCTTAGAAGATCCGGGGGAAGTGTTGCTCTAACACTTCAACATTTGGCGAGCCAGGTAGGGGCTCTTTCCCTCAAAAAAGTGGTAGCGTTTTCACCATCATGGTGTTCATCAGGCCCGTGGAAGGCGGTTTTCGCGACCGACGTCTAGTGACCAGATCCGTCGCTTGGGTGGTGCTCTCTGGTCCATCACGCCCCCGTGGAGGTACAGCTGGCCAGGACGACACGTCAGGACACATCCCGGCCCACTTGGCCCCACCGGTGCCACCGACTGCAAGCCTGGAGAGCGCCCTGGCAGCGGCCAGGGCCCTTCTCCACCACCCACCGTTGCTGAACGCTTCCCAAGGAGAGGCTCAGCAGTGGGTCCAAGACATCGACCACTTCATGTCACAGTCATCAACTCCCCCAACAGGGGAAGGCGCCTCGTGTCGCAGTCACAAACGCCATCCATCGACTATTGCACTGCCAAATCCCGCTCCTATAGGCCTACGAGTGTCGGTTGGCTCCCCACGGAGGACCTCAGGGCTGAGCTTGACCATTGTCAAGCCCGTAAGGACGACTGAGTAGTCATTGAGCGACAGCGAGAGAGGGGACGCAACCTTTGACGTTGAATATGGCCCTCAATGCCGTGTTCAGGAGGCATCCACCGTCCAAGGTGCACCACAGGTAAACCCTCCGCCAGCTGACCAGGAGTATGTCGGCTCGACAGCCCCCCTGTAGTACTCGATGCAGCAGGACATGCAGCGACAGTACTTGTCGCAGCCAGTACCATTGAAGCAACGCATGGCACAACCAGTGCCACAATAGCAAGTTCTCGAGGTGTCGCACATCGTGCAGCAGACCCCCTTGGGGTATGCTACCCCGTACGCCTCTCTGACGAAACGTATCGGGGGTTGTGCCGCGTTGGCTCCGCACCTTCACTTTGCGACATGGCCACGCAAGTTCCGGCCACATATGCCGGAGAGGTTCAACGGGAGCATCAACCTGACCGAGTTCCTGCAGATCTACACCACGACACTCCTTGCTGCAGAAGTGGATAAGACGATCATGGCGAACTACTTCCCAGTTGCCCTGACTGGATCAGCCCGCTCATGGTTGATGAGCCTGCCTGAGGGGTCTATAACCTCTTGGGATGAGTTGTGCCGACAGTTCAGGACAAACTTTGGTAGCTCCTACACTTGCCCCAGCACCGAGCTCAACCT
Organism: Tuctoria greenei; assembly: GCA_036927565.1. Classification (NCBI taxonomy): domain Eukaryota; kingdom Viridiplantae; phylum Streptophyta; class Magnoliopsida; order Poales; family Poaceae; genus Tuctoria; species Tuctoria greenei. Next base: position 159,278,708 of record JAYESD010000002.1, on the reverse strand, counting down.
CCACGTCGTGCAGCAACAACCCAAGGAGACGTTGAGGTCATTCATCCAGCGATTCTCCCATCTACGCAACTCCATCCCCACCATCCCAAATGCCTCAGTCATAGTGGCATTCTGGTAGGTAGTGCATGACTGCAAGATGCTCGAGAAGTTAGGAAGGCACAACGTGCAAGATGTCTTCGAGCTCTTCTCCACCGCCGACCGATGCGCCAGGCGGCAGAAGGTCGCAACTGGCCCGCTCAGCCCACCTCTGGAGCGCGCGGGGCCGGCCAGACCAGAGAAAGAGCCGCTACACCTGGTAGCGGCAAGAAGAAGAACAAGAACCGGGGTGGCAACAAGAACAAGCCGCTGCATGGGTCCCCCATCGCGACAGCGGCCGCGACTGGAGGTGGCAAACCACCGCGCCCGGAGAAGCACTCACGTCAGCCACCTGCCGCTAATGAAAGCGTCGAGCCCTGCCCGGTGCACAAAACCCGCGACCACACTACGAGCGAGTGCAGGGAGATAAAAAGATGCACCAAACGGTACCAAGAGCGGGCGCAGCAGCGCCCAGACGGCGCCACCTTCCGCCAGCGGGAGGGCAAGCACAAGGTTGACCCCAAGGTCAACGACGACGAGGGGATGGAGTACCAGAAGCAAGAGTGGGTCGTCAAAGTGGTCCACAAAGATGAGGACTCTGACGCCAGCAGCAACCACGAGCGTCGCAAGACCCTCCACATCATCTTCGGGAGTCTTGGGATCCTACGTCTTCAAATGCGGTCAAGACCCTTCGTCTTGCAGTGGCTTCGATAGCTCCTGTACCCACTCCGGCACGGCACCACCGCTGGAAGGAGACACTGATCAGCTTTGACGCCTCTAACTGCCCCAAGAATATGGTTGGGCCAGAGGTCCTACCTCTTCTAGTTGTCCCCACCATAGCCAACGTCAAGCTCCACTACGTCTTGATAGACGGCAGGGATGGCCTCAACCTTCTCACTCATGCAGCCTTCAAGTAGCTGCAGATCCCGATGTCCAAGCTCACCCCATCGAGCCCATTCTTGGGGGTGGGACCAAGGAGCATCATCCCATACGGCAACATCCATCTCCGGGTGACCTTCGTGACACCCGACAACTACAAGACGGAAAGCATCCTCTTTGACGTCGACGATGTCAGCCTCCCCTTCAACGACATCACCAGCAGGTCGGCCCTGTACCTATTCATGGCCGTATCCCACTACAGCTACCTTGCCTGAAGATGCGAACCCCCTCTGGCGTCCTCAAGATCTGTGGGGACCATACCGCTGTGGTGTTAGCCTTGGAGCAACTCCAAGACCTCTCATTAGACCTGGAACCCACCCCAGGCGACGCTGGGTCAAGCCAGCCTCCACCGAGCTCACGTCAGTGCGGAGCACCTGTTGCGCCCCGACTGTAGCCCTCTGGCAGCACCGATGTCCCCGTCAAAGCTGCCGATCTTAGTCCCAGCACTGCTCATACCACCCGCAAGACGGGCGGCAGGGGCAGGAAGTAGGGACGATCGCTGATAGCGCCTCTGGTAGCTGTCGATAGCAAGGTTGCACCACGACCATCACAACTATCTTGGAGCCTTGTGCACCCCTATTGTAAATATTAAGATTAGTAGAACAGTGTAAAGCTCTTCGTAGGGCTTAGGAGCAGCACTAAGGACAACCGAGCACCAGGAGGGTCAGGTCCGGAGTGTGCATACAGCTTAGCTTAGTTCCAAACCCTATGCCTATACACCCTGCCTCCCTCATCATCCAGAAGCAAGTCGTTGCCCTCTTTTGTAAAAGCCTGACTCCCCCTATGAACTTCGATAAAAAAGAATCATTGTTTTACTTAAACACTTTCTTAAAAACAATGTTCATTTAATTACACATTAACTTTATGATTATATTGTACTAGACTCGTTTATTGTATGTTACCTTCATATACATGCTTGTATGCCCTGTAACTCACCCCTGTTGAAGTCATGCAGTCCAGCTACAGGCGGGTTCGCTTGAGGTACCTATAGTGTGTGAGGGTTTCTTTTGGTTGCTCTCATCATTAGGGTCCCGTGTCGCCAAAAGGTTTCCCAGGAAAGGTTTGTGCCGAGCAGGAGGTCCAGGGGTGTAAGTTGCTTTGCCTAGTTCTACACCCTAAGCGTACATACCCAGCACTACCGTTGAGTACTGGAACTAGAAAGCTCACACCCTAAGGACGGCAAGAGCCGGACCCCAGAGCACCAATGCATCAAATTACCCAAGCCCTGTGCGTAAGTCCGGGATAGTAAGACATGACAGAGCTAAGGAGGGGGACAGGTATGACTGACGAGCAGGACTAGTCCCCCCTCTTTCTATATTAGGACAAACCACCAAAGCACCCAACTCTGGCACCCTTCAAGGGACCTACCGCTGACGTCTCCACGACAGTGGTGGGCGACTCTGGAGCATCCTACTCTGGCACTTTGCAAGGGTCCTGCCGTCGACGTCCCAGAACGTCCATGTAAGCACCAAGCGCGGATAAGTGAGTAAACTCTCCTACCCCACACTTGTTGCTAACAGGGTTCCCTTGCGATAGCCTGTGGACCATGGTCCTACCGTCGACGTCTCAATGACGATGGTGGACGACACCGGAGCATCCAGCTTCAGCGCCTCCCAAGGGGCCTGCCGTCAATGACTCTACGACGATTGTGGGAAACGTCGAAGCACCCAGCTTCGGCACCTCCCAAGGGGCCTGTTGTCGATGTCTCCACGACGGTGGTGGGCGACGCCAGAGCATCCTGCTCCGACATTTTGCAAGGTTCCTGTCATCGACGTCCCAGAACGTCAACATCAACACCAACCGCAGATAAGTGAGTAAACTCTCCTGCCCCGCACTTGTTGCTAACAGGGTTCTCTTGCGATAGCCTGTGCACCAGGGGCCTGCCGTCGATGAATCTGTGATGATGGTGGATGACGTCGGAGCATCCAGCTCTAGCACCTCCCAAGGGGCATGTCGTCAACGACTCTATGACGATGGTGGGCGACGCTGGAGCACCCAGCTCCAGCACCTCCCAAGGTGCCTTCCGTTGACGTCTCCACGACAGTGGTGGGTGACGCCGGAGCATCCTTCTCTGGCGGTTCGCAAGGGGCCTACCGTCGATGTCCCAAAACATCAACGTCAACACTGAGTGCGGATAAGTGAGTAAACTCTTCTTCCTCTCACTTGTTGCTAACAGGGTTCTCTTGCGATAGCCTGTGCACCAGGGGCCTGCCGTCGATGGCAGAAGACACTGGAGCGTCCAGCTCTGGCACCTCCCAAGGGGCCTGTCGTCGACGTCTCCACGACAGTGGTGGGTGACGCCAGAGCATCCTGCTCTGGTATTTCGGAAGGGGCCTTCCATCGACGTCCCATAACGTCAACATCAGCACCAAGCTCGGATAAGTGAGTAAACTCTCCTACCCCGCACTTGTTGCTAACAGGGTTCCCTTGCGATAGCCTGTGAACCAGGGGCCTACCATCATCGACTCTACGACGATGGTGGACGATGCCAGAGCATCCAGCTCCAGCACCTCCCAAGGGGCATGCCCTTAACGTCTCCACGACAGTGGTGGGCGACGTCGAAGCGTCCTGCTTCAGCAATTGGTGGCACTACAACACTCCAACTATCCTGCTCTGTTGGTGGCACGTTGAAGACCTCCTGCAAATCAAAATGGTAGATGTGTCCAGCCAACTAATCACATCGACCAAGGGGCCTCTAAGGCGGCTCCATAGGCAGGAAGTCAATGGGCAACATCTCGGCCATATGAATGGTGCAACGGTTGGTCCTCAATATCTAATGGGCTCGGTAAAGGTTCTGCAAAACCTTAAGCGACTAAGGACTCGGAACAATAGTTGAGAGGCACAAAGACAAGCCAAACACAAATTTATATTCATTAAGGAATATTTACAAAGGAGAGAACCCCAGATACAAAGTTGGGCTGCCAGCCTTAGTCCTTGGTGAATTGCGAGACGACATGTTTTGCAGCATCCTTGAACTCTGCCGCTACTACCTTCTCGCGCTCTTCAACAGGACCCTCAAACACTGGCTCGAGGAGCAGATCAGGGTACCAGCTCCGGTAGCATACTAGGACATGGGTTGCCATCGTCTCCGCCACCGCCCTACCCTTGGCTTCCAGGCACCGAGCCAGCTGACGCTCCTGCAGATCGAGCTCCTGGGTGCAGCGCTCCATCGAGCACTCCCGGGCTTGGACGTCGAGCTCGTGCAGGAGAAGATACCGACATTCTGCTGAATGTTGCGCCTGATCCCGCGACAAGTCCCTCTCCCGGAGCTCAATATCTTCAAGTCAGGATTGCAGCTTGTCCCAATCAGCCTTAGCCCGAGCCATCATTGCCTCGGTCGTCACCTCCTGCTTGGCGATTGCAGCTTCCCTCTTGGCAACAGCGGCTTCTTAGCGACTCAGGGCCTCTCGACCAGCTGCAAGAGCATGCAGGCGGGCGTCAACTGCGTCATTGGTTGCCTTGGCGTCGGCCAGAATATTCTTGGTGAGGACGTCTGAGGCCCTCATGAAGCGGTGCCTCACCTCCAACTCCTTGCTCTCCTTCTGGTACTTTGCCTTCGACTCGGCGATCCTGGAACCCAGAAGATCCTCCTAGCCTCGGAGGCGCTCGCCCTCGGCATGGAGCTTCTCTCACTCCACGACAAGAGCCTCTTGCTCTTGGCGGAGATTGGATTGCACCTGAACGATGCTGGACTGGGTCAAGTCCATGACATCCAAGAGGCGTTGCGGCTGCGCCGAAGTTAGTGAAGGCCGCCCAATGATCTTCTCGGGGACCTCTTCCTCCCGTAGTAGTGAAGGCAAGGCCACCAATATCGAGGATCTTGCCCCCGGAGACTGAGCAGAAGTTGCGGTGCCACCGGAAGCAGCAGCGCCGCCATCACTCAAGGAGCCGCCCGCTGGCTCAGCAGCAATGGAGGCCAGTCCTTCAGCCCCCGGAGCTGACTCCGACATTGCCTCTGCCACGACGGCAGGAGGCACCTCTGCCACGACGGCGGGAGGTGCCTCTATCGCGATGGCTGGAAGTACCTCCTGCGCAACAGCTGGAGGTACCCCCGGCACGATAGTTGGAGAAGCAGCCGGAGATGCTTCACTACCTGCGCCGGGTGCAGACGCCGGAGCAGCGCTCCCCTGGATAAGCTTGGCAGGCTGCCCCGCCGGCGCAGCCATGGCCTCCTCAGCCGCCTAAGAAGCGTTTCCGGGCACTACCCCTGGCGGTAAGGGCCTCACAACAGTTGGCATAGCCTTGCAAATCAAGAACAAGCCCTAACCAATCAACAAAGGCAGGCGAGATAATAGAGCAAGCGTTGGTAAGAATGCCTTACCGACGTCCCCAGAAGCTCCAACGAGCCTGCACTTTCAGCGACCCTGAAGTCGCAGGCCATGACGATGGCGTAACAGGCGAGGTCACCCCAGCTGGGCCTCCACCAAAACCACCAGCAACGCCGCCACCCCGCGCCAGTGTGCCTCCACCAACTCCGACAGAGCCACTTCTGGAGCCTCCCGAGTTGCCGACGACGTCGGCTCGAGGCCTTTTTGCCTGAGGCTCCGTAGGTGTGACGCTGCCGGAGCCCCTTGTGGCACCATGGATCGAGCTGGCGACGGGGATGCTGGATGACGTGCAGACCGCCGACACTGGCGGAGCCATCGTTTGATGGACCAAGCCTCCCCCCAAAGAACTGTCGATGCCCAAAGAGCCATCGTTTGAGCACGATGGGGTACGTTGACTTGGAGCAAAGGCCACCTGCGGCGGCACCCTCGGTGGCGACCGAGGGCGTTTCTCCTTCACAACCTCGACCACCAGGGCCTTACCCTTGCCTATGTTGGGGACTAGTGCCTCCCCCTTGCCTGCATCAGGGATCAGCACCTTGCCTTTCCCTCTGACAGCGGGAGCCTCCTCCGCCCTGGAAGCTTTGGAGCCTTTAGAAGGTTTGGACTCCTCCAAAGAGTCGACGATGACCAAGCCCGGACTCTCATCACCAACCTGCCGCGGCGCGAGACCGATCACGTCCAGGTTGGGCATATCCTTCAGAACCTTCATACGAAGGTCCTGATCCGTGCAAAGTGGTGGGCAGACCCGCGGGAAGTTGAAGACATCATCCGACAGCAGGTCGCTGCACGCCTTGGACATTCCGTCGAGCACCTCTTTCGGGGTCATCTCCGTGTCGCGACCCTACACTAGTCGGGTGCCATTCTGTAGCTCGAAGTAGAGCCATGCAGGACGGCAACAATGCTGAAGGGGTCCAGGCATTGACGGACAAAGTCTGCCATCACCTTAAACTTTTAAACACCATGATCTGCCAGGAATTGGATCCTCTCCATCACCGGGGTGTAGGCTTGCTCCAACTCTGGCCGCTCTTCCCAGGCCTCCTTCCTGATCGTCGACCATGCAGCGGGCATAACCAGGTGGTCGTGGGCGTCAACTTCTAAGATCACCCAGTCCTTCCTCCAATCATCCCACTTCGCTGAAGAGAGTGATGTGATGTACTTGAAGGGGTTGTTGGCTTGATGTTGGAAGCAGTAGCCGCTGAGGAAGTTGGATTTGTTCTTATTCCTGGTCTGCCTCAGCACGAAGAACTGCAAGAACACCGGTACACTCGGATACACCCTGACAAACATCTCAACGATATGTGAGAACACCACTGCCACCGCCAGAGAGTTTGGCGACAATTGATGAAGCTGAAGCCCAAGGACATCCAGGAGTGTCACCAGGAAGGAGGAAACAGGAGGGACAAACCCGGAGTATGCGTACGCCTGGAAGAAGATGATCTCCTTCTCCCCCAACTCCAGTGGCAAGGAGCCAAGACGGATCAGATTCCGCCGCTCCTTGTCCTCCCAGCCAAAAAACCGCCTCACAGGAGAGACATCCTCCATCTGGGAAGGAGGCAGAGCTGAGTCCATTGGAGCAGGGGTCGAGAACTTCAAGGGTGGGTAGACGCTCAAGGAGGAATACGAAGGCTCGAATGCTTCAGGCATGCGAAAGGAAGGAACCTCCATCGTGCACAAAGATACCCCTTTTAAGCACCTTAGTGGCGTTTGGGCGCACTGTGCAAATTTGAACGAGCTCCGAATCAACGGCTCATACCACAACTTCCATGACAAACAGGCCCAGGTCCCCCATCAGGAAAAACGGCCCGGGCAGTTCTTTGCCTAATAAGGCAACCCGGCGGTTCCCAAAAAGATGGAAGTGAAAGCAGCAGAAGTGCAGCAGGCGCCTTGGGAACCATCACGATAATATCGCTGCAAGCCGTGATCCCGTCGCCATGACCCCTCAACAAGAGAGGGACGTGTGGTCACAACAGCAGAGTAGCGCACCGCTTCGACTGATCAAGACAAAATTAAAAGGTCACGTGGGAAAGCAGGATAAGGGCTCCACCGAGTCGCCTCCCCCCAAGGTAGACCCAGGGGCCACTATCGATACCCGGCATACTGGGTACCACCGCACACAGGCTAAAGCCGCCTAGGTGCCTAGCCTCCCAGCAGAGGCGGGGTCCTAGAGCGCCATGTGTTCAAGAGACCTAGACCCATGAGGCACAAATTGGAGGTCTGGGGGATCTGCAAGAAAACCGGTGGAGGAGCTCGGCACCCTCTTTCGGAGATGAGCCCCGGGGTAAACCACGCGTCCAGCAGGTAAGGACCCCTCCTCCCCATGAGATAGGGCTCCAAAGCTGCCACGTGGACAAGGACATCAGACGGACCACCTCCGGAATGGGTAGGCTCCGGCGCTGCCACGTGTATCGCAAGGCGAGACCTAATCTCCACAGCGGAGGTGAGCTCCCGGCAACGACGCATATCCAGGAGGACAAGGCCTAGCCATCCCCACAGAGGTGAGCTCCCGAGCCGCCACGTGGCCTGCAAGGCGCGACCTGACCTCCGCCAAAGAGGTGAGCTCCTGAGCTGCCACGTGGTTCGCAAGGCAGGACTGGACCTCCCCTACGGAGGTGAGCTCCCGAGCTGTCACATAGTCTAGCCACTTGCCCTGGACAGAGGGACGCGGGAGTTAAAGAGGATGGTGCGCCTTGTCCATGTCAAGGATTGAAGATACACGGCTACCCTAGACGCATGGTTCGGTGCACGCCTAATGTCAGGTACCGCTGCGATCAATCGCATCATAGTGAAGACGCTGTAGGCCTATCCCACTCTGCCAAGTGCGTAGGTTACGGTGATAGAGACAGTTGGACGAGACATCCCCTACTAATGTCAGAACCGGCGCATGGGCTACTGACAAGGCAAGCGGCAAGACGTCAAGCTTACGACATAAGCCTTAGATCTTTAGGATAAGATCGGCCCGGGACCACCTATCGGGCCCCGGGACTCCACTTGTAAGGCGTCTGCCCTTGTCTATAAAAGGCCTGGACCACCACCGTAACAAGGACCGGACATAGAATCCCCACATCAAACAACACACACACATACTAGCAATACCATCCACCGCAGAGTAGGGTGTTATGCTCCTTGCGGCCCGAACCACGTAAAAACCACTGTCTCATAGATCCATCTGCTAGAACACTTGATTGACGCCTAAGCCCCACCAAATGTCAGAACTCCCCTGGGGACATCAGAACTCCCAGAATGAGTGTGAAAATCATTGGTCCTGCACATGAGAGACAAAAAAAAGTTGTAAAAGTGCTTCTTCTTGCTTATAGTTTAGTTGTGGCTTACTGTCCTTCCTTGAGTTTTGGGTCCTAATGAATTCAACATGATAATACTTAGTATATCGACTGTACTTTCATAGGTCTGTGTGCTTCCCGGACATGCCTTACTTTGACGCAACACCATAATAGGTAGAGTGGCGTACCTGGGGTGCTAGACCAGTCTAAGTCTATTGCCAACTCCGGACCTGTCATTGGCATTGGTTTTCAGGCGAGTAGGCCATTCAACGATCACTAGATCCTAAAAAAGACTACCAATAATACTTGAATGTGTATCACATGAATTCTTAGAAACCAATATTCAAGAGGATTTCACAGCTTCACTATTTGCAAGAAGGTAAAGAGGAAACTAAATAAGAGCATGCGCAATGTAAATGCACGTAGAGTCTGTTTTCATGTAATTGTATTTCATAATAGGTCCGAATAACAGAGGAGGCAAGGACATAGTATAGGACCAAGTTAAGTGTGCTATACATCTTGGAACATCCCGACTCTGTTCATAGACACTATGAAATACTTTATACAATAACAGACTCACCTCTGTGCTAAGTGTAGAACTTACGAAGGTGCTCTATGTTCCAAGGGTTGGGAAGTTATATCCCATCCTCTGTTGCCATGTGAATGCATTCGGGGCGGGAAATTTGATGACTTGAAAGGGACGCTCCCAGCTGGGAGAGAGCTTGTTCGCTCTTTCTCGAGAGAGTATTCATCATAGCACCAGATCGCCTTCTTCAAGCTATCGATTGCACACATGCCTACGATGATATCGTCGGAGCGCCTGACGGTATTGCACATTTTGGACAGCTAATTGGCACCTTGCCTCGTCGACAAGGTCCAGGTCATTGCACCGAAGCTGATCCTGCGAGGCCTCGTCATAGGTCCGGACTTGGAGAGAACCCATGGTGACCTCCGGAGGAAGGACTGCTTCGGCTCCATACACTAGGAAGAAGGGTGCCTCTCTAGTAGTCCGGCTGGGTGTTGTCCGGCTTGCTCACAGTGTGGACAGAACCTCCTCAATCCAGTTGGCACCATGCTTTTTCAAGCATTCATAGGTTCGAGTCTTGAGTCCCTTAAGAATCTCAGCATTTGATCTCTCAGCCTGGCCATTACTTGCTGGGTGAGCTACCAAAGCATAGCTGACGTTGATGTCGAGGTATTCACAATACTCTTAGAAGGCTACACTTGTCAATTGGGTCCTGTTGTCAGTGATGACTCTGTTTGGGACTCCAAATCTTCAGACAATGGCATTCAAGAACTTGATTGCTGACTCCTTGTTATTGTCACAACTGGAGCTGCTTGCGGCCACTTTGTGAACTTATCGATGGTGACATATAAAAACCGGTACCCTCCGACAGCTTTTGGGAAAGGTCCCAAAATATCCATCCCCCACATAGCAAATGGCCATAAGGGAGGAATCATTTGCAGTGATTGCGCTGATGTATGGATCTGCTTAGTGTGAAACTGGCAGGCTTCACAACTCTTGACCAGCTCGACTTCATCCTGGAGAGTTGTAGGCCAGTAAAAACCATGTCGAAAGGCCTTATGGACCAGCGTGCGGGATGATGCATGATTCCTACACTTGCCTCCAAAGATCTTTGTGAAAAGCTCGCAACCTTCTTCCCGTGAAGTGCACTGCAATAGGATTCCATTGGCGCCACATCGGTAGAGATCCCCTTCTACCAACGTGTATCTTTTTACCATCCGAACAATCTGTTCCACCGATACATCATCTTCAGGAAGGATGTTGTCCTTCAAGTAGTTCTGGACCTCCGAGATCCATGCATCGAGACTAACTTGAGCTTCTGGATCTTACGCGCTTGGTTGCTCGGAGCTTCCTGTAGCACCTACGATCCATGGTGGACGCCATGGTAACAGGGCCACCAGGACCGCCAACTTCGAGGTATTTGTCTCGCCCCCATCACTCACTTCGGTAGGCTAAGCGGCTGGTGCTGGTAATCTCCTGATAGAAACTCCATCGGGTGTTGCAGCCTCTGTAGAAGCCTTCGTTGAGAGGTCATCATCTTTAGCGTTGTTGAGATGTTGGATATGGCATAGGTCCAGGACAAGGAAATCTTTCTGCAACTTCTGGACTTCAAGAAGATATGTTGCTAGCTGGGGGTTATTGCAACTGCATTCACCTTTGACTTGTTTGATGATGAGTTGTGAATCCCCATTTACCAGCAATTGTTGGATGCCAAATTATAGCGCCGTCTTTAGTCCGAAGATGAGAGCTTCATATTCAGCCATGTTATTCGTCGCCTTAAGGTCAAGACAAACCATGTATTTGACTTGCTCCCCGATCGGTGTGAGGAGCAAGATTCCAGCTCCAGGCCCCTACTTCTGCATGGAGCTGTCGAAGGAGAGGGTCCAGTGAGGCTCTGTGAAGACTGGGACCTCAGGTTCGGACTTATTTTCATTGAGTCCCCCACACCTGATGGAGATGGAGTCCACTCCGCCAGGAAGTCCGCTAGTGCCTGACTCTTGATGGCATGTCGAGGCAATAATTCTATATAAGATTCTGCCAGCTCCACAACACACTTGGTGATGTTTCCCATTGAGTTGGGATTATGCAAGATATCTTGAAGTGGATAAGAAGATACCATTGATATCTTGTGAGCTTGGAAGTAGTGATAGAGCTTTCTTGAGGCAATAAGAATTGCGTGCAACAGCTTATGCACCTCATGATATCGAGTATTTGCATCGTGGAAGACCTCGCTGATGAAGAAGATAGGTCGTTGGGTAGTCTGGACCCTCCCAAAGGGATCTGATCCATCCTCTCCATCAACCTGAACCCTCTCGGAGGGGTCCGGATCTCCTTCTTGAGCTGTCGTTACCCTCCCCGGAGGGGTCCGACGCATTGTATTGTAGAGGTTGGTCCGTAGGCGCCTGGCCTTTAGGACCCGTGCTTGGGGGCTGGGACCCAAACTCGCCTTGATGGTTGTCTCCTGCAGGTGGCTTCGGACCCTCACGGAGGGGTCCGAGCCTCTGTGTGGAGGAGATTGAGATGTGTCTGGTCTCTCGGCGACCAGAACTATGCTGACAACTTCCGTAGTTGCAGTAATGTAAAGAATAAGGGGCTCACCTAGTTTCGGTGCTACCATGATGGGAAGTGTAGTGAGGAACTGCTTAAGCTCCTGGAACGCCTTGTCTGCTTCTTCGGACCAGTAGAAAGGTCCGAACTTCCTCAGAAGCTTGAAGAAGGGGAGTGCTCATTTAGCTAGCCTAGAGACAAACCAGCTGAGTGAGGCAAGACACCCCGTGAGCTTCTGGACATCTTTGATGTGGGCAGGAGGACGCATCACTCTTTTATCTTGGCCGAATTTGCTTCTATCCCTCGGCGAGTCACCCGAAATCAAAGAAGATTTCTAGAGGGGACCCCAAAGATGCATTGGTTGGGGTTCAGCTTTGTGCGCGTCAGGCGCAGCTTGTAAAAGACGGACTGGAGATTTTTCAGTAAGGAGTCTTTGTTCTTGACCTTCACGATGATGTCATTGATGTAAACTACCACTAGGTCTCGAATAAGCTTTCCAAAAGTTTTGTGCATAGATCGTGCAAAAGTTGAGAGGGCATTCTTGAGACCATAAGGCATTGTTGTGTAGCAGTACAGACCGTCTACAATAATGAAGGCGGTGTGCTCTTCATCTTCAATAGACAATGGTATTTGATGAAAACCAGAGCATGCGTCAAGGAAGCAAAGTAGCTCACAGCCAGAAGTAGAATCTACTATTTGATCTATTGTCGGTAGTGTAAAAGCCCAAACTTTTAAAGCTTTTGTCTCCAATGTATGGCACATGAAATAATAGTTTTAATCATGTATATTGAAGACTAAGGTCATATGAGAGCCAATAAATTAATATGGACATGAGTAAAAATGTTAATGTGAAGCTCTAGATAAAACCTAGGATTCCATTTGAATTCAGCTAAGCTCAAATTTCCAATGGTCTTGAATTTTAAATTTAAACACCTGAAATTATGTGCTTTGCTCACAAGGGAACAATCAAAAGAAATAAAACAGACATGTGTGAATAGAAGTATATATGAAAATGTACAAAATATTCAAATCAATGATCAAGGTACAAAAACATATTCTCCATTTGATCAGGTTAGTCAATTAAAAACATAAGACATTATATAAATTAATATTGGGGGAAAGAATTAAATGACATGCATATAGATTATAAAAATTTAATTTGAATCTAATTCAAATTTGCAGGAAACCAAACATGTTATATGTGGAATAGAAAATATATTCAAATTAAGTGTTCAATTTCAAATCTGCAGTGGACTAATTATTGAGCACATTATTGGAAACCCATGGCCATTTAAAAAGGCAATAATTGAGAAGATTAAAATATATTCATAAAAGTTATGGGTTCAAATTTGAATCTAATTCAAATTCTAAGTGGCCAATTCGGATATTCAAATTGTCAAACCATTCAAATATAACAGGAGCAATTCTCTTCTGAATTTGGAGTCCTTATCACATCTAGGCTTGGGTAACAAAAAGAAATAAAAGTAAGGGGATAAGAGCAGAGTGGGGCCCACCTGTAAGAGGAACCATAAGGCTGTTTGTTCTGCTCTGTCTCACGAGCGCGTGTTCCACCACTGGCCGTAGGGCGGCAAGCACCTCTCCAGCTCACCGCAAGGCAGCTCTCCAGCTCAATGCGTTTCGCGTGCATGCGCGCCACGGCAGGCCACAACGCCACCTGCCCCGCTCCGTCGGTCGGGTATAAAAGGAACCGAGCGCTCGGCTATTCTTCATCCTTCCGCGTCGCTCCACCCGGCCGCCCAAATCACAGCAGCCCCCGCTCAAGCAAAGCCCCGATTTGGTGCGCGCTCGTACGCTCTCGACCTCCCGGCACCGAGGCCGCCGCCGGACCTAGCCTCCCAGAGGGAATAGCAGTTTTTTCTTTCCGGTGCACCGTCGAACTTCTTCATTTACAACCCAAAGCTCTTCCTCCTTGGTGAGTATCTCCACAATTCCAGCCGCCCCCAGCTTCTACACTTACGTGCGCACCTTCCTGAGGCGTTAGCTAGCCATAGCCCCACTCCGGCTAGCCGGGATTTCAAATCTCGCCGCCGCCTAGAATCGGCTCCATGGTGCCCGCATATTCCGACCAATTTCCGGGCGATTGGAATGTAGGCCGATGATCAGGGCAGCACCACAAAGCTTCCAGAGCAAGAAGCAGCTCTTCCCATGCCTTGTACACCGAGAACGCTGTCGCCGATCGTCGAGTTCCGCCGGTCGCCGGTGTAGGCACTGTTCCGATGCGTTTCAGCCCAAACCGAGGCCACCAGTGAGTTCCTGAGGGTCAAAAACCCCCGGGTGGCAAGTACCAGCCAAGGGGAAGGTAGCTCGGCGTGCTCCGACGAGTCGTCGGCCGGCCTCCGGCCATGGCGCCGCCACGGGCCGTTGGGGAAGAAGAAGACCCCTGTGGGATTTTCTGTGGCACCCGGATTCCATGTGACAACGCGGGTAAACTCTGTGGCCCCGGTGTGGCATCGGCTGGGTGGGTAGATTTAGGGGCCACGTGTCAGTTGATTAAAGGGTGTCATTTTCCATTCAAAAAGAATTCATGAAAAATGCCTAAACTTTGAAATACTATAACTTTGGCTAGGATGCTCTAAATTAGATGAAACAAATTTTGTAATTCTCCTTAGGATCTGTACGTTACAGTGGCCCATCCCAATATTCATGAAAATCCCTAGAAAAATATTCTATAATTACATTAGTATAATACATTGTGGAAAATATAGAAAATAGAATTCTATTCAGATAATTCTGGAAATTTACCCAACCAATCATTTTGTTATGTAGAAGTTCCAATAAAACTTTCAGGCATAAAAAAGTTGTTTAAGAGGGTTTAATTCAAAGTCTTTGCCTAGGTTAATTATAATTCCAGAAAATAACAAATTAAATCCAGAAATTCATAAAGACTTGTAAATTCAATACCTTCCTGTAGGAAGCTTAAAAAATTGTGAAACCAATTTTGGTAGCTTCCTTTTGATCAGTACTATCTATCTGTGGCATTTATGGACATGATTAAACCTCAGGTTTTATCTGCAAATTTCTAAATGATGAAAGCTTGATAGATTTTTGTAGATCATTTTCTCCCATCAAACTCTCTGAAATTTTTATGAGAATTTCTTCATCACATCTGAATACCAGAGATAAATTATCAGAGCCAATAGAACGCATCTGCATAGGAATTAATTCTGTATAGTTTCCTTATAACCATGACTATATAGAAATTTCTTATGTACATTCTTATAATATGAAGTAATATCAAATTAACCTACCTAAATCCAATTTAATACCCAACAATACACCTTATTCATTTTTGATTTACAAACATACTTCATTTATGAGTTTAGTCATGTTCATTGGTCGACTGCTAAACCGCGACCTTCGTCTTGTACACTCCACTCATACTCAAGCTTTCGATGTCCCACCTTAATTTGTGGGTCGTCTTTACACTTCTCCGCCCAACACTTCTTCACCATTCAGAATTGTCAATATCGCGTGGCATACCTTGAAGTGTGGTATGCTAAGTGGCAATGTAGCCTTATGTTGTACCTTTCAGTTCATACCGACACTACTATGTCCACCTTGACTCATCCTCTAGTTACCCACACAACAGAGGCATTTCTATCTTTCCTAGTCAAACTCCTTGTTCTTAAAGTTTACACAACCCTGTGGAGTCTATTATTAAATTACTTAATTACTTATACGCATATCATGTCGATAGGAACGTGCTGATAGGTGATCGACAAGAAACTTCGCTTGGAAGAGAATGCCAAGGTGTTTCCACTGAAGTTCCATGGCAGGTTCTCTGGAGGCAAACCAAGCCCTAACAACTTACATTGTTATAGAGTCGCAAACAAGGCAAGCCCCGGTTTGCATTTAAGAGCCTTTCAGAATTTTTCCAGTTTTATTCACTTATGTCTTCAGTTGATATTGTGCATTACGTATAAGGTGTTTGATACTCCGCTTGCATGACCACAAATCCCAGGGGTTGGTTGGAACGAGTTACAATTTGACCTGTAGTAACTGCTTTGCTAATGTATAGGAAATTCGGTAGAAGACGAGTAGTTGGAATCTACTCGCGAGAGGGTCACATTTTATTGATCACAAGTCAAGTAGTTGAATTCTACTTGTGAGAGAAGTAAAGTGAGGGAAACCTACTCGGGAGATGTTACCAAAATGTTCACTCTTAATAATTTGAGATGTGGACGGGGATGTTACTGTAGGACAGGACGCGCAAGGTTGTCTGATCCCGGATGAGGGGGACAATGCTTGCGACCACATTTGGGCCTGGGCCGGTAAGGGTAAGGTAAATGTGGAGGTTGGTTGTAGCCCCGTCTGTGTCGGTTAAGGACTGTCTCGTGTGCGGCCCTGTTGAGCAAGTTTGAACAGTACCGATTACATAATGGATTAATGGGGTCCATTAAACTGATGTAGCTCGGGCACACTCGTGTCAAAACTTATATCGCCGTCCTTCGGGGGAAGATGATCGTATGGTGGGAACCTCTAAGGAGCAACTTCGACGTGCTTGATTAGGGACCTTACTTTTGGGACGGTAGAACTGGTTCGACATCGGGATGACGGGTGAAAGGTGGCCACATACGACGTGGGAGAGGAGTACAGTGAAAGGTACTTCCGAGCGAGCGTATGTGTCGTGTATTTCGGGTGTGTCCTGATTGCAATCACCGTCCCTCGCGGTAATAGAGTACCACTTGTTCACTGAGTTGTGATGTAGTAAATACTGAAGAAGTCAGACGAATATGATATATTGGTTTACAAATTGCTTGAACAACCTTGTATGGCTTAGAGATAGTACAATTAAAAGTTTACAGTTTCCCCATACTTTAGCTGTAATAGCATTATGTGCTAATAGCATTATGTGCTTTGGGCATGTCATATCATCGGCAAAGCGTTTCTTGTTTGATTGCGGAGTCTATGATGTGCCGTGCCTGAAGAATGTCATTTGCTACTTAAAATATGATTATAAGGATCCACTTGTAGGCAACTCTATTTATGCAATTCCTTACCTATGCTTAGTACTCACCCCTGCATATGTCTAGTGAGAAGGGTTAGTCTTGCTGAGCCTTATGCTCACGTTTGCGCTTTAACGATTTTTGCAGGTATTAGTTTTATTTCTGTTGTTCAGGTTGTACATGAGACTCGAGGTGTCGAGATATATCTCATGTGAACCACGCCGCTGCTGAATGATTGTCATGTTGCTAGTGAGAAGCGTCCTAGGGCATGGACATCTTCTCTTATGCTTAGATAGGTGAGAATATGAGTATATAGTTCCGCTGCGTGTGTACTGATGTACACTGTTTTGTAAACTTTGAATATATTTATGAAATGAAAACTTTGTATATTTTGGTATTATTTTCATGTGTGCTATTAGGTGCCGCATCGCACGACACCACCCAATGAGATCCTCGGATGTGTGGACTCCGGTCCCCACAGGCAAGGTATCAGAGCTTCATTGGGAATAGCACGCTCGAAAAGAGCCTATTTTTGAAAACTACGAAGTAGTCGAGTGAGGATTAGTTATATGCCCACATAAGGTCTATTAGAGTATTAGTTACTTAAAGTGGCAAAGCTAACATATGTGTTATTATATTCTGTAACGACGCTCCGATGTTAGGTAAGAGGTAAGGTACGCCACCGCAGACGAGAGGTAGCATGTGATTATTTCAGTGACTTGGCACGGAAATGTCAATATGAGTCTCTGAAACTTTCCATGTTTCTGAGAATATATGACACGCGGTACCCCAGCGTGACACAAAATTAGTGAGAGCCCCCGTCGGGTGGGACATAACCCGATGCGCCTCCTACTGGTGCAGCATTATGCAAAGACATGGGACCCCGTCGGGTGGTATAAAACCCGGTCATGTACCTCGAGACGTGGCTTAACTCGAGGCGGCCTGTATGAAATGATACGGGACGAATGTTTTTACTTCATTTATGTTTTGTGAATTGATCGCTCGTGCGGGCTAGACTGTACCGTACGGTACCATATGATTGATTAGTAGTTTGAGTGTAGTGACAGGTACACTAACCACGTTGAACGTATTGCGAGTAGAATACGTTTGCGAGTTATCATTTTAGTGCCACCTATAGCACGTTATGCCGGCTAAGAATCCGGTAAAGATTTTTTTGTTTGTGAGGTAACGTAGTACCGACATAATTGTTGTGATGCATTCACACCTTACTTCACCCCAAAAATCTTTTCTGTTGAAAACAAGTAAAACCTTGAATTGAGAACCAAAAGCAAGTTTTAGAATTTAATATTAAATACAGAACTCTGATGTTGAACTAAGATTCAGTTGGAGTTTAGAGATTTTCAAAAAGATTCAAAAGCAGAGTTCCCTGTTTTTCTGGTAGAATTTTTGCTGGATTTGTACAGGGCATAACTCTTGCTAGATTTAACCAATGTAGATGTGTAATACTGTTTTGGAAAGTTCTTGAAGTTCTCTACAACTTGTTTGTAGACAGCCAGAACTGAATCAATCTTCAAATTGGTGAGAATTCCAGATTTGTAGAAACTGTTGCTGAAAACATAACTGTCAAAACCTCTCTGGAATTTTTCTGTTTTTCCACCATAACTTCCTGTTGAAAAATTTCTATAGATCCTAGGTTATATCGTTGGAAAGCTTATGATACGTATTACAACTTTGTAATCCAAAGTTTTTCCAAATTTGAGGCATAATTGTATGGAAATTGATGTTAAAATCAGCCACTTCCAAAGGAGGTGCTGTTGAAATTTTTCCAGAAATCTGTCAACTTTGAAATATCATAACTTTTGATCCAGAGCTGATCAGGAAGCAAAGTAAGAATTTTTCGAAAGCTAATGAAGTTGGCTGTAACTTTGGTATTCAAGTTCAGGATTGATTCTACTCTTTACTGTAGTGTAATCTTAGTTCTTTCCAAACTGGTAAATTTTGGACAGCAGATTGGCCAATGCAATTGAAATGGAAACTTGTTTATGGATAGGCATGTTTGAAACTTGCCAAAGTTGTGCAACATGTCAAGATGTATGTATGTTCAGTTTATGAAACTTGAGCATTGGAAAAAGCTCGTTAAGAGGTCTAGAAGAAGTTTAGAATCAGAGTGTCGTTTGAACGTGTATGAATATGCTGCAAAAGTTTTATGATTCATATACAGTTAATGTTTTACAAGCATCGATTGTCGTTCAATCTTGGAACATAACCGTAATAGGTCATTCTTGCAGTATGGTTCGCAGTCGTTTCGGCGCTGAAACGGGAGAGTCTAGTCACAGCGGAAATGACTCGACTCGACCGCAAGAACCGCCGTCGACCTGATTGATGGAGGTTATGGCACAAATGATTGAGTCTCATCGTGAGAACAACCAGCTGCTTCAGGCATTGGTGCAACAAGGATTTATTTAAGCATCACGACAACGGGATCTGAATGAAAGTTCTTATTTGAGTTTTCTGACAACTTAACCGCCTGTCTTCATAGAAGCAACAGAGCCGTTGGAGGCACATCATTGGATCCGGGTTATTGAAGCTAAACTCGGTTTGATCCAGTGTGACGAGTATCAGGAGGTGGACTTTGCAGTTCAGCAGCTTCATGGATCTGCTGGAGCTTGGTGGGCAGAGTATCTCGCCATGACCATTGAAGGAAATCACGTAAATTGGAATGAATTCCGTGATGCGTTCTGTGCTCGGTACATTCCGAGGGGGATTATAAAGTCGAAGCTTGAAGAGTTTGTAGAAATGACTCAAGGGGGGAGGAGTGCTCTTGAGTACTCCAGAGAATTCAACTGGTTGGCACAATATGCACCAGACTATGTGAGAATAGAAGCTTCGAGGTGTGACCAATTTCTCTGAGGCTTGACTGCCAAACTTCGTGAAAGGTTGGTCCTATTCAACAAATGAGACTATAATGAATTGGTCAGTAACGCTATATGGCAGGAAGATGCTTCTATTCGTTATCAGGCGGAGATGAGGAAGAGCATCACATTAACGGATGATATTAGTAGTACTCCTCAGAAATATCGACTGGTATATCACTTACCAGCCGAACCGGAAGTTCGGGTAGTTGCAAGACAGCCACCGATGCAGAGTTGGTCACCACCAATGCAGTGGATTGAAGCACCTGAGATGCAGCAGCAAGTGAGTTCTTGTGCACCACCTCCACGAGCGGCACGAAAAGTTACTCCACTACAGGCAATGCAAAGGACAGTACATAGTGGTGGGGATAAAGAGCAGTTAGTTCTAGAAGGTCCTGCAGCTAAACAAGACATCAGTCTAGAAGTTGCTCCTCCAAGAAATATTCAATCTCGTAAGCAACAGAAGAAGATGAAAGCCGGCAGCCTCAACTTTATAGATGTCGTGGACCTTCTAGTAGAAGAACCCGTGTTAGCGGGTATGTTCAGCTTAAATGCTCAATCGGTATTTGTGCTATTTGATTCTGGAGCAACACATGATTTCATCAGCAAGGAGTTTGTGTTGAAGCGTCAATTATCATCAACAACGCTATCAACACTGTATACAATAAATTCACCTAGAGGAAAAATGTCAGCCAACCAGATTATTGTCCGAGCACCTCTATGTTTGGATGGTAGGATTTACCCTACCACCTTCATTATATTGGACGGGCAGAAGATTGACATTATCTTGGGAATGTCCTGGTTGACACGTCATGAAGCAATCTTCAATATCAGTGCTCGTACCGTGCAACTGAATTCAAAAAGGCACGGGCAACATACTTTGGTTCTGAAGAATGTGACACCACAACCTCTAGTGGTGTATAACACGGAATCCACAAAGCTAGAAGACATTCCAGTTGTTCGGGATTACCCGGATGTGTTTCCTGACGATCTGCCAGACATGCCACCTGAGCGAGATGTGGAATTCAAGATTGAGTTAATACCAGGAACCACACCCATATCTCGAAGACCTTACAAGATGGCACCCAAGGAATTGGCGGAGCTAAAAGAACAGTTGAATGAGTAACTTGAGAAGGGATTCATACGTCCCAGCTCATCACGTTGGGGATGCTCAGCGATATTCGTGAAGAAGAAGGATGATACACTAAGGTTATGTGTCGATTATCATCCGATGAATGCTATGACTATAAAGAACAAGTATCCTGCCACGGATTGATATTCTATTCGATCAGTTAGTGGGTGCTAAGGTATTTTTGAAGATGGATCTTCGGTCCGGTTATCATCAAATCAAGATACGGGCTGAAGATATACCTAAGACGGCATTCTCGACAAGATTTGGGCTGTATGAGTATCTTGTCATGTCTTTTGGTCTCACCAATGCACTGGCTCACTTTATGTATCTAATGAATTCAGTATTCATGTCGGAGTTGGACAAGTTCGTGGTGGTCTTCATAGATGACATCTTGGTTTATTCCAAATTGGAGGAAGAACACGCTGAGCATCTAAATAGTGTGCTTCAACGATTGACAGACCATAAGCTATATGCCAAATTTAGCAAATGTGAATTTTGGATTAACAAGGTACCATTTCTGGGTCATGTTATCTCAGCAGACGGTATTGCTGTGGACCCAAGCAAAGTGGTACAGGTACTTAAATGGAAATCTTCGACCTCCGTCCATGAGGTTAGAAGTTTCTTAGGTTTAGCTGGCTACTACCGGAGATTTGTTTCAAGTTTCTCCAAAGTGGCTAAGCCTATGACAGAATTGCTGAAGAAAGGAAACAAGTATGTTTGGTGTGAAGCCTGTGAAGAGGCATTCCAGATATTGAAGAAACATCTCACAACGGCACCAGTTCTAGCTCAACCAGACACCACAAAGCCGTTTGATATTTATTGCGATGCATCAGGCACTGGTCTGGGATGCGTCTTGATGCAAGAAGGACGTGTAATCGCATATGGATCAAGACAACTCTGGATTCATGAGCAGCATTATCTGACTCATGACTTGGAGTTGGCTGCCGTGGTAATGGCATTAAAAATGTGGAGACACTACATAATGGGAAATCTAGTGCATCTCTACACAGACCACAAGAGCATCAAGTACATATTCACTTAAAAGGATTTGAATATGAGGAAAAGAAGATGGTTAGATCTTATAAAGGAATATGAACTTGAGATCCATTACCATCCGGGCAAAGCAAGTGTAGTTGCTGATGCTTTGAGTTAGAAATCTCATGTTCACAACATAACCATCATTTCGGATGAAGAAGAAGAACCAAGTCTACGATTGGTTCCCTACAGAACTCTATATAATCTTGCTCTCATACCTACAATCTGAGAGGAGATTATTGCAGCTCAAAAGAAAGACAAGGCTATGTCTCATATTCGGAAGAGAATGAGAGACGGAGAGGTGAAATGTTTCCGGGAAGATGAACAAGGAACTCTATGGTTCAACGATCGTATAGTAGTACCCCAGAACATGAAGCTCAGGAAAAAGATCTTGGATGAAGCTCACGTGTCGAAGTATTCAATCCATCTAGGAAGCAATAAGATGTATCAAGATCTTAGAACAAAATTCTGGTGGACACGAATGAAGAGAGAGATTGCAAAGTACATGTCCAAGTGTGATACATGCAGAAGAGTAAAGGCTGACTACATGAGGAAAGCGGGACCACTACAACCTTTAAGTGTCCCTGCATGGAAATGGGAGGATCTCAGTATGGACTTCATTGTTGGATTGCCTCTCACGTTCCACAAGCATGATTCTATTTGGGTAATCGTAGACCGATTAACCAAGTCAGCACACTTTATTCCAGTGAACACGGCGTACAATGCAAAGAAGTATGCTGAGCTGCATATGTCACGGATCATGTGCTTACACGGAGTTCTCCGCACCATCGTCTCTGACAGAGGATCGTTGTTTGTTGCTCGTTTCTGGGAGCAACTACACGCATTAATGGGAACTAAGTTAATCCGAAGCTCGGCATACCACCCTCAAACTGATGGACAAACTGAAAGGGTGAACCAGATCCTAGAAGATATACTAAGGGCATGTGCCATAGGTCACGGAAAGAACTGGGATGATCATTTACCGTTGGCAGAGTTCTCATACAACAACGGTTATCAGTCCAGTATCAAAATGGCACCTTTTGAAGCTCTCTACGGTCAGAAGTGCCGCACACCACTCAATTGGTGTGAGTCTGTAGAGAGAGTAATCTTCGGAGTGGATCTCACTAATGAAGTTGAAGAACGAGTTAAGCTAATTCAGGCAAACCTCAGAGCAGCTTAGTCTCGACAGAATAGTTATGCTGACAAGCGACGTCGTCCCTTGAGTTTTAACGTCAGAGACCACGTGTATCTTCGTGTCTCTCTGATGAAAGGAATTCATCGCTTTGGAGTAAAGGGAAAGTTAGCTCCAAGATTTATCGGGACATTCCCCATCACGGAAAGATGTGGACCCGTAGCCTATCAGCTGGAGCTAACCGCGTCATTGTGCGGAGTACACAACGTATTCCACGTATCACAGTGAAGGAAGTGTCTCAAAACTCCAACAGAAGTCATATCTGAGGACATGGAAGAACTGAAGCCGAATCTGACCTATGTTGAACAACCGATCCGGATTATTGATGAGGAGACGAGAGAGACAAGAAACTGAATGTTGTGGTTCTATAAAGTGTTATGGAAGAACTGCACCGTTGAAGAAGCTACATGGGAGAGTGAAGACTATCTTCGCTCCAACTATCCGGAGTTGCTATCGTCGTATCAACGGTGATACACTCCGACATTTCTTCTTCCTTTGTAATCTCGGGACGAGATTCTTTTAAGGGGGGAGGAATGAAAAAGCCCAAACTTTTAAAGCTTTTGTCTCCAATGTATGACACATGAAATAATAGTTTTAATTATGTACATTGAATACTAAGGTCATATGAGAGCCAATAAATTCATATGGACATGAGTAAAAATGTTAATGTGAAGCTCTAGATAAAACCTAGGATTCCTTTTGAATTCAGCTAAGCTCAAATTTCCAAAGGTCTTGAATTTTAAATTTAAACACCTGAAATTATATGCATTGCTCACAAGGGAACAATCAAAAGAAATAAAACAAACATGTGTGAATAAAAGTATATATGAAAATGTGCAAAATATTCAAATCAATGATCAAGGTACAAAAACATATTCTCCATTTGATCAGGTTAGTCAATTAAAAACATAAGACATTATATACTTTAATATTGGGGGAAAGAACTAAATGACATGTATATAGATTATAAAAATTTAATTTGAATCTAATTCAAATTTGTAGGAAACCAAACATTTTATACGTGGAATAGAAAATATATTCAAATTAAGCGTTCAATTTCAAATCTGCAGTGGACTAATTATTGAGCACATTATTGGAAACCCATGTCCATTTAAATAGGCAATAATTGAGAAGATTAAAATATATGCATAAAAGTTATGGGTTCAAATTTATATCTAATTCAAATTCTAGGATATTCAAATTGTCAAACCATTCAAATATAACAGGAACAATTCTCTTCTGAACTTGGAGTCCTTATCACATCTAGGCTTGGGTAACAAAAAGAAATAAAAGTAAGGGGATAGGAGCAGAGTGGGGTCCACCTGTAAGAGGAACCCAAAGGCTGTTTGTTCTGCTCTGTCTCACGAGCGCGCGTTCCAGCGCTGGCCGCAGGGCAGCAAGCACCTCTCCAGCTCACCACAAGGCAACTCTCCAGCTCGATGTGTTTCACGTGCATGCTCGCCACGGCGGGCCACGATGCCACCTGCCTCGCTCTGTCGGTCGGGTATAAAAGGAACCGAGCGCTCGGCTATTCTTCATCCTTCCGCGTTGCTCCACTCGGCCGCCCAAATCACAGCAGCCCCCGCTCAAGCAAAGCCCCGATTTGGTGCGCGCTCGTATGCTCTCGACCTCCCGGCACCGAGGCCGCCGCCGGACCTAGCCTCCCAGAGGGAATCGCGGTTTTTTCTTTCCGGCGCGCCGTCGACCTTCTTCATTTACAACCCAAAGCTATTCCTCCTTGGTGAGTATCTCCACAATTCCATCCGCCCCCAGCTTCTACACTTACGTGCGCACCTTCCTGAGGCGTTAGCTAGCCATAGCCCCACTCCGGCTAGTTGGGATTTCAAATCTCGCCGCCGCCTAGAATCGGCTCCACGGTGCCCCCATATTCCGACCAATTTCCGAGCGATTGGGATGTAGGCCGATGATCAGGGCAGCACCACAAAGCTTCCAGAGCAAGAAGCAGCTCTTCCAATGCCTTGTACACCGAGAACGCCATTGCCGGTCGCCGGTGTAGGCACTGTTCCGGTGCATTTCAGCCCAAACCGAGGCCACCAGTGAGTTCCTGAGGGTCAAAAACCCCCGGGTGGCAAGTCCCAGCCACAGTGAAGGTAGCTCGGCGTGCTCCGACGAGTCGCCGGCCGGCCTCCGGCCATGGCGCCGCCACGGGCCGTCGGAGAAGAAGAAGACCCCCATGGGATTTTCTGTGGCACCCGGATTCCGTGTGACAACGCGGGTAAACTCTGTGGCCCCGGTGTGGCATCGGCTGGGTGGGTAGATTTAGAGGCCACGTGTCAGTTGAATAAAGGGTGTCCTTTTCCATTGAAAAAGAATTCCTGAAAAATGCCTAAATTTTGAAATACTATAACTTTGGCTAGGATGCTCCAAATTAGATGAAACAAATTTTTTAATTCTCCTTATGATCTATACTTTCCAGTGGCCCATCCCAATATTCACGAAAGGCCTTAGAGAATATTCTATAATTCAATTAGTATAATACATTGTGGAAAATATAGAAAATTGAATTCTATTCAGATAATTCTGGAAATTTACCCAACCAATAATTTTGTTATGTAGAAGCTCCAGTAAAAGTTTCAGGCATAAAAAAGTTGTTTAAGACGGTTTAATTCAAAGTCTTTGCCTAGGTTAATTATAATTCCAGAAAATAACAAATTAAATCCAGAAATTCATAAGGACTTGTAAATTCAATATCTTCCTGTAGGAAGCTTAAGAAATTGTGAAACAAATTTTTCTAGCTTCCTTTTGATCAGTACTATCTATCAGTGCCATTTATGGACATGAAAAAACCTCAGGTTTTATCTGAAAATTCCTAAATGATGAAAGCTTGATATATTTTTCTAGATCATTTTCACCCATCAAACTCTCTGAAATTTTTATGAGAATTTCTTCATCACATCTGTATGCCAGAGGTAAATTATCAGAGCCAATAGAACTCATCTGCATAGGAATTAGTTCTGTATAGTTTCCTTATATCCATGACTATAGAGAAATTTCTTATGTACATTCTTATAATATGAAGTAATATCAAATTAATCTGCCTAAATCCAATTTAATACCCACAAATACACCTTATTCATTCTTGATTTAGAAACATACTTCCTTTATGAGTTAAGTCAAGTTCATTGGTCGACTGCTAAACCGCGACCTTCGTCTTGTACACTCCACTCATACTCAAGCTTTCGATGTCCCACCTTAATTTTTGGGTCGTCCTTACACTTCTCCGCCCAACACTTCTTCACCATTCAAAATTGTCAATATCGCGTGGCATAGCTTGAAGTGTGGTATGCTAAGTTGCAATGTAGCCTTATGTTGTACCTTTCAGTTCATACCGACACTACTATGTCCACCTTGACTCATCCTCTAGTTACCCACACAATTGAGGCATATCTGTCTTTCCTAGTCAAACTCCTCGTTCTTAAAGTTTACACAACCCTGTGGAGTCTATATTAAATTACTTAATTACTTAATTACTTATATGCATATCATGTCGATAGGAACGTGCTGATAGGTGATCGACAAGAAACTTCGCTTGGAAGAGAACGCCAAGGTGTTTCCACTTGGAA
The DNA here is from genome assembly GCA_036927565.1 of Tuctoria greenei. Classification (NCBI taxonomy): domain Eukaryota; kingdom Viridiplantae; phylum Streptophyta; class Magnoliopsida; order Poales; family Poaceae; genus Tuctoria; species Tuctoria greenei. Next base: position 159,252,232 of record JAYESD010000002.1, on the reverse strand, counting down.
GGTTCTCCGGAGGAAGACCAAGCACTAACAACTGACATTGGTATAGAGTCGCAAACAAGGCAAGCCCCGGATTGCATTTAAGAGCCTTTCATAATTTTTCCAGTTTTATTCACTTACGTCTTCAGTTGATATTGTGCATTATGTATAAGGTGTTTGATACTCCACTTGCATGACCACAAATCCCAGGGGTTGGTTGGAACGAGTTACAATTTGACCTGTTGTAACTGCTTTTCTAATGTATAGGAAATTCGGTAGAAGTCGAGTAGTTGGAATCTACTCGCGAGAGGGTCACATTTTATTGATCACAAGTCAAGTAGTTGAATTCTACCTGCGAGAGAAGTCGAGTGAGGGAAACCTACTCGCGAGATGTTACCAAAATGTTCACTCTTAATAATTTGAGATGTGGACGGGGATGTTCCTGTAGGACGGGACGTGCAAGGTTGTCTGATCCTGGATGAGGGGGACAATGCTTGCGACCACATTTGGGCCTAGGCCGGTACGGGTAAGGCAAATCTGGAGGTTGGTTGTAGCCCCGTCTGTGTCGGTTAAGGACCGTCTTGTGTGCGGCCCTATTGAGCAAGTTTGAATAGTATCGGTTACATAATGGATTAATGGGGTCCATTAAACTGATGTAGCTCGGACACCCTCGTGTCGAAACTTATACTGCCGTCCTTCGGGGGAAGGTGATTGTAAGGTGGGAACCACTAAGGAGCAACTTCGACGTGCTCGGTTAGGGACCTTACTTTTGGGACGGTAGAACTGGTTCGACATTGGGATGACAGGTGAAAGGTGGCCACATACGACGTGGGAGAGGAGTACAGTGAAAGGTACTTCCAAGCGGGCATATGTGTCGTGTATTCCGGGTGTGTCCTGATAGCAATCACCGTCCCTCGCGGTAATAGAGTACCACTTGTTCACTGAGTTGTGACATAGTAAATACTAAAGAAGAAAGACGAATATGATATATTGGTTTACAAATTGCTTGAACAACCTTGTATAGCTTAGAGATAGTACAATTAAAAGTTTACAGTTTCCCCATACTTTAGCTATAATAGCATTATGTGCTAATAGCATTATGGGCTTTGGGCATGTCATATCATCGGCAAAGCATTTCTTGTTTGATTGTGGAGTCTATGATGTGCCGTGCCTGAAGAATATCATTTTCTACTTAAAATATGATTATAAGAATCCACTTTTAGGCGATTCTATTTATGCAATTCCTTACCTACGCTTAGTACTCACCCCAACATATGTCTAGGGAGACGGGTTAGTCTTGCTGAGCCTTATGCTCACGTTTGCGCTTTAACGATTTTTGCAGGTATTAGTTTTATTTCTGCTGTTCAGGTTGTACATGAGACTCGAGGTGTCGAGATAAATCTCATGTGAACCATGCCGCTGCTGAATGATGGTCATGTTGCTAGTGAGAAGCGTCCTAGGGCATGGACGTCTTCTCTTATGCTTAGATAGGTGAGAATATGAGTATGTAGTTCCGCTGCGTGTGTACTGATGTACACTATTTTGTAAACTCTGGATATATTTATGAAATGAAAACTTTGTATATTTTGGTATTCTTTCCGTGTGTGTTGTTAGGTGCCGCATCGCACGGCACCACCCGATGAGATCATCGGATGTGTGGACTACGGTCCCCACAGGTAGTGGAAAAGGGTCTCTAGGGCATGCCTTATTCAAAGTGGTGTAGTCGATGCACATCCGAAGCTTCCCACCAGCCTTTGGCACGACGACTGGGTTTGCCAGCTGTTGACATTCCTTAAGTGCCAAATTTAGACTGTCAATTCACCTCGTAATGTGCACAAAAGAGAGACACGACACAGTGGTAGGGTTAAAAACTAACCAATTCCACAAGTGTTGGAGTTTATTTGTATGTAGGTGAATTTAGATCCAAAATACAAAGACATGCAGGGAGTAATCTAGAAAATTGGATTCGACGAATCAGGTGACACCACATGTCATCACATAGATCAAGTGGCCCACAAACAGAAGTATATGACGCCATCTAATGGTGTAGCACCCATATAAAGGGATGGTACCCACCTGGCAGAGACCTGGAGAAAGCACAACCCCAACAGAGCTATGAACAGGTTGACTGACCTCCCTAGTTTGCCGACTAGGGAGTGGCACCAAACCCGATCAAATGCCACATGTTGGCTCCTCCCGGCTTGAAGAAGTCGGTGGTGACTGATTCACGCGCATTTGGTGGAGGGAACCGACCCTTGTCACCCCTATAAATAGAACCCCACATGATGGAACGATAAGAGGATTACGCCTAAAGAGTTTAAACCTGGAGATAAAGTTCTACTCTTCAACAATAGGGTTAAACTTTTTTGGACATGGGAAGCTTAGAAGTAAATGGGAAATATCCTTCACTGTAGTAGAAACCTCATCCCATGGAGCAATCACACTCCAAGGTGATGATGATTAGCTATTTGAAGTAAATGGGTGCCAACTCAAATTATTTCTTGAATCCCAGGAGGAGGAGGCGGAAAAAGAAATTGACATGATAAATCTTATTGATTTTCAAGCCGTTTCTTTAAATTCTATCTAAATTCTCCGTGTCCAATTAATGGGCCCATCCAATTAATCTTCCATGCGGCCCATTAAGCCAATCCATGGAAACCTAGCACGAACGGAGACAGGAAGGGTTCGGTTGAACCCTAGGGTCGGCCGACCCCTACCTTGCATCATTGGCGTTCTATTTTCTCGTGCGGACTCTCCTGACGTATCCCAACAAGACTCTCGGTTCTATCGTACTTCCCCCTCTTATTTATTGACGGGAACAAAGAGAGGAACCATGCACTGTCTATAAAAATCCATCTCCTCTTCCTACCATCCAAGTCATGGCCTACAAGAAAATTGTGCCTCATGCCTCCTCTAGCTCAACCTTCAACTTGAGCGGAGACAACACGCCAGCTAATGACAAGTGCACCCTCGCTTTGGAGTCTGTCATAGCATTAGATGTCGTACCTCTCTCCATGATCCCGCCACCAATGATGACTCTGCATGGGCGTAGCACTATGCCTCGTAGTGCTGCACGATCGCTCTCCCCTCGGAGGATGCCCATGAAGTCGATGACACCTGCACATCGTCCGACTACGGCTAGCCTTAAGTCAGTCAAGTCCCGTCTTTTTCGTGAAAACGACGAGTCTCTCCGAAAGTTGCAGCCTAACGAGGAGTTCATGTACACTCTGAAGACCAAGGATGGTGATGTAGTGAGCCACTACTACAAGTCACCTACACGTACCTCGCCTGAGCACATGGGAGATCGCTCGATTATCCATGGGGTGCGCAAGCCTGAAGGAGGCTATGCAAAAAGCTTTTTAAGTAAGTGAACAATTTGGCGATGGAGGAATTGACGGGCTCGTTACCCTCCAAGATTAGGCGTCACCTCTCACCACCTGCCATCAGAGGGCCACCTGCCCAATTTGAGGACAGCGACGGGAAATCTCCTCATGTCCCAAAAGTGGCACAACTTTCTAAGGAGTTAGCTTCTCTCCGTTTGGAGAACAAGAAGCTATCAGACTGAGTGGCTGAAGGGCGCATAGAGAGGGTGGAACTGAAGGATGAGCTCATATCCATCAAGGAGGAGATTGGTGGTGTTCGGTGTGGCATGGGTGCCAAGCTGCGGCGCGTATGCAATGTCATCAGGAAGCCTGACATGTACAACGCTCCATAATTTAGATATCCCGACCGCATAGGATGCTTACTAGTTTAGTTTAGTTTTATTCCAAATTTTTATTCATTAAATAATGTAAGCATCTCCAATATTTTGAGTTCAATAAAGTGAACTTACCGGTTCATCTAACCTGGTAAAGTTTCATCTTTAGTTTATTTTTGTTAAATAAAAGAATTCAGGGAACAAGTGTGGGGGAGGCACACCAAATTCGCGAAATCCTGACGTGCAAAAATAGTGTTGCATCTCAAAAGACGTCGTAACCGAATATACGACTCGACACGTCAAAACAGAGCAACAGATAGCCAGAAGGGGGTCGGTCGAACCCCCTGGTCGACCAACCTGGTGTAGGGCCCACACGGCTCCGTTTCACTCCACAAATCTGGTTTAGATCTCCTACCCCTGAATATGCATGCTACGTTACTGCTTGAGTTGATTTAGTATTTAAAACTGAATATTTGAAAGCAATTCATCTCAAAAAATAAAATTTAAAACTTGATAGTCAAAATTTAATTGAACTGAAAATTTGAGTACTTTATATGTCGATTTATTGCCTTATTTGTGATTCCCACAAATAAAATAGGAACAACACATCATCTAAGTATTTGACTAGTGTGATATAGTAAATGAGTTATTCGAGGAGATATCTCCTTGCTTGAAATTGATTTTGATGTTTGCAAAATTTGGAGTCTTGAACTTTGCCTGATTCTCTTATTGGAAATTTAAATACCCACCACAACCATATGATACAAATTCTTGAAAAACCACATGCATATGCCACTTTGTTTTTCATTGAACTTTGGCAAACTCGTGACCCAATAGAGTGACATGCATGAACTTTTTGACTTAGAAATTCTTGACCCAACTCGTGACCCAATTCTTGCAAAATTCCTCACATTGAGAATTTGCATCCACCATTCATCCATCCAATAAAGAAAGTCCATACATTTTGGTCATCAAAACTCGAGAAAATAAAAAGGAGTAGAAGACATGGCTACGCAAAAGAGAGAGAGAGAGAGGGAGAGAGAGAGAGAGAGAGAAGCATTTACACATCAAAAGAGGAAGTATGCCAAAAAAAGAGAAAAGAAAAGTAGCCATGTTTCTTCCTTAAAGAGAGAAAACCCTGGAGTCCACATATATTCATTCCGTTCATGTGCACAAGGATTTTCTTTGTCAATATGTTTGTTGCATAAGTCTCTCATAGGATCAAGTTTTTGACTTAGTAATATATGAATTGCAATGTGTGCCACATTTATCCCTACCAAGCTCTAGATATAGCCATATTTAGTATATAGACTAAATCGACACAACATGCCAAGGTGAGGATAAAAAAACTTTGACAAATTTGAGAGATTCCAAATGAAAGATAGGGCCAAATGTTTCTTTTACTTTCCAAATATAGCAAATTGTCAGAACATTTTAGCAAAGGAAGATCCAAGAGAACTACATTCCAACCATTCCACTTTTCAAACACCCAAGATTGATGTGGTAGCCACATTCCATAGAGGGAATTTATGAATTGAGGTATGAGTTGAAATATCTAGTATTCTCTTTGTCGAAGTGTATGATCGACACTTCCCCCAGTACTACTAAAATGTAGTCCACGGAGGTTCGTATTCGGTTTGGGCGCGCGAAGATTAAGAATGAGATGGAGACCACGGGGATTTTTATGTTGTTCGGGCTGCCTCAGCGTAATACCCTCCACGGGGTGTTTTTTGATGAGTATGAGGTGGCTTGCGGGCGTATGAGCTTGGTTGTCTCTGTACCATGTCGTGCAGCCCTTTTACAGTCCAAGGACTGGCCGTTACATTGTCAGCCTGGCCCGACATGTGGCCCTGACGATAGTTCATTGGCTAACACAAGATTTGTGAATATTAAGCATAATTAATAGTGTGATAACACGCCTTAATGGACACATTACCGGTGTTAAGGGTCCTCTGATCGTGTGTTATTAATATGGCATTAATGACACGTAATCAGGTATTGTAACTGTAGCTTTAACTGCCTCTTTAATATCTGTGCCATTGGAGATCCACTAGTCTCCTTGTTACTATCTTAGGTCCGGAGGCTTGACACATGGCGGCTCCAGATCTTCCCATTGTGGGGAGGCAGGTCCGGAGCCACTATACATGTGGCAGCACTAGAGCTTCCCTCTATTGGGGGTTATGTCCTGGTGAAAGTGCATCTAGGACTCCCTTGTGGGTTTTGGATGATTTATGACAAGCAATTGGGATCCTAATCCTTTTGTTGAGAAAAATGCAGGCAAATGATGAAAAATAAGCAAAATGCCAAAAAGAAAGGAAATGAGAAGCAAAGTGAATTTGAGCTCAAGGAGAAGAAAATAGTAGATTATTATGTATGGAGTGTGTTGAGGAAACACACCCAAGAGCTCAATCACTTTCAAGCACACACACACAATGCACAAAGTTATACAGGACCGGACTAGTCCGATAACAGCGGGACTAGTCCGATATCACATTCTGCACTAGATCGGACAAGTCCGGTTTCCACCGGACTAGTCCGATATTCTTTCTGATCCACTTTGGACAAGTCCGGTGTCTACACGGACTAGTCCGATATACACACTGATCTAAATCGGACAAGTCCTCCAAGTGCAGACTTGTCATCCTAAACACTTAGGGTTTCATATGTCTGGACAAGTCCGATGGCAATCGGACTAGTCCGAAGATTTCCAGTAGTGAAATCGGACAAGTCCGTCACTGGACATGTGGCAAGACCAGAGCTTTTCTATGAAGGGAGTTAGGTCCGACCTTGTGTTACACGTGGCGGTGCCGGAGCTACCAAAACAAGGGAGGTGGGTCTAGTGATGTGTAACACGTGCCGCCTTCAGAGTTTTTCAACTCGAATGGGTAGAACTCCTTAGCGTTTCTTGCGATATCATGGGGTACCTAGTACTCGGGGTACTGACAATGGGTCGCGGGCCCACCTTTGGGAGAAATCCTTTGTGTTAAGTTATTCTACCAGAGGTGGGGCCATCTTCGATTCCCGCGTTGCAGCTTCAAAGGTCTTCTGATGTGCCGTTGGGACGACGGTCTGTAGTTAAACCATCGCCGCGTGGCGTTCCTTGATGTGGCGGGTGAGATCCAGGCGTGCAGATCTCACGCAATTGAAGGTCACCAGTTCCCAATACGAAAACTGTATCGGTTTCGCACGCCCTGTCAGTGTGCCGCCTTCAGGCTTCCAACTTCCCATCATGATAACAGTTCACCTGGGGTAATAACTTCGGCCTTTTCGCCGAAGTGGACCCGGGCCCATTCGTCATTGACAGGATAGATTTTTTAAAATGTGATCTTGATCCCTTTGTGAAGTGAAAATGTCATCTATGTGAAGTGAAAACTTCAGTGTCATGTGCTGGAATGTGCGTGGTCTCAATTCCAACGCTAGGAAGGAAGCTGTATCTCTAATGATACAATCAACAAAGCCTTGGATAGCCTGTGTTCAGGAAACCAAGATGGCACAAATCACTCATCAGCAGAACAGAGAAATAATGGGGGCAAGACTGTCCAACTATCAATTCCTGCCGGCACAGGGAACAAGAGCAGGTATCTTGACAGACTGGGATGATAATCTTTCAAGTCCAAGGTTGAGTACTGAAGGATTTCACTTTGTCTTTACAGTTGGTCCTTAGAACCAATCCCATCCCCTTCTGGCTGACAGTGGTGTACGGGCCAACTGATGATGCTGCTAAAGAGATGTTTGTGGGAGAAATATCCTCATTATGGCCGCAAACGGACATGCCCTGGCTTTGCATAGGAGACTTCAATCACATATATCAAGCAAGGGACAAAAACAATCAAAATCTGAACCGCAGGCTTATGGGGAGTTTCAGACGGACATTGGATAATTGTGAGCTATTTGAAATTCCTCTTCAAGGCCAACATTGTACCTGGAGCAATGAAAGATCAAACCCTACACTTGTCCACCTTGATCGGATGTTCTGTAATAAAGACTGGGACTTGATGCAACCAGGTCTATGCTTGCTCCCGCTCTCGTCATCACTATCGGTTCACTGTCCATTACTGCTGTGCAATAAGAAGAAGTCGAGCTTTAGACCGCAGTTCAGAGTTGAGACTCATTGGGTTAAGATGTCGGGCTTCAAAGATACTGTGCAGCAATCTTGGACACAACCGGTGCATACTACAGCTGCAATGAGTATTCTCCATGAGAAGCTACAAAGAGCAGCGAGGTCCCTCCGGAGGTGGAGCTATAGCCTACTTGGAGATGCAAGACTGCAAATGCATATGCCAAATGAAGTGATCCTCAGACTCGACGTGGCACAAGAAGATAGAACACTATCGGAGGATGAGATCCAACTCATGAAAGATGTGAAGACCAGACTCCTCGGACTTGCAGCGGTGGAACAATCCAGGCGCAGGCAGGCATCACGCATGTGTGGCTTCGGGCAGGCGATGCCTCCACCTAGTTTTTTAACCTCAAAGCAAATGCACAGAACAGGAAGCTATATATCCTGTAACACCCATAATTTTGAACAAGAAGTGCTCAAACCCTTGATCATGAGTGTATGCATTTTTGGGTGAATTTTAGCAATTCAAACGTGTAGCAAACGTTCAAAATTGAATTTGAATTCAAATCAAAAGAAAAGAATTGAAAAAGAAAAAGAAAAAGGAAATAAAAAGGGAAAAACCCCTCCTGGGCCGAATTTCGGCCGCAGCCCAACCCCTCCCCGCCGGCCCAGCCGCAACCCCCTTCCCCCTCCTCTCTCTGGTCTTCCGGTCCCACCTGTCGGCGCGCCCTCTCCCTCTTCTTCCCCGCGCGACGCGCAACCGCCCGACGCCGCGCCGTTTTCCCCGCGCCGCGCCCACGATCCCCCCTCCCTCGGAACTGCTCCCCCCTTTCAAAATTCGGCCGAGGGCTGCAACCGCCATCACCCCCGCCCCATAAATCCCTCGGCGCCCCCACTTTTCCCCCCCTTCCCCGAGCTCCCGGTTGCCCTTGCGCCTTCACCGCCGGTGAGCCCTCTGCGCCCGCGTTCCCGTCGCTGCACCCGCGCTACTTCCCATTTTCTTGGCCTAACGTGTTTGCCACACCGCCAGGAAGCTGCTGGACGCGTTTGATCGGGTGAATAGCCTCTGCACCACCGTTTCCGCCGCTCACCGTCGACCTCCGCCGCTGCACCTCGTCGCCGGCGTCACCCTCTCCTTCCCGGGTTCAATTAACCCCTCTGGTGAGTTTCCCCGGACTCCCTCTTCGTTTCTGTGCACTTAGATCATTGGTTTAGCCCCTATCGCGTGTGATCGGGCGATCTCCGGCGAGATCACCGCCGCCGTCGGTCGGCCGCCACCGCGCCGTGCGCTGGCGCCGATTTGGGGCGACGTGGCCCTATCTGGTCCGTCGTTCCAGTGGCAACGGCCACGATTAGATCTTCATACCCCTTCGTTTCATTAAATCCGAGCCATCCGAGTTAGATCCAACGGCCCAGGTTTAAACAGCCCCTTCCCGCCTCGGTTTACACCCAGACCCCTGGAATTATACCAGCTACCCCCTGAGCTTAAGCTTATTGCAGATCTAGCCCCTGGAATTTACAGTCTAACCCCTGGAACCTATAAAAATGGATTTAATCAAGGAATCAATCCCTCCAGCCCCTGTAAATTTGTATAATTGTGAATTTGACCCCTGTCTAGTGTAGAAAACTTACCAGCTAGCCCCTGGTATTTTATTTAATGGCTGAATAGTATTTCTAGTATTATTTAAGGTGTAATAAATGGATAGAAATGGTAAATAAATATAAAACAGTAGGGAAAAATTATGTAAAATATTTATATGCTGTGAATTAATTGTAGAGTTCAGATAAAGTATATTTGGTCCCTGGATTAATTATTATAAGTGTTTTAAAATACATTTTTGGCTATAGAAAATTCAATAAAAATGGTTTTAGGCTATAATAAAATCCCAAAATTGTAGGAAAATTATGGAATGCACATTTTGACCATGTTAAATGATAAATACCTCGTAGGGACGCATTAGTATAGGATTTTGTGCCTATGTGTATGTGTGATGCATTGTTTTGCGTGCCTTTACTTATTTAGTTTTATTGTATTCTTGCCATTGCTTGGGCATATATCTAGAGTCGTTCTACGACCCTAACCTCAACTTCCAAGACCAAGACTTCGTCAATTTCCAAGTCTCCAACGAAGGCAAGTGCCCTTGACCATCTTGTACCTATATTAGGGATTTAGCTAGTTGCATGCTAATTAATTTGATGTCCTACTTCATGTTTACATGCCCTGTTCCTTACCATTCCTTGTTACCTGAAATGGGTTGGGAAGTAGATAGGTTTTATTTATGCTTAGCCATGCTTAGATGTTGGGATTGGGATACCATACAAATACTCTATGCTCAACTTCATGATTACTTTAATTTGGTGATGAATATACATAATGTTAGTGGATAGGAATCTGGTGGTTGGTTAGCTTTGGTATGGTGCTTTTTGCACGAGACCCGGGATTGGGGTTTGTTACCACCGGATTCTAAGGACCGGTTTATGGAGGAAGCCACTAAGCTCTAAAGTACCACCACGAGACTGAGATGGGGCAGCTTGGTCAATTAATTAGGTTTCTCCCGATGAACTGCTAGTGGTTGGATGGTGCGGGGAATGATGCGGGTGATCTGCTCTTGGAACCGCAAGGCTCAAGAGGGGGCTCTGGGGCGGAGGGTTACTCCGAGAATCCCCAGTGGTGGAAACCTTAGAGGGCTAGCACTAGTCGGGAGCACCTTTGTAAAGACCATGTTGTGATCTCCTGGCCTCACACCAAAGGAAGTGTGTAATGTGGTTAGCTACCACGGGCAATCAGGGAGGTTCACTTAGTCCACCTGGCAACAGGGGATGAAATCACTGCTTGTGGGGAAAGGGTACACTCTCTGCAGAGATTTGGTAAAACTGTCATGACAGCCGTGCTCACGGACAAGAGCGGCTTGGGGCCAGTTCATAATTAGTCAATGATTGGGAAATGATGGTTCATTATGATTCAAGTACTTTCATTATCATTAATCTTGTGTTGATTACTTCTTGAATTGTGATATTAATAATTGGAAGCTAAGGATAGGTTCTAAAGCATAGTGCTAAGCCATATTTGGCCTTTCCTTGCTCTAGCCAATCATGTCATTCTCTTCCCGCACTTGCTGAGTACTCTATGTACTCAAGCGTTTAATTCTCCTTTAGAGTATGAAGAAGAAGAAGCTGCACCGGAGGACTTCTACGTCAACCCGGAGGACTTGGTCTAGGCTGGCGACCTCACGCGCAACGGCTGCCTGTGGAGACGAAGCCCGCTTATCTATCTTGCTTTCATTAGTGTTGAACTGGTTAGTGTTGTGAATATTTGTGGAGTGTATTTTGTAGACCTTCGGGTCGTGATGTAAGACTATTTATGTAATTCGAACATGGCAATGTATTGGTATTTCACTTTCGTCGACGCATGTACGATTCAACTGATCCTGGCGTACATGTGATTAGCGTTCGTTCATCTTTACGATGACCGGGCGTGACAAAGTGGTATCAGAGCCGTGTTGCCCGTAGGACGCAAGCCTAGTTAGAAATGGCCGAAAATTAAGGACTATACTATTTTCATATGAAATAGTATTTCCAAAACTTTGTGCTCTCCATCTCAACCCTTGTGCTTCTTACCTTGCTTTGCTTATTGTTTTTATGCTAACTTGATTTATTAAATATTAATCTCACTCTCTTCTTTTCAAATGTTTGTAGATGGCGCGGACCAAGCAGACGGCCCGTAAGTCGACTGGAGGTCGTGTCCCTCAGCACGCCCTAGCCAGTCGCTCCGCACCTTACACACCCCGGAGGGAGACGACGCTGCTCTCCAACGGGAGTGCTGCTTCGAGGATGCGCGTCCGTCTTCGTTCTCTTCTTCGAGCTGCGGGGTACCGTGAGTACCGTGTCCGCTTAGTCTACCACACCACTAGGGTCTTTGCACCCTATACTGGTGAGCTGGAGTGGACTTCTCAGCTGGCCGTCTACTACGACTCGGAGTTGCTGCACTCGCACTTCTCTCCGGCCTGGAGGAGCTCCCAGCGTGCAGCTGAGGAGGACGCCACGTGGGAGGCGACCACCTACTGGAGCCACGCCCACAGGTTCCTTCTTGGGTGCACGGAGCACGCGTACACCCCTCAGCGCCCTAGTGGCACAGCCGCCTTCACTGGACGTGACGTCGAGGGACGCTTGACTCACCCCCAGTGCGAGAGGCTGGTGGACGACGTTGTGGAGTTGTCTTCGCGACTCCAGCGTTGTCAGCAGGAGCTGCAGGACAGCAGGGACCTGGTCGACCGCTACGAGCGACTTCGACGACGCTACACGAGGATCACTGGAGTTGATCCTAACTCTCAGCAGTACGCTTCAGACGTGGAGCCTTGGGACCCGAACTCTCCGGATCGCCGCATGAACTCCCCCGAGAACTCAAGAGAAGACTCAGAAGAAGAAGACCCGGAGATGGAGGTTGAGGAGGACTCCGACGAGTAGGAGTGGACTCGTTTCCCCGCTGGTCGACTCAGGACAGTTATCCTTAGTTTGTAGGAGCGTGTAGCTACGCCCTCCCTAGTCTTGAGTTGTGCCTTTTATGTTGTCATGCTAGTAGTTTGCTTTATGTTGTGTGTGTTGGGTGCGACATGAGTTGTGGAATGCTTCGGCATCCTGTCCACATCCATGTCTTTAGTCGTGTTTATGTGTCGTGTGAGTGGTGGAATGCTCAGGCATCTTGTCCACCTCCACACTAGTTGATTAATGAACTTGCTTTATGTCTATTACCCTTGATGCATATAGTTGGGACCGTGTTACCCTAGCATATCCTTTCTCATCTCATCTATTATTCTAAGACCTCAATGAACTTCTCTGTCACAGATGGCTGGACGAGGTAGAGGTAGAGGCCGTGGTCGTGGTAACCCACCTCTGGATGAAGGACTTGGAGGTGTTCCTGGATGGAATGCAAGGGGTGCTCGAGGAGCCCCAGCCTCTCAACAAATGCAACAGATGATGGCTCTACAAACCCAGTTGCTTAACAACCTCACCCAGATTGTCACCAACCTGCAACAAGCCCCACCCCCACCACCACCAAACTACAACCTTCCGCCACCACCACCTTTTCCACCGAGGTCATTCCTTAGGGACTTCCTGAACACCCATCCACCCACTTTTGCCACCGTTACCGAACCCATGGACGCCGATGATTGGCTCCGTACCATTGATAGCAAGCTGAGGCTCGTCCACTGTGAAGGAAGGGAGAAAGTGCTTCTAGCCTCTCATCAACTTCAAGGACCAGCAGCTGATTGGTGGACCGCCTTCACCGAAGCCCACCGGGACCCAGAAAATATTACATGGGAAGAATTCCGCACCAACTTCCGCAATCACTTCGTACCTGAAGGAGAGATACAAGCCAGGCGTGAAGAGTTCCTGATGCTAAAGCAAGGCCGTATGACTGTGAGGGCCTACCTGAATGCCTTCACCCAGCTATCCCGCTATGCCCCCACAGATGTGGATACCGACGCCAAGAAACAATTCCGCTTCAAGAATGGGCTGGACAAAGAGTTAAAGTTTGCTATGTCTTCCAGCGACTACGGCGACTTCCAGAAGTTAGTAGACAAAGCTTTTGAAGTGGAAAGGACTAAGAAGGAACTGGAAGATGACGAAAGAAAGAGGAAGTTGACCTTAGCAGCACATGCCTCCAGCAGCAATGTACGCCCCCGTCTCAACCCTCCGCCTACAACTCATATGACTCGTCCCATGAACTACTCGGGACAAAGGTACCCCAACTCCAACTACAGGCCACCCACTCCTTACAACCAGCCAATGCGCCAGCAGCAGCAGCAGCCACCACGCCAGCCAATGCAACCCCCACGCCAGCAGATGCAGCCACCCCGCCCTTCAGCCCCAGCTAACCGTCCAAGTGGCCAACCCCCAAGAAACCAGTCAGGAGGCAACAAGGGCCCGAATAATGCTGCAGGAGTACAATGCTACAAGTGCGGAGAATGGGGACACTATGCCAGCAGTTGTCCAAAGAAGCAGCAAAACCCAACTGGCCGTGTCAACCATGTGACTCTGGAACAAGCACAGGAAGCGCCTGATGTGGTGATCGGTACGTTCTCTGTCAACTCCCACCCCGCCACCATATTGTTTGATTCGGGTGCTACACATTCATTCATATCCAAGGATTTCATAAAGAAGCATGACATGGTAGTTACATTCTTGAATGGGCCATTATTGATAAACTCTCCTGGAGGAGAGATGGTGGCAAGGCATCTATGCCGAAAAGTGAGTATAAACATAAGGGGGGTAGTCTTTTGGGCCAACCTAATAGTGTTGGACTCACAAGGATTAGATATCATTCTGGGAATGGACTGGTTGACAAAGAATCAAGGAGTAATTCATTGTGCAACTAGAACAGTCTGCTTAACACACCCGGATGGCACCACAGTGGAATTCAAGCCAGATCAGACACAAGAAGCAATAGTGCAACTCAACCATCTTGAGAGTACCAAAGACATCAGGGTTGTGAAAGAATTTCCGGATGTATTCCCAGATGACTTGCCAGGTATGCCCCCTGATCGAGAGATTGAATTTATCATTGAACTAGTACCTGGAACGGCCCCAATATATAAGAGGCCGTATAGAATGGATGCTAAACAACTAGCTGAACTAAAGGATCATATTGAGGAATTATTGGCAAAAGGATATATTCGTCCTAGCTCATCACCTTGGGGAGCACCAGTCATATTTGTACCTAAGAAGGATGGAACCCAAAGGTTGTGTGTGGACTATCGTGCTTTAAATGAGGTAACCATCAAGAATAAATATCCACTACCAAGGATTGAAGATTTATTTGATCAGTTAAGAGGAGCATGTGTGTTTTCCAAGATTGATCTTCGTTCGGGCTACCATCAACTGAAAATTAGACCGTCGGATATTCCCAAGACGGCATTTGTCTCTCGGTATGGATTGTATGAGTATACAGTCATGTCATTTGGATTGACCAATGCTCCGGCGTATTTTATGTATCTTATGAACAAGGTTTTCATGGAGTACTTGGACAAGTTCGTAGTGGTATTCATCGATGACATACTTATCTACTCCAAGACGGAAGAAGAGCATGAGGAGCACCTCAGGATGGCCCTACAGAAGCTTCGCCAACATCAACTGTATGCCAAACTTAGTAAGTGTGAGTTTTGGCTAAAGGAGGTATCATTTTTGGGACATGTCATATCCGAAGGAGGTATAGCAGTGGATCCAGGCAAAGTGGCCGATGTCCTTAAGTGGGAAACACCTGAGAGTGTACATGATATAAGAAGATTCTTAGGTATGGCTGGTTATTACCGACGATTCATCGAGGGATTTTCAAAGATCTCTCGACCACTAACCAAGTTGCTTGAGAAAGGAGTTGCTTTCAAGTGGACCCCCGAATGTGAGGTAAGCTTCGCCGAATTGAAGAAGAGGTTAACCAGTGCACCGGTATTGGTGATGCCCGATATGCAAAAGGAGTTTGTGGTCTATTGTGACGCATCTGGTCATGGTTTAGGATGTGTCTTAATGCAAGGAGGACATGTTGTGGCCTACGCTTCAAGACAGCTTCGGAAACATGAGAGGAACTATCCAACACATGACTTAGAATTGGCAGCCGTTGTTCATGCTTTGAAGATATGGAGACACTACTTGATGGGAAAAAGGACGGAGATATATACAGATCACAAGAGCTTGAAGTATATATTTACACAGCCGGATCTTAACCTCAGGCAACGTCGTTGGTTGGAATTAATCAATGATTTTGATGTGGGAATCAACTACCATCCAGGCAAGGCTAATGTGGTCGCTGATGCTCTAAGCAGGAAGGGACAAAGCAATAACTTGTCAGTACAAGCTCTTCAACCCCAGCTATGTGAAGAGTTTGCAAGGTTAAATCTATGTCTAGTGTCTAGCACTGAAGCAGTTGCTATGGAAGTGGACTCAACCCTCGAGCGTGATATACGAGAAGGGCAGAAGAATGATGAGAAAGTCAAAGAGATCAAGCAGTTGATGAAGAAAGGGAAAGCTCCAAACTTTAGAGAGGATGAACAAGGAACCTTATGGCTTGGAAAGCGGATTTGTGTTCCGGATGTCAAGGAGATTAAAGAGTTGATATTAAGAGAAGCTCATGACTCATCATACTCCATTCACCCCGGAAGCACAAAGATGTATCAAGACCTTAAAGATCGATATTGGTGGCATGGAATGAAACGGGATGTAGCCGAATATGTGGCTATATGTGATACATGTCAATTGATTAAGGCGGAACATCAAAGACCAGCAGGGTTATTGCAACCAATCAAAGTGCCAGAATGGAAGTGGGAAGAAATTAGTATGGACTTCATTGTGGGACTACCTAGAACACAGTCTGGATATGATTCTATATGGGTTATTGTGGACCGTCTAACTAAAGTGGCTCACTTTATTCCTGTGAAAGAGACCTATAATGGCCCCAAATTGGCGGAACTGTACATCTCCAGGATTGTGTGCTTACATGGAGTTCCTAAGAAGATCATTTCAGACAGAGGCACCCAATTCACCTCAAGATTCTGGCAGAAGTTGCATGAATCAATGGATACCCGTCTAAATTTCAGTTCGGCGTATCATCCTCAAACTGATGGTCAAACTGAACGCACCAACCAAATATTGGAAGACATGTTAAGAGCGTGTGCTCTAAAGAATAGCAAGAGTTGGGACAAGAATCTGCCATATGCCGAATTCTCTTACAACAACAGCTATCAAGCCAGTTTGAAGATGTCTCCTTTTGAAGCATTGTATGGGCGAAAATGTAGAACACCGTTGTTTTGGAATCAAACTGGGGAAAGTCAAGTCTTTGGACCCGACGTATTACAAGAGGCTGAAAGACAAGTACAAGAAATTCGGAAGAATCTAAAGGCAGCTCAAACAAGACAGAAGAGTTATGCGGATACTCGAAGACGCGATCTCACATTTGAAGTTGGTGACTATGTGTACTTGAAGGTGTCACCTATGAGAGGATTGAGAAGATTCAAAGTAAGAGGCAAGTTGTCACCCCGTTACATTGGTCCGTTCAAGATACTGGAACGACGTGGTGAAGTGGCTTACCAGCTTGAGCTTCCGCCACACCTGGCAGATGTGCACAATGTGTTCCATGTGTCGCAGCTTAAGAAGTGCCTAAGGGTGCCTGAAGAGCAATTGCCAATGGAAGCAGTGGATGTACAGGAAGACTTGTCTTATGTGGAGCAGCCTGTCAAGATACTTGAGACACTAGAAAAAGTCACAAGAAACAAAGTCATTCGCATGTGTAAAGTGCAATGGAAGCATCATTCGGAGGCAGAAGCAACATGGGAAAGAGAAGAAGCTCTCAAGGCGGACTTCCCTCATCTATTCTCTTAGAGCGTCCGAATCTCGAGGGCGAGATTCCTTTTAAGGGGGGTAGAGTTGTAACACCCATAATTTTGAACAAGAAGTGCTCAAACCCTTGATCATGAGTGTATGCATTTTTGGGTGAATTTTAGCAATTCAAACGTGTAGCAAACGTTCAAAATTGAATTTGAATTCAAATCAAAAGAAAAGAATTGAAAAAGAAAAAGAAAAAGGAAATAAAAAGGGAAAAACCCCTCCTGGGCCGAATTTCGGCCGCAGCCCAACCCCTCCCCGCCGGCCCAGCCGCAACCCCCTTCCCCCTCCTCTCTCTGGTCTTCCGGTCCCACCTGTCGGCGCGCCCTCTCCCTCTTCTTCCCCGCGCGACGCGCAACCGCCCGACGCCGCGCCGTTTTCCCCGCGCCGCGCCCACGATCCCCCCTCCCTCGGAACTGCTCCCCCCTTTCAAAATTCGGCCGAGGGCTGCAACCGCCATCACCCCCGCCCCATAAATCCCTCGGCGCCCCCACTTTTCCCCCCCTTCCCCGAGCTCCCGGTTGCCCTTGCGCCTTCACCGCCGGTGAGCCCTCTGCGCCCGCGTTCCCGTCGCTGCACCCGCGCTACTTCCCATTTTCTTGGCCTAACGTGTTTGCCACACCGCCAGGAAGCTGCTGGACGCGTTTGATCGGGTGAATAGCCTCTGCACCACCGTTTCCGCCGCTCACCGTCGACCTCCGCCGCTGCACCTCGTCGCCGGCGTCACCCTCTCCTTCCCGGGTTCAATTAACCCCTCTGGTGAGTTTCCCCGGACTCCCTCTTCGTTTCTGTGCACTTAGATCATTGGTTTAGCCCCTATCGCGTGTGATCGGGCGATCTCCGGCGAGATCACCGCCGCCGTCGGTCGGCCGCCACCGCGCCGTGCGCTGGCGCCGATTTGGGGCGACGTGGCCCTATCTGGTCCGTCGTTCCAGTGGCAACGGCCACGATTAGATCTTCATACCCCTTCGTTTCATTAAATCCGAGCCATCCGAGTTAGATCCAACGGCCCAGGTTTAAACAGCCCCTTCCCGCCTCGGTTTACACCCAGACCCCTGGAATTATACCAGCTACCCCCTGAGCTTAAGCTTATTGCAGATCTAGCCCCTGGAATTTACAGTCTAACCCCTGGAACCTATAAAAATGGATTTAATCAAGGAATCAATCCCTCCAGCCCCTGTAAATTTGTATAATTGTGAATTTGACCCCTGTCTAGTGTAGAAAACTTACCAGCTAGCCCCTGGTATTTTATTTAATGGCTGAATAGTATTTCTAGTATTATTTAAGGTGTAATAAATGGATAGAAATGGTAAATAAATATAAAACAGTAGGGAAAAATTATGTAAAATATTTATATGCTGTGAATTAATTGTAGAGTTCAGATAAAGTATATTTGGTCCCTGGATTAATTATTATAAGTGTTTTAAAATACATTTTTGGCTATAGAAAATTCAATAAAAATGGTTTTAGGCTATAATAAAATCCCAAAATTGTAGGAAAATTATGGAATGCACATTTTGACCATGTTAAATGATAAATACCTCGTAGGGACGCATTAGTATAGGATTTTGTGCCTATGTGTATGTGTGATGCATTGTTTTGCGTGCCTTTACTTATTTAGTTTTATTGTATTCTTGCCATTGCTTGGGCATATATCTAGAGTCGTTCTACGACCCTAACCTCAACTTCCAAGACCAAGACTTCGTCAATTTCCAAGTCTCCAACGAAGGCAAGTGCCCTTGACCATCTTGTACCTATATTAGGGATTTAGCTAGTTGCATGCTAATTAATTTGATGTCCTACTTCATGTTTACATGCCCTGTTCCTTACCATTCCTTGTTACCTGAAATGGGTTGGGAAGTAGATAGGTTTTATTTATGCTTAGCCATGCTTAGATGTTGGGATTGGGATACCATACAAATACTCTATGCTCAACTTCATGATTACTTTAATTTGGTGATGAATATACATAATGTTAGTGGATAGGAATCTGGTGGTTGGTTAGCTTTGGTATGGTGCTTTTTGCACGAGACCCGGGATTGGGGTTTGTTACCACCGGATTCTAAGGACCGGTTTATGGAGGAAGCCACTAAGCTCTAAAGTACCACCACGAGACTGAGATGGGGCAGCTTGGTCAATTAATTAGGTTTCTCCCGATGAACTGCTAGTGGTTGGATGGTGCGGGGAATGATGCGGGTGATCTGCTCTTGGAACCGCAAGGCTCAAGAGGGGGCTCTGGGGCGGAGGGTTACTCCGAGAATCCCCAGTGGTGGAAACCTTAGAGGGCTAGCACTAGTCGGGAGCACCTTTGTAAAGACCATGTTGTGATCTCCTGGCCTCACACCAAAGGAAGTGTGTAATGTGGTTAGCTACCACGGGCAATCAGGGAGGTTCACTTAGTCCACCTGGCAACAGGGGATGAAATCACTGCTTGTGGGGAAAGGGTACACTCTCTGCAGAGATTTGGTAAAACTGTCATGACAGCCGTGCTCACGGACAAGAGCGGCTTGGGGCCAGTTCATAATTAGTCAATGATTGGGAAATGATGGTTCATTATGATTCAAGTACTTTCATTATCATTAATCTTGTGTTGATTACTTCTTGAATTGTGATATTAATAATTGGAAGCTAAGGATAGGTTCTAAAGCATAGTGCTAAGCCATATTTGGCCTTTCCTTGCTCTAGCCAATCATGTCATTCTCTTCCCGCACTTGCTGAGTACTCTATGTACTCAAGCGTTTAATTCTCCTTTAGAGTATGAAGAAGAAGAAGCTGCACCGGAGGACTTCTACGTCAACCCGGAGGACTTGGTCTAGGCTGGCGACCTCACGCGCAACGGCTGCCTGTGGAGACGAAGCCCGCTTATCTATCTTGCTTTCATTAGTGTTGAACTGGTTAGTGTTGTGAATATTTGTGGAGTGTATTTTGTAGACCTTCGGGTCGTGATGTAAGACTATTTATGTAATTCGAACATGGCAATGTATTGGTATTTCACTTTCGTCGACGCATGTACGATTCAACTGATCCTGGCGTACATGTGATTAGCGTTCGTTCATCTTTACGATGACCGGGCGTGACATATCCCATGCCTGAAATCAGCAGAGGGAGAAATGAAATGGGCTCACCAAGACAAAGAGCAGGAACTCTTTACCCACTTCAATGGTATTCTCGATACTAAGCATAACCGAGATGCAAGCTTCAACTGGCAAATGCTGAGTTCACATACAAGGAGGTGCTGGAAGCAATATCTCAAATGCCAAACGAAAAATCGCCGGGTCCTGATGGCTTCACAGTGGATTTTTACAAAAGCTGCTGGCAAATAATTAAAGAAGATATTATGAATGCATTTAGGGCCTTCTACAATCAGCAAGGAAGCAAGCTCCACAAACTCAACAATGCCGCAATTACACTCATCCCGAAGAAAGAAAAGCCAGAGCTTGCTTCACATTACCAACCCATCAGCTTAATACATTCTTTTGGGAAGATTGTATCGAAGGTTCTGGCAAGAAGGATAGCACCTCACGTCGACAAGCTAATCTCCCATGCACAGAGCGCTTTTATCAGAAAGCGATGCATTCAAGACAACTTTATGTATGTGAGGAATGTAGTCAGAGCATACATCAGAAACGCAAATCAGTAATCTTTTTGAAGCTAGATCTTAACAAGGCCTTTGACTCCTTGACTTGGGAATATCTGTTGGAACTAACGGAGCATAGAGGCTTCCCTGCAAGGTGGAGAAACTGGATCACCATGCTCCTGATATCGGCTTCATCAACAGTAAAGTTAAACGGGATACAAGGCCCACAAATCAAACACAAAAGGGGATTCAGACAGGGTGACCCCCTATCACCATACTTATTCATCCTAGGAATGGACACCCTACAAAGAGTCCATGAGCTTGCAACAATGGACGGTGTGCTGTCACCCCTAAATGAAGCTAGCGCCAGAATGCGAACTTTCTTGTATGCAGATGATGTGGTCGTGTTTGTTAACCCAAAGAAGGAAGAAATGGACACAATACTCACTATCATGGATCATTTTGGCAAGGCCATAGGGCTCCATATGAACTCTGCAAAAAGCACAGCGTACCCGGTGCTTTGTTCTGATGCAGTTTTGCTGGAGATAATGGCAGGTTTCAATGGGAATCAGAGACAATTTCCTTAGACCTATCTTGGGCTCCCGATAACACTTGATCGCCTCGGACTTGTTCATCTACAGAACGTCATAGATAAAGTCAAAGCCCGGCTATTAGGATGGAAGGAAAAGCTACTTTCCAAAGGAGGCAAAAGAGAACTTGTGAGAGAGGTGCTGAGCTAAATACCTACCTACACCCTAACTGCCTTGAAAGTACCAAAAGGCTTCATAAAGAAAATTGACAAGGCTAGAAGAGATTCCTATGGGCAGGAGGTCAAGAAATGCATGGTGGCAAATGCAAGGTGAATTGGAAAAGAGTTTGTAGACCAACCAACAGAGGAGGATTTGGGGTACTTGACCTGGAGAAATTCAGTCGAGCCATCCGATTAAGATGGCTATGGTATGAATGGGCATTACCAACAAAACCCTGGGTCGGCTCCCAAATGCCAATCGATGAGATTGACAGACATCTATTCGCAATGTCCACATTGGTTACAATTAAAAGCGGGAAGCAAGCTCTGTTGTGGCAGTCGAGTTGGGTCCATGGGAAAGCACCAATGATGCAATGGCCGCAGCTGTATGAACGCTGCAGAAGGAAAAGGAAAACGGTAGCCCAAGCCCTGAGTGGTTCCAGCTGAATACAAGATATGTATGAACTACTGGTACAGATTGTGTCAATGTGGTGCGACATCCAAGAAGCAACGCCACTCCTGGTTGATGATGTCGCGGATAAAATCACCTGGCGTCTAACCGCAAATGGAGAGTACACTGCATCCTCAGCATATCACGCCCAATTCGAAGGAGGCCACCAATCCAACTTCCCAGTACTTATATGGAAGGTATGGACACCCGCAGAGCATAAAACTTTCACCTGGTTTCTCCTTCAAGACAAACTTTGGACAGCCGTGAGACTGTGAGCAAGTGAATGGCCCAATGAATATTTTTGCCAGCTGTGCAGAAGAAACCTGGAGACAGCAATGCACATATTCAAGGAATGCCCATTCTCACAGACCATTTGGACGATCATCTTGGACAGATATGGCAGAATCTCCCTTCATCCATCACAATGGAGAACAAATACATCCCTCGAAGACTGGTTTAAGAACTTAAGCCCCACGGACTCGGGTGCGGCCTCAAAAGGACTGTCCCTATCCATCCTTGTTTGCTGTAACCTCTGGATCGAAAGAAATGCTCGGGTCGCACGATTTGGATTCGAAGCCGGGCTCGATCGCCAAATCGTGAGCCGATGCGGATACTTGATCGCTGGGTCGCTTACCGAGCCAAAGCAGACACGATCTGCAACAAATCCCTGGCAGCTGACGCACGCCTCCTGCTTTTCAATCCGGGTATCAGTAATCTAGGCGGGTATGCAAACTCCGGTCTGTGGATAACGAATGCATAATTTTTTTTCCTAAGAGCAGAGAATTGTGCGGTTAACCAAGGCAATAAATGATTCGCGTTAGAAAAATTAATAAATATGATAAACTTTTAGAATTGACGGAGTATGTTGTACCCAAATACCCACCACGGAACGCCCGGAGTCAAGTTAAAAAAACAACATTCACTGCAAGCGTCATCAATGTAAATTAATTGACCATTCATTGCAACGTTAAATTAACCACCGCCCCAAGACAGCGGGGCCTGCCCAGGCTCAAGGATGCGGCTTCCCTCCTCCCGTTCAGTCCTCCCATGCGTCCTCCCGCTGATGTGTCAAAATGTTATTGGTCTCACTTTTAATGCTCAAATTAACTATTATACCCTCACAACAAATAAGATGATGACATATCAGCGGGAGGATGCATGGGAGTACAAACGGGAGGAGGGAAGCCGTGTCTCAGGCTCAAGCCACCCAGCCCCCCCCCCCCATTCGCCAGCATGCACGGGTCTGCCTCTTGTGATGCTAATCCATACAATCTCTTGAGTGAGTCAGAAGCTTAACCCAAACCCTCGCCTCTGGTCCAAAACAGTAGGATTCAAGTCTCCGTCTCTCTCTCTAGAACTTTGAGGCGAACTATGGCGGAGCTACCGCTAGTGGCGGGGCTACTGGACCTGCGCCCCTACAAGCTATCCTCGAAGCTCCTGCCCCCGCCGCCGCTGCCCCTACCCACGCGCCGCCGCACCCATTCAACTGCGACCACGGCTGCGGCCCCGTGCTCGCGCCGAGCCATCCCCGAGCTCCACTCCACAAATG
Organism: Tuctoria greenei; assembly: GCA_036927565.1. Lineage (NCBI taxonomy): Eukaryota > Viridiplantae > Streptophyta > Magnoliopsida > Poales > Poaceae > Tuctoria > Tuctoria greenei. The sequence continues at coordinate 159,228,802 of JAYESD010000002.1, read as the reverse complement.
TAAGACCCCACGCATTGGTCTCCCTCGCCCTTTAATTTGTATCGCTTCGCTGATTTGCTTGCACTTGCACTGCGCGCAGAGCTGGCGGATGGCAGTATCGTGTTCCACTTTGGGCACCGGCCCGAGGCGGTGGAGCCGGAGCAGGTGAACCATGGTAGTAAATAGATTGAAGAGGATGGTCCAGATGATACCGGCTTCATTGCCTTAGACGCTGTGGACGGCAGCGAGCCGCAGCCGGAGTAGAAACAGGGCTTCCTGGCACGCTCCGAGGACCCGCGTTTGCACTTAGCAACCGAGGTGTCGCCACCATCTTCCAAATTGGGTGGTGGCGGAAAAATCGGTACCGCCTCCATCGCGGATGAGGAGGCACCGGAGCGGTTGGCCGGTTCTAATGCCGACGCTATGGTGGAAGTCAGGCTGACCGCTGCTGGAGCAATTGTCACGAGCGAATCTGAGGAACTTGCTGGAAATGGGGACGCACTTGAGGCTGGCGTACGTGCTGCTGGCTTTGTTGCTGTGGAATCCACGGTGACTGGTTTGGAGGAGCGAGAGAGGAGTGACGACGTTTCAGTCTCAACTGTTGATGGGAGCGGCGGCAAGGAGGCCACAGCGACGGCCTGTTCGGAGGAATTAGAGGAGGTGTCGGAAGGCTCCACCGTGTAGGATTTCAACATTGACATGGACACAGAGTCTAGTGGCTCCAGCGGCGACGAGTGGGGGGTCGTGCTCGTAGTTATTAGAGTGAAATGATTGGATTAGGGTTTCACAAATGAGTGTCAAGGATACATATAGCCTCTAGGGCTAGATACATGGGCCTGGGCCAATAAACCCCGCATACACAGTCCAACACCCCCCCCCCCCCCCCCCCCCCCCCCGCAGTTCTAACATCTAGCCGCGGCAGATGTTGAGACTGGACCGAAACTCGGAGAACAACGACGAAGGGAGACCCTTTGTGAAGATGTCGGCGAACTGTGACGTCGCCGGGCCGTGGAGAACTCGGACCTCGCCACGGGCAACCCGCTCACGAACGAAGTGGAGGTCGATCTCCACATGCTTTGTGCGCTGATGCTGAACGGGGTTGGTGGAGAGGTAGACGGCGCTGACGTTGTCGCAGTAGACCAACGTGCTCTGGGCGACAGAGGAGTGGAGCTCCTGAAGCAGCTGCTGGAACCAGACGGCCTCAGCCATGCCGTTAGCCACCGCGTGATACTCCGCCTCAGCACTCGAGCGCAACACCACTGGCTGTCGCGCCGAGGACCAGGAGACGAGGTTACCGCCCAGGAAGACAGCATAGCCAGAGGTGCAGCAACGGGTGTCCGGGCAACCCGCCCATTCAGCGTCGGTGTAGACGACCAGCTCAGAAGCCGAGTCACCCCGAAGGAGGAGGCCATAGTCTAGAGAGCCGCGTAGGTACCGAAGGATCTGCTTCATAGTGGTGAGATGTGGCTCCCGCGGGTCATGCATGTGAAGGCACACCTGCTGAACCGCGTAGGAGATGTCCGGCCTGGTGAAGGTGAGGTACTGAAGAGCACCCACAAGACTCCTGTAGGAGGTAGGGTCAGTGATAGGGACGCCATCTACGGAGGAGACCTTCGCATGGGTGTCCACCGGAGTAGAGCACGACTTGCAATCAGCCATGTCCGCTCGCTGGAGGATGTCCAGGCAGTATTGTCGCTGGTGGAGAAATAGGCTGCCCGGGCGGTGCTCAACTGTAACACCGAGAAAGTGGTGGAGCTGGTCCACCTTCATCGCGAACTCCCGCTGTAGGGAGGAGATCGTGCGCTAAAGGAGATCCGGACTAGATGCTGTGAGGACGATGTCGTCGACGTAGAGGAGGAGGTACACAGTGTCCCCCTCATGGTGGTATACGAAGAGCGAGGTGTCCGACCTGGCCTCGACGAAGCCAAGGGAGGCCAGGAAGGAGGTGAACCGGTTGTGCCAAGCTCGGGGCGCCTGCTTCAGACCGTACTAGAACTTGTTGCAGATCATGTCTTGATGAGCTGAATCAACAAACCCTGTCGGCTGACTGCACTACACCGTCTCCGTCAGTGTGCCGTGGAGGAAAGCGTTCTTGATGTCCAACTGGCGGACAGGCCAAGAACACGAGAGAGCCAGTGACAGAACGGTCTGAACTGTCGCTGGCTTCACCACCGGGCTGAAAGTCTCGTTGTAGTCGACACCAGGGCACTAAGTGAAGCCTCGAATAACCCACCGAGACTTGTAACTCTCGAGAGACCCATCCTCCTTCCTCTTATGCGTGAATACCCACTTGCCCGAGACAACATTGCCACGACCAGGACGGGGAACCAAGTCCCACGTCCGGTTGGCAAGCAAGGTCGGATACTCTTCTTCCATTGCCTGACGCCAGTGTGGATCGGCGAGAGCGCTACGGACAGAAGAGGGGATAGGCGAGATGGGTGAGGAGGCAGGCAGCGAAGAGGTCGTGGAGGAGAGGACGACCCTGGAGAACAGCACCACCGGTCGGAGGACCCCAGTAGCATGCGTGGTTACCATCGGGTGAACGTGGCTAGGGTCACGGTGGAGTAGTGGCGTATCGTACACTGGGGGCTCGATGCGGGAGGAGGTCGGAACACCAACCCGCGCTCATCGCTGATAGACATGAGCGGGATCGGCGTACCGCGACGCAGGAGCCACACGTGGCACAGCAGGGGACGTCGGGGCCGCGCGTGACATAGCAGGTGAAGTCGGGGACGTTGGGGCCGCACGTGGCACAACAGGGGACGTTGGGGCCGCGCGTGGCACATGACATCAGTGACGCTGGGGCCGCGCACGGCGCAGCTATCGACGTCAGTGATGTCGGGGCAGCGCAAGGCGCAGCTGAAGGCGTCGAGGACACCGGGGCCGCACATGGCACAGTCGGTGGCGTCGGGGCCGCACGTGATGCAGCTGGTAGCGCCAGTACCGCGCGTGGCGCAGCTGGTGGCGTCAGGGACGCCGGTGCCGCGCGTGGCGCAGCTGGTGGCGTCAGGGATGCCGGTGCTGCGCGTGGCACAATGGGTGGGTAACTTGCAGGAGGTAAAACACAATGTCGCTGTACAGGAGCCACCTCAGGGTCAGTAGAGAAGAAAGAATCCAACTTAGCAACAAAGTCAGAGGACGAAGCAGAAAAGGGAAAAGAGGACGTGTCGAGAGATCAAGATATGACGGGTAGTAAGGTCAAGGCACCGATACCCCTTATGGTCGGGGGAGTACCCAAGGAAGACACACTGAGTCGAGCGAGGCGCAAGCTTATGGGGGGCCGTGGCAGAGAGGTTAGGGTAGCAAGCACACTCAAAGACTCGAGTTTGATCCTTTTGGTTTATCTGTACTGTAAAGGATCTTACTACCCGACGTCTTCTTATCCGCTGTGAAAGTTCGGGGCCCCTTTACACGCTGTGTCTTCCTGCTTCCGCTTCGCCTACGCCATTTGCCCTGACTATGACAGCCTCTTCGACCACCTGGCATCGTCGGCTTGGCCATCCTGGTGCTGATGCAATGTCGAAGTTGTCTCGTAGTTCAGTGATTTCTTGTCCTCGGGGTACTCATGAGCCTCTTTGCCATGCTTGTCAGTTCGGTCGACACGTTTGACTTGCTTTTCCGCATTCTGTCACTCGTGTCGAACGCATCTTTGATCTGATTCACCGTGATCTTTGGACATCGCCTCTTCTCAGTGTTTCAGACCCCACATACACAGTCCAACAGTAGTCCCTCTGCAAACTGTGTTATGCCTATTTTCCTGCGTCCTTACTCTAATCCTCTAGCAGACTTCAGATGTACAGTGTACTGGGTTCATCATGAATTTACTAATTCACTTAGTAAATTTCCCTCATACTAATTGACATCTGGCAGATGGAAAGGTGAAAAGTTTATAACAGGATTTCAAAAATATTGAAAAATGTAAAAACAAATTTATTCTATGAAGTACAGAGTTCAACTTAGTGAGAATAGTTTCTTTAGTTCATGTCTGATTAAATGAAACTGAAAACTTCTGCCACGCAATAGAGTATCAATAGTATACTTGCTAAAATTGTGGATAAATGTAACACCCATTATTTCATGTATAAAAACTTGATCAAAACCCTTGAACATTCTTGTATGCATTTTGGGTGATTTTTGAAGTTCCAAACGTGTAGCAAACGATTTAAATTTGAATCTGAATTCAAATCAAAAGAAAAGAATTGAAAAAGAAAAAGAAAAAGAAAAGGAATCCCCTGTTGGGCCAAAACCCACCCCGGCCCACCTTTTCTCTCCCCTCTCCCGTGGCCCAACCTCTCCCCCCCTCTCTTCTCTCTCTGCTGGGCGGACCCCACCTGTCATCCCCAACCCCCCAGTAACCGCCACTCCCTCTTTCCCGCGCCGCGCCTCGCCCACGCCGAAACCCCCCCCCCCCCCCCTTGCAACCGTCGCTCCACGCACGAATCAACCCGGGGAAACCTCACTTCGCGTGCGCCTGCAACCGTCGCACTCCCCTCCGCTAAAAACTCCCCCTCTCTCCCTCGTTTTCCCCCTTCCCGCGCGCAAACCCTAGCACACCATCGCTCTCGGTAAGCCCCGCACGTTCCCGACTAGCCAGCGATCACCGCACCCCTCTCTCCCCTCTGACCTCTTCGCCGTGACCCCAGGAGCGCGCCGGACACGTTGGAGCGAGGAGATCGCCGGGGAATTGCCAAGCTCGACGAGCACTGACGCCAACCGCCGCCGACCCCTCTCCGGCCGATTTCGTGCCTCGACACTCCCCTAGGTGAGTTCCCTATCTCCCCCTCTTTCGTTCCATGTCCTTAGCGCATTGTTTGGGCGACGTTTTCGCCGTTTTGGCCGCCTTCGGCGAGCTCACCGTCGCGGGCGTCTAGCGCCGCCGACGTCCCCAGAGGCGACGTGGCTCAATCTCAGCCCTCGGTTGGGGGCCAACGACTGAGATTATAACCTCATACCGGTTCGGCATTTTAAATCCCGCGCGTCCATTTAAGATCCAACGGCCCACGTTTGAATCGCCGTTCCCGCCTCCGCATATTCACCCAGGTCCCTGGAAACTCACCAGCTACCCCCTGCACTTCTCTGGAATTCAAGGCTAGCCCCTGGAAATTGCAGACTAGCCCCTGGACCCCTAAAAATTGGATTTAATCCTTTAAATAAGCAATCTAACCCCTGTAAATTTGTAGAATCATGAATTTAGTCCTTGTACAGTATGAAAAACTATTTAATTAGTCCCTGGACTTTTATTTATTTGTTGAATATGGTTTTTAGGTGTATTTGAGGTGTAGAAAATAGATAAAAATGGTAATTAAGTGTAGAAATGTTAGGAAAAATTGGTATAAACTATTTTATGCTGTGAATAAATTGTAGAGTCCTTATTAAATATATTTTGTCCATGGAATATTTATTATAAATGTTTAAAAATACATTTTGGCCATAGAAAATCCAATAAAAATGGTTTTAGGCTATAATTAAATCCCAAAAATGTAGGATAAATATAAAATGCATATTTTGGCTATGTAAAATAATAAATACCTCGTAGGGACGCACTAGTATAGGATTTTATGCTTATGTGTGTGTTGTGATGTATCGTATTGAATGCTCTTTACTTATTTAGCTTTATTTTATTCTTACCATGCTTGGGCAATATATTTAGAGTCGTTCTACGACCCTAATCTTAACCTCCAAGACCAAGACTTCACCAACACTCAAGTCTTCAACGAAGGCAAGTGCCCTTGACCATCTTGTACCAATTCTAGGGATTTAGATAGATGCATGCTAATTAAATTGATGTCCTATTTCATGTTTACTTGCCCTGTTCCGCATAATTCCTTGTTACCTGAATTAGGTTGGGAAGTAGATAGGTCTTATCTTTGCTTAGCCATGCTTAGACATTGGGATTGGGATTTCATACAATTTTTCTATGTTAAACTTTATGGTTACTTGAACTTGTGGTGATTACACAATTGTAGTGGATAGGAATCTGGTGGTTGGTTAGTTTTTGCATGGTGCAGTTTGCATGAGACCCGGGATTGGGTTTGGTACCACCGGATTCTAAGGACCAATTTATGGAGGAAGCCACTAAGCTTTATAGTACCACCACGAGACTGAGATGGGGCAGCTTGGTCAATTAATTAGGTTTCTCCCGATGAAATGCTAGTAGTTGGATGGTGCGGGGAATTATGCGAGTGATCTGCTCTGAGATCCGCAAGGCTCAAGAGGGGGCTCGTGGGGCGGAGGGTTACTCCGAGAATCCCCAGTGGTGGAAACCTTAGAGGGCTAGCACTAGTCGGGAGTACCTTTATAAAGACCATGTAGTGATCTCCTGGCCTCACACCAAAGGAAGTGTGCAATGTGGTTAGCTACCACGGGCAATCAGGGAGGTTCACTTAGTCCACCTGGCAACAGGGGATGAAATCACTGCTTGTGGGTAAAGGGTACACTCTCAGCAGAGATTTGGTAAAACTGTCATGACAGCCGTGCTCACGGACAAGAGCGGCTTGGGGCCAGTTCATAATTAGTCTATGGTTGGGAAATGGTGGTTAATTATGATTCAAGTTACATTCATTATCATTACTCATGTGTTGATTACTGCTTGAATATTGATATTGATAATTGAAAGCTAAGGTTAGGTTTTAAGCATAGGTGCTACGCCATATTTGGCCTTCCCTTGCTTCAGCCAATCATGTCATCACTTCTCGCACTTGCTGAGTACTCTATGTACTCAAGCGTTTAATTTTCCCTTAGAATATGAAGAAGAAGCGGCACCGGAGGACTTCTTCGTCAATCCGGAGGACTTAGACTAGGCTGGTGACCATACACGCAACTGCTGCCTGTGGAGATGGAGCTTCTCTTACCTATTAGTCTTCTGCTGTAGTTTGAACTTTGTTAACATTGTTGTTGATGTAAATAGTTGTGGTGTGTAATTGTAGACCTTTGGGTCGTATTATAAGACTATTTATGTATTCGAACATGGCAATGTAATGATATTTCACTTTCGTTGACGCATGTACGATTCAACCGATCCTGGCGTACATGTGATTAGCGTCTGTTCATCTTTACGATGACCGGGCGTGACAAAGTGGTATCAGAGCCAGGTTGCCCGTAGGACGCAAGCCTAGTTAGAAATGGCCGAAAATTAAGTACTATACTATTTTCTTATAAAATAGTATTATCAAAACTTTGTGCACTCCACCTCAACCCTTGTGCTTCTTATCTTGCTGTGCTATTTGCTTTATTCTAATTTAATTTATTGATTATTGATCTCACTCTCTTCTTTTCAAATGTTTGTAGATGGCGCGAACCAAGCAGATGGCTCGTAAGTCGACTGGGGGTCGTGTTCCTCACCACGCCCTAGCTAGTCGCTCCGCACCTCACACCCCCAGGAGGGAGACGACGCTGTTCTCCACTGGGAGTGCTGCTTCATGGATGCATGTCCGTCTTCGCTCTCTTCTTCATGCTGCGGGGTACCGTGAGTACCGTGTTCACCTAGTCTACCATGCCACTAGGGTCTTTGCACCCTATACTGGTGGACTGGAGTGGACCTCTCAGCTGGTCGTCTACTACGACTCGGAGCTGCTGCACTCACACTTCTCTCCGGCCTGGAGGAGCTCCCAGCGTGCGGCTGAGGAGGACGCCACGTGGGAGGCGACTACCTACTGGAGTCACGCCCACAGGTTCCGCCTTGGGTGCACGGAGCACGCGTACACCCCTCAGCGCCCTAGTGGCACGGCCGACTTCACTGGACGTGACGTCGAGGGGCCTTTGACTCACCCTCAGTGCGAGAGGCTTATGGACGACGTTGTGGAGTTGTCTTCACGACTCCAGCGTTGTCAGCAGGAGCTTCAGGACAGCAGGGACCTGGTTGACCGCTACGAGCGACTTCGCCGACGCTACGCGAGGATCACTGCAGCTGATCCTAACTCTCCTCAGTACGCTTCAGACGTTGAGCCTTGGGACCCGAACTCTCCAGATCGCCGTATGAACTCCCCCCAGGAATCAAGAGAGGACTCAGAAGAAGAAGACTCGGAGATGGAGGTTGAGGAGGACTCCGATGAGTAGGAGTGGACTTGTTTCCCCGCTGGACGACTCAGGACACCTATCCTTAGTATGTAGGAGCGTGTAGCTACGCCCTTTTTAGTCTTGAGTTGTGTTGTTTATGATGTCGTGCTAGTAGTTGCTTTATGTTGTGTGTGTGTGTGCGACATGAGTTGTGGAATGCTTCGGCATCCTGTCCACATCCATGTCATTTGTATATAGGCCTGTTAGTGTGTCGTGCGAGTTGTGGAATGCTTTAGCATCTTGTCCACATCCGCACTAGTTGGTTAATGAATTTGCTTGCTTTATATATATGTTTCCCTTGATGCATGTAGTTGGGACCGTTTGCCATAGCGTACCCTTCTATATCTCATCTATTGTCCTAAAGTTTCAATTATTCCCTATACAGATGTCTGGAAGAGGTAGAGGTAGAGGTCGTGGAAGGGGTGCTGTGCCCCAAGATGAAGGACTTGGAGGTGTGCCAGGATGGAATGGTAGGGGTGCTCGAGGAGCCCCAGCCACGCAGCAAATGTAGCAGATGATGGCCATCCAAACCCAGCTGCTTAACAACCTTACCCAGATTGTCACCAACATGCAGCAAGCCCCACCCCCACCACCACCAAATTACAACCTTCCGCCACCACCACCTTTTCCACCTAGGTCCTTTCTAAGGGACTTCCTAAACACTCATCCACCCACTTTTGCCACAGTCACTGAACCCATGGATGCCGATGATTGGCTCCGTACAGTTGAAAGCAAGTTGAGGCTTATCCACTGTGAAGGAAGAGAGAAAGTACTATTAGCCTCCCATCAACTCCAAGGATCGGCAGCCGACTGGTGGACTGCCTTTACTGAAGCTCACCAGGACCCAGAAAACATTACCTGGGAAGAATTCAGGACCAACTTCCGCAATCACTTTGTGCCTGAGGGAGAAATACAAGCAAGACGCGAAGAGTTCCTTATGTTGAAGCAGGGCCGTATGACTGTGAGGGCCTATTTGAATGCATTCACCCAATTGTCCCGCTATGCTCCAACCGATGTGGATACTGACTCCAAGAAACAATTCCGTTTCAAGAATGGAATGGATAAGGAGTTGAAGTTTGCCATGTCTTCCAGCGACTACAGCGACTTTTAGAAGCTGGTTGACAAAGACTTTGAAGTGGAGAGGACTAAAAAGGAACTGGATGATGAGGAAAGAAAAAGGCAGTTGACTATAGCACATGCCTCTAGCAGCAATGTACGCCCCCGTCTTAACCCTCCGCCTGCAAACCAGATGACTCATCCTATGAACTACTCGGGACAGAGATTTCCAAACACCAACTACAGGCCACCCACACCCTACAACCAGCAAATGCGCTAGCAGCAACTGCCACCACGCCAGCCAATGCAACCCCCACGTCAGCAGATGCAGCCACCCCGCCCTTCAGCTCCAGCTAACCGTCCAAATGGCCAACCCCCAAGAAACCAATCAGGAGGCAACAAGGGCCAAAGTAATGCTGCGGGAGTTCAATGTTACAAGTGCGAAGAATGGGGACACTACGCTAGCAGTTGTCCAAAGAAGCAACAAAACCCACCTGGCCGTGTCAACCATGTGACACTAGAGCAAGCACAGGAAGCGCCTGATGTGGTGATCGTTATGTTTTCTGTTAACTCCCACCCCGCCACCGTATTGTTTGATTCGGGTGCTACACATTCATTTATATCCAAGGATTTCATAAAGAAGCATGACATGGTAGTTACATTCTTGAATGGGCCATTATTGATAAACTCTCCTGGAGGAGAGATGGTGGCAAGGCATCTATGCCGAAAAGGGAGTATAAACATAAGGGGGGTAGTCTTTTGGGCCAACCTAATAGTGTTGGACTCACAAGGATTAGACATCATTCTGGGAATGGACTGGTTGACGAAGAATCAAGGAGTAATTCATTGTGCAACTAGAACAGTTTGCTTAACACAACCGGACGGCACTACAGTGGAGTTCAAGCCAGATCAGACACAAGAGGCAGTAGTACAACTCAACCATCTTGAGAATACCGAAGACATCAGGGTTGTGAAGGAATTTCCGGATGTATTCCCAGATGACTTACCAGGTATGCCCCCTGATCGAGAAATTGAATTTGTCATTGAGTTAGTACCTGGAATGGCCCCAATATATAAGAGGCCATATAGAATGGATGCTAAACAATTAGCTGAACTAAAGGATCATATTGAGGAGTTATTGGCAAAAGGATATATTCGTCCTAGCTCATCACCTTGGGGAGCACCAGTTATATTTATACCTAAGAAGGATGGAACTCAAAGGTTGTGTGTGGATTACCGTGCCTTAAATGAGGTAACGATCAAGAATAAATATCCACTACCAAGGATTGAAGATTTGTTTGATCAGTTGAGAGGAGCATGTGTGTTCTCCAAGATTGATCTTCGTTCGGGCTACCAAAAACTGAAGATTAGACCCTCAGACATTCCCAAGACGACATTTGTCTCTCGATATGGATTATATGAGTATACAGTTATGTCGTTTGGATTGACCAATGCTCCGACATATTTTATGTATCTAATGAACAAGGTATTCATGGAGTATTTGGACAAGTTTGTAGTGGTATTCATCGATGACATACTTATCTACTCCAAGACTGAAGAAGAGCATGAGGAGCACCTCAGGATGGCTCTACAGAAGCTCCGCCAACATCAACTGTATGCCATGCTTAGTAAGTGTGAGTTCTGGCTAAAGGAGGTATCATTTTTGGGGCATGTCATATCGGAAGGAGGTATAGCAGTGGATCCAGGCAAAGTGGCAGATGTCCTTAAGTGGGAAACACCTGAGAGTGTACATGATATACGAAGATTCCTAGGCATGGCTGGTTATTACCGTAGATTCATCGAGGGATTTTCAAAGATCTCTCGACCACTAACCAAGTTGCTTGAGAAAGGAGTTGCCTTCAAGTGGACCCCCGAATGTGAAGTAAGCTTCGCCGAGTTGAAGAAAAGGATAACCAGTGCACCGGTATTAGTGATGCCTGATATGCAGAAAGAGTTTGTGGTCTATTGCGATGCATCTGGTCATGGTTTAGGATGCGTCTTAATGCAAGGAGGACATGTTGTAGCCTATGCTTCAAGACAACTTCGGAAACATGAGAGAAATTATCCAACCCATGATCTGGAACTGGCAGCCGTTGTCCATGCATTGAAGATCTGGAGACACTACTTGATGGGAAAAAGAACTGAGATATACACAGATCACAAGAGCTTGAAGTACATATTCACACAACCGGATCTTAATCTCAGACAACGTCGTTGGTTGGAATTAATAAATGATTTTGATGTGGGAATCAACTACCATCCAGGCAAGGCTAATGTGGTCGCTGATGCTCTAAGCAGGAAGGGACAATGCAATAACTTGTCAGTACAAGCTCTTCAACCCCAGTTATGTGAAGAGTTTGCAAGGTTAAACCTATGTCTAGTGTCTAGCACTGAAGCAGTTGCTATGGAAGTGGACTCAAACCTTGAACGTGATATACGAGAAGGACAAAAGAATGATGAGAAGGTCAAGGAGATCAAGCAGTGGATGAAGAAAGGGAAAGCTCCGAACTTTAGAGAGGATGAACAAGGAACCTTATGGCTTGGAAAGAGGATTTGTGTTCCAGATATCAAGGAGATTAAAGAGTTGATACTAAGGGAAGCTCATAACTCCTCATACTCCATTCATCCCGGAAGCACAAAGATGTATCAAGACCTTAAAGATCGATATTGGTGCCATGGAATGAAACGGGATGTAGCAGAATATGTGGCCATATGTGATACATGTCAATTTATTAAGGCGGAACATCAAAGACCAGCAGGGTTGCTGCAACCAATCAAAGTGCCAGAATGGAAATGGGAAGAAATTAGTATGGATTTCATTGTGGGACTACCAAGAACACAGTCTGGATATGATTCTATATGGGTCATAGTGGATCGTTTAACTAAAGTTGCTCACTTTATTCCTGTGAAAGAGACTTACAATGGTCCCAAGCTGGCGGAACTATACATCTCCAGGATTGTATGTTTACATGGAGTTCCTAAGAAGATCATCTCAGACAGAGGCACTCAATTCACCTCAAGATTCTGGCAGAAGTTGCATGAATCAATGGATACCCGTCTAAATTTTAGTTCGGCGTATCATCCTCAGACTGATGGTCAAACTGAACGCACCAACCAGATATTAGAAGACATGTTGAGGGCGTGTGCTTTAAAGAATAGCAAAAGTTGGGACAAGAATCTGCTATATGCCGAATTCTCTTACAACAACTGTTATCAAGCCAGTTTGAAGATGTCTCCTTTTGAAGCATTGTATGGGCGGAAATGTAGGACACCATTGTTTTGGAATCAAACTGGGGAAAGTCAAGTCTTTGGGCCTGATGTATTGAAAGAGGCTGAAAGACAAGTGCAAGAAATTCGGAAGAACCTAAAGGCAGCCCAAACAAGACAGAAGAGTTATGCGGATACTCGAAGACGTGATCTAACATTTGAGGTTGGTGATTATGTGTACTTGAAGGTGTTACCTATGAGAGGATTGAGAAGATTTAAAGTAAGAGGCAAGTTTTCACCCCGCTACATTGGTCCGTTCAAGATATTAGAGCGACAAGGTGAAGTGGCATATCAGCTTGAGCTTCCGCCACACCTGTCAGATGTGCATAATGTGTTCCATGTATCACAGCTTAAGAAGTGCTTAAGAGTGCCTGAAGAGCAATTGCCTATGGAAGCAGTGGATGTACAGGAAGACTTGTCTTATGTGGAGCAGCCTGTCAAGATACTTGAGACACTGGAAAAGATCACAAGAAACAAAGTCATTCGCATATGTAAAGTGCAATGGAAGCATCACTCGGAGGCAGAAGCAACATGGGAAAGAGAAGAAACTCTTAAGGCCGATTTCCCTCATCTTTTCCCTTAGAACGTCCGAATCTCGAGGGCGAGATTCCTTTTAAGGGGGGTAGAGTTGTAACACCCATTATTTCATGTATAAAAACTTGATCAAAACCCTTTAACATTCTTGTATGCATTTTGGGTGATTTTTGAAGTTCCAAACGTGTAGTAAACGATTTAAATTTGAATCTAAATTCAAATCAAAAGAAATGAATTGAAAAAGAAAAAGAAAAAGAGAAGGAATCCCCTGTTGGGCCAAAACCCACCCCGGCCCACCTTTTCCCTCCCCTCTCCCGCGGCCCAACCTCTCCCCCCCTCTCTTCTCTCTCTGCTGGGCGGACCCCACCTGTCATCCCCAACCCCCCAGTAACCGCCGCTCCCTCTTTCCCGCGCCGCGCCGCGCCCACGCCGAAACCCCCCCCCCCCTTGCAACTGTCGCTCCACGCACGAATCAACCCGGGGAAACCTCCCTTCGCGTGCGCCTGCAACCGCCGCACTCCCCTCCGCTATAAACTCCCCCTCTCTCCCTTGTTTTCCCCCTTCCCGCACGCAAACCCTAGCACGCTGTCGCTCTCGGTAAGCCCCGCACGTTCCCCACTAGCCGGCGATCACCGCACCCCTCTCTCCCCTCTGACCTCTTCGCCGTGACCCCAGGAGCGCACCGAACACGTTGGAGCGAGGAGATCGCTGGGGAATTGCCAAGCTCGATGAGCACCGACGCCAACCGCCGCCGTTCCTCATCGCCGACCCCTCTCCGGCCGATTTCGTGGCCCGACACTCCCCTAGGTGAGTTCCCTATCTCCCCCTCTTTCGTTCCATGTCCTTAGCGCATTGTTTGGGCGACGTTTTCGCCGTTTTGGCCGCCTCCGGCGAGCTCACCATCGCGGGCGTCTAGCGCCGCCGCGCCGTGCGCCGTCGACGTCGCGAGAGGCGACGTGGCTCAATCTCAGCCCTCGGTTGGGGGCCAACGGCTGAGATTATAAGCTCATATCGGTTCGGCATTTTAAATCCCGCGTGTCCATTTAAAATCCAACGGCCCACGTTTGAATCGCCGTTCCCGCCTCCGCATATTCACCCAGGCCCTTGGAAACTCACCAGCTACCCCCTGCACTTCTTTGGAATTCAAGTCTAGCCCCTGGAAATTGCAGACTAGCCCCTGGACCCCTAAAAATTGGATTTAATCCTTTAAATAAGCAATCTAACCCCTATAAATTTGTAGAATCATGAATTTAGTACCTGTGCAGTATAGAAAACTATTTAATTAGTCCCTGGACTTTTATTTATTTGCTGAATATGGTTTTTAGGTGTATTTGAGGTGTAGAAAATAGATAAAAATGGTAATTAAGTGTAGAAATGTTAGAAAAATTGGTATAAACTATTTTATGCTGTCAATAAATTGTAGAGTTCTTATTAAATATATTTTGTCCATGGAATATTTATTATAAATGTTTAAAAATACATTTTGGCCATAGAAAATCCAATAAAAATGGTTTTAGGCTATAATTAAATCCCAAAAATGTAGGATAAATATAAAATGCATATTTTGGCTATGTAAAATAATAAATACCTCGTAGGGACGCACTAGTATAGGATTTTATGCTTATGTGTGTGTTGTGATGTATCGTATTGAATGCTCTTTACTTATTTAGCTTTATTTTATTCTTGCCATGCTTGGGCAATATATTTAGATTCGTTCTACGACCCTAATCTTAACCTCCAAGACCAAGACTTCACCAACACTCAAGTCTTCAACGAAGGCAAGTGCCCTTGACCATCTTGTACCAATTCTAGGGATTTAGATAGATGCATGCTAATTAAATTGATGTCCTATTTCATGTTTACATGCCCTGTTCCGCATAATTCCTTGTTACCTGAATTGGGTTGGGAAGTAGATAGGTCTTATCTATGCTTAGCCATGCTTAGACATTGGGATTGGGATTTCATACAATTGTGCTATGTTAAACTTTATGGTTACTTGAACTTGTGGTGATTACACAATTGTAGTGGATAGGAATCTGGTGGTTGGTTAGTTTTGGCATGGTGCAGTTTGCACGAGACCCGGGATTGAGTTTGGTACCACCGGATTCTAAGGACTGGTTTATGGAGGAAGCCACTAAGCTTTATAGTACCACCACGAGACTGAGATGGGGCAGCTTGGTCAATTAATTAGGTTTCTCCCGATGAAATGCTAGTAGTTGGATGGTGCGGGGAATGATGCGGGTGATCTGCTCTGAGATCCGCAAGGCTCAAGAGGGGGCTCTGGGGCGGAGGGTTACTCCGAGAATCCCCAGTGGTGAAAACCTTAGAGGGCTAGCACTAGTCGGGAGTACCTTTGTAAAGACCATGTAGTGATCTCCTGGCCTCACACCAAAGGAAGTGTGCAATGTGGTTAGCTACCACGGGCAATCAGGGAGGTTCACTTAGTCCACCTGGCAACAGGGGATGAAATCACTGCTTGTGGGTAAAGGGTACACTCTCAGCAGAGATTTGGTAAAACTATCATGACAGCCGTGCTCACGGACAAGAGCGGCTTGGGGCCAGTTCATAATTAGTCTATGGTTGGGAAATGGTGGTTAATTATGATTCAAGTTACATTCATTATCATTACTCATGTGTTGATTACTGCTTGAATATTGATATTGATCATTGAAAGCTAAGGTTAGGTTTTAAGCATAGTGCTACGCCATATTTAGCCTTCCCTTGCTTTAGCCAATCATGTCATCACTTCCCGCACTTGCTGAGTACTCTATGTACTCAAGCGTTTAATTTTCCCTTAGAATATGAAGAAGAAGAAGCGGCACCGAAGGACTTCTTCGTCAATCCGGAGGACTTGGACTAGGCTGGCAACCATACGCGCAACTGCTGCCTGTGGAGATGGAGCTTCTCTTACCTATTAGTCTTCTGCTGTAGTTTGAACTTTGTTAACATTGTTGTTGATGTAAATAGTTGTGGTGTGTAATTGTAGACCTTCGGGTCGTATTGTAAGACTATTTATGTACTCGAACATGGCAATGTAATGATATTTCACTTTCATCGACGCATGTACGATTCAACTGATCCTGGCGTATATGTGATTAGCGTCTGTTCATCTTTACGATGACCGGGCGTGACAATAAAACAGCCAGCTTGGGTTACAAAATATCAGTCCCGGCCCCCTTGCATATTTCTGAAGTTAACTGACAGCCCTATCTTAATTTGGGTTTTTTGAGAGTTAGATATTATAATGTTGTTTTTTCCCTTGTGTTCTCATTCTGGATTATGTATTATATCATGCGTAGCTATCGCAATATTTTCGTTTTGTTGGCTCATCACATCGTGACCATGTCTTGTAAGGGACCAAATCTTATACTAAATTGCAGTCTCTATCTGAAATCACTACATTAGATAGGCACATCGAAGTGAGCTGACACACACATATACTTTAAATACCATGTGATCTGTGGAGTCTATGAGTAAGATGACAAAATCCTAGTGAACTGTGTCCTGTGGGCAGAAACCTTTTGCAGCTACGCTAATGGATGGATATCTGGATATCTGTTGGCGTGGTATCCGAATGGAATCTGATACGCATCTTTGGGCTAAGATGCTTGTTTCTGTCCTACAGGAGCAAGTAAGCAACAAGGTCGTCTTGAAAAAGGGCACTGCAGTTTTGAAGAGTTCTGACAGGTAACACTTTGCCATCTGACTGTATTTTAAGCATTTGAAGCCATAAAGTGGTTGGTAATACCTTATGTGTGAACAGTTTCTGTGGCTGTATTGCAAAAGCTATCAAGGCCACCTCACAGCCTTTCCTGTTTTTATGCATGTAGTTCAGAATATGAAGACATGATTACTCATTTTGTTCTAACTCACATTTATGATGGTTCCAGTGACCCCATCAACACTAGTGTTATCATCAGGTGCAGCGATCTTGCCTCATCCTTCAAAGGTATGTCTTTGCATTCATTTTATGTCTCACTGAAGGACAGGAAGTAATGCTCAAGATCTCCATTGGTGCTGAAATAAGTAGTGGCAAAAGGGCATCAAAAAATTGGTCTATAATTTTCTCGATGCTTCAGCCATAATATTTGAGTGATTTTTCAGATAGCGACAGGGGGAGAAGATGCATATTTTATTGCACGTAATGGCTGGTTTGGTGTGGCAGATGGAGTTGGCCAGTGGTCATTTAAAGGTAAACAATATGAAATTTTGTCACTCTGATTTTACAGTACAACCTTATGAAACAACCTCCTGGTTTCCACACTGCAGTGCTAGTCATAGTGTTTGCTCACTTTTGACAGACATTTAATTTCCAGATAACTAACATTTTCAGAGATACATATACAGTAATAATTTTGTTCATAAGAAAAAGGAAACAGAAGCGTGTAAACTATTTTTTTGTTGGGAGGGTAGTTTATTCGGTTTGGATCAAGTGGATGCTGACCGAAATTTTATTGTCTGTTGGCATCTATATTTCTATTAGTGCTGGATAGAGAGAGCAAAGGCAGTATTCAGTGCAGAGAAAATCTAAGAACAGTATAATATGCCTCATTGCATTTAGTTACTTAAAAAAGTTAACTGGTTCAAAGGAAATTACGTCGTATCAATTGCCATCAAAGGCAGGACAAACGATAAGTCAATGTTGTCAATGGGGTTAGACAATGACCTTTGGACCTAACATTAATGTTGTAATTCCCTTAGCTTTCCAGTTTCCCTGTCTTGGACATGCTAGACACGACAGGTGTGCTTAATATAATCTTAAAGGAATTAAACTATACTGTACTTGCATCTCAGATACATTATTCATTTAATAAATAATTCAGGTTTGAGTCATTAAATTCCAGTATGACTATGTATGCTTCAACTTGATGTGGATAAGCATGTAGAGTAGTAAGTTGACATAAAAATTGATGAATATGACAGGCTTTGAGATTGTAACATCTCTTGTACAACTACCCACTTTGCTTACCACTAGCCCGAAACTACTGGAATTTGTTTGCTATGTGACTTTGGGTACAAGAACTGGGAGCAATAGCATCATCCTTTAGGAGATGGAATTTATTCTGAACTGTCAAGTTGCCACCAGTATCTACACACGGCTGACAATTTCATAGCTTGAGACAACTTTACAAGTTAGAAGGACAGTCTCTTCATGTCAGAGGAACAATGATCTTAATATGGTTTATAGTCCTGGTGACATTTATATCTTGTTAACCAGATCTGTAATTCTTAGGTTCAGAGCCATATGTACTTTTGAGCCCACGCTTGATGCATGAAATCAAAGCCTGATGAAACTTTTCATGCATTATAATTGTTCGCGGAGATCCAGTACGCTAAGGCCATTCTAAGTGCAAGGTTTTGTTCAGTGGTTTCGAAGAGTGTCATGTCATATAGGGTCATTTGATTAATGAATGAAACAAGTTCTCTCAATGCAAAGTTTCACTTCACGGTTTCATAGGCTAACATGTCACATAAATGTTGCATCTAAGTGACCAATAGGAGCTGATAAAATATGTGGGGATGAAACAAATTATTCCCAGTGAAGGTTGCATTCCAGTTTCATAGTCTAGGTTGCTGTGTGCACCAGGTTTTATCCCCAGAAACCCATGTCTTCTCTCTCATCTTAAATTCCATGCCACATCATTGTTTTTGCCTATGTGGCATGCCATTTAATGAGATTGAAACCCCCCATGAAACTTGCATTGAGAGGCATAAGAGCATCCCAAAAGAAGAACCAAAACATCTCCCTAACTAATTATTTGAGTCTAGTCATAAAAAACATCCCCAACAGAGCCTCCAAACCACCTCCATTATTTTAGTTCCCCCTAAAATCCCCTCATTTATAGCTATAAATGAGGGAAAAGTTGGGAGCCCCAATCCTTCTCCCTAGGAAAGCAACATTGTTGTGGCCCCCAAATGCTGGCGTCACTCAAATAAAAGTGTTTTTAGATCCATTTTAAGAGGAACTATTGGAGGAGGAAAGAAAAAACAACCCTTCTAATTTTTTTTGTTGCCCCTAAAAACTGGTGTTAGGCCGACTCAAACGGCAATAGCCATATGTCGGTGTTGGTGCTGTGATGCACCAACTGATGTGGTTGGTATTAGACATGAAAACTACAAGAACTAAAGCTAACAGATCTAGAGAAAAACAAAGCAAACTAAATTTTTATCAAAAGAGAGTTCGCTCTGGTCCTTGCGGTATCCGGAGCTTTTTATAGCCTCTGAGTTCGAATTACAATTGATTTGATACCCTAAATAAAACTGAAACTAACTCTATTATCCCTTCCTAACTTATCTCTAATCTTCTACTTTTATTCAGTTTGGACTCCTCCTGAAAATCCCTCCAGAAACATTCCATCAACCACACATCTCATATCTGTTTAGGCAAAATCATTTTCCATACCAATTCACCCAACTGAAACGATTTTGCTTTAACCCTCTTGTTATACATTTTAGCTACCTTCAACTTTTCTCTTTCAATCTCTTCCAAAGCTTTGAACTGACTTTCTGATATTTCATCTATTGCGTCCATCATCATATCTTGGTACTCTTTAGTCAATAGATTATCTTGCTGTCTCACTCTACAAGCTTGCAACTTGACTTCGACAGGAATTACAGCCTCTTGTCCATATGCTCAAAAGGGGTTACCTTGGTAGCACCGTACTTAGAAATTCTATAAGCCCGTAGTGCTTCATTCAACATTTCATGCCACCTCTTTGGACTTTCCTGTATCTTCTTCTTGATCAGCTTAATCAATATATTGTTGCTTGCGTCAACTTGTCCATTCGCTTGAGCATAGTAGGGAGAAGAATTCATCAATCTAATTTTGAATGATTCGGCAAACTCTCTAAACTGATGTGACATAAAAGCCTTCCCTTGATCTGTAGTCAGAGTACCGAATCTATAAATAATATGCTCCAACACAAAGCTAATTACCTCCTTGTGAGTACAATTTCTCAATGGTACAACTTCTGTCCACTTGGTGAAATGATCAGTACCAACTATCACAAAACGATTTTGTTTAGACGATGAAGGATGCATCTCACCAATGAAGTCCAAACCCCATCCTCTAAAAGGCCAAGGTTTTATAATAGGATATAACACACTGGCTGGGGCATATCGCCAAACCGTTGACAAGCCTCACACCCTTTGTAATAATTGAAACAATCAGCTTGCATGCTCGGTCAATAAAATCCTGCCCTTTTCAGCATCCACAATGAGCTGACTGATGTGTACCGCAAAGACCTTCATGGACATCCTTCATAGCTTCTATGGCCTGCTCCTGAGCCAAACATTTTAATAAGACACCATCTATAGTTCGGTGATAAAGCTCATCATTAACCAAGGTATATTTCAAAGCCTGGTGCCAAACCTTTCTATTCTTGCTCCTGTTGAGGTTCTTTATGCACTCTATTAGTTATAACCTCCAATCACTCATCACCATATTAATCTTAGCCGACTCATCACGTTGTGCACTTATGTCTTCAACTTTAGACGATGTTGGCTCTTCTTTGATACCAGACCTTCCTCTTTCAACTTTATAACTTGATGCTTGCTGAGCTAATATGTTAGCTCTCCAATTTTCTTCCCTGAAAATGTGCTTGATACAAAAGGTGTCTAGAGTTTTAATAATATCCAAGCATCAATCTCTGTACTCATTTAACACTCTATCTAAGCATTGACTCTCCCCACTAATTTGTTGAATCACAAGTTTTGAATCACCAAATACTTTCACATCTTTTATCCCCATATCAACCAAACATTCCAATCCATTCAATAATGCCTCATACTCGACCTGATTATTTGTGCAAACATATTTTAGCCGAATACATAATTCATATATACTATTTGTAGGAGAAATTATAACACAATCGATTCCTAGCCCTTTATCACAAACTGAGCCATCAAAATATAATTTTCAGGGACATATTTCCACCATGTTCTCTTCATCAAGTTGTACATTGTGGTTTACAATAAAATCAGCCACAACTTGCCCTTTCATACTTCGAAGATGTTCATATACCAAATCATACTCTATCAATGAATAAGCCCACTTGTGTAACACCCATATTTTTGTACAAAATTTGCCCAAACCCTTGATCATTGTAACCTGCATTTTTTGTGAATTTTGAAATTTAAAACGAGTAGAATACGTTTCAATTTGAATTGAATTCAAATCAAAAGAAAAGAAAAGAAAAAGAAAAATAAAAGGAATTAAAAACCCATTTGGGCCAAATCTTTCCCCCTGGCCCAACTCACGTTCCCTCCCCCGCGGCCCAGCCTTTCCCCACTCCCTCACTCCCTCTCTCCCTCTCTCTGCCGGGCGGGGCCCGCCTGTCGGCGCACCCTCCCTCCCCCTTTCTTCCCCACGCCGCGCGCAACCGACGCCCCCGCGCCCACGATCTGCACCGAGCCACCCCTTCCCTCGGTAAGTCGCCGACGTTCCCGCCAATTGCAACGCAACTTCCTCCGTGCGCCTAGCCTAACTTGTTCGCCGTGCTCCCAGACACGCGCCGGACACAACCGCTCGGAGAGATCATCACTGCATCGCCGATTCCGCCGCTCCCCGGCGAGCTCCGCCGCTCTCCCTCGTCGCCGGCGCTCTCTGATCTTCCCCGGGTCCAATTGACGCCTCCGGTGAGTCCATGTGATCCCCCTCCTCATTTCTATGCGCTCTGTTCCTAGGATTAGGGTGTAATTCGTGAATCGGGGTGATCCCCGGCGAGATCACCGCCGGCTGCCGCCGTGCGCCGCCGCGCAGAGCGCTGGCGCCGGCACTGGGCCGACGTGGCTCAATCCGAGCCACCCATTCGCGGCCAACGGCTGCGATTATATCGTTGCATACCGGTTCGCATAATAAAATCCGAGCCATCCATTTAAGATCCAACGGCCCAAGTTTAAATCGCCTTTCCCGCCTCCGCGTTTACACCCAGGCCCCTGCAAACTTAGTTGCTACCCCCTGGACTTCTCCAGAATTGAAATCTAGCCCCCAGAAATCACAGACTAGCCCCTGGATCCCTAAAAATTGGTTTTAATCATTTAATTAAGCATTCTAACCCCTGTAATTTTGTAGAATAATATATTTAGACCCTGTACAGTGTAGAAAACTATTTATTTAGCCCCTGGACTTTTATTTATTTGCTGAATAGGGTTTTTAATGGTATTTGAGGTGTAGAAATTAGATTAAAATGGTAATTAAGTGTAGGAATATTATGAAAAATTGTTATAATCTATTTTATGCTGTGAATTAATTGTAGTGTTCAGATAAAATATATTTGGTCCATGGAATATTTATTATAAATGTTTTAAAATACATTTTTGCTATAGAAAATTCAATAAAAATGGTTTTAGGCTATAACAAAATCCCAAAATTGTAGGAAAAATATAAAGTGCATACTTTGGCCATGTTAAGTGATAAATACCTCGTAGGGACGCATTAGTATAGGATTTTATGCTTATGTGTGTGTGTTGTGATGTATTGCATTGAGTGCTCTGTACTTATTTAGCTTTATTCTATTCTTGCCATGCTTGGGTATATATTTAGAGTCGTACTACGACCCTAATCTTAACCTCCAAGACCAGGACTTCTCCAACACTCAAGTCTTCAACGAAGGCAAGTGTCCTTGACCATCTTGTACCCATTTTTAGGACTTTAGTTAGATGCATGCTAATTAATTTGATGTCCTACTTCATGTTTACATGCCCTGTTCCATATAATTCCTTGTTACCTGAAATGGGTTGGGAAGTAGATAGGTTATAGTTATGCTTAGCCATGCTTAAATATTGGGATTGGGATTTCATACAATTGTGCTCCATTAAACTTTATGATTAATTGAACTTGTGGTGATTACGCTATTGTAGTGGATAGGAATCTGGTGGTTGGTTAGTATTGGTATGGTGCAGTTTGCACGAGACCCGGGATTGGGATTTGTTACCACCGGATTCTAAGGACCGGTTTATGGAGGAAGCCACTAAGCTTTATAGTACCACCACGAGGCTGAGATGGGGCGGCATGGTCAATTAATTAGGTTTCTCCCGATGACATGCTAGTGTTTGGATGGTGCGGGGAATGATGCGGGCGATCTGCTCTGGGAACCACAAGGCTCAAGAGGGGGCTCTGAGGCGGAGGGTTACTCCGAGAATCCTCAGTGGTGGAAACCTTAGAGGGCTAGCACTAGTCGGGAGCACCTTTGTAAAGACCATGTAGTGATCTCCGGGCCACACACCTACGGAAGTGTGAAATGTGGTTGATCACCACGGGCTACATGGAGGTTTACTCAGTCCACCTGGCAACAGGGGATGGAATCACTGCTTGTGGGGAAAGGGTACACTCTCTGCAGAGATTTGGTAAAACTGTCATGACAGCCGTGCTCACGGACAAGAGCGGCTTGGGGCCAGTTCATAATTAGTCTATGGTTGGGAAATGATGATTCATTGTGATTCAAGTACTTTCATTATCATTAATCATGTGTGGATTATTTAATGAATTATGATAGTGATAATTGGAAGCTAAGGATAGGTTCTAAGCATAGTGCTAAGCCATAATTGGCCTTTCCTTGCTCTAGCCAATCATGTCATTCTCTTCCCGCACTTGCTGAGTACTTTATGTACTCAAGCGTTTAATTCTCCTTTAGAGTATGAAGAAGAAGAAGCTGCACCGGAGGACTTCTACGTCAACCCGGAGGACTTGGTCTAGGCTGGCGACCTCACGCGCAACGGCTGCCTGTGGAGACGAAGCCCGCTTACCTATCTTGCTTTCTGTAGTGTTGAACGGTTTAGTGTTGTAAATATTTGTGGTGTGTATTTGTAGACCTTCGGGTCGTTCTGTAAGACTATTTATGTAATCGAACATGGCAATGTAATGGTATTTCACTTTCGTCAACACATGTACGATTCAACTGATCCTGGCGTACATGTGATTAGCGTCTGTTCATCTTTACGGTGACCGGGCGTGACAAAGTGGTATCAGAGCCGTGTTGCCCGTAGGACGCAAGCCTAGTTAGAAATGGTCGAAAATTAAGGACTATACTATTTTCATATGAAATAGTATTTCCAAAACTTTGTGCTCTCCATCTCAACCCTTGTGCTTCTTACCTTGCTTTGCCTATTGTTTTTATTCTAACTTGATTTATTAATTATTAATCTCACTCTCTTCTTTTCAAATGTTTGTAGATGGCGCGGACCAAGCAGACGGCCCGTAAGTCGACTGGAGGTCGTGTTCCTCAGCATGCCCTAGCCAGTCGCTCCGCACCTCACACACCCCGGAGGGAGACGACGCTGCTCTCCAACGGGAGTGCTGCTTCGAGGATGCGCGTCCGTCTTCGTTCTCTTCTTCGAGCTGCGGGGTACCGTGAGTACCGTGTCCGCTTAGTCTACCACACCACTAGGGTCTTTGCACCCTACACTGGTGGACTGGAGTGGACTTCTCAGCTGGCCGTCTACTACGACTCGGAGTTGCTGCACTCGCACTTCTCTCCGGCCTGGAGGAGCTCCCAGCGTGCAGCTGAGGAGGACGCCACGTGGGAGGCGACCACCTACTGGAGCCACGCCCACAGGTTCCTTCTTGGGTGCACGGAGCACGCGTACACCCCTCAGCGCCCTAGTGGCACAGCCGCCTTCACTGGACGTGACGTCGAGGGACGCTTGACTCACCCCCAGTGCGAGAGGCTGGTGGACGACGTTGTGGAGTTGTCTTCGCGACTCCAGCGTTGTCAGCAGGAGCTGCAGGACAGCAGGGACCTGGTCGACCGCTACGAGCGACTTCGCCGACGCTACACGAGGATCACTGGAGTTGATCCTAACTCTCCGCAGTATGCTTCGGACGTGGAGCCTTGGGACCCGAACTCTCCGGATCGCCGCATGAACTCCCCCGAGAACTCAAGAGAAGACTCAGAAGAAGAAGACCCGGAGATGGAGGTTGAGGAGGACTCCGACGAGTAGGAGTGGACTCGTTTCCCCGCTGGACGACTCAGGACAGTTATCCTTAGTTTGTAGGAGCGTGTAGCTACGCCCTCCCTAGTCTTGAGTTGTGTTGTTTATGTTGTTATGCTTGTAGTTTGCTTTATGTTGTGTGTGTTGGTTGTGACATGAGTTGTGGAATGCTTCGGCATCCTGTCCACATCCATGTCTTTAGTCTTGTTTATGTGTCGTGTGAGTGGTGGAATGCTTAGGCATCTTGTCCACCTCCACACTAGTTGATTAATGAACTTGCTTTATGTCTATTACCCTTGATGCATATAGTTGGGACCGTGTTACCCTAGTGTATCCTTTCTTATCTCATCTATTATTCTAAGACCTCAATGAACTTCTCTATCACAGATGGCTGGACGAGGTAGAGGTAGAGGCCGTGGTCGTGGTAACCCACCTCTGGATGAGGAACTCGGAGGTGTCCCTAGATGGAATGCAAGGGGTGCTCGAGGAGCCCCAGCCTCTCAACAGATGCAACAGATGATGGCTCTTCAGACTCAGTTACTTAACAACCTCACTCAAATTGTCACCAACCTGCAACAAGCCCCACCCCCACCACCACCAAACTACAACCTTCCGCCACCACCACCTTTTCCACCTAGGTCCTTCCATAGGGACTTCCTGAACACCCATCCACCCACTTTTGCCACTGTTACCGAACCCATGGACGCTGATGATTGGCTCCGTACTATTGATAGCAAGCTGAGGCTTATTCACTGCGAAGGAAGAGAGAAGGTATTGTTAGCCTCCCATCAACTCCAAGGGCCAGCAGCTGACTGGTGGACCGCCTTCACCGAAGCCCACCGGGACCCGGAAAATATTACATGGGAAGAATTCCGAACCAACTTCCGCAATCACTTCGTACCTGAAGGAGAGATACAAGCCAGGCGTGAAGAATTCCTGATGCTAAAGCAAGGCCGTATGACTGTGAGGGCCTACCTGAATGCCTTCACCCAGCTATCCCGCTATGCCCCAACAGACGTGGATACCGACGCCAAGAAGCAATTCCGCTTCAAGAATGGGCTGGACAAAGAGTTAAAGTTTGCCATGTCTTCCAGCGACTACGGCGACTTCCAGAAGTTAGTTGACAAAGCTTTTGAAGTGGAGAGGACTAAGAAGGAACTGGATGATGATGAAAGAAAGAGGAAGTTGACTTTAGCAGCACATGCCTCCAGCAGCAATGTACGCCCCCGTCTCAACCCCCAGCCTACAACTCATATGACTCGTCCCATGAACTACTCGGGACAAAGGTACCCCAACTCCAACTACAGGCCACCCACTCCTTACAACCAGCAGATGCGCCAGCAGCAGCAGCAGCAGCCACCACGCCAGCCAATGCAACCCCCACGCCAACAGATGCAGCCACCCCGCCCTTCAGCCCCAGCTAACCGTCCAAGTGGCCAACCCCCAAGAAACCAGTCAGGAGGCAACAAGGGCCCAAATAATGCTGCAGGAGTACAATGCTACAAGTGCGGAGAATGGGGACACTATGCCAGCAGTTGTCCAAAGAAGCAGCAAAACCCAACTGGCCGTGTCAACCATGTGACTCTGGAGCAAGCACAGGAAGCACCTGATGTGGTGATCGGTACGTTCTCTGTCAACTCCCACCCCGCCACCATATTGTTTGATTCGGGTGCTACACATTCATTCATATCCAAGGATTTCATAAAGAAGCATGACATGGTAGTTACATTCTTGAATGGGCCATTATTGATAAACTCTCCTGGAGGAGAGATGGTGGCAAGGCATCTATGCCGAAAAGTGAGTATAAACATAAGCGGGGTAGTCTTTTGGGCCAACCTAATAGTGTTGGACTCACAAGGATTAGATATCATTCTGGGAATGGACTGGTTGACAAAGAATCAAGGAGTAATTCATTGTGCAACTAGAACAGTCTGCTTAACACACCCGGATGGCACCACAGTGGAATTCAAGCCAGATCAGACACAAGAGGCAGTAGTACAACTCAACCATCTTGAGAGTACCAAAGACATCAGGATTGTGAAGGAATTCCCGGATGTATTCCCAGATGACTTACCAGGTATGCCCCCTGATCGAGAGATTGAATTTGTCATTGAATTAGTACCTGGAACGGCCCCAATATATAAGAGGCCATATAGAATGGATGCTAAACAATTGGCTGAACTAAAGGATCATATTGAGGAGTTATTGGCAAAAGGATATATTCGTCCTAGCTCATCGCCTTGGGGAGCACCAGTCATATTTGTACCTAAGAAGGATGGAACTCAAAGGTTGTGTGTGGACTACCGTGCTCTAAATGAGGTAACAATCAAGAATAAATACCCACTACCAAGTATTGAAGATTTATTTGATCAGTTAAGAGGAGCATGTTTGTTTTCCAAGATTGATCTTCGTTCGGGCTACCATCAACTGAAGATTAGACCGACGGATATTCCCAAGACGGCATTTGTCTCTTGGTATGGATTATATGAATATACCGTTATGTCGTTCAGATTGACCAATGCTCCGGCGTATTTTATGTATCTTATGAACAAGGTGTTCATGGAGTACTTGGACAAGTTTGTAGTGGTATTCATAGATGACATACTCATCTACTCCAAGACTGAAGAAGAGCATGAGGAGCACCTCAGGATGGCCCTACAGAAGCTTCGCCAACATCAACTGTATGCCAAACTTAGTAAGTGTGAGTTTTGGCTAAAGGAGGTATCATTTTTGGGACATGTCATATCCGAAGGAGGTATAGCAGTGGATCCAGGCAAAGTGGCCGATGTCCTTAAGTGGGAAACACCTGAGAGTGTACATGATATACGGAGATTCTTAGGTATGGCTGGTTATTACCGTCGATTCATCGAGGGATTTTCAAAGATCTCTCGACCACTAAGCAAGTTGCTTGAGAAAGGAGTTGCTTTCAAGTGGACCCCCGAATGTGAAGTAAGCTTCGCCGAATTGAAGAAGAGGTTAACCAGTGCACCGGTATTGGTGATGCCCGATATGCAAAAGGAGTTTGTGGTCTATTGTGATGCATCTGGTCATGGTTTAGGATGTGTCTTAATGCAAGGAGGACATGTTGTGGCCTATGCTTCAAGACAACTTCGGAAACATGAGAGGAATTATCCAACACATGACTTAGAGTTGGCAGCGGTTGTTCATGCTTTGAAGATATGGAGACATTACTTAATGGGAAAAAGGACGGAGATATATACAGATCACAAGAGCTTGAAGTACATATTTACACAGCCGGATCTTAACCTCAGGCAACGTCGTTGGTTGGAATTAATCAATGATTTTGATGTGGGAATCAACTACCATCCAGGCAAGGCTAATGTGGTCGCTGATGCTCTAAGCAGGAAGGGACAAAGCAATAACTTGTCAGTACAAGCTCTTCAACCCCAGCTATGTGAAGAGTTTGCAAGGTTAAATCTATGTCTAGTGTCTAGCACTGAAGCAGTTGCTATGGAAGTGGACTCAACCCTTGAGCGTGATATACGAGAAGGGCAGAAGAATGATGAGAAGGTCAAGGAGATCAAACAGTTGATGAAGAAAGGGAAAGCTCCGAACTTTAGAGAGGATGAACAAGGAACCTTATGGCTTGGAAAGAGGATTTGTGTTCCAGATATCAAGGAGATTAAAGAGTTGATATTAAGAGAAGCTCATGACTCATCATACTCCATTCATCCCGGAAGCACAAAGATGTATCAAGACCTTAAAGATCGATATTGGTGGCATGGAATGAAACGGGATGTAGCCGAATATGTGGCCATATGTGATACATGTCAATTGATTAAGGCAGAACATCAAAGACCAGCAGGATTATTGCAACCAATCAAAGTGCCAGAATGGAAATGGGAAGAAATTAGTATGGATTTCATTGTGGGACTACCAAGAACACAGTCTGGATATGATTCTATATGGGTTATTGTGGACCGTCTAACTAAAGTGGCTCACTTTATTCCTGTGAAAGAGACCTACAATGGTCCCAAGTTGGCGGAACTGTACATCTCCAGGATTGTATGTTTACATGGAGTTCCTAAGAAGATCATTTCAGACAGAGGCACCCAATTCACCTCAAGATTCTGGCAGAAGTTGCATGAATCAATGGATACCCGCCTAAATTTCAGTTCGGCGTATCATCCTCAAACTGATGGTGAGACAGAACGCACCAACCAGATATTAGAAGACATGTTGAGAGCGTGTGCTTTAAAGAATAGCAAAAGTTGGGACAAGAATCTGCCATATGCCGAATTTTCTTACAACAACAGTTATCAAGCCAGTTTGAAGATGTCTCCTTTTGAAGCATTGTACGGGCGAAAATGTAGGACACCGTTGTTTTGGAATCAAACTGGGGAAAGTCAAGTCTTTGGGCCTGACGTATTACAAGAGGCTGAAACACAAGTACAAGAAATTCGGAAGAATCTAAAGGCAGCTCAAACAAGACAGAAGAGTTATGCGGATACACGAAGACGTGATCTCACATTTGAAGTTGGTGATTATGTATACTTGAAGGTGTCACCTATGAAAGGATTGAGAAGATTCAAAGTAAGAGGCAAATTGTCACCTCGTTACATTGGTCCGTTCCAGATACTGGAACGACGTGGTGAAGTGGCTTATCAGCTTGAGCTTCCGCCACACTTGGCAGGTGTGCACAATGTGTTCCATGTGTCGCAGCTTAAGAAGTGCCTAAGGGTGCCCGAAGAGCAATTACCAATGGAAGCAGTGGACGTACAAGAAGATTTGTCTTATGTGGAGCAACCTGTCAAGATACTTGAGACACTGGAAAAGATCACAAGAAACAAAGTCATTCGCATGTGTAAAGTGCAATGGAAGCATCATTCAGAGGCAGAAGCAACATGGGAAAGAGAAGAAACTCTCAAGGCGGATTTCCCTCATCTATTCTCTTAGAACGTCCGAATCTCGAGGGCGAGATTCCTTTTAAGGGGGGTAGAGTTGTAACACCCATATTTTTGTACAAAATTTGCCCAAACCCTTGATCATTGTAACCTGCATTTTTGTGTGAATTTTGAAATTTAAAACGAGTAGAATACGTTTCAATTTGAATTGAATTCAAATCAAAAGAAAAGAAAAGAAAAAGAAAAAGAAAAGGAATTAAAAACCCATTTGGGCCAAATCTTTCCCCCTGGCCCAACTCACTTTCCCTCCCCCGCGGCCCAGCCTTTCCCCACTCCCTCACTCCCTCTCTCCCTCTCTCTGCCGGGCGGGGCCCGCCTATCGGCGCACCCTCCCTCCCCCTTTCTTCCCCACGCCGCGCGCAACCGACGCCCCCGCGCCCACGATCTGCACCGAGCCACCCCTTCCCTCGGTAAGTCGCCGACGTTCCCGCCAATTGCAACGCAACTTCCTCCGTGCGCCTAGCCTAACTTGTTCGCCGTGCTCCCAGACACGCGCCGGACACAACCGCTCGGAGAGATCATCACTGCATCGCCGATTCCGCCGCTCCCTGGCGAGCTCCGCCGCTCTCCCTCGTCGCCGGCGCTCTCTGATCTTCCCCGGGTCCAATTGACGCCTCCGGTGAGTCCATGTGATCCCCCTCCTCATTTCTATGCGCTCTGTTCCTAGGATTAGGGTGTAATTCGTGAATCGGGGTGATCCCCGGCGAGATCACCGCCGGCTGCCGTCGTGCGCCGCCGCGCAGAGCGCTGGCGCCGGCACTGGGCCGACGTGGCTCAATCCGAGCCACCCATTCGCGGCCAACGGCTGCGATTATATCGTTGCATACCGGTTCGCATAATAAAATCCGAGCCATCCATTTAAGATCCAACGGCCCAAGTTTAAATCGCCTTTCCCGCCTCCGCGTTTACACCCAGGCCCCTGCAAACTTAGTTGCTACCCCCTGGACTTCTCCAGAATTGAAATCTAGCCCCCAGAAATCACAGACTAGCCCCTGGATCCCTAAAAATTGGTTTTAATCATTTAATTAAGCATTCTAACCCCTGTAATTTTGTAGAATAATATATTTAGACCCTGTACAGTGTAGAAAACTATTTATTTAGCCCCTGGACTTTTATTTATTTGCTGAATAGGGTTTTTAATGGTATTTGAGGTGTAGAAATTAGATTAAAATGGTAATTAAGTGTAGGAATATTATGAAAAATTGTTATAATCTATTTTATGCTGTGAATTAATTGTAGTGTTCAGATAAAATATATTTGGTCCATGGAATATTTATTATAAATGTTTTAAAATACATTTTTGCTATAGAAAATTCAATAAAAATGGTTTTAGGCTATAACAAAATCCCAAAATTGTAGGAAAAATATAAAGTGCATACTTTGGCCATGTTAAGTGATAAATACCTCGTAGGGACGCATTAGTATAGGATTTTATGCTTATGTGTGTGTGTTGTGATGTATTGCATTGAGTGCTCTGTACTTATTTAGCTTTATTCTATTCTTGCCATGCTTGGGTATATATTTAGAGTCGTACTACGACCCTAATCTTAACCTCCAAGACCAGGACTTCTCCAACACTCAAGTCTTCAACGAAGGCAAGTGTTCTTGACCATCTTGTACCCATTTTTAGGACTTTAGTTAGATGCATGCTAATTAATTTGATGTCCTACTTCATGTTTACATGCCCTGTTCCATATAATTCCTTGTTACCTGAAATGGGTTGGGAAGTAGATAGGTTATAGTTATGCTTAGCCATGCTTAAATATTGGGATTGGGATTTCATACAATTGTGCTCCATTAAACTTTATGATTAATTGAACTTGTGGTGATTACGCTATTGTAGTGGATAGGAATCTGGTGGTTGGTTAGTATTGGTATGGTGCAGTTTGCACGAGACCCGGGATTGGGATTTGTTACCACCGGATTCTAAGGACCGGTTTATGGAGGAAGCCACTAAGCTTTATAGTACCACCACGAGACTGAGATGGGGCGGCATGGTCAATTAATTAGGTTTCTCCCGATGACATGCTAGTGTTTGGATGGTGCGGGGAATGATGCGGGTGATCTGCTCTGGGAACCGCAAGGCTCAAGAGGGGGCTCTGAGGCGGAGGGTTACTCCGAGAATCCTTAGTGGTGGAAACCTTAGAGGGCTAGCACTAGTCGGGAGCACCTTTGTAAAGACCATGTAGTGATCTCCGGGCCACACACCTACGGAAGTGTGAAATGTGGTTGATCACCACGGGCTACATGGAGGTTTACTCAGTCCACCTGGCAACAGGGGATGGAATCACTGCTTGTGGGGAAAGGGTACACTCTCTGCAGAGATTTGGTAAAACTGTCATGACAGCCGTGCTCACGGACAAGAGCGGCTTGGGGCCAGTTCATAATTAGTCTATGGTTGGGAAATGATGATTCATTGTGATTCAAGTACTTTCATTATCATTAATCATGTGTGGATTATTTAATGAATTATGATAGTGATAATTGGAAGCTAAGGATAGGTTCTAAGCATAGTGCTAAGCCATAATTGGCCTTTCCTTGCTCTAGCCAATCATGTCATTCTCTTCCCGCACTTGCTGAGTACTTTATGTACTCAAGCGTTTAATTCTCCTTTAGAGTATGAAGAAGAAGAAGCTGCACCGGAGGACTTCTACGTCAACCCGGAGGACTTGGTCTAGGCTGGCGACCTCACGCGCAACGGCTGCCTGTGGAGACGAAGCCCGCTTACCTATCTTGCTTTCTGTAGTGTTGAACGGTTTAGTGTTGTAAATATTTGTGGTGTGTATTTGTAGACCTTCGGGTCGTTCTGTAAGACTATTTATGTAATCGAACATGGCAATGTAATGGTATTTCACTTTCGTCAACACATGTACGATTCAACTGATCCTGGCGTACATGTGATTAGCGTCTGTTCATCTTTACGATGACCGGGCGTGACAACTTGCCAGGTCTCCCACTTAAAATTGGATTGATGATGTCGTGTTGACAAATCACCACACAAGTACTTATGTAGTGCCGAAGCTTGGAACAAGCATAATATAAAGACAAGCACAACCTCTCAATAAAAATATATCTGGTTTCGGCATCCAACAATCTTCTACTCAAATAAGCCACAAGAAACTCCTTACCTCCTTCACCTTGAACCAGTACAACCCCTATAACTTGCTCTTGTGCAGCAATATTGAGCTTAAATTCTTTCCCAACTTTTGGAGCTCACAGGACTGGAGCATTTATCAAATATGACTTGATTCTCTCAAATGCTTCTCTTTGTTCTGTCCCCAAGTAAATTCGCTTTCATGCTTTAATTTCAGCAAGGGCATGAAGGACTCAACCTTGCCCGTCACATTAGATATGAACCTCCTCAAGTAATTTATTTTACCTAATAACTTTTGTACATCTCTTTTACGCGTTGGTTCCCCTACCTTCTCAAGAGCCTCCACTTTCTTGGGGTCAACTTCTATCCCATGTTCATGCACAATAAACCCCCAAAACTTTCCTGCCGAAACACCAAAAGCGCACCTCAATGGGTTCATTTTCAATCTATACTTCCACATTCTCTCAAAAGGCGGCCTCAAATCAGCCATATGCTCATGAAATCCAGCCGATTTTACTACTACATCGTCGATATACACTTCCAATATGATGCCTAATAAATCATGAAAAATAAGATTCATAACTCTTTGATAAGTAGCTCCAGCATTCTTTAGCCCAATGTCATAACCACCCATTCAAATAGACCTACAAACCCTGGACAACAAAAAGCAGTTTTGTGTGCGTCTTCTTGAGCCATGAAATTTGATTATAACAGGCATTACCATCTAGAAAACTGATTATCCTTTGTCCAGAGGCATTATTAATCAACACATCAGCTATAGACATGGGGTATTCATCTTTAGGTGTGGCTCTATTCAAATCTCTGAAATCCACACATATCCTAGTTCTCTCTGTACCCTTCTTTTCCACTGGTACTATATTTGAAACCCATTCAGCATATCTACATGGGCGAATGAATTTTGCCTTCAACAGACGATTCACTTCTTCTTTAATCCTGTCATATAACACTGGGTTGAATCGTCTAGAAGGCTGTTTGTGAGGCCTTAATCCTTGCTTAATTGGTAATTTATGCTCAACCAAATCCCTACGCAACCTCGACATCTCTGTATATTCCCAAGCAAAACAATTGATAAATTCTTGCAAAAGATGACATACCTCTTCCCTCTGATTTTGATCAAGGTTGGGGCTTACGTAAGTTGGCCTATGCACGGTTCCTTCTCCAATGTCTACTTCCTTCAACCGATCTATAGCAGAAAACTCATACCCCAAATTACCTATGTCATTGAAATCTTCCACCACTTCTCCCATATCGTTCCTGTTGGACCAATATTCTTAAGTCCTCTTTTGCAACCATGCCAAACTCGTTTTTATCTTTTAATCACATGACACTTTATTCAGCCGAGTGACATCTGTCGGCTTTACACTAATAAGCACAAACCCATCTCTTCCCTCACTTACATAGTCATATTCGGTCAAATCTCGCCCTGTAAGACACCTGATATCATCATATTGCACCTCAGATGACTCGGCCAATGCAACACATGCCAAGTTATCAGCTTCTATCACCTCCACTTCATCTCCAACCCACTGTAACCAAACATCGATGCAATGTAGAACTATTGGCATGTATCCAGTCGCGCCCAAGTAACAAATTGTACCTGCTCTGCACATTTACCACAAAAAATGCTGTAGGAATTGTCTTACTGCCCACCGTCAACTCCACTGACATCACCCCTTTTGCTTCAGTTGGGTCTCTTGAAAACCCACTCAAGGTTGTGTTGGTCTTGATTAGCTCCCCCTCCTTGTAGCCTAATTTCTCAAACATTGTGAGCGGCATGATGTTCCCTCCTGCTCCTTCATCTACCAACATTGGATCTACTGGGGTCCCATTCAAAAACCCACGGATATACAACGGCTTCATATGCTGTCCAAACCTTTCTGGTTTTGCAAATACCACATTTTTAGCTCCCAAATTCAGAGATGCTACCCACACTTCCGGGAGATAAAACTCATCAGGCAACTGAAATACTGTGTTAATGTGAACTTGCTCGCTAACATCTTCTTCCTCATCATCTTTCTCCTCTTTGTCCATTCGTTTCTTCTTCCAACTCTCCTTTATAACTACAGGCCTTGCTTCATTAAACCAGCGATCACACTCTTCTTCCTTTTTCTTTTCTATGATTTCTAGAGCCTGTAAACGCTGCACACGCCTCTTTTTTGTTCGGTTGAGGCTTGCTGGACACCATTGTGGATGTGGTCTTGTTCCTGGAGCCACAACCTTGTCATCATTCAATTTCAAACCATTAGGCATACATCTCATCTGCTTACCCGTTTCACCCGAGTCCTGGCCTAATCGACCAAAAATCACATCATGCGGCAACAGGACTCGAGCTACTTGATCAGAACTTGTGCTCTTTGGCTCTGGCGTGATCCATGGACCGACTACCAATCTCCCCTCTGGAGTAACCAGTTTACTGTGTCTTGTACCAAATCCTTGATCAATATCTACCTTCCCAGAAGCATGTCCATTCTTGCTGGCGCTCACCGTGATAAACCCGGCCGCACAATGGCTTCTTCCTCCCTGTGTTTTCCGTGTGAAAGGAGGCCCCTTTCACTCAATATTCGCCTTGCTGCTTCGGTCTCCATACATGTCTGCTATTGACTCGTTCACCGTGCCTTCTTCCATTTGCTTGTGCCCCCATGACCTCTGAACATTACGTCCACCTTGTAATGCTATCGATGTTCTAAACACTCGGTAGTTCTATGATCTTTTTATATGCCTTGAACCTTCACTATCATGACCAGGTGATCTTTCTCTCTTGAAGCCACTTAACCTGCTGAACGCACTCTTCTTTTGTTGCCTTAAGTACTTATTTAGCAAGAAATCTGAGGTGGCCTTAAACACTAGAGGTTTCCTTGGCTCATTAACTTTCCAAACTCCAACCTTAGAGCTTCTAGGCTTGATCATTTTCATCCTCAGATCGTCGAAAATGATAACATTCTTCCCCTAAGTTGATCTTGCTTGATCAGTCCTCACCAAGAACTTCTTCTCAAAGTTGATCATGTTTACAGGAAAAAGATCTATGTCTAACTTCATTTTGCTGCCATCTTCTAAAGTCAACCGTCCATCATTCAAGGCCGATTGCACCCGTCGATGAAAATAATTCTGTTCATTAGTTGTATGTGAAAAGGAGTTGTGCCATTTACAATATCTTCTTTTTTCCAACTGCTGAGGGGTCGGAATCACATGGCCTTCTTTCAGTTTTATCACCTTATTTTGAAGCAAAACATCAAACAATTGTCACATTTAGATACATCAAAAGTAAATTTCATCTCCTCCTTTTTTCCAGGACCAGGCTTCAAAAATGCACATGCCAAGGATTTGTTTTTGTGATCTACCCATTCAGCTACACACACCTCCATATCATCATCACCAGACGAATTGTCACTAAGAACGTTAATATTCTATCTCTCTTTATCTTTGAACCGATCATATGCTTTGTTGTCTTTAGCACGGTTCTCACACGTGATAACCCGCTAAAAAACTTGGTTAACATCTCCAAACTCCATCCCTTTTAAGTATGGAGATAGCCCTGCAAAAGCTAAATCAGCCGAATCTTTTTCTCCTAAGGTTAAGCTGAAACATTTATTCCTGACCTCCTTAAACCTTTTAATATAATCGGTAGCACTTCCATTATATTTTTGTTTAACAGTAGTCAAATGATATAACCTAAGTTCACTCTCACCATTATAAAAATACTCATGAAACCTTTGTTCAAGACTTTGCCATGCAACTATGGAATTTGGAGGCAATGAAGTAAACCAATTGAATGTAGTCTCTGACAGAGATAAGGGAAATAATCTAATTTTATGCACATCATTTATGCCTACATCACTCACTTGGACTAGAAACTGCCCTATATGTTCATGAGTAGTTCTAGAATCCTCCCCTGTGAACTTGGCAAAATCAGGAACCCTATGTTGGACTGTATTCTTGTGTGTGTTGAGCTAGACCCATGTAACAGCCCTCTTATGGGGCTATATATGTGTACTCTACCCCTAGGGGTTAATCAATCCAGTGATTTACCTCTAATATGGTATCATTAGCTAGGAAACTCTAACCCTAATCTCCCTCCATCTCATGGCCCAACCACCACTGGTCGCTGCCGCCCAACCCTTGGCCTCCGCAGCCGCGGTGCCAACATCCGCCGCCACCACCCCGTTGGCCGTCGCCGCCCCGCCATCCCTGGTCGCTGCCACGCCGCCTTTGGCGCCAGCTATGCTGCCGACCTTCTCCCCTCAGATCCGGCCGCCACCGGCCCCCTCCTCCCGGGTTCGGTCACCGTCGGCCCTCCCCTACCAGATCCGACCGCCACCAGTCTGCTCTACTCGATACAACCGCCGCCATCCTCAGCCACGACGCCTCAGGCGCGCTCACCCCTCCTCGCTGGCGCCGCCGACGGCCTGGTTGTTGCGCCGCAGCTCCCTGGAGCCGCCGCTGGCGGGTCGGCTACCGCACCACTCCCTGGTGTGCCTTCGCCATCCTCTGGTGTGTCCCAGATCCGGCCGCCACCGGTGCCTAGAACCGCGCGCCCGCCTCCTCGTGCGTTCAAGTCATCTTGGGAGCCTCTTACCGCCGCCGCCATGGGACTGCAACCCGCTGGTGCGTCCCCAGTAACCGGTTCGACCGCCGGCGGACCACTTGCTGGTGCCACTGCCGTCGCCTTCATGACCGGTGTCGTCTCTGGGCTAGACGAGCCTGCTGATACTACTGTCAGGCTCACGCAGTCGTCGCCTCCATACATCACCGGACTCGAGCCCCCGCCGGATGTGGACGCCACTAGTATTGTCTTGCCGGCGATGACTGTTCCTGCTGTTGGCACTACCGCTGCTCATAGCATGATCGCTGCCCCCCTCTATGGTGCCGAGAGCACCACCACGACTGTCGTGGACACCACTGGTGTCGTTGTGGCTCTGGCCGCCTCTCACGAGCGGGACTTGCTCTCGCTCTGGAGCAGGAACGTGCTTCTATGGTTGCTCTGTCTCACCAGCTCGAGGAGAGTGATCACCGACCGTTAAGTGCTACATATGAGCCTTCCTCGGATGCGTGTGCTCACTCTACATACTCGACGTCTCTTATCGCTGCTCTCCATGCTCAGGCTGTCGGGGTTTAGAACATCCAGAC
Organism: Tuctoria greenei; assembly: GCA_036927565.1. Lineage (NCBI taxonomy): Eukaryota > Viridiplantae > Streptophyta > Magnoliopsida > Poales > Poaceae > Tuctoria > Tuctoria greenei. The sequence goes on along the minus strand of JAYESD010000002.1, from coordinate 159,190,816 downwards.
GTTTGTGCTAGTTTTCCTCATTTCTGACTCCATCTCGTACGACTCGAGCTCTCAACATCAACGCGTGGTTACAGAACATCGTCTAGGGCGACCGCTCCATCTTCGCCTACTTCATAGAGATGAACGGCATGGCTGACGCATTGCGCAACCTTGGTGAGCTAGTTGCCGACAGGACACTCGTGCTTCGGGTTCTTCAAGGCCTGAACGAGTGCTTCTGCCACCTTTGTTCATGGATTCTTCTTGTGGAGCCGCCCCCGACCTTTGAGAAGGTCTGGTCCAACCTTGAACTTGAGATCACCATTGGTGGCCCTACTAGCTCCAGGCCTACCACAACCTTCTACGACTCTGGGTAGTCCTCGAGGCCACCCGCTTCTGGCGGACCTCCGCCATGACCACCTGTTCCGCCTACCACCCTAGGTGCTCCTGAAGAAACATGTAGCCAACTGGATAGAGGAGCTTCCGTCTGCACTTTGGACGAGCAAGACAACACCTAGCGGTCAACTGGAGAGACACCCTTCTTCCTGGTGTACGGAGTTGAAACGGTCCTTCCTCCGGAGATCACCATGGGGTCACTCCGGGTTCGGACCTTCGACAAAGCCACACAAGACAAGCTCCGGCGTGAAGACCTTGACCTCATCGACGAGGGAAGGTGCCAAATAGCTGTTTAGAATGCACGATATCGTTAGACGCTCCTGCGCTACCACCAAAGGCATGTGCGCAACCGACAGCTTGAAGAAGGCGATCTGATGCCGCGAAGAATACTAACTCCCGAAGGGATGAACAAGGTGTCTCCCAGCTGGGAAGGTCCCTTCCGAGTGATCAAAGTATCCCGTCCCAGATGCGTTCGCTTGGCAACAGAGACTGTGACTCTGCTTCCCAATCCATGGAACATCGAGCACCTCCGTAAGTTTTATGCTTAGTTTCACAGAGGTGAGTTTGTAATTACACACAATGTAAGTTATAGAGTCTATACACAGAGTCGGGTAGGTCCTAAAGTAGAATATCCAAACCCCTCCAGGAGGGTCCGGGCAGTTCAAGCCCACCTAACTTAGTCCCTGTACTAAAAGTGTGGCTTACCTACCCTGGGTTAGAACAAGATGAATAGCACACTTGGCCTGGTTCCGTACCCTTAGTGTGTCCTTGTCTCCTCTGTAATTTGGACCTATAATGAAAGACATTGTTGTGTAAAAACAGACTCCTCGTGCATTAATTTTGTACAGACTCGCTTTCTTTTGTTCTCTTTTCCTTCTTGTCTGTAACGAAGTTGTGCAATTCTTTCTGAGATTTAGTCCAAGTTATTCATATGATATACAAGTTATATTGTTGATCTTTTTCGGATCTTAGAATTGCTACATGGTCTACTCGCCTGAACGCCAAAGCCAATGACAGGTCCGGAGTGCGCTATCGACTTCGACTGGTCTAACACCCTAAGTACGCCACTGTACCTATATTCCGGTAGGCCTCACTAAGGCGGGTCCGGAAGGCATTCAGATCTGAAGAGATTACATCAATTTACTTGTCATCATGTTGAGTTCCTTTGGAACTAAATTTCAAATAAGAACAGTAAGCCCCAAACAACTTATAGACGAGAGGACGAATTTTACTGTTTTTCTTGTCATTAACACGGCCGAAAAATGGAAAGCTCATGGCGATGGTGGATGTTGCCGGAGCTACTAAGCTCCGAAAACCCCCAGGGGTCCGCCGTCGACATTTTTATACATTGAAAGTGGGCGTCCTTGGAGCTAACAAGCTCCGACAACTCCCATGGGGGCCCGCCGTTGACGTGAAGAATAAAAGGCAATCTAAACGAAGATGGTGGAGAAATCACCTCGAGGGGTTCCGTCATCGACGTATTATACTTTGACAAGTGGACATCATCGAAGCTAGGAAGCTCCAATGATCCCATGGGGCTCACCGTCAACGCTCTATGTGTTGCCAGTGGGTGTCGTCGGATCTATCAAGCTCCGACAAACCCCAAGGGGCCGCCGTCGATGCTCTATGTGTTGCTAGTGAGCGCCGTATGACCTACCAAGCTCCAACACCTCCCAGGGGCCGCCGTCGATGCTCTATGTGTTGGTAGTGGGCTCCGTCAGACCTACCAGGCTCTGACAACTCCCAGGGGGCCCGCCAACCCACCGTCGATGTCACAAAGGGTCCCTAGAGATGTCGGAGGTAAACTTCAGATCTAAGATCTAAACATTCTAGCTATAAGTTCGAAGCGTTCAAGTCATCAAGACATTGTCATATCCTTTTGGTACATGTTCACAATCAATTGCACACATCTACCAGGGGGTCAACAAGATAAAGGACAATGCATTGAAGATAAATACAAAATGTAATTCATTCATTCAAGAAGATTGGATTTCATTCATTCGAAGGATTGGATTACAAAACAAGGATTACAAGTGGAAGGCGGAAGAAAAATGTACTAGCTACTGGAGGTCTTAAGTCCTATGGAAAAATGAGGCAACTTTCTCGGCATCTTCACGAACGCTAGCTTTGGCGGCATCTTCCTCTTCGGCAATGGGCCCTTCGACCATCGGATCTAGAGATAAGTGGGGGTCCTGGCTTTTGAAACATGTCAGCACATATTCGGTGACGTTCTTGGCTAGAGACTTTCCCTCTGTCTCCAGTTGGTCGACGATGACGTTACCCATCACGTCAGGCTTGTTGCTGGTAGACCTTAACGCCACCAGTGCCTTGTCCAGCTCCATCTCCGGATCATCTGAACATACCGGACTGAAGCCAAGTGGCTCCAGAGCTTTATTGGCATGACCCAGAAAATCCCAGGCTCGTTGAGACTCAGTCGCCCTCATACTCCTCAGTTCTTACATTGACCTCCTAGCGGCTGCAAGCTCCAAACCTTCCTGGACGACGCGCTCGACCTCCTTTGCATGTTGCTGAATACTCTCAGCCACCTGCTTTTGGCGATCAGCAAGCTCCAACTCATGGAGGTGGATGAGGTTCGGGTGGTTTACCAGGTCCTTCTCCCTGCCTTTCACTTCTCCTCCCTGGTGGCGACATCAGCTTCTCTCTTGGAGAGCTCTTGTCCCATCTTCCAGTTCTTCTCCTCCTCTTGCTTCCACCGCAGTTCAAACTTTTTTGTGTGGTCAGCTAAGCTATGCTCTCCTAGAGACAGTCTCTGGGCGAGCTCCTCTTCTCTCTTCATGATATCCTCCTACTTCTCCAGCAGATTCTCTTCCCTCTCATCGAGGTCTCCTCGATGCTTCAGGAGGATCTCATTCAGCTCGTTGAGGCTGTCTTGACGATCGTCAGCAGCCTCATTGCTCTTCCTAGCATGCTCGAGAATCTCCCAACTCTTCACGTCGAGGGCTGTGATGGAAGCCTCCCGGTCATCTAGTAAGCATCCCCAATGTATTAGTCGGGCCTTTTCTTCTCGATCCATTCCCGCTGGTCAGCAAACCTTAATTGCGCCAGCTTGGTCTCGAAGTGAAGTTTGTTGTGCCAACACATCAAGGTGTGACGCTCTCCTTCGAGGACCTTGCTGTCATGGTCGAAGGCGAGCTGAACTTGATGGAGACTGGAGTAGGCGTTATCGATAGACAACCAAAGGAATTGGCTCCGGACCTGCTGGGATCTCCTCCGCTGGCTCCAAGGGGTCTTCTAACACAAAAATTGGGTCCCACGACACAAGCGTTGCCCCCTGCGGTTCTGCGGCGCTAGGGCCGCCCTCTGGGAGCTTTTCTGCCTCCACCGAGGTCGAGGAACGTCCCACCAAGGGAACTTCAACCTCCGGGGTTGGCAACGAAGGTCCCCCTGCCGGATCTTCAACCATCGGCTCTGTGGGTGGAAAGCCTGACGCCGATTCTTCTGTGTACTCCGGCTCAGACATGAGCGCCTCCGGAGTAATCATCTTCAGGGCCGGCATTGGAGCTTCGCCTGGAGTCCCCACCACCTTCGGCTCAGAGGTCGGGACCTCAACCATCTTCGGCTCGGGGGCCAGAACTTCAACCATCTCCTGCTCACGGGCCAGAGCTTCAACTAATTTCGGTACATGTGCTGGAGCTTCGGTTACCTCTGGCTCAAACGCCAGAGCTTCTACCATCTTTGCCTCCTGCACTAAAACTTCAGCCGCCGGCTCTTAGACCGACCGCACTTCATCACAAACATCTCTCCCGTGGTCCGGCGCTACCACGGGAGCTTCAGGCGTTGTCTCTAGATCCAGATCCACGATAGTTGGCGCCGGAGCTGTCGTGTCATCAGCCACCACTTGGGGAGGCACAGGGGTTGAAGCCGGAGCTTCCGCCTGCACAACTTCAGTTGCCGCGGCAGGAGCCAAAGCTTCGGTCTTCTTTTTTGACACCTTGGAAACAAAAGATCAGGAAAATTTAAGACATGATAAAGACAAAATTAGCCTCTCAAGGTGAGATGACAATGCTTACCTTGGGATGCTATCGCTCCAGTCAGCGTGGAACCTCTTCATCGGGCGGCCAGAGCCAGAACCCACCATTGTCGGTATGGTGGAGGCTCCATACTGCTGCCCAGAACTTGCCGCAGGTTCTGGTGTCACCTCTGTCGGGACCTCCCTCGGCTGGGAAGGACCTCCGGACCTGAAGCCCGCAGCTGGCACTGGAGCCGGGGTCGATTTGTCGGAGCTAGCGCCCCTCGAGGACGCCGACACCAAAGGAGGTGTGGCCAACGAAGCTCTGCTGAAGATGGAGCTGACCTGAGAAAGCTTCCGTCAGCATGTCTCAGCTTCCTCTTCCGGCTGGAAGATTCGGCCGACTCCTTGCCCTTGCCCTTGCAGACGTCGTCAACTTTCTGGCTTGTAGCAGGGGGGCCACCCTCTCTGAAGCTCCAGGGATTGCAACATCGGAAGTCTTGCATCTATCAACCACGTAGAGGTCATCCAGCTCCAGCATTCACCTCCGGTGCTCCCTACTAACCTTTGGAACCACATTCAGAGGGAGGAAGGCAACCGACGGGGTCAAGGCGTCGCGGAAGATAGCTCCGTTCTAAAACTTCTGGAGATGGAGCTTCAAAGGTTCATCATCCAAGTTGGTATTTAAACCAACTTCAATCCGGTTATGATCCATTTCACTGTTGAAAGCCCATGCGGGCCACTCTCTTGTCTTTAGCAGAGCCTACCTGTTCACCAGAAAATTGTCGAAGAACATCTGAGGGGTCACACCACCCTATAGGCATTCCTGGATCCTTGTCAGAATGGACTTGTACGCTTCGGACAGCTCCGAAACTGCATTCCAGGCGTCGGTGTCGACATTGGAGAGGCTCTTGGGAAAATTCAACCTCTCGTGCTCCTCCACTGTGATGATCACCCAGTCTTTCTTCCAGTTGTCTCACTTTTCGGAGGGGAAGGTCTTCAAGTACTTGAAGGGGCAGTTCTTTCGCTTCACGAAGTAGTAGAAGCCAATCAACTCTGTCCCCTTTCCGGTAGTGTGGACCCCTTTCCGGTACTGTGGACCGTGAAGAAGGTCCGGAAGAGCTCAATGCACGGCGGAACACCCACCCACATCTCGCAAAAATGGGCGAAGGTCGCCACAAGCAAGGAGTGGGGACCGAGGTAGTGAAGCTGTAGACCTTAGAAGTCTAGCAGCATCAGCAAGAAGCTTGAAAATGGTGGGATCAGACCCACCATGGCGCACACCGAGAAGTAGACAATCTCTCCGGTGCGCTCCTTGAAGGGGAGCTTGCCGAAGCAGATGTCGTTGTTGAAGGAGTCGTTGGACCACCCCATGTAGGTTCGGACCCTCGACAGATCTTCATTACTCTTGATCTTGCTGCGGGAAGACCCAATTCCATCGCGCCAAAGGGGAGCAAATGATGGAAGGGCTATGCAAAGGTTGGAAGGCTCTGAGAGCAAGTTCGAATGAAAGCATAAAGAGTCCTCAAAATGTGCGGGCCTTTCTTCTTAAGTAAGCCTCCGCAATGCTTAGATGAAAATCGTGACGGGATCAAGATCACAATTCAAAAACCTACCCCGTTAATGACACATAGGCCCGGGTCCACTTCGGCGGAAAAATCGAAGTTATTACCCCAGGTGAACCATTGTCATGATTGGAAGTTGGAAGCCCGAGGGCGGCGACCTAACATGGCACGCGGAACCGATACAGTTTTCGTATTGGGAACCAGCGACCTTCAATTGCGTGAGATACGCATGCCAGGAGCTCACCTACCGCATCAAGGGAAGCCACGTGGAGATGGCTTAACTACTGACCATCGCCCCAATGACCCATGAAAAGACCTTTGAAGCTGCAGCGCGGGAATCGGAGATGGCCCCACCTCTGGTAGAATAACATAACCCAAAGGTTTTCTCCCAGAGGTGAGCCCGGGGGCCACTGTCGGTGCTCCGCGTACCGGGTACCCCAAGATACTGCAAGAAAAGCTACGGAGTTCCATCTGTCTGAGTTGAAGACCTCCGAAGGCTCCATGTGTCCTGCAGCACTGGGCCCGCCTCCCTTGTTTGGGTAGCTTCGGTACCATCATGTGTAACACAAGGCCATATCTAACTTCCTCTATAGGGAAGCTCCGGTCGTGCCATGTGTCTAGGTGCCCCGGACCTAACCCCAGTAGAGGGAAGCTTCGGTGCTTCCACGTGTATAGCAGCTCCGGACCTGCTTCCCCACAGAGGGAAGCTCCAGAGCTGCCACATGTCAAGCCTCCGGACCTAAGCCAGCAACGAGAAGATAGACAGATCTCCGACGGCATGAACATTCAAGGGGCAGTTAAAGCAACCGTTACAAGACCTGATTACGTGTCATTAATGCAATGTTAATGAAACACGATCAGAGGACCTTTAGTACCAGTAACGCCGCCATTAAGGTGCGTTATCACACCATTAATCGTGCTTAATCCATACAGATCGTGTATTAGGTAATGAAACACCAATGGGCCACATGTCGGGCCAGACTGACAATATAATGGCCAGTCCTTAGACTATGAAAGGGTTGTGCCGCACGGTACAAAGGAAAAGTCAAATCAATCGCTCAAACACACATACTTATACATACAACAACCACCCGTGGAGTAGGGTATTACGCTCAGGCGGCCCGAACCACGTAAAATTCCTCATGTCACTATCTTGTTAATAATCTCACGCGCCCCAGCTAATTACGAACATCCGCAGACTATGATCTAGTAGTATCGAGGGAAGTGTCGATCCCACACTTCGACAACCTTACTAAAAATCAAATGTTTCATGAGAGAACGAAGCATATTGATGTCAGGTATCACTTTATTCGAGGTGTTATTGTTCACGGTGATATTAAAGTGTGCAAGATCAGTACTCATTATAATACTGCGGATATGATGACAAAGCTAGTTCCTACTAACAAGTTTGAGCTATGCTCAAGCTTGGTTGATATTACAGTTTGAGTCCTAGTGACTTATTGTCGCGCAGTGTTATTTATTATTGAAGGGAGTTGATTGATGATCTTTTCATTGGCTAGAAGATGAATATTTTCTCAAGGTGGAGTTTGTTGTAATATGATCCAAATTCTGATCTCCCTGGGGACGCCTAGGGGATGTGAGAGGTGAAGTCCTCCCATGTTACGGGTCGTATTTATTTTGAGAGATTTATTTCCTTTGTTAGCCACCCCTATAATACATCTTGTAGGCTATTGAGGGAGAGCAAAAGAGAAGAGACCCTCATTGTAATCCTCACTGTAAACTCTCATCATATAGTGAAGATCGCCGGTCGACGCCAATGTGTTTTTCATGCAAGGGTTTCCACGTAAAATATGTGTCTCGTGTTCGATCTTGTTTACACAATATTTGCTAACAATGACGTCGGCTTTCTTCCTTGTCGTCTCCACTATGTTTCCCCTTGCTGATCTGCTACCAAGAACCAATCTAACAAGTTCTAAGTCTTGATCTTGATGTCCCCAACGGAGTCTCCAATTTTATTGGTGCTGTGACGCACCAACTGATGTGGTTGGTATTAGACACGAAAACTACAAGAAGCTAACAGATCTAGAGAAAAAAACAAAGCAAACTAATTTTTTATCAAAAGAGAGCTCACTTTGGTCCTTGCGGTATCCAGAGCTTTTTAAAGCGCCTGGGTCCGAATTACAACTGATTTGATACCTTAAATAAAACCAAAACTAACTCTATTATCCCTTCCTAACTTATCTCTAATCTCCTACTTTTATTTAGTTCGGACTCCAGAAAATCTCTCCAGAAACTTTCCATCAACGGCGCATCTCATCTGTTTATGCACCACGAAATATTCTAAAACCGGCTATCCCTTTCTCGTCTTGGAATATCTTCGTTACTTTCCCAGAATTGAATTATCACTGCCACGACACATAAAAACCACCTTTCTACACTGTTAGTTCTCTGGTCCTTCCAGCAAATTGGCTTCCTCCATTATGCTTCTTTCTCCAAAACAATCCTGCCAATTTTGATGCCCAACAGTTGGCACTCATTTCAACCTTATGGGTACTGCTGAGCTCAGTTATTCAGACCCAAAAGCAGACGTCTCCAACGCGGAACACACAACGATTTGGATTGCCTTGACGTTCGTTTCCCGGGCGTTGGAAACTTCCCACTGCCGCCATTGTCATCGGTTCAAGTCGTCGGCGACGCATCTGCTGGTGGATGAGCGAGTGTCCTGGACGCGGAACAATACAACAAGGAGGGAGGTTGCCACCACCGTGGCACGGGCGCGCTTCGCGAAAACACGAGCACGACGGGGAGGGAGGCTGCTGTCGTGGAGGGCGGCCACCGCGTTCCACCGCCGAGCGCGTCGAGGAGGGAGGCCGTCGCCTGCAAGCTCGTCGAGGAAGGGAGGTTGCTGCCGTAGAGCGCACCGACGCAGGAAGTCGCCATCGCGTTCACTGCATGCGAGCGCACTGAGGGAGGTCCCTGCCCGTGAGCACACCGAGGCGTGCTAGCACGCCGATGAGGGAGGTCGCTGTCGCATTCGCCACCGCCGAGTGCACCATGTAGGGAGGCTGCTGCCTGCGAGCGCGTCGAGGAGGGCAGGTTGCCGCCTGCGAGCGCACTGACAAGGGAGGTTGCCACCACGTTCGCCGCCTGCGAGCGCACTGAGGAGGTAGAATGCCGCCTGCTAGTGCGTCGATGAGGGAGGTCGCCACCGCGTTTGCCGCCTGCGAGCGTGCTGAGGAGGGAGGCCGCCGCCTGCGAACACGCTGAGGAGGGTTGCCGCCGCTTGCGAGCACACTGAGGAGGGATCTTGCCACCGTGTTTGCCGCCTGCGAGCGCACCGAGAGGGGAGGCCGCCGCCTGCGAGCGTGCCGAGGAGGGGTGTGCCGCTGGGAGGAGTGGGGCTCTGGGGACAGCGACAGGGAGAAGGTGGTGAAGGTCTCGGTCATTGTCAACGGGAAGGTGGTGAAGGCCCGCGAGATAGTTGCGGCACAGTGTTTGGTGAGGAGACGAAGGTTACTGATATCGGACTTCCGGTGCACTGGCTACGTAAAATCCGTATCCCATTTGCATAGCCGGTTGGAGACACATGGTAGCTTCCCAGGATCTATTTCCCATTTGAGTCTTGGTATGGGTTGTGGGTTGAAGTCAGTCTTAGGGGCTAATTTTATGGGGCTCTTTTGGAGGTGCTTAATTATTTAAAAAATTAATAGTCATATTATCATTATTTAAGACACTTAAATCAATTTAATAGTCACTTACTTCTTTTGTTATTCACTTCTTTTTCAAAATGACTATGTATTTCATTGCCTTAGTTAATTTAGTGTTCATGGTACACTAAAAATGTGCTTATGTACTAACTCCATGGCAGCCAACATGGTGAACAAACAAAAAAAAATTTCCTTAGCTCAAACCTCATGTTTTGTTTCCTCCATTTCGTGAAGGAAATCTCACCTTTCCATAGGAAAGGAATTCATCATTCCTCCATTCCAAACAACATGTGTAGGAAAAAATCATTAGGATGAATTCCTCCAAAATTCCTTTGAATTTCCTTTGATCCAAACATGCTCTAAGTGTTGTTGTAACTTTTGCACTCAGGAATAAATGATGGGCTTTATGCAAGGGAATTAATGGATTGATGCAAAAAGTTCATCACAGAGAATCAAGGAGCTGCATATCTTAGGCCTGGGCAAGTTCTTTCAAAGGCAGCAGACGAAGCGCACTCGCCTGGTTCTTTGTCACACCTGGTATTAAAAAGGCGATCAAATGCTTTCCACATGTATGTCAGGATCAGTTCAACTCATACATGTGTAGACGAAAGTGAAATACCATAAATAATGTCATGTTCGGGTACATCACCTTATTATATAAATGACCATCCAGGTCTAAAAGAAAATTATGAAGCAGCAGAAAATAGTAGATAAACGGGGCTCTGTAAGACCTATGTGTGATGAATACATTGGCTTGTAGTGAATAAACTTGGCTTTGATGATAAAAGTTTTTAATATCACCAAAACACCTTTTTATCAAGGTCCGACTCTAGCTCCGAGCTACAGCAAGGTCCGACGATAGGTCCGGCTTGTTTTGGGTAGCTCCGGTTACGTTTGATGCTAGGTCCGACTTCTTGGTAAGGTCCGACCAGCTTTGGTTAGCTCCGGTGAGTTTTATCTTTAGCTCCGGCATATATTTGATAGTTCCGGCATATTTTCGTTAGCTCCGGGATGCTAAGCTTCGACGTACTTTGTCTAGCTCCGGGTTTTGGGTTGACTAGTTCCGACTAGTTTTGATAAGCTCCGGATCCAGGATCTACTAGTTTTGATAAGCTTCGGATCCAGGATCTACTAGTTTTGGTAAGCTCCGGCGCTAGGTTCTACTAGCTTTTGTTAGCTCCGGATCAAGCTCCGGGTTGCTCTGGCAAGATCAGAACTTGACTGCAGTGTTTCTGCTTAGCTCCGGCTCAAGCTCCGGGTTGCTCTGGCAAGGTCCGGAACTTGACTGAAGTGCTTCTGCTTTTCATTTGCAATGTTTCGTACTTGCTTTACAAGATTGTAAAGATTGCTTAGTTTTCATTTACTAAGTTTTTGGTGCGTTTTGGATGATACGGTTGATATCGTTTCTACTGTGGTTTTGCAACATGCTTATGTGGGGTTCTCACGTAAGGTGTTGTGTTCGGAACTAACGTGAGTCAAGTCGAGGACTTGGGCTCGTATAGATTGTTTGTTTGTTCATGTGCAGGTGTTGCTTGAGTTCAAGTCATGGCTGGTGACAGGATCCATTGGACTAGTCTCAGGAGGAGATGAGGTTCCAACAACCAAGTTCGGGAGGAACTGTGGTTGAGCGGGTCAGGAGGTCGCGCAGGATGATTGAATCAAGGGCAGTGCATATGAAGGTCGAAGGAAGGTGTTCGCACGTATGCATGCGGTGCATGACGTGGCAATATGCTTCTAGAGACGCATTATGGAAGGAAGATCTGATCGAAAGGATCAGATCGTATCGGTTGAAGACTTAGGCTGCTAGCTGAGTCGGTTATGGCTCGGTATGGAAATATCGAGTTGGTTATGGTAGATTTCGTGTGCTGCACGAAAGTTGAGTTGTGTTTGTGATACGGGATGTGTTACGAGTCTGTTAGGAAGTCTCGAGATTGTTTCTATCTGCGTATAGGAAGATCTTGAGCAGTTATGGTTAGATGGATTCATGATCAGGGTAGGATTAGAATCCGGATCTGAGTTGGCCTGTGGGCTGGTTATATAAGCAAGGGAAGGCCAAAGCTCGTGGTAGACGACTTTGGGGCTGTTCCTCTTGTGTTCTATTGAATAAAATTCGTAGTTTGAAGGAACTTTTGTGCCTTGTTCGTCCGACTTGTTCCAGACAAGTTTTACTCGTCGAGTTTCTGGACAGCACTACCTTTCGTCGGTGGTTTTATCAAAACTCGAGTTCTACAGATCCAATTGACGTGATTCTTTTTAGGTTGTCTTCACAACTTGATTATCTATCATCCATCAAAATTTCACGGTCATTGGATTTGTGGTTTTTGATCTAAACGAGTTTTTTTGCAGCACTCCAGAAACTGTTTTTCTCGGGTAGGACAGATTGACCAGTGTTTGATCTTTTGATCATAACTTGAGTTGTTCTCGACAGATTTGAGTAATTCTTTTTGTGTTGTCTTCGTGACTTGATTCTCTCTGATATATATCACTTTTGTCACGGTGAAACACGTTTAGATTAGTCTCATACACGATTTCTTTAACAGATCGTTTTTCTACCGAAGGGATTAGGGTTTTATTGTTTCCGCTGCGTAAGATTTTTAAATCTACCATTCACCCCCCCCCTCTGGTAGCTTTTCACGTGCTCTTCGATCCTACAATTGGTATCAGAGCCACGGTGCTCTAATCTTTGAGATTTGCATGTGTTTTTGACTAATCATCATGGAGAAGTACTCCGCCAAACCTTGTGTGTTTTCTGGCATTGATTTCCAGGTTTGGAAGGCACGCATGGAGGCCTTCATCCAGGCGCAAGGCTTCGCAATATGGGAAAAGGTATACAAACCTTATGAAGTCCCGCCTAACGATCAAGTTACGGCTACGAACCTCCGGGACGTCGACAACAACAACAAAGCCCGAAACTTGATCATCCAAGGACTCACTCAGAGCGACTTTGATCGTGTCGCGCACCTCCGATCAGCATACGACGTTTGGAGAGCTCTCTGTGATTATCATGAAGGCTCCAACACAATCAAGGAGGTAAAACAAGATATGTTCAAGAAAGAATATATGCGTTTTGAGATGCAACCAGGTGAGTCGATCGATGACCTCTTTGCTCGTTTCAATAAAATTCTCAGCAACTTACGTAGTGTCAATGTAAATTTTTCTGATGCTGAGAATGCTAGACAACTTCTTAGTGCATTAGACATGACAATTTGGGAGATGAAAGTAACATCTATTCGTGAATCAACTGTCATGAGTTCTCTTACATTAGATGTACTTTATTCTAAACTAAAAACTCATGAAATTGACATCCTAGCACGTAAGAACCCAAACAAGTCTATTGCATTTGTCTCACAACGTGATATGTCTAGCTCCGGCCAATCATCATCCTGCAATACTCTTGCTTTATTGTCCTCACTAACCCTGGAGCAGATCGAAGAAATTCCAGAAGAGGAGTTGGCACTCATCTCTACTAGATTCTCAAAAGCATTGCAAAATATGAGAACTAGAAGGAGAGGAAGCTCCGGACCTCAACGTTGTTTTGAATGTGGTAAAACAGGACACTTTCGTACAGAATGCCCTAACCTTTCAGGTCCGACCACTCGGGAAGAAAAACAAAGCAAGATCCCGACCTCCTCTGGAAATTCCAACAAGAAGAAGAAAGGTACCATAGGACGCAAGATGATCAACAGCTTCATCACCGCGCTTCAAGAGCTCAGTTCAAGTGATGTAGACTTTGAAAGTGATGAAGATAATGATGATCTGGCCAACTTATGCTTCATGGCGGGCAAAGCAAGATCAAGATCAAGTCAGGAGGAAGCAGAACACAACAGTGACGATGATGAGGTATGTGCTACCTGCAATGAAATGTGTGATGCTATTTCTCGTGCAACTATTATTGTCAAGAAAAAGGACAACAAGCTTAGGGATAGTGCTGCTAAAATTGAATCACTAGAATCTAAAATTAACCGTTTAAAAACTTTGATTCCTAGTGATGATGCATGTCCCTCATGTGACTTGATCTATGAACAATTGTCCTCTCTAAGAAGTGCACATTCCTCCACTCTAGACAGACTTGATGAAGAAATTGAAAAGAACAAAAAGCTTGCTGCACTTAATAATAAAAACTTAAAAGATGCTTCTTGTTCTACAGATGATTTGCATTGTTCTGCATGTGAAAATCTTGATAAGAAACTAAAAGATGCAATGAATGAAATTTCCATTCTGAACAATGCTTTACGATCTCATGAAGTTAAAAATTGTTCCAATTGCAAACTAAAAGGAAAAACTTCATGTGCAAACTGCCTAGACTTGTCTAAGAAAATTGATGACATGAATAGGACACTAGGTCGGTTTTGTAATGGGAATAAGAATCTGAACCTGCTGTTGAATTCTTCTAAGTCTTGCAATGATAAATCTGGTTTAGGTTTTGATTCTCATGCTCATGCTAAGGCACATCCACCTAAAATTGAAAAGTCATTAGGAAGTGGTTTGATTCAAACAGTTCCTAAACAAAAAGGAGTGGATTTCAAATCTGCAGGAGTGCTTTCTAATTCTGTTTCTAATGTTGGATGCTCATCGAGACATGATTACAAAATTAAGTTTCATTGTACCTACTGTGGTAGAGATGGTCATGTCATAGATTTTTGTTATAGACTAGCTAAACAACAGAAAAGGGAAAGAATGTCTGCTAGATCTCATAACTTTCATGCTAAACCGAAAATTAGAAACATGCAACCTCCTTTAGTGAGTCAGAAATTTGAAAAGGTAGCTTCCGGACCTTCTGGTAAGAAATCCGCAAAAGCAGCTCCGATAGTTCCGATAGCTCCGAGAACTCCTGGATCTTCTGTTGTTCCCTCCGGGGCTTCAGTTTTTGCCTCTGGACCTTCTGCTTTTACCTCCGGAGCTACTGGTTTTCACTCTAAACAAGTAACAACTTCTAAATCAACTGTTAAGAACAGAAAACCTCAATCTTTGACTCATAAACCTGCTGTTTTATCTCAGCATTCGCGTGTTTTTCCTACTGCACGTTGTGTGACTCAGTACTGGATACCTAAATGCCTTTTGACTAACCCCAGTATTGAGTCATCGGCGTATTGTGCTTCTATGTAGGTTACACGCTTGAGGAAGGAGAATATTTGGATTGTGGATTCAGGTTGCTCACGCCACATGACCGGTAACAAAGATTGGTTCTCCTCCCTCACCTTTTTGTCACGTGTAGAGAATGTTACTTTTGCCGATAATTCTTCAACTCCTATAATTGCTAAGGGTTCGGTTAGAGTAAATGATCACTACACTTTGAAGGATGTGGCACTTGTCAAAAATTTGAAATATAACTTGCTTTCTGTTTCACAATTGCTAGATGAAAATTTAGAAATTACTTTCAATAAAAATTGCTGCAAAGTTGTAGATTCAAATAGTGAGCTTATTTTTAACATGTCTCGGTTTGGAAGAGTTTTTAAAGCTGATTTTGATATGTCTTCTTCTAAGCATAGGTGTCTAGTTGCTAATGATTCAAAGGACTTATATTTTTGGCATCGTAGACTTGGTCACGTAGGCTTTGATCACCTAACGCGTGTTAGTGCTCTTGATCGCATACGTGGGCTGCCTAAGCTTAAAGGGGACAAAGAAATTGTGTGCTCTTCTTGTAGACATGCTAAGATGGTTGCAAGTTCACATACTCCTCTCACAATGATCATGACAACTGAACCATGTCAACTTTTGCATCTTGACACCGTAGGACCTTCACGTGTTCAATCCTTCGGAGGTAAATGGTATGCTCTTGTTATTGTTGATGATTATTCTAGATATTCTTGGGTGTATTTTATGGCGTCTAAGAATGAAGTCTTTAGTCACTTTAGAACTTTATTTCTTAGATTATCAATTGATCACCCAGGATCATTAAAAGCAATTAGAAGTGATAATGGAACTGAATTTAAAAATCAATTCTTTGATCACTTTTGTGCTGAAAATAGAATAGATCATCAATTTTCTTCACCATATGTACCTCAACAAAACGGTGTTGTAGAAAGAAAGAACAGAACCCTAGTTGAGATGGCTAGGACCATGCTTGATGAATATCAAACCCCTAGGAAATTTTGGGCTGATGCGTTAGCAACCGCTTTTTATGTCTCAAATCGTGTTTTCTTGCGTGCTAAGCTAGGTAAAACACCATATGAGCTCCGGTTTGGACATAGGCCTAGTGTTACACACTTTCGGGTCTTTGGTTGCAAATGCTTTGTTAAGAAACATGGTAATCTTGATAAATTTGAACCTAGATCCAATGATGGCATGTTTCTTGGTTATCCATCTCATACTAGAGGCTACCGTGTGCTTTTACTTGACACTAACAAAATTGTGGAGACTTGTGAAGTGTCTTTTGATGAAGCTAGCTCAGGTACTAGCTCCGGTGTTGCAGGACCAGATTCATATTCTCAGGGGGAGGGTATTTTCGAAGATGAAGAAGAGCCGGTGATACTGCCTGGTAGTTCCGAAGTTGACACGTGTCCAGCTCCGGACATTGAACAAGCTCCGGCTGTCACCTCTGCTGGTCCTGATCGTCCACAAATCACAAGCTCATCAATCTACAATGAACCTAATGAAAAAGAAGCTTGTGAGACATATGTTCCCCTACGTTTTTACAAAGATCATCCCCCACAACAGATGATTGGAAGCTTGCATGAACGAGTCACACGGTCCAGGTTTTGCGATCCAAACTCTCATGCTCATTCTGCTTTTGTTGCTTCTTTTGAACCCAAAGATATATCACACGCACTCACTAATGAATCTTGGATTATTGCCATGCAAGAAGAGTTAGAAAATTTTGAAAGAAATAATGTTTGGAAACTTGTACCTCCACCTCAAGGCCACACTTTAATTGGAACTAAATGGGTATATAAAAATAAACAAAGTGAGGATGGGGTTGTGATTAGGAATAAGGCTAGGTTGGTTGCTCAAGGTTTCACTCAAGTTGAAGGTCTAGATTTTGATGAAACTTTTGCTCCTGTCGCTAGATTAGAAGCCATAAGAATTTTGTTAGCTTTCGCAGCATATAAAGGTTTTAAGCTATATCAAATGGATGTTAAAAGTGCTTTTCTTAATGGCTACATAGATGAGGAGGTTTATGTCAAACAACCACCAGGTTTTGAAAATCCAGATTTTCCTAATCATGTTTACAAACTGTCCAAAGCCTTATATGGTCTCAAACAAGCCCCTAGAGCATGGTATGATAGGTTAAAAACATTCTTACTTGAAAAGGGGTTTACAATGGGAAAGGTTGATAAAACTTTTTTTGTGCTTAATCATGGCAATGACTCATTATTCGTTCAAGTGTATGTGGATGATATTATCTTTGGTTGTGCTTCTCATGATCTTGTGTCTAAGTTTTCAGCAATGATGAGTTCCGAATTTGAAATGAGTATGATGGGTGAACTCACTTACTTTTTGGGGCTGCAAATCAAGCAAACCAAGGAGGGTACCTTTGTGCATCAAACAAAGTATACCAAAGATCTCCTAAGGCGCTTCAACATGGACAAAAGCAAGCCTCTTCGGACACCAATGGGAACAGCAACAACACTTGAACTTGATGAAGATGGTGAATCCGTGGATCAAAAAGATTATAGAAGTATGATCGGATCACCTTTGTACCTTACGACATCAAGACCGGACATACAATTCAGCGTATGTCTTTGTGCACGGTTTCAAGCTTCCCCACGAGTTTCACATCGTCAAGCCGTCAAAAGGATTCTCAGGTACTTACATGGAACTCAAGAATTTGGCATTTTTCTTCCTTCTTCCTCAATCGTTTCTTTGAAAGCTTTTTCGGATGCTGATTTTGGGGGTTGTAGGATTGATAGGAAAAGTACTTCCGGTGCTTGTCATTTTCTTGGTAATTCTCTTGTTGCTTGGTCCTCTAGAAAACAAAGTTCAGTTGCACAATCCACAGCCGAATCTGAGTATGTAGCTGCTGCTAGTGCTTGTTCACAAATTCTTTGGATTGTTCAAACACTTAAGGACTATGGGGTTGATCTAGATAGTGTTCCACTGTTCTGTGATAACACTAGTGCTATTTGCATTGCTAAAAACCCCGTGCAACATTCTAGAACTAAGCACATTGACATTAGGTATCACTTTCTCCGTGATAATGTTGAAAAAGGAAACATTGTGCTTCACCATGTAGATACCGAACAACAATTGGCTGACATTTTTACAAAACCTTTGGATTTCACTCGTTTTTGTTACATTCGTAGTGAAATAGGGGTTATGCATCCTCATGGCTTAAATTGAGGGGGAGTTTTTGAAACTTAGAAAGTCTATGTGTGAATCTGAAATTAAAATAATATGAGCATATTATTTCATACATATATGACTTTGTGATTCCTTTTACATGCTGAAAGTTCTTACTACATTACTCGTGTTATACTTTTTGTAGTTTTTGCCATGTCTAGTAATTGGAATAATTACTTACACTAAATCTTGTCATGGTCGAACTTTCTTGCTTTTTTGAACTTGTTGCATGCTCACAAATGCTTTTAATCATTAAGAATTTATCAAGTAATCAACTCACATGTTGAGTTTTTATGAACAAATATAAATTGAGAAAGGATCAAGAGAATATGCATGCATCGCACTTCTTCTTTCGAGATGTCTTGTCATTGCACTTAGATATGAACTTGGAAGAAGTTGTGTATGACTAAAACCATGTCCTTAAGCTTCTGATTGTCAAATGACATAGGCTTGGCTTGGTTGGTTAGAATAAGGCAGATGAGCATATAATCTCTTGCAAATATCATATTATCTAAATTTATGCTTTGAAAAATAATAAGATGCAGCAACAAATGTCATGCTTTCAGGTTTTGAAATAGTTGAGTTTGTGAGATCATGACCTGCTAAAATTGAAAATCACACTTGCTTTCTAGCATGGCTTACACTACATTATGTATCTCATTGATGTGATAGTGTAAGTTACTTGATAGTATGACTTGGGTGAGCTTTGTTTATATGTATATGTTATAATATGCTCATAACAACTAAAGAAGGAGAGATAATTTGTTTATATCTCATAACAATTAAAATTTCTCTTTTACCTTGCTGAATACATTGTCAAAGGGGGAGAGATTAATCACACATTCAAAAAGGAAGAGATAAGCATGAAGAGAAATTGTGCATAAGGAAAGTTAATAAAGGGGGAGAGATAATATGGGATATTTTTTTCCTTCTCATTTTATTTTTTATTTAAACAAAAAGGGGAGAAATTGTTTTCAAAACTTTTATTTGAATAAGCCAATGTTGGGAATTTTAAATGGTGTTGCCAATGCATTCATCAAGGGGGAGATTGTAAGACCTATGTGTGATGAATACATTGACTTGTAGTGAATACACTTGGCTTTGATGATAAAAGTTTTTAATATCACCAAAACACCTTTTTATCAAGGTCCGACTCTAGCTCCGAGCTACAGCAAGGTCCGACGATAGGTCCGGCTTGTTTTGGGTAGCTCCGGTTACGTTTGATGCTAGGTCCGACTTCTTGGTAAGGTCCGACCAGCTTTGGTTAGCTCCGGTGAGTTTTATCTTTAGCTCCGGCATATATTTGATAGCTCCGGCATATTTTCGTTAGCTCCGGGATGCTAAGCTTCGACGTACTTTGTCTAGCTCCGGGTTTTGGGTTGACTAGTTCCGACTAGTTTTGATAAGCTCCGGATCCAGGATCTACTAGTTTTGATAAGCTCCGGATCCAGGATCTACTAGTTTTGGTAAGCTCCGGCGCTAGGTTCTACTAGCTTTTGTTAGCTCCGGATCAAGCTCCGGGTTGCTCTGGCAAGGTCCGGAACTTGACTGCAGTGTTTCTGCTTAGCTCCGGCTCAAGCTCCGGGTTGCTCTGACAAGGTCCGGAACTTGACCGAAGTGCTTCTGCTTTTCATTTGCAATGTTTCGTACTTGCTTTACAAGATTGTAAAGATTGCTTAGTTTTCATTTACTAAGTTTTTGGTGCGTTTTGGATGATACGGTTGATATCGTTTCTACTGTGGTTTTGCAACATGCTTATGTGGGGTTCTCACGTAAGGTGTTGTGTTCGGAACTAACGTGAGTCAAGTCGAGGACTTGGGCTCGTATAGATTGTTTGTTTGTTCATGTGCAGGTGTTGCTTGAGTTCAAGTCATGGCTGGTGACAGGATCCATTGGACTAGTCTCAGGAGGAGATGAGGTTCCAACAACCAAGTTCGGGAGGAACTGTGGTTGAGCGGGTCAGGAGGTCGCGCAGGATGATTGAATCAAGGGCAGTGCATATGAAGGTCGAAGGAAGGTGTTCGCACGTATGCATGCGGTGCATGACGTGGCAATATGCTTCTAGAGACGGATTATGGAAGGAAGATCTGATCGGAAGGATCAGATCGTATCGGTTGAAGACTTAGGCTGCTAGCTGAGTCGGTTATGGCTTGGTATGGAAATATCGAGTTGGTTATGGTAGATTTCGTGTGCTGCATGAAAGTTGAGTTGTGTTTGGGATACGGGATGTGTTACGAGTCTGTTAGGAAGTCTCGAGATTGTTTCTATCTGCGTATAGGAAGATCTTGAGCAGGTATGGTTAGATGGATTCATGATCAGGGTAGGATTAGAATCCGGATCTGAGTTGGCCTGCGGGCTGGTTATATAAGCAAGGGAAGGCCAAAGCTCGTGGTAGACGACTTTGGGGCTGTTCCTCTTGTGTTCTATTGAATAAAATTCGTAGTTTGAAGGAACTTTTGTGCCTTGTTCGTCCGACTTGTTCTAGACAAGTTTTACTCGTCGAGTTTCTGGACAGCACTACCTTTCGTCGGTGGTTTTATCAAAACTCGAGTTCTACAGATCCAATTGACGTGATTCTTTTTAGGTTGTCTTCACAACTTGATTATCTATCATCCATCAAAATTTCACGGTCATTGGATTTGTGGTTTTTGATCTAAACGAGTTTCTTTGCAGCACTCCAGAAACTGTTTTTCTCGGGTAGGACAGATTGACCAGTTTTTGATCTTTTGATCATAACTTGAGTTGTTCTCGACATATTTGAGTAATTCTTTTTGTGTTGTCTTCGTGACTTGATTCTCTCTGATATATATCACTTTTGTCACGGTGAAACACGTTTAGATTAGTCTCATACACGATTTCTTTAACAGATCATTTTTCTACCGAAGGGATTAGGGTTTTATTGTTTCCGCTGCGTAAGATTTTTAAATCTACCATTTACCCCCCCTCTGGTAGCTTTTCACGTGCTCTTCGATCCTACAGGCTCCAAAGCATAGGCGTCGCTCGAGGGTTTCGCCAGCCTAGAACATCTCATCCGGATCAACGTAGAAATCTCTGTTAACCACTTCTTCACCATTATAGACTGGGGAAAGATATGCAACAAGGAAGTTTGAGTACCAACGGTACTCAACATGTGGGGAAGTTTATGACATGAGGGTTACAAACAAGGAAGGCAAACAGTGATAAAACACTATAGCAATTACAACCTATCCTTACTGTTATTTAGGCATCTATCTCTAGGTGAATTTCCCAACCATCATCCCAAAGTAACTAGGTAAGAACAAGCCCAAACCATCCATTATGTAACCATGTGCTAATTATGAACTCGGTTCCAAGCCGCTCGTGTCCGTGAGCATGGCTGTCTAGACAGTTTGACAAAACCCTGCAGAGTGTGTATCCTTTACCCACAGTTCGTGATTTCATCCCCTGTTGCCAGGTTGACTAAGTTGCCAGGTGGACTAAGGTAAACCTCCTTGTTGCCCGCGGCGGCCAACCACTATACACACTTCCGTAGGTGTGCGGCCAGGAGATCACTACGAGGTCTTTCTGATGATTCTCCCGACAAGCAATTGGTACTCTGAGGTTTTACCGCTCCGGCACCTGGAGTCTATTTTCCCTCCGCCAGGAGAAGCCCCCTCTTTAGCCATGCGGATCCCAAGGCAATACTCTGAACAAATTTCCCGCTCGTTCGATTACCAACGCTACACCGGGAGAGACCAAATTACTAAATCAAGTTGTCCCATATACAACCCTGTGGTGATACTGTATGGCTTAGCAACTTCCTCCATAAACCGGTCCTCAGAATCCGACAGGTGTCAAATCCCAAACCAAGGTCTTGTGTACGCATGCACCTGTTTATGTCAAACGTTTGACGTCAGACAAACTCACTCCAAAATCAGACAAATGCTTCTTTGTGGGATATCCTAGGGAAACCAAAGGATATTATTTTTATAATAAAACAGAGGGTGAAGTGTTTACCGCTTGCAATGGTGTCTTCTTGGAGAAAGAGTTTCTCTCAAAAGGAGTTAGTGGGAGCAAGGTGCATCTTGAAGAAATTCAAGAAATACATGAAAATGTTTTAACACCCACAAATCCTATACAGGATGTACAAGATGTTGTGCAACCAGTTGATGAAACACCAGCCCCACGAATGTCTACGAGGGCACGTCGTGCAACTAAAAAGTTAACGCTTCTAACCACGAAGCAGCATGACATGGTATTATTGGATAATAATGATCCTACGACCTACGTAGAAGCAACGGAGGGATCCGACTCTGAAAAATGTCTTGGAGCCATGGAATCCGAAACTGAATCCATGCATGAAAATCAAGTTTGGAACTTGGTTAAATCAATCGAAGGTGTGATACCTGTCGATTGTAAATGGATTTTCAAGAAAAAGACTGATATGGATGGAAATGTTCACATCTATAAAGCGCGATTGGTGGCGAAAGGTTTCAAACAAATTCAAGGTATTGATTATGATGAAACTTTCTTACCCATTGCAATGCTCAAGTCTGTTCGGATTCTTCTAGCAATCGTTGCATATTTTAATTATGAAATATGGCAGATGGATGTCAAAACAACCTTTCTTAATGGAAGTCTGACTGAGGATGTGTACATGACACAACCTGAGCGTTTTGTCGATCCTAGAAATGCTAGTAAAATATGCAAGCTTCAAAAGTCCATCTATGGACTGAAGCAAGCATCTCAGAGTTGGAATCTGCGTTTTGATGAAGTAATCAAAGGGTTTGGTTTCATCAAGAACGTATAAGAACCTTGTATTTACAAGAAGTTTAGTGGGAGCGCACATGTATTTCTGGTCCTATATGTAGATGACATATTATTGATCGGAAATGACATTCCAATGCTTGATGATGTTAAATCCTGATTAAGAAAAAGTTTCTCAATGAATGATTTAGGAGAGGCAACATATATTTTGGGCATAAAGATCTATAGAGATAGATCTAAAAGGCTAATTGGATTAAGCCAAGATACATATATTGACAAGATATTGAATCGGTTCAATATGCAAGATTCCAAGAAAGGTTTCTTGCCAATGTCACATGGCATTACTCTAAGCAAGAGTCAGTGTCCTTCAACACCTGATGAGCAAAAGAGGATGGGAGCGATTCCTTATGCTTCGGCTATTGGATCCATCATGTATGCCATGCTATGTACACGCCCAGATGTATCTTATGCTCTAAGTATCATGAGCAGGTATCAATAAGATTATGGTGAGGCTCATTGGACCGTTGTCAAAAACATCCTTAAGTACTTGAGAAGAACTAAGGATGCATTCTTAGTGTTTGGAGGTGAAGAAGAGCTCGTTGTAAAAGGTTACACCGATGCTAGCTATCAAACTGATAAGGATGATTCTAGATCGCAATCCGGATTTGTGTTCTGCCTCAATGGAGGGGCAGTGAGCTGGAAAAGTTCCAAGCAAGATAAAGTAGCAGATTCAACCACAAAGGTGGAGTATATTGCAGCTTCTGAAGCTGCAAAGGAAGCTGTTTGGATCAAAAAATTTGTTTCTGAGTTGGGTGTTGTTCCTAGCGCGTCCAGTCCTGTAGATCTCTACTGTGACAACAGTGGAGCCATCGCACACGCAAAGGAGCCTAGATCACACAAACGATCCAACACATACTACGACGCTATCACCTCATTCGAGAGATCATCGACCGATGTGATATTAGATACTTACATCAGTGATCATAGTGTGTAGTGGGAGACTTGTGTCACAACTATGTTTATGTACTATTAAATAAATTGTTATATGAGTAATCATTATTTACATTGATCATCAAGTATGTGACTTGTTCGTGAAACTCTCTGTTAAAAGTAATGTTACTCTAGATGATCCCTAGTCTATATAATTATATGATATAATGATTGCATATAGACTAGCACATGTATTAATTGATGATCACGTTTCACGGATCATAAATATGGAGATATCGAATTAATAATGTGAACACATGTTAGTGAACATGATGTTGGATTGACCCACTCCAAGACACTGCTGGGATTGTTATTTCCATATGTGCCATCAGTTGGTCTTGAGTGATACACCTGCTAGATCCTTTGACCTGAGATCGCCATTGTTTCTCACTATGCGTAGTTGTGTACTTTGAGACTATCAAACGCCACTCCGTAACTGGGTAGTCATAAAAGTAGTCTTCGGGTATATAATGAAACATAGAATGGGATGTGTGCAGATCAAGATATGATTTGCCCCTCCTTAATGACTGGAGAGATATCTCTGGGCCCCTCGAGATAGTTCGATTTGAAAGTGCATGGCCATGCCAAGGTGATTAACTGTTAATCATAGTGACTAAAAGTTAGTCACGAAATGAATCCACTATCTGATCGAGTGAATGGTCGAGCTATCACAAGGATGGCACGCGTCTCGCCTTGAGCTTGACTGGTATCGTGAGGCAAAGGAATTAGCATGTTGAATGTATCTAGGTTCAACCGATATGATCTTTATATACATTCGGGAGTCAGTATGTCCTGCTAGATACCTCTACTGACTTGTGGTTAGAAACGGTTTCCATTCACAACCGACTGCACATGAACCTAACGGGTCACACACTTAAGGAGTTGGAATATCGAAAATCTTGGCTAGATGATTGTCTCTAGTGCAAGTGGGAGATTGTTGGTGATGTGCCCAAGAGGCAATCATAACAATTCGGTTTAAAGCCTATTGGATATTTGATCCATAAGCAATTAGGGTACTAATGGGCCTACGACCTAAAAGCCCATTAGTACGCCTATAAATATGAGGGGTAGGGTTAGGGGCTAATGATCCCACCACGTGACAGCCCTAGCCGCCACCCCTCGAAGGCCTCACACCGAGACCCTTGCTGCGCGCGCGGTGCTAGCACACCGGTGCACGGCGTTCCTCTCCGTACGTGTGGACTCCGTGGAGGCGCTGCTGCTACTGCTGCGCTGATCAGCTACTACGATCGTGATTGTCTACCTGCTGCTGTGACGAGGATGAGGAGGAGACAAATGAGATCGTCTACTTTCCCTACACCGACGCACGTCTATGTTCCGTTGCGCTGCGAGTCTAGTGGTAACGATCCATGACCTCTGTACTCGCATGTTTCCTGGGTGATGCGGTAGAGTTGCTAGAGTAGCGTAGCGCCGATTTCCCAACAGCACCATACCAATCAACACCCCTTATCAGATTCCTATCCACTAATTTCATATTTGCCAACATTTCATGGATCATAGTAAATCAAATACAATATGTGGATAAGTTGTTCATATTAAATTAAGCATGGCTAAGCGTGAACTAGTTAATATTAATCCACCAAACTATGGCGACAAGGAATACTGTGGAAAATTTAGGAATAACATAACATAGGATTCATCTTTTAATTTACCATGCATCTAACTAAATTTTAACAAAAAGGATGCAAGATTGTCAAATGAGTAAATGAGAATTTGAAGTTAAATGAGTCAATTGGGATAAAACATATTTTTAGCAATTTTATACAATTTTTATGTTTATTAGAAATCTATTATTATTTTCTAGAAAGTTTTCTCCTTCAAAAATATGTTTAAAATAGATTCCCAACATAAAATATGCATTTTACAATTTTTACACCATTTTAAATATTTATTTCTATGTGTAAATTAATTTCTACACTTTAAAAAGTATTTTATACATAATTTAACAATTTAATTAAATTATTAAGAATAATTCAGAACTAGATATTAATTAAAAATATTTCCAGGGCTGTTTCTTTATAATATTTTATGGAAACTAGGAATTTTTGATATTTTCAGGGGCTTTTTTGTAAATATAGAATTAATCCAGAGGCTAGAAATCATTTTAATAAAGTCCAGGGGTTAGTTTAAAATTTTTCAGTATTTAATTTGCTATATTCCAAAATTACAGGGGCTTTCTGGCAGTTTTTACTCTATTTCACTGTAATTTCCTAATTTCCAGAAATATTAGGGTTTGTTTTATAAAATTTTGGGCCAAACTGTGAATAGAATAAAATGTATAGGGGATTATGCGTAAAATTGCCAACGGTTATAAGATATTTAATTTGGGCTGTTGGATCTAAAGTGAATGGTCTAGATTTTAAGAAGCGAAGGGGTATCCCACCTTCTAATCGTGGTCGTCCGGATGAAATGGACGACCACCTAGTGGCCACGTCACCCGGCGGCGGGGTGTGCGGCAGCCGGACCACCAATGGGCGGCAGCGCCCATGGAGGCTTGCCGGAGTTGGCCAAAACGGTGCTCCGGTGGCCCAAGATCGTCGAGGTTTTGGGGAAATTAAAGGGGAGGACAAGGCAAACTCACCTAGGAGGTTCGCGGGGTCCGAAATGGCGTGAACGGCCGTCGGCGATGGCAAGTGTGGCAGAGCTCGACGGTGGCCAACGAAATCGATGGCGCAGCCACCAAATCAACGAACCGAGTTGCCCGACGTCTCCCTAGTGACACGGCACACCACGAGGAAGGGTTAGAATGGAGGAAGAGGGGTCGAACCGATGGGAACGGAGGCGACATACCCGGCTCCACGACGGCTAGGGTTTGAGCAAGGGAAAGAGAAAAAGAGAGACGCTCGGCTCGGGATTAATAAGGGAAATGGGTGAGGGCGTGATAGTGGTCATTTATGCGGCGATTAAGTGGGAGAAATGGCCGCCATAGATGCACGCGGGAGTGGTCGGCGCGCACGGCCGTTCCGGTAGCCTGACTGCTCGGTGGAGAAGAAGGTGCTGACCGGTGGGTCCGCACGTCAGCAAAACAGAGAGGGGGAAAGGAGGGGCCGCGGGTGTGGGCTGGCTGAGGTAGTGGGGTCGGCTGAGTTTGGGTCCAGGTAATTTTTCCCTTTTTCTTTTCTTTTTCTCAATCTCTCTCTTTTTATTTCTTTTAAATTTCCTGATATCAATTTCAAACAAAATTCTCTACCGTATTTTGAAATCAAATTTTCACACATGATCAATTCACATGATGCACTTGCCCTAAGTCTATTTTTATTTATTTACTTTTATTTATAGAGTTTTTATTTCACCAAAAATGTTAATAATTTACTATTTATATATTTTTTCTTGGGTGAAAATGTGGGTGTTACATTCTTCCATTGTTTTGGTTGCTCACTTCGATGGCAAGGTATCTTTTTTATTCAGTAGTGTTCTATCTTCATCATTGACACATTTCATCATGCATTTTTGTATTTGGTATAGGTTCTTCAAGCATCAAACATTGGAGACTCTGGCTTTCTGGTGATAAGAAATGGAGAAGTGTATGAAAAATCGAAACCGATGGTGTACGGTTTCAATTTTCCTCTACAGATTGAGAAGGGAGACGACCCCTTGAAACTTGTACAGGTGCAAAGAGTGACCCACTATGGTTATATGATAACTTTTTGTATTGTTAGAAGTAACACTTCGGCAAACTTTTGCACCTTCCAGAATTATACTATTGATCTCGAGGAAGGCGATGTCATTGTAACAGCAACGGATGGTCTTTTTGATAACGTCTATGAGCAGGAAGCAGCTGGCATTATCTCGAAATCATACAAGCAGATCTAAAACCAACGGTCAGAATCAACTACTGTTGTAAATAAATAGTACACTGTGAATAGGAAAATTAAATCACACTTCTGTTTACTTGCAGGAGATCGCCGAGCAATTGGCTGAAAGGGCCCAGGAAGTGGGAAGGTCTGGAGCAGGAAGAAGCCCGTTTTCGGATGCTGCTCTTGCAGTGGGGTAGCTTGGATTCAGTGGTGGCAAACTGGATGACATAACCGTTGTTGTATCAATAGTCCGAACATCCGAAATTGAAGTTATACATGTTGTCCAGCTGGGCGCTTGCGGTGCTTTCCAGGAAGAATAGCAGAGTACCTATGCCTTTTGTAGGAAAATCAGCCAAGTATCAATGCCTTTTGTACTGTGCACTGCGCTTGACCAGCAATGGCCAACAGGCAACATTACAGTGAGGGAAGGTCCTTGTTTGTTGTCACAAGCGTTTAACAAAATTCAGAGAAAAGAGAGAGAAACTATTCCTCTAGTTATTAGCCACGATAGTACGTGGTGGGACTGGGACTAAAGTGACCTTTTATAGTAGTTAACCCAATAGAGCCTATGATTAATTACATGTACCATAATCATAGAGCAAATGTAATCCTAATTTTGTTTTTGAAGAGAATGGATTATTTGCCCAATGCAGTTTTGAAATCTAGCCATAAAAGTGCTTGTACCATCTCGCTAGTGGGAATAAAAAAATTACTGCTCGATACCAACCAATGTAAATAGTTACTCATTCAACACTTGATAAAAAGCAACTAAGAGTTCTGAATGGATTGACAATTCTAGTATGTCTAATCAACAAACCGCACAATAATAGTGTACTACAGCAAACCGCAGAGGTCTAATCTCTTAACTATAGCAAAAGGGCCAAAACTAAAATAAAGGAAAAGGCAATAGGAAAAATGGATGACATGAATGTTCGATCTTCCCTCCTTGATCCTTCCACCAGACTCTTGTTATTCCTTCTTCAGGCCTTCATTCACTTGTGCTCAAGCATCATGTTGTTCTCAGGGGCCAGACCAATGCAAGCCCTTAGGATGTTCTCCAACATTGCCCTCTGCTTGGCTAGTGCGTTCACTACTGGTGTGCCAGGAGGAACCTGTTTCAACAAACATCTTATCACCATAAAATATTACTCCCCCCGTTTTAATTTATTTGTCGTTAGGACAACCTTCATTAGTTCATTTATAGTTCTTTTGATTGTCTGAAACTACAATTATTTTGGAACAGAGGTAATATATGGCAGAAAACACTCTTTTTTTTTTGTGTGATCAAAATGAACGTTGCAACATAACTTATGAATCTGTGGACTCATGCTAACAATTTACTGTTTCATTGATGCATTGGGCAGGAAGAGAACTTAAAAGAAGAATACTGCTACAAATATGTCATGGAATTAAGAGAACGTACAAGAGGAGCTTTACTGAGGTAGCTCAAGATGGTAGCCACTGGGTGGAAGGAATGAAACTTGTCCTGTACAGAGTGTAGAATGTCGTTACCAGTGTTTCTTGACATATCAGGAAGTGCAGAGAAGTAATATGGAAAGGAGATAAAACGGAATACTCATATGTTACCTGTCCTTCGGCTTTGAGCTGAATCCTAGTGCTGAGCTCGGCCAACAGCACCAGGTCAAGGATGATCGGCGCAGCAAGGAGCGAATCCTCGCAAGTGTTGTGCAACACAATGGTGTTCTTTCCGCCCATGAAGATCTCAGAGGTGTATTCATCCATGGCCCTCTTGCTGTCGCCGACGTAGGGTATGTACTGCATTATTGACAGTTATGATCAGTAACTGGAAGATCCTTAAACTAGCATGTTGTATCTGGCTCTGAACAAGCTCAGAACATCTATTTCACTGACCTTGATCACGATGACGTGATCCGGATGCTCTCCCGGTTTGTAGAGAATGGAGTTGCTGGCAACCATGTCATCCACCACGCTGCTCTTGGAGATCTCCTTGGATCGAAACACTTGCGGTGCAGAGAGGTTCATACCATCATTGTTTCCCAGGTGGTTGTAACTTGCGATTGAGGTGGGCTAAAAGAACACAAACAAAAAAAAACTTTTGCTTATCCGATCTACCAATGAACATCATTCTTGAACATTCTACATATGGAACGTGAAGGATACGGTGGTACCTTAATGCCAGCTCCAACGAGGAAATCAACCAAAACAGATTTCATCTTGGTCTGCCCGCTCTTGAAGTCATCACCCCCGATGACTGAGTTCTTCTTGATGGCAAGCTCAATCAGCCCTGTACACGATCAGCACCGTGTTAGACATGGATCAACAAATGCGACCCTCACGTATATGCAGTTCGTAGCAGGCTACACACCCGGAACGAATGTGTTCTGAGGGCTCCCATTTACGAACGGAACACCCTCCATGACACAGGCTATGGCATAGAGTGTCGATGGTGAGATCTCTGCCTCATTCTTGTCCAAGGAGGCCAGGAGATTTTCTGTCGTGTCGTTAAGACCCGCGACGACATTGCTGTACCTCTCAGTGTTTGCTGTCCATAGCACAACTACCTTATCGACCTTGTTGTTCTCCTTGAATTCCCTGATTCATGAACCAAATAATTAATTTCACAACAACGCCCGTTAAGAAAATCATTTAGTGGAACATGTGTAGGTGAACTAATTGTCATATCTTTTTAATTTCCTTTTGTGTACTAGGATGTGTGCAGTTACATTTGTGTCTGTAATACCTGATGTCCTCCATTATCTGATCCACCTGCTCTTTCTTAGTCCCTTTGATGACATTGTTGGCACGTGCTCCTTGGTTGGCAGCGACGAAATCAGGGCTGAAGATGCCGGGGAGGGGCACCATGGACTCCATGTAGCCCCTGAGCTGCTTCTGCAGGTCAATGTCGAGCACCTTGGCCCTGGCCATCGCGTCGGCCATGTTCAGGTTGCTGATGTCCCAACCACCGAACACAATGTCGTTCGGGTTAACCTGCAAGATTTAATTTAGCATCTTTCTAACATTTCTTGCGAGAAAATAATGGATACTATTTACTCAGCATCTTATTAATAAATATTTCCAAATATTGTAATTAAAACTGCATAATAATAGAGCAGCCTTACAATGCAATGAGCGCAACAATGCTGTATAAACATTTTGGTTCATACATTGTCGAATTATAATCTCATTTCCTGATCTAACATACACAACTAACATGGAAGCTAGGAAATATGGTGCAATCGAAGTCATAGAACCTCACCATGGGCACAAGACTCTTGAAAGGAGCAAATACCTCCTCTCCATTGTGGCTGCCGACCCTGATGGTAGAAGCCTGCGTCAAGGAGCCGAAGTAGTTGGCCTTGTGAACCTTCTCCTTGGTCTCCCATGAAATCCCCCTGAAATAAAAACACAAACGGCAACAAAACTTAGAAAAATATGGTTGTAGCACTGCGACTCCAAGTTACAGTGGCGCATGGGGCCGATCAGCTGCAAGAAATCCCGCATGTCACACGCACCAAGAACTAGCGATCTGAGATCGACGGAGCAGTGAGTCGGCAATGTTGGATCATATAGGTATCAGATTGATCGTAGATATAAAAGGACTCTTCAGTGAGTAGACAGGTGTATGAAGAGATGGAAGGATCGGGACAATTGAAATGGAATCTAAACTTACTCTCTGTTGGCGATGACTCCGGCCGTCAGCGTCGTCCCGTTGTTGCCGCCCCATCCAACAAGCATCACCCTGCGATTGCATATATGTGTAACAAATCAGTCATTTTTTATTGAAAAAATAATAAAAATGCAACAAATCTAGTACATTTCTGATGACGCATTCCGTTCAAATGAAAGGAGGAACATTTCTAGATAGATCACTCGTGTATTCTTCTCCTCGGATGGAACAAAACAAAAAACTCCATTTCCAAGGAAGGAAAGCAGAAAAGAACAGCATGCCATGCATGTCGACCGATCGATCTATCTGATCATGCACTAGTTTCCTGGGTAGAAGGATTATTATTAGGATTTTCAGACCAAAAGGGTCCAACTCACCCGAGCTTGGGGACGTTGGTGCTGGTCTTGAAGTTGTAGGTGACGGACTTGGGCCGCACCACCCAATCAGCGGCGGCGCCATTGGCCTCGGCTGCAGGCGGCACGACCTCGGTGGTGTCGTAGCGGTACTCGGACTCGATCTCGCCGTCACCGTACCGCAGTCGCGGGCTGTCCACGCGGAAGCTGTCCACGAACATCCTCACCTCCTCTCAGCCGCCGCTAGCTGCCCTCACTCAGGAGTCAGAACTCAACTGAAGCACTGCTGAATAAGGGGATCAGGCCTTGAAGCCTTCAAGCCTGTGGCTGGTTATATAGCCCCGCGCAGTGTCCACGTGGCGCACCGTGGGAGGTGCAGCTGTTTGTCCTGGCCTATTATCTCGGATCGGAGAGAAGGTCCGGCCATGCGCCAGCGCGAACGGTGCTGACTGGGTGCTGTTATATGTAGCATATGGGCTTGTTAATTAGGCACTCGAGAGCTCCGCGCGTGGTTCGAAAGCCCAAAAAGCAGCAAACCGGAGCCCTGCCTCTCAGATCGCATTTTTTTTAAATAGGATTTTTTTAATCGTAAATTTAAAATGGACTGTTTGAAACAATTGTAAAAATGACTACCTTCATTCTAGAGTTCTTATAACACAGTAACGATATCTTTCCCAACACCATAAGAGATGAGAAATTAATGAAAGTTCTACATCTTCTGCTGATCAAACAATCTCAAGATGTTTCAGCATAATATCGAAGAATGTGTAGACAAAGCTTAAATATTCACCCAACAACACTGTTGCATACCATCTAGATTACGAACAGCATCCTCAGCATCCCTCTTGTCATCATAATCAATAAACGCAAAACCAGGTGGTTTGCGAGCAACCCAGACACTTCGCAGAACTCCAGACACTTCATCTGAAGTTGTCAGAACCTTCTTTTGTATCTATTTTTTTTCTGCTTCAATAGAATGGCAGTACACCTGCCCTTTACATTAAAAAAAAAGAGTACTTTCTGCCCTCTCAAGGACGATTCATTTTCTAGATACCTTTTTGCATTACTTCAGGTAAAATTCAGGACGAGGCACCCGACGATTTTTCAAGATTTTTTTAGAAAGATCCAGGCCAAGGCCGGCGTTTATTAATAAGAAGAAATAGAGTACATTTACAATGTTAAGGCGCGTCCGTGTACGGTGGTGCACACAACCTACCTACCAACACTGACAAGCACTACACTGACGCCCTCAGGCCACCTATGCATTCTGCAACTTAAAACTTACAAATAGAGTAAAATTGATCTCAGATCCTTCGCTCCTGCCATTGACCACTGTCGTATTGCCTCCGAGATGTCGCGTAGGAGCTGGGTTATTGATCTCTCGGCTTGGTCAAAAACTCGTCTGTTCCGCTCGCCCCAAATTGTCCAGCAAACAAGCAAAGCAATAGTCCGGATACCCCGAACGCGCTTCCTCGGTCCTGGACCTCCCAGACATTGGAACCAGCCACCTAGTTCAAGCGTTGTTGACCAGGTATTCGGACTAAGAGATGGCATTTAAAATCGACGTGCAACCGATGCCCAAATTAATCTTGAAACTGGACACTCCATGAACAGGTGTAGGGAAGTCTCGACATTCCTGAGGCAGAGTGTGCATAAGTATTAATTGGGCCACCCCCTCCGCTGTAGTTGAGCTGCAGACCACAATGGATCTTGCACCATGAGCCAAGCAAAGCACTTGCACTTTGGTGGCGCCCAGACGTGCCAGATCGCTGTCGGGTACCACGATCTCGTAGATCCCTCGAACTGCGTATTGTAGGCTGAGCGAACAGAGTAGATGCCATTCGTTGTGAAGGTCCAAACTATCTGATCACACTGCTACAGATCATCAACCAGCTCAACCTCCTGTAGAAGCTCCCAAAGAGCAGCAATCTGTGGCCATAGAGCCATCGTTGGGATGGGTAACAAATCATGTAGCCAATTTTGATTTTGTAATGCATTAGCAACAATTCTGTTTTTTCCTCCTGCTCCGGCGACGAAGGTCTGGAAAATCTGATGCTAATGGCCGGTCGAGTCTCCAATTGCCCGTTCAAAATTTTGTGTTGTGCCCATTTCGAATCGTGACTCTGGTGGCAGGAGCAAAGAGGTTTTCATCGGTAGAGTCTACATGCAAGTCCATTCCAATCCAGAGCTTCGAAGTGGAACGCCATCGATGCCATAACCAGCGAAGCCTTAAGGCTCGACTGAAGCGGTTCAGATCAAGTAGTCCCAATCCGCCCCTGTCAAGATTGTTTACAATACAACACAAACGACCATACGAAACGGCACACCAGACCGGTTACATGCAAACCAATTAATAAACATTATCAGTAACGGTTCTTGACCTTCACGTGCATATATCACATGTCAGAATCGGCTCTGTCGGTATCCCGCATACCAGGTGCCCCGCGCACAGGACGAAAATGGCTAAGGACCTTGCCTCCCTACCTCAGCAGGCTCTGGTGCTGTCACGAGTCCAACGGGCACGGATCCCGCCTCTCCTCAGAGGTGGGCTCCGATCCCGCTACTGTCCTGCGGCATCAGACTGGTCTCTCCGGCAGAGGTGGGTTCCGGTGCTGCCACGTGTCGAGCGGAATCAGACCCCGCTTCTCCTCAGAGGTGGGCTCCACTCACCACGTGTTCTGCGGCACCAGATTGGCCTCTCCCGTAGAGGCGAACTCTGGTGCTGCCATGTGTCCAGCAGGCTCGGACCCCGCCTCTCCTCAGAGGTGGCCTCCGGATCCGTCACGTGTCCTGCGGCACCGGGCTGGCATCCCGCGCAGAGGCGGGCTCTAGTACTGCCACGTGTCCAGCGGGCTTGGACCCCACATCTCCTCAGAGGTGGGCTCCGGACACACCACATGTCTCGCGACTCCACTGCTGCCACGTGATCAGCGGCCTGCTCTGGGCGGTAGGTCGCTGGATTAAAGAGCGATGTGCCCTGTCCAGTCCTGCATTCAAGACACGCGCCTTCCCCAGACGCACGGGCGCAACGCATGCCCCTATCAGAAGGTACTGTGCCCAATCACATCACAGTGAAGGTACATCAGAGCTCCACCGCGCTGCTCACTGAGTAGGTTGCGGCGACACGACGGATGAGACATTTCCTACCATCATCAACATCTATGCTTAGCCTGTGGCATTCAGCGCAACAAGAATGTTGACGTTTCTTACCTCACAGATAAAAATCCGCAAGTGCACGAAAACTATCGATGTAGCATTTTCCCTTAAAATAGTATTTCAAGGGTATTATTTATATTCCCTCAAAGGAATCAAGTGTAGGGGATTGGATGGTCTAGGTAGGGTTCTAGTGAGGATGGATAATAGATATGTGGAGGTAGTGTGAGACACACAAGAGCATCCTATTGTAAGTGGGATAAATGGGTCAAAGAGGGATTAGGCTAAAAATTAGGAAGTTACTCCTACAATGCTTTTAGTATACATATACATAGCCTAAGTTAGATACTAATGAACATGTCAATGATAAATTCTTATGCTAAGTTGTTCAACATATCGGACACGGGTTTACCCCTAGCAATACTAGGACGACTCTCGTAAAGAGTCTGTGGCATAGCGGAACGTGGAGGATTACATGGACATATGGGGCTGTCACCACCTACTGCATACCTCTTCAATCCGTAGGTCTACGAGACATCCAACGCTACTTAACTATCCTAGCACTATGTTAGCATATTAAGTAAATACCTTAAGAGCCATGACACAAGCCATTCTAAGGCAATGACTATCATAAACATCGTTGAACCAATGTTGGAACATAGCATAAGTTGTTCATATTAACATGATCATGTCATAACTAATTAGATTATAGTGGTGGTTTATAGTGTTTATGATGATAATATAATGACATTAAGGCATGATCATAAGGACTATTCCTACCACATACATGGATTCCACAATCAAACAAGAAATGCTTCATACAAGTATTTGAATAAAAGAACACTAAAGATAACATCTTTATTAAGAACAAAGTCACAAATAAAAATAGGAATATAAGACTCATACCTTTCCCAAATTAGAATTGGGAAGAGAGAGATTCCTTCTACTCCTTCCTAACTTGAACTATAGACTAGATGCTCTCCTCTCTACAACCTAAACTCCTCTAAACCTATGGAGAGTAGTGGATACAATAGAATAAATACTCAAGTGGTGTGTGTGTGAAGTGAGGGTAGGGGGTCCTATTTATAGGTGGAGAAGGGTTGGTTCGCGCCACCAATTGCGCGAATCAGTCATCATCATCTTCAGGAAGCTGGGGGGAGCCAACACGTGTCGATTGACTGAGATTGGCGCCAAGACATAGTCGGTCAACTAGGGGGGTCGGCTGATTTGGTCAGGGCTCCTTTGGAGCTGTGTTTTCTCCAGGTCCCTGTCAGGTGGGTTCCCTTTACTGATATAGGTGATACCCCGTTGGATGGCCTTAGATACTTCTGTTTGTGGGCCATTTGATCCATGTGATGCCACATATCAGCGCTTGATTGGTTGGGATGATATTTTATAAGATTACTCCCTCTCTTTTATCTCATTTCCTGCAATAAATGCCTGCACACACTATTTCTCCATAGAAAAGTCAAAATAGGTTAAATAGAAAAGTGATGTGTGCAAGAAATTGTATTTCCTTCACATTATTGAGTTATATTGACGGGTAAAATTGGTATATAACAGCCGTCAACAAACTCCCCCAAGCTTATCCTTTGCTCCTCCCAAGCAAAGTCAAGACTTTAGGTTGATGATCAGGAGTTGCTACAATGTTCTATTTTTCAAAAGTACCATGTGCACAACAAAATACTCTACCTAGTATTGCAAAATTGGCGTGGTACTTCACCCATCTCAAGTCATTATGGGGTTATGCCTTCTCCTATTTATGTGTGGTTGAAAGATAGAAAAACAAATGGAGCAAGCGTACTCTAGAGATCAAGTTCCACTCAAATTCCGGAGAGTTCAATTTATATTTTAAGTACCTCAAATTGATTCTCTCAATCACTCCTTTGTGTGTAGTGGAAATATTTCCTCACCAATGCATTTTGCCTAAACTCATCCTACCACTAAATAAGGCTTGTATGTGGAGCTTGGTAGGGAATATAGTAGGCATATTTGCATCACATAATATTGCTAAGTCAAAAAAGCAAGTCTTAGGAGAAATCAATTCAAAACTATTTGATTCAAGACTTGTGCATGTGTGATGGAGTGGAAGTGGATGTGGATGTTTTGAAATGACTCCTATTTATGTAGAGTCTCTTATTTTGAAGGGTCGATTTCTGCCACCAATTGCATGCGGATCAGTCATCATCATCTTCAAGAACCCGGGAGGAGCCAACACATGTCGATTGATCGAGTTTGGTGCCAAGACCT
Source organism: Tuctoria greenei (assembly GCA_036927565.1). NCBI lineage: Eukaryota > Viridiplantae > Streptophyta > Magnoliopsida > Poales > Poaceae > Tuctoria > Tuctoria greenei. Next base: position 159,154,026 of record JAYESD010000002.1, on the reverse strand, counting down.
AGTCGAATGACTAGGGGGGTCGGCCGACCTGATCAGGGATCTGTTGGAGCTTTGTTTTCTCCAAGTCCCTAACAGGTGGGTCCCTTTTACTGATATAGGTGATACACCATTGGATGGCCATGGATACTTCTATTTGTGGGGCATTTGATCCATGTGGTGTCACATGTCAGCGCTTGATTAGCTAGGATGATATTTTATAGGATTGCTCCCTCTCTTTTACCTCATTTCCTACAATAAATGCTTACATGCACTATTTCTCTATGGACAAGTGGAAATAGGTTAAATAGAAAGGTGATGTGTGGAAGAAATGGTATTTCCTTCACATAACTGAGTTATATTGATGGGTGAAATTGGTATATAACAGCCGTCAACAAGGACGACGAGTCTTCAAGCCACAGTTAGATTTTGTATAGGGCTAAGATCTTCTCGAGGCCACCTGTCGATCCCAGGTCCCATTTGTAACTGCTCAGCCTTAGACTATAAAAGGATCGGGCAACTATCGATCTAACCAATCCTCACTTAAGCTTACACAAGCCAACAACACACACTCAAGCAAAAGGAATACAACACACTCTCTCGTGGACATAGGGTATTACGATTTGACGGCCCGGACAATGTAAACCACCTGGTCCACTATCTTCACGTTTGTCTTTTCGCTCAACTGCTTCAGAGTCACTAGCCCCTTCAAAAAAAGAACATCCATGGGCTGCTCCGTAGCAGGTCCGGGGGAAGTATTATTTCCATACTTCAACATTTGGCGTGCCAGGTAGAGAGCTACTGCACTTTTTGTAGTCAGTCATTCCTTGAAAAGGCAAACATCACCACAATGGTAAACGCCCACTCCGTCGCTGGCTCCACTCAGCCCTGACGTCGCGCAACAGGAGAGGACGGAGCTATTTCCCGCTCCAGAAGCTTGTCTAGAACTACAGGTGGCCGCGCAGCCACCGCCCCAACAGCCGCCCAGGCTGGCGCCTCACAGCTGACTCTCGTGACCTGAGTAACGATGACACCACCAACAGCGTGCAACACCCTCATTTTCATGCATCATGCCCTGCATACATTCATATACATGTTTAACATTAATCCACATAAAGAGGAATATGTTTAAAATTGTTTTGGAACAAAATCGCACTTAAAAATTCTGGAAAGTGCGGACTAGTCTTATTTTGGTGCGGACTAGTCCGATTTCTCTCTGACCTGGACCAGACTTGTCCGTTTTTACTGCGGACTAGTCTGTTTTTGCCTCTATACACTTTCGAACTTGTCTGATCCTATGCGGACTAGTCTGGTGTTCCAAGAATCCTTGAAAATTTGATAAGTCCTTGGACTTGTTTGGTCTTCCAATGGACTTGTCCGTTTTTCTCTCTAACTAAAGTCGTACTTGTCCGATTTTAGGCCAGACTTGTCTGTTTTCCCCTCTGGATAAGTTCGGACTTGTCCGATATCCAGTCCGGACTTGTCCGATTTCTTTTTGACTAACTTCGGACTAGTACGACCCTTTTCGGACTTGTCCAATATTTCGTGACTCCGAGTTGATCTTTTGTTTCACAGCTTGTTTTTTGGGTTTTATGTTAAGTGGCCCAGGGACGTCGAGCCTAACTCTTTTAGAGCCCATGTGGTACTCTAAATCGGCCTCTACTCCTCCTAAACTCGAAATCCATCTAACCCTAGCGTCCACCTCTATATAAACAACCCCACCCCTTGGCTTGACATCTATTTGCCACTTTTCCACCCCACCCAAACCCTAGTTCGTGGAGAGCCACCATCAATGAGGGAGGAGGAGATCCCAAGCAAGAAGAAGAAGAGGAGGAAATGAAAGAGGATCAAGATCTCCATCAACTTTGCGTTCTTCATCGCCACTTCATCTCTAAGTTCATCATCAACCCTAGATCATCAATATCCAAGTGTTGTCTCCAAGTTTCTTAATTCCTTGGAGTCCTAAACACCTAGTATACCTTCTATTCTCTTTTCCTTACGTGAATTCAACCCCAAATCACCAAATTCACATCGATCTAGAAAACCCTAGTTCGTCAGTTTCGCGCAGTGCGGACTTGTCTGGTCCCTAGCGGACTAGTTCGATTTTCCTGGTTGTTTCTTTTGAATTAATTCTAAAATTTGATCAAATCAACTCCAAACCTGCGTAAGCTTGTTAAAAGCAATTAGAACTAGTAAGTGATCATTAAAAGTAACTCATTAACAAGTTTCACCTTGCATTTGCATTAATCATGCATGTCATGTCATATTGAGTAATACTTGTGCACTCTTTGATTGTATTCTTGTCTTGTATGCTTATTGTGCAGATTAGACGAATTTGCACTAGAGAGTTCCGCGGAGGATCTTCATCACCAAGAGTTTGAAGGTTTTGACCCGGACCAATCCCAGGAGCAAGGCAAGTGTCCTTGAAGCATATTGATCCAGTTTTTAAAATAAATGTTTTGTTTGCAAAACTGCATGCTTGTGTCAATTTGATGGGAATCCTATGATAGGAAGTTTACTAGTTTTTTTTACCACCCTTGTCACCTGGAATTTATGGTAGAGAGTCGGGATGGGCTTTTTACCACTGCAAGGATTCCGGTTTATCGTAACGAAAAAATTCGTCGCAATAGGTTGTTTTTCGTCGCAATAGGTCGCTGTTGCAACGAAAAAGAGCGTGGCGATAGTTTTTACGAATCGTCGTAATAATTCCCGCGGCGATAGGTTATTTGCGGCGCCTTGGCATCCGTGGCGAATAGTATGGTATTGCAACGATTTTACATCAGTGGCAAATAGGACGCTATTGCAACGTTTTCATGTATTGCGACGATTTAACGTATCGCAACGAATTGCACGATATTGCAACGGGTTCACGATCGTGGCAAACAGTACGGTATTGCAACGATTTCATATTCGTGGCAAATAGTATGTTGTTATAACGATTTAGCGTATTGTGATTATTTAACGTATTGCAACAAACAACATGGTATTGCAACAATTTCACATTCGTGGTAATTGTATGTGGTTGCAACGATTTCACAGGCGTGGCAATAGTACGGTGTTGTAACGATTTCACATTCGTGGCAAATAGTATGTTATTGCAACAGTTTAGCGTATTGCGACGATTTAACGTATTGCAACGAATAGCATTGTATTGCAACGATTTCGCACGCGTGGCAATAGTACGGTATTGTAATGATTTCACATTCGTGACAAATAGTATGTTATTGCAATGGTTTACCATATTGCGACGATTTAACGTATTGCAACGAATAGCATTGTATTGCAATGATTTCGCGTTCGTGGTAATAGTATGTGATTGCAACGATTTTCACATTCGTGGCAAATACTACAGTATTGCAACGATTTTCACAGCCGGGGCAAATAGTAACATATTGCAACGAGTTATGGTGTAGCGACGATTTACCATATTGCAACAAATATCACGGTATTGCAACGATTTCACATTCGTTGCAAATAGTATGATACTGCAACGATGTCACAGCCGTGGCAAATAGTATGATACTGCGATGGTTTAACGTCTGTGGCAAATAGTAGGTTAGTGCAACGAGTCAACAAACATGGCGAATAGTACCGTATTGCAACGATTTCAGATCCGTCGGAACTAGTCTGGTACTACAACGATTTCGTATCCGTGGCGAATAGTTGGGTATTGCAACGAGTCCACTGACATGGCGAATAGTACCGTATTGCAACGATTTCAGATCCGTTGGAACTAGTATGGTACCACAACGATTTCGCATCCGCGGCGAATAGTTTGGTATTGCAACGATTTCTTATCCGTGGCAATAGTGTTTTAATGCAATGTTTTTTGAGTCATTTCCAAATGTTTATACTGCAACTTTTTGTCATTCTATTGCCACGTTTTATCATCCATATTGGCAATAGCTTCCTATTGCAATAATTTATCATTCGTGACAAGAAATTTGTAATGCCACGTTTTATAATTAGCGGCAGTAGAACCCGAATGCATTAGGTTTGAAAATTAGTGGCAACAGAATCACGAGTTTAACAATAAACATCCATCAATTGATATTACAACACGCATAACAACACTCAAGGATTACTTAAGCGATGTGTTTGCATGCTAAGAGTTTTCCTAAGCTGACCGAGACTAATTGTTGGAGCAGGTGGCTTTTGGTGGTTCCTTTGTTGGACCTTCTATGGAGTGGTCGCCATCATCATTTTGTGCATTTTAGCCACTGAGGTGCGCATGTCCTGCATTTCCTTAGCTGTTTGTTCACGATCAACTGCTATCTGACCCTGTAAGTTCTGGACATGAACGATTAACTCTTCATTCTTCTGGTTTATGCAGTCCATCTGGGTGTTTAAGCTATCATTTCTTCCTTCCAACTCCTGTACTATTTCATTGAGGCCTACATTTCTAACTTCTAAGTTTCGAACTTGGTCGTTGAGGTGTTCTGATATCTGGATACGCATACGTTCATGTTCGGGACCAGTTGGGTTAGCCATATAACCACGCCCCCGAACCTGTGATCCTGCACAACCGATTGAGGATCTATAACAACGCTGGAAGATGTGGTTTCTCTCTTCATTTGGAATTGGACCTCCCTGCTCAGCTTCCATGTCGTCCACTTGGGCACGTGCCTGGATCTATATACGAAAAGAAAATTCACAGGTAATTTGCAAATATTTATTTAATTGGGGATTGTTTGAAGTGTTACTCACATGTACAACTTCTGCCAACTTGTTTGTCCAGTTACCGTTCTCCATCAAATGGCTTGCCTCCCACAGTTGTATGTCATCGGGTTCTTCTCTGGTCTCTGGGTCTCGCTACATAAAATACAAGTAAACTTCAACATGTCAGTATACATATTGTTTGCAGTGCAAAGTAAAAGTGTGATTTATTTTTCATACCTTCTCGTAACTAAGTTGGGCGTAGGATTTGGAGCCAAGCAAGTGACACACCTTCTGTCAGCTTCAATTTTGAGAATTGGTCCTGCTTATTGACTATAATAATTTTAAGAATTAATTCCACGAATGAAAGTAAATGAAATATTTTTTGTATGATGCGAAGCTATTAAAAAGTTAGCTGACCTTGAATTGCTCAGACCCAAAATATTCTATCAGGTGCAACCACTCGGGCACCGTTACGTCAGCGGACTGGTTTTGTGACGCCCGGTTTCGAAAATGAACCAAGCTGACGCATATGTGTGCCCAGGATGTTCAACACACATACACGAGTGCAATCACAAAAGAGTATACAGAAAATTACCACAAAACATGATTAATTATCAAATTTATTACACAAACCATATCATCCTCGAATACAAACCCTAATGAATATTAATGACAAGTTCAACTAATGCAGCAGAAATAAACTAATTAAGCAAACTAAGCAACTAAGCAGCATAAGCGATAGGGTATATATACGCAGCTCCAATCAACACCACAAGCAAAGCTGACGGTAGACACGGCCTAGAACTCTGCATTATCGCCATTAAACTCCCAATCCTGACCTGTAACTGTTGGGGTGGGGGATTGCAAGAGTGAGTACATGTCGTACTCAGCAAGTGTGGAAAGTATGACATGTGGCTGATTCAAATGACGACAATAATAATGGCAAAGTGCTGAAAAGTTCAGTAAAACATTTGAAAAGCAATATGTATATTATATGTATGTGAAGTAATCCCATTATAATCACGAGTAATACCATAATACCAAACTGAATTCATTACCATCATCAATAAGTCCAGATTTCACCATCTTCAATAACCATACTCAATACCAGAAATTAATCCATAACCATCCATAACCATTACCAAACCATAACCATCCCAAATCCCAATTTACCTCTAATCATGAGTTGTCCAGATGCTCATAACCGGGAGCACGGCTATCATGATAGTTTTATTTGACTCTGCAGAGTTTGTACCTCTTTACCCACGTGTTCGTGATTTCATCACCTTCCGGCGACTAAGAACCTCCCTTATGCCCATGACCCGTCGGTCACATTACACAATTCCATTGGTGTGTGGCCAAGAGATCACAAAATAGCCTTTACAAAGGGATTACTAGCCTATTTAGACCCCACTGAGGTTTCACCGGTGACGATGCCTCCAACCGAGCACATCTTCAACCAAGGGCCCCCTCTTGAGCCATTCGGATCCCAGGGTAGTCCCACCAATCATCAACAAATCCGATCCGACTACCCCTTCCTCGAGCATCCACAATGGTCCAAACAGCACTAGCAAAGCCCTAATTAATCAGCTACGCCGCACCCATACTTGGCCTCGTGGTGTCACTGTAGTCCTGGCTTATTCTCGCATGAACCGGTCCTTAGATCTAAAGCAAGCAAACCACCATAACATCCAACCCATCCACATACCAAGCTTGCTTAGATCACCCATTACCATACCATATTTAACAACTTCACGTTAACCATAATTTCATCCATGCATAATTAAATTGAGTGATATAGTTATTCCCATCCCAGTTGATTAAGCGAAGCAAAAGGTAAAAAGTCCATCCCGACGCTCTACCATAAATTCCAGATGACAAGGGTGGTTTAGCAAGTCTAGTAAACTTCCTACCATAGGGTTCCCATCAAATTGACATAGCATGCAGTTTTACAAACAATACATTTATTTTAAAACAGGATCAATATGCTTCAAGGACACTTGCCTTGCTCTTGCTGTTGATTAGGGTCAAAGCCTTCAAACTCTTGATGTTGTAGATCCTCCGTAGCACTCTCTAGCACAAATCCGTCTAATCCACACAATAAACACACAATGCAAGAAACACAATCAAAGAGTGCACAAATATTACTCAATATGACATGACATGCATGATTGATGCAAATGCAAGGTAGAACTTGTTACTAGATTGCTTTTAATGATCACTAACTAGGTCTAATAGATTTTAACAAGTTTATACAGGTTTGGGGTCGATTAGATCAAATTTTAGAATTAATTCAACACAATTTAACCAGAAAGATCGGACTAGTCCGCTAGGGACCGGACAAGTCCGCACTTGACGAGATCAGCAAATTAGGGTTTTCTAGATCGATGTGAATTTGGAAATTAGGGGTTGAATTCACGTAAGGAAAAGAGAATAGAAGGTATACCAGGTGTTTAGAACTCCAATGAACCAAGAAACTTGGAGGTAACACTTGGATCTTGATGATCTAGGGTTGGTGATGAACTGGGAGATGAATTGGTGGTGAAGGACAAAACTTGGTGGAGATCTTGATCCTCCTTCGTTTCCTCCTCTTCTTCCTCTTGCTTGGGATCTTCTCCTCCCTCCTTGATGGTGGCTCCACACGAACTAGGGTTTGGGTGGGTGGAAAAGTGGCAAATAGATGTCAAACCAAGGGGTTGTCTGTTTATATAGAGGTGGAGGCTAGGGTTAGATGGATCTCGAGTTTTGGGATGAGTAGAGGCCAATTTAGAGTCCCACATGGGCTCTAAAAGAGTTAGGCACGACGTCCTTAGGCCCACTTAACGTGAAACCCAAGAAACAAGTCGTAAAACAAAAGATCAACTCGGAGTCGCGAAATATCGGACAAGTCCGGACAGGACCGGACTAGTCCGAAGTCGTCCAGAGAGAAAATCGGACAAGTCTGGCCAAAAATCGGACAAGTCCGAATTTGAACAGAGAGGAAAAACGGACAAGTCCGCTGGAACACCGGACTAGTCCGGAAAAGTCCAGGGACTTAGCAAATTTCAAGGATTCATGGAACATCGGACTAGTCCGCACAAAATCGGACAAGTCCGAAAGTTTCCAGAGCCAAAATCGGACTAGTCCGCAGCAAAAACGGACAAGTCCGTTTTTAGTCAGAGAGAAATCGGACTAGTCCTCAGTAAAATCGGACTAGTCCGCACTTTCCTGCGTTTTAAGTGCGGTTTTGCTCCAAATCAATTTTAAACTCGTTCCTCTTGTTGTGGGCTAATGTTAAACATGTATATGAGTGCGTGTAGGGCATGATGCATGAAAATGAGGGTGTTACAAACCTACCCCCCTTAAAATGAATCTCGCCCTCGAGATTCGACGCGGAAGAGAAGAGATAGGGAAATTCCATCTTGAGATCATCTTCTAGCTCCCAAGTTGCTTCTTTTTCGGTATGGTGCTTCCATTGGACTTTACACCATCGAATCACCTTGTTCCTTGTGACTCTCTCCTTGGTTTCCAAGATTTTTACCGGTTGCTCGGCATACGTCAAATCTTCCTCTAGTTCCAATTCTTCCATTGGCACTTGATCTTCCGGTACCCTGAGACACTTCTTGAGTTGGGAAACATGAAACACATCATGTACGTCTGAAAGATGAGCTGACATCTCCAACTTATATGCTACTTCTCCTCTTTTGTCCAAAATCTTGAATGGTCCAATATAACGAGGTGCGAGCTTGCCTCTTATGTTAAACCTCTTATGACCTCTCATTGGTGACACCTTGAGGTAAACAAAATCTCCTATTTCAAAGGCTAATTTCCTTCTCCTATTATCCGCATAGCATTTTTGCCTTGATTGGGCAGCCCTCAAGTTTTCACGAATTATTTGGACTTGCTTTTCGGCTTCTTGCAACACGTCCGGACCAAATACTTGAGCTTCTCCTGCCTCATTCCAGAATAAAGGCGTCCTACACTTCCTCCCATAAAGCGCTTCATATGGTGACATTTTCAAGCTTGCTTGGTAACTATTGTTGTATGAAAATTCCGCGTATGGCAAGCTTTTGTCCCAACTTTTCCCATGCTTTAATGCACAAGCTCTTAACATGTCCGCCAAAATCTGATTGGTCCTCTCGGTTTGTCCATCCGTTTGAGGATGATATGCTGAACTAAAATTCAACCTCGTTCACAAAGCTTCATGCTATTTTTGCCAAAATCTGGAGGTAAATTGAGAACCTCTATCCGAGACTATCTTCTTCGGTACTCCGTGTCGACACACAATATGCTCCATGTATATTTCGGCCAATCGTGCAGCTGTATACTTGGTCTTCATAGGGACAAAATGAGCTGACTTGGTTAAGCGATCCACAATTACCCAAATTGAGTCATACCCGGACTGAGTACGTGGTAACCCAACTATGAAGTCCATACCAATTTCTTCCCACTTCCATTCCGGAATCTTCAACGGTTGCAATAATCCGGCTGGCCTTTGATGTTCCGCCTTGACTCGTTGACACACATCACACAATGCAACATATTCGGCTATGTCCTTTTTCATGCTATCCCACCAGTAGCAAGTTTTCAAGTCCTTGTACATCTTCGTACAACCGGGGTGAATCGAGTAAGGCGAGTCATGTGCCTCCTTTAATATTGCCTCCCGAATATGTTTTACATTAGGCACAACGATTCTCTTTCCAAGCCATAAGGTACCATATTCGTCTTCATCAAATCTGAATTCTCTCCCTTCTTCGGTCCTTTCCTTGATTTCCTTGATCTCCTCATCTGTGGTCTGTGCTTCTCGAATTTCTTGCTCCAAGGTCGGATTTAACTCCATCTCATTTACAAACCCGAGGTTCAACCGTTCAAACTCCTTACATAACTCGAACGGTAACTCTCGAACTGTAAGTTGATGGCTTACTCCCTTTCTACTCAAAGCATCGGCCACTACATTGGCTTTTCCCGGATGATAGTTGATCCCCAAATCATAATCTTTGATGAGCTCCAACCATCTTCGTTGCCTCAAGTTCAGATCCGTTTGTGTGAAAATATACTTCAAACTCTTATGATCCGTGTAAATTTCACACCTATGTCCCAAAATATAGTGTCTCCAAATCTTCAATGCGTGAACCACGGCTGCTAGTTCAAGATCATGCGTGGGGTAATTCTGCTCATGTTTCTTCAATTGTCTTGATGCATAGGCGACCACTTGACCTTCTTGCATCAATACACACCCAAGTCCTTGTCTTGATGCATCACAATAGATGTCGAAACTCTTGCTTACATCCGGCAATTACCAAAACTGGGGCTGTTGTTAACCTCTTCTTCAACTCCTCAAAACTGTATTGACAAGCTTCAGTCCATTGGAACGCCTTTCCCTTCATTAGCAACTCCGTCATAGGCTTGGCTATCTTTGAAAAATCCTTAATAAACCGACGGTAATATCTAGCCATCCCAAGAAAACTCCTTATTTCCTTGACGTTTTGCGGTGGTTCCCACTTCAACACATCTCTTACTTTTCTGGGGTCAACCGATACTTCTCCTCGTGAGATTATATGACCCAAGAATGGCACCTCTTTCAACCAAAACTGACACTTGTTGAACTTGGCATACAATCGATGCTCCCTCAATTTTTGCAACGTAAGCCTCAAGTGTTCCTCGTGTTCCTTCTCATCCTTCGAGTAGATCATAATATCATCGATGAACACTACAACGAACTTGTCCAAGTACTCCATGAAGACTTTATTCATGAGGTACATAAAGTAGGCAGGCGCATTTGTCAATCCAAAAGACATCACAGTGTACTCATAAGATCCATACCGTGTCCTAAAAGCTGTCTTGGGTATGTCCGATGGTCTAATCTTCATTTGAAAGTATCCTGACCTCAAATCAATCTTGGAAAACACACAGGCACCTTTCATCTGATCAAACAAATCCTCTATACGGGGCAAGGTATACTTGTTCTTGATTGTTTCCTCGTTGAGAGCTCGGTAATCCACACACATCCTTTGGGATCCATCCTTCTTGTCCACGAATAGAATGGGCGCTCCCCAAGGTGAAGAGCTAGGGCGAATAAAACCCTTCTCTAATTGCTCTTGAATTTGTTTCTTGAGCTCCGCTAATTCCATAGGAGGCATCCTATACGGCCTCTTAGCTATAGGTGCAGTTCCAGGTATTAAATCAATAACAAACTCAATATCTCGATCGGGTGGCATACCTGGCAACTCGTCCGGAAAAACATCCAAAAATTCACACACTACCGGAATCTCCTCAATTGCGGCACCGTCCATATGATTCAATTCCAATTGCTTCGGTGCGGTTTGAGATGCTTCAAATTCTATGGTGATCCCTTCTTCATTGGTCAACTTCACTGTCTTTGTGGCACACTCAATAACTCCATTGTGCTTCCTCATCCAGTCCATACCAAGTATAATGTCCAATCCTTGAGAATCCAAAACAATGAGGTTGGCGGAGAAGTCTACCCCCCTTATTCTAAGGCTTACCTTTGGACATACTATATTTGTCCTCATCTCTCCTCCAGGAGACTTAACCAACAGAGTAAAGTTCATATGAGAGATAGGCAAACTATACTTGGCAACATACTTCGATGCAATGAATGAATGCGATGCTCCAGAATCAAATAACATAGCCGCGGGGTTGGAGTTGGCGAGAAACATACCGATGACCACGTCATCCGCTTGTTGAGCATCCTCCGTAGAGACATGGTTCACGTTGCCACGAGCAAAATTCTGTTGTCCACGACTTCCTTGTGGTTGTCCTCCATTAGGTCTTGGGTTTTGCCTCGATGCATTGCTTCCTTGACCAAGGCCCGACTTAGGACATTGATGCGCAAAGTGTCCAGCTTCTCCAAAAGTATAGCACCTCTTAACTCCACCAGAATTATTGGGACGAGCTTGGTTTGGAGCATTGGTTCCAGGAAAATCAGCACGAGACGCATAAGGCATTGGAGGCCTAGGTGCTTGCATAATAGGGCGCTGCTGCACAAACTGAGTTGGGCGCGGTGCATAACCATGGCGCTGAGCAGGAATAGAGGAGCTGTAATGAGGCGCATTGGGCGGCGCAAAGCGAGGGCGCACATTACTTCCTTGTTGCTGTCCTTGATATGGTGCCTTCCTCTTGATTTCTTGCTCCATCTCACGGATCTTGTTCTCAACCACAATTGCTTTGTCCACAAGCTTCTGAAAATTTGCATAGTCACAATTGAGTAGTTGCACTTGGATTTCATTGTTTAATCCCCTCATGAACAAATATTGCTTCCGGCTGTCCCGACTAACATCCTCAGGCGCGTACCTTGAGAGTTGAGTGAATTTATTGAGATATTCACTCACACTTGATCTTCCTTGCCTTAAATTCTCAAATTCTTGCCTCTTCAAGATCATAACACCCTCGGGCACATAATGAGAACGAAAATTCTCCTTGAATTCCACCCATGTGATCCTCTCTTGATCCTCATGAGCATTGTATAGTGAATCCCACCAATCGGCAGCTGCTCCAACGAGTTGATGAGAAGCAAATAGGACCTTCTCTCGGTCATTGCATTGGACAATAGCAAGTTTCTTCTCCACGGACTTGAGCCAATCATCCGCATCCATAGGGTTTGCGGCTTGAGCAAAGGTTGGCGGCCTAGTCCTCATAAACTCTCCCAATCGGTTAGGAGGAGGTGGGGGTGGCGGTGGAGGCATGTGAGGCTGATTGTTGATACTGCCAACCTGCAGCTGTCCCATAGTCTGTATCATGGTCTGCATGAGCTGGTTTTGCATGACCAATAGCTGCTCGATGTTGATAGCTCCCTGAGTAGATCCTTGTCCGATGTTGTTCTGAGGTACTCCATTGTTCTCCTCCTCATCATTGCCATCCCTCTGGTTGCGAGTCCTCACCATCTGAAGAAAAGCAGTATGTAAGAATTAGAAAACGTCCCCAACTATATGCATCAAGGAATATGAAACTAAACAACTAGCTACACTAGCCTAGGTGGACATGGCAATGCTAAAGCATCCCAAAATCCTCTATTAAGCACACAAGCAACCAATATATATAGCAAACAGCACTCCAAGCAAAAACATATCGATTCCTGAGTGCCCCTATGTGTCCTAAAGTGTCCATTCTATCTAGACTGCATCCTACAGTCAACCTGTGGCTCTGATACCAAATCTGTGACGCCCGGTTCCGAAAATGAACCAAGCTAACGCATATGTGTGCCCAGGATGTTCAACACACATACACGAGTGCAATCACAAAAGAGTATACAGAAAATTACCACAGAACATGATTAATTATCAAATTTATTACACAAACCATATCATCCTCAAATACAATCTCTAATGAATATTAATGACAAGTTCAACTAATGCAGCGGAAATAAACTAATTAAGCAAACTAAGCAACTAAGCAACATAAGCGATAGGGTATATATACGCAGCTCCAATCAACACCACAGGCAAAGCTAATGGTAGACACGGCCTAGAACTCCGCATTATCGCCATTAAACTCCCAATCCTGACCTGCAACTGTTGGGGTGGGGGATTGCAAGAGTGAGTACATGTCGTACTCAGCAAGTGTGGAAAGTATGACATGTGGCTGATTCAAATGACGACAATAATAATGGCAAAGTGCTGAAAAGTACAGTAAAAAATTTGAAAAGCAATATGTATATTATATGTATGTGAAGTAATCCCATTATAATCACGAGTAATACCATAATACCAAACTGAATTCATTACCATCATCAATAAGTCCAGATTTCACCATCTTCAATAACCATACTCAATACCAGAAATTAATCCATAACCATCCATAACCATTACCAAACCATAACCATCCCAAATCCCAATTTCCCTCTAATCATGGAAGTTGTCCAGGTGCTCATAACTGGGAGCACGGCTATCATGATAGTTTTATTTGACTCTGCAGAGTTTGTACCTCTTTACACACGTGTTCGTGATTTCATCACCTTTCGGCGACTAAGAACCTCCCTTATGCCCATGACCCGTCGGTCACATTACACACTTCCGTTGGTGTGTGGCCAAGAGATCACAAAATAGCCTTTACAAAGGGATTACTAGCCTATTTAGACCCCACTGAGGTTTCACCGGTGGCGATGCCTCCAACTGAGCACATCTTCAACCAAGGGCCCCCTCTTGAGCCATTCGGGTCCCAGGGTAGTCCCACCAATCATCAACAAACCCAATTCGACTACCCCTTCCCCGAGCATCCACAATGGTCCAAACAACACTAGCAAAGCCCTAATTAATCAGCTACGCCGCACCCAGGCCTCGTGGTGGCACTGTAGTCCTGGCTTATTCTCGCATGAACCGGTCCTTAGATCTAAAGCAAGCAAACCACCATAACATCCAACCCATCCACATACAAGCTTGCTTAGATCACCCATTACCATACCATATTTAACAACTTCACGTTAACCATAATCTCATCCATGCATAATTAAATTGAGTGGTATAGTTATTCCCATCCCAGTTGATTAAGCAAAGCAAAAGGTAAAAAGTCCATCCCGACGCTCTACCATAAATTCCAGGTGACAAGGGTGGTTTAGGAAGTCTAGTAAACTTCCTACCATAGGGTTCCCATCAAATTGACATAGCATGCAGTTTTACAAACAAAACATTTATTTTAAAACAAGATCAATATGCTTCAAGGACACTTGCCTTGCTCTTGCTGTTGATTAGGGTCAAAGCCTTCAAACTCTTGATGTTGTAGATCCTCCGTGGCACTCTCCAGCGCAAATCCGTCTAATCCACACAATAAACACACAAGGCAAGAAACACAATCAAAGAGTGCACAAATATTACTCAATATGACATGACATGCATGATTGATGCAAATGCAAGGTAGAACTTGTTACTAGATTGCTTTTAATGATCACTAACTAGCTCTAATAGATTTTAACAAGTTTATACAGGTTTGGGGTCGATTAGATCAAATTTTAGAATTAATTCAACACAATTTAACCAGAAAGATCGAACTAGTCCGCTAGGGACCGGACAAGTCCGCACTTGACGAGATCAGCAGATTAGGGTTTTCTAGATCGACGTGAATTTGGAGATTAGGGGTTGAATTCACGTAAGGAAAAGAGAATATAAGGTATACCAGGTGTTTAGAACTCCAATGAACCAAGAAACTTGGAGGTAACACTTGGATCTTGATGATCTAGGGTTGGTGATGAACTGGGAGATGAATTGGTGGTGAAGGACGAAACTTGGTGGAGATCATGATCCTCCTTCGTTTCCTCCTCTTCTTCCACTTGCTTGGGATCTTCTCCTCCCTCCTTGATGGTGGCTCCCCACGAACTAGGGTTTGGGTGGGTGGAAAAGTGGCAAATAGATGTCAAACCATGGGGTTGGGCTGTTTATATAGAGGTGGAGGCTAGGGTTAGATGGATCTCGAGTTTTGGGATGAGTAGAGGCCGGTTTAGAGTCCCACATGGGCTCTAAAAGAGTTAGGCACAACGTCCCTAGGCCCACTTAACGTGAGACCCAAGAAACAAGTCGTAAAACAAAAGATCAACTCAGAGTCGCGAAATATCGGATAAGTCCGGACAGGACCGGACTAGTCCGAAGTCGTCCAGAGAGAAAATCGGACAAGTCTGGCCAAAAATCGGACAAGTCCGAATTCGAACTGAGAGGAAAAACGGACAAGTCCGCTGGAACACCGGACTAGTCCGGAAAAGTCCAGGGACTTAGCAAATTTTCAAGGATTCATGGAACATCGGACTAGTCCGCACAAAATCGGACAAGTCCGAAAGTTTCCAGAGCCAAAATCGGACTAGTCCGCAGCAAAAACGGACAAGTCCGTTTTTAGTCAGAGAGAAATCGGACTAGTCCTCAGTAAAATCAGACTAGTCCGCACTTTCCTGCGTTTTAAGTGCGGTTTTGCTCCAAATCAATTTTAAACTCGTTCCTCTTGTTGTGGGCTAATGTTAAACATGTATATGAGTGCATGTAGGGCATGATGCATGAAAATGAGGGTGTTACAGGTTTCGTATACATTCTTCATCAGTAGAATAACTCTTATAGGTGGCATGCAAAGTTGAGCGCCACCCCTTGTAGCGCTCACCAGCAATTTTCAACATTTTTCTTGCGCTCTCCGGTGTGTCCTCCATGTCCCAGGAATCCTGTACATTGTATAACAAGTTGCTGTAAACGTACAGGATGGAGATTGCAAGAAAAAAATACTTGTGTGGGGGTGTGACAACACTAACCAGAATGTCTAGTACTATATCTCTCTTGTTACTATGGCCAACCTCTGCCCACTTCCTTGCACCGCTGAGGGATGCATATCTTTTTGTAAACATAACCACATCATCGACAAAGTGCCACTGATTATACCAACCGCAACACCCAACCTAGCGGAGAACTGAATTGGTAGCTTCACATGCTCCATTCTACTAACTTGGGATGCATAGCGTATTCTGGCAACCTTAAGTCCTTTAGCCACACTTCTTCCTAGCTTCCTTCCTTCTGTTACATTGATTCAAATGATAAACGATTAAAGCAAATTAGCGCCTGAACAAGTTTAGTATCATGTACAAATAGTGTGAAAAGAAGAAAAGTCTAATGTTCATACCATCTTCAGG
Organism: Tuctoria greenei; assembly: GCA_036927565.1. Lineage (NCBI taxonomy): Eukaryota > Viridiplantae > Streptophyta > Magnoliopsida > Poales > Poaceae > Tuctoria > Tuctoria greenei. The sequence goes on along the minus strand of JAYESD010000002.1, from coordinate 159,137,798 downwards.
ACGAGTGCGGCAAATATTAGCGTGGGACGACCGTGTGGTGCCAACACCATTTTGTTCTGTAGTACTCCCTCCTGGTATATATTAATTGTCGTATCAGACCAACAAATGAATTAAAAATGAACTACTACAGTAGTTTGGACTGTCCTAACGACAACTATTTTTATGGGGGGGGGGTTACATCATTGACTTCTTTGTTGTTGTTCATACCTAAAATGAGCCATCAGGTACACATGTCAGTGGCGGTACGCACTCGTAGTACTGCAGAGGATTTTTAGTCCATGAGCGAAGCAGGCAAGACTGTGAGGGGGCATGCAGCTGGCAACGCTAGACTAGACAAAGATAGAGTTTACCGGTTCGGTCTGACTGACATCAGCCGGAGCGCGTCTTGAAGAGAATTATTAGTTGCAGGGAAAGTAATGAACGCCAGCAGTAGCAGGTGGCGAATGCAAGACAGATAAGGCAGTTAGCTTGCGGGATTGAAATCCTCTGCAGTACTGCACCTGCATTAGCTGCCACTGACATGTGGGCCCATGAGACATCAGGTCTACTTGTCAGTGGCGGCTACTTCAGGTGCAGTACTGCATAGTGCCAGCTTGTGACACTCAACAAAGCGAGGGTTCGGTCTCGCCGAAACTCTCGAGGAGGATTGGTGGCACGGCGAGTAATGGCCAGGGATTTGCGGGCGGTTGGGTAATCATGGCACGCGAAGGATGGGACGTGGCAATGGGCGAGGGAGATGCGTTGGGGAGGACACTGAAGTGACCAGCAGCAGGGCGTGGGCGTGGGCGCCGGTGCCGGCCGGGGTGGCTAGCGGTGAGAGAGCACAGCATGGAGGCATAAAAAAATCACACCATCACACAGGCTGATGAACTGTTAACTATAAAGACTAAGTACTAATAAGAAAGTAGAATCGCAAGGCATGCTAAAACGATTAGTAGAGCCTAGGAAAGAATGCAAATGACCATGATACACTCATCATGAATACATCTAAAGGACAGAATGTAGTCTATCAAAATGCTCCAAATTCAATGCCAAAGGAGTAGAGTAAAAAACTAACACGCTCTGCCAAAACAAATGACACGGTAGAGAGGCAGGTAGTAATGTGATGTGATATGGGTAGTTGGAAGCTACTACCGAGGATAGAGTTGGAGTGGGACATTTTTTAAGCTCCAAAAGTAAAATTACGCTGGGGCGGAAGGAGTATTTCTAGTTTGTATATCTATACCTGCTGTTGGTTCATGCATCGTAGTAGTACCAGGGAGTGAAGAACCTTGGGGTTCCTGAACATCATGTGCTGCAATATTCTCTACGTACCATGCAAACGATTTAATGTTGTCTAAATTTGTTTAATTTTGATAGTAAACACATTTAAAGTTATACCAGGTGCTTGTTGGCCACCATGAATGCTTGTAAACGACATCACGGTTTGATGTCTTGTTCCTAATGTAAAGAGCATTGTAAGTAGTCATTCCAAATAAGAGTGATAACGTCAGATTACATGGCCGACGTAGATTTTGGATCGGACAGCGTGCTTTCTATAAACCGCAGTGTTTGTTACTAACGGAGGAATTAGAAAAGAAAGAATAGAAAAATGTACGATCCGAGAAAGCCACAAGAAATAAAAAAGTGAAAACCATGGGAACTAAAAATCTTAGGAATACAAATTTGTAAAACAAGAATGAGAGTACAATATTTGGAGTGGTTGATCAGATAACCCGTGCACCATTTACTTCTAAATCCAGAAATTACATACTACTACCTCTGGATTTTAGTATTTGTCGTTCCCGGCCAAGAATTGAACTAGAAATACACTACCGTAATAAGCTGTTGGAGCAACATTTATTTAGGGACAGATGTAGTATATATATATATATATATATATATATATATATATATATATATATATATATATATATATATATATATATATATATATATATATATATATATATATATATATAATACACTACCGTAATAAGCTGTCGGAGCAACATTTATTTAGGGACAGATGTAGTGTGTATATATATATATATATATATATATATATATATATATATATATATATATATATATAAAAAACTAAATTCATGAAACAGAAGACCACATTTCTTCTTTGTTAATTTATTTAATCTTCATATATCAGGATGGATCGTGTATAACTTAACTAGGGCAAAACTGCATGGATCGTGTAGAACCAAGCCAATATAGCTCTATAAAAAGACGGCATGGATCGTGTAGTTTACCTAGCACAAAACTGGAGTTCGGGATGCGATGTCGTAGGGAGGTGTCAGCGACGAAGAGGTTCATTAGAGCTCATAAAACTTGGTCGCCCGGCGTTGTACCCAGGAGTCAAGACCACCAAGAGCTTCGATGCGTCACTGCGAGATCCATGGGGAAAATTGTAAAAACCGTGGGAAATGAAAACACGAGAATTTCTTTAGAATAGAAGTATGGAACACAGGACAGAGAGACAACACATTTGGAGTACTGCGAGATCACCGGAAGGGCGGGGCAGCGGTGTGTCAGGAACGGAGGGTAGTGTTTCCATTTATACTCATCGTGGCTGAAATAGGGTTACATTAATAGGCGGGATTGAAATTGGAGGCGCAAGTAGTGAAAATTGAATTGTCAAAATCTCAAATGTGGCGCGCCAAGTAGAATGATAAAATTTTCGCGGGAGTTGAGAATTTGACGCAAGCCGTGCCCTTGTGCACGCATCCCATCGTGATTAATTACATCTCATGTCGCGTCAATTCCTGCACATGGTGCGTGCAGCTAGAGGGGTAGACTTCATCTTAGGACAACTTGCTCGCTTCTTAATTCATCTTTGTTGCCATGCATGGAGATCTAAATCTAAAAGCAATCATCTGCTAGCTAGTGGGACATTTCAAAAAAATACGAAAAAAATGAATTGCCAAATGTATATGTGCTAATGCAAACGATATGCAAATACAGCCAAGTCCACGAAAGGACGATGGTAAACAATCAACATTTTGTAACATTAATCACAATGAAATAATAACATGTAGTATATACTACTACATACTAAAAATACATTTTCCCATGCGCCTACTACAAATGAAAAAATTGAGTAAAAGAACACAAAAGATGAGAAACGCAGCCTCAACCACGATCTCAATGGAGTTTCAACCAAGAGTCGTCGATTGTCGCAACACAACAAATTCTTGGCTAGACATTGAACAATAGTTATCTCACCCCTTTTTCAGAAAGAAGTTGTTTTTCAATACTGCATAGGACACATTGTTCATGAACAAAAAAGACATTTATCGTTAAAATAGAAACAACACATATATTACAAACAACAACTACGAAAGCACATAGAAAACAAGAAAAAGAAAAACTACAAATACTACTCTACTCAGAGTCGAAGGAGATCTCCTCCACCTCCTTCTCCGCCGCCGCCGCCTCCTCCTCCGCCGCTGCTGCCGCCGTCGCCTCCTCCGCTGCTGTCGTCCCTGCCTCCTCCGCTGCCGCCGCTACTGCCGCGTCCTCTGGCAATTGAGTCCGAAGCTTCCGGACGATGGTCCGTAGAAGATGCTGGTGGCCCTCCACCCCAGCCATCTCCCCGATCGTCTCGTAGAGGATGTTGAGACGACCGGCCACAAACCCTAACCCGAAGCAGTAGTGGCCGATGGTGTCCATGCTGGTGCAGACGGGAAGTTTCCCAAGACCCAAACGGTCACATGAGCAAAATGTATTAGAAAATACATCCCGCACCAATATGTCGAGCTTTTTTGCTCGCCCGGCGGTGGCGGAAAGGTGCTCGGTGGCCTCCTTCAGGCGCTGATCGAGTTCATCAAAGCGATGTTCGACGAGGCAGACAGTCTCCTGAACCCAAACGGGATGAGGAGGTGCGGGCACCGCGGGCAGAGAAGGGGACGGAGGAGGTGCGGGCGCTGCCTCCAGTTCCACCGGCATTGGCTGTGATGGAAATGGAGAAGAAGGAGGTTCAGAGGACGTTGACGGCCTGGAGCGCTTCGGTGCAGGGCTACCCATTTGTGCGGCGACGGAGGTGCAGAGAAAGAGCGAGAGGTGGTCGGCAATGGTGCAGCGGTGAAGGAAGAGAAGTTTGGAGGCTACGATCGATGGAGATGGAGTGGTGCGGCGGAGACGCAAGAGGACGGGTGTGCCTTTATAGCGGGTTTTCGTCGACCATCCGCACCAGCGTACTCTAAAGCATACTCTATACACTATTCTCCTTCAGCTTGTACACTACGTAATCTAAATTACACTACGAAACAATGTATCCAGTATGCTTTACAGTATGCCACTGCGGATGGTCCGCGCGAGTGGAGATGATCGGACGCTTCGAAAACTGCGCTTTCGAATTAATCCGAACCGCGGTTGGCTTCCTCTAAGTTGTCGCTTCACAGGCAATTTTTAATTTGACATTCAAAGGGTCCAGGGTATGCAGTGGCCCACCTGGCATACTTTGTAGGTCCGTCCGGCGGTGTTTTAGTTTTTCAGTTCCAGTTTTTAATTTTGACACGCAGAGGGCCCACCGGCCCAAGGTATATGCAATGTTCAATTTTTTTTTTCAGTTTGTCACGCAAAAGACCATGATCATGTTTCATATATATGTATATATATATATATGTATATATATATATATATATATATATATATATATATATATATATAGACACACACACACACACACACACTACAAGAAATGCGATCATTTGCGACGGCTGAGTTTATTTGCCCCTGCGCCCCCGCCGCCGGCTCGCCCCCGGCTCTGCTGTTCCTGCGCCCCCACCGCCGGTCCGCCCCGGCCCCGGCCCACTGCACCCCCGTCGCCCCCGACCCCCGACGCCCCTAGCCCCTGGCAGACTCTATCGGTGACGATGGAGTTAGGGCTGGGTCCAGGAACGTGGGCTCGAGAACGGATCGAGGGGAAGGGTCATCGCCCATAGCAGTCGTGTAGCTTCCGTCCCCTCAACCCGTTCTCGAGTTCGCGGCGGCCAAGGTGCCGCTTCGACCCTGGTTCTGGTCTGACGACGATGATGATCCGCAACATACTTTAAAACCTGCGCGTTGGTATTCTCCCCCTCATATTGTTGATGCGTTAATACCTGATGTTTTACATCATTTTCCATAGGAGGCAAAAAGTAATGAACATCATTGATCAGCACTGTGCCGAGGAGAACGCGAAAATTGCAGTGGGCCGCGTCAAGTTAGAATACAATTTTATTTACGTTCCATTTGACTTCAAGTACGACGTCTATGCTTTGAAATATATGATTATACTAATCAAGCTCTGGTCTTTTACTGATTGATACTTAACCTCATTTGTTGCATTTGCCAAGGTCCGATGCCAACAAGGGCTACTTCTTTGTCAATGTCACATCGCCAGATGCGGCGTTCTGGCTATGGAAGCACCTGCATGGCTTCCGTTGGAAGGTGAACGACTCACGGAAGATGTGCGAGGTTGACTACGCCAACATCCAGGTACGTCGCCGTCCGCTGCCACCGTTTTCCATTGTGTCGCCGCTGCATGGTGTTCACTTGCCGCTGCTCATCATCCTTTTGCAGGGTCGGGATGTGTTGGTGGCCCATTTCTCCAAGTCATGCTGTGCGAAAGGGCCGCAGAGAATTTGATTTCCGCACCAAGGGGTTAAGAGATAAGACCATCTGATTCGCAGGCTAGTAATGGTGTTTAGGAACATGATATTTTTGGAGTTTTAGAGCAATTAGCAATACCGTGGTATTTGAGATTACTATGGTATTTTTTACAAAATGGTGTTTGTCAACCAAACAGTCCTATGTATTGCAAAATCACGGTATTACAAAACTGTGTTATTGAAATACTTTGGTATTGCCATGTCATTTTAAAAACTGTGGTTTCCAAAACTTTAGTATTGAAAAGCTGTGTTCCCAAACACAGCCTAAAGCTTTAGCGTGAACCACTACGGATGGTCTTAAAGGTAGGCCTGGCTCTGGTCCTAGGCGGGGGAAAATAAATTTTCTGCGGCCCTGCCGCACAACATCGCGCATGCGCCCCTGCTCTACACGCCGTCCCATGGAAATCACGCTGAGATCCTTCACTTCGCGCTGGGTTTGTTGTCTGGACACGAAAGGATGGAAATCCCACGTGTCCCTCTCCCACGATTATGCAATTTTGATCGAGGGCGTGCGAGGCGGGGGCGCACGCGCGATGCTGTGCTGCAGGGTCACAGAAAATTTGTGGGCTACTGCCTAGGGCCAGGTTAGTGGGTGGGGGTGGTGGGGCGGGCACGATGACAACTGGTAAAGAGAAAAGAAATAAAATTAATTAAGTGTGTAGCTTTTTATTTTTGTAATTTTTTGAAATATAATTCTACTACGTACGTCCTACTAATGTTAGTTCAATGCTTTGTCCAAAACGTCAAATGAAAGAATAAGGAGGGAGTATTTATTAGATACAATATAATATTACTAATGTGTTAATTTTCCATATGCGATGTTTTTCGATAAAAAGAGGATTTTTTCGTTAGTGCATGTACTGTAGGACACATTTTTCATGAACATAAAATAAAAGACATTTTTTATTAACATAAAAACAACACATATATTACAAACAAGAAAAAACACATAGAAAACAAAAGAAAAAACTACTACTCATCCTACTCTACTCGGAGGAGGACTTGTCCACCTCCGCCGCCGTCTCCGCCTCCGCCTCCGCCGCAACCGCCGGCGGGGCATCCAACAACACCAGATCGAACTTCTTCCGGCTGATGGCCTTCACGAGTTGCTCGCGAAACCCCACCCCGGCCTCCTCACCGATCGTCTCGTAGAGGCAGTCGAGACGAGCGGCGACAAAGCCTAACCCGAAGATGTAGTAGCCAGCGGAGTCCGTGCTGGCGTGGTGGGGAAGGACACCAAGTCCCAGTCGGCGACAGGAGTGAGATGTATTTTGAAATACATCCTGCGCCATTTTGTCGAGCGCTTTTGCTTGCACGTCGGCGGCAAACAGGCTGCCGGTGACCTCTTTAAGCTTGCCGTCGAGTTTGTCGATGCTTTCCTCGATGAAGAGGAAAATCTCATCATAGTCAGACGGAAGAGGTGCGGGCACCGCGGGCAGAGATGGGAGTGGAGGAGGTGTGGGCACCACCTCCAGTTCCACCGGCCTTGGCGGCGACGGAAACGGAGAAGGAGGTTCGGAGGACGTCGATGACCTGGAGCGCTTCGGTACGGGGCTACCCATTTGTGCAGCGACGGAGGTGCGAACAAAGAGAGAGAGGTGGTCGACGGTGGTGTGGCAGAGAAGCAAGAGGAGAAGTTTGGAGGCTAAAATCGATCGAGAGGTGCGACGGAGAAGAAGAGGACGGTGTGCCTTTATAGCGGGTCATCGTCTAAGAGCGTGAGTGGAGATGATCGGATGCTTCAAAAATTGTGCTTTTGAATCGACAGTCAGAGTTACTCAAAACTGCAGTTTGCCTCCTCTCGGTTATCGCAACAGCTGAACGTGCCCCATCGACAAGTTTTTTAATTTGACACACAAAGGTGCGGAGTTTGACTTGAACGCGCGTGGCAATCGACCGAGGGTCCATATCTTTTTTCTTAAGGATCCGACCATTGCCGACCGAGAGTCCATATTGAACTGATAATTGTCGTGATCATGGATGATGGTGGACATGAATGTAATGCATGTGTAAGAGACTCACGATCAAGCATGTTTGGTCACGTGTTGAGGATTTTTGTGCCCCCTTGTTGAGGAACATGTTAATTGGATGACGTTGAGGATCGGATGTGGCGTACGTGTTTTCACAAGTGTGTTCATTTTTTCCTAAAATCAGAACATGTAGCGGCTAGCGCCTACGCCTGTTGTTTCTTCAAAAGACGAGTACAGCGATACCTAATGGCAGCATGCGATCGATTAATTTGATGAACCACATACGTATGTAGTGAGAGATGTGTGCTTATTAGATGATGGTAGTCCACATTCTATCCTCGTACCGTCGAGGGAACATCCTTGTGTCAAATTTGTTATCTCTATTGATGACAGGATAATATTCTTCATTAGTGTGGTAGTTAAACTGCCATATACTGCAGGTTGAGAGCATACACACATGCATGGTAGAGAATATGATAAATATAGAAATATATATACATGGTAGGAAATATTATTCTATTCTTGGAATACATGTTTGGGATGTAGCCTATGTGCGTCTAACATACATGTGATATGTGAAAGACATCGATCATGTTTGCTGATGTTACGTGTTCTCTTTTTTGTTGAGAGATCGTCATGTTTGAGGCTCGTTGATCATGTTTGCGGCATAGCATGCATGGACAACTAACATGCATGTGAAAGACCTCGATGCATGTGAAATAACATGCATGTTTTTAAAAGCAAGGTATAGTGTTTCCTCAAGAAAATATAATTTTATGAGAGATTGAGTGCACAAGCACAAAAGCTAGAACTTGAGCGATGCACCTACGAATTCCATATGCCAGGATGATCGACGGCACCCGATCCGCAAACTCGGTGGTAAGAAGTAGTCGCCGGAGAGCATCTTGCAGCCGACCTCAAAGGAGATGAAGGCGTCAATGCACGCATAGCTGATCTGCTCGCCGGAGAGATTGTACGCGTCCCAGTTGCTCGTCCTCACCCTGTAAGGCTTCTCCAAGTCGGCGTCCATCACGGCGCTCACGATGTCCTTGAGCCCCGCGCGGCGGAGGCTCGGGCGATCCATCTCCTCCGCCGCGAGCTCGGCCAGGTCCATCGTTTTGGCCACCTTCAGCTGCCAGTCCTTCCAAAGTCTGTCGGCGTCACCCTCCATGCCGACGCCGACGAAGCGGTAGTCGGAATTGCCGAGGAAATCTTCCAGCTCATCGGGTAAGTAGTCAACGTGGATGACCTGGAAGATGAGGTAGCGGCGGACGACCCAGAGCTGCAGAACGACAATGGGTTCTAGTCGGCGGAGTAGCTGGGGCGCCACTCGACATCGAGCCCGACGACGAGCTTGTGAAGGTGCCGACGGTGGACGGATATGACCTCGTTGAGCCAGTCCTCCACGGCCTTGCTGGATGACGTCATAGTGGTGGTGATCACGTCTTCCTCGAACGTCACATTGTACACCTGAGTCCCTGCCACTGGGTCTCTCTCCTTGTCGTCCCTACGGTTGCCGTCTGCGGCGGCACGGCGCAACTCTCTCTCTTGTGCAAAACCTTCATCTACACCTTTAGTTTGGATTTTAATTGGAAACGGGCCTAGATATATAACTGATGCAGTTACGATATGAGCAGAGGAGTTTCTGAATTTGACGGGCCCGAGCCCAGAGTAAAGAGAGTAATGAATATTTTTGAATCTTATATACTCTTTCTAATTTTTAATTCTTATCGTTATAACCACAAGTTGCATTGTCTCAACCTAACACCACGTACAACAACAACAACATTTCTCAGGAGCCCACCCACTGGATATGCCGGGTGGGCCACGGGATACCTTGGGTCCAGTAACCAGAGAGTAGCTAGTGTGAATATATGCTGGAGAGATCAGCGGAATCGGGAACTGGCCAATGAAGATGGATGTCAGCATTGTCACGGTTCATGTATCGAAACACACGCCATCCTTTTTATTCTTCTTCTTTTTCTTATAAGTTCGTATTATTTTCCACCAATCTTCTAAGAGCATCTCCAACCCGTTTGCTATTTTTAGTTTGCTATTCTTTCAAATAGCAAATATGCTATCCACATTTAGCATCTCATTCTATGAGCATCTCCAACCCGTTTGCTATATGATGTGCTATATTAAAAAATTTCATATTTTATTAATATGTAATAATTATTTTAAAATTCAAATAACATTGTTGCAGCGGCTATATTGTGACGTTTGTATTTCTAACGACTATTTTTCAATGGTTATATTTCTAACGACTATTTTTCAACGGTTGTATTTCCAATGGTTATTCTTCAACAACTATTTTGTAACAGAAACGACAATAATGTAGCAGAAATTGGGGATAGCAAACCGGATAGCATTTGCTACTAGTAGCACACCGAAAGCTCCATATAGCAAATGGCTAAAGTAGCAATCCTAATAGCAAACCGGTTGGAGATGATTTTTGCTCTAAATTTGCTAAATAATAGGATAGCACACCATATAGCTAATGGCTAAAAGAGCATCTCCAACCCATTAGCTATATGATGTGCTATCCTATTATTTAGCAAATCTAGAGCAAAAATCTCCAAGCGGTTCGCTATTAGGATTGCTACTTTTAGCCATTTGCTATATGGAGCTCTCAGTGTGCTACTAGTAACAAATGCTATCCGGTTTGCTATTTCCGATTTCTGGTACATTATCGTCGTTCCGTTGCAAAATAGTCGTTGAAAATTAGCCATTGGAAATACAACCGTTGAAAATAGTCATTAGAAATATAACAATTGAAAAATAGCCGTTATAAATACAACCGTTACAATATAGCCATTGCAACAATGTTACTTGAATTTTATAATAATCATTATATACTAATAAAATATGTAAAAAATTTAATATAGCACATCATATAGCAAACGGGTTGGAGATGCTCATGGAATGAGATGCTAAATCTGGATAGCATATTTGTCATTTGAAAGAATAGCAAACCAAAAATAACAAATGGGTTGGAGATGCTCTAACCCTCCTTTATTTGATGTTGTACTGTTGGATCAGGATACAAGGCCGGCGTACACTTTATGACACACTAGTGAAAGTAAAACACCCGATACATTTTATGACACATTTGTGAAAGTAAAATACCCGATATATTTTATTATTATGGAAGTCTATAACTAAGACTCTATCCAAATCGGGCAAAAATTTCGATGACCCTGACTTCTGGTTTGTTTTTGCAAGCCATCCGAATCAAGTCTTTTTTGTCTTCACCCTTTTGCAATGACGCCCACGAGCATCTAATTTGAGCTAAAGTTGATACGTACTCCATAAACTGTTGTTGCGTTTTTTGTGATTTACTACGTGCTTTGCTGTTTGATTGCTCATTATGTTGGATCTGTGTTGGGTTTAAACAGAGAGCGGGCTTCTCCCTGCAGGTTCTGTTAGATAAACTAGTAGGTGATAGTCACTTTCTGGATCTCCAACTCAGTAGAGTTGGAAGTGGAAATATATTCCATTCTAAAAGATAAAAGAGATATTAATAGTCCATTAGTTTATCGTTAGAACAACAACATTAGAACTATTTTTGCACACCAATGAACAGAAATATAAAGTTCATTACCTTAAGACGATACATTACAAACAAGAAAAAAGAAAAACACAAACTACAAACAAGAAAAGATAAACAACACAACTAAGAACAAGAAAAAAACTACTTCTCCTCCACCTCGCTCCACCTACTTCTCCTTCTCCTCCTCCTCCTTGGGCACCTGGCTGGGCGGGGGCGCATCCCGTGGCGGAGACGGGAAGCCCAGTTTCTTGGACATTGCTACCACCAGGTTGTCGCAACCGGCGACGTCGAGCTCGTCTGCCAGCGTCTCCCAGAGGACGTCGAGGCGACCGGCCAAGTGCGTCATGCCGAAGACATAGTGGCCTGTGGTCCCCATGGCAACATACTCTGGAAGGGGACCAAGCCCAAGGTGACGCATGGAGCGAGATGTATTGTCAAATACATCGCGCACCATATTTCGGAGAGCCCACTCCTTGTCCGGGGGGGGGGGGGGGAGTCCGGTCGGGGACGCTTCCCCTTGGCGTCCTTCGACGGGCTTGGCAGCGGTGTTGTCTTGTCAGCCATGGTGTTCTTGGTGCGGTTTTGGGAAGAGAGGAAGAGTGGCTGTGCAGAGAAGATGATGGCATGCTCGGGTGATCTTATAGCGTAGTAGCAGCATGGCTGGGGTGCTCATCCTCTGCAGTACTGCAGGTGCAGTAGAGGTGGCTGACATGTGGGTCCCACACCATGTAGGGCCCTCATGTCAGCCATCTCTACTGCACCTGCAGTACTGCAGGGGATTTGAACCCGCCTGGTTGTTCGTCTCTCGACGCGCGCATTAGTGGTGATGGGACTCTGTCGGTGGTTTTGATCCGGCAGATCTCCCGACACTACTAAAGTGTTAGAGGAGTTTGAGGTTCGATGTGGGCGTGCGGAGATTCAAGAAGGCGATATGTAAAACGACGCAGGAGACATGAAGGTTTACGTGGTTCGGGCCGCCTGAGCATAATACCCTACTCCACGGGGTGTGTTGTTGATGTATTGGGTGTATGAGTGCGTAGGTCAGATCAGAGAGGGTCAGATCAGATCCTCCTCTATGTATCGTCAGCCTGTCCTTTTATAGTAAAAGGACAGGCCGTTACAAGCTAGCCTGGCCTGACATGTGGCCCGACGGTTACTAATATTGATACACATTTAATGCGCTTAATTACCCTTAATAACCGAGTTACAGGCTTTGACGGCACTGTTACTGGTAATTAAGGTCGTTCGATCGTTTGTCTGTAACATAGTATTAATGACACTTAATCGGGTCTTGAAGTCCTTGATTCCCCTTTGAATTTCCGGAGCCGTTGTAGAGTCTTCCGGAGGTTAGAGGCTGAAGATCCGATGGTTGGACACGTGGCAGCTCCGGAGCATACTGTGGGGAACAGATAGGTCCAGTGCCACCTAACACGTGTTAGTTCTGGAGCTTCCCTCGGTCTGGGGTTAGGTCCGGGGGTGCCATTATGGTACATAGCCCGGAGCTTCCCCCTTGTGGGCGGTAGCTCCGGTTTGATAGTACACGTGGCGACCGTCCGATTATGTCTGACATGTGGGCCTCCAAAGGTCTTCAAATCAAGTAGATGACATTCCCTTGAGATCTTTGCGATCTCAAGGGGTATACGGTTCCCAGGGTACCGATAGTGGCCCCCTTGGCCCACCTCTTGGGAAGACCCCTTGGGTGAGGTCATTCCGCCTGAGGTGGGTCCATCCTTCGACTTTTGAACTGAGTCTTCAAAGGTCTTCGAATGTGCCATTGGCGATAGTTTGGAGTTAAATCCTCGCCGCGTGGCATATCCCGTATGCGCCAAATGAGATCTTTGGCGTGCGGATCTCACACAATTGAAGGTCGCTGGTTCCCGATACGAAAATCGTATCAGTTCTGCGCGCGTTGTCAGCCCGCCGCCTTCGGGCTTCCCGCCTCATGATGACAACCGTTCGACTACGTAAGAACCTCAACTTGATCGTCAGGGTGGTCCCAGGCCCTCTTGTCATCGGCAGGGTGGAATTTTTGAGTAGTATCTTCGACTTCCTTGCGGTTTCCATCCAAGCGTTGCGAGGGCTTACTTAAGAAGGAAAGCGCGCACCATCTGGGGTTCTTTACGCCTCTCATCTGATCTTTTGCTCAAACTCCCAATTTGTGCTTGTTTTTCCTCTCTTGCCTCGCTGTGCCGCGATGGAGTTGGGTCTCCGCGAGAGCCATTTGAAGACCGAAGGAGACCTGAAGAAGGTCCGGGCCCTCATGGGATGGTCCCCGGACTTCTTCAACCGCCTTGTCCGCGCCGGGGGAGAGCTCCCGTTCGAGAAGGAGCACGCTGGCGAGATGGTGTACTTCTCTTCGTACGCCATGGTGGGGTTGATCCCACCTTTTTCCTCCTTTTTCTTGATGCTGCTAGACTTTTATGGTCTGCAGCTGTACCACTTTGGCCCTCACTCCATTCTTCTTGTGTCTGTCTTCGTCCACTTCTGTGAAATGTGGGTGGGCATCCCCCCTGCATTGAACTTTTCCGGACCTTCTTCACCGTCCATACCACCGGAAGGAGTAATGAGTACCTTGGCTTCTACTACTTCGTGAAGCGCAAGAAGTGCCCATTCAAGTACCTCCGATCGTTTCCCTCTGGAAGGTGGGATGACTGGAAGAAGGATTGGATAGTCATCCGGGTGGAGGAGCACAAGAAGCTGGAGCTACCCGAAGGCCTCCCCAACATTGACACTGCAGTCTGGAGTGAAGCTCTGGTGCTGTCGGATGCCTTCAACCCTGCTCTGACCAGGATCCGCCAGTGCGTGGAGGGAGGATTAACTCCTCAGGCAGTATTTTGCAATATCCTGGTCAACAGGTGGGCACCGCCGAAGAGGAGAGAAAAACTCGCTTGGGTCCTCAACAGTGTGATGGACGACGACCGGGTCGAGACCAGGCTGAAGTCCAACATGGCGAGGGCAACCTTGGAGTTTCATCTCAAGAAGTTCCAGCACGGCATCGACGTCGCGGGTGATGACTTGACCCCGCCACCAGCTTTTCTCCCTCTGAACGTGGAAGTAGAGTTCAGCAGGGAGCTCCGGCGGACGATGCCGGTGCTTGACGACCTTGGTGTCGTCGAGAGTAGATCGACCTCCAGGGTGGTGATCCCTGGGGCTTCCGAAGGTGGCTCCGACCCTTCCCCGAAGCCAAAGATCGAAGTCGTTGGCAAGGGCAAGGAGCCGGCAGACGAACCCTTGAGCTGGAAGAGGAAGCTGCAGCATGCCGATGGAAGGTCCGTCAGGCCTGCAACCTCTGCATCAGCTCCTTCTCCCCGGAGGGGGAGGTCTTCTACAACTGCGACGACTGTACCCGCAGCAGCGTCTTCCCGGGGTGCTAGTTCCGGGCATGCGACTCCAGCACCAGGGCCAGTTGAGGCCTCTAGGTTCGAAGGTCCATCCCGGTCGAGGAGGGCCTCAACTAAGGAAATGCCTGTGGCTGCAACGAGTTCCGGGGGGCCTTCGGGAGCTTCCACGTCGGCGGCGGCTATGGTTAGCCCAGAACGCCCGGGAAAGAGGTTCTGCGCAAGCTAGTGTAGAAGCCTCCCGAGGTAATTTTTAATCTTTACCTCAGATATTTGTTTTGTTGTAGTAACTGTTTTTAAGTTTCTTCATCCATCATCCACAGCGTTCCCAAGAAGAGGAGTGCGGCTCCACGCTCAACCACAGCAGCTGAAGCTGTGAGGGCGGAAGCTTCTGCTCCTGTCCCGGTGCTGCCCCAAGTGGTGGCTGAAGTTGTAGCAGCTCTGGCGCCAGCTGTCGTGGTCATGGAGCTTGACTCATCCCCTGAGACTCCCGTGGTAGCACCGGACCACACGAGAGAAGATGCGCCAGCGGCACCTGCCCCGGAGGTTGAATCCCCGGGTCTTGATGCTGTGATGATGGAAGCTTCGGCCGTTGAGCCAGAGGAAGCAATAATTGCGGCCCCAGAGCAGGAAATTGTTGAAGCCCCGGTGGTTGAGCCGAAGGTTATTGAAGTCCTGACAAGTGAGCCGGATGTGGAGGAAGCTCCGGCGGTTGAGCCGGCTACCTCTGAAGCTCCGGCTGCAGAGCTGGTTGTAGTTGAAGACCTTCCTGCGCTCGAGCCCGTTGAGGTTGAAGCTCCGGCCTCAGGGCCGGTTATTGCGGAGGCATCAGCACTCGAACCCATGGTGGTCGAGATGCCAACACTCGAGCCATCAGCGGAGGAGGAGCCCAGGTCGAGGTGCTTGCTGCTGAGCCGGAGTACCCACATGAAGTCGCTGGCCCCCTGCCTGAGGGGGGAAATGAAGACCTGGCGGCAGGGCCTTCGGAACCACTTCTGGAGGTCGGAACTTCTTCCGCAGGACCCTCCTCAGTGGCAACTGAGGCTATCCCGGAGGACGGCCGTAGTGCCGTGGAGGCTCAGGGGACCACACTTGTGGAGTGGGACCCAATTTTTGTAAGCAAGAACCTGCTAGAACCAGCGGAGGAGACCCCAGCAGGTCCGGAACCTATTCACCTATCGTTGTCTATTGATAACGCTTTCTCTAGCCTGCGTCAAGTCCAGTTGGCGTTCTACCACGACAGCAAGGCTCTTGAAGAGGAGCGCCAAACCCTTAGGCGGTGGTGTAACCGGCTCTACTTCGAGACCAAGCTGGCGCAGTCGAGGCTAGCAGATGACAAAGAATGGATCAAGCAAGAGAAGGTCCGCTTGGAATACTGGGGCAAATTATTGGATGACAGGGAGAGCTTGACTCGCGCCCTCGACGTTCAATCCCGGGCCATTTATGAGCAGACCAAGGCAGCTAATAGTGTGACTGATGAACGCCAAGAAAGGCTTGAAGCCATTAACACTACTCTCATCAAGCGCCGGGAGGCACTTGAGGAGAGGGAGAAGAGGCTCGAAGATGAAGAGCAAAAACTTCTAGAGCTGCGGGATGACATTTTGAGGACGGAGGAGGAGCTCGCCAAAAAGTTAGCTCTGGTTGACAAGGGTCTCGAGGAACGCACCATGAAGTTGGAGGAGCGTTGCCTTGAGGAGGAGGAGAAGGCCTGGGTGCGAGGGCAGGAACTCTACCAGCAAGAGTGCGCCCTCGCTGCCAAGAAAGTTACAGGCCGGGAGAAGGACCCGGTCGACCGCCAGAACAAGATCTACCTCCGGGAGGAGGAGCTCGGCAAACTCGAGAAGCAGGTTGCTGAAAATATTCAGCAAAATGCCAAAGAGGTTGAGCGCCTTGCTCGCGAGAATTCTGAACTGGCGGCGGCCAAAAGATCCTTGGAGGAACTGAAGGGCCTGAGGACTGCGGACTCCCTATAGGTTTGGGAGTTCCTGAGCAAAGCCAACGACACGCTGACACCAATGGGCTTCAGTCTCGTGTGTCGGGATGATCCGGAGCCGGAGCTGGACCTGGCGTTGCAAGCGTTGAGCTCGGCGGGTAGCAAACTCTCCAAGGTGGGCGACGTCATCGCGGACCAGTTGGAGGTTGAGGGGCAATCCCTGGCGAAGAACGTCGCAGAGTATGTGCTGACGTGCTACACCAGCCGGGATCCCCAATTCCCTCTATACCAGATGCTTGAAGGTCCCGTCGAAGGAGAAGGTGAAGCCACCCGAGCCAACGTGTCGTAGGTTGCTCAGAAGGTCACCCAGTTCTTCCATAGGGTCTAGGACCATCTCTGTATCTCCCACTTGTATTCTCTCTTTTTCTTCCCCAATTTTGTAATCCCTTGTCTCCAGATGAATGAAATCCCTAAATTTTTGTGAATTTCATTTTTTGTCTTCAACACTTTTGTCTTCACTTGGCCCCCTGGTAGATGTACACAATTTGATTGTGAACATGTACCAAGAGGATATTGTGTTTTGTTGAAGACTCATTTGCTTCGAACTTGTAGAGTGTAGGTCCGAAGTCTTCGATAGTGAAGGCCCCCTGAGGTTGTCGAAGCTTAGAAGCTCCAGCATTGGCTATTGTCGGAGCTTAGTAGCTCCGGCAATAGTCCCTATCAATGCGTAGAGCATCGATAGTTAGTCCTCTGGGGTGTCGGAGCTTAGCAGCTCCGACAGTGACCTTAACCAACGCGTAGTTTGTCGGCAGCAGACTCCGCTTGTGAGGTCTTCTCACCATCTTTTATTTTGCGTCAACGGCTGGCCCCCCTAGCTTTACCGGAGCTTGGTTGCTCCGGTGATGCTCGTTTTCAATGTTTAACATCGATTACAAGCCTCCTAGGGGGAGACGGAGCTTTGTTAGCTCCGGCTTTTCTCCATCAACGTGGTTTTTTTTATTTTTCCTGCACACTAAAGCCAAGAAAAATAGTAAAATTTGTTCCTTGCCTATAACTTCGTCACGGCTTACGATTCCCAAGAAAGTTTTAGGTCAAACATAATTCTGAATACAATCGAATGCATTGCCTTCTTTCCATCAGATTCAATTGTACTTGGACCCGCCTTACTTCGGCCTGCCAGGGTGTAGGTAGAGTGGTGTACTTAGGGAGCTTGACCAGGCTAAGTCGATAGCACACTCTAGCCCTAGATTGTCTGGGCGGCATTCAGGCGAGTGGACCATGAAAAATATTTGAATCCAAAAGAATTGACAATACAACTCGAATTGTACACGAACTGGTCGAACTAAAATTTCTTAAGAATTGCACAACTTTGTTATAGACAAGAAAGAGAAAAATACAAAATGTTGAGCCTGTACAAAATAAATGCACGTGGAGTCTGTTTCACATGAACATGTCTTTCATTATAGGTCCGGGGTACAGGGGAAACAAGTACACTCTTAGGGTACGGAACCAGGCTAAGCGTGTTTCATTTCTCGTTTGACCCAGGGTAGCTAGCTACACTTTTAGTCCTGAGATTGTGACAAGTGTTGCATGAACTTTGCGGGCCTTCCGGGAAAGGTCCGGCTGTTCTCCCGGAGGAACTACCCGACTCTGTACAATGACTCTATAACATACACCTCAAGTTACTACAGACTCACCTCCGTGATATTAAGTGTAGAACTTACGGAGGTGCTCAATGTTCCAAGGATTTGGGAGAGGTGTCCCATCCTCGGTAGCCAAGCGAACGCTTCCGGGACGGGATACTTTAATTACTCGGAAAGGTCCCTCCCAGCTGAGGGAGAGTTTGTTTAACCCTTCTCTGGATTGTATTCTCCGTAGCACCAGATCACCTTCCTTGAGCTGTCGGTTGTGTACATGCTGCTGATGATAGCGCCGAAGGGCTTGGCGGTATCGGGCATTCTGAACAGCTGCTTGGCACCTTCCCTCCTAAAGGAGGTCTAGGTCTTCACGCCGGAGCTGGTCCTGCGTGGCTTCGTCGAAGGTCCGGACCCGGAGTGACCCCAAGGTGATCTCCGGAGGAAGGATTGCTTCAGCTCCGTACACCAGGAAGAAGGGTGTCTCTCCAGTTGACCGGTTTGGAGTTGTCCTGTTGGCCCATAGAGTGGGCGGATGCTCTTCAATCCAGTTGGCTCCATGTTTTTTCAAGCGCTCATAGGTGCGCGTTTTGAGTCCTTTAAGGATTTCAACATTTGCTCTCTCGGCCTGGCCATTGCTTGCCAGGTGAGCTACGGAGGCATAGCAAACTTGAATGCTGAGGTCTTCACAATATCCTTGAAATGGAGAGCTTGTGAATTGGGTCCCATTATCAGTGATGATTTTGTTTGGGACTCCAAATCTGCATACAATGGACCGCAAAAAGTTGATAGCAGACTGCTTGTTGATTGTCACAACTGGAGTTGCTTCTGGCCACTTGGTGAACTTGTCAATGGTGACGTACAGGAACTTGTAACCTCCGACGGCTCTTGGGAAAGGTCCCACGATGTCCATCCCCCACACAACGAAGGGCCATGTAGGAGGTATCATTTGTAGGGGCTGAGCCGATGTGTGAATTTGCTTTGCATGAAATTGGCATGCTTCGCATTTCTTCACCAGCTCAGTTGCATCCTGGAGTGCTGTAGGCCAGTAAAAGCCATGCCGAAAGGCTTTACCGACCAGCGTGCGGGAAGACGCGTGGTTCCCACACTCGCCTCCATGGATTTCTGCGAGGAGCTCGCAACCTTCTTCCCTTGTGATGCACCGCATTAGGATGCCGTTGGCACCACGCCGGTAGAGATCCCCTTCTACCAACGTGTATCTTTTAGCCAATCTGACTATCCGGTCAGCGGATACATCATCGTCAGGAAGGATGTTGTCTTTCAAGTAGCTCCGGATCTCTGAGATCCATGCATCAGCGCTAACTTGAGCATTTGAGTCTTGCGTGTTGGGTTGCTCGGAGCTTCCGACGGCACCTACGACCCTTGATGGCTTCCATGGTAACAGGGCCATCGGGACCGTCAGCTTCGGGATGCTGATCTTGCCCTCTTCGCTCAGTTCAGCAGGCTAAGCTGTGGGTTTTGACAACCTCCGGACAAAAATTCCGTCTGGAGCTGGAGCTCCGGTTGACACTTTTTGTCGAGAGTTCGTCAGCTTCAGCGTTGTGGGCACGCTGGACATGGTGGAGGTCTAGGACTTCGAAGTCCTTCTGAAGCCTCTGGACTTCAAGGAGGTAAGCAGCTAGCTAGAGGTTGTTGTAGGAGCATTCACCCTTCACTTGCTTAATGCTGAGCTGTGAATCTACCTTGACCAGCAGCTACTTGACACCATATGACTGTGCCACCTTTAGTCCGTAGATGAGTGCTTCGTACTCCGCCATGTTGTTGGTCGCCTTGAAGTCAAGGTGTACCATGTATTTTAACTTATCCCCAGTTGGTGAGAGGAGAAGGATTCCAGCTCCGGCCCCTTGCTTTTGCATGGAGCTGTCAAAATAGAGGGTCCAGTGAGGCTTAGTGAAGACCGGAGCCTTGTGTTCCGGCTTCTGCTCACTGGGGCCCCCAGGGTTTGATGGAGAGGGAGTCCATTCCGCCACGAAATCTGCCAATGCTTGACTCTTGATTGCTTGCCTTGAAATGAATTCGAGATCGAATTCGGCCAATTCCGCTGCCCACTTTGCAATATTCCTAGTTGAAATTGGATTATGCAAGATTGCTCGAAGTGGGTAAGAAGTCACCACTGAGATCTTGTGAGCTTGGAAGTAATGGCGAAGCTTCCTGGAGGCAATAAGAACTGCATAGAGCAGCTTATGCACCTCTAGGTATCGAGTCTTGGCGTCATGAAGTACTTCACTGATGAAGTACACCGGGCGCTGGATGGTCCGGACCCTCCCGGAGGGGCCCGGAGCTTCCTCTTCATTGATCCGAACCCTCACTGAGGGATCCGGACCTTCTTCGGTGACCTCCGGGTCCTGGCTGGAGGGACCCGGAGCTTCTTTAGAAGCGACCTGGACCCTCCCGGAGGGGTCTAGGTCTTCTGAAGTAACTTCTTGTAGACTCAAGTCTGGGAGCTGGGACCCAAACTCGCTTTCAGGAACCTCCGGACCCTCCCAGAGGGGTCTGTATTCCTGAGTATGGGATAGTTCTGGTCTCTCCGCAACCAGGACCATACTGACGACTTTGTCAGTTGCTGAAATGTAAAGCAGCAAAGGCTCACCAGGGTTCGAAGATACCAGAGTTGGTAGGGTGGTGAGGAGCCGTTTTAGCTCCTGGAATGCCTTTTCTTCAGAGTTGGTAGAGTTGGAATGGTTGAGGGCTGCTAGATATCCAGTCAGCTTTTGGACATCTTTGATGCGGGCTGGTGGCCGCATGTCTTCAATGGCTTTGATCTTCGCCAGATTAGCTTCTATGCCCCGGTGACTTACGAGGAAACTAAGAAGTTTTCCTGAGCTAACCCCGAAGACACACTTGTCTGGGTTTAGCTTTGTGCGGGTGACCCCAGCTTATCGAAGACAGCCTGCAAAGTGTCAAGGAGTGACTCCTTGTTCTTGACCTTGACCACGATGTCATCGACGTACACTTCCACTATGTCTCTAATGAGTTCTTCAAAGGTTTTGTACATAGCTCGTACAAAGGTTGAAGCTGCATTCTTGAGACCAAATGGCATGGCTGTATAACAGTACAATCCATCTACTGTGACGAAAGAGGTATGCTCTTCATCTTTCCTAGACATTCTAATTTGATGATACCCGGAATATGCGTCTAGGAAACACAGTAATTCACACCCGGAGGTGGAATCCACTATCTGATCTATTCTAGGTAGTGGGAATGGATCTTTTGGACATGCCTTATTTAGTGTTGTGTAGTCAATACACATCCAAAGCTTCCCGCCGGCCTTGGGCACAACGACTGGGTTTGCCAGCCATTTTGGATGGAAGACTTCTCAGATGAATCCAACTTCGAGCAACTTCTTCACTTCTTGTCGAATGAAGTTTTGTCGCTCCACGGATTGCTTCCAAGGCTTCTGATGCACGGGCCGGGCATCGGGATTGATCTTCAGATTGTGCTAAATCACTTCCCTGGGGATCCCAGGCATTTATGACGGTGGCCAGGCAAACACGTCGACATTAGCCCGAAGGAAAGCGATGAGCGCAAGTTCCTATTTGTCGTTCAATCCCCCCGATATACGCGTGGTCTGAGCGGCATCGGAACCAATTTGGACGACTTTGACGGGAATGTCGGTGTCGTCGCTTGGCTGCACACGAGGTGCAGAAGTCGAGCCCCGCTGACGAATGCTCGGGGGTTTTGGAGCTTGCTCCTGTCTGGAGTCCTCCTCTTGCGCCGTAGTAAGCGCATGGAGTTCTTCCAGAGCAGTTACTCCGGCAGTGCGATCTCCGCAAATCCGGAGAATGCCTACTGGTGTTGGCATTTTTAACACCAGGTAACCATAATGGGCAGCTTCCATGAATTTGTACAAGGCAGGCCTACCCAAGATGGCATTGAAGGGTAATTTGATCTGAGCAACGTCAAAGACCAACTTCTCGGTGCGATACTTCTCCCGAGTCCCGACGGTAACGGGGAGGGTAATAGCACCGAGTGGGGTAATGGCTCCCGGACCTACTCCGAAGAAAGGTCGGGAGGGGTGGAGATCTGAAGGTCAGAGTTGAAGCTTGGTAAAAGCTTCGAAGCTTATGAGGTTCAGCCCCGAACCTCTGTCTACCATGACATGGTGGAGCTGGATGTTATTGATGGTAGGAGATACCATCAAAGGTAACTGACCTGCTCCAACCATGCTTCGAGGGCAGTCCAAAGCATCAAAAGTGATGGTTGTGTCCATCCACTTCCGATGAGGCTCCGCCCTGGCTATAGGAGCGCTACATCGGCCATGTCCCGACGCATAGTCTTGAGGACGCGGCGGGAGGTGATGTCCCATGATCCACCAAAATTGGTGTTCATGGTCTTCCGATGCTCGTTGTCAGAGACGTCAGAATCATCGTCGACGGAGGTGTAAACGGCCTCCAGGACCTTTTTAGGATCCTGAAAACCTAACTCCTCTTCAGCCGGAGCTTCGTCAACTTTTTGTTTTCCTTCCCTCTATCGGAAAGGAACTTCTTCCCGGCGCTTGTTGTAGCGCTCGACAAGGTTTTGGACCTCCCGACAGTCTTCCAAACTGTGGCTTTCCGTCTTATGAATTGGACACCACACCTTGGGATTGCCACCGTCTATAGAGGACGGTCGAAGTCGCTTCTCGAGGCGTGGCTCCCGGCCACCCGGAGCTGCAGCAGCTGCAGCATTAGATGCGCCGGCCGACGGCTTCTTTTTGCCGTTGGCCTTTTTATTCTTCTTGCCACTCCTGGAGGTAGTGGCTTCTCCTTTGGAGGATTTCTTGTGATCCTCCGGAGGTGGTTTGGAGTGCATTTCACGGCCCTCCGCAGCTCTGGCACATTTGTCGGCCAAGCTGAAGAGTTCTGTTACACTAGTGATCTCCTTGATCGCCAGTTTCTCCAACATCTTCTTATCCCGTACGCCCTGTCTAAATTCCACAATGACAGAAGCGCTAGAGGTAGAAGGGATAGTGTTTCATACCTGAGAGAATCTCTGGATGAATGATTGCAGGGATTCTCCTCCTTTTTGCACAACTGCAAAAAGGTCCAGTTCGGTGCCTGGTCGGGTGTATGAACTCCCGAAGTTGGCGGTGAACTGTCGGCACAACTCCTCCCAACTGTTGATGGAGTTGGGTGGAAGGCTTATAAACCAGGACTGGGTGGTCCCAGTTAAAGCCACTGGAAAATAAATGGACATTACGGCCTCATTTCCTCCAGCTGCCAGGATAGCAGTGGAGTAAATCTGAAGAAATTCGACGGGATTAACGGTCCCGTCAAACTTCTCCGACAGGTGAGGCCGAAATTCCTGTGGCCACCTGACCATACGCAGATGCATGGCCAGGGCTGAACAGCCTCCTCCTACTCCTTCAGGAGCAGGAATGTCCTCAGCTTCTCGTCTTTCACGAGCACGCTTGATATGGACTCGGCCGTCTTGTTGACGGTATCGGCGATCAAGCTCCGCTCGGAGGTCATGAGTTGAAATCCTTGATACCGTGTGAGTTCGTCGTGCCCCGGAGGGCAACGACGTCACTTGCTGTGACGTAGCACGTCTCCTGTTGTTGGAAATGTGCGGACCAAGTCTGCCAGACAAGGTCCGTCGCTGCGACGGGGCCCATCCTGAAGGAGGAGGACCCTGGTTGCTGATGCGGTCGGCTGCTGCTGCAACCAAATGTTCCACATCGGCCCTCCACTGCTCCATGGCATCCCGAGATGCATCCGAAGGTGGTGGGCGTTGAAGGAGAGCACGTGCTGCATGGAGCGCGTGTTCTGGGTTGTCAAGATTCGCCGACGCAGTGATTGACGCCGGTGCACCATCGCGTTTCCACTCTTGATTTGCTGGCGGAGGCGGCAGTGGTGGAAGTGTGACTCCTGCTGGAACCGTGGTTCCTGGTGGTGGCTGCATATTTGAGGGATTGCCCCCAACAGCTTGAACAGCGGGATGACCATTGGATGATCCAGCGGCTGAGTTCACCATTCTTGAAATCTCAGGCGCCCCTACCTGGCGTGCCAACTGTCGGTGGTTTTGATCCGGCAGATCTCCCGATACTACTAAAGTGTTAGAGGAGTTTGAGGTTCGATGTGGGCGCGCGGAGATTCAAGAAGGCGATATGTAAAACGACGCAGGAGACACAAAGGTTTACGTGGTTCGGGCCGCCTGAGCGTAGTACCTTACTCCACGGGGTGTGTTGTTGATGTATTGGGTGTATGAGTGCGTAGGTCAGATCAGAGCGGGTCAGATCAAATCCTCCTCTATGTATCGTCGGCCTGTCCTTTTATAGTATAAGGACAGGCCGTTACAAGCTAGTCTGGCCCGACATGTGGCCCCGGCGGTTACTAATATTGATACACATTTAATGCGCTTAATTACCCTTAATAACCGAGTTACAGGCTTTGACAACACCGTTACTGGTAATTAAGGTCGTCCGATCATGTGTCATTAACATAGTATTAATGACACTTAATCGGGTCTTGAAGTCCTTGATTCTCCTTTGAAGATCCGGAGCCGTTGTAGAGTCTTCCGGAGGTTAGAGGCTGAAGATCCTACGGTTGGACACGTGGCAGCTCCGGAGCATACTGTGGGGAACAGATAGGTCCGGTGCCACCTAACACGTGTTAGTTCTGGAGCTTCCCTCGGTCTGGGGTTAGGTCCGGGGGTGCCATTATGGTACATAGCCCGGAGCTTCCCCCTTGTGGGCGGTAGCTATGGTTTGATAGTACACGTGGCGACCCTGGGACTAACCATGTCGGGGAAGCGGGTCCAGTTATGTCTGACATGTGGGCCTCCAAAGGTCTTCAAATCAAGTAGATGACATTCCCTTGAGATCTTTGCGATCTCAAGGGGTATACGGTTCCCAGGGTACCGACAGACTCAGAGCGGTTCCAATTGAATTCAAAGATGCGCATGCGCTGCGCGCGTTTAAGGCGCCTCAGTGACAGGCACGCACGTAAGCTCAGTGCGCCTGGTCGCATCAGCCGCCTGTACAAATGGCTACGACTTGAACGAAGGACCAAACCTTATGCGGCAAACAACAACGTATAATACTTCCTCCACCCCAACTCAACTCTATTTCTGTTTTGGTCGAACTAATTAACTTTTACCAATGATTTATATGGAATTTATTAACTTCAATAACATGTAGTACTAGATTGTATATTATGAAAATATTTTCATGGTGAATCTAAAAGTACAATTCTTGTATTGTTAAAACAGATCAAAATTGTGTAAATCTCAAAGATAGATTTGACGAAACCTAAGACTTCCCTTAGAAAAAGTTTTGTACTTTACATTAGTTTTACATATGTAATATGCACATAGGATATATCACTAAATAGTTTTGCAAAAAAACATGGAGGAGAAATATGTATATCCCATATGCTACTACTACGTAAATTAGGGGTGGGCAAATAAACCGAGACCGAAAAACCAAAACCGATAAAATCGAGACCGGAACCAAAAAGACCGAAATATTGGGTATCGGGTACTTTTCGGGTAGCAAATATAAATAACTGAAAAATAAATGTCGGGTTCGGGTACCACTCTCGGGTTACGGAAATAACCGAATAGTCGGTCCATCAAATAATAAGTTAAATTATGTGTGCTAAACTATGAACAATTCGAATTTAGATATTTTATTTTCAAGTTGTGATGTGTGAAGTTGTTGGATTTAAGCATTTATTTTTTATTTTTCATTTGTCAATTTATAATAAATTACCTCATGGGATTAAATTTATCAATCATATTAAATTTGTGCAAACATGACAAGGATATAATGTATAATTTGGATATATCGGGTAGGACCGAAGACCGAACCAGAATTTTGGTACCCAAAATGTTTGGGTACCTAATATTATTACAACAATTCGGGTAGTGATTCAAGAAACCGAATTTTGAAAAAGACCAAAATACCCGAACCAAAATATCGGGTAGACCGAATGCACACCCCTTAATGTAAATCCATCCGAAATAATTAGCTAGTTTGAGGATGAATGAAGTTGAGCTTGCGAGCTTGATGAGCACCGTCATTGTTTTGAGAAGCGATTAATTTATGGCATCATCAAATCTAGAGTAATTTTTCTAGATCCTTTGGGGCCAAAAAATTAGTTAACATGCTATATATGAGGAGAAAGATTAGGATATGCTACCTATTGCTTGTGTTGAATAACCCTGCACCGTGGACAACATATATCTGACACTTCATTCTGGTCGCCAGGATCATTCTGCCCTAGGGATGAAAATGGTACGGTAAATTCCCGAACCGTCTGATGCCGTTTTCGAAAATATCCGATGCGATTACCATTTTCGACAATTTACAAAATTTTCGATCCGATTACTGTTTTTATCGGACATTGAAATTTGGTAAACGAAATGGAAACGATTTAGACCGATTTCCGATCGAATTGTCGGAATACCGTATTTTAATGGAAAATTTCCAAACAATAATCGAATACTTTCCAAATAGTAGGTTGGGTCTAATGGGCTGACATGTACTGTCTCCGTCCCTTGGAATAGAGGAAACTTTAAAGGAATTCATTCCTACATTGTGCTGATGTCACAGGTGTTAGGAACACAGGAATCATATTTCCTTTTCTGTAGAAAGACTTCATTTCCTATGTAAAATGGAGGAATGAAATAATCCAGTCCAAGTTCTTTGTGGTCTGCTGGTTCGCTATGGAGGGAATATATAGGCTGCTAGAAGTCAAATTAACTAACCTAATGATTTGCATGGAATAATTATTTCTTTTTTTGAAACAAGGGAATAATTATTTTTGAGCTATTGCAATGCAATAGACGTTTTGATGTTAGAAATATAGGATTGAAGTTGTTTATGAAGCAAACTGGTAGTTCATTTTGGCAAGAAGTTATGACTTTGATTTATGTATTACAAATAATGATAGTTAAGTTTCTAAAGAATTTTGTTTATAGTTGCTCTTACATTTTTCCTATGTTCTCATTCCTGCATTCCAAACATCTTGAATTCTCCATTCCTCTGATTTTGATTCCCGTGGTTTTCTCACTTTCTTCGTTCCTGCATTTTGTCTATTCCTATGTTTTTTCCAATTCCTGTGATTTGGATTCCTAAGTTCCAAACGGGGCCGTAGTAAAAATCGCTTTGTAGTTTATTTTTGAACTACAAAGCGACAAGTATTTACAGACGGAGGGAGTAATATGCTCAATTCTTTAAATTTTTTATTCAGACACTAGTTTGAATAAGGAGTTGTCAAAGGTAATAAGCTCAATTCCGACCGGTTTCATCCCTATTCCGCCCCAAGTCATCTAGGGCAGTAGGCGGAGGACCTTGATGATCATGATAAGGACCAGGCAAGAAATCATTGGTCAAAGGTAAGTTTGACCAAAGCTAAAAATAGAGTTTAGTTGGGGCGGAGGGAGGAGTACTTTTTACAGACCGCTTTGCAGGCCCCGCTGCGGGCGATCTCCTGCCTGCTGACAACTCTAGCGGCTAAAGTAGCGTACAGCTGCACTTTAGAAGCCGTAACCCCAGTTTGCGTCAAAGGAAACTCATGGGACAGTTTAAAGGAATGGAATCCTCCAGAAGGGAAAGACATTCATACGAGTTTCGCAAGTAGCATTCCAAACGGTGCACTTTAGAAGCCATAACCATCACTGCGCGCGTCTCATCGTCTTCTCCGCGCGTACTAATAAAGACACACCATCCTCTTCTCTGAAACACACACAGGCCATCCTCTTCTCTGTGCGTACTCTTCCTCTTCGTCTCCGTCGCGTGCGCACTCATTGGTTCCCTTCGAAGCCCATGGAGTTCCCCTTGCCGCATGATATTGCAGTCCTGATCGCGGGGTGGGTCGCCGCAACCTCCCCGCATCCCATGGACGACCTCTCCAATCTGCGCGCCACCTGCAAGGCCATGCACACAGCGTGTCGGAATCGTGCCGTGGGAAGGCGCGTGGCGTTGGAGCGGGAGAGCATCTCGAAGTTTAACTGGAGCTACGACCGCCTCGTGTTGCTTCTGGAAATCGTCAGCAACCCTCATGCATGCTACGTCACCGGGTTCGACCTCGTCTTCCTGCACGGTCGCGCGCAGCTGGGCACCCAATTCCTTACTCGGGCGGCCGCAAACGGCCACATGGTGGCAGCCTACATCCTTGCCATGCTCCGCTACAAAGCCGACCACGGGGCCCGCGATGACTTCGAGTATATCCGGCAGGTCGATGGTGAGGCCCAAGTCGGCTACAACGCGGCCGGGTCTGTCGCCATGAAATGGACCAACAAGGAGTGCTTCCGGTGTCGGCATGAATCCATGGATAGTATCGATCGTGTCGCCTGGAGGTTCCTGGGCAAGCCTCGTCCAGAAGCGCCGCCGGTGGCGGTGCCCAACATTGATGATGACGCTTGGGGCTGCTCAATAGGGGGGGGGGGACCAGGGAACTGCTCGCTGCGGCAGGCCTATGTGGGAGGAGTGGAGAGTCTTTAGTACAGAGAACTGTAGGATGAAGCACGAGCATGACCTGTTCTGCCATCTGGCGTTGTACTATATGGGTTATATTCCCTCCATTCCCGTTTGGATGCACCCCTAGTTCTACCAACGCCAATTAAAAGAGAACAAAGGGAGTATATAAAATAGACTTGTAGTATATGTGTTTCCCCTAAGTCCGCTCGTCTCTGATGAATGTTGCACTTGTTGTGTTTCCCTTATGCTCGATCATCTTATGTTTAGCCCCATTTGCATCAAAGGAAACTCACGGGACAGTTTAAAGGAATGGATTCTTCCGGAAATGAATACATTTAATCATACAGTAGTTTGTAACGAAGGAAATCAGTGTTCCCTTCTCTCTGTTCATTGTCTCCACTTTTCATTCCAGTCGTCGCTAATCGACACAACTAGCTGTTACATAATCCCCAATAAACACAAAATAAACTAATGAGCACATCTAGTCCACAGCACTTCCCTTGAAGCAGTGGTAATAACTTCTGGCCGCGTATAGGAGAGTGGTAATGATTACACCGTGTCTAGGGGCATAGGGCTAGTGGTACGTTGGAGTTCTACCTATCTTTTTCTAATATTTTTCTCGTCCTTTCTTTTCTTTTCTCTCCATTGATTGTCTCCACATTTCTTTCCAGTCGTCGCTACCTGTTAGTACCGTATACTACTTTACAGAACGCTTTGCAGGATCCGCTGCGGGCGATCTCGTGGCACCTCTAGCGGCTAAAGTATCGTACAAACAACTTTACAAGCCACCGGCGGTGTGGAGGGTCGTTCATTAACGGAGAATACAGATAGAACATATAGTTCACTGAACAGCAGATAGAAAACAAAATAACAGATGGAACAGACGAAAAACATTGAGTTCATTATCATAAAACATTACAGCCTCCTACCTATATTACTTGTCGTTAGAACAAGTTTTTTAGTTCATATTTGAACTACAAAACTTGTCCTAATTATTAATCACAAGTTCTAATATGGGAAGGAGGAAGTACAAAACATGAAAATCAGCATCATGAAACAAGAAAAAATAAAACACCACAAAAACAAGACGAGAAAAATATCACGACTGGATTAATCAGTGTCAAAAGATTTCTTGTTTTAAAGTTGGGTTGAACTGGAATGTAATAAGATGTTTGGTGCAATTGTGTAATCAACCATCTTCAACCATTGGATCGATCTACATTACGGTCGTTGAATCTTTTTATTTAACCCCCTCCACCAGGTGGAGGGGTGGTGGTGGGGGTGGAAGGGTTTTCACGAAAAGATGTAATAACCGTAGGATGTATAGATCTAACAGATGAAAATCTTTGATTACACGATTGCACCAAAACTTTAATTGCATGTAACGCTGTCAACGAGTCGAACTCGAGCGAGTTTGTTTCTACCATATATAAAAATTGTGTCCCATAGAACATTTTTAATAGAGTTATATAGTTTAGTTAACCGTACGTACATATCATAATGACAACAACAAATGAGCTTACTCGAACTTTTCGAGCTTGAGCTCATCAAGCTGGCAATACTCAACTTCATCCTCAAACATTCAATCAAAACAAAGTTTGGTCCTTAAACTTTCAAATGGGTCAATTATTTAGTCCATCAACTTCAAAAAACCGTTTCACTTTCATCCTTACTCTGAGTTGGACATCCACACATTGGCATGCCACATAAGATAGTTAATGTGTTTTTAATCCAGTTAATTTGTTATAAAAGTTTGTTTTATTTAAATGTTTGAAGTATGCATCATTATATGCATGTAAACTCTTTGTCATGTTGAAGCAAGAAGGCAAGAGTTTAAGAAATGATTTGAATGGACCCCTTAGTTGGATAGCTGGGAAGTACAACCGTCGGATCAAAACAAACAGTGGATGCAGCCTTTACTGCACGCATGCAACAAAATGTCGCTATGTCAGGCGATCCTGGTCCGGGCAGGCATGCTACGATTGCTGTCCTCCAACTCCATCTAGGATTCCGATGACGCAGGTGGTTCACCACCAGACTGTAGAAAGGATAAGCACGCACACATGTAACAGTCATTGTTGACTGCGTTGGTCTAACGTCATTGTTTGACTACGTAGGCCTACGTTTAGTCATTAACGCTAGCTTTTGAAACTGTGTAGTGCAAAAGGGTTTTGTTTTGGTTTCACACTACACTAGCTAGCCTATATAAAGTGTATATGTGTTTTGGTTTCACACAACAAACTTTCTCCATACAGAATGAAACTTGCATGCCGCTTTCTTCTGTCGGAGGATCGAAGGAAACTACAAGGCTGGCCAGGTACACGTACAGTACGGGTGTGTCGGTACCTTAACCCCCCGTACGTCGTCCGTCCCCGGTGGTTATTGGGAAGAGCCTTACAAGTATGCTCTGATTCCAGTCCTCTTACTCCATCTCTAGGTTTCTGATGACACAGGCGGTTCACCACCAGACAAACCAAAAAAGGTTGAGCGGCATGCAAGTTTTTGGATGAAAAACTGACTGTGGCCCGCTGACTGCGGCTGCTGACGCATCCATCTCTAGTTTTTTGGTGACACTCCCACTGATGTGTCATCATCTTATTTGTTGTGAAGGTATGGTAGTTAAACTAAGCATTAATAAAGGGACCAATAACATTTTGACACATCAGCGGGATGACGCATGGGAGGACAGAACGGGAGAAACACGACTTGTATACTCCCATTCAATGCTTCAATGCGTGCTTCTACTTAAGTGTCATGATTTTATTGGCCCTTTCATTTACCTAACATAATGCCTGATTTAACTTCAACCAATTAGATGATGACACATAAGCGGGAGTCTGCATGGAAGCACAAACGGGTGCACCGAAGTTGCATCCGAACGGGAGGCCCCCATAGCCAGTTTGTCATCAAGAAATTTGCATGCCGCTCAGCACCGTGGCTTTGCTTGTTTGTCTGGTGGTGAACCGCATGCGTCATCCCAAACCTAGATGTAGTTGGAGGACAGGAATAAGAACATACCCGTAGGGGTCTTCCAACCACCACCGGGGTCGCACGACGGGGGTTAAGGTACACACCAGCACACCTGGACCGTACATATGTGCTGGTGAAGATGGAACTCAACAGTCTCACGGTTATGGATAGAAAAAGGAAGAAGAAAAAGGATGGCGCATGTTTCGATCTATGAACCGCGAGACTGCTAACTTTCCTTTTAATTGGCCAGTTCCGGATTCCGCTAAGTCATTGTTGTTGTACGTGGTGTTTGATTGAGACAATGCAACTTGTGGTCATAACGATAAGAATTAAAAAGAGGAGTATATCAGATTCAAAAATCTTCATTACACCAGGTCGTATGATGGCCGGACACTCTCCAATCCACTTAGATTGAAGTGGAACCACTCCCACCCAGACGAGGAAAAAAAATTTATGGATACAATATGCATATCCAAAGCTGTGCATACCGTTCAACATTTGTGACATGTGTCCACATGAACAGACGGATGAGGTAGTTGCATGACTGTGACATGTGTGCACATGAACGAATGAGGTCATATGATGGCCAGACATGACAGGGATAATGCCAAGGAATCGTATCCTTTTAAAGCATAATTTTTCCCCGCATACGATGGGCCCTTCGCGTGTCAAATTAAAAATTTCTCCTTTTATCGAAAAACATCTCCTTTAATGACGCCAAATTTCGGTACATGGGCTCACGCGTACATGGGGACGAACACCAAGCGTTCCAGCGTAGTTTCATCCCAGGAATACAAAGTGACTCAGTGCAGTTTCAGCCCACGAATAACAAGCGGCCCAACACAGTGTTGGGCCTACTCTAATAGCTGCACGTACGCTTTGTCCTGGCTGCCTCCCTGCCGGACCCTTCGATCCACAATGGCCCCCTCCTCCGATTGCACGAAACGTGCCTGGAGGAGCATCCGCCGACCGCCATGCTCTTGGAGGAGCATCCGTCGGCCGCCACGCTCTTGGAAGAGCATCCGCCGTCCACCGGCGTGGAGGAGCATCCGCCGGCCGCCACACGTGGAGGAGCAACAGTGCTAGGTACAATTTCTCACATAATGTTATTGTAGTTCAATCCTCTTATGGATATGCCGATTGAATTGTAGAAAGCGATGTCAGAAGATAAGACATGGATGGGAAAAGATAGGCGTACGAAGGAGTGGCAGGATCAAATGAAGTCATTTTTAAATTTAGCATTCCAGGGCACTCGTGAAGAAGAAACTAAGCCTTGTCCTTGCACGAAATGTCGTAATATTTGCCATGAGAGATGCAAGGAAGTTCATCTTCACTTGCTTAGTAATGGGATGTCATTTTATTGTACTTGTTGGGTACACCATGGCGAAAAACAAGTTGAGAAAAAAATTGTTGAGCAATCAGCAAATAATGAGGAGATAATTTCTGATGATGCTGCTATGGAAAATATGATGTCCACTCTTCTTAGAGGCACTGGTGATCATGGTGGTACTTCAGCAGGTGTTGATGATCCAGAAAATGTTATAAACCAGTAGGAGCCAACTGGGTGTGCAAAGGCATTCTATGACTTATTAAATGATGCCAAAAAGGAGTTGTATCCAGGTTGTGAGAAGGTGACCCAATTATCTTTCATTGTCAGTTTGTACCAGATAAAGTGTTTAACTGGTTTGAGCAAAAAAGCGTGTGAGTTGATCCTTGAACTATTCTCATATGTGCTTCCAGAGGGCCACTACATTCCTAATGCACTTGATAAAGTTCAGAAGGTTGTTCGTGACCTCAGGCTGAGCTACGAAAAGATCGATGCATGTGTCAATGACTGTGTGTTATTTCGGAAGGACTATTCTCTGCTGGATCGATGCCCAAAATGTTGTGAATTAAGATGGAAAAATAGTACTGGTGGGGATGCAAGAGAGGCTTTACCTTGTGGAAAAGCCAAGAAGCTTGTAGCACGCAAGATTCAATGGTACTTCCCTCTTGTTCCCTGTCTTCAAAGGTTTTATATGGCAGAATCAACCGCATGAAACATGCGCTGGCACAAAGAAGAACGTATTGATGATGGAATATTACGCCATCCTGCAGATTTGAAAGCATGGAAGCATTTTGATAGCATTCACCCAAATTTCTCATCTGATCCTCGCAACATAAGACTTGTGCTATCATATGATGGTTTCAATCCTTTTGGAGTAATGAATGTTTCTTACAGTACATGGCCTGTGATTCTAATCCCTTATAATCTACCACCTTGGTTGTGTATGAAGCAGCCTTATTGGTTGATGTCAATGATAATTCCTGGGCCAAAGTCACCTGGAAACAACATTGATGTGTATCTACAGCCTTTGATTGATGAGCTACTGAAATTATGGTCTGATAGTGTTGAAACATACGACAATTCAAAGAAAGAGACATTTCTCATGCGAGCTTCTATATTGTGGACAATAAATGATTTTCCAGCATATGCAATGCTATGTGGATGGAGCACAAAAGGTAGGCTAGAATGTCCATACTACCATGTAAACACTGACGCCTTGTGGTTGAAACATGGACGAAAGTATTGCTACATGGGTCATCGTCGTTTCCTACCTCAGGATCACCAGTGGCGTCGGGACAAAGCTTCTTTCAACAACAAAATAGAGAATAGAGAGGCTCCAACATCACTCTCTGGTCACAAAGTACTCCAACAATACGAGACTTTTGATCAAGTGAGTTTTGGAAAGACGAATAATAAGAGAAAGCGTACTAAGGAAGACAGGTGGTATAGTTGGAAGAATAAAAGTATATTTTTCAGCTCCCGTATTGGAAGACATTGCTAATAAGGCATAACTTGGATGTCATGCACATTGAGAAAAACATTTGTGATAGCATATTGGGGACATTGCTTAATATGGATGGCAAGACAAAAGATAGTCTACAAGCTCGTTTTGATATGCAGGAAATGGGTATACGGCCAAAGCAACATCCGGTGGCTATGAAAGGGAAGTATGATTGTCCGTCAGCATCATATACTTTGCAAAAAGATCAGAAGACCACCTTGTGCAAGTTTTTGGCGGATGTGAAGATGCCCGATGGTTATGCCTCAAACATCAAGAGAAGTGTGGACATAACAACACGTAAGGTATCAGGTCTAAAAACTCATGACTGCCATATTATATTTCAGAAGCTCCTTCCTATTGCAATACGTGACATATTGCCTGAAAAGGTTGTTGAACCTTTAATTGAGTTTAGCAGATTCTTTTCTGGTATTTGTTCTAAAGAATTGGCGGAACCAGATTTGGATAAGATGATTGAACAATTTCCTGAAACAATTTGTAAGCTTGAGATGTTGCTTCCCCCCGCTTTCTTTGATATCATGGTACATCTTCCAATCCATTTTGGCGAAGAAGCTCGCTTGGGTGGACCTGTTTCTTACAGATGGATGTATCCAATTGAGAGGTACCTTGGTACATTGAAGAGGTATGTACGTAACAGAGCTCACCCGGAGGGTTCTATAACTGAGGGATATATTATGGAAGAGTGTATGACTTTTTGTAGCCAGCTTTTGGATAACATCAGCACCAAGCTTAATAGGCCAGAACGTCATGAAGCTGCAGCTAGGAATGAACCTTCTCTCGAGTCTAATATATTTACAGAAGTTGATAATTCTAAAAAAGGGTTTAAATGGGGCAAACATACTATGGTGGAACTACATAACATCAGGCATTTTATTATTTCTAATGTTGAAGAGGCCGCTCCATGGATCAAGTACGTATAACACTCAGATGTTCTATACTATATTAATGGATCATGCTTATTGTAGATGGCTAATTTAATTTTGTACCCTTTTCAGTGAGCATTTTGAAGAGTTGAAAAAAATTCATTCTCGTGATGTTGAAAAACGCCATAGATATGAGTTTGTTTATTGGTTTCAGAAACGAGTAAGTACATGCATGTTTTTACTTTGATGAAATGTTGAAGAAATATCTGTTCTGAAGTTGGTTTATCGATGACCCCTTTTATACTAATTAATGTGTACAAATTATGACATGATACAAAGAAGGCAAAGTAACCGATTATTTGTACGTTATCTAGAGGACCTAATCGTCGGGCACGTTTTTTTAGTCGATCATTCATAAATGGCTTCTTGTTTCGAATAACAGAGGTGGAAAAAGATTTACGGACGCAAAACAATGGTGTTGTTGTTCAGGATGGTGATCATGAGTGGTATGGAGTAATCAAGAAAATGATTTCTGTTGATTTTGAAAAAAATCAAGAGGTTCTGTTATTTGAATGTGAATGGTTTGATTGGCCTCGTTCCGGTCAGAGCCAAAACAGAGGCCACAAAAAGAATTGATATGGAATGATGGATGTTGACACTACTATTTCTCAATTTAAGTATGAGCCTTACATTCTAGCCACCCGAGCAGAACAAGTTTTTTACATTAGAAGTGTGAAGCAACCTAAATGGGCTACAGTTGTTAAAACGAAGCCACAAAACCTTTTTGCCATGCCCCCTGGAGACAGTGAAAATAATGTCACTAAGACGATGGAGGCTGAGACATTATTTGATGATCGACGACTTACTGATATTAATGAGGATATGACCACATGGGATAGGAATGACATTGACGGAGCAACCGATGATGCTTCCGCTCTTTCAAATGAAGATGACGAGGACGACGACCACGACGATGATGATACATAAATCAATGATGGTATTGTACCTCCAATATTGAGGGAGGACAGCGAAGATGATGATTTTTTCATATAGGTATTGTGTGAGCTAGCTGTACGTGAACTATATAATGCAACGTTTGTGTTCCATGGCGATAGGTCTTAACGCCACCAACCGATATTTCGTGGCAACGGATCCTAATACAACTATTGTGTTTCGTGGCGATAGATCCTATCGCCACGAACTTGTGAATCGTGGCAGAAGTTCCTAATGCAACATTTGTGTTTCATGGCGATAGATCCTAACGCCAAGAACTGGTGAATCGTGGCAAAAGTTCCTAATGCAACAATTGTGTTCTGCGGTGATAGATGCTAACACCATGAACTATTGAATCATGGCAACAAATCCTAATGCAATGATCGCGTTCCGTGGCGATAGATGCTAATGTCACAAACTAGTGAATCGTGGCAACATATTCTAATGCAACGATTGTGTTCCACGGTGATAAATGCTAACACCACGAACTATTGAATCATGGCAACAGATCCTAATGCAATGATCGCGTTCCGTGGCGATAGATGCTAATGCCATGAACTAGTAAATCGTGGCAACAGATTCTAATGCAATGATCGGGTTCTGTGGTGATAGATGCTAGTGCCACGAACTAGTGAATCGTGGCAACATATTCTAATGCAACGATTGGGTTCCGTGGCGATAGATGCTAACACCACGAACTATTGAATCATAGCAACAGATCCTAATGCAACGATCGGGTTCTGTGGCGATAGATGCTAACGCCACGAACTAGAGAATCGTGGCAACAGATTCTAATCCAACGATCGGGTTCCGTGGCGATAGATGCTAATGCCACGAACTAGTGAATCATGGCAACAGATTCGTGGCGATAGATGCTAACGCCATGAACTAGTGAATCGTGGAAACAGATTCTAATGCAACGATCGGGTTTCATGGCGATAGATGCTAATGCCACAAACTAGTGAATCGTGGCAACAGATTCGTGGCGATAGATCCTAATGCCACTAACTAGTGAATCATGGCAACAGATCCTAGTGCAACGATCGTGTTCCGTGGCGATAGATGCTAATGCCACAAACTAGTGAATCGTGGCAACAAATTTGTTGCGATAGATCCTAATACCACAAACTAGTGAATCGTGGCAACAGATCCTAATGCAACGATAATGTTCCGTGGCGATAGATGCTAATGCCACGAACTAGTGAATCGTGGCAACAGATTTGTGGTGATGGATCCTAATGCCACGAACTAGTGAATTGTGGCAACAGATCCTAATGCAACGATGATGTTCCATGACGATAGATGCTAATGCCACGAACTAGTGAATTGTGGCAAAATACCAAGCTTACTGCAACGATTTAGTATTCGTTGCAGTACAATAGTTGCAACAGGGCGGAATCCTTGTAGTGTACCTTTTTGCTTCGCTTAATCAATTGGGATGGGAAGACAACTATACATTTAACTTAATTATGCATTTACGAGATTATGATTAACATGAGATAGTTAATGTAATATGATAATGGGTGATCTAAGCAAGCCTGGTATGTGGATGGGTTGGATGTTTGGTGGTCTACATGCTTTAGATCTAAGAACCGTTTCATGCGAGAATAAGCCAGGACTACAGTGCCACCACGAGGCCAAGTATGGGTGCAGCGTAGCTGATTAATTAGGGATTTACTAGTGCTGTTTGGACCATTAAGGATGCTCGGGGAAGGGGTAGTCGGATTGGGTTTGTTGATGATTGGTGGGACTACCCTGGGATCCGAATGGCTCAAGAGGGGGCCCTTGGTTGAAGATGTGCTCAGTTGGAGGCATCACCACCAGTGAAACCTCAGTGGGGTCTAAATAGGCTAGTAATCCCTTTGTAAAGGCTATTTTGTGATCTCTTGGCCATACGCCAAAGGAAGTGTAATTGGCGTGAGGGAGGTTCTTTAGTCGCCGACGGGTGATGAAATCACAAACACATGGGTAAAGTGGTACAAACTCTGCAGAGTCTATAAAACTATCATGATAGCCATACTCCCGATTATGAGCACCTGGACAACTTCCATGATTATAGGGAACCTGGTATTGGGATGGCTATGGTTCGGTACTGGTTATGGGATGGTATTACGGTTATGGTTAATGGTAATGTGAAATCTGGAATATGGATGATGGTAATGAATATGGATTGGAATTATGATGATTACATGGTTTGTGGTGGGTTTACTTGACATACATATAATATATTGCTTTTCACATGTTTTAATGTACTTTTCAGCACTTAGCCATTATTATTGCCGTCATTTGAATGAGCTACATGTCATACTTTCCACACTTGCTGAGTATGACATGTACTCACTCTTGTAATTCCCCACCAACAGTCGCAG
The DNA here is from genome assembly GCA_036927565.1 of Tuctoria greenei. Lineage (NCBI taxonomy): Eukaryota > Viridiplantae > Streptophyta > Magnoliopsida > Poales > Poaceae > Tuctoria > Tuctoria greenei. The sequence goes on along the minus strand of JAYESD010000002.1, from coordinate 159,099,261 downwards.
GTCAGGATTGGGAGTTTAATGGCGATAATGCGGAGTTCTAGGCCATGTCTACCGTCAGCTTGCCTGTGGTGTTGATTGGAGCTGCGCTATACCCTTTTGCTTAGTTTGCATATTTAGTTTATTCCCGCTGCATTAGTTGAACTTGTCATTAATATTCATTAGTGCTTGTATTTCAATGATAATATGGTTGTGTAATAAAAGTGCTTAATTAATCTGTTCTGTGGTAATTTTCTGTATACTCTTTTGTGAATGCACTCGTGTATGTGTGTTGAACATCCTGGGCACACATATGCGTTCACTTTGTTCATTTTCGGAACCGGGTGTCATAGATTGGTATCAGAGCGAGGTTGACCATAGGACGCACCCTAGATAGAATGGACACTCTAGAGCACATAGGAGCACTCAGGAATTGATGTGTTTTTGTTTGGTGTGCTGTTGCTATATATTGTTTGCTTGTGTGCTTAATAGAGGATTGTGGGATACTTTAGCATTGCCATGTCTACGTAAGTTACTGTAGCCAGTTGTTTAGTTTCATATCCCTTGATGCATATAGTTGGGGATGTTTCTAAATTCTTATCTCTTGCTTTTCTTCAGATGGTGAGGACTCGCAACCAGAGGGATGGCAATGATGAGGAGGAGAACAATGGAGCACCTCAGAACAACAATGGACAAGGACCTGCTCATGGAGCTATCAACATTGAGCAGCTCTTGGCGATGCAGAACCAACTCATGCAGACCGTGATACATACAATGGGACAGCTGCAGGCTGGCAACATCAACAATCAGACCCACATGCCTCCACCGCCACCCCCACCTCCTCATAACAGGTTGGGAGAGTTTATGAGGACTAGGCCGCCAACCTTTGCTCAAGCCGCTGACCCTATGGATGCGGATGATTGGCTCAAGTCCGTGGAGAAGAAGCTAGCTATTGTCCAATGCAATGACCGGGAGAAAGTGCTTTTCGCTTCTCATCAACTAGTTGGAGCAGCTGCGGATTGGTGGGATTCCTTATGCAATGCTCACGAGAACCAAGAGAGAATTACTTGTGCCGAATTCAAAGAGAGCTTCCGTTCTCATTATGTGCCGGAAAGAGTTATGATTCTGAAGAGGCAAAACTTTGAGAACTTGAGGCAAGGAAGATCGAGCGTGGGTGAATATCTCAACAAATTCACTCAACTCTCAAGATATGCTCCTGTGGATGTTAGTCAGGATAGCCGGAAGCAATATTTGTTCATGAGAGGCTTGAAAAATGAGATCCAAGTGCAATTGCTCAATTGTGACTATGCAAATTTCCAGAAGCTTGTGGACAAAGCAATTGTGGTGGAGAATAAGGTCTGGGAGATGGAGCAAGACAACAAGAGGAAGGCACCATATCAAGGACAACAACTAGGAAATAATGTGTGCCCACGCTTTGCACCGCCCAATGCGCCTTACTTCAGCTCTTCTGCGCCTGCTCAATGCCTTGGTTATGCACCACACCCAGCTCAGTTTGTGCAGCAGCGCCCCGTTATGCAAGCACCTAGGCCTCCAATGCCTTTTGCACCTCGTGCTAATTTTCCTGGTGCACATGTTGAAAACCAAGCTCGCCCCAATAATCCTGGTGGAGTTAAGTAAGTGCTATAGTTGTGGAGAAGCTGGACACGTTGCAAATAAATGTCCTAAGTCAGGCCTTGGTCAAGGAAGCAATGCACCAAGGCAAACCCAAGACCCAATGGAGGACAACCACAAGGGAACCGTGGATAGCAGAATTTTGCTCGTGGCAACATGAACCATGTCTCTACGGAGGATGCTCAACAAGCGGATGACGTGGTCATTGGTTTGTTTCTCGCAAACTCCAACCCGACAACTATGTTATTTTATTATGGAGCATCACATTCATTCATTGCATCGAAATATGTTGCCCAGTATAGTTTGCCTATCTCTCATATGAAGTTTACTCTATTGGTTAAGTCTCCTGGAGGAGAGATGAGGACAAATATAGTATGTCCAAAAGTAAGCCTTAGAATAAGGGGGGTAGACTTCTCCGCCAACCTCATTGTTTGGATTCTCAAGGATTGGACATTATACTTGGTATGGACTAGTTGAGGAAGCACAATGGAGTTATTGAGTGTGCCACGAAGACGGTGAAGTTGACCAATGAAGAAGGGGTCACCGTAGAATTAGAAGCATCTCAAACTGCACCGAAGCGATTGGAGCTGAACCATATGGACGGTGTCGAAATTGAGGAGATTCCGGTGGTGTGTGAATTTTTGGATGTTTTTCTGGACCAGTTGCCAGGTATGCCACCTGATGGAGACATTGAGTTTGTTATTGATTTAATACCTGGAACTGCACCTATAGCTAAGAGGCCATATAGGATGCCTCCTAAGGAATTAGCGGAGCTCAAGAAGCAAATTCAAGAGCAACTAAAGAAAGGTTTTATTCGCCCCAGTTCTTTACCTTGGGGAGCGCCCGTTCTATTTGTGGACAAGAAGGATGGATCGCAAAGGATGTGTGTGGATTACCGAGCTCTCAATGAGGTGACCATCAAGAACATGTACACCTTGCCACACATAGAAGACTTGTTTGACCAGATGAAGGGTGCTTGTGTCTGCTCTAAGATTGATTTGAGGTCGGGATACTTTCAAATGAAGATTAGACCATCGGACATACCGAAGATAGCTTTTAGGACATGATACGGATCCTATGAGTACACCGTGATGTCCTTTGGATTGACCAATGCACCTGCCTACTTTATGTACCTCATCAATAAGGTCTTCATGGAGTACTTGTATAAGTTCGTTGTGGTGTTCATTGATGACATTATGATCTACTCGAGGGATGAGAAGGAACATGAGGAACACTTGAGGCTTACGCTACAGAAATTAAGGGAGCATCAATTGTATGCCAAGTTCAATAAGTGTCAGTTTTGGTTGAGAGAAGTATCGTCTTTGGGTCATATCATTTCAGAGGGAGGAGTTTCGGTTAATCCAGGAAAAGTCAGGGACGTGTTAAAATGGGAGCTGCCGCAAAATATCAAGAAAATAAGTAGTTTCCTTGGAATGGCTGGATATTACCGTCGATTCATCAAGGACTTTTCCAAGATAGCCAAGCCAATGACGGAATTGGTAATGAAGGGAAAGGCTTTCCAACGGACTCAAGCTTGTCAAAACAGTTTTTAGGAGTTGAAGAAGAGGTTGACAACAACCCCAGTTTTGATATTGCCAGACGTGAGCAAGAGTTTTGATATTTATTGCGACGCATCGAGACAAGGACTTGGATGTGTATTGATGCAAGAAGGTCAAGTGGTCGCCTATGCATCAAGACAATTGAAGAAGCATGAGCAGAATTATCCAACACATGATTTGGAACTTGCAGCCGTGGTACATGCATTGAAGATCTGGAGACATTATATCCTTGGTCATAGGTGTGAAATTGACACAGATCACAAGAGTCTTATGTATATTTTCACACAAACATATCTGAATTTGAGGCAGCGGAGATGGTTAGAGTTCATCAAAGATTATGATTTGGGAATCAACTATCACCCAGGAAAAGCCAATGTAGTGGCCGATGCTTTGAGTAGAAAAAGAGTAAGTCATCAACTCACAGTTTGAGAGTTACCATCCGAGTTATGTAAGGAGTTTGAACGGTTGAACCTTGAATTTGTAAATGAGATGGAGACGATGGAGTTAAACCCAACATTGGAGCAAGAAATTTGGGAACGTCAAACTAAGGATGAGGAAATTCAAGAAATCAAGGAAAGGACCCAGGAGGGGAGAGAATTCAGATTCGATGAGGAAGAACATGGTACCTTATGGCTAGGAAAAAGGATCGTCGTGCCTAATGTGAAGCATATTCGGGAGACCATATTAAAAGAGGCACATGACTCGCCATACTCAATTCATCCCGGTTGTACAAAGATGTACAAGGACTTGAAGACGTGCTATTGGTGGGCTAGCATGAAAAAGGACATAGCTGAATACGTAGCATTGTGTGATGTGTGCCAATGAGTTAAGGCGGAACATCAAAGGCTAGCTGGATTGTTGCAACCACTGAAGATTCCGGAGTGGAAGTGAGAAGAAATTGGTATGGATTTTATAGTTGGTCTACCGCGTACCCAGTTCGGGTATGACTCAATTTGGGTAATCGTGGATCGATTGACCAAGTCAGCTCATTTTGTTCCTATCAAGACCAAGTATACAACTGCACAATTGGCCAAAATATACATGGAGAATATTGTGTGTCGACATAGAGTCCCAAAGAAGATAGTCTCGGATAGAGGTTCTCAATTTACCTCCAGATTTTGGCAAAAATTGCATGAAGCACTGGGAACAAGGTTGAATTTCAGTTCGGCATATCACCCTCAAACGGATGGACAAACCGAGAGAACCAATCAAATTTAGAGGGCATGTTAAGAGCTTGTGCTTTGAAACATGGGAAAAGTTGGGACAAGAGCTTGCCATATGCAGAATTTTCATATAACAATAGTTACCAAGCAAACTTGAAAATGTCACCATATGAAGCGCTTTATGGAAGGAAGTGTAGGACACCTTTATTCTGGAATGAGGTAGGAGAAACTCAGGTATTTGGTCCGTATGTGTTGCAAGAAGCCGAAAAGCAAGTCCAAATAATTCATGAAAACTTGAGGGCTTCCCAATCAAGACAAAAAGTCTATGCGGACAATAGGAGAAGGAAATTAGCCTTTGAAGTGGGAGATTTTGTTTACCTCAAGGTGTCACCGATGAGGGGTCATAAGAGGTTTAACATAAGAGGCAAGCTAGCACCTCGCTACATTGGACCATTCAAGATTTTGAACAAAAGAGAAGAAGAAGCATATACGTTGGAGATGCCAACTCATCTTTTGGATGTCCATGATGTTTTTCACGTTTCCCAGCTCAAGAAGTGTTTGAGAGTACCAGAAGAGCAAGTGCCAATGGAAGAATTGGAACTAGAGGAAGATTTGACTTATGCCGAACAACCGGTCAAAATCTTGGAAACCAAGGAGAGGGTCACAAAGAACAAAGTTATTAGATGGTGTAAAGTTCAATGGAAGCACCACACATAAAAAGAAGCAACATGGTAATCGGAGGATGATCTCAAGAAGGAATTTCTCTATCTCTTCTCTTCTGCGTCGAATCTCGAGGGCGAGATTCATTTTAAGGGGGGAAGGTTTGTAACACCCTCATTTTCATGCATCATGCCCTGCATACATTCATATACATGTTTAACATTAATCCACATAAAGAGGAATAAGTTTAAAATTGATTTGGAACAAAACCTCACATAAAAATTCCGGAAAGTGCGGACTAGTCTGATTTCTCTCTGACCTCAATCGGACTTGTCCGTTTTTGCTAAGGACTAGTCTGTTTTTGCCTCTAGACATTTTTGGACCTTTCCGATCCTATGCGGACTAGTCCGGTGTTCCAAGAATCCTTGAAAATTTGCTAAGTCCCTGGACTTGTCCAGACTAGTCTGGTCTTCTAGCGGACTTGTCCGTATTTCTCTCTGACTAAAGTCACACTTGTCCGATTTTAGGCCTGACTTGTTTGTTTTTGCCCTCTATATAAGTTCGGACTTGTCCGATATCAAGTCCGGACTTGTCCGATTTCTTTCTGACGAACTTCGGACTAGTCCGACCCTTTTTGGACTTGTCTGATATTTCGCGACTCTGAGTTGATCTTTTGTTTCACGACTTGTTTCATGGGTTTTGCGTTAAGTGGGCCCAGGGATGTCGAGCCTAACTCTTTTAGAGCCCATGCGGGAGTCTAAACCGGCCTCTACTCCTCTCAAACTCGAAAATCCATCTAGCCCTAGCCTCCACCTCTATATAAACAACCCCACCCAATGGCTTGACATCTATTTGCCACTTTCCCACCACACCGAAACCCTAGTTTGTGGAGAGCCACCATCAAGGAGGGAGGAGGAGATCCCAAGCAAGAAGAAGAAGAGGAGGAAACGAAAGAGGATCAAAATCTCCATCAACTTTGCATTCTTCATCACCAATTCATCTCCGAGTTCATCATCAACCCTAGATCATCAAGATCCAAGTGTTATCTTGTAACACCCTAATTTTCATGCATCATGCCCTACATACACTCATATACATGTTTAACATTAACCCACAAGAGGAACGAGTTTAAAATTGATTTGGAGCAAAACCGCACTTAAAACGCAGGAAAGTGCGGACTAGTCCGATTTTGCTGAGGACTAGTCCGATTTCTCTCTGACTAAAAATGGACTTGTCCGTTTTTGGTGCAGACTAGTCCGATTTTGGCTCTGGAAACTTTCGAACTTGTCCGATTTTGTCGGACTAGTCCGATATTCCAAGAATCCTTGAAATTTTGCTAAGTCCCTGGACTTTTCCAGACTTGTCCGGTGTTCCAGTGGACTTGTCCATTTTCCTCTGTGATTAAATTCAGACTTGTCCGATTTTTGGCCAGACTTGTCAGATTTTCTCTCTGGACGACTTCGGACTAGTCCGGTCCTTTCCGGACTTGTCCGATATTTCGTGACTCCGAATTGATTCTTTGTTTTACGACTTGTTTATTGGGTTTCATGATAAGTGGGCCTAGGGACGTCGTGCCTAACTCTTTTAGAGCCCATGTGGGACTCTAAACCGGCCTCTACTCATCCCAAAACTCAAAATCCATCTAACCCTAGCCTCCACCTCTATATAAACAACTCTGCCCCTTCGATTGACATCTATTTGCCACTTTTCCACCCCACCCAAACCCTAGTTCGTGGAGAACCACCATCAAGGAGGGAGGAGAAGATCCCAAGCAAGTAGAAGAAGAGGAGGAAACGAAAGAGGATCAAGATCTCCACGAACTTTCGTTCTTCACCACCAATTCATCCCCAAGTTCATCACCAACCCTAGATCATCAAGATCCAAGTGTTACCTCCAAGTTTGTTTATTCATTGGAGTTCTAAACACCCGGTATACCTTCTATTCTCTTTTCCTTACGTGAATTCAACCCCCAATCTCCAAATTTACGTCGATCTAGAAAACCCTAATCTACTGATCTCACAGAGTCCGGACTTGTCCGTTACCTAGCAGACTAGTCCGATCTTTCTGGTTAAATTGTGTTGAATTAATTCTAAAATTTGATCTAATCAACTCCAAACCTGTATAAACTTGTTAAAATCTATTAGAACTAGTTAGTGATCATTAAAAGCAATCAATTAACAAGTTCTACCTTGCATTTGCATTAATCATGCATGTCATGTCATATTGAGTAATATTTGTGCACTCTTTGATTGTGTTTCTTATCTTGTATGTTTATTGTGTGGATTAGACGAATTTGCGCTAGAGAGTGCCGCGGAGGATCTCCAGCACCAAGAGTTTGAAGGCTTTGATCCTAATCAACCGCAAGAGCAAGGCAAGTGTCCTTGAAGCATATTGATCCTGTTTTAAAATAAATGTTTTGTTTGCAAACTGCATGCTGTGACAATTTGATGGGGAATCCTATGGTAGGAAGTTTACTAGATTTGTTAAACCACCCTTGTCACCTAGAATTTATGGTAGAGAGTCGGGAAGGGTTTTTACCTTTTGCTTCACTTAATCAACTGGGATGGGAAACCAACTATACCACTCAATTTAATTATGCATGGATGAGATTATGATCAACATGAACTGGATAACATGATATGGTAATGGGTGATCTAAGCAAGCCTGGTATGTGGATGGGTTGGATGTTATGGTGGTTTTGCTTGCTTTAGATCTAAGGACCGGTTCATGTGAGAATAAGCCAGGACTACAGTGCCACCACGAGGCCAAGTATGGGTGCGGCGTAGCTGATCAATTAGGGCTTTGCCAGTGCTTTTTGGACCATTAGGGATGCTCGGGGAAGGGGTAGTCCGATTGGGTTTGTTGATGATTGGTGGGACTACCCTGGGATCCGAATGGCTCAATAGGGGGCCCTTGGTTGAAGATGTGCTCTGCAGGAGACATCGCCACCAGTGAAACCTCAGTGGGGTCTAAATAGGCTAGTAATCCCTTTGTAAAGGCTATTTTGTGATCTCTTGGCCACACACCAACGGAAGTGTGTAATATGACCGACGGGTCATGGGCATAAGGGAGGTTCTTAGTCACCGAAAGGTGATGAAATCATGAACACGTGGGTAAAGTGGTACAAACTCTGCAGAGTATTAAAACTATCATGATAGCTGTGCTCCTGGTTATGAGCACCTGGACAACTTCCATGATTAGAGGGAACTAGGTATTGGGATGGTATTTGGGATGGTTATGGTCAGTATCATGGTTATGGATAAATTTCTGGTATTGAATATGGTTTTTGGCAATGGTGAATCTGGAATTATTGATGATAGTAGTGAATTCAGACTAGTATTATGATAATACTTATGATTATGATGGGTTTATTTCACATACATGTAATATATTGCTTTTCAAATGTTTTAATGTACCTTTCAGCACTTTGCCATTATTATTGTTGTCATTGGAATCAGCCACATGTCATACTTTCCACACTTGCTGAGTATAACATGTACTCACTCTTGCAACCCCCCCCCCCCTCAACAGTTGCAGGTCAGGATTGGGAGTTTAATGGTGATAATGCGGAGTTCTAGGCCGTGTCTACCGTCAGCTTTGTCTGTGGTGTTATTGGAGCTGTGCTATCCCTTATGCTTAATTTGCTTAATTAGTTTATTTCTGCTGCATTAGTTGAACTTGTCATAAATATTCATTAGAGCTTGTATTCGAGGATAATCTGGTTTGTGTAATAAAATTTGGTTAATTAATCTTGTCTTTTGGTAATTATCTGTATATCGTTTGTGATTTTACTCGTGTATGTGTGATGAACATCTTGGGCACACATATACATTAGCTTGGTTCATTTTTCGGAACCGGGTGTCACAGATTGGTATCAGAGCCACAGGTTGACCGTAGGACGCAACCTAGATAGAATGGACACTCTAGAGCACATAGGGGCACTCAGGAATCGATTTGATTTTGGTGGCTTGCTGTTTGCGATATATATTGTTTGCTTGCGTGCTTAATAGAGGATTTTTGGGATGCTTTAGCATTGCCATGTCCACATAGGCTTGTTAGTTGCCTAGTTTCATATCCCTTGATGCATATAGTTGGGGACATTTTCTAATTCTTACCTATTGCTTTTCTTCAGATGGTGAGGACTCGCAACCAGAGGGATGGCAATCATGAGGAGGAGAACAATGGAGTACCTCAGAACAACAATGGGCAAGGACCTGCTCATGGAGCTATCAACATTGAGCAACTTTTGTCTATGCAAAACCAGCTCATGCAGACCATGATACAGACTATGGAACAGCTGCAGGCTGGCAACATCAACAATCAGCCCCACATGCCTCCACCGCCACCCTTGCCGCCTCATAACCGATTGAGAGAGTTTATGAGGACTAGGCCACCGACCTTTGCTCAAGCTGCCGACCCTATGGATGCGGACGATTGGCTCAAGTCCGTGGAAAATAAGCTAGCTATTGTCCAATGCAGTGACTGGGAGAAGGTCTTGTTTGCGTCTCATCAACTCATTGGAGCAGCTGCGGATTGGTGGGATGCTTATTGCAATGCTCATGAGAATCAGGAGAGAATTACATGGGCCAAATTCAAGGAGAATTTTTGTTCTCATTATGTGCCGGAAGGAGTTATGATTTTGAAGAGGCAAGAATTTGAGAACTTAAGGCAAGGAAGATCAAGCGTGACTGAATATCTCAACAAGTTCACTCAACTCTCAATGTATGCGCCTGAGAATGTTAGTCGGGACAGCCGGAAGCAATACTTGTTAATGAGGGGCTTGAACAATGAGATCCAAGTGCAACTACTCAACTGCGATTATGCCAATTTCCAGAAGCTTGTAGACAAAGCAACTGTGGTTGAGAACAAGATCCGTGATATGGAGCAAGAAATCAAGAGGAAGGCGCCATATCAAGGACAGCAACACGGAAGTAATGTGCGCCCTCGCCTTGCACCACCCAATGCACCCTATTACAGCCCCTCTATTCCTGCTCAACGCTCTGGTTATGCACCGCGCCCAACTCAGTTTGTGCAGCAGCGCCCTGTCATACAAGCACCTAGGCCTCCAATGCCTTATGTGCCTCATGCTAATTTTCCTGCTGCAAGTGTTCGAAACCAAGCTCGTCCCAGTAATTTTGGTGGAGTTAAGAAGTGTTATACTTGTGGAGAAGTTGGACACTTTGTGCATCGATGTCCTAAGTCAAGCCTTGGTCAAGGAAGCAATGCACCGAGGCAAAACCCAAGACCCAATGGAGGAGCGCCACAAGGGAACCGTGGACAGCAGAATTTTCTCGTGGCAATGTGAACCATGTCTCTACGGAGGATGCTCAACAAGCGGATGACGTGGTCAATGGTATGTTTCTCGCCAACTCCTACCCCGCGACTATGTTATTTGATTCTGGAGCACCGCATTCATTCATTGCATCGAAGTATGTTGCCAAGTATAGTTTGCCTATCTCTCATATGAAGTTTACTCTGTTGGTTAAGTCTCCTGGAGGAGAGATGAGGATTAATATTGTATGTCCAAAAGTAAGCCTTAGAATAATGGGGGTAGACTTCTCTGCCAACCTCCTTATTTTGGATTCTCAAGGATTGGACATTATACTTTGTATGGACTGGTTGAGGAAGCACAATGGAATTATTGAGTGTGCCACGAAGACGGTGAAGTTGACCAATGAGGAAGGGATCGCCATTGAATTTGAAGCATCTCAAACCGCACCGAAGCAATTGGAGCTGAATCATATGGACGATGCCGCAATTGAGGAGATTCCGGTGGTGTGTGAATTTTTGGATGTTTTTTCCGGATGAGTTGCCAGGTATGCCACCTGATCGAGACATTGAGTTTGTTATTGATTTAATACCTAGAACTGCACCTATAGCTAAGAGGCCGTATAGGATGCCTCCTATGGAATTAGCGGAGCTCAAGAAGCAAATTCAAGAGCAATTAGAGAAGGGTTTTATTCGCCCTAGCTCTTCACCTTGGGGAGAGCCCGTGCTGTTCATGGACAAGAAGGATGGATCCCAAAGGATGTGCGTAGATTACCGAGCTCTCAACGAGGTAACAATCAGGAACAAGTATACCTTGCCACGTATAGAGGACTTGTTTGATCAGATGAAGGGTGCTTGGGTCTTCTCCAAGATTGATTTGAGGTCGGGATACTTTCAAATGATGATTAGACCATCAGACATACCCAAGACAACTTTTAGTACACGGTATGGATCTTATGAGTACACCGTGATGTCATTTGGATTGACAAGCGCGCTTGCCTACTTTATGTACCTCATGAATAAGGTCTTCATGGAGTACTTGGATAAGTTCGTTGTGGTGTTCATTGATGACATTATGATCTACTCGAAGGATGAGAAGAAACATGAGGAACACTTGAGGCCTACGTTGCAGAAATTGAGGGAGCAACGATTGTATGCCAAGCTCAACAAGTGTCAGTTTTGGTTGAGAGAGGTGCCATTTTTGGGTCATATAATCTCAGGAGGAGGAGTATCGGTTGACCCCGGAAAAGTGAGAGACGTGTTGAAATGGGAACCGCCACAAAATGCAATGACGGAGTTGCTAATGAAGGGAAAGGCATTCCAATGGACTCAAGCTTGTCAAGAGAGTTTTGAGGAGTTGAAGAAGAGGTTGACAACAGCCCCAGTTTTAGTATTGCCGGATGTAAGCAAGAGTTTCGATATCTATTGTGATGCATCAAGACAAGGACTCGGGTCTGTATTGACGCAAGAAGGTCAAGTGGTTGCCTACGCATCAAGACAACTGAAGAAACACGAGCAGAATTACCCCACACACGATTTGGAACTCGTGGCCGTGGTACACGCATTGAAAATTTGGAGACACTATATTCATGGACATAGGTGTGAAATTTATACGGATCATAAGAGTTTGAAGTATATTTTCACAAAAACGGATCTGATCTTGTAACACCCTCATTTTCATGAATCATGCCCTACATACACTCACATACATGTTTAACATTAACCCACATAAAGAGGAACAAGTTTAAAATTGATTTGGAGCAAAACCGCACTTAAAACGCAGGAAAGTGCGTACTAGTCCGATTTTGCTGAGGACTAGTCTGATTTCTCTCTGACTAAAAGCGGACTTGTCCGTTTTTGCTGCGGATTAGTCCGATTTTGCCCCTGGAAACTTTCGGACTTGTCCGATTTTGTGCGGACTAGTCCGATATTCCATGAACCCTTGAAAAATTTGCTAAGTCCTTGGACTTTTCCGAACTAGTCCGGTGTTCCAGTGGACTTGTCCGATTTCCTCTCTGTTTAAAGTCGGACTTGTCCGATTTTAGGCCAGACTTGTCCGATTTTCTCTCTGGACAACTTTAGACCAGTCCGATCCTGTCCGGACTTGTCCGATATTTCGTGACTCCGAGTTGATCTTTTGTTTTACGACTTGTTTCTTGGGTTTCACGTTAAGTGGGCCTAGGGACATCGTGCCTAACTCTTTTAGATCCCATGTGAGACTCTAAACCGGCCTCTACTCATCCCTAAACTCGAAATCTATCTAACCCTAGCCTCCACCTCTATATAAACAGCCCCACCCCTTGGATTGACATCTATTTGCCACTTTTCCACCCCCACACCCTAGTTCGTGCGGAGCCACCATCAAGGAGGCAGGAGAAGATCCCAAGCAAGAAGAAGAAGAGGAGGAAACAAAAGAGGATCAAGATCTCCACCAAGTTTTCATTCTTCACCACCAATTCATCCCCAAGTTCATCACCAACCCTAGATCATCAAGATCCAAGTGTTACCTCCAAGTTTCTTGATTCATTGAGGTCCTAAACACCTGGTATACCTTCTATTCTCTTTTCCTTATGTGAATTCAACCCCAAATCTCAAAATTCACGTCAATCTAGAAAACCCAAGTTCGTCAGTTTCGCGCAGTGCGGACTTGTTCGGTCCCTAGCGGACTAGTCCGATTTCCTAGTTATTTCTTTTTAATTAATTCTAAAATTTGATCAAATCAACTCCAAACCTGCGTAAACTTGTTAAAAGAAATTAGAACTAGTAAGTGATCATTAAAAGCATCTCATTAACAAGTTTCACCTTGCATTTGCATTAATCATGCATGTCATGTCATATTGAGTAATACTTGTGCACTCTTTGATTGTATTCTTGTCTTGTATGTTTATTGTGCGGATTAGACGGATTTGCACTAGAGAGTGCCGCGAAGGATCTTCAGGACCAAGGGTTTCAAGGTTTTGACCCGGACCAATCCCAGGAGCAAGGCAAGTGTCCTTGAAGCATATTGATCCAGCTTTTAAAATAAATGTTTTGTTTGCAAAACTGCATGCTTGTGTCAATTTGATGGGAATCCTATGATAGGAACTTTACTAGTTTTGTTTGACCACCCTTGTCACCTGGAATTTATGGTAGAGAGTCGGGATGGGCCTTTTACCTTTTTGCTTCGCTTAATCAATTGGGATGGAAAGACAACTATACCAATTAACTTAATTATGCATTTATGAGATTATGATTAACATGAACTAGTTAATGTAATATGATAATGGGTGATCTAAGCAAGCCTGGTATGTGGATGGGTTGGATGTTATAGTGGTTTGCTTGCTTTAGATCTAAGGACCGGTTCATTCAATAATAAGCCAGGACTATAGTGCCACCACGAGGCCAAGTATGGGTGCGATGTAGCTGACTAATTAGGGCTTTACTAGTGTTGTTTGGACCATTAAGGATGCTCGGGGAAGGGGTAGTCGGATTGGGTTTGTTGATGATTGGTCGGACTACCCTGGGATCCGAATGGCTCAAGAGGGGGCCCTTGGTGGAAGATGTGCTCAGTTGGAGGCATCGCCACCGGTTAAACCTCAGTGGGGTCTAAATAGGCTAGTAATCGCTTTGTAAAGGCTATTTTGTGATCTCTTGGCCATACACCAAAGGAAGTGTAATTGGCGCGAGGGAGGTTCTTTAGTCGCCGACGGGTGATGAAATCACAAACACGTGGGTAAAGTGATACAAACTCTGCAGAGTCTAATAAAACTATCACAATAGCCGTAGCCCCGGTTATGAGCACCTGGACAATTTTCATGATTAGAGGGAACCTGGTATTGGGATGGTTTTTGGGAAGGCTATGGTTTGGTACCGATTATGGGATGGTATTATGGTTTATGGCAATGGTTATAGTTAATGGTAATGTGAAATTTGGAATATGGATGATGGTAATGAATATGGATTGGAATTATGATGATTACATGGTTTACCTGACATACATATAATATATTGCTTTTCAAATGTTTTAATGTACTTTTCAACACTTAGCCATTATTATTGTCGTCATTTGAATCAGCTACATGTCATACTTTCCACACTTGTTGAGTACGACATGTACTCACTCTTGCAATTCCCCACCAATAGTTGCAGGTCAGGATTGGGAGTTTAATAGCGATAATGCGGAGTTCTAGGCCGTGTTTGCCGTCAGCTTGCCTGTGGTGTTGATTGGAGCTGCGCTATACCCTTTTGCTTAGTTTGCATATTTAGTTTATTCCCACTGCATTAGTTGAACTTGTCATTAATATTCATTAGTGCATGTATTTCAATGATAATATGGTTGTGTAATAAAAGTGCTTAATTAATCTGTTATGTGGTAATTTCCTGTATACTCTTCTGTGAATGCACTCGTGTATTGTGTTGAACATCCTGGGCACACATATGCATTCACTCGGTTCATTTTCGGAACCGGGAGTCACACAGCGAGACCGGAGAGCGCACTGGCTGCAACGCGTGCACTCCTCCACAACCCACCTACTGTGGAGCATCCACAGGGAGCTGCAGAGTAGTGGATCAATGACGTCGATCACCTCTTCATCGCCGCCCTCAACATGCCTCCACGATGGAGGCAATAGGCTGCCTTGTCGCACGTGTCGCTATCGCGCACACCGACTATCGACCGGTGAACAAAAACTCGCGCTCGACCAGGTTCTCCATAGCCGACCTTAGGGCCGTGCTCGACTACCATCGCACGGTGGAAGACGGCCGCATCATCATCAAGTGGCAGCATGAGAGACACCGCAACCTCGAGGCCGACTACAACGCGCCGGGCACTGTGCCCTCGGCGTACGCTGCACATCCTATACCGCCGGTGTATGCTGCATAGGCTGTGCCTTGTTGATGGTCCTTAAGTGCCATATTTAGACTGCCAATTCACCTCCAAATGTACACAAAAAAGAAACACAACGTAGTGGTAGGGTTACAAACTAATCAAATTCCACATGTGTTGGTGTTTATTTGTATGTAGGTGAATTTAGAACCAAAATACCAAGACATGCAGGGAGTAATCCATAAAATTGGATTTTAATGAAATAGGAGACACCACATGTCATCACATGGAATGGCCCACATATAGAAGTATCAGAGGCCATCCAACAGTGTAGCACCAATATAAAAGGATGAGACCCACCTGGCAGAGACCTGGAGAAAACACAACCCCAATGGAGCTATGACCAGGTCGGCCGACCTCCCTAGTTGACCGACTAGGGAGTGGCGCCAAACCTGGTCAAATGCCACGTGTTGGCTCCTCCCGACTCGAAGAAGTCAGTGGTGACTGATTCTCGCGCAATTGGTGGTGGGACCCGACCCTTCTCCCCCTATAAATAGAAACCCACACCTCACTTTACACACACACCAAAAGTTGAGAATAGAATACCACTCCTAAGGTTTAGAAGTCCTAGAGGCTGCCAAGTAGAAGGAGTGTGTGGTGAGAGTTTAGGAGAAGGAGGCTTGGGCTTGTCAAGTCCCTCTTCTACACTTGTACCCCATACAAAGGTGTTATTCAAATCAAGTATGCCCTTTGTGAATTAAATTCATGTTTGATTCTCAATTCATAGTAGTTTGCACAAGTAGTTACTTGTGGGTTCATTGCTTTAATTTTTTAGAGGCTCTAGTTGTAGCTTTGTGTTCGAAACAACTAGATTTGTGATTTAGAACGTAAGCGTGGTGCTTAGGTTAGAAATCACCAGTGAATATCTCGTAGACCCATGAATTGAAGAGGTAGGCAGTAGGTGGTGACAACCCTATCTGTCCTTAGTAATCCTCCACGTTCGGCTATGCCATAGACTCTTGGTGGGGGTCGTCCTAGTGTTGCTAGGGGTAAACCCGTGCCCAAAGCAAGCAGCTACCGCAAATCCCTTTGAATTAGAATCAATACATCAATTTCCTCTCTCTTCCTTGCCTACCAAACGACTTTGTGTCCATGGGTGGATTAGTTTGTAAGATTAGCACATACGTTCCTTGGATTTGATACCCTTGGGAATACTCTTAAGGGTAAGTGCTACACGATAGTTTCCGTACGCTTGCGGATTTTTATCTGTGACGTAAGAAACATCAATAAGCATTTCTGGCGCCGTTGGTTGGGAACAGTTGCTGTTAATCTTCAAACCTTGTTCACCCTCGTATCTATTTCATTATCTTATCTTTCCTTTTCCTTCCACCATCACCTATATGGAGGAGCCCACATTCTTTCATATTCTCCCCCAAAGGGCAAGTTCTGTGAGCCATCGCCTTCGGCAGAACCCATCTGTTCTACCAGCTATGAACTTCACCCTGGCTTTATAGCCATGGTTCGGGATCAATCCTTCTTAGGAACAGATTGTGAAAACCCTTACCACCATCTAAGAGAGTTCGAACAATTGTGTTCTGCCTGTCCCAAAACCGAACCTTGGTACTGCTCTACTTCAGCATTCTACGACTGAATTCATAGTTCTTACGCGTTACTCACCCGTTCGCCACAGGAAACACCACTTACCGTTCGACTTGCATGTGTTAAGCATGCCGCCTGCGTTTATCCTGAGCCAGTATTGAACTCTCCATGAGATTCATAGTTGCATTACTTATAGCTTCCTTATTCGTAGACAAAGTGGATTCAGAATTGTCTTTCCTTCCAAGGATCACATGTATCCATGCGCTTCAGATTATTAGCCTGGAGTTCGCCACTTCTCAATTTCTTTTCAGAAACCTAATAAGCCATGCCTGCAACTAGTTATTAAGCAAGGGTACTCAACTCCACTCTTTTTGCCATAAGTCTTATTTTTCAGATGGAAAAGAAGGACAAATATATCTTGACTAGTACATCCGCCTTGGTCCAATAGTGTATGTATATTGGCCCTTTAGAGACAACTATACGTTCTAGAACGCAATTCTAATTGATCAATAAAAATACAATTTAATGGAATTCCTCTAATCAAG
Source organism: Tuctoria greenei (assembly GCA_036927565.1). Classification (NCBI taxonomy): domain Eukaryota; kingdom Viridiplantae; phylum Streptophyta; class Magnoliopsida; order Poales; family Poaceae; genus Tuctoria; species Tuctoria greenei. The sequence goes on along the minus strand of JAYESD010000002.1, from coordinate 159,082,055 downwards.
GGTAAGACGCAAGAAACTCTCAAATGGAAGTTGTTTCCATTTCCCCTCAAGGAAAAAGCCAAACAATGGTCCAACCACAACGTTGGGAAGACAATCGGAAATTGGAATGAATTACGAGAATTTTTTTTTCTTGCTTTCTTTCCAATTTCCCGAATTGTTTCCTTGCGGATGAAGTACTATGCTTCCATCAGATGGAGAAGGAATCCATAGATGTAGCTTGATAGATTTTCTCTTTTGAGAAATTCCGGCTCAGATTTGTCCATCCCTAATCCGTTGCTTTTGCAACACTTCTACATGGGATTGAATAAAGAGTCTGCCCTACATCTTGACATTAAGGCTAGAGGATCTTTCCTCCATAAGACGCCGGAAGAAGGCAAGGATCTTCTAGACCGAATTCTGGAAAATTCTTCCTTCATTATGGGTCTTAATGAGCCTCCTAATGAGGCTGTAGTGTCAAGAACTGAGGATAAATCCATGGACAAGGAAGAACCTATCTCTTGCTTATCTCAAACCTTGCTGGATGAATTCTCCCGAACCAGAAACTATGAAAGAAGAAGAAATTCAACCTTTGGAGTTTTCCTTCTACTTCGAGGAAGAGGTATTTGAAGATTTTGGAAATACCTCGAAGTATTGTTGCCATAGGAAACCATCATTGCCCCTAACTCCACGTGACCCACTTGATGGAGTGTTCGTCCAACAGACAGTCAAGGAGTTAACCTCTATTCCAAGTAGGGAATGAACTGCGAAAGTTGAGCAGTCACCCGACATACTTCAGATGACCTCACCTTTGGCAACCATTCTATGCTTCATTAGCGGGACACTAATGAGGGTCCTATACAACCCCACTATTGGAGCAAATCTCATTTTCGATTCTTTTGCTCTCACCATTATGGGCGATGTGCCGTTGGCACCAACGTGTAAATCCTTCTAAGATTCTTTCGGAAATATCCTTGAGGGAGGCGGTTGCAACAGGTGGCTGTAAGACACAAAGATATTGAGGCAATACTAGATTTCCATATGTTCGAAATTCAAGATTTTGACATAATGATTGGGATTCCCATTGAGAAATTTCTCATAGAAATTCCCTTGGAAGAAAACCTAATTGTCAAGCTTGGAGGGAGAAAGTTCTCTATTCCTAGCCTGCGTTCCAAGAACACATCCGCAGAATCTCCCATCCAAGATGAACCATTAGAGGAGGTTAGAACTCTTCAATTCTTAGCACCCCCTAAAATTGAAGGAGAAGAAGATTTCATCCAAGGGGAGGATGAACTTCAGGAGGCAATTGAATTGCAAAAATAAGAGCTCTTCCCAAAACCTCTTTGTGAGCTAAAAATTCTACCTCCAGGCCTATGATATGCCTTTCTAAGTGGCGATTTGGAAGCCCCTATCATCATAAGTGACAAGCTTTCAGATGATGAGACACTCAAACTCATAGTCGTGCTAAAAAATCATAGAGCTGTTTTTGGCTATTCACTAGAGGATCTCAAGGGGATTAGTCCAGCATTATGCACCCATTGCATTCCTATTGACCCCGAGAGTGTCCCCTCAAGGGAACCTCAAAGGATATTGAATAATGTGATGCGGGAAGTTTTCAAGAAGAAGTCTTGAAACTTTTGCATGCCGGGATTATTTACCCTGTTCCTCATAGTGAATGGTCAACCTAGTTCAGGTAGTTCCTAAGAAGGGAGGTATGATGGTTGTTCAAAATGAGAAGAATGAATTAATTCCTCAAACCGTCATGGGTTGGAGGATGTGCATCAATTACTGAAAACTTAACAAGGCTACAACGAAGGATCATTTTCCACTGTCGTTCATCGATGAGATGTTAGAGCGGTTGGCAAAACACTCCTACTTTTGTTTCCTTGATGGGTATTCGGGTTATCATCAAATCTCAATCCATCCCGATGATCAAAGTAAGACCACATTCACATGTCCCAACGGAACTTATGCCTACCGGCATATGTCTTTTGGACTGTGTAACACTCTTGTCTCTTTTCAAAGATGCATGATGCCTATATTTTCCGACATGGTTGAGGAGATCATGGAAGATTTCTCCGTCTATTGGAAAACTTTTGATCATTGTCTGGAAAACATAGACAAGGTCTTACAAAGATGCCAAGAGAAGGACCTTGTACTTAATTTGGAAAAGTGCCATTTCATGATCTGTGAAGGCATCGTTCTTGGACACTTAGTGTCTGAGAGAGGGATAGAGGTGGAAAAAGCAAAGATTGAAGTCATTGAGAAACTTCCACCTCCTATCAAGGTTAAGGGAGTCCGCAGCTTTCTAGGTCATGCATGGTTTTATAACAATAAATCAAAGATTTCTCAAAAGTCGCTAGACCCCTCACTAACCTATTAGCTAAGGAAGCTCCCTTTGATTTGGATGATGAATGCCTTCAATCATTTGATACACTGAAAAAGGCACTCATCTCAGCTCCAATCATTTAACCTCCTGATTGGATGCTGCCATTCGAAATCATGTGTGATGCTAGTGATTTTGCTGTTGGTGCGGTCCTAGGCCAAACCAAAGATAAAAAACATCATGCAATAGCCCACGCTAGAAAAACTCTGACAGGAGCTCAACTCAATTATGCCACAACTGAAAAAGAGCTCTTGGCTGTAGTTTTTGCCATCAATAAGTTTAGGTCCTATTTGGTTGGAGCCAAGGTCATAGTCTACATAGACCATGCTGCCTTGAAATACTTGCTCACCAAAAGGATGCTAAACCAAGGATAATCCGATGGATTCTTCTACTCCAAGAGTTTACATAGAAATCAAGGATAAGAAAGGAGTAGAGAATTTCGTAGCAGATCATCTATCGCGTATGGAAGTCACTCAAACCATTGACATTCCTATTAGTGACTTCCTACGAGATGATATGCTTCTCAAGGTGACTGACTCTCACCCTTGGTATGCGGATATCATGAACTATATGGTCACAGGATATGTACCACCAAGAGAAAACAAAAAGAAACTCATCTATGAGAGTCGTAGACACCTTTGGGATGACCCATACCACTACCGAGTCTGTGTCGATGACCTTCTTAGAAGGTGCGTCCCATCAATTTAAGGCACCAAGATTATTGAGAAATACCATGCTAGCCCCTATGGTGGCCATTACTGTGTTTACCATACCAAGGCAAAGATCTGGCAAAGTGGATTCTATTGTCTTTCTATGCATGAAGATACAAAAGAATTCATTCACAGATGTTGGAAATGCCAAAACCATGGAGGAATCTCAGCTCGCAATGCGATGCCCCTAACATATAATCTCCAAGTGGAATTATTTGATCTGTGGGGATTACGCCTAAAGAGTTCAAAACTGGAGATATTGTTCTACTCTTAACCTCTAGGGTTAAACTCTTTGGACATGGGGAGCTTAGAAGTAAATGGGAAGGACCCTTCAATGTATTAGAAACCTCATCCCATGGAGCAATCAAACTCCAAGGTGATGATGATCAACTATTTAAAGTGAGGGGCACCAACTCAAATTATTTCTTGAATCGCAGGAGGAGGCAAGAAAATAAATTGACGTGATAAATCTTATTGATTTTCACGCCGTTTCTTTAAATTCTGTCTAAATTCTTCGCATCCAATTAGTGGGCCCATCCAATTAATCATCCATGGGGCCCATTGAGCCAAACCACGAAAACCTAGCCCAAACAGAGCCAAGAAGGGTTCGGCTGAACCCTAGGGTCGGCCAGCCTCTCCCTTGTGCCATCAGCATTCTATTTTCTCGTGCGAACTCTCCTGACGTATCCCACCAAGACTTAACCGCAAGAGCAAGGCAAGTGTCCTTAAAGCATATTGATCCTGTTCTAAAATAAATGTTTTGTTTGCAAAATTGCATGCTTGTGTCAATTTGATAGGAATCCTATGATAGGAAGTTTACTAGCTTTGTTTGACCACCCTTGTCACATGGAATATATGGTAGAGAGTCGGGAAGGGCTTTTTACCTTTTGCCTCGTTTAATTAACTGGGATGGGAAACAACTATACCACTCAATTTAATTATGCATGGATGAGATTATGGTTAACATGAACTGGTTAAATATGATATGGTAATGGGTGATCTATGCAAGCCTGGTATGTGGATGGGTTGGACGTATGGTGGTTTGCTTGCTTTAGATCTAAGGATCGGTTCATGCAAGAATAAGACAGGACTACAGTACCACCACGAGGCCAAGTATGGGTGCATCATAGCTGATTAATTAGGGCTTTGATAGTGCTGTTTAGACCATTGTGGATGCTCGGGGAAGGGGTAGTAGGATTGGGTTTGTTGATGATTGGTGGGACTACCCTGGGATCCGAATGGCTCAAGAGGGGGCCCTTGGTTGAAGATGTGCTCAGTGGGAGACATCGCCACTGGTGAAACCTCAGTGGGGTCTAAATAGGCTAGTAATCCCTTTGTAAAGGCTATTTTGTGATCTCTTGGTCATACACAAAAGGAAATGTAATTGGCATAAGGGAGGTTCTTTAGTCGCCGACGGGTGATGAAATCACAAACACGTGGGTAAAGCGGTACAACCTCTGCAGAGTGTGTCTAAAACTATCATGATAGCCGTGCTCCCGGTTATGAGCACCTGGAAAACATCCATGATTAGAGGGAACTTAGTATTGGGATGGTATTTGAGATGGTTATGGTTGTTATTATGGTTATGGTTGGTTATGGATTTATTTCTAGTATTGAATATGGTTATTGGCAATGGTGAAATCTGGAATTATTGATGATGGTAGTGAATTCAGACTGGTATTATGATATTACTTATGATTATGATGGGTTTACTTCACATACATATAATATATTGCTACTCAAATGTTTTAATGTACTTTTCAGCACTTAGCCATTATTATTGTCGTCATTTGAATCAACCACATGTAATACTTTCCACACTTGCTGAGTACGACATGTACTCACTCTTGCAATCCCCCCCAACAGTTGCAGGTCAGGATTGGGAGTTCAATGGTGATAATGCGGAGTTCTAGGCCGTGTCTACTGTCAGCTTGCCTGTGGTGTTGATTGGAGCTGCGCTCTACCCTATTTCTTATGCTGCCTAGATGTTTAGTTTGCTTAATTAGAGTATTTCCGCTGCATTAGTTGAACTTGTCGTTAATATTCATTAGAGCTTGTATTCGAGGATAATATGGTTTGTTTAATAAAATTTTGTTAATATAATCTTGTGTTGTGGTAATTTGCTATATACTCTTTTGTGAATGCACTCGTGTATGTGTGATGAACATCCTGGGCACACATATGCGTTAGCTTGGTTCATTTTTCGGAACCGGGCATCACAGATTTGCAGCCCCAAAAAGTATATGAGTTCTCCCATCATACTCATCTCAAATTCAGAACTCATCATAGCTGAAAACTTGGACACAAGATCATGAGAAGCACAACCAAAGATAATATCATCCACATACACTTGAACGAATAATAAATTATTGCCATGATTAAGTACAAAAGAGTTTTATCAACCTTGCCCATGGTAAACCCCTTTTCAAGTAGGAATGTTTTTAACCTTTCATACCATGCTCTAGTGGCTTGTTTGAGACCATACAAGGCTTTCGACAGTTTGTAAACATGATTAGGAAGATCTGGGTTTTCAAAACCCGGTTGTTGCTTGACATAAACCCCCTGTTATTTGTAGCATTAAGAAAAGAACTTTTAACATCTATTTGATATAACTTGAAACCTTTAGATGCAGCAAAGGCTAACAATATTCTTATGGCTTCCAACCTAGCAACAGGAGCAAAAGTTTTATCAAAGTCTATACCTTCAACTTGTGTGAAACCTTGAGCAACCAACCTAGCCTTATTCCTAATCACAACCCCATCCTCAGTTTTTTTTTATTTTCAATCACCCATTTAGTTCCAATTAAAGTGTGACCTTGAGGTGGAGGTAAAAGTTTCCAAACATTATTTCTTTCAGAATTGTCCAACTCTTCTTGCATGGCAATAATACAAGATTCATTAGTGAATGCATGTGATATATCTTTGGGTTCAAAAGAAGCAACAAAAGCAGAATGAGCATGAGAGTTTGGATCGCAAAACCTGGACCGTGTGACTCTTCGTGCAAGCTTCCAATAATTTGTGGATTGGACACTTCACAAACTTCTTCTTCATGTTCATCACAAATCGATGAGTTTGTGACTTGAGGACGATCCGGACCAGCAATGGTGGTCGTTGGTGCTGCTTTTAAATCAAAATCAGGAGCTGGAACAATGTTATTAGCTGATGAATTTTCAGGCAGCAACACCTCTTCTTCCTCATCTTCAACGAAAATACTCCCCCCTGTGGATATGGATCAGGACCTGAAATATTTGAGCTAGTGTAAAAGCCCGCTTTTCGGAAGAACAAAAACGCACAAATGCGAACTTAAAAATTTTGAAAATGGACTTAGAAATCCAAACTCACATGAACCATATGAGTTAACCCATGTTCACTAAAAATAGGAACTTGTTAAAATTTTACATATAGAACATGGTTGCTAATGTATTTAGAACTTAAGGGGTAAAATCCTTAATTTCCAAGTATTCCCATTTTCAACGAAAGGTTAAAAAAGAAAAGAAAACAAAATAGAGAGAAAGAAAAAGAAATTATTCCAACCCTAAAATGGGATATCCAAAAATATTCAAATCTCGTGCCTTAAATTTTTCCATGACCTTCTAATATTCCAAATAGACTCCCGATAAAGTTTCAAAATTTTTGAAGCACGTTTCCCATTTAGTGGACACGTACTGAGAGTTTAATCAACGTCGACTTCAAATTTAAACTTGTGGTCAACCTTGTCCAAATCAACTCCCAATTTTTCCTGAGGTCCCTTATGGTTCAAAAAGGGCAACTTCAAAGTTTCAGGATTATTGAACCTAATCTACTATTTATTTCCTTGAGTCAAGTATCACCACTTGAATTCAAATTCAAACCTGAGTTCAAAAATTCAACTTGCTCGGTTTTGAAATCTGATTGCACCATAAAATTTCTCACATTTTATTTAGTCATTGGGCCAAAGTTGAATATTTTTGAAGCATGTTTGCTAGCCCTGATTGAAATTTGAAATGAGGAATGAGGGAGGTGGGTCCCACAGGTGGTCCCCACATGTCTGGTCGGCACCTCCCTTCTCTTTCCCCCCTGCCTCCACGCAGACGCGTGCATGTGCCACCGTGATTGCCACCGCGACGAAAACGTCGGTACTTATCCCAGCCCCCGACTCCACCGGTTCCCAGCTCCTCCCGGCCGCGCCCCACTCGGGCTCGCCCTATGCTCCCGACGGCGCCCTGACCGCCGCTCGCGCTTCCGGCCCCTGCTCCCATCCGCCGCTCGGCCTGGCTGCGCCGCTCCCTACCGCCGCGCGCGTCTCCCCCTGCCGCTGCGTACTCACCAGCGCCGCCCCCAAGCACCGCCAATGCCGCGTGCTTCCACCGCGCTGCTCCGCCTCCGGGTCGCCAGCGCCACGCCATCACCCGGCCGCAACGCCGGCGCAAGCTGCTGCTCATCGGCACCGCCGACCAAGCTTCCCTTCGCCCCGTGCACGGAGCCGCACCACCCCAGTCGCCTGCAGCGCCGTGTCGTGCCGCGCCCCCGCCTGCGACCTCGTCTGCTCAGCGCCAAAGCCGCGCCCCTCCGGCTGCCACGATGTGCTGCTTGCGCCCAGCGCCGCGCTCCTGAGCAATGGCGCACCAACGACGCGCCCGCCTCTGCCCCTGCACCGGCCGCCGTCTCGGCTCCCAACGGGCGTCGCTCGCCTCCTGGTCGCCCTGGTCTTATTCGGCCGTGCGCCGAGCCATGTCCAAGCAGTACTGTGCGTGTGACACATCGACGTCGTCGCCTTCAAACCACGTCATGCAACGTTCTGATCATTTGTCGTGTCCTGGCAGTGAATCGAGTGAAGCATGTGATTTAGGTGATGCAGGAACACGACAATGATACAACAGACAGCAGCAATTTGGCAAATGTTAGTTGCATTTGATGCGAGATTGATTAAGTCGAAACTGTGGTTAGGGTGTTCGATGAAATGCTTACAAGGAAAGAACCAATTTCGTTGATGCTTAGAACTGGTCTGCGATGCAGGGGTAGAATGATGATGCAAATCGACAAGTCTAAGTGCCAAGATGCTCTTTGAATGGTGATGAAGTGACGGAATCAAGTACACAACCAAGATGTTCGTCAAAATGCCTACAAGGTGAGCCTTGCCCTGAATTGCCTTGCTTGACGCACTGAAGTCCGTTCGTCGTGATCGCTAAGGGTACTTATGTGTCGTCAAGCCGTACGTCCATTTTCCGCCATGATTTCATTCCTTTAGAAATCCCCAAGTTGACCTCTTTGTCTTTTGAATCGCGTTAACTTGTCCGTGCATGCTCGTGATGCTCCACCATGAGCCGCATCGACGTCGTTGACCACATGACGTTGTCGTGACGCTCCGAGCCGTCATCGTGCCCTGGCATCGAGATGAAGGAGGCCTGTGATGTATGTAGTACTAGAACACAAGCACGACTCGTCGGACGATGGTTGTCAAGCCAAACTAGGTTTTAGTCGTTGTGAGGGTGACCGAGTCCTAGGTATAACCAAGGTGCTCGATAAAATGCCTTCCAGGTCAAACCAAGGTGGTTGGCGATCACCGATGACCTGTGGTTGAGTAATGCAAGAACATTGCGACCAACAAGGAGAACTAGATCAAGGGGAACCTTGGATAAGAGTTCCTTGGTTCTATCGAGGATGTTCCCTAACCGATCACAGGATTGGTTAACTTGGTGTACCACTTCATCGACGGCAGGTTCGTCGAGTCGCTTATCAACAACCGAGTCGACATCACTAGCCTTAAGACTCACCAGGTGGTGTTCGGGATTTTTCTCACCCCACTGACGAGTCTGGGTTGATGTGGACCTCGCTAATCCAATTCTCGTTATGACAAAGCATGACCGTCACGACCAGGTCTCGCATCATGTTTAAGTCCCGAGAGCTTACAGAGCTCACCTGGACAAGCTTGCGGGAGACACTACATTAGTGTCGTCATGTAAGTACCTGAATGATGCTTGTGACGTTAGTCGTAGCAACTGGTTTACTTAAAGGTCCCTTGAATGTGTCTTGGTACTCATGCTAGGTAAACAATGCTTGTAATGACTTCTTAAGTCCAAGCCATGTTGATCTCAATTCAGTCCCAAGTGTCATTAGGTTCCATCATGGTTCATCCTAAGTCGGGACCCTACGACAACACTGCTCACTTAACTAGGTTTACTCCTTTATGAGTTAAGTCAAGTTCATTGGTCGACTGCTAAATCGTGACCTTTGTCTTTTACACTCCACTCATACTTAAGTTTTCGATGTCCCCCCTTGATTATTTAGTCATCCTTACACTACCAGTCCAACACTTCCACACCATTCAGCTTTATCATCCTTGAGTGACATAGCATCGAGTGTTGAGTGCCAAGTTGCAATGTGGTCTTACGTTGCACCTTCCAATTCACATCTCGATACTACTATGACCACTTGACTCCATCCTTTGTTTATCCACACAACAGAGGCATATCTGTCCTTCCTAGTCAAACTCCTCATTCTTAAAGTTTACACAACCTCGTGGAGTCTATTATTAAACTACTTAATTACATAATTACTTATATACATATCATGTCGATAGGAACGTGCTGATAGGTGATGGACAAGAAACTTCACTTAGAGGAGAAGGCCAAGGTGTTTCCACTGAAGTTCCATGGAAGGTTCTCCGGAGGAAGACCAAGCACTAACAATTGACATTTGTTCAAGTTGCAAACTAAGGCAAGCCCCGGATTGCATTTAAAAGTTTTACAGAGTTTTGCAGTGTTTCTCACATTACGTCTTGAGTTTGATATTTGCAATACGTATAAGGTGATTGATACTCCACTTGCATGACCACAAATCCCAAGGATTGGTTGGAACGGTTTACAGTTTGACCTATAGTAACTGCTTTGCTAATGTATAGGAAATCCGGTAGAAGTCGAGTAGTTGGAATCTACTCGCGAGAGGATCACATTTTATTGATCACAAGTCAAGTAGTTGAATTCTACTTGCGAGAGAAGTCAAGTAAGGGAAACCTACTCGCGAGATGTTACCAAAATGTTCACTCTTAATAATTGGAGATGTGGACGGGGATGTTCCTGTAGGACGGGACGTGCAAGGTTGTCTGATCCCGGATGAGGGGGACAATGTTTGCGACCACATTTGGGCCTGGGCCGGTAAGGGTAAGGCAAATGTGGAGGTTGGTTGTAGCCCTGTCTGTGTCGGTTAAGGACCGTCTCGTGTGCGGCCCTGTTGAGCAAGTTTGAACAGTACCAGTTACATAATGGATTAGTGGGGTCCATTAAACTGATGTAGCTCGGGCACCCTCGTGTCGAAACTTATACCGCGGTCCTTCGGGGGAAGATGATCGTAAGGTGGGAATCTCTAAGGAGCAACTTCGACATGCTCGGTTAGGGACCTTACTTTTGGGACGGTAGAACTGGTTTGACATCGGGATGATGGGTGAAAGGTGGCCACATACGACGTGGGAGTGGAGTACAGTGAAAGGTACTTCCGAGCGGGCGTATGTGTCATGTATTCCGGGTGTGTCCTGATTGCAATCACCGTCCCTCGCGGTAATAGAGTACCACTTGTTCACTGAGTTGTGACTAGTAAATAAGAGTAATTGAATGATGATAAATATTGCCGATCTGCTAAATCATTGTATTGCAACCTTGTTTGGCTTAGAGATAGTACAATTAAAAGTTTACAGTTTCCCCATACTTTACCTGTAATAGCATTATGTGCTTTGGGCATGTCATATCATCGACAAAGCGTTTCTTGTTTGATTGTGGAACCCATGATGTGCCGTGCCTAGAGAATGTCATTTGCTACATAAAACTTGATTATAAGGATCCACTTGTAGGCGAGTCTATTTATGCTATTCCTTACCTATGTTAGTATTCACCCTGCATATGTCTAGTGAGACGGTTAAGTCTTGCTGAGCCTTATGCTCACGTTTGCGCTTTAACGATTTTTGCAGGTATTAGTTTTATTTCTGCTGTTCAGGTTGTACATGAGACTCGAGATGTCGAGATAAATCTCGTGTGAACCACGCCGCTGCTGAAAGTTCTTCTTGTTGCTAGTGAGAATCGTCCTAGGGCATGGACGTCTTCTCTCCTGCTTAGTTAGGTGAGATTATGAGTATGTATTTTCCGCTGCGTGTGTACTTTTAATGTACACTGTTTTGTAAACTCTTCTTATTATGAAATGAAAACTTTGTATGTTTTGGTATCCTTATTGGTGTGTGCTGTTAGGTGCCGCATCGCACGACACCACCCAATGAGATCCTCAGATGTGTGGACTCCGGTCCCCACAGACATGGTATCAGAGCTTCATTGGGAATAGCACGCTTGAAAAGAGCCTATTTTCGAAGACTCCAAAGTAGTCGAGTGAGGATTAGCTATATGCCCATTAAGAACTATTACTAGTATAAGTTATAAAGGTGGTGAACTAACTTGTTATATTATTCTGTAATGACGCTCCATCTTCAAGGTAATAGGTAAGGTACGCCACCGAGAGCGGATCAATCTCGGTAAACTCTGCATACAAGATATGGTATGTGAAATTTCCGTGGCTCAGCATAGAAAGTTAATATAAGTCTCTGAAACTTTTCCATGTTTCTGAGAACATATGACGCGTGGTACCCCAACGTGACCCAAAATTAGTGGGAGCCCCCGTCGGGTGGTGTATAACCCGATAGTATGTATCTCTAGAACTATTCATGTTCTATGGGATCATGCGAAACACGTATGCCCAAGCGTGTATAAGCCGGTTCGTACGGGAGTCTTTGCTGTACAAACGTATTTACAACCATGTACCTCGAGACATGACTTCGCTCGAGAGCGACTCACACCAGAGTCGTATGCATTTACTTATATATATATTTTTGTGACTGCCTGTCGTGTTTCCCCGTGCCGCCCTTGAGGTGTGAAGGTGTGAAAGGGGATTGTTTGTCTTCTGTAGGTACACTAACTCCGGTAGCGACCCATGTAGCAAACGTTTGTGAGTGATCGATATTAGGACCACCTATAGATGTATCCGGATGTACTGAGTTAGACTTTTCTATGGTAAGGAACGTAGTACCGTCAGTATCACATTTGATACTTTGACCATCCCCCACGAAAGAAATGGCTTCTATTCATATTAGTCCAAGTATCAGTTGCTGGTATCTTATGGACAATAGAAAATGTTTCTTTTCAAGAGTTGGTGAACAAGAGTTCTTTGTTCATGGCGAGAGTTTAGCTCGACTTCGCTGGGTTGAGACTTTGGTTAAGTATGAAGATCCATAGTGATATGCTATGGATAAGAAGGTCGTCAAGTCTCTTTTAAGACTCCATTTAGTTCCAAAGCGAATTATTAGTTATGAATCAAGTTCTAGCCATCGGACTTGAGTTTTGAGCTAAGTTTCAAAATTTGAATTTGTTCCCAAATTCTTGTGTTTCGAAGCCGGTGAGTTCTGTTTTCAAACAGAATTGACCTGAATTTGAAAATCCATATCTTTTCAACCGGAGGGCTAGGGAGGCAAGTGAATACTTTTTGGAAAGCTTTTGAAGTCTTCTATAAGTTTTCTATTGACCTCCAAGCCAAAACACGCTTTTATGGTGATAAAAATACACCGTTATCACAGCAGCTGCTGTTCTGGAACTACATAGACAAGCATCTGAATTTTTGCCATATTTCCTTGTAGAAAGCTCTTCTATTCCATTATGATACATTTATGGAAAGGGGAAGAGGTATTCTACAACTTTGTTATTCAGTGATACCTCAAATTCAGTTTATAACTAATTAGAAAACAGAGTTGAAGATAGTACATGTATATAGGTGCTATCTGAAACAGTCAGAAAAAAGTTCTGAACTTTGAACGGCCATAACTCTTAAACAAGAAATGCAAACTATGCATGTTTATACGTGTATGGAAAGCTTAAAGAGTCCTCTATCAACTTCATATTCAACACGAAGGCTAAAACTCGCAATAACATGGTCTAAATTGAAGTGTCGTTTAAGAGGTTCTGGCAGCCCGGAAGAGAAGACAGAATCTGAACTCTTCACCAATTGAATCATAACTTTTTGCAAACTTCACCTCTGCAGGCCTACTTTATGTGGTTGGAAAGTGTAGAGAGTCCTACAACGTTTCTATAGAACTCCAGAGCAGAATCATCTCTAACATACTCAAAATTTCAAATTTCTAAACTTTATAAAATCTGGACAGCGAGTGGACAGTCCTGTATACATTTACTGTTTCTCGCATAACTCGCTGTAGAATTGTCGAAAGACTTCATAAGTTTCATTTCTGGAATCTTGAGAATGTATTCAACAATTTTTCTATGTATTATTTGTGCAAATGTTGATGTTTGTATATCTGAAAATTCTGGACAAAATCAGCCTTAAACAAAGGAGGTGCTGTCCAAATTTTCAGAAAAACTGTCAACTTGCAAATGCCATATCTTCTCAACCAGAAGTGATATGAGGGCATGTAAATACTCTTTAGAAATATTTGGAAGTCCTCTACATGTTTCCTGTTCAACACCAGACAAGAATCCTTTTATAGATGGGTGAAATTTGGATAATCGCAGAGACTGTCCAGGCATACCCAAACTGGACAGCAACCTGTACACCTCTGAATTTAATCCATAACTCGCAGACCCTTGATCCAATGGTGTCGCACGAGAAACCGTTGGAAAGTTTAGGTAGTCAGCTACAATTTTTGCAATTGGCTCCAGACCTGAATCAGTCATTTACCTATCCTAAATCCAGTTTGAATGCAGAATGGTCAATCTTAACTGAATTCAAATTCTGAATGCTGAAATTTTGACCAACTTTAAAAACTCATATCTTTTTAACCAGAACTGATATACAGACAAATAGTTACTTTTTGAAAAGCTTATTACATTGGTTACGACTTTGTAAATAAGAATATTTCCAGATTTTGATCAGAACAGCCTGAAAACTTTAGATCAAAACTGCTACTGTTTAAGCAGATTCTGCTGAAAGTGCAGAGAAATCTGCTAACTTTAAAATTGCATAACTTGCAAACCATAGATGATCTAGAGGCAAACCAATACTTTTTAGAAAGGTATTGAAGTTTATTTTAACTTTGTTGTTCACCTCAAGATCTGATTTTGCAATTTACCTGGCCAAAAATCGAAGTTGCATCCAAGCTGTTCATCCTCCACCAGGATTTAATCGGGTGATGACCCTCTAGGGTGATTATGGATTTGGTTCTCGAGTTCAACTCGAGGAGTTTTATAACATCCCAGGTGTTGCGACCCAACCACATTTGCCATTAGAGTTGAGTATTACACTAAGGCAAATCCCTTTTGCTCGGATGCACATGCTAGTGTTTTAACTATGCAACCTTGCACCTCACACTTTTTTTTTATGCATTGTGCATGTATGACACTTCCCTTAGTTGGACGACCCTCCCCGTAAGGATCGTTTGGGGTAAGTTTCTCACTTACCTAGCTTGAACCTTAAGAGGTAAGGAGTGCACCTAGTAATCGAAGTGTTACGTTCACCTAGGTGTCATACTAAGGTACATCGACACCGGACCAACGTGCTGGAAGCAATGCTCAAGTAAGTAGGACCGAGTACAACATTGACTCATTTGGTCAATGAGAAGCTTAATTAACGGATCTTCTTGAACCCCGTTTCTTGGGGAACTCGATCATCGAGTTAAAGAAGTCAGTTGATTCTTCACGCTAAACCACTCCTTTGCTTCAGCCTCTGAGATGAGAAGCCATAGGTGAGTAGTATGAGCTGGAAATTCTTTAGCAAGAACGTGGATCACTAACCAAGGTCGTGCCTAGCACAATACCTTGTGAACCACTTAGTGTAACCTACAGAAGTGATGAGAACCTTACTCTTCAAAGGTTACTCTCTTTACAACTTCTAAAGGCAACCCTACTGCACCTTTTAAAGGTTAGACATACTACCTTAGGAATCCTACGTGATGAAGAACCTGACCCTTTGTTAAGAAATCACATCTACCTGTAAGCTGTGATTAGCAAGCTTCAGGGAACTTCACTTCAACAAGAAGTTCAATCGTTTTGTTCCATTAGGTACACTCTATTTCCTTGAGATGAACTTCATCATTCCTTGCTAATGTTCTTACCTTGAAATTCTTGAACTTGGTCAAGACGTGAAAGTGACATTCGTCGTTCGACACTTTTAATGACCAAGTCACTTAATCCTTTTGTATCTAAGGTATTTCTGTTTGTGTCTGAGTTGTCTTACCTATTTTTGCTCAAAGCATAATACTGAATGCACCATACCTTGCATAGTTATCCGCGGAGTTGCATTGTGTCTGCATAACATCATCCAGTTTGTAATGCATCATGAAACGTAATTACTAATTAGTTTTGAGCAAGAATATGTGACCCCATTCAAATACTTAAGTAGTGCCTAACGTTTTTAAGTTGTGATCAATTTCACAATGCCTTCGATTGGTTTCATTATCTTGAGTAGCACAAGGGACACATTGTGACTAAAACACAGTTAAGTCATTGTCCTTGACTTGTTAAAACTCAAATCACCTTGAGTACTAGCAACTGAATGTTTCTAGCTGTGAGGGGTTCTTATTGATTTCTCGACCTCGCTAGAACCTTAAAATCTTTCTATTCGCGAGATTATTATTGATTACCAAACTTTGAAACTCTTTGACTTGTACTGCCTGATGGCATTGCTTCGGCTACAAGACCAAAGCAGAAAAGTCTTCATAAGGGAAACATCCAGAGTTAAGGATGCCTAACTATCTTAGAACTCTAAGTACCTCTTCAATGAAGAAGGTTACCTCATTTTGACGGGAAGAAGAAGATCTCAAAACCTCAACATAACTTTTTAAGACCTACGTTTTACGATGTGATATTTTCATATCGAGCATCCGGTCAAGGTTATCAACCTAAAGACTGTAATCACTTGAAGCAAACCTTGGAATTTCTTAAGATGCCTGAAGATAATCACTATTTCGTAGAACCCAAGTCTTTAAGGGCATTGTCATTTTTCCTTAGTCAATGACCCTCTTTTACGGATCGTCCCCTCATCGTTCCTGTTATTCTACTTGCTAGAATCTCGGGACGAGATTCCTTTAAGGGGGAAGGATTGTAAAAGCCCGCTTTTTGGAAGAACAAAAACGCACAAATGCGAACTTAAAAATTTTGAAAATGGACTTGGAAATCCAAACTCACATGAACCATATGAGTTAACCCATGTTCACTAAAAATAGGAACTTGTTAAAATTTTACATATAGAACATGGTTGCTAATGTATTTGGAACATAAGGGATAAAATCCTTAATTTCCAAGTATTCCCATTTTCAACGAAAGGTTAAAAAAGAAAAGAAAACAAAATAGAGAGAAAGAAAAAGAAAATATTCCAACCCCAAAATGGGATATCCAAAAATATTCAAATCTCGTGGCGTAAATTTTTCCATGACCTTCTAATATTCTAAATAGACTCTCGATAAAGTTTCAAAATTTTTGAAGCACGTTTCCCATTTAGTGGACACGTACTGAGAGTTTAATCAACGTCGACTTCAAATTTAAACTTGTGCTCAACCTTGTCCAAATCAACTCCCAATTTTTCCTGAGGTCCCTTACGGTTCAAAAAGGGCAACTTCAAAGTTTCAGGATTTTTGAACCTAATCTACTATTTATTTCCTTGAGTCAAGTATCACCACTTGAATTCAAATTCAAACCTGAGTTCAAAATTCAACTTGCTCGGTTTTGAAATCTGATTGCGCCATAAAATTTCTCACATTTTATTTAGTCATTGGGCCAAAGTTGAATATTTTTTATGCATGTTTGCTAGCCCTAAATGAAATTTGAAAATGAGGAATGAGGGAGGTGGGTCCCACAGGTGGTCCCCACATGTCTGGTCGGCACCTCCCTTCTCTTTCCTTCCCTGCCTCCACGCAGACGCGTGCATGTGCCACCACGATTGCCACCGCGACGAAAACGTCAGTACTTATCCCAGCCCCCAACTCCACCGGTTCCCAGCTCCTCCCGGCCGCGCCCCACTCGGGCTCGCCCTCTGCTCCCGACGGCGCCCTGACCGCCGCTCGTGCTCCCGGCCCCTGCTCCCGTCCGCCGCTCGGCTTGGCTGCGCCGCTCCCTACCGCCGCGCGTGTCTCCCCCTGCCGCTGCGTACTCACCGGCGCCGCCCCCAAGCACCGCCAACGCCGCGTGCTTCCACCGCGCTGCTCTGCTGTCGGGTCGCCAGCGCCACGCCATCGCCCGACCGCCACATCGGTGCAAGCTGCTGCTCACCGGCGCCGCTGCAATGCGTCGCCGGCCAAGCTTCCCTTCGCCCCGCGCCCAGAGCCGCACCACCCCAGTCGCCTGTAGCGCCGTGCCGTGCCGCGCCCCCGCCTGAGACCGCGTCTGCTCAGCGCCAAAGCTGCGCCCCTCCGGCCGCCACGACGTGCTGCTCGCGCCCAACGCCGCACTCCTGAGCAACGGCGCCCCGACGACACGCCCGCCTCTGCCCCTGCACGTCGGATGCCCTCTCGGATCCCAACGGGCATCGCTCGCCTCCTGGTCGCCCCGGTCTTATTCGGCTCTGCGCCGAGCCATGTCCAAGCAGTACTGTGCATGTGTCACATCGACGTCGTCGCCTTCAAACCATGTCACACAACGTTCTGATCATTTGTCGTGTCCTGGCAGTGAATCGAGTGAAGCATGTGATTTAGGTGATGTAGGAACACGACAATGATACAACAGACAGCAGCAATTTGGCAAAGGTTAGTTGCACTTGATGCGAGATTGATTAAGTCGAAAATGTGGTTAGGGTGTTCGATGAAATGCTTACAAGGAAAGAACCAACTTCGTTGATGCTTAGAACTGGTCTGTGATGCAGGGGTAGAATGATGTTGCAAATCGACAAGCCTAAGTGCCAAGATGCTCTTTGAATGGTGATGAAGTGACGGAATCAAGTACACACCCAAGATGTTCAGAAAAATGCCTACAAGGTGAGCCTTGCCCTGAATTGCCTTGCTTGACGCATCGAAGTCCGTTCGTCGTGATCGCTAAGGGTACTTATGTGTCGTCAGGACGTACGTCCATTCTCCGCCATGATATCATTCCTTTAGAAATCCCCAAGTTGACCTCTTTGTCTTTTGAATTGCGTTAACTTGTCCGTGCATGCTCGTGATGCTCCACCATGAGCCGCATCGACGTCGTTGACCACATGACGTTGTCGTGACGCTCCGAGCCATCATCGTGCCCTGGCATCGAGATGAAGGAGGCATGTGATGTATGTAGTACTGGAACACAAGCACGACTCGTCGGACGATGGTTGTCAAGACAAACTAGGTTTTAGTCGTTGTGAGGGTGATCGAGTCCTAGGTATAACCAAGGTAAAATGCCTTCCAGGTCAAACCAAGGTGGTTGGCGATCACCGATGACCTGTGGTTGAGTAATGCAAGAACGTTGCGACCAACAAGGAGAACTAGACCAAGGGGAACCTTGGATAAGAGTTCCTTGGTTGTGTCGAGGATGTTCCCTAACTGATCACAGGATTGGTTAACTTGGTGTACCACTTCATCGATGTCAGGTTCGTCAAGTCGCTTATCAACAACCGAGTCGACATCACTAGCCTTAAGACTAACCAGGTGGTGTTCGGGATTCTTCTCACCCCACTGACGAGTCTGGGTCGATGTGGACCTCGCTAATCCAATCTTCTCATGATGGCAAAGCATGATCGTCACGACAAGGTCTCGCATCATGTTTCAGTCCCGAGAGCTTACCGAGCTCACCTGGACAAGCATGCGGGAGACACTACATTAGTGTCATCATGTAAGTACCTGAACGATGCTTGTGACGTTAATCGTAGCAACTGGTTTACCTAAAGGTCCCATGAACGTGTCTTGGTACTCATGCTAGGTTAACAATGCTTGTAGTGACTTCTTATGTCCAAGCCATGTTGATCTCAATTCAGTCCCAAGTCTCATTAGGTTCCATCATGGTTCATCCTAAGTCGGGACCCTACGACAGCACTGCTCACTTAACTAGGTTTACTCCTTTATGAGTTAAGTCAAGTTCATTGGTCGGCTGCTAAATCATGAACTTTGTCTTGTACACTCCACTCATACTTAAGTTTTCGATGTCCCCCCTTGATTCTTTAGTCATCCTTACACTACCAGTCCAACACTTCCACACCATTCAGCTTTATCATCCTTGAGTGACATAGCATCGAGTGTTGAGTGCCAAGTTGCAATGTGTGCTTACGTTGCACCTTCCAATTCACATCTTGATACTACTATGACCACTTGACTCCATCCTTTGTTTATCCACACAACAGAGGCATATCTGTCCTTCCTAGTCAAACTCCTCATTCTTAAAGTTTACACAACCCCGTGGAGTCTATTATTAAACTACTTAATTACTTAATTACTTATATGCATATCATGTCGATAGGAACGTGCTGATAGGTGATCGACAAGAAACTTCGCTTGGAGGAGAAGGCCAAGATGTTTCCACTGAAGTTCCATGGCAGGTTCTCCGGAGGAAGACCAAGCACTAGCAATTGACATTTATTCAAGTCGCAAACTAAGGCAAGCCCCGGTTTGCAGTTAAAAGCTTTACAGAGTTTTGCAGTATTTCTCACATTACGTCTTAAGTTTGATATGTGCATTACGTATAGGGTGATTGATACTCCACTTGCATGACTAAAAATCTCAAGGATTGGTTGGAACGGTTTACAGTTTGACCTGTAGTAACTGCTTTGCTAATGTATAGGAAATACGGTAGAAGTCGAGTAGTTGGAATCTACTCGCGAGAGGATCACATTTTATTGATCACAAGTCAAGTAGTTGAATTCTACTTGCGAGAGAAGTCGAGTAAGGGAAACCTACTCGCAAGATGTTACCAAAATGTTCACTCTTAATAATTGGAGATGTGGACGGGGATGTTCCTGTAGGACGGGACGTGCAAGGTTGTCTGATCCCGGATGAGGGGGACAATGCTTGCGACCACATTTGGGCCTGGGCCGGTAAGGGTAAGGCAAATGTGGAGGTTGGTTGTAGCCCCGTCTGTGTCAGTTAAGGACCGTCTTGTGTGCAGCCCTGTTGAGCAAGTTTGAACAATACCGATTACATAATGGATTAATGGGGTCCATTAAACTGATGTAGCTCGGGCACCCTCGTGTCGAAACTTATACTGCCGTCCTTCGGGGGAAGATGATCGTAAGGTTGGAATCTCTAGGGAGCAACTTCGACTTGCTCGGTTAGGGACCTTACTTTTGGGACGGTAGAACTGCTTCGACATCGGGATGACGGGTGAAAGGTGGCCACATACGACGTGGGAGTGGAGTACAGTGAAAGGTACTTCCGAGCGGGCGTATGTGTCGTGTAATCCGGGTGTGTCCTGATTCCAATCACCGTCCCTCGCGGTAATAGAGTACCACTTGTTCACTGAGTTGTAACGTAGTAAATAAGAGTAATGGAATGATGATAAATATTGCCGATCTGCTAAATCATTGTATTGCAACCTTGTTTGGCTTAGAGATAGTACAATTAAAAGTTTACAGTTTCCCCATACTTTACCTGTAATAGCATTATGTGCTTTGGGCATGTCATATCATCGGCAAAGCTTTTCTTGTTCGATTGTGGAACCCATGATGTGCCGTGCCTGGAGAATGTCATTTGCTACATAAAACCTGATTATAAGGATCCACTTGTAGGCGAGTCTATTTATGCTATTCCTTACCTATGTTAGTATTCACCCTGCATATGTTTAGTGATACGGTTAAGTCTTGCTGAGCCTTATGCTCACGTTTGCGCTTTAACGATTTTTGCAGGTATTAGTTTTATTTCTGCTGTTCAGGTTGTACATAAGACTCGAGATGTCGAGATAAATCTCATGTGAACCACGCCGCTGCTGAATGTTCTTCTTGTTGCTAGTGAGAATCGTCCTAGGGCATGGACGTCTTCTCTCCTGCTTAGTTAGGTGAGATTATGAGTATGTATTTTCTGCTGCGTGTGTACTTTTAATGTACACTGTTTTGTAAACTCTTCTTATTATGAAATGAAAACTTTGTATGTTTTGGTATCCTTATTGGTGTGTGCTGTTAGGTGGCGCATCGCACGGCACCACCCAATTAGATCCTTGGATGTGTGGACTCCGGTCCCCACAGCTAGTACCTGGGCTAGCTTCATCAAAAGACACCTCACATGTCTCCACAATTTTGTTAGTATCAAGTAAAAGCACACGGTAGCCTCTAGTATGAGATGGATAACCAAGAAACAAGCCATCAACATATCTAGCTTCAAATTTATAAAGATTACCATGTTTCTTAACAAAGCTTTTGCAACCAAAGACCCTAAAGTGTGTGACACTAGGACTATGTCCAAACCGAAGCTCATATGGTGTTTTTCCTAGCTTAGCACACAAGAAAACACGATTTGAAACATAACAAGCGGTTGCAATTGCATCTGCCCAAAATTTCATAGAAGTTTGATATTCATCAAACATAGTCCTAGCCATCTCAACTAAGGTCTTGTTCTTTCTTTATACAAAACCATTTTGTTGAGGTAAGTAGGGTGAAGAAAATTGATGATCTATTCATTGTTCAACAAAAAAGTGATCAAAAGATTGTTTTTTAAACTCAGTTCCATTATCACTTCTAATTACTTTTAAAGATCATGGGTGATCAATTGATAATCTAATAAATAAAGTTCTAAAGTGACTAAAAGCTTCATTCATAGATACCATAAATTAAACACAAGAGTATCTAGAATAATCATCAACAATCATGAGAACATACCATTTACCTCCAAACGATTGAACACGTGAAGGTCCTACGGTGTCAAGATGCAAAAGTTGACCCGGTTCAGTTGTCATGGTCATTGTGAGAGGCGCATGTGAACCTGTAACCATCTTAGCATGTCTACAAGAAGAGCACACAATTTCTTTGTCCCCTTTAGCTTAGGCAGCCCATGTACGTGATCAAGAGCACTAACACTCGTGAGATGATCAAAGCCTACGTGACCAAGTATACAATGCCAAAAATATAAGTCTTTGGAATCATTAGCAACTAGACACCTATGCTTAGAAGAAGACATATCAAAATCAGCTTTAAAAACTCTTCCAAACCGAGAAATGTTAAAAATAAGCTCACCATTTGAACCTACAACATTGAAGCAATTTTTATTGAAAATAATTTCAAGATTTTCATCTAGCAATTGTGAAACAGAAAGCAAGTTGTATTTCATAGTTTTGACAAGTGCCACATCCTTCAAGGTGTAGTGATCATTTACTTTAACCGGACCATTAGCAATTATAGGAGTTGAAGAATTATTGACAAAAGTAACATTCTCTACATGTGACACAAAAGAGAGGGAGGAGAACCAATCTTTGTTACCGGTCATGCGGCGTGAGCAACCTGAATCCACAATCCAAATGTTCTCCTTTCTCAATTGTGTAACCTACCTAGAAGCACAATACGTCGATGACTCAATACTGGGGTTGGTCAAAAGGCATTTAGGAATCCAGAACTGAGTCACACAACGTCCAACATGAACAACACGCAAAAGCTGAGATAAAACAACAGGTTTATGAGCCAAAGTTTGAGCATTTTTGTACCCAACTACTGATCTACGAGGAGTTACATGTGTAGCATGAAAAACAGTAGGTTCGGGAGCAATCTTTGCATGTTTTTGACTCATTACAGCAAGTTGCATGTTCCTATCATTCAGTTTAGCATGTGCAACAAATTTTGCATGAAGGTTATGAGATGTAGCAATCATTCTTTCCTTTTTCTGTTGTTTAGCTAGTCTATAAAAAAATCTATGACATGACCATCTCTACCACAATAGGTACAATGAAATTTAGCTTTGTGTTCATGTCTAGATGAGGAAGCAACATTTTTATTTGAAACCGAATGAGAAAACACTCCTATAGATTTGAAAACCACTTCTTTTTATTTAGGAATTATTTGAAAAACCACTTCCTAATGAGTTTAAAAATTTAGGTGGATGTGACTTAGCATGAGCATGAGAATCAAAACCTAAACTAGATTTATCTTTGAAAAATTTAGAGGAATTCAGTAGCAAGTATAGGTTCTTTTTTGCATTTCAAAATTGATCTAATGTCCTATGCGTGTCATCAAGTTTAGTTGACAGATCAAGACAATTTTCACATGAAAATTTTCCTTTTATTTTGCAATTGGAACAATATTTAACTTCATGAGAACGTAAAGTGTTGTTCAATATAGAGATTTCATTCATAGAATCTTGTAGTTTCTTATCAAGATCATCACATGTAGAAAAATGCAAATCAATTGTAGAACAACAAGCATCTTTCAAGTATTTATGATTAAGTGCAGCAAATTTTTTGTTCTTTTCAATTTCATGTTCAAGTTTATCAAGTGTGGAGGTGTGTGCACTTCTTAGAGAGGACAATTATTCATATATTAAATCACATGAAGAACAAGGATCATCACTAGGAATCAAAGATTTAAAATGATTAATTTCAGATTCTAGTGACTCAATTTTAACATCATTGTCCCTAAGCTTTTTGTCTTTTTTCTTAACTATAATAGTGGCTCAAGAAATAGCATCACACATTTCTTCGCAAGTAGGACATACCTCTTCATTGTCGCTATTGTGTTCTGCCCCCTCCATACTTGATCTTGATTTGCCCGCTATGTGGCACAAGTTTGCCAAATTATCTTCAGTTTCTTCACTACCGATGTCCACGTCGCTTGAGCCAAGTTACTGAAGTGCGGAGATAACTTTTTACTAGTTAGCAACCTATAAAACCCTTCTTCTTTTTATTGTTAGCAAAGGAGTGCCTTGTCCTTGTTTGTTTTTCTTCCCGGGAAGTAGGACCTGAAAGGTTAGGACAATCCGAACGAAAACGTCCTGTCTTACCACTTTCGAAACATCATTGAGGTCGGAGCTTCCTCTTCTTCTAGTTCTCACATTTTGCAATGCTTTTGAGAACCTAGTAGAGAGAAGTGCTAGCTCCTCCTCTGGAAACTCCTCAATCTGTTCAAGGGTTAGAGAGGACAACAAAGCAAGTCTACCACAAGATGAAGATTGGTTGGAGCTAGGCATGGCACGTTGAGAAACAAATGCAAGAGACTTGTTGAGGTTCTTACATGAGATTATTTCAATTTCATGAGTTTTCAATTTAGAATATAGCACATCTAATGTAAGTGTACTCATGACAGTAGATTCACGAATAGATGTGACTTTTATCTCCCAAATTGACATGTCTAATGCACTTAGTAATTGCCTAGCATTCTCAGCATCTGAAAAATTAACATTGACGCTACGCAAGTTGCTGAGAATTTTATTAAATTGAGCAAAGTGGTCATCAATGGACTCACCGGGTTGCACCTCGAAGCGTATTCATTCTTGAACATGTCTTGCCTTACCTCCTTGATCATGTTGGATCCTTCGTGGTAGTCCCAAAGTGCTTTCCACACATCGTACGCAGATCGGAGGTGTGCAACACGGTCGAAGTCACTTTGAGTTAATCCTTGTATGATCAAGTTCCGAGCCTTGTTGTTGTTGTCGACATCTCTAAGATTCATAGTTGTAACTTGATCGTTTGGCGTCACTTCATAAGGTTTGTACACCTTTACCCAAATTGCAAAGCCCTGCGCCTAGATGAAAGCTTCCATACGTGCCTTCCAAACTTGAAAATCATTACCACTAAACGCACAAGATTTTGCGGAGTATTTCTCCATGATGATTAGTCAAAAACACGTGCAAATCACAAAGATTAGATCACCATGGCTTTGATACCAATTGTAGGATCCAAGAGCACGTGAGAAGCTACCAGAGGTGGGAGGGGTGAATAGTAGATTAAAACTTTTTAGCGGAAGCAACAAAAACCCCTGGGCAGAAAATCAATCTGTTAAGAAATCGTGTGTGCGATTAATCTTAACGTGATTAATTGTGACAAAACCAGTATAGATTGTGGAGAACCAAGTTACGAAGACGTCACAACAAGAATCACAAAAATCTTTTGAGAAAAACTGAAGTTATAATTGAAAGATTAAACGGAGGTCAATCTGTTTTACTCGAGAAATCCTAATCTGCAACACTGAAAAGAAACTCGTGTATATCCAAAACCACAAATCCAATAACTGCATAATTTTTACATATGATAGATAATCAAGTTGTGAAGACGATCCAAAAATAATCATGTCAATTGATATGTAAAACTCGATTTATGATAAAACCACTGAAGCAAGGTAGTGCTGTGCAGAAACTCGACGAGAAAGACTTGACAGAAACAAGTCGGACGAACAAGGCACAAAAGCTCCTTTGGACTATGAATTTTATGGATAAAAACACAAAGGAACAGCCCCAAAGTCGTGTATCAAGAGCTCTAGCCTCCCTTGCTCATATTACTAGCCCTTAGGCCAACCCAATCCTAACTAGGACTCAAATCCTACTCGGATCCAACCAAAACTTTCCATAACTTCTCAAGGCGCTTCCATACGCAGATAGACGCAATCTTAATACTTTAAAACACCTTAGGAACATATCCCACATTCCTAAAAAAACTCAACTTCATGACCCACACCAAATATTATCGTAACCTACTCAAATCTTTCCATATTTGAGTCAAACCCGACTCATCTGCAGCCTGAGTCCATAACCTAGTTGGTTGGACCTTTCCGACCAATTCTTTATGTCCACATATCTTCATCAAATCTTGGAACCATGTACCCAAGTACATGCACTCCTTTCACACATGCAAACATCTGCCAACGATGTCCACGGTACCTTCATATGCATTGTTCTTGATTTGAACATGTTGCGTAACCTCTCGATCAACTCAACCGCAACTCCTCCCAAACTTGGTTGTTGAACCACATCTTCTCCCTAAGAGTAGTTAAATGGATCCCGTCACTAGCCATGTCTTGAACTCAAGAAACAACTGCACATGAATAAACAACCAATACGTCCGAGCACAAGTCCTTGACTTGACTCTCGTTAGTTCCGAAACCACAACACCTTACGTGAGCACCTCACATAAGCATGTTGCAAACCTTAGCAAAAAGATATCAGCCAAAACGCATCAAAAACTTAGTAAAATAATATTAAGCAAACTTTCCATAAGTGTAAAGGAAGTTTGAAACATTGCAAGTTAAAAGCAGAACCACTGCGATCAAGCTCTGAACCTTGCCAAAGCTAATAGGACCTTGAACCGGAGCTTACCAAAGCTAGCAGGACCTAGCACCGGAGCTTACCAAAGCTAGTAGGACCTAGCACCGGAGCTTACCAAAGCTAGTCGGACCTAGCGCCAGAGCTGACCAAAGCTAGTCAGACCTAGCCACAACAAGTCGGACCTAGCCAAAATAAGTCGGACCTAGACAAAGAAAGACCTTACATCGGACCTTGCTGAAGCTACCCAAAACAAGCTGGACCTATCAACGGACCTAGCAAGAGCTCGGACTTAGAGTTGGGCCTGTTAAAAAAGGTGTTTTGGTAGTATTCAAAATTTTATCGTCATAGCCGATGTATTCAACACTCATAGGTCTCACATCGTGGGTTGGCTAAATGGGACCGTGGATGAATAATTGGATGGGCCCATTAACTGCACGTAGAGAATATAGACAAAATTTAAAGAAATGACGTGAAAATCAATAATATTTATCACGTCAATTTCTTTTTCCGCCTCCTCCTCCTGGGATTCAAGAAATAATTTGAGTCGATGCCCATTCACCTTAAATAGCCGATCATCATCACCTTGGAGTGTTAGTGCTCCATGGGATGAGGTTTCTACTACAGTGAAGGGTCCTTGCCATTTACTTCTAAGCTTTCGATGTCCAAAGAGTTTAACCCTAGAGTTGAAGAGTAGAACTTTATCTCCAGGTTTGAACTCTTTGGCATAATCCTCTTATTGTGCCATCTTTTAGTTCTTTCCTTGTAGATTTTGGCACTATGGTACGCCTTATCTCTCCACTCTTCGAATTCGAAAAGTTGCTTCAATCGATGTTTTCCTGATTCATTAGGGTCCATGATCCACAGCTTGATGGCCCAATAGGCTCTATGTTCCAACTCTACAGGAAGATGACAAGTCTTCCCATCGCCAAGTTGGAAATGAGACATGCCAATGGGAGTTTTATAGGCAGTACAGTTTGCCCACAATGCATCGAGTATCTTATGCTTCCATCCCATTCCCATTTCCAAGACGGTCTTTTGTAGAATATTTTTAATTTGCTTATTAGATGTTTCTGCTTGACCACTTGTTTGTTGGTGGTATGGAGTAGCAATGTTATGTTGGACACCAAGCTCTCTCAAAAAATTCCAGAAGGTCTTATCTATGAAATGAGACCCTCCATTACTTATGACCATACGAGGAGTGCCAAAGTGTGGGAAAATGATCTCATGGAATATTTTCCTAGCTTGCTTGGAATCAGCATTTTTGCATGGCAAAGCTTCTACCGATTTTGACACATAATCTACAACCACCAGGATATACTAGCAATCATAGGACCTAGGGAAAGGTCCCGTGAAATCAATACCCCACACATCAAATAATTCCACCTGGATATTATAAGTTAGGGGCATTGCTTTGCGAGCTGAGATACCTCCATGCTTTTGGCATTTCCAACATCTGCGAATGAATTCTTTTGTATCTTCATACATACAAGGCCAATAGAATCCACTTTGCCAGATCTTTGCTTGGCTGCGGTAAACACCGTAATGGCCACCATAGGGGCTAGCATGGCATTTCTCAATAATCTTGGTGCCTTCAATTGATGGGACACACCTTCTAAGAAGGCCATCAACACAAACTCGATAGAGGTATGGGTCATCTCAAAAGTGTGTACAACTCTCATAGATGAGTTTCTTTTTCTTTTCCCCTAGTGGTACGTACCCCATGACCATGAAGTTCACTATATCTGCATACCAAGGGTGAGATTCAGTCACCTCGAGAAGCATATCATCTCGTAGGAAGTCATTGATAGGAATGTCCATGGTTTGAGTGACTTCCATACATGAGAGATGACCTGCCACGAAATTCTCTACTTCTTTCTTATCCTTGATTTTTGAGTCAAACTCTTGGAGTAGAAGAATCCAACGGATTATCCTTGGTTTAACATCCTTTTTGGTGAGCAAATACTTCAAGGCAGCATGGTCTGTATAGACTATGACCTTGGCTCCAACCAAATAGGACCGCGGCCAAGAGCTCTTTTTCAGTTGTGGCATAATTGAGTTGAGCTCCTGTTAGAGTTTGCTAGCATAGGCTATTGCATGATGCTTTTTATCCTTGGTTTTTCCTAGGACCGCACCAACAGCAAAGTCACTAACATTACACATGATTTCGAATGGTAGCGTCCAACCGGGAGGTTGAATGATTGGAGATGAGATGAGTGCCTTTTTGAGTGTATCAAATGATTTAAGGCATTCATCATCGAAATCAAAGGGAGATTCCTTAGCTAATAGGTTAGTGAGGGGTCTAACAACTTTTGAGAAGTCTTTGATGAATCGCTGATAGAACCCCGCATGATTTGAAAGCTACAGATTCCCTTAACATTATTAGGAGGTGGAAGTTTATCAACGACCTCAATTTTTGCTTTGTCCACCTCTATCCCTATCTTGAACATTAAGTGTCCAAGAACAATGCCTTCACGGACCATGAAATGACACTTTTCCCAATTAAGTACAAGGTCCTTCTCTTGTCATCTTTGTAAGACCATGTCTAAATTTTCTAGACAATGATCAAAAGTTTTTCCATGGACATAGAAATCGTCCATGAAAACTTCCATGATCTCCTCAGTCACATCAGAAAAGATAGACATCATGCATCTTGGAAAAGAGGCAGAAGCATTACACAATCCAAAGGACATATGCCGGTAGGCATAAATTCCATAGGTACTTGTGAATGTGGTCTTACTTTGATCGTCAGGATGGATTGGGATTTGATGATAACCTGAATACCCATCAAGGAAACAAAAGTAGGAGTGTTTTGCCAACCGTTCTTACATCTCATCAATGAAGAGCAGTGGACAATGATCCTTCCTTGTAGCCTTGTTAAGATTTTGGTAATCTACGCACATCCTCCAACCCGTAATGGTTCATTGAGGAATTAATTCATTCTTCTCATTTTGAACGACCGTCATACCTCCCTTCTTAGGCACTAGTTGAACTGGGCTAACCCATTCACAATGAGGGACATGGTAGATAATTCTGGCATGCAGAAGTTTCAAGACTTCCTTATTGACAACTTCCCGCATCTCATTATTCAATCGCCTTTGAGGTTCCCTTGAGGGGACACTCTCGGGGTCAATAGGAATGCAATGGGTGCATAATGCTGGACTAATCCCTTTGAGATCCTCTAGTGAATAGACAAAAACAGCTCTATGCTTTTCTAACATGGCAATGAGTTTGAGTGTCTCATCATCTGGAAGCTTGTCACTTATGATGACAGGAGCTTCCAAATCGCCATTTAGAAAGGCATATCGTAGGCCTGAAGGTAGATTTTTTAACTCAACGGGAGGTTTTGGGAAGAACTCTTCTTTTGGTAATTCATTTGCCTCCTGAAATTCATCCTCCTCTTGGATAAAATCTTCTTCTCCTTCAATTTCAGCGGGTGCTAAGAATTGAAGAGTTCCAACCTCTTCTAAAAGCTCAACTTGGATGGGATATTCTGTGGATGTGTTCTTGGAACACAGGATTGGAATAGAGAACTTTCTCCCTCCAAGTTTGACGTTGAGGTTTCCTTACATGGGAATTTCCATGACAAATTTATCAATGGGAATCCCAATCTTAATGTCAAAATATTGAATTTCAAACACATGGAAGTCTAGGAATGCCTCAATATCTTTGCGTCTTATAGACACTTGTTGCAAAACCCCGCATCCTTCAAGGATGTTTCCGAAAGAATTTCGAAAGGGTTAATATGTTGGTGCCAATAGCACATCGCCCAGAATGGCGAGAGCACAAGAATCGGAAATGAGATTTGCTCCAACAGTGGGGTTGTATAGGACCTTCATTGGTGTCCCTCTAATAAAGCATAGAATAGTTGCCAAAGGTGAGGTCATCCGAAGAATTTCGGGTGACTGCTCAACTTTCACAGTACATTCCCTGCTTAGAATAGAGGTTAACTCCTTAACCATCTGTTGGACGAACACTCCATCAGGTGGGTCAGGTGGAGTTAATGGCAATGATGGTTTCCTATGGCAACAACACTTCAAGGTATTTCCAAAATCTTCAAATATCCCCTCCTCGAAGTAGAAGGGAAACATCGAGGGTTGAATTTCTTCTTCCTTTGTAGTTTCAGGTTCGGGAGAGGATTCCCCCGGCAAGGTTTGAGATAAGAAAGACATAGGTTCTTCCTTGTCAATGGATTTATCCTCGGATCTTGACGCTACTTCCTCTTGGGGAGGCTCATTAAGACCCATAATGAAGGAGGCATTTTCTAAAATTCTGTCTAGAAGATCATTGTCTTCTTCCGGCGTCTTATGGAGGAAAGATCCTCCAGCCATAATGTCAAGATATAGGGCTGACTCTTTGTTCAATCCCATATAGAAGTGTTGCAAGAGCAACATATCAGGGATGGACAAATCTGGGCCAGAATTTCTCAAAAGAGAAAATCTATCCCAAGCTGCACCCATGGATTCCTTCTCCATTTGCTAGAAGCATAGTACTTCCTTCTGTAAGGAAACAATCTAGTCAATTGGAAAGAAAGCAATACAAAATTTGTCTTGTAATTCATTCCAATTTACATTTGTTTTCCTAACGTTGTGGTCATACCATTGTTTGGCCTTTTGTTTTAGGGAAAAAGGAGACAACTTCCACTTGAGAGTTTCTTGTGTCATACCTTTGATTAGAAGGCATGAACACAATTGTTCGAACTCTCTTAAATAGTGGTAAGGGTTTTCACAATCTGTTCCTAAGAAGGATTGCTCCCAAACCATGGCTATAATGCCAGGGCAAAGTTCATAGCTGGTAGAACAGATGGGTTCCGCCGAAGGCGGTGGCTCACAAAACTTGCCCTTTGGGGCAGAATATGAAAGAATAGTGGGCTGCTCAATATAGGTGGTGGTGGTAATAAAAGGAAAGATAAGATAGGAAGATAGATACGAGGGTGAACAAGGTTCGAAGATTAATAGCAACCATTCCCCAACAACGGTGCCAGAAATGCTTGTTGACGTTTCTTGCGTCATAGATAAAAATCTGCAAGCGAACGGAAATTGTCATGTAGCACTTCCCTTAAGAGAGTATTCCCAAGGGTATTGAATCCAAGGAACGTGTGTGTAATCTTATGAACTAATCCACCCAACGACACAAGTTTATTCTAATTCAAATGAGTTTGTAGTAGTTGCTTGCTTTGGGCACGGGTTTACCCCTAGCAACACTAGGACGACTCCTGCAAAGAGCCTATGGCATAGCCGAACGTGGAGGATTACTAAGGATAGGTAGGGCTATCACCACCTACGGCTTACCTCTCCAATCTGTGGGTCTACGAGATATTCACTGGTGATTTCTAACCTAAGCATCACACTTACGTTCTAAATCACAACTCTAGTTGTTTCGAACACAAAGCTACAACTAGAGCCTCTAATAAATTAAAGCAATGAAACCACAAGTAACTACTTGTGCAAACTACTATGAATTGAGAATCAGACCTGAAATAAATTCACAAAGGGCTTACTTGATTTGAGTACACCTTTGTAGGGATAAAAGTGTAGAAGAGGGACTTGACAAGCCCAAGACTCCTTCTCTAAACTCTCACCACACTCTCCTTCTACTTGCCAGCCACTAGGACTACTCTAATCCTTCGGAGTGGTATTCTATTCTCAACTTTTGGTGTGTGTGTGTGAAATGAGGTGTGGGGTTCTATTTATAGGGGGGAGAAGGGTCGGTTCCCGCCATCAAATGCACGTGAATCAGTCATCCATGACTTCTCCAAGCCGGGAGGAGCCAATACGTGGCATTTGACTGGGTTGGCGCCACTCCCTAGTTGGCCGACTAGGGAGGTTGGCCGAACTGGTCTCAACTCCATTGGGGTTGTGGTTCCTCCAGGTCTCCGCCAGGTGGGTCCTATCTCCTTATATGGGTGCTACATCATTGGATGTCCTCAGATACTTCTGTTTGTGGGCTATTTGATCTATGTGATGACATGTGGCATCACCTGATTCGTCGAAATCCAATTTTATGGATTACTCCCTGCATGTCTTGGTATTTTGGGTCTAAATTCAACTGCATACAAATAAATACCAACACTTGCAGAATTGGTTATTTTTTAATCCTACCACTACATTGTGCTTCTCATTTGTGCACATTATGAGGTGAATTGACGGTCTAAATATGGCACTTAAGGACCGTCAACATATGTAAGCGTGGTGCTTAGGTTAGAAATGACTAGTGAATATCTCGTGGACCCATGGATTGAAGAGGTAGGCAGTAGATGGTGACAACTCTATCTGTCCTTAGTAATCCTCCACGTTCAACTATGCGATATGATCTTGGCGGGATTGTCCTAGTGTTGCTAGGAGTAAACCCGTGCCCAAAGCAAGCAGCAACTGCAAATTGCTTTGAATTAGAATCAATACTTTGAATTCCTCTCTCTTCCTTGCCTACCAAACAACTTTGTGTCCTTGGGTGGTTTAGTTTGTAAGATCAGGACATACGTTCCTTGGATTCGATACCCTTGGGAATACTCTTAAGGGGAAGTGCTCCATGACAGTTTTCGTGCGCTTGTAGATTTTTATTGGTGAAATGAGAAACGCCAAGATGCCGCCAGCGTACGTGGCACAGCCTGCACCCCTTGTGTATGTAGGACAGCCTACGCCCCAAGCGTATGCTGCACCTAACCCTACTACAGCAGGAGTAGATGGAGGATGCAAAGCCCTAGTGCCGCACCCCTGCTTCGTGGTGTGACCACGTAAGTTACGACCTCACCTACCGGAGAAGTACGACGGGAGCGTCAACCCCGCTAAGTTCCTCAAGATCTACTCCACCTCCATCCTTGCTACAGGAGGGGATGAGGCCATCATGGCCAACTACTTCCTCGTCGCCCTGACCGGCTCTGCTCGGTCATGACTCATGAACCTCCCCCCGGGGTCCATAACCTCCTAAGTGGAGTTATGCGACAGTTTACGATGAACTTCAACAACTCCTACACACACCCCGACATCGAGCTAGACCTCCACGCCGTGCAACAACACCCAGGGTAGTCCCTAAGATCCTTCATCCAGCGATTCTCCCAGGTACCGAACACCATATCCCACATCTCGAATGCCTCTGTTGTGGTTGCATTCTGACAGGGTGTGAGGGACAAGAAGATGCTCGAGAATTTAGCCATGCACAACGTGCAAGACGTCTGTGAGCTCTTCAGACTGATCGACCAGTGTGCTAGGGCTGCAGAAGGGCGCAACTGACACTCCCATTCTGCTCCTGAGGTGGGAAAAGACGGTCAGCCCGATGGAGGTGCTGCTGCCCAAGGTAGCAGCAAGAAAAACAAGAAGTCTAGTGGCAAGGACATGCCACTAGAAGGGGCTCCATCGCTGCAGCTGTAGCAGCCGGCAGAGGCTGGGGGCATGCCCCAACAAGCGACCGCGACAGTCACCTGACAGTTACGATGGCGACGAGCCATGCCCGATGCACAAAACCAAGCACCACAATGCAAGTGAGTGCCAGGCGAAGCTCGAGGGGCATTATCGCAAGCAGTTGCAGCAACATCGCCTAGACGACATTCCTTTTCACCAGCGGGAAGGCTGTAGGATCGAAGAGCACGTGAAAAGCTACCATAGGGGGGTGAATGGTAGATTTAAAAATCTTACGCAGCAAAAACAATTAAAACCCCAAACCCTTTCGGCAGAAAAACGATCTGTTAAAGAAATCGTGTATGAGACTAATCTAAACGTGTTTCACCGTGACAAAATTGATAGTTATCAGAGAGAATCAAGTCACGAAGACAACACAAAAAGAATTACTCAAATCCGTCCAGAAAAACTCAAGTTATAATCAAAAGATCAGACCATGGTCAATCTGACCTACCCGAGAAAAACAGTTTCTGGAATGCTGCAAAGAAACTCGTGTAGCTCAGAAACCACAAATCCAATGACTGTGAAATTTTGACAGATGATAGACAATCAAGTTTTGAAGACAACCCAAACTTTGAAGACAACACAAATTCTGGAATCACGTCAATTGGATCTGTTAAACTCGAGTTATGATAAAACCACAGACGAAAGGTAGTGCTGTCCAGAAACTCAACGAGTAAAACTTGTCTAGAACAAGTCGGACGAACAAGGCACAAAAGTTCCTTCAAACTATGTATTTTATTCAATAGAACACAAGAGGAACAGCCCCAAAGTCGTCTTCCACGAGCTCTGGGCTCCCTTGCTTATATAACCAGCCCTTAGGCCATCCCAATCTCAACTAGGACTCCAATCCTAATCCGATCACAATCAGAACTTTCCATAACTTCTCAAGATTCTTCTATACGCAGATAGAAGCAATCATAAGACTTCCAAACACCTTAGGAACGTATCCCACATTCCTAAACAACTCAAATTCGTGACACACACGAAATCCTAACATAACCAACTCGATACTTTCCATACCGAGCCATAACTGACTCAGCTAGCAGCCTAAGTCTTCAACAGATACAATCCGATCCTTCCGATCAGATCTTCCTTCCATAATCCGTCTCTAGAAGCATATTTCCACGTCATGCACCGCATGCATACGTGCAAACACCTTCCTTCGACCTTCATATGCACTGCCCTTGATTCAATCATCCTGCGCGACCTCCTCACCCGCTCAACCACAGTTCCTCCCGAACTTGGTTGTTGGAACCTCATCTCCTCCCTGAGACTAGTCCAATGGATCCTGTCACCAGCCATGACTTGAACTCAAGCAACACCTGCACATGAATAAACAACCAATCCATACGAGCCCAAGTCCTCGACTTGACTCAAGTTAGTTCCGAACACAACACCTTACGTGAGAACCTCACATAAGCATGTTGCAAAAACACAGTAGAAACGATATCAACCATATCATCCAAAACGCACCAAAAACTTAGCAAATGAATACTAAGCAATCTTTCCAACAATGTAAAGCAAGTACGAAACATTGCAAATGAAAAGCAGAAGCACTTCGGTCAAGTTCTGAACCTTGCCAGAGCAACCCGAAGCTTGAGCCGGAGCTAACAAAAGCTAGTAGAACCTAGCGCCGGAGCTTTCCTAAACTAGTAGAATGAAGCACCTGCCGGAGCTTACCAAAACTAGTAGATCCTAGCACCGGAGCTTACCAAGAACTAGTCAACCCAAAACCGGAGCTAGACAAAGTACGTCGGAGCTTAGCAAAAGCATGCCGGAGCTATCAAGTATATGCCAGAGCTATCAAAGACATGCAGGAGCTAACAAAGACATGCCGGAACTAAAGATAAAGCTCACCGGAGCTAACCAAAGCTAGTCGGACCTTACCAAGAAGTCGGACCTAGCATCTAACATAGCCGGAGCTACCCAAAACAAGTCGGACCTACCGTCGGACCTTGTTGTAGCTCAGAGCTAGAGTCGAACCTTGATAAAAAGGTGTTTTGGTGATATTCAAAACTTTTATCATCAAAGCCAATTGTATTCATTACAAGCCAATGTATTCAGCACACATAGGTCTTACAATCTCCCCCTTGATGAATGCATTGGCAACACCATTTAAAATTCGAACATTGGCTTATTCACATAAAAGTTTTGAAAGCATCAAAAGTAAAGTGAGAAGAAAAATTATCCCATATTATCTGTCATTATCTCTCCCCCTTTATCATCTCTCCTTATTCTCTTTCTTTTCATGATTATCTCCCCCCCTTTGACAATGTATTCAGCAAGTCATGAGCATATAAACAAATTATCTTTCCTCCTTTAGTTGGTATGAGCATATTATAACATACACATATAAACAAAGCTCATCCAAATCATACTATCAAGTACCTTACATTATCACATCAAGGAAATACATAAGGTAGTGTAAGCCATGCTAGAGATCAAATGTAATTTTTCAATTTAAGCAAGTCATGATCTCACAAACTTAACTATTTAAAAACCTGAAAGCATGACACTAGTGCTGCATTTTATTATTTTTCAAAGCATAAATTTAGATCATATGATATTTGCAAGAGATTATATGCGCATCTGCCTTATTCTAATCAACCAAGCTAAGCCTATGTCATTTGACAATCAGAAGCTTAAGGACATGGTTTTAGTCATACACAACTTCTTCCAAGTTCATATCTTAGTGCAATGACAAGCTATCTCAAAAGAAGAAGTGCGATGCATGCATATTCTCTTGATCTTTTCTCAATTTATATTTGTTCATAAAAACTCAACATGTGAGTTGATTACTTGATGTATTCTTAATAATTAAAAGCATTGGTGAGCATGCAACAAGTTCAAAACAGCAAGAAAGTTCGACCATGACCAGATTTAGTGTAAGTAATTATTCCATTTACTAGACATGGCAAAAACTACAAAATGTATAACACGAGTAATGTAGTAAGAACTTTCAGCATGTAAAAGGAATCACAAAGTCATATATGTATGAAATACTATGCTCATATTATTTTAATTTCAGATTCACACATAGACTTCCCAAGTTTCAAAAACTCCCCCTCAATTTAAGCCATGAGGATGCATAACCCCTATTTCACTACGAATGTAACAAAAACGAGTGAAATCCAAAGGTTTTGTAAAAATGTCAGCCAATTGATGTTCGGTATCTACATGGTGAAGCACAATGTTTCCTTTTTCAACATTATCTCGGAGAAAGTGATACCTAATGTCAATGTGCTTAGTTCTAGAATGTTGCACGGGGTTTTTAGCAATGCAAATGGCACTAGTGTTATCACAGAACAATGGAACACTATCTAGATCAACCCCAAAGTCCTTAAGTGTTTGAACAATCCAAAGAATTTGTGACCAAGCACTAGCATCAGCTACATATTCAGATTCGGCTATGGATTGTGCAACTGAATTTTGTTTTCTAGAGGACCAAGCAACAAGAGAATTACCAAGAAAATGACAAGCACCAGAAGTACTTTTCCTATCAATCCTACAACCCCCAAAATCAGCATCCGAAAAAGCTTTCAAAGTAACGGTTGAGGAAGAAGGAAGAAAAATGCCAAATTCTTGAGTTCCATGTAAGTACCAGAGAATCCTTTTGACGGCTTGACGATGTGAAACACATGGGGAAGCTTGAAACCGTGCATAAAGACATACGCTGAATTGTATGTCCGGTCTTGATGCCGTGAGGTACAAAAGTGATCCGATCATGCTTCTATATTCTTTTTGATCCACGGATTCACCATCTTCATCAAGTTCAGGTGTTGTTGCTGTTCCCATCGGTGTCCGAAGAGGCTTGCTTTTATCCATGTTGAAGCGCCTTAGGAGGTCTTTGGTATACTTCGTTTGATGCACAAAGGTACCCTCCTTGGTTTGCTTGATTTGAAGCCCCAAAAAGTAAGTGAGTTCACCCATCATACTTATTTCAAATTCGGAACTCATCATTGCTGAAAACTTGGACACAAGATCATGAGAAGCACAACCAAAGATAATATCATCCACATACACTTGAACGAATAATGAGTCATTGCCATGTTTAAGCACAAAAAGAGTTTTATCAACCTTGCCCATTGTAAACCCCTTTCCAAGTAAGAATGTTTTTAACCTATCATACCATGCTCTAGGGGCTTGTTTGAGACCATATAAGGCTTTGGACAGTTTGTAAACATGATTAGGAAAATCTGGATTTTCAAAACCCGGTGGTTGTTTGACATAAACCTCCTCATCTATGTAGCCATTAAGAAAAGCACTTTTAACATCCATTTGATATAGCTTAAAACCTTTAGATGCTGCAAAGCTAACAAAATTCTTATGCTTCTAATCTAGCGACAGGAGCAAAAGTTTCATCAAAATCTAGACCTTCAACTTGAGTGAAACCTTGAGCAACCAACCTAGCCTTATTCCTAACCACAACCCCATCCTCACTTTGTTTATTTTTATATACCCATTTAGTTCCAATTAAAGTGTGACCTTGAGGTGGAGGTACAAGTTTCCAAACATTATTTCTTTCAAAATTTTCTAACTCTTCTTGCATGGCAATAATCCAAGATTCATTAGTGAGTGCGTGTGATATATCTTTGGGTTCAAAAGAAGCAACAAAAGCAGAATGAGCATGAGAGTTTGGATCGCAAAACCTGGACCGTGTGACTCGTTCGTGCAAGCTTCCAATCATCTGATGTGGGGGATGATCTTTGTAAAACCGTAGGGGAACAGATGTCTCACAAGCTTCTTCTTCATTAGGTTCATCGTAGATTGATGAGCTTGTGACTTGTGGACAATCAGGACCAGCATAGGTGATAGCCGGAGCTTGTTCAATGTCCGAAGCTGGACACGTGTCAACTTCGGAACTACCAGGCAGTATCACTGGCTCTTCTTCATCTTCGAAAATACCCTCCCCCTGAGGATACGGATCTGGTCCTGCAACACCGGAGCTAGTACCTGGGCTAGCTTCATCAAAAGACACTTCACAAAGTCTCCACAATTTTGTTAGTGTCAAGTAAAAGCACACGGTAGCCTCTAGTGAGATGGATAACCAAGAAACATGCCATCAATGGATCTAGATTCAAACTTATCAAGATTACCATGTTTCTTAACAAAGCATTTGCAACCAAAGACCCGAAAGTGTGTAACACTAGGCCTATGTCCAAACCGAAGCTCATATGGTGTTTTACCTAGCTTAGCACGCAAGAAAACACGATTTGAGACATAACAAGCGGTTGCTAATGCATCAGCCCAAAATTTCCTAGGAGTTTGATATTCATCAAGTATAGTCCTAGCCATCTCAACTAAGGTTCTGATCTTTCTTTCTACAACACCATTTTGTTGAGGTACATATTGTGAAGAGAATTGATGATCTATTCTATTTTCAGCACAAAAGTGATCAAAAGATTGATTTTTAAATTCGGTTCCATTATCACTTCTAATTGCTTTTAATGATCCTGGGTGATCAATTGATAATCTAAGAAATAAAGTTCTAAAGTGACTAAAAACTTCATTCTTAGATGCCATAAAGTAAACCCAAGAGTATCTAGAATAATCTTCAACAATAACAAGTGCATACCATTTACCTCTGAAGGATTGAACACGTGAAAGTCCTACGGTGTCAAGATGCAAAAGTTGACATGGTTCAGTTGTCATGATCATTGTGAGAGGAGTATGTGAACCTGCAACCATCTTAGCATGTCTACAAGAAGAGCACACAATTTCTTTGTCCCCTTTAAGCTTAGGAAGCCCACATATGCGATCAAGAGCACTAACACGCATTAGGTGATCAAAGCCTACGTGACCAAGTCTACGATGCCAAAAATATAAGTCCTTTGAATCATTAGCAACTAGACACCTATGCTTAGAGGAAGACATATCAAAATCAGCTTTAAAAACTCTTCCAAATCGAGACATGTTAAAAATAAGCTCACTATTTGAACTTACAACTTTGCAGCAGTTTTTATTGAAAATAATTTCCAGATTTTCATCTAGCAATTGTGAAACAGAAAGCAAGTTGTATTTCAAATTTTTGACAAGTGCCACATCCTTCAAAGTGTAGTGATCATTAACTCTAACCGAACCCTTAGCAATTATAGGAGTTGAAGAATTATCGGCAAACGTAACATTTTCTACACGTGACACAAAAGAGAGGGAGGAGAACCAATCTTTGTTACTGGTCATGTGGCGTGAGCAACCTGAATCCACAATTCAAATGTTCTCCTTCCTCAAGCGTGTAACCTACATAGAAGCACAATACGTCGATGACTCAATACTGGGGTTAGTCAAAAGACATTTAGGTATCTAGTACTGAGTCACACGACGTGCAGTAGGAAAAACACGCGAAAGCTGAGATAAAACAACAGGTTTATGAGTCGAAGTTTGAGGTTTTCTATTCTTAACTCTTTTAGCACAAGAACCAGTAGCTCCGAAGGTAAAAGCAGCAGTTCCAAAAGACAAGGCTGATGCTCCGGAAACAAAAGCTGAAGTTTCGAAGGAAACAACAGAAGGTCCGGGAGCTCTCGGAGCTATCGGAACTATCGGAGCTGCTTTTGCAGATTTCTTACCGGAAGGTCCGGAAGCTACCTTTTCAAATTTCCGACTCACTAAAGCAGGTTGTGTTTTTCTAATTGCATGAAAGTTATAGGATCTAGCAATTTTTTTTTCCTTTTTCTATTGTTTAGCTAGTCTATAACAAAAATCTATGACATGACCATCTCTACCACATAAGGTACAATGAAATTTAACTTTGTGTTCATGTCTATATGAGCAAGCAATATTTTTATTTGAAACCGAATGAGGCAACACTCCTGCAGATTTGAAAACCACTCCTTTTTGTTTAGGAACTGTTTGAATCAAACCAATTCCTAAAGACTTTACAATTTTAGGTGGATGTGCCTTAGGATGAGCATGATAATCAAAACCTAAACCAGTTTTATCTTTGCAAGACTTGGAAGAATTCAACAGCATGCTTAGATTCTTATTCCCATTACAAAACCGACCTAGTGTCCTATTCATGTCATCAAGTTTCTTAGACAAGTCTAGTCAGTTTGCACATGAAGTTTTTCCTTTTAGTTTGCAATTGGAACAAAATTTAACTTCATGAGAATGTAAAGCATTGTTCAATATAGAAATTTCATTCATAGCATCCTAAAGTTTCTTATCAAGATCATCACAAGTAAAACAATGCAAATCAATTGTAGAACAGCTAGCATCTTTCAAG
This sequence comes from Tuctoria greenei, assembly GCA_036927565.1. Lineage (NCBI taxonomy): Eukaryota > Viridiplantae > Streptophyta > Magnoliopsida > Poales > Poaceae > Tuctoria > Tuctoria greenei. The sequence continues at coordinate 159,041,291 of JAYESD010000002.1, read as the reverse complement.
TTTTTATCATTAAGTGCAGCAAGCTCTTTGTTCTTTTTAATTTCTTCATCAAGTCTATCTAGAGTGGAGGAGTGTGCACTTCTTAATATGGACAATTGTTCATAGATTAAGTCACATGAGGGACATGCATCATCACTAGGAATCAAAGTTTTTAAACGGTTAATTTCAGATTCTAGTGATTCAATTTTAGCATCATTATCCCTAAGCTTTTTGTCCTTTTTCTTGACAATAATAGTTGCACGAGAAATAGCATCACACATTTCATTGCAGGTAGAACATACCTCATCGTCTTCACTGCTGTGTTCTGCATCCTCCTGACTTGATCTTGATCTTGTTTTGCCCGCCATGAAGCATAAGCTGGCCAGGTCGTCATCATCTTCATCACTTTCAAAGTCTACATCACTTGAACTAAGTTCTTGAAGTGCGGTGATGAAGCTGTTAATCATCCTGCGTCCTATGGTACCCTTCTTCTTCTTGTTGGAGTTTCAAGAGGAGGTCCGGACCTTGCTTTGTTTTTCTTCCCGGGTGGTCGGACCTGAAAGTTTAGGGCATTCTATACGAAAGTGTCCTGTTTTACCACATTCAAAACAGCGTTGAGGTCCGGAGCTTCCTCTCCTTCTAGTTCTCACATTTCGCAATGCTTTTGAGAATCTAGTAGAGATGAGTGCCAACTCCTCTTCTAGAAATTCTTTGATCTGCTCCAGGGTTAGTGAGGACAACAAAGCAAGAGTATTGCAATATGATGATTGGTCGGAGCTAGACATATCACATTGTGAAACAAATGCAATAGACTTGTTTGGGTTCTTACATGCTAGGATGTCAATTTCATGAGTTTTTAGTTTAGAATAATGTACATCTAATGTAAGAGAACTCATGACAGTTGATTCACGAATAGATGTTACTTTCATCTCCCAGATTGACATGTCTAATGCACTAAGAAGTTGTCTAGCATTCTCAGCATCAGAAAAATTAACATTGACACTACGTAAGTTGCTGAGAATTTTATTGAAACGAGCAAAGAGGTCATCGATAGACTCACCTGATTGCATCTCAAAGCGCATATATTCCTTTTTGAACATATCTTGTTTTACCTCCATGATTGTGTTGGAGGCTTCATGGTAATCACAGAGAGCTCTCCAAACATCGTATGCTGACCGGAGGTGTGCGACACGATCAAAGTCGCTTTGAGTGAGTCCTTGGATGATCAAGTTTCAGGCTTTGTTGTTGTTGTCGACGTCCCGTAGGTTTGTGGCCGTGACTTGATCATTGGTTGGAACTTCATAAGGCTTATACACCTTCTCCCATATTGCAAAGCCTTGTGCCTGGATGAAAGCCTCCATGCGTGCCTTCCAAACCTGAAAATCAATACTAGCAAACACACAAGGTTTGGCGGAGTACTTCTCAATGATGATTAGTCAAAAACACGTGCAAATCACAAAGATTAGAGCATCGTGGCTCTGATACCAATTGTAGGATCGAAGAGCACGTGAAAAGCTACCAGAGGGGGGGGTGAATGGTAGATTTAAAAATCTTACGCAGCGAAAACAATTAAAACCCCAAACCCTTTCGGCAGAAAAACGATCTGTTAAAGAAATCTTGTATGAGACTAATCTAAACGTGTTTCATCGTGAAAAAAGTGATAGTTATCAGAGAGAATCTAGTCACAAAGATAACACAAAAAGAATTACTCAAATCCGTCGGGAAAAACTCAAGTTTTGATCGAAAGATCAGACTATGGTCAATCTGACCTACCCGAGAAAAACAGTTTCTGGAATGCTGCAAAGAAACTCGTGTAGCTCAGAAACCACAAATCCAATGACTGTGAAATTTTGACAGATGATAGACAATCAAGTTTTGAAGACAACACAAAAAGAATCACATCAATTGGATCTGTAAAACTCGAGTTATGATAAAACCACCAACGAAAGGTAGTGCTGTCCAGAAACTCGACGAGCAAAACTTGTCTGGAACAAGTCGGACGAACAAGGCACAAAAGTTCCTTCAAACTATGAATTTTATTCAATAGGACACAACAGGAACAGCCCCAAAGTTGTCTTCCACGAGCTCTGGGCTCCCTTGCTTATATAACCAGCCCTTAGGCCATCCCAATCTCAACTAGGACTCCAATCCTAATCCGATCACAATCGGAACTTTCCATAACTGCTCAAGATTCTTCTATACGCAGATAGAAGCAATCTTAAGACTTCCAAACACCTTAGGAACGTATCCCACATTCCTAAACAAATCAAATTCGTGACACACACGAAATCCTAACATAACCAACTCGATACTTTCCATACCGAGCCATAACTGACTCAGCTAGCAGCCTAAGTCTTCAACCGATACAATCCGATCCTTCCGATCAGATCTTCCTTCCATAATCCATCTCTAGAAGCATATTGCCACGTCATGCACCGCATGCATACGTGCGAACACCTTCCTTCGACCTTCATATGCACTGCCATTGATTCAATCATCCTGCGCGACCTCCTGACCCGCTCAACCACAGTTCCTCCCGAACTTTGTTGTTGGAACCTCATCTCCTCCCTGAGACTAGTCCAATGGATCCTGTCACCAGCCATGACTTGAACTCAAGCAACACCTGCACATGAATAAACAACCAATCCATATGAGCCCAAGTCCTCGACTTGACTCAAGTTAGTTCCGAACACAACACCTTACGTGAGAACCTCACATAAGCATGTTGCAAAAACACAGTAGAAACGATATCAACCATATCATCCAAAACGCAGCAAAAACTTAGCAAATTAGTACTAAGCAATCTATCCAACAATGTAAAGCAAGTACGAAACATTGCAAATGAAAAGCAGAAGCACTTCGGTCAAGTTCCGGACCTTGCCAGAGCAACCCGGAGCTTGAGCCAGAGCTAACAAAAGCTAGTAGAACCTAGCGCCGGAGCTTTCCAAAACTAGTAGAATGAAGCACCTGCCGGAGCTTACCAAAACTAGTAGATCCTAGCACCGGAGCTTACCAAGAACTAGTCAACCCAAAACCGGAGCTAGACAAAGTACGTCGGAGCTTAGCAAAAGCATGCCGAAACTATCAAGTATATGCCGGAGCTATCAAAGACATGCTAGAGCTAACAAAGACATGCCGGAGCTAAAGATAAAGCTCACCAGAGCTAACCAAATCTAGTCGGACCTTGCCAAGAAGTCAGACCTAGCATCTAACATAGCCGGAGCTACCCAAAACAAGCCGGACCTACCGTCGGACCTTGTTGTAGCTCAGAGCTAGAGTCGAACCTTGATAAAAAGGTGTTTTGGTGATATTCAAAACTTTTATCATCAAATCCAAGTGTATTCATTACAATCCAATGCATTGGGAACCTCGTGATAAAGAAGTTGTAGCAAGAAAAGATCCATCGCCATGAGCCCTCAACTAGAGGGGGATGCGTGGCCTCGATAACAGAGGCACGAACCGCTTCAGCTAATCAAGAAGGAAAGCAGGGATAGCGCTCCACCCTCGGGCTCATCGCCTCCCCCCAGGGTGGAACCAGGGGCCACTATCGGTACCCGGCATACCGGGTACCCTCGTGCACAAGCTAAAGCCGCCTAGGAGTCCTGCCTTCCTACCAAGGCAGGGTCCGAGGGCGCCACGTGTCTAGAAGGCCCGGACCCCTCTACCTTAGATACGGGGTCCGGAGTATCCACATGGACACCAAGGGAGAATCCAGCTCTCCCTTGGAGAAGAGCTCCCAAGCCACCACGTGTCCAGCAGGGCGGGATCCCGCTTCCCCATGGGGGAGGGCTCCGATGCTGCCACATGGTTCAGGGCACTAGACAAGCCACCTCCCACAGAGGCAGGCTCCAGCTCTTCCATGTGTATCAAGGCCCTGGATCCCCCGCTCTGCTAAAAAACGGGCTTCGAGTCTGCCATGTGGACCGCGAATCGGGACCCAACCTCCCTCGCAGAGGCTAGCTCCCGAGCTGCCACGAACCCTACAACTTGCTCCGGATGGTGGATTGCGGGAGTTAAGAGGGCGGTGCGCCTTGTCTATGTCAAGCATTAAAGACTCGCATCTTCGCCAGGTGCACGACACGGCGCACGCCTACTATCAGGTACCGCTGCGCCCAATCTCATCACAGTGAAGACGCCATAGGCCTACCCCACTACACCAAGTGGGTAGCTTACGGCGACATAGATAGTTAGACAGGACATTCCCTACCATCATCAATGACTACGCATGGGCCACTGGTGACTGAGGCAGAAAGACAACGAGTACTTCAAGTCGCGATCAGAGGAAGCTTTTGCGAGAGGCCTTAGATCTTTAGGATAAGATCGCCCCGGGGCCACATGTGGGGGCCCAGACCCCACATGCAAGGCGTCTGGCCTTGTCTATCAAAGGACCAGACCGCCACCATTAAAAGGATCCGTAATCTACGCACACACACACACACACACACACCAACAATACTACGTCACCATGGAGTAGGGTGTTACACTCTTGATGTACGAACCACGTAAAAACCACAGTCTCACCAATCTCATATGCGCGATCAGTCAAAAGAGGACTAAGCCCCGTCAATCAAAGAACCTTCGCGGGCTGCTCCTTAGCAGATCCGGGGGAAGTGTCGCATTAACACTCGACAAGCATACATCACCTAATGTTTAAGCTCCACACAAATTTTCAAAAAATTTCAAATGGTGTTTGAATTTAAGTTCATCAAATGATGCACTCAGTTACTCCTATGTGGAATTGGTGTTTCTGTCTTTACCAAGGCAATGCATTTCTTGTCCTACATCTAAATAAGGCTTGTATGTGGAGCTTGGTAGTGATCAAGAGTAGGCATATTTGCAACAAGTTTATTGCTTAGTCAAAAGAGTAAGCCTTAGGAGAAAACAAATCGTTCTTTTGATCAAGATTTGGGCAAGTGTGATGGAATATTTGTGGAGTGGAGACATGAAGATAACTCATTTGTATGCACTCTCTTTTTGTGAGAAAATGGCTATTTTTTCTCACGCTCTTGTATATGAGCATGCATTTTTCTTTTTCTTGTAGCCATGTCTTCTACCCTACTTTTATTTTCGGATATCTTGGAGAGAGTATTATGCAAGGGAAGCATGCAGTATCTTTTGGTTGTGGAATGCATGATGGAATTTTGCTAACTTCTAGTGTACAAGTTTAGCATGTGTCCGTGCAATCTTGATCTTAAAAGTATGAAAATATTCTCACATAGGTCTATACTAGTTTGAATAGGCTCAATGTGAAGGCAAATAGCATATGCATAGGGTTTGACTAATTTAAATCATCATATGGCTCTGGTAGGAATTTATATCAAATGAGGAACTCCATTTTAAATATTCCCTAAGAAATTAATTTTCACTTTTAACTAGGGTATATCATCTCTTATCACTATATAATACCCCACAACAACCAAGAATTGGACTTAGCCTTTGCTACACACAAATTCCAGGTTTAAGGAAAGCATAATCTAAGTCAATAAACGCAATACTTGTAGGATACTAAGTTTTATGCAAAGGACTAGAGAAAAAAAACATAGCAACTATTCATCATTTCAACTTATGCAAAATAAAAATATTCTTACGACACATCTTATATTTTATTAACCTAACTTATACTACATTATTTGTTTTGGATGCAATGGTGGTGGAAATAAAGAGATAAAAGGAAAAAATGCAAATGGGATGTGATACAAGTTACCTCAAGTGGGGGTCCCCCCTCAAGCTTGCTCATTCCAATATACGTGATAAGGGTTGAATTGTGACACTCGGTTCCAAAAATGAACCAAGCGTGATGCATATGTGTGCCCAGGATGTTTAACACACATACACAAGAGATTCACAAACGATAAAAAAAACCATGTCTCAAAGAATAACACCAATAATTGTACCTTATTACAAACCAAATAGTCTCAAATACAAACTCTAAACAACTGCAGCGGAAAACACTAAACCCTAATGACTCCAACTCCATAGACACGCGTCACGGTAACACGCACGCCTAGAACTCCTCAAAGAACTCTTGGTACTCCACGTTGTCGTCTGCGTTTGAAATTGTTGGGGAATAGCTAGGGATGGCAACGGGTCGGGTTTGGGTCGGGTAGAGTGAAAACCCGACCCGAAAAAAAATTGTGTTCGGGTAAAATTTTGTACCCGAACCCGTACCCGCGGGTAAGACGGGTTTCAAGCGGGTTTCTGGTACCCGACAGGTACCCGTTAACACTCAACGAGTCTGAGTTTGAGCAGACACCATGACCTTCATTTATACATGCGGTTCGGTACCAGATGGATTCAATATCGCGAGGTGGGACTAAACTCCCCAATGCCTACTGCTGCGCGCATGGCTCCATAAGCTGAAAATAAAACAACACCATATGACCATTGACCGGAGTCTTTCCATAGCCCTGCATATGTTCCCAAGGCAGTCGCGCCTATTCCTGATGCCCGTTTGGTTGCTCCAAGCTCTACGGGTGCTAGAAGGCGGGCAGGCCACTCCCTGCGCCAAGAGCCCTGCTGTCCATGCTTTTTCCCAATGGATGATGTCCCACGCCTTGCACCGGAAAACCTACCAACCTGGTGTTGCCACATTTAAATTTGATGGTGCAGACAGTCAGCAAGTAGGTGGGTTGTAGCTGTATTATTTTTTTTGTTGAATTTCATGCTACGGATAACCCGTCAGGTACCCGCGGGTAGGAATCAAAACCCGAACCCATACCTGTGAAACATCGGGTCGGGTACAGGTTGTACCCACGGTAAAATTTTGTACCCGAACCCGCACCGGTCGGGTGCAATACCCATCGGGTACCCGAACCCGCGGGTACAATTGCCATCCCTAGGAATAGCAAGGATGAACACATGTCTAATTAGCAGGTGTGGGAAAGTATGACATGTAGCTATATCATCATTAAGTGTGGTCCTTCCCAAAATAACCAAATAGTATCAATTCCAACTTTTGTTACCAATACCTGCAATATTAATCCATAATCAACTCTTAAATACTCATATGTCTCATTTTCATCAATTCCATATACCAAAACCAATTACTGAACCAAAACCAATTCCCAATTCAATTCCAACCATTAAACCATGTTCAAAGTCCATAACTCTAATCATGTGAGGGTCCATGTTGCTCATAACTGGGAGCACGAGTATCATGATAGTTTTTAACACACTCTGCAGAGGTTGTACCACTTTACCCACAAGTTCGTGATTTCATCACCTTTTGGTGACTATGGAATCTCAATTATGTCGTCTCACACTTCCTTTGGTCTGTAGCAAAGAGATCAAAAAATAGCCTTTACAAAGTGATTACTTATTTAGACTCCACTGAGGTTTCACCGGTGGTGATGTCTCCAACTGAGCACATCCAACCAAGGGCCCCCTCTTAAGCCATTCGGATCCCAGGATACTCCCACCATCACTAAAACCAATCCAACTACCCCTTCCCCGAACTTTCCTAATGGTCCAAATAGTATTGGAAACACACTAATTAGTCAAGCCACACCCATACATGGCCCTATGGTGGCACTGTAAATCTTGGATTGTCGCTCCACAAACCGATCCTTAGATTTAAAGCAAGCAAAACCACCAAAACAGTTCAACCCATTCCACATAACCGGCGTGCTTAGATCCCTAGGCACCATGTTGCTAAAGGGTCATTATTATCAATTCTCATCATTATAGTGTTCAATAGTTCTTAATTGAGTAGTATTATTGTTTCCAAAATCTAATTGAGTAATGCGAAGCAAAAAGTGTAAAATACCCTTCCCGACTCTCGACATTATTTTCCCACGACAAGGGTGGTCATACAAGTCTAGTAAACTCCTACAATTGGGTTTTCCCATCAATCTGACACAAGAATGCAATTTTGCAAACAAAAATTTTAAAAACCTGTACAAAATTATCAAGGACACTTGCCTTGCTCTTGAGCTTGGTTTGGATCAAAGGCATCAAAACTCTAGTTCTGCAGGTCCTCGAAAGCACTCTCTACAGCGTTGCCTTCTATTCTGCGCGACAAACATGAAAAACAAACATTACAATCAAATAATGCTCATATATTACTCAATATGCCATGACATGCATGATTAATGCAATCGCGAGGTAAAACTTGTTAATTAGTTGTTATTAATGGTTACTAGCCAGTTATAAAAGTTTCTATCAAGTTTGAACAAGTTTCGAATTGATTCAAGCCAAATTGGAATTAATTCAACCAAAATAGATCAGAACACCAGAGTAGTGCGCTACCAGGCCCGGACTAGTCTGCCCTGTCTAGGAACTGCGAGAATAGGGTTTTCTGGACAGCGAGATCAAGGGGTGAATTGACGTGGGAAAGTTAATATAGAAGGTGTACCGTGTGTTTAAAGATCCAAGGATCGACAATTGGATGCAAAGCTTGAGTCTTGATGATTAGGGCTTGATGAGAGGTGTTAAGGATAACTTGGTGATGAAGAACGTTGATGTTGAGACGTTGATGGAGATCGTGCTTGATTGATCCACCTCCTTCTCCTTGCTGTTGTGGCTCCTCTTGATGGCGGCACATGATCAAAGACGGCAGGAAGGGGGTTTTCCAACGTGTGGAGAGGTGTGGGGTATTTGGTTGCTTATATAGGGATGCAGATGTAGGGTTTTCGGGTGAATTCCAAGTAGAATTCGGTGGGGGACAAGTAGGGGCTGATGTGGGGTCCACTTGGGCTCCTCTGAGGTTGGGCATGAAGTTCTTGGGCCCAATTAAGGCAATTACACAACAACCAATTGTTGATGAATAATAGAATCCAAATTGGAATCTGAAGGCCAAACTAGTCCGCAATAGGACCAGACAAGTCCGTTTTGGAATAGAGAGGTTTTCGAACAATTACGGTATGGCAGGCCGGACAAATCCGGGGTTGCAAAATAAAAGGCTTTCGGACTGACAATTGGACAGAATCGGACTAGTCCGCTCGGACAACGGACAAGTCCGGGCAACATTAGAACCATCAATCAGACTAGTCCGTGCAATGTGACAGAAAAGCCTGGGCTATGAAGAAATCTATATTTCTGAAACAGAGCAGAGATGCCGGACTAGTCCAGGTTGGAGGCCGGACAAGTCCGTACCCTGACAGACTTAAATTGCTGATTAGACCTTAATTCATTTTATCAGGTTTCTTTTGAGGTTGCTTTATGTTAAACATGTATGAGTATGCATGCAATGCATTAGCATTGAAAATGAGGGTGTTACAAACCTACCCGAAAGGAAAGAGATAAGGAAATTCCTTCTTGAGATCATCTTCTCGCTCCCATGTTTCTTTTGACTTCCTATGATGCTTCCATTTCACTTTGCACCACTGAATCACCTTGTTCCTTGTGACCCTCTCCTTAGTTTCCAAAATTTTGACATGTTGTTCAGCATAGGTCAAGTCTTCCTCAAGCTCCAAATCTTCCATTGGTACTTGCTCTGCTGGAACCCTCAAGCACTTCTTGAGTTGAAAAACATGAAACACAGCATGAACACCGGAAAGATGTGCTGGCATCTCCAACTTATACGCTAGTTCTCCCCGTTTGTCCAGATTCCTAAACGGTGCAATATAGCGAGGTGCCAACTTGCCTTTGATGTTAAACCACTTATGACCTTGCATAAGTGACACTTTGAGATATACGAAGTCTCCCATCTCAAAAGCTAGGCTTCTTCGTCTATTATCCGCATAACCCTTTTTTCTCGACTGAGCAACCCTCAAATTCTCGCGGATAGTTTGAACTTGTTTTTTGGAATCTTAGATTACGTCAGGTCCAAATACTTGAGTTTCCCCTGTCTCACTCACAAACAGGGGTGTTCTACACCTTCTCCCATACAATGCTCCATATTGTGACATCTTCAAACTTGCTTGGTAACTGTTGTTGTAGAAGAATTCAGCATATGGCAGACTTTTGTCCCATCTTCCTCCATACTTTAGTGCACAAGCCCTTAGCATGTCTTCCAATATCTGATTTGTTCTCTCTGTCTGTCCATCCGTTTGAGGGTGATATGCAGAACTGAAATTCAATTGAGTCGCCATAGACTTGTGCAGCTTCTGCCAGAATCTTGAGGTAAATTGAGAACCTCTATCAGACACTATTTTCTTTGGTACCCCGTGTAAACACACTATTCTTCTCAAATACAATTCTTCCAACTTCGCTCCACTATATGTAGTATTGACAGGAATGAAATGTGCTGATTTCGTCAACCGATCCACAACAACCCATATTGAGTCATAACCTGCTGAAGTGCGAGGCAAACCAACTATAAAATCCATACCAACCTCTTCCCATTTCCATTCTGGAATATTTAACGGCTACAATAATCTAGCTAATCTTTGATATTCTGCTTTGACTCGTTGGCACACATCACATAATGCGACATATTCAACTATGTCCCTTTTCATGCCATCCCATCAATAGCACGTCTTCAGGTCCTTGTACATTTTGTACAGTCGGGATGGATAGAGTAAAGTGACTCATGTGCCTCCTTTAATATCATTTGTCGTAGACGCTTTTCATTAGGCACAACAATCCGTCTTCCAAGCCATAGAGTATTATGGTCATCCTCATCAAATCTGAATTCTCTCCCTTCCTGGGTCCTTTCCTTGATTTCCTAGATTTCCTTGTCCTTCGTTTGACCTTCCCGAATTTCCTGTTCCAAGGTCTGATTTAACTCCATTATTCCCTTATCATTTGCAAATCAAAGGTTCAACCGTTAAAACTCCTTGCATAGCTCGGATGGCAACTCCCTACCGGTGAGCTAGTGGCTTGATCCTTTTCAACTCAAAGAATCAACCACTACGTTCGCTTTTCCAGATGATAATTGATTCCCACATGAATCCTTAATGAGTTCCAACCATCTTCGTTGCCTCAAATTCAGATCCGTTTGCATGGATACATACTTGAGATATCTCGCATCTATGAGCAAGGACATAATGTCTCCAAATCATTAAAGCATGCACTACGGCTGCAAGTTCGAGATCGTGCGTAGGATAATTCTTCTCGTGTTTCTTCACCTTCCTGGGTGCACAAGCTACTACTCGACCTTCTTGCATCAACACACAACCAAGTCCTTGCCTTGGAGCGTCACAATAGATATAAAAGCTCTTGCTCACATCTGGCAATACCAACACAAGTGCTATTGTCAATCTCTTCTTTAGCTCCTCAAAGCTGTCCTGACAAGCTTGAGTCCACCAGAAAGGCTTTTCTTTAATTAACAGTTCAGTCATGGGCTTCGCTATCTTGGAGAGGTCCTTGATGAACCGATGGTAATATCCAACCATTTCAATAAAACTTCTTATTTCCTTCACATTTAACGGCGGTTCCCACTTTAGCACATCTGTGACCTTTCGTGGGTCAACTGACACTCCTCCTCCAGAGATGACATGGCCTAGGAATGATATATCTCTCAACCAGAATTGGCACTTGTTAAACTTGGCATACAACTGTTGCTCTTGCAATTTCTGCAACGTTAGCCTTATATGCTCTTCGTGCTCCTCTTCACTTTTCGAGTAGATCATGATGCCATCAATGAACACTACAACAAACTTATCCAAATACTCCATGAAGACCTTGTTCGTAAGATACATGAAGTATGCAGGTGCATTAGTCAATCCAAATGACATGAACGTATACTCATAGGATCCATATTGTGTCGTGAAAGCTGTTTTGGGTATGTTTGATGGTCTAATCTTCATCTAAAAATATCCTTACCAAGGATCAATCTTAGAGAATACTCTAGCTCCCTTCATTTGGTCGAACAAATCCTCTATGCGGGGCCGCATATACTTATTTTGATCGTCACCTCGTTGAGAGATCGATAATCCACACACATTCTTTGGGATCCATCTTTCTTATCTTCGAAAAGCACTGGGCTCCCCATGGCGACGAGCTTGGGCATATAAAACCCTTCTCTAACTGCTCTTGAATCTGCTTCTTTAGCTCTGCTAATTCCTTAGGAGGCATCCTATATGGCCTCTTTGCTATAGGTGCAGTTCTAGGTATTAAATCAATGACAAACTTGATGTCATGATCAGATGGCACACCTGGTAATTCTTCAGAAAACACTTATGGGTACTCATGAACAACTGGAATTTCCTCCAAAGATACTCCTTCTACATGATTTACCATTGACTTCTCGGTGGTCAGCTGAACTGCCTTGAATTCTATACCGACTCCTTCCTCGTTTGTCAATTGCACTGTCGGAGTGGAACACTAAATCACTCCATTATAGTATGATGTGCAACCCTTGTGAATTCTAGAGTATAAGGTTGGCGAGGAAATCTACCCCCTTATGGAAATACTTACTTTTGGACATACTAAATTCGTCCTCATCTCCCCTCCAGGAGATTTAACAAATAGAGTATACTTTAGGTATGATATAGGCATGCTATGCTTTGCAACATACTTTGATGAGATGAATGAATGGGATGCTCCAAAATCAAATAATATAGTTGTGAGGTTGGAGTTTGCGAGAAACATACCAATCACAACATCCTCAGCTTGCTGAGCCTCTTCTGTAGATACATGGTTCACCTTGCCACGAGCAAAATTTTGTGGTCCTCGGTTGCCTTGAGTTGCTCCTCCATTGGGCCTAGGATTCTTCCTTGGAGCATTGTTCCTCTGAACTTGACTTGATCTTGGTCTTTGATTAGCAAAATGTCCCACTTGGCGACATGTATAGCAAGTCTTTGCACCAGTAGCGCTAGCAAAGTTAGGGCGAGACCGATTCTAATCATAAGCAGTCATATTTGGATGCGGTGCAGGCTGCATAGGTAAGCGAGGTGCTTGCATGGGAGGGCATTGCTGCATTGGCTGTTGCGGTCATGGTGGATAAGCAAGGCATTACGTAGCAGCAGACGAGTTGTAATATGGTGCAGCAGGCGGTGCATAGCGAGGACAGACATTGCTTCCTTGAGGCTGTCCTTGATATGGCATTTTTCTCTTGTGATCTAGCTCCATCTTACGAATCTTGTTCTCAATAACAATAGCCTTGTCAACCAGCTTCTGAAAATTTGCATAATCAACATTGAGCAACTGAACTTGAATTTCATTGTTGAGACCCTTCACGAATAGATACTTCTTCCTGCTATCAGTGCTGATGTCCTCTGGAGCATACCTAGACAGTTGAGTGAATTTGTTGAGATACTCACTCACACTCATCCTTCCTTGTCTGAGATTTTCAAATTCTTGTCTTCTTAGTATCATGACTCCCTCAGGTACATAGTGAGAACGAAACTTCTCCTTAAATTTTGTCCAAGTGATTCCCTCTTTATTTTCATGGGTATTGCAAAGAGATTCCCACCAATCTGTAGCAGCTCCAATCAACTAGTGTGAGGCAAAAAAAACCTTCTCCCTATCACTGCACTGGACAATCACAAGTTTCTTCTCTACAGACTTCCGCCAATCATTAGCTTCCATAGGGTTTGTGGCCTGAGCAAAGGTAGGCGGCCTGGTCCTCATGAACTCTCCCAAACGGTTGTGGTGTGGCGGGGGTGGTGGTCGTGGAGGCATGTGGGGCTGATTGTTTTTGCCAACTTGCAGTTGTCCCATGGTCTGTATCATGGTCTGCATGAGCTGGTTATGCATAGTCGACAGCTGCTCAAAGTTGATAGCTCCATGTCCCATTCGATTATTGTTTTGAGGTGCTCCATTGTTCTCCTCCTCACCATTAGCATTCCTCTAGTTACGAGTCCTCGACATTTGTTGGTGAAAGAATAGTAGAGACGGAAGAATTTAGAATTTGAAAAGAAACGCCCCAACTATATGTATCAAGGTATATGTAACTAAATAACTCTCTTATTAAAACTAAAAACCCTATTAGAGGATGTGGACAAGGATCCCACAACTCCCTACTACGTGCGGATGTCGAAAAAATGCTAAGCGTCCCACAACTAGCATCGAGCACACAAGAACAAGCACACACCAAGAAAATTCAGCACACCATACTAAACACAACCAAAACGATCTAATCACTTTCCTAACTTCTAAACAGGAGACCTAGACTTAACTGTGTGAGCCGCAGCTGTCCTGGTCGTGAGCCAGCGAAGGCGACAGTGACGGCGAGGCATACATGGGCGCACGCCAAGGCGAGTTGGCCATCCATGTAGGCACTAGAGAGGTAGCTACACCATTGACCTCCACGGTGGCACAGACTTCCTCTTGCTTCTCCATGATGAATAGTTTCTTACGGAGGTAGCAGATCTCTTCCATGGCATCAACATAGCAATTTCCCAAATTCACCAATACTTCTTAAGATCTATCAATGGCACGAGAACTGACTTGAGATCCATCTTGCGGTCTTAATACTTCCATTGTTCCCTTCTTGCATTGCGGGTGCAGTGCAAAACTAGTACCTCCAACCTGCTCTCAGTAGATGTGGCACAATCTAGTAAGTGCATCCCAAGCCGCATCATCAATAGCTTGCTCCCTGGTGCTTCTCCATGTGGACGCAAATTGTCGGGTGACCAACTCATCTTTGGCATGTACAGTAACTTGGTCCCTCCATTCCTCACTTCCATGGCGAGGAATCCTCTTGACACAATACTTTGGGTGAATTTTGCATAAATCAAGGAACTACAATTGCTTAACTACAAATCCTCCATCAATGCCGTCAGAACATAATTCTTGGGCATCACGGTACACTAGGCATTTGTCCCCCTTTCTAGCTTCACTAGGATGTGATGCATTTCTTTGGGCTTCGGGTACTTCTTCTTGTGCAGCGGATTCATCCTCATGTGGTTCCTCCTCATATCAGGCTTCATCTTCATTCTCCTGATGTGCTTCACCTTCCTCTTCCTCACCGTCATAGAATTCAACCATCTCAGGGTCTTCCTCCTAATCTTCATAGGATTCCAACTCCTCATGATCTTCTTCCATCGTGTTGGATTGTTCATGCTCAACTTCTTTCGTGGGAGAACTCACTTCTTCCTCCTCTTGGGCTGATTCTATTTGCGGCTCCTCGCGAGGCCAAAGCTTGCTTCCAAGGGGTGGCAAACGAGCTCTCTTGCGAGCTATCATTTTGGTGTGAGCCATCTATAAGAAAACATGAGAAAATAATAGGAAAATTCAAATATCAGTTTTGAAATTGCAGCAGCCATAAATTAAGATGAGAGGATGTGCATTTACTCGAAGAGATGGAGAAGTGGAAAAATTGCAGCGCAAATGCAATTTTTCCCACTTTATATTGCTAGTGGGGGCCAAATAATGCAAAATGGGCAAATTTTGAATAGGGAAGAAGTCCTAAATGATTTGTGGTATTCATTCTACCTAGGCTTGCGTCCTACGGTCAAACACAACTCTGATACCAATTTGTGACACCCAGTTCCGAAAATGAACCAAGCATGATGCATATGTGTGTCCAGGATATTTAACACACATATACAAGAGATTGACAAACGATAAAATAGATAAAACCATGTCTCAAATAATAACACTAATAATAGTACCATATTACAATCCAACTAGTATCGAATACAAACTCTAAACATCTGCTGTAGAAAACTCTAAACCCTAATGAGTCCAACTCTACAGGCACGCTTGACGGTAACACCCGCACGCCTAGAACTCCTCAAAGACCTCCTGGTACTCCACGCCGTCATCTGCGTCTGAATTTGTTGGGGGAATAGCAAGGGTGACCACATGTCGTGCTCAACAAGTGTGGGAAAGTATGGCATGTAGTTTAAACAAGGAATGATAAGAAACAATGGCTAATTGCATAAAAGTACTTTCAAAATAGTTAAAATGCAATTATATCATCATTAAGCGCGGCCCTTCCCAAAATAACACAAATAATATCAATCCCAACTTAAGTAACCAATACAAGCAATATTAATCCATAATCAACTCATGACTGCTCATATGTCTCATTTTCATCAATTCCATATACCAAAGCCAATTACTAAACCAAAACCAATCCCCATTTCAATTCCAGCCATTAAACCATGTTCAAGGTCCATAACTCTAATCATGTGAGGGTCCAGGTTGCTCATAACCGGGAGCAAGACTATCGTGATTGTTTTTAACATACTCTGCAGAGGTTGTACCACTTTAACCAAAAGTTCGTGATTTCATCACCTTTCGGTGACTATGGAATCTCAATTATGCCGTCTCACACTTCCTTTGTTGTGTGGCCAAGAGATCACAAAATAGCCTTTACAAAGTGATTACTAGCATATTTAGACTCCACTGAGGTTTCACTGGTGGTGATGTCCCCAACTGAGCACATCCAACCAAGGGCACCCTCTTGAGCCATTCGGATCCCAGGGTGGTCCCACCATCACTACAAACCCATCCGACTAACCCTTTCTTGATCTTTCCTAATGGTCCAAATAGTACTGGCAACACACTAATTAGTCAGCTAAGCCGCACCCATACTTGGCCCTATGGTGGCACTCTAAATCTTGGATGCTCGCTCAATCAAAACCACCAAAATAGTCCAACCCATTCCACATAACTGACTTGCTTAGATCCTTAGGCACCAGGTTGTTAAAGGGTCATTATTACCAATTCTCATCATTATAGTGTTCAATAGTTCTTAATTAAGTAATATGATTGTTTCCCAAACCAAATTGAGCAATGCGAAGCAAAAAGTGTAAAATACCCTTCCCCACTCTCTACATTGTCTTCCAGCGACAAGGGTGGTCATACGCGACTAGTAAACTCCTACAATTAGGTTTTCCCATAAATTTTTCACAATCATGCAATTTTGCAAACAAAACATTTAAAAACCTGGATCAAAATGATCAAGGACACTTGCCTTGATCTTGAGCTCGGTTTGGATCAAAGGATTGAAAATCTCTGGTTCTGCACGTCCTCGAAAGCTCTCTCTACAGCGTTGCCTTCTATTTCGCGCGACAAACATGCAAAACAAACACTACAATCAAATAATGCTCATATATTACTTAATATTCCATGACATGCATGATTAAAGCAATTTCGAGGTAAAACTTGTTAATGAGTTGTTATTAATGTTTACTATCCAGTTATAATAGTTTCTAACAAGTTTGAACAAGTTTCAAATTGATTCGAGTCAAATTGGAATTAATTCAGCCAAAACAGATCAGAACAAAGGACTAGTGTGCTACAAGGGCCGAACTAGTCTGCCCTGTCCAAGAACTGCAAAAATAGGGTTTTCTAGACAGCGAGATCAAGGGGTGAATTGACGTGGGAAAGTAAATGTAGAAGGTGTAATGTGTGTTTAGAGATACAAGGATCAAGAATTGTATGCAAAGATTGAGTTTGACAATTAGGTCTCGATGAGAGTTGTTGATGACAACTTGGTGGTGAAGAACGTTGATGAAGATTGTGCTTGATTGATCCTCCTCCTTCTTCTCCTCCTTCTCCTTGCTATTGTGACTCCTCTTGATGGAAGCACACGATCAAAGACGACAGCAAGGGGGTTTTCCAATGTGTGGAGAGGTGTGGGGTATTGGGTTGCTTATATAGGGGTGGAGAGGTAGGGTTTTGGGGTGAATTCCAAGTAGAATTCGATGGAGGACGAGTAGGGGTCAAGGTGGGGTCCACTTAGGCTCCTTTGAGGTTGAGCATGAAGTTCTTGGGCCCAATTAATGCAAATACCCAATAACCAATCGTGGAAGAATAATAGAATTCGAATTAGACTCTAAAGGCCGGACTAGTCCGCAGTACGACCGAACAAGTCCGTTTTGGAACACAGAGGTTTTTTGACAAGCCCGATATGGAAGGCCAGACAAGTCCAGGGCTGCAAAATAAAAGGCTTTCAGGCTAAAAACTGGACAAAATCGGACTAGTCCGCTCGGACAACGGACAAGATCGAGCAACATCATAACCATCAATTAAACTAGTCCGTGCAATGTGCCAGACAAGTTCAGGCTCTGAAGAAATCTGAAAATCTGAAACAGAGCAGGGATGCCGGACTAGTCCAGGTTGGAGGCCGGACAAGTTCGTACCCTGACAAACTTGAATTGCTGATTAGACCTAAATTCATTTTAATCAGGTTT
Organism: Tuctoria greenei; assembly: GCA_036927565.1. Taxonomy (NCBI): domain Eukaryota; kingdom Viridiplantae; phylum Streptophyta; class Magnoliopsida; order Poales; family Poaceae; genus Tuctoria; species Tuctoria greenei. The sequence goes on along the minus strand of JAYESD010000002.1, from coordinate 159,023,340 downwards.
CTTTTGAGGTTGCTTTATGTTAAACATGTATGAGGATGCATGCAATGCATTATGCTAAAAATGAGGGTGTTACATGAACCCTTGATGATGGAAAGAGGCCATGAGGTCGACCTGTTGTTGTTGCAGTGTGGTGTTTACATTGTTGAACTGCGTGTCAATTTGTTACTGCAAGTCCTGGGTACCTTGGATGTGGTCTTAATGTCATATCGCCAGTCCTCACTTCAGGATCTCCCATCCGTTGGGTGAGTTCTGCCATTCCTTGGCTAAGGTCATGATAACCTTAGGTCAAAAAGGAGCGTTGAGTACCCAATGGTGGAGGAGGCAAGCTACTAGAGCTTGAGATCCCTCAGGTGGTAGTCCACTCTTGCCAGGACGATCCTCCTGCTTTATACGTTTGAGGCTGGGTCAACCAGGTGCATCACCCGTTGGATCCACTTCCTTTTGGTACTCATAGGCAGGAGGGTATCGTGGTGGCATCTGCATGCCCGCTCTACGTGAATGGCTCCTTGTGACCCTGCCAGATACATTACTCCTACGAGCCATTTCGATAGGTTGAAGAGCAATGGTTAGTTCCCCACACATATATAAATGAAAATCTGAGTTAGGTAACCAAATTTCATTTACATGGCTGGGAGAGAAAAAAACTAAGGATCCATCTAGATCATGTTTAATAGTGTGTCCTTGCACTAGATAATCCTCATCTATTAAGTAGTGGGCTGCTAGAATATATTCAATTAAAGCATTTTCTAGAGCCCCAACTTTCATAGCAATCGGGTAATTAAAGAAGTACATTCAATTCGTCCTGTCATTTTAGTGTTTTCTAACCATTGAGACATCATAGCCTTAACATGAGCAATTTTAATCTATTTAACCATGGCATAAAGGGTTTTAAGTTCATCGCACAATCCTAACATCCCCGAAACATAGTCATAGCCACTCATCTATGCATGAAACATACCGTGGGGTTTTAAAAGTAGCTATTCCTAGGGTTCTTACACACTACTTCACCAGTAAGTCTTGCCAAAAACATTGTTTGTTAAATTTAGGCAAAGCATCTAAATCTATCAAACAATGTCTAATGAAGCCTAGGAGTTCACTAAATTATTTCCATAGGATAAAGTATTCTCTTCAGAAAACCTAAAAGAAATACCTTCAAATCCTAATTTAAGGGTGCATAGGAATTGAATAGTGAGGAGGTGTGGACCTTACTCATATATTTGAGCAAAATTATCCCATCCTAATGCATACTATTTTGGAGAGTAGTGCCGAATCGTAGGCTTTCGTGTGGGCAAACTCATGATCTCAGAAGATGTTGTAGGCTTGTCGTTCAACGTCACACCTCAAGTCGAGGTCGTTGTTGTTAAAGAGGCGAAGTGGATCATCATGTTCCTCCATCGGGACGTCGTCTTGCGCACCTCTCCACCATGGACTTGGTGTAGGCTCGGGGGAGAGGTGTGATCTTCAGTTCCTTCCATGGCTTGAGCTTGATGAAGGTCCCTTTCTCTTCCCAAATAACTTCTTCATGCTCTTCACGGCTGCACAACTTGAGAACAAGAACAAAACAAGCTCGAATTGGTTCACGTTGGTGATAACCAAACGGAAACCCTTGATGAATTGTTTTGTCAACTTGAGAGCAACTTGGAAATGCAAAATGCAAATGAGAATCAAAGAAAATATTTTTGGCTTGAACATGGTAGAAATGATGCAACAAAGTGCACAACAATTCTTGAGCAAGTGTGAGAGTGAGTTGGGGAGGTGAAAATGAGGTGAAGTGTGAAGCAACCCATTCACCCGCGCATGTATAAATAACATAGCATCCTCCAACGGTCATAAGATGCAAGAGGAATAATCATCACAAGGATATCATAACGAGCATGACACATTGATACTAAAGCATAATAGGCAACATCCAAAGGAACTTACAGTAGTTTCAAATTTAAAAAAATAAAAATATGCACGTCCATGATGAATAGTACTTAAGGCTCAAAATGCTACTACTCTCAATCTGTCCCCCTTTGGCATTAAGGCACCAAAAAGGAAAAAATTGAAGGAAACTACTTGTCGTCGCTCTCTCTCTCTCTCTCTCTCTCTTACTCTTTGTCCTATCATAATCATCATCATCGTGCTCATGAGGAGGAGGAGGAGGAGCTTAGAGGCCATTGAGTCCAAAAGAAGCAAGTTTTCCAGCTATGGGAGGTGGCAGCTCGGAGATGTCTGCTCAGGAGTCCTCAGATATCTCAAGAGAGCCCAATGGTTCTATTTCCAGGTTCTGACAGATTGCTTTGATATTGTCCTTCATGTACCGCTGATGTCTTTTTATAGCCAAGCTCTTTTTGTGTTGCCTCACTTCCACTTTGCGGCAGGATGCAAAGATAGAAGAAAGCATCTTCAAGATTCCACTGGAGGACCCTTTGGAGGGTCGAGGAGCAGAAGTAGCAGCTGGAGCCCTTGAACTTTATTGTGCCTTCTTTGATCTTTGTTCCCTTCCAATGTGAGGGAGGTGTAGTGGGAACTGCGGAGCCAGTAGGCTTCTGAGGCCTAAGACCGGTGTGGTCAATATATTTCATGAACTCAAGATCTGTCACCTTCTCGATCATGAACATGATGTATGACGCATAGCCACATGACCTGTTAGGAGTGCTGGAGATGTTCACTATATCATTGTAGATATAGTCAAACAGATTGATGAATCTTCTTCTACTTATCACTTTCATGAAGGACCTTAGAGATTGTTGGATGCTCCCTGCATCTCAATCCTTGGGAGCAATGGTCTTCCTCATGATTCTGTTGAGTACCACAAAGAAGGGCTTCATGTACATTGTTGTAGGTGGGTTGTACGGCGTCCTGGAGTCGTAGAGGAATGCACACTCATCCCTATCCAACCCTTTGAGGTTATGGATCACAATCTCATTGTCCAAGGTGTCCTCAAGATGGAGTATCCTAGCAAACTGCTCGTATGAAACACTATACCTGGATACATGAGTCATCCAAGTAAAAATTTCTTACTACTCACCAAAGAAGTAGCAAGTTGAGTAGAACTAGACGATGACCTCATTGTTCTAGTTGTATTTGAAGGATAGGATATCCTTCAGTTAATGCCTCTCTAGAGCATCCAAGACTTCCTCAAAATCTTCACAAGTCTTGGACTCCATATATTGCAAATCCACCCACTGGCTTATCAGAACCGAAGTCTTCATCTTCCTGTAAACTGTCTCATAGTAGTCTGCATGAAAGTGGCTCCAGAATCTAGGGTTTGCTGCTTGCTTGGGTTGATCATAAACATTGATTTTCCTGTTTTTCCAAGCAAAGTCACTGCCTTTGCTAGTGAAATCATCATCAGAGGGTTTCCTGTTTCTCTGCACATGTGCCTTCATCATAAGTGGACCAATAGGCCCACTAGCAAGGCTCTTGCCCTTGTTTGTGCTTCTTCTTGGCACCGCGGGGCTGGCGCCAGCACCATCCTTGCTCGATGGCTTCTTCACAACCACTCGCCTTTTCTGCACAGGGAGGAGACATGTGGAGAGGCGGGGGCATCGCGGTCAAGGAACTTCTTGTTTCCCCCTAAGCCATCCTCTCGCGATCACGCTCAACCTCATAATCGAATGTGCTTTCATCCGAGGAGCTCGACATCTTGCCCGACACAAGGGATACAAGGTATGATGGTAAGGATGGGATTTAGAGTTCGTCAAGACATAAATTAGGAGGTTCAAACTGTCAAAGTCCAGACTTGTGTGATTTTAGAGTGCGGACTTGTTCGGGGTACCAGACATGTCTGCACCAGGGCTAGACTAGTCCAGGTTGGCCGTATGAACCCTAAATTCAAACTCAACAAAACTAGGCAATAGTGAAGCAAACTTATATGTAAGCAATAGGAATACATAAAGGAAAGGAATGTACACCCTGGTGACCAAGAGACTTGGACAAAAATGGGGAATAAGTGAAGACTAGGGTTTAGTGAGGAATGTTACCGAATCAATGAATCGGAGGGGTGAGCAGAGCTTTCAATCCGTATTAGTCCGACATTGAAGGCTACAGGAGGATGGGGTCAATTCCCATGGAAGAAAAGTCGAATTCGTTGTGGAAAGAGAGGTTTCACCTTGGGAGCTCTTGGAGAGGAGAGAGAATGCGATGGAGGTTGTGAGGAGGAAGAAGAGGAGGATTGGCGGTGGGCTAGGGTTAAGCTCGATAATAACGGACTACTACGCAATCGACCGGACTAGTCCAGTGTACTGGACCAGGGCCGAACTAGTCTGCAACAACAGACTAGTCCGGTGTTAACCACAGACTAGTACTTGTCAACTGGACATATTTAGTGATTTAGGAGATTAAGTATAATATTGATCTTTAGGACATCATTTCACAAATAATCTTGGTGAGTATGACCAGTAAGCAATTAACAATCATACAATGGCCATAACTAGCCAAGATTCAATAATTATATAGTTTTTGAGAGAAAATGGAGAGAGGAGGCAAATTTTCGCAATATAGGTAAACTTTGACCACAATCAGGTATGCAACCTTTCAAGACACATTTGAAGATCCGAGTTTATTTAGTTCATTTATAAGCATGCAAAACCGTTTTTCATCTAAGGGCTTGGTGAATATGTCGGCTAATTGTTTCTTGGTTCTACATGAGAAATTACTATGTCTCCTTTTAGTGAGTGGTCTCTTAGGAAGTGATGTCGTATATCTATGTGTTTAGTTATTGAGTACTCTACAAGATTGTGTGCAATTTCTATGGCGCTTTCATTATCACAGAGTAGTGGAATACGATTCAAATTGTAATCGTAATCCCATATAGTTTGTCGCATCCAAAGGAGTTGTACACAACAACTACCGGCTGCGACATACTAAAGGGCAATGGAATTTTGTTTCTTTGATGACCATGATACTAACGATCTACCTAGGAATTGGCAGGTTCCTGATGTGCTTTTTCTATCGACTTTGCAACCTGCATAGTCGACATCGGAATATCCTATAAGGTGGAACCTAGAGCCTTTAGGATATCGAAGGACTACGTTAGGTGAGTGAACTAGGTATAAGATTCTTTTTACTCCAATTAAATTACACTCTTTAGGTGCAGCTTGAAACCTTGCACACATACAAACATTTGATAGGATATCAAGCCTATATGCACATAAATAAATCAATGAACCTATTATAGAACAATATAACTTTTGATCCACATCTGGACCGTCTTCATTGAAGTCGAGATGTCCATTAGTTGCCATGGGAGTGTTGATGGGCTTGGCTTTGTCAATGTTGAACTTTTTGAGAATGTCCTGTGTATACATGGTTTGGCAAATAAAAGTGCCTTCTCTGAGTTGCTTCACTTGTAATACCAAAAAGAACTTCAATTCGTCCATCATAGACACCTCGAACCTATCTGTCATAATCTTACTGAACTCTTCATAAAAGGATTTATTAGTAGCCCCAAAAATGATATCATCAACATAAAATTGACAAATGAATAGACGACCATCAAAATGTTTAGTAAGCAGTGTATAATCAACCTTTCCTATTTTAAACCATTTTGAGTGATAAGTCCCTAAGGCACTCATACCAAGCTCTAGGAGCTTGTTTGAGGCCGTAGAGAGCCTTACGTAGTTTGTACACATGGTTAGAGCAAACTTGGTCTTCAAAGCATGGTGGTTGCTCCGCGTACACCTCCTCCTTGATGGGACCGTTGAGGAATGCACTTTTGACATCCATTCGATACAACTTTAAATTATGGTGAGTAGCATATGCTAATAAAATTCGATTGGACTCAAATCTAGCTATGGGAGCAAATGTTTCATCGAAATCCAAACCATTCACTTGTGAGTAACATTTTTATGCAAGTCGTGCTTTGTTCCTCGTCACCACACCATGTTCATCTTGCTTGTTTTCAGAAGACCCACTTGGTGCCCACAATAATTGCTTTCGATCTTTCCACAAGATCCCACACTTCGTTTCTTTTGAAGTTGTTTAGCTCTTCTTCCATTTCCATTCAATCCGGATATTGCATTGCTTCATCAACACTATAAGGTTCCAAAGATGAAACAAAAGAGTAGTGTTCATTGAATATAGCAATACGAGATCTAGTAGTTACTCCCTTTGCTATATTTCCAATGATGTTGTCGACGGGATGATCTATTTGTACACTTTGATGTATTCTTGGGTGGGGCACTTGTGATGTCATTTCCTCTTCATTGTCTTAATTTTCATTGTCTCCCCCCTATATCATTGCCTCCATGATTAAATTGATCATCTTGATCTTGTTGAGGTTGATCTTGTGTAGAAGCCCCCCCCCCTTGATCATTGCTCTCCGGTTGAGGTGCACGTTGAGCACTTGAGTCTTGTGATTTCTCTTGTGGTCGAATATCACCAAGTTCCATTCTCCTCAACGCTTGACATGGGGATTCTTATTAATATAGCACACAATTATCAACTTGCTCCACTTTGGAGCCATTACTTTCATCGAACACTATGTCACGTGCTACTTCAACAGCGCCAAAAACTTTGTTGAATACACGATATGCGTAGGCGTTCGAATCATAACTGAGCAAGAACCCTTCATCGGATTTCGAAGTAAACTTTGAAGTCCTAGGCTTCTTGTTCGAAATGTAACATTTACTACCAAACACTCTAAAATATGAAATATTTGGTTTGTTACTCATTAGGAGCTCATATGGCATCTTCTTTAGTAGTCGATGTAGGTATAACCAGTTTGTGGCGTGACAAGTGTTGTTCACGACATCTGCCCAAAACTGGTTCGAAGTCTTGTTTTCATCTACCATCATTCTTGTCATCTCAATGAGTGTTCGGTTCTTTCTCTCGGCCACCCTATTTTGTTGAGAGCAGTAAGGCGCCGAGAGTTCGTGCTTTATTTCTTCTTCATCTAGATACTCCTCAACTTGAGTATTCTTGAACTCCGTTCCATTACCATTTCTTATGTTCTTGACCGTGGAGGATAATTCTTCCACTAGGATGGGTAAATGATGTAGTGGGGATAGTGTGACACACTCCTACTGTGCTCTAATTACTCATATACATAGCCTATTATTCCATGCATGAGTAAGCTAACCATACTAGGGCTAAGTGGTTCAACACATCGGTAAAGGGTTTGATTCTGGCAAAACCAAGATGATTCCCGCAAAGAGCATGTTCCATAGCTAAACATGGGGGAGTACGAAGGACAGACAGGGTTGTCACCACTTGCCTCCTAAACCTACAAACCGTGGGTCTACAAGACATCCAACGCTACATAACTATCTAAGCACCATGCTTACATTTTAAGTAAATACCTTAGAGGCTCGAGTACAAGTACCTCACTAAGGCAATGACTATCCTAAACATCATTGAACCAATGTTTGGACCAAGCACTAACATATTCATATTAACATAATCATATTATTACCTAATTAGACTATAGTCTTGGTGTATGATGTTTATGATAACATGATATGTGCATTATGATCAGATCATAATAACATCTACATCTGGCACTTACATGGACTCCATAATCAAACAAGAAACGCTTTGCCCAAGTATATGTATAAAGATAGACGAATAATAATATTATTATAATGCATAAAGTCAAAAAGAGAAAGAAGGATACATCAGCCATACCTTTCCCAATTTGGACTTGGGACTAGAGGCTCCTCTCTAAAGCCTAACCTCCACTAAGGACTAGAGAGAACTAGTGTATACAATGAGAGAATGCTTGAGTGTTGTGTGCATGGGTAGTGAGCCCCCCCCCCCCTATTTATACACGAAGTAGAGGCGGTTCCCACCACCAAAAGTACGTGAATCATTCACTACCGTCTTTAGAGCACTACAAGAGAGCGCCACACATCAGTTGACTAGTTTGGCGCCCAGACCAAGGTGGTTGAGCCAAGGGGTTGGCTGACCTGGTCTTGGCCCCTCCTAGGCTGTGCTTTCTCCTGGTGACCGACAGGTGGGTCCATGCCTCATCCCCGCGTGAATCGATGTTGGAAGCTCTTGGATACACTTGGGAATGGGTCCATGGATCCATGTGATGCCACATGTCATTGCATGATTAGTTGGGTGGCACTTTTCAGGATTGGTTCCTTCAGTCTTCATCAACTTTGCATGAAAACTCCTGTATGGACGATTTCTCCAAGTACAAGTGGAATTATGTAAAATCTAAAGATGATGTGTGTAAGAAATATTTACTTCTTCACATAATTGAGTTATATTGATGGTCGAAATTGGTATATAACGACCATCAACACCAAGCTCCACATAAAAAGCCTTATTTAGATGTATATCAAGAAAACCATTGCCTTGGTGAGGAAAACAAATTCCAATTACCACATAGGAATGATTGAGAGCATCATCTGAGGAACTTAAAATTAAACACCATTTGAAACTCTCCAGAATTTAGGTGGAACTTAGACATTAGGTGATGCATGCTCACTTTGGTTTTCTATCCTTCAACCACCCAAGAAAAGGATGAGGAATGAGCCCCATAATGACTAAGAAAATGGGTGAGGTACCATAGCCAGTTTATTCAATGCAAGGTAGAATATTTTGTTGTGCACTTGATAATTTTGAAAGGTAGGACATTGCAGCAACTCATGATCAAGAACCTAAGTCTTCATCTTTTCTTTTGGGACAAGCAAAGGGTAAGCTTGGGGAAGTTTTTTGATACTCCTTATATACCAATTTTGACTGTCAATATAACTCAATTATGTGAAGGTATAAATATTTCTTACACACATCACCTTTCTGTTTAACATAATTCCACATGAACATGGAGAAATAGTGCATGCAGGTATTGCAGGAATGATGACAAAAAGGAAGCAATCCTAAAAAGTGACATCCTGGCCAATCACACAGCAATATATGGCATGACATGGATCCAAGGACCCATTCCCAGGAATATCAAAAGGAATCCAATGTTGACTCACGAAAGAAAGAGGTCAGGGACCACAAATCAGTGACCAAAAGAAAGCACAGGTCAAGGGGCGCTAGGACCAAGTCAGTTGGGCCCCTTGTTCGGCGGACCCCTTCCTGGCGCCAAAATCGGTTAGCTGACACGTGGCGCTCTCTTGTGGCTCACTTATGGCAGTGAAGACTGATCCTCACGCAAAATATGGAAGGAACCAATTGAACTCTTTGTATAAATAGGACCCTTCACTTCATCACACACCACTTTAGCATTCACTCCATTATATACACTAGTTCTCTTAGTCACACTTCATCACACATGACTCAGGTATTCACTCTGTTGTATACACTAGTTCTCTTAGTCCTTAGTGGAGGTTAGGCTGTAGAGAGGAGCCCATAGTACCAAGTCCAAATTGGGAAATGTATGGCTCATGTATCTTTCTTTTCTTTTGTGACTTTATGCATATTAATAATATTATTATTAGTCTATCTTTATTCATATACTTGGGCAAAGCGTTTCTTGTTTGATTGTGGAGTCCATGTATGTGATAGGTGTAGGTGTTATTATGATATGAAAATATTGTCATTATTATATTGTCATAAACATCATACACCTCCACTATAGTCTAATTAGGTGATAACATGACTATGTTAATATGAATAAGTTAGTGCTTGGTCCCAACATTGGTTAAACAATGTTTAGGTTAGTCATTACCTTTGAATGATATTTGTATCTGGACTCTTAAGGTATTTACTTAACATGTAAGTGTGGTGCTTATATTGTTACGTAGCATTGGATGTCTCATAGACCCGCTGGTTGTATGGGTAGACACCAGGTGCTGACAACCATGTCCGTCCTTCGCACTCCCTGACGTTCGGCTATGCCACATGACAGCTTTGTTCGTCCTTCGCACTCCTCAGCGTTCGGCTATGCTACATGCTCTTTGCAGGAAATGTCCTTGTTTTGCTAGGGTGCACTCGTGTCCGATGTGTTGGACCACTAAGCCCTAGTATTGAGCATTAACATGTTCATTTGTACATTGTTAGGCTATGTATATGAGTAATTAGATCATAGTAGGAGTAGTCCCTTCTCAAAGTATAACCTTCACTAGGACAAATTTACCCCTTAGAGTAGATTGCTTAGGTGTGTGTCACACTACCCAATTCTATCAATTACCCATCGTACTAGGATCCTCACTAGATCATCCTACTCTATCTACGATTTTCCACACTTCACTTGCCTTCCTTTGGGATAAAATAAATACGATATCATAGGGAATACTCTTGGGTGAAATACTACAACGTTACTTTTCGTGCCCTTGTGGAACTCATCTTGCTTTGCCTTAGGTTAGCCTAGTGCCAACTGCATATCTAGCATTCATTGCTAGGATGAAATGTAGACGTTAAGAGATACCAACAGTCGTCTATATTTACAATGACAAAATTGTCAAACTCCTTCATGAATATCTTAATCATCAGATTCATGAAGTAGGCCGGAGCATTGGTAAGTTCAAATCACATTACAGTGAACTCATACTCTCCATATGGGGTCACAAATGTCATCTTCATGATATCTGCCTCCTTGATCTTGAGCTAGTAATAAGGTGGCCTTAGGTCAATCTTGGATAAATACTTCACTCCCTTCAATTGGCCAAACAAATCATCAATCCGCAGTAGAGGGTACTTGTTCTTTATGGTAACCTCATTCAAAATCTGTAATCGATGCACATCCTTAAGCTACCGTCCTTCTTTTTAACGAATAGCATTGGGCTCCACTTGGTGAAGAACAGGGTCGGATTAATCCTTTTTCTTGCAACTCCCGGATCTATGCCTTTAACTCTGTCATCTTATTTGAAGCCATTCAGTATAGTCTCATCACAACCGACATGGCTCTAGGAATCAAGTCGATCAGAAACTCTTTGTCTCTGTCGGGTAGTGTTCCTGCTAAATCTTTTGGAAACACGTCCAGGTACTCGCAAACTCCTAAGACTTGTTCCATAGCTGTAGCTTCAAAACTACACACCATGTCCTCTGTAGTATGCCTCCGTGGTTCACATGTCACTGTTATTCCCTCATGGTTTGTTGCTGTAACCTTGCTGTCGCCATAGGTAATATTCCCTTCTGGCGTGGTAACTAGTCCATACCAAGAATAACATTTATCCCATCCAACTAAAGGACTACTTGTTCCGCTAGGAATTCTACCCCACTTAAATGGATCTTAACCCCATAGCATCCATGCTGGCACTTTATAACTGCCCCAGGGGACATAATGACTAGTGGGATCTCTAGCCAAACCATTCGCAGTCCACCCTTAGCAAAAAACATTGAGGATATAAAGCTGTTTGATGCGCCGGAATCGAAAATAACTGAAGCCAACATTGAGTTGACCAAGTACTTGCCAAGTGCAACAACAGGTGACTCCTCTGCTTAGTTGACGTCAATGTGGTTGATGCATCCATGATTGAATGATTTTGTACAATTCTGTACCCCTGCGGTTAGAGGTGGGTTGCGTCCCACATCAGATACGGCAGTACTCATCCCTTTGTTGGTTGGGGTTCCTCTTATCTTCTCCTAGAGCGGGTAGCTATCATGGCTCCTGGTTCATGGCAATAGAAGCATGTCTTTATTGTCCATGCGCCCATCGACTGATATTGTAGCCTCGTTGTTGGTTGGTGCTGTTCGGCCGATACCATTGGTTGACTGCTGATTATTGGTTTTGGACGTACGATATTGCATCGTAAGCTGGTATCTTGGCTTGGTGAAAGGGTTAGGCTTAGTCCGTTGAAAATGGTACAGCTGCTTGAGATTCTGTGCCGTAAATTTCCTCTTTCATGCCCCTTCCAATTCTGCACGTGCGTCCTCCAGTAGTATCTCTCGATTCATAATTGTGTTGAAGTCAGGGTATACGTGAGTGATTAGTTGTGCCTTCGTGCTGCGATTCAACCCCTTTCGGAAGCGATCCTGCTTCTTTTTGTCGGTATCGATCTCTCCAGGGGTGTAGCGACTCAACTTTATAAACTTCTTGACATACTGGTTTATGGTCATGGCTCCCTAACACAATGAGAGAAACTCATCAGCCTTCACTTCCATAATGCCCGCTGGGATGTGATAATCCTGGAATGCTCCTTAAAACTCTTCCCAACCAATAGCATTTGGTTCCTCGGCGGATTTACGGTAATTGTCCCACCACTCGCTTGCTGTGTTGGTCAATTGATGGGAGGCCAACATGACTTTCTCCGAGTCATTGACATCTACGACTTCAATTTCTTGTTTGCGTTGCATAGCCAATCATCTGCTGATAGGGGATCTTCATCACTTCCATTGAACACAGGCGGGCAAAGTCTCATGAACTCTGTCATCTTGGATGCTACAGGCATCCTTGGGCCTCACGGTTCTTGCACATCCTGCGCCATGTTATGGAGTAGCTGGGTCTGAACAACCATAACATCTGCTAGAGTTGCTAGTGGGGCTGGAATCTATTCCTCGGCTTGACCCGCAGTCTCTTCCAGATCCACCTCTCCGACGTCCTCCTGAGGGTCTTGCGGTTCCATCAGGCTGCTGGCCGCTGCAACCACGGCTTGTGGTGCCTGTTGGGGCTCTCGAGGCCACTCTGCCTTGTGGGGCTAGTGCGATAGTGTCCGGGTTGAGTGTTACTAGCGCAACCTGTTTGGCTTGTTTACGATGTGCCTGGCCATGGGCTGGTTTCCGTGGCGCAATCCTGTAGTTTCAGAGAGGGAGAACAGATGAGGATTGAATAATCTCAGTTGTTGGGTCTGTTTCTTTCTGTCTCAATCAGACATTTGGCGTAGCTATAGTCGCCTCTACCTGAAGCCTATGTTTTATTACTATTATTGTGTTGTTATTTACTATTTCATTAATATTTTTTCTGTTTTGTATTTATTGTTGTTTTTTGTAGAGTTTAGATATCATCCAGCAATCATAACATTCATCACTAGAGTATTCATGCAATGTACAATACATGTCACCTCCACGGTGACTCACACGTACTACATGCAACTTGAGCTTGAATTGGTGCTTAGAATAGTTGGGAGCATAGGGATCCCACTTATTCATAGCAGCCCATTAGTTGCTCAAGTAAGGTTTCCATGTCAAACCTCCGGCCTCGCAAAGCTATGACTGCCCCTCGGAATTAAATCCCAATAGCTTTTAAGCGTGCTTAGTTACTCGTTGGCCAAGGGATGTTGAAATGCCACCTTCAAATTTCTTCAACAATCTACTTCTTGTATGCCTACATAGAAACATTACTCCTGCAAGGTTCCCCTCTTGGATAGAGAGAGATGGTTAGCTCTTGGCTCTTGTACAGCTGAACTTTGTGTTAGATGACTGAATTCCATTTGTACATCCAGGTAAGAAAAACAACAATGGTACATCAGGTCCGGTTTTGAGTGTATGCATAAACAATATGTTATTCATTGATATAAGAGTGGAGCCTTATAGATTAATCTAGTTGCACATTTTATAAAGCTCTTACTTATAGCAATGCAAGTGATAGGTGTACACTCTATGGTTCCCTTCATCTTCAATTTTCTAACCATGTATATTTTTTAGAAGAGAAAATATTTATCATTCGAATCATGACAAACAAGATTCACAATTTATCCTCCTTATTTCTAATACCTTGCCTAGGAAACTGAAATATAGTGATCCATGTATGAATGGGTTTCAAATCAAAATTATGGATTTCACCATTCCTAGGTTGCTACATGGCAATTCAACCATTAAGTTATTCCATAAGTGTTGTTGACTACACCCAGGCAGAAATGAGTAAGTCAATTTAACAATGCTTATGAAATTCTACGTACTTGTTTAAATTTATTCCCATATAAGGTGACATTCCTTTTGAAAAATAAAAAAAGGAATGCCAACACTTACTCTCATGAGAATGCATAAAGATTGAGATATGAGAAGGTGTAAACCTTCCTCGCAATTGTAAGAAAAAATTATTTAATCATAATGCAATCCAAATTACGAAAAATTTTAAACTCGTACCCCAATTGAAGAGTAGTACGGGTTGAAGATCGTTGTGTAAGAAATTCACGATCATGGATTTTGGTGTAGACTTCATGTTCAATGTCTTTTGCCAAGTTGAGGTTGGATTTTAAGATGAATAAGCTTCATCTTTGTAGGATCGAAGAGCACATGAAAAGCTTCCAAAGGGGGGGGGTGAATGGTAGATTAAAACTTTTTCAATAGAAGCAATTAAAAGCACTCAACAGAAAGTCAATCTGACAGAGAAACCTTATGTGCGAGTGTTTACAACATGTTCAAAATGTTAAAAATCACTGTAGATTATAGAGAATCAAGTCACGAATAAACGACAACAAGAATCACGAGAAACCGTTGAGTAAAACTCAAGTTATGACCAAAACCCTGAGCAAAGATCAATATGTTCTAAAATAGAGCAAACAGATATGCTATGCTACAAAGAAACTCATGTAACTCAAAACCCAAAAATCTAATGACCGTAAAATTTTAATAGATGATAGAATATTGAGTTGTGAAGACAACACAAAAAGAATCACATAAATTGGATTTGTAAACCGTGAGTTACGATCAAAACACCAAAGAAAGATCAGGCAGTATAGAAACTTGACAAGAAAGATATGACAAAAACAAGTCGGACGAACAAGGCATAAAATCTCCTCTAAACTATGAATTTTATTGATCAAAACACAAGAGGAACAGCCCAAAGACGTCTTACCATGAGCTTTGGCCTCCCTTGCTTATATAACTAGCCCTAAGGCCAACCAATTCCAAACTAGGACTCTAATCTTACTTGGACTCTAACTGAAACTTACCATAACTGCTTAGAACTCTTTCATATGCAGATAGAAGCAATCCCAAGACTTCCAAACACTTTAGGAACGTATCTCACATTTCTAAGAAAACTCAACTTCGTGTCCACTACAAATTCTAACCAAAACCAACTCAAATCTTTTCATATTTGAGCCATAACGACTCAGCCGCAACCTGAGTCCGTAATCCAGTCGGTTGGACCTTCCCGACCACATCTTCACGTTCACTTATCTTCACCACGAGTTTGAACAATGTAGTCACGTCCATGCACCCCTTGCATATGTGCAAACAACTTCCAACGATGTCCATGATACCTTCATATGCATTGTTCTTGACCCAAACATGTTACGCGACCTCCTGATCAACTCAACCACAATTCCTTCCGAACTTGGATGTTGAACCTCATCTTCTCCTTAAGACTAGTTCAATGGATCCCATCACCAGCCATGTACTGACCTCAAGCAACACTTGCAAGTGAACAAATAAACAATCTTTGCGAGCCCGAGTCCTCGACTTGACTCTCGTTAGCCCAAAAACACAACACCTAACCTGAGCACATCACATAAGCATGTTGCAAACCATAGCAAAATGATATCAGACATAACCACCAAAACACCCCAAAAACATAGTAAGAAAATACTAATCAAACTTTCCATAAGAGAAAAAGCAAGTTCAAAACATTGCAAGTTAAAAACAGAGCCGCCACACAATTATTTTAGCAAATAGAATATATCAAATCGACCAAAAGCGGTGCTGCAATGTAAAGGCAAAAGATTGGACATTCCAATCCCAAATTCACGTGCGAAACACGTGACTAAAAGTTCAGATAGTCCTAACCAAGTAAACAGTAAATGTTACTCGAAAACATTCCAATCACGTTGACTCACGTGCAGCTCATGTGCGTAAAATTTTGGACAGTCTGAAGCATGAAACATGTGCAAGTCACGTGAAAAAAAGTTCAGAAAATTCAAAACCAGTGAGGGTAACGTTACTCCCCAAAAAACACATTGAAAAGTTAGGACAATCCAAAACTGTCGAAGGTAACTTTACTCCAAAAATTAACTGAGACATGTTCGGACCGTGTGTACCAGGGTGTATCGTGGTGTATCGGTGTAAGCTTCAAAACATTGCATGTCAGCTCTGACTTTTATTCTAATTGCCAATGTATTCAGCACACATAGGTCTCACAATCTCCCCCTTGATGAATGCATTGGCAACACCACTTAAAATCCGAACATTAGCTCATTCACATGAAAAGTTTTGAAAGCAAATTCCTCCCTTTTGAAAATTAAAAATCAAATGAAAAAGAAATCTCAACAAGAAATTATCCCCCTGAGAAGAACGTGTAAAAGCTCGTGAATGTGCAATGTCTGACATATTTATTTCTCCTCCTTTGACAATGTATTCAACAAGGTTAAATGAGAAATTTCAATTGTTATGAGCATATTATAACATATACATATAAAACAAAGCTCATCCAAGTCATACTATCAAGTAACTTACACTATCACATCTATGAGATACATAAAGTAGTGAAAGCTATGCTAGAGATTAAGTGTAATTTTTCGATTTAAGCATGCCATGATCTCACAAACTTGACTATTTCAAAATCTAAAAGCATGACACTTGTTGCTGCATTTTGCATTATCATTTAAAGCACAATTTTTGATCATATGACATTTGCAAGAGACTATATGCCGCATCAGCCTTATTCTAACAAACCAAGCCAAGACTATGTCATTTGACAACTAGAAGCTTATGGACATGGTTTTAGTCATACAGAACTTATTCCAAGTTCATATCTAAGTGCAGTGATAAGCCATCTCAAAAGAAGAAGTGCGATGCATGCATATTCTCTTAATCTTTTTAGATTTTTATTTGATCATAAAAGCTCAACATATGGGCTATTGGTTGATTAATTTTTTATGATTGAAAACACTTGTGAGCATGCAACAAGTTCAAAACAGCAAGAAAGCTCGATCATTACCAGATTTGGAGTAAGTAATTATTCTAATTACTAGTCATGGCAAAAACTACAAAATGTATAACACGACTAAGGTAGTAAGAACTTTCAGCATGTAAAAGGAATCACAAAGTCATATATGTATGAAATGCTATGCTCATATTATTTTGAATTCATATTCAGACATTGACTTCCATAATTTCAAAACTCCCCCTCAATTTAATCCATGAGGATGCATAACCCGTATTTCACAATAAATGTAACAAGAACGAGTGAAATCCAAAGTTTTGTAAAAATGTCAGCCAACAGTTGTTCATTATCTACATGGTGAAGCACAATGCTTCCTTTTTCAACATTATCATGAAGAAAGTGATACCTATTGTCAATCTGCTTTGTTCTAGAATGTTGCACGGGTTTTAGCAATGCAAATGGCACTAGTGTTATTAGAAAACAGTGGAACACTATCTAGATCAACTCTATAGTCCTTAAGTGTTCGAACAATCTAAATAATTTGTGAGCAAGCGCTAGCAGCAGCTACTTATTCAAATTCAATCATGGATTGTGCAACTGAACCTTGTTTTCTAGAGGACCAAACAACAAGTGAATTACCAAGAAAATGACAAGCAACCGGAGTACTTTTCCTGTCAATCCTACAATCCCCAAAATCAGCAACTGAAAATGCCAAATTCTTGAGTTCTATGTAAGTACCTGAGAATTCTTTTGACGGCTTGACCATGTGAAGCACGTGGAGAAGCTTGAAATCGTGCACAAAGACATACGCTGAATTGTATGTCCAGTCTTCATGCCGTGAGGTACAAAAGTGAACCGATCATGCTCCTATGTTCTTTTCGATCCACGTGTTCACCATCTTCATAAAGTTCAAGTGTTGTTGCTATTCACATTGGTGTCTGAAGAGGCTTGCTTTTGTCCATGTTGAAGCGCCTTAGGAGGTCTTTTGTATACTTCGTTTGATGAACACAGGTTCCCTCCTTGGTTTGCTTGATTTGCAGCCCCAAAAAGTACGCGAGTTCTCCCATCATACTCATCTCAAATTATGAACTCATCATAGCTGAAAACTTGGACACGAGATCATGAGAAGCACAACCAAAGATAATATCATCCATATACACTTGAACGAATAGTGAGTTATTGCCATGCTTAAGCACAAAAAGAGTTTTATCAACCTCGCCCATGGTAAACCCCTTTTCAAGTAAGAATGTTTTTAATCTATCATACAATGCTCTAGGGGCTTGTTTGAGACCGTACAAGGCTTTGGACAGTTTGTAAACATGCTTAGGAAAATTTGGATTTTTAAATCCTGGTGGTTGCTTGACATAAACCTCCTCATTTATATAGCCATTAAGAAAAGAACTTTTAACATCCATTTGATATAACTTAATTGTTTAGATGCAGCAAAAGCTAACAAAATTCTTATAGCTTCTAATCTAGCAACATGAGCAAAAGTTTCATCAAAATCTAGACTTTCAATTTCTGTGAAACCTTGAGCAACCAACCTAGCCTTTGTAACACCCTAATTTTCATCCATCATGCATTGCATTCACTCTTATACATGTTTAACATGATACAACACAAAAAGGAACAAAACTAAAATGAATTAGGACCAAAACAACAATTAGAAACATGGCTTAGTACGAACTTGTCTGGACTGGACCCCGAACTAGTCCGATTTAGCTACTATTGTCTCCCATACTTTTCCGCTAATTGCTACAGATTAGTTCTGAAATCGTTTATGAAGTTCTCCGGACTTGTCCATTAAATTTATGGACTAATTTGGTTTTGTTTTTGTTCCCGTCCGGACTTGCCCGTTGTGTATACGGACTACTCTGATGACCGCTGTTGGGAACTCCCAAAAACTTGGTCTAGATTTGAAACTGGACACACCTCGGATTTGTCCGACCTTGCACCGTAGTTGTCCAATCAATTTTCTGTTCAAGTATAGAATTGTCCGACATGACACCGGACCTCTCCGTTGAACTTTCTTCTCCCAAACGGACTTGTCTGGCCTCATTACGGACTAGTTTGGTATGTAGGGTTTGGACTCGGATTCTATTTTTCCTCCATGACAAGTTATTTGGTAATTGCCTTAATTGGCGCAAGAACGTTGCGCCCCACCTCTGAGGAGCCCAAGTGGGACCCCACCAAGGCCTCTACTTGATCCCACCACCTTATACTTGGATTCCACCCTAACCCTACCACTTCTCCCTCTATATAAACACCCCACCACCCACTTCTCACCTCTTTGCAAAGTTTGAGAAACCCTTAGCCCTTGTCATGCTATGAGCCGCCATCAAGAGGAGTTCACCGCAAGGGAGAACAAGGAGGAAGAAGAAGAGGAGAAGAAGGAAGAAGGAGGATCAAACGAGATCATCCTCACTGCTATGATCTTCCTCATCAATTCTTCGACATCAACTTTCTTCTTCGCCAATTCCTCGTCTTCATCGATCTAGACTCCGAGTTCTTGCGTTTCACCTATTGTCTACTAGTGAACCCTTGAAATCATGGTAAATACCTTAGATCCATCCTACATACGTCAATTATGCATAACACACTCATTTTAATCTATCGTGCATTGCATACATTCTTATACATGTTTAACATTAAGCAACATAAAAAGGAACAAGTCTAAAATGAATTAGAAGCAAAACAACAGTTAAAAACCTGTATAGTTGCAAACTTGTCCGGTTTGGACCTCGAAGTAGTCCGGCTTTGCCATTTGTTGACACTCCGGACTTGTCCGCTCCTACCGCGGATTAGTCTGATTGAGTTTCTTTTGATTGTTCGGACTTGTCCATTCTCATGTGCGGACTAATATGTTCCTTGCTACTGGAACGTTTCGGGGTTGTCTGGTAGATCCCTCTTTTGATCTAGTTTTTGGAAAATTGATCAAGTCTCCGGTCTTGTTTGGTCTATACTGGACTTGTCTGTTTTGCTTTCTGGACAAGATCGGACTTGTCCAGACTTCAACCGGGCATGTCCGCTCAAGTCTCTATTTTCAATCAGACTAGTTCGGCCCCTAGCGGACTTGTCCGGTGCGCCCGACTCGGGTTCAATCTTTTCCTCCACAGCATGTTATTGGGTTTTTACCTTAATTGGGCCCAAGAACGATGTGTCCAACCCCCGTAGAGACCATGTGGGACCCCACCTTGGCCACCACCGCCTTAAACTCGATATCAATAAAACCCTACCACCTCCACCTCTATATAAACACCCCAAAACCCACCTCTTACCCCTTTGTCACAATTGAAGAAACCCCAAACCCTAATTCGTGAGAGCTGCCGTCAAGGAGCCTCCACCGCAGCTAGAAGAAGCGAAGGAGGAAGGAGAAGGATCAGGCAAGATCGATCTTCGTCAACTCATCATAAATTCTTCGTCTCCTTCAATCTCAACGTTGAATTCTCGAATCCTCGGCCTTTGAACCCTTGAATTTGCGGTAATTATCTTAGATGCACCTTTTATAAGTAAAGTATGGTTCTATATTAACTAAAATTGTGCTCTAATTGAAAACTCGCCAAAAACCCTAGCCAACGGACTTGTCCGGCCCAATTGCGGACTAGTACGATCAACTCTCTGGTCCAGAACGGACTTGTCCGGTCCCTGTGCGGACTAGTCCGATGTTCCTATTTTGAATATTCCTAGAACCTCTTTAATAATCTCTAAAATGACTTAAAACTTGTTCTAACATGTAAAAATTTATCGTCCCTGGTTAGTAGGCTATCATATCAACCTAATAACATGCATTACCTCATAATTGCATTAATCATGCATGTCATAGCATATTGAGTAATATATGAGCATTTAGTGATTGTAATGCTTGTTTTGTATGTCTTCTGCACAGAATAGAAGGTGTTGCACTAGAGGGTGTTGTCGAGCACCTCCAGCACCAGAACTTTGAAGCTTTTGATCCTAACCAATAACCAATCTCATAAGCAAGGCAAGTGTCCTTGAACATTTTGATGCTGTTTTTAAATGTTTTGTTTTCAAAACTGCATGCTTGTATCAAATTGATGGGAAACCCAAGATAGGTGTTTACTAGACTTGTTTGACCATCCTTGTCACTTGGATTATATTTTGGAGAGTCGGGAAGGACATTTTACCTTTTTGCTTAGCTCTCTTAAATTGGGATGGAAACAACCAAAATGCTTAATCATGATTTAATGAAGCTATGGATGTTGAGAATTGGTAAACATGGTTATTTGGTAACATGGGACTTGGGAGATCTAAGCAAGCATGGTTTGTGGATTGGGTTGGATGATATGGTGGTTTGCTTGCCTTAGATCTAAGGATCGATTCATGTGAGAATAAGCCATGACAACAGTGCCACCACAAGGCCAAATATGGGTGTGACTTAGCTGATTAATTAGGTGTATTGACAACATTGTTCGGATCATTTGAGGAGAGGGGAATGGAAATCGCCTGGGTTTGCAATAGTGGCGGGAGTGCCCTGGGATCCGAATGGCACAAGAGGCGGCCCTTGTGATGAGGACATCTTACCTTTGCATACAATGCAAGGACCGATCACTAGAGCATGTGCACGACAATCGGATCTCCAAGTACGTTCTAAAATTGTCAATTGTTTTTTAGAACTTACGCTTGTTTCCATGCCTATTTTATTGATTAGGAACAATGGAGAGGACCAGCAAGGTCTTGGAGGAGTCCAAGGAATCAAGGAGGAGGAGATAGGATGTGCACACCAAGGAGGAACCCAAGTACAACTCGACTTCGACTCCACCTCGGGTTCCAGGAGGTGCCTTCACCAAAACTGACGTCCCGAACACATACGGAGTCAGATTTGGACGTTCTATATATATGGTTGGAACCGTGATTTCATAAATCTTCCAATGGAACCAGCCCCACCTCAAAATTTCTTCTAAGTTTACGGGAATCAACGAAACAAGTGGGCGTCCAGAATCTGTTCGGTGCTGCGCCACCGTCTTTTGGGCTGCTTGCCCGTGTATCATGTGGACGCCCATTAGGGTTGCGTCCAGGCGTCTTGCACGCCCCTAAACTACTTTTTATATAGCAGGCATCACCACATTAGGGTTGGTTTTTGCTTAGATACAATCTGTCATTGAACAGTGTCGCCGACCATCGGTTGTGAGACCCCAAATTCGTGATCAATTCAGTTTTGATTGTAACTTCTCTGTTCTTGCTTGTGTTCTTGATTGCGCTTGCAGGGATAAGCCTTCGTGGCGAGGTCATTCATGTGAAACGGGTGATAACCAACAGAGCAGTAGTGTAGTGATTGCGGGGTTTCGTTCGTTCGGAGCCTTGGATCATCAACCCAATCAAGTTTACCATAACTCTCGGAAGATCGGGACTTATTCTCCTATCAATTGGTATCAGATTTCCAGGTTCACCGTGAGGTATACTTGTGTGCCCTTTAGATTTATTTTGTTTCAGTCCTATCGTCCCCAAAAAGCCACAATTTTTTTTACTTTCCCTGACATACAAAACCCCCCCCCCCCCCCCGCTCAGCCTTTTGCACAATTTAGTTTCGGAGTCCGTAGTTCTGATTTTGTGTCCTAGGTTGAGTCTGGTTTCTGGTTTATATTTGTTTTGGTTCAGTTTTGTTTCTTCCATCCGCTGCCATCTACAAAAAAACAATCTACAAAAAAAATCCATCCACCAATTCATTTCTGTTGCAGTTTCTAGCACCACCAAAACCTGATTCGGGGAATCCTCCTTAAAACGGGCATAACTTTTTGCTCGGAACTCCGATTGAGGCGCATTTTTTTCCTCGGAAAGGTCTCAAAAAATACACATATGATACCGGCTATGAAGGTCACGGCGTTTTCAAAAAAATTAAAAAAAAAATTAAGAAGGCCCTCGTTTTGAACCCCGAAGTTCCGGCACCAGTTTTTTCAATCGCTCCTGAATTTGTACCGATCACATCTATCATCGGTTTCAGCTAATACTTGGTGCTGTTTCTATTCTTGTGCCCCTGGTGGAGAAAAAAAATAGCAAAAAAATAAAGAGAAAAGAAAAGATTTTGATTTGTACTAGTGCTTCAAGACAAAAACAGGAGGCTGAGGGGTTTTCTAGTTGTGTTGTTCCTGTGTGAGTGTTGGATACTTGCTGATATTATCCTTGTTATTAATCATCATTCTTCCTTGTCTTGCTAATTGCCACAACTGTTCTAATACATTCTAAGGCCGGCAACTATGTGAAATTCTTTGGACACTTATTCAACATTGCTATCTGTTACTAACTTGTGTGCCACATACATATACTCAATTTGAGCCTTCCAAGCTCCACCTTCTCTCGAGCAGAACAGGTAACCTCTACAATTACACCCACTCTCTGCTTGCTTCACACCGGTCACCGTTGGCCACCTGCAGTGCTGGTAAGAAACTTGTAAGAGCGGGGTAAGACGCATCTTACCGATCAATTTTCCACTTCCACATCAGAGAGCAAAGTAATAGGGTTCTTCACGAGCTTTTTGTCTTCGTTTCTGTTTTTTACTAACAATGACAGGAAAGAAGCCTATGGATAAGACCTCTGGTTCTACACCTCCGGATGATGATGAGTGCGCGTCCCATATGGAACTAAGGGACATGATGTGGGCGATGACTGAAGCTTTCAACAATTACCAAACCACTACAACAGCCACCTTTCAGAGGCTCCATACAAGTGTTGCTGGTCTGACCACACGGTTGGACGAGATGGAGACTCGTCTTCCCCAACAAGCTACACCCTCTATCATCCTTGATGCCGATGCACATGCTCACTATGATACAGAGGATGACTTCAATAACGATGAGGTTGATGCACAGCAGCGCTGTCGCCCTCGACGAAATTGTCAAGGTATGGGAGGTAGATCTCGTCCTCATGCTCCTGAACAAGATAATGATCCTTATGCTATGATTAAGTTTTCTATTCCACCATTTTATGGATCTTATGATGCTGAATCTTACTTGGATTGGGAGATGACGGTAGAACAAAAATTTAGCTCTCATCTTGTTCCTAAGCGACATAGAGTTAGACAAGCCACTAGTGAGTTTAAAAATTTTGCTATAATTTGGTGGAATGAACTTGTCAATACACGTAATGCACCACAAACATGGGTTGAGTTAAAAGAAGTGATGTGTGCTAGGTTTGTTCCTCCTTCATATAGACGTGATCTTCTTAAGAAATTGCAATGCTTTGATCAGGGTGACATGACTGTCCAAGAGTACTACTAAGAGTTGTAGAAAGGTATGCTTCGTTGTGGGGTAGTTGAGGATTAGGAAGACCAAATTGTTAGGTTTTATGGGGGCTTGCGGCGTGAGATCCATGACATAGTTGACTACAAGGAATATCATTCTATTCAACATTTATTTCAAATTGCTATGTTAGCAGAAAAAGAAGTGCAGGGTCGCCAACAGCAGTGGCAAAACAACACCTTCACGCCACGACAGTTTTTGGTGCCATCGTCCAAAGTAGCGCCACCTTCAAGCGTACGTGCTTCTACACCACCCTCCACCGGTGTTGTACGCAGCAACACCGCACCTTCTACATCACGGGGACAAGATAACAGCAAGTCCTAGATGCCTCAAGGGGTTGCAGCAAAGGCGACCGCACCCAACACTTCGGCAAGTCGGACCTCTGACATCAAGTGCCACCGCTGCCAGGGACTTGGCCATATGCAACGAGATTGCCCCAGCAAATGGGCGATCATTGCCACTGCTGATGGTGGGTATGTTAGTACTTCTGATATTGAAGATGAAAATATTATTGCAACTAACATTTCAGGTTCGGATGATGGTGCTGAGGAGGTTCTTGGTACATCTGTGACCAACAACTATAGGACTTTGATTGTTCAGCGAGATTTAAGTGCCACAATTCGAGAGGACGACACCTGCCGACGTCACAACCTTTTCAACATGTTTCTCATCATCAAGGACTGCCGTGTACATACCATCATTGATGGTTGTATCTGCAACAATCTGGTGAACGTTGAGGTGGTCAAGAAGCTTGGCTTGACCACACGGGAGCATCCTCACCCTTATCACATTCAATGGTTTAACAACAATGGTAAGGTAAAGGTAACACAAACAGCAAGGATACATTTTTCTATTGGTTCTTATCACGATTTTGCTGATTTGATGTGGTACCTATGGATGCTTGTTCTCTTTTGTTGGGACGTCCTTGGGAGTTTGATACTGATGATATTCACCATAGTCGATCTAATAAGTATACTCTCATGCATAAGGGCAAGAAAATTGTGTTGCTTCCTATGAGTCTCACTGAAATTGTGCAATTTTAGTAGGAGAAAAAGAATAATGCTAAGCAAAAGGGTGTTTTCAATTCTGAAATTCAGCAACCTATTAAGTTGAAAAATCCTATCTTGCTTGCAACTAAATCCGATCTCGAAGATTTATATGCCTCTAATGGAACTTGCTATGCTTTAGTGTGCAAACATGCTTTATATTCCATTGAGGATACATCCATTGTTTTGCCACCTGCTATTGCTAACCTTTTGCAGGAATATATGGATGCTTTTCCATCAGAGATACCCCCTGGATTACCACCTGTGTGAGGCATGGAGCACAAGATTGATTTGATTCCAGGGGCAAGCTTGCCAAACTGTGCCGCCTATAGGACCAACCCTGACGAGACTAAGGAAATTCAGCGACAAGTCCAAGACCTTCTAGACCGCGGGTACATTCGTGAGAGCATTAGTCCTTGTTCTGTTTCTGTTCTTTTGGTTCCAAAAAAAAGATGGCACTTGGCACATGTGTGTCAATTATAGAGCCATCAATAACATTACCATTCGTTATCGTTATCATATTCCTAGATTGGATGACATGCTTGATGAGTTGAGTGGTTCTGTTATTTTCTCCAGGATTGATTTGCGTTGTGGATATCATCAGAGTCGTATGGCATTTGGTGATGAATGGAAAACTACTTTTAAAACTAAATTCGGACTTTATGAATGGTTAGTCATGACATTTGGTTTAACTAATGCACCCAGTACTTTCATGGGGTTGATGAATGAGGTTTTACGTGCTTTCATTGGTAAATTTGTGGTGGTTTACTTTGATGATATCCTTATTTACAGCAAGTCATATGATGAGCATCTTGAACATTTGCGTGCTGTTTTTAATGTCTTGCGCGTTGCACATTTATATGGTAACCTTGAGAAGTGCACCTTTTGCACCAATCGTGTGTCTTTTCTTGGTTATGTTGTTACTTCGCAGGGCATTGAGGTTGACGAGGCAAAGATTGTTGCCATCATGAGCTGGCCATTTCTGACTACGGTCATGCAGGTTCGGTGTTTTCTTGGTCTCGCAGGTTTCTACCGGCATTTTGTGCGGGATTTCAGCACCATTGCGACACCTCTCCACGAGTTGACAAAGCATGGAGTGCCGTTTCGATGGGGACCAGCACAACAACAAGCTTTTGATGTTCTCAAGTTGAAGCTCACACAAGCACCATTGTTGCAACTTCCTGATTTTGAGAAGACCTTTGAGCTTGAATGTGACGCGAGCGGCATTGGCATTGGAGGAGTGCTAATTCAAGGAGGTAAACCTGTTGCCTTCTTTAGTGGAAAATTGCATGGACCTTTGCTGAATTATTCTACATATGACAAAGAACTTTATGCTTTAGTGCGTGTCTTGCAAACATGGCAACATTACCTATGGTCTAAAGAATTTGTCATACATTCAGATCATGAGTCTTTGAAGTATCTTAAAGGACAAGCTAATCTAAAAAAACATCATGCTAAATGAATTGAGTTCATAGAATCATTTCCTTACATCATTAAACATAAGAAAGGGAAAGACAATGTGATTGCCGATGTTTTATCTAGACGTTATACCACGCTGTCCCAACTTTCTCATAAAATCTTTGGTTTGGAAACCATAAATAGGTTATATGCTACTGATTTGGACTTCAAAGATGCCTTTAAAAATTGTATAGAGGGAAGAACGTGGCAAAAATTCCTGTTGCGTGAAGCCCTTCTCTACCGTGCTAACAAGCTGTGTGTTCCAGCTAGCTCCGTTCGTATTTTGTTGTTGCAGGAAGGGCATGGAGGTGGTTTGATGGGACATTTTGGTGTTCAAAAGATAGAGGATGTGCTGGCCACTCACTTCTTTTGGCCACGGATGAGGCGTGATGTGGAGTGCTACATTTCACGTTGCACGACATGCAATAAAGCTAAGTCTCGACTTGACCCACATGGTATTTATATGCCTCTTCCGGTTCCTAGTGTGCCTTGGGAAGATATTTCTATGGACTTTGTTTTAGTATTGCCTAGAACAAAGAGGGGGAGGGATAGTGTATTTGTGGTTGTTGATCTTTTCTCTAAAATGGCTCATTTTATACCCTGCCACAAGACCGATAATGCTTTACATGTTGCTGATTTGTTCTTTAATGAGGTTGTGCGTTTGCATGGTGTTCCCAATACTATTGTTTCTGATAGGGATGCTAAGTTTTTGAGTCACTTTTGGAGAACTTTATGGTACAAATTGGGAACAATGTTGCTGTTTTCTACTACTTGTCATCCACAAACTGATGGGCAAACGGAGGTAGTTAATTGTACATTATCTACTATGTTGCGGGCTGTTTTGAAAGACAATTTGAGGTTGTGGGAGGAGTATTTGCAACATATTGAGTTTGCTTATAACAGGTCTATTCACTCCACAACCAAGTTAAGTCCGTTTATGGTAGTCTATGGTTTCAATCCTCGTGCTCCAATTGATTTTCTACCTTTACCACATACTGAAATTGTGAACTTGGATGCTACACAACGTTCTGAATTTATTCTTAAGTTGCATGAAACTACTAAGTTACAAATTGAAAAAATGAATGAAAAGTATCGCATTGCTGCTAGCAAAGGTAGGAAGGAGGTAAAATTGGAACCCGGTGATTTGGTGTGGATTCATTTGAGAAAAGATAGGTTCCCGGATTTGAGAAAGTCCAAACTCATGCCACGTGCTGCTAGACCTTTTAAGGTTCTTGAGAAGATAAATGACAATGCATATAAACTTGAGTTGCCTCCCGAGTTTGGGGTTAGTCCCACATTTAACATTTCAGATTTGAAGCCATACTTGGGTGAGGAAGATGAGCTTGAGTCGAGGACGACTTGAAATCAAGAGGGGGAGGATGATGAGGACATCTCTCCTTTGCATACAATGCAAGGACCGATCACTAGAGCACGTGCACGACAATTGGATCTCCAAGTACGTTCTAACCTTGTCAATTGTTTTTTAGAACATACGCTTGTTTGCATGCATGTTTTATTGATTAGGAACAATGGAGAGGACCAGAAAGGGCTTGGAGGAGTCTAAGGAATCAAGGAGGAGGAGATAGGACGTGCACACCAAGGAGGAACCCAAGTACAACTCGACTTCGACTCCATCTCGGGTTCCAGGAGCTGCCTTCACCAAAACTGACGTCCCGGACACATACGGAGTCGGATTTGGACGTTTTATATATGGTTGGAACCGTGATTAAAAAAAGATTCCAATGGAACCATCCTCACCTAAAACTTCCTTCTAAGTTTACGGGAATCAATGAAACAAGTGAGCGTCCAGAATCTGTCCAGTGCTGAGCCACCGTCTTTTGGGCTGCTGGCCCGTGTATCGTGTGGAAGCCCATTAGGGTTGCGTCCAGGGGTCCTGCACGCCCTTAAACTCCTTTTTATACAGCAGCCGTCACCACATTAGGGTTGGGTTTTCCTTAGATATAATCTGTCATTGAACAGTGTCGCCGATCATCGGTTGTGAGACCCCAAATTCGTGATCAATTCAGTTTTGATTGCAACTTCTTTGTTCTTGCTTCTGTTCTTGATTGCGCTTGCGGGGATAAGCCTTCGTGGCGAGGTCATTCGTGTGACACGGGTGATAACCAATGGAGCAGTGGTGTAGTGATTGCGGGGTTTCGTTCGTTCGGAGCCTTGGATCATCAACGTCGAGATCTCCACCCAATCAAGTTTACCATACCTCTCGAAAGATCGGGACTCATTCTCCTATCACCTTGGTTGGATGTGCTCAGTTGGAGGCATCACCACCGGTGAACCTCAGTGGGTCTGAATATACTGGTAGTCCCTTTGTAAAGGCTATTTTGTAATCTCTTGGCCATACACCTAAAGAAAGTGTAATTCGCAAAAGAGAGGTTTTTTGTCGCCGACGGGTGACGAAATCACGTACTTGTGGGTAAAGTGGTACAACCTCTGCAGAGTGTTTAAAACTATCATGATAGCCGTGCTCCTAGTTATGAGCACCTGGACAACTTCCATGATTAGAGTGGATCTTGGGTATTGTTATGGATTGGATGGTAATAAATGGTCATGGTTAATGATGATCGTAAGAATATGGAATATGGATGGATAATGAATGTTGGTTATTGTTGGTACCATACGTACCGGGTACCCCATGATACCGCAAGAAGTGCAAGAAAGTTCCACCCGTCCGAATCGAAGGCTCACACATGTCCCACATGGCACGTTGCACCGGACCCGCTCCCCTCACATGGCTGGCTCCCGGGTTAACACGTGTAAAGTAAGACCGGAACAAAACTCTCAACCAAGGGAAGATCCGATGACTACACGTGTACAACAGCCCCGGACCTAGCCCCTGTCAAAGAGGAGCTCAAGTACCGACATGTGTACAACAGCCCCGGACCTAGCCCCTGTCAGAGAGGAGCAACGGTACTGACACGTGTACAGCAACACTGGACCTACCCTCCCGCAAGGGAAAGCTCCGGATCTGCAACGTGTGGAGCCTCCGGACCATCGTCACCAACGGGAATACAAGCCGATCATGACCATTACAGACATTCAAGGATGGTTAAGGCGGCAGTTACAAGGTCTGATAATGTGTCATTAATGCCATATTAATGACACACGATCAGTGCACTGTTAATAGGGGTAACGCTGCCATGAAGGCACGTTACCACACTATTAATTGTATTTAATACTCTTTAGACAGTGTATTAGGTCATTAAGCATGCCAGGGCCACATGTCGGGCCAGGTCAGCTTTGTAACGACCAGTTCTTAGAACTATAAAAGGGCTGCACCACACGAACATAGAAGGCCAAGATGATTCGGATCCAGGCTATTGCGACCTGACCTTAGCAAACTCACTCGTTCAATACAATTACACAAACCCCGTGGAGTAGGGTGTTACACTCAGGCGGCCCGAACCACGTAAATCTCTGAGGTCACCATCTTGATATTGATCTCCGTGTGCCACAACCACAAAAGAACCTCCGCGGGCTGCTTCTCAGCGGGTCCGGGGGAAGTGTCGTATTCCACACTTTGACATTTGGTGCACTAGGAAGAGGCGCAATCCCGAGATCATAAGATGGGGAATTCAGCTGCTGGATCGTCCAACAGCAATCGTGCTGAACAACCTGCTGGAGGCAACCCCTCCAACGTTCAACAGCCAGCAGGTGCCAATGCTCCAGCAGGCACTATAGCACCATCTGTTCCGGCAAACAATGCTGATCAACGAGATGGGGCGTCTGCGTCGATCACTGCATCGGCAAACAACAACCCCGAGCACGCGCTCATTGCTGTGCGAGCTCTTCTGCAACATCCACCACCTCCAGGTGCACCCCAGGGTGCTATGGAGTAGTGGAGGGCTGATGTTGACCATCTGGTCGCAGCTGCGGCTGTAGGTATCATCAACTAAGGTCCTCTTCCTTCGGGACGAGCACCTTCACAACAACGGACCATGTCTTGCCGACTTGGTCCGCAAGTCTCTCAACAAAGGAGGTGTGCCGCCTCCCAACAAGTGACTTTGTTGCCCCCCGGGGCGCGACACACTCATACCATCATCAGGATTTTGACTCATGACCTGCGGTCGGAAATTGATCGCCGTTATCGGCAATAGGACGACCGAGTCCATATCGAGCGGGCTCGCAAAAGGTGAGAGGCTCGAGACAACCATGTTCCCCAAGGAGTAGGAGGAGGTTGTTCTTCCCTGGCCATGAACTTACATATGGTCAAGTGGCCACAGAAGTTCTGGCCTCACTTGCCAGAAAAATTAGACGGGACAGTCAACCCCGCCGAATTTCTTCAAATCTACTCAACTGTTGTACTGGCAGCGGGAGGTGACGAGGCTGTAATGGCAAATTACTTCCCGATGGCTCTAACTGGGACTGCAAGGTCCTTGTTCATGAGTCTTCCACCTGACTCCATTAATAGTTGGGCGGAACTATGCCAACAATTCACTACCAACTTTGGGAGCTCCTACACCCGACCCGACAATGAATTGGACTTGTTTGATGTAAAGCAAACATCGAGGGAATCGCTACGGTCCTTCATCCAGCGATTCTCTCAGGTACGAAATACCATTCCTTCAATCTCGATCTCCTCTGTTATTGTTGCATTCAGACAGGGTGTTCGAGACAAGAAGATGCTAGAGAAGCTGGCTATTAAAGAAGTTACCAGCATCACGGAACTCTTCAGCCTAGCTGACAAATGCGCTAGAGCCGCGGAGGGCCATGAAGTGCACTCCAAGCCAGCTCTGGAGGCTAATCAGAAGTCCTCCAAAACTGAAGCTGCTACCTCCGGTAGTGGCAAGAAGAAGAAGAAGCCCAATGGCAAAAAGAAGTTGTCGGCTGGTGCTCCAGCTGCAGCTGCTGTAGCTACTGGAAGTCGGGGGCCACGCCCCGAGAAGCGACCTCGTCCTTCATCAGAGGACGGCAACAGTTCCAAAGCATGGTGTCCGATTCACAAGACGAATCGACACAGCATGGAAGAGTGTCGGGAGGTCCAGAACCTTGTCGAGCGCTACAACAAGCGCTGGGAAGAAGCTCCTTTCCGTCAAAGGGAAGGAAAACAAAAAGTCAAGGAAGCTCCGACTGAAGAGGAGCTAGGTTTCCAGGATCCCAAAAAGGTCCTGAAAGCCGTCTACAACACTGTCGACGACGACTCCGACGCCTCCGACAATGAACGTCAGAAAACCCTGAACACAATCTATGGTGGTTCTTGGGACGTCACCTCTCGTCGCATCCTCAAGACAATGCGGCGGGACATGGCCATGGTAGCTATTGCTGCTAAGGCAAAACCACATCGAAAGTGAATGGACACACCCATCATTTTCGATGCTTCAGACTGCCCCCAAAACATGATCGGGGCTGGTCAACTCCCGTTGATGGTGTCACCCACCATTAACAATATCCAAATCCACCATGTAATGGTGGATAGAGGTTCCAGGCTAAACCTCATAAGCTTTGAAGCTTTCGTTAAGCTTCAGCTCCGGCCTTCGGACCTTCGTCCATCCTGACCTTTCTCCGAAGTAGGTCCGAGAATCATTACTCCTCTTGGTTCTATTACACTCCCAATTACCTTCGAGACCCGGGAGAACTACAGAACCGAGAAACTTGTTTTCAACGTTGCGCAGATAAATTTGCCCTTCAATGCCATTTTGGGTAGGCCAGCTTTATACAAGTTTATGGCTGCTACCCATTATGGTTACCTGGTGTTGAAGATGCCAACACCCACGGGCATTCTTCGGATCCGTGGAGATCATACCGCAGGAGTCACTGCACTGGAGGAACTCTATGCACTTATCACAGCGCAAGGGGAAGCATCCGGTAAGGAGCCAGCTGCGATTCCTACAAGCATTCATCAAAAAGGCTCTACCTCCGCACCTCGTGTGCAACCAAGCGGCGACTCAGAAATTCCCGTCAAAGTCGTCCAAATTGGTTCCAATGCTGCTCAGACTACCCGTATATCGGGGGGTCTGAACAACAAATAGGAACTCGCACTCATCACTTTCCTCCGGGCTAATGTCGACGTGTTTGCCTGGCAACCGTCACAAATGCCTGGGATCCCTAGGAAGGTGATTGAGCACAATCTGCATATTTACCCAAACGCACGGTCTGTACAACAAAACCCCCGGAAGCAATCAATTGAGCGGCAAAATTTTATCCGACAAGAAATCAAGAAGTTGCTCGAAGCTGGATTCATCCGGGAAGTCTTCTATCCAAAATGGCTGACAAACCCAGTTGTTGTACCCAAGGCCGGTGGGAAGCTTTGGATGTGTATCGACTACAAGGCATGTCCAAAACATCCATTTCCACTACCTAGAATAGATCAGATAGTGGATTCCACCTCCGGGTGTGAAATATTCTATTTCCTAGATGCATATTCTGGATATCATCAAATCCAAATGTCTAAGGAAGATGAAGAGCATACTTCCTTCATAACAGAAGATGGATTGTATTGTTATACTGCCATGCCATTTGGTCTTTAAAATGTTGCTTCAACATTTGTGTGGGCCATGTACAAAACATTTGGAGAGCTCATTAGAGACTTGGTGGAGGTGTATGTTGATGACATCGTCGTGAAGATCAAAAACAAGGAGTCACTCCTTGACAACTTACAAACTGTCTTCGACAAGCTGTGCACTACATGCACCAAGCTTAACCCGGACAAATGTGTCTTCAGGGTCAATTCCGAAAAGCTTATGGGGTTCTTGGTGACCCATCGAGGAATCGAAGCAAATCCAGCGAAGATCAATGCTATAGAAGAAATGTGACCCCCAACCCGCGTTAAAGATGTCCAAAAGTTGACTGGATGTCTAGCTGCGCTCAGCCGGTTTATATCAAGACTGACAGAACGAGCGCTACCCTTCTTCAAACTCTTGAGGAAGTTCGGACCATTTCATTCGTTTGAAGGAGCAGAAAAGGCGTTTCGAGAGCTCAAGCAGCTCCTCACCACACTACAATTCCTGGTAGCTACGGACCCTGGTGGACCTTTACTGCTTTACATTTCGGCAACTACAGAGGTTGTCAGTATGGTTCTGGTCGTGGAAGGACTGGAGCCATCTCCAATTCAGGAGTCTAGACCCCTCCAGGATGGTCCGGAGCTAACTGAAGGCGAGTCCGGGTATCAACCCTGAGGCATGAATCCTCAAGGCGAGATGCTAGAGGATCAACCTCCTTCAAACGAAGGAGTAACTACTGCTGAACAAGAAGATCCAGACCCCTCTGGGAGGGTCCGGGTCACTCTAGAAGAAGCTTCGAGTTCCTTCAGTAGGGTCCAGGAAATTCCAGAAGAAGGTCCGGACCCCTCCGGGAGGGTCTGGGTAGATGAGGAGGAAGCTTTGGGCCCCTCTGAGAGGGTCCGGACAGTCCAGCGCCCAGTGTACTTCATCAGTGAAGTACTCCACGATGCCAAGACAAGATACATTGAGGTGCGTAAACAGCTTTACGCAGTTCTCATCGCCTCAAGAAAGCTTCGTCATTACTTCCAAGCCCACAAAATATCAGTGGTAACCTCTTTTCCACTGCGTGCAATTTTGCATAACCCTAATTCTACTAGGAATATTGCAAAGTGGGCAGCAAAGCTATCAGAATTCGATCTAGAATTCGTGTCGAGAAAAGCAATTAAAAGTCAAGCCTTGGCTGACTTTGTGGCGGAATGGACTCCCAATCCATCAAACCCTGGGGGCCACAGTGAGCTGAAACCAGACCTCGAAGTTCCAGTATTCACTGAGCCTCACTGGACCCTCTACTTCGATGGCTCCATGCAGAACTAGGGAGCCGGAGCTGGAATCTTTCTCCTAGCTCCGACTGGAGAGAAGGTCAAGTACATGGTACACCTTGATTTCAAGGCAACCAACAATATGGCGGAGTATGAAGCCCTCATCTATGGACTCAAGGTGACACTACCTTATGGTGTAAAACAGTTGTTAGTGAAGGGAGATTCACAACTCATCATCAAACAAGTGAAAGGTGAATGCTCATGCAACAATTCTCAATTAGTTGCTCACCTCCTTGAAGTCCAGAGGCTTCAGAAGGACTTTGAAGTCCTGGATCTCCATTATGTTCAGTGCCTTCATAACTTTGAAGCCGATGAACTCTCGACGAAAGCCTCAACCGGAGCTCTGGCTCCTGACGGAATCTTTGTCCGGAGGTTATCAAAGCCAACAGCTTAGTCTGCCGAACTGAGCAAAGGGGGCGAGACCAGCACCTCGAAGCTGGCGGTCTCGGTGGCCCTGTTACCATGGCGTCCACCAAGGGTCGTAGGTGCTGTCGGGAGCTCCGAGCAACCCAGCACGCAAGACTCAGAAGCTCAAGTTAGCCCCGATGCATGGATCTCGAAGATCTAGAGCTACTTGAAAGACAATATCCTTCCTTAAGATAGTGTATCCGCTGACCGGATTATCAGATTGGCTAAAATATACACGTTGATATAAGGGGATCTCTACCGACGCGGTGCCAATGGCATCCTAATGCGGTGCATTGCAAGGGAAGAAGGTCGCGATCTTCTCGCGGAAATCCATGGAGGTGAGTGTGGGAACCATGCATCTTCTCGCACGTTGGTTGGTAAAGCCTTCCGGCATGGCTTTTACTGGCCTACAGCACTCCAGGATGCAGTTGAGCTAGTGAAGAAATGTGAAGCATGTCAGTTCCATGCAAAACAGATTCACACACTGGCTCAATCACTACAAATGATACCTCCTACATGGAAATTCGCTGTGTGGGACATGGATATCTTGGGACCTTTCCCAAAAAGCCGTCGGAGGTTACAGGTTCATATATGTCGCCATCGACAAGTTCACCAAATGGCCAGAAGCAACTTCATTAGTAACAATCAACAAACAATCAGCAATCAAGTTCTTGAAGTCCATTATATGCAGATTTGGAGTTCCAAACAAAGTCACAACTGACAACGGAACTCAATTTACAAGTACTAATTCCAAGAATATTGCAAAGACCTCGGCATTCAACTTAGCTACGCTTCAGTAGCTCATCCAGCAAGCAATGGCCAAGCCAAGAGAGCAAATGCAGAAATCTTGAAAGGACTCAAGACGCGCACATATGAGCGCTTGAAAAAGCACGGAGCTAACTGGATTGAAGAGCTTTCATCCACATTATGGGCGAATAAGACAACACATAACCGATCAACTGGGGAGACTCCATTCTTCCTAGTGTACGGAGCTGAAGCAGTCCTTCCTCCAGTGATCACCTTGGGGTCCCTCCGCGTCCGGATCTTTGACGAAGCCATGCAAGACCAGTTCCGGCGTGAAGACCTTGACCTCATCGACGAGGGAAGGTGTCGAGCAGCTGTTCGAAATGCACGATATCGCCAAGCGCTCTGGCACTACCATCAAAGGCATGTGCGTGACCGACAGCTTGAAGAAGGAGACCTGGTGCTCTGAAAGATACTAACTCGTGAAGGGATGAACAAACTTTCCCCCAGCTGGGAAGGTCCCGTCCAAGTCATTAAAGTATCCCGACCAGGGTGCGTTCGCTTGGCAACTGAGGATGGGATCCCACTTCCCAATTCTTGGAACATCGAGCACCTCCGTAAGTTTTATGCTTAGAATCACGGAGGTGAGTCTGTAATTACACACAATGCATGTTGTAGAGTCATTATACAGAGTCGAGCAAGTCCTCCGGGAGAACATCCGAACCCCTTAGGGAGGGTCCGGGAAGTTCAAGAAACACTTGACACAGTCACAGCACTAAAAGTGTAACTACTTGCTCTGGGCTAGCACAAGTTGTATAGCACATCTAGCTTGGTCCAGCACCCTAAGTGTGTCCTTCTCTCCCCTGTAATCCAGACCTATAATGAAAGGCATTGCTGTGTGAAAACAGACTCTAGGTGCATTTACTTTTTGTACAAGGCACAATACTTTTTTATCCCTCATGTCTATAATGAAGTTGTGCAAATCTTTTTGAGCTTTGTTCCAAGTAATTCACATGTTTTACAAGCCGTATTTATAGTCTTTTTGGATCTTAACACTGCTACATACTCTACTTGCCCGAACGCCAAGCCAACATAGGTCCGGAGTGTGCTATCGACTTAGCCTGGTCCTGCACCCTAAGTACGCCACTCTACCTACACCCCGACAGGCCTCAGTAGGGTGAGTACTAAAAAGGCATGTGGATCTAGGAAGATTCTATCAAAAAATTGTTATCATGTTGAGTTTCTTCGGATCTAAAGTCCGAATAAGAATAATAAGTCACAACCAATTTATAAACAAGAGGACAAATTTTACTTTCTCTCTTGCCTCTAATGTGCAGGAAAAGCAAAAATTCATAGCGATGGTGGACGACGCCGGAGCTACTAAGCTCCAACATCTCCCAAGATAGGTCCGCCGTCAACATCTAATATGTTGACGCCAGAGCTACCAAGCTCCGACCATTCCAAGGGGCCTGTCTTCGACGCTTCAAAATTGAAGACTTCAACATACTGTCGTAACCTTAAGTACATGTACACACCTCAATTCTACACATGTACTAGGGGGCCAACAAGACACGACACAGTATATTGAAGACAAAAAGAAATTCAAGGCAAAAAGGAGGATTTCATTAATCAGAAGAACTGGATTACAAAATTGAGATTACAAGGGACAAAGGGTGAAAAGTCCTAGCTACTGGAGGATCTAGGTCCTGTGGAAAAACGAAGCAACCTTCTCAGCAGCTTCTTGGACACTAGCGCTGGCGACATCCTACTCCTCCGCGATGATTCCTTCAAGGACCGGATCAAGGGAGAACTGGGGGTCTCAGCTCCGATAACATGCCAAGACATCAGCGATGTTCTTGGCCAAGGATTTATCCTCCGTCTCCAGTTGATCGGTGATGACGTCACCCATCGCGTCGAGTTTGCTGCCACTAGAGCTAAGTGCCGCCAGCGTCTGGTCCAGCTCATGTGTCGGGTTCTCTGGGCGTACTGGACTGAAACCAAGGGGCACGAGGGCCTTGTCCGCACGCCCCAGGAAGTCTCATACCATCAGAGACTCAGTTGCCTTCGAGCTTTGCAGCTCCTCCAGGGACCTCCAGGCGGCCGCAAGCTCTAACCTTCACGGGCAAGTCGCTCAGCCAACTTAGCATGCTGCTGCATGATCTTAGCAACCTGCTTCTCCTGGTCGGCCAGCTTCGTCTCCTGGAGGTGGATGCGGTTCTGCCTCTCAACTAGGTCCTTCTCCCTGCCCTTGACTCTCTCCTCCCTAGCGGCAACGTCAGACTCTCTTTTTGAGAGCTCTTGCCCCACCTTCCAGTTCTTCTTCCTCTCTTCCTCCTTCCATAGATCTAGCTTTTTGCTGCGATCTGCCAAATTTTTCTCACCCAGAGTCAACTTCTGGGTGACCTCCACCTCTCTTCTCACCACATCCTCCTGCTGCCCCAGGAGCTTTTCCTCCCTCGCCTCCAGATCCACTCGACGCTTTAGGAGAGTCACATTCCACTCTGGGAGCTTTTCGTAATGCTCGTCAGTAGCGTCACGTCTCTCCTTGGCTTGCTCCAAGATTTCCCTGGAGTTAGCATCGAGCGCCCGGATGGCAGCCTCCTTCTCTTCCATAAACTTGTCCCAGTATTCCAACCGGGCCTTCTTCCCCTTTATCCGTTCCTTCTGGTCGGCTAGCCTTTTTCTAAGCAAGCTTGGTCTCAAAATGGAGTTTGTTGCGACAACGCCTCAAGGTGTTGCGCTCCTCCTCCAAAGCTTTGCTCTCATGATCGAAGGCAAGCTGGACCTACCAAAGACTTGAGTAGGCGTTGTCTATGGACAACACCAGAGGGATAGGTTCTGGGCCCAAAGGGATCATCTCCGTAGGCTCAAACGGGTTCTCCGTCACAAAAATTGGGTCCCACTCTACAATAGTGGTCCCCTGTACTCCTGCGGTGCTAGGGTCGCTCTCTTGGAGCCCTTCAGCGGCAGCAGAAGAACCCACGGGGGGAACTTCCACCTCCAGAGCAGTTGAAGGTGCCAATTCCAGGTCTTCAGTCGACGACTCCGAAGTCGGGGGACCAGTCGCCCTCTCTTCAGGCTGCACTAGTTCCAGCACAGGTACCTCCGGGACCACTACTTCCGGAGCAGTAGCTGGAGTTTCAACTAGGGCTTCAACCGTCGCTGGCTCAGGCTCTTGTGCGGCGACCACCTCCGGCATAGCCGTCGGACCTTCAACCACCTACGACACAACTGTCGGACCTCCAACCTCCTCCGGCTCAGCAGCCAAACCCACTACTACTTCCGACCCGGCCGCCGGATCTTTAAATGTTTCGGGCACAAGGTCGAAGCCTGTTGACTTCTGGCTCAATGATTGGGGCTTCAACTACCTCTGGCTCAGCAGCAGGAACTTCAGGCATCGCTAGTGCTAGAGCATCAGCCTCTGCCGCCAGGGGCACATCTTCAACTTCCCTCCTACGGTCTGGCGCTACCACAGGAGCTTTGGGTGACGACTCCGAGTCCAAGCTCACGACAGCTGGAGCCAGAGTTGCTGCGACTTCCACCTTCGCGTGACGAGGAGGCTCAACAATCGAAGTAGGAGCTTTGGCAAGAGCAGCCCCAGCCATTGCAACAGGCGCTAAAGCTCTGGGTCCTTTCTTCGACACCTTGGAAGCAAAGGGAAGAGAAGATTAAAGACACATCCAAAAGCAAGATTAACATTTCAGGGTGAGCAATCAATGTTTACCTTGGGATTCTACCACCCTAGTCGCCTCAGAACCTCTTCTTCTGAGGCCCGGAGCTAGAGCCCACCAAATCTGGTGAGACAACCCGTCGTGGAAGGAGCAGGCCTGATAGACCTCCCGTTAGAGTGCTTCAACTTCCTCTTCCGACTGGAAGGCTCAGCTAGCTCTTTGCCCTTGCATTTGTCGACGTCTTCAGTCCTTCGGCTTGGGTTGGGGCCAGGACCACCCTCGGAAGCTCCGGGGATGGCCAACCTTGTGGTAAGCCTTTCCACCTCACCAAGGTCGTGAAGCACCGGCATACTCCTCTGGAGCTCCCTGCTGAACTGTGCCTCCATGTTAAGAGGGAGGAAAGCCGCTGGCGGAGTTATGTCGTTGCCTTCGACGTCAATTCCATACTGGAACTTCTTGAGATGAAGCTCCAAAGCTGCACCATCCAAGTTGGACCTTAGGCCGGTTTCAATCTGGTCGTCATCCATCACGATGTTGAGGGCCCATGCGAGCTTCTCCCTCTTCTTCAGCGGAACCCAACTCTTGACCAGGAAGTTGCAGAAGACCATCTGGGGGGTCACTCCACCTTCCACACATTCGTGAATCCTGTTCAAGACAGGGTTGAAGGCCTCTGACAGCACCGGAACCACACTCCATGCGTCAGTGTCAACATTGGGGAGACCTTCGGGCAGCTCCAATTTCTCGTGCTCCTCTGCCGTGACGATGATCCAATCCTTCTTCCAGCCATCCCACTTGCCGGAAGGAAACAACCTCAAGTATTTGTAGGGGCATTCTTGCGCTTCACAAAATAGTAGAAGCCAAGAAACTCGGACCCCTTGCCGGTGGTGTGGATGGTGAAGAAGGTGCGGAAAAGCTCGACGCAGGGGGGGAATATGAATGTGGCCTAGAGGGGGGGTGAATAGGCCTTTTGAATTTCCTGCACACTTAATAGAATCATCAAAACTTAGTTGGCCGGACTAGTCCGGTTGTGTGGGCGGACTAGTCCAGTGTGCAAAAATTATGTGTGTTGATCAGGTGTTAATTAGGAAAATAAGTTTCTTTAGCAGCGGAATTGAAAAGAACTGATATTTGTACTTGATATTAATATAAGAATGCAGGTGTAACTTCTAATTGCCTTATGTTGAAGTTTAGCACTCAAATGATCTAATGAACAAAATTTAAAGTAAATGAGACACAAGACACACGAATTTTTCTCGAGGTTCGATCTCATCACGAGATCTACGTCCTCGTTGAGGAAGCTCACACAGAGCCGGGTCTCCAACCCTTTCCCTCCTCAAGTCACCACGAAGGCCGACTTGATTCCACTATCATGGGTAATTACCAAGTTTGTGGGGCAACCTCACACGTTGAGGGCTCCCACGAGAATTACAATGAAAAAGTGATCAAGTACACTCCAAAGTATTACAATGCAGAGTATGAGTGTAGAAAGATCAAACCACAAGAGCTCGCAATGAAAAAATGACGATGTCCCAATCCCGAATCCAAGTGTTCAATTGATTTCACTCTTTTTGAACTTTAGATGTGTGGGGAGATGTGTTTTGGGCTCTTGGGACGAAGTGGCAGCATGAGGGTTTGCTCTTTGATCAATATTCAACGTGTATGTTTATAGGAAAGTCGTGGACTCTCTATTTATAGGGTTTCCAAAAGCTAGCCGTTGAAAAACCGTAACACCGGACTAGTCCGGTGCAAGTACGGACTTGTCCGGTTCCAAAGTGTTTCGAGATCCAGAACGTTTGCCGGACTAGTCCGGTCCAACATCGGACTAGTCCGGTGCTAAGTGAAAGTGACTCCAGAAAGTTCATCGGACTAGTCCGCGGACTAGTCCGATCTCCACGAATGGGAGATTACAGAAAGTTCAACGGACTAGTCCGGTCAATGATCGGACTAGTCCGGTCCCTCACTATGAGAGAATCCAGAAACATCAACGGACTAGTTCGGTGGATGAACGGACTAGTCCGGTCTCCTTGTGAGTGGGATTCCAGAAAGGTGAACGGACTAGTCCGGTCCATGATCAGACTAGTCCGGTGCTTTGTTAAAGTTAGGTTAGTTTTAATCCCTTACCCTCGCGCAAGTTGTGAGCTCTTGGAGTGTGTCTTTCATACACTCCCTATACATTCAAAATCTATTTTGGTCTTCCAAGCTTCATCAAAGTATTTCTCTTTGAACACCACTTCATTTTTCACCTTTTTGTGTTCACCGAAATGTTTCACTTGTTTGTCCTGCAATCATCTCAGTAGTTTCATTAGGATATCATATGTTTGTCATCAATTAGCCAAAACCCACAAGGGATATCCTAGATGCACTTACAATCTCTCCCTTTTTGGTGATTGATGACAACCATTTGAGATATCACAATTGAGAATAAAATCTTGATTTTCATAAGGTGTGCACATATGAGAATAATGATAAGTCCACAAAACAACTTCTCACATATACACACACCTTATGGTGGGGTGCCTAACAAGTGTGTGATCAACAAGGTGTGATGAAGTAAAGATAATCAACAATGAGTATAAAGATAATCATCCAAGCAACAATAAGCATCACACATAAGAGAAGAAATAGTGCATTACAAGGTTTTAAAAATCAAGTACACATGTCCTTGATCACAAAAACATAAAGACACCAACGACTCTCAAATTATTAGTCTTAATCTCTCCTTGTCTCAATCTCTCCCCCTTTGGCATCAAGGCACGAAAAAGGGAAAAATTGAGGGGAAGTTTTAGCAATAAAATGTAACATTTGAAGTATCAACCAAATGTGCAACGTTTCAAGCCACATTTCGAAAGTCAAGAATATTAAGTTCATTCCTAAGTTCACAAAACCTTTTCTCATCCAATGGTTTGGTAAAAATATCTGCAAGTTGTTTTTCAGTTCTAACATGTGATATAGCAATGTCACTTTTTAATGAATGATCTCTAAGAAAATGATGACGGATATCTATGTGCTTAGTTCTTGAGTGCTCCACTGGGTTGTGTGCAATTTTTATAGCACTTTCATTGTCACATAGAAGTGGGATATGGTTAAGATTGTAGCCGTAGTCCCTAAGGGTTTGCCGCAACCAAAGTAATTGGGCGCAACAGCTACCGGCTGCAATATATTATGCTTCTGTTGTGGAAAGGGCAATGGAGTTTTGCTTTTTAGATGACCAAGATACCAGGGACCTACCAAGAAACTGACAAGTCCCTGACGTGCTCTTTCTATCGACTTTGCATCCTGCATAGTCGGCATCGAAATATCCAATCAATTTAAATTTGGATCGTTTGGGATACCAAAGGCCCAAGGTGGGTGTGTGCACAAGGTACCTTAGGATTCTTTTTACAGCAACTAAATGACACTCTTTAGGTGCAGCTTGAAACCTTGCACACAAGCAAACACTAAGCATAATATCTGGCCTAGATGCACATAAATAAAGTAAAGAGCCAATCATGGACCGATATACCTTTTGATCTACATTTGGACCGTCTTCATTGAGGTCGAGATGTCCATTTGTGGCCATGGGTGTCTTGATGGGCTTGGCTTTGTCCATATTGAATTTCTTGAGAATGTCTTGTGTATATTTGGTTTGGCTTATAAATGTACCTTCTCTTAGTTGCTTCACTTGGAATCCCAAGAAGAACTTTAATTCGCCCATCATTGACATCTCGAACCTATCTGTCATAATTTTGCTAAACTCTTAACATAAGGATTTGTTAGTTGATCCAAAGATAATATCATCAACGTAAATTTGACATACAAATAAATGATCATCACAATGTTTAGTGAAAAGTGTATAGTCAGCTTTACCAATTTTGAATCCATTCTGAATTAGAAAATCTCTAAGACATTCATACCAAGCTCGAGGAGCTTGTTTGAGCCCATAGAGAGCCTTACGCAGTTTGTAGACATGGTTGGGGTACTTTGGGTCTTCGAATCTTGGTGGCTGCTCCACATAAACTTCCTCCTTGATTGGGCCGTTTAAGAAAGAGCTCAAGAAGCAAATTCAAAAACATACAGAGAAGGGTTTCATTCGCCCAAGCTCTTCGCCTTGGGGAGCACCAGTGCCTTTCGTGGATAAGAAGGATGGATCCCAAAGGATGTGTGTGGATTACCGGGCTCTAAACGAGGTGACAATCAAGAACAAATATACATTGCCCCGTATAGAGGATTTGTTCGTTCAAATGAAGGGTGCTAGTTATTTCTCCAAGATTGACTTGAGGGCAGGTTACTACCAAATGAAGATTAGACTGTCGGACATACGCAAAACAGCTTTTCGAACACGGTATGGATCCTATGAGTACACCGTGATGTCTTTTGGATTGACGAATGTGTCGGCATACTTTATGTACCTCATGAATAACGTCTTTATGGAGTATTTGGATAAATTTGTTGTGGTATTCATTGATGACATTATGATCTACTCGAGAAGTGAGAAGGAGCATGAGGAGCATTTGAGGCTCACATTGCAAAAATTAAGTGAACACCAATTATATGCCAAATTCAGCAGGTGTCTGTTTTGGTTAAGGGAGGAATCATTTTTGGGGCATATCATCTCAGGAGGAGGAGTATCGGTTAACCCAAAAAAAGTGAGAGATGTGCTAAATTGGGAATCGCCGCAGAATGTGAAGGAAATAAGGAGTATTCCTGGAATGGCTGGATATTACTGTCAGTTCATCAAAGACTTTTCCAAGATAGGACAAGCCCATGAAAGAATTATTAATGAAGGGAAAGGCTTTCCAATGGACTCAAGCTTGTCAAAACAGCTTTGAGGAGCTAAAGAAAAGGTTAACAACAACACCTGTGTTGGTATTACCGAATGTGACCAAAAGTTTTGACATCTATTGTGACGCATCAAGACAGGGACTTGGATGTGTGCTCATGCAAGAAGGACAAGTGGTAGCCTATGCATCGAGACAATTGAAGAAACTTGAGCAGAATTATCCTACGCATGATCTCGAACTTGCAGCCGTAGTGCATGCCTTGAAGATTTGGAGACATTACATTCTTGGTCATAGGTGTGATATTTACACGGATCACAAGAGTCTCAAGTACATATTCACACAAACGTACTTGAATTTGAGGCAACGAAGATGGTTGGATCTCATCAAGGATTATGATGTCAGAATCAACTATCACCCGAGGAAGGCTAATGTAGTGGTTGATGCCTTGAGTAGGAAAGGTATAAGCCACCAACTCACGGTTCAGGAATTGCCATCCGAGCTATGCAAGGAGTTTGAATGGTTGAATATTGGATTTGTGAATGAGATGGGAATAATGGAGTTAAATTCGACCTTGGAGCAAGAAATTCAAGAAGGTCAGACCAGGGATGAGGAAATTCAGGAAATTAAGGAAAGGACCCAAGAGGGGAGAGAATTCAGATTCGATGAGGTCGAACATGGTACTCTATGGCTTGGGAAAAGAATTGTTGTGCCTAATGCAAAGCAAATGCGAGAAATGATATTAAAAGAAGCACATGACTCACCTTACTCAATCTATCCTGGTTGTACAAAAATGTAGAAGGACTTGAAAGCTTGCTATTGGTGGGATAGGATGACAAAGGACATAGCTGAATATGTAGCTTT
Source organism: Tuctoria greenei (assembly GCA_036927565.1). Taxonomy (NCBI): domain Eukaryota; kingdom Viridiplantae; phylum Streptophyta; class Magnoliopsida; order Poales; family Poaceae; genus Tuctoria; species Tuctoria greenei. Next base: position 158,978,720 of record JAYESD010000002.1, on the reverse strand, counting down.
GTGTGATGTGTGCCAACGAGTCAAAGCTGAACATCAAAGGCCAGCTGGATTGTTGCAGCCATTGAAGATTTCGGAAGAGAAGTGGGAAGAAATCGGTATGGACTTCATAGTTGGATTACCACGAACCCAGTCCGGTTATGACTCAATATGGGTAGTTGTGGATCGGTTGGCAAAATCAGCTAATTTCATTCCTGTCAAGACCAAGTATACCGCTGCACAGCTAGTTGAGTTGTACATGGAGAAAATTGTATGCTGACACGGAGTACCCATGAAAATAGTTTCTGACCGAGGTTCTCTATTCACCTCTTGGTTTTGGCAAAAACTGCATCAAGCTATGGGTACAAGGTTAAATTTCAGCTCAGCATATCATCCACAAACCGATGGACAAACCAAGAGGACCAACCAAATATTAGAAGACATGTTGAGATCTTGCACCTTGAAGCATGGACACAGCTAGGACAAAGTTTGCCATATGCTGAATTTTCCTACAATAACAATTACCAAGCCAACTTAAAAATGTCGCCATATGAAGCACTATATGGAAGGAAGTGTAGGACACCATTGTTTTGGAATGAGAGAGGGGAGAACCAATTATTTGGACCCGATGTGTTGCACGAGGCTGAAAGGCAAGTTTAGACAATCCGAGAAAATTTGAGGGTTGTTCAGTTGAGAGAAAGGGGCTATGCGGATAATAGGCGAAGAAACTTAACCTTTGAAGTTGGAGACTTCGTATATCTCAAAGTGTCACGTATGCAGGGTCATAAGCGGTTTAATGTCAGAGGGATGTTGGCACCTCGCTATATTGGGCCATTCAAGATTTTGGGAAAATGTGGAGAAGTGGCATATAAGTTGGAGATGCCAACACATCTTGCTGATGTTCATGATGTGTTCCACGTTTCTCAGCTCAAGAAGTGCTTAAGGGTACCGGAAAACAAGTGCCAATGGAGGATCTGGAATTAAAGGTAGATTTGACTTATGCCGAGCAACCAGTCAAAATTTTGGAAACCAAGGAGAGAGTCACAAGAAACAAGGTGATTCCATGGTGCAAAGTACAATTGAAGCATCATGCAGAATCAGAAGCGACTTGAGAGCTGGAAGACGATCTCAAAAAATAATTCCCCTATCTCTCTCCTTCTACGTCGAATCTCGAGGGCGAGATTCATTTTAAGGGGGGTAGGTTTGTAACACCCTCATTTTCATCTATCATGCATTGCATACAATCTTATACATGTTTGACATTAAGCAACATAAAAAGGAATAATTTTAAAATGAATTAGAAGAAAAAAAGTAGTTAAAAACCTGTATAGCTGTGGACTTGTCCGGTTTGAACCCCGGACTAGTCTGGCTTTGACCTCGGTTGACCCTCCGGACTTGTCTGCTCCTGCTGCAGGTTAGTCTGATTGACTTTTTGTTGATTGTCAAGACTTGTCCGTTCTCATATACGGACTAGTCCATTCCTTGCTACTGGAACGTTTCGGAGTTGTCCGGTAGATCCCTCTTTTGATCTGGTTTTTGGAAAATTGATCAAGCCTCCAGACTTATTCGGTCTATACCGGACTTGTCTGTTTTGCTTTCTGAACAAGATCGGACTGATCCAAACTTCAGCCGAACTTGTCCATTCAAGTCTCTGTTTCCAATCGGACTAATCCGGTCCCTAGCGGACTTGTCTGGTGCGCCCAACTCAAATTCAATCTTTTCCTCCACAGCATGTTATTGGGTTTTTACCTTAGTTGGGCCCAAGAACATCGTGCCCAAACCCTGTGGAGCCCATGTGGGACCCCACCATAGCCTCCACCACCTTAAACTCGAGATCCATCAAGCCCTACCACCTCTATATAAACACCCCAACACCCACCTCTCACCCCTTTGTCACAATTGAAGAAACCCCAAACCCTAATTCGTTAGAGCTACTGTCAAGGAGCCTCCACCGCAACCAGGAGAAGAGAAGGAGGAAGGAGAAGGATCAAGCAAGATCAATCTTAGTCAACTCATCAACATCATCGTCAACTCTTCGTAAATTCTTCATCTCCTTCAATCTCGACGTCGAATTCTTGAATCCTCGACCTTTGAACCCTTGAATTTGAGGTAATTATATTAGATGCATCTTTTCTAAGTAAATTATTGTTCTATATTAACTAAAACTATGCTCTTATTGAAATGTCGCCAAAAAACTCTAGCCAATGGATTTGTCCGACCCAAATGCGGACTAGTCCAATTAACTCTCTTGTCCAGAACGGACTTGTCTGATCCCTGTGCGGACTAGTCCGGTTTTCCTATTCTGAATATTCCTGAAATCTTTTTAATAATCTCCAAAATGACTTAAAACTTGTTGTAACATATAAAACTTCATTGTGACTAGTTAGTAGGATATCATATCAACCTAATAACATGCATTACCCCATAATTGTATTAGTCATGCATGTCATGGCATATTGTGTAATATTTGAGCATTTATTGATTGTAATGCTTGTTTTGTATGTATTTTGCGCGGAATAGAAGGTGTTGTGCTAGAGGGTGTTGTCAAGGACCTCCAGCACCAGAACTTTGAATCTTTTGATCCTAACTAATCTCAGCATAAAGGCAAGTGTCCTTGAACATTTCGATCCTGTTTTTAAATGTTTTATTTGCAAAATTGCATGGTTGTGTCAAATTGATGGGAAACCCAAGATAGGTGTTTACTATACTTTTTCATCCATCCGCGTCACTTGGAATATATTGTAGAGAGTCGGGAAGGGCATTTTGCCATTTTGCTTTGCTCTAATTAATTGGGATGGGAAAAAACCAAAATGCTTAATCATGATTTAATGACCTATGGATGATGTGAATTGGTAAATATGGTTATTTGGTAAAATGAGACTTGGGAGATCTAAACAATCATGGTTTGTGGATTGGGTTGGATGATATGGTGGTTTGCTTGCCTTTGATCCAAGGACCGGTTCATGCGAGAATAAGCCAGGACAACAGTGCCACCACAAGGCCAAGTATGGGTGCGGCTTAGTTGATGAATTAGATGTATTGTCAGTATTTTTCTGATCATGTGGGGGAGTAGGGAATGGGAGTTAGTTGGATTTGCAATAGTGGCAGGACTTCCCTGGGATCCGAACGTTACAAGTGGGGGCCCTTGGTTGGATGTGCTCAGTTGCTGGCATCACAGTCGGTGAAACCTCAGTGGGTCTGAATATGCTGGTAATCCCATTGTAAATGCTATTTTGTGATATCATGGCTACACACCTAAGGAAGTGTAATTGGCAAAAGGAGGTTTTTTTATTTGCGGACGGGTAACAAAATCACGAACTTATAGGTAAAGTGGTACAACCTTTACAGAGTGTTTAAAACTATCATGATAGTTGTGCTCCTCCTTGTAAACATGTCTTACAATGTCTATGTGAAATAATTCCATCATATCCCAAATAAACATAACAATTCATATCCATCATTCATTATCCATCCATATTTCATATTCTTTCCATCATCATTAACCATGACTATTTATCACCATCCAATCCGTAATAATAACCATAACCATACCAAATCCCAAGTTCCACTCTAATTGTGTAGGTCATCCAGGTGCTCTTAATCGGGAGCACGACTATCATAATAGTTTTAAACACTCTTGAGAGGTTGTACCACTTTACCCACAAGTTCGTGATTTTGTCACCCGTCAGCAACTAAAGAAACGTCCCTTATGCCAATTACACTTCCTTAGGTGTATGGCCAAGAGATCACAAAATAGCCTTTACAAAGGGACTACCATCATATTCAGACCCACTAAGGTTTCAACGGTGGTGATGCCTCCAACTAAGCAAATCTAACCAAGGGCCCCTCTTGTGCCGTTCGGATCCCAGGGCAGTCCCACCACTATTGCAAAGCCAACTGACCACCATTCCCTTCTCCTCCAAATGATATGAATCAATGTCAGTAATACTCCTAATTAATTATCTAAGCCGCACCCATACTTGTTGTTGTGGGGACACTGTTGTCCTGGCATATTCTTGCATGAACTGGTCCTTAGATCCAAGGCAAGCAAACCACCATATCATCCAATCCAATCCACAAACCATGCTTTCTTAGATCTCCCAAGTCCCATGTTACCAATTAACCATGTTCATCAAATCATATCATCCATAGGGTCATTAATCCATAATTAAGCCATTTGATTGTTTTCCCATCCCAATTAATTAGAGCGGAGCAAAAAGGTAAACTACCCTTTCCGAGTCTCTACAATGTATTCCAAGCGACAAGGATGGTCAAACAAGTCTAGTAAACACCTATAAATGGGTTTCCCATCAATTTGACACAAGCATGTTGTTTTTCAAATAAAACATTTGAAAACAGGATCAAAATGATCAATGACACTTGCCTTGCTCTTGAGCTTGGTTAGGGTCAAAAGCTTTGAAGTTCTGGTACTGGAGGCCCTCGACAGCACCCTCTGGAGCAATACCTTCTATTCCGTGCAACAAACATACAAAATAGACATTACAATCAATAAATGCTCATATATTACTCAATATGCCATGACATGTATGAATAATGCAATTATAAGATGAAACTTGTTAATAAGTTGCTATTAATATTTACTAACTAGTTACAATAGTTTAGAACAAGTTTGAATAAGTTTGGAATTAATTTAGATCAAATTGGATTCAATTCAGCACAAAACAGATTTAGAGGTCAGACAAGTCCGTACTGGGAAGCGGACTAGTTCGCCCTGGACTATACAGTTGATCGGACTAGTCCGAACTTGGCCGGACAAGTCCGCTCATCTAGGGTTTTTGGCAAAATTCTGATTAGAGTATAGTTTGAGTTGAATTATGGGACCAATATTGAAGTAGAAAGATGATCTAAGGTAATTACCGTGAATTCAACAAATCAAGGGTCGTAAATTCGACAAAACTCGAGATCTTGGCATCTAGATCCAAGGAAGACGGAGAATCGGTGGAGAATTAACGATGATGTCGATGAGTTGACGAAGATTAATCTTGCTTGGTCCTTCTCCTTCTTCCCTCTCTTCTCCTGGATATGGTAGAGTCTTCTTGATGGCGGCCCTCACGAACTAGGGTTTGGAGTTCCTCAATTGTGATAAAGGGATGAAAGTTGGGGTGGTGGGGTGTTTATATAGAGGTGGAGGTGGTAGGGTTTGATGGATTTCGAGTTCCAGGTGGTGGAGGTCGGGGTGGGATCCCACATGGACTCCACAGGGGTTGGGCACAACGTTCTTGGGCCCAATTAAGGTAAATACCCAATAACAAATTGTGGAGGAAAAGATTGAATCTGAGTCGGGCGCACCGGACAAGTCCGCTAGGGGGCCGGACTAGTCTGATATCAAACAGAGACTAAAACAAACAAGTTCAGTTGAGTTCTTGACAAGTTTGATATTGTCCAGAAAGCAAATAGACAAGTCCGGTATAGGCCGGACAGGTCCAGAGGTGTGGTAAATTTTCCAAAAACCAGATCAAAAGAAGGATCTATCGGATAACTCCAAAAAGTTCCAGTAGCTAGGAACGGACTAGTCCGTACTCAACAATGAATAAGTCTGGACAATCAATAGAAGAAAATTCAGACTAATCCCGGGCAAAAAGCGGATAAGTTCGTAGGGCAACAGAGAGTCAAACGGTCTAGTTCGGGGTCCCAACCGGACAAGTCCGCACTGCTCCAGAATTTAAATTCTATTTTGGTTCCAATTCATTTTAAACATGTTCATTTTTGTGTTACTTGAAGTTAAACATATATAAAAAATGTATGCAATGCATGATGGATGAAAATGAGGGTGTTAAACAATTCTAAATCCTTCCATCTTGTACACTTTTCCTTAGATGCCGAGGGTGACTTGCAACCAAAGGAATGCCGATAGTGATGAGGAGAACAATGGGGTGCCTCAGAATATCCCACTTGGCGCCAAAGCTAGCAACCTTGAGCGCTTGACGGCTATACAAAATCAGCTCATGCAAACCATGATGCAAACTTTTGCATAGCTGCAAGCCAATAACCAGCCCCACATCCCTCCACCCCCACCACCTCATAACCGTCTGGGGGAGTTTTTGAGGACTAGACCACATACTTTTGCTCAAGCCAATGATCCTATGGATGCTAATGATTGGCTGAAATCTATGGAGAAGAAGCTTGCTATTTTCCAATGCAACGACCGGGAGAAAGTCCTTTTTGCCTCCCATCGGCTAGTTGGAGTAGCTGCGGATTTGTGGTGATAGGAGAATTGGATGATTGGATGATGAGGAAAATTGGTCCCGATCTTCCGAAAGGTAATGGATAAGTCGATTGATGTGGAGATCTCGACGTTGATGATCCGAGGCTCTCGAGTAGAACACGAACAGCCCCTGCAATCACTACACCACCGCTCCGTTGGTTATCAACCGTGCTTCACACGATTGACCTCGCCAAGAAGGCTAATCCCTGCAAGTGCAACCGAGAACACAAGCAAGAACGTAGAAGAAGCAATCTGAAATTGCTGAATTGGGGTTTCACAAACTGTAGAACAGCGATATTATTAATCTATGCAAAACCCAATTGTTCATGGCGGCTACTATGGAGTATATATAGGTGGGAGGACGTCCAAGGGGGTGTTAGGGTCGTGACCTAACCCTAAGACACGAAAATAATGGACTTAGACTTGATACAAGGCCCAATGGCCCAATACGGTGGCGCAGCACCCTGACAGATTCTGTACTCGATTTTGTTTCGACGATTCCCGTCGACTCCGAAGCAATTTTGACATGGGACCGGAGCCATTGGAAAGGTTATCCTCTTCTCTTTCCGTGCATATGTAGAACGTCCAAAACGGAGTTCGTATGCGTCCTGGGCGTCCGTTTTAGTGCGTACTGCTCCTGGACTCCGAGTTGGTTACGATTTGGAGTTTGGTTCGGTTTCCATCTTCTTTGAACGAATTCTCTGGTCTTCCACGTCCCTAATACTCCCTCCAAGTACTCCTTGAACCTCTCCATGGATCCTAATCACAAATAAATCATTAAGTAGCAATCTATGCTCAAAAACATATAAGGAAATATATAAGAACGAGTTCACCTCTGAAATTAATTGTTGTGTATGAACTCTATTGATTGCATCTTGTATATTCAGCAGAGTGTTGTTTGTATCCATATAAGTGATGTCCTCATCATCCTCCCCTTCTTGAATTGGAGTCGTCCTCGACTCAAGTTCATCTTCTATCATGTGTGGGTCCATATGTGCAACGCCATCAAATCTTCTTGTAAGCATGAAAGGAGGAGGCCAAGGTGGTGGACGGCATAGTGCACCATCTTGATCTTGTCCATCAAATAAGAGTGCACATTCACTTGAGCCAGGATCCCAAACAAATAAACATTGTGTCATGTTTGTAAGTGCAATAATAATATGCATGATCTCATCATTCTCCCCTTCTTTATGACAAGCCGTCCTCGGCTTGCTCGTATGTCCAGCAAAAAGTCTTGCTTTGGGGGTAGAGTTTAGGCCCGAGTGAGCACTGTCCATATTGCACAACTGCAGTGAATAATGTTTTTGTTGTCCCTGCTGCAAGGAAAAAATACTAGAAAAACTTGACAAGATATTATTAGCGTTAGTACATTCATTTACTTGACCATGTTGTTGTAGCACAAAAGGAGCTTCCTCATTTGAACATACGTAAACTTTATGCACCATAAACACACCACTATGTTCATATTTGTCTATTGCATGAAAAATATTTCTACTTAACAAAGGCAATTCAGATTGGGAAAATATTCTCTTCTTTACTATATCTAGATCACAAAGAGTGTCGAATTCAATATAACCCAAAGTATTTAGAGAAGACAAAAAATTCAGCTCATCATTTTCAGCAGTAGTGGTGATCAAATTATGAATTTCAGCACAAGTAGGTGAATCCAAAACACAATCATCTTGTACATTAACTTGTTTTTGCATAGGTATAATAGAGTTATCAGCACACAACTCTTTCGTAGCGCAATGATCAGCAGGAAAATCAACATGTGACAATGGTGTATAAATAAACGATTCTAATATTTGCTCCTCAAAAATAGCATGATTGGTGGAAAAATTCAGAACATCCAAAAACTTTGTATTTGTAGAATGTTTTGCCTTACCATGTTCAGCAGTGATTTCGAGTGCATTATGAGTTGATCCATCTAAAATTTCACAAGTGTTGTCAAAAGCCTCGTTCTCTTTTGCATCATCTATATTATTTTCTATATTGTCCTGCAAAACGTTAGACACAAAAGGAGGTGCAACAAGAAATTTCTCCTCAAATTGCTGAATTTCTTCTTTGCACATAGATACATTAGCAAAAGTTTCTCGCATAAGAATTTTCGTTTCTTTCCATGTTCGAGGTTTTTCTATATCGCTTAAGTTGTCCCACCAAGTTAATGCACAATCAACTAATGCACTAGAAATATTTCTAATCTTCCTCCTCTCACACATATGACATTTTCCAAAAATTTTATCTAACTCTATTTCTCAAGCAATATATTCATCATAACCAAGACCATCATAAGAAGGAAGAGATGGGAGAATGTAATTACTTCTTGTGGAAGGTGTTATAAAGGTGGTCTGAATGTCATGTGAATCCTTGGTTGATGTTTGATTTTTAGTGAGCAACTCCATCGCCGTCTTCATCATATCCATCATCTCAGCATATAATGCATGATTCTTACTTTTACCTGACATTGTTAGTAGCAAACAGAAGACAACCCAAAAAAAATTTGTTATCCCTATCAACTACAAAGGATAATGAAAAAGTGGAAGTGGAATCACACACTCTCAAGCGTCTTACCACGCTCTTACAAGTGTTCTTACCGACACTGCAGGTGGCAAACGGTGGCCGGTATGAAGAAACCAATGAAGTGTGGGATGATTGCAAAGGTGTATCGATTCTGCTCAAGAGTAAGGTGTAGCTTGGATGGCACTTTATTTGTAGCAAGGATTAGCAACAATGAAATCAGATTGTAAAGTTGAATAAGTGTCCAAAGTATTTTTCAAAGTTGCTGGCCTAAATGTGTTCCTAGTAGTTCAAGCTAGCAAGACATGAGACAAAACTAGATGACACAAAGAATGCAAGCACTTCTGTTTTTTTGTTGTTTTTTTTCCTCTTTTTTTGTGCGGCTTTTGTTTCTTGTTTTGCACTTGCCTTTTTCTTTTTTCTTCCTTTTTTTTCAGAATGTGCTGCAAGGGAAGAACACAATGAAAATCAACCCAAGATATCTCGTGTGTCTGTCGCAGATTTTCTGCTCAATCTTCCAAGGACAAATAGGCACACTTATAGGCTCTAAATTGGAAAACTTAGAACAGCAAGATTGTAGATATATCTCTCCTCTTTAATTTAAATATATGGAAGACCTATTTTGTAAAAGAACAATAGGAGATACTGACCCCGAAATACAGACTGTTCAGAATTTTTAGGTCAATAACAGATTCGGATCTAATGCAATTTAGACATCGATAACTATATTTTCTGGGATAATGATGAATATGAAAGTTATAGAGCACTTCTTAAGCTTTCCATAAAGTGCAAGAACACCAAAATCCGAGTTCGTATGAGCAAGATATGATGAAAATACCGAACTGGACAGAGGTGAATCTAATCTGGACGTGATGACGTGATTCAAAAGGATGAATCAACACAATGCAAAACTCAAACTAAGACCAAAAACACTTTCTAAACCAGCAATATGACTCAACAACGGACACAAACTCAACAAAACCAAACTGAATAACAAAGTTGCAAAGGCTCAATGTGGTTTGGACAAAGTAATGAACAGATCTACTAAACTGCAAGTTTTTTTGTGGCTTTTTTGTGGACTCTAGGTATGAAAAACAAAACTAATGTAATGGATAGATGAATTACCTAATGGGCAACCTGGAAATCTGATACCAATTGATAGGAAAATTGATCCCGATCTTCCGAAAGGTAATGGATAAGTCGATTGATGTGGAGATCTCGACGTTGATGATCCGAGGCTCTCGAGTAGAACACGAACAGCCCCTGCAATCACTACACCACCGCTCCGTTGGTTATCAACCGTGCTTCACACGATTGACCTCGCCAAGAAGGCTAATCCCTGCAAGTGCAACCGAGAACACAAGCAAGAACGTAGAAGAAGCAATCTGAAATTGCTGAATTGGGGTTTCACAAACTGTAGAACAGCGATATTATTAATCTATGCAAAACCCAATTGTTCATGGCGGCTACTATGGAGTATATATAGGTGGGAGGACGTCCAAGGGGGTGTTAGGGTCGTGACCTAACCCTAAGACACGAAAATAATGGACTTAGACTTGATACAAGGCCCAATGGCCCAATACGGCGGCGCAGCACCCTGACAGATTCTGTACTCGATTTTGTTTCGACGATTCCCGTCGTCTCCGAAGGAATTTTGACATGGGACCGGAGCCATTGGAAAGTTTATCTTCTCCTCTTTCCGTGCATATGTAGAACGTCCAAAACGGAGTTCGTATGCATCCTGGGCGTTTGTTTTAGTGCGTACTGCTCCTGGACTCCGAGTTGGATACGATTTGGAGTTTGGTTCGGTTTCCATCTTCTTTGAACGAATTCTCTGGTCTTCCACGTCCCTAATACTCCCTCCAAGTACTCCTTGAACCTCTCCATGGATCCTAATCACAAATAAATCATTAAGTAGCAATCTATGCTCAAAAACACATAAGGAAATATATAAGAACGAGTTCACCTCTGAAATTAATTGTTGTGTATGAACTCTATTGATTGCATCTTGTATATTCAGCAGAGTGTTGTTTGTATCCATATAAGTGATGTCCTCATCATCCTCCCCTTCTTGAATTGGAGTCGTCCTCGACTCAAGTTCATCTTCTATCATGTGTGGGTCCATATGTGCAACGCCATCAAATCTTCTTGTAAGCATGAAAGGAGGAGGCCAAGGTGGTGGACGGCATAGTGCACCATCTTAATCTTGTCCATCAAATAAGAGTGCACATTCACTTGAGCCAGGATCCCAAACAAATAAACATTGTGTCATGTTTGTAAGTGCAATAATAATATGCATGATCTCATCAGTAAGGGTCCTATTTATAGTTGGAGAAGAGTCAGCTCCCACAACCAAAAGCACGCGAATCAGTGTTTATCATTTTTAGAAAGCTACAATATAGTGACACGTGCAAGTTGACCGAAAATGGTGCTTTTACCAGTTTAAGCGAACCACCACTTCGGCCGAAGTGGTCTTTGCGCCATTTTGTGTGTGCTTTCTCAGGTCACTTGCAGATGGGTCCCATTGACTGATATGGGTGATACACCGTTGGATCTCCTCAGATACGTCTATTTATGGGCCATTCTGTCCATGTGATGCCACGTGTCGGTGCTTGATTAGCTAGGATGATACTTTTTAGAATTGTTCCCCCTCTTCTACCTCATTTCCTGCAAAAAAAAAGTCTGCGGGCACTATTTTGCCAAGGACAAGTGATGGAAAAAGTCTGCATGGAAATAGGTGAAGTAGAAAGGTGATGTGTGCAAGAAATGATCTTTCCATCACATAATTGAGTTATATTGATAGGTGAAATTCGTATATAACAGCTGTCAACACCGAGCCACCAGGTCGGCCGACCTGGTCTTGGCTCCAAACGACCTGTGCTTTCTCGAGGTGGCTTCCAAGTAGGTCCTCTTGACTGATGTGCATGATACACCATTGGATCTCCTCGGATACATCTGTTTGTGGGCTATTTGATCCACGTGATGGCACATGTCATCGCCTGATTGGCGGGGATGGTACTTTTCAGGGTAGCTCCCCATACTTTGCCTCAATTCTTGTATAAAAAGTCTGCATGCACTAATTTTCCAAGGACAAGTGGAAATAGGTCAAGTAGAAAGGTGATGTGTGCAAGAAATGACATAACCTTCACATAATTGGGTTATATTAGCGGGTGAAATTGGTATATAATAGCCATCAACAAACTCCCCTAAGCTTATCCTTTGCTTGTCCCTATACAAAGCCAAAACTTTAGGTTGATGATCAGGAGTTGCTACTATGTGCTAACCTTTCAAAAGTACCAAGTGCACAACAAAATACTCTACCTACAATTGCAGAATTTGGCGATGGTACTTCATCCTTCATAAGTCATTATGGGACTTATGCCTTCTCCTATTCATGGGTAGTTGAAAGATGGAACAGCAAATGGAGCAAGCATAGCCTATATATCAAGTTCCACTTAAATTCTGAGAGTTTCAATTTATATTCTAAGTACTTTAATTGATTCTTCCAATCACTCCTTTCTGTGGAAATATGTCGTAACCAAAGCATTTTCCTATACTAATCCTACCACTAAATACGACTTATATGTGGAGCTTGGTAGGGAATGTATGTAGGCATGTTTGCAACACATAATTTTGCTAAGTCAAAAGAGTAAGCCTTAGGAGAAATTAATTCAAACTTTAAATCAAGATGTAGGATCGAAGAGCACGTGAAAAGCAACGAGAGGGGGATGAATGGTAGATTTAAACTTTTTCAGCGAAAGCAATGAAAACCCCTCAGCAGAAAATCAATCTCTTAAGAAACAATGTGTGTGACTAATCTAAACCTGTTCAACTGTGACAAAAATGGTATATATTGTGAAGAATCAAGTCACGAAGATGTAAACAAGAATCATAAGAAACTGTCGAGAAAAACTGAAGTTATGATCAAAAGATCAAATAAAGGCCATTTGTTCGACCCAAGTAAAAACAAATCCGCAACACTGCAACAAAACTCATGTAGATTAGAAACCATAAATCCAATGATCATTTCACAGATGATATATAATCAAGTTGTGAAGACAATCCAAAAATAATCAAATCAATTGGATCTGTAAAACTCGAGTTATGGTAAAACACCGAAGCAATAGAGTGTTCTGCAGAAACTCGACAAGAAAAACTTGTCTGAAACAAGCCAGTCGAATAAGGCACAAAAGTTCTTTTAAACTACAAATTTTATTGATCAAAACAAAAGAGGAACAGCCCGAAGTCATCTCACCATGAGCTCTGGCCTCCCTTGCTTATATAACCAGCCCTAAGGCCAACCCAATCCAAACTAGGACTCTAATCCTACTCGGTTTCAACTGAAACTTTCCATAACTGCTGAAGACTCTTCCATATGCAGATAGAAGCAATCTTAAGACTTCGAAACACCTTAGGAACATATCCCACATTCCTAAAACAACTCAATTTCATGACCCACATGAAATCTTACCAAAATAAACTCAAAACTTTCCATAAATGAACCATAACCACCTCAGCCGCAGCCTGAGGCATAATAGAGCCGGTTTGACTTTTCCAACAAATTCTTTATGTCCACATCTCTTCATCACACCTTGGAACCATGTTGCCACGTCCATGCACTCGTTGCACATATGCAAACACCTTCCAACAATGTCCACAATACCTTCATAAGCATTGTTCTTGACCAAACATGTTGCTCGACATTTCGATCAAGTTAACCACAATTCCTCCCGAACTTTGTTGTTGAACCTCATCTTCTGCTTAATACTAGTTCAATGGATCCCGTCACTAGCCATGTCTTGAACTCAAGCAACATCTGCACATGAATAAACACCATCCTTTGTAAGCCCAAGTCCTCGACTTGACTCTCGTTAGCTCAAAAACCACAACTCCTTACGTGAGCACCTCACATAAGCATGTTGCCAACCATATCAAAACATTAACCACCGTAAACAGCCATAACACTTCCAAAACTTAGTAAAAGCATACTAAGCAAACTTCCCATAAGTGTAAAGCAAGTTTGAAACATTGCAAGTTAAAAGCCGAACCACTGTGATCTTGCGCCGAACCTTGCCAAAGCTAATTGGACCTTGTCGCGGACCTAGCCAAAGCTAACCGGACCTTGCGAAAGCTTACCGGTCCTTGCGCCGGACCTAGCCAAAGCTAACCATACCTTCCGCTGGACCTAGCCAAAGTTTGTCGGACCTCACGTCGGACCTTGCCGGAGCTACCAAAAACAAGTCAGACTTATTGTCGGACCTTGTCAGAGCTACCCAAGACATGTTGGACCTTGTCGGAGCTCAGACCTAGAGTCGGACCTTTATGAAAAGTGTGTTTTGGCAATAATCAAAACTTTTATCGTAATAGTCAATGTATTCAGCACACATAGGTCTCACAATCTCCCCCTTGATTAATGCATTGGCAACACCACTTAAAATCCGAACATTGGCTTATTCACATGAAAAGTTTTGACACAAATTTCTACCCCTTTTTGAAAATAAAATGAGAAAGAAATTTCAAAAACAAATATTTCTCCCCCTATACACATTTATCGCCTTTTGACAATGTATTCAACAAGGTTCAAAAGAGAAATTTCATTAGTTATGAGCATATTATAACATATACATATAAAACAAAGATCATCCAACTCATACTATCAAATAACTTACACTATCACAACAATGAGATACATAAAGTAGTATAAGCTATGCTAGATATCAAGTGAATTTTCAATTTAAGCAAGTCATGATCTTTAACTATTTCAAAATCTAAAAGCATGACACTTGTTGTTGCATTTTTATTTCTTTTAAGGAACAAAATTCATCTATGACATTTGCAGGATATTATATGCTGCATCAGCCTTATATTAACCAACCAAGCCAAGCCTATGTCATTTGATAATCAGAAGCATAAGGAGATGGTTTTAGTCATACACAACTTCTTCCAAATTCATATCTAAGTGCAATGATAAGCCATCTCAAAAGAATAAGTGTGATGCATGCATGTTCTCTTGATCTTTTCTCATTTTTATTTGATCATAAAAAGTTCAACATGTGAATAGTTGATTGATTAATTTTGCATTATTAAAAGCACTTGTGAGCATGTAACAAGTTCAAAACATCAAGAAAGTTCAATCATGACCAGATTTAGTGTAAGTAATTATTCTTATTACTAGTCATGGCAAAAACTACAAAATGTATAACACAATTAATGTAGTAAGAACTTTCAACATGTAAAAGGAATCACAAAGTCATATATGTATGAAATACTATGCTCACATTATTTTAAATTCATATTCAGACATAGACTTCCCAAATTTCAAAACTCACCCCACAATTCAAGCCATGAGGATGCATAACCCCTATTTAACTACGAATGAAACAAAAACGAGTGAAATCCAAAGGTTTTGTAAAAATGTCAGCCAATTCTTGTTCGGTATCTACATGGTGAAGCACAATGTTTCATTTTTCAACATTATCACAGAGAAAGTGATACCTAATGTCAATGTGCTTTATTCTCGAATGTTGCACGGGGTTTTTAGCAATGCAAATGGCACTAGTGTTATCACAAAACAACTGAACACTATCTAAATCAACCCTATAGTCCCTAAGTGTTTAAACAATCTAAAGAATTTGTGAGCAAGCACTAGCAGCAGCTACATATTCAAATTTGGATGTGGATTGTGCAACTGAATTTTTTTTCTAGAGGTCCATGCAATAAGTGAATTACCAAGAAAATGACAAGCACCTGAAGTACTTTTCCTATGAATCCTACAACCCCCAAAATCAGCATCCGAAAAAGCTTTCAATGTAACCGTTGAGAAAGAAGGAAGAAAAATGTCAAATTATTGAGTTCTATGTAAGTACCTGAGAATACTTTTGACGGCTTGACGATGTGAAGCACGTGGGGAAGCTTGAAATCGTGCACAAAAACATACGCTGAATTGTATGTCCAGACTCAATGCCGTGAGGTACAAAAGTGATCCAATAATACTTCTATATTCTTTTTGATCGACCGGGTCACCATCTTCATAAAGTTCAAGTGTTGTCTTTTTCCCATTGGTGTCTGAAGAGGCTTACTTTTGTCCATGTTGAAGCGCTTAGGAAGATCTCTTGTATACTTCATTTGATGCACAAAAGTACCCTCCATGGTTTGGTTGATTTGCAGCCCCAAAAAGTACGTTAGTTCTCCCATCATACTCATCTCAAATTCTGAACTCATCATAGCTGAAAACTTGGACACAAGATCATGAGAAGCGCAACCAAAGATAATATCATCCACATACACTTGAACAAATAATGAGTCACTGCCATGCTTAAGCACGAAAAGCGTTTTATCAACCATGCCCATGGTAAACCCCTTTTCAAGTAAGAATGTTTTTAGCCTATCATACCATGCTCTAGGGGCTTGTTTGAGACCGTAAAAGGCTTTGGCCAGTTTGAAAACATGTTTAGGAAAATCTGGATTTTCAAAACTAGTGGTTGTTTGATATAAACCTCATCATCTATGTAGCCATTAAGAAAAGCACTTTTAAAATCCATTTGATATAGCTTGACACCTTTAGATGCAGTAAAAGCTACAAAAATTATTATGGCTTGTAATCTAGCATAAGGAGCAAAAGTCTCATCAAAATCTAGACCTTCAACTTGTGTGAAACCTTGAGCAACCAACCTAGCCTTATTTCTAACCACAACCCCATCCTACACTTTGTTTATTTTGAAACACCCATTTAGTTCCAATTAAAGCGTGACCTTGAGGTGGAGGTACAATTTTCCAAACATTATTTTTTTTCAAAATTTTCTAACTCTTCTTGCATGGCAATAATCTAGGATTCATTAGTGAGTGCATGTGATATATCTTCGGGTTCAAAAGAAGCAACAAAAGAAGAATGAGCATGAGAGTTTGGATTGCAAAACCTAGACCATGTAACTCGTTTGTGCAAGCTTCCAATGATTTGTTGTGGAGGATGACTTTTAAGAATGCAGAGGGGAGTAGACACTTTACAATCTCCTTCTTCTTCATGTTAATCACAGATTGAAGAACTTGTGGCTTGAGGACAATTTGTACCAGCTGCAGTAGTAGTTGGTGCTGGTTGTGGTGCAAAATCAGCAGTGTGATCAACGCCATTTGCTTTTGAAGTTTTGGGCAGCAGCACCACTTTTTCGTCTATACCCCCCCCCCCCCCCCCCCGCGGCTATGGATCTGGAACTACAATATGAGAGCTAGTGCCTGTGCTAGCTTCATCAAAAGAAACCTCACAAGTCTCCACAGTTTTGTTAGTGTCAAGTAAAAGCACACGGTAGCCTCTAGTATGAGATGGATAACCAAGAAACATGTCATCAACAGATCTAGGTTCAAATTTATCAAGATTATCATATTTCTTAACAACGCATTTACAACCAAAGACCCTAAAGTGTGTGACACTAGGACTATGTCCTAACCGAAGTTCATATGTTGTTTTTCTTAGCTTAGCACATAAGAGAACACGATTTGAGACATAACAAGCGGTTGCAACTGCATCAGCCCGATATTTCCTATGAGTTTGATATTCATCAGGCATAGTCCTAGCCATCTCAACTAAGATTCTGTTGTTTCTCTCTACGACACCATTTTCTTGAGGCACATAGGGTGAACAAAATTGATTGTCTATTCCATTTTCAGCACAAAAGTGATCAACCAATTGATTTTTAAATTCGGTTCCATTATCACTTCTAATTGCTTCTAAATATCCTGGTTGATCAATTGATAATCTGATAAATAAAGTTCTAAAGTGACAAAAAGCTTCATTCTTAGATGTCATAAAGTAAACCCAAGAGTATCTAGAATAATCATCAACAGTGACAAGAACATACCATTTATCTCCCAAAGATAGAACACGTTATGGACCTATGGTGTCAAGGTGCAAAAATTGTCCCGGTTTTGTTGTCATGGTCATTGTGAGAGGAGCATGTGATCCTGCAACTATCTTTGCATGTCTACAAGAAGAGCATACAATATCTTTGTTCCCTTTAAGCTTCAGCAGCCCACATATGCGATAAAGGGCACTAACATGCATGAGATGATCAAATCCTACGTGACCAAGTCTACGATGCCAAAAATATAAGTCTATCGAATCATTAGCAACTATACACCTATGCTTAGAGGATGACATATCAAAATCAGCTTTAAAAACTCTTCCAAACCGAGACATATTAAAAATAAGCTCACCATTTGAATCTACAACCTTGCAGCAATTTTTTGTAAAAATAATTTCCAAATTTTCATCTATCAATTATGAAACAGAAAGCAAGTTGTACTTCAAGTTTTTAACAAGTGCCACATATTTCGAAGTGTAGTGAATATTAACTCTAACCGAACCCTTAGCAATTATAGGAGTTGAAGAATTATCGGCAAAAGTAACATTTTCTACACGTGACACAATAGAGAGGGAGGAAAACCATTCTTTGTTACGGGTCATGCGGCGTGAGCAACCTGAATCCACAATCCAAATGTTCTCCTTCCTCAAGCGTGTAACCTACATAGAAGCACAATACGTCGATAACTCAATATTGGGGTTAGTCAAAAGGCACTTAGGAATCCAGTACTGAGTCACACGACGTCCAGCAGGAATAACACGCGAAAGCTGAGATAAAACAACAGGTTTATGAGCCAAAGTTTTAGTATTTTTGTACCCAACTACTAACCTACGAGGTGTTACATGTGTAGCATGAAAAAAAGTAGGTTTGAGAAAAAAAACATTGCAGTTTTTCGACTCATTACAGCAGGTTGCATGTTCCTAACATTCGGTTCAACATGTGCATCAAGTTTTGCATGGTTGTTATGTGATCTAGCAATCATTATTTCCTGTTTCTGTTGTTTAGCTAGTCTATAACAAAAATCTATGACATGACCATCTCTACCACAATAGGTAAAATGTAATTTAACTTTGTGTTCATGTCTAGACGAGCAAGCAACATGTTTATTTGAAACCGAATAAGACAACACTCTTGCAGATTTGAAAACTACTTCTTTATGTTTAGGAACTATTTGAATCAAACCACTTCCTAATGACTTCACAACTTTAGATGGATGTGTCTTAGCATGAGCATGAGAGTCAAAACCTAAACCAGTTTTATCATTGCAAGGCTTGGAAGAATTCAGCAGCAAGTTTAGGTTTTTATTCCCATTACATAATCGCTCTAGTGTCCTATTCATGTCATCAAGTTTCTTAGACAAATCTATGCAGTTTTCACATGAATTGTTTTCCTTTTAATTTGCAATTAGAACGATATTTAACTTCTTAGTAACGTAAAGCATTGTTCAGTATAGAAATCTCATTCATAGCATCGTGTAGTTTCTTATCAAGATCATCACAAGTAGAACAATGCAAATCAATTGTAGAACAACAAGCATCTTTCAAGTTTTTATCATTAAGTGGAGCAAGATTTTTGTTCTTTTCAATTTCTAACTCAAGTTTATCAAGTGTGGAGGTGTGTGCACTTTTTAGGGAGGACAATTGTTCATGTATAAACTCATATGAGGAACAAGAATCATCACTAGGAATCAAAGATTTCAAATGATTAATTTCAGAATTTAGGGATTCAATTTTAACAGCATTGTCCCTATGTTTTTTGTCCATTTTCTTAAGTATAAGAGTGGCACGAGAAATAGCATCACACATTTCATCACGAGTGGGACATACCTCTTCATCATCGCTATTGTGTTCTACTTCCTCCATAGTTGATCTTGAGTTGCCCGCCATGAAACACATAGTGCCAAATTGCCTTCATCCTCTTCACTTCAGGAGTCCACATCGCTCGAGTTGTTGTCTAGTAGAGCAGAGAGGATATGGTCCACCACTTGGCGTTTTGTTAAATTCTTCTTTTTCATCACGGGTAGAAGGACCTAATAGGTTAGGGCAATCTGTATGAAAATGTCTTGTCTTACCACATTTAAAGTGTCATTGAGAACCACCACTTCCTCTCCTTCTAGTTCTCATATTTTGCAATGCTTTTGTGAACCGAGTGGAGAGAAGTGCTAGCTCCTTTTCTGGAAATTCTTTAATCTGTTCAAGGGTTAGAGAAGACAACAAAGCAAGTGTACCACATAAGGAAGAATTACTAGAAATAAGCATGTCACATTGAGAAACAAATGCAAGAGGCTTGTTGGGGGTTCTTACGTGATATTATGTCAAGTTCATGAGTTTTCAATTTTAGAATATAGATAAGTAAGTGTACTAATGACAGTAGATTTACGAATAGATGTAACTTTCATCTCCCAAATCGACATGTCTAATGCACTTAATAATTGCCTAGCATTTTCAGCATTTGAAAAATTAACATTGACACTACACAAGTTGTTGAGAATTTTATCAAAGCGAGCAAATAGGTCGTCGATGGACTCACCTGGTTGCATCTCAAAGTGCATATATTCTTTCTTTAACATATGTTGCCTTACCTCCTTGATCGTGTTCGATCCTTTGCGGTAGTCGCAAAGTGCCTTCGACACATCATGCACTGATCAGAGGTGTGCAACTCGATCGAAGTCGCTTTGAGTCAATCCTTGTATGTTCAAGTTTTGCGTCTTGTTGTTGTTGTCGACATCTCTCATGTTCGTAGCAGCAACTTGATTGTTTGGCGGTACGTCATAAGGATTGTACACCTTTTCACATATTGCGAAGCCTTGCGTCTGGATGAAAGCCTCCATACGTGCCTTCCAAACCGGAAAATCAATGCCACTAAACACACAAGGTTTCGCGGAGCATTTCTCCATGATCATTAGTCAAAACACGTGCAAATCACAAAGATTAGAGCATCGTGGATATGATACCAGTTGTTGGATCGAAGAGCACGTGAAAATCTACCAGAGGGGGTGAATGGTGGATTAAACTTTTTCAGCGGAAGCAACGAAAACCTCTCGGCAGAAAATCAATTTGTTAAGAAACAATGTGTGCGACTAATCTAAACGTGTTCAATTGTGACAAAAGGGTATATATCATGAAGAATCAAGTCATAAATATGTCACAACAAGAATAACAAGAAACCGTCGAGAAAAACTCAAGTTATGATCGAAAGATCAAACAAAGGTCAATCTGTTCTACCCAAGTAAAAAATAGATCTACAACACTACAACAAAACTCATGTAGATCAGAAACCACAAATCCAATGATCATGAAATTTTTACAGATGATAGATAACCAAGTTTTTAAAACAACCCAAAAATAATCACGTCAATTGGATCTGTAAAACTCGAGTTACGGTAAAAATGCCGAAACAACGTAGTGCTGTATAGAAACTCGACGAGAAAAACTTATCTGAAACAAGCCGGACGAACAAGGCACAAAATTTCCTTTAAACTACAAATTTTATTGATAAAAACACAAGAGGGACACCCCAAAGTCCTCTCACCACGAGCTTTGGCCTCCCTTGATTATGTAACCAGCCTAAGGCCAACCCAATCCAAACTAGGACTATAATCCTACTCAATTTCAACCGAAACTTTCCATAACTGATCAAGACTCTTCCATGAGCAAATAGAAGCAATCTTAAGACTTCCAAACACCTTAGGAATTTATCCCACATTTCTTAAACAACTCAATTTCGTGACCCACACGAAATCTAACCAAATCAACTAAAAATTTTCCATAAATGAACCATAACCACCTCAGCCGCAGCCTGAGACATAATCAAGCAGGTTGCACTTTTCTGACAAATTATTTATGTCTACTACTCTTCATGACACCTTAGAACCATGTTGCCACGTCCATGCTCTACTTGCACTCATCCAAACACCTTCCAACAATGTCCACGATACTTTCATATGCATTGTTCTTGACCCAAACATGTTGCATGACCTTCCGATCAACTCAATCACAATTCCTTCCAAACTTGGTTGTTGAACCTCATCTTCTCCCTAAGACTAGTTCAATGGATCCCGTCACCAGCCATGTCTTGACCTCAAGCAACACCTGCACATGAATAAACAACCATCCTTTGCGAGCCCGAGTCCTCGACTTGACTCTTGTTACTTAAAAAACCACAACACCTTACGTGAGCACCTCACATAAGCATGTTGCAAACCATAACAAAACATTAACCACCATAAACAGCCATAACACATCAAAAACTTAGTAAAAGAATACTAAGCAAACTTCCCATAAGTGTAATGTATGTTTGAAACATTGCAAGTTAAAAGCAGAACCACTGCGATCTTGCACCGAACCTTGCCAAAGCTAATCATACCTTGCACCGGACCTAGCCAAAGCAAACCGAACCTTGCAAAATCTAACCGGTCCTCGCGCCGTACCTAGCCAAAGCTAACCGGACCTTGCGCCAGACCTAGCAAAAGATTGTCGGACCTCACGTCGGACCTTGCCGGAGCTACACGAAACAAGTCGAACTTATTGTTAGACCATGCCAAAGCTACCCAAAACATGTCGGACTTACTGGCAGACCTTGCTGAAACTACCCAAAACATGTCGGACCTATTGTCGGACCTTGTCGGAGCTCGGACCTAGACTCGTACCTTGATGAAAAGTGTGTTTTGGCAATAATCAAAACTTTTATCGTAATAGCCAATGTATTCACCACACATAGGTCTCATACAAGACTTGTGCATGTGTGATGTAAGTGGAAGTGGATGTAGAAATGTTAAGATAACTTCTTTTGATGTGGACTCTCTTTATTACAAGGATGAAACATGGCGACTCTCTTTTTTTCTCATGCTTATGGAGTAAGCATGCATTTTATCTTTTTTTTCTCATGCTTATGATGTAAGCATGCATTTTCTTTTTCTTTTTCTTGTAGCCATTTCTTCTACTCCTTTTATGCAATAAACTTGAAGAGAGTACTAAACATGAAAGGTATGGAGTTTCTCTTTTTATTGTGGAATGATGATATGATGGAACTTTGTTAACTTCTAGTGTAAAGTTTTAGCATGTGCAAGTGAAATATTGAATTTGTGAGACCTATGTGTGTTGAATACATTGACTATGACGATAAAAGTTTTGAATACTTCCAAAACAATATTTTAACAAGATCCGACTCTAGGTTCTAGCTCCAGCATAGTCCAACAATAGGTCTGACTTGTTTTGGGTAGCTCCGACAAGGTCCGACGTAAGGTCTGACTTGCTTTGGCTAGGTCTGACTTCTTTGTCTAGGTCCGACTTGTTTTGGCTAGGTCTGACTAGCTTTGGTTAGCTCTAGTGCTAGGTCTGACAAGATTTAGTTAGCTATGGTGCTAGGTCCGACTAGCTTTGGTAAGCTCTGATGCTAGATCCGACTAGCTTTGGTAAGCTCCAGCGTTAGATTCGACTAGCTTTGGTTAGCTCCAACTCTAGGTCCTGTTAGCTTTGGTAAGTTCGATGCTAGTCTACAATGGTTCTGCTTTTACCTTGCAATGTTTCAAACTTGCTTTACACTTATGGAAAGTTTTCTTAGTATTTTTATACTAAGTTTTTGATGTGTTTTGGTAATTATGGCTGATATCATTTTGCTATGGTTTGCAACATGCTTATGTGAGGTGCTCACGTAACGTGTCGTGGTTTCAGAACTAACATGAGTCAAGTCAAGGACTTGTGCTCGGAAGTATTGGTTGTTTATATATGTGCAGGTGTTGCTTGAGTTCAAGACATGGCTGGTGACAGGATCCATTGAACTAGTCATAGGGAGAAGATGAGGTTCAACAACCAAGTTCGGAAGGAATTGTGATTGAGTTGATCGGGATCTTGCGCAACATGTTTGAATCAAGAACAATGCATATGAAGGTATAA
Organism: Tuctoria greenei; assembly: GCA_036927565.1. Classification (NCBI taxonomy): domain Eukaryota; kingdom Viridiplantae; phylum Streptophyta; class Magnoliopsida; order Poales; family Poaceae; genus Tuctoria; species Tuctoria greenei. Next base: position 158,955,252 of record JAYESD010000002.1, on the reverse strand, counting down.
TGGACATGGTTGGAAGATGTTTGCACGTGTTCATAGAGTGCATGGACATGGCTGCATGGTTCTAAAGCGTGATGAAGAGATGTGGACATAAAGAATTGGTCGGAAAGGTCCAACCGACTAGGTTATGGACTCAGGTTGCGGCTGAGTCGGTTTTGACTCAAATATGGAAATATTGGAGTTGGTTATGATAAATTTTCGTGTGGGTCATGAAGTTGAGCTATTTTTAGAAATACTTGACGAAAACGTGTCAGACGAACAAGGCACAAAAGTTCCATTAAACTACGAATTTTATTGATAAAACAACAAGAGCAACAGACCCAAAGTCGTACCCCACGAGCTCTACCCTCCCTTGCTTATATAACCAGCCCTTAGGCCAACCCAAGCCTAACTAGGACTCAAATCCTACTCAGATTCAGCCAAAACTTCCCATAAGTACTCAAGACTCTTCCATAAGCAGATAGAAGCAATCTTAAGACACCCAAACACCTTATGAACGTATTCCACATTCCTAAAAGAACCCAACTTCGTTACCCATATGAAATCCTATCACAACCAACTCAAATCTTTCCATATTTGAGTCGGGTTCAAGCCCGACTCAGCCGCAGCTTGAGTCAATAATCTAGTCGGTTGGACCTTTCCGGCCAATTCTTTACGTCACATCTCTTCATCACACCTTTGAACCATGTAGCCACGTCCATACACTCCTTGCACACGTGCAAACACCTTCCAACGACATCCATGATACCTTCACTTGCCTTGTTCTTGATTCAAACATGTTGTGCGACCTCCCGATCAACTCAACCACAATTCCTCCCAAACTTGGTTGTTGAACCTCATCTTCTCCCTAAGACTAGTTCAATAGATCCCGTCACTAGCCATGTCTTGAACTCAAGCAACACCTTCACATGAAAAAACAACCAATACTTCCGAGCACAAGTCCTCGACTTGACTCTCGTTAGTTCTGATAACCACAACACCTTACGTGAGCACCTCACATAAGCATGTTGCAAACCATTGCAAAACGATATCAGCCATAACCACCAAAACACACCAAAAACTTAGTAAAAGAATACTAAGCATACTTTCCATAGATGTAAAGTAAGTTCAAAATATTGCAAGGTAAAAGCAGAACCATTATAGACTAGCATCGGACCTTGCCAAAGCTAACCGGACCATGAAACAGAGCTTACCAAAGCTAGCAGGACCTAGCGTCGAAGCTTACCAAAGTGGACCTAGCGCCGGAGCTTACCAAAGCTAGTTGGACCTAGCGACAGCAAGTTGGACCTAACCAAAATAATTCAGACCTAGCCAAGATAAGTCAGACCTAGACAAAGAAGTCGGACCTAGCCAAAGCAAGTCGAACCTTACGTTGGACCTTGCCGGAGCTACCAAAAACAAGCTGGACCTATCGTCGCACCATGCAGGAGCTCGAACCTAAAGTTGGACCTTGATGAGACGGGTGTTTTGGCAAAATTCAAAATTTTTATCGTCATAGCCAATATATTCAGCACACATAGGTCTCACAATCTCCCCCTTGATGAATGCATTGGCAACAACACTTAAAATCCGAACAATGGCTTATGGAAAGTTTTGAAAAACAATCAAATGAGAATAAAAGAAATTTTGAAACAAATATTTCTCCCCCATACCTATTTCTCCCCATTTGTAAATTAGAAATGAAAGGAGAATAAAAACAATAATTCTCCCCCTTAGAAGAATCATGCCAAAAAACTTATGAATGTGTGCACTGTGTGATCAATGTCTCCCCCTTTGTCAATGTATTCAGCAAGGTTCAAAAGAGAAATTTCAATTATTATGTGCATATTGTAACACAGACATACAAAACAATGCTTATCCAAGTCATACTATCAAGTAACATATACTATCACATCAATGAAATACATAAAGTAGTGTAAGCCGTGCTAGAGATCAAGTGTAATTTTCAATTTAAGCAAGTCATGATCTCACAAACTTAACTATTTCAAAACCTGAAAGCATGACACTTGTTGCTGCAATTATCATTTTTCAATATTATTTAAAGCACAAATTCTGATCATATAACATTTGCAAGAGATTATATGCTGCATCTTCCTTATTCTAACCAACCAAGCCAAGCATATGTCATTTGAAATCAGAAGCTTAAGATCATGGTTTTAGTCATACACAACTTCTTCTAAGCTCATATCTAGGTGCAATGATAAGCCATCTCAAAAGAAGAAGTGTGATGCATGCATATTCCCTTGATCTTTTTTCTCATTTTTATTTGATCATAAAAGCTCAACATGTGGATATTTGATTGAGTAATTTTTCATTAATGAAAGCACTTGTGAGCATGCAACAAGTTCAAAACAGCAAAAAAGTTCAATCACGATCAGATTTAGTGTAAGTAATTATTCCAATTACTAGTCATGGCAAAAAGCTACAAAATGTATAACATGAGTTATGTAGTATGAACTTTAAACATGTAAAAGGAATCACAAAGTCATATATGTATGAAATACTATGCTCATATTATTTTAAATTCAGATTCACACATAGACTTCCCAAGTTTCAAAACTCCCCCTCAGTTTAAGCCACGAGGACACATAACCCCCATTTCACTACGGATGAAACAAAAATGAGTGAAATCCAAAGGTTTTGTGAAAATATCAGCCATTGTTTGGTATCTACATGGTGAAGCACAATGTTTCCTTTTCCAACATTATCACGAAGAAAGTGATACCTAATGTCAATGTGCCTTGTTCTCGAATGTTGCACGGGATTTTTAGCAATGCAAATGGCACTAGTGTTATCACCAAACAGTGGAACACTATCTAGATCAACCCCACAGTCCTTAAGTGTTTGAACAATCCAAAGAATTTGTGAGCAAGTGCTAGCAGCAGCTACATATTCAGAATTGGTTGTGGATTGTGCAACTGAGTTTTGTTTTCGAGAGAACCAAGCAACAAGAGAATTACCATGAAAATGACAAGCACCCAAAGTACTTTTCCTATCAATCCTACAACCCTCAAAATCAGCATCCAAAAAAGCTTTAAAAGTAATGCTTGACATAAACCTCATCATCTATGTAGCCATTAAGAAAAGAACTTTTAACATTTATTTGATATAACTTGAAACCTTTAGATGCAGCAAAGGCTAAAAATATTCTTATGGCTTCTAATCTAGCAACAGGAGCAAAAGTTTCATCAAAATCTAGACCTTCAACTTGTGTGAAACCTTGAGCAACCAACCTAGCCTTATTCCTAATCCCGACCCCATCCTCACTTTCCTTGTTTTTAAACACCCGTTTAGTTTCAATTAAAGTGTGACCTTGAGGTGGAGGTACAAGTTTCCAAACATTATTTCTTTCAAAATTTTCTAATTCTTCTTGCATGGCAATAATACAAAATTCATTAGTGAATGGGCGTGATATATCTTTGAGTTCAAAAGAAGCAACAAAAGGAGAATTAGCATGAGTGTTTGGATCGCAAAACCTGGAGCATGTGACTCGTTCGTGCAAGCTTCCAATAATTTGTTGTGGAGGATGACTTTTGAGAACCCGGAGGGGAGTGGGCACTTCACAAGCTTCTTCTTCTTCATGTTCATCAAAAATCGATGAGCTTGTGACTTGTTGACGATCTGGACCAGCAATGGTGGTTGTCGGTGCTGGTTGTGAATCAAAATCTGGAGCTAGAACAATTCATTAGCTGCTGAATTTTCAGGCAGCAGCACCTTTTCTTCCTTATCTTCAATGACAATACTCTCCCCCTACGGATATGGATCGGGACCTGCAATATTTGAGCTAGTACCTGGGCTAGCTTCATCAAAAGAAACCTCAAAAGTCTCCACAATTTTGTTAGTGTCAAGTAAAAGCACACGGTAGCCTCTAGTATGAGATGGGTAACCAAGAAACATGCGATCAACAGATCTAGGTTCAAATTTATAAAGATTACCATGTTTCTTAACAAAGCATTTGCAACCGAAGACCCGAAAGTGTGTGACACTAGGTCTATGTCCTAACCGAAGTTCATATGGTGTTTTTCCTAGCTTAGTACGCAAGAGAATACGATTTGAGACATAACAAGCGGTTGCAATTACATCAGCCCAAATTTTCCTAGGAGTTTGATATTCATCTAGCATAGTCCTGGGCATCTCAACTAAGACTCTGTTCTTTCTTTCTACAACACGGTTTTGTTGAGGTACATATGGTGACAAAAATTGATGATCTATTCCATTCAGCACAAAAGCAATCAAAATATTGATTTTTAAATTTGGCTGCGTTATCACTTCTAATTGCTTTTAAAGATCCTAGGTGATCAATTGATAATCTAATAAATCAAGTTCTAAAGTGACTAAAAGCTTCATTATTAGATGCCATAAAGCAAACCCAAGAGTATATAGAGTAGTCGTCAACAATCACAAGAACATACCATTTGGCTCCATAGGATTGAACATGTATAGGTCCTACAGTGTCAAGGTGCAAAAGTTGACCAGGTTCAGTTGTCATGGTCATTGTGAGAGGAGCATGTGAACCTGCAACCATCTTACCATGTCTACAAGAAGATCACACAATATCTTTGTCCCCTTTAAGCTTAGGCAGCCCACGTATGCGATCAAGAGCACTAACACGTGTTAGACGATCATAGCCTATGTGACCAAGTCTATGATGCCAAAAACATAAATGCTTTGATTCACTAGCAACTATACACCTATACTTAGAGGATGACATATCAAAATCAGCTTTAGAAACTCATCCAAACCGTACTATGTTAAAAATAAGCTCACTATTTGAATCTACAACTTTGCAGCAATTTTTAGTGAAAATAATTTCCAAATTTTCATCTAGCGGTTGTGAAACACAAAGCAAGTTGTATTTCAAATTTTTAATAAGTGCCACATCTTTCAAAGTGTAGTGATCATTTACTTTAACCAAACCTTTAGTAATTATAGGTAGTTGAAGAATTATCAGCAAAAGTAACATTCTCTACACGTGACACAAAAGAGTGGGAGGAGAATCATTCTTTGTTACCGGTCATGTGGCGTGAGCAACCTGAATTCACAATCCAAATGTTCTCATTTCTCAAGCGTTTAACCTACATAGAAGCACAATATGTCGATGAATCAATACTGGGGTTAGTCAAAAGGCATTTAGGAATCCAGTACTGAGTCACACGACATGCAGCAGGAAAAACACGCGAAAGCTAAGACAAAACAGCAGGTTTATGAGCCACAGTTTGAGGATTTTTGTACCCAACAACTGACTTATGAAGTGTTACATGTGTAGCACGAAAAACAGTAGGTTTGGGAGCAATCTTTGCATGTTTTCGACTCATTATAGCAGGTTGCAAGTTCCTAACATTCAGTTCAGCATGTGCGGCAAATTTTGCATGAGAGTTATGAGATCTAGCTTGCATTCCTTCCTTTTTATGATGTAGCTCGTCTATATCAAACATCTATGACATGACCATCTTTATCACAGTAGATACAATGAAATTTAACTTTCTGTTCATGTTAGATGAGCAAGCAACATGTTTATTCGAAACCAAAATGTGGCAACACTCCTGCAGATTTGAAAACCACTTCTTTTTGTTTAGGATCTGTTTGAATCAAATCACCCCCTAATGACTTTACAATTTTAGGTGGATGTGTATTAGCATGAGCATGAGAATCAAAACCTAAACAAGATATATCATTGCAAGATTTGGATGAATTCAGCAGCAAGTTTAGGTTCTTATTTGCATTACAAAACCGATCTAATGTCCTATGCATGTCATCAAGTTTATTGGATAGACTAAGAAAATTTTCACAAGAAGTTTTTCCTTTTAATTTGCAATTAGAACAATTTTTAACTTCATGAGCACGTAAAGCATTGTTCAAAACAGAAATTTCATTCATAGCATATTGTAGTTTCTTATCAAGATCATCACAAGTAGAATAATGCAAATCAATTGTAGAACAACTAGCATCTTTCAAGTTTTTATCATTAAGTGCAGCAAGCACTCTGATCTTTCAAATTTCTAACTCAAGTTTATCAATTTTGGAGGTGTGCGCACTTCTTAATCAGGACAATTGTTCATATATTAAATCAAATGAGGAACAAGAATCATCACTAGGAATCAATGATTTCAAACGATTAATTTCAGATTCTAGTGACTTAATTTTAATAGCATTGTCTCTAAGCTTTTTGTCCTTTTTCTTAACTATAACAGTGGCAGGAGAAATAGCATCACACATTTCTTCGCAAGTAGGACATACCTCTTCATTGTCGCTGTTTGGTTCTGCCTCCTCTATACTTGACCTTGACTTGCCCGCCATGAATCACAAGTTTGCCGAATCATTTTCATCTTCGTCACTTTCGATGTCCACATCGCTCGAGCCAAGTTCTTGAAGTGCGGAGATAATACTATTCACCAATTAGTGTCCTGTAAAACCCTTCCTTTTCTTATTGTTGTTTGCAGAGGAGTGTTTCGTCCTTGTTTGTTTTTCGTCACAGGATGTAGTACCTGAAAGGTTAGGGCAATCCATGCGGAAATGTCGTGTCTTACCACATTCGAAGCATCGATGAGGTCCGACACTTCCTCTCCTTCTAGTTCTCACATTTTGCAATGCTTTTGAAAACCGAGTAGAGATGAGTGCAAGTTCTTGCTCTAGAAACTCTTCAATCTGTTCAAGGGTTAGAGAGGACAACAAGGCAAGTGTTCCACAAGATGAAGACTGGTCAGAGCTAGGCATGTCACGTTGAGAAACAAATGCAAGAGACTTGCTGGGGTTCTTACGTGAGATTATGCCAATTTCATGAGTTTACAATTTAGAATAAAGAACATCTAAAGTAAGTGTACTCATGACAGTAGATTCACGAATAGATGTGACTTTCATCTCCCAAATCTACATGTCTAATGCACTTAGTAATTGCCTATCATTCTCAGCATCTGACAAATTAACATTGACACTACGCAAATTGCTGATAATTTTGTTAAAGCGAGCAAAAAGATCAACGATTGACTCACCGGGTCGCATCTCAAAGCGCATGTATTCTTTCTTGAACATGTCTTCCCTCACCTCCTTGATAGTGTTGGATCCTTCATGATAATCACATGGACTTTCCAAATGTCGTATGAAGATCGGAGGTGTGCAACTCGATCGAAGTCGCTTTGAGTCAATCGGTGTATGATCAAGTTCCGCGCCTTGTTGTTGTTGTTGACATCTCTCATTTTCGTAGCGGTGAATTAATCGTTTGGTGGCACATCATAAGGCTTGTACACTTTTTCCCATGTTGCAAAGCCTTGCGCCTGGATGAAAGCCTCCATACATGCCTTCCAAACCTGAAAATTAATGCCACTGAACACACAAGGTTTTGCAGAGTATTTCTCCATAATGATTAGTCAAAAACACGTGTAAATCACAAAGAATGGAGCACCATGGCTCAAATACCAATTGTAGGATCGAAGAGCAGTTGTAAAGGTACCAGAGGGGGGTGAATAGTAGATTAAAACTTTTTCAGCAGAAGCAACAAAAACCCCTCAGCAGAAAAACAATCTGTTAAAGAAACCATGTGCGCGAGTAATCTAGACGTGATAAATTGTGACAAAACCAATATAGATTGTGGAGAATCAAGTCACAAAGATACAACAACAATAATCATGAAAAACCAACGAGAAAAACTCAAGTTACAATCGGAAGATTGAATGAAAGTCAATCTGTTCTACCCGAGACAAACCAGATTTGCAATACTACAAAGAAACTCGTGTAGATCAAAAGCCACAAATCCAATGTCTGTGAAATTTTCACAAATGATAGATAATCATGTGAAGACTACCCAAAATTAATCATGTCAATTGGATCTGTAAATCTCGAGTTATGATAAAACCACCATAGGAAGGTAGTGCTGTGCATAAACTCGACGAGAAAGACTTAACAAAAATAAATCAGACGAACAAGGCAAAAAAGTTCCTTTAAACTATGAATTTTATTGATAAAACCACAAGAGGAATATCCCCAAAGTCATGCCCCACGAGCTCTAGCCTCCCTTGCTTACATAACCAGCCCTTAGGCCAACCCAATCCTAACTAGGACAGAAATCCTACTCAGATTCAGCTAAAACTTTCCATAACTACTCAAGACTATTCCATACGCAGATAGAAGCAATCTTAAGACTTCCAAACACCTTAGGAATGTATCCCACATTCCTAAAAGAATCCAACTTCGTGACCCACACAAAATCCTATCATAACCAACTCAAATATTTCCATATTTGAGTCGGGTTCAAACCCCACTCTGCCGCAACCTGAGTCCATAACCTAGTCCGTTGGACCTTTCTGGACAATTCTTTATGTCCACATCTCTTCATCACACCTCTGAACCATGTAGCCACGTCCATTCACTCCTTGAAAACGTGCAAACACCTTCCAACGACGTCCACGATACCTTCATATGCATTGTTCTTTATTCAAACATGTTGCGCGACCTCCCGATCAACTCAACCACAATTCCTCCCGAACTTGGTTGTTGAACCTCATCTTCTCCCTAAGACTAGTTCGATGGATCCCATCACCAACCATGTCTTGAACTCAAGCAACCCTTGCACATGAACACACAACCAATACTTTTGGTCACATGTCCTCGACTTGACTCTCGTTAATTATGATAACCACAACACCTTACGTGAGCGCCTCACATAAGCATGTTGCAAACCATAGCAAAACGATATCAGCCATAACCACCAAAACACACCAAAAACATAGTAAAATAGTACTAAGCATACTTTCCATAGATGTAAAGCAAGTTCGAAACATTGCAAGGTAAAAGCAGAACCATGGCAGACTAGCACCGGACCTTCCAAAAGCTAACCGAACCTTGAAATGGAGCTTACCAAAGCTAGCAGGACCTAGTGCTGGAGCTTACCAAAGCTAGTCGGACCTAGCACCGGAGCTTAACAAAGCTAGTTGGACATAGTGACAGCTTGTCGGACCTAACAAAAATAAGTCAGACCTATCCAAGATAAGTCGAACCTAGACAAAAAAGTCGGACCTAGCCAAAGCAAGTCGAACCTTACATCAGACATTGCCGGAGGTACCCAAAACAAGCTGGACCTATCGTCGGACCTTGCAGGAGCTCGGACCTAAAGTTGGACTTTGATGAGAATGGTGTTTTGGCAAAATTCAAAACTTTTATCATCATAGCCAATGAATTCAGCACACATAGGTCTCACAATATCTATATTAGAATCATTGTAGGAGCAGCTTCCCAATCCTTAGTCTAACCTCCATTAGGACTCATCTACCCTTTAGAACAGATTGCTTAGGTGTGTGTCACACTACCCATATATTATCTACTTACACCTGTCTTGATAATTGATTAGTATCCCATAGCTTGATCATAAGTGTAGTGTCTACTTCACTCCATTGCCTTCCATTGGGATAAATATGAAATCCTTGGGAATACTGTTGGGTGAAATGTTACACTATAGTTTTCGTGCGCTTGCAGACCTCATCTCTTTCGAGAGATGATCTGTGACGTAAGAAACATCAACAAGAATTACTAGCGCCATTGCCGAGGATGAATTGTTGATGTTTCTCAGTAGCTATCAACAAGCATTTCTGGCGCCATTGCTGGGGAAGGCAAAGGAAGTGAAGGATAGCTATCACTTGTGATTAAGCTATAGGTATTAATAGTTATTAGACAAGATTGCCCTTGTTTGTTTTCTTCTTTTTGTGGTGCAAACAGGGTAGTGTCGGCTAACCCATTTTGTGGGATGGCCAACGAGGACGCAAGTTCTCAACTGCAAGATGATTCATGGCGTACCTCAACAAACGTTCGCTAGACAACACTATTACTTTTCGCAGAAGATTTCAACATCCAGTAGGAGCCAAAGTAATCCATCCCCGAGCTCGGGGGAGGCTCCAAGTGTTCTTCTTGGTTTGCCTCCTCAATTGGGTAGATAGTTGGCTCTTCATCTTATGTCATGGCTTGGCTTCACCAATCCATGACCACATCCCTACTGGAGTTGAAGGAGCCCTATTCTCATTCATCATGGATGTGAATATGGTCTCCACTCAAGGGGTGGATTGAAGAATGCTCTTGTTACTTAGCTTAACTTGCACACCATTTAGCAAGGTGGACATGCTGGCTATGAAACTACATCTCCCATTGAAGTATCATGAAGATCAAGTCAATGGAGAATTGTTTGGATGATCCAAGCCTTGGATATTCACATGGTTTGTGAAAATCCATGTCAACATGGGCTACTTGGGGAATCATTTTCCTAAGACCCATGGGGATTCTTCCTCCAAACACAACTACAATGGCTATAACCTTCAAGGCGGTCAAGGGTGGAATCAACATAACTCTTGTAATCAAGAAGACTATGAGGATTTCAAGGGATTTAAGTTCAACTAGCCTACCTTGAAGTATTTTGTCCATGGCCATGAAAGAAATTAAGACAACATGAAGCTCTTGGCCAAGGACAAGAAACTTAAAGAGCATTCATGATCCAAGATGTCCTACAATTACTAGTTGGGATTCCTATCGTTCGACCAAGCCCATGCAACCTAGAGCAAGTGACATTGTGGATGAAGCATTTCTTGTTGGATTGTGGAGTCCACATGTCATCATGCCCAAGGAAGCTTTTGACCCATGATCAAAATATGGATTGACCTTAAGGAATATCAAGATGGTCAAAGTGACACCCCTAAAAGAAGGACAAGCCTCACCATGCTCATGAGAGAATTCTTCAATAGGGAAAAACTGTCACTACATCAAAAAGTCTTCATCAATATGACGGAGAGGCTCGGGCCACCATGTGGCCCACATGTCTGAATGACATGCAAAAGGAGATTTGGCATGACAAGCAAGAGAAGTTGTCCACATCTTCAACTCCAGGATTGGACATCATCATCAAACTAAAATGGACGGAGGTAAGTCCGACTCATCGGACATCAAAAATTTGGTGAGTCCTTGCCAATAGGTTAATTGGTAGTTATCTCATATTTGATTTTTCCAATTGCATATTTGAAATTCCCATCAATCTTTGCATTTGGATTTAGCATGTTTAAATTTTCACACTTACAAGTTGGAAAGCAAAATTTCCAACCATCATAAAACTAAAATTTTGAATTAGCAAATAAATTTATTTTGATATGAACCTTGGATGTAACCAATTGAATTCATCTTTCTAATTCGAACCAAAAATATTTCCCATAATAATTCAATGCATTTGCAAGTTGTTTCAAGTTTGGAAAAACAATAGACAAAGGGTACAACATGCTTTTGAGCTAACGTGACCCATTTTTGAGTTGTTTTGTTTGTTCTTGATTTTATTGCAGCCAGGAAAAAATTTGTAAAGGGGTCTGAAGGCCTCATCAGGCGCATATCCCTTCATCGATCCCCTTTTGAGTTCATGGTGGAGGAATGCTCAAGATAGTGGCCCAATGGAGGAGCAAGATGAATCCCATTCAACTCCAACCTCAACTTGGCAGGAGACATTGAACATGAAGGCTTTACCAAAATCCATGGCCGTGAGTTTCTCACTCACCGACCTTCAACCTGGACTGCTATTCAATTGAGGTACAAGTTTAAAATTTTCCGTTGTTTTATGAATGATTTTTTCTTACATTAGTAAGGAAGGTTTACTCCTTATGATCATTCAATCCAAATGCATCCTCATGAGAGTAAGTGCTGGCATTACTCTTTTTTATTCTTCAAAAAGGAATGTCACATTACTCGGGAATAAATTTAAACAAGTACCTAGAATATCATAAGCATTGCTAAAATTGACTTAGACATTACCTGCCTAGGTAATGTTTATGGAATGACTTAATGGTTGAATTGATATGTAGCAATCTAGGGATAGTGATGTGCATAATTTTGATTTAAAATACATTCATACATGGATCACTAAATTATAAAATTCCTAGGCAAGAAATTAAAAATGTTCAGCAGGATAAGATTGAGAATCTTGTTTACCATGACCCAAATGATAAATATTTTCTCTTGTAAAAAAACTATTATGGTTAGAAATTTTACAAGATGAAGGGATCCATATAGTGTATTTATATCACTTGCATTGCTATGAGTAGGAGCTTTAGAAAATGTTCTACTTGATTTATCCATAAAGCCCCACTCCTAGCAATGATTCATACATTGTTCATGAATACACTTGAAATTAAACCTAATGCATCTTTGATTTTTATCTTCCCCATACATACAAATGAAAATTCGGTTACCTAACAATAAAATTCATTTGTACAAGTATCGGGAGCTAACCATCCCTCTCTATCATAGAGAGGAAGTTGCAGGAGTAAAATAAATATGCAGACATTCAATGACCCGATTGTTGGATTCTGTAGATTATTCCATTTCAACATCTCTTGGCCACATAGTAAACTAGGATGGTTTCTACCTATCGGAAACTAAGCCTGAAGGTCAACCATAACTATATGAGACCGGATATTTGAAATGGTAACCCACCATGAGCAACCAATGAGCTGCTACGAATATGTGAGAGCATCATGCTCTCAATTATTCTAAGCACTCATTCAAGCTCAAGGGAATTGCCACCATCATTGGGTGTAACTTATTTCTTTGTGGCTAAGAGGTATGATGCACCTTAACCAAGGAATGATAAGATTGCATCCAATGTATATTGGGTGCAAGTAGTTCCTATGTGGCTAGAAGGAATTTTATACCTTAGCCAAGGAACAATGTATATTGAATGCATGCCATCCCTTTGTGGTTATAGGTATGTTGTACTTTACCCGAGGAATAACAGATCATACTCTACACATGTTCGGAACATGTCACTCCTTTGTGGCTAATGGGTATCATTACCTTAGCCATGAAATGAGATCACACCCAATGCATGAGAGGTACAAGTTATTCCTTATGGCAAGAAGGTATGATACACCTTAGCCAAAGAATGACGAAACACACTCAACCATGTTGAGTGCACATCATTCCTTTGTAGCTAAAGATTATCATTACATTAGCCAATGAATAACAAGGTACATCGAACCTATGGAAACCATGAGATGTGGATGAACAACATTGACAACACCCTCCTCGAGCACACTCGTGGAACCCATGTAAGGCAACCCAACATCGACACTCAACCCCTCCAATGTCAAAGCCATGCTTCAACAAGGTTCGGCCAACCTCATGGCCTACAACCGTCATTAGGGTTTCAACCCCTATCGCGGACCTTGAACAAGAACACACTTGGGGGAGGTCCCCCACATAAGGTAACTTGTATCACACCCCTTGCATATTGATTTCCATTCACCCATCATCCACCTCGCATTTAAAAAAACTTTAAACAAATTGAGTAGATTTGCTTTGAAATAAAATAAAAGATGTGCGGTAAGAATGGTTTGGAATTCACATAGATGAAATGATGAATAGTTGCTTTGTTTTAATTTTCCTAAGTTCCTAGTTTACAACTTACTACTCTCAAAATATTGCTTTCATTGGCTAGAATTATTTTTGCCTTGATATAGAAATTGTGGGTAGCAAAAGCTCAATCCAATTCTAAGTTGTTGTGAGATATGATATAGTGACAGGGCTGCTATTCCTAGTTTGAAAGTGAAACTTAGATTTTCGGAGAAATTCAAAAAAGATTTAAGTTATCCTTGAATGTAGCCTAGAGGGGAGGTGAATAGGCTCTTTGAACTTTTGTCGGACACTGAGACACTTATCAAACAAATCATATACAGAAAGATCGGACTAGTCCATTACTGTGCGGACTAGTTCGGTATTCGTGTACTTGAAAGATCAAGTTTAATCGATAATTTCTCTTCTAGTACCCTATGCAGCGGAAAGTACATAGCAACTTGGATGTATTAGAACAATGAAACAGTGTATGACAAGGATCAACTTTTGTGAAGCTTGGTGAACTCGTCTCAGCTCAGTGACGACGTGATAACAGCTGCAGCTTGAGCGTTCCGATGAATAGCTTGTTCTTGGCTTGGAGTCAGCTCTTCATAATCATCCGGAATATCTATCCCTGTACACACTATAGGCCACAAGCTGGGGTCAAGAGATATGAGATGCATTTTCATGTTTTGTCTCCACATAGAATAATCATTTCCATCGCAAAAAGGTGCTTTTCCTAAAGGAATTGACAAGTAATGATTATTTTTATAATTTAACCGATCATAATTAAAAAGATATCGGGAGTAGTCCATGTGACTACTCCCCATCTGTTTTCGTCCTCGATCTTCTTCTTCTTCCCCTTTGGGTAGAGTGCCTTCTTCCTTAGGAACATCTTGAGTTCAAGCATCTCCTCGTCATCGTCCTCACAATCTTGGATGGCGTCGAGGATCTTCTATAGCTTTTGAGTTCTTTCTTCATCACCCTTCTCGTTGTTTAAGTTCTTGTGTACATCTTTGACGTCCGACATCTTCTCTTCGAGCGGTGAGTCTCTCTTGAAGAACCTGGCTCTGATACCAATTGAATGTAGTCTAGAGAGGGGTGAATAGGCTTTTTGAACTTTTGTCGGACCCTGAAACATTTACAAACTGACGAAATATAGACAAATCGGACTAGTCCGGTACTGTGCGTACTAGTCTGGTATTCGCGGACTAGAAAGATCAAGTTTAATCGATAATTTCACATCTAGTACCCGATGCAGCAGAAAGTAAATATAAACTTGGATGTATTAGAACAGTGAAACAGTGTATGACAAGGATCAACTTTAATTCCAATAGTTCAACATAAGTTACATAAGATTTGGTAAACCGTAGAATGAGATGAACAATGAAACAAAAGTGCACAAGACACGATTTTATCCCGTGGTTCGATTGCCACGAAGGAAACCTACATCCATGTTGATGAGTCCATGGAGGACCGGGTCTTCACCAACCCTACCCTCGTCGAATCGCCAAGAAGGTCGATTCTCTTCCACTAACCACAAAGGGGCAAATAACTGAGTTCAAGGGGCTTTCTAACAAGTTGAGGGCTCCCCAAGATTTAAACTGAAGAACACCACCAAACACACTCCAAAGATATGCAATAAACAACAAGAGCGCGGGAGAGACTCAAACACAAGAGCTCAAGATCATGTGGAACAAGTCTCTCCTTTTGATAAATGCTAATCCTCAAAGATTTGATATTTTTTTAGGGTTAGAATGTGTGCAGAGATATGTTTGTAGGGCTCTTGGGAGGTGTGATAGCACAGGGGATCGAGAGATATGGTTTTAGGGCTGCACACCTCTATTTATACTAGGGTTTCCAAAAGTTACTGTTAGGGTTTGTGATGTTCAGACTAGTCCAGTGTGCGGCGTGTGGGAAACCCTAAGTGTTCCGAGATATCGGAATTGTTCGTAAATGTCCAGACTAGTCCGATTTGGGCTCTGGAGATGTTCGGACTAGTCCGACATATATCGGACTAGTCAACTGTGGTGATCCTCATGTTGAATTGAGGACAAGTCCGCACTTGGAGGACTTGTCCAATTTTAGTCAGAGAGTATTCAGACTAGTCTGTGGTTATATCGGACTTGTCCGGTGTTGTGAAAATATAGAAGGGCTAATGGACAAGTTCGGACATGGAGGACTTGTCCGAATTTAGTCAGAGAGATATTGGACTAGTCCGTGGTGATATCGGACTAGTCCGGTGCTGTGTAAACTGGAGCACTTGCGGACAAGTCCGCACTGGGGAGACTTGTTCGTTTCTAGTCAAAGACATATCGGACTAGTCCGGTGTATATGGGACTAGTCCGATTTTCCTATGAATTCTTCAGTGACTTAAACGGTGTGTTAACTTGAGCTCTTGGGGTGTGTGTCTCTAACACACTCCATACACAATGATCTAATATTTTCTGCTCTTATGCTCTTTTCTTTTTGATTCCTCATTCTCCTTTCTTTTTGAGCATTCCTCTTAATTTATTTAAAACCTGCGCTCATCTCAACAATTTTGTTAGGATACCATTTGTTTATCATAAATTGACCAAAACCAACAAGGGATGCCTAGATTCACTTTCAATCTGCCCCTTTTTGGTGATTGATGACAACCAATTGAGATTCACACAAATATGATAAAAATTCAGATGTTCATAAAGTATGCACATATGAGCTTTGAGCAAAATAGGCAATGTAGACATTAGACATATGTGCACTCTTTATGGTGGGGTGCAAAATTTTGTGTGTGTGAGCAATAATCTTGATGTGAATAAGGTAAAAGCATAACCATAAAAACATCAAGATTATCAGGCATGAATATCAAATTCAGAGCATATAACATAGATCATAAGCATAACATAGTCATCATTTCATAAAACATGTCAAGAAGCATATTGAGAGCATAACTAAAGTTTTCCAACACCAAAAGAAACACAAATAGAGCTCTTATCTCTCAACCTACTGCTAGGACCTAAGACTCCCCCTCAATCTCTGCCCCTTTGGCATCAAGGCACCAAAAAGAAGGAGAAGAGGGATCTAAACATCATCGCAGGTTCACTCCGCGCTATCGGTCCTTTCATCGTCTTCATCATCAGGCTGAGAAGGATGAGGGTGAGAGCCACTCGACGTGCCCCCAATGCCAAAGTAGGCAAGCTCCAAAGGTGAAAAAGAAGGAAGCCCTGAAAAGTCAGAGGCAGAGTCCTATGAGATGACTGGAGACCCAACAGGCTCAATCTCCCGCTTTTGGCATATTGCTTTGATATTGTCCTTCATGTACCGCATTTCCTCCTTTCTTGCCACTTTCATCTTGTGAACTTTCACCTCAGTCTTGCGGCAAGAACCAAATATAGTTGGCAGGTACTTCATGATCCCACTGGTTGATCCTTTGTTAGAAGGAGGGGCCCTAGTGCCAGAGGGTGGCCTTGTATCTTCTTGAGCTTTTCCTGGATGTTCCTCACTTGAGGCAGATGAGGGAGCAGTTGGGAGAGAAGCTTGAGGAGGCTTCTGAGGCCTTAGAGGAGTGTGCTCTACATTCTACACAAACTCTCCTGTGACTTTTTCAATCATAAACATCAAGTATGGTGCATAGCCACAGGAGCGGTTTAGTATGCAGGAGATGTTCACCATGTCATTCCAAATGTATTCGAAGATGTCAAAATTCCTCTTCTTGCTAATCACTTTCACCAAGGTTCTCAGGTAACCTTGGACACTCCCAGCATCGCCATCCTTTGGAGTAATCGTCTTCTGGAGCACTCTATTAAGAACCATGAAGAAGGGCTTCATGTTCCTGGTCAATTGAGGATTGTACTTGAGGCAAGTATCATAGAGAAAGTCCATCTTGTCCTTCTCCAAAACACCAATATTATGAATAATGACCTCATTGCTCCCGGTGTCCTCAAGATGCAGCAGCATAGCAAACTCATCATAAGTAACAGTGTACTTGGATCCATGTGTCATCCAAGTCAATCTCTCATCTTCATCGCTAGCAAAGTAGCAATTTGCAAAGAATTGAGCGATGAACTCATCATTCCAGTTATACCTGAAGGAAAACAAGTCCTTGAGGCCATGTCTCTCCACAGCCTCTATCACTTCATCAAAGGCTTGACAACTCTTTCTCTCAAAATGTGCCCAGTCGATCCATTGGTTGCAGACCACTGGAGTCTTCATCTGAAGGTACACGGGACTGTAGTAGTCCGCGTGGAAGTTACTCCAGAATTTGGGATCAACTGCCTTCTTGCCATTGGTATAGGCATCAATCTTCCTCAGTTTCCAAGCCACATCACTCCATTTGCCATTGAACTTTTCTTTTGAGGGGTCCTTATTTCCCCTTCTTGGAGCAGTCATCTCGAGGGGGCCAATCGAGCCAAAGGCAATTCCTTTGCCTTTTCCCTTAGTTTGGCGTGGAGCCGCCGAACTAGGGCCAACCACATCTTGTGCTCTCGAAGCTGGTTTCTTGGTCGGAACCTTTCGATGCACCCCAGGTGGGGTGGGCAAAGGGTCGGCGGTGCGATCTTTTCTCTTCGTTGCTTGGCCCGTTGAAATGTGAGGCAAGGTCTCTTGATCCATTTTGGCCTCAAAGTCAGAGACATCCTCGTTTCAGGTCAACATTGTCCTGACAAGAATGTTGTACATGACATAGATAAGGATTGGTGCCAAGGAATAGTATTGAGTTGAAGAAAATTAGGGTCTTATTCAGCTAATACTGGACTTGTCCACACTGATAATGGACTAGTCCAATATTTAGCTGCTCGAACCCTAACTAACAGGATAATGAGTTTCTCAACGCAAAAACGGAGCAATTTAGTTATACTACTACAAGGGAGCTTGTTGACAGGAAGAACTAGGCTATTTGAGCAAAAACAAGGCAAATCGAAGGTTCTAGGGTTTGGACAGAAATTTTACCAAATCCTTCGATTCACAGCATTGAAGAAGTTTTGGTGCGGAAAAGTCCGTGGTCTTTGATCCCATTTCAATGGAGATCAAATTCCACCAAAACTTGAGTGGATTTGATGGAGGACTGGCCAAATCGCCTTGGGAGAACTTGAGTGAGGAGAGAGAACGTCAGAAGAGTTGTGAGGTAGAAGAATATTAGGGTTGCGCCGGCTTTAGGGTTATAGAGCCGAAAAATTGGAATAGTCTGTGGTGTGACCGAACTAGTCCAGTCTAGCGGACACTCTGCAGACTAGTCTGCAATGTGCGGACTAGTCCGGTATAACCACAGACTAGACCGTGGTCACCAGGACAGAAACAAATAGACCTTTTGTATATATTCGAAGGTGATTAAAAAGAAAATACAGGGCAATAACACACAAATATTATTTGTGAATATGATCAGTAAACATACAACAATCAAGATATGACCATAATTCACCAAGATCAAGTAATTAACATAGTTTTTCGCAGAAAATAGAGAGAGATACTTTTTCAACACAATCAACATGATTTTGAAGGTGGCATACAGGTATGCAAGTTTTCAAACCACGTTACGAGCATCAAGGATACTTAGTTCATTTCGGGGCTCACAAAAGTGTTTTTCATCAAGTGGCTTGGTAAAGATATTGGCTAGTTGTTTTTTGGTGTTGACATGGAAAATGGCTATGTCTCCTTTCATTGAGTAATCTCTCAAAAAGTGATATCGGATGTCT
This sequence comes from Tuctoria greenei, assembly GCA_036927565.1. Taxonomy (NCBI): domain Eukaryota; kingdom Viridiplantae; phylum Streptophyta; class Magnoliopsida; order Poales; family Poaceae; genus Tuctoria; species Tuctoria greenei. Next base: position 158,936,239 of record JAYESD010000002.1, on the reverse strand, counting down.
ATGTGTTTGGTTCTAGAGTGCTCAAGGGGACTATGGGAAATTTTAGTGGAACTCTCGTTGTCACAAAGGAGTGGGATACGGCTCATAATGCAACCGATACCTTAGAGTTTGTCGCATGCAAAGGAGTTGTGCACAACAGCTCCTGGATGCAACATACTCCGCTTTGGCCATGTATAAGGCAATGGAATTTTGTTTCTTGGAGGACCAAGAAACTAGGGATCTACCTAGGAATCGGCAAGTACCGGATGTACTTTTTCTATCTACCTCGCATGCGGCATAATCTGCATCGGAGTATCCAATGAGATTGAATTTTGAACCTTTAGGATACCAAAGGCCTAGGTTGGGTGTATGAACTAAATATCTCAAGATCCTTTTAACAACTGCAAAATGACATTCTTTAGGATTGGCTTGAAATCTTGCACACAAACATACATTCAACATGATATCAGGCCTAGATGCACATAAATAAAGTAAGGAGCCAATCATGGAACGATATACCTTTTGATCCATGTTCGGTCTGTCTTCATTGAGATCCATGTGTCCATTTTTTGTCATGGGAGTCCTTATGGGCTTTGCTTTGTCCATTCCAAACTTCTTGAGAATGTCTTGAGTGTACTTTGTTTTTCTTATGAACGTCCCATCCTTTTGTTGCTTTACTTGGAATCCCAAGAAGCATCTCAACTCTCCCATCATGGACATCTCAAATCTATCTGTCATAATCTTACTAAACTCTTGATAAAAAAATTTGTTAGTTGAACCAAATATAATATCATCAACATAGTTTTGACAAATGAATAGATCATTATCAAAATGCTTAGTAAACAAGGTGTAATCATCTTTACCAATTCTAAAACCATTTTCAATCAAAAAATCTCTAAGGCGCTCATACCAAGTTCTAGGAGCTTGTTTGAGGCCATACAGAGTCTTATGCAGTTTGTATACATGGTCGGGGAACTCTTGATCTTCAAACCTGGGGAGTTGCTCCACGTACACCTCCTCTTTGATCGGTCTGTTGAGGAAGGCGCTTTTCATGTCCATTTGATAAATCTTGAAATCATGGTGATTAGCATATACAAGTTATATAAGAATCGATTCGAGCCTAGCTACGGGATCAAAAGTCTCATCCAAATCCAAACCTTCGACTTGTGAATACCCTTTGGCCACAAGTCGTGCCCTGTTCCTTGTCGCCACCCTGTATTCGTCTTGCTTGTTGCAGAAGACCCATTTAGTGCCGATGACATTGAATTTGGGTCTTTCAACAAGTTCCCGCACTTTATTCCTTTTGACGTTTTTCAATTCTTCTTGCATCGCCACCACCCAATCCGGATCCTTTAATGCATATTCAACCCTATGTGGTTCCAAAGAGGATACAAACGAGTAATGTTCACAAAAATTAGCTAGACTAGATCGAGTTGTTACTCCCGTTTTGATGTCACCGATTATGTTGTTGACAGGCTGATCTATTTGGATGCATTGATGTACTCTTGGATGGGGTACTTGTGACCTTGAATCTTCATGGTCATCATCTTCTTCTCCCCCTGGATGGTTTCCTTCATTGATGTGTTGATCACCTTGGTCTTCTTGAGGTTGATCTTGTGTGGAAGCTCCCCCTTGACCATTGTCCTCCACTTGTGGTTCATCTTCTTCATTTGCATTTGGAGGCGCCAGTTGTGGTCGAACATCGCCGAACACCATTCTTCTCAATGCTTGACAAGGAGCTTCCTCTTGATCTAGCACATATTGATCAACTTGCTCTTCTTGAGAATCGTTAGTTTCATCGAACACCACATCACGTGCTGCTTCAACAAGTCCGGAGGCCTTGTTGAAGACACGATAGGTGCAGGAGTTCGAATCATAGCCAAGTAAGGAACCTTCATCGGAGTTCGAAGTGAACTTTAAAGTTCTAGGCTTCTTCTTCAAAATATAACATTTAGAACCAAAACTCAAAAGTATGAAATACTTGGTTTGTTACCCGTGAGTAGTTCAAATGAAGTATTCTTGAGCAACTGATGAAGATAGAGTCTGTTTATGGCGTGACAAGCGGTATTAACCGCTTCATCCCAAGACTGGTCTGAAGTCTTGTATTCATCGAGCATTTTCCTCGCCATATTAATGAGTGTTCAGTTCTTCCATTCGGCTACTCTGTTTTGTTGAGGAGAGTATGGTGCTAAAAATTCGTTCTTTATCCCTTCTTCGTCTAGATACTCCTCAACTTGGGTGTTATTGAATTCCGTTCCATTGTCACTTCGTATGTTCTTGACCGTCAATGAAAATTCATTTTGAGCTCGCTTGAGAAACTTCTTGAGGGTTCCTTGAGTTTCTGTCTAATCATGCAAAAAGAAAACCCACGTGAAGGGAGAAAAATCATCAACAATCACTAGACCATATTTGTTACCGTTGATGCTCATGTAAGCAATTTGACCAAATAGGTCCATGTGAAGGAGCTCGAGCGGTCTTGTGGTAGTCATAACATTCTTCGCGGGATGGGGTGCTCCTACTTGCTCCCCGGCTTGGGACGCACTACATGGCCTGTCTTTCTCAAAAACCACATCCTTTAAACCTCGGATGTGATTGCCTTTAAGGAGTTTTTGAAGATTCCTCATACTAAATTGTGCTAGCTGTCTATGCCACAACCAACCCATGTTGGTCTTTGCGATCAAGCATGTGTCAAGTTTGGCTTTATCTTTGTTGAAGTCAACTATATAAAGTTTTCCCTTTAACACACCCTTAAATGCAACCGGGTTATCACCCTTCTAGAGACGGTCACACCCTCATTAGTGAATAGACAATTATAACCTTTGTCACATAATTGAAATATGGCAAAAGGTTATAATCCAAGGAATCAACGTGTAAAACATGAGAAAGAGTATGTTTTGATGAAATTGCAATTTTACCGGCATCAAGTACCCTTCCTTGACTGTTATCACCAATGTAAATACCTTCGCTTGGATCTTCATTTTGTTCATATTCCACAAACATTCTTCTTTCTTCGGTCATGTGATTAGTGCATCCACTTTCTAGCACCCATTTAGCTCCACCGGATGAATATGCCTCCAAAAGATAAATTATGCCTTGGTCTTAGGTATACAAGCTTGTTTGGGTCCTTTGAGGTTAGTCACAAGTGATTTGGGCACCCACACATGAGATTTGTTGTTCCCGTGGCGTGGCCCAACATATTTGGCATAAACTCTTCCAATATTACTTTCCATAAGTACATATGAAGCATCAAATGTTCTAAATAAAACTTGTTGTTCATATGTGTTCACAATGTTAAACTTATCAAAATTATTAAGTTTTCTAACTTGAGAGGTGTTTCCCTTGGAAAAGGGAATGCATCCTTGTTATTCTTGTGGCTTCTAGCATTTTGCTTTTCATCACAAGAATACCCAATGCATATTTGACATTAGGAGGTCTTGTGACCAAGTACGCACCGTGTGCATACCTGACCTTCTCCTTGTCAAATATGCCACTTTGGGAAGGATGTTTGTCTTTTGTCAAGTTTGACTTTTATTTCAAGTTAGTGTCAATTTTAGCACATGTACAAGCAATAGCAGTTTCATATTTTACATGTTGAGAAGGTGAGCTTGAAGAGGATGAAGAACCACTTAGTTTGAGTGACTCAAAACTTGTACTTAAAGGATCTTGTTAACTTCGGTTGAGTTAGCAAGTTCATCCTTGATAGCCACATTTGAGTCGTTTAATTTCAAGCAAGCTTCCTTGCTTGAAGATAACTCAAGTTCTAGTGATTTGCTTCGCTCTTTTTCAAGTTCAAGAAGCCTTTTGATCTTAAGATATTCTTCCTTTTGGAGGATGATCATATCTTCTTGACGATCAACTAGCTCCTCCTTGTCAACAAGCTTATCCATCAAGAATTTCATCTTAGCAGCAGTTTTCTTATCTAAACCTCTAAGCATGTCTTCATCATCACTAGAATTATCACTATCAATAGAAAAAGAATGCAAGGAAGAATATTTAGTCGTTACCTTCCTTAGCCATTAGACATGTTTTCCTTGGCCATTAAGTTTTCTAACTTGAGAGGTGTTTCCCTTGGAAAAGGCAATGCGTTCCTTGTTATTCTTGTGGCTTCTAGCATTTTGCTTTTCATCACAAGAATACCCAATGCATATTTGACATTAGGAGGTCTTGTGACCAAGTACGCACTGTGTGCATACTTGACCTTCTCCTTGTCAAATATGCCACTTTGGGAAGGATGTTTGTCTTTTGTCAAGTTTGACTTTTCTTTCAAGTTAGTGTCAATTTTAGCACATGTACAAGCAATAGACGTTTCATATTTTACATGTTGAGAAGGTGAGCTTGAAGAGGATGAATAACCACTTAGTTTGAGTGACTCAAAACTTGTACTTGAAGGATCTAGTTAACTTCGGTTGAGTTAGCAAGTTCATCCTTGATAGCCACATTTGAGTCGTTTAATTTCAAGCAAGCTTCCTTGCTTGAAGATAACTCAAGTTCTAGTGATTTGCTTCGCTCTTTTTCAAGTTAATGAAGCCTTTTGATCTTAAGATATTCTTCCTTTTGGAGGATGATCATATCTTCTTGACGATCAACTAGCTCCTCCTTGTCAACAAGCTTATCCATCAAGAATTTCATCTTAGCAGCAGTTTTCTTGTCTAAACCTCTAAGCATGTCCTCATCATCACTAGAATTATCACTATCAATAGAAAAAGAATGCAAGGAAGAATATTTAGTTGTTACCTTCCTTAGCCATTAGACATGTGATATCATTGTCCTTCCATGCGCCCAAGGTTGGGAAGAGAGTGGATATCTTGGTAGTCTTCTTGATGGCTATGGTGGCCATCTCCTCTTCTTCTTCGAATGAGGACTCACCATTGGAGTCCCACTCCTTCCCTAAGTGCGCTTGGCCAAATTGCTTCTTATTCTTGAAAATTTTCTTTGGTTGAGGCTTGTTGCCCTTAGTCTTCTTCTTGTTTTCTTCATGTGGACAGTCTACTATAAAGTGGTCGTACTCTCCACAGTTATAGCAAGCACTCCTCATTTTTGGTCTTGGATTGTCCCTATTTCTTCCTTCATTTGAGCGACCACCTTGTTTTCTTCTCATCATTTTCTTAAATTTCTTCATGAATAAGATCATATCTTCTTCATCAATATCACTGCTTTCATCATCGCTGTTGTCTTCTCCATGAGCTTCTCGGGCTTCTTTTGATACAGGTTTACAAGTGGAATTTAAAGCAACTCCTTTCTTCTTTGCCGAGGTAAGGTCGGCAATTGCCTTGACGTGCTTGGCTTGCTTCTCCATCATCTCAAAGTTGATGATCTTGCCATGAAGTTCGTCCGGGGTCACCTTCTGATACCCGGAGCTTTCTCTAATCATCGAGCAAAGAGTCAAATTGTGAGGCATGAATGCTCTAAGAACTAGCTTCACGACATCATGATCATTCCACTTCTTGCTGCCATATGCTCGAACTTTGTTGATAAGATTCTTCAATCGATTGTACATATCTTGTGGTGACTCATGTTCTTCAATGGCGAATCTACCCAATTCGCCTTCAATCATTTCAATCTTGGCTTTGCGCACATGACGATCACCTTCATGTGCGGCTTGTAGAGTATCCCATATCTCCTTTGCAATTTCGAGTCTATCCACCTTGGTGAACTCGTCTTGGCTCAGTGACGATGTGATAACAGCTGCAGCTTGAGCGTTTCGATGAATAGCTTGTTCTTGGCTTGGAGTCAGCTCTTCATCATCATCTGGGATATCTATCCCTGTACACACTGTATGCCACAAGCTGGGGTTAAGAGATATGAGATGCATTTTCATGTTTTGTCTCCACATAGAGTAATCATTGCCATCGAAGAAAGGTGCTTTTCCTAGAGGAATTGACAAGTAATGATTATTGTTAGAATTTAACCGATCATAATTAAAAGGACATCGGGAGTAGTCCGTGTGACTACTCCCCTTCTTCTTTTGGTCCTCGATCTTCTTCTTCCCCTTTGGGGAGAGTGCCTTCTTCCTTAGGAGTGCCTTGAGTTCAAGCATCTCCTCATCATCGTCCTCACAATCTTGGACGGCGTCGAGGAGCTTCTCTAGATTTTGAGTTCTTTCTTCATCCCCCTTCTTGTTGTTGAAGTTCTTGTGTACATCCTTGACGCCTGACATCTTCACTTCAAGCAGTGAGTTTCTTTTGATGAATATGGCTCTGATACCAATTGAATGTAGCCAAGAGGGGGTGAGTAGGCTTTTTGAACTTTTGTCGGACCTTGAAACCTTTAAAAACTGATCAAATACAGACAAATCGGACTAGTCCGGTATTCGCGGACTAGAAAGATCAAGTTTAATCGATAATTTCACTTCTAGTAGCCTCTGTAGTAGAAAGTAAATAGAAACTTGGATGTATTAGAACAGTGAAACTGTGTATGAAAAGGATCAACTTTAATTCCAATAGTTTAATTTAAGTTACACAAGATTATGTAAATCCTAGAATGAGATGAACAATGAATCAAAAGTGCACAAGACGAGATTATATGTCGTGGTTTGATTCCCACGAAGGAAACCTACATCCACGTTGAGGAGTGCATGGAGGACCGATTCTTCACCAACCCTACCCTCATCAAATCGCCAAAGAGGCCGATTCTCTTCCACTAACCACAAAAGGGCAAATAACCGAGTTCAAGGGCCTTCTCACAAGTTGAGGGCCCCCCCAAGATTTAAAATGAAGCACACCACCAAAAACACTGCAAAGATATGCAATAAACAACAAGAGTGTGTGAGAGACTCAAACCCAAGAGCTCAAGATCGTGTGGAACAAGTCTCTCCTTTTGATCAATGCTAATCCTCAAAGATTTGATCTTTTTTTAGGGTTAGAATGTGTGGAGAGATATGTTTGTAGGGCTCTTGGGAGGTGTGACGGCACAAGGGATCGAGAGATATGATCGAGGGTATCTCATTTGTTTGTCATAAATCAACCAAAACCCACACGGGATGCCTAGATGTACTTTCAATGCTCATTTGATTGGAAATACCCACCAAAGCCATATGATACATTATATTGATAGACCTTATGCATATGCTATTTTCTTTCACATTGAACTTTGTCAAACTAGTATAGACCTATGTGAGATTTCATTCATTACTTCTTGAATTACAGACATCACTTGCACATGCTATACTTCTACACTAGAAGTAAGCAAATTTCCATCATACCACCATTCCACAATAAAAAGAGAAACTCCATATCATTCATGCTTAGTACTCTCTCCAAAATTCATTGCATAAAAAGGGAGTAGAAGACATGGCTACAAGAAAAAGAATAAGAAAATGCATGCTTACATCATAAGCATGAGTAAAAAAAAGAGGAGTAACCTTGTTTCATCCCTGCAAAATAAGAGAGTCCACTCAAAAAGGAGTCATCACAAAATATCCACATCCACTCCATTCCATCACACATGCACAATTCTTGAATCAAATTGTTTTGAATCGATTTCTCCTAAGGCTTGCTCTTCTGACTTAGCAATATTATTTGTTGCAAATACGCCTACTATATTCCATACCAAGCTCCACATACAAGCCTTATGTAGAGGTTGGATGAATTTAGGCACAATGACTTGGTGAGGACATATTTCCACTACACAAAAAGGAAAGACTTGCATGAATAAAATTGTGATACTTAAAACCTAAATTGAACTCTCCGGGATTTGAGTGGAACTTGATTTCTAGGGCATGCGTGCTCTATTTGCTGTTCTACCTTTCAACCACCCATGAATAGGAGATGGCATAAGCCCCATAATAACCTAATATGGGTGAAGTACCGTGCCAATTTTTGCAATACTAGGTACAGTATTTTGTTGCACATGGTACTTTTGAAAAATTGAACATAGTAGCAACTCCTGATCATCACCCAAAAGTCTTGACTTTGCTCGGGACGAGCAAAGGATAAGCTTGGGGGAGTTGCTGACGGCTGTTATACACCAATTTCACTCGTCAATATAACTAAATTATGTGAAGGAATTGTCATTTCTTGCACACATCACCTTTCTATTTAACCTATTTCCACTTGTCCTTGGAGAAAATAGTGCATGTAGGGATTCGATGCAGAAATGAAGTGAAACAAGGGGATGGATCCTATAAAATATCATTTCAGCCAATCAGGCGACGCCACATGGCACCACATGGATCAAATGTCCCACAAACTGAAGTATCCGAGGCCATCCAGCAGTTTAGCACCAATATCAATCAATGGGACCCACCTATCAGTCACATGGAGGAAGCACACCGCAAAAGGGGCCAAGACCAAGTCGACCAACTCCCCTAGTTGACCGACTAGGTCCTGGCGCGTTTCTCGATCAAAATCCACATGTAGGCTCCTACTGGCTTGATTTGCGTGCTTTTGTATTTGTTACTGGTCATGGGTGACTGATTCGCGTGCTTTTGGTGGGGGGAATCAACCCTTCTCCAAAGTATAAATAGGACCCCTCACTTCAACACACACCACTTGAGTATTCATCCATTGTATCCACTATTCTCCATAGGTTTAGAGGAGTATATGTTGTAGAGAGGAGAGTCTCTAGTCCATAGTCCAAGTAGGAAAGGAGTAGGAGTCTCTTCCCAATTTCCAATTGGGAAAGGTATGTCTCCCATATTCCTATTTGTATTTGTTACTTTATTCATAATAAAGATGATATCTTTAGTCTTCTATCGTTCATATACTTGGATGAATTGTTTCTTTTTTGATTGTGGATTCCATGTATGTGGTAGGAATAGTATTTATGATTGTGCTATACCATGCTCATTACATTATCATAAACACTATAAACCTCCACTATAGTCTAATTATCTATGATATGAATATGTTAATATGAATCACTTATGCTATGAATTAACATTGGTTCATTGATGATTAAGTTCATTGCCTTAGGATGGCTTGTGCCTAGGCTCTTAAGGTAATTACTTAATATGCTAGCATGGTGCTAGAATAGAGAATAGTGTTGAATGTCTCGTGGACCCACAAATTGAAGCGGTAGGCAGTAGGTGGTGACAGCCCTATCTGTCCTTTGTAATCCTCCACGTTCGGCTATGGCACAGTCTCTTGGCGGGAGTCACCTAGTGTTGCTAGGGGTAAATCCATGCCCAATGTGTTAATCCACTTAGCATGAGAATTCATAATTAACATGATCATTAGTAACTAACTTATGCTATGTATATGTACATTAGAAGCATAGTAGGAGTATCTACCTAAATCTTAGCCTAGTTCCTCTATTATCTCATTTATCCCCTTAGGATAGGATGCTCTTGTGTGTGTCACACTACCTCCACTTATCATTAAACCCATCCTTGCTAGAACCCTACCTAGGCCAACCTAGCCTTTCCACTTGATGATTGTTTTACTTCCATCTATCCTTCTTTTGGGAAAATATAAGTGACATCCATTGGGAATACACTTAAAAGAGGAAATGTTACATCGATAGTTTCCGTGCGCTTGCGGACGTTCATCTGAGAATGAAAACCTACCAACAAACATTTTTTGCACCCCTGCTAAGGTTGAATTGTTAGTAGTGCATAGGAAATATCAACAAGGAGTATAATACATGTCTACAAGAAAAAAAATGCATGCTGATGTACAAGAGCGTGAGAAAAAAATGGAGAATAAGTAGCCATGTTTCATCCTCACAAAAAGAGAGTGCATACAAAGGAGTCATCTTCATATTACCACTCCACCAATATTCCATCACACTTGCACAAATCTTGATCAAAAGTATGATTTTTTTTCTCCTAAGGCTTACTCTTTTGACTTAGCAATATATGTGTTGCAAATATGCCTACTCTTGATCTCTACCAAGCTCCACATACAAGCCTTATTTTGATGTAGGACAAGAAAGGTATTACCTTGGTAAGGATACAAATACCACTTCCCACATAGGAGTGATTGAGTGCATCATTTGAGCAACTTAAATCCAAACACCATTTGAAATTCACTGGAAATTTGGGTGGAAATCCTACATTAGGTGATGCATGCTCATTTTTCATAATAGGACATTGTAGCAACTCTTGATCAACAACCTAAGTCTTTATCTTTGCTTCGGGACGAGCAAAGGGTAATTTTGGATGAGTTTGTTGACGGTCGCTATATACCAATTTCAACCGTCAATATACATCAGTTATGTGAAGGAATGAATATTTCTTACACATATTATAGTTAGAAATAACCTAGTTCCACATGTACTTGGAGAAATTGGTGCATGCAGGTATTTTATACAAAATTGAGGTGAAACAAGAGGATGGATACTATAAATTATCACCCCAGCAAATCAAGCACCAACACGTGGTATCACATGGATCAAATGGACCACAAACAGAAATATCTGAGGCCATCCAACGGTGTATCACCCATATTAGTTAATGTGACCCACCTGGAAGTGACCTGGAGGAAGCATACCACAAACGCAACCAAGACCAGGTCGGCCGAACAGGGGGTTTGACCAACCTCTTCCTGGCGCCAAATGTGGTCAACTTCCACCTGTCGATTCCTTGTGGTGCCCTGATAATGATGAAGACTTATTCGTGCACTTTTAGTTGCCGGAACCGACCCTTCTCCAGCTATAAATAGGACCCCTTACCCCTCACTTCAACAAACACCACTTGAGCATCATTCAATTGTATACACTAGTTCTCCTAGTTCCTTAGGGGAGGTTAGGCTGTAGAGAGGAGCCTCCAGTCCAAAGTTCAAATTGGGAAAGGTATGGCTCATGTATCTTTTCTTGTATTTGTGACTTTATGCATAATAAAAATATTATCTTTCATCTTCTTTTATTCATATACTTGGATGAAGTGTTTCTTGTTTGATTGTGGATTTCATGGATGTGGTAGGAGTAGTCTTTATAATTATGCCATAATGATCATAACTTATCACTATAAACACTACAAACCCCCACTATAGTTTAATTACTTATGATATGATCATGTTGATATGAATAACTTATGCTATGTCTCAACATTGGTTCAACGATGTATAGGTTAGTCATTGCCTTATAGAGGTACTTGTCCTCGAGTCTCTAAGGTATTTACATAGTATGCTAGCATGGTGTTAGGATAGTAAGTAGCGTTGGATGTCTCGTAGACCCACGGATTGAAGAGGTAGGCAGTAGGTGGTGACAGACCTATTTGTCCTTTGTAATCCTCCACGTTCGTCTATACCATAGGCTCTTGGCATGAGTCGTCCTAGTATTGCTAGAGGTAAACCAATGCCCGATGTGTTGAACAACTTAGCATAAGGATTCACCATTGACATTGTCATTATTACCTAACCTAGGCTATGTATATGTATACTAGAAGCATTGTAGGAGCAACTCCCCAACTATTAATCTAATCTCCATTAGTACCCATCTACCCTCTAGAATAGATTACTTAAATGTGTGTCCCACTACCCATATTATCCACTTACACCTGTCTGGGTGATTGATTAGTATCCCATAGATTGATCATAAGAGTAGTGTTTGCTTTACTCCGTTGCCTTCCTTTGGGATAAATACGATACCCTTGGGAATTCTCATGGGTGAACTGTTACGACGGTATCTTCCGTGCGCTTGCGGACCTCATCTCTTTAGAGAGATGATCTGTGGTGTTAAGAACCGTTAAGGATATTCAATTCTAAAGAAAACCAAAAAATGAAAAATGCTGAACTCATACCTCACTTGAAGGGCAGTTGGTGATGAAGGCATTTGTGTGAGAAACACACAACCTTGGATTTTTGTGTAGACTTGATGTTTGATGTCAAATGCCAAGTTTAGGTTGGATTTGGCGATGGATTTTGTTGAGGCTTCTTCTTGCTCCTCCATTGGGTCATCATCTTGAACATATCTCTACCTCAAACTCAAAATGAGTTTGAAGGAGAGATGTGTTCTCAAATTATGGCTTGAGCTTGATGTGGCCTCCTCTTTCTTTCCAAACCACTTCTTTACAATTTTTGTCCTGCTGCAATGCAATCAAGAACAAAAAAACAACTCGAAAATGGGTTTGTTAGACAAAAGAAAATTGAACCCTATTGTCAAATTGTCTTGCCCAACTTGAAACAACTTGTGAATGCAATAAGGCGTAAAGAAAATCTTTGTAGGTTGTATTAGAAAAATAAATTTATGTCATGCCCAGAGTTCATATCCAAATAAATATCTTCCCTAATTCAAATTTTTAGTTTTATGATGGTTGCAAATTTTACCTTCCAACATGCAAGTGTGGAAATTTAAACATGCTCAATGAAGATGATGAGAAATTCAAATATCCAATTGGGAAACAAATATGAGATTACTACAAATTAACCTATTGGCAAGGACTCAATGATTTTTGAAGTCTTATGAGTGGGACTTACCTCCATCCTGTTTAGTACGATGACTTTGGCAGACATTCGAACATGTGGGCCACATGGTGGCCCTAGCCTCTTCGTCGCCTTGATGAACACTTGTTGATGTTGCGACAGCTTCCCTCTTGAAGATATTATCTTATGAGCATGGTGAGGCTTGTCCTGTTTTAGGGGTGCCACTTCGACCTTCTTGATATTCCTTGGAGTTAACCCATACTTTGATCATAGATCAAAGGCTTCCTTGGGCATGATGGCATGTGGACTCCTTAATCAAACAAGAAACACTTCATCCACAATGTCACTTGCCAAGGTTGTACGAGCGTGGTCGAATCGTAGGATCCCAACAAGTAATTGTGGGATAATTTGGATCTTGAATGCTCTTTCAATTTCTTGTCCTTGGCCCTTGTTGATGGTTGTTATATCCCAATTTCACTTGTCAATATAACTCAATTATGTGAAGGAAAGATCATTTCTTGCACACATCACCTTTCTACTTAACCTCTTTCCACTTGTCTTTGGAAAAATAGTGCATGCAGGCATTTTATGTAGGAAATGAGGTAAAAGAGGAAGAGCTATCCTATAAATTATCATCCCAACCAATCAAAGGCCAACATGTGGCATCACATGGATCAAATGGCCATTAAACATTAGCATCCGAGGCCATTCAACGGTGTATCACTCATATCAGTTAATGGGACCCACGTGGATGTCATCCCGTTGAAGCACACTGGAATTGGTCAGAAGACCAGTTCGGCCAAACTCCTTGTTCGGCCAAAGTGGAATTTGCACCAAACTCGATCAACTTCCAAGTGTTGACTCCCTGTGGTGTCCTGATCACGATGAAGATTGATTTGCGCACTTTTTGTGGCGGGAATCAACCCTTCTCCAGCTATAAATAGGACCCCCTACTCTCACTTTTCACACACACCACTTGAGCTTCATTCTATTGTATCCACTATCTTCCATAGTCTTAGAGGAGTTTAGGCTGTAGAGAGGAGAGTCTCTAGTCCTTAGTCCATATTAAGAAAGGAGTAGAGGGAGCCTCTCTCTTCCCATTCTAAATTTGGAAAGGTATGCCTCACATATTCCTTATTGTATTTGTAGCCTAATGCATCGTAAAAATGTTATCTTTAGACTTCTTTTATTCATATACTTGGATGAAGCGTTGCTTGTTTGATTGTGGATTCCATATAAGTGGTAGGAGTAGTCTTTATGATTATGCCATAACAAATTTAATATATCATCGTAAACACTACAAAACCCCAATATAGTTTAAATAGTTATGATATGATCATGCTAATATGAATAACTTATGCTATGTATCAACATTAGTTCAATGATGTTTAGGTTAGTCATTACCTTAGGATGGCTTGTGTCGTGGCTCCTTCGGTATTTACTTAATATGGTAGCATGGTGCTAGTATAGTTAAGTAGCGTTGTATGTCACATGGAACAACGAATTGAAGAGGTAGGCAGTAGGTGGTGACAGCCCTATCTGTCCTTGTAATCCTCCACATTCGGATATGCCACAGGTTATTTGCAGGAATCATCCTAGTATTGCTAGGGGTAAACCCGTGCCGGATGTGTTGAACAACTTATCATAAGAATTCACCATTCACATGTTGATTAGTATCTAACCTAGGCTATGTATATGTATATTAGAGGCATTGTAGGAGCAACTCCCTAACTCTTAGTCTAACCTCCCTTAGACCCATTTATCACTCTTAGAATAGAATGTTCTTTTGTGTGTCACACTACCTCACTTATCTATTATCCATCCTCACTAGAACCCTTCCTAGACCAATCTACCCTTTCCATTGGACGATTGCTATACTTCCGCCTAACCTTCCTTTGGGAAAATACAAATAACACCCTTGGGAATACTCTTTAAGGGGAAATGCTACATTGATAGTTTCTGTGCACTTGAGGATTTTTATCTGTACGTAAGAAATTTCAACAGCCAAGAGCTTCATATGAATGTTGTCTTGATTTCTGCTTGGCCATGGACAAAACACTTCAAGGTAGGCTAGTTGAACTTGAATCCCTTGAAATCCCCATAGCCTCCTTGATTACAAGGGTGGTGTTGATTCCACCCTTGACCTCCTTGTGAATGGTAGCCATTGGAGTTGTTGTTTGAAAGAAAGAATCCCCATAGGTCTTAAGGAAAAAATTCCCCAAGTGTCCCATGTTGACATGGATTTTCACAAATCTTGAGAATATCCATGGCATGGATCATGCAAATACTTTGCTATTGGCTTGATCTTCATGTTACTTCAATGGCAGGTGTAGTTCCATAACTATCATGTCCACCTTGATAAGTGGTGTGCATGACAAGCTAAGTGAACTATAGCATTTTTCAATCCATCCCTTGAGTGGAGACCATCTTCTCATCCATGATGAATAAGAATAGGGCTCCTTCAGCTTCAGCATGAATGTAGTCATGGATTGGTGGAGCCAACTCATAATATGAGTGTTGGGTAAAAAGCCAACTATCCACCCCATGATGAAGGTAAACCAAGAAGAACTCTTGAACCCTCCCCAAGCTTGGTAATGGATGTCTTTGACTCCTGCTGGAAGCTGAAATTCTTCCGAGAAGGGCAATGGTGTTGCCTAGCGGACATTTGTTGAGGTACACCTTGAATCATCTTGCAGTTGAGCACTTGCATTCTCGTTGGCCATCTCATGAAATGGGTTAGCCAACACTACCCGGTTTTAACAAAAAAAAAGAGAAAACAAGCAAGGGTAATCCTGTCTAATAACTATTAGACCTGTAACGCCCTCATTTTTATCCATCGTGCATTGCATTCATTCTTATTCATGTTTAACATAATGGAATACAGAAAAACAAGATTAAAATGATTTCGAGGCAAACCAGCAGTTAAAATCAATATTTGGTACGGACTTGTCCGAATTGGACCCTGTACTACTCCAGTTTCACTACTTTTGTCCCCTGAACCTGTCCATTAATTGCTATGGACTAATTCGGTTTTGTGACTGTTCCTGTCTGGACTTGTCCGCAATCATTTACAGACTAGTCCGATGATCGCTACTGGAACTCTTTGGAGTAGTATAGTGAAATCCCAAAACTCATTCCGGTTTTGATTCTATGCAAACCTCAGACTTGTCTGTCATAGCACTGGACTTGTCCGTTGGACTTTCTGATCTTGAACGAACTTGTCGGTATTTTTCGTTTAACTGTGTGATCCTGATCGAACTTGTCCGACCTTCCTACGGACTAGTACAGTATTTAGGGTTTCGAGTTGGATTCTATTTTTCCTCCACGACGAGTTATTGTGTAATTGCCTTAATTGGGCCCAAGAACGTCGTGCCTCACCCCTGAGGAGACCAGGAGGGACCCCACCAAGGCCCCTACTTGTCCCACCAAATTTTATTTGGAATCCACCCCAACCTCACCCCCTCTCCTCATATATAAACATCCGAGCACCCACCCTTTACCCCTTTGCCACATTAGATGAACCCCAACGCCTGCTCTCTTCATAGCCGCCGCTCTTGAAGGGAGAAGAAGGAAGGGAAGATGAGGAAGACAAAGGAGAAGAAGGATCAAGCAAGATTGTCACCGCTGCTGCAATATTCATCAACTCTCCGTCGCCAACGTTCTTCTCCACCAATTCTTCATCTACAACGGATCTAGACGTCAAGATCCTCACGATACGCCCAAATCTCAACCGTTGTCCCTCTTGATGTTACTACCCTAGATCCAACTTTCCAATTCATTTATGATTCCAATATATATTTAAATCATGCCCTAGTAGGGAAGTTTGCAAAATCCTGGGCATAGTGGACTTGTCCGGTCCACTGTGGACTAGTCCATTGAACTTTTTGGTCCAGGGCGGACATGCCCGGCCCCTGGTGCAGACTAGTCTAGCTTCTGAATTCTAAAATTCTTGTAACTTCCTCAATTTTTCCCAAAATTACTTGAAACTTGCTCAAATATGTAAAACTCAATTGTAACAAGATAGTAAACAATAATAGCAACTTAATAACTTGTGTTATCTCACAATTGCATAATTCATGCATATCATGACATATTGAGTATAATATGAGCATTTATTGATTGTAATGCTTGTTTCGCATGTTTGCCGCGCGGAATAGAAGGTGCTTATGAGGACTTGCAACACCAGAACTTTGAAGCTCTTGATCCAAACTAGCTGCAAGAGCAAGGCAAGTGTACTTGACCATTTTGATCATGTTTTGAAATGTTTTGTTTATAAAGCTCAATGCTTGTGTCAAATTGATGGGAAACCCATGATAGGTGTTTATAGACTTTTATGACCACCTTTGTCACTTGAGATACATTGTAGAGAGTCGGGAAGGGTATTTTCAACTTTTGCTTCACTTTGCTTAATTGGGATTGGAAGTAACCAAATGGCTAATTATGAATTAATATGCATATAAAATATGTGAATTGATGATAGTGATGATTTAAGTAACATTGAACTGGGGTGATCTAAGCAAGCATGGGTTGTGGACTGGGTTGGATGATATGGTGGTTTTGGTTTCCTTAGATCTAAGGATCGGTTCATGCGAGAATAAGCTAGGACAATAGTGCCACCACGAGGCCAAGTATGGGCGCAGCGTAGCTGAATAATTATGTGTGCTGCTGGTATTGTATGGACCATTGGGTGGTGTGGGGAATGGGAGTCGAGGAGGGCTACCCTTGGATCTGCATGGCACACGAGGGGGCCTGTGGGTCGGAGAATGGAGATTCTAGCCTGCCAGTGAAACCTTATTAGGTCCGTACATACTAGTAGTCCCTTTTGAAAGGTTATTTTGTGATCTCTTGGCCACACACCAATGGAAGTGTGAGAGGGCATAATGGAGGTTTCTTAGTCATCGAAAGGTGATGAAATCATGAATTTGTAGGTAAAGTGGTACAACCTCTACAAAGTTTTTAAAACTATAAGTATTCAATGTAGAAAACTGTTGCTGGTCAACCAAGTGCTCTAGGGCCTATCACAACACAAGGAAGTAGCAAGGCAAAAGGAAGACAAAATGATATAACCAACAATCACAGCACAAGTAGTATAGACAAATTGCTTTAATATGCATGCTCTTCACTATTTTTTTCTTTTTTGTAATATTTTTTGATATTTTTTCTTTACTCAGGAGCACGGAGATATTAAGCACACAAATTTGCAGTTCAATTGGATGTAATATGCGGCCTATAGAAAATCAAGAAGATTCTTTACAAGTCGAGCTGAAACTTCGGAGGCCGGATGGACTATCTTCCAAGGGGACTTTGGGCAATCTAATTTCGCCGAACACGGCTATGATGCGGAAAATCAGATGCCTAATTTCGCGTAGATAAATTTGAAAAAAAATCGTCCGATTTCGAGTTCGTATGCGAAAGTTATGGCCGTTTTAATGTAGGATGTCCGAGTTACGATTTTTGGATGTTGATTCCAACTCGATTTGAGAACAGAACTCGCAATCGGATATGAAAACAATCGGGAATTTGCACAGCAACTATTGGGGTGGTGTGTGATGATTCAAGGATGAGTGGCACAAGGGTTTGTCACCTAATCTAGGGCTGGCGATGCGGGAGTTCATGCAAGGCGGCTAGCTAGGGCAAATCGATGAACGTGGCGGATCGGTTTGTTATTTAGGGATTGTGGAACAGGTGTCAAACAGAAAGAAAACAAGGATGAAACACGATAACTAGGACCAAAACACAAAGCTAAACCAGAAACAAGAATCGACCACACAAATGCAAACTCGACAATACAAACTGAAAAACGAAACCGCAGGCACTATAGTCTAGGAAGCGGGAAAAACAACGTAACTTTTTATGTGGACTCTAGGTACGAAACAAAATCCATTTAATGGAATTAAAACAAAGATACCTCACAGGCAACCTGGAAATCTGATACCAATTGATGAGTAGGTTTAGGCCCGATCTTCCAAAAGGTAAGTCGATTGGGGTGGAGAACTCGATGTTGATGATCCGCGGCACTTGAGCAAATCGAATACCCTGCAATCACTACACCACTACTCCGTTGGTTATCAACCGTGCGGCACACGCTTGACCTCGCCAAGAAGGCTAATCCCTGCAAGTGAACCGAGAACACAAGCAAGAACGTAGAAGACACGATCTGAATATGAGAAGTTGGGGTCTCACAAACTGTAGAACGGCGAAATTAATATTCTAAGCAAAACCCACTGAATATGATCGACGACTGCAGTATTTAAAGGCTAGGGTTCAGCCAAAACTTAGACGCGTCCCTAATGGACTCTTACGGGATACAAGGCCCAAAGGCCCGATTCAGTCGCGCAGCACCGGACAGAAATCTGACTCGACTTGTTTCTACGATTACCAATGACTCCGGAAGAGTTTTGAGGTGGGACCAGAACCATTTGAAAGTTTATCTTCTCCTCTTTCCGTGCATATGTAGAACTTCAAAAACGGAGTCCGTATGCCTCCTGGGTGTCTGTTTTAAGGTGGACTGCTCCTGGACTCAGAGTTGAACTCGAGTCCGAGTTGTAAACTGTTTCCATCAAATTGTGGACGTCCCAGCTGGTTCTCCATGCTCCCAAGGCCTCTTTCCTTAACTTGTTGATCTTCTCCATTATTCCTAATAACAATTAAATCATCACATAGCAATCTATTCTCAAACTCATATGCAAAAGAAGTTAGGAACGAATTCACCTGCTGATTTATTAAACATGCTCGTGCTCTTGTGATTGGTCCTTGCAGTTCAATGTGTGTATCCGCTGTTGTGGTGTCCTCATCAATCGTGCTCTCGGTTATGAGCATCCGGACAACTTCCATGATTAGAGTTGGACATGAGATTTGGGATATGGTTATGAATTGGGTTATGTTATATGAGCATGGTCGGTTATTAAGGTATGAAATTGGCATATGGATTGATATAAATTGATGGATGAGGTATGATGGTAATTGAGAATGATGGATATGGATCATGATAATTACTTGGGATATGATGGGAATTAAACTCACATAGACATTTTAGGCTATTTTTCTTCAAGTTATGAAATGTACTTTTCCGCAATTATCCTTTTATTATCATCCTTGTTTTTAGCTACATGTCATACTTTTCCACACCTGTTGAGTATGACATGTACTCACCCTTGCTATCCCCCCACTAAAACAGTTACAGATGATGCTTGGGAGTACAATGAGGATCACTAGGTTGTGTGCTATCGTCAATTGCCTGCGGAGTGGAGCCGTGCTGCTTAGTTTATTTTCCGCTGCAATAATTAGAGACTTGTAATTCGAGAACCATTGAGTTATTGTAATAAGTTCCTTGTTTACTTTTGTGACATGGTTATTTATGATTATCATTTGTGAAGTTGTCGTGTATGTGTGATGAACATCTTGCGCACACATATGCGTTCACTTGGTTCATTTTCGGAACTGAGTTTCACAATACCTATAGCTTAATCGCAAGTGATAGATATCCTTCACTTCCTCTGTCTTCCCCGGCAACGGCGCTAGAAATACTTGTTGGTATTTCTTAACACCACAACACCACAGATCATCTCTAGTAACAGTCTAAGAGATGAGGTCCGCAAGCAAAAGGAAGACACTGTTGTAGCATTTCATCCACGAGTATTCACAAGAGTATCGTATTTATCCCAAGGGAAGGCGATGGAGTAAAGTACACACTACTCTTATGATCAAGATATGGGATACTAATCAATTATCATGATAGGGGTAAGTTGATAATATGGGTAGAGTGACACACACCTAAGAAATATATTTTAAAAGGGTAAATAGGTCCTAGTGAAGATTAGAGTAAGAGTTTGTGAGTTGCTCCTACTATGCTTCTAGGCCTATAATGAGCATTGTCGGTACCTTGCATATCGGGTACCCCTTGGTACCATAAACAAAGTCATGGAGTTCCTATATCCAGGTGGTGGACGTCTGAAGGAGATACGCGTCCTGCAGTACCGGATCTGCCTCCCTCCTTAGTGTGGCTTCAGTGTTGCCACGTGTCCAAAAGAGCCAGACCTGCCTCCGTCGTTTGGGTAGCTCTGGTGATAGCACGTGTCCTGCAGAGCCGGACCTGCCTCCCTAGTCAGGAAAGCTCCAGCACAGCCACATGTCGAGTAGCACCGGGCCTATCCCCCAGTAGAGGAAGCTCTGGAGCTACCGCGCGTTTGTAACACCCTCATTTGCATCCATCATGCATAGTGTAAGTTCATATACATGTTTAACATTAATCCACATAAAAATAAATAAGTTTAAAATGAATTTCAAGAAAAACCGCACATAAAAGTTCTGGGAAGTACGTACTAGTCCTGTTTTCGTGCGGATAGTCCGATTTCTCTCTGACCTCCATCAGACTAGTCTGTTTTTGCGGCGGACTAGTCTCTTTTTGCATCTAGATAGTTTTGGACTTGTCCGGTCCATTGCGGACTAGTCTGGTATTTCAAGAATCCTTGAAATTTTGCTAAGTCCCTGGACTTGTCCATACTTGTCAGGTATTCCAGCGGACTTGTCTATTTTTCCCTCTGACTAAAATCGAACTTGTCCGGTTTTGGCCAGACTTGTTTGATTTTCCTCTGACCATGTTCGTACTTGTCCGATATAGTCCGGACTCATCCAATATCTCTCTGACTAACTTCGGACTGGTCCGGCCTCCTACGGACTTGTTACTGGGCCTAAGGACTTGTACGGAATTGCGATTCCGAGTTGATCTTTTACTCCATGATTTGTTTTTGGGTTTTACTGGGCCTAAGGACGTCATGTCCAACTCTTTTGGAGCCCATGTGGGAACCCAAACTAGCCTCCCCAAACTCGAAATCCATCAAACCTTACCTCTCCACCTCTATATAAACAACCCCATCTCTTGACTTTACATCCTTTTGCCTCAATTGAAGTCCACAAAGCCCTAGCTCGTGGGTAGCCACCATCAAGGAGGGAGAAGGAGATCCCGATCAAGAAGAAGAAGAGGATGAAACGAAAGAGGATCAAGTTCTCCATTGAGTTTTCGTTCTTCATCATCAATTCACCATCAAGTTCTTCATCAACCCTAGGTCTTTAAGATCCAAGTGTTGCCTCCAATACCCTTGATTCATTGGAGTTCTAAACACCTGGTACACCTTCTACTTCCTCTTTCTCACGTGAATTCAACCCCGTTTCTCCAAATTCACGTCGATATAGAAAACCCTAGTTCGCCGTTCCCGCGAAAGGCGGACAACTCCGGCCCCGCAGCAGACTAGTTCGATTTTGCGATCTATTTTCTATTAAATTAATTATAAATTGATTCGAATCAATTCCAAACCTATTCAAACTTGTTAAAAGCTATTAGAACTAGTTAATAAACATTAAAAGCAACTCATTAACTAGTTTTACTTTACAATTGCATTAATCATGCATGTCATGACATATTGAGTAATATATGTGCACTTATTGATTGTAATTCTTGTCTTGTATATTTATTGTGTGTGAGAGACCTATGTGTGCTGAATACATTTGCTTGTACTGATTACATTGGCTTTGATGATATAAGTTCTAATATTCTGCAAAAACACCCTTTTTAGCAAGGTCCGACTCTAACTCCGAGCTTCTGCAAGGTCCGACAATAGGTAACCTTGCTTTGTCAAGGTCCAACATGTTTCTGGGTAGCTCCGGTGAGCTTTGTCTTTAGCTCTGGCATGTCTTCGGTAGCTCGAGCATGTCTTTATTAAGCTCCGATATGTTTTGTTAGGTCCGACCTATGTTGGTTAGCTTCGACATGTTTGTCTAGCTCTGGCGCTAGGTTGTACTAGCTTTGGTAAGCTCCGGCTCATGCTTCGATTAGCTTTGGCAAGATTCGACGCTTGATTGCAATGTTCCTGCTTTTACTGTGAAATGTTTCGAACTTGCTTTACATTGTTGAAAGAATGCTTAGTATTAATTTGTTGAGTTTTTGGTGCGTTTTGGTTGATATGGCTGATATCATTTTACTGTTGTTTTGCAACATGCTTATGTGAGGCGCTCACGTAAGGTGTTTTGTTCGGAACTAATTTGAGTCAAGTCGCGGACTTGGGCTCGTATGGAATTGTTGTTTATTCATGTGCAGTTGTTGCTTGAGTTCAAGACATGGCTGGTGACGGGATCCATTGAACTAGTCCTAGGGAGAAGATGAGATTCAACAACCAAGTTCGGGAGGAATTGTGGTTGAGTTAATCGGGAGGTCGTGCAGCATGTATGAATCAAGAACAATGCATATGAAGCTATCGTGGACGTCATTGGAAGATGTCTGCATGTATACAATGAGTGCATGGACGTGGCTACATGGTTCTGAGGTGTAATGAAGAGATTTGAACGTAAATAATTGGTCAAAAAGGTCCAATTGACTAGGTTATGGACTCAGACTACGACTGAGTCGTGTTTGACTCAAATATGGAAAGTTTTGAGTTGGTTATGTTAGGATTTCATGTGGGACACGAAGTTGAGTTGTTTTAGGAATGTGGGATATGTTCCTAAGGTGTTTGGAAGTTTTAAGATTGCTTCTATCTGCGTATAGAAGAGTCCTAAGCAGTTATGGAAAGTTCCAATTCGTGATTTGAGCAGGATTAGAGTCCTAGTTTGAGTTGAGTTGGCCTTCGAGCTGGTTATATAAGCAAGGGAGGCCAGAGATCGTGGTGCACGAATTTGGGGCTGCTCCTCTTGTGTTATATTGAATAAAATTCGTAGTTGAAAAGGAACTTTTATGCCTTGTTCGTCCGACATGTTCTCTTCAAGTCTTTCTTGTCGAGTTTCTGCACACAGCACTACCTTTCTTCGGTGGTTTTATCATAACTCGAGTTTTGCAGATCTGATTGACATGATTCCTTTTGGGTTGTCTTCACAACTTAAATATATATCACCTGTCAAAATGTTAAGGTCATTGAATTTGTGGATTCTGATCTACATGAGTTTCTTTGCAGTGTTCCAAAACTGTTTTTCTCGGGTAGGACAGATTGACCTTTGTTCGATCTTTCAATCGTTACTTTAGTTTCTCTTGATGGATTTGAGTGATTCTTGTTGTGTCATCTTCGTGACCTGATTCTTTCTGTTATCTATAACTTTTGTCATGGTGAAACATGTTTAGATTAGTCTCACACACGATTTCTTTAACCAATCATTTTTCTGCCGAGGGGTTTTCATTGCTTCCGCTGAAAAAGTTTTAAATCTACCATTCACCACCCCCTCTGGTAGCTACAAATCTGAGAGATGTCGACAACAAAAATGAGGCTCGGAAATTGATTATACAAGGATTAAATCAAAGCGACATCGATCGTGTTGCACACCTCTGATCTGCATACGATGTGTGAAAAGCACTTTGTGACTACCACGAAGGATCCAACACGATCAAGGGGGTAAGGCAAGGCATGTTCAAGAAAGAATACATGCACTTCGAGATGCAAACCGGTGAGTCCATTAATTACCTCTTTGCTCACTTTAATAAAATTCTCAGCAACTTGCATAGCGTCAATGTTAATTTTTAAGATGCTAAAAATGCTAGGCAATTACTAAGTGCATTAGACATGTCAATTTGGGAGATGAAAGTCACATCCATTCGTGAATCTACTGTCATGAGTACACTTACATTAGATGTTCTTTATTCTAAACTGAAAACTCATAAAATTGACATCATCTCACGTATGAACCCCAACAAGTCTCTTGCATTTGTTTCTCAACGTGATATGCTTAACTCCGGTCTTCATCCTGTGGTACACTTGCTTTGTTGTCCTCTCTAACATCGAGCAGATTGAGAAGTTTCCAAAGGAGGAGCTAGTACTTCTCTCCACTAGGTTCTCAAAAGCATTGAAAAATGTGAGAACTAGAAGGAGAGGAAGCTCCGGACCTCAATGATGTTTCGAATGTGGTAAGACAGGACCCTTTTGTTGAGATTGTCCTAACCTTTCAGGTCCTACTTCCCGGGATGAAAAGCAAACAAGGACGAAGCACTCCTCTGCAAAAGATACGAAGAAAAAGAAGGGTTTTACAAGACGTCAATTGATGAGCAGCTTTATCTCCGCACTTCAAGAACTTGGCTCAAGCAATGTGGAGATTGGAAGTGACGAAGATGAAGATGATTTTGCAAACTTGTGCTTCATGGAAGGCAAGTCAAGATCAAGTATGGAGGAGGCTGAACACAACAACAACAATGAAGAGGTGTGTCCTACTTGCAAAGAAATTTGTGATGCTATTTCTCGTGCCACTCTTATACTTAAGCTAAAGGACAAAAAGCTTAGGGAGAATGCTGTTAAAATTGAGTCACTAGAATATGAAATTAATCGTTTGAAATCCTTGATACCTAGTGATGATTCTTGTTCCTCATGTGATTTAATATATGAACAATTATCCTCATTAAGAAGTGCACACACCTCCACACTTAATAAACTCTAGTTAGAAATTCAAAAGAACATAGAGCTTGCTGCACTTAATGATAAAAACTTGAAAGATGATAGCTGTTCTATAATTGATTTGCATTATTCTACTTGTGATGATCTTGGTAAGAAACTACAAGATGCCATGAATGAAATTTCTATATTGAACAATGTTTTACGTTATCATGAAGTTAAATATTGTTCCAATTGCAAATTAAAAGGAAAAACTTTATGTGCTTGATCTGTCCAATAAACTTGATGACATGCATAGGACATTAGATCGGTTTTGTAATGGGAATAAGAACCTAAACTTGCTGCTGAATTCTTCCAAATCTTGCAATGATAAAAATGGTTTAGGTTTTGATTCTCATGCTCATGCTAAGGCATATCCACCTAAAATTGTAAAGTCATTAGGAAGTGGTTTGATTCAAACAGTTCCTCAACAAAAATGATGTGGTTTTCAAATTTGCAGGAGTGTTGTCTCATTCGGTTTCAAATAAAAATGTTGCTTGCTCATATAGACATGAACACAAAGTTAAATTTCATTGTACCTACTGTGTTAGAGATGGTCTTGTCATATATTTTTGTTATAGACTAGCTAAACAACAGAAAAGGGAAAGAATGATTGCTAGATCTCATAACTTTCAAGCAAAATCTGCTGCACTTGCAAAACCAAATTATAGGAACATGCAATCTGCTGTAATGAGTCGAAAACATGCAATGTTTGCTTCCAAACCTACTGTTTTTCGTGCTACACATGTAACATCTCATGGGATAGTAGTTGGGTACAAAAATCCTCAAGCTTTGGCTCATAAACCTGCTGTTTTATCTCAGTTTTCGCGTGTTATTCCTGCTGGACATCGTGTGACTCAGTACTGGATTCCTAAATGCCTTTTGACTAATCCCAATATTGAGTCATTGACATATTGTTCTTCTATGTAGGTTACACACTTGAGGAAGGAGAACATTTGGATTGTGGATTCTGGTTGCTCACGCCACATGACCGGTAACAAAGAATGGTTCTCCTCCCTCTCTTTTGTGTCACGTGTAGAGGATGTTACTTTTGCCAATAATTCTTCAACTCCTATAATTTCTAAGGGTTCGGTTAGAGTAAATGATCACTACACTTTGAAGGATGTGGCACTTGTTAAAAATTTGAAACACAACTTGCTTTCTGTTTCACAACTGCTAGATGAAAATCTGGAAATTATTTTCACAGAAAATTGCTGCAAAGTTGTAAATTCAAACAGTGAGCTTATTTTTAACATGTCACAGTTTGGAAGAGTTCTTAAAGATAATTTTGATATGTCTTCCTCTAAGCATAGGTGTATAGTTGCTAATAATTCAAAAGACTTATATATTTGGCATCGTAGACTTGGTCACATAGGTTTTGACCATCTAACGTGTGATAGTGCTCTTGATAGCATACATGGGTTGCCTAAGCTTAAAGGGGACAAATTGTGTGCTCTTCTTGTAGACATGTTAAGATGGTTGCAGGTTCACATACTGCTCTCACAATGATCATGACAACTGAACTAGGTCAACTTTTGCACCTTGACACCGTAGGACCTTCACGTGTTCAATCCTTCGGAGGTAAATGGTATGTTCTTGTGATTATTGATGATTATGCTAGATACTCTTGGGTTTACTTTATGGCATATAAGAATGAAGCTTTTAGTCACTTTAGAATTTTATTTCTTAGATTATCAATTGATCACCCAAGATCTTTAAAAGCAATTAGAAGTGATAACAAAATCGAATTTAAAAATCAATCTTTTGATCACTTTTGTGTTGAAAATGGAATAGATCATCAATTTTCATGACCATATGTACCTCAACAAAACGGTGTTGTAGAAAGAAACAACAGAAACTTAGGTTAAATGGCTTGGACAATGCTTGATGAATATCAAACTCCTAGGAAATTTTTGGCTGATGTGATTGCAACCACTTGTTATGTTTCAAATTGTGTTTTCTTGCGCGCTATGCTAGGTAAAAAACTATATGAGCTCTGGTTTGAACATAGGCCTAGTGTTACAAACTTTAGGGTCTTTGGTTGCAAATGCTTTGTTAAGAAACATGGTAATCCTGATAAATTTGAACCTAGATTCATTGATGGCATATTTCTTGGTTATCCATCTCATACTAGAGGCTATCGTGTGCTTTTACTCGACACTAACAAAATTGTGGAGACGTGTGAGGTGTCTTTTGATGAAGGTAGCACAAGTACTATCTCAATCATTGCAGGTCCGGATCCATATCGGCAGGGGGAGAGCATTTTCGTTGAAGATGAGGAAGAAGTGGTGCTGCTGCCCGAAAATTCAGCAGCTAATGACATTGTTCCAGCTCTTGATTTTGATTCACAGCCAGCACCGACGACCACCATTGCTGGTACAGATCCTCCTCAAGTCACGAGCTCATCGATTTGTGATGAACATGAAGAAGAAGAAGCTTGTGAAGTGTCCACTCACCTTTGTGTTCTCAAAAGTCATCCCCCACAACAAATTATTGGAAGCTTGCACGAACGAGTCGCACGGTCCAGGTTTTGTGATCCAAACTCTCATGCTCATTCTGCTTTTGTTGCTTCTTTTGAACCCATACGCACTCACTAATGAATCCTGGATTATTGCCATGCAAGAAGAGTTAGAAAATTTTGAAATAAATAATGTTTGGAAACGTGTACCTCCACCTCAAGGTCACACTTTATTGGAACTAAATGGGTGTTTAAAAATAAACAAAGTGAGGGTGGGGTTGTGGTTAGGAATAAGGCTAGGTTGGTTGCTCAAGATTTCACTCAAGTTGAAGGTCTAGATTTTGATGGAACTTTTGCTCCTGTTGCTAGGTTAGAAGCCATAAGAATTTTGTTAGCTTTTTCTACATCTAAAGGTTTTAAGCTATATAAAATGGATGTTAAAAGTTCTTTTCTTAATGGCTACAAATATGAGGAGGTTTATGTAAAACAACCACCGGGTTTTGAAAATCCAGATTTTCCTAATCATGCTTACAAACTATCCAAAGCCTTGTACAGTCTCAAACAAGCCCTTAGAGCATGGTATGATAGGTTAAAAACATTCTGACTTGAAAAGGGGTTTACCATGGGCAAGGTTGATAAAACTATTTTTGTTCTTAAGCATTGCAATGCACTATGTAAGAAACCCAAATAGGAGACCAAGATGGACGACGAGCTAAAAGGAGACATCTATGATAAGTTTAAGCAAGATGAGCCTGCTTCAGCGAGGATCTGACATGGCTCGATTGAACGTACAAGGAGATGTGTTCCAATACAGCCCGTCTAAGTTAAGTAGATATCCGCGACGTGCCCTCCTCTCTGACAAATGGGAGACATTCTTTAACTACGCCCGACTCATATATTTTAGGTAACTGAGACGGACTTTTGTTTCAGGCCATTTCCTTTCATTGTGCAATAAGGCGTGTCTCCCATAACCACCGATTTGGCTCGTCTCCTTTAGTTGTGCAAGCGGGCTCGTCTCCCATTCCCTCTATAGAGAGACCTGCTTTATATCGGTCCGTCTCGATTTTCTATTGCCCTTCTACGACCTCCTTGCTGTGGCAGAACAAGTGGCTACCAGATCTGCCTTGTTCTTGCCTTGTTCTTTCCCTCTTTCATTCTAAAAGTCTTGTGGTGATTATCAGTGGATCTTAAAACAAAAGAGTTAGTCCTCTCCTCCTCTCATGTTCCTTACTATTTTTTACTTTAGATCTTCTTTTATTGAAGTTGGCTCGAGGTGATTATCAGTGGATCTGAATTTCTTTGATTTAGCTCTTCTTTTCTGTACGTAGATGTCGTCGGATCAAAGTTGGATGTATGGGCCGTTCCCTTGCAATGAATATATCCAAGGGGTAGATGCATTTCTCGCTTTCGTGAAGAAAGACATGTTGGACAACATTAGAGGGACTATTTGTTGTCTTTGCAAACACTGCGAGAATGAGAAGAGATATTGCACAGATGAAGTGTTGAGGTCACATTTGATCGCGTGGGGATTCATGGTGGATTATAGATGTTGGAACACACATGGGGAGGAAGGTCTTAATGAAGCAGAGATGATAGATTCATATATGGAGAGGGAGGTCCCTACCAGTGTCCAAGAAGATCAAGACGAGGATGTGAACAAGCCGTATATATCATGGTTCACCGATGACGACATTGAGTTTCAGGTGCATAACATAGAGGAGATGGTACGCAATGTCGAGAGACATGGCGACGATGATCGGTACAGTAATGGTGAACTTGCAAATTAAAGAAGATGATTGAAGACTCGAAGAAACCATTGCATCATGGTTGTGCGGCTAACTACACAAGACTGTTTGCGATGGTAAAACTTTTCCAGTTGAAGGCGAGCAACAGATGGAGTGATTGTAGTTTTAAGGAATTGTTGATGCTCCTTAAGGACATGTTACCCCAAGGCAACACAGTCCCAACGATAGTTTATGAGGCAAAACAGAAAATCTGTCACTTGGGTTTGGAGGTGTAGAAAATCCACACGTGCATGAATGATTGTATTTTATATCGTGGACCTGAGTACGAAAACCTCAAGAAATGCCCTATCTGTGGAGTGGACAGATTCAATCGTAGGAAAGACGACAGTGATAACGAGAACTGCAATAGAAGAAAAAGAGGGCCTAAAAAGGTGTTATAGTACTTTCCTATCATCCCTCCTGTGAAGTGTTGGTTTGCAAACAAGGATTCAGAATTGTTGCGATGGCACAAAGAGAAGCATAAGCATGATGCTGGAATGATAAGACATCCTTCTGATGCCACACAGTGGCAAAACATTGATTCAAGAAATCCCGAATTTGCAATTGATCCGAGAAATGTTAGGATTGCAATGAGCACCGATGGCATGAATCCTTTTTTGAACAGTAACACACATAGCACATGGCCAATTGTGCTTACAATATTAACATTCCTCCTTGGTTGTGCAACAAACAGAAATATATTATGATGTCAGGACTGATACCGGGACCACAACAACCTGGGAATGACATTGACACTTATTTCAGGCCTCTGGTTGAAGATCTAAAGCAGTTGTGGTACAACGACGAAGTGCAGGCCTGGGATGACCACAAGCATGAGTACATTCAGCTCAAAGCCATTTTATTTGTGACTGTTAGTGATTCTCCAGCGGCACATAACTTGTTCGAACAGAGTAAGAAATTAGGTTGCGGATGTCCACATTATTTGAGAGAAACAGAGTCATAGTACTTGAGCGAGTTGCGAAAAACAATGTACATGGGACATCAACGCTACATTCCAATGAAGCACCTGTTTCGGAGTATGAAGGATAATTTCAATGGTGACACTAAGAAGAGGCATCCTCCACCTCACATCATGGGTCATGAAGTCTATGAAATGGTCAAGGATATCCATGTTGTCCTTGGTAAGCGCAAAAGGACTGGCAAAATTACTGGTGAAGATGACATGTGGAAAAAGAAATCGATTTTTTGGGAGCTACCGTATTGGAAAGACTTAAACTTCCATCATTCGATTGATGTGATGCATGTTGAGAAGAATGTGTGCGAGATCCTACTCGGAATATTGCTTAACACGAATGGGAAAACTCGGGACCATGGACATGCACGGGCAGATCTAAAGAAAATGGGAATTAGGCTGAGTTGTGGATCGTTGACTCGGTAAAAGGAACGGAACTACCCACATCATGCATCACCCTTTCGAAAAATGAAAAAAAAAAAGAGTTTTGTGGGTTCTTGAAAAATGTGAAAGTACCATCCGGCTACTCGACGAACGTCTCAAGGCTTATTTCAATTCCAGATCTAAAAGTAGATCCCGGTGTGAAGTCTCATGATTACCATGTATTGCTTACGCAGATGATTGATGTTGGAATTTGGAATATCCTACCGATCAATGTTCAAGAGGCTATAATGAACTTTTGCTTTTTCATCAATGCAATTGTTCAAAAAGTACTATGTCAAGAAGATCTCGAGTCATTGGAAAAAAGACACTATGTAACTTTATGCTTCCTTGAGATGTATTTTCCACCGTCCTTTTTCGACATAAGCGTCCATTTCACAACTCATCTTGTTAAGGAGATAAAGCTACTTGGCCCTGTGTTCCTTCACCAGATGTATGCTTACGAGAGATTCAACAGCATACTGAAGCCCTTCCTTAGAAATCAAGCTTACCCTAAGGGCAGCATGGTACAAGATACTCTATAGAGGAAGCTGTGGAGTGGGCTCTAAACTACACTGACCCAAGTAACCCAATTGGGGTTCCCAAGTCTCGTCATGAGGAGAGGCTCATAGGAAAGGGGACCATTGGGAAGAAGGTTATAACTCCATATTCACATTTATTCTTCTGCGCTTATTTCCACGTGTTGCAACGCATGTCCATTGTGTCAGAGTACCTCGATGAGCACAAGAAGGTGATGCTTAGAGACAATCCTGGCCGCAATGAATCATGGTTAGCAAATGAGCACAGGAGAAAATTCATTGGCTGGCTCCGGGATTGGATTTCTCACTCATCGGATACTCAAACAAGTGAATACCTAAAAAAGTTGGCTCGTGGTCCTATATTCACAGTTATTACATATCAAGGGTACGACATAAATGGATACACATTCTACACTATAGAACAAGATAGGAAAAGTAGGTATCATAATAGTGGTGTCCGTGTTGATGCTTACAATGTTGCGGGCCACGACAAAGAAATGTATTATGGTCAAATACAAGAGATCTGGGAGCTTGACTTTCAAGGATTCAAGATTCCTCTTTTCCGTTGCAACTGGGTTGATAGAATCAAAGGTGTTGTACAAGACAAGTATGGTTTCACTAGCGTTGATCTTAACCATCAAGGATATAAGTGGGAGCCTTTCGTGTTAGCAAAACACGTTGCTCAAGTGTTCTATGTTCCAGACACAACAAATAAAAGAGTTAAGGTGGTTATACATGGAAAACGACAAATCGTCAGAGTCAAGAATGCCATCAATGAGGAAGAGTTTGACCAATTTGATGAGATTCCTCCTTTTGTCACCTCGATTATCAAGCTAAGAATACCATGGGCCAACGAACATCCTTACTTGCAGAACGGTCACCATGAAAAAATTAAGAATTTCAATAGACCAAGACCGCAACGTAAAGTACCAAATTGATTGTGTGTAAATATGTTCAAATATGTGAAAATATGGTCTATTGAGTGTAAAATGAACTTCCATTTGGATATTTGTGTGATATATGCTCAAATGTGTGAAAATATGCCATGTGATCTGTTTCTTATGGAGAAGTACTGATGCCTCGTGTTCTTCTTCTTAAGGAAGCAGTACCGAAATATAGCACTTGCTCTACCCTGAAAAATTGGGAAAGTTATGCGAGACGCGCCTCACAAGTTAATGTGCTCTGCCTATGAATGTGATGCAAGACGCGCCTCATGAAGACACGTCTGCCAGGAAAGATAATGTGAGACGTGTTTGCAAAAAGCGCATCTCTGATTTAGACCTCTGCCTACGAAAGTGATGTGAGACGAGCCTCATGAAGACGCGTCCGCTAGGCAAGACAATGTGAAACTCGATTCCAAAAACCTCGTCTCCTATTTAGACCCTTGCTTTTGTCCCACCTCGGTGCTCCAAGCGCGTTGCAATGAGCATATAAGGCGTGGCATTGCAACGTTTGCGTGAAGTTTTGCTTGGACGGTCCCTGACAAGGACGGTCCACGCGGAACTTCTCTTTTGTTATTTAGTTTTGGCACGGTCCCACATGTCATCAACAATGAGGTCGGTGTGCTTCAAATTCCGTGCACATGGCATTACGGCAACAGACGCACATTAATTCAAAAGAAAAGAGACGCTCTTTCCGAATGTGAGATGCGCTTAGTGGTGGCTCTTCTGAGGCATCTCTGCAATACTTGCCCTTAGGTACTTTTACCTCTCTCGCACGCTCTCTTCGCAACACTTAGCAACCTTTTCACTTTACGCGCGCATTGAGCACTTCTCGCCCTAGAAATCACTGTCGTGTCGTCCCCTTCCCCAGAGCAAGCCGCTGCGTCGGTCTGCTTCCCTGGAGCTCGTCGCCGCCTTGACACTGCCCTAAGGTACTTTTAGCTCTTTCGTACGCTCTCTTCGCAACACTTAGCACCACTTTTCACTTTTCACACACGTTGATCACTTCTCGCCCTAGCAATTGCCGCCGTGTCGTCCCCTTCCCCGGAGCATGCCGCCGTGTCGGTCCGCTTCCCCGGAGCTTGTGGCCGCCTTGACAGGTACTTTTAGTTCTTCCGCACGCTCTCTTCGCAACACTTAGCACAACTTTTCACTTTTCTCGCGTTTGCTGATCACTTCTCGGTCTAGAAACCACCGCCGCGTTGTCCCCTTCCCCGGACCACGCCGCCACGTCGTCCCCTTCCCTGGAGAACGCCTCTGAGTCGATCTGCTTTCCCGGAACTCGTCGCCTCCTTGACACTGCCTTCTTGATTATTATCGCACTACCGCTGTCGACCCTCGACTCCTCATCGACCTGCTCGGCACTGCCCTAATAAGGTTTGTTCGCGCTTTTGTTCAAGTCAAAATCACGCTTTGGTACAAATGCCATGAGAGAATTTGCTCCCTTATGTGACCGTTTGTGTGAATGTGACTGAAATTTGATAATGTTTTCCAGGATTTCAGTGTGTTTTGTAAATTTGAAGATGTCTCAGTCGGAGCATTAGCAGCATATTGAAGAGGAGGCCCAGCAGCAGACTCAGCAAGAGACACATGAAGAGGATGCATATGCCTCTGGTAACATAAGAAAGAAAAGGTCGCGGACAATGTGACTGACAGATATTGTGACTATCGATGAGTCCAATGATGAAGGCATACCTCTGGACCATGATGTGAATACAGGACTGTCCAGAATTTGTTGTCTAGCTGCTCGGCAAAGGGTGCTGCTAAACCTGAAGAGATTCGATCGCTTGACCGAAAATCAAAAGGATGAACTCTTTGAATGCTCTATCCAACCATATGTTCAATATCCGGAACATATGAGCAGAAGGGGAAGAAGCTAGCTATGAAGATGATCTCTCGTGCATGGAGGACCTACAAAACAAAGCTTCACGAGTTTGCGAAGAATCGTGAAACCCCCTTCCATAAGTATCCACATGTGTTAGAAGAGGACTGGACGAGATTTGCTGAAACGTGCGAATCACATGAATTTGCCAAAAGGAGTGAACATGTGAAGTGGCTCCGATCGCATAACGAGCTTGACCACCACCTCGGCAACACCGGTTATGCCGGTAAAAAGGGATTTGGGAAGAAAAGGATTCAACATTGGCCAAGCTAGGTTATCAGAATCCATACGACAGCTCAGTGGACGATTGAAGCCATTTTTGCGTGCTTGTTCACAGCTGTCTGACTCAGGCAGTATCATCTTCTACAGCCCGAGCACTGCAAACATCGCTCAAAGAGCCTGGAACCTTAGCAGCGAAGAGGAAAATGGTGAGAAGGAAAATGATGCCCTAACCAAGTCCCTGCAAAGACCGAAGCAACGAGGCCGTGTTCGTGGTGTTTCCAGTAAGTTGACCTGGAGGAAGGGTTTTTCGGAACACAAAACTACTTATCGAAAACGTAAAACGGCCTCAAAATCACAGGTTGACGTCGAGGAGCTGAAAACACAGCTGAGAAGGGAGCTCCTAGGAGACGTTAAGCAAATGCTGGAGGGAGCAGGTATACCAATCCCTAACGCATTATTCAATGACGACGAGCGTAGGAGAAGCTTTGCTTCTATAGCAGTTGGGGGTGGACAACCACAGGAGGATCTTCAGGCACCAGCGTCTGGACCTTCAATTGAGCCAGACACGATAGATAACTTGGCTCAGCCAACAACATGCAGTCTTCTGCTAATGGTCAGAGGAATCGCTCAAATGGAGGTCGGGAGAGGGCTAGTGTATCCCGATCAGACCATGCTTGACAACATTCAAGTGGACACAACATCATATTTTGTGGTCAAGGTGGACATGGTGCATGAAAATACAAAAAATCTAGAGCTGGAAGTGCCACCGGACGATACAACGCTGACTATGCGGGATGTAGTTACTAGAAGGGTTCAGTGGAGACTTTGCCTTATTGTTGTTGACCCAGCAGCAGCAGCAGCTTCCACGTCGACCGCTTCAATGTCTGTTGAGGCACGTCTGCTTCTGCATCCAAATCCAGAACAGGTGGAACTATCTCCAATTCTAGAGCTATTGTTGCCTCCAGTTATAGAGAAGAAGCAGAAGTCTCCAATTGGAGAGCACTTGCCTCTAGATACAGAGAACCCACATCTGTCTCCAACTGTAGAGTTGCCGCAGAACTCTCCACTTGAAGAGCAGCTGTGTTGGTCTCCACCTTGCACTCGAAGTGCCCTGCACCCTACACCTAATCAGCCGCCGGCAAATCATGTCCACAAAAAGGTGTGCCGCAGCGGCGAGTATCGACGAAGGAAGGTTAGAAGAAACTAGTGAAACAGTCGAAACCTAACCTGAGGGTTCCAAAAGCTATGACGCATGCAAACCCGAAGTATGAAATGGGAAAGCCGATGTTAACTGCGGCCGTACTTAAACAACTTTTTAAACCTTATGTTCAGCTTCATCAATACTACACGGAAAATTGCAATAAGTGTGATACCATACTAGTGTCATTGAATGATAAACACTTTCTCTCGGGTGATGGTGCTTTTGTCGTCGCATGGTCCGATCTCTATGACCTTTTCAACCTCAACGCGTTAGATATCTCCCTAATAAGCTGTTTCGCATTGTAGTCTCCTCAAAAACTAGGTTCTTCAATACATACTCAATACAAGTGTTATATGTCACAAAACATGCTCATCATAACACGCAAAACGTGTCTGCTGCATATCTTGACCCGCAAATACTGGCACTTCTGCAAAGGTCGAGCGACAAAAAAGAGGTGATTAATTATTTGGTGAAGGCAATGAAACAGTACTGCGATAAGGACACCATAGTCCTACTGTTCAACATGGATAACCATTGGGTTACAATAGCAATATCTACACGGTACGACCAGGTCTAGTACTGTGACTCCTCAAGGCCAACAGATGAAAAACTAGCCAGCAAAAGACCTGGTCATGGAATGATATCTCTTCTATTATTGACGAGTAAGTTCCTTCCTCACTTTAGTTTCCTTGCATGATAATTTTACATTAACTGTGAATGTTATTGTTTAGGGCTTTTGTGCAAGTAAAAGGAAAACGTCGGCATCTAACACATCATACTACATTTGACGTCCAACAACAAGCTCCGGGCAACACGTGCGGCTTCCACGTCTGCTTACAAATGGCTTTATTTGGAGAGCAACCTAATTGCAATGTATTTGTAAGTGCATTTATTTTACTTTATTACTAATGTTTTGCTAAATCTCATTTTATCATGTGGTAGGACTACGGAGCTGCCTTCAGGAACGTTGAAGGTCGTAGCATTGAGCATGTTAGAGACGTCCTATGCAGGTTCATCATTTCTGAAATAATTAATTCTAATGGAGAATTTCATTACCCACTAGATTATTAGGTGACAGCTATTCTTTGTGTAAATTAGTTACATATAGCTGGATGAACAGGGGAATTTTGTGTAAATAGTTACTTGGTAACCACGTTATACACTTGTTAATATTTGATTGGTCAATGTGTGTACACTTTGTTAATATTTGATTAGTTACATGTTAAGCTGGATGAACATGAGACATTTGGCTACATATGTTTTTATATGTGTATGTTGTTGACACAGGCAATGTGGCTACCAAATCCTGGCTAGCTCCAGGATGCAGCCAGGAACCATCATTATCAGGGGCGGGGGCACCTAATAGGAGACGTGCGTCTAGCAGGGAGCGTCTCCTGTGAGTGCCGCACTGAAGTTGCTTGTATACAATCCGCAACATGCTGTAACAGAGATTGTCTTGGATTACCTTAATAAAGGAGACAAGCTTTTTAATTGCTCGTCTTAGATCAGTCAACGAATGTGCGATGGGTTGTAATAAAGAACGTCTCGGAACAATCAACATAACTGTGACGTGCTTCATAAAAGTGTGTCTCTCATTCTCAATGATGGGTGACACGCACCATGCGCGTCTCCAATGACCTCGCAAAGCCCATCTGTTATGACTCATCGAAGGGAGACACGCTACTTTTGAGCGTGTCATGCACCTAGTATGATCGACGACGATCCTTGTTGCCCATCTCTGATGACAGCGTAATGCCAGACGCGACGACGGAGGCGCACAATTTGTTCTTCTCCCTTCTTCGTTCGGACACCAATAGGAACAGCATCAACACTTGAACTTGATGAATATGGTGAACCCGTTGATCAAAAAGAATATAGAAGCATGATTGGATCACTTTTGTACCTCACAGCATCAAGACTGGACATACAATTCAGCGTATGTCTTTGTCCACGGTTTCAAGCCTCCCCACGTGCTTCACATCGTCAAGCCGTCAAAAGGATTCTTAGGTACTTACATGGAACTCAAGAATTTGGCATTTTTCTTCCTTCTTCCTCAACCATTACTTTGAAAGCTTTTTCGGATGCTGATTTTGGGGGTTGTAGGATTGATAGGAAAAGTACTTTTGGTGCTTGTCATTTTTTTGGTAATTCACTTGTTGCTTGGTCCTCTAGAAAACAAAAATCAATTGCACAATCTTCAGTTGAATCTGAATATGTAGCTGCTGCTAGTGCTTGCTCACAAATTCTTTGGATTGTTCAAACACTTAAGGACTATGGGGTTGATCTAGATAGTGTTCCACTGTTTTGTGATAACACTAGTGCCATTTGCATTGCTAAAAACCCCATGCAACATTCTGGAACTAAGCACATTGACATTAGGTATCACATTCTGCGTGATAATATTGAGAAAGGAAACATTGTGCTTCACCATGTAGATACTGAACAATTGACTGACATTTTTACAAAACCTCTGGATTTCACTCGTTTTTATTTCATTCGTAGTGAAATAGGGGTTATGCATCCTCATGGCATACATTGAGGGAGAGTTTTGAAACATGGGAAGTCTATGTGTGAATCTGAAATTAAAATAATATGATCATAGTATTTCATACATATATGACTTTGTGAATCCTTTTACATGCTGAAAGTTCTTACTACATTACTCGTGTTATACATTTTGTAGTTTTTGCCATGTATAGTAATTGGAATAATTACTTACATTAAATATGGTAATGGTCGAAATTTCTTGTTTTGAACTTGTTGCATGCTCACAAGTGCTCTTAATCATAAAGAATTAATCAAGTAATCAACTCACATGTTGAGTTTTTATGAACAAATATAAATTGAGAAAAGATCAAGAGAGTATGCATGCATCGCACTTCTTATTTTGAGATGACTTATCATTGCACTTAGATATGATCTTGGAATAAGTTGTGTATGACTAAAACTATGTCCTTAAGCTTCTGATTGTCAAATGACCTAGGCTTAGCTTGGTTGGTTAGAATAACGCAGATGCACATATAATCTCTTGCAAATATCATATGATCCAAATTTGTGCTTTGAAAAATAATAAAATGCAGCAACAAGTGTCATGCTTTCGGGTCTTGAAATAGTTAAGTTTGTGAGATCATGACTTGCTTAAATTAAATATTACACCTGATCTCTAGCATGGCTTACACTACATTATGTATCTCATTGATGTGATAGTGTATGTTACTTGATAGTATGACTTGGATGAGCTCAGTTTTATATGTATATGTTATAATATGCTCATAACATTTGAAATTTCACTTTTGAACCTTGTTGAATACATTGTCGAAGGGGGGATAAAATATGCGAATTTTTTACGAGATTATGCAAGGCGGAGAAATTGATTACACATTGCACATATTCACAAGTGTTTTTGGCACGATTTTTCTCAAAAGAAAAAAATGTTTATGTGGTGTTGCCAAAGGGGGGGAAATTGTTTTCAAAATTTTTAATGTGAATAAGCCAATGTTCGGATTTTAAGTGGCGTTGCCAATTGTAACACCCTCATTTTCATGCATCATGCGCTACATACATTCATATACATGTTTAACATTAACCCACATAAAGAGGAACGAGTTTAAAATTGATTTGGAAAATTTAAAATTGATTTGGAACAAAACCACACTTAAAATGCTGAAATGTGCGGACTAGTCCGATTTTAGTGAGGACTAGTCCGATTTCTCTCTGACTAAAAATGGACTTGTCCATTTTTGCTGCGGACTAGTCCGATTTTGCCTCTGGAAACTTTTGGACTTGTCCGATCTTGTGCGGACTAGTCCGATATTCCAAGAATCCTTGAAAATTTGCTAAGTCCCTGGACTTTTCCGAACTAGTTCGGTGTTCCAGTGGACTTGTCTGTCTTCCTATCTTACTAAAGTTAGACTTGTCCGATTTTTGGCCGGACTTGTCCGATTTTCTCTCTGGACAACTTCGGACTAGTCCGGTCCTTTTCGGACTTGTCCGATATTTCACGACTCCGAGTTGATCTTTTGTTTTACGACTTGTTTCTTGGGTATCACGTTAAGTGGGCCTAGGTATGTCGTGCCTAACTCTTTTAGAGCCCATGTGGGACTCTAAGCCGGCCTCTACTCATCACAAACTCGAAATCAATCTAACCCTAGCCTCCACCTCTATATAAACAACTCCACCCATTAACTTGACATCTATTTGCCGCTTTTCCACCCCACCCAAACCATAGTTTGTGGAGAGCCACCACCAAGGAGGAAGGAGGAGATCCCAAGCAAGAAGAAGAAGAGGAGGAAACAAAAGAGGATCAAGATCTCCATCAAGTTTCGTTTTTCATCACCAATTCATCACCAAGTTTATCATGAACCCTAGATCATCAAGATCCAAGTGTCACCTTCAAGTTTCTTGATTCATTGGAGTTCTAAACACCTGGTATACCTTCTATTCTCTTTTCATTAAGAGAATTCAACCCCTAATCTCCAAATTTACGTCGATCTAGAAAACCCTAGTTTGCTAGTTCTGCAAAGTGTGGACTAGTTAGGCCTTCTACAGACTAGTCCGATTTTCCTGGATAAATTTTGTTGAATTGATTCTAAAATTAGATCAAATCAACTCCAAACCTGTATAAACTTATTAAAATCTATTAGAACTAGTTAGTGATCATTAAAAGCAATCAATTAATAAGTTCTACCTTGCATTTGCATTAATCATGCATGTCATGTCATAATGAGTAATATTTGTGCACTCTTTGATTGTGTTTCTTGTCTTGTATTTTTATTGTGTGGATTAGATGGATTTGCGCTAGAGAGTGCCGCGGAGGATCTACAACACCAAGAGTCTGAAGGCTCTGACCCTAATCAACCGCAAGAGCAAGGCAAGCGTCCTTGAAGCATATTGATCCTGTTTTGAAATAAATGTTTTGTTTGAAAATTGCATGCTTGTGTCAATTTGATGGGAAATCCTATGGTAGGAAGTTTACTAGATTTGTTGACCACCCTTGTCACCTGGAATATATGTTAGAGAGTCGGGATGGGAATTTTACCATTTTGCTTCACTTAATCAGCTGGGATGGGAAAACAACTATACCACTCAATTTAATTATGCATGGATGAGATTATGGTTAACATGAATTGGTTAATATGATATGGTAATGGGTGATCTAGGCAAGCCTGGTATGTGGATGGGTTGGATATTATGGTGGTTTTTCTTGCATTAGATCTAAGGATCGCTTCATGGAGCGACCATCCAGGATTTATAGTGTCACCATGAGGCCAAGTATGGGTGCGGCGTAGCTGATTAATTAGGGATTTGCCATTGCTATATGGATCATTAAGGATGCTCGGGGAAGGGGTAGTCAGATTGGGTTTGTTGATGATTGGTGGGACTACCCTGGGATCCGAATGGCTCAAGAGGGGGCCCTTGGTTGAAGATGTGCTCAGTTAGAGGCATCGCCACCGGTGAAACCTCAGTGGGGTCTAAATAGGCTAGTAATCCCTCTGTAAAGGCTACTTTGTGATCTCTTGGCCACACACCGACGGAAGTGTGAGATGGCATAATAGAGGTTCTAGTCATCGAAAGGTGATGAAATCACAAACACGTGGGTAAAGCGGTACAACCTCTGCAGAGTGTGTCTAAAACAATATCCCAATACCAAGTTCCCTCTAACCTGGACCCTCACATGATTAGAGGGAACTTGGTATTGGGATATTGTTTGGGATGGTTATGGTTTGGTAATGGTTATGGTTGGTCATGGAATAATTTCTGGCATTGAATATGGTTATTGGCAAATGATGAAATCTGGAATTATTGATGATGTTAGTGAATTCAGACTGGTATTATCATACTACTTATGATTATGATGGGTTTACTTCACATACATGTAATATATTGCTTTTCAAATGTTTTAATGTACTTTTCAGCACTCAACCATTACTATTGTCGTCACTTGAATCAGCTACATGTCATACTTTCCACACTTGCTGAGTACGACATGTACTCACTCTTGCAATCTCCCCCCAAATAGTTACAGGTCAGGATTGGGAGTTTAATGGTGATAATGCGGAGTTCTAGAACGTGTCTACCATCAGCTTTGCTTGTGGTGTTGATTGGAGTGGCGCTATACCCTATTGCTTATGCTGCCTAGCTGTTTAGTTTGCTTAATTATTTATTTCCACTACATTAATTTGAACTTGTCATTAATATTCATTAGATCTTGTATTCGAGGATAATATGGTTTGTGTAATAAAATTTGGTTAAATAATCTTGTTATGTAGTAATTTTCTGTATACTCTTTTGTGAATGCACTCGTGTATGTGTGTTGAACGTCCTGGGCACACATATGCGTTTACTTGGTTCATTTTAGGAACCGGGTGTCACATATTGGTATCAGAGCCAGGTTGACTGTAGGATGCAGCTTAGATAGAATGGACACTTTAGAGCACATAGGAGCACTCAGGAAGCGATGTGTTTTTGTTCGGTGTGCTATTTGCTATATATTTTTTGCTTGTGTGCTTAATAGAGGATTTTGGGATGCTTTAGCATTGCCATGTCCACCTAGGCTAGTACAGGTAGTTGTTTAGTTTCATATCCTTTGATGCATTTAGTTGGGAACATCTCTAATTCTTACCTATTGCTTTTCTCCAGGTGGTGAGGACTCGCAACCAGAGGGATGCTAATGTTGATGAGGAGAACCATGGAGCACCTCAGAACAACAATGGACAAGGACATGCTCATGGAGCTATGAGTATTGAGCAGCTATTGGCAATGCAAAACCAGCTCATGCAGACCATGATACAAACAATGGGACAGCTGCAGGCTGGCAATAACAACAATCAGCCCCACATGCCTCCACCGCCACCCCCACCTCCTCATAACCGGTCGGGAGAGTATATGAGGACTAGGACGCCGATCTTTGCTCAAGCTGCCGACCCTATGGATGTGTATGATTGGCTCAAGTCCGTGGAGAAGAAACTTGCTATTGTCCAATGCAGTGACCAGGAGAAGGTGCTATTTGCTTCTCATCAACTCATTGGAGCAGCTGTGGATTGGTGGGATGCTTATTGCAATGCTCATGAGAATCAGGAGAGAATTACTTGGGTCGAATTCAAGGAGAGTTTTCGTCCTCATTATGTGCCAGAGGGAGTTATGATCTTGAAGAGGCAAGAATTTGAGAACTTATGGCAAGGAAGATCAAGCGTGAGTGAATATCTTAATAAATTCACTCAACTCTCAAGGTATGCGCCTGAGGATGTGAGCCGGCACAGCTGGAAGCAATATTTGTTCATGAGAGGCTTGAACAATGATATTCAAGTGCAACTACTCAACTGTGATTATGCCAATTTCCAGAAGCATGTGGACAAATCAATTGTGGTTGAGAACAAGATTCATGAGATGGAACAAGATAACAAGAGGAAGGCGCCATATCAAGGACAGCCGCAAGGAAGTAGTGTGCGCCCTCGCTTTGCGCCTCCTAATGTGCCATATTACAGCTCCTCTACTCCTATACAGCGCCCTGGTTATGCACCGCGCCCAACTCAGTTTGTGCAGCAACGCCCTATTATGCAAGCACCTAGGCCTCCAATGTCTTATGCACCTCGTGCTAATTTTCCTGGTGCACATGTTCAAAGCCAAGCTCGCCCCAATAGTCCCGGTTGAGTAAAGAAGTGTTATAATTGCGGAGAAGCTGGACACTTCGCACATCAATGTCCTAAGTCAGGACTTGGTCAAGGAAGCAATGCACCAAGGAAAAACCCAAGACCCAATGGAGGAGAGCCACAAGGGAACCGTGGACAGCAGAATTTTGCTCGTGGCAATGTGAACCATGCTTCTACGGAGGATGCTCAACCAGCGGATGATGTGGTCATTGGTATGTTTCTCGCGAACTCCAACCCCGCGACTATGTTGTTTGATTCTGGAGATCGCATTCATTCATTGCATCGAAGTATGTTGCCAAGTATAGTTTTCCTATCTCTCTTATGAAGTTTACTCTATTGGTTAAGTATCCTGGAGGAGAGATGAGGACAAATATAGTATGTCCAAAAGTAAACCTTAGAATAAGGGGGGTAGACTTCTCTGCAAACCTCATTGTTTTGGACTCTCAAGGATTGGACATTATACTTGGTATGGACTGGTTGAGGAAGCACAATGGAGTTATTGAGTGTGCCACGAAGACGGTGAAGTTGACCAACGAAGAAGGGATCACCGTAGAATTTGAAGGATCTCAATCCAAACCGAAGCGATTGGAGCTGAATCATATAGACAGTGCCACAATTGAGGAGATTCCGGTGGTCTGTGAATTTTTGGATGTTTTTCCGGATGAGTTGCCAGGTATGCCACCTGATGGAGACGTTGAGTTTGTTATTGATTTAATACCTGGAACTGCACCTATAGCTAAGAGGCCGTATAGGATGCCTCCTATGGAATTAGCGGAGCTCAAGAAGCAAATTCAAGAGCAATTAGAGAAGGGTTTTATTCGCCCAAGCTCTTCACCATGGGGAGCGCCTGTGCTATTTGTGGACAAGAAGGATGGAACCCAAAG
This sequence comes from Tuctoria greenei, assembly GCA_036927565.1. Lineage (NCBI taxonomy): Eukaryota > Viridiplantae > Streptophyta > Magnoliopsida > Poales > Poaceae > Tuctoria > Tuctoria greenei. The sequence goes on along the minus strand of JAYESD010000002.1, from coordinate 158,892,604 downwards.
GATGTGCGTAGATTACTAAGCTCTCAACGAGGTAACAATCAAGAACAATTACACCTTGCCACACATAGAGGACTTGTTTGATCAGATGAAGGGTGCTTGTGTCTTCTCTAAGATTGATTTGAGGTCGGGATATTTTCAAACGAAGATTAGACCATCGGACATACCCAAGACAGCTTTTAGGACGCGGTATGGATCTTATGAGTACACCGTGATGTCCTTTGGATTGACCAATGCGCCTGCGTACTTTATGTACCTAATGAATAAGGTCTTCATGGAGTACTTGGATAAGTTTGTTGTGGTGTTTATTGATGACATTATGATCTACTCGAAGGATGAGAAGGAACATGAGGAACACTTGAGGCTTACGTTGCAAAAATTGAGGGAGCATCAATTGTATGCCAAGTTCAACAAGTGGCAGTTTTGGTTGAGAGAGGTGTCATTTTTGGGTCATATCATCTTAGGAGGAGGAGTTTCGGTTGACCCCAGAAAAGTGAGAGACGTGTTGAAGTGGGAACCGCCGCAAAATATAAAGGAAATAAGGAGTTTTCTAGGAATGGCTGGATATTACGGTAGATTCATAAAGGACTTTTACAAGATAGCCAAGCCAATGACGGAATTGCTAATGAAGGGAAAGGCATTCCAATGGACTCAAGCTTGTCAAAACAGTTTTGAGGAGTTGAAGAAGAGGTTAACAACAGCCCCAGTTTTGGTACTGCTGGATGTAAGCAAGAGTTTTGACATATATTGCGATGCATCAAAACAAGGACTTGGATGTGTATTGATGCAAGAAGGTCAAGTGGTCGCCTATGCATCAAGACAATTGATGAAACATGAGAAGAATTACCCAACACATGATTTAAAACTTGCAGCCGTGGTACATGCATTGAAGATTTGGAGACACTATATCCTTGGACATAGGTGTGAAATTTATACGGATCACAAGAGTTTTAAGTATATTTTCACACAAACAGATCTGAATTTGAGGCAACAGAGATGGTTGGAGCTCATCAAAGATTATGATTTGGGGATCAACTATCATCTGGGAAAAGCCAATGTAGTGGCCGAAGCTTTGAGTAGAAAAGGAGTAAGTCATCAACTCACAGTTCGAGAGTTGCCACCCGAGTTATGTAAGGAGTTCGCACGGTTGAACCTTGGATTTGTAAATGAGATGGAGATGATGGAGTTAAACCCGACCTTGGAGCAAGAAATTTGAGAGGCACAGACCAATGATGAGGAAATTCAGGAAATCAAAGAAAAGACCCAAGAGGGGAGAGAATTCAAATTTGATGAGGATGAACATGGTACCTTATGGCTTGGAAAAAGGTTTGTCGTGCCCAATGTAAAGCATACTCGGGAGAAAATACTAAAGCAGGCACATGACTCGCCACTCGATTCACCCCTGTTGTACGAAGATGTAGAAAGACTTGAACATTTGCTATTGGTGGGATAGCATGAAGAAGGACATAGCTGAATACATAGCATTGTGTGATGTGTGCCAACGAGTCAAGGCGGAACATCAAAGGCCAGCTGGACTATTACAACCATTAAAGATTCCGAAATGGAAGTGGGAAGAAATCGGTATGGACTTCATAGTTTGTTTATCGTGTACCCAGGCCGGTTACGACTCAATTTGGGTAACTGTGGATCGGTTAACTAAGTCAGCCCACTTTATTCCTGTCAAGACCACCTATAATGGAGAGAAATTGGCGGAAATGTACATGGGAAGAATAGTATGTTTGCATGGAGTTCCGAAGAGGATAGTGTCGGATAGAGGTTCTCAATTTACTTCTAGGTTTTGGCAAAAATTGCATGAAGCTTTGGGAACGAGGTTGAATTTTAGTTCAGCATACCACCCTCAAATGGATGGACAAACCGAGAGGACCAATCAGATATTAGAGGACATGTTAAGAGCTTGTGCTTTAAAGCATGGGAAAAGTTGGGACAAAAGCATGCCATATGCAGAATTTTCATACAACAATAGCTACTAAGCAAGTTTGAAAATGTCACCTTATGAAACGCTTTATGGAAGGAAGTGTAGGACACCTTTATTCTGGAATGAGGCATGAGAAACTCAAGTATTTGGTCCGGATGTGTTGCAAGAAGCCGAAAAGCAAGTCCAAATAATTCGTGAAAACTTGAGGGCTGCCCAATCAAAAAAAAGGGCTATGCGGACAATAGTAGAAGGAAATTTACCTTTGAAGTGGGAGATTTTGTTTACCTCAAGGTGTCACCGATGAGAGGTCATAAGAGGTTTAACATAAGAGGCAAGCTAGCACCTCGATACATTTGACCATTCAAGATTTTGGACAAAAGAGGAGAAGTAGTGTATAAGTTGCAAATGCACACTCATCTTTCAGACGTACATGATGTCTTTCATGTTTCCCAGTTCAAGAAATGCTTGAGAGTACCGGAAGAACAAGTGCCCATGGAAGGATTGGAACTAGAGGAAGATTTGACTTATGCTGAACAACTGATCAAAATCTTGGAAACCAAGGACAGAGTCACAAGGAACGAGGTTATTAGATGGTTTAAAGTTCAATGGAAGTACCACACAGAAAAAGAAGCGACGTGGGAATTGGAGGATGATATCAAGAAGGAATTTCCCTATCTCTTCTCTTCCGCGTCGAATCTCGAGGGTGAGATTTATTTTAAGGGGGGTAGTTTTGTAACACCCTCATTTTTATGCATCATGCCCTAAATACATTCATATACATGTTTAACATTAACCCACATGAAGAGGAACGAGTTTAAAATTGATTTGGAACATTTAAAATTGATTTGGAACAAAACCACACTTAAATTGCTGAAAAGTGCGGACTAGTCAGATTTTAGTGAGGACTAGTCCGATTTCTCTCTGACTAAAAACAGACTTGTCCGTTTTTGCTGCGGACTAGTCCAATTTTGCCTCTGGAAACTTTCGGACTTGTCCGATTTTGTGCGGACTAGTCCGGTGTTCCAGCGGACCTGTCTATTTTCCTCTCTGACTAAAGTCGGACTTGCCTGATTTTTTGCCAGACTTGTCCGATTTTCTCTCTGGACAACTTCGGACCAGTCCGATCCTTTTCGGACTTGTCTGATATTTCGCGACTCCGAGTTGATATTTAATTTTATGACTTGTTTCTTGGGTTTCACGTTATGTGGGCCTAGGGACGTCGTGCATAACTCTTTTAGAGCCCATGTGGGACTCTAAACCGGCCTCTACTCATCCCAAACTCGAAATCCATCTAACCCTAGCCTCCACCTCTATATAAACAACCCCACCCCTTGGCTTGACATCTATTTGCCACTTTTCCACCCCACCCAAACTCTAGTTTATGGAGAGCCACCACCAAGGAGGGAGGAGGAGATCCCAAGCAAGAAGAAGAAGAGGAGGAAACGAAAGAGGATCAAGATCTCCATCACGTTTCATTTTTCATCACCAATTCATCTCCAAGTTCATCATCAACCCTAGATCATCAAGATCCAAGTGTCACCTCCAAGTTTCTTGATTCATTGGAGTTCTAAACACCTGGTATAACTTCAATTCTCTTTTCCTTACGAGAATTCAACCCCTAATCTCCAAATTTACATCGATCTAGAAAACCCTAGTTCGCTAGTTCTGCAAAGTGCGGACTAGTCCTGCCTTTTACAGACTAATCCGATTTTCCTAGCTAAATTGTGTTGAATTGATTCTAAAATTAGATCTAATCAACTCCAAACCTGTATAAACTTATTAAAATCTATTAGAACTAGTTAGTGATCATTAAAAGCAATCTATTAACAAGTTCTACCTTGCATTTAAATTATTCATGCATGTCATGTCATATTGAGTAATATTTGTGCACTCTTTGATTGTGTTTCTTGTCTTGTATGTTTATTGTGTGGATTAGATGGATTTGCGCCAGAGAGTGCCGCGGAGGATCTACGGCACCAAGAGTTTGAAAGCTTTGACCCTAATCAACCGCAAGAGCAAGGCAAGTGGCCTTGAAGCATATTGATCTTGTTTTAAAATAAATGTTTTGTTTGAAAATTGCATGCTTGTGTCAATTTGATGGGAAATCCTATGGTAGGAAGTTTACTAGATTTGTTGACCACCCTTGTCACTTGGAATATATGGTAGAGAGTCGGGATGGGATTTTTACCTTTTTGCTTCGCTTAATCAACTGGGATGGGAAAACAACTATACCAATCAATTTAATTATGCATTAACGATATTATGGTTAACATGAACTCATTAATATGATATGGTAATGGGTGATCTAAGCAAGCCTGGTATGTGGATGGGTTGGATGTTATGGTGGTTTTGCTTGCTTTAGATCTAAGGACCGATTCGTGGAGCGACCATCAAGGATTTACAGTGCCACCACGAGGCCAAGTATGGGTGTGGCGTAGATGATTAATTAGGGCTTTGCCAGTGCTATTTGGACCATTAAGGATGCTCGGGAAAGGGGTAGTCAGATTAGAGTTTGAAGCATCTCAACACGCACCAAAGCAATTGGAGCTGAATCATATGGACAGTGTCGTAATTGGAGATTCCAGTGGTGTGTGAATTCTTGGACATGTTTCCGGATGAGTTGCCAGGTATGCCACCTGATCGCGACATTGAGTTTGTTATTGATCTAATACCTGGAACTGCACCTATAGCTAAAAGTACATATTGGATGCCTCCTATGGAGTTAGCGGAGCTCAAGAAGCAGATTCAACAACAACAAGAGAAGAGTTTTATTCGTCCAAGCTCTTCACCTTAGGGAGCGCCCGTGCTGTTTGTGGATAAGAAGGATGGATCCCAAAGGATGTATGTGGATTACCGAGCTCCCAACGAGATGACGATCAAGAACAAGTACAGCTTGCCACGCATAGAAGACTTGTTTGATTGGATGAAGGGTGCATGTGTTTTCTCCAAGATTGATTTGAGGTCAGGCTACTTCCAAATAAATATTAGACCATCGGACGTACCCAAGACAGCTTTTTTGACACGATATGAATCCTATGAGTACACCGTTATGTCTTTTGAATTGACAAATGCACCTGCCTATTTTATGTACCTCATGAATATGGTCTTCCTAGAGTACTTGGATAAGTTCGTTGTGGTGTTGATTGATGATATTATGATGTACTCGAGAAGCAAGGAGGAACATGAGGAACACTTAAGGCTTACGCTGCAGAAATTGAGGGAGCATCAATTGTATGCCAAGTTCAGCAAGTGCCAGTTTTGGTTGAAAGAAGTGTCATTTTTGGGTCATATCATCTCTAGAGGAGGAGTATCGGTCAACCCCGGAATGGTGAGGGACGTGTTGAAATGAGAGCCACCACAAACTGTAAAGGAAATAAAGAGTTTTCTTGTAACGGTTGGATATTACCGTCGGTTCATCAAGGATTTATCCAAGATAGCCAAGCCCATGACCAAGTTGTTGATGAAGGGGAAAGTTTTCCAATGGACTCAAGCTTGTCAAGAAAGTTTTGAGGATTTGAAGAAAAGGTTAACAACAGCCCCAATTTTAGTATTGCTGGATGTGAGCAAGAGTTTTGATATCTATTGTGATGCATCGAGACAAGGACTTGGATGCGTGCTCATGCAAGAAGGTCAAGTGGTCGCCTATGCATCGAGGCAATTGAAGAAACATGAGCAGATTTATCCGACACATGATTTGGAATTTGTAGCCGTGGTACATGCCTTGAAGATTTGGAGACACTATATCCTTGGACATAGGTGTGAAATTTATACGGGCCACAAGAGTCTCAAATACATTTTCACACAAACGGATCTGAATTTGAGGCAACAAATATGGTTGGAGCTCATAAAGGATTATGATGTCGGAATCAATTATCATCCAGGAAAGGCTAATGTAATGGACGATGCTTTAAGTCAGAAAGGAGTAAGCCCCCAACTCACGATTCTAGAGCTGCCATCCGAGTTATGTAAGGAGTTTGAACGGTTGAACCTTGGATTTGTGAATGACATGGGAAAAATGGAGTTAAATCCGACATTGGAGCAAGAAATTTGGGAGGGTTAAACAAAGGATGAGGAAGTTTAGGAGATCAAGGAAAGAACCCAAGAGGGATGAGAATTCAGGTTTGATGAGGATGAACATGGTACTTTATGGCTTGGAAGGAGGATTGTCGTGCCCAATGATAAGCATATTCGGGAGACAATACTAAAGGAGGCACATGACTCGCCAAACTCAATTCATCCTTGTTGTACGAAGATGTACAAAGACTTGAAGACTTGTTATTGGTGGGCTAGCATGTAAAAAGACATAGCTGAATATGTAGCATTGTGTGATGTGTGCCAACGATCAAGGTGGAACATCAAAGGGCAGCTGGATTATTGCAGCCATTAAAGATTCCGAAATGGAAGTGGGAAGAAATTGGCATGGACTTCATAGTTGGTTTACCGAGTACCCCGTCGGGTTATGACTCAATTTTCGTTAGTGTGGATCGGTTAACCAAGTCAGCTCACTTCATGCCTGTCAAGACCAAGTATATTGTAATACAACTGGCAGACCTGTATATGGAACATATTGTGTGCCGACATGGAGTTCCAAAGAGGATAGTTTCGGATAGAGGTTCTCAATTTACCTCCAGGTTTTGGCAAAAATTGCACAAAGCATTGGGAACAAGGTTGAATTTTATCTCAGCATATCACCCTGAAACGGATGGACAACCTGAGAGGACCAATCAGATTTTGGAGGATGTGTTAAGGGCTCGTGCCTTGAAGCATGGAAGAAGTTGGGACAAGAGCTTGCCATATGCAGAGTATTCATACAATAATAGTTACCAAGCGATCCTGAAGATGTCACCCTAAGAAGCACTATATGGGAGGAAGTGTAGAACACCTTTGTTCTGGAATGAGACAGGAGAAAATCAGGTGTTGGGACCTGACATGTTGCAAGAAGCTGAGAAACAAGTCCAGATTATTCGTGAAAACTTGAGGGCTGCTCAATCAAGAAAAAAGGCTATGCGGACAATAGGAGAAGGAAACTAGCCTTCGAAGTGGGAGACTTCGTTTACCTCAAGGTGTCACCAATGCGAGGTCATAAGAGGTTTAACATAAGAGGCAAGCTAGCACCTCGATACATTGGGCAAAATTTTGCACAAAAGAGGGAAAGTAGCATATAAGTTGGAGATGCCAGCTCACTTAATGGATGTTCATCATGTCTTTCATATTTCCCAGCTCAAGAAATGCTTGAGAGTGCCAGAAGAACAAGTGCCAATGGAAAAATTGGAACTAGAGGCAGATTTGACTTATGCCGAGCAACAGGTCAAAATATTGGAAACCAGGGAGAGAGTCACAAGGAACAAGGTTATTCAATGGTGTAAAGTGCAATGGAAGCATCATACAGAATCGGAAGGAACTTGGGGGCTGGAGGATGATCTCCAGAAGAAATTTCCCTATCTCTTCTCTTCCGCGTCGAATCTCGAGGGCAAGATTCATTTTAAGGGGGGTAGGTTTGTAACACCCTCATTTTCATCCATCATGCATCATAAGTTCATATACATGTTTAACATTATTCTACATAAAAAGAAATAAATTTAAAATGAATTAGAAGCAAAACCGCACTTAAAGTTATGGGAAGTGCGGACTAGTCCGATTTTCGTGCAGACTAGTCCGATTTGTCTCTGACCTCCATCGGACTAGTCTATTTTTGTTGCAAACAAGTATGTTTTTGCCTCTGGACAATTTCGGACTTGTCCGGTCCATTGCGGACTAGTCCGATATTCTAGAAATCCTTGAAATTTTGCTAAGTCCCTCGACTTGTGCGGACTTGTCAGTTATTCAAGCGGACCTATCCGTTTTTCCCTCTGACTAAAGTTGGACTTGTTTGATTTTTGCCATACTTGTCTGATTTTCCTCTGACCAAGTTCGGACTTGTCTGATATAGTCCGGACTTGTCTGATATCTCTCTAACTAACTTTGAACTAGTCTGGCTTCCTGTGGACTTGTCAGGTAAATCGCGATTCCAAGTTGATCTTTTGTTCCACTATTTGTTTTTTGGTTTTACCTTAAGTGGGCCTAAGGAAATCGTGTCTAACTCTTTTTGGAGCCCATGTGGGACCTCAAACCGGCCTCTACCCTCCCCAAACTCGAAATCCATCAAACCCTACATCTCCACCTCTATATAAACAAGCCCACCTCTTGTCTTTACATCCTTTTGCCTCAACTGAAGTCCACAAAACCCTAGCTTGTGGGTAGCCGCCATCAAGGAGGTAGAAGGAGATCCCGAGCAAGAAGAAGAAGAGGAGGAAATGAAAGAGGATCAAGATCTCCATCGAGTTTCCGTTCTTCATCACCAATTCACCATCAAGTTCTTCATCAACCCTAGATCTTCAAGATCCAAGTGTTGCCTCCAAAACACTTGATTCATTGGAGTTATAAACACCTGGTACACCTTCTACTTCCTATTTATCACATGAACTCAACCCCGTTTCTCCAAATTCACGTCGTTCTAGAAAACCCTAGTTTGCTGTTCCTACGAAGGGCGAACAAGTCCGGCCCCGCAGCTGACTAGTCCAATTTCACGATCTATTTCCTGCTAAATTAATTCTAAATTGATTCGAATCAATTCCAAACCTGTTCAAACTTGTTAAAAGCTATTAGAATTAGTTAATAAACAGTAAAAGTGACTCATTAACTAGTTTCACTTCACACTTGCATTAATCATGCATGTCACGACATATTGAGTAATATATGTGCACTTACTGATTGTAATTCTTGTCTTGTATGTTTATTATGCGGATTAGATAGATTTGCGCTAGAGAGTGTCGCGGACGATCTCCAGCACTAGGAGTTTGAAGTATTTGATCCTAACCAAGTCCAAGAGCAAGGCAAGTGTCCTTGAACGTATTGATCCTATTTCTAAATAAATGTTTTGTTTGCAAAACTGCATGCTTGTGTCAATTTGATGGGGATCCTATGGTAGGAAGTTTACTAGCTTTGTTTAACCACCCTTGTCACCTGGAATTCATGGTAGAGAGTCGGGAAGGGCTTTATACCGTTTTTCTTTGCTTAATTAATTGGGATGGGAAAACAACACTATACATATAATTACGCATTAATGAGATTACGATTGATGTGAATTGGTTAATATGATTGGGTAAAGGGTTATCTAAGTATGTCTGGTATGTGGATGGGTTGGAAGACATGGTGGTTTTGCTTCTTTAGATTTAAGGATCAGTTCATGCGAGAATAAGCCACGACTACAGTGCCACCACGAGGCCAAGTATGGGTGTGGCGTAGCTGATTAATTAGGGTATTGCTAGTATTGCATGGATCATTTGGTGCACCGGGGAAGGGGAGTCAGATTGGGTTTGGATATGGTTGGTGGGACTGCTTGGGATCCGAATGGCACAAGAGGGGGCCCTTGGTTGAAGATGTGCTCAGTTCGAGAAAGGCCACCGGTGAAACCTTAGTGGGTCCGTACATGATAGTAGTCCCTTTGTATAGGCTATTTTGTGATCTCTTGGCCATACACCTATGGTAGTGTTTTGGCATAATGGAGGTTTTCTTTAGTCACTGACAGGTGATGAAATCACAAACACGTCGGTAAAGTGGTACAAACTCTGCAGAGTATTAAAACTATCATGATAGTCGTGCTCCCGGTTAAGAGCACCTAGACAACTTCCATGATTAGAGGGAAACTTTAGATTGGGACAGTTTGGTATTGGTTATGGGATGGTTTTATGGTTTATGGCAATGGATATGGTTGATGGTAATGAGAAATCTAGAATATGGATGATGGTAACGAAATATGGACTGGTGTTATAAAAACTACATGGTTTATGATGGGTTTATTTCACTTACATGTAATATATTGCTTTTCAAATGTTTAAATGTACTTTTCAGCACTTAGCCTTTATTATATTTGTCATTTGAATCACCTACATGTCATACTTTCCATACTTGCTGAGTACGACATGTACTCACCGTTGCAATTCCACCACCAATAGTTGCAGGTCAGGATTGGGAGTATAACGATTATAATGCGGAGTTGTAGGCCGTGTCTGCCGTTAGCTTTGCATGTGGTGTTGATTGGAGCCGCGCTATCCTATTTGCTTATTTGCTTAGTTTGCTTATTTGCTTAGTTTGCTTATTAGCTTATTTAGTTTATTTCTGCTGCATTAGTTCAAACTTGTAATTAATATATTCGAGGATATTATGAATTGTGTAATAAAAGTACTTAATTAATCTTGTTCTGTGGTAATTTTCTATATATCCTTTTGTGAATGCACTCGTGTATGTGTGTTGAACGTCCTGGGCACACATAGGCGTTCACTTGGTTCATTTTTGGGACCGGGTGTCAAAGTGTCATGCCGCCAGACCTAAGTCTACAACGGGAAGACAACGGGATCTCCAACGGCGCGAACATTCAAGGGTTATCAAATAGCCGTTACAAGATCTGGTTAATGCTATCACGCTATTAACCACCCTTAATAATGTAGATCGTGTATAGGGAAATTTATTACACTTAGGGCCACCTATCGGACCAGGAACATAATGTAACAGCATTCCCTTGGTGTATAAAAGGGTTGCGCAACATGGTAGAAGACAAGTCACCTCATACGCTTCCAAGATCAGCTAAACTCATACAATCAAGACATACCCCATGGACTAGGTCATTATGCTCAAGTGGCCCAAACCACATAAAACTCTCTATGTTCACCTCTTGTTCTTGATCTTGATTAGCACCCCATCCGAATATGAACCTCCGCGGACTACTTCTTAGTAGTACCAGGGGAAGTGTCCTAGTCCAAACTTCGACATTTGGCACGCCAGGTAGGAGGCGCATTCAAGATTTCAAGATGGTGAACTCCGCCGCCGCTTCATCCAATGAACCGGCTGTGCAACCCGTTGGGAGGATCCCTCCAATGTGCAGCAGCCGGCCAACGTTGTTGTCCCAGCGGGTGTCGCACCACCACCACCTACTTTAGCAGCCAATGTTGGACAGCAGGATGGTGAATTTGTGTCGGCCACAGCATCGACGAACAACCCCGAGAATGCGTTGAATGCAGCGCGGACTATACTACAGCGTCCTCCAGCGTCGGGAGCTCCTCCTGCCATGCTGGAGAAATGGCGCGATGATGTTGTGCATTTGGATGTAGCCGCAACCAATGCGATCAGCAACCACGGTCTACCCCATGCAGGGCAGGCATCTTCTCGAAATAGGACCTTGTCTGGTCGACTTGGTCCTCAGGCATCACAGCTCAGAAGACGTTGGCCCTCCCATCAAGTGACATCACTGCTCTTCGAGGCTCACCGTACTCACATGGCGACGAGGCTCCCGCCTCAGGACCTCTGGTTGGAGCTCGACTGCCGCTACATGAGGCAGGACGGCCGCGTCAATATCGAGCGTGCTCGTGAGATGCGAGTTGCTCGAGTAAACCATTCTCCTCTAGGAATTGGAGGCAGTTGTTCGGCTCTTTCCTTGCATCTTCACATGGTCAAGTGGCCACCCATGTTCCATCCTCATCTGCCAAAGAAATACGATGAGACAGTCAAACCTGTTGAATTTCTTCAGATCTACTCCACCGCCATCCTCACGACTGGAGGCAACAAGGCCGTGATGGCCAACTACTTCCCTGTGGCTCTAACTGGGACTGCATGGTCCTAGTTTATGAGCTTACCTTGTGACTCCATCTATAGTTGGTGGGAACTCTGTCACTGATTCACTGCCAATTTCCGGAGCTCCTACACCCGTCCTGGCACCGAGCTGGACATGTTCGCCGTATAACAGAAGTCAGGGGAGTTGCTGCAATCTTTCATCTAGCAGTTCTCTCAGGTACGGAACACCATTCCTTCTATCTCCAGCGCTTCTATCCTTGTTGCATTTCGACAGAAGGTTAGAGGCAAGAAGATGCTAGAGAAGCTAGCAACCAAGAATCTCAGCAGCGTCACAGAACTGCTCAGCTTGACCGACAAATGTGCTGGAGCTGCGGAGGGCCACGAGATGCACTCCAAACAAGCTGTGGAGGCTAAGCAATCTTCCTACAAAGCTGAAGCTACTGCCTATGGTAGTAGTAAAAAGAAGAAGAAGAAGTCACTTGCCGACACACCAACAGTTGCCTCTATCGCAGCACCTGGTGGTCGGGGGCCACGCCCTGACAAGTGACCTCGACCATCGTCTAAAGACGGCGATGGTGAAAAGATGTGTTGTCCGATTCACAAATTGACAAGCCTCAATCTTGAAGACTGCCAAGAGGTCAAGAGGCTTCCTGAATGCAACATCAAGCATCAATATGAAACCCCTTTTTGTCAACGGGAAGGGAAGCAAAAAGTCGACGAAGCTCCATCTGATCAGGAGCTAGGATTCCAAGACGCCAAGTACGGGTTAAAGGTTGTCTACAACACTGTCGATGATGACTCCGACATCTCCGATAATGAGCATCGGAAAACTCTCCATATGATGTATGGAGGGTTCTGGGACATCACCTCCCGGCACATCCTGAAGACTATTCACCGAGAGATGGCAGCAGCTGCTCCTACCGACAAGGCAGAACCCCATCAGAAGTTGATGGGTATCCATTACTTTTGATGCTTCGGACTATCCAAAGAACATGGTGGGAGCTGGACAATTGCCCATGATGGTCTCCCCAACTATCAATAATATCGATCTCTTCCATGTTCGGGTGGATGGAGGCGCAGACCTCAACCTCCTTAGCTTCGCGACTTTTGTGAAGCTCCAACTCAACCTCTCGGACCTCAGGCCTTCACGTCCATTCTCTGGAGTAGGTCTGGGAGCCATCACGCCTCTCGGATCAGTCACTCTACCAGTGACTTTTGGGACACAAGACAATTATAGGTCCAAGAAGCTGGTGTTTGATGTGGCACACATTAATCTCCCCTTCAACGCGATCCTAGACAGGCCAGCCCTGTATAGGTTTATGGTCATGGTCCACTACGGCTACCTTGTGTTGAAGATGTGAACTCCGTCAGGCGTGCTCCGGAGACCGCACTACTGGGGTTACTGTGCTGGAAGAACTTCATGCGCTTGCAACAGTGCAAGAAGAGGAATTCAACAAGGAGCAAGATGCTCAACAACCACTGAGCTCGAGCCAATGCGGCTCATCCTCTGCACCTCTTGTGCAGCCAAGCGGCGACACTGACATTCCCGTCAAAGTCGTCCAAATCAGTTTTGATGCCTCAGACCACTCGTATATCGGGAGGTCTGGGTGACAAATAGGAACTCGCGCTCGTCACTTTCCTCTGGGCAAATGTAGACGTGTTTTCATGTAAACCATCACAAATGCCTGGGATTCCTAGGGAGGTGATCGAGCACCGTCTGAAGATATACCCCGACGCACGGACTTTACAACAGAAGCCCCGGAAGTAATCTGTTGAGCGACAGAACTTCATCAGAGAAGAAGTTAAGAAGCTGCTCAACACTGGATTCATCTGAGAGGTTCACCATCCACGATGACTAGTGAACGCAGTTGTTGTACCAAAGGCTAGCGGGAAGCTTCAGATGTGCATCGACTACACCACCTTGAATAAGGCATATCCAAAAGACCATTTTCCACTACCAAGAATAGATCAAATAGTGGATTCTACCTCTAGGTGTGAACTACTGTGTTTCCTAGACACTTATTCTGGATATCATCAAATTCCAATGTCTAGGGAAGATGAAGAGCATACTGCCTTCATCACAGTAGATGGGTTGTATTGTTTTACTGCCACGCCTTTTGATCTTAAAAATGGTGCCTCTACTTTTTTTCTAGCCATCCACAAAACTTTTGGGAGCTGATTAGGCACCTGGTGGAAGTCTACGTCAATGACATCGTTGACAAGGTGAAGAACAAATAGTCACTACTGGACAATCATCAATCCATCTTCGACAAGTTGCGCCTGATGCCCACGAAGCTCAACCCGGACAAGTGTGTCTTCACAGTTAGCTCCGGAAGGCTTCTTGGTTTCTTGGTGACTCACCAAGGAATTAAGTCAAATCCAGCCAAGATCAAAGCCATTGAAGAGATGCGGCCTCCAGCCCATATCAAGGACGTCCAGAAGCTCACTGGGTGTCTAGCATTGCTTAGCCGATTCATCTCAAGACGAGCGGAGCGGGCGCTTCCCTTCTTCAAGCTGTTGAGGAAGTCCGGACCATTCCGTTGCTCTAAAGAAGCAGAGAAGGCACTCCAAGAGCTGAAGCAGCTCCTCACCACACTACCAATCATTGTATCTTTGGAGCCTGGTGAGACTCTTCTGCTTTACATCGCTGCAACTACAGAGGTTGTCAGTATGGTTTTTGTGAGACCTATGTGTGCAGAATACATTGGCTTTGGCACTAAAAAGTTTTGAATGCTGCCATAACATCTTTTTAGCAAGGTCCGACTCTAGCTCCGAGCTTCTGCAAGGTCTAACAATAGGTCTGATTTTCTTTATCTAGATCCAACATGTTTTTGGGTAGCTCCGACATGTCTTTGTGAAGCTCCGATATGTTCTGCTATGTCCGACTTATGTTGGTTAGCTCCGACATTTTTTCTAGCTCCGACTTTTGCGATGACTAGTTCCGACTAGCTTTGGTAAGCTCCGGCGCTTGGTTGTACTAGCTTTGGTAAGCTCCGGCTCAAGCTCCGGTTAGTTTTGACAAGGTCCGGAGCTAGTTTCCGATGGTTCTGCTTTTACTTTGAATTGATTCAAACCTTCTTTACATCTATGGAAAGTTTGCTTAGTATTCATTTGCTAAATTTTTGGTGTGTTTTGGTTGATATGTATGATATCATTTTGTTGTGCTTTACAACATGCTTATGTGAGGTGCTCACCTAAGATGTTGCGTTCGAAACTTACTTGAGTCAAGTCGCGGACTTGGGCTCGTACAGATTGGTTGTTTGTTCATGTGCAGGTGTTGCTTGAGTCACGGCTGGTGACAGAATCCTTTAGACTAGTCTCAAGGAGGAGATGAGGTTCCAACAACCAAATTCAGGAGGAATTGTGGTTGAGCGGGTCAGGAGGTCGCGTAGGATGATGGAATCAAGGGCAGTGCATATGAAGGTTACTGGACGTCGAAGGAAGGTGTTCGCACATATGCATGCGGTGCATGATGTGGCAACATGGTTCTGGAGATGGACTAAGGAAGGAAAGATCTGGTTGGAAGGATCAGATTGTATCAGTTGATGACTTCGGCTGTGGCGGAGTCGGTTATGGCTCGGTATGGAAAGTATTGAGCTGGTTATGTTAGGATTTCGTGTGGATAACGAATTTTGGTTGTTTTAGGAATGTGGGATATATTCCGAGTTTGTAAGAAAGTCTTAATATTGATTCTATCTGCGAATGGTAAGATCTTGAGCAGTTATGGAAAGTTTTGATTCGTGATTTGAGTAGGATTAGAGCCCTCGTTTGAGTTGAATTGGCCTTCGGGCTGGTTACATAAGCAAGGGAGGCCAGAGCTCGTGGTGCACAACTTTGGGGATGTTCCTCTTGTGTTCTATTGAATAAAATTCGTAGTTTGAAGGAACTTTTGTGCCTTGTTCATCCGACTTGTTCCAGACAAGTTTTACTCATCATGTTTCTGGACAGCACTACCTTTCGTCGGTGGTTTTATCATAACTCGAGTTTTACAGATCCAATTGATGTGATTCTTTTTGGGTTGTCTTCACAGCTTGACTATCTATCGTCTCTCAAAATTTGACGGTCATTGGATTTTTGGTTTATCATCTACACGAGTTTCTTTGCAGCATTCCAGAACTGTTTTTCTCGGGTAGGACAGATTGACCTTTGTTCGATCTTTAGATCATAACTTGAGTTTCTCTCGACGGATTTGAGTGATTCTTTTTGTGTCTCCTTCGTGACTTGATTCTCTCTGATATATATCACTTTTTTCACGGTGAAACACGTTTAGATTAGTCTCACACACGATTTCTTTAACATATCATTTTTCTGCCGAAGGGGTTGGGATTTAATTGTTTCCGCTGCGTAAGATTTTTTAAATCTACCATTCACCCCCCCCCCACCTCTGGTATCTTTTCACGTGCTCTTCGATCCTACAATTGGTATCAGAGCCATGGTGATCTAATTATTGTGAATTGCAAGTGTTTTTGACTAATTATCATGGAGAAATACTCCGCCAAACCTTGTGTGTTTGCTGGTATTGATTTTCAGGTTTGGAAGGCACGCATGGAGGCTTTCATCCAGGCGCAAGGCTTTGCAATATGGGAGAAGGTGTACAAGCCATACGAAGTGCCACCTAATGATCAAATTATGGATACAAACTTACAGGACGTCGACAACAACAACAAAGCCCAAAACTTGATCATCCAAGGACTCACTCAGAGCGACTTCGACCGCGTTGCACATCTCCGATTGGCATACGATGTATGGAGAGCACTTTGTGACTATCACAAAGGATCCAACACGATCAAAGAGGTAAGGCAAGACATGTTCAAGAAAGAATACATGCGCTTCGAGATGTAACCCGGTGAGTCCATTGATGATCTCTTTGCTCGCTTTAATAAAATTCTCAGCAACTTGCGTAGTGTCAACATTAATTTTTTTGATGCTGAGAATGCTAGGCAACTTCTTAGTGCATTAGACATGTCAATCTGGGAGATGAAAGTTACATCTATTCGTGAATCTACTGTCACGAGTACACTTACTTTATATGTGCTTTTCTCTAAACTCAAAACTCATGAAATTGACATCTTATCATGTAAGTTCCCAAATAAGTCTATTGCATTTGTCTCACAACGTGATATGCCTAGCTCCGGCCAATCATCATCTTGCAATACTCTTTCTTTGTTGTCCTCACTAACCCTGGAGTAGATCGAGGAATTTCTAAAGAAGGAGCTAGCACTTCTCTCTACTAGGTTCTCAAAAGCATTGCAAAATGTGAGAACTAGAAGGAGAGGAAGCTCCAGACCTCAATGATGCTTTGAATGTGATAAGACAGGACACTTTTGTACAGAATGCCCTAACCTTTTAGGTTCTACTTCCCGAGAAGAAAAACAATCAAGGATGAAGCACTCCACAACAAATGATAAGAAGAAGAAGAAGGGCTTTACAGGTCGCCAACTGGTAAACAGTTTTATCTCTGCACTCCAGGAACTTGGCTCAAGCTACGTGGACATTGGAAGTGACGAAGATGAAGATGATTTGGCCAAGTTATGCTTCATGGCGGGCAAAACCAAATCAAGATCAAGTCAGGAGGATGCAGAACACAACAGTGACGACGATGAGGTATGTTCCACCTGTAATGAAATGTGTCATGCAATTTCTCGTGCAACTATTATTATTAAGAAAAAGGACAAAAAGCTTAGGGATAATGTTTCTAAAATTGAATCATTAGAATCTAAAATCAACCATTTGAAAACATTGATTCCTAGTGATGATTCTTGTCCCTCATGTGATTTAATCTATGAACAATTGTCCACACGAAGAACTGCACACTCCTCCACTCTAGATAGACTTGAACTTGAAATTGAAAAGAACAAAAAGCTTGCTGCACTTGACATTGGAAACTTAAAAGATGCTTCTTGTTCTACAATTGATTTGCATTGTTCTAGTTGTGATGATCTTGAAAAGAAACTAAAATATTCTATGAATGAAATTTCAATATTCAATAATGCTTTACGTTCTCATGAAGTTAAATATTGTTCCAATTGCAAATTAAAAGGAAAAACTTCATGTGAAAATTGCCTTGATCTATCCAATAAACTTAATAACATGCATAGGACATTAGATCGGTTTTGTAAGGGGAATAAGAACCTAAACTTGCTGCTGAATTCTTCCAAGTCTTGCAATGATAAAACTGGTTTAGGTTTTGTTTCTCATGCTCATGCTAAGGCACATCCACCTAAAATTGTAAAGTCATTAGGAAGTGGTTTGATTCAAACAGTTCCTAAACAAAAAGAAGTGGTTTTCAAATCTGCAGGAGTGTTGTCTCATTCAGTTTCAAATAAAAATATTGCTTGCTCATCTAGACATGAACACAAAGTTAAATTTCATTGTACCTACTGTGGTAGAGATGGTCATATCATAGATTTTTGTTATAGACTAGCTAAACAACAGAAAAGGGAAAGAATGATTGCTAGATCTTATAACTTTCATGCAATTAGAAAAACACAACCTCCTTTAATGAGTCAGAAATTTGAAAAGGTAGCTTCCTGACCTTCCGGTAAGAAATCTGCAAAAGCAGCTCCGGTAGTTCTGATAGCTCCGAGAGCTCCCGGACCTTCTGTTCCTTCCTTCATAACTTCAGCTTTTGCTTCTGGAGCTTCAGCCTTGTC
Organism: Tuctoria greenei; assembly: GCA_036927565.1. Lineage (NCBI taxonomy): Eukaryota > Viridiplantae > Streptophyta > Magnoliopsida > Poales > Poaceae > Tuctoria > Tuctoria greenei. The sequence goes on along the minus strand of JAYESD010000002.1, from coordinate 158,874,412 downwards.
TTTTGGAACTGCTGCTTTTACCTCCAGAGCTACTGGTTTTTGTGCTAAACGAGTTAAGAATAGAAGACCTCGACCTGTGACTCATAAACCTGCTGTTTTATCTCAGCTTTCGCATGTTTTTCCTGCTGCACATCGTGTGACTCAGTACTGGATACCTAAATGCCTTTTGACTAACCCCAGTATTAAGTCATCGACGTATTGTGCTTCTATGTAGGTTACGCGTTTGAGGAAAGAGAACATTTGGATTGTGGATTCAGGTTGCTCACGCCACATGACCGGTAACAAAGATTGGTTCTCCTCTCTCTCTTTTGTGTCACGTGTAGAGAATGTTACTTTTGCTGATAATTCTTCAACTCCTATTAATATCTAAGGGTTCGGTTAGAGTAAATTATCAGTAAGTGATAATGATGTGGCACTTGTCAAAAATTTGAAATACAACTTGCTTTCTGTTTCACAATTGCTAGATGAAAATCTGGAAATTATTATCAATAAAAAATGTTGCAAAGTTGTAGGTTCAAATAGTGAGCTTATTTTTAACATGTATCGGTTTGGAAGAGTTTTTTAAGCTGATTTTGATATGTCTTCCTCTAAGCATAGGTGTCTAGATGCTAATGATTCCAAAGATTTATATTTTTGGCATCGTAGACTTGGTCACGTAGGCTTTGATCACTTAACACGTGTTAGTGCTCTTGATCGCATACGTGGGCTGCCTAAGCTTAAAGTGGACAAAAAAAGTGTGTGCCCTTCTTGTAGACATGCTAAGATGGTTGCAGGTTCAACTACTCCTCTCACAATGATCATGACAACTGAACCGGGTCAACTTTTGCACCTTGAAACTGTAGGACCTTCACGTGTTCAATCCTTCGGAGATAAATGGTATGTTCTTGTTATTGTTGATGATTATTCTAGATACTCTTGGGTTTACTTTATGGCATCTAAGAATGAAGCTTTTAGTCACTTCAGAACTTTATTTCTTAGATTATCAATTGATCACCCAGGATCTTTAAAAGCAATTAGAAGTGATAATGGAACTGAATTTAAAAATCAATCTTTTGATCACTTTTGTGCAAAAAATAGAATAGATCATCAATTTTCTTCACTGTATGTACCTCAACAAAACAGTGTTGTAGAAAGAAAGAACAGAACCTTAGTTGACATGGCTAGGACTATGCTTGATGAATATCAAACTCATAGGAAATTTTGGGCTAATGCGATTGCAACCGCTTGTTATGTCTCAAATCGTGTTTTCTTGCGCGCTGAGCTTGGTAAAACACCATATGAGCTCCGGTTTGGACATAGGCCTAGTGTTACGCACTTTTGGGTCTTTAGTTGCAAATGCTTTGTTAAGAAACATGGTAATCTTGATAAATTTGAACCTAGATCTATTGATGGCATGTTTCTTGGTTATCCATCTCATACTAGAGGCTACCGTGTGTTCTTACTTGACACTAACAAAATTGTGGAGACTTGTGAAGTGTCTTTTGATGAAGCTACCCCAGGTACCAGCTCAAACATTGCAGGTCCGGATCCATATCCGCAGGGGGAGAGCATTTTCGTTGAAGATGAGGAAGAAGTGGAGCTGCTGCCTGAAAATTCAGCAGCTCATGACTTTGGTTCAGCTACGGATGTTGATTCTCAACCAGCACCGACAACCATCATTAATGATCCAGATCGTCCTCAAGTCACGAGCTCATCGATTTGTGATGAACATGAAGAAGAAGAAGCTTGTGAAGTGTCCACTCCCCTCCGGGTTCTCAAAATTCATCCTTCACAATAGATTATTGGAAGCTTGCACGAACGAGTTACATGGATCAGGTTTTGCGATCCAAACTCTCATGGTCATTCTGCTTTTGTTGCTTCTTTTGAACCCAAAGATATATCACACGCACTCACTAATGAATCTTGGATTATTGCCATGCAAGAAGAGTTAGAAAATTTTGAAAGAAATAATGTTTGGAAACTTGTACCTCCTCCTCAAGATCACACTTTAACTGGAACTAAATGGGTGTTTAAAATAAACAAAGTGAGGATGGGGTCGTGGTTAGGAATAAGGCTAGGTTGGTTGCTCAAGGTTTCACTCAAGTTGAAGGTCTAGATTTTGATGAAACTTTTGCTCCTGTTGCTAGATTAGAAGCCATAATAATTTTGATAGCTTTTGCTGCATCTAAAGGTTGTAAGCTATATCGAATTGATGTTAAAAGTGCTTTTCTTAATGGCTACATAGATGAGGAGGTTTATGTCAAACAACCACCAGGTTTTGAAAATTCAGATTTTCCTAATCATGTTTACAAACTGTCCAAAGCCTTGTACGGTCTCAAACAAGCCCCTAGAGCATGGTATGATAGGTTAAAAACATTCTTACTTGAAAAGGGGTTTACCATGGGCAAGGTTGATAAAACTCTTTTTGTGCTTAAGCATGGCAATGACTCATTATTCGTTCAAGTGTATGTGGATGATATTATCTTTGGTTGTGCTTCTCATGATCTTGTGTCCAAGTTTTCAGCTATGATGAGTTCAGAATTTGAGATGAGTATGATGGGAGAACTCACGTACTTTTTGGGGCTGCAAATCAAGCAAACCAAGGAGGGTACCTTTGTGCATCAAACGAAGTATACAAAAGACCTCCTAAGGCGCTTCAACATGGACAAAAGCAAGCCTCTTAGGACACCAATGGGAACAACAACAACACTTGAACTTGATGAAGATGGTGAATCCATGGATCAAAAAGAATATAGAAGCATGATCGGATCACTTTTGTACCTCACAGCATCAAGACCGGACATACAATTCAGCATATGTCTTTGTGCATGTTTTCAAGCCTCCCCACGTGCTTCACATCGTCAAGTTGTCAAATGGATTCTCGGGGACTTATATGGAACTCAAGAATTTGGCATTTTTCTTTCTTCTTCCTCAACTGTTACTTTGAAAGCTTTTTCGGATGCTGATTTTGGAGGTTGTAGGATTGATAGGAAAAGTACTTCCGGTGCTTGTCATTTTCTTGGTAATTCACTTGTTGCATGGTCATCTAGAAAATAAAGTTCAGTTGCACAATCCACCGCTGAATCTGAATATGTAGCTGCTGCTAGCGTTTGTTCACAAATTCTTTGGATTGTTCAAACACTTCAGGACTATGTGGTTGATCTATAGTGTTCCACTGTTTTTTTACAACACTAGTGCTATTTGCATTGCTAAAAACCCTGTGGAACATTCTAGAACTAAGCACATTAACAATAGGTATCACTTTCTCCGTGATAATGTTGAAAAAGGAAACATTGTGCTTCACCATATAGATACCGAACAACAATTGGCTGACATTTTTACAAAACCTTTGGATTTCACTCGTTTTTGTTTCATTCGTAGTGAAATTGAGGGGGAGTTTTGAAACTTGAGAAGTCTATGTGTGAATCTGAACTTAAAATAATATGAGCATAGTATTTCATACATATATGACTTTGTGATTCCTTTTACATGCTGAAAGTTCTTGCTACATTACTCATGTTATACATTTTGTAGTTTTTGCCATGACTAGTATTTGGAATAATTCCTTACACTATATCTGGTCATGGTTGAACTTTCTTGCTGTTTCGAACTTGTTGCATACTCACAAGTATTTTTAATCATAAATAATTAATCAAGTAATCAACTCACATGTTGAGTTTTTGTGAACAAATATAAGTTGAGAAAAGATCAAGAGAATATGCATGCATCGCACTTCTTCTTTTGAGATGGCTTATCATTGCACTTAGATATGAACTTGGAAGAAGTTGTGTATGACTAAAACCATGTCCTTAAGCTTCTGATTGTCAAATGACATAGGCTTGGCTCGGTTGGTTAGAATAAGGAAGATGTGCATATAATCTCTTGCAAATATCATATGATCTAAATTTGTGCTTTGAAAAATAATAAAATGCAGCAACAAGTGTCATGCTTTCAGGTTTTGAAATAGTTAAGTTTGTGAGATCATGACTTGCTTAAATTGAAAATTACATTTGATCTCTAGCATGGCTTACACTACTTTATGTATCTCATTGTTGTGATAGTGTAAGTTACCTGATACTATGACTTGGATGAGCTTTGTTTTATACGTATATGTTATAATATGCTCATAACAATTAAAATTTCTCTTTTGAACCTTGCTGAATACATTGTCAAAGGGGGAGAGATAATATGTTGAACTATGCAAGGGGGAGAAATATGTATACGGGGAGAAATTTATTTCTATCTCATTTGATTTTCAAAAAGGGGGAAAATTGTTCTCAAAACTTTTCATGCCAATGTTCGGATTTAAATGGTGTTGCCAATGCATTCATCAAGGGGGAGATTGTGAGACCTATGTGTGTTGAATACATTGGCTTTGACAATAAAAGTTTTGAATGTTTCCATAACATCTTTTTAGCAAGGTCCGACTCTAGCTCCGAGCTTCTGCAAGGTCCGAAAATAGGTCCGACTTTCTTTGTCTAGATCCAGTATGTTTTTGGGTAGCTCCGGTGAGCTTTGTCTTTAGCTCTGACATGTCTTTGTTAAGCTCTGATATGTTCTGCTAAGTCCGACTTATGTTGGTTACCTCCGACATGTTTTTCTAGCTCCGACTTTTGGGATGACTAGTTCCGACTAGCTTTGGTAAGCTCCGGCGCTAGGTTGTACTAGCTTTGGTAAGCTCTGGCTCAAGCTCCGGTTAGTTTTGACAAGGTCCGGAGCTAGTTTGTGATGGTTCTGCTTTTACTTTTAATTGATTCAAACCTTCTTTACATCTATGGAAAATTTGCTTAGTATTCATTTTCTATGTTTTTGGTGCGTTTTGGTTGATATGGATGATATCATTTTGTTGTGCTTTGCAACATGCTTATGTGAGGTGCTCAGTAAGGTGTTGTGTTCGGAACTGACTTGAGTCAAGTCGCGGACTTGGGCTCGTACGGATTGGTTCTTTGTTCATGTGCAGGTGTTGCTTGAGTTCAAGTGATGGCTGGTAACAGGATCCTTTGGACCAGTCTCAGGGAGGAGATGAGGTTCCAACAACCAAATTCAGGAGGAATTGTGGTTGAGCGGGTCAGGAGGTCGCGCAGGATGATTGAATCAAGGGCAGTACATATGAAGGTTACTAGATGTCGAAGGAAGGTGTTCGCACGTATGCATGCGGTGCATGACGTGGCAACATGGTTCCGGAGATGGGCTAAGGAAGGAAATATCTGGTTGGAAGGATCAGATCGTATCGGTTGATGACTTCGGCTGCGGTGGAGTCGGTTATTTGTGTGGATCACGAATTTGCGTAGTTTTAGGAATGTGCGATATATTCCGGGTTTGTAAGGAAGTCTCGAGATTGTTTCTATCTGCGAATTGGAAGATCTTGAGCAGTTATGGAAAGTTTCGATTCATGATTTGAGTAGGATTAGAGTCCTCGTTTGAGTTGAGTTGGCCTTCGGGCTTGTTGTATAAGCAAGGGAGGCTAGAGCTTGTGGTGCACAACTTTGGGGCTGTTCCTCATGTCTTCTATTGAATAAAATTCATAGTTTGAAGGAACTTTTGTGCCTTGTTCATCCGGCTTGTTCCAGACAAGTTTTGCTCGTCGAGTTTCTAGACAGCACTATCTTTCATCGGTGGTTTTATCATAACTCGAGTTTTACAGATCCAATTGATGTAATTCTTTTTGGGTTGTCTTTAGAACTTGATTATCTATAATCTGTCAAAATTTCACGGTCATTGGATTTGTGGTTTATGATCTAAAAGAGTTTCTTTGCAGCATTCCAGAACTGTTTTTTCTCGGGTAGGACAGATTGACCTTTGTTCGGTCTTTCAAGCATAACTTGAGTTTCTCTCGACGGATTTGAGTGATTCTTTTTGTGTCTTCTTCGTGAATTGATTCTCTATGATATATATCACTTTTGTAACAGTGAAACACGTTTAGACTAGTCCACACACGATTTCTTTAACAGATCATTTTTCTGCCGTAGGGGTTGGGATTTAATTTTTTCCGCTGCGTAAGATTTTTTAAATCTACCATTCACCCCCCTCTGGTAGCTTTTCATGTGCTCTTCGATCCTACAGTTTTGGTTGCGGAGACACTATAAACATCTTCCACTCAGGAGCCCAGACCCCTCCGGGGGGGTCCAGAGCTACCTGAAGGCGAGTCTGGGTCTCAGCCCCCAGGCACGGATCCTAAAGGCAAGATGTCTGTGGATCAACCTCTCTCATCTGAGGGAGTCTCTACTGCTCAAGAAGGAGATCCGGACCCCTCTCGGAGGGTCTGGATGATGAAGAAGAAGCTTCAGACCCCTCCGAGAGGGTCTGAACCGTCCAGCAGCCAGTATACTTCATCATCGAAGTACTTCATGATGCCAAGACTCGGTACATTGAGGTGCATAAGATGTTGTATGCAATTCTTATTGCCTCAAGGAAGCTTCATCACTACTTCCAAGCCCACAAGAAATCAGTGGTAACCTCTTATCCACTGCGAGCAATTTTACATAATCCCAATTCTACATGTAATATTGCCAAGTGGGCAGTGGAGTTGGCAGAATTCGACGTCAAATTCCTGCATCAACATGCAATCAAGAGTCAGGCGCCTGGCTGACTTCGTGGCGGAGTGGGCATCTTCTTCAACAGCTCTAGGGAGGCCTCGACGAACAGAAGCCGGAACCTAAGGTCCCGGTCTTCAGTGAGCCTCACTGCACTCTCTACTTCGACGGCTATGTGCAAAAGCAGAGGGTTAGAGATGGAATCCTTCCCTCGCTCGGACCGGGAGATGGTCAAGTACATGGTGCACCTAGACTTCAAGGTGACCAACAACATGGCGGAATACGACGCTCTCATCTTTGAACTCAAGGTGGCGCTATCATATGGTGTCTGGTAGCTCCTGGTGAAGGGTGATTCGCAACTCATCATCAAACAAGTCAAAGGTAACTGTAGTTGCAAGAACCCTTAGCTTGTTGCATATCTACTTGAAGTTCAGAAGTTGCAGAAAGACATCCACGTCCTGGACCTCTGCCATGTACAGCGTCTCAACAATGCCAAAGCTGACGACCTCTCGACGAAGGCTTCAACCGGGGCTCAAGCACCTGAGAGGGTTTTTCTCAGGAGATTACCAGCACCTTCCGCTCAGCTTGCCGAATTGAGTGATGGGGGTGAGGCCAGCACCCCGAAGCTAGCGGTCCCGGTGGCCCTCTTACCACGGCGTCCACCAAGGATCTTAGGCGCTGCCGGAAGATCCGAACAACCAAGTGTGCAAGATCTAGAAGCTCAAGTCAGTCCTGATGCATGGATCTCAGAGGTTCGAGACTACTTGAAACAAAACATCCTTCCTGAAGATATTGTATTCGCTGAGTGAATTGTTAGATTGGCTAAAAGATACACATTGGTAGAAGGGGATCTCTACTTACGTGGTGCCAATGGCATTGTAATGCGGTGCATTTCCTGTAAGAAGGCTGCAAGCTCCTCGCAGAAATCCATGGAGGCGAGTGCGTGAACCATGTGTCATCCCGCACAATGGTCAGTAAGGCCTTCCAGCATGGTTTTTATTGGCCTACAGCACTCCAGGATGCAATCGAGTTGGTCAAAAAGTGTGAAGCGTGCTAATTCCATGCGAAGAAGATCCACACATCGGCGCAGTCACTGCAGATGATTCCTCTCACGTGGCCATTTGTTGTGTGGGGGATGGAAATTTTGGGAACTTTCCCCAAAGCCGTCGGAGGTTACCGGATCTTATATGTCCCCATCGACAAGTTCACAAAGTTGTCAGAAGCAACTCCAGTTGTTACAATCAACAAGCAATCTGCCATCAAGTCCTTGAAATCCATTGTTTGTAGATTTGGAGTTCTGAACATAGTCATCATTAACAACGGAACCCAATTTACGAGTGCAGCTTTCCAAGAGTACTACGAAGAACTTGGCATACAAGTCAGCTACGCATCAATAGCTCATCCGGCAAGCAATGGCCAATCTTAGAGAGCAAACGCAGAAATACTCAAGGGACTTAAGATGCTCACTTATGAGCGCTTAAAGAAACTTGGAGCCAGCCGGATAGAAGAGCTTCCGTCTGTGTTGTGGGTAAGTCAAAAAACACCCAGCCGAGCAACAGGAGTGACAATCTTCTTCCTGGTGTAAGAGCTGAAGCAGTCCTTCCTCCAGAGGTCACTATGAGGACCAGGGCCACACATTCCAAAAATCGCAGAGGGTGGTGTTGTGCGATGCGGCACCCAACAGCACACACAAAAGGAATACGACAAAATACTAAGCTTTATTTATAGAAATAGTGGAAGTCTTTTACAATACTTAATGTACAGTGGAAGTAATACTCATAGATAAACTCTCAGCCTAGCTATGCAAAAGTGCAACCGTCCAGCCAGGGGACACTACACACTAGCAACACACAACAGATCATGGTGGCGTGCAGGGCTACCACTGGACGGTATACCCTGATGGGGGCATCGCCTCATCTTCGGGCCATTCCTCATATGTCTCACTCGCAAACAACTTAATATAGCAACCGTGAGCACAAAGACTCAGCAAGACTTACCCGTCTCACCTAAACATGGAACTCTACATGTAGGGATTTTCCTCAAAACGTTAGCATGGCATTTTGTACTCGTCAAGCTGTAGACCTAACCAATACTTCATAGGATTTGTGGGTCATGCAACTGAAGTAACAAGCACCTTAGACATAATACACATATCTCACCCTAGACATAGGTCATACAAATCAAAATTTTAGAAAAGCACTTAAATGCAAACTGGGGCTTGCCTAGCTGCAAGTCAGAGGGGAAGTTAGCTTCTGGTGGTATGCTCTCCAAGGGATCCAGCTCCTCCTCGTTCTCAGTCACTATATGATATATGCAATACATAAAGTACATGAGTCATATTGAAACTATATATATGAGCTTCTAAACATAGTTTCTATTACTAATGATTTTAATTGGCTTTGGTATTTTTGCAGTTGATTCCAGGTTCTATGATGAGAATCTGAGCCAAGAATTGAGGATGTTCTAGAAAGCTTGTTGTCTCTAAAATTCCAACAACTAAACGGCTTATATGCATTTTGGTACTAAATCTGTAACTTTAACATGGCTAACAGTGAATTATCATGGTATAGGATGTCTTACAGGTTCTAAGGTAATTTGTTTTATAATTTTATGAGCTTCCTACAGGGAGAAATTGATTTTACAAGTTTTTAAGGAATTCTGAAAATGTTTTTGTACATTTTTCAAAGGACATAGAGAATTGGAACACCAATTCACCTAGTAAATGAATTCTAATGAACTTGAAATTTGTACTGGAATCAGGTGTATTTGAATAAGTATTCTGACAAAAATTGCTAATTTTTCAATTAGCAGAACAGGAGTAATTAATTTCCCAAGCAGTTAGCTCAAAGGAATTAATTATGAAAATTCTGAAACTTTCATGTTCAACCAATTGCACCACTACATAACTGGGATCAATATGAGTCTACCAGAATTTATTTGAAATTATTTGAGAAATTCTACTAGAAGTAATTGAATTTTGAAGTTGGACTCAGAAACTAGAAAAATGTTTCTGTTAAGTATCAACAGCAGAGATAAAAATGGGATCTGGGAAAGTTATACAGGTCCAATGGTCATGAAACTTTTTCAGGGACTCAAGAACACCTAAGTGGAGATTCTGGTAATGTTTGGGATTTTTCCAATGGAAGTATCAGCTGTGAAAATTCCCTAGGTGTTTGGAAGAAATGAATTATATGGAAATGAATTTGATCTTTCATGACAAACCACTGGTACAGAAAGAAACTAGAGGTCATAGGATTTCTATAAAAAAAAAAATTGAAGATTTTTGGCTGGGAATTATAGGAGATATAGATTTTCCAAGATTGACATAGCTTATGCACCAGAAAATGGTTTAAACAGCCATTCAGTGGGTCCCACATGACAGGGTTGTCTTCAACCTCGGGTCAGGTCGACCCATAGCAGAACCTCGCCGGCGACGGCAACCGCGGTGGCCTTGGCATGGCCAACGTTGAACTCCTACTGAAATGCCCCAAATCAAGCGCTCTTACATACTAGAGCATCGCGGTGCTCCAAGTAACAAGGAATTGACCACCAATCGAGAGAAAACTAGGCACAAGGTTGTTCTCGTCGGTGAACAGAGCTCTCAACATTGGGGATGGGGAAATATTAAATATCTTGCTCATGACTCGATGGTTTCTACTGAGATTTGGTAGGAGTGTGCATTAGGAGGTTATGAACAGAACACCTAACTGGATTAAGGTCTAGTTCTACACAGAAACAGAATCGAAGAGGAGACCTAGCTCATTGCTACAAAGTAGACGTCAGGAAAACTGGAAATACCATGGCTATACACTATGGGAAGCTGCAAATTTTAGCATGTATATTTAGGGTGTGATTACGTACCACATTGTTTTTGGTTCCAAGGACAGAGAAGGGTTGCTTCGGCCGGTCCACGTTGAGCGGAGGACGAAGCTTGACGGCTGCACCCGCGAGCTGCGGAAAAGCTTTATAATACCGAGTGATAAGGTGAGGAAACAAGACAGGAAGATGTCAAGAGGGTAGAGGAGGATGGTGCGCCACACATTGCTGTTGGCACGAAATCAAGACACGGCCTCACGCGCGTGCTCACCGGAGGAACAGAGAAAACGGTGTGTTGCTCTGTTCTTGCGATGGGGAGAACAGCACAAAGATATGAGGTTGTTGTGAACTGAAGCAATGTAGTAGAAATAGCAATGGTTGGATAGATTTGTCATCAATTCTCAGGTGCTTGATTGCCTTATTTATGGGTTGGAATGCAGCTCAGCTGCCGTGAAGCACAAAACAGAGGAAGGCAAATTGGTTCAGCTCAAATGAGCCACTGACCACTGGGTCCCACACCCACAATACTTATCCCCTCTCTGCTCCATCAAATATCCTACCAAACTTAGTCCAAAAATCATGAAATTTGGCAGGGAGCCTATAAGAAATATATTTGATTTGATTCCGAAATCAAAACCTTGATTTGGCCAAGTTTCATTCAAATTATAATCTGAATTTGAATTCAAATGCGATTCGATGAACACATTCAATTAAATAGGAAACCTACTTCAAAAAATCATGAAACTTTGTAGGATTGTTTTTTGAAATATTTGGAATTTATTTCTGAACTCATATTTCTATTTTGACAAGGTTTGAACCGTAGCAATCTTTGCATTTTTAAATTCCCTCTTTTAGCATTTGAATTGATTTGATTCCCCCTTTATTATTTTAATTCTTTTTCTTCTTCTTGTTTTTGTTCCTACTAGCTAAAGTTTGCGATTTGCTAATTAGGGCTTTTACATCCATCCTGTGATTACAAATTAAAGAGACGGAAGTAAAAAGAGTACTGGATATGAGATGATAGCAAATCCGGTAGTTTGATCGGAGATAGTCCTCGCTTTCCCATGTCGCTTCCTCAGCGGTATTGTTACTCGACAAGACTTTGTAGAAGTACAAAGTACGGTATCTGGTGGCACGAGTCTTTTGATCGATAATACGCATTGCATACTCAAAATAAGTGAGATCCGGTTGAAGAGCTTCGATGTCCTCGGTGCAGGTTTCAGCTGGGGACTTGTGGCACTTCTACAACTGAGAGATGTGAAAAACATTGTGAATTCCATAGAGTGACGCCGGTAACTCCAAGTGATAGGCCACGGGTCTGCATTTTTCAATGATGGCGAATGAACCGATGAATCACGGCGCAAGCTTTCCCTTCACTCCGAAACGATGAATCCCTTTCATCAGAGAGACATGAATGTAAACATGGTCTCCGATGTCGAAGTGGAGAGGTCGACGTCTTTTATCTGCATAACTTTTCTGATGAGATTTAGCAGCCTTGAGATTGGCTTGGATCACTCGCACACGTTCTTCGACTTCATTCACAAGATCAATTTCATATACCACTCGCTCATCGAATTCACACTAGTTGAGTGGTGTGTGACATTTCCAGCCGTAGAGAGCTTCATCCGGCACTATCTTGATGCTAGATTGATAGCCATTGTATGTTATATGAGAACTCCGCCAATAGTAGATGATCATCCCAAATTTTACCGTGGTGAATGGCACAAGTGTGTAGCATATCTTCAAGAACTTTATTCAGGCCCTCTTTGTCAGAGCTCCACGAAGCTGATTCTCAGGCAGAATCAGAGAAGCTGTGCCAAACACTGTTTTTCAGAAAGAAGTGATTCTTGACTGATTCTGTGAAATGATTCTCTGAAATGAACTAAGGGGCTGGAAGCTGAAAAAAGTAGCTTCTCCTGATTCTGTGAAGTGATTCTCTGTCCTGATTCTAAGAGTTTATTCTAGAGAATCATAGAGAATCATTTTCAGCCACATAATCTCTTCAACAGAGAATCAAAAGTGAATCCAGAGAATCAGCTTTGTGGAGCTGTGACAAATGGGGCCTCACCCGCTCAGTTTACTCGTTGGTCTACGGGTGATATGCGAAGCTTCGGATCAGCTTGGTCCCCAATGATGCGTGCAGCTGCTCCCAAAAGCGAGCAACAAACAGTGCACCGCAATCTGAAATAGTTGTCTGGGGAACCCCGTGCAAGCACATGACTCTTGCAATATACAACTCCGCATACTTCTTGGCAATGTACTTTGTATGTACAGGGATAAAATGAGCTGATTTGGTTAGTCGATTGACTATCACCCAAATCGAATCATGCTTGTGGAACGTGAGAGGTAACTCAACGATGAAATCCATACTAATATCCTCCCATTTCCATGTCGGAATGTTCAATGGTTGTAGCTGTCCGGCTTTCCTCATATGGTCGGCTTTCACCCGCCGACACGTATCACACTCGGGTACGTACTTTGCAATCTCCCATTCATCCGTGTCCACTAAAATCTAGTCTTCAGATCTTGATACATTTTGTTGCTGCTTGGGTGAATAGAGTACTTGGGTAAGTGAGCTTCGTCCAAGATTTTCTTCCGAAGTTCCATATCATGGGGTACCACTATGCGGTCTTTGAAGCATATGGTACCATGTTTGTCACTCCAGAAGCATTTCATTTCCCCATTCTTCATTCTCCTCCGAATGTGAGACATACCCACGTCTTTCTTTTGAGCTTCCATAATCTCCTCTCGTATGGTAGGAATAAGAGCAAGATTATATAATGCTCCATATGGAACCAAGTATAAACTCGACTCGTCCTCATCCATTGGAGTGATGGACAGATTATTGACGTGAGACTTGCGGCTTAGCGCATCGGCAACCACATTTGCCTTGCCGGGATGGTAATGAATCTCTATCTCATAATCTTTAATCAGCTCTAACCATCTTTGTTGCCCCATATTCAGCTCCTTCTGAGTGAAGATATATTTCAGGCTCTTGTGATCGGTGTAGAGATGCACTAGATTGCCAGGTAAATAGTGCCTCCACATCTTCAATGCGAGTACCACAGCAGCGAGCTCAACGTCATGAGTCAGATAATGCTGCTCATGATTCTGGAGCTGCCTCGATCCATATGCGATCACGCAGCCTTCTTGCACCAATGCACAACCGAGACCAATGCCAGATGCATCACAATAATCGTTGAAAGGTTTGGTTGTATCCGGCTGAGCTAGCACTGGGGATGTTGTGAGATGCTTCACCAACGCTTGAAATGCATCCTCACATGCCTTGCCCCAAATATATTTAGTCCCCTTTTTCAGCAGCTCTTTCATTGGTATAGTGATTTTTGAGAAACTCGGAATGAACCTCCGATAATATCCCGCTAACCAGAGGAAGTTGCGAACTTCATGAACGGACTTTGGAGACTCCCATTTTAGCACATGCACAATTTTGCTTTGATCAACAGCGATGCCCTCTGCTGAAATAATGTGACCAAGAAATGGCACTTGGCGGATACAAAACTCGCATTTGCTGAATTTTGCATACAGTTTGTGATATCACAATCGTTGGAGCACGATATGCAAGTGTTTGGTGTGTTCTCCTTCCAATTTAGAATAAACCGGAATGTTTTTCATTGAAGACCATGACAAGCTTGTCCAACTCCGGCATAACATTGAATTCATCAAATACATGAAGTGAGCTGGCACGTTGGTAAGTCCGGACGACATGACGAGATATTCATATCTCGTCGAGAATGTTGTCTTTGGTATATCCTCTGGTCGGATTTTGATTTTATGATATCGGGACCGAAGATCCATCTTCGAGAAAACCTTAGCACCCACTAATTGATCGAATAAAATATCAATGTGTGGTAGTGGATACTTGTTCTTGATCATCACGGCGTTGAGCGGATGATAATCCACACATAGATGCAACATCTTGTCCTTCTTCTTCACAAACAATGTGGAGCAGCCCCAAGGTGATGAACTTGGGCGTATGAGACCTTTGTCCAGCTGGTCCTTCAAATGCTCCTTTAATTCCGCCAACTCATTTGGTGCCATCTTGTACAGCCTTCGAGAAATAGGCGTGGTTCTCGGAATAAGTTCAATCTTGAATACGATGTCCCTATCCTGTGGCATATCTGGAAGGTCGTCGGGAAAAACGTCCGGATATTCACGAACCACACGAATGTCCTCAAGCTTTTGTGGCTTCCGTGTTATATGTGGATGGAATTTATTGGCTAAGGCGGTCTAGAATGAGAGTGTGTGGTTCATAAAGTGTAGAGTTTAAATGGACCACACGTGGAACAATGTCGAGAACAGCACCATGATGGTGTATCCACGACATTCCTAAGATGACATTGAGCTTTTGACCCTCTAATATAATTAGAGAAGTCGGATAGATATTCCCACCCATCGAGTTGTTCTTTATGGACTTTCATGTCTGCTGCTATTTTCCCACCTGGAGAGCAAATCAAATATGGACTTTCTGTGGGAGTGATAGGTAATTGATGCTTGACAGCATAAGATTGGCTAATGAAATTATGGGTGGCACCGGAGTTAAGGAGTATGACTACGGGATGATCAAGTAGAGAAAACGTACCCACGAGAACAGGTTCGCCTTCCGGCACGTCTTCAATAGCTATGTGGTGGACATTGCCGGTTTTGGTGCTGGTTTCTTGGACTGATTGTGGGGTTGAGATGCACCCCGATATGGTACTTGCCCGATGCCCTGTCGCTGCTCGGGGCAGTCCCTCGCAAAATGCCTGACACGGCCACACGTATAGCACTTGTATTGTGTCGGATTCCCTCCAAGCTGCGGACGGAATCCCGGTGCACATGGTGGAGGTGGATATGCATGCGGGACCATCCTTTGCTGCTGCTGCTGCTGCTGCTGTGGAAATGGCGGTTGGAAACGCGGCATGTTGAAAGAACGACCGCGGAACTGCTGCGGTCGCGCCGGTGGCTGCCATCGCTGCCCGGATGGTGATCGATACACCAAGCGGTACTTTTGTGGACCACCCCCACTGCTGCTCGATGGTGCGCTCCATTTCGTCTTATCAAAAATGAGCTTGCGCAGAGCATCCTCTTGCACTATCGCGGCATTGACGATGTCGTTGAAGGTGCCACGATTGCATTGTGCAAGTTGGACCTTCATCTTGGGATTAAGGCCCCGGAAGAATGTATCTCGCTTCTTATCTTCTGTCCCCACATAATCTGGCACGTATTGTGTCATCAAATGGTTGAACGCTCGGGAGTATTCATGAGCACTCCTCCCGCCTTTCTTCAGCTCCAGAAACTCGTGAAGCTTCCTCCTCAGGATACCGGGAGGTATATGGTAGGCGTGAAACGCCTCCCGGAACTCGGTCCATGCGACCACATGACCAGCCAGTAGTGATGCAATGTAGTTCGCCCACCAAGCACCGGTGGATCTCTGAAGCTGTTGCACTGCAAACAGCGCCTTCTGCTGTTCGGTGCATCGGAGCAGACCGAACTCGCCTCAAGGGTGCGGATAAAGTTGTCCACCTGTAGGGGCTCCTCGGCCTCCGTGAAGACCGATGAATGCATCGCCGAGAAGTCTGAGTACAAACTCTATTGGGGCTGGCATTGCCCATTGTCTTGTCGCACCCCTTGACGGGACGAATCTGCACCAACATCCGCAGCAACTCGGTTTGCTCGTCGCGAGAGCCGAGTACTGCGGCAAGAATCTCTGCAAGAGTCCTTGGAGGTTCAGGTGGTGGTCGAGGAGGAGCTTATTTCTGCGGTGTCATGGTTTGCTCCCGTGTCGGAGATTCATCACCACGACCCTGGCTAGAGCCTCCCATCTCGGGCGTAGAGCATGTATGCACCATTCTGCATCCACATGATTTAAAAGTCAGCAACATGTTTGTTTTCTTCATCCCGTCCATACAATAGTAATGTGAGAATTGATCAAGTAACACACATAACATTCACACATATTGATAAAGTGTAAACTTTATACAACATACAACATCACGGTACCATATTACCACAATCGAATTCCAAAGTAATGAACTTCATGGATGGAAGTCCATTTCGGCTATCGTAGGTCACAATGGGACGTTGAGTGTGTTAGCGTATGGGTATCCTCGCTATTGTACAAGACTTAAAAATGTCATCGCTCAAAGTGGTGACGATTGTGTCACATTCAAAACCAGAATGTCGAATATGAACTGCTGTAAAGGGATATGACACAAGAAATTGAAACCAAAGTGATTGGAATTGAAGAGTTCAAAACTAGTTTCACTGTCCAGATTCGGGTTCAGCTGACCAGTCTGGAGAGATTAAAATGTTTTGACCTGTTAGAAGCACAATATGGACTGGAGTTCAACTACAAAGTTGTAGCAAACTCTATATCCTTTCCATAATGTCTTTATTTGCCTCCATATCTTTTCTGGTTGAGGAGATATGGCTTTTGCAACTTGACAGTGTTTGTGGAAAAAATTTAACAGCACCTCCTTTGTTTATGGCTGATTTTGTCCACATTTTTACAGATACAAATTATCAAAATATGCAAAAATAATTAATTACAACATTGTTGAATACATCCTAAGGATTCCATAAATGTATTACATGAAGTCATTCGTCGATTCTACTAAGAGATATGATAGAAACAGTGACAGGGTACAGAAACTGTCCAGTCTCTGTCCAGATTTTACAGAGTTTGGAAGTTTCAATTTTTCATTAGTTTATAGGGGGATTCGATCTGGAGTTGAACTTAAATGTTTTAGAGGACTCTCTAAAATTTCTAACCATGTTTGGAAGATCTTCAGTGGTTACTCCTACATAGAGTTATGCTATTCCAAAGTTAAGCATTTTGCTGCCAGATTCTCAGTTTGAATCAGGAACCTGGCAGTTTAAGTTAAAATGAAATTTTCAAGTTTTGAATCTTGAAATCTGCCTTGGAGCTGAAAATGAAACTTTTGGATGACTTCCTCAAGTTTCCAAATTGTAAGGATCGAATGCCCAAGAGGGGGGGTGAATTGGGCTTCTTTTCAAAAATCTAAGCATTAAAACATAATTCCTAAAAGCCCAATTCCTTACGCAAACGATCTATGCATTGAAGTAAATAGCAACTTCGCGGTATATAAAATGCATAAATGTAAGGGAGAGGAAGAGGATGCAAACTCCCGAGGAGACACGAGGATTTATCCCGTGGTTCGGCAAGATCTTCAAGATCTTCCTACATCCACGTTGTGGCACCCACTAAAGGGTATAGCCACACCCAAGTCACCGAGACTAGGAATCTTCACTATTCTTCTCCGTTTGCCAACCTTGGCAAGGTGGAGCTCAAGCCTTGTACAACTTCAATCCTCCGGGCTTCCACAATCCTCTTGGCAAGCTCCGGAAGTCTCTCTCAGTTACAAACACCAAGGAACACTCCCTTAAGGCTCTCACTACCCTAGAGATTCCACTCACCAAGAATGGAGGCACACAAGCTCTATCTCTAGCTAGTTCTAGCCTATCTCTTGGTGTGTAAGTGGTCTAAATGATGCAGAAGTGATGGTTCTTTGTCTTGAATGCTTGTGGATGTGTAGATTATGTCTGGTGATCAAGACTTGTCGATTTGATAGGTTTAAGGGGTATATATAGCCAGCCTCCACGAAATAGCCGTTGGAAAAAGTAGGCTGACAGAACTTTTCTGCGAACACCGGATGATGCGATGTCTCCCCTTCAGTTATCATCGGTCAAGTTCACTTTAGCTGAAGTCACTGTGTCCGATATGACCGTTGTTAGACCGATGTTACACTTGTCTTCTCATCGGATGATCCGGTGGCTCTTCCTCCAGTATTGGCTCAAACTTGATGCTTACTGGAGTGATTGACCGATGTGTATATTGTTGTACATCGGATGATCCGGTGCTACACTTGGTCCAAGGATATTGCATACTATACTGATGGACCGATGTAGCTAAGCCCTTAACATCGGATGATCCGGTGAGTGCTTTGTTCTGAGGTCTTCTTCTTCTGCTAAACCAACTCGACCGACGTGTTGTTCTCTGGAAACATCGGTTGATCCGGTGAGTTGATTATGTTTGCTTCGAGTTGTTTCTAAGTGATTCTTTTGAACATTGCTCGATTGACCTCTTAGACATTTGTTGGAAATGTACTTCTGATGATTGTCAAGCATTAAGTGTCATCAATTGTGGTTGAATGACCTTGACATATGAGATTTTACTTCTTATCTTCATATCATTGATTTGATCTCATAAAGTGATTGTATATGGGTCTCCAATGATTAGTAGTTGATATTGATGTTCATATAAATTTCGTTTGATTGAGTGATATGGGAGACCTTGCATCCACAAATTCATTAGTAAAATCCAATGGTTGTCATTAATCACCGAAACCATACCTCATGGGGGCCTAGATGCTTTCAATCTCCCCCTTTTTGGTGATTGATGACAACACAACAATTGAAGCACAATAGTAATGAATTTGATAGTACGAAACTTAAGAGGATATGCAATGAATACAAGATTATCACACTTAAAATTTGAAGGCTCAAAATCAATCAATAACTCGAAAAGATCAATCGATTAGTAATTCATGGGAATAAGTGTCAAGTTCATTAATGCTCAATGTGTAGCAAAAACATCAAATTACAAAAGATTATATAGATAGACTCATATGGATAAACTCCCCTACAGCTAGGATACTCCCACTGAGACTAAGCTATCCTCCCCCTGACTCTCCTCTAACTCTTCTCCCCCTTTGGCATCAAGACACCAAAAAGGGATCCGAGTACCTACGAGCCCTGAGTGCTAGGAGCGATGACGAACTGGTCACCGTCGAGAGTGCTGTCGTCGGAGCTGCTGCCTGGAGTAGAGGTGGAAGGAGCTGTCGGAGCCATAGGAGCCGCCGTCGGTGCCTGCTGAGTAGTAGCTACTAGCAAGGGGGCACTGACGATGGATGCCGGCGTCTGCTGGAACAGCGTCGTAGACGGCAGTGGAGAGTGAATCGGTGCACCTGGAGCCAGCAGTGGAGACATGCTGATCGACGAGATCGGCGTGGTCGGCACCAGAGCTGCAGCTGGAGCAAGGACGGGTGGTGGTGGAGCAACACCTAGCAGCTGTGACGGCAGGGCAATACCGGTCTGGGTGTAGAGGTTGGTGATCAACCCCAGAATGCCCATCATCGCCTGTTGCGTCTGCTGCTGCTGGTCGAGGGAGCGCTAGTGCATCTGGTCGATCAGCCCAGTAAGTCGGTCAGTGTCCTCTCGCCTCTCACGGGCGACCTGGCGCTGCATCTCCTGCTGCTGCTACTGGAGCTCCATAAGATGTGCTGCCTGCTCAGCTCAGGCTTGCTCAGCTGCAAGTCGGTCCAGGCGCTGCTGCGCAACCATCTGCTGCAGGAGTGAAGTGAGCTCAGACGGCTGAGAGACCTGTGCCTCTGTGACGCGAGGTGGAGTAGGGGGTGGCACTGTAGAGCCTCCAGCCTCCACGTCATGCTGCCTGGGTTAGGGAGGAGGTGGGAAGTACTCCTCAACACTATCATCTGTGTCGCTCTCGGACCATATATGCTAATGGTCCTCACCCTAAGCTTCTTCCTCTACCAGCCTCTCATCTTCCTTTTCAAAATCAGACCAATCCTCCTCGGATAGCCGAGCACGGACCTGACGCTCAACTGGACGGCCAAGGCGGCGGTCTCCAGGAGCTGGAGCACGGTAGTGGCTGAAATGTGTGACACTCTCGTCAGTGAGACGGTCATGCATGGCGGACTCCTCAGGAACCATCATGGAGAGCAGGTAGCTGATCCAGTGTCCATACACAAGTTGCCTCATCATGCCCACTCCATCGGTGATCACATCCTCCATCTCGCATATGAGGACGTCCACAATATCAAACTCCATCCCGTTCATGATATAGAACAGGAGGGTCTGCTGCAGGCTGGTGAACCCCTCTAAGTATCCTGACCTCGGAAAGAGTGTGCGGCGCAAGGCAAGGTGCACTTTGTGCGCAGCAGGAGTCAGTAGTGCTGGTACCCTCGGCTGGTCTGGAGAGAAGGTTGGTCCAAACAGAGAGCGGATCTCCTCCAGTGGTGGTGCCACTCCTCCAGTGAGCGGCCTCCTCGACGGGTCTGCCTGACCATACACCCTCTCATGCACGCAAGTGTTGTGCAGGTCCACTCCTAACAGCTGTGCCAGTGTCTACCTCGTCAGTGATGGTGCTGGCCCATGAACATGAAGTCTATCGATCTGCGGCCCTCAGAGACATATAGGGTAGCATAGAATACGCGGACCCAATCCTCCACATATGCACTCCTGTCGTAGGACATTAGCTCCACCAGCCCTCTGTACCTCTCAAAGTATGGGTGTATCTCTATCTTTGCTGCTAGGGCGAGCTGATCCCAATGCAGAAAGTTGTGCTGGAATAGCTTGTGGCCTTGGCGTCTATAGGTCTCGTATAGAGATGCCTGTGTCACATTCCAGGAACGACTGTCCACAAGAGCCTCTCTGGGCTGCGGGTACCACTCCTCAAGCAGAACACTCCATCTGAGTCTTCTTAGCTGCTTGGCCTTCATCTTCCGGTAATCAGTCAACCGGACACCTTCACCAACACGGACGTTGGGGTCCATCTCGTAGATGGCTCTCTGGGCCTCCCTGTCCTCATGACGATCGGCAGCAGTCGGTCTCGGACGTGGTGCTGCCACGGGATGACCCCCACGGGTCCTGGCTGATCGCCGGCGAACGAGTGTCACTTTCTGCTCTTCATCTGCCTCGGACTCATCTATCACAGGAGGCTGCCTCGGACGAGCCTCGCGGATCCTCAATGATCTGCCTCGGCCATGCTCTCGCTCCTCAGTGGCGCGAGCGGCCATCAACGCCTTCATCTCCTCCTTCGAGAGCTTCTGCTTCTTTGCGGCCGGCTCCACAATGGCCTTGCCCTTGTTCTTCTTGTCACGAGCCATTGCGATGAGGCGCAACGACGTCAAGCGCACGACACGACGATCGACGCAGCCGGAAACCCTAACGGCGACAAGACGGCGACCGTTGAGGGAGGCACCACGATGATGGTGGAGAGGGTGGTGGTGTGGCTGTTGGGGGCGTCGGCGGTGGTGGTGCACGGGTGGCGGTCGGCGGCGTTTGGCTGCGGCGGTGGAGGAGAGTGGCAGCGGTGACTGCGGTGGTGCGTCGGCGGCTGCGGTGGTGCAGCGGCAGCTGCTGCTGTGGTGCGGCGGCGGCCGGAGGGTGGCGGCAGCGGCCGGAAGGCGGCGGCGCCCGGAGACAGCGGTGGCGCAGGGCGAGAGATACGGCGGCGGTGGAAGGTGAGGCGCGCGTCGGGGTCAGGGAGAGAGAAAGAGGGAGGCGAGGCGGCGTTTAAAAAGTGGGTCCCAAACCCTAGCCAAAAATTTAACACCGGATAGACCGACATTAAACGTTAGAAGCATCGATCGAATGGCACAGTAAGGGTATTCAAAAAGGTGCCGTTGACACCGGATGGTCCGACGTGGAAGGGAATGTCATCGGTGGAATTCAGCACAGTTCAAGAAGTGTGAACATCGGATGCACCGATGTCTTTCAGAATGAACTCGTCGGTTGATTTGAGATACTTACTGAACTGGCTCTTGGTCTTTCAACACCAACTGATCCGATGAGCTCCTGGCCAATGCATCGGATAATCCGATGACTACAAAACAGCAACATCCCATATATGTCCTTTGACCAAACAAACAAACAATGAAAAACACATGTCTCAGGACTTTTTGGGCAACCCCTTACCCCTCAAAAATTCTAATTTGCCAATGAATTGGCTAAGCCTTAAAGCGAATAGAACACGGAAGAAAATGGGAAGGAAATTATCCAAATAAATGTAAGGCCCATGCTTTGTGAGCTAGAGTATGAAGACTTCTATCTCTTTAGAGCATGTTTCTCTAGGCATTAACGCACCTAACATTTTGTTCTTTCCACCTCATATGAGTTGAGATATTGCATTTCAAACAAGTCTCTTTCTCATGAGGTGGGTTACCCTTTGTGACAATCTACCGTATGCAATGTCAAACATTTTATAATGCAAGAAATTACAAGTTTATATGGCAGGCATCATGCAAGGAATAAAATAAATCTATCTTGCCAAATTTGAACCTTTCAAAGGCTTCTTCAGGGAGAGCCACTCTCCAAGCCTTGGGGAAACCCAAAAGAACCTCCATCCCAAGCTAACCCTTGCTCACCCCTAACCTTTGAGAGTTAGGCAAGACCTATATGAAGTGCATTCTTACATGACGTTTGTTGCATCTAGCACATTTAACTCACTTCTTAGCCTAGAAAAAGTTTTCTCATCAAGTGGTTTAGTGAAGATATCCGCCAATTGTTCTTCGGACCTAACACCTCGCAATGAGATGTCTCCCTTAGCTTCATGGTCCTTCAAGAAATGATGGCGAATATCAATGTGCTTAGTGCGGGAGTGTTGAACGGGGTTTTTAGCTATCTTAACCGCACTTTCATTGTCACAAAGGAGAGGCACACAACCAAGTATAATACCAAAGTCCAAAAGGGTTTGTTTCATATAAAGAATTTGGGCACAACATGCACCGGCCGCAATATATTCCGCTTCCGCCGTGGACAAGGCGACGGAATTTTGCTTCTTGCTAGACCAAGATACTAGGGAACGCCCAAGCAAGTGGCACCCACCGGAGGTACTCTTGCGATCCACGCGGCATCCGGCAAAGTCCGAATCCGAGTATCCTAAGAGGTGGAATTTTGCACCTTTAGGGTACCACAAGCCCACACTAGGGGTATGCTTAAGATACCTAAGTATCCTAAAGACCGCGTTCCTATGCGATTCTTTAGGTGCCGTTTGAAAGAGGGCACACAAGCATACACTAAACATGATATCGGGCCTAGATGCGGTAAGATAAAGCAATGAACCAATCATAGAACGGTAGTTAGATTGGTCAATAGGTTTACCGTCCTTATCCGCGTCGAGATGACAATTTGTTGCCATTGGAGTGCTTCTTGAGCTACAATCTCCCATCTCAAATTTCTTCAAGAGGTCCTTGGTATACTTCTCTTGATAGACAAAGGTCCCCTCTTGAAGTTGCTTGATTTGGAATCCAAGGAAGAAGTTGTGCTCTCCAATCATTGACATCTCGAATTCCCTTGACATCATTTTCCCAAACTCATGGCTAAGAGCCTCGTTAGTTGAACCAAAAATAATATCATCAACATAAATTTGACAAATAAACAAATCTCCGTTGATGTCTTTGGTGAAGAGTGTAGTGTCCACCCTCCCGATCTTGAATCCTTGCATGATAAGGAAATCCCGTAGTTGTTCATACCATGCCCTAGGCGCTTGCTTGAGCCCGTAGAGCGCCTTGTGCAACCTATACACATGATTAGGATTCCTCGGATCTTCAAACCCGGGAGGTTGTTCAACATAAACAAGCTCGTTAACGTAACCATTAAGAAAGGCACTTTTCACATCCATTTGATGAAGTCTAATATTATGATGTGATGCAAAGGCAAGAAGTATACGGATGGCTTCTAGCCGGGCGACCGGAGCAAATGTCTCCCCAAAGTCTAGTCCTTCAACTTGCGAGAACCCTTTGGCCACAAGTCTTGCCTTGTTGCGGACCACAACGCTGTTCTCGTCTTGTTTATTGCGGTACACCCACTTTGTTCCGATGACGTTTTTGTCCTTGGGTCGCTCCTCCAACACCCAAACTTCATTGCGGATGAAGTTGTTGAGTTCTTCTTGCATGGCCATCACCCAATTTGGATCTTGGAGTGCTTCCTCAATGTGATTGGGTTCTACACATGAAACAAATGAGTAGTGCTCACAAAATGAAGCGAAATGGCGAGAACGTGTACTTACACCCCTTGACGGACTTCCAATGATTTGGTCCATCGGATGCGCCTTGGAGATGCGTCCATGCCTCATAAGTGGTTGTGAAGCACTTGGCGATGGTGATGCATGTTGCTCCTCTTGTGGTTGGACTTGATCATGGACTTCTTCTTCTTCTTGATGTTGTTGGGCTTGTGACTCTTGAGTCGGCAATGGATCATCCTTCTCTTCTTCGTCAACTTGAGGCGCCATCGAGGTGTTGGAAGCTCCCCCTTGATCATGGCTCTCCTCAACTTTAGGCTTGACGTCTCCAATGGTCATGTTCTTCATGGCTTCTCGTAGAGGCTCATCATCTATTTCATCATGACCAAAACTCTCCTCTTGGTAGCCATTAGTATCATCAAACTCAACATCGCAACTTTCCTCAACTAAACCAGAGGTTTGGTTGAATACTCGATATGCTTTTGAGTTTGATGATAACCAAGAAATATACCAACATCACATCTTCTTTCAAAATTACTGAGCCTTTTCTTGCGGTAGATGTAGCACTTGCACCCAAAGACTCGAAAGTAGGAGATGTTGGGCTTTCTCCCAATGAGAAGCTCGTACGGGGTCTTTTGAAGTAGTCGATGTAGATAGACCCTATTTGCGGCATGGCACGCCGTGTTGATTGCTTCGGCCCAAAACCTCTCCGACGTGCCGTAGTCATCAAGCATTGCTCGCGCAAGAGTGATGAGTGTCTTGTTTTTCCTTTCAACAACACCATTTTGTTGAGGAGTGTATGTGGCCGAAAACTCATGCTTCACACCTTCACGGTCACACCACTCCCTAATGTTGTATTTCTTGAATTCGGTGTCGTTGTCACTCCGGACCTTGATGATGGGAAGTTGAAATTCCCTTTGAGCGCGGTTGGCGAAGGTCTTGAACACTTCCGGAGTTTCACTCTTGTCACCTAGAAATAAAGTCCAAGCATAGCGAGAGTAGTCATCAACTATAACAAGACAATAGAGGTTACCGCCAAGGCTTTTATATGTGGATGGTCCGAAGAGGTCCATGTGGAGTAGTTCAAGTGGCTTGGAGGTTGACACCATTGTCTCCATTGGGTGGTGTGAAGCAACTTGCTTCCCGGCTTGACAAGCGCTACAAAGCTTGTTCTTCTCAAATGTAACATCCTTCACGCCGGTCACCATCCCAAGATTGAATGACTTCTTGAGCTTGCTCGTCCCTATATGTGCTATGCTTCGATGCCATAGCCAACCCAAGCTTGTCTTAGTGAAGAGACAAGTGGTCAAGCTAGCATTCTTGTCGGAGATGTCTACTAGGTAGAGGTGTCCATGCTGAAATCCTTTGAAGACTATGTCTTGGCTTGTTTCACTACTCACAACAACATCATTTTTGCTAAATGTGCATGTTAGTCCAAGATCACATAGTTGTGCAATAGAAAGTAAATTAAAACTAAGTGACTTAACATACAAAACATTAGAAATAGATATTTTACCTTTCCCTTAGAACAACAACGTCATTTGAAATAGAAATTTTACCTAACCCAATTACCTTTCCCTTAGAGTTATCACCAAAGGTGACTTGTTCATGATTGTCGGGGTTTTCTATGGTGGTGAACATACCATAATTGTCGGTCATATGTTGGGTGCACCCGCTATCGAGTACCCAATGCTTTCCTCTAGCTTTGTAGTTCACCTACACACATGAATTCAATTTTTAACTTTAGGCACCAAAGCAAACTTACGTCCTTGTATGTGTCATACAAGTGTCTTTGGGACCCAAAGTTGCTTGGGGAGCTTCCCCTTCATGCCCTTCATGTCTTTGCCGATGAACCTAGCCTTCACCTTGCCATCTACTTTACTTAAGAGATAATAACGATCATTGAAAGTAGATTTGTAATTAATAGGCAACTTTGGAGAAGGTCGGTTAGGAAGAGGACACTACCTTGTGTGGTGACCGGTGACCTCACAATGTTGGCAATAAGAACCAACTTCTTTGATGAAGCTTGTTCTAAGCTCCGGTGAGGGAACCTTTCCTTTGTTGGGCACCGGGAAGGATCCAAGTCCTCTCTTGTTGAAAGACTTTGCTTGTTGGAAGAGGATTTCCTTGTGTTTGGCTTCCCCTTTTGAAAGTCTAGCCACACTAGTGCGGAGACTCTCAATTTCATCCAACAAGTCCTTCTCCCTAGCATTTGCTCTCAAAGGCAAAGACTTGTTCAAGGCATGAGTGACATGAGAAGTAATGGATATCCTATCATTAAGAGTTGGTTTCTTTATATTTTTCAACTCTTGATCAAGCACATCATAAGCAAGGTTAAGCGTTTGATGTTCTTGCATTAACTTGTTGTGCTCTCCCAAGAGTGTTTGGTGTGCTAAGTTAAGCTCATGATTATCTAACTTTATTTTAGTCTTTTCTTCCTCAATTTGCTTGACATGGGATTTGAGCATGTCATGCTCTTTAAGTATGCTTTCATACTTGACAAGCAAATCGAGGTTAGCACTCTCAAGTCTAGCACGAGTTTCCTCAAGAGCTTTAACCTTAATCTTTTCCCTCTTAATGATAGCATGATATTCATTTATTAAAGAAGTTAAATCATCTAGGGAAAGCTCATCATCGCTAGAATCATCACATACCTTGGTGTTACCTTTCGCCATGAGGCACATGGGCGGTGGATGAAGAGGTGAGTCATCATTGTTGGCAATGATGAGGCCGGCCAAACTTTCTTCTTCCACTTCACTCTCTTCATCACTTGTTTCTTTGTTGGTGACCCATTCATTTGCCTCACACATGAACACCTTTTGTGGGCCATTTCTCTTCTTTGGGAAGAGTCTTGTCTTCTTGCCCTTTTCATGTTTCCTCTTCCCAAAGGATCTTGGTTTGGGTTTGGCCTCTTCTTCATCATCTTCACTATCTTCAAGCTTGCGATGCTTGCTCTTGTGGTTCTCTCTTCTTTTGTCCGGTTTTGGACAATCATAGGAGATATGGCCTTGATCACCACAATTGTAGCAAGTCTTGTGATCATATTTCCTCGGTAGAAACACTTTCTTCTTGGGATCAAATGTGTATCCCTTCTTAGTAATTTTGGAGTTCAAGCGTGAGATCTTTCTCATCATCAATGCAAGCTCATCATCATCATGTTCACTTGATGCTTGCTCTTCTTCACTTGAGCTAGGCTCAACCACCTTCTTCTTCTTGAGGCTTGTTTTCTTGGTGGATGCCTTTAGAGCAATTGTTTTTGAAGATGATTGCTCCATCATCCCAAGTACACTCATCTCATGAGCGTGAATTTCTCCAATGAGCTCCGAGACATCAATGTGGTCAAGAGACTCCTTTTGAAGCATGGAGTTGATGATGTTGTACTTCGGCTTGGGAAGGAGCATGAGGATCTTGCGGTTGATGAGTCCTTTTCCAAGAGAAGCAATGTCAAGAGCATTAATTTTTTCAATAAGTACATTCAAGCGAGAGAACATCTCATTGACATTTTCATGAGGTAGCATCTTAAATTCATTATATTTTGCTTTAAGCATGTGATATTTAAGTTCCTTGACTCGAGAAGAACCCTCATGAATCTCTATTAAGCAAGCCCAAATTTCACAAGCTTTTTCTTTGCTAGCAATCCTAGCAAACACATCTTGACTAATACATTCATAGATTGCATTCCTAGCTTTAGCATCCCGTTTAATTTGATCACCAACATAGTTGTGTTCTCCAAACCCCGTGTGGGTCGCTTCCCATACTTCGGGAGCAATAGCCTCTAGATAAGCGCGCATGCATGCTTTCCAATAGGCAAAGTTCTTGCCCTCGAAGATAGGAACCGAACCCCCAACCTTGGCCATTTTAGCTCTCTAGCGGTGAAGATAGAATGATCCTATGAGCAACCTTGCTCTGATACCAATTGTAAGGATCGAATGCCCAAGAGTGGGGGTGAATTGGGCTTCTTTTCAAAAATCTAAGCAATAAAACTTAATTCCTAAAAGCCCAATTCCCTACTCAAACGATCTATGCATTGAAGTAAATAGCAACTTTGCAGTATATAAAATGCATAAATGTAAGGGAGAGGAAGAGGATGCAAACTCCCGAGGAGACACGAGTATTTATCCCGTGGTTCGGCAAGATCGTCAAGATCTTCCTACATCCACATTGTGGCACCCACCGAAGGGTATAGCCACACCCAAGTCACCGAGACTAGGGATCTTCACTATTCTTCTCCGTATGCCAACCATGGCAAGGTGGAGCTCAAGCCTTGTACAACTTTGATCCTCCGGGCTTCCACAATCCTCATGGCAAGCTTCGAAAGTCTCTCTCAATTACAAACATCAAGGGACACTCCCTTAAGGCTCTCACTACCCTAGAGATTCCACTCACCAAGAATGGAGGCACTTAAGTTATCTCTCTAGCTAGTTCTAGCCTATATCTTGGTGTGTAAGTGCTCTAAATGATGTAGAAGTGATGGCTCTTTGTCTTGAATGCTTGTGGATGTGTAGATTATGTCTAGTGATCAAGACTTGTCGATTTGATAGGTTTAAGGGGTATATATAGCGAGCCTCCACGAAATAGCCGTTGGAAAAAGTAGGCTGACAGAACTTTTCTACGAACACCGGATGATCCGATGTCTCCCCTTCAGTTATCATCGGTCAAGTTCACTTTAGCTGACGTCACTGTGTCAGACATGACCGTTGTTAGACCGTTGTTACACTTGTCTTCTCATTGGATGATCCGGTGGCTCTTCCTCCAGGATTGGCTCAAACTTGATGCTTACTGGAGTGATTGACCGATGTGTATATTGTTGTACATCGGATGATCCGGTGCTACACTTGGTCCAAGGATATTGCATACTGTACTGATGGACCAATGTAGCTAAGCCCTTAACATCGGATGATCCGATGAGTGCTTTGTTCTGAGGTCTCCTTCTTCTGCTAAACCAACTCGACTGACGTGTTGTTCTCTTGAAACATCGGTTGATCCGGTGAGTTGATTTTGTTTGCTTCGAGTTGTTTCTGAGTGATTCTTTTGAACTTTGCTCGATTGACCTCTTAGACATTTGTTGGAAATGTACTTCTGATGATTCTCAAGCATTAAGTGTCATCAATTGTGGTTGAATGACTTTGACATAAGAGCTTTTACTTCTTATCTTCATATCATTGATTTGATCTCATAAAGTGATTGTATATGGGTCTCCAATGATTAGTAGTTGATATTGATGTTCATATAAATTTCGTTTGATTGAGTGATATGGGAGACCTTGCATCCACAAATTCATTAGTAAAATCCAATGGTTGTCATTAATCACCGAAACCATACCTCATGGGGGCCTAGATGCTTTCACAAATCATATGCCTGCTTACCGCAGCGACCACATGATTAAGTGTCATAGTGACCAGCATGCTCCAAAACAGAGATAACAAATTCAAACATAGTCCTAAGTTGGAAATTTCTACTTGTTGTCGAGTCACACATCCAGCACGGATATCGTCGTCGACGTGCCTGATGAAACTCGAATGCAATGCCGGTACTACGCCCTTACCAAAGAAAATCCTAAGCCGGTATTCCGGCATACGTCACAACGGTGGCACTAATGATGTTGACTCGCAAACGTTCTCGACTCAAGCTACTTAAAATGTGGTTAGTGTACCTGCAACTACACAAAAATTACTGATCAATCATATAGTGTCGTACGGTACAGCCCGCACCGGCTATCATTTCAGGAAGTCACAATAATATATATGAAAGTAAGAACATTCATCCAGTATCATTCATATGGGCCGCCCCGAGCTGAGCCACGTCTCGAGGTACATGACCGGATTTTCTACCACCCGATGGGGGTCCCACGTCTATGCATAATGCTGCACCAGTAGGAGGCACATTGGGTTATGTACCACCCGACGGGGTCCCACATCTTTGCCTAATGTTGCACCAGTAGGAGGCACTTTCACTTGTTTATTAAAAATACACACTATGTGCTTTTCAGTCGCACGATAGGTGGCCGCATAATTTATCTCGTGCGCTAGGGATCAGCGTTGCGTATGGCCCTTTGAATATTGAACGTTCACGAGTTGCATACTTCGTATTTTTTACCACAGGATGGGGTATCCTCGCTTTTGCTTGAAGCACACCGGGGAACAGCATTTTCATATGTTTCCAGAACCATGAGAAGGTTCAGAGACTCATATTAACTCCCGTTCCAAGCCACGGGGACAATCACATGCTACCTCTCGCATGGTGAGCTTATCGCAATTGATCCACTTGCGACGTACCTTACCTCTTATCTGAATATAATAGCACATATGTTAGCTTGCCACCTTAAGTAACAAATACTATAATGGACCTTATATGGGCATAGTAACTAATCCTCACTCAACTACTTCTAAAGTTTCAAAATAGGCTCTTTTCGAGCATGCTATTCCCAATGCGGCTCTAATACCAGGCTGTGAGGACCGGGTCCACACATTCCAGGAATCGCAGAGGGTGGTGCCGTGCGATGAGGCACCCAACAACATACACGAAAAGAATACAACAAAATGTAAAGTTTTATTTATAGATACAACGGAAGTCTTTTACAATACTTAATGTACAGCGGAAGTAATATTCATAGCTAAACTCTCAGCCTAGCTATGCAAAAGTGCACCCGCCGAGCCCGGGGACGCTACAAACTAGCAACACAAATCAGATCACGGCGGCGTGGAGGGCTCCCACTCGGCGGTATACCCTGATGGGGGCATCACCTCATCTTCAGGCCATTCCTCATACGTATAACCTACAAACAACTTAATATAGCAACCGTGAGCATGAAGGCTCAGCAAGACTTACCCGTCTCACCTAAACATGGAACTCTACATGCAGGGATACTTAACATAAGAATAGATATAGCAGCATCTGACTCGCCTACATGTTGATCCTTCATTTTCAAGTTATTAGTAGCAGATTAAAGGTTCAATAAAAGTAACTTTAGTGAGCATATTATATAGAAATCATGGTTGCAAAGCATTATAATTCAATACATCATATTCTTCTGGCTTGTTCAGAATTTACTACGTCACAACGCAGTGAACAAGCGGTGCTCCAATAATCGCGAGGGACAGTGATTACAATTAGTAGACACCCAGATAACACGTCACGCACACCCATGCGTAAGAAGAGTGCGGTGCTCCTCATGACGTCATACCCAGCAACCTTTCACAAGAAACTCAAACGTCGAACCAATCCCACCGTCGCAGGCACAAGGTCTCCGCACGGAGCATGTCGGTGCCCGTCGGCAGATTTACACCTTGCTGCCCTCAACCCACCCCTATCGACAGTGGCCTATGCCTCGACACCCAAGTTATCAAGTTACATCGGTTTCCTAGATTCCATATGCCTAGTATGCATCCGATACAGTTCAAACTTGTCCAGCAGGGCTGCTGTTAACGGTTGTTATATACCAATTTCACCCTTCAATATAACTCAATTATGTGAAGGAATTGTCATTTTTTGCACACATCACCTTTCTATTTAACCTATTTCTACTTTTCCTTGGAGAAAGTAGTGCATGCAGGGATTCTATGCCGAAATGAAGTGACACAAAGGCATGGATCCTATAAAATATCATTCCAGCCAATCAAGTGATGACACATGGCACCAGATGGACCAAATGGCCCACAAACAGAAGTATCCGAGGCCATCCAACGGTGTAACACCCATATTGGGACCCACCTGGCAGAGACCTGGAGGAAGCACAACCCCAACAGGGCCAAGACCAGGTCGGCTGACCCCCCTAGTTAGCTGACTAGGTCTTGGCGCCAAACGCGGTCAAACGCCACGTGTTGGATCCTCCCGGCTTGAAGAGGTCATGGGTGACTGATTCGCGCGCTTTTGGTGGTGGGAACTGACCCTCCTGCAAGCTATAACTAGGACCCTTCACCCCCTCACTTCAACACATACCACTTGAGAATTCATCCATTGTATTCACTACTCTCCATAGGTTTAGAGGAGTATAGGTTGTAGAGGGGAGAGTCTCTATTCCATAGTCCAAGTAGGAGAGGAGTAGGAGTCTCTTCCCAATTGGGAAAAGAATGTATCCTATATTCCTATTTGGATTTGTGACTTTATTCATAATAAAGAGGATATCTTTAGTCTACTATTGTTCATATACTTGGATGAAGTGTTCCTTGTTTGATTGTGGATTCCATGTATGTGGTAGGAATAGTATTTATGATTGTGCTATACCATTCTCATTACATTATCATAAACACTATAAACCTCCACTGTGGTTTAATTAGCTATGATATGACTATGTTAATATGAATCACTTATGCTATGAAATAACATTGGTTCAACAAATATTTAGTCCATTGCATTAGGATGGCTTGTGCCTGTGGGTACTGGGGTCCACACATTCCAGGAAACGCAGAGGTTGGTGCCGTGCGATGTGGCACCCAACAGCACACACGAAAATAATACGACAAAATACAAAGTTTTATTTATATAAACAGCAGAAGTATTTTACAATACTTAATATACAGCGGAAGAAAATATTCATAGCTAAACTCTCAGCCTAGCTATGCAAAAGTACAGCTGTCCAGCCCGCGGACGCTGCACACTAGCCACACACAAATTTACGGCGGTGTGCAGGGCTCCCACTCAGCGGCATACCACGACGGGGGCATCAGCTCATCCTCGGGCCCTTCCTCACACGTCTCACTTGCAAACAACTGAATATAGCAACCGTGAGCATGAAGGCTCAGCAAAACTTAACCGTCTCACCTAAACATGAAACTCTACATGCAGGGATACTTAACATAGGGATGGATATAACAATAAATGACTCGCATATAAATTGATCATCATTTTACAAGTTAATAGCAGCAACTTAAATGTTTAATAACAGTAACTTTAGTTAGTGTAATCTATAGCAATCATAGTTGCA
Source organism: Tuctoria greenei (assembly GCA_036927565.1). Lineage (NCBI taxonomy): Eukaryota > Viridiplantae > Streptophyta > Magnoliopsida > Poales > Poaceae > Tuctoria > Tuctoria greenei. Next base: position 158,841,378 of record JAYESD010000002.1, on the reverse strand, counting down.
AAACAATTATATTTCAATACATCATATTCTCCTAACTTCTTTAGTAATTACTATGTCACAGCGCAGTGAACAAGCGGTACTCAAATAACCGCGAGGGACGGTGATTGCAATCAAGACACACCCGAATAACACGTCATGTACACCCGTGCCTAAGGAGCGTGCCGTGCTCCTCACCACGTCATACGCAACCACCTTTCACAAGAGAACTCAAACGCCGAACTGGTCCCAACATCGCAGGCATAAGGTTCCCGCACGGAGCGTGTTTGTGTCCGCTGACGAATTTACACCTTACTACCCTCATCCCACCCCTATCAACAATGGGCTATGCCTTGACATCGAAGTTGTCAAGCTACATCGGTTTCCTGGGTTCCATATGCCCAGTATGCATCCGGTAATGTTCAATCTCGTCCAGCAGGGATGCACGCAGATCAGTCCTCAATCGACACAAGCAGGGCTATGCACGTGAGACCACGTCTCGCTGCATCCTACCTGCTGCTCGGTCTCAATTTCTCATTTCTAAACCATTCTTTGATTCAATTCATCCCGTGTGATAAAATCCTATCTCGCGAGTAGATTCCAACTACTCAACTTCTACCGGATTCCTATAAACATTAGCATGGCATTGTCTACTCATCAAGCTCTAGACATACCCTGTACTCCATGGGATTTTTGGGTCATGCAAGTTGAGTGACAAGCACATTAGCCCTAATGCACAACATTCATCCTAGACATAGATGATACAAATAGAAACTTTTAAATAGCACTTAAATGCAAATTAGGGCTTGCCTGGTTGCGAGACAGAGGGATAGTTAACTTCTGGGGGAGTGCTTTCCAAGGGCTCCGGGTCCTCCTCAATCTTGGTCACTATATGATATGCAATATATAAAGTATATGAGTGATATAGAAACTATAGAGAAGATTTTATAAATACTGATCAGGTATGTAAATGATTTTAATTGGCTTTGTGATTTTTACAGAGGACACTTGGTTCTATGAGTAAGATCTGGACCAAAAATTGTAGATGTTCAAGGAAGCTTGTTGTCTCTAAAATCCAACAATAAAAGGCTTCTCTGAATTTTGGTCGTAATTCTCGAGCTTTGTCATGGCTAAACGTGGATGATCATGGTATAGGGGGTCTCACTGGTTCTGGGAAAATTTGTTTCACATTTTTCTGAGCTCCTACAGGAAGAAACTGATTTTACAAGTTTGGGGAAAAATCTGAAAATGGTTCTGTATTTTTCTTATTTTCAACTACATAGAGATTTGGAACACTGATCATCCGAGTAAATGAAGTCCAATGAACTTGAAATTTTTAATGGATATTAAGTGTACTTTTATGTGTTTCCTGACCAAAATTGGGAATTTTCCAATTAACATAACAGGAGTAATTAATTTCCCAAGAAATTAGCTCAAAAGAATTAATTGTGATAATTCTGGGAGTTTCATGTCCAACAAATTGCACCACTGCAAAGTTGGGATTAAGGTGAGTCTACCAGAATTTATTTGGAATTTTTAGATCAAATCTACTATGAGTAATGGATTTTAGAAGTTTGATTGAAATCTGGAATTATTTTCCAATTGAAAAGTTTAAATAAATCAGCCTGGCCCCTCTCATTTAAAATGGGCCAATCAGAGATGGGCCGCACCGAGGGCCACAGGGTTAACCAATGCAGCCGCACATGATCTGGTGGCCACAGAAGATCCAAGGGGAGGGGAAACATTCACTGACCTAAGGGGCCCGTCTTCAACCTCGCGGCGCGCCGCTCAGCCGCGGCGGTGCAGCGCTGGCGAGCTCTCCGGGATGGCTGCATTGACCTCCTCTCAGCCCAGTCTTGACCGCCTGACCCTAGAATCGACCGTGCAACACGATAGTGAGGTCCAATCGCGACGGCAATGGCCGGAGATGGCGTTGCGACGACGGCGGCGTCGGCTAGGGTTTCGGCTATGTCGAACTTGCTCGGAATGGCGCAAGAAGTTCAGGGAAAGGCTGGGAACGTTCCTGGGAGCATGGGGAAGGTGACCATGGGGAGAAAAAGTGATGGAATCGCCGGTAAAGTAGACTTCGACGGTGGACCTACGGGATTCTCCATGGCAGCCACGAAAACTCGAAATCCGACTTCCTCTCTCAATGATTTCCTTTCATTTTTGGTGAGATGCTGCGCCTGGAGACCTAGAAGGTAATCCTTAATTGGATTGAAGAATCGTTGCACATAGAAACAGAATTAAACCGATGATCTAGTGACCTTGGTATGAACTAGCCACGGTGAAACTCGAGATACAGAGGCTAGGGGGCACGATAGGGGCTGAAACTTCACCAGAAGCGTCTATGTACCTTGCGCGCCTTATTGCTTCAATGAAGGATACGAGAACTTGCTTGTGGCGGCCTGTCCTCGTGGAGCAGAAGTTTTCCCGGCGGCTTCACCCGCGAGCTCTGGGGAAACTTCAAAGTACCAAGACAAAACGTAAGGGAAGAGGGAACCGATGGTACCAGAGGCTAGAGGGAAGCTTGGTGCACCTTTTTGCTGTTGCACTCGTGCGCCAACTCGGCCTGGAACCGGAGCAACACGGGGAGGCAGCAAGGGCAACGGGGAGAGCTCGGGAGAGAACAGAGGAAGAAGGGCGCTGCTTTTCCAATCGGTCGACGGAGCAGAGATAGGGATGGAGAGGTGTAGGGAGCACGCCATGATGCAGGCAAGCAAGCAGCTCACTGGCATGGTGCATGCCGCGCAGTGTCGAGTGGGGCAGCACCGAAAAAACGGCGTGCAGAGCACTACCGTAGATGTCCCACTGACCAGTGGGTCCCACTGCCCCCTTAAGCCTATCTCGTCTGCTCCTTAAATTCTCCCACCAATCTTGATCCAAAAATCTTAGATTTTTGTGGAGAGGACAATTTAAATATAGAGATTATGATTATGAAATTGGATTTCAAATTTGGATAAATTTCAGATACAATTCAAATTCAAATTTGAATTTGAATAGAATTCAATGGAGCCACAGAATTAAATAGCAAATGAGCTTAACAAATTTTGAAACTTCGCAGAGAGGCTATTTAGAATATTTGGGATTTAATGGTGAGCTCATATTTTTATTTTGGCAACGTTTGATCAGGAGCTAAATTTGAATTTTTGAATTCTCTCAATTGAGGTTTAAAATGGTTTGGATTTTTCAGATTCCAATTTGATTTCTTTTTCCCCTCAAAATTTCAGTATCTCTCATCTGAACCTTGCATTTTTAATTTAGGGCTTTTACATTCCTCCCCCTTAAAAGAATCTCGTCCCGAGATTACAAATAAAAGAGACGGAGGTAAAAAGATTACCGGATATGCGATGATAATAACTCCGGATAGTTTGATCGGAGATAGTCCTCGCTTTCCCATGTCACTTCCTCAGCGGTATGGTTACTCCACAATACTTTGTAGAAGTACAGAGTCCGCTTTCTTGTGGTGCGAGTCTTTTCGTCAATAATCCGTATCGGATACTCATAATAAGTGAGATCTGGTTGAAGAGCTTCGATGTCTTCGGTGCGGATATCAGCTGAAGATTTAAGACACTTCCACAGCTGAGAAATGTGAAATACATTATGTTGTCCCGAGAGTGACGCTGGTAACTCCAAACGATAGGCCACGGGTCCACATTTTTCAATGACAGCGAACGGACTGATGAATCATGGAGAAAATTTTCCCTTCACTCCGATACGATGAATCCCTTTCATCGGAGAGACACGGAGATAAATATGGTCTCCAATGTCGAAGTGGAGAGGTCGACATCTTTTATCCATAGTTTTTCTGCCAAGATTGAGCAGCCTTGAGATTGGCTTGGATCGCTCGCACTCGTTCTTCGGCTGCATTTACAAGATCAATTACGTATATAACTTGCTCGCCGGATTCACACCAGTTGAGTGGTGTGCGACATTTCCAGCCATAGAGAGCTTCATACGGCACCATATTGATGCTAGCTTGATAGCCATTGTTGTAAGAGAACTCCGCCAACAGCAAATGATCATCCCAATTTTTACCGTGGTGGATGGCACAAGCGCGTTGCATATTTTCCAAAACTTGATTCACCCATTCAGTTTGACCATCAGTCTGCGGCTGATATGCGGAGCTTCGGAATAGTTTCGTCCCCAATGACGCGTGCATATGCTACCAAAAACGAGAAACGAACAGCGCACCACGGTCTGAAATAATTGTCCGGGGAACTCCGTGCAAGCACATGATTCGTGCAATATATAACTCTGCATATTTATTGGCAATGTACTTTGTATGTATCAAAAATAAAATGAGCTGATTTGGTTAGTCGATCCACTATCACCCAAATCGAATCATGTTTGTGGAATGTGAGAGGTAATCCGACAATAAAATCCATACAAATGTCCTCCCATTTCCAAGCCGGAATTTTCAATTGTTGCAACTGTCCGGCTTTTCTCATATGGTTGGCTTTCACCCGCTGACACGTACACACTCGGATATGTACTTTGCAATCTCTCTTTTCATCCGTGTCCACCAAAATATGGTTTTTAAATCTTGGTACATCTTGTTGCTGCCCGGATGAATAGAATACTTGGACAAGTGGGCTTCATCCAAGATTTTCTTCCGAAGTGTCTTGTCACGGGGTACCACTATACGGTCTTTGAACCATAGGGTACCATGTTCATCACTTCGGAAGCACATCATTTCTTCATTCTTCATTCTCCTACAAATGTTCGACATACCCACATCTTTCTTTTGAGCTTCCATAATCTCCTCTCATATAGTAGGGATCAGAGCAAGATTATATAGCGCTCCATAGGGAACCAAGTATAAACTTGGCTCGTCCTCGTCCATCGGAGTGATGGACAGATTATTGACGTGAGACTTGCGGCTCAGCGCATCGGCACCACATTCGCTTTGCCGGGATGGTAATGAATTTCAATCTAATAATCTTTGATCAATTCCAACCATCTTTGATGTCGCATATTCAGTTCCTTCTGAGTGAAGATATATTTCAAACTCTTGTGATCGGTGTAGAGGTGCACTAAATTTCCGAGTAAATAATGCCTCCACATTTTCAAAGCGAGTACCATGGCAGCGAGCTCAAGGTCATGAGTTGGATAATTCTGCTCATGATTTCGGAGCTGTCGTGTGCCATATGCGATCACGCGGCCGTCTTGCATTAACACGCAACCGAGACCAATGCCAGACGCATCACAATAAACGTTGAAAGATTTGGTCGTATCCAGCTGAGCTAGCACGGGGGCTGTTGTGAGAAGTTTCACCAATGCTTGGAATGCATCCTTACATGCCTTCCTCCAAATATATTTAGTCCCCTTTTTCAGCAGCTCTGTCATCGGTTTAGCGATTTTTTAGAAGCTCGGAATGAACCTCCGATAATATCCTGCTAACCCTAGGAAACTGTGAACTTCATGTACGGACGTTGGAGACTTCCATTTCAGCACTTGCACAATTTTGCTTGGATCAACAGCAATACCCTCCGCTGAAATAATGTGACCAAGAAAAGGCACTTGGCTAATCTAAAATTCACACTTGCTGAATTTTGCATAAAGCTTGTGATCTCGCAATCGTTGGAGCATGATATGCAAGTGTTTGGCGTGTTCATCCTCTGATTTTGAATAAACGAAAATGTCGTCGATGAAGACCACGACAAACTTATCCAACTCCAGCATGAACACTGAATTCATCAAATACATGAAGTGAGCCGGCGCGTTGGTAAGTCCGAACGACATGACGAGATATTCATAGAGCCCGTATCTTGTTGAGAATGCCGTCTTTGGTATATACTCCGGTTGGATTTTTATTTGATGATTCCGGACTGAAGATCCATCTTTGAGAATACTTTAGCACCCACTAGTTGATCGAATAAAATATCGATGCGTGATAGTGGATACTTGTTCTTGATCATCACGGCATTGAGCGGACGATAGTCCACATAAAGACGTAACGTCTTGTCCTTCTTCTTCACAAATAATGTGGAGCAGCCCCAAGATGATGAACATGGGCGTATGAGACCTTTGTCCAGCAGGTCCTTCAAATGCTCCTTTAATTCCGCCAACTCATTGGGTGCCATCTTGTACGGCCTTCGAGAAATAGGCGTGGTTCTCGGAATAAGTTTAATTTCGAACACGATGTCCCTATCCGGTGGCATACCCGGAAGGTCATTGGGAAACACGTCCGGATATTCACGGACCACAGGAATGTCCTCAAGCTTTGTGGCTTCGTGTGGTAGGTGGCTGGAATTTCATGGATAAGGAGGTCTAGAATAAGAGTGTGTGGTTCATGTAGTGGAGAGTTGAAACGGACCACACGTGGAACAATGTCAAGAACAGCACCATGATGGTGCAGCCATGACATCCCTATGATGACATCAAGCTTATGACCCTCCAACATAATTAGAGAAGTCGGATAGATATTCCCACCCATCTTAAGTTGTGCTTTATGGACTTTCATGTCCGCTGCTATTTTCCCACCCGGAGAGCAAATCAAATATGGACTTACTGTGGGAGTAATAGGTAATTGATGCTTGACAACATAAGATTGGTTAATGAAATTTTGGGTGGCACCGCAGTCAAACAATATGGCTACGGGATTTTCGAGTAGAGAAAATGTACTCGTGAGAATGGGTTCGCCTTCCGGCACGTCTTCGAGATCTAAGTGGTGGACGTTGCCGGGTTTTGGTGCTGGTTTTCTGGGCTGGTTGCGGGGTTGAACGACACCCCGATATGGTGCTTGCCCGCTCCCTTGACGCTGCTCGGGGCAGCCCCTCGCATAATTCCCGGCACGGCCACACGTATAGCATGTGTACTGTGTTGGGTTCCCTCCAATCTGCGACGGAATCCCGGTGCACGTGGTGGAGGTGGATATGCACGCGGGACCATCCTTTACTGCTGCTGCTGTTGTGGAGATGGCGTTTGAAAACACGGCGCGTTGAAAGATCGACCGCAGAATTGCTGCGGTCGCACCGGTGGCTGCCATCGCTGACCGGTGGTCTGCAATACACCACAGGGTATTTCTGCAGACCACCCCAGCTGCTGCTCGACGGCACGCTCCGTTTCCTCTTATCAGAAACGAGCTCGCGCTGAGCATCATCCTGTACAATCGCGGAATTGACGATGTCGTTGATGGTACCGCGGTTGAATTGTGCGAGTTGAACCTTCACCTTCGGATTCAGGCCCTGGAAGAATATGTCTTGCTTTCTGTCTTCCGTCCCCACATACTCGAGCGCGTACTGCGCCATGTGGTTGAACACACGGGAGTATTCGTGGGCACTCCTCCCGCCTTGCTTTAGCTCCAAAAATTCTTGAAGCTTCCTCTTCATTATTCCGGGAGGTATATGATAGTCGCGGAACGCCTCCCGGAATTCGGTCCAGGTGACCGCATGACCGGCCGGCAGTGAGGCGATGAAGTTCGCCCACCAAGGACTGTCGGATCCTTGAAGCTGTTACGCTGCAAACAGCGCCTTCTGTTGTTCGGTGCATCGCAGCAAACCGAACATTGCCTCGAGGGTGCGGATAAAATTGTCCGCTTCTAGTGGCTCCTCGGCCTCCGTGAAGACTGGTGGATGCGTCGCCAAGAAATCTGAATACGAGCTTTGTTGGGGATGGTGTTGCCCATTGTCTTGTCGCCCCCTTGACGGGATGAATTCTGCACCAACATATGCAGTAACTCGGTTTGCTCGTCGCACGAGCCAAATACTGTGACCAGAATCTCCGCGAGCGTCCTCGGAGGTTCAGGTGGTGGTGGAGGGATTGTTGCTGTGGTGTCGCGGTTTACTCCCGTGTCGGAGATTCATCCTCACGACCCGGTTCGAGCCTCCCATCTCGGGCGTCGAATGCGTACACACCATTCTGCATCCACATTATTTAAATCAGCAACATGTTTGTTTTCTTCATCCATTTTATACCATAGTAGTGCGAGGATTGACAATGTGATAATTGCATAACATTCCCATATATTGATAAAGTACAAACTTTATTCAAGATATATTATCTCATGACCAAGTGTACAATAGTGATTTCCAAAATGATGGACTGCCACTACGGAAGTACATCTCAACTATACTTGGTCTCCATGAGATGTCATACACATCTTGTCATCTCATACACACCCACTACTATTTATAATATGACACAAACGTGGCTACAAAATAAAAACGAGCAACCACTAACTATCCGTTGCCCTGTGATGGCAGTAGTGCTGCCCTATCCTACTCCGATGCATTGTCATCAGCGTGTGAAAGCATCTAGGCCCCATGAGGTACGGTTTCGGTGATTAATGACAACCATTCGTTATTACTAATGAATTTGTGAATGCAAGGTCTCAATGACACTCAATCAAATGAAATCAAAATTACATTGGAGACCCATATAAAATCAACAAATGAGATCAAATCAAAACATATGATGACAAGAAGTGAAAACTCTAACTTGATATCATTCCATGCTTGAAGACAACCAAAACAACATTTCCAACAAGTGTCAAAGAGGTCACAAGTTCAAAATTCCAAAAGAACAACTCAAAACAACTCGAAGTCAACAAGTTGAACACACCGGATCAACCGACGTTATATAAGTTGACTACATCGGTCAAGTTGGTTCAATTGAAGAAGAAGACCTCAGACAAATGCACTCACCGGATCATCCGATGTAAGTGGCTCAGTGACATCGGTCCATTATCACAGATTGCAATACCATTGGACCAAGTGAAGCACCGGATCATCCGATGTGCAGAAGACATACATCGGTCGATCACTCCAGTGAGCCTCAAGATCAAGCATAATTCTGGAGGAAGAGCCACCGGATCATCCGATGAGAAGAAAGAACAACATCGGTCTAACAACGGTCATATCCGACACAGTGACATCAGCTAATTTGGATTTGACCGATGTCAACTGAAGGGAAGACATCGGATCATCCGGTGTTCGCAGACAAGTGATGTCAGCCTACTTTTCCAACGGCTATCTCGTGGAGGCTGGCTATTTATACCCCTTCAACCTGTCAAATCGATAAGACTTGAAGCCCAGACATACTCTACACATCCTAGAGCATTCAAGCAAGAGAGCTACCACTTTCACATCATTTGTTCATCTTTTGTACACCAAGAAATAGGCTAGAACTAGCTAGAGATAGTGCTTGGGTGCCTCCATTCTTGGTGATTGGAGTCTCTAGTGTAGTGAGAGCCCAAAGGGAGTGACCCTTGGTGTATGCAACTTCCGGAGCTTGCCAAGTGGATTGTGGAAGCCCGGAGGATCCCAAAAGTGTACAAGGCTTGAGCTCCACCTTGCCAAGGTTGGCGAACGGAGAAGAATAGTGAAGAAGCCCCTAGTCTCGGTGACTTGGGAGTGGCAAAACCCTTCGGTGGGTGTCACAACGTGGACGTAGGAAGATCCTTGTGATCTTACCGAACCACGGGATAAACTCCGTGTCCCTTGAGCGTTTGCATCCCTCTCCCTTTTTACTCTTATGCAATCTTCATTCCGCAACTTTAAATTATATTGATTGCATAGTTTAATTGCATAGGGAATTGGGCTTTAAGTTGTTAAGTGTTTAATTGTCTTAAAATTTGAAAGAAAGCCCAATTCACCCCCCCTCTTGGGCATTTCGATCCTTACAATTGGTATCAGAGCCTTGTTGCTCATTGGATCATTCTAGCTTCACCGCTAGAGAGCTCAAATGGCCAAGAATGGGGGTTCGGTTCCTATCTTCGAGGGCAAGAACTTTGCCTATTGGAAAGCACGCATGCGTGCCTACCTAGAGGCCATTGCTCCCGAAGTGTGGGAAGCGACCCATGCGGGATTTGGAGATCATATTTATATTGGTGATCAAATTAAATGGGATGCTAGAGCTAGAAATGCCATCTATGAATGCATTAGTCAAGATGTATTTGCAAGAATAGCTAGTAAAGAAAAAGCTTGTGAAATTTGGGCATGCTTAATTGAAATTCATGAGGGTTCCTCTCGTGTTAAAGAACTTAAATATCACTTGCTTAAATCTAAATATGATGAGTTTAAAATGTTTCCTCATGAAAATGTAAATGAAATGTTTTCTCGCTTAAATGTTCTCATTGAGGAAATAAATGCTCTTGATATTGCTTCTCTTGGCAAGGGACTTATCAACCGAAAGATCCTCATGCTCCTTCCCAAGCCAAAGTATAACATCATCAACTCAATGCTCCAAAAGGAATCACTTGATCACATTGAAGTTTCGGAGCTAATTGGAGAAATACACGCTCATGAGATGAGTGTACTTGGGATGATGGAGAGTTCATCCTCTACAAGGACAATTGCTCTCAAGGCTTTCAAGAAAACAAAGAAAATGATCAAGCCTAGTTCAAGCAAAGAAGAACAAACATCAAGTGAAGATGATGATGATGAGCTTGCATCAATGATGAGAAAATTCTCCCGCTTGAACTCCAAGATTGCCAAGAAGGGATACACTTTTGATCCCAACAAAAGAGCCTTCCTCCCCAAGAAAGAAAGTAGCAAAACTTGCTATAATTGTGGTGAACAAGGCCACATCTCCTACGATTGTCCAAAACCGGACAAGAGAAGGGAGAACCACAAGAGCAAGCATCACAAGCTTGAAGATAGCGAGGATGAAGAAGAAGAGGTCAAGCCCAAGGCAAGAACGTTTGGAAAGAAGAAATTTGACAAAGGCAAAAAGTCAAAATTCTTTCCAAAGAAAAGACAAGGACCTCAAAAAGTGTTCATGTGTGAGGGGAATGAATGGATCACCGACGAAGAGTCAAGTGAAGAAGAGAGTGAAGAAGAAGAAAACTTGGCCGGACTTGCCATTGCCAACAAAGATGATTCACCTCTTCCTCCACCTCCCATGTGTCTCATGGCGAAAGGTAACTTTGAGGTATGTGACGACTCTAGTGATGATGAACTTTCCCCCGATGAATTAACTTCATTGATAAATGAATATCACACCATCATTAAAAGGGAAAAGAACAAGGTCAAGGCGCTAGAACAAGCTCATGCTAAACTTGAAAATGCTAATCTTGATTTGCTTGGCAAGTATGAAAGCATACTTAAAGAGCATGACACGCTCAAAACCTATGTCAAGCAAATTGAAGAAGATAAGGCTAAAATTGAGCTAGACAATCATAAGCTTGGCTTAGTTCATCAAACGCTCTCGGATAAACATAATGAGTTAGTTCAAAAGCATCATGCACTTAATCTCTCGTATGAAGCCATTGAACTAAAATTAAAAAATAAGGAGAAAGAAACTATTGGTGGCAAGGTACCCATTATTTCAAATGCTACTAATGCTTTCCATGAGTCTTTGCCCATGAAAGAAAATGCTAGGGAGAAGGAGTTGATGGAGGAGATTGAAAGTCTCCGCACAAGCTTAGCAAGACTATCTAAGGGAGAAGACAAACATAAAGAAATCCTCTTCCATCAAGCAAAGGGCTTCAACAAGAAAGGACTTGGATCCTTCCCGGTGCCCAACAAAGGAAAGGTGCCCTCACCGGAGCTCAAAACAAGCTTCATCAAGGAAGTTGGCTCCTATTGCCAACATTGCAAGGTCACCGGTCACTATACAAGGGAGTGCCCTCTACCTAACCGACCTTCTCCAAAATTGCCAACTAACTATACATCTACCTTTGAGAATCACTATTATTTATTGAGCAAAGTAGGTGCTAAGGTGAAGGCAAAGTTCATTGGCATGAACGTAAAGGGGATGAAAGGGAAGCTCCCCAAGCAACTTTGGGTCCCAAAAGCACTTGTATCACATATACAAGGACCAAAGCTAGCTTGGGTGCCTAAAGTCAAGAACACGTGACCATCCACGAAGTGACTTCAAGAGGGGACCTCCACCATCAAAGAAAATCTACCAAGGACCTCTTGAAGAAAGTTGAGAATGGGAGCCCAACGCGGATATGGACGGTAACCCTATTGTCAAATCAAACTTACCATTCCATAAATAGTCTATTGCTATATCTTTCCACATCTAGGCCCCATGTCATGTTAAAATGAATGCTTGTATGATTATGTGCCTCTCCTTTGTGACAATGAAAGTGCGGTTAAGATAGCTAAAAACCCCATTCCCGCACTTGACGAGAAAACCTTTTCTAGACTTAGAAGTGAATTAAATGTGCTAGATGCATCTAACGTCATGTAAGTTGCCATGTTCATGTAAGGATGCATATCATATAGGTCTTGTCTAACTCCCAAAGGATAGGGGCGAGCTAGAAATAGTTTTCCCTGAGTAAGCCTTTGGCAGGTTTAAACTTGGCAAGATAGATTTATTTTATGCCTTGCATGATTCCTGTCATATAGACTTGCATTCATCTAATTTTTGCATTATCTTGTTTGACATTGCATACGGTAGATTGTCACAAAGGGGAACCCACATCATGAGAAGGAGACTTGTTTGAAATGCAATATCTCAACTCATATGATGTGGAAAGAGCAAAATTCTAAAGGAACATGCTTTAATGAGATAGAAGTTTCCATACTCCACCTCACAAAGCATGGGCCTTACATTTTTTTTTTGGATATTTTTCCTCCATTTTTCTTGGTGTTCCGTTTGTGTTAAGGTCTAGCCAAGCTATTGGCATATTAGCTTCTTGAGGGGTAAGGAGTTGCCCAAAAAGTCCTAAGACATGTGTTTCTCCTCAATTGTTTGTTCGGTCGAAGGACATATATGGGATGTTTTCGTTCTGTTGTCATCGGATTATCCGATGCCCCTGTCAATCTCTCATCGGTCAAATAGGTGTTCAATCCTCAAAACCCAACTCTGTCAGAACCTCAAATGATCCGACGCGTTCATCCTGGAAAACATCGGTCCATCCGATGTTCACTCTTCTGGAGCTGTGATCCATTCAACCGATGTCTACCTCCCTCTAACGTCGGATCATCCGGTGTCAATTTCACTCGGTTGAACACCCTTACTGTGTTGATCGACCGATGTTCAAAACCCTAATCGTCGGTGCATCCGATGTCAACAGCAATTCTTGAATATCCTTACTGTTGCAATTGACCGACGTTCACTACATCTATCATCGGTCCATCCGGTGTTTGAAAAACGGCTAGGGTTTGGGCCCCACTATTTAAACCCGCGCGCCGGCCCGACCCTTTCTCTCCCCGACACCCCGTGCTCCCGCCGCCGCCGACCACCGCCTCTCCACGCGCCGCCGCCTCTCCCTCGCCTGCAGCGCCGCCGCCGGCCGCCGCCGCCGTCCCCTGCTCGCGCCACCGCCGCCGGCCACCTCTCCCGCGCGCCGCCGCCCTTCCCTCGCGCCGCCACCGCCGTGCTCCACCCGCAGCACCGCCGCCGCTGCCTCCCCACGCGCCGCCGCAGCAGTAGGCACCGCCGCCGTGCTCCACCCGCGCCCACGCACCATCGCCACCGCACCTCTCCCTCCGTCGAAGCATCTCCACGTCTTCTCCGGCCCCCGTCGCTAGGTTTTCCCGAGCTCCATCGTCGCTAAGGTGAGCTCCGTGCCGTGCGACGTCTCTCGTTGATTATCTCGTCATCGTTCGTTTTCAACGTTGCTAACCCTTCCTCTCCGTCGCCTAGATGGGTCGTGATCGCAAAGGAAAGGGAAAAGCGATCGCGGAGCCCGCCGCGAAAAAGCGGAAACTTTCGAAGGATGAGAAGAAGGCCTTGATGGCCGCTCGCGCCGCCGAGGAGCGTGAGCGCGGCCATGGGGGTTCGTTGAGGATTCGCGAGGCCCGTCCAAGGCCGCCTCCCGTGGTCGACGACTCCGACGCCGAAGAGGAGCCAGTTGCGCCTCTCGTCCGCCGGCGCTCAGCCCGGACTCGAGGAGGTCACGCCGAGGCTGCTCCTCGTCCGAGACCGACGGCTGCCGACCGTCGTGAGGACAGGGAGGCTGAGAGGGACATCCATGAGGTGGACACGGCCGTCCTGGTCCGTGAAGGAGTCCGTCTTGTGGACTACCGGAAGATGAAGGCGAAGCAACTCCGGAAGCTCAGATGGAGTGTTCTTCTTGAGGAGTGGTTCCCACAGCCCCGAGAGCTTCTTGTGGACAGTCGCTTCTGGACTGTCACCCAGGCGTCTCTCTATGAGACCTACAAGCGCTGGGGGCACAAGCTTTTTCAGCACAACCACTTGGACTGGAGGCAGCTTGCAGTGGCAGCGGAGACTGAGATCCGCCCCTTCTTTGAAAGGTACAGAGGCTTGGTAGAGCTACTGGACTATGAGAGGAGTGCCTATGTGGAAGAGTGGGTCCGTGTCTTCTACGCGACCCTATACATCTCAGAGGGCAGAAGATCCATTGCATTCATGTTCAATGGTCAGCACTACCATCTCACGAGGCAGACTTTGGGGCACATCCTTGGCTTGGACCTGCACGACACTAGCATACACGAGAAGGTCTATGGGCAGGCAGATCCACCGAGGAGGCCACTTACTGGAGGGGTAGCACCTCAGCTGGACGAGATCCGCTCCTTGTTTGGCCCCACGTTCTCTCCAGATCAGCCGAGAGTCCCAGCACTCCTGACCCCAGCTGCGCGCATTGTGCACCTCGCCTTGCGCCGCACGCTCCTGCCGAGGTCAGGATACTTGGAGTGGTTCACGAGTCTCCAGCAGACCCTCCTGTTCTACATAATGAACGGGATGGAGTTTGATATCATAGACATACTTCTCTGCGAGATGGAGGACGTGATTACAGATGGAGTGGGCATGATGAGGCAGCTAGCATACGGGCACTGGATCAGCTTTATTTGCTCTATGGTGGTGCCAGAGGGACATACAGCACAGGCCCGGCTTGCTGACGAGAGCGTGACCCGCTTCAGTCACTACCGTGCGTCCGCTCCTGGAGACCGCCGCCTTGGCCGTCCAGTTGAGCGCCAGGTCAGGGCCCGCTTGACTGAGGAGGATTGGTCTGACCTCGAGAAGGAAGATGAGCGTCTGGCTGAGGCAGAATCTCAAGGTGGAGACTTGCAGCACGTCTGGTCCGAGAGCGACACAGACGAGAGTGTTGAGGAGTACTTCCCTCCACCTCCACCCTCACCGAGACAGCACGACGCCGAGGCAGGAGGCTCAGCTGCTCCGCCACCGACACCACCTCCTGTGTCCGAGGCGCAGGTGTCACAGCCGTCGGAGCTGTCCTCCCTTCTTCAGCAGATGATCGAGCAGCAGCGCCAGGACAGGCTCGCTGCCGAGCAGGCCAGGGCAGAGCAGGCTGCTCACTTGGCACAGCTGCAGCGGCAGCAGCAGGAGCTCCAGCTGGAGATCGCCCGTCAGAGGCGAGAGGATACGGACCGGTTCACCAACCTGGTCGATCAGATGCACCGCCGTACCCTCGACCAGCAGTAGCAGACCCAGCAGGCCATGATGGGGATCCTAGGGTTGATCACCAACCTATACACTCAGACCGGGATCGCCCTTCCTTCACAGCAGCCTGGACTGGGACTGGCTCCAGGTGTCGCTCAGGTGCCTACTACTCCTATCCCTTCGATCAGCATGTCACCACTTCTGGCACCTAGCGCACCGATTCACTCACCACTGCCGGCGACGACCTTGTTCCAGCAGACACCGGCGTCCGTGGTGAGCGCTCCACTTCCTCCAGCTCCTCCAGCATCCTCAGTACCTGCTCCCTCTCCTCCAGCACCGGCAGCGGACCCTCCAGTTCCCACCGCTCCGGCAGCTCCTTCGACCGGCGACTCCAGCTCCGACGACTGCGACGGTGCTCAGTTCGTCCTCGCGCCTAGCTCTCAGGGTCAGTAGGCGTTCTGATCCCTTTTTGGTGTCTTGATGCCAAAGGGGGAGAAGATGTAGGAGAGTCAGGGGGAGTAGCAGTCTCAGGGGGAGTACGTGTTTAGGGGGAGTGTGTGAGTGTGTGTTTATCTTTTGTATTCTTGCTTGAGTACTCTTTTGTAATTTTAATTATGCACTCTTTCGCTTGTCTCATTTGTTTATGATTTTAATCAATTGAGCTTTTCGCACCATAAAATTTTAATCAATTGATTTTGTAATTTCATTGTTTATGTTGCACTTATTGCATATATTCTTGAGTATTATCATCAAATTCATTATTACTGCGCTTTAAATTATTGTGTTGTCATCAATCACCAAAAAGGGGGAGATTGAAAGCATCTAGGCCCCATGAGGTACGGTTTCGGTGATTAATGACAACCATTCGTTATTACTAATGAATTTGTGAATGCAAGGTCTCAATGACACTCAATCAAATGAAATCAAAATTACATTGGAGACCCATATAAAATCAACAAATGAGATCAAATCAAAACATATGATGACAAGAAGTGAAAACTCTAACTTGATATCATTCCATGCTTGAAGACAACCAAAACAACATTTCCAACAAGTGTCAAAGAGGTCACAAGTTCAAAATTCCAAAAGAACAACTCAAAACAACTCGAAGTCAACAAGTTGAACACACCGGATCAACCGACGTTATATAAGTTGACTACATCGGTCAAGTTGGTTCAATTGAAGAAGAAGACCTCAGACAAATGCACTCACCGGATCATCCGATGTAAGTGGCTCAGTGACATCGGTCCATTATCACAGATTGCAATACCATTGGACCAAGTGAAGCACCGGATCATCCGATGTGCAGAAGACATACATCGGTCGATCACTCCAGTGAGCCTCAAGATCAAGCATAATTCTGGAGGAAGAGCCACCGGATCATCCGATGAGAAGAAAGAACAACATCGGTCTAACAACGGTCATATCCGACACAGTGACATCAGCTAATTTGGATTTGACCGATGTCAACTGAAGGGAAGACATCGGATCATCCGGTGTTCGCAGACAAGTGATGTCAGCCTACTTTTCCAACGGCTATCTCGTGGAGGCTGGCTATTTATACCCCTTCAACCTGTCAAATCGATAAGACTTGAAGCCCAGACATACTCTACACATCCTAGAGCATTCAAGCAAGAGAGCTACCACTTTCACATCATTTGTTCATCTTTTGTACACCAAGAAATAGGCTAGAACTAGCTAGAGATAGTGCTTGGGTGCCTCCATTCTTGGTGATTGGAGTCTCTAGTGTAGTGAGAGCCCAAAGGGAGTGACCCTTGGTGTATGCAACTTCCGGAGCTTGCCAAGTGGATTGTGGAAGCCCGGAGGATCCCAAAAGTGTACAAGGCTTGAGCTCCACCTTGCCAAGGTTGGCGAACGGAGAAGAATAGTGAAGAAGCCCCTAGTCTCGGTGACTTGGGAGTGGCAAAACCCTTCGGTGGGTGTCACAACGTGGACGTAGGAAGATCCTTGTGATCTTACCGAACCACGGGATAAACTCCGTGTCCCTTGAGCGTTTGCATCCCTCTCCCTTTTTACTCTTATGCAATCTTCATTCCGCAACTTTAAATTATATTGATTGCATAGTTTAATTGCATAGGGAATTGGGCTTTAAGTTGTTAAGTGTTTAATTGTCTTAAAATTTGAAAGAAAGCCCAATTCACCCCCCCTCTTGGGCATTTCGATCCTTACAGCGTGCTCGAGTATCTCAGGATATTCTTCCTCCTCAGGATCTGAAGGCACTTGATCACCCATATTCAGCGGTATGTCATGAGCCGGTGGATACGCAACTGGTTGCAATTGTGCTTTGGCCTCAATCAAATTATCCTGAAGTTGCTCTGCCTCGTACTCCCAATTCTGAGCTTCCTCGATGGCTTCGTCTCGTGCCTCGGTGACCACCAAGAGCTGCTATTGCTGTTGTTGCACCTCCAACTGACTCGCCTGCAGTCCATCACGATCTTGCTGTAGTTCCATGCGAGTTTGCCTCAGTTCGGCGCGAGCTTTTCGAAGTCTAGTGCGAGTGTGATTCAGCTGATTCTCGCATTGATTCAGCCGGTGATTCGTCGGAGCCAGGAAAGAACGGAGGTTCTCATTGATATAACCAAGAGTGTCAACCCGTTCCATCGCTTGCCTCAAGGTTTCGATCTGCTCCCGAAGAATTGCACTCTGTGCGAGAACCACCATGCTGGATGCAGTGGCATAAGTCCCAAGTGTTGTCGAGGTTGTGTCGCCATATGGTTGATAGGCCGCAACCATACGACACTGCCACTCAAAACCAGCAGCAGCACAGACCGGGAGAAGAGCAAACTGTTTCCCAGCCATGGCATCTTGATGAAGCTCGCAAAGCTTCATAAGCGCTTCGCCCGCTGCAAAGGCCCACGTGTCCTCCAAACGAGCTCCCTGGATCGTGACCGAAAAAGGAGCCCATCCATAAACACGCGGACTAGCCGGGATGTCGACCAGGACGATACATGACAGTACGCCTCTGTCAACTGCCTCTTGATCCCAATAGCATGGCATCTCGATAAAGCCAAACTGTTGGAGCACCTCCCGCAGAATGCTCGGGAAGCTCGGACGGTTAGCTCATGTGGAGAACACCCATCCGTCCGGCAATAGCATCACATCCGTCATCTATAAAAGAAGTACATGAAGGAGTAAAATACTCAAATTCAACAAACTTTGTTGATAAACAGATCATGGATGTGAAAAATGAATTATGAAAGTGAATTCAAATTCAGACGCCAAATGAAACATACACTGGAATTCTGTCTCAGTTTCTGTTCATTCTGAACAGTCTGGAGAAATTCGAAATTTTCATCCAGTTAGAGGCACATTCAGGACTTTAGTTAAACTACAAAATTGTAGTACACTCGATTATATTCCATAATGTATTTATTTTCCTCCATATCATTTCTGTATAAGGAGATATGATTTTTCCAAGTTGACAGTTTTCTGGAAAAAATTTGACAGCATCTCCTCTATTTAAGGCTGATATTGTCCACATATTTCCAGATACAAAACATCAATATATGCAAAAATCATAAATTAAAAAATTGTTGTATACATCCTAAGGATTACAGAAATGCATTATATGAAGTCATTCATTGAGTCTACAAAGAGATATGATCAAGACAGTAACAGGGTACATAAACTGTCCATTCTGTGTCCAGATTTAACAGAGTTTGGAAATTTGAATTTTTCATTAGTTTACAGGGGGATTCTGATCTGGAGTTGAACTTAAGAGTTTTAGAGGACTCTATATAATTTCCAACCATGTATGGTAGACCTATAGGGGTGAAGCATACATGCAGTTATGATGTTCCAAACTTAGTCAATTTTCTGTCCAGTCCACAGTTTGAACCAGGAACCGGGCAGTTTATGTTCAAATGAAGTTTTCAAATTTTAAATCTTGAAATCTGCATTGGAGCTGAAAATGAAACTTGTGAAAGACTTCCTCAAGTTCCCAAATCATAGTCCGGCATACTGCAGTGACCCCATGATTAATTTTAAATCTGACCAGCACGCTCCAAAACAGAGATTATAAATTCAACCTTAGTCTTAAGTTGGAAATTTTTATTTGTAGTTCAGTAACAACACCAGCACGGATAGCATCTTCGACGTGCCTGATGAAACTCGAATGCAATGCCAGTACTACACCCTCACCAAAGAAAATCCTAAGCCAGTATTCTGGCTTATGTCTCAACAGTGGCAGTAATGACGTTCACTCGCAAACGTTTTCTACTCGAGCTACTTAAACGGGGTTAGTGTACTGCATCTACACAGAAATGATATATCAAACATATGGTGCCGCACGGCACAGCCCACACGGGCGAACAGTCCACAATAATATATATGAAAGTAAAAACATTCGTTCCGTATAATTCCATATGGGCCGCCCCGAGCTAAGCCACGTCTTGAGGTACATGACCGGGTTTTCTACCACCCGATGGGGTCCCACATCTTTGCATAGTGCTGCACCAGTAGGGGGCGCATCGTGTTATATCCCACCCGATGGGAGCTCCCACTAATTTTTTAGCACGCTGGGGTACCGCGTGTCATATGTTCTCAGAAACATGGAAAGTTTCAAAGATTCATATTAACATTCCCGTGCCAAGCCACGGAAACAACCACATGCTACCTCTCGCATGGTGAGCTTACCGCAATTGATCCGCTTGCGGTGTGTACCTTACCTCTTACTTGACGTCGGAGCGTCGTTACAGAATATAATAACACATAAGTTAGTTTGCCACCTTAAGTAACTAATACTATAATAGACCTTATGTGGGCATAGTAACTAATCCTCACTCGACTAATCTTAAGTTTTCAAAATAGGCTCTTTTCGAGCGTGATATTCCCAATGCGGCTCTGATACCAAGCTGTGGGGACCAGGGTCCACACATTCCAGGAATCGCAGAGGGTGGTGTCGTGCGATGCGGCACCCAACAGCACACACGAAAAGAATACGACAAAATACAAAGTTTTATTTATATAAACAATGGAAGTCTTTTATAATACTTAATATACAGCAGAAGATAATATTCATAGCTAAACTCTCAGCCTAGCTATGCAAAAGTACAGCCATCCAGCCCACGGGCGCTGCACACTAGCCACACACAAATTTACGGTGGCGTGCAGGGCTCCCACTCAGCGGTATACCCCGGCGGGGGCATCGCCTCATCCTCGGGCCTTTCCTCATACGTCTCACCTGCAAATAACTTAATATAGCAACCGTGATCATGAAGGCTCGGCAAGACTTAACCGTCTCACCTAAACATGAAACTCTACATGCATGGATACTTAGCATAGGGATGGATATAGCTGTAAATGACTCGCATATAAATTGATAATCATTTTACAAGTTAATAGTAACAGCTTAAATGTTTAATAACAGTAACTTTAGTGAGTGTAATCTATAGCAATCATAGTTGCAAAACAATTATATTTCAATACATCATATTCTCCTGACTTCCTTAGTATTTACTACGTCACGACGCAGTGAACAAGCGGTAATCAAATAACCGCGAGGGACGGTGATTGCAATCAGGACACACCCGAATAACACATCACGTACACCCGTGCCTAAGGAGTGTTTCATGCTCCTCACCACATCATACGCAACCACCTTTCACAAGAGAACTCAAACATTGAACCAGTCCCACCTTCGCGGGCATAAGGTTCCCGCATGGAGCGTGTCTTTGCCCGCCGGCCACACCTTACTACCCTCAGCACACCCCTATCGACAATGGGCTATGCCTCGACATCCATGTTATGAAGTTACATCGGTTTCCTGGGTTCCATTTGCCCAGTATGAATCCGGTACTATTCAAACTTGTCCAGTAGGGCCGCACATGGATTGGTCCTTAATCGACACAAGTAGGGCTACACAGGTGACACAAGGTCTCGCTGCATCCTACCTGCTGCTCGGTCTCAATTTCCCATTTATAAACCATTCTTTGATTCAATTCATCCCTTGTGATAAAATCCTATCTCGCGAGTAGATTCCAACTACTCGACTTCTACTGGATTCCTATAAACATTAGCATGGCATTGACTACTCGTCAAGCTCTAGACCTACCCAATACTCCATGGTATTTGTGGTTCATGCAAGTGGAGTGACAAGCACCTTAGCCCTAATGCACAACATTCATCCTAGACATAGGTGATACAAATAGAAACTTTTAAATAGCACTTAAATGCAAATTGGGGCTTGCCTAGTTGTGAGTTAGAGGGATAGTTAACTTCTAGGAGAATGCTTTCCAAGGGATCCGGGTCCTCCTCGATCATGGTCACTATATGGTATGCAATATATAAAGTATATGAGTGATATATAAACTATAGAGAAGATCTTATAAATACTGATCAGGTATGTAAATGATTTTAATTGGCTTTTTGATTTTTACAGTGGACACTAGGTACTATGGGCAAGATCTGGACAGAAATTGGAGATTTTCAAGGAAGCTTGTTGTCTCTAAAATTCCAACAAATAAAAGGCTTCTCTGAATTTTGGATGTGATTCTGGAGCCTTTTCATGGCTCAAAGTTGATGATCATGGTATAGGGGGTCTCACTGGTTCCAGGAAAATTTGTTTCACATTTATTTGAGATTCCTACAGGGAGAAATTGATTTTACAAGTTTGGAGAAAAAGCTTAAAATGGTTCTGTATTTTTCTTAATTTTCAACTACATAGAGATTTGAAACACTGATCATCCCAGTAAATGAAGTATAATGAACTTAAAATTTTTACTGTAGATCAAATGTATTTTTATTAGTATCCTGACCAAATTTGGGAATTTTACAATTAACATAACAGGAGTAATTAATTTCCCAATCAATTAGATCAAAAGAATTAATTATGAAATTTCTGGGAGTTTCATGTCCAAAACATTGCACTGATGCAAATTTAGGATTAATATGAGTCTACCAGAATTTATTTGGAAATTTTTGAGCAAATCTACTAGGAATAATGGATTTTAGAAGTTTGATTGAAATCTGCAATTATTTTCTATTTGGAAAGTTTAAATAAATCAGCCTGGCCCCACTCATTTCAAATGGAACAATCAGATTTGGGCCGCACCGTGGGCCACGGGGTTAACCCGCGCAGCTGCACACGATCTGGTGGCCACATCAGATCCAAGGGGAGGGAAAACATTCACTGACCTGTGGGGCCCACAAGGCTTCTTCAACCTCGTGACGGGCCACTCGGCCGCGGCGGCGCAGCACCGGCGAGCTCGCCGGGATGGCTGTGTCGACCTCCTCTCAGCCCAGTCTTGACCGCCTGACCCTAGAATCGACCGCGCAACACGATGTTGAGGTCCAATCACGGTGACGACGGCCGGAGATGGTGGTGCGATGGTGGTGGCGGCCGATAGGGTTTCGGCTACGTCGAACTTGCTCGGGAATGGTGCAAAAAGTTCGGGGAAAGGCTGGGAACGTTGCTGGGAGCATGGGGAAGCTGACCATGGGGAGAAAAAGGGATGGAATCGCCAGCAAAGTCGACTTCGACAGTGGACCGACGGGATTCTCCATGGCGGCCACGAAAACTCAAAATCCGACTTTGTCTCTCGATGATTTCCTTTCATTTTTTGTGAGATGCTGCGCCTGGATACCTAGAAGATAATCCTTAATTGGATTGAAGAATCATTGCACAAGGAAACAGAATTAAACCGACAATCTAGTGACCTCGGTATGAACTAGCCACGGTGAAACTCGAGATACGGAGGCTAGGAGGCACGATAGGGGCTGAAACTTTACCAGAAGAATCTATGTACCTTTGCGTGTCTTATTGCTTCAAGGAAGGAGGCGAGAACTTGCTTGTGGCAGCCTGTCCTCGTGGAGCAGAAGGTTTCCAGGCGGCTTCACCCGCGAGCTACGGGGAAACTTCAAAATACCAAGGCAAAACGTAAGAGAAGAGGGAACCGATGGTACCAGAGGCTATAGGGAAGCTTGGTGCACCTGTTTACTGTTGCACTCAGGCAACAACTTGACCTGGAAACAGAGCAACACGGGGAGGCAGCAAGGGCAACGGGGAGAGCTCAGGAGAGAACAGAGGAAGAAGGGCGCTGCTATTCCACTCGGTCGACGGAGCCGAGATAGGGAGGGAGAGGTGTAGGGAGCATGCCATGATGCTGGCAAGCAAGCAGCTTGCTGGCATGGTGCATGCCGTGCGGTGTCGAGCGGGGCAGCGCCGGAAAAATGGCTTGCAGAGCACTACCGTAGATGTCCCACTGACCAGAGGGTCCCACTGCCCCACTTAAGCCTATCTCCTCTGCTCCTTAAATTCTCCCACCAATCTTGATCCAAAAATACTAGATTTTTGTGGAGAGGCCAATTTAAATATAGAGATTATGATTCTGAAATTGGACTTCAAATTTGGATAAATTTCAGATACAATTCAAATTGAAATTTGAATTTGAATAGAATTCAATGGAGGCACTGAATTAAATAGCAAATGAGCTTCAAAAATTTTTAAACTTTGCAGAGAGGATAATTGGAATATTGGGATTTAATGGTGAGCTCAGAATTTTGTTTTGGCAAAGTTTGAACAGGAGCTAAATTTGATTTTTTGAATTCTCTCAATTGATGTTTAAATTGGTTTGAATTTTTCGGATTCCAATTCGATTACTTTTTCTCCTCCAAATTTCAATATCTCCCATTTGAACATTGCATTTTTAATTTAGGGCTTTTACAGTGCCTAGGCTCTTAAGGTAATTACTTAATATGCTAGCATGGTGCTAGGATAGAGAGTAGTGGTTAATGTCTCGTAGACCCACGGATTGAAGAGGTAGGCAGTAGGTGGTTACAGCCCTATCTGTCCTTTGTAATCCTCCATGTTCGGCTATGCAATAGGCTCTTGGTGAGAGTCGCATAGTGTTTCTAGGGGTAAACCCGTGCCTGATGTGTCCATCCACTTAGCATGAGAATTCATAATTAATATAAATTAGTCACTAACTTAGGCTATGTATATGTACATTAGAAGCATAGTAGGAGTGTCTACCTAACTCTTAGCCTAGTCCCTCTATTACCTCATTTATCCCCTTAGGATAGGATGGTCTTGTGTGTGT
Organism: Tuctoria greenei; assembly: GCA_036927565.1. Classification (NCBI taxonomy): domain Eukaryota; kingdom Viridiplantae; phylum Streptophyta; class Magnoliopsida; order Poales; family Poaceae; genus Tuctoria; species Tuctoria greenei. The sequence goes on along the minus strand of JAYESD010000002.1, from coordinate 158,817,082 downwards.
CACACTATCTCAATTACCCTTGATCCTTGCTAGAACCCCTACCTAGGCCAACCTTGCCTTTCCACTTGATGATTGTTTTACTTCCATCTAGCCTTCCTTTGGGAAAATAAAAATGACACCCTTTTGGAGTACTCTTTGAAGGGGAAATACTACATCGATAGTTTTTGTGCGCTTCCGGACGTTCATCTGAGATTTAAAACCTACCAACAAGCATTTGTGGCACCACTAATAGGAATGAATTGTTAGTTGTGCGTAGGAAATATCAACAAGCATTTCTGGCACCGTTGCCAGGGAAGGCAGTCGATGTATTGCATGGTTGAGTGAATAGGATAGGGCCCTGGTAGGTTTTTGTAGGATGACCCTTCTTTGTTTTCGCATTTTATGTGAAAACGGGGTAGTGTATGTCTGGTTTCCTCATGGCGAAAAACTTTGTTGAAGATATTGAATCCCTTCTGAGAGATCGACCTCATGCCGTTACTCCTCAGAAGCTTCGAGCGGCAAAGCAAGCCAGCACAACTTCACCAACAACCAAAATACCAATGGCCCAGAAGACCCTTCATGAGTTTTCGGCTCCCTTTGCTATCAATGTGTTTGTTGGGCCACTGTTAACACGGGAGACGTAAACTTCAAAATCAAGACTGGCCTGATCACTATGGTGCAAGCCAACCAATTTTTTGGGAAGGCTAACGAGGATGCAAGTGATCACCTGCAACAGTTCCTTGAGATCTGCAACACTTTTAAGATTAAGGATGTATCCCCTAATGTTGCCTGTCTTAGGTTGTTCCTGTTCTCTCTTTTTGGGAGAGCGAAATAGTGGTTCTACGTGAACCGAAAAGCTGTAGATACTTGGGAGAAGTGTTCTATGGCATTCCTCGCCAAGTTTTTCCTATTGGGCAAGAACAATGCACTACGTGGAAGAATTTCCAGCTTCCATCAAGATGCCAAGGAATCTATTCTCGAGGTATGGGAAAGGCTTCAGGAGTACATCCTAGTCTATCCCCACCATGGGATGTATGACTGGCTCATAATCCAAAACTTCTGCAACAGGCAAATCCCTTCCGCCCATGACCATGTTGATGTTGCTGCTGGAGGTGCCTTCTTTTCATTAACGGTGCCCAAAGCCAAAGATTTCATTGAGAAGATGGTGTCAAACATGGGTTAGAGCGACGAGCGTCTCCATACCCACCAGCGAGGCATGCACACCTTGAAGGAGGTGGACATGATCGCTACCAAGTTGGACCTCCTAATGAAGAAAATTGATGGACAAGACAATGGTGAGGTATGTGGCAATGCCTATGCCTTAGACTCTCACATCACTTGTTAAGTCTGTGGCAACATGGGCCATTTGGTCAATGACTACCCAGAAACCTGTGAGGATGCCTTATATGTAGCCAACAATGGAAACAACAATAGCTATCGCCCAAGAGGTCAAGGGTGGGGCCAACCACCCTTATTCTTTCAAGGAGGGTACAACAACAATGGCAACAATGGAAATCAACCCAACTTGAGAGAATTTGCCATTGGACAGCTGAAGATCAATGAGCCTATATCCAAGAAGTTGTCGGCCAATTACAAGAGCCTAGAGAGTATAATTGCCAAGATTGAAGGACTATCCTCAGCCTTCAAGAATCAATTGAGTTTCAACAAGCTGTTGGAGACTTAGTTGGCTCAACTGGTAGCTGTTGTTCCTCCTCTGGAGAATGGAAAGATGTTAGGACTGCCCGAACCCCTTGTGGAAAATGTCAACATGATTTCTCTACAAGGAGGCAACTGGCTAAAGGACCCCGGATGTCCTACAATCTCATGCTCAATTAGAGGACACCACTTTGACAAGGCCCTTTGTGACCTTGGAGCAAGTGTGAGTGTGATGCCCAAGGTGGTTTTTGATCAGCTGAACTTCACAAAGCTTACTCCAACACCAATGCAGCTCCAACTGGCTGATTCTTTAGTCTGTTATCCGATGGGTATTGCCGAAGATGTCCCGGTGAATATCCAAAACTGCTTCATACTCGTGGATTTCGTGGTGCTCAACATGGAGGACGAGAAGGATACGCCGCTAATTCTTGGGCATCTGTTCCTAAGCACCGTGAAGGCTAGATGTGGGAGCAGGAGAAATCCACTTCCATATCAATGGCAAGGAGGAGATGTTTAACTTCCGCCCAAAGTTGGAGCAATGCTCCATGATCTGTATCAAGTATGGGCCAAATGTTAAACACATTCAAGAGGTCAAAATCACACCTCCAAAGGTGGACCCGCTCATTGCATTCATGAGGAATTTGATCTATGCGAAAAACCCGTCTTATCGTCCACGTCGACACCCCAAGAAGACGGAGAAGCTCGGTACTCCCCAAAGGCCCAAGTCCACCAAGCCGCCAAAGAAGGTTTGGCAGAAGAAGCAAGACAAGCCGTTCGAGCCCATCCCTCTGGGCCCAGATGTCAAGAAATGAAAGAGGAATGTCCATCTCATCGGACGGTGGTGAGACCTAGCCAATAGGTTAAATTGGTAGTTATCCTTTATTTGATTTTTCTTTTCTCTTCTCTTAATTTGTTTTTCCCCACTTAATGATTTTCCTCACTGCATGTTTGGTTTTCTTAGCAAGTTTAGAATCTTATATTTTCAACTATCATTTTTATTTATTATTTTTTCACAATAGAAAATGTTGGGTTTTGAGAAAATAGTTATTATTTGACAACAAGTTTTCTGAGTTGCAAAAGTGGTAATTCACCAACGGGCTTATTCCATAGCCGTTGGGATCCACCTGCCAAAAGTGTGAACAGTGGGGCCCACCAATCAGGTCGGCCGACCCCCTATTCAGCCAACTAGGGGAAAGAGCCATTTTGGCTCTCTCTCCTCCAATGGCTACATTTGGCTCCCTAGTGACCGTTCGGGATTGCACACTATAAAAGGTGGTCGTGAGGAGCACTTCTCTTCACACTTCACCTCATTTCTTACATCCCAAAAGTCACTCTTGCTCACATTGTTTTTCTTGCTCTTCATTGAAGTGCTCTTGATCAATTCCCAACCCAAAAAGATTTGCTTTTGTTTGCATTTGCAATTTGCTCTCAAGATCTTCAAGGGAAAATTCACCGGAGTTTTGTTGTCACTAACATCACCTCTTTCAAGTTATTGCCATGTTGTGTTCTTGCTTGTTGTGGCCATGAAAGGAATGAAGGGGTTGTTTGGAAAGAGGAAGGAGGCTGCATGCTCAAGCCATAGTGGAGACTCAAGTGCACGCCCCTCTTCTGTTGCTACACCAATTTCATGGAGGAGGAGTGTAGGAGAGGACACTCCCATGGGTGAGAGAAGCAACCCACAACAACTTCTTCACGACGATAACCTCGACATCCACAGTGAAGTTGAAGATCAAGCACGCAAACTCCTTCAAGATCGTGAGTTTTCTAATACAAAAGCTTATGATCCAGATTTGATCTCTAAAATAGGTATGGATTCCGAATTATTTTCCATAGAGGGGAAAACTTTGCTCACATAGAGGAGAAAGGTTCTTAAGGTAATTACTTAATATGTTAGCATGGTGCTAGGATAGAGAGTAGCGTTGAATGTCTCGTAGACCCACGGATTGAAGAGGTAGGCAGTAGGTGGTGATAGCCCTATCTGTCCTTTGTAATCCTCCACGTTCGGCTATGCCACAGGCTCTTGGTGGGAGTCGCCTAGTGTTGCTAGGGGTAAACTCATGCCCAATTTGTTAATCCACTTAGCATGAGAATTCATAATTAATATAATCATTAGTAACTAACTTAGGCTATGTATATGTACATTAGAAGCATAGTAGGAGTGTCTACTTAACTCTTATCCTAGTCCCTCTATTAATTCATTTATCACCTTAGGATAGGATGCTCTTATGTGTGTCACACTACCTCAATTACCCTTTTTCAATCCTTGCTAGAACCTCTACCTACACCAACCTAGCCTTTCCACTTGATGATTGTTTTACTTTCATCTAGCCTTCCTTTGTGAAAATATAAATGACACCCTTTAGCAATACTCTTTAAAGGGGAAATGCTACATCGATAGTTTATGTGCGCTTGTAGACGTTCATCTGAGATTTAAAACCTACCAATAAGCATTTCTGGCACCACTGCTAGGAATGAATTGTCAGTAGTGCGTAGGAAATATCAACAGCTCCACACGGATTGGTCCTGAATCGGTACAAGCAGGCCACGCACGTGAGACCCCGTCTCACTGCATCCTATCCTCCTGCTCGATCTCATATTCATACTCATAATCCAGTTATGTACTCAAACCAATCTCGTGTGAAATAAACCCTACCTCGCGAGTAGATTCCAACTACTCGACTTCTACCAGATTCCTCAAAACATTAGCATGGCATTTTCCACTCGTCGAGCTGTCGACATAACCAATACTCCATAGGATTTGTGGGTAATGCAACTGGAGTAACAAGCACCATAGACATATTGCACATATCTCACCCTAGACATAGGTGATATACAAATCAAAATTTTACAAAATAACTTAAATGTAAACTGGAGCTTGCCTGGTTGCGAGACAGAGGGGAAGTTAACTTTTGGTGGTATGCTCTCCAAGGGCTTCGAGTCCTCCTCGATCTCGGTCACTATATGATATGCAATATATAAAGTACATGAGTGATATTGAAACTATATATATGAGATTCTAGACACAGTTTCTGTTACTAAATCATTTCCATTGGCTTTGGATTTTTTACAGTGGATTCTAGGTTCTATGATGACAATCTGAGCCAAGAATTGAGGATGTTCCAGAAAGCTTGTCGTCTCTTAAATTCCAACAAGTAAAAGGCTTCTCTGCATTTTTGTACTAAATCTGTAACTTTAACATGGCTAACAGTGGATGATCATGGTATTCAATGTCTTACAGTATATCAGGAAATTTGTTTCATAATTTAATGAGCTTCCTACAGGGAGAAATTGATTTTTTCAAGTTTGCAAGGAATTCTGAAAATGTTTCTGTACATTTCTCATTTTTCAAAGGACATAGAGAATTGGAACACCAATTCAATGAAGTCTAATGAACTTCAAATTTGTACTGGAGACCAGTTGTATTTGGTTGAGTAATCTGACAAAAATTTCTAATTTTCCAATTAGCATAACATTAGTAATTAATTTCCCAAGCAGTTAGATCAAAGGAATTAATTATGAAAATTCTGGGACTTTCATGTTCAAACAATTACACCAATGCATAATTGGGATCAATATGAGTCTACCATAATTGTTTTGTAATTATTTGAGAAATTCTACTAGAAGTAATTGAATTTTGAAGTTGGACTCAGAAACTGGAAAAATGTTTCTGTTAATTATCAACAGCAGAGATAAAAATGGGATCTGGGAAAGTTATACAGGTCCAATGGTCATGAAACTTTTTCAGGGATTCAAGAACATCTATGTCGAGATTCTGGTAACGTTTGGGATTTTTCCAGTGGAAGGATTAGCTGTGACAATTCCATAGGTGTTTGGAAGAAATGAATTATACGGAAATGAATTTGATCTTTCATGACAAACCACTGGTACAGATAGAAACTAGAGGTCATAGCATTTCAAACAAATTTTGTTTGAAGATTTTTGGCTGAGAATTATAGGTGATATAGATTTTTCAACATTGACATAGCTTATGCACCAGAAAATGGTTTAAACAGCCATTCAGTGGGTCCCACTTGACAGGGTTGTCTTCAACCTAGGGTCAGGTCGACCCAGAACAGGGGAAACAAAGGCTCCCGCACATTACCACCTCAATGCTCAACTAAACTTCGATCTGTTTGTGGGGATTGATTCTAGGGAGCAAAGAACATCTGTGGGACACCCTGGCGATGGCCGGCGGCGAGTAGAACCTCGCCGGCGACGGCAACCGCGGCGGCCTTGGTATGGCCAACGTTGAACTCCTACTGAAATGCCCCAAATCAAGTGCTCTTGCATCCTAGAGCATCATGGTGCTCCAAGGAAGGAGGAATTGGCCACCAAACGAGAGAAAACTTGGCACAAGGTTGTTCTCGACAGTGAACCAAGCTCTCAACAATGGCGATGGAGAAATCTTAAGTATCTTGCTCATGGCTCAATGGTTTCTACTGATATTTGGTAGGAGTGTGCATTAGGAGGTTATGAACAGAATACCTAACTGGATTAAGGTCTGGTTCTACATAGAAACAGAATCGAAGTGGAGGCCTAGCTCATTGCTACGAAGTTGTCATCGGGAAAACTGGAAATAGCATAGCTATACACTATGGGAAGCTGCGAAATTTAGCATTTATATTTAGGGTGTTATTACAAACCACTTTTTTTATTGCAAGGACAGAGAACGGTTTCTTTGGCTGGTCCACGTTGAGTGGAGGACGAAGCTTGATGGCTGCACCCGCGAGCTCCAGAAAAGCTTCATAATACCAAGTGATAAGGTAAGGAAATGAGACAGGAAGATGTCGAGAGGGTAGAGGAGGATGGTGCGCCTCACTTTGCTGTTGACACGAAGTCGAGACATGGCCTCACGCCCTGGCTCACTGGAGGAACAGAGAAAACAGCGTCTTGCTCTGTTCTTGCGATGGGGAGAAAAGCAGAAAGCAATGAGGTTGCTGTGAACTAAAGCAATGAAGTAGAAATAGCAACGGTTGGATAGATTTGTCATCAATTCTCAGGTGCTTGCTTGCCTGCTTGATGGGTTGGAATGCAACTCAGCTGCCGTGAAGCACAAAACAGAGGAAGGCAAATTGGTTGAGCTCAAATGAGCCACTGACCAGTGGGTCGCACACCCCCAATACTTATCCCCTCTCTGCTCCATCAAATATCCTACCAAACTTAGTCCAAAAATCATGAAATTTGGCGGGGATCCTAAAAGAAATACCTAGGATTCGATTCTAAAATAAAAACCTTGATTTGGCCAAGTTTCATTCAAACTCAAATCTGAATTTGAATTCAAATGTGATTCGATGAACACATTGAATTAAATAGGAAACCTACTTCAAAAAATCATGAAACTTGGCAGGAGTACTTTTTGAAATATTTGGAATTTATTTGTGAACTCAGATTTTTATTTTGACAAGGTTTGAACCGTAGCAATGTTTGCATTATTGAATTCCCTCTTTTAGCATTTGAATTGATTTGATTCCCCCTTTATTATTTGAATTTTTTTTCTTCTTCTTGTTTTTGTTCCTCCTAGCTGAAGTTTACAGTTTGGAAAATAGGACTATTACAGTCACTATGGGTTCTCTCCGGGTTCGGACCTTCGACGAAGCCACGCAGGAACAGCCCCGTCATGAAGACCTATACCTCGTCGACGAGGCAAGGTGCCAAGCAACTGTTAGAAATGCGCGCTACCGCCAGGTGCTCTGGTGCTATCACCAAAGGCATGTGCGCAACCGGCAGCTAGAAGAAGGCGATCTGGTGCTACGGAGAATACTTACTCGTGAAGGGATGAACAAACTTTCCCCGTCCCTTTCGAGTAGTCAAAGTTTCTGTCCCGAATGCGTCCACTTGGCAACAAAGGATGGGATACCACTTCCCAAGCCTTGGAACATTGAGCACCTTCGTAAGTTCTACACTTAGTTGAGTCTGTATTTGTATAAAATGTATTTCATAGAGTCTATGAACAGAGTCAGGTTGGTCCTAAATCAAAAGCACACATAACTTGGTCCTGTACTTTAAATGTGTCTTTACCTTCCCTGGGTTAGTACAAGAGGAATAGCACACTTAACTTGGTCTTGTACTTTAAGTGTGTCCTTGTCTCCCCTGTTATTCGGACCTATAATGAAATACATTTATATGCAAACAGACTCTACATGCATTAATTTTGTGCAAACTCATTATTTTTATCATCCTTTATCTTCTTGTCAATAGCAATGTTGTGCAATCCATCTAAAATTTAGTCCTAGAGATTCATGTGATATATAAGTTTTATTGGTTATCTTCTATCGGATCTTAGCTTTGCTAGATGGCCTACTCACCTAAAAACCGAAGCCAATGACAGGTCCGGTGTGTGCTATCGACTTAGCCTAGTCATGCAATCTAAGTATTCCACTCTACCTATTATTGTGGGTCTCAATAAGACGGGTCCTAAAAGCATTCGAATCTAAGGAAGTCTAATCAATATACTTATGTTGTCATAGTGAGTTTGTTAGGATCTAAAATTCAAAGAAGGATAATAAGCCGTAAATGAGCTATAGTTTAGAGGACGAGTTTAACTTCTTTTCTTGTCTCTTATGCGCAAGAAAAATAAATAATTGACGGCAATCTGCACGACGATGGAGGATGCTGCCAGAGCACTAAGCTCCGACAACCCACAGGGGGCCCGTTGTTGACGTTTCAAGCATTGACAGTCGGCGCCGTCGAAGCGAACAAGCTCCGACAACCTCCATGTGGCCCGTCGTCGACGTTTCATGCATTGATAATGGGTGTCGTCGAAGAAAACAAGCTCCAACAACCCCCATGGTGCCCGCCCTCGACATTTCATGAGTTGACAGTGGGCGTCATTGAAGCATCAAGCTCCGATAACTCCCAGGGGGCCCGCCATCAACGTAACAAACGGTCCTTGGAGATTTCGGAAGCAAGACTAAGACCTCAGAGCTATCATACTGGTTATGATTCCGGAGCAATAAATTTTTCAAGACATTGTCAAATTCCATCTGGTAGATGTCCTCAATCAATTGAACACATCCACTAGGGGGAAACAAGATAAAGGGCAATGTATTGAAGACAAAAATAGAATTTGAAAGGATTTGATTCATTCATCATTGGAGATATACAAGGTGAAGGTTCGAAATAAAAGGTCCTAGCTACTGGAGTTCCTCACAAAGAATGAAGCAACTTTCTCGGCGGCTTCTTGGATGCTGGCCTTGGCAGCTTCCTCCTCCTCATCGATGGGTCCTTCAAACTCCGGAGCTAGAGACATCGAGGAGTCTCGGCTTCAGAAGCATGCCAGCACATACTCTACGACGTTCCTAGCAAGAGATTTCCCTTTAGTCTGGATATCGTCGACGACCACATCTCCTAGAGCCTCTAGCTTAGTACCTGCAAAGTTAAGAGCCACCAGAGCCTTGTCCATCTCTAGTTCTGGATCAGTCGGTCAGACCGAGCTAAATCCAAAAGGTACAAGAGCTTCATTCGCCCGCCCGAGGAGGTCCCAGACTTGTTGGGACTCAATTGCTCTCGCGCTTCAGAGCTCCTCCAGCGACCTCCTTGTAGAAGAGAGCTCCGTAGAACCCTTCTTCGAGAAACGCTCGACCTCCTTGGCGTGTTGTTGGATCCGTTTAGCCAGCAACTTCTCTTGGTCGAAAATATGCTTCTCTCGATGGTGAATGCAGCCTCACCTTTCTGCAAGGTCCTTCTCCTTCGCCTTCACTATATCCTCCCTAGCAGAGACATCACTTTCCCTTTTGCTGCCTCCTTCTCCTGGTAGCGACACTAGGTGCTTCTCTTGTTTTCACCAGGACATGAGTTCTTCCAGACGATCATCCAGGCCCTGCTCACCATGTTCTAGATTATGAGACAGTTCATCCTCCCTCTTTTGGATCTTATCTTCTCTTTTTTGGAGTTCATCCTCCTTATTATACAATTTGTCCTGATGTTTGAGGAGTTGTTCCCTCACAACATTGAGACTCTCCGAGCTGCTTTCGACCACTTCATTGGCCCTCTGATCATGCTCGTAGATCTCTTGGGTCTTCTTACGGAGGGCTTTTATAGCAGCCTCTTGTTCATGCAGTGCCTTGTTCAGGCACGACTGTCGGGCCTTCCCTGCTGCCACCCACTCCTTGCGGTCCGCAAGCCAGAACTGCGTCAGCTTCGTCTCAAAGTACAACTTTTGGCGCCAACACCCTAGCATGGCGTGCTCTTCTTCAAGAGACTTGCGCTCGTACTCGAAGGCGAGCTGGACTGGCGGAGGCTGGAGCAGGCATTGTCAATCAACAATGCCAGAGGGATTGGCTCTGGGCCTGCTTAGGGTCCGTCCTACGGTTCTTCTGGGTCTTCTGGAACAATCGTCGGAGCCCATGGAACGAGCATGGACCCCAACAGCTCGACGTTGGCGGGGCTAATCTCCGTAAGTTCATCTATCTCCAGTGCAGAAGAGGAAGGTTCCACGGCCAGATCTTCTATCTTAAGAGCTGATGAAGAGGGTCCCGGAGCCGGATTTTCCACAAATGGCTCTGTCTCCTCTAGGGCTGGTGTTGGATCTTCAACCGCAGCTTTCGTTATCCCTGGCACTGGCGTCGGTACCTTCGGTTCTGGCTCTGGAGTAGTTGGCACGGGCGTAGGTACATCCAGTACTGGCTCTGCAACAGTTTAAGCTTGCTTTGGCGCAACTACGACTTCTTCTTCGACTGCTGGTGCCGAGGTCGTCTCGCTGCTAGTAGGCACCGGAGCTGCGGGGTCGACTGCCTCAACCACCGGAGGAGCGTTTCAACAGTAGAGACTCTGGACGATGCGACCTCTGGGACCGAGGCGCTGGCGTATGTTGGAGCAGAAGCTCCTCTCGATACTCTAGAAACAGGGGATAGAGAATTAAAGAAAAAGCAAAAAACAAAATCAAGACACAAACTAAAGAGCCGACGCTTACCTAGGGATGTTGCCACTCCAATCGGCATGGATCTTCTTTCTGAGACAGCCGGAGCCATAACCCATCGTCGCTGTTGAGGCAGAGGCTTCGGACTTCATCTTGGAGTTCGAAGCAGCCATCGACATCGCCTCATTTGGTACCTTCCTCATATGAGAAGGGACTCTGAACCCAGAGCCCATCGCCAGCACCGGGACCGGAGTCAACTTTTCGGAACTAGCGCCCACTACAGGTGTTGGATCTGAAGATGATCATGTCATCAGAGCTGGACATGCCGATGCTAGAGGCACAACCAGCATGGACTTGAGGCTTGGCCAAGGCGGAGGCACCATTTGCATTGGAGTCGACCTGACATAATTGTCATCAGACCGTGTCAGCTTCCTCTTCCGTCTAGAGGATTTGACAGGCTCCTTGCCTTTACCCAGACTTGAGTCAGGTTTCCTCTAGATTGAAGCTGCAAGAGCCTTGCCCTCTGAAGCTCCGGGGATTGAAATCCCTGCTAACGAGGTGATCCTACGCCTTTCCAAAATGCCCAAGCAAGCACAGGCATCTTCTTATGCAGCTCTCTCCTGGACTCCGAAACCATGTTTAGCGGTAGGAACTCCGCTGGAGGTGTCAGGTCGTCGGGATTGATGGCTCTGCGGTGCAACTTTTGGAGATCAAGCTTCAAATCCTTTTCATCCAAGTTTGACCCGAGACCAAGATCAATCTGGTATGGGTCCATTTCTCCACTGAATGCCCATGCAGGCCATTCCCTCCTCTTCAGCGAAGCCCAACGATTGGTCAGGAAGTTTGCAATCACCATTAGAGGGGTCACACTGTGACACCAGGTCCCGAAAAAAAACCAAGTGAACGCATATGTGTGCCCAGGATGTTCAACACACATACACGAGTGCATTCACAAAACGATATACAGAAAATTACCATGGAAAAGGATTAATTAAGAACTTTTATTATAGAATTCAGAATATCCTCAAATTACAGCTCTAATGGTTATTAATGACAAGTCTAAGACTAATGCAGCGGAAATAAACTAAATCTGAGCTAAAAGAAATAAGCAAGCTAAGCAAAAAGGGTAGCGCGGCTCCAAGCATAACCACAGGCAAAGCTGACGGTAACACACAGCCTAGGACTCCTCATTAACGTCGTGATACTCCCAATCCTGACCTGCAACTGTTGGGGGCGGAATTGCAAGGGTGAGTACATGTCGTACTCACCAAGTATGGAAAGTATGACATGTAGCTGATACAAATGATGACATTAATAAAGGATAAGTGTTGAAAAGTACATTAAAACATTTGAAGAGCAATATATTGTATGTATGTGAAGTAAACCCATCATAAACTATGTAGTTATCATAATACCAGTCCATATTTCATTACCATCATTCATATACCAGATTTCTCATTACCATTAACCATATCCATTGCCATAAACCATTATACCATCCCATAACCAGTACCAAACCATCCCAATACCAAAACATAACCGAACCATCCCAAATTCCAAGTTTTCCCTCTAATTATGTGAGGGTCCATGTTGCTCATGACAGGGAGCACGGCTATCATGATAGTTTTTAAGACACTTTGCAGAGGTTGTACCACTTTACCCATGTGTTCGCGATTTCATCATCTTTCGATGACTATAGAACCTCTATTATGTCATCTCACACTTCCTTAGGTGTGTGGCCAAGAGATCACAAAATAGCCTTTACAAAGCGATTATTAGCATGTACGGATCCACATAGGTTTCACCGGTGGCGATGCCTCCAACTGAGCACATCATCAACCAAGGGCCCTCTCTTGTGCCATTCGGATCCCAGGGAGTACTGCCACAAATCCAAACCCAATCTAACTCCCCTTCTCTGGTGCGCCAAATGATTCGTGCAATAATAGTAATACCCTAATTAATCAGCTATGTCGCACCCATACTTGGCCTCGTGGTGGCACTGTAAATCCTGGATGGTCGCTCCACGAACCGGTCCATAGATCTAAAGCAAGTGAAACCCCAATCCACATACCATGCTTGCTTAGATCAACCATTACCATGTCATATTAACCCGTTCATATTAGCCATAATCTCATTAATGCATAATTAAATGGTATAGTTGTTTTCCCATCCCAATTAGTTAAGTGAAGAAAAGGTAAAAGCCCTTCCCGACTCTCTACCATGTATTCCAGGTGACAAGGGTGGTTAAACAAAGCTAGTAAACTTCTTATCATAGGAATTCCCATCAAATTGACACAAGCATGCAGTTTTGAAAACAAAACATTTATTGTCGAAACAAGATCAATATGTTCAAGGACACTTGCCCTGCTCTTGGTTTGGGTCAAAGTCTTCAAATTTCTGGTGTTGGAGGTCCTCCACAGCACCCTCTAGCGCAAATCCGTCTAAACCGCGCAATAAACATACAAGACAAGAATTAAAATCAATAAGTGCACATATATTACTCAATATATCATGACATGCATGATTAATGCAAATGTGAAGCAAAACTAGTTAATGAGTTACTATTAATGTTTACTAATCATTTACAATGGTTCTTAACTAGGTTATATAGGTTTCAAGTTAATTTACATCAATTTGGAATTAATTCTGCATTAAACGAATCTAGAGGCCGGACAAGTCCGATGTATGGCCGTACTAGTCCGCCCTACGCAGAACCAGTGAATTAGGGTTTTCTAGATTGACGTGAATTTGGAGAAAATGCATTGAATTCATGTGAGAAAAAGGAAGTAGAAGGTATACCAGGTGTTTAGAACTCCAATGAATCAAGGGTTTTGGACGCAACACTTGGATCTTGACGATCTAGGATTGATGAAGAAACTTGAAGATGACTTGTTGATGAAGAACGAAAACTTGACGGAGATCTTGATCACTTGATCCTCTTCCATTTCCTCCTCTTCTTCTTCTTGCTTCGGATCTCCTTCTCCTCCTTGGTGGTGGCTCCCAGGAACTAGGGTTTGGGTGTGTTTCAAATGTGGCAAAAAGATGTGAAAATAGGGTGTTAGGTGGTTTATATAGGGGTGGAGGGCTAGGGTTTCAATGGAGGTCGGTTTTAGAGAGGGGGAGGCCGGTGTGGGGTCCCACATGGGATCCAAAAGAGTTAGACACGACGTACTTAGGCCCACTTAAGGTAAAGCTCAAAACATATCATGGAACAAAATATCAACTCGGAATCGCGATCACCGGGCAAGTCAGCAGTAGGCCGGACTAGTCCGAAGTTAGTCAGAGAGAAATAGGATAAGTCCGGACTAAACCGTATAAGTCCGAACTTAGTAAGAGAGGAAAACGGACAAGTTCGCTAGATGTCGGGCAAGTCCGGACAAGTCTAGGGACTTGGCAAAATTTCAAGGAATCGGGATAGCAGACTAGTCTGCAATGGACCAGACAAGTCCAAAAATTGCACACAGAAGAAACCGGACTAGTCCGCAGTAAAAACGGACATGTCCGAGGGAGCTCAGAGAGAAATCAGACTAGTCTGCACCAAAAACGGACTAGTTCGCACTTCTTAGAACATTTGAGTGCGGTTTTGCTCCTAATTCATTTTAAACTAGTTCCTTTTTATGTGGATTAATGTTAATCATGTATATGAACTTATGCAATGCATGATGCATGAAAATGAGGGTGTTACAAACCTACCCCCCATAAAATGAATCTCGCCCTCGAGATTCGATGCAGAAGAGAAGAGACAGGGAAATTCCATCTTGAGATCATCTTACAGCTTCCAAGTTGGCTCTGATTCTGTGATGCTTCCGTTGAACTTTACACCATCTAATAATCTTGTTTCTTGTGACCCTCTTCTTGGTTTCTAAGATTTTGACCGGTTGCTCGGCATAAGTCAAATTTGTCTCTAGTTCCAATTCTTCCATTGGAACTTTTCTTCCGGTACTCTTAAACACTTCTTGAGCTGGGAAACATGAAACACATCATGAACATCCGATAGATGTGCTGGCATCTCCATCTTATATGCCACTTCTCCTCTTTTGTCCAAAATCTTGAATGGCCCAATGTATCGAGGTGCTAGCTTGCCTCTGATATTAAATCTCTTATGACCCCGCATGGGTGACACCTTAAGGTAGACGTAGTCTCCCACTTCAAAGGCTAGTTTCCTTCTCCTATTGTCTGCATAGCCTTTTTGCCTTGATTGAGTAGCCCTTAAGTTTTCATGAATAATCTAGACTTGTTTCTCAGCTTCTTGCAACATATCAGGTCCACACACTTGATTTTCTCCTGTCTCATTCCAGAACAAAGGTGTCCTACACTTCCTCCCATATAGTGCTTCATAGGGTGACATTTTCAAGCTTGCTTGGTAACTATTGTTATATGAGAATTTCGCATATGGCAAGCTCTTGTCCCAACTTCTTCCATGCTTCAAGGCACAAGCTCTTAACATATTCTTTGGTCCTCTCAGTTTGTCCATCTGTTTGAGGGTGATATGCTGATCTAAAATTCAACTTTGTTCCCAATGCTTTGTGCAATTTCTGCCAGAACCTGGAGGTAAATTGAGAACGGCTATTCGACACTATCTTCTTTGGAACTCCATGCAAACATACTATTCTTCCCATATACAGTTCAGTCAACTTCTCCCCATTAAAGGTGGTCCTGACAGGAATAAAGTAAGCTGGCTTGGTTAATCGATCCACAATTACCCATATGGAGTCATAACCAGACTAGGTACACGGTAAACCAACTATGAAGTCCATTCCAACCTCTTCCCACTTCCATTTTGGAATCTTCAATGGTTGCAATAATCCTGCTGGCCTTTGGTGTTCCGCCTTCACACCTTGGCACACATCACACAACGCTACATATTCAGCTATGTCCTTTTTCATGTTGGCCCACCAATAACACGTCTTTAAGTCCTTGTACATCTTTGTACAACCGAGATGAATTGAGTAAGGTGAGTCATGTGCCTCTTTTAGTATTGTCTCCCGAATGTGCTTCACATTAGGCACGACGATCCTTTTACCAAGTCATAAGGTACCATGATCATCCTCATCAAACCTGAATTCTCTCTCTTTTGGGTCTTTTCTTTGATTTCTTGGATTTCCTCGTCCTTTGTTTGACCCTATCGAATCTCCTGCTCCAAGGTCGGATTTAACTCCATTATTCCCATCTCATTCACAAATCCAAGATTCAACCGTTCAAACTCCTTACATAACTCAGATGGCAATTCTCGAACCGTGAGCCGATGATTCACTCCTTTCTGACTCAAAGCATCGGCCACTACATTAGCCTTCCTTTTATGATAGTTGATCCCCACATCATAATCCTTGATGAGATCCAACCATCTTCATTGCCTCAAATTCAGATCTTCTTGTGTAAAAATATACTTAAGACTCTTATGGTCCGTATAAATTTCACAGCTATGACCAAGAATGTAATATCTCCAAATCTTCAAGGCATGCACTACGGCTGCAAGTTCAAGATCGTGCGTAGGATAATTATGCTCATGTTTCTTCAATTGTATTGATGCATAGGCTACAACTTGACCTTCTTGCATCAATACACATCCAAGTCCCTGCCTCGATGCATCACAATAAATATTGAAGCTTTTTCTCACATCCGACAAAAGAAAAACTGGGGTCATGGTTAACCTTTTCTTCAACTCCTCAAAACTCTCTATACAGGCTTGAGTCCATTGGAAAGATTTCCCCTTCATTAGCAACACCTTCATGGGCTTGGCTATCTTGGAAAAGTCCTTGATAAATCGACGGTAATATCTAGCCATTCCAAGAAAACTCTGGATCTCCTTTACATTCTGTGGGGGTTTCCATTTCAACACGTCCCTCACTTTTCCAGGGTCGACCAATACTCCTCCTCCTGAGATGATATGACCCAAAAATGACACCTCTTTCAACCAAAACTGGCACTTGCTGAACTTGGCATACAATTGATGCTCCCTCAATTTCTGCAACGTGAGCCTCAAATGTTCTCCTCGCTTCTCGAGTAGATCATAATGTCGTCAATGAACACCACTACAAACTTTTCCAAGTACTCCATGAAGACCTTATTCTTGAGGTACATAAAATAGGCAGGTGCATTTGTCAATCCAAAGGACATAACTGTATACTCATAAGATCCATATCGTGTTCGAAAAGTTGTCTTGGGTACGTCTGATGGTCTAATCTTCATTTGAAAGTAACCTGACCTCAAGTCAATCTTGGAGAAGACACAAGCACCCTTCATCTGATCAAACAAGTCTTCTATGTGTGGCAAGGTGTACTTGTTCTTAATTGTAACCTTGTTGAGAGCTCGATAGTCCACACAAATACTTTGTGATCCATCCTTCTTATCCACAAAAAGAACGGGCGCTCCCCAAGGTGAAGAGCTTAGGCGAATAAAACCCTTCTCTAGTTGCTCTTGAGTTTGATTCTTGATCTCCACTAACTCCTTAGGAGGCATCCTATATGGCCTCTTAGCTATAGGTGCAGTTCTAAGTATTAAATCAATAACAAACTCTATGTCACAGTCAGGAGGCATACCTGGCAACTCATGCAGAAACACATCCATGAATTCACACACCACTGTAATCCCCTCAAATGTGGCACCGTCCATGTGATTGAGCTCCACTTGCTTCGGTGCGTGTTGAGATGCTTTGAATTCTACGGTGATCCCTTCCTCATTGGTCAACTCCACCGTCTTTGTGGCACATTTAATAATTCCATTGTGCTTCCATAACTAGTCCATAGAAAGTATAATGTCCAATCCTTGAGAATCCAAAACAATGAGGTTGCCAAAGAATTCTACCCCTCTTATTTTAAGGCTTACTTTTGGACATACTATATTTGTCCTCATCTCTCCTCCAGGAGACTTAACCAATAGAGTATACTTCATTTGAGAGATAGGCAAACTATACTTGGCAACATATTTCGATGCAACTAATGAATGTGATGCTCCAGAATCAAATAACATAGTCCCCAGGTTGGAGTTTGCGAGAAACATACCAATCACCATGTCATCCGCTTGTTGTGCTTCCTCCATAGAGACATGATTCACATTGCCACAAGCAAAATTTTGCTGTCCACGGTTCCCTTGTGGCGCTCCTCCATTGGGTCTTGGGTTCTATCTTGGAGCATTGCTTCCTTGACCAAGGCTTGACTTAGGACATTGAATTGCAAAGTGTCCTGCTTCTCCACATGTATAGCACTTCCTAACTGCACCAAAATTATTGGGACGAACTTGATTCTGAACATTTGCACCAGGAAGGTTGGCACGAGGTGCAAAAGGCATTGGAGGCCAAGGTGCTTGCATTACAGGGCGTTGCTGCACAAATTGAGCTGGGTGTGGTGCATAACCAGAGCGATGTACAGGAGCAGAAGAGCTGTAATAAGGCGCATTGGATGGTGCAAAGCAAGGGCGCACATTACTTCCTCATTGTTGTCCCTGATATGGAGCCTTCCTCTTGTTATCTAGCTCCATCTCGTGGACTTTGTTCTCAACAACAATTGATTTGTCCACTAGCTTCTGAAAGTTGGCATAATCACATTTCAGCAATTTTACCTGGATCTCATAGTTC
This sequence comes from Tuctoria greenei, assembly GCA_036927565.1. Lineage (NCBI taxonomy): Eukaryota > Viridiplantae > Streptophyta > Magnoliopsida > Poales > Poaceae > Tuctoria > Tuctoria greenei. The sequence continues at coordinate 158,799,017 of JAYESD010000002.1, read as the reverse complement.
AAGCCCCTGATGAAAAGTATTGTTTCCAGTTGTCCTGGCTCACATCCTCAGGCGCATATCCTGAGAGTTGTGTGAATTTATTGAGGTATTCACCCACACTCAATCTTCTTTGCCTCAAGTTTTCAAACTCTTGCCTCTTTAAGAACATAACACCTTCCGGCACATAATGAGAACGGAATCTCTTCTTGAATTCAGTCCAAGTAATTCTCTCTTGATTTTCATGGGTGTTGCACAAAGAGTCCCATCAATCTGCAGGTGCTCCAACTAGTTGATAAGATGTGAATAGAGCACCTTCTCCCGATCACTGCATTGGACTATTGCAAGTTTCTTCTCCACGGACTTGAGCCAATCATCGGCGTCCATAGGGTCGGTGGCTTGAGCAAAGGTCGGTGGCCTAGTCCTCATGAACTCCCCCAATCGGTTATGAGGCAGTGGGGTGGCAGTGAAGGTATGTGGGGCTGATTGTTGTTGTTGCCAGCCTGCAGGTGTCTCATAGTTTGTATCATGGTCTGCATGAGTTGGTTTTGCATGGCCAATAGCTGCTCAAGATTGATAGCTCCCTGAGCAGGTCCTTGTCCATTATCGTTTTGAGGTGCCCATTGTTCTCCTCCTCATCATTGGCATCCCTCTGATTGCGAGTACTTACCATCAGAAGAAAAGCAAGAGATAAGAATTTAGAAAATGTCCCCAACTATATGCATCAAGGGATATGAAACTAAACAACTAACTATACTAGCCTATATGGACATGGCAATGCTAAAGCATCCCAAAATCCTCTACTAAGCACACAAGCAACAATATAGCAAACAACACACCAAACAAAACACATTGATTCCTGAGTGCTCATCTGTGCTCTAAAGTGTCCATTCTATCTAGGTTGCGTCCTATGATCAACGTGTGGCTTTGATATCAATTTGTGACACCCGGTCCCGAAAAAGAACCAAGTGAACGCATATGTGTGCCCAGGATGTTCAACACACATACACGAGTGCATTCACAAAAGGATATACAGAAAATTACCAAAGAACAAGATTAATTAAGCACTTTTATTACAGAATTCAGAATATCCTCAAATTATAGCTCTAATGTGTGACACCCGGTTCTGAAAAATGAACCAAGTGCAGTATATGTGTGCCCAGGATGTTCAACACACATACACAAGTGCAATCACAAAAGGATATACAGAAAATTACCACTGCTCAAATTATTAAATAAGTACTTCTATTACACAATTCACATTCTCCTCTAATACAAGCTCTAATGAATATTAATGACATGTTCCAACTAATGCAGAGGAAATAAACTAATAAGCAACTAAGCAAAAGGGAATGCGTAGCTCCAACACTCCACAGGAAAGCTGACGGTAGACACGGCCTAAAACTCCGCATTATCATCGTTATACTCCCAAATCTGACCTGCAACTGTTTGGGGGGGGGGGGATTGCAAGGGTGAGTACATGTCATACTCAGGAAGTGTGGAAAGAATGACATGTACCTGATTCAAATGAAGAATATAATAATTTCTAAGTGTGGAAAAGTACATCAAAACATTTAAAAGCTATATATTACATTCATGTTAAGGAAACCATCATAAGCCATAATTAATATCATAGTACCAGTACATATTTCATTATCATAATCCATATTCCAGATTTTTCATTACCATGGACCATATTCAATACCAAAATTTAATCCATCATCCAGCCATAACCATAACCAAACCATAACTATTACCAACCATAACCATTACCAAACTATCCCAAAAACCATCCCAATACCGAGTTCCCACTAATCATGTAGGTCATCCCAGCGCTCATAACCGGGAGCGCGGCTATCATGATAGTTTTATTAGACTCTGCAGAGTATGTACCACTTTAGCCACGTGTTTGTGATTTCATCACCTTGCAGTGACTAGAACCTCTATTATGCCGTCTCACACTTCCATCGGTGTGTGGCCAAGAGATCACAAAATAGCCTTTACAAAGAGATTACTAGCCTATTTAGAACCCACTAAGGTTTCACCGGTGGCAATGTCTCCAACTGAACACATCTTCAACCAAGGGCCCCCTCTTGAGCCATTTGGATCCCAGGGTAGTCCCACCAATCATCAACAAACCCAATCCGACTACCCCTTCCCCGAGCATCCTTAATGGTCCAAATAGCACTGGCAAATCCCTAATTAATCAGCTAAGCCACACCCATACTTGGTCTCGTGGTGGCATTGTAGTCCTGGCTTATTCTCGCATGAACTGGTCCTTAGATCTAAAGCAAGCAAACCACCATATCATGTAACCCATCCACATACCAGGCTTGCTTAGATCACCCATTACCAATTCATATTAACCATAATATCATCAATGCATAATTAAATTAAGTGGTATAGTTGTCTTAATATCCCAATTAATTAAGCAAAGCAAAAAGGTAACAAGTTCATCCCGACTCTCTACCATAAATTCCAGGTGACATGGGCGGTCAAACAACATTAGTAAACTTCCTATCATAGGATTCTCATCAAATTGACACAAGCATGCAGTTTGCAAACAAAACATTTATTTTAGAAATAGGATCAATATTCTTTAAGGACACTTGCCTTGCTCTTGGGATTGGTTAGGATCAAAGACTTCAAACTCTTGGTGCTGGAGATCCTCCGCGGCACTCTCTAGAACAAATCTGTCTAATCCACACAATAATCATACAAACAAGAAACACAATCAAAGTGCACAAATATTACTCAATATGACGTGACATGCATGATTAATCCAAATGTAAGGTGGAACTTGTTAATGAGTTGCTTTTAATGAGCACTAGCAAGTTTTAATAGCTTTTAACAAGTTTATACAGGTTTGGATTTGATTAGATCTAATTTTAGAAGTAATTTAACAAAAATTAACCAGGAAAATCGGACTAGTCCGCTAGGGACCGAACAAGTCCGCACTGCGCAAGATCAGCATATTAGGGTTTTCTAGATCGACTTGAATTTGGAGATTTGGGGTTGAATTCACGTATGGAAAAGGGAATAGAAGGTATACCATGTGTTTAGAACTTCAATGAACCAAGGATCATGGAGGTAACACTTAGATCTTGACGATCTAGGGTTGATGAAGAACTTGATGGTGGATTCTTGATGAAGAACGCGAAGTTGATGGAAATCTTGATCCTCTTTCGTTTCCTCCTCTTCTTATTCTTGTTCCAGATCTCCTTCTCCCTCCTTGGTGGCGGCTACTCACGAGCTAGGGTTCGGGTGGGGTGGAAAAGTGGCAAATAGATGTCAAGTCAAGGGGTGGGGTTGTTTATATAGAGGTGGAGGCTAGGGTTGAATGGATTTCGAGTTTGAGATGAGTAGGGGTCGGTTTAGAGTCCCACATGGGCTCTAAAAGAGTTAGGCACGACATCCCTAGGCCCACTTAACGTAAAACTCAAGAAACAAGTCGTGAAATGAAAGATTAATTCGGAGTCACGATTTATCGGACAAGTTCGATAAGGGTCGGACTAGTTCGAAAAGGGCCGGACTAGTCCGAAGTTGTCCAGAGAGAAATCGGACATGTCCGGACTGGACATCGGACGAGTCCGAACTTATCCATAGGGGAAAAACAGACAAGTCTGTCCCAAAATTCGGACAAGTTTGACTTTACTTAGAGAGGAAAACGGACAAGTCCGCTGGAGTACCGGCCTAGTCCAGAAAAGTCAAGGGACTTGGTGAAATTTCAAGTGATTTGAGACACCGGACTAGTCTGGACAAGTCCAAAAGTGTCTAGAGGCAAAAACAGACTAGTCCGCAAAACAACGGACAAGTCCTATCCAGGTCAGACGGAAATCGGACTATCCGCACCATAATCGGACTAGTCCGCACTTTCCATAATTCTTAAGTGCGGTTTTGTTATATATTCATTTTAAACATGTTTCATTTTATGTGGATTAATGTTAGACACATATCTGAATGTATGCAAGGCGTGATGCATGAAAATGAGGGTGTTACAAACCTACCCCCCTTAAAATGAATCTCGCCATCGAGATTCGATGTGGAAGAGAGAAGATAGGGAAATTCCTTCTTGAGATCATCTTCTATCTCCCATGTTGCTTCTTTTTTTGTGTGGTGCTTCCATTACACTTTACACCATCAAATCACCTTGTTCCTTGTGACTCTCTTCTTGTTTTCCAAGATTTTGATCGGTTGCGTGGCATAAGTCAAATCTTCCTCTAGTTCTAATTCTTCCATTGGCACTTGTTCTTCTGGTACTCTCAAACACTTCTTGAGCTGGGAAACATGAAACACATCATTAACATCTGAAAGATGAGTTGGCATTTCAAACTTTTATGCTACCTCTCCTCTTTTGTTCAAAATCTTGAATGGCCCAATGTAGCGAGGTGCTAGTTTTCCTCTTATGTTAAACCTCTTATGACCTCTCATTAGTGACACCTTGAGGTAAACGAAGTCTCCCACATCAAAGGCTAATTTCCTTCTCCTATTGTCCGCATAATTTTTTTGTCTTGAATGGGCAGTCCGCAAATTTTCACGAATAACCTGGACTTGTTTTTCAGCTTCTAGCGACACATCCGGACCAAATACTTGAGTTTCTCCTGTCTCATTCCAAAATAAGAGTGTCCTACATTTCCTTCCATATAGTGCGTCATATGGTGACATCCTCAAACTTGCTTGGTAACTGTTGTTGTATGAAAATTCTGCTTATGGCAAGCTCTTGTCCAAACTTTTCACATGCTTTAAAGCACAAGCTCTTAACATGTCCTCATAAATCTGATTGGTCCTCTCAGTTTATCCATCCATTTGAGGGTGATATGCTGAACTAAAATTCAACCTTGTTCCCAATGCTTCATGCAATTTTTGCCAAAATCTGGAGGTAAATTGAGAACCTCTATCCAAGACCATCTTCTTTGGTACTCTGTGTCGACACACAATGTGCTCCATATACAATTCTGCTAGCTTCGCGGTGGTATAGGTGGTCTTGACAGGAACAAAATGAGCTGATTTAGTCAATCGATCCACAATTACCCAAATTGAGTCATATCCGGACTGGGTACGCAGTAAACTAACTATAAAGTCCCTACCGATTTCTTCCCACTTCCATTCCAGGATCTTTAATGGCTGCAACAATCCAGCTGGCCTTTGATATTCCGCCTTGACTCGTTGGCACACATCACACAATGCTACATATTCAGCTATGTCCTTTTTCATGCTAGCCCACCAATAGCACGTCTTCAAGTCTTTGTACATCTTTGTACAACTTGGGTGAATTGAGTAAGGCGAGTCATGTGCCTCTTTAGTATTGTCTCCCGAATATGCTTCCCATTAGGCACGACAATCCTCTTACCAAGCCTTTGAGTACCATGTTCATCCTCATCAAACCTGAATTCTCTTCCCTCTTGGGTCCTTTCCTTGATTTCTTGGATTTCCTCATCCTTCGTTTGACCCTCTCGAATTTCTTGCTCCAAGGTCGTATTTAACTCCATCGTCCCCATCTCATTCACAAATCCAAGGTTCAACCATTCAAACTCCTTGCATAGCTCGGATGGCAGCTCTCGAATCGTGAGTTGGTGACTTACTCCTTTTCTACTCAAGGCGTTGGCCACTACATTGGCTTTTCCCAGATGATAGTTGATTCCCAAATCATAATCTTTGATAAGCTCCAACCATCTTCATTGCCTCAAATTCAGATCTGGTTGTGTGAAAAATATACTTAAGACTCTTGTGATCTGTATAAATTTCACACCTATGTTCAAGGATATAGTGTCTCCAAATCTTCAACGCATGTATCACGGCTGCAAGTTTTGAATCATGTTTTAAGTAATTCTGCTCATGTTTCTTCAATTGCCTCGATGCATAGGCTACCACTTGACCTTCTTGCATCAACACACATCCAAGTCCTTGTCTCGATGCATCGCAATATATGTCAAAACTCTTGCTTACATCCGGCAAAACTAAAACAGGGGTTGTAGTTAACCTCTTCTTTTGCTCCTCAAAACTTTCTTGACAAGCTTGAGTCCATTGGAAAGCTTTCCCCTTCATTAGCAACTCCATCATTGGCTTGGCTATCTTGGAAAAATCCTTGATGAATCGAAGGTAATACCCATCCATCCCAAGAAAATGTGGGGACCGGAGTCCACACATCCGAGTATCTCATTGGGTGGTGCCGTGCGATGCGGCACCTAACAACACACACGAAAAGAATACCAAAATATACAAAGTTTTCATTTCATAATTAGATTCAGAGTTTACAAAACAGTGTACATCAAAAGTACACACGCAGCGGAATTACATACTCATATTCTCACCTATCTAAGCATAAGAGAAAATGTCCATGCCCTAGGACGATTCTCACCAGCAACAAGAAGAACATTCAGCGGCGGCGTGGTTCACATGAGATTTATCTCGACATCTCGAGTCTCATGTACAACCTGAACAGCAGAAATAAAACTAATACCTGCAAAAAATCGTTAACGCGCAAATGTGAGCATAAGGCTCAGCAAGACTAACCCGTCTCACTAGACATATGCAGGGGTAAGTACTAAGCATAGGTAAGGAATAGCATAAAGGACTCGCCTACAAGTGGATCCTTATATTCATATTTTAAATAGCAAATGACATTGTTCAGGCACGGCAAATCATATACTCCACAATCAAACAAGAAACGCTTTGTCGATGATAGGACATGCCCAAAGCACATATTGCTTTTACAGCTAAAGTATGGGGAAACTGTAAACTTTGAATTGTACTATCTCTAAGCCAAACAAGGTTGCAATACAATGATTAAGCAGATCGGCAATATTTATCATCATTCTGTTACTCTTATGTACTACGTCACAACTCAGTGAACAAGTGGTACTCTATTACCGCAAGGGACGGTGATTGCAATCAGGACACACCCGGAATACACGACACATACGCCCGCTCGGAAGTACCTTTCACAGTACTCCTCTCCCACGTCGTATGTGGCCACCTTTCACCCGTCATCCCGATGTCGAACCAGTTCTACCGTCCCAAAAGTAAGGTCCCTAACCGAGCACGTTGAAGTTGCTCCTTAGAGGTTCCACCTTACGATCATTTTCCCTCGAAGGACGGCGGTATAAGTTTCGACACGAGGGTGCCCGAGCTAGATCAGTTTAATGGACCCCATTAATCCATTATGTAACCGGTACTGATCAAACTTGCTCAACAGGGCCGCACATGAGACGGTCCTTAACCGACACAGACAGGGCTACAACCAACCTCCACATTTGCCTTACCCATACCGGCCCAGGCCCAAATGTGGTCACAAGCATTGTCCCCCTCATCTGGGATCAGACAACCTTGCGCGTCCCGTCCTACAGGAACATCCCCGTCCACATCTCCAATTATTAAGAGTGAACATTTTGGTAACATCTCGCGAGTAGGTTTCCCTTACTCAACTTCTCTCGCAAGTAGAATTCAACTACTTGACTTGTGATCAATAAAATGTGATCCTCTCGCGAGTAGATTCAAACTACTCGACTTCTACCGAATTTCCTATACATTAGCAAAGCAGTTACTACAGGTCAAACTGTAACTCGTTACAACCAATCCTTGGGATTTGTGGTCATGCAAGTGGAGTATCAATCACCCTATACGTAATGCACATATCAAACTTAAGACGTAATGTGAGAAATACTGCAAAACTTTGTAAAGCTTTTAAATGCAAACAGGGGCTTGCCTTGTTTGCGCTAAGTCAAAGAGTCAGTGGCTTGATGCTTCTCAAACAGGTCCTCTTTGACTCATTTCCGTCACGTCGTCTATCGCAATGGATATGCATATAACACATAATATAATTTAATAACCTAACTAATGAATATGCACACATGATGCAATGTCATACTCATAACAGAAGTATGTTTGTAATTCAAGAATGAAAAAAGTGTACGGTTGGGTATTGAATTGGATTTGGGTAGGTTAATTTGATATTACTTCATATTCTAAGAATGTACATAAGAGATTTCTATAAAGTCATGTATATTAGGAACTATACAGAATACATTCTTATGCAGATGAGTTCTTTTGGCTCTGATACTTTAACTCTGGTATAGATATGTGATGAATAAATTCCCATAAAAATTTCAGACAATTTGATGGGAGAAAATGATCTACAAAAACCTATCAAGCTTTCATCATTTAGGAATTTGCAGATAAAACCTGAGGTTTTATCATGTCCATAAATGGCACAGCTCGATAGTACTGATCAAAAGAAACTACCAAAATTGGTTTCACAATTTTTCAAGCTTCCTACAGCAAGATATTGAATTTACAAGTTCTTATGAATTTTCTGGATTTAATTTGTTATTTTCTGGAATATAATTAACCTAGGCAAATACTTTGAATTAAACCCTCTTAAACATCTTTGTTATGTTTGAAACTTTTACAGGAGCTTCTAAATAATAAAATTATTGGTTGATTAATTTTCCAGAATTATCTAAATAAAATCTTATTTTCTATATTTTCCACAATGTATTATACTAATTGAATTATAAAATATTCTCTAGGAATTTTGATGAAAATTTGGATGGACCACTGGAAAGTACAGATCCTAAGGAGAATTACAAAATTTGTTTCACCTATTTTGGAGCATCCTAGCCAAAGTTATAGTATTTCAAAGTTTTAGGTATTTTGAGGAATTCTTTCTGAATGGGAAAAGGATAACCCTTTAATACGCTGACACGTGGCCTCCAATCCCCCCCCCCCCGTCGATGCCACACCGGAGCCACAAGGTTTAAACACGTAGCCACATTACATCCATGCGCCACAGAAAATCCCATGGGGGTTATTTTCTTCCCCGACGAGCCCTGGCGGCGCCATGGCCGGAGACCGGCCGGCGACTCGCCGGAGGACGTTGGAACACCTTTCCCGTGGCCGGGACTTGCCACCCGGGGGTTTTCAACCCTCAGGAACTCACTGGTGGCCTCCGTTTTGACTGAAAAGCCACGGAAAAGCGTCTACACCGGCGACCGGCGGAACCCGACGATCGGCATGGAGTTCTCGGTGTACAAGGCATGGGAGAAGCTGGTTCTTGCTCTGGAAGCTTCGTGGTGATGCTCTGATCATTGTACCACACTCTAATCAGATTGAAATCGGCCGGAGGATGGGGGCACCGTGGAGAAGATTCTAGGCGGCGGCAAGAATTGAAATTCCGGCTAGCCGGGGTGGGGCTAGGGCTATCTAATGCCTCGGGAAGGTTCGCACGTAAGTGTGGATGCTGGGGGCGGCTGGAATTGTGGAGCTACTCACCATGGAAGAAGGGCCTCGGTTTGTAATCGAAGAAGGTCGTCGGCGCGCCGGGGGAAAAACCCGCGATTCCTTCCGGGACGCTAGGTCCGGCAGCAACCTCGGTTCAGGGACGTCGAGGGCGTATGAGCGTGCACCTAATCAAGGCTTTGCTCGAGCAGGGCAACGGTGATTTGGGTGGCCGAGTGGAGCGCTGCGGTAGGAAGAAAAAGAGCGAGTGCTCGGTCCCCTTTTATAGGCCAACGACGGAGCGGGGCAGGTGTCTTCGCGGCTCGCTGTGGCGCGCATGCACGAGGCAGGACGTCGTGCTGGAGATCGCGGTGGCGACCTGCTTGCCGCTGCTGCTCGGCGCTGGCGCCCATGGTCCGTGAGGTGAAACAGAGCGGTTTTGCTTTGGGCTCCTCTTACAGGTGGGCCCCACTCTGCTCTTATCCCCTCAATTCTGTTATTTCTTTTTGGTTACTCAAGTCTACATGTGGTAATGACTCAAATTCAGAAGAGAATTGGTCCTGCTACATTTAAATGGTTTGACAATTTGGATATCCAATTTGGCCAATTAGAATTTTAATTAGATTCAAATTTGAACTCATAACTTTTATGCATATATTTTAATCTACTCAATTATTGCCTTTTTAATGGTCAAGGGTTTCCAATAATGTGCTCAATAATTATTCCAAATGCAGATTTGAAATTGAGCACTTAATTTGAGTATATTTTCTATTCCACATATAACATGTTTGGTTAAATTTGAATTAGATTCAAATTAAATTTTTCTAATCTATATGCATGTCATTTAATTCTTTCCCCAATATTAATGTATATATTGTCCCATGTTTTTAATTGCCTAACCTCATCAAATGGAGAATATGTACCTTGATCATTGATTTGAATATTTTGTACATTTCCATATATACTTTTATTCACTCATGTTTGTTTTATTTCTTTTGATTTTTCCCTTGTGAGCAAAGCACAAAATTTTAGGTGTTAAATTTAAAAATTCAAGACCTTTGGAAATTTGAGCTCAGCTAAATTTTAAAAGGGATCCTAGGTTTTATCTAGAGCTTCACATTAACAATTTTACTCATGTCCATATGAACTTTATTGGCTCTCATATGACCTTAGTCTTCAATGTACATGTTTACAACTATTATTTCATGTGCCATACATTGGAGACAAAAGTTTCCAAAAGTTTGGGGTTTTACATTCCTCCCCCCTTAAAAGAATCTCGTCTCAAGATTACAAAAGAAGAAGAAATGTCGGAGTGTATCACCGTTGATATGACGATAGTAACTCCGGATAGTTGGAGCGAAGATAGTCTTCACTCTCCCAAGTAGCTTCTTCGACGGTGTGGTTCTTCCATAACACTTTATAGAACCACAACGATCGGTTTCTTGTCTCTCTTGTCTTCTCATCAATAATCCGGATCGGTTGTTCAACGTATGTCAGATCCGGCTTCAGTTCTTCCATGTCCTCAGATATGACTTCTGTTGGAGTTTTTAGGCACTTTCTTAACTGAGACACGTGGAATACATTGTGTACTCCGGACAAGGATGCGGTTAGCTCCAGCCGATAGGCTACGGGTCCACATCTTTCCGTGATGGGGAATGGTCCGATAAATCTTGGGGCTAACTTTCCCTTTACTCCAAAGCGATGAATTCCTTTCATCGGAGAGACACGAAGATACACGTGGTCTCTGATGTTAAAGCTCAAGGGAAGTTGTCGCTTGTCAGCATAACTCTTCTGCCAAGACTGAGCTGCTCTGAGGTTTGCCTGAATTAGCATAACTCGTTCTTCAGCTTCATTAGTGAGATCCACTCCGAAATTTACTCTTTCTCTAGACTCACAACAATTGAGTGGTGTGCGGCACTTCTGACCTTAGAGAGCTTCAAAAGGTGCCATTTTGATACTGGACAGATAACCGTTGTTGTATGAGAACTCTGCCAACGGTAAATGATCATCCCAGTTCTTTCCGTGATCTATGGCACATGCCCTTAGCATATCTTCTAGTATCTGGTTCACCCTTTCAGTTTGTCCATCAGTTTGAGGGTGGTATGCCGAGCTTCGGATTAACTTAGTTCCCATTGTTGCGTGTAGTTGCTCCCAGAAACGAGCAACAAATAACGATCCTCTGTCAGAGACGATGGTGCGGGGAACTCCATGTAAGCACATGACCCGTGACATATACAGCTCAGCATATTTCTTTGCATTGTACGCCGTGTTCACTGGAATAAAGTGTGCTGACTTTGTTAATTGTTCTACGATTACCCAAATAGAATCGTGCTTGTGGAACGTGAGAGGCAAACCAACAATGAAGTCCATACTGAGATCCTCCCATTTCCATGCAGGGACACTTAAATGTTGTAGTGGTCCCACTTTCCTCATGTAGTCAGCCTTCACCCTTCTACATGTATCACACTCGGACATGTACTTTGCAATCTCTCTTTTCATTCGTGTCCACCAGAATTTCGTTCTAAGATCTTGATACATCTTATTGCTTCCAGGATGGATTGAATACTTCGATAAGTGAGCTTCATCCAATATCTTCTTCCTGAGTTTCATGTTCCGGGGTACCACTATACGATCGTTGAACCATAGGGTTCCTTGTTCATCATCCCGGAAACATTTCACCTCTCTGTCTCTCATTCTCTTCCGAATGTGAGACATAGCCTTGTCTTTCTTCTGAGCTACAATAATCTCCTCTCAGATTATAGGTATGAGAGCAAGATTATATAGAGCTCCGTAGGGAACCAACCGTAGACTTGGTTCTTCCTCTTCATCCGGAATGATGGTTATGTTGTTAACATGAGATTTCTGACTCAAAGCATCTGCAACTACGTTTGCTTTGCCCGGATGGTAATGGATCTCAAGTTCATAGTCCTTTATAAGCTCTAACCATCTTCTTTGCCTCATATTCAAATCCTTTTGAGTGAATATATACTTAAGGCTCTTGTGATCTGTGTAGAGATGCACTAGATTTCCCATTATGTAGTGCCTCCACGTTTTCAATGCCATTACTACAGCAGCCAACTCCAAGGCATGAGTCGGACAATGCTGCTCATGAATACGGAGTTGCCTTGATCCATATGCGATTACACGTCCTCCTTGCATTAAGACGCATCCCAGACCAGTGCCTGATGCATCGCAATAAATATCAAACGGCTTTGTCGTATCTGGTTGAGCTAGAATTTGTGCCGTCGTGAGATGTTTCTTCAATATCTGGAATGCCTCTTCACTGGCTTCACCCCAGACATACTTATTTCCTTTCTTCAGCAATTCCGTCATAGGCTTAGCCACATTGGAGAAACATGGAACAAATCTCCGGTAGTAGCCAGCTAAACCTAAGAAACTTATGACCTCATGGACGGAGGTCGGAGATTTCCATTTAAGTACCTATACCACTTTTCTTGGATCCACAGCAATACCATCTGCTGAGATAACATGACCCAGAAATGGAACCTTGTTAATCCAAAATTCACATTTGCTAAATTTGGCATATAGCTTATGGTCTCTTAATCGTTGAAGAGATGTCCGGCGTGTTCTTCCTCTGATTTGGAATAAACCAAGGTGTCATCTATAAAGACCACCACGAGCTTGTCCAACTCCGGCATGAATACTGAATTCATTAGATAGATGAAGTGAGCCGGTGCGTTGGTGAGACCAAAAGACATGACAAGATACTCATATAGCCCGTATCTTGTCGAGAATGTCGTCTTAGGTATATCTTCAGCCCGTATCTTGATTTGACAATAACCGAACCGAAGATCCATCTTCGAAAATACCTTAGCGCCCACTAATTGATCGAATAGCATGTCAATCCGTGGTAGTGGATACTTGTTCTTTATAGTCACAGCATTCAGCGGATGATAATCAACACATAGCCTTAGTGTCTTGTCCTTCTTCTTCACGAATATCGCTGAGCATCCCCAAGGTGATGAGTTGGGACGTATGAATCCTTTCTCGAGTAACTCATCAACTGTTCTTTTAACTCCGCCAATTCCTTGGGTGCCATCTTGTAAGGTCTTTGAGATATGGGTGTGGTTCCTGGGATTAATTCTATCTTGAATTCCACATCTCGCTCAGGTGGCATGCCTGGCAGATCGTTAGGAAACACATCCGGGTAATCCCGAACAACTGGAATGTCCTCTAGCTTTGTGGCTTTCGTGTTATACACCACTAGAGGTTGTGGTGTCACATTCTTCAGGACCAAAGTATGCTGCCCGTGCCTTTTAGACTTTAGTTGCACGGTACGAGCACTGCTATTGAAGATTGCTTCATGATGTGTCAACCAGGGCATTCCCAGGATAATGTCAATCTTCTACCCGTCCCATATAATGAAGGTGGTAGGGTAAATCCTACCATCCAAACATAGAGGTGCTCGGGCAATAATCTGGTTGGCTGACATCTTTCCTCCAGGTGAATTTATTGTATATGGTGTTGATAGTGTTGTTGATGATAATTGACGCTTCAACACGAACTCCTTGCTGATGAGATCATGTGTTGCTCCAGAATCAAACAACACAAATGCTGGTTGAGCATTTAAGCTGAACATACCTGCTAACACAGGTTCTCCTACTGGAATATCCACGACAGCTATAAAGTTGAGGCTGCCGACTTTTATCTTCTTCTGTTGTCCGCGAGATTGAATATTACTCGGAGGGGCAACTTCTAGACTGAGGTCTTGTTTAGCTGTAGGACCTCCTAGAACTAACTGCTCTTTATCACCACCACTCTGTACTGTCCTTTGCATTGCCTGCAGTGGAGTAACATTCCGTGCCGCTCGTGGAGGTGGTGTACACGAACTCACTTGCTGCTGCATCTCAGGTGCTTCAACCCACTGCAATGGTGGTGACCAACTCTGCATCGGTGGCTGTCTTGTAATTACCCGAACTTCCGGTTCGGCTGGTAAATGATATACCAGTCGATATTTCCTAGGAGTACCACTAATATCATCCGTTGATGTGATGCTCTTTCTCATCTCCGCCTGACAACGGAGAGAAGCATCTTCCTGATATATAGCGTTACTGACCAATTCGTTATAATCTCCTTTGTTGAATAGGTCCAATCTTTCACGAAGTTTGACATTCAATCCTCGGAGAAATAGGTCACACCTCGAAGCTTCTGTTCTCACATAGTCTGGTGCATATTGTGCTAACCGGTTGAATTCTCTGGAGTACTCAAGAGCACTCCTCCCCCCTGGGTCAATTCTACAAACTCTTCAAGCTTCGACTTGATAATCCCCCTCGGAATATACCGAGCACAGAACGCATCCCGGAATTCATTCCAATTAACGTGATGTCCCTCAATGGTCATGGCGAGATACTCTGCCCTCCAAGCTCCAGCAGATCCATGAAGCTGCTGAACTGCAAAGTCCACCTTCTGATACTCGTCACATTGGATCAAACCGAGTTTAGCTTCAATAATCTGAATCCAATGATGTGCCTCCAACGGATCTGTTGCTTCCGTGAAGACAGGCGGTTGAGTTGTCAGAAAATTCAAATACGAACTTTCATTCAGATCCCGGTGTCGTGATGCTTGAATAAAACTTTGTTGCACCAATGTCTGAAGCAGCTGGTTGTTCTCACGATGAGACTCAACCATTTGTGCCATAACCTCCGTCAATCGGGTCGACGGCAGTTCTTGCGGTCGAGTCAAGTCATTTCCGCTGTGACTAGACTCTCCCATTTCAGCACCGGAATGAGTGCGAACCATACTGCAAGAATGAACAATTACGGTTACACTCCAAGATTGAATGACTGTTGATGCTTGAAAAACATTAACCGTATATGAATCATAAAACTTTGCAGCATATTCATACATGTTCAAGCGACACTCTGATTCTAAACTTCTTTTAGACCTCTTAATGAGTTATCTCCAATGCTCAAGTTTCATAAACTTAACATACATACATCTTGACATGCTGCACAATTTTGGCAAGTTTCAAACATGCCTATCCATAAACAATTTTCCATTTCAATTGCATTTGCCAATCTGCTATCCAAAATTGACCAGTTTGCAAAGAACTCAGATTCTACTACAGTTAAGAGTAAAATCAATCCTGAACTTGAATACCAAAGTTACATCCAACTTTATTAGCCTTCATAAAAATCTTACTTTGTTTCCTGATCAGCGCTGGATCAAAAGTTATGATATTTCAAAGTTGACAGAGTTCTGGAAAATTTTCAACAGCACCTCCTTTGGAAGTGGCTGATTTGAATATCAATTTCCATACAGTTCTGCCCCAAATTTGGAAAAACATTGAATTACAAAGTTGTAACACATATCATAAACTTTCCAACTATATAACCTAGGAGCTATAGAAATTTTTCAACAGGAAGTTATGGTGGAAAAACAGAAAAATTCCAGAGGGGTTTTAACAATTCTGTTTCAGCAACAGTTTCTACCAATCTGGAATTTTCACCCATTAGAAGATGGATTCTGTTCTGGCAGTCTAAAAACAAATTGTAGAGAACTTCAGGACCTTTCCGAAACTTTATTACACATCCACATTGATTAAACCTAGCAAGAGTTATGCCCTGTACAAATCCAGCAAAAATTCTGCCAGAAAAACAGGGGACTCCGCTTTTGAATCTTTTTGAAAAAAATCACTAAACTCCACTAGAATCTTAGTTCAACACCAGAGTTCTGTAGTTAATATTAGATTCTAAACTTTATTTTGGCTCTCAATTCAAGGTTTCACTTGTTTTTAACAGAAAAGATTTTTGGGGTGAAGTAAGGTGTGAATGCATCACAATATTTATGTCGGTACTACATTACCTCACAAACTAAAAATCTTTACCGGATTCTTAGCCGGCATAACGTGCTATAGGTGGCCCTAAATCGATCACTCACAAACGTATTCTACTCGCAAAACGTC
Organism: Tuctoria greenei; assembly: GCA_036927565.1. Taxonomy (NCBI): domain Eukaryota; kingdom Viridiplantae; phylum Streptophyta; class Magnoliopsida; order Poales; family Poaceae; genus Tuctoria; species Tuctoria greenei. The sequence goes on along the minus strand of JAYESD010000002.1, from coordinate 158,782,900 downwards.
CCACGTGGTTAGTGTACCTGTCATTACACTCAAACTACTGATCAATCATATGGTACCGTACGGTACAGTCTAGCCCGCACGGGCGATCAATTCACAAAAACATATATTAAAGTAAAAACATTCGTCCCGTATCATTCCATACGGGCCGCCTCGAGTTAAGCCATGTCTCGAGGTACATGACCGAGTTTTCTACCACCCGACGTGATCCCACGTCTTTGCATAATGCTGCACCAGTAGGAGGCGCATCGGGTTATATCCCATTCGACGGGGGCTCCCACTAATTTTGTGCCACGCTGGGGTACCGCGTGTCATATGCTCTCAGAAACATGGAAAGTTTCAGAGACTCATATTGACATTTCCGTGCCAAGCCACGGAAATAATCACATGCTACCTCTCGCATGGTGAGCTTACTGCAATTGATCCGCTTGCGGTGGCGTACCTTACCTCTTACCTGACGTCGGAGCGTCGTTACAGAATATAATAACACATATGTTAGTCATGCCACCTTAAGTACTAATACTATACTAGACCTTATGTGGGCATATAACTAATCCTCACTCGACTACTTCGTAGTATTCAAAAATAGGCTCTTTTCGAGCGTGCTATTCCCAATGAAGCTCTGATACCATGTCTGTGGGGACCGGAGTTCACACATCCGAGGATCCCATTGGGTGGTGCCGTGCGATGCGGCACCTAACAACGCACACGAAAAGAATACCAAAATATACAAAGTTTTCATTTCATAATTAGATTTAGAGTTTACAAAACAGTGTACATCAGAAGTACACACGCAGCGGAATTACATACTCATATTCTCACCTATCTAAGCATAAGAGAAAACGTCCATGCCCTAGGACGATTCTCACTAGCAACAAGAAGAACATTCAGCAGCGGCGTGGTTCACATGAGATTTATCTCGACATCTCGAGTCTCATGTACAACCTGAATAGCAGAAATAAAACTAATACCTGCAAAAAATCGTTAAAGCGCAAACGTGAGCATAAAGCTCAGCAAGACTAACCCGTCTCACTAGACATATGCAGGGGTAAGTACTAAGCATAGGTAAGGAATAGCATAAAGGACTCGCCTACAAGTGGATCCTTATATTCATATTTTAAATAGCAAATGACATTCTTCAGGCACGGCACATCATAGACTCCACAATCAAACAAAAAATGCTTTGCTGATGATAGGACATGCCCAAAGCACATATTGCTTTTACAGCTAAAGTATGGGGAAACTGTAAACTTTGAATTGTACTATCTCTAAGCCAAACAAGGTTGCAATACAATGATTAAGCAGATCGGCAATATTTATCATCATTTCGTTACTCTTATTTACTACGTCACAACTCAGTGAACAAGTGGTACTCTATTACCGCGAGGGACGGTGATTGCAATTAGGACACACCCGAAATACATGACACATACGCCCGCTCAGAAGTACCTTTCACTGTACTCCTCTCCCACGTCGTATGTGGCCACCTTTCACCCGTCATCCTGATGTCGAACCAGTTCTACCGTCCCAAAAGTAAGGTCCCTAACCGAGCACGTCGAAGTTGCTCCTTAGAGGTTCCACCTTACGATCATCTTCCCCCGAAGGACGGCGGTATAAGTTTCGACACGAGGGTGCCCGAGCTACATCAGTTTAATGGACCCCATTAATCCATTATGTAACCGGTACTGTTCAAACTTGCTCAATAGGGCCGCACACGAGACGGTCCTTAACCGACACAGACAGGGCTACAACCAACCTCCACATTTGCATTACCGTTACCGGCCCAGGCCCAAATGTGGTCACAAGCATTGTCCCCCTCATCCGGGATCAGACAACCTTTCGCGTCCCATCCTACAGGAACATCCCCGTCCACATATCTAATTATTAAGAGTGAACATTTTGGTAACATCTCGCAAGTAGGTTTCCCTTACTCGACTTCTCTCGCAAGTAGAATTCAAATACTTGACTTGTGATCAATAAAATGTGATCCTCTCACGAGTAGATCCAACTACTCGACTTCTACCGAATTTACTATACATTATCAAAGCAGTTACTACAGGTAAAACTATAACTCGTTACAACCAATCCTTGGGATTTGTGGTCATGCAAGTGGAGTATCAATCACCCTATACGTAATGCACATATCAAACTTAAGACGTAATGTGAGAAATACTGCAAAACTCTGTAAAGCTTTTAAATGCAAACCAGGGCTTGCCTTGTTTGCGCTAAGTCAAAGAGTCAGTGGCTTGATGCTTCTCGAACAGGTCCTCTTTGACTCCTTTCCGTCACGTCGTCTATCGCAATGGATATGCATATAACACATAATATAATTTAATAACCTAACTAATGAATATGCACACATGATGCAATGTCATACTCATAACAGAAGTATGTTTGTAATTCAAGAATGAATAAAGTATACGGTTGGGTATTGAATTGGATTTGGGTAGGTTAATTTGATATTACTTCATATTCTAAGAATGTACATAAGAGATTTCTATATAGTCATGTATATTAGGAACTATACAGAATACATTCTTATGCAGATGAGTTCTTTTGGCTCTGATACTTTAACTCTGGTATAGAGATGTGATTAATAAATTCCCATAAAAAATTCAGAGAATTTGATGGGAGAAAATGATCTACAAAAACCTATCAAGCTTTCATCATTTAGGAATTTACAGATAAAACCTGAGGTTTTATCATGTCCATAAATGGCACAGCTCGATAGTACTGATCAAAAGGAAACTACCAAAATTGGTTTCACAATTTTTCATTCTTCCTACAGCAAGATATTGAATTTACAAGTTCTTATAAATTTTCTGGATTTAATTTGTTATTTTCTGGAATATAATTAACCTAGGCAAAGACTTTGAATTAAACCCTCTTAAACATCTGTGTTATGTTTGAAACTTTTACAGGAGATTCTAAATAATAAAGTTATTGGTTGGTTAATTTTCCAGAATTATCTAAATAAAATCTTATTTTCTATGTTTTCCACAATGTATTATACTAATTGAATTATAAAATATTCTCCTAGAATTTTCATGAAAATTTGGATGGACCACTGGAAAGTACAGATCCTAAGGAGAATTACAAAATTTGTTTCACCTATTTTGGAGCATCCTTGCCAAAGTTATAGTATTTCAAAGTTTTAGGTATTTTGAGGAATTCTTTCTGAATGGGAAAAGGATAACCCTTTAATACGCTGACACGTGGCCTCCAATTCCCCTCCCCGTCGATGCCACACCGGGGCCACAAGGTTTAAACGCATTGCCACATTACATCCATGCACCACAGAAAATCCCACGGGCGTTATTTTCTTCCCCGACGAGCCTTGGCGGCGCCATGGCCGAAGACCGGCCGGCGACTCGCCGGAGGACGTCGTACCACCTTTCGCGTGGCCGGGACTTGCCACCCGGGGGTTTTTGACCCTCAGGAACTCACTGGTGGCCTCCGTTTCGACTGAAAAGCCACGGAAAAGCGTCTACACCGGCGACGGGCAGAACCCGACGATCGGCGACGGCGTTCTTGGTGTACAAGGCATGGGAGAAGCTGGTTCTTGCTCTGGAAGCTTCGTGGTGATGCTCTGATCATTGTACCACACTCTCATCGGATTGAAATCGGTCGGAGGATGGGGCACCGTGGAGCAGATTCTAGGCGGCGGCGAGAATTGAAATACCGGCTAGCCGGAGTGGGGCTAGGGCTATCTAATGCCTCGGGAAGGTTCGCACGTAAGTGTGGATGCTGGGGGCGGCTGGAACTGTGGAGCTACTCACCATGGAAGAAGGGCCTCGGTTTGTAATCGAAAAAGGTCGTCGGCGCGCCTGGGGAAAAACCGGCGATTCCTTCTGGGACGCTAGATCCGGCGGCAGCCTCGGTTCAGGGACGTCGAGGGCGTATGAGCGCGCACCTAATCGAGGCTTTGCTCGAGCGGGGCGACGGTGATTTGGGCGGCGGAGTGGAGCACTGCGGTAGGAAGAAAAAGAGCGAGCGCTCGGTCCCCTTTTATAGGCCGACGACAGAGCGGGGCAGGTGTCTTCGCGGCTCGCCGTGGCGCGCATGCACGAGGCAGGACGTCGTGCTGGAGATTGCGGTGGCGACCTGCTTGCCGCTGCTGCTCTGCGCTGGTGCCCATGGTCCGTGAGGTGAAAAAGAGCGGTTTTGCTTTGGGCTCCTCTTACAGGTGGGTCCCACTCTGCTATTATCCCCTCAATTCTGTTATTTCTCTTTGGTTACTCAAGTCTACATGTGATAATGACTCAAATTCAGAAGAGAATTGGTCCTGCTACATTTAAATGGTTTGACAATTTGAATATCCAATATGGCCAATTAGAATTTGAATTAGATTCAAAGTTGAACTCATAACTTGTATGCATATATTTTAATCTACTCAATTATTGCCTTTTTAATGGTCAAGGTTTTCCAATAATGTGCTCAATAATTATTCCAAATGCAGATTTGAAATTGAGCACTTAATTTGAGTATATTTTCTATTCCACATATAACATGTTTGGTTAAATTTGAATTAGACTTAAATTAAATTTTTCTAATCTATATGCATGTCATTTAATTCTTTCCCCTAATATTAATGTATATATTGTCCCATGTTTTTAATTGCCTAACCTGATCAAATGGATAATATGTACCTTGATCATTGATTTGAATATTTTGTACATTTCCATATATACTTTTATTCACTCATGTTTGTTTTATTTCTGTTGATTTTTCCCTTGTGAGCAAAGCACAAAATTTTAGGTGTTAAATTTAAAAATTCAAGACCTTTGGAAATATGAGCTCAGCTAAATTTAAAAAGGGATCCTAGGTTTTATCTAGAGCTTCACATTAACAATTTTACTCATGTACATATGAACTTTATTGGCTCTCATATGACCTTAGTTTTCAATGTACATGTTTACAACTATTATTTCATGTGTCATACATTGGAGACAAAAGTTTCCAAAAGTTTGGGATTTTACAGAAAATTCCTTATTTCCTTTAAATTTTGTGGGGGCTCCCATTTTAACACGTCAATCACTTTTCCTGGATCAACTGAAACTCCTCCTAAAATGATAGTGCCCAAAAACGACACCTCCCTCAACCAAAACTGACACTTGTTGAACTTGGCATACAATTGATGTTCCCTCAATTTCTGCAATGTAAGCCTCAAATGGTCCTCATATTCCATCTCATCCTTCGAGTACATCATAATGTCATCAATGAACACCACGACAAACTTATCCAAGTACTCCATGAAGACCTTATTCATGAGGTACATAAAGTACGCAGGCACATTGGTCAATCCAAAGGACATCACGGTGTACTCATAAGATCCATACCGTGTCCTAAAAGCTGTCTTGGGTATGTCCGATGGCCTAATCTTCATTTGAAAGTATCCCGACCTCAAAGAAGACACAATCACCCTTCATTTGATGAAACATGTCTTCTATGCGTGGCATGGTGTATTTGTTCTTGATCGTCACCTCATTGAGAGCTCGGTAATCCATGCACATCCTTTGTGATCCATCCTTCTTGTCCACAAACAGCACGGGTGCTCCCCAAGGTAAAGAGATGGGGCGGATAAAACCCTTCTCTAGTTGCTCTTGAATTTGCTTCTTGAGCTCCGCTAATTCCATGGGAGGCATCCTATATGGCGTCTTAGCTATAGGTGCAGTTCTAGGTATTAAATCAATAACGAACTCAATGTCTCGATTAGGTGGCATACCTGGTAACTTGTCCGGAAAAACATCCAAAAATTTACACACCACCGGAATCTCCTCAATTGCGGCACCGTCCATATGATTCAGCTCCAATTGCTTCGGTGCGTGTTGAGGTGCTTCAAACTCTACGGCGATCCCTTCCTCATTGGTCAACTTCACCGTCATTGTGGCACATTCAATGACTCCATTGTGCTTCCTCAACCAGTCCATACCAATTATAATGTCCAATCCTTGAGAATCCAAGACAATGAGGTTGGCGGAGAAGTCTACTCCCCCACCTATTATAATGCTTACATTTGGACATACTATATTTGCCCTCATCTCTCCTCCAGGAGACTTAACCAATAGAGTAAACTTCATATGAGAGATAGGCAAACTATACTTGGCAACATATTTCGATGCAATGAATGAATGTGATGCTCCAGAGTGAAATAACATAGTCGCGGGGTTGGAGTTTGCGAGAAACATACCAATCACCACGTCATTCGCTTGTTGAGCATCCTCCGTAGAGACATGGTTCACGTTGCCACGAGTAAAATTATGCTGTTCACGGTTCCCTTGCGGCTGTCCTCCATTGGGTCTTGGGTTTTGTCTTGGCACATTGCTTCCTTGACCAAGGCCTGAATTAGAACATTGATACGCAAAGTGTCCAGTTTCTCAACAAGTATAGCACTTCTTTACTCCACCGAGATTATTGGGGCGAGCTTGGTTCTGAACATTGGCACCTGGAAGATTAGCATGGGGTGCATAAGGCATTGGAGGTCTAGGTGCTTGCAAGACAGGGCGCTGCTGCACAGACCGAGCTGGGCGCGGTGCAAATCCAGGGCGATAAGCAGGCGCAGAAGAGCTTTAATATGGCGCATTGGGTGGTGCAAAGCGAGGGCGCACATTACTTCCTTGTTGCTGTCCTTGATATGGCGCCTTCCTCTTTATGTCTTGTTCCATCTCACGGACCTTGTTCTCCACAACAATTTCTTTGTCCACAAGCTTCTGGAAGTTTGCATAGTCACAGTTGAGAAATTGCACTTAGATCTCATTTTCAAGCCTCTCATGAACAGATATTGCTTCCAGATGTCCCGACTAACATCGTCAGGGGCATATCTTGAAAGTTGAGTGAATTTATTGAGGTATCACCCACACTCGATCTTCTTTGCCTTAAGTTTTCAAATTCTTGCTTCTTCAAAATCATAACACCTTCCGGCACAGTGAGAACGGAAGCTCTCTTTGAATTCAGCCCAAGTAATTCTCTCTTGGTTCTCATGAGCATCGCATAAAGAATCCCACCATTCTGCAGCTGCTGCAACTAGTTGATGAGAAGCAAAAAGCACTTTCTCTCGGTCACTGCGTTGAACAATAGCAAGCTTCTTCTCCACGGACTTGAGCCAATCATCAGCATCTATAGGGTCAGCGACTTGAGCAAAGGTCAGCGGCATAGTCCACATAAACTCTCCCAACCAGTTAAGAGGTGGTGGGGGTGGCGGTGGAGGCATGTGGGGCTGATTGTTGTCGTTACCAGCCTACAGCTGTCCCATAGTCTGTATCATGGTCTGCATGAGCTGGTTTTATATCGCCAAAAGCTGCTCAATGTTGATAGCTCCATGAGCAGGTCCTTGTCCATGGTTATTCTGAGGTGCTCCATTATTCTCCTCTCATCATTGCCATCCCTCTGGTTGCGAGTCCTCACCATCTAAAGAAAAGAAAGAGATAAGAATTTAGAAACGTCCCCAACTATATGCATCAGGAGATATGAAACTAAACAACTAACTAGCCTAGGTGGACATGGCAATGCTAAAGCATCCCAAAATCCTCTATTAAGCACACAAGCAACCAATATATAAAGCAACAACACACCAAACAGAAACACATCGATTCCTGAGTGTTTCTATGTGCTTTAAAGTGTCCATTCTTTCGAGGCTGCGTCCTACGGTCAACCTATGGCTCTGATACCAATTTGAGACACCCGGTTCCGAAAAATGAACCAAGTGCAGTATATGTGTGCCCAGGATGTTCAACACACATACAAAAGTGCAATCACAAAAGGATATACAAAAAATTACCACAACTATTAAATAAGTACTTTTATTACAAAATTCACATTATCCTCTAATACGAGCTCTAATGATTATTAATGATGTTCCAACTAATGTAGCACAAAATAAACTAATAAGCAACTAAGCAAAAGGGAATGCGCAGCTCCAACACTCCATAGGCAATCTGACGGTAGACACGGCCTAGAACTCCGCATTATCATCGTTATACTCCCATATCTGACCTGCAACTGTTTGGGGGGCGGGAGGGATTGCAAGTGTGAGTACATGTCATACTCAGTGAGTGTGGAAAGTATGACATGTAGCTGATTCAAATGACGAATATAATCATGGATAAGTGTTGAAAAGTACATAAAAACATTTGAAAAGCTATATATTACATTCATGTGAAGTAAATCCATCATATGCCATAATTAATATCATAGTACCAGTCCATATTTCATTATCATCAACCATATTCTAGATTTTTCATCACCATTGACCATATTCAAAACCAGAATTTAATCCATCATCCATCCATAACCATAACCAAACCATAACCATTATCAAACAATCCCAAAAACCATCCCAATACCAAGTTCCCACAAATCATGTAGGTCATCCAGGCGCTCATAACCGGGAGCACAGCTATCATGATAGTTTTATTAGACTCTGCAGAGTTTGTACCACTTTACCCACGTGTTTGTGATTTCATCACCTTGTAGTGACTAGAACCTCTATTATGTCGTCTCACACTTCCATCGGTGTGTGGCCAAGAAATCACAAAATAGCCTTTATAAAGGTATTACTAGCCTATTTAGACCCCACTTAGGTTTCACTGGTGGCGATGTCTCCAACTGAGCACATCTTCAACCAAGGGCCCCCTCTTGAGCCATTCGGATCCCAGGGTAGTCCCACCAATCATCAACAAACCTAATCCGACTACCCCTTCCCCGAGCATCCTTAATGGTCCAAATAGCACAAGCAAATCCCTAATTAATCAGCTATGCCCCACCCATACTTGACCTTGTGGTGGCACTGTAGTCCTAGCTTATTCTCGCATGAATCAGTCCTTAGATCTAAAGCAAGCAAACCACCATATCATCCAACCCATCCACATACCAGTCTTGCTTAGATCACCCATTACCATATCATATTAACAAGTTCATATTTATCATAATCTCATCAATGCGTAATTAAATTAAGTGGTATAGTTGTCTTCCCATCCCAATTAATTAAGCGAAGCAAAAAGGTAAAAAGCTCATCCCGACTCCCTACCATAAATTCCACGTGACAAGGGTGGTCAAACAACACTAGTAAACTTCCTATCGTAGGATTCCCATCAAATTGACACAAGCATGCAGTTTGCAAACAAAACATTTATTTTAAAAATAGGATCAATATGCTTCAAGGACACTTGCCTTGCTCATGGGATTGATTAGGATCAAAGACTTCAAACTCTTGGTGCTGGAGATCCTCCGTGGAACTCTCTAGCGCAAATCTGTCTAATCCGCACAATAATCATACAAACAAGAAACACAATCAAAAGTGCACAAATATTACTCAATATGATGTGACATGCATGATTAATGCAAATGCAAGGTGGAACTTTTTAATGACTTTTAATGATCACTAGCTAGTTCTAATAGACTTTAACAAGTTTATACAGGTTTGGAGTTGATTAGATCTAATTTTAGAAGTAATTCAACAGAAATTAACCAGGAAAATCAGACTAGTCCACTAGGGACAGGACAAGTCTGCACCGCACAAGATCAACAGATTAGGGTTTTCTAGATCGATGTGAATTTGGAGATTTGGGGTTGAATTCACGTAAGGAAAAGAGAATAGATGGTATAACAGGTATTTAGAACTCCAATGAACCAAGGATCTTGGAGGTAACACTTGGATCTTGACGATCTAGGGTTGATGAAGAACTTGATGGTGGATTGCTGACGAAGAATGCGAAGTTGATGGAGATCTTAATCCTCTTTCATTTCCTCCTCTTATTCTTCTTGTTCCAGATCCCTCCCTCCTTGGTGGCGGCTACTCACGAGCTAGGGTTTTGGTGGGGTGGAAATGTGGCAAAAAGATGTCAAGTCAAGGGGTGGTGTTGTTTATATAGAGGTGGACGCTAGGTTGGATGGATTTCGAGTTTGAGATGAGTAGGGGTCAGTTTAGAGTCCCACATGGGCTCTAAAAGAGTTAGGCACGATGTCCCTAGGGCCACTTAACGTAAAACCTAAGAAACAAGTCATGAAACGAAAGATCAATTCGGAGTCATGATTTATCGGACAAGTCCGAAAAGAGTTGGACTAGTCCGAAGTTGTCCAGAGAGAAATCGAAAAAGTCTAGATTGGACATCGGACAAGTCCTAACTTATCCAGAGGGGAAAAACAATCAAGTCTTGCCTAAAATTCACACAAGTCCGACTTTAGTCAGAGAGGAAAACGGACAAGTCCGCTGGAGTATCGGCCTAGTCTGGACAAGTCCAGGGACTTGGCAAAATTTCAAGTTATTTGGGACACCGAACTAGTCCAGAATAGTCCGAAAGTGTCTAGAGGCAAAAACAGACTAGTCCGCAGAACAACGGACAAGTACGATCGAGGTCAGAGAGAAATTGGACTAGTCTGCACAAAAATTGGACTAGTCCGCACTTTCAAGAATTCTTAAGTGCGGTTTTGTTCTAAATTCATTTTAAACTTGCTTCTTTTTATGTGGATTAATGTTAGACACATATATGAATGTATGCAGGGCATGATGCATGAAAATGAGGGTGTTACATAATGGTTATTGATGACAAGTTTGAGACTAATGCAGCGGAAATAAACTAAATCTAAGCTAAACAAAATAAGCAAGCTAAGCAAAAAGGGTAGCGCGGCTCCAAGCATAACCACAGGCAAAGCTGACGGCAGCACATAGCCAAGGACTCCTCATTAACGTTGTGATACTCCCAATCCTGACTTTCAACTGTTGGTGGTGGAATTGCAAGGGTGAGTACATGTCGTACTCAGCAAGTGTGGAAAGTATGACATGTAGTTGATACAAATGATGACATTAATAAAGGATGAGTGCTAAAAATTACATTAAAACATTTGAAGAGCAATATATTCTATGTATGTGAAGTAAACCCATCATAAACCATGTAGTTATCATAATACCAGTCCATATTTCATTACCATCATCCATATATCAGATTTCTCGTTGCTATTAACCATATCCATTGCCATAAACCATTATACCATCCCATAACCAGTACCAAACCATCCCAATACCAAAACATAACCGAACCATCCCAAATTCCAAGTTTTCCCTCTAATCATGTTAGGGTCCAGGTTGCTCATGATCGGGAGCATGGCTGTCATGATAGTTTTTAAGACACTTTGCAGAGGTTGTACCACTTTACCACGTGTTCATAATTTCATCACCTTTCGATGACTATAGAACCTCTATTATGCCATATCACACTTCCTTAGTTGTGTGGCCAAGAGATCACAAAATAGTCTTTACAAAGGTATTACTAGCATGTACGGACCCACTGAGGTTTCACCGGTGGTGATGCCTCCAACTGAGAACACGTTGAACCAAGGGCCCCCTCTTGTGCCATTCGGATCCCAGGGAGTACCGCCACAAATCCAAACCCAATACGACTCCCCTTCCCCGGTGCGCCAAATGATCCATGCAATACTAGCTATACCCTAATTAATCAGATATGTCGCACCCATACTTGGCCTTGTGGTGGCACTGTAAATCTTGGATGGTCGCTCCATGAACCGGTCCTTAGATCTAAAGTAAGTGAAACCACCATACCATCCAACCCAATCCACATACCATGCTTGCTTAGATAACTCATTACCATGTCATATTAACCAGTTGATATTAACCATAATCTCATTAATGCATAATTAAATGGTATAGTTGTTTTCCCATCCCAATTAATTAAGAGAATCAAAGGTAAAAGCCCTTCCCGACTCTCTACCATGTATTCCAGGTGACAAGGGTGGTTAAACAAAGCTAGTAAACTTCCTATCATAGGAATTCCCATCAAATTGACACAAGCATACAGTTTTGAAAACAAAACATTTATTGTCGAAACAGGATCAATATGTTCAAGGACACTTGCCTTGCTCTTGGGCGTGGCTTGGGTCAAAGTCTTCAAATTCCTGGTGTTGGAGGTCCTCCGCAGAACCCTCTAGCGCAAATCCGTCTAAACCGCGCAATAAACATAAAAGGCAGGAATTACAATCAAGAAGTGCACATATATTACTAAATATGTAATGACATGCATGATTAATGAAAATGCGAAGCAAAACTTGTTAATGAGTTACTATTAATGTTTACTAATCATTTACAATGGTTCTTAACAAGTTTATACAGATTTCAAGTTAATTTCCATCAATTTGGAATTAATTAAGCACTAAACGAATCTAGAGGTCGGACAAGTCTGCTGTAGGGTCGGGCTAGTCTGCCCTACGCAGAACCAGCGAATTAGGGTTTTCTAGATTGATGTGAATTTGGAGAAACGGGGTTGAATTCATGTGAGAAAAAAGGAAGTAGAAGGTATACCAGGTGTTTAGAACTCCAATGAATCAAGGGTTTTAAAGGCAACACTTCGATCTTGATGACCTAGGATTGATGAAGATACTTGAAGATAACTTGTGATGAAGAATGAAAATATGATGGAGATCATGATCACTTGATCCTCTTTCATTTCCTCCTCTTATTCTTCTTGATTGGGTTTGGGTGTGTTTCAAAGGTGGCAAAAAAGTGTGAAAATAGGGTGTTGGGTTGTTTATATAGGGGTGGAGGGCTAGGTTTTCAATGGAGGTCGGTTTTAGAGAGGGGGAGGCCGGTGTGGGGTCCCACATGGGCTCCAAAAGAGTTAGACATGACGTCCTTAGGCCCACTTAAGTTAAACACAAAAACATGTTTTGGAACAAAAGATCAACCCGGAATCGCGATCATCGGACAAGTCCGCAATAGGCCGCACTAGTCTGAAGTTAGTCAGAGAGAAATCAGATAAGTCCGTACTAAACCGGACAAGTCCGAACTTAGTCAGAGAGGAAAACGGACAAGTCCGCTAGATGTCGGACAAGTCCAGACAAGTCCAGGGACTTGGCGAAATTTCAAGGAATCGGGATACCGGACTAGTCCGCAATGGACCGTACAAGTCCAAAAATTGCACAGAGACGAAACCGGACTAGTCCGCAGCAAAAACAGACATGTCCGAGGGAGGTCAGAGAGAAATCGGACTAGTCCGCACTTCTCAGAACTTTTGAGTGCGGTTTTGCTCCTAATTCATTTTAAACGTATTCCTTTTTATGTCGATTAATGTTAATTATGTATATGAACTTATGCAATGATGCATGAAAATGAGGGTGTTACACACACCTCCTTCCACACAACTCCAGATCCTTGTCATGATCAGGTTGTACTCTTCCATCAGCTTCGGGAGCACCTCTCAGGTGTCGGTGTTGTGATGGGAAGGCCGTCAGGTAGCTCCAACCTGTCATGGTGATCCACCCTGATGATTACCCAATCCTTATTCCAACCATCCCACTTCCCAGAAGGAAACACCTTCAAGTACTTGAAGTGTGAATTCTTGCTCTTCACGAAGTAGTAGAAGCCAAGGAAGTCGTTCCCTTTCCCGATTGTGTGAACCGTGAAGAAGGTCCGAAAGAGACCGATGCAGGGCGGCACGCCCATTCACATCTCGCAAAAATGGACGAAAGTCGCCACCAGTAAGAAGGAGTGGGGGCAAAGTGGTGGAGCTGCAAACCATAGAAGTCCAGCAACATCAACAAGAAGTTGGAGAATGGCGGGATAAGCCCCACCATGGCGAATGCCAAGAAGTACATGATCTTGATGGCGCTTTCCTTCTTGAAGGGGATCTTGCTGAAGCGAATCGAGTTCTTGAAGGAGTCATTCGACCAGCCCATGTAGGTGCGGACTCTCGACAACTCGTTGGCGCTCTTGATCCTGCTGCGAGGAAGTCCTAACTCCATCGCTGCAAAGTGGAGCAGTACTGGGAAAAGTGATGCAAGGAAAGAGGGCTCTAAGCGCTAGATCAAATGAAAGCATAAAGAGTTCTCTTCCCGTGCAGGCTTTCTCCCTTTAGTAAGCCTCATCAATGACAAGGGGGCCCGGGTCCACTTTGTTAAAAAGTTGCACCAGGCGAACCGTTATCATGATGAGAAGATGGAAGCCCAAGGGCAACAGCCTGATCAGGCTACAAAGATTGCACTAGGAACCGATACGAACTTCATATTGAGAACCAGCGATCTTCAATTGCGTGAGATCTGCATGCCACGATCCCACTCACCATATCAAGAAGGGCCACGTGGTGATGGCACAACTGCATGCCATCACTTCAACCGCCCAGGAAAAGACTTTGGAGCAGCAGCATTGGAATCGATGATGGCCCCACCTCCGGTAGCGTAACCTCTCCCTGAGGTGGGCCCGAAGGCCACTGTTGGTACCATACATACCGAGTACCCCTTGGTATCGTAAACAAATTCATGGAATCCCTATATCCAGGTGGTGGACATCCGAAGGATATATGTGTCTCGCAGTCTCATAGAAACGTTGATGGTGGGCCCCTTGGGTGGTGTCGGAGCTGGCTGCTCCAGCGTCGCCCACCATCGCTGTAGGAATGTCGACGGTAGGCCCATTGGGTGGTGCCGGAGCTGGATGCTCTGGCGTTGCCCACCATCATTGTAGGAACATTGACGGCAGGTCCCCTGGGTGGTGTCGGTGTTGGCTGCTCCGGCGTTGCCCACCATCATTGTAGAAACGTTGACAGCGGGCCCCTGGTATATAGGCTTCCACAAGAGAATCCTATTAGCAACAAGAGCGGGGCGGGAGAGTGTACTCATGAATCAGCACTTGTTACTATCATCGACATGCTGGGACATCGACAGCGGGCCCCCTGGAAGGTGCGGGAGCTGGCTGCTCTGGTGTCGTCCACCACCAATGTGTAGCAACTTCGGCGGCAGACCCCTGGTATACAGGTTACCACAAGAGGACCCTATTAGTAACAAGAGCAGGACGGGAGAGTGCACTCACGAATCAGTGCCTGTTACTGTCACTAACATGCTGGGATGTTGATGGTGGGCCCCGTGGGAGGTGCCAGAGTTGGTTGTCCTGCACACATGATAAACGAGATACTAGTTTGCTCGCTGTTGACAGTTGTTAAATACCAATTTCACCCGTCAATATAACTCAATTGTGTGAAGGAAATATCATTTATTACACACATCACCTTTCTATTTAACCTATTTCCATTGTCCTTGTAGAAAGTAGAACATGCAAGCATTTTATGCAGAATTGAAGTGAAACAAGGAGATGGATCCTATAAAATATCATTACAGGCAATCAAGCAACGACATATGGCACCACATGGATCAAATGGCCCACAAATAGAAGTATCTGAGGCCATCCAACGGTGTACCACGCATATCAGTCAATAGGACCCACATAGAGGTGACCTGGAGGAAGCACACCGCAATCGGAGCCAAGACCAGATCGGTCGACCCCCCCTAGTCGGCCGACTAGGTCTTGGCGCCAAACGCGGTAAACTTCCACATGTCGACTCTCTGTGGTGCCCTGATAACGATAAATATTAATTCGCGTGTTTTTGGTGGTGGGAGCCGACCCTTCTCCATCTATAAATAGGACCCCTCACCCCTCACTTCAACACACATCACTTGAGCATCATTCTATTGTATACACTAGTCCTCCTAGTTCCTTAGTGGAGGCTAGACTGTAGAGAGGAGCCTCTAGTCCCAAGTCCAAATTGGGAAAGGTATGGCTCATGTATCTTTTCTTATATTTGTGACTTTATGCATTATAAAGATATTATATTGAGTCTTCTTTTATTCATATACTTGGATGAAGCGTTTCTTGTTTGATTGTGGATTCCATGTATTTGGTAGGAGTAGTATTTTTGGTTATGCCATATCACTCTTAATCTATCATCATAAACACTACAAACCCCCACTATAGTCTAATTAGTTGTGATATGATCATTATGCTATGTCTCAACATTGGTTCAATGATGTTTAGGTTAGTCATTGCCTTAAGATGTCATGATTCTTAAGGTATTTACTTAATATGCTAGCATGGTGCTAGGGTAGTTAAGTAATGTTGATGTCTTGTAGACCCACGGATTGGAGAGGTAGGCAATAGGTAGTGGCAGCCCTATCTGTCCTTTGTAGTCCTCCACGGTCGGTTATGCTACAGGCTCTTGGCAGGAGTCGTCCTAGTATTGCTAGGGGTAAACTCATGCCCGATATGTTGAACAACTTAGCATAAGTATTCACCATTGACATGCTCGTTAGTACCTAACCTAGGCTATGTATATGTATATTAGAAGCATTGTAGGAGTAACTCCCCAACTCTTAGTCTAATATCCATTAGGACCCGTTTACCCCTTTAGAATAGGTTGCTTAGGTGTGTGTCACACTACCCCTATTATCAACTTACCCCTGTCTTGATAATTAATTAGTATCCCATAGCATGATCATAAGAGTAGTGTTTACTTTCCTTCATTGCCTTCCTTTGGGATAAATACAATATCCTTGGGAATACTCTTGGGTGAAATGTTACATGATAGTTTTCGTGCACTTGCGGACCTCATATCTTTCGAGAGATGATCTGTTACATAAGAAACGTCAACACTCACCTGCTTTTCCTCTTTCCTCCTTCACTTTGTCATGTCTCACTGTCCTGAGCGGACACACGGGGTTTGGGTAATTCAATGCGTTAGTGCTTCGGGGTCCAGCTCCCGCTGTCCCTAGGGTGCGAACTTTCCGGCCCCCAGTACTCGGTCATAGCACTGGGAGGCTGTTGACGGCTCCTAAGATATACAAACAAATCATCCCCGGCAATGGCGCCAGAAATGCTTGTTGATGGCTCCTAAGATATACTAACAAATCATCCCCGGCAACGGCGCCAAAAATGCTTGTTGGTATTTCTTATGCACCATTAACTAAACATCTCCAACTGATTTGTCAGAAATGCTTGTTAACAGTTCTATTGGATCACACAGTAAATTCCGCAAGCACACGGAGATATCATTGTAGCATTTCCCCTTAAGAGTATTCCCAAGGGTGTCATTTATTTGATCCCAAAGGAAGGCAGGGAAGAGATATAACAATCATCGAGTGGAAAGGGTAGAAAGGTCTAGGTACGAATCTATTAAGGATGGATAAAATAATAGTGGAGGTAGTGTTACACACACAAAAGCTTCCAAGTCTATGGGGTGTAAGAGGATCCTAGAGGTTAGTTAAGGTTGAGAGTTATGGAGGTACTCCTACTATGTTGTATTGTACATATACATAGTATAAACTAATTATTCATAAGCTAGATCAATAGTGAATACTTATGATATGTGGTTCAACACATCGGGCATGGGCTTACCTCTAGCAATACTAGGGCGACTCCCGCAAGAGCTTGTGGCATAGTCAAACGTGGAGGATTACAAAGGACAGATGGGGTTGTCACCACCTACTGCCTACCTCTTCAACCCGTGGGTCTACGAGATATACAATGCTACTTAGCTATCCTAGCACCATGCTAGCATATTAAGTAATTACCTTAAGAGCCTAGGCACAATCCATCCTAAGGCAATGAATTGAATCATCATTGAACCAATATTGATACACAACATAATTATCCATACTAACCTAGTTATGTTATAATTAACTAAACTATAGTGGGAGTCTATAGGTTCTATGATAATGAGATATGTTCATGATGAAACAGTCATAGAAGCTATACCTTCCACATACATGGACTCCACAATCAAACAAGAAACGCTTTGCCCAAGTATATGTACAAGTAGAGACTAAAGATACTATCTTTATTATGCATAAAGTCACAAATACAAGAAAGAATACATGAGCCATACCTTTCCCAATATAGGATTGGGAAGAGAAAGACTCCTTACTCCTTTCCCAATTTGGACATGGGACTAGAGACTCTCCTCTCTAAAACCTAGCTCCTCTAAGACTATGGATGATAGTGTATACAATAGAGATGAAGCTCAAGTGATGTGTGTTGAAGTGAGGGGTAGGGGGTCCTATTTATACTAGTATAGATGTCGGTTCCCGCCACCAAAAGCGCGCAAATTAGTCACCATTGACTCCTTCAAGCCAGGAGGAGCCAACACGTGTCGTTTGAACGCATTTGGCACCAGGAAAGGGTCGGCCGAACCCCTGGTTCGACCGACCTGGTCAGCACTCCAAACGTGGAGTGCTTCCTCCAGGTGGCTGTCAGGTGGGCCCCCTTGATGTATTTGGGTGATACACCGTTGGATCTCCTCGGATACTTCTGTTTGTGGGCCATTTGATCCATGGGATGCCACGTGTTGTCGCCTGTTTGGCTGTGATGATATTTTTTAGGATTGGTCCCTCTACATTTCCTCATTTCCTACATAAAATGTTGCATACACATATTTCTCCAAGTCCAAGTGGAATTGGGTTAAATAGAAAGGTGATGTGTGCAAGAAATGACAAATCCTTCACATAATTGAGTTAAATTGACGGATGAAATTGGTATATAACAGCCGTCAACAAACTCCCCCAAGCTTATCATTTTCTCGTCCCGAGCAAAGTCAAGACTTTAGGTTGATGATTAGGAGTTGCTACAATGTCTTATTTTCAAAAGTGTCTAATGCACAACAAGATACTCTACCTAGTATTGCAGAAATTGGCTATGATACTCTACCTTTCTTAAGTTATCATGGGGCTTATGCTTTTCCATATTCATGAGTAGTTGAAAGGTAGAATAGCAGATGGAGCAAATATAGCCTAGAAATCAAGTTCCACTTAAATCCCGGAGAGTTCAATTTAGATATTAAGTACCTCAATTTGATTCTCTCAATCATTCCTTTGTCGATAGTGGAAATATGTCCTCACCAAAGCATTGTGCCTCGGCTATTCCTACTCATTGAATATGGCTTGTATGTGGAGCTTGGTAAGGAAAGTAAGTGGGCATATTTGCATCACATATATTGCTAAGTCAAAAGAGTAAGTCTTAGGAGAATTCAAATCAAAACTTTTTGATTTAAGACTAGTGCATGTGTGATGGAGTGGAAGTGGATGTGGATACTTGAGATAACTCCTTTTTGGTATAATTTCTCTTTCTTTTGCAGGGATGAAACATGGCTACTTTTCTTTTCTCTCTCTTTTTTTTTCTCATGATTATGATGTAAGCATGCTTTTTTTCATTTTCTTTTTGTATCCATGTCTTCTACTCTCTTTCTTTGCAATGAATTTCGAAGAGAGTGCTAAACATGAATAACATGGAGTTTCTCTTTTTATTGTGGTATGGTGGATATGATGGACGTTTTGCTTACTTCTAGTATAGAAGTATGGCATGTGCAAGTGAAGTCTTGAATTCAAAAAGAGTTGAATGATTTCTCACATAGGTCTATACTAGTTTGACTAGGCTCAATGTGAAAGCAAATAGCATATGCATAAGGTTTTGTCTATGTATGAACATCATATGGCTTTGGTAGGTATTTCCAATCAATTGAGGGAAACTTAAATCTTTTTAGAATTTCTCCAGAAATCTAAGTTTTACTTTCAAACTAGGACTAGCAGCCCTATTACTAATCTAATCTTGCAACAACCTAGAATTAGATTAAGCTTTTGCTACCCACAACTTCCAAATTAAGGTAAAAGTATTTCAAACCAAAGAAAGCAATATTCGGAGAGTATCAAGTTGTAAACTAGAGACTTAGGAAAATAAAACAGAGCAACTATTCATCATTTCATCTATGTGAATTCTAAATCATTCTTACCGCACATCTTTATTTGATGAAAGCAAATCTAACCTATTATATATATATATATATATATATATTAAATGCAAGGTGGATGATGGTTGGATGGAAAATAAATATGCAAGGAATGTGATACATGTTACCTCAAGCGGGGGTCCCCCCCCCCAAGCTTGTTCTTCAACTATCTTCGTGATAAGGGTTGAACCCTTGATGATGGAAGTACGCTGCAAGATCGGCTTGTTGTTGTTGTAGCGTCGTGTTGAAGTTGGTGAATTGAGCATCCATGTGTTGTTGCCAATCCTGGGTACCTTGAACATGCTCCTGGAGTGTGCTGTAGATGTCACCCATTCTCACTTCAAGTCTCCCATACGTCTAGTGAGGTCTGTCATTCCTTGGCTATAGAAATGATGACTTCTAGCCGAAAAGGAACGACGTCCTCTCATGGACGTTGGGGGCAAGCTGCTAGAGCATGAAGTGGATAAGGGTGGATCCCTTTGCCATTCTTGCCAAGATGATCCCCCAGTCTCATACGACGGAGGTTGAGTCTATCGGGCGCATAACCCGTTGGGTTCTCTTCCTCTTGGTATTCATGGACCGGAGAGATTATCGGTGGCATGCCTGTGGCTGCAGCCCTTGCACGATTCCTTGTTACCCTGCCAGAGACATTACTTCTTCTTGCTTCCTCAAGGGGAAGAAGATTAATGGTTAGCCTCTGTCATTTATACAAATGAAAATCCGGGTTAGGTAATCGAATTTCATTGACAAAGCCGGGATAGAAAAATATCATGGAGCCATCATGATAATGCTTAAGGGTATGTCCTTGCACTAAATAGTCTTCATCAATTAGTTCTCTTTCAGTTTCAATATATTCAAATGAAGAGTATTTAATTGCTCCTACCCTATCAGCATATGAGTAATCAATGAAGTGCATTCAATTGGTCTTGATTTTGAAATGTAATCTAACCACTGTGTCATCATGGCTTTGACTGAAGCAACTTTTATCATTTTAGTCATGGCAAACAAAATTTTCAATTCATCATCTCGCACAACCCTAACATCTCCCCTAGCGAACATAGCCATAGCCACCCATCTATGCATGAAGCGTAAGGTAGGGTTTTGGATGTGGCTATTCCTAGGAGCCCTACATGTGACCTCAATAATTAGCTCATGCCAAAATCTTTGTTTGCTAAACTTAGGCAAATTGTCTAAATCTAGCAAACACTGTTTATGGAAGCCTAGGATGCTACCTAATTCTTTCCATAGGAGGTTGTATTATTTTTGAAATAATCTAAAAGTAATACCATCAAATTCAATTCTTAGCGTGCAAAGGAATTGGATAGTGAGAAGGCGTGAACCTTTCTCCTCTATGTGAGCGAAGTCATCAAATCCAATTGCATGCCAAACGGAAAGAAATTTGGAGTCCATACCTATTTTGGAGATCAAATGTGGACCGTAAGCCTTGGTGTGGCGGAACTCACGATCTTGGAGAAGCCTGCGTGCTTGATCTTCAACTTCGCTTCGTATGTCGAGGTCGTTGCCATGAAGAAGTTGGTGTGGGTTGCTTCTCTCTTCCATGGGAGTGTCCTCACACACACTTCTCCTCCTTGGGCTTGTACCCATGGAAGAGAGGCGTGCACTAGAACCATTACCATGGCTTGAGCTTGCAGCCCCTTCCTCTTTCCGAACAACCTCTTCATGTCTTTTGAGTTCAACAAGCAAGAATAAAACAAGGCGAGAAAAATCCGAAAAGAAGCAATGTTTGGAAAACAAAACTCTCAACGAATTTTCTCCTCTTGAAAGCTTGAGTGTAAAATGCAAATGCAAAAAAAAAAGAAAATATTTTTGGGGATGGATTTGAGCAAGAGTGTTGCACTGAAGAGCAAGAAAAAACAAGGTGAGCTAGAGAGTGACTTGGGGAGGTGTAAAATGATGTGGTGTGTGAAGAGAGGTGCTCCTCACGGCCACAATTTATAGGGTGCACCCTCCAAAGGTCACTTGGGGTTCAAAATATAGCCGTTGGAGGATGGGGAGCCAATTTGGCTCCACTCCCTGTTCGGCCGACCTGACAGGTGGCCCCCTTGGTTCCCCTTTTTCAAGTGGCTACCCAATGGCTATAAAGTTAGCACGTTGGTGAAATGCCACATGTGCAGCTCAAAAAAATTGTTTTTCAAATAAAAACCTTTTTTCAAATCCAAAAATTTTCTTTTGAAAAGAAAGAAAGAAAAATGATACCTGAGAATATAAGATTCTCAACTTGCTAGGGAAAATCAAATATGCAATGGGAAAAATCCAAATGGGTGGAAAAAGAAAGAAAAAAAATAAAGTGGGATAACAACCAATTTAATCTATTGGCGTAGGTCTCACCATCGTCCGATGAGATGGACATTCCTTCGTCTTCATTTTACATCCGGGCACGGAGGGATGGGCTCGGACAGCTTGTCTTGCTTCTTCCGCCATTCCTTCTTTGGCGGCTTGGTGGACTTGGGCCTTCGGGAAGGTCTAGACGTTTTCGTCGCCTTTGGATATCGGCATGGTTGAAACGACGGATTCTCCTTGTAGATTAATCTTCTCATGAATACAATGAGTGCCACATTTGGAGGTGTGACTTCGACCTCTCTGATGTGTTTATCCTTCGGCCCATACTTGATTCGAATCATGGAGCATTGCTCTAATCTTGGCCGAAAGTTAAACTTTTCCTCCTTGCCATTGATATGGAAGTGGATTTCTCCAGCTTCCACATCTATGCGAGCTTTTGCAGTGCTGGGGAATGGGCGCCCAAGAATGAGTGGTGTATCTTTCTGAGTGTCCATGTCTAGCACCACAAATCCACGGGTATGAAGCAGTTCTGGATCTTCACCGGGACGTCTTCAGCAATACTGGTTGGATAACGGTCTGAAGAGTCAGCCAGTTGTAGCTGCATTGGTGTTGGAGTCAGCTCTGTGAAGTTCAGTTGGTCGAAGACAAACTTGGGCATCACACTAACACTTGCTCCCAGATCACAAAGTGCCTTGTCAAAGTGGTGAGCCCCAATTGAGCATGAAATGGTAGGACACCCAGGGTCCATCTGCCAGTTGCTCTTTCGTACGAAAACCATGTTGACATTTTCTGTTGGGGGTTCTAGTTGGCCTGGCATCTTGCCATTCTCCATCGGAGGAATAGCAGCTGCCAGCTGAGCCAACTGAGTCTCGAGCATCTTGTTGAAGCTCAGTTGATTCTTGAAGGCTGAGGATAGTCCTTCCATCTTTGCATTGATATTCTCTAGGGTCTTGTCATTAGCTGACAGCTTCTTGGATAGGGCATCGTTGATCTTGAGCTGGCTAATGGCAAGTTCTCTCAAGTTAGGCTGATTTCCAGGGTTGCCATTGTTGTTGTACCCTCCTTGAAAGAATGGGCATTGTTGACTTCACCCTTGACCTCCTGGACAATAGCCATTGTTCTTGTTGAAATTTCCATTATGGGTGAGGTATAGGGCATCCTCACGAGTTTCTGGGCAATCATTGCCCATATGACCCGTGTTTCCATAGACTTCACACGTGATGTGAGAATCTAGGGCATAGGCGTTGCTAGACACTTCACCACTGGCTTGTCCATCTATTTTCTTCATTAGGGGTTCCAATTTTGCAGCAATCATGTCTACCTCATTCAAGGTGTGCATGCCTCGCTGTCGGGTATTGAGACGCTCATCGTTCCATCCCATGTTGGACACCATCTTCTCAATAAGATCTTTAGCTTTTGGCACCGTCAATGAGAAGAAGGCTCCTCCAGAAGTAGCATCCAAATGGTCACGAGCTGATGGGATCAGCCTATTATAGAAATTCTGAATAAGGAGCCAGTCATCCATTCCATGGTGGGGACATGCTAGGATGTACTCCTGAAGCCTTTCCCATGCCTCGGGAATAGATTCCTTGAGCTCTTGGTGAAAGCTGGAAATCCTTCCACGTAGGGCATTGGTTTTGCCCAATGGGAAGAATTTGGCGAGGAATGCCGTAGAACACTTTTCCCAAGTGTCTACAGCACTTTGGTTCGCGTAGAACCATTTCACTCTCCCAAGGAGAGAGAACGGGAACAGTCTCAGACGAACCGCATCCGGAGACACGTCCTAGAGCTTAAAAGTGCTACAGATCTCGAGGAATTATTGCAGGTGAGCACTTGCATCCTTGTTAGCCTTCCCACAAAATGGGTTGGCTTGCACCATAGTGATAAGGCCAGTTTGATCTCGAAGTTCACATCTCCCGTGTTAACAGTGGGCCCAATAGGAACATTGTTAGTAGAGATAGCTGACAACTCATGAAGGGTCTTCTAAGCCATTGGTGTTTTGATTGTTGGTGCAAAAATACTGGCTTTCTTTGCCGCTCGAATCTTCTGAGGAGTAACGACACGGGGTCGGTCTCTCAAAAGAGATTCGGGATCTTCAACAAAGTTTTCTGGCAGGTGGAAACCAGACATACACTACCCTGTTTTCACATTTAAAATAAATGCAAAAACAAAGAATGGTTATCCTACTAAAATACTACCTAGGGTTCTATCCTATTCACTTAGTCATGTTATATATCTATTTGCCTTCCCCGACAACGGCACCAGAAATGCTTGTTGACGGATCCTAAGATATACTAACAAATCATCCCCGGCAACGGCGCCAGAAATGCTTGTTGACGGCTCCTAAGATATACTAACAAATCATCCCCGACAACAGCGCCATAAATGCTTGTTGGTATTTCTTATGCACCATTAACTAAACATCTCCAACTGATGTGTCAGAAATGCTTGTTAACGGTTCTATTGGATCACAGAGTGAATTTCGCAAGCGCACGGAGATATCATTGTAGCATTTCCCCTTAAGAGTATTCCCAAGGGTGTCATTTATTTGATCCTAAAGGAAGGCAGGGAAGAGATATAACAATCATCGAGTGGAAAGGGTAGAAAGGTCTAGGTACGAATCTAGTAAGGATGGTTAAAATAATAGTGGAGGTAGTGTGACACACACAAAAGCTTTCAAGTCTAAGGGGGGTAAGAGGATCGTAGAGGTTAGTTAAGGTTGAGAGTTATGGAGGTACTCCTACTATGCTCGATTGTACATATACATAGTCTAAACTAATTATTCATAAGCTAGATCAATAGTGAATACTTATGCTATGTGGTTCAACACATCGGGCACGGGCTTATCCCTAGCAATACTAGGGCGACTCCCGCCAAGAGTCTGTGGCATAGTCGAACGTGGAGGATTACAAAGGACAGATAGGGTTATCACCATCTATAGCCTACCTCTTAAATCAGTGTCTACGAGACATCCAATGCTACTTAGCTATCCTAGCACCATGCTAGCATATTAAGTAATTACCTTAAGAGCATAGGCAAAATCCATCCTATGGCAATGAATTGAATCATCATTGAACCAATGTAGATACACAACATAATTATCCATACTAACCTAGTTATGTTATAATTAACTAGACTATAGTGGGGGTCTATAGGTTCTATGATAATGAGATATGTTCATGATAAAACAATCATAGAAGCTATACCTTCCACATACATGGACTACACAATCAAACAAGAAACGCTTTGCCCAAGTATATGTATAAGTAGAGACTAAAGATACTATCTTTATTATGCATAAAGTCACAAATACAAGAAAGAATACATGAGTCATACCTTTCCCAATGTAGAATTGGGAAGAGAGAGACTACTTACTCCTTTCCCAATTTGGACATGGGACTAAAGACTCTCCTCTCTACAACCTAACTCCTCTAGGACTATGGATGATAGTGTATACAACAGAGATGTAGCTCAAGTGGTGTGTGTTGAAATGAGGGGTAGGGGGTCCTATTTATACTAGTGTTGAGGTCGGTTCCCACCACCAAAAGCGCGCGAATCAGTCACCATTGACTCCTTCAAGCCAGGAGAAGCCAACACACGTTGTTTGACTGCGTTTGGCGCCAGGAAGGGGTCGGCCGAACCCCTGGTTCGGCCGACCTGGTCAGCACTCCAAACGTGGAGTGCTTCCTCCAGGTGGCTGCCAGGTGGGCCCCCTTGATGTATCTGGGTGATACACCGTTGGATCTCCTCGGATACTTCTGTTTGTGGGCCATTTGATCCATGGGATGCCACATGTCGTCGCCTGATTGGCTGGGATGACATTTTATAGGATTGGTCCCTCTACATTTCCTCATTTATTGCATAAAATGTTGTATACACATATTTCTCCAAGTCCAAGTGGAATTGGGTTAGATAGAAAGGTGATGTGTGCAAGAAATGACAAATCCTTCACATAATTGAGTTAAATTGATGGATGAAATTAGTATATAACGGTCGTCAACAGAAGCAGTGTGTGCGTGCTTAGGGTACAGGACCATACTAAGCAGTTCACGCCCCCTGGACCTCCGACTAGGCGTCGAACTTTCCTGGGAGGCCATCCGGCGTCACATAACTCCAAGGATGGGGGCAGCCAAGAGAAACTCTCACACATTGCACGTACCTCAAGCAGGACCGCCTACAGTAGGATTGCACAACTCCACCAAGGGTGAGATACAGAGCGTATAACCGTGTATATAAAGGCAATATACAATAAACGAGCCTAGCATGGTTCATGATAAAATTAATGTGTAATGAAATGAACATTGTTAGGGAAACATGGGGTAAGACAATGATTCCTTTATATCGGCATTCATAAGAGGAGGCAGGCATTTAAAAAACAAGGCAACGTCCTGCTTCCTGGTTATGAGGGAGGCAGGGTGCACAGGCTTAGGGTTTTGGACCAGGCTAAGCTGACTGCACACTCTGGATTTGACCCTCTTGGAGCTTGGCTGTCCTAAGTGCTGTTCCCAGATTCTATGAAACCTTTACATTGTCCTACTACTAAGCTAAGGTTAACTTATAGGGTGCTCAAAGCTCTAAGGGTAACTGTGACAATTGTCGGGCAACATGTCATTGTTAGCTACCAGTCAGGTGATGAGTGGGTCTCCCTACTTTCTGCCTTGGCTCCCTGCCTTGCCGATGGTCTGAGCAGAGCCGGAACTGATCTTAATAGCTTTGATGGGATCGTTAGGGCTGTCGGAAGACTGCAGACGGGGTGCAGCGGATGAGTTGCGCTGACGCGAGCTCGGTGGAGGCTGACTTGGTCCAGCGCCGCCCGGGGCTGGTGCTGGGTCTCCTACGAAGGCTTCGAGCTTCTCCAAGGCTAATCCCGTAGTGGTGCAGTATCCGCAGATCTTGAAGATGTCGGAGGGGGTTGGCATTTTCAGGACAAGGTAGCCGTACTAGGCTACGGCCATGAACTGGTATAGGTTAGGCCTACCGGTCATGGCGTTGAAGGGGAGGCTAACATCCACAATGTTGAACATGATGCTTTCCGTCCTGAAGTTTTTGGGTGTCCCGAAGGTCACCCGAAGTTGGATGTTGCCATACGGGATGATGTTCCCTGGTCCCACACCGAGAACAGACTTGAGTGGGTGAGCTTGGACATCAGGATCTACAGTTGGTCGAAGGTCGCACGACTAATGAGGTTGAGGTCGATCTCACCATCTATCAAGACATAGTGGAGCTTGACGTTGGCGATGGTGGGGGCGACCAGGAAAGGCAGGATCTCGGTTCCTGCCATGTTCTTGGGGCTGTCAGAGGTGTCGAAGATGATCGGTGTATCCTTCCACTTGTGGTGCAGTGCCGGAGTGGGGGCAGGAGCTATTGAGGCCACTGCTCGGCGCAGGGTCTTGACTGCATTCTGGGACGTCGGATCCCAAGACCCCCTGAAGATGACGTAGAGTGTCTGGCACGCTCGTGGTCATTGCTGGCGTCAGAGTCCTAGTCCCGGTGGACCACCTTGATGGCCCATTCATGCTTCTAGTACACCATCTCCTCGTCATCGTCAATCTTGGGGTTGACCTTCTGCTTTCCCTTCTGCTGGCGGAAGGGAGCGCCTTCATGACGCTGTTGCGCCCGCTTTTGGTATCGTTTGGCGCACCTCTTAATCTTCCAGCACTTGCTCGCGCTGTGGTCGCGAGTCTTGTGCAGTGGGCAGGGCTCGACGCCCTCGTCAGTAGTAGGTGAATGACGTGGGCGTTTGTCGGGGTGTGGGGGTCTAGTACCACCAGTCGCAGTTGCTGCCACGACGGGTGCCCCCTGCAGCGGCTTGTTCTGGTCGCCGCCCCGGTTCTTGTTCTTCTTTTTTTCGTGACCCAGGGTAGTGGCGCCTTCGCCGGTCTGGTTGGCTCTGCCCGCCCTGGAGGCAGGTTGTGTGTGCCAGTCACAACCTTCTGCTGCCTTGGTGCACCGGTCGGTGATGGAGAAGAGCTCAGAGACATCTTGCACGTTGTACGTGGCTAACTTCTCTAGCATCTTCCTATCACGCACTCCCTGCCGGAATGCCACTATGACATAAGCATTCGGAATGTTGGGGACGGAGTTGCGTACTTGGGAGAAATGTTATATGGATGACTGCATCATCTTCTTGGGTTGCTAGCGCACAGCGTGGAGGTCGAGCTCGGTGTTGTGGCGCATGTAGGAGGTGCCAAAGTTCGCCGTGAACTGCCGACAGAGCTCATTCCAAGAGGTTATGGATTCCTTGAGCAGGTTCATCAGCCATGACCGGGCTGAGCCAGTCAGAGCGATGGGGAAGTACTTCACCAGGATGAGCTGATCCGCTCCTGCAACAAGGAGTGTAATGGTGTAGATCCGCAGGAACTCGGTTGGGTTGACGCTTTCATCAAACTTCTCTAGCAGATGTGGTCGAAACTTGCGCGGCCACGTCGTCAGGCGGAGGTACGGAGCCAAGGCCGAGCACCCTCCGATGGGCTTCGCCGGAGAAGCGTATGGAATGACATACCACAGGGGGGTTTGTTGCCCACCTTGCAATGAATGCAGCGCTCCCGCCTGCATGACGTGTGGATGTTGTGGAGCTTGCTGTTGTGGCACTTGCTGTACCAAGTGCTGCTGCTGTGGCACCTACTGCACCAAGTAGTGCTGCTGCGGCACCTGCTGAACAGAGTACTGCAGGGGGCGGTCGACCCAACATAATCCTGGTGAGGCGGCGGATGAGGGTTTACCTGTGGTGCACCTTCGATAGAGGAGGCCTCCTGCTCAGGCCCTTGAGGGCCGTATTCGGTGTCAAGGTTGCGCCGTCTCTCTCGCTATCGCTTGATAATGATGCAGTCATCTACCTGAGCTTGACGACGATCAAGCTCGACCCTCAGGTCCACCGGGTGGATTCGACTAGCGCTAGTAAGTCTGGTGGAACGTGAGTTGACAGAGCGACAGTCGATGGATGGCGTGCGCAACAGCGACACGTGACGCCTCCCTTTGTTGGGAGAGTTGATGGCCACAACAATGAAGTGGTCGATGTCTTGGACCCACTGCTGAGCCGCTCCCTGGGAAGCATTCAAGGATGGTGGGTGGTGGAGAAGGGCCCTGGCTGCTGCCACAATGCTCTTTGGACTTGCAATCGGCGGCTCCAGGGGCGCTGACTAGGTCGGGAAGTGCCCGGATGCACTGCCCTACTCGACTTGATCTATGTGGGGGCATGATGGACCAAACTGTGCCACCTGGGCGTCAGATCTGATCAGTGGACGATGGCCACTGAAGCCGCCGTCCATAGGCTTGATGTACACCATTGCGGTGAAAGCGCAACCACTTTTAGAGGAAAAAGCCTCTTCCAGGCGCAGCAAATGTCGAAGTGTTCTTGCAACACTCCCCTCGGACCTGCTACTTGAGCAGCCCGTGGAGGTTCTTGATCGGCAGGGCTTAATCCACAATAGAGATTGCGTGTATGAGATATGGTGAGACAGTGGTTTATGTGGTTCGAGCCACCATAGCGTAATACCATACTCCACGGTGAGGGTTGTATTGCTGATGTGAATGCATGTGTAGCGTGTGTATGCGTTGAGATTGGATCCTTGTAACGGTGGCGGTCCGGTCCTTTTATAGAAAAGTCTGTACGCCTTACAAGTGGGGTCTGAGGCCCGACAGGTGGCCCCGGGGCGATCTTATCCTAAAGATCTAAGGCTTCTCGCATAAGCCTCCTCTGACCGTGGCTTGAAGACCCGCCATGTTGCCGCCTCAGATGCTAGTGGCCCATGCGTAGTCATTGATGGTGGCAGGGAATGTCCCATCCAACTGTCCCTATCGTCATAAGCTACCCACTTGGTGGAGTGGGGTAGGCCCGCGTCGTCTTCATTGCAACGCGATTGACTGTAGCGGTACCTGACAACAGGAATGCGTCGCGTCATGCGCCTAGAGAAGACGTGTGTCTTCAATGCTTGATTTAGACAAGGCGCACCTGCCCGCTTAACTCCTACAACCCACCATCCAGGACAAGTTGCGGGGTATGTGGCAGCATGCGAGCAAATCGATCTAGAGCAACTCATTGCCGCTGCGAATTCTGGTGGGTCCCATCCCGAGTGAGTGGCACATCAGATTTTTAAAAGACCTCACCGACTGTCCTGCGCATTGCGCTTTCGGCGAGGCTCCTTATCCTGCGTATCGCGCTCAATGTCGGAGTAAACGTGACATGTTCATGTGCGAACAAGATGTAATAAAATATAGAGAAAAATTACACGGCTGGACATCTCCTGAAGATAGACAAATAGATAGGTTTGAGTACTTTACCAAACGCAAAACTTTTAACTTGCTCCTCACACTAGTGATTTTATAACTTTGAAACAGAGCTGTGACTATATACCTGTTTAAAATTAGAAGTGCTCACGTATGATTGTTTCTGTATTTGTTTATTAGCTGGGTACGGTAACATCATATGAAAATGCTAAAAGGATCGGCACGAGTGTTTGAAGGGTCACAACGTAATTATTATAACAACAAATGGGTTAAAAAGCCGAGGTTCTGTTGGGAATTTTTCTTCCACGATCGGAGTCCACTCACTCTTCACCGGGGCGTTGAACTTGAACCCTCGCCCAACTCCTCGCCAACCAGCAGAGCTCAGCTGTCACGACCCTTGGCCGCCGACTCGCCTAGGCCGGGGCGTGAGCGCGAGACTTGGCCGCCGGTGAGCATTTTCGGCGAGCGCGGGTAAGGGAACGTGCCCCGATAGAGAGAGACAATTACGTCAACTGGTTCTGTTCATTATCCGATGATCGCTGACCAGCAGGTCCCACCTCTTACATGCCGGTTAGGAGATGCAGCTCCCGGATCCACACATCATACTCATCATGTTACATTAGACTACCAACTCCCTGGGTCCACCTGTCATCGTGGGCATGACATCTCCCCGCTCTCCAAAATGTACTTGCCCTCAAGTACTAGTCTCAAAGAAAAAAAACAGTCCCATGAATTCCATCACCATTCCCTTGTAGGGTCGTCACTGGCTGCCACCTCTAGAACCTTTCCTGCATAGTAGCTTGTCGCAGTACCATATAGTGAGCTCCAGCTAAATGGATCCTCGGCAGAGTAACTCTTCCACAGCACCCTTCCATCTTTCCAGATGAAGCGATCTTCAAGGACAGAGCAGCTCCTGAAACTGCACTTCATCAAAAACTC
The DNA here is from genome assembly GCA_036927565.1 of Tuctoria greenei. NCBI lineage: Eukaryota > Viridiplantae > Streptophyta > Magnoliopsida > Poales > Poaceae > Tuctoria > Tuctoria greenei. Next base: position 158,751,890 of record JAYESD010000002.1, on the reverse strand, counting down.
GAATGTCCAACGCAACAAATTTTTTATCAACAATTGGGACTCCAGCGACCATCCCGGATTATAGGCAATGTACTTGGCCCCAAGCACAGAGCTCAGTATAGCCTTCAACCGAACATCCCAGTGCTCCCATATGGACTCTGCATGTAAGATAATAGACCAAGGAACACACACCAAAGCTGAGTGAACCGCGTCCTTAGATTGTTGGCATATTGCACCTGGCATTAGAAGCGTCTTCATTTTGATAGTGTGTCTCTCCCAATAAAAGAAGACATTGATCCTTTTGTAAAATGCATTACTCCACTACTTCCCAGCAAGCACCATCAGGTCACTAACCAATTGATCACCATACCACTGTAACTGGCAGTAGAGAACACCCGTGAGGCTTCAGCCATGTCCGATACACAAATGCACAAATGCAGAATCAGTAGAATTTGTACTTTCAGAAGCTTTTCCACATAGAACAGTATTCCCAATTGCTGCCTTGATCTTCATTTTAACCTGATGTTGTTGCCAATAAAACAATTTCATTGTCCTTAGATAATGTGCCTGAATCCCTGAAGAAAGACCTTCAACTTTGGCCTGCTAAGTTTCAGATTGGTGCCATAGTACTGTAACTGATTTGCCACTAAGATCCAACTGCAAAATATCGTCAGCATGAATGTTCTGGCTTGTATAGCCCAGCTGAAAACATATCTCTGTCCTAGGATATGCCATAGAATAGCCTCCTGCGGCCAGTCATAACCAAACATGAAAGTTCTTCATCCAGGATAAAAAATTACCTTCAGCCACTCCTTGTTTTTCATTTCATAAGACAAAGCGGCTGCTGTTGGTTCAATGATGATCCTTTCGACAGCAAGGCTAGCAAAGCAACCAACATCCTTGATGGACTGAAGATTGGCATCCTTGGCATATACTGGAATAATAATCATTGCCTTTGAGATGGATGTGCCAATGTAAGATTCAGCTGTTTCCCGCACCTTGGGCAAAACGAATGCACCTATGTGGCTTGGAGAGTACTGCTTCCCATTTGAACCACTGTAACTTTCAGACCCATGCGGCATTGGAATTGAATCTAGAGCACACCTTTGAGCCTTCAACCCTGCCTCAATTGCATAATTTATAAAATTTGTAGATCTACTTGGGTCCACCAACATAAGAAACACTTGGTTCTTCCATAATGCCCTTAACCCCAAACCATCATAGCCCTTGGTGCCAGTAAAAATATGCAGAGACAAGTTACAACTTCCTACAGATCGCTGATCTTTTTTCTCCCACCGAACAACTGTATCAGTTAACACTGTACTCAAATCTCTAGTGGCTAATTATTCCTTGAGCAAATAAATGGAGGCTGCTTTCCATTCCCATATATCTGGTTTCCAAATTTGTGAAGCAGGCCAGTTTTCCAATACAGGTGGTGCTTTCCTCTTCTCCTCCCCAATCTTCTCGAACTCTTCTAGAGGCATTTCCTTTTCTACTTCCTTTTCTTTCTCCTTATTTGCAGCTACATCCAGGATATGTTGGTTCCCATATGCTGCTGGAGCATGGTTCTGCGCACCCTGTTTCTGAAAAACAGGAACACTCTCCTCAACCATCAAGGTTTCATCAGTTTTTCCTGCAAGAACCTCATCATCGACTGAGTTGCCAATAGTGTTATTCAAAATAGCCTGGCAAGAACCAGTACACTCTGCAGCTTCTGTTTCCTTAAACCATACCTCCCTATCAATCTCAATATCAGCTGCTACTGTCTTCCCTTCAATCTTGGACTGTTCCATCTCAAATTTCTGTTGTTGCACCAGAAAAGCTCCTGTGTCTGAACCAGACAGGACATTCCTGTAGTCTTCCTTCTTCACCACTTCATTGTTCTTCTTCACCTCAGTCAGGAACGGATCCAGACCGACAGAATCATTCTCCTCCTGCTTATCACGTTCCACAGGTATATCTCTCTTGCTATTCCTCTCTGAAGAAGCAGTAAAATCCCTGTGAGGATTAGCCAACACTCCACACGTTTGAGGATGCCTGTGATCGGCACCATCCCACACACCTCTCCTCTTCCGAGTCAGTGCTACAAGGCGCCTGTTAGTCTCTGCAACTTGCTCGCAGATCATATTTATCTCCTTGCCTGCTTGTTCCTCCATCATCGTCTGCCACCTTAGCTGGTCAAGAAATTGCTCATGCACATCGTTGACCTTGTCCAAACGCCGCGTGTTGGGATATGACTCTACCTCTTGTATGTCTACCTATAAATATAGGTCACCCATGTACTTATACCTCAACTCTAATAATAGATCTGTTTCTCATGGTTTTTTCTCCTCCACCTTAAGGGAGTTTTTTCCACGTTAAATCATGTGTCCCATTTTTCCTAACAAGTGATATACAAAGCCGATCAGATATATTTCTCTCCGGTGGTTCTCGCGTGCACCGCCACCGTCACTGGACTCTCTGGCTGTCCGTGCGCTTCCCAACACGGGCTGCTGCGCGCAGCGGCAGGGCCTGACCAGCGCGCGGCCTCCACACCGCGGCCTCACGCCGCTCGGTCTTTGCTGATCTTAAGCCTGGCGCGGGTCTTCTGTCTTCGTCCGTGATTCCACCGTGCACACAGGTTCCAAGACCCTTGCTCCCGTCAAATCAAGCGTTGCCTCACCGTGGACACAAGGATCGATCAATTGCCTGCTACTGCTCCCATGGAAAATCAGGATCGGTCTGCTCCTGTTGCCTCACGTGGAGAGAGAAAAGTTTGGGATCTTTGTTCCGTCCACACAACAATCTACACGGGTTATGTGGGGACTGGAGTCCACACATCCGAGGATCTCATTGGGTGGTGCCGTGCGATGCGGCATCTAACAACAGACACAAAAAGGATACCAAAACATATAAAGTTTTTATTTCATAATAAGAAGAGTTTACAAAAGAGTGTACGACAGGGGTACACACGCAGCGGAAAATACATACTCATAATCTCACCTAACTAAGCAGGAGAGAAGACGTACATGCCCTAGGTCGATTCTCACTAGCAACAAGAAGAACATTCAGCAGCGACGTGGTTCACATAAGATTTATCTCGACACCTCGAGTCTCATGTGCAACCTGAACAGCAGAAATAAAACTAATACCTGCAAAAATTGTTAAAGCGCAAACGTGAGCATAAGGCTCAACAAGACTAACCCGTCTCACTAGACATATGCAGGGGTAAGTACTAAGCATAGGTAAGGAATAGCATAAAAGACTCGCCTACAAGTAAATCCTTATAGTCATATTTTAAGTAGAAAATGACATTCTTCATGCACGGCACATCATAGACTCCACAATCAAACAAGAAACGCTTTGCCGATGATATGACATGCTCAAAGCACATAATGCTATTACAGGTAAAATGTGGGGAAACTATAAACTTTAATTTCACTATCTCTAAGTCATACAAGGTTGCAAAGCAATTATAATTCAATACAATATATTTTTCTGGCTTCTTTAGTATTTACTATGTCACGGCGTAGTGAACAAGTGGTACTCTATTACCGCGAGGGACAGTGATTGCAATCAGGACACACCCGGACAACACGACACAAATGTCATTTGGAAGTGTCAGTGAGTACATCTGTACCTACATAACACTTCAGTACTAGGCGTATATGGCCACCTTTCACAAGAAACCCGAACGCCGAGCCCGTCTCACCTCCGCAAATAGAAGGTCTCCGCACGGAACACCTCATGTGTCCGCCGATAGATTTACACCTTATTGTCCTCAACCCACCCCTATCGATAGTGAGTTAATGGGCCTCAACACCCCAGTTATCGAGTTACGTCAGTTTATTGGATTCCATATGTCCATTATGTCACCGGTACAATTCAAGCTTGTCCGAAGGGGCCGCATACAGACGGGCCTTAATCGACACAGGCAGGGCTATGCGACCGAGACTCAATTCTCACCGCTTCCTATACATCCCCTGCCCGATCTCAGTTTTATAATATTAAGCCATTTTCTATCTAACAAATCCTGTGAAATATGTCCTACATCTCTCGCGAGTAGATTCCAACTACTCGACTTCTACCGGATTTCCTATACATTAGCAAAGCAGTTACTACAGGTCAAACTGTAACCCGTTCCAACCAACCCCTGGGATTTGTGGTCATGCAAGTTGAGTATCAATCACCCTATACGTAATGCACATATCAAACTTAAGACGTAATGTGAGAAATACTGCAAAACTCTGTAAAGCTTTTAAATGCAAATTGGGGCTTGCCTTAGTTTGTGACTCGAATATATGTCAATTCTTAGTGGTCCTTCTGTGCAGACTCCGTCAAGGACTTCAAGTGGACACCCTGGCCTTCTCCTCCAAGCGAAACTTCTCGTCGATCACCTATCATCACGTTCCTATCGACATAATATGCATATAAGTAATTAAGTAGTTTAATAATAGACTCCATGGGGTTGTGTAAACTTTAAGAACAGGGAGTTTGACTAGGAAGGACAGATCTGCCTCTGTTGTGTGGGTAACCAGAGGAGGAGTCAAGGTGGACATAGTAGTGTCGGTATGAACTGAAAGAAACAACATAAAGCTACATTGCAACTTATCATACCACACTTCAAGCTAGGCCACGCGAGATTGACAATTCTGAATGGTGAAGAAGTGTTGGGCGGAGAAGTGTAAGGACGACCCAAAAATTAAGTTGGGACATTGAAAGCTTGAGTATGAGTGGAGTGTACAAGACGAAGGTCGCGATTTAGCAGTCGACCAATGAACTTGACTTAACTCATAAGGGAGTAAACCTAGTTAAGTGAGCAGTGCTGTCATAGGGTCCTGACTTAGGATGAACTATGATGGAACCTAACGACACTTGGGATTGAATTGAGATCAACATGGCTTGGACTTAAGAAGTCATTACAAGCACTATTAACCTAGCATGAGTACCAAGACAATGTTCAAACCGCTTTTAGGTAAACCAGTTGCTACGACTAATGGCGCTAGCATCGTTCAAGTGCTTACACGACGACACTAATGTAGTGTCTCCCGCAAGCTTGTCCAGGTGAGCTCGGTAAGCTCTCAGGACTTAAACATGATGCGGGACCTTGCCGTGAAGGCATGCTTTGCCATCTTGAGAAGATCGTCTTAGCGACGTTTACATCAACCCGGACTCGTCAATGGGGTGAGCGGAATCCCGAACACCACCTTGTGAGTATTAAGGCTAGTGGTGTCGACACAGTTGTTGATAAGTGACTCGACGAACCTGCCGTCGATGAATTGGTACACCAAGTTAACCAATCCTGTGATCGGTTAGGGAACATCCTCGACACAACCAAGGAACTCTTATCCAAGGTTCCCCTTGGTCTAGTTCTCCTTGTTGGTCGCAATGTTCTTGCATACCTCTACCCCAGGTCATCGGTGATCATCGACCCACCTGGTTTGACCTAGAAGGCATTTCATCGAGCATCTAGATTTACCTAGGACTTGATCACTCTCTCATCGACTAAAACCTAATTTGGCTTGACAACTATTGTCCGACGAGTCGTGCTTGTGTTCCAGCACCACACACATCACAAGCATCCTCCATCTCGATGCCAGGGCACGATGACGGCTCGGAGCGTCACGACGACGTCATGTGGTCAACAACGTCGACGCGGCTTATGGTGGAGCATCACGAGCACGCACGGACAAGCCAACGTGATACAAACGACAAAGGAGGTCGACTTGGGGACTCCTATAGGAATGATATTAACGCGGAACATGGACGTACGGCTTGATGACACATGAGTACCATTAACGATCACGACGAATGGACTTTGATGATGTCAAGCAAGGTATTTCAGGGCAAGGCTCACCTTGTAGGCATTTCGCCGAACATCTTGGGTGTGTACTTGATTTCGTCGCTTCATCACCCTTCAAAAAGCATCTTGGCACATATCTTGGTCGATTGCCAACCCACAGTAAACCTACATCCATAGACAAGCATTGAACAGCAACACACTTAGTTTCGCCTTGTAACCATTTCATCGAACACCTTGGCTGCAGTCACTGATCCAAACAATCTTGCAAAATCAGAGCTAACCTTGGACCAGTTGTCGATACCATGGTGTCAAAGGTGTGTTCCTGCATCTCCTTCACCACTCATATCACCTGATTCTCTACTAGGACACGGCCTATGAGCAAAACGTCGCGACGACGGAAAGTAGGCGTCGAAGTGGGGGCAGCACAAGGCTAAGTAACACAACACTCGTTTGAACTTTCCCGTGACGCCGAGGTGGGAGAAAGGCAGCCTGGAGATGCGCTGTAGCGAGCAGCACAGTAGAGACACGCTGGGAACGGCGCAAATGATCGGTGGATTGCAGTCACCATGCCGTGGGAGGCGCAGCAGTGATGAACGCGGCGTGGATGGCGGTGCGGCCATGGCGCACAGCCGGAAGGCATTGCAGCGAGGAGCGCTGCGGCATTGTCGTTTGTTGGTGACTGGTTGTGGTCGTTGGACCGGGGCAAGGTACTGCAGCACGGCGGTAAGTGGACAAAGGGCGCCACGGCACGGCGAGGCGAGCAGCATCAGGGCGGCATGCTGCGAGCGGGCATGCTCGCCACAGGAGCAGGACGCGACGAGGTGCAGAACGGCGACGCAGGCGATGCGGCTGAGCTGGGCGCGGCGAGGCACGGACGACGCGCATCCGTGGCCCGCGCGGCCGGCGTGGCGTGGCGCTGCAGCACTGGAGGAAGGGAGGAGCAGAGAAATGGCGCAGAGACGCGAGCCGGGGCAACCGCCAGCGAGTGAGGCGCTGGAGGCAGCCGGGCGCAGGGGAGACGCGCAGTCCGGCGGCCAGGGCGAGCAGCACACGGCGGTGCCGGTGAGGAGCAGAGGCGGGCGCGTCGTCGGGGCGCCCTTGCGCAGGAGCGCGGCGAGCAACGGCCAGAAGCGCAGCCGAAGGGGGGGGAATCGTGGCGTCGGCCGAGGCAGGCGGACGGCGGGGAGGTGCTTGGGTGATGCGCGCGGGCCGGCGGCTGCGAGCGGGAGTGGGGGCGGCGCCGCGGTCGGCCAGGAGGTGGAGCGGTGCTGTGGCCGGACGGGGTCGGGAGGAAGAGCGTGAGCGGTGCTGTGGATAGGAAGGAGTCGGACGCTGGGATAAGGACCGATGTTGTCCATTGCGGTGGCGCATGCAGCACGTTTGCGTGGAGGCAGGGGAGGAGAGAGAGGAGGTGCCGACCTGACCTGTGGGGACCACTTGTGGGACCCACATCCCTCCTTCTTATTTTCATTCTAACTGCAATTAAATATCTAACAGGCTCTAAAAGTGTTAAAAGTGGGCAGGGACACCAAAAAAATATGAGGAATTTATTGGGCAAATCAATTTCATTATTTGGTAAAGTTTCAAACAAATTCAAATTTTGAATTTGAATTCATGTGGTGATACTTGATTCAATGAAATAAATGGTACATTAGGTTCAAAAATCCTGAAACTTTGAAGTTACCTTTTTGAACCATAAGGGATCTTAGGAAAAATTTGGAATGGATTTGGACAAAGTTAACTACAAAGTTTAAATTTGAAGTCGACTCTGATTAAAATCTCAGTATGTGTCCAATAAATGGAAAACATGCTTTAAAAAATTTTTGAAACTTTACCGAGAGTCTATTTGGAATATTAGAAGGTCATAGAAAATTTACAGCCGTAGATTTGAATTTTTGTGAATGTCCCATTTTAGGGTTGAAATAATTCATTTTTCTTTCTCTCTATTTTGTTTTCTTTTCTCCTTTAATTTTTCATTGAAAATATGAATACTTGGAAATTAAAGATTTTACACCTTAAGTTCCAATACATTTGCAAACATGTTCTATATGTGAAATTTTAACAAGTCCCTATTTTTAGTGAACATTGGTTAACTCATATGGTTCATGTGAGTTTGGATTTCCAAGTCCATTTTCAAAATTTTTAAGTTCGCATTTTTGCGTTTTTGTTCTTTTGAAAAGCGGGATTTTACAATCCTTCCCCCTTAAAGGAATCTCGTCCCGAGATTCTAACAAGTAGAATAACAGAAATGATGAGGAGACTATTCGTAAAAGAGGGTCATTGACTAAGGAAAATGGCAATGCCCTTAAAGACTTGGGTTCTATGAAATAGTGATTATCTTTAGGCATCTTAAGAAATTCTAAAGTCTGCTTCAAGTGATTCTAGTCTTTAGGTTGAAAACCTTGACAGGATGCTCGACATGACAATGTCACGTCGTAAAACTCTCACGTCTGGTACTGATCCTTTATTGTTGTACTCTTACACTGACATGACATATTGTCCTGTCCTAGTCTTTACTGGAAGAATCAGAACTTTTTCCTTGCTTCTCTGGGTCACCTCGATAGTTTGAAACTATCCTTGCATGGATTCTTGGTTGCTTGCTTGATTTTTGCATAGGTCCTTATAACTTAATGTGGTATTTCTCCTGACATGAGTTAAGATGGGTTACGAGGTTAAGCAACAATCATTAACCTCATTCGATGTTTAGTCAACCATAGGATCCCTTAGCTGTAGCATAAGAGTAGCAAAGCACTCAACACTCTTATGGGGGCCGAACAGCAGGAATACTGGAAATATGGCGACTACAAGGTTTTTGGGTTTATCAACATCTTCAAACAATAGAAATAGAAGATGAAAACCCTTTGCGGTGGTACACGAGGATTTAAGGATTCAGCATCCTCATATGTTTCAACACAGCAAAGAACTCAATCATATGGTAACTTACAAGGTAATTAGTGTAGCAAGGTTACCATATAATACCACAAGATCTCAGATGGACCCAAAGAGTTTCATGAGGTTGACAACCGAATGATATCCTCGCGAGTAAGGAGATTTCATGGATTTTACAAGATTGATCATCGAACTGATGACCACTCGATGACGAACGATATAGTTGCAACAATCAAGGTACTTGAATCTAACAAGTTAAGGATGGAAGTCCAAGTGTTTGTTTAGTTGCATGTGAGGTTGAGTAATTGGTTTTCCATGTATTACTCAATGGAAAGGAGATCAATAATGTAAGAAGTCAAATGAAGATGGTGAAATGACCGTAGTCATTAGACACCTTAGAATAGTTTGAATGGGGTACACAGTCTTGCTCTAAATTTTAGTATTATCATGCATTCTATCATTGGTGTTATATTGGTAATGATGCTTCATGATGCATCATATGTTGTATGGTGCAATGAATATGCACATGGTATGGTGCAAATGGTGCATATGTATGGTGCAAATGATGCAGATGTATGGTGCAAATTATGCACATGCATGGTGCAGTAGCTTTTATAGTTTGAGCAAGACTAAATGAATCACACCCACAAAACTCAAGTACTTTCTGATGATTTGCAAGGATTGGATACCGTGGTCGTGAAAGACACTCAATGAGTAGCGTTCCTTTCATGACTCGACCACAGTTAAGGAATTCATAATAGAATGATTGATAAGGACTGTGTGAAACATACCACGTTACCTCGACCTTTCAAAAGCTTGTTCATGTACTACTCAACTTGATTGTATCTTCAACTTGGTCTTAGAGTTACCAGTTGACTTGAGGAGTATCTTCATCAGAAGAAAAACAACTAACTATATATCGAAGGTTATCCCAAGACACCTAGTCGAGAACACTAGACACAGCTCTAGTGATACTTCACTTAACCTTCGCTTCAATCAGTCAGGAGGAATGGATATCCTTCTAAATCACTTTAGTGGAGTTGAAGTCACACCCTTCTTAGAGTAACTCAATCTAGTGGTGGATGTTGGATCCTCTTGAAGATGTAATCTTAATTGATCGCCTTCTTGTTGACACGACTTGTTGTAACCAAGGTTGATGGTTAAACACCACTGTTACTTAAGTGCTCACCTTCCCACTTAAAGTTTCAAACCAGGATGTCGAAGCGTACTTCAAACAATCCTCATTAGAAGATGAGATGCAACTCTAGTAATTGCGATTTGCGTTCAACATCACAAGATGTGATGTCGCAAGTCACATAAATCAAACACTAGTATGCATATCCAAGGGAGAAGGCTTCAAATGAGTTAAACACTCTATTCAACTTGATAATTAGTTGAGTCCTAACTCTTGGTTGGTTACGATACTCCTCGAATTGAAATCGAGAGCCGAATGCCTAACAAAAACCAAAAGGTTCAAACTGGCCAGACTATGGTGACAAATGACCAGTCTGGACGCAAACTCGATTTTGATCCAGTTAGTGGCAAAATCAGATCTTTAGGTGAATAACAAATTTAAAGTAAACTTCAAGAACTTTCCAAAAAGTATTGGTTTGACTATATATCATATCTGGTTTGTAAGTTATGCTATTCTAAATTCAGCAGACTTCAGCACTTTCAGCAGAACCTGCTTTAAAAGTAGCAGTCTTGATCTAAAGTTTTCAGGCTGTTATGATGGAAATCTGGAAATATTCTTATGGACAAAGTTGTATCCAATGTAATCGTCTTTCCAGAATGTACTTACTTGTCTTCGTATCAGTCCTGGTTTAAAAGATATGAATTTTTGAAATTTGCTGAAATTTCAGCATTCAGAATTTGAATTCAGTTCAGATTGACCACTCTGCATTCTAACTCGATTTGGAATAGGTAGATGACCGATTCATGTCTGGATCCAATTGCAAAAATTGTAGCCGACTCACTAATATTTCCAACGGCTACTCGCGCGACACCATTGGATCAAGGATCTGCGAGTTATGGATTAAATTCAGAGGTGTACAGATTGCTGTCCAGTTTTGGTGTGCCTGGACAGTCTCTGCGATTATCCAAATTTCACCCACATAGAAAATGATTTTGGTCTAGAGCTGAATAGAGAACTTGTAAATTGCTTCCAAAACTTTCTAAGGAGTACTTACTTTCCCTCGTAGCACTTTTGGTTGAGAAGATATGGCATTTGCAAGTTGACAGTTTTTCTGAAAATATAGACAGCGCCTCCTTTGTTTAAGGCTGATTTTGTCCACAATTTTCAGATATACAAACATCAACATTTGCAAAAATAATACACAGAAAACTTGTTGCATACATTCTCAAGATTCCAGAAAGGTAAAAACTGAAGCCAATCGATGATCCTACTGAAGGATAAGGTCTAAACAACAACTAAATCCAAATCTGCCAGATTCGGAAATGTCATGACACCTTAAACGATACTTCGATTTAGACCATGTTATTGTGAGTTTTAGCCTTTGTGTTCAATAGAAAGTTGATATAGGACTCTTTAAGCTTTCCATACATGTATAAACATGCATATGTTGCATTTCTAGTTTAAGAGTTATGTCCGTTCAAAGTTCAGAATTTTTCTGACTGTTTCAGATAGCACCTATATATATGTACTATCTTCAACTCCAGTTTCTAGTTAGTTCTAAACTGAATTTGAGGTAACATTGAGTAACAAAGTTGTATAATAGCTCTCACCCTTTCCAGAAATGTATCATAATGGAATAGAAGAGCTTTCTACAAGGAAATATGGCAAAAATTCAGATACCGGTCCATGTAGTTTCAGAACAGCAGCTGCTGTGATAACGGTACATTTTCATCACCATAAAAGCGTCTTTTGGCTTCAAGGTCAATAGCAAACTTATAGAAGACTTCAAAATCTTTCCAAAAGGTGTTTACTTGCCTCCATAGCACTCCAGGTTGAAGAGATACGGATTTTTGAAGTGGAACAATCGGTTCAGGTTTCAGAATTTAGTTTGATAGATCATGGTTCTTTAAAGATGATTTGGCCACTGATTTTCAGATGGATACCCTCACAATTTGACAGCTAGTCCCATTACAAACTTGTTGTACAAGTCGCAAGGTTTCCGGAAATGTATTATACGAAGTTATTCGACGATTCTACAAAGAGTTATGGTTGAAATACCGACGCTAGTTCATTATATTAAAGAGGTGAAGAAATGCTGGCTTGTAATTATTTGGACGAATTTCCCCAGTGTTGTTCTATCCAACTCGTCCATAGAGAAGTCATCGAGGACCTGAAGATCTCTCCCATCCCTATAGCATACTACGCTGTCCTATGAAGTTTAACTAGAAGCACATCTTGACATAATCGAGCTAGATTCTGTCAAGAGTACACAAAAGCCTTAATCTTCATCCTTCTTCACATTGTACGTTCCATGTCGAAACTTTGATCCAAATCTTACCAGCATCTGGGAGTTGGATCTTATAAGATGATAATGAAGCCATTCTTTCGTGAGGGATGGTCAAAGTATCAATTGTGATACTGACGGTACTTCGTGCCTCACCAAAAGAAAAGTCTAACCCGGTATATCCAAATACGTCTATAGGTGGTTCTAATATCGATCACTCGCAAATGTTTGCTACACGGGTTGCTACCGGAGTTAGTGTACCTGCAGAAGACAAACAATCCCCTTTCACAACTTCACACCTCAAGGGCGGCATGGGGAAACACGACAGGCAGTAACAATAAGATATAATCAAAAGTAAATGCATACGACTCTGGTGTGAGTCGTCCTCGAGGGAGGTCATGTCTCGAGGTACATGACTGTAAATACGTCTGTACAGCAAAAACTCCCGCATGAACCTGCTTATACACGCTCGGGCATACGTGTTTCGCATGCTCCCATAGAACATGAATAGTTCTAGAGATGCATACTATCGGGTTATACACCACCCGACGGGGGCTCCCACTAATTTTGTGTCACGCTGGGGTACCGCGTGTCATATGTTCTCAGAAACATGGAAAGTTTCAGAAACTCATATTGACTTTCTGTGCAAGGCCACAGAAATATCACATACCACATCTCGTATGCAGAGCTTACCGATATTGATCCGCTCTCGGTGGCGTACCTTACCTCTTACCTTGAAGACAGAGCGTCGTTACAGAAATAATATAACAAGTTAGTTCACCACCTTTATAACTTATACTAGTAATAGTCCTTTATGGGCATATAGCTAATCCTCACTCGACTACTTCGGAGTTTTCAAAAATAGGCTCTTTTCGAGCATGCTATTCCCAATGAAGCTCTGATACCATGTCTGTAGGGACCGGAGTCCACACATCCGAGGATCTCATTGGGTGGTGTCGTGCGATGCGGCACCTAACGGCACACACAAAAAGGATATCAAAACATATAAAGTTTTTATTTCATAATAAGGAGAGTTTACAAAAGAGTGTACAACAAGGATACACACGCAGCGGAAAATACATACTCATAATCTCACCAAACTAAGCAGGAGAGAATATGTCCATGCCCTAGGACGATTCTCACTAGCAACAAGAAGAATATTCAGCAGCGGCGTGGTTCACATGAGATTTATCTAGACACCTCAAGTCTCATGTGCAACATGAATATACTTGCAAAAATCATTAAAGCGCAAATGTGAGCATAAGGCTCAGCAAGACTAACCCGTCTCACTAGACATATGTAGAGGTAAGTACTAAGCATAGGTAAGGAATAGCATAAAAGACTCGCCTACAAGTAAATCCTTATAGTCATGTTTTAAGTAGCAAATGATATTCTTCAGGCACGGCACATCATAGACTCCACAATCAAACAAGAAATGCTTTGCCGATGATATGACATGCCCAAAGCACATAATGCTATTACAGGTAAAGTGTGGGGAAATTGTAAACTTTAATTTCACTATCTCTAAGTCATACAAGGTTGCAAAGCAATTATAATTCAATACAATATATTTTTGTGGCTTCTTTAGTATTTACTACGTCACGGCGCAGTGAACAAGTGGTACTCTATTACCGCGAGGGACGGTGATTGCAATCAGGACACACCCGAACAACACGACACATACGTCGTTCGGAAGTGTCAGAGAGTACACCTGTACCTACATAACACTTCAGTACTAGGCGTATATGGCCACCATTCACAAGAAACCCGAACGCCGAGCCCGTCTCACCTCCACAAACAAAAGGTCTCCGTATGGAACACCTCATGTGTCCGCCGACCAATTTACACCTTACTGTCCTCAACCCACCCCTATCGATGGTTAGTTAATGCGCCTCGACACCCCAGTTATCGAGTTACGTCAGTTTATTGGATTCCATATGTCCATTATGTCACCAGTACAATTCAAGCTTGTCCGAAGGGGCAGCATACAGACGGGCCTTAATCGACAAGGGCAGGGCTGTGCGACCGCGACTCAATTATCGCCGCTTCCTATCCATCCCCTACCCAGTCTCAGTTTTATTATATTAAGCCATTTTCTAACTAACCAATCCTGTGAAATATGTCCTACATCTCTCGCGAGTAGATTCCAACTACTCGACTTCTACCGGATTTCCTATACATTAGCAAAGCAATTACTACAGGTCAAACTGTAACCCGTTCGAACCAACCCATATGATTTGTGGTCATGCAAGTGGAGTATCAATCACCCTATACGTAATGATCATATCAAACTTAAGACGTAATGTGAGAAATACTGCAAAACTTTGTAAATCTTTTGAATGCAAACCGGGGCTTGCCTTAGTTTGCGACTCGAATAAATGGCAATTGTTAGTGGTCCTTCTGTGCAGACTCCGCCAAGGACTTCAACTGGACACCCTGGCCTTCTCCTCCAAGCGAAACTTCTCGTCGATCACCTATAATCATGTTCCTATTGAAATGATATGCATATAAGTAATTAAGTAGTTTAATAATAGACTCCATGGGGTTGTGTAAACTTTAAGAATGAGGAGTTTGACTAGGAAGGATAGATCTGCCTCTATTGTGTAAGTAACTAGAGGAGGAGTCAAGGTGGACATAGTAGTGTCGGTATGAACTGAAAGGTACAACATAAAGCTACATTGCAACTTAGCATACCACACTTCAAGCTAGGCCACGCGAGATTGACAATTCTGAATGGTGAAGAAGTGTTTGGCGCAGAAGTGTAAGGACGACCCAATAATTAATGTGGGACATCAAAAGCTTGAGTATGAATGGAGTGTACAAGAGGAAGGTCGCGATTTAGCAGTCGACCAATGAACTTGACTTAACTCATAAGGGAGTAAACATAGTTAAGTGAGCAGTGCTGTCGTAGGGTCCTGACTTAGGATGAACCATGATGGAACCTAACGACACTTGGAACTGAATTGAGATCAACATGGCATGGACTTAATAAGTCATTACAAGCACTATTAACCTAGCATGAGTACCAAGACAACGTTCAAACCGCTTTTAGGTAAACCAGTTGCTACGACTAATGGCGCAAACATCGTTCAGGTGCTTACACGACGACACTAATGTAGTGTCTCCCGCAAGCTTGTCCAGGTGAGATCGGTAAGCTCTCGGGACTTAAACATGATGCGGGACCTTGCCGTGAAGGCATGCTTTGCCATCTTGAGAAGATCATCTTACCGACGTTCACATCAACCCGGACTCGTCAATGGGGTGAGCGGAATCCCGAACACCACCTTGTGAGTCTTAAGGCTAGTGGTGTCGACGCGGTTGTTGATAAGCGACTCGACGAACCTGCTGTCGATGAATTGGTACACCAAGTTAACCAATCCTGTGATCGGTTAGGGAACATCCTCGACACAACCAAGGAACTCTTATCCAAGGTTCCCCTTGGTCTAGTTCTCCTTGTTGGTCGCAACGTTCTTGCATACCTCTACCCCAGGTCATCGGTGATCACCGACCCACCTGGTTTGACCTAGAAGGCATTTCATCGAGCATCTAGATTACACCTAGGACTTGATCACTCTCTCATCGACAAAAACCTAATTTGGCTTGACAACTATTGTCCGACGAGTCGTGCTTGTGTTCCAGCACCACACACATCACAAGCATCCTCCATCTCGATGCCAGGGCACGATGACGGCTCGGAACGTCATGACGACATCATGTGGTCAATGATGTCGACGCGGCTTATGGTGGAGCATCACGAGCACGCACGGACACGCCAACGTGATACAAACAACAAAGGAGAATGATATTAACGCGGAACATGGACGTACGGCTTGACGACACATGAGTACAATTAACGATCATGTCGAACGGACTTTGATGACGTCAAGCAAGGTATATCAGGGCAAGGCTCACCTTGTAGGCATTTCGCTGAACATCTTGGGTGTGTACTTGATTCCGTCACTTCATCACCCTTCAAAAAGCATCTTGGCACATATCTTGGTCGATTGCCAACCCATAGTAAAACCTGCATCCATGGACCAGCATTTAACAGCAACACACTTAGTTTCGCCTTGTAACCATTTCGTCGAACACCTTGGCTGCAGTCATTGATCCAATCAATCTTGCAAAATCAGAGCTAACCTTGGACCACTTGTCGATACCATGGTGTCAAAGGTGTGTTCCTGCATCTCCTTCACCACTCATATCACCTGCTTCTCTGCTAGGACACGGCCTATGAGCAGAACGTCGCGACGACAGAAAGTAGGCGTCGAAGTCGGGGCAGCACAAGGCTAAGTAACACAGCACTCGTTTGAACTTTCCCGTGACGCCGAGGTGGGAGGAAGGCGGCCTGGAGATGCGCTGTAGCGAGCAGCACAGCAGAGACACGCTGGGAACAGCGCGAATGGTCGGTGGATTGCGGTCACCACGCCGTGGGAGGCGCGGCAGTGAGGAACGCGGCGTGGATGGCGGTGCGGCCATGGCGCACAACCGGAAGGCATTGCAGCGAGGAGTGCTGCGGCGTTGTCGGTCGTTGGTGACTGGTTGTGGTCGTTGGACGGGGGCAAGGTACTGCAGCACGGCGGCAAGTGGACAGAGGGCGCCCGGCACGGCGAGGCGAGCAGCATCAGGGCTGCATGCTGCGCGCGGGCATGCTTGCCACGGGAGCAGGACGCGACGAGGCACAGAACGGCGATGCAGGCGGTGCGGCGGAGCTGGGCGCGGTGAGGCACGGACGACGTGCATCAGTGGCACGTGCGGCCGACGTGGCGTGGCGCTGCAGCACTGGAGGAAGGGAGGAGCAGAGAAACGGCGCAGAGACGCGAGCCGGGGCAACCGCCGGCGAGTGAGGCGCTGGAGGCAGGTGAGCGCAGGGGCGACGCGCGGTCCGGTGGCCAGGGCGAGCGGCACATGGCGGTGCTGGTGAGGAGCAGAGGCGGGCACATCGTCGGGGCGCCCTTGCGCAGGAGCGCGGCGAGCAACGGCCAGAAGCGCGGACGGAGGAGGGGGGGGCAAGCGTGGCGTCGGCCGAGGCAGGCGAACGGCGAGGAGGTGCTGGGGCGACGCGCGCGGGCCAGCGTTGGCGAGCTGGGGTGGGGGCCGCGCCGTGGACGGCCGGAAGGTGGAGCGGTGCTGTGGCCGGACGGGGTCGGGAGTAAGAGCGCGAGCGGTGCTGTGGATAGGAAGGAGTCGGGCGCTGGGATAACGACCGACGTTGTCCATCGCGGAGGCGCATGCAGCGCGTTTGCGTGGAGGCAGGGGAGGAGAGAGAGGAGGTGCCGACCTGACCTGTGCGGACCACTTGTGGGACCCACCTCCCTCCTTCTTATCTTCATTCTAACTGCAATTAAATATCTAACAGGCTCTAAAAGTGTTAAAAGTGGGCAGGGACACTAAACAAAATATGAGGAATTAATTGGGCGAATCAATTTCGGTATTTGGTAAAGTTTCAAATGAATTCAAATTTTGAATTTGAATTCAAGTGGTGATACTTGATTCAATGAAATAAATGGTAGATTAGGTTCAAAAATCCTGAAACTTTGAAGTTACCCTTTTTGAACCATAGGGGACCTCAGGAAAAATTTGGAATGGATTTGGACAAAGTTAAGTACAAAGTTTAAATTTGAAGTCGACTCTGATTAAACTCTCAGTACGTGTCCAATAAATGGAAAACGTGCTTCAAAATTTTTTTGAAACTTTACCGAGAGTCTATTTGGAATATTAGAAGGTAATGAAAAAATTTACAGCCGTAGATTTGAATTTTTGTGAATGTCCCATTTTAGGGTTGGAATAATTCATTTTTCTTTATCTCTATTTTGTTTTCTTTTCTCCTTTAATTTTTCATTGAAAATATGAATACTTGGAAATTAAAGATTTTACACCTTATGTTCCAATACATTTGCAAACACGTTCTATATGTGAAATTTTAACAAGTCCCTATTTTTAGTGAACATTGGTTAACTCATATGGTTCATGTGAGTTTGGATTTCCAAGTCCATTTTCAAAATTTTTAAGTACGCATTTTTGCGTTTTTGTTCTTCCGAAAAGCGGGCTTTTACATGTTATTGGTTTTGGAGTTTTCTTTTGCTGTTTGCACACAAGAAGTTTACCAGATTTTATTTTATATCTGATATTTGTTGTACGTAATATCTACTAAAATTTGATGGAAAAAATCAGTTTTTCCATATGGCAGATTCAGATGAAGGTCGTTCATACTTAGTTGGGCGTGCGCAAGGCTTTAAATGATAAACCTAATGATATGTCAGCTGATAAATGGGAGGAACTTGATGAAAAAGCTTTGTACGTCTTGCAGCTCAGTCTGTCTACAGATGTTTTGTGTGAAGTCTTGAACACAAAATCATCCGCAAAATTGTGGAAGAAATTGGAGGAGCTTTATATGACAAAAAGTCTTGCAAATAAGCTCTATCTTAAGGAACGTCTGTACACTATTCGCATGGCGGAAGATACCTCTATTCAATCACATCTTGCTGAATTTAATTCAATTTGTGTTGATCTTGCAAGTTTGGATGTAAAAATTGATGATGAGGATAAGACAATTTTGTTGGTTGTTTCTTTGCCCGCTTTGTTTAAGCATTTTAAAGAGATTATACTTTATGGAAATAATAGCTCACTCAATTTTGAGAATGTTGAGTCAAATTTGTTGTCTAAGGAGAAATTTGATCTGATTCTCGTTCTGAGTCAAAGGGTGAGGGTTTTATTGTTCGAGGTCGAACTCAACAAGCAGACAATTCTAGTAAATCAAGATCAAGATCTAAGTCTAGGAATCGTAAATCTAACACTTTTTTGCTGATATTGTAAAGCTGATAATCATGAGATCTCCCAATGTTTTAAGCTGGAAAATAAGGAAGAAAGAAAGAAAAAGAAAGAGTTGGATAAATCTTCTGCTGAAGCTAGTATTGCTGAGAATTTGGATAGTGAGGAGTCACTTATGGTCACCTCTAATGTTAAAAAGCGTATGTCTTGGGTTCTTGATTCGGCTTGCTCTTTTTACATTTGCTCGCATAAACAGTGGTTTTCTGATTATTCTAATATTCATTATGGTGATGTTATTATTGGTGATGAATCTTCACTTGAAATTATTGGAATTGGTTCTATTCAAATTAAAATTCATGATGACACTTTCAATACCCTTACCAATGTTCGTTATGTTCCAAAAATGAAGAAGAACCTTATTTCTTTGGGCACTTTAGAAGCAATGGGATTAAAATCTTCTGCTGATAATGGTGTTCTTAAGGTCTCTCAAGGTAACCATGTGGTTTTAAAAGCAAATCTTATAAATAATCTCTATTATTTGCAAGGATCTAGTTACAGGTACTGCAACTGTTTCTATTGCATCCAACACATTAAACGTGAAGCTATGGCATATGCGACTTGGTCATATGAGTGAAAAAGGTATGCATCTCTTGCATGAGAGAGGTTATTTGAACGATATTGTTAAATTGAAATTTTGTGAACCTTGTGTTTTTGGCAAACAATACAGGGTCAGTTTCTCTTTATCAACTCAATGCACTAAAGGACTACTTGGTTATATTCATTCTGATCTTTGGGGTCCTGCTCCTCATTGTTCAATTGGAGGTCGTGAGTATATGATCACGTTTATTGATGATTCTTCTCGCAAAGTTTGGGCTTATTTATTGAAGCATAAAAATGAAGCTTTTCCTACATTCAAGTTGTAGAAAACTTTAGTTGAAAATTAGATTGGCAGAAAAATCAAGAAATTAAGGACCGATAATGGATTGAAATTTTGCAGTGGTGAGTTTGATTCATTTTGTGCTCATCATGGTATTGCTAGACATAGAACTGTTCCGGGTACTCCTCAGCAAAATGGCGTTGTAGAAAGGATGAATCGTACTATTCTGGAAAGGTCCCGTTGTATGCTTTCTAATGCAGGTTTATGGGAAAAGCAATTTTCATGGGTTGAAACTGCTTCTACAACATGTTATTTGATTAATCGCGCTCCTAATTCAGCGATCGATTTCAAAATTCCAGAAGAAGTATGGACAGGTAAACCTGTTGATTATTCCAACCTTAAGATTTTTGGTTGCACCACTTATGCTCATGTTAACAATGGAAAGCTTATGCAAAGAGCTCGAAAATGTATTTTTGTTGGATATGGTTGTGGTGTCAAAGGATATCGTTTATATTGTCTTGATTCTAGAAAGGTGATTGTCAGTCGTGATGTAACTTTTGATGAAAGTACATTTAAATCTGCTGGAGGTATTACTACTGGTTCTTCATCCACATCTATACCTGAAACTACTGTTCAGAATCTTGAGGTAGATGTACCTGTTAATGATGATTTTGTTGCTTCTTCTACTACACAATCAGTTTCTACTCCTGCACCTCCTGTTATTGATAATCACAGTATTGCAATTGATAGACCTAGAAGGAATATCGTTTTGCCACAACGATATCGTGACACTGATAGTATGGCTCATTATGCTTTCATTATTGCTCAAGATACTAATGGTGCATTTGAACCTTCTTCTTATTCGGAAGCTATCTCATGTGATAATTCATCCCAATAGTTAGTCGCTATGAATGATGAATTTGAGAGTCTTCAAAAGAATTCTACATGGGATTTGGTTGAGCTTCCTGTAGGTAAAAGACCTTTAAAGTGCAAATAGTTTATAAAAAGAAGGAGGGTGTACCTGGAGTTGAACCATCAAGATTTAAAGCTCGTCTAGTTGTGAGAGGTTTTGAACAAAATGAAGGTATTGATTTTAATGAGGTTTTCTCTCCTGTTGTTCGTCACTCTTCTATTCGAGTTATGCTTGCAATTGTTGCTATGTTTGATTTGGAGCTAGAGCAACTTGATGTCAAAACTGCTTTTCTTCATGGAGATTTAGATGAGGAGATTTATATAACACAATCTGAGGGTTTTTCTGCTCCTGGACAAGAACACTTAGTATGTCACTTGAAGAAATCTCTTTATGGTTTGAAACAAGCTCCTAGGCAGTGGTATAAAAGGTTTGATTCGTTTATGCTTGCACATGGTTATTCTAGAAGCAATTATGATCATTGCATTTACTAGAAGCAGTTCTCCAATGGATCTTTCGTGTATTTACTGCTCTATGTTGATGATATGCTTATTGCTTCTCATGAAAAATCACTAATTGATGAATTGAATGCTCAACTTAGTGATGAATTTGATATGAAAGATCTTGTACCAACTAAAAAGATTCTTGGGATGAAAATTAAACTTGACCGTCGTGCTGGTACTCTATTTCTATCTCAGAAAAGTTACATTGAGAAAGTGATTGAGAGGTACAATCTCAATAATTGCAAATCTGTTCCTACACCGTTTGCTTCACATTTTCAGTTGTCATCTTTGCAATGTCCTGATAATGAAGAAGATAGAGAGTACATGTCTCGTATTCCATATTCTAGTGATGTTGGAAATCTCATTTATGCTATGATCTGTACAAGATCCAATTTGGCTCATGCTGTTATTGTGGTTAGCAAATTTATACATAATCCAGGCAAAGAACATTGGAATGTCGTGAAGTGGATTCTTCGTTATTTGAAAGGTACTTCTAACTTCAGATTATTATTTGACAAGAATTCAGTGAAGTCAAATGATGTTATTGGATTTGTTGATTCTGATTATGCTGGTGATCTTGATAAAAGACGCTCCATTTCTGGCTATGTATTTTCTTTATGTGGTTTTGCGGTGAGTTGGAAGGCTTCCCTTCAATCTATAACTGCTCTCTCTACTACTGAAGCGGAGTATGTTGCTGCTACTGAAGGGGTTAAAGAAGCTATTTGGATGTGTGATCTTGTTTCTGAACTCGATGTTCCTCAGGATGTCATAAAGGCTAATTGTGACAGCCATAGTGCTATTTGTTTGACCAAGAATGACATGTATCAATTCAAGACCAAGCACATTGATATCAAGTATCATTTAATTCGTGATGTTCTCGCAGAAGGCAAGATTGTGGTTGAAAAGATACATACAGATGAAAATCCCGCAGACATGCTTACAAAGCCATTATCTAATACCAAGTTCAAGCATTGTCTTGACTTGGTAGGCATTCGTGGAGCTTAGCACCCTAGTGGTGTTTGGAAGACAGTTTTCTATAGATTTAGAGTCAGGGGGAGATTTATTGGGATATGACTCTACCTCTTGTATGCCTACACCTATAAATATGGGTCATCTCTGTACTTGTACCTCAACCCTAATAATAGATCTGTTTCCTGTGGTTTTTTTCTCCTCCACCTTAGGGGAGTTTTTTCAACGTTAAATCATGTGTCCCCTTTTCCCTAACACCGCGAAATTGCATCAATGACCTTGAACATCTTCTTTCACTTTTCATCCTCATTCTTCTCTATCTTCATTTCTCCATTTGCCTCCTGTTTTAGTTTTTCTGCACATCTCTGCTCAGACACCGATTCAGCATCATAACCTGGAGCTTCTTCCAATATGGGTTTCATCTCAGCATCCCGCTGCAGTTCTTCACTATCCCTCCTGTTGAATTCAACACCAGTGATCAGATTCTTTAAGATATCATCTATTGCTACTTTCCTTGCTGAAACAGGGCTATCCCCAAGTGCTGAATCATCTCCTTCCTCCTCTGCATCGGTGTCGTACATCAGAACATCCATCTTCACCTTGATAGTACGGAGCTGCTTCGGCAATTCTTCGAACACCTTGACAGCATCTGTGGCGAGGTTGCTTGGCACTGGGATGCCACCCAGTCGAGCTTCTCCCGACCACCTTGCTCGTACGGAGTTGCTTGGGCACTAGGAAGCCACCCCGTCGAGCTTCTCACGACCAGCCTCACCGCTGTGCGTGCAGGGACCGGCGAGCTTGGGTATCCCCTTCGCGTGGTGGAGACGGGCGGGTCTCCCGCCGCGGGCGATGACGACGCACACCCGTCGTGGGTTTGGAGTAGCGACAAAGTGGAGATGTAGGGAGCTACGGATCTTGGGGAGGCGTAGAGGCCCACGCTGCCGTCATCGGGGAAGATGGGGTCGAAGTCGGAGCCCTTGGTGTAGCGCATCCGCGCCTCTGATGGCGCCATCACAGATGTCAAGGAGGAGAGACTGCACGGTGGTGTGCGAGAGCGACGGGCAAGGGAGGCCTCGCCCAATGCGAACACCATCTGTGGAGGCCGGACACGACCAGGTGAGAGGAGGAGGTTGTCCGTGGGAGGCGCGCGATGGCGACGGGCCAAGGATGCTTCATCCCCTGCAAGTGCATCTGGTGAAGGCGGCCGACTACTGGAAGAACGGTAGGTGAGTGCAAATCCGAAGCCGAACGAGGTGGCGGCAAGCTCGGCCTTGGTCTTCGGGTGAATCGGGTCCGAGACGGCGATGTGGGCATACTCGAAGGTCGCGACACGTGAGGATCTCGGAGAGGCGACCAGGTGACAGACGAAGAGGCCATCGTTGCCGTCCTCGGGGAAGATGAAGCCGAAACCCTTGGTGCCGCGCATCCTTGCCGCTGAGGACGACGACATCAAGGCGATCTGCCGCAGAGGAACGTCGACGACCGCCGAGCTCTGATACCAATTGTCACGGCCTTTGGCCGCCAACTCGCCTAGGCCAGGGCGTGAGCGCGAGACTTGGCCGCCGGTGAGCATTTCCGACGAGGCGGGTAGGGAAACGAGCCCCGGTAGAGAGAGATGATTACGTCAATTGGTTCTGTTCATTATCCGATGATCGCTGACCAGCAGGTCCCACCTCTTACATGCCCATTCGGAGACGCAGCTCCCGGGTCCACACGTCATACTCGTCTTATTAAATTAGACTACCAACTCCCTGGGTCCACCTGTCGGGCATGACATCAGCGCCGGCGGCCCTGCCTTCTCTCCCCTGGATCTTCTGCTCCGAAGTCCGCTTCCGCTGTGCATCCGGTATGTAAACCGGCTCTCATGCATCCCCATCCATATCAGCGACACGTGTCCATCTTATCAATCTCAAAGCGTTCCATCGCACGCGCGACTGGTGTCGCTTCGCTTGGCTCGTGTTTCTCTTCTCATGAGCGCGGCTCGCTCTGTTGCTCGACTCGCGTTTCCTCCCGCTATCTCAATCGCTTCATTCGTTTGACATTGGAGGAACTGCTGAAACAGTGTTGCCCCGCCACGCTGCCGCCGGCGATACCGCCGTGGGCCGCGCGGAGCTCGTGCGTCTATGTAGAGGAAGGAGCTGGTCCAAGGCCATCCGCCTCCTCGACTCCAGCCTTGCGCAATCCCCCTCCGGCTCCTCCGTCCACAACCTCTAGTACCCTATCCGCTCTCTGCTCTCTGAACAGGATTATCTGAATCCGTCTCCAGCTGCAATTCAATTTAAAAATAGTCAAAAAAATAACTGAAATATACATGAAGCCAGACGCTGTGTGGTACTGTATAATTCATTCGCTTGCACTAGTTAAATCCCAAATCTCCGATGCACTTAGCTTCGTCACGAGACAGCCGTACCAGCACGACCCTGTCACATGCTAAATGGCCACGGCAGCAGACAAACAAGTTATGCGTCAATCCTCCTATGTTGCATCCCGCGGAGAAGAACAGAGCGGATCGGGTACCAGAGGTGTTGGATGGAGGAGGGAGATATCGCGAGGATGGAGATGACCTTGGGCCAGTTCCATCCCGTGCGGAGGCGCGGGAGTTTGGCACTGTCGGAGCTCATGGCGGTCGCCAGCGCCTGTTGGAATTGATAGGCTTGGTTCAGTACATATTCAGAATTAATTTCCAATAAATTTTAAAGACCCATTAGTGCAAGAGGGAGTGGTGCTAAGTATTTAGTCTCCTATGGGAAGTGAAAGTGGAGCAACCCCTACATAAAAGGGAGGTTACTCTTCCACTCCTTGAGTGAGAGAGAAGGGAGGAAGAGAGGGGTGGCCCATGCGCGCTCCTCCTCCTTCTCCTCGCTCGCCTCGCCACGCCACGCCACGCCCCGCCCCGTACACGCGTGTTCGTGTGAATTCGAGCCTCGAGCCGGGCCCAAATTTTATATTTTTGCAGAAAAATACAATTGGGCTTCTGGACCTCTGAATTTTTGGGGCTACCGAATCAGAGTCCAAGTTGTTGGAGACGGATGCATCTACAACTGCGTAGTCAGTTCGGATCTCATACGAACTGCCTCATGGGACTCTATAAATACGGGCATCCGCGGTACGGTAGGGTATCCCACGATCAGATTGATTGCACGTTCGCGTTCCTTGTGCTGCCTTCTACAGCGGTTGTTCGCCGATTGATCTACAGCGGTGCATTCGGCTCCAAGTCGGTACGCGTTATTTCTCGTCCCGTGTTCTGCTGATCGTTGCTGGTTTTCTCATGTTCTTCCGGAATTGTTCAGTAAATTGCCTCATATTTTCTAACAATCCAAAAATCTTAATCGACAATTTCCTGAGTTGAACATGATGACTCTAGCCGATGCACTGAGGCCGGATAAATTCTCTGGCGTGCACTTCAAGAGGTGGCAAGTTAAGACCACTCTCTGGCTCCAATCGCTTAAGATCTTCTGGGTAACCGAGGGCAGGCCTCAAGGTCCTTTGTCTATTGAAGAACGGACAAAGTTCGGGGAAGCCAATTCTGCCCTGAGAGGATGCATCTTAAGTGTTCTTGATAATAAACTTTGTGATGTCTATTTGACAGTCACAGATGGGAAGGAGCTCTGGGATGCACTTAACGCTAAGTATGGTGCAACCGATGCAGGCGGTGAACTGTATATCATGGAGAATTTTCATGACTACAAGATGGTTGACAACCGTCCTGTAGTTGAACAAGCTCATGAAATACAGTGCCTTGCGAGAGAGCTCAATCTCCTTAATTGTCCTTTACCCGACAAGTTTGTGGCTGGGTGCATTATTGCAAAGTTACCTTCATCGTGGAGGAATTTCGTCACAACCCTCAAAAACAAGAGATAGGAAATATCAGTTGAAAACCTGATAGCATCTCTTGATGTTGAGGAGAAGGCTCGGGCTAAGGACGCTACTGAGAAAGGAGGCGAGGGTCAATCTAGCGCCAATGCTAATATGGTGCAGAAACCCAATGTCAAGAACAAAGGGAACAAGTCTCTATTCAAGCCAAACAAAACTACTGCTTTCAAGAAGAAGAAGTCAAACAAAGCCAATGATGGCTGCTGCTACACCTGTGGAGAGCAGGGACATATTTCCTAGAACTGTCCTGAGAGGGCAGATCGCAAAGGAAAAAAGAATGTCAACATCGTGACATCTAGCAATGCAGATGGGTACATTAATTCCTTTACTGTTCTTTCTTTTTCTCAAACACCATCTTGATGGTTTGATACGGGTGCTAATGTTCATGTATGTTCTGACATGTCCATGTTTACTTCTTACCAGTTCGTCCGGGATTCCACTGTCCTAATGGGGAATGGGTCACATGCTTCTGTTCGTGGTGTTGGCACGGTCGATCTGAAGTTTACTTTGGGAAAGATTGTCCAGCTGAAGAACGTGCAGCATGTCCCTACTATGAACAAGAATCTTGTTAGCGGTACCCTTCTATGCAGAGATGGGTTTAAAGTAGTTTTAGAGTCCAATAAAATAGTTGTGTCTAAGCATGGACAATTTATTGTTAAAGGCTGCGGAGACATGTTCCGCTTTTCTCTTTTGGAGTTTAATAATAAGTCAGTAAACCATATTTGTGGCGGTATTAATGATGATACAAGTGTTTGGCATTCTTCTTTATGTCACGTTAATTTTGGTTTAATGAATCGGCTATCTAGTCTCAAATTAATTCCGGAATTCACTATTGTCAAGGATTCTAAGTGCCATAGTTGTGTGCAGTCAAAGCAACCTCGAAAGCCTCACAAGGCAGCCGAGGAGAGAAACTTGGCACCATTAGAACTCATACATTCTGATCTATGCGAGATGAATGGTGTGTTGAGAAAAGGTAGAAAGAAATATTTTATGACATTAATAGATGATTCTACTAGATTCTGCTATGTTTACTTGTTGCAAACTAAAGATGAAGCTTTAGACTACTTTAAAATCTATAAATCTGAAGTAGAAACTCAATTAGAGAGAAAGATCAAACGTCTTAGGTCAGATCATGGTGGTGAGTATTTTCCCAAAATATATGATGATTTTTGTGCAGAACACAATATTATACATGAGAGGACGCCTCCCTATTCACCCCAATCAAACGCGGTAGCCGAGAGGAAAAACCGTACACCGTGTGACTTAGTGAATGCCATGTTAGACACGTCCAGTTTATCTAAGGCATGGTGGGGGGGAGGCTCTATTGACTTCATGTCATGTCCTAAACCGCGTTCCAAACAAGAATAAAGAGAAAACCCCCTATGAGGAGTGGGTTGGGAGAAAACCATCACTATCATACTTGCGTACTTGGGGATGTTTGGCAAAGGTCAATGTTCCAATTACCAAGAAACGCAGGCTGGGACCAAAGACAGTGGATTGTATCTTTCTAGGCTATGCTCATCGGAGCATCGCATACAGATTTTTAGTAGTCAAATCTGAGGTACCTGATATGCATGTTGATACTATTATGGAATCTCGTGATGCAACATTTTTTGAGAATATTTTTTCTATGAAAGATATGCATAGCACTGCTAGGATCTCTTCTGAAATTTGTCCTAAATCCACCACAACTAGCGAGTTTCTTGATACACCATTTGAGAATGTCCCAGAGGAGGAACACAATAAAATAACTCAGTCGAGTAAGAGATCACAGATTGCAAAATCCTTTGGTGATGATTTCATTGTGTACCTTATGGACGATACTCCTAGATCCATAGCAGAGGCATATGCATCACTTGATGCAGATGACTGGAAAGAAGCAGTTCATAGTGAGATGGACTCAATTCTTTCCAATGGAACCTGAGAGTTAACTGAACGGCCATATGGGTGCAAACCAGTAGGCTGCAAGTGGGTGCTCAAGAAGAAGTTCAAGCCTGACGGTACTATTGGAAATGACAAGGCGAGACTAGTTGCTAAGGGCTATACTCAAAAGGAAGGTGAAGACTATTTTGACACCTATTCACCTGTCGCCAAAATGACGACAATTCATGTACTACTTTCTCTGGATGCCTTTTATGGTCTAATCATCCATCAAATGGATGTGAAGAAAGCTTTACTTAATGTAGAGTTGGAAAAGGAAATTTATATAGAACAGCCTGATGAGTTCGTAGTAAAAGGTGAAGAGACAAAGGTGTGTAAATTGTTGAAATCCTTGTATGGCTTGAAACAAGAACCTAAGCAATGGCATGAGAAGTTTGATAGTACTTTGATGTCTGCGGGCTTTGTCATTAATGAGGCTGATCGGTGCGTGTACTATCGCCATGGTGGGGGCGATAGCGTTATATTATGCTTGTATGTGGATGATATACTCATTTTTGGTACGAGCATTAATATAATTTCTGAGGTCAAGTCTTTTCTATCAAAGTGTTTTGATATGAAAGATCTGGGAGAAGTTAATATTATTTTGAACATTAAGCTGAATAAGGATGAGAGTGGAATTACTTTAAGTCAATTCCACTATATTGAGAAAATCTTGAGCCGGTTCGGCTTTATGGATAGCAAGATTTCTCCAACGCCTTATGATCCCAGCGTGATACTTAGAAAGAACAAGAAAGAGTCAAGATATCAATTTAGATATTCTCAGATGATCGGTTCACTCATGTACCTAGCTAGCGCAACCCGTCCTGATATCTCGTTTGTTGTGAGCAAACTGAGCAGGTTCATGTCAAACCCGGGTACAGATCATTGGCATGCACTTGAAAGGGTTATGCGCTACCTAAGAGGAACAATAAGTTATGGAATTCACTATACTAGGCATCCGGTCGTGCCTGAGGATTATAGTGATTCGAACTGGATCTCTGATGTTGATGAACTCTATGCCATGAGTGGATATGTGTTCACTCTAGCTGGTGGCGCTATATCATGGAGGTCTTGCAAACAGACCATTTTGACGAGGTCAACCATGAAAGCAGAACTCACTGCTTTAGAGACAGCAAGTGCAGAGGCAGAATGGCTGTGAAAGCTCTTGATGGATTTGCCTGTAGTTGAGAAACCATTGTCGGCAATCCTTATGAACTGTGACAATCAGACGGTGATTGCCAAAGTGACCAGTTCTAAGGATAATGCAAAATCATCAAGACACGTCAAGAGACATTTAAAATCTGTCAGGAAAATGAGAAACTCCGGAGTTATTGCTGTTTCGTACATACAAACAGACAAAAACCTGGCAGATCCTTTTACGAAGGGTCTATCACGTAATGTGATAGAAAGTGCATCGAGAGAGATGGGTTTGAGACCCATTAATGTGACACCATAGTAGTAATTCAACCTATGTGATCGGAGATCCCGTGAATTAGGACATGAGAAAACAAGCTAGTGGTTCACCGAGGAGAGTACTTCCTTTATACCCTCTCTATGTGAAGATGCACACTTGTACTCTCAAACTGTAAGGCAGGTTGGCGAATTGCCTTAATGTGTTTCTATTGGCTATGTGTAGCAAAGATGCCGTCCTACAGAGCAGTCTTGAAAGAAACACACCTATATGAGCTCCGACTGTCTAATGTCGCAGTCTGTGAGATTTGGGTGATCTCTGAAAAGCTCATGAAGAGACCAGGGAGTACGACGTATATGCTCCACCCGCGGGGTAGACTACTGGTAGTCAAGTACTGGTAATGGTTTTGAGTGAAGTCAGTTCACACAAAACTTGCAATTCAAGGCGTAGTCTATTGTTCAAGTGACCTGATGAAACTTGAGGATCTAGGCAGAAGTTCAACTTCACAGTCTCTGCTGAAACACTAGTATATCAAATAAGGAACGAGAATGACCTCTCTTCTAATGGCTTTAAGATCTGGTGGGGGATTGTTGGAACTAATGGGCTTAGCCCAGTACATATTCGGAATTAATTCCCAATAAATCTCAAAGACCCATTAGTGCAAGAGGGAGTGGTGCTAAATGTTTAGTCTCACATGGGAAGTGGAAGTGGATCAACCCCTACATAAAAGGGAGGTTGCTCTTTCACTCCTTGAGTGAGAGAGAAGGGACGAAGAGAGGGGTGGCCCACGCGCGCTCCTCCTCCTCCTCCTCCTCCTTGCTCGCCTCGCCACACCACGCCTCGCCCCGCCCCGCACACGCACGCGCGCTCCTGTGTTCGTGTGAATTCGAGCCTCGAGTCGAGCTCAGATTTTATATTTTTGCAGAAAAATACAATTGGGCTTTGGGCTTCAGAGCCTCCGAATTTTTGGGGCTACCAAGTCAGAGTCCAAGTCGTTGGAGACGGACGCGTCTCCGACTGCGGAGTCAGTTCGGATCTCATACGAACTGCCTCCTGGGACTCTATAAATACGGGCGTTCGCGGTACGATAGGGCATCCCACGATCAGATTGATTCCACGTTCGCGTTCCTTGCGCCACCTTCTTGTCTACTCCATCCCGAACGCCGGCGTGCACCGACGATCGGGAGAGCAGGTCTCCGGAATCGCCCGCCCTTGCAATCCTGCATTGGGAGAGGGCGAATAAGGTTTTTGAGAAGCGCTCCGCGCAACTGCTCGCGTGCTTCACCACGGCTCGTCTACCGAGGAGATCGGGCGCTGCGGCTCAACGTCGTCACCAACGCCTGCAGCGGCTGTTCACCGACGGATCTACAGCGGTGCGTTCGGATCTAAATCGGTACGCGTTATTTCTCGTCCCGTGTTCTGCCGATCGTTGCTGGTTTTCTCGTGTTCTTCCGGAATTATTCAGTAAATTGCCTCCTAGTTTCTAACAGCGCCGGCATCGTGGGGAACTCCGGTGTTTGGCGAACGAAGCGATCGAGATAGGGGGAGGAAATCCGAGTCCAGCAACAAAGCGAGCCGCACTTGTGAGAAGAGAAACGGGAGCCGAGCGAAGCGACATCACCCGCATGCGAAGGAACGCTTTGAGATTGATAAAATGGACACGTGTCGCTGATCCGGATGGGGATGCATGAGAGCCAGTTTACATACCGGATGCAGAGATTTTGCTTCCGTTCTTTTCTCAGTGCCCGGTGGAGCGGAGATCGGATTAGTTCCTTCTTGTGCTGGTAAGCAGCCCCAGCTCTCGCTTCCCCCACCAATGGATTCCTATCTTTTCTGTTCTTGTAAAAGCAGTGCCCTTGTTCTATATCAAGTGCGAACCCTTCTTCTCCTTTGCTTAGTTCGTCTACTGGGTGGGGTTCGCGTGCTTCCTGATGCGCGGAGCGTCCTGCCCAATCATCCGTTTATAGTTCCGTGCAGTTTTTCCTCGCTAAGCAGCGCGCAGGGCAAGATCGAGTTGTCGAGGCCGTAGAGTTTCTTGGCGCCTGATTAAGATGCGGGTGCAGGCGTGCAGCTTGTTTTGCAATGATTTTGGGGCTTCAGCTGAAAACCCTGCCCCCTTGCCAATTCCGCTCCTGTGAAGCTTCTATTGCGCGGCATCAGCTTCCCTTCTTGTTTGTTCATTTCATTTGGCTTGATTGTACTATGGAGATTTTTTTTTTCTTGAGGCTTAAAGTTGATTGTCCTGCAAAGGTTTATGTTAGTGATGTTTGAGTATGCCCTTTGTGCTGGTTCTTGCTGAAATTTGGTGCAAATATTTTGAAGCGGTCCAAATTATATCAATCAGTATATTTATATGAGATAAATCTTAAGCTCATTCTATTTGTGCCAAACTTGATGTGTATGATGCAAGTAAAATCTGAAGGTTTCTCAATTTTTGAAGCGCTTGCTGTAGCACCAACTTTTATATATGTTTGGTACCGTGGAAATTAGAGCGAAAAAGGAAGTCCAATCATTAGTGTAGAAATGAAGACTGAGGGAAATCTGAGGTCCTACCTCATCAAATTCAGCCTAAATCATAAAAAATCCAGTACTGTGGGATCCATACTATGAAACTGTAGCTTAGATGGCCGTATAAATCTAAATCTGTATATGATTACGTGTGTAAGTTCAGTGATCACCTTCTTTCATCGCATTACAGGACTATACAAGAGCTATTGTGCACATGTATGGTCCACTGTACCAAAGTCAGTTCAGGTTGCCTTTTGGAGGTAGAAAAGTAGCGCGGTCTGAAATAGATGGTCCATCTAGGCTATGATTTCTAGTTACGATGTGCTGGCTGGCTTGCTGGCTAGGTTCGCTATGGTTTGTACTGATGCCTCACTGTTCAATTGCTTCATGGTTAGTGGTGAAGCAACATTAGAGGTTGTCGAAGTGTAGCAACGACACTTCCCCCGGTACTACTAAAGCGTAGTCCGCGGAGATTCGTATTCGGATGGGACGCGCGTAAGATCACGAAAAAGATGATGACACAGGAGTTTTTACGTGGTTCGTGCCGCCTGAGCGTGTAGCGGGTGTCAGAGGTTGCTTGTATGCGTCTGAGCTTGGTTGCTCTCTGCCGTGCAACACAACCCTTTTATATGCTAATGACTGACTGTTATAGTGTTTGCCTAGTTCGATAAGTGGCCCCGGCTATAACAATCACCCTGTACACGCTGTACTAGTATTATGAGTGATTAACAGTGTGATAACGTGCTTTAATAGCGGTGTTATCAGTATTGACAGTCCTTTGATCGTACGTCATTAATACTGAATTAATTATGCTTTAACCAGGTCTTGTAACGGCTGTTTGATAGCCTCTTGAATGTCCACGCCGTTGGAGATCCTGTGGTCTTCCTATTGCTGACTCAGATCGGGAGCCACTTGACACGTGGCGGCACCGGAGCTTTCCTCTACTGGGGGTTAGGTCCGGGGCTACTGGACACGTGGCGGCACCGGAGCTTCCCTGTGAAGGGATGTAGGTTTGGTCCCGCAGGACACGTGGTAGCACCGGAGCTACCCGAAGGAGGGAGGCGGGCCCAGTGCTGCGGGATCCGTGTTGCCTTCAGAGTCTTCAACTCAGACATAAGAACTCCTTTGTTTTGAATGCGGTATCAGGGGGTACCCGGTACACAGTGTACCGACAGTGGCCCCCGAGCCCACCTTTGGGAGAGACCCTCTGGGTGAGGTTATACTACCAGAGGTGGGGCCATCTTCGATTCTCGCGTTGCAGCTTCAAAGGTCTTTTCCTAGGTAGTTTGGACGGTGGAACGCAGTTATGCCGTCGCTGCATGGCCCTTCTTAATACGGTGAGTGGGATCCTAGCATCCGGATCTAACGCAATTGAAGGTTGTTGGTTCCCAATACGGAATTTGTATCAGTTCCCAACGTGATCTTTGTAACCCTGTCAGGCCGCCGCCCTCGGGGTTGCAACTTCCCATCTTGACAATGGTTCACCTGATTCGACTTTTTACCAAAGTGGTCCTAGGCTCCCTTGCCATCGACGGTGTAACTTTCCAGAATGTGATTTTAATCCTGATGCGATTTCCGTCCAAGCGTTGCGAAGGCTTACTAAAGGGGGAAAACTTGCACGGGGAGAGAACTCTTGACGCTTTCATTCGATTTTGCGCTCAAAGCTCTTCGCCTTTGCATAGCTTTTCCCACTTCCGCTCCACTTTGCCGTGATGGAGTTGGGTCTTCCCTTCAGCCGAATCAAGAAAGATGAAGATTTGTCAAAGGTCCGCACCTACATGGGGGTGGTCAAGCGACACCTTCAACAACTCAATCCGCGTCGAAAAGCTCCACTTCAAGAAGGAACGCGCCGGCGAGATCGTCTACTTCACGGCGTTTTCCTGGTGGGGCTCATCCCACCCTTCTCCAGCTTTCTGCTGATGCTGCTGGACTTTTACGGTCTGCAACTTCATCACCTCGGCCCCCACTCCTTGCTCGTAGCGACTTTCGTCCACTTTTGCGAGATCTGGGTGGGTGTCGCGTCCTGCATCAAGCTCTTCCGGATCTTCTTCATGGTTCACTTCACCGGGAAGTCGAAAGAGTTACTTGGCTTCTGCTACTTCGTAAAGCGCAAGAATTCTCCCTCGAAGTACTTGAAGGCATTCCTCTCCGGGAAGTGGGATGGCTGGAAGGACTGGGTGATTGTCAGCGTGGATCACCATGACATGCTGGAGCTGCCCGAAAGCCTTCCCAACATCGACACCGACGCCGGGGAAGTAGTCCCGGAGCTATCCGAGGCGTACAACCCCATTTTGACAAGGATCCAGCAATGTGTGGAGGGAGGAGTGACTCCACAGATGGTGATTGCCAACTTCCTGACAAATCGGTGGGCTCCGCTGAAGAAGAGAGACTAGCCCGCATGGGCTTTCAGTGGAGTGATGGACACCAACCGGATTGAAACTGGTCTCCGGTCTAATTTGGATGAAAAGGCTTTGAAACTTCATCTTCAAAAGCTGCATCACGGAGCCATCCATCCAGATGACCTGACCCCCCCGGAGCTTGATGGTCTAGGCTTGGTGGAGAAGTGAGGAAATGCAGGGCTCTCCATTCCCGGAGCTTCAGAGAGAAGATCCCCTGTTGCTTCGAGCCAGAAGGAGGCTGATATCGGCAAGGGCAAGTGCAAAGAGCTTGTTGAACCTTCAAGCTGGAAGGGAAAGCTGAGGCATGCTGATGGGAGCTCCATCAGATCAACTCCGACACCAGCAGTGCCCCCACCTTGGCCAAGTCCAGCTTCGGTGGTGAAATCATCTTCGGACCCGGCATCCGCAAATGGCGGTGGCTCCGACGTGTCGACCTCGGCCCCAATGCCGGCTGCGAGCTTTAGGTCCGGGAGTCCTTCTCAGCTGAGGGAGGTCCCAGCTGAGGCGACGCCAATGGCGACGGAGAGCTCCAGGCCGAAATCCGGAGCCTTCGCCACACCAACTACGGTGGCCTCTGGCTGCGGTCGTTAGAAGAAAAAGTGGTGCCATTTGGCTGCAGTCGCCAGAAGAAAAAGTGGTGCCAAAATGGCACTTTCTTCTATTTTCCAAGCAACTAGCCACTCCTAGTAAGCTTCGTCTGTTAATTATTTCCTAGCATGGTGCCAGTGCAGTAGGGTAATATAATGTGGCTTCACCACTGAATACATGTATTTGCAATACAAACCCTAGTAAGATCGACTATCTTATTCCCAGTTCGGTTACCACTTCTTGATGTTGTAATATTGACTAATTGAAGCAGTGTATTTTTAGTAAATTAATTTACTAAAAAGAAAAAACAGCAACCAAATGCCACTAAAACAATTTATTAAGATTCACCGGGAAGCATGTAAGGATCTATAGCTGCGTTTTGCTAAGCTATATGAACAATCTTACTCTGGTGTTCCTGGTATTTGTTGTCTGATGTTGTATTAATAGACCATATTTACTACTTTTGTTTTCAGGTCTCCCCCTTTTCTTCCATCAATATTGCTATAGCTTTGTTTCTTCACAGGTCCCTGAGAGCTGGACTTGTAATTTTAAATAACATCTAGAGGACTGCCTGGACTAATCTTTCAATTGTATATAAAATGGGTGGTTGTTGTTGCTGTTTATCAAGATCTGAAACAGTTAGAGTACCAGTCGAAATCTATGTATGTAAACTCTGCTATTAATTTTAGTTCTATAAAAACTGTGGTGCTATACTGTTATAAAAGGTTTTGGTTGAGAGTGAAGCAGATTTAATGTCTAGAACATGTTTTTCATGTGTTCTATCATCACTGATAAAATATTATGTGACTACATTTAAAAAATATATATTATATGACAATGATCAGCCTTAAGTCCTTACATCTTTTCTTAGTGATGGATGAGGTGTTGAAGAATATACAAGGGGATATCCCTTGGTTTATGCTCTTTGCTGATGATGTAGTATTGGTAGATGAAACTAGGGATGGTGTTGATAGAAAATTGGAGCTATGGAGGCAGACCTTAGAGTTTAAGGGGTTTAGACATAGTAGAACCAAGACCGAATATATGAGATGCGACTTTAGTGATGTCGGGTGCGAGGATGATAATGTTAGTTTACAAGGACAAGTAGTATCTAGGAGAGACACATTTCGATATTTAGGATTAATGATACAAAGCAATGGTGATATTGACGAAGATGTTCGCCAGTGTTTTCAAGTCGGTAAGTCGAGTCGAGTCGACAAGGTACCGACTTGGTGACTAGTCGATAAGTCAGTCGACAGGTCATTAACATGCCAAATATAGTGGTTGTTTTGCCTACATAGTGGCTTCATATAGATAATATAGTATTTATATATGAAAAAAGGGTATGTTTTCATCCGTTTGAAGGCTGAAACCGAGTCAAACTAAAAAAAACATCTAGTTCAAAGAAAAGAGCATGATTTACCTCATTTGTAGGCTGAAACGGAATCAAACTCAAATAACTAGCATCCAGGTCAAAGGAAGGGCATGTTTTACCTCATTTGAAGGATGAATCTGAACCAAATTCACTTTGGAAAGAAGGAAACCAATAAGCCACGTAAGTCAAACTCATAAGTTCATAACAGTCACATGGCGCTGGAAAGTGGGAGAGGGCGTTGGAGAGGGTGCTGGAGACGAGGAAGGCGCTTGAGGGGCGGCACTGCAGGGCGGCGGCGGCGGCACTGCAGGGTGACAGCGGCACTGCAGGGCGGTGGCGGCGCTAGAGAGGGCGGCGGTGATGCTAGAGGAGGGAGGCGCTGGAGGAGGGCGGCGTTGGAGAGGGCGGGGGCTACCGGTGGAGGAGGCGGCATTGGCCGTTGGGCGTAGGAGGCGGCGGCAGCCGCTGGGTGCAGGAGACGGGAACGGGAGGGTCGGGCAGAGAGGAGAGGATTTTTAGGGTTTCTATTCCTAATGGGCCTTGGGCTGTGGGCTGGGCTGAGAAGATCACAAGTCGCCCGACTTAAAGACATAAGTCGACGACTAGTCGACTGAAAAAGGCATGTCGACGGCAAGTCGCCCGACTTTCCATGAAAGTCGAGTCGGAGGCCTTAGTCGGCCTCCGGGGACCGACTGGACGACTAGTCGACGACTTGAAAACAGGTATGTTCGCCACAGGATCAAGATCGGGTGGATGAAGTGGCGACAAGCATCTGGAATCTTATGTGATAAGAAAGTTTCACAAAAATTGAAAGGAAAATTCTATACGACGGTGATCCGACCTGCGATGTTGTATGGAGCAGAATGTTGACCAACTAAAAGGCAACATGTCTAACAAATGAGTGTTGCAAAGATGCCCATGCTATGGTGGATGTGTGGTCACACAAGAAGAGACAAAATTAGGAACGAGGTGATACGTGATAGGATAGGAGTGACACCGATTGAGGAGATGGTAGTCCAACATCGCCTACGGTGGTTTGGGCATATCCAGCGGAGACCTCCAGAAGCACCGGTTAACAGTGGGATTATAAAGAGTAGAGAAAATTTTAGGAGGGGTAGATGTCGACCAAGGTTGACATGGCAGGAGGCGGTGAAACGAGACTTAAAAGAGTGGGACATACCTAGAGATTTGACCCATGATAGGACTGCATGAAAATTAGCAATTTATGTGCCAGAATCTTAGTTTATTCCTAATTTGTTACTCTTATCTTCTTTCTTATTAACCTATTTCTAAAATAAATAAAAGGTAGAATCTTATTTTATTTGTATTTTTTTACTTTCATCTTATTTTCTATTACTTTTCTTCAAAATTGTTGGGTTTCATTTCTAGCCGACCCCAACTTGTTTGGGACAAAGGTTTGGTTGTTGTTGTTGTTGTTGTTGTTGTATATTATATGACAATGAGTCTTTATGCAGCTCAGTTTGTAATGTTCTGAGCATATGAATGTGCTAGATTTCTTGGAGCTTCAGTTGCATGTGCTGACAATGCTTTAATTTTAGAGTTACGTGTTTCATTTTTCTTTGTAGTTTAAATGCAACAGGGTAAATAATTTTGCCTGGTACTTTGCATTTTCCGTTATTAGTATATTCACTACTCCTCTAGCCTACCCCAAGGTGCTTGGGACAAAGGCTTTGTTGTTCTTGTTGTTGTAGATTCACTACTGCAAATTGTGTAACATTATGTGTTTATGCCATTTTATTGTTCGATAACTGACATCTTTTCCGGATTCTTGTCATCATTTATTTATAAGTTGACCTGGTTATAGCTTTATTTGCTTGCTCACCCTTGGCATTACTAATTCCTTCAGTTGTTGAAGGTTGTTCAGTGATCTTTCACTTGTTTTCTCAGCGTCAACAAAATCTCGAAGAGCATGAGCCATTGTCTTCAGCTTTTGATGGATCTTCTCCAGCATCAGCAATCATTGCAGTAGACACAAATCTGGATACATCCACCCCTGACACTAATCGGGCACCACCTGCACCTTTGCCATATGATGTTGTATTGGCAGTTCCAGATAACCCTGATAAATATTTACTAGCTATTATATGAGCAATGACTATCTACTTACTGGTCTAGCTCAGATTCCACACGTTCTCGGAAAATAGCCTGGGCTTTAACATTTATTTGCAGATTTGGATAAGGCAGATGTGAAGAGAAAAATCAATGAGCAACAGGAGCCCATAAACGATCAGGAGTCCTTGAAGCCGGATGAATCATGTAAGAAAGGGGTCTTGGAGAAAAAGGCTGACGCGGAGGATGTTTGTCCAATCTGTCTTGAAGGTATTATTTCTCTTGATAATGAAAGAAAAATAATTATTCCCCCTTTGGTTCGTCAAAAATAATTAATTATTTACGTTTATAGGATATTAAGTGAATATCTGTTGTAGCTATGTCTATTCAGTAGTATAGGAAAGTGCATGTTCACACTTTTTCTACTCTTAGTTCAGATTTGCTGTTTTTCTTGTCAGTTGTTTAGGTTAATAGAAAATTAGGGATTGACAATTTGCATTGAGTGAGATGTGATAGAAACATGTTGTGGATTCTTGGCCTAGGTCTGGGGAGAGATGAGAGCAAGGAGGGTCACAAGTGCTAGACTGGTGTCCAGCCCCGGTGACTGAAGGAGAGTCGCACCCAATGAGAGAACTGTATTATTCAACAATCCCTATTACAGACTATAGGCCACCTTTAGACTTTCTGGTGCCTGACTCTAACTGACTCTAACAGATTACATCTAACAAACCGACTTCTAACAATTTTTATCTAACAAACCTCCTTTATTCTTATTCAACTAACTAACTAATTTATTTTGTTGCCTCCTCTGGCCGGCATCCCTTGTGGCCTGTGTGAGGACTGGGGTCCACACATTCCAGGAACGCAGAGAGTGGTGCCGTGCGATGCGACATCCAACAACATCCAAGAAAAAAATAGGATAAAATACAAAGTTTTATTGATATAAACAGCAGAAGTCTTTTACAGTACTTAATATACAACGAAAGTCATAAACTCATAGCTAAACTCTCAGTCTAGCTATGCAGAAATGCAACCGTCTAGTACGTTGACGCTACACACTAGCAGCACACAAACAAAGACCACGGTGGTGTGCAGGGCTCCCACTCAATGGTACACCCCGATGGTTGCATCGTCTCATCTTCGGACCCTTCATCATATATGTCACCTGCAACAACTTAATATAGCAACCGTGAGCACGATGGCTCTACAAGACTTAACCGTCTCGCCTAAGCATGAAACTCTATATGCAAGGAAGACATACAACATAGGCATAATATATTGCATAAACGACTTGTTTAATTGTTGATCCTTACTTTCATGTTTATTAGCAACAAGTTAGTGGTTCAAAAATGTAATTGTAGTGAGCATACCTACAGCAAGCATAGTTGCAAAACAACTATAATTCAATACATCATATTTTTCTGGCTTCTTCAGTATTTACTATGTCACGACATAGGAAACAAGCGGTACTCGGTCCATAACCGCGAGTGACAGTGATTACAATCAATAACACTCGGATTGCATGACACGTATACCCGTACGTAAGAAGTGTGCAGTGCTCCTCACGACGTCATACGCATCCACCTTTCACAAGAAACTCAAACATCGAACCGGTCCCACCATCTCAGATAGAAGGTCCCTACACGGAGCATGTCTGTGCCAGCTAGGGATTTACACCTTGCTGCCCTGAATCCACCCCTATAAACAGTGGGCTATGCCTCGACGACCAAGTTATCAAGTTACATCGGTTTCCTGGGACCCATGTACCTAGTATGCCTTGCGGTACAATTCAAACTTGCTCAGCGGAATCGCAGAAAGATTAGTCCTCAATCGACAAAAGCAGTGCTACGCACGTAGGACCGTGTCTCGCTCCATCCTATCCCGCTGCTTGGTCTAAAATTCATATTCATAAACCATTTTCTTACTCAAACTAATTTTGTGTGATATAAATCCTATCTCACGAGTAG
Organism: Tuctoria greenei; assembly: GCA_036927565.1. Lineage (NCBI taxonomy): Eukaryota > Viridiplantae > Streptophyta > Magnoliopsida > Poales > Poaceae > Tuctoria > Tuctoria greenei. The sequence continues at coordinate 158,711,680 of JAYESD010000002.1, read as the reverse complement.
ATTCCAAGTACTCGACTTCTACCGGATTTCTTACAATATTTGTTTCACATTCCTACTTGTCGAGTTGTAAACCCACCCAGTACTCTATAAGATTTGGGGTCATGCAACTGGAGTTTCAATCACCTTATACATAATGCAATTCAAACTTAGACATAAGAGTGATACAAATGGAAAACTTTGCAAAGTCTCTTAAATGCAAATTGGGGCTTGTCTGGCTGCGAGTCAGATAAAAGGTTAGCCTCAGGGAAGATGTTGTCTAGTGCCTCGGGACCTCCTCGATCTCGGTCACTATTCGAGATGCAATAATAATATATATGAGTGACATTGAAACTATATGAATCAAGCTTTATACACAGTATCAGGTACTAAATGATTCTAGTTGGCTTTGGAATTTTTACAGTGAATACTAAATGCTATGATGAGGTTCTGGGCCAAGAATGGAAATTGTTCATGGAAGCTTGTTGTCTTTAAAATTCTAGAAAGGTTTTGGCTTCTTTTAATTTTCATTCAAAATATAGGGCTTTGACATGGGTGACAGTAAGTTTTCTGGTTAGGTTTGGTGTCACTGGTTCCAATAAAATTGGTTTCACAATATTCTAAGCTTTGTCAAGGGAGATATTGATTTTACAATTGGGGTTAAATTCTGAAAATGTCTCTGTTATTTCTGAATTTTCTATGGACATTGGGGATTTTAACACTGTTTGACCCAGCAAATCAAGTCAAATGAACTTGGAATTTTTACTGGAGATCAAGGATATTTGAGTGAAGATTCTGACCAGAACTGGGAATTTTCCAATTAACAGAACATGAGCAATCAATTTTCCAAGTAATTAGCTCAAATGAATGAATTATAAAAATACTGGGACTTTCATGAAAAAGAAATTGCATCACTGCAAAGTATGTGTCATGAGAAGTCTACCAGAATTTATCTGGAATTTTTTTTAGCAAATCTACTAGGAGAAATTGATTTTTAAAGTTTGGATGTATTCTAGAATTTTCCTTCAATTGAAAAGTTCAAAATATTATACCCGGGTCCACCTGTTTAAAATCCATGAATCGGAATGGGGCCGCACAGGGGCCACGAGGCTAACCCACGCAACCGCTCCAGATCAAGGGACCACACCAGATCCCACGGGCGCTTTGTGCCATTGCCACGCGGGACCCACAAAGTCATCTCCTACCTTGCGCTCCCGCGAGCCCGACGGCGCACGGCGACGGCGCCTTGCCGGCAAGGCTGCGCGTTACTCCTCTCTACTCGTGCCTGGCCGCCTATGCCTATTTTTGGACGAGGTGAGGTCCATGCACTTGAAGGGTGGCCGGAAAATGCCCCACGACGGCGGAGGCGGAACCTAGGGTTTCAGTGAGGTCAGTGATAGAGGGAATAATGATTGATTAATTAACACCAAAGGGGGAGAGTACATATATATAGACCCCTAGGGTGGGCTGGTACATGGGCCTAACCCAAAACACCTACGGGTACACATATACTGTCCAACACTCCCCGCAGTCTCAACATCTAGCCACAACAGATGTTGAGACTGGACCGAAACTCTGAAAACAGCGATGACAAGAGACCCTTCGTAAAGATGTTGGCGAACTGCGACGTCGTCGGGACATGGATAACTCGGACCTCGCCACGTGCAACCCACTCACGAACGAAGTGGAGGTCGATCTCCACATGCTTCGTGCGCTGATGCTGGATAGGGTTGGTGGAGAGGTAGACGGCGCTGGCGTTGTCGCAGTACACCAACGTGCTCCCAGGGACGGGGGAGTGGAGCTCCTGCAGCAGCTGGTGGAGCCAGGCGGCCTCAGCCACGCCGTTGGCCACGACGCGATACTCCGCCTCAGAACCCGAACGTGACACCACAGGCTGCAGCTTCGAGGACCAGAAGACGAGGTTGCCGCCCAGGAAGACAGTGTAGCCAGAGGTGGACTGCCGGGTGTCGGGACAACCCGCCCAGTCAGCGTCAGTGTAGACGACCAACTCTAAGGGTGAGTCACGTCAAAGAAGGAGGCCGTAGTCGAGGGTGCCGCGCAGGTACTGGAGGATCCGCTTCACAGCGGTGAGGTGTGACTCCCGTGGGTCATGCATGTGAAGGCACACCTACTGAACCGCGTAGGAGATTTCCGGCCTGGTGAAGGTGAGGTACTGAAGTGCACCTGCAAGACTCCTGTAGGCAGTTGGGTCACTAATCGGTGTCCCATCGGCAGAAGAGACCTTAGCCTGGGTATCCACTGGCGTGGAGCACGACTTACACTCAGTCATGCCCGCTCGCTCGAGGATGTCCAGACAGTACTACCGCTGGTGAAGAAACATGCCACCTGCTCGGTCCTCGACTACAACACCCAGGAAGTGGTGGAGCTGGCCTAGGACCTTCATGGTGAACTCTTGCTGTAAAGAAGAGATAGTACGTTGAAGGAGAACTGGACTGGACGCTCTAAGTACAATGTCATCGACGTACAAAAGTAGGTAGGAAGTGCCACCCTCTTGTCGATAGACAAACAGTGATGTGTCCGACTTGGCTTCAACACAACCCAATGAGACCAGATAGGAAGCGAACCGGCTGTACCAGGCTCGCGGTGCCTGCTTCAGACCGTACAAGGATTTGTTCAGCTTATAGACCATGTGTGGATGAGCTGAATCAAAAAACCCTATCGGCTGACTGCAGTACACTGTCTCTGTTAGAGTACTGTGGAGGAAGGCATACTTGACATCCAGCTGGTGGATAGGCCAAGAATGCGAGAGAGCCAGCAATAGAATGGTGCAGACCGTTGTCGGCTTCACCACAGGACTAAAGGTCTCATCGTAGTCCACTCCAGGTCCCTAAGTAAAGCCCTGAAGTACCATCGAGCCTTATATCTCTTCAGGGGGCCATCTGCCGCCCTCTTATGCGTGAACACCCACTTGACTGTGACAATATTGCCACGAGTGGGACGAGGAACAAGGTCCCACGTCCGATTGGCAAGTAGTGCCGCATACTCTTCCTCCATAGCACGACGCCAGTGAGGGTCGGCGAGAGCGCTATGGACGGATGACGGTATAGGCTATACCGAAGAGGAGGCAGACGGTGGAGGCGTCGTCGATGAGAGGACAACCCCGGAGAAACGCTCAACAAGCCAGAGCACTACATCTACACGTCGAGTAACCATTGGGTGAACGTGCCCTGGGTCCCGGTGGAGCAAAGGCGGATGGTACACCAGGGGCTCAACACGAGAAGGAGTCGGGTCACCAACCTGCTCGTCGCTGGTAGACAAGAGCAGGGTCGGCAAACCGTGGTGTCGTGGCCGCGCGTGGCGCGACCCGTGACGCCGGAGACACTGGGGCCATGCATGGCGCAACAGTAGAGGTTGGGGATGCTGGGGCCGCGCGTGGCACGGCAGTAGAGGTCGAAGACGTCGGGGCCGTACATGGCGCAACAGAGGAGGTTGGAGACGCCGGAGCCGCGCATGGCGCAACAGAGGAGGTAGGAGACGTCGGGGCCGCACGTGGCGCGGCAGAGAAGGTCGGAGACGTCGGGGCCGTGCATGGCGCGACAGAGGAGGTCGGAGACACCTGGGCCGCGCGTGGCGCGCAGAAGAGGTCGGAGACGCCGGGGCCGCGCGTGGCGCGTCGGTAGGGGTAGGAGACGCCAAGGCCGCTGGAGGCGCGACCGAAGACCCCCGGAACGCCGGAGCTGCTGGAACCTGAGCACCAACCCGCGCTCATCACTGGTAGACGAGTGCAGGTTTAGTGAACCGAGACGCCGGGGCCATGGTAGGTGCAGCCGATGGCGCCTGAGTCGCCGGTACTGCACGGGGTGCAGTAGTCGACGTTGTGGAAGTCGCACGTGGCCCAGCAGATGACGTCGGGGCCACGCGTGGCGCAACTGGTGTCATACCTGCAGAAACAGGCCAAGGCAGCTGTACTGTAGCAACCTCGGTGTCAATAGAAAACAGGGAGTCCAACTCTGCTGCTGAAGCAGAGGAAGAAGGGGAGAAGGGAAAGGAGCACTCGTCAAACACAGTGTGTCGAGAGAACAAGATACGGTGAGTAGTGAGGTCAAGACACCGGTACCCCTTATGATCGAGAGAGTATCCGAGGAAGCCACACCGAGTAGAGCAGGGCGCAAGCTTATGTGGAGCCATGGCAGAAAGATTAGGGTAGCAAGCACACCCAAAAACTCGAAGGTGGTCATAGAGAGGGGTGGTGCCAGCCATACAAGGCAAAATACGCAGTAGGTGCTCGAATTGACTTGGTAGGAAGACGATTAACAAGAAAGGTGGAATTATGGATAGCCTCTACCCAATATCAAGGAGGAACAGAAGCCTGAAACAACAGGGGGCGCATGACATCATTAGTGGTGCGAATCATACGCTCTGCCTTGCCATTTTGGGGAGAGGTATATGGACAAGACATACGCAAGTATACGCCATGTGCGAGTAAAAGATCACGGAGCGCTGAGTTGTCAAACTCCCGTCCATTATCACACTATAGAGCACGGACAGTGCGTCCAAACTGAGTGGAAACCCAAACGAAGAAGTAAGAGAGAGTGACATAGGTCTCAGACTTCAAACGCAAGGGAAACGTCCAGGAAAAATGCGAGAAATCATCAATGATCACCAAGTAATATTTAAAACTAGAGACACTAATAATAGGATATGTTTGCAAACCACAGTGAATGAGATCGAAAATATGCTCAACATGAGTCACAAACATAGGAAAAGTAAGCCTAACATAGCGACCAAGCTGACAAGCATGACATAAAGACTCATGTGTGCCCCTAGTACACGAGATAACTGAACTACTAGACAACTTGGACATAGCATCAACGCCAGGATGGCCAAGCCGGCGGTGCCAAGTGGTGGACAAAGCTATCGTAGCCAGTGCAAAAGACGGAGACGCAGCGGAATAAGGAAGTCGAAGCGTGTACAGGGGTCCTGGGCTATCACATCGAAGAAGAAGACGCCAGGTGGAAAGATCATTTACAGACAAACCAAAAGGATCAAACTCAACAGAAACACTATTATTATTGGTAAAACGACGAATCGAAAGCAGGTTCTGATTGATATCCGGAGCAACAAGAATGTTGTTAAGCTGAAAAGAACCCGAAGATCCCGAGTCACCTACTGAGGTGACCGAAAGAACATACCCATTCCCCATAACGATAGATGAAGGAAATGAAGGACGAGGGGGTGTGTAGAAGAGAGTATACCGGCATCAGTAGTGGTATGGTACGAAGCTCCGGAATCAGCCACCCAGTCAGTAGCGGGTGGTGTGAGGTGCATGGTGCTGAACGAAGACGTCAGGTCCTGACGATCCGACCCTAGGGGCGGCTCCTGGAGCGGTGCTGGCGGCTCCGAGTACCCAGCTGGATAGGCAGTGCCCCCGTAGGTCTGAGTCGACAACCCAACTGTAGGGTAGGAGAGACCACAAAGCCCGGGTGGGCCACATATGCCGACTGAGGACATGGCTGACGTGGAGAAGGAAGACCCGAGGATGGTACAGGCCACATGGAGATCTGGCTGGTCCATGGGTTGTAGGGTGTGGGCCAGGGTGCACCTCCCCGGCCGGTACAACAACTACCACCTCCAGGAGTAGGGGCAGGTGCAGGAGCAGACGTAGAGGTGCTACAGACATCAGCACCTCGTCTCCCGCGCTTCCCGTGGCGTGGATGATTACCATCCCCGGAGCTTGCAGGGGCACCTGGGGCAGTGGACGGAGCAGGTGGTCTCGGAGGTGGTCCACCAGAAGTAGGTGGCTGCGAGGACTGCCCAGAGCCATAGAAGGTTGTGGCTGGCCCTAAGCCAGTGGGGCCACCATTCGTGATCTCGAGCTCAAGATCAGACCAGACCTTCTCAAAGGTCGGTGGCGGCTCCACACGAAGAAGCCATGAACGAAGGTGGCTGTAGCGCTCGTTCAGGCCTTGAAGAACTCGAAGAACGAGTGTGCTGTCGGCGATCAGCTCTCCAAGATCGCACTGAGCATCAGACATGCTCTTCATCTCCCGCAATAGGCGGAGATGGTGCGATCGCCCTGGACTGTGTTCTAGAACCGTGCGTTGATATTGAGGGCCCGAGTCCACGGTTCCCCAAGAAGTGCTGCTCAAGCACCAGCCACACCCAGCGTGTAGTACCACCACCGCGCTGCCCGACGAGGTCGTGTAGCTCGTCGGAGAGGGACCCAAGGATCCAAGCAAGGACCAAGTTGTCCATGCTAGTCCAAGAGTTATCATACGGGGAGCCCTCCTGTTGTACGTGGTCCTCAAGCTGGTACCGCCTTAGCTTGAGAAGGAACACGTGATGCCAGCGGGCGTAGGCCGTGGAGTTAGAACTGAGGACGATCGGCACAAGCGTCTGGATGTTCTGAACTCCAGTAGCTTGGGCCTGTAGAGCGGCGGCGAGAGACGCCGAGTACGCGGAGTGCGCACCAACATCGGAGGAAGGATCGTACACAGCACTCGACAACTGGTGAGCACCCTCCTGGATCTGATGAGAGAGAGCGGCTAGTGAAGCACGCTCTTGCTCCAGTGCGAGAGCAAGTGCCCGCTCGCGCTTGCGAGAGGCAGCCAGAGCCGTGAAGACACCGGAGGTGTCCGCAGCCGTCGTGGTGGTACTGTCGACGCCGTAGAGTGGGTCAGTGGCCGCGCTATGAGGAGCGGCAGCGCCAACACCAGATCCATCTGGAAAAGGGCCTGTCATAAAGGCGAGGGTAGTGGGGCCGGCGAGTGGGCCGCCGGCGGCCAAACCAGTCGCAGCGCCGTACGCAGGCTGAGCCATGGTGACGAGGGGCACACCCGCTACCGGACCAGTGGCAGGCGCACCGGCGCAGGGGAGGGAGACGACACCAGCCATGGGAGCGCCGGCCAGGGGGGCGCCGACCAGAGGAGCAGCGACCAAGGAGGGGGCGGTGCCAGCGAGAGGATCGGTGGCTAGGGAGGAGACGGCGCCGGCTAGAGGCGCGCCGGTCAGGGGCGCGCTGACCAGGGAGGAAGGGGCAACCGGCGGCGGCTGGGGCGGGGGCGCGCCGGCCCAAGGGAGGGAGGCGGCCGACGATGGGTTGGTCAGGGGCACGCCGGCCCAGGGGAAGGAGGCGGCCGGCGGCGGCTGGGGTGGTGGCGCGCCGGCGCAGGGAAGGGAGGCGGCCGACGACGGCTGTGGCAGGGGCGCGCCAGCGCCAGGGAGGAAGGCGGCCGGCGGCGGCCGGGGCAGGGGCACGCTGGGGAGGGAGGCGGCCGGCGGTGGCTGGGGTGGGGGCGCCATAGGGCGGCGGCCAGGAAGGGGCTAGGGTTAGGGTTAGGATAACCAGGCTAATGATATCATGATAGAGGGAATAATGATTGGTTAATTAACCCTAAAGGGGGAGAGTACATATATATAGGCCCCTAGGGTGGGCTGGTACATGGGCCTAACCCAAAACACCTACAGGTACACATATACAGTCCAACGGTCAGTGCTCTTCAAAACAAGCGTAAACTGCACGACAGACTCGTGGAGCTTCCTGGGACCAAGAGAAAGATGATAAGGGCAAGCAAGAGGGGTGGAACAGGCTGTAGCATGAAGTTCATCGGCGACTTAGACCATATCCGTCGCCAGTGAGGAAAATACGAAGAACATGGCCTCTGATCAATGGATTTCTCTGCTTCTTGGTTGAGTTGATGCGCTAGGAGGTCTAGAAGATAACTTCTAACTGGACTAGAGAATACTCACACATAGAAATAGAATTGGGAGTGAAACCTAGCATGCAAGCTTAAAGCTTGTCGAGGGAAAAACAGAGAATACGTGCTTGTTAAATTATGAACGCAAGAGTGGTGTTCACCGTTAGAAAAAGGATGCCCGAACACTCCTTTTTGCTGCTGGAGACGGCCCGTGACAAGCTGTGGTTCACCGGCGCGGCGGGGAGCAGATGGGCAGAGCTTGACAGCTTCACCAGCGAGCTTCAGGAAAACTTCAATATACCGAGCTAAATGGTGAGGAAATGTAGAAGCAAAGTAGGAGAGGGTAGAGGAGGTTTGTGCACTCCACTTTGCTGTTGGAACGAAGTTGAGACATGACCTCACACCTTGGTTCGCCGGAGGAACAGAGGATGCGGCGCTGCTCTGGTGGCGGGAGAGAAAAACAGAGAAGAGCGTTGGTTGCTTGATTGAGTGCGAGGAAAGGAACTGAGGGGATGAGGGCACCTTTACTCCCATTGTCACCGAGCTGTCTGGGTGCTTGCTTGGTGAGCTAGGAGGCAGCAATGCCATCGGTGAGGAGATTGGGGCGTGGGGAAACAGAGAAGGCGGTTCAGAGATTTTAAGTCACTGACAATGACCCCACCAAAGCTAAATTCTCTACTCTCCTCTGGCCATTCAATTTCCATACCAATCTAGCTCCAAAATATCTAGATCTTTGCAGGGAGACTAAAGTAAATATGTAGAATTTGATTCTGAAATTAAAATCTTTATTTGACCAAGTTTTATTCAAATTCAAATTTTAATTTGAATTAAAATGGATTTCAATGCACACATTGAAATAATTATAAATGGCATTAAAAAATTATGAAATTTGGTATGGAGGCTATTTGATATGTGGGGAATCTACTGGTGAATTCAAATTTTTATTTGACAAGGTTTGAACAGGAGTTATGTTTTAATTTTTGAATTCCTGCTTTAGGGTTGGAACGAATTTGATTATTCTTTTGCTATTTTTATTTCTTCTCTCACTGTGTGTTTCATAACTGAGATGCTCATGAACTTTAGGGCTTTTACATTCCTCCTTAAAATAATCTCGTCTCAAGATTATAAATAGAGAGGAGAGTTACTGGATATATTACGATAACAAGTCCGGATAGTTTGATCGGAGGTAATCCTCGCTTTCTCATGTTGCTTCATCAGCGGCTCCACAAGACGTAGAAATACAAAGTCCAGTTTTTTGTGGCGCGAGTCTTTTCATCGATAATCCGGATCAGATACTCAGAATAAGTGAGATCCGGTTGTCAATCTCCGAATGTCTTCAGTGCATATTTCAGCTGGGGATTTAAGGCATTTCTGCAGTTGAGATATGTGGAATACATTATGAACTCCAATGAGTGATGTCGGTAATTCCAATATATAGGCCACGGGTCCGCATTTTTCAATGACGGCGAACTGATCAATAAATCACTGAGCGAGCTTTCCTTCACTTCGAATCAATGAATTTTTTTCATCGGAGAGACACGAAGATAAACGTGGTCTCTGATGTCGAAGTGGAGAGGGCGACATCTTTTATCCTCATAGCTTTTCTACCGAGATTGAGCAACCTTGAAGTTGGCTTGAATTATGTCGAGATGTCTAACTGACACCTCCCTGAACCTGCTCGGAAGCAGCCCGCGGAAGTTCGATGTATTTTTGGGGGCTAGTCCTAGCAAGATCGAGCGCAGCGAACGATGAACGCAAGAGATTTACGTGGTTCGGGCCGCCTGGGCGTAATACCCTACTCCACGGTGGTTTGTATGTTGTATTGCTCAAGCGTGTATCTAGGTCTGAGTCAACGTGTCTAAGTTGATGGCTGTTCGGTCCTTTTATAGACCAAGGCCAGACAACTTACAAGTGCGGCCGGGGGCCCGACAGGTGGCCCCGGGAGTAACCAAATCCAATCTAAGATCTGGGAGTAAATGCTATCTCCTGACAATGGCTTCAATATGGCGCCTGGCTATGCCCTGCTGCAGGGCTACAGATAGCCCCTCATCATGGTTGGTCGCATCTTGTCTGTCTTGTCGTGGACTCTCATTCATCCGCCATACGTAGTAGTTTGACTCCGGCCTGTTATAACAAGACTAGCCACTGACCTATTGACTTATGAGTGCGAGCTCCCGCTTACCTAGGGAACATGCGCGTCCTTCTAGGTTAGGCGCACTGAGCACGTCTCCCTTCATTGCGGCTATCGCAGGATGGCCTAGGCCTAGCGTTGCCTGGCACGTGGCAGTTCCGGTCCTTCTCTCAAAAGGGAGGCCGGGTCCGGAGCTGCAGAACGCGTGGCCGCGCCGGACCTTCCTTCAGCGGGGAGGCATGTCCGGGGTTGTCGGCCTCGCGGACGCAACGGACCTCTCCTCAGCAGGGAGGTCGGCCAGGCGCCTCAAGCCCGCGGGTGCACCCGCCCGCAAGGTCGAGCCCCTCCCGGATGACAGCAGACATCCTGGTGGAGATGGGGGGGGGGGGGAGGTGCCCCCATCAGGTCCGGCGCCCATTCCCTTGGTACTGGCTATTTACGACGCCCGCTCTAGCGTGCAGCAGGTTGCAGTGTCTTTCGAGCACAACCACCAGGCTTTGGAAGAAGAGTGTGTCGCCCTTGATCGTTGGCGCGATAGGCTCCGTCAACGCGAAGACAGGATTGAGGTGGACAAAGCCCGGCTGGTCGAGCAAGGCGAGCTGCTCAGCGAGAGGGAGGCTAGCCTCAAAGCTCTTGATGCAAAGACGCAAAAGATATATGAGGAAGCTGTGGAATGCCACAGAGCTACAGACCAGTGCCAAGGAGGTATAACTGCCTGGCATGAGACTCTCCAGAAGCGCCACCAGGAGCTCGGCAAGAGGGAGCCCGAACTCTCTGAGATGCGGAAGGACTTAGGCCAGAGAAAGGAGGAGCTCTCCTGGAAGCTGTCAGCGGGTGAGCAGAGCTTGGTGAACCGCCGCAAGAAATTTGATGCGCGGTGTCAGCTCGAGGAGGACAGGCTCTGGGAATAGGGACAAGACCTTAACAAGCGAGAGGTCGACATCTCCGCCAAGGAGAATAAGGTTCTGGGCCGGGAGGAAGACCTGGCAGAGAGGCGGAACCGTATCCAACTCAAGGAGTCGGAGCTCGCTAATCGCGAACGACAGTAAGCCAAGAGCATTCAGCAGCACGGCAAAGAGGCTGAGCGCCTTGCAAAGGAGGGTGCGGTACTGGTGGCCACCAAGAGGGCGCTGGAGGAGTTGCAAAGCTCGAGAGCGGCTGAGTCCCAGCGGGTGTGGGACTTCCTGGGACGGGCCGACGGAGAACTGGCGCCGTTTGGCATCAGCCTTGTACATCCGGCCAACCCAGTGCCGGAGTTGGATGAAGCATTGGTGGCTCTTAGCCCCACTGGTGACAAGCTCGACATGGTGGGTGACATCATCGCGGACCAGCTGGACACAGAGGGGAGGTCCTTGGCGAAGACCGTCGCCGAGTACGTGCTAACGTGCTATCGGAGTCGGGACCCCCACTTTTCCCTGAGTCCGGCGATCGAAGGGCCGATCGAGGAAGGGCTGGATGCTGCCAGGGAGAGTGTTCGGAAGGCTGCTCAAACCGTAGCCTCAACTATCCGTAGGAGTTAGGCCTTCCCTTCCTTGCTCCCACCTGTATGCTTTCGGTTTTGTAATATGATCTTTCAACGAATGAAGTCCTCTTGATTTTTGTCTTTTGATATTTTGTGTCATGCCCCTGGTAGATGTACGTAATTTTGATTGTGTACATGTACCAAGAAGAACTAACACTTGTTTCGAGGACATCGGCGCCGGGCCCCCTGGGGTTGTCGGAGCTTAAGAGCTCCAGTAACACCTATTGTCAATGTAGGACGTCGACGCCGGCCCCCCTGGGGTTATCGGAGCTTAGGAGCTCCGGTGACACCCATTGTCCATGTAGTTGACGTCACTGTCGGGCCCCCTGGAGTTGTCGGAGCTCGAGAGCTCTGGCGACACCCATTGTCAATGTAGGACGTTGACGCTGGGCCCCCTAGGGTTGTCGGAGCTTAGGAGCTCCAGCGACACCTATTGTCCATGTAGAAGATGTCACCGTCGGGCCCCTGGGGTTGTCGGAGCTCAGGACCTCTGGCGACGCCAATTACCGACGTAGAGGACGTCGACATCGGGCCCCCGAGCCCACTCTTGTTGATGTAACCTTTCATCATCGGTGGTACGAGAGTGGCTTTACTAGCGTTACAACCTTAGGAACATGCACACATGACAGATAAAAGGTAATTCCGCTCTCCAGTCACTCTTTTCCCAGCTCTATTAGTGTTGTTTGTCTTACAATCCTCAATCGTCGTGGGCGACTTGAGTAACTCAGGGCGTCCGTACCCGGAACTCGGTACCCACCGCACGTGGGGAGTGGGTTTGAAGGTTCTGGGCACTTAGCAAGTACCTCAAGTAACCCGCCAGCAGTCGGACAACAAAGAACCCACTATTGCAGAGACGAGGAAAAAACTGACCGCACCCACGCTAGGTGATGAGCTAATGGCAAACGCGTGATGTCATTCATAAGAACTAAAGATAATTTCAGATGAATAAAACATTTTAGCGTAGGTCAAACATCTTTTCATTATAACCTTCATAGGAGAGAACAAACTTTACAGGAAGAACGACCCGGCCTGGGTGACTAGGAGGTGAGTGTACCTTCTCAGGGTACCGGACCGTGCCGAGCAAGGCGTACACCCTGAGCTCATCTCCCTGGCCTTGGTTAACCCAAGTGCTGTCTCTAGACACTATGCTCTCTTTATAACGAAAGAAAATAAATTGTCATACCACTGGGCTATGGATAAAATTTACGGAGGTGTTCGATATTCCATGGGTTGGGAACTCATTGCCCATCCTCCGTAGCTAGGCGAACAAACATCTGTTACTCGGAAGGGGCCCTCCCAACCAGGGGAGAGCTTGTTTGCTTCTTCAAGGGAAAGCAAACGCCGCAGGACCAGGTCGTTTACCTTGAGCTCCCTACTGCACACGGTCCGCTAATGTTAGCGGCGAAGCGCCTCCCTGTACCGTGCGTTTCGGAGGGCTGCTCGTATGCGTCCTTCGTCGACGAGGTCCATGTCTTCACGCCTGAACTGGTCCTGCGTGGCTTTGTCGTACATCCGGACACGGGGGGAGCCCATGGTGATCTCTGGGGGAAGGACGACCTCCGCCCCGTACACCAAGAAGTAGGGTGTTTTTCCCGTAGCCCGGCTGGTTGATGTCCAGCTAGCCCACATCGCATATGGCAGCTCATCCACCCAGTTTGCACCACGCCTCTCAAGGATTGAGTATGTACGAGCCTTAAGGCCCTTGAGAATCTCCGCGTTTTCCCTCTCTACCTACCCATTGCTCTTAGGGTGAGCAACAGATGCGTAACAAACTTGGATCCCAAGGTCCTCGCAGTATTCTTGGAATGCCTCACTCGTGAACTGGGTTCCGTTATCTGTGATGATCCTCTTTTGGACCCTGAACCTACAAACGATCGACTTGATGAACTTCACTGCCGACTGCTTGTTAATGGTGGTGACTGGGGTGGCTTCTGGCCATTTGGTGAACTTGTCTACAGCGACGTAGAGGTACCGGAATCCTCCGACGGCTCTTGGAAAAGGTCCCAGGATGTCCAACCCCCACACGGCAAATGGCCACGAGGGGGGTATCATCTGCAGCGCTTGAGCTGGTGTGTGGATCTGCTTGGCATGGAACTGGCACACCTTGCATCTCTTGACCATCTCAGCGGCATCCTGGAGTGCTGTTGGCCAGTAGAAGCCATGCCGGAAGACTTTGCCAACCAGCGTGCAGGCCAATGCGTGGTTCCCGCACTCACCTCCATGGACTTCTGCGAGCAAGTCACAGTCTTCCTCCTGGGTAATGCATAGCAGTAGGATGCCATTGGTGCCACGCCAGTAGCGATCCCCCTCCACCAGCGTGTAGCTCTTAGCCATCCGCACAATCTGTTTTTCCAGGGCATGTTCTTCGGGAAGGTAATTGTCTTTCAAGTAGTCCCGGACCTCTGAGATCCATGCATCGGGACCTTCTTGAGCTTCTAGTTCTTGGGCGCCCGGCTGCTCGGAGCTACCGGTGGCGCATAAGAACCTTGGCGGGCACCATGGTTGCAGGGCCCCCGAGATTTCTAGCTTCGAGGTGCTAGCTTCACCCCCTTCACCGGTTCGACAGCTCGGGTGGTTGGCCGCAATAACATCCTTGCAAAGACTCCCTAAGGCACTGGTGCCTCTGTGGAGGCCTTCGTTGACAGGTCGTCTGCGACTGAGTTGTCAGCTCGGGGCACATGACACTGATTCAAGACTTCAAAGTCTTTCTCCAGCTTTCTGACGTGTAGCAAGTATGCTGCCAGTTGGGGGTCATTGCAATTGCACTCCCCCTTGACCTGCTTGACAATTAGCTGGGAATCACCTTTGGCAAGAAGCTGGCGGACATTGAGGGTCAACACTATCTTCAGCCCGAAGATAAGGGCTTTGTATTCTGCCATGTTGTTGGTGGCCTTGAAGCCAAGACACACCATATATTTGAGCAGCTCCCCTGTCAGGGTAATGAGCATCACCCTAGCTCCGGCCACCTGTTTCCGTGTGGAACCATCGAAGTAAAGTATCCAGGGGGTCTGAGTGAAGACTGGTGCACTGGGCACCGTCTCCCCGCTGTCCGAGCGCTCTAGGTTGCTAGGTGATGGAGTCCACTCGGCCAAGAAATCTGCCAGTGCTTGACTCTTGACCGCGTGCCAAGGAAGGAACTCAAGCTCAAACTCTGCTAGCTCGGCTGCCCAATTGGCGACATTGCCGGTAGCGTTAGGGCTGTGGAGCACCATTCTCAACGGGAAGGAGGTGACCACCGAGACCTTGTGGCTCTGGAAATAGTGTCGGAGCTTCCTCGATGTTATTAACACGGCGAACAACATCTTATGTACCTCCAAGTACCTTGTTTTCGCTTCATGGAGGACTTCACTGATGTAGTAGACTGGCCGTTGAGTGGTCCGAACCCTGTCTGAAGGTTCCGATGCTCCTTGCAGCAGGTCAAGGTCGCGGGGCTCCCGACCTCCGGGATTTGTATCAACCTTCGGGGGTTGAGACCTGGGGATTCCCTGGTTTCCGGGGATCTCCAATGAGAGGTCCATGGCCAGGTTCAAACTCCGAGGCTCGGTGCTTGTGTCGCGGGTTCCTTCCCGTACCTGCTGCTGCGGTGGTTCCGACCGCTCCGCGACCAGGACCATGCTGATCACTTTGGTTGTCGCGTGATATATAGCAGCAAGGGCTCGCCGAGCTCAGGCGCCACCATAACGGGTAGGGACGTTAGGTGCTTTTTGACCTGCTGTAAAGTCACTTCCGCCTCTTCGGTCCACACAAAGGGATCTACCTTTCGGAGAATTTTGAAGAAGGGGCACTCTGCCAGTCTCAAGATGAACCGGCTGAGGGCTGCCAGGCACCCTGCAAGCTTCTGTACATCCTTGATACGTGCCGGGGGCCGCATCAGCTCTATCGCCTCGATCTTCTCGGGATTAGCTTCGATTCCACGGTGAGAGACCAGGAATCCAAGCAGCTTCCCAGAAGAGACCCCGAAGACACACTTTTCGGGGTTCAGCATCATGCGTGTAACGCGCAGCCTGCTGAAGATTTGCTCTAAGCTATCCAGGAAAGATGCGCAGTTTTTGATTTTTACCACGATGTCATCGACATACACTTCTACCAGGTCTCTAATGAGGTCCCGAAATGTTTTATGCATTGCACGTACAAAAGTAGGGAGAGCATTCTTAAGACCATAAGGCATGGAGACATAACAATACAGACCATCAACTGTTACAAAAGCAGTGTGTTCTTCATCATCTCTAAATATAGGTATTTGATGGAAACCGAAATACGCGTCTAGGAAACACAGCAGATCATAGCCTGATGTAGAGTCTACAATTTGATCTATCTTGGGGAGTGGTAATGGATCCTTTGGACATGCCTTGTTTAGGTTGGTGTAGTCGATGCACATCCGAAGCTTCCCGCCAGCCTTGGGGACGACAACAGGATTAGCCAACCACCGAGGCTGGTGGACCTCCCGGATAAAGCCAGCATCAAGCAACTTCTTAATCTCCTCTCGGACGAAGTTTTGATGCTCGACAGATTGCTTCGGCTTTTGTTGTATCGGGCGGGCGTCGGGGTAGATCTTCAGATGATGCTCAATCACCTCCCTGGGGATCCCGGGCATCTGCGATGGTTGCCAGGCAAACACATCGAATTTTCCCGGAGGAAGGTGACGAGCGCGAGTTCTTATTTGCTGTCCAGGTTAACCGCTATGAGGGTCATCTGGGCAGCCTCGGAACCAATTCTGACGACCTTTACTGGGACATCGTCTTCGACGGGCAGCATGCGTAGAGCTGCAGTGGAGGACGGTTGGGACGGGCCTTGACTTGGTCGTGCTTCCCTCGCATCGTCAAGGCCTGGGGCCCGCCCTGCAGTGAGTGCTTGGAGCTATTCCAAGGCTGACACCGCCACAGTGCGATCTCCCCGGACCCTGAGGACCCTAGATGGCGTCGACATCTTCAGGACCAGATAGCCGTAGTGAGCTACAACCATAAACTGGTACAGCGCTGACCTTCCAATGATAGCGTTGAAGGGAAGCTCAATGTCTGCGACATCGAACAGGACGCTCTCCGTGCGGTAGTTCTCCGGAGTACCGAAGGTTATCGGGAGGTGGATTCTACAGCTGGGCACGATTCGCCCCGGGCCTACACCTGAGAATGGGCTCAAAGGTGTGAGCCGGGACATGGGTATCTGCAACTTTCGGAATGCAGCAGATGAGATGAGGTTGAGGCCCGCACCGCCGTCGATCAGCACATAATGGAGCTTTACGTTGGCGATAGTCGGAGCCACAAGCAACGGGAGCACTCCAACTTCTGCCATGTTTTCCGGGCAGTCTGAGGCATCAAAGGCAATTGCAATACTCATCCACTTACTGTTGGGTGCTGGGCTTGGTGTCAGGGCCACCGCAGCCACAGCCCGTCGCAGGACTTTGACCGCATTCCGGGACGTCGGGTCCGCCCCCCCCCCCCCGGTAGATGACATACATGAGTTTTTGACGCTCCTGATCGCTGCTTGTGTCCGAATCGGCACTTGCAAAGACGGCATTCACCGTCCTATGGGGCTCCTGGTACTCCATGTCCTCGTCTTTGTCCTTCACGGGATCAAGCTTCTGCTTACCCTCCCTCTGGCGGCGAGGCTCGCTCCCTTGGCGCTGTTGCTTCTGCCTCTGCTCGCGGTAACGCTCCGCGAGCTTCTTGACTTCCCTGCACTCAATTGCACTGGGACCATTGGTCCGGTGCATCAGGCATTGGAAGTCAGTGTTGTCACCTCCAGGTGACTGGCGTGGGCGTTTGTCTTGGCGCGAGCCCCGGGCTCTGCCAGCTGCCGTAGCTGCAACCATGGGAGCCCTGGGCCTCGGCTTACTCCTGCCGCGGCTCCTGTTCTTTTTCTTCCTGCCACCACCCCTGGTAGTGGCTTCCGCTTCGGACTGCGAGCACTCCACACTCTCAGAGGAGGGTCAAGTGTGCCAGTTACGACCTTACGCAGCTTTGGCGCATCTGTCTGCCAAGTCAAACAACTCAGAGACGTCGCACACGTCGTGTGTAGCGAGCTTCTCGAGCATCTTCTTATCCCTCACACCTTGTCTAAATGCAACTATGACACATGCATTCGAGATGTGCCGGATGGTGTTCCGTACCAGGGAGAATCGCTGGATGAACGATCGCAGCGGCTCCCCCGTGCGCTGCCTAACAGCGTGGAGGTCGAGCTTCGTGCCAGGGCGCTCGTATGAGCTTCCGAAGTTCACCACGAACTGTCGGCATAGCTCCTCCCAGGAGGTGATGGACCCCTGGGGCAGGTTCATGAGCCATGACCGGGCTTGGTCGGCCAGGACTACAGGGAAGTAGTTGGCCATGATGACCTCGTGACCCCCCACAGCCAGGATTGAGGTGGAGTAGATCTGCAGGAACTCACTCAGGTTGACACTTCCATCATACTTCTCCGGCGTGTGCGGCCGGAACTTGTGAGGCCACACCACCCTCCGTAGGTGTGGAGCTAAAGCTGCACACCCTCCACTTGTGCTTGCGGACGGCAGGTTTGGTGCTGCGTGACCTTGGTGACCAAGCGGCACTGCGTACGCCTGGCGTTGAGGCGCGGTGGCAGGTGCTTGGTGCGGCGGAGGCTCACCATACTCCAGGAGTGGGGGAGGCGCAACGTTTGCCTGGTGTGGAAGGGGCTCCATGTACGCCTGGTGCTGCGCGGAAGGCGCCACATACGCCCGTCGTGGCGGTAGAGTGTCATGCACCTGGGGTCCAGGACCCGGCAGGCTGTAGTCAGCTTCAAGATTGTGGCGCCGCTCCCGTTGTCGTTCGATGACGACTCGACAGTCCTCACCAGCCCTACGGCGTTGCAGCTCAGCCCGCAGGTCTGCCGTCGAAAGCCTTGTTGAGCGGCTATCAGCGGTCCGCCAGTCGACAGTAGGCGTACGCGACAGTGAAACAAAAGTTTATGCCGCTCGTCTCCCGCCTTGCGGAGTCGCTTGGAGTGCAGCAATGACCAGGTGGTCGACGTCGTTTACCCACTGCTGGGTTGCCCCCTGCAGGGCACCTGCCATCCGTGCATTGCGGAGTAGCGCACGCACGGCTAGGAGTGCACTTTCCGGGCTTGCTACCGGCGGTGCTGTAGCAGCTGTCACAACAGGAGTACGCCGTGCCGTGTTGTGCAGGCCTGCAGTCAGTGGAGTGACTGCGTGGCGACACGATGGTCCAGATCTTCCCGCCCTGGAGCGGGACCTAGCCCTGTGGTGGGATGAAGCTTGGTCTTCACCAGCCGCTGCTGGCGGGGCTGTTGCCTGGAGGAGCTAGCATTGGAACGAGCGTTCACCATGCTGCTGGCGAAGATCTTTGCTGGAAAAAAGCCCCCTACCTGGCGCGCCAAATGTCAAGATGTCTAACTGACACCTCCCTGGACCTACTCAGAAGCAGCACGCGGAAGTTCGATGTATTTTCGGGGACTAGTCCTAGCAAGATTGAGCGCAGCGAACGATGAACGCAAGAGATTTACGTGGTTCGGGCCGCCTGGGCGTAATACCCTACTCCACGGTGGTTTGTGTGTTGTATTGCTCAAGCGTGTATCTGGGTCTGAGTGAACGTGTCTAAGGGTGTGTTTGGTTCAGCTGTGGATTCTTGCAAATCTGATTCTAGCTGTGAGCTGTGGGAAAGCTGCTGTGAGCTGTCAGCTGTGGAGAAGTTGAAATCCGTTTGGCTGAAAACAACTGTCAGCTGTAGATTTTGTAAAAAAATATTTGTAATACCATTTTGAATGCATATTTTTTCATGTATAAATAATATAAATATGAAACTGATTTATTATAATAATATAAAATCACAAAATATCACAAGACTAGTGAGTCACATGTACAAAGTTTTTCATGATAATAATATTAATTATTTCTGACGCACTTGCAAACATGATATGTAGAGAGTCTAGATTAGACAGTCCACATTTTCTAAACTGTACATGCTTGCATTTTCTTTCATTTGCAGGATCATGACATCTCTGCAAAATATGTAAGATATTACATACATTCACTATAAATGAAAAATTGAACTGCTAAAATGAGCAAGGTGTTCATTCCACCATGCATCATCACACTCCACTGTTTGCTTTGATTCATCCCATCCAAGTCCGGTGGCAGCATTTTTTAATTCCATAAAACAAGTATAGCTTCTTTTCAGACCGTCCCATTTATTCTTCATTTGCAAATGTTCTAATTTTCTCCCAGTTTTTTCACTAAACTATGTTTCAAGATTTTTCCATCCTACTTTATTAAGGTGACCCAATGGCCTATTTCCAGCAAGCACCTCTGCTTTGCAAATGTTGTAAAAAAGTTTTGTAGGTTTTGCATCCCATACTGCCTTTTCAGATGGTTGTTTTCCTTTCTCCATACTGTGTTGAGTATGACAACTATAAACACCATATAAATATTGCAATCACTCAAATTGACAACCATATAAACACTACAAGCATTCAATTAACAAGCATAACAACATTCAAAATTACTACCTCAATTCTTGAACAATCTGCACTTTTGGAATGAATGTCAACTCGGTCTGAAATTGTCAAGTCCTGCAACAAACGTAATTAACATAAATCAGTGACAAATAATGTGCGATCTACACTGTGTACAATGTGCACTGTACAAATAATGTTCAAGATTCAACAATGTTCACAATTAATCTGATGTAAACAATTGGAGCACAAGATAATATTTCAGAAAATTGAAGCAAGAGGGAGGGTGAAACAGAGAGGGGAGCTCGAGGCGGCAGCCTCCCGCGCGCAAAGGCAACAGGGGCGTCGGGGCGCCTACCTACCAGACTCTACAGCTGACGGAATGGCCTACCGCGCGTGAGGGAGGGGCGACAGAGCAGCGGCTTCCGACACGCGAAGGGAGACGGGGTGGCGGCCTACCGCGCGCTATGGGCGACGGGGCGACCTACTGCGCGCGAGGAGCGATGGGGCGTCGGCCTACTGCGCGCGAAGGGAGACGGGGTGGCGACATTGGGAGATTGGGCGACGAAGCTTACCGGTGGAGGAGCTCCGGTGGAAGCGCGGCACCGCCGATGGAGGGCGCGCCAGCCCTACCCGAGTTGCGTCGAGTTGGAAGGAAACAAAAGAAAGATAACGCTTCGGTTTGTAATGGCAATGGTGGGTAATTTTGTGGAAAAGTTATAATAGGAATCTGAGAAATCTGGGGTCTAGACAGATTTCTAGTTGTACTAGAAAAATCTGTTGATTCCTAAAAATCTGATTTGGTAGGCAAGCCCTTTGGTTGGGATTTTAGCTTTTTAGTAGAGAATTTGCTTGGAAAAGCTGAACCAATGGGACCCTAAGTCGATGGCTGTATAGTCCTTTTATAGACCAAGGCCAGACAACTTACAAGTGGGGCCCGGGGCCCGACAGGTGGCCCCGGGAGTAACCAAATCCAATCTAAGATCTGGGAGTAAATGTTGTCTCCTGACAATGGCTTCAATATGCCGCCTGGCCATGTCTTGCTTCAGGGCTACAAATAGCCCCTCATCATGGTTCGTCCGTCGTCCGTAGTAGTTCGACTCCGGCCTGTTATAACAAGACTGGCCACTGACCTCTTGACTTATGAGTGCGAGCTCCCACTTTCCTAGGGAACATGCACATCCTTCTAGGTTAGGCGCACTAAGCACGTCCCCCTTCATTGCGGCTACCGCAGGATGGCCTAGGCCCAGCGTTTCCTCACACGTGGCAGCTCCGGTCCTTCCCTCGGCAGGGAGGCCGGGTCCGGAGCTGCAGAACGCGTGGCCGCGCCGGATCTTCTTTCAGTGGGGAGGCAGGTCCGGGGCTGCCGGCCTCGCGGATGCACCGGACCTCTCCTCAGCGGGGAGGCAGGCCCAGAGCTGTGAGACACGTGGCAGCACCAGACCTCCCCTCCGAGGGGGAGGCAAACCTGGAGCTGCAGGACACGTGGTGGCGTCGGACCTTCCCTCACTGGAGAGGCAAGGCCATACCGCACATCACGTGGCAGCCTGGGTCCACGTCGGATCTTGCCCCCGTGGGGGGCGTGACCCAGCGTGCCTTCTTCCCTTTATCTATGGGTACCCGGTTCGCCAGGTCCCGAAAAATTACTTGCACTCGTTCCTCAACTTCAGTTACAAGATCGATTTTGTATATCACTCGTTCACCGGAGTCACACCAGTTGAGTGGTGTGCGACATTTCTGGCCGTAGAGAGCTTCATATGACGCCATCTTGATATCCATTTTTATATGCGATCTCCGTCAACGGTAATTGATCGTCCCAATTTTTACCGTGTTGAATGGCACAAGCGCGAAGCATGTCTTCAATAACTTGATCCAGCCGTTCAGATTATCCATCCATTTGCGGGTGATATGCAAAGCTTTGGATCAGTTTTGTTCCCAATAGCGCGTGCAGCTGCTCCCAGAAGCAAGCAAAGAACAGTGCATGGCGATCTGAAATAATCGTGTAAGGAACTCCGTGCAAGCACATGATTCTTGTAATATACAACTTGCATACTTCTGAGCATGATGATTGGTGTTGACGGGAATAATGTGAGCTGATTTGGTGAGTCGATCAACTATCACCCACATTTAATCATGCCTATGGAATGTGAGAGGTAATCCGACAATGAAATCTATACTAATATCCTCCCATTTCCATGTCGGAATGTTCAATGGTTGTAGCTGTCCGACTTTTCGCATATGGTTGGCTTTCAGCTGCCGACACGTATCGCACTCGTATATGTACTTTGCAATTTTTCTTTCCATCCGTGTCCACCAAAATCTTGTTTTCAGATCTTGATACATTTTGTTGCTGCCCGGATGAATAGAATACTTGAACAAGTGAGCTTCGTCCAATATTTTGTTCTGAAGTGGCATGTAATGGGGCACGACTATACGGTCTTTAAACCATAGTGTCGTGTTTGTCTCTTCGGAACTTCATTTCTCCATTCTTCATTTTCCTACGATTGTGCGATAGACCAACATCTTTCTTCTGAGCTTCCATAATCTCTTCTAGTATGGTAAGAATGAGAGCAAGATTATATAACTTTCCATATGGAACTATACGGAACTAAGTATAAACTTGGTTCGTCCTCTTCCATCGGAGTGGTGGATAGATTATTGACATGGGATTTGCGGCTTAGCGCATCGGCAACCACATTCACCTTGTCGGGATGGTAGTGAATTTCAATCTCATAATTTTGATCAGCTCTAACCATCTTCGTTGCCGCATATTCAACTCCTTCTGAGTGAAGATATATTTCAAGCTCTTGTGATCGGTGTAGAGATCCACTAGATTGCTTAGCAAATAATGCCTTCACATTTTCAGCGCAAGCACCACGGCAGCGAGCTCAAGGTCATTAGTTGGATAATGTTGCTCATGATTTCGGAGCTGTCGTGATCCATATGCGATCACGCGTCCGTCTTTCATCAATATGTAGCCGAGACTAATGCCAGACACATCACTATAAACATCGAAAGATTTGGTCCTATCTGCCAGAGCTAGCACTGAGGCTGTTGTGAGATGCTTCACCAATGCTTGAAATGCATTCTCACATGCCTTGCTCCATATATATTTTGTCTCCTTTTTCAGCTTGGTTCTCGGAATAGGCGTGGTTCTCGGAATAAGTTCAATCTTGAACATGATGTCCCTATCCGGTGCCATACCTGGTAGGTTATCAAGAAACACATCCGGACATTTACGGATTAAATGAATGTCCTCGAGCTTTGTGACTTTCGTGTTATATGTGGCTTGAATTTCTTGGAGACAGCGGTCAATAATGAGAGTATAAGGTTCATGATGTGGAGAGTTTATATGAACCACTCGTGGAACGATGTCAAGAACAGTGCCATGGCGATGTAGCCACGAAATTCCTAATATGACATCGAACTTTTGACTCTCTAATATAATTAGAGAAGTCGGATAGATATTCCCACCCGTCCTAAGTTGTGCTTTATGTACCATCACGTCCGCTAATATTTTCCCAGCCGGAGAGCAAATCAAATATGGACATGTTATGAGAATGATGGGTAATTGATGCTTGAGAACATAGGATTGACTAATGAAATTGTGGGTGCCACCAGAGTCAAAGTGTATGACTATGGGATAATCGAATAGAGAAAATGTACTCGCGAGAACGGGTTCGCCTTCCGACACTTCTTCGATAGCTATGTGGTGGATGTTGCTGGGTTTTGGTGCGAGTTTCTTGGGCTGGTTGCTGGGCTGAGTTGCACCCTGATACGGTGCTTGTCTGCTGTCCCTTCGTTGTTCCAGACAATCTCTCGCAAAATGCCCGACAGGGCCACATGCATAGCACGTGTTTTATGTCAGGCTCCCTGCGGTGGAAATGGCGGTCGGAAGCTGGGAGCGTTAAAAGAAGGACCGCGGACCTGCGGTGCTCGAGTCGGTGAGCAGTACACCAAGCGGTACTTTTAGGGAGCACAACCACTTCTGCTCGATGGCGCGCTTGGTTTCCTCTTATCAATAATGAGCTCGCGCTGAGCATCTTGTTGCACGATCGCAGCATTGATGATGTCGTTGAAGGCGTTGCGATTGAATTGCACGAGTTGGGCCTTCATCTTTGGATTTAGGCCTCGGAACAACGTATCTCGCTTCTTATCTTCCATCCCATTATAATCCGACGCGTACTACCCCAGATGGTTGAATGCGCGGGAGTACTCCGTAGTACTCCTTCCTCATTGTTTCAGCTCCAAGAACTCCTGAAGCTTCCTCTAAATAATACCAAGAGGTATATGGTAGGCGCAGAACGCTTCCCGAAACTCTTCCCAAGTTATAGCCTGCCCGACCGGTAGCGAGGCGATGTAGTTCGCCCACCACGCACCGGCAGCACTGTGCAACTGCTGTGCTGCGAACAATGCCTTTCAATGTTCGGAACATTGCAATAGTCCGAACTTTGCCTCGATAGTGCGGAGAAAGTTATCCGCTGCCAGATGCTCATGAGCCTCAGTGAAGACTGGTGGATGCGTCGCCAAGAAGTCCGAGTATGAACTTTTGTAGGGCTGGCATTGCCCATTGTCTTGTCGCGCCCTTGACGGGATGATTTCTGCACCAATGTCAACAGCAACTCGGTTTGCTCGTCGCACGAGCCGAACACAGCGACATGAACCTCCGCGAGACTCCTCGGAAGTTCTGGTGGTGGCGGAGGTGGTTGCTGCTGCGTCGTGGTTTGCTCCGTTAGTGAGGAGTCGTCCCCATAACCCTGACTACAGCCTCTCACCTCGTGCATTGAGCGAGTACACACCATTCTGCATCCACATGGTTTAGAAATCAGCAACATGTTTGTTCACTTCATTCGGTTCATATAATAGTAATGCGAGGATTAACCAAAGTGTCTGTTGCATAACATTCACGTATGCTGATAAAATATAAACTTTATACAACATATTCATCTCTGGACCACTTTACCATAGTTAGTTCCAAAATATAATGAAATCCATGGATGGAAGTTCATTTCGGCCATCGTTGGGCACAACGGAACGTTAAGTGCGTTAGCATTCGTGTATTCTCGCTGTTGTAATATAGCACAAACATGTCATTGCTCTAAGTGGTATATCGATTGTGTCACATAATCTATTCCAACCCAGCACGTTGAATAACAGCTGCTGGACATGAGACATGATACAAGGAAGTGAATCAAAGTTGATTGACTTGAAGAATTTAAAAACTGGTTTCACTGTCCAGTTTCTGGTCCAGCTGAACAGTCTGGGTAAATTGAAACTTTTGGACAAGTTACATGCAAAATCAGATTTTTGAGTTCAACTACAAAGTTGTAGTACACTCAAAGACCTTTCCAGAATGTATTTATCTGCCCTAGTGGCATTTCTGGTTGAGGAGATCTGGCTTTTGCAAGTTGACAGTTTTTTTCTGGAAATTTTGACGGCACCTCTTTTGTTTATGGCTTATTTTGTCCACAATTTTCAGATAAATAAACATCAAAATTTGCAAAAATCATAAATTACAACATTGTTACATTAGTCTTCAGTATTCCATAAATGTATTACATGAAGCTATTAAATAATTTCACTAAGAGATATGATAGAATTAGTAAACAGTTACATAAACTGTCCAGTCCCTGTCCAGATTTGGCATAGTTTGGAAACATGAAATTTTCAATAGTTTACTGGGGGATTCTGATCTGGAGTTGAACAGAAGAATTATAGAAGACTCTAAACTTTCCAAGTATGAATGGTGCACCTTCAGTGGAGATTTCTACTAGGAGATATGCTATTTCAAAGTTGGGTTATAATCTGGCTGGTTCACAGTTTGGACAATGCAGCTTGACAGTTTAGGTTCAAATGAAAATTTTCATGTATTAAATCTTGAGATATGCCTTGGAGCTGAAGATGAAACTTGTGGAGGACTTTCTCAAGTTTCCAACCATGTGTCCGTCAACTGCAGTCATAATATGATTTATTGTCAATCTGTTCTAAAGCTAAAAAACAGATGTTACAAATTCAAACTTAGTCCTAAGTTGAAAATTTTTAGTTGTTGTCGAGTCGCACCTTCAACACGGATATCGTGTGGCGTGCCCGATGAAACTCGAATGCAATGCCGGTACTACGTCCTCACCAAAGTGTTGGACTGTATGTGTACCTTTAGGTGTTTTGGGCTAGGCCCATGTACCAGCCCACCCTTGAGTCTATATATATGTACTCTCCTCTTTGGGGTTAATTAATCAAAGTCATTATTCTCTCTATCATGGTATCATTAGCCAAATCCTAACCCTAATCCCCCACCCATCCGCCATCCAATGCCTGGCGCCCCACAGCCGCCGCCGGCCGCCGCCGGTGCGGGCCCCCTTGTCGGCGCCCCCCTCCTGGCCGCCACCCCCTGGCCGACACCCCCCTCTTAGCCGCCGTCGCCCCCTCTCTGGCTGCCGCTCCCCTGTCCGGTGCCGTCGTGGCCGGCGCTCTGGCCGGTGCTCCCCCCTGGCCGCCGCTTCCCCCTCTCTGATCGGCGGTGCCCAGATCGGCCCCCTTGACGGCGCCCCACCCCCCACCCCCTGGCCGGCGCCGTTGGCGACCAGATTGGCACCCTAGCTGTCGCCCCTCTCCTGGCCGGCGCCCAGATATGTGCCCCTCCCCTGGCCGGGGTGCAGCCGTCATTGACCTGCGCGTCCCCCCTCGCTAGCGCGCCCGCCACTGGTCCGACAGCATGCGCGCCCCTCATCACCGTGGCTCAGCACGCGTACGGCGCAGTGACTGGTCCAGCAGCTGGCGGCCCACTCGCCGGTCCCACTGCTGTCGCCTTCATGATGGGCTCCGGACCAGACGGATCTGCTGTTGGCACCACCGCTGCTCCTAGCGCGGCCACTGCCCCACTCTATGACATCGACAACACCACCATGACGGTTGCGGACACCTCCGGTGTCCTCACGGCTCTGGTTGCCTTCCGTGAGCACGAGCAGGCACTTGCTCTTGCCCTGGAGCAGGAGCGTGCTTGAGTAGCCGCACTCTCTCACCAGATCTAGAAGAGTGCTCACCGACCGTTGAGTGTTGTGTACAAGCCTTCCTTAGACGTTGGTGTGCACTTCGCGTACTCGGTGTCTCTCACTGCCGCTCTACACGCCCAGGCTACTGCAGTTCAGAACATCCGGACGCTTGTGCCGATCGTCCACAGTTCTAACTCCACCGCCTACACCCACTGGCATAACGTGTTCCTTCTCACGTTGAGGCGGTATCAGCTTTAGGACCGCGTCCAACGGGATGGCTCCCCGTTGGATGACTCTTGGACTAGCATGGGCATCTGGTAGTGGTACTGCACATCGAGCGTGACAGGTGCTTGAGCAGCACTTCTTGGGGAACCGTGCGACTCGGGCTCTCAATATAAACGCACGGTTCCAGAACACAGTCCAAAGTGACCGCACCATCTCTGCCTACTACGGGGAGATGTAGAGCATGGCTTATGCTTTGAGTGTTCTTGGCGAGCCGATCGCCAACAGCACACTCATTCTTCGGGTACTTCAGGGCCTGAACGAGCGCTACAACCACATTCGTTTGTGGCTTCTTTGTGGGGAGCCACCACTAACATTTGAGAAAGTATGGTCTGGTCTGATCTTGAGTTCGAGGAGATCACCAATGACAGCCCTAATGGCTCCGGACCAGCCACAACCTTCTATGGCTCTGGGCAGTCCTCACGACCACCTACTTCCAGCGGACCACCTCCGAGACCACCTGCTCCGTCTACTGCCCCAGGTGCCCCTGCAGGCTCCGGGGGTGGTAATCATCGACGCCGCAGGAAACGCGGAGGACGAGGTGCTGATGCCAGTAGCACCTCTACATCTGCTCCTGCCCTTTCTCCTGGAAGTGGTAGTGTTTGCACCGGCCGTGGAGGTGCACCCTGGCCCACACCCTACATATCGTAGACTGGCTAGATCTCCATGTGGCCTAGACTGTCTCTAGGTCTTCCTTCTCCATGCCAGTCACTTCCTCAGCCAGCGTATGTGGCCCACCCGGGCTTTGCTGGACTTGCCTACCCTGCCGGTGAATCATCGACTCAGACCTATGGGGGCACTGCCTATCCTGCTGGGTACTCCGAGCCGGCAGCACCACTCCAGGAGCCGCCCCTGGGGTGGGACCGCCAGTCACTGGCATCTTCGTTGAGCACTATGCACTTCACACAACCTGCTGCTGATTGGGTGGCTGATTCCAGAGCTTCGTACCATACCACTCCTGATGCTGGTATACTCTCTTCTACCCACCCCCTCGTCCTTCGTTTCCTTCATCTGCCGTTGTCGGGAATTGGTCTATTCTTCTCGTCACCTCAGTAGATGACTCAGGATCTCCGGGTTCCTTTCAGCTTAACAACATTCTTGTTGCTCCGGATATCATTTAGAACTTGCTTTCTATTCATCGTTTTACCATTGATAATAGTGTTTCTGTTGAATTTGATCCTTTTGGTTTGTTTGTGAAGGATCTTTTCACCCGACGTCTTCTTTGATGTGAAAGCCTGAGACCCCTGTACACGCTTCGACTTCCTACTTCTGTTGCATCTCCATCTTTTGCTCTGGCTACGATAGCTTCGTCCACCACTTGGCACCGCTGGCTTGGCCATCCTAGCGTTGAAGCTATGTCCAAGTTGTTTAGTAGTTCAGCTATCTCGTGTACTAGGGGCACACATGAGTCTTAATGTCATGCTTGTCACATTGGTCGCCATGTTAGGCTTCCATTTCCTACGTATGTGACTCATGTTGAGCATATTTTTTATCTCTTTCACAATGATTTGTGGACATCTCCTATTATTAGTGTTTCTAGTTTTAAATATTACTTGGTAGTCATTGATGATTTCTCGCATTTTTCCTGCACTTTTCCCTTACACTTGAAGTCTGAGTAATATGTCACTCTCTCTCACTTCTTTGTTTGGGTTTCCACTCAGTTTAGACGCACTGTCCGTGCTCTACAGTGTGATAACGGATGGGAGTTTGACAACTCGATGCTCCGTGATTGTCTACTCGCACATGGCGCCCAGTTGCGTATGTCTTGTCCATATACCTCTCTCCAAAATGGCAAGGCAGAGTGTATGATTCGCACCACTAATGATGTCATTCGCTCCCTGATGTTTCAGGCTTCTATTCTTGCTTGGTATTGGGTAGAGGCACTCCACACTTCCACTTTTCTTATTAATCGCCTTCCCACCAAGGCGATTCGAGCACCTACCCCGTATTTTGCCTTGTATGGCACGACCCCTCTTTACGACCACCTTCGAGTTTTCGGGTGCGATTACTACCCTAACCTTTCTGCCACGACTCCACATAAGCTTGCGCCCCTCTCTACCCGGTGTGTCTTCCTTGGGTACGCTCTTGATCGTAAGGCGTACTGGTGTATTGATCTCACCACTCACGTATATTGATCTATCGACACATTGTCTTCGACGAGTCCTCCTTTCCTTTCCCCTCTTCCTCCTCTGCTTCAGCCGTGTTAGTAGCTGAATTTTTACTCTCATTGAAGAGAGGATGACACTAGACAGTTGGGGCAATTTTCTTGTCTATTCCTCACACAATGCCATACCCTCCAAGGGTTTGGGGATACATATTTATAGCAGCCAAGGTGCTCCTGCCCTAGCTGCTCTTAAAGGAGTCCAAGATGCCATGCAAGCTGTTGTCCTAGAGATGCTAACAGCTGTCCTAAAAGCAATCAAGATGTTATTGTCCTAAAGATGCTAAATGCTGTCCTAGATGTTGTCCTCTAGTCTAAGATGCTGTCCTCTAGTCTAAGAGGAGTACAACAAGGACCAAAGACCAAGGACTAAGGTACAACAAACTAAGGACAAGGGTACAAGGGACTAGGGGACCAAAGACCAAAGAACTACAAGACTTATTCTATCAAGCTGCAGAGTTGGACTCCCTCTTTTCTATTGACATCGAGGCTGCTGCAGTACAACTTCCTTGGCCTTTTTCTACAGGTATGACACCCGTTGCGCCACGCGTGGCCCCAACGTCACCAGCTGGGCCACGTGCGACACCGACGTCCACGACATCGACTGCTGCACCTCGTGCAGTACCGGCACCTCAGGCGCCACCGGCTGTGCCTCCGCGTCCCTAGCGTCTCGGTTTACTGACCCCAAACTCGTCTACCAGTGACGGACGTGGGTTGGTGTTCAGGCTCCAGTAACTGCGGTGTTCCAGGGGTCCCCAGCTGCGTCTCACGCGACCTCGACATCTCCAGCCCCACTAGTCGCGCCACGCGCGGACCCGACATCTTCGACCTCCACTGCCGCACCACGCGCGGCCCCGGCGTCTCTGACCTCCACGACTGTGCCACGTGCGGCCCCGGCATCTCCGACCTCCACTACCGCGCCACACGTGGCCCCGGCGTCTCCGACCTCTACTGTCGTGCCACCCATGACCTCGACATCTCCGACCCCATCAATCGCGCCACGCGAGGCTCCGAAGTCTCCAGCCCCTTTAACTGCATCACGCGCGGCCCCGGCGTCTCTGACCAATACGTCGCGCCACGCATGGTGTCACCGACGTCACGAGCCGCGTCACACGCGACTATGGCACCAGGGTTTGTCGACCCTGCTCTTGTCTACTAGCGACGAGAGCTGGTTGGTGACCCGTCTCCTTTTTGTGCCGAGCCCCCGGTGTACCACCTGCCTTTGCTCCACCGGGACACAGGGCACGTTCACCCGATGGCTACTCGACGTGCAGCTAGGGTCCTTCGTCCTATTGAGCGTTTCTCTGAGGTCATCCTCATCGACGACGCCTCCACCATCTTCCTCCTCCCGTTCGTAGCGCTCTCACCAACCCCCACTGGCGCCACGCTATGGAGGAAGAGTATGCGGTCCTACTTGTCAACCGGACGTGGGATGTTGTTCCTCGTCCCACTCGTAGCAATAATGTCACAGGCAAGTGGGTGTTCACACATAAGAGGAAGGCAGATGGCTCCCTGGAGAGATATAAGGCTCGATGGATATTTCGGGGCTTTACTCATCAACCTGGAGTGGACTACAACGAGACCTTCAGTCCAGTGGACTACAACGAGACCTTCAGGAGCTCCACTCCCCCGTCGCTCGGAGCACGTTGGTCTACTGCGACGTCAGTGATGTTTACCTCTCCACCGACCCCGTCCAAGATCAGCGCACGAAGCATGTGGAGATTGATCTTCATTTTGTTCGTGAGCAGGTTGCTCGTGGCAAGGTCTGCGTTCTCCACGTCCCGACGATGTCACAGTTCGCCGACATCTTCACGAAGGGTCTCCCATCGTCGCCGTTTTCAGAGTTTCAGTCCAGTCTTAACATCTGTTGTGGCTAGATGTTGAGACTGTGGGGGATGTTGGACTGTATGTGTACCTTCAGGTGTTTTTGAGCTTGGCCCATGTACCAGCGCACCCTTGGGTCTATATATATGTACTCTCCCCCTTTGGGATTAATTAATCAAGGCATTATTCTCTCTATAACAAAGAAAATCCTAAGTCAGTATTCCGACATCCATCTCATCGGTGGCACTAATGACGTTCACTCGCAAACATTTTCTACTCGAGCTACCTATAACGTGGTTAGTGTACCTACAGAAGACACACATTCAGAGTTCATGCAAGTAGCACCACAACAGGGCGAGGCCACATAGGCAGCATGACAGACAGTCATAACAATATATTATCAATCATCGAAACTAACGCTCTGTATGTTTTCATACAGGCCATCCTCAAGGAGAACAATCTTGAGAAACGTGGTCGCGTTTCAACACCACACGACGGGAGACCCGAGTAGAGCGCGAATGGATCGTCATGGTTGGGAATTTTATTAGCCCAACAGATACCACCTACTGTCCCATAAAAGCTTTGGCGCGTTGATAGTGACAGCTGCATATGACCCTTTGAACATTGAACGTTCAAGAGTTGCATACTATCGCATTTTTGACCACAAGATGGGGTATCCTCGCTTTTGCCTGAAGCACGTCGGGGAGCAACATTTTCATATGTTCTCAGAATTATGAGAAGGTTTAGAGACTCATATTAACCCTCGTGCGAAGCCAAGAGGAACAATCATCGTACTACCTCTCGTACGATGAACTTACCACAATTGATCTGCTTGCGGTGGTGTATCATACTTTTTACCTAACATTAGAGCATCGTTACTGAATATAATAACACATATGTTAGCTTTGCCACCGTAAGTAACTAATACTATAATAGACCTTATGTGCATAGTGACTAATCCTCATTGACTACCTCTAAGTTTTCAAAAATACGCTATTTTCGAGCATGCTATTCCCAATGCGGCTCTGATACCAGGATGTGAGAATCGGGGTCCACACATTCTAGGATCGTAGAAGGTGGTGCCGTGCGATGCGGCATCCAACAACACACAAGAAAAAAATACGATAAAATACAAACTTTTATTGATACAAACAGCAAAAGTCTTAAACAATACTCAATATACAGTGAAAGTCAAAAGCTCATAGCTAAACTGTCAGCCTAGCTATGCAAAAGTGTAGCTGTCCAGCCCTAGAACGCTACACACTAGCAACACATAAACAAAGATCACGACTGCGTGCAGGGCTCTCAGTCGGTAGTATACCTCGACGAGGGTATCGTCTCATCTTTGGGCCCTTCATCAGATACATCACCTGCAACAATTTAATATAGCAATCGTGAGCACGATGACTTAGCAAGATTCAACCGACTCACCTAAGCATCAAACTCTACATGCCAAGAAGACATATAACATAGGCGGAATATATTTCATAAACGACTCGCCTAAATGTTTATTCTTACTTTCATGTTTACTAGCGGCAAGTTATTGGTTTTGAAATGTAACTTTAGTGAGCATACCTACAACAAGCATAGTTGCAAAACAATTATAATTCAATACATTATATTCTTCTGACTTTTCAGTATTTACTACGTCACAACACAGTGAACAAGCAGTACTCGGTCCATAATCGCGAGGGACATCGATTGGAATCAATAAAACCCGGATTGCACGACACGCACACTCGTGCGTAAGAAACGACAGTGGGCTATGCCTCGACGCCTAAGTTATCAAGTTACATCAGTTTCTTGGGGTCCATATACCCGGTATGCCTTCCGATACAGTTCAAACATGCTCAGTGGGCCTGCACACGGATCGGTCCTAAATTGACACAAGCATAGCTATGCACGTGAGACCATATTACGTTGCATCCCATCCTGCTGCTCGGTCTCATATTCAATTTTATAAACCATTCTCTTACTCAAACCAATCCTTTGTGATACAAATCCTATCTTGCGAGTAGATTCCATTTATGACTTCTACCGGATTCTTTACAACATTAGCATGACATTCCAACTTGTCCCGCTGTAAACCCACCCAGTACTCCATAGGATCTGGGGTCATGCAACTGGAGTTTCAATCACCTTAGACATAATGCTATTCAAACTTAGACATAAGAGTGATACAAATGGAAAACTTTGCAAAATCTCTTAAATGCAAACCCGGGATTGTCTAGTTGCGAGTCAGATTCAAGGTTAGCCTCAGAGAAGATGATGTCCAATGCCTCTAGGGCCTCCTCGATCTCGGTCACTGTTCGAGATGCATTAACAATAATGTATGAGTGACATTGAAACTATATGAATCAAGCTTCTATACACAATATCAGGTACTAAATGATTTTAATTGGCTTTGGGATTTTTACAGTGAAGACTAAGTGCTATGATGAGCATCTGGGCAAGAATGAAAATTGTTCATTGAAGCTTGTTGTCTTTAAAATTCTAGGAAGCTTTAGGCTTCTCTGAATTTTCATTCAAACTCTGGGGCTTTGACATGGGTGACAGTGACTTCTCTGGTTAGGGTTGGTCTCACTGGTTCTCACTGCGGGTGATATGCAAAGCTTCGGATCGGTTTTGTTCTCAATAGTGCGTGCAGCTGCTCCTAGAAGCAAGCAACAAACAGTGCACGGCGATCTGAAATAATCGTGTAAGGAACTCCGTGCAAGCACATGATTCTTGCAATACACAACTTTGCATACTTCTGAGCATGATGATTGGGGTTGACCAGAAAAATGTGAGCTGATTTGGTTAGTCTATCAACTATCACCCAAATCGAATCATGCCTATGGAATGTAAGAGGTAATCCGACAATGAAATCTATACTAATGTCCTCTCATTTCCATGTCGGAATGTTCAATGGTTGCAGCTGTCCGACTTTTCGCATATGGTTGGCTTTCAGCCACCGACACATATCACACTCGTACACGTACTTTGCAATTTTTCCTTCTATCCGTGTCCACCAAAATCTTTTTTTTTTCAGATCTTGATACATTTTGTTGCTGTCAGGATGAAAAGAATACTTGGACAAGTGAGCTTCGTCCAAGATTTTGTTCTGAAGTGTCATGTCATGGGGCACGACTATACGGTCTTTAAACAATAGTGTCGTGTTTGTCTCTTCGGAACTTCATTTCTCCATTCTTCATTTTCCTACGAATGTGCGACATACCCACATCTTCCTTCTAAGCTTCCATAATCTCTTCTGGTATGGTAAGAATGAGAGCAAGATTATATAACGTTCCATATGGATCTAAGTATAAACTTGGTTCGTCCTCTTCCATCGGAGTGGTGAATAGATTATTGACATTGGATTTGCGGCTTGGCGCATCGGCAACCACATTTGCCTTGTCGGGATGACAGTGAGTTTCAATCTCATAAATCTTTGATCATCTCCAACCATCTTCATTGCTGCATATTCAACTCCTTCTGAGTGAAGATATATTTCAAGCTCTTGTGATCGGTGTAGAGATGCACTAGATTGCTTAGCAAATAATGCCTTCACATTTTCAGCGCAAGCACCACGACAGCGAGCTCAAGGTCATTAGTTAGATAATGTTGCTCATGATTTTGGAGCTATCGTGATCCATATGCGATCACACCATCTTGCATCAATACATAGCCGAGACTAATGCCAGACGCATCATTATATTTGTTGAAAGATTTGGTCCTATCTGCCAGAGCTAGCACTGAGGCTGTTGTGAGATGCTTCATCAATGCTTGAAATGCATCCTCACATGCCTTGCTCCAAATATATTTTGTCTCCTTTTTCAGCAGCTCCATCATCGGTTTAGCGATTTTTGAGAAGCTCGGACTGAACCTCTGATAATATCCTGCTTATCCGAAAATGCTTGGATCAACAGCGATTCCTTCCGCTGAAATAACCTGACCAATAAATGACCCTTGACTAATCCAAAATTCGCACTTGCTGAATTTTGCATAGAGCTTGTGATCTTGCAACCGTTGAAGCACATATGCAAGTGTTTTCTATGTTCTTCCTCCAATTTAGAATAAATCAATGAAGACCACGACAAACTTATCCAACTCCAGCATGAACACATAATTCATGCGATAAATGAAGTGAGCCGGCACGTTGGTAAGTACAAAACGATATGACAAGATATTCATAGAGCTCATATCTCGTTGAGAATGTCGTCTTTGTTATATCTTCCAGTCGGATTTTAATCTGATGAAATCTGGACCGAAGATCCATCTTCTAGAATACTTTAGCACCCAGTAGTTGATCGAATAAAGTATAAATGTGCAGTAGTGGATACTTATTCTTGATCATCACGGCATTGAGAGGACGATAATCCACACATAGACACAACTCTTGTTTTTCTTCTTCACAGATAATGCGGAGCAGCACCAAAGTGATGAACTTGGGCAAATAAGACCTTATTCCAGCAGGTCCTTCAAAATGTTCCTTTAACTCCACTAAATCATTTGGTGCCGTCTTGTACGACCTTCGTGAAATAGGTGTGATTCTCGGAATAAGTTCAATCTTGAACACGATGTCGCTATCCGGTGCCATACCTGGTAGGTCATCAAGAAACACGTCCGAACATTTATGGATTAAACGAATGTCCTCGAGCTTTGTGGCTTCCGTGTTATATGTGGCTTGAATTTCTTGGAGACAGCGGTCAAGAATGAGAGTATGTGGTTCATGGAGTGGAGAGTTTATATGAACCACTCGTGGAACGATGTGAAGAACAGCGCCATGGCGATGTAGCCACAAAATTCCTAATATGACATCGATCTTTTGACTCTTTAATATAATTAGAGAAGTCGGATAGATATTCCCACCCGTCCTAAGTTGTGCTTTATGTACCATCACGTCCGCTGCTATTTTCCCAGTCGGAGAGCAAATCAAATATGGACATGTTGTGAGAACGATGGGTAATTGATGCTTGAGAACATAGGATTGACTAATGAAATTGTGGGTGACACCAGAGTCAAAGTGTATGACTACGGGATGATCAAATAGATAAAACGTACTCGCGAGAGCGGGTTCGCCTTCCGACACTTCTTTGATAGCTATGTGGTGGATGTTGCTGCATTTTGGTGCGAGTTTCTTGTGCTGGTTGCGTGGCTGAGTTGCACCCTGATACGGTGCTTGTCTGCTGTCCTTTCATTATTCTAGACAATCTCTCGCAAAATGCCCGACAGGGCCACACGCATAGCACGTGTTTTATGTCAGGTAACCGCCTATTAGAGGGCAAGAATGATTGCTTGATTAACCAGGGGATAGAGTACATATATATAGATACGTAGGTGGGCCGGTACACAGGCCAGGCCCAACACATAACTCAACACAGTCCAACACCCCCCCGCAGTCCCAACATCTAGCCACAACAGGTGTTGAGACTGGACCGAAACTCAAAAAATAATGATGTTAGGAGTCCCTTCGTGAAGATGTCGGCAAACTGTGACATCGTCGGCACATGTAGAACTCGAACCTCACTGCGTGCAACCCACTCACGAACAAAATGAAGATCAATCTCCATTTCGTGCACTGGTGTTGGACGGGTTTGGTGAAGAGGTAAACGGCGCTGACATTATCACAGTAGACCAACGTGCTCCGGGCAACGAGGGGGTGGAGCTCCTGAAGTAACTGCTGGAGCCAAGATGCCTTTGCCACGCCGTTAGCCATAACGCAGTACTCCGCCTCAGTACTGGAGTGAGAAACCATGGGCTGCCGCTTCGAGGACCAGGAGACAAGATCCCCCCCCCCCCCAGGAGGACGGCGTAGCCAGAGGTGGAGCGGCGGCTATCAGGGCACCCCGCCCGGTGAGCGTCGGTGTAGACCACCAACTCAAAAGGCAAGTCACATCGAAGTAGAAGGCCGTAGTCGAGGGAGCCGCGCAGGTACCGATGAATCTTCTTCACAGCGATGAGGTGCGGCTCCCGCGGGTCGTGCATGTGCAAGCACACCTGCTGGACCGCGTAGGAGATGTCTGGCCTAGTGAAGGTGAGGTACTGTAGTGCACCTGCAAGACTCCTGTAGGCAGTCGGGTCGCTTACAGGGGTCCCATCAGTAGAAGAGATCTTTGCCTGGGTATCCACCGGTGCAAAGCATGGCTTACACTCAGCCATACCCGCACGCTCGAGGATGTCCAGACAATACTGCCGCTGGTGAAGAAACAGGCCAACTAGTCTGTCCTCGACTGCAATCCCGAGGAAGTGGTGAAGTAGGCCCAAGTCCTTCATAGCGAACTCCTGCCGGAGAGCAAAAATAATCCGCTGAAGGAGCGTAGGGCTGGACGCTATCAGCACAATGTCGTCGACGTAGACAAGAAGGTAGGCAGTGTCATGCTCCCGTCGATAAACAAAGAGTGACATGTCCAATTTGGCTTCAACGAAGCCCAAGGAGACTAGGAAGGAGGCGAATCTGCTGTACCAGGCTCTAGGTGCCTGCTTCAGACCGTTCAAGGACTTGTTCAGCTTGTAGACCATGGCTGGACGAGCTGGATCCATAAATCCTGTCGGCTGAGAGCAATACACCGTCTCTGTCAGAGTACCGTGAAGAAAGGAATTCTTGACGTCCAGTTGGTGGACTGGCCAAGAACGCGAGAGAGCCAACGACAGAACAGTCCGCATTGTCGCTGGCTTAACCACCGGACTGAAAGTCTCGTCGTAGTCCACTCTAGGGCGCTGAGTGAAGCCCTGAAGTACCCAACGAGCCTTATATCTCTCCAGGGATCCATCTGCCTTCCTATTATGCGTGAAAACCCACTTGCCTGTGACAACGTTGCCACGAGGAGGACGAGGAACAAGGTCCCAAGCCCTGGTTGGCAAGTAGGGCCGCATACTCTTCCTACATAGTGCTGCGCCAGTGAGGGTCAGTGAGGGCGCTACGGACGGAAGTCGG
Organism: Tuctoria greenei; assembly: GCA_036927565.1. Lineage (NCBI taxonomy): Eukaryota > Viridiplantae > Streptophyta > Magnoliopsida > Poales > Poaceae > Tuctoria > Tuctoria greenei. The sequence goes on along the minus strand of JAYESD010000002.1, from coordinate 158,673,803 downwards.
TATAGGTGATACCGAAGAGGAAGTGGATGGTGTCGGTGTCGTTGAAGAGAGTACCACTCCGGAGAACCGCTCAGGAGGCCGGAGAACCCCAGCGGCACGTCTAGTCACCATCGGGTGAACGTGTCCTGGGTCCCGGTGGAGCAATGATGGGTGGTACATCGAGGGCTCAGGACGAGCAGGCGCAGAGTCACCAACCCACTCTCGTCGGTGGTAGACAAGAGCAGGGTCAGCGAATCATAGAACCGGGGCCGCGCGTGGCGCAGCGCGTGACTAGGCCGGAGACACTGGAGCTGCGCGTGACGCGGGAGTCGGAGTAGACGCCGGGTCCATGCATGGCGCGGGAGTCGAGGCCGGAGACGCCGGGGCCACGCGTGGCGCAGCCGTAGGGGATGCTGGTGCCTCATGTGGCGCAGGAGTCAAGGCCGAAGATGTCGGGGCCGCGCGTGGCGCAGCCGTAGGAGACGCCGGGGCCTCGTATGGCACAAGAGTCGAGGCCGGAGACACCGGGGCCACACGTGTCGCAGCCATAGGAGATGACGGGACCTCACGTGGTGCAGCCGTAGTAGACACCGGGGCTGCACATGGCACAGCGGGAGACGTCGGTGCCACGCGTGGCGCAGCAGTCATCCTCAGGGTCGACGGAGCCTAGGCACCAACCCGCGCTCGTCGCTAGTAGACGAGAGCAGGGTCAGTGGACTGCCGTGTCATGGCTGTAGTAGGCACAGCCGGAGTCGCCACAGGTGCTGGTGCTTAGTAAGGTGCAGCGGTCGACGTCGTGGGAGCCACCCGTGAGCCGGTGGGTAATGTACCTGCAGAAAAAGGCCAAGGCAGCTGTGGTGGAGTAGCCTCGATGTCAGTAGAAAAAATAGAGTCCAGCTCTGCAGTTGAACCAGAGGTGGAGGAAGAAAAGGGGAAGGAGGACTCGTCGAAGGCGATGTGCCGAGAGATCAAAATACGGTGGGTAGTGAGGTCGAGGCACCGGTACCCCTTATGCTCAAGGGAGTAACCAAGAAAGAGACACCTAGTAGAGCGGGGCGCAAGCTTATGTGGAGCTGTGGCAGAAAGATTAGGGTAGCAGGCGCACCCGAAGACACGAAGGTGGTCGTAGAGAGGGGTAGTGCCATACAGGTCAAATAAACGGGCCGGTGCTTGAATCGCATTGGTGGGAAGGCAATTAAGGAGGAAGGTGGAAGTGTGGAGTGCCTCTACCCAGTACCGAGCGGGGATAGAGGCCTGAAACATTAAGGAATGCATGACATCATTAGTGGTGCAAAGCATGCACTCAGCCTTGCCATTCTGGGGAGATGTGTATGGGCAAGACATGCATAACTGGGTGCCATGTGCAAGAAGAAAGACACGGAGTCGCGAGTTGTCAAACTCGCGTCCGTTGTCACACTGGAGAGCATGAACAGTGCGTCCAAACTGTGTGGAAACCCAAGTAAAGAAGTGAGAGAGAATATCAAATGTCTCAGATTTCAAACGTAAGGGAAAAGTCCATGAGAAATGTGAGAAATCATCAAGTACCACCACATAATATTTAAAACCAAAGACACCGATATTAGTAGATGTCCACAAATTGCAGTGAATAAGATCAAAAATGTGTTGCACATGAGACACAGAATTAGAAAATGGAAGCCGAACATGGTGACCAACCTGACAAGCGTGACATAACGACTCATGTGTGCCCCTAGTACACGAGATAACTGAACTATAAGAAAACTTGGACATAGCATCAGCGCCAGGGTGACCAAGCCGGCGGTGCCATGTAGCAGACGAAGCTGTCGTAGCCAGAGCAAAAGATGGAGATGCAGCGGAAGTAGGAAGTCAAAGAGTGTACAGGGGCCACAGACTGTCACATCGAAGATGAAGACGCCGGGTGGAAAGATCCTTCACATACAAACCAAAAGGATCAAAATCAACAGAGATATTGTTATCAGTGGTAAAACGACGAATGGAAAGCAAATTTTGAATAATGTCTGAAGCAATGAGAACATTGTTAAGATGGAATGAACCCGGAGAACCCGAGTCACCTAGTGAGGTGACTGGAAGAACAGATCCATTTCCAAGAACGATCGATGAAGGAAACAAGGGATGAGGTAAGTGGGTAGAAGAGAGAATACCAGCATCTGGGGTGGTGTGGTAGGAGGTGCCAGAATCAGCCACCCAATTAGTAGCCGACGGTGTGAGGTGCATGGTGCTGAATGAAGATTCCATGTCCTGACGATCCCACCCCAGGGGCGGCTCCAGGAGCGGTGCTGGCGGCTCCGAGTACCCAACAGGGTAGGAAGCACCGCCGTGGACCGAAGTTGGCGATCTAGGCGCAGGGCGACCGAGTCCGCCATAGTCCGGGTGGGCTACATACACCGCCTGAGGACGTGGCTGGCGAGGAGTAGAAGGAGTCGGGGGCGCCTTAAGAATACCCGGAGACAGTCCACGCCACATAGAGATCTGGGCAATCCACAGGTTGTATGGTGTGGGCCAGAGCACACCTCCCCGGCCAGTGCCACCAGTACCACTACCAGTAGGAGCAGTGGACATAGAGGTGCTGCCAGCACCTCGTCCTGTGCGCCTCCCGCCACGACGTCGACGAGTACCACTCCCAGAGCCAGCAGAGGCACCCGGGGCGGTAGGCGGAGTAGGTGGTCGCGGTAGTGGTCCTCCAGAAGTTGGTGGACGTGAGGGCTGCCCAGAGCCATAGAAGGCTGTGGCAGGCCCAGAGGTAGCAGATCCACCAGTCGTTATCTCCTCAAGCTCGAGATCGGACCAGACCTTCTCGAAGGTCGGTGGAGGCTCCATACGCAGAAGCCTGAAGCGAAGGTGGCTGAAGCACTCATTCAGGCCGTGAAGGACCCGAAGTACTAGTATGCTATCGGCGACTGGCTCACCAAGGTCGTGCAAGGAGTCAGCCATGCTCTTCATTTCTCCACAGTAGGCAGAGATGGAGCGGTCACCTTGCACTGTAGTCTAGAACCGTGCATTGATGTTAAGAGTTCGAGTCACACGGTTCCTAAGAAGTGGTGCTCCAGTATCTGCCAGGCCCGGCGCGCGGTGCCCCCACCGCGCTGTCTGACCAGGTCGTGTAGATCGTCGACGAGAGAGCCAAGGATCCAGGAAAGGACCAGGCTGTCCATGCTGATCCAAGAGTCATCCCACGGGGTGTCATCGGCTGGACGTGGTCCTCATGCTAATACCACCTCAACATGAGGAGGAACATGTGATGCCAGCGGGCGTAGGTGGTGGAGTTAGAGCTCAGGAATGTCGGCACTAGTGTCCGAATGTTCTGAACTCCAGCCGCCTGAGCGTGTAGAGCGGCGATTAGAGACGCCGAGGAAGCGGAGTGCACACTGGTGTCCGAGGTTGGATCGTGTGTCGCGCTTAGCAGTCGGTGAGCGCTCTCCTGGATCTGTTGTGAGAGAGCAGCCACTGAAGTGTGCTCCTGCTCCAGAGCAAGAGCGAGTGCCCGCTCGTGCTCGCGAGAGGCAGCCTGAGCTGTGAAGACACCGCAGGTATCTGTGACTGTCGTGGTGGTGCTGGCGACGCCATAGAGAGGATCAGTGGACGCACGAGGAGCAGTAGCGGCGCCAACAGCAGATCCGGCTGGTCCGGAGCCCATCATGAAGGCGACGACAATAGAGCCGCTGAGTGATCCGCCAACTGTCAGATTAGTCACTGCACCGGACGCGTGCCGAGCCATAGTGACGAGTGGTGCGCCGGCTGCTAGACCAGTAGCAGGTACACCAGCGAGATGGGATGCACCGGCCAGTGGCGGGGCACTGATCTGGGTCCCGAAGGCGCTGTACAGGAAGGGGTCGCAAGATAGGGGGGCGGCCATGCCGCCGACCAGGGGAGCGCCAGCAAGGGGGCGCCGCCCAAGGGGGCCGCCGGACAGAGAGACGGCCAGGGGGCGCCGGCCAGGGGGCTGCCGGCCAGTGCAGCACCGACCAGAGGGGCGCCGGCCAGGCCGTCGGCAAGGGGGCTGCCGGCCAGGGAGGGGGCGGCGGCGGCCAGGGAGGTGGCGCTGGCGGTGGCCAGGGAGGGGGCGCCGGCAACGGCTAGGGGAGCAGAGGCGCCGACGGTGGCCAGGGGAGGGGGGCTGGCTAATGATACCATATAGAGGGCAAGAATGATTGCTTCATTAACCACGGGACATGGTACATATATATAGATACATAGGTGGGCCGGTACACAGGCCAGGCCCAACACATAACTCAACACAGCCCAACACCGCTGATTTGCGGACAGAATCCCAGTGCACGTTGTGGAGGTGGAAACACACGTGGGACCATTCGTTGTTGCTATTGCTGCTGTGGTGGAAATGACAGTCGGAAGCTGGGAGCATTAAAAGAACGACCGCGGAACTGCGGTGGTCGAGTCAGTGAGCAGTACACCAAGCGGTACTTTTAGGGAGCACCACCACTTTTGCTCGATGGCGCGCTTGGTTTCCTCTTATCAAAAATGAGCTCATGTTGAGAATCTTTGTAACACCCTCATTTTCATGCATCATGCCCTACAAATACTCATATACATGTTTAACATTAACCCACAACAAGAGGAACGAGTTTAAAATTGATTCGGAGCATTTAAAAATTAATTTGGAACAAAACCGCACTTAAATTGCAGGAAAGTGCGGACTAGTCCGATTTTGCTGAGGACTAGTCCGATTTTTGGCACTGGAAACTTTCGGACTTGTCCGATTTTGTGCGGACTAGTCCGATATTCCAAGAATCCTTGAAAAATTGCTAAGTCCTTGGACTTTTCCGCACTAGTCCGGTGTTCCAGCGGGCTTGTCCGTTTTCCTCTCTGTTTAAAGTCAGACTTGTCCGATCTTAGGCCAGACTTGTCCGGTTTTCTCTCTGGACAACTTTGGACTAGTCCGGTCCTTTCCGGACTTGTCCGATATTTCGCGACTCCGAGTTGATCTTTTGTTTTACGACTTGTTTCTTGGGTTTCACGTTAATTGGGCCTAGGTATGTTGTGCCTAACTCTTTTAGAGCCCATGTGGGACTCTAAACCGGCCTCTACTCATCCCAAACTCGAAATCCATCTAACCTTAGCCTCCACCTCTATATAAACAGCCCCACCCCTTGGTTTGACATCTATTTGCCACTTTTCCACCCACCTAAACCCTGGTTTGTGGGGAGCCACCGCCAAGGAAGGAGGAGAAGATGCCAAGCAAGAAGAAGAGGAGGAGGAAACAAAAGAGGATCAAGATCTCCACCAAGTTTCGTTCTTCACCCCCAATTCATCCCCAAGTTCATCGCCAACCCTAGATCACAAAGATCCAAGTGTTACCTCCAAGTTTCTTGATTCATTGGAATCCCAAACACCTGGTATACCTTCTATTCTCTTTTCCTTACGTGAATTCAAGCCCTAATCTCCAAATTCACGTCGATCTAGAAAACCCTAATCTGCTGATCTCGCAGAGTGCAGACTTGTCCGGTCCCTAACGGACTAGTCTGATCTTCCTGGTTAAATTGCATCAAATTAATTCTAAAATTTGATTTGAATCAACCCCAAACCTATATAAACTTGTTAAAATCTATTAGACCTAGTTATTGATCATTAAAAGCAATCTAGTAACAAGTTCTACCTTGCATTTGCATCAATCATGCATGTCATGTCATATTGAGTAATATTTGTGTACTCTTTGATTGTGTTTCTTGTCTTGTATGTTTATTGTGTGGATTAGACGGATTTGCGCTAGAGAGTGCCACGGAGGATCTCCAGCACCAAGAGTTTGAAGGCTTTGACCCTAATCAATAGCAAGAGCAAGGCAAGTGTCCTTGAAGCATATTGATCCTATTTTAAAATAAATGTTTTGTTTGCAAAACTGCATGCTGTGTCAATTTGATGGGAACCCTATGATAGGAAGTTTACCAGAATTGTTTAACCACCCTTGTCACCTGGGATATATGGTAGAGAGTCGGGAAGGGCTTTTTACCTTTTGCTTCGCTTAATCAACTGGGATGGGAACAACTATACCACTCAATTTAATTATGCATGGATGAGATTATGGTTAACATGAACTGGTTAAATATGACATGGTAATGGGTGATCTAAGCAAGCCTGGTATGTGGATGGGTTGGATGTTATAGTGGTTTGCTTGCTTTAGATCTAAGGACCGGTTCATGTGAGAATAAGCCAGGATTACAGTGCCACCACGAGGCCAAGTAGGGGTGCGGCGTAGCTGATTAATTAGGGCTTTGCCAGTGCTATTTGGACCATTATGGATGCTCGGGGAAGGGGAAGTCGGATTGGGTTTGTTGATGATTGGCGGGACTACCCTGGGATCCGAATGGCTCAAGAGGGGGCCCTTGGTTGAAGATGTGCTCAGTTGGAGGCATCGCCACCGGTGAAACCTCAGTGGGGTCTAAATAGGCTAGTAATCCCTTTGTAAAGGCTATTTTGTGATCTCTTGGCCACACACCAACGGAAGTGTGTAATATGACCGACGGGTCATGGGCATAAGGGAGATTCTCAGTGACCGAAAGGTGATGAAATCACGAACACGTGGGTAAAGAGGTACAAACCCTGCAGAGTTAAATAAAACTATCATGATAGCCGTGCTTCTGGTTATAAGTACCTGGACAACTTCCATGATTAGAGGAAACTTGGTATTGGGATGGTATTTGGGATGGTTATGGTTGGTATTATGGTTATGGATTAATTTCTAGTATTGAATATGGTTATTGGCAAATGCTGAAATCTGGAATTATTGATGAGGATGGTGAATTGTGGATTGGTATTATGATATTACTTATGATTATGATGGGTTTATTTCACATACATGTAATATATTGCCCTTCAAATGTTTTAATGTACTTCTCAGCACATTGCCATTATTATTGTCGTCATCTGAATAAGCCACATGTCATACTTTCCACACTTGCTGAGTACGACATGTACTCACTCTTGCAATCCCCCACCCAATAGTTTCAGGTCAGGATTGGGAGTTTAATGGTGATAATGCGGAGTTCTAGGCCGTGTCTACCGTCAGCTTTGCCTGTGGTGTTATTGGAGCTGTGCTATCCCTTATGCTTAGTTTGCTTAGTTGCTTAATTAGTTTATTTCCGCTGCATTAGTTGAACTTGTCATAAATATTCATTAGAGGTTGTAATCGAGGATAATATGGCTTGTGTAATAAAATTTGGTTAATTAATTTTGTTCTGTGGTAATTTTCTGTATACTCTTTTGTGAATGCACTCGTATATGTGTGTTGAACATCCTGGGCACACATATGCGTTAACTTGGTTCATTTTTCGGAACCGGACATCACAGATTGGTATCAGAGCCACAGGTTGACCGTAGGACGCAACCTAGATAGAATGGACACTTTAGAGCACATAGGAGCACTTAGGAATCGATGAGTTTTTGCTTGGGGTGCTGTTTGCTATATATATTGTTTGCTTGTGTTCTTAATAGAGGATTTTGGGATGCCTTAGCATTGCCATGTCCACCTAGGCTAGTGTAGCTAGCTGTTTAGTTTATATCCCTTGATGCATATAGTTGGGGACATTTTCTAATTCTTACCTATTGCTTTTCTTCAGATGGTGAGGACTCGCAACCAGAGGGATGTCAATGGTGAGGAGGAGAACAATGGAGTGCCTCAGAACAACATTGGACAAGGATCTACTCAGGGAGCTATCCACATTGAGCAGCTATTGGCTATGCAAAACCAGCTCATGCAGACCATGATACAAACAATGGGACAGCTGCAGGCTGGCAACATCAACAATCAGACCCACATGCCTCCACCACCACCCCCGCCTCCTCATAACCGATTGGGAGAGTTTATGAGGAATGGGCCACCGACCTTTGCTCAAGCTGCCGACCCTATGGATACGGATGGTTGGCTCAAGTCCGTGGAGAAGAAGCTAGCCATTGTCCAATGCAATGACCGGGAGAAGGTCTTGTTTGCTTCTCATCAACTAGTTGGAGCAGCTGCGGATTGGTGGAATTCTTATTGCAATGCTCATGAGAACCAAGAAAGAATTACTTGGGCCGAATTCAAGGAGAATTTTCGTTCTCATTATGTGCCTGAGGGTGTTATGATCTTGAAGAAGAAAGAATTTGAGAATTTAAGGCAAGGAAGATCAAGCGTGAGTAAATATCTCAATAAATTCACTCAACTCTCAAGGTATGCGCCTGAGGATGTTAGTCGGGACAGCCGGAAGCAATACTTGTTCATGAGGGGCTTGAACAATGAGATCCAAGTGCAACTACTCAATTGCGATTATGCCAATTTTCAGAAGCTTGTGGACAAAGCAATTGTGGTTGAGAACAAGATCCGTGAGATGGAGCCAGAAATCAAGAGGAAGGCGCCATATCAAGGACAGCAACAAGGAAGTAATGTGCGCCCTCGCTTTGCGCTGCCCAATGCGCCTCATTTCAGCTCTTCTATTCCTGCTCAACGCCCTGGTTATGCACAACGCCCAACTCAGTTTGTGCAGCAGTGCCCTGTTATGCAAGCACCTGGGCCTCCAATGCCTTATGCACCTCGTGCTAATTTTCCTGCTGCAAATGTTCAAAACCAAGCTCGTCCTAATAATTTTGGTGGCGTTAAGAAGTGTTATACTTATGGAGAAGCTAGACACTTTGCGCATCAATGTCCTAAGTCAGGCCTTGGTCAAGGAAGCAATGCGCTGAGGCAAAACCCAAGACCCAATGGAGGAGTGCCACAAGGAAGTCGTGGACAGCAGAATTTTGCTCGTGGCAACATGAACCATGTCTCTATGGAGGATGCTCAACAAGCGGATGACGTGGTCATTGGTATGTTTCTCGCCAACTCCAACCCCGCAACTATGTTATTTGATTCTGGAGCATCGCATTCATTCATTGCATCGAAGTATGTTGCTAAGTATAGTTTGCCTATCTCTCATATGAAGTTTACTCTATTGGTTAAGTCTCCTGGAGGAGAGATGAGGATAAATATAGTATGTCTAAAAGTAAGCCTTAGAATAAGGGGGGTAGACTTCTCCGCCAACCTCATTGTTTTGGATTCTCAAGGATTGGACATTATACTTGGTATGGACTAGTTGAGGAAGCACAATGGAGTTATTGAGTGTGCCACAAAGACGGTGAAGTTGACCAACGAAGAAGGGATTGCCGTAGAATTTGAAGCATCTCAAACCGCACCAAAGCAATTGAAGCTGAATCATACGGACAATGCCGCAATTGAGGAGATTCTGCTGGTGTGTGAATTTTTTGATGTTTTTCCGGATGAGTTGCCAGGTATGCCACCTGATCGAGACATTGAGTTTGTTATTGATTTAATACCTGGAACTGCACCTATAGCTAAGAGGCCATATAGGATGCCTCCTATGGAATTAGTGGAGCTCAAGAAGCAAATTCAAGAGCAACTAGAGAAAGGTTTCATTTGCCGTAGTTCTTCACCTTGGGGAGCGCATGTGCTGTTCGTGGACAAGAAGGATGGATCCCAAAGGATGTGTGTGGATTACCGAGCTCTCAACATGGTGACAATCAAGAACAAGTACACCTTGCCACGCATAGAGGACTTGTTTTATCATATGAAAGGTGCTTGTGTCTTCTCTAAGATTGATTTGAGGTCGGGATACTTTCAAATGAAGATTAGACCATCGGACATACCCAAGACAGCTTTTAGGACACAGTATGGATCTTATGAGTACACCGTGATGTCTTTTGGATTGTCAAATGCGCCTGTCTACTTTATGTACCTCATGAATAAAGTCTTCATGGAGTACTTGGACAAGTTCGTCGTGGTGTTCATTGATGACATTACGGTCTACTCGAAGGATGAGAAGGAACATGAGGAACACTTGAGGCTTACGTTGCAGAAATTGAGGGAGCATCAATTGTATGCCCAGTTCAACAGGTGTCAGTTTTGGTTGAGGGAGGTGCCGTTTTTGGGTCATATAATTTCAGGAGGAGAAGTATCGGTTGAACCCGAAAAAGTGAGAGACGTGTTGAAGTGGGAACCGCCACAAAATGTCAAGGAAATAAGGAGTTTTCTTGGGATGGTTGGATTTTACCGTAGATTCATCAAGGACTTTTCCAAGATAGCCAAGCCTATGACAGAGTTGCTAATGAAGGGAAAGGCTTTCCAATGGACCCAAGCTTGTCAAAATAGTTTTGAGGAGTTAAAGAAGAGGTTGACAACAACCCTAGTTTTGGTACTGCCGGATGTGAGCAAGAGTTTTGATATTTATTGCGATGCATCGAGACAAGGGCTTGGATGTGTATTGATGCAAGAAGGTCAAGTGATTGCCTATGCAACAAGACAATTGAAGAAACATGAGCAGAATTACCCAACGCATGATCTTAAACTAGCAGCTGTGGTACATGCATTGAAGATTTGGAGACACTACATTCTCGGACATAGGTGTGAAATTTATATCGATCACAAGAGTCTTAAGTATATTTTCACACAAACGGATCTGAACTTGAGGCAACGAAGATGGTTGGAGCTCATCAAAGATTATGATTTGGGGATCAACTATCATCCGGGAAAAGCCAATGTAGTGGCCGATGCTTTGAGCAGAAAAGGAGTAAGTCATCAACTCACAGTCCGAGAGTTGCCATCCAAGTTACGCAAGGAGTTCGAACGGTTGAATCTTGGATTTGTGAATGAGATGAGAATAATGGAGTTAAACCCAACCTTGGAGCAAGAAATTCGAGGTGCACAAACCACGGATGAGGAGATCAAGGAAATCAAGGAAAGGACCGAAGAAGGGAGAGAATTCAGATTTGACGAGGATGAACATGGTACCCTATGGCTTGGAAAGAGAATCATTGTGCCTAATGTGAAGCATATTCGGGAGACAATACTAAAGGAGGCACATGACTCACCGTACTCGATTCACCCTGGTTGTACGAAGATGTACAAAGACTTGATGGCTTGCTATTGGTGGGATAGCACGAAAAAAGGACAGCTGAATATGTGGCATTGTGTGATGTGTGTCAACGAGTCAAGGCAGAACATCAAAGGCCAGCTGGATTATTGCAACCATTGAAGATCCCGGAATGGAAGTGGGAAGAAATTGGAATGGACTTCATAGTTGGGTTACTACGTACTCAGTCCGGCTATGACTCAATTTGGGTAATTGTGGATCGCTTAACCAAGTCAGCTCATTTTGTCCCTGTGAAGACCAAATATACAGCTGCACGATTGGCCGAAATATACATGGAGCATATTGTGTGTCGACATGGAGTACCGAAGAAGATAGTCTCGGATAGAGGTTCTCAATTTACCTCCAGGTTTTGGCAAAAATTGCATGAAGCTTTGGGAACGAGGTTGAATTTTAGTTCAGCATATCATCCTCAAACGGATGGACAAACCGAGTGGACCAATCAGATTTTGGAGGACATGTTAAGAGCTTGTTCTTTGAAGCATGGGAAAAGTTGGGACAAAAGCTTGCCATACGCAGAATTTTCATACAACAATAGTTACCAAGCAAGCTTTAAAATGTCACCGTATGAAGCGCTTTATGGGACAAAGTGTAGGACGCCTTTATTTTGGAATGAGACAGGAGAAACTCAAGTATTTGGTCCGGATGTGTTGCAAGAAGCCGAAAAGCAAGTCCAAATAATTCGTGAAAACTTGAGGGCTGCCCAATCAAGACAAAAATGCTATGAGGACAATAGGAGAAGGAAACTAGCCTTTGAAGTGGGAGATTTTGTTTACCTCAAGGTGTCACCAATGAGGGGTCAAAAGAGGTTTAACATAAGAGGAAAGCTCGCACCTCGTTATATTGGACCATCAAGATTTTGAACAAAAGAGGAGAAGTAGCGTATAAGTTGGAGATGCCAGCTCATCTCTCAGACGTGCATGATGTCTTTCATGTTTCCCCGCTCAAGAAGTGCTTGAGAGTACCGGAAGAACAAGTGCCAATGGAAGGATTGGAACTAGAGGAAGATTTGACGTATGCCGAACAACCGATCAAAATTTTGGAAACTAAGGAGAGGGTCACAAGGAACAAGGTTATTAGATGGTGTAAGGTTCAATGGAAACACCACACAGAAAAAGAAGCGACGTGGGAATTGGAGGATGATATCAAGAAGGACTTTCCCTATCTCTTCTCTTTCGCGTCGAATCTCGAGGGTGAGATTCATTTTAAGGGGGGTAGGTTTGTAACAACCTCATTTTCATGCATCATGCCCTACATATACTCATATACATGTTTAACATTAACCCACAACAAGAGGAACGAGTTTAAAATTGATTCGGAGCATTTAAAAATTGATTTGAAACAAAACCGCACTTAAATTGCAGGAAAGTGCAGACTTGTCCGATTTTGCTGAGGACTAGTCCAATTTTTGGCACTGGAAACTTTCGGACTTGTCCGATTTTGTGCGGACTAGTCCGATATTCCAAGAATCCTTGAAAATTTTCTAAGTCCTTGGACTTTTATGGACTAGTCCGGTGTTCCAGCGGACTTGTCCGTTTTCCTCTATGTTTAAAGTCGGACTTGTCCGATCTTAGGCCAGACTTGTCCGATTTTCCCTCTAGACGACTTCGGACTAGTCCAGTCCTTTCCGGACTTGTCCGATATTTCGCGACTCCGAGTTGATCTTTTGTTTTACGACTTGTTTCTTGGGTTTCACGTTAAGTGGGCCTAGGGACGTCGTGCCTAACACTTTTAGAGCCCATGTGGGACTCTAAACCGGCCTCTACTCATCCCAAACTCGAAATCCATCTAACCCTAGCCTCCACCTCTATATAAACAGCCCCACCCCTTGGTTTGACATCTATTTGCCACTTTTCCACCCACCCAAAGCCTAGTTCGTGGGGAGCCTCCGCCAAGGAAGGAGGAGAAGATCCCAAGCAAGAAGAAGAGGAGGAGGAAATGAAAGAGGATCAAGATATCCACCAAGTTTCGTTCTTCACCCCCAATACATCCCCAAGTTCATCGCCAACCCTAGATCACCAAGATCCAAGTGTTACATCCAAGTTTCTTGATTCATTGGAATCCCAAACACCTGGTATACCTTCTATTCTCTTTTAATTACGAGAACTCAACCCCTAATCTCCAAATTCACGTCGATCTAGAAAACCCTAATCTGCTGATCTCGCAGAGTGCAGACTTGTCCGGTACCTAGCGGACTAGTCCGATCTTCCTGGTTACATTGCATCAAATTAATTCTAAAATTTGATTTGAATCAACCCGAAACCTGTATAAACTTGTTAAAATCTATTAGAACTAGTTATTGATCATTAAAAGCAATCTAGTAACAAGTTCTACCTTGCATTTGCATCAATGATGCATGTCATGTCATATTGAGTAATATTTGTGCACTCTTTGATTGTCTTTCTTGTCTTGTATGTTTATTGTGTGGATTAGACGGATTTGCGCTAGAGAGTGCCGCGGAGGATCTCCAGCACCAAGAGTTTGAAGGCTTTGACCCTAATCAACAGCAAGAGCAAGGCAAGTGTCCTTGAAGCACATTGATCCTGTTTTAAAATAAATGTTTTGTTTGCAAAACTGCATGCTGTGTCAATTTGATGGGAACCCTATGATAGGAAGTTTACAAGAATTGTTTAACCGCCCTTGTCACCTGGGATATATGGTAGAGAGTTGGGAAGGGCTTTTTACCTTTTGCTTCGCTTAATCAACTGGGATGGGAACAACTATACCACTCAATTTAATTATGCATGAATGAGATTATGGTTACAATGAACTGGTTAAATATGACATGGTAATGGGTAATCTAAGCAAGCCTGGTATGTGGATGGGTTGGATGTTATGGTGGTTTGCTTGCTTTTGATCTAAGGACCGGTTAATGCGAGAATAAGCCAGGATTACAGTGCCACCACGAGGCCAAGTATGGGTGCGGCGTAGCTGATTAATTAGGGGAACGAGTTTAAAATTGATTCGGGGCATTTAAAAATTGATTTGGAACAAAACCGCACTTAAATTGCAGGAATGTGCGGACTAGTCAGATTTTGCTGAGGACTAGTCCGATTTTTGGCACTGGAAACTTTCGGACTTGTCCGATTTTGTGCGGACTAGTTCGATATTCCAAGAATACTTGAAAAATTGCTAAGTCCTTGGACTTTTCCGAACTAGTTCGGTGTTCCAGAGGACTTGTACGTTTTCCTCTCTGTTTAAAGTCGGACTTGTCCGACCTTAGGCCAGACTTGTCCGATTTTCTCTCTAGACGACTTCGGACTAGTCCAATCCTTTCCGGACTTGTCCGATATTTCGCGACTCCGAGTTGATCTTTTGTTTTACGACTTGTTTCTTGGGTTTCACGTTAAGTGGGCCTAGGGACGTCGTGCCTAACACTTTTAGAGCCCATGTGGGACTCTAAACCGGCCTCTACTCATCCCAAACTCGAAATCCATCTAACCCTAGCCTCCACCTCTATATAAACAGCCCCACCCCTTGGTTTGACATCTATTTGCCACTTTTCCACCCACCCAAACCCTAGTTCGTGAAGAGCCTCCGCCAAGGAAGGAGGAGAAGATCCCAAGCAAGAAGAAGAAGAGGAGGAAATGAAAGAGGATCAAGATCTCCACCAAGTTTCGTTCTTCACCCCCAATACATCCCCAAGTTCATCGCCAACCCTAGATCACCAAGATCCAAGTGTTACATCCAAGTTTCTTGATTCATTGGAATCTCAAACACTTGGTATACCTTCTATTCTCTTTTCATTACGAGAATTCAACCCCTAATCTCCAAATTCACGTCGATCTAGAAAACCCTAATCTGCTGATCTCGCAAAGTGCGGACTTGTCCGGTCCCTAGCGGACTAGTCCGATCTTCCTGGTTACATTGAATCAAATTAATTCTAAAATTTGATTTGAATCAACCCGAAACCTGTATAAACTTGTTAAAATCTATTAGAACTAGTTATTGATCATTAAAAGCAATCTAGTAACAAGTTCTACCTTGCATTTGCATCAATCATGCATGTCATTTCATATTGAGTAATATTTGTGCACTCTTTGATTGTGTTTCTTGTCTTGTATGTTTATTGTGTGGATTAGATGGATTTGCGCTAGAGAGTGCCGCGGAGGATCTCCAGCACCAAGAGTTTGAAGGCTTTGACCCTAATCAACAGCAAGAGCAAGGCAAGTGTCCTTGAAGCATATTGATCCTGTTTTAAAATAAATGTTTTGTTTGCAAAACTGCATGTTGTGTCAATTTGATGGGAACCCTATGATAGGAAGTTTGCTAGACTTGTTTAACCACCCTTGTCACCTGGGATATATGGTAGGGAGTCGGGAAGGGCTTTTTACCTTTTGCTTCACTTAATCAACTGGGATGAGAACAACTATACCACTCAATTTAATTATGCATGGATGAGATTATGGTTAACATGAACTGGTTAAATATGACATGGTAATTGGTGATCTAAGCAAGCCTGGTATGTGGATGGGTTGGATGTTATTGTGGTTTGCTTTCTTTAGATCTAAGGACCAGTTCATGCCAGAATAAGCCAGGATTACAGTGCCACCACGAGGCCAAGTATGGGTGCGGCGTAGCTGATTAATTAGGGCTTTGCCAGTGCTATTTGGACCATCATGGATGCTCGGGGAAGGGGTAGTCGGATTGGGTTTGTTGATGATTGGCGGGACTACCCTGGGATCCGAATGGCTCAAGAGGGGGCCCTTGATTGAAGATGTGCTCAGTTGGAGGCATTGCCACTGGTGAAACCTATGTGGGGTCTAAATAGGCTAGTAATCCCTTTGTAAAGGATATTTTGTGATCTCTTGGCCACACACCAACGGAAGTGTGTAATATGACCGACGGGTCATGGGCATAAGGGAGATTCTTAGTCACCGAAAGGTGATGAAATCACGAACACGTGGGTAAAGAGGTACAAACTCTGCAGAGTTAAATAAAACTATCATGACAGCCGTGCTTCCGGTTATGAGCACCTGGACAACTTCCATGATTAGAGGGAACTTGGTATTGGGATGGTATTTGAGATGGTTATGGTTGGTATTATGGTTATGGATTAATTTCTAGTATTGAATATGGTTATTGGCAAATGGTGAAATCTGGAATTATTGATGAGGATGGTGAATTGTGGATTGGTATTATGATATTACTCATGATTATGATGGGTTTATTTCAGATACATGTAATATATTGCCTTTCAAATGTTTTAATGTACTTCTCAACACTTTGCCATTATTATTGTCGTCATTTGAATCAGCCACATGTCATACTTTCCACACTTGCTGAGTATGACATGTACTCACTCTTGCAATCCCCCACCCAACAGTTGTAGGTCAGGATTGGGAGTTTAATGGTGATAATGCGGAGTTCTTGGCCGTGTCTACTATCATCTTTGTCTGTGGTGTTATTGGAGTTGTGCTATCCCTTATGCTTAGTTTGCGTAGTTGCTTAATTAGTTTATTTCCGCTGCATTAGTTGAACTTGTCATAAATATTCATTAGAGGTTGTAATCGAGGATAATATGGCTTGTGTAATAAAATTTGGTTAATTAATTTTGTTCTGTGGTAATTTTTTGTATGCTCTTTTGTTAATGCACTCGTGTATGTGTGTTGAACATCCTGGGCACACATATGCGTTAGCTTGGTTCATTTTTCGGAACCGGGCGTCACAATCTTGTTGCACGATCGCAACATTGACGATGTTGTTAAGGGCGTTACGATTCAACTGCACGAGTTGGGCCTTCATCTTGGGATTTAGGCCTCGGAACAACGCATCTCACTTCTTATCTTCTGTCCCATTATAATCCGACGCGTACTGCGCCAGATGGTTGAACGCGCGGGAGTACTCCTGAGCACTCCTTCCTCATTGTTTCAGCTCCAGGAACTCCTGAAGCTTCCTCTTCATAATACCGAGAGGTGTACGGTAGGTGCAGAATGCTTCCCGAAACTCTTCCCAAGTTACGGCCTGCCCGAAGCAACATTTCAATAGTCCGAACTTCGCCTCGATAGTGCGGAGGAAGTTATCCGCTGCCAGAGGCTCATCAGCCTCCGTGAAGACCGGTGGATGCGTCGCCAAGAATCCAAGTATGAACTTTGGTAGGGCTGGCATTGCCCATTGTCTTGTCGCCCCCTTGACGGGACGATTTCTGCACCAATATGTCAGCAGCAACTCGATTTGCTCGTCGCGCGAGCTGAGCACTGCGGCAAGAACATCCGCGAGACTCCTCGGAAGTTCTGGTGGTGGCGGAGGTGGTTGCTGCTGCGTCGTTGTTTGCTCCGATAGTGAGGAGTTGTCCCCATCACCCTGACTAGAGCCTCTCACCTCATGGGTTGAGCGAGTACGCACCATTCTGCATCCACATGGTTTAGAAATCAGCAACATGTTTATTCACTTCATTCGGTTCATATAATAGTAATGCGAGGATTAACCAAAGTGTCTGTTGCATAACATTCACGTATACTGATAAAATATAAACTTTATACAACATATACATCTCTGGACCACTTTACCATAGTGAGTTCCAAAATATAATGAACTCCATGGATGGAAGTTCATTTCGGCCATCGTTGGTCACAAAGGAATGTTAAGTGCGTTAGCATCCGTGTATTCTTGCTGTTGTAATATAACACAAACATGTCATTGTTCTAAGTGCTATTTCGATTGTGTCACATACTCTATTCCAACCCAGCACGTTGAATAACAGCTGCTGGACATGAGACATGATACAAGAAAATGAATCAAAGTTGATTGACTTGATGAATTTAAAAACTGGTTTCACTGTCCAGTTTGTGGTCCAGCTGAACAGTCTGGGTAAATTGAAACTTTTTGACAAGTTAGAGGCAAAATCAGATTTTGAGTTCAACTACAAAGTTGTATTACACTCAAATAACTTTACAGAATGTATTTATTTGCCCTAGTATCATTTCTGGTTGAGGAGATCTGACTTTTGCAGGTTGACAGTTATTTCTGGAAATTTTGACAGCACCTCTTTTGTTTATGGCTGATTTTGTCCACAATTTTCAGAAAAATAAACATCAAAATTTGCAAAAATCATAAATTACAACATTGTTACATTCATCTTCAGTATTCCATAAATGTATTACATGAAGCCATTCAATAATTTTACTACCAGATATGATAGAATTAGTAAACAGTTACATAAACTGTCCAGTCCCTGTCCAGATTTGGCATAGTTTGGAAACTTGAAATTTTCAATAGTTTACTGGGGGATTCTGATCTGGAGTTGAACAGAAGAATTATAGAAGACTCTAAACTTTCCAAGTACGTATGGTGCACCTTCAGTGGAGATTTCTACTAGGAGAAAGGTCCCCTTGGTGAGCGGGAGGATGAGGCTAGGGCTGAAGTCCAAGACCTTGTCAGGGAGGTTGCTTCTTTGTTCCAGCGGAGTTGAGGCTGGCGGCACCTGGGCGCAAGGTTTTTGTATCCGGGGGTGGCCCCCTTGTGTAAATAAACGAGACTAGTTGGATTCATGTTGTTTTGTCTATTGGCTTGTCGCGTGCTTCCTGATTGTTGCCCCAATTTCCTTCTCTAAGGTCTTGAAGAGCCCTTGTTGACGCCGTTAGCCTTTTAGGGACCAACTCTTGCACAGTTGACATGGCCGGTTTGTCGCTAGGTGACGTCCTACCTGTGAAACCCCCTGAGAGGCCCCTTGGTAGGTGTGGCCAGATTGTTGGGTACGCCTGCCATTTGAATGCAGGATGTCTTCGAATGGCCCCCGTCGAAGTGAGGAAGCATGAGCGTTGTCATTGTCGGCAGCTAGAGCTGGCTGTTCCGGCTCCGCCCTCTGTCGCTGTAAAGTCGTCGTCGTCAGGCCCCATAGGAGGTGTCGGAGCTGGGTGCTCCGGCGTTGCCTACCACCATCGTCTAGTCATGGAATACAGACACCTGGTGGGCAGGATACCAAAAGCGAACTTTGTTAGAAGCAGAAACTAGTAGAAAAACAGGGCAGGAGAGTGCACTCACTTGTCTGCGCTTGTTGCTGTTGCTGACGTGTCGGGACGTCGACGACAGGCCCCCTGGAGGGTGCCGGGGCTGCATGCCCCAGCGTTGCCCACCGTCGTCGTAGAGTCATCGACGGTAGGCCCCTTGGGAGGTGCATGAGCTGGGTGCTCCGGCGCCGCCCATCATCTTCGTGGGAACGTCGACGACAGGACCCTTGGGAGGTGCCGGAGCTGGATGCTCCGACGTCATCTACCATCATCGTGGAGATGTCGACGGCAAGCCCCTGGTTTACAGGCTATCTCAAGGGAACCCAGTTAGCAATAAGAGCAGGGCAGGAGAGTTTACTCACTACTCCACGCTTGGTGTTGTCGTTAACGTTCTGGGATGTCGATGGCAGGCCCCTTGGGAGGTGCCGGAGCTGGATGCTCCGGCGTCGCCCACCATCTTCATAGGTACATCAACGGCGGGCCCCCTGGGAGGTGTCGGAGCTGGATGCTCTGGTGTCGTCCACCATCTTCATAGGAACGTCGACGGCGGCCCCCCTGGGGGTTGCAAGAGCTGGATGTTCCAGCGTCGCCCACCATCTACGTAGGTGCGTCGACGGCGGCCCCCTGGGAGGTGTCGGAGCTGGATGCTTAAGCGTCGCCCACCATCTCCGTAGAGTCGTCAACGGCAGGCCCCTGGTGTACAGGCTATCGCAAGAGAAGCCTGTTAGCAACAAGTGCAGGGCAGGAGAGTTTACTCACTCATTCGCGCTTGGTGCTGTTGTTGACGTTCCGGGACATCGACGGCAGGCCCCTTGGGAGGTGCCGGAGCTGGATACTCCGGCATCGCCCACCATCTTCGTAGGTACGTCGACGAAGGCCCCCTGGGAGGTTTCGGGGCTGGATGCTCTGTTGCACTCTTCTTTGTATGTCCTGCACACATAATGGAGACGCATATTGTTTTGCTCGCATGGTGATCTTTTCCTATCCTTAAGTACAGTCATGTCTTATAGTCCTTGGCTGGTACACGGGATTTGGGTAATTCTATGCATTGGCGCTCAGGGTCCGGCCCCCTTCTTATTCAGGGTGTGAGCGTCCTGGCCCCCCGGTACTTAGCCGCAGCACTGGGAGGCAAAGCGCACACGCTTACGGTACAGGACCAAGCTAAGCATACTGCGCGCTCTGGTCCTCTAGCTCGGCGCTGGCCTTTCGTGGGGAACCATTTGGCACCACAGGGCCCCAAGTAAGAGGGCAGCCGCGAGGTTCCAAGACACCTTGCAGGTACCTCAAATACATCCACCTGTAGCAGGGTTGCATGACTCTACTAGGGGCGATACACAAAAGATTTCACCAAGTAACGAAGACGATGTACGAAAGACGAGTCTAGTTTGATTGATCACAAAATTAATAGGTAACATAAGTGAGCATAAGAGAAATCATACGGTAAGACAGTGAATTTCTTATCATTGGTGTTCATAGGAGTGAATTGGCTTTACAATAAGGCAACGACCCACTCCAGTTGGCAAGGGAGGTAGAATGTTCATGCTTAGGTTATTGGCCAAGCTAAACGGCTGAACACTTTGGACCTGTCCCTCCCAGAGCTTCGGGATGACCGGGTCCGAGAGGTCGGTTCCGGAACTGTCGGGTTCATGGCGACACCGGACCTTCTCCCCGCGGGACTGCATCCAGCTCCGGCACCTCACAGGGGGCCGCCGTCAGCGTACCTACGAAGATGGTGGGCGATGCTGGAACATCCAGCTCTGGCACCCCCTAGGGGGGCTGCCGTCGACGTTCCTATGAAGATGGTGGACAACACCAGAGCATCCAGCTGTGGCACCTCCCAGGGGGCCCGCTGTCGACGTACCTATGAACATGGTGGGCGACGCCGGAGCATCCAGCTCCGGCACCTCCCAAGGGGCCTGCCGTCGATGTCCCAGAATGTTAACAACAACACCAAGCGCGAAGAAGTGAGTAAACTCTCCTACCCTGCTCTTATTGCTAACAGGGTTCCCTTGCGATAGGCTGTAAACCAGGGGTCTGTCGTCGACGTCTCCACGATGATTGTAGATGACGCCGAAGCATCCAACTCTGACACCTCTCAAAGGGTCTGCTGTCGACGTTTCCACGAAGATGATGGGCGGCGCCGGAGCACCCAGCTCCTGCACCTCCCAAGGGGCCTACAGTTGACGACTCTACGACAACGGTGGGTGACGCTGGGGCATCAGCCCTGGCACCCCCAGGGGTCCTACTGTCAACGTCCCGACACGTCAGTGACAACAACAAGTGCAGACAAGTGAGTGCACTCTCCTGCCCTGTTTCTTCTACTAACAAAGTTCGCTTGTGGTATCCTGCCCACCAGGTGTCCGTATTCCACGACTACACGACGATGGTAGGCAATGCCAAAGCACCCAGCTCTGGCACTTCCCAGGGGGCCTGACGTCGTCGACTTTACAGCGATGGAGGGCGTAGTCGTAAGATCCAGCTCTAGTGCCGGCAATGACAATGCTCATGCTCCCACACTCCAAAGGGGTCCATTCGAAGACATCCTGCATTCAAATGGCAGGCGTACCCAACAATTTGGCCACACCTACCAAGGGGCCTCTCAGGTGGTTTCATAGGCAGGACGTCACCTAGCGACATACCGGTCGTGTCAACTATGCAAGAGTTGGTCCCTAAAAGGCTAACGGCGTCAACAAGGGCTCTTCAAGACCTTAGAGAAGGAAATTGGGGCAACAATCAGGAAGCACGCGACAAGCCAATAGACAAAACAACATGAATCCAACTAGTCTTGTTTATTTACACAAGGGGGCCACCCCCGGATACAAAAACCTTGCGCCCAGGTGCCGCCAGCCTCAACTCCGCTGGAACAAAGAAGCAACCTCCCTGGCAAGGTCTTGGACTTCGGCCTAGCCTCATCCTCCAGCTCACCAAGGGGACCATTCTCCTCCGGCAAATGGGACGACTGGAAGAAGGAGTGGGTGATCATCACTGTGAATAGGCACGAGAAGTTGGAACTACCTGAGAGCCTTCCGAACGTGGATACCGACCTCTAGAACGAGGTCCCGGAGCTGCCGGTAGCGTACAAGCCCGTTGTGGCTAGGATCGAAGGTCGCATCACCGGTGGTGTAACCCCCCAAATGGTTTTTGGGAACTTCCTAAGGAACAGGTGGGCACCTCTGAAGTTCAGGGAACGGACAGCGTGGACATTCACGTCGCTTGATGCCGACACCCAAGTGAAGGATGAAGCACTGAAGCAGCTGCTGAAGAAGTTCCAGAGCAAGCCCGGTATCTCACTTGAGTCCCTAGCTCCTCCAGCGTCCTTTCTACCTCTGAACCTAGATCCTGAGTTCTGCCGGTAGCTCCGGAAGCTGATGCCAAGGTTGGACGACATCGGAGTCTCGACGAGGCGGGCTCCTCCAGCAGCCACCGCTCCTGGGACCTCTGGGGGATCAACCCCAATTCCCCCATGCCAGGGAGATGGAGTCGCAAGCTCCGGCAAGGGTGAGGCCCCGGCGGAACCCTCTAGCCGCAAGAGGAAACTGGTGCGGGGTGACGGAAGTCACGTCGGTACCTCCGAGGGCCCACCTCGTCCAGTTCCGGGACCTCCGGCAGGCACTGGATCCAGGGGGCCACCTCGCACTACGGCGCCAAGTACGAGACTGAGCTCCGGAGGTCCCCCTCAAACAGGGGTCACTCCGGCCAGGGAGGTTCCAGCTCCAGCTCTAGTGCAAGCTCCTGGGAGGCTTGAGGCTTCGGCCGCATCAGGTCCTTCAGGTTTTGGCTCTGTCCCTGCCCAGAAGCGGCTCTGTCTCTGAAGCCGAAGTACCTGCTCTCGCTCCGATGATGGTTGAGGCTCCAGTGCCTCAGTTAGCAGCGTCCAGTGTGCCCGCGTCCGCACTTCAAGCCATGGAGGCTCCGGGCACACATCCCGCTTCTCTGACGTCGGAGGCTAAGCCAGGAGCGCCAGAGGCTGGACCGGGAGCGCCTGCGGTTGCACCGGAGGGTCCAGCGGAGGCCCCAGGCATCTTGAGCCCACAAGTGCCACCTCCTTTAAGGGGTAGCCCCTCCCGGGTGACGGCGGACATCCTGGTGGAGACGGGGGAAGGAGCGCTCCTATCCGGTCCGACGCCCATTCCCTTAGAACTGGCCATCAACAACACTCGCTCCAGCTTGTAGCAGGTTGCCATGTCCTTCAAGCACAACCTCAAGGCTCTCGAGGAGGAGTGTAGAAGGCTCCGTCAACATGAAGAATGGGCCAAGGGTGAGCAAACCCTGCTGGTCGAGCAAGGTGAGCTTCTCAACGCAAGAGAGGCTACTCTCAAGGCTCTCTACGAGAAGGTGCGGAAGATCTATAAAGAAGTTGTGGAATGCCACAGAGCTACGGACCAGCGCTAAGGTGGTTTAACTGCCTAGCAAGAGACCCTCCAGAAGCGCAGCCAGGAGCTCGACTTGGAGGAGTCTACCCTCGCCGAGAAGTTAGAGGACCTAAGCCAGAGAGTGGAGGAGCTCTCCCGAAAGCTGTCGGCGGGTGAGCAGAGCTTGGCGGACCGCCGCGAGCAGTTTGAAGCGTGGTGTAAGGTTGAGGCAGAAAGGATCTAGAAACGGGGGCAAAGCCTCAACAAGTAGGAGACTGACGTCTCTGCCAGGGAAAATACTCTCCGGGGCCGGGAGGAAGACTTGGCGGAATGTCAGAACTGTATCCTTTTCATGGATTCGGAGCTCGCTGATCGCGAGCGGTAGCTAGCCAAGAACATTCAACAGAACAGCAAGGAGGCCGAGCACCTCGCAAAGGAGGGTGCGGAACTGGCGGCCACCAGAAGGGCTCTGGAAGAGTTGCAAGGCTGGAGACGGAGGGGACGTCCGTGACCAAGACTATCACCGAATATGTGCTAATGTGCTACCAGAACCGGGACCCCCACTTCCCCCTGAGTCCAGCAGTCGAAGGGCCGATCGAGGCAGAGCTAGACACTGCCCGAGAGAGTGTTCAGGAGGCTACCAAAGCCGTTGCCTCAGCTATCCGCAGGACTTAGGCCTTTCTTTTCTTGCTCCCCATGTATGCCTCCAATTTTGTAAGATAATCTTTTAATGAATGAATTCCTCTTGATCTTCGGTTCTTGATATTTTTGTTTCCTGTTCCCTGGTACATGTATGCAATTTTTATTGTGTACATGTACTAAAAGGAACTAGCACTTGCTTTGGGAACATCGGCCCCCTGGGGTTGTCAGAGCTTAGGAGCTCCGGCAACACTCGTGGTCTCCATAGGAGACGCCACCGCTGGGCCCCCTAGGGTTGTCGGACCTTAGGAGCTCCGGCAATACCCATGGTCTTCTCAGGGAACACTACCGCCACCCCCCTAGGATTGTGAGATCTTAGGAGCTCTGACAACGCCCATGACCTTTGTAGGAGACGCCACACACCACCTGGCCCCCTAGGGTTGTCGGAGCTTTAGGAGCTCCGACAACACCCATGATCTCGGTAGGACGTCGACGTTGTGTCTCCTGTAATTGCTGGCGCTCAGGAGCTCCGGCATCGCCCATTGTTGGTGTAGAGGGTGCCGACGGTGGGCCCCCAAGCCTACTGTAGGCGGAGTGTCCGTTCACTATCAGAATCACGAGAATGGCGTTGTACCTTAGGAACCTGCGCACATGACAAACAAAAGGTAATTCCGCTCTCCAGTCAATCTTTTACCTACACTCTGTTAGTGTCGCTTGTCTTACGATCCGTTGCCATTCTGGGGGGCTTTGAGTAGGTACCCAAAGTGACCCGCCGGCAAACAGACAACAATGCACCCACTATTGTAGAGACGAAGGGAAGATTGGCCGCACCCACGCTAGGTGAAGAGCTAATGGCAAGTGCGTGATATCATTCATAAGAACTAAAGATAATTTCAAATGAATAAGGCATTTCAGGATAGGGCAAACAACTTTTTCATTATAACGTTCATAGGAGAGAACAGACTTTACAGGCGGAACGACCCAGCCCGGGCGACAAGGAGCTGAGTATACCTTCTCTGGGTACCGGACCGTGCCGAGCAAGGCAGACACTCGGAGCTCATTTCCCCGGCCTTAGTTAACCCAAGTGCTGTCTCTAGACACTATGCCAATTTTATAACAAAAGAAAAATAGAATGACGTTCCACCGGTTATGGATAGAACTTACGGAGGTGTTTGATATTCCATGGAATGGGTATCGGATGCCCATCCTCCGTAGCTAGGCGAACACACCCTGGGTGACAAACCTCTGTAACCCGGAAGGGACCCTCCCACTTGGGGGAGAGTTTGTTTGTCCCTTCACGGGAAAGCAGACGTCGCTTGACCAGGTCGTTCACCTTGAGCTCCCTACTGCGCACGGTCCGCTAATGGTAGCATCGGAGCGATTGCCTATACCGTGCGTTTCAGAGGGCAGCTCGTAGGCGTCCCTCATCGACGAGGTCCATATCTTCACGTCGGAACTGGTCATACGCAGCTTCGCCGTACATTCGGACACGGGGGGAGCCCATGGTGATCTATGGGGGAAGGACGGCCTCCGCCCCGTACACCAAGAAGTAGGGCGTTTCTCCCATAGCCTGGCTTGTTGATGTCCGACTATCCCACAACGCATATGGCAGCTCATCCACCCAGTTTGCACCATGCTTCTCGAGGCTTGAGTTTGTACGAGTCTGGAGGCCCTTGAGAATCTCGGCATTGGCCCTCTCTACTTGCCCATTGCTCTCGGGATGGGCGACAGAGGCATAACAAACTTGGATCCCAAGGTCCTCGCAGTATTCTTGGAACGCCGCACTCATGAATTGGGTCTCGTTATCAGTGATGATTCTGTTCGGGACCTCGAACCTGCAGACAATTGACTTGATGAACTTCACTGCGGACTGCTTGTTAATGGTGATGACTGGGGTGGCTTCTGGCCATTTGGTGAACTTATCTACGGCGACGTAGAGGTGTCGGAATCCTCCGATGGCTCTTGGGAAAGGTCCCAGGATGTCCAGTCCCCACACGGCGAATGGCCACGAGGGAGGGGTCATCTGCAGCGCTTGAGCTGGTGTGTGGATCTGCATGGCATGGAACTGGCACGCCTTGCATCTCCTAACCATGTCAGCGGCATCCTGGAGTGTTGTGGGCCAGAAGCCGTGCCGAAAGGCTTTACCGACCAGCGTGCAGGCCAATGTGTGTTCCCGCACTCACCTCCATGGATTTTTGCGAGCAAGTCGCAGCCCTCCTCCCAGGTAATGCAGCACAGTAGGATGCCGTTGGCGCCACACCGGTAGCGATCCCCCTCTACCAGCGTGTATCTTTTAGCCATCCGCACAATCCGTTCTGCTAGGGCATTTTCTTCGGGAAGGTAGTTGTCTCTCAAGTAGTCCCGGACCTCTGAGATCCATGCATCGGGACCTCCTTGAGCTTCTATTTCTTGGGTGCCCAGCTGCTCGGAGCTGCTGGAGGCGCATAGGAACTTTGGTGGGCACCATGGCTGTAGAGCCGCCGGGTTGCTAGCTTCGAGGTGCTAACTTCACCCCCTTCACCCGGTTCAGCAGCTCTGGCGGTTGGTCACGATAACGTCCTTGCAAAGACTCCTTCGGGCACTGGTGCCTCTGTGGAGGACTTTGTTGACAGGTCGTCAGCGATTGAGTTGTCAGATCGGGGTACATGGCACAGATCCATGTTCTCAAAATCTTTCTCCAGCTTCCTGATGTGTAGCAAGTATGCTGTCAGCTGGGGGTCGTTGCAGCTGCACTCCCCTTTGACGTGCTTGACAACTAGCTGGGAATCACCTTTGGCAAGGAGTTGGCAGACGTTGATGGTCAGTGCTGCCTTCAGCCCATAGATGAGGGCCTCGTACTCTGCCATGTTGTTGGTGGCCTTGAAACCGAGATGCACCATATACTTGAACTGCTCCTCCGTTGGAGCTATGAGCACCCCTTCGGCCCCGACCCCCTGTTTCCGGGCGGAACCATCAAAGTAAAGCGTCCACAGGGTTTCAGTGAAAACCAGTGCCCTGGACACTGTGTCTCCGCTGACTGGGATTTTGGGGTTGCCAGGCGATGGAGTCCACTCAGCCAGGAAATCTGCCAGGGCCTGGCTTTTGACCGCATGCCGAGGAAGGAACTCGATCTCGAACTCCGCTAGCTCAGCTGCCCACTTGGCGATGTTGCCGATAGCATTAGGACTGTGGAGGACCGTTCTCAGTGGAAAGGAGGTGACCACTGAGACCTTATGGCCCTGAAACTAGTGTCGGAGCTTCCTCGATCCTATCAACACAGCGTACAACAGCTTATGTATCTCCTGATACCTTGTCTTTGCCTCATGGAGGACTTCATTGATGTAGTAGACCGACCTTTGAGTGGTCCGGACTCTATCTGAGAGGTCTAGTGCTCCTTGTGTTGGATCCAGGTCCTAGGGTTCCTGCCTCCCGGGACCCGCATCATACTCTGGGGGCTGAGGGCCGGCGATTTCTTGGCTCCGGGAGCCCTCCTGAGAGAGGTCCATGGCTTGGTATGGGACCGGAGGCTCGGTGCTTGCTCTACAGGCTCCTTCTCGTGTATGCTGCTGATGTGGTTCCGATCGCTCTACGACCAAGACCATACTAACCACTTCGGTTGTTGCTGTAACATACAGTAGCAGGGGCTCTCCAGGCTCCGGGGCCACCATAACTGGGAGGGATGTCAGGTGCCTCTTGAGCTCCTGAAACGCTGCTTCTGCTTCTTCTGTCTTGTCATAGGGAACTGCCTTCCGCAAAATCTTGAAGAAGGCAAGTGCCCGTTCTGCCAACCTTGAGATGAAGCGGCTAAGAGCCGCTAGGCAACCTGCGAGCTTCTGTACATCCTTGATACGCGTCAGGGGCCGCATCAGATCTATTGCCTTGATCTTCTCTAGATTGGCTTCGATCCCTTGGTGAGAAAATAGGAATCCCAACAGCTTCCCAGAAGAGACCCCGAAGACACACTTTTGGGGTTCAGCATCGTGCACGTAAGGCGCAACCTGTTTAAGACTTGCGCTAAGTTGTCCAGGAAGGACGCGCGGTCTTTGATTTTGACCACGATGTCATCAACATACACCTCTACCAGGTCTCTAATGAGGTCCCCAAATCTTATATGCATCGCACATACAAAGGTAGGGAGAGCATTCTTAAGACCATAAGGCATGGAGACATAACAATACAGGCCATCTAATGGTACAAAAGCAGTATGTTCCTCATAAACTCTAGACATAGGTATTTGATGGAAACCAGAATACGCGTCTAGGAAACACAGCAGATCACAGCCTGACGTAGATTCTATAATTTGATCTATCCTGGGGAGTGGGAATGGATCTTTTGGACATGCCTTGTTTAGGTTGGTGTAGCGGATGCACATCCGAAGCTTCCCGCCAGCCTTGGGGACGACAACAGGGTTGGCCAACCACCGAGGGTGGTGGACTTCCCGGATGAAGCCAGCGTCGAGCAACTTCTTGATCTCCTCCCGGATGAAGTTTTGGCACTCAACAGACTGCTTCCGGGGCTTTTGTTGTACTGGGCGGCCATCGGGGTAGATCTTCAGATGATGCTCAATCACCTCCCTGGGGATCCCGGGAATCTGCGATGGTTGCCAGGCGAACACATCGACATTGTCCCGGAGGAAGGTGACGACGTGAATTCCTATTTGCTGTCTAGGTTACCCGCTATGCAGGTCGTCTGGGCAGCCTCGGAGCCGATCCTGACGACCTCCACTGGGACATCGTCTTCGGCAAGCAACACGCACGGAGCTGTGGTGGAGGTCCGTTCGGACGGGCCTTGACTTTGTTGCCCTTCCCTTGCATCATCCAAGTTTGGGGTCCGCCCCGCAGCGAGTGCTTGGAGATGCTCCAAGGCTGACACCGCTACGGTGTGATCCCCCCGGACCCCGAGGACTCTGGATGGCATTGGCATCTTCAGGACCAGGTAGTCATAGTGAGCTACGGCCATGAACTGGTATAGCGCCGACCTTCCGATGGTGGCATTGAAGGCAAGCTCAACATGTGCCACATCGAATAGGATATTCTCCGTGCGGTAGTTCTCTGGGGTACCAAAGGTAACCGGGAGGTGGATACTGCCACTGGGCACAATCCGCCTTGGGCGCACGCCTGAGAACGGGCTCGAAGGCGTGAGTCGGGACATAGATATCTGCAACTTCTGGAAGGCTGTAGTGGAGATAAGGTTGAGGTCGGCCCCGCCATCGATCAACACGTAATGGAGCTTCACGTTGGCGATAGTTGGGGCCATGTTCTTCGGGCAGTCTGAAGCGACAAAGCTGATAGCCGTGTTCATCCACTTGCAGTGGGAAGTCGGGCTTAGCACCGGGGCCACTGCCGCTATGGCTCGTCGCAGGACTTTTACTGCATTTCGAGACACAGGGTCTGAGGCCCCCCGTAGATGACGTAGAGGAGCTTTCGCCGCTCTTGGTCACTGCTAGTGTCCGAGTCAGCACCTGTGAACACTGCTTTCACTGCTCTATGGGGCTCCTGGTACCCCATGTCCTCGTCCTTGTCTTCCGCAGGGTCAATCTTCTGCTTACCCTCCCTCTGGCGGGAGGGCTTGCTCTCTTGACGCTACTTCTTTTGCCGCTGCTCGCGGAAATGCTCCGCGAGTTTCTTGACTTCCCGACACTCACTTGCATTGTGACTATTTGTCTGGTGCACCGGGCATCTGAAGTCAGCGTCATCCCTCTCATGGGACGGGCGCAGGCGCTTATCCTGACGTGAGCTCCGGGCTCTGCTAGGTGCTGCAGCTGCTACCATAGGAGCTCTGGGCCTCGACTTACTCCTGCCATGGCCCCCATCCTTCTTCTTCCTGCCCCCACCTCTGACAGCGGCCTCTGCTTCAGACTGTGAGGGCTCCCGGCTTTCCGAGGAGGGTCGGGCGTGCCAGTTACACCCCTCTGCAACCTTGGCACATCTGTCTGTCATGGCAAACAGCTCGGAGACATCGCGCACGTCATGCGTGGCGAGCTTCTCGAGCATCTTCTTGTCCCTCACACCCTACCTAAACACAACTATGACATATGCATTCGAGATGTGGGAGATGGTGTTCCGTACCCGGGAGAATTGTTGGATGAAGGCTTGCAGCGGTTCTCCCGATCGCTGTCTAACAACGTGGAGGTCGAGCTCCGTGTCGGGGCGCTCATAAGAACTTCCAAAGTTCGCCACGAACTGCCAGCACAGCTCCTCCCAGGAGGTGATGGATCCCTGAGGCAGGTTCATGAGCCATGACCGGGCTGGACCGACCAGAACCACAGGGAAGTAGATGGCCATGATGACCTCGTCGCCCCCAGTGGCCAGGATGGAGGTGGAGTAGATCTGCAAGAACTCACTTGGTTTGACGCTTCCATCATACTTCTCCGGCGTGTACGGCCGGAACTTGTGGGGCCACACCACCCTTCGCAGGTGGGAAGCTAAGGATGCGCACCTTCCACCTGTGCTTGCGGGCGGCAAGTTCGATGTTGCATGGCCGTAATGAGCTGGTTGCGCTGCGTATGCTGGTTGTTGGGGTATTGCGGCCAGCGCTTGGTGCGGCAGAGGCATACCATATGCCTGCGGTTGGGGAGCTGCAACGTACGCTTGGTGCTGAGGAGGCGTCATGTACGCCTACTGCTGCGCGGGAGGCACCGCGTACGCCTGGCGCGGCGTGAGAGCATCGTGCGCCTGGGCCCCAGCACCCGGCAGGCTGTAGTCAGCTTCAAGGTTGCGGTGCCGCTCCCGTTGTCGTTCGATGACGACCCGACAGTCCTCACCGGACCTGCGGCAGCGCCGCAACCTCGTCCATAGGTCAGCCGATGAAAGCCTAGTTGAGCGGCTATCGGCAGTCCGCCGGTTGATGGTAGACGTACACGACAACGAAACAAATGTTTCTGCCGCTCACCTTCCGCTTTGCGGAGTCGCCTAGAGTGCAGCGATGACCAAATGGTCAACATCGTTTACCCACTGCTGGATTGCCCCTATGGGGGCTCCTGCCGTCGATGCGTTGCGGAGCAACTCATGCGCAGCAAGAAGCGCACTCTCTGGGCTTGCCGCCAGTGATGCCGTGACAGCTGTCACGGCAGGGGTCCGTCGTGCCACATTGTGCTGACCTGCAGCCGGTGGGGTGGCTGTTCGGCGACGCGACGCCCCAGATCTTCCTGCCCTGGAGCGGGACCCATCTCTGCGGTGGGATGAAGCTTGGTCCTCACGTGCCACCTACTGACGGGCTGTGGCCTGGAGGAACTAGCGTTGGAACGGGTGTTCACCATACTACTGGTGAAGATTCTTACAGGAGAAGCCCCCCCTACCTGGCGCACCAAATGTCGAGGTGTGTAAACTAGCACCTCCCCCGGACCTACTCGGGAGTAGTCCGTGGAGGTTCGATGTATATTCGAGGGGCTAGTCCAAACGATATCAAGCTCAGAGAATGATGAACACTAGGGGATTTACGTGGTTCAGGCCGCCTGATCATAATACCCTACTCCACGGTGATTTGTCTGTAGTATTGATTGGGTCAGAGAGAGCTCGTCTGGATCCGTGGTCGCTCGGTCCTTTTATAGTCCAAGGCCGAGCGGCTTACAGGTGGGGTCCAGGGCCCGACAGGTGGCCCCGGGAGTAACCAAATCCATCCTAAGATTTAGGAGTAAGTGCTATCCCCTAACAATGGTTTCAATGTGCCGTCTGGCCATGCCCTACTGCAGGGCTGCAGATAGCCCATCATCATGGGCGGCCGTGTCTTGTCTATCTTGTCGCGACCTCTTATTGGTCTGCAGTACATAGTAGTTTGGCTCTGACCAGTCATGACAAGACCAACCACTGTCCTCTTAACTTATGAATGCAAGCTCCCGCCTACCTAGGGAACGTGCGCGTCCTTCTAGCTTAGGAGCACTGAGCAAGCCTCCCTTTACTGCCGCTTCCGATGGAAGGCCCAGGCCCAGTGCTGCCTAGTCTGTGGCAGCTCTCGGACCTTTCCTCACCAGGATGACCGGGTCCGGGAGGTCGGGTCCGGAACTGTCGGGTTCGTGGCTGCACCGGACCTTCTCCCCAGGGGGGGGGGTCCAAAGCCACTGACCTAGCGAACACGCCGGACCTTTCCTCGGCAAGGCGATGGGCCCAACACTGCAGGCCACGTGGTAGCGCTGGACTTTCCCGCGATGGGAGCCGCTGCTGCACCGCTTGTCGCGCGACACCCTGGGCCCATGTCAGATCTCGCCCTCGTGGGCGGTGGGGCCCAGCGTGCTTTCATCCCTGTACCTAGGGTACCCGGTTCGCCAGGCACCGACACATGCCCTTCTTATCTTTATGACCCCAACCCATTCCATTTTAAAAACACCCCTTTCATTTTCCACATTTGCAAAAGTGCCCATGCACCTTTCTCCTTCCTCCAGTCATAGCGTACAGACCAACATGTTTCCTTTGCTGGGCATGGCAGTAGCACGATTCAACTCCCCGGCCAGCCAGCAAGCTCATGATCTTCTCCTTCTTTCTTCAGACCGCGAGAACCTTCTCGAGCATCCGTATAATACATCAATCTCACCATCTTCCCTTCCTCCTGCATCAAAACAGAGGCACAAAGTAGGCAGCCATGGCACAACCAATAAACTCGCCTCTTCTTCCCTCGTCTCTTTTGGACTCCTCCCAAAATCTCCCAAAAACTGTACAGCGCATTGAAACCAAGCCTGCCGCTGCTCAAGGGAAGTGATCGATACCTACCTCGTTCACGCAGGCGGCAACGACGCCTCGATAGCCGCGCAGGCACCGCTGCTACTCGACGACCGGCCGACAGGACGCATCATGCTGCGCCGTAGCTAGCCGACATCGAGCGAGTTCGGCGTGCACTCCCCGGCGTACGACGAATTTACTCCGTTTGTCCACGAACCGGCCGCCTACCTCCTCTCCTTGTCTATAAAACCGATCAGGCATGTTGTGCCTCGTCCTAGCCATGCCCA
Source organism: Tuctoria greenei (assembly GCA_036927565.1). NCBI lineage: Eukaryota > Viridiplantae > Streptophyta > Magnoliopsida > Poales > Poaceae > Tuctoria > Tuctoria greenei. The sequence continues at coordinate 158,641,060 of JAYESD010000002.1, read as the reverse complement.
GATGACCGTGAAGGTGAGCTCATCTCTCCCTCTCCGATGCAGCGCCGAGTTTTCCCCTTTCCATAGCCGCTCTCCTCCCAAATTCCCCCTATTTCTCATAGCCTATGCCCAAATTGATGCCTCAATCCAGTTCGTAGTGATCCGAGCATCCGATTAACCCACTTTAGGCCGCCCTCTCTCCCTGTCTCCTCCCTGGCCGGAGCTTTCCGAGCCGCCCATGGCTGCTCGACGGGAGGAAGAAGAAGCAGTCCTTCCTTTTCTCTGATTGGTTGGCCATGAGGAGTAAAATATACGGTAGTTTATACACCTTGCTCATGTGACAACCTAGCAGTCCTTATGGCCCACGTCCCAGACCAAGGCCCAGCAGTCTGAAACCCAACCCGCGTGCAAGGTTATAAGCTTGGCTTCTTCCCATGCATGCAGTAGTTGTGGTGGGCCTAGTCCAGCTTATCTCAAGCAAGCCCAAGGCCATAACAGGCTATCAGCTCTTAATTATCAAACTAAGCCGTGGATCCATAAATCCAAGCCACCGTAAGCAGAGAAGTCCTGGTCGAGCCATTGGCCTAATCCAATTAAATATTCATTTCGGAATCAACTCAACCACCACCTCATAAAAACCATATCTCATCCGTCCAAACTCCGATTAACCTGATTTTTCCTCTAAAAATCATATAAAATTATATTCTATTTAATACAACCAAATTCATATGATGTGTTGACATATGGTTGTGTTGCTCGTATGTTTGTTTGTGCGTACGTTACGGAGCAGACCCAGTGCCAGAGGAGAACCCGGAGTAACCAGCTAACCTAGAGCACGACACCGTGGACGACAGCGAAGGCAAGTTCCATCGATCACTTTTTGATCATATTGCACATATGTGAGGTTTATCCATTGTGGCTAGTAGATTAGGATATTGCATTTGTTGATCTTTGAGTGATAGAGTATTGCCGTGCTAGTCCCATTTGTTGCATATTGGAATGATGAGGTTATACATGATGATGTTGCCTCTTGTATGTTGTATCGTTGGTGAGAGCATGCATGAGTTGTGACCAGGGCAGATGAGTTAATGTTGGTGTATGTGCTACTGTGGTGGTAGACTTACGGCGAGTTCTATCATGAGGATAGGCTCGTGATGTGTGTATGGAGGTTGTCCTGTGAGCCTTAAGGACCGAGTTGTTTTGACATCTCACCTAACTTCTTTTCATTACGACCACATGTCCCTTTATGGGCAGAGCTTAGCCTAATCCCGGTGGCTAGCCCGACCGTTGTCCACGGTGGTGAGAGAGTTATGTTGAGAGATTATTGAGCTCATTAACGATATTGATGTTGGGGGGCGACTGGTCTGAGTGATGTTTCGACTGGGTGTCGGTTATGTTGGGCTGTCTTTAATGGTCCGTGCAGGTGGGTACAGTGTACAACCTCTGCAGAGTGTAAAATCCATTCGAATGGCTTTGTCCTCAGTATAGAATGGGTTATGGTGTGGTCCTAACAACTAGAAAACCACCTATGGTGAGATTATGATGAGTGATGTGGGAGATAATCACTTGCATTAGTTGCATTAGGTTACATTGTTATTTATCTTGTGCATTGCATTTATATTTGATATTCCACTCCCGAAGGGCACGGTGGAGCTTGCTGAGTACTTTTGTACTCAAACGTTGTTAATTGATTGTTTTTTCAGAGGATACTGACTTCGTGCCGGATGACTTTGAGTAGGGTCACGTCCGCACCCAGGTTGTGTGTAGTGGAACCATGGGCGACGACGAGCTACTACTCTACGTGTTGATGTTCATTATATCTGTCTTGTCACTAATTGTAGTTTTTATCCATAAGACTATGCCGCTGAAATAAAGTTTTGTATGGTTGTGGCTTCACTTGTGTTGTAATATTATGTACCGAACCTTATATTTTGTAATAATATTACATGTTTAGTTCCAATCTTATGGGTCAGGACCTGCCAACGATGACGAAAACGGATCCTGCAGGCCGCCTTCCCGACTACCATAGAAAGTCTGCCACACCCTCCATATGACGTGTGCCCGATGCCGAGCTTGGTGGCGAGGGTGCATGGGGCGACGAGCGACGTGAAGACATGATTGGGCTGCTGCGAATCGGATTTAGGCAGCCGCAGAGAGCTCGAATCTGGGTCAATCCTGGTGAATCCTCCGATCTGGCCGAGGTGGGCCAAGGAGGAAGCACCAATGACAAGGCTCGGGGGCACATCGAAGAAGCGCCGTCCGCGCGCGGAACTGGCCGGCGCCCGTCGCCTTTTGTAGACTTTTCCCCCTTGTCAGCGGGCGGATCTCAGTGGAGCAAAGACAAAGAGGAATCCTGGTGACTGCGCTCCTGCTGCTTCGAGCCCCGCTCACGATCCATGACATCGGTGAGATTTGGCTTGCCGTCTCTGTCTGTTAGGTCCAGGTGAGCGGCACAGGGAGCGCATGCTTGGCGAGGAGGAAGGGGGTGAGGTGGCGTATGGATCTGGGAGGAGGCGGGGCTGAACAGAGGAACACCCACTGCCTTCACCACATGAGGAGCCGCCTCGATTGCATCTGGGATGAGGGCGGCGATGCATCTGGATTTCTCCTTAAGATAATGTCGCTCCTGCTTGTGGAAGAGCATCTGGATGCAATCCAACATGGCCTGAATGGTGCCCAGAGTCACAGTTCCCGAATCTCGTTCAGCGATGGTCACTAGAGCGATCCGCTGAGCTGAATCTGATATCAAATGTTGTGGATTCTTGGCCTATGGCTGTTGAGAGATGAGTCCAGCCCCGGCGACTGAAGAAGAGTCGCACCCAACGGGAGAACTCTATTCTTCAATGATCCCTAGTACAGACTAGGCCAGCTTCTGTAGAGTTTCTGGTGCCTGATTCTAACCGATTGGATCTAACAAACCGACTCCTAACAATTCTTGTCTAATAAAACTCCTTTATCTTTATTCAGCTAACTAACTCATTTATTCTGTTGCCTCGTCCTCTGGCCGGCATCCCTGGTGGCCTGTGTCCATAACAAAACATCAATACACTTCTACAATAATAGTTTAGGAGTCATGTCTTTTATGTCTGCTATTACTACTGTAGTACAACTCTTTTGCCCTTATGCAATATGCATGTCCTTTATTCTTTTATATGAATTATTCTGCAGTGTGATAGCCTTGAGCAGTTTACTAGTCACAAACAATTTGAAAGTAGTGGTACTTTTCAAGTGACAAAGGACTCCATATTCCAATGATGAAAATTATGTGTTGTATAATTTTTGAACACAACTATGTTATTTTATACATGCAATCTGATTATCTGAGTCAGACAAAAATGCTCATGTAACCTGTATATCCTTCAGAATATGATGAAGAAAATCCCCGCTCTGTAACAAAATGTGAGCATCATTTCCATCTATGCTGTATACTTGAATGGATGGAGCGAAGTGATACTTGCCCAGTTTGTGACCAGGTTAGTATGCTGAACCATATAAACAGAAACAAATATTGCTAATGTAGCTCATGCATTGCTTTTACATTACCCAGTTTTTTATGTTAATCCATAGTGTTAGCTTAACATATTCAAAATGAAATGGAACCATACAGACATGATCTTGGTGACTGTTTAAGGTGTATTAGTCGTTTGCAAATTGTTTGCTTATCTAAGGAACTAAATCCTACATGTGAGGGACTTCGTTTTATGTTGAAATTACGCGTCAAGCATAGTTTCCTTGTTTTCTGTAAGCTGCTATGCTGGCTCGCAGATAACCTTGGTGGATAAGATGTTTGAATAGGCATGGTGGGCTCGTGGCCCCAGTGGATCCTGTCCTGAAGCTCGCAGATTAAGTAGTAGTCGGTAACTGCTCTTCCCTAAATACTGGTCTGTTCTGTGTTGTGGCTCTTATGGAAACTGAGGAAATCACCTGACATCCCCTGTTTGTGTGCCTTCTAAGTCGTAGATTCTCTGTTCATAACAAGTTGTATATATGTTGGTTGCAGGTTCACTCAGTTCATTTCCCAAACCCAGCCCTTTTGTTATTCTGAATTTGGATGTTTGTCATGTCATTTATGATTCGATCAGCTGTATATATATCATACACAGGTAGGTGACAGGTGAAAGTGGTCCTAAATGAGATTTGCTTTGTACAAGGGATGCTGAATATGTTCCTGTATATAGATCATTCCTAGTAACATGGCTTTATTTAAGTCAGGATATTTCAAAGGGATGCCTTATTCTGTTGAAGCCAGACCTCCCAAGCGGTTTTTTTTTTCTGACAGATCTCATAGATTTGTCCAAATTTGTTTCCCCGTTTAGATATCTTTCTTTTTCGTTAAATCAACATTACACCCTCTTATTGGTCTTATGCGTCGTGTTGAGTTTTTTGTCTCGTTCAACATTTAGTAGTTTAAAACGAAAGACACGGGAGTGGTTCCGTTCACGTGTTGTATTTGGGTACGGAGGGAATAATATATAGTTTCGTATTGACAACCACAAGGAAATATTTGATGACTACTGAGATTGGTTGTTTTTAAGAGTGGGTAAATTTTAATTGTTTATATAAGGAATTATTGAAGGCGAACTAGAATTCCTATCTTGTGAATCGGGTCTGGATAATTAAAACATGTCTGACGGTATTCGGCGCCTGGGCCACACTAGCATTGCTCCGTTGTGGGCTTGTGGCTAGTTGGTTTTCTTATTGCGGAATGGTTGTCTGAGCGGTGGTGGATTGGTCCGTATTGTCCGTATTCACTGCTTTGTCCGTATTGTTGGCGTTCTCTACCACTGCTCGTGGGGCCGGAGTTCTGCCACAACGGTGTACTGTCCTCCCTAACGTCTGACCCGTGGTAGACGTTCACAATGACAGTGGACAGCAGCACTCAATCTAGGCGTCAGGTGATGCGTGGTGGAGAACGTAAACAGTCACGTTGAGCGCTTCTTAAAAATCTTAATTGTTTTCTCTCGGTGCAGTATTGCAAGAGCGAGGAGTTCTAGGGGTCCTCTTTTCCAATCATCGGTGCACGTCGGCGCTCGAGGTCGAGTAGACTACGATAACAGTGCAAGAAAAAAGAGAACCTTGATATGTTGTTGTGTGTTTGACCCTGCGCGCATGCCTTCTATTTATAGAACTCAAGAGTTTCATCTAAGATACAATATTGCCATATGTAGCCGTTGTATGTGAACTCGGCTCGGTCAGTTGTAGACGCGCCCGTATACAACTCAACATGTTTTGAAATACACTACAGGAAAAGCGGTCATTTGCGACAGCTAGATTTATTTGCAACGGCCAGCCGTCGCAAATAGATTAAATTGCGACGGCCCGCCTCTGGCCGTCGCAAATAACATGGCCGTCGCAAATAACTGCTTATTTGCGACGGTCAACCACAGGCCCACCGGCCCGCAGCAATAACTTCGACGGCCCCTCCTAGCCGTCGCAATTAAAGCTTATTTGCGACGGTGACCGTCGCAAATAAGATTAATTGCGATGATTTATTTGCGATGGCTAAAAACCGTCGCAAATAAATAAAGCCGTCGCAAATCGCTTATTTGCGATGACATTTGGCTTATTTGCGACGGCCACGGCCGTCGCAAACCGTCGGGATTCCTGTAGTGGTACAAAACCAATTGGATATTTTCCTCAGCCAAAAATAGAAGTTGGTGTCGGTACCTGCAGATGGGGTACTCTCGCACACAGGATGAAGACAACAAGATGCGTCCAGAGGCGTCATGCGTTCTATAGGCGTCAAGGCCTTTGCCTCCCTTGAATATCAAGCTACGGCGATGCCACGTAAGCCTCGAAGATGGGACTTGGCCCCTCCGGTGTGACGGGCTCCCAAGACGCCACGTGTAGGGACGGGACCTCACCCATCCTTGGCGGAGCGCCCCCGGGACAGCCACGTGGCACGGAGCGCAAAGGACCAGTACCCCCCAAGGGAAGAAGCCCGAAGCTGCCACGTACCCTGGGGAGCCCCGGAGCCGCCACGCGGCACGAAGGACCGGAGCAAGCCTTCCTGCCGAGGACCTGTCCCGACGTTGCCACGTGTCCTGCAGCTCGCCCCAAACGGTGAAGTGCGAGAGTTAAAAGGTGGAGTGCTCCGCTCCGGTCCAACATTGAAGACCCGCAACCACCCCTAGCGCACGACGTGGGGACGTCAACGGTCAGAAACCGGTATGACCAATCGCATCACGGTAAAGGCACTGCAGGCCTATCCCACTCAGCCAAGTGGGTAGCTTGCGGCAACAAGACAAGCTGACGGGAAACCTTCTGCCGCCGTCAGCAACGGCGTGTGGGCTACTGACAAGGGAGGCGGCAAGACGGCGAGTCTCCACTGCCACCCTCAGAGGAAGCTTATGCGGGAAGCCTTAGATCTCTTAGGATAAGATTGACCCAGGACCACCTGTGGGACCCTGGGACCCCACTTGTAAGGCGTGCGACCTTGACTATAAAAGGCCCGAACCACCATCGCTACAAAGACAAGTCTCAGAATCGCGATACACACACATACGCATGCACACTCACTAAGCAATACAATCCACCGTGGAGTAGGGTATTACGCTTTTTGCGGCCCGAACCACGTAAAAACTCGACTGTTTCATACTCTTCCGCTAGAACACTAGTTTGGGGCCTAAGCCCCGTCGAACAAGAACCTCCGCGGGCTGCTTCTTAGCAGATCTGTGGGAAGTGTCGCATTGACCCTTCGATATTTGGCACGCCAGGTAGGGGCTTTTTCCCTCAAAAAGGTGGTAGCGCTTTCACCAACCATGGTGTTCATCAAGCTTGAGAGCTGAGGCGAGATCAAGCCGCAAAAGGTCGACTATCGTGTCGACGAACACGTGGAGAAGGAGTTCCAATGGCCGGAACGCGCCGTGGAAACAGTACACCAGACCGCGAACTTTGACCTCAACAGCGACCACGAGCTTCGCAAAGCACTCCACGTCATCCGTGGAGGATCTTGGGAACGCGCTTCCAGGAATGCGGTCAAGACCCTGCGCCGGGCAATGACTTCGTCAACCTCTACGCATGCCCCGACGCCACCGACTGCCCGGAGAACATGGCGGGAGCCGGCCAGCTGCCCCTCCTCGTCGCCCCCCACCATCGCCAATGTAAAGTTTTACCATGTCCTGGTAGACGGTGGATCCAGCCTCAACCTCATCAGCCATGTGGCCTTCGAAAAGTTGAAGATCCCCGTGTCTGAGCTCGCACCGACAAGATTGTTCTTGGGGGTAGGACCGGAGAGTGTTACCCCGTACGGCTGCATCCACCTCCAGATGACCCTAGGGACACACGAGAACTTCAGGACAGAGAATATCCTATTCGACGTCACGGAGGTTAGCCTCCCCTACCAGCCATTATCGGCAGGTCAGCCCTGTACCGGTTCATGGTAGTGGCCCATTACAGCTACCTCGTCCTTAAGAGGCCGACACCTTCCGGCGTCCTCAAGATTTGCGGACATCGTGCTGCAGCAGTGATAGTCTTGGAAAAGCTCCGCGCGTTGGCAACGGTCCCAGCACCTGCCCTGAGTGATGCTGAGCCGAGTAAGCCTTCGCCAGACCCACGCGCTCACAGTCGCGCTGCTGCACTATGAGTGCAGCCCTCCGACGACGACAACATACCCACCAAGACAATCCAGATTGCCTCTGATGCGGCTCAGACCACCCGTATCGCGGGGAGTCTTGACTGCAAGCAGGAATCGACGCTCACTACTTTCCTCCAAGCCAACGCTGATGTCTTTGCCTGGCAACCGTCGCAAATGCCAGACATCGCCAGGGAAGTAATTGAGCACCTTCTGAAGATCTACCCCGACGCACGACCGCAACAACAGAGGCCCCGTATTCAGTCTATCGAGCGGCAGAACTTCATTCCCGAGGAGATCAAGAAGCTCCTCGATGTTGGCATCATATGAGAGGTCCACCATCCAAGATGGTTGGCCAATCCGGTTGGCATCCCTAAAGCTGGTGGTAAGCTTCGGATGTGCATTGACTACACCAACCTCAACAAGGCATGTCCTAAAGATCCCTTCCCTCTCCCTACAATTGATCAAATCATAGATTCAACTTCAGGGTACGATATGCTATGCTTCCTAGATGCATATTCAGGGTTCCACCAAATCCCAATGTCTAGAGAGGACGAAGAACATACCACATTTATAACCGTAGATGGCATTTACTGCTATGTCTCCATGCCTTACGGTCTTAAGAATGCCCTCCACACCTTTGTACGAGCTATGCATAAAACATTCGCGGACCTCATTCGGGACCTAGTAGAGGTATATGTCGATGATATTGTAGTAAAAATCCAGTCACATACATCATTACTAGAAAACATCGCTCTAGTCTTTGATAGATTGCAAACCACACACACGAAGCTCAATCCCGACAAATGCGTGTTTGGAGTCAAAGCTAGGAAGCTCCTCGGTTTATTGGTCTCACACCGAGGGATTGAGGCCAACCCCGAAAAGATCAAGGCGGTGGAGCTGATGCAGCCCCCAACCTGCATCAAGAATGTGCAGAAGCTTGCAGGGTGTTTGGCAGCGCTCAGCCGGTTTATCTCTAGGCTGGCTGAGCGGGCCCTCCCGTTCCTCAAGCTCCCGCGCTAGTCCGGACCGTTCGTCTGGACCGAAGAAGAAGAGAAGGCGTTCCAGAGCTAAAGCAGCAGCTGACGACGCTGCCAATAATGGTGGCGCCGGATCCTAGGGAGCCCCTGTACCTCTACATTGCTGCCACAACAGAAGTGGTAAGCATGGTTTTGGTTGCAAAGCGGGCCTTTCACCAGTAGCACAAACAAAAGGAAGGGGCCCCTGCAGCTGATTCTGAGCCCCAGGGCTTGGAGCTCACAGGGGGCCCCAACAACAGAGCAGCCTCTGGGTCCAAGCCCCCAGAGGACGTCCTGGTCCACCTAGGGGGCCCCGGAGACCAAGGAGCCTCTGGGTCCCAGCCCCTAGAGGACGTTTGGGTCCCCCAAGGGGGTCCCGGAGACCAAGGAGCCTTGGGGTCCCAGCTCCTAGAGGACGTCTGGGTCCCCCAAGGGGGCCCCAAAGATCAAGGAGCCTCTTGGTCCTAGCCCCCAGAGGATGACCGGGTCCCCCTAGAAGGCCCTGAAAGCCAAGAAGCCTCTGGGTCCTGACCCCAAAAGGAAGCGCCAGGCCTAGGAGACATGTAATCGCTTGACTTGGAGCAGAGGGAAGAAGATGAGCCGAATTCCCCGAAAAGGTCCTAGACCATCCAACACCCGGTCTACTTCATCAGTGAAGTCCTGCATGAGGCAAAGACAAGGTACCTCGAAGTGCACAAGCTGCTCTATGCGGTGCTAATCGCGCCGAGGAAGCTTCGCCATTATTTTTAGGCACACTGAGTATCAGTGGTGACTTCATTCCCACTGGGAGCAGTGCTGCACAGCCCAAACGCAATTGGCAATATCGCCAAGTGGGCGGCTGAATTAGCGGAGTTTGAGCTTGATTTCTTGCCACGACATGCAATCAAGGGTCAAGCTCTGACGGACTTTGTTGTAGAATGGACCCCCTCACCGAGCAACACCGAGGGCCAGAAGATCAGCGAGCTGGAGCCCAGGTCTCCTATACTTACTGGACCTCACTGGACGCTCTTCTTCGACGGATCCTCAAGGAAGCAAGGGGCCAGAGCCAGTGTATTGCTCACCTCGGGAGTAGGGGAGCAGTACAAGTACGCAGTGCAATTCAACTTCAAGGCCACCAACAACATGGCAGAGTATGAAGCCCTCATCTTCGGACTCACAGCTGCACAGGGTCTCTGTGTCGAGCAGATGCTAGTCAAGGAAGACTCCCAGCTGATCATCAAGCAAGTCCAGGGTGAGTGATGCTGCAATGACCCACAGCTCGCACCATATCCGATACATGTCAAGAAGCAAGAAGCTGGATTCGAGGCCTTGGATCTCTGCCATGTACTCCGCGCCGATAACTCCATCGCCGATGCACTGTCAACCATAGCATCCACATGAGCCCCTGTTCTAGAAGGGGTCTTTGGCAGGAGGTTGGTGTGGCCAACCGCTAGGCCGGTAGGGCCTATTGAAGAAGCTGAGCCCAGCTCCACAGAGCTGACAACCACGGCAGCCCTGCAACCATGGGGGCCGCCAAGGTTCTTAAGCGTCACCAGGGATCCCCAATCACCTGGCACCCAAGATCTGGATGTCCAAGAGAGTCCCGATGCGTGGATCACGGAGGCTCAGGACTACCTGAAGGACAACCTCCTACCGGACGACCCAACATCCGCTGAGAGGATCGTGAGGATGGCGAAATGCTACATGCTGGTAGAAGGTGATCTCTGCCGATGTGGTGCCAATGGCGTACTGCTATGATGCATAACTCTGCAGGAAGGCTGTGACTTGCTTGCAGAAATCGACGAAGGAGAGTGTGGGAATCACGCGGCCTCCCGCACGCTATTTGGAAAAGCCTTCCGGCATTGTTTCTACTGGCCAACAGCACTACAAGACGCCGTCGAACTAGTCAAGAAGTGCAAGGCATGCCAGTTCCACGCCAAGCAAATTCACACCCGAGCGCAGTCACTGCAGATGATCCCGCCCTCCTGACCTTTAGCGGTCTGGGGGCTGGATATCCTGGGACCCTTCCCCAGGGCAGTCAGAGGGTACCGGTTCCTCTACGTCACCATATATAAGTGCACCATGTGGCTAGAGGCCGCCCTAGTGATCAACATCAACAAGGAGTCCGCAATCAAGTTCATGAAATCAATTGTCTGCAGGTTTGGGGTCCCAAACAGGATCATCACCGACAATGGCACCCAGTTCACCAGTGCAACTTTCCAGGATTACTGCGAGGACCTCGGCGTCCAATTTTGTTATCCATCCGTGGATCATCCAAAGAGCAATGGGCAAGTCAAATGGGCCAACGCTGAGATTCTCAGGGGCCTCAAGACACGCTCATATGACAGCTTGGATAAGCATGCTGCCAAGTGGGTCGACGAACTCCCTTGTGCACTGTGGGCAAGGCGGACGTCACCCAGCCGCTCCACGGGAGAAACACCTTTTATTCTGGTGTATGGGGCCGAGGCCGTCCTCCCCCCAAAGATCGTCGTGGGCTTGTTCAGGGTCCGAGCGTTCAATCAAGCCTCATAGGACCGGCTTCGACGAGAAGATGTCGACCTCATCGACGAAGCAAGGTGGCACGCCACCATACAAAACCACGTTACCGACAGGCGCTGAGGCACTACCAAGAGCGGTTCGTGTGGAGTAGAGAGCTCAAGACAGGTGACATGGTGCTGTGGCGCATACTCTCTCGAGAAGGGTCACACAAACATTCCCCCAGCTGGGAAGGCTCCTTCCGAGTGATACAAGTATCCTGCCCCAGATGTGTTCGCCTCACAATGGAAGAAGGAGAGCCCCTCCCCAACCCATGGAACATAGAGCACCTCCGTAAGTTCTATCCCTAAGCTTTACAAAGTAGGACAGTGTAGGCAGTCATGGTGCCACGGAACGACATGTAGGACAACCAAGCTCTGGGAGGGACAGGTCCAAAGTGTTCAACCGTTTAGCTTGGTCCAATACCCTAAGCATGAACATTCTACCTCCCTTGCCAACTAGAGTGGGTCGTTGCCTTATTGTAAAGCCAATTCACTCCTATGAACCACAATGATAAGAAATTCACTGTCTTACCATATGCTTTCTCTTATGCTCACTTACGTTACCTGTTAATTTTGTGATCAATCAAACTAGACTCATCTTTCGTACATCGTCTTCGTGTACTTGGTGAAATCTTTTGTGTATCGCCCCTAGTAGAGTCATGCAACCCTGCTACAGGCAGATGTATTTGAGGTACCTGCAAGGTGTCTTGGAACCTCGCGGCTGCCCTCTTACTTGGGGCCCTGTGGTGCCAAATGGTTCCCCACGAAAGGCCAACGCCGAGGTGGAGGTCCAGAGTAGGCAATATGCTTAGCTTGGTCCTGTACCCTAAGCGTGTGCGCTTTGCCTCCCAGTGCTGCGGCTAAGTACCGGGGGGCCAGGATGCTCACACCCTGAATAAGGAGGCCGAACCCTGAGCACCAATGCACAGAATTACTCAAATCCCGTGTACCAGCCCAGGACTATAAGACATGACTATACTTATGGATAGGAAAAGATCACCATGCGAGCAAAACAATATGTGCCTCCGTTATGTGTGCAGGACATACAAAGCAAAGTGCAACGGAGCATCTAGCCCCGACAACTCCCAGGGGACCCCGTCGACGTACCTACGAAGATGGTGGGTGACACCAGAGCATCCAGCTGCGGCACCTCCCAAGGGGCCTGCCGTCGACGTCCTAGAACGTCCACAACAGCACCAAGCGCGAATGAGTGAGTAAACTCTCCTGCCCCGCACTTGTTGCTAACAGGCTTCTCTTGCGATAGCCTGTACACCAGGGGCCTGCCGTTGAAGACTCTACGGAGATGGTGGGCGACGCTGGAGCATCCAGCTCCGGCACCTCCCAGGGGGCCGCCGTCGACGTACCTACGAAGATGGTGGGCGACGCCGGAACATCCAGTTCTGGCACCCCCAGGGGGGCCGCCGTCGACGTTCCTATGAAGATGGTGGACGACACCAGAGCATCCATCTCCGGCACCTCCCAGGGGTCCCGCTGTTGACGTACCTATGAAGATGGTGGGCGACGCCAGAGCATCCAGCTTCGGCACCTCCCAAGGGGTCTGCCGTCGATGTCCCAGAACGTTAATGACAACACCAAGCGCGGAGAAGTGAGTAAACTCTCCTGCCCTACTCTTATTGCTAATAGGGTTCCCTTGCGATAGCCTGTAAACAAGGAACATGCCGTCAACATCTCCACGACGATGGTAGATGACGTCGGAGCATCCAGCTCCGGCACCTCCCAAGGGGCCTGCCGTCGACGTTCCAACGAAGATGATGGGCAGCACCAGAGCACCGAGCTCCTGCACCTCCCAAGGGGCCTACCGTCGACGACTCTACGACGACGGTGGGTGATGCCAGAGCATGCAGCCCCGACACCCTCAGGGGGCCTGCCGTCGACATCCCGACATGTCAGCGGCAACAACAAGCGCAAAATAGTGAGTGCACTCTCCTGCCCTATTTCTGCTACTAACAAAGTTCGCTCGTGGTATCTTGCCCAACAGGTTCCCTTATTCCACGACTACACGACGGTGGTAGGCAACGCAGGAGCACCCTGCTCAGACACTTCCCAGGGTGCTTAATGTCGACGACTTTACAACAACGGAGGGCGAAGCCGGAACAGCCAGCTCTGGCTGCCGGCAACGACAATGCTCATGCTCCCTCACTCCGACAGGGGCCATTCGAAGATATTCTGCATTCAAATGGCAGGCATACCGAACAATCTGGCCACACCTACCAAGGGGCCTCTTAGGGGTTTTTTTAGGTAGGACGTCACCTAGTGACAAACCGGTCATGTCAAGTGTGCAAGAGTTGGTCCCTAAAAGGCTAACGGCGTCAACAAGGGCTCTTCAAGACCTTAGAGAAGGAAATTGGGGCAACAATCTGGAAGCACGCGACAAGCCAACAGACAAAACAACATGAATCCAACTAGTCTCGTTTATTTACACAAGGGGGCCACCCACTGACACAAAAACCTTGTGCCCAGGTGCCGCGAGCCTCAACTCCGCTGGAACAAAGAAGCAACCTCCCTGGCAAGGTCTTGGACTTCGGCCCTAGCCTCATCCTCCCGCTCACCAAGGGGACCTTTCTCCACCACCTCCAGCGAAATCTCAGGTACCAGCTTCGGAAGCATACCAGGACGTGGCAGGCCACCAGCTTAGCCAGCTCCTTTCCTTCGGCCTCCAGCCGCCTTGCGAGGACGGTGTTCACTGACCACAACGACAAACAAAGGGAGTCCAAGGCAGGAAGCAGCTGGGCCACCCGCTGAGATGGCTCCCCACGCGGCACGGGCAAAGGCTGAGGGGCTCCAGCACCGCCCCAGCACGGGCCAGGAAGTCCCTCGGCCGTACGGGAGGCCTGAAGGCTCTCCGTCTCTTTTCGCGCAGCCTCCTCCCGGTTGGCGAGCTCTGTAGCACGACGCTCTAGATCATCCTCCCGGCGCTTGATGACGAGCTCCAGAACCTGCAAAGCCCGACGTTTCTCCTCCAGGCCCCGAGAGACCTCCCCCTCCTTTGCCGCCAACTCTTGTTCTGCGTCAGCTACGACAACTTCGCGGCGGACCAACTCCAGCCGTTGATCCTCGCACAGCTTTAGGAAGGCGTCAGTGGTAGCATGGGCCTTCAAGGCCTTCACCTCAAGCTCCTTGCTCTTGACATCGGCTAGCTTCGCCAAGTGCCGCTCCTCCGCAAGATGATCCCAGTCTCGGGCAAGAGCAGCCTACGTTTGGCGCAGGATGGATTGGGCCGCGGCAACAGCGTCACTAAGAGGGATTGGCTCAACCATCGCCTCTGGCGACTGCCTCTCTGCCTCTTCTGTCGATGCCACAGAAGACACCAGCACCTGACGACCAAGTGGTGCCCTGGCTGGAGCTCCGAGAATCACCGCGCAACTACCCGACACTGAAGCCATTCTCTGCACTACAAGAGGGTTGTCGGTCACTGGTGGCAAGTCGCCGTCTGGAGCGACAATAACGTCAGGCACCGACGCCGCATCAACAATGGGCGGGTTAGCCTCACCAAAAGGGGCAACCACGACCAATGTAGCCCCCTCCACACCGGTCACCTTCCCGCCTGGCACCTCCACGCCAGGCACCTCCTCGCCTGGCACCTCCACGCTAGGCACCTCCTCGCCTGGCACACCCACGCCAGGCACAACCTCCCCGGGCATGCCTTCGCCTGATACTTCCACGTCCTGCGCCACTTCAACCTCACCAGCCTTGACGGACAAGGGTGCAGAGTCATCGACAGCACCTAAGGCACACGAACCCTCGGGCGTAGGATGCGGCATGGCAGACCCCGTTCCAACCCCGGGAAGGGCGGGGCCTATCGATCCCACCCATGTAAGCACCAAGGGCACCAAGTCAGCTGATGACACACTCAGAAACCAGGGTAAAACTCTGTCAGAACGTGCGTAGAAAAAAAAACAGAGGAAGAAGATGCACCTTACCGGCGGGTCAGACCACTCCAGTGACCATGGCCCTCCACCCTGGGCGATAGATCGAGATTGCGGGGACCTGCCCTCAAGACTGGAGCTGCCATCTCTGGCCCCGACTCTTGATCAGTCCGCGATGGCGCGCTTGCCTGCGTAGTCCCGTCTGCGCCCCCGCCAGAACCAGAGCTGTTGTTGGAATCGAAAACCAAGTTTACGATGGGAGCTTCGGCCGTTCCGGCCCTATCACAATGAGAAGTTGGGGTGTTTTCCCCCTGCATCAACTTCAGCTTCTTTGGCGCAAGAGCAGCCGATTCAATGGCCAGGCGGCGGGAACGCCTTCCTGGCGATGGAACTGGAGCGGGCTGGCTGCCCTCCAGCCTGACGGAAGATGTTGGGGACCCTACCTTAGCCTTCTCCGACAAGCGGGAGGGGGGGTCCGACCTTTTATACAACATGACACGACACCGTGCCAGAACCGCTGAAACCCCTGATGTATCCTTGGGGTGCAGGCGGGCGACACCGAACACATTGACCACCGACATCGAGCTCAGAAGTCCGTCCCTCACACTAGGGGTCATGAAGAGCGTCTGGTAGTCAATTGGGAAGGAGACATGCTCATCGTCAACCATATCACAGGTCGCCGCTTTCAGCAAACTCTCGAACTCCTTTGGGGTAAGGTCGTCTAGAGCCAGCCGGCACAGATCGTTAGTACCGCCGTAGTACCAGGCCTTGTTCCGTCGATCCTATAGAGGGGCGGTATGGCAGTGCAAGAAGTCGGTTAGCATCATCAGGGAGGTCAAACCTTTGCCTGCCAAGAATTGGATCCTTCTCAATATCAACGTATACTCCTTTGGCAGCCCATGGAATGCTTCTCAGGTAGTGGGATCAGCGGAAGGACTAGCAGTAGGCACCTTCAGCGCAGGATAGGGCTCAACCCGCACAATCGCCCAATCTTTCCTCCAGGCTTCTACTTGCCCCCTTTGAGCGAGGGGATGTAGTGTCGGGAGAATTTGTCCCGGTGCTGAAAGTAGTAGGCACACACCTGGGTAGTCTCGCCTTTTCCGGTGGTCTTCATCATGAAGAAGAGTCGGAACATCTCCACCGTCGGCTTACAGCCCACAAACGCCTCACAGAGGTGGACGAACACCGCTATCACGGCGATGGAATTCGGCGACAGGTGGTGGAGCTGCAGCCCATACCCCTCCAGCACCACGAAAAAAACACCGCGACAGCGGAAGTCCAAGCCCTGCAGACACATAGGCGGAGGAGAGGATGGTCTCGTCTTCGCGTAAGTCTTCAAGAGCGGGAGATCCACAGAGGGTCATCCCCGCATGCTCCGCCGCCGACCAGCCAAGGAGTCGCCGCGTCGACATAGGTTGTCAGCCGACAGAAGCGAGATGGAGGCAATGGGGAAGCCATTGAAGCAAGTGAAGGTGGAATCTTTGACTAAAGTAAGAAAGCTTGAGAGCTCGAGGGAAAAGGCGAAAGCCTAGGATGTGGGGTGTGAATAGGGAGGAAACGATCCCTCTAAAAGGTTTCCTTTCTTAATCACCCCCGCGATGCCTGAGTACCTCAAATGAAGGATCGGCCCAAACCACCGTGGACGCAGCGCCCATGGCAATCGGCCCTACGCCCCTGGGTTGGAGCGCTGGCCCAGGTGGTCAACCACCTGGAAAGATAGCTAAAGAAGCTCCCATAAAGGCGCGTGCGAAAGTGTTGTAACTGCATCGAGAACCATAGTGGTTAAAGGCGCGAAGGTAGAGAAGCGGCAGCAGCAAAGATCTCATCACCGCATCCTCTCGACTTGAGGAGGACGCGTGGCCACGATTGACAAAAGCACCCCCCGCTTTGGCTATCTAAGACAGAATTTAAAGCAGAGTGCGGGAAGACATGGAAAGGGCTCCACCTTTAGGCTCTTCACCACGCCCCAAGGTGGACCTTGGGGCCACTGTCGGTACCCTACAGATGGGATACCCTCGCACACAGGATGAAGACAGCAAGGCGCGTTCAGAGGCGCCACGCGTTCTGTAGGTGCCAAGGCCTTTGCCTCCCTTGAAGATCAAGCTTCAACGCTGCCACGTAAGCCTCGAAGATGGGACTTGGCCCCTCCGGTGTGACAGACTCCCGAGATGCCACGTGTAGGGACGGGACCTCACCCATCCTTGGGGGAGCACCCCTGGGACAGCCACGTGGCGTGGAGCGCAAAGGGCCAGTACCCCCCAAGGGGAGAAGCCCGGAGCTGCCACGTACCCTGGGGAGCCTCGGAGCCACCACGCGTAATGAAGGACTGGAGCAAGCCTTCCCGTCGAGGACCTGCTCTGACGCTGCCACGTGTCCCGCATCTCACCCCAGATGGTGAGGTGTGGGAGTTAAAAGGTGGAGCGCTCCGCTCCGGTCCAACATTGAATACCCGCAACAACCCCTAGTGCATAACGTGGGGGACGTCAACGGTCAGAAACCGCTATGACGAATTGCATCACAGTAAAGGCGCTGCAGGACTATCCCACTCAGCCAAGTGGGTAGCTTGCGACAACAAGACAAGCTGACCGGAAACCTTCTGCCGTCGTCAGCAACGACGCTTAGGCTACTGACAAGGGAGGCGGCAAGACGGTGAGTCTCCACTGCCACCCTCAGAGGAAGCTTATGTGGGAAGCCTTAGATCTTTTAGGATAAGATCGCCCTGGGACCACCTGTCGGGCCCCGGGACCCCACTTGTAAGGCGTCCGACCTTGACTATAATAGGCCCAGACCGCCATCGCTACAAAGACAAGTCCCAGAATCTCCTATACACACACATATGCATACACACTCACCAAGCAATACAATCCACTGTGGAGTAGGGTGTTACGCTCCTTGCGGCCCGAACCACATAAAAACTCGACTGTTTCATACTCTTCCGCTAGAACACTAGTTTGAAGCCCAAGCCCCGCCGAACAAGAACCTCCGCGGGCTGCTCCTTAGCACATCCGGGGGAAGTGTCGCATTGACCCTTCGACAGTTGGGTTCCACTTGACTTCCTATGGACACGCGTGTGCGAGACATGGCGAGACGTCCGAGTGAGGAGGATTAGGAGGAGTGTGCGTGTGCTACTCCTCTTCTCACTCACGGAGAAGGTAGTAGAATAACTTCCCTTATAAGTTAGTCTCCCTTGACTTCCATTCTCCATATGAATACACCACCTCTCATGCTAGACATAGACCTTTGAGATTTATTAGAACTTTTTAGTTGGCCTAGCCCCACATGTGCTCAGATACCAACAACCCCCATCAGATCTCAGAGTCACAAAAGTGTCTTTTCTTGTTCCTTGTTTGATATATTGATATTTCAGAAGAGACTGTTAAGTTAAGCTCTCGCATACATTCTTCCTCTGCATTTGTGACGGGGTTCTGTACCACGAGTACCCAAGAATGCTGGACCAACAAGCAGCGTACAACTACAGCAAGACTCTGACCGTATCTGATCTCCGGCGTTATGGGGAACCTACCACCTGGACCATGACCATCAAGGTCGGGGTAGCGAATCCGTTCGAGCCCCGACTACCGAGGTCAGGCGGCAGACACTCCTGGTCCCCGACCACCGAGGTCGGTCAACAGACCCTCCTGAGCCCCAGCTTAGGAGCAGACAGTGGCATTCAATGTGGACATGAGCTGATGCAGACTCCTTCAATGCTTGTCGGTACCCTGTGTACCGGTTACCCCATGATATCGCAAGAAGTGCAATAGAGTTCTGCCGTCAAGATCGAAGCCCTTCTCAGGCCCCACATGTCATGTTACACCGGACCCGCATCCCTCATATGGTAGCTATGGAGATTGACACGTGTTATGTAAATGCGGAGGTATCCTCTCAACACAGGGGAGCTCCGCGATCAACAGTGTATAATGACTCCAGACCTAACCCCAGCAGTGGGAAGCTCCGGTGTTGACACGTGTACAGCGGTGCCAGAGCCACCTTCTCACAAAGGAAAGCTCCGAAGCTGCCACATGTGCAGCCTCTGGATCTTCATTAATGTATACACTGGTAGATCTCTTTCAGCATGAACATTCAAGTAACAATCGAAGTGACTGTTAGAAGACTTGATTACGTGTCGTTAATGTTGTATTAACGACACACGATCAGAGCACCGTTAATAGAGATAACGCAACCATTAAAACATGTTATCACACTATTAACCATGCTTAATACCCGTAGACAGTGTATTAGGTAATTTAATACACCAGGGCCACATGTCGGGCCAGGTGAATGATGTAATGATCAGTCCTTGGACTATAAATGGATTGAGTTGCACGAGACAATGGGAGGAACTCCAAGCTGAGCCATAGACTACGCTTCCGAGTGATTCATAATACAACACACACACACCCCGTGGAGTAGGGTATTATGCTCAGGCAGCCCGAACCACGTAAATCTATGGTGTTGCCATCTTGATCTTGATTTTTGCGTGCCCCAACCATAACAAGAACCTCTGTAGTCTACACTTTAGTAGTACCGGGGGAAGTGTCATTGCTACACTTCGACATTTTGGCGCGCCAGGTAGGGGAAAGTCCCAAGATCACAAGATGGTGAATTCTGCTACAGGATCCTCCAATGGCAATCGAGCTGAACAACCCGCTGGTGGCAATACTCTCAATGCGCCACAACCAGCAGGTGCCATTGTTCTAGCAGGCACTATGGTACCACAACCACCATTTGTTCCGGCAAACAATGATGGTTAACAAGATGGGGCATCTGCGTCAATCAGTGCATCGACAAACAACAACCCTGAGCACGCGCTCATTGCCGCGCGAGCTCTCCTACAACACCCACCGCATCCAGGTGCACCCCAGAGGGCTATGGAGCAGTGTAGGGCTGATGTTGACCATCTGGTTGCAGCTGCAACTGCTAGCATCAGCAATCAAGGTCCTCCCCCTTCGGGGCGAGCACCATCAAAATGACGGACCTTGTCCGGCCGAGTGGTCCACAAGTCTCGCAACAAAGAAGACGTGCTTAATATCAGCAGGTGACCTCGTTGCCTCCCGGGGCACGACGCACCCACACCATTACCAGGATTCCGACTCATGATCTGCGGTCGGAACCGGATCACCGTTACCGGCAAGAGGACGGCCGTGTCCATATCGAGCGTGCTCGTGAGAGGCAGGAGGCTCGAGACAACCCTGCTCCTAAGGGAGTAGGAGGAGGCTCTTCTTCCTTGGCCATGCATTTAGGCATGGTCAGATGGCCACATAAGTTCCGGCCTCACTTACCGGAAAAATTCGACGGGACTGTCAATCATGCCAAATTTCTTCAAATTTACTCCACTTCCATATTAGTAGCAGGAGGTGATGAGGCTGTGATGGCCAATTACTTCCCGGTGGCTTTAACTGGGACTGCAAGGTCCTTGTTCATGAGTCTACAACCCGACTCTATTAATAGTTGGGTGGAGCTATGCCAACAATTCACTGCCAACTGCAGGAGTTCTTACACCCGGCCTGGCACTTAATTGGATGTGTTTGCTGTAAAGCAGACATCGGAGGAATCGCTGCGATCCTTCATCCAGCGGTTTTCTCAGGTACGAAATACTATTCCTTCAATCTCAAGCTCTTCTGTTATTGTTGCATTCAGGCAGGGTGTTCGAGATAAAAAGATGTTGGAGAAGCTGGATATCAAATAAGTCACCAGTGTTACGGAACTCTTCAGCCTAGCAGACAAATGCGCTAGAGCTGCAGAGGGCCATGAAATGCACTCCAAGCCAGCTCCGGAGTCCAACAAGAAGTCCTCTAAGACTGAAGTCACTACCTCCGGTAGTGGCAAAATTAAAAAGAAGCCCAACGGCAAGAAGAAGCCGTCGGCCAGCGCACCAGCCGCTATAGCTATTGCAGCTCTGACTGGCCGGGAGCCACGCCTCAAGAAACGACCTCGTCCTTCAACGGAAGACAGCAACAATTCAAAGGCATGGTGTCCGATTTACAAGACGGACATACACTGCCTGGAAGAATGCCGGGAGGTCCAAAATCTTGCCGAGCGCTATAACAAGCGTCGGGTAGAAGCTCCTTTCTGCAAGCAGGAAGGAAAACAAAAAGTCGACGAAGCTCCAACCGAGGAGGAGCTAGGTTTCCAGGACCCAAAGAAGGTCCTGAAAGTTGTTTACATCAATGTCGACGACGACTCCGACGTCTCTGACAACGAGCTACGGAAAACCCTAAACACTATCTATGGTGGTTCTTGGAATATCACCTCTCTCTGCATCCTCAAGACAATGTGGCGGGATATGGCCGTGGCAGCTCCCACTGCTAAGACGGAGCCTCATCGGAAGTGGATGGATAACCCCATCATTTTCGATGCTTCGGACCACCCCCGAAACATGATCGGGGCTGGTCAACTCCCGTTGATGGTGTCGCCCACCATTAAAAATATTCAAATCCACCATGTAATGGTGGACAGAGGTTTAGGGCTAAACCTCATAAGCTTCGATGCTTTCGTTAAGCTTCACCTCCAGCCTTTGGAGCTTCGCCCATCCCGACCTTTCTCTAGGGTAGGTCCGGGAACCATTACACCTCTCGGTTCCATCACACTCCCAGTGACCTTCGGGACTCGGGAGAACTACAGAATTGAGAAATTGGTCTTCGATGTCGCGCAGATCAGTCTGTCGTTCAATGCCATTTTGGGCATGCCAGCCTTGTACAAGTTCATGGCCGCAGCTCATTATGGTTACTTAGTGTTGAAGATGCCAACACCCACGGGCGTTCTTCGGATCCGCGGAGATCGCACCGCAAGAGTTACTACTTTAGAAGAACTCTATGCGCTTACCACAGCGCAAGAGGAAGCATCTGGTAAGGAGCCAGCTCCGAACCCGCCAAGTATTCGCTATAAAGGCTCTACATCTGCACCCCGTGTGAAACCAAGAGGCGCCACCGATGTTCCCATCAATGTCATCCAAATTGGTTCCGACGTTGCTCAGACTACCCGCATATCGGGAGGTTTGAACAACAAATAGGAACATGCGCTCATCACTTTCCTCTGGGCTAACGTTGACGTGTTTGCCTGGCAGCCGTCACAAATGCCTAGGATCCCTAGGGAGGTGATTGAGGACAATTTGAAGATTTACCCTGACGCATGTCCTGTACACCAGAAGCCCCGGAAGTAATCAATCGAGCGACAAAACTACATCCAACAGGAAATCAAGAAGTTTCTTGAAGCTGGATTCATTCGGGAAGTCTTCCATCCAAAATGGCTGGCAAACCCAGTTGTTGTACCCAAGGCCGGTGGCAAGCTTCGGATGTGTATCGACTACACCACCTTAAATAAGGCATGTCCAAAGGATCAATTTCCACTACCTACCATAGATCAGATAGTGGATTCCACCTCCGGGTGTGAGCTATTGTGTTTCTTAGATGCATATTCTGGATATCATCAAATCCAAATGTCTAAGGAAGAT
Source organism: Tuctoria greenei (assembly GCA_036927565.1). Taxonomy (NCBI): domain Eukaryota; kingdom Viridiplantae; phylum Streptophyta; class Magnoliopsida; order Poales; family Poaceae; genus Tuctoria; species Tuctoria greenei. The sequence goes on along the minus strand of JAYESD010000002.1, from coordinate 158,618,636 downwards.
GAAGAGCATACTGCCTTCATAACAGTAGATGGTTTGTACTGTTATACTACCATGCCATTCGGTCTTAAAAATGCTGCTTCAACATTTGTGCGAGCTATGCACAAAAAATTTGGAGAGCTAATTAGAGACTTGGTTGAGGCGTATGTAGATGACATCGTTGTGAAGATCAAAAACAAGGAGTGACTCCTTGACAATTTACACGCTGTCTTTGACAAGTTGCGCACCACGCACACCAAGCTGAACCTAGACAAGTGTGTCTTTAGGGTTAGCTCCGGGAAGCTTCTGGGGTTCTTGGTGACCCACCGAGGAATTGAAGCAAATCCGGCGAAGATGAAGGCCATAGAATATATGTGACCCCCAGCTCATGTTAAGGATGTCCAGAAGTTAACTAGATGTCTAGCTGCGCTCAACCGATTTATCTCAAGACTAGCAGAATGGGCGTTACCCTTCTTCAAACTTCTGAGGAAGTCCGTACCATTTCATGGGTTTGAAGAAGCAAAAAAGCGTTTCAAGAGCTGAAACAACTCCTCACCATACTACCGATATTGGTAGCTCCTAATCCTGGTGAGCCTTTACTGCTTTACCTTTCAGCAACCACCAAAGTTGTCAGTATGGTGTTGGTATTTCTTAACACCACAGAGTTATCCGCAAGCGCACGGAGATACCGTTGTAGCACTTCCCCTTAAAGAGTATTCCCAAGGGTATCGAATCCAAAGAACGTGTGTGCTAATATTTCGAACTAGCTAAACCAAAGACACAAAGTTGTTTGGTAGGCAAGGAATAGAGAGGAATTAAAAGTATTGATCCTAATTCAAGGTTGTTTGCAGTAGATGCTTGCTTCAGGCACGGTCTTACTCCTAGCAATACTAAGACGACTCCCGCCAAGAGCCTATGGCATAGCCGAACGTGGAGGATCCCGAAGGACAGATAGGGTTGTCACCACCTACTGCCTACCTCTTCAATCCGTGGGTCTACGAGATATACATTGATGATTTATAACCTAAGCACCACGCTTACGTTCTAAATCACTACTCTAGTTGTTTCGAACACAAAGGTACAACTAGAGCCTCTAATGAATTAAAGTAGTGAACCCACAAGTAACTACTTGTGCAAACTACTAAGAGTAAAAGACCAAACTTGTATTGAATTCACAAAGGCTTACTTGATTGAGTAAAACCTTTGTAGGGGTACAAGTGTAGAAGAGGGACTTTACAAGCCCAAGCCTCCTTCTCCTAGACTCTTCACCACACTCTCCTTCTACTTTGGTAGACTCTAGGACTACTCTAAACCTTTGGAGTGTAGCACTATTCTCAACTTTTGGTGTGTGTGAGAAGTGAGTTGAGAGGGTCTATTTATAGGTGGAGAAGGGTCAGTTCCCGCCACAATTAACGTGCGAATCAGTCACCATTGATTCTAGGGAGTTGAGAGGAGCCAACACATGTCATTTGACCGGGTTTGGTGCCAGGAAAGGGTCGGCCGAACCCCTGGTTCGGCCAACCTGGTCAAGCCTCCCCTCGAGGAGTGCTTCCTCCAGGTGGCTTCCAGGTGGGCCCCCTTGATGTGTATGGGTGCAACACCGTTGGATCTTCTCGTATTCTTCTGTTTGTGGGCCATTTGATCCATGTGTTGCCACGTGTCATCGCCTGATTCATTGAAATCTATTTTCATGGATACATCCCTGCATGTTTTGGTATTTTGGGTAATAATTCACCTACATACAAATGGACACCAACACTTGTGGAATTGGGTTAGTGTATAGCCCTACCACTATGTTTTCTATTTCTTTTATGCACATTATGAGGTGAATTGACGGTCAAAATATGGTACTTAAGGACCGTCAACAAACTCCCCCACACTTAGTCCTTTGCTCGTCCTCGAGTGAAGGCAAGAAGAGATAGAGTGTTGTCATGAATTTTCTATAAGGTAGAAAATAAGGATACTAGATATTTCAACTTATACCTAAATTCATGGATCCCCTTTGTGTATGTGGCTACCACATCAATCTTGGGTGTTTGAAAAGTGGAACGGTTAGAATGAAGTTCCCTTGGATCATTCTCTGTTGAAATGATTTGGCAATTGCTATATTTGAAAGTCATAGGAACATTTGGCCTTGCCTTCTCGATCGGAATCTCTCAAATCTCTCAAAGTGTTTGAGTCCTCACCATGGCGTATTTTGCCAATTCTTGTCTGTATACTAAAAGTGGCTATATCTGGAGCTTGGTAGGGATGAATGTGGCACACATTTGCAATTCATATGTTACTAAGTCAAAAACTTGATCCTATGAGAGACTTATGCAATGAACAAAGTGAAGGGGAAATTCTTGTGCACATGAATGGAATGGAGGGGTGAGGTGATAACTCCCATGAATTTGCTCTCTTTTAAGGAGGAAACATGGCTACTTTTTTTTTGAGCACTCTTACTCTTTTTTAAGAGTGGATGCTTTTTTCTTTTTCTTGTAGCCATGTATTCTACTCCTTTTTATTTTTAGAGAGACTTTCATTTGTATTGTATGGAGTTTTTTTTTACGGATGGGTAATTGATGGATGCAAACTCTTACTGTGAGAAATTTTGCACGAATGGAGTGCACAAGAGTTTTCAATTCAAAAAGTTCATGCATGTCACTCAATTGGGTCACGGGTTTGACAAAGTTCAATGAAAAGCAAAGTGGCATATGCTTGTGGTTTTCAATGAATGTATCATATGGCCTTGGTGGGTATATAAATTTCCAATGAGAGATTTAGGCAAAGTTCAAGACTTCAAATAGTTACAAATTTCAAAATCAATTTCAAGCAAAAGGATGATTTCTAAAGAACTCATTTACCATATCACACTAGTCAAATACCTAGATGATGTGTTTTTCCTATTGAATTATGGGAATTATAAACAAGGTAATGAATTGAAATATAAAGTATTCAAATTTTCAGCTTAAGCAAATTCTTGACTACCAAATTTTATTTCAATTTGGTTGAGTTGATTCATTTTAGATATGCAATGAAAAATATGAAATCAACTCAAACAGCAGGGTAGCGCATAAAAGTGGAGATAGAAAATCCAAACCGATTTTCTGGAGCGAAACGGAGTCGTACGGTGCAGAAAACAAGTCGACCGACTAGGGGGTTCAGCCGACCTCCTGTTGGCTCTTCTATGGCTCTGTTTCGTCGGGTCATTTTGCTCATTCGGTCGCGACGTGTTTTGATATGCAACGTTAATTTTTCATGTCGGGATTTCGTGACTTTGGGACATGTTTCCCCCACACTTGTTTCCTGAATTCTTTATTCAGCAAAATAAACTAAAGGGGGAACTTTACCGGTGTTAGATGAACTGGTAAGTTCACTTTATTGAAATCAAAATATGGGGATGCTTACATTATTTAACCTAGATTTAGAAAACAAATGTTTTTTTTTTTAAAAGTAAAATCCTAAGTAATAAGCATCCTATGCTGTCGGGACATTTAAACTATGGTGCGTTGTAGATGTCGGGCTCCCCGATGGCATTGCACAAGCGCCGCAGTTTGGCGCTCATGCCACGGCGAACACCGTCAATCTCCTCCTTGAGGGCCATTATGTCGTCCTTCAGTTTCGCCCTCTCGATGCACCCTTCAGCCACCAAGTCAGTCAGCTTCTTGTTCTCCAAGTGGAGAGAAGCGAACTCCTTGGTTAGCTGTGCCACTTTAGGGGCACGAGGAGAGTCCTCATCACTGCCCTCGAACTGACCGGGTGGCCCGTTGATGGCAGGTGGTGGGACATGTCACCTAATCTTGGAGGGCGCCGAGCCCGTCGACTCCTCTGTCACCAGATTATCCACGCGCTTGAACAGGCCCTTAGTGTAGCCTCCTTCGGGTTGGCGCACCCTGTGGATAAGAAAGCAATCTCCCATGCATTCCGACAAGGTACAGGTTGGCGTCTTGTAGTGGTGGCTCACTACATCGCCCTTCTTAGTCTTCAGTGTGTACATGAACTCCTCGCCGGGCAGCAACGATGGGAGAGACTCGTCTTTTCCGTGGAAACACGTGTCTTGACTGGTTCGATCCAGACAAAGTCGGACGGCATGGCGTCGTCGACTTCATCGGCATTCTCCGAAGGGAGAGCGACCGGACAGCGCTACGAGGTGTAGGGTTGCACCCGCGCGGAGTCGTCACAGGCAGGATCATGGCAAGGGGCTTGACATTGATCGCCATGGTGGACTCCAAGGCGAAGGAAGTTTTGTCGTTGTCCAGCGTAATGTCCCCGCTCAGGTTGAAGGTTGAGCTGGAGGAGGTGTGAGGCACAATCTTCTTGTTGGCCATGATGAGGACGGGAGGAAGATGATGATTCAATGAGGAGTATAACTTTCCTTCTGTTTCCGTCCTTTAAGTAGGCGGGGAATGACGCGTTTCACCGAGGATTTTGTGGAGGATATCGAGGAGGATCAACATAAGAAAACAAAATGTGAACGGTGCGAAGGGAGAGCCGGCTGACCCTAGGGTTCGACCGACCCTCTTCTGGCTCCGTTCGAGCCACACTTTCTCGGGTCGATTAAATGGGCCTCATAGATGAAGAATTGTATGGGCCGATAAGTTGGACATGGAGAATTTAAACAGAATTGAGAGAAATGGCACAAAAATCGATTAGATTTACCACATCAACTTATTTTTTGGAATCCTTTTGGGAATCGAGAAATAATTTGAGTCGATGCCCATTCACTTTGAATAGTTGACTGTCATCACCTTGCAGTGTGATTGCTCCATGGGATAAAGTCTCTACTACAGTGAAGGGTCCTTCCCATTTACTTCTAAGCTCCCCATGTCCAAAGAGTTTAACCCTAGAGTTAATGAGTAAAACTTTATCTCCAGGTTTGAACTCTTTCAGCGTAATCCTCTTATCGTGGCATCTTTTGGTTCTCTCTTTATAAATTCTGGCACTGTGGTACGCCTTATCTCTCCATTCCTCCAACTTAGACATTTGCTTCAATCGGTGATCTCCAGCTTTGTTAAGATTCATGTTCCACCGCTTGATGGACGAATACGCTCTATGTTCTAATTCTACGGGAAGATGGCAAGTCTTCCCATAGACAAGTTGGAAAGGAGACATGCCGATAGGTGTCTTGTAGGCAGTACGATATGCCCACAATGCGTCGGGTAGCTTTTGCTTCCATCCCGTTCCCATTTCCAAGACAGTTTCTTGCAGAATATTCTTAATTTGCTTATTAGATGTTTCTGCTTGACCACTTGTCTTTGGGTGGTATGGGGTAGCAATGTTATGCTGGACTCCAAGTTCCCTTAAAAAGTTCTGGAAGGTCTTATCTATGAAATAAGACCCTCCATCACTTATGACCATACGGGGAGTTCCAAAGCGCGGCAAAATGATCTCATGGAACATTTTCCTTGCTTGCTTGGAATCAACATTTTTGCATGACAATGCTTCTACCCATTTTGACACATAATCGATGGCAACCAGAATATACTCGCAATCATAAGACCTAGGAAATGGTCCCATGAAATCAATACCCCATACATCAAATAATTCCACTTGGTCATTGTATGTTAGGGGCATCGCATCGCAAGCAGAGATTCCTCCATGCTTCTGGCATTTCCAACATCTACGAATTAATTCCTTGGTACCTTCATACATTGAAGGCCAATAGAATCCACTCTGCTAGATCTTTGCCTGAGTACGGTAAACACTGTAATGACCACCATAGGGGCCAGCATGGCATTTCTCTATAATTTTGGTGCCTTCGATTGATGGGATGCACCTTCTAAGAAGGCCATTGGCACATACTAGATAGAGGTAAGGGTCATCCCAAAGGTGTCTACGACTCTCATAAATGAGTTTCTTTTTGTTCTCCTCTCGTGGTATGTATTCCGTGACCATAATGTTCACGATATCTGCAAACCAAGGGTGAGAGTCTGTCACCTTGAGGAGCATATCATCTCGTAGGAAGTCATTGATAGGTATGTCCATGGTTTGTGTGACTTCCATACGTGAAAGATGATCTTCTACTGAATTCTCTACTCCTTTCTTATCTCTTATTTCTAGATCAAATTCTTGGAGTAGAAGAATCCATCGAATTATTCTCCGTTTCACATCCTTTTTGGTATGCAGATATTTCAAAGCAGCATGGTCTGTGTATACTATGACCTTTGCTCCAACCAAATAGGATCTAAACTTGTCGATAGCAAAAACTACTGCTAGGAGCTCTTTCTTAGTTGTGGCATAATTGAGTTGGACTCCTATCAGAGTTTTGCTAGCGTAGGCTATTGCATGATGCTTTTTATCTTTGGTTTGTCCTAAGACCGCACCAACAACAAAGTCACTGGCATCACACATGATTTCGAATGGCAGCATCCAATCAGGAGGTTGGATAATTGGAGCTGAGTTGAGTGCCTTTTTGAGTATATCAAATGACTTAAGGCATTCATCATCGAAATCAAAGGGAGCTTCTTTAGCTAATATGTTGGTGAGGGGGCTAGCGATTTTGGAGAAATCCTTGATAAATCGTCGGTAGAACCCCGCATGACCTAAAAAGCTGCGGATTCCCTTAATAATTTTAGCTTTGTCCACCTCTATCCCCCTCTCGGACACCAAGTGTCCAAGAATGATGCCTTCTCGGACCATGAAATGGCACTTTTCCCAATTAAGCACGAGGTCCTTCTCCTGGCATCTTTGTAAGACCCTGTCTAAATTTTCTAGACAATGATCAAAAGTTTCTCCATAGACGGAGAAATTGTCCATGAAAACTTCCATGATATCCTTGATCATGTCTGAAAATATAGACATCATGCATATCTGGAAAGAGGTAGGAGTGTTACACAGTCCAAAGGACATACGCCGGTAGGCATAGGTCCCGTAAGGACATGTGAACGTGGTCTTACTTTGATCATCGGGATGGATAGGAATTTGATGATATCTCGAATACCCATCAAGGAAACAGAAGTAGGAGTGTTTTGCCAATCGCTCTAACATCTCATCGATGAAGGGCAATGGAAAATGGTCTTTCCTTGTTGCCTTGTTAAGTTTTCAGTAGTCAATGCACATCCTCCATCCCATGACGATCCGTTGAGGAATTAATTCATTCCTCTCGTTTTGAACGACCGTCATACCTCCCTTCTTAGGCACTACTTGAACTGGACTTACCCATTCACTATGAGGAACATGGTAAATAATCCCGACATGCAGAAGTTTCAAGACTTCTTTCTTGACAACTTCCTGCATCGCATTATTCAATCGCCTTTGAGGTTCCCTTGAGGGGACACTCTCAGGGTCAATAGGAATATGATGGGTGCATAACGTTGGACTAATTCCCTTGAGATCCTGAAGTGAATATCCAAAAATAGCTCTATGCCTTTCTAACATGGCTATGAGTTTGGGCATTTCATCATCTGAAAGCTTGTCACTTATGATGACAGGGGCTTCCAAATCACCATTTAGAAAGGCATAACGTAGGCCTGGAGGTAGAATCTTGAGCTCAACAGGAGGTTTTGCGGAGGGCTCCTCTTTTGGCAATTCAATTTCCTCCTGAAATTCATCCTCCACTTGGATGAAGTCTTCTTATCCTTCAATTTGAGGGGGTTCTAAAATTTGAAGAGTCCTAACCTCCTCCATTGGATCATCTTGGATGGGAGATTCTGCAGATGTGTTCTTTGAACGCAGAATAGGCATGGAGATGTTTCTCCCTCCAAGATTGATATTGAGGCTTCCTTCCAAAGGAACTTCCATGAGAAATTTCTCTATGGGAATCCCTATCATGATTTAGAAATCTTGGATTTCGAACACGTGAAAATCTAGGAGATCCTCAACATCTTTTTGTCTAACAGACACTTGTTGCAGAACCCCACATCCTTCAAGAATGGTTCCGAATGAATCTCAAAAGGATTTGCGTGTTGGTGCCAATGGCACATCGCCAAGAATGGCGAGTTCACAAGAATCAGAAATGATATTTGCTCCAACAGTAGGGTTGTATAGGATTATCATTGGTGTCCCTCTAATAGAATATAAAATGGTAGCCAAAGGTGAGGTCATCCGAAGAATTTTGGGTGAATTCTCGACTTCAGCTGTCCACTCCCTGCTTAGGATAGGGGTCAACTCCTTGACCTCCGACGGACGAACACCCCGTCAGGTGGTTTAGGTGGAGTTGGTGGCAATGAAGGTTTCCTATAGCAACAATACTTCAAGCTATTTCCATAGTCTTCAAAAACCTCTTCCTCGAAGTAAAATGGAAACTGCGAGGGTTGAATTTCTTCTACCTTTGTAGTCTCAGGTTCGGGAGAGGATTCCTCTGGCAAGGCTTGTGGTAAACAAGAAATGGGTTCATCCTTGTCCATGAGTGTATCCTTCGTTTCTGACACGACTTCCTCTTGGGGAGGCTCATTAAGACCCATAATGAAGGAAGAATTTTCTAGAATTCTGTCCAGAAGATCATTGCCTCCTTTTGGAGTCTTATGGAGGAAACATCCTCTAGCCGTAATGTCAAGATATAGGGCAGACTCTTTGTTCAATCCCATGAATAAATGTTGCAAAAGTATTGGATCAAGGATTAACAAATTTGGGCCAAAATTTTTCAAAAGAGAAAATTTGTCCCAAGCTGCACCTTTGGATTCCTTCTCCATCTGCTGGAAGCATAGTACTTCCTTTCGTAAGGAAACAATTCGGGCAATTGGAAAGAAAGAAAGACAAAACTTGTCTCGTAATTCACTCCAATCACCGTTTGTCTTCCCAACGTAGTGGTTGTACCATTGTTTGGCTTTTTCCTTGAGGGAAAAAGGAAACAACTTCCATTTGAGAGTTTCCTGTGTCATACCTTTAATTAGAATGCATGAACACAGTTGTTCGAACTCTCGTAGATGGTGGTAAGTGTTTTAACAATCCGTTCCTGAGAATGATTGTTCCCGAACCATGGCTATAAAACCAGGGCGAAGTTCATAGCTGGTTGAACAAATAGGTTCCGCCGAAGGCGGTGGCTCACAGAACTTGCCCTTCGGAGCAGAGTAAGAAAGAATGGTGGGATGCTCCATTTATATGGTGGTGGTAAGGTAAAAATAAGAAAGGTAAGGTGATAGATAAGGGGGATATGATACGAGGGTGATCTTGGTTCGAAGATTAACAGCAACCGTTCCCTGGCAGCGGCGCCAGAAATGCTTGTTGGTATTTCTTAACACCACAGAGTTATCCGCAAGTGCACGGAAATACCGTTGTAGCACTTCCCCTTAAAGAGTATTCCCAAGGGTATCGAATCCAAAGAACTTGTGTGCTAATCTTTCGAACTAGCTCACCCAAGGACACAAAGTTGTTTGGTAGGCAAGGAACAGAGAGGAATTCAAAGTATTGATCCTAATTCAAGGTAGTTTGCAGTAGATGCTTGCTTCGGGCACAGGCTTACTCCTAGCAATACTAGGACAACTCCCGCCAAGAGCCTATGGCATAGCCGAACGTGGAGGATTACGAAGGATGGATAGGGCTGTCACCACCTACTGCCTACCTCTTCAATCCGTGGGTCTACGAGATATCCATTGATTATTTATAACCTAAGCACCACTCTTACGTTCTAAATCACTACTCTAGTTGTTTCGGACACAAAGCTACAACTAGATCCTCTAATGAATTAAAGCAGTGAACCCACAAGTAACTACTTGTGCAAACTACTAAGAATAAAATATCAAACTTGTATTGAATTCACAAAGGCTTACTTGATTGAGTAAAACCTTTGTAGGGGTACAAGTGTAGAAGAGGGACTTGACAAGCCCAAGCCTCCTTCTCCTAGACTCTTCACCACACTCTCCTTCTACTTTGGTAGCCTCTAGGACTACTCTAAACCTTTGGAGTGTAGCACTATTCTCAACTTTTGGTGTGTGTGAGAAGTGAGGTGAGGGGGTCTATTTATAGGTGGAGAAGGGTTGGTTCCTGCCACAGTTAACGCGTGAATCAGTCACCGTTGACTCCAGGGAGTCAGGAGGAGCCAACACGTGTCATTTGACCAGGTTTGGCGCTAGTAAGGGGTCGGCCGAACCCCTGGTTTTACCGACCTGGTCAAGCCTCCCCTCGGGGAGTGCTTCGTCCAAGTGGCTTCTAGTGGGCCCCCTTGATGTATATGGGTGCAACACCGTTGGATCTCCTCGAATTCTTCTCTTTGTGGGCCATTTGATCTATGTGTTGCCACATGTCATCGCCTGATTCGTTGAAATCTATTTTCATGGATTCATCCCTGCATGTTTTGGTATTTTGGGTAATAATTCACCTGCATACAAATAGACACCAACACTTGTGGAATTGGGTTAGTTTATAGCCCTACCACTATGTTTTGTGTTTCTTTTATGCACATTTTGAGGTGAATTGACTGTCAAAATATGGTACTTAAGGACCGTCAACATATGGTCCTGGTCGCAAAAAGATTGGAGCCACATCTAGTGCAGGAGCCCAAATCTCTTCGGGAGGGTCCAGAATCGCCTGAAGGCATGTCTGGGTCCCAGCCCCCAGACATGGAGCATGAAGACGAAATGCTAGGAGGTCAACCTCATTTACCTGAGGATGTTCATCTGGCCGACCAAGATGATCTGGATCATCCTAGCAAGGTCCAGGTCGAACAAGAAGAAATTTTAGACCCTTCTGGGAGGGTCCAAGAAGCACAGCCTGAAGGTCTGGAATCCTCTAGCAGGGTCCGGGTCGGAGGAGAAGAAGCTTCGGGTCCGTCTGAAAGGGTCCGGACCATCCAACACCTCGTGTACTTCATCAGCGAAGTCCTCCACGACACCAAGACAAGATACATTGAGGTGCATAAACTGCTTTGCGCAGTTGTTATTGCCTCAAGGAAGCTTCGTCACTACTTCCAAGCCCAAAAAAATATCAGTGGTAACTTTTTTCCACTGCGTGCTATTTTGCATAACCCTAATTCTACTGGGAACATTGCAAAGTGGGCAGTGGAACTGGCCGAATTCGATCTAGAATTTGTTTCACAACAAGCAATCAAAAGTCAAGCATTGGCTGACTTCGTGGCGGAATGGACTCCCTCTCCATCAAACATTGGGGTCCACAGTGAGGAGAAACCAGAACCCAAAGTTCCGATATTCACCGAGCCTCACTGGACCCTCTACGTCGACGGCTCCATGCAAAAGCAGGGGCCGGAGCTGGAATCCTTCTCCTGGCTCCGGCTGGAGAGAAGGTCAAGTACATGGTACACCTTGATTTCAAGGCAACCAACAACATGGAGCAGTATGAAGCTCTCATCTATGGACTCAAGGTGGCACTATCTTATGGTGTCAAACGATTGTTGGTGAAGTGATATTTACATCTCATCAACAAACAAGTCAAAGGCGAATGCTCCTGCAACAATCCTCAACTAGCTGCTTATCTCATTGAAGTCCAGAGGTTTCAGAAGGACTTCGAAGCCCAGGATCTCCACCATGTTCAGCGTCTTCACAACGCTAAATCCGACGAACTCTCGACGGAAGCCTCAACTAGAGCTCCAGCTCCCGACGGAATCTTTGTGCGGAGTTTGACAAAACCAACAGCTCAGCCTGCCGAACTGAGCAAAGGGGGCAAGACCAGCACCATGAAGCTGGCAGTCTCGGTGACCCTGTTCCCATGGGGTCCACCAAGGGTCGTAGGTTCTGTCGGAAGCTCTGAGCAACCCAGCACGCAAGACTCAGAAGCTCGAGAAAGCTCCGATGCATGGATCTCGGAGATCTGGAGCTACTTGAAAGACAATATCCTTCTTGAAGACAGTGTATCCGTTGACCGGATTGTCAGATTGGCTAAAAGATACACATTGGTAGAAGGGGATCTTTACCGACGCGGTGCCAATGGCATCCTAATGCGGTGCATTGCAAGAGAAGAAGGCTGCGAGCTCCTTGCGGAGATCCATGGAGGAGAGTGTGGGAACCATGCTTCTTCTCGCACGCTAGTTGATAAATCCTTCAGGCATGGCTTTTACTGGCCCACAACACTCCAGGATGCGGTTGAGCTAGTGAAAAAAATGTGAAGCGTGTCAGTTCCACGCAAAACATATTCACACACCGGCTAAATCACTACAAATGATACCTCCTACATGGTCATTCACTGTGTGGGGCATAGACATCTTGAGACCTTTCCCAAAAGCTGTTGAAGGTTACAGGTTCCTATATGTCGCCATCGACAAGTTCACTAAGTGGCCGGAGGCAACTCCAGTTGTGACAATCAACAAGCAATCAGCAATCAAGTTCTTGAAATCCATTATATGCAAATTTGGAGTTCCAAACAAAGTCATAACTGACAATGGAACTCAATTCACAAGTGCTGCATTTCAAGAATATTGCGAAGACCTCAGCATTCAACTCAACTACGCCTCAGTAGCTCATCTAGCAAGCAATGGTCGAGATGAGAGAGCAAATGCAGAAATCTTAAAAGGACCCAAGACGTGCACATATGAGCGCCTAAAAAAGCACGGAGCTAACTGGATTGAAGAGCTTCCGTCCACATTATGGGCGAACAGGACAACACCTAACCGGTCAACTGGAGAAACACCCTTCTTTCTGGTGTATGGAGCTGAAGCTGTCCTTCCTCCGGAGATCACCTTGGTGTCGCTCCGTGTCTGGACCTTCGATGAAGCCATGCAGGACCAACTCCGGTGTGAAGACCTTGACCTTGTCGACAAGGGAAGGTGCCAAGCAGCTGTTTGGAATGCACGTTATCGCCAAGTGCTCCGACACTATCATCAAAGGCATGTGTGCAACCGACAACTCGAGGAAGGCGATCTGGTGCTTCAGAAGATACTAACTCGGGAAGGAATGAACAAACCTTCCCCCAGCTGGGAAGATCAATTCCAAGTGATCAAAGTATCCCGTCCCGGATGCGTTCGCTTGGCAACTGAGGATGGGATACCGCTTCCCAATCCTTGGAACATCAAGCACCTCTGTAAGTTTTATGCTTAGAATCACGGAGGTGAGTCTATAATTACACATGATGTATGTTATAGAGTCGATAAACAGACAGGAGTAGGACCTCCAGGAGAACATCCGGACCCCTCCGGGAGGGTCCGGGAAGTTCAAGTACACTCCATACAGTCACAGCACTAAAAGTGTAACTACCTACCCTGGGTTAGTACATGATGTATAGCACACTTAGATTGGTCCAGAACCCTAAGTGTGTCCTTGTCTCCCCTGTAATCCAGACCTATAATGGAAGACATTATTGTGTAAAAACAGATTCCATGTGCATTTATTTTTCTACAAGGCTCGATCTATTAATTTATCGTTTTTAACCTTCTTGTCTATAATGAAGCTGTGCAATTCTTCTTGAGTTTTTACCAAGTTATTTATATGCATTGCAAGTTACATTGTTGGTCTCTTTGGGTCTTAACATGTTGTATAGTCTACTTGCCTTAACGCCAAGCCAACATAGGTCCGGAGTGTGCTATCGACTTAGCTTGGTCCTGCACCCTAAGTACGCCACTCTACCTACACTCCGGCAGGCCTCAGTACGGTGAGTACTAAAAAAGCATATGGGTCCGGAAGAGTTACATCAATATACTCGCTACCATATCGAGTTGCTTCGGAATAAAACTCAAGTAAGAACAATAAGACACAAACGATTTATAGACAAGAGGACGAATTTTACTTTTTCCTTGTATTTAATGTGCAGGAAAAACATAAATTCAAAGTGGTGGTGGTAGACGTCAGAGCTACTAAGCTCCCACAACCCCTGGGGGGCCTGAATTCAACTATTCGTGCGGCGACATCAGGAGCTACCAAGCTCCGATCATCAACATTTATATGTTGATACTGGGTACTATCAAGCTACCAAGCTCCGCGAGTCCCGGGGGACCTGCCATCCACTCAGAATTGAAAACTTCGGACCTAAAATTTACAAGTATGAACCGTTTGAGTCATCAATATACTGTCAAAACCTTTGGTACATGTACACACTTCAATTGTACACATGTACCAGGGGGCCAACAAGACAGAGCACATTATATTGAAGACAAAAATAAAGTGAAGTTCATGGCAAAATGGATTTCATTAATTTGAAGCATTGGATTACAAAATTGGGATTACAGTAGAAGGCAAAAGGAAGAAGTCCTAGCTACTGGAGGATCTAAGTCCTGCGGAAGAATGTGGCAACTTTTTGGGCAACCTCTTTGACGCAGGCCTTGGCGGCGTCTTCATCTTCAGCAATGGGACCTTCAAGCATCGGGTCCAGGGAGAATTGGGGGTCTCAGCTTATGTAACACGTGAGCACATATTCTGCGACATTAGTAGCCAAAGACTTCCCCTCTGTCTCGAGCTGGTCCGCAATAACGTCACCCATCGCATCGAGTTTGCCGCCAGCACCATTGAGGGCCACCAACGCTCGGTCCAAGTCTAGCTCCGGGTTGCCCAGATGTACAGGACTGAAGCCTAGTGATGACAGTGCGTCGTTGGCTCGCCCCAAGAAGTCCCACACTTGAATGCACTCCGTCTCCTTCAAGCTTTGTAGCTCCTCCAGTGACTTTCAGGCGGCTGCAAGCTCTGAACCCTCCCGAGTAAGGCGTTCGACCAATTTAGCATGTTGCTGCATACTCTCAGCAACTTGCTTCTCACGGTCGGCTAGCTCTGTCTCTCGGAGGTGGATGCGGTTCCTCCTTTCCGCCAAGTACTTCTCCCTGCCCTTCACCTTCCCTTCCCTGGTGGCGACATCAGCCTCTCTTTTCGAGAGCTCTTGCCCCAGTTTCCAGTACTTCTCCTTTTCTTCTTTGCTCCATAGATCCAACTTCTTGCTGCGATCTGCCAAATTCTATTCACCCAGAGTAAATTTCTTGGTGACCTCCGCCTCCCTGTTTACAACATCCTCCTGCTGCTCCATGAGCTTCTCTTCCCTCGCCTCCAGGTCCGCCAGACGCTTCAGGAGAACCTCGTTCAATTCATTGAGGTTTTCGTGACGCTCATCAGCAGCATCACGCCTCTCCTTGGCTTGCTCAATGATTTCCCTGGAGTTAGCGTCGAGTGCCCGAATGGCGGCTTCCTTCTCCTCAAGCAGCTTGTCCCAGTACTCTAACCGGCACTTCTACCTCTTTATCCACTCCTTTTGGTCAGCTAGCCTCGTCTGGGCAAGCCTGGTCTCAAAATGGAGTCTGTTGCGCCAACGCCTCATAATGTTGCGCTCCTCCTCCAGAGCTTTGCTCTCATGATCGAAGGCGAGTTGGACTTGTCGGAGGCTGGAATAGGTGTTGTCTATTAACAACGGCAAAGGGATAGGCTCCGTACTTGCTGGGACCATCTCTGCAAGCTCCAAAGGGTTCTCCATACAAAAATAGGATCCCACTCTACAAGAGATGACCCTTGAGCTTCTGCGGCACTGGGACCGCTCTCGGGGAGCCCTTCAGAACCTACTAGAGGAACTCCCACCTCCAGAGCAGAAGTTGAAGGTGCTACCTACGAGCTTTCATTTGTTGGCTCCTAGGGTGGAGGACCTGTTGCTACTTCTGCGTGCCGCTCCGACTCTGGCTAAGGCACCTCCGGGATAGCTACTTCTGGGGCAGCGGTCAGGGCTTCATCCGGCGCTCCTACCACAGCCGGCTCAAACACCAGCATGTTGGTTACTTCCGGTCCAACGACCAGAACTTCAAGCATTTCTGGCTCAGTTGCCAGATCTCTTGCCTAAGGGTCGGACCGTCAATCATTTCCGATCCAATGGCTGGGGCTTCAACTACCTCTGGCTCAGCGGCCAGGGCTTCGACGACTCCCAGCTCAAAGGCCAAAACTTTTGGCATCTCCAGTGCTTAAGCATCAGCCTGCGCCACCGTCGCCAGGGGTACATCTTCGACTTCTCCCCGTGGTCCGGCGCTACCACAGGAGCTTCAGGCGAGGACTGCAAATCCAAGTCCACGACAGCTGGTGCTGAAGCTGTCGCAACTTCTGCCACCACTTGAGGAGGAGGCTCAATGTTTGAAGTCGGAGGTTCGGCATGTGTAGCCCAGGTCATTGCGACAGGCACCGAAGTCCCTGACCCCTTCTTTGACACCCTAGAAATAAAGGGAAGAGAAGATTAAAGACACTTAAAAATAAGACTAGCATTTTAAGGTCAGCAATCAACGCTTACCTAGGGATGCTACCACCCCAGTCGCCTCAGAACCTCTTCTTCTGAGGTCTGGAGCCAGAGGCCACCAAGTCTGGTGAGACAATGGCTTCAGACCTCAGTTGAGGGCCACTTGCAGCAGCCGGAGTCTTCTCAGCCGGAGCTTCTCTTGGTCGGGAAGAACTCCCAGACCTGGAGCTTTTAGCCGACACTGAGGTTGGGGTTGACTGCTTGGAGCTGGCTCCTCTTGAAGACGCCTGCGTCAGAGAAGGTTCAGTAATAGAGGACCGACCTCGCCGAGGAGAAGGAGCCGTCATAGAGGGAGCAGCCCTGATGGACCTCTCGTCAGCGTGCTTCAGCTTCCCCTTCCAGTTGGAGGGTTTGGCTGGCTCCTTTCCCTTGCCTTTGCATGTGTCTTAAACCCTCCAGCTCGGGGCGGAGGTAGGCCCTCCCTCAGAAGCTCCGGGGATCACTACCCTGGAGGTCGGACGCCTTTCAACTTCACCAAGGTCATTGAGCGCCAGCATCTTCCTTCGGAGCTCCCTGCTGAACTCCACCTCCATGTTCAGGGGAAGAAAGCTGCCGGCGGAACTAAGTCATTGCCATCGACGTTTATCCCATGC
The DNA here is from genome assembly GCA_036927565.1 of Tuctoria greenei. Taxonomy (NCBI): domain Eukaryota; kingdom Viridiplantae; phylum Streptophyta; class Magnoliopsida; order Poales; family Poaceae; genus Tuctoria; species Tuctoria greenei. Next base: position 158,602,011 of record JAYESD010000002.1, on the reverse strand, counting down.
TGGAATTTCTTGAGATGAAGCCTCAAAGCTTCGTCATCCAAGTTGGATTTTAGACCGGTTTCAATCCGGTCGTCATCCATCACACTATTGAGGGCCCACACAAGCTTCTCCCTCTTTCTTAGCGGAGCCCATCTGTTGACCAGGAAGTTGCAGAAGACCATCTGAGGAGTCACTCCACCTTCCATGCATTCGCGGATCCTGGTCAAGACGGGGTTGAAGGCATCTGACAGTACCAGAACTACACTCCAAGCGTCAATGTCAACGTTGGGGAGGCCTTCGGGCAGCTCCAACTTCTCGTGCTCCTCCACTGCAATGATGACACAGTCTTTCTTCCAGTTGTCCCATTTGCCGGAAGGAAATGATTTCCAGTATTTGAAGGGGCAGTTCTTGCGCTTCACGAAATAGTAGAAGCCAAGAAGCTCAGTCCCCTTGCTGGTGGTGTGGATGGTGAAGAAGGTGCGAAACAGCTCGACGCAAGGGGGAACACCCACCCACATCTCGCAAAAGTGGACAAAAGTCGCCACTAGAAGAAGAGAATGGGGGCCAAGATGATACAACTGGAGACCATAAAAGTATAGCAGCATCAAAAGAAAGGTAGAAAAAGGTGGGATCAATCCCACCATGGCGTACGCCGAGAAGTACACCATGTCGCCATTGCGCTCCTTCTTGAACGGGAGCTCGCTGGTGCGGATCAAGTGGCTGAAGGAGTCACTGGACCACCCCATGTAAGTCTGGACCTTCATCAAATCGTCCTTGCTCTTGAGGCGGCTCTTGGGAAGACCCAACTCGATCGCGGCAGAGTGGAGCGAAGGAAGAGAAAGTTAGGCGAAGTTTGGGAGGCTCAGAGTGCAAGTTTGATCGAAAGCGTAAAGAGTCCCCAAACCACACATACTTTCCTTCTTATGTAAGCCTCCTCGATGCTTGGATGGAAACCACAACCAGAGTGGGGTCACATTTCAAAAATCTACCCCGTCCATGATGTATGGGTCCGGGGCCACCTCGACGAAGGGATCGAGGTTATTACCCCTGGTCAACCGTTGTCATGATGAGCGACGGGAAACCCAAAGGCGGCACCCTGACAAGGCGCTTGGAACCGATACGGTTTTTGTATCGTGAACTGGCGACCTTCAATTGCATGAGATCCACACTCAAAGATCTCATCTGCCGCATTCATAACAAGCCACGCGACAATGGTCTAACCCTGGACCATCACCCCAACGACACATTACGAGAGTTTGAAGCCTAAGCGCGGGAATCAAAGATGGCCCCACATTTGGAAAAATAACTTAACCTAAAGGGTTTCTCCCAAAGGTGGGCCCAGGGGCCACTGTCTGTAAAAGCCCGTTTTTCGGAAGAACAAAAACGCAAAAATGCGAACTTAAAAATTTTGAAAATAGACTTGGAAATCCAAACTCACATGAGCCATATGAGTTAAACTATGTTCACTAAAAATAGGGACTTGTTAAAAATTTTACCTATAGAACATGGTTGATAATGTATTCGGAATTTAAGGTGTGAAATCCTTAATTTCCAAGTCTTCACATTTTCATTGAAAAATTAAAGGAGAAAAGAAAACAAAATAGAGGGAAAGAAAAAGGAATTATTCCGAACCTAAAATGGGACATCCAAAAATATTCAAATCTCAGGCCGTAAATTTTTCCATGACCTACAAATATTCCAATTAGACTCTCGGTAAAGTTTCAAAATTTTTGAAGCCCATTTCCCATTTATTGGACACGTACTGAGAGTTTAATCAACGTCGACTTCAAATTTAAACTTCATGCTCAACCTTGTCCAAATCAACTCCAAATTTTCCCTGAGGTCCCTTATGGTTCAAAAAGGTTAACTTCAAAGTTTCAGGATTTTCGAACCTAATCTACTATTTATTTGTATCACCACTTGAATTCAAATTTAAATCTGAGTTCAAATTCAACTTGCTCAGTTTTGAAATCTGATTGCACCATAAAATTCTCCACATTTTATTTAGTCACTGGGCCAAATTTGATTATTTTTGAAGCGTCTTTGCTAGCCCGATTTGAATTTTGGAAAGAGGAGTTAAGGAGGTGGGTCCCACAGGTGGTCCCCACCAGTCAGGTCGGCACCTCCTCCCCTGCCTCCACGCAGCCGCATGCAGAGCCACCTCGACGTCCCTTTTCCCGTCCTTATCACCGCGCCATCTCCTCTGCGTCCGGTCACCTGCCGCTAGCCCAACCCCGCTCAGTCCGCCCGACGGCCACCGACGCCAGCGCCCCACCAGTCGCGCGCCTCCTCGCGCCGAGCACCCCCGCGCGCCGCCTCGCCCCTGCTCGCGTCGGCCGACCGCAGCGCCGCCGAGCGTCTTCTACCGCGCCGGCAGCCGTGCCCCAGCTCTTCCCTGCCGAGCCGCCCCCAAGCACCGCTCACGCCGCGCCGCTCCGACCGCTCACGCCGGCACTCCTCTCCCGGCCCGCGCGCCTCCTGCACCCCCGCGCGCCGCCATCCCACCGCTCCTGCGTCCGCCCACGGCGCCTCCCCGCCAGCCGCTCACGGCACCACCGGCCGCGCACGCTCCACCGCCCCGCGCCTACCTCGCCGGCCGTGCCCCTTACCGACGTGTGCCGTCCCTGCGCCGCACGCCTGCGCGACACCCGACCGCCACGGTGCTCCCTGGCTCCTCGCCTCCCTCGGCACTGGTCCACGCGCTGCCGACGCCGGCGCTCCACCTCCCCGCGCGCTCAGACCACCCCGCCGGCCGCCTCCTCGCCTCCGGTCACCGGTCCGCGCCCCACTAGCGCCCCCTCACCGCTGGCCCGCTCGGCGACCGCCCTGCTCAGTCCGCCGCCGTGCGCCAACCTCGGCGACGGCCGCCAGCTCCCTGCTGCGCGCTTGTCCTGCCAGCCGCGTGCTCCCTTGCTTTATCGCCGTGTCCCTAGCCTCTGCACGCCGCAGCGCTCCTCACTGCAATGCCTTCCGGCTGTGCGCCATGGCCACACCGCCATCCACGCCGCGTTCCTCACTGCTGTGCCTCCCATGGCGTGGTGACCGCAATCCGCCGACCATTCGCGCCGTTCCCAGCGTGTCTCTGCTGTGCTGCTCGCTACAGCGCATCTCCAGGCCGCCTTCCTCCCACCTCGGCGTCACGGGAAAGTTCAAACGAGTGCTGTGATACTTAGCCTTGTGCTGCCCCAATTTCGACGCCTACTTTCCGTCGTCGCGACGTTCTGCTCATAGGCCATGTCCTAGCAGAGAAGTAAGTAATGGGTGTGATGGAGGATATGCAGGAACACACCTTTGACACCATGGTATCGACAACTGGTCCAAGGTTAGCTTTGATTTTGCAAGATTGATTGGATCAGTGACTGCAGCTAAGGTGTTCGATGAAATGTTTACGAAGGATGAACCAACTTCGTTGATGTTCGGAACTGGTCTGTGATGCAGGGGTAGAATGATGTGGCAATTGACAAGTACATGTGCCAAGATACCCTTTGAATGGTGATGACGCGATGGAACTCAAGTACACACCCAAGATGTTCGGCGAAATGCCTACAAGGTGAGCCTTGCCCTGAAATACCTTGCTTGATGTCACCGACATCCGTTCGTTGTGATCGCTAAGGTTACTCATATGTCGTCAAGCCGTACGTCCATGTTCCGCGTTAATATCATTTCTATAGGAGTCCCCAAGTTGACCTCCTTTGTTGTTTGTATCACGTTGGCATGTCCGTGCGTGCTCGTGATGCTCCACCATGAGCCGCGTCGACGTCGTTGACCATATGACATCGTCGTGATGCTCCGAGCCGTTATCGTGTCCTGGCATCGAGGTGAAGGATACATGTGATGTACGTGGTATTGGAACACGACCACGACACATCAGTCGATGGTCGTTTAGCCAAATTAGGGTTTGGTCAAGGCGAGACTCGTCGAGTCCTAGGTGTAGCCTAGATGCTAGATGAAATGCCTTCTAGGTCAAACCGAGTGTATTGGTGACCACCGATGACCTAGGGTAGAATACTGCGAGAACGTTGCGACCGACGAGGAGAACTAGTCCAAGTTGAACCTTGGATAAGGATTTCTTAGTTGTGTCGAGGACGATTCCTTTCTGTTCGCAGAATTGCTTACCTAGGTGTACCTCTTCATCGACGGTCGATTCGTCGAGTCTTTTGTCGACGACTAAGTCGAATCCCTAACTCTCCGACTCATGAGGTGGTGTTCGAGATTCTGCTCACCCTATTGACGAGTCCGGGTCGATGTGGACCTGGCTAATCCGATCTTCCCGTGATGGCAAAGCATGACCGTCACGACAAGGTCTCGCATCATATTCGAGTTCCAAGAGTCACCGAGCTCATCTGGACAATCTTGCAAAGGGCACTGCAATAGTATCATGTAAGAACTTGGACGATGCTTGTAAAGATAGTCGTAGCGACTAATTTACCTAAAGGTCCTTTGAAAGTTGTCTCAATACTCACGTCAGGTTAACAAGTGTCGTTATGATGTCTTAAGTCCAAAGAATGTTGACCTCACTTCACTCCCAAGTGTCGCTAGGGTTTCATCCTGGTTCATCCTTATCAGGACCCTGCGATCACACTTGTCACGTAATTAGGTTTACTCCTTAATGAGTTTGTGTAACTTCATTGGTTGACTTCTAAGTCACAACCTCTTGTTGCACAGTTCACTCATGCCTTAAGCTTTCAATGCTCCATCTTGATCGCTTAGTCTTCCTTACCTCACACAGTCCAGTAATACTTCTTCACCATTCTACCTTATCACTCTTTGTGCGGCATAGCTCCAAGTGTCGAGTGCTAAATTGCGATGTGTCATTACATTGCACCTTTGAATGCTTATCTCGACACTACTATGCCACCTTGACTCTTAGGTCATCCTTACCCTACCAGTCCAACACTTTCACACCATTCAGCTGTATCGTCCTTGAGTGGCATAGCGTCGAGTGTTGAGTGCCAAGTTGCAATGTGTGCTTACATTGCACCTTTCAATTCACATCTCGATACTACTATGACCACTTGACTTCATCCTTTGTTCATTCACACAACAGAGGCATATCTGCCCTTCCTAGTCGAACTCCTCATTCTTAGAGTTTACACAACCCCGTGGAGTCTTTTCTTAAATTACTGAATTACTTAATTACTTATATGCATATCATGTCGATAGGAAACGTGATGGTAGATGATCGACGAGGAGTTTCGCTTGGAGGAGAAGGCCAAGGTGTTTCCACTGAGGTTCCATGGCAGGTTCTCTGGAGGAAGATCAAGCCCTAACAATTGACATTTGTTCAGTCGCAAACTAAGGCAAGCCCCGGTTTGCATTTAAGTCGTTTATAAGCTTTTGCTTTATCACTATGATGAATAGTATATGAATTGTGCATTACGTTTAGGGTGAATGATACTCCACTTGCATGACCAAAAATCCCAGGGGTTTATTTGGCACGAGTTACAGTTTGACCTGTAGTAACTGCTTTGCTAATGCATAGGAAATCCGGTAGAAGTCGAGTAGTTGGAATCTACTCGCGAGAGATGTATCTCACAGGATTGGTTGAATAGAAAATGGCTTAATATAATGAAACTGAGACCGGGTAGGGAATGGATAGGAAGCGGCGAGAATGGAGTCTCGGTCGCATAGCCCTGCCTGTGTTGATTAAGGCCCGTCCGTATGCGGCCCCGCTGGACAAGCTTGAATTGTACCGGCAATATAATGGACATATGGAATCCAATAAACTGACGTAGCTTGGTCACTTGGGTGTCGAGGCATACCGTTCCGTTTTATAGGTGTGGGTTGAGGGTAGCAAGGTGTAAATCCGCTGGTGGGCACGTCAGAGTACGCCCCACGCAGGGACCTCCTGCCCGTGATGGATCGACCGGTTCGGCATTTGAGTGTCTTGCGAAAGGTTGCCATATACGCCTAGTACTGAAGTGTTATGTAGGTACGGGTGTGCTCGCTGACACTTCCGAACGACGTATGTGTCGTATTGTCCGGGTGAGTCCTGATTGCAATCACTGTCCCTCGCAGTAATAGAGTACCACTTGTTCACTGTGTCGTGACGTAGTAAATACTAAAGAAGTCAGAAATTCATATTGTATTGATTTATAAGTATTTTGCAACCTTGTATGATTTAGAGATAGTACAATTAAAAGTTTACAATTTCCCCATACTTTAGCTGTAATAGCACTATGTGCTTTGGGCATGTCATATCATCGGTAAAGCGTTTCTTGTTTGATTGTGGAGCCCATGATGTGCCGTGCTCAGAGAATGTCATTTGCTACTTAAAACTTGATTATAAGGATCCACTTGTAGGCGAGTCCATTTATGCTATTCCTTACCTATGTTTAGTGTCCCCTTGCATATGTCTAGTGAGACGGTTAAGTCTTGCTGAGCCTTATGCTCACGTTTGCGCTTTAACGATTTTTGCAGGTATTAGTTTTATTTCTACTGTTCAGGTTGTACATGAGACTCGAGGTGTCGAGATAAATCTCATGTGAGCCACGCCGCTGCTGTTTGTTATTCGTGTTGCTAGTGAGAATCGTCCTAGGGCATGGACGTCTTCTCTCCTGCTTAATTAGGTGAGATTTTGAGTATGTGATTTCCGCTGCGTGTGTACCCTTGTTGTACACTCTTTTGTAAACTCTTCTTATTATGAAATGAAAACTTTATATGTTTTGGTATCCTTTTCATGTGTGCTGTTAGGTGCCGCATCGCACGGCACCACCCAATGAGATCCTCGGATGTGTGGACTCCGGTCCCCACAGACATGGTATCATATGACCTAGGGTAGAATACTGCGAGAACGTTGCGACCGACGAGGAGAACTAGTCCAAGTTGAACCTTGGATAAGGATTTCTTAGTTGTGTCGAGGACGATTCCTTTCTGTTCGCAGAATTGCTTACCTAGGTGTACCTCTTCATCGACGGTCGATTCGTCGAGTCTTTTGTCGACGACTAAGTCGAATCCCTAACTCTCCGACTCATGAGGTGGTGTTCGAGATTCTGCTCACCCTATTGACGAGTCCGGGTCGATGTGGACCTGGCTAATCCGATCTTCCCGTGATGGCAAAGCATGACCGTCACGACAAGGTCTCGCATCATATTCGAGTTCCAAGAGTCACCGAGCTCATCTGGACAATCTTGCAAAGGGCACTGCAATAGTATCATGTAAGAACTTGGACGATGCTTGTAAAGATAGTCGTAGCGACTAATTTACCTAAAGGTCCTTTGAAAGTTGTCTCGATACTCACGTCAGGTTAACAAGTCTCGTTATGATGTCTTAAGTCCAAAGAATGTTGACCTCACTTCACTCCCAAGTGTCGCTAGGGTTTCATCCTGGTTCATCCTTATCAGGACCCTGCGATCACACTTGTCACGTAATTAGGTTTACTCCTTAATGAGTTTGTGTAACTTCATTGGTTGACTTCTAAGTCACAACCTCTTGTTGCACAGTTCACTCATTCCTTAAGCTTTCAATGCTCCATCTTGATCGCTTAGTCTTCCTTACCTCACACAGTCCAGTAATACTTCTTCACCATTCTACCTTATCACTCTTTGTGCGGCATAGCTCCAAGTGTCGAGTGCTAAATTGCGATGTGTCATTACATTGCACCTTTGAATGCTTATCTCGACACTACTATGCCACCTTGACTCTTAGGTCATCCTTACCCTACCAGTCCAACACTTTCACACCATTCAGCTGTATCGTCCTTGAGTGGCATAGCGTCGAGTGTTGAGTGCCAAGTTGCAATGTGTGCTTACATTGCACCTTTCAATTCACATCTCGATACTACTATGACCACTTGACTTCATCCTTTGTTCATTCACACAACAGAGGCATATCTGCCCTTCCTAGTCGAACTCCTCATTCTTAGAGTTTACACAACCCCGTGGAGTCTTTTCTTAAATTACTTAATTACTTAATTACTTATATGCATATCATGTCGATAGGAAACGTGATGGTAGATGATCGACGAGGAGTTTCGCTTGGAGGAGAAGGCCAAGGTGTTTCCACTGAGGTTCCATGGCAGGTTCTCTGGAGGAAGATCAAGCCCTAACAATTGACATTTGTTCAGTCGCAAACTAAGGCAAGCCCCGGTTTGCATTTAAGTCGTTTATAAGCTTTTGCTTTATCACTATGATGAATAGTATATGAATTGTGCATTACGTTTAGGGTGAATGATACTCCACTTGCATGACCAAAAATCCCAGGGGTTTATTTGGCACGAGTTACAGTTTGACCTGTAGTAACTGCTTTGCTAATGCATAGGAAATCCGGTAGAAGTCGAGTAGTTGGAATCTACTCGCGAGAGATGTATCTCACAGGATTGGTTGAATAGAAAATGGCTTAATATAATGAAACTGAGACCGGGTAGGGAATGGATAGGAAGCGGCGAGAATGGAGTCTCGGTCGCATAGCCCTGCCTGTGTTGATTAAGGCCCGTCCGTATGCGGCCCCGCTGGACAAGCTTGAATTGTACCGGCAATATAATGGACATATGGAATCCAATAAACTGACGTAGCTTGGTCACTTGGGTGTCGAGGCATACCGTTCCGTTTTATAGGTGTGGGTTGAGGGTAGCAAGGTGTAAATCCGCTGGTGGGCACGTCAGAGTACGCCCCACGCAGGGACCTCCTGCCCGTGACGGATCGACCGGTTCGGCATTTGAGTGTCTTGCGAAAGGTTGCCATATACGCCTAGTACTGAAGTGTTATGTAGGTACGGGTGTGCTCGCTGACACTTCCGAACGACGTATGTGTCGTATTGTCCGGGTGAGTCCTGATTGCAATCACTGTCCCTCGCAGTAATAGAGTACCACTTGTTCACTGTGTCATGACGTAGTAAATACTAAAGAAGTCAGAAATTCATATTGTATTGATTTATAAGTATTTTGCAACCTTGTATGATTTAGAGATAGTACAATTAAAAGTTTACAATTTCCCCATACTTTAGCTGTAATAGCACTATGTGCTTTGGGCATGTCATATCATCGGTAAAGCGTTTCTTGTTTGATTGTGGAGCCCATGATGTGCCGTGCTCAGAGAATGTCATTTGCTACTTAAAACTTGATTATAAGGATCCACTTGTAGGCGAGTCCATTTATGCTATTCCTTACCTATGTTTAGTGTCCCCTTGCATATGTCTAGTGAGACGGTTAAGTCTTGCTGAGCCTTATGCTCACGTTTGCGCTTTAACTATTTTTGCAGGTATTAGTTTTATTTCTGCTGTTCAGGTTGTACATGAGACTCGAGGTGTCGAGATAAATCTCATGTGAGCCACGCCGCTGCTGTTTGTTCTTCGTGTTGCTAGTGAGAATCGTCCTAGGGCATGGACGTCTTCTCTCCTGCTTAATTAGGTGAGATTTTGAGTATGTGATTTCCGCTGCGTGTGTACCCTTGTTGTACACTCTTTTGTAAACTCTTCTTATTATGAAATGAAAACTTTATATGTTTTGGTATCCTTTTCGTGTGTGCTGTTAGGTGCCGCATCGCACGGCACCACCCAATGAGATCCTCGGATGTGTGGACTCCGGTCCCCACAGACATGGTATCATATGACCTAGGGTAGAATACTGCGAGAACGTTGCGACCGACGAGGAGAACTAGTCCAAGTTGAACCTTGGATAAGGATTTCTTAGTTGTGTCGAGGACGATTCCTTTCTGTTCGCAGAAGTGCTTACCTAGGTGTACCTCTTCATCGACGGTCGATTCATCGAGTCTTTTGTCGACGACTAAGTCGAATCCCTAACTCTCCGACTCATGAGGTGGTGTTCGAGATTCTGCTCACCCTATTGACGAGTCCGGGTCGATGTGGACCTGGCTAATCCGATCTTCCCGTGATGGCAAAGCATGACCGTCACGACAAGGTCTCGCATCATATTCGAGTTCCAAGAGTCACCGAGCTCATCTGGACAATCTTGCAAAGGGCACTGCAATAGTGTCATGTATGAACTTGGACGATGCTTGTAAAGATAGTCGTAGCGACTAATTTACCTAAAGGTCCTTTGAAAGTTGTCTCGATACTCACGTCAGGTTAACAAGTCTCGTTATGATGTCTTAAGTCCAAAGAATGTTGACCTCACTTCACTCCCAAGTGTCGCTAGGGTTTCATCCTGGTTCATCCTTATCAGGACCCTGCGATCACACTTGTCACGTAATTAGGTTTACTCCTTAATGAGTTTGTGTAAGTTCATTGGTTGACTTCTAAGTCACAACCTCTTGTTGCACAGTTCACTCATTCCTTAAGCTTTCAATGCTCCATCTTGATCGCTTAGTCTTCCTTACCTCACACAGTCCAGTAATACTTCTTCACCATTCTACCTTATCACTCTTTGTGCGGCATAGCTCCAAGTGTCGAGTGCTAAATTGCGATGTGTCATTACATTGCACCTTTGAATGCTTATCTCGACACTACTATGCCACCTTGACTCTGAGGTCATCCTTACCCTACCAGTCCAACACTTTCACACCATTCAGCTGTATCGTCCTTGAGTGGCATAGCGTCGAGTGTTGAGTGCCAAGTTGCAATGTGTGCTTACATTGCACCTTTCAATTCACATCTCGATACTACTATGACCACTTGACTTCATCCTTTGTTCATTCACACAACAGAGGCATATTTGCCCTTCCTAGTCGAACTCCTCATTCTTAGAGTTTACACAACCCCGTGGAGTCTTTTCTTAAATTACTTAATTACTTAATTACTTATATGCATATCATGTCGATAGGAAACGTGATGGTAGATGATCGACGAGGATTTTCGCTTGGAGGAGAAGGCCAAGGTGTTTCCACTGAGGTTCCATGGCAGGTTCTCTGGAGGAAGATCAAGCCCTAACAATTGACATTTGTTCAGTCGCAAACTAAGGCAAGCCCCGGTTTGCATTTAAGTCGTTTATAAGCTTTTGCTTTATCACTATGATGAATAGTATATGAATTGTGCATTACGTTTAGGGTGAATGATACTCCACTTGCATGACCAAAAATCCCAGGGGTTTATTTGGCACGAGTTACAGTTTGACCTGTAGTAACTGCTTTGCTAATGCATAGGAAATCCGGTAGAAGTCGAGTAGTTGGAATCTACTCGCGAGAGATGTATCTCACAGGATTGGTTGAATAGAAAATGGCTTAATATAATGAAACTGAGACCGGGTAGGGAATGGATAGGAAGCGGCGAGAATGGAGTCTCGGTCGCATAGCCCTGCCTGTGTTGATTAAGGCCCGTCCGTATGCGGCCCCGCTGGACAAGCTTGAATTGTACCGGCAATATAATGGACATATGGAATCCAATAAACTGACGTAGCTTGGTCACTTGGGTGTCGAGGCATACCGTTCCGTTTTATAGGTGCGGGTTGAGGGTAGCAAGGTGTAAATCCGCTGGTGGGCACGTCAGAGTACGCCCCACGCAGGGACCTCCTGCCCGTGACGGATCGACCGGTTCGGCATTTGAGTGTCTTGCGAAAGGTTGCCATATACGCCTAGTACTGAAGTGTTATGTAGGTACGGGTGTGCTCGCTGACACTTCCGAACGACGTATGTGTCGTATTGTCCGGGTGAGTCCTGATTGCAATCACTGTCCCTCGCAGTAATAGAGTACCACTTGTTCACTGTGTCGTGACGTAGTAAATACTAAAGAAGTCAGAAATTCATATTGTATTGATTTATAAGTATTTTGCAACCTTGTATGATTTAGAGATAGTACAATTAAAAGTTTACAATTTCCCCATACTTTAGCTGTAATAGCACTATGTGCTTTGGGCATGTCATATCATCGGTAAAGCGTTTCTTGTTTGATTGTGGAGCCCATGATGTGCCGTGCTCAGAGAATGTCATTTGCTACTTAAAACTTGATTATAAGGATCCACTTGTAGGCGAGTCCATTTATGCTATTCCTTACCTATGTTTAGTGTCCCCTTGCATATGTCTAGTGAGACGGTTAAGTCTTGCTGAGCCTTATGCTCACGTTTGCGCTTTAACGATTTTTGCAGGTATTAGTTTTATTTCTGCTGTTCAGGTTGTACATGAGACTCGAGGTGTCGAGATAAATCTCATGTGAGCCACGCCGCTGCTGTTTGTTCTTCGTGTTGCTAGTGAGAATCGTCCTAGGGCATGGACGTCTTCTCTCCTGCTTAATTAGGTGAGATTTTGAGGATGTGATTTCCGCTGCGTGTGTACCCTTGTTGTACACTCTTTTGTAAACTCTTCTTATTATGAAATGAAAACTTTATATGTTTTGGTATCCTTTTCGTGTGTGCTGTTAGGTGCCGCATCGCACGACACCACCCAATGAGATCCTCGGATGTGTGGACTCCAGTCCCCACAGACATGGTATCAGAGCTTCATTGGGAATAGCACGCTCGAAAAGAGCCTATTTTCGAAAACTCCGAAGTAGTCGAGTGAGGTTTAGCTATATGCCCATTAAGGACTATTACTAGTATAAGTTATAAAGGTGGTGAACTAACTTGTTATATTATTCTGTAACGACGCTCCGTCTTCAAGGTAAGAGGTAAGGTACGCCGCCGAGAGCGGATCAATCTCGGTAAACTCTGCATACGAGATATGGTATGTGAAATTTCCGTGGCTTAGCACGGAAAGTCAATATGAGTCTCTGAAACTTTCCATGTTTCTGAGAACATATGACACGCGGTACCCCAGCGTGACACAAAATTAGTGGGAGCCCCCGTCGGGTGGTGTATAACCCGATAGTATGTATCTCTAGAACTATTCATGTTCTATGGGATCATGCGAAACACGTATGCCCGAGCGTGTATAAGCCGGTTCGTACGGGAGTCTTTGCTGTACAGGCGTATTTACAGCCATGTACCTCGAGACATGGCCTCACTCGAGGACGACTCACGCCAGAGTCGTATGCATTTACTTTTAATTATATCTTATTGTGATTGCCTGTCATGTTTCCCCGTGCCGCCCTTGAGGTGTGAAGGTGTGAAAGGGGATTGTTTGTTTTCTGCAGGTACACTAACTCCGGTAGCGACCCGTGTAGAATACGTTTGCGAGTGATCGATATTAGGACCACCTATAGACGTATCCGGATGTATCGGGTTAGACTTTTCTTTTGGTAAGGCACGTAGTACCATCAGTATCACAATTGATACTTTGACCATCCCCCACGAAAGAAATGACTTCATATTCATATTGAGTCCAAATATCAGTTGCTGATATCTTGTGGACAAAGTAAAATGTTTCTTTTCAAGAGTAGGTGAACCAAAGTCCTTTGCTCCTGACGAGAGTTTAGCTCGACTTCGCCGGAGTAAGACTTTGGTTAAGTTTGAAGATCCATAGTGATATGCTATGGATAAGAAGGTCGTCAAGTCTCTTTTAAGATTCCATTTGGTTCTAAAGGAAATGATTAGTTGTGAATCAAGTTCTAGCCATCGGACTTGAGTTTTGAGCTAAGTTTCAAAATTTGAGTTTGTTCCCAAATTCTTGTGTTTCGAAGCCGGTGAGTTCTGTTTTCGAACAGAATTGACCTGACTTTGAAATTCCATATCTCTTAAACCTGGAGGGCTTTGGAGGCAAGTGAATACTTTTTGAAAAGCTTTTGGAGTCTTCTAATAGTTTCCTATTGACCTCCAAGCCAAAAGATGCTTTTATGGTGATGAAAATGCACCATTATCACAGCAGCTGCTGTTCTGAAACTACACGGACCAGCATCTGAACTTTTGTCATAATTCCTTGAAGAAAGCTTTTCTATTCCATTATGATGCATTTCTGGAAAGTGGAAAAGCTATTCTACAACTTTGTTATTCAGTGATACCCCAAATTCAGCTTATAACTAATTAGAAAATAGAGTTGAAGATAATACATGTATATAGGTGCTATCTGAAACAGTCAGAAAAATTCTGAACTTTGAACGGACATAACTCTTAAACTAGAAATGCAAACTATGCATGTTTATACATGCCTGGAAATCTTAAATAGTCCTCTACCAACTTCCTATTCAACACGAGGGCTAAAACTCGCAATAACATGGTCTAAATTGAAGTATCGTATAAGGTGTCGAAACAGTTCAGACTATGGACCGTTACCTATTCAGTTACTGTTTCGATTATAATTCCTAGTAGAATTGTCGAATGGATTCGTATTTTACATTTCTGGAATCTTGAGAATGTATGCAACATGTTTTCTATGTATTACTTTTGCAAATATTGATGTTTGTATATCTGAAATTTGTTGTCAAAATCAGCCTTAAACAAAGGAGGTGCTGACCAAATTTTCAGAAAAACTGTCAACTTGCAAATGCCATATCTTCTCAACCAGAAGTGCTACGAGGGCAAGTAAATACTCTTTAGAAAGATTTGGGAGTCCTCTGCTTGTTTTATGTTCAGATCAAGACCAAAATCCTTGTTTTGGTGGGTGAAATTTAGATAATCGCAGAGACTGTCCAGGCATACTCAAACTGGACAGCAATCTGTACACCTCTGAATTTAATCCATAACTCGCAGACCCTTGATCCAATGGTGTCACGCGAGTAACCGTTGGAGAGGTTAGAGAGTCAGCTACAATTTTTGCAATTGGCTCCAGACCTGAATTGGTCATCTACCTATTCCAAATCGAGTTTGAATACAGAGTGGTCAATCTGAACTGAATTCAGTTCTGAATACTGAAATTTTACCTAACTTCAAAAATTCATATCTTTTGAGGTAGAGCTGATATGAAGACAAGTAAGTACATTCTGGAAATCTTATTACATTGGCTACAACTTTGTAAATAAGAATATTTCCAGATTTCCATCAGAACAGCCTGAAAACTTTAGATCAAAACTGCTACTGTTTAAGCAGATTCTGCTGAAAGTGCAGAGAAATCTGCTAACTTTAAAATTGCATAACTTGCAAACCAGAGATGATCTAGAGGCAAACCAATATTTTTTTAGAAAGGTCTTGAAGTGTACTTTAACTTTGTTGTTCACCTCAAGATATGATTTTGCCATTTACTTGGCCAAAATCTAAGTTGCGTCCAAGCTGTTCATCCTCCACCAGGATTTAATCGGGTGATGACCCTTTAGGGTGTTTATGGATTTGGTTCTCGAGTTCAAATCGAGGAGTTCCATAACATCCCAGGTGTTGCGACCCAACAATATTTGCCTTTAGAGTTGAGTATTACACTAAGGCAAATCCCTTTTTGTTCGGATGCACATGCCAGTGTTTTGACTATGCAACCTTGCATCTCACACTTTAATTGTGCATTGAGCATGTATGACACTTCCCTTAGTTGGACGACCCTCCCCATAAATATTGCTTGGAGTAAGTTTCTTGCTCACCTAGCTTAAATCTTAAGGGGGAAGGAGTTCATCTAATAATTGAAGTGTTACGTTCACCTAGGTGTCATACCAAGGTACATCGACACCGAACCAACGTGCTGGGAGCAATGCTCAAGTAAGTAAGACCGAGTATAACATTGACTCATTAAGTCAATGCGAAGCTTAAGTAACGGATTACCTTGAACCCCGTTTCTTGTGGAACTCGATCATCGAGTTAAAGAAGTCAGTTGATTCTTCACGCTAAACCACTCCTTTGCTTCAGTCTTTGAGACGAGAAGCCATAAGTAAGTAGTATGAGCTGGAAATTCTTTAGCAAGAATGTGGATTACTAACCAAGGTCGTGCCTAGCACAGTACCTTGTCACTTAGTGCAACCTACGGAAGTGAGGATAACCTTACTCTTCAAAGGTTACTCTCTTTGCCACTTCTGAAGGCAACCCTACCGCACCTTTTAAGGGGTAGACATAGTACTTTAAGAAAACTACGAGATGAAAAACCTGACCCATTGTTAAGGAACCACAATTACCTGTAGGTTGTGATTAACAAGCTTTAGGGAACTTCCGATCAACAAGAAGTTCAATCACTTTGTTCCATTTTGTACACTCCGTTGCCTTGAGATGAACCCCACCATTCCTTGCTAATACTTTTACCTTGAAACCATCGAACTTGGTCGAGATATGAAAGTAGCAAGTCTTGTCTAGCGCCTTTCATGACCAAGTTTAATCAATCTTCCTGTATTTGGGATACTTCTGACTGTGTTTGGATTGTCTTACCTATTTTTGCTCAAAACATAATACTGAATGCACCATACCTTGCATAATTATCCGCGGAGTTGCATTGTGTCTGCATAACATCATCCGGTTTGTGATGCATCATAAAACGTAATTACAAATGAGTTTTGAGCAAGAATATGTGACCCTGTTCAGATACTTAAGTAGTGTCTCACAATTTTGAGTTGTAATCAACTTTATCATTCGCAACGCCTTCGACTTGTTTCATTATCTTGAGTAGCACAAGGGACACCTTGTGACTAAAACACAGTTGAGTCCTTGTCCTTGACTTGTTGAAACTCAAATCGCCTTGAGTACTTGCAACTAAACAAACACTTGGACTTCCATCCTTGACTTGTTAGGTTCAAGTGCCTTGATTGTTGCAACTATACCATTCGTCATCGAGTAGTCATCAGTTCGATGATCAACCTTGTAAAATCCATGAAATCTCCTTCCTCGCGAGGATACCGTTCGATTGTCAACCTCGTGAAACTCTTTTGGTCCATCTAAGATCTTATGTTGTTATATGGTAACCTTGCTATACTAATTACCTTGTAGTTACCATATGATTGAGTTCTTTGCTGTGTTGAAACATATGAGGATACTGAATCCTTACATCCTCATGTGCCACCGCAAAAAGGTTCATTGTTTGAAGACGTTAAAATACCCAGAAACCTTGTAGTCGTCATATCTTCAATATTTCTGCTGTTTTGATTACATAAGAGTGTTGAGTGTCTTGCTACTCTTATGCTACGGCTAAGGAATCCTATGGTTGACTAAACATCAAACGAGGTTAATGATTGTTGTTTAACCTCGTAAACCATCTTAACTCATATCAAGGGAAATACCACATTAAGTTGAAAGGACCTATGCAAAACCAAGCAAGCAACCAAGAATCAATGCAAGAAAAGTTTCAAACTATCAAGGGACCTAGAGAAGCAAAGAACAAGTGCAAATTCTTCAAATCAAGACTAGGACAGGACAAGATGTCATGTCAGTGCAAGAGTACAACAATAAAGGATCAGTAACAGACATGAAAGTTTTACGATGTGATATTGCCATGTCGAGCATCCTGTCAAGGTTATCAACCTAAAGATTGGAATCTCCTGAAGCAGACTTTAGAATTTCTTAAGATGCCTGAAGATAATCACTATTTCGTAGAACCCAAGTTTTTAAGGGCATTGCCATTTTCCTTAGTCAATGACCCTCTTTTACGGATCGTTCCCTCATCGTTCTGTTATTCTACCTGTTAGAATCTCGGGACGAGATTCCTTTAAGGGGGAAGGATTGTAAAAGCCCGTTTTTCGGAAGAACAAAAACGCAAAAATGCGAACTTAAAAATTTTGAAAATAGACTTGGAAATCCAAACTCACATGAGCCATATGAGTTAAACTATGTTCACTAAAAATAGGGACTTGTTAAAAATTTTACCTATAGAACATGGTTGATAATGTATTCGGAATTTAAGGTGTGAAATCCTTAATTTCCAAGTCTTCACATTTTCATTGAAAAATTAAAGGAGAAAAGAAAACAAAATAGAGGGAAAGAAAAAGGAATTATTCCGAACCTAAAATGGGACATCCAAAAATATTCAAATCTCAGGCCGTAAATTTTTCCATGACCTACTAATATTCCAATTAGACTCTCGGTAAAGTTTCAAAATTTTTGAAGCCCATTTCCCATTTATTGGACACGTACTGAGAGTTTAATCAACGTCGACTTCAAATTTAAACTTCATGCTCAACCTTGTCCAAATCAACTCCAAATTTTCCCTGAGGTCCCTTATGGTTCAAAAAGGTTAACTTCAAAGTTTCAGGATTTTCGAACCTAATCTACTATTTAATTTCCTTGAGTCAAGTATCACCACTTGAATTCAAATTTAAATCTGAGTTCAAATTCAACTTGCTCAGTTTTGAAATCTGATTGCACCATAAAATTCTCCACATTTTATTTAGTCACTGGGCCAAATTTGATTATTTTTGAAGCGTCTTTGCTAGCCCTATTTGAATTTTGGAAAGAGGAGTTAAGGAGGTGGGTCCCACAGGTGGTCCCCACCAGTCAGGTCGGCACCTCCTCCCCTGCCTCCACGCAGCCGCATGCAGAGCCACCTCGACGTCCCTTTTCCCGTCCTTATCACCGCGCCATCTCCTCTGCGTCCGGTCACCTGCCGCTAGCCCAACCCCGCTCAGTCCGCCCGACGGCCACCGACGCCAGCGCCCCACCAGTCGCGCGCCTCCTCGCGCCGAGCACCCCCGCGCGCCGCCTCGCCCCTGCTCGTGTCGGCCGACCGCAGCGCCGCCGAGCGTCTTCTACCGCGCCGGCAGCCGTGCCCCAGCTCTTCCCTGCCGAGCCGCCCCCAAGCACCGCTCACGCCGCGCCGCTCCGACCGCTCACGCCGGCACTCCTCTCCCGGCCCGCGCGCCTCCTGCACCCCCGCGCGCCGCCATCCCACCGCTCCTGCGTCCGCCCACGGCGCCTCCCCGCCAGCCGCTCACGGCACCACCGGCCGCGCACGCTCCACCGCCCCGCGCCTACCTCGCCGGCCGTGCCCCTTACCGACGTGTGCCGTCCCTGCGCCGCACGCCTGCGCGACACCCGACCGCCACGGTGCTCCCTGGCTCCTCGCCTCCCTCGGCACTGGTCCACGCGCCGCCGATGCCGGCGCTCCACCTCCCCGCGCGCTCAGACCACCCCGCCGGCCGCCTCCTCGCCTCCGGTCACCGGTCCGCGCCCCACTAGCGCCCCCTCACCGCTGGCCCGCTCGGCGACCGCCTTGCTCAGTCCGCCGCCGTGCACCAACCTCGGCGACGGCCGCCAGCTCCCTGCTGCGCGCTTTTCCTGCCAGCCGCGTGCTCCCTTGCTCCATCGCCGTGTCCCTAGCCTCTGCACGCCGCAGCGCTCCTCACTGCAATGCCTTCCGGCTGTGCGCCATGGCCACACCGCCATCCACGCCGCGTTCCTCACTGCTGTGCCTCCCATGGCGTGGTGACCGCAATCCGCCGACCATTCGCGCCGTTCCCAGCGTGTCTCTGCTGTGCTGCTCGCTACAGCGCATCTCCAGGCCGCCTTCCTCCCACCTCGGCGTCACGGGAAAGTTCAAACGAGTGTTGTGATACTTAGCCTTGTGCTGCCCCAATTTCGACGCCTACTTTCTGTCGTCGCGACGTTCTGCTCATAGGCCATGTCCTAGCAGAGAAGTAAGTAATGGGTGTGATGGAGGATATGCAGGAACACACCTTTGACACCATGGTATCGACAACTGGTCCAAGGTTAGCTTTGATTTTGCAAGATTGATTGGATCAGTGACTGCAGCTAAGGTGTTCGATGAAATGTTTACGAAGGATGAACCAACTTCGTTGATGTTCGGAACTGGTCTGTGATGCAGGGGTAGAATGATGTGGCAATTGACAAGTACATGTGCCAAGATACCCTTTGAATGGTGATGACGCGATGGAACTCAAGTACACACCCAAGATGTTCGGCAAAATGCCTACAAGGTGAGCCTTGCCCTGAAATACCTTGCTTGATGTCACCGACATCCGTTCGTTGTGATCGCTAAGGTTACTCATATGTCGTCAAGCCGTACGTCCATGTTCCGCGTTAATATCATTTCTATAGGAGTCCCCAAGTTGACCTCCTTTGTTGTTTGTATCACGTTGGCATGTCCGTGCGTGCTCGTGATGCTCCACCATGAGCCGCGTCGACGTCGTTGACCATATGACATCGTCGTGATGCTCCGAGCCGTTATCGTGTCCTGGCATCGAGGTGAAGGATACATGTGATGTACGTGGTACTGGAACACGACCACGACACATCAGTCGATGGTCGTTTAGCCAAATTAGGGTTTGGTCAAGGCGAGACTCGTCGAGTCCTAGGTGTAGCCTAGATGCTAGATGAAATGCCTTCTAGGTCAAACCGAGTGTATTGGTGACCACCGATGACCTAGGGTAGAATACTGCGAGAACGTTGCGACCGACGAGGAGAACTAGTCCAAGTTGAACCTTGGATAAGGATTTCTTAGTTGTGTCGAGGACGATTCCTTTCTGTTCGCAGAATTGCTTACCTAGGTGTACCTCTTCATCGACGGTCGATTCGTCGAGTCTTTTGTCGACGACTAAGTCGAATCCCTAACTCTCCGACTCATGAGGTGGTGTTCGAGATTCTGCTCACCCTATTGACGAGTCCGGGTCGATGTGGACCTGGCTAATCCGATCTTCCCGTGATGGCAAAGCATGACCGTCACGACAAGGTCTCGCATCATATTCGAGTTCCAAGAGTCACCGAGCTCATCTGGACAATCTTGCAAAGGGCACTGCAATAGTGTCATGTATGAACTTGGACGATGCTTGTAAAGATAGTCGTAGCGACTAATTTACCTAAAGGTCCTTTGAAAGTTGTCTCGATACTCACGTCAGGTTAACAAGTCTCGTTATGATGTCTTAAGTCCAAAGAATGTTGACCTCACTTCACTCCCAAGTGTCGCTAGGGTTTCATCCTGGTTCATCCTTATCAGGACCCTGCGATCACACTTGTCACGTAATTAGGTTTACTCCTTAATGAGTTTGTGTAACTTCATTGGTTGACTTCTAAGTCACAACCTCTTGTTGCACAGTTCACTCATGCCTTAAGCTTTCAATGCTCCATCTTGATCGCTTAGTCTTCCTTACCTCACACAGTCCAGTAATACTTCTTCACCATTCTACCTTATCACTCTTTGTGCGGCATAGCTCCAAGTGTCGAGTGCTAAATTGCGATGTGTCATTACATTGCACCTTTGAATGCTTATCTCGACACTACTATGCCACCTTGACTCTTAGGTCATCCTTACCCTACCAGTCCAACACTTTCACACCATTCAGCTGTATCGTCCTTGAGTGGCATAGCGTCGAGTGTTGAGTGCCAAGTTGCAATGTGTGCTTACATTGCACCTTTCAATTCACATCTCGATACTACTATGACCACTTGACTTCATCCTTTGTTCATTCACACAACAGAGGCATATCTGCCCTTCCTAGTCGAACTCCTCATTCTTAGAGTTTACACAACCCCGTGGAGTCTTTTCTTAAATTACTTAATTACTTAATTACTTATATGCATATCATGTCGATAGGAAACGTGATGGTAGATGATCGACGAGGAGTTTCGCTTGGAGGAGAAGGCCAAAGTGTTTCCACTGAGGTTCCATGGCAGGTTCTCTGGAGGAAGATCAAGCCCTAACAATTGACATTTGTTCAGTCGCAAACTAAGGCAAGCCCCGGTTTGCATTTAAGTCGTTTATAAGCTTTTGCTTTATCACTATGATGAATAGTATATGAATTGTGCATTACGTTTAGGGTGAATGATACTCCACTTGCATGACCAAAAATCCCAGGGGTTTATTTGGCACGAGTTACAGTTTGACCTGTAGTAACTGCTTTGCTAATGCATAGGAAATCCGGTAGAAGTCGAGTAGTTGGAATCTACTCGCGAGAGATGTATCTCACAGGATTGGTTGAATAGAAAATGGCTTAATATAATGAAACTGAGACCGGGTAGGGAATGGATAGGAAGCGGCGAGAATGGAGTCTCGGTCGCATAGCCCTGCCTGTGTTGATTAAGGCCCGTCCGTATGCGGCCCCGTTGGACAAGCTTGAATTGTACCAGCAATATAATGGACATATGGAATCCAATAAACTGACGTAGCTTGGTCACTTGGGTGTCGAGGCATACCGTTCCGTTTTATAGGTGTGGGTTGAGGGTAGCAAGGTGTAAATCCGCTGGTGGGCACGTCAGAGTACGCCCCACGCAGGGACCTCCTGCCCGTGACGGATCGACCGGTTCGGCATTTGAGTGTCTTGCGAAAGGTTGCCATATACGCCTAGTACTGAAGTGTTATGTAGGTACGGGTGTGCTCGCTGACACTTCCGAACGACGTATGTGTCGTATTGTCCGGGTGAGTCCTGATTGCAATCACTGTCCCTCGCAGTAATAGAGTACCACTTGTTCACTGTGTCGTGACGTAGTAAATACTAAAGAAGTCAGAAATTCATATTGTATTGATTTATAAGTATTTTGCAACCTTGTATGATTTAGAGATAGTACAATTAAAAGTTTACAATTTCCCCATACTTTAGCTGTAATAGCACTATGTGCTTTGGGCATGTCATATCATCGGTAAAGCGTTTCTTGTTTGATTGTGGAGCCCATGATGTGCCGTGCTCAGAGAATGTCATTTGCTACTTAAAACTTGATTATAAGGATCCACTTGTAGGCGAGTCCATTTATGCTATTCCTTACCTATGTTTAGTGTCCCCTTGCATATGTATAGTGAGACGGTTAAGTCTTGCTGAGCCTTATGCTCACGTTTGCGCTTTAACGATTTTTGCAGGTATTAGTTTTATTTCTGCTGTTCAGGTTGTACATGAGACTCGAGGTGTCGAGATAAATCTCATGTGAGCCACGCCGCTGCTGTTTGTTCTTCGTGTTGCTAGTGAGAATCGTCCTAGGGCATGGACGTCTTCTCTCCTGCTTAATTAGGTGAGATTTTGAGTATGTGATTTCCGCTGCGTGTGTACCCTTGTTGTACACTCTTTTGTAAATTCTTCTTATTATGAAATGAAAACTTTATATGTTTTGGTATCCTTTTCGTGTGTGCTGTTAGGTGCCGCATCGCACGGCACCACCCAATGAGATCCTCGGATGTGTGGACTCCGGTCCCCACACTGTCGGTACCCTGCGTACCGGGTACCCCATGGTACCGCAAGAAGGGCAAAAGAGTTCTGCCATCAATATTGAAGGCCTTCTCAGGCCCCACATGTCATATTACACCGGACCCGCATCCCTCATATGGTAGCTCCGGAGATTGACACGTGTTATGTAAATCCGGAGGTATCCTCTTAACACAGGGGAGCTCCGCGATCAACACGTGTATAATGACTCCGGACCTAACCCCCAGCAGAGGGAAGCTCCGGTGTTGACACGTGTACAGCGGTGCCAGAGCCACCTTCTCACAAAGGAAAGCTCCAAAGCTGCCACGTGTGAAGCCTCCAAATCTTCATCAACGTAAACACTGGCAGATGCGGGTCCATCTCAAACGAACATTCATGTAACAATCGAAGCGATAGTTACAAGACTTGATTACGTGTCATTAATGTTGTGTTAACAACACATGATCAGAGCACCATTAATAGAGATAACACAGCCATTAAGGCACGTTATCACACTATTAACAATGCTTAATACCCGTAGACTGTGTATTAGGCAATTTAATACACCGGGGCCACATGTCAGGCCAGGTGAATGATGTAACGGTCAGTCCTTGGACTATAAAAGGACTGAGTCGCACGAGACAATGGGAGGAACTCCAAGCTGAGCCGTAGACTACGCTTCCGAGTGATTCATAATACACCACACAAACACACCCCGTGGGGTAGGATATTACGCTCAGGCGGCCCGAACCACGTGAAATCTCTGGTGTTGCCATCTTGATCTTGATCTCTGCGTGCCCCAACCATAACAAGGACCTCCGCGGGCAACACTTTAGTAGTACCGGAGGAAGTGTCGTTGCTACACTTCGACAATGCTAAAAGGCGACCACACAATGTGACTCTTCCACGGGGCATAGTTTCAGCTAACATCGCCCTCGTCCTGTCGCATTTGGCGCAGCAGCAAATACGAGCTTGTCGGTACCCAGCATACCAGGTACCCTCATGCATAGGCTAGAGTCACCTAGGTACCTCGCCTCCCAGCAGGGACAGGGTCTGAGGGTGCCACGTGTCCAAGAGACCCGGACACGCCAGCCTTAGATGTTAGGTCCAGGGTGCCCACATGACATCCCGAAGGAGGCACTCCGCCCCACCTTGACGACAAGCTCCCAGGCAGCCACGTATCCAGCGGGACGAGACCCGACCTCCTCTGCGGAGGTGAGCTCCCAAGCTACCACGTGGCACACGAAGTCAAGACCCGACCTCCCCCACAGAGGCAAGCACCCTAGCCGGGGGGAGATCTGGCTTCCCCCGCGGAGGTGAGCTCCCGAGCTGCCACGTGGCCCGCGAGACGGGCGTGGCCTCCACCATGGCGGAGATCTCCCCAGCGGCCGCATGGTGAGTCCACTTGCCCTGAGCAGATAGTGAGGAAGTTAAGAGGATGGTACGCCTTGTCTCCGTCAAGCCTTGAAGATATGCGGCTTCCTCAGACGCATGGTGCGGCGCACGCCTAATGTCAAGTACTACTGCGACAAATCACATCACAGTGAAGGCGCCACAGACCTATCCAAGTCCGCCAAGTGGGTAGCTTACGACGCCAGAGACGGTTGGATGGGACATTCCCTGCCAATGTCAGCAACAGCGCGTGGGCTACTGACGACCCGGGCAGCAAGACGGCGAGTCCTCAAGTCCGCGGTTAGAGCAAGCTTACAGAAGGAGCCTTAGATCCATAGGATGATCGCCCTGGGACCACCTGTCGAGCCCCGGGACCCCACCTGTAAGGCATCGGACCTTGACAATAAAAGGTCCGGACCGCCACCGATACGAAGACCGGACTAAGAATCCCTGATACACCCACATGCGCATACACACTCACCAAGCAATACAATCCACCGTGGAGTAGGGTGTTACGCTCCTTGCAGCCCGAACCACATAAAAAAACTATCTCATACTCTTCCGCTATAACACTAGTTTGAGGCCTAAGACCCGCCGAACAAGAACCTCTGCGGGCTGCTCCTTAGCAGATCCGGGGGAAGTGTTGCATTGACCATTCAACATTTGGCGCGCCAGGTAGGGGGTTTTTTCCCTCAAAAAAAGTGGTAGCACTTTCACCACCATGGTGTTAATCAGGCCCGTGGATGGCAATATCTGAGGCCGCCGCCCGGTAACTAGATCCGCCGCTCGGGCGGCACTCTCTGGTCCGTCTCGCCCTCATGCAGGTACACCGGCCAAGGTAGCACGCCGGGACACGCCCCGGCTCAGTTGGCTCCCCCAACAGCGAGCCTGGAGAATGCTTTTGCGGCGGCTAGATCTCTCCTCCACCACCCGCCGTCGTTGAATGCCTCTCAGGTGGCGGCTAAGTAGTGGGTCCAAGACATCGACCACCTTGTCATCTTAGCCATCAAATCCCCCAACAGGGGAAGGCGCCTCGTGTCACTCGCGCACACCGTCCATCGACCATCACACCGCAAAATCCCGCTCCTCCAAGACTACGAGCGTTGGCCAGCTCCTCACGGAGGACCTCAGGGCCGAGCTTGACCGTCGACAAGATCGTAAGGACGGCCGCATCATCATCGAGCGGTAGCGAGAGAGGCAGCGCAACCTTGACGCTGAATATGGCACTTAATGCCCTGTTCACGTGGCATCTTCCGTCCAAGGTGCGGCACAGGTAAACCCTCCGGCACCTGATCAGGAGCACGTGGGTTCGACAGCCCCCCTGCAGTACTCGGTGCAGCAGGGTGTACATCAACAGTACTTGGCACAGCCAGTACCATTGCAACAGCGCATGGCACAACCAATGCCACAGCAGCAGGTCCAGCAAGTGCGCACGTCGGGTAGCAGACCCCCGCGGGGTATGCTGTCCCATATGCCTCTCCGACGAAGCCCGTCGGAGGCTGCACGGTGTTGGCTCCGCACCTCCTCTTCATGATGTGGCCGCGCAAGTTCCATCCAAGCACGCGTGTTTCGACGGAAGCATCAATCTGACGGACTTCCTGCAGATCTACACCACGACGCTCCTTGCTGCGGGAGCAGATGAGACCATCCTGGCGAACTACTTCCCAGTCGCCCTGACTGGGTCAGCCCGCTGATGGCTGATGAACCTTCTCGAGGGGTCTATAACCTCTTGGGATGAGCTGTGCCGGCAGTTCACATCAAACTTTGGCAACTCCTACACGCGTCCCGGCACCGAGCTCGACCTCCACGCCGTGCAACAGCAACCCATGGAGACGCTGCGGTCATTCATCCAACATTTCTCCCAGGTACACAACTCCCTTCCCAACATTCCAAAAGCCTCTTTCATAGTGGCATTTCGCCAGGGAGTGCGAGATCGCAAGATGCTTGAGAAGCTAGCCACGCACAACGTACAAGACGTCTCCAAGCTCTTCTCCATCACCGATCGGTGTGCCAGAGCGGCAGAAGGCCGCGACTGGCTCGCTCAGTCCACCCCTGGAGCGAGCGAGGCTGGCTAGACCGGAGGAGGAGCCACTACCCCTCGTAGCAGCAAAAAGAAGAACAAGAACCGGGGTGGTGGCCAGAACAAGCCGCTACACGGAATCCCCATCGCGGCAGCAGCCGCAACCGGAGGAGGCAAGCCGCCTCGCCCGGAGAAGCATCCTTGTTAGCCACCAGCGGCTGAGGAAGATGTTAAGCCCTGCCCGGTGCACAAGACTCATGAACACACCGCGAGAAAGTGCCGGGAGATAATAAGGTGTGCCGAACGCTATCAAGAGCGGGCTCAGCAACTCTCGGACGGAGCCCCCAACCGCCAGCGGGAGGACAAGCAAAAGGTCGAACCCAAGGTCGACAATGACGAAGAGATGGAGTACCAGAAGCAAGAGCGAACCATCAAAGTGGTCCACCAAGATGAGGACTCCGACGCGAGCAGCGATGACGAGCATCACAAGACCCTCTACGTCATCTTCGGAGGGTCTTGGGATCCTGCGTCCCGAAACACGGTCAAGACTCTTCATTGTGCGGTGGCTTCGATAGCCCCCGTACCTACTCTGGCGTAGCACCACCGCTGGAAGGAGACGCTGATCATCTTCGACGCCTCTGACTGCCCCAAGCACATGGCTGGGGCAGGGTACTACCTCTCCTAGTCGCCCCCACCATAGCCAACATCAAGCTCTACTATGTCTTGATAGATGGCGGGGCCAGCCTCAACCTCCTCAGCTGGGCTGCATTCGAGTATCTGCAGATCCTGGTGTCCAAGCATGCCCACTCGAGCCCATTTTCGGGGGTGGGACCTGGGAGCATCATCCCATATGGCAACATCCACCTACGGGTGACCTTCGGGACACCTGACAACTACACGACGGAGAGCATCCTCTTCGACATCGCCGATGTCAGCCCCCCCTTCAAGGCCATCATCGGTAGGCCTGCTCTCTACCAGTTCGCGACTGTAGCCCACTACGGCTACCTCGTCCTGAAGATGCCAACCCCCTCCGGCATCCTCAGGAACCGCGGAGATTGCACCGCTGCAGTGTTAGCCCTGGAGCAGCTCCAGACACTCACAGCAGACCCAACACCTCCCCGGGCGGTGCTGGATCAAGCTAACCTCTGCCAAGCACGCGTCAGCGCAACACACCCGCCACGCCTCAGCCGCAGCCCCCAGGCAGCACCGACACCTCCGTCAAAGCTACCAAACCTAGCGCTAACACTGCTAGGACCACTCGCAAGACGAGCGATCACGGCGGGAAATAGGGATAACTCGCTCATCACCCCTCTAAGTAGCTGTTGACCACAAAGTTGCCCACCCACCATCAAAGCTACCCATGGAACTTTGGTCGCCCCTGTTGTAAATACTAGGCTTAGTAGAACAGTGTAAAAGAGTAGTAGGACTTAGGAGCAGAACTAAGGACAACCTAGCGCCAGGAGGGTCAGGACCCGAGAGCCTAGTTAGCTTAGCTTCGTTCCAAAGCCTAGGCCTGTGAACCCTGCCTCCCTCGTCACCTGGAGGCAAGCCGTTGCCCTCTTTTGTAAAAGCCAGTCTCCTCCTACAAACTCCTATAAAAAATTCACTATTTTACTCGAAGGCTTCTTAAAATAGTTTGTTCATTTAGTTACGCATAAGTTTTATGATCATGCCATGATAACCTCGCTTACCATGTGTTACCTTCATATTCACCGCCGCATACTCTGTAACTCATCCTAAGCTAAAGTCATGCAATCCAGCTACAGGCAGGCCAACATGAGGTACCCGCAGTGTGTGAAAGGTCCACCTGGCTGCTCTCATCATAAGGGACCCGTGGCGCCAAAATGTTGCCCCAGGAAAGGTCTGTATCGAGCAAGAGGTCCAGGGGGTGCAAGTTGCTTAGCTTGGTCCTGCACCCTAAGCAAACACACCCTGCCTCCCAGCGCTACAATTGAGTACTAGAACCAGAGAGCTCACCCCCTATGGACGACAGGAGCCGGGCCCTGGAGCACCAATGCATCGAATAACCCAAGCCCCGTACGTTAGGCCAAGACTATAAGACATGGCAGAACTAGGGAGAGAAACAAGTATAATCGACGAACAAGGCTAGCCCCCTCTTCCTATATGCAGGAAAAACGCCAGAATATCCAGCTCCAGCACCTACCAAGGGGCCTGTCGTCGACGTCTACACAAAGATGGTGGACGACGCCGGAGCATTCAGCTCTGGCACCTCCTAAGGGGCCTGCCGTCGACGTGCTGAAACGTCAACGACAGAACCAAGCACGGATAAATGAGTAAACTCTACTACCTCGCTCTTGTTGCTAATAAGGTTCCCTTTCGATAGCCTGTAAACCAGGGGCTTGCCGTCGACGTCTACACGGAGATGGTGGACGACGCCAGAGCATCCAACTCCGGCACTTCCCAAGGGGCCTGCCGTCGACGTCTACGCGTAGATGGTGGACGACGCCAAAGCATCAATCTCCGACACATCCTAAGGGGTCTGCCGTCGACGTCTACACAAAGATGGTGGAGGACATCGGAATATCCAACTCTGGAACCTCCCAAGGGGCCTGCTGTCGACGTGTCGGAACGTCAACGACAGCACCAAGCGCGGATAAATGAGTAAACTCTACTGACCCGCTCTTGTTGGTAATAAGGTTCCCTTGTGATAGCGTGTAAACCAGGGGCCCACCGTCGACGTCTACACTGAGATGGTGGACGACGCCGGAGCACCCAACTTCGGCACCTCCCATGGGGCCTGCCGTCGACGTCTACACAGAGATGGTGGACGACGCCGGAGCATCCAACTCTGGCACCTCCCAAGGGGCCTGCCATCGACGTCTACACGGAGATGGTGGACGACGTCGGAGCATCCAGCACCGGCACCTCCTAAGGGGCCTGTCGTCGACGTCTACACGAAGATGGTGGATGACGCCAGAACATCCAGCTCCGGCACCTCCCAAGGGACCTGCCGTCGACGTGTAGGAACGTCAACGACAGAACCAAGCGCGAATAAATGAGTAAACTCTACTGCCCTGCTCTTGTTGCTAATAAGGTTCCCTTGTGATAGCCTGTAAACCAGGGGCTTGCCGTCAACTTCTACACAGATATGGTGGACGATGCCGCAACACCCAGCTCTGGCACCTCCCAAGGGGCCTGCCGTCGACATCTACACGAAGATGGTGGACGATGCCAGAACATCCAGCTCCGGCACCTCCCAAGGGGCCTGCCGTCGACGTGCCGGAATGTCAACAACAGCTCCAAGTGCAGATAAATGAGTAAAATCTACTGCCCCGCTCTTGTTGCTAATAAGGTTCTTTTGTGATAGCCTGTAAACTAGGGGCCCGCCGTCGATGTCTACACAGAGATGGTGAACGACGCCAAAGCACCCCGCTCCGGCACCTCCTAAGGGGTCTGTCGCCGACGTCTACACGAAGATGGTGGACGACGCTAGAACATCCAACTCCGGCACCTCCCAGGGGGCCCGCCGTTGACGTGTTGGAACGTCAACGACAGCACCAAGCGCGGATAAATGAGGGCCTGCCGTCAACGTCTACATAGAGATGGTGGACGACGCCAGAGCATTCAGCTTCGGCACCTCCCAAGGGGCCTGCCATCAACGTCTACACAGAGATGGTGGACGACGCCGGAGCATCCAAATCCGGCGTCTCCTAAGGGGCCTGCTGTCGACATCTACATAGAGATGGTGGACAACGCCGGAGCATCCAGCTTCGACACCTCCCAAGGGGCCTGCCGTTGACGCCTACACGGAGATGGTGGACGACGCCGGAGCATCCAACTCCGGCACCTTCAAGGGGCCTGCTGTCGATGCCTACACGGAGATGGTGGACGACGCCGGAGCATCCAGCTCCGGCACCTCCCAAGGGGCCTGTCGTCGATGCCTACACGGAGATGGTGGACGACACCAGAGCATCCAGCTCCAGCCCCTCCCAAGGGGCCTGCCATCGAAGTCTACACAGAGATGGTGGACGACACCGGAGCACCCAGCTCCAGCACCTCCCAAGGGGCCTACCGTCAACGTCAACACAGAGATGGTGGACGATGCCAGAGCATCCAGCTCTGGCACCTCCCAAGGGGTCTGCCATCGATGTCTACACAGAGATGGTGGACAACGCCGGAGCATCCAGCTCTGGTACCTCCCAGGGGGCCTGTCGTCGACGTCTACACGGAGATGGTGGACGACACCCGAGCATCCAGCTCTAGTAGATGGTGGCGCTACGACGCCCGAAACTCCCCCACTCCATTGAGGGCCAGTCCAAGACATTCTGCGGTCAAGTGGTAGATGTGGGTAGCCAACTAACTACACCTACCAAGGGGCCTCTAACAGGGTTCACATGTAGAAAATCAAGGGGCGGCATTGCGACCATGTCAGTTGTGCAAATTGTTGGTCCTGAGAAGCCAACGAGCTCAACAAAGGTTCTGCAGATCCTTACGATTTGGAATAACAGTTGAGAGTCACAGAGACAATGCAAGAGGCCAAACACAAATTCAAATCCATTTAGAATTTTTTTACAAAGGAGGGTGAACCCCGGATACAAAAACAAGCCACCAGCCTCAACCCTGACTGAACTGTGCTCGATGAGTTTGACAGCCTCCTTAACCCCAACCGATGTTGCTGCCTCACGTTCTGCAATAGGGCCTTCAAAAACTGGCTCCAGTGGCAGATCAGAGTATCGGCTCCGGTAGCACACCAAGACATGGGATGCCACCATCTCCGCCGTCGCCCTACCCTCAGCTTCCAGACGTTAAGTCATCTGACGCTCCCGCAGGTCGAGCTCCCGGCTGCAGTGCTCTCTCGTGTGCTCCCAGGCTATTACGTCAAGATCGTGCAGAAGGAGTTCCTGACGCTCGGCTAGGTGCTTCGCCCGGTCCTGCGCCAGATTGCTCTAACATAGTTCATGGTCTTTGATGTGGGACTGCAGCCTGCCTTGATTGGCTTCAGCCCAGGCCATCATTGTCTGCGCCGCTCCCTCTTGTTTGTCAACCGTAACCTCCCTCTTGGCAACAACGGCTTCTTGATGACTCAGGGCCTCTTGATCGACAGCAAGAGCGCGCAGGCGGGCATCAGCAACATCGTTGGCCGCCTTGGCGTCGGCCAGGATCTTCTGGGTCAAGGCGTTTGAGGCCCTCACCAAGCGGTGCCTCACCTCCAGTTCCTTGTTCTCCTTCTAGTACTTCACCTTCGCCTCGGTGATCGTGGAGCTCAGGAGACCCTCCCAGCCTCGGAGGTGCTCGCCCTCGGCATGCACCTTCTCCCACTCCACGGCAAGAGCCTATTGCACCCGATGATGGTTGTATTGCACCTGAAGGATGCTAGATTGCGTCAAGTCCATGACATCAAAAAGCCGCTCTGGCTGCGCCAAAGTCAGGGAACTCCATCCGATGATCATCTCGGGGATCCCTTCCTCCTGTAGCGGTGAAGGTGAGGCCACCAACACTGGGGATATTGCCCCCGGAGCCTGAGCAAGAGTTGTGGTGCCACCTGACAAAATAGGGTCACCACCGCTCAAAGGACCGACCGCCGAATCAGCAGCACTAGGGGCCAGACCCCCAACCCCCAAAGTCGGCTCCGACATGGCCTCTGCCATGACACCTGGTGGTGCCTCTGCCACGACGGTCGGAGGTGCCTCTAGCGCGACAACTGGAGATGCAACCAGAGATGCTTCAATAGCCACACCGGGCATAGACGCTAGAGCAGCACTACCCTGAACAAGCTTGGAAAGCTGCCCTGCCAGCCCAACTGTAGCATCCTCGGCCGCCTTCAAAGCATTCTCGGGCACTACCCCAGGTGGTAGGGGCCTCACAACAGCTGATGTAACCCTACAAATCAAGACCAAGCCCTGACCAATCAACATTGGTAGGCGAGATAATAGAGCAAGCGTAGTCAAGAATGCCTTATCGACGTCCCCAAAAGCTCTAGCGAGCCTCCACCTTCGGCGAACCTGAAGCCGCGGGCCCTGGCAATGGCGTAACAGGCGATGCCATCCAGGCAGGGCCCTCGCCAAGGCCACCAGCAGTGCCGCCACACTGTGCTGGTGTACTCCCTCCAACCTCAACAGAGCCACCTCCCGAGCTCCCGACGACATCGGCTCGAGGCCTTTTTGCCTGAGGCTCAGATTGTGTGATTCTGCTGGAGTCCCCTATAGCACCCTGGACAGTGCAGGTGGCGAGGACGCTGGATGACGTGCCGACCTCCAACGGCAGAGGAGCCGGTGCCTGGCGGACCAAACTTCCCCCCGAAGAACCACCGACGCCAGGTACTGGAGAGGGTTGCGTTGGTGGACTCTGACTTGGAGTAAAGGCCACCTGTGGTGGCGCCCTCGGTGGCGACCGAGGGTTTCTCCTGCACGACCTCGACCACCAGGGCCTTCCCTTTGCCTACCTCGGAGACCGGTGCCTTCCCCTTACCTACATCAAGGACCAATGCCTTGGCTCCCCCCCAGCAGTGGGTGCCTCCTCCGCCCCAAAGGCCTCAGAGCCTGAAGCAGGTGCGGACTCCTCCGATTAGTCAACGATGGCTAGGC
The DNA here is from genome assembly GCA_036927565.1 of Tuctoria greenei. Taxonomy (NCBI): domain Eukaryota; kingdom Viridiplantae; phylum Streptophyta; class Magnoliopsida; order Poales; family Poaceae; genus Tuctoria; species Tuctoria greenei. Next base: position 158,569,356 of record JAYESD010000002.1, on the reverse strand, counting down.
CCCGGTTCTCATCGCTGACCTAACATGGTGCAAGATCAATCGCGTCCAAGTTGGGAATCTCCTTCAGAACCTTCGCCTGAAGGTCTCGATCCATGCAAAGCGGTGGGCAAGCCTGCGGAAGGTTAAAGACGTCGCCTGGCAGTAGGTCGTCGCACACCTTGGACATTGCTTCGAACACCTCCTGTGTGGTCGTCTCTGTGTTGCAACCCCTCAGCAACCTGGAACCATCTTGGAGCCTGAAGTAGAGCCATGCTGGGTGACAATGGTGCTAGAGAGGGGCCAAACGGTGGTGAATGAAGTCGGCCATCACCGACAACTTCGACAGGCTGTGGTCTGCCAAGAATCGGATCCTCTCCATCACCGGCTTGTACGCCGGATTGTGCTCTGGGCGTTCCTACCAGGCCACCTTCCTAATCGCCATCCAACCAGAGGGCAAGACCATGCGATCATGAGCATTGGCATATACGATAACCCAGTTGCTCCTCCAGCCGGGCCACTTCGCCTAGGAGAGCGGAGTAATGTACTTAAACGGGTTGTTGGCCCGATGCTAGAAGCAGAAGCCGCTGAGGATGTTGGCTTTGCTCTTCTTCCCAGACTGCCTCAACATGAAGAACTACCGGAACACCAGCACACATGGGCACACCCCGACAAACATCTCGCAGAAATGCGAGAACACCGCCGCCACCACCAGAGAGTTTGACAATAGATGGTGGAGCTGGATCCCAAGGACTTCAAGAAATGTCACCAGGAAGGAGGATACAGGAGGAACGAATCCGGAGTATGCATACGCATGGAGCCAGGATGGATCAGATCCCCCAACTCCAGTGGCAAGGAGCCAGGATGGATCAGATCCCATCGTTCTTTGTCCTCCCAGCCGAAAAGCCGCCTCACGGGTGAGACATCCTCCATCCGAGAAGGAGTCAGAGCTGAGTCCATTGGGGCAGGGGTTTGAGAACCTCAAGAATGGGCAGACACACAAGGAGGGAGTCGAAGGCTCGAATGCTTAGGACGTGAGGAAGAAAGGAAATTCCATTACCCACAAAGGTACCCCTTTTAAAGAACCATAGTGGTGTTTTGACGCACCGTGAAAATTTGAGCAGGCTCCAAATCAACGGCTCGTAACACGGCGACCATGACGAGCGGGCCCAGATCCGCCATCAGAAAAGCCGCCCCGGGCAGTTCCTCACCAGAGAAGGCAACCAGGCGGTTCCCATAAAGATGGAAGTGATAGCAGCAGAAGTGCAGCAGGTGCCTCGGGAACCGTCAATATAATATTGCAGCAAGCAAAGATCCCATCGCCACGAGCCCTCAACCAGAGGGGGACGCGTGGTTCCAGCAGCAGAAGAGCGCACCGCTTCGACTGATCAAGACAAAATTAAAAGACCGCACGGGAAAGCAGGATAAGGCCCCATCCTCTTGCTCGTCGCCTCACCCCAAGGTGGACCCAGGGGCCACTGTCGGTACCCGGCATACCGGGTACCCTCGCACATAGGCTAGAGCCGCCTAGGTACCTCACCTCCCAGCAGGGACAGGGTTCGAGGGCGCCATGTGTCCAAGAGACCCGGACCCGCCAGGCTCAGATGGGAGGTCCGGGGTGCCCACAAGAAATCCCGAAGGAGGCACTCAACTCCACCTTGACAACAAGCTCCCAGGCAGCCACATATCTAGTTGGACGGGACCTGACCTCCTCCACAGAGGTGAGCTCCCAAGCTACCACGTAGCACACGAAGTCAAGAACCAACCTCCCCCACAGGGGCAAGCACCCAAGCTTGGGGGATATCTGACTTCCCCCACGGAGGTGAGCTCCCGAGCTGCCACGTGGCCTGCGAGACGGGCATGGCCTCCACCATGGCGGAGAGCTCCCCAGCGACCACATGGTCAGTCCACTTGCCCTTAGTAGATAGTGAGGAGGTTAAGAGGGCGGTACGCCTTGTCTCTGTTAAGCCTTGAGGATCGGCATCTTCCCCCGACGCATGGTGCAGCGCACGCCTAATGTCAGGTACCGCTGCGACTAATCACATCACAGTGAAGGCGTCATAGGCCTATCCAACTCCGCCATGTGGGTAGCTTACAGCGCCAGAGATAGTTGGATGGGACATTCCCTGCGAATGTCAGCAATAGTGCATGTGCTACTGACGACCAGGGCAGCAAGACGGCGAGTCCTCAAGTCCACCGTCAGAGCAAGCTTACAGAAAAAGCCTTAGATATTTAGGATAAGATTGCCTCGAGACCACCTTTCAGGTCCTGGGACCCCACTTGTATGGCGTCCGACCTTGACTATAAAAGGCCCAGACCACCACCGATACAAAGACCATACACAGAATCCCCGATAAACCCACATACGCATACACAATCACCAAGCAATACAATCCACCGTGGAGTACGGTGTTACGCTGCTTGCGGCCCGAACCATGTAAAAACAACTGTCTCATACTCTTCCTCTCGAACACTAGTTTGAGGCCTGAGCCCCGCTGAACAAGAACCTCCGCGGGCTGCTCCTTAGCAGATCCGGGGGAAGTGTCACATTGACCCTTCGACGGCTCTCAAGGATGATGCAGATCAGGTGACAGAACTGGAATGGATACTGCGACAATGACTTCGATGACCCATGCCGGGAAGAGCGCTGACACGAACACTGTACCACTCACCCCATTTATGAGGAGCAGGGGTAGATAGATCCCTCAGGCACCGACACTAAAAGGGACCAAGGCCAACATTACAGGGGGGATGACAAAAACAAGACACCCACACTACGAGAACTCTCTGAAGAGAACTTGCTTGTAAAACCGATGTAACCAACTTTTGAGCTAACAAAGAATAGGTGACGACCACACTGGATGTAAGACATTCTTGCTTGAACAAGTATATACATCTCGTGTCTTTGTAGCTAGGCTTTTGAGGATGAAACACGTGGTAATACAATACCAGTCGGATTCCAAACATTGAGAGTTGGTGCGCCAAGAAGGGGCACTATCGCGCGTTGTACCTTATTTCCTTGATGGCTTCATCACATCCAGCGTTTGCATCCGACGCGATGGTTCGCTATGGTGACTTTGAGTTCACCACCACCTTTGACGATGGGATCAAGGCCAACCCCATGTTTCCCTCGCAACAGGCCTTCCGCTTTGGAAGCCTGGATTTCATCGTCAGAGACGCTGGCATCCTCTAGCTGACCAATGGAAGGCCTACAATTGAGTACTCGATTGGTAATACAATTGATGATGGTGACACTAACATCGAGAGCGACAACTCGATGTCTTCGTTTGTTGGGATCGTCGACTATGTGTCGCCGTCTCTTCACCACATCCAGGAGAATGATGTCGGCTGTGACTCTGGCTTCAATGCTAGCACTGAGGGGAGCGAGCATCCCTCTAACGAATGCCACGTCATGGAAACTGGTGATGGCTATATTGTTGGCTTGCCTGAAAACAGGCCATCACAGCTCACCTCCGAGTAGCAAGAGGCGCAACATCGTGAGTTGGCCGACCAACACGAGACGCGATGCGTCGCGTTCGAGGTCGAGCAGTCACAGTTGGACACTGACAAGGCCTCATTCGGAGTGAAGCTAGGGCATTGCCTCAACATGGGTCAGTCTGTTTGTGTGCGTGCCAAGTTTGGGCTGGCATCATCAATCACGTGGATGACCCCCCACACTTCAAGCGAGCGAGCCAGAACATGGCGACCGTGGCTGCGATACTCTGTGGTGTGCCCGAGCATGTCATCCTGAAACCTGGTGAGGGTCATTGTTCGGCAGGCAAAGAGCTCCCTCAATCAGCATCTTGCCTAGGGCACAACAAGAGCGGCACCATCCTTGCCAAGACCCATGCCCCGAGCCGGGTGGTCAGGGTCGAAAGGGTTGCATCGTTGACCCCCTCACGCAACTCGATGCACAAGCACGTGGGGACTGTCTGACTTTGTTGAACTCTCAAGACTTGATGTAGAGCCTGAGGAGGAGCCACGGACGCACGGCCCAAGCCCCAACAACGCTGACCCCGTCGGGGCGACCGCTATGCAGACAACGAGGATCAGAGGTCGTGACCCGACTCCCCCAAGCCCAAGGCGTTAGGGAGTCGAATTTGCAACATGCCTTTACCGGCTCGCTTCCATGCCCCAACGAACATTGGGAGATACAACAATGAGTTGAACCACAATGATTGGTTAGAGGACTATTGACTGGCATGCAAAGTCGGTGGGGCCGATGATGATTTGTTCACCATATTGTACCTCCCCATCCTGCAAAGCTTGGAGTACTTGCTAGCCGACAACATCTCTGGAGCTAGATTGAGCTCAGGGACACTTTCATCAGCAACTTCCAGGGCACATACGTTTGCCCTGGCAACTCGTGGGACCATAAAGGATGCCGATAGAAGTCAGACAAGACCATCCATGAGTACATCCGGTGCTTACCCAAGAAATGCAACGAGCTCCCCAATATGGTCAATGCTGATGTCATTGCAGCATTCCTTTTTTGGACCAACTGCGAGTCCCTAGTGCACAAACATGGCTTCGTCAAACCAAGGAGCAACAAAGAACTATTTGACATCGCCACCAACCATGCATCTAGCTAAGAGTCGGCCGGGATCATATTCGACATGGGGTAATAAATAAAGGAGCTGTTACACCAGGAAGAGCGTGGTGCCTCGCCACAACCGCAAGAAGAAGAATAAACTTTTGAGACCTAGGTGCAGAATACATTGGAAATTATGTTAAAAGTGAGAGTTTACATGCACAATTTTAAATTTTCTTGAGAAACCCACTTCATATTGTTTGAACTTATAGGAAGTTACTTCGCACTATCTGAACTTTGTGACGCACGTGAGCTGCACGTGTTTTCACTTTGGAGTGTCCGAACTTTTTATTTTATAATGCATATTAGCTATTTTTGAATGTTCGACCTTTCTTTTGCTAAAGTATTCGTGCAGCTGCTATGTTTTAACTTGCAATGTTTCAAACTTGCTTTTTGACTTATGGGAAATTTGCTTAGTATTCATTTACTAAGTTTTTGATGTGTTTTGGCTGATCGTGGTGGATATTATTTTGCTAAGTTGTGCAACGTGCTTATGTGAGATGCTCACATAAGGTGTTGTGGTTTAAGACTAATATGATTCAAGTCGAGGACTTATGCTCGGAAGGCTTGGCTGTTTGTTCATGTGAAGGTGTTGCTCGAGGTCAAGACGTGGCTGGTGACGGTGATCCATGTAACTAGTCTTAGAGAGAAGATGAGGTTCTACAATCAAGTTCAGGAGGAATTGTGGTTGAGTCTATCGGGAGGTCACACAACATGTTTGAGTCAAGAACAATGCATATGAAGGTATCGTGGACGTTTTGGAAAGTGTTTGCACGTGTGCAAGGGGTGCATGTACATAGCAACATGTTTCCAAGGCATGATGAAGAGTTATGAACGTGAAGATATGGCCGGAAAGGCCCAACCGGCTGGTTTATGCTTTAGGCTGCGTCTGAGGCAGTTATAGTTCGTTTATGGAAGGTTTCGAGGTGGTTTTGGTTAGATTTTGTGTTAGTAACAATGTTGAGTTGTTTTAGGAATGTTTGGTACGCTCCTTAGGTGTTTGGAAGCCTTAAGATTGCTTCTATCTGCATATGGAGGCGTTGAGCAGTTATGGAAAGTTTTGGTTGAATCTGAGGAGTCCTACCTTGGATTAGGTTGGCCTTAGGGCTGGTTATATAAGAAAAGGAGGTCAGGTTTCATGGGGATACGACTTGTGGATGTTTCTCTTGTGTTTTTGGTGAAATAAAATTTGTAGTTTAGAGGTACCTTTGTGCCTTATTCGTCCGACTTGTTTGCATAAGTCTTTCTCGTCGAGTTTCCGCACAGCCCAATGTTGCCTCGGTGTTTTTATCATAACTCGTGTATTATGAATCCAATTGATGTGATTCTTTTTGTGTTATCTTCACAACTCAATATTCCATCATCTGTGAAAATTTCGTGGTCATTGGATTTGTGGGTTTTGATCTACACGAGTTTCTTTGCAGCATAGAAGATCTGCTTTTAACTCAGGTAGAACAGATTGACCTTTGCTCAGTCTTTTGGTCATACCTTGAGTTTTACTCAATTCATGATTTTTGTTGTGATGTCTTTGTAGCTTTATTCTCTACAATCCGTACTACTTTTGTCACGGTTGAACACATCTAGATCAGTCGCACATACGATTTGTTTATCAGATTGGTTTTCTACCGGGGGGGGTGTTGTCTCTTCCGCTGAAAAAGTTGTAATCTACCATTATCCCCCTCTCTGGTAGCTTTTCACGTGCTCTTCGATCTTACAAAGTTGGCACCAGCAAATGCCTACACCGAGCCGAGGATAGGTTGAGCCTAGTCGCGGACAATGAATGTCGTGAAGGCAAGAAACAAGTCGGGTTGTCGATCGACCACTTCGAGAAGCTCCTTTAGAAGTTGTGCACCAACCATGCCTTCCTGGTCAAACACACATTTAAAGATTATTCCTCCTTAGGCATTTCCTCGACAAGGAGGCGGGCACCACAGGGAGCAAGGGCAAGAGGCCCGCGCTGCCGAACCCAGAGCCAGGGGAAGAGTCAGTCTTCCCTGAGTCGAGACTACCTCATGATATTTGGAGGCACCCACGCTTATGAGAGTCGGCACAAGCAGAAGCTAACGGCTCAAGAGGTGAACATCGTCGTCCTAGCGGTGCCATCCTACCTCTGAGGGTTCAAGGCAGCTGTCCTTCGACAGGACAGAACATCCTGACCATATTCCACAACTTTGTGGCTCCCCCTGGTTGTGGACCTGATCGTGGGTCCTATGCGCCTAACCAAGATGCTAATGGACGGCGAGAGAGACCTCAACATCTTGTATGTTGGGACACTAGACGTGATGGGGATCTCATGTTCCCAGCTTCACTCAATGTGAGGACCGGGGTTCCAACAATCCGGGAATCATATTAGGTGGTATCGTACGATGCAACACCCAACAGCATACATGAAAAGATAAATCAAAATACATACAAACTTTATTTCAAAAGATTACCATGTTTACAACATAAGGTACAAATCGTGTACACACACAACAGAATACATATACTCGCTCTCTCAAGCCTATCTATGTAGAAGATAAGTTGTCCAGCCTTCTGACACATCCCACTAGCAGCACAAAATGGATATGGCAGTGGCAAGGTCTCTAGTGAGCTATACACCACGGAGGGTTCGACATCTCACTGCACAACCCTCAACATAAGCATAAGTATTAATACCTGCAAAAATAATTAGAAATGCAATTGTGAGTACAAGGTTCAACAAGATTTAACGTCTCAATTAAATACATGAAACTCTATATGCAAGGATATTAATAACATAGGAGATGAATTTGTAATAAAGAACTCGTCTAAAGTAGATCCTTAGTTTTTACATCTTAGCATCATATTTCATGGTTTATAGAACATAAACTTAGTGAGCACCATATCTACGGTATACAAGTTGCAATTTAATGATTATTTATTTTGACGGAGTTTTGTACCGGGTTACCAAACATACAAGACCTGATGGTACGTGACCACTATGCGACTACGAACCATAGCTACCCTCCGTCTCGAGGAGGGGCCGGCCACCGACGCCCCGGCCTGTCGAGGTCGGGGTGCCCAACCTGCCCAAGTTCTGACCCGAGAGGTCGGGGGGACTCGAGCCCGCGAGAGGACAGTAGTTGGGGGAATTAATGTGGATCTTGAGCGCAGTAACTTCAACAGAAAGGATAACACAAAATGAAACCTGTTATGGGATAAGCCTACCATCCGTCCTATTCATTGCAGAAGAATGATTACCTCCCACACACAATGTTGCCTTGGCCATTGATGACAGTCATTAAGTACCACTTAAGACCGTCAATGTAACTCATAATCATGGAGGACTAAACATCTTTTTTACCATATGTCCTTTAGAAATAATCCATTTCCATTTGTACTTGGAGAAAAGGGTGCATGCAAGCATTTTATACAGAATTGAAGTGAATCTAAGGAAGGTATTATGAAAAATACATTCCCAACCAATCACATGATGACATGTGGTAGCACATGGATCAAATGTCCCACTTACAGGAGTATTTGAGGGAATCCAATGGCGTAGTGCCCCAAAGTGGTCATGGAATCCACCTGTCAGCCACCTAGAGAAAGCACACACCGAGCAGAGGCTTTACCAGGTCGGCCGAACCAGGGGGTCGGTGAACCTGGTCTGGACCCCAAACTTGGTCAACTAACACATGTAGCCCTCTGGTGATGCCCTAAAGTCGGTGGTGGCTGATTTGCGCACAAAAGATGGCAGGAACAGACTCAACACTAGTATAAATAGGACTGCTCACTCCTCACTTCAACACACACCACTTGAGCATTCACTTCATTGTATACACTAGTTCTCTTAGTTTTTAGTGGAGGTTAGGCTTTAGACGGGTGCCTCTAGTCTCAAGTCCAGATTGGGAAATGTATGACTCATGTATTTTTTCTTCCTTTTGTGACTTTATGCATATTAATAATATTATTATTAGTCACTCTTTAGTCACATACTTGGGCAAAGTGTTTCATGTTTGATCGCAGAGTCCATGTATGTGGTAGGTGTAGGTGTTCTTATGATCAGAAAGTATATCATGGTTATATTATCATAAACACCATAAAAGTCCACTATAGTCTAATTAGTTAATAACATGATTATGTTTGTATGGGTAATATAGTGCTAAGTTCCAACATTGGTTCAACGATGTTTCGGTTAGTCATTGCCTTAAGAAGATATTTGTACCATGTCTCTTAATATATTTACTTAACATGTAAGCGTGAAGCTTAAATAGTTAAATACCGTTAGATGTCTCATAGACCAACGTGTTGTAGCGGTAGGCGGCAAGTGGTGACAGCCCTGACCGTCCTTTGTACTTCCCCACTTTCGGCCACACCAAAGGTTCTTAGCGGGAATCATCCTGATATTTTCAAGGGTAAACTCATGCCCAATATGTTGGATCACTAAGTCCAAGTATTCTCCATTAGAATATTCATGTGTACATTATTAGGCTATGTATATGAATAATTAGAGCACAGTAGGAACAACCCCTTCTCGTAGTTTAACCCTCACTAGGACAACTTCATCTCTTAGAGTAGATTGCTTAGGTGTGTGTCACACTACACATATTATCAACTTACCTCTATTTTGGTAATTACATAACATAGAATACCCTGATCATAAGAATAGTGTTTACTTTATCGCCTTTCTTTGGGATAAGTATGATACCCTTGGGAATACTCTTGGGTGAAATGCTACAACAATATCTTTTGTACACTTGCAGATTGTCAGCTCTTACTGGAGATGATCAGTGGTGTGAAGAAATATCAACAAGCATTTCTGGCGCTGTTGCCGGGGAAGGCAAGAAAGTAAAGGATAGCTATCACTTATGATTAAGATATAGGTACTAGTAGTTGTTAGACATGTTTAACTTGCTTTGTTTTCTCCTTTTATGTGAAAATAGGGTAGTGTTTGGCTAACCCATTTTATGGGAAAGCCAATGGGGGCGCAAGTGCTCAACTACATAAGCAATTCAAGGCGTTCCTCGATAAATTCTCCCCGTTGGAAACACCATTGCTCACAACGGGGGGATTCTCCAACTTCCAGCAGGAGGCAAAGACATCTGTCCACGAACCTTGGGGAGGCTCCAAGTTTATATCTTTGTTTGGCTTCAACATAGGGTTGGATAGTTGGCTCATTGTCCAACACTCCTACAAGGGTTGACTTCATTGATCCGTGATCACATTCATGCTACAGTTGGAGGTGACCTCTTCTCATTCATCATAAGAAAGATAAAGATTTGATTGCGAAGATGGTCTTCATTCAAGGGGTGGATCAAAGAATGATTCAGTTCTGTTCATATGTCATGCACACCATTGACTAGGTCGTCGAACACGAAACACTTCTCAACAGGTTGACAATTGCCGCCGAGCTTGGCATTAGACACCTCTATGTACGAGGGGATTTTGAGCTGGTGGTTAACCAACTGATGAAGGAATCCAACAACTGCGACCCGCGGATGACCACATACTTCCAAGAGGTGAGTAAGATGGAGGACAGGTTTGTGGGGCTTGAAATTTGCCACATCCCCCGGCGGGATAATGAGACAACTAATTCTCTGGCCAAACTCACCTCAAGCCTGGGGCCCGTTCCTCCTGAGGTCTTCGCTTGTGACATCCATGAGCCGTCCGTCGAAGACTGCTTGGGTTTGCTGCTTGGGTCTCGCCTTTGGGATAATCCGAGCGATACGGTCAGTAGCTCCAACCGTATCGCACTCGTTGTATAACCCGACTGACAGGTTCCCTTCATTGAATACCTTCAATGTGGAAAATTACCATAAGATGAGCCCGAAGACCGAAGGCTGGCCTGTGAAGCTAAATCGTTTGTTATCATCAATGATGAGCTTTTTCGGCACGGCACCTCGGGCATCCTCCAGCGCTGCATCCCCTGCAGCCAAGGGAGGGCGCTCCTGCGTGACATCCCTGAAGGTGTATGCAGCCACCACATAGCTCCTAGTTCCTAGGTTGGCATGGCATACTGGCAGGGTTTCTACTGGCCGACCGCAATCGCCGACATGGAGCAGACCATGCTTACTTGTGAGGGTTGCTATTTATTTGCTCGTCAAACACAACTGCCAACCCAAGATCTGCAAAGCATCCCCATCACTTTGTTGTTCGTTGTGTAGGGGCTCGACCTCCTCAACCCCTTCAAGAAAGCGCCCTGGGGCTTCATCATTCACCAAGTGGATCGAGACCAAGCCATTTGAAATTGTCACGTCTGAGCAGGCGGCAGGTTTCTTTAGTGACATCGTCCATCATTTTGCGGTACCCAACGCCATTATAACCGATAACGGTATGCAATTCACGGGGAAAAGGTTCCTGGAGTTATGTGATGAGTTTGACATCTAGATCGACTGGTCATCTGTGGTGCTTCTACCCGTAGGGCGAGAAGTTCTACACATATGAGAGGACTTCATTGATACGACCACTAAGATAAGTTCTCTCCGACCCCCCCCCCCCCCCTTGAAAATTATGTACCATGCAATAGAGACATACTGTCCCATGTCAGTAGCCCGAGTGGTAACAGCCCGAACAAGGGGTTGGGCCCTGACTTTGTCAATGGGACTATGGCAAGGCACACCGCTCAAGCACCACAGAGCGAGTTGATCGAGCCACTCGACCCGCGTCGCCCGAGGGCTTCCCCTGGGGAGTAATATTCAGGTTTGAACTCACGACACCCACAACTCATCGCGTAATAAGAAAAGAAATGACACGAAATTTTGTTGCAAAATATAGAAATACAAAGGGCCACGAAGGCTTGCCCCGTTACACCAATGCCTATACTAATCCACACCGTGACTCTGCCAACTCGAGAACGACATTGGGAGAAACCATTACGGCTACCATTTATGTCACGACAGGTCGAACCTCGTCTTCAATAGCGTCAATCTTGATATCTGACTGGTTGGATGTGAAGCTCTCCCCGACAGCCTGGAGATCGATGTTGTCATTTTGCGGGAAGATGGTTGCTAGGGCCGTCCGGGCACCCATATTGTCTCCGATAGCAGCAGTGGACTGCAGTCGAGCATCAAGCTCACCCGGGAGCTTCGCTAGTCGGTCACTCAGTGGCGCATCCAGGGGGCTGACGGAACAACTGACGAATCGAGCGGCCCCGTGGAGCTCCTCCAGCTCCCATCAGACCGCCTCGAACCCCTGCTGCATCTTGCGTAGCTGGGACACAGAAGTAGCCCCACTGTCCGAACCACCAACCTCTGACGTCCTACGAGGCGGCCAGGTGAGGTTTGACACTGGAGTCTCGAGCACCGTGTTATAGGCCGCCTCTGCCGCCTCCCAAATGACACGTCCATTCCATTCCAGGACCTCAAACGCCCTTAGTAGCTCCCGAAGTTGGGGAACCAGCTCCACCCTCTGCTCGGCACGCCGAGCACAAAAGCGCAAACTGATTCCCCGACCACTCGAACAGGGAAAAGCTCGTTTTTCTGAGTTTCGAGCTCATCCTGGACGACCGTGGGACAAAGCGTAAGCCCTGCATACAGCCAAGCATCAGGCACCTAGGACGCCATAAAATAGTTGCTCGCAAAGAAGCAATGAGACCAGAAACCCACCATTCGCCGCTTCCTAAGCAGTGTCGACCGCAGCACATACCTTCACTAGCTGGGAAACAAAATCTTCCACTGCCCGGGCTAACTAGTCCAAGATGTCCTGCGTCTCGGATAGCTGGTGAGCAGACTTCTTTGCGTCCTACAAGGCACGGTCCCGAGCGACCGATACCTTACCGAGACTCTCTCTTGCCTCCTTTGCCTCGGCGCAGGCGATGACCACCTTTTGTCAGGCCGCCATGGCATGTGCCTGGGCCCACTCGAGCTGCTTTTGCATCGTTAATAGCTGGGCCTTAAGGGTGCTCTGACAGTCAGGGCTTCGCCAAGCATGCGTGTACTCTCAACTGCCAGCCGCGCCAACCTCTACAAAAGGAGCTTGGTCCAAACTCACGTGAGGAATAAGCAACAAAAAAGAAACGCGGGGCAAGGGCAGGATAGCTCACCTGGCCACTGACAACCGTCCCTCAAATGCACTCGAACGTGTCAAGGACCTGCTCGAGTTCGGCCTCTAAATTCGATTGGACACCATCGAGTTGTGAGCACATATCGGCGGCTCCCTCATGGAAAAATCCCACACGGTTCCGGCTGCATCAACGAACCCGGTCAGAGCAAGGGCGTTGTCGACCAAATCCCCGAATAGGAGAAGGCATAAGCTCCATAATGATTAAGAAGGGTGGAGTCTATAGCCAATTTTTGCAATACTAGGTAGATTATTTTGTTGTGCACTTGGTACTTTTGAAAGGTTAGAACATAGTAGCAACTCCTGATCATCAAGCTAAAGTTTTTACTTTGCATCGGGATGGGCTAAGTATAAGCTTGGGAGAGTTTGTTGACAGCTGTTATATACCAATTTCAGCCGTCAATATAACTCAACTATGTGAAGGATATGTCATTTCTTGCACACATCACCTTTATAATTGACCTATTTCCACTTGTCCTTGGAAAAATAGTACATGTAGAGTTTTTGTACAAGAATTGAGGAAAAGTATGGGGAGCAACCCTATAAAGTACCATCCCAGCCAATCAGGCGATAACACATGGCATCACATGGATCAAATGGTCCCAAACAGACGTGCCCGAGGAGATCCAATAGTGTACCACCCTATCAGTAAATAAGACCCACCTGGAAGTCACCCCAATGAAGCAAACACAGAGTGGAGCGAAGACAAGGTTGTCGGACCTGGTGGTTCGGCCGACCTCCTCCTGGTGCCAAACGCGATCAACTTCCACGTGTCACTCACTTGTGGTGTCATGATAACGATTATGAACGACTCGCTCGCTTTTGGTGGTGGGAACTGACCCTTCTCCAGCTATAAATAGGACCCCCTACCCGTCACTTCAACACACACCACTTGAGCATCATTCTATTGTATACAATACTTTTCTTAATCTTTAGAGAAGTTAGGCTGTAGAGAGGAGAGTCTCTTGTCCCAAGTCAAAATTAGGAAAGGAGTAGAGGGAGTCTCTCTTCCCAATACCAAATTGGGAAAGGTATGGCTCATGTATTCCTTCTTGTATTTGTTACTTTATGCATAATAAAGATATTATGTTTACTTCCATTATACATACGATTGGATGAATCATTTTTTTATTGTGAATTCCATGTATGTGGTAGGAATAGTCTTTATGATCATGCCTTAATGTTAATATGTTATGATCATAAACACTATAAACCCCCACTATAGTCTATTTAGTTATGATAAAATCATGTTAATATGAATAAATATGTTATGTATCAACATTGGTTTCAACAATGATTTAGTTCATTGCTTTAGGATGGCTTGTGTCGCGGCTCCTAAGGTATTTGCTTAGTATGCTAGCATGGTGCTAGGATACTTAAGTAGCTTTGAATGTCTCATAGACTTATGGATTGAAGAGGTAGGCAGTAGGTGGTGATAGCCCTACTTGTCCTTTGTAATCCTCCACGTTCGGCTATGCTATAGACTCTTGGCGGGAGCCGTCCTAGTATTGCTATGGGTAAACTTGTGCCTGATGTGTTGAACAACTTAGCATAAGGCTTCACCATTGACATTCTCATTAGTACCTAACTTAAGCTTAGTATATGTGTACTAAAAGCATTGTAGGAGCAACTCACCAACTCTTAGTCTAATCTTCACTAGGACATATTTACCCTTTTAGAATAGATTGCTTAGGTGTGTGTCACACTATCCATATTATCAACTTACCTCTGTCATGATAACTGATTAGTATCCCATAGCTTGATCATAAGAGTAGTGTGTACTTTACTCCATCTCCTTCCTTTGGGATAAATATGATAACCTTGAGAATAGTCATGGGTGAAATGCTACAATAGTATCTTCTATGCGCTTGCGGACCTCATCTCTTACTAGAGATGATGAGTGGTGTTAAGAAATACCAACAAGCATTTTTGGCACTGTTGTCGGGGAAGGCAAAGGAAGTGAAGGATAGCTATCACTTGTGATTAAGGTATAGGAACTAATAGTTATTAGACAAGATTACCCTTGCTTGTTTTCTTCTTTTGTGTGAAAACACGGTAGTGTTGGCTAACCCATTTTATGGGATGGCCAATAAGGACGCAAGTGCTCAACTGCAAGATGATTCAAGGTGTACCTCAACAAATGTCTGCTAGGCAGCACCATTGCCCTTTGTGGAAGAATTTCAGCTTCAAGTAGGAGCCAAAGACATTCTTTCCCAAGCTTGGGGGAGGCTCAAGAGTTCTTCTTGGTTTGCCTCCATCATGGGGTGGATATTTGGGTCTTCATCCAACACTCAGGTCATGGGTTGCCTCCACCAATCCATAACTACATTCATGTTGAAGCTGAAGGAGCCCTATTCTCATTCATCATGGATGAGAAGATGGTCTCCACTCAAGGGGTGGATTGACGAATGCTCTACTTCCCTTAGCATGGCATGAACACCACTAAACAAGGTGGACATGCTAGTTATGGAACTAAACCTCCCATTGAAGTAACATGAAGATCAAGCTAATAGAGAAGTGTTTGGATGGTCCAAGCCATGGATATTTACATGGTTTGTGAAAATCCATGTCAACATGGGACACTTGGGGAATTATTTCCCTAAGACAAATGGAGATTCTTCCTTTCAAACAACTCCAATGGCTACCATTCACAAGGAGGTCAAGGGTGGAATCAACATCACCCTTGTAATCAAGGAGGCTATGGGGATTTCAAAGGATTTAAGTTCAACTAGCCTACCCTGAAGTATTTTGTCCATGACCAAGCATAAAATCAAGACAAAATTCAAATGAAGCTCTTGGCCAAGGATAAGAAATTGAAAGAGCATTCAAGATCCAAAGTGTAAAACCCCACTTTTATGGCATGTTAAGTTCATATGGGTTTTGTGATCAACTATTTTAGATATCCAATATAATGGTGCACATGAACTATGCCATCCAAAACTTTTCTTGCACTCATTGTTAAATTCTTTTAACATGGGTATTGGACTTCACCATGAATCCAAATTATATTATATTCACCCTTTTTAAAGAATAAGAATTTTTGGATAAGATTTAGTAAGCAATGCAAAATGAAGCCCTAATAAGCTCTAACCCAAATATTCAAATTAAGGGCTCTAAATTTTTCCATGAGCTCCTAAATTCATCAATAGCATGCTTACAAAGTTTCAAGATTTTAGAAACTCATCTACTATTTTATTTGAGGTGCTTGGTGAATTTGAATCAAATTCAAATCTGAATTTTTAATTCTTCTCCAACTTCTTTAAACATAAGATTTGAGTTCACCATTGTGTTCAGAATAATTCATTTGCCATCTCCACAAAATTTCATGATTTTTGGAGTTGATCTTCTATTTTTAAATGAATTTAGTAACTGAACTGTGGGGAGTATCACTGGACAGTGGGCCCCACATGTCAGCTCCTCTTTGAACGGATCAGCTCGATCCCGCCATCTCCGTACCGACGCACCCTCCGCTCGACACCGCGCGCGCATGCAGCTCCAGCGAGCTGCCTGCCTGCTCGCCACGGCCCTATAAAAGGCCGGCCGAAGCTCCCTTCACTCCTCATCCCCGATCGCAGCTCCACTGCCTCGCGGCTCTTCTTCCGCCGCTCGCCACTGCTCCGCGGTGTGCCACCGTTCCGCGCCGTTTCAAGCCAAGCTCCAAAGAGCAAAAAGGTGCGCCTGATCAAACTCTAGCTCATGGTACAAACCATTTCCCTTATCGTTGATGCTTGAGCGAGTTATTGTTCGTTTCCCCTACGGCCAAAAGTAGATAACTAGCTAAGTTTTCATGTCGATTCCTTTTCTACAAGTAATCATCCCTTGCAATTGCTTAGAGATAGTTTCTATAGACCCTAGCGCTCCTGTCTGAGCAAGAACCATTAAGAATCATCGAGCAACGACTCTGAATTTCGAGTTCTGCTCGCCGCCGGTGAGAAAACCTCGGTTCACCGTCGAACTCGTGATTCCCGGCAACTCACTCCCCTTCTACGCCCAGGTCCCTGAACTCCATCATCCCAGAAAGGTTTTGGAGAAATTCCCAAGTGATTTGAGCTACTCTGGAGCGAGTTCTATGTTGCCCGAGCGCTCATCGCCGCCGCCGCCGTCGCACGACCTTTTCGGCAAGCTTCAGGACCCACTGACCTCACCATCGTGCTCAGCGACCCCAAAAACCCCCAGGCGGCAAGTTTCCGCGAGTCTGGTTCGTTGGTTTAGCCGGCGGCGAGCTCGCCGGCGAGCCACCGCCGCGGGTGCTGCTCTGCGCGAGCACCGGCCCGAGGTAGACGATGACCCCATCGGGTCCCACCTGCCATCCACTGCGGGATCACGGTGCGGCTGAGATCTAGTGTGGCTGCGCGCTTTAATTCTGTGGACCCCGGTGATGCCTCAACCAGAATGCGCCACGTGGTCTTTGGGATGTATTTAATTCCAGAAATTTGTCCAAACTTCTAAATTGAATATCTTTCTGTAGAATACTCCAAATTCGTTCAAACAAATTTTGTTTGAAAGCCCTTGAGCTCTAGTTTCGCTCAGTACCAATTAGGCTCTGTGAAAATCAATATTTAATTCTTTAGAAATTAATCTTTCCCAAGTAAAACGCCATTTTTCCAGATGAAATATTCCCTGGAAAGATCCCCAAAATTCACATAAAAATTATTGTCCTATTCTTGACTACCAGCAAGAATTTGGGAGCCATTGCACCTGTTTTAAACTCTGTATAATTCAATTACCTTTTTCAGTTATTGAATTTTCACAGATATGCAGATGCTTTATTATGCCCCAAATTTGGACTGAATCTTCCACTAGTCATGCCTTAGCTCCTGTAAAAATCTTGGATTTAATGGACCTCATATTCTAGTCTTAATTCAATTTCAAACTGAATATTGACTAAATGCTTAAAAGTTCAATTACAAAACAATTCCAGAAATTCTTGTCAACTTAGAAACTCAATAAATTCTTCACCAAGGCTTAAAAATTTATGAAACCACTTTTGCTAGGACCAGGACAATTTTCTCTATCTTGATTATCAACTGATGGCTATTTTCAAGCTACAGTTTCATCTCTACAAAAATTGTGGAAGTTATTTGCTTGCCATAATCTTAGAGACCACACTCTACTTTGATCATCTCCTGTTCTTTGCAAGAACTTCTATAGTATTCCCTAAATACCTAATTCAACGTTCCCAAGCCAAATAACTAATTATCCTATAATGGTCACCATAAATTAAAATCCTGATCTTAATATTAAATATTTTCAAAGTCATTCATACCGTATTTTATGCATATCGTATAGTAACCGAAGTCGAGGAGGAGTCAGAGGCCTTGGAAGAGCATCTTCCAAATTCTAACTCAGAACCTGACCTGCAACAAGGCAAGCCCCGGTTTGCATTTAAGTCGTTTATAAACTTTTGCTTTATCACTATGATGAGTAGTATATGAATTGTGCATTACGTTTAGGGTGAATGATACTCCACATGCATGACCAAAAATCCCAGGGTTTATTTGGCACGAGTTACAGTTGACCTGTAGTAACTGCTTCGCAAATGCATAGGAGATACGGTAGAAGTCGAGTAGTTGGAATCTACTCGCGAGAGATGTATCTCACAGGATTGGTTGAATAGAAAATGGCTTAATATAATGAAATTGTGACCGGGTAGGGAATGGATAGGAAGCGGCGAGAATTGAGTCTCGGTCGCATAGCCCTGCCTGTGTCCATTAAGGCCCGTCCGTATGCAGCCCCTTCGGACAAGCTTGAATTGTACCGGCAATATAATGGACATATGGAATCCAATAAACTGATGTAACTTGATAACTGGGATGTCGAGACCCATTAACTCACCATCGATAGGGGTGGGTTGAGGACAGTAAGGTGTAAATCGGTCGGCGGACACATGAGGTGTTCCGTGCGGAGACCTTCTGTTTGCGGAGGTGAGACGGGCTCAGCATTCGAGTTTCTTGTGAAAGGTGGCCATATACGCCTAGTACTAAAGTGTTATGTAGGTACAGGTGTGCTCGCTGACACTTCCGAACGACGTATGTGTCGTGTTGTCCGGGTGTGTCTTGATTGCAATCACTGTCCCTCGCAGTAATAGAGTACCACTTGTTCACTGAGCGGTGACGTAGTAAATACTAAAGAAGTCAGAAAAGTCATATGATATTGAATTATAATTACTTTGCAACCTTGTTTGGTTTAGAGATAGTATAACTAAAGATTTTCAATTTCCCCATACTTTAGCTGTAATAGCATTATGTGTCTCGAGCATGTCATATCATTGGTAAAGCGTTTCTTGATTGTGGAGCCCATGATGTGCCGTGCTTGGGAAATGTCATTTGCTACTTAAAACTTGATTATAAGGATCAACTTGTAGGCGAGTCATTTATGCTTCAACTTACCTATGTTTAGCATCCACCTTGCATATGTCTAGTGAGACGGGTTAGTCTTGCTGAGCCTTATGCTCACGTTTGCAGTTAACGAGTTTTTGCAGGTTACTCTGTTGAGGATGGGTTTGACGATAAGGCAACACCCCCTCCAGGGTGTACAGCCGAGTGGGAACCCTGCACGCTGCCATAGTTTGCGTGTTGCTAGTGCAAAGTATCCCAGGCATGGATAACTTTGCTTTTGCATAGCTAGTGCCGAGAGCGTAGCTATGATATATATATATTTCTCTTTCCTATAGTATTGTAAAAACTTCCGCTGTGTATTAAATAAAAGACTTGGTATTGTACTTTATTCTGGTTCTATTCGTGTATACTGTTGGGTGTCGCATCGCACGACACCACACAATGAGATCCTCGGATGTGTGGATTCCGGTCCTCACAGACATGGTATCAGAGCATCTTTGGGAACAGTGTACCTGAAAAGAACATATTTTCAAAAATTAGGAACTTGAGTGAGGAATTAGTTATATGCCTTTATAAGGAGTATTACTAGTATAAGTTATAAAGGTGGTAAACTAACTATGTGTTATTATATTCTGTAACGACGCTCCGACATCAGGTAAGAGGTAAGGTACGCCACCGAGAGCGGATCAATCTCGGTAAGCTCCGCATACGAGAGGTGGTATGTGAAATTTCCGTGGCTTGGCACGGAAAGTCAATATGAGTCTTTGAAACTTTCCATGTTTCTGAGAACTTATGACACGCGGTACCCCAGCGTGACACAAAGTTAGAGGGAAACCCCGTCGGGTGGTATGTAACCCGATAGTGTGTTCTCATATCTATGAGAACATGCGAACACGTATGCCCGAGCGTGTATAAGCCGGATCGTACGGGAGTCTTTGCTGTACAGACGTAGTCACAGCCATGTACCTCGAGGCATGACCTCGCTCGAGGGCGACTCACTCCAGAGTCGTATGCTTTTACTTTCAAATATAATTGTATATTGTGGTACCTGTTCTGTTTCCCTGCCGCCGTACGGCGTGCCCGTGCCAGGGGATTGTTTGCTTTCTACAGGGACACTAATTTCGGTAGAGGACCGTGTAGAAACCGTTTGTGAGAGAACGATATAGGAACCACCTATAGACGTAACCAGATGTACCGGATAGAATTTCCTTTCGTGAGGCACGTAGTATCGTCAGTATCAAACATGATACTAGACCCTCCCCACCGACAGAATGGTTGCATTGTGTTTTGAGAAAGTCCGACTATCAGATGCTGGTAATTTCGGGCTCATAAAAAGAAACTCCAACTTGATAAGGTAGATAGAAGCAAGATTCTTGCTTTCTGGTTGAAGTGGCTCAACTTCGCCAGGCTGTAATCTTGGTTAGCAATTAGATAACATAAGAGTATCCTACATAGATGGAAAGCTCGTGAAGACCTCTCCAACTTTCCTGTTGACCATAAAGACAGAGAAGCTTGTTAATCTGTTGAAAACTAGGGTTTACTGTAATTACTCCATATGAACCCACCTTTGTACCCGTTTCTGTATTCTTGCCATAACTCACTGTAGAAAAGTCCACTGCCTTATGGGGATATATGTTTGAGAAGGGTAGGTGGAGGTTTACGAGTTTGTTATGGGAAGTCTTTCCTGATTTTAATTGGAGTTTAACCAAATTGGGAAGTCAGTACAGTGAACTGCATGACTGCTGATGCAAACCAGTCAGTTTTACTGTTAAGTTTGCATAGTTATAACTCCTAATCCAGAACAGTGATATGGTTACACATATGCATTTCTGGAAAGCTTAGGACGTCATCTATCAACTTTATTTATCGCTCCTGACCTGGATCTAGGTATAGCTATGCCTAATTCCATTTGTCGCAAATTTGGTTCCTGCAGTCCAGAACTTGGAACAGTTTGCACATAATTGTGAATTGATGCATAATACCTACATGACAAGGTTTTCGTGGTGGAACTTCTTTAGTTCTGGATTGTTAACACGATGTTACTCAATGCTTATTTTGACATTACCTCAATATCTTATCATGATAAACCTGTATAGAATGTGGAGATAAGCCCATATACAGGAGAGGTTCTGTCAAATTTTTCAGAACCCTTGAGTCAACTCAAAACCGGTATAGATTGTTCATATTAGTTCAACAGTAGCTGTATGAGTACAATCTGGAAAGGTTTTGAAGTGTACTACAACTTTTGTATTCAACTTAAATTATAGTTCTGACTTCTTCTGTATGAAACTTACGGGTTAATGCAGACAGGTCGGCTGGAACGGAACTGTGATCACTTCCAGTTTGCAGCTTTCTTGGATCATTTGATAATGGATAGTTTCTTGGATCCAAAATTATCAGTGATTAAGTTGAATACTTATACTGTATATTGATATCCTGGTATGCTTGTCCACAGATGGCAGCACCAAGAATTCAGTTACCAAATGGATGGGTGTTCTCAACGTGTACCGGACACGCCGGTTTTCCGGACGTGTTTGTGAAATTGCTTCGCCAATTTGGCTACCGGAAGTGGCCTAAATATTGGGGCAAGAAATTCCAGGAAAGCGGTATGTGGAGTTGCACCATCTATGTTGATGTGCCTGCTGGTCCACCGCATCTCGGATGGGCTCCATTCTCCATCAAGATTAAAGGGTTAATATTGGAAGAAACGTGGAGCTACGCCGCAAGTGTTGCCATAGGGAGATTTTGCAAACTCCATGGCAATAGTCTGGTGGGTACTCCATATGAATTCTTTCCAGTTAGCGGCAGGGCTTCCGAAGCTTGGGCAACCCGTTTGCTTATGGAGGTAGAAAATCGTGGCGAAACTTCCACGACTGCTTTAGCGGTGTATGCAGCCGCATCCCATCGCGAGAAGGGAAATCAAAGGGCATGCATAAAAGAATTGACGGACAATCTGAAGCAAGCCATGGATCGAGCAGATCACTTTGAGTGGGCAAATGACGGACTTAGGGATATGATAGCTCCTCTCAACCATCGTTTGAATATCAGGGAGAATCAATGGCATGACGCTGTAAGGGATTTAGCCGCGTCTCGCCAGGAGGCTCTTGAAATGGAGACTGAGTTAGGGGCAAGCCTACATTATGGGCACCATCGGGACACTCAGTTGAACGCAGTGACTGTGGACCGGGATAAGTCCAGGATGCAGGCTCAGAGCTGGAAGACCAGCTGTGAGCAGGCTCAGCAGGAGAATGAGGCCTGGGGGATGTTTATGATACAGGCAGATTGGCAAGCTATGGCTGCCAAGAAGACGTTGATGTTGAATGATGTATCAACTTCTACTCCAGCACCCGTATCAGTGGTGCCTAGCCCTGAAGATGAAGAGGAAGAAGAAGACCCAGAGGAACTTGAATACGTCGAGTAGGGCGTATTGAAGTGAGATGTGGTAGCACTTCCGCCAACACAGGGCAACATATAGTTAAATAGCTGCTAGTGTTTCTCTTTTGTGACCATGTTTGTGTCATATTAAGAGTAATGGTAGTGATGTCTAGATAATTAGATGAGTATGACATGTCAGGAAGACCAAGTGTGGTAGAAATGTATTTCCATAAGGGGAGTCCATCATTTTGGGTTTACTACTGTAAACTTGGTCAGGAGATGATATATTTTGTATAAAGTTTATGCTTTATCAATATATGTAAATGTTATGCATCGTCTATTATTATCTACCGCATTTCTAAGGGAGGATGAACTTGAGACACTGGGACTTACCGTGTTAATCGTTGTATTGCAGTATGGTGCGTACTTGTACAGCCTCAGAGGTGGGAGGATCTAGTGGAGGACAGGGGGATGACACACCACCCCGGGGCAGAATACGCCTCAGACGCAACCACCTCCACCACCTCCAACCACACTCCCCAGGAGTCTCGCGGAGGTTCTCGCTGCAGTGCTCGGCTCGCGCGACGAGCAAACCGAGTTACTGCGGACGTTGGTGCAGCACTCGTCCCGTCGAGGGGGACGACAGGATGATGGACCGCATCATCAATATCAGAGTTCCTACTCTGATTTCGTATCGACGCATCCACCGATCTTCAGGGAGGCCGACGAACCTTTGGAGGAGGACAATTGGCTCCGCTCCATTGAAGGGAAGTTCGGTTTACTCAACATAACCGAACCACAAAAAGCGCTGTTTGCAGCACAACAACTCCAGGGGTCTGCCGGCGCATGGTGGGCCAATTACCTTGCAGCACGCCCCGCCGGCCATGTCATAAGCTAGGCCGAGTTCCGAGAGGCGTTCCGCGCCTACCATGTTCCTCCCGGAATTATGAGGAGGAAGCTTCAAGAGTTCTTGGAGCTAAGACAGGGAGGAAGGAGTGCATACGAATACTCCAAAGCATTCAATCACTTGGCCCAATACGCTCAGGACCAAGTGAATACCGAGGATCGGAAGCGTGAATGCTTCTACAAGGGTTTGAACTCCAAGTTGAAGGACAAGCTGGTCCTGTTCAACCGCGGCAACTTCAACGGCATCGTTAATGCTGCCATAATGCAGGAGGATGCCACGCGCGAGCTGTCCTCCGATAAAAAGAAGAGGGGTGCTCCGCAGAGCAGCGGAGGTGGTACTCCTCAGAAGTACCGTATGGTGTATCGATCACCATCCGGCCAGAGGTGGCAGCCGCCATCGCGACCACCAATGTTCTGTGGTCGTCAGTTCAACAACAGCGGATTCCGGCCACAACAGCAGCAGGGGATGATCCCACGTGCACTCCCACCTACACCACGTGCACCGGGATTCCGTCCTCCCATTCGTACTGGCCAAACCCCGTACACGTGTTTCACGTGTGGGCGTACGGGACATTTCGCCAAGGACTGCCCTCAGGATCGACAAGGCGGAGGGCCATCATCTTACCAGGGGGCCAACCAACCCCGCAACCAGCCCAAGAAGCTAGCCACCAGACCTGGCAACGTCCACCACCTCGCCATCGAGGACGTCCCGAAAGGCGCACCCGTGCTCACGGGTACGTTCTCTATCTTCGATCAACCCGTAGTCATACTCTTTGACTCCGGAGCTTCGCATAATGTTATTAGTAAATCTTTTGTCCTCAACAGTCAATTACCAATAATCCCCACAAAAACTCCATATGTGATTAGCACTCCAGCCGGGAAAACGGTAACAAATAAATTGGTTCCTGGAATCCCACTTAACCTAGATGGGACCATATATCTTACTTCATTTCTGATACTGGAGCATCAAAAGCTAGATATCATCTTAGGAATGGCATGGTTGCAGTACCATGGTGCTATTCTCGATATCATTCCTAGAAAAATTTATCTAAACTCTCCACTCCATCAACCCCAAGTTCTCAATCTTGAGAACATCGTTCCATTGGAACCATCTATTCTCAATACCGAGGTTATGGAACTAAAGGATATTCCGGTAGTATGTGAATACCCCGACGTGTTTCCTGAAGATCTTCCTGGTATGCCCCCAGAAAGAGACATAGAGTTCAAGATTGAACTTGCACCAGGAACATTGCCAATTTCAAGACCACCCTACAAGATGGCACCCAAGGAACTTGCAGAACTGAAGGAACAATTAACTGAACTTGAGAGCAAAGGTTTTATTCGTCCAAGTTCATCACCATGGGGTTGCTCTGCACTATTTGTAGAAAAGAAAGATAAGACCTTGAGGCTGTGTGTAGACTATCGTCCACTTAATGTTGTCACCATCAAGAACAAATATCCACTACCGCGCATTGATATTCTTTTCGATCAATTGGTGGGTGCTAAAGTATTTTCGAAGATGGATCTTCATTCTGGTTATCATCAAATTAGAATCCCACCAGAAGATATATCCAAGACAGTATTCTCAACAAGGTATGGACTGTATGAGTATCTGGTTATGTCTTTCGGATTAACCAATGCCCCGGCTCATTTCATGTATCTCATGAACTCGGTATTCATGCCGGAATTGGACAAGTTTGTCGTGGTCTTCATTGACGACATACTTGTGTATTCAAAATCCGAAGAAGAACATGCCCAACACTTGCATATTGTGCTTCAGCGATTACGGGACCATCAGCTGTATGCTAAGTTCAGCAAGTGTGAATTCTGGATCAACCAGGTGCCATTTTTAGGGCACATCATATCAGCAGAAGGGATTGCAGTTGATCCAAGTAAGATCCACCAAGTCCTTAAATGGGAGTCTCCAAAGTCTGTACATGAAGTCTGAAGTTTCCTGGGTTTAGCTGGATATTACCGGAGGTTCATCCCCAATTTCTCTAGGATAGCTAAACCAATGACAGAACTTCTGAAGAAAGGGCAGAAGTATGTATGGACCGAAGCATGTGAGGCAGGTTTCAAAGCATTGGTGAAACACCTCACCACGGCACCAGTTTTAGCCCAACCAGACACAACCAAAGCATTTGATGTCTTTTGCGAAGCATCTGGGATTGGTTTGGGTTGTGTGTTGATGCAGGAGCGAAGAGTGATCGCGTATGGATCACGTCAGCTTCTGAATCATGAGCAGCATTACCCGACTCATGATCTTGAACTCGCTGCTGTGGTGCTAGCATTGAAGATGTGGAGGCATTATCTACTGGGTAATTTAGTACACCTCTACACTGATCACAAAAGCTTAAAATACATCTTCACCCAGAAGGATTTGAATATGCGACAAAGGCGATGGTTAGAATTGATCAAGGATTATGAGATTGAGATCCACTACCATTCAGGCAAGGCGAATGTAGTCACAGATGCACTGAGCCGCAAGTCCCATGTCAACAATCTTTCCCTCACCAAAATGGAAGGAGAAGAAGGACCGAGTCTTTACTTGGTTCCATATGGAGCACTCTACAACCTAGCTCTCATTCCTACCATCAGGGAGGATATTGTAGCAGCTCAGCAGGAAGACATAGGAATGTCGCATATTCGACAAAGAATGATAAAGGGGGAAAAGAAATGTTTCCATAGTGACAAAGAGGGTACCATCTGGTTTAACGACCGTATAGTGGTACCCCGAAACATGGAACTTAGAAAGAAGATACTGGACGAAGCTCATTTGTCCAAGTATTCCATTCATCCGGGAAGCAACAAGATGTACCAAGATTTGAAGAAGAAATTATGATGGACTCGGATGAAGAGAGAAGTAGCTAAATACGTGTCCGAGTGTGATATGTGTCGACGAGTAAAGGCCGACCATATGAAGGCAGCTGGACAGCTTCAACCTTTAAGCATACCGGCTTGGAAATGGGAGGATATCAGTATGGATTTCATTGTTGGGTTGCCTCCCACTCTCCATAAACACGACTCCATTTGGGTGATCGTTGACCGATTGACCAAATCGGCTCATTTCATACCGGTCAGCGTGGCATACGATGCGAAGCGATATGTGGAAATTTATATCTCCAGAATAATATGTCTACATGGTGTACCCTGTACCATCATCTCGGATCGTGGAGCTGTATTTGTTTCGCGATTCTGGGAGCATCTCCACGATGCACTGGGGACCAAATTGATTCGGAGCTCAGCTTATCATCCTCAGACCGATGGTCAGACCGAACGGGTGAATCAAGTGCTAGAAGACATGCTTCGTGCCTGTGCCACCCACCAGGGTAAGAACTGGGATGATCATCTACCTTTGGCGGAGTTTTCATAAAACAACGGTTACCAGGCTAGCATCCAGATGGCGCCATATGAAGCTCTCTATGGCCGAAAGTGTCGCACGCCCTTGAACTGGTGCGAATCAGGTGAACGGGCAGTGTACGGCATCGACTTAGTAAATGAAGCCGAGGATCGAGTTCGCACTATTCAGGCGAATCTCAAAGCTGCTCAGTCTCGTCAGAAGAGCTACGCGGACAAACGACGTCGACCTCTTCACTTCGAAGTTGGAGATCAAGTTTATCTCCGGGTATCCCCTATGAAGGGTATCCATCGCTTCGGGGTAAAAGGGAAGCTAGCTCCACGCTTTATTGGGCCGTTCGCAATAATCGAAAGATGCGACCTGTGGCATATCAATTGGAGTTACCAACGTCACTTTCAGGAGTCCACAATGTATTCCACATTTCCCAATTGCGGAAATGTCTTAAGGCTCCAGCTGATATCCGTATAGAGGATTTGGAAGCTCTCCAACCAGATCTCACTTATTCCGAGCATCCAACTCAGATCATTGATAAAAAGACTCGCACCACAAGAAGTCGCACCTTGCATTTCTATAAGGTTTTGTGGAGCAACCACAGTGCGGTAGAAGCCACGTGGGAAAGCGAGGAGTATCTTAGAACGAACTATCCGGACTTGTTAGCGGCATATGTTCGATAGATCCTTTTTCCTTTACCTTCTTTTGTAATCTCGGGACGAGATTCTTTTAAGGGGGAAGGAATGTAAAACCCCACTTTTATGGCATGTTAAGTTCATATGGGTTTTGTGATCAACTATTTTAGATATCCAATATAATGGTGCACATGAACTATGCCATCCAAAACTTTTCTTGCACTCATTGTTAAATTCTTTTAACATGGGTATTGGACTTCACCATGAATCCAAATTATATTATATTCACCCTTTTTAAAGAATAAGAATTTTTGGATAAGATTTAGTAAGCAATGCAAAATGAAGCCCTAATAAGCTCTAACCCAAATATTCAAATTAAGGGCTCTAAATTTTTCCATGAGCTCCTAAATTCATCAATAGCATGCTTACAAAGTTTCAAGATTTTAGAAACTCACCTACTATTTTATTTGAGGTGCTTGGTGAATTTGAATCAAATTCAAATCTGAATTTTTAATTCTTCTCCAACTTCTTTAAACATAAGATTTGAGTTCACCATTGTGTTCAGAATAATTCATTTGCCATCTCCACAAAATTTCATGATTTTTGGAGTTGATCTTCTATTTTTAAATGAATTTAGTAACTGAACTGTGGGGAGTATCACTGGACAGTGGGCCCCACATGTCAGCTCCTCTTTGAACGGATCAGCTCGATCCCGCCATCTCTGTACCGACGCACCTCCGCTCGACACCGCGCGCGCATGCAGCTCCAGCGAGCTGCCTGCCTGCTCGCCACGGCCCTATAAAAAGCCGGCCGAAGCTCCCTTCACTCCTCATCCCCGATCGCAGCTCCACTACCTCGCGACTCTTCTTCTGCCGCGCGCCATCACCGCCGCTCGCCACTGCTCCGCGGTGTGCCACTGTTCCGCGCCGTTTCAAGCCAAGCTCCAAAGAGCAAAAAGGTGCGCCTGATCAAACTCTAGCTCATGGTACAAACCATTTCCCTTATCTTTGAAGCTTGAGCGAGTTATTGTTCGTTTCCCCTACGGCCGAAAGTAGATAACTAGCTAAGTTTTCATGTCGATTCCTTTTCTGCAAGTAATCATCCCTTGCAATTGCTTAGAGATAGTTTCTATAGACCCTAGCGCTCCTGTCTGAGCAAGAACCATTAAGAATCATCGAGCAACGGCTCTGAATTTCGAGTTCTGCTCGCCGCCGGTGAGAAAACCTCGGTTCACCGTCGAACTCGTGATTCCCGGCAACTCACTCCCCTTTTACGCCCAGGTCCTTGAACTCCATCATCCCAGAAAGGTTTTGGAGAAATTCCCAAGTGATTTGAGCTACTCTGGAGCGAGTTCTATGTTGCCCGAGCGCTCATCGCCGCCGCTGCCGTCGCACGACCTTTTCGGCAAGCTTCAGGACCCACTGACCTCACCATCATGCTCAGCGACCCCAAAAACCCCCAGGCGACAAGTTTCCGCGAGTCTGGTCCGTTGGTTTAGCCGGCGGCAAGCTCGCCGGCGAGCCACCGCCGCGGGTGCTGCTCCGCGCGAGCACCGGCCCGAGGTAGACGATGACCCCATCGGGTACCACCTGCCATCCACTGCGGGATCACGGTGCGGCTGAGATCTAGTGTGGCTGCGCGCTTTAATTCTGTGGACCCCGGTGATGCCTCAACCAGAATGCGCCACGTGGTCTTTGGGATGTATTTAATTCCAGAAATTTGTCCAAACTTCTAAATTGAATATCATTCTGTAGAATACTCCAAATTCGTTCAAACAAATTTTGTTTGAAAGCCCATGAGCTCTAGTTTCGCTCAGTATCAATTAGGCTCTGTGAAAATCAATATTTAATTCTGTAGAAATTAATCTTTCCCAAGTATAATGCAATTTTTCCAGATGAAATATTCCCTGGAAAAATCCCCAAAATTCACATAAAATTATTGTCCTATTCTTGACCACCAGCCAAAATTTGGGAGCCATTGCACCTGTTTTAACCTCTGTATAATTCAATTACCTTTTTCAGTTATTGAATTTTCACAGATATGCAGATGCTTTATTATGCCCCAAATTTGGACTGAATCTTCCACTAGTCATACCTTAGCTCCTGTAAAAATCGTGGATTTAATGGACCTCATATTCTAGTCTTAATTCAATTTCAAACTGAATATTGACTAAATGCTTAAAAGTTCAATTACAAAACAATTCCAGAAATTCTTGTCAACTTAGAAACTCAATAAATTCTTCACCAAGGCTTAAAAATTTATGAAACCACTTTTGCTAGGACCAGGACAATTTTCTCTATCTTGATTATCAACTGATGGCTATTTTCAAGCTACAGTTTCATCTCTAAAAAAATTGTGGAAGTTATTTGCTTGCCATAATCTTAGAGACCACACTCTACTTTGATCATCTCCTGTTCTTTGCAAGAACTTCTATAGTATTCCCTAAATACCTAATTTAACGTTCCCAAGCCAAATAACTAATTATCCTATAATGGTCACCATAAATTTAAATCCTGATCTTAATATTAAATATTTTCAAAGTCATTCATACCGTATTTTATGCATATCGTATAGTAACCGAAGTAGAGGAGGAGTCAGAGGCCTTGGAAGAGCATCTTCCAAATTCTAACTCAGAACCTGACCTGCAACAAGGCAAGCCCCGGTTTGCATTTAAGTCGTTTATAAACTTTTGCTTTATCACTATGATGAGTAGTATATGAATTGTGCATTACGTTTAGGGTGAATGATACTCCACATGCATGACCAAAAATCCCAGGGTTTATTTGGCACGAGTTACAGTTGACCTGTAGTAAATGCTTCGCAAATGCATAGGAGATACGGTAGAAGTCGAGTAGTTGGAATCTACTCGCGAGAGATGTATCTCACATGATTGGTTGAATAGAAAATGGCTTAATATAATGAAATTGTGACCGGGCAGGGAATGGATAGGAAGCGGCGAGAATTGAGTCTCGGTCGCATAGCCCTGCCTGTGTCGATTAAGGCCCGTCCGTATGCATCCCCTTCGGACAAGCTTGAATTGTACCGGCAATATAATGGACATATGGAATCCAATAAACTGATGTAACTTGATAACTGGGATGTTGAGACCCATTAACTCACCATCGATAGGGGTGGGTTGAGGACAGTAAGGTGTAAATCGGTCGGCGGACACATGAGGTGTTCCGTGCGGAGACCTTCTGTTTGCGGAGGTGAGACGGGCTCAACATTCGAGTTTCTTGTGAAAGGTGGCCATATACGCCTAGTACTGAAGTGTTATGTAGGTACAGGTGTGCTTGCTGACACTTCCGAACGACGTATGTGTCATGTTGTCCGGGTCGTCTTGATTGCAATCACTGTCCCTCGCAGTAATAGAGTACCACTTGTTCACTGATCGGTGACATAGTAAATACTAAAGAAGTCAGAAAAGTCATATGATATTGAATTATAATTACTTTGCAACCTTGTTTGGTTTAGAGATAGTATAACTAAAGATTTTCAATTTCCCCATACTTTAGCTGTAATAGCATTATGTGTCTCGAGCATGTCATATCATTGGTAAAGTGTTTCTTGTTTGATTGTGGAGCCCATGATGTGCCGTGCTTGGGAAATGTCATTTGCTACTTAAAACTTGATTATAAGGATCAACTTGTAGGCGAGTCATTTATGCTTCAACTTACCTATGTTTAGCATCCACCTTGCATATGTCTAGTGAGACGGGTTAGTCTTGCTGAGCCTTATGCTCACGTTTGCAGTTAACGAGTTTTTGCAGGTTACTCTGTTGAGGATGGGTTTGACGATGAGGCAACACCCCCTCCAGGGTGTACAGTCGAGTGGGAACCCTGCACGCCGCCATAGTTTGCGTGTTGCTAGTGCAAAGTATCCCAGGCATGGATAACTTTGCTTTTGCATAGCCAGTGCCGAGAGCGTAGCTATGATATATATATATATATATATATATATATATATATATATATATATATATATATTTCTCTTTCCTATAGTATTGTAAAAACTTCCGTTGTGTATTAAATAAAAGACTTGGTATTGTACTTTATTCTGGTTCTATTCGTGTATACTGTTGGGTGTCGCATCGCACGACACCCCCCAATGAGATTCTCGGATGTGTGGATTCCGGTCCTCACACAAAGTATCCCACAATTACTTGTTGAGATCCTACACTTGGATCACGCCCATAAAACCTTGGGCAAGTGACATTGTGGATGAAGTGTTTCTTGTTTAATTATGGAGTCCACATGTCATCATGTCCAAGGAAGCCTTTGATCTATGATCAAAGTACGGGTTAACTCCAAAGAATATAAAGAAGGTTGAAGTGGCACTCCTAAAAAAGGACAAGACTCACCATGCTCATAAGAGAATATCTTCAAGAGGGAAAAGCTGTTGCAGCATCAACAAGTCTTCATCAAGGCGACGAAGAGGCTAGGGCCACCATTTGGCCCACATGTGCACTTGATAGCCAAAGTAATTTTAGCATGCCAAGCAGGAGAAGTTGTCCACATTTGCAACTCCGGGATTGGACAACAAATCATTACTGTAAACAGGATGGAGGTAAGTCCCACTCATCAGACTTTCCCATCATCTGCATTCAGCATGTTTAAATTTCCAGACATAAATGTTGGAAGGTAAAATTTCCGACCATCATAAAACTAAAAATTTGAATTAGGGAACAAATTTAATTGGATATGAACTCTCGGCATGACAACTTAAATTTCTTTTTCTAATACAAACCAAAAGGATTTGCTTTATTCCTCATTGCATTCACAAGTTGTTTCAAGTTGGGCAAGACAATTTCATAATAGGGTTCAATTTGCTTTTGGCTAACATAACCTATTTTCGTGTTGTTTTTTTTGTTCTTGATTGAAAGGCAGCAGGACAAAAATTGTAAAGAGGTGGTTTGGCAAGAAAGAGGAGGCCACATCAAGCTCAAGCCACCATTGGGAGGATTTGAGAACACATATCTCCTTCAAACTTATTTTGAGTTTAAGGTAGAGAAATGTTCAACATGATGACTCAATGGAGGAGGAAGAAGAAGCCTCAACCAAATCCACCACCAAATCCAACCTCAACTTGGCATTTTGCGCAAACCATCAAGTCCACGCCAAAATCCAAGGCTGTGAGTTTCTCACACATATCATTTTTCATTGTTTGGTTTGCCTTAGAATTGAATATCCTTGCTTGCATTTATGAGGAAGGTTTCCACTTCCTCCTCATTCAATTTTTATGTATCCTCACAAAGATAAGTGTCGGTATTGTCTTTTGGATCCTCCCAAGAAAATACCACCTTACTTGGAAAAAGCTAAGACAAGTACCTAGAATCCCTTAAGCATTGTTTTATTGACTTAGTCATTTTTGCCTAGGTATTGTCTTCCAAACTCCTAGGAGAATAAGTCATATCCCGGATCTTAATTTGAATTGAATGTTTATGTAGAATCACTAAATTTCAAATTCCTAGAAAAGTTCAGAGGATAAAATTGAGAACCTTGTTTGCCATTATCTAAATGATAACATTTGCTCTTGTGTAAAAAGCTACGATGGTTAGAAACTGAAAACATGAAGGGACCCATATAGTGTATTTATATCACTTGCATTGATATGAGTAGGAGCTATAGAAAATGTGCAAATTTATTTATCTATAAAGCCCCACTCTTTTCAATGAATAATACATTTCTCATAGATACACATGAAATTGGAACCAATGCATCTTTGATTTTGTTCTTCCCCGTATGTACAAATGAAAATTTGGTTACCTAACCCGAAAATTCATTTGCACAAGTATCGAGAGCTAACCATCCCTCTTTATCAAAGAGAGAAAGTTTGCATGAGTAATATTACTATGCAGACATTCAAGAAGCTGATTGTTGGAATCCATAGAGGATTTCATTTCAACATCTCTTGGCCAAGGAGTAAATGAGGATGGTTGCTACCTATCGGAATTTAAGTCTGAAGGTCAATCATAACTATACGAGGCCGGAGACTTGAAATGGGAACCCTCCATGAGCAACCAATGGCTGCTATGAATATGTGAGAGCATTATGCTCTCAACTATTCTGAGCACTCATTCAAGCTCAAGGGAATTTCCACAATCATTGGGTGTAAGTTTTTCCTTTGTGACTAAAATGTATGATGTACCTTAACCAAGGAATGATAAGATCACACCCAACGTATATTGGGTGCAAGTTTTCCTATGTAGCTAAACTATATGTTATACCTTAGTCAAGGAACAATGGATCACACTCAACCCATGTTGAGTGCATGTCATCCCTTTGTGGTTATAGGTATGTTGTACCTTAGCCAAGGAACAACGGATCATACTCAACACAAGTTGGGTACATGTCACTCGTTTGTGGCTAAAGGTTATCATTACCTTATCCAAGGAATGATGGATCACACCCAATGTATGATGGGTACAAGTTATTCCTTTGTGGTAAGAAGGAATGTTACACCTTAGCCAAAGAATGATGGAACATACTGAATGCAAATTGAGTGAACGTCATTCCTTTCTAGCTAAAGGTTATCATTACCATAGCCATAGAATAACAAAAAAAACCAACACATGAGAGACCTTGAGATGCGAACGAGCGACATCAACAACACTCTCTTCAACCACACTCATGGAACTTGTGGGAGGCAACACAACATCGACACTAATCCTCCATTGTCAAAGCCATGCTACAACAAGGATAGGCCAACCTCATGGCCTACC
This sequence comes from Tuctoria greenei, assembly GCA_036927565.1. NCBI lineage: Eukaryota > Viridiplantae > Streptophyta > Magnoliopsida > Poales > Poaceae > Tuctoria > Tuctoria greenei. The sequence continues at coordinate 158,535,446 of JAYESD010000002.1, read as the reverse complement.
TCCGTCGCTAGGGATTCAACCCCTATCGTGGACCTTGATCAAGAATAAGCTTGGGGGAGGACTTCCACTTGAGTAACTTTTATTACACCCATTGCATTTATCTTTCATCCATCCATCCACCTTGCATATAAAAAAATTAAAATATAAACAGTAACTTAGATTTGCTTTTTCTTAATCAAATAAAGATGTGCGGTAAGAATGATTTAGATTTCACATAGATGAAATGATGAATAGTTGCTCTGTTTATTTTTCCTGAGTCCCTAGTTTACAACTTACTACTCTCCAAATATTCCTCTCATTGGCTAAAATTAACTTTGCCTTAATTTAGAAATTGTGGGTAGCAAAAGATTAATCTAATTCCATGTTGTTGTGGGATTTAAGATAGTGATAGAATTGCTATTCGTAGTTTGAAAGTGAAACATAGATTTCTGGAGAAATTCTAAAAATAATGAAGTTTCCCTCATTTGATTGGAAATACCTACCAAAGCTATATGATGTTTTACATTGATAAACCTTATGCTTATGCTATTTGCTTTCACATCGAGCCTAGTCAAACTAGTATAGTCCTATGTGAGAATTAATTCATTTCTTTTGAATTGAAGATGTCACTTACACATGCTAAAACTTCTACATTAGAAGTTAGCAAAATTCCATCATATCATCATTCCACAATAAAAAGAGAAACTACATGGCTTTCATGTTTAGTACTCTCTTCAAGTTTATTTCATAAAAGGAGTAGAAGACATGGCTACAAGAAAAAGAAAAAGAAAATGCATGCTTACATCATAAGCATGAGAAAAAAAGAGAAAGTAGCCATGTTTCATCCTTACAATAAAGAGAGTCCACATCAAAAGGAGTTATCTCAACATTTCCACATCCACTTACATCACACATGCAAAAGTCTTGATTCAAAAGTTTGAATTAATTTCTCCTAAGGCTTAGTGTTTTGCCTTAGCAAAATTATATGTTGTAAATATGCCTACTTACATTCCCTGCCAAGCTCCACATATAAGCCATATTTAGTGGTAGGATTAGTATAGGCAAATGCCTTGGTGATGACATATTTCCACTACACAAAGGAGTGATTGGGAGAATCAATTGAGATACATAGAATTTAAATTGAAAATCTCTGGAGATTAAGTGGATCTTGATATCTAGGCTATGCTTACTCCATTTAATGTTCTATCTTTCAACTACCCATGAATAGTAGAAGACATAAGCCCCATAATGAATTAAGAAGGGTGATGTACCATAGCCAATTTTTGCAATACTAGGTAGAATATTTTGTTGTGCACTTGGTACATTTGAATGGTTAGAACATAGTAGCAACTCCTGATCATCAACCTAAAGTTTTGACTTTGCATCGAGACAAGCCAAGCATAAGCTTGAGGGAGTTTGTTGACGACTGTTATATACCAATTCCACCCATCAATATAACTCAATTATGTGAAGGATATGTCATTTCTTGCACACATCACCTTTCTACTTGACCTATTTCCACTTGTTCTTGGAAAAATAGTGCATGCAGACTTTTTATACAGGAATTAAGACAAAGTATGGTGAGCAATCCTGAAAAGTACCATCCCAGCCAATCAGGTGGTGACATGTGACATCGCATGGATCAAATGGCCCACAAACGGACGTATCCGAGGAGATCCAACAGTGTATCACCGATATTAGTCAATAGGACCCACCTGGAAGTCACCCTGAGGAAGCACACGTGGAGCAGAGCAAAGACCAGGTCGGCCGACCTAGTGGTTCAGACGACCTCCGCCTGGCGCAAAACACGGTCAACTTCCACATGTCACTCACTTGTTGTGCTCTGAGAATGATTATGACTGATTCATGCACTTTTGGTGGTGGGAATCGACCCTTCTCCAGCTATAAATAGGACCCCCTAACCCTCACTTCAACGCACACCACTTGAGCATCATTCGATTGCATACACTACTTTTCTTAGTTCATAGAGGAGTTAGGCTATAGAGAGGAGAGTCTCTAGTCCCAAGTCCAAATTAGGGAAGGAGTAGAGGGAGTCTCTCTTCCCAATACCAAATTGGAAAAGGTATGTCTCATGTATTCCTTCTTGTATTTGTGACTTTATGCATCATAACTATATTATCTTTAGTCTTCCATTATACATATGCTTGGATGAAGTGTTTCTCGTTTGATTGTGAATTCCATTTATGTGGTGGGAATAGTCTTTATGATAATGCCTTAATGTTAATATATTATCATCATAAACACTATAAACCCCCGCTATAGTTTATGTAGTTATGATATGATCATGTTAATATGAATAAATATGCTATGTATCAACATTGGTTTCAACGATGATTTAGTTCCTTGCTTTAGGATGGCTTGTGCCACGACTCCTATGGTGTTTGCTTAGTATGCTAGCATGATGCTAGGATAGTTAAGTAGCGTTAAATGTCTCATAGACCCACGGATTGAAGAGGTAGGCAGTAGGTGGTGACAGCCCTACCAGTCCTTTGTAATCCTCCACGTTCGGTAGGCATAGCTTGATCATAAGAGTAGTGTGTACTTTACACCATCGCCTTCCTTTGGGATAAATACGATACCCTTACGAATACTTATGGGTGAAATGCTACAACAGTATATTCTGTGCGCTCGTGGACCTCATGTCTTACTAGAGATGATCTATGGTGTTAAGAAATACCAACAATACCTCAACCAGAGCTCGGGATGCCTCTGGATCTTGGACCATGGGCCCCCACCCATATATCGGCCGCCGGTGCCTCCTCGTCTTGCATTGGCATCAATAGCTCTAACAACACAAAGGCTAGTGCTTGAGTCATCGCGCCAACCGTCGCCTCCTTCGGAGACGACGTCAGGAAATAAAGGATTACCCACATGCCGAAAATGGCCGGTGAATCGTTAGGCGCCGCCAACGTCCCCTCCACTAATGCCCCCACCAGTGTCGTTAGAGGGGCTGATGACGGTGCGTCTGGTGCCATCGCCTTTACTGTTGTCCTCACAGGGGCTGTGACACCCGGTTCAGAAAATCAACCAAGTGAACATATATGTGTGCCCAGGACATTCAACACACATACACGAGTGCATTCACAAAAGGATATACAGAGAATTACCACAGAACAAGATTAATTAAGCACTTTACACAATTTAGAATATCCTCGAATACAAGCTCTAATGAATGTTAATGACAAGTTTGAACTAATGCAGCGGAAATACTCTAATTAAGCAACTAAGCAACCTAAGCAAAGGGATAACACAGCTCCAATCAACACCACAGGCAAGCTGACAGCAGACACGGCCTAGAACTCCGCATTATCACCGTTATACTCCCAATCCTGATCGGGAACTGTTGGTGGGAGTATTGCAAGGGTGAGTACATGTCATACTCAACAAGTATGGAAAGTATGACATGTAGCTGATTCAAATGACGAATATAATAATGGCTAAGTGTTGAAAAGTACATTAAAACATTTGAAAAGCAATATATTATATGTATGTGAAGTAAACACATCATAAACCATAAATATTAACAGAGTACCAGTCCATATTCCATATCCATCACCATTATACCAGATTTCACTGTTACCATTAACCATATCCAATACCATAACTAAATACGTAACCAGCCATAACCATATTACCAATCATAACCAGTACCAAACCATCCCAAATCCCAATTTCTCTCTAATCAAAGAAGTTGTCCAGGTTTCTCATAACCGGGAGCACGACTATCATGATAGTTTTAAACATTCTGCAGAGGTTGTACAACTATACCCACGTGTTTGTGATTTCGTCACCCGTCGGCGACTAAAGAAAACTCCATTATGCCAAAACACTACCATAGGTGTATGGCCAAGATATCACAAAATATCCTTTACAAAGGGACTATTAGCATGTACGGACCCACTGAGGTTTCACCAGTGGTGATGTCTCCAGCTAATCGCATCTTCAACCAAGGGCCCCCTCTTATGCCATTCGAATCCCAGTGAGTCCCGCCAACCATATCCAAACCCAATCCGACTCCCCTTCCCTGGTGCGGCAAATGATCCATGCAATACTAGCAATACTCTAATTAATCAACTACGCCCACCCATACTTGGCCTTGTGTTGGCACTATTGTCCTGACTTATTCTCGCATGAACCAGTCCTTAGATTTAAAGCAAGCAAACCACCATAACACCCAACCCAATCCACATACCAGGCTTGCTTAGATCACCCATTACCATATCATATTGACCAGTTCATATTAATCATAATCTCATTAATCCATAATTATATGTGTAGTGTTGTTTTCCCCTCCCAATTAATTAGTGCGAAGCAAAGGTAAAAAGACCTTTCCGACTCTCTACCATGAATTCCAGGTGACAAGAGTGGTCAAACAAAGCTAGTAGACTTCCTATCATATGGATTCCGATCAAATTGACACAAGCATGCAGTTTTGAAAACAAAACATTTATTGTTGAAACAGGATCAATATATTTAAGGACACTTGCCTTGCTCTTGAGCTTGATTGGGATCAAAGACTTCAAACTCCTGGTGCTAGAGATCCTCTGTAGCACTCTCTTGCGCTAAACCTTCTAAACCGTGCAATAAACATACAAGACAAGAATCACAACCAATAAGTGCACTAATATTACTCAATATGTCATGATATGCATGATTAATGCAATTGCAAGAAAAACTAGTTAATGAGTTGTTAATGATGTTTACTAACTAGTTCTAATAGCTTAACAAGTTTGAACAGGTTTGGAATTGATTTGAACCAATTTAGATTTAATTCAACAGGAAATAGATCGTAAAATCGGACTAGTCCGCTTGGGACCGGACTAGTCCGCCCTTTGCAGGAACAACGAACTAGGGTTTTCTAGATCGACGTGAATTTGGAGAAACGGGGTTGAATTCATGAGAGTAATAGAGAGTAGAAAGTATACCGGGTGTTTAGAACTCCAATGAATCAAGGATTTTGGAGGCAACACTTGGATCTTGGCGATCTATGGTTGATGAAGAACATGAAGGTGAATTGTTGATGAAGAACGAAACTTTATGGAGATCTTGATCCTCTTTCGTCTCCTCCTCTTCTTCTTCTTGCTTGGTATCTCTTTCTCCCTCCTTGATGGTGGCTCTCCACGAACTAGGGTTTGGGTGGACTTTCAATTGAGGCAAAAGGATATAAAGTCAAGGGGTGGGGTTGTTTATATAGATGTGGAGGCCAGGGTTTCAATGAATTCAAGTTTGGCGTTGGTGGAGGCCGGTGTGGGGTCCCACATGGGCTCTAAAAAGAGTTAGACACGACGTCCTTAGGCCCACTTAAGATAGAACCCAAAAACAAATCGTGGGACAGAAGATCAACTCGGAATCGCAATTTACCGGACAAGTCCCAAAAGGGTGGGACTAGTCCGAAGATTGACAGAGTCTAAACAAACAAGTCTGGAATGTATCGGACAAGTCCGAACTTGATGAGAGGAAAATCAGACAAGTCTGACCAAAACCGGACAAGTCCGATTTTAGTTAGAGGTAAAACAGACAAGTCCGCTAGAATACCGGACAAGTCCGGACAAGTCCAGGGACTTAGCAAAATTTCCAAGGAATTAGGATACCGGACTAGTCCGCAATGGACCGGACAAGTCCGAAAGTGTCTTGAGGCAAAACCGGAATAGTCCGCACTAAAACGGACATATCCGAGCAAGGTCAGAGAAATCGGACTAGTCCATACCAAAACCGGACTAGTCCGCACTCCTCAGAACTTTTGAGTGCGGTTTTGCTCTAAATTCATTTTAAACTTATTCCTTTTTATGTGGCTTAATTTAAACATGTATATGAACTTATGCAATTCATGATGCATGAATATGAGGGTGTTATAAACCTGCCGCCCTTAAAATGAATCTCGCCCTCGAGATTCGACGAGAAAGAGAAAAGATAGGGAAATTCCTTCTTGAGATCACCCCCGAACTCCCATATTGCTTCCGATTTTGTATGATGCTTCCATTGCACCTTGCACTATCGAATAACCTTGTTCCTTGTGACTCTCTCCTTGGTTTCTAAGATTTTGACTGGTTGCTCGATATAAGTTAAATCTGCATCTAGTTCCAATTCTTCCATTGGCACTTGTTCTTCCGGCACTCTCAAGCACTTCTTGAGCTGGGAATGAAAGACATCATGAACATCCGCTAAGTGAGCGGGCATCTCCAACTCATATGCTACTTCTCCTCTTTTGTCCAAAAATCTTGAATGACCCAATGTATCGAGGTGCTAGCTTGCCTCTTATGTTAAACCTCTTATGGCCTCTCATTGGTGACACCTTGAGGTTGATGAAGTCTCCCATTTCAAAGGCTAATTTCCTCCTACTATTGTCCGTATAGCCTTTTTGCCTTGATTGAGCAGTCCTCAAGTTTTCGCGAATAATCTGAACTAACTTTTCAGCTTCTAGTAACACATCCGGACCAAATACTTGAGTCTCTCCTGTCTCATTCCAGAACAAAGGTGTCCTACACTTCCTTCCGTAAAGTGCCTCATAGGATGACATTTTGAAGCTTGCTTGGTAACTATTGTTATATGAGAATTCCGCATACGTCAAGCTCCTGTCCCAACCTTTTCCATACTTCAAAGCACAAGCTCTTAACATATCTTCCAAAATCTGATTGGTCCTCTCAGTATGTCCATCCGTTTGAGGGTGATATGCTGAGCTGAAATTCAACCTTGTTCCCAATGCTTCATGAAATTTTTGCCAAAACCTAGAGGTAAATTGAGAACCTCTATCCAAAACTATCCTCTTTGAACTCCATGTCGGCACACAATATGCTGCATATATAGGTATGTCAGTTGTATTGCAGTATACTTGGTCTTAAAATGAGCTGACTTGGTCAAACGATCTAAAATAACCCAAATTGAGTCATAACCGGACTGGGTACGCGGTAAACCAACTATGAAATCCATCCCAATTTCTTCTCACTTCCATTCTGGAATCTTTAATGGATGCAATAATCCAGCTGGCCTTTGATGTTCCGCCTTGACTCGTTGGCACACATCGCACAACGCTATATATTCAGCTATGTCCTTTTTCATGCTAGCCCACCAATAGCATATCTTCAAGTCTTTGTACATCTTTGTACAACCAAGATGGATTGAGTATGGCGAGTTGTGTGCCTCTTTTAGTATCGTCTCCCAAATATGCTTCACATTAGGCACGACAATTCTTTTTCAATGCCATAAGGTACCATGTTCATCCTCATCAGACCTGAATTCCCTTCTTTCCTGGGTCCTCTCTTTGATCTCCTGAATTTCCTCATCCTTGGTCTGATCATCTCGAATTTCTTGCTCCAAGGTCGGATTTAACTCCATTATTCCCATCTCATTCACAAATCCAAGGTTCAACCGTTCAAACTCCTTACATAACTCGTATGGTAATTCTCGAATCGTGAGCTGGTGACTTACTCCTTTCTGACTCAAAGCATCGCCACTACATTAGCCTTTCCTGGGTGATAGTTGATCCCTACATCATAATCCTTGATGAACTCCAACCATCTTCGTTGCCTCAAGTTCAGGTCTGTTTGCGGGAAAATATACTTAAGGCTCTTATCATCCGTATAAATTTCACACTGATGCCCAAGGATATAGTGTCTCTAAATCTTCAATGTGTGCACAACGGTTGCAAGTTCCATGTCATGTGTTCGATAATTCTGCTCAAGTTTCTTCAATTGTCTCGATGCGTATGCAACCACTTGACCTACTTGCATGACCACACATCCATGTCCTTGTCTTGATGCATCACAATAGATATGAAAACTCTTTCTCACGTCTGACAATAGTAAAACTGGGGTTGTAATTAACCTCTTCTTCAATTCCTCAAAACTACCTTGACAAGCTTGAGTCCATTGGAAAGCTTTCCCCTTCATCAACAACTCGGTCTTGGGCCTGGCTATCTTGGAGAAATTCTTGATGAACCGACGGTAATATCCAGCCATTACAAGAAAACTCCTGATCTCCTTGACATTTTGCGGGGGTTCCCATTTCAACCCGTCCTTCACTTTTCCTAGGTCAACCGATACTCCTCTGGAGATGATATGACCCAGAAACAACACTTCTTTCAACTAAAACTAGCACTTCCTGAACTTGGTGTACAGTTGATGCTCCCTCAATTTTTTGCAACGTAAGCCTCAAGTGTTCCTCATGTTCCTTCTAATCCCTCGAGTAGATCATAATGTCATCAATGAACACCACAACAAACTTATCCAAGTACTCCATGAATACCTTATTCGTGAGGTACATAAAGTATGCAGGTGTATTGGTTAATCCAAAGGACATAACTGTAACTCATAGGATCCATATCGTGTCCTGAAAGCTGTCTTGGGTATGTACGATGGTCTAATCTTCATTTCAATGTATCCCGACCTCAAATCAATCTTGGAGAAAACATACGCGCCCTTCATCTGATCGAACAAAACTTCTATGCGTGGCAAGGTGTACTTGTTCTTGATCGTCACTTCGTTGAGAGCTCGGTAATCCACACACATCCTTTGGGATCCATCCTTCTTATCCACGAAAAGAACGGGAGCTCCCCAAGGTGAAGAGTTAGGGCAAATAAAACTCTTCTATAGTTGTTCTTGAATCTGCTTCTTGAGCTTCGATAACACCTTAGGAGGCATCCTATATGGCTTCTTAGCTATAGGTGCAGTTCTAGGTATTAAATCAATAACACATTCAATGCCTCCATCAGGTGGCATACCTGGCAACTCATCCGGAAACACATCCAAGAATTCACACACCACTGGAATCTCCTCAATTGCGGCACCGTCCATGTGATTCAGCTCCAATTGCTTTGGTGCGTGTTGAGATGCTTCAAATTCTTTGGTGATCCCTTCCCCATTGGTCAACTTCACCGTCTTCGTGGCACATTCAATGACTCCATTGTGCTTCTTCAACCAGTACATACCAAGTATAATGTCCAATCCTTGAGAATCCAAGACAATGAGGTTGGCAAAGAAGTCTACCCCCTTATTCTAAGGCTTACTTTTTGACATACTATATTTGTCCTCATCTCTCCTCCAGAAGACTTAACCAATAGAGTAAACTTCATATGAGAGATAGGCAAACTATAGTTGGCAACATATTTCAATGAAATGGATGATGCGATGCTACAGAATCAAATAACATAGTCGTCGGGTTGGATTTTGCGAGAAACATACCAATCACCACGTCATCCGCTTGTTGCACATCCTCCATAGAGACATGGTTCACGTTGCCACGATCAAAATTTTGCTGTCCACAATTCCCTTGCGACTGTCCTCCACTGGGTCTTGGGTTTTGTCTCGGCTCATTGCTTCCTTGACCAAGGCCTGACTTAGGACATTGATGTGCAAAGTGTCCTGCTTCTCCACACGTATAGCACATCCTTGCTGCACCGGAATTATTATGACGGACTTAATTCTGTGCATTGGCAGTACGAAAGATTGCACGAGGTGCATAAGGCACTGGAGGCCTTGGTGCTTGCATGACAGGGCGCTGCTGCACAAACTGAGCTGGGCACGCTGCATAACTAGGGCATTGTACAGGAGCAGAAGAGCTGTAATAAGGTGCATGGGTGGCGCAAAGCAAGGGAGCACATGACTTCCTTGTTGCTGTCCTTGATATGGCGCCTTCCTCTTGTTATCTAACTCCATCTCACGGACCTTGTTCTAAACCACAATTGCTTTTTCCACAAGCTTCTGAAAGTTGGCATAGTCACAGTTGAGTAATTGCACTTGGATCTCATTGTTCAAGCCCCTCATGAACAAGTATCACTTTCGGCCGTCCCGACTCACATCCTCAGGCGCATACCTTGAGAGTTGAGTGAATTTATTGAGGTATTCACCCATACTCAATCTTCCCTACCTTAGGTTCTCAAATTCTTGCATCTTAAAAATCATAACACCCTCGGGCACATAATGAGAACGGAAGCTCTCCTTGAACTCAGCCCAAGTAATTCTCTCTTGGTTCTCATGGGCATTGCATAGCGAATCCCACCAATGCGCAGCTGCTCCAACAAGTTGATGAGACGTGGACAACACCTTCTCCCGGTCACTGCATTGAATAATAGCTAGCTTCTTCTCCATAGACTTGAGCCAATCATTAGCATCCACAGGGTCAACCTCTTGAGCAAAAGTCGGTGGCCTAGTCCTCATGAACTCTCCCAATCAGTTATGACGGGGTGGGGGTGGTGGTGGAGGCATGTGGGGCTGATTGTTGTTATTACCGGCCTGCAGCTGTCCCATAGTATATATCATGGTCTGCATGAGTTGGTTTTGCATAGCCAATAGCTGCTCAATGTTGATACCTCCCTGACCAGGTCCTTGTCCATTATTGTTCTGAGGTGCTCCATTGTTCTCCTCCTCATCATTATCATCCCTCTGGTTGCGAGTCCTCACCATCTGAAGAAAAGCAAGAGATAAGAATTTAGAAAATGTCCCCAACTATATGCATCAAGGGATATGAAACTAAACAACAACCTATAGTAGCCTACGTGGATATGGCAATGCTAAAGCATCCCAAAATCCTCTACTAAGCACACAAGCAGCAATACCAAGCAAACAACACACCAGGCAAAAACACATTGCTTCCTAAGTGTTTCTATGTGCTCTAAAGTGTTCATTCTATCTAGGTTGCGTCCTACGGCCAACCTGTGGCTCTGATACCAATTTGTGACACTCAGTTCAAAAAATGAACCAAGTGAATGCATATGTGTGCCCAGGACGTTCAACACGCATACACGAGTGCATTCACAAAAGGATATACAAAAAATTATGACAAAAAAAGATTAATTAAGCACTTTTATTACACAATTCAGAATATTCTCATATACAAGCTCTAATGAATGTTAATGACAAGTTTGAACTAATGCAGTGGAAATATTGTAATTAAGCAACTAAGCAACCTAAGAAAAGGGATAACGCAACTCTAATCAACACCGCAGGCAAGCTGACGGCAGACACGGCCTAGAACTCCGCATCATCACCATTATACTCCCAATCCTGACATGCAACTGTCAATGGGGGAATTGCAAGGGTGAGTACATGTCGTACTCAGCAAGTGTGGAAAGTGTGACATGTAGCTAATTCAAATGACGAATATGATAATGGCTAAGTGCTAAAAAGTATATTAAAACATTTGAAAAGCAATATATTATATGTATGTGAAAAAACCCATCATTAACCATAATTGTTAACAGAGTACCAGCCCATATTCCATATCCATCACAATTATACAAGATTTCACCATTACCATTAACCATATCCAATACCATAACTCAATCCATAACTAGCCATAACCATATTACCAATCATAACCAGTACCAAACAATCCCAAATCCCAATTTCCCTCTAATCATGAAAGTTGTCCAGGTTGCTCATAACCAGGAGCACGACTATCATGATAGTTTTAAACACTCTATAGAGGTTGTACCACATTACCCCGTGTTTGCAATTTCGTCACCCGTAGGCGACTAAAAAAAACCTCCATTATGCCAAAACACTACCATAGGTGTATGGACAAGAGATCAAATAATAGCCTTTACAAAGGGACTACTAGCATGTACGGAACCACTGAGGTTTCACCGGTGGCGATGTTTCCAACTGAGCACATCTTCAACCAAGGGCCCCCTCTTGTGCCATTCGGATCCCAGGGAGTCCCGCCAACCATATCCAAACCCAATCTAACTCCCCTTTCCCGGTGCGCCAAATGATCCATGCAATACTAGCAATAACCTAATTAATTAGCTACGCCGCACCCATACTTGGCCTCGTGGTGGAACTGTTGTCCTTGCTTATTCTCGCATGAACCGGTCCTTAGATCTAAAGCAATCAAACCACCATAACACCCAACCCAATCCTCATACCAGGCTTGCTTAGATCGCCCATTACCCTGTATTATTGACCAGTTCATATTAATCGTAATCTCATTAATGCATAATTATATGTGTAGTGTTGTTTTCCCATCCCAATTAATTAGAGCGAAGCAAAGGTAAAAAAAACCCTTCCCGACTCTCTACCATGAATTCTAGGTGACAAAGTTGGTCAAAAAAAGCTAGTAAACTTCCTATCATAGGGATTCCCATCAAATTGACACAAGCATGCAGTTTTGAAAGCAAAACATTTATTGTTGAACAGGATCAATATGTTTAAGGACACTTGCCTTGCTCTTGGGCTTGATTGGATCAAAGACTTCAAACTCCTTGTGCTGGAGATCCTCCGCACCACTCTCTAGTGCAAAACCGTCTAAACCACACAATAAACATACAAGACAAGAATCACGACCAATAAGTGCACAAATATTACTCAATATGTCATGATATACATGATTAATGCAATTGCAAGCAAAACTTATTAGTGAATTGTTAATGATGTTTACTAACTAGTTCTAATAGATTCTAACAAGTTTGAACAGGTTTGGAATTGATTTGAACCAATTTAGATTTAATTCAACAGGAAATAGATCGCAAAATTGGACTAGTCCGCTTGGGACCGGACTAGTCCGCCCTTCGCAGGAACAGTGAACAAGGGTTTTCTAGATCGATGTGAATTTGGAGAAACAGGGTTGAATTCACGTGAGAAATAGGGAGTAGAAGGTATACCAGGTGTTTAGAACTCCAATGAATCAAGGATTTTGGAGGGTTGATGAAGAACTTGAAGGTGAATTGTTGATGAAGAACGAAACCTGATGGAGATCTTGATCCACTTTTGTTTCCTCCTCTTCTTCTTCGTTCTCAAGATCTCTTTCTTCCTCCTTGATGGTGGCTCTCTATGAACTAGGGTTTGGGTGGACTTTCAGTTGAGGCAGAAGGATGTAAAGTCAAGGGGCGAGGTTGTTTATATAGATGTGGAGGCTAGGATTTCAATGAATTCGAGTTTGGGGTTGGTGGAGGCTGAGGTGGGGTCCCACATGGGCTCCAAAAAGAGTTAGACACAACTTCCTTAGGCCCACTTAAGGTAGAACCCAAAAACAAATTGTGGGACAGAAGATCAACTCAGAATCGTGATTTACCGAACAAGTCCGAAAAGGACCGGACAAGTCCGAAGATTCACAAAGGCAAGACGGAATAGTACGGACTATATCGGACAAGTCCGAACTTGACCAGACGAAAATCAGATAAGTCTGGCCAAAAATGGACAAGTCTGATTTTAGTTAGAGGAAAAACGGACAAGTCAGCTGGAATACCGGACAAGTCCACGACTTAACAAAATTTCTAATGAATTGGGATACCGGACTAGTCCGCAATGGACCGGACAAGTCTGAAAGTGTCATAGTCTGCACTAAAACGGACATATCTGAGCGAGGCCAGAGAGAAATTGGACTAGTCTGTACCAAAACCGGACTAGTTTACACTCCTCAGAACTTTTGAGTGCGGTTTTGCTCTAAATTCATTTTAAACTTCTTCCTTTTTATGTGGATTAATGTTAAACATTTATATGAACTCATGCAATGCATGATGCATGAAAATGAGAGTGTTACAGGTGCCATGAGAAGGACTGCGGGCGGCACCTCGATCACCTTTGCGCTGTCGCCCCCTCCGCTCCTGCCCCCGATGGTGCCACCTTTGGAGCCGATGGAATGACTGCAGCCGACCCTGTCGCCATTGTGCTCGCGGCCGGCCCCACCGGGGCAACTGAAGTGACTTCGGGTGGTGGGGAAACCAACCGCGTTGGGACGTAGCCCGCAAGATCGGTGGCAGGGGAGGAAGCACCTCTACCCCTATGCCTTTGGAAGTGGCCGCTCAGGCCTGCAGGACCACCTCTGTGAACTGCAAGGCAGACGGGACCATGGGCGACTTACACGACGAAGCGTCCATGTTGGCATTGTACTTTCTATGTTGAGGAAAAACATTAAATTACACTAAATCAAGAATACAGAGGAGCAAAGAACAGAACAAACCTCGATGAAAGACAACATCCCATGTGCGGTCCCCGACTCGACGATGACCCAAACTCTCGAGCCTCAGGCAGCGGATGCATTGCCTGGGTGTTTGAGCCTCGAACGTGGGCACCTGACGAGCGTCCCACCTCACCCTCTTGATAGGATGGCCGAAACTGAATGCTGCCTCCCTCTTCCAGCCCGCAAGGACTATGGCTGACGAACCAGAGTCGGCCTCCGCCCTGGCCTTCTCCTCGAGGGCACACACGACCTTCTCTGCCATCTTCCCCTCGCCCTCCGGCGGCCTAGGGAGGCTAGTGATCTCAGTAAGACATCGCTGGTGCGGACTGTCCTGGCTCGCTGGGAGAGGACCGCCCACAACATCTCTTGGGGCACGTCCCATGAGCTCTGACAATCTCTGCGACATCTGGGGCAGTGACAACTCGTCCTTTGACTGCCTTGTGGGGTCGCCGATGCAGGCATAAGACCACATGGTGCTGACCCTATCTCAAAGCGGCAGGACCCTCCGATTGACGAGGGTTTGGAGGATGGCCTCACCGATGAGACCCCCCGTCTTCAGCCTCTTCATCACCGCCAGGATCGACTCCAAGTCAGGTAGCTCATCTGCCGTGCATCCCTAGCTCCAAGCGAGCAAAAACACGAGCACCCTTTCAGTGAAAATCAGCAGGTTGAGTTTCATGTTCCAGATGTAGAATCACTCCCGGTGCCAGCCCTTGAGGGACTCTGGTCGCACGAGCGCAAAATGATATAGAGATCGCAACTGGGCCAGGGCACAGACGGAGCCGACGGGAGGGATCGGGTTGTTAGAAGAACGGATGAAAAATAGGACATTCAAAGTGAAGGTTCCTTAGAGGGGGTGAATAGGCTAAAACCTGAAAATTGACTTAATAATACTAGATTAGCAGACAGAGGGCGAACTAGTTCGGCCTGGGGCGGACTAGTCCGGTCAAGTAGGTTACACGAAATAAAGGTGATATTTTTCTTGGTTAATGATGATCTACTTGGTGCGAAAAGTAAAGAGACCACTACAGGAAACGTTGAATAGGGTGTCGGTTTATCTATATGCTTCGGTCCCGATGCATTTAACACGTCTAGGGGTGTTAGTTTAAGGAAATCGACACCCATAAGTTAGAGGTGTCGGTTTTCTAGAGCCAACCGACAAACATATTAAATGCGTCAACCAGACCGGCACTTATAATATATGCGTCGGTTAAACCGACGCTCAGACGGCAGGTTCGGTTTGCTTTGACTCTAAGAGCGTCGGCCGGGGAGAAACTAACGCTCTAAGGCGGGCCCCACTCGAAACATAATCCCTTCTCGCCTCCTCTCTTCTCCCACGTACGCTCCATTCTCCCACCCGAGCACCTACTCGCCTATGCCCTCGCCCGCCGCCAGCCCACCGCCACCTCGCCGCCTTGCTGGCGTCCCTGCATGTCGGCCCGCCGGCCGGTGTCCCCTCCGCCTCCCTGTCCGGCCCCCCGTCTGCCCCCCTGTCCAGCGCCTCATCCAACTCGGCCGCTAGTGCCCACAGCACCTCCGTCCGCCTCGACTGCCGCCTACCAGCTGCCTTGGTCGCCACCTGCCCGTCCGCCTCGATTGCCGCCTTCCCGCTGCCTCGCCAACAACCCTGACCGTTGGCCGGCCGATGTCCCTTCCACCTCCCCCGTCCGGCCCTCCATCTGGCCCATGTCCAGCGCCCTTGTACGCCCCGGCCACCGGCGCCCCCGTCCACCTCGCCCGCCAGTTCAACTCTAAGTGAAGGTAACATATTAGGTGCATTGCAAGTACATGATTAGAGTTGTATGTGGTTAGAGTTGAATGTTATTCATATAGTTGCTAACTTGTGAAAGTAATGCTTTATCATAACATGTGATTAGTGTTAACTCGTGAATGTGATTCATATTATATAGTTGCTAACTCGTGAATGTGATTCATATTCATGATGCTATATGATTTGAATGTGATTAACAGTTTGTATCATGCATGTGATTGCTTATTTTTTGTAACCCTCATTTTCATGCATCATGCCCTACATACATTCATCTCCATGTTTAATATTAACCCACATAAAGAGGAATAGGTTTAAAATTTATTTGGAACAAAACCGTACTTAAAATGCCGAAAAGTGCGGACTAGTTCGATTTTAGTGAGGACTAGTCCGATTTCTCTCTGAGTAAAAACGGACTTGTCCGTTTTTGCTGCGGACTAGTCCGATTTTGCCTCTAGAAACTTTCGGACTTGTCCAATTTTGTGTGGACTAAGCCGATATTCCAAGAATCCTTGAAAATTTGCCAAGTCCCTGGACTTTTCCGAACTAGTCCGGTGTTCTAGCGGACTTGTTCGTTTTCCTCTCTGACTAAAGTCGGACTTGTCCGATTTTTGGCGAAACTTGTCTGATTTTCTCTCTGGACAACTTCGGACTAGTCCGGTCCTTTTCGGACTTGTCCGATAGTTCGCGACTCTGAGTTGATCTTTTGTTTTACGACTTGTTTCTTGGGGTTCATGTTGAGTGGGCCTAGGGACGTCGTGCCTAACTATTTTAGAGCCCATGTGGGACTCTAAACCGGCCTCTACTCCTCTCACACTCGAAATCCATCTAACCCTAGCCTCCACCTCTATATAAACAACCCCACCCCTTGGCTTGACATCTATTTGCCACTTTTCCACCCCACCCAAACCTTAGTTCGTGGAGAGCCACCATCAAGGAGGGAGGAGGATATCCCAAGTACGGAGAAGGAGAGGAGGAAGTGAAATAGGATCAAGATCTCCATCAAGTTTTGCTCTTCATCACCAATTCATCTCCAAGTTCATCCCCAACCCTAGATCATCAAGATCCAAGTGTTGCCTCCAAGTTTCTCCTTTCTTTGGATACCAAAACACCTGGTATACCTTCTATTCTCTTTTTTTATGTGAATTCAACCCCTAATCTCCAAATCCACGTCGATCTAAAAAACCCTAGTTCATCAGTTTCGCGCAAGTGCGGACTTGTCCGGTCCCTAGCGGACTAGTCCGATTTTCCTGTGTAAAATGTGTTGAATTAATTTTAAAGTTTGATCTAATCAACTACAAACTTGTATAAACTTGTTAAAATCTATTAGAACTAGTTAGTGATCATTGAAAGCAACCCATTAACAAGTTCTACCTTGCATTTGCATCAATAATGCATGTCATGTCACATTGAGTAATATTTGTGCACTCTTTGATTGTGTTTCTTGTCTTGTATGTTTATTGTGTGGATTAGACGGATTTGCGCTAGAGAGTGCCGCGGAGGATCTACAACACCAAGAGTTTGAAGGCTTTGACCCTAATCAACCACAAGAGCAAGGCAAGTGTCCTTGAAGCATATTGATCCTGTTTTAAAATAAGTATTTTGTTTGCAAAACTACATGCTGTGTCAGTTTGATGAGAAATCCTATGATAGGAAGTTTACTAGACTTGTCTAACCACCCTTGTCACCTCAAATTTATGGTAGAGAGTCGGGAAGGGCTTTTTACCTTTTTGCTTCGCTTAATTAATTTGGATGGAAGAACAACTATACCACTTAATTTTATTATGCATTAATGAGATTGTAGTTGACATGAACTGGTTAATATGATATGGTAATGGGCGATCTAAGAAAGCCTGGTATGTGGATGGCTTGGATCTTATGGTGGTTTTGCTGGCTTTAGATCTAAGGACCAGTTCGGGGAGCGACCATCCAGGATTTACAGTGCCACCACGAGGCCAAGTATGGGTGCGGTGTAGCTGATTAATTAGGTCTTTGCCAGTGCTATTTGGACCATTACGAATGCTCGGGGAAGGGGTAGTCGGATTGGGTTTGTTGATGATTGGTGGGACTACCCTGGGATTCGAATGGCTCAAGAGGGGGCCCTTGGTTGAAGATGTGCTCAATTGGAGACATCGCCGCCGGTGAAAACTCAGTGGGGTCTAAATAGGCTAGTAATCCCTTTGTAAAGGCTATTTTGTGATCTCTTGGCCACACACCTAAGGAAGTGTGAGACGGCATAATTGAGATTCTATAGTCATTGAAAGGTGATGAAATCACAAACGCGTGGGTAAAGTGGTACAACCTCTGAAGAGTGTGTCTAAACTATCATGATAGCCGTACTCCCGGTTATGAGCAACCTGGACCCTCACATGATTAGAGGGAACTCAGTATTGTATGGTATTTGGGATGGTTATGGGTGGTATTGTGGTTATGGTTGGTATTATGGTTATGGATGGTTATGAATTGAATTTTGGTATTGAATACGGATATTGGTATATGATGATGGATAAGGAATGGACTAATATTATGATAACTACATGGTTTATGATGGGTTTATTCACATACATATAATACATTGCTTTTTCAAATGTTTTAATGTACTTTTCAGCACTCAACCATTGTTATATTCATCATTTGAATCAGCCACATGTCATACTTTGCACACTTGCTGAGTACGACATGTACTCACTGTTGCAATCCCCCCCCAACAGTTGCATGTCAGGATTGGGAGTTTAATGATTATAATGGGGAGTTCTAGGCCGTGTCTACCGTCAGCTTGTCTGTGGTGTTTTGGAGCTGCGCTATGCCCTATTGCTTATGTTGCCTAGCTGTTTAGTTTGCTTATTTAGTTAATTTCCGCTGCAATAGTTGAACTTGTCATTAATATTCATTAGAGTTTGTATTCGAGGATAATATGGTTTGTTTAATAAAACTTTGTAAATTAATCTTGTTCTGTTGTAATTTTCTGTATACTCTTTTGGGAATGCACTCGTGTATGTGTGTTGAACCTCCTGGGCACACATATGCGTTCACTTGGTTCTTTTTCGGAACCGGGTGTCATAGATTGGTATCAGAGCCACAAGTTGACCGTAGGACACCGCCGAGATAGAATGGACACTTTAGAGCACATAGGAGCACTTTGGAGCCGATGTGTTTTGTTTGGTGTGCTGTTGCTATATATTGTTTGCTTGTGTGCTTAATAGAGGATTTTGGGATGCTTTAGCATTGCCATGTCCACGTAGGCTAGTTAGTTGTCTAGTTTCATATCCCTTGATGCATATAGTTGGGGACGTTTCTAATTCTCACCTATTGCTTTTCTCCAGATGGTGAGGACTCGCAACCAGAGGGATGCTAATGATGATGAGGAGAACCATGGAGCACCTCAGAACAGCATTGGACAAGGACCTGCCCAAGGAGCTATTAATGTTGAGCAGCTATTGGCTATGCAAGACCAGCTCATGCAGACCATGATACAAACTATGGGACAGCTGCAGGTTGGCAATATCAACAATCAGTCCCACATGCCTCCACCGCCACCCCCACCTCCTCATAACCTGTTGGGAGAGTTTATGAGGACTAGGCCACCAACCTTTGCTCAAGCTGCCGATCCTATGGATGTCGATGATTGGCTCAAGTTCGTGGAGAAGAAACTTGCTATTGCCCAATGCAGTGACCGGGAGAATGTCTTATTTGCTTCTCATCAACTTGTTGGAGCAGCTGCGAATTGGTGGGATTCATATTGCAATACTCATGAGAATCAAGAGAGAATTACTTGGGCCGAATTCAAAGAGAGCTTTCATTCTCATTATGTGCCGGAGGGAGTTATGATTCGAAGAGGCAAGAATTTGAGAACTTAAGGCAATGAAGATCAAGCGTGAGTGAATATCTCAACAAGTTCACTCAACTCTCAATGTATGCGCCTGAGGATGTGAGCCGGGACAGCCGGAAGCAATACTTGTTCATGAGAGGCCTCAACAATGAGATCCAAGTGCAATTGCTCAACTGCGATTATGCAAATTTTCAGAAGCTTGTGGACAAAACAATTATGGTGGAGAACAAGGTCCGTGAGATGGAGCAACACAAAAAGAGGAAGGCGCCATATCAAGGATAGCAACAAGGAAGTAATGTGCACCCTCGCTTTGCACCACCCAATGCGCCTTATTTCAGCTCTTCTATTCCTGCTCAACGCCCTGGATTTGCACCGCGCCCAACTCAGTTTGTGCAGCAGCGCCCTGTCATGCAAGCAGCTAGGCTTCCAATGTCTTATGCACCTCGTTCCAACTATCCTGGTGCCAATGCTCAAAACCAAGCTCGCCCCAATAATTCTGGTGGAGTTAGGAAGTGCTATACTTGTGGAGAAACTGCACACTTCGCACATCAATGTCCTAAGTCAGGACATGGTCAAGGAAGCAATGTGCCGAGGCAAAACCCAAGACCCAATGGAGGAGAGCCACAAGGGAACCGTGGACAGCAGAATTTTGCTCGTGGCAACGTGAACCATGTCTCTATGGAGGATGCTCAACCAGCGGATGACGTGGTCATTGGTATGTTTCTCGCCAATGCCAACCCCGCGACTATGTTGTTTGATTCTAGAGCATCGCATTCATTGATTGCATCGAAGTATGTTGCCAAGTATAGTTTTCCTATCCCTCATATGAAGTTTACTCTATTGGTTAAGTCTCCTGGAGGAGAGATGAGGACAAATATAGTATGTCCAAAAGTAAGCCTTAGAATAAGGGGGTAGACTTCTCCGACAACCTCATTGTTTTGGATTCTCAAGGATTGGACATTATACTTGGTATGGACTGGTTGAGGAAGCACAATGGAGTTATTGAGTGTGCCACGAAGACGGTGAAGTTGACCAATGAAGAAGGGATCACTGTAGAATTTGAAGTATCTCAAACTGCACGGAAGCAATTGGAGCTGAATCATATGGACGGTGCCTCAATTGAGGAGATCCCGGTGGTGTGTGAATTTTTGTATGTTTTTCCGGACGAGTTGCCAGGTATGCCACCTGATCGAGACATTGAGTTTGTTATTGATTTAATACATGGAACTGCACCAATAGCTAAGTGGCCGTATAGGATGCCTCCTATGGAATTAGTGGAGCTCAAGAAGAAGATTCAAGAGCAACTAGAGAAAGGTTTTATTCGCCCTATTTCTTCACCTTGGGGAGCTCCCGTGTTGTTTGTGGACAAGAAGGATGGAACCCAAAGGATGTGTGTGGATTACCGAGCTCTCAACAAGGTAACAATTAAGAACAAGTACACCTTGCCACACATAGAAGACTTGTTTGATCAAATGAAGGGTGCTTGTGTCTTCTCTTATTGATTTGAGGTCAGGATACCTTCAAATGAAGATTAGACCGTCGGACATACCTAAGACAACTTTTGGGACGCGGTATGGATCTTATGAGTACACCGTGATGTCCTTTGGATTGACCAATGCACCTGCGTACTTTATGTACCTCATGAATAAGGTCTTCATGGAGTACTTCGATAGATTCGTTGTGGTGTTTATTGATGACATTATGATCTACTTGAAGGATGAGAAGGAACATGAGGAACACTTGATGCTTACGCTGCAAAAATTGAGGGAGCATCAATTGTATGCCAAGTTCAACAAGTGTCAGTTTTGGTTGAAAAAGGTGTCGTTTTTGTGTCATATCATCTAAGTTGGAGGAGTATCGGTTGACCCCGGAAAAGTGAGAGACGTGTTGAAATGGAAACCTCCGCAGAATGTAAAGAAACTAAGGAGTTTTCTTGGGATGGCTGGATATTACCGTAGATTCATCAAGGACTTCTCCAAGATAGCCAAGCCAATGACGGAATTGCTAATGAAGAGAAAGGCATTCCAGTGGACTCAAGCTTGTCAAAACAGTTTTGAGGAGTTGAAGAAAAGGTTGACAACAGCCCTAGTTTTGGTACTACCAGATGTGAGCAAGAGTTTTGACATATATTGCGACGCATAGAGACAAGGACTTGGATGTGTGCTTATGCAAGAAGGTCAAGTGCTTGCATATTCATCGAGGCAATTGAAGAAACATGAGCAAAATTACCCCACAAATGATTTGGAACATGCAGCCGTGGTACATGCATTGAAGATTTGGAGACACTATATCCTTGGACATAGGTGTGAAATTTATACGGATCACAAGAGTCTTAAGTATATCTTCACACAAACGGATCTGAATTTGAGGCAACAAAGATGGTTGGAGCTCATCAAAGATTATGATTTGGGGATCAACTATCATCCGGGAAAGGCCAATGTAGTGGATGACGCTTTGAGTAAAAAAGGAGTAAGTCATCAACTCACAGTTCGAGAGTTACCATCCGAGTTATGTAAGGAGTTTGAAAGGTTGAACCTTGGATTTGTAAATGAGATGGAGATGATGGATTTAAACCCAACCTTGGAGCAAGAAATTCGAGAGGCACAAGACACAGATGAAGAGATCAAGGAAGTCAAGGAAAGGACCGAAGAAGGGAGAGAATTCTGATTTGATGAAGATGAACATGGTACCCTATGGCTTGGTAAGAGGATTGTTGTGCCTAATGTGAAGCGTATTCAGGAGACAATAATAAAAGAGGCACATGACTCGCCATACTCATTCATCCTGGTTGTACGAAGATGTACAAAGACTTGAAGACTTGCTATTGGTGGGCTAGCATGAAGAAGGACATAGTTGAATACATAGCATTGTGTGATGTGTGCCAACGATTCAAGGCGAAACATCAAAGGCCAGCTGGACTATTGCAACCATTAAATATTCAGGAATGGATGTGGGAAGAGATCGATATGGACTTCATAGTTGGTTTACCGCGTACTTAGTCCGGCTACGACTCGATTTGGGTAATTGTGGATCGGTTAACTAAGTCAGCCCACTTTATTCCCGTCAAGACCACCGATAATGGAGAGAAATTGGCAGAACTGTATATGGGAAGAATAGTATGTTTGCATGGAGTTCCGGAGAAGATAGTCTCGGATAGAGGTTCACAATTCACTTCCAGGTTTTGGCAAAAATTGCATGAAGCTTTGGGAACGAGGTTGAATTTTAGTTCAGCATATCACCCTCAAACGGATGGACAAACCGAGAGGACCAATCAGATTTAGAGGACATGTTAAGAGATTGTGCTTTAAAGCAGGGGAAAAGTTAAGACAAGATCTTGTCATATGCAGAATTCTCATACAACAATAGTTACAAAGCAAGTTTGAAGATGTCACCTTATGAAGCGCTTTATGGAATGAAGTGTAGGACGCCTTTATTCTAGAATGAGGCAGGAGAAACTCAAGTATTTGGTCCGGATGTGTTGCAAGAAGCCGAAAAGCAAGTCCAAATAATTTGTGAAAACTTGAGGGCTGCCCAATTAAGACAAAAAGGCTATGCGGACAATAGGAGGAGGAAATTAGCCTTTGAAGTGGGAGATTTTGTTTCCCTCAAGATGTCACCGATGAGGGGTCATAAGAGGTTTAACATAAGAGGCAAGCTAGCACCTCGCTACATTGGACCATTCAAGATTTTGGACAAAAGAGGAGAAGTAGCATATAAGTTGGAGATGCCAACTCACCTTTCAGACGTACATGATGTCTTTCATGTTTCCCATCTCAAGAAATGCTTGATAGAACTAGAGGAAGATTTGACTTATGACGAACAGCTGATCAAAATTTTGTAAGCCAAGGAGAGAGTCACAAGGAACAAGGTTATTAGATGGTGTAAAGTTCAATGGAAGCACCACACAGAAAAAGAAGCGACGTGGGAATTGGAGGATGATATCAAGAAGGAATTTCCCTATCTCTTCTCTTTCGCGTCGAATATCGAGGGCGAGATTCATTTTAAGGGGGTAGGTTTGTAACACCCTCATTTTCATGCATCATGCCCTACATACATTCATATACATGTTTAACATTAACCCACATAAAGGGGAATAGGTTTAAAATTGATTTGGAACAAAACCGCACTTAAAATGCTGAAAAGTGCGGACTAGTCCGATTTTAGTGAGGACTAGTCCGATTTCGCTCTGACTAAAAATGGATTTGTCCATTTTTTCTATGGACTACTCCGATTTTGTCTCTGAAAACTTTCGGACTTGTCTGATTTTCTGCGGACTAGTCCGATATTCCAAGAATCCTTGAAAATTTGCTAAGTCCCTGGACTTTTCCGGACTAGTCCGGTGTTCCAGCGGACTTGTCCGTTTTCCTCACTGACTAAAGTCGGACTTGTCTGATTTTTGGCCAAACTTGTCCGATTTTCTCTATGGACGACTTTGGACTAGTCCGGTCATTTTCGGAATTGTCCGATATTTCGTGACTCCGAGTTGATCTTTTGTTTTACGACTTGTTTCTTGGGTTCACATTTAGTGGGCCTAGGGACGTCGTGCCAAACTTTTTTAGAGCCCATGTGGGACTCTAAACCGGCCTCTACTCCTCTCAAACTCGAAATCCATCTAACCCTAGCCTCCACCTCTATATAAACAACCCCACCCCTTGGCTTGACATCTATTTGCCACTTTTCCACCCCACCCAAACCCTAGTTCGTGGAGAGTCACCATCAAGGAGGGAGGAGGAGATCCCAATCAAGGAGAAGGAGAGGAGGAAACGAAAGAGGATCAAGATCTCCATCAAGTTTTGCTCTTCATCACCAATTCATCTCCAAGTTCATCCCCAACCCTAGATCATCAAGATCCAAGTGTTGCCTCCAAGTTTCTCCTTTCTTTGGAGTCCTAAACACCTGGTATACCTTCTATTCTCTTTTTATTATGTGAATTCAACCTCTAATCTCCAAATCCATGTCGACCTAGAAAACCCTAGTTCGTCAGTTTCGCGCAAGTGTGGACTTGTCCGGTCCCTAGCGGACTAGTCCGATTTTCCTGTGTAAAATGTGTTGAATTAATTCTAAAGTTTGATCTAATCAACTCCAAACCTCTATAAAAATGTTAAAATCTATTAGAACTAGTTAGTGATCATTGAAATCAACCCATTAACAAGTTCTACCTTGCATTTGCATCAATCATGCATGTCATATCATATTGAGTAATATTTGTGCACTCTTTGATTGTGTTTCTTGTCTTGTATGTTTATTGTGTGGATTAGACGGATTTGTGCTAGAGAGTGCCGCGGAGGATCTACAACACCAAGAGTTTGAATACTTTGACCCTAATCAACCGCAAGAGCAAGGCAAGTGTCCTTGAAGCATATTGATCCTCTTTTAAAATAAATATTTTGTTTGCAAAACTGCATGTTGTGTCAATTTGATGGGAAATTCTATGATAGGAAGTTTACTTGACTTGTCTAACCACCCTTGTCACCTGGAATTTATGGTAGAGAGTCGGGAAGGGTTTTTTACCTTTTTGCTTCGCATAATTAATTGGGATGGAAGAACAACTATACCACTTAATTTAATTATGCATTAATGAGATTGTAGTTGACATGAACTGGTTAATATAATATGGTAATGGTTGATCTAAGCAAGCCTGGTATCTGGATGGGTTGGATGTTATGGTGATTTTGCTTGCTTTAGATCTAAGGACCGGTTCGTAGAGCGACCATCCAGGATTTACAGTGACACTACGAGGCCAAGTATGAGTGCGGCGTAGCTGATTAATTAGGGCTTTACTGGTGCTATTTGGACCATTACGGATGCTCGGGGAAGGGGTAGTCGGATTTGATTTGTTGATGATTGGTGGGACTACCATGGGATCCTAATGGCTCAAGAGGGGGCCCTTGGTTGAAGATGTGCTCAGTTGGAGACATCGCCATCGGTGAAACCTCAGTGGGTTCTAAATAGGCTAGTAATCCTTTTGTAAAGGCTATTTTGTGATCTCTTAGCCACACACTTAAGGAAGTGTGAGTCGGCGTAATTAAGATTTTATAGTCATCAAAAGGTGATGAAATCACAAACGCGTGGGTAAAGTGGTACAACCTCTGCAGAGTGTGTCTAAACTATCATGATAGCCGTGCTCCAGGTTATGAGCAACCTGGACCCTTGCATGATTAGAGGGAACTCGGTATTTGGATGGTATTTGGGATGGTTATGGGTGGTATTATGGTTATGGTTGGTATTATGGTTATGGATGGTTATGAATTGAATTCCGGTATTGAATACGGATATTGGTATATGATGATGGATACGGAATATGGACTGGTATTATGATAACTACATGGCTTATGATGGGTTTATTCACATACATATAATATATTGCGTTTTCAAATGTTTTAATGTACTTTTCAGCACTAGACCATTATTATATTCGTCATTTGAATCAGCCACATGTCATACTTTCCACACTTACTGAGTACGACATGTACTCACTCTTGCAATCACCCCCAACAGTTGCACGTCAGGATTGGAAGTTTAATAATGATAATGGGGAGTTCTAGGCCGTGTCTACCGTCAGCTTTCCTGTGGTGTTTTGGAGCTGTGTTCTGCCCTATTGCTTATGCTGCCTAGCTGTTTAGTTTGCTTATTTAGTTTATTTCCGCTGCAATAGTTGAACTTGTCATTAATATTCATTAGAGTTTGTATTCAAGGAAATATGGTTTGTTTAATAAAATTTGGTAAATTAATCTTGTTCTGTGGTAATTTTCCAGATACTCTTTTGTGAATGCACTCGTGTATGTGTGTTGAACGTCCTGGGCACACATATGGGTTCACTTGGTTCTTTTTTGGAACCGGGTGTCACATTTTTAGAATTTGCGATATGATGACTAATTATGTGTTTGTAATATAGTAAATATTTTTATAATTATGGTAGATTTAGAGGAATGTAGTGAAAGATGATTCTAGTTGTGAAGTATGCATTAAGACAAGCACAGATGCGCACGACGACAATGAGGACGACTAATTAACCGCGCCTGACTGGTGGATCCGGACTTAGAACTTTCAACTTTGACCAACTTTCCTCCTTTTTCTTGTTCTTTCCCTCTCGTAAATTATTGAAAAATTAAAATGAGGAACGTAACCTATAGAATTTGATTACCCATTTCAAATTGGCACGTATCACATGCTATTGGCATGTGAGACGTGAAGGTTCGGAATTATCCCTTTTTGGACATCCATGGAGTGGATCGGGGGGGGGGGGGGGGTGGCTTCTGACGAGACGCGAGTCTTGATCTGGACGTGATTTTGTCAGTATAACCCTGATGTTCTCTGCTGCACCATTTTTAGGCGTGCAGTGGAGAACAGCGGGGTTATGCTGCCGAAATTTCCTCTGGATCCGGATGACGCGTGTCATCATAAGCACGCCCCACTCGACCACTCTTGGGTGGGTTTAGGACCTATTTGCCTAGTTGTAGTGACCATCACATAATATGAAAATAAACTAATTATAATGATTTTTCTACTTTGAAGGTATAAGCTGAAAAATGGGTGATGACCGTAAGGTGATGTATGATGGATGGAGTTCAGATGGTGTGTACACTTTGGAATGGGCACAAATCGCAAATGTGTTGTGAACCAAGCATTTCCTAGTGGTGCTCATTTTGTGAAGTGCCCGTCTAGCAGGTGCCAGAATCGTCGACGTTTGGAGAGGTCTGAAATGATGCTGCACCTTTGTAAGCACGGATTTATGCCAGACTATCTAGTGTGGCGTGAGCATGGAGAGATGGATCATGCTAGTGAGTCAGACGAAAATGAGATTGAAGATCGAATGGATGAGATGATGGCGGATGTTGGTCGAGAGTACAAAGAGCAGTCACTGCCAGAGGAGGTTAAGGAGTTTTACAAGCTTCTTGTCGCCGCGGATGAAAAAGTGTATGAGGGCACCAATGTATGGAAGAAAAGTCAGCTTTTTTGATTGCCATCGACGACTCCTTCCTTCAAATCACCCTTTTAGGAGTGATACACGATCATTCTGAAAAGGCAAAAGTGTTACAGAAGGACCCCCTCATTGATTGACAAGCGAACAAAAAATGGCATGACATGCAATGTTAAAAGAGTCCGCTGAAGGTGGTTTCGAAGGGTATGCTACTGTGACGCCCGGTTACGAAAATGAACCAAGCTAACGCATATGTGTGCCCAGGATGTTCATCACACATATACGAGTGCAATCACAAAAGAGTATACAGAAAATTACCACAAGACAAGATTAATTAACCAAATTTTATTACACAAACCATATTATCCTCGAATCCAAGCTCCAATGAATATAAATGACAAGTTCAACTAATGCAGCGGAAATAAACTAATTAAGCAACTAAGCAACTATGCAACATAAGCAACAGGATATGTATGCGCAGCTCCAATCAACACCACAGGCAAAGCTGATGGTAGACACGGCCTAGAACTCCGCATTATCGCCATTAAACTCCCAATCCTGACCTGCAACTGTTGGGGGGGGGGATTGCAAGAGTGAGTACATGTCGTACTCAGCAAGTGTGGAAAGTATGACATGTGGCTTATTCAAATGACGACAATAATAATGGTAAAGTGTTGAAAAGTACAGTAAAACATTTGAAAAGCGATATAGTATAAGTATGTGAAGTAAACCCATCATAAGCATAAGTAATACCGTAATACTAAATCTGAATTCATTACCATCATCAAGAATTCCAGATTTCACCATCGTCAATAACCATATTCAATACCAGAAATTAATCCATAACCATCCATAACCATTACCAAACCATATCCATCCCAAATTCCAATTTCCCTCTAATCATGGAAGTTGTCCAGGTGCTCATAACCGGGGGCACAGCTATCATGATAGTTTAAATTAACTCTGCAGAGTTTGTACCTCTTTACCCACGTGTTCGTGATTTCATCACCTTTCGGCGACTAAGAATCTCCCTTATGCCCATGACCCGTCGGTCACATTACACACTTCCGTTGGTGTGTGGCAAAGAGATCACAAAATAGCCTTTACAAAGGGATTACTAGCCTATTTATACCCCACTGAGGTTTCACCGGTGGCGATGTCTCCCGCAGAGCACATCTTCAACCAAGGGCCCCCTCTTGAGCCATTCGGATCCCAGGGTAGTCTCACCAATCATCAACAAACCCAATCCGACTACCCCTTCCCCGAGCATCCACAATGGTCCAAACAGCACTAGCAAAGCCCTAATTAATCAGCTACGCCGCACCCATAACTTGGCCTCGTGGTGGCACTATAGTCCTGGCTTATTCTCGCATGAACCGGTCCTTAGATCTAAAGCAAGCAAACCACCATAACATCCAACCCATCCACATACCAGGCTTGCTTAGATCACCCATCACCATACCGTATCGACCAGTTCACATTAACCAGAATATCATTAATACATAATTAAATGTATAGTGTTGGTTTTTCCATCCCAATTAATTAAGCGAAGCAAAAAGGTAAAAACCCTTCCCGACTCTCTACCATAAATTCCAGGTGACAAGGGTGGTTTAACAAATCTAGTAAACTTCCTACCATAGGATTTCCCATCAAATTGACACAAGCATGCAGTTTTGCAAACAAAACATTTATTTTAAAAACAGGATCAATATGCTTCAAGGACACTTGCCTTGCTCTTGCTGTTGATTAGGGTCAAAGCCTTGAAACTCTTGGTGCTGTAGATCCTCCGCGGCACTCTCTAGCGCAAATCTGTCTAATCCACACAATAAACATACAAGACAAGAAACACAATCAAAGAGTGCCCAAATATTACTCAATATGACATGACATGCATGATTAATGCAAATGCAAGGTAGAACTTGTCACTAGATTGCTTTTAATGATCACTAACTAGTTCTAATAGCTTTTAACAAGTTTATACAGGTTTGGATTCGATTAGATCAAATTTTTGGAACCAATTCAACACAATTTAACCAGAAAAATCGGACTAGTCCGCTAGGGACCGGACAAGTCCGCACTCTGCGAGATCAGCAGATTAGGGTTTTCTAGATCGACGTGAATTTGGAGATTAGGGGTTGAATTCACATAAGGAAAAGAGAATAGAAGGTATACCAGGTGTTTAGAACTCCAATGAACCAAGAAACTTGGAGGTGACACTTGGATCTTGATGATCTAGGGTTGGTGATGAACTTGGAGATGAATTGGTGGTGAAGGACGAAACTTGGTGGAGATCTTGATCCTCCTTTGTTTCCTCCTCTTCTTCCTCTGGCTTGGGATCTTCTCCTCCCTCCTTGATGGTGGCTCCCCACGAACTAGGGTTTGGGTGGGTGAAAAAGTGGCAAATAGATGTCCAACCAAGGGGTGGGGTCGTTTATATAGAGGTGGAGGCTAGGGTTAGATGGATTTCGAGTTTTGGGATGAGTAGAGGCCAGTTTAGAGTCCCACATGGGCTCTAAAAGAGTTGGGCACGACGTCCCTAGGCCCACTTGACGTGAAACCCAAGAAACAAGTCGTAAAACAAAAGGTCAATCTCGGAGTCACAAAATATCGGACAAGTCCGGACAGGACCGGCCTAGTCCGAAGTCGTCCAGAGAGAAAATCGGACAAGTCTGGCCAAAAATCGGACAAGTCCGAATTTGAACAGAGAGGAAAACGGACAAGTCCGCTGGAACACCGGACTAGTCCGGAAAAGTCCAGGGACTTAGCAAATTTTCAAGGATTCATGGAATACCGGACTAGTCCGCACAAAATCGGACAAGTCCGAAGTTGTCCAGAGGCAAATATCGGACTAATCCGCAGCAAAAACGGACAAGTCCGTTTTTAGACAGAGAGAAATCGGACTAGTCCTCAGCAAAACCGGACTAGTCCGCACTTTCCTACATTTTTAAGTGCGGTTTTGTTCCAAATCAATTTTAAACTTGTTCCTCTTGTTATGGGTTAATGTTAAACATGTATATGAATGTATGCAAGGCATGATGCATGAAAATGAGGGTCTTACAAACCTACCCCCCTTAAAATGAATCTCGCCCTCGAGATTCGACGCGGAAGAGAAGAGATAGGGAAATTCCTTCTTGAGATCATCTTCTAGCTCCCAAGTAGCTTCTTTTTCGGTATGGTGCTTCCATTGGACTTTACACCATCGAATCACCTTGTTCCTTGTGACTCTCTCCTTGGTTTCCAAGATTTTGACCGGTTGCTCGGCATACGTCAAATCTTCCTCTAGTTCCAATTCTTCCATTGGCACTTGATCTTCCGGTACCCTGAGACACTTCTTGAGTTGGGAAACATGAAACACATCATGTACGTCTGAAAGATGAGCTGGCATCTCCAACATATGTGCTACTTCTCCTCTTTTGTCCAAAATCTTGAATGGTCCAATATAACGAGGTGCGAGCTTACCCCTTATGTTAAACCTCTTATGACCTCTCATTGGTGACACCTTGAGGTAAACAAAATCTCCTATTTCAAAGGCTAATTTCCTTCTCCTATTATCCGCATAGCCTTTTTGCCTTGATTGGGAAGCCCTCAAGTTTTCACGAATTATTTTGACTTGCTTTTCGGCTTCTTGCAACACGTCCGGACCAAATACTTGAGTTTCTCCTGCCTCATTCCAGAATAAAGGTGTCCTACACTTCCTCCCATAAAGCGCTTCATATGGTGACATTTTCAAGCTTGCTTGGTAACTATTGTTGTATGAAAATTCCGCGTATGGCAAGCTTTTGTCCCATCTTTTCGCATGCTTTAAAGCACAAGCTCTTAACATGTCCTCCAAAATCTGATTTGTCCTCTCGGTTTGTCCGTCCGTTTGAGGATGATATGCTGAACTAAAATTCAACCTCGTTCCCAAAGCTTCATGCAATTTTTGCCAAAATCTGGAGGTAAATTGAGAACCTCTATCCGAGACTATCTTCTTAGGGACTCCATGTCGACACACAATATGCTCCATGTATATTTCGGCCAATCGTGCAGCTGTATATTTGGTCTTTACAGGGACAAAATGAGCTGACTTGGTTAAGCGATCCACAATTACCCAAATTGAGTCATACCCGGACTGAGTACGCGGTAACCCAACTATGAAGTCCATACCAATTTCTTCCCACTTCCATTCCGGAATCTTCAACGGTTGCAATAATCCGGCTGGCCTTTGATGTTCCGCCTTGACTCGTTGGCACACATCACATAATGCTACATATTCAGCTATGTCCTTTTTCATGCTATCCCACCAATAGCAAGTCTTCAAGTCCTTGTACATCTTCGTACAACCGGGGTGAATCGAGTAAGGCGAGTCATGTGCCTCCTTTAATATTGTCTCCTGAATATGTTTTACATTAGGCACAACGATCCTCTTTCCAAGCCATAAGGTACCATATTCGTCTTCATCAAATCTGAATTCTCTCCCTTCTTCGGTCCTTTCCTTGATTTCCTTGATCTCCTCATCTATGGTATGTGCTTCTCGAATTTCTTGCTCCAAGGTCGGATTTAACTCCATCATCTCCATCTCATTTACAAACCCGAGGTTCAACCGTTCAAACTCCTTACATAACTCGGACGGCAACTCTCGAACTGTAAGTTGATGGCTTACTCCTTTCCGACTCAAGGCATCGGCCACTACATTGGCTTTTCCCGGAAGATAGTTGATCCCCAAATCATAATCTTTGATGAGCTCTAACCATCTTCATTGCCTCAAGTTCAGATCCGTTTATGTGAAAATATACTTCAAACTCTTATGATCCGTATAAATTTCACACCTATGTCCAAGAATATAGTGTCTCCAAATCTTCAATGCATGTACCACGGCTGCCAGTTCAAGATCATGCGTGGGGTAATTCTGCTCATGTTTCTTCAATTGTCTCGACGCATAGGCGACCACTTGACCTTCTTGCATCAATACACATCCAAGCCCTTGTCTTGATGCATCGCAATAAATGTCAAAACTCTTGCTTACATCCGGCAATACCAAAACTGGGGCTGTTGTCAACCGCTTCTTCAACTCCTCAAAACTCTCTTGACAAGCTTGAGTCCATTGGAATGCCTTTCCCTTCATTAGCAACTCCGTCATAGGCTTGGCTATCTTGGAAAAATCCTTGATAAACCGACGGTAATATCCAGCCATCCCAAGAAAACTCCTTATTTCCTTGACGTTTTGCGGTGGTTCCCACTTCAACACGTCTCTCACTTTTCCGAGGTCAACCGATACTCCTCCTCCTGAGATTATATGACCCAAAAATGGCACCTCTTTCAACCAAAACTGGCACTTGTTGAACTTGGCATACAATTGATGCTCCCTCAATTTTTGCAACGTAAGCCTCAAGTGTTCCTCATGTTCCTTCTCATCCTTCGAGTAGATCATAATATCATCAATAAACACCACAACGAACTTATCTAAGTACTCCATGAAGACCTTATTCATGAGGTACATAAAGTAGGCAGGTGCATTTGTCAATCCAAAAGACATCACAGTGTACTCATAAGATCCATACCGTGTCCTGAAAGCTATCTTGGGTATGTCCGGTGGTCTAATCTTCATTTGAAAGTATCCCGACCTCAAGTCAATCTTAGAGAAGACACAAGCACCCTTCATCTGATCAAACAAGTCTTCTATGTGTGGCAAGGTGTACTTGTTCTTGATTGTTACCTCGTTGAGAGCTCGGTAATCCACGCACATCCTTTGGGATCTGTCCTTCTTGTCCACAAATAGAACGGGCGCTCCCCAAGGCGAAGAGCTAGGACGAATAAAACCCTTCTCTAATTGCTCTTGAATTTGCTTCTTGAGCTCCGCTAATTCCATAGGAGGCATCCTATACGGCCTCTTAGCTATAGGTGCAGTTCCAGGTATTAAATCAATAACAAACTCAATGTCTCGATCGGATGGCATACCTGGCAACTCATCCGGAAACACATCCAAAAATTCACATACAACCGGAATCTCCTCAATTGCGGCACCGTCCATATGATTCAATTCCAATTGCTTTGGTGCGGTTTGAGATGCTTCAAATTCTACGGTGATTCCTTCCTCATTGGTCAACTTCACCGTCTTTGTGGAACATTCAATAACTCCATTGTGCTTCCTCAACCAGTCCATACCAAGTATAATATCCAACCCTTGAGAATCTAAAACAATGAGGTTGGCGGAGAAGTCTACCCCCCTTATTCTAAGGCTTACTTTTGGACATACTATATTTGTCCTCATCTCTCCTCCAGGAGACTTAACCAATAGAGTAAACTTCATATGAGAGATAGGCAAACTATACTTGGCAACATACTTCGATGCAATGAATGAATGCGATGCTCCAGAATCAAATAACATAGTCACGGGATTGGAGTTGGCGAGAAACATACCAATGACCACGTCATCCGCTTGTTGAGCATCCTCCGTAGAGACATGGTTCACGTTGCCACAAGCAAAATTTTGCTGTCCACGGCTTCCTTGTGGCTGTCCTCCATTAGGTCTTAGGTTTTGCCTCGGCGCATTGCTTCTTTGACCAAGGCCTGACTTAGGACATTGATCCACAAAGTGTCCAGCTTCTCCACAAGTATAGCACCTCTTAACTCCACCAGGATTATTGGTACGAGCTTGGTTTTGAACATTGGCTCCAGGAAAATCAGCACGAGGTGCATAAGGCATCGGAGGCCTAGGTGCTTGCATGACAGGGCGCTGCTGCACAAACTGAGTTGGGCGCGGTGAATAACCAGGGCGCTGAGCAGGAATAGAGGAGCTGTAATGAGGCGCATTGGGCAGCGCAAAGCGAGGGAGCACATTACTTCCTTGTTGCTGTCCTTGATATGGCGCCATCCTCTTGATTTCTTGCTCCATCTCACGAATCTTGTTCTCAACCACAATTGCTTTGTCCACAAGCTTCTGAAAATTGACATAATCACAGTTGAGCAATTGCACTTGGATCGTATTGTTCAATCCCCTCATGAACAAGTATTGCTTCTGGCTGTCCCGGCTAACATCCTCAGGCGCATATCTTGAGAGTTGAGTGAACTTATTGAGATATTCACTCACGCTTGATTTTCCTTGTCTCAAGTTCTCAAATTCTTGCCTCTTCAAGATCATAACACCTTCCGGCACATAATGAGAACAGAAACTCTCCTTGAATTCCGCCCAGGTAATTCTCTCTGGGTTCTCATGAGCATTGCAATAAGAATCCCACCAATCTGCAGCTGCTCCAACGAGTTGATGAGAAGCAAATAGCACCTTCTCCCGGTCACTGCATTGGACAATGGCTAGCTTCCTCTCCACGGACTTGAGCCAATCATCCGCATCCATAGGGTCTGCGGCTTGAACAAAGGTTGGCGGCCTAGTCCTCATAAACTCTCCCAATCGGTTATGAGGAGGTGGGGGGTGGCGGTGGAGGCATGTGGGGCTGATTGTTGATATTGCCAGCCTGCAGCTGTCCCATAGTCTGTATCATGGTCTGCATGAGCTGGTTTTGCATGGCCAATAGCTGCTCGATGTTGATAGCTCCCTGAGTAGATCCTTGCCCATTGTTGTTCTGAGGCACTCCATTGTTCTCCTCTTCATCATTGCCATCCCTCTGGTTGCGAGTCCTCACCATCTGAAGAAAAGCAATAGGTAAGAATTAGAAAACGTCTCCAACTATGTGCATCAAGGGATATGAAACTAAACAACTAGCTACACTAGCCTAGGTGGACATGGCAATGCTAAAGCATCCCAAGATCCTCTATTAAGCACACAAGCAACCAATATATATAGCAAGCAGCACTCCAAGCAAAAACACATTGATTCCTGAGTGCTCCTATGTGCTCTAAAGTGTCCATTCTATCTAGGCTGCATCCTACGGTCAACCTGTGGCTCTGATACCAATCTGTGACGCCCGGTTCCGAAAATGAACCAAGCTAACGCATATGTGTGCCCAGGATGTTCATCACACATATACGAGTGCAATCACAAAAGAGTATACAGAAAATTACCACAAGACAAGATTAATTAACCAAATTTTATTACACAAACCATATTATCCTCGAATCCAAGCTCCAATGAATATAAATGACAAGTTCAACTAATGCAGCGGAAATAAACTAATTAAGCAACTAAGCAACTATGCAACATAAGCGACAGGGTATGTATGCGCAGCTCCAATCAACACCACAGGCAAAGCTGACGGTAGACACGGCCTAGAACTCCGCATTATCGCCATTAAACTCCCAATCCTGACCTGCAACTGTTGGGGGGGGGGGGACTGCAAGAGTGAGTACATGTCGTACTCAGCAAGTGTGGAAAGTATGACATGTGGCTTATTCAAATGACGACAATAATAATGGTAAAGTGCTGAAAATTACAGTAAAACATTTGAAAAGCGATATAGTATAAGTATGTGAAGTAAACCAATCATAAGCATAAGTAATACCGTAATACTAAATCTGAATTCATTACCATCATCAAAAATTCCAGATTTCACCATCGTCAATAACCATATTCAATACCAGAAATTAATCCATAACCATCCATAACCATTACCAAACCATAACCATCCCAAATTCCAATTTCCCTCTAATCATGGAAGTTGTCCAGGTGCTCATAACCGGGAGCACGGCTATCATGATAGTTTAAATTAACTCTGCAGAGTTTGTACCTCTTTACCCACGTGTTCGTGATTTCATCACCTTTCGGCGACTAAGAATCTCCCTTATGCCCATGACCCGTCGGTCACATTACACACTTCCGTTGGTGTGTGGCCAAGAGATCACAAAATAGCCTTTACAAAGGGATTACTAGCCTATTTAGACCCCACTGAGGTTTCACCAGTGGCGATGTCCCCCGCAGAGCACATCTTCAACCAAGGGCCCCCTCTTGAGCCATACGGATCCCAGGGTAGTCCCACCAATCATCAATAAACCCAATCCGACTACCCCTTCCCCGAGCATCCACAATGGTCCAAATAGCACTAGCAAAGCCCTAATTAATCAGCTACGCCGCACCAATAACTTAGCCTCGTGGTGGCACTATAGTCCTGGCTTATTCTCGCATGAACCGGTCCTTAGATCTAAAGCAAGCAAACCACCATAACATCCAACCCATCCACATACCAGGCTTGCTTAGATCACCCATCACCATACCGTATCGACCAGTTCACATTAACTAGAATATCATTAATACATAATTAAATGTATAGTGTTGGTTTTTCCATCCCAATTAATTAAGCGAAGCAAAAAGGTAAAAACCCTTCCCGACTCTCTACCATAAATTCCAGGTGACAAGGGTGGTTTAACAAATCTAGTAAACTTCCTACCATAGGATTTCCCATCAAATTGACACAATCATGCAGTTTTGCAAACAAAACATTTATTTTAAAAACAGGATCAATATGCTTCAAGGACACTTGCCTTGCTCTTGCTGTTGATTAGGGTCAAAGCCTTCAAACTCTTGGTGCTGTAGATCCTCCGCGGCACTCTCTAGCGCAAATCCGTCTAATCCACACAATAAACATACAAGACAAGAAACACAATCAAAGAGTGCACAAATATTACTCAATATGACATGACATGCATG
The DNA here is from genome assembly GCA_036927565.1 of Tuctoria greenei. Taxonomy (NCBI): domain Eukaryota; kingdom Viridiplantae; phylum Streptophyta; class Magnoliopsida; order Poales; family Poaceae; genus Tuctoria; species Tuctoria greenei. Next base: position 158,498,458 of record JAYESD010000002.1, on the reverse strand, counting down.
ATTAATGCAAATGCAAGGTAGAACTTGTCACTAGATTGCTTTTAATGATCACTAACTAGTTCTAATAGCTTTTAACAAGTTTATACAGGTTTGGATTCGATTAGATCAAATTTTTGGAACCAATTCAACACAATTTAACCAGAAAAATCGGACTAGTCCGCTAGGGACCGGACAAGTCCGCACTCTACGAGATCAGCAGATTAGGGTTTTCTAGATCGACGTGAATTTGGAGATTAGGGGTTGAATTCACATAAGGAAAAGAGAATAGAAGGTATACCAGGTGTTTAGAACTCCAATGAACCAAGAAACTTGGAGGTGACACTTGGATCTTGATGATCTATGGTTGGTGATGAACTTGGAGATGAATTGGTGGTGAAGGACGAAACTTGGTGGAGATCTTGATCCTCCTTCGTTTCCTCCTCTTCTTCCTTTTGCTTGGGATCTTCTCCTCCCTCCTTGATGGTGGCTCCCCATGAACTAGGGTTTGGGTGGGTGAAAAAGTGGCAAATAGATGTCCAACCAAGGGGTGGGGTCGTTTATATAGAGGTGGAGGCTAGGGTTAGATGGATTTCGAGTTTTGGGATGAGTAGAGGCCGGTTTAGAGTCCCACATGGGCTCTAAAAGAGTTGGGCACGACGTCCCTAGGCCCACATGACGTGAAACCCAAGAAACGAGTCGTAAAACAAAAGGTCAATCTCGGAGTCACGAAATATCGGACAAGTCCGGACAGGACCGGCCTAGTCCGAAGTCGTCCAGAGAGAAAATCGGACAAGTCTGGCCAAAAATCGGACAAGTCCGAATTTGAACAGAGAGGAAAACGGAAAAGTCTGCTGGAACACCGGACTAGTCCGGAAAAGTCCAGGGACTTAGCAAATTTTCAAGGATTCATGGAATACCGGACTAGTCCGCACAAAATCGGACAAGTACGAAGTTGTCCAGAGGCAAATATCGGACTAATCCGCAGCAAAAACGGACAAGTCCGTTTTTAGACAGAGAGAAATCGGACTAGTCCTTAGCAAAACCGGACTAGTCCGCACTTTCCTACATTTTTAAGTGCGGTTTTGTTCCAAATAAATTTTAAACTTGTTCCTCTTGTTATGGGTTAATGTTAAACATGTATATGAATGTATGCAAGGCATGATGCATGAAAATGAGGGTGTTACAGGTACATAACACAACTGGACTCATATTTCTTTTCTTCGGAAGCTACCATCTGGTAAAGGTTATGTTCGGATGGAACAAAGGATGGTATGAATTCTTACATTCATACTTAGATTGCTTCAATTAATTGTATTGATTAAATTGTTGAATTTTGATATGCAGACAGCTGAAACTTGTACGCCTCCTACGTTTTTTGAGGTTTATCTTAAGGGGCACAAAGGTCCAGACCCAAATCGCCCAGAGGGTTTGTGTGACGAGGTATCAACGCAGAAATTGGTACGTATGTTGATTCTTTGTTGCTTTTATTCATCAACTCAATTTATCTTGTATTACATTAATTCGTTAACTAAATGTATCACAACAAAAGTATGTTTAGTGTTTTAAGAAGAACCATGGACCTGATTCAGACTATTTGAGAGAGCCGTTGGATGTCGCTGTGGCGTACGATGCCGGCAGAAGTCTAACGCAATGGAGGTATGTGTAAAGATAATCATGATTTGTATGTCAATGATTGTCGATTCTTCACACTTGTATTTTTTGTAGACTTGGTTTGGGCGACGGGTATGTAGAGCGTGAGGCTTATGCTAGATGATGGTCGTCCAATGTTGGTGGTATTCGATTTCAATATTCTACAAAGGCTGAATTATGAGAAGAATTGAGATGCACCAAGGAGGATATGCAACAACAGCAACAGACATAGTTGCTGCTGCAACAACAACAACAATAGATGTTGTAGCAACAGATGCATTATTTGTATATGTATCAGGTAATATATAATTTTCTTATTTGATCCATGTCGATTTACAAATGTTTCTACTAAAGATATCACAACTAATTTACTTGATGCAGTTCATGGGTCAAGCTCCAATTCTCAATTTGGTCCCCCGCAGCAACCTTACCTCGACATGATTCCTCGACCAATGCAGTCGGCATTACGGATTGGCTCCCCCTCACAGGTAAAACTGCTTATCTTATTGACTTGGGTTATATAATGCAATATCAAAACCATTTGTGTTGCAGGGTTCCAAGAGTGGTCAATCGTGCGTTCCACAACCTTACGGATTCATGTCACTGTTGGCTTCTGGATTGCAGCAAAATAATCCAGGTAAACTGTAATTTTGACATTTGACCACTTTATTCTATTTCGAAATGATTCTAATTATAATCTCACAACTTGAAGTAGTTTTCCCACCGATGCCTTCCCCTCCGGTGCAGACTCATCCATCACAATTTGGAGACACAGCGGTATGCATGACTTGTATACTTGTTACAGTAGTTTCATTATAACATCACATATTAATTACCACAATATTAAGAAGAAGAGGGCAAGACTTAGTAGAGAGATGAAGTGAAAGAGGGAACAAATGAGAGAGCGAGAGAGGAAGAGATAGAAAGAGAGAGAGAGGAAGACACAAAGTGAGAGGGGTAGATAGAGAGAGAAAATAAGTGATAGATAGAGAGGGAGAGAAATACATAGAGGGAGAGAATGAGAGATAGAGAGAAAAGAAGAGATGGATCAAGAGGGAGCTAGAGAGAAAGAGATAGAGGGAGAGGGGAAGAGACAGGGATAGTGGGAGAGCGAGTGAGGGCGAGGGAGATAGGGAGAGTGAGAGAAAATGAGAGAGCTTTGATAGGTTTTAGTTGAAGTTAACATGTTAAGTTATTAAGTTTCTCTTCTATTTTTTTATCGCAGGGATCTCGTCATGGAACACCCGAAGGTGGTGATGGTTTCCTTAACATCAACAACAGAGGTGCGAGTGGAGGAGATGGGAGCGCAGGATGTGCAAGTGGAGGCAACCACGGCGACATTTGAATTTCATTTACTCATTTTCGTACTGTTGTGCTTGTGTTTTGTTCTGTTTGTGTTTCAAATGTATGAAAACTTGTGTACGGTGCTATGTTTGAAATGTTGTTGAATTATATCTACTATGTTGTATATATTGCTGTTCTATCTGTTAAAATGGAGGCTCCCCAGCAGGGGAGGGAGAGGAATTAAGCAGTTCTTTTTTTAAAAAAAAATGTGTTACGTGCGTCCGTTTTTCCTAAACGGACGCCCATAGTCGCCCTTTGTAGGATTCCCACATTGCTAGTTATATGCGTCGGTCTCTTGTAACTGACACATTTAAATGCAATAAGTGCATCAGTTCTAAAGAACCGATGCCCAAACACGCGCCTGGCGCCCTCGCCACGTGACCCGTTAGGTGCGTCGGTTTGATACGACCGACGCTTTTAATTGACGTAAGTGCGTCGGTTGCTGGGACCGACGCATTTAATCCCAAATGCGTCGGCTTTACGAAACCAATGCCCATATGACATAAATGTGTCGACCCCGACGCACTTAAGGATTAAAGGTGTCAAAACTATTTCGTCGGCTAAGTGTGTCGGTTAACCGACGCCTTTAGTTTATCGGTGTCGATTTCTATAGGCAACCGACGCTCATATGGTTGATGCCCTCTTGACGAATTCCTGTAGTGGACGACCTACACTATAGGAAACACGATCATTTGCGACGGCCGGATTTATTTGCAACGGCCAGCCGTCGCAAACAGCTTAAATTGCGACGGCCCACCTCTAGCCGTCGCAAATAACATGGCAGTCGCAAATAAGGCCTTATTTGCGATGGCTGTCGGTTTGGCCATCGCAAATAAGTGCTTATTTGCGACGGCCAACCCTAGGGTCGTCGCAATTTACGAAGCCATCGTAAATAATGTCTTATTTGCGACGGCCAGTACAAGGCCGTCGCAAATAGGCTTTAATTGCGACGGCTCTAAGGTAAGGCCGTCGCAATTAAGAAAACGTCGCAAATTAGGTCTAATATTGGGACCCTCCGGCCCCGACTCTTCATTCACCATTCCCTCAACCGCCGCCGCCTGCCGCGCCCCTGTCGCCTTGTCGTGCCCCCGCCGCGCCCCTGGCTCCGCCGCCGGCCCGCCGCGCCCCCGCCGCCCCCGACCCCGCCGCGCCCCGACCCCGCCGCCCCCGACCCCGCCGCCCTAGACCCCGCCGCGCCCCCGCCGCCCCCGACCCCGTCGCCTTGCCGCGCCCACGCCGCGCCCCCGGCTCCGCCGCCGACCCGCCGCGCCCCCGCCGCCCCCGACCCCGCCGCCCCCGACCCCGCCGCGCCCCGACCCCGCCGCCCCCGACCCCGCCACGCCGCCGCCGCCCCCGACCCTGCCGCCCCTGCGGCCCCACCACCGGCCCGCCCCCGCGCCACGACTCCGCGCCTCCGTGCGCCTCCGCCCCTGCACCGCCGCCCCTGCGCCACCGCTGCCGGCCCGCCCCCGGCCCCTGCGCCCCCGCCGCCGGCTCTCCCCCGGCCCCGCCGCCCCTGCGCCACTGTCGCCAGCAGGTAAGCCCCAGCTCCGCCCCTGCATTTTTGTAGAAATTCAGTCAAGTGTTGTGTCATTTTTGAACATGGTGACATCATGGAAGAAATCATAGTGGTTATGTTTAGGTTTATTGAAGTAAATTGCTCTCATTTGAATTATGGTTATGTTTAGGTTTATTGAATTGCTCCCACTTGAATTATGGTTATGTTTAGATTTATTGAATTGCTCTCATTTGAATTGAATTGCTCTCATTTGAATTATGGTTATGTTTAGGTTTATTGAATTGCTCTCATTTGAATTATGGTTATGTTTAGGTTTATTGAATTGCTCTCATTTATATTGAATTGCCCTCATTTGAATTGAATTGCTCTCATTTGAATTGAATTGCTCTCATTTGAATTGCTCTCATTTGAATTGAATTGCTTATGTTAGAATTGAGTTGATAAATTAATGAATTACAATGGATAATTGTTATGTTTAGGTTTATTTGAATTGCTTAGTTTTTTGAATTATGCTTAGGTTTATTTGAAGGGTCGTTGAATTGCTTAATTTTGATTGCTTGAGTATTCAAGTACTATATATACATAAATGGGTTTCGGACCAGCTTCACAAGGCCCGACAAGGCCCATTTAGTGGTAAGGTAAAGTATGCGTGTAGACGGGCACGAAGGCAAATGACGACAGTGAGGATGGCAAGCACCTGCGCGTGGATGGCGTACTCCGACGAAGTGGTTTCATCTCTGATCTACGGCAGCTAACCCTAAAGCCGTCGTGGAATTGTCATCTAAGACCAACTTTCCTCTCACTCTTTCTCTAGTTCTTTCCCCTCTCTTAAATGACCTGTAAATGAAAATGAGCAACGTAACCTATAGCAATGTATTACCCATTTCGGATCGGCACGTCTCACATGCCAATGGACAAGTTCGGAATTGTCCCTTTTTTGGATAGCCTTGGAGTGACCGAGGGGGCATGGCTTGTGATGAGACGCAGGTCCGGATTTGGACGAGATTTCGGTGGCGTAACCCTGTTGTTCTCTGCTGCACCATTTTCGGGCGTGCAGTGGAGAACAGCGGGGTTATGCTGCCAAAATTTCGTTCGAATCCGTATCACGCATCTCGTCATGAGCACGCTCCGCTCGGTCACTCTTGGGTGGGTTTAGGATCTATCTGCCTAGGTTGTAGGGCCGTGACATAACACAACAATACATTAACAACAATTTCTTTCACGTTAAACTGTAGAGTCAAACATGGGTGAAGACCGCAGTTGGATGTATACTGGCTGGAAGAGCAGAACTGGTGGTCACTCCGATGAGCGGTTTATCAAGTTAGATCAATTTTTGGATCGAGCATTTTCGTTGTCAACAGAATATATGGTGCGGTGCCCATGTACAAAATGTCGGAACACCAAGTTTTTGAGAAGATTGGAGCTTTCGTTTCACTTATGTCGAAACAGTTTCACTCCACATTATGAAGTGTGGACCTTTCATGGCGAGACTAATTCTTGAGTCATAGCCGAAGTGGATGAGGATGATGATATAACAGAAGTTGATAGGATGGATGAGATGCTAGAAGCTCTTGAAGCGGAGGATCCTCTTACAAATGAGGCAGAGAAGTTCTTCGAGGAGCTGAAGAAATCACAAGAGCCATTGCATGAACACACTGCTGTGATCGTACTTGCTTTCTTGACCAAATTTATGGCAATTAAGTCCAAGTACTTTTTTTCCATCAACTGCTACAATGATCTCATGAAATTGATCTGCGATATCCTTCCACAACCTCACAAAGCGCCACCAGATATGTATCAGTCAAAGATCAAGATATCTGGTCTCGGTATGAAGTATGAGAAAATTGATGTGTGCCCAGACAACTGCATGCTATTCTGGAAAGAGCACGCCAATGAGAAGATGTACTTGAAATGTGGTAAATCGAAGTATGTCGAAGTTTTTAATGACGATGGCGATAATGTGATGACAGATGTCGCACATAAGCAGCTTCGTTACTTGCCTGTGACACCTCGGTTGAAGCGGATGTTTCTTTCAAAAAGAACCGCAAGACACATGAGATGGCACAAAGAAGGTAAACGTGAGAACAAAGAATTCTTGACGCGTCCATCTGACAGTGATGCATGGAAGGCGCTAGACCATTTCGATCCAGACTTTTCTCGTGATGCGAGGAATGTTCGCATCGGATTAGCGACAGACGGATTATCACCGTTCAGTACGAACGCCACGCCATACTCATGTTGGCCTGTCTTTTTCATTCCGTACAATCTGCCACCTGCTTTATGTACGAAGAACGAGTTCATGTTTCTCAGCCTCATTGTACCTAGACCTGATCATCCCGGGTCACGTCTCAACGTGATGTTAAAACCGCTGATCGAAGAATTGAAAGTCTTGTGGACAGGAGTCGAAGCGTACGACAGTTACAAGAAGCAGAAATTCAACCATCGAGCTGCTTATTTGTGGTCCGTCCATGATTTGCCGGCATACGGCATGTTTTCCAGATGGAGCACTCACGGTCATCTGACGTGTCCGATATGTGCTTCAGACACGGATTGCTTTCGACTAACTCACGGAGGCAAAATATCTTACTTCGATTGTCACAGACGTTGGCTGCCCTCGAATCATATATTTAGGCAGCAGAGGCATGTCTTTCGAAAGAACACTGTTGTCACTAAAGGACCACTGAAGCGTCTCAACGGGTCAGAAATTTCTGATATGTTGGACAAACTGGTGCCTGATGAAGGTCGTCCTGGATATTTCGTAGGTTATGGAGAGGAACACAATTGGACTCACATATGTGGACTTTGGGAGCTACCATATGTGAAGTCGTTGATTCTAATGCACAACATTGATGTCATGCATCAGGAGCGTAATATGACCGAAAGTATCATAAGCACTTGCATGGATATGTCTGGCAAAATGAAAGACAATTATAAAGCTAGACTAGATTTGGCAGACATTTGTCACCGTCCAACTCTTGAAATATCTGAAAGTGGTGTAAAGCCACGTGCTTCTTTCTGTCTTCGATCGAAAGAAAAGAAAGAAGTTATGAAATGGATGAAAACTTTGAAATTCCCAGATGGTTACGCAGCTAGCCTGAAACGAGCCGTAAATGTTAACACAGGAAACCTCACTGGGTTGAAGAGTCATGATTATCACATTATAATGGAAAGACTCCTACCTGCTATGTTCTGAGGCTATCTAGATGATGCGGTGTGGAAGGTTTTAGCCGAGCTTAGCTATTTCTATAGATAGCTTTGTGCTAAAGAAATCAAGATCGGGATGATGGATAAGTTAGAGAAGGAGATACCCATACTTTTATATAAGATGGAAAAAATTTTTCCACTGGGTTTCTTCAATCCAATGCAACATCTGCTTATCCATCTTCCATTCGAAGCTAAGGTTGGCGGTCCTGTGCAATATAGGTGGATGTATCACATTGAAAGAGCACTACGATATTTGAAACCAATGGTTGGCAACAGGGCAAGGGTGGAAGGGTGCATCGCTGAAGCATATGCTCTTAAGGAAGTAGGATACTTTTCAAGTGTCTACTTTGCGGAAGAAAACAATATCAATACTTCAGCGATGTAGTACAATGTGGACGAAACACCCCCTCTAAGCGACCTTTCCATTTTTCAAACGAGAGGCACCACCGTTGGTAGCTACACGACCTACGTGCTATCCGAACAGGAAAGGACTGTTGCTTTACTCTACATGTACGCAAATATAGAAGGCATGCAGGAATACTTCGAGTAAGTGTTTCTCCTACGTTTATGCTAATCGACATATTTTGCTACACATGTACTCTAAAAGATTTTTTTTCATGTTCAGCGAGTTCCACAGACAATATTGGCCACATAGGCATCAACCTACGGCCAAACAAGTAGAAGCGATGCGAAAGGAAGGAATAAATTGGGGGCAGAGTTTTCTATCCTTGTTTCGAGAATATGTAATATTCTCTCATCTTCTATGTATTATAAATTACTATTATTAAAGAAGTATTATGTAATATTCTCTCATCTTTTATAACAATGTCGGACTCACAATGTCCATGAAGATTTGCTGCAGCTATCTTATGGATTGGTGAATGTTAGAAGCTATGGTCAATATGACGTAAATGGCTTCCGATTACGTACAACTCATTTTGAAGCTCATCGTCCTCTCGCGGCAACATCAAATTCCGGTGTTGTGACGAGAGCAATGGACACTCAAGGGAATTTAACCGATTATTATGGTATCATTAACAAAATCCTTGAATTTACTTTTACTGGAAATAAGACCCTTCGAGTTGTCTTCTTTGACTGTGACTGGTTTGATCATACTCATGGAACTCGAGAAAACCAATTTGGAATGGTGGAAGTGAAACATAAGGACCGACTACGAGGTTACGATACATTTGTTCTTGCGCATCAAGTTGAACAAGTGTATTATCTACCTCATCCATGCACGAAGCTCAGTGCTTGGTGGGTGGTGTATAAGGTGAATCCTCAGGAGCGGCTATATACTCCTGGGGATGATGGTTACCATGATAGCAAAGACGTTGAAGAAGTGTACCAAGAAGAAGAGTTGCAAGACACTTTTATCGTCGAGCTTGGTGCAGGACTCGATCAATTAGTTGGAGATGTTGAAGACGTTGAAGATGTAGAGGCAGATAATACGCGAAAACGAAAATTAGAACAAGCCACGATGGAAGATCGTTGGGCTGGTTTAAGGAGTAGGGCACAGGCACATGACATTGATGTTGATGAATTTTGAAAGTGACTACAAGTAATGTTTTCTTGAAGATAGTAACATGAATTTTGTATATTTTATTTGCATATTTACTAATTATCTAATTACAACAGGATGGCGTCAAAGAAGGGTAAGAAGGTGCCGCCGACGAGAGGGTTCTACCCCTCTAGACCTGAGGACGCTTTCGTTGGTACCTCGTCGACTGGCAGCAGATGCTCTCAGCTGCTGGGGCACGTTCAGACCAGCTCTAGAGCTTCGTCACAGGTAAATGTCACTTGTTTTTGACAAATTCTTTAAACTCAAATTCACATTAAACTTACTTATGAATCATTTGAATGTTGTAGTGCTCACCGACTGACTCAGAGGCTGCGGCACCTTCGGTGAGCCAGCCCTCGGCGAGGCAGCCCTCGCCGAGTCAGCCCTCGGCGAGCCAGCCCTCGGCGAGCCAGCCCTCGGCTAGCCAGCCCCCGGCTGGCGATGAGTTTGTTCTTGAGGCCTTTGACTCTGCTGGTGAGGAGCCTTCTGCGTCACCTGATGTGGCGCCCCAGCAGACGCGGAGGACGAGGAGGACTCACTTTGTCAGTCCTCCTGCGGTCCCTTCATAGAGTTCACAGAGGATCGTGATTCGTCCAGTCGAAGACAGGTAATAAAAATTATCGTGTTCAATTTTAGTTTCTTTTGATTACTTAAGTAATGAATGAATAATATCTTATAGGGCTTTGGACGACACGTCTTTCACCGGTGAGAGACACCACAGACCGGTGAACGGTGTCCTCGGGTCCATAGTGCGTTTGCACTATCCCAGGGTCATCGACGGGGTGCCTGCTCTTTCGTGGGAGGACTACACACATGTCCATCACCAGGAGCACGGCAACCTTCAGGAGGCCGTATGGGCCGATTTTATGGTAAGTATGTTAAAAAAGTTTCTAAGTTTCAACTCTTAAACTCTTTTAGTGAACATCTCTTCAATATATTCTTTATCGCAGGCAAGTTATACTTTAGAGGACCCGAACGACCGTCGCCAGTTTGAGGATGCGAGGCGAGTGTTTCACTACAACGCTGCCAAGGCGCTTCGATAAGCTTTGTCGAACGCCCGTGTTCAAATTATTAATGAGCACTTGAAGGTGAACCAGCAGCACGTGCTACACTTCCGGCAAGAGAGCGAGAGGCACCTGACGGAGGAGGAGTACGCACAGGTACGTGGAGTGTAGTAAGTATTTTTTTTTTGATAATTTCCTCAATGGTACTTTTAACGACTTCCAACTATGTGCAAGGCCACGTGAGCTGGTTGCAGGGTCGGACCGATGCATTTCGGGCCCTTTGTCGATACTGGGCTAGCGACGAGTTTAAAGCTAAGTCTGAGAAGGCTCGAGACTGCAGAGGGGTGGAGGGGAAGAGCAGGCACTGGCAAGATAACCACTTGCGTTTAGCTAAACGCATGGTAAGTGTGTCTAACTTATGTTTATATATTAATTATATATTGTTCGTACTAACACATATTGACTGGAGCGCGAGACGGGGGTGCCGCCCACCCCAGCTGAGGTCTGGAAGAGAGGTCACAGGTACCCTTCTCAGCCGACGGGGTGCAGTCAGGATGCAGCTGAGCGATTGGTAAGTTTAGAAATCATTCATATTAAATATAACTATATAGATTGATGAACTTACACGGTTTTCTTGTTTTGCAGGCTAAGTACGGGGAGGAGGCTAGGAAGATACACGGCGAGGATCTCGATTGGGAGCGTCAACCGATCGATCCTCAAGCCGCGTATGCAACCGGTGGTGGAAAAGCACCGGAAGGTGAGTTTACAAGTCATTTAATCATTTTCAATTCAAAGTATTCAAGATATTTCAATTTCATAGTACTGACTCTCTTTTTTTATAGGCTCACCATATTCGACGGAGTTGTCGACTCGAGGGCGGGGAGACCTGCGAGAGGCAGCTCCATGCAGGCTTCGGGCACGGGAGGTCGCCGCGTATCGCAGAGGGTCATTGAGATGCACTCCCTCCGAGAAACTGTAGAAGAAAACGAAAGGTGGCATGAGGAGGAAAGCAGGGAGGCTGAACGCCAAAGGATCGCGATGGAGGCCACGATCCAAACCCAGGCAGCAGCGTTGGCGCAGATGCGGGAAGCAATGGAGGTAACAAAATAAAAACTAAAATTCTCATTAATTCAACGTAAATGACTTACTAATAGGTAGCATTTAATGTTTGCAATGACAGGCCATCGCTCGGGTGCAAGGTCTGGGAATCCAGCTACCAGTACTACCACCGGTCCTTCCAGGCGATCCTTCTTCAGCGGGTCAGGTAAGTTTCTATGTAATCCTTCTTCTCCAGCGTAATAAGATTGAGATAGATGAAAGAGAGAGATAGTTAGATAGAAGAAAATGATTGAGATAGAAGAAAGATAGAGATAGAAGAAAGAGAGACAGATGAAAGAGTGAAAGATAGATAGAGTAGGATGGGAATGAAGAGAGATAGTAAGATGTAGATGGAGATAGAGAGAGGGGAAGATAGAGGGAGGGAGATGTAGATGGAGATAGAGGGAGGAAGATAGACGGAAAAGGATAGCAATAGAGAGATAGAGTGAGAAAGAAAGATAGAGTGAAAGACAAAGAGAGAAATGAAAAGAGAGGAAGAGAGACAAAGAGAGAAATGAAAAGAGAGGAAGAGAGGGGGATTTAGATGAAGATAGAGGGAGAGGAAGGGAGGGAGAGAGATGTTGATGCATTTATATTCTAACTCTAAGTTTCATTAATTGCAGGGATCTGCGACGGCTACACAAACGCCATCGCCATCGCTACCGCCGCCTGGAATGAGGCGCGACGACGACTTCGACTTCGGAGGTGGCTTCGGAGGTGGCTACGGAGGTGGATACGGAGGTCAGACCGGCGAGTGAGCCCATGTTTAGTTTGTTGATGTTGATGCGATGTTTGTACGATGTGTTTTGAAACTGTTGTGATGTGATGTGTTCTGTGAATCTGTTCTGTGAATATTGTCTATTCTGTGAATCTGGCCATCGAGCCGGTTAGTATTTTCTATTTTTTTAAAAAAAATAAACAACCTTATTTGCGACGGCTTTTTATACAGTACCGTCGCAAATAAGGTACCAAGCCGTCGCAATTAAGCCACTGCTATTTGCGACGGCCAGGCCGTCGCAAATAAGGTTTAATTGCGACGGCCCAGCCATCGCAAATAGTGGCATGGGTCCCGGAGGAGGGCACGTGGGCCCTGCCCACTGAACCTATTTGCGATGGCTCGGCCATCGCAAATAGGAGCACTTAATTGCGACAGTCCAGCCGTCACAAATAAGCTTTAATTGCGATGGTCGGGCCGTTGCAAATAATGTTGCAGGGCCCACCGGCATGCGGCAATAACCTGCGACGGCCACTCGTAGCCGTCGCAATTAAGCTTAATTGCGACAGTGGCCGTCGCAAATAAGCTTAATTGCGATGATTTATTTGCGACGGCCAAAAACCGTCGCAAATAAGGAAAGCCGTCGCAAATAGCTTATTTGCGACGGCATAAGGCTTATTTGCGACGGCCGTGGCCGTCGCAAATCGTCGGGATTCCTGTAGTGCTAGAAGTCTAGTGTAGTAGATGCACAAAGATGAAACAACTAGAGCTAGGTGGATCATGGGTTTTAAGCAAAGAACGCGAGGAACCCTAAAAGTTGATCTAACAATGAACGAGGAAGAATCGAGACAAAATACAAAAGATTTTATCTCGAGGTTCAGCTTCACAGAGAAGCCTACATCCCCGTTGAGGAGTACACAAAGGACCTGGTTCCTCTCAACTCTATCGTCAACAAGACACCACAAAGGTCGGCTTGTTCTTCCACTAAATCATGGGTGATCACAACCATTCATGGGGTAACTCAAAATCTGAGGCTCCCACAAAGTTACAAAACCAAGAACTCATGATCAAGACTCAAACAAACTCAAATCAACAAATGAAAGCAAGAGAATCAACCACAACTTAGGTCAAAAGCACAACCTTTCCCTCTTCTCTCCCAAATCTCACAAACCCTCAAGATTTACTCTTAGGGCTCAAAGATGTGAAGAAAGGTGTAGGAGGGATCTTGGAAGGCTATGGCGGTGCTAGGGTTTGAGAGTGAGATTTTGAAAGCCGGGGAATCCCTTTTTATAGGGGTCCCGACACATAGCCGTTGCCACAAGAAAAAGTGCGGACTAGTCCGACCTTGGACCCCACTCTAGTCCGGCCTATAGGGACCAGTGATGTTACCCTTGACCAACAAGAAAGTCCCACGCGACCTTTTAAATACAAATGGTCACAACACCATGAACTAGTCCATCCAAGAACACACTAGTCCGATCTCACACAGAACCTTTTGTTTCGGGCGAGAATAGACAAGTCTGGTTATCCGGACTAGTCTGGCCCCAGAGGGCAGACAAGTACATCCTTCCAAGACTTAGTCCCAGCAGTTACCTCCAAACTCCAAACAGACTAGTCTGACCCAAAACGGACTAGTCTAAACTCACACATAACCTTCTGTTCCGGCCAGTAACGGACAAGTCTACTTGGGCAGACTAGTCCAGCCTTTCAGGACTTAGTCTCAGAAAGACTCAGATACACTCACCACGGACTAGTCCGGGCCAAATGGATATGTCTGATCTCACACAATACATCTTGGTTCGCCTAACATCGTATCATTCCCATGTGGTCGGACTAGTCCGGCCTTCTAGCCGGACAAGTCCGACCCTGTCCTTAGGCCTGCCTCAACTCATCTCTCCAACTAAACCTATTTGGACTAAGAACTCTTAGGTGACTCTCAACACCTTGACATATTGAACACACTCACATCATAAGGCTAAACTCGACACAAATAATTTCAACCCTAAATTCTATTCTTCGAGTTTTTTGTCTATTCTTTCTTTTTCCTTTTTGAGTGTATACAACTCCACCCGACTTCCAATCTCCTATACATACACTTGCAACGCTCAATAATCCCTTAAGTGTTGTCATTCATCAAAACCCACAGGGATTTAGCCTAGATGCGCTTTCAATCTCCCTCTTTTTGGTGATTGATGGCAACACATTGAGGTCTTTGATAAAAATATGTAGGTAAGTTTGTTTTCATAACACACAATTGTATAAACAGCTCCCCCTAAATGTGTCTATGATTGATTTGTAATAAGAGTAATGCACAAGAATGAAATCTATGGGAGTTTTATACATTTGTGTGTTATGGTCGGGTGCCTACGTGTGATGCAAGTGTTGAGATGTGATAAATGAGAGTGGAACATGCATCTCAAGTGAATTTTAACATCATCACACATATGGAAGATTGTGAGCATAATAGAATGATATTCAATAAAGCTTGACATAAGTAGCACAATAGTAATCAACATAGAGTTTTAAAAGTCATTACAACTCAAAGTGCATGAATGTAGCAGAGTAAATATTAAAACCCAAGTTTTCAAAATATAACGAAGTCCATGGATCTAGTAGTACCCCCCCCCCCTCAATATTTTCTCCTTTGGCATCAAGACACAAAAAAAAGGAAAAAGATCAAGGGAGAGGAGAAAGCCTTAAACTACTCATCGTTGCTCTCACTATCCTCACCACGGTCTTGGTCGCTTTGGGTTGCCTCTTCATCTTCCTCCTCTTCCTAATTGTTTTCATCATCTTCAACCTCAACCATCTCAATGTTTGGAGCGGCACTAGAATAGCCACCCCACCATCAAAGAGAGCAAGCTCTGCCTCGGAGAGCTCCAGAAAAGGTGTGATTTCTTCGTGTTCAGAGGGCTCCTTGGACATTGGAATTTCCGCATTCTCACACAACTTCTTCATATAATTTTCTTGCCTTTGGGTGAAAATTGACTTGAGAAATTTAAGAATGGTGCTTGAAGGTTCACCAGAGGAGGAGGAGGTGGGAGCGGGCGGAGGAGGAGGCACAAAGGAGGTACCCCACCGAGAAGCTCCACCTAACTTTGGAACCGAAGGAGGAATTTGAGGGTGGAGGGCTCTATGCTTCACGTCCTTGAAGAACTCCAACCCGATACTTTCTCAATAAAGCACATGATGAAGGGAGCATACCCACAAGAGCGGTCGGGAGTATGGGATATGTTGAAGATGTCATTGTAGATGTAATAAAAAATGTTGAACTTCAGATCTTCGACTGTCAACCACATCAAATGCCTCAAGTTTCCTTGAATCATCCCTGCGTTGCCATCCTTAGGTGCTAAGGTCTTTCTCAATATCCGATTGAGCACACTAAAGTAGGGGTGGTAGATTTTAGTTGTTGGGGGATTGTAGAAACCAACCTCATTCATATACTCCATCTCCCCCAAATCCATGGCCCTGAGATTATGAATGGTGAGCTCGTAGTTCAAGTGTTCCTCATGTCCAATAATCTTAGCAAAGTCACCATAGAGGATGGAGTACTGGACTCCATTGGTCATCCAAGTAATTTTCATATCACCATAAGGTGAGAAATAGCACGTGGTGTAGAATTGAGCTATCACCTCTGAGTTCCAATTGTATTGGAACTCCAATAACTCCATGATCCCATGGTGCTCAACAGCTTTGATGAAGGTGTTGAAAGCTTGATGGTTCTTCTTCTCCATATAGGGCCAATCAACCCATTGAGTATCCGCTACCAGTGTCTTCACCCTCAAGTACAGAAGCCGATAGAAATCACAGTGAAAATCGCACCAAAAGCGGTGATCCGTTGTAGCCTTCTCATAGTTGTACACATTCTTCTCTTGTAACCTTCTAGCCTTCTCAGACCCTTTTCCTTCGAATGTATTGCTTGAGAGTTCCAGTTTGCGATTGGGATCATGAGCAGGTGGGGTCATCACAAGAGATCTAACAGGACCTCGAGGAGGAGCAAAACTAACTGGAGTATCACGAATGACAAGATTCAGGTTGGCCAAAGCTTTCTTCTGTGGAGGTTCCTTCCTAGCTGGTACTTTCTTAGTCAGAACCTTTTCTTTTTCCCTTGCTTGCTCTGCTAGCTCCAGTCTCATCCATTAAACCTTTTCCTTTGTCGGGTGCTTGGGCCCTTTCCTTTTCACCAATAGTGACTAGCCTCTTCCTTCGTCTAGTTTGAGCCTCAACACCTTGGGCTTGTTTTGCATCGCGGACATGCTTCTTCTTGGTACGTGCTTCACGACGGACGAGCTGTTGAGATATCACCGCATCCTCCTTTGCACGGCGGCGATATGCCTCTTGGCGGGCCGCCTTTTTCTTCGGGTCGGAGAGAGGAGAGTCGTTTTGCAGAGACATGCTGAAAGACCCATTGTGAAAAGATATGAGTGAAGGAACAATAGAGTATTGATTTAGAAGTATAGAGAAACTCAGTGAGTTAGGGGCTGAAACTAGGTTAGGCCAGACTTATCTGGTTTGTGGCCGGACTAGTCCAGTCAGGAACGGACTTGTCCATCTAGGTCCGGACCTGCTAGTTTCAACCCTAACTTAAGTGTTTCACTACAAATCTTAGTTTCAAGGCGCAATACTTAGGTGAAAAGAATCACAAGGTGTATGATACTCAATGGAGACTCTAAGTTATAGAAGAAACAACCTAGAATCGATTCAAATCGAAGAAACTAGAGTTTGGCTCAAAAATTACCTTTAGATGAGAAAATTGAAGTGATTCGCAAATCAAAGAGTGGAGTGGTCCAGGATTGGACTTCCTGACACTCCGAAGTGGTTCACAAGTGGATTCCTTGAAGATTTTGATGGGAGAACTAAAAAATCGCCAATGAGGGCATTTTTTGAGTAGGGCGCCTGTATGAATGTTGTTAGGATGAAGTGGAGGAGTCGGGCACGACCCTTGGGGTTTAAGTCCCCAAAGGCCGCACTAGTCTGGTAGGGACACCGGGAAGTTCTTGTGATAGGCCAGACTAGTCCATTGTGGACTTGTGTCATCCTGCAAATTCTCATATATATTGAGAGATTAGCAAGGAATGATCCATATGGACTATGTTTTCACAAATAATGAATATGGCCAGTAAAGCACACAAACAATCATACTATGACCATGATTCAAGGAGGCAATAATAAAAAATAATTTGATAGAAAATTGAGGAAGACAAGTTTTCGAAAGCATGCATATTTTTGAAGAAACTAAACAACTAACCATCAGATGTGCAATATCTCAAGCCATGTTTCGAGTATCAAGGATAATTCGCTCATTCTTAAGTTCGCAAAAGCGTTTTTCATCTAGTAGCTTGGTGAAGATATCGGCTAGTTGCTTTTTGGTTCTAACATGTCAAATATCAATATCCCCCTTCATTGAAGTTCTCTAAAGAAGTGGTGTTGGATGTCAATGTGTTTGGTCCTAGTGTGTTCAAAGGGGTTATGGGCAATATTAATGGCACTCTCATTGTCACATAGGAGTAAAATATGGTTCATATTGAGACGATAGTCCCTTAGAGTTTCTCGCATCCAAAGAAGTTGTGCACAACAACTTCTGGGTGCGATGTACTCTGCTTCGACTGTGGATAGGGCAATGGAGTTTTATTTCTTGGATGACCATGATACTAGGGACCTACCCAAGAATTGGCCTGTCCTGGTGGTACTTTTCCTATCAACTTTACATCCAACATAATTCACATCGGAATATCCAGTGAGATTCAACTTCGACCCCTTTGGATACCATGAACCTAGGCTTGGTGAATGAACTAAATAGCACAAGATTCTATTTACGATTGTCAAGTGACACTACTTAGGAGCAGCATGAAACCTTGCACACATGAATACACATAACATAATATCGGGCCTAGATGCACAAATATAAAGTAGAGATCCGATCCAATCATATAGCAGTATACCTTTTGATCCATGCTAGGGTCATCTTGGTTGAGGTCGAGATGTCCGTTCGTCGCCATCGGCGTCTTGATGGGCTTGTCCTTCTCCATATCAAACTTTTCAAGTATATATTAAGTGTACTTAGTTTGACATATGAAGGTGTCTTCCTTGAGTTGCTTGACTTGGAAACCTAGAAAGAACTTCAGCTCCCCCATCATTGACATCTCAAACCTCTCCGTCATGGTTTTGCTAAAATCTTCACAAAAAGATTGGTTCATTGAACCAAATATTATGTTGTTGACATAAATTTGGCATACAAATAAATCATCATCCGCATGCTTAGTAAAGAGTGTATAGTCAACCTTTCCTATCCTAAAACCATTATCAATGAGAAAGTCCCTAAGACACTCATACCAAGATCTAGGAGCTTGTTTGAGGCCATAGAGAGCTTTGTGTAATTTGAATACATGATTAGGATACTTATCGTCCTCGAAGTCGGGCGGTTGCTCCACATACACCTCCTTCTTGATCGGACCATTGAGGAAGGCACTTTTCACATCCATTTGTTACAACTTGAAATCATTGTGAGTAGCATAGGCCAATATTATGCGAATGGATTCAAGCCTAGCTACGGGAGCAAAAGTTTCATCAAAATCCAAACCATGGACTTGTGAGTACTCCATGTCCAAAAGTCTAGCTTTGTTTCTTGTCACCATGCCATGCTCATCTTGCTTGTTGCGGAAGACCCACTTGGTGCCTACAACGTTTGTATTAGGTCTTTTCACAAGATCCCACACTTTGTTTCTCTTGAAGTTGCTGAGCTCCTTTTCCATGGACATCACCGAATCCGGGTTTTGTAGGGCATCTTCAACCTTAAATGGCTCCAAAGAGGATACAAAGGAACAATGAGCACAAAAATTAGCCATACGAGAGGGAGCCATTAGCCCCTTGGAGATGTCTCCAAGTATGTTGTCAACGGGGTGGTCCCATTGAACACATTGATAGAATCATGGGAGTTGTATACTTGTTCTTGAGTCAACTTCTTCTTCTCCTTCTTCATCCTCATCTCCACCTTGATCATTGCCACCATTTTGATTTTCATTGTCTTGACCATGGTGATCTTGATCTTGGGGAGCTTGGCCTTGATCTTGTGTATGGGGCACCTCTTGTGATTAAGATGGGTCACTTGGGCCTTGTTGCTCTTGTGGTTGCACATCGCCAGGTGCCATCCTTCTCAATGCTATACATAGTGCCTCTTCTTCATATAGCACACATTGATAAACTTGCTCCACTTGGGAGCCACTAGTTTCATCAAACTCCACGTCACATGCGATTTTAACACAACTAGAGGTTTTGTTGAAGACACGATAGGCGTAGGTTTTTGAATCATAGCCAAGTGAAATACCTTCATCGTCTTTTGGAGCAAACATCGAAATCATAGGCTTCTTGTTAAGAATGTAACACTTGCTACCAAAGACTAAAGTAGGTGATATTTCACTTGTTATCAGTAAGAAGTTCATATGGAGTTTTCTTCAAGAGGCGATGGAGGTAGAGGCGCTTTGTAGCATGGCAAGCGGTGTTGACCGCTTCCGCCCAAAACCGAACGAATGTCTTGTGCTCATCAAGCATGGTTCTTGATATCTCTATAAGAGTTCGGTTCTTCCTTTTGGCCACCCCATTTTGTTCAGGTGAGTAGGGTGCCGAAAACTCATGCTTCGTGCCCTCCTCGTCCATGTACTCTTCTACTTTGGTGTTCTTGAATTCGGTGCCATTGTCATGTCTTATCTTCTTGATTCTCAAGGAGAACTCATTTTCAACTCTCTTCAAGAAATTCTTGCGGACACCTAGAGTTTCACCTTTGTCATTGCAAGAAAAACACCCAAGTGAAGCAGGAAAAGTCATCAACAATAATTAATCCATATTTGTTACCTCTAATTCCTATGTAAGCAATGGGACTGAAGAGGTCCATGTGCAACATCTCGAATGGTCTTGTTGTCTTCATCACATTTTCGGTAGGATGGGCCGCTCCGACTTGTTTCCCGGCTTGACACATGCTACAAGGCCTATCTTTCTCATAAAAAACATTCTTAAGACCTCGGTCGTGATTGTCTTTTAAAAGTTTTTGAAGATTCCTCATGTCATGATGGGCTAGCCTACGGTGCCAAAACCACCCCATGTTGGTCTTTGCCATCAAGCATGTGTCAATTTGAGTTTTATCCGCGGTGAAATCCACGAGATAAAGCTTTCCCTTGAGCACACTCTTGAAAGCAATTGAGTTATCAATCCTTCTAGTGATAATCACACCCTCGTTAGTGAACAAGCAATTGTATCCTTTTGCACATAATTGAGATATGGATAAGATATGATAATCTAGAGACTCAACATGCATGACATGAGAAATAGTGTGTTGAGGAGAAATGGAGATTTTACCCATACCTAGTACCTTTCCTTGGCTATTATCGCCAAAGTAGATAATTTGACTTTGATCATTGTTTTCTTCATACAACACAAACATTCTTCTCGCTCCAGTTATGTGGTTGGTGCACCATTATGTAGCACCCATTTTGTACCACCGGAGGAGTAGGCCTACAAAACAAGTTTAGACTTTTGTTTTAGGTATCCAAACTCGGTTGGGTCCTTTGAGGTTAGTGAAATGGAATTTGGGCACCCACACAAGGCTTTGGGCTCTTGCGGAGTGGCCCAACATATTTAGCATAAACACAACCAAATTTACTCTTCATAAGCACATAAGTAGCATCAAAATCATGAAACATAGTTAAGTTCATATTTTTAGCATTCTACCATCTTTGTCAAATTTTACCATTTTATGAGAAGTAGATGTTTGATGTTCATTTGGGCTTGATATGAACCTTCTTTGACAAAGGCAATTTGCATCTTGTTATTATTGGGAAGTTTGGCATTTTGCTTTCCTTCCCTTGAATATCCAAGACCATCTTTGATCAATGGAGATCTTGTGATCGAGTATGCACTACGTGCATATTTGATCTTTTTGTCAAAGATGCCACCCTTAGGTGTACTCTTGATCTTTGCCAACTTAAGATCCTTCTTCAAGTCAAGCACAAGATTAGCACATTTGCAAGTTTTAGTGTATGACTCCACATTACATAATTTTGAGCTCGTTGAGGCAGAAGAGGACACACTTGACTTGAGATTTGCAAATTGTTCCTCACAATTCTTGTGGGCTTTGTTCAAACTCACAAGTTCATCATGGAGCACAAAATTCGAAATCTTGAGACTTGAGGAAGTCTCATTGCATTTTGCAAGTTCAAGCTCAAGTGCCTTGTTCTTTTCCCTTAGCTCGAGGATCTTCTTAAGGTTAATATTATTTTGCCTCTTATCGACAAGCAATTCCTCTTGTTCCTCTAGAAGTTCCTCCTTATCTAATATTTCATCCGAGAGCTTTTTTATCTTAGAAATGGCACTTTTTTTCAAGCCCTTAAACATGTATTCATTCTCACTAGCACTATCAAAATCTTCATCTTTAATGGAATGCAAGGAGACTTTAGATTTAACCTTTTGCTTTCCGTCCTTTGCCATGAGGCATGTGTGACTTGAGCTCTTTCATTCTCCCTTCTTTGGCAAGAGAGTCTTCTTCATTGTTGGCCTCTTGATGGCGGCGGTTGCCACCTCCTCCTCCTCATCATCGGAGGAGGACTCTTCATTGGAGTCCCACTCCTTTCCAACATGAGCTTGCCCATGTGCCTTCTTATTCTTGAACATCTTCCTCTCTTGAGGATTCTCATCCTTGTTCTTCTTCTTATTGTTTTCTTCCATTCCTATGGGCAATTCACAATTAAGTGCCCATACTCGCCAAAATTATAGCAAGCTCTCTTGGTCCTTGACTTGCTCTTGTCCTTGCCCTTGCTCTCATAGTCACTACAGGAAATGTGAACACTTACGTCGGCCAACTTAACTTACGTCGGTCAGCCGATGAAAGTAAACTAACTTACGTCGGCCAGAATAAACTGACATAAGTAAACTAACTTACGTCGGTGGTCGATGTAAGTTAGTAGACTGACAACAATAAATGTAAACTTACGTCGGCCCGGAAAATTTTCCGACGTGAATAAAGTGGCCGACGTTAGGATTAACTTACGTCGACGGAGAGGATGGCCGACGTAAGTTACATCGGCCAACGTCATTTTACTATTTAGCCAACGTAAGTTTCGTATTTTAACCTACCCCGCGCGCGCCTTCTTTTCCTTACCCGCTGCGCACCGCTTTTCTCTTTCCCCGCCGCCGCGCCCCACGTCGTCGCCTCAACCGCCACCGTGCCGCCGCCGCGCCCGTCGCCGTCCGACACCGCTGCCGCCAGGTACTACCTCCCCTCCCCTCCCCTCCCCTCCTCCCCTCCCCTCCCCTCCCCGACCGCCGGACCGACCCCCCCCCCCCCCCCCCCCGCCCCCTCCCCGAGCGCCGCCCCCTCCCCTGATGACCGCCGCCGGCCCGGCCCTCCCAGCGCCCTCCCCAAGTGCCGCCCCCTCCACTCCCCTCCCTGCCCCCCTCCGCCCCTCCTAGGCCCCCCTCAACCTCCCCTCCCCGGCCGAGCGCCGCCCCCCTCACACTCCCTGCAGAGGTTCCCCCACCCTCTCCCTCCCCTCCCCGAGCCCCCCCTCCCCTCCACATACCCTCACCCCCCCCTCCACAGACCCCCCACCCCCCCTCCACAGACCCCCCACCCCCACCCCACCCCCTCAATTTCAAATTTATTGCATTGTTCAAATTTGATTTGAATTGAATTGTTCAAATTTGAATTTGAATTGAATTGTTTAAATTATGCTTAAATTGCTTAATTGTTTATTTAATTATGCTTAATTAGTTAATTTGCTTACTTTAGATTATGTTTATTTAATTATGTTTAAGTGGTTAAGTTGCTTAATTATGCTTAATTTGCTTAGTGTAGATTATTCTTAATTGGTTTCTGTCGAGGGCGGCGTCGGGGGCAGCTAGCTGTCAGGGCACTTAGGTTCTGTCGTGGCTATAGATGGCCAATGGGTTGTGCCGGGCCGGCCCATCCCGAGCCCGGCCGGTCTCGTGCATGAAAACATTAGGCCCGGCACGGCCCACAAATTTGTCGTGCCGTGTCGGGCCGGCACGATGGGCCATAAGCCAAGGCCAAGCACGACGGATTCCATTTTCCCCTGTCGGGCCGTGCCAGGCCCGTTCGCGGGACGAGCATGTTGTGCCGTCCCAAAGCCTAGCCGAGCCATGGTATATATGTAGCGTATATACGGCCCATCGGGCCCAACCCTAGCGTATATAGGTAGTGTGGGTAACGATCGTGACCCGTGACTGGTGACACGAGGTGAATCGTTAGGGTTAAGTGTATATGGGTCGGGCGACCCATTACTAACACTAAAAGTCTGTAAACAGGTATCTCTCCACCGCAAGACCCCCAGTTCACATCGCGCGTGTTTGTGAGTTTGTATAAGACGATGAAAACTCCAAAAACGTATGTTGCGAGTATTGTCCTTAACTCGAAACATCCGTAAGGCAACAAGTTTCCCAGCTAACCCATTGCCCCCCTTTGTACTTTAAGAACTGCACCGGATAGGGGGTGTATTGTTAAATATGAGGTGTTATGCTGCCAAAATTTTGTGATTTGTGAGATGTAACCTATCATGTATACCGTTTGCAGGTTGAGCGTGCTGTGTTGGCCCGAAGCCCGGCCGAGCCGTGGTTACCTCCTCGCGCCTTGTCGCCTCCTCCGCAGCTTCTTTGCCAACAGTTTTGTCGGCTCGCCATAGACCTACTGGGGTCCTCGCCTCGCCTCTCTAGATGAGAGTCTAGGAGTCGTCGCTCGTCGGGCTCGCCTCGCATCCTCATAGATTCGGGGAAGAATCGGGCTGGGCATCGTAGATGGCGGGCGGTGGCCGGTGACTCAATACGAGGCAAGGGAGTTGAGGGAGGCTGAGCGGGGTCTGAGGTCAAGCCTGACCATGGCCCGTGTCGGGCTTCGGGTTGGTCCGGACCCAGTTCACTGTCTCTTTCATTATTTTCTCTATCGTGCATGAATTAACGAGAAACTAACGGTAATTTGTCTGACTATTAATTGTAGAGTCAAACACGGGCGAAGATCGTAGTTGGATGTACACTGGTTGGAATAGCAGAACTGGTGGTCACTCAGATGAGTGTTACACCAAGACAGAAGCTTTTGTGGAACGAGCTTTTTTGTTGTCAAATAGTGATAAGGCGCGGTACCCATGTACGAAATGCCAAAACGGAACATTTTTGGACAAAGTGGAACTTACGATGCACTTGTGTCTAAATGGTTACGTGTCACATTATGAGTTGTGGAACTTCCACGGAGAGACAACTTCTCAAACTATACAAGAAGTTGAAGCTAACAATGATGATGCCACATAGGTTGATATGATTGACAAGATGCTGGAAGCTAGACGACCAGAGCTTACAGAGGATCCTCAAAAAGCAGAGGTTAAAAGTTCTTCAAACGTCTCAATGATTCAGAAGAGTCGCTCCATGGACACATTAAAATGACAATTCTCAAATTTGTGACTAGACTTATGGCAATTAAGTTGAAGTTCTTCTTTTCTAGTAACTGTTACAATGAGCTCATCAATTTGTTCAATGATGCCCTTCCACATCCCAACAAAGTGCCTAAAGATATGTATAAGTCAAAGAAAATTCTTTCCGGTCTTGGTATGAAGTACGAGAAGATTGATGTGTGTCCGGACAACTGTATGCTTTTCTAGAGAGAGCATGCCAATGAGAATAAATGTTTGAAATGTGGTCAACTGAGGTTTGTCGAAGTTGTTAATAACGATGGTGATACTGTGACGACGGAAGTCGCACGTAAGCAGCTTTGTTACTTACCTGTGACACTGAGGTTGAAGCGGCTGTTCCTTTCAAAAAAAAAAATGGCCAGACACATGAGATGGCACAAAGAAGGTGAGTGCCAGAACAATGGAGTCATGATGCACCCGTCCGATGGTGAGGCATGGAAGGCGCTGGACCGATTCGGCCCAGAATTCGGTCGTGAAGCGAGAAATGTTAGCATCGGGTTGGCGACAGATGGGTTCACAGTTCAGCACAAACGCCGCACCATACTCCTATTGGCGCGTCTTTGTCATTCCGTACAATCTTCCACCGACTTTTTGCATGAAGAATGAGTTCATGTTTCTTAGCCTCATTGTACCTGGGCCAGATCATCCTGGGTCATGTCTCAACGTGATGTTGAAACCGTTGATAGAAGAGTTGAAAATGTTGTGGACAAGAGTCGAAGCGTACGACTGTTACAAGAAGCAGAAATTCAATCTTTGAGCTGCTTATTTATGGTCCGTCCATGATTTTCCGCCATACGGCATGTTTTCTGGATGGAGTACTCATGGTCGGTTGACATGTCTGATATGTGCCTCGAATACCGATTGCTTTCGACTTACCCATGGAGGCAAGATATCTTACTTCGATTGTCATAGACGTTGGCTGCCTCCAAATCACTTGTTTAGACAATAGAGAAATGACTTTAGAAAGAACACTGTTGTCACTAAAGGACCACCGAGACATCTTGACGGCTCAGAAATATCTGATATTTTGGACAAATTGGTGCCAGATGAAGGTCGTCCTGGATATTTTGAAGGTTTCGCAGACAAACACAATTGGACTCACATATGTGGACTTTGGGAGCTACCGTATGTGATGTCGTTGATTCTAAGGCACAACATTGATGTCATGCATCAAGAGCGTAACATGGCCGAATGTATCATAGGCATATGTATGGACATGACGCGCAAAACAAAAGACAATTTAAATGCTCAAAAGGATCTCGCCGACCTTTGTAACCGTCAAACTCTTGAGCTCTCCGAAAATGGTGGTAAACCACGCACTCCTTCCTGTCTTTGACCTAAAGAAAAAAATGAAGTTCTCGAATGGGTGCAAAGGTTGAAATTCCTAGATGGTTATGAAGCTAGTCTGAGACGAGCCATGAATCTGAAAACGGGAAAGCTCATTGGGTTGAAGAGTCATGATTAGCACATAATCATGGAAAGACTTCTGCCTGTTATGTTTCAAGGCTACTTTGACGATACGGTGTGGAAGGTGTTAGTCGAGCTTAGCCACTTCTATAGGCAACTTTTTGCTAAAGAAATCACGCCAGAGATGATGACTCAGTTGGAGAAGGAGATTCCAGTACTTTTGTGTAAGATGGAAAAAATTTTTCCTCCAGGATTTATCAATCCAATGCAACCTCTCTTAATTCATCTTCCATTTGAAGCAAAAATGGGTGGTCCCGTGCAATATAGGTGGATGTATCATATTGAAAGAGCACTCACATATCTCAAACCAATGGTTGGTAACAGGGCAAGGGTTGAAGGTTGCATCGCCGAAGCTTTTACTCTTAAGGAAGTAGGATACTTCTCAAGTGTTTACTTTGCAGAGGAACACAATGTTAATACTTCAGTATTGCCGTACATATGGATGAGCAACCTCCTTGTAGTGATCTCTCCATTTTTGCAACAACAGGCACTACTATTGGTAGTTACACTTCCTACGACGTTAGCGAAAAAGAAAGGCGTGCTGCTTTCTTGTACATGTACGCTAATATGGAAGAAATGAATGAATATTTCATGTAAGTGTTTCTCCTACACTTATGCTTTTCACCATCTTTTCCAACACATGTATTCTAAAATGTTCTCTTTTCGTGTAGTATGTTCGACAAGCAAAATTGGAGACATAGACATCAACCCACGAGCAAGCAAATAGAACAGATTCGACGGGAAGGAATAAACGGGGGATCTAATTTTCTTTCCTGGTTTCGAGATCATGTAATGTTTTCTCGTTAACTTATCAATGTTAACAATGTTTTCTTATAACTTAAGAATGCTTATGTTTTATAATAACTTCATATCTTGGACAGTGCAAAAAATATGCCAACGTCCATGAAGATTTGCGACAACTATCATGTGGAGTGGTTAATGTTTGAAGCTATGGTCGATATGACGTCAACGACTTTTGATTCCGTACAACTCAATTTGAATCTCTTCGTCCTCTCGCGGCAACATGTAATACCGGAGTTGTGGTGAGGGCAATCGATTCGCAAGAAAATGAAACTCAGTACTACGGAATTATTAAAAGAATCCTTGAATTCACTTTTGTCAGAAACAAGACAATTCAAGCAGCATTATTTCACTGCGAATGGTTTGATTCCATTCGTGGAATTCGAGTAAACGAATTTGGCATGGTCGAAGTAAAACACAAGGAACGGTTGAAAGGATTCGATTCATTAGTTCTTGCACACCAAGTAGAGCAAGTGTACTATCTACTTTATCCATGAAATATATTCAAAGCTTGGTGGGTGGTACATAAGGTGAATCCTCGTGAGTGGTTATACGCTCCAGGAGATGATGATTATCATGAGGAAGCTGAGGCTAATGTAATCTACCAAGAGGAAGAGTTGTCAGACTCCTTCTGAGTCGAGCCCGGTGTAGGACTCGATGACTTAGTTGGAGACGCTCAAGATATCGAGGCTGGCACGGAAGCGGAAACAGAATAAGAATCGGAAACTGAAGATATTGATGACTTAGTCGAACCTGCTGATTTGCGCAAACGAAAACGATACGCAGAAGAAGAAGATCGATGAGCTGGTTTAAGGAGTTGGGTGCATGACCATGATGTTGATGAATTTTGAAGTAACGTTTTATTCACTGACTTCACATTAATTTTTTATATTATATTTGCATATTAATCATTTATTAATTGCAATAGGATGTCGTCATCGAAGGGGAAGGTGAAGGGGAAGGGGAAGCCAGTGAGAGGGTTTGAGCCGCCATGAGACCCTTGCTGAGGGACCTCGTTACCTTCGAGCCAATGTTCCCTCTTTCTAGCGCATGCTCCACCCTCAGTTCACGTGTGCTTTCAGCAGACGGAGGTAAATTTTAGTTTGCAATAAAGTTATTTTATAAATTGCAGTTGTTAATAATTATTTATTGTCAATCTATTTATTTTGTGCAGTCTGACTCAGAGTCTTGTGAGTCCGAGTCAGAGGCTAGGGGGCCGCTACAGGAGCCCGAGTCAAGGGCAGGGCCGCTACAGGAGGCCTCTAGTGCTAGCCTCCCTTCGGAGCTGGCTAGCGCTAGCCTTCCTCTGTAGCCGGCTGCCGCTAGCCTTCCTTTGGACTCCGTTGGTTCTGCAGAGCCTTCAGGGTCGCAGGACGCGGCGGCATCACAACAGAGGCGACGGACGAGGAGGACCCACTTTGCGACTCCTCCTCCGGTTACTTCACAGCAGACCACGATCCGTCCTGTCGGTGACAGGTAAAAACTGTATATAGTATATTGAATATTAGATGTTGTTTTCCTTTACTTAATGATTTAATACATTTTGCAGATGTTGGTACGACTTTTCGTTCACGGGGGCCGAGAAACACCACAGCCAGGTTAACGGTGTCCTGGGTGCTATCGTAAAGTTGCACTACTCCAGTGTCATTGACGGTTTCCCTGCCCTGACCCTATCATGGGACGACTACGCTCAGATCTCTCACCCGGTCCACGGCACGGCTTAGGGAGCCGTGTGGCACAATTTTATGGTAGGTTTAACTGTTTTTTTCAACTCGTTTGAATTGCTAATGCATATCACTTAAATGTTTGTTAGATTAAAGCTACGGTACCAAGTAGAGGAACCGGGCATGGAGGACCACGCGAGACGCATTTTCCATTACAACGCTCGGAAGCTCACGACGGCGGCATTGTCGAACGCCCAGATTCAGGCCATCAACGCGTACTACAAGCGGCACCCCAGGGAGCAGGAGCAGGAGCAGGAGCAGTAAAGGGGTCCATTTAGGAAAGACTCCGATGCGTACTTGACAGAGGATAAGTACGCTGAGGTAATTTTTTAATATTGTTAAGTATTTACAATATCTGTGTATGTTAACTGCATTGATGAAAAATGAAATATGTGCAGGTTACTATTTCCAGGTTACAGGGTAACACCGAGGCATACTTAGCTCTATGTCGGTACTGGGCTATCGACGCTTTCATCAATAAGTCCACAAAGGCTAGACAATGCCGCATGGGGTCCGATGGCAAGCACAACTATGGCGGCGATGGCTACTTGCGTTTGGCTAAACACATGGTAAGTAATTTTTCAATTTATTTATGTGTTCCTAATATATTTATCTCACTAACACGACTATATAAGAGCGAGAGATGGGCCATGAGACGACCCAGACCCAGGTTTGGAAGAGAGGTCACAAGGGAAGTGACCCTTCTCAGCCAGGGCAGTGTAGTCAGGTCGCAGCCAACTGACTGGTAAGTTTTCGAAATTCATCAATTTCATTATAACTAATACTATTATTGACATGCTTACAAGATTTCTTTGTTTTGTAGGCAAAGTACGCGTACGAGGTCATGAAGATACACGATGCGGATTATGATTGGGAAAGCACGCTGATCGACCCCCAAGCCGCGTATGCAAGCGGAGGCGAGAAGGCCCATGGACGGTGAGTTGTTCATGTGTTTCATTTCTTTTTCAATTTATCTTCTTCTACTTATTGTTTTAATTCTTTTGCAGGTTTGCCATTTTTGATGGAGTTCTCGACTCGAGGTCGATGCGACCTTTGAGAGGCGCTTCATCGTCGCATGCCTCGTCCGTTGGGACCACCAGTGGTCATCTCTCGTAGACCCAGCTGGAGCTCCTCGCCTTGAAGCAGACGCTAACGCAGACCCAGGCAGAGCTGGAGAGGTCGAGAGTAGAGGCAAGGGAGGAGGAGCAGAGGACGGCCTTAATGATGGCCCAGATGCAAGCAGTGGTGGTGTTAAGTTATTTAAAGTATCGCAGTTAAATTTCATAGCATTTCAATAACATATATCTTCTAATATTTTGCAATGGCAGGCTCTTGCTTGACATAGCAGTCAGGATATCAAGATTCCTACGCTTCCGCCGCAGCAGACACTGGAGCAGGTGATAAACTCTTTAATATCAGTTCGGCCTCCCTTTAGTTTCAGTTTCAGTTTATTAGCAATCTGTTCAGCCTCCCTTTATTAGCAATCGGGTCTAAACAATTCAAAGCACTGCCTAACTGTTTCAGTTTCAGTTTGGGCATTCTAATTAAAGTTCAGTTCAATTTGGGCACTATAAGTTTTATTCACATCTAGATCAGATTCCGACTTTAAAATCATGAAAAATGACATAAGAACCTAAACTGTTCTACTATCAAATCATTCATTTTTTCATGGTGACATGGTATTTTATTTTTGCTCTAATCTCAATTTGTTTGTATACTTTATCTCCATGGTTTAGGATTGGGAGGTAATCTTTAGGATCGGGAGATGGAGAAGTGAATGAATGTATTGTACATGGTTGGAAATATATGAAAGTCCTCTAAAACTAAACTTTTTTATGTATTGTTTCTTCTGGAGGGTTCGGGAATGCGCCGAAAGGATTCTGGAGGTAGTGGAGGGGCTAGCGTGTAGCCCGATACTGAAATTTTGTTTTTCTCGATGTTTAAATACTATTTTGAAACTGTCTGCTGTATATGTCTATATCTGTGTATATATTTGCCAGTTCTGTGTTCTCGCCATCGTGCGAGGTTGCCAGTTTCTGTTTTTAAAAAAAATTCAAAAACTTAACTTACGTCGGCTATGGTAATGCCGACATAAGTTAGACCAGTTTAACTTACGTCGATCAGGTCGCGCCGACGTAAGTAAAGCCACTTAACTTACGTCTTTTTGCCCCAACCGGCGTAAGTTAGTGGTCACCAGGGAAGAAAAGCTTAGCCCATTCATATATATTTGAAGGTACTTATTCAAAAAATAGGGAGGCAAAGCAAGTCATATAATCTTGATGAATATGATAGTAAGCATACAACAATCAAGCAATGACCATTATTCACCAAGATCTAGTAATTGACATAGTTTTTCGGAAAAATTGAGAGAGATGATTTTCACAACACAATCAATGAATTTTGAAACTAGCATTCAGGTATATAAGATTTCAAGCCACATTCCGAGCATCAAGGATATTTAGTTCATTTCGGAGCTCGCAAAAGTGTTTTTCATCAAGTGGCTTGGTGAATATGCCTGCTAGTTGTTTTTCGGTGTTGACATGTGAAATGGCTATATCTCCCTTCATTGAGTGGTCTCTCAAAAACTGATGACGGAGGTCTATGTGTTTGGTCCTAGAGTGCTCAACGGGATTATGGGCAATTTTAATGGCACTTCCATTATCACAAAGGAGCAGAATACGGCTCATATTGTAACCGTAATCCCTTAGAGTCTGTCGCATACAAAGGAGTTGTGCACAACAGCTCCCAGCTGCAACATACTCCGCTTCGGTCGTGGATAAGGCAATGGAGTTTTGTTTCTTGGAGGACCAAGAAACTAGAGATCTACCTAGGAATTGGCATGTACCGGAGGTACTTTTTCTATCTACTTTGCATCCGGCATAATCTGCATCAGAGTAACCAATGAGATTCAATTTGGAACCTTTGGAATACCAAAGTCCTAGGTTGGGTGTATGAACTAAATACCGCAAGATTCTCTTAACGGCTGTCAAATGACACTCTTTGGGTTTGCTTGAAACCTTGCACACAAGCATACACTCAACATAATGTCTGGCCTAGATGCACATAAGTAGAGTAGAGATCCAATCATGGAGCGATATACCTTTTGATCGACATTTGGTCCATCTTCATTGAGATCCAAGTGGCCATTCGTTGCCATGGTAGTCTTTATATGCTTTGCCTTGTCCATTCAAAACATCTTGAGTATGTCTTGGGTGTACTTAGTTTGGCTTATGAACGTCCCTTCCTTTTGTTGCCTCACTTGGAATCCCAAGAAGTACTTTAGCTCTCCCATCATATACATCTCAAACCTATCTGTCATAATCTCACTAAATTCCTCATAAAAAGATTTATTAGTTGAACCAAGGATAATATCATCAACATAAATTTGACAAATAAAGAGATCATTGTCAAAGTTCTTTGTAAACAATGTATACTCTACTTTACCAATCTTAAAACCATTTTCAATTCAGAAGTCTCTAAGACATTCATACCAAGCTCTAGGAGCTTGTTTGAGGCCATAGAGAGCCTTACGCAATTTAAAGACATGGTCGGGGAATTCTTCGTCTTCAAATCCGGGGGGGGGGGGGGGGGGGGTTGCTCCACATACACCTCCTCCTTGATTGGTCCGTTGAGGAAGGCGCTTTTCACATCCATTTGATAGAGCTTGAAATCATGGTGAGTAGCATATGCAAGTAATATTCTAATAGACTCAAGTCTATCTACGGGAGCAAAGGTTTCATCGAAATCCAAACCTTCGACTTGTGAATACCCTTTGGCCACAAGTCGTGCCTTGTTCCTTGTCACCACCCCGTGTTCGTCTTGTTTGTTGCAGAAGACCTATTTGGTGCTGACGATGTTGGATTTGGGTCTTTCGACTAGTTCCCACACCTCATTCTATTTGAAGTTGTTGAGTTCTTCTTGCATGGCCACTACCCAATCCGGATCCTTCAATGCATCATCAACCCTGCGCGGTTCCAAAAAGGATACTGACGAATAATGCTCACAAAAATTTGCTATGCGAGATCTAGTAGTTACTTCATTTTGGATGTCACCGATTATGTTGTCGATTGGATGATCCCTTTGGATGCATTGGTGTACTCATGGGTGTAGCGCTTGCAGTCTTGAATCTTCAGGGTCATCTTCTTCTCCCCCTAAATGGTTTCCCTCATTTCCTTGTCGATCATTTTCATCTTCTTGAGGTTGATCTTGTATGGAAGCTCCCCCTTGATCATTGGTCTTCATTTGCGGTTCATCTTCTTCATGCACATTTAGAGGTGGCTCTTGTGGTCGAACATCGCCTAACGCCATTCTTCTCAATGCCTGACAAGGAGCTTCTTCTCTATCTATCGCACACGAATCAACTTGCCCCTTTTGGGAGCTCTTAGTCTCATCAAACACTACATCACGTGCTACTTCAACATGTCTGGCAGTGTTTTTTAAGACACGATAGGCGTAAGAGTTCGAATCATAACCAAGCAAGAAACCTTCATCGGGCTTCAAATCGAACTTTGAAGTCCTAGGCTTATTGTTCAAAATATAGCATTCGGGACCGAAAACTCAAAAATATGAAATATTAGGCTTGTTACCGGTGAGTAGCTCATAGGATGTCTTCTTGAGTAGTCGATGAAGGCAGAGTCGGTTTATGGCGTGGCAAGTGGTGTTAACCGCTTTCGCCCAAAACTGATCGGAGCTCTTGTAATCATCGAGCATTGTTCTTGCCATCTCTATGAGGGTTTGGTTCTTCCTTTCGGCAACTCTGTTTTGTTAAGGGGAGTAAGGTGCTGAAAACTCATGCTTTATGCTATCTTCATCTAGGGACTCCTCAACTTGTGTGTTCTTGAACTCTATGCCGTTGTTGCTTCGAATCCTTGATCGTCAATTAAAACTCATTTTGGGCTCACCTTAAGAACTTCTTGAGTGTTCCTTGTGTTTCTGCCTTATCATGTAAAAACAAAACTCAAGTGAAGCAAGAAAAATCATCAACTACTAAGCCATATTCGTTACCACCGATGCTTATTTAAGCAATTGATCCGAATAGGTCCATGTGAAGTAGTTCGAGCGGTCTTGTTGTAGTCATGACATTCTTCGCGGGGTGAGGTGCTCCAACTTGCTTTCCGGCTTGGCACGCGCTACAAGGCCTGTCTTTCTCGAAAACAACATCCTTCAATCTTCAGATGTGATTGCCCTTGAGGAGTTATTGAAGATTCCTCATACCAACATGCGCTAGCCGTCTATGCCACAGCCAACCCATGTTGGTCTTTGCAATCAAGCATGTGTCAAGTTCGGCTTTATGCTTTTTGAAGTCAACAAGGTAAAGCTTTCCCTTTAACATACCCT
This sequence comes from Tuctoria greenei, assembly GCA_036927565.1. Taxonomy (NCBI): domain Eukaryota; kingdom Viridiplantae; phylum Streptophyta; class Magnoliopsida; order Poales; family Poaceae; genus Tuctoria; species Tuctoria greenei. Next base: position 158,464,591 of record JAYESD010000002.1, on the reverse strand, counting down.
TGAAAGCAATGGAACCATCACTCCTTCTAGAGACGGTCATGCCCTCATTAGTGAACAAGCAATTATAACCTTTGTCACACAGTTGAGATATGGACAGCAGGTTATAATCTAAGGAATCAACATGTAACACATGAGAAAAGGTATGTTGAGATGATATGGCAATTTTACCGGTACCGAGCACCTTTCCTTGACTATTATCTCCAAAATAGATTCCCTCGCTTGGATCCTCATTTTCTTCTACTCAACGAACATCCTTCTTTCCCGATCATATGGTTGGTGCAACCACTGTCTAGCCTTGGTTTTTGGTACCCAAGCTTGCTTGGGTCCTTTTAGGTTAGTCACAAGGGATTTGGGCACCCACACATGAGATTTGGTGTTCCCATGGCGTGGCCCAACATAATGAGCATAAACTTTACCAAAATTACTTCTCAGTAAAACATAAGATGCATCAAAGGTTCTAAATAGCAACTGTTGTTGTTTATATACAGGACTAGTCCGGGAAATCGGACTTGTCCGAGTCCCGACCGGACTAGTGTGGTGATCAGGTGTGTTGGATGTGTTAACTTTGGACTTTCCAGTTTGAGAGGGTCTTCCCTTTACAAAGGCAATGCTTTCCTTGTTATTCTTATGGCTTCTAGCATTTTGCTTTCCACCATAGGAATACCCAATGCCATATTTGACATTAGGAGGTCTTGTGGCCGAGTATGCACTACGTGCATATTTGACCTTCTCCTTGTCAAATATGCCACTTTTTGCAGGATGCTTATCCTTGGTAGAGGTTGACTTGTCTTTCAAGCTGGTGTCAACTTTACCACATGAACAAGTAATGATAGCTTCAATTTTATGTGGTTGAGAAGGTGAGCTTGAAGAGGATGAAGAGTCACCTTGCTAGAGTGACTCAACTTGAACCTCAAGGATCTTGTTAACCTTGATTAGGTTAGCAATTTCGTCCTTGATTGTAGCATTTGAGTCGCTTAACTCCAAGCAAGCTTCCTTGCTTGAAGCTAACTCAAGCTCTAGTGACTTGCTTTTCTCATTTTCAAGTTCTAGAAGCTTGTCAAGTTCGACATATTCCTCCTTTTGGGAGATAATCATGTCTTCTTAACGGTTTATCAACTTCTCCTTCTCAACAAGTTGATCAAGTAGAAATTTCAATTTCGCGGCTATTTTCTTATATAAACCAATGAGCATATCTTCATTATTGCTAGCAATTTCACTATCACTAGAATGGAATGCAAGGAAGAGGATTTGACTGTTACCTTTCGTTTACCTTCCTTTGCGATGAGGCAAGTGTCGTTCCCCTTCCATGTGCCGAGAGTAGGGAAGAGAGTAGACTTTTTGGATGTCTTCTTGATGGCTATGCTAGCCATATCCTCTTCTTCTTCTTCAGATGAGGACACATCATTTGAGTCCCACTCCTTCCCTAGATGTGCTTGTTCAGCTTGCTTCTTCTTCTTGAAGAATTTCTTGGGTTGAGACGTTGTTTCCTTGGTCTTCTTCTTGTTTTCTTCATATGGGCAATCAACTATAAAGTGGTCATACTCACCACAATTATAGCATGCCCGCCTCAACTTCGGTCTTGAATTTTCCTTGTACTTTCCTTCACTTGATTTAGCCCCTTGTCTTTTCTTCATCATTCTTTTGAATTTCTTCATGAATAGTATCATGTCATCTTCATCCAAGTCGCTGCTCTCATCATTACTGTCTTCTTCTAGTTGAGCTTCTCGAGCTTCTTTAGACAAGGGCTTGAGAGTGGACTTCAAAGCGACCCCTTTCTTCTTTGCTGAGGTGAGATCGGCAATCTCCTTAACATGCTTTGCCTGCTTTTCCATCATCTCAAAATTGATGATCTTCCCAAGCAACTCATCCGGGGTCATTTTCTTGTACCCGGGGCTTTCTCGTATCATCGAGCACAAGGTGACATTGCGAGTCATGAAAGCTCTAAGAATGAGCTTCACCACCTCGTGGTCGTTCCACTTCTTGCTTCCGTATGCTCGAACTTTGTTGATGGGCGTCATTAGCTGGTTGTACATGTCTTGTAGCGACTCATCTTATTCAATGGCGAATCTTCCCAATTCACCTTCGATCATCTCAATATTTGCTTCTCGCACATGACGATCACCTTCATGTGCGGTTTGCAAGGTATCCCATATTTCTTTCACAATCTCGAGCCCATCCACCTTGGTGAACTCGTCCCGACTGAGCGAAGAAGTAATAACTGCTATGGCTTGAGCATTCCGATGAATTTCTTGCTCTTGGCTTGGTGTAAGCTCTTCATCATCGCCCGGGATATCTATTCCTGTACATACAATGTGGCATAAACTTGGATTGAGAGAAATTAAGTGCATTTTCATGTTCTGCCTCCACATTGAGTAGTCATTGCCATCAAAGTGTGGGGTTTTTCCAAGTGGAATAGATAGATAATGATTGTTGTTAGAATTTAAGCGATCGTAGTTGAAAGGATATCGGGAGTAGTCGGTGTGACTACTCTCCCTCTTCTTCTTCTCATCTTCGATCTTCACTTTTCCCTTGGAGAGGGTTTTCTTTCTTAGGAGCGCTTTGAGTTCCAGCGTCTCCTCATCGTCATCCTCGAAGTCTTGAATGGCCTCAAGAAGCCTCTCCGATTTTTGGTTCTTTTCTTCTTCAACCTTCTCTTGGTTGATGCTCTTGTGTACGTCCTTCATGTTCGACATGATCTCCTCGAGCGATTAGTCTCCTTTTGAAGAAACCGGCTCTGATACCAATTGAATGTGGCCTAGGGGGGGTGAATAGGCCTTTTTGATTTTTGGTCGGATCATGCTTCACATAACAAATTGATCAAATCCCGAGATATCAGACTAGTTTGGTCGAGTGCGGACAAGTCTAGTGTGTACCAACTAGATTCATCAAATTTGATCGATTATCTCGATCCTAGGATGTATGCAGCGGAAATATACTTGTAATTGAAGTGTTACAATACTATGAACTAGGATGTACCACAAGTTAATCTTATATTCAATGTTTTAACGTAAAGTGAACAAGATTGATTGAAACCCTAGATTGATATGAAGAGTAAGAACAATACGCGCAAAGTAATAACACAAGCTCTTTATCCCGTGGTTCGGTTCCCACAGAGGCAACCTACGTCCACATTGAGGAGTCCACAAAAGGACCGAGTCTTCTCCAACCCTACCCTCGTTGGATCGCCACGGAGGCCAATCCTTTTCACTAATCACAAAGGGTAAATAACCAAATTCAAGGGGCCTTCTCACAAGTTGAGGGCTCCCCATGATTACAATATGAACACCATCAAGAACACACTCTTAAGATCACAATGAAAATCACAGGAGTGTGTTTGGGAATCAAACCAAGAGCTCAATGAGTGAAGAACTGTGTCTCTCCAATGATCCAAAGTGTATCCTCAAGGGATTGATCTTTCTCGCGTTGGATATCGTGGAGAGAGGTGTTTTATAGGCTCTTGGAAAGTGTGACGGCACAGGGGGTCGAGAGATGTCAATGATGCGCCGTAAACACCTATTTATATGGGGTTTCCAAAAGTTATCGTTAGGGTTTAGAAAGATCAGACTAGTCTGTGGTGGACACTGGACTAGTCTGGTGTGCTGCGTGTAGGAAACCCTAGGTGTCCCAAAATATCGGACTTGTCCGGCTAAGAGCGGACTTGTCCGATTTTTGTTCTGGAAAACTTCGGACTAGTCCGATAAATATCGGACTTGTCCGGATAAGTGAAACCCTATGTGAATTTGGGGGACAAGTCCGCACTTGGAGGACTTGTCTGATTTAGGTCAGAGGGTTTTCGGACTAGTCCGGGCTAACATCGGACTTGTCCGATTGACATCAGAAAGATATCGGACTAGTCTGATATGATATCGGACTTGTTCGATTTTCTGCAACTTGTGAAGTGTTTGGGGGACTAGTCTGCACTGGGGAGGACTAGTCTGATTCTAGTCAGAGAGATATCAGACTAGTCCGTGGTGATATCGGACTAGTCCGGTCAGTGAAAAACTGGATTGTGAGGACAAGTCTGCAATGTGAGGACTTGTCCGATCTTGTGCAGAAAGATATCAGACTAGTCCGGAGTCAGTCAGACTAGTTCGGTCATGTATAAATTAGTGCAATGTGTGAGATTATTTGTGCTTGAGATCTTGGGGTGTGTTTCCTTAACACACTCCATACACAATGATCTACTACACATGTTTCTTGAGCTCTTTTCCGCATTGCTCCTCATTCTCCTTTATTTTTGGCACTTCGCTCATTCTCTCATTAGAACCTCTGCTCATCTCAACAATGTGCTTAGGATCTCATTTGCTTGTCATAAATCAACCAAAACCCACAATAGATTCCTAGATGCACTTTCAGTTTCTGGCAGCTGGACTTCCAAAGCTTCTGGCTGCTCCTTGATTTCAGCTACTACACGATATGCATATACTAGGTATGAATGACTTTGAAAATAATTAATATGGTTGAGGTTATGATAATATCTCAGGATGAAAATAAGATAATTATCTTAATTGGCTTTGGGACTTTAATGGTAGATACTAGTGACTATAGTGGAGACTCTTGCAAAGAACAGGAGATGATCAAGGAAGTTTGTTGTCCTTAAAAATTATGGTAAGCAATAATCTTCTCTAAATTTTGGTTGAAATTTTTGGAGACCTATCATGGCTACCAGTGGTTGTATCATGTATAGGGTGTCTCACTGGTTCTAGGAAATTTTGTTTCACTATTTTCTAAGCTTCCAACAGGGAGAAACTGATTTTTCAAGTTTGGGGAAATTTCTGAAATTGCTTTTCCATTTTTCTCAATTTATAACGATGAGCATAGGAGCAGCTTTGCTTCTACAGCAGCTGGGGGTGGACAACCACAGGAGGATCTTCAGACACCAGCGTCTAGACCTTCAATTGAGCTGGACACAATAGATAACTTGGCTCAGCCAACAACATGAAGCCTTCTGCTAATGGTCAGAGGAATCGCTCAAATGGAGGTCGAGAGAGGGCTAGTGTATCCTGATCAGATCATGCTTGACAACATTCAGGTGGACACAACATCTTATGTTGTGGTCAAGGTGGACATGGTGCATGAAAATACAAAAAACTTGAACCTCGAAGTGCCACCAGATGATACAACGCTGACTATGCAGGATGCAGTTACTAGAACGATTCAAGGAGACGGAGCCTTATTGTTGTTGACCCAGCAGCAGCAGCAGCAGCTTCTGTGTCAACCTCTTCAATGTCTCCTGATGCGCGGCTGCTTCTGCATCCAAATCCAGAACAGATGGATCTATCTCCAATTCCAGAGCTATTGTTGCCTCCAGTTATAGAAAAGTAGCATAAATCTCCGATTGGAGAGCAGTTGACTCTAGTTACAGAGAAGCCGTATCTATCTCCAACTATAGAGCTGCCGCAAAACTCTCCACTTGAAGAGCAGCCGCATCGGTCTCCACCTCGCACTCGAAGTGCCCTTCGCCCTACGCCTGATCAATCGCCAGCAAAGCCGGCAAAGAACGGACGTGCCAAGAACAAGGGTCTGTCGCAACGGCGATTATCATTGAAGGAAGGTTGGAAGAAACGAGTGAAAGAGTGAGAACCTAACTCAAGGGCGCCGAAAGCTATGACGCATGCAAACCCGAAGTATGAACTGGGAAAGCCGATGTTAACTGCGGCTGCACTCAATCAAGTTCCTAAACCTTGTGTTCAGCTTCATCAATACTACATGGAAAATAGCAAAAAGTGTGATACCATACTAGTGTCATTGAAGGATAAACACTTTCTCTCGGGTGATGGCGCTTTTGTCATCTCATGGTCCGATCTCTATGACCTTTTCAACCTCGACGCGTTGGATATCTTCCTAATACACTTCTTCGCATTGTAAGTCTCCTCAGAAAATATGTTCTTCAATACATACTCAACACAAGTGTTATATGTGACAAATTTGGCATTTTGCTTGTAGGTACCAGCAACAACATGCTCGTCATAAAACGCGAAACGCGTCTGCTGCATATCTTGACCCGCAAGCAGTAGCAAAACCTCTTCTGCAAACGGTGAAGGGCAGGAAAGAAGTTATTCAATATTTTGTGAAGGTAATGAAATGGTACAGTGATAAGTACCTGCTAGTCCCACCGTTCAACAATGGTAACCATTGGGTAACCATAGCAATATCTACACGGTAGGACCAGGTCTGGTACTGTGACTCCTTAAGTTCGACAGATGAAAAAACTGGCGAGCTAAAGACCCGGTCATAGAATGATATCTCTTCCGTTATTGACGAGTAAGTTCCTTCTTCACTTAAGTTTCCTTGCATGATAATTTTACATTAACTATGAATGTTTTTGTTTAAGGATTTTGGACAAGTAAAAGGAAAACATCGACAACTTACACATCATACTGCATTCGACGTCCCACAACAAGCTATGGGCATCACATGCGGCTTCCACGTCTGCATACACATGACTTTATTTGGAGAGCAACCTAATTGCAATGTATGTGTAAGTGCATTAATTTTACTTTATTACTAATACTTTGCTAAATATAATTTTATCGTGTGATAGGACTACAAACCCATCTTATGGAACGCTAAACATCGTAACCTTGAGCAAGTTAGAGACGTCCTATGCAGGTTTATCTTTTCTGAATCAAATGGATAATTTCATTACCCAATAGAGAATTAGGTGACACTTTGTTTAAATTAGTTACATGTTAAGCTGCATGAAAAGGGGAATTATGTGTAAATAGTTACTTGATAACCACGATTTACACTTGTTAATATTTGATTGGTCAATGTGTCTACACTTTGTTAATATTTGATTAGTTACATGTTAAGCTAGATGAACAAGAGACATTTGGCTACATATGTTTCTATATGTGTATGTTGCTGACAGAGGCAATGCGGCTGCCAAATCCTGGCTAGCTCCAGGATGCAGCCGAGAACCAGAATGATTAGGGGTGGGGTACCTAATAGGAGACGTGCATATAGCAAAGAGTTTCTCCTATTAGCGCCGCACTGAACTTGCCTGTAAAGAATCCGCGTCGCGATGTAACAAAGATGTCTTGGATTATCTAAATAAAGGAGACACATTTCCTTATAGCACGTCTCAAATAAGTCAAGAAATGTGCGACGAGCTGTCATGAAGAACATCTCGGATCATTCAAAATATCTAGGATGTGCTGCATTAGAGCGTGCCTCTCATTCACAATGATGCGCGATGCGCGCCTCACCCGTCTCCAATGACCTCATAAAGCTCATTTGTTATGACTTAGTGAATAGAGACGCACTGCCTTTGAGCTTGTCTCCCACCTAGTCTGATCAGCGACGTGCCTTGCCGCCCGTCTCTGATGACAACGTAATGCGAGACACGGCGACAGAGATGCACAGTTTGTTTGTCTCCCTTTTTCGTTCGGGCACGTCTCGAATGAGCCTTTCTTACGTAGTGTTGGTTGAAAATGTGCTTAGTTGGAGACATCGCAACCGATGATACCTCAGTGGGTCTGTACATGCTAGTAGTCCCTTTGTAAAGGGTATTTTGTGATCTCTTGGCCATACACCAAAGGAAGTGTAACTGGCATAAGGGAGGTTCTTTAGTCGTCGATGGGTGATGAAATCAAAAACACGTGGGTAAAGTGGTACAAACTCTGCAGAGTATTAAAACTATCATGATAGACGTGCTTCTAATTAAGAGCACCTGGATGACCTACATGATTAGAGTGATTTGGGTATTGGGATGGTTTGGTACTGGTTATGGTTGGCTATTGTTATGGTTGTGAATTGAATTATGATAATTGGACATGGATGATGATGATGGTAATAATCAGGAATATGGATGATGGATGTTGAATATGGACTGGTATTATGGTAATTACATGGTTTATGATGGGTTTACCTCACATACACTTAATATATTGCATTTCAAATGTTTTAACATACTTTTCAGCACTTAGCCTTTATTATTGTCATCATTTGTATCAGCTACATGCCATACTTTCCACACTTGCTGAGTACAACATGTACTCACCCTTGCAATTCCCCCACCAACAGTTGCAGGTCAAAATTTGGAGTATAACGATGATAATGTAAAGTTCTAGGTCGTGTCTGCCATCAGGTTGCCTGTGGTGTTGCTTGGAGCCGCGTTACCCTATTTGCTTAGCTTCTTAGTTGCTCAGTTTAGTTTATTTCCGCTGCATTAGTTCAAACTTGTCATTAATATTCATTAGAGCTTGTATTCGAGGATTTTCTGAATTCTATAATAAAGTGCTTAATTAATTTTGTTATGTGGTAATTTTATGTATATCCTTTTGTGAATGCACTCGGGTATGTGTGTTGAATGTCCTAGACACACATATGTGTTCACTTGGTTCATTTTTCATAATCGGGTGTCACATTATTGAACTCTTGTTTTTCGGGGTCCCCAACGCGAGTGCAAGTTCAACCTACGACCTACTCCACGAAGACTTGGCCGAAGGCTCAGGGGCTACTTATGAGTTTTGTACTCAGTATACCAAATCTATGGGACTGGATGGTGCGGGACCACTATGCAGCTACAAACAGTAGCTACCCTCTGTCTCGAGGAGGCGTCTGCAACCAACACCCCGACTTGCCGAGGTCGATGTACCCATCCTGCCCAATTTCTTACCCAATAGGTCGGTCAGACGATTTCTCCCGGGCTGGAGCTCGGGAGAGGTGGGGGTTGGGGGCATTAATGACCAATGGTGGGCGCAGTATCTTTGGAAGAAAGGATAACACACGACGTGACCAGCTGCAGGATAAGCCTGTCGTACTTCCCATCTGTCGCAAAGGAATGATTACCCCACACACACAACATTGCCTTGGCAATGAAGAAGTCAAGAATGTGAAGCTATCGCCCCCAGGAAAGCCCGAGCGAACTAGAATGAACATTGTACAACCTAGCCCCATTATGAGGAATATCAGTTAGGAAAGATTCTCGCACCCCTATATAAGGAGTACCAAGGCCTCCCCCAAGGGGGCGAATTCACTTTGTACTCGCTTTACTTACACATTTCCTTACGCATTTACCCTATTATTTTGCGTTCGCGCCTTACTTTCGCATGATTTTCGTTTATGCATTCCTTTCCTAGAGTTCATTTTACTTTCTTAGAGTTCATGTACTCGAGCAAGGCTCGCTTGTAATTTGTTCTCTCGCCTTTTGAGCTAACAAAGATCACAGATAGACCCCCTCTAGACGTAGGGCCTTTTTTGCCCAAACTAGGATAAATATCTTGTCTTTTGCAGCTAGCCATACGAAGACAAATGTGATTCATTAACAAATTTACTAGTTGATTTCTGAAACAATGACACTTGTGCACATAATTCCAGTGGTTCCAACTACTCTTGCTTACTAAATCACGACTAAGTGAATAAATGGTACTCATATAACCGCGAGGGATGATGATTCGAATCAGTAGACAACCGTATTGCACGACACATGCACCCGCGTGGAAGACATGTCGGTGCTCTTCACACAACGCCATAGGTGCCCACTTTTCACCTGTCATCCCAATACCAAACCAATTCTACCATCCTCACATTAGATCTACTACATGGGAACATGTTGGAGTTGCTCCGCTAGCAGATTTACACCACTGTCACCAACCCCCAAATGATAGCTGTATACGTTTTGACACGAAGGGGCCATAGTTATATCGGTTTATTGGGTCTCAAATATCCAGTATGCAACCAGTAAAGTTCAAATTTGCTCACTAGGGCCGCCCACAATACGATCCTTTATTGACACAGGTAGAGTTACGCACAAAGAACCACGTCCTGCTGCCACCTACATCTCTGCCCGGTCTCCATTGTCAGTTTAATAAAACCATCCTCGAACCGAGCCCGTGTGATCCCTAATCTTTCTCTCGCGAGTAGGTTCCAACTACTCAACTTCTACTGATTTCTCTAGCATATTAATATAATATGATGGAGTCTTATTCTATTCATCCACTCAGAGGATTAATGAGTCATGCATGTGGAGTGTCAACAAAACTTAACCTACGCACAGTACAAAACTTCATCCATATAGTATGTATAAAAACAAAACTTTATAAAAGCTCTTAATATGCAAACCGGAGCTCGCTTTGCTCAACAGTTAAACCAAAGTCAGTATGAAGATTAGAATCTCAGCAGCTGGTCCTTCCAATCGAAGTCCCTCATCGAAATCCTTCATCACGTTCTCTACCGAAATGAGTATGCACATATAAAATACTATAGTTTATAAATGAGGAAACTTTATGCAACTTGATAGAAATTCGCATGCTTTATAGGGACTACATATCAAAATCTAGTGGAAAGGATTAAGTTTATCAAAGTTGAGTTGTGAGGAACGTTGTTATGGACTTCAATATAACATTTATGTAGTGGAAGGCAACAAATAAAACAAAGTCTAATAGTTTGATTTTTACATTAGCTAACAGTAGCCAAGTGAAATGCGATTGCAAAGTTTCAGAATTTTCTATGGAAGTATGTGATCACAAAAAATCCCTAATGCTTTCATCTTCCCAATTTTTTTGAGATAATCTGGACTTTGACATGCTGACCAGTAGGTTTTTCATGTATGCTTCACTACTACAAAAGGCATTTTTACAGGCGCCTCAATTTTTCAAACACAGGCGGTCCTTAAAAATATGCGACTGTGATGACGAATGATATAATAACCGCCTGTGATGAAATAACAACACAGGCGGATTTTAAAAAACAACCGCCTGGGTAAATACTCGATCTTCTCAGGCGGTTATTACTTAAGAACTGCCTGCAATAAATTAACATCACAGGCCTATTTTAAGAAAGAACCGCCTGGGTAAATACATGATCTTCACAGGCGGTTATTAATTAAGAACCGCCTGTAATGTAATGAACTTCACAGGCGGTTCTTAATTAACGTCGGCCTGAGAAGATCATGTATTTTCGCTGCCGGTCATTGTGTAAGAACCGTATGTAGTTCTTCAATTATCACAAGTGGTGTAAATTGAAATTACAGGGATGTAGTCGTTGCAATTATCACAACCGTATGTAGTCGTTGTAGGGAAAATTGTATCAGCAAAAAAAACACAGATGAGCGGATACTAGTACAGTAATGCATTATAGGAAATGCTCGATCACCATTGAGGCTGGCTTAATTGTGATAATACACCATTAGAGGCTTTACAATTGTTCAAAGATAACATCTTTACACACTGAGCACAAGTTTAAGTGAGCCTCTCTCTGTAACAGCTGCAAACAACGACGACGAAGCGCCCTGTCAAGTAGAAAACAAAAATCATGCTACATTCATTGTAGATCGACGATGAAGTTCCCATCGATCAATCTAAATTGTACCGTCCTGCTTGCTCCCGAACACGTCTCTTATATTCGCAGGATCCTGAAAATATTGACATTATTTAAATTAACAAATGTCGAAGGAGGAATGAATAACCTACATTGGTCACTAAGTCAAAGTGTCATCTAACCTTGATAAGTAGATTATAGCAATCATTTTCAACATCAGACACATTTGGCTGATGCAGCAAACGCTGAACTTCAAGTAGTATAGTTTTGATTGTAAAAGCACTGCACCACCCCTATGAAATATAATTTAAGCAATATAATTTAAGCATTGCTATATACATTTTTTCCAGCATTGACATCTTCTCGCATATAGGGTTTCAAATTCTTTTTAATGCTTCTCTCTACGTGCTTGATGTTTTCTGGTTCGGTGAAAAGGTACATCTCTTCATACTAATTATATTCCTCTTCATTATCTCCCACATTCTCAACCCCAACAATATTTTGCTTTCCAGAAACAACTACGTGCATCTTCTCAGTTTTTTGATCTTGAACATAAAAAACTTGTGCAACATTATCTGCGAGAACCCAAAGGTCATCTTTATAACCCACTTTATTCAAGTCTACCAGTGTAAGCCCATAATTGTCCACTTTCACACCATCAGGATGTTTGACCCATTGGCAATTAAATACGGGCATTACCATTCTTTCGCCATAATCGAGTTCTCATATTTTCTCTACGAACCCGAAGTATGTGGTCTTCTGCCCTTGTGAATTATAAGCCTCAATACGAACACCACTATTTTGTGCAACACTCTTACCGTCTTTTTCTTTAGTGTAAAATGTGTAACCATTGATGCCATATGCTTGCCATGATGTCACCAAAGTAGATGGGCCAGAAGCTAACTTCTTCATTGTTTCCTCTTCTATAGTATTTCCGTATGGTATATTTTTGTCCATTAACCATTCAGTGAAACATCTTCTGTGCTCTTTCATGATCCAGTCCTCTGTGCGGTCTTGGTTTTTATCACGAAGCTCAATTTGGTGTTCCTCGATATACGACTCAGCTATTGTGAGCTGTTGTAGTACACCAAAATATGCACGGTGTACATTCTTGTTATCTTGAACGATAAAAGTTTTCTTACCCACTTTGTCTCCCCCACGTAGTCTACCCTCATGTACCGGTATAGGCACACCTATTGATTTTCCATCTTTGATGTAATCAGCACAACCCTCAATCACTTCTTCAGTGGTGTATCCTCCCATAATTGAACCCTCTGGGTGAGCACGGTTCCGCACATAACCTTTTAATACTCCTAAATATCTCTCCAACGAAAACATATGATGTAAATATAGTGGCCCCAATGCTTTTATCTGATCAACAAGATGTATGGTTAGGTATACTTGCATATCGAAAAAGGATGGTGGGAAACACATCTCAAGCTTGCACATTGTCTCGACGATGTATGTTTTCAGATAGTCTAAATCTTCACGTGCTATCACCTTTTGCGATGATGCATTGAAGAAGTAACACAATCGTGTGATGACAACTTTTATATGCTCAGGTTTGATGACTCTTATTGCACTAGCAAGGAAAACTGTCATCATCATGTGACAGTCGTGAGAACTATAACCGAACAAAGACAAGTCTTTCATCGAGACTAGTTTGCGGATATTGGATGAGAAACTCGTGGGCACTTTGATCCCATGCAAGCATTCGCAAATTGCTTTTTTCTCTTCTAGCGTCAAGTTGTAGCTGGCTGGGGGAAGGTAATGCTTCCCGTTCGCCTTTTCTACCGGATGAAGCTCTGGTCTCAAATTAAGATTTACTAGGTCCATACGTGAATTTAATCCGTCCTTTGTTTTCCTCGGCATGTCCAGTAAGGTCGCAATGATGCTGTCAAATACATTCTTTGTAACGTGCATCAAATCAATACTATGGAAAAATTCTAGATTCTTCCAATACGGAAGATACTTGAAAAAATTGTTTGTTTCTTGAAAGCCATGTTAGTTGTATCATCCAAAGATGTACATTTCTTTCTCTTAATTCCTTTACTATTTTTGCCCTTACCGAAAGCAATATGAATGTTCTTGACCATTTCAAACACAAGTTTCCACTGTAAGGTTTTAGTACAGTATCTTTTTCGATTTTGTTATCAAATTGTTCTTTCATCTTCATATACTTGTGTGTATCTGCCAAGAACTATCGGTGTCTCATGTACACCGTCTTTCTGGATGAAGTGAGGTATAGAAATCCAGTTCTATCCACACACCTAACACAACCTTTCTTCCCTTTCATTTGTCCCGATAATGTAAACAGTCCGGGATAATCATGCACGGTAACGAATATCATTGTTCTTAGTGTGAAATACTCCCGCTTGTACTCATCCCATGTACGTACCCCTTCATTCCACAATTTCGCCATATCTTCCATTAAAGGTTCCAAGAACACATCAATTTCGATGCCGGGTTTTTTCGGACCTTGGATAAGAACAGATAACAAGATATATTTCCTTTTGTGACACAACCACGTCGGTAGGTTGTACATCGTTAAGACCACGTGCCATGTGCTGTGTATGCTCCTTTTTTCACCAAACGGATTCATTCCGTCTGTACCCAAGGCAAACCTCACATTTCTGATTTCCTTCGCAAATTCTGGATACTGAATATCAAAATTTTTCCACTGCGTTGCATCACTAGGGTGTCGTTTATGTTTTTCATTCTTCTTGCGTTGCTCGAAATGCCAACGCATAAGTTCAGCCTCCCTAGGGTTTGAGAACAAATGCTTCAAGCGATCAATTACCGGAAGGTACCACATCACCAAGGCAGGAATTTTTCTCTTATTCTTCCCGTCTGCATCGCCAGAAGTATCGTCATCATCACCTTCAGGACCAATAATAAACTTCTTATTCTTCTGAGTCTTTTTCATGTTGGTAACATACTAGTGATTGTAGTCCTTCTTATATCTACTGACACCACAAATGGGGCATCTAGTTGTGAGCTCATGCTCTTTGCGATACAGAATACAATGGTTCACACAAGCGTGTATTTTTGTCACACCTAGTGCCATCGGGCAAAGAAGTTTCTTCTCTTTATAAGTGCTTCTGGGCAGTTTATTTGGATTTGGAAGAATTTATGCTAAAAGATTCAAAAGATCGGAGAAAATACAATCGAACTATCCGTGCGTAGCTTTCAACTTTAGTAGTTCTAAGACTGCATGCAATGTAGTAAACTCTTTATGACAACCGTTTTATTCATCATATAAGAGCTCCGTCGACGCATTCTACAATGTCTCCATTTTACTTAAACCTTTGCTTCCTCCCATAGAAGTCAATACATATGGTTCAATGTGACGCAACATCTCCCCACAATCGAACTCATCATCATCATCACCAGCTTGATTGTCACTACCATCATCGATATGAACATTATCATCATCTGAACCTTTCTCATCATCTTTATCCACATCATGTGTATCTAACTCACCATGCTCTGTCCATATTGTGTAGTTTTTTTTTTGAAACCTCTTTTCACCCAATGAGATTGGATTACTATAGTATCCGTCCAAGCAATCTTATTTTCGCAGTAGATACATGGACATAATATGTCATCTATCTTTTGCAACTTCGCATGTCTCTTGGATGCTTCAATAAAATTTGCAACGTTATGAATGTACATAGGATCGGGTATTGGCATGTTATACATCCACGCTCGACAGTTCATGCTTCAATAATTGAATTTTTGTCAAATTTTTTGGCCACAAATATTCTCTAAAGGTCTTCTATAAAATGAATTTACAGAGACATAACAAGTATGATTAGGGCGACTAATGTAGGAGACGGGTGACGTCTTGAGGCGGACGGAGTCGAAGGCGTCGGGAGCAGTAAGCGGAGGTGAAGGATTGAAGTCGTGGGGCAAATAGGCCTAGTGGCATGGGCTAGGTCTGGGTGGGATCTAGGGATGGCAATTATACCCACGGGTACGGGTACCCGACGGGTGTTGCATCCGACGGGTGCGGGTACGGGTGGATTTTTGCCGCTGCCCCCGACCTGACGCGATGGAGAGGCGCGCTGCATGGCACGACTCCACTTCGCCACTTTGGTGACTGCCGCTGACTTTCCAACGACCACCGCGTGTCGTCTCCCGCGGCTCCGGCCATCACCTCTGTCTTTTGGTCTCGCCGCCGCTGGTAGCTGGCCCCGGTGCCTCCAACACTGTCTCCATCCTTGTCGCCACCTGCAGCCGGCCCTGATGCCGCCTTCCACCCACGGTGCCATTTCCCGACCTCGCTGCCGCTTGCAGATGGCCCTGTCGCTGGCTTCTGCACCCTGCCACCATTAATGTCACCTAGCAACGAGGAGGTATGGTCCAACGCCCAACCCTACTTCAACTTGAGGCGGACAGAGTCGAAGGCGTCGGGAGCAGCAATCGGGGGTGAAGGATTGAAGTTGTGGGGCAAACAGGCCCAGCAGCATGGGCTAGGTCTGGGTGGGATCCGGTCCGTTATGTCTTGACGTCGGATCCCATCCAACGATGGTAACTAAATGGGTGAGTTATAAAACCATATCCCTAGAAAGCTAACCATAATCACTCCTTCGAAATATATGCAAGCAGGAGGTATGCACACACAAGTAGCATATTGAAAAGGAAAACACATAAAACTACAATTACAACTTCGGGTAAACTTCATGCATCTTATATATATTACAATAGCATCTGTTAATTAAACATCATATTCATGTCACATAATAGGTACAATCTACAATAAGCTTATTACAATATAGTCCATACATCAATATATAAAAGACCAAACTAGCAGAACACACAAGAAGGAAACAATCCATTAGTCCATACATCAATATACCAGAACACAATCCATATAGTCCTTACACATGCAAAAGGACAGAATCCATATACCAGAACACACAAAACTAACACCTTATCAGCTAATGAAAATATACAAAGAAAAAGTAAGGAAACTACATTTACCTTGCAGAGGCGTCAGCACGGTGGGGAGGCGTCAGCACGGTGGGCCAGCTGGGTGGAGAAGTGGCGGTGCGAGGTTGAGCGGCGGCGCGGCAGTATGGGCTGGGCGGCGGAGCGGTGGCGCGGCGCAGGCAAAATTCGGCAGCCTTGCGGCGTCGATATAAATTCTCCAGGGTTACGTTTTGACTGTGGTGAGGGGTCCTTATATAGGCGTCGGATTTTTATAGGCGGTTTTTAACTTTTTCTCAGACGGGTTTTACTTACCATCCGCCTGAGAAGATATTTAATCAAGAATATTAATTAAGAAGAAGTAAATATCTTCACAGGTGGATCGTACTTAATAACCGCCCGAGAAGAAGTTTATCTCAGGCGGGTGTTACTTACCAACCGCTTGAGATAATGCCCGATACTGTTCTTCAGTTTCCTTATCCCTTGCTTCTTTTTTATTTAAATTCCAATATAAATACTCAAACATGTTTAGATTCTGCAAATTGTCTCCAAATTCGATGATTCTTTCTTCTACATTTGTATCAAATTAACATCTACCACATGAACAAAATATTTTAAAACTTGTATAGCTGACATTGTAATGTTTTGGTAAATATCAAATTAATTTCTACTCACATATTATTCACATTTGTGTATCTCATAAAAAAAAAGATCCTTCACTCAAATTTGTTTGTATGAACATATTTGTATCATTTATACATGTATGAAATTTGTTATTTTTTTTAAAGCATTCCAACATGTCAAACTTCAAATTATCCATCATTCCAACTAAATGCTCATATACATATGAGGCATTCATCAAATTATGAACACACATTGATTCAAAAAAATTTAAAAAATCTAAAAAAATTCATAGAGGTTGGTATGATGAGTAAAAATGTCCATTGAAAAAATAAATGAAAAAAGCATTATATTCATCAAGATAGAAAAATGGAAAATAGCATGTGTTGTATGTTTTTTAGGTTCTGACCAATTTCAAAGGATTTATGAAGTGAAATTTAATGGTAACCTTTACTTATCAATAATATTACAATAATTTTGCCTTTTAAAGGACCCACATTTAATCAAGAATATTAATTAAAAAGAAGTAAATATCTTCACAGGCGGTTGGTACTTAATAACCGCCTGAGAAGAAGTATATCTCAGGAGGGTTTTACTTACCAACCGCCTGAGATAATGCCCGATACTATTCTTCAGTTTTCTTATCTCTTGCTTCTTTTTTATTTAGATTCCAATATAAATACTCAAACATGTTTAGATTCTGCAAATTGTGTCCAAATTCGATGATTCTTTCTTCTACATTTGTATAAAATTAACATCTACCACGTGAGAAAAATATTTTAAAACTTGTATAGCTGACATTGTAATGTTCCGGTAAATATAAAATTAATTTCTACTCACATATTATTCACATTTGTGTATCTCATAAAAAAAGATCCTTCACTCAAATTTGTTTGTATGAACATATTTGTATCATTTATACATGTATGAATTTTGTTAATTTTTTTAAAAGCATTCCAACATGTCAAACATCAAATTATCCATCATTCTAACTAAATGCTCATATACATATGAGGCATTCATCAAATTATGAACATACATTGATTCAAAAAAAATTTAAAAAAATCTGAAAAAAATCATAGAGGTTGGTATGATGAGTAAAAATGTCCACTAAAAAAATAAATGAAAAAAAGCATTATATTCATCAAGATAGAAAAATGAAAAATAGCATTTGTTGTATGTTTTTTATATTCTGACAAATTTCAGAGGATTTATGATGTGAAATTTAATGGTAACCTTTACTTATAAATAATATTACAAGAAAGTGGAATTTTGCATTTTTAAAGGACCCACATTTAATCAAGAATATTAATTAAGAAGAAGTAATTATCTTCGCAGCCGATTGGTACTTAATAACTGCCTGAGAAGATGTTTATCTCAAGTGGGTGTTACTGACCAACCGCTTGAGATAATCTTCTTCTCAGACGGGTTTTAATTACCAACCGCCTGAGATAATTACCTTATGATACCCGAGTCTGAGGAACACGATGAACACACTACACATTAATTCATTCACATAGTTGAAGAACACACAAGATACTGATTCATTAATAATATTCAATCACACATCTCACACAAGAACACACAAGATACACAATATTTAGACAAGAACACAAAAGATACACAAGTAATATTAAATCACATAGATAAACAAAGATAGATTTCATTTATTAACAATATTTACAAAACAGAAGCAACTAAAAACAACAAAGAAAAACAAATTAAATCCTAATCCTACTCCTACTCCTCCTCCTACTCCTCCTCCTCGTCCTCCGGCGGCGACTCTGGCGCCGGTGCAATAGGAGACAGGACCGGTTGCACCGACTACACCGGCTGCATCGGCGGTGCAACCCCAAGAACGAGGTTGCTAGCCGTCGCCTCCACCAGCGTTATGCAGCCCTCGGGCCAAGAACCTGGGCCATCGTTGCGAACTAAATGTCGAGACGATCAGCCACCCCCGTGAGGGCGTAGAGGTAGTGGCCGACCGTAGTACCCATTCTAGGATACTCTAGAAGGGTACTCAGCCCCAAGGCACTCATGGCGCGAGACGTATTGTTGTAGGCCTCTCGCGCCATGAGGAGGCGCTGCTGGGTGTTGAACCTCTCGGGGGAGCTGCAATATTGTTTCTTGCAAGGTGGCATCCTCGGAGGGCTTGGCGGCGGAAGGTCGGCCATAGTGATGTTGGGTCGTCGGAGCGGAGGAAGACGAAGAAAAGAAGAGGATTCAAAGTGAGCGACACGCTTGTGGAGAACTAAAGGGTGATGGCGCGTCTTTAATATAGGCCGCGCGGAGTAGTTGGTTTACCGCGCATTGACAGGTCGCGACTCGGGGAAAAGAAAGGTCGCGCACGGACGTTGACACATCCGTAGGTGAGGGGTCTTTATGTAGGCGTCCTTTTTTCACAGGCGGTGTTTAAAATTTTCTAAGGCGGGTTTTACTTACCAACCGCCTGAGAAGAAGTTTATCTCAGGCGGGTGTTACTTACCAACCGCCTGAGATAATGCCCGATATTGTTCTTCAGTTTCCTTATCCCTTGCTTCTTTTTAATATAGATTCCAATATAAATACTCAAACATGTTTAGATTCTGCAAATTGTGTCCAAATTCGATGATTCTTTCTTCTACATTTGTATAAAATTAACATCTACCACCTGAGCAAAATATTTTAAAACTTGTATAGCTGACATTGTAATGTTTTGGTAAATATCAAATTAATTTCTACTCACATATTATTCACATTTGTGTATCGCATAAAAAAAGATCCTTCACTCAAATTTGTTTGTATGAACATATTTGTATCATTTATACATGTATGAATTTTTTTAATTTTTTTTAAAGCATTCCAACATGTCAAACTTCAAATTATCCATCATTCTAACTAAATGCTCATATACATATGAGGCATTCATCAAATTATGAACACAAATTGATTCAATAATGTTTATAAAAATCTAAAAAAATTCATAGAGGTTGGTATGATGAGTAAAAATGTCCACTGAAAAAATAAATGAAAAAAAGCATTATATTCATCAAGATAGAAAAATTAAAAATAGCATTTGTTGTATGTTTTTTATGTTCTAACCAATTTCAAAGGATTTATGAAGTGAAATTTAATGGTAACCTTTACTTATCAATAATATTACATGAAAGTGGAATTTTGCCTTTTAAAGGACCCACATTTAATCAAGAATATTAATTAAGAAGAAGTAAATATCTTCACAGGCGGTTGGTACTTAATAACCGCCTAAGAAGAAGTTTATCTCAGACGGGTTTTACTTATCAACCGCCTAAGATAATTTTATCTTCTCAGGCAGTTGGTAAGTAAAACCCGCCTGAGGTAACCATCTTCTCAGGCGGTCGGTACTTAAAATCCGCCTGAGAAAATGGGAGTCTATATATACCCCTCGGCAACGTTAGGAAAACCTAACCCGGGCGAAACACATAGATACCGTTAGGATGCCAAAATTTCATTTGCCGCCAAGTGTTCGCCACCGTCGCCGCCGAGCTTCACCGTCGCTGCCGATCTTCGCCCTCGTCACTTCCAAGCACACTGAGCGAAGCCATTGCCGTCGCCGCCGAGCTTCAAGGTAAACCCTAAACCCTTCGACCTTCCATCCTCCTTCGCCGTGCCACCTCCCTCACCGCCCTCGACGCCGCCTTGCATATTCTTGGTTACGGTTCGAGAATTGGAAAATGGTAGGCATCCTTGGTTAGGGTTCGTTGGAATTTGAAAAACTATCAAGTTCGGTGGCATCTTTGGTTAGGGTTCGGTGGGGCAAGATTTATGTGGATGGTTATATCACGATAAATTGGTAGTTGGTTCTGTGTGTCTGAAACTGTGAAACTGGTAGTTAGTAACAGCAGTATATTCCATATTTCTGTCATCGGCCTTGCATATGCCACATAAAACTCTATTAGGGGCAAGATTTAGCTATATTTGGTTAAGTTGAGCAAATTTGGCTAATTTTGGCTAAGTTACATTATATATAGTTATACTATACTAATTTTGACTAAGTTATGCTATATTTAGCTATATTTGGCCACTTTTGCTTAGAGTTAGCTATGCTAGATTAAGTTTGGCAAAGTTTGCTTTCATTTCTCTAAGTTAGCTTCATTTGAGCAATTGTAGCTAATCTCTGCTACCAAAGATGTCTGCACTTGTGGCTCCATCAGCTTCATTTGAGCAATTGTAGCTAATATGTGCTACCAAAGTTATGCTATATTTAGCACTGAAGCCAAACAAGTTGCTGGCCAACTCATTTGTGACGTCACGAGCATCCTCACGCCCATATCTAGGTACCAATAGGTGTGGTGACGGATTCTGAGCATATGCTGCCGATCTCTATGATACAAGAATTTAGTTAGACCTATATAACTTCAAAAATGTGTTTTGGCTAAATTTACTTAATTGAGTCAAAATTGAGATTATTTGTTTTAAATATGACCAAATTTAGCTAACTGAAGCATAATCAAGCAAGTTTGACTATGCGGGGCAAGATTTAGCTATATCTGGTTAAGTTGAGCAAATTTGGCTAATTTTGGCTAAGTTACATTAGATATAGCTATACTTGACTAATTTTGACTAAGTTGTGCCTTGGGTTGTTGGTGTAAAGTGAGCTTGCTAGTTGCTGCTGCTGCTATCAGTCTCTTGCTTGATCAGTTATAGGTCCGGAGCTAGGCGCCACCTAGTAAACCTCAAGAACATGGTCGCCACTCTAAACGAAGCTAGCCTATTTAGAATAAGAAGATAAAATTGTCATTGCTGGTGAGCAACTTTAACATGCTTTTCACCCTCGCAATGTATAGGAACCTTTTGGTCAGTCGTCTTAAACCCTAGAATGCCTTATCAAATCCTAGAATGCTTCCATCTTTTTCTTCATGCAACACTTCATGTAGAGTTAATATGCGATTTATTAGATTTTTGTCTTATTAGATCTAGCATGGAAAGTCCTAAGAAGACTAGTCCTAGTAGTAACAATAAAGAAGACAATATGGAGTTTACTGACTCTAGCAGTTCAGGCTCCTATCACAGTCCATCGGATCCTTTTCCGAATATAAAAATTAAAAAGACTTCAGTGGATCTCGACCCGGAATATGATCCTGCCGACGAGGTATGGGTCACGAATCTTAACTTCAGCAGTTCAAGTTACTGTTGGTTGTCAAGTATACAAAGTCTTATAATTTTTCTCTACCTAGATTAATCGCGAAGACAATGAGGTGACATCGGCTCCTAAAACCGCAGAAGGTTCTCCAATGGATGAATCCTTAGCTTCACTCAAGCGGAAGCGAGGGCAACGAGGTCCCAATAAGGGTCCATTGGACCTCATCATGTACATAACAAGGGTTGGTCCAGGTGGGCTTCCCCAAGAACCATTGGATTAAGTTACCAAGTACCGTGATGCATGCGGTTTTCTTGTTAGGGAGGTTGTGCCGATCACAACCGAGAATTGGAGGAAATTACCCGAGCAGACCAAGAATGAGTTGTGGGAAAGGATAAAGAAACAATTCAAGTTCCCGAAAGGAACAGAAGGAGCTGTAAAGAAAGCAACATTGATCTCTTGCGGCAAAAGTTTCGTTGCTGGAAGAGTGAAATGAATGTTGGTTAAGGCCGATAAGGTCCCTAGCCCAAGTAAGATGGGAAAAATCACAAAAGCTCAGTGGCAAGAGTTTGTTCGTCAAAAGAGCTCACCTGATGCAAAAAAAGAACAAATACCATCATCGTTTGGGGTCTGCTGGATATGGCCCCAAAGTCCAGAAATGGAATAAGATATTAGACAAAATTACCGGTAAGGTCAATCCTCACCCATTAGAAGGGTGCGATGAGCAAACTCAATGGTGGGTCTTTGCTCGGTCAGGTTTGACTGACGAGGGCAAACTTGAAAAGCCCGACTCTCTGAATGAAGTAGAGGATAAAATGAAAGAAGTAATTGAAAAGCAACAGAAGGGTCTCCTCAAGCCGAAGAGGGAGAATGAACAACTTACCACTATCTTAGGAAACCCTGAACACAGCGGACGGGTTCGAGCGGTCTCTTCTCAAATGTCTTGGCTAGATGGTTTCCCTAAAGATAAAGACACATATAGAAGACGTGAGAAGTTTAAGAAAACACTTGATGAAATGATTGCTGAAAAGGTCAAAGAAAATATGCAAGAAATAATGTAACATCTTAGACAATCGGGACAATTAGTGGCACCGAGTACAGTGATGGTTCTGGTGCAAAAGGAGCAATTAGTATCTCCAACTGCCTACCCTAGCAGCGTTGGTTCTGCGCCAGGCTCAGGGTCAACCTATAAGTTCCCTGTCGATGATATTGCTAACGACAAATCTTGTTGTCTTATTGTCCCGATAGGCAGAGCAGGGAACAAAACCAAACAGGTTGCCACTGCTATGGCAAAGCCTGATCGTGACTTCAACGGGAATCCACTTCTATTGTATTATTCTGTGGTGCAAGTTCTCCAGATCATTGATAATGATTATGAAGATTATGAAATAGACCACGTCACACCTGAGGGGATTGCGACGCTGGGGCAGGCTATCAACTAATTAATCCTTTGGCACCGACGCGATATCGTGTTGGACGATGAGCCAATTTCTAGCCCCGTCGCATCTCCCAATACTGCAACCCCATCTTCTAAGGCGAAAGTGCATGAAGATCCACTCCCAGTCCAAGAAGATCCACTCCCCCTATGTCTCAGCAAGGATGATAGTAACCTTGCTAGTAAAGATATCCAAGAGCAACAAGTTGGACATCAGCTTCAAGCAGTACCAGAGCAAGCTGTTGCTAGTAAAGAGCAACCATTTGAGCAACAGCTTGAAGTAGTACTAGAGTCGGCTGCTGGGAGTAAAGAGCAATCAATTGAACAACAGGTTCAACAAGCCAGTGTCCAACTTCCGACGACTACTCCTTGATCACTAGTGCCTATAAAAGTTAGCCCATACGAAAATAAGAAACATTCATCAGAAGTGTCAAAGTATTTGGAAACTATGAAGGAAAATATTATAAAATCGAGTGCGTCTCGTTCTTCTTATGAGCCAGAATTAGGAAATATTGAGGAGTGGGAAGAAGACGGTGTCATGTATAATCGGCAGACGGCTTTAGTTAAACCAGGAGTTCTAATATACAAGCTTGAGGATGTTCCTCCTAAATTTGAGAATGGGAAGCTGCTCATGACATCCGTACAACTTAGCAAACAACCCGTAATGCTCAGAAGAATGCATTAGTGGTACATCCTTGCCAGCAAAAGATATGGTCTTAATTGCGTCACATTTCGTATTCCAAAACAAGCATTCTAGGGCACTAGAGAAGATAGACGAGTCATTTTATTTGAAGAGTTGCGTCCCCTTTTGCATCGAGGCATGCTCGAAATCAACCTGTTGCTCGTCTGGTGCTTGCAAGTGCTCTAATATTTTGTGTTTGCTTTTCTCACTACACGCATACGCATTTCATGATATTATAACAATTCTGGACTTCTTCAATAGGATGCAATACATGGACAATGAAAAGTTGGCACGCAAGACAGGTATCCTTGACCCTACTAGGATTGCAAAGGCGCTATTCGACGTCCAGGCGGATCAAAACTCAGAACAGTTCAAGCACATGAAAAAAAAAGATTTTGAAAAAGAAATCGCAAAACTTAAGAAGGATAAAAGGACAGAAGTTGCAGCTTACATAGGACATGCAATGTTTAACTTTGTCAGAAACGGCAAGGACCTCGTAAAGGCTTCGTACAACTTCGAGTAAGTTCAACACATGACATTGAAATAGCAGTTATTGCTAATTGTTAACACATGTATTTGTGTGTTTGAAGTGATTATTACATAATGATCTTCATCAAGCCAACACAGGGAAAGACAACTGTCTTGGACTTGGCTGATTTCCTACCAGATCGTTACAAAGATTTCCTTTCCATTTTGAAACTGTATGTTTCTTCAACAATTTTAATTTACACACATTTAGAATGTGTTGACAAGTTTTATATGACATTTCTTGTATTACAGCGCTTGGCGGTTTTACGCGGAACAGCATGGCGGTGAGAGACCTTCCAATACGAATGCATTGGACATTAAAACGTATTATGCTTGTCCGAAGCAGCCTGCTGGGAGTGTCTTATGCGGGTATTATGTATGCGAGCATCTTCGGACCGCTGGCGTATATAGAGTGAATCGTGAGGATGTAAGTTATCCTTAATGTCGATACCTTATTTTCTTACTTTTGAGTTTCATTTTCATTGTAACTAGAATAGTTTAATACTTATATTCTCTGCTGTTAAATATTACCATAAACATTATTTTCATATTTTGATTCCAACTTCAAAATTCAATTGCTCATAGTACAACTGCTCCAAAAATACCAACTAAATTCCTGTATACTCTCACTTTGATCTATACTTTGAGATTGTTCAAACCAACACATTCTAAACCTTGTTATGTGTTATATTGCAGCACACGAAGAATTTGAACGAAGAATGGCCGGTTTGTAGAAGTATTCCTGATGGAGGAGACGACATGATTGCTTCTAAACTCTGTCAGTTCATTCGTCGCGAAATTTTGCACAAAAAACGGAAGTTCTTTGATTAGAATGGTGCAGCAGCTGATGTGCCAGAACTTTGCGACTATGCCAATGGAAATAGTTTTTAGTGAAAACTTATAAACTATGAGATGAATTATATGTGTAACTTGTACATATGTATATTGTTTCAGTAAAATTGACTTTTGTGATGATAATATTGTTGACTTTTGTTCTGTGATAATATTGTTGATGTTTGTTCTGTGATTATGTTGAATTGACCTAGAAATTAGAAATAACAGCAGTAGTACTGCATAGGTTATACCTTATCACAGGCGGTTATTAACCAACGGCTAGGCATGCCTGTGAAAAACAATTATCACAGACGGCTAGATAGGTAAAGAACCATCTGTGATAATCTAATTATCACAGGCGGTTATTGTTAAGGTAGAAACCGACTGTGGTAAAAGGTCTTCACATGCGGCTTGATGTAGGTCAACATCCGCCTGTGATAACAACATTATCACAGGTGGTTAGTTATGCTGCAAGACCCGCCTGTGATAAGACAATTATCACAGGCGGATATATATGTTGCACCACCCGCCTGTGATAACTTATCTTCACAGGCGGCTAGCATAAGTAAAAACCGCTTGTGATAATGTTTCTTCACAGGTGGTATCACTTCTCCGCCTGTGAAATTGCGGATTATCACAGGCTCTTCGTTTCAGGCAGTTTTAAAAACCGCGTGTGATAATAGGTTTGGAGCCGCCTGTGATAAGGCTTATTGTAGTAGTGTTTGGTCTCAAAGAGTCCAAAAAAGATAGTTTCACATTTTCTAATCTTCCTACAGTCAGATACGAATTTTACAAGATTCTATGATTTTCTAAAAAATTTTATGTTGTTTTTGTGTTTTTTATCAACCTAGGGAAAAGTCACACCATTTGACCTACTAAAACATATCCAATGAAGATGAAATTTTTACTGGAAGTCAAAAGGTACTAAAGGAAGACATTGACTGAATTTGGGACTTTTCTATGGAATAGATCACCATGAATATTTCACCAAAGATCTATGTTAAAGGAATTATTGAGAAAATTCCAGGGACTTTCAGACCATATAGGTTTCACCATAGCAAAGTACTGGCCAAGAGGATTCTAATAAATTTATTTGAAAATTTTCGGACAATTCTTCATAGAGTTACGATTTTCCCAAAATTAAGCTATTTTTAGGTTTTTCGTTTCCATTGAAAAGCTCCTTGTACTGCTGGCAGCTGAGCTCAAATTTTAAACCGTCCAGTAGGAATGAAGACACACGGGGCTATAGAGTAAGAAGGACATAGCCGCATGGGATCACATGATGGCAGAGAATTCGACATAGCCTTTGTTCAAACTCTCGACGGGGGCTTGGCCACGCCGGCGACGGCTGGCCAGCTTGCCGGAAAGAGCGTCTGACTGCGAAGCTTAAGGAGATGTAGGGCAAAACAAACTCCGCGACTAGGGCAGCGCAGTGGAGAGGCTCGCATGCGGAGGAGACGGCTGGAATCGACCTTGCGTTGGGCGGCGGAGGCGACGAAATTCCGGCGAGTTCGCTCTTCTCAACCTCAGCACTATTTGACTCAAATTTTGACGTACCGTGCTGTGGAAGCAAGAGGAGCATGAATGTGGTGCAAACGAAAACTAGGATTCCTTCCCCAAGACTCGGTCTTTTCCCAATCTTTTTCTTTCTGTGCACTTATAAGAGGCAACGACTGTTGTGCAATCTGGACTTCTGTGCAAGCGTGCAATCTGTGAATCTCGGTCATTGGATGGACATCCAAGAGTGGCTGACATTTTACACATAAATCCTTCTACATGTCCGTGTAAAGGGAAGGATCTATGTGTAAAATAGTAGCCACCTTTAGATGTCCATCCAATGGCTGAGATTCGCGGATTGCACGCTTGCACAAGAGTTCAAATTGCATAGCAGTCGTTGCCCTTATAAGAATGTGTAGAGTCTACTCATGGACTGGAAAGGAGTAAGGTGTGATGTGGAGAAAGAATTACACTGAGGAACTTTCGGTATTCAAGGTGGTGACCGAGACAAAAACGCTAAATCTGATGTACTCAAGCCACGACCAAGCTAGAAACACTAGGGGAAGGTCGAGGGGGACCGGGTGAAATTTTTGGGGTCTTAGTTAGGCGGAAAATGCACTAGAGCTGCCTGGTGACTATGAACAAAGCCAGTGCAATAGCTTTGAATAGAGAGAAGGAAATACGCCTTGCCCCGCTGGTCGAAGCAGTTGATGACGTGATCAGGGAGATAGTAAAGTGAGGGAGGGTGCCTGGGGATGATGGACTGCTGTGAATGGCCTGTCACTAACCTTTGAATGACCATCCATGGATTGCCAAAAACTATACCCTATCTCTATCCCAGGTAATGATCTTTACATTTCTGCTACTGTTAAGAATTGGGATGTCTCTCGTGGAGTTCAGTTTCAAAAACTCGTCAGGGATACATATGGTGTTTCAGTGCACAATCCATCCCCCTCGAGGGATGGCGCATTTGCTTTAGGTCTTTGGTCGTTATTTGTTTTGCCTATCAGAGGACATGGTTGCCAGTCTTACAATGTTGCTTGAGGGGTTTCTCAGTTGGATAGCAAGTTGAATATCAACAAGATCGACACTACAAGTTCTGAGTCTCAAGCAAACAAGTTGGTTTTATGATCTGTTCACTGGGTAACATTGCAAATAATCATTTCTCTATCTCATTTCATTTCTGGCGCAATGGTGGCCCAAATTGGCAACGGGATTTCCGTAAGTGGTTAAAGTAACATGAAGAAAGTTGGAAAACAGTCTCCTACAGAAAAAAGAGTTTGTTGAAATATAGGTGAATTATCTACCATTTCTTATCAGCGCATAGTAGCTTAACATGGTATCAGAGCCAGAGGTCTCGAGTTCGAATCCTTACGGACGCAATTTATTAAAAAAATAAAATAAAATTGCAGCCGACTCCTATTCCACCTATGCGGCCCAAAGGAGCCTGCACGTGAGGGGAAGTGTTGAAATATAAGTGAATTGCCTACCATCCCTTATCAGCTTAAGCTTTTGAGGGCAACTGGTCAGCGCATAGTAGCTTAACAGAGTTGATCATCAATCTCAATAGGCTCAGAGTAGATGCTCCTATCGTAGGATCTATCACGTATGAAATTCCCTAAAATGAAAGTCACCTCAACTCAGACTAATGCCATCAAAATTGGATCATTCAAGTTTTCATTCACTACGTAAGAAACCCAAATAGGAGACAAAGATGGGTAACACGCTCAAAGACGGCCGTCTCTCATAATCTTAAGCGAGACGAGCCCACTTCAGCGAGGAACAGATATGGCTCGGTTGAACGTTCAAAGAGACGAGTTATATTACAGCCCGTCTTTATGGATCCGAGACGTGCCTACTCTCTGGACAAACGGGAGACGCACTTGTAGCACAGCGCGTCTCCTATAATCGAGTGAAATGAGACGTCTTTACTGAAAGCGCATCTCCTTTGTCGTCGCTTACAACACGACTCTGAACGATGACCACATTCATTCACAGTTGAACACACAAAATATTTATCACACAGATGAACACAGATAACACATTCAATTATTCACACAATTGATCATACATAACAAATATATTACAAAACACAAGAAAGATGTACAAGATACAAGAAAAGGAAAACATCAACTAAAAAATATCAAAAGAAAATCTAAATCATACTCCTCCTACCCCTCCTCCTCCGGCTGCTCCGGCTGCTCCGCTGGCTGCGCCGTCTGCTCCGCCGGTTGCTCCGACTGCTCCACCGATTGCATCTCGAGCAGCTCTTTGTTGAGCCTCTCGGGGGAGCGGCAACACTGTTTCTTGCAGGGTGCCTCTCTCGGCAGGCTTGGCGGCGGAACGTTGGCCATGGTGGGTTGTCTGAGCGGAACAAAGCGAAGAGGAGAGACTGATAGCCTCTTATATAAGCTCTGTGTTGTAACGCAAAATGCAGACGATGTTCGCTGCGAAGCACGTCTCCTATGATCGACGTCTCCCTCTCCTCTGCATAAAGAGAGACGTTCTCTAACGGAAAGCGTGTCTCCAATTCCATACGTCACCTTTAGCTTTGTGATGTTTTGGTTCACTGTTGATATCGCACATGTCACTTGACGACTAAAGCATTATCTTGTCCCGAATATAATAAAATCCTTCTCTTATGATACCTGAGGACATGATGAACACGCTACACATTCACTCATTCACACAGTTGAAGAATACACAAGATAATATTCAATCACATAGATGAACAAAGATAGATTTCATTCATTAACAATATTTAGAAAACAGAAGCAACTAAAAACAACGAAGAAAAACTAAATCCTACTCGTACTCCTCCTCCTCCTCCTCCTCCTCCTCCTCCTTGTCCTCCGGAGGTGACTCTGGCACCGGCGCAATAGGAGCCTGGGTCGGCTGCGCCGGCTGCACCGGCGGTGCAACCCGTGAACGAGGTTGCTCTCCGTTGCCTCCACCAGGTTTCTGTGGCCCTCGGGGCCAAGCACCTGGGCCATCTTCTTGAACAGAATGTCGCGACAATCGGCCTCCCCCGTGAGGGCGAAGATGTAGTGGCCGATGTTACACATTCTAGTAAACTGGAGAAGGGTACCCAGACCCAAGGAACTCATGGCGCGAGATGTATTGTTGTACGTCTCTTGTGCTATAAGGAGGTGTTGCTCGGTGTTGAACTCTCGGGGGAGCTGCAGCACAGTTTCTTGCAGGGTGGCTCTCTCGATGGGCTTGGCGGCGGAAGGTCGGCCATGGTGGTGGTGGGTTGTCGGGGCGGAGAAGACGATCGAAGAAAAGAAGAGGATTCAAAGTGAGTGACACACTTGCGGAGAACTCACCGGTGATGGCGCGTCTTAAATAAGGTCCGCACAGAGTCGTCGAGGGAGCGGTTGGTTTCCCGTGCATTGATGGAATGATGGGACACATCGATACCGCCTCGGGGAAACAAAAGGTCGCGCACGGATGTCGCACGCGTCTCTGCACCACGCCGCCAGAATTAAGTTCTCCGCAGACCTCGTGCCGCACGTCTCTCTTTCGACAATGGAAGACGCGCTTTAGCATAAAGCTCGTCTGTATTTGTTATAGCGTGTCTCGCATTTATCTCCCTCGTCTCTTCAACAATGGAAGACGCATTTTAGCTTAACGCTCGTCTCTCTTTGTTATAGCGCGTCTCGCATTTATCTCCCTCGTCTCTTCACCTCCGATGCTCCATTACTAATTGACCAATGGTCCTTTACTAATCTACCAACTCCAGTGCGACCGCCTCCTCTATTCACCATCGCCGTTGTCGTCGTCGTCGCCGTCCTCATCATCGTCATAGTCGCCGTCCTTGTCGCCTTCATCCTAGTCATCGTCACTGTTCATGGCTGGTATGGGCTTGGCACATAGCCGATTGAAGGAGGAGCGCATGGCGTGGCGCAAGAACCATCCCCATGTATGTACATATGGCACACCGGCCGCATTGTTATTTATATGTAGATCTGCAATGGACTGATGAACTTAGCTGTAGTTGTGTTTTTCTGTCTTGTTTGTTTTTGGTATTTTCAATTTCTTTGCGTAGGGTTTCTCTGCGAAGCCTGAATCAGGAGATTTATTGAAGTGGTTGTGCATCGTCCCAGGTAAAGAAGGGGTATGTCATGAAGAACAAGCACAATATGAGTTGAACCATTGTCCTCCTATTAATGAATTTCCTTTGTAGACTGAATGGGAAGGTGGTTACTACCCCCTGACAATCTCCTTCTCTGAGGACTATCCCTTGGTGCCTCCAAGATGCGCCTTTCCAAATGGGTTCTTCCACCCAAATGTCCATCGCTCAGGAGCACTCTGCATCGGGATTCTTGATCAAGAGACTGTATGATAGACTTATTTTTCTCATGTAATTAGAACATAATTGTTGCCAAACTTATTTGAACTGGATTCTTATGTTTCTTAAATTATATTTCGTAGGGGTGGTGGACTGGTTTTATAATCAAAACTATACTACTTGAAGTTCAGCGTTTGCTGCATCAGCCAAATGTGCATGATGTTGAAAATGATTGCTATAATCA
This sequence comes from Tuctoria greenei, assembly GCA_036927565.1. Taxonomy (NCBI): domain Eukaryota; kingdom Viridiplantae; phylum Streptophyta; class Magnoliopsida; order Poales; family Poaceae; genus Tuctoria; species Tuctoria greenei. The sequence goes on along the minus strand of JAYESD010000002.1, from coordinate 158,433,164 downwards.
ACTTATCAAGGTTAGACGACACTTTGAGTTAGTGACATTTGAGTAGGTTATTCATTCCTCCTTCGACATTTGTTAATTTAAAAGAATGTCAATATTTTCAGGATCCAGAGGAATATAAGAGACACATTCGGGAGCAAGCTGGACAGTACAATTTAGATTGATTGATGGGAGCTTTAAGAATAAGTTTAGATTCGAAATTAGTTTAGAGGGCACGCAATGTTTGAACTATGAAATTCATTAGTTGCAAATTATCTCTAAATTGCAATGTCATTGCGTTTGTTTATCCCTGAATTCCAATTAATCTGTGAATTGCAATGTCATTGTGTTTGTTTATCCCTGCAATAGTTCATGATTTCATGCGAGTGGCAATGTGGAGAGAGCATGAGAGACAAACTTTAGAAAGGCGCGTCTCAGATACCTGAGATTTGGAAAAAGGGAGACGGGCCTTACACGGGCTCGTCTCCGATTAACGCCGAAGATCTTTTGTTCCACCTCGGAAAGCTGAGCGCAATGCAATGATCATATAAGGCATTGCAGACAGTTGCCAGTTGGACACGTCGGTATGTCTTGGATGTTGTTTGTGGCTTCAGCACACCGTGGCGCATCTAGGACACTCTGGGTTGTCCGGGGCATCAAAATAATATAAGATGTGCCTTCTGTTGGCCCGTCTCAAATTTACGTCGAAGATCTTTTGTCCCACCGCGGAAAGCTAAGCGCGTTGCAACGATCATATACGACATTGCGCATAGTTGCAGTTGGCCAACATCCAGTATGCAAATGATGTTCCTTGCTTCAGCACCGTTGCACATCTATCGCATATTGGATGTCCGTTCTACCGACAAAATAGTGTGAGAAGGGCGTTATATACGCCCGTCTCCAATTCCTGATGAAGTGCTAATCTGAGACGTGCGTTATATACCACCGTCTCCAATTGTTGTTCCTAGCTTTATCAAACGGAATGTCTTCAGCAAAACGTGGCGCATTTGGGACACCCCATTGTGCAAGACCCGTCTTCTGGGGTGTCCCAAATTCATGCAAGACGCGTCTTCTGTTGGCGCGTCTCCGATTTACGAGGAAAATTTTTGTCCATCGCGCGGTCTCTCCCAACATTTGGCGAACTTTTTTAGCTTTCGCACGCTCTATCGACCTATAAACCGCAGATCCTGAGCACGCCGCCGCCGTTGACCCTGACCTTCGCGTCATCAGAGAGTTGCGCACGCTAGAGCACGTTGCCTCATCCCTTGTCCCCAGAGCACGCCGTCGCTGTTCATATTTCTCAACTCGCTCTTTGTCATTGTCGCGCTGCCGGTGTCGACCCCTACCTCGCCGTCAACCCCGATCTTCGTATCAGAGAGTTGAGCATGCTGGAGCACGCCGCCTCGACCCCGATCTTGGTAATCGGTATGTTCTCCCTGTCCCCAGAGCATGCCGACCTGCTGTCATAAGAGAGTTGAGGAACCACCACTCTGGTGCCTCCGCCAGCTCGTCCCGGAGCACGCCATCGCGTCCGCTGTCTCCTGAGCACGCCGCCGCCTCGACCCTGCCTCAGAGAGTGCATTCTAGTGATTTTATTAAATTTGAGGATGACCAATGAAGGCTCATTGTTAATGAAGTCATTGATCCTAATGGAGAATTTTCTCATCATTAATGAAGTCATTGATCCTAAGGGAGAATTTTCAGTACGGTATACATTCATCTTCCTTGTTTATGTCCAATGCAGAAGTAATGTATTTGTTTGGACTATCAATGTATAATAAATTCTGATTGGCAAACCATGAAACTGCAGGAACTGTTGTTGACTCTAGCATTTGCCATCCAACTGAGTTTGATTTCTACCTCTGCAGCCATGCTGGAATCAAGGTACCTAGGCAATAATTGGTATTTCTCTCACGAGTTTTTGATATCAGACTATAAAAGCATCAGTGGAATGTAAATTGTTTGTTTTTAGGGGACAAGCAAACCAGCTGAGTACCATGTCCTTTATCATGGGAACAATTTCTCTGTTGATGCCTTGCAAATGCTCACCAACTGCATGTGCTACAACTAAGTTCTGTTCTCCATTCACTAACGGTTCCTGTGTTTATTACAATTGTATACCAATTTGTTCTTGTGTTTATTACAGTTGAATTTTAGGATGTCTCGGTCGGAGCATTAGAGTCTATGAAGGCTCATCGTCATTGAAGTCATTGATCGGGAGAATTTTCGTTACGATATACATGATTAGATGATGACAGTTATGATGTGTGTAATTAGTTACATTGTAATCAGGATGAACAGTCTTTGTTGTGTAATTAGTAAACTTAATAACCACGATTGAGACTTTGGTAATATTAGATAAGTCATTATAATTTAATGTGTGATAATTTTGTCCATGCATATGTTCATGAACAGTATGTTGCTGACACTAGTAATACGGCTGCCAAAATCCTGGCTAGCTCCTAATAATTGTGCCTATAAACAATCCGCGACGAGCTGTAGTAGAGAGCGTCTTGGATAACCTACATAAAGGAGACAAGCTTCTATAAAGCCCGTCTCACATAAGTTAATGAATCTGCAACGCGATACATAACAGAGCATCTCAAATTAGTTAATATATCTGCGATGTGCTTTGTAAGGCCTGTAACGCTTGTAAGCTGGTGGACGACGCGCGCCAGCAGCGTCTCCAATGACATTGTAAAGATCGTCAGTTATAACAAAAAGAAAGGAGACACGCTTCTTTTGAGCGTGGATCGCACCTAGTTTGATCGGCGACACGCCTTGAAGCCCGTCTCTGATGCCAACGTAATGCGAGACGCGACGACGGAGACGCATAGTCTGTTCGTCTCCCTTCTTCGTCCGGGCCTGTCTCGTATGAGCCTTTCTTACGTAAATATTTTCCTTTGGTTCACAACTGTCATTCGGGAATTCTTTTTCAAGAATAAATCAGGGTTGCAACAGAAGACGTGTAGGGACAAGGAGAAGCAACAATCTTTAGCTCTCATACCAGTGAAGCAAATCTTATCAGATCTTAAGAGTAGTTTTTGCAGGACTTTTTCCCAAGGAAAATCTCAGAGGAGATCCTTCGGATTTTAATTTTTCTACGACGGCTACATCCTTGAAAGCCCTCCCCCAATCTAAGCAATACCTTAAATGCCTAGCCTTGGGGCACACGAATAAGTCTTTCTGTCATGGCATGGTCCCTGCCGTTTCTGTTTCTCTTATGGCCATAAAGCGGCTAAGTGCTTTAAGAAAACGAATTTTAGGAAACAGTGTTGGGTGCCTAAGTCTAATGGTTGTATCCCTTCCTCTTCCCTCTCTTGATCGCTCGACTTCTGATTCAGTTCTGAACCCTTTGAATCATAAGTATGAACCCAATACCAACTCTTTGTATGCTCTCTTTACTACGAAGAGGAATCATTGCAGGCTCATCCCATATCGGGTCATCATTTCTACCCCCCTCCTCCTCATCTATCTCCGTCATGCTCCCAACCAAGAATTCTTTCACGTCATACTCCTGTTTTATGTAACCATGGCAAACTTCCCTATCAACCCCACCTGACTCCTTCCTCCCCTCTCCAAGATTGAAGATGGAAGGCTGCATAGAAAGGGTCGAGCAGTATGCTTCATCTCAAGAGGAATCCAAAAGCGCCACGAAGAATTGGTCCTCGCAATCTCTGGCGAGGTACTTTCCATTGTCCAGTGCACACACTACATGCATCACATTGCTGCCTATGTGGAAGATGAAGCCCATCAACATGTGATCAACTATGGCAATCATCCATTTGGTATTGGTCTATACCGGCTTAGAAATGCGGCAGAGTGGGATGCTTTGATAGCTGCTAACTTTCATTGGATTGATAACCATCAGTTCAAGTTTGTGAAGCATGATGCTGCTCCAACCAACTTCAGAAGGAAGGTCCTCACGAGGAAATGTTGAATTATGTTCCTTAGGTCCCCCCTTGATGTTCGTTAGAGAACAATACAATAAAGAAATATGCTCTTCCTTTGGACAACTTTTGAAGTGGAATGATGGAGATGCTAACATTGCACGAGTTACTACTCAAGTCATGGTGGAGAGTCTCCTGGATATCCCTCAAAGCATGGTCATCAAGATGGGATCTGAAATAGATGGAGTGACCCGTTCCTAGACCACACATATCTATCCCTACCTATCCCTACATTGCTTCTTTCGCTGGATGAACTACCTGCTGACCAGGAAGATGCTCCAAACCCCAATTGTAATCCTCACCCATTTAATGGTCCAATCTTGCGTAGCCCTGACCCATTTGCAGGGATGGTTCTGGAACAAGAGCTCCAACCCCAACCGAACCAGGAGGAAGTTGAGGTTCAGGAGCAGCAACAGGTGCAGGTGGACTCCTCGGACACTTCAGGACAGACTCCAAGACTTGGCAGCTCGGTTCCCTCTCATCAACCAGGCTTCCTGTCCGAGGACAAGGGCAAGCAACCACTTACGGAAGCGAAGGAGGGGTCTAGACACGAAAGTGAGGACGTTCCCTTGTCTTGGATGACTGCGGAAGGTATGCAACATTGGCTCTCTAAGTCGAGAGAAGGTGTATCACAACTTGCGTTTGCAGTTCAGTTGGAGACTAGTGAAGGTGCAGTGAAGAAATGTTGTGTGGTCCCTCAGTCTCTCAATGCCGCAAACAAAGAAGCAGCTCCGTTAGCAAAAGGAGCAAGTCCTATTCAACGTATGGTTACTAGGTCACTTGCTAAGAGTACAGGAATACCCCCCCCCCCCACCCTAGTGGAGGCTGAAGTTCGTAGGAGCTCAAGGGTCAGCTCGGTCAGTAAGGGATGCAAAGTGCAACATGGGTCAGTAGAAGCTGCTAAAAAAGGAAAGCAAGTCAAGTGCATAACTACCAGGGATAATTCCATAACCCATAATGCTCGATGCTCTTTATGTTATAATTTCCCTGGATTATCTGATGTTGTTAACTCTGATGAATTGTTGCCTGAAATACCTATTCATGTATAGCAATCAGTTGCTACTCAACATCACCTAATTTTCTTCTTCGGGGATCACGGCAGAGCAACTGCTGACTCCTAAACAAGAAATGGAAGATGGAGCTGGCCCAAGTAATAAGACGAAGCATGGGAGGACCTAAAGGAGGACAAGTGGTGTCGCGAGCAACAAGCTTTAGGACTAGAGTCATGTTTGGCGAGTGTGATGCCCGGTTCCGTAAAATGAACCAAGCTAACGCATATGTGTGCCCAGGATGTTCATCACACATACACGAGTGCATTCACAAAAGAGTATACAGAAAATTACCACATAACAAGATTAATTAACCTAATTTTATTAAACAAACCATATTATCCTCGAATACGAGCTCTAATGAATATTAATGACAAGTGCAACTAATGCAGTGGAAATACTCTAATTAAGCAAACTAAACAGCTAGGCAGCATAAGCAATAGGGTAAAGCACAGCTCTAATCAACACCACAGGCAAGCTAACGGTAGACACGACCTAGAACTCCGCATTATCACCATTAAACTCCCAATTCCCGACCTACAACTGTTCGGGGGGGATTGCAAGAGTGAGTACATGTCGTACTCAGCAAGTGTGGAAAGTATGACATGTGGTTGATTCAAATGATGACAATAATAATGGCTAAGTGTTGAAAAGTACATTAAAACATTTGAAAAGCAATATATTATATGTATGTGAAGTAAACCCATCATAATCATAAGTAATATCATAATTCCAGTTTGAATTCACTACCATCATCAATAATTCCAGATTTCACCATTGCCAATAACAATATTCAATACCAGAAATAAATCCATAACCAACCATAACCATAATACCAACCATAACCATCCCAAATACCATCTGTCGGTGTTTGGATCCGGCAGATCTCCCGACACTACCTTAGGTAGATTGAGGAGTTGTAATCAGTAATGGGCACGCAGAGATTCAAGAAGGTGAAAGACACGTGTACACAAAGATTTACGTGGTTCGGGCCGCCTGAGCATAATACCATACTCCACGGGGTGTGTTGGTGATGTATTAAGCGTGTGAGTCTAGAAGAAGCTCCAGAAGAAGAAGCTCGTCTAGCTCAGAGAGTTCAGCAGTGGTCTGGAACCGTCCCTTATGTACCGTCGACCAGTCCTTTTATAGTACAAGGACTGGTGGTTACAACGTTAGCCTGGCCCGACAGGTGGCCCCGGCAGTTACACATACTTGATACACAATAAATGAGGTTAATTACCCTTAATAGCCTGGTAACGGGCCTTAACAGTGCCGTTACCAGTATTAAGGGCCATCCGATTGTGTGTCATTAATATGGTATTAATGACACTTAATCGGGTCTTGACGTCTTTGATTGCTCCTTGATGGTCCGGAGCTGTTGGGGGGTCCACCAGCCTGATTGTTGAAGTTGAAGGTCCGGTGGTCGCCACGTGGCAGCACCGGAGCTTATCATCGTGGACGAGTAGGTCCGGTGCTACCTAACACGTGTCAGTACCGGAGCTTCCCTCGGTCCGGGGTTAGGTCCGGGGGTGCCATATTGGTATTCCGACCGGAGCATCCCATGGGTGGGTGATAGCTCCGGTCTTATGATACACGTGGGGGCCCTGGGACTAACCATGTCGGGGAAGCAGGTCCGGTTACGTCTGACATATGGGGCCTTCGAAGGTCTTCAAATCTGGTAGATGGAGTTTTGTTGTGATCTTTGCAATCCCAAGGGGTATCCGGTACAGAGGGTACCGATAGTGGCCCCCTGGACTCACCTCCGGGAGAGACCATTTCGATGAAGTCATTTCACCGGAGGTGGGTCCATTCTTCGGTTTCTGAACCGTGTCTTCAAGGGTCTTTGGTTGTGCCGTTGGCAGTAGTTTGCAGTTAAACATCCGCCGCGTGGCGTATCTAGGAGGCAGCAGGTCAGATCTCAGCGTGCGGATCTCACGCAATTGAAGGTCGCCGATTCCCAATATGAAAATCGTATCGGTTCCTCACGCCCTATCAGGCCGCCGACTTTGGGTTTCCTGCCTTTCATGATGACAACCGTTCGCCTGGGGTAAGAACCTCGACTTGATCGTCGGGGTGGCCCCGGGCCCCCTTGTCATCAGCGGGGTGAAATTTTTGACTGGTATCGTTGGCTCCTCTGCGGTTTCCATCCAGGCGTTGTGGTGGCTTACTTAAGAAGGAAAGCACGCACTGTCTCGAGTTCTTTACGCCTTCTAGTCGATCTTGTGCTCAAACCTTCCAAACTTTTGCTTGCCTTTCCTCTCTTGCCTCGCTGTGCCGCGATGGAGTTGGGTCTCCGCCAGAGCCGACTGAAGACCGATGACGATTTGAAGAAAGTTTGGGCCCTCATGGGATGGTCCCTTGACTTCTTCAATCACTTGGTCCGCGCCGGCAAGCTTCCGTTCGAGAAGGAACACGCCGGCGACATGGTGTACTTCTCCGCGTACGCCATGGTGGGACTGATCCCACCTTTCTCCTCTTTCTTCTTGACGCTGCTAGACTTCTGTGGTCTACAGCTGTACCACCTTGGCCCCCACTCCATTCTGCTGGTGTCAATCTTTGTCCACTTCTGCGAGATGTGGGTGGGCATTACCCCCTGCATTGAGCTTTTCCGCACCTTCTTCACTGTCGAAACCACGGGCAGGAGTGACAAGTACCTTGGCTTCTACTATTTTGTGAAGCGCAAGAAGTGCCTGTACAAGTACTTGCGGTCGTTCCCTTCTGGGAAGTGGGGCGACTGGAAGAAGGATTGGATTGTAATCAGGGTGGAGGAGCACGAGAAGCTGGAGCTGCCGGAAGGCCTCCCCAACATCGACACTACAGTTTGGAGTGAAGCTCCAGTGCTGTCGGATGCCTTCAACCCAGCTCTAACCAGGATTCGCCTGTGCGTGGAAGGAGGGGTGACTCCCCAGGCGGTGTTTTGCAACTTCCTGACCAACAGATGGGCTCCGTTGAAGAGGAGGGAGAAGTTGTCTTGGGCCCTCAACAGTGTGCTGGATTACGACCAGATCGAGACTGGTTTGAAGTCCAACATGGAGGGTGCAACTTTGGAGTTCCACCTGAAGAAGTTCCAGCATGGCATCGACGTCGAGGGCGACGACTTGGCTTCACTGGCAGCTTTCCTCCCTCTAAACATGGAGGCAGAATTCAGTAGGGAGCTCTGGCGGACAATGCCGGTTCTTGACGACCTTGTTGTCGTTGAGAGGCGCTTAACCACCGGGTTGGCGATCTCCGAAGCCCTGGAAGGTGGCTCCGTTCCCGCCCCTAAGCCAAGAACCGAAGTCGTCGGCAAGGGCAAGGAGCTGGCCGAGCCCTCAAGCCGTAAGAGGAAGCATGCCGACAGAAGGTCCGCCAGACATACTTCTTCCGCGGCGTCTCCTTCTCACTGGAGGGGAAGCTCTACAACGGCGGAGTCTACTCCAGTTGCGACATCTTCTCGGGGTGCTAGCTGCGGCCATGTGACTCCGGTACCAGGGCCAGCTGAGGGCTCCTGGTCTGGAGGTCCTTCCCGGTCGAGGGGGGCCTCGACCAGAGCAATGCCGACAGTAGCAACAAGGTCCGGGGGGCCCTCCAGGACTACCACCCCAGTGGCGGCTGGGGCCAGTCCGGAGCGTCCGGAGAAAAGGTTCCGCAGTAACTGGTGCGGAAGCCTTCCGAGGTAATTTTTTTTTACCTAAGTCAGTTGTTTTATTGCTAAATGTATTTTGAGTCTCTTCGTCCTTCATCCACAGCGTGCCCAAGAAAAGCGCTGAAGCTCCAGTCCCTGCAGCAGCGGTTGAGGCTGTGCAGGCTGAAGCTCCAGCTCCGATTCCAGCGCCGCCCCAAGAGGTGGCTGAGGCTGCGGCAGCCCCGACGCTGGTTGTCGTGGTTTTGGACGACTCATCCCCAGAAGCTCCCGTGGTAGCACCGGACCACGGGTCTGAAGATGTACCAGCAGCGCCAGCCTCGAAGGTTGAAGCTCCGGGCTTGGATGCTGTGATGTTGGATGCTCCGACCGCAGAGCCGGAGGAAGCTACGATTCCGGCCCTAGAGCCGGATGTTGTTGAAGCACCAGCAGTCGAGCCGGTGGTTGATGAAGTCCTGGCAGTGGAGCCGAGTGTTGATGAAGCTCCGGCACTGGAGCCGGTTGTCGAGGAAGCTCCGGCGGCAAAGCCGGTTGCTGCAGAAGTTCCGACCGTGGAGACGGTGTTTGAAGAGGTTCCAGAGCCCGAGCCCATGATGGTCGAAGCGCCAGCACCTGAGGCAGAGGCGAAGGAGGCGCCTGCGATGGAGCCAGATGTAGCTTCTGCTGCGACTGAACCTTGAACACCCGCTCTGGAAGCCGTGATCCCAGAGGTGCCCGCTGCTGAGCTGGAGTGCCATGTTGAAGCTGCTGGCCACCCGCCGAAGGGGCCAGTTGTTGATGACCTGACTGCTGGGCCTTCAGAACCAATTCCAGAGGTTGGAACTTCGGCTGCAGGTACTTCCTCGACGGCGGCCGAGGCTATCCTGGAGGACGGCCCTAGTGTCGTTGAAGCTCAGGGGACCGCTCTCGTAGAGTGGGACCCAATTTTTGTTGCTGAAGATCCGCTGGAGCCAGCGGAGATGACCCCGGTAGGTCCGGACCAGATCCCCCTATCGTTGTCTATCGACAACGCCTGCTCCAGCCTTCGCAAAGTCCAGTTGGCCTTCTACCATGACAGCAAGGCCCTCAATGCAGAGCGCCAAACCCTTAGGAGGTGGTGCAACCGACTCCATTTCGGGACCAAGCTGGCGCAGTCGAGACTGGTGGACGACAAGGAGTGGGTGAAAAGGGAGAAAGTCCGCCTGGAGTATTGGGGTAAGTTGTTGGATGAGAGGGAAAGCATGATCAGGCCAAGGCTGCAAATAGCACAGCTGATGAACGCCAGGAAAGGCTCTCCTCCATCCACGATAGTCTTGTCAAGCGCCGGGAGGCTCTTGAAGCGCGGGAAAGACGACTCGAAGATGAAGAGCATAAATTCCTGGAGCTGCGGGATGACCTCGTGAAGAGGGAGGAGGAGCTTGTCCAAAATATAACTCTGGCTGACAAGAGCCTCAATGAACGCACCAAGAAATTGGATGAGCGTTGCAAGGAGGAGGAGAAGAAGGCCTGGGAGCGACGGCAAGATCTCTACAAACAGGAGAATGCCATCACCAACAGGGAGAAAAAAGTACGGGGCCAAGAGAAGGATCTGCTCAACTACCGGAATGAGATCCACCTCTGGGAGGAAGAGCTCAGCAAACTCGAAAGGTAGGTTGCTGAAACGATTTAGCAGAATGCCAAAGAGGTGGAGGGTCTTGCTCGGGAGAGCTCGGAGCTTGCGGCGGCCTAAAGATCCTTGGCAGAGATGCGGTGCGGAAGGGTTGTGGAGTCCCAACAAGTTTGGGACTTCTTGGGCAAAGCCAACGACACGCTGACGCCAATGGGCTTCAATCCCGTGCATCCGGATGATCCGGAGCCAGAGCTGGACCGGGCGTTGGAGGCGCTGAGTTCAGCAGGCAACAAGCTCTCCAAGATGGGCGATGTCATCGCGGACCAGCTGGAAACAGAGGGTCAGTCTCGGGCGAAGAACGTCGCAGAGTTTGTGTAGATGTGCTACACCAGACGGGACCCTCAATTCCCTCTGGACCCGGTGCTTGAAGGCCCCATTGAAGGAGAGTGTGAAGCCGCCCGGGCTAGCATGTCGGAGGTGGCCCAAAAGTTCGCCCAGTTCTTCCATAGGGTCTAGGACCATCTCTGTGTAGCTCCCTCTTGTATTCTCTCTTCTTCTTCTCCAATTTTGTAATCTCTTGTCTCCAGATGAATGAAATCCAAATTTTTGTGAATTCGAATTTCATTTTTTGTCTTCAACCCCACCTTTGTCTCACTTGGCACCCTGGTAGATGTACACAATTTGATTGTGAACATGCACCAAGAGGATGTAACAGTTGTTGAAGACTTGCGTGCTTCGAACTTGTAGAATGTAGGTCCGAAGTCTTCGATAGTGTAGGCCCCCTGCGGCTATCGGAGCTTAGTAGCTCCGGCATTGACCATCGCCGGATCTTAGTAGCTCCGCTAGTAGTCTCCATCAACGCGTAAAGCATCGATGGTTAGCCTTCTGGGGTGTCGGAGCTTGGCAGCTCCGGCAGTGACCTCCGTCAACACGTGTTGTGTCAATGTCAGACTCCACTTTAGAGTCTTTCCACCATCTTCATGTTGATGACTTGACTCTTAGCTTTACCGGAACTAAGTAGCTCCATAGATGCTCGATGTCAATGTTTGAACATTGACTACAAGCCGCCTAGAGGATGTCGGAGCTTATTTATTTTTCCTGCACACTGAAGCCAAGAAAAACAGTAAAATCAGTTTCCTATCTATAACTTCATTGTGGCTTACTATTCCTGAGAAAGTTTTAGGTCGAACACAATCCTAAATAAAATCAAGAGCACCGTCTTGCTTCCTTCAGGTCCGATCATTTCTGGACTCGCCTTACTTCGGCGTGCCGGGGTGTAGGTAGAGTGGCGTACTTAGGGTGCATGACCAGGCTAAGTCGATAGCACACTCCGGCCCTAGATTGGCTTGGCGCCATTCAGACAAGTAGGCCATCAACAATGTTTGAACCTGGAAGGATAGACAATGCAACTCGAATTGTACATAAACTGGTCGAGCTAAAGTTTCTTAAGAGCTAAACAACTTTGTTATAGACAAGAAAGAGAAAAATAAAAAACTTTGAGCATGTACAAAGTAAATGCACGTGGAGTCTGTTTTCACACAATGATGTCTTTACTTATAGGTCCGGGGTACAGGGGAAACAAGTACACTCTTAGGGTACGGAACCAGGCTAAGTGTGTTTCGTTTCTCGTTTCACCCAAGGTAGCTAGCTACACTTTTATTTCTGAGACTGTGACAAGTGTTGCATGGATGTTGCGGACCTAACGGGGTAGGTCCGACTGCCCTCCCGGAGGAGCTACCTGACTTTGTACAATGACTCTATAACATACACCAAATGTAATTACAGACTCACCTCCGTGATATTAAGCGTAGAACTTACGGAGGTGCTCAATGTTCCAAGGATTTGGGAGAGGTGTCCCATCCTCGGTTGCCAAGCGAACGCATCCGGGACGGGATACTTTGATCACTCGGAAGGGTCCCTCCCAGCTGGGGGGGAGTTTGTTTAATCCTTCTCTGGATTGTATTCTCCGTAGCACCAGATCGCCTTCCTCAAGCTGTCGGCTGTGAACATGCCGTTGGTGATAGCGCCGGAGAGCTTGGTGGTATCGGACATTCCGAACAGCTGCTCGGCACCTTCCCTCTTCAAGGAGGTCAAGGTCTTCACGTCGGAGCTGGTCCTGCGTGGCTTCGTTAAAGGTCTGGACCCGGAGCGACCCCAAGGTGATTTACGGAGGAAGGACTGCTTCAGCTCCACACACCAGGAAGAAGGGTGTCTCTCCAGTTGACTGGTTTGTAGTTGTCCTGTTGGCCCATAGAGTGGACGGAAGCTCTTCAATCCAGTTGGCTCCATGCTTTTTTAGGCGCTCATATGTGCGCCTCTTGAGTCCTTTTAGGATTTCTGCATTTGCTCTCTCAGCTTGGACATTACTTGTCGGGTGAGCTACGGAGGCATAGCTGACTTGGATGCCGAGGTCTTCGCAGTATCCTTGGAAACCAGAGCTTGAGAATTGGGTCCCATTATCTGTTATGATTTTGTTTGGGACTCCAAATCTGCATACGATGGACTGCAAGAAGTTGATAGCTGATTGCTTGTTTATTGTCACAACTGGAGTTGCTTTCGGCTATTTGGTGAACTTGTCAATGGCCACATACAGGAACTTGTAACCTCCGACAGCTCTTGGGAAAGGTCCCAAGATGTCCATCCCCCACAAAGCGAAAGGCCATGTAGGAGGTATAATTTGTAGAGGCTGAGTCGGTGTGTGAATTTGCTTTGCATGGAACTGGCATGCTTTGCATTTCTTCACCAGCTCAGTTGCATCCAGGAGCGCTGTAGGCCAGTAGAAGCCATGCCGGAAGGCTTTACCGACCAACGTGCGGGAAGACGCGTGGTTCCAACACTCGCCTGCATGGATTTCTGCGAGGAGCTTGCAGCCTTCTTCCCTTGTGATGCACCGCATTAGGACGCTGTTGGCACCACGCTGGTAGAGATCCCCTTCTACTAGCGTGTATCTTTTAGCCAATCTGACTATCCGGTCAGTGAATACATCATCATCAGGAAGGATGTTGTCTTTCAAGTAGCTCCAGATCTCCAAGATCCATGCATTGGAGCTTGCTTGAGCATTTGAGTCTTGCGTGCTGGGTTGCTCGAAGCTTCCGGTAGCACCTACGACCCTTGATGGCTGCCATGGTAACAGGGCCATCGGGATAGCTAGCTTCGGGATGCTAGTCTCGCCCCCTTCACTCAGTTCGGCGGGCTGAGTTGTGGGTTTTGACAACCTCCGTACAAAGGTTCCATCAAGAGCCAGAGCTTCGGTTGACGCTTTCGTCGAGAGTTCGTCAGCTTCAACGTTATGGACACACTGGACATGGTGGAGATCCAGGACTTTGAAGTCCTTCTGAAGCCTCTGGACTTCAAGGAGATAAGCAGCTAGTTGGGGATTGTTACAGGAGCATTCACCCTTCACCTGTTTTATGATGAGGTGAGAATCTCCCTTGACCAACAGCTGCTTGACACCATATGATAGTGCCACCTTTAGTCCATAAATGAGCGCTTCATACTCCGCCATGTTGTTGGTCGCCTTGAAGTCAAGGTGGACCATGTATTTTACCTTCTCCCCGGTTAGAGAAAGGAGAAGGACTCCAGCTTCGGCCCCCTACTTTTGCATGGAGCTGTCGATGTAGAAGGTCCAGTGAGGTTCAGTGCAGAACGGAGCCTTGAGTTCTGGGTTCTGCTCACTAGGGCCCCCAGGGTTTGATGGAGAGGGGGTCCACTCCGCCACAAAGTCTGTCAATGCTTGACTCTTGATCGCTTATCTTGAGATGAATTTAAGATCGAATTCGGCCAATTCTGCTGCCCACTTTGCAATGTTCCCAGTAGAGTTGGGATTATGCAAGATCGCACGCAGTGGGTAAGAGGTCACCACTGAGATCTTGTGAGCTTGGAAGTAATGGCGAAGCTTCCTAGAAGCGATGAGAACTGCGTAAAGAAGCTTGTGCACCTCTAAGTATCGAGTCATGGCATCATGTAGTACTTCACTAATGAAGAACACTAGGCATTGGACTGTCCGGACCCTCACGGAGGGGCCCGGAGCTTCCTCCACATCGACCCGCACCCTCCCGGAGGGGTCCGGACTTGCTTCGGGGACCTCCGGGTCCTCGCTGGAGGAACCCAGAGTTTCTATTGGAGTGACCCAGACCCTCCCGGAGGGGTCCAAATCTTCTGGAATAACTCCCTGTAGATGCAAGTCTGGGGGCTGGGACCCAGACTAACCTTCAGGAACCTCTGGACCCTCCCGAAGGGGTCAAGATTCCTGAGCTTGGGATGGTTCTGGTCTCTCTGTGACACCAGCGAGGACCCACTTTGCAATGTTCCCAGTAGAGTTGGGATTATGCAAGATCGCACGCAGTGGGTAAGAGGTCACCACTGAGATCTTGTGAGCTTGGAAGTAATGGCGAAGCTTCCTAGAAGCGATGAGAACTGCGTAAAGAAGCTTGTGCACCTCTAAGTATCGAGTCATGGCATCATGTAGTACTTCACTAATGAAGAACACTAGGCATTGGACTGTCCGGACCCTCACGGAGGGGCCCGGAGACCAGAACCATGCTGACAACCTCGTCAGTTGCTGAAATGTAAAGCAGTTAGGGCTCACCAGTGTTCGGAGCTACCAAGGTTGGTAGAGTGGTGAGGGGTTGCTTTAGCTTCTGGAACGCCTTTTCTGCTTCTTCAGACCATTGAAATGGTCTGGACTTCCTAAAGAGCTTGAAGAAGGGTAGCGCCCGTTCTGCCAGTCTTGAGACGAACCGGCTGAGGGCGGCTAGACACCAAGTTAGTTTCTAGATATCTTTGATGAGGGCTGGTGGCCGCATCTCCTCTATGGCTTTAATCTTCGCCGGATTTGCCTCTATGTCCCGATGGTTTACCAGGAAACCAAGAAGCTTTCCAGAGCTAACCCTGAAGACGCACTTGTATGGGTTCAGCTTCGTGCGGGTGACCTGCAGCTTGTCGAAGACAGCTTGCAAGGTGTCAAGGAGTGACTCCTTGTCCTTGATCTTGACGACAATGTCATCAACATACACTTCCACTACGTCTCTGATGAGCTCTCCAAAGGTGTTGTACATAGCTCGTAAAAATGTTGAGGCTGCATTCTTGAGACCAAATAGCATGGCAGTATAACAATACAATCCATCTATTGTGATTAAAGAAGTATGTTCTTCATCTTCCCTAGACATTCTGATTTGATGGTACCAGGAATATGCATCTAGGAAACACAGTAATTCACACTCGAAGGTGGAATCCACTATCTGATCTATTCTAGGTAGTGGGAATGGATCTTTTGGGCATGTCTTATTTAGTGTTGTGTAGTCGATACACATCCGAAGCTTCCCACCGGCCTTGGGTACAACGACTGGGTTTGCCAGCCATTTTGGATGGAAGACTTTTCGGATGAATCCAGCTTCGAGCAACTTCTTCACTTCTTGTCGTATGAAGTTCTGTCGCTCTACAGATTGCTTCCGAGGCTTCTGATGTACGGGCCGAGCGTCAGGATAGATCTTCAT
Organism: Tuctoria greenei; assembly: GCA_036927565.1. Classification (NCBI taxonomy): domain Eukaryota; kingdom Viridiplantae; phylum Streptophyta; class Magnoliopsida; order Poales; family Poaceae; genus Tuctoria; species Tuctoria greenei. Next base: position 158,417,484 of record JAYESD010000002.1, on the reverse strand, counting down.
ATTATGCTCGATCACTTCCCTAGGGATCCCATGCATTTGTGATGGTTGCCAGGCAAACACGTCGACATTAACCTGGAGGAAAGTGATGAGCGCGAGTTCCTATTTGTCATTCAGACCTCCCGATATGCGGGTGGTCTAAGCGGCATCAGAACTGATTTGGACAACTTTGACGGGGATGACGGTGTCACCGCTTGGTTGCACGCGAGGAGCGGAGGTTGAGCCTCATTGACGAATGCTCGGGGGTTTCAGAGCTTGTTCTTGCCAGGATTCTTCCTCTTGCGCTGTAGCAAGCGCATGAAGTTCTTCCAGAGCAGTCACTTCGACAGTACGATCTCCACGAATCCGGAGAACGCCAGCTGGTGTTGGCATCTTCAACACCAGGTAGCCATAGTGAGCAGCAGCCATGAATTTGTACAAGGCGGGCCTGCCAAGAATGGCGTTGAAAGGCAAGTTGATCTGAGCGACGTCAAATACCAACTTCTCAGTGCGGTAATTCTCCCAAGTCTCGAAGGTCACAGGGAGAGTAATGGCACCGAGTGGTGTTATGGCCCCCGGACCTACTCCGGAGAAAGGTCGGGAGGGGCGAAGGTTCGAAGGTCGGAGCTGGAGCTTGATGAAAGCTTCAAAGCTTATGAGGTTCAGCCCCGAACCTCCAACCACCATTACATGGTGGAGTTGAATGTTATTGATGGTAGGTGATACCATCAAAGGTAGCTGACCAGCCCTGATCATGTTCTGAGGGCAGTCTGAAGCATCAAAAGCGATGGTAGTGTCCATCCACTTTCGATGAGGCTCCTCCTTGGCTGTAGGAGCTACTGAGGCCATGTCCTGCCGCATGGTCTTGAGGACACAGCGAGAGGTGATGTCCCACGAACCAACAAAGAAGGTCTTCATGGTCTTCCGACGCTCATTGTCAGAGACGTCGGAGTCATCGCCGACGGAGGTGTAAACAACCTTCAGGACCTTTTTAGGATCCTGGAAGCCTAACTCCTCTTCAGACGGAGCTTCATCGACCTTCTGTTTTCCTTCCCTCTGACGCAAAGGAAATTCTTCCCGGCGCTTGTTGTAGCGCTCAATAAGGTTTTGGACCTCTCGACAGTCCTCCAAGTTGTGGTCGTTCGACTTGTGGATAGGACACCACATTTTGGAGTTGCCACCGTCTTTAGGGGACGGCCAAGGTCATTTCTCGGTGCGTGGCCCCCGGCCACCCGGAGCTGCTGCAGCTGCAGCGGTGGATGTGTCGGCCGACGGCTTCTTTTTGCTGTTGGACTTTTTCTTCTTTTTGCCACTCCCGGAGATAGTGGCTTCGCCTTTGGAGGATTTTTTGCCATCCTCCGGAGGTGGTTTGGAGTGCATTTCACGGCCCTACGCAACTTTGGCACACTTGTCTGCCAAGCTGAAGAGCTTCGTGACGCTGGTGATCTCCTTCACCGCCAGCTTCTCCAGCATCTTCTTATCTCGTACACCCTGATGAGGACATCACTTCTATGATACAAACAACACTCCATTGAATATACAAGATGCAATCAATAGAGTTCATACACAACAATTAATTTTAGAGGTGAGCTCGTTCTTATATGTTTCCTTATATGTTTTTGAGCATAGATTGCTATATAATGATTTAATTGTGATTAGGATCCATGGAGAGGTTCAAAAAGTATTTGGAGGAAGTATTAGGGACGTGTAAGACCAGAAAATTCGTTCAAAGAAGATGGAAATCGAACCAAACTCAAAATCGTATCCAACTTGGAGTCCAGGAGCAATACGCACTAAAACGGATGCCCAGGACGCATACGAACTCCGTTTTGGACGTTCCACATATGCACGGAAAGGGGAGAGGATAACCATTCCAATGGCGCTGGTCTCATATCAAAATTACTTCGGTGCAATCGGGAATTGTCAAAACAATGTTGAGTACATAATCTGTCAGGGTGTTGCGCCACCGTATTGGGCCATTGGGCCTTGTATCAAGTCTAAGTCCATTATTTTCGTGTCTTAGGGTTAGGTCACGACCCTAACACCCCCTTGGACGTCCAGCCACCTATATATACTCTATAGTAGCCGCCATAGACAATTGGGTTTTGCATAGATCAATAATATTGCCGTTCTGCGGTTTGTGAAACCCCAACTTCGCGATTTCAGATCGTGTCTACCTTGTTCTTGCTTGTGTTCTCGGTTGCACTTGCAGGGATTAGCCTTCTTGGCGAGTTCAATCGTGTGCAGCATGGTTGATAACCAACGGAGCGGTAGTGTAGTGATTGCAGGGGTTTTCGTGTTCTACTCGAGAGCCTCGGATCATCAACGTCGAGATCTCCAGATAACTCGACTTATCCATTATCTTTCGGAAGATCGGGACCAATTTTCCTATCAATTGGTATCAGATTTCCAGGTTGCCCGTTACGTAATTCATCTATCCATTACACTAGTTTTGTTTTTCATACCTAGAGTCCACAAAAAAGCCACAAAGAACTTGTAGTTTCGTAGATCTATTCATCACTTTGTCCAAACCACCATTGAGCCTTTGCAACTTTGTTATTCAGTTTGGTTTATTGAGTTTGTGTCCGTGGTTGAGTCATATTGCTGGTTTAGAAAGTGTTTTTGGTCTTAGTTTGAGTTTTGCATTTTGTGATTCATCCTTTTTAATCACGTCATCACGTCCAGATTAGATTCATCTCTGTCCAGTTTGGTATTTTCATCATATCTCGCTCATACAAACTCGGATTTTGGTGTTCTTATACTTTATGGAAATCTTAAGAAGTTCTCCATAACTTTTGTATGCATAAGTTTCCCAGAAAATAGAGTTATAAGGGTCAAAATTGCATTAGATCTGAATCTATTATTGATCTAGAAATTCTGAACAGTCTGTATTTCGGGGGCAATATCTCCCATTGTTCTTATTCAAAATAGGTCTTCCATATATTGAAATTAAAGAGGAGAGATATATCTACAATTTTGCTGTTGTTAGTTTTTCTATTTGGAGCTTCTATGTATGCCTATTTGTACTTGTAAGATTGAGCAGAAAATCTGCAACAGACACACAAGATATCTTTGACTACTTTCTATTGTGTTCTTCTTTTGCAGCACATTCTGAAAAAAGGAAGAAAAATAAGAGAAAAAGGCAAGTGCAAAACAAGATACATAAGCCGCCAAAAAAAAAGAGAGGAGAAAAAAACAACAAAAAACAGAAGTGCTTGCATCCTTTGTGTCATCTAGTTTTATCTCTTGTCTTGCTTGCTTGAACTACTAGGAACACATTTAGGCCAGCAACATTGACAAGTACTGTGGACACTTATTCAACTTTATTATCTGATTTCACTGTTGCTAATCCTTGCTACATATAATTGCCATCCAAGCTACACCTTACTCTTGAGCAGAATCGATACACCTTTGCAATCATCCCACGCTTCATTGGTTTCTTCATACCGTCCACTGTTTGCCACCTGCAGTGTCGGTAAGAACACTTGTAAGAGCGTGGTAAGATGCTTGAGAGTGTGTGATTCCACTTCCACTTTTCCATTATCCTTTGTAGTTGATAGGGATAACATATTTTTTATTGTCTTCTGTTTGCTACTAACAATGTCAGGTAAAAGCAAGAATCATGCATTATATGCTGAGATGATTGACATGATGAAGAGAACGATGGAGTTGCTCACTAAAAATAAAATATCATCCAAGGTTGCACATGATGTTCAAACCACCTTTACAACTCCTTCAACAGCAAGTAATTACATTCTCCCATCTTTTCCTTCTTTTGATGGTCTTAGTTATGATGAATATATTGCTTGGGAAATAAAGTTGGATAAAATTTTTCGACAATGTCATATGTGTGAGAGAAGAAAGATTAGAAATATTGCAAGTGCATTAGTAGGTTGTGCATTGACTTGGTGGAACAACTTAAGTGATTTAGAAAAACCTCGAACATGGAAAGATATGAAAATTCTTATGCGAGACTAGTGTATCCAATTGCAAAGATGAAATACATAAGCTTGAGAAGAATTTTCTTGTTGTACCTCCTCCTATGCCTAACCTTTTGCAGGAACAAGAACCAACAACTGTAGAAAATCCAAAGCGAATGAGGTGTTCAACAACTCCTGTGAAAATTCAGATCTATCAATTCATATTTCACCCACAATTACTGCCGAAAATGAGAATAAAGGTAACAAATATCACAACACACTTGTTGAAGTTGAGAAGTTTTTGGATGTTCTGAATTTTCACCAATCATGCTATTGTCGAGGAGCGACTAGTGGAATCTTTTATTGATACACCATTGCCACATGTTGATTTTCCTGCTGATCCTTCTATTAAAAATGAGTTGTGTGCTAATAATTATATTGTACCTATGCTAGAACAACTGAATGAATTTGATACTTTATCACCCACATGTGCTGAAATTAAGCATTTGATTCCAATTACACGTGAAAGGGATGAGCTGAAATTGTTGTCTTCTCTAAATACTTTGGGTTATATTGAATTTGACACTCTCTGTGATCTAGATATTGTAGAGAGAAGAATATTTTCTAAAACTGAATTACCTTTGTTGGCAAAAAATAGTTTTCATGCTACAGGGAAATATGAACGTAGTGGCATGTTTATGGTGCATAAAGTTTACATATGTTCAAATGTGCAAGCTCCTTTTGTGCTGCAACAACATGGTGAAATGAATGGATGCACTAACACTAATAATGTATTGTCAAGTTTTTCTAGCATTTTTTTCTTGCAGCAAGGATAATATATAAAAGAGGAGCATTGTTTGTTGCGGTTGTGCAATATGGACAACGCTCATTCTACCCCCAAAGCAAGCCTCTTTGCTGGACATACGAGCAAGCCGAGTACGGCTTGTTATAAAGAAGGGGAGAATAATGAGATCATACACATTATCATTGCACAAATAAACATGGCACTATGTTTATTTGTTTAGGATCCTGGCCCAAGTGAATGTGCACTGCTATTTGATGGACAAGATCAAGATGGGGCACTATGTCGTCCACCACCTTGGCCTCCTCCATTCATGCATACAAAAAGATTTGATGGCGTTGCACATTTGGACCAACACATAAGAGAAGATGAACTTGAGTTGAGGACGACTCCAATTCAAGAAGGGGAGAATGATGAGGACATCACTTCTATGGATACAAACAATACTCCATTGAACATACAAGATGCAATCAAAAGAGTTCATACGCAACAATTAATTTTAGAGGTGAGCTCGTTCTTATATGTTTCCTTATATGGTTTTGAGCATAGATTGCTACCTAATGATTTAATTGTGATTAGAATCCATGGAGAGGTTCAAGGAGTACTTGGAGGAAGTATTAATTAAGTGGAAGACCAGAGAATTCATTCAAATAAAATGGAAACCGAACCAAACTCCAAATCGTATCCAACTCGGAGTCCAGGAGTAGTACGCACTAAAACAGACACCCAGGATGCATACGAACTCCGTTTTGGACGTTCTACAAATGCACGGAAAGGAGAGAGGATAACCTTTCCAATGAATCCGGTCCCATATCAAAATACATTCGGTGTAGACGGGAATCATCGAAACAAAATCAAGTACAGAATCTGTCAGGGTGCTGCGCCACCGTATTGGGCCATTGGGCCATATATCAAATCTAAGTCCATTATTTTTGTATATTAGGGTTAGGTCACGACCCCAACACCCCCTTGGACGTCCTCCCACCTATATATACTCCATAGTAGTCGCCATGAACAATTGGATTTTGCTTAGATCATTAATATCGCCGTTCTACGGTTTGTGAGACCCCAACTTCGCGATTTCAGATTGTTTCTACCTTGTTCTTGCTTGTGTTCTCGATTGCACTTGTAGGGATTAGCCTTCTTGGCGAGGTCAATCGTGTGCAACACGGTTGATAACCAACGGAGCGGTGGTGTAGTGATTGCAGGGGTTTTTCGTGTTCTGCTCGAGAGCCTCGGATCATCAACGTCGAGATCTCCACATAAATCGACTTATCAATTACCTTTCGGAAGATCGGGACTCATCTTTTTCCTATCACACCCTGTCTAAATGCCACGATAACAAAAGCGCTAGAGATAGAAGGAATGGTGTTTCGTACCTGGGAGAACCTCTGGATGAGTGTGCGCAAGGATTCTCCCCCTTTTTGCACAACTGCAGAAAGGTCTAGTTTGGTGCCTGGTCGGGTGTATGAACTCCCGAAATTGGCAGTGAACTGTTGGCACAATTCCTCCCAACTATTGATAGAGTTGTGAGGAAGGCTCATGAACCAGGACCTGGCGGTCCCAGTCAAGGCCACTGGGAAGTAGTTGGCCATTACAGCCTCGTTACCTCCGGCCGCAAGGATTGCGGTGGTGTAAATTTGGATAAAATCGGCGGGATTAACTGTCCCGTCAAATTTCTCTGGCAGGTGAGGCCAGAACTTTTGTGGCCATCTGACCATGCGTAGATGCATGGCCAGTGCAGAACAGCCTCCTCCTACTCCCTCGGGAGCAGGACTGTCTCGAGCCTCTCGCCTTTCGCGAGCACGCTCGATATGGACACGGCCATCCTGTTGACGGTAACGGCGATCAAGCTCCGCCCAGAGGTCATGAGTTAAAAGCATGGTTACCGTATGAGTACGTCGTGCCCCGGAAGGTAGTGACGTAACATGCTGTGACGCAACACGCCTCCTATTTTGGGAAGCATGCGGACCAAGTCTGCCAGACACGGTCCAGCGCTGCGATGGGGCCTGTCCCGAAGGAGGAGGACCTTGGTTGCTGATGCGGTCGGCTGCTGCTGCAACCAAGTGTTCCACATCAGCCCTCCACTGCTCCATTGCACCCTGGGATGCACCTGGAGGTGGTGGACGTTGGAGGAGAGCACGCGCTGCATGAAGCACGTGTTCGGGGTTGTTGTTGTTTGCCGATGCGGTGATCGACGCCGATGCACCGTCACACTGCTCAGCTTGACGTGCTGTGGAGGTGGTGGCGGTGGAGGCATGACTCCTGCTGGAGCCACAGCACCTGCTGGTTGCTGCATGTTGGAGGGATTGCCTCCAACGGGTTGAACAGCAGGGTTGCCATTGGATGATCCAATAGCTGAGTTCACCATACTCGAAATCTCGGGCACCCCCTACCTGGTGCGCCAGCTGTTGGTGTTTGGATCCGGCAGATCTCCCGGCACTACCTTAGGCAGATTGAGGAGTTGTAGTTCGGTAATGGGTGCGCAGAGATTCAAGAAGGTGAAAGACACGTGTACATAGAGATTTACATGGTTTGGGCCGCCTGAGCGTAATACCCTACTCCACGGGGTGTGTTGGTGATGTATTAAGCGTGTGAGTCGAGAAGAAGCTCCAGAAGAAGAAGCTCATCTATCTCAGGGAGTTCAGCAGTTGTCTGGAACCGTCCCTTGTGTACCGTCGACCAGTCCTTTTATAGTACAAGGACTAGTCGTTACAACGTTAGCCTGGCCCGACAGGTGGCCCCAGGGGTTACACATGCTTGATACACAATAAATGAGGTTAATTACCCTTAATAGCCTGGTAATGGGCCTTAACAGTGCCATTACTAGTATTAAGGGCCATCCGATTGTGTGTCATTAATATGGTATTAATGATACTTAATTGGGTCTTGAAGTCTTTTATTGCTCCTTGATGGTCCGGAGCTGTTGGGGGTTCCACCAGCCTGATTGTTGAAGTTGAAGGTCCGGCGGTCGCCATGTGGCAGCACCGGAGCTTATCATCGTGGACGAGTAGGTACGGTGCTACATGACACGTGTCAGTACTGGAGCTTCCCTTGGTTTGGGGTTAGATCTGGGGGTGCCATATTAGTATTCTGACCGGAGCTTCCCATGGGTGGGTGATAGCTCCGGCCTTATGATACACGTGGCGGCCCTGGGACTAACCATGTCGGGGAAGCAGGTCCGGTTACGCCTGACATGTGGGGCCTTCGGAGGTCTTCAAATCTGGTAGATGGGGTTTCCTTGTGATCTTTGCAATCCCAAGGGGTATCCGGTACGAAGGGTACCGACACCATCCCAATACTAAGTTCCCTCTAATCATGGAAGTTGTCCAGGTGCTCATAACCGGGAGCACGACTATCATGATAGTTTTAGACACACTCTTCATAGGTTGTACCGCTTTACCCACGTGTTTGTGATTTTATCACCCATCAACGACTATAGAAACCTCTCTTATGCCAATTACACTTCATTTGGTGTATGGCCAAGAGATCACAAAATAGCCTTTACAAAGGGATTACTAGCCTATTTAGACCCCACTGAGGTTTCACCGGTGGCGATGTCTTCCTCAGAGCACATCTTCAACCAAGGGCCCCCTCTTGAGCCATTCAGATCCCAGGGTAGTCCCACCAATCATCAACAAACCCAATCCAACTACCCCTTCCCCGAGCATCCTTAATGGTCCAAATAACACTGGCAAAACCCTAATTAATCAGCTACGCCACACCCATACTTGGTCTCGTGGTGGCACTGTAGTCCTGGCTTATTCTCGCATGAACCGGTCCTTAGATCAAAAGCAAGCAAACCACTATACGTCCAACCCATCCACATACCAGGCTTGCTTAGATCACCCATTACCATATCATATTTAACTAGTTCATGTTAACCATAATCTCATCCATGCATAATTAAATTTAGTGGTATAGTTCATTCCCATACCAGTTGATTAAGCGAAGCAAAAGGTAAAAAGCCCTTCCCGACTCTCTACCATATATTCCAGGTGACAAGAGTGGTCAAACAAAGCTAGTAAACTTCCTATCAAAGGATTCCCATCAAATTGACACAAGCATGCAATTGCAAACAAAACATTTATTTTAAAACAGGATCAATACGTTTCAAGGAAACTTGCCTTTCTCTTGCGGTTGATTAGGGTCAAAGCCTTCAAACTCTTGGTGTTGTAGATCCTCCGCGGCACTCTCTAGCACAAAATCCGTCTAATCCGCACAACAAACATACAAGACAAGAAACACAATCAAAGAGTGCACAAATATTACTCAATATGACATGACATGCATGATTAATGCAAATGCAAGTTAGAACTTGTTAATTTATTGCTTTTAATGATCACTAACTAGTTCTAATAGATTTTAACAAGTTTATACAGGTTTGGATGTGATTAGATCAAACTTTAGAATCAATTCAACACAATTTAGCCAGGAAGACCGGACTAGTCCACTAGGGACCGGACAAGTCCGCACTCTGCAAGATCAGCAAAATAGGGTTTTCTAGATCGATGTGAATTTGGTGGTTAGGGGTCAAATTCACGTAAGGAAAAGTGAATAGAAAGTATACCAGGTGTTTAGAATCTAATATATCAAGAAACTTGGAGGTAACACTTGGATCTTGACGATCTAGGGTTGGGGATGAACTTGGAGATGAATTGGTGACGAAGGACGAAACTTGGTGGAGATCTTGATCCTCTTTCGTTTCCTCCTCTTCTTCTTCTTCTTGCTTGGGATCTTCTCCTCCCTCCTTGATGGTGGCTCTCCACGAACTAAGGTTTGGGTGGGGTGGAAAAGTGGCAAATAGATGTCAAGCCAAGGGGTGGGGTTGTTTATATAGAGGTGGAGGCTAGGGTTAGATGGATTTCAAGTTTGGGATGAGTAGAGGCCGGTTTAGAGTCCCTCATGGGCTCTAAAAGAGTTAGGCACGACGTCCCTAGGCCCACTTAACGTGAAACCCAAGAAACAAGTCGTAAAACAAAAGATCAACTCGGAGTCACGAGATATCGGATAAGTCCAAAAAGGACCGGACTAGTTCGAAGTTGTCCAGAGAGAAAATCGGACAAGTCTGGCCTAAAATCCAACAAGTCTGGCTTTAGTCAGAGAGGAAAATGGACAAGTCCGCTGGAACACCGGACTAGTCTGGAAAAGTCCAGGGACTTAGCAAATTTTCAAGGATTCTTGGAATATCGGACTAGTCTGCACAAAATCGGACAAGTCCGAAAGTTTCCAGAGGAAAAATCGGACTAGTCCGCAGCAAAAACGAACAAGTCCGTTTTTAGTCAGAGAGAAATCGGACTAGTCCTAAGTAAAATCGTACTAGTCCGCACTTTCCAGCATTTTAAGTGCGTTTTTGTTCCAAATCAATTTTAAATGCTCCAAATCAATTTTAAACTCGTTCCTCTTTATGTGGGTTAATGTTAAACATGTATACGAGTGCATGCAAGTCATGATGCATGAAAATAAGGGTGTTACCGCGAGGATGTCGTACCAGTGGGTTTGTATCATTGAGTTGTGCTTTTTTTTTTTGATGTGGTCAGTTTGTTGGTCGGTTGGTTGTACTCATTTAAGTGTTTGGAAAGTTGGTCTTCTGTTAAGTGTGGATGGGTTAATCCAAACTGCAGACTTGCTTTTTCAGTCCTTAGTAAAAGTTCCTTTGGTACTCTTAAATTATTTTCTATGTTCACTCTCTCCATGGATTCTAACTATCTAAGCGAACATCACTGGACTATCCTATCATGGAACATTCATGGTGTTTCCTCCACGGAGAAGCAACAAGCTGCCAGACAACTTATCACTGAGAATAGATGTGACATTGTTTGCTTGCGAGAGACTAAACAAGAACACGTTGATCATAGCTTTCCTCAAAAACTAGCACCAAAATGTTTTAATGAGTTCATCTTCTTTCGTCCTCTTGCTCTTCGGTTGGCCTTCTTGTTGGGTGGAAAGGTTCTCGCTTCTAGGGAGGGACCATTTTTATACCAGCATGGGGAATTTTAGGAAATTCACATCAGCATTTAACAATGAGAAATGGTTCTTGCGTTCTATATACTGTCCTTGTGGGGAACCCCGTCGCGGTGAATTCATTCAATGGCTCGTTTCTATTGAAATCCCAAACCATACTTGTTGGATGTTGTTGGGGACTTTAACATGTATCGTTCTCATGCCAATCGTAATAAACCTGGTGGCGATCTGGATACGGTGATGATCTTCAATGAGATCATCGGCCAGATAGGACTGCTTGAAATCCATCTCAAGGACAGAAAGAGTACATGGAGTATTATGCAAGCATATCCCTTGCTTGAGCAATTGTATTGGTGTTTCATAAACCCTGATTGGTCTTCCAAATATCCAAATAGTATGATGAGCACCCTGTGTCATTCAACTTTTGATCATGTACCATGCTTAATTCGCATATCCACAAATATTCCTCATGCCAAGGTTTTTAGATTTGAAAACTTTTGGCCATACATATGAGGCTTCTTTGAAGTGGTTCAAGCTTCCTGGTATTCTAGAAATGAGCATCCCAATAAAGCAGTTACCTTTCTAATAAGCTTAAGAAGCCTCAGAGGACACTTAAATCATGGTGTCAATCGCTACTTAACATTTTGAAGACAATAAAAGAATGCAACCTTGTACTTCAGACCTTAGATGCTCGTACATAGTTAGTTTGACAAAACTAGGAAATCAACCTACAAAGTTTTTTCATGCAGGAACAATAGAGAGATATATGTAGGATTGAATAACACGTGAAAAGCTATCAGAGGGCTGTGAATGGTAGATTTAAACTTTTTCAGTGGAAGCTACAAAAACCCCTCTGTAGAAAATCAACCTAACAAAGAAACCATGTGTGTGAATGATATAATTATGTTCAACCATGCCAAAAGTAGTAGATATTGTAGACAATCAAGTCACGAAGACATGGCAACAAGAATCACGAGAAAACACCGAGTAAAACTCATGTTATGACCAAAACCCTGAGAAAAGGTCAATCTATTCTAACAGAGAGTATACAGATCTGCTATGCCTCAAAGAAAGTCGTGTAACTCAAAAACCTCAAATAAAATTATTTTGAATTTTTCACACAGATAATATAGCATTGATTTGTGAATAAAACACAAAAAGGATCACATCAATTGGATCTATAAAACTCAAGTTATGATCAAAACATCAAAGAAATGTCTTGCAGCACAGAAACTCGACGAGAAAGACTTGACGAAAACAAGTCGGACGAACAAGGCACAAAAGCTCCTCTAAACTATGAATTTTACTCACCAAAAACACAAGAGGAACAGGCCAAAGTCATACCACCACGAGCCGTGACCTCCCTTGCTTATATAACCAGCTCTTAGTCCAACTCAATCCTGACTAGAACTCTATTCCTACTCAGTTTCAACCGAAACTTTCCATAACTGCTCAAGACTCTTCCATACCTAGATAGAAGCAATATTAAGACTTTAAAACACCTTAGGAATGTCCCAAACATTCCTAAGACAGTTAAATTTCATGACCAACACAAAATCTAACCAAAACAAACTCGAAACTTTCTATGTTCAAACCATAACCACCTCAGCCGCAGCTTGAGGTATAATTCAGCCGGTTGGATTTTTCCGACCATATCTTCACGTCCATAACTCTTCACCACGCCTTGGAAAAATGTTGCTGCATCCATGTACCCCTTGCACACGTGTAAACACCTTCCAACGACATCCACGATACTTTATGCATTATTCTTGATCCAAACACGTTGCATGACCTCTCGATCAACTCAACCAAAATTCCTTCCAAACTTGGTTGTTGAATCTCATCTTCTCCATAAAACTAGTTCAATGGATCACCGTAACGAACCATGTCATAACCTCCAGCAACACCTGCATGTGAATAAACAATAAAATCTTCCAAGCACAAGTCCTCGACATGACTCACATTAGTCCGATACCCACAACACCTTATGTGAGCACCTCACATAAGCATGTTGCAAACATAGCAAGATAATATCCATCATGATCAGCCAAAAAACATCAAAATCTTAGTAAATAAATACTAAGCAAACTTTCTACAAGCCAAAAAGCAAGTTTGAAATATTGCAAGTGAAAAACACAGCAGCCGCATGAATATTTCACCATGTAAAAAGTTCGAAAAGTCCAAAAAACCGCTTTGCATTATAAAAGGAAAAGTTCGGACACTCCAAAGTGAAAACATGTGCAGCTCATGTGTGTGACAAGTTCGGACATTTTGAGTCGAGTTCCCGCAAGTTCGGATACTGCAAAGTAGGCTTCTCACATAAATTTAAAACTTTGCATGTAAATCCCCACTTCTAAACCTATTTGCCATTGTATTCAGCACCTAGGTCTAACAATATAGAACCAACAAAATATCTGCACTGCAAAATGATGATGGAAACATGGTATATGATCACGTGAAAAATAAAATCTGATATGGTAAACATTCAGAGAAAGAACGGCTCAATGGAGAACCCACAATGCTTTTCAACATGGAAACACTTATACCTAAGTTTGAATGCCTTGCCCAGCTTGGAAGGCCAGTTACCACGGAGGAAATTGAAGAAGTGGTACGTTCAATGCCAACAGACAAATCACCAGGCCCTGATGGCTTTAACTGGTATTTCTTCACATTTTGTTGGCATATTATTACGGAAGATGTCTTAGATCCATGTCATGATTTTTTCGCAAGGAATTTAAACATAAAGCCAATCAACACTTCTTTCATCACTTTAGTACCTAAAACACCAAGTCCAACAATGATCAATGACTGGCGACCAATTTCTCTACTGAATGGGGTGCTGAAGATCATTACAAAGATTATGGTTGAAAGACCGCAGAAGACTATTATTCCAATAATTCACCAAAATCAGTACAGGTTTATCAAAGAGAGGTCCATACAGGATTGTGTAGCTTGGACATATGAATATATTCACAGATGCAAGGTCTCTAAAAAGAAACAATTGTCTTAAAGCTTGACTTTCGGAAGTCCTTTTATTCTATTGAGCACCATGTCATACTTAAAATGATGGAAAATCTGGATTTGCCTACGGATTGGATTAACTGGGTCAACAACATCTTTAGGTCAGGCACTCCTTCTATTCCATTTAATGGTGACCCTAGAAAGCCATTCTATTATAAAAGAGGAGTCCGTCAAGGAGATCCATTGTCTCCTCTCCTTTTTGTGTTAGCAGGAGAACTCTTACAGTACATCATAAATGAAGCCATGAGAAGAGGAATTCTATCTAAGCCAAATGAAGAAACTGGAAATATGAATTTTTCCTATTATCCAATATGCTGACGACACTTTACTAATCATGAAGGCATCGCAAAAAGAGCTTTTTTGTTTTAGAGCTCTTCTAAGGAGTTTATCTGAATCCACCGGTCCGCTTGTTAACTATAATAAATCATGTATGGTATCAATTAATCTCACAACAAAAATGTCTCAGTTACTGGCTGGAGTCTTTGGCTATCAGCTGAGCATGTTTCCTATCACTTACCTTGGACTATCCCTAGGACTGAATAAACCAAAAGTTGCCGACTCTTCTCCTTTGATGCAAAAAACAAAGCGCCATCTCCCAGCAACCTCTAAATATTTATCTCTTGCAGGAAGGATCCAAATTGTTAGTTTTGTTTTATCAGCCCTACCAAAATAATGATGTGTACACTCTTGAACCTTTCGACAGTACTTGAGCAAATAGATAAAATTAGAAAGCATTGCCTCTGTAATGGACCTGAGTCTCAGTCACGCACATGAGCTCTCATTGAATGGTATAATGCACATTGCTGAAGAGCAAAGCAGCTTTAGGAGTTATCGACCTCAGAAAGAAAAATGAAGCACTGCTCATCAAACATGTCCATAAGTTCTTTAACACCTTTAATATCCCTTGGGTTAATTTAATATGGGAAACATATTATCGGAATGGATTTGGTAACGTTAAAAGCAACACCAGGTGAACCTTTTGTTGGAAAGATATCATTTTTTACAATGACCACTTCAAATACATAGCCTTACCTCGTCTAGGAAATGGAGCTACAATCTCCTTATGGTCAGATAAATGGACTAATCCTCCTCTCAAAGAAAGGTTCCCTCATCTCATTTCTTTCACAAAGAAGGCAATTATCCCTGTTAAAAGACTGATAGACACAGGGGATATTATGGATATCTTTCACATCCCATTATCGGTTGAGGCATTTCAGGAGCTGCTGATCCTAGATGACACGTTCCAATCGTCGGAAATATTTACTTAGACAAAGGACAGATGGAATTATATTTGGGGCTCAGAGAAGTACTCTTAGAAAAATACTGCAATTATTTTTTCAAGGACATTATTTCACCGACTCTCTTAAAAACATCTGGAAGAGTGAGTGTAACAATAAACTAAGGGTTTTCACTTAGCTACTCTGTGTGGATAAACTCAATACAAGAGACATGTTATATCAAAGAAACTTCAGGGTACAAGATGGTGACTACTGCTGTTTGCTTTGCAGAAGATGTAGATGGGATGCACTACACCTATTCTTCACATGTTCATTTGCAGCAAACTGTTGGCGGTTAATAGGCTTTAAGTGGAATTACAACCTTGAATTCTTTCCAATGATATTTGCGGAGGTAACTCGGTTTGCTCGAAAGTACTTTATGGATGTGGTCATCATCGCCTGCTGGACCATCCGGAAAACTCGCAATACAGGGATCTCTGATATGTGCTTCCTTCATATGGGAAATGGACCCTAGACTTCAAAGAGGAAGGCTTCCTCCAAGCACTTAGAATGTGTCCATCCATTATTAAAGATTTTACTGACTGGCTTAAAAATCTTCCCTAGTGCATCTCGTGCTTTGGATGATTCTCGATTGTAAACTATATTGTAATTTCATTTAGGCTTAATATATAACAACCGGGGGGGCTTGGGTCCTGCATTTCCTTTTTCAAAAAAATTGGCAGCTAAGGTGCAGCAGTTCTTCTCGAGAGTAAAAAGAACAGAGCCAGTTTGGCTTAGCCTGAGGGAAATATCACAGAGTGAATGATGGCGACATGAAGACAAAGCTTGGATGGATTTTTTTCTCAGCTTAAATGGAGCAGGTGGTGGCCATGCAAGGGTTGTGCGCCGCACTCGAGCAGGAAGCAGAGAAACAGAGCCCATCAGTTGAATTGGCTGACAAGTGTGACCCACGGTTTCCCCCCTCCCTTATCTTCTTTTAACTTCAAATTAGATTACCAAATGAGCTCAACAAATGATTGTCTTGACAGGATGACCAAATCAACTATGAGGAATTGATTTCAGCTATGTTTGAATTTAAATTCAATTTTGAATATGATTCAAATATGTATTTGTTTTATATTATCTCCATAATTAGAAACATAATAGTAGGGATGTTTTAAGATTTAGTGTGAACAATATTTGGTGCCTCTACTTTATTAATCCACATAGGTTGAGTATGAATTTCTTGAAATTTGAATTTGAACCTATCTTTTTAGGACCTGGTTTAAATTCCCTTCATATGTGCACTTGATTTTATTTGCTTTCTTTCTCTAATTAATCCTAGAGCTGAAATGAACACTGTTATTTTGGGATTTTACACCCAACTCGGGTGCCTTTCCATGATGTCGTCCACAGGAAATAGGCGATACCTCTTGGACAAATCGACCTCCCGGTCATGATCGGGGTTGAGTTCAGATTCCCCATAGAAACCCTCACCTTTGAGGTGGATGACTTCAATGTATCGTAGCACATCATCTTGGGGCGGCCATGCTACGTGAATTTGTGGTCGTCCCGAACTACATCTATCTCAACCTGAAGATGTCAGGCCCACACGGAGTCATCACCATCGATGTTGAGTTCCAACGAGCTCTACTGTGCAAGCAGAGCAGCTACTAACAGGCCTCAGCAGTGGTGGCGGTGGGTGAGCTCGATGAGCTATCCCGAGCTTAGAGGCCGTCCTACCGACCGAGCTGGGATATGGCTCGCCTCGAACAAAAGCCTACGACGAGGCTTCATTCGAGGAAGCTCGGTAGGATTCCGTCGATGAGTTGGACGAACCTCACAATGTTACTCGCCTGAGGTTGGCCAAGTACCAACATGCACTACACTGATACCATGAGCAACAAGTCCAACCTTGAGCTTTCCAAGTTGGCAATCTGGTCCCACGAATGATCCAGACCAACAAGGACAAGCACAAGCTGTCCTTCCCATGGCAGTGCCCTTATGTGGTCGCAGGCTTCTTACGAACCAGGGCCTACCGCTTGAAGGATGTGGACGGCAACATCTTCCCCAACATGTGGAGTATAGAACACCTTAGGTGTTTCTACTAATGAAAGTGCCGAGCCAGGCATGTATGTTGTGAAGCTGAGGATACAACAAAGAAAAGCTAAGTTCCTTCCCCTCTTCATTCAGCTTTTTACTTTATCTCTTAAGTAAAGTGTCCCCATGCTCGATCCCAATCGGGTTCCCTACCCAACATCGACGGCCGGAGCTTGGGCCGTACGTGACTACTCATGCACCGTGCAGTGGATGGACCAAACCAACCGCCCCACACTGCTCGGGAGCTACCCACCCACTATGAGCTCAGCTAAAGGCTCCAAAGTTTTCATTTTAAATGTTTTTTCTAAGTACTCACTCCATGCCTCGCAACCTACGGCTAAGAATTACAAAAGTTCTCAAAGCTACGGATCAAGCAAGGCTTAGGGACAAAAATAAGCATCAAAGTTTTTTCTTCCAAAACGCTTTTCATTTTAGTACTCCCTTTGTGCCTCGCAACCTACAGATAATAACTCTGAAAGTTCTCAAAGATACGGATCGAGCAAGAAACATAGACAAAAAAGGGGAAATGCACAATTAACTTGTTTAATTAATAAGTTAAAAGCCCACGATGGCATCCATTACATGAAAAAAAAATATACAAGTACTAATCCGGCTTTCACTAAGCTCGCTACCGAGGGACTGGGTTCGGTGTTTAGCCACCATGACATGCTCTCGTAACTCTGAAAAGACCCCAATGTGGTCAAATTCGACAAACAACTCTACAAGTCTTCCACGCGCAAGCAAAGACACATCAGATGCGCTAGGGTTCGGATCGACTGGGTCCTCCACTCGACGAAGGTGCAAAGAATGGCCTCACCGATGAGGCCCTTCGCCTTCAGCGCCTCTAGTCGGCCCATCTCCTGTGTCCGGAAACCGAGGAGTGTCATGACCTCATCACGACGCAGTTGGGAGATTGCTCCACACTAGCAAGGTAGATGTTGTAAAACACACATGGCGATGATGCCCCCTTGCCGACCAAGCCGAAGACGCAAGCCGAGCGGATGCGGGATCAACTCAAGGAACTATCAGACAAAGCAAATGGATTATGAAGGATACAGTGGTGTTGTGTCCATGAAACTCAACTTGCCATTCTCTCAATACTCTTTGGATTTTGCAGGCAAGGATGCAAGGCGTAGAGGACTCATCAAAGAAAAGAGGAAAGTGTGGGAGAATATGGGCGCAACGCTAGGCTTCTTATAGGCCCATTGGGTCAACAAGGAGGCAGGCGATCAGAGACAGTAGGAGAACCAAGCCGCGCCTCCTCATAACCAACACCGCCAAAAAGTCATGCGACTCTCGAGGATCTCCGCAATGCGCCTCACCTCCCCATACCCTCATAACTAGCACTATCCTCGAATCATGCAGCACCCACGATCTCCACAAGTCAGACACCAAGGGCCACAAAGCTAGTCCAATATGCCGAGGTAAGGTGGTTAAATTTCTAACACACTTTAGGGGTCCGATCCAGTTTCAGGTTCGAAGGTCGTCCCTTGAAACGGGTCACAAGGCCACCCAAAATGAACCGACGTGGGCGATGTATAACGTGAGATGGCCCGTGAATGGTGACCTTGGCGGTAGAGAATGCCCCCGACATCTCCGATGCTCCATATATGAGTCTCTGCATGGTGACTCCATAGTTGCCCCTCGAAGGGTCGGCATTGAGCCGCCCGGGCCCCCAAATGGCTCAGGAAATACATGAGTGTCCCAAGGAAGATTCAACAGAACGTGGGCACCAAGCCCTGAGCAGGTTAGTCCCTACGAAATGGGACAACCATTTTGCTTGTCCTTATGCAACAAGATGATCGAGTTCCACTCATATTAACCCGATAGGTAGCCTACTGAGCTCGAGAATTTGATCATCGAGGAAAATTCCTGCTTAGCTCATCCTCTTTGAGCTACGTACTGCTCACGGGTGGGACGTGACACAAATGCGCAAAAATACCAACCTGACCCCAAAAGGGACTCAAGGGCTCGCCACTTGCTTGGGAATCACGACTAGGGTCGGTACTTTGCTGTTCCAACCCCAAGTTCTACAGTGATCCTAGATAAATCACGAACTCGTACTAACACATTTATCGAAATTTCTTTCCCCAGGAACACAACGCGCTCTGGAATCTGCCTCTGACCAAAGAGGTCCTATACCCCCAATACCAAAGAATATGGGTTAACTACTGTTGACGTTTCTTACGTCATAGATAAAAATCTGCAAGTGCACGAAATTGTCGTGTAGCATTTAACCCAAGAGTATTCCCAAGGGCGTCGTATTTATCCCAAAGGAGGGCAATGGAGTAAAGTAGACACTACTCTTATGATCAAGCTATGGGATACTAATCAATTATCAAGACAGGAGTATGTGGATAATATGGGTAGTGTGACACACACCTAAGCAATCTATTCTAGAGAGTAGATGGGTCCTATTGGAGATTAGACTAAGAGTGTGGGAGTTACTCCTACAATGCTTCTAATATACATATGCATAGCCTAGGTTAGATACTAATGAGCATGTCAATGGTGAATCCCTATGCTAAGTTGTTCAACACATGGGGCACAGACTTACCCCTAGCAATACTAGAGCGACTCCTACCAAGAGACCGTGGCATAGCCAAACGTGGAGGATTACAAAGGACAGGTAGGGCTGTCACCATCTAATGCCTACCTCTTCAACTTGTGGGTCTATGAGGCATATAACATGATGAGATCAAGCACATTGTCATTGCACATACAAGCACGACACGATATTTATTTGTTTGGGATCCTGGCTTGAGTGAATGTGCATACGTATTTGATGAAGAACATGGAGATGGTGCACTATGTCGTCCACCACCTTGGCCTCCTCCTTTCATGCATACAAGAACATTTGATGGCATTGCACATATGGATCCAAACATGAGAGAAGATGAACTTGAGTCGAGGATGACTCCAATTCAAGATAGGAGAATGATGAGGACATCACTCCTATGGATATACATAACACTCCATTGAACATACAAGATGCAATCAATAGAATTCAGACACAATAATTAATTTCAGAGGTGAGCTCGTTCTTATATGTTTTTTATATATTTTTGAGAATAGATTGCTACCTAATAATTTAATTGTGATTAGGATACATGGAGTGATTCAAGGAGTAATTGATAAGGAAGTTTAGGCCCGATCTTCCGAAAGGTAATGATAAGTCGATTGAGGTGGAGAACTCGACGTTGATGATCCACGGCACTCGAGCAGCTCGAATACCCTTGCAATCACTACACCACCGCTCCGTTGGTTACAACCGTGCTGCACACGATTGAGGTGGAGTCAACGGGAATCGTTGAAACAAAATCTAGTTCAGAATCTGTCAAGGTGATGCACCACCGTATTGGGCCATTGGGCCTTGTATCAAGTTTAAGTCCATTATTTTCGTGTATTAGGGTTAGTTCATGACTCCAACAACCTTTGTACGTCCTCCCACCTATATATACTCCGTAGTACCCGCTATAAACAATTGGGTTTTGCTTAGATTAATCTGTTATACATAGTTTCGTCGTTCATCGGTTTGTGAGACCCCAACTTAGTAATTCTGATTGCTTCTACCTTGTTCTTGCTTGTGTTCTCAGTTGCACTTGCAGGGATAAGCCTTCTTGGCGAGGTTGATAACCAACAGAGCGGTGGTGTAGTGATTGCATGGGTATTCGAGCTGCTCGAGTGCCGTAGATCATCAACATCGAGTTCTCCACCTCAATCGACTTATCATTATCTTTCGGAAGATCAAGCCTAAACTTCCTTATCACAACGCTACTTATGTATCCTAGAACCTTGCTAGCATATTAATTAAATACCTTAAGAGCCTGGGCACAAGCCATCCTAAAGCAGTGACTAACCTAAACATCATTGAACCAATGTTGAGCATAGCATAAGTTATTCATATTAGCATGACCATATCAAAACTATCTATACTAGTGTGGGTTTGTAGTGTTTATGATAAAAGATTAAGATTGTTATGGCATAATCACAAAGACTACTCATACCACATACATGGAATCCAGAATCAAACAAGAAACACTTCATCCAAGTATATGAATAAAAGAAGACTAAAGATAGTATCTTTCTTATGTATAAAGTCACAAATATAAGAAAAGATACATGAGCGATACCTTTCCAAATTTGAACTTGGGACTAGAGGCTCCTCTCTATAGCCTAACCTCCACTAAGGAACTAGGAGAACTATTGTATACAATAGAATGATGCTCAAGTGGTTTGTGTTGAAGTGAGGGGTGAGGGGTCCTATTTATAGCTGGAGAAGGGCATGAATCAGTATTTATCGTTATCTGGGCACCACAGGGAGTCGACACGTGGTAGTTTACTATGTTTCGCACCAAGAAGAGGACGACCGAACCCCCTATTCAGCTGACCTGGTCTTGGCTCGGTTTGCGGTGTGCTTCCTCCAGGTCACTTCCAGGTGGGTCTCATTGATTGATATGGGTGATACACCGTTGGATGGCCTCGCAGACTTCTGTTTGCGGTCCATTTGATCCATGTGATGCCACGTGTTAGCACTTGATTGGCTGGGATGATAATTTATAGGATCCGTCCCCTTGTTTCACCTCAATTCTGTATAAAATACCTGCATGCACTAATCTCTCCATGAACATGTGGAACTAGGTTATTTCTAACTATAATGTGTGTAAGAAATAATCATTCCTTCACATAATTGAGTTATATTGACGGTTGAAATTAGTATATAACGACTGTCAACAACTACCATATTTTGACGTAATACGACACATGTCATGACCACCTGCCAACTCGAGGTAGAACGCGAAGCCCGAGCCCCCCGACCATCAAGGATAGGACGCAAGCTCTCCAGAGCCCTGACCGTTAAGGTTGGAGCAGGCGCGCTCGAGGGATGCACCGCAATGTTGGTAGCCTCGTAACCGAGGTCGACTTAAATCAAGGAACCATCAAGTCTACATGGAGGCAGCGCCGACTTAGAATTGTGCGATTCCCATGATCTCCACGATCTCCACAACATAGAGATCAAGGGCCACATCGCCAGAACAGAAGGCCGATGTAAGATGGTTAAATTTCCGGTCCAGTTACGGGTCCCAACTGAGTTCCGAATTTGAAAGTCGTCATGCCAAGCGGGTCATGTCTATAACAAACCAGTGCGGGGATGGGTGACACGAGATGGCCCTCGAGCAGGGAGCTTCGAAGAATAAAAAACCCTCAACATATCCAAGTCCATATCTGAGTCTCAGCATGTTGACTCCTAGTGGCCATCCGATAGGCCGGCACCGAGCCGCACGGGCCCCCGAACAACACGGGATCTATGCAAGAGTCCTGAGCAAGATTTAATGGAATGCGAGCACCAACTCCTGACCAGGTCAGTCCTTACAAAATAGGATGACCGGTTTCGCTCATCCTTATGAAATAGATGACTCGGTTCGACCCAGATTCACCCGATAGGCAGCTCACCAAGCTCGGGAATTTAGCCATCGACTAAAATTCCCGTCCAGCTTAACCCCTTCTAGCCACGAACGACTTGCGAATGGAACATGAAGTGGATTCACAAAATCCACAAACCCAATCCCCAAAACGGCTCGAGGGCTCTGAACAAGGCTAGAGAATCGCGACCAGGGTCACCATCCTACTATTCTGACCTCGAGTCCCGCGACAATCCTAAGTTCTAAAACCTAGGTGTCGAATACATTGGAAAATAAGTTAAATGTGAGATTTTACATGTAAAGTTTTGAATATACACTAAACACTCAATTTGGGCTATCCGAGTTTGTCGAAGTGTACTACGGCTTGATATTTGTATTGTTCGAACTGAGCGCATGTCAGCTGCACATGAGTCACTGATCAGAGTGTTTGATCTCTTCAATTTAAACTATGGTAAGGTAGTTCGAACTCTCGAAAATATTTGCTTTAATAATAGTGTTAATATTTTAATAATCATGGTTTTGGTTCTGCGACACTTTTTCACTTGTGTAGGTGATTTTCACTTATGGGAAAGTATGCATTGTATTTCCATAACGAGTTTTTGGTGGATAATTTTGGGTTGAAGTATTCAACATACTTTTGACTTTTGGAAAGGATGATTATTAATTTTACACTGAGTTTTGATGTGTTTTGGTTGATTATGGTGGAAAATGTTTTGCTAAATTTGGCAACATGGTTATGTGAGGTGCTCATATAAGGTGGTGTGGTTAACGGACTAATGTGAGTCAAGTTGAGGACTTGTGCTAGGAAGAATTGGTTGTTTGCTCATATGCAAGTGTTGCTCGAGGTCAAGACTTGGGCTAGTGATGATGATCCATTGAACTATTCTTAGGGAGAAGATGGTTCAACAACTAAGTTTGGGAGGAATTGTGGTTGAGTGGATCAACGAAGTCACGCAACACATTTGGGTCAAGGATAGTGCATATGGAGGTATCATCGACGTTTTGAAAGTGTGTGAACGTGTGCAAGGGGTGCATAGACGTGGAAACATTGTTATAAGATGTGGTAGAGAGCATGACAAGCAGCTGTCTGTCTTTTATTTTGATGAATAAAATTCATAGTTTGTGAGAGTTGTTGTGCCTTGTTCGCCTGCATTGTTTTAATCAATATTTTCTCGTCGAGTTTTCTCGTAGCCTGAGTTTGCTTCACTGTTTTGATCATAACTCACATTGCACTCATCCAATTGCCATGATTCTTTTTGTGATAGCTTCACAACTTAATGTTCTATCATCTATTATGATTTCACAGTCATTGGAGTTATAATTTTTATAGTATCTTGTCTTACTCCTTGATCGTGTTGGAGCCTTCGTGGTAGTTTCATAGTGCTTTCCACATGTGATACGTAGATCAGAGGTGTGCAATACTGTCAAAGTCGCTTTGAGTCAATTGTTGAATAATCAAGTTGCGTGCCTTATTATTGTTGTCAAAGTCTGTCATGTTGGCAGTCGTAAATTCATCGTTTGAAGGCATGACAAAGTGCTTGAAGACCTTTTCCCATATTGCGAAACCTTGCGCATGTATGTAAGCCTCCATGAAAGCATTCCAAACCTGAAAATCAATGCCATAAAAGACATAGGGTTTTGCGGAGTATTTCTCAATGTTGATTAGTAAAAACGTGTGCAAATCACAAAGATTAGAGCAACCTGGCTCTAGTACCAATTGTAGGATTTAAGAGCACTTGAAAAGCTACCAGAGGGGGTGTGAATGGTGGATGAAATCTTTTTCAGCGCAAGCTACAAAATCACTCGGGAGAAAATCAACATGATAAAGAACTGTGTGTGCAACTATTCTAAATGTGTTCATTCATGAAAAAAGTAGTAGAGATTGTAGATAATCAAGTCATGAAGACACGACAACAAGAATCATGAGAAACCGTTTAGTAAAACTCAAGTTATGAACAAAACCCTAAGCAAAGGTCAATCTGTTATTAACAGAGAGCAAACAGATCTGCTATGCTGCAAAGAAACTCTTGTAAATCTAAAACCACGGATGATAGAGAATTGAGTTGTGAAGACAACACAAAAAAGAATCATATGAATTGTATCTGTCAAACGTGAGTTATGATCAAAACACTAAAGAAAGGTCGGGCAGCGCAGATACTCGACGAGAAAGACTTGACGAAAACAAGTCGGGCGAACAAGAGACAAAAACTCCTCTCAACTACGAATTTTATTGATCAAAACACAAGAGAGACAGACCCAAAGTTATGCACCGCGATCTCTGGCCTCCCTTGCTTATATAACCAGCTATTGGGCCAACCTAGTCCTAAGTAGGACTTTATTCCTACTCAGTTCGAGCCAAAACATTCCGTAACTGCTCAAGACTCTTACATACACAGATAGAAGGAATCTTAAGACTTCCAAACACCTTACTAACATCCCAAACATTCCTCAAACAAAATAACTTCATGACCTACATGAAATCTACCAAAACCAACTCTAAACTTTCTATAAACTAACCATAACCGCCTTAGTCGCAGCCTGAGGCATAATCCAGCCAGTTGGACCATTTCGAAAATATCTTCACATCCACATCTCTTCACCATGCCATGGAACAATGTTTCCACGTCCGTGCACCCCTTGAACATGTGTACACACCTTCCAACAATGTCCACGATACTTTTATATGCATTGTCCTTGCCCAAACATGTTGGGTGACCTCGCGATCAACTCAACAACAGTTACTCTCAAACTTTTACTTTGAACCTCATCTTCTCCATAAGACTAGTTCAATGGATCTACTCACTAGACATGTCTTGACCTCAAGCAACACCTGCACATGAACAAACAACCAAATCTTCCAAGCACAAGTCCTCGACTTGACTCACGTTAGTCCAAAAACCGTAGCACCTTATGTAAGCACCTCACATAAGCATGTTGCAAACATAGCAAGATAATATCCATCAGGATCAGACATAACACATTGAAAACTTAGTCCAAAAGTACTAAGCAAACTTCCAATAATCCAAAAAGCAAGTTTGAAACATTGCAAGAACATAGCAGCCACACGACTATTTCAGCACATAGAAAATTCGGACAGTACAAAACGCAAATATGTGCAGCTTACGTGCATGATAAAGTTTAGACAGTGCAAAACAAAATCCCGCAAGTTCGTACAATCTGTTGTGGGCTTCTCATATATAATCAAAACTTTGCATGCAAACACTCACTTTTAAAATAATTGTCGATGTATTCAACACATAAGTCTCATATGTTCTGCTTCCTTCATACTTGATCTTGAGTTACCCACCATGAAGCACATAGTTGCCAAGTTGTCTTCATCATTACCACTCCTGGAGTCCACATCGCTCGAGTTGTAATCCAGGAGAGCGAAGAGGATAGGTCCACCACTTGGTGCTTTGTAAAAGTCTTCTTGTTGTTGTTGTTGTTGGCACATGATGACTTTAATTTTTTTTGCTTTTCATCAAGGGTAGTAGGACCTGAAAGGTTAGGTCAATCTGTACGAAAATGTCCCATCTCATCACATTCAAAGCATTATTGAGAACCACCACTTCCTCTTCTTCGAGTTCCTACATTTTGCTATACTTTTGATAATCGAGTAGAGAGAAGTGCCAGCTCCTCCTATGGAAACTCTTCAATCTATTTATGAGTTAGAGAAGACAACAAAGTAAGTGTACCACATGATGAAGATTGGATAGAACTAGGCATGTCACGTTGTGAGACAAATGCAAGAGACTTGTTGGGATTTTTTCATGAGATAATGTCAAGTTCATGAGTTTTTAACTTTGAATATAGCACATCTAATATAAGTGTACTCATGACAATGGATTCATGAATAGATGTAACTTTCATCTACCAAATTTACAGGTCTAATGCACCTAACAATTGCCTAGAATTTTCAGCATCTAAAAAATTAACATTGAAACCATGTAAGTTGCTGAGAATTTTATTAATGCGAGCAAAAAGGTCATTGATTGACTCATCGGGTTGCATTTCGAAACGCATGTACTCTTTCTTGAACATGTCTTGACGTACCTCATTGATTGTATTGGATCCTTCATGATAGTCACATAGTACATTCCACACATCATACGCAGATCGGAGATGTGCAACACGATCAAAGTCGCTTTGAGTCAATCCTTGTATAACCAAGTTTCACACCTTGTTGTTGTTGTCGACGTCCCTAATATTTGCAGTCGTAACTTGATCGTTTGGTGGAACATCGAAGGACTTGTATACCTTCTTCCGGATGGCGAAGCCTTGTGCTTTTATGTAACTTCCCATATGAGCCTTCAAAATCTAAAAATCAACGCCATCGAACACACAAGGTTTTGTGGAGTATTTCTCCATGTTGATTAGTCAAAACACATGCAAATCACAAAAATTAAAGAATTGTGGCTCTGATACTAATTGTAGGATCGAAGAGAACGTGAAAAGCTACTAGAACGTGAAAAGCAATCAACAAACACACTATGACCATGATTCACCAAGGATTAATAATTTCAATTAGCTTCAGAGAAAATTGGGATAAAGGGTATTTTTTTGCAAGATACTTAAATTTTGAAGTTCTAATCTACTCTCAATCAGATATGCAACGCTTTAAGCTATATTTTGAGAATCGAGGATATTTAACTCATTCCTAAGCTCACAAATTTTTTCTCGTCTACTGGCTTAGTGAAAATGTCGACTAATTGTTTCTTGGTTCTAACATGTGAAATTACGATATCTCTCTTGATTGAGTGATCTCCTAAGGAATGGTGTTGGATGTCAATTTGTTTGGTCCTAGAGTGCTCAACTGGGTTATGGGCTATTTTTATGGCGCTCTTGTTGTCACAGAGGAGCAGAATATGGTTCATTTTGTAACCATAATCCCTTAGAGTTTGTTCTATCCAAACGAGTTGTGCACAACAACTCCCGACTTCGACATACTCCGCTTCACTTTTTGGACCTATCCAAGAATTGGCAAGTCCCAGAGGTACCTTTCCTATCCATTTTGCATCTGGCATAATCGGCATAGTATCTGATGAGGTTGAATTTAGAACCTTTAGGATACCAAAGACCTAGGTTGGGTGTATGAACTAAATATCATAAGATTCCCTTTCCAGTTGTCAAGTGACACTCCTTCGAAGCGGCTTGAAACCTTGCACAGATATGTACACTCAACATAATGTCGGGCCTAGATGAACAAAGATATAATAATGACCCATCATAGAATGGTATACCTTTTGCCTACAATTGGACCATCTTCATTGAGGTCGAGATGTTTGTTGGTTCCCATTGGAGTTTTGATGGGCTTGGCTTTGCCCATGTTGAACTTTTTGAGGATATCTTGCATGTACTCCCTCCTTTCTCAAAAGTTTGTCGCTTTTTAATACAAAAATGAATAAGAAAGTTACAAAACTTCTAGAAAGGAGGGAGTACTTTATTAGGCAAATGAAGGTTCCCTCTTTAAGTTGCTTCACTTCAAATCCTAGAAATAATTTAAACTCTACCATAATGGACATCTCAAACCTGTACTTCATGATCTTACTAAACTCATCACAAAACAATTTATTAGTAGAACAAAATATTATGTCATCGACATATATTTGGCAAACAAATAAATCATCATCGAAGTGCTTTGTGAAAAGTATGTAATCTGCTTTTCCTATTTTAAAACCATTGTCAATGAGAAAATCTCTAAGGCACTCATACCAAGCTCTAGGAGCTTGTTTGAGGCCATAGAGAGCCTTACGTAGCTTATCACATGGTTGGGGAGTTCTCGATCCTCGAACCCGGGTGGTTGCTCCACGCACACCTCCTCCTTCATTCGACCATTGAGGAATGCTCTTTTCATGTCCATTTAGTACAACTTGAAATTATGGTTAGTAGCTGTCGAAGTGTGGAATACGACACTTCCACTGGACCCGCTGAAAAGCAGACGGGGTGGTTCTTATGTGGTTAGGGGACACAAGATCAATATCAAGATGGTGGCCTTAGGGATTTACCTGGTTCAGGCCGCCTGAGCATAACACCCTACTCCACAGGGTTTGAGTGATCGTCTTCGGCGAATGAGTTTGCTAAGGTGATCCACCCCCCACCCCCCCCCTATACTCGCGCATGCAGCCCTTTTATAATTCTAAGGACTGACCGTTACAAAGCTAGCCTGGCCCGACATGTGGCCCTAGCGTGCTTAATGACCTAATACACTGCCTAAAGAGTATTAAGTACAGTTAATGGTGGGGTAACGTGCCTTCATGGCAGCGTTACTACTATTAACAGTACACTGATCGTGAGTCATTAATATGGCATTAATGACACATTATTAGACCTTGTAACTGCTGCCTTAACCATCCTTGAATGTCTTTAATGGTCATGATCGGCTTGTATTTCCGTTGGTGACAAAGGTCCGGAGGCTCAACACATGTTAGATCCGAAGCTTTCCCTTGCGGGAGAGTAGGTGCGGGGTCGCTGTACATGTGTCAGTACCGAAGCTCCTCTCTGACGGGGGCTAGGTCCGGGGTCGTTGTACACGTGTAGTTGCCGGAGCTTCCCCTGGTTGGGAGTTTTGTTCTGGGCTTATTTTACACGTGTTAACCCGGGAGCCAGCCATGTGAGGGGAGCGGGTCCGGTGCAACAAAACATGCAGGACCAGCAAGGGCCTTGGACTCTGTCGGGTGGAACTTTCATGCTCTTGTTGTGGTATCGTGGGGTACCCAGTACGTAGGGTACCAAAAATAGCATAGGCTAATAATATTTGAATGGATTCATGCCTAGCTACGGGAGCAAACGTCTCTTCAAAATCCAAACATTCAACTTGTGAGTACCGTTTGGCCACAAGTCGCACCTTGTTTCTGGTCACAACCCGATGTTCATCTTGTTTGTCGTGGAATACTCATTTGGTGCCCATAAAATTTGCATTTGGCTGCTCTACAAGTTCTCATACTTGATTTTCTTGAAATTGTTGAGTTCTTCTTGCATCGCCATCACCCAATCCGGGTCATAGTGCGTCTTCAACCCTAAATTATTCCAAAGAGGAGATAAATGAGTAATGTTCACAAAAATTTGCAATACAAGATTGGGTAGTACCACCTTTGAGATGTCTCCAAGGATGTTGTCGATGGGGTGATCATGTTCGACACTGTGGTGCACTATTGGGTGGGGAACTTGGTCTCTTGTGTCAATTTCTTCTTCTTCATCTTCTTCATATCCCCCTTGATCATTGCCTCCAATTTGATTATCATTATATTCATATTGTTGAGGTTGATCCCGCAAGTCTTGTGCTTTATCTTGTGTTGATGGCCTCGATTGCGATGTAGTTTGTTCACTTAGATCTTGTTTTTGAATATCTCCAATTGCCATCATTTTCAAAGCTTGCCACAAGGCCTCGTCTTCATGTAGCACACGACGATCAACTTGATCCATTTTTGGAGCCATTAGTCTCATCAAACACTATGCCACGCACAACTTCAGTAGTTTTGGAGGTTTTGTTGAAGAACAGATAAGTGTCAGTGTTTGAATCATAACCAAACAAGAAACCTTCATCGAATTTTGAAGCGAACTTAGAAGTTTTAGGCTTCTTGTTGTGAATAAAACATTTACTTCCAAAGAATGTAAAATAAGAAATATTGAGCTTGTTATCGGTAAGAATCTCATAAGGAGTCTTCTTTAGGAGTGGATGGAGATAAAGTCAATTCATCGCATGGCATGCGGTGTTGACCGCTTCCGCCCAAAATCTGTCTGAAGTCTTGTACTCATCGAGCATGGTCCTCACCATTTCGATCAGTATCTAATTATTCCTTTCAATTATCCCACTTTGTTCGAAGGAGTAGGGAGCCTAGAATTAGTGCTTGATCCCTTCTTCTTCCAAGAATTCTTCAACTTGAGTATTTTTCAACTCGGTGACGTTGTCACTTCTTAGCTACTTAATTCTCAAGGAGAACTACTTTTGAGCTCTCCCATGAACTTCTTCAGGACACCTTGTACTTCTCCCTTATCATGCTAGAAAAATAACCAAGTGAATCTAGAAAAATCATCTACAACTAATAAATCGTATTTGTTACCGCCGATACTCATGTAGGCGATCGGGCCGAAGAGGTCCATATGTAGTAGCTCCAAGGGTCTTGTAGTTTTCATCATGTTCTTTGCAGGATGTGGTGCTCTAACTTGCTTCCGGCTTGGCATGTGCTACATGGCCTGCCCTTCTCATACACAACATTCTTCAAATCTCGGATGTGATCCCCTTTTAGAAGTTTCTGCAGACTTCTCATACCAACATGAGCTAGTCGTCTATGCCACAACCACCCAATGTTGGTCTTCTCAATCAAGCATGTGTCAAGTTGGTCTTTATCTGTGGTGAAGTCTACAAGATAAAGCTTGTCCTTTAACATAGCCTTGAATGCAACTGTGTCATCGCTTCTTCTAAAAGCGGTCACACAACAATTAGTAACCAAACAATTATAACCTTTTTAACATAGTTGATATGTGAATAAAAGGTTATAATCTAAATAATCAACGTATATAACTTGAGAAAGAGTATGTTGATATCATATTGCTGTTTTATTAGTGCCTAGCATTCTTACTTGCCTTTTGTCTCCAAAACAAATACCTTCACTTGGATCCTCGTTATCTTCATATTCCACAAATATTTTTCTAGCTCCAGTCATGTCATTGGTGCATCCACCATCAAGCACCCACTAAATCTGTCGGAGAAGTATGCCTACAAAATAGATTATGCCTTGGTTTTAGGTACTTGTTGACATTTCTTACGTCACAGATAAAAATCCGCAAGTGCACGAAAACTATTGAAGTAGCATTTCCCCTTAGTATTCCCAATGGTGTCATTTATAGTTTCCCAAAGCAAGGCTAAGTGGAAGCATAACACTCATGAATAGAGAGGGTAGGTTGGTCTAGGTAAGGTTCTAGTGAGGATGGGTAATAGATATGTCGAGGTAGTGTGACACACACAAGGGCATTCTATTCTAAGGGGGGTAAATGGGTCAAAGAGGGATTAGGCTAAGAATTAGGGAGTTGCTCCTACAATGCCTCTAATATTTATATACATAGCCTACGTTAGATATTAATGAACATGTCAATAGTGAATTCTTATGCTAAGTTGTTCAACACATCAAACACGGGTTTACCCCTAGCAATGCTAGGACGACTCCCGCAAAGAGCTTGTGGCATTGCCGAACATGAAGGATTACAAGGACAGATAGGGTTGTCATCACCTACTGCCTAACTCTTCAATATGTGGGTCTACGAGACATCCAATGATACTTAACTATCCTAGCATCATTCTAGCATATTAAGTAAATAACATAGGAGCCTAGGCACAAGCCATCCTAAGGCAATGACTAACCTAAACATAGTTGAACCAATGTTTTAACATAGTGTAAGTTATTCATATTCACATGGTCATGTCTGTAACACCCTCATTTTCATGCATAATGCATTGCATACATACTCATACATGTTTAACATCAGACAACTTAAAAGGGAACAAGATTAAAATGAATTTAGGTCTAATCAAGAATTCAAGTCTATCAGGGTACAGACTTGTCTGGCCCTAACCCTGGAATAGTTTGTCATCCCTCTCTGTTTCAGAAATTCAGAGTTCTTCAGGACTACGGACTTGTCCGGCAAACTGCACGGACTAGTCCGGATCGAGTTTCTGATGTTTCTTCGGACTTGTCCGATGTTCGAATGGACTAGTCCGATCTGGTCCAGTTTCAATCCGGAAGCCTTCTATTTTGCTAACCCCGGACTTGTCCGTCCAATCATACGGACTTGTCCGAAAACCCTTCTGTTGCCAAATGGACTTGTCCAGCCATCCAAACTGTACTTGTCCAAAAATGTCTATGTTCCATAACGGACTTGTCCGGTCCCTTATGCAGACTAGTCCGGCCTGCTGAATCCCACTCGGATTCTATTGTTCTTCCACGATTGGTAAATGTGGCCTAGAGGGGGGGGTGAATAAGACTTTTTGAATTTTGTCGGAACCTGCAACACTAAACAACCGGATCAAATTTCGAGATATCGGACTAGTCTAGTTGAGTGCGGACTAGTCCGGTGTATACCGTCTAGTTTATCTAATTTGATCGATTATCTTGATCCTAGGATGTATGCAGCGGAAATATACTTATAATTGAAGTGTTACACGATTATGAACTAGGATATACCACAAGTCAATCTTATATTCAATGTTTCAACATAAAGTAAGCAAGATTGATTGAAATCCTAGATTGATATGATGTATAAGAACGATGAGCGCAAAGTAAGAACACAAGCACATTATCCCGTGGTTTGGTTCCCATAGAGGCAACCTACATCCACGTTGAGGAGTCCACAAAAGGACCGAGTCTTCTCCAACCCTACCCTCGTCAGATCGCCACAGAGGTAAATTCTCCTCAATTATAACAAAGGGCAAATAACCAAATTCAAGGGGCCTTCCCACACGTTGAGGGCTCCCCAAGATTACAACAAGAACTCCACCAAGAACACAATCGAAAGATTACAATAAAAAACCATAGGAGTGTGTTAGGGAATCAAACCAAGAGCTCAATGAGTGATGAACCGTATCTCTCCAATGATCCAAAGTGTGTCCTCAAGGGATTCATCTTTGTTGTGTTTGATTTCGTGGAGAGATGTGTTTTTGAGCTCTTGGGAGGTGTGACAGCGCAGGGGGTCGAGTGTTATTTAAAAGATGGGCCATGTACACCTATTTATATGGGGTTCCCACAAGTGACCGTTAGTGTTCAAAAAGATCGGACTAGTCTGTGGTGGACACCGGACTAGTCCGGTGTACTGTGTGTAGGAAACCCTAGGTGTCCCGAAATATCAGACTAGTCCGGCTAGAAGCGGACTTGTCCGATTTTCCTTCTGGAAATCTTCGGACTAGTCCGGTGGATATCGGACTTGTACGGAAATGTGAAACCCCTAAGTGAATGGGGGACAAGTCCGCACTTGGATGACTTGTCCAATTTAGGTCAGAGGGTTTTTTGGACTAGTCCGTGCTAATATCGGACTTGTGCAATTTTGTGCAACTTGTGAAGTGTTTGGAGGACTAGTTCGCACTAGGGAGGACTAGTCTAATTCTAGTCAGAGAGATATTGGAATAGTCATGGTGATATTGGACTTGTCCGATTTTGTGCAAAAAGATATCGGACTAGTCCGGTCCTGTATAAACTTGTGCGATGTGTGTGATTATTTGTGATTGAGCTCTTGGGGTGTGTTTCCTTAACACACTCCATACACAATGATCTACTACACTTGTTCATTGAGCTCTTTTCCAAATTGCTCCTCATTCTCCCTTCTTTTTGGCAGTTTGCTCATTTTCTCATTAGAACATGTGCTCATCTCAACAAAGTGGTTAGGATCTCATTTGCTTGTCATAAATCATCCAAAACCCAAAAGGGATTCCTAGATTCACTTTCAATCTCCCCCTTTTTGGTGATTGATAACAACCAAATGAGATTTCACAAAATATGATAAAAGTTGAGATTTTCATAAAGTGTGCACATATGAGTTTAAAACATATTAAGCAGTGAAAGCATGATCCATATGTGCACTCTTTATGGTGGGATGCAGAACTAAGTGTATAGAAGCAATAATCAATACGAGAATGACATAATCGACATCAACACCTCGACAATAAGCATATATGTCATTCTTGTAGCAAAATCACAGATTTCATCAATTTCTCCATAAGTAGATCAAAACATTGCATCACCGGACCATAAGTATCATAAGAGCATATTAAAAGATTTACAACCCATAAAATAGACAAAAAGCATAAAAAGAAGCTCTCCTCGCATCCTACAGCTAAGACCCAAGACTCCCCCTCAATCTCTCCCCCTTTGGCATCAAGACACCAAAAAGAAGGAGAGGAGGGAC
This sequence comes from Tuctoria greenei, assembly GCA_036927565.1. NCBI lineage: Eukaryota > Viridiplantae > Streptophyta > Magnoliopsida > Poales > Poaceae > Tuctoria > Tuctoria greenei. Next base: position 158,383,169 of record JAYESD010000002.1, on the reverse strand, counting down.
CTAAAGTCTTCAAGCCTCGCTGTCGGTCCTCTCGTCGTCTTCATCTTCATCTTTTGGCTGATGAGGAGGAGAAGAAGGAATGGAGCCACTCGAGCCCCCAATGCCAAAATAGGCAAGCTCAGAGGGAGTCAAGGGCCCGAGCTCGGTGAAATCAGAGTCGGAGTCATCAAAAATTACTGAAGATCCAATGGGCTCAATCTCCATCTTTTGGCAAATCTGCTTCATGTTGTCCTTGACATATCTCATGTCTTATTTTCTTCTTTTGTTGAGCTTGTGAGCCTTCACCTCGGCCTTTTTGCAGGAGGCAAAGATAGCTACCAGTTACTTGAAGATGCCACATGGGGACCCCTTTTGAGGAGGGGCCCTAGTGGCGGGAGCAGTCCTAGCACCGGCACTAGCTCTCGCTGGAGCCTCAGGGCTGGAGGTCGGAGATGGAGCAGCTTGAACACTTGGATTTTGAGGCATCTGGGGCCTCAAGGGAAGGTGCTCCACATCCTTGACAAACTCTGTGCCTGTGACCTTCTCAATCTTAAACATCAGATAAGGAGCATAGCCACATGACCTGTTCAGTGTGCAGGAGATGTTCACCATGTCATTCAAAATATAGTCACAGGCATGAAATCTTCTATCTTTGCTAATGACCTTCATCAAGGTCCTGAGATACCCCTGCACACTCCCAACATCTCCATCCTTGGGAGCAATTGTCTTCCTCAGGACCCTATTCAACACCACAAAGAAAGGCTTCATATTCTTTGTAGAAGGGTGGTTGAACTTGGAGTTTGGCTCATAGAGGAACTTCATCCCGTCCTTCTCAATGACACCAATGTTGTGGATGATTACATTGTCATTGCTCGAGGTGTCAAGGTGTAGCAGTCTTGCAAATTCCTCATAAGTTATGCTATACTTGGATCCATGAGTCATCGAAGTCACACTTTCTTATTCGTCACTTGAGAAGTGGAAAGTAGCATAAAACTGGGCGATGACTTCATCATTCCAGTTGTTTCTGAAGGAGAAGAGGTCCCTCAATCCATGCCTTTCGACTGTCTCCACCACTTCAATAAACGGTGAGCAGCCCTTCTTCTCAAAATGCGCCCAATCGATCCACTGGCTATGCACCACTAGTGTCTTCATTGGGAGGTATACAGACTTGTAGAAGTCGGCATGGAAGTTGCTCCAAAACCTCCCATCGGCAGCTTGTTTTGGACGGCTGTAACAATCAATGTTTCTGAATTTGGCAGCCGTGTCACTACCCGTCTCGTTGAATTTTTCCTCTGCGGGGTCCCTGGCCCCTTCCCTTGGAGCTGACAGCTTTAGAGGGCCAATCGGACCCGTTGCAATTCCCTTGCCCTTTCCCTTGGCTTGGCGAGGGCCACCACCAGCTGAAGCGTTGGATGTTGGCTTCTTTGCGAGGACTTTCCTTCGAGCCTGGGGAGGAGAGGTAGCTGACTCGGAGGGGCCTTCTTGGCGCTTCTTGCCAATGCTTGTCGAGGACCGAAGCACGGCTTCGTGGTCCATCTCGGCCTCAAAGTCGGAAACTTCGTCGTTAGAGTTCGACATGCCCTCAGAATGGATTGCACAAGGTATTAATGAGAATAGATGACAAGGAATTGTATTGAGGCATTAAAAGTTAGGGTTGATTTCAGAAAAATCAGACAAGTCCGGTGTACAGGCACGGACTAGTCCGGGTGACCAGACTTGTCCGTGCATGGACCAGACTAGACCGATATTCATTCTCAAGAACCTTAACTATGAGACAAATGGAGTTGCTCAATGCAAAACTAGCCTAACAGCAATGTAATACATCAAGGACACTTGCATTAGGTGACATAAGCTAGGCTATTCGATCAACAATGAAGAAAATGGAGATTTCTAGGGTTTGGGGGGAAATTTACCGAAAAATCGCTTGAATCTCGGAGAAGAGGGGGTTGAAGGGCGGACAAGTCCATGGTCTTCAATCCCTAAGTGAAGGAGGTTGATTTCCACCCAAACTTGGAGATTTTTGATGGAAAATTGTCGAATCGCCTTGGGGAGCTCAAGCGTGGAGAGAGAAAGCTTGAGGCAAGTGTGTGGTGAGGGAGATTAGGGTTTGGCGGCGGCTAGGGTAATGGACACAAAAAATTGGACAAGTACGAAAATGATCGGACTAGTCCGAATTGTTCCAGAGGCTATATCGCACTAGTTCGTGGTCTGCCGGACTAGTCCGGCCTAACCGGCGCTCTGCAGACTAGTCTGCACGTGCGGACTAGTCCGGGTAACCACAGACTAGTCCGTGGTCACCAGACAAGATGATCATAGTCCATTCATATATACTCGAAGGTACTTAATAAGAAAGGAGGGAAGCAAATCAAATCAAATAATATTGATGAATATGATCAGTAAGCATACAACAATCAAGCAATGATCATAATTCACCAAGATCTAGTAATTGACATAGTTTTTCAGAAAAATTGAGAGAGATGATTTTCACAACACAATCAATGAATTTTTAAGATAGCATTCATGTATACAAGATTTCAAGCCACACTCCGAGAATCAAGGATATTTAGTTCATTTCGGAGTTCGCAAAAGCGTTTTTCATCAAGTGGCTTGGTGAAAATATCGGCTAGTTGCTTTTTGGTGTTGACATGTGAAATGGCTATATCTCCCTTCATTGAATGGTCTCTCAAAAAGTGATGCCGGATGTCTATGTGTTTGGTCCTAGAGTGCTCAACGGGATTATGGGCAATTTTAATGGCACTCTCATTATCGCAAAGGAGTGGAATACAGTTCATATTGTAACCGTAATCCCTTAGAATTTGTCGCATCCAAAGGAGTTGTGCACAACAACTCCCGGCTGCAACATACTCCGCTTCGGCCGTGGATAAGGCAATGGAGTTTTGTTTCTTAGAGTACCGAGAAACTAGGGATCTCCCTAGGAATTGGCATGTACCGGGGCTACTTTTTCTATCTACCTTGCATCCGGCATAATCTGCATCGGAATAGCCAATGAGATTGAATTTGGATCCTTTGGGGTACCAAAGGCCTAGGTTGGGTGTATGAACTAAATACCACAAGATTCTTTTAACGGCTGTCAAATGACACTCTTTTGGCTTGGCTTGAAACCTTGCACACAAGCATACACTCAATATAATATCTGGCCTAGATGCACATAAGTAGAGTAGAGATACAATCATGGAGCGATATACCTCTTGATCGACGTTTGGTCCATCTTCATTGAGATCCAAGTGGCCATTCGTTGTCATGGGAGTCTTTATGGGCTTCGCCTTGTCCATACCAAACTTCTTGAGTATGTCTTGAGTGTACTTAGTTTGGCTTATGAACGTCCCTTCCATTTGTTGCCTCACGTGGAATCCCAAGAAGTACTTTAGCTCTCCCATCATGGACATCTCAAACCGATCTGTCGTAATTTTACTAAATTCCTCACAAAAAGATTTGTTAGTTGAACCAAATATTATATCATCAACATAATTTTGACAAAAAAAGAGATCATTGTCAAAGTTCTTTGTAAACAATGTATAATCTACTTTATCGATCTTAAAACCATTTTCAATTAGGAAATCTCTAAGACACTCATACCAAGCTCTAGGAGCTTGTTTGAGGCCGTAGAGAGCCTCACGCAATTTAAATATGTGGTCGGGGAACTCTTCATCTTCAAATCTGGGGGGTTGCTCCACATACACCTCCTCCTTGATTGGTCCGTTGAGGAAGGCGCTTTTCACATCCATTTGATAGAGCTTGAAATCATGGTGAGTAGCATATGCAAGTAATATTCTAATGGACTCAAGTCTAGCTACGGGAGCAAAGGTTTCATCGAAATGCAAACCTTCGACTTGTGAATACCCTTTGCCAACAAGTCGTGCCTTGTTCCTTGTCACCACCCCGTGTTTGTCTTGTTTGTTGCGAAATACCCATTTGGTGCCGACGACGTTGGATTTGGGTCTTTCGACTAGTTCCCACACCTCGTTACTTTTGAAATTGTTGAGTTCTTCTTGCATGTCCACTACCCAATCCGGATCCTTCAATGCATCCTCAACCCTGCGTTGTTCTAAAAAGGACACAAACGAGTAATGCTCACAAAAATTACCTCTACGAGATCTAGTAGTTACTCCCTTTTGGATGTTACCGATGATGTTGTCGATTGGGTGATCCGTTTGGATGCATTGGTGTACTCTAGGGTGTGGTACTTGTTGTCTTGAATCTCCATGATCATCTTCTTCTCCCCCTAAGTGGTTGCCCTCATTGACTTGTTGATCATTTTTGCTTTCTTGAGGTTGATCTTGTATGGAAGCTCCCCCTTGATCATGGGCCTCCTCTTGTGGTTCATTTTCCTCATGCATATATAGAGGTGGATCTTGTGGTCGAACTTCGCCTAACGCCATTCTTCTCAATGCTTGACAAGGAGCTTCTTCTTTATCTAGCACACATGGATCAACTTGCACCTTTTTGGAGCCATTAGTTTCATCGAACACTACGTCACGTGCTACTTCAACAAGTCTGAAGGTCTTGTTGTAGACACGATAGGCGTAAGTGTTCTAATCATAACCAAGCAAGAAACCTTCATCAGACTTCGAAGAGAACTTTGAAGTCCTTGGCTTCTTGTTCAAAATATAGCATTTGGAATTGAAAACACGAAAATATGAAATATTAGGCTTGTTACTAGTGAGTAGCTCATAGGATGTCTTCTTAAGTAGTCGATGAAGATAAAGTCGATTTATGGCGTGGCAAGTGGTGTTGATCGCTTCCGCCCAAAATCGATCCGAGGTCTTGTACTCATCGAGCATTGTTCTAGCCATCTCTATGAGGGTTCGGTTCTTCCTTTCGGCAACTCCGTTTTGTTGAGGGGAGTAAGGTGTTGAAAACTCGTGTTTTATGCCCTCTTCGTCTAGGTACTCCTCAACTTGTGTGTTCTTGAACTCTGTGCCGTTGTCGCTTCGAATGTTCTTGATTGTCAATGAAAACTCATTTTGAGCTCGCTTGAAGAACTTCTTGAGTATTCCCTGTGTTTCTGACTTATCATGTAAAAAGAAAACCGAAGTGAAGCGAGAAAAATCATCAACAACTACTAAACCATATTTGTTACTGCCGATGCTTATGTAGGCAATTGGACCGAATAAGTCCATGTGAAGTAGCTCGAGCGGTCTTTTGTAGTCATGACGTTTTTCGCGCGATGGGGTGCTCCAACTTGCTTCCCGGCTTGACACGCGCTACAAGGTCCGTCTTTCTCAAAAACAACATCCTTTAAACCTCGGATGTGATCGCCCTTGAAGTGTTTTTGAAGGTTCCTCATACAAACATGTGCTAGCCGTCTATGCCACAGCCAACCCATGTTGGTCTTTGCAATCAAGCATGTGTCAAGTTCGGCTTTATCTTTGTTGAAGTCAACAAGGTAAAGCTTTCCCTTTAACATTCCTTTGAATGCAATGGAACCATCACTCCTTCTAGAGACAGTCACACCCTCGTTAGTGAACAAGCAATTATAACCATTGTCACATAATTGAGATATGGACAGCAGGTTATAATCTAAGGAATCAACATGTAATACATGCGAAAAAGTGTGTTTAGATGATATGGCAATTTCTTTACCAGTACCGATCACCTTTCCTTGACTATTATCTCCAAAATAGATGCCCTCGCTTGGATCCTCATTTGCTTCATACTCAACGAACATCCTTCTTTCTTCGGTCATATGGTTGGTGCAGCCACTGTCTAGCACCCATTTTGATCCACCGGAGGAATAGGCCTGCAAAAACAAATTATGCCTTGGTTTTAGGTACCAAAGCTTGCTTGGGTCCTTTTAGGTTAGTCACAAGGGATTTGGCCACCCACACATGAGACTGGGTGTTCCCATGGCATGGCCCTACATAATGAGCATAAACTTTTCTAAAATTACTTCTCATTAAGACATAAGATGCATCGAAAGTTCTAAATAGCAACTGTTGTTGTTTATACACAGGACTGGTCTGGGAGATCGGACTTGTCCGGAGGATCGGACTTGTCCGGATCCCGACCAGACTAGTCCGGTGATCATGTGGTTCAATGTGTCAACTTTGGACTTTCCAGTTTGAGAGGGTCTTCCCTTTACAAAGGCATTGCTCTCCTTGTTATTCTTATGGCTTCTAGCATGTTGCTTTTCACCATAAGAGTAACCAATGCCATATTTGACATTTGGAGGTCTTGTGACCAAGTATGCACTACGTGCATATTTGATCTTCTCCTTGTCAAATATGCCATTTTGTGAAGGATGCTTGTCCTTGGTAGAGGTTTACTTGTCTTTCAAGCTGGTGTCAACTTTACCACATGTACAAGTAGAAGCAACTTCAGTTTTAATGGGTTGAGAAGGTGAACTTGAAGAGGATGAAGGGTCACCTTGCTTGAGTGACTCAACTTGCACTTCAAGGATCTTGTTAACCTTGATTAGGTTAGCAAGTTTGTCCTTGATTGTAGAATTTGAGTTGCTTAAATCCAAGCAAGCTTCCTTGCTTGAAGCTAATTCAAGCTCTAGTGACTTGCTTCACCCCTTTTCAAGTTCTAGAAGCTTGTCAAGTTCAACATATTCCTCTTTTTGGGAGATAATCATGTCCTCTTGACGATGTATAAACTTCTCCTTCTCAACAAGTTGATCAAGTAAAAAATTCATTTTTGTGGCTGTTTTCTTATCTAACCCAATGAGCATATCTTCATTATCACTATTAATTTCACTATCACTGGAACAGGAATGCACGGAAGAGGGTTTTGTTGTTACCTTGCGTTTACCTTCCTTTGCCATGTGGAAAGTGTCGTTCCCCTTTCGTGCGCCAAGAGTGAGGAAGAGAGTGGGCTTCATGGATGTCTTTTCGATGGCTATGCTAGCCATCTCCTCATCCTATTCGGATGAGGACTCATCATTTGAGTCCCATTATTTCGCAAGATGTGCTTGTTCAGCTTGCTTCTTCTTCTTGAAGAACTTCTTGGGTTGAGGCTTCACTTCTTTGGTCTTCTTCTTATTCTCTTCATATGGGCAGTCAACTATAAAGTGGCTATACTCACCACAGTTATAGCATGCCCGCCTCAACTTTGGTTTTGATCTTTCCTTGTACTTTCCTTCACTTAATTTAGCACCTTGTCTCTTCTTCATCATTCTCTTGAATTTCTTCATGAATAGTATCATGTCATCTTCATCCAAGAGCATCATCATCACCATCTTCTTCTAGTTGAGCTTCTCGAGCTTCTTTAGACAAGGGCTTAAGGGTGGACTTTAGAGCGACCCCTTTCTTCTTTGCCGAGGTGAGATCGGCAATTTCCTTAACATGTTTGGCTTGTTTTTCCATCGTCTCAAAGTTGATGATCTTCCCAAGTAGCTCATCCAGGGTCATCTTCTTGTACCCGGGGCTTTCTCGTATCATCGAGCACAAGGTAACATTGCGAAGCATGAAGTCTCTAAGAATGAGCTTCACTACCTCATGGTCGTTCCACTTCTTGCTTCCGTATGCTCGCACCTTGTTGATGAGCATCTTTAGTTGGTTGTACATGTCTTGTGGCGACTCATCTTCTTCGATGGCGGATCTTCCTAGCTTGCCTTCAATCATCTCGATCTTCGCTTCTCGCACATGAAGATCGCCTTCATGTGCGGTTTGCAACGTATCCCATATCTCCTTCGCGATCTCGAGTCCATCCACCTTTGTAAACTCACCCCGACTGAGCGATGAAGTAATGACTACAGCAGCTTGGGCATTTTGATGGATTGCTTGCTCTTGGCTAGGTGTGAGCTCCTCCTCATCATCATCAGGGATATCTATTCCTCTGCATACTATGTGCCACAAACTTGGATTGAGAGAAATCAAGTGCATTTTCATGTTTTGCCTCCACATTGAGTAGTCATTGCCATCAAAGTGTGGGGCTTTTCCAAGTGGAATAGATAGATAATGATTATTGTTAGAATTTAGGTGATCATAATTGAAGGGATATCGGGAGTAGTCGGTGTGACTACTCCCCTTCTTTCTCTTCTCATCTTCGATCTTCACCTTTTCCTTGGAAAGGGTTTTCTTCCTTAGGAGCGCCCTGAGTTCCAGCGTCTCCTCATCGTCATCCTCAAAGTCTTGAATGACTTCGAGGAGCTTCTCCAATTTTTGGTTCTTGTCTTCATCAACCTTCTCTTGGTTGTTGCTCTTGTGTACGTCCTTCTTGTCCGACATGATCTCTTCGAGCGATTAGTCTCCTTTTGAAGAACCTTGCTCTGATAACAATTGAATGTGGCCTAGAGGGGGGGGGAATAGGCCTTTTTGAATTTTGTCAGAACCTGCAACACTTAACAACCATATCAAATCTCGATATACCGGACTAGTCCGGTCGAGTGCGGACTAGTCCAGTGTATACCGTCTAGGTTTATCAAATTTGATCGATTATCTTGATCCTAGGATGTATGCAGCGGAAATATACTTGTAATTGAAGTGTTACACGATTATGAACTAGGATATACCACAAGTCAATCTTATATTCAATGTTTCAACGTAAAGTAAGCAAGATTGATTGAAACCCTAGATTGATATGATGTATAAGAATGATGAGCACAAAGTAAGAACACAAGCACTTTATCCCGTGGTTCGGTTCCCACAGAGGCAACCTACATCCACGTTGAGGAGTCCACAAAAGGACCGGGTCTTCTCCAACCCTACCCTCGTCGGATCGCCACGGAGGCCAATCCTCTTCACTTATCACAAAGGGCAAATAACCGAATTTAAGGGGCCTTCTCAAACGTTGAGGGCTCCCCAAGATTACAACAAGAACTCCACCAAGAACACACTCGGAATATTACAATGAAAAACCACAGAAGTGTGTTAGGGAATCAAACCAAGAGCTCAATGACTGATGAACCATGTCTCTCCAATGATCCAAAGTGTATCCACAAGGGATTGATCTTTGTTGCGTTTGATTTCATGGAGAGATGAGTTTTTGAGGCTCTTGGGAGGTGTGACGGTGCAGGGGGTCGAGTGTTATATAAAAGATGGGCCGTGTACACCTATTTATATGGGGTTCCCAAAAGTAACGGTTAGGGTTTATAAAGATCGGACTAGTCCGTGGTGGACACCGGACTAGTTCGGTGTGCTGTGTGTAGCAAACCCTAGGTGTCCCGAAATATCGGACTAGTCCGGCTAGAAGTGGACTTGTCCGATTTCGCTTCTGGAAATCTTTGGACTAGTCTGGTGGATATCAGACTTGTCCGAAAATGTGAAACCCTAAGTGAATAGGGGACAAGTCCGCACTTGGAGGACTTGTCCGATTTAGGTCAGAGGGATTTTCGGACTAGTCCGTGCTAATATCGGACTTGTCCAATTTTGTGCAACCTGTGAAGTGTTTGGAGGACTTGTACGCACTGGGGAGGACTAGTCCGATTCTAGTCAGAGAGATATTGGACTAGTCCGTGGTGATATCGGACTTGTCTAATTTTGTGCACAAAGATATCGAACTAGTCTGGTGTCAGTCGGACTACTCCGGTCCTATATAAACTTGTGCGATGTGTGTGATTATTTGTGATTGAGCTCTTGGGGTGCGTTTCCTTAACACACTCCATACACAATGATCTACTACACTTGTTCCCTAACCTCTTTTCCACATTGCTCCTCATTCTCCCTTCTTTTTGGCACTTTGCTCATTTTCTCATTAGAACCTGTGCTCATCTCAACAAAGTGGTCAGGATCTCATTTGCTTGTCATAAATCATCCAAAACCCACAAGGGATTCCTAGATGCACTTTCAATTGGTTATTGGGTAATTGCCTTAATTGGTCCCAAGAACTTCGTACCCAATCTCAGAGGACCCCATGTGGCCCCCACCTCAGCCCCTACACATCCCCCGTTGAAATCCAGTTGGAGTTCACCCCAAAACCATACCTCTCCACCCCTATATAATCAACCCAATACCCCCACACCTCTCCATCACCATTGAAAACCCTTGTTGTCGCCCTTGCCTTGTGCCGACATCAAGAGGAAGTCCAAGAGCAAGGAGAAGGAGGAAAAGAGGGAGAAGGCTCAATCAAGATCGATCTTCGTCAAATTTTTGACAATGGACGTTCTTCATCATCAAACCTTATCAACTCATCTTCATCAAGCCCTAGACGTCAAGAATCAAGTGTTGCACCCAGTTCTTGATCCTTGGATCTCTAAATACGTGGTACACCACTTACATCTACTTTTCCATGTGAAATTAACCCCAATTTCCATTGATTAGAAAACCCTAAATTCACATTTCTGTATAGAGCAGACTAGTCCATCCCCTATATCGGACTTTTCTGGTGTTTGAATCTGTTAAATGCTGAGTTGAATTCAAATTGACTCAAATCAATTCCAAACTTGTTCAAACTTGTTAGAAACCATTGTAACTAGTTAGTAAAACATTAATAGTCACTCATTAACAAGTTTTACTTCACAATTGCATTATCATGCATATCATGGCATATTGAGTAATATATGAGCATTATTTGGTTGTAATGTTTGTTTTGCATGTTTGTCGCGTGGAATAGAAGGTCTCGCTATAGAGAGTGCTTTTGAGGACCTACAGAACCAGAACTTCAAAGCTTTCAATCCAAACCAAGTTCAAGAGCAAGGCAACTGTCCTTGATCATATTAATCCTGTTTGGAATGTTTCTGTTTGCAAATTGCATGCTTGTGTCAATTGATGGGAAAACCCAATTGTAGGAGTTTACTAGTCTTGAATGACCACCCTCGTCGCTTGAACACAATGTAGAGAGTCGAGAAGGGTATTTTACACTTTTGCTTCGCTATACTCAATTGGGTTTGAGAAATAATCATATTATTTAAATATGAACTATTGAACACTTTAATGATGAATATTGGTATCAATGACCCTTTAGCAACATGGTGCCTAGGGATCTAAGCAAGTTCGTAATGTGGAATGGGTTGGACTGTTTTGCTGGTTTTTACTTGCTTTAGATCTAAGGGCCGATTCGTGGAGCGACCATCCAGGATTACAATGCCAGCACAGAGCCATGTATGGGTGTGGCTTAGCTGACTAATTAGTATTTTGCCACTATCTGGACCATTAAGAATGTTCGGGGAAGGGGTAGTCAGATTGGGTTTGTAGAGATTGGTAGGAGTAACTTGGGATCTGAATGGCTCAAGAGGGAGCCCTTGGTTGGATGTGCTCAGTTGGAGACATCACCACTGGTGAAACCTCATTGGGGTCTAAATATGCTAGTAATCACTTTGTAAAGGCTATTTTGTGATCTCTTGGTCACACACCAAAGGAAGTGTGGGACGGCATAATTGATATTCCTTAGTCATCGAAAGGTGATGAAATCACGAACTTGTGGGTAAAGTGGTACAACCTCTGCAGAGTTTGTTTAAAACTATCATGATAGTCGTGCTCCTGGACACGAGCAACATGGACCCTCACATGATTAGAACATGGACTTAAACATGGTTTAATGGCTAGAATTGAACTCGGAAGTGGAATGGTTATTTAATTGGCTTTGGTATATGGAATCGATGAAAACGAGACATATGAGCAGTTATGAGTTGAATATGGATTATTATTGCTGGTATTTGTTATTTAAGTTGAAATTGATGTTATTTGGGTTATTTTGGGAAGGACCACAATTAATGATCATATAATTGCATTTTCAATTGTTTTGAATGTACTTTTATGCAATTAGGCCATTTTATTATCATTCCTTGTTTAAGCTACATATCATACTTTCCCACAATTGCTGAGTATGACATGTGCTCACCCTTGCTATTCCCCCAGCAAATTCAGACGCAAGCGTCGATGTGGAGTACCAGGAGGTCTTTAAGGAGTAATAGGTGTTCGTGTTACCATCAGACTTGCCTGTGGAGTTCGGAGTCTTCGTGTTTAGTGTTTTCCACTGCAGTTTCTTAGAGTTTGTATTCTAGACTCTTTGGTTTATAATAAGGTACTATTATTAATATTATTATTCAAGACATAGTTTTATTTGTTTATCGTTTGTGAATCACTTGTGTATGTGTGTTAAACATCCTGGGCACACATATGCATTACACTTTGTTCATTTTCAGAACCGGGTGGCACAAATTGGTATGAGAGCCGTGTTTGACCGTAGGACGCATGCCTAGGTAGAATGAACACCAAAATCACTTAGGACTTCTTTCCTATTCAAAATTACACTGTTTAGCACTATTTTTCCTTATACTAGCTATATAATGTGGAAAAATTTGTGCTTTTTGCTGCTGCTGCAATTTTTGCCACTTTTCCTTCTTTTTGCGCAAATACACATCCTCTCATCTTAATTTATGGCTTCTGCAATTTTAGAACTGATATTTGTGTTTTCCTCCATTTTTCTCACGTTTTCTTGTAGATGGCTCATACAAAAATGACAGCCCACAAGAGAGCTCGTTTGCCACCCCTTGGAAGCAAGCTTAGGCCTCGCAAGAAGCCGCGAATGGAACCAGTCCAAGAGGAGGAAGAAGTGAGTTCTCCCACAAGGGAAGTTGAGCATGAATACTCAACCACAACGGTGGAAGACCCCGAGATGGTGGAGTCTTACGAAGATGAGGAAGAGGAGGATCCGGAGATGGTAGAAATCTATGATAGTGAGGAAGAGGAAGGTGAAGCACATGAGATTGAAGATGAACCGAAAGAAGAAGAAGATCCCACTGCACAAGAAGAAGTACTCAAAGCCCAAATGAATGCATCACAACCTAGTGAAACCAGGAAGGAGGACAAGTGCCTAGTTTACCATGATGCCCAAGAATTCCGTTCCAACGGCACTGATGGAGATTGCTGCTAAGCAATTGAAGGAGTTCCTTGATTTATGCAAGATGCACCCGGAATAATATGTTAAGAGGATTCCTCGCCATGGACGTGAACAACGGAGGGCTCGAGTTACTGTTCTTGCTAGAGATGAGGTGGTCACCCGACACTTTGTGTCCACATGGAGAAGCACTAGGGAGCAAGCTATTGATGATGTCGCTTGGGATTCACTTACTAGATTGTGCTACATCTATCGGACGTAGGTTGGGGGTACTAGTTTTATACTGCACCCACAATGCAAGAAGGGGACAAGGGAAGTCTTAAGGCCGCAAGATGGTGTTCAATTAGTTCTCGTGCCATTGACAGATCTTAGGCAGTATTGGTGAATTCGGGAAATCGCTATGTTGATGCTATGGAAGAGATCCATTACCTCCGTAAAAAGCTGTTCATCATGGAGAAGCAAGAGGAAGTTCATGCCACCGTGGAGGTCAATGGTGTAGCTACCTCTCCAGCGCCTACATGGACGGCCAACTCACCTTGGCGTGCGCCCATGTATGCCTCGTCGTCGCCATCGCCGCCTCACGGCCAGGACAGCCACGGCTCACATAATTAAGTCTAGGTCTCCTATTTAGAAGTTAGAAAAGCGTTTACATCATTTTAGTTGTGTTTAGTGTGGTGTGATGAACTTTCTTGGTGTGCGCTTGTGCTTGTGTGCTTGGTGCCAGTTGTGGAACGCTTAGCGTTTTGTCCACATCCGCACGTAGTAGAGAGTTGTGGGATCATTGTCCAAATCCTCTAATAGGATTATTAGTATTAATAAAGGAATTGTTTAGTTACACATACCTTGATGCATATAGTTGGGGTGTTTCTTTTCAAATTCTAAATTCTTCCGTCTCTACTATTCTTTCACCAATAGATGTCGAGGACTCGTAACAAAAATAATGCCAATGGTGAAGAGGAGAACAATGAAGCACCCTAGAACAACTAGGGACATGCACAGGGAGCTATCAACCTTGAGCAGCTATTGGCAATGCAGAACCAGCTCATGCAGACCATGATACAGACCATGGGACAGCTGCAAGCTAGCAACAACAACCAGCCCCACATGCTGCCACCACCACCCCCTCCGCCACACAACCGTTTGGGAGAGTTCATGAGGACCAAACCGCCTACCTTTGCTCAAGCCACATATCCTATGGAAGCTGATGATAGGCTGAAGTCTGAAGAGAAGAAACTTGCTATTGTCCAGTGTAGTGACAGAGAGAAGGTTCTTTTTGCCTAACACCAGTTGATTTGAGCTGCTGCAGACTGGTGGGAATCCCTTTGCAATGCCCATGAAAATCAAGAGAGAATCACCTGGGCTGAATTCAAGGAGAAGTTCCGTTCTCACTATGTACCTAAGGGAGTTATGATACCGAAAAGACTAATTTGAAAATCTTGGGCAAGAAAGGATGAGTGTCAGTGAGTATCTCAACAAACTCACTCAACTGTCTCAATATGCTCCAGAAGACATCAACACTGATAGTAGGAAGCAATATCTGTTCATGAGAGGTCTCAACAATGAACTTCAAGTTCAGTTGCTCAATGCTGACTATGCAAATTTTTAGAAGCAGGCAGACAACGCCATTGTGGTTAAGAACAAGACTCGTGAGATGGAGCTAGATCACAAGAGGAATATGTTATATCACGGAAAGCTGCAAGGAAGCAATTTTCGTCCTCGCTATGCGTCGCCTGCTGCACCCTATTACAACCCGCCTACTGCTGTATACCGCCCTGCTTATCCATTGTGACCGCAATAGCCAATGCAGCAATGCCTGCCCATGCAAGCACCTCATTTACCTATGCATCCAACGCCACGCCCAAATATGCCTGCTTATGCTCAAAATTAGCCTCGCCCTAATTTTGCTGGCGCCACTGGTGGAAAGACTTGCTATACTTTTGGTCAAGCGGGACATTTTGCAAATCAATGCCCAAGATCAGGTCAATGTCAGATGAAGAATGTTTCCAAGGCAGAATCCAAGGCCCAATGGAGGAGCAACTCAAGGCAACTGAGGACCGCAGAATTTCACTCGCGGCAAGGTGAATCATGTATCTGCAGAAGAGGCTCAACAAGCTGAAGATGTTGTGATTGGTATGTGCCTCGCAAACTCCAACCCCGCTACTATATTACTTGAATCTGGAGCATCCCATTCATTCATCTCATCAAAGTATGTTGCAAAGCATAACATGCCTATATCATACCTAAAGTGTACCTTGTTGGTTAAATGTCCTGGAGGAGACATGAGGACGAATATAGTATGTCCAAAAGTAAGTATTTCCATATGGGGGGTAGAGTTCCTTGCCAACCTCATAGTATAGAATTCTCAAGGCTTGGACATCATACTTAGAATGGGTTGGCTAAGGAAGCATAACAGAGTAATTCAATGTGCCACTTGGACAGTGCGATTGACAAATGAGGAAGGAGTCAGTGTGGAATTCAAGGTAGTTCAGCTGACAACCGAGAAAGCAATGGTAAATCACACAGAGGGAGTAAATTTGGAGGAAATTCCAATTGTTCATGAGTACCCAGATGTGTTTCCTGAGGAATTGCCAGGTATGCCACCTGATCGTGACATCGAGTTCGTCATTGATTTAATACTTGGAACTGCACTTATAGCAAAGAGGCTATATAGGATGTCTCCGAAGGTATTAGCAAAGCTCGAGAAGCAGATTCAAGAGCTGTTAGAGAATGGTTTTATACGCCCAAGCTCATCGCCATGGGGAGCCCCAAAGCTTTTCTGGATAAGAAAGATGGATCCCAGAGAATGTGTGTGGATTACCGGTCTCTCAATGAAGTGACAATCAAGAATAAATACACTGCCCCGCATAGAGGATCTATTAGACCAAATGATGGGAGCCAAAATATTCTCTAGGATTGATCTTCGGTTGGAATATTTTCAAATGAAGATTAGACCGTCAAACATACCCAAAACAACTTTCAGTACATGGTATGGATCCTATGAGCATACTGCTTGTATCTTAAGAACAAGGTTTTCATGGAGTATTTGGATATGTGTGTGGTAGTGTTCATTAATGACATCATGATCTGCTCGAAGAGTGAAGAGGAGCACAAAGAGCATCTAAGGCTAACGTTGTAGAAATTGCGAGAGCACCAGTTGTATGCGTTCAATAAGTGCCAATTCTGGTTGAGGGAGATATCATTCCTAGGACATATCATATCGGGTGGGGGAGTGTCAGTTGACCCAAGAAAGGTTAGAGATGTGCTAAAGTGGGAACTGCCGCATAATGTGAAGGAGATAAGGAGTTTTCTAGGAATGGCTAGATACTACCGTCGGTTCATCAAGGACTTTTCCAAGATAGCAAAACCCATGAATGAACTGTTAATGAAGGAAAAGCCTTTCAAGTGGACTCAAGCTGGTCAAGACAGTTTTGAGGAGCTAAAGAAGAGATTGACAACAGCGCATGTGTTGGTGTTGTCGTATGTGAGCAAGAGCTTTGATATCTATTGCGACGCTTCAAGGCAGGGACTTGGTTGTGTATTGATGCAAGAAGGTCGAGTAGTAGCTTATGCATCTAGACAATTGAAGAAGCATGAGAAGAATTATCCTACGCATGATCTCGATTTGCAGCCATAGTGCATGCATTGAAGATTTGGAGACATTATGTTCTTGGCCATAGATGTGAGATTTACACAAATCACGAGAGTCTCAAGTACATATTCATGCAAACGAATCTGAATTTGAGGCAACGACGATGGTTGGAACTCATTAAGGACTACGATGTAGGAATTAATTATCATCCGTGGAAACCAACGTAGTGGCTGATGATTTGAGTCAAAAAGGAGCAAGCCACCAGCTCACGGTTCGGGAATTGCCATCCAAGCTATGAAAGGAGTTTGAACGTTGAGTCTTGGATTTGTGAATGAGATGGGAGCAATGGAAGTGAATCCAACCCTGGAGCAAGAAATAAGAGAAGGACAGATGAAGGACAAGGAAATCCAGGAAGTCAAACAAAGGACCCAAGAAGGGAGAGAATTCAGATTTAATGAGGACGACCAATGTACTCTATGGCTTGAAAAACAAAATGTTGTGCCTAATGAGAAGAGTCTCCGACAGTTGATATTAAAAGAGGCACATGACTCACTTTACTCCATCCATCCCAGCTGTATGAAGATGTACAAGGAACTTAAGATGTAATACTGGTGGGATGGTATGAAAAGGGACATAGCTGAATATGTCGCATTGTGTGGCGTGCGCCAACGAGTCAAGCTGAACATCAAAGGCCGGCTGGATTATTGCAGCCGTTGAAGATTCCGGAATGGAATGGGAAGAGGTTGGCATGGATTTCATAGTTGGTTTACCTCGCACTTAAGCAAGTTATGATTAAATATGGGTTATTATGGATCAATTGAGGAAGTCAATACATTTTATTCCTGTCAAGACTACCTATAGTGGAGCGAAATTGGTAGAATTATACATGGGAAGGATAGTGTGTTTACACTGAGTGCCAAAGAAAATAGTGTCCGATAGAGGTTTTCAATTTACCTCAAGATTTTGGCAAAAGATGCATGAATCAATGGGAACCCAATTGAATTTTAGTTCTGCCTATCACCCTCAAACGGATGGACAGACTGAAAGAACAAATCAGATTTTGGAAGACATGCTAAGGGCTTGTCCATTAAAGTATGGAGGGAGTTGGGACCACTGCAAGGATTCCGGTTTATCGCAACGAAAAAATTCGTCGCAATAGGTTGTTTTTCATCGCAATAGGTCGCTGTTGCAACGAAAAAGAGCGTGGCGATAGTTTTTACGAATTGTCGTAATAATTCCAGTGGCAATAGGTTATTTGTGACGCCTTGGCATTTGTGGTGAATAGGACGCTATTGCAACGGATTTACATCGATGGCAAATAGGCGCTATTGCTACGGTTTCATGTATTGCGACGATTTAACATATCGCAACGAATTGTACGGTATTGCAACGGGTTCACAATCGTGGCAAATAGTTTGGTATTGCAACAATTTCATATTCGTGGCAAATAGTATGTTGTTACAACGATTTAGCGTATTGCGACGATTTAACATATTGCAACAAACAGCATGGTATTGCAACAATTTCACATTCATGGTAATTGTGTGTGGTTGCAACGATTTCACAGGCGTGGAAATAGTATGGTATTGTAACGATTTCACATTCGTGGCAAATAGTATGTTATTGCAACGGTTTAGCGTATTGCGACGATTTAACGTATTGCAACGAATAGCATTGCATTGCAACGATTTCGCAGGCGTGGCAATAGTACGGTATCGTAACGATTTCATATTCGTGGCAAATAGTATGTTATTGCAATGGTTTACCATATTGCGCGATTTAACGTATTGCAACGAATAGCATTGTAATGCAACGATTTCACGTTCGTGGTAATAGTACATGATTGCAACTATTTTCACATTCGTGGCACATACTACAGTATTGCAACAATTTTCACAGGCGTGGCAAATAGTAACATATTGCAACGAGTTATGGTGTAGTGATGATTCACCATATTGCAACGAATATCACGGTATTGCAACGATTTCACATCCGTGGCAAATAGTATGATACTGCGACGGTTTAACGTCCGTGGCAAATAGTAGGTTAGTGGAACAAGTCAACAAACGTGACGAATAGTACCGTATTGCAACGATTTCAGATCCGTGGGAACTAGTCTGGTACTGCAAAGATTTCGTATCCGTGGCGAATAGTTGGGTATTGCAATGAGTCCACCAACGTGGCGAATAGTACCGTATTGCAACGATTTCAGATCCGTTGGAACTAGTATGGTACCGCAACGATTTCGCATCCATGGCGAATAGTTTGGTATTGCAATGATTTCTTATATGTGGCAATAGTGTTTTAATGCAACATTTTTTGAGTCGTTGCCAAATGTTTACACTGCAATGTTTTGTCATTCTATTGCCACGTTTTATCATCCGTATTGGCAATAGCTTCCTATTGCAACAATTTATCATTCGTGATAAGAAATTTGTAATGCCACGTTTTATAATTAGCAGCAGTAGAACCCGAATGCACCAGGTTTGAAAATTAGTGGCAACAGAATCACGAGTTTAACAATAAACATCCATCAAATTTACAACACGCATAACAACACTCAAGGATTACTTAAGCGACGTGTTTGCATGCTAAGAGTTTTCCTAAGCTGGCCAGGACTAATTGTTGGAGCAGGTGGCTTTTTGCGATTCCTTATTTTTTGGACCTTCTGTGGAGTGGTCGCCGTCATCATTTTGTGCATTTCAGCCAATGAGGCGCGCATGTCCTGCATGTCCTTAGCTGTCTGTTCACGATCAGCTGCTATCTGACCTTGTAAGTTCTGGACTTCAACGGTTATCTCTTCATTCTTCTGGTTTATGCAGTCCATCTGGGTGATTAAGCTATCATTTATTCCTTCCAAGTCCTGCACTATTTCATTGAGGCCTGCATTTCTAACTTCTAAGTTTTGAACTTGGTCGTTGAGGTGTTCAGACATCTGGATACGCATACGTTCACGTTCGGGACCAGTTGGGTTAGCCATATAACCACGCCCCCGAACCTGTGATCCTGCACAACCGACTGAGGATCTATAACAACGCTAGAAGATGTGGTTTCTCTCCTCATTTGGAATTGGGCCTCCCTGCTCATATTCCATGTCGTCCACTTGGGCACGTGCCTGGATCTATATACGAAAAGAAAAGTCATAGGTAATTTGCAAATATTTATTTAATTGGGGTTGTTTGAAGTGTTACTCACATGTACAGCTTCTGCCAGCTTGTTTGTCCAGTTACCGTTTAACAAATGGCTTGCCTCCCACAGTTGTATGTCATCGGGTTCTTCTCCGGTCACTGGGTCTCGCTACATAAAATACAAGTAAACTTCAACATGTCGGTATACATACTGTTTGCAGCGCAAAGTAAAAGCGTGATTTATTTTTCATACCTTCTTGTAACAAAGTTTGGTGTTGGATTTGGAGCCAAGCAAGTGACACGCCTTTTGTCTTCTTCGATTTTGAGAATTGGTCCTGCTTATTGACTTCAATAATTTTAAGAATTAATTCCACGAATGAAAGTAAATAAATTTTTTTTGTATGATGTGAAGCTATTAAAAAGTTAGCTGACCTTGAATCGCTCAGACCCAAAATATTCTATTAGGTGCAACCACTCAGGCGTCGTTACATCAGCAGGCTGGTTTCGTATACGTTCTTCATCGGTAGAATAACTCTTATAGGTGGCATGCAAAGTCGAGCGCCAACCCTTGTAGCGCTCACCGGCAATTTTCAAAAATTTTCTTGCGCTCTCCGGTGTGTCCTCCATGTCCCAGGAATCCTGTACATTGTATAACAAGTTGCTGTAAACGTACAGGATGGAGATTGCAAGAAAAAAATACTTGTGTGGGGGTGTGACAACACTAACCAGAATGTCTCGTACTATATATCTCTTGTTACTATGGCCACCCTCTATCCACTTTGTTGCACCGGTGAGGGATGCGTGTCTTTTTGTAAACACAACCACATCATTGACAAAGTGCTGCTGATAAATACCAACCGCATCACCCAACCTAGCTGAGAACTGAATTGGTAGCTTCACATGCTGCGTTCTACTAGCTTGGGATGCATAGCGTATTCTGGCAACCTTAAGTCCTTTAGCCACACTTCTTCCTAGCTTCCTTCCTTCTGTTACATTGATTCAAACGGTAAACGATTAAAGCAAATTACCGCCTGAACAAGTTTAGTATCATGTACAAATAGTGTGAAAAGAAGAAAAGTCTGATGTTCATACCATCTTCAAGACAAGTGCGGAAAATACGAGCGTGGGAGGACCGCGTCGTGCCAGCACCATTTTGTTCTGTAGTACTCCCTCCTGGTTTATATTAATTGTCACCCACAAATGAATTAAAAATGAACTACTACAGTAGTTAGGACTGTCCTAACGACACCTATTTTGATGGGGGGTTACATTATTGACTTCTTTGTTGCTGTTCATACTGTAAAATGAGCCATCAAGTACACATGTCAGTGGCGGTACGCACTCGTAGTACTGCAGAGGATTTTCAGTCCATGAGCGAAGCAGGCAAGACTATGAGGGGGCATGCAGCTGGCAACGCTAGACTAGACAAAGATAGAGTTCTCCGGTTCAGTCTGACTGACATTAGCCGGAGCTCTTCTTGAAGAGAATTATTAGTTGCAGGGCAAGTAATGAACGCCAGCGTTAGCAGGTGGCGAATGCAAGATAGATAAGGCAGGCAGCTTGCAGGATTGAAATCCTGCGCAGTACTGCACCTGCATTAGTTACCACTGACATGTGGGCCCATGAGACATCAGGTCTACTTGTCAGTGGCGGCTACTGCAGGTGCAGTACTGCATAGTGCCAGCTTGTGACACTCAACAAAGCGAGGGTTCGGTCTCACCGAAACTCTCGAGGAGGATTGGTGGCAAGGCGAGTAATGGCCAGGGATTTGCACGCGGCGGGGTAATCATGGCACGCGAAGGATGGGACGTGGCGATGGGCGAGGGAGATGCGTCGGGGAGGACACTGATGTGACCAGCAGCAGGGCGTGGGCGTGGGCGCCAGTGCCGGCCGGAGTGGCCGGCGGCGAGAGAGCACAACATGGAGGCATAAAAAAATCATGCCATCACACAGGCTGATGAACTGTTAACTATAAAGACTAAGTACTAATAAGAAATTATAATCGCAAGGCATGCTATAACAATTAGTAGAGCCTATGAAAAAATGCAAATGACCATGATACACCCATCATCAATACATCTGAAGGATAGAACGTAGTCTCTCAAAATGCTCCAAATTCAATGCCATAGGAGTAGAGTAAAAAACTAACACGCTCTACCAAAACAAATGGCACAGTAGAGAGGCAAGTAGTAATGTGATGTGATATGCGTAGTTGGAAGCTACTACCGAGGACAGAGTTGGAGTGGGACATTTTTTAAGCTCCAAAAGTAAAATTACGCTGGGGCGGAAGGAGTATTTCTGGTTTGTATATCTATACCTGCTGTTGGTTCATGCATCGTAGTAGTACCAGGGAGTGAAGAACCTCGGGGTTCCTGAACATCATGTGCTGCAATATCCTCTGCGTACCATGCAAACAATTTAATGTTGTGTAAATTTGTTTAATTTTGATAGTAAACACATTTATAGTTATACCAGGTGCTTGTTGGCCACCATGAATGCTTGTAGACGACATCACGATTTGATGTCTTGTTCCTAATGTAAAGAGCATTGTAAGTAGTCATTCCAAATAACATTGATAACGTCATATTACATGACCGACGTAGATTTTGGATCGGACGGTGTGCTTTCTATAAACTGCAGTGTTTGTTACTAACGGCGGCATTAGAAAAGAAAGAATAGAAAAAACGTACGATCCGAGAAAGCCACAAGAAAGAAAAAAAGTGAAAACCATGAGAACTAAAAATCTTAGGAATACAAATTTGTAAAATAGGAATGAGAGTACAACATTTGGAGTGGTTGATCAGATAACCCGTGCGTCATTTACTTCTAAATCCGAAAATTACATACTACTACCTCTGGTTTTTAGTATTTGTCATTTCCGGTCAGGAATTGAACTAGAAATACAATACCGTAATAAGCTGTTGGAGCAACATTTATTTAGGGACAGATGTAGTGTATATATATATATATATATATATATATATATATATATATATATATATATATATATATATATATACACACACACATATATATAACTAAATTCGTGAAACAGAAGACCACATTTCTTCTTTGTTAATTTATTTAATCTTTGTATATCAGGATGGATCGTGTATAACTTAACCAGGCCAAAACTGCATGGATCGTGTAGAACCAAGTCAATATAGCTCTATAAAAAGACGACATGGATCGTGTGGTTTACTTATCACAAACTGGACTCCGGGATGCGATGTTGCGGGGAGGTGTCGGCGACAAAGAGGTTTGGTAGAGCCTGTCAAACTTGGTCGCCCGGTGTTGTACCCAGGAGTCAACACCACCAAGAGCTTCGATGCGTCACTAAAAGATCCATGGGGGAAAAATTGTAAAAACTTTGGGAAATGAAAACACGGGAATTTCTTAGGAATACAAGTATGAAACACAGGACAGAGAGACAACACATTTGGAGTACTGCGAGATCACCGGAAGGGCGGGGCAGCGGTGTGTCGGGAACGAAGGCCAGTGTTTCCATTTATACTTATCGTGGCTGAAATAGGGTTACAATAATAGGCGGGACTGAAATTGGAGGCGCATGTAGTGAAAATTGAATTGTCAAAATCTCAAATGTCAAGTAAAATGATAAAATTGGAGGCGCGCCAAGTAGAACGATAAAATTTTCGCGGGAGTGGAGAATTTGACGCAAGTCGTGCCCTTCTGCACGCATCCAATCGTGACTAATTACATCTCATGTCGTGTCGATTCCTGCACATGGCTGGTGCGTGTAGCTAGAGGGGTAGACTTCGTCTTAGGACAACTTGCTCGCTTCTTAATTCATCTTTGTTGCCATGCATGGAGATCAAAATCTAAAAGTAGTCATCTGCTAGCTAGTGGGACATTCCAAAAAAATACGAAAAAAAATATGAATCGCCAAATTTATACGTATGTGCTAATGCAAACGATATGCAAATACAGCCAAGTGCACGAAATGGTGGTAAACAATCAGCATTTTGTAAAATTAATCCCAATGAAATGATAACATGTAGTATATACTACTACATACTAAAAATACATTTTCCCATGCGCCGACTACAAATGAAAAAATTGAGTGAAAGAACACAAAAGAGGAGAAACGCAGCCTCAACCACGATCTCAATGGAGTTTCAACCAAGAGTCGTTGATTGTCGCAACACAACGAATTCTTGGCTAGACATTGAACAACAGTTATCTCGCCCTATTATCAGAGAGGAGATGTTTTTTGATACTGCTTAAAACGCATTGTTCATGAACATAAAAGACATTTATCATTAAAATAGAAACAACACATATATTACAAACAAGAACTATGAAAGCATATAGAAGACAATAAAAAGAAAAATTACAAATACTACTCTACTCGGAGTCGGAGGAGATCTCCACCACCTCCTCCTCCGCCGCTGCTACCGTTGTTGCCTCCTCCGCCGCTGCCGCCGCCGCCTCCTCCGCTGCCACCGCTGCTGCCGCCTCCTCCGACAATTGAGTCTGAAGCTTCAGCGACGGCCCGCAAAAGATGCTGGCGACCCTCCACCCCAGCCACCTCACCGATTGTCTCGTAGAGGACGTTGAGACGACCGGCCACAAACCCTAACCCGAAGCAGTAGTGGTCGGTGGTGTCCATGCTGGTGCAAACGGGAAGTTTCTCGAGACCCATACGCTCACACGAGTGAGATGTATCGGAAAATACATCCCGCAACAATATGTCGAGCTTTTTTGCTCGGCCGACGGTGGTGGAAAGGTGCTCGGTGGCCTCCTTCAGGCGCCTATTGAGTTCATTGAAGCGGTGTTCAATGAGGCGAACAATCTCCTGAACCCAAACAGGATGAGGAGGTGCGGGCGCCGCGGGTGGAAAAGGGGACAGAGGAGGTGCGGGCACGGCCTCCAGTTCCACGGGCATTGGCTGCGACGGATACAGGGAAGAAGGAGGTTCGGAGGACGTCGACGGCCTGGAGCACTTCGGTGCGAGGCTACCCATTTGTGCGGCGAAGAGTTGCGGAGAAAGAGCGAGAGGTGATCGGTGATGGTGAGGCGGTGAAGGAAGAGAAGTTTGGAGGCTACGATCGATGGAGATGGAGTGGTGCGGCAGAGACGCAGGAGGACGGGTGTGACTCTATAGCGGGTCCTCGTCCCGTGCAAGTGGAGATGATCGGACGCTTCAAAAACTACGCTTTCGAATTAATCCAAACCGCGGTTGGCTTCCATCTCCGCTTCACACGCAGTTTTTTAATTTGACATGCAAAGGGTCCAGGGTATGCAGTGGCCCACCTGGCATACTTTGTAGGTCCGTCCGGTGGTGTTTCAGTTTTTCAGTTCCAGTTTTTTATTTTGACACGCAAAGGGCCCACCGGCCAAAGGTATATGCAATGTTCCAGTTTTTTTCAGTTTGTCACGCAGAAAACATCGATCATGTCTCAAGACGTTACGCGTTTTCTCTTATTTTTTGAAAGATCGTCATATATATATATATATATATATATATATATATATATATATATATATATATATATATATATATATATATATATATATATATATATATATATATATATATATATATATATAGTTGAAGGATCGTCATAAAACACAAGAAAAAAGTACAAGACGATGAACACACCACACATTCATGCATTCATTAACACACACACACACACATATATATATATATAATGTATATATACATATATATATATATATATATATATATATATATATCACAAACCCTCGTTCATGTTTTCTCAGTTTGACATGCAAAAGACCTCGATCATGCATGTTTGATGACGTTAGGTGTTTTCTAATATTGTTGAAAGATCGTTATATTTGAGACTCGTGATCATGTTTGGGGTGTAGCAAGCATCCATGGACAAGTAACATGTATATGCACTTGAAAACCTCGCGACGATCATGTTTGATGACAACATTATTACGTGTTTTCTCTTTTTTTTTTTTTTGTTGAAACATCGTCATATATTGTTTGAGGCTCGTTGATCATGTTTGGAGCGTGACAACTAACATATATATAGTTTTCTCTTTTTGTTGAAAGATCGTCATATATATATATATATATATATATATATATATATATATATATATATATATATATATAGTTTGGCTCGTTGATCCTATGTTTGGGGTGTAGGGTAGCATGCATGTGAGAGAGACGTCGATGATCATATGTACTCCCCCCGTCTCCATGAACTTGTCGCTTTGTCGTAGTTCATTTTTTAACTACAAAAGCTGCATCAGAAGATCTTGTTTATTGGCTCATGGAAAAGGAAAATTATTTGTACCTAGTACAAAAAGTATAAGTTGGTCGGTGTTGACGTTCGTACGCGAAGGATGCGGCTAGGTAGTTGCTCTTGCAGGTGTATGGTAATTACGTGAGTGCTTCGTCGAGTCATGTGGTTAGTTACATGTGACAAAGTGCTCAGTCATATATTGCGTTTGGTTTGACGTCAAAGTTTGATTGGAGATAGATCATCCATTTCTTTATGTCTTGGATCATCCAAATTAACGTTTGGTTGGATGGACTGGACGATCCAATTTTTTGTTGGTAGGTTGGATGAAACTTGATTTGATTATTGAATCATCAAAGTTGATAATTTCATAATATTATTCGTGTGCATGATGATGGATCGTGCATGCCGAGCGCCGAGTTATTCGGATCGCTGATCAAAGTTCGGACGTGGAGTTCGTGTGTGCCCGTGCACCCTGCAAGATTTGGTGCGCTCACGTACGTGGCAATCATCAGGGCAGGGTGGTACAGTCGCAGGAACCGTGCAGTGCGCCCTTGGTTGTAAGATTTGGAGCGCGAACGTACGTGGCAACCATCTGGGCAGGGTCGCACAGAGACGGGTGTGCGGAAGGGCCGCAAAGAATTCGATTTTCGTGTTTGGAAACACGGTATTTTTGGCGTTTTAGACCATCTGCAGCGGTTTCCTCTAAAACATACTCTATATCCATCTATACTTCAAGTATATTCCCTATACTTCCAGCATTTCACTCTGGACATTAACTCTATACTTCCAGTAATCTACTCTATATTTCCAGTCCAGTAAGCTTTACAGTGAGCCACTGCAGATGGTCTTATAGCAATTAGCAATACCGTGGTATTTGAGATTACTATGGTATTTTTTATAGAATGGTGTTTGTCAACCAAACAGTCCTATGTATTGCAAAATTGTGGTATTACAAAACTGTGTTATTGAAATACGTACTTTGGTATTGCCGTGTCATTTTAAATACCGTGGTTTCTAAAACTTTAGTATTGAAAAACTGTGCTCCCAAACACAGCCTAAAGCTTTACCGTGAACCACTGCGGATGGTCTTAAAGGCAGGCCCGACTCTGGGCCTAGGTGGGCAAAAATAAATTTTCTGCGGTCCTGCCGCACAACATCGCCTACCGCACCCCTGTTGCAGCGCCCTCGGCTCCGCCGCTTCCCCGCCGCCCGGCGCCCCCACCGCCGGTCTGCCCCTGACTCGAGAACGGATCGAGGGGAAGGCTCATCGCAAATAGCGGTCGTGTAGCTTCCGTCCCCTTGATCCGTTGGCGATGAGCCTTCTCCTCATCAGTTCTCGAGTTCGTAGCAGCAACAACGCCGCTTCGACCCTGCTTCTGGACTGACGATGCTGATGATCTGCAACATACTTTTAAATCTGCGCGTTGGTATTCTCCCCCTCATATTTGTTGATGCGTTAATACCTGATGTTTTACATCGTTTTCCACAGGAGGCAAAAAGTAATGAACATCATTGATCAGCACTGCGCTGAGGAGAACGCAAAAATTGCAGTGGGCCGTGTGAAGTCGGTTTTACGATTTTATTCACGTTCCATTTGACTTCAAGTACCACGTCTATGCTTTGAAATATATGATTATACTAATCAAGCTCCAGTTTTTTACTGATTGATACTTAACCTCGTTTGTTGCATTTGCCAAGGTCCGAGGCCAACAAAGGCTACTGCTTTGTCAATGTCACATCGCTAGATGCGGCGTTCCGGCTGTGGACGAAGCACCTGCATGGCTTCCGTTGGAAGGTGAACGACTTGCGGAAGATGTGCGAGGTCGACTACGCCAACATCCAGGTATGTCGCCATCCGCTGCCATCAATTTCCATTGTGCCACCGCTGCATGGTGTTCACCTGCCACTGCTCATCATCCTTTCACAGGGTTGGGATGCGTTGGTGGCCCATTTCTCCAAGTCATGCTTTGAAGGCGAAACCGAGGAGTTCTTGCCAGTGTGGTTCAGCTCGCTGTGAAAGGTGAACGACTCACGGAAGATGTGCGAGGTCGACTACGCCAACATCCAGGTACGTCGCCGTCTGCTGCCACCGTTTTCCATTGCGCCGCCGCTGCATGGTGTTCACCTGCCGCTACTCGTCATCCTTTCGCAGGGTCGGGATGCGTTGGTGGCCCATTTCTCCAAGTCATGCTTCGATAGCGAAACCGAGGAGTTCCTACCAGTGTGGTTCAGCTCGCCGCGGAAGGTGAATGACTCGCGGAAGATGTGCGAGGTCGACTACGCCAACATCAAGGTACGTCGCCGTCCGCTGCCACTGTTTTCCATTGTGCCGCCGCTGCAACGTGTTCAACTTCTGCTGCTTGTCATCCTTTCGCAGGGTCGGGATGTGTTGGTGGATGTGGCCAGATGGTTGCTCTTGCAGGTGTATGGTAATTACGTGAGTGTTTGGTCGGGTCATGTGGTTAGTCCACAATACACCCTAAACCCGGTGTTGAGGCCGTGTATTTGTCATTTGTGCATACACTCGAGTGACATGTGACAATGTGCTCAGTCATCAATTGTGTTTGGTTTGACTCGAAGTTCGCTTGGAGATAGATCATCCATTTCTTTATGTCTTGAATCATCCAAATTAACGTTTGGTTGGATGGACTGGACAATCCAATTTTTTGTTGGTAGGCTGGATGAAACTTGATTGGATTATTGAATCATCAAAGTTGATAATTTCATAATATTATTCATGCGCATGATGATGGATTGCGCATGCCGAGCGCCGAGTTATTCAGATCGCTGAGCAAAGTTCGGATGTGGAATTCGTGTGCCCATGCACACTGCAAGATTCGGTGTGCTCGCGTACATGGAAATCATCAGGGCAGGGTGGTACAGTCGCGGGAATCATGCAGTGCACCCTTGGCTGTAAGATTTGGAGCATGAACGTACATGGCAACCATCTGGGCAGGATTGCACAGAGACGGCTGTGCGGAACGGCCGCAGAGAATTCGATTTTGGTGTTTGGGAACATGGTAGTTTTGGAGTTTTAGAGAAATTAGCAATACCGTGGTATTTGAGATTACTATGGTATTTTTTACAGAATGGTGTTTGTCAACCAAACAGTCCTATGTATTGCAAAATCGTGGTATTACAAAACCGTGTTACTAAAATACGTACTTTGGTATTGCCATGTCATTTTAAAAACTGTGGTTTCCAAAACTTTAGTATTGAAAAATTGTGCTCCCAAACACAGCCTAAAGCTTTACCGTGAACCACTGTGGATGGTCTTAAAGGCAGGCCCGACTCTAGGCCTAGGCGGGCGGAAATAAATTTTCTGTGGCCCTGCCGCACAACGTCGCGCGTGCGCCCCCACCCCGCACGCCGTTCCATGGAAATCCCGTTGAGATCCTTCACTTCGCGCTGGGTTTGTAGTTTGGACACCGAAAAATGGAAATCCCATGTGTCCCGCTGCCACGATTATGCGATTTTGATCGGACGGCGTGCGAGGCGGGGGTGCACGCGTGATGCTGTGTGGCAGGGTCGCAAAAAATTTGTGGGCTACTGCCTAGGGCCAGGCCGGTGGGTGGGGGTGGTCACGTCTTACTAATGTTAGTTCAATGCTTTGTCTAAAACATCAAATAAAAGAATAAGGAGGGAGTATTTATTAGATACAGTATAATATTACTAATGTGTTAATTTTCCATATGCGATGTTTTCGATAAAAGGAGGAGTTTTTCGTTAGTGAATGTACTGGAGTAGGACACATTGTTCATGAACAAAAAATAAAAAACATTTTTCATTAACATAAAAACAACACATGTATTACAAACAAGAAAAAACACATAGAAAACAAAAGAAAAAACTACTACTCATCCTACTCTACTCGGAGGAGGACTCATCCACCTCCGCCGCCGCCTCCACCTCCACTGCCACCGTTTTCCATTGTGTCGCCACTACAACGTGTTCACCTGCCGCTGCTCGTCATCCTTTCGCGGGGTCGGGATGCGTTGGTGGATGCGGCCAGATGGTTTCTCTTGCAGGTGTATGGTAATTACGTGAGTGTTTGGTCGGGTCATGTGGTTAGTCCATGATGCAACCTAAACCCGGTGTTGAGGCCGTGTATTTGTCATTTGTGCGTACACTCTAGTGACATGTGACAAAGTGCTCAGTCATTAATTGCATTTGGTTTGACGTGGAAGTACGATTGGAGATAGATCATCCATTTCTTTATGTCTTGGATCATCCAAATTAACGTTTGGTTGGATGGACTGGACGATCCAATTTTTTGTTGGTAGGTTGGATGAAACTTGATTGGATTATTGAATCATCAAAGTTGATAATTTCATAATATTATTCGTACGTATGATGATGGATCGTGCACGCCGAGCGCCGAGTTATTCGGATCGCTGAGCAAAGTTCGGATGTGGAGTTCGTGTGCCCGTGCGCACTGCAAGATTCAGTGCGCTCGCGTACGTGGCAATCATCAAGGCAAGGTGGTATAGTCGCGGGAACCGTGCAGTGCGCCCTTGGCTTTAAGATTTGGAGCGTGAACGTACGTGGCAACCATCTGGGTAGGGTCGCACAGAGACGGCTGTGCGGAAGGGCCGCAAAGAATTCGATTTTGGTGTTTGGGAACACAATATTTTTGGAGTTTTAGAGCAATTAGCAATACTGTGGTATTTGAAATTAATATGGTATTTTTTACAAAATGGTGTTTGTCAACCAAACAGTCCTATGTATTGCAAAATTGTGGTATTACAAAACTGTGTTACTAAAATACATACTTTGGTATTGCCATGTCATTTTAAAAACTGTGGTTTCCAAAACATCAGTATTGAAAAATTGTGCTCCCAAACACAGCCTAAAGCTTTACCGTGAACCACTGCGGATGGTCTTAAAGGTGGATGCAACTTTGGTGCTCCAGTTTGTGCTTCCATGTGTACTACCGCTTATGTGTCATCATCTAATTGGCTGAAGTTAAATAAAGAATTATGTTAGGTAAATGAAAGGGCCAATAAAATCATGACACTTAAGTAGGAGCATGCATGGAAGCACCAAATGGGAGTATACAAGCCGTGTCCTCCCGTTCGGATGTAACTTCGGTGCTCCCGTTTGTGCTTCCATGCGTACTCCCGCTTATGTGTCATCATCTAATTGGTTGAAGCTAAATCAGGCATTATGTTAGATAAATGAAAGGGCCAATAAAATCATGACACTTAAGTAGGAGCACGCATGAAAGCACTGAATGAGAGTATAGAAGTCGCGTCTCACCACCAGACTGTAGAAAGGATAAGCACGCACACATGTAACAGTCATTGTTGACTGCGTTGGTCTAACATCATTGTTTGACTGCGTAGGCCTACGTTTAGTCATTAACGCTAGCTTTTGTATCTATGTAGTGCGAAAGGGTTTTGTTTTCGTTTCACACTACACTAGCTAGCATATATAAAGTGTATCTGTGTTCCCTGATGAATACACAACAAACATTCTCCATACAGAATGAAACTTGGATGCCGCTTTCTTCTGCCGGAGGTTCAAAGGAAACTACACGGCTGGCAGGGCACACGTACGGTACGGGTGTGCCGGTGTACCTTAACCCCCCGTACGTCATCCGTCCCCGGTGGTTGTTGGAAAGAGCCTTACAGGTATGCTCTGATTCCAGACCTCTTACTCCATCTCTAGGTTTCTGATGACACACGCGGTTCACCACCAGGCAAACCAAAAAAGGTTGAGCAGCATGCAAGTTTTTTGATGAAAAACTGACTGGAGCCCGCTGACTCCGGCCTGCTGATGCATCCATCTCTAGTTTTTTGATGACACTCTCGCTGGCGTGTCATCATATTATTTGTTGTGAAGGTATGGTAGTTAAAGTAAGCATTAATAAAGGGAACAATAACATTTTGACACATCAGTGGGATGACGCATGGGAGCGACAAGCCTTGCAGCCAGTTTGTCATCAAGAAATTTGCACGCCCCTCTCATCACCGAGGCTTTGCTGGTTTGTCCGGTGGTGAACTGCATGCGTCATCAGGACAAGAATCAGAACGTACCTGCAGGGGTCTTCCAACCACCACCGGGGATGCACGACGGGGGTTAAGGTACACACCAGCACACCCGGACCGTACATATGTTCTGTTGAAGATGAACAGCGTTCCGGTTGTGCAAGCACCTGCATGGTTTCCGTTGGAAGGTGATCGACTCGTGGAAGATGTGCGAGGTCGACTACACCAACATTATTTGTTGTTAAGGTATGGTAGTTAAACTAAGCATTAATAAAGGGACCAATAACATTTTCACACATCAATGGGGTGATGCTTGGGAGGACAGAACGGGGGGGGGGGGGGGGGGAGGGGGGGACACGGCTTGTATACTCCCATTCGGTGCTTCCAAGCGTGCTCCTACTTAAGTGTTACGATTTTATTGGCCCTTTCATTTACCTAACGTAATGCCTGATTTAACTTCAACCAATTAGTTGATGACACATAAGCGGGAGTACGCATGGAAGCACAAACGGGAGCACCGAAGTTGCATCCGAACGGGAGGACACGGCTTGTATACTCCCATTTAGTGCTTCCATGCGTGATCCTACTTAAGTGTCATGATTTTATTGGCCCTTTCATTTACCTAACATAATGCCTGATTTAACTTCAACCAATTAGATGATGACACATAAGCAGGAGTACGCATGGAAGCACAAACGGGAGCACCAAAGTTGCATCCGAACGGGAGGACACAGCTTGTATACTCCCATTCAGTGCTTTCATGCGTGCTCGTACTTAAGTGTCATGATTTTATTGGCCCTTTCATTTACCTAACATAATGCCTGATTTAGCTTCAACCAATTAGATGATGACACATAAGCGGGAGTACGCATGGAAGCACAAACGGGAGCACCGAAGTTGCATCCAAATGGGAGGACACGGCTTTATACTCCCATTCAGTGCTTCCATGCGTGCTCCTACTTAAGTGTCATGATTTTATTGTCCCTTTCATTTACCTAATATAATGCCTGATTTAACTTCAACCAATTAGATGATGACACATAAGCGGGAGTACGCATGGAAGCACAAACGGGAGCACCGAAGTTGCATCCGAACGGGAGGGCACGGCTCGTATACTCCCATTCAGTGCTTCCATGTGTGCTCCTACTTAAGTGTCATGATTTTATTGGACCTTTGATTTACCTAACACAATGCCTGATTTAACTTCAACCAATTAGATGATGACACATAAGCGGGAGTACGCATGGAAGCACAAACGGGAGCACCGAAGTTGCATCCGAATGGGAGGACACCGCTTGTATACTCCATTCAGTGCTTCCATGCGTGCTCCTACTTAAGTGTCATGATTTCATTGGCCCTTTCATTTACCTAACATAATGCCTGATTTAACGTCAACCAATTAGATGATGACACATAAGCGAGAGTACGCATGGAAGCACAAACGGGAGCACCGAAGTTGCATCCGAACAGGATGACACGGTTTGTACACTCCCATTAAGTGCTTCCATGTGTGCTCCTATTTAAGTGTCATTATTTTATTGGCCCTTTAATTTACCTAACATAGTACCTGATTTAACTTCAACCAAATAGATGATGACACATAAGCGGGCAGTACGCATGGAAGCACAAACGGGAGCACCGAAGTTGCATCCCTGGTGGTGAACCGCCTGCGTCATCGGAAGCCTAGATGGAGTTGGAGGACAGGGATCGGAACATACACCTGCCTGGACTAGGATCGCCTAACGTAGCGACATTTTGCTGCGTGCATGCAGTAAAGGTTGCATCCACCGTTTGTTTTGATCCGATGGTTGTACTTCCCAGCTATCCAACTAAGGGTTCCATTCAAATCTTTTCTTAAACTCTTGCCTACTTGCTTCAACATAAGAAAGAGTTTACATGCATATAATGATGCATACTTTAAACATTTCAATAAAACAAAATTCTATCACAAATTAACAGGATTAAAAACACATTAACTATCTTATGTGGCATGCCAATGTGTGGATGCCCAACTCAGAGTAAGGATTAAAGTGGAACGGTTTTTTGAAGTTGATGGACTAAATAATTGACCCATTTGAATGTTGAAGGACCAAACTTAGTTTTGATTGAAAGTTTGAGGATGAAGTTGAGTATTGCCAGCTTGATGATCTCAAGCTCGAAAAGTTCGAGTAAGCTCATTGGTAAAGTTTCCTGTACGATACTTTAGCCGCTAGAGGTGCCAGGAGATCGCCTGCAGCGGGGCCTGCAAAGCGGTCCGTAAAGTAGTATACAGTACTAACAGGTAGCGATGTCTGGAAAGAAAAGTGGAGACAATCAACAGAGAGAAAAGAAAAGAAAGGACGAGAAAAATGTTA
The DNA here is from genome assembly GCA_036927565.1 of Tuctoria greenei. NCBI lineage: Eukaryota > Viridiplantae > Streptophyta > Magnoliopsida > Poales > Poaceae > Tuctoria > Tuctoria greenei. The sequence goes on along the minus strand of JAYESD010000002.1, from coordinate 158,349,143 downwards.
GAAAAAGATAGGTAGAACTCCAACGTACCACTGGCCCTATGCCCCTATTCGCGGTGTAATCATTACCACTACTCCTATAAGCGACCAGAAGTTATTACCACTGCTTCAAGGGAAGTGCTGCAGACTAGATGTGCCAATTAGTTTATTTTGTATTTATTGGGGATTATGTAACAGCTAGTTCTGTCGACTAGCGACGACTGGAATGAAAAGTAAATACAATGAACAGAGAGAAGGGAACACTGATTTCCTTCGTTACAAACTACAGTATGATTGAATGTATTCATTTCTAGAAGAATCCATTTCTTTAAACTGTCCCATGAGTTTCCTTTGATACAAACGGGGCTAAACATAAGACGAGTGCGCATAAGGGAAACACAACAAGTGCAACATTCATCAGAGACGAGCGGGCATAGGGGAAACACATATACTAGTACAAGTCTATTTTATATACTCCCTTTGTTCTCTTTTAATTGGCGTTGGGAGAACTAGCGGTGCATCCAAACGGGAATGGAGGGAATATAACCCATATAGTACAACGCCAGACAGCAGAACAGGTCATGCTCGTGCTTAATCCTACAGTTCTCTGTACAGAAGACTCTCCACTCCTCCCACGTAGGCCTGCCGCAGCGGGCAGTTCCCTGGTTCCCCCTTATTGAGCAGTCCCAAGCGTCATCATCAATGTTGGGCACTGCCACCGGTGGCGCTTCTGGACGAGGCCTCCCCAGGAACCTCCAGGTGACATCATCGATACTATTCATGGCTTCACGCTGACACCGGCAGCACTCCTTGTTGGTCCACTTCATGGCGACGGACCCGGGCATGTTGTAGCTGACGTGGGCCTCACCTTCGACCTGCCGAATATACTCGAAGGCGTCGCGGGCCCCGCGGTCAGCGTTGTAGCGGAGCATGGCGAGGACGTTGGCCGCCACCATGTCGCCATTCGCGGCCGCCCGGGCAAGGAACTGGGTGCCCGGCTGCGCGACACCGTGAGGTCGAACCCGGTGACGTAGCATGCATGAGGGTTGCCGACGATTGCCAGGCGCTCCACAAGGCGGTCGTAGCTCCGATTATACTTCCAGATGCTCACCCGCTCCAGCACCACGCGCCTGCCCACAACGCGATCCCAGCACGCCGCGTGCATGGCCTTGCAGGTGGCGCGCACACTGGAGAGGTCGCCCATGGGCTGCGGGGAGGTTGCGGCGACCCACCCCGCGATCAGGACCGCAATATCGTGCGGCAAGGGGAACTCCATGGGCTTTGAAGGGAACCAATGAGGGCGCGCACGATGGAGACGAAGAGGAAGAGTACGCGCGGATAAGAGGATGGCCTGTGTGTGTTGCGGAGAAGAGGATGGTGTGTCTTTATTCGTACGCGCGGAGAAGATGATGAGACGCACGGAGAAGACAATGAGACACGTGCAGTGGTGGTTATGGCTTCTAAAGTGCACCGTTTGGAATGCTACTTGCGAAACTGGGGTTACGACTTCTAAAGTGCAACTGTATGCTACTTTAGCCGCTGGAGTTGTCAGCAGGCAGGAGATCGCCCGTAGCGGGGCCTGCAAAGCGGTCTGTAAAAAGTACTCCACCCTCCGCCCCAACTCAACTCTATTTTTATCTTTGGTCAAACTTACCTTTGACCAATGTTTTCTTGCCTGGTCCTTATCCTGATCATCAAGGTCCTCCGCCTGCTGCCCCAGATGACTTGGGGCGGAATAGGGATGAAAACGGTCGGAATTGAGCTTATTACCTTTGACAACTCCTTATTCAAACTGGTGTCTAAATAAAAAATTTAAAGAATTGAGATTATTAATCCCTCCGTCTCTAAATACTTGTCACTTTGTAGTTCAAAAATAAACTACAAAGCGATATTTACCACGGCCCTGTTTGGAACGTAGGAATCCAAATCACAGGAATAGGAAAAAACATAGGAATAGAAAAAATGCAGGAACGAAGAAAGTGAGCAACTATAAACAAAAATCTTTAGAATCTTAACTATCATTATTTGTAATAGATAAATCAAAGTCATAAATTCTTTCCAAAATGAACTACCAGTTTGCTTCATAAACAACTTCATTCCTATATTTCTAACATCAAAACGTCTATTGCATTGCAGTAGCTCAGAAATAATTATTCCCTTGTTTCAAAAAAAGAAATAATTATTCCATGCAAATCATTAGGTTAGTTAATTTGACTTTTAGCACCCTATATATTCCCTCCATAGCCAACCAGCTGACCAAAAAGAACATGGACTGGATTATTTCATTCCTCCATTTTACTAGGAAAGGAAGTCTTTCTACAGAAAACGAAATATGATTCCTGTGTTCCAAACACCTGTGACATAAGCACAATGTAGGAATGAATTCCTTTGAAGTTTCATTTGAAAATCCTCTATTCCAAGGGACGGAGAGAGTACATGTCAGCCCATTAGACCCAACCTACTATTTGGAAAGTATTCGGTTATTTTTTGGGAAATTTTCCATTAAAATATGGTATTCCGACAATTCGGTCGGAAATCAGTCTAAATGGTTTCCATTCCGTTTACCAAATTTCAATGTCCGATAAAAACGGTAGTCGGATCAAAAATTTCGGAAATTGTCGAAAATGGTAATCGCATCGGAAATTTTCGAAAACAGCGTTGGATGGTTCGGGATTTACCGTACCATTTTCATCCTAGGGCAGAATGATCCTGGCGACCAGAATGAAGTGTCGGATATATGTTGTCCACGGCGCAGGGTTATTCAACACAAGCAATAGGTAGCATATCCTAATCTTTCTCCTAATATATAGCATGTTAACAAATTTTTCGGCCCCAAATGATCTAGAAAAAATTACTCCAGATTTGATGATGCTATAAATTAATCGCTGCTCAAAACAATGACGGTGCTCATCAAGCTCGCAAGCTCAACTTCATTCATCCTCAAACTAGCTAATTATTTCGGATGGATTTACGTTAAGGGGTGTGCATTCGGTCTACCCGATATTTTGGTTCGGGTACTTCGGTCTTTTTCAAAATTCGGTTTCTTGAAATAACTATCCGAATTGTTGTAATAATATTAGGTACTCGAACATTTTGGGTACCAAAATTCCGGTTCGGTCTTCAGTCCTACCCGATATATCCGAATTATACATTATATCCATTTCATGTTTGCACAAATTTAATATGATTGAAACTTAATCCCATGAGGTCATTTATTATAAATTGACAAATGAAAAATAAAAAATAAACGTTTAAATCCAACAACTTCACACATCACAACTTGAAAATAAAATATCTAAATTTGAATTGTTCATAGTTTAGCACGCATAATTTAACTTATTATTTGATGGACCGACTATTCAGTTATTTCAGTTACTCGAGAGTGGTACCCAAACCCGACATTTATTTTTCAGTTATTTATATTTGCTACCCGAAAAGTACCCGATACCCGATATTTCGGTCTTTTCGGTTCCGGTCTCGGTTTTATCGGTTTCAGTTTTTCGGTCTCAGTTTATTTGCCCACCCCTAATTTACGTAGTAGTAGCATATGGGATATACATATTTCTCCTCCATGTTTTTTTGCAAAACTATTTAGTGATATATCCTATGTGCATATTACATATGTAAAACTAATGTAAAGTATAAAACTTTTTCAAAGGGAAGTCTTAGGTTTCGTCAACTCTATCTTTGAGATTTACGCAATTTTGATCTGTTTTAACAATACAAGAATTGTACTTTTAGATTCACCAAGAAAATATTTCCATAATATACAATCTAGTACTACATGTTATTGAAGTTAATAAATTCCATATAAATCATTGGTCAAAGGTAATTAGTTAGACCAAAACAGAAATAGAGTTGAGTTGGGGCGGAGGAAGTATTATACGTTGTTGTTTGCCGCATATGGTTTGGTCCTTCGTTCAAGCCGTAGCCATTTGTACAGGCGGCTGATGCGACCGGGTGCACCGAGCCTACGTGCACGCCAGTCACCGAGGCGCCTTAAACGCGCACAGTGCATGCGCATCTTTGAATTCAATTGGAACCGCTCCGCATCCCATCACAATTACTGCGCGGGTCGAGAGATGAACAACCACGCGGGTTCAAATCCCGTGCAGTACTGCAGGTGCAGTAGAGATGGCTGACATGAGGGACCCACATGGTGTGGGACCCACATGTCAGCCACCTCTACTGCACCTGTAGTACTGCAGAGGCCCCACCACTTAGTTGCAGTAACCGCAGCGCGGTTACTGCAGGGGATTTCGTCTACGCTATAAGATCACCTGGGCACGCCATCGTCTTCTCCGCATAGCCACTCTTCCTCTCTTCCCAAAACTGCGCCAAGAACGCCATGGTTGACAAGACAACGCCGCCGCCAAGCCCGCCGAAGGACGCCAAGGCGAAGCGTCCCCGACCGGACTGCCCCCGGAAATGGAGTGGGCTCTTCGGAAGATGGCGCGCGATGTATTTGACAATACATTGTGCTCCATGCGTTGCCTTGGGCTTGGTCCCCTTCCAGAATATGCTGCCATGGGGACCATGAGACACTATGTCTTTGGCATGACGCACTTGGCCGGTCGCCTCGACATCCTTTGGGAGACGCTGGCGGACGAGCTCGGCGTCGCCGGCCGTGACAACCTGGTGGCGGCAACGTCTAGGAAACTGGGCTTCTCGTCTCCGCCGCGGGAGGCGCCCCTGCCCAGCCAGGAGCCCAAGGAGGAGGAGGAGAAGGAGAAGTAGGTGGAGCGAGGTGGAGAAGTAGTTTTTTCTTGTTCATAGTTGTGTTGATTATCTTTTCTTATTTGTAGTTTGTGTTTTTCTTTTTTCCTGTTTGTAATGTATTGTCTTAAGATAATGAACTTTATATTTATGTTCATTGGTGCGCAAAAATAGTTCTAATGTTGTGGTTCTAACGATAAAGTAGTGGAATATTTATCTCTTTTATCTTTTAGAATGGAATGTATTTCCACTTCCAACTCTACTGAGCTAGAGATCCAGAAAGTGACTATCACATACTAGTTTATCTCACAGGACCAGTAGGGAGAAGCCCACTCTCTGTTCAAACCCAACACGGATCCAACATAATGGGCAAGCAGACAGCAAAGCATGTAGTAAATCACAAAAAACGCAAACAGTTTCTGGAGTACGTATCAACTGTAGCCTAGATTAGATGCTCGTGGGCGTCATTGCAAAAGGGTGAAGACAAAAAAGACATGATTCCGAATGGCTTGTGTAAGGATCGAATGGCCAAGAGGGGGGGGGTGAATTGCGCTTCTTTTCAAAAAAGTAAACAATAAATTTAATTCCTAAGAGCCCAATTCCCTACGCAAACTATCTATGCATTGAGGTAAATAGCAACTTCGCGGAATATAAAATGCATAAACGTAAGGGAGAGGAAGAGGATGCAAACTCCCGAGGAGACACGAGGATTTATCCCGTGGTTCGGCAAGATCATCAAGATCTTCCTACATCCACGTTGTGGCACCCACCAAAGGGTCTAGTCACACCCAAGTCATCGAGACGAGGGATCTCCACTATTCTTCTCCGTTTGCCAACCATGGAAAGGTGGAGCTCAAGCCTTGTACAACTTCGACACTCCGGGCTTCCACAAACGCCTTGGCAAGCTCCAGAAGTCTTCTCACAGTTACAAACACCAAGGGCACTCCCTTGAGGCTCTCACTAACCTAGAGATTCCATTCACCCAGAATGGAGGCACACAAGCTCTCTCTCTAGCTAGCTCTAGCCTATCTCCTGGTGTGTAGGTGGTCGAAATGATGTAGAAGTGATGGCTCTTGGTCATGAATGCTTATGGATGTGTTGAGAATGTTTTCTGATCAAGACTTGTTGAAATGACCGGTTTAGGGGGTATTTATAGCCAGCCTCCACGAAATAGCCGTTGGAAAAGTAGGCTGACAGAACTTTACTATGAACATCGGATGATCCGATGTCTCCCCTTTAGTTAACATCGGTCAAGTTTGCTTTAGCTGACGTCATTGTTTCAGATATGACCGTTGTTAGACCGATGTTGCACTTGTCTTCTCATCGAATGACCAGTGGCTCTTCCTCCAGAATTGACTCAAACTTGATGCTTTCTGGAGTGATTGACCGATGTGTGTATTTCTGTACATCGGATGATCCAGTGCTACACTTGGTCCAAGGATATTGCAAACTGTACTGATGGACCGATGTAGTTGAGCCCTTAACATCGGATGATCTGGTGAGTGCTTTGTTCTGAGGTCTTCTTCTTCTGCTGAACCAACTCGACCGATGTGTTGTTCTCAGAAATCATCGGTTGATCTGGTGAGTTGATTTTGTTTGCTTCGAATTGTTTCTAAGTGATTCTTTTGTGTCTTGCTCAAATGACCTCTTAGACTTTGTTGGAATTGTACTTCTGATGGTTGTCAAGCATTAAGTGTCATCAATTGTGGTTGAATGACTTTGACATAAGAGCTTTCACTTCTTCTCTTTATATCATTGATTTGATCTCATAAAGTAATTGTATATGGGTCTTCCAATGACATATAGTTTTCATTTGATTGAGTGATTATGGGGACCTTGCATTCACAAATTCATTAGTAAAATCCAATGGTTGTCATTAGTCACCGAAACCGTACCTCATGGGGGCCTAGATGCTTTCAATATCCCCCTTTTTGGTGATTGATGACAACACAACAATTAAAGCACAATAGTAATGAATTTGATAGTACGAAGCTTAAGAGGATATGCAATGAATACAAGATTATTACACTTAAAATTTGAAAGCTCAATCAAAGAACAACTCAAGTGAATAAGTGATCATAAGATAGGCACCAAATAAGCTCAATCGATTAACAACTTAAGAGTACTCAATAAACACCAAATGAGTAGCAAAAGTATCGAATTACAAAAGATGATAATATCAAATTACAAAGATGGGAAAAGTACTCAAAAAACTCCCCCTAAGGCTAGGACACCCCCCCTGAGACTAAGCTATCCTCCCCCTGACTCCTCTAACTCTTCTCCCCCTTTTGCATCAAGACACCAAAAAGGGATCCGAGTGCCTAAGGACCCTGAGTACTAGGAGCGATGATGAACTGGTCACCGTCGCTGTCGTCGGAGCTGCTGCCTGGAGTAGAGGTAGAAGGAGCTGTCGGAGCCGTAGGAGCCGTAGGAGCCGTCGGAGGTGCCTGTTGGGTAGGTGCTGCTGGAACAGGGGCACTGGCAACGGATGCCGGCGTCTGCTGGAACAGTGTCGTGGCCAGCATCGGAGAGTGAATCGATGCGCCCGAAGCCAGCAGTGGAGACATGCTGATAGAAGGAATCGGCGTAGTCGGCACTGGAAGGGCAGCTGGAGCGAGGACAGGTGGCGGTGGAGCAACTCCTGGCAGCTGCAATGGGAGGGCAATCCCGATCTGGGTGTAGAGGTTGGTGATCAACCCAAGGATGCCCATCATCGCCTGCTGCGTCTGCTGCTGCTGGTCGAGGGAGCGCTGGTGCATCTGGTCGATCAGCCCAGTCACCCGGTCAGTGTCCTCACGCCTCTCACGAGCGATCTGATGCTGCATCTACTGCTGCTGCTGCTGCTGGAGCTCCAGAAGGCGTGCGGCCTGCTCTGCTTGGGCCTGCTCAACTGCAAGCCGGTCCAAGCGCTGCTGCTCAACCATTTGCTGCAGGAGCGAAGTGAGCTCTGACGGCTGAGATACCTGTGCCTCTGAGACGGGAGGTGGAGTAGGGGGTGGCACTGTAGAACCTCCAGCCTTCGCGTCGTGCTGCCTGGGTGAGGGAGGAGGAGGGAAGTACTCCTCGACACTGTCATCCGTGTCGCTGTCAGACCATATGTGCTGCAAGTCCTCACCCTGAGCCTCTGCCTCAGCCAGCCTCTCATCCTCCTTCTCCAAGTCCGACCAGTCCTCCTCAGATAGCCGAGCCCTGACTTGACGCTCGACTGGACAGCCAAGGCGGCGGTCTCCAGGAGCTGGGGCACGGTAGTGACTGAACCGTGTGACACTCTCGTCAGTGAGACGGTCATGCACGGCAGACTCCTCAGGGACCATCATGGAGAGCAGGTAGCTGATCCAGTGTCCATACACGAGCTGCCTCATCATCCCACCTCCGTCAGGGATCACATCTCCATCTCGCATATGAGGACATCCACTATATCAAACTCCATCCCATTCATGATGTAGAACAGGAGGGTCTGCTGCAGGCTGGTGAACCCCTCTAAGTAACCGGACCTCGGCAGGAGTGTGCGGCGCAAGGCAAGGTGCACTGTTCGCGCAGCTGGAGTCAGCAGTGCCGGTACCCTCGGCTGGTACGGAGAGAAGGTCGGTCCAAAAATAGAGCGGATCTCCTCCAGTGCTGGTGCCACTCCTCCAGTGAGCGGCCTCCTCGGCGGGTCTACCTGTTCGTATATTCTCTCATGCACGCAAGTGTCGTGCAGGTCCACTCCTAGCAGCTGTGCCAGTGTCTGCATCGTCAAGTGGTAGTGTTGTCCCATGAACATGAAGTCAATCGACCTGTGGCCCTCAAAGACATATAGGGTAGCGTAGAACACGCGTACCCAATCCTCCACATAAGCACTCCTCTCATAGGACATCAGGTGCACCAGCCCTCTGTACCTCTCAAAGTAGGGGCGAATCTCTGTCTCTGCTGCTAGGGCAAGCTGATGCCAATCCAGAAAGTTGTGCTGGAATAGCTTTTGGCCGTGGCGTCTGTAGGTCTCGTAGAGTGACACCTATGTCACAGTCCAGAAACGACTATCCACAAGAGCCTCTCTGGGCTGCGGGTACCACTCCTCAAGCAGGATACTCCATCTGAGTCTTCGGAGCTGCTTGGCTTTCATCATTCGGTAATCAACCAAACGGACACCTTCACCGACACGGACGGTGGTGTCCATCTCGTAGATGGCTCTCTGGGCCTCCCTATCCTCACGACGATCGGCAGCCGTCGGTCTCGGACGTGGTGCTGCCAGGGGATGTCCCCCACGGGTCCGGGCTTAGCGCTGGCGGACAAGTGGCTCTTCCGGCTCTTCTTCGGCCTCGGACTCATCGATCACAGGAGGCTGCCTCGGACGAGCCTCGCGTATCATCAGTGATCCTCCTCGGCCTCGCTCTCGATCCTCGGCGGCGCGAGCGGCCATCAACGCCTTTTTCTCCTCCTTGGATAGCTTCTGCTTCTTCGCGGCCGGCTCCGCAATGGCCTTGCCCTTATTCTTCTTGTCGTGAGCCATTGCAATGAGGCAATGCGCGTGAACGAAGTCGATGATGCACGGAACGGCGACATGAAGGTTGATGCAGCCGGGAAACCCTAACAGCGACGAGGGGACGACGACCGTAGAGGGTGGCACACGTTGATGGTGGGGAGGGCGGAGGCGGCGCTTGGGTGGCGGTGGTTCTGCGGATGGCGGTGGCGGCGCGACTGATGGGAGCAGGTGGCAGCGGCGGCTGCTCTGGACGGTGGCGGTGTGGTGCAGCGGCGGCCGGAGGGCGGCGGCGGCGGCGGCGATGACGGCGGCGGCAGTCGGCGGTGGCGCAAGGCGAGGGAGATCGGCGGTGGAGGTGAGCGCGGGTGAGTCGGGGTCGGGGAGAGGGAAACGGCGGAGGCGAACGGCCGTTTAAATAGTGGGTCCCAAACCCTAGCCAAAACTTTAACACCGGATGGACCGACGTTGGTTGTTAGAAGCATCAGTCAAATGGCACGGTAAGGGTATTCAAAAGAGTGCCGTTGACACTGGATGGTCCGACGTCCAAAAAGATAGCATCGGTCGAATGTCACAGTATAGGTATTCAAAAGGATACCGTTGACATCGGATGGACCGACGTGGAAGGGAATATCATCGGTGGAATTCATCAAAGTTCTAGAATTGTACACATCGGATGGACCGATGTTTTTCAGAATGAACTCGTCGGATCATTTGAGATACTGACTGAACTGGCCCTTGGCTTTTGAACACCAACTAATCTGATGATGGTCTGACCTAAGCATCGGATAATCCGATGACTACTAAACAGCAACATCCCATATATGTCCATTGACCAAACAAACAAACAATGAGAAACACATGTCTTAGGACTTTTTGGGCAACCCCTTACCCCTCAAAGATACTAATATGCCAATAACTTGGCAATGCCTTAAGGCAAATGGAACACCGAGAAAAATAGGAGGAAATTATCCAAATAAAATGTAAGGCCCATGCTTTATGAGCTAGAGTATGAAGACTTCTATCTCTTTAAAACATGTTCCTCTAGGCATTGACGCACCTAACATTTTGTTCTTTCCACCTTTTATGAGTTGAGATATTGTATTTCAAACAAGTCTCTTTCTCATGAGGTGGGTTCCCCTTTGTGACAATCTACCGTATGCAATGCCAAAAATTTTATAATGCAAGAAATTTCAAGTCTATATGGAATGCATCATGCAAGGCATAAAATAAATCTATCTTGCCAAATTTGAACCTTTCAAAGTCTTTTTCAGGGAGAGCTACTCTCCAAACCTTGGGAAAACCCAAAAGAACCTCCATCCCAAGCTAACCCTTGCTCACCCCTATCCTTTGAGAGTTAGGCAAGACCTATATGAGATGCATTCTTACATGACGTTCGTTGCATCTAGCACATTTAACTCACTTCTTAGCCTAGAAAAAGTTTTCTCATCTAGTGGTTTAGTGAAGATATCCGCCAATTGTTCTTCGAACCTAACACCTCGCAATGAGATGTCTCCCTTAGCTTCATGGTCCCTTAAGAAATGATGGCGAATATCAATGTGCTTAGTGCGGGAGTGTTGAACGGGGTTTTTAGCTATCTTAACCACACTTTCATTGTCACAAAGGAGAGGCACACAACCAAGTTTAATACCAAAGTCCAAAAGGGTTTGCTTCATATAAAGAATTTGGGCACAACATGCATTGGCCGCTATATATTCCGCTTCCGCCGTGGACCTAGGCGACGGAATTTTGCTTCTTGCTAGACCAAGATACTAGGGAACGCCCAAGCAAGTAGCACCCACCAGAGGTACTCTTGCGATCCACGCGGCATCCGGCAAAGTCCGAATCCGAGTATCCCAAGAGGTGGAATTTTGCACCTTTAGGGTACCACAAGCCCATACTAGGGGTATGCTTAAGATACCTAAGTATCCTAAAGACCGCCTTCCTATGCGATTCTTTAGGTGCCGCTTGAAAGCGAGCACACAAGCATACACTAAACATGATATCAGGGCCTAGATGCGGTAAGGTAAAGCAATGAGCCAATCATAGAACGGTAGTTAGATTGGTCAATAGGTTTACTGTCCTTATCCGCATCGAGATTACAATTTGTTGCCATTGAAGTGCTTCTTGAGCTACATTCTCCCATCTCAAATTTCTTCAAGAGGTCCTTGGTGTACTTCTCTTGATAGACGAAGGTCCCCTCTTGAAGTTGCTTGAGTTGAAATCCAAGGAAGAAGTTGAGCTCTCCAATCATCAACATCTCGAATTCCCTAGACATCATTTTGCCAAACTCATGGCTAAGAGCTTCGTTAGTTAAACCAAAAATAATATCATCAACATAAATTTGACAAATGAACAAATCTCCGTTGATGTCTTTGGTGAAGAGCGTAGTGTCCACACTCCTGATCTTGAATCCTTGCATGATAAGGAAATCCCGTAGTCGTTCATACCACACCCTAGGTGCTTGCTTGAGCCCGTAGAGCGCCTTGTGCAACCTAAACACATGATTAGGATTCCTCGGATCTTCAAACCCGAGAGGTTGTTCAACATAAACAAGCTCGTTAATGTAACCAATAAAAAAGGCACTTTTCACATCCATTTGATAAAGTCTAATATTATGATGTGAAGCAAAAGCAAGGAGTATACGGATGGCTCCTAGCCGGGCGGCTGGGGCCAATGTCTCCCCAAAGTCTAGTCCTTCAACTTGCGAGAACCCTTTGGCCACAAGTCTTGCCTTGTTGCGGACCACAACGCCATTCTCGTCTTGTTTGTTGCGGTACACCCACTTTGTTCCGATGACGTTCTTGTCCTTGGGTCACTCCTCCAACATCCAAACTTTATTGCGGATGAAGTTGTTGAGTTCTTCTTGCATGGCCGTCACCCAATTTGGGTCTTGGAGTGCTTCCTCTATATGAGTGGGTTATACACATGAAACAAATGAGTAGTGCTCACAAAATGAAGCGAAATGGCGAGAACGTGTACTTACACCCCTTGACAGACATCCAATGATTTGGTCCATCGGATGCGCCTTGGAGATGCGTCCATGCCTCATAAGTTGTTGTGAAGCACTTGGCGAAGGTGATGCGTGTTGCTCCTCTTGTGGTTGGACTTGATCATGTACTTCTTCTTCTTCTTGATGTTGTTGTGCTTGTGAGTCTTGAGTCAGCAATGGATCATCCTTCTCTTCTTCGTCAACTTGAGGCGCCATGGTGGTGTTGTTGTTGGAACTTGAAGCTCCCCCTTGATCATGGCTCTCCTCAACTTCAGGCTTGATTTCTCCAAAGGTCATGTTCTTCATGGCTTCTCGTAGAGGCTCATCATCTATTTCATCATGACCAAAACTCTCCTCTTGGGAGCCATTAGTCTCATCAAACTCAACATCACAACTTTCCTCAACTAAACTGGAGGTTTGGTTGAATACTCGATATGCTTTTGAGTTTGATGCATAACCAAGAAATATACCAACATCACATCTTCTTTCAAACTTATCGAGCCTTTTCTTGCGGTAGATGTAGCACTTGCATCCAAAGACTCGAAAGTAGGAGATGTTGGGCTTTCTCCCAATGAGAAGCTTGTACGGGGTCTTTTGAAGTAGTCGATGGAGATAGACCCTATTTGCCGCATGGAACGCCGTGTTGATTGCTTCGGCCAAAACTTCTCCGACGTGCCGTAGTCATCAAGCATTGCTCTCGCAAGAGTGATGAGTGTCTTGTTCTTCCTTTCAACGACACCGTTTTGTTGAGGGGTGTATGTGGCCGAAAACTCATGCTTCACGCCTTCACGGTCACACCACTCCCCAATGTTGTAGTTCTTGAATTCTGTTCCGTTGTCACTCCGGACCTTGATGATGGGAAGTTGAAATTCCCTTTGAGTGCGGTTGGCGAAGGTCTTGAACACTTCCGGAGTTTCACTCTTGTCACCTAGAAATAGAGTCCAAGCATAGCGAGAGTAGTCATCAACTATAACAAGACAATAGAGGTTACCGCCAAGGCTTTGATATGTGGACGGTCTGAATTGGTCCATGTGGAGTAGCTCAAGTGGCTTGGAGGTTGACACCATTGTCTTCATCGGGTGGTGTGAAGCAACTTGCTTCCCGGCTTGACAAGCGCTACAAAGCTTGTTCTTCTCAAATGTGACATCCTTCACGCCGGTCACCATCCCATGCTTGAATGACTTCTTGAGTTTGCTCATCCCTATGTGCGCTATGCGTCGTTGCCATAGCCAACCCAAGCTTGTCTTAGTGAAAAGACAAGTGGTCAAGCTAGCATTCTTGTTGGAGAAGTCTACTAGGTAGAGATGTCCATGCTGAAATCCTTTGAAGACTATGTCTTCGCTTATTTCACTACTCACAACAACATCATTTTTGCTAAATGTGCATGTTAGTCCAAGATCACATAGTTGTGCAATGGAAAGTAAATTAAAACTAAGTGACTTGACATACAAAACATTGGAAATGGATAAATCATTTGAAATAGAAATTTTACCTAACCCAATTACCTTTCCCTTAGATTTATTACCAAAGGTGACTTGTTCATGATTGTCAGGGTTTTCTATGGTGGTCAACATACCATCATTGCCGGTCATATGTTGGGTGCACCCGCTATCGAGTACCCAATGTTTTCCTCCGGCTTTGTAGTTCACCTACACACATGAATTCAATTTTTAACTTTAGGCACCCAAGCCAACTTAGGTCCTTGTATGTGTGATACAAGTGTCTTTGGGACCCAAAGTTGCTTGGGGAGCTTCCCCTTCATGTCCTTCATGTCTTTGCCGATGAACCTAGCCTTCACCTTGCCATCTACTTTACTCAAGAGATAATAACGATCATTGAAATTAGATTTGTAATTAATGGGCAACTTGGGAGAGGGTCGGTTAGGAAGAGGACACTCCCTTGTGTGGTGACTGGTGACCTCACAATGTTGGCAATAAGAACCAACTTCTTGATGAAGCTTGTTCTAAGTTCCGGTGAGGGCACCTTTCCTTTGTTAGGCACCGGGAAGGATCCAAGTCCTCCCTTGTTGAAGGCCTATGCTTGTTGGAAGAGAATTTCCTTGTGCTTGACTTCTCCTTTTGAAAGTCTAGCCACACTAGTGCGGAGACTCTCAATTTCTTCCAACAAGTCCTTCTCCCTAGCATTTGCTTTCAAAGGCAAAGACTTGTTCAAGGCATTAGTGACATGAGAAGTAATGGATATCCTATCATCAAGAGTTTGCTTCTTTATATTTTTCAACTCTTGATCAAGCACGTCATGAGAAAGGTTAAGTGTTTGATGATCTTGTATTAACTTGTTGTTCTCTTCCAAGAGTGTTTGGTGTGCTAAGTTAAGCTCATGATTATCTAACTTGAATTTAGCCTTTTCTTCCTCAATTTGCTTGACATGAGATTTGAGCGTGTCATGCTCTTTGAGTATGCTTTCATACTTGTTAAGCAAATCAAGGTTAGCACTCTCAAGTCTAGTACGAGTTTCTTCAAGAGTTTTAACCTTACTCTTTTCCCTCATAATGATAGCATGATATTCATTTATCAAGGAATTTAAATCATCGGGTGAAAGCTCATCATCACTAGAGTCGTCACATACCTTGGTGTTACCTTTCGCCATGAGGCACATGGGCGGTGGATGAAGAGGTGAGTCATCATAGTTGGCAATGGCGAGGCCGGCCAAACTTTCTTCTTCCACTTCACTCTCTTCATCACTTGTTTCTTCGTCGGTTACCCATTCATTTGCCTCACACATGAACACTTTTTGTGGGCCATTTCTCTTCTTTGGGAAGAGTTTTGCTTTCTTTCCCTTGTCATGTTTCTTCTTCCCAAAGGCTCTGTGTTTGGGTTTGGCCTCTTCTTCATCATCATCACTCTCTTCAAGCTTGCGATGCTTGCTCTTGTAGTTCTCTCTTCTTTTGTCTGGTTTTGGACAATCATAGGAGATGTGGCCTTGATCACCACAATTGTAGCAAGTCTTGTGATCCTCTCTCCTTGGTAGAAATGCTTTCTTCTTGGGATCAAAGGTGTATCCCTTCTTGGTAATCTTGGAGTTCAAGCGTGAGAACTTTCTCATCATCAATGCAAGCTCATCATCATCATCTTCACTTGATACTTGCTATTCTTCACTTGATCTAGGCTCAACCATCTTCTTCTTCTTGAGGCTTGTTTTCTTGGTGGAGGCCATTAGAGCAATTGTTTTTGAAGATGATTGCTCCATCATCACTCAAGCACACTCATCTCATGAGCGTGAATTTCTCCAATGAGCTCTGAAACTTCAATGTGGTCAAGAGACTCTTTTTGGAGCATGGAGTTGATGATGTTGTACTTTGGCTTGGGAAGGAGCATGAGGATCTTGCGGTTGATAAGTCCCTTGCCAAGAGAAGCAATGTCAAGAGCATTAATTTCTTCAATAAGTACATTCAAGCGAGAGAACATTTCATTGACATTTTCATGAGGTAGCATCTTAAATTAATCATACTTTGCTTTTAGCATGTGATATTTTAGTTTTTTCACACGAGAAGAACCCTCATGAATTTCTATCAAGCAAGCCCAAATTTCACATGCCTTTGCTTTGCTAGTAATCCTAGAAAAAACATCTTGACTAGTGCACTCATAGATTGCATTCCTAGCTTTAGCATCCCATTTAATTTGATCACCAACATAGTTGTGTTCTCCAAACCCCGCGTGGGTAGCTTCCCATACTTCGAGAGCAATAGCCTCTAGATAAGCGCGCATGCGTGCTTTCCAATAGGCAAAGTTCTTGCCCTCGAAGATAGGAACCGAACCCCCAACCTTGGCCATTTTAGCTCTCTAGCAGTGAAGCTAGAATGATCCTATGAGCAACCTTGCTCTAATACCAATTGTAAGGATTGAATGCCCAGGAGGGGGGGCGGGTGAATTGGGCTTCTTTTCAAAAAACTAAACAATAAAACTTAATTCCTAAGAGCCCAATTCCCTACGCAAACTATCTATGCATTGAGGTAAATAGCAACTTCGTGGAATATAAAATGCATAAACGTAAGGGAGAGGAAGAGGATGCAAACTCCCGAGGAGACACGAGGATTTATCCCGTGGTTCGGCAAGATCGTCAAGATCTTCCTACATCCACGTTGTGGCACCCACCAAAGGGTTTAGCCACACCCAAGTCACCGAGACGAGGGATCTCCACTATTCTTCTCTGTTTGCCAACCTTGGCAAGGTGGAGCTCAAGCCTTGTACAACTTCGACCCTCCGGGCTTCCACAAACGTCTTGGGAAGCTCCGAAAGTCTTCTCACAGTTACAAACACCAAGGGCACTCCCTTGAGGCTCTCACTAACCTAGAGATTCCACTCACTCATAATGGAGGCACACAAGCTCTCTCTCTAGCTAGCTCTAGCCTATCTCTTGGTGTGTAGGTGGTCGAAATGATGTAGAAGTGATGGCTCTTGGTATTGAATGCTTATGGATGTGTTGAGAATGTTTTCTGATCAAGACTTGTTGAAATGACCGGTTTAGGGGGTATTTATAGCCAGCCTCCACGAAATAGCCGTTGGAAAAGTAGGCTGACAGAACTTTACTGCGAACATCGGATGATCCGATGTCTCCCCTTTAGTTAACATCGGTCAAGTTTGCTTTAGCTGACGTCATTGTGTCAGATATGACCGTTGTTAGACCGATGTTGCACTTATCTTCTCGTCGGATGATCCGGTGGCTCGTCCTCCAGAATTGGCTCAAAATTGATGCTTACTAGAGTGATTGACCGATGTGTGTATTTCTGTACATCGGATGATCCGGTGCTACACTTGGTCCAAGGATATTGCAAACTGTACTGATGGACCGATGTAGCTGAGCCCTTAACATCGGATGATCTGGTGAGTGCTTTGTGCTGAGGTCTTCTTCTTCTGCTGAACCAACTCGACTGATGTGTTGTTCTCAGAAATCATCGGTTGATCCGGTGAGTTTATTTTGTTTTCTTCGAATTGTTTCTAAGTGATTCTTTTGTGTCTTGCTCAAATGACCTCTTAGACTTTGTTGGAATTGTACTTCTGATGGTTGTCAAGCATTAAGTGTCATCAATTGTGGTTGAATGACTTTGACATAAGAGCTTTCACTTCTTGTCTTTATATCATTGATTTGATCTCATAAAGTGATTGTATATGGGTCTTCCAATGACATATAGTTTTCATTTGATTGAGTGATTATGGGGACCTTGCATTCACAAATTCATTAGTAAAATCCAATGGTTGTCATTAATCACCGAAACTGTACCTCATGGGGGACTAGATGCTTTCAGCTTGCAAAAACAAACTAGAAGTCAGGGTCATCGAAATTTTTGCCCAATTTGGATTGAGTCTTAGTTATAGACTTCCATAATAATAAAATGTATGGGGTATTTTACTTTCACAAGTGTGTCATAAAATGTATCGGGTGTTTTACTTTCACTAGTGTGTCATAAAGTGTACGCCGGCCATGTATCCCGATCCAACCGTACAACTTTAAATAAAGGAGGGTTAGAGCATCTCCAACCCTTTTGTTATTTTTGGTTTGCTATTCTTTCAAATGACAAATATGCTATCCACATTTAGCATCTCATTCCAAGAGCATCTCCAACCCATTTTCTATATGATGTGCTATATTAAAAAAATTTCATATTCTATTATTATATAATAATTATTTTAAAATTCAAATAACAATGTTGCAATGGCTATATTGTAACGGTTGTATTTATAACGACTATTTTTCAATGGTTATATTTCTAACGACTATTTTTCTACGGATGTATTTCCAACGGCTAATTTTCAACGACTATTTTGCAATGGAATGACGATAATGTACCGGAAATTGGGAATAGCAAACCGGATAGCATTTGCTACAAGTAGCACACCGAGAGCTCCATATAGCAAATGGCTAAAAGTAGCAATCCTAATAGAAAACTGGTTGGAGATGATTTATTTGCTCTAGGTTTGCTAAATAATAGGATAGCACATCATATAGCTAATGGGTTGGAGATGCTCTTTTAGCCATTACCTATATGGTGTGATATCCTATTATTTAGCATGTTTAGAGCAAAAATCATCTCCAACCGGTTTGCCGTTAGGATTGCTACTTTTAGCCATTTGCTATATGGAGCTCTCGGTGTGCTACTAGTAGCAAATGCTATCCGGTTTGCTATCCCCAATTTCTGCTACATTATTGTCGTTTCTGTTGCGAAATAGTTGTTGAAAATTAATCGTTAGAAATATAACCGTTGAAAAATAGTCGTTAGAAATATAACCGTTGAAAAATAGCCATTAGAAATACAAACATCACAATATAGCCGTTGCAACAATGTTATTTGAATTTTAAAATAATTATTACATATTAATAAAATATGAAATTTTTTAATATAGCACAGCATATAGCAAACGGGTTGGAGATGTTCATAGAATGAGATGTTAAATGTGGATAGCATATTTGCTCTTTGAAAGAATAGCAAACTAAAAATAGGAAACGGGTTGGAGATGCTCTTAAAAGATTGGTGGAAAATAATACGAACTTATAAGAAAAAGGAGAAGAAGAAAAAGGATGGTGCGCATTTCGATACATGAACCATGACACTGTTGACATCCATCTTCATTGGCCAGTTCCCGATTCCGCTAATCTCTCCAGCATGTATTCACACTAGATACTCTTTGGTGACTGGACCCAGGGTATCCCGTGACCCACCCGGCATTATCCAGTGGGTGGGCTCCTGAGAAATATTGTTGTTGTTGTACGTGGTGTTAGGTTGAGACAATGCAACTTGTGGTCATAACAATAAGAATTAAAAATTAGAAAGAGTATATAGGATTCAAAAATCTTCATTACTCTCTTTACTCCAGGCTCGGGCCCGTCAAATTCGGAAACTCCTTTGCTCATATCGTAACTGCATCAGTTATATATCCAGGCCTATTTCCAATTAAAATCCAAACTAAAGGTGTAGACGAAGAATTTGCACAAGAGAGAGAGTTGTGTCGTGCCACCGCGGACGGCAACCGTAGGGACGACAAGGAGAGAGACCCAATGGCGGGGACTCAGGTGTACAACGTGACGTTCGAGGAAGATGTGATCACCACCACCGTGACGTCCTCTAGCAAGGCCGTGGAGGAATTGCTCGACGAGGTCCTCTCTGTCCACCGTCGGCGCCTTCACAAGCTTGTCGTCGGGCTCAATGTCGAGTGGCGCCCCAGCTACTCCGCTGACCAGAACCCCGTCGTCGTTCTTCAGCTCTGCGTTGGCCGCCGCTGCCTCATCTTCCAGGTCATCCACGCTAACTACTTCCCCGACGAGCTGGAAGATTTCCTCGGCGATTCCGACTACCACTTCGTCGGCATCGGCGTGGAGGGTGACGTCGACAGACTTTGGAAGGACTGGCAGCTGAAGGTGGCCAAAACGGTGGACCTGGCCGAGCTCGCAGCGGAGGAAATGGATCGCCCGAGCCTCCTCCGCGCAGGGCTGAAGGACATCGCGAACGCCGTGATGGGCGCTGACATTGAGAAGCCTTATGGGGTGAGGACGAGCAACTGGGACGCGTACAATCTCTCCGGCGAGCAGATCAGCTATGTGTCCATCGATGCCTTCGTCTCCTTCGAGGTCGGCCGCAAGCTGCTCTCCGGCGACTACTAATCTTACCACTGAGTTTGCGGGTCAGCTGCCGTCGAACATCCTGGCATATGGAATTCGTAGGTGCATCGCTCAAGTTCTAGCTTTTGTGCTTGTGCGCCCAATCTCTCATAAAATTATTTTTTTCTTGAGGAAACACTATATCTTGCTTTTCAAAACATGCATGTTATTTCACATGCATCGAGGGCTTTCACGTTCATGTTAGTTGTGCATGCATGCTACGCCCCAAACATGACCAACGAGCCTCAAACATGACGATCTCTCAACAAAAAAGAGAGCACACGTAACGTTAGCAAACATGATCGAGGTCTTTCACATGTATGTTAGACGTACATATGCTATGTCCCAAACATGTATTCCAAGAATAGAATAATATTTCCTACCATGTATATATATTTCTATATTTGTCATATTATCTACCATGCATGTGTGCATGCTCTCAACCTACAGTATATGGCAGTTTAACTACCACACTAATGAAGAATATTATCCTGTCATCAATGGAGATAACAAATTTGACACAAGGATGTTCCCTCGACGGTACGGGGATAGAATGTGGACTACCATCGTCTAATAAGCACACAGCTCTCACTACGTACGTATGTGGTTCATCAAATTAATTGATTGCATCTGCCATTATGTATCGTTGTACTCCTCTTTTAAAGAAACAACAGGCGTAGGCGCTAGCTGCTATGTGTTCTGATTTTAGGAACAAATGAACACACTTGTGAAAACACTTGTGATAACAGAGAGGAGGCGAACCGCAGTTTGGAGTAACTCCGACCGACGATTCAAAAGCACAATTTTTGAAGCGTCCGATCATCTCCACTCACGCGCTTAGACGATGACCTGCTATAAAGGCACACCTTCCTCTTCTTCTCCGCCGCACCTTTCGATCAATTTTAGCCTCCAAACTTCTCCTCTTGCTTCTCCGCCGCACCACCGTCGACCACCTCTCTCTCTCTTTGTTCGCACCTCCGTCGCCGCACAAATGGGTAGCCCCGCACCGAAGCGCTCCAGGTCAACGACGTCCTCCGAACCTCCTTCTCCGTTTCTATCGGCGCCAAGGCCAGTGGAAATGGAGGCGGCGCCCGCACCTCCTCCACTCCCGTCTCCGCCCACGGCACCCGCACCTCCTCCACCCCCGTCTCCGCCCGCGGCGCCCACACCTCTTCCGTCCGAATATGATGAGACTGTCCGCCTCATGGAGGAAAGCATCAACAAACTCGACGGCAAGCTTAAGGAGGTGACCGGCAGCCTGTTCGCCGCCGACGTGCAAGCAAAAGTGCTCGATAAAATGGCGCATGATGTATTTCACAATACATATCACTCCTGTCGCCGACTGGGACTTGGTGTCCTTCCCCACCACGCCAGCATGGACTCCGCCGGCTACTACATCTTCGGGTTAGGCTTTGTTGCCGCTCGTCTTGACTGCCTCTACGAGACAATCGGTGAGGAGGCCGGGGAGGGGTTTCGCGAGCAACTTGTGGAGGCCGTCAGTCGGAAGAAGTTCGATCTGGTGTTGGAGGATGCTGCGTCGGCGGTTGCGGCGGAGGCGGAGGCGCCGGTGGCGGATGCGGAGGCGGAGGCACCGCCGGCGGAGGTGGAGGCGACGGCGGAGGTGGACAAGTCCTCTTCCAAGTAAGGTAGGATGAGTAGTAGTTTTTTCTTTTGTTTTCTTTGTGCTTTTTTCTTTTTTGTAATATATGTGTTGTTTTTATGTTAATGAAAAATGTTTTTTATTTTATGTTCATGAACAATGTGTCCTACTCCCGTACATGCACTAACGAAAAACTCCTCCTTTTATCGAAAAACATCGCATATGGAAAATTAACACATTAGTAATATTATAATGTATCTAATAAATACTCCCTCTTTATTCTTTTATTTGACATTTTGGACAAAGCATTAAACTAACATTAGTAGGACGTGACCACCCCCACCCACCGGCCTGGCCCTAGGCAGTAGCCCACAAATTTTCTGCGACCCTGCAGCACAGCATCGCACGTGCGCCCCTGCCTCGCACGCCGTCCGATCAAAATCGCATATTTGTGGCAACGGGACACGCGGGATTTTCATCCTTCGGTGTTTAGACAAGAAACCCAGCGCGAAGCGAAGGATCTCAGTGGGATTTCCATGGGACGGTGTGCGGGGTGGGGGCGCACGCGCGATGTTGTGTGGCAGGGCCGCGGAAAATTTATTTCCACCCGTCTAGGCCCAGAGCTGGGCCTGCCTTTGAGGGACACGATTTGTATACCCCCATTCAGTGCTTCCATGCGTGCTCCTACTTAAGTGTCATGATTTTATTGGCCCTTATATTTACCTAACATTTTAATTGGCCAGTTCCCGATTCCGATGAGTCATTGTTGTTGTACGTGGTGTTTGGTTGAGACAATGCAACTGTGTGTCATAACGATAATAATTAAAAATAGGAGTATATCAAATTCAAAAATCTTCATTACGCCAGGTCGTATGATTGCCGGACACTCTCCAATCCACTTAGATTGAAGTGGAACCACTACTACCCAAACGAGGAAAAAAATTAATGGATACAGTATGCATATCCAAGGTTGTGCATACCGTTCCACATTTGTGACATTTGTCCACATGAACGGATGCGCGCAGTAGTGGTGATGGGACGCGGAGTGGTTCCAACTGAATTCAAAGATACGCATGCGCTGCGTGCGTTTAAGGCACCTCGGTGACTGGCGCGCACGTAAGCTTGGTGCGCCCAGTCGCATCAGCCGCCTGTACAAACGGCTACGGCTTGAACGAAGGACCAAACCTTCTGCGGCAAACAACAACATATAATACTTACTCCGCACCAACTCAACTCTATTTCTGTTTTGGTCGAACTAATTACCTTTGAGCAATGATTTATATGGAATTTATTAACTTCAATAACATGTAGTACTAGATTGTACATTATACAAATATTTTCATGGTGAATCTAAAAGTACAATTATTGTATTTTTAAAAAAGATCAAAACTGCGTAAATCTCAAAGATAGATTTGACGAAACCTAATACTTCCCTTTGAAAAATAGCTCCTTTAACGATGCCAAGTTTCGGTACATGGGTTCACGCGTACATGGGGAGGAACACTAAGCGTTCCAGCGCAGTTTCGGCCCAGGAATACAAAGTGATTTAGCGCAGTTTTAGTCCACGAATAACAAGTGGCCCAGCGCAGTGTTGGGCCTACTCTGATAGCTTCACGGACGCTTTGTCCTTGCTGCCTCCCTGCCAGACCCTTCGATTCACAACGGCCCCCTCTCCCGATTGCACGAAACGCACCTGGAGGAGCATCCGCCAACCGCCACGCTCTTGGAGGAGCATCCGCCGGCCGTCACGCTCTTAGAAGAGCATCTGCCGTCCACCGGCGTGGAGGAGCATCCGCCAGCCGCCGCACGTGGAGGAGCAACAGCGCTAGGTACAATTGCTCACATAATGTTATTGTAGTTCAATCCTCTTACGAATACGCAGATTGAATTGTAGGAAGCGATGTCAGAAGATAAGAAATGGATGGGAAAAGACAGGCGTACGAAGGAGTGGTTGGATGTAATGAAGTCATTTTTAAATTTAGCATTCCAGGGCACTTGTGAAGAAGAAACTAAGCCTTGTCCCTGCACGAAATGTCATAATATTTGCCACGGGAGACCCAAGGAAGTTCATCTTCACTTGCTTCGTAATGGGATGTCATTTGATTATACTTGTTGGGTACACCATGCAGAAAAACGAGTTGAGAAAAAAGTTGCTGAGCAATCAGCAAATAATGAGGAGATAATTTCTGATGATGCTGCTATGGAAAATATGCTGTCCAGCCTTCTTAGAGGCACTGGTGATCATGGTGGTACATCAGCAGGTGTTGATGATCCAGAAAATGCTGTAAACCAGCAGGAGCCAACTGGGTGTGCAAAGGCATTCTATGACTTATTAAATGATATCAAAAAGGGGTTGTATCCAGGTTGTGAGAAGGTGACCCAATTATCCTTCATTATCAGGTTGTACCAGATAAAGTGTTTAACTGGTTTGAGCAAAAAAGCGTGTGAGTTCATCCTTGAACAATTCTCATATGTGCTTCCAGAGGGCCATTGCATTCCTAATACACTTGATAAAGTTCAGAAGGTTGTTCGTGACGTCGGGCTGAGCTACAAAAAGATCGATGCATGTGTCAATGACTGTGTGTTATTCTGGAAGGACTATTCTCTGTTGGATCGATGCCCAAAATGTGGTGAATTAAGATGGAAAAATAGTACTGGTGGGGATGCAAGAGAGGCTTCACCTTGTGGAAAAGCCAAGAAGCTTGTAGCACACAAGATTCTATGATACTTCCCTCTTATTCCCCGTCTTCAAAGGTTTTATATGGCATAACAACGGTATCAAACATGTGCTGGCACAAAGAAGAACGTATTGATGATGGAATATTACGCCATCCTGTAGATTTGAAAGCATGGAAGCATTTTGATAACATTCACCAAAATTTATCATCTGATCCTCGCAACATAAGACTTGTGCTAGCATCTGATGGTTTCAATCCTTTTGGAGTAATGAATGTTTCTTACAGTACATGGCCTGTGATTCTAATCCCTTATAATCTACCACCTTGGTTGTGTATGAAGCAGCCTTATTGGTTGATGTCAATGATAATTCCTGGGCCAAAGTCACCTGGAAACAACATTGATGTGTATCTGCAGCTTTTGATTGATGAGCTACTGAAATTATGGTATGATGGTGTTGAAACATATGACAGTTCATAGAAAGAGACATTTCTCCTGCAAGCTTCTATATTGTGGACAATAAATGATTTTCTAGCATATGCAATGCTATGTGGATTGAGCACAAAAGGTAGGCTAGCATGTCCATACTGCCATGTAAACACTAACGCCTTGTGGTTGAAACGTGGACGAAAGTTTTGCTACATGGGTCATCGGCGTTTCCTACCTCAGGATCACCGGTAGCGTCGGGACAAAGCTTCTTTCAACAACAAAATAGAGAATAGAGAGGCTCCAACGTCACTCTCTGGTCACGAAGTACTCCAACAATATGAGACTTTTGATCAAGTGAGTTTTGTAAAGACGAATAATAAGAGATAGCGCACTCAGGAAGATAGGTGGCATAGTTGGAAGAAGAAAAGTATATTTTTTCAGCTCCCGTATTGGAAGACATTGCTAATAAGGCATAACTTGGATGTCATGCACATTGAGAAAAACATTTGTGATAGCATATTGGGTACATTGCTTAATATGGATGGTAAAACAAAAGATAGTCTACAAGCTCGTTTTGATATGCAGGAAATGGGTATACCGCCAAAGCAACATCCGGTGGGTATGAAAGGGAAGTATGATTGTCCATCAGCATCATATACTTTGCAAAAAAGATCAGAAGACCACCTTGTGCAAGTTATTGGCAGATGTGAAGATGACCGATGGTTATGCCTCAAACATCAAGAGAAGTGTGGACATAACAGCACGTAAGGTATTAGGTCTAAAAACTCATGACTGCCATATTATATTTCAGAAGCTCCTTCCTATTGCAATACGTGACATATTGCATGAAAAGGTTGTTGAACCTTTAACTGAGTTTAGCAGGTTCTTTTTTGGATTTTTTTCTAAAGAATTGGCGGAACCAGATTTGGATAAGATGATTGAACAATTTCCTGAAACAATTTGTAAGCTTGAGATGTTGCTTCCTCCTGCTTTCTTTGATATCATGGTACATCTTCCAATCCATCTTGGCGAAGAAGCTCGCTTGGGTGGACCTGTTTCTTACAGATGGATGTATCCAATTGAGAGGTAGTTTGGTACATTGAAGAGGTATGTACGTAACAGAGCTCACCCGGAGGGTTCTATAGCTGAGGGATATATTATGGAAGAGTGTATGACTTTTTGTAGCCAGTTTTTGGATAACATCAGCACCAAGCTTAATAGGCCAGAACGTCATGAAGGGAATGAACCTTCTCTCGAGTCTAATATATTTATAGAAGTTGATAATTCTAAAAAAGGGTTTAAATGGGGTGAACTTACTATGGTGGAACTACATAACATCAGGCATTATATTATTTCTAATATTGAAGAGGCCGCTCCATGGATCAAGTACGTATAACACTCAGATGTTCTATACTATATTAATTGATCATGCTTATTGTAAATGGCTAATTTAATTTTGTACCCTTTCCAGTGAGCATTTTGAAGAGCTGAAAAAGATTCATTCTCGCGATGTTGAAAAACGCCATAGAGATGAGTTTGTTTATTGGTTCCAGAAACGAGTAAGTACATGCAAGTTTTTACATTGATGAAATATTGAAGAAATATCTGTTCTGAAGTTGGTTTATCGATGACCCCTTTTATACTAATTAATGTGTACAGATGACGACATTACACAAATAAGACAAAGTAACCGATTATTTGTATGCATTATCTAGAGGACCTAATCGTCGGGCATGTTTTTTAGTCAATCATTCATAAATGGTTCTTCTTTCGAACAACAGAGGTGCAAAAATATTTACAGACGCAAAACAGTAGTGTTGTTGTTCAGGATGGTGATCATTACTGGTATGGAGTAATCAAGAAAATGATTTCTGTTGATTTCGAAAAAAATCAAGAGGTTCTGTTATTTGAATGTGAATGGTTTGATCGGCCTCGTTCCGGTCAGAGCCAAAGCAGAGGCTACAAAATGGATCGATACGGAATGATAGATGTGGACACTACTATTTCTCAATTTATGTATGAGCCTTACATTCTAGCCACCAAAGCAGAACAAGTTTTTATGTTAGAAGTGTGAAGCAACCTAAATGGACTACAGTTGTTAAAACGATGCCAAGAAACCTTTTTGCAATGCCCACTGGAGACAGTGAAAATAATGTCTCTGAGACGATGGAGGCTGAGACATTATTTGATGATCGATGACTAACTGATATGAGGATATGACCACATGGGATAAGAATGACATTGACAGAGCAACCGGTGATGCTTCCGCTCTTTCAAATGAAGAAGGCGACGACAACGACAACCACGACGATGATGATACATATATCAATGATGGTATTGTACCTCCAATATTGACGGAGGACAGCGAAGATGATGATTTTTTCATATAGGTACTGTGTGAGCTAGCTGTACGTGAACACTATATGTAATGCAGTTTGCGTTCCATGGCGATAGATGCTAATGCCACGAACTAGTGAATCGTGGCAACAGATCCTAATGCAACGATTGTGTTCCGCGGCGATAGATGCTAATGCCACAAACTATTGAATTGTGGCAACAGATCCTAATGAAATGATCGCGTTCCGTGGAGATAGATGCTAATGCCACGAACTAGTAAATAGTGGCAATAGAATCTAATGCAACGATCGGGTTCCATGGTGATAGATGTTAACACCACGAACTAGTGAATCGTGGCAACAGATCCTAGTGCAACGATCGTGTAATGTGGCGATAGATGCTAATGTCACGACTAGAGAATCGTGGCAACAAATTCGTGGCGATAGATGCTAACGCCACAAACTAGTGAATCGTGGTAACAGATTCGTGGTGATAGATGCTAATG
This sequence comes from Tuctoria greenei, assembly GCA_036927565.1. Taxonomy (NCBI): domain Eukaryota; kingdom Viridiplantae; phylum Streptophyta; class Magnoliopsida; order Poales; family Poaceae; genus Tuctoria; species Tuctoria greenei. Next base: position 158,321,842 of record JAYESD010000002.1, on the reverse strand, counting down.
CCACGAACTAGTGAATCGTAGCAATAGATTCGTGGCGATAGGTGCTAAGGCCATGAACTAGTGAATTGTGGCAATAGATTCGTGGCAATAGATGCTAAGGCCACGAACTAGTGAATCATGGCAACAGATCCTAGTGCAACGATCGGGTTCTGTGGCAATAGATGCTAACGCCACGAACTAGTGAATCATGGCAACAGATCCTAGTGCAACGACCGTGTAGCATGGCGATAGATGCTAATGCCATGACTAGTGAATCATGGCAACAAATTTGTGGCGATAGATGCTAACACCACGAACTAGTGATTCATGGCAACAGATTCTAATGCAATGATCGTGCTCCGTGGCGATAGATGCTAATGCCACGAACCAGTGAATTGTGGCAACAGATTTGTGGCGATAGAACCTAAGGCCACAAACTAGTGAATCGTGGCAACAAATCCTAGTGCAACGATCGTGTTCCGTGGTGATAGATGACAATGCCACGAACTAGTGAATCTTGGTAACAGATTCGTGGTGATAGATCCTAATGCCACGAACTAGTGAATCGTGGCAACAGATCCTAATGCAACGATTGTGTTCCGTGGCGATAGATGCTAATGCCACGAACTAGTGAATCATGGCAACAGATTCGTGGCAATAGATCCTAATGCCATGAACCAGTGAATCGTGGCAATAGATCCTAATACAACGATCGTGTTCCATGGCGATAGATGCTAATGCCACGAACTAGTGAATCGTGGCAACAGATTTGTGGCGATAGATCCTAATTCCACGAACTAGTGAATCGTGGCAACATATCCTAATGCAACGATCGTGTTCCGTGGCGATAGATGCTAATGCCACGAACTAGTGAATCGTGGCAAAAGACCAAGCATACTGCAACGATTTAGTATTCATTGCAGTACAATCGTTGCAACAGTGTGGAATCCTTGTAGTGGACAAGAGCTTTCCATATGCTAAATTCTCCTACAACAACAGTTACCAAGCAAGTTTAAAGATGTCGCCATATGAGACATTGTATGGGAGAAGTTTAGAACACCCTTGTTTTAGAATGAGACAAGGGAAACTCAAGTATTTGGACCTGACGTGATCCAGGGTGCCGAAAAGCAAGTCCAGACAATCCGTGAGAATTTGAGAGATTCTTAGCCAAGACAAAAGGGTTACGTGGATAATAGGCGAAGAAGCCTGACTTTTGAGGTGGGAGACTTCGTATACCTCAAAGTGTCACCTATGCGAGGTCACAAGCGGTTTAATGTCAAAGGCAAGTTGGCACCTCGCTATATTGGACCATTCAAGATTTTGGAAAAATGGGGAGAAGCAGCATATAAACTGGAGATTTCAGCACATCTTTCCGATGTCCATGATGTGTTTCATGTTTCTAAGTCAAGAAGTGCTTGAGGGTACCGGAAGAGCAAGTACCGATGGAAGAATTGAAGCTTGACGAAGACTTGACCTATGCCGAGCAACCTGTCAAAATTTTGGACACCAAGGAAAGGGTCACGAGGAACAAGGTGATTATATGGTGCAAAGTGCAATGGAAGCATCATACACAATCGGAAGCAACTTGGGAGCGAGCGAAAAAATGTCTCAAGAAGGAATTTCCCTATCTCTTTCCTTCCGCGTTGAATATCGGGGGTGAGATTAATTTTAAGGGGGGTAGGTTTTTAACACCCTCATTTTCATGCATAATGCATTGCATACATCCTCATACATGTTTAACATAAGGCAACTTAAAAAGGAACAAGATTAAAATGAATTTAGGTCTAATCAGGAATTCAAGTCTGTCAGGGTACGAACTTGTCCGACCCCAAGCCCGGACTAGTCTGGCATCCCTCTCTGTTTCAGAAATTCAGAGTTCTTTAGGACTACGAACTTGTCTGGCAAACTGCATGCACTAGTCCGGATTGAGTTTCTAATGTTTCTTCGGACTTGTCCGATGTCCGAACAGACTAGTTCGATCTTGTCCAGTGTAATCTGGAAGCCTTCTATTTTGCTAACCCCGCACTTGTCCGGCCAAACATAAGGACTTTTGAAAACCCTTCTGTTGCCAAATGGACTTGTCCGACCATCCAAACCGGACTTGTTCTAAAATGTCTCCATTCCATAACGGACTTGTCCGGTCCCTTATGCGGACTAGTCTAGCCTGCTGAATCCCACTCGGATTCTATTATTCTCTCACGATTGGTTATTGGGTAATTGTCTTAATTGGGCCCAAGAACTTCGTGCCGACCTCAGAGGAGCCCATGTGGGCCCCACCTTGGCCCCTACAAGTCCCCCACCGAAATCCAATTGGAGTCCACCCCAAAACCCTACCTCTCCACCCCTATATAAGCAATCCAATACCCCACACCTCTCCATCACCACTGAAAACCCTTGTTGTCGCCTTTGGCTTGTGCCGATGTCAAGAGGAAGTCCAAGTGAAAGGAGAAGGAGGAGAAGAGGGAGAAGGCTCAATCAAGATCGATCTTCGTCAACTTTTCGACAATTGACGGTCTTCATCATAAAACCTTCATCAACTCAACTTCATCAAGCCCTAGATGTCAAGAATCAAGTGTTGCACCTAATTATTGATCCTTGGATCTCTAAATACGTGGTACACCCTTTACATCCACTCTTCCACGTGAAATTAACTCATTTCCGTTGATTAGAAAACCCTAAATTCAAAGTTCTGTATAGGGTAGACTAGTCTGGCCCCTATACCGGACTTTTCCGGTGTGTGAAACTATTAAATGCTGAGTTGAATTCAAATCGACTAAAATCCAATCCAAACTTGTTAGAAACCATTGTAACTAGTTAGTAAACATTAATAGTAACTCATTAACAAGTTTCACTTCACAATTGCATTAATCATGCATATCATGGCATATTGAGTAATATATGAGCATTATTTGATTGTAATGTTTTTTTTGCATGTTTGTCGCGTGGAATAGAAGGTATCATTGTAGAGAGTACTTTCGAGGACCTGTAGAACAAGAACTTCAAAGCTTTTGATCCAAACCAAGCTCAAGAGCAAGGCAAGTGTCCTTGATTATATTGATCATGTCTAGAATGTTTTTGTTTGCAAAATTGCATGCTTATGTCAATTGATGGGAAAACCCAATTATAGGAGTTTACTAGTCTTGAATGACCACCCTTGTCGCTTGAACACAATGTAGAGAGTCGGGAAGGTTATTTTACACTTTTGCTTCGCTATACTCAATTGGGTTTGGAAAATAATAATATTACTTAAATATGAACTATTGAACACTTTAATGATGAGAATTGGTATAAATGACCCTTTAGCAACATGGTGCCTAGGGATCTAATCAAGTTGGTAATGTGGAATGGGTTGGACTGTTTTGGTGGTTTTTACTTGCTTTAGATCTAAGGACCGATTCGTATAGCGACCATCAAGGATTTACAATGCCACCACAGGGCCAAGTATGGGTGCGACTTAGCTGACTAATTAGTGTTTTACCAGTACTATTTGGACCACGAAGAATGCTCGGGGATGGGGTAGTCAGATTGGGTTTGTAGAGATTGATGGGACTACACTGGGATTGGAATGGCTCAAGAGGGGGTCCTTGGTTTTGATGTGCTTTGTTGGAGACATCACCACTAGTGAAACCTCAGTGGGGTATAAATATGCTAGTAATCACTTTGTAAAGGCTATTTTGTGATCTCTTGGCCACGCACCAAAGGAAGTGTGAGACGGCATAATTGAGATTCCTTAGTAGTCAAAAGATGTTGAAGTCACGAACTTGTAGGTAAAGTGGTACAGCCTCTTCAGAGTGTGTTTAAAACTATCATGATAGTCGTGCTCCCGAACATCAGCACCCCGGAACCTCACATGATTAGAACATGGACTTAAACATGGTTTAATGGCTAGAATTGAACTGGGAACTAGAATGGTTATTTAATTGGCTTTGGTATATGGAATTGATGAAAACGAGACATATGAGCAGTTATGAGTTGGATATGGATTATTATTGCTGGTATTGGTTATTTATGTTGAAATTGATATTATTTGGGTTATTTTGGGAAGGACCACATTTAATGATCATATAATTGCATTTTCAACTATTTTGAATGTACTTTTATGCAATTATCCCATTTTATTATCATTCCTTGTTTGAGCTACATGTCATACTTTCCCACACTTGTTGAGTATGATATATGCTCACCCTTTCTATTGCCCTAACAAATTCAGTTGCAGGCGTCGATGTGGAGTACCAGGAGGTCTTTGAGGAGTACTAGGCGTGTGTGTTACCATCAAGCTTGGCTGTGGAGTTCGGAGTCTTAGTGTTTAGTGTTTTCCGCTGTAGTTTCTTAGAGTTTGTGTTTCAGACTATTTGGTTTGTAATAAGGTACTAGTATTGGTATTATTATTCGAGACATGGTTTTATCTATTTATCATTTGTGAATCACCTGTGTATGTGTGTTAAACATCATGGGCACACATATGCATTACGCTTGGTTCATTTTCGGAACCGGGTGTCACAATGTCATAACTAATTAGACTATAGTGGGGATTTGTAGTGTTTATGATAATAGTAAAAGATTGTTATGGCATAATCATAAAGACTACTCCTAACACATACTTGGAATCCACAACCACACAAGAAACGCTTCATCCAAGTATATGAATAAAAGAAGACTAAAGATAACATCTTTGTTAAGAACAAAGTCACAAATACAAAGAGGAATATATGAGCCATACCTTTTCCAAATTGGAATTGGGTAGAGAGAGACTCCTTGTACTCCTTCCTAACTATGATTATGGACTAGAGGCTCTCCTCTCTACATCCTAAACTCCTCTAAACATATGGAGAAAGTGAATACAATAGAATGAATACTCAAGTGGTGTTTGTGTGAAGTGAGGGTAGGGGGTCCTATTTATTGTTGGGGAAGGGTCGGTTCCCGCCACCAAAAGCGCGCATATCAGTCTTCATTGTGACTAGGGCACCATAGGGAGTTGACACATGGAAGTTGACCGAGTTTGGCACCAGGAAGGCTTCGGCCGCACCCTGACTTCGGCCGAACATAAAGTTGGACCAATTCCAGCATGTTTCCTCAGGGTGACTTCCAATTGGGTCCCATTGATTAGTATGAGTGATACACCGTTGGATGGCCTTGGATACTCCTGTTTGTGGGCCATTTGATCCATGTGGTGCCACATGTTAATGCTTCATTGGCTGAGATGATATTTTATAGGATTATCCCCCTCTTTTACCTCATTTCCTTCATAAAATACCTGCATGCACTATTTCCCCAAGGAAAACTGGAAATAGATTAAATAGAAAGGTGATGTGTGCAAAAAATGATATTTCCTTCACATAATTGAGTTATATTTATGGGTCAAATTGGTATATAAAAGGAATCAATAGTACCCAAGCTTTATTGGGTCCTTTGATGTTATCCACAAGATGCTTGGGCACCCACACACAAGATTTTGGACTCTTGTGGAGTGGCCCAACATACTTAGCATAAATATGTCCAAATTTATTTTTCATGCGAAGATATGAGGCATACAAAACATGAAACATAATCTTTGGTCCATTTTTAGCTTTTTCTTGTTAGAAAGGAACATTTTTATTGTTCTCAACTTGATTTGAGCCATCCTTGACAAATGCAATCAACTCCTTGTTATTCTTGGGGTTTCTAGCATTTCGCTTTTAACCTCTAGAATATCTAAGGCCATCTTTGACATTCGGATATCTACTAACCGAATATGCACTACGTGCATACTTGATTTTCTCCATATAAAAATGTGACCCTTAGGTGAATGTTTGCTCTGTGCCACCTTAAGCTTATTTTCAGGTCAAGAACCAAATTAGAACAATTACATGTTTTAAGTGGAATGGACTCAACATTTGAGGAAGATGAGCTCTTAGAGGAGGAAGCAACACTTTGCTTGAGTGATTCAACTTGTACTTCAAGGGTCTTGTTAACTTTTGTCAAGTTAACAAGTTCATCCATGAGTACAACATTTAAATCACTAAGATTTGAGCAAGTTTCCTTGTTTAAACTTAGCTCAAGATCAAGTGCCTCTCTCTTTTCCTTTTCAAGCTCAAGAAGCTTTTCAACCTCGAGATTTCTCTCCTTTAGAAGGATGAGCATATCTTCTTGTCGGTTGATAAGTTCTAGTTTCTCAAATATCTATCGGACGACTTTTTCATTTTAGCTAAGGCACTTTAACTCAAATCCTTAAGCACATGTTAATTTTCACTCCCACTATAAAATCATCATCGTGTAGTGAATGTAAAGAAGAGGATCTATATTTAACCTTTTTCTTGCCTTCCTTGGCCATAAGGCATGTTTGACTTGATTCTTTCCATCCTCCTATGTTAGAAAAGTGAGTGGTCTTCATGGAAGGCTTCTTGATGATAAAGTTGCCACCCCATCTTTATCTTCGGAGGAGGACTCGTCGCTTGAGTCACACTCCTTGCCAAGGTGTGCTTGACCAACTTGCTTCTTCTTCTTCTTGAACATTTTCTTATCTTGTGGCTTTGATTCCTTCTTCTTTTCTTATTTTCTTCATATGGGCAGTCAATCATGAAGTGCCCATAATCATCACAATTGTAGCAAGACCGCCTAGCCCTCGATTTGCTTTTGTCCTTGTTCTTGTTTTTGCCCTCATTGTATTTGTCACCTCCTCTCCTCCTCATCATTCGTATGAACTTTTAGATGAAGGATCATCTCTTCATCATCTATGTTGGTGCTCACGTCGTCGCTATCTTCATCGTCTTGCACCTCAAGGACTTTCTTTCCTTTTGGCTTGCATATTGCCTTTAGAGCGACTTCCTTCTTTTTGAATGAGGTGAGCTCGACAAGATTTTTCACATATTGCGCTTCCTTATCCATCATCTCGTAATTGATCATTTTGGCTAAGAGCTCATCCGGAGTCATTTTGTGGAACCACGAGCTTTCTCAAATCATGGGCCATAAAGTGATATTTCGGGGCATAAGTACTCTTATCATTCTTTTGACCACTTCATGGTCAGTCGACTTCCTGCTCCCATATTCTATACTCTTGTTGATCAATACCTTTATCCGATTGTACATCTCTTGAGGGGTTTCACCATCCTGGATGGCAAACCTCCCTAGCTCCCCCTCAATCATCTCAATTTTTTCTTCTCAGACGGAGCAATTTCCTTCAATATAACTGTTGGAAATTTGTATGTCCGGACTAGTCCATGGTTTACAAGTGTTGTGTCCCGGGTTATGTCCCACCACCATCTTAAGTTTCAAGTGCGTAAACCCCAATATATCGAACTTGTCCATGGGACATCAGACAAGTCCGATGCCACACAGAGAGGGCTAGTCCTTCGAGAATCGGACTTCTCTCGGTAAATCGGACTAGTTCGGTATAATATGTACAAGTCCGATGTCAACCGAAGGGGATTGCCTATTGAAAAATAGACTAGTCTGTATTGTGTGGACTAGTCTCTATGACATCACACAAGTCTGATGTCATCCATTGTCTTCTTTGCCGTCGAAATTTGGATGTGTCCATGGGTCCCGGACTAGTTCGATTATGGTTGGACTGGTCCGTTATTGGACTTTTGCTCTACTAATTTTATCTCTCATTTTTTCTATATGGCAATTGAGCTCTTTAGAAGATTTTTCACACACGCACTTTGAGCTCTAAGAACTAGTCAAAGTATCCTCCTTCAACAATGTCTTTTTTCCATAAAAATTCTCCTGTTTTCCTTTTTGTATTTTTCATCTTTATGCATTGTGACCTGCTCTCAACTCAAACAATTTCATTAGTGCTTTACTTTTTTGTCATCAATCATCCAAAATCCACATGGTGGTCCCTAGATACACTTAAAGAAAAAGACTAACCTGGCACGATGGCCAGCTAAAACAGCATATATACAGATATAATAAAGTCACATACAATAGAAGACATAAAAAATGCATGCACATACATCCATCATATCACAAAATGAAAAAAAGTCCATGGAATGTTTATACAATAGCCTCTCAACTACTTCCAAAATCGAAGAAGTCGTCTCGCGCGTCCCTCCTGGTGTCGGGTGCTGTGACAATGGAGTCCAAGCCTCCAGCGCCGATTTCTACAATCCCCATGAGTAGTTAGACATGTTTATAACTTTCAAATTGTGTTTTTGACTACAATTACTTTAATAAGTTAGAATTGATCATGTTTAGCTTAATTTAGCTAAGTTGAGTTAGATTTGACTATGTTATATCAAGTACGACTGGATTGGGCAAAGTTTGATTACCTAGTCTTCTGAAGAAGGCACTTGTGGCTTGGGAACCTATGGCAGCTGCCACGAAGAAATCGTGATATGTTGCCTGCTGTCGAGCTAAGGCTTGTTATTGCAAAAATTATAAGATACATATCATCGAAATGCTATGAATTTAAAGTAAAGTAATTTAAATTACTTACCTCCATCGCTGCTTGCGTCCATGAAATGTAGTTTGCCTGATACTCCTTTGTGGCCTTGTGTAGTGCTTTCTTATTCTCCAACTCTGCCCGGGTCCGCACAAGCTCCTCTTGCACGCTTTGTAACTCTAAGTCACTTTGCGAGAGACGACGGCTCGACGACCCAGCGGACAAAGCATGGATGAAGTGCCTCTCAAGGTCGTGTATCCCTCGAGTCAACAACTCCACCACAAATGGAAAACCAACAAAAGAAGGAAGATTAATAATCTAAAGAAGGAAGATAAAAAAACAAATGACCAACTCATTGTCCATGGGCTTTTTTGCCTCCTCCTGCATACACGGCTTGGGGGTTGATTGGTGCATTTTCACAATCGTACCCTTCACCGTGTATCCTCACAGCCTCCTCCCCATAGTTTTCCTTGAAAAAAGGAAATTGTGTAATTGTGTCAACAATACAATTGAAGAATTTTGAGAACTTACTGGTCGATCGGCCACAACCCGACTGTACTGCCCAGGATGGAAAGGGTCAACACCCATGTGACCTCTCTTCTACACTTGAGTAGCGCTCGGTTTCTGACCGGTCTCGCGCTCTTGTAGATACAGTTTAGTAGGATAAATATATTATGAGGACATAAAACAAAGTTATAATATAGTTACCATGCATTTAGCCAAACGTAAAATGGCCATCGGCGCAAGAGTAGTGCTTCCATTCGGACCTCTAAAGTCTCGAGCTCTCTTCGACTTAGGGATGAACACATCGCTATCCCACATCCGACAGGGGCTTGGTATGCTTCGGGTCAGCCCTCCAACCCGAAATCACTAATCTGCATATATTAAGTATTTTATCAAAATATTGCTAACATAACTTAATAATAAAACATATAACACAAAAACTTACCTCCATGTACTGCTCCATTATCAAACGCCTTCCTAAACGGCCCCTCCTGCTGTTGATTCCACTTGAGGTATTCGTTCACAGCTTGAATACGAGTGTAGGGTAACGCTTGCGTGACAAGCTTCCGAGCGTTCTTACTGAACATGGCTCTCATGTGGTCCAACAGGCTTTGGCTCGAGGAGTCCTCTAAACAGTACCTTAGCTATAAGAAAATAAATATTCAAGGGATATACATTAACAATTTAAGCGTGTTGAAGAATACAAATTTAGAAATATTATTGAACATACCATAAATCGGTCCACATAGCCCCCTAAATGGTGTCGCGCGCCTCGTGAGAGACATGACTGTAGTCGTCCTACAATGTAGCAGGGAACCCATCAATGACACCTGGATAGTGCATATGCACTAACGCCCCGATGACACCGGACACCTGTCTGAGGTGTCTATGGGTATTTCTTAACACCACATATCATCTCTGATGAGAGATGATCGGAAAGCACACGGAAGATACCATTGTAGCATTTCACCCAAGAGTATTCGCAATGGTATTGTATTTATCCCAAAGGAAGACGGTTAAGTAAAGGAAACAATATTCTCATGATCAAGGCATAGGGTACTACGTATTTATTAGAACAAGGGTATGTTGATAATAGGGCTAGTGTGACACACACCTAAGCAATCTACTCTAAGGGTAAGGTTGTCCTAGTGAGGGTTAAGCTACGAGAAGGGATTGCTCCTACTGTGCACTAATTACCCATATACATAGCCTATTAGTGTACACATGAGTATGCTAACTATGAATACTAGGGCTTAGTGGTCCAACATATGGGGCACGGGTTTACCCCTGACAACATCAGGACGATTCCCACCTCGAGCCTCTGGCATAGGCAAACATGGGGCACTATGATGGAAGGACAAGGTTGTCACCACCTGTCGCCTACCCCTACAACTCGTGGGTCTACGAGACATCCAACGCTACTTAAATGTCCCAGCACCATGCTTACATGTTAAGTAAATACCTTAAGAGCCCGGGTACAATTACCACCCTAAGGCAATGACTAACCTAAACATTGTTGAACCGATATTGGGACCAAGCACTAACATATTCATATTAACATAATCATGTTATTACCTAACAATACTATAGTGGTGTTGTATGATGTTTATGATAACATGATATGAGCATTATGGACTAGACCGTTGTAACATCTACACCTAGCACATACATGGACTCCACAATCAAACAAGAAACACTTTACCCATGTATATGAATAAAGAGAGACTAATAATAATATTATTGTAATGCATAAAGTCAAATAAGGAAAGAAAGATACATGAGCCATACCTTTACCAATTTGGACTTGGGACTAGTGACTCCCCTGTACAGCCTAACCTCCACTAAGGAGTTAAGAGAACTAGTGTATACAAGACATAATGCTTGAGTGGTGTGTGTAGTGAAGTGAGATATTCCCCCTATTTATACACTCACGAAGGCGGTTTCGCGTGCTAATCTCCCAGGCTTTCACTTACTCATGCGTCAAGGAAGCCACCAGAGGTCGACACGTGTAAGTGGAATGATTTTTGCACGCTTACCAGTTCAGCCAAACCAGGGGGTCGGCCGAACTTGGGGCGGCCCCACTCGGCTCCCACTTGCTCTAGGACACTGGTATGTGGGCCCTTGTCGACCTTCTAGATGAACTGGGGTGAAAACATGCAGGTACCTGCCTGTAAGTTGGCCATTGGATCCGTGGGAGGCCAAATGGTATCGTCTGATTAGTCAAAAGTGTGTTTCCTTGCCATGTGGACATGCCTTCACCTCAAATCTGCATAGAATACCTACATGTACCTTTTTCCCCAAGTAGAAGTGGAACTAGGTTATTTCTAAAAGCAACGCGTGTAAAAAATGTGTACCCCGTCACAAAATTGAGATATACTGATGGTCAAAATTGGTACTTAACGACCGTCAACAAACTCCCCCAAGCTTATCTTTGCTCATCTCGAGGCAAAGTAATAGACTTAGGTTGTTGATGAGGAGTTGCTACTATGTTCTATGCTTCAATAGTAACAAATGCACAATTAAACATTCTACCTTGTATTGAATAAATTGTCAATGGTACTCACCCTTTACCTTAGTCGTCATGAGGCTTTTGCCTTCTTCTCTCCTTGGGTGGTTGAAAGATAGAACAGTTCAAAAGGCATGCATTATTCCTAATGTCTAAGTTCCACTCATATCCTAAAGAATTTCAAATGATTTTCAAAATTATGCTTAAGTTCCTCGAATGATACTCTCAATCACTCGTTTCAGTAAGTTGAATTTTCCTAACCAAGGCAATGCCTTTCTTGTCCAACATCTAAATAAGGCTTTTTGTGGATCTTGATAGGGAACAAGAGTAGGCATATTTGCAACACATATATTGCTAAGTCAAAAGAGTTAGCCTTAGGAGAAAACAAATCATACCTCTAGGTCACGATTGTGCAAGTGTGGTGGAATATTTGTGGTGGTGGAAGATGTCTCCTTTTTATGCACTTTCTTTTTTTGCAGGGATGAAGCATGGCTACTTTTCTTTCCTTTTTTTCTCAAGCTCATTATGGAGAGCATGCCTTATTCTTTTTCTATCTTTTTTTGCATAGCCATGCCTTCTACTCCCTTTGTTTTCAAATAAATTGAAGAGAATTTTTGGAATTGAATATATGGAGTATCTTTTTGGAGGTGGAAAACGGAATGATGAAAATGTGCTAACTTCCAGTGTAGAAGTTTAGCACGTGCACGTGTGTAACCTTGATAATGGAAGTATGAGAAGATTCTCACATTGGTCTATGCTAGTTTGACTAGGCTCAATACAAAAACAAATAGCATATGCAAGGGATTTATCAAATTGAAATATCATATGGCTTTGGTAGAAAATTAAAATCAAATGAGAAATTTCATTTTAAAACAATTTCAAAATTTTTCTCTAGAGATCAAGTTTCACTTTGGTCAGTAAACTAGCATCCCTATATTCTATATCATATCTCACAACAACCTAGAATTAGATTATGCTTATGCTATCCAAAATTTATAAGTTCTAGGTGATGTACTTAAAGACAATAAACTCAATAGTTGGAGAATATTAAATTGTAACTTAAGTATTAAAGAAGAATAAAACAAAGCAACTATTCATCATTTCAACTTATGAAGGAATCAAACATTCTTACCACACATATTTTATTTTATTAAATCCTATCCTAAGTGTTTTTTCTTTTTTTCTTTATGATGCAATGATGTGGAAAAGGGGAAATGAAATGCAAGGTGAGATGTGATACAAGTTACATCAAGTGGGGGTCCTCCCCAAAGCTTGTTCTTTGTCAAGGTCCACGATAGGGGTTGAAACCCTAACAATGGGGGGTAAGCCACGAGGTTGGCCTAACCTTGCTGTAGCATGGTTCGACATTGGAGGGTCGAGCGTCGATGTTGTGTTGCCTCCCATGGGTGTCATGCCCTTCAAATGAGGTATGAGTTTAGCATTTTTCATTGTTTGGTTTGCCTTAGAATTGAATATCCTTGCTTGCATTTATAAGGAAGGTTGTCACTTCCTCATCAATCAGTTCTCATGCATCCTCACAAGAGTAAGTGTCAGTATTGTGTTTTGGATCACCATCATACATGGAAAAAGCTAAAATAGGTACCTAGAATCCCTTAAGCATTATTTTATAGACTTGGTAATTTTTGCCTAGATTTAGAAAACAAAACTTTTGGGCATAACTTAATGGGTGAATTGGCATGTAGCAACTTAGGCATAGTGATGACCATGATTTTTATTTGTGCTTCATGCATATATGGTGTCACTAGATTTCAAACTCCTAGGAGAATAAGTGATATCCCTGATCTTAATTTGAATTGCATGTTTACGTGAAATGAATAATTTCAATTTCCTAGAAATATTCAGGGGGACAAAATTGAGAACCTTGTTTTCCATGATCTAAATGATAAAATTTGCTCTTCTATATAAAGAAATGATTGTTAGAAACATGAAAAGATGAAGGGACCCATATAGTGTATTTATATCACTTGCATTGATATGAGTAGGAGCTTTAGAAAATGTGCAAATTGATTTATCTATAAAGCCCCAATCTGTCAATGAACATTACATTGCTCATGGATACACTTGAAATTTGAACCAATGCATGGTTGATTTTGTTCTTCCCCGTATGCACAAATGAACATTCGGTTACCTAACCTGAAAATTCATTTGTGCATGTATTGGGAGCTAACCATCCCTCTCTATCAAAGAGAGGAAGTTTGCACGAGTAATATTACTATGCAGACATTCAAGGAGCCGATTATTGGAATCCCTAGAGGATTCCATTTCAACATCTCTTGGATAAGGAATAAATGAGGATGGTTGCTACCTATCAGAATTTAAGTTCGAGGTCAATCATAACTATATGCGACCGGAGGTTTGAAATGCGAACCATCTATGATAAGCCAATGGGCTGCTACAAATATGTGAGAGCATTATTCTCTCAACTATTCTAAGCACTCATTCAAGCTCAAGGGAATTGCCACCATCATTGGGTGTAAGTTATTACTTTGTGGCTAAGAGGTATGATGTACCTTAACCAAGGAATTACAAGAACACACCCAATGTATATTGGGTTCAAGTTGTTCCTATGTGGCAAATGATATGTTATACATTAGTCAAGGAACAACGGATCACACTCAACCCATGTTGAGTGCACGTCATCCCTTTGTGGTTATAGGTATGTTGTATCTGAGCCAAAGAACAATGGCTAGTACTCAACAATGCTGGGTACATGTCACTCCTTTGTGGCTAAAGGTTATCATTACCTTTAGCAGAGGAATGATGAATCACACCAAATGCATGATGGGTACAAGTTATTCCTTTGTGGTAGGAAGGAATGTTACAACTTAACCGAAGAATGACGTAATACACTGAATGCATGTTGAGTACACGTCATTTCTTTGTAGATGAAGGTTATCATTAACTTAGACATGGAATAAAAAAGTACACCCAACATATGAGAGACCTTGAGGTGCGAACAAGTGACATCAACAACACTCTCTTCAACCACACTCATGGAACCCGTGGGAGGCAACACAACATCAACACTCAATCCTACGTTGTCAAAACCACGCTGCAACAAGGATAGGCCTACCTACTTCGCTCAGGATACAACCCCTATCATGGACCTTTATCAAGAATAAGCTTGGGAGAGGACACCCACTTGAGATAACTTATACCACACCCATTGCATCTATCTTTCATCCATCCATCCACCTTGCATCTAAAAAATTAAAAATATAAATAGTAACTTAGATTTCCTTTTTCCTAATCAAATAAAGATGTGCGGTAAGAATGATTTATATTTCACATAGATGAAACGATGAATAGTTGCAATGTTTTATTTTTCCTAAATCCGTAGTATGCAACTTGCTATTCTCCAAATATTGCTTCTAATGTAAAATCCCAATTTTTCCTTAAATAAAAATTTCAGTTACCAAGTTTATTATCAACCATACTGGAGATCAATTATGGTTGTGCACAAGAACTTAATCTCATCCAAAATCTTTCTTTCACTCATACCTAAATTTTATTAACATAGGGGATGGACTTCACCAATGACCCTAGGATAATTCAAGTGACCTTTCTGCAAATTTTGGAATTTATTGAATAGAAAATTGCTAGGGCAAAACAAAATGCAATACTAAATATATTCAAATTATTTCAAAACTTGAATATAGCTACTGTACATTTAGACCCTGTAAAAAATATTCAAATCAGAGGCTATACATTTTTCCATGGCCTCATAATATTCCAAATATCACCCCTGTAAATTTTCATAATTTTTGAAGCTCATTTGCTATTTAATTCAGTGACTCCACTGAATTTCATTCAAATTCAAATTTGAATTTGAATTACAGTTGAAACTTGTCTAAATCCAAAATCCAATTTCAGAATCTGACTCTAAACATTTGATTTGGCTTCTCCACAAAAATCTAGGATTTTTGGATCAAGTTTGGTAAGGGAATTAAAGTTCCAGAGAGGATTGACTTGAAGGGGCAGTGGGAACCACTAGTCATAGAAGCATTACCGTGAGTGCTTTGCCGCCGAAATCCCGTCGCCGCTCCACTCGACACTGCACGCATGCAAAGCTCCAGAGCGGCCTACTTGCTTGCTCGCTGCGCGCACTAAAGCCGCAGCCGCCGCCACTGCCTCACGCCACTTCCCTGGCTTCTCCGTTCCCTTTTCGCGTTTTCCCCTCCGCTCGTGCATCGCCGACCTCACCTTGGAAATCCGGTGATAACTTTCCATCTAGCCAAGGATCGATCATGAGTTCTTTAGAAAACTTGTTCACAACTTGCTTACGCATCTTCTGCACCCTTTTGTTCGGTGTTTCCTCAATCGGTTGTGCGGTATTCCACAGTTTTCCGACGACCGCGGGAGAAGCCGCCAAGAACCGCCCCTGCTCCACCGTCGACAAGCCGGAGGAAGCCTCAACAGGCCCCAACTTTTATAAGAGAAAGGTGTGTTATCGCGCCTTGAGCATGCTCACCATGTTTCAAGCCATGTCATGCCTTGCAGCGTTCTTATTTCCATTTTTGCCCATGATAGTTCATACTAAGGTCCTTAGATCATCGGTTTAATTCTGTTTCTTCATGCAACTAGTTTTAAATCCAATGGAGGATTATATTCTATACCTCCTAGCGCACCAGCTCACCAAAACAAAAGGGAACTCATCGAGAGACGAGGTCGGATTTTAAGTTTTCCCCGCCGCCATTGGAAATCCGTCGGTTCACTGTCGAAGTCAATGATGCCAGCAATTTCATCACGTTTGCACCCCCTAGTTATCTTCCCCATGCTCCCAGGAACGTTCCCGACCTTTGCCTTAGCTTCTTGCGCCATTCCCGATAGATTCCGATGATCGCCGAAAACCTAGCTCTGCCGCCGCATTCGCGCTGCCACCTCCGACAGTCGCAGCCACGATTGGACCCTACCATCGTGTTGTGCGGTCGATTTTAGGGCTAGGCAGCCACAGCCGAGCCGAATGGAGGTCGACACCAAGCCCGGTGAAGTGCTGCCTCGGTTCCGGCGAGGAGTGCCATCCGCGTCGGGAGGTAGACGACGACTCGACGGGTCCCGACTGTCAGCAGTATTTCCACCTCGTGGGATCGGCTGCGGCACCAGATCAGGTGCGGCTGCGCGGGTTAACCCCGTGGCCCCCTGTGTTTCCTAGCTGCGATTGGTTGATTTTAAACCAGTGGGCCCGGCTGCATTATTTAAACTTTTCCATTGGGAAATAATTCCAAATTTCTATCAAATTTCAAAAATCCATTACTCCTAGTAGAAATTCTAAAAAATTTCCAAATAAATTCTGGTAGACTAATCTCAATATCAACTTTGCAGTGGCGAAATTTGTTGGACATGGAACTCTGAGAATTTTTATAATTAATTCCTTTAATTTAACTGCTTGGGAAATTAATTACTACTGTTATGTTAATTGGAAAATTCCCAATTGTGGTCAGAACACTCTTAATAATACACTTGATCTCCAGTAGAAATTGAAAGTTCATTGGCCTTCATTTACTGGGTTGATCAGTGTTCGAAATCTCTATGTAATTGTAAAATTTGGAAAAATATAGAAAACATTTCAGAAATTCTCCCAAACTTGTAAAATCAATTTCTCCCTGTAGGAAGCTTAGAAATTGTGAAACAAATTTTCCTAGAATCAGTGAGACCCCCTCTGCAAGGTACAACCAGTGGTAGGCATGATAGACCTCCAAAATTTTAACCAAAATTCAGAGAAGGTTATTGCCATAATTTTTAGAGACAACAAACTTCCTTGATAATCTCATGTTCTTTGCAAGAGTCTCCATTATAGTCCCTAGTATCTACCATAAAAGTCACAAAACCAATTAAGACCATTATATTATTTTGATCACATGATATTAGCTTGTGACCTTAAACATATTAATTATTTTCAAAGTAATTCATATATAGTATATGCATATCGTGTAGTAACTTAAGTTGAGGAGCAGCCGGAAGCCGTGGAAGTCCATCTGTCGGAGACTAACATAGACCTAGACTCGCATTCAGGCAAGCCCCGATTTGCATTTAAGTTCCTTATAGTGTCTTTGCAGTTTTCATTCACCTTACGTCTTCAGTTGTTTGTGCATTACGTTTAAGGTGTTTGACATCCACTTGCATGACCAACAAATCCCATGAAGTATTGGGTAGGTCTACAGCCCGATGAGTAGAAACTGCCATGCTTATGTTCATAAGAATCCGGTAGAAGTCTAGTAGTTGGAATCTACTCGCGAGATAGGATTTTATCACACGGAATGAAAGGGATCAAGAAATGGTTTATGAATATGAAATTGTGACCGAGCAGCGGGTAGGATGCAGCGAGGCGTGGTCTCACGTGTGTATCCCTGATTGTGTCGATTGAGGACCAATCCGTGTGCGGCCCTTCTAGAAAAGTTTGAACAGTACCAGATGCATACTGGGAATATGGAACCCAGGAAACCAATGTAACTTGATAACTCGGATGTCAAGGCATAGCCCATTGTCGATAGGGGTAAATTTGCCGGCAGGCACAGACACGCTCCGTGCGAGAACCTTATGCTCGCGATGGTGGGACCGGTTCGGCATTTGAGTTCTCTTGTGAGAGGTGGATGGGTATGACTTGGTGAGGAGCACGGCACGCTCCTTAGGCATAGGTGTACGTGACATGTTATTCGGGTGTGTCCTGATTGCAATCACCATCCCTCGTGGTTATTTGAGTACCGCTTGTTCACCATGTCGTGACATAGTAAAATATTGAAGAAGTCAGGAGATTACGATGTATTGAGTTATAATTGTTATGAAACTTGATTGATGTCCAATATGATCACTAAAGTTACTTTCATTAAACTAGTAAGTTGCTGATAATAACTTGAAAGCTAAGGATCCACTTGTAGGCGAGTCCTTTATTGCTTTACCTTGCCTATACTTAGTACTCACCGTGCATATGTCTAGTGAGACGGGTTAGTCTTGCTGAGCTTTAAGCTCACGTTTGCAGTTAACAAGTTTTTGCAGATTACGCGTCTGATGACGGGTTCGATGACGATGCTGCACCGCCTCCAGGGTTTATAGCCAAGTGGGAGCCCTTCACACCGCCGTAAGTTTGGTGTTGCTAGTGCGAGGCATCCAAGACATGGATGACTTTGCTTTTGCATAGCTAGTGCCGAGAGCGTAGCTATGATGTATAGGTCACTTTCCTTTCCGCTTAGTATTGAAAAACTTCCCCTGTATTTATAAATGAAGACTTGGTATTGTATTTTAATCTCGTTTTTTTCTTGTATGCTTTTGGTTGTCGCATCGCACAACACCACCCAACGAGATCCTTGGATGTCGGGATTCCGGTCCCCACAGCATGGTATCAGAGTATCATTGGGAACGGTGTGCTTGAAAAGAGCATATTTTCAAAAACTTAGGATTATATGAGTGAGGAATTAGCTATATGCCCATATAAGGAGTATTATTAGTACAAGATATAAAGGTGGTAAACTAACTTATGTGTTATTATATTGTGTAACGACGCCCGACGCCAGGTAAGAGGTAAGGTACGCCACCACAAGCGGGTCAATTGCGGTAAGCTCACCATGCGAGAGGTAGCATGTGATTATTTCCGTGACTTGGCACGGAAATGTTAATATGAGTCTCTGAAACTTTCCATTTTTCTGAGAACATATGACACGTGAGACCCCAAAGTGACACAAAATTTGTGGGAGCCCCCGTCGGGTGGTGGTAACCCGATAGTATGCATCTCTAGAACTATTTATGTTCTATGGGAGCATGCGAAACACGTATGCCCGAGCGTCTATAAGCCGGTTCATGCGGGAGTCTTCGCTGTACAGATGTAGTACAACCATGTACCTCGAGACATGACATCGCTCGTGAGCGACTCACACCAGAGTCGTATGCATTTACGTTCATATATATTATTGTGACTGCTTATCATGTTTCCCCGAAACGCACTTGTGGTGTGCAGGTGTGAAAAGGGATTATTTATCTTTTGCAGCTACACTAACTATGGTAGCAACCCATGTAGACACGTTTGCGAGTGAACGATACTAGGTCCACCTTCAAATGTATCCTGATATACCGGGTTAGAATTTTCTTTGGTGAGGCACGGAGTACCGTCAGTATCAAATTTGATACTTGACCATCCCCAGAATGGCTGCATTATGTTTTGTAAAGTCTGACAATCTGATGCTGGTAGGCTTGGACTCCACAAAATGGGTTTCGACTCGACAAAGGGTTAGAACCAAGATTCTTAGTTTCCGGCAGAAGTTTGCTCAACTTCGCTGGATTATGATCCTGGTTAGTTGTTATTTAACAAAGGGGTATGCTATATGGATGGAAATCTCTTGAATACCTCTCCAACTTTTCTGATGACCATCAAGGCAGAAAAGCTTGATAATCTGTTGAAATTCGGAGTATATTAAAACTGCTCCAGATGACCATACTATTGTACCAGTCTCTGTATTTTTGCCATAACTCACTGTAGAAATATCTTCTGCCTCATTGTGATACATATCTGGAAAGGGTAGAAGGAGATCTACAGATTTGTTATTCAAAGTTTTTCCTGTTTCAACATAGTGTTAAATCAAATTTTGAGTTCTAAACAGTAAACTGCAGGACTGCTGGTGAAAACCAGTCCGGTCATCTGTTAAGTTTGGATAGTTATAGCTTTTAATCCACAATAGTGACATGGTCACATATATACATTTATGGAAATCTTAGGAAGTCCCCTATCAACTTTATGTTGTACTCATAACCTGAATCTTTGTGTAACTGTGTGTAATTCCTATTGTCGCAAACTTGGTTCTGGCAGACCAGAACTTGAAACAGTTTGCACATAGTTTCGAATTTGCGCGCTATACCTGTATAACAATTGTTTAAAGGCTGAACTCTTTTACTTATGGATTTTTTACTTGATGTTATACAATGTTTATTATGTCCTTACCTCAATATATTGTTATGATATACCTGTATAAATTGTGGAAATAACCGCATATACCGGGGAGGTTCTGTCAAAATTTCCAGAAAACTTGGGTCAAATTTAAACCTGTATAGATTAGACTTCCTAGCTCACCTGGATATTTATGAGTACAATATGGAATGCTTGTAAAGTGTTCTACAACTTTTGTATTCAACCCAAAGTCTGGTTCTGACATTTCCTGTATTATAATTTTGAATTTATACAGGAAGGTCAGCTGGAACAGACTGATCACTACTCCAGCTTTAAATTTTTCTTGAACTATTGGGGGTTGGAAACCTTTTCATTGTTCGAGTATCCTTGCAAAAGATGGCGGATTTGACGGTATATTTGCCGAACGGATGGGTGTTCGCGACGTGTGCTCATCGAAGAGGTTTTCCGGAGTTGTTGATAGTGCTGCTTCAACGGTTCGTGTATCGCGACATACCAAGCTATTGGGGCAGGGAATTCGATGACGGAGGTGTGACAAGATGCACCATCTATGTCGATATGCCCGCTGGTCCGGCATATATTGGATGGGCTCCTTTCTCCATCCAGGTGAAAGGGACTCAGTTGGAAGACAAGTGGTGTTTGGTCGCGAGTGTTGCTATTGCGAGATTTTGCAAGCTTCATTATTGTCATATGGTGGGCACCCCTTTCGCGCTCTTTCCAGTTGACGGTAGAGCTAGTGATGAGTGGGCGAGTCAAATGGGTGCAGCTTATGGCATTCCCGAAGAGGTACCCAAGATAATCTTGGCGTTATATGCAGCATCATCGTGTCAAGTGAGCTTTACACAGCATGCTAGCATTGAAAGGTTGATGGGTGATCCGAAGCAAGCTATGATTCGAGGAGATCACTTTGAGTGGGCCAATGACTCACTTAGAGCCATGAGTGCTCCTCTCAATCGATGTTTAAACATTAAGGAGAATCAGTGGCACCGAGTTGTTCAATATCTATCGAAAGCTCGCCAGGAAGCACACTGCAGAGAAAGCGCGTCGGAGGCGAGTCAACTTGAGGTGCAGCTGCTGTATGATGAGTTGAGTACGGTGACTCAAGATCGGGGTCAATCCAGGGAGGAGACTCAGGATTGGAAAGCCAGTTGCGAGCATGCACAAAAGGAACTGGAAGACTATAAGATGTTTCTTCTACACGCTGATGTGCAATCATTAGTTGCCACGACACCATCGATGGCACGTGAGGCAGCAGCTCCTGCTCCAGCACCCGCACCTGTGGCACCAAATCCTGAGGACGAGGACGATGAAGATCCTGAGATACTCGAGTACGCCGAAGACGTATCGGAGTAGCATGGGGCAGCACTCCTGCCATCACGGGGCAACGTGTAGTTTATAGTTGCTCGTGTTTATTTTGTGGCCATGTTTGTGTCATATTAAAAATAGTAGTGGGTGTGTATAAGATGACAAGGTGTGTATGACGTCTCATGGAGACCAAGTATAGTAGGGATGCACTTCCGTAGTAGGAGTCCGTCATTTTGTAGTTCACTACTGTAAACTTGGTCATGAGATAATATATCTTGTATAAAGTTTGTACTTTATCAGTATATGTGAATGTGATGCACTTATTTCCTTGTCAAGATTCGCACTACTGTAATATGAAATAGAGGAAGGAAAAACAAACATGTTGCTGATTTTTAAATCATGTGGATGCAGCATGGTGCATACGCGTTCGATGCCCGAGATGGGAGGCTCGAGCCGTGGTCGTGAGGACGAAACTCCGACCCGGGAGCAAGCTGCAACACCGCAGCAACAAGTTCCACCACCACCACCTCCTGAGCTTCCGAGGAGTCTCGCGGAGGTTCTCATTGCAGTGATCAGCTCGCGCGACAAGCAAACCGAG
This sequence comes from Tuctoria greenei, assembly GCA_036927565.1. Classification (NCBI taxonomy): domain Eukaryota; kingdom Viridiplantae; phylum Streptophyta; class Magnoliopsida; order Poales; family Poaceae; genus Tuctoria; species Tuctoria greenei. The sequence goes on along the minus strand of JAYESD010000002.1, from coordinate 158,299,677 downwards.
TTGCTGCAAACCTTGGTTCAACATTCATCCCGTCAAGGGGGGCGACCAGATGCGGGTCCACGACAGCCCTATCCGAGTTCATACTTGGACTTCATGTCGATGCACCCGCCGATCTTTATGGAGGACGATGAACCGTTGGAGGCGGACAAATGGCTCCGCTCCATAGAAGGAAAGATCGGTTTACTGCGATTAACCGAACACCAGAAGACCCTGCTTGCGGCACAACAGTTGTAGGGATATGCTGGTGTGTGGTGTTGAATTATCTCGCCGCACGACCAGCAGACTATGTCGTGAGCTGGGAAGAGTTCTGGGAGGCATTCTGCGCCGATCATATACCTCCCGGGATCATGAGGAGGAAGCTTCAAGAGTTCTTGGAGCAGAAGCAAGGAGGAAGTAGTGCTTATGAGTACTCCAAGGCCTTCAACCACTTGGTCCAGTATGCTCAGGACCAAGTGAGTACTGAAGATAGGAAGCGTGAGTGCTTCTACCGGGGTTTGAACCCCAATATGAAGGACAAGCTTGCCTTGTTCAATCGTGGCAGCTTCAACGACATTGTCAACGCCGCGATCGTACAGGAGGACGCTACTAGGGAGTTGTCCTCAGACAAGAAGAGGAGTGCTCCGTAGAGCAGCGGAGGTGGTGCTCCTCAGAAGTACCGAATGGTGTATCGATCACAATCCGGCCAGAGGTGGCAGCCGCCATCGCGACCACCGATGTTTCGTGGTCGCCAATTCAACAAAGCCGGCTTTCATCCGCAGCAGCAGCAAGGGGTGATTCCGCATGCAACTCCACCTCTACCGCGTGCATCGGGATTCCTTCCTCCCTTCCATGCCGATCAGACCCCGTACACGTGTTTCACGTGTGGTCGTACGGGGCACTTCGCCAAGGACTGCCCACAGGACAGGCAGGGCAGGGGACAATCGTCGTACCAGGGGGCAAACCAGCCCCGCAACCTGCCCAAGAAACCAGCACCGAAACCCGGCAACGTCCACCACCTCGCCATCGAGGACGTTCTATAAGGTGCACCCATACTCACGGGTACGTTCTCTCGACATGCCTATCCCGTAGTCATATTATTTGACTCCGGTGCCACCCGTAATTTCATTAGCCAGTCATATGTTATCAAGCATCAATTACCTATCACTCCCACAAAAATTCCATATTTGTTTTGCTCTCCGGGTGGGAAAGTAGCAGCGGACATGAAAGTCCATAAAGCCCAACTTAAACTGGGTGGGAATATCTATCCGACCTCTCTTATTATATTAGAAGGTCAAAAGCTTGATGTCATCTTAGGGATGTCGTTGCTGCACTATCATGGTGCTGTTCTTCACATCGTTCCACGTGTGGTCCATCTAAACTCTCCACTATATGAACCACACGCTCTCATTTTAGACCACCTTATCCAGAAATTCCAGCCACCTATAACACGGAAGCCACAAAGCATGAGGACATTCCTGTGGTCCGTGAATATCCGGACGTATTTCCTGAGGATCCTCCTGGTATGCCACCCGAAAGAGACGTCGAGTATAAGATTGAACTTGTACCGCAAACAGTGCTGATCTCGAGGAAGCCATACAAGATGGCACCTAAGGAACTTGTCAAACTGAAGGAGCAGCTGAAGGAACTTATGGACAAGCGTTTCATTCGTCCAAGTTCATCACCTTGGGGCTGTTCTGCATTGTTTGTGGAGAAGAAGGATAAGACATTGAGACTATGTGTGGACTATCTTCCACTCAATGCTGTCACAATCAATAATAAGTATCCACTACCACGAATCGATATTTTGTTCGATCAATTTGTGGGTGCTAAGGTATTCTCGAAAATGGATCTTTGTTCCGGTTATCATTAGATCAGGATTCAACCACAAGATATACCTAAGACGGCATTCTCGACGAGGTATGAACTGTATGAGTACCTTGTCATGTCCTTTGGATTGACCAATGCACCGGCTCATTTCATGTATCTCATGAATTCGGTGTTCATGCCGGAATTGGACAAGTTTGTTGTGGTCTTCATCGATGACATCCTTGTGTATTCGAAATCCGAAGAAGAACATGCTCAACACTTGCACGTTGTGCTTCAACGATTGAGAGACCACAAGCTGTATGCTAAGTTCAGCAAATGTGAGTTCTGGATCAGCCAAGTGCCATTTCTAGGGCACATCATCTCTTCTGAGGGGATTTCAGTTGATCCAAGCATGATGAAGCAAGTACTCAAATGGAAGTCTCCAAAGTCTGTACATGAAGTTCGAAGCTTCCTGGGTTTAGTAGGATATTACCGGAGGTTCATTCCAAGTTTCTCCAAGATAGCTAAACCAATGACAGAACTTTTGAAGAAAGGGAAGAAGTATGTATGGACGAAGGAATGTGAGGAAGGTTTTCAAGCATTGGTGAAACACCTCACAACAGCACCAATATTAGCCCAATCGGACACAACCAAGTCATTTGATGTTTATTGTGATGCATCTGGGATTGGTTTGGGTTGTGTATTGATGCAAGACAGAAGGGTGATCGCTTATGGATCACGACAGCTTTGGAACCATCAGCAGCATTATCCGACTCATGATCTTGAGCTCGCTACTGTGGTACATGCATTGAAGATGTGGAGACACTATCTGTTGGGCAACCTAGTGCATCTCTACACCGATCACAAAATCTTGGAATACATCTTCACCCAGAAGGACTTGAATATGCAACAACTAAGATGGATGGAATTGATCATAGACTATGAGATTGAGATCCACTACCATCCTGGCAAAGCAAATGTAGTTGCAAATGCGCTGAGTCGCAAGTCCCATGTCAATAATCTTTCCATCACCTCGATAAAAGAAGAAGAGTCGAGTCTCTACTTGGTTCCATATGTAGCGCTCTACAATCTAGGTCTCATTCCTACCATAAGGGAAGATATTGTAGAGGATCAGAGGGAAGACAAGGGCATGTCGCATACCAGACAAGTTTGTCCCCAGAGCAGACAAGTCTAACCGTCGGGATCCCTAATGATAATAATTTTGGAAACACTGTAAATAGGAGATCCACGACCCACAAATACAACTCTCGTATTCTACTGTCAAGATTTGAAACCCTAGTGCCGCCACTCATCCCAAGAGCACAAAAACTCATCTCCCCACGCATCTAAGGTCCTCAAAAGTGAAATTCTTTAAGTATTCAGATTTGGGATTGGGAGACCATTGTCTACCCGTCATTGAGCTCTTGGGGTTTGATCTATTTACACTCTTGCATTAATGGTAATCTTTTTGAGTCTATTAGATCACTTTTTCTGCTGTAGTCTTTGTGGAATCCCTCAACGTGTGAATTTGCCCCACCAACTTGGTGATTACCCATGATAGTGGAATCAAGTCGGCCTTGTGTGGTGACTTGACGAGGGAAAGGGGTTTGGAAATACCTGGCTCTATGTGGGCCTCCTCAACGAGGACGTAGATCTCTTTGGTGAGATCGAACCTCGGTAAAAATCTATGTCCCTTGTGCTCATCTCTTTACTTTTGCATTTATCATTATTTAGAGCATTCAATTAATCAAGCTTGTAATCTGAATTAACATTGTATTCCATGTGCAAGTTTGCAACACTAATTTGTTCATTCAAGTTTGTTCGAATAGTTGTTTAAAGTCCGCTGCTATAACACGTACAATTTCTGCTCTAACACTTGATGAGTTCACATCACACAAGTACATCGGACTAGTCTGCTATTACACCGGACAAGTCTGGTCCACCCGGAATTTAACGATTTGATTAAGTGTGTAGGAAAATTTTCAAAGCCTCTTTACCCCACCCCCTCTAGGCTACATTCAGAAACTCTCCGGAACTTAAGTGGAACATGATAACTTGGCTATGCCTACTCCGTCTACTGTTCTATCTTTCAACTACCCATGAATATGAAAAAAAAAAGCATAAGCCCCATAATGACTTCAGATGGGTAAAGTACTATACCAACGGTTTCAATAATAGGAGAGTATTTTGTTGTGCACTTGGTACTTTTGAAAGGTAAAACAGAGTAGCAACTCCTGATCCTCAACCTAAAGTTTTCATTTTTGCATCGGGATGAGCAAAGGATAAGCTTGGGGGAGTTTGTTGATGGCTGTTATATACCAATTACACCCATCAATATAACTCAATTATGTGAAGGATATGTCATTTCTTGCACACATTGTACTTAACATATTTCTACTTGTCTATGGAAAAATAGTGCATGCGAACATTTTATGCAGGAATTGAGGTGAAAGAGGGGGAGCAATCTTAAAAATTACCATTCCAATCAATCAAGCCACAAGATGTGGCATCACATGGATCAAATGTCCCACAAACAGACGTATCCGAGGAGATCCAACGGTGTATCACCCACATCAGTCAAGGGGACTCACCAGTCAATGACCTGGAGAAAGCACACTAGAAATGGGGCATTGACCAGGTCAGCTGGACCCCCTATTCGGCCGACCTCTTCTTCACGCTAAACCCGGTCTTCTTCCATGTGTCGACTCCCCATGGTGTCCTGATAACGATGAAGACTGATTCACATGCTAATTGTGGCGGGAACCAACCTTTCTCCAAATATAAGTAGGAACCCTACCCCTTACTTCAACACACATGAGTTGAGCATCATTCTATTGTATACACTACTTTTCTTAGTCCTTAGAGGAGTTAGGCTGTAGAGAGGAGAGTCTGTAGTCCCAAGTCCAAAATGGGAAAGGAGTAGAGGGAGTCTCTCTTCCCAATACTGAATTGGGAAAGGTGGTATTCCTTCTTCTATTTGTGACTTTATGCATAATAAAGATATTATCTTTAGTTTTCCATTATACATATGTTGGGACGAAGCGTTTATTGTTTCATTGTGAATTCCATGTATGTGGTAGGCATAGTCTTTATGATCATGCCTTAATGTTAATATATTATCATCATAAACACTATAAACTCGCATTATAGTCTATGTAGTTATGATATGATCATATTAATATGAATAAATTGCTATGTATCAACATTAGTTTCAACGATGATTTAGATCATTGCTTTAGTATGGCTTGTGCCACGGCTGATAAGGTATTTGCTTAGTATGCTAACATGGTGCTAGGATAGTTAAGTAGCGTTGAATGCCTCATAGACCCACGGATTGAAGATGTAGGCAGTAGGTAGTGACAGCCCTATCTGTACTTTGTAATCCTCCATGTTCGGCTATGCCATAGGCTCTTGGTGGTAGTCATCATAGTATTGCTAGGGGTAAACCTGTGCTCGATGTGTTGAACATCTTAGCATACGGATTCACCATTTACATGCTCATTAGTACCTAACTTAGGCTATGTATATGTACACTAGAAGCATTATATGAGCAACTCACCAACTCTTAGTCTAATCATCACTAGGACCTATTTACCCTTTTAGAATAGATTGTTTAGGTGTGTGTTACACTACCTATATTATCAAATTACCCCTGTCATGATATCTGATTAGTATCCCATAACTTGATCATAATAGTCATGTGTACATTACTCCACCTCCTTCCTTTGGGATAAATACGATACTCTTGGAAATATTCATGGGTGAAATGTTACAACAGTATCTTCCATGTGCTTGCAGACCTCATATCTTACTAGAGATGATCTTTGGTGTTAAGAAATACCAACAATCATCCAAACACTTCTCCTTTGGCTTAAACTTCTTGATCTTTCAAGAGGAGGTTCAGTTCCTTGGCTAGCATGTCCACATTATCAATGGTTTTCATGCCATGCAAACGGAACTGAAGCATTAATTGATCCATCCCTTGAATGTTGACCATCTTCTCAATCAAATCTTAATCCTTTCTTATCATGAATGAGAATAGGTCATCTCCAACTTTGGCATGAATTTGATCATGGGTCGATGAAGTCGACTCGTTGTATGAGTGTCGGACGATGAACCAAATATCCACCCCCATGGTGAAGGCAAACCAAGATATAATCTTGGAGCCTCCCAGAAGTTTTGGGGATAGATGCCTTTGGCTCCTGCTGGAAATTGGAGAATCCTCCTATTGTGAGCAATCGTGTTCCCAATGGGAAGAATTTATTGAGGAACGCCTTGAGTTGCTTTTGCAAGTTAGCACTTGCATCCTCATTGACTTTCCCATGAAACGGGCCAGACAAAAAGTACCATGTTTTCACCTAATGGAGAAAACAAAGGAAGGGTCATCCTGTATAATAACTACTAGTACATACAACTTAACCATAAGTGATAGCTTTCTTCACTTCCTTTGCCATCTCCGATATCGGCGCCAGAAATGCTTGTTGGTATTTCTTAACACCATATATCATTTCCAATAGGAAATGAGATCTGCAAGCACACGGAAGATACCGTTGTAGCATTTCACCCAAGAGTATTTCCAAGGGTATCGTATTTATCCCAAAGAAGGCGGTGAAGTAAAGTAAACATATTCCTATGATCAAGGTATAGAGTACTAAATAATTATTAGAATAGGGATAAGATGATAATAGGGGTAGTGTCACACGCACCTAAGCAATCTACTCTAAGGGGTAAGGTTGTCCTAGCGAGAGTTAAGCTACGAGATGGAGCTACTCCTATTGTGCTCTAATTACTCATATACAGAGCCTAATAGTGTACACATGAATATGCTAATGGTAAATACTAGGGGCTAGTGATTCAAGACATCGGGCACGGGTTTACCTCTGACAACATCAGGACGATTCCCGCCATGGGCCTGGGTCGTAGCCCAACATGGGGGATTACAAAGGACGGACATGGCTGTCACCACCTTCTGCCTACCCATACAACGCATAGGTCTATGAGGCATCCAACGCTACTTAAATATGTAAGCACCACGCTTACATGTCAAGTAAATACCTTAGAGGCTCGAGTACAAGTACCTCTCTAAGGCAACGATTAACCTAAACATCGCTGGGCCAATGCTGGAACCAAGCACTAACAAACTCATATTAACAAAATAAAGTTATTACCTAATTAGACTATAGTAGAGGTGTATAATGTTTATGATAACATGATATGTGCATTATGACCAGATTATAATAACATATACACCTAGCACATACATGGACTCCACAATAAAACAAGAAACGATTTGCCGTAGTATATGAACAAACAGAGACTAATAATAATATTTTTATAATGCATGAAGTCACAATAGGAAAGAAAAATACATGATCCATACCTTTCCCAATTTAGACTTCAGACTAGAGGCTCCTCTCTACAGTCTATCCTCCACTGAGGGACTAGGAGAACTAGTGTATACGAGAGAGAATCTTAAGTGGTGTGTAAAGTGAAGTGAGGCTTCCCCCCTATTTATACACGTAGTAGAGGCGGTTCCCGCCACCAAAAGCACGTGAATTAGTCACCATCGTTATCAGCTAACCGTAGGGAGTCGACATGTGGAAGTTGACCATGTTTGGCAACACTACCAAGTCGCCCGAGCCACCAGGTAGGCCGACCTGGTCAGGGAGCCAAACGTGGTGTACTTCCTCCAGGTGGCTAATAGTTGGGTCCTCTGACCGTTTTGCGGTTCTACGCCATTGGATGCCCTCAGATACTCCTGTAGGTGGGCCATTTGATCAATGTGCCACCACATGTCGGTGTCTAATTGGTTGGGAAAGTGTTCTTTAGGATTACTCTCTTAGTTTCACTTAATTTCTATATAAAATACCTGCATGCATAATTTTCTCCAAGTACAAGTAGAACTAGGCTATTTCTAAAAGCCATGTGTGTAAGAAATGTCTACTCCATCACATAATTAAGATATATTGACGGTCGAAATTTGTACTTAACGACCGTCGAAAATGGGGAGGAGGAAGAGGGAGGCGGCGTGGTGGCGGAGGGCGGCCAGATGAGGAGGAAGAGGGAGGCGACACTAGAGGGGGAGGAGCAAGGCGGCACGATGGGGGAGGGTGTCCGAATAGGGAGGAGGAAGATAGAGGAGGCACGGTGGCGAAGGGCGGTTGAACTGTGTGTAGGAAGAGGGAGGTGGTGCCAGAGGGGGGGGGGGGAAGAAGGTAGTGGCATACTTGGTGGTGCTAGGGGCGAGCACGGCTACGGTGTGGGGCGAGAATGATGGAGGCATGGGGGCAAGCGCGATGGTGTCATCCTCTTTGATCAATCGAGCGACAAGCGAGAAGGAGAGAGAGCGGTCCGTGGGTGGGTGGGCCGCGTATATTTGTGACACCCGGTTCCGAAAATGAACCAAGCGTGATGCATATGTGTGCCCAGGATGTTTAACACACATGCACAAGTGATCCACAATTGATAAACAGATTATAACCATGTCTTGAATAATAACACTAATAGTAGTTACCTTATGACAAGCCAAAGAGTCTCGAATACAATATCTAAGAAATTGCAGCGGAAAACACTAAACACTAAGACTCCAAACTCCACAGGCAAGCTTGTCGGTAACACGCGCTCCTAGAACTCCTCAAAGACCTCCTAGTAATCCAGGTTGTCGCCTGTGTCTGAATTTGTTTGGGGAAATAGTAAGGGTGAGCATATCGTACTCAGCAAGTGTGGGAAAGTATGACATGTAGATTAAACAAGAAATGATAATAAAATGGATAATTGCATAAAAGTACATTCAAAACAGTTGAAAATGCAATTATATGATCATTAAGTAAGGTCCTTCCCCAAATAACCCAAATAACATTAATTTCATTTTAAGTACAAATACCAGCATTAATAATCCACAATTAACTCATAACTGCTCATATGTCTCAATTTCAACAATTCCATGTACCAAAGTCAATTTAATGAACCATTTCCAAATCCCAATTCCATTCCAGCCATTAAACCATGTTCAAGGTCCAAAGTCTAATCATGTGAGGGTCTAGGTTGCTCATAACCGGGAGCACAACTGTCATGATAGTTTTAGACACACTTTGTAGAGGTTGTACCACTTTACCCACAAGTTCATTATTTCATCACCTTTCGATGACTAAGGAATCTCAATAATGTCGTCTCACACTTACTTTGGTGTGTGGCCAAGAGATCAAAAAATAGCCATTCCTAAGTGATTACTAGCATATTTAGACCCCCACTGAGGTTTCACCAGTGGTGATGTCTCCAATTGAGCACATCCAACCAAGGGCCCCCTCTTGAGCCATTCGGATCCCAGGGTAGTCCCACCAATCTCTACAAACCCATATGACTACCCCTTCCCAGAGCATTCTTAATGGTCCAAATAGTACTGGCAAAACACTAATTAGTCAGCTGAGACGCACCCATACTTGGCCCTGTGGTGGCACTGTAAATCCTGGATGGTTGCTCCATGATTAGCCCTGTGTTCAATAGTTCATAATTAAGTAATATGATTGTTTCCCAAACCCAATCGAGTATAGCAATGCAAAAAAGTGTAAAATACCCTTCGTGACTCTCTATAATGTGTTCAAGCGACAAGGGTGGTCATACAAGACTAGTAAACTCATACTATGGGGTTTTCCCTTTAATTGACACAAGCGTGCAATTTTGCAATCAAAACATTTAAAAACCCAGATCAAAATGATCAAGGAGACTTGCCTTGCTCTTGAGCTTGGTTTGGATTGAAGGCTTCGAAGTTGTGGTTCTGCAGGTCCTCGAAAGCACTCTCTATAGAGAGACCTTCTATTCCGCATGACAAACATGCAAAACAAACATTACAAACAATAAATGCTCATATTTTACTCAATATGTCATGATATGCATGATCGATGCAATTGTGAGGTAAAATTTTTTAAGGGGTTGCTATTAATATTTTCTAACTAGTTACAATAGTTTCTAACAAGTTTGAACAAGTTTGGAATTGATTTGAGTCACTTTGGATTCAATTCAGCACAATACAGATTCAGACACCGGACTAGTCTGCTGTCAGGGCCAGACTAGTCCACCCTGATCAGGACTGTGAATTTAGGATTTTCTGATCCGCGGGAATTGGGGTTTAATTTCACATGGAAAAGTGTATGTAGAGGGTGTATCACGTATTTATAGATCCAAAGGTTGGGGATTAGATGCAACACATGAATCTTGACGTCTAGGGCTTGATGAGAGGTGTTGATGACAAATTGGGTGATGAAGAATGTTGATGCCAAAAACTTGACGAAGGTTGAGCTTGACTGATCATTCTCCCTCTTCTCCTCCTTCTCCTTGCTCCTGTGCTCCTTTTTGACGATGGCACATGATCAAGGAATAGCAACGAGGGTTTTTCTCAAAGGTTGGAGAGGTGAGGGTATTGGGTTGTTTATAGGGGTGGAGAGGTAGGGTTTTGGGGTGAATTCCATGTGGATTTCGGTGGGGACGAATAGGGGCTGAGGTGGGGTCCACATGGGCTCCTCTGAGCACAAAATTCTTGGGTCCAATTAAGGTAATTACCCAATAATCAATCGTGGAAGAAGAATAGAATCTGAATGGAATTCAGTAGGCCGGACTAGTCTGCAATAGGGACCAGACAAGTCCGTTGTGGAACCGAAATATTTCGGACAAGTCCGTATGTTTGGTCGGACAAGTCCGTTTTGCAACAGAGACTTTTTCGGACAAGTCCGGTATGTGTGGCCGGACAAGTCCAGGGAAACATCAGAAGCTCAACCGGACTAGTCCGTGTATGGTGTCGGACAAGTTCGTAGTCCTGAAGAAATCTGAAAATCATAAACAAAGAGGGAATACCGGACTATTCCGGGTTTGGGGTCGGACAAGTCCGCTCCCTGATAGGATTAAATTTCTGATTAGACCTAAATTTATTTTAATCTTGTTCCTTTCAAGGTTGCTTTATGTTAAACATGTAGGAGGATGTATGCAATGCATTATGCATGAAAATGAGGGTATTACAATATGCGATTAACTACGATGGCCCGCGTAATTTATGATGGTCTTCCCAGCGATCGTATATAAGTTGCTATTTATGATGTCTTAGGTCTACCGTCGTATTTACGAAGGTTAGAGATGTCCATCATTAGTAAGTTTATTTACGATGAATATTGCTATGGCCGTCTTAAAAACCATGTATTTTTCTGTAGTGTATGTAAAGAATACTCTCCAGTACCCAAATGAATAAGGAAAAAACTAGTGTCGAACCACCCCTGATTGGATCAGGTGTCATCCAACCCAGGTTGGGTATGCTCGCACATGTGTTATTCCCAGGTTGACAAACAAAGCGTGAGGTGGATTCCAAGTATCCACACACAATGCAAAATCTCAGTCTGAGTACCCCACTATTTCTAGTGAGTCTGATTTTTTATATGTCAACATGAGGCACTTATTTTCTTGCACATGTCTTAGAATATCCTTAACAGCCTTCCAGTGGTCAAATCAGATTTACCTGATACCTGCCAAGTGTCTCGGTAACGTAAGCCAAGTCAGGACGAGTACAAACTTCGGCATACTGAAGACATTTGACAATTGAAGCATAGGAAACTAATTTCATTTGATCAATCTCATATTGATTCTTAGAAAACTGAAAGTTTCTAAACTTATCACACTTAACTATTACGACATGTGTGGGTTAAGACTTGTGCTCGTTGTACATTTTGAGTACATTCTCTAAGTATGCCTTTTGCAAAAGGGCTAATACTACCTTAGCTCTATCTCGATAATTCTATGCGCAAGATATAGGAAGCTTCACCAGGATCTTTAGTATCAATGTTCAAGGACAAGAACTTCTTAATTTCTAATAGTAGATGAACACCGCTACTTGCAAGTAGTATGTCAACTACATAAAGCACAAAAAAAATTCCTGTTCTTAAACTTAGTGTTTATGTGGTTGTCCTCCTCACTATCTTTAAACCTAAAATTTCAAGTTCTATCATCGAATTTGAGATATCATTGTCGTGAGGTCTGTTTAAGTCCATAAATGGGTTTTCTAAGTCGGGATCTCTTGTTCTCCTTGCCCTTAGCAACAAAACCTTTCGTTATGTCATATAGACGTCCGCGTGTAGATCATCATTGAGAAACACCGTCTTTACATTCATCTGATACAATTAAAAATCATAATGCGCATGTGAAAACCTGAGTCGTTATGCAAGGAAATAGTAATGTCACTTATCTCATTGTTGTTATCATGCATAGATAACAAATAAAGTTGATCTTGTAGGATGGCATGACCCACAATCTTATTATTAAACTTAATAAGACCTTTATTGTTGCCAAAATGGCATACAAATGCATAATCATCTAAGCGAGAATTTGAAATCAAATTCCTCCTAACTGAGGATACATGAAGCGTAAGTACAAAGCCATCTTTAAGTACTAAGGGGGGTTCTCCCATGGCTTCAACATGTTCTTTGTGACCATCAACAACTTTAATGTTCCTGTCTTCTCTTTCCAGGTTGCTCCTTAATTTCAACCCCTGCAACAAATGACTAACGTGCATGGCGGCACCTGAGTCAATCCACCAAGAAGCACTACAAGAAACTGCAACATCTATGACGACTAGATTAATTTACGACGGTCAGCCTCTGTAAACAAAGTAATTTATGACGGCCACCACTCGACATCGTAAATTAGTTTATTTACGATGGTCAATAGCCCAAAACCATCGTAACTTAGTGGGTCATCGTAAGTAAATAACTTATGACGGCTAGGCCCAAAACCATCATAAATTAACAAGCAATCATAGATTAATACATAACTTACGACGACTATTGACGCTTCTTATGTCACAGATAAAAATCCACAAGCACATGGAAACTATCAAAGTAGCATTTCCCCTTTAAGAGTATTCCCAAGGGTGTCATTTATATTTTCCCAAAGGAAGGCTAAGTGGAAGCATAGCAATCATTAAATTAAAAGGGTAGATTGGTCTAGGTAAGATTCTAGTGACGATGGGTAGCAGATAAGTGAGGTAGTGTGACATACACAATAGAATCCTATTCTAAGGGGGGATAAATGGCTCAAAGAGGGATTAGTCTAAGAGTTAGGGAGTCGCTCCTACAATGATTCTAGTATACATATACATAGCCTAAGTTAGATACTCATGAACATGACAATGGTGAATTCTTATGCTAAGTTGTTCAACGCATCGGGCACGGGTTTACCCCTAGCAATACTAGGATGACTCCTGTAAACAGCCTGTGGTATAGCCGAACGTGGAGAATTACAAGGACAGATAGGGTCGTCACCACCTACTGCTTACCTATTCAATCCGTGGGTCTACAAGACATCCAACGCTACTTAACTATCCTAGCACCATGCTAGTATATTAAGTAAATTCCTTAGGTGCCTAGGCACAAGCCATCCTAATGCAATGACTAACTTAACCATCGTTGAACCAATGTTGAAACATAGCATAGGTTACTCATATTAACATGGTCATGTCAGAACTAAGTAGACTATAGTGGGGGTTTATAGTGTTTATGATAATAGAATAAGATTGTTATGGCATAATCATAAAGACTACTCCTACCACATATATCGGATCCACAATCAAACAAGAAACGCTTCATCCAAGTATAAGAATAAAAGAAGACTAAAGATAACATTTTATTAAGAACAAAGTCACAAATCCAAATATAAATATGAAAGCCATACATTTCCCAATTTGGAATTGGGAAGTGAGAGACTCCTTCTACTACTTCCTAACTTGGACTATGGACTACAAACTCTCCTATCTACAGCCTAAACTCCTATAAACCTATGGAGAATAGTGGATACAATTGAATGAATATTCAAGTGGTGTGTGTGTGAAGTGAGGGTAGGGGTACCTATTTATATATTGAGAAGGATCGGTTCCTGCCACCAAAAGCGCGCGAATAAGTCTCATCGTGATCAGGACACCACAGAGAGTCGATATGTGGAAGCTGACCGAGTCTTGCGCCAGGAATGCCTTGGCCAAACCACCACATCAGTCGAACTGAAAGTTGGACCAATTTCAGTGTGTTTTCTTGGGGTGACTTCCAGGTGGGTCCCATTGACTGATATGAGTGATACACCATTGGATGGCCTCGGATACTTCTATTTGTGGGCCATTTGATCCATGTGATGCCACATGTCGGTGCTTGATTGGCTGGGATGATATTTTAAAGAATTGCTCCCCCTCTTTTACCTCACTTCCTGCATAAAATGCATGCATGCACTATTTCTTCAAGGACAAGTGGAAATAGGTTAAATAGAAAGGTGACGAGTGCAAGAAATGATATTTCCTTCATATAATTGAGTAATATTGACGGGTGAAATTGGTATATAATAGCCTTCAACAAATTCCCCCAAGCTTATCCTTTGCTTATCCCAAGCAATGTCAAGACTTTAGGTTGATGATCAGGAGTTGCTACAATGTTCTATTTTTCAAATGTATCATGTGCACAACAAAATCTACCTAGTATTGAAAAAATTTGCTTGGTACTTTACCCATCTTAGGTCCTTATGGGGCTTATGCTTCTCCTATTCATGGATGGTTGAAAGATAGAACAGCAAATGGAGCAAGCATACCCTAGAGATCAAGTTCCACTCATGTTCTGGAGAGTTCAATTTAGATTTTAAGTGCCTCAAATTGATTCTCTGAATCACTCCTTTGTGTGTAGTGGAAATATTTCCTCACCAAGGCATTTCGCCTGTACTCATCCTACCACTAAATAAGGCTTGTATGTGGAGCTTGGCAGGGACTATAGTAGGTATATTTGCAACACATAATATTGCTAAGTCAAAAAAGCAAGCCTTAGGTGAAATCAATTAAAAACTATTTGATTCAAGACTTGTGCATGTGTGATGGAGTGGAAGTGGATGTGGATGTTTGATATGACTCCTATTATGTAGACTCTCTTATTTTGCAGGGATGAAACATGGCTACTTTCTTTTTTTCTTATGCTTTTGATGTAAGCATGCATTTTATTTTTCTTTTCTTGTAGCCATGTCTTCTAATCCATTTTTATGCAATAAACATGGAGAGAGTACTAAGCATGAGGGGTATGGAGTTTCTCTTTTTATTGTGGAATGATGGCATGATGGAATTTTTCTTACTTCTAGTGTAGAAGTATAGCAAGCGCGATTGAAGTCTTGAATTCAAAAAGAAATGAATGAATTCTCACATAGGTCTATACTAGTTTGACTAGGCTCAATGTGAAGACAAACAACATATGCATAAGGTCTATCAATGTAAAAATATAATATGGTTTTGGTAGATATTTCCTATCAAATGAGAGTAACATAAATCTTTTTAGAATTCCTCTAGAAATCCAAGTTTCACCTTCAAACATAGAATAGCAGCCCTATCACTATATCATATCTCACAACAACTTAGAATTGGATAAGCTTTTGCAACCCACAATTTCTAAACTAAGGTAAAAGTAAATTTAGCCAATGAAAGCAATATTTTGGAGAGTAGTAAGTTGTAAAATAGGGACTTAGGAAAATTAAAATAGAGCACCTATTCATCATTTCATCTATGTAAATTCTAAACAATTCTTACCGTAGATCTTTTATTTTATTTGAAAGAAAATATACTGTAGTTAAGTTTTTTTATATGCAAGGTGAATGGTGTATGAATGGAAAATTAATATGCAATGTGATACAATTTATCTCAAGTGGGAGTCCTCCCCAAGCTTGTTCTTCAATCACCTCCATGATAAGGTTGATAATGAGATCAAGCACATTGTCATTGCACATACAAGCATGGAATGATTTTTATTTGTGTGGGATCCTGGCTCGAGTGAATATGCATGCATATTTGATGAAGAACATGGATATGGTGCACTATGTCGTCCACCACCTTGCCCCCCTCCTTTCATGCATACAAGAAGATTTGATGGTGTTGCACATATGGACCCACATATGAGAGAAGAAGAACTTGAGTCGAGGACGACACACATTCAAGAAGGGGAGGATGATGAGGACATCACTCCTATGGATCAACACAACACTCCATTGAACATACAAGATGCAATAAATAGAATTCACACACAACAATTAATTTCAGAGGTGAGCTCATTTTTATGTGTTTCCTTATATATTTTTGAGAATATATTGTTACCTAATAATTTAATTATGATTAGGATACATGGAGTGATTCAAGGAGTAATTAGAGGAAGGTTTAGGGGCATGGAGGACCAGAGAATACGTTCAAAGAAGATAGAAACCGAACCCAACTCAAAATCGTGTCCAACTCGGAGTACAGGAGCAGTGCGCACTAAAACGGACGCCCGGGGCGCATACGAACTCCGTTTTGGATGTTCTACATATGTACGGAAAGGGGAGAGGATAGCCTTTCCAATGGAGCTAATCCCATGTCAAAATTCTGTCGGAGTCGACCGGAATAATTGTAACAAAATCGAGTTTAGAATCTGTCACGGTGCTGCGCCATCGTATTGGGCCATTGGGCCTTGTATCAAGTCTAAGTCCATTATTTTCGTGTGTTAGGATTAGGTCACGACCCCAACCCACCCTTTGACGTCCTCCCACCTATATATACTCCATGGTAGCCACCATAAACAATTGGATTTTTCTTAGATTAATAATATTGTCGTTCTACAGTTTGTGAAACCCTATCTTCGCGATTTCAGATTGTGTCTTCTATGTTCTTGCTTGTGTTCTCGATTGCACTCGCTGGGATTAGCCTTCTTGGCGACGTCAAACTTGTGCAGCACGGTTGATAACCAACGGAGCAGTGGTGTAGTGATTGCTGAGGTTTTTCGTGTTCTACTCGAGAGCCTCAGATCATCAACGTCAAGATCTCCATCAATCAACTTATCCATTACCTTTCAGAAGATCGGGGCTAAACCTACTTATCAATTGGTATAAGATTTTCAGGTTGCCCGTTAGGTTATTCATCTATTCATTACATTATTTTTGTTTTTCATACCTAGAGTCCACGAAAACTTGCAGTATAGTAGATATGTTCATTACTTTGTCCAAACCACCATTGAGCCTTTGCAACTTTTGTTTTCAATTTGGTTTTGTTGAGTTTGTGTCCGTGGTTGAGTCATATTGCTGGTTTAGAAAGTGTTTTTGGTCTTAGTTTGAGTTTTGCATTGTGTTGATTCATCCTTTTGGATCACGACATCACTTCCAGATTAGATTCATCTCTGTCCAGTTTAGTATTTTCATTGTATCTCGCTCATATGAACTCTGATTTTGGTGTTCTTGTACTTCCTGGAAAGCTTATGAAGTTCTCTATAATTTTTTATTCACAAATTTCCCAGAAAATAGAGTTATCGAGGTTGAAATTGCATTAGATCCGAATCTGTTATTGACCTAGAAATTCTGAACAGTCTGTATTTCGGGTGCAATATCTCCTACTGTTCTGATCCAAAATAGGTCTTCCATATACTGATATTAAAAAGGAGAGATAGATATATAATCTTGCTGTTGAAAGTTTTTAGATTTGAAGCCTCTAAGTGTGCCTATTTGTCCTTGGAAGATTGAGCAGAAAATCTATGACAGACTCACGAGATATCTTTGATTGCTTTTCGTTATGTTTTTCTTTTGCAGCACATTCTAAAGAAAAAAAGGAAAAAAATTAAAAGTCAAGTGAAAAACAAGATACAAAAGCCGCTCAAAAAAAGGAGAAAAAACAACAACAAAAAAACAAAAGTGCTTGCATTCTTTGTGTCATCTAATTTTGTCTCTTGTCTTGCTAGCTTGAACTACTAGGAACACATTTAGGCAAGCAACTTTGACAAGTACTTTGGACACTTATTCAACTTTACTATCTGATTGCATTGTTGCTAATACTTGCTACATATAAAGTGACATCCAAGCTACACTTTACTCTTGAGCAGAATTGATACACGTTTGCAATCATCCCATGCTTCATTGGTTTCTTCATACCGTCCACCGTTTGCCACCTGCAGTGTCGGTAAGAACACTTGTAAGAGCATGGTAAGACGCTTGAGAGTGTGTGATTCCACTTCCACATTGCCATTATCCTTTGTAGTTGATAGGGATAACATATTTTTTGTTATCTTCTGTTTGCTACTAACAATATCAGGTAAAAGCAAGAATCATGCATTATATGCTGAGATGATTGACAGGATGAAGACGGCAATGGAGTTGCTCGCTAAGAATCAAACATCAACCAAGATTTCACATGACATCCAGACCATCTTTACAACTCGTTCCACAGAAAGCAATTACATTCTCCCATCTCTTCCTTCTTATGATGGTTTTGGTTACAATGAATATATTGCTTGGGAAATAGAGTTGGATAAAGTTTTTGGACAATGTCATATGTGTGAGAGGAGAAAGATTAGAAATGTTGCAAGTGCATTAGTAGATTGTGCTTTAACTTGGTGGAACAATTTAAATGAATTAGAAAAACCTCGAACATGGAAAGAAATGAAAATTCTTATGCGAGAAACTTTTGCTAATGTATCTATGTGAAAAGAAGAAATTCGGCAATTTGAGGAGCAGGTCCTTGTTGTACATCCTCCTGTGGCTAATCTTTTGCAGGACAATGTAGAAAGGAATGCAGCTGGTGCAAAAGAAAATGAGGTCATACACAATTTTGTGAACATTCAAATTTATCCATTCATATTTCACCAACAATTACTACTGAAAATGAAAATGAAGGTAATGCACCTGATACTACACTTATCGATGTTGAGAAGTTTTTGAATGTCTCAAATTTTTCTCAAAATCTTTCTATTGGACAACAACAACTCGAGGAGCCTTTTCTGAAAACACCATTATACCTAGTTGATTTTCCTACTGATTCTTACGGTAAAAATGAGTTGTATGCTGATAATTATATGGTACCGATGCTAGAACAAGTCAATGAATTTGATACCTTATTACATACTTGTGCTGAAATTAAGAATTTGATTCCAATTACTTGTGAAAATGATGAACGGAAATTGTTGTCTTCTCTAAATACCTTGGAATATATTGAATATGACACTCTTTGTGATGTAGATATTGTATAGAGGAGAATATATTCCCAATCTGAATTGCCTTTGTTAAGTAGAAATATTTTTCATGCTACAGGCAACTATGAAGATAGTGGTGAATTTATGGTGCATAAAGTTTCCATATGTTCCAATGTGCAAGCTCCTTTTGTGCTACAACAACATGGTAAAGTAAATAAATGCACTAATGCTAATAATGCCTTGTCAAGTTTTTCTAGTATTTTTTCTTGCAACGGAGACAACATATAACAGAGAAGCATTGTTCGTTGCGGTTGTGCAATATGGACAACACTCATACTATCCCCAAAAGCCTCTTTTCTGGACATACGAGCAAGCCGAGGACGGCTTGTCATAAAGAAGGGGAGAATGATGAGATCAAGCACATTGTCATTGCACATACAAGCATGGAACGATTTTTATTTGTATGGGATCCTGGCTCGATTGAATGTGCATGCGTATTTGATGAAGAACATGGAAATGGTGCACTATGTCGTCCACCACCTTGGTTTCCTCCTTTCATGCATACAAGAAGATTTGATGGCGTTGCACATATGGACCCACATATGAGAGAAGAAGAACTTGAGTCGAGGACGAATCCAATTCAAGAAGGGGAGGATGATGAGGACATCACTTCTATGGATCTACACATCACTCCATCGAACATACAAGATGCAATCAATAGAACTCACACACAACAATTAATTTCAGAGGTGAGCTCGTTTTTATATGTTTCCTTATATATTTTTGAGAATAGATTGCTACTAATTTAATTTTGATTAGGATACATGGACTGATTCAAGGAGTAATTGGAGGAAGGTTTAGGGGCGTGGAGGACCAGAGAATACGTTCAAAGAAGATGGAAACCGAGCACAACTCAAAATCGTGTCCAACTCGGAGTCTAGGAGCAATGCACACTAAAACGGACGTCCAGGATGCATACGAACTCCGTTTTGGATGTTCTCCATATCCACGGAAAGGGGAGAGGATAAAATTTCCAATGGAGCTAGTCCCATGTCAAAATTCGGTAGGAGTTGAAGGGAATCGTCAAAACAAAATCGAGTTCAGAATCTATCATAATGTTGCGCCACCGTATTGGGCCATTGCACCTTGTATCAAGTCTAAGTCCATTATTTTCGTGTGTTAGGGTTAGGTCACAACCCCAACACCCCCTTTACGTCCTCCCACATATATATACTCCATGGTAGCCGCCATAAACAATTGGGTTTTGCTTAGATTAATAATATCGCCATTCTACGGCTTGTGAAGCCCCAACTTCGCGGTTTTAGATCGTGTCTTCTATGTTCTTGCTTGTGTTCTCAATTGCACTTGCAGGTATTAGCCTTCTTAGCGATGTAAATCGTGTGTAGCACAGTTGATAACCAATAGAGCGGTGGTGTAGTGATTGCAGGGGTTTTTCGTGTTCTACTCGAGAGCCTCAGATCATCAACGTCGAGATCTCCATCAATCGATTTATCCATTACCTTTCAAAAGATCGGGCCTAACCTACATATCAGTTGAACCCTTGATGACGGAAGTATGCTGCGAGATCGGTTTGTTGTTGTTGTAGCATGGAGTTGAAGTTGGTGAACTGAGCATCCATGTGTTGTTGCAAATCTTGGGTACCTTTGACATGCTCTTGGAGAGTGTTGTAGATGTCTCTCGTCCCCACTTCAAGATCTTCCATACGTCTAGTGAGGTCCATTATTCCTTGGCTATAGTCATGATGACTTCTAGCCAAAGAGGAATGGCATCTTCTCATGGACATTGGAGGCAAGCTACTAGAGCTTGAAGTGGATAAGGGTGGCTCTCACGCGGCACCTGGCTATCCATGCCAAGACAGACCTTCGATCTCATATGATGGAGGTTGAGTCCATCGGATGCATCAACTGTTGGGTCCTCTTTCTCCTCATACTCATGGACCGTGGAGGTTGTCAGAGGCATGGCCGCTCTCCTTCCGCAGCTTCTAGTTACCCTGCTAGAGGCATTACTTCTTTGGGCTTCCTCGATGGGATGAAGATCAATGGTCAGCCTCCGGCATTTGTGCAACTGAAAACTCGGGTTAGGTAACCGAATTTCATTGACAAAGGCGAAATAATAAAATATTAATGAGCCATCATGATCATGCTTAAGGGTATGTCCTTGCACTAGATAATGTTCATTAATTAATTCTCGTTCGTCTTCAGTATATTCTAGTGCTCCTACCCTAGTAGCAATATGGGTAATTAAGTAGTGCATTCAATTGGCCCTGTCCTTAAAATGTAATCTAACCATTGTGTCATCATGGCAATAACTGGAACAACTTTTATCTTTTTAACCATGACAAATAAAATTTCCAGCTCATCATCACGCACTATTCTAACATCTCCTCTTGGGGACATAGTCATAGCCACCCATCTATGCATGAAGCGTAAAGTAGGATTGTGAAAGTGGCTATTCCTTGGAGCACTACATCTGACCTCACTAGTCAACTCATGCCAAAAACATTGTTAAAGTTAGACAAAGTGTATAAATCTAGCAAACAACATTTATGGAAGCCTAGGATTTTACTTAATTCTTTCCATAGGATGTTGTATTCTTTTTGAAATAATCTAAAAGGAATACCATCAAATCCTATTTTAAGAGTGCACAGGAATTGCATGTAGAGAGGGCGTGAACCTCTCTCTATGTGAGCAAAATGATCCCATCCTAGTGCATGCCAAATGGAAAAGAATTTGGAATCCATACCTATTCTGGAGATCAAATCTGTATCATAAGCTTTGTATGAGAAAACTCACGATCTCAGAGGAGCTTGCATGCTTGATCTTCAACTTCACTTTGTATGTCGAGGTCATTGTCGTGGAGAAGTTTTCGCAGTTTGCTCCTCCGACCCATGGGAGTGTCCTCATATACACTCCTCCTCCGTGGACTTGGTGTGGCAACCGAGGAGGGACGTGCACTTGAGTCTCCACCATGGCTTGAGCTTGCAGCCTCCTTCCTCTTCACAAACAACCTCTTCATTCCTTTCATGGCCACAACAAGCAAGAACACAACAAAGCAAAAACTCGAAAGAGGTGATGTTAGTCAAAGCAAAACCCACGACGGATTTTACCTTGAAGAACCTAAGAGCAAATTGCAAATGCAAACAAAAAATCTTTTTTGGTTGGATTTGAGCAAGAGTGCCTCAATGAAGAGCAAGAAAAACAATGTGAGCAAAGGTTGACTTTGGGGAGGTGTGAATTGAGGTAAAGTGTGAAGATGAGTGCTCCTCACCGCCACCATTTATAGTGTACACTGCCCAATGGTCATAAGAGGATCAAATGTAGCAGTTGGAGGGGAGAGAGCCAAATTGGATCTTTCCCCATGTCAGTCGAAGAGGGTCCGCCGCACTGAAATGTGGGCCCCCCTGTTCCCTCTTTTGGCAGGTGGTGTAAAATCCCACTTCTTTTGCAATCAAATCAATGATCTCTGTTCAAATATATCCTTGCTGTTCAGATCAGTGTCATATTTGATCAAGCATGTTTCTACAATCAAATCAAATTGATCACTTGATTTCAAATTTTTGTCATCACAAAAGGTGATCCAAACTGCTGTTGCAAATTTCAACTTCTGATCTGTCAATTTAACAATATGAGTCCACCATTGGATTCCCCATCATGCAAATTGTACCGCAACTAAGTTTTATAATTTTCAGAGGCCAATTACTATTTAATTCAATAGGTGCGGCGAAAACATTTGAATTCAGGTTCAAATTTGAATTCGAACCTAATTTGGCCAAGTAAGGATTTGAACTGCCAAATCAAATTCCACATATTTGAATTAGCATTCCAGTGAAATATTTAGGTTTTTGGACACGAGCTGGTAAGGAATTTAACTCAGAAGAGAAGGAAAGGAGGGGAATTTATAGGTCCTACCAGTCAGCCTCTCATTCCCTCCTCTGTTTTCCCTGTTGTCTCACCGAGTGACACCTCTCTCCATGCAAATGCCAGCAGCTGAGTGCTTGCCTGCTTGAAGCCCTGCTCGTGAAGACAAACAGTCAACCACCCAGGTCGAGCCTATCCTCATTCACGGTGCAACACGGCAGTCCCCTCTGTTTCCTTTTCATCATCGATGCTGCCTCTGCTCCTTTACAAATTGGAGCTGCACAGTGGAGTTTGATCCTTCCCCTTCATGCTTGAGTCTGCTCTTGTGTTGTGCACAGCTTGGTGATCATTCTTCTTGCCAGCTTGAGCACTCCCGAAGTCGACCGAGGCAAAACTGTGACAGCCGGCGCTCTATTTTTCCATGCCGCTCCTCTGTTCACCGTCGACCCGGCACTACACGCCATTTCTCATCCCTGACCATAAAGGAAAATGGTGCGCCATGGCATAAGGATTATACCCCTCAGATTTCAGCCTATACCATGCCTCCTAGCTTCTCTATTTCCCGTTTTTCTGACGAGTTTATGGTATGAACATAGTTAGGTCTACACTTTAATTTTGTTTCTATGTGCAATAAATCTTCGATCCTGTTAGAAGATAGCTTCTAGATGTCCTAGCGCACAACCTCCAAGTGAAAACAGCAATTTTCATCGAGCAACCACTCCGGAATATCCATTCTCCTAGCCGCAACGGTTGGACCCCCACTTCGCCGTCGACTTCACAATTCTGAGGCGTTTCAACCACCTTGGCCCCCTCCTATATGATCCCTATGTCACTAGAAATATTTTGGAATTGTTCCCAAGCAAATCGGGGCACCAGAGCGCCTGGACGACATGGACAGAACCCTATTTCCGTCCGCCGCCGTGGAACTCCCCTCTCCGGTCGCCATTTGCCATCGGGACCATGCCCATCGTCTTTCCCGTGCAGAGTTATGTGATGGCGGTGAGTTAGGGGTGCCACCATGTCCTGGCGCAGCCGCCAGCTGGCCGCCGCCGTCGGGCGCCGCAGGATGCCGTCTCTGGCGCCGTCAGGCGCGAGGTAGGGGATGACGGGTTGGGGCCCGCCAGTCAGCCAGTGCGCGCAAGGTCCAGATCTACTGCAGCATGACGATCCGATATGGCCACAGCGCAGCCCCATGTGGCTTGAATCTCACTGGTGGATTTTACACCAGTGGGCCCTCTTGTTTGTTTAAACTTTCCCAATTGAAATTAATTCAAGATTTCCGGCAATAGAAATTCAATATCTCTTAGAATATTTGGCCAACAATTCTCAAATAAATTTTGTTAGAACCATTATGATTTATACTTTCCAGTGGCATACTTGGATAATTATCAGTGTTCATAAAGTTCCCTCAATGATTCCATGAATCAAAATTAATTTGAAATTATTTCCTGGAAATTCCCTTTATGAAAAATTCCCATTTTTAGTCAGAATGTTCTTTATAAATACAATGATTTTCAGTAAAAATCTGAGAATCATTGGACCTGATTTAGTTGGTCTAATTGTGTTCCAAATGTCTATGTCTCTGAAAATTTGGGAAAACAACAGAAACTAATTTCAGCTTTTATCCAAACTTGTAAATTCAATATCTTTCTGTAAAAAGCTCCAAAAATAATGAAACCAATTGCTTTAGACTCATAATATTCTGAAATTAATAAAAAGTAAAGGTTGCAGTATGAAAAACCACCAGGATTTTCTTAGTAATTCAGAGAATCCAAATTACTTGGGGAATTCTTTAGGACACATCTTCCATAAACTTTTTCTGAAATTTTGCAAGTTGAGTCTATGAATAATATAGGAATTTATTTAAAAATATCAAAGTCATTGAAGTTGATATTATTCAAATTTTTGCTAAATCATTCCAGTTTCACTATATGTCTCGAGTGTGGACTATATCTTTTCTTCCAAAAACATTCCTTTGATCAAATTGATGTTCCTCTCTGTTTCTTTTGCACAACAGAGACCATCACTTCTGTACTACTTAGTAATGACCACTCTTGAGTCATAACCCTGCTTGGTTCTTAAATTGATCACTTACATTATACCATTGTGCATTTTCATGTCTATAGCGTACATGACGAAGGAGTTCGACGAAGAACCTCATTTGAAGCAGCAGGCGGTTGATTGGATTGTCGAGAAGTGATCCAGCAAGCTTCTAACATTTTCTGATAGCAGCAAGGCAAGCCCCGGTTTGCATTTAAGTGCTATTATAAAGTCTTGATTTGTATCACCTATGTCTAGGGTGAGTTATGTGCATTAGGGATAAGGTGATTGATAATCAACTTGCATGACCAGATCACCCCAATGAGTATTTGGATAGTTGTTAAGTCATCGTGTAGACTATGCTATGCTAAATGTTGTATAAGATTCGGTAGAAGTCGAGTAGTTAGAATCTACTCGCATGGCTAGGACTTTTTCACACGAGATTGGTTCAAGAAATGGAGTAGTAATCTGAATATGAGACCGGGCAGGGGCGTAGGATGCAGCAAGATATGGTCTTGCTTGCGTAGCACTGCCCATGCCGGTTAAGGACCTATCTGTGTGCTGCCCTGCTGAGCAAGTTTGAACTGTACTGGAGTCATACTGGATATATGGGGTCTAGGAAACCGATGTATCTTGGGAAGCCTTTGTTGATACTTTTTCGAGTGCCTCGGGCTTTTGGCAGCAACACAGTGGATGTAAACTAGCTCACAACATCTTCATAGCGGAGGGTGCACCGTTAGTGGGAACACTTTCCTACACAATTGAATCGATTCAACTTGGGCGGGACTTGGGAAAGGTTGATGTGTACGACGTCCGTGAAGTGCACCTACATGACTTCCAGTACGGGCGTACATGTCATGTATTTCGTGTATCTTTGATTCGAATCACCATCCCTCGCGGTTATATGAGTAGCCCTTGTTCAATGAGTTGTGACATAGTAATTATTTGCACTTGAGATGAGAATTAATTACTGCTGTTATGAACTATATATTATAATTGTATTGCTATGTTGTATGTATTAGTATAGTGCTCACTAAATTTATTTTCCATCTTGGGCATGTAGCATCTTGATGAAGCGTTTCTAGTTTGATTGTGGAGTTATGATGTTGCCCCACACAAGGTTTATGCTGTTAATAATAAATCTGAAAATAAGGACCCACATTTAGGCGAGTCCATTATGCAAATATGACATCCGATGTTTATGACTTTACCCTCATATAGAGTTCCATGTTTAGGTGAAACGGTTAAGTCTTGATGAGCCTTTATGTTTACAATTGCTATATTACTTGTTTTGCAGGTACTAACCTCTATGCTTATGATTATGGTTGTCCGATGAGACTCGGAACTCTACGAGCGGTATACTCATGGGGAACCATGCCGCTGCTGTTTGATCTTCGTGGCTAGTGAGGAGCATCCGTGGGTTGGACGGCTTCTATTTTGCTTATTGGACTTGAGTACATGAGTTGTAATCTTATCTTGTGCTGTAATTTATTTTATGAAAAATATTTGTAAAACAGAACAACTTTGTAAATTTTAGCAAGTGATTTATGTAATATGTGTTCCTTTACATGTGTGCTGTTGGTTGCCGCATCGCACGGCACCACCCAATGCGATTCCTAAAAAATGTGGACTCCGGTCCTCACAGCTTGGTATCAGAGCCGCAATGGGAATAGCATACTAAATAAGGATCGTATTGTGAGGATCAGAGTCCCGACATCTAAGGATCTTATTGGGTGGTGCCATGTGATGCGGCAACCAACAACACACACAAAAATAAGACATCAAAATATAAAGTTTTCATTTCATAATATGATATAGTTTACAAAATGGTGTACACAGAGGTACCCACGCAGTGGAAATTACATACTCTCAACCTGTCTATGCATTAGAGAAGGCATCTATGCCCTAGGACGCTTCTCACTAGCAACATGGCGAATATATAGCAGCGGCATAGTTCACATGAGATAAACCTCGACAATTCGAGGTCTCACGCACAACCCTGATCAGCAGCAATTACACTAATACCTGCAAAACAACACAGATAGCAACTATGAGCACAAAAGCTCAGCAAGACTTAACTGTCTCACCTAAACATGAAAATCTACATGTAGGAACTCTAAACATACACTACTACGAAAAGCATTTTTACAGGCGCCTCAATTTTTCAAACACAGGCGGTCCTTAAAAATATGCGACTGTGATGACGAATGATATAATAACCGCCTGTGATTAAAGAACAACACAGGCGGATTTTAAAAAATAACCGCCTGGGTAAATACTCGATCTTCTCAGGCAGTTATTACTTAAGAACCGCCTGCAATAAAATAACATCACAGGCGGATTTTAAGAAACAACCGCCTGTGTAAATACATGATCTTCTCAGATGGTTATTAATTAAGAACCGTCTGTAATGTAATGAACTTCACAGGCGGTTCTTAATTAACAACGGCCTGAGAAGATCATGTATTTTCACCAGCGGTCATTGTGTAAGAACCGTATGTAGTTGTTCAATTATCACAAGCGGTGTTCATTGAAATTACAGGGATGTAGTCATTGCAATTATCACAACCGTATGTAGTCATTGCAGGTAAAATTGTATCAGGAAAAAAACACACATGAGCGGATACTAGTACATTAATACATTATAGGAAATGCTCGATCACCAGTGAGGCTGGCTTAATTGTGATAATACACCATTAGAGGCTTTAAAATTGTTCAAAGATAACATCTTTACACACTGAGCACAAGATTAAGTGAATCTCTCTCTGTAACAACTGCTGAAAGCATCTAGGCCCCATGAGGTATGGTTTCAGTGATTAATGACAACCATTGGATTTTGCTACTGAATTTGTGGATGCAAGGTCTCCTATATCACTCATCACACTCAAATGAAATCTATATGAATATCATCTACTGCTCATTGGATATAATTGGAGACCCCTAAACAATCATTCTATGAGATCAATCAATGTTTATGAAGATTAGAAGTAAAAGCTCATATGTCAAAATTATTCAACCAAAATTGACAGCACTCAATGCTTGATAATCATCAGAAGAATATTTCCAACCAATGCCTAAGAGGTCAATCGTGCAAATTCCAAAAGAATCACTTAGAACAACTCGATGCAAACAAAATCAACTCACCGGATCAACCGATGTTTCCAGAAAACAACACATCGGTCGAGTTGGTTTAGCAGAAAAAGAGGACCTCAGAACTAAGTACTCACCGGATAATCCGATGATGAAGGGGATGTTACATCGGTCCATCAGTACAGAAAGCAATCTCCCTGGACCAAGTGTAACACCGGACCATCCGATGTACAACTATAAACACATCGGTCGATCACTCCAGTAAGCATCAATTCTGAACCAATTCTGGATGAAGTGCCACCGGATCATCCGATGAGAAGGCAAGGGTAACATCGGTCTAACAACGGTCATATCTGACACAGTGACATCAGCTAATTGTGATTTGACCGATGATAACTGAAGGTGGAGCATCAGATCATCCGGTGTTCGCAGAATAGTGATGTCAGCCTACTTTTCCAACGGCTATTTCGTGGAGGCTGGCTATTTATACCCCTTAAACTAGTCTATTCGATAAGTCTTGACAACCAGAGCTACTCTACACATTCTCAAGCATTCAAGACGTTGAGCTAACACTTCTACATCATCTACACTACTTACACACCAAGAGATAGGCTAGAACTTGCTAGAGATAGTGCGTGTGTGCTTCCATTCTTGGTGATTGGAATCTCTAGTGTAGTGAGAGCTGTAAGGGAGTGTCTCTTGGTTATTGTATTGGAGAGAGTCTTCCGGAGCTTGCCAAGATGATTGTGGAAGCCCGGAGGATCCAACTTGTACAAGGCTTGAGCTCCACCTTGCCGAGGTTGGCAAACGGAGAAGTATAGTGAACATCCCTGGTCTCGGTGACTTGGGAGTGGCTATACCCTTCGGTGGTTGCCACAACGTGGATGTAAGAAGATCTTGACGATCTTGCCGAACCACGGGATAAATCTCCGTGTCTTCGTGTCTCGTCGGCAGTTTGCGCTTTCTTCCTCTCCCCTTGCACTTATGCATTTCTTATACCGCAAAGTTACTATTCACTTGAATGCATAGGTTGTTTGCATAGGGAATTGGGCTTTTAGTAATTAAGTTTCATTGCTTTAAATTTAGAAAAGAAGCCCAATTCACCCCCCCCTCTTGGGCATTCGATCCTTAGGATTGGTATCAGAGCAAGGTTGCTCATTGGATCATTCTAGCTTCACCGCTAGAGAGCTAAAATGGCCAAGATTGGGGGTTCGGTTCCTATCTTCGAGGGCAAGAACTTTGCCTATTGGAAAGCACGCATGCGTGCTTATCTAGAGGTTATTGCTCCCGAGGTATGGGAAGCGACCCATCCGGGGTTTGGTGAGCATAATTATGTTTGTGATCAAATCAAGTGATATGCTAAAGCTAGAAATGCCATTTATGAATGATTAGCCAAGATGTGTTTGCTAGGATTGCTAGCAAAGAAAAAGCATGTGAAATTTGGGCTTGCTTGATTGAAATTCATGAGGGTTCTTCTCGCGTCAAAGAACTAAAATATCATATGCTTAAAGCCAAATATGATGAGTTCAAAATGCTACCTCATGAAAATGTCAATGAAATGTTTTCTTGCTTGAATGTTCTTATCGAGGAAATAATGCTCTTGACATTGCTTCTCTTGGCAAGGGACTCATCAACCGTAAGATTCATATGCTCCTTCCCAAGCCAAAGTACAACATCATCAACTCCATGCTTCAAAAAGAATCTCTTGACCACATTGAAGTCTCGGAACTTATTGGAGAGATTCACACTCATAAGATGAGTGTACATGGGATTATGGAGCAATCATCTTCAAAGACAATTGCTCTAAAGGACTTCACCAAGAAAACAAGTCTCAAGAAAAGGAAAGTGGTTGAGCCCAGCTCAAGTGAAGAAGAGCAAGCATCAAGTGAAGATGACGATGATGATCTTGCTTTGATGATGAGGAAGTTCTCTCGCTTGAACTCCAAAATTGCCAAGAAGGGATACACCTTTGATCCCAAGAAGAAAGCTTTTTTACCAAGGAGAGATGATAACAAGACTTTCTACAATTGTGGTGATCAAGGCCACATCTCCTATAATTGTCCAAAACCGGACAAAAGAAGAGAGAACCACAAGGGCAAGCATCGCAAGCTTCAAGATAGTGAGGATGATGAAGAGGACAAGCCCAAACCAAGATCCTTTGGGACGAAGAAACATGACAAGGGCAAGAAGGCAAAACTCTTCCCAAAGAAGAGGAAAGGTCCACAAAAGGTGTTCATGTGTGAACCAAATGAATGGATCACCGACGAAGAATGAAGTGATGAAGAGAGTGAAGCGGAAGAAGAAAGTTTGGCCGGCCTTGCCATTGCCAACAATGATGACTCACCTCTACATCCACCTCCCATGTGCCTCATGGCTAAAGGTAACACCAAGGTATGTGATGACTCTAGTGATGATGAGCTTTCCCCCGATGATTTAACTTCATTAATAAATGAATACCACACTATCATTAAGAGGGAAAAGAGTAAGGTAAAGGCCCTTGAAGAAACTCGTGCTAAGCTTGAGAGTGCTAACCTTGATTTTCTTGACCAGTATGAAAGCATACTTAAGGAGCATGACACGCTCAAATCTCATGTCAAGCAAATTGAGGAGGATAAGGCTCAAATCAAGCTAGATCATCATGAGCTTGAATTAGCCCACCAAGCACTCTTGGGAAAGCACAATGAGTTAATCCAAGAGCATCAAGCACTTAACCTTGCTTATGAAGTTCTTGATCAAGAATTAAAAACTGTAAAGAAAGAAACTCTTAATGATAATTTATCTATTAATTCTCATGCCACTAATGTCTTGCACAAGTCTTTGCCTTTGAAAAAGAATGCTAGGGAGAAGGACTTGTTGGAAGAAATTAAAAGTCTCCGCACTAGTGTGGCAAGACTATCTAAAGGAGAAGTCAAGCACAAGGAAATCCTCTTCCAACAAGCAAAGGCCTTCAACAAGAGAGGACTTGGATCCTTCCCGGTGCCTAACAAAGGAAAGGTGCCCTCACCGGAGCTTAGAACAAGTTTCATCAAGGAAGTTGGTTCCTATTGCCAACATTGTGAGGTCACCGGTCACCATACAAGGGAGTGTCCTCTTCCTAGCCGGCCTTCTCCAAAATTGCCTACTAACTACAAATCTACTCTCAATGATCATTATTATCTCTTAAGTAAAGTAGATGGCAAGGTGAAGGCAAGGTTCATTGGCAAGGACATAAAGGGCATGAAGGGGAAGCTCCCCAAGCAACTTTGGGTGCCAAAAACACTTGTATCACACATACAAGGACCTATGTTGGCTTGGGTGCCTAAAGTCAAAAATTGAATTCATGTGTGTAGGTGAACTACAAAGCTGGAGGAAAACATTGGGTACTCGATAGCGGGTGCACTCAACATATGATCGGCAACGATGGTATGTTCACCACCATAGAAAACCCCGGCAATCATGAACAAGTCACCTTTGGTGATAACTCTAAGGGGAAGGTAATTGGTTTAGATAAGATTGAAATTTCAAATGATTTATCTATTTCCAATGTATTGTATGTTAAGTCACTTAGTTTCAATTTGCTCTCTATTGCAGAACTATGTGATATTGGACTAACATGCACCTTTAGCAAAAATGATGTTGTTGTGACTAGTGAAACAAGCCAAGAACTAATCTTCAAAGGATTTCGGCATGGACATCTCTACCTAGTAGACTTCACCAACAAGGATGCTAGCTTGACCACTTGTCTCTTCACTAAGACAAGTTTGGGTTGGCTATGGCATCGACGCATAGCACACATTGGAATGAGCAAGCTCAAGAAGTCATTCAAGCTTGGGATGGTGACCGGCATGAAGGATGTCACATTTGAGAAGAACAAGCTTTGTAGCGCTTGTCAAGCTGGGAAGCAAGTTGCTTCACACCACCCGATGAAGACAATGGTGTCAACCTCAAAGCCACTTGAGTTACTCCACATGGACCTCTTCAGACCATCCACATATCAAAGTCTTGGCGGTAATCTCTATTGTCTTGTTATAGTTGATGACTACTCTCGCTATGCTTGGACTTTGTTTCTAGGTGACAAGGGTGAAACTTCGGAAGTGTTCAAGACTTTCGCTAACCGTGCTCAAAGGGAATTTCAACTTCCCATCATCAAGGTCCGGAGTGACAACGGCACCGAATTCAAGAACTACAACATTGGGGAGTGGTGTGACCGTGAAGGTGTGAAGCATGAGTTTTCGGCCACATACACTTCTCAACAAAATGGTGTCGTTGAAAGGAAGAACAAGACTCTCATCACTCTTGCACGAGCAATGCTTGATGACTATGGCACGTCCAAGAAGTTTTGGGTCGAAGCAATCAACACAGCGTGCCATGCCACAAATAGGGTCTACCTACATCGACTACTTCAAAAGACCCCATACGAACTTCTCATTGGGAGAAAGACCAACATCTCCTATTTCCGAGTCTTCGGGTGCAAGTGCTACATCTACCGCAAGAAAAGGCTCGGTAAGTTTGAAAGAAGATGTGATGTTGGTATATTTCTTGGTTATGCATCAAACTCAAAAGCATATCGAGTATTCAACCAAACCTTCGGTTTAGTTGAGGAAAGTTTTGATGTTGAGTTTGATGAAACTAATGGCTCCCAAGAGGAGAGTTTTGGTCATGGTGAAATAGATGATGAGACTCTACGAGAAGTTATGACGAACATGACCATTGGTGACATCAAGCCGAAAGTTGAGGAGAGCCGTGATCAAGGGGGAGCTTCATGTTCCAACATCAACACATCTATGGCGCCTCAAGTTGACGAAGAAGAGAAAGATGATCCATCGCCGAAACAAGATTCACAAGCCACACAACATCAAGAAGAAGAAGAAATCCATGATCAAGTCCAACCACAAGATGAGAAATACGCATCATTACCGCCAAGTGCTTCACAACCACTCATGAGGCATGGAGGCATCTCCAAGGCGCATCCGATTGACCAAATCATCGGAAGTCCGTCAAGAGGACACTCCAAGATCCAAATTTGGTGATGGCCATGCAAGAAGAACTCAACAACTTCATCCGCAATGAAGTTTGGGTATTAGAGGAGCGACCAAAGGACAAGAACGTCATCGGAACAAAGTGGGTGTACCGCAACAAACAAGATGAGAACGGCGTTGTGGTCCTCAACAAGGCAAGACTTGTGGCCAAGGGTTTCTCGCAAGTTGAAGGACTAGACTTTGGGGAGACTTTTGCTCCAGTCGCCCGACTAGAAGCCATCTGTATACTTCTTGCCTTTGCATCACATCATAACATAAAGCTTTGTCAAATGGATGTGAAAAGTGCCTTTCTTAATGGTTATATTAACGATCTTGTCTATGTTGAACAACCTCCCGGGTTTGAAGATCCGAGGAATCCTAATCATCTGTTTAGGTTACACAAGATGCTCTACGGGCTCAAACAAGCACCTAGGGCGTGGTATGAACGACTACGAGATTTCTTGATCATGCAAGGATTCAAAATTGGGAGGGTGGACACTACACTCTTCACCAAAGACATCGACGGAGAATTATTCATTTGTCAAATTTATGTCAATGATATTATTTTTGGTTCAACTAACGAAGCTCTTAGCCATGAGTTTGGCAAAATGATGTCTAGGGAATTTTAGATGTCGATGATTGGAGAGCTCAACTTCTTCCTTGGATTTCAAATCAAGCAACTTCGAGAGGGGACCTTCATCTATCAAGAAAAGTATACCATGGACCTCTTGAAGAAATTTGAGATGGGAGATTGTAGCTCAAGAATGACTCCAATGGCAACAAATTGTCATCTCGACGCGAATAAGGACGGTAAACCTATTGATCAATCTAATTACCGTTCTATGATTGGTTCATTGCTTTATCTTACCGCATCTAGGCCCGATATCATGTTTAGTGTATGCTTGTGTGCTCGCTTTCAAGCGGCACCTAAAGAATCGCATCGGAAGGTGGTCTTTAGGATACTTCGGTATCTCAAGCATACCCTATGTGTAGGGCTATGGTACCCTAAAGGTGCAAAATTCGATCTCTTGGGTTACTCGGATTCGGACTTTGCCGGATGCCGTGTGGGTTGCAAGAGTACCTCCGGTGGGTGCCACTTGCTTGGGCGTTCCCTAGTATCTTGGTCAAGCAAGAAGCAAAATTCCGTTGCCTTGTCCACGGCGGAAGCGGAATATATTGCTGCCGGTGCATGTTGTGCCCAAATTCTTTATATGGAGCAAACCCTTTTGGACTTTGGTATTAAACTTGGTTGTTTGCCTCTCCTTTGTGACAATGAAAGTGCGGTTAAGATAGCTAAGAACCCCGTTCAAAACTCCCGCACTAAGCAGATTGATATTCGCCATCATTTCTTAAGGGACCATGAAGCTAAGGGGGACATCTCCTTGCGAGGTGTTAGGTCCGAATAACAATTGGCTGATATCTTCACTAAACCACTTGATGAGAAAACTTTTTATAGACTAAGAAGTGAATTAATTGTGCTAGATGCATCGAACGTCATGTAAGTTGCCATGATCATGTAAGAATGCATCTCATATAGGTCTTGTATAACTTTCAAAGGATAGGGGTGAGCAAGGGTTAGCTTGGGATGGAGGTTCTTTTGGGTTTCCCCAAGACTTGGAGAGTGGCTCTCCCTGAATAAGTCTTTGAAAAGTTCAAATTTGGCAAGATAGAATTAATTTATGTCTTGCATGATGCCTGCCATATAGACTTGCACTCACGCTTAATTTCTTGCATTATAAACTATTTGTCATTGCATACGGCAGATTGTCACAAAGGGGAACCCACTTCATGAGAAAGAGACTTGTTTGAAATGCAATATCTCAACTCATATGATGTGGAAAGAACAAAATGTTAGCGTTAATGCCTAAAGGAACATGCTTTAAAGAGATAGAAGTTTTCATCCTCTAGATCACAAAGCATGGGCCTTACATTTTATATGGATGTTTTCTTTCTTGCTCCTTCGGTGTTCTATTTGCTTTACGGCTTAGCCAAGTTATTGGCAATTAGTATTTTTGAGGGGTAAGGGGTTGCCCAAAAAGTCCTAAGACTTGTGTTTCTCGTTGTGTGTTTAAGTCAAAGGACATATATGGGATGTTGCTGTTTTGTAGTCATCGGATTACCCGATGCATAGGCCAGAAGCTCATCAAATCAGTTTGTGTTCAAATGCCAAGGGTCAATTCAGTCCGTAAGACAAATCAACCGACGAGTTCGTTCTGAGAAACATTGGTGCATCCGATGTTCACATTTCTGGAGTTGTGCTAAATTCCACCGATGCAAATCCTTTCCACATCGGACCATCCGGTGTCAATGGTGCCTCTGGAATACCCTTACTGTACCATTCAACCGATACTCCAATCATCTAACGTCGGTTTATCCGGTGTTAAAATTTGAGCTAGGGTTCGGGCCCCACCTATTTAGCGCCTCTTCGCCTTCGTCTTTCTCTCTCCCCGACGCTGCCGACTCCGCGCCCCACTCACCGCTGCCGCCCCACTCGCCGCCTCCTCTCTCCAGCCGCCGCCACGCCGTCGTCATTCCCTGCTGCCGCGCTGCCGTCCTCCAGCCGCCGCCACACGCCGACCTAGCGCCCACGCAGCGTCACCTCTGCCACCTCCGTCCGCCCAGACAGCGCCGCCGCCGTCCGCCCACGCACCACTGCCGCCGCCCTCTCACTGCCACCGCCCTTAGCAACCGCCTCAATTCATCTTCGCTGCTAGGGTTCCCCGGCCGCAACGATCTTTGCGTCGCCGTCCCGTGCGCCTGAGCTCGTCTCCCGTGACCATGTCTTCATCGTCGTTATGGGCCGTGACAAGAAGGGAAAGGGAAAGGCTATTGAGGAGCCGGCCGCTAAAAAGCAGAAGTTGTCAAAGGAGGCGAAGAAAGCCCTAATGGCCGCTCACGCCGCGGAGGAGCAAGAGCGTGGCCGAGGAGGACCGTTGAGGATCCGCGAGGCCCGACAGAGGCAGCCTCCCGTGCCAAAGGAGTCAGAGGAAGAAGAGGAGCCTGAAGTGCCGCTTGTTCGCCAGCGCTCAGCCAGGAACCGTGGAGGTCATCTAGCTGCAGCCCCGAGACCGAGACCATCAGCAGCTAACCTTCGAGAGGACAGGGCGGCCCAGAGATCCATCTATGAGATGGACACCAGCGTCCGTGCTGGTGAGGGTGTCCGGCTGACAGACTACAGGAAGTTGAAGGCCAAGCAGCTCAGGAAGCTCAGGTGGAGCATTTTACTTGAGGAGTGGTTCCCGCAGCCCAGAGAGGCACTTGTGGACAACCGCTTTTGGACCCTGATATAGGCATCACTGTACGAGACTTACAGACGTCGGGGTCATAAGCTCTTCCAACATAATTTCCTGGATTGGGATCAGCTTGCACTTGCAGCCGAGACGGAGATACGCCCTTACTTTGAGAGGTATAGAGGGCTAGTGGAGCTGATGTCTTATGAGAAGAGTGCCTACGTGGAGGATTGGGTCCGAGTATTCTATGCCACTCTCTACGTATCTGAGGGCCGCAGATCCATTGACTTCATGTTTATGGGCCAGCATCATCACTTGACCAGGCAGACTTTGGGACAGCTACTAGGAGTGGATCTCCATGACACTTGCGTGCACGAGAGGGCGTGTGGATAGGCTGACCCACCGAGGAGGCCGCTCACTGGAGGAGTGGCACCACCACTTGAGGAGATATGCTCACTGTTTGCTCAACCTTTCTCTCCAGACCAGCCAAGGGTACCGGCACTACTCACTCCAGCTGCGCGCACTGTGCACCTTGCCTTGTGTCGCACACTTTTGCTGAGGTCCGGATACCTTGAGGGGTTCACCAGCTTGCAGCAGACTCTCCTGTTCTATGTCCTGAACGGGATGGAGTTCGACATTGTGGACATTCTCATCTGTGAGATGGAGGACGTAATCACTGATGGAGTCAGGATGATGAGGCAGCTTGTGTTTGGTCACTGGATCAGCTACTTGCTCTTCATGGTAGCTCCAGAGGGGTTCGCTGTGCGTGACAGTCTCACCGACGAGAGCGTCACACGGTTTGGCCACTACCGTGCTCCAGCTCTTGGAGACCGCCGCCTTGGCCGTCCAGTCGAGCGTCACGTCCGTGCCCGTCTCTCAGAGGAAGACTGGTCAGAACTAGAGAAGGAATATGAGAGACACCAGCGACAGTGTCGAGGAGTACTTCTTAACTCCTCCCTCACCCAGGCAGCACGACAGGGAGGCTGGAGGCTCGACTGTGCCCCCTCCTACTCCACCTCCCGTGTCAGAGGCACAGGTCTCTCATCCATCTAAGC
Source organism: Tuctoria greenei (assembly GCA_036927565.1). Classification (NCBI taxonomy): domain Eukaryota; kingdom Viridiplantae; phylum Streptophyta; class Magnoliopsida; order Poales; family Poaceae; genus Tuctoria; species Tuctoria greenei. The sequence continues at coordinate 158,262,629 of JAYESD010000002.1, read as the reverse complement.
TTACCTCCCTACTTCGGCAGATGGTTGAGCAGCAGCGCCTGGACCGGCTTGCAGCTGAGCAGGCCTGAGCTGAGCAGGCTGCACGTCTCTTGGAGCTCCAGCAGCAGCAGGAGGAGATGCAGCGACAGATCGCCCGTGAGAGGCGAGAGGACATTGACAGGCTGACTGGGCTGATTGATCAGATGCACCAGCGCTCTCTCGACCAGCAGCAGCAGATGCAGCAGACAATGATGGGCATCCTGGGGTTGATCACCAACCTCTACTAGCAGACTGGGATTGCCCTGCCGTCGCAGCTTCCAGGCCTTGCTCCAGGTCTGCCTGTACTGGCACCAACTTCAGCGCCAGTGCCGACTACGCCGATCCCGTCGATCAGCCTATCCCCACTGCTTGCTCCAGGTGCTCCTATCCACTCTGCCTTGCCAGCTACGACGCTTTTCCAGCAGACGCCGGCATCCGTTGTCAATGCCCCTCTTCCTGCAGTCCAGTCTCAGCAGGCACCAATAGCGTCTCCTACAGCTCCCGTCACCGCTACTCCAGCTTCTGTAGCAACAGGCAGCAGCTCCGACGACAGCACCCCCGACAGTGACCAGTTCGTCATCGCCCCAAGCGCTTAGTGTCCTTAGGCACTCGGCTTCCTTTTTGGTGTCTTGATGCCAAAGGGGGAGAAGAGTCAGGGGGAGGATAGCTTAGTCTCAGGGGGAGTCCTAGCTATAGGGGGAGCTTCCTAGCTGTAGGGGGAGCTTATCTTTTTGGGAGTCCTTTTCGTAATTTGGAGATTTTCTACTCTTTTGCTATTTATTGAGTATTCGTGTGCCACTTATTCTCTTGAGTTTTTGATCGATTGAGCTTTCGAGTTATTGATCATTTTTGAGCCTTCAAGTTTAAGTGTGATAACCTTTGTACTTATTGCATATCCTTTTGAGTATCATATTCTCAAATTCATTACTATAATCCTTTACTTGTTGTGTTGTCATCAATCACCAAAAAGGGGGAGATTGAAAGCATCTAGGACCCATGAGGTATGGTTTCGGTGACTAATGACAACCATTGGATTTTGCTAATGAATTTGTGGATGCAAGGTCTCATATATCACTCATCACACTCAAATGAAATCTATATGAATATCATCTACTGCTCATTGGATATAATTGGAGACCCCTAAACAATCATTCTATGAGATCAATCAATGTTTATGAAGATTAGAAGTAAAAGCTCATATGTCAAAATTATTCAACCAAAATTGACAGCACTCAATGCTTGATAATCATCAGAAGAATATTTCCAACCAATGCCTAAGAGGTCAATCGAGCAAATTCCAAAAGAATCACTTAGAACAACTCGAAGCAAACAAAATCAACTCACCGGATTAACCGATGTCTCTAGAAAACAACACATCGGTCGAGTTGGTTTAGCAGAAGAAGAAGACCTCATAACTAAGTACTCACCGGATCATCCGATGATGAATGGGATGTTACATCGGTCCATCAGTACAGAAAGCAATCTCTCTGGACCAAGTGTAACACCGGACCATCCGATGTACAACTATAAACACATCGATCGATCACTCAAGTAAGCATCAATTCTAAACCAATTCTAGATGAAGTGCCACCGAATCATCCGATGAGAAGGCAAGGGTAAAATCGGTCTAACAATGGTCATATCTGACACAGTGACGTCAACTAATTTGGATTTGACCGATGATAACTGAAGGGGGGGGGGCATCAGATCATCCGGTGTTCGCAGAACAGTGATGTCAGCCTACTTTTCCAACGGCTATTTCGTTGAGGCTGACTATTTATACCCCTTAAACCAGTCTATTCGATAAGTCTTGACAACTAGAGCTACTCTACACATTCTCAAGCATTCAAGGCGTTGAGCTAACACTTCTACATCATCTACACTACTTACACACCAAGATATAGGCTAGAACTTGCTAGAGATAGTGCTTGTGTGCTTCCATTGATGGTGATTGGAATTTGTAGTGTAGTGAGAGTTGTAAGGGAGTGTCCCTTGGTGATTGTATTGGAGAGAGCCTTCCGGAGCTTGCCAAGACGATTGTGGAAGCCCGGAGGATCCAACTTGTACAAGGCTTGAGCTCCACCTTGCCGAGGTTGGCAAACGGAGAAGTATAGTGAAGATCCCTGGTCTCGGTGAGTTGGGAGTGGCTATAACCTTTGCTGGGTGCCACAACATGGATGTAGGAAGATCTTGACGATCTTGTCGAACCACAGGATAAATCTCCTTGTCTTCGTGTCTCCTCGGGAGTTTGCATTTTCTTCCTCTCCCCTTGCACTTATGCATTTCTTATACCGCAAAGTTACTATTCACTTGAATGCATAGGTTGTTTGCATAGGGAATTGGGCTTTTAGTAATTAAGTTTCATTGCTTTAATTTTAGAAAAGAAGCCCAATTCACCCCCCCCCCCTATTAGGCATTCGATCCTTACAACTGCAAACAACGACGATGAAGCGCCCTGTCAAGTAGAAAACAAAAATCATGCTACATTCATTGTAGATCGACGATGAACCTCCCATCGATCAATCTAAATTGTACCGTCATGCTTGCTCCCAAACACGTCTCTTATATTCCGCTGGATCCTGAAAATATTGACATTATTTAAATTAAGAAATGTCTAAGGAGGAATGAATAACCTACATTGGTCACTAAGTCAAAGTGTCATCTAACCTTGATAAGTAGATTATAGCAATCATTTTCAACATCGGGCACATTTGGCTGATGCAGCAAATGCTGAACTTCAAGTACGATAGTTTTGATTGTAAAAGCACTGCACCACCCCTACGAAATATAATTTAAGCAATATAAGAAACCAGTTCAAATAAGTTTGACAACAATCAAGTAATAATTTCATGAGCAAAATAAGTCTATCTTACAGTCTCTTGATCAAGAATCCCGATGCAGAGTGCTCCCGAACGATGGACATTTGGGTGGAAGAACCCACTTGGAAAGGCACATCTTGGAGGCACGAAGGGATAGTCCTTAGAGAAGGAGATTGTCAGGGGGTAGTAACCATCTTCCCATTCAGTCTGCAAAAGAAATTTATTAATAGGAGGACGATGGTTAAACTCATATTGTGCTTGTTCTTCATGACTTACCCCTTCTTTACCAGGGACGATGCACTGCCACTTCAATAAATCTCCCGATTCAGGCTTAGTAGAGAAACCCTACGTAGAGAAATTGAAAATACCAAAAACAAACAAGACGGAAAAACAAACTACAGTTAAGTTCACCATTCCATTACAGATACATATGTATATACAACCATGCGACTGGTGTGCCATATGTACATACATGGGGATGGTTCTTGCGCCATGCCAAGCGCTCATCCTTCAATCGGCTACACGCCCGAGACATCATTATCTGAAAGACCAAACTTCCAAATTATTGAGTCCAAACACATATGTACACAAATGCAAAAGGACACAATCCATATACCAACACACAAAACTGGCAGCTTATGAAAATATACAAAGAAAAAGGTAGCACGCAATGCATAGTAAGGAAACTATGCGAATTTACTTAGGTACCTTGTGGTGCGATGTGGGACTGGGCAGAGGCGTGCCTCCGCGGGGTCTTTATATAGGCATCAGTTTTTCATAGGCGGTTTTTAAATTTTTCACAGGCAGTTGGTACTTAATAACCGCCTGAGAAGATGTTTATCTCAGGCGGGTTTTACTTACCAACCGCCTCTGATGCTGCTAAGCTCATGTCAAGCTAATCCCTGCACAGCAAGCTATTGTAGATGCAAGTAACACATGTGGCTCATCATTTGAATTGTTGAAAGCATCAATTTGAAGCCTAACGATCCTTGGAAGGATTTTCCCATCCATTTGAACGATTTATTTCCCTCCTGTCCATTTGAAAACATACGATGATGCTCCTTTCTCAGTTTTAATGCCTAAATATATTGACTAAAAATCAGTACTCACTTTCTTAGTACTTCACACAAGCGAGTAAGCGAACAACTTCAATCACAAATCTTGTTTTTACACTTTCATAGGGATTTAACCTTAATCTTTCAAGCATAGATTTATCAAATAAGTGATTCTTCCTTATCACACATGTTAATGGCAGTTATAAGTGAAGGATGTGTTGAAGCTAACTAAATCTAAATCGGAATGAAGATAAAGAGATCCTGCATATGAGTGGCAATATCCAGGATAAACAGCGTGAAGGCTGTCATCATAGCTTCATGCTGTCTAACCTGGACATTATCACTCATATGCAACATCTCTTTGTCTTCGGTCCCATTGAGATTTCATTAGCTTCGACACACCCTTCCCTTGTAACTGCTATTAACATATCTGATGAAGAAGCTTCAACTATTTGATATATTCCTATGAAAATGGTAAAAACAAGATTTGTGATTAAAGTTGTACATTTTGTCGCTTGTGTAAAGCACTAAGAGAGATGGTACTGATTTGTAGTCAATATATTCGGTCATTAGAACTGATAAAGTAGCATCTTCGTAAGTTACCAAAATGGAGAGAAGAGAAAGAAATCTTGCAGGGCTTGTTTGGGTGTACTCCTATACAAACAAGCCCTCAAATGGACGGGAAGTATCGTCAGACTTCAATTGAAGCTTTTAACAATCCAAATGATGAGTCTCGGGTGTTACTTGCATCTACAAGAGCTTGCTTTGAAGGGATTAGCTTGACGGGAGCTCGAGACAGAAGCTGAATTTAATAATGTTCGAAACATGCTATCTAAAGCTGAAATAGAACATTGTTCTAATTGATTTCAGAAGATACAAATATATACAATATGTAACATCTCGCATTGCTATATACATTTTTTCCAGCACTGACATCTTCTCGCATATAGGGTTTCAAATTCTTTTTAGTGCTTCTCTCTACGCGGTTGATGTTTTCTGGTTCGGTGAAAAGGTACATCTCTTCATACTGATTATATTCCTCTTCATTATCTCCCACATTCTCAACCCCAACAATATTTTGCTTTCCAGAAACAACTACGTGCATCTTCTCAGTTTCTGGATCTTGAACATAAAAAACTTGTGCAACATTATCGGCGAGAACCCACTGGTCATCGTTATGACCCACTTTATTCAAGTCTACCAGTGTTAGCCCGTAATTGTCCACTTTCACACGATCAGGATGTTTGACCCATTGGCACTTAAATACGGGCATTACCATTCTTTCACCATAATTGAGTTCCCATATTTCCTCTACGAACCCAAAGTATGTGGTTTTCTGCCCTTGTGAATCATAAGCCTCAATACGAACACCACTATTTTTTTCAACACTCTTACCGTCTTTTTCTTTAGTGTAAAATGTGTAACCATTGATGTCATATGCTTGTCATGATGTCACCAAAGCAGATGGGCCAGAAGCTAACTTCTTCATTGTTGCCTCTTCTATAGTGTTTTCGTATGGTATATTTTTGTCCATTAACCATTTAGTGAAACATCTTCTGTGCTCTTTCATGATCCAGTCCTCTGTGCGGTCTTGGTTTTTATCACGAAGCTCAATTTGGTGTTCCTCGATGTACGACTCAGCTTTTGCGAGCTGTTGTAGTACACCAAAATCTGCACGGTGTACATTCTTGTAATCTTGAACGATAAAAGTTTTCTTACCCACTTTGCCTGTCCCACGTAGTCTACCCTCATGTACCGGTATAGGCACACCTATCGATTTTCCATCTTTGATGTAATCAGCGCAACCCTCAATCACTTCTTCAGTAGTGTATCCTTCCATAATTGAACCATCTGGGTGAGCACGGTTCCGCACATAACCTTTTAATACTCCTAAATATCTCTCCAACAAAAACATATGATGTAAATATAGTGGCCCTAATGCTTTTATCTGATCAACAAGATGTATTATTAGGTGTACTTGCATATCAAAAAAGGATGGTGGGAAACACATCTCAAGCTTGCACATTGTCTCGACAATATATGTTTTCAGATAGTCTAAATCTTCACGTGCTATCACCTTTTGCGATACTGCATTGAAAAAGTAACACAAACGTGTGATGACAACTTTTATATGCTCAGGTTTGATGACTCTTATTGCAATGGCAAAGAAAACTGTCATCGTCATGTGATAGTCGTGAGAATTATAACCGAATAAAGACAAGTCTTTCATCGAGACTAGTTTGCAGATATTGGATGAGAAACTCGTCAGCACTTTGATCCCACGCAAGCATTCACAAATTGCTTTTTTCTCTTCTAGCGTCAAGTTGTAGCTGGCTGGGGGAAGGTAATGCTTCCCGTTCGCCTTTTCTACTAGATGAAGCTCTGGTCTCAAATCAAGATTTACTAGGTGCATACGTGAATTTAATCCGTCCTTTGTTTTCCTCGGCATGTCCAGCAAGGTCCCAATGATGCTGTCAAATACATTCTTTGTAACGTGCATCAAATCAATACTATGGCAAAATTCCATATTCTTCCAATACGGAAGATACTTGAAAAAAATTGATTGTTTCTTGAAAGCCATGTCAGTTGTATCATCCGAAGATGTACTTTTATTTCTCTTAATTCCTTTACTATTTTTGCCCTTACCGAAAGCAATATGAATGTTCTTGACCATTTCAAATACAAGTTTTCCACTCTAAGGTTTTGGTGCAGTATCTTTTTCGATTTTGTTATCAAATTGTTCTTTCATCTTCCTATACTTGTGTGTATCTGTCAAGAACCGTCGGTGTCTCATGTACATCGTCTTTCTGTATGAAGTGAGGTATAGAAATCTAGTTCTATCCACGCACCTAACACAACCTTTCTTCCCTTTCATTTGTCCCGATAATGTAAACAATCCGGGATAATCATGCACGGTAACGAATATCATTGCTCTTAGCGTGAAATACTCTCGCTTGTACTCATCCCATGTACGTACCCCTTCATTCCACAATTTTGCCATATGTTCCATTAAAGGTTCCAAGAACACATCAACTTCAATGCCGGGTTGTTTCGGACCTGGGATAAGAACAGATAACAAGATATATTTCCTTTTGTGACACAACCACGTCGGTAGGTTGTACTTCGTTAAGACCACGTGCCATGTGATGTGTATGCTCCTTTTTTCACCAAGCGAATTCATTCCATCTATACCCAAGGCAAACCTCAAATTTCTGATTTCCTTCGCAAATTCTGGATACTGAATATCAAAATTTTTCCACTGCGTTGCATCACTAGGGTGTCGTATATGTGTTTCATTCTTCTTACGTTGCTCAAAATTCCAACGCATAAGTTGATCCTCCCTAGGGTTTGAGAACAAACGCTTCAAGCGATCAATTACAGGAAGGTACCACATCACCAAGACAGGAATTTTTCTCTTATTCTTCTCGTCTGCATCGCCAGAAGTATCGTCATCGTCACCTTCAGGACCAATAATAAACTTCTTATTCTTCTGAGTCTTTTTCATGTTGGTAACTGTCGACTGTTGGAGTCGGCAGATCTCCTGACACTGCTAAAGTGTTGAAGGAGTTTATAGTTTGGTGTGGGCGCGCGAAGACTCAAGAAGGTGAATTGCGGTTTAACAGAGGAGACACTAGGATTTACGTGGTTCGGGCCGCCTGAGCGTAATACCCTACTCCACGGGTGTGTTGGTGTTGTATTAGTTTGTCACGTATGATCTCCACGTCTGTGTGTGCGTGTCCCTGTCTGTATCGACGGCCTGTCCTTTTATAGTACAAAGACAGGCCGTTACAAGCTGGCCTGGCCCGACATGTGGCCCCGGCGGTTACTAGTATTGATACACGATTAATTGTTGTTAATGATCCTGTAACGGGCTCCGACAGTGCCGTTACAGGTGTTAAGATCGTCCGTTTAAGTGTCATTAATATGGCATTAATGACATTTAAACGGGTCTTGAAGTCCTTGGCTCTCCTTTGAAGATCTGGAGCCATTACAAGGTCTTCCGGAGGTTAGAGGCTCTCAGCTCCGATGTTTAGACACGTGGCAGCTCCGAAGCTTGTTGTGGGAAGCAGGAAGCTCCGGGGCTACCTGACACGTGTCAGGTCCGGAGCTTCTCTCGGTCAGGGGTTAAGTCCGGAGGTGCCATTTCGGTACTTGGTCCGGAGCTTCCCCCTTGTGGGCGGTAGCTCCGGTTCGGCAGTACACGTGGCGACCTAGGGATTAACCATGTTGGAGAAGCAGGTCTGGTCATGTCTGACAAGTGGGCCTCCGAGGGTCTTCAATTCAAGTAGCCATCCTTCCCTCGAGATCTTTGTAATCTCAGGGGGTGTACGGTTTTTAGGGTACCGACAGTGGCCCCCTGGACCTACCTCCGAGGAAGGTCACTGGGGTGAAGTCGTTCCATCGGAGGTGGGTCCATCCTTGTGACTCTTGAACTGGGTCTTCAAGGGTCTTTGGAGGTACCATTGGCAGGATTTTACAGTTAGATCCCGACGCGTGGCGCACCTCAGGCGGCAGATAAGATCTTTGACGTGCGGATCTCACGCAATTGAAGGTCGCCGGTTCCCGATACGAAAACCGTATCGGTTCCGCGCGCCCTGTCAGGCCGCCGCCTTTGGGTTTCCCGCCTCGTTATGACAACCGTTCGCCTGGGTGAGAGCCTCGACTTGATCGTCGGGGTGGTCCCGGGCCCTCTTGTCATCGGCTGGGTTGAATTCTTGAGTAGTATCTTCGACTCCCCTGCAGTTTCCATCCAAGCGTTGCGAGGGCTTACTTAAGAAGGAAAGCGCGCACCGTCGGGAGTTCTTTACGCCTCCCATCTGATCTTGCGCTCAAACTCCCGACTCGTACTTTGCTCCTCTTCTCTTGCCTAGCTGTGTTGCGATGGAGTTGGGTCTGCGCGAGAGTCGCCTGAAGACCGACAATGATTTGAAGAAGGTCCGGGCCCTTATGGGGTGGTCCTCGGACTTCTTCAGCCGCTTGGTTCGTGCCGGCGGAGAGCTCCCCTTTGAGAAGGAGCGCGCTGGCGAGATGGTGTACTTTTCTTCGTACGCCATGGTGGGGCTGATCCCACCATTTTCTTCTTTCTTCTTGATGCTGCTAGACTTCTATGGTCTGCAGCTATACCACCTTGGCCCTCACTCCATTCTCCTTGTGTCCATCTTTGTCCACTTCTGCGAGATGTGGGTGGGCATCCCCCCTGCGTCGAGCTCTTTCGAACCTTCTTCACCGTTCACACCACCGGCCGGAGCAATGAGTACCTTGGCTTCTACTACTTCGTGAAGCGCAAGAAGTGCCCATTCAAGTACCTTCGGTCGTTCCCTTCCGAGAAGTGGGATGACTGGAAGAAAGATTGGATAGTCGTCAGGGTGGAGGAGCATGAGCGGTTGGAACTGCCAGACAGTCTGCCCGGCATCGACACGTCGATATGGAGTGAAGTTCCGGTGCTGGCGGAAGTTTTCGACCCTGTCCTGACCAGGATCCTCCGATGTGTGGAGGGAGGATTGACTCCCCAGGCGGTGTTCTGCAACTTCCTGACCAACAGGTGGGTGCCGCTGAAGAGGAGGGAGAAGCTCGCCTGGGCCCTCAACAGCGTGATGGACGAGGACCGGGTTGAGACCGGGTTGAAGTCCAACATGGTGGGGAAGACCTTGGAGTTCCACCTCAAGAAATTCCAGCACGGCATCGACATCGACGGAGATTACTTGACTCCGCCGTCGGCCTTTCTCCCTCAGAACGTGGAAGTGGAGTTCAGCAGAGAGCTCCGGCGGACGATGCCTGCGCTTGACGACCTTGGTGTCGTCGAGAGAAGACCAACCACCCGGGTGGCAATCCCCAAGGTGCCCGAAGATGGCTCGGTCCCTGCTCCACAGCCGAGGGTTGAAGTCATCGGCAAGGGCAAGGAGCTGGCAGAGGAGCCGGAGAGTCGGAAGAGGAAGCTGCGACATGCCGACGGAAGGTCCGTAGGCCCGCTACTTCCACCTTGGCTCCTTCTCCCCAGGGGGGAAGATCTTCTGCCGCCGTGGCGACTGTCCCCGTGGTGGGGTCCTCCCGGAACGAGATTGTTCCGGCAGTGGGATCCTCCTGGAGCGCGTCTGTCTCCGTGGTGGAGCCCTCCGGTGGTGCTAGCTCCGGGTGTACGACTCCGGCATCTGGGGCGGTTGGAGCCTCCAGGTCCAGGGGTTCCTCCCAATCGAGGACAGCCTCGACCCGGGAATCTCCCGTGGCTGCGGCGAGTTCTGGGGGGCCTCATGGAGCTCCTACGCCGACCATGGCCAGCCCGGAACGTCCGAGAAAAAGGTTCCGCGCAAGCTGGTGCGGGAGCCTTCCAAGGTAATTTCTGATGTTTACCCTGGTTAACTTTTTAGTTGTAGCGATTGTTTGTTAATTCTCTTTATCCATCCTCTGCAGCGTCCCCAAGAAGGGGAGTGAAGCTCCACCCTCGGCCACAATTTCTGAGGCCGTGGGAGCTTCTGCTCCTGTCCCAGTTCCGCCCCAGGTGGAGGCTGAGGCTGCGACAGCTCCGGCGCCGGCTGTCATGGTTATGAACCTCGACTCGTCCTCAGAACTTCCCGTGGCAGCGCCGGACCACGGGAGTGAAGACACGCCAGCGGCACTTGTCTCGGAGGTTGAAGCTCCGGGTCCTGGTGCTGCAGTAGTGGAAGCTCCGGCTGCAGAGCCAGAAGAAGTAGTAGTCCCGGCCTCGGAGCCGGAACTCGTCGAAGCCCCGGCGATTGAACCGGAGGTGATTGAAGCTCCGGCGTGCGGGCTGGAAGTCGAGGTAGTTCCGGCAGTTGAGTCGGTTACCTCCGAAGTACCGGTCGTTGAGCCGGTTGTTGTTGGAGCGCCGGTCACAGAGCCGGCGGTTGAAGAGGCGAGGGAGCTCGAGCTTCCCTCGGAAGAGGTGTCCCGGTCGGAGCCAGTAGTAGCTCCTACTCCGGAGGCGACGACGTCGATGGTACCTGTGGCCGAGCCAGAGTGCCTAAGCGAAGTCGCCGGCCGCCTGCCTAAGGGGGCGAATGAAGACTTGGCGGCGGGGCCTTCTTCGATGGCGACTGAGGCCATCTCGGAGGACGGCCCTAGCGCCTTGGAGGCTCAGGGTTCCGCTCTCGTAGAGTGGGACCCAATTTTTGTATGTGAAGACCCGCTGGAACCAGCGGAGGAGACCCCAGCAGGTCCGGAGCCCATCCCGCTGTCGATGTCTATCGATAATGCCTGCTCCAGTTTACGTCAGGTCCAACTAGCCTTCTTCCATGACAGCAATGCTCTTGAAGAGGAGCGCCAAACCCTTAGGCGGTGGCGTAATCGGCTCCACTTTGAGACTAAGCTGGCGCAGTCGAGGCTAGCGGACGACAAGGAGTGGATCAAGCGGGAAAAGATCCGCCTGGAGTACTGGGATAAGCTGCTGGATGAGAGGGAGAGCATGACCCATGCCCTCGACGCTCAATCCCGGGAGTTCCACGATCAGGCCAAGGCTGCCAACGACGCGGCCAATGCTCAATTCGAGCAACTTGAGGCCATCAACGCAGCACTCATCAAGCGCCGAGAGGCACTTGAAGGGAGGGAGAGACGGCTCGAAGACAAAGAGCAAAAACTCCTGGAGCTGCGGGATGACATCCTGAGAAGGGAAGAGGAGCTCGCCGAGAAAGCAGCTCTGGCTGACAAGGGCCTCGAGGAGCGCACTAAGAAGTTGGAAGAGCGCTGCCTCGAGGAAGAGGAGAAGACCTGGGTGCGAGGGCAGGAACTCTACGAATACGAGTGGGCCCTTGTTGCCCAGGAGAAGAAAGTGGAGGCTAGGGAGAAGGACCTGGTCAATCGTCGGAACAAGATCCACCTACGGGAGGAGGAGAGAGGCGGGTTGCTGCAAAAATTCAGCAAAACGCCAAAGAAGTTGAGCGCCTCGCCCGTGAGAATTCCGAACTGACGGCGGCCAAGAAATATTTGGAAGAGGTGAAGAGCCTGAGGACGGCGGACTCCCTGCAGAATTGGGAGTTCCTGGGCAAGGCCAACGATGCGCTGACGCCGATGGGTTTCAGCCCCGTGCGCCCGGATGATCCGGAGCCGGAGCCGGACCTTGCGCTGCAAGCGTTGAGCGCAGCAGGCAGCAAGCTCTCCAAGGTGGGCGACGTCATCGTGGACCAACTGGAGGTCGAGGGGCAATCCCTGGCACGGAACGTCACAGAATATGTGCTGACGTGCTACACCAGCCAGAACCCTCAATTTCCTCTGGACCCGGTGCTTGAAGGCCCTGTCGAAGGAGAAGGCGAAGCTACCCGAGCCAGCGTATCGGAGGTCGCCCAGAAGGTCGCCGAGTTCTTCCATAGTGTCTAGGACCATCTCTTTAGCTCTCGCTTGTATTTTCTCTTCTTCTTCCTCAATTTTGTAATCCCTTGTCTCCAGATGTAATCTCCTGTCTCCAGATGAATGAAATCCCCAAATTTTTGCGAATTTCATTTTTTGTCTTCAACATCTTTATCTTCTCTTGGCCCCCTGGTAGATGTACACAATTTTATTGTGAACATGTACCAAAAGGATATTGAGTTTTGTTGAAGACGAATTTTCTTCGAACTTGTAGAATTTAGGTCTGAAGTCTTTGATAGTGGAGGTCCCCTGAAGTTGTCGGAGCTTAGAAGCTCCGGTACTTGTCCATCGCTAGAGCTTAGTAGCTCCGGCAATAGCCTCTATCAACACAGAGAGCGTCGATAGTTAGTACTCCAAGGTGTCGGAGCTTAGTAGCTCCGGCAATGACCTTTGCCAACACTTGGTTTGTTGGCAACAGACTCCATGTACGGGGTCTTCTCACCATCTTTTACTCAGCGCCGACGGTTGACCCCCTTGGGGGAGTCGGAGCTTGGTTAGCTCCGGTTTTTCTCCATCAACGTAGAGTTTATTTTTCCTGCACACTTAAGCCAAGAAAAATAGTAAAATTTGTTCCTTGTCTATAATTTCGTCGCGGCTTACGATTCTCAAGAAAATTTTAAGTTGAACGCGATTTTAAATACAACTGGATGCGTTGTCTTTTCTCCTAGATCCAATTGTCCATGGACCCGCCTTACTTTGGCCTGCCGGGGTGTAGGTAGAGTGGCGTACTTAGGGTGCTTGACCAGGCTAAGTCGATAGCGCACTCCGGCCCTAGATTGGCTTGGCGGCTTTCAGGCAAGTTGGCCATAAACGATATTTAAATCCAAGAGATCTGACAATTCAACTCGAGTCGTATATAAACCGGTCAAACTAAAATTTCTTAAGAATTGCACGTCTCTGTTTTAGATAAGAAAGAGAAAAATAAAAATGTCGAGCCTGCACAAAATGAATGCACGTGGAGTCTATTTCACATGAAGATGTCTTTCATTATAGTTCCGGGGTACAGGGGAAACAAGTACACTCTTAGGGTACGGAACCAGGCTAAGTGTGCTTGGTTTCTCGTTTGACCCAAGGTAGTTAGCCACATTTTTAGTCCGGAGACTGTGACAAGTGCTGCATGAGCTTTGCAGACCTTTCAGGAAAGGTCCGACTGCTCTCCCGGAGGAACTACCCGACTCTGTACAATGACTCTATAACATACATTTCAAGTTACTTAAGACTCACCTCCGTGGAATTAAGTATAGAACTTACGGAGGTGCTCGATGTTCCAAGGATTTGGGAGAGGTGTCCCATCCTCGGTAGCCAAGCGAACGCTTCCGGGACGGGATACTTTGATCACTCGGAAGGCCCCCTCCCAGCCGGGGGAGAGTTTGTTTAACCCTTCTCTAGATAGTATTCTCCGTAGCACCAGATCGCCTTCCTCGAGCTGTCGGTTGTGTACATGCCGCTGGTGATAACGCCGTAGAGCTTGGCGATATCGGGCATTCTGAACAGCTGCTTGGCACCTTCCCGCCTCGAGGAGGTCTAGGTCTTCACGCCGGAGCTGGTCCTGCGTGGCTTCGTCGAAGGTCCGGACCTGGAGTGAACCCAAGGTGATTTCCGGAGGAAGGATTGCTTCAGCTCCGTACACCAGAAAGATGGGTGTTTCTCCGGTTGACCGGTTGGGAGAAGTCCTGTTGGCTCATAGAGTGGGCGGAAGCTCTTCGATCCAATTGGCTCCGTGCTTTTTCAAGCGCTCATAGGTGCGCGTTTTGAGTCCTTTAAGGATTTCTGCATTTGCTCTCTCAACTTGGCCATTGCTGGCGGGATGAGCTACGGAAGCGTAGCAAACCTGTATGCCGAGGTCTTCGCAATACCCTTGGAATGCGGAGCTTGTGAATTGAGTCCCATTATCAGTGATGATCTTGTTTGGGACTCCGAATCTGCTTACAATGGATTGCAGAAAGTTGATAGTAGATTGCTTGTTGATCGTCACAACTGGAGTTGCTTCCGGCCACTTGGTGAACTTGTCGATGGCGACGTACAGGAACTTGTAACCTCCGACGGCTCTTGGGAAGGGTCCCAAGATGTCCATCCCCCACACAGTGAAGGGCCATGTAGGAGGTATCATTTGTAAGGGCTGAGCAGGTGTATGAATTTGCTTTGCATGAAATTGGCATGCTTCGCATTTCTTCACCAGCTCAGTGGCATCCTGGAGCGCTGTAGGCCAGTAGAAGCCATGCCGAAAGGCTTTTCCGACCAGCGTGCGGGAAGATGCGTTGTTCCCACACTCACCTCCATGGATTTCTGCGAGGAGCTCGCAGCCTTCTTCCCTTGTGATGCACCGCATTAGGATGCCGTTGGCACCGCGCTGGTAGAGATCCCCTTCTACCAGCGTGTATCTTTTAGCCAATCTGACTACCCGGTCAGCGGATACATCATCGTCAGGAAGGATGTTGTCTTTCAAGTAGTTCCGGATCTCCAAGATCCATGCATCGGAACTGGCTTGAGCATTTGAGTCTTGCGTGCTGGGTTGCTCGGAGCTTCCGGCAGCACCTACGACTCTTGATGGCTGCCATGGTAACAGGGCCATCGGGACCGTCAGCTTCGGGATGCTGATCTCGCCCCCTTCGTTCAGTTCGGCAGGCTGAACTGTGGGTTTTGACAACCTCCGGACAAAGATTCCGTCAGGAGCCGGAGCTCCGGTTGACGCTTTGGTCGAGAGTTCGTCAGCTTCAGCGTTGTGGGCACGCTGAACATGGTGGAGGTCTGGGACTTCAAAGTCCTTCTGAAGCCTCTGGACTTCAAGGAGTTAAGCAGCTAGCTGGAGATTATTGCAGGAGCATTCACTCTTCACCTGCTTAATGATGAGCTGTGAATCTCCTTTGACCAGCAGTTGCTTGACACCGTATGACAGTGCCACCTTTAGCCCGTAGATGAGTGCTTTATACTCCGCCATGTTGTTGGTTGCCTTGAAATCAAGGTGTAATATGTATTTTACCTTCTCCCCAGTCAGTGCAAGGAGAAGGATTCCAGCTCCGGCCCCCTGCTTCTGCATGGAGCCATCGAAGTAAAGGGTCCAGTGAGGCTCGGTGAAGGTTGGAACTTGATGTTCCGTCTTCTGCTCGCTGGGGCCCCTAGGGTTTGATGGAGAGGGAGTCCATTCGGCCACGAAATCTGCCAACGCTTGACTCTTGATTGCTTGTCTCGAAAGGAATTCGAGATTGAACTCAGCCAATTCTGCTGCCCACTTTGCAATATTCCCAGTTGAATTGGGATTATGCAAGATCGCTCGAAGTGGATAGGAGGTCACCACCGAGACTTTGTGAGCTTGGAAGTAGTGTCGGAGCTTCCTGGAGGCAATAAGAACTGCATAAAGCAGCTTATGCACCTCTATGTATCGAGTCTTGGCATCATGTAATACTTCACTGATGAAGTATACCGGGCGTTGAATGGTCGAGACCCTCCCGGAGGGGTCCGGAGCTTCCTCTCTATTGATCCGGACCCTGTCGGAGGAGTCCAGATTCTCTTCGGGGACCTCCGGGTTCTGGCTGGAGGAACCCAGAGCTTCTTTAGAAATGACCTGGACCCTCTCGGAGGGGTCTGGGTCTTCTGAAGTGACTTCTTGTGGATTTGAGTCTGGGAGCTGGGACCCAGACTCACTTTCAGGGACCTCCGGACCCTCCTGAAGGGGTCTGGATTCCTGAGTATGGGGTAGTTCTGGTCTCTCCGCAACCAGAACCATACTGACAACTTCGTCAATAGCTGAAATGTAAAGCAACAAAGGCTCACCAGGGTTTGGAGCTACCAGAATTGGTAGGGTGGTGAGGAACTGTTTCAGCTCCTGGAATGCCTTCTCTGCTTCTTCGGACCATTGGAATGGTCCGGACTTCCTCAACAACTTGAAGAAGGGGAGTGTCCGTTCCACCAGTCTTGATATGAACCGGCTGAGGGCTGCTAGACACCCAGTTAGCTTTTGGACGTCTTTGATGCGGGTTGGTGGCCGCATGTCTTCAATGGCTTTTATCTTCGCCGGATTAGCCTCTATGCCCTGGTGACTTATCAGGAAACCAAGAAGTTTTCCGGAGCTAACCCCGAAGACACACTTGTCTGGGTTTAGCTTCGTGCGGGTGGCCCGCAGCTTGTCGAAGACGGCCTGCAAGGTGTCCAAGAGGGATTCCTTGTTCTTGACCTTGACCACGATGTCATCGACGTACACTTCCACTATGTCTCTGATGAGTTCTTCAAAAGTTTTGTACATAGCTCGTACAAAAGTTGAAGCTGCATTCTTGAGACCAAATGGCATGGCTGTGTAACAATACAATCCATCTACTGTGATGAATGAAGTATGCTCTTCATCCTCTCTAGACATCCTGATTTGATGATACCCAGAATATGCGTCCAGGAAACACAGTAACTCACACCCGGAGGTGGAATCCACTATCTGATCTATTCTAGGTAGTGGGAATGGATCTTTTGGACATGCCTTATTCAGTGTGGTGTAGTCGATGCACATCCGAAGCTTCCCGCCGGCCTTGGGCACAATGACTGGGTTCGCCAGCCATTTTGGATGGAAGACTTCTCGGATGAATCCGGCTTCGAGCAACTTCTTCACTTCTTGTCAGATGAAGTTCTGACGCTCTACGGATTGCTTCTGAGGCTTCTGATGCACAGGCTGAGCATCGGGGTAAATCTTCAGATTGTGCTCAATCACTTCCCTGGGGATCCCAGGTATTTGTGACGGTTGCCAGGCAAACACGTCAACATTAGCCCGGAGGAAAGTGATGAGCGCGAGTTCCTATTTGTCGTTCAACCCTCCCGATATACGGGTGGTTTGAGCGGCATCGGAACCAATTTGGACGACCTTGACGGGAATGTCGGTGTCGCCGCTTGGCTGCACACGGGGTGCAGAGGTTGAGCCCCGTTGACGAATGCTCGGGGGTTTCGGAGCTTGCTCCTGTTTGGAGTCCTCCTCTTGCGCCGTGGTGAGTGCATCGAGCTCCTCCAGAGCAGTTACTCCGGCAGTGCGATCTCCGCGGATTCGGAGAACGCCTACCGGTGTAGGCATCTTCAACACCAGGTATCCATAATGGGTAGCTGCCATAAATTTGTATAGGGCAGGTCTGCCCAAGATGGCGTTGAATGGTAAGTTGATCTGAGCGACGTCGAAGACCAACTTCTCGGTGCGATACTTCTCCCGTGTCCCGAAGGTAACGGGGAGAGTTATAGCTCCGAGTGGAGTAATGGCCCCCGGACCTACTCCGGAGAAAGGTCGAGAGGGCTGGAGATCCGAAGGCCGGAGCTGAAGCTTGGTAAAAGCTTCAAAGCTTATGAGGTTCAGCCCCGAACCTCCGTCCACCATAACATGATGGAGCTGGATGTTATTGATGGTGGGAGATACCATCAAAGGTAACTGTCCAGCTCCGACCATGCTTCGAGGACAGTTCGAAGCATCAAAAGTGATGGATGTGTCCATCCACTTTCGATGTGGCTCCAGTCTAGCTGTAGGAGCTACAGCGGCCATATCCCGCCGCATAGTCTTGATGACGCGACGGGAGGTGATGTCCCACGATCCACCAAAAATGGTGTTCATGGTTTTCTGACGCTCGTTGTCAGAGACGTCAGAGTCGTCGTCGACGGAGGTGTAGACGGCCTTCAGGACCTTTTTGGGATCCTGAGACCCTAACTCCTCTTCAGCCGGAGCTTCGTCGACCTTCTGTTTTCCTTCCCTCTGTCGGAAAGAAGACCCTTCCCGACGCTTGCTGTAGCGCTCGGCAAGGTTTTGGACCTCTCGGCGGTCTTCCAAACCGTGGCTGCCCGTTTTGTGAATGGGACACCACACTTTGGGTTTGCCACCGTCTTCGGAAGACGGTCGAGGTCGCTTCTCAGGGCGTGGCCCCCGGCCACCAGGAGTTGCAGCAGCTGCAACGTTGGATGTACCTGCCGACGGCTTCTTCTTGCCGTGGGTCTTCTTTTTCTTCTTGCCACCCCCGGAGGTAGCGGCTTCTTCTTTGGAGGATTTCTTGTGGTCCTCCGAGGCTGGTTTGGAGTGCATTTCACGGCCCTCCGCAGCTCTGGCACATTTGTCTGCCAGGCTGAAGAGTTCCGTGACGATGGTGATCTCTTTGATCGCCAGCTTCTCCAACATCTTCTTGTCCCGTACGCCCTGTCTGAATGCCACAATGACAGAAGCGCTTGAGATAGAAGGGATTGTGTTGCGTACCTGAGAGAACCTCTGGATGAAGGACCGCAAAGATTCTCCCCCTTTTTGCACGACCGCAAAAAGGTACAGTTCAGTGCCTGGTCGGGTGTATGAACTCCCGAAGTTGGCAGTGAACTGACGGCACAGCTCCTCCCAACTGTTGATAGAGTTGGGTGGAAGGCTCATAAACCAGGACCTGGCGGTCCCGGTTAAGGCCACTGGAAAGTAATTGGCCATTACAGCCTCGTTTCCTCCAGCTGCCAAGATTGCAGTGGAGTATATCTGAAGGAATTCAGCGGGGTTGACAGTCCCGTTGAATTTTTCCGGCAGATGTGGCCGGAACTTCTGTGGCCATCTAACCATACGCAGGTGCATGGCAAGGGCTGAACAGCCTCCTCCTACTCCTTCCAGAGTAGAAAGGTCCTGAGCTTCTCGTCTTTCACGAGCTCGCTCAATGTGGACACGGCCATCTTGCTGGCGGTATCGGCGATTAAGCTCTGCCCGGAGGTCATGAGTCGAAAGCCTGGATACCGTATGGGTGCGTCGTGCCCCAGAGGGCAAAGACATCATCTGCTGTGACGCAGATCGTCTCCTGTTTTTGGAGACGTGCGGACCAAGTCTTCCAGACAAAGTCCTTCGCTGCGACGGGGCTCGTCCCGAAGGAGGAGGACCCTGGTTGTTGAGGCATTCGGCCGCTGCTGCGACCAAATGCTCCACATCGGCCCTCCACTGCTCCATTGCATCTCGAGATGCGTCCGGAGGTGGTGGTCGTTGGAGAAGAGCACGCGCTGCATGGAGCGCGTGCTCCGGGTTGTCATGACTTGCCGACGCAGTCAGTGACGCTGGCGCACCATCACGTTGTCCAGCACGATTTGCCGGAGAAGATGGTGGTGGTGGGAGAGTGGCTCCTGCTGGTGTCGAGGCTCCTGCTGGTGGCTGCCTATTGGAGGGATTGCCCCCAACAGCTTGAGCAGCAGGTTTGCCGTTGGATGATCCAGCTGCGGAGTTCACCATTCTCGAAAATCTGAGGCGCCCCCTACCTGGCGCGCCAACTGTCGACTGTTGGAGTCGGCAGATCTCCTGACACTGCTAAAGTGTTGAAGGAGTTTGTAGTTCGGTGTGGGCGCGCGGAGACTCAAGAAGGTGAATGGCGATTTAACACAGGAGACACTAGGATTTACGTGGTTCGGGCCGCCTGAGCGTAATACCCTACTCCACGGGTGTGTTGGTGTTGTATTAGTTTGTCACGTATGATCTCCACGTCTGTGTGTGCGTGTCCCTGTCTGTATTGACGGCATGTCCTTTTATAGTACAAAGACGGGCCGTTACAAGCTGGCCTGGCCCGACATGTGGCCTCGGCGGTTACTAGTATTGATACACGATTAATTGTTGTTAATGATCCTGTAACGGGCTCCGACAGTGCCGTTACAGGTGTTAAGATCGTCCGTTTAAGTGTCATTAATATGGCATTAATGACATTTAAACGGGTCTTGAAGTCCTTGGCTCTCCTTTGAAGATCCGGAGCCGTTACAAGGTCTTCCGGAGGTTAGAGGCTGCCAGCTCCGATGTTTAGACACGTGGCAGCTCCGGAGCTTGTTGTGGGAAGCAGGAAGCTCTGGGGCTACCTGACACGTGTCAGGTCCGGAGCTTCTCTCGGTCAGGGGTTAAGTCCGGAGGTGCCATTTCGGTACTTGGTCCGGAGCTTCCCCCTTGTGGGCGGTAGCTCCGGTTCGGCAGTACACATGGCGACCTAGGGATTAACCATGTTGGAGAAGCAGGTCCGGTCATGTCTGACAAGTGGGCCTTCGAGGGTCTTCAATTCAAGTAGTCGTCCTTCCCTCGAGATCTTTGTAATCTCAGGGGGTGTACGGTTTTTAGGGTACCGACAGTAACATACTGGTGATTGTAGTCCTTCTTATATCTACTGACACCACAAATGGGGCATCTAGTTGTGAGCTCATGCTCTTTGCGATACAGAATACAATGGTTCACACAAGCGTGTATTTTTGTCACACCTAGTGCCATTGGGCAAAGAAGTTTCTTCGCTTTATAAGTGCTTCTGGGCAGTTTATTTGGATTTGGAAGAATTTCTGCCAGAAGATTCAAAAGATCAGAGAAGCTACAATCGGACCATCCGTGCGTAGCTTTCAACTTTAGTAGTTCTAAGACTGCATGCAATGTAGTAAACTCTTTATCACAACCGTTTGATTCATCATATAAAAGCTCCATCGTCGCATTCTGCAATGCCTCCATTTTACTTAAACCTTTGCTTGCTCCCATAGAAGTCAATACATATGGTTTAATGTGACGCAACATCTCCTCACACTCGAACTCATTATCATCATCACCAGCTTGATTGTCACTACCATCATCGATATGAACATTATCATCATCTGAACCTCTCTCATCATCTTTATCCACATCATGTGTATCTAACTCACCGTGCTTTGTCCATATTGTGTAGTTTTTTCTGAAACCTCTTTTCACCAAATGAGATTGGATTACTATAGTATCCATCGAAGCAATCTTATTTTTGTAGCCGATACATGGACATAATATGTCATCTATCTTTTGCAACTTTGCATGTCTCTTGGATGCTTCAATAAAATTTGCAACATTATGAATGTACATAGGATCGGGTCTTGGCATGTTATACATCCACGCTCGACAGTCTATGCTTCAATAATAGAATGTTTGTTAGATTTACAAAATTTGGCCAAAAATATTCTCTAAAGGTCTTCTATAAAATGAATTTACAAAGACATAACATGTATGATTAGGGCGACTGATGTAGGAGACGGGCGACGTCTTGAGGCGAACGGAGTTGAAGGCGTCGGGAGTAGCAAGCGGGGGTGAAGGATTGAAGTCGTGGGGCAAACAGGCCCGGTGGCATGGGCTAGGTCTGGGTGGGATCTTGGGATGGCAATTATACCCGCGGGTACGGGTACCCGACGGGTGCGGGTATGGGTGGATTTTTGCCGCCGCCCCTGCCCCCGACTTTCCACCGACCACCGCGCGCCATCACCCGTGGCTCCGGCCATCGGCTCCGTCTTTCGGTCTTGCCACTGCTGGCAGCTGGCCCCGGTGCCTCCAACACTGTCTCCGTCCTTGTCGCCACTTGCAGCTGGCCCTAGTGCCGCCTTCCACCCACGGTGCCATTTCCCGACCTTGCTGCCGCTTGCAGATGGCCCTGTCGCTGGCTTCTGCACCTTGCCACCATTGATGTCACCTAGCAACGAGGAGGTATGGTCGCCAACGCCCAACCCTACTGCAGCTTGAGGCGGACGGAGTCGAAGGCGTTGGGAGCAGCAATCGGGGGTGAAGGATTGAAGTCGTGGGGCAAACAGGCCCAGCAGCATGGGGTAGGTCTGGGTGGGATCCGGTCCGTTATATCTTGACGTCGGATCCCATCGAACGATGGTAACTAAATGGGTGAGTTATAAAACCATCTCCCTAGAAAGCTAACCCTAATCACTCCTTCGAAATATATGCAAGCAGGAGGTACGCACACACAAGTAGCATATTGAAAATGAAAACACATAAAACTACAATTATAAGTTCGGGTAAACTTCATGCATCTTATATATATTAAAATAGCATCTGTTAATTAAACATCATATTCATGTCACATAATAGGTACAATCTACAATAAGCTTATTACAATATAGTCCATACATCAATATATAAAAGACCAAACTAGCAGAACACACAAAAAGGAAACAATCCATATAGTCCATACATCAATATACCAGAACACAATCCATATAGTCCTTACACATGCAAAAGGACAGAATCCATATACCAGAACACACAAAACTAACAGCTTATCAGCTAATGAAAATATACAAAGAAAAAGTAAGGAAACTACATTTACCTTGCAGAGGAGTCAGCACGGTGGGGAGGCATCAGCACGGTGGGCCGGCTGGGTGGAGAAGTGGCGGTGCGGGGTTGAGCGGCGGCGCGACAGTATGGGCTGGGCGGCGGAGCGGCGGAGCGGTGGCGCGGCGTAGGGGAAATTCAGCAGCCTTGCGGCGTCGATATAATTTCTCTAGGGTTACGTTTTCACTGTGGTGAGGGGTCCTTATATAGGCGTCTGTTTTTCACAGACGGTTTTTAATTTTTTCTCAAGCGGGTTTTACTTACCAACCGCCTGAGAAAATATTTAATCAAGAATATTAATTAAGAAGAAGTAAATATCTTCACAGGTGGTTGGTACTTAATAACTGTCTGAGAAGAAGTTTATCTCAGGCGGGTGTTACTTACCAACCGCGTGAGATAATGTCCGATACTGTTCTTCAGTTTCCTTAGCCCTTGCTTCTTTTTTATTTAGATTCCAATATAAATACTAAAACATGTTTAGATTCTGCAAATTGTGTCCAAATTTGATGATTCTTTCTTCTACATTTGTAACATTAACATCTACCACCTGAACAAAATATTTTAAAACTTGTATAGCTGAATTGTAATATTTTGGTAAATATCAAATTAATTTCTACTCACATATTATTCACATTTGTGTATCTCATAAAAAAAAAGATCCTTCACTCAAATTTTTTTGTATGAACATATTTGTATCATTTATACATGTATGAATTTTGTTAATTTTTTTAAAAGCATTCCAACATGTCAAACTTCAAATTATCCATCATTCTAACTAAATGCTCATATACATATGAGACATTCATCAAATTATGAACACACATTGATTCAAAAAAATTTAAAAAATCTGAAAAAATTCATAGAGGTTGGTATGATGAGTAAAAATGTCCACTGAAAAAATAAATTAAAAAAGCATTATATTCATCAAGATAGAAAAAATGAAAAATAGCATTTGTTGTATGTTTTTTATGTTCTGACCAATTTCAAAGGATTTATGAAGTGAAATTTAATGGTAACCTTTACTTATTATTACAAGAAAGTGGAATTTTGCCTTTTTAAAGGACCCACATTTAATCAAGAATACTAATTAAGAAGACGTAAATATCTTCACAGGCGGTTGGTACTTAATAACCGCCTGAGAAGAAGTTTATCTCAGGTGGGTGTTACTGACCAACCACCTGAGATAATGCCCGATAGTGTTCTTCAGTTTCCTTATCCCTTACTTTTTTTTATTTAGATTCTAATATAAATACTCAAACATGTTTAGATTCTGCAAATTGTGTCCAAATTTGATGATTCTTTCTTCTACATTTGTATAAAATTAACACCTTCCACCTGAGCAAAATATTTTAAAACTTGTATAGCTGACATTGTAATGTTTTGGTCAATATCAAATTAATTTCTACTCACATATTATTCACATTTGTGTATCTCATAAAAAAAAAGATCCTTCACTAAAATTTGTTTGTATGAACATATTTGTATCATTTATACATGTATGAATTTTGTTAATTTTTTTAAAAGCATTCCAACATGTCAAACTTCAAATTATCCGTCATTCTAACTAAACGCTCATATACATATGAGGCATTCATCAAATTATGAGCACACATTGATTCAGAAAAATTTTAAAAAATCTGAAAAAATTCATAGAGGTTGGTATGATGAGTAAAAATGTCCACTGGAAAACTAAATGAAAAAAGCATTATATTCATCAAGATAGAAAAATGAAAATAGTATTTGTTGTATGTTTTTTATGTTTTGACCAATTTCAAAGGATTTATGAAGTGAAATTTAATGGTAACCTTTAATTATCAATAATGTTACAAGAAAGTGGAATTTTGCCTTTTTAAAGGACCCACATTTAATCAAGAATATTAATTAAGAAGAAGTAATTATCTTCACAGGCGGTTGGTACTTAATAACTGCCTGAGAAGATGTTTATCTCAGGCGGGTGTTACTTATCAACCGCCTGAGATAATCTTCTTCTCAGGCGGGTTTTAATTACCAACCGCCTGAGATAATTACCTTTTGATACCCGAGTATGAGGAACACGATGAACACACTACACATTCATTCATTCACACAGTTGAAGAACACACAAGATACTCATTCATTAACAGTATTCAATCACACATCTCACACAAGAACACACAAGATACACAATATTTACACAAGAACACATAAGAAAACACAAGATACACAAGTAATATTCAATCACATAGATGAACAAAGATAGATTTCATTCATTAACAATATTTACAAAACAGAAGCAACTAAAAACAACAAAGAAAAACTAATTAAATCCTACTCCTACTCTTACTCTTCCTCCTCCTCCTCCTCCTCCTCCTCCTCCTCCTCCTCATCCTCGTCCTCCGGCGGCGACTCTGGCACCGGTGCAATGGGAGACAGGACCGGTTGCACCGGCTGCACCGGTGGTGCAACCCAGAGAACGAGGTTGCTAGCCGTCGCCTCCACCAGCGTTTCGTGGCCCTTGGGGCCAAGAACCTGGGCCATCATCGTGAACAGAATGTCGAGACGATCAGCCACCCCCGTGAGGGTGTAGAGGTAGTGGCCGACGGTAGTATCCATTCCAGGATACTCTGGAAGGGTACCCAGCCCCAAGGCACTCATGGCGCGAGACGTATTGTTGTACGCCTCTCGCGCCATGAGGAGGCGCTGCTGGGTGTTGACCTCTCGGGGGAGCTGCAACATTGTTTCTTGCAAGGTGTCTCCCGCGGAGGGCTTGGCGGCGGAAGATCGGCCATAGTGGTGTTGGGTCGTCAGAGCGGAGGAAGACGAAGAAAAGAAGAGGATTCAAAGTGAGCGACGCGCTTGTGGAGAACTAAAGGGTGTTGGCGCATCTTTAATAAGGGCCGCGCGGAGCACTTGGTTTACCGCGCATTGAAAAGTCGAACCTCGGGGAAAAGAAAGGTCGCGCATGGACGTCGACACGTCCGTAGGTGAGGGGTCTTTATGTAGGCGTCCGTTTTTCACTAGCGGTGTTTAAATTTTTCTCAGGCAGGTTTTACTTACCAACCGTTTGAGAAGAAGTTTATCTCAGGCGGGTGCTAACTTACCAACCGCCTGAGATAATACCCGATACTGTTCTTCATTTTCCTTATGCCTTGCTTCTTTTTTATTTAGATTCCAATATAAATACTCAAACATGTTTAGATTCTGCAAATTGTGTCCAAATTCGATGATTCTTTCTTCTACATTTGTATAAAATTAACATCTACCACCCGAGCAAAATATTTTAAAACTTGTATAGCTGACATTGTAATGTTTTGGTAAATATCAAATTAATTTCTACTCATATATTATTCACATGTGTGTATCTCATAAAAAAAGATCCTTCAGTCAAATTGTTTGTATGAACATAATTGTATCATTTATACATGTATGAATTTTGTTAATTTTTTTAAAAGCATTCCAACATGTCAAAATTCAAATTATCCATCATTCTAACTAAATGCTCGTATACATATGAGGCATTCATCAAAATATGAACACACATTGATTCAAAAAAATATAAAAAAATCTGAAAAAAATTAATAGAGGTTGGTATGATGAGTAAAAATATCCACTGAAAAAATAAATGAAAAAAAGCATTATATTCATCAAGATAGAAAAACGAAAAATAGCATTTGTTGTATGTTTTCTATGTTCTAACCAATATCAAAGGATTTATGAAGTGAAATTTAATGGTAACCTTTACTTATCAATAATATTACAAGAAAGTGGAATTTTGCCTTTTTAAAGTACCCACATTTAATCAAGAATATTAATTAAGAAGAAGTAATTATCTTCACAAGTGGTTGGTACTTAATAACCGCCTGAGAAGATGTTTATCTCAGGCGGGTGTTACTTACCAACCGCATGAGATAATTTTATCTTCTCAGGCGGTTGGTAAGTAAAACCCACCTGAGGTAACCATCTTCTCAGGCGGTCGGTACTTAAAATCCGCTTGAGAAAATAGGAGTCTATATATACCCCTCGGTAGCGTTAGGAAAACCTAACCCGGACGAAACACTTAGACGCCGTTAGGCTGCCAAAATTTCGTTTGCCCCCAAGTGTTCGCCGCCGTCATCGCTGAGCTTCGCCATCGCCGCCGAGCTTCGCCCTCGTCACTTCCAGGTACGCCGAGCGAAGCCATTGCTGTCGTCGCCGAGCTTCAAGGTAAACCCTAAACCCTTCGACCTTCCATCCTCCTTCGCCGTGCCGCCTCCCTCACCGCCGCCTTGCATATCCTTAGTTAGGGTTCGAGAATTGGAAAATGGTAGGCATCCTTGGTTAGGGTTCGGTGGTATCCGAAAAACTGTCAAGTTCGGTGGCATCTTTGGTTAGGGTTCGGTGGGGCAAGATTTATGTGGATGGTCATATCACGATAAATTGGTAGTTGGTTCTGTGTGTCCGAAACTGTGAAATTGGTAGTTAGTAACAACAGTATATTCCCTATTTCTTTCATCGGTCTTGCATTTGCCACATAATTCTCTATTAGGGGCAAGATTTAGCTATATTTGGTTAAGTTGAGAAAATTTGGCTAATTTTGGCTAAGTTACATTAGATATAGTTATACATGACTAATTTTGACTAAGTTATGCTATATTTAGCTATATTTGGCTACTTTTGCTTAGAGTTAGCTATGCTAGACTATGTTTGGCTAAGTTTGCTTTTATTTCTCTAAGTTAGCTTCATTTGAGCAATTGTAGCTAATCTATGCTACCAAAGATGTCTGCACTTGTGGCTCCATCAGCTTCATTTGAGCAATTATAGCTAATCTGTGCTACCAAAGTTATGCTATATTTAGCTCTGAAGCCAAACAAGTTGCTGGCCAACTCATTTGTGATGCCAGGAGCATCCTCACGCCCATATCTCGGTACCACTAGGTGTTCCGATGGAGTCGGAGCATATGCTTCCGATCTCTATGATACAAGAATTTAGTTAGATCTATATAACTTCAAAAATGTGTTTTGGCTAAATTTACTTAATTGAGTCAAAATTGAGAAAATTTGTTTCAAATATGACCAAATTTAGCTAACTGAAGCATAATCAAGCAAGTTTGACTATGCGGGGCAAGATTTAGCTATATTTGGTTAAGTTGAACAAATTTGGCTAATTTTGGCTAAGTTACATTAGATATAGCTATACATGACTAATTTTGACTAAGTTATGCCTTGGGTTGTCGATGTAAAGTGAGCTTGCTAGTTGCTGCTGCTGCTATCAGTCTCTTGCTTGATCAGTTATAGGTCCGGAGCTAGGCGCCGCCTAGTAAACCTCAAGAATGTGGTCGCCACTCTGAACGAAGCTAGCCTATTTAGAATAAGAAGATAAAATTGCCATTGCTGGTGAGCAACTTTAACATGCTTGTCACCCTCGCAATGTATAGGAACCTTTTGGTCAGTCGCCTCAAACCCTAGAATGCCTTATCAAATCCTAGAATGCTTCCATCTTTTTCTTCATGCAACACTTCATGTAGAGTTAATATGCCATTTATTATATTTTTTGTCTTATTAGATCTAGCATGGAAAGCCCTAAGAAGACTGGTCCTGGTAGTAACAATAAAGAAGACAATATGGAGTTCACTGACTCCAGCAGTTCGGGCTCCTATCACAGTCCATCGGATCCTTTTCGAATATAAAAATTAAAATGACTTCAATAGATCTAGACCCAGAATATGATCCTGCCGACGAGGTATGGATCACGAATCTTAACTTCAGCAGTTCAATTTAATGTTGGTTGTCAAGTATAAAAAGTCTTATAATTTTTTTCTACCTAGATTAATCACGAAGACAATGAGGTGACATCAGCTCCTAAAACCGTAGAAGGTTCTCCAATGGATGAATCCTCAGCTTCACTCAAGCGGAAATGAGGGCAATGAGGTCCCAATAAGGGTCCATTGGACCGCATCATGTACATAACAAGGGTCGGTCCAGGTGGGCTTCCCCAAGAACCACGGGATTCAGTTACCAAGTACCGTAATGCATGCGGTTTTCTTGTTAGGGAGGTTGTACCGATCACAACTGAGAATTGGAGGAAATTACCCGAGCAGACCAAGAATGAGTTGTGGAAAAGGATAAAGAAACAATTCAAGTTCCCGAAAGGCACAACAGAAGCAGTAAAGAAAGCAACATTGATCTCTTGTGGCAAGAAGTTTCGTGGCTGGAAGACTGAAATGAATGCTTATGTTAAGGCCGATAAGGTCCCTAGCCTGAGGAAGATGGGAAAAATCACACAAGCTCAGTGGCAAGAGTTTGTTCGTCAAAAGAGCACACCTGATGCTAAAGCTCTAAGTGCGACTAGGTCAGAGCTTGCAAAAAAGAACAAATACCATCATCGCTTAGGGTATGTCGGATATGGCCCCAAAGTCCAGAAATGGAATAAGATATTAGATGAAATTACCAGTAAGGGCAATCCTCACCCATTAGAAGGGTGCAATGAGCGAACTCAATGGTGGGTCTTTGCTCGGTTAGGTTTGACCGACGAGGGCAAACTTGAAAAGCCCGACTCTCTGAATGAAGTAGAGGATAAAATGAAATAAGTAATTGAAAATCAATAGAAGGGTCTCTTCAAGCCGAAGAGGGAGAATGACCAACTTACCGCTATCTTAGGAAACCCTGAACACAACGGACGGGTTCGAGCGGTCTCTTCTCAAATGTCTTGGCTAGATGGTTTCCCTAAAGATAAAGAGACATATAGAAGACGTGAGAAGTTTAAGAAAACACTTGATGAAACAATTGCTCAAAAGGTCAAAGAAAATATGAATGAAATAATGGAACAACATAGACAATCGGGACAATTAGTGGCACCGAGTACAGTGATGGTTCCGATGCAAAAGGAGCAATTAGTATCTCCAACTGCCTACCCTAGCAGCGTTGGTTCTGTGCCAGGCTCAGGGTCAACCCATAAGTTCCCTATCGATGATATTGCTAACGACAAATCTTGTCGTCTTATTGTCCCAATAGGCAGAGCAGGGAACAAAACCAAACAGATTGCCACTGCTATTGCAAAGCCTGATCGTGACTTCAACGGGAATCCACTTCCGTTGTATTATGTTGTGGTGCAAGTTCTTCAGATCATTGATAATGATTATGAAGACTATGAAATAGACCACGTCACACGTGAGGGGATCGCGACTCTGGGGCAGGCTGTCAACCGATTAATCCTTTGGCACCGACGCGATATCGTGTTGGACGATGAGCCAATTTCTAGCCCTGTCGCATCTCCAAATACTGCAATCCCATCTTCTAAGGCGAAAGTGCATGAAGATCCACTCCCCCTATGTCTCAGCAAGGATGATAGTAACCTTTCTAGTAAAGATATCCAAGAGCAACAAGTTGGACAACAGCTTCAAGCAGTATCAGAGCAAGCTGTTGCTAGTAAAGAGCAACCAGTTGAGCAACAGCTTGAAGTAGTACTAGAGCCAGCTGCTGGGAGTAAAGAGCAATCAGTTGAACAACAGGTTCAACAAGCCAGTGTCCAACTTCCGACGACTACTCCTCGATCATTAGCGCCTATCAAAGTTAGCCCATACGAAAATAAGAAACCTTCATTAGAAGTGTCAAAGTATTTGGAAACTATGAAGGAAAATATTATAAAATCAAGTGCATCTCGTTCTTCTCATGAGCCAGAATTAGGAAATATTGAGGAGTGGGAGGAAGACAGTATCATGTATAATCGACGTACGACTTTAGTTAAACCAGGAGTTCCAATATACACGCTTGAGGATGTTCCTCCTAAATTTGAGAATGGGAAGCCTCTCATGACATTCGTACAACTTAGCAAACAACCCGTCCCGCTCTGAAGAATGCATGAGTGGTACGTCTTTGCCAACACAAGATATGGTCTTAATTGCGTCACATTTCGTATTCCAAAACAAGCATTCTGGAGCACTGGAGAAGATAGACGAGTCATTTTATTTGAAGAGCTGCGTCCCCTTTTGCATCGGGTCATGCTCGAAATCAACCTGCTGCTCGTCTGGTGCTTGTAAGTGCTCTAATATTTTGTATTTGCTTTTCTTACTACACGCATACGCATTTCATGATATTATAACAATTCTGGACTTCTTCAATAGGATGCAATACATGGATAATGAAAAGTGGGCACGCAAGACAGGTATCCTTGACCCTACTAGGATTGCAAAGGTGCTATTCGACGTCCAGGCGGATCAAAACTCCGAACAGTTCAAGCACATGAAAAAAAAAAGATTTTGGAAAAGCAATCGCAAAACTTAAGAAGGATAAAAGGACAAAAGTTGTAGCTTACATAGGACATGCAATGTTTAACTTTGTCAAAGACGGCAAGGACCTCGTAAAGGCTCCGTACAACTTCGAGTAAGTTCGACACATGACATTGAAATAACAATTATTGGTAATTGTTAACACATGTGTTTGTGTGTCACTGATCACTACATAATGATCTTCATCAATCCAACACAGGGAAAGGCAACAATCTTGGACTCGGACGATTTCCCACCAGATCGTTACAAAGATTTCCTTTCCATTTTGAAACTGTACGTTTATTCAATAATTTTAATTTACACACATTTAGAATGTGTTGACAAGTTTTATGTGACATTTCTTGTATTACAGCGCTTGGCGGTTTTACGCGGAACAGCTTGGCGCTGAGAGACCTTCCAATACAAATGCATTGGACACTAAAACGTATTATGCTTGTCCGAAGCAGCCTGCTGGGAGTGTCTTATGCGGGTATTATGTATGTGAGCATCTTTGGACCGCTGGTGTATATAGAGTGAATCGTGAGGATATAATTTATCCTTAATGTTGATACCTTATTTTCTTACTTTTGAGTTTCATTTTCATTGTAACTAGCATAGTTTAATACTTATATTCTCTGTTGTTCAATATTACCAGAAACATTATTTTCATATTTTGATTCCAACTTCAAAATTCAATTGCTCATAGTATAACTGCTCCAAAAATACCAACTAAATTCCTGTATACTCTCACTTTGATCTATACTTTGAGATCGTTCAAACCAACACATTCTAAACCTTGTTATGTGTTATATTGCAACACACGAAGAATCTAAACGAAGAATGGCCAGTTTGTAGAAGTATTCCTGATAGAGGAGCCGACATGATTTCTTCTGAACTCTGTCAGTTCATTCATCGCGAAATTTTGCTCAAAAAAGGGAAGTTCTTTGATGAGAATGGTGCAACAGCTGATGTGCCAGAACTTTGCGACTATGCCAATAGAAACAGTTTTTAGTAAAAACTTATAAACTATGAGATGAATTGTATGTGTAACTTGTACATATGTATATTGTTTTAGTGAAATTGACTTCTGTGATGATAATATTGTTGACTTTTGTTCTGTGATGATATTGTTGATATTTGTTCTGTGATCATATTGAATTGACCTAGAAATTAGAAATAACAGCAGTAGTACTGCATAGGTTATACCTTATCACAGGCGGTTATTAACCAACGTCTAGGCATGCCTGTGAAAAACAATTATCACAAGCGGCTAGATACAGGTAAAGAACCATCTGTGATAACCTAATTATCACAAGCGGTTATTGTTAAGGTAGAAACCGACTGTGGTAAAAGGTCTTCACAGGCGGCTTGATGTAGGTCAACATCCGCCTGTGATCACACCATTATCATAGGCGGAGAGTTATGCTGCAAGATCCACCTGTGATAAGACAATTATCACAGGCGGATATATATGCTGCACCACCCGCCTGTGATAACTTATCTTCATAGGCGGCTAGCATAAGTAAAAACCGCGTGTGATAATGTTTCTTCACAGGCGGTATCACTTCTCCACCTGTGAAATTGCGGATTATCACAGGCTCTTCGTTTCATGCGGTTTTAAAAACCGCGTGTGATAATAGGTTTGGAGCCGCCTGCGATAAGGCTTATTGTAGTAGTGATAGGAAAGTTGAATCGCATAAAGGACTCACCTAATAGTAAATCATTATTTTCAGATTTTAAGTTGCAGATGTGCACTCCATGGGCATGGCACATCATAAATTCCACAATCGAACAAGAAACACTTCTTCTACGATGTTACATGCCCAAAGTTGCATACGCTGCATACAAGATAAATCTTTGGGGAACAGTAAATTTACTTGTGCTACTGCTAAGCCATACAAGTTGCAATACAATTATTTTAATAGCAAATTACGGAAGCCATATAAGTTGCAATACGGATCGGTACTCAATAGACATTGGTAGGGCTATGCACCCAGAACCACATCCTGATACTTCCTACTCCCCTGCCCGGTCTCATTTTCAGATTCATAAACCATTCTCGAACTATATCCATGTAAGCCCAAATCTTTGTCTCGCGAGTGGATTCCAACCACTATACTTCTATAGATTCCACTAAACATTAGTATAGCAATATAATACGTTGGAGTAATCTTCTAACCAACCACTTCAAGGATTATTTGATCATGCATGACGAGTATCATCAAAACCGGACTTAATGCATAATACATACCTCATACATATAGTGTACACAAAATAAAACTTTATAAAAGCACTTAAATGCAAACCGGGGCTTGTCTTAGGTTGCAACTAGGTAAATGTTAATAGATAGCTTGATCCTCTTGATGAAGCTTCTCACCGCTTGTTCTCCTTTCCTTGTCTTTATGACTGCTTGAGCAATTATTGCTCACGGCATCGTCCTTCTTGGGTCTCCTCCTTCATGTGCTACTCCTTGTCCATATCCATTCGTCGGATGTCATCGTCGTGATTCCTATCGATATGAACATGCATATAATCAGTTAAGGCAACTTAGCAATTAACGAACGACGCTGGGCAATTCAAGACGGAGGAAAACTAAATGGTGTGGAAGTGCTGGACTCGGTGTAGTAAGGATGACAAGGAGAGCTCAAGGTGTAGCATAGACAGACTAAGGTATGACTAAAATAGGCAAAGAAGAGGCTGCAACTTAGGACTCCACCAATTAGGTTGTATAAGCTTAAGGAAATTCAAGACTAAGGAGAAAACAAGGACAGATCACTATTGGTTTCCTCAATCCAAAAAGCAAGGATTTGAAGATAGTTCAAGTGGGGTCACTCAAAAGTACTATAGGATCTACTATAGCCAATCTTAACACAAAACTCTTAATAGAAGTAAGAGGTGTAAAAATAGGTTCAACATACCCAGATCAACCAACCAAGTTGACCATATAGACACATTCTCGGCTTGAGGTAAGTCCAATCTTTTATTCAGGAAGGCATGAAGGGTGGACTTACCAGGATTTGCAAGTCTTGTGCTAACTTCAAAACATGCCCTGCACACGTCGCAAGCATACGTCGTTGCATGCACTAGAGCTTCACGACATCCTCCCGCGTGCACAACCTCCGAGCCAGTAGGGACCAACAAAGTCTTGTTGATACCACCACAGTCCTGATCTGCTGAGCAATAGGAAGAGTTTCATGTCGGTGACTTGTTTGGGATGTTAGAAAGGCTGCTCCTTGAGATCTCAAAGACCCGCAGCACTCCTCGCCGGTTCTTGGAGCTCATGAAAACAACTCCTCAAAGCCCTTGCAAGGTAACCCATTTGTGCACAACCTGACATCATTGTTGACCATGAGGGTACATCCTGGTTCTCCAAAAGTATCGAGTAAAGATCTTGCTGTTCTTACCTCACCGACTTTCACATACTCCTTAACAATGAAGTGCCTATTGTGGTAGTTCTCACTGGCATTTGATCGAACAGGTGTTGAGCGCCACCAGGAACAGGGAGCAGAGCAGCACTAAGCCATGGCACGAGGTCTAGGTGCGGCAGAGCTCTGCAGAGTGCAGCCAGGAAGACGGTGGTATGCTGCGGAGCCGTGCCCTGGCAGAGGACGGTGCGGTGCAGCATGGCGCGCGCGTGAACTATAGCAGGACGCGAGCACAGCGGCACTGAGTATGCGGCGTGAGTCAGGGTGCGCGCGGCAAAACCGCCAACAGACGGCCAGTGACGGCAACAGCGGCGCGCGGTCGGGACAGTGAGCAGAGGTCAGACGCATCAGGATTGAAGGGGGTGCGCGAGCTTGGAGCAGGGTGGCCTCGGGCATTGCTGCAGCCGAGACTTGCGACAGGGGCGTGGGTGGAGCTTAAGGCAGCACGGCGTGCGGCACAGGTGGCCGGGAGGCGATGGCGCTTGCTGGCAAAGAACGGATGTGCGCACGCGGCGCAAGCGGGCAGTGCAGTAGGACACGCGGTGAGGATGGCCTGCGTGGCAGTGGGCGACAAGCACAAGCACGCGCGGGGATGAGCGGCGAGCAGAGACGGCCGGAAGGCGAGGCAGAGATGCCGTCTCGGAGGAAGGTGGAGGGGTGCACGCTGGTGTGAGCAAAGATCGGTGGCCATCACCTGCGGCCAGGAGGCGGGGGAAGGGTGCAGTTGCGCGGGGACCTCGGGGTCGGCCGGCGTCTGGAGGCCGAGCGTGGCGGGTGCGGGTCTGTGCGCGCGAGGGCAGTGGATGGCAAGCAGGAGGGATGCATGGTTGGAAGCAAGGAGCGCGCTGGCGTGGCTTCTGCACGCACGACGACGGAGCAAGGGTGAACGCAGTGCCGAGGCCGTGGGTGTGGCAAAGTTGCCGGTGGCGCGAGGCAGGACGGCGGGGAGCGCGCTACCGTGACAGTGGAAATGGCATGGCGCTTCTGCGGTGGGGAGGATGGAAAACCATTAGGTTGCCAATGCGTTGGGCACTACGGTGCCTAGCGAGCAGAGCTTGGCGGGTTGTGGGCACAGCAGCACCGGACAACGCGAGCGAGAAACTCGGCTAGGGCGCGATCAACCGGCACAACGAGGCAAAACCACACGTTGAACATAGGTGAAGTAGCTGACGCTTGGGCTGGTGCGAGGAGCATGCAAGGAGGACGGTGGCGCTCCGAGCAAAGGGAAGTGGAGCGCGCAGCACTAGTGCTCTGGCAATGCGGTGGTGTGAGAAGTAGCTTCGCAGGGAACTGGGAGAAGGAAGGGCGCGCTTGAGAGAAGACGAAGGAGAACACGGGATCGGATCAGAACAAAGAAGGGGATAGGAACGGGTGTGTGAACGGTCACCACATGCATCGAGTCGGCTCCCGATAAGCACAAGCAGAGGTAAAAACCAAATGTGGTTTTGTAATGGCTGACTGGTGGGCCACCCGACATGTGGGCCCCACCCAAGATATCATCTAGTATTAAGTTTTCAAATTAGGTGTTAACTCAAGCTTTTCTTTGATTATCCACCTGGAAATACCGCGATTTGGTTTAGATTGATGTTGACACTGGAATTGGAACTAACCTTTGAACTGGCATCTTTAATTAATACTAAAGTTTTAACAGGTTCATATTTTTGTGAACATTGGTTAACTCACATTGTTCACGTGAGTTTGAATTTCCATGTCCATCTTCAAAAAAAAACATTAATTTCGCATTTTTGTGTTCTTGCTCTTCTTAAATGCGGGCTTTTACAACCCTTCCCCCTTATAGGAATCTTGAGATTCTAGGGAAAGGAGAAAGTTAGGACGAGCTGTTGATGAGATGACCATTTCTTCCCTAGTGATTGGAGAAAGAGACTTTTCGTCTTCCTCTGCAGGATTCTTGACATTATGGTTAGTCTAGGTTATGAGGTAGACCACATCGTCCAGCTTTTGTGGCTTGCGTCTTCGTATTGCAACTCTGATTCTG